>JAWPNB010000003.1:54830000-60632500 GCA_033996785.1 Trichosanthes truncata
AGTAGTCATTAGAGGGTATGCAGATTTTCAAATCCACATCCATCAATTATTAAGAAGCAACCACACTGTGGCGGTCTCATTAAATAATTTTTTCCTGGAAGGAGCCCAACTATATGGGATCATGCATTTGCAAACAATTAGAAAAAGCTAATCGAAAAATGAGCAAGTGTTTAAGAGTACAAAACACTTTAAATACTAACCACAAAGAAAGATCTTGATGTTGCTGGAAGACAACTTTATCCTCCTCACTTAATCTCGAAATAGCGAACATAACCAAACCCCACACTTCAATAAAATCAATTGAAACCAAAGGCCAAAGCTGAAAGTAATCGCGAAATAGATAGTAAGGAACTCTCACCATTCTCTACAAGTATCATTATCCATATGCTCACCAAACCTCTTCAAGGAGGGAATTGCACATATGCATCAAGAGTCTAACCACACAATACAATAGCAATCATTACCTATAATATACTTGGAGAGAGACTCTCACTTTAGAAATGATATGCCACATTAGCATCCTTTTAGATACTCATTTCATTTATAATCTGCCACATTGGCATTATTTTAGAAATGATGTAGGATCCACCAACATAAAAAAAATATATTTATAAAGGCAAAATCATAATGTGAACACAAGGAGTATGGTACTCACGTAGTACTAAAAATTTTCTTGGATTTATACGTCCACCTAAGCCACCCAAAGAGAAGAGAACTAGCCTCCTTGACAAGCAAGCTTTGCCCTTTGGGTACTTTTTGTCTTCCCCTTCAAAGGAAAGAGCCTGAAAAAATGCTAACCACCTCTTGAATCACATGGTTGGGCAAAATAAAGACACTAACCCAATAGACTAGGAAACTCTAAAGGATGGATCTAATAAGTTAGAACTTCCCAATATAGGAGAGCATACAGGCAAATCAACTTTTAACCTTCATGATAATGTGCTCCATTAGACATTGACAATCTCTATAAAGTCTGATTATAAGTCAAGGGCAGCCCAAGTATCTCACTGGAAAAATGGCATAACGTTTACTTATATTGCTTATTCATATACTGTAAATAATTGATTCCTTCTGAGTGAGCCATCAAAAAATTTTAAAGGGAAAAAGAGACCCCAAATAGTGAGGTAAGATACAAAGAACATAGGGAAGAAAACCAAATTGCAAACAGTTACTCAGTAGGGGGAAAAGAGAATTGACAATTCCTTTCTACTCCAACACAAACACCATCAAATGAACAAGAGCCTAAATCAAGAGACCCAACATGTAGAATATTCATATATCATGGTGTATTAGCTGATGAGCTAAAATAAACTATATCATTTGATACATTTTCAATGTTTAGTTAATAACATTTGACAATTGCCCTATGAGTTTTGTACATATACTTACATGAATTTTATGTACAGAATGCACAAGAGATGGTTAAAAGGCTGTAAGAATATGATAATTTACAAAAAATCCCATTGCCAATAGACTTTCTCCACAATCCCTCCACCACTCTGAACAGCTAAGTGAAGAGTTTCAGAAGCAGGAGGAACCCCCCAGAGAAGTGGCACAGCAACTGTCATGGTTAGCTTCTCCTGCAAACCCCCTTTACTTGCCTTCTCTGCCGCTACAACCTGAACATCGAAACATCGAAAAATGAAACTCAAACAAATTCGCCACGATCACTGAAACAAAGGAAGCGATCAGTCAGGGCCAAAATCGGAGGCAGGGGCAGCAAAACGGAGCATATGGATTTATAACAAACCTCTCCACCTTGCTCCAAAACAATGTCTTCCACAACGTCACTGAGCATCTCAACAGAACGGCAAAAACCAAAGATACAAAGTCTTCTTCCCATGTCAAGTCCCTAAACAGAATAAGGAAAGCATAAGACAAAACCTAGAGGAAGGAGTTTTAAGACTTTAACTAAATACAATACAGCCCAGAAGGCTCACATTGGTAGCTGCAATATCAAACAATGCACCAAGACATATACTCTGTTTTGGATCCATGTAATCACTCTCTTGAAACCGTTGGAACCTTTGGTAAGCCTTTGATTTCCCTTGTTTTTTCTGTCAAAATGACATCATTTTAATCCAAATACGAACCAGATATCAAATGCGAACATGATTGCAACAATTGAAACCTGTTTCTAGCTAAAGCAATTATCGGTACGGTGCGGTACACTGAAATCTTAAGTTTTGATCAGAACTGAAAAGGAAGTGAAGCATCAATGAGTCTGTATACGTAAAGGGCATACATCTGAAGAAGAGATGCGTCTAGGAACAATGGAGCCTCCAATCTGAACAAGCCCATCTGGAGTGAACAATGTGACTCTCTCCTCAGGAACCCAATGGATTTCTGTGCACAATTTCAATTTGAGCAACCCCTTATACTAGATAGACGACTTCATAAATAAACAGAACTCAAATATTTCCGATGTATTAACACAATTAACACTCAATGCACATCGATAGCTTTTTCCCTCAATTCTAAAACCCATCCTCAAATAAGCCAAACAACAGAACATGAGAAAAGAACCCTCTTCTCGATCAATGGAATGAAAAGGGAAAAACCCCTTTTTAGCAATCAAACGAAATCTCATAAAATCAGGTCATTAGAATTGGGGGAAATGTAAATAGCGTAATCATACGCATCGATCCTTCAGCATCAGCAGTTGATTCTTAACAAAAGCGAAAAGAAAGAAGGATGAACAAGCAACGTACCGCTGTCGCCATCAGTCCAGGGAAACAATCCAAAAGAATCGTCCCCCATGAAGCTTCCAGAGCCGGAGGATTTGACGGAGAAACGAAGAAGACGAGATGGGCGATGATGAGAGACCGAGAATCTAGGAGAAGAAACAAAAGGGTGTAAGATGAAAGAGGGGGAAAGGTCGAGGGAGCGGGAAATGCAGAAGGGGGAGGAGAAGGAAGAGAAACACAAGGAAACAGAAGCCTCCGCCATGGTTGCGAGCATTATTAGCCAAATGAGATTTCTGTACAGAGAAGTAGGTGGGAATGGAATGGAAGAATCTGAGGATGGATAATGGCGACCGACCGAAGGGAGAAGGAAAGGAGAAGCTTTTGAGGCCACAAAAGACACGTGGTGTATAATGAGACGTTTCAAAGTAAAACTTAGGAAAATGGGTCGTCGGTTTTCTTCCTTCCTTTACGGGAATTTCTCTGCTTCACGTCTAAGAATTTGCAGCCCCGTCAATTTAAAATAGGTTTTTTTTTTTTTTTTTTTTTTTTTAATAAATAAAGTACCATAAGAGTGGAGAGATTTGAACTACAAATTTGGTCATCGTTAACATATTTAATATGTCAGATGAATTATGCTATTTAAGATATCTTTTCTACAATTCTACTACCCAATGTATTAAATTTAATTGAAGATTCTCAAAACTAAAAAAATTATTTTTTTTAATTCAACAACATGTGAGTTAGAGTTCAAACTTTTGACCTATTAACTTAAGTTACAATGCCTTGACTAGTTGTTGTTATGGTCATATTGGCGATTTCAACAATATATGGAGATATATATTCAAACTTCTAATCATTTGGCCAAAAAATATAATGTCCAATCCGGTTGAGTTGAACTTAGGTTAGAAAAAAAAGATTTTAGGAAAAAAGAATATGAAAAAATTAGATTTTCCATCTATACTTGGAAATTTGTGTCAATTTTTATCTTTTAACTTTTAATTTTATTAAATTGGACCTTAGACTTAAATAAAAGTTGCAATTTTTACCTTTTATATAATTTTTACTAGTTCACCTACTCATTTGAATAGAAATCAATGTAAAAATCACTAAAAAAAAAAAAAAAAAAAGCTCCCGAATTTTAATGAAAATCAAGCTTAAAAAAAAATAAGATTAATTAAGGCACAAAATCAGTAACTGAACAACACTATCAAAACTCACAAATTTCCTTGTCACAAAAAGAAAAAAACTCACAAAATTCAATTTTTTTTTTGAAAAAAAAAAACTTTAATGTATTTATCTTTGGAATCTGATCAATTTCAATGCTGGCATATATTTTATCATTTTTTTTAAAGTAAATATTCTATAACTTATTGAATGCATAAAAATACTTTTTTTTTCTGATTCTTCAAATGAAAATTTATCAAAACTCACAAATTTCAATTTTTTTTAAAACAACTTTAATGTTCTTATCTTTGTAATCTGATCAATTTCAGTGCTGGCATATATTTTACAATTTGTTTGAAAGGATATATTCTATAATTTATTGAAGGTATAAATACATTTTTTTAATGATTTTGAAAATTTATTGTAAGGTAAAAATTAATTCAAACTAAATATTGCAACATTTTTTTTTTCCAAATTTAAAGTGCAATTGAATGAAATTGAAGTTTAAGATAAAAAATGATGTACATTGCAAAGTTTAGAAATAAAGTTGACTTTTTACCTTGATTTTACTTATTGTGTTACACCAAACTTTTATTTTATTTACTATGGATAATATAAGAATTTGAATATATAATCTTATCTAGAGAGAATATTAGTTCGAGATAAACTAGTTAAACTCTTTTTTTTTTCCATTCAATTCAACTAGTTAAACTCTATCCGTAGTTTAAATTACGTATATTTATGGATTATAATTAATGTTCTTTTAGTTGTTATAGTCATCGATGTTGGAGAAATACTACGGGGTATAAGAATTGAGTAACACTATCAAATTGATTACAACTTAACTGGCTCCAAACAATTATAGTGTAAATAATCTTAAATATATTGTATATAACAACAATTTCCAAAACTCAAGAAATAGAGACAATAAGTAGTCGAGGCACGTTTACAAAACGCTGTCTTGAAGACAGTTATTTGCTCTGCACGGGTGGCAAGCAGACCACAACAATCGTCTCAACAGGATACAACAACTAATTTCAATAGAACAGCAACCTCGAACTACTCGAATCTGACAGAACTCTTAGATACTTACTCTCAACTCAAGACCAAAAGAAAGAAAGAAAAGAGAATAGAACACTTCAAATGGAATGAAATACACAAATGAAGAAACAAGTTGTTATTTATAGGCTAGCAACTTAGCAACTCTCTCCAAAAATAAAATAAATATAAACATTGTAACATATGTCAAATGTAACTCACTTGAATAGTTACTTACAAAATTCAAACATAACTCAACAAATTTAACATTCATATGTTAAATTTGTAAATAGAACATCAATACAATTTTGATGTTTCAAACCATTTTGAAACTTTTGAGATTTAAATCGAGTAACAACAAATTTAACTTTCATATATTAAATTTGTAAATGAAACATCAATTCATTTTGATGTTTCAAATCAACACTTTCTTTAACACTTTCTTTCACAAATTTACTATAAAATCCAACTATTGATAATTTAAATCTTAGCATAGCCAGGGGTGATAGAAAAATTGTGGGATCAAGTCCACATAAGACACTGCCTTGTTTGAAACAAAGGTTTTTCTATGTTTTTTTTAAGAATATAACCTTATCCAGATGAGAATGAGAGATTCAAATCGTTCACTTATAACAACACAAATTACTGATATTTTAATGATTAAAAGATACTTTTGATTTTATGAAATTAACGATTTAGTCTTTGAACTTTAGTTTGTGACAATTTAGTCTTTTTATTTTCAAATTTGTAACAATTTAGTCTCTGAACTTTAGCATATAATAATTTAGTTTTTATACTTTTAAATTTGTAACAATTTAGTTCCCACCATGAAAAATTTCATCAAAACTATGTGTCATTTTTTATTATGTAATGACTTAGTCTTTGTAGTTTATAAACACATTTGGTCCTTAATTAGTTTATCGACCTATATATGTAAGAAATTCCATTAAATCTTAATAATAATTTTTACGACAGGGATTAAATCATTACAAATTTTAAAGTATATGGACTAAATTACTATATATTAAAGTTTAAGGACTAAATCGTTACAAAATTCAAAGTACATACAATTAAATCATTACAAACTAAAGTTCATAGACTAAATTGTTACTTCCATGAAAGTTTAGGGACCAAAAGTATTTTTTTAAACGTATTTTAAATATTGAGCCATGTTCAAGTTGGCTTGTTCGGAAAAAAAAATTATGAATGTAGAAAAAATTATCTCATTTTCCCAATCTAACCTCAACTTTGATTTTTCTAATTATCTATATTTATTATTAACTCAAAGTTTAAATTATTAATTAAAAAATAAAATGTTTTGATTTTAACCTTAAAATAATTATCAATATTAAAATTTTCCCCCTTTTTGAGTTCAACAATTGTGGGTGAGGGAATTGAACCATTGACCTCTAGGATAGTAATTGGTGCTTTATCCACTTAACTATGCTCTGATTGACACAGATTTCTATAAATTACTTGTAAAATATCGTTGTCTTCTTGGTATTTTATATATAATTGTGAAAATAGTCTTTCTTTTCTTGCTAAAATTTTCTATGTTGCTCTATCTAATATTTTCTTTAAATCTTATCTCTTTAATATTTCTCTTTCTATCATCTTGCACCTAACTTTCTAAAGGCTCGTTTGATAATCATTTTGGCCCCGTTTGATAACCATTTAGTTTTTAGTTTTTGATTTTTGAAAATTAAGCCTATAAATACTACTTCCATCTATGGATTTTTTTTTTGTTTTGTTATCTACTTTTTACTTATGTTGTTGCCAAAATCCAAACAGAGTAACGCACTTGACCTTCACATGACAGTAACCGTAAGATTTGTAATTCAGTGGAAGAAAACAAGTGAAACCTAGTTACCAGTGTTGTACTTGCCACACAGGCTCCGATGCTTAAGTTAGTTAGGAGTTTGATAAGTATAGCAAAAGTTTAGGGATTATGAAGAACTTACGTTCTCCTCATTGAAGAATGGTATTTATATGACCCTTATAGGGTTTTCGAATTAAGTCAAAAGAGGACCAGGTTGAGCTGGACCAAAATACCCAAATTCCGCACGCTGGCAAGTGCCCTAGATGAGGCCGACCTCGGTCGAGCCTATGAAATTGGATTTTGGCCCAGTTTCTTCTTTTCTTCTTTGTTCTATGACTTAGTCCTTCTGTGTTGGCCCGATTTTGCCTCACGTTGGGCTTCTTCTTATTTGCTTTGCCTATGATTTCTCTTATAATTTGGGTTTGTCATTATAGTCCAATTTTACCTATAATATTAAGCCCCACTCCCAAGTTGAGATTTTTGGTTTAGCTCTTCATGGGTTGGACATTCGGAGTCCAATTTGGGAGTATAGATTTTGTGTCTGAATTTGTCTTCGAAAGAATGTACTTTGCATAATACAGGATTGATCCTGCATTTTCTTTGGCTTTTTCTTGAAATGACCCATCAAGTCCTTTGGGCTGACATTTTGGCCTTCTTGGATTTAATCTTCAAAATTATTGTATGTGCTTGGTTTTACATAACCAAATTCTGCACATCTATTATTGTATGGAACTCGATCTTAATCATGAGTGAGTTATGAACTCTTACTTGTGAGGGCTTGTCCTTTGATTTGCATGGGTGAGAGTGGCTTTTGCAGCCGATTTAATATGCCTACCATTTTGTGGACTTAACCAAATAGGGAGCTGGGAACATAATCTCACAAGATGGAATTCACTCATTCTTTCATAGGTGATCGAACTGAAACGTGGGGCTTAAAGAAAATATTTGTAAATTAAAACATGCTCCATTCTAGTGCAAGTGCACACTGTCGATGCAAGTAATATAAAACTGGAAGTATTCCAGAGTATCGATCCCACAGGGAACGGATACAACAAAATTCAAGAGAATAAGCAAAGACGTTTTCAAATTGCAATTGTGGGTAACCAGTGTAAAACAATAGGTGAGATGATTTTTTTGGTTTTTGAAAAGAATAAATAAAAATGATAAAAGAGGGATTCAAACGTGTTTTTGCTCCATTGAAAGAAATTGCCGGCCTAATTGCAATTGCAATCCTTTGACTTAACACTTAGCTTTGTAAACCGAATTCAACACCTATTCGACCTTCTATGAAGTATCTTTAGGAGGCTAAGCAATTAAACTGATATTTCTATGGCTAATACGAACTTAGTTAATTTTGAAACACAATTCTTTTAGTTTTAAAGGTTTTGCCCTATGTTTAGGGTCAAAAACAAATTCCTATGTCTAGGCTATTTTCCTTTATTGCTTTTATGAAAACCAAATTTTTATCTAACCTTTTCAGAATTAGACTCAATTTTTGTATACTAATCTAGGTGATCGATCTAGACTAATAGTAAGCATTAAAATCAATAAAAGCAAACAAGCTATAAAGGAAGCAATGTTGCTCTCACAATTAGGCCTTTATTCTTATCTTTAGGGCATTCACATGTTTGAATCCCAAAGAATGAATTAGTTCATAATTGAAGAAGAGAAAAACAAAGCTTTAAATAAAAAGAGATTCATAATCAACTTATTTAAAAAAAAATACAACTGCTGTAAATGAAAATGAAATTCAAAAAGTATGGGAAATAGCCTTGCATTAACAACTAAAACTTCTCAAAATCTTCAAAGTAACACTTGTTAATAAGTAAAGAATAAGAATACTAAACTGGACATTGGTCTTTTAAAGAAGATGAAAGACAAAATGAACTAAAGAAACAAAAGTGCAGAAAGCTAAACTTGAACATTAATTCATAACAAAAACCATTCAAATACCCATTAGCTTCCTTGCTTGATCGATCCAAATACCCATTCAAAGGCAAATGGATCTTCACCTCCTCTACTTTCGTTGAGGAAGGATCAATCTCGAAATTTTCAGAGTAAAAGGAAGAGCAACTGCTGTAAAATGACAAAGAAAATGGTGAATTACGAATTGTGGGCGAGCAACAGAAAACCCAACCACGTTTTGGATCATTTTTCTCATTTTTATAGGCATTGAAGGCTAGGGTTTCCATCTTTGTGCTCCTTCAATCACGGGTCAATGTTTGGGCATGAGATTAGGCTGAAAATTCTCCAAAAATCGAGCAAATTCCGTGGATTTTGGTGTTTTCCCAAGATTCCCGCAGCTTCCAAATTTTCAAGAAATGCAATTGCATTTCTGTTTTTCAGATCTATCAAAATTTTTCAGAAATGCAATTGCATTTCAATTGCATTTCTGTTGCATTATTTTCTAGACTTGTTTTTCGAAGGAATGTAATTGCATTTCCAAAATGGAATGCAATTGCATTTTGTGCTTGTTTACAAATTTGTTTGCTCGAAGAAAATGCAATGTTCTTGCGAAGGAATGCTATTCGGAATGCAATTGCATTTTTCCTTTTTGCTCCAAATCTACACAAAAACAACAAATTAGTTTAAATTCCATTCTTTTTTCAACTTCTTTTCATTTTCCACTACTCCAACAAGCTTTCAAGAATTTCACTCATCAACACTATCTTTAGCTTGCTCGGTAATCAATAAAACATACAAAAATAACAAAAATAACTTAGTTTAGGGTTAAATAATCCTCATAAATAAGAATTATCAATAGGGTAAGTAGATGAGTAGTTCCCTTAAGTACTGATTTTGGGACTTGAACAATGGGACCCCACCCTCTCACTGGCCCAAGAGGGACTTAGTTTATGGTTAGATCATAAACAAATTGTTCATTAAATGATTAGTGGTACTTAAGGTGCAAGATGTAATTATATGGGTAAAACGGACTTTTGACCCAACTGTAATTATGAACAACTTGTGAAGAATCGACTTGCATGTAGTGATTATATCTATGAACACAATTTGTCCTACATTGCATAAAAGTGCAACTTCAGGTCTATAGTGAAATGACCTATAGTTAATGAATGAAATTTAATTAATTAAAGAGTTTAATTAATTGATTTTGTATCATTGGAGCTTATAATCTGTAAGTCTATAAGGTCCCCTTGCTAGCTCATATGAACAAATAAGGATCAATTTTGTTGAGAGAAAAATTTGAAATATTCCAATTAAAATTTAATATATTTGATATATTAAATGAAGGAAAACATATTTATTGTATATAATACATTAAATATTAAAGAAATTATTAATGTATTAAGATACATTAAAGAAAATATTAATGTATTAAGATACATTGAAGAAAATATATTTATTAAATTTGAATTAGATTCAAATAAGGAAATAAATGTCGTAGGAGAATTTAGAAATGTTTGAATAAGATTCAAACTGGTTATATATTATTTAATAAGATATTAAAATATATTATTTAATTATTTTTCCTAGACCACTATAAATAGGACCCTAGCGATGAGTCACTCTTGCAATTTTCCTCTCATTCCCTTTCTCTATTTTCAAGAAGGTTCCCACAAATCTCTTTGGTCCTTTGTTCGAGTCATAACAATGAAGATTTTGTGGAAGTCTTGGAGTTCAACCTCATTGGAGTTGGAGTACAAGGAGAAAAAAATCAGCCAGAATATTCTACATATATTTTAATGTAAGTTTTCTTAACCTTAGTTTTTATTTAATTCTAATTAAAATCAAAGACAATTCAATGCTTTAGTTATGGGTTTAATTCAATTATTCCCTTCACGATGATCATGAGTTCAATTCTAGCATTCATGCTTCATAAACAAGGTATGATCATAGGGTCGGCCATAGTCATTTTATAGCTTTCATCTTGGCCTCATATTTGTCTTCTCAGGCTGAGGTTGGTAAGCTTCGTTCTCAACTGGATGAAGCTAAAGCGAATTTGGAAAACACCAAGTTTCTAGCTTAATTTGAGCACTTATGTTCCATGAGCTATTTGCCTTTAGCTTTGAAAAAGGCCGTTGTCTGTGTGCACAGCAGCTTTATGTTTAAATGGAATGAGCTGCAAATCAAAGAAAAATGGATTCTGGTCGTCCTCGGCTTCATAGGCTATGATTGAAGCCCCTCAAGAATCTGTTTTTTAGCTTTCTTCTTCTATGATCTGAAACTTTAAGTTGCTTCTATTTTATTACTTTTGTTTAATAGAGAAGTATATTCTTTTTTGTTTTTTTTTAATAGGGAAGTAATGGAATGAGCTGCAAATCAAAGAAAAATGGATTCTGGTTGTCCTCGGCTTCATAGGCTATGATTGAAGCCCCTTAAGAATCCGTTTTTTAGCTTTCTTCTTCTATGATCTGAAACTTTAAGTTGCTTCTATTTTATTGCTTTTGTTTAATAGGGAAGTATATTATTTTCTTTTATTTTTTAATAGGGAAGCATACCCCATCTTCTTGCTTTTGTTTAATAGGGAAGCATACCCCTTTGTAATCTCTTATTCTAAGCGTTATCTTTTAGTTCTCGTGTTTTAACCATGGAAAAAATTGCACATTAAGGAAAGGACCTGGTTAGCCTAGGCCTCATAGGGTGTGGTTGGCCTCAGCCTAGTCCTTTGTAACTTCCAGAAACTGCTATGATGTACTCAACCCTACCACAAGTGGCTTAGGCAACCCTTGTATGAACAAGCACCTCCTAAATACATACGGTAACACCTATTACACACACAAAGAATCATTCAAGGGAAAAAAGAAATGACTAACCTTAATAGTCAAGCCTTTGTAAAGGAAAACTTGTTCTCAATCTAAAGTCTAAACACTCCACAAGTTTGATAACCAATCAAACTTGAATGTTTCTAAGGAACATGCAAACCTAAGCTAGGATGCAACATGCTCTCGGTTTGGAGCAAAGAGAGGAACTCTCACCATTTTCATTCACCAAAATGTCTAACCTCTCACATTTACAAATAAAGGCTTTAAATAGCCTCACGTGGTTGGCAAACTAAGGAAACTAAAAGCAAATAAACTAAACCTAAAACTAACCGAACATGAATAGTGTTTAGTTACAAGTTGTACGAGGGTTTCCAAAATGGGCCAATTAAACACATTTAACTCCACTTTTGGCCTAATAGCTTAACAACATATTGCTAATAAGGTACAAGTAAGGCTGAAGGGATATTTTACAAGAGGAACAACCAATTAATCCCTAAACCTTACATACCCTCTAAATTGAAGCTTTTTAAGATTTGATGTCTTCATGTTTCTATGAAGCTTCTTTCTCCACTTGTTACCCTTCTGTATGAAGCTCAATACTCTAAAGGTTGAAGTGAAGATCTCTTTCGTCTTTGATTGACCCATGTGGCATGATGTGTCTTCTTTGAAGCTTAATTTTCAAAAACTAGAAACCAAAAACCAAACAGAAGAAAACAAGCTTAATTTTAAAAAACTGAAAACAAAAAACCAAATGGCTATCAAACGGGGCCTTAAATTTCTACCTTACACTTGTAATGTAATGTTATATTTTTAAAAAATAAAAATAAAAGTTAATGAAACTAATTTGTAATGTTATTATAATTATAAAAAGAAATTTTGATATGACAGTTTAAAATGTAGAACTAAATAAATAGCCCAAAGAAAGAGAATAATTGTAAAATATGTAATTGTATAATTAGGTGGACTCATGCATACATTGACCATACTAATTTATTGTTATGTAAAGTTTGATTACTTAGTTATAAATTATTGACTGATTATTTTTTATTTGATTAAATTATCATAAAAAAAAGGTCATCCTAACCTCTTTTTTTTTTTTTTTGACAACATGAGACGGAGATTCGAACCTCTTACCTCTTAGTCAAAGTATGTAATCTATTTTAACTATTGTGCATGAAGAAAAACACTTTCCTATTTTTGTTTTTTTAGAAGAAAAAAAACACTTTCTCATTGATTGGCCAACACAAATTTCATCAATCACTGCTAAGTTTTTTTATAAGTATTTATGGAAAAGGCAAAGAGGGAGAAACTAGAGAAACTTTTTTCTATTTTTCAACGGCCAAAAACTTATATCCATTCCCTAAAATGGTATTGTTCTTCTATTATTATTATTATAGATAGTTCTTTTATTATTATTAGTTCATATTGTTTTTTTTAATACAACAAATTTGGAGAAATAGAGATTCGAACCTCCGACTTCAAGGGAGAGGTAGTACATGTTAATTTCCGCCGAGTTATGTTCATTTTGCCTTCATATTATTTTTCTATTAATTCATTGTAAATATATGCAAATTGCTTCTTAATATTGGACAACACATTACCTCCATATATCTTTATGGCACTTTAGTGTCGTTTGGAAACGTAGGGCTCGTTTGATAACGTTCTTGTTTCCTGTTTCTTGTTCCTGTTTCTTATTTTTCAAGAAACATACATGTTTGATAAACCATCTTGTTTCTTGTTTCTAAATTTTTTAGAAACGTTTCTAAAAAAATGGCAGATTTTGAAAAACTTCAAAAAGTAGTTTCTCAAATTCTGTTTCTGTTTTTTTTTTTTTAAGTTTCATGCATGTATTCATATTTCTCTTTTTATCCATCTCTCCCCTCTCTTTTCTTTCTCTTTCTTCCATTCTATTTTTTTTAATACTTTTTAATCTTTTTGTTTTTTTCTTCTTTTTTATTTTTATTTTTTGATTAATTTTTTTCTATTCGTTCTCTCTCTTTAATCATAATCTTTTTTCTTTTAATAGTTCATTATCTTTTTTTTTCTTTTTTCCTTTTTACTTTTCTCTTTTCGTTTACGTTTTTCTCTTCTCTCTTATTTTCTTTTCTTTTTTTACTTTACATTAACGAGCTTATAGTTATTATTTTCTATTTAATTCTCTATTATTTTTCCTTTTGGTACGATTTTATTTTTTTATTAAATAAATAAACTAATAATGTATTTCATGTTTACCATTAAATGTAAAAAAATATATACATTCTCTCTCTTTTTCTGATTTTACTTGCGTGTATTATTGGCTAATGCATTTTTAAAGAAAAAATAAAAAAAAATTTATTATTAAATTAAAGAAATGTGGGTATGTTCGATTGTCTGACCTTAGACAATTTACAAATTTGTCTAATTGAACTAACTCTTGTAAATCAAAATCGTTCAAGGTGAATTGATTGAAGTAAGAAATAACATTGCAAATCAAATTTGAACAACATTTGAAGGATAAAATTTATTATTATTATTATTATTCTTATTCTTATTCTTATTATCATTATTATTATTTTTAATTAGGTGTTGGGCCTTAATAAAATACTATAACCTCTTTATAATTGTTTTATATTTATTTTAATGCATGTTATGTGTTTTATTATAGTATATGTACTAGATTTTATTTTTACCAAAAAACAAGAAATAGAAATAGTTATCAAACATGTTTCTGTTTTTAGTTTTTAAGAAACAGAAACAAGAAACAAGAAATAGAAACAGGAAACAGGAAACAAGAAACGAGAAACGATAACGATATCAAATGGGGCCGTACGTTCCCGTGTGGTCGTGTCTGGTTTCCAGTTTTTTTTCTTCAGTTTTTAGAAAACATAAATGTTTGATAGTTTTTTCTACTTTTTGTTTCTCATTTTTTCAGAAACATTTCCAAAATTAACAACAAAATCAAGCTTCTTGTTTCTATTTTGAATTTTTTTAAAAACATAAATAAAATATTATTTTATCATTTTTATTTTTAAAATGCATAGTAAATGCCTAAAAATAAATAAAATATAAAAAATTTAGATATTTAATTTTAAAAACTAATTTTCATATAACACGAAACAAAAAATTGTTTTTTCAGAAAACAAATAAAAACTGAAAACATAAAGAAATAAAGAAATCAAAGAACCAACATTTATATCCATGGGTGGCATCTCATGGTTGAGAATGAGATGAGGTCAAGGAGGACAACTTTCGAACCAAACTTCGAAATGTCTAGAAACAAGAAATAATTATTAAATATGTTTGTGTTTTCTTTTTCAACAAAAAAATAACTAGAAACAAAAAATAGTTATCAAACACAATTTTTTTTAATTAAAAAAGAGAAACAAAAAACAAGAAATAAGAGATGAAAAACATGTAACAAAAAATAAAAAGGTTTCCAAATGGACCTGGGGCGGTTTTGGAGATGGGAATGTGGCAAGGGCTTGTGATACCTTTGTTTGGTACAAGGTTTAGATAATTGACCATGGAAATGTCCATTCTCATGGGTTTTGCATATCTATGAGTAAGGGTATTTGATACCCTTACAAAACCATGGGTTTTCTTCATGCGCTTCTCTTCATCTCTTATTTTTGTTAATATCCATCTTTCTTTTGAATATATTTATTTATTCTATTAAAATTAATTATTATAATCATATAGATTATATAAGAATTATTTTATAATAATATATTGAATTAACATAATTAATTATTCAATTATAATAAATTAATTCTAACTAATTGATTGGTTAAAAATATACCCAACGAATTCTTATTTATAAAAAAAAAAAAAAGAAGAAAAAAAATCAATTTTTATCGCTAAGTATGTCAAGTTGCATCAATTTCTATCCTAAACTTTT
The DNA here is from genome assembly GCA_033996785.1 of Trichosanthes truncata. Lineage (NCBI taxonomy): Eukaryota > Viridiplantae > Streptophyta > Magnoliopsida > Cucurbitales > Cucurbitaceae > Trichosanthes > Trichosanthes truncata. Next base: position 54,845,310 of record JAWPNB010000003.1, read on the forward strand.
AATTTCATCAAATTGTACCTCAAACTTAGATAAGTAATGCAATCTTAACCTTAAACTTAAAAAAGTTTTGCAATTTCTATCCTTCAATAAGTTTTCTTTTGAAATTTCATTAAAAAAAAGTACTCCCATATGCTTTCAATAAATTATAAAACATATGTATGGTACAAAATTGATAAGATTTCAAAGAAAAATAACGTTAGAGCTGCATTTTGTTAAAATTTGTGAGTTTTGGTAAAGTTATTCATTAGTTAATTTGTAGATTAATCAAACTTAAAATTTTGAAAATCTTGATATTATTGAAATTAATGAGTTTATGGAGATTGTTACATTGTTGTTTGTTAAAATTAGTGAAAATTGAATAAATGGTAGAAATTACAACATTCAACTAATTCTAGGGTTTAATTTGATGAAATTAGATTGAAAATTGATACACGGTAACATGTTTACAGGTAAAATTTGAAGTTTTTCCTTTATGAAAATAAACTAAATTAATGTAATTGTGTATTTATTGAAACTATTAATAAATTAATAATCTATTTAATATATTTAATTAATTGAAATAATTTAGTATAAAAAATTTAACTTTTTATGATGGTTTATTCAAATAAAATTATACATCTATTATGATCCATTAACTTACATTTATTTGTTGAAGAGTTCATTACTTAATGTATCATAATTATATAAAATTTATAAAATTAATCTCATAAAAAGACATAAATATCATTTTTTATTATAAAAATTAGCACTCCCAAGTGTATGACAAACACAATAATTAATGATTCCCAACAATTTTATCCTTAAGCATCTTATTTCCAGACATATATTATTTCCAGGCATATAAATAACCTTGAACCAAAAGACCCGAGTTTTATTCTAAACATTTCAAATATGATTTTTAACAAAATGATGTTAATGCATATACTTCAAAACTCATTAATCATGTTAAATGAGCATGGGACCCATAGAAAAGAACAAAAAAATGTATGGAAAACTCAGCTAGAATGATATCTCATTAAATATATCTAAAATGATGTTTTTCAACCCAATACACCTACAACAACACTATTATTTATGGTAATTGACATGTACCATCAATCAAAAGGTCAAGGTTCGAATCCCCACCTCTAAATGTTGTTGAACTAAAAAAAAAAACCTATTATTTGTTATAGCTAGGAAAAATTGCACAAACCACACCTATGAATTTTTAATTTGATCAATCAATCTTGAACTTTGTTAAGTATTGCAATCAGCTTAAGGAAAAGCAAACTTTGTTATTGACAAGTTTGGAAAAAAAAAAGAGAAGAAGTTCTACGTTTTAGAAAAATAAGCGTAGAAAGTTTCAATTTAGTGGGTGTTATTTAGGCTGTGTGATTTTTATTTATTTATTATTATTGTTGTTGTTGTTAATCAGAAAGAAGAAACCCCATAAGACCAAGGGGATTGCAGTCGCCATAACTGAAACTTTCATCTCCAAATTAGCCTATGATGGCGTTGCCTAATTCCGTACAGTTCAGAAAGAGGGCCGCCGTAGTAAGGTCCTCAATAACAAGTTTTTCCCTCCCCTACTCATGTATGAGTCACACATGTGAAGTCCAATTAAACAGTAATTTAACAGCAACTAACAAAAGAGGCTGATTGCAACACCTAACAAAGTACAAGGGACTAATTGATCAAATTAAAAATCTATAGATGTGATTGCAATACTTAACAAAGTACAGGGGATGATTGATCAAATTAAAAGTTCAAGGATGTGATTGTAACAAACTCTATAGTTCAGAGATGGTTTGTGCAATTTTTCCTTTATTGTATTAGTCAACCATTACATTTTCATCAATCCTTGTTTTGTTTTCCTTTTTTGAAATATTATATCATCATAAGGCATATTATCATGTCACAATTTTGGAGTTTCGTTCCAAATATTCTTAAGTATTATTTCAGTCAATTACCAACTTGAGTATAATTCAACTGGTTTAAGCATATACCTTTGACCAAGAGGTCAGATGTTCGGATTCCTCACTCCATATGTCGTTTAATTTTACAAAAGTATTATTTCAGTCAATTAATTCCATTATTATTTTCTTTTATGTCATAGAATCATAGTTTAACATTTACGACAAATCTTTTAGCCAATTTGAACATAACGCAATTGATTAAGGTACATACCTTCGATCAAAAAGTTAGAAATTTGAAGTTTTTATCTACATTTTGTTGAACTAAAAAAAAAAGTAAATAAATAAATAAAAACTAATCTCTCACTAATGGAGTTGAGACCCACGCATTAGAGTCCAAAAAATCAAGTCCCCTTGTCTGAAAAAGGCATTTGGTATGGCAATTAGAGATGTCCACGGGGCGGGGCGGGGCCGGGGAATGGATTCCCCTTCCCCGTCCCCGTCCCCGTCCCCCATTTCATTCCCCGTCCCTGCGAAATTCCCCGTTTAATTTCGCGGGGATCGAGTTCCCCGCGGGGAATTTTTCCCCGTTCTTTTTTTTTTTTTTTTTTTTATCTTTTTTTTTTTTAAATGTATTCTCAACCATAATAAAAATTATTTCTAAATGAATAATTTTCAATATAATTCTATTTAAAGTAAATGTTATAAAATTTCCTAATAAAAACAATAATATACCATAAGTAAAAATACTATAATGTCGAAACAACTTAATTTCTAAAAATTCAAATTTCAATATTACAACATAGATTTTATTTTTTTTTTTAATAACGAAATAGTCTTAAACTAATTCTTACTATAGTTTTTTTTAAAAAAAAAAATCTATTTATAGGTAATAATATATATATATATATATATATATATATATATATATATATATATATATATATATATATATATATATATATATATATTATTAATCGGGGAATCGGGGCGGGGAATCGGGGCGGGGCGGGGAATATATTCCCCGTCCCCGTCCCCGTTTAGCCAACGGGGAAAAAAGCTTCCCCGCTCCCTCCCCCATTCCCCGCCCAGTTCGGGGCGGGTCCCCGCGGGGCCCCGGCCCCGCGGGTTAAATGGACATCCCTAATGGCAATTTGATTTGGAAGGTGAAACTAAAAAAATAGAAAGTAAAAAATAAAATCTGTTTTTTTAAGGAATGAAAGCAAGCAAAAGACAAGAGACAAAAAAATTTTAAAAAAATGAAAATATTGTAAAGTTGGTAATGGTACTATATGGCCGATGGTGGACTAAACTAGTCATTGACCATACTAAAGTATTATGTAATGGTTGATAAATTAATTCTAAATTATTGACTAATAATTTATTATTCTTTTTTTAATCAAATTATCATAAACAATTCCTACTTTGTTTCCAATGGGTTTTAAGTTTAACTTCTTTTATTTAAAATAAAATTCATCCTAACAAGTTTTCACTACCATATGAACTTACTTTTAAATAATAAATAACTTGGATTATGATTTTTTTTTTTTTTTAAAAACTATATTTTTATGAATATTAAAAAATTGATTAAAAAAAAAGGTTTCCATCTACATATTCAACATTTTTTTTCTTAATGGTAAAGCAACATCATTAATTAACATTTAAAGGAGAATGACACTTATTTAAAATAATTAGTAGTATTATCTCTCCTAAACCTATGAGATTAGAATATACCTTTTTTTTTTTTTGCTTTAAGTTCAAGAATTACAGGAGTGGATTCGAACAACATTTGAAATGGTAATAAATCCCTAATTCATTGAGATATGCTCAGATTAACTTATGAATTACAAATTAGTGACCTATATAAGTTTAAGTTCATAAAATTGAGTTAGCTAACCTAATGAGTTAAGTTTAATAGGTGAGACATTACCAATTTTTAAGTTTGAAATTTAGATCTTTGTCAGGTATGGACTGATCATGCAACAAAGTAGCTCATTTGTACGCTATCTTATCTTTACTCAACTTGATACCACCAAGTATAACTTAAGATTCGAAGTATGTTGGGTACAACAACACACCAATGTTTTGGATCAAGCAACGCACCCAATTGTCCATAATTCTACATCAACAACCGTAAAGTGATTCTAAATGGATTTTCATAAATCACTTTAGAATCATTGGGGATCAACATTAAAGTTGTTTTTTTTTTTTTTAAATGATTGGTTCAATTACAAGTTTCGTTCATGAACTTTGAAGTTTGTGTCTATTTGGTCTCTAAACTTTCAAAAGTGTCTAATAAGTCTACAAAATTTCAATTTTGTGTCTAATAGGTCTCTGAACTTTCAAATTTGTGTCTAATAGGTTATTGTCAAATTTTGAAATTTTTAAAAATGAATTGATCTATTATATATAAATTTAAATTTTATGTCTAATAAAATTCTAAAATTTTAATTTTGTGTCTATTAGACCCGTGAATTTTAAAAAATTCAAAGGTCCAAGAACTAAATTTATAATTTTAAAAATTTATGGACTGAATCCATACAAACTTCAAAATTCACGATAAAATGTGTAATTCAACCAAAATGATTTTAAAAAGATTTTGTTTATAATATCAAGTCTTGATTCCTTCGTCGCACAGTTCTACAACTTTTCAATAAATATAAACGCATAGATTAGATTCCATAGTAACCCATCGGATTTGGAGTTCTCTCTCCAAAAATTTGACTTGAGCCGTTGAGCGGAAATTCCAACATAATTTTTGGTTAGATATCAGTCGATTCTGTCAATTTCCAAAACAAATATTGCAAGATTATCTTGTAATATTTTGTGATCAACTTCACCGGAAAAGTCAGAATCCTGTTTCTGTAGTGTGGATAAAACTGAGAGCGTCTCCATTTTCTCGAGAAACAAACAAATCCCAAATCCCAAATCCAAACCAATTTTGACAATGGCGATCACGATGGGCAAATCTTTCAATCCCAAAACCCAGATTCACGTTTCCCCTCGTCCCCCAATCCACTTTCCGACCGACCCATCAATCTCCATTGCTTCATTCCTCTTTCAGAACTCCTCCTCCTACCCTCACGCTCTCGCCCTCGCTGACGCAGATTCCGGCGAATCCCTAACTTTCCGTCAGCTTGAAATCCAAGTCTCCAAGTTAGCCCATGTCTTCATCCAACTTGGGATTCGAAAAAGCGACGTCGTTCTCATATTCGCGCCTAATTCCATTCATTTCCCTGTTTGTTTCTTCGCCATTGTCGCCATTGGAGCCATCGCCACCACTTGTAATCCAGCTTACACCTTCGCGGAAGTGTCAAAGCAAGTCCAAAACTGCAACCCCAAGCTCGTAATCACCGTTCTCGAACTCTGGGACGTAATCGGTAAACTCAACTTGCCTTCTATAATTCTGGGTTCTGAAATTTCTTCGAAATTTTCCCGTCCCGACATCTGGGTTTACTACGATTTGATTAAAAAAGCCGGCGACGTGTCCAATTTTCCGGAGAGTGAAGTGGGTCAGAGCGATGTAGCGGCTCTTTTGTATTCATCTGGGACGACGGGGATTAGCAAGGGAGTGATTCTGACTCACAGGAACTTCATAGCGGCGGCGTTAATGGTGTCTCAAGATCAGGACCTTATTGGTGATCCTAGAAACGTGTTTTTGTGCTTTCTTCCTATGTTCCATGTCTTTGGTCTCTCTGTGATTATTTACTCACAGCTTCACAGAGGAAACACCGTGGTTTCAATGGCGAAGTTTGAGCTCGAAAAGGCTCTGAGGGTGGTGGTGAAGTACAAGATCACTCATCTTTATCTTGTTCCTCCTGTAATTATAGCTTTGACGAAGCAAAGTGTAGTGAAGAAGTACGATTTGTCTTCGTTGAAGGAGATTTTATCTGGGGCGGCGCCTATTGGGAAGGATGTGATGGAAGAATGCTCTAAGATTCTACCTCAGACCAAGATCAAGCAGGTTTTGAACTGTGCTTCTTTATTCCATTTTGCAACACTTTCATTTGTTTGTAACAGGAATATTATATTATCTTAATATGATCATTGTGTACAGGAAGTTTAATATTATCTTGAGATGTTCTTTTTGAAGAATGTATCGTGTTCATGGACATGTTTGTCCATATTTTGTCTCTTGGTTTTTTTTCCAATGTTGCTGGTCAAAACTGGCATGTAGCTACTGTAATAAGAGGATGAGTTTGATAACACTTTTTAGAGTGGTAAAAAGTTCTTTTATTCTATTAAATGCACCTTTCATTACATTCTCAAAAGTAAGTCTGAAAAAGTGTTTTTAAGCGAAACACTTTTGGGCTTCTTCCAAGAGTGTTAGAAGGAAAAAGTTGAACTTAAATTTATTTTAAAAGCCTTCCCTAGGATGGATCCAAAAACAAAACTAATGTACCAAACTTAGCATACATTTTAGTTTTTCACCTCTTTTAAAACTTGGATGTGAAATAGTTAAAAGGAATTCTGAAAAAGTGTTTTTAAGCGAAACACTTTTGGGCTTCTTCCAAGAGTGTTAGAAGGAAAAAGTTGAACTTAAATTTATTTTAAAAGCCTTCCCTAGGATGGATCCAAAAACAAAACTAATGTACCAAACTTAGCATACATTTTAGTTTTTCACCTCTTTTAAAACTTGGATGTGAAATAGTTAAAAGGAATATAGAGCATAGAACAACTTGAATTTAAAGGGAAATTCTCAGTGCACTGTTGTTCTGCTCTTAATTATTTCCCTGTGACATTTTCTTTTTGGTCTTGATTTGGGTTGCAATTTGTGTTCTACAGGGATATGGTATGACAGAAACTTGTGGAGTTATTGCAATGGAGAATCGGGGGGTAGAATCTACGCCATCTGGGGCAGCTGGAATCCTTGTTTCAGGAGTTGAAGCCCAAATTTTGAGTACAGAGACACAGAAACGTCTTCCACCAGGTGAAACAGGGGAAATATGCGTCCGAGGACCAAATATGATGAAAGGTGGATCTCTCCTTGGATGTCTCCCTCTCGCCCTTGTGACTTTTTTGGAAATAGCTCGTAAAGATTAACGTTATTATACACATTAAAATCACTAATTTTTTTAAAAGGAACCAAGCTTTCATTGAGGAATAATGAAAGAATACAAGGACATACAAAAAGACACCCTACAAGAAGCCAAACTAAAATAAAAAGGGATCCAATCAAGCAAAATAAGGCCTAAAGGGTAAGTACAAAAATCCTCCACATGGAGGCCCAAATAGAGGCATTAAACCTAACAAGAGACTAAACCTCCTCCCAAGAACTCTCAAGCCCTTTGAAAATTTTAAGAAACTGACAATTTCGGAATAGTAGAACAACATAATTTTGTTCTGATGAATAGCACTCATCATACTGAAGGGTGCCTCAGACAGCAACCCAGAATTATACCTTGAACAATCTCCTCATTTGAAGCTTCTTATTGATTTTGCATGCTCTTATTCTGTTAGATTTATTCTATTATGTTACTTTCCTGAACTTGCTTAACTGGATCTGCTATAAAAGTTAAAATTTCACTCGGTTCTAAAGATGCCAATCTCATTTCTTCATGATTTATTGTTAGATTAATCAAGCTAGGACACTTTTTTTTTTTTCTTTTACATTATCATTTACTTGTCTGATTGGCAAGATGTTCCCATGAACATTTCAGGGTACTTCAACAATGAGAAAGCCACCAGCGAAACCATAGATGATCAAGGATGGGTACATACTGGAGATATCGGATATTTCAATGAAGAAGGAGAATTATTTGTTGTGGACAGAATCAAAGAACTCATCAAGTGTTATGGTTTTCAGGTTCTGTTTTTCATAATCAAATATCAACTTTTCCATTTGGGAGTTCTTTATTTCCTTTATTAGGCGCCTTTTACTATCTCAAAGCATGATATAAATTTGTGAATGCTTCATCAGACTTCAATCAGTTCTTCTTGTGTTAACTTACTGAGTTGTCTAGAAAACTATCGTCACTAAGATCTTTTTAACGAAATGGGTGGCACAGAAACTTGCTATGTGTTACTTTGTTTTGTATAATTACTGATTCATAAATACAAACATTGATATATACATCCTCTTTTTTATGTTTCGATAACAGTGTATGATCGGTTATTAGAGTTTTTTTTATGCTGTTTTACTACCCAAAACACATAGGCTTCAAGCTAATGCACCTGATGATGCAACTTGAATTACTTTTTACACTGATCTAGAATCTCTTATATCAGAAGAAACTGATTTAGTTTCTCTTGTATGCTATTTAAGAATATGATTATTAGATGTACTTATCGTACACTTGACTTTGGCAAATATGTTTAATGTTATATATATATATGTGCGCGCGCGCGCATTGTCTCCTCTTCTTGGAAGTATGAACTCTAGCTGCATTTATTGTTAAATGATGTCAAATTTTTTTAACTTTCTTGTCTGCATATTAGGTTGCACCAGCGGAGCTTGAAGCACTGCTACTTTCCCACCCTCAAATTGTAGATGCCATTGTGATCCCGTAAGTATATTATAGTAGCATCTATAGTGCCATCGATATTTAGTGGCTTTGCCTTTCTATTTTCATACTTTCTAGTTGATCTCTGATATTAATTTCCACCTGCAGATATCCTGATGATAAAGCAGGTGAGGTCCCTATCGCATTTGTTGTTCGTTCGCCTGATAGTTCGATCAAGGAAGAAGATGTTCAAAATTTTATTGCAGGGCAGGTAATATTTTGCATACTCTCATACAAGAACAAAAGGAATAAAAGAGTTTTTTTTGTTGATATGGTTCTATTATAACTCTTGAAAGCACCATCTTGCAATTAAGGTGTCATTGGTTGCATATACTCTTTACACAGAGCACCTCTCTTTACTGCCACTCTTGCAGTCTTTTGGGGAAGCAGATGATTCTAGTTAAATTTTTATTCATAATTGACACTGGTTCTTGAGGCATTCATATTTAAGCTCCCAGTCTTCTCTTCATTTACATGAATCGCGTCAGTATTTATGTAGTCCAAGGAACCTTTGCACACCTCCATTAATACCAAAACTTATACACTTAAGATGCTTTTTTGATAACCCGGTAGGAGGGCCCCATCTCACCTAATTCTAGGTGCCCGCGCCTGCTCTAAAGCCTAGACTCGGAAGACATCAAGGGCTTTTTCTATTAAACTCACCTGAAGGTTTGAACATGTGACCTCTAAGTAGGTGTAACTAAGAGATCGCGTGCATTTGCCAACAGGCCAACCTTTAGGGGCATGCTTAAGATGCGTCTGTGTGCTGCAAAAACCCAAAAAGGGAAAAGGCGACTGTTTTAAGCCATTAAAGGTGATGAGGAAAATGAAAACTTCGGATTTGGATGATAATATTTTCCCTCAATCTGCAAACAAAAAGTTGGTGTAAAACATTATCTTTGTTTATGTCATTAACTCACTACTTTCTGCATAAAAGTGGCAACCATATTTTTGATAATGGAGTGCTTGAAAATAATCACCCTCTTTCTCTTTGCAGGTTGCACCATACAAGAGACTAAAAAGAGTAACCTTCACGAGTAGTGTTCCAAAGTCGGTTTCGGGAAAACTTCTGAGAAGGGAGCTCATAACACAAGTCCGTGCCAAGATGTAGATGTCAAAATGTTGAAGAGAAGGTGAATAAGTTATACTATACCATACATTTATCAAACAAATGTATTTACAGTTAAAAGCAAAAGCAAACTGGAAAATGTTGGAAATCTTAAAACAGCATTCATTCTTATTCTGATAAACATCAGTTCAATTAAAGGTCAACTGAATTCTGTAAGATTTTAGGAACAATCTTTGTTACCAATGTGATGAACTTTCTGTTTCTTTCTTTTGAGACAAATTATATGAAAAGTTTCGCTCGTAAGTCAACTTCTTGGCAAGATTTCGACTAGGTTAGACATCGAATCTATCTCAAATAAAAGATTGATGGACACATGATCAATGTAACACCAATTTTCATGGATCATAATAAATAACAGCTTTATTTTGGAAAAATGAAGAAGATAAAAGAAGGGAATCATTTCAAAACCAATCAAATTCCCACCCAATCAAAAGGAAACAGTAAAAGTATGATTCAAAATGGAGTGTGAAGAGAGATAATTGGGGTGAAGAAAGTGAGTGAAGATGTATAAGAGATGAAGTAGATGATACCCAACTCTGAGCATTAACTTTAGGGAATGTTGCTGCTTTCACAAACACCATCACTCATTTACAAAGCCACTCACCCATTTTACATACCACTTTCTGCCACTCCCCCCATTACTTTTACCCAAAAAAAAAAAAAAAAAAGCTGCCCTTCTTCTTCTGTCACTTCATCTCTCCCCTCGTCCTTCTCGCCCTTTTTTACTTTAGGATTGAAGGAAGCTGAAATAATACAATTAACAGTTTTACACTATTAGATAGTAACAAAACATATTTCAAACATGTATCAACGACTATTATTAGGGGCAGACAGATCCAATAACTTTCCCCTTTCTACACAGCTCTGTTTCAATTTTCAAACTGCTTGTCTTCTGTTTACTAAACTCCACTTTGCTCACATTACCAACTAAGCCCATCATGATTGTGGGCTGGTACCCCATCTTGCCAGCCCAAAAATTTGACCCAATAATGATGCAACCTCAAAGTTATTTTTCTTTTGTTTAGGTCGATAACATTTGGGATGGGATGATTTGAACCTCCAACCTCTTGATCGAGACTATATATCTTAACCAATTGAGCTTTGGTGATGTAATCTCAATTCTCAAAGTTCAACTCATATGGTGAATCAATGATATAGAATATTTTAAGGTATAATTGACTAGTTATCATAATATATTAATAAAAAAAATCTTAGGTAAGTAACTTGCATCTTAAATTGATACATCTAGAGCCATATTATTAGTTTTTTTTTTTTTTTTTTTTTTTTTTTGGTTGTTGGTTAGATTGGTTCCTTCTATTTAAAACAGTTGGGCCTAAAGCTATTTAATGAAGTTAAGAGGTGAAATTGAAAAAGTTAGGTATAGAGTTAGATTCCAAAGTGGCTAAGGGAAAGGGGTCCCATAATTCTAAAATTTGGTGTTGGTTACACTCTTTCTCCTCCTTTCACTTTCCCTCTGTTTGGAAGATTTTGACAGAAGGTGCTATGTGCCATCATCCTCTGTTAACTTCAATTATTTAGGCTTTGCACATGCACTTTCTTTCTCTCTCTCTTTTCCCATTTGATTATCACTATTGCTGCTACCTCTGGTCTAATCTTTTCAGCTTTTTATTTATTTATTTATATATAAGAATATTTGGGCCCACATTTGTTAATCAAAACTTTGGAGCAAATTTATTGGGGTCCATTTTGTTACCCTTTATTTTGACTTATGTTAGTCCAATGGACCCATTGCACCTTTGCTTTATTAAGTTTTGGAGTGTCTGTTTATTTTTTGGTTAACTACATAGATAGCTTATTTGGAACACCATTTTACATAAATTACACAATATCAGCTTTGTCACTTTTTAAGCCAAATAGAAACCAAATATAGAGTCCATAGTACTCATTTACTCCTGCTATTTATTTCTAATTATAATAAATAAAAAAATTTGGATTCTTACCATAACTATTGGTATTCCTCTCTCCAAGCAATAATACCCGCGATTTCATCCCAAAATCTAGGGATTATGAAAACTAAACCTTTTCTCTTTACGGTTTCATTATTCGAAAACACCCAAAATCTGTGAAGGATTTCAACCGACGACGATAGAGGTCTGTCTTTGTTATCGACGGCAAGTGAGATGGGGGCGAGTGTGACGGCAGCGAGAGGAGGTTTTATTTAGCCCAACGGCGTGCACCCTGGAGATTTTGTAGTCAACGACAAGAGGAGGTTCTATTTTGTAGTCAACAGCGACAACAAGGCATTTCGACGACTGAGGTATCGACGACGAGGCTTCTATTCTATCTTTTGGAACTGAAGTCGATGGCGATAGGGATTCTCGACGGTGGGGTTATCGATGGCGTTTTGACAGTAGGGTTATCTGCAGTATAGATTTTGGTTTAACATATTATCATAGTACGTTTTGGGTATATATGTAATAATACATTAAACACATATATGTTCTAAATGTGGTAGGTTTATGGTGTATATTATATAATACATAAAACACAAAGGTGTATAGATTGAATAAGCTGGGAATTTATAATATAATCTTGGAACAAAAGTTATATGATATAATATAACCTTTCATTGTTATATTTTGGATTTATATAATATAATCTTATAACAAAAGTTGTAAATAGGTTAGGTATATATGATATGAACCTAATTTGTTTATGTGTATATGGATTATACAAGTATGAAAAGGGTATATATGATTGTTGCTTGTTAGAAATTAAATTTAATATTTCCTTTAAGATTAAAATGTCCTCTAATTCTGACTAGGTATACATGAGATCTGACGGGTTATATGGATGTTTATGACTGAGTATATAATGTATTCTTTTTAATATATTTGGTCATACATTGGAATATATTATATTATTCACATTTATATCATCTACATTCTGCACTAAAATGAATTTGTATTTGCATATAGTTATCCTACTAGACAATGGTGAGATTAAAACGAATTTCGCGTATATGTTATATAAGTCTTGATTGGGTATAATCTAAGATTACGGGTTATCATGTATTAAATATGTTTGAAAAACAAATACATTCTTTGAATTAGTATAATTTAGGTTTATATAATATAATCTTATAACAAAAGTTATGATTAGATTGTGTATATTTGATATGAACCTAATGTGTTTTTGTGTATAAATTATATAAGTCCGGACTTGGTATATATAATTGATGCTTGACATAAATTTAATTTAATATTTCCTCCACATTGTGTACTAAATCAAATTTTTGTGTATATAGTTATTATACTAGGCAATGGAGAAAGTAAAAGATATTGCAAATCTGATGTCAAAGATTGTTCGGGATGCCAAGAAAAAATGATAGACTCCTACACGGCGTCGACCTCTAAAAAAATAGAGCTTTGAACGATGTTGATTTTTTGTTTCTATTTATGGCGAACAACGTCAGGTTATGTCGACCTTCAAAAGAAGAGACATTTGAAAGCGTCTAGCACTCGCGAGCAATTAGTAGTTTTTTGAAAATAGTATGTTAGTGGCAACATCAGTAGGGTCCTTCATGGTTGTATAGTTGTTTCATATCATGTATATATTTCCTAAATGTATGAGTATATATTTAATAATATGAGGTATATATGTTATATACAATTTTCTTTAAAAATGATATATATACCGAGTATATATATGCAAATGACATGATAGTGGTGTCAAACAAAGATACCGAGTATATATTTGCAAATAACTAAATATACCAAGTGTGATGAAATCCGTAATAGGTGGAATAAATATTTTAATAAAGATGGAGCAAATATATATAAATGTATTATATATGTTGAATTATATTAATTTAATATTATACAAAAAAAAACTCAATATTTGTGTCTACAATAAGTAAAATGGAAAGAACCTTACATATATGCTATATATGAGGTATATATGGAGTTATATACCAATGTCAAAATGAAAGTAAATATATATTAAAACAAAAACTATTTTTTTTAAAAAAGAATTAGACATGTAGTAAAGGGATGGAGTGGTTGCCTTAAATGGAAATTTGGATGAATTTTGCAGGTGGAAATTTTTTAATGTTGACGGCAATCATAATTTTGTAGTAATTATAAAATATTATGTGTAATAATTGAAATATATATTCTCAAAAATCAGATTTATCATAAATATATAAAATAATTGCCTTAAATAAAAATATGTATATTAGGAAAGTATAAATTCAAAATTGAGAATTAAATATTGAGAGATGATATTAAATGAGGGTAAAATTGTAAGGAAAAAAGAGCAAAAACTCAAGCCAAGCTAAAACTGAAATTTTTTATAAAAGTTAACGTTTGTGAGATATGGTGTTGAAAACGTGCTCTTTGGCATAATATTCCTCTATTTATTTTTTCACACAAAGGAATTCATTGGAAGCAAAGAAGAAGAAGAAGAAAAACCACTATTTTCACTGTCTTCACTAACTAGAAACCTCTTCTTTTTATTTTGGATTATTCGGGTCACTTTTATGCATATTCGTAACTAAATAGACATCTTTCACTATTAAATTATACGACTTGAAATGATTGGTCTTTAGAATCATACCATGTAATTATTAGATAAGACGGTTTATACTCTTAAATTATGCTTAATTATTCTTCGCAATCCTTTCTCAATGCCACACGCTATTCTAACCTTAATCTCTCAAAAATGAATAAATCATCGAATGTGTATTAGTATTATCATATGTTATTACTTGATGTGGACTACGTGATGTAAAATGTTTTGAATTTGATATGATTTTCTTTTTGGAGAGATGATCAAATAATGGTTTTTGAAGTAATGAAGGTTGCTAAGTGGGTGGTGGATATAGCAAGAAATGGCAATTAATGCAATTTACATATTTAATTAAAAAGACAGGTGAAATTAAGGAGCCAAACCATCAATCTCAATCAAAAATCACCATCTTCATTCTTATCACAAAGCTAATGGTCAAGCATCAAATTTTCTATCAATGTCCCTTTAATTCATGTACTTCATTTCCTTAATCTCTTCTCAATTCACACTTCTAATCATATGCTTAACATATAAATGTCAATTTCTTTTGACCCAATTAGAAAAGAATTCTAGGTTAATTCAACCAAAATCCCTTGGCTATAGTGATCTTCAGGTGGAAAACAAAGTTTAGTTTTAAGTCTCTCTCTCTCTTTTAACTTTTTTTTTTTTTCTTTTCTTGGGACCTCAAATTTAGAGCTTTAAGATAACATGTTAGATGATTCTTTGTGAGGTACTGTCAATCATCATAAAAAGCTGTTTGGATATATTAATGTAGACTCTTCCTTTCATTTTCTTTTCTTTTCTTTCCTTTTTCTTTTCTTTTATGTGGTTATTGTGCATGAACTGTGGTTTATTTTGCTGACAAAATAATGGCCAAGTAGTCCAAAATTGAAAGGGCCAAAGCCCCTTCCTTTGATGATGGAAAGAAGCTCTTTTCCTTTTGGCTACATTAAGGCTTCTTCTTTAATTTCACCATATTTTCAATCTTCAAATGTTTCTTCTTTTTATTTGGTCCATTTAACGTAGATTTGGAAACTGTTTTTATTGTCAACCAGAGCATAGCTAAAATGGTTAAAATATATACCATCGACTAAAAAATTATAAGTTCAAATCTCCATACCCACATGCTATTGAACTAAAAAAAAAAAAAGAAGAAAAATAACAGTTTTTATTTGTTTCAAGCTTGTTTAATGATTAATACTAATATATCTTATCTTACTATCTTAAAAATGGGCTAAGGAGGAGAATCATTTTTGGACTATTTGATCCAAATGATAATTCCATAATTCCAAATATGCCCCTTCATTAATCATACTATCTTAAAAAGTAGCTTATTTGGATAATCATTTTTGGACTATTATGTCCAAATGCTAATTTCATAATTCCAAATATGTCCCTTAATTCATTTTTAGACTATTATTTATTACCCTTATTTAGTTTATAAATTTACAAATTGTGCCATTAACAAATCGAAAATGTGGGAGGAACTTTTTTTTTTACAATATTATCCTTGATTTTTATGATTATTCAATTATTTTTAAATTAAAAAAATTGGCTTATTGTAGCCATCTCTCCACCACCCACACACACGTAGATCACTACATTATTTATTTCATTAATTTTTTTTTCTTTTTTATTGATCTTCATTTAATATATTTTCACTCCCACCCACCACTTCCCTACAATTTCTCCTCCTCTCCCTCCACTCTTCATTTCTTTGTGCGGTTACATCTCTAACCTTTCTCCTTCTCCATCCTTTCCCTCTTCCCTCTCTATTTTTCTACCATGCATTTATCAATATTTATTTGTTTGTTTTTATTATTATTCCAAGACAACAAACCTCCCATCTTCTTTTAGTTGTTTCAAAATTGAATAAGGGTTTTCATTTCCATTTTTAAAATTTTTGTCTAATTTGTTTGATTCTCAACCTTCTATATAAATAGGCAATTCCTTTTTCTATTTCTTCATAGTTTTATAAGACAATTTATTCACCCCACATATTTTATTACAAGCACATATCTTCTTCGATTTTGAAATTGATGACACAAGTATTAGCAACAGAAGCAGCAATGATGACAATGAGATTCAAGTTGATAACTACAAAAAGTGGTGGTGTAACATTTGAAAGATGGTACATTCGAGAAGTAGAGGAAAACACTCATTTCTCTCGAGTGCGTTTGAGAGCGATCCTCAAAATTATTTTGCTAACCTCCTACAGCTTAAAAGAATAAGAAGTTAGGTACGGTTTAAAAGCTCATACAATTATGTAAAAATCTATTATGATAAATTAAATTGTTCATTTGGTTCTTTCTATTCTTCTAATTTTTTTTTGTATTTATCGTTAATTTTTATCAATTATATAACATAATTTTGAATTTGCTTTTGAATTTTGATATGCGTAGTTTTCTAAATATATGTTCATGTAGACTAATCATGAAATAAATCACCAAAACACATATTTATGTTAATTTTTTTTGGTTAAATAATTTACAAATAGAACGACATACTTTTTTTAGTTCTGAGTTTAGAGGCTAAAATAAAAAATATGAAAAATGCATGAATTAGTATACAATAAATATAAAAAATTTTGAGACTAAAATAAGATTTAAACTATTGTACATTTTTTTAAAACTGAGGAAAATATCAACATGCTTGAAAATTTGATTCTACTAATACTTTTAAGAAAAAAAGGCATTAGGATCAATAAATTGCCCTTATTTCAAATACTCTCTCCCACCCTTACAAATTCTTCATTTGAGTTTTATTTTTCTCTCCCTCCCTCCCCACTTTTTCAAATTTGCGCTCTTTCTCTCTCAAAAAAAAGGAAAAAAAAAAACTACTATGTCTCTCTCTCAAGAAAATTTAGAATGTGAACCATTAGAACCAAAAGAGTAAGAATATGAAAAATTCTAAAATTAAGTCCAAAAATTTGTAAGTTTATCTTGAAAATTTATGAATTTATTTTTAATTATAATCAATAATGAAACTTCAAATTTTTTTTTTAACTCTTTCATTTGTCACAACTATAAATAGTTGATTTTAAAATTATGTATTGAATAATTACTTTGATTATAATAGATAATTTTTTACTAAAGAAATGTTAGATAATTTTGAAAAATAAAAAATATAAAAATACATTGAAATTGTTAATTTAAACGCATTAATAAAATTGACATATGAAAAAAATGTAAAAAATTGGAATAAAAAAAGTTCGAATATAATTTTTTTTTGGTCATATTATTTATAAAATTTAATTCTAAAATTTATAATTTTACTTTAATTATAATTCATTATAAATTTTAATTCTAAATTTTATAATTTTACATATAATTACCATTAATAATTAGATTTCAATAGCTTTTAATTTTAAAATTTTAATGATTTTTTTTTTAAAAAAAAAGCCGAAAACTACATTGAAACTAATTTAAGTATGTTTATAAAATTGACATATGAAAAGAAAGTAAAAAATTTGAATATGAATAAAGTTTGAATGTAAAAAATATAAGAAACTAATAATTAAAAAAATGATAAATGCATGTATTTTTAAAATATTTTATTCAAATACATTTATTCTTGAAATCTTAATCAAGATTTTAAAACGAAAAGGTAGTTTTAAAATTTTATTTATTTATTTTTCAAGATTTCAAAATTAACTTTTAAAATGTAACATAAAATTATTGTCAAATTAAGTTTTAAAATCTTAAATTTGATATTTTAAAATTCTAAATTAAAAAATAAACATGTGTTAAAACATATTACACTTGCAACGCACGTAAAAGTTTTCTAGTTAAAACAAAAGCACTTTGAATTCTTGGAATATTGATTAAAGCAATTTTTTTTTCCTTTCTTTTGAGACATTTTTCCATGAAATAGCACACTCCCATTAAAAAAAGATTCAATGTTTACTTGTGGGTATTGGTAATTTCTCGTGTAAAAGCAAGTACTTTCACTGTTCTTCACTAAATTTACCCCAAACAAACAAACAAAATGGTGGAAAAGAGAAGACATTCATTTGGGATATAAATAAAAAATGGAAATGAAACACTAAATTTCCCAAAGGAAAATGAATTGTTGGAGCTCTAAATGACAGAGGCAATACCAAACTAGAAACATTATGTAAACAAAGAAAAGAAACAAAAAACAAGACATTGAAGGACTTATGATTTGTTGTGAAACATAACCCAGAAAACCAGAAAACAAACTTTGTTGTTTTTTACTTAAAAAGAAAGGCAAAAAGGATGAGCCTTCTTTCTCTCTCTCTGCACCGTACTACAAAACTAGGGTTTCGAGGATTCCTTTCCTTGACAATAACATAAACAAAATGTATTTGTATGATTGTAAAGGTGGGGTTGAGATTTGAGAAGAAGGTGAAAAAACAAGAAGCTTTTCACATGATGCATGAGAAGTATAACACAAAAATAATTGAGTTCGTTCGTGTAATTTGTCGGTATATATCCCATTACGATGTTATGTGTTTCGTTCTTATACTTTCAAATATCATCTCTTCTCGTATCTAAATTTTGCATAAAATACTATTTTAGTTTATGTTTCTATACTTAGAAATACTATATATGACTTTAAACATTCAAATGAGATATTTCTTCGTTTTGGTAAATGAATAAGAGGCATGTCACATCAAACTTTCATTAAATGATTATTGAAAAATTAGTGATAAAAAAACATAAAGATTTTAGAGACTAGAACAAAATTAAAAGTACTAGTGAAATTAAAGTCTAAAATGGAATAAATAAAGCCTAAAATAGAAATTAAATTCAAGACAATATGATATTTGTTTGACACTTGGAGGATTTGACTTCTTGTTTTGTTCTTTGAACTTCTAATCATTGTTAGTTGTGCTAAGATTCTTTATGTTTTTGTTAGAGAATAGTACTTTCATAGAAATATCAAAATTCATACAACCGAGTCTTATCAATGTCACTAAAATATATTCCATTCAACAAACTCTAAAAAACTAATATTCATCAACACACATACATACATAATGAAGGGCAATTTTGTATTTTCACAATTTTACATAAGGTGATGCTTGTGGACTACCAACAAAAATGATCAAAATACTAAGATTAAAAGTGGGATAAAATAGATGGAAATTGTGAAAATGACAAAAAGGGGCAAGGGAACTAGAAGCCATGGAAGATAATTGGGGAGACATGCATATATATGATCACTTAACATGCACACATGGACTCCAAAAACAATTCCCACTAAGGAACAAATAAATTTCCATCATTTTAAAAATAACCCACACAACACATTACAACACACAATCTTTTTGTCATTTGTCCACTAGAAAGGTCAACTTTCCCATCAACTCACTATATAATACCCCTATAAGAACAATCCATTCATATCCCCACTACACTCTTTGGATCATCTTGGTCATGTTTCCCATTATTTTGTTCCTTAAAACCTTGCCTCACTCCCAATTTTTACTAATATCTTAGTTCAATTTGTAGGGTTATTTTTCCCTTTTGGATAAGGTGTTTTGGCTCATCTTCCAATGTGCAGGTCTCTTTATTTTTCCTCACTACAAATCTGTCAAACTCATGACTTTTAAAAATTCATATTTCATATTACTTTGAACTCATTTGATAACCATATGATTTTTTATTTTTGTTCGCTTATAAAAACATACTTCTACCTATGAGTTTCTTTGTTTTGTTATTTATTTTTGCAAATATCTTTTAAAATTCAAACCAAGTTTTGAAAACTAAAAAATAGTTTTTATCTTTAGAATTTGACTAAGAATTCAAATGTGAGAAAACAAGCATAAGTTTCAAAAACTAATTATCAAATAGAGTCTTAATAATTTTCTTTAAAAAAAATTGAAACCCACAAATAAAAATATAGTCTTTATAAATTTAAGTTTATAGAATTTATATTTTTATACCATTCAAACACAGATTACCTAAATCCAAATTTAATTAATGTTGATTTTTTTTTTTTTTTTTTTTAAGAAGGTGGGAACATTATGCCTTTTATTTTGAATTAAACCAGCTCAACAGAAAAAGTACAATATATGGTTTGAGTGCTACATGTATATATGCCTTTTTAAAGTGTAAGCTTAAAATGACATCCACTTAGATCCATAAATAAAGACTTGAAAAGGTAGACTAAGATGCTTAATGCATGTGGCTTACACACTGTACATGCTTATTAATAATATGCTTTTTAACTGAATTTTTGTAAAAAAGTATCCAAAAAGAAAAGATTGTGGAAACCAACTAAGATGAGAAACTTTGAATTTTCCCTTCTTATATCACAGTGACAGAGAAAGAGATCTAATTGGTGTAGGTTTTAGTTTCTAGTAAGATATTTTCCTTTTTTTTTTTTAAAAAAAAAAGGAGTTTTTTTTTATAATGAGATTTAAAAAAATCTTGTATATGGTAGGATTTCCACCACAACAGCTAGCTAGAGCTAAGGATTTTATGAAGAAATTCTATGGAATTTTTGGTGTATTTTTTTAACAAGGAAAGGACAAGCCCAACAAATTATTGAGTGAAAAAAAAAAATAAATGAGGGTCTGAAAAGATATTATATTTTGATTAAAAAAAAATTCCTGAGTGCTGACAAATTGATCATAATGAGTTGGTAATAATGTGGTTATGCTTGGGGCATATGCCATCTCACAGAACTTTGTATTATATTGAAAATGTGGCAAAAGCAAAGAAAAAGAGTTTTAATTTCTTTAATATTAATTTGAGACTCAAGCTAAGCATGGTCTCAATTATGGAATATTATATCCTTTGGTTTGCTTTCTTCTAGTTCATCTAATCTTAAAAACACCCAAAGTTTCAAATTTTTTTAACTCCAAAAAGTAAAAGAACAAAAGTTTGTAATTGCTCAACCTAATCACTTGTCTTGTTGCTAATTAAGAAATTTTAATGTTGCTTTTGTAATTTTGTTTTATCCTCTCTCTTCTCTCTCTAACCTTTACTCTTTTTATATATGTAGAAGGAAGTTGCATGCAGCATGCAGCTGGTTAAGTGGAATTTGTTGTGCAAAATCCTCAAAATATTGAATTGGCATTCAAGGGTGTAATGGAACATTTTTAAATCTTTCAGTCTTTTTCTTTTTTTTTTAAAGTTTAATCTTTCAGTGTCATTGTTAAAAGCATTATTGAATATAAGATGATCAAGATGGAATATTAAAAAGCATGATATAATAAATGAATATGTGATAAATTTATGGTAGCTAATTTAAGCATAGTTTGACCGATTAAGGTATTGGTATTATTAATCTAAATATTAGAAGTTTTAATCTCTACTCCTTGATTAAGTCATCGTATGTACACCCGACCTAAAGATTAAACAAAAAATAAAAAAGAAATTGTAATTCAATGGTATGTTTATCATGCAATTTTAATAAATTTAGGTTATGTCATTACCTAAGAAAAGTTTAAATTTTTGTTAGACTGTTAAAAAATGGAATGAATTATAAAAGTCTGAGTTTGAGTTTATATAACTTAAGTTTGATTTATGAGTTTATAATTTGTAAAAACAATTATATATATACATCATAATAATAATAATAATAATAAAGGGTCTCACGTGTCTATCTAAATATATAAAATTTAGGTTCATACAATGGAGTGAAGTTAACAAACCAATAAATATTGAATGAACATGAAAAGTCTAGATCTTACCAAATATATGTTCAAATTTCTTCAACTTCAATCCAAATAATACAGTAAAGAGACTAAAGGGATTGAACTACAAACAGAACTAAAGAAGCTTAAAGATGAGTTGTTAAAAAATTATTCTCTATTTAACTGTTTTCCAAGAACATGTTTGTTGCTTTTTCTCATTTCCTCATTTATTTTCATAAGTGGTCAATTTCAAAGAATAGTTAAAATATGGCTCTTCATTTAAACATAAAAAATCATAAATTGTCTATAAATAGTTCCATAATAATCTTAATCTCACAATTCTTATCAACAAATTGTTCCAAAAAAAAAAAAAAAATCTACATCAGATTGTGACAAGATAAATGCATCAGTTCCAACTTCCAAACCACAATTTTATGAACAGTATAACATTTCTATTTGTGGACTCTAGTTTTAGGGTTTCTATTCATGACAAGAAAGTTCAATTTTCTATTTTTCTTAATTAATTTTCCCCCTTTTTTTCTCTTTCTCTTTCTCATTTAATTAATTTACACACCACCTGTTATGATGTTTTTCTTCAGCCCTAGTCCATTCAATTGGGTTGTCAAAATCTGTTCTTTTGAGCAATCTCAGTGATAAGATTTGCCACTTTCAACTATTAAGATCTTGGTTATAATTATTATTCCACAATTTTTTGAATTCACTAAAGTTAAATATTATATTTAATTAAAAAAAATTAATTAGGGTTTCAAATGAATCATTAAACCCTAAAAAAGCTCTGTCTCTAATTCCTCATTCATAATCATAGAGCCTTGTCTGTAATTTAGCAGGAAAGAGTGTAACCTAAGTTACTGAATAGGAGAAATCATGTCTGGAAGTGGCCAAAACACTTTTTGACAAATCTTATGATGATTTTAAATAGGGGTTAGGACGGTGAAAGTGCTTTTTTATATTTTTAATTAAGTACTTAATTTGTTAATTTGAATTTGTTTTTGGATTTTACTGTCTTAAGCCAGGCAGTGATTGGACAGCCAAACATCCAATATTCAGACACCAAGCACGAGAATTTTTAATATTAATTATTTATATAGAAAAAAAAACACATGCCTTCACCTTCTTGCAATATATAATTAATTTATTTTTAATATATATCTTAATATATGTACACTTTTAATAACACATCATTCTGATGTCACACTCTCTACCATTTGTGCATAGTAATGGCTTAAAAAAAATAGGTGTTGTGATGGATAGAAATAGAATTTTCTTTATTTTTTATTTTTAATGTTTTGTCTAAACCTTGTTTATATTTTTATTCATCTAACACAATATAGTAAAAGTTTGAGTCACTACTCACAAAAAAAAAAAAAATGTTTGCTATTGCTACATGAAATACTTAATAGTGTAGTGAATAAAATTATCAACCTCTATACTTATAAGATAACATTTGTCGATAGATGTCTTTATGTCTATTGTCCTAACTTGATATAACTTGACAATATTCATTCACTTTGTATAGTCATTATTATCCTATTGATACATATACTTGCAAATGAGGACTAGATAGCATTTTTAACCTTTCTGAACGATGCTTTTTTGGCAAAGCGCTCGACCTATCTCACAATGTTCATGACCTATTGAGCAACTTAACATACTCAATTATTTAAGCATTTTCATTTTATTCAAATGGCCCATTCCTTTTAGAGTAACACTTTATGTTTCGTCCTTTGATGGTGTACACATGCCCTACTCAGAATTTTAACAAATATCACACTCGGTGAAGTATGCATAGTCACACGATCGGTAGAATGTAACATATCAAAAAATAATATATAATATTAATATTCTTTCCTACCTAGGAGGTCCCTTCTCCCTCCAATGGTCCAGTCCTACTTGACCTTATTCAGGAAAAAAAAGGAAAAAACAAGAGTGCAATTTGAGACATGATCCCAAGGAAAAATTTGAGATCTTGGGTTCAACCACTAACCTATTAACAACAATACGCCCTTATAACTTGAGGGTAATAATTAAGTACATACATCCACCACTTGCACTATTAATTACTCTACCCTTTTTTTTTTTATGTGTTTGACTTGAAGTGTCAACTAATTTTAATTATTTCTATATGTTTTTTGGCCTTGAAAATTCAAAACATTTGATAGTAATACTCTAACTAGTCAATAACTTGAAGAATACTTAAAATAAAGATTATTATTTGTTTCAATAATGTTAGCTTGTAACCTTAATTGAGACTTAATGAATTATTAAGATTCTTTAAAATTATTCCAATCTGTAATGCACATGCCAATGAGAAAGAGAGAGAGAGAGAAAGAGCCCTAAAAACTAAGGGAACTGAGAGTTCAAATGGAACCAACCAACCAACAAGAACTTAAAGGATGAACCTATTATTGATTGATAGCTCTTTTTCTTGTGAAGAAGATAGGAAGGGCAGTGGTTTGGTTTTGGTTTGGTGGACCCTAAAAACTTTGATTTTCATACAATCCCCTTTTTCAATGGAGTCCACACAAAAACCCCATCTATGCTCTATAAGAAAAGATGAGAGAGAGAAGAAAAAAAATATATATATATATATATATATATATATTACAAAATTTGTTCCCCTTTGTTGTCACATGCCTTACAAAACTGCCCTACAAATTACAATACAACACCTCTCTCTCTCCAATTTTACACTGCTCAAGAAAACTGACACTTTTTATCATTTCTAGAGAGAGAGAGAGTTGAGAGCTAGGTTCATTGGGTTGAAAATTTCTAGGGTATATGGCTCTAACTTTTGGGGTAGGGATTAAAGAAAGGTCGTTTAATATTTAATCAAAGTTAAATTATAAGTTTAGAATCTAAACTTTTATGTTTGTATTTAATAGATTTCGAAATTTTAAAAAATATCTAATAGATATTTAAACTTTTAATTTCATATCTATTGGGTCTCTAAATTTTAATCATGAACTTTCAATTTTGTGTCTTTGACATCTTCAAAAAAATTAAAATTAACAAATTTATTAAGTATAAAATGAAATTTTATGTCTAATAATACTCTAAAATTTCAACTTTGTACATCCTAGAAGACCCATGAATTTTAAAAAATCATCGAATAAGTCAAATGCCTATTACACACAAAATTGAAAATTTAAAGACCTATTAGACACAAAATTGAAAGTTTAAGAATCTATTAAATAATTTTTAAAATTTATTAACTAAATAGACACAAAATTAAAAGTTATCATAGACCTATTTAACACAAATCTAAATGTTCATAGACTAAACTTATAATTTAACATTAATTTAATTAAAGGGTGTTATTATAAACAATCAAAGATGATAAAGTAGTAATTAAAGGCAGCCTTAAGCCATAGGAAAGACAATGGAAGAGTATTGATTAGGGTTTGTCACATGCCAATGGAAGTTTTTGAGTGACCACTCAAGTGAAAACGCCATTTATTTTTAGTATTTTTATTTTTATTTTTTATTAATATTTAATTTTACAATAGCTAGCAATTATAACCTTTCAATCACACACATATCTCTCCTTTTGACTTCTTTTTATGAACGCTTTCCCTCACTCTAAAATTTTGACAGATTTTTTTTTTTTTTTTTTTTTTTGCCAAAAAGTCATTCCAACTTCCTTACGGAAGTTTGCTCACCAAACCCCTTTTACTTTACACCTAATCTTTTAACCAAATTTTTGTTGGATTCTTACTGGTTTTCTTTTTTAAATATTTTTTTTGGGTTGCATTTCTCAAGAATTTGTATGAATTCAAATGTTGGCCAATGTCCCTTCATGCCCTTATATTATTATCGAACCATTTTTTCATATATTTTTCTCAACATTCTAGATAGGTCAGCAAAATCTCGTATCATTTAGAAGTTGAGAGAAATTATAGATTTTATGAGTGTAGACAACATCTCAATTCATAGAAGTAGATAATTTTGTACTAATGTAAAGATATAAATGTTGAAATCACTTAATAAAATTCTAGTCCTTCTTCTATACTAGAGTTTTCTTTATTTTTTCACTTTTGAGACCGGACAAAAATAAAGAAAATTTAAATGCTCCAGGACAAGGGTAAAAAATGTGTATCTCCTTCAATTATGTATCTTGGTTTCCTTCCATCAAGGGCACTATCTCTATTTTTCTTCTCAATAATGTGACTTTTCAAATCTTGAATTAATGTTAGAATTGGGAAAGTTTTTTTTTTAATAAAACAAATTTGGGGGATTGGGAATTTGAATCTCGGACTTAAGAGAAGAAGTAGATGTCAATTACCATTGAGCTAGTTCATGTTGGCTTAGAGTTGTGAACGCTAAGATAGTTGATCAAAACAACCAACACAACATATGTATTTTATTTATTTATTTCAGAAAGTATGTATTTATTTTACAATCAAAGAAAATGGTAATTCCAAAATTATCATAAAAATAGAAATAACTAAAAAGACATTTACAAGTACATTTTAAACTGCCATAAAAAAAAACGAAAACAAAAAAGAAAAATTCTCCGACCTTTTAAAAAAAAAAAACAAAATCATTGTGTAAGTTCAAATTAGGAAGTAAAAATCAGAAATGGGGCAACCTAATTTCAAAGCACAAGTTAATATTTTCCTCCATTAGATGATATCTTAATCTAATAAACAATTGGATCCAAGTGATCCACTTTTTGGTTGATTGGCCTTTTTTTATTTAATAGGGAAAAAAAAAAAAGGCATCCAAATCCAAACAAAATAATTGAAGATATTGAACTTTTATTTATTTTATTTTAAGAAAAAGGAAAAGAAAAAGAAAAAGATGTGAGAGACCCACCAAATGAAAAAAGAAGGGGAGTGAAGTAAATGAGAAATGTAAAGAAAAAAAGGTTAAATAAGGGAAAGTCAGCAGTAACTTTCTACAAAATTATTTACCATTTTCCAGAATTGAGACCTGAATGTCTGTAGGCACGTGATAAAAAAGTTACTGGTTCACGTCAAAGTAAGTTTGAAGTTCGGCGCAGGCCAGAAATTTACTGCGAAATTAACTCCACCACTTCCCAACATTCTCTTACCTTTTTGCCTTTGAATTAATTGCCCAAGCCCGGGAATCTCCAACTGCCTCTTTTTATCTTTTTTTTTTCCTAACGTTCAATTAAATTACATTTTTCATCCATTAAAAAATAGTTTATTGAATAAAATACTAATTATCATCTCAAGGTATAAAAAATAAACAATATATCCTCTCAAAAGTTGGTGATTCAATCTCCCACCTCGTAATTATTGAACTAAAAAAAAATAAAAAATTAAATCACATTTTTCTAAACACCTCTAACATAACTTAAATTTAAAACATTTGTATCTTCTCTTGAAGTCAAAGGTTTAAATCCACACAACTATAATCTTCGTATTAAAAGAATTTACATTTTTTAAAAACTATTTAAGATAGTTTTTTCTTTCTAGTTCAAGGGTGAAATGAAACTTGTAACCTTGAGGGTAATAGACGTGTCTTCTTACTAAATTATGTTTGAATTAAAATAATTAGAATTGTTTAGTATGATTTTGTAGGGAAACAGTTATTGGTGTACTACAGTATAGAAAAATCTTCATACTATTCTCATTTATTATAAGGTTCTTCAGTATTTAAAAATTATTTATGAATGAAAGTTTTTAGTGCAACAAAAGGAGTAAGTACTAACAGAGCATTAAAAATTGTCCCTTTTAAGGAAATGAAAAAGTATTTTAAAAAAATATTTTCATAATTTTCATGGTGTTGGTTACCTGGAAAAACACTGGATTAATATTTTTTTTTTCCTAAAATTGTTCTATATAAATATTCTTGAACATAAAAACTTTACAAAGACACTTCAAACGTATCTTATTTGTTGAACTTACAAATGATCAAATAAATATCTTGTTTTTCTTTCATATATCTAACTATAAAACATTAGTAACTGTTTCTATAAGTGAAAGATTCAAATTCTCACATTTTTGTTTGAATTTAAAATATTTTCAAAAAGAAAAAGTGACAAATTCATTGAACTATTCACATCCAGCAATGTTTTGTCAACAAATGAAAATTGGTTAAATTATAAAAATTATCCTAAACTTTGCCATTTTTCAAAAATACTCGTATTCGTTCAAAAGTTGAAAATTGTCCTTGGAGTAGAAATTGGTTAGAATATTGACAAAAAATTGATATGAAGATAACCTGAAACGGCGTGGCAATGGCTGGAAAGTTTGTTTGCATTAAGCATGAAAGAACGACGTTCCGCCACGTCGACTTTTCGTCTAACATTCTAAAGAATTTCAACTTCAATAATAATTTTGAAACGTTTATAAAAGGTCAAAAGGTAATATTGCAATTTTTGAAATAATATGAGTATTTTTTTTTTTTTTTAAAAAAAGACAAAGTTTAGAAGTATTTTTTTAGAATTTAGCAAAGAAAATTTTAGTAAGAGAAGAGAGCAAATAAACAAAATGAATTGATTTTTAAAAGAAGTTACTAATATTTTATCTAGTTAGTTGAGAATTCTCCCATCATGTAACCACTGTTTTAAGCCAAATTTAGAAGTAGGTAGGCATAAGATTTTTCTTAAATATTATAAGAAAACTAATGGAAAAAGGCAAAGTAAAGAAACAAAATATTTTGACAAAGAGAGCATAGCTCAACTGGCATATTGAATGTGTTAAGGACTACGAGGTCTGTGGTTCGAATCTTCCCGACTCCAATTGTACTAAAAAAAAAAAAAAAAAGAAACAAAATATTTTGGAAATAAAAGAAGTGGAAAATGGATGAAAAATTAATAAAAGGAAGGCAGAGAGGATTGGACAGGTGGGCGTGGGCGTAGGCGTGGGCGCCAAACACAGAGCCTATTGAAATGCCATTACCAGGCAACCGTCATACACTTTTTACGGATATTTTTTTTCATTAAATTACAAATTTTCATATATATTTTTTAACTTTATGAGTTTTTCAACATTTTAATTTTAAATTTAATACATCTTTCAACTTTGAACTTTAAAATTGTATTATAAGTTTTTAAATTTTTAATTTTGTATCTAATAGATGTGTGACTCATTTCACATCTTTTTAAAATTAGAAAATTTATGGAACACAAAATTAAAAGTTTAGATAATTATTAAATATTTTTTAGAGTTTAGAGATCTCTTAGATATATAATTGAAAATTCAAATACTTATTGGCCACAATCATAAAAGTTTATAAACTAAACTTGTAATTTTATTGAAATTTTCTCTTTTATTATTATCATTTTTTTTATACATGGAGTATTATAGTTTTGGTTTAAATCTCATTTTGGACACTTAACATTTTGGTTTCTACTGTTTTAGTACCTAAGATTTCAAAATGTTTGGTTTGGTCTTTGAATTTTTAAGCTGATTCTATTTTAGTCCATAAAATTTTAAAATATTTATTTTGGTTCCTAAACTTTAAAACAATAATCATTTCAATCTTCAACTTAATTTTCTTTTCATAAATGGATATCGTGAGTTTGAATATGTACATTAATTTATTGATGTGGACATGTATTGGTGCCACATAATTGTCTGAGACAAATTTTGAGACAAATTTGAGTGCGTGTTATGGGATAAAATTAAAGACTAAAATGCTTAATTTTTTAAAGTCTTGGCACTAAGACATTTTGAAAGCTTATCGACTAAAATGGAAAATACATGAAAGTTCCAAACATTTGAAAAGTGTAGTAGGAACCATAAACTTAGAAATTCAGGAACCAAATTGGTATTTAAACCAACTATGTACAATTTAAAAAACTATAAACGGTCTAATATTTGTTTAAGGTATTAGTGTTTTGACTAGCTAAACTATGCAAAAATTGACTTATGCTAACTAGCATATACCTTACATGATTTAAGTCATAATTATTAATTTGAATATTTCCTTCTATATTTGCACTATATACTTTAAGATGAAAAGAAAAACCTTCCAAATCTAAACAATATAATTTCAACAATTAAAGCATAACAATATTTTTTTTTCACAAATTATAAATTTGAATGTTTCTTTTGATCGATTTGTACTTTAAGATGAAAAGAAAACGCCCTTCTAAATCTATATAATATAATCTCAACAATTAAAGCATAACAATATTTTTTACACAAATTATAAATTTGAATCTTTCTTCTCTCTATTTGTACTGTAATATACTTTAAGCTGAAAAATAAAACCCTTATAAATCTGTATAATATAATCTCAACAATTAAAGCATAACAATATATTTTCCTTCACAAATTATAAATTTGAATCTTTCTTCTCTATTTGTACTGTAATATTCTTTAAGATGAAAAAAAATATTTCTAAATCTATGTAATATAATCTTAAAAAAAAAAAAATCTAAATCTATGTAATATAATCTCAATAATTAAAGCATAAGTAACCTTCTTAATTCGTTTAAGATTTGAATCCTACCTTTAACCTTCATAATGTTACATTCTTAAAAAAGGAAACTCAAAAATTAAATATAAAGTTAACAAATAATTTAAATTAGACATCTGTTATACAATAGAGCCTTTATTTTATTATTATTATTTTTTTTTTTTTAGTACAATAGGGATTGAAGGATTTAAACCACAGACCTCGTGGTCGTTAACTCTTACAAACTGAGTTAATTATATAGCCTAAGATTGTTTAGCAGTGTGTTAAGGTAATCTCATAACTACATAAGCATAGACCTAAATTCCAAAAAATCAAACTCTAAGATTATAAAACCCACTGTAAACTATAACTAACTTCTATAAATCATAAACTTAGAAACTAAATCCAAATTCATTCCTTAAACCATATCGTGGTGTTACTCCTACACCTCTCCAACACATGTTTTTTTTAAAAATAATATTACGTCAAACGAGCCATGAACTAGTAAATTTTGAACTTACAACTTCTTAGATAAAGTAAAAATGTTTTAACTGAACTAAAAATTTGAGTCAATCATAGTATACCTTAACCACGGAAGAAGTAGTAATTATACGTTTTCTCCCACAACCTAGAGTTAGTTTTAGGTCAAATTAAAATCCCGGTGATGCATCTATAATCTAGAAAATCTTCGAAAGTTTTCGAGTATTCCTGTACACCTACGCATACTCTAGCTACACTATGAACTTCTCTTCATCACTTTACATTATTTTTTTAAGTTCAACAATTGTAGAGTAGAGGATTGAACCGTCAACCTTTAAGATAGTAATTGACGTTTTATCCAAAGAACTAAGTTTAGATGGGGTAGACCTTACACTATTCTTAAATAAGGCTAAAATAATGTACAAGAATGGTAGAGCATCCATTAGGATTTATATAAAACTAGAAAGCGTGAATAAAGGAAAAGCAAAATTCCCTGAAACAGAAGCCAAGTTCTTAGGGCTTATAAACTAAAACAAAAAGTGAGTGTTTGGCAGAGCACAGCAACAGCACCATCCGTACTACTCCGATTCCCTTCTCCCTCACCCTTTTCTCCTTCTCTCTCTCTCTTAGCACATCATCAGGATTCAGAACAGAACACATCACAAGAGAATTAACAAGGTTGCTTGCTTCCCTTTGTTTGAGTTCCTAAACAAATCCAAGCAATTCGCTGTCATTATGTTTTAATATTTGACAGATTTTCTGACACTTCCCTCGAATCCTTTCACTTTAACTTTATTTTTCTTTTCCCTTTTTCTCTTTTTCCATCACTTGGTATTTTTTTTAATGTTTTTAAATCTTATTCTTCTTTCCCACATGCCTTGGATCTCCCCCCCTTTCTCTGTGTGTTCTTTGGTGGGTTTTGGGATGGAATATTAAAGCTGCTTAGTCTCATAAATTCCACCCACTTTAGCTTCAAAGACCCCAGATTTCGGAATTTAATAACCTTATTTAACAACTCTGTTTTAGATTCTTATTATGAGTATGTTATGATTTGAGATGATGTATAAATAACCGTAGTTGATACTTTATAGGATACTAGTGTAGGACCATAGTCTAGTCTTTCCCAAAAAAGACACCTAAGCATTTATTACTATTCACTCACAATAAGTTTTAGATAAGTTTTTACTCTCTTTAACAAAGTCTTCTTGTATATACTTTGGTAATGTCTTGTTGTTCACTTTCAACCAAAGTTTCACCATTTAATTTCACTTAAAAAGCTTCGTATTAATAGAAATTTGGCTAAATTATAAAAATAAAAAAAATACTCTTATTCTTTCAAAATTTGTAATATTATCATTGATCTTTCATAAACGTTTAAAAACTACCATTAGAGTATTAGATTCGTTGCAATGTTGGATGGAAAATCAATTTGGCAATGGCTTAAACGACTTGGTGCTGACTAGGACTCTTTTATGGATTAAGTCTGAAAGAATAACTTTCAAACACGTCGACTTTTCGTTCAACATTCTAATAGTTTTTCTACTCTAAAAGTAGTTTTAAAACATTTATGAAAGGTTAAGAGTAATATTGTAACTTTGAAAAAAATATAGGTATTTTTAAATAAGGACAAAGTTCATGGGGTATTTTTTTTTTATAATTTAGCATATTTTGTCTTCTACGCTATTGATTTTCTCCACACTTAACTAATGCAAGACTACATTTACCTTCTCAATATACAGTGGACAACATTGTAAAAACAATTCTTTTTTAAAAAACATTTTAAAAACAATTCATAAATTTGAGAATGTTTTGATGTAACTCTTTTTTTAGTTCAATAATATGTGGATGTGAGAATTTAAATTTTTAATCTTTTAGTTGAGATTTTAATACCTTAATCAGTTGAATTATGTTTAAGTTGACATTTTGTTAAAATTTTAAAATCTACATATATAAGATTGAATACAAAAAACCTAGTGCCAGCCTAATTGGCTATAAAATTTAGGCTTGAGATGTAGTTCAACTAGACTATACGGATGGTTCAACTAACAAAATTTGCTCATTTAATTTCTCCATCCAAGATACCAATCCTCCAAGTCCCACCTCCTATTTTTATGTACTATTGTCAATCAAGAAAATAAAATATTTACTCTTAAATAAATGCTAATAATAATATGTGTGTGCACTGATTGGTGCTACACGCAAGTACACGTGATCGAAGTAATAATAAACTGTAAGTATTCCAAAGTATCATATCTAAGGAAATGAGTTTTAATAAAAATTATTAAGATGACACAATTGTTGACACATTGCAACTAAAGTAACCGTTGATATAAAACGGTTTGTGAGATGTTTTGGCTAAAAGAAAAATTGTTTGAGAAACAATGGAAATGAGGAAGAGATTCAAGATTGCTAATGTCCTTTTGGAAAGAAAATGCAACTAAAAAGCAATTGCAATCATAACTAACACAAGAAACTAAGTAAACCGAATTCAACTCTTATTCGACCTTTTATGAAGTATCTTTAGGAGACTAAGTGATTAAACCTACATTTCTATGGCTAATCTAACTTAGATATTTCCGCGCACAACTCTAGTGGTTTTGAAGTCTCACCTATGTCTAAGGTCAATATTCAGAACTTATGTCTAAGCATTTTCCTCCATTGCTTTTGCGACATCCACCTTCCCTTAACCCTTTCGGTATTAAGTTAAAGCTTAACAAGCAACATTAGATGACCAACTAGGTTTATCCAACATTGAACTCACCAAAAGCAAACAAAGTTCAAGTGTTAGCTAGATTACTTTTGCTATCAAGCCTTACATCTTTCCTTTAGGACATTCACAAACTTGAATCCCTAAAGAAATTTAGCTATTCATAATAAAACTAACAAAAAACAGTATGTCAAAAATGCTAAAACTCATTGACACAAAAGAATGAAGATATAAAACAATTAGCAATTCAAACTTGGTTTAAATACCCAATTTCCAAAAGGATTAATCTGTATTCAATACCCAAAAGAGTTCCAACAATTAAACAACTTCAAGAAAAATTTCAATGGAAAAGAAAGAACGAAGACATTTCAAGGGAAAAGAAAGAACAGAATAGTAGCTAAACTTCAGAATTTAACTGACATAAAGAAAATTACAGCAATTTGAAGAAATCGAAAGAACGCACTACACTAAAACTCATTGCTCTTAGCTCAATCGAACAAAGAATTGTTCTTAACCACTGCCAACTTTCATTGTGATGGGATTGAAGGAGAGTTCAGAGATTGAAATGTAGAAGAAAATTATAACTAAAAAAAATGAAAATAAAAACTACATACGATAAGGAAATAAAACTCAAACTTCTCTTCCAAAAAACGAGCTCCCCTCTTCACGGCTTCTTCTCCAAAATTTATAGAGACTTTGTGCTATTTCTTCTTGGTTGATGAGCAATTACAGCTAAGGATCCAGTTGAATTTGTGGGTATTTTCCTTCTTGGAATCCCTTGATTTGCGATTTTCCTTAATTTCCAAATATGTTGAAATTGCAATTTCCATGCAATTGCAATTTTGTCGCATTTTGCAAAAACCTACACCAAAACATTAAGGGGCTGTTTGGGGCACTGAGTGGGTTATAATAACATGGGTTATAATAATCTGTGGGTTATAATAGTCTGTGAAATAATATAATATTGTTTAAAATGCAGAGTTGTTTAGTCTGAGGTTATAATAGTCTGTGTTTGGGGTGCAGAGTATTCCACGGGTTATTATAACACAGGTTATTATAACTCTTGCCCCAAACAGTCCCTAAGTGTGAGTTTTCTTATTCTTTTATTTTCTTTTCTCAACTCACTTAATTTAAGGGGCTTCAAACAATAATATAATTAAATTCAACCATTTTCCTACTTTTCATCCAAGAATATGAATAATCACAAATATAACTAAGTTTAAAAGTCAAATAACTCTCATGAATGAGAATTATCAATCGTGCATAAAGCTAGCAACTTCAATTTGAAATGAAGAAGCATAAAAGAAACTTAAATGAAAATTCTTTTTTTTTATTATTTTTTTATGTGTTTCAGTTATTAATGTCACCTCCTTTCCTAAGACCTTACTTCAATAATGAGGCATCCAAACAAGGCATAGTGGGTAAGAAGGAAACCTTTTTTTCTTGTTGTTCTGACAAAATTTGCAGAGTCAATGTGTATACGCTATCAGATTTTCAACTATGGTTTGGTTTTTTCTCCAGTCAACCTTCAAACCTGCAAAAATAAATATTCAAATACTGTGAGGCTTGTGCTTTTATTATTATTGTTGTTGTTGTTGTTAGTTTTTTACCATATTTTATGGAGGGCCTGTTTGAATGACTTTGAATAATTTAATTGGTTTTTGGCACAGCGGGTAACTTTAAAAAATAAAAAATAAATCATCAATTTCTTTAATTGTGTGTAGCAAAACTCGCCTTATTTGAAGGAGACAAACAGGGTAAGGTAATGTAAGGTCTCAGCTTTTTCAACATTTCATACCCTTCTTTCACATTCTTTTCTTTAAACAGTTCTAAATGCTACTAAAAAAAACAGTTCTAAATTTAAAATTTGTATAAAATATTTTTGGTTTGATTCCTTAATAATTTTTAAATGTTGGGTTTAAGTCCTTTCAACTTTGTATAAGAATAATAATCATTTTGATCATTGAATTTTCAAAATGTTTATTTTAGTTCTTGAACTTTTAAAAAGTAAACATTTTGGTTGTTATTACCATCTTGCCACCTAATATCTTTCTGCATAATAATTGTTGTTGCCAAACTTACCTGACCTCCACGTGACTGTGGATTTGTATTTTTGGGGGGAGAATGTGGCTTGCAAGACAAAAAAAACTTGAACACCGGTGTGGTATGGGACACACAAACTCTTATGCTTAAGTCAGAGAGAGTTCTTTAAAGAGAATTAGGAGTTCTACGAGAGTTTTGAAAACTTGAATGAACTTACCCTACTCTATTCTCTAGAGAGAACTTAAATACCTTCCTAATTAAGATTTCCGTGGTTTTCCATCTTCAATTGAGAATGAAATAACTGAACGGGGCTGAACCAGGGGTACTTAGGCCTTGAGCCAAAAGTGGGCATTGCCATGTGGTCAGCCTCGGCCAGGCTAAGGCCGACCACGGGGGGCGTTTCTTCCCCCTCTTGCGTTGTGGGCCGGTCTCGCATCAATTTCGATATGTTTTGACTTCATATTGAACTTTTTCCTCGTTTGGTTTTTTATAGTAGCCTTTCACCAAGTCCGTTCTCGTTGGTCAAACTTCACCCATAACAATAATCATCTTGACCAACTTATGTGGCTCTTAATACATACTCATGTTGGCAAACTACTATACATATTTGAAACTATGTTATCCATATGATAAAATTAAAATAATGTCAAAGACCAAATTTTTTAAATCTAGGAACAAAAATAAATATTTTAAAAATTTAGGAACCAAAATATAATATTCCTAAAAGTTAAATAATCAAAATAGACCTTTTGAAAATTTGAAACTAAAATAGAAAAATCTTGTTCCTCAAATTAGATTTTAACTAAAGTTATTCGTCTTTGCTGTGAATTTTTAATCAGCACTTCAACAAATGCTTGAATTTATTGCAGAACTCGACGCCCACTTAATACATGTGATTCTAAACACTTGCTCAAGAAGATATTTACTCATAAAATAAATGGAAAAAAATGCTAAACACCTATTAAATAATTTCTAAAAGAAACTGCAATATAAAGGATTGAAATGAATTTTTTTTTTTATGTTCACACCAACAACATTTGAAAGTAAAGAATTCTAGCTTCTGACTTTTTTTTTTTTTTAAATTGAGGGTACATGTTAATTACTTCTGAATTGTCTACTTTGACTAGATTAAAATAAATTTTAAACCACAACTTAGAGATTAAAATAGAAAATTTAACCATTAAATATTACTTTTTTCAGTTGCAAACCAGAGCAGTGCACAAGCCAGAAGCTAAAACCGTTTATCAAGCTCCACAATTCCATACTTTAAAAAAGTTATTTTTCTTTAACCGACTTGAAATTGATAACTTTAATCCATTTATAACCGTTAAAATTCACTTTTCCATTTTATTCAAATTCCATCATCTCCACAAAAAAAATAAAAAATAAAAAATAAAAAATAATAAAAGAGAGAAAAAAAGTTCCTTTTCTCCCTCCTTTTAAGTTTTAACTTCCAAAATAGCTTGCCAAGTGTTGAAATAGAGATTTTACCTGTCCGTTGAGGGTTGTTCGGTTCATATGGACTTTTCCAAGTTCACTGATGATATGATTAGCCTGAAACAAATGATAAATCCGATATCGAAATCAGCCAGAAATATAGTAAAATACAAAATAAGAACAATTATAAGGTTTTGACAATGACTAAAGCAATGATTTTTCTAATTGGGATTAAAGAGAAGATATTTTAATTGGTTTTTTGGATGTGAGGTGCATAGCAAGCGAAAGAGGGTATTTTCCCACTTTGAATATGTTCTGGTCAAAAAAATTCATTTTTTTAAAAAACCAATCTCTAAGTTTTGAAACAGTGAGATTTGTCGGGTGGAAAATCCTTCTCTTTTTCTCACTCCGGGACTCTCTCTAAACATGTGTCACTTTCTGTGTTTTTTACAGAAGAAGCAAAGTGGGAACAATTGGAAAAGCAATCTGACTGTAAAAAGAGGCAGACCAGTATTTGTCTGTCTTTGACACTTGCATTCGATAAGAAGTAGAAGAAGAAGAACAACAAGGAGAGCCAAAACAACTGAGAGAGAGTAATAAAAAAAATCACACAAACTGTAGCCAAAGTAAAGAGATTGATTTGTGGGGAAAAAAGTTATGGCGTTGGAAAAAAGTGAGCGGCAAAAACATGAGCTCAGTCAAAGCCAGATAGAGTGAGCAGCCAAAAAAAAAAAAAAAAAAACTATAAGGTAAAGAAAGGGGAAAAATTGTTCATAAAGCGAGGAATTTCGCCAATGTCACAAGATTCTGAGGAGATAAAGACGATTGAGCAGTGGAAATGGTCCGAAATGCAAGGCCTTGAGCTCGTCTCTTCTGATCCTCCTCCTCTTCCTTCTCTTGACCCATTTATAAGCAACAACCCATCAGCCCCTACAACCAAACACACAGACCCTGAAGACCTCAGCCCCAAAGAGGAGGCTCAAGACGGGATTGACAGAGCCACAAACGGAGAAATGGAGTCTACAAGTGATTCCAAGAAGGAAAACGGCGGTGGCACAAGTGGGGAGAAGCCTGAGGCTGTAGCGGCCGTTGGGTTTGGGGACCTCTTCAGATTCGCCGATGGGTTGGATTACGTTTTGATGGTAATTGGGTCGGTTGGAGCCCTCGTCCATGGTTGTTCTCTGCCTCTGTTTCTTCGATTCTTTGCCGATCTTGTTAATTCTTTTGGGTCTTACGCCAATGATGTGGATAAAATGATGCAGGAGGTTTTGAAGGTAAAGTAGAACTGTAACTGAAAACCCAATCAAAGTGTAGATGTTGATAATAATCTAAAACTGAAATCCCTCTGCTTTATTTCAGTACGCATTCTACTTTCTCGTGGTTGGAGCTGCGATATGGGCGTCATCCTGGGCAGGTACAGAGAGTTTCCATTAGGCTTCTCTGGGTTGTTCTTTACATTCATGTGTGAATTGAATTGAATTGAAACTGGGTGCAGAGATTTCGTGTTGGATGTGGACCGGCGAGCGGCAGTCCACAAAGATGAGGATCAAGTACCTAGAAGCAGCACTGGACCAGGACATTCAGTATTTTGATACAGAGGTGCGAACATCTGATGTCGTTTTCGCCATCAACACTGATGCAGTGATGGTCCAAGACGCCATTAGTGAGAAGGTGAGAAGCAAAAAATGAAAAAGAAACCCAACT
This sequence comes from Trichosanthes truncata, assembly GCA_033996785.1. Taxonomy (NCBI): domain Eukaryota; kingdom Viridiplantae; phylum Streptophyta; class Magnoliopsida; order Cucurbitales; family Cucurbitaceae; genus Trichosanthes; species Trichosanthes truncata. The sequence continues at coordinate 54,883,738 of JAWPNB010000003.1, forward strand.
CTATTTTCAGTAATCTCTCTCTTTCGAGACCTCCTTTTACCCGACTAATTGAAGTAAATGAATGGACTTTGCAGCTGGGCAACTTCATCCACTATATGGCAACATTTGTTTCCGGATTCGTTGTGGGTTTCACTGCTGTGTGGCAATTGGCTTTGGTAACTCTTGCGGTGGTTCCTCTGATTGCCGTAATCGGCGGCATCTACACCACCACGATAGCCAAGCTCACTGCCAAGACCCAGGAAGCTCTTTCAGAAGCTGGGAATATCGTCGAACAGGTAAGGGGCATTCTATGTACAACTTGGTTTTCTAATGATATTAGAATCTTCTCTCATCTGGGTATCGTCAATTCTTGACGTAACATGCAGACAATAGTTCAAATTCGAGTTGTTTTTGCTTTCGTCGGCGAATCAAGAGCATTACAGAGGTACTCCTCTGCATTGAAGATTTCTCAAAGGATAGGTTACAAGAGTGGATTCTCCAAGGGTATGGGATTGGGCGCCACTTACTTTGTTGTTTTCTGCTGCTACGCTCTTCTGCTTTGGTACGGAGGTTATCTTGTTCGACACCACGCCACCAATGGCGGTCTCGCCATAGCCACCATGTTTGCAGTGATGATTGGCGGACTGTAAGTAGCCACCATCTCAAAGTTTCATCTTGAAATCTTCAACTTTTGGCTGAATGGATCGCTTTGCTTGACAGGGCATTGGGGCAATCTGCTCCGAGCATGAGTTCATTCGCAAAGGCTAAAGTTGCAGCTGCCAAAATCCACCGTATAATCGACCATAGGCCCACTCTAAACCGCAACAACGAATCTGGCTTGGAATTAGAGTCAGTTTCAGGACTGGTTGAGCTGAAGAATGTAGATTTCTCATACCCATCAAGGCCAGATGTAAGAATCCTGAACAATTTCTCCCTAACAGTCCCTGCCGGAAAAACTATAGCTCTGGTTGGTAGCAGTGGCTCCGGAAAGAGCACCGTCGTCTCCCTAATCGAAAGGTTCTATGACCCCATTTCAGGTAAATGCCCAATTTGTTTCCATTTTTAAAATGCTTAATACATTGCTTTTGATTCTGGTTTTCAGTCTTATTCTTGAGATTTAAGTTTTTGGACCTGGTTTCTGTGTTTACAAGAAAAGCTCCTTCTTGACTAAATGTGCAGGTGAAGTTCTACTAGATGGGCATGACATAAAAACTTTGAAGCTAAAATGGTTAAGGCAGCAGATAGGGCTGGTGAGCCAAGAACCTGCTCTTTTTGCCACCACCATCAAGGAGAATATTCTCTTGGGCAGACCTGATGCAGACCATGTTGAGGTGGAGGAAGCTGCTCGAGTTGCCAATGCTCATTCATTCATTATCAAACTTCCTGAAGGCTATGACACCCAGGTTAGATATCATCTCAAAACTTATTTGTTAAAATGTAACACTCTTAATCACCTTCCATTGGCTCCAGTCAAAAGGTAAAGCTAAACTTCGACATTTTCCATTGATAAATGTTGTCGCTAGTGGTGTTACGTTGTTATCCTGTCAGATTAGTTCGAAGTCCACAGTTATTAAAGAATGTACTTGGGCAATGTTTCAATGTTTGGAGTAAGATAAACTTGTTTTGATTTTTCCGAGGGGTAGAGGGTTTGTTTGGTATTGATGTTAACTGAGATATAGATGTGAAGATTTACATAAGATATTTTTTTTGCCTTATAGATGATGCATTTGTTTCTCCTACTTTGAATAGCAAAATGGAATATTTTATTTCTTGTAACAAGGTTGAACCGACTTTTTTTTTTCTTTTTTGGTGAAAGTGAGGAAAAATATTTTGGTCCTACAAACAATGGAAACAGGATAACATGCCTTGGTCAACAATGCATGTGCAGAAATAAATAGGTTTTTAACTTGTCTGCCCTGACAAATCAGAACCAAATAAACTAAAGGGAGGACATATCAAGCATATGGGTATGGGGATTGAATAGAAAATAGTCAATGCTGACATCTATGTACAAGGAATATAAAATTATTTACACATTCATATATAGTTTTCTATTATTAATGTTCAACATTATAAGGAAAAAGTTGCTATTGACATAGCATGCTGTAGAAGAAATAATGAATACATGAAGATGATGGGTTTTGAAGATATTGAAAGAGTAGGAATCAGAGGGGTTAATTATTTCTTGAGCCACAAAACTTGACTGTTGAGTATTATAATAAAACTCTGAAAAAATCAGAAATATTTTTAATCAAATTTGGAACTTCGAGATAACAGAGAGAACTTCATCAATTTTGAACTTTTTAGATTATTTGTTATCTGCAACTTGCACAATTCAGTTCTTGACACAATTATATATATCTATGCTTTACATTTACCACTTTATCAAAGATACTAAAAAATTACTATTTGCGCACCTTTTGCTAGAATGAGTGTAGTTCTTAATCTTGAGGTTGAAAAAGACATTTAGGAACAACCTTACTCATCTAAGATACCAGAAATTTGAACTCCTAATTTAGTTTTGATAGAAGAATAAAATTATGAATCTGAATCCTGAGGTTTTAAGTAGAAAGTTGACATTTGATAGGTAGGGGAAAGAGGACTGCAGCTTTCTGGGGGGCAGAAGCAGAGGATTGCAATAGCAAGGGCAATGCTGAAAAACCCTGCGATTTTACTCTTAGATGAGGCAACTAGTGCATTGGACTCTGAATCGGAAAAGCTTGTACAGGAGGCTCTGGATCGTTTCATGATCGGGCGGACCACTCTTGTTATTGCCCATCGTCTCTCTACCATTCGCAAGGCTGACCTTGTGGCTGTACTCCAACAAGGAAGTGTTTCTGAAATAGGAACACATGACGAGCTCATTGCTAAAGGAGCGAATGGTGTATATGCCAAGCTCATCCGAATGCAGGAGATGGCACATGAAACTGCTCTCAATAATGCCAGAAAGAGTAGTGCAAGGTAGCTAAAAAATGTATTCTATTTCTTCTTCTTGAATTTTCTCGCTCTAACTTGTCTAACTAACATGGACTCTGATGATCCGTAATCTAGGCCTTCAAGTGCCAGGAACTCAGTGAGCTCCCCAATAATTGCACGGAATTCTTCCTATGGACGATCGCCATATTCACGTCGGTTATCTGACTTCTCCACATCTGATTTTAGTCTTTCTCTGGATGCTTCACTTCCCAATTACAGGCTTGAAAAACTTCCCTTTAAGGAGCAGGCCAGTTCCTTTTGGCGTCTCGTGAAAATGAATTCACCTGAATGGCTCTATGCATTACTTGGTTCTATTGGTTCTGTTGTTTGTGGGTTTTTAAGTGCCTTCTTTGCATACGTTCTAAGTGCTGTTCTCAGTGTCTATTACAACCCAGACCATGCTTTCATGAGCAGAGAAATTATTAAGTACTGCTACTTATTGATCGGACTTTCATCAGCTGCTCTTCTCTTCAATACAATACAGCATTTCTTCTGGGATATTGTGGGAGAGAACCTCACCAAACGTGTAAGAGAGAAGATGCTGACAGCAGTACTGAAAAATGAAATGGCATGGTTTGACCAGGAAGAAAATGAGAGTGCCAAGATTGCTGCAAGGCTGGCCCTCGACGCTAACAATGTCAGATCAGCCATTGGAGACAGGATCTCTGTGATCGTACAGAACACATCTCTCATGCTAGTTGCATGCACTGCCGGGTTTGTTTTGCAGTGGCGCCTCTCTCTTGTCCTTGTAGCCGTCTTCCCTGTGGTTGTTGCGGCCACTGTTCTACAGAAAATGTTCATGACTGGTTTTTCAGGAGACCTTGAGGCCAACCATGCCAAGGCCACACAACTAGCAGGGGAGGCCATAGCCAATGTAAGGACAGTTGCTGCGTTCAACTCAGAGGAAAAGATTGTCAGACTTTTCTCAACCAACCTCGAGATCCCACTACGGCGCTGCTTTTGGAAGGGACAGATTGCCGGTAGTGGATTTGGTGTTGCTCAGTTCTCTCTTTATGCTTCCTATGCTCTAGGTCTTTGGTATGCCTCATGGCTTGTGAAGCATGGGCTCTCTGATTTTTCAAAGGCAATCCGTGTTTTCATGGTCCTTATGGTTTCTGCAAATGGCGCAGCTGAAACACTCACTCTCGCACCTGACTTTATTAAGGGTGGGCGAGCTATGCGTTCAGTCTTTGCCCTTCTTGACCGCAAAACTGAAATTGAACCTGATGATTCAGATGCCACCCCAGTCCCAGATAAACTTCGTGGAGAAGTTGAATTTAAACATGTTGACTTTTCCTACCCAACTCGTCCTGATATCCCTGTCTTCAGAGACCTTAGTTTGCGTGCCCGAGCAGGTAAGACTCTTGCTCTTGTTGGCCCTAGCGGGTGTGGCAAGAGCTCTGTTATTGCACTAGTCCAAAGATTCTATGAGCCATCATCAGGACGAGTTATGATTGATGGAAAGGATATTCGTAAGTTCAATCTCAAGTCCCTGAGAAAGCACATTGCAATGGTCCCTCAGGAGCCATGCTTATTTGCTTCTTCCATATATGATAATATAGCTTATGGCCATGAATCAGCCACCGAGGCCGAGATCGTTGAAGCTGCTACTTTGGCGAATGCTCATAAGTTCATATCCGCATTGCCAGAAGGATATAAAACTTTTGTTGGGGAGAGGGGAGTTCAACTATCAGGTGGACAGAAACAAAGAATTGCAATTGCCCGTGCTCTGATCAGGAAGGCAGAGCTTATGCTACTAGATGAGGCAACAAGTGCACTTGATGCCGAGTCTGAACGATCCGTCCAGGAGGCTCTTGACCGAGCTTGTTCAGGAAAAACAACAATTGTAGTTGCTCATCGACTATCAACGATCAGGAATGCTCATGTCATTGCAGTAATTGATGACGGTAAAGTTGCAGAGCAGGGATCACACTCACATTTGTTGAAAAATTATCCCGATGGGTGTTACGCCCGGATGATACAATTACAAAGATTCACACACAGCCAAGTCATTGGTATGACTTCGGGTTCAACTTCCTCAGCAAGAACTAGAGAGGATGAGGACAGAGAGAGCTAGGAAATGGAACCTTAGTAGTTGAAAAGAAAGAAAAAGGAAAACAAAATCCCTTATACCCTTATTAATTCTTTTGGGTTTTGTCTGGCATTTCCTATCCAGTAAGTATATTAAATGTATTATCTTAATTTTTGCCCCCTTCTTATATAGCTCCTTCTACTTACAAAAAGACTCGATACAAACACTTCCCTGAGAATCTAGGCGCATAAAAACCCAAGATCTTTTCAGACAATGGGAACCAAACATTTTAACAAACACCTCATATGCATTCAAAAAGATGAAAACAGTTTCAGCACAAAACAAGCAAGAAGCACAACATTTGTCTGCATATTCATAAATAGGAATTCACGTGGGAAACAGAATAATTGAATTCGTGGCATGGTAGTGGAACACGTCCATGCAAAGACAAGACAGTTACTGGAAGGAATCGATTAATGGAGGGGGAATGGAAGAAAAGAAAGATGAAAGGACATTAACAACAGAAATCGGAAAATGATGATGAAGCCTCACCCGTTCTTGTTCTGCATCATCCTGTGGCTGTGATGGTGGGCAATACCAAGCCAAGCGCGCATGTTGAAAATGACGATGATGTTCTTCCGTTGAAAGGGAAGATTGTCATTTCGAGCTGGTGGGCCAAAGCCAGTAAAATCTCTAATCAGACATGAGTGTTCGTTCACCCATTGGCCTTTATGGCGCTGCCACCTGCATGTTTTGCAACCTTGTCTTGTTTGGAAAAAATTTTAGTACTCTTGTAGCACCTATTTCTTTCATTCACATTATTAATTTTTCAATTTAAATATTTCTTTATTGTTACAGGACTCTCTTATAGCATCTAGACATCTGCATCATTCTTAAATATTGTTCACATAGTTTACAATAAATGAGAGTCGTATGAGGATTTTTTGTAGTACAATAAATGTGGGGTGGAGTTTTGAACCTTCGACCAAGAGAGAAGTTATTCAAGGAGGCCGTTACAATAAGCATGACAGTTTTGCATCATTAGATGTATGAGAGAGAAATTGTAAAAGTAACTTTCTATCTTGTGATTATTAGAAGGCAGACAAATTTTAAGATTTACATCCGATGAGTTTAAAGAAGCCGCCACAATGTGGCTATGGTTGGTGGTAGTATGGAGAATTTTCCATGTTAATACTATTTCCCTGCTTGACTCCAAATCATTCTTAAATAATGCTAACATAGTTGACCATGAATGAGAATAGTATCATATTGTAGTATTGAAAGTTTTTCCATCTTGTTTAGGGTTTTTAGCTTGGATCTGCTTGCGCATGCTCCAGCAAATTGTGAAGTAGACTATGGCAAAGTTCATTTCAATCGTCTTCTTTTTATTTTCTAGTGCGTGTTTGATATGTCTTTTGAAAAAAATGTTTCTAAGTGAAGTGTTTTTGGAAGAAAATGAAAATTTCCTCTAAAAGCACTAGTCGGTTTTTAGAATTTCTCAAACCACTTTTAGACTATCAAAGATCTATTAATTGGTCAAAAACATTAGTTTCACTCATTACAATTTTAACAAACCACTATAAATTTATTATTAAAAAAACTTTTAATCATCAGAAGCACTTTAAAGGCAAGTCAAACACACACTTTAATCAGAAAAAGGCTTGCATACAGAAGATTTTGTAAATGTGATTATTTGCAATGGAAGTTTTTTTTAATAAATAATATATGGGGTGGAGAATTTGAACTGCTAACCTCTGGATTGAGAGTACATCCTTTATGCTAGTTGAACTATGCTTTCAATCATGCTTTATGATTATTTGTAAATGTGATTATTGTATATTTTTTAAAAATATTGTTATGGGTAAAATTAGACCATCAAGAACAAACAAAGTAAGAGGCTATGATAAAGGGCCAAACGAGGAAATTGGCCCAATATGATATCAAAACGAACCAAAACCAATGGAAAACTGCCCAAGACATGAAAGGAAGAAGAAACGGGCTTGAGCTTGGGCTTGGTCGGCCTCGGCCGACCACATGGCAAGGCCCTCCCTTGGGACTTGCCTTGGTCCCTTATGGCCGTATGCCCTTAGTTTAACCCAGTTCAGTCCTACAACTCGCGATTCAATGCGGAAACCCCACGAAAACCTTAGATGAGAGGTATTTAAGCTCTCTCTTTAAGGAAGAGAGGGTGAGCTCATTCCAGTCGTCTAAACTCTCTTAGAACTCCCTAATTCTCTCTAAAAAAATTCTCTCTGACTTAAGCATCAGAGCCTGTGTGGCCTACACCGTCTAGGTTTTTCTTATCTTGCAGGCTGCGTTCTTCCCCCAAATTACAAATTCACCATCGTTGTCATGTGGAGGTCAAGTGAGATTTCTCCTATCCAAAATTTGGCAACAACAGTTGGCGCCGTTTGTGAGGAACGACAATGATTGTCTGAAAAACCTTATTGCTTGAGTTTAATCCTTCGAAAAGATGAGTAGGATGATGGAAAAAAAAGCACTGGAACGAGGATGGAGACAATTCTGATCATGATCGTCACCCACGATGAACAAGAGAGGTAACTCTTTGGCCTCATACTGACATATGCCGACCAAAGGAGAAGATGGCCAAATTGAAGAAGAAGGTCGACAATATGGACAAATATTTGTTGAAGATACTATAAAAACTCGACAAACAAGACCTTTAAAAGAAAAAAAAATGAGAAGAAGAACCACCTTTGGTTCGAGACTCAAAAAAAGGAAAGAAAAGTTGGTTGAGGGTACGAGAGAGTCAAAATATCATGCCCAAAGACCAACTGAGAAGCTGATGCTAGGAGGAAATGACAAACCTCATCAATCCATGGCCAAAAGTATGACAAGTAAGGCATGCAGGCTAAAATCTATACCGCAGGTCGTCTCGCAATCTAATTGTCACACCCCATCCCAGATCACTCTAACCAACCTAGGACGTGGCATGTCGACAATCAATCGAAACAAAATAAAAATGAAATCCAATGTCCAGCTTATCAAAACAAAATATGCTTTGGAAATAATAGGTGGCTAGCAAAACTTTCTTTAATAAAATCCTCAAAATTTCAGCAGAGTTTCCCCTAAAAAACGGATGAATATACCTGGATTTTTGAAACATTGTGCTTCCTAATAACAAATGTACATACACATATATATATATATAACTTAGATACTCTTCTCCAAATCCATTTCAAATACACTACTCAAAAACACTCCAACCATTCAAACGTAACTTTAGAAAGTCAAAAGTATCGTTAATAATTTACAAGTACAAATCATAAGCCAACATGAAACCCAAAATGTGGTGCGCTTAAGCTCGTATTAGCCACTCTAGTTACAAAATATGCTTTTAAAGCACATGTACATACAAAAATGATATGCAATCTAGCAAGTCTGGTGGCAGAAGTCAACTTCAGTAGGTTCACCAGAAACTCAAACGCTACCTGGTAGGAAAATGCAAAAAGAAAGAATGAGCTAAAAGGCCCAATGAGTGGTGAGTTAATAGGAAAATATCTTTCTCGAAAACCATTACGCAATACACGTAAATTCAAATCTTTATAAAAATCACAAGTAAACTAGGAAGAGTTTTAACGTTCTCAAGATCACAAAAAAACACAGTAAAATTTGTAATAATATCACTTCAACCATAAACAACGAAAGTAGAGATTATAACTCTAGATACAATACCTCTGAAAACCTAATATTTGCAAATAACAGTACATATGTAAATAGAGAGATAGAGAAAACGTGTAGTTACAACTCTTGAAAACATAATCATAAGCTCAAAAAATCCATCACCAAACCTGTACCCAAATCTCCATAGTACTGGCGTAGAATAAACTCCATACGCACAGCAACTCACTCTCTATCATACTATGCATCGAGTAATCTCAGGATACATAGCAGAGTAAATCTCTGTCATACGTGCACGTAGAACTGCCTCCAAAGGGCTAAGCACTAGAACACACGGCCCAAAGCATATGTGTGTGTTAGAGTGGGTCCCAAAGACCTTTCTCTCTCTTAGTATACTATAGAAACACATTCACATAGCATACAGGTAATCACAGTGGGTACATAGATTTAGTGGTTTGAAAACCACTTTTAACCTAAAACTCTTAATTCTCAAACTTTTTCTGAAAACCATACTCTTTCTCTAAAACACTATCTCATAGACTTGAAAGATTTTAAATAACACTAAACATGTGTAAATACTCAAATAATAATCAAATATCTCAATAATATAAAACATTTCCAAAGTCATATTTTCTCAATAAACATTACAACTTTTCTAATTCTCAAATAATCATAAAATGTTTCAAATATATCTCTAGAATGATAATTCCAGCTAAAATCATAAGATTACTGGAAATTCATGTATATTTTCCAAAAATCTCATAACAATTTCTCTAAAGTCTTACGAAATTATAGATTTCTTGAAATCTCATAATAATAATTAAATAACTGAAAACATTTTGTAAAATAAACCACTCACAAACTATGGTGAGATTGATATGTTCGGGTCGTAAATCGTTCCAATCTCTGTTTGACCTGAAATATTAATTGAGTTACCATATGAGGATACAACATTTTTTTATCACCAACCCAAATCACATAACCTTAAAATACTTTCTTCAATTCCAACATATATTCTTTCTTTTCACAAGTTCTATTTTGTCTTCTTTTTTTTTTTTTTTTTTTTTTCCAAATTAAACAACAATTTCTTTCTCTCCTCTAAAAAAAAACTCATCTTCCTTCTAACTACAATAACATATTCCATTCCTCCCAATTTAACTCCCATGAGTATAGCCCTCCAAGCACACTAATTCTCTCTTTTTAATTAATTAAAGATGTCTTATTTTTACTAAAAATAAAACTTTTTACTTTTTCCAAACTTCCCAATTTCTTCCTTCAATTGTATGTAGACACCAAAACAAAATACAATATTTCTCTCTCTCACCATTTACTTATTGCATTTGACTATAATGCCCTAATCTTAATTAAACAATTTCTTTTATTAACAATTTTTTTTTCTCCAACAACCCACCATCTTCTTCCTCTTCCTTGCCCAATTTCTCTCTCTTCCAGAATATTGAAACTTCCATTCTTTCTCCCTTTTTCTTATGTTTATGAATTTCTCTTTTCTTCTTTTGTTTTGTTTTGTAAAACAAAACACTAATTCCATAAATCCAACTCCAAATTAAACCCAATTTCTTCCATCTTCTTACACATCCAAACATGAGTTGTAAAGAAAATAGAAAAACCCACAATTAAATTTAAAAATTTCTCCATAAATTCCTCAAAGAAACTTACCAAACTTGAAATATTTCCTTTGTAAGACTCTTCCACCTCCAAATTTCAAGTAGTTGGAGTTAAACTCCCCAAAATAAGCTTCTCACCACAAGTTCTCCTCTCATATTCCAAACCCACGGTTTTTCATTGTAAAAGGGAGAAGACATTATGTTATCTTATTTTAATTTATTAATTTAACCCAAAAATTCATAAACCTCCTTATCTCAAAAGATAAAAACCCCAACTTCCAATAATCTCTTAACAACACATCTTCCATTTGCCACTCATACCCACGTGCCTACCACCAAAACTAATCCTTTTATTTATTTATTTTTTTTTTTTCAAATTAAGCCCAAACATAAAGACATTTTTGCCCTTATCATAATAGTAAAAAGAAAACAAGTCCTTACATAACATTATCCCCCTTTTGGAAATTTCGTCCTCGAAATTCAGCAACTCTAGTCAAGAAATAACTGGGGATATTGGGCACGAATTTGTTCTTCACTTTCCCATGTTGCTTCTTCCGTTGTGTGATTTTTCCATAGCACCTTAACAAGAGGTATAGTCTTGCGTCGTAAAACTTGTTCCTTCCTGTCCAGAATTTGCATTGGCTTCTCTTCATAAGATAAATTCTCTTTTAATTGAACTGGTTGTGACTCCAAAATATGTGTTGGGTCTGACACGTACTTGGCAACATAGAGACATGAAATACATCATGGATTCTGGAAAGTTCCATCGGTAGTGCAAGACGATAAGCTACTGGTCCAATACGTTCAAGGATCTCATATGGACCAACATATCTTGGGCTCAACTTCCCCCTCTTTCCAAACCTTAACACCCCTTTCCAAGGCGATAATTTGAGAAAAACTTTGTCACCCACCTTGAATTCTAAGTCTCTTCTACGTTTATCTGCATAACTCTTTTGTCGATCTTGTGCCTCCTTCAATTTTTCTCTGATTACTTTCACCTTTTCAGCCGTGATTTGCACCAGTTCAGGTCCCATCAACTTCCTTTCACCAACTTCATCCCAACAAACTGGTGTTCTACACTTCCTTCCATACAATGCCTCAAATGGTGCCATCCCAATATTGGAATGATAGCTATTATTGTAAGCGAACTCCATCAAAGATAAATGAGAATCCCAACTTCCCTTAGACTGCAAGACACAAGCTCGCAACATATCCTCCAAAGTTTGTATACTTCTCTCAGACTGTCCATCTGTTTGTGGATGGAACGCTGTACTAAAATGTAATTTAGTACCCAAAGCTCGTTGTAAACTTGGCCAAAATTTGGAAGTAAACCTAGAGTCCCTGTCTGAGACTATAGATACCGGAGCTCCATATTGACTGACTATCTCATCCACGTACAGTTTAGCCAATTTATCCAATGTATAAGTAATTTTGATTGGTAAAAATCGAGCAGTCTTGGTTAACCTGTCAACTATCACCCAAATTCCATCATGGCCATTTTGTGAACGAGGAAGTCCAAATAGAAAATCCATAGTGATATGTTCCCATTTCCATTCTGGAATTGGAAGTGAGTTTAGAAGTCCAGCAACCTTCTGGCGTTCTGGTTTTACTTGTTGACAAATTAAACATTTAGAAACATACTCTGCAATCTCCCTCTTCATTCCAGGCCACCAGTAATGCTTTCTCAATGTCCTATACATCTTTGTACTTCCCGGGTGCATAGTATAAGCCGAGTTGTGGGCCTCTTCCAAGATCTCCTTCTTTAAATCCAGCTTATTCGGTACACAGAAACGATCATACTTAAGTAGAGCTCCATCATTTCTCAATGCATAATCTGTTCGCTGATTTTCTTTCACTTCTTCTATTACCTTGCTCAAGGTCGAGTCATTCAATTGAGCCTCTATAAGTTTATCAATTAAGGTAGGTCTTACTTGAAAATAAGCAAGTAAACCACCTAAATCATCTACTGTTACTTCAGCATTCAAGTTCTTCAATTCACCCAACAAAGAAAAACTGATTGCATTAAGCGAAGTTTTCACATTAGCAGACTTTCGACTCAGAGCATCAGCTACTACATTAGCCTTTCCTGGATGATATTCAATAGTGCAATCATAATCTTTTATCAACTCAAGCCACCTTCTCTGTCGTAGGTTCAGCTCTTTCTGATCAAAGATATATTTAAGACTTTTGTGATCTGTGTAAATATGACACCTTTCACCAAAAAGATAATGTCGCCAAACCTTTAATGCCAAAACCACTGCAGCTAATTCTAAATCATGAGTTGGATAATTACACTCATGCTTCTTTAATTGTCTCGACACATAGGCTATCACCTTCCCTTTTTGCATCAACACACACCCAAGACCTTGATGAGAAGCGTCACTATAAATACTGAACTCTACATCAGGTGTTGGAAGTGATAATATTGGAGCAGAAACTAGTTTTTTCTTCAATTCCTGGAAGCTTTGCTCACACTTATCTGTCCACGCAAATCTTGTATTCTTCTTTGTCAAGTTAGTCAATGGGAGTGCTAACTTAGAAAATCCTTCCACAAACCGACGATAATAGCCAGCCAACCCAAGAAAACTGCGAACTTCTGTAACTGTGGTAGGTTGTTCCCACTTAACCACCGCCTCAATTTTCTGTGGATCAACATAAATGCCTTCTGCAGAGATTACATGCCCCAAAAATACAACTCTATCTAGCCAAAACTCGCATTTATTGAACTTAGCATATAACTTTTCATCACGTAGCGTTTGTAACACTATTTTAAGATGCTCCACATGCTTCTCGTTACTACCTGAATAGACTAGTATATCATCAATGAACACAATCACAAACTGGTCTAAGAATGAATGAAATACCCTATTCATAAGGTCCATAAATGCTGCTAGTGCATTGGTCAAACCGAACGGCATGACTAAGAACTCATAATGCCCATAACGTGTTCTGAACGCAGTTTTTGGCACGTCTGTTTCTTTTATTTTGAGTTGATGGTATCCAGAACGCAAATCAATCTTTGAGAACACTGAAGCACCTTTAAGTTGATCAAACAAATCATCTATTCGAGGCAATGGATACTTGTTCCGTATAGTCACTTTGTTTAGCTGCCTGTAATCAATACACAATCTCAATGTACCATCCTTCTTTTTAACAAATAACACGGGTGCACCCCAAGGTGATACACTAGGCCTAATATAGCCTTTGTCTACTAACTCTTGTAGTTGTGTCTTCAATTCCTTTAACTCTTTGGGTGCCATTCTGTATGGAGCTTGTGAAATGGGTGCAGTACCCGGTATTAGATCAATAATAAACTCAGTCTCTCTATCAGGTGGTAAACCAGGTAAATCATCTGGGAACACATCTGGAAAATCTTGTACAACTGGTATATCTTCAAGTTTTAGTTTGCCAACTTGCGTGTCAATTACATGTGCCAGATACGCTGTGCACCCTTTCCTGAGCAACCTATTGGCTTTCAATGCAGAGATCACAGCTGATGCCAATATTCTCCTTTCACCCTTGAAACTAATCTCAACTTCACCAGGACGTTTAAATACAACTTCTTTTTGATAGCAATCAATCGATGCGTGATGTGAAGATAAGAAATTCATTCCCAAAATAATATCAAACTCATGGATATCCAGTGGTATCAAGTCCACAGTCAACTCCTTATCCTCTATTCGAACTACACAATCGCGATATACACGGTTTGCTACTAATGTTTTTCCAACAGGTGTAGTTATTAATAACTCACCTGGCAATTGCTCTAACTTTTTGTCCACCCCATTAGTAAACTTAAAAGAAATAAATGAATGTGTAGCACCAGGATCTATTAAAACATGAGCATTTTTATCGAAAATAGATAACATACCCATAACAACGTCAGATGAATTCCGAGCCTCCTGTTGCGTCATTGCAAAAATCTTTCCCTGACTACGCGGTCTGCCTACTTGCCCCTTAAGTTTAGATCCACCGGAGCTTCCTGCATTGCTTTGTTCATCACTACTCATCATGAAAGGTTTTGCTTGTGAACCAGAATGCCCTTGACCAACTGGTTGAGACGAGCCGCCTTGTGAAACAATGTTCTCTTGTAGTAACTGGGGACACTCTCTCTTCAAATGCCCTGTTTGTCCACAATTATAACAAACTCTAGTTCCCCACATACACTGGCCTAGATGAGTTCTACCACAATTTTTACATGCAGGACTTCTAGTTTGGTTGAATGCAGATTCTTCTCGCTGACTGACACGTTGATTTCCAAAAGGTTTAGAAAATTGTCCCGAACCACTACTGACTGATTGGCTAATGTTTGAATTTGCTCTGAAATTCGTTACTCCATGAGATCTCGGTTTAAAATTTCCACGACCCATTATTCCTGGAACAAAACTCCTGTTGCCACTTCTGAATGATCTGTCTCCTGAGTTGTTTGTGGGATTAGATGGAAGACCACGTACATTTCTAAATACTTCTCTCTGATTCCTTTTTTCTGCTAAACTTTTCTCAACTCTCATAGCTGTCTCCACTAGTTTCCCAAACTCTCCCCTGTCAGAACTAGCTGTCACAATAGTTCGAATTTCTTCCCGTAACCCATCTTCAAATCTCTTACATCTATCGATTTCATCCTCAATTATAGTGGTAGCATATTTAGATAACTCAACATACTTTTTATGGTATCCGGGGACTGTCATTGATCCCTGTACAAGCTTCAAAAATTCATTTCGCTTTGCATCTTTATATGATCGTGGAAAATATTCATCATAAAAGACCTTCTTAAACTCATTCCATCCAATTACTTCTGATTCCGGTCTTCTACTCCTCCATAATCTCCACCAATCATCAGCTCCTCCCTGGAGTAGAAAAGTAGCAAGCCTCACTTTTCTGTCTTCAGGACATGTCATCACATTAAAACATTTATCTAGCATGTGCATCCATTCTTCAGCATCAGCGGGATTTGTCGTCCCAGCAAACGTAGTTGCACCCAAAGCTTTTAATCTTTCAATACCGAAAAGTTTCTCTGGGTAATTTCTAAGCAGTTGCATCTCTTCTGCAATTCCCTGAGCAATTCTTGCTCTCAATTGCTCATCCTGGTTGTTCACATTCCCCGGTTGATTTCTCTGTTGGTGACTAGATTCACCAACCATTTCTTCCATCACATTTTGTTCCTCAGGTGCTTGTTGAGTTTCCAGGTCTTGAAGCCTACGTATTCTGCCACCACGAGACATGTTTTCCTATAATGTAATGCATATCACACAATCATTATGCTAGAATATGATTACTACTAACTAATGCATGCAAAACCCAAAATCATGCTCTGATACCAAATTTGTCACACCCCATCCCAGATCACTCTAACCAAC
This sequence comes from Trichosanthes truncata, assembly GCA_033996785.1. Lineage (NCBI taxonomy): Eukaryota > Viridiplantae > Streptophyta > Magnoliopsida > Cucurbitales > Cucurbitaceae > Trichosanthes > Trichosanthes truncata. Next base: position 54,899,349 of record JAWPNB010000003.1, read on the forward strand.
CTAGGACGTGGCATGTCGACAATCAATCGAAACAAAATAAAAATGAAATCCAATGTCCAGCTTATCAAAACAAAATATGCTTTGGAAATAATAGGTGGCTAGCAAAACTTTCTTTAATAAAATCCTCAAAATTTCAGCAGAGTTTCCCCTAAAAAACGGATGAATATACCTGGATTTTTGAAACATTGTGCTTCCTAATAACAAATGTACATACACATATATATATATATAACTTAGATACTCTTCTCCAAATCCATTTCAAATACACTACTCAAAAACACTCCAACCATTCAAACGTAACTTTAGAAAGTCAAAAGTATCGTTAATAATTTACAAGTACAAATCATAAGCCAACATGAAACCCAAAATGTGGTGCGCTTAAGCTCGTATTAGCCACTCTAGTTACAAAATATGCTTTTAAAGCACATGTACATACAAAAATGATATGCAATCTAGCAAGTCTGGTGGCAGAAGTCAACTTCAGTAGGTTCACCAGAAACTCAAACGCTACCTGGTAGGAAAATGCAAAAAGAAAGAATGAGCTAAAAGGCCCAATGAGTGGTGAGTTAATAGGAAAATATCTTTCTCGAAAACCATTACGCAATACACGTAAATTCAAATCTTTATAAAAATCACAAGTAAACTAGGAAGAGTTTTAACGTTCTCAAGATCACAAAAAAACACAGTAAAATTTGTAATAATATCACTTCAACCATAAACAACGAAAGTAGAGATTATAACTCTAGATACAATACCTCTGAAAACCTAATATTTGCAAATAACAGTACATATGTAAATAGAGAGATAGAGAAAACGTGTAGTTACAACTCTTGAAAACATAATCATAAGCTCAAAAAATCCATCACCAAACCTGTACCCAAATCTCCATAGTACTGGCGTAGAATAAACTCCATACGCACAGCAACTCACTCTCTATCATACTATGCATCGAGTAATCTCAGGATACATAGCAGAGTAAATCTCTGTCATACGTGCACGTAGAACTGCCTCCAAAGGGCTAAGCACTAGAACACACGGCCCAAAGCATATGTGTGTGTTAGAGTGGGTCCCAAAGACCTTTCTCTCTCTTAGTATACTATAGAAACACATTCACATAGCATACAGGTAATCACAGTGGGTACATAGATTTAGTGGTTTGAAAACCACTTTTAACCTAAAACTCTTAATTCTCAAACTTTTTCTGAAAACCATACTCTTTCTCTAAAACACTATCTCATAGACTTGAAAGATTTTAAATAACACTAAACATGTGTAAATACTCAAATAATAATCAAATATCTCAATAATATAAAACATTTCCAAAGTCATATTTTCTCAATAAACATTACAACTTTTCTAATTCTCAAATAATCATAAAATGTTTCAAATATATCTCTAGAATGATAATTCCAGCTAAAATCATAAGATTACTGGAAATTCATGTATATTTTCCAAAAAATCTCATAACAATTTCTCTAAAGTCTTACGAAATTATAGATTTCTTGAAATCTCATAATAATAATTAAATAACTGAAAACATTTTGTAAAATAAACCACTCACAAACTATGGTGAGATTGATATGTTCGGGTCGTAAATCGTTCCAATCTCTGTTTGACCTGAAATATTAATTGAGTTACCATATGAGGATACAACATTTTTTTATCACCAACCCAAATCACATAACCTTAAAATACTTTCTTCAATTCCAACATATATTCTTTCTTTTCACAAGTTCTATTTTGTCTTCTTTTTTTTTTTTTTTTTTTTCCAAATTAAACAACAATTTCTTTCTCTCCTCTAAAAAAAAACTCATCTTCCTTCTAACTACAATAACATATTCCATTCCTCCCAATTTAACTCCCATGAGTATAGCCCTCCAAGCACACTAATTCTCTCTTTTTAATTAATTAAAGATGTCTTATTTTTACTAAAAATAAAACTTTTTACTTTTTCCAAACTTCCCAATTTCTTCCTTCAATTGTATGTAGACACCAAAACAAAATACAATATTTCTCTCTCTCACCATTTACTTATTGCATTTGACTATAATGCCCTAATCTTAATTAAACAATTTCTTTTATTAACAATTTTTTTTTCTCCAACAACCCACCATCTTCTTCCTCTTCCTTGCCCAATTTCTCTCTCTTCCAGAATATTGAAACTTCCATTCTTTCTCCCTTTTTCTTATGTTTATGAATTTCTCTTTTCTTCTTTTGTTTTGTTTTGTAAAACAAAACACTAATTCCATAAATCCAACTCCAAATTAAACCCAATTTCTTCCATCTTCTTACACATCCAAACATGAGTTGTAAAGAAAATAGAAAAACCCACAATTAAATTTAAAAATTTCTCCATAAATTCCTCAAAGAAACTTACCAAACTTGAAATATTTCCTTTGTAAGACTCTTCCACCTCCAAATTTCAAGTAGTTGGAGTTAAACTCCCCAAAATAAGCTTCTCACCACAAGTTCTCCTCTCATATTCCAAACCCACGGTTTTTCATTGTAAAAGGGAGAAGACATTATGTTATCTTATTTTAATTTATTAATTTAACCCAAAAATTCATAAACCTCCTTATCTCAAAAGATAAAAACCCCAACTTCCAATAATCTCTTAACAACACATCTTCCATTTGCCACTCATACCCACGTGCCTACCACCAAAACTAATCCTTTTATTTATTTATTTTTTTTTTTTCAAATTAAGCCCAAACATAAAGACATTTTTGCCCTTATCATAATAGTAAAAAGAAAACAAGTCCTTACATAACATTATCCCCCTTTTGGAAATTTCGTCCTCGAAATTCAGCAACTCTAGTCAAGAAATAACTGGGGATATTGGGCACGAATTTGTTCTTCACTTTCCCATGTTGCTTCTTCCGTTGTGTGATTTTTCCATAGCACCTTAACAAGAGGTATAGTCTTGCGTCGTAAAACTTGTTCCTTCCTGTCCAGAATTTGCATTGGCTTCTCTTCATAAGATAAATTCTCTTTTAATTGAACTGGTTGTGACTCCAAAATATGTGTTGGGTCTGACACGTACTTGGCAACATAGAGACATGAAATACATCATGGATTCTGGAAAGTTCCATCGGTAGTGCAAGACGATAAGCTACTGGTCCAATACGTTCAAGGATCTCATATGGACCAACATATCTTGGGCTCAACTTCCCCCTCTTTCCAAACCTTAACACCCCTTTCCAAGGCGATAATTTGAGAAAAACTTTGTCACCCACCTTGAATTCTAAGTCTCTTCTACGTTTATCTGCATAACTCTTTTGTCGATCTTGTGCCTCCTTCAATTTTTCTCTGATTACTTTCACCTTTTCAGCCGTGATTTGCACCAGTTCAGGTCCCATCAACTTCCTTTCACCAACTTCATCCCAACAAACTGGTGTTCTACACTTCCTTCCATACAATGCCTCAAATGGTGCCATCCCAATATTGGAATGATAGCTATTATTGTAAGCGAACTCCATCAAAGATAAATGAGAATCCCAACTTCCCTTAGACTGCAAGACACAAGCTCGCAACATATCCTCCAAAGTTTGTATACTTCTCTCAGACTGTCCATCTGTTTGTGGATGGAACGCTGTACTAAAATGTAATTTAGTACCCAAAGCTCGTTGTAAACTTGGCCAAAATTTGGAAGTAAACCTAGAGTCCCTGTCTGAGACTATAGATACCGGAGCTCCATATTGACTGACTATCTCATCCACGTACAGTTTAGCCAATTTATCCAATGTATAAGTAATTTTGATTGGTAAAAATCGAGCAGTCTTGGTTAACCTGTCAACTATCACCCAAATTCCATCATGGCCATTTTGTGAACGAGGAAGTCCAAATAGAAAATCCATAGTGATATGTTCCCATTTCCATTCTGGAATTGGAAGTGAGTTTAGAAGTCCAGCAACCTTCTGGCGTTCTGGTTTTACTTGTTGACAAATTAAACATTTAGAAACATACTCTGCAATCTCCCTCTTCATTCCAGGCCACCAGTAATGCTTTCTCAATGTCCTATACATCTTTGTACTTCCCGGGTGCATAGTATAAGCCGAGTTGTGGGCCTCTTCCAAGATCTCCTTCTTTAAATCCAGCTTATTCGGTACACAGAAACGATCATACTTAAGTAGAGCTCCATCATTTCTCAATGCATAATCTGTTCGCTGATTTTCTTTCACTTCTTCTATTACCTTGCTCAAGGTCGAGTCATTCAATTGAGCCTCTATAAGTTTATCAATTAAGGTAGGTCTTACTTGAAAATAAGCAAGTAAACCACCTAAATCATCTACTGTTACTTCAGCATTCAAGTTCTTCAATTCACCCAACAAAGAAAAACTGATTGCATTAAGCGAAGTTTTCACATTAGCAGACTTTCGACTCAGAGCATCAGCTACTACATTAGCCTTTCCTGGATGATATTCAATAGTGCAATCATAATCTTTTATCAACTCAAGCCACCTTCTCTGTCGTAGGTTCAGCTCTTTCTGATCAAAGATATATTTAAGACTTTTGTGATCTGTGTAAATATGACACCTTTCACCAAAAAGATAATGTCGCCAAACCTTTAATGCCAAAACCACTGCAGCTAATTCTAAATCATGAGTTGGATAATTACACTCATGCTTCTTTAATTGTCTCGACACATAGGCTATCACCTTCCCTTTTTGCATCAACACACACCCAAGACCTTGATGAGAAGCGTCACTATAAATACTGAACTCTACATCAGGTGTTGGAAGTGATAATATTGGAGCAGAAACTAGTTTTTTCTTCAATTCCTGGAAGCTTTGCTCACACTTATCTGTCCACGCAAATCTTGTATTCTTCTTTGTCAAGTTAGTCAATGGGAGTGCTAACTTAGAAAATCCTTCCACAAACCGACGATAATAGCCAGCCAACCCAAGAAAACTGCGAACTTCTGTAACTGTGGTAGGTTGTTCCCACTTAACCACCGCCTCAATTTTCTGTGGATCAACATAAATGCCTTCTGCAGAGATTACATGCCCCAAAAATACAACTCTATCTAGCCAAAACTCGCATTTATTGAACTTAGCATATAACTTTTCATCACGTAGCGTTTGTAACACTATTTTAAGATGCTCCACATGCTTCTCGTTACTACCTGAATAGACTAGTATATCATCAATGAACACAATCACAAACTGGTCTAAGAATGAATGAAATACCCTATTCATAAGGTCCATAAATGCTGCTAGTGCATTGGTCAAACCGAACGGCATGACTAAGAACTCATAATGCCCATAACGTGTTCTGAACGCAGTTTTTGGCACGTCTGTTTCTTTTATTTTGAGTTGATGGTATCCAGAACGCAAATCAATCTTTGAGAACACTGAAGCACCTTTAAGTTGATCAAACAAATCATCTATTCGAGGCAATGGATACTTGTTCCGTATAGTCACTTTGTTTAGCTGCCTGTAATCAATACACAATCTCAATGTACCATCCTTCTTTTTAACAAATAACACGGGTGCACCCCAAGGTGATACACTAGGCCTAATATAGCCTTTGTCTACTAACTCTTGTAGTTGTGTCTTCAATTCCTTTAACTCTTTGGGTGCCATTCTGTATGGAGCTTGTGAAATGGGTGCAGTACCCGGTATTAGATCAATAATAAACTCAGTCTCTCTATCAGGTGGTAAACCAGGTAAATCATCTGGGAACACATCTGGAAAATCTTGTACAACTGGTATATCTTCAAGTTTTAGTTTGCCAACTTGCGTGTCAATTACATGTGCCAGATACGCTGTGCACCCTTTCCTGAGCAACCTATTGGCTTTCAATGCAGAGATCACAGCTGATGCCAATATTCTCCTTTCACCCTTGAAACTAATCTCAACTTCACCAGGACGTTTAAATACAACTTCTTTTTGATAGCAATCAATCGATGCGTGATGTGAAGATAAGAAATTCATTCCCAAAATAATATCAAACTCATGGATATCCAGTGGTATCAAGTCCACAGTCAACTCCTTATCCTCTATTCGAACTACACAATCGCGATATACACGGTTTGCTACTAATGTTTTTCCAACAGGTGTAGTTATTAATAACTCACCTGGCAATTGCTCTAACTTTTTGTCCACCCCATTAGTAAACTTAAAAGAAATAAATGAATGTGTAGCACCAGGATCTATTAAAACATGAGCATTTTTATCGAAAATAGATAACATACCCATAACAACGTCAGATGAATTCCGAGCCTCCTGTTGCGTCATTGCAAAAATCTTTCCCTGACTACGCGGTCTGCCTACTTGCCCCTTAAGTTTAGATCCACCGGAGCTTCCTGCATTGCTTTGTTCATCACTACTCATCATGAAAGGTTTTGCTTGTGAACCAGAATGCCCTTGACCAACTGGTTGAGACGAGCCGCCTTGTGAAACAATGTTCTCTTGTAGTAACTGGGGACACTCTCTCTTCAAATGCCCTGTTTGTCCACAATTATAACAAACTCTAGTTCCCCACATACACTGGCCTAGATGAGTTCTACCACAATTTTTACATGCAGGACTTCTAGTTTGGTTGAATGCAGATTCTTCTCGCTGACTGACACGTTGATTTCCAAAAGGTTTAGAAAATTGTCCCGAACCACTACTGACTGATTGGCTAATGTTTGAATTTGCTCTGAAATTCGTTACTCCATGAGATCTCGGTTTAAAATTTCCACGACCCATTATTCCTGGAACAAAACTCCTGTTGCCACTTCTGAATGATCTGTCTCCTGAGTTGTTTGTGGGATTAGATGGAAGACCACGTACATTTCTAAATACTTCTCTCTGATTCCTTTTTTCTGCTAAACTTTTCTCAACTCTCATAGCTGTCTCCACTAGTTTCCCAAACTCTCCCCTGTCAGAACTAGCTGTCACAATAGTTCGAATTTCTTCCCGTAACCCATCTTCAAATCTCTTACATCTATCGATTTCATCCTCAATTATAGTGGTAGCATATTTAGATAACTCAACATACTTTTTATGGTATCCGGGGACTGTCATTGATCCCTGTACAAGCTTCAAAAATTCATTTCGCTTTGCATCTTTATATGATCGTGGAAAATATTCATCATAAAAGACCTTCTTAAACTCATTCCATCCAATTACTTCTGATTCCGGTCTTCTACTCCTCCATAATCTCCACCAATCATCAGCTCCTCCCTGGAGTAGAAAAGTAGCAAGCCTCACTTTTCTGTCTTCAGGACATGTCATCACATTAAAACATTTATCTAGCATGTGCATCCATTCTTCAGCATCAGCGGGATTTGTCGTCCCAGCAAACGTAGTTGCACCCAAAGCTTTTAATCTTTCAATACCGAAAAGTTTCTCTGGGTAATTTCTAAGCAGTTGCATCTCTTCTGCAATTCCCTGAGCAATTCTTGCTCTCAATTGCTCATCCTGGTTGTTCACATTCCCCGGTTGATTTCTCTGTTGGTGACTAGATTCACCAACCATTTCTTCCATCACATTTTGTTCCTCAGGTGCTTGTTGAGTTTCCAGGTCTTGAAGCCTACGTATTCTGCCACCACGAGACATGTTTTCCTATAATGTAATGCATATCACACAATCATTATGCTAGAATATGATTACTACTAACTAATGCATGCAAAACCCAAAATCATGCTCTGATACCAAATTTGTCACACCCCATCCCAGATCACTCTAACCAACCTAGGACGTGGCATGTCGACAATCAATTGAAACAAAATAAAAATGAAATCCAATGTCTAGCTTATCAAAACAAAATATGCTTTGGAAATAATAGGTGGCTAGCAAAACTTTCTTTAATAAAATCCTCAAAATTTCAGCAGAGTTTCCCCTAAAAAACGGATGAATATACCTGGATTTTTGAAACATTGTGCTTCCTAATAACAAATGTACATACACATATATATATATATAACTTAGATACTCTTCTCCAAATCCATTTCAAATACACTACTCAAAAACACTCCAACCATTCAAACGTAACTTTAGAAAGTCAAAAGTATCGTTAATAATTTACAAGTACAAATCATAAGCCAACATGAAACCCAAAATGTGGTGCGCTTAAGCTCGTATTAGCCACTCTAGTTACAAAATATGCTTTTAAAGCACATGTACATACAAAAATGATATGCAATCTAGCAAGTCTGGTGGCAGAAGTCAACTTCAGTAGGTTCACCAGAAACTCAAACGCTACCTGGTAGGAAAATGCAAAAAGAAAGAATGAGCTAAAAGGCCCAATGAGTGGTGAGTTAATAGGAAAATATCTTTCTCGAAAACCATTACGCAATACACGTAAATTCAAATCTTTATAAAAATCACAAGTAAACTAGGAAGAGTTTTAACGTTCTCAAGATCACAAAAAAACACAGTAAAATTTGTAATAATATCACTTCAACCATAAACAACGAAAGTAGAGATTATAACTCTAGATACAATACCTCTGAAAACCTAATATTTGCAAATAACAGTACATATGTAAATAGAGAGATAGAGAAAACGTGTAGTTACAACTCTTGAAAACATAATCATAAGCTCAAAAAATCCATCACCAAACCTGTACCCAAATCTCCATAGTACTGGCGTAGAATAAACTCCATACGCACAGCAACTCACTCTCTATCATACTATGCATCGAGTAATCTCAGGATACATAGCAGAGTAAATCTCTGTCATACGTGCACGTAGAACTGCCTCCAAAGGGCTAAGCACTAGAACACACGGCCCAAAGCATATGTGTGTGTTAGAGTGGGTCCCAAAGACCTTTCTCTCTCTTAGTATACTATAGAAACACATTCACATAGCATACAGGTAATCACAGTGGGTACATAGATTTAGTGGTTTGAAAACCACTTTTAACCTAAAACTCTTAATTCTCAAACTTTTTCTGAAAACCATACTCTTTCTCTAAAACACTATCTCATAGACTTGAAAGATTTTAAATAACACTAAACATGTGTAAATACTCAAATAATAATCAAATATCTCAATAATATAAAACATTTCCAAAGTCATATTTTCTCAATAAACATTACAACTTTTCTAATTCTCAAATAATCATAAAATGTTTCAAATATATCTCTAGAATGATAATTCCAGCTAAAATCATAAGATTACTGGAAATTCATGTATATTTTCCAAAAAATCTCATAACAATTTCTCTAAAGTCTTACGAAATTATAGATTTCTTGAAATCTCATAATAATAATTAAATAACTGAAAACATTTTGTAAAATAAACCACTCACAAACTATGGTGAGATTGATATGTTCGGGTCGTAAATCGTTCCAATCTCTGTTTGACCTGAAATATTAATTGAGTTACCATATGAGGATACAACATTTTTTTATCACCAACCCAAATCACATAACCTTAAAATACTTTCTTCAATTCCAACATATATTCTTTCTTTTCACAAGTTCTATTTTGTCTTCTTTTTTTTTTTTTTTTTTTTTCCAAATTAAACAACAATTTCTTTCTCTCCTCTAAAAAAAAACTCATCTTCCTTCTAACTACAATAACATATTCCATTCCTCCCAATTTAACTCCCATGAGTATAGCCCTCCAAGCACACTAATTCTCTCTTTTTAATTAATTAAAGATGTCTTATTTTTACTAAAAATAAAACTTTTTACTTTTTCCAAACTTCCCAATTTCTTCCTTCAATTGTATGTAGACACCAAAACAAAATACAATATTTCTCTCTCTCACCATTTACTTATTGCATTTGACTATAATGCCCTAATCTTAATTAAACAATTTCTTTTATTAACAATTTTTTTTTCTCCAACAACCCACCATCTTCTTCCTCTTCCTTGCCCAATTTCTCTCTCTTCCAGAATATTGAAACTTCCATTCTTTCTCCCTTTTTCTTATGTTTATGAACTTCTCTTTTCTTCTTTTGTTTTGTTTTGTAAAACAAAACACTAATTCCATGAATCCAACTCCAAATTAAACCCAATTTCTTCCATCTTCTTACACATCCAAACATGAGTTGTAAAGAAAATAGAAAAACCCACAATTAAATTTAAAAATTTCTCCATAAATTCCTCAAAGAAACTTACCAAACTTGAAATATTTCCTTTGTAAGACTCTTCCACCTCCAAATTTCAAGTAGTTGGAGTTAAACTCCCCAAAATAAGCTTCTCACCACAAGTTCTCCTTTCATATTCCAAACCCACGGTTTTTCATTGTAAAAGGGAGAAGACATTATGTTATCTTATTTTAATTTATTAATTTAACCCAAAAATTCATAAACCTCCTTATCTCAAAAGATAAAAACCCCAACTTCCAATAATCTCTTAACAACACATCTTCCATTTGCCACTCATACCCACGTGCCTACCACCAAAACTAATCCTTTTATTTATTTATTTTTTTTTTTCAAATTAAGCCCAAACATAAAGACATTTTTGCCCTTATCATAATAGTAAAAAGAAAACAAGTCCTTACACTAATAGTCGAGGTCGACCAGGTGACAAAGAAGCGACGACGATCGCGTGGAATAGCGAAGTGACATCAGACTTACGAAGTCTGATCAATGTGAAGAGGAAACTATAGGCTGTGGTGGTGAATGATGAACGTGAAGCTCATACCCAAAGTCCTCCCTGGAAAACCGACATCCTAAGAATTCAACAAAAATTTGGAAACCTACAAGGGAACATTCTCAAATCTCGTGAGATCAAAAGGTGGGATCTAGAGGCTCTCATTGAGCAAGTCGATCCTCCTTTCACTGACAAGATCATGAAAGAGAAAATCCCTAAAAAGTTCAAGGTGTCGTCCATCACCCCATACGATGGCAATACTGATCATTTTGAACACCTTGACACTTACTGAGCGCAGATGGAACTTCATGGTGTTTCAGAGGCAATCAAATGTAGAGCATTATCTTCTACCCTAATAGGACCAACAAGAGAATGACACAGGAAACTAAAGAGAAAATCCATTGGATTTTTCAAGGAGTTAGCAAGAGCTTTTGTAACACAATTCCTGGAAGGTTGAGATCAACATAAGCCTCAAATGCACTAGAGCCTAAGAAACCTTACGCGATTATGTCTTGCACTTCAACAAGGAAGCGTTGCAAGTAAAAGGGTACATAGACACCACCACTTTGATCGCCATATGATCGGACTGAAACGTGGGAACTTTTAAGAAAAGATTTTTAATTCAAAAAAAAAACTCTAGTCTAGTGCAAGTGCACAATGTTGATGCAAGTAATATAAAATTAGAAGTATTTCAGAATATCGATCCCACATGGAACGGACACAACAAAATTCAAAAGATAGCAAGAATTGTTCTCAAATTGCAATTTTGGTAACCAATGTTATAAAAATGTTGGGAAGTATTTTTGGCAAAAGAGAATAATAAAAAAAAACAATAAGTATGAAAAAGGAAATTCAAGTTGCTCATGCCCCTTTGGAAAAAAATGCTACTAAAACGCAATTGCAATCATAACTAACACAAGAAAACTAAGTAAACCGAATTCGACTCCTATTCAATTTTGCTTCAAAATCTTTAGGAGATTAAGTGATTAAACCTATATTTCTATCGCTAATCTAACTTAGATAATTTCGTGCACAATTCTAGTGGTTTTGGAGTATTGCCCTATGTCTAGGGTCGATGTTTAGAACTTATTTATAAGCTTTTTCCTCCATTGCTTTTGTGACATCTGCTTTCCCTTAACCCTTTCGATATTAAGTTCAAGCTTAACAAGCAACATGATAATTCTCAATTATGAGAATTATTCAACTCTAAAACCAAGTTGTTCTTGCTAATTTTGAGGATTTTGTTGATTACCGAGCAAGCTAAAAGTAATATTTTGTATAAATTCATGAAAGCTTGTTAAAACTTGATGAATAAAAGAATTTTAAGAAAAGATAAAGAAAGTAGCTCAAGTTGTTGTCTTTTGTGCAGAATTGGAGACTTTGCAATTGGAATGCGATTGCAATCTATTTGCAATGTAACCAGAAGAACAGAGGAAGGGAGATTGCGATTGCAAACCAATTGCATTCTATGGAACAACAAGTCAAGCTCGAAATTCGCGGGAATCACCAAGATTTGCGTGATTTGCACAGTTTATGGAGAATTTGGATTTGAAGAAATGAAGACTTTGCAAAAGGGAATGCAATTGCAATCTATTTGCAATGTAACGTGAAGAACAGAGGAAGGAGAATGCAATTGCAATCTAATTGCATTCTCTGGAATTACAGACCAAGTCCGAAAATCACGCAAATCACGCCAATCATGGATTTTGTGCACGATTTTGGAAGATTTTCATCCCGATTTGATTCCTAGAAGTTAGCCCATGGATTGAGGATGATTTATATGGAAACCCTAGCCTTCAACGCCTATAAAAATGGTGGAAAACGAAGCAAATGGTGGCTGGGTTTTCTGCTGCTCGCCCACAGTTAAAAGTTCGTTTTTAGGGTTTTGGGTTCTGTTTTGTTTTCTTTTTCTCCCGAAGAAGTTCTGTTTTTCTTGTTCTGTTTTATTCCCCTTTGAAAACAGCAGTTTTCTTCAAGTCAATTTTGTATTAGATCAGTTTCATTTCAATTATTTGTTATTTTTGCAATTATTCTCTACATTGTAACTCGAGTATCCTTCGATTTTAGCTTCAATCAATCGACAAGAAGGCATTTTCGGCATTGGTTACTGGTTTCTTCATCAGTTTTTTGGTGCTTGTTCTCGGATTCTGCCATCTACAAGTCTGTTCTTTTTAGTTTTATTTCTTTTTGTGTATTGTTTTGCCGTGGGTTTCCAGTTTTTCTTCTTAGAAATTGAATTATGGAGTTTATCTTATTTTACCCATAGGATTTCCTTTCTTTTGAAGGCAAGATCTTAATTCCAGTAGCTAATTTGGTGGAAATTAATTTTCTTAATTTGATATTTTCTTGTTGGAAATTTAATTAGATTTTCTTTAGAATTCCTCCTCTTTGAAACTATGAATTTTTCAATAAATTATTTTGGGATTTTTACTTTTTCTACTATGAGCTAAATTTCCTCTAGGGGTTCAAGTTGGTGAATGCCCTAAGGAAAAATGTAGAGCTCTAAAGCATAAACAATCTAGTTAGCATGTGTACTTTGTTTGTTTTTGTTGAATTTAATTTTGGGTAAACCTAGCCGGCCAACTAGTGCTTGCTCATCTAGCTCGAACTTAATATCGAAAGAGTTAAGGGAAAGCCGATGTCACAAAAGCAATGGAGGAAAAGGCTTAGAAATAAGTCCTGAACATCGACCCTAGACATAGGGCGAGACTCCAAGACCACTAGGGTTGTGTGCGAAGTATCTAAGTTAGATTAGCCATAGACGTATAGGTTTAATCACTTAGTCTCCTAAAGGTTTTGAATCAAAATCGAATAGGAGTTGAACCCGGTTTACTTAGTCTCACATGTTAACTATGATTGCAATTGCAAAGTGAGTTGCATTCTTCCAAAGGTGCTTGCACCACTTGAATCCCTATTTTATTCTTTGAATTTTTACTCATTTCTTAAAACCAAACACTCGCATTTTGAACTTTCGGTTACCCCCATTGCGATTTGCAAACATATTTGGTGTCATTCAAAAAAGATTTTGTTAAAACCGTTCCCTTGGGTACGATACTCTGGAATACTTCCAGTTCTTTATTACTTCGATCACGTGCACTTGCGTGTCGTCCGATCACAACACTAGTTGGCCGGCTAAGTTTACCCAACGTTAATTCAACAAAAACAAACAAAGTTTCAAGTGTTGACTAAATTGATTTTTCTTTTAAGCTTTCCATCTTTCCTCGAGAGCATTCACTAACTTGAACCCTAAAGGAAAATTAGCTCATTTTGGAAGAATTGAAAAACAACAATTTAATTGCTATAAAACTCATACTTAATAGCTAAAATAAGGGAAAATAAAATCCAGAATGAAAGAAAACAACCCGATTTGAAATTTTCTTAATAAAAGACTTGAGTAAAATCATTCCAACAACTCACAACTCACACACTCTCAAAGGAAAATAAAAAACAGTAGCAACATTTAAAGGAAATTCATAATCTTATTTAAAAAATACTCTCCAAGAACCACTGTCTTTTTACTAAAGAAAACGAAAATCAAAAGAACTCAACAACTAACTAAAATTCAAAGAAGTTACAAGATTGAATTGTAAATAGCAACTAGCTAAAGAAATAAAACTAAACAAACAGAAGAACAATGGTGAACTAGTGTTTTCCTTGTTTTGATTGAACCAGGGGCACCTTCACAGGCGATTGGCTCTTCACCTCCTCCAACTTTCGTTGAGGAGGGATCAATCTCGAAAATTACAGAGCAAAATAAAAGAACAAGACGCTGGAATTTGACAGAAAATGAGGAACTACGGACTGTGGGCCAGTAAAAAAATCCAACCACTTTTTTTTTTGGTTCATTCTTCCTTCTTTTATAAGTGTTGGGGACTAGGGTTTCCATCTTTGCTCTTCTACAACTTTGGGTCAACTTGTAGGCATGAAATTGGGCTGAAGAATCTCCCAAATCTCACAAAAATCTCCATAAATCTCGTAATTTCCATGATTTTCGCTTTTTCCAGATTTTTGCAGAAATATTTTTATTGCATTATTTTTCAGATCTACCAGAATTTTCCAAAAATGCTTTTGCATTTCCATTATGGAATGCAATTGCATTTTGTGCTTGTTTTCTAGACCCGTTTTCCAAAGAAATCCAATTGCATTTCCAAAATGGAATGCCATTGCATTTTTGTACTTGCTCCAAACCTACACAAAAATATCAAATTGGTGTAATTTCCAACCTTTTTTCAACTTTTTTCCTCTTTTTCATTACTCCAACGAGCTTTTATGAATTTAACTAATAAACACTATTTTTAGCTTGCTCGTCATACAACAAAACACACAAAAATGACAAGAATAACCTAGTTTAGGATCAAATAATCCTCATAAATGAGAATTATCACCATCGTTGCAGGTGTACAGGACAAAGGATTCCTCAGGTCAATTGGCAAAAGAAAACCAACCTCCTATGTTGAGTTCATAACTAGGGCTCAAAAATATATGAGTGTTGAAGAGTTAATACGGTTAAAGGAAGTTACGTCTAATCGAGAAAGAAATAGCAAACATGAAGGATACAACAAGGCACATAAAAATAACTTTTTCAGCTAAAAAAAAAAGGAGGGTCGAGGAGAGTGGTTGAGGCCGACCAAACCCCAAGGTCATCATTGGCCAACAATTCGAGAGGTACACCTCCACGACCCTCCCTCCTGAAAAAATCTTGATGGGAATTCGCCATTTGAATTTGGTGAAGTTTCCAAACAAGATGAGGAATCCTTCTAGAAAGAGAGACAAAGACAAGTACTACTTCTTTCACAGAGATCATGGCCACACTACCCACAACTACAACCAATTACGAGAAGAATATATCAAGGATGACTCAAGGCCGAGGCCGACCAAATGATGAAACCCCACGTGAGATCAAGACCATATTTGGGGGACCAGCATGGGGTGAGTCAAGCAGAAAACGGAAGGCGATTGCTCGTGAAGCCAGACACGACCCTGATTACCAAGGTATGTATTCAGTCCATTCTGAAACTGTGAACCAAACCCTAGAATTCACTGAAACTGAAACTAGAGTCATCCATTAGCCTCATGAAAATGCTTTGGTTGTGACTTTAACTATAGCCAATGTGAAAGTTCACAGGGTCCTCATAGATAGAGGAAGTTCAGTTGATGTTTTATCTCTACCTACCTTTAAAGCAATGAGGTTAGAGAGAAAACTACTGAAGGAGAATCTAACTCCCCTAATAAGATTTGGAGGAGTGATAATTCTCATTCATGAGGATTATTTGGCCTTTAAACTTAGCTATACTTGTGATTTTTATTCATATTATTTAATGAAAAATTGAAAAATGGTTGAATTTAATCACATTATTGTTGGAAGACCTTTAAATTAAGTAAGTTGAGAAAAGAAAACAAAAGAAGAAAAAAATTCACACTGACTTAATGTTTTGATTCAGGATTTTTATGGAATGCAACAGCATTGCAATTGCAATCTGGACATATCTGGAATTTAAGGAAAAAAACGTAGATTTTGGGATTTTGAACGAAAATTTACCCACGAATTCAGTAAGATAATTAGCCATGATTGTCCATTAACCAAGAGGGAAATCCTAGCATGAAGTTTATATATTTTGAGGAGAAATCCATGAGAGAGGAACTTAATTTTGGAAGATTTTCGTTCATGTGTTTTTGGGTTTCTTCACCAATGGCTGTGATTTTTATTTATAATTTCTGAGTTGTTGTTCTGTTGTTCCTCTT
Organism: Trichosanthes truncata; assembly: GCA_033996785.1. Taxonomy (NCBI): domain Eukaryota; kingdom Viridiplantae; phylum Streptophyta; class Magnoliopsida; order Cucurbitales; family Cucurbitaceae; genus Trichosanthes; species Trichosanthes truncata. The sequence goes on from JAWPNB010000003.1 coordinate 54,915,631, forward strand.
CCTAAAAATCCAGAATCTCTTTCTCAATCCCATCTCAACAAGAATTGGGTGTGGTTATGAGCAATTTTCTTGTTCGATTGAGCCAAGAAGAATGGGTTTTTAGGATGAATAAGTCTCTTTCGATTTCTACAAACTGTGTTCTTTTATTTCTGTTAATTGCCTGAAGTAGCTACTGGTTTGTTTTTCAATTTCAGCAAATTTAGTTTCTGTTATTTGAATTCTGGAAAGCTACTGTACTTTGAATTTACAAATATATATATACACGTTTCTTTAAGTTAATTGCAAATTGCAAATTGTTTGTTAAGCTACTGTGCTGGTTTGTATTTGGAATTTTGCAAAGTGTTACTTTAAAGCTACTGTATTGGTTTGGATTTGCAAAGTGTTGCATGTTTACCTTGTTGTACCAATGAGTTTTATTAATTTACATTTACTGTTCTTTATTTATTTCATTATGGAGAGCTAAATTTCCTTTGGGATTCAAGTTGTGAATGCCCTAAAGGAAAAATGTAAGGCTCGATAGCAATCACAATCTAGCTAATTCTTGAATTAGTGTTTGCTTTTGGTGAAATTAATGTTGGGCAAACCCTAGTTGGCCATCTAGTGTTGCTTGCATAGAAATATAGGTTTAATCACATAGTCTCCTAAAGATACTTCATAGAAGGTCGAATAGGAGTTGAATTCGGTTTACTTAGTTCTTGAGTTAGCTACGATTACAATTGCTTTCTTGTTGCATTTTTTTTTTCCAAAGGGGCATTATCATCTTGAATCCCTTTTTCATTTTCATTGTTTATTAAACAATTTTTCTTTTAGTCAAAACACCTCACAAATCATTTTCACCCACGGTTACTACTTAGTTGCAATTTGTCAACAATTGTGTGCCATTTTAATAAATTTTATTAAAACTCGTTCCCTTGGGTACGATACTCTAGAGTACTCTAGTTTCTTATTACTTCAATCACGTGCACTTGCGTGTAGCATAGCTTATCAAGGAGAAAGAGTAACTGCGAATGGTAGCATCAAACTTCCTGTCACCTTTGGGGACGGACTGAATACAACTACTAAGATGATTGACTTCTTGGTAGTAGAGTGCACATCAGTCTATAATGTCATATTAGGAAGGCCAACACTACATCAACTAAAAGCAATGGCTTCCACCTATCATTAGTTACTAAAATTTCCTACTTTGAATGGAGTAAGAATAGTGAAAGGGGAGCAAAAAGCTTCAAGGGAGTGTCACTACACAACACTCAAAAAAGTTATGTCTCTCTATTAAACAAAAGGCAAAGAAGCTATAGAGGAGATATGCTTCTCTGTTGAACAAGATATACAAAACAAGTCAGGAAAAGCCAATAACCTTATGGAGGCCAAGGCCGCTCACCTTACAAGTGAGTAATTCCTTTGGATTGTGGTTTGAGTTCATGAATAAGAAACCTTTTTTGTCAATTTATCTTGTTTAATAAGGCTTAAGTCATTCTGTTTATTGGAGTTTATTTCTTTAAAGTAAAGTTCATTAAAGAGAAACAAGGAAAATAAATAGAAACTTAGCTTTCATTAAAAATCTCACAACAAGACTTAAAGATAAAGGAAGACAAGCAAAATACAAGAATGAAGTTACATAAGAAGACTAGCCCTTATTCATATCCACTCCTCCACTATTATTGGAGCCATCTGAATCCGAGAAGGCATAGGGGTCTTTTTTAAAAGAAGCGAAGTCCTCTCAAACGACCTCTCAATTTATCCCTTTGAGATGCTTTGCGAAACGTTTGACAACCCAGTTGAATCCACCGTCAAATATCTCGTTTTGCATCGCAATATACTCATCCGTCTTCTTAAATTCTTCAGCCATATACTCAGCATTGATCAGATGGGCTTTAGCTTCACCCAACTAGGAATGAGCTAAACGGAATTCAATCTTCATGGAGTCAAGCTCAAGCCTAACCTCTGTTAAGAGACGTTTGGCCTAAGTCAAGCTAACTTGAGCTTGGACTAGCTCTTTCCTAGGAACGCTAGTCTGTTGGAGAGAGGATTGTTAGGATTTATGCTCTAAAGCCTTGTAATTAATGATTTATTTAATAATTAATAATTATTTTGATTATTTTATTTACAATATAATATTATCTATTATATGAAAAATTCAAGGTTATTAATGTAATTTTGAAAAGTATGTGGTTGACATACGGGAGGATTATGTTCAAAAAATAACTTAAAAAGTCATAGTATATGGATAAAGTTTGGTGTCTTATCCTGGTAACATTATTAATACGACCCACTTTGTAATAGTTACAAATGATTTGATCCAAATCGTTCATGTGGAGACATGTGAATGAGGGTATCTTATACAATGAGTTTGTGCAAGACTGGACCACGAAATATTTAATATCTTTTTATAAATCCGTTAATTGAAAAGATTAATATTTCATTAAGATGATTATATGAGACTCGATTTTAATACTGAGTGAGTTATGAACTTCTACCTATGAGGGCTTGTCCTTTGATTTGCATGAGTGAAAATGACTTTTGTAGCCGATTCAATAAGCCTACCATTTTGGGGACTTGACCAAATAGGGAGCTAAGCACATAATCTCACAAGATGGAATTCACTCCTTCCCATATAGGGTAAGTAGATGAGTAGTTCCCTTAAATGTTGATTTCGGGACTTGAACAATGAGACCCCACCCTCTCACTTGCCCGAGGGGGACTTAGTTTATGGTTGGATCATAAACAAATTGTTCATTAAATGATCAGTGGTACTTAAGGTGCAAAATGTAATAACAAGGGTAAAATGGACTTTTTACCCAGCTGTAATTATAAACAATTCGTGAATGATCGACTTGTGTGTAGTAATTATATCCGTGGATTTTTGTGTATGGAGTTAAAGATCTGATCTTTACAAGATACACTAGTTCTTACAAAGATTTAGGAAATCTATGTAAAGATAAATTTTACCCTAGGTGGTGGAGTATGTTATACAAGTTAAATTGTTTTGTTTGTGAAGCAACAAAAAGACTTATATGACTCAAATAGTTCCTTGAAAGTCTGAAAGGTGTTTCAGATATGATTTAGTCTATCATCTTTATTATGATAATAGTGGTGCAAAGACTAATATTAAAGAAATTAGAAAATATCAATGTACAGGGAATCATATCGAGAGAGAGAAAGCATCATGGTAGTGACCAAGATGGCTTTTAACGGCAATCCTTTGGATCTATATAAAGAGACTCTCCAGGCTTAAGTATTTAAGGGTCACCTAGAATGTTTAGGATTACGAGACATGTCTCATCTTTGCTAGGGCAAGTGGGAGTGTTGGGATTTATGCCCTAAAGCCTTGTAATTAATAATTTATTTAATAATTAATAATAATTTTGATTATTTTATTTGCAATATAATATTATCCATTATATGAAAAATCCAAGGTTATTAGTGTAATCTTGAACACTATGTGGTGACATACAAGAGGATCATGTTCAAGAAATAACCTAAAGGGTCATAGTATATGGATAAGGTTGGGTGTCTTATCCTGGTAACACTATTGATACGTGATCTGTGGTCACGCAAGCGCACGCGATCGGAGTAATATAAAATAGTCTCTGAGTACCAAGTATCGAATCCCACAGGGAACGGAGTAACAAAAATATTGTAAAGAAAAAGTGTAAGAAAAATTGCAAATGGAAAACTAAAATGCAAGAATGATGTTGGGTTGGTGTGTTGGTGAAAAACAAAAATTGCAGAATCTAAAATGACAATAATTGAAAGAACAGAAATTGCCGAATTGAATTGCAGAATCTAAATTGGCAAGATTGGATAGCAAATTAGATAAACTTAGAAAATGAAATGATAAAGGATGGGGCTCAAGAATGTCATTGCCCTAAGTTGTAATTGCAAGCCAAAATTGCAATTCCAACCTACTCCACACTCAATTGTAAACCAAAATTGCATCTCCTATTTACCTTGAATTTAGGTTTTTAGGAGGCTAAGTGAGAGACCTATATGTCTATAGTCCCTCTATCTTAGATAATTTGGCTCACAATTTTATGGGTTTTGGAGTCCTTAATCCTATGTCTAGGGTAAGGAATTGGCTTATGTCTAAGCTCTTTTTCTCCATCACTTGTGTGAAATCCGCTTGTCACTAACCCCGTCAGTATTAGATCTAAGCTTGAGTTGATACCCTAATTGATCAATCTAGGATCTCAACGAAATTTTAATCAACACAAGCAAACAATTGAGATGTAGGCTTGGTTTTTATTGAAATTTTGGCTACATTTACTTCTTAGGGAATTCACATCCTTGAACCACCTAAGAAGTTTTAGCTCATATCAAAAGTAAAAATATCACAACTAACTAAAGAAAAACTCATATTAGAAAATTTTGAGCAAATTGCTAAGATGAGCAAAGTGAAATAATAAAAATAAAATTATTTTGGCCACTTGCTCATTGAACAATCAAAGTCATAAGTTGTAATAAAAATCTAGGCAGTGGCCAATAACTTCAAGGAAAAATGCTCAATTGGAAATTAAACAAAGAATTAAGGGCATTAATGGGTTTTACTTTCTTCTTCCTTCAATTCCAACAAAAGTAATAATATGCAAATAAAAATTTAGCTTCTATGAAACAGTAAACTAATTTAAAAACAGAGTAAAGCAATTGCCCCTCCTTCCAATCCAATCCAATAATCAACCACAACTCCTTTCAATCCAATCGATTCAATCTCCTCCACTTTTAGAGAATAATTGATCTTAACGATTCAAGAAACTCTTGAATCGGACTGGAAAACCAAAGGAAGGTGCAGAAATTAATTGAGCAAAATGAATTCAAGAAGGAATTCTAAAAGAAATTTTCGAATGAACTTGGATTTCCCTACAAAGTAATGCATACTTGAATTCAATTGAGAACAAAGGGATACTCCCCACAATTATTCATCATATAAAAGAAAATTTGCCAACACTGCAAATAACCCCTTGGTGAAGAAGAACGAAAAAGATGAAGAAAACAGAGTATGTTTTGAGAGAAATACCCACCAACTTAACTTGAAATTTAACTCAAACTTAATTCAAAATACATCAAAAATGAGAATAGGAATAGCTCAACAATGTTTCTGTAATACAAACTGGAGAAAAAACGAGATGGAACTTGAATAATTTGGCCAAAAGCAGCAAAAAATCGAAAAACAGAGGGTGCGAAAACTAAAAAAAAACCCACGAACTTAATCCTTGAAATCGACCGAGGGAATCCGAGATTGATCTTCGAGCTTCTTCCCCCCTCTTTTGTAGATCTTCTTAGGGTTCAAATCTGCCAAAAATCACGCTCCAATCCCATGATTCGTGCGGAAATTGTTCTTCCCATATATGGGTTTCGTCATTCACGCAGATATGAAATTTCCATATATTCTCTGCCCAGGATTGCCAAATCGGGTTTAGCAATCTGATTTAGCAATTTCTCGAATTTCTGCAAAAAGAATCAAATTACTTAGAATTTTCATCCAATTGCTATCACAATCAATTCTTCCTTAATTTCAAGCAATCTTCCACTATTTTCAATTAATCTTAGGACAAATCAAAAATATTTTAAGCAATTGGGAGTTTATTAAGCCTTAATCCTAAGGCTTATCAATACGGCCCACTTTGTAATAGTTACAAATGATTTGATCCAAATCATTCATGTGGAGACATGTGAGTGGGGGTATCTTATACAATGAGTTTGTATAAGACTGGACCACGAAATATTTAATCTCTCTTTATAAATCCGTTAATTGAGAAGATTAATATTTCATCAGGATGATCATATGTGACTCGATCTTAATCTTGAGTGAGTTATGAACTCCTGCCTGTGAGGGCTTATCCTTTGATTTGCATGGGTGAGAGTGGCTTTTGTAGCCGATTCAATATGCCTACCATTTTGGGGACTTGACTAAATAGGGAGCTGGGAACATAATCTCACAAGATGGAATTCACTCATTCCCATATAGGGTAAGTAGATGAGTAGTTCCCTTAAGTGCTGATTTCGGGACTTGAACAATGGGGCCCCACCCTCTCATTGGCCCGAGAGGGACTTAGTTTATAATTAGATTATAAACATATTGTTCATTAGAGAATCAGTGGTACTTAAGGTGCAAGATGTAATTATAGGGGTAAAACGGACTTTTGACCCAGCTATAATTACGAACAACTCGTGAAGGATCGACTTGCATGTAATGATTATATCTATGGACACAACTTGTCCTACAGTGCATAAGAGTGCAACTCTAGGTCTATAGTGGAGTAACCTATAGTTAATGAATAAAAATTAATTAATTAAAGAGTTTAATTAATTAATTTTGTATCATTGGAGCTTATAATCTGTAGGTCCATAAGGTCCCTGATGCGTTTGCTAGAGCAATGTGAACAATTGTGCAAATTAGAGTGTCAATGTGCAAGTGTACACATCCTTTTTATAGCAAGTGGCAAGTAAAATTATCGTATCCACGGAGACTATTGATCTTTCTACTGAACCCAAATTAATTCTCAGTAACTCAGTTGGTAACCATTCAAAATTATCGATAGAGATGCAATAAAAGAAATCATAAATGCTGGAACAAAAGTAATGCTAAAGCATGCAAAACAGAGTAAAGATTCAGAAAACAGAGAACGATTAACTTGTACTTTTAATTAAAGGGAAGGCTCGGATTAGAGGTAAGTCATGCATTAGTTAAGTTACGAACTGAGCACACATTCATTCCATTCGATTCACTACAGACTTCACGGTATTCTCCCGAATCACCGAATATATGCTGTCGCAATTAAATTACTTCAGCACAATAAACCCACTGTACTTTATGTGCGTTAGGCGAGTGGCTATCCCTAACCTACCCACTTAGTTAGCTACTAACCTTAACAAGAGGCTAACGTGGTTTTCAAGTTTTCAGCCCCTCCTATTCTTCCCAGAAATCAGAGGGACGATGTTCATAACGGCTGGTCAAGCGGAAACAAACTAAGAATAAAACCCCTTAAAAACCAAATCGAAGGAGATGAAGTCTACTCAACTATAACATTAGCTAAAAACAATCATCCTCTAATCCTCACCTTATGGTGATTAGTTCATGCTACAGGAAAAACGGAAAAACAGTAGAAATGTAGACATAATGAAACTAAATACAGAAAACGACTAAATGACAGAAGAAAATATAGCAGGAGAAGTCGAAATGCTGCCCCAAGTTATTTGACCCAGCATCGGCGTCTTTCCGACTGGAGAACCTTCCGTTTTGGGCAAAACTCCGGTGGTAGCTCTCCCTTCTCCTCAGCTGCTTTCTCTCTTCTGTTATTTCGGGAACTTCACTTCTCTCCCTCCTCCTACAACAAAAACGGCTGCCCCATTATAAAAGTCACCCTTTATGAAAACGATGGCTGATTAGACTTGTCCTTGTGACGTGGCGGGCTCTGGGTGGCTGAAAACACGTGACTAGACTGACAGATTCCAGCTCAATTAATGAATAACAGCTCCCACGTGCGAATTTCGTATAAGCCTGAATCGCGAAATTTGCTCCAGCAATTAGTTGTAAAACTGCTGTTCTTGGCTTCTTGAGTCCTCATTAATCCATCCTAAATTAATCACATAAAAGACTTTAATTAAGATAAATTTGCTCTAATAAAAATATTACTATATCAAAATCAGTCCTAGAGCAAAATGACTCCAAGCTAGGGAATTTCCAAGATACAATGAGATAAAATATGGCAATTTAGTCCAAAAAATACAAGCATATAACTCTTAATTTAAGAGTTATCAGTCCCCTTGCTAGCTCATAGTAACACTAAAAGATCAATTTAGTTGAAAGAAAAAATTGAAATGTTCAAATTAATATTTCATTTGAAGTGTTCAAATTAATATTTAATATATTAGATATATTAAATATAAAAGAGGAAAATATATTTATTGTATTTGATACATTAAATATTAAAATAATTAATATATATTTGATATATTAAATAAAAGATATTTATAGAATTTGAATAAGATTCAAATAAATAAATATCGTAGGAGATTTGAATGAGATTCAAATAAATATAATATATATTTTAATATATTAGATATTAAAATATAATATTTTAATTATGGCAAAGATTTTTCCTTGGTCTCTATAAATAGGACCCTTGGGTTGAGCCATTCTACACAACACACATCTCCTCAATAGAGAGAATTAGAGAATTCTCTCTAGACCTCTTCCTCTCCAATCCCTTGTAGATTTTCTTTCAAGAGGCTCCCACAAGCCTTGGCCTGTGTTCGAGTCATAGCTAGGAAGACTTTGTGGAAAAGACAAAGAACCACTAGAATATTCTCCATAATATTATTTTCAAGGTATTTATTGCTTAACCTTTGTATTTTAGTTTAATTCTAAATAAATCAAAGACGATTCCTATGCTTCCGCTGTGGGTTTAATTCGATTATTCCCTTCAGGGAGAACATGTTAGGTATAAAGTATGTTCTAGGATACACGTCTCACCGGCTTTAGTGCAAGTGGGAGATTGTCGGGATTTATGCCCTAAAGCCTCGTAATTAATAATTTATTTAATAATGAATAATAATTTTGATTATTTTATTTACAATATAATATTATCCATTATATGAAAAATCCATGGTTATTATTGTAATCTTGAACAGTATGTGGTTGACATACAGGAGGATCATGTTTAAGAAATAATTTAAAGGGCCATAGTATATGGATAAGGTTGGGTATCTTATCCTGACAACACTATTGATACGGCCCACTTTGTAATAGTTACAAATGATTTGATCATAATCGTTCATGTGGAGATATGTGAGGGGGTATCTTATACAATGAGTTTGTATAAGACTAGAGCACGAAATATTTAATATCTCTTTATAAATTCGTTAATTGAGATATTAATATTTTATCAGGATGATCATATGCGACTCAATCTTAATCTTGAGTGAGTTATGAACTCCTGCCTGTAAGGCCTTGTCCTTTGATTTGCATGGGTGAGAGTGACTTCTGTAATCGATTCAATATGCCTACCATTTTGGAGACTTGATCACACAGGATGGAATTCACTCATTCTTATATAGGATAAGTAGATGAGTAGTTCCTTAAGTGTTGATTTCGAGACTTGAACAATGGGGCCTCATCTTCTCATTGGCCAGAGATGGACTTAGTTTATGGTTGGATCATAAACAAATTGTTCATTAGAGGATCAGTGGTACTTAATATGCAAGATATAATTATAGGCGTAAAACGGAATTTTGACCCAGCTATAATTACGAACAACTCGTAAAGGATCGACTTGCATGTAATGGTTATATCCATGGACACAATTTGTCCTACAGTGCATAAAAGTGCAACTAGGTCTATAGTGGAGGGACCCTAAAGTTAATAAATGAAAATTGATTAATTAAAGAGTTTAATTAATTAATTTTGTATCATTGGAGTTTATAATCTATAGGTCCATAAGGTCCCCCTGCTAGCTCATAGTAACACTAAAAGATCAATCTAGTTGAAAGAAAAAATTGAAATGTTGAAATTAATATTTAATATATTAAATATATTAAATATAAAAGAGTAAAATATATTTATTGTATTTGATACATTAAATATTAAAATAATTAATGTATATTAGATACATTAAATAAAAGATATTTATAAACTTTGAATGAGATTCAAATAAATAAATATCATAGAAGATTTGAATGAGATTCAAATAAGTATAAGATATATTTTAATATATTAGATATTAAAATATAATATTTTAATTATGGAAAAGATTTGCACTTGGACTCTATAAATAGAACCCCCATTAGACACAACACACATTTCCTCAATAGAGAATTAGAGAATTCTCTCTAGACTTCTGTCTCTCCAATCCCTTGTGGATTTTCTTTTAAAAGGCTCCCACAAGCCCTCGTCCTATGTTCAAGTCATAGCCAAGAAGATTTTGTGAAGGAGATAAAGACCCGCCAGAATATTCTTCATATTTACTCCATGTATTTTTGCTTAATCTCATTTTTTTAGTTTAATTTTAAATAAAATCAAAGATGATCCAATGCTTCCGTTGTGGAGTGAAACGTTCATTCCTTCAAGGATATCTTCTCAGCCATACTCATTGCAGACATTGAGATTTGACCAAAAGCCTAAAGAAACAATGAGAAAGTCAGTTGTGAAGAAGCAAATAAAGAAAAGAAGACAGTTGAAGAATAAGACTTATAACCCCTTGAGGAAAAACCTCCCTAGGATCTTCCACTCTGAAGCCCTGGAGATGATCATGACCAACCCCCCTCCAGAGCTCAAAACTTTTCCCAATGAGGTCGATCTCATTACTCACCGCATAATAATCTTCAGGGGGGTGAAAGTTGGGAGCTCATAAGGGATCTCATCCTCAGGAGAGGAAGGGATGTTCCTTCTGGTACGACGAGTACTAACACCATAAGGCCAATGAGGGATAGTTGGAGTCTCAAAGGTTGGAACACCTCCCACACATGGGCTAGATCCACCAGCCCTCGAGAACCCAGCTCCTCCAGTGGCTTTATTCTTCTTTTTCTGTCCTTAAACCTCAAACCAGGAAGCAGACTGATAATTCTCATTCATAAAGATTATTTGGTCTTTAAACTTAGTTATACATGTGATTTTTATTCATATTATTTATTGAAAAATAGAAAAGTTGTTGAATTTAATCACATTATTGTTGGAAAACCTTTAAATTAAGTAAGTTGAGAAAAGAAAACAAAAGAAGAAAAAAATTAACACTAACTTAATGTTTTGATGCAGGATTTTTACAGAATGCAACAGCATTGCAATTGCAATTTTGACAGATCTAGAAATTAAGGAAAAACGCAAATTTCGGGATTTTGAGCAAGAATATACCTACGATTTTAACTAGATTATGAGTTGTAATTGTCCATCAACCAAGAGGGAAACCCTAGCATGAAGTCCCTATATATTTTGGACAAGAAGGCCATAAGAGGGAGCTCGATTTTTTAAGGAAGATTTTCGTTTTGTTTTTGGGTTTTCTTCACCGACTGCACTAGTTTTTATTTTTATTTTCTGAGTTGTTGTTCTGTTGTAATTTCTTCTCTATCTCAGCCCCTATACTCTTCCTCAATCCCATCACAACGAGAGTTGGTGGTGGTTATGAACAAATCCTCGTTCGATTGAATTAATAGCAAAGGGTTCAGGTAGTTTGTTCTTTTTAAATTCTGCAAGTTGTAATTCATTTTTGTTATTTGCCTTCATATAGCTACTATTTTATTTTTCAAAGTTCTCATATAAGTCTTGAAGTTATTTAATTATTGAAATTTATTTTGGGTATCGAATACTAATTTCTCTTCTTGACAATTGGATATTAAAAATCAAATTTGAATTGCTAGTTGTTTGCATTTTCATCCTTTTTTGTATCAATGAATTCCTACAATTTTAACTTACTATTTTTTTTAATTTTATTATGATGAGCTAAATTTCCTTAGGGATTCAAGCTTGTGAATGCCCTAGAGGAAAGATGTAAAGATTGATAGCAAAAACAATCTAGCTAACACTTGAACTATTGTTTGCTTTTGGTGAGTTCAATGTTGGGTAAACCCTAGTTGGCCATCTAGTGTTGCTTGCCAAGCTAAACTTAATACCGAAAGGGTTAAGGAAAGCGGATGTCGCAAAAGCAATAGAGGAAAAGGCGTAGACATAAGTCCTGAAACATTGACCCTAGACATAGGGCAAGACTCCAAAACCACTAGAATTGTGCGTAGATATATCTAAGTTAGATTAGCCATAGAAATATAGGTTTAATCACTTAGTCTCCTAAAGATACTTCATTGAAGGTCAAATAGGAGTTGAATTCGGTTTACTTAGTTCTTGAGTTAGTGACGATTGCAATTGCCTTCTTGTTACATTTTCTTTCCAAATGGGCATTAACATCTTGAATCCCTTTTTCATTTCCATTGATTTTTCAAACAATTTTTCCTTTAGTCAAAACACCTCATAAATCTTTTATACCAAGTTGGAATTTGTCAACAATTTTGTGTCATTTTAATAAACTTTATTAAACTCGTTCCCTTGGGTACGATACTCTGGAATACTTCCAGTTTCTTATTACTTCGATCACGTGCACTTGCATTTAGCATCGATCACAAACCTTGGAGGCATATATGAAAAACAGAAGCGACAAAACCGAGAGTTATAGAAAACACACGAAATAGGAGCTAGAATAGAGGGGTTGAGGCCGACTAGGGTTGCTGAGGCTGAGCTCTTTCTAGCACATCAACCAGAGAAAAATTCGAAGTCAAATCCAACTTTCTGGAAGAGGGGCAGAAGCAAAGCTGATTCTAATTAGATTCTCTTGATTAACGAGGAAAAAATTGAGACGAGCTGGAGCTTCCAAACTCCTTATAGCTCTTACAAATGCTCGGGCAGCAACAGAACGACAAAACTCGATGAGAACTGAAAAGGAAAAAATATAGTATGGTTAGATAAAGGTTCATGAAAGCAATAACTCACCATACTCCCCAAACTTCATGGAAACTGTATAAATAGAATTTTGGTGCCCCACAAGCTAACCAATTCCCACTCACAAGGAACTAACTATTCTTCCATGTATGAACCAAACTCGATCCATCAATCAATTTACCATAAGAGGACCTCAAATAATAAAAGAAATGACCAAAAGAAGAATTATGACTTAAAATGTAAAGGGACATGAAACATGTGGTGTGAGTGGACTTCCGTCAGCATATGTTGTCCATAAAACATAACAGCCTATGAGATAACACCAAGTGTTCGGGACAAGCTCAACAGGAGCCAACCCAACCAACATTAAGAAACTTTGCAAAAATAAAGGCAAAGGTGTTGGGTTTTGTGTCCTAAAACTCCTGGTTTTGTAAACTGAATGTATATTCTATTTTACTATAAAGATGTTATTGAGGTTTATTCAGTAAATGTGTTATTGAATAAAGTGAATTGTGTATTCTATAACCCAAATCCAATGAACAAAGAACCCTTGGCTATAGTATGTATACTTGAACTTTATGTATGACATAAAAGTGGATCAAGTTCGAGTAATAGCCAAAATGGTCTATAGTATAAGGATAAGGCTGGGTACCTTATTCTGGGGACACTATGGACGCGGCCCACTTTGTATAGTACTAACGATGTGATCCTGAATCGTTCATGTGGAGACATGCGAGTGGGGGCGTCCTATGCAATGAGTTTGCATAAGACCGGACCGCGAAATAGTCACTTAGACTTTATAACTCCGTTTACTGTCTTAACTGACTCTATTCATATGATGACCTAGGTAACTCGATCTTAATCCTGAGCGTGCTATGAACTCCTGTTTATTTGGGATTATCCTTAGATTTGCATGGGTGAGAGTGGCCCGAGATTGCCGACTCAATAAGCCTCCCATTTTGGGGATAAGACCAGGTAGATAGTTGGGAACATAGTCATGCGAGATGGAATTCACTCCTACCTGCTTTAAGGATTAGTAGAGAGGTTGTTCCCTTAAGTGCTGACTCCGGGTCTTGAAAATGGGCCCACCCTCTCATTGGCCCAAGAGGGATTCGGTTTGTTGGTTGGACCACAAACCAATTGTTCATTAGAGGATCAGTGGGACTTAAGGAACAAGAAGTAATTACAGGGGTGAAACGGTTTATTTGACCCAGCTGTAATTACGAACAACCTGTGAAGGATCGACTTACTAATCATGGTTATATCGAGTAGACAGAAATATATCTACAGTGAGGAGAGTGCAGCCACTAGGCTTTAGTGGTGTGTCCCGGTGGTTAACGAATGTTGATTAGCTAGGCCAAAGAGTTTGGCCGGTTAAATCTCGTATCGTTGGAGCTCATGATCTGTAGGTCCATTAGGTTCCCCTTACTAGCTCAGACTAAGCCTTGTAACAATTTGAGATAAAAGAATTTGAATTGTTCAAATTCGAATTTTGGGAGAAAAAGTTAATTATATGCGATATACTTAACGTTTCATAGCTTAATTATGAATTAAACTATGATAAGGAAGAGGTGGAAACATTTAAATATGATTTAAATATTGGTTCGGTTTAAAACATGAATAGGAATTCATGTTCGAACGTTTGATTTAAGAAATCGTGATTGGTCCAATTATTTAATTTGATATTTGATATTAAATTAAATAATTTTAAAATTAATTAAATTGTTTAATTAATTAAAAATTGATTTTAATTTAAAATTGATTTTATATTAATTTTGAATTAAAAAGATATCAATCTCATTTGTTGGCTTCTTCTTGAATCTTAAAGAAGCTTGGCAATCACTCATGTGTTGGCTTCTTTTTTAAGCTTAAAGAAACTTGTGGCCAACTTCTCTTTCAATTACTCATGTGTTGGCTTCTTCAATAAGCTTAAAGAAGCTTGTGGTTTACTATATATAGAGAAGAAACACAATGGGTAAGTAGAATTTTGAAGTAAAATTCTCTACCCCTTGGTTTTAGACCTTTAGTCATTCTTCTCCCAAATTCTCTCAATCAAAGATCCCATAATCTGTTCCAAGGCCTGAGGATAGTAGGGAAGACTCTAGAGGAGGTCCACAACTGGTTTGTGTTTAAAGAAAGCCCACGGATTAAGAGAATTTGAGCTACAAAGGTATGTGTTCTTATTCTCTGTTTTTCCAGTTTTGAGCATGTTTTTTGTATGATAAAATTGATCAAATTAGAGTGCTTAAGATCCAAAACTACTTCCGCATTCTTAATATTAACTCTTTCAAAAGGAAGACGAATTCCAAAACGAAACATGGCAAAGTAAAAAGCAATTTCCCCTAGAGGAGGATCCTCCATACGATTATCAAGCCCATAAACGCTCAAATGTATATAAAAGGGAATATCATACTTGTACCAATTGCTCAAGGTGAACTTCAGTCACCAAGGATGATATAACCTCGGAATATGCATAAGTTTCACTAGGAAGATGATTAGAAGATGAGTAAGCCTCATAATAATTTGTACTATAAGACTCCATCATCAAAAGAAGTCCCTCAACTTCAAGAGAAGTGACAGAGCATTCACTAGCCATTTCTACAAGCAAAAAATAGAAGAAGAGAGAGAAGAAAAGAAGAACAACAAGCTACCTTAAAAGAAGAGAAAAAAGATAAAGAAGGTGGTGTAGAGAAGTGAAAAATGGCTTTCTATTTATAGGAGAATGATGGCTAGACATCAATCCTAGAGGGGATTCGAGGAAGACCTCGAAGTGTCACAATGACTCCAAAAATAAATAGGCTACTCCAAAGTCAGGTTCCATGCAATTAGTTCACACGCTCCTAATCTCAAATCCTAACTAGGGAATGAAGGCTAATGTTATGGATAAAATTGGACCATAAAAAACAGGCTAAATATGAAGCTATGCTAAACAACCAAACGAGAAAATCGGCCCAATACGATATCAAAATGGACCAAAACGGATGGAAAATCGACCCAGGACACGAAAGGACGAAGAAACGAGCTTGGGCGAAAGCCCAAGCTTAAGGTCGACCTCGACCAAGGCTCTCCTTGGGCCTTGCCTTGGTCCATTATGGCCTATACGTCCTTAATTTAGCATGGTTCGGTCCTACGACTCGTGATTCAACACGAAAATCCCACAAAAACCCTATATGGAAGGTATTTAAGCTCTCTTTTCAAGAGAAAGAGGATAAGCTCATTTCAGCCGTCTAAACTCTCTCAGAACTCCCTAATTCTCTCTAAAAAGCTTAAATATCGGAGCTTGTGTAGACTACACCATACCAGTGTCCGAGTTTTTCTTGTCTTGCAGTTCGCGTTCATCCCCCAAATTACAAATTCACCATCGTTGTCACATGGAGGTTATGTGAGATTTCTCCTGTCAAAAGATATTGTGAGAATGATCAAATTATCAAAACGTGAAAGGTAATTAAAGGTTGGAATATGTCATTTTCTATTTATCATTAGACTTAGGCTTAGTTTGGGATTGCAGTGGGAGTACATAAAATCAATTTAAAAAAATTCCTAACGGTTTTGGGTGTTTTTTAATACATATTTTTTTTAAAAAAAATTTATATAAAATCACTTTTTAAATCCTTTTAATTTACAAAATCTCATTTTAGCGTTCCGAATAATCAAACGTCTTTCTTTTTTTTAACCGTTTCTAAATTCAAGGAAAAACATTAAGGTTCGTAATTTTTTTTGCATCGACAATAATTCAATTTTTTTTTATGCTTAAACTTTACTTTTTTTTGTTTGGTTGCATCATCTGCTTTCAATTACCATTTTCTTTTTTTTTTTCCTTTCTTTCATCCTACTTGCCCTCCAAAATTGTTCATAAGTGCTTTCCCACATCTCAAAGATATAAAAAAATTGAGTCAAATTATTTTTAGATTATTGCAGTATTTGATTTCTGTGATCTTTTTTTCTTATCTATTTTTTTTTAAAAAAATAATTTCTTGATTGGTTTGTTTTTTATTTTAATATATTTGTACTATATCCTTTAGATTTACCGAGAATTTGAAATCAAGTGGAGGATAAGTTTTGAAATAACCAGAGATAAATAGGATATTGAAATAGTTGTGAATCGAAAATCCAAAAATAATCTTTTTATTTAGAAAGATTTTAGAGAGAGAAATTGAGCAATTTCATTTGCATATACTGTGACCAGTTTTTTTATGTTTAAAATTGAAATTTACTAAACATTAATTTGCTTTGACAACTGATTTTCTTAAAAGCACTTGCTAACAATTATTTTAAAAGCTGCAACAATCCCTAATGAGCTTTAAACGCAGTGGAATTTAGGCAAAAAAAAAAGTCAAAATTTGCTTAATGGGTTTGCATGTACATCGAAGCCTTATCTCCCATGAATATTTTTTCTATATATTTCGCCTTCTAGTTCTATTTAACTATCTACGTTTTAATTTTAAACTGGAAATCTACAACACAAATTGTTAATGCTTGTCACCGGAGACTACTCCAGTGAAGACGCCATCGTAATCGTAACAGAATCACTCGAATGGCAAGAACAATCAAATGCAAGACAGGAACGTCAGTTACCAGTCGGAAAGCCAGGGCCGGCCGGAACTGAAACCAAGTTTTTGCAGTCCTCGGCGAACCAGTGCTGGAAGCGCGTGTTCTTAACGCCGATCGTCGTCGTCGGTCGGAAATGGCGGCTTTTCGACTTTGAAATCTGGAGAGAAAACCAAATCAAAAGATGGGAATCTCTGAGAAATGGTTTTAAAAACTGAGAGACGACGATCCTCGCTAGCTGAAGCTGCTATGGGCTTGGGCTTGGGCCTGGGTCTGGGCACTCTTTTGTATCACAAGCCCATGGGCCATGGTTTTATGGGTAAGCCCACATTGTTTAGTTGAGATGTATCCATTAGCCTTATTTGGATTCGGCATTCAATTATAAATTTATAGGAGAATGTCTAAATTTAACCCACCTAATTTGAAAAATATCTAAATAAGTTTTAATTTACAAATATAGCTAAAACATTTTTTAACTAAAATCTACTAATTGGGACGAAAATACCCTCGTTGGATATTTTTAAGCTTATTCTACCTAAAAAATTGACTAACAAAAAACAATGCATTAAGGAGGGAAATACGTTGGATTTTTTTTTTAATAACTAAATCTAGGGATTGAAAATTTGAAACAAAATCTAAAGATGAGAGATGGAGGTTGTAGAAACAAACGTAACAACCATGACTAAAATCTAGAGATTTAAAATTTGAAAAAAATATTGAATTAAGATAAGATATATAAATTGCAATTTGTTAACTTCACATTATTTCGAATTAATTTCTAGACTCTTCATATGACAAATTCAAAGACTAATTTCAAAGACGAAAATGTAAATAGAACCCCACATTAGTGCATTAATAAAGAAAGTCATGAGCACACTAATAAAGAATAAAGATGATGCCCTAGACAAGTACTAGCGAAGAGTATATATTTGGAAATACATTTGTATTATTCATTTAACTTAAAGTTTGTAACACTAACCATTGAGCTATATAAGTATGAAAACACGATGCAGTAGTGTGTGAGTTCACATTTAGTCATTTCAGCTATGAATCTAATAGAAACGAAACTTAAGATAAGTCACAACAAGAGTATATATTCGTAATTTCATCTACAATTTTTTGTTTTTACATCAAATCAGTAATCCTAAACCTTAAACATTCCTTATCTGAAAATCACAATGATCAAAATGAATTGCCACAATGATCGAAATGATGAACTACCTAAGAATTGACATCTACATAACAATAGATAGAGAAACATGCCGCTCTACTGATTTTTCCAACGAACTCAAGCAATGTAAATATGTTTAAATACCCATTAAGCACATAGAAGTAGAATGATGACCCATTATTTTTTGATTTGGAAACACTGGTACATTAATCATCAATCACATTTACCTGCCATCATTTATGAAGATGTTTCACACTTGAAAATCCCTTGTGCCTCATCGACGGATATTTTTGTATTTCCATCCATCTATGTATGTCTCCAACAAAAAATGTCGAAAATATGAGTATATACATGGTGTATAAAATGATAAATATTGAACTTAAAAGGTATATACCCAAATTTTCTCAATCAAATTGGCCGCAAACCAAAGAATGAAGGTGTATACCTCTTCAAGTGAACATCTAATCAGGTTTAAAACCGTCTCTCTCCTTCCACACTCTGTCATAACTAATCCTAATCCCATATGAACCTCTTCTTTCTGCTACAATTGGCCAATATTAGATCGATTTCTCTCATTTCATTACTCTTAGCACATCATAAGAAAAAATTTCCAATCATCAGTGTCAAGCCTTGCACCAAGCTTAGAAGGTCATCAAAATTACCATTCATACAGTAAAAATTTTGTTAACATAATCTAGACTGCAATGGATTTAGAGAGTTCCAAAAGAGTTGCAACATGCCCGACTACCACTGAGTTGGACTTGTAATCCTTGTAACGATTCTCCTAATCCTAAACACCATTAAACAAGATGGGAATACTATTAGAAGCCATTAACGATTGATATTGACCTGCAAATGCGTAAACCTAAGGCAAAATGTGGGGAAAGGTTTTTATCGATTTCTTCTGGAACGTTGACAATGACAAACTTTGCAACCTTCATGGAGAGAATTCCCACACCCACAAAATCCGATCAATCCAATATGTTGCAAAAAATTAGGGTGATTTGTTGTAGAGGATTTTATGGTGGACTTAAAGTTAGGGCAATTTTATTGTAGGGATCTTGTGGTGAACTTCGGCTGACTGTAGATACCAATATACACTGTGGTAAAATGGCCATAACTTTTTCTTCACACTCCTCACTGAAAAATAAGTAGACAAAATCCCAATTATGAAACATTTTTATCATTTTTTCATTATAGGTATTTTTTTTGTAGACATTACTTACAATTTCCCTAAATTTATTTTCTAAAATTTTTGGTTCAAATCTTAGTTAGGTTCTCGAACGGTCAAAATATTCCTTGGACTCTAAGCTTCTAAAATATTTATTAAATCATAAATTTTGGTCATTTATCAAAATAGTTCATTTTTAAGTTTTATGGACTCAAATGAGACAATGGCTATTTTTAAAGAGTTTTGACGGTAAAAAGGATAACTCATCATTTTAATCAAAATTTTAAAGAGTTTTAATTATCTCTGTTCAACTAAATTCCTTCATGCAAGCTTGAACTCGTAGAATTTGCTTCTATGAGTGAGGGCATCAATTTAGCTCCAACTTTTGCCCAAATTTAGGTAGACATGGATTCTTTGAGGATCTTTCATCCTTCTAAGCAAAGATTTGGAAGACATTACAAAAGTGAGAGATGTAATTTCAGATGTGTGAAAAATATGATTGTGTGTTCTTTGCCAAAGTGAGCATAGCTCAACCGTAATTGGCATGTACTAATTCCCTTGAGGTCAGAGGTTCGAACTCTCGTACGCCCACATGTTTTGTAAAAAAATTGCATGTTCTTTACCTAACCTTCTCCAACCTTAACAAAAAAATATATTGGGAATGTTGCACTCAACTTCTTGCTAAGCTAGCTAGAGAGATGGAGAAATCTTTTAACACCTCGTGTGGTTGAGTGTTTAGACGTGATATCCTAATTCTACTATTTCTTTTTTATTTAAAAAAATATCTTTTTATTTACTCGTTAAAGTAAACAATAGAGAAAACTAAAGAAATCGATCATAAGAAGTCATGCAATTTTTATTGATGAAGTGATCAAGAGTCAAACCACGTATATATATAGAGGTGGGTGCTCAACAGAATAACAAAAATAATTAACTTTTCTAACTCACTAAACTAAGATTACAACAAAATGATAGCTCATTGTGGGCTGCTAGTCTTAATAATCTGCATCATTTTCTTTAAAGATACTAGGTCATCATGGGATACTTTAAAATGAATATATCTTTACCATTCCTTTATTCACACAAACCATAGAGGGTCCAACAAGCAAAAGCAAGAAAATGTAAGTCCTTGTTTGGTTTGTATAGGTTGGGCATATGTTTTTCAACTACATTGTACTGTACGTTGTTAAGGTTCATACCTCTTTTAGATATCTCAAGCTCCTGTGCTCCTAATCTCGAGCTAGAATGATAGCCACTGCAGAATTTGCAATCACACATGAGTACCATTCGTCAAAAAGTAATAGAGAAAGAATCGTCTTTCGAAATCACTTTGTTTTATAATAAAAAGAAAAAAGAGGGCAACTGAAAAAAGATAAGCAAATTTTGTAGGAGTAGAAATTTGGAAATGAATTAAACTTACTATAATAATCTCTACGACAAGAAATTTCCTTGTCACTATGTTTTCTTTAGTCCCTACTATGCTAGCAACAGAAAACCCTTAGAAAATGGAGTAAAACATTCTAAACCAAAATGTTAATGTGGCATACCTAATAGATAATGTCTCGTTTGATTACCATTTGAGTTTTTTTTTTTTTAGTTTTGAAAATTAAGCTTATAAACATTATTTACATCTATGAGTTTCTTTGTTTTCTTATCTACTTTCTAAAAGTGTTTTCAAAATCTAAACCAGTTTTAAAAATTAAAAAAAAAAATAACATCATCATATTGACTTCAATGATAGGGCATAACTGTCATCAAAAGCTGAATTTGTTGTAGTGATTTTTATGAACTTATTTTTACTTTTTGAAATTTGACCAAGAATTTAAACATTTCTTTAAGAAAATTAAAAATCATAAAAATCATAGTGAAGAATTGATGAGGAAACAAATATATATAAATTTCAAAAACAGAAAAGTAAAAAGAAAGTTGATATCCACCAGAACCTAAATAATTGGTTAATTTTTCCTTTGATGACAGTGAACAATTAACCAAACAAATTTAACTCATCTATCTTAACTTTCTCAATCTTACTTACACATTTACTTTGTCCTAAGGGTCGAAATGTCGATGTCGATAGAAATGTTGAGGTCAAGATTTTACAGAAATATCGATGGAAATTTCGGAAAAATTTATGAAAATTATGGAAATTGATGGAAATTATTTAAATTAGTCAATGAAACTTTAATTGTGGCTTAATTAGACTATGATTGACCATTTTTAAGCATCATATTAAAAAAAAAAAAAAAAAAAAAAAAACTCCAAAACGTAAAATGTCCATGAGATGTCGTGGAAACTTCGAAATTTCGAGATTTCTACGACATATCGTCGAAATGGGAAAAAACGAATTTCTCCTATTCTATGCATGATCCATTTGTTCAATTGTATTTTTCATTTATCTATCATGTCACGTCAGATTAACTGCCATTTATTAAAATAAATATATTACATTAACATTCCATTAAGAATATAATATAAATAGATTATAATAAAAAGAATTTAAAAACGAAGATGAAATTGAAGACGTAGCCTGACGCAACATTGGGGACATAAAGTCAAAAGACGGGCAAGACCCGCCATTGAAGACGGCTTTATAACGTAACCAATCGCGGCGCTGAAACTGTTGTGACATAAAAAAATCACATCGAAAATGAAATTACAATTAATATATTTATATATATAAGCTCTAACCAAAAAAGTTTTCATAGTCTTTGATTTGGCATTCTATTCTATTATCTCTATTTGACCAAATACCATTGAAATAAATGAAGCCATCCACTTCAATTCAATTCTCACATTTATTTCTCTCTAAATATCTTCCCTGGGAATCTCTCATACTCCTAATTTTAGATTTTTTTTTAAATTTTTTTTAGTTCAACAATTACTAGATGAGAAGTTTGAATCATCGACCTTTAAAATGATAATTGGTGTCTTATCCATTGAGTTATGCTCGAATTGACACTTCCATTTACTAATTAGTGGTAGAAATGAGGGAATGACTAATATCTCCCTCCGCTCCCATTAAGAATTGAATTCTTGATTTTGAGAGAATTAGATTTTTTTGTTTTTTATGATAGGTAAGGAATCTCATTTCACTTTTTAGTTTTGTGGATCCTTTCTACCTTTTTAAACGTATTATATTTAAGCCCCATATTAAATTTCCATTCTATCATCGAAAAATTGATGGAATATAAAATTTTTTGAACAAAATATCACTACTTTGAGTATAATATTAATAATGAGAAATTTTAACTCATTTTAAAATAGTGAAATGTTTATTTGTTAATTTAAATAATTTTTTATGATTTATTTATTTTATGATTTTTTTAGAAATATCCATCGACATCAATATTTTTCCAATATTTCTATCGACATTCCTATAAAACTAAGACCTCGACATTTAAAACTTTGTTTTGAAGTAAATATATGTTTTGGTCCCTTATCTTTTGGAAGATTCAATTTCATCTCAATGGGTTTGTTTTTTTTTTTTAAACTAAGTTCTTACTATATTGTCACAAAACATTGACATAATTAATTAACAAAATGATGATGTAAAGTCAAAATACACTTTGTTAATTGAGTTAAAAATATTTTATGTTTTATTTCGATAAAATAAGTATAATACTCTTCCATAAAATTTAGTATAACTAACTTATTAGAAATTGCTTCTCCTTTTAGAAAATTGACAAATTAAAATGATGGTAAACTCAAATATCATCATCCTTTTAATATTAGTGATTATAAAGTTAATTGAGAAAAAAATAATTAAATAAATAAGAGACCAAATTAAAACTTTTAAAAGATTAGAAACCAAATTAAAGAAACACTCTAACATTTAGGCTACGATATCTACACTTTTTTTTGTGTGTCTACTTCGAAGACGAATTCCACGTTTTATTTAAATTGATTCTATATTATTTTAAGTATTAGTATACAAAATCAGTCATAGTACAATTTTATAGACGGGGTCTTATGTGCTTTTTCTTTTTTCTTTTTCAATGGTTTTGATCTAATTATGTATGGAATATTGAATTTGTAATTCTTTATATAATATTAAATTATATTTGTGGGGTGGTTTTTTTTTTTAAATTATTTGTTTCAAATCATAGATACAAGAAAAGAAAGAAAGATAGGAATCATTTGATTAATTGCAAAGTGGATTGTTGGGTGAACAGAAATTAAAAAGAGTCCACTTCTTTTTTTAACCTATTTGAATTTTGAAGATGAGTTTGTTGGGATTTGACTGCTCGTTCGATTATTGATTATGAAACTTTAACCCATAAATATAATATGACAAAATAGACTAATAAATCAACTACCCTACAAGTCTTTTTTTTCTCAATCCTCCCTATTTTTTAAATTTTATTTCATTTTCGTCTCCATTGTCTAATTTATTTTATCCTTTTGATAGTCGTCCTCCTTAGTAAATAATAAAAATTGATGTAGCGTTGATATAGATTGACATTACAGTTATATAATCTATTAAATAAATGTATTATGAAAGTAAAATGTGTGAGATTAAAAATATAATTTCACTAGCTGTTCATGATATTATTTAATATGCTCTTTATTATTGGTCATTTTTACTTTTTTTCCCCTTAATTATTACTTCTTTGAACTTTGACTCATCAACTTTGTTGTTTTAGCCTCCCCATCCTACCTATCATTTCTTATTCCTTTATCTATGATCATTCTCAATCTTTTTATTTATAATATGCTAAAAGAATGATGTGACATTTCATCTTTTAGGAAATATTTAGTGCATGGGTTAGGTTTCGAGATGTCTATTTAACCCGTAGGGACCCTCCCCAAACGGAGATGGGGAATTTCCAATTACACGGTGAATGGGGGAGGGAGTGGGGAGAGTTTTCTCCCCGTTGGCTAAACGGGGAAGAGGACGGAGTTTATATTCCCCGTCTCCGATCCCACCCCGATTAGTTTGTGTGTGTATATATATATATATTAATTATTACCTATAAATATAAAAGTTTTTAAAAAAAAAAAAAAAAAAAAAAAACTATAGTAGGAATTAGTTGAAGACTATTTGTTTTATTAAAAAAAATTAAAGACTATGTTGTAATATTAAAATTTTAATTTTTAGAAATTAGGTCGTTTCGACATTATAATATTTTTACTTATGATATATTATTATTCTTATTAGAAAATTTTATAACATTTTCTTTAAATATAAATTATATTGAAAATTATTCATTTAGAAAGAATTTCTATTATGGTAGAGAATAAATTAAAAAAATAAAAAAGATTAAAAAAAACACAAAAAAAAAGAACCGGAGAAAAGAACCTGGGGGAACCTGATCGTCGCAAATTCTCTGTAAGGAATCCCCGCCCCAATCCCCGCAAAATTAAATGGAAAATTTCATGGAGATGGGGAATGAAATGGGGGGCGGGGCTAGGGATGGGGAACCCATTCTCCGGCCTCGCCCCGTCCCGTGGACATCTCTAGTTAGGTTGGTATAACTCGAAGTTAAAAAGTCGAGCTTGTAATTTTACTTCTCCCAAGTTTTGAGTTTGCTAATATGGTAAATTACAACATAAGTTATATGAACCTGAATGTGTGTAGCCGATCCATTTGTGCCATCCAAACACAAATTTATACAAATGCATGCTTTATAAACTCAAGTTTGAAATTCAATTACAAACTTTACTGGAATTGAATAATAAGAGTAAATGTTCAAATTTGAACAATAGACCCTCAATATTTTTTCACAATAATATGATGTTTACACTTTGGATATAAGTCTTTATGATTTTATCCAAAAGATCTTGTACCAATGAAGATGTTGTCTCTCGCATACATATCCACTATTTTCTCTTTTTAATTTCTAGCTAATGTAAGACTTTGGTCTCATTTTTTACGAAAACTAAGGGTAGCGAATTGAAAATGAAACCATTAAACTTCTATTCTCAACATTTTTATGCCAACAAA
Source organism: Trichosanthes truncata (assembly GCA_033996785.1). Classification (NCBI taxonomy): domain Eukaryota; kingdom Viridiplantae; phylum Streptophyta; class Magnoliopsida; order Cucurbitales; family Cucurbitaceae; genus Trichosanthes; species Trichosanthes truncata. The sequence continues at coordinate 54,940,880 of JAWPNB010000003.1, forward strand.
CAATTCTCATACAAATAAATATTAAAAACATGTAAATTTTCTCCTTTGTATTGTAATTTCCCACTATTCTATTCTCCTATGACAATAATTGAGCCATGTTCTTTTCTCTATCTTTCTACAAAACCAAAAAATAATAATTTTTTTAAATCATTTCCACTGTTCAACTTTGTACCATCTTTCGAGTACAAAGTTCACATGTCCAACTATGGGACATGATTGGAATAACTTGTGATTGAACAATAAAATTGTCTAGGAAGTACGAACCAAAAATATGAAAAACATGAGCTAGGGTTTAGAATACGTGTGAAATTTGAAGTCATGTTAAAATCATGAAAATAGCTCAATTTCACCTAAATTATGAAATACCAATTCAAATGGGGTAAACTGAAGGTTAAAATTACAAGTTTAGTCTTTGAATTTTTAGGTTTGTGTTTATTTGGTTTTTAAACTTTAAAATATATCTAATAAGTATTTAAACTTTTAATTTTGTGTCATATAATAGGCCTCTAAACTTTAAAAAATACTTAATAAGTTCTTAAACTTTCAGTTTTGTATTCAATAGGTTCCTAAATTTTGAATTTAGTGTCAAATAGATCCTTGACATATTCAGCATTTTTTAAAAATCAAGAATTTATTAGACATAAAATTAAAAGTTTAGGGTCCTATTAGACATAAATTCAATTTTATATCTCGTAGATTAGTTAATTTTTAAAAATTTTCTAATATATTAAAGATCTATTAGACACAAAATTAGAAGTTCAAGGACCTATTATATATTTTTAAAGTTTAAGGACTTATTAGATACAAAATTGAAAGTTAAAATCTATTAGACACTTTAAAGTTTATGAATCAAATAGACATAAACCTAAAAGTGTAAGAACTAAACTTGTAATTTACCCTAAATATAAAAATAGAAAGAAACACATATAATAAAAATAATTACTTGCATGCTCTCTCAACTTAGGATGATCGTCGGTTATTCTAAATCAATAAAAATAAATCGATGATTAATAAACCTGGTTAGGTTCAATAACTAAGAAAAGTTTCGGAAATTAAAGTAGTGTTTTTAAATAAAAATATTTTTGAAATATGAATACTTTGTAGAAGAAAAAAAAAAATTTAATTAGGTACTTTTAAAAGTTTTTAAACAATAATTTTAAATGCTTTTGAATTTTAATATACATCTAATAATCATGAAAATTTTTAAAAATAATTTTAGTTCGTAAAAACACTTTAAACGCATTTAGAAGAAATCTTCTCATAGGTTAAATGTCCAAAATTCTCAACCTTCTCATATGTAATGTTATATTCTCAAACTAACTAACATGTTGTTTTACATTTGTGATAAATTTTAATGAGAGGTTCCACCAATATGTTTGGAGCCATGATTATATTGGAGGCAACTGGTTTAATAGAATATTATTCTTTTTTGGTCAATTTAAGCTTAACTAAGTAGATAAGACACTTATTACTATTCTAAAAGTTGATGGTTCGATCTTTCACTCCACAATTATTGAATTAAAGAAAACATAAAAGATTGGTGTTTTTTTTTTTTTTTTTTAATAAATTCAAGTATTATTTAATTCTTAATTAAAATTTTCAAAATTCTATTTAATTTTAAATCACAATTTTAATGAATAAAGTTTGTATAGCTTGAGATTGAATTGTTTGAACTACATAGAGAAACCTATGATTTACATTTATTGATGCGTAGATCTGGTTGACAAGACCCGAGGTGACGAGCTAGGTGTCTCGAGGTTTGGAATAGGCTTGATCAAATTCTGTATAGAGAAGATCTAACATCAATGTGGTGCTTTGTCCAACACCCTTAGAAAATCAGTAACGTGCCTAAAGTAATGTTGAGTTGAACTTAGGATAGGTTTTGTACCTTCTATGGGAGTATGTTTCCCATATTTATAGTGCTTGGTCACTTTGACTCCAGTGTCAGGCCTACACATGGAGTCTTTTACCTCTCAGTAGTCGACACGTTCCTTGGCTCGACTTCTGGGCCTTGGGGAGCGCACTTTGCCTCTTTGGGTAATTTGGGCCCTTTAGACCTCTCCATTTGCCTGGGAGGCCACACTCGTGGGACTACACTTGAATCGATCCACAACAACATTGCAAGTTTGTAATTGGTAAAAGTAATAACATAATAAATGTTTAGTTTGAGAGCTTAAAAATCTAGCAAACAAATTTACATACCAAACATTAGTTTAATTTCGTGATCCAAAACTATACCAACACAACTCTAGAGCCTATTCACTTGTTTATTGAAGAATTTATTTGAGTACTATTTTGTTTCTAGTTTTCTAATTTCAGAAAATAAGATTGTTAATTAATATCTTGTTTTTAATGGCCATCCTTTTTCTTTTTTTTTTTTAAATTGTGAAAAGGGGAAAAAATCAATTGAAAGTATGGAAGCTTTCTAAAAAAATTTTGAATGGTCCAACCATGGAATGGAATTAGGGCCTTTATTTGCGCCAATAATTTGCCCGGTCCCCCATACCCGACCCGAAAAACAGGACAAAAAAAAATGAAGAGTGGGTGTCAAACTCACCCTGTTAGTGGGCTAAATTTTGTCACAGCTCATTCAGATGTTGACACGTTATCCTCATTCACCTTTCAATATGAACCACCGGTCACCTCCCGCCACAATCCTCCTCCCCCAGAAAATGCTATTTCGAACCGCGCTTTTTCAAATGGTCCGATAAATGTGGCCATCGAGAAAAAGTCAAATATTTTGACGTTGCCTGACTGGGACCTCCCTCCCTCCCTCCGCCGCCGATTTTTCCTTATGTGGCGGCTGCCGTCGCCGCCAATGAATCTAGATTGTTCGAAATTTCATTGGCTCCCAATTTTTAGGACGAAGAACACCGGTCGGGTCAACTTTAAAATTTGTTTCATTTTGGCTTTTGAATTTTTTAAAAAAATATTTTAGTTTTTGAATGAACGTTACGGTTCTTTTTTTCTTTTTTCTTTTTAATTTTAACAAATTGATAACTTAGTTTTGAATCTCTATATTAACATATTAGCATGAGTAATCGAATGATATATATTAGAGATGAGTATTGTATAAGTGTCAACATGAATATAGTTCAAATGACATAAAACATGTACTCTCGACCAAGTTAGAAGTTCGAATCTCACACCCTACATATTTAAAAATAAAAAAATGAGTATTGTGTAAGTGACTAAAATTAGTTGGTAAAATTATATACCAATGACTAAAATGATTACTTTTTTAAAAATTCAAAGACAAAAATTGACATTTTGAAACTTTAGAAACTAAAATGGAACAAATTTTAAGTTCAAATATTAAAAGGGATATTTTAAAAATTTTAAGACAAGAGTAGAACAAACTTGATGTTCATAGACCAAAATGAGATTTAAATCTATTAGAATTCAACAACTAATAACTTCTTTTTCAAATGAATCTTTTTAATGTTAATTTGTCAATTTAGTATATGATAGTCTGGCATATTAGTTTTTCTTTTTCTTTTTAATTTATTACTTACTACTACAAATTTATTTATTTATCAAATAAGCAACACAAATTCATAATTTTCAAACTTATCTCTCAAGTTGTTAATATGAGAGTAGCATAACTCGGTGGTTAGACATCTACTTCATTTTTGGAGGGCAGAAATTCAAATCTCCATCTCACATTTGTTGTACTAAAAAATAAAAAAGTAAAAACTCATCTTTCAAGTAATACTAATTTTAACAAGTTACGAACCTCTAAATCAAACACAAACGTACTACTCCGTCCAAAATATAATCACCATCATAATCCAAACATAAACTACACAAACCCATCTTTCCAGACTATATTACAGGAATCTAGATAAAGCCAAGCATCTCGTAAGACTTTTAGCAGAGAAAAGAACAATCAAGATTTATAAAAAGCTACACATCATGAAACTGAAACCAGTTGGGCTAATAAAGCTCAAGAGAAAACTCAAAAATAAAGAGAGCAAAAACAAGACGTATCTCCTACATTTGTTGACAAAATTTAGCATGATTTCAATGGTGGCATTTCAAATGCAGACTGCGGCTGCTGCTCTCAGCATTCCAAACACGATTGGGGGTTGCTTTTTCGCTTTCACACATGACACAAGTAAGTTCGAGATGAGTTTTTGAAAAAAGTGTTTTCCAAATAAGCATCTATTTTGTAAGCATCCTTGAAAGAGAACTAATTAAATGTTGGTTAAATTATAAATTTAATCCTTTGATAATCATTTAGGCCCCGTTTGATAACCATTTGGTTTTTTATTTTTGGTTTTTGAAATTAAGCTTGTTTTCTCCCAATTTCTCTACAATGATTTTCATCTCCATTAAAGAAACATTTGAATTCTTAGCCAAATTCTAAAAACAAAAACAAGTTTTTGGAAACTATTTTTTTTAGTTTTCAAAACATGGCTTGGTTTTTGAAAACATAGGTAAAAAGTAAATGACAAAACAAGTAAAACCATAGGTGAAAGTAGTATTTATAGGCTTAATTTTCAAAAACCAAAAACCAAAAACCAAATGATTATCAAACGGGGCCTTAATTTTTGGTTTTTGATTTTTAAAAATTAAGCCTATAAATACTATTTCTATCTATTAATTTTCTTGATTTGTTATATACTTTTTACATATGTTTTCAAAAATCAAGCCAAGTTTTGAAAACTAAAAAAAATAGTTTTCAAAAACTTGTTTTTGTTTTTGGAATTTGGCTAAGAATTCAAATATCTTCTTAAGGAAGATGAAGCCATTGTAGAGAAATTTTGAGGTAGCAAGCACAATTTTTAAAAACCAAAAACTAAAAACTAAGGTCCCGTTTGATAACTATTTGGTTTTTAGTTTTAGTTTTTGAAAATTGTGTTTGTTTTCATAAAATTTCTCTACAATAGTTTCCATCTTTCCATACAATAGTTTTCATATTTCTTAAGGAAATGTTTGAGATTTTAGCCAAATTTCAAAAACAAAAACAAGTTTTTGAAAACTATTTTTTTAGGCCCCGTTTGATAACCATTTGGTTTTTGGTTTTTGGTTTTTGAAAATTAAGCTTGTTTTCTCCTAATTTCTCTACAATGGTTTTCATCTCCCTTAAGGAAGTATTTGAATTCTTAGCCAAATTCTAAAAACAAAAACAAGATTTTGAAAACTATTTTTTTTAGTTTTCAAAACATGGCTTGGTTTTTGAAAACATAGGCAAAAAGTATATGACAAAACAAGTAAAACCATAGGTGGGAGTAGTATTTATAGGCTTAATTTTTAAAAACCAAAAACCAAAAACCAAATGGTTATCAAACGGGGCCTTAGTTTTTGATTTTTGGTTTTTAAAAATTAAGCCTATAAATACTACTCTCACCTATGGTTTTACTTGTTTTGTCATATACTTTTTGCCTATGTTTTCAAAAACCAAGTCATGTTTTGAAAACTAAAAAAAGTAGTTTTCAAAAACTTGTGTTTGTTTTTAGAATTTGGCTAAGAATTCAAATACTTCTTTAAGGGAGATAAAAATCATTGTAGAGAAATTGGGAGAAAACAAGCTTAATTTTCAAAAACCAAATGGTTATCAAACGGGGTCTTAGTTTTCAAATTTTGGCTTGGTTTTTGAAAACATATCTAAAAAGTAGATAACAAACCAAGGAAACATATAGGTGGAAGTAGTATTTATAGGCTGAATTTTCAAAAACCAAAAATCAAAAACCAAATAGTTATTAAACGGAGCCTAAATAGTTATCAAACAGGCCTTAAATTTTTGAATTTTTAAAAATATACAGATCTACTAGACACAAAATTGAAATTTTAGAGTTCCATTGGGCATAGAATTCATATTTATATCTAATAGATAAATTAATTTTGAAAAATTTTGAATTTGTTAGAGACCTATTAGACACAAAATTGAAAGTTTAGGGATCTATTAGATACTTTTAAAAGTTCAAGACCAAATAGACACAAACCTCAAAATTCAAGCAATAAATTTGTAATTTAATCTTAAGAGCATATTTGGGAGTAATTTTGAAATGATTAAAATCACTTTTGTCTTGTTCAAAATTACTTTGAAACATGTCTTTAATAATTCAAAATCAACTTAATATTTGAGTTTACATTTTTAAACATGATGTTCATACCATAAAAATTAATTTCGAATAATTAAAAGCATGTTTCATAGTAATTTTGAATACGATAAAAGTGATTTTATCCATTTCAAAATCAATCCAAAATATGTCCTAAATATTTTGGGGCTAATTTTATAGATAATGGACTTTAAATAAACAATGACAAAATTGGGGTAGTTTTGAAATAAATAATTTATAAAATGTAAAAAACAAAAGCAATTACATATCTAGAGTAATGATGAGAACTATTAATTAAAATAGAGTAGCTAAATCGTGTACCATGTACACGATTTTCCTGTAGCTAAATCGTGTACATGGTACACGATTTTCCTATAGCAACATGTTGTTGGTTGACGTGGAATGAGGCTTGGCGACGTGGAACTCGTGTACATGGTACACGTGTTACGTGGAACTCGTGTACAATGTACACGATTTTACTCTTTTTATTGAAAAACAAAACAAGTAAACTAACTGGTGGAAAGAGTATTGATAGGTTTAATTTTCAAAAATTAAAAATTAAAAAACAAATGATTATTAAACGGACCTTAGAAACTAAACTTATAATTTAAACTTCGTTGAAATATAATTTTATATATGTTGATATAAAACATTTAGATTAAGTATTATTAATTACAAAATTATAATAAGTCATTACAAAATTATTTACGTAAATATATAAGCAAAAGAATGAAACTTAAATATTTACTAGATATTTTTTTTAATAGAATTAAGTTTTTTAAAATAATTTATTACCAAATAAAAAATATTAGCATTTTTTTAGATTGATATATATATATATACACACAAAAAAAACTAGATATAAAACAACTTGTTTTAAAAAAAATGTATAAAACAACTTGCAAGCAATTTTTTATTGTTATGGAAAAATTGGAGTCAAATTTAACCAAAACGCACATCAACAAATCTCGAACCTAGGAACTACAAAAAACAATAGTTAAGAATTGTGCCCCTCTAACCAATATACCATACGCCCATTTTGCTATTTCAATAAGCCAAATATATATATATGGAACTCGTGTACCATGTACACGAGTTTCGTGTCAACTAGGTGGCATTGAATGTCGTCCGATAGCATGAGGTGGCAGACAAATCGTGTACATGGTACACGAGTTCCATATTCTCGCGGACATGGGCCGCACTTCATTAAATGATTCGTGTACACAGGGCCACGAGTTAGCTAATTCGTGGCCCATGTACACGTTTTATCTACCATAAATTTGAAAATACTTTTAAACTTACTATATTTCTGTCATTTGTTTTTTTATTTACATTATTTTAAAAAAAAAATCCTTACCTTTGTCTAAAAGTGCTATAATTGCTTTTTATTTGTTTTTATATTTTTTCAAACTATTTTTAATTGTCAAAATTTTAAAAAGTACTTTTAATTGGGCAAAACAAAAGTACTCTTTAAAGTTTTAACTAAATACTACCATTTAAAAAAATATATATATATATATTTTTAGCCGTCCATAAAACCCCACAAAGATTCATTTTACCAAATTCCCCAATTAGTATTGCTCCCTCACCAAAAGGAAAAACAATAGTAAAGAAGTAATCACAAGATTTTCCCGAATGCTTTTTTTTTTTTTTGTTAGTACTATTTTCCCAAAATGCCTTAATCAATATCAACTTGGAAGAAATATCTTATTATTTAATTCTCAACCTTGTGTGTGTTTGCTTGTGATGTGATGATGCATATATAATTATTTCGATTTACCTTTTGTCATAACATATTGTTTAAATTTAACGAAAACCTTTTGAAATATTAGAGATAAAAAAGACTTGAAATTTGAAGCATGAAATTGAGAAAAGGTTAATAAGTACTCCATGAATCTATTGATATATTATTTAGTTTTTCTGTTTTTTTTAAGGAAACATTGTTATTGTTAATATAATTAATGTAGTTCATTTTAAAACAAATGTGCCAACTTTGACGATAGATCTAATAATTATCGAACATCTATAGAATGGCTAAAAGTGATTGTCTAATAAAACAAATATGATAGTATTAAGCAAAAAAAAAAAAAAAAACCTTAGATAATCAACCAATAGACAAGTATGTGACAAGTTGAGAAAAAGAACATTAAGGAAAGAAAGAAAGAGAAAATAAGTATGCAACATTTTTTTTGGGTAAAATTATCAAAAATATCTCTGAACTATGGGATTGGTTTCAATTATACCCCTAAACTTTGAAAAGTTTCGTTTTAACCATTGAACTTTGAAGTTTGTTTCAAAACAACCCTTGAAGGTTTTTTCCGTTAAATTTATGGACGAAAAATGACATATTTGCATATGTTTTGATTTTTTTTTCAACGTATATGTTCAAATATGTTCACATAAGCAATAATACAAATGCAAAAACATCATTTTCCAACCATGACTTTAATGAAAAAAAGCCTTCAAGGGTATTTTTGAAACAAATATCAAAGTTCAAGGGTTAAAATGAAACTTTTCAAAGTTTGGGGGTATAATTGAAACCAACTCCGTAGTTCATGGGTATTTTTGATAATTTAACCCTTTTTTTTTCAATAAAAACAAGCCATGTATAGATAGGGTGTGCACAATTCAAATTCAAATTATGATTGAGAAAAAGGAAAAAAAAATATCAAAGAGACGGGCTAAAGTCTTAATATCTCATACCACTAATTCGAGTACATGAATGCAATTAGAAGAGACAAGATCATCAAATCAATTCTCTAACTACCAAGCAATGCCACAACATTTTTTCATCTTGTTCTCGAACAAAAAATATCCATTCATGAATTGCCAACTATGCATTTCTCATTTATATTACCTCCTAAATATATATATACATACACTCAATTAGGTGTGGGTTAAGTACCTTAAAATAATATTCTCACATATTTATTTCTGTTATTATGTTATTCTAATGGCAAATCAAGAAAGAGAAACCAACGCAAAAATTAAATAAATTAAACAAATTAAATATTTAAATAGGAAAAAGAATTCTTTTAAAAAAAAAAGTCGAAATAATAAAAACCAAGCAGTGTTTTTTTTCTTTCAAAATTTTAGGGAAGGGCTCGATTTAGAACATTACTTGGCTACCACCATTAAAATTTTGAAAGGTAGGAAAAAAAAAAAAAAAAGTTTCAATTTCTTATTTTTCATATTTCTCTCTCATAGTTATCAAAATTTTAACGGTTCAGTCAAGTATTGTTCTTATTGGACCACCCATTGTTTTTACCAAACTCAATAATAACAAAGTACGCTTTTAAGTGGATATTAGTATATATTTTAGAATTAGTATTACTTACCAAAATAAATTTCTCTATTAAAAAAGAAAAAGACCTAAGTTGTATCTTGGACATCAACTTTTACTTTTAATTCATTTTAGTTCCAGTACTTCTAAAATGTTTATTTTTAGTCTTTGTACTTTCAAAATACGTACATTTTGTTCTATGTACTTTAAAAATTGACCATTTTAATTTCTATTCGTAAAATTATATCTCTAATTTTATACACAATATAAACTCTTTATTACAAAATTATGACTAAATTTCAAAAACAATTATTGAGTATAATGTTGAGCCAAAATTGCAATTGGAAATAGAGATATAAAAGAAAATAAAGGGAAAAAAAGTTAACTTTTAAAAATATAGGGACCAAAACAGATGATTTAAATGAACAAAAACTATCAATCAAAAAATCAGTTTTGAAAGTATTTGAACAAAAATAAAGGGAAAAATCTAATTTTTGCCCCTAAACTTGTCATGTTGTATCAATTTTCACACATAAAATTTTTATTTCATACTGTAGGCTTAGTTAAATCTTAAATTACAATTTTTACTTTCTATTCAATTTCCACTAGTTTTAACAAAAAGAATTATAAAAACCTCCTTAATTTCACTAGTTTCAATAATATCAAAATTTGCACAAATTAACCATTTAATAATTTATTCAAAACTCACAAATTTGAACAAATAAAATTAGCTCTAATGTCGTTTTCTTTGAAAGCTTATCAATTTTGTACCATACATAAGTTTTATAATACATTGAAAGCATGTGAAAATGATTTTTTTAATAGATTTTCAAACAAAAACTTATAAAAGGTAAAAAGAGCACAACACTTTTTCAAATTTATGGTTAAGATTTCAACACTTAAATTTCTGTCAACATGACGATATTTCCATCATAATTTTCATGGGTTCATGGGTCCCACATCGACATAAGAAGTGAATTGATATTTTCATTATATCGTACCAAATCTATTAAATATTAAAAAAAAAAGCAACAAATTATAATATGATGTGAATATAATATTATAACTAAGTATTTTAACTCATTTAAAAAAAGAAAAATGTTTATTTCTTAATTTAAATATCTTTTTTGAACTTTTTATTAATTTTTTTTCAATAATATCCATCGATATTTTATCAACACGTTTTCATAAAATTACGGCTTTTACATTTCCGCCAATATCGACATTTTAAATTTGAGGATCAAAAGGAAATCTTTTAAAAAAAAGTTACCGAGATCATTATGAAGAGGAGGGCTATTTTGGACATTTCACCTAGCCACGTCATCTCCACCTAAAATCAGCTGATTGGATACAAAAGATACAAGCGATATGATTGAAAAAAGCCATCCAGTCCAATCGGACGGCAATGCCAACGCCCCTCCATCATCATCATCATCCCATACATCCATCCTCATCATAGTATATACATACATACATACATAGCGTTTCAAATCCCCTTCTATATATTCTAAATCCTCCCTCCATTCAACTCCCAATCTCCAACTCCAAGAGTTAAAAAAAAAAAAAAAAAATGGGAGAGGTGGGTTTCTCTCTCTAATCTCTCTCTTTAATTTTTAATTTTTGAAATTCAAAATTGGAATTGAAATTTTGTTTTTTCTAACAAAAACATTTTGATGGGTTCTGCAGCAAAAGGTGGAAGCAGCAGCAGCGGCAGCTAAAACTGAAGGCGAGAAGAAGCCGGCGGCAGCTCCGGCTCCGGCTCCGGCTGCGGTGCCGGCAGCCGCGGACGGCGGAGCGAAGAAAGAAGATGGCGGCGCAATCACCGCCATATACAAAATCGACATGCATTGCGAAGGGTGTGCGAAAAAGATTAAACGAGCTGTCCGACATATCAAAGGTAATTCTAAAATTTCGAAATCGAAATAAAAATCAAAACTTTTTCGAATCTCAATCTCGAAATTTCCTTTTTGATTCAAATATTCGAATGTTTTGTATTTGAATTTGTTGCAGATGTGGAAACTGTGAAGACGGATTGTGGAGCGAATAAGTTAACTGTTATTGGGAAAATGAACGTTTTAGCAGTTAAAGAGAAATTGGAGCTTAAAACCAAGAAGAAGGTGGATCTTGTCTCTCCTCAGCCGAAAAAGGACGGCGGCGCCGGCGAGAAGAAGGCCGAGGAGAAGAAGCCGGAAGAGAAAAAAGCTCCTGTAGAAAAACCCAAAGAGGTGAATATTGATCACTTTTCACAATTGAGAAAAGAAGAATCTGCAGAATAAAATCCACCCACATGATACCCACGTTTTAGTTTTCGTACTTTAGTAATCTTGAATCTTTCTACATAATCTAGAAAGAAAAAACTTTTTAAACCCAAAAGTGAATTCTAAATTTGAAGCAATTGATAATAAGTTTTATTTAATTGTGGGTATGCTCTGTTTTTGATTGAATGGATGCAGAGCACTGTCGTTTTGAAGATCCGGCTACATTGTGAAGGTTGCATTCAGAAAATCCGCAAAATCATCTTGAAAATCAACGGTAAGATCTCAAAATTCAAATTTTTAACCCATTAAATCAACCCCAAATGTGTTTACGTTATTGGGTAAATTTTAATTTTTCATCTTGGTTAAATTAAACAGGAGTTCAATCGGTGAATTTGGATGGAGCCAAGGATTTAGTCTCCATTAAAGGAACGATGGATGTGAAGCAACTGGAGCCATATCTCAAAGCCAAGCTCAAAAGAAACGTTGAAATTGTCCCACCTAAAAAGGAAGAACCCGCCGCTGAAAAGAAAAAGGAAGATCCCCCCGCCGCAGGGGGCGGCGAAAAGAAGAAGGAAGAAGGCGGTGGCGAGAAGAAGGAAAAAGAAGGCGGTGGGGGCGAAAAGAAAGAAAAAGAAGGCGGTGGGGGTGAAAAGAAAGAAAAAGAAGCTGGAGGTGGCGAAGCGAAACCGGCACCACCGCCCGCCGAGGGCGGCGGAGCAAAGGCGGTGGAGGTAGTAAACAAATTGGAACATTACGGCGGATATCCGTACCAACCACTATACTACGAGGCGCCGATGCAGTACCATAGCTACCCAATGGAAGCTAACCCGAGTTACTATAACCCCAACTATGGTCACGTTAACCATGGTTACATAGACCATAGATACGACGCCGTTCCGATGGACCACCACTACCCTCACCCCATGCAGCAGGATCAGCCGCAGATGTTCAGCGATGAGAATCCCAACGCCTGTTCCGTTATGTGAGATTCCGATCAACGGCCGAGATTTCATCCAAGGAAAAAAAATCCATAATCTGTAAATATTAAAAAAAAATCATATATATGTAAAATCAAAATGAGCTCACTGGGAAAAAAATTGGAGAAACAAAAAAAATGGATCTTTGGAGGTGAACCGGACCGGTTCGGTTCATCGGGTGAAACCAAGTTTGTGTTGTTTGGTTGGGTGGCGTTGGTTGGTGGTTGGTCTTTTTCGTTGTTTCGTTTAAACCTCAGGAATTTTTCGTTGTAATTTATGGATTTAATAAAATATGAACAATAAATAGACGATAATTTGGGTTCAATATTTAATTGTTTTAAATGTTAAAGGCGTATGATTAAAGCTGTTGTGTCGAAATCATGACATTATTGAATTTATTTTTATTTCCATCATTACTTATGAAAAAGCTCTTCATTTCTTTTTTTGAAAGTTGATTTAATTTTTAATTATTGGAGACATTAAAGTTTGGGATAGAAATTATCATATTGTATATGGGCTCTTAGTTTAATAAGTTCTTAGTTTCTTTCAAAAAAATAAAAAATAAAAAATAAGTTCTTAGTATTTTATTTTATATATTTTTAAGAAATTGAAAGGGAATATTTTATGAATTGGTGAAAGTGAAATGACTGAATGCAAACAAAGGAAACAAAATCATGGTGGAGAATCCTGAAGCCTGTTTTGGGAAGTGTGAAAGTAGTTTAGTGATAGTTGACTTGTTTAACTTGGTTTAATTGAAACATTAGACTAATGGTCTGCCTAACTTATTAATTAATTTTTAGACTTAGAACCTAGCTTCGATTGGAACTTGTAAGAATTTATCTATATTTCTTTAATTTTACTTCTAAAATTTTTAAAATCTCAATTTTAATCTGTTGATTATTTTCTTTTTTCAAACACTTATTATATTATGTGTGGAGTAAGAGATTTGATTTGAATGGCATTTAAAAAAAAGGTAAAAATACTTTAATCATTAAACTATGCGAGAGTAGAATTCTTTAGCGTTTAATTTCAAATTGTTATATCTAAATTGTAACTTTAAACAAAGTTAAAAAATGAGGTTTGATTTGCAAAACTTGTAAAACTAACAATGATAAACTTAATACTTCTTTTTATTTGAGTTCAAATGTAAAGGTAAAAAATTCAAACCTTCGACCTTAGAGAAATTATTTGAGAAGATCGTCATAATGTGGTTGGTAGTTTTGTATCATTGAATATATAAGAGAGAAACTGTAAATGTATTTCGAATTTGTATCTTAGTGATTATTAAAAAGCAGTCACATTAAAGCGATCTTATTGAATAATTTTTCTAACCACTTAGTCAAAGCGCATATGCTTTTAATCCGTGGCTGGGGAGACAAAAATACACTTAAAAACTTTAATGGAATGAAGGAACAAAAACTTTAACCTTCTTATTTATGTATTTTGAGTACAAACGTTCTTATTAATTGTGATAATAAAATTTGCGTACGAAGCTTAAATTCCTAAACAAGTGCGATACATAAGGTTGTTGTTGTCAACTTTGAATATAATAACCAAATTAAAGAAAAATAAATATTTTTGAAACTAAAAATGAATTATTCAAAATTGGAAAATTGGTTTCAGTTTGAAGTTATAAAATAAATAATTACATATTTGATTATTAAAAAGAAAAAAGAATCTGAAGATACCTGTGCTTGGAAAACTCGAACTCCAACGCGTAATCGATGAGTTGTGATAATTGAAAGACATGGAAGGTCATCTTAAGCTTAGCCTCGAACCAATACCTAACTTTTAACCTTATAAGAGTTTCAAAATTTTATCCAACCTAGGTGCATAAATCTATATATATAAATATTATAAATTATTAAATTTTCCCCAAAATATAATGATAATCCGTACATTATTTTAAATATTTTGTTCCAAGTTTTCAATACTAAAAAATCAATTACATTTCTAAAGATACATCAAACAAATTCAAACATCCAAAAATATTTTTTTTTTTTGAATTGCGAATATCTAAGCTAGCTTACAAGTGCTCATTTATTCTAAGTATGTGGCCATCATAGAATTTGAACATAAGGTAAAAGACAAGCATATATATATATATATATATCACAACCTAACATGTGGTGTTGAAGATTCGAACTTATGATTTTTTGGTTGAAAATATAATGTCTTAATCAATTAAACTATGTTCAAGTTCACAAATAAATCATAACCTATCAACTCAAACTTTGTGTACTAAAGTTAGGATGCCATATGTCATAACCACTAAATATCAATTTCTTTTTAGAATTACAATCCAAATTTGGGTTTACATTCAAAGAACTTTATGGACATATTACTTGTGTGCATTGTCTAGTTAATCTTTTTTGGGTATAGTGATAATTTAATTAAAAAAAACAGCGTCATTTTTTTTGAGAAAATAAAAAAAGGGTTTATATATATAAATATGGAAATATGGAATAGGAAGGAGGTGATATTAATTGTGAAGGTGACCCCAACCTTTGATGCATGCATGGAGGCATAAAAAAAAATTAATAATAATATATATTGGAATGCCAATAAAAGTATAACTCTAACTCGCATAAAGTATAGATTTATGACCAAAAAGTCATAGATATAATAATATATATTGAAATGCCAACAAAAGTATAGTTCAACTCGCATAAAATATAGATTTATGACCAAAAAATTATAGATTTGAATCTCTCATCTTCAAATGTTGTTGAACTTTAAAAAATAATATATATTGAAATTGGATATCTTACGTATTTTCCACTGCCTTACATTTTCAGTACCACCTTATCTTTCTACATTTTTATTTAAATAACTAAAACAAATTCAGATATATTTTTTATTTTTTATTTTATTTGAAATAGAGTTGGAAAGCTGGCGTACGACCATGAAATATGCGTTTTAAATTCTCCATTTTCGAAGGCGACAACTGAACAAACCTGTATTGACAAGTAAAGCTATTTGCTCTCGTCATCTAGACATTGACATTTTCAATATTATTATTCTTCCAAATAAAATTATTTACCGTTTGATTTCTTATTTACATTATTCAACAAAAAACATATGGAATTTAGATTGCATTTGAATTTCGTGACCCGAAAGAGGAAAGTATTTTAAAATAATATAATGTTTATTAGATTCTAAATTTACCATCCAACATGTGTGAAAATATGGAAATAAAAAATATAACTCTATTGTTGATTAAATTTTTGTTTTTAAGTTACACCAACCAAACGCACACTCGTATATTTTGAGACAACGATTCATGGAATATGACTAAAATAAAATAAAAATAAAAATAATCTATCATGGCTGGGCAACGTTTATCAACAGCTGAATGGCTAAAATAAAAAAATAGATGAATAAAATTAAGGACCAAAATAAAAAGGAACATATAAAAATTAAGAGACATAGTTTATCAAAAAGGAAACAAAATGAAAAGTTGGTTGGACAACCAGATCATAATATATAACTTTAATCTTATGGATGAAAATGGAATATTCTGTCATACAATATTACAAAAAGGAAGAAGTAAAATTAATCGCAATCGAACCATATATGAGGATGCTTTTGTCTTTCGTTTTGTTTTTGCTATGATATAATGAAAAATATAATACAGTGTTTTGGGTTTTATGATATTGGCGGCTGACAATTAAAGTTGGCGATTGAGACGCCATATTTTTGTTACCATTATATTAACGTTGATTTTTTCTTGGAAAATACTTAGCGGTATATAGTAGGAAAATTTTCATATCTCTTCCATTGAATGCTTCCATGGCTGCTTTTCTATTTTTCACTTGTTTTTTTGGGTTTTTGCTTCTCTCTCTCTTTATTTATCTTAGAAATTTAAACCCATAACCCACTGTTTCAACAACAAAGAAAATAAAGAGGAACACTCGGTGGACTACTCATAACCAAATCTTAACAAATTGGATATTTGTTATATTGTTTTATTATTCTATTTTTCTCTCTAAAAATTCCTAACGAGAAATTATTCGGTGAGGTCGCCACAATGTGACTGACAAATTTTCACTGTTGGATGTATTCAATGATTATTAGAGAACATGAAAATTATTAAATCCACATCTAACGGTAATTATAAGGTAGCCACATTACGGCGGCCTCATTGAATAATTTGTCCTAACGAATCTAAAGAGAAAAAAAAAAAAGAAGAAAGAGAAATAAGGAGAGAAAGAGAAGTACATTTCAAATTGAGGGAGATAAAATGAATAAAAAATAGATGTCATTTAAACTGGTGGGGCCCGCATAAAAAAATCTGTTTAAAAGAATGGACACTTAGCATGCATTCAATTGCGGGAGGTATGAAATTTTTATACAACTGTAGGATTACAAATTTTTCCATCCATGTATAAATATCTTCTTATTCATCACTATTAAATACCTGACAACTAAGAGAGAATGGTGAAAAATAAAAAATTGAAACTTTTTACATTCTTTCTCTTAGTTGTCAAAAATTTAATGGTGGTGGATAGGAGTATTGTTCTTTTTTACTCCCACCTTTAGAATGCGCGGATACCGAATATTATTAAAGTACATGCTGGTTTGTAGAAGTTTTTATTGACTTTCAAATATAACTTCTTAATGGTCTCTTTTAATAGTTAATGGAGCAAATCTTAACATAGCTCAGTTGATTAAGACAAAATATTCTTGATTAAAAGGTAAGATCTTCGAATCCTTTACTCCACGTATTGTTGAACTAAAAAAAGAATAGTTAACTGAATCATACAAACATCTTTTAACCTTTTAAAAGTAAGTTAATTCAGACAGTTGAGTAGTAGGAGCTGTCGGATAGATCGATGTGTAGGGCAAAGTATCTTTTATATTGAATTCATGTCTTTGCACAAGATATTTATTTATTCTTGAGATGAATACACTAATCCTTGTGTCCAAAAGCCACTCATATTCAGCTGTCTCTTTTTCGTCCATGGATTCAATTAATCTTGTTTGTTTTTATAAAAGGCCAACTTTGCTTTTGCTTCACCTAAAACAATCATGGAGCTCTACTTTTACATGGGTAACAAAAAAGGTGGTGGTTATTTTAATAAGTCCCAGTAGATTTAGAAGCCAGTTTGAGCAAAGTTTCATTTTGATTTTTGAACTTTTAAAATATTTATTTTAATCTCTAAATTTTTAGATTTATTTCTAGGTTGGTCCTTGAATTTTAAAAAAACTTTATTTATTTTATATTGTTATTTTACTACCATTTAACAAATATAGATAACATAACTTCAAATATATTTGTACATATATTGTGCGCCAACGTGAACAGGTATTGGAGCTATATTGATGTTGAGTATTGGGTGTGAGAAAATATTAAGCAACGAGATAATAATGGAAATCAAGATAATCGTTTTTTCAGTGATTAAGATAAATATAAAATATATATGGATTTGGTTGAAACATTAAATATAATTGTACAATAAAAATGGTTAAAAAATTATATCTACAAAAGTTAGAGGAATTTGAGAACATAAACACTAGGTTTTGTTTTATTGCATCTAATAGATAAGTGAATCTCATTAATATTATTTTAACATCAAGAATAAGCTCAATCAAAAGGTCAGTAGAAGCTTTTATTCATGATGACTAGTGTGTAGGCAAGTATTTTTTCAAAGATATACATTCTTTATTCTTGATGGGAATCCACCAATCCTTGTGTCCAAAAGGACAAATTATTTAATGAGGCCGCCACAATGTGGCTGCCTCATAATAACCGTTAGATGTGAATTCAATAATTTTTATGCCTTATAATAACCACTGGATATAAATTCGAGATACTTCTCTCTTTTAATCCAACGGTAAAAAACTGTCAACCATATTGTGGTAGCCTGACCGAATAATTTATCGTCTAAAAGCCGCCCATATTGATCAACTATTTCCTTTTCACCCTTGAGATTCAATCTTAGTTTGTTTTATAAAAGCCTACTTCACTTTTGCTTCTCCTAAAAATAACAATCATAGAGTTCTACTTTTACATGAATAACAAAGAAGGATATGATTATTTTTATAAGGCACGAGTTTATGTAATATTAAATAATAAATTTATAGACCAACTTGAGTATAATTCAACTAGTTAAGGTATTATTATTATTATATTAGCGTGCTAACATAAACATATGTATTTGAACTACCTTGAAGTGGGTATTGGATGAGCAAATATTAGGTGACAAAATAATAACAAAATAGTTGTGTTTTTTAAAGAGTTCTCAAACTAGAATTAACATTATAAAAAAGGTGAATGATTAAGACTTTAAATTCTTTTGTTTCAATGATTTGATAAAACAAAATGTACATAGGTTTGATAATTGAAAGATAAGGATGGCAAGAGAATTCTATTTACAAAAGTTAAAAGGAATTAATTAGGGAACATACATAATTAAAGGTTAAAATTGAAAGTGATTTGATAGAAAATTGAGGCCCAGCAAAGAGGCTAAGGAAGAGAATGGAAACGTAACTCATTTGTTCAATACTTAACCATTGCGCCATGGTTGTGTTGAGATTCAATGTCACTGCCCATTCTCATGCCTTGGACAAATATAATAGGTTTTGTGGTTTTCTTTTCAACTTTGATAACGATTTTATCCTTAAAAAAAATAAATTTGAATCTCGATTAAATAATACTATTGAAATTGAATAATAAAATCGGATATAACTATGATTAATCAAAACTTTCAATCAGATCTTGTGATCTCTCTACTTCTCTTTTTCTGTAGTTGGTCAGGTAGATTTTTAATTTAGATATATAGATGGATTCATATAAATAACACTTCTAAATACCATATTATACTTTTCTATTAGTCGGCCGGCCTCAACAACGTTATCACGCAAGTGATTTAATATAAAAATGTCTTAAGAGAATAATTGTATGATACAGTCTATAGATTTTGTGTTTTGTGTCTTGTGTTGAGATTTTGTCTTTACTTATACTTTATGGTTAATCTTCATTTTTAATTGACGTAAGACAATGTTTGCATCATTTATCGAAATATTTCGTAAAATAAAATTTGTTATTTGAATAAACAAAACGATAAATAAAATGAAACAGCGTGAAAGTATTCTCTTTTTAAAAAAAAAAAAAAAAATTCATGTGCAAATGCAAGAAATGAACCGAATTATACACTTGCTATTTTGAAATGCATGCCTCTTGCCCAAAAAAAAAATAATAATAACAAAATTAGGCAACTTTCTCTCTCAAAACCAAATCCAAAAAATAAAATCTGACCGAATATTTATTCTTCAAAAAGAGCCCCATAAGAATGGGAATTGCAAAGGTGTCCACAATAACACAACTAAACAATTTAAGCTACGTCACTGTATAGTGTATACCCTATTGATAATGATATTAATAATTCAAAACCGTGTGCAGCTTTAAATAGCTTAAAGCATTATATACTAAAAAAAAAAAAAAGAAAAAATGCCATTACCATAACATTCATCAATATCCCTATGAAACATTGGAAATAGAATAAGGTTTAAATGTGAATCCGACCATACTTCAACTAGTTAAAATATTATATCAAGTTCAGTATAACTCAATTGGTTAATTGAGATCAATGATAAAAATATCGATATTGAAATTTCAATTTTATAGATATATTGATAAAATATTGATATCAACGGATATTTCTGTAAATCAAAATTTTTTTAAAAATTATTGATAAAATATAGATTTTGTTATTACTATTCATATTTACATTGAGGTTAATAGATGATATCTTTTTATATTTTATGAGTATTTATAAAAGAAATTGGAGATATCGATTAATCCTCAATATTTATGTCGAACCCTCTAATTTACGTATATATCGACATATCGACGGATATTTTTTTATCTTTCATTAACACATATATCTTTAATTAAAAGATCAAAGGTTCGAATCCTCATTCCTACATGTTGATAAAAACAACTAGATTAAAATATTATAACCTCGACTAAAAGATCCAATATTATAATTCTTTCAAAATATTTACCTTAGTCACCAAACTTTATAAAAATAATTATTTTGGTTATTATCTTCATTTTTCTCTTAACAAATTGATAATATGACTTTGAGTGTATTATATTAACATATTAACATGAGGATGTATTCAAACCACACGTGTTGAAGATAAATATTATATGAGCAAATGTTTGAAGACAAAATAATATATTAGAAATGAAAATTATCCGGTTGTGACAGTTGTACGACTAAATTAAACATTTTAAAATTTTAGATCTAACAACTAAAACAGATATTTTAAAAGTTTAGGGGTTAGAATGTAGCACAATGGAAAGTTTAAAGTCCAAAAGGAGATGTAAAAGAAAATTGAAAAATATTATTCATATGAATACTGTTGATGCACAAATCAGGGCAAGGGGAACATACTTGATTTCCACATGAAGCCAACAGTGAATTTTTTATTGTGAGGGGAAAGAAGTGGCTTGCAAAACAAAGAAAACATGCACACCGGTGTGTTGCTTGCCACAACCACTCCAATGCTTAAGTTAAAGAGGAGAAAAGTGTAGCAAGCTAGTAGAGAGTGAAGACTGAGAATAAATTACCTCTAATAGAGTATTTATATGAGGATGATCTGGAGTCTTCCCCTTTACGAATTAGATTAGGGTTAGGATCGAAGTGGACTTTCAAGGAGTCTCGGACTACAAAATCATGGAGCACACGTGAGGCATGATTGAACCGGCTCTGCTTGGTCCAATCCGGGTTGGCTCAGCTCGATCTGGGTCGACTCAGCCCAATTTGGACTTTTTAACCTTTTTCTTCATTTTCCTAAGCCCAATATCGGCCTGGGCATTGACTTTTACTCGGTTTGGCCTGTTTATCTTCTATTCTCTTAGGTTTGATCTAGTTGTCCAAATTTATCCATAACATTAAGCCCCCACTCCCATGTTGGGATTTGTGGTTAGCTCTTTTTTGGGGATGGACACTCAAAGCCCAATTTGGGAGTATTGATTTGTAAATTTATCCTCAATGAATAATATTTAACCCAAGTACAAGGTGTCGCTTGTATTCCTTTGAGTTTTGATTTTGGAATGACCTATCAAGCCTTTTGGGCTAATTTTCTAGCTTTCCAATATTTATAACAAAAAGATTTGGAGTTGGCCCAAATTTTATTTTGAAATGAACTATCAAGCTCATTGGGCTGATTTTTTTGGCTTTCCAATCATTATAAGGAAAAGATTTGTGGTTGACCCCAAATTTGATTTTGGAATAACCTATCAAACTCATTGGGTTGATTTTTTGGCTTTCCAACATTTTTAAGGAAAAGATTTGGGGTTGGCCCCAAATTTAATTTTGGAATGACCTATCAAGCCATTGGACTGATTTTTTTGGCTTTCCAATATTTTTAAAAGAAAAGATTTGAGGTTGGCCCCAAATTTAATTTTGGAATAACCTATCAAGTCCATTGGGCTGATTTTTTGGCTTTCCAAAAAACTCCTAGGGTTGACTCCATATTAGATTATGACCCATCGCACGATTTTTCTTGAATTTTATGTTATGCTTGGACCAATTAACCAAGTCCCTTTTGAGAACCCAATTAACCACCTCCAAGATTTGCGTCCTCTGCATTTAACGAGAGTTTTGCACAATCGGGACCCATCGTGAGGCGTACCTTAGATTTTTGGGCTGCCAAGAGTAGTTATCCAAACCCTTTTGGGGATCAATGAACTCTCAAAGCCGCTTCCTCTGCACCTTAGTGCTTAAGAGTTTTGCGTATTTCATGCTTTAATTACACGATATAATTGGTCATATTTTAGAGTTGGCTCTTAGATTTTGGTATTTAAACTGATCTATTTGTCAAATTTGATCAAAAAGCAAGGGAAGGGTAGAAAAAATGCCTAAAGATTTTTCAAAGAATGTGTTTGAGACACATGGTGACTTATTAGTAGGTTGGGCGTGTGTTGGCATTTTCCTGACACAAATTGACACGCAGCAACTCCTTTTTACTGCTCTGCCATGTGGCTCGACTTGGCTATGTGGCCTCGGCTAGCCCCCAACCAACTGCTTTTGTTTTCTCGGTATTTACTTCTGGATCAATACTTGCTTTTTGTTTTTCTATAATTAGAGATGTTCATTTTCTCTGCAAGGACGGGACCCCCCGGGGACTTGCCCCTAAAGAGGCGGGGAGGGAGCGGGGGAGAATTTTTCCCTGCCCCCGTTTCCGTCCCGATTAATTTATTTATTTTTAATATGTGTGTATATATTTTTCTAAGTCCAATATCACTCTGCACCTTAAGTTTTACCTGATTTGACTTGTTTGTCTTCTATTTTCTTGGATTTGACGTGACTGTTCAAATTTACCCAAAACAAATACAAATGTTACGATAACTATTTATAATTTATTTTTAAAATATAAAATATTCATAGACAGATATTTTAATTTATTTTGGTTGGAATTGGAGATCGACATTTAAATTATCTCGAGGCGAAAATGGACATGAAACTTCACTGTTATTTATTCCTCATATGTCATACGTACACGCACCCTTCACCACTCTAATCACTATCCTGATCTGCCACGTGTCCTACATGCATATCTGTCTGATCTCCACGTGTATTCCTCTTATTTGTTAGCTTTATATCCATTAACCACTATGCTTTATTTTAATATTATATCTTTTATTTATTTATCCATAAGCTCTACCCCTTTGTTTTTAATTTCTGATTGCCATACATGGTTTAATCTTCGATACCCCTTGTTTCTATTAAACAATTATAAATATAGAGATCCTCAAACTTCAAAAAGTATCTAATAAAATTTTTTAACTTTTAATTTTGTTAACACAAAATTGATAATTTAGGATCTTATTAGATACTAAAAATTTAATTTTTAGAGTTTTTGAATATATTAGAATACTATTAGACACAAAATTAGAAATTAAAGGATATATTAGATACTTTTAAAAGTAAGGAATCTATTAAACACAAAATTAAAAGTTTAATAATCTATTTAAAACAAAATTGAAACTATTAGATACTCTTAAAATTAAGAGACCTACTAGCCACAAGCTTAAAAATTTAAGGACTAAAATTGTAATTTGACCTAAGTATTACTAAACCTCCATCTTCCTTTTATTTTATTTTTTTTCACTTCAAAGAGTAACAATATATGATTAGGCCTCATTCGATAACCATTTGATTTTTTTTTTTAAATTGTGTTTATTTTCTCATCATTTTTATACAATGAATTTCATCTTTCTTAAGAAAATATTTGAATTTTTAGCCAAATTCCAAAAAGAAAAACTACTTTTTGAAAACTAATTTTTTTAGTTTTCAAAACTTGCTTTGGTTTTTGAAAAACATAGGTAAAAAGTAGATAACAAAATAATAGGCTTAATTTTTAAAAACAAAAATCCAAATGGTTATGGAGCTTAGAATATTCTCTTCCAATGTTGAAAAAACCCGTTTCTCCGATCTAACTCTCTTTTTCAATCGAAGAATTGTTGGAGATGATTTGAAAGTCCATATTTTTACATTAAGATCTAAAATGTGCTCTAAATTGTTCTGTAGAACCAAATCTATCTTGTCACTAGCTAATTCGTGGGAGCAAACATATATAAAATTGGACCTTATCAATTATCATGTGATATTTAAGTGAACAGACTCAATAATACATTTCTTTAAATATCATGCATAGTCTTAAACAAGGTATGATGATTGATACTGCCTCTAAATTCTAATGTTGGTAATAAATAGACGGTACATAAATAGAATGTGCAATAATATTACTAATTAAGATGTTTGAGTAAATTTTAACTTTTAAATTTGGTTGTTTTTGTAAATTTGAAAATTTTTTAGCTGTAAATATAATACTATTTTTTACATTTTTATTGATTTTGTATTTTCTTTCTTTTTTAATCATTCCAATTAGTTAATTTTGGAATGACATCACCATACCATTTACATTCAAGACAGCTTTTTTTCTCTTCTTTGTGGGTTTTTGTTGTGTCGAAAAATGGGATTAGGTGCATTATCGAAACCACATTTAATTAACCAATTAATTATATATCAATATGGAAAAAGATATCATGCTGAGATATTCTTTGGAAAATTATCATTTTAATACTAGAGAATAAAACAATAGCCTAATTTGAAAAGAATCTAAAAGTAAACTTAAGAGAATGCTTCACTTTCTAAAGTGGAGAATGCTTCACTTTCTAAAGTGGATAATATCATAGTAATATAGTAAGTTTATTTATTCTTACCAAATAATTAAAAAAAAACATTTTATTATTTTTTACATTGAAAAAGGAAAAAAATAATGAAAATAAAGAAGATGCTAAAAATATGTTTTAGTCCATTTTCAGTATTTTCAGTGTTTTTTTAAGTTAGTCTCTTTACCTTTTAACAATTTTTAATTATACCCTTTGAATTTCTCTTAGTAATCTAATTTATCCTTTGAATTTTTGTCTATTCTTTTTTTTAGTTCAACAATTAGTGAGAAGATTTGAACCTATAATTTTTTGATCGAGAATGTATGTCTTAACTAGTTGAACTATGTTCAAATTGGTCAATTTTTGTCAACTAATCATTAAGTATTGTTAATGGGTTATGGTAAATTTAATTATATCAACACTCTAACACTCCCCCTCACTTGTGGGCTTGGAAATTTGTAAGAGGCCTGGAAATTTGTAAGAGGCCCAACAAGTGGAAATCAATATTAATTGGGGAGGAAACGACTTCACAGGGGTTTGAACTCAAGACCTCCTGCTCTGATACCATGTTACTTAACCAAACAACCCAAAAGCTTAAGCTGATGGGTTATGGTAAATTTAATTATATCAACACTCTAACAAGTATCATGTTATATAATTTTATCATCAACCAACTTTAACATTTATCAATGGTGGTTGGTAAGGATATAATTTTAAAATTATTAAAATATAAAGAACAAACTCGAAAAAAACACCCTCAAACATTATATATATATATATATATATATATATATATATATATATATATATATATATATATATATATATATATATATATTTGCAAAGGTAATATATATTAAAAATGAAAAAATAGGACCATACAGCCCGAGGTCAAGACACCAAATAACCAACATAAAGCTCATAACGTGGCAAGAAAGCAAACAAAAAGAAGCCTAGAATAGATTTAAGGGATTAGATCCCATGGAAGAACACAAAATGAGGAAGGATTTGAGGCATCACTCATCCAAGACGAGCAATGATCAAAACATGTCTGATTGGATAAGACACAAGATAGTCTGGGGAGGAGGACTCGAACACCATGAAGACGCGAGTCTCATTCCCTCTAAATATGATAAATGACCACACACCAAGCTAGCCTCTAAACACGACGACTAGATGCACGCCACTGCGAACATGGCAGATCCAGTCCAGTTCGGTTGACCAATAGGAGATCTAATGATAGGTGCGACCCCATCACAAAACACCTTCCCATACATCCCTGCTAAAGGAACATGCAAAGAACAAATGATCACAAGATTCAACCATGTCGAAACATAATGTACAAACCCTAGGGAAAGAGGGATCTCATTTGTGTAGCCAATCACGGGTATATAATCTATCTCGAATTGCCAATTAAGTAATAAAGGAGTGCTTAGGGATATTGCCCCAAACCATAAAAAACTATACCACAAAACCAATGGTCGACGAGGACGAAAAGCTTCTCAAAACAGTGGCCATAAAAAGAGGCCTAAACGATTAGGTACCCGAGAACCATATCCTCCCTGTTAAGGTTAGGATGAATAGAGTAAACTAAACTAGAAAGTTCCAGCAACTTCAAAGAATCACAATGCCAGCGCCAAGAACCATCAGGCAACAAGAAATATGATATCGGGGCATGAATATAACTGGCAGCATCATTGATAACACTCTCACTATACTAGTAGATGTTGGGGCTCCTTGGAAGCCAAGAATCCACCCCAAATGAGACATATACGCACATCTCCTATAGAGAAGCCAGCAAGAAGACGAAAACGATTACTCAACCCAAAAATAGTATTGCAACACGAAGACCACCGAGAGGAATGCTGAACAATCCAAATCTGTAGGATATATTTAGCTAATTTTCTATTACCTACTTGTGCTTCGTTTGACTATACTTTAACTAACTTTATAATTAATTTTGATACCAAACTCTCCATAAATGTTAGGCCCTATGAATGAAACTCATTAGAATGATATTATAATTATAACCACATTAATATAACTAATTCTAGCATTGACCCATTGAACACATTCATATAAGAAAAATAAAAAAAAAAAAGAGAGAAAACAATTACGCAAGAGATACATTCTTGTGATTAGTGATTCCATTCTATAAGATATTAAACCATTACATTTAGAACATATATTATATAGTTTTAAAAAAGAAAAAAAAGTACATATAATATATTTAATAATATCTGTTTGTTCACGAGGAATTTAATTACGATTGAAAATTAAGTCCACATGTATAATGTGTTGAGCTGGTCACCGACTCACTCCGGCGTGACATTGCAAATAGTTGTTATTTATTTATTTTTCTTTCTTTATTTGTTTATTTCTTTAGCGGATATTGCCATTTTTTAAACAAAGTATATAATTAAATTAAATTAAATTAAGGATATTTCGTCGTAATTGGAGTACTACTTTTCAATTTTATTGTAATTTAATGTTTATACACCTCTTTACATTTAGAATTAAATATGGTTTTTGTCCGTTTCTCTTTTATTTGTTTTGTATTTTGATCTTTATTATTAATTTTTTTTTATTTATTCTCCAACTTCCCCTTTAATTTATATTTTATTTTGATATTTTAGTTTAAAATTCTATTTAAATCATCAATATTTCATCAACCTTCTTCCGGTTGTAAAAATACTAATTTAGATAAAATATAAAAATTAATAATGACTTTTTGATAAATTAAAATTAAGAAATTACTATGAGGCTAAAGTTAGAATTTAATGAAAGTTTTCTTTTAAAGTAGGGAATTTAATGAAAGATTTTTAAAGTTAAATAGAAAATTTGGCAAAAAGTTTTAATGTCAAAATCGTTCATATATATTATTAAATTATTTAACAATTTACAAAATTAATTTTAAAAATTATGCTCTCTTTGTGACTATTATTTTCTTTATAAAATAACCATAAATTAAAGAAAAATATATTTTTAGTAACATTAAAACTTGAAACTAAATCCAAATTATTATTAGGTAGATTTCAAATTACTCAAATATAAATTTCATTTAAAACTTTGCCTAATAATTAGTAGACAAAAAGAAGGAAAAAAAGAAATTATTAAAATAGTAATAAATATTGTTGCTGTCAAACAATAAATGAATATTAAAAAAAAATGAATTTTAAGAATTAGGAATGAATGGGGACAACCTAATTTAGCAATAATATGAAGATAATGATTTAAAAATTGGTTAGAAATGACAATAATAATATAAACTGAGTTTTTATTAAATGTAATGACAAATTTCCAAACATCATCAATGAGGATGGTGAGTCATATCATTAAGTGGGGCCCAGTTTCTGACTGATTGATGACTATGACTCTGAAAATGGTGGCAACTTCTAGATCATGTTTATGATATGCATACATGCATGCATACATACATAAGATGATGATGTGTATGGGAGGGATGGATGGATGTGGTTTTGCCAGGTTGTCAAATCCATGGGCATGGGTGGGGCATGATGATGATGTAAAGTTTGAATTTGAAAAAGACTGTTTTTACTTTTTTTTTAGGTCTGAGCAAAAGCACACAATTTATTTAGATTCCTGCTAGTTTTGGTACACAAAATAACAGCTAAAATTTAGGTTCAAATACCATTTTGGTCTATATATTTTGAATTTGGTGCTATTTTAATTTCTGCACTTTTAAATTTCTAATTTTAGTCCATGCACTTTCAATAAAACTTAAAATTGGTCTCTACTCTTAGTTTATTGTTAATTTTTCTAAAAATGAATTAGTCTTTATTAACTTTCCATCTAAAAATTTTAGAATATGTTTACACTACATCTTTTCTTGTATTAAAATTATTATTATTATTATTTAACCAATTTTGATAAAAATTAACCTCAAACTTATTATAGGAACCAATTTTAAGCTTGATTGAAAGTACATGGAATAAGATTGGACATTTGAAAAAACAAGAACCAAATCATTTTCAATTTAGTCTGGGTTAAAAATCACTTTTGGTCTCTATGATTTCATAGAGGTAACAATTTAGTTTCTGAACTTTAAATTTTATAACAATTTAGTTCATGTACCTTCAATTTTATAACAATTTAGTCAATGAACTTTAGTATGTGATAATTTAGTCCATGTACTTTTAAATTTGTAACAATTTAATCCCTGTTGTAAAAAAATTCATCAAAATGAAATGTCGATTTTTATTATTTAATGATTTACAATTTGTAACTTATAAACATATTGGGTTCTTAATTAGTTTATTGATCTATCTATGTAGGAAATTTCATTATATTTTAATGATAATTTTCATTATAGGGACTAAGTTGTTACAAATTTGAAAGTGCAAAGACTAAATTGTTACGTACTAAAGTTTAATGATTAAATTGTTACAAAATTGAAAGTACCAGGACTAAGTCGTTACAAATCAAAGTTTAAGGACTAAATTGTTTTACTTTTCTAAAAGTTTAGGGGACAAACAGTGATTTTTAACATTTAGTCTTTTATCTTTCAATATTCATAATTTTAACTTTAATGTATTAAAAATTTTCAATTAGATCATTTTATATAAAAATAATAGTAAAAATTTGGTATCAAAAAGTGTTTTTTTAATTCAACAATGAGTGGGGTAGGAATTCGAACCTCTAACTTTTTAGTTGATGATGATGTATGTTTTAACCAGCTATGCTCAAATTGGCTAGTAGCAAAGAGTTAGTGTATCATTAACGTTTTGTTTTATTAACATATTTAGACCTATGAATATATTATTACGATTTAGGGTTTAGAGCTTATTATACCCGCGCATCCAAATATGTAAATAAAATAATAATTTTATAATTTATTAGTTTTCTATTGACAATTTTTTTTTTTATATAGAATAACTTTTAATATATTGAGAATTTTAGAAGGTTGAGAACTAAATTGAGAACTATCTACTTGATATACTTGGCCAGAATAATTTGAAGAAAAATATTTTTATCAAGAAAAGAAAGTCATTAATTGGATAATGATTGATATGAATAAATTGATGATGATCAAGTATTCGAGAAACTAATCCTAATGATTGACATGGATTTTGTTTTTTAGATAATTATAAATATTTTTAAACTTCTACTTCTACAATATTGGATATTCATTTTTTTTTAGTTTAATGTGGTAGAGAGATTCAAACATTTGATATCTTGATAAAAAGTATATGTCTTAATCAATTGAGTTATGCTCAGACTGACCAATATTAAATATTTATTATTACCTTATTTATAGTTAGTACTAATAAATATTGCCAATGTCGTTAGTTGAAAGGTTTTAAAAATATACAGTACTCTTCTTAAAAAAAGAGAAAAGAAGATATAAAAATACAATTAGTATGTATATATATATATATATATATATATATATATATATATATATATATATATATATAAGTTCAACAATAATAAAGTGCGGGATCAAACCATCTATAGAATAATAATAAATGTATGGTTAAATTATCAAAAATACCCATGAACTATGGGGTTTGTTTCAATTATACTCCTGAACTTTGAAAAGTTTCATTTTAACCCTTGAACTTTGAAGTTTGTTTCAAAACAACTCTTGAAGATTTTTTTCGTTAAATTTATGGACGAAAAATGACGTATTTTCATATGTTTTGATTTTTTTTTTCAGTGTATATGTTCAAATATGTTCACATAAGTGACAATATAAATGCAAAAACATCATCTTCCGTCCATGAATTTAACGAAAAAAAAGCCTTTAAGGGTTGTTTTGAAACAAACTTCAAAGTTTAAGGGTTAAAATGAAACTTTTTAAAGTTCAGGGGTATAATTGAAACCAACCATATAGTTTAGGAGTATTTTTAATAATTTAACCTAAATGTATTGTCCAATGAATTATGCTAAGTTAACATTTAATATGTATATACTTTGTTACAAACTTACAATAGTATCACTAAAAAAATTTCCAACAATGACCCAAAATCTATATTATCACATTTAAAGAATATTATATTTCATACATCCATCCTACCATTTTTTATTTTGAACAAAAATGAATCACATATAAACTTAAAAATGAAGGATGTAATGAAATTTTAAATGTATATTATATTGATAAAACTGGTGTGTGAAGCTTAAAAAATGAAAATTTTAAAATAACTGACATGAGTTTTCGACATAAATATAACTCAACTAATCAAAGTACAACTTACCTCTTTGTGGTCAGAGGTTCAAATCTTCCACTTAAGTTGAACCTGTAAATATTTAATGATAATAAATTGATTCTTACCCTTTTGTTTCTGTCTTATTTGCTTGCCATCTAGATCTTGAGAAAAAAATTGAATGAGGTATATTTAAAATAACTATTGTTTTAACTATTCCAAAATAACTTTGGTTAAATTACAAATTTAATCTTTAAACTTTAAGTGTTAGCTATTTTAATAGATTCATAAACATTAAAAAATATCTAATAAGTCATTAAGTTTTCAATTTTGTGTTTAATAATTTCTTAATACATGAGACATTTTTTAAAATTTTAAAAACCTATTATACACAAAATAAATTTTGGTGACTAAATTTCTAATTTCACTATAAACTTTTCGTTCACTTTTAATTGAGAAGTTCGATTCAATCACGGACCAAATAAAAAATACACATAATGATAAAATTAACTTTTTACTTCAAAAAGTCACTTTTAAAAAAAATCACAAACTATGACAATTACAAATTACATTTCAACAAATTCGACAATATTTTAAAACAATACAACATTCGAAGAATAATATATATATATATATATATATATATATATATATATATATTCAAAAGGGTGGATTGTTTTTGTTTGAAATTCCAAAAAAAGCTACAAAAGTGAGAGGAAAGAAAAGAATGAGTTGGAAATGGCACGTGCAGGTGTTGGTGGAAGTGGAACCAAAGGAATATTAATTTAAAAACCAGCCCGTGAACCAACCGAGCCGCCAGACAAACGAAGGGAACCGGTGGGACCCATCCACGTCAGTGACACGTGCGAAGTTGAATTTTGACGCCAAATTAAATTTCAAATACAAATTATACTTTGCCCTTTTGGTTGGTTTTCCTTTTTCTTTTTTTCTTTTTTCTTTTTTTTTTTTTTTTTTTTTTTGCCTCCACATTACGCTTCCCGCGTTTTTCTGGGTTTTGGTTTTCCGTTTTGGCGCCCTTTGATTTCTCTCTCGAACGGTAAAAATTAAATAATTAAATGGGTTTTTTTTTTTTTTTTCCATCCAATGGCTAAAAAAGAAAAATGACTAATTTCACTTTTTTTTTTTGCTCTTTTTTTTTTTTTTGTAAATTGTGGCTTTTATGTTGGTTTTAATAATGATGACATAATTGACTACAAAACAATTGCCATGATAAAATATCTTTGTTTGGTGTCTAAATGGCTTGGGAAAAAGTCATCGTCGGCATGAATATAATTTTGAAAGAATAAATTAGTTAGGCCCGTTGGCGAGCCATTTTGATTTTTGGTTGCTATTTTTTTAGGAAAAAAAAACATAAAAAAAACATGTTTTATAATTGTTTTTTAAAAACGTTAGAGAGAAAAAAAAATATATATTTGACAAGGAAATATTAGTTTAAGAGACAAAAAAAAAATCATATGGAAAGGGTAAATTTAGATAGATCGAGCAAAAAACTTTAAAGAATTTAAAGTTAAACATTGAAGGTTATGTTAGAAAGAAAGATTAGTTAGAAAACAATACAAATTTTTTTTTTTTTTGAAGAAAGCAGTACAATCATTTTAGAAAGGGTAAAATGTTTTGAATAGATAAAAGTTAGAGAGAGAAATGCAACCATTTTAACAAGATATGTTAGAGTGAAAAGATAAATTAAAAAATAGAGAAAATTTTAGTAAAATTAGACAACAATATGTTAGAGTCGAGAGAAACATAAATTATAAAGATAAAAATGAGAGAGAAATCTCTTAGAAAAGGAAGATAAATTAGAGATAGGAAATAAAAGCTTTAGAGAAAAAATGTCCCAAAGAAAGAAAAATGTTAGATTTTGTTTTGAAAATAAAATAGAAATAAGTTTCAAAAAGTTTTTTTAGTTCACTTACAATATCAAAATCGTTTTTCAAAATCTAAAAATTGAGGTCCGTTTAATAACTATTTGATTTTTGAAAATTGTGTTTGTTTTCTAATTATTTTTCTACAATGAGTCTCATTTTTCTTAGGAAAATGTTTGAATTCTTAGCTAAATTTCAAAAACAAAAAACAATTAGCCAAATTCTAAAAACAAAAACAAGTTTTTGAAAAATACTTTTTTTAGTTTTCAAAACTTGCTTGATTTTTCAAAACATATGTAAAATGTAGATAACAAAACATGGAAACTCATAAGGGGAAGTAGTATTTATAGGCTTAGTTTTTAGTTTTTGAAAATTGTGCTTGTTTCTCACAATTTCTCTACAATGATTTTCATCGTCTCTACAATGATTTAAACCAAAACTTGACTTGGTTTTTAAAAACATAGGTAAAAAGTAGATAATAACTATGAAAATTCATAGATGAAAGTAGTATTTATAGGCTTAATTTTCAAAAACTAAAAACCAAATGGTTATTAAATGGGGCCTTAATTTTTAGTTTTTGAAAATTGTGCTTGTTTTCTCATCATTTCTCTACAATAAGTTTCATCTTTCTTAAGAAAACATTTGAATTCTTAACAAAATTTCAAAAACAAAAATAATTTTTTGAAAACTAATTTTTTTAGTTTTCAAAACTTGGCTTGGGTTTTTAAAACATATGTAAAAAGTAGATAACAAAACAAAAAAACTCATAGGCGGAAGTATTTATAGGCTTAATTTTCAAAAACTAAAAACCAAATAGTTATCAAGAGGGGTTTTACTATTTGATTTGATGTTTATTTACACGAATAGTATTACAGTAGAACGACGTTGATGATACTATTATATTATTGCTCTCTATTCTAACAACTATTATATTATTGCTCTCTATTCTAACTCCGCATAGAACTTCAATTTCTATTATTGATTTTGAGAAATTGTGTCGGTTTTGGGATTCACAATTTATATTTTCTTAGAAGAAATTCGTGATTAAAACTAGAGAATCTCCATTTTCATTCAAGTCAGGGCCCATCTTTGAAGAAATTTTTCGTCTCAATCAATTTTCTTTTAGTGGTTCTTGTTTCAAGAAGTCACAATTTTAGATATCATGTTGATTTTGACAATATATGATCGTTTTTGATAACGTTCTTAGACTTTAAGCTATCATTTTTTTTAGTTAAAAAAAAAACCTATAAAGGAAACAAAATAACAAAGTACTTTTGTTTGAATTGCAAGATAATTTGGAAGAAATAAAGCAACCTCTAAACTAAAACATAAAACAATAGATTATATGATATAGTCAATTCACATCATTAACTTTAAAGCATACTGTTTTCTATTGTAATAGTATTGTATTATTGTCATTTATATTCACTTACGTCACAATTTGATTTATTATTTCATTTAATGGATTCTACATGTTTTTAGAAAAAACTTATTGGTGATGTAATTTTATGTGGCAATTGTGTAAAGTTTTTTCTTGCTACTTGTGATAATGAAAATTTCCCCTTCATGTAAAGGACAAAAATGGCCCCACTTAAAAAAGAGAATCTTCATTAATTCTTCAAATAAGTATGGACAAAATTATGAAATTCTATAAAAATGTGTTTTTGTCATGGAAAATGAAATATCAAATGTAAAGATACAAATGCTTGGGCCGTATTTTTTTCTTTTTCATGTTCACTTTCTTAATTAAAAAAATCAACAAAAGGGAGAGAGTAATTTACATGGAGGAAAAAAGATTGTACAAAAATATTTTTTGTTTGATCAAAGTAAAAAATAAGAATCCAAAAAGATTCAAACTTTAGATAAAAACTTCAAATTAATTCAATTTCGCTAATTAAGTCGTCGTTGTGACCCATGCGTTTTTAGCAAAAACAAAAAAACAAAAAAAAACAGAGGTTAATGATTTCATGAAATCATATAAAAAGAAAATACTAACATTATGACTATAGTTTATTAACATTTTAATACATAAATGAAAAAAAAAAGGTTAAAAAACTATTATAGTTCTTATACTTTGGATGTTGTTCTACTTTAATCTCTATATTTTCAAATATTCAAATTTAGTTTTTGTACTTTCAATAAATTTTAAAATTAGTCCATATGAGTTTGGAGTTAATTTTTATCTAACTTGACAAAAAAAAAAATAATCAAGAAGATACACAATGTGAATATAGTTTTCATATTCCTAAAGATAAGACTTATAGAGACTGAATTTTTTTTTAGCAAAAGTTAACCATAAACTAACAATAAAAACTAATTTTAAGTTGGTTAAAATATCATTTTGGTCCCTCGATTTTGTTTCATTTTGGTCATTGTACTTTCAAATGTCCAATTTTAATCCATGTACTTCCAATAAAAGTTAAAATTAGTCCCTATAATAAGTTTGAAGTTAATTTTTATTAAAATTGGTTAAATAATAATAATAATTTTAATAAAAATGTGAAAGCTAATAGAGACTAATTTATTTTTAAAAAAAAATTAACAATAAACTAATATTGAAAGTATATTAACAATAAACTATTATTTCATTTAATGGAAAATTAAGCTCTATTGAAAGTACTAGGACTAAAATTAATCATTTGAAAGTATAGGAAAGAAAATAGAACAAAGTCCAAATTAAATTAATAATTTAATAATTAAAAGAAAAACTATTGTTTTTAACCCAAGGTTAAAGAAAAGGGATGATAATTAAATTATGATTTGACAAAAGAACCGAGGCATTAAAACCAAACACGTGTGACGCACTAAATTGAGAAAAAGGAGTGAGAGTCAATCACTGGCAACCACTGATAATTAGGCCCATATTATTTAAGAATTAAAGAGTCGTATAGTTTGAACTTTGAAATAAAATTCATGCACCTGGATTCCCAAATCTTCAACTTGACATATAAGAATAACCATATTATGTGTCTTTCTATGGAACTAAAAGTTCAAAAAGTGAAAATTTGAAAAAGCCAAGCCCATATTACTCAATTTCCCTTTTTTTTTTTCCTTTTCTTTTTCTTCAGCTTTCTATTCTTTACATATTTCTGCCATTTTTTTTCTTCATCCGTGTGCTTTGAATATTGGAAATGTATTTGGAAGTTGTTCTGATAAACCATGTGTTCGTTTTTTCCCAATGAAAATGATTGGTAATGGGTTAAAGTATTAGTTTGGTTGGAATGATTTGAGTTTAGTTTCAATTTGGTCCATGTACCTTAATTTCCTACCGTTTGAGTTATTGTTTGAATTTTGTCAAACTCAATGAATCATCCATCCCACTATAAGTTGGTGGTTTTTCATTTACTTGGAAAATGAGCTAGCTAATTGTGCTAGCTAACTGTGTTAAGGTTTAGAACCGAGAAAAACAAATAAGGGAATTGGAATAGAGTTTTTAAGTGGGTCAAAAATGGTATGCGATGATTTGTGACGTTCAACCAAATCACGGGGACCATATTGAAACTCTTAAAAACCACATGGACTAAAGTAAAACTAAGCCCAAACATAGAGACCAAGTATACGATTTAACCTTGAAAAACATGTTTGGTTCGCTACCTTTTAAAAGTTATTTTACACTTTTTTTTTCTTGATTTATTCTCATAGACCATCACCTATTTATAAGAATAATTGAGACTACTCAGTTTGTAAATTGTGTACAAATGACTCAATCACAAATTTTCCAAAAAGATTCTTAGAAAACTATTTTGCTCGACAAACCATCAATCAAATTAGAGTTTTGAGTTTTGCAGGTACAATGGCATAAAGGGAAATTCACCCATTTTTAGGTGTAGGAGAATGAACAATATCTTGGTGAATATCATCATCATAATGAAGAATGAAGTTGATCACCATAATCATTTTGATTTTTGACTTTTATATTTAGATAAGCTAATGGAAGGGGAAAAAAAGGCCTTCAAAACTTGGTTGAAATTCTCTTCTCCAATGCTTTCTTACCTTTTTCTTTTGATTCAACAGTCTTCCTTAGGTGGGAATTTGCTTGTCAAACATGATAAGTGGTACAAGTTGGTATCTTTTGGAATGAACATGCTTTAGCTTTACTTTGGACATATGACCTTTTTTCCTTTATGTATAGTAATTGTAAGAGTAATTCAGAATTATGGATGTGCCTCAAAATGGGTACAGTTCTTCAAACATGGCAACAGATAAAGAAAGTTTTGGCCCAAAGATCATACTTTGGGCCTTGACTAATAATCCAGGCCCAATTACAGCAATGAGTTTAGGTTGTAAAACAGCAATGGTTAAAGCTGTGCTAAGAAATCCAAATGAAATTGGGTTTCTGCATCATCTTAGAATCAGAATACCACACATATAAAAATGCTGTGATCGTAATCGAATCAACCATTTCTATCAGATCTAAGAAATTTAGAATGATCCAGGAATTATATGAAAAAGTATATGGTAAAAAAATAAGCAAAAAGATTTTAAAATCTAAATCTACATGACATCACAACAAAATGATGAAAATGTGTCCAGATCAAAGTCAAGGTGTATGGAATATCATTATACCAATGATTATTATTATTTGTACCCAAAAAAAACATTTTACCACCTACTAATCATGAGAGAGGGAGAGAACATCTTATTTGGGGGTCTGAACACCCGTTAGTATATATATATATATATATATATATATATATATTTGAGTTCAACATATGGGACAGGAGAATTCGAACATATAACCTCTTGGTTGAGAGTATATGTCTTAAACAGGTTCAGTTAAGAATTATATTAAATGCCCTTCAGATTTTTGTCACATGATTGCAAATGGTACCTGATATGATTCATCCATTCTCAAAATGATCACGATAGTATAGAATGACCACTCGAGAAACGGGTCTAAAGGAAATGTGATTCTACAAATTCATACACCTTCAAACCTTAGTGCAATAGTCTCTTTGCCACTACAAACCAAATAACTAAGCAGCCAATTATCAGTGTTCTTACATAATCAGAGAGCCTAAGGAAAGTACACGGGCCAGTTAAAATAGTAGGATTCCCGGTGGTCCTTGTCCATGTACTGATTCCACTGCATTAATGAAAAAATTTGTAAGAACAACATAGCCATTCCATGAGATCTTAAGAGTATAACATAGTTCATATGCAATAATACATGCTTGTTTGCTTCCATTCCACATAAATGGGAGTAGAACAATGTACCTTGAACCGGTATGGCTGATTTTTTTGACGGGCCTTTTTCCAGTGGTATTGCTCAAACAAAAATGCTTTGTCATGCCAACTACAAATTACAAATTGAGAATTTGTGCTTCAAATATGAGCCGTGCAAAACAGTAGTAGTCTCAATGGGAATAATGCAAAGAAGAAGTGTACTACGAGCAACAAGAAAGGATGCCAATATCTCCTATATATGTATATACATGAGTGTCTGGGTTAGCTTGTGTGCATCTCGACTGATGTTCTCACCAGACAACTGTCTGACCCTACTACATTTGGTTTCCAAGGTAACTCGTAGGATATTAAATCCAAGGTTGGTGGCCACCATGGCTTGAACATATTCCCTCTAAGTCCTTTATTATTTACATGACCCTTATTGACAACTAGACCAACACATGTTGGTTGCCAATATCTCCTATATTAACAACCCGACAAGTACACTGCATCAAAATCAGATTTGTGCTTCTAAGTATTAAGACAACATCGATGAACCAAGTGATAACACAAGGCAGAAACCTCATCTAAAGATCCACTACATCAGATTCATATAATATAAGAGAGCGTTCTCTCAAGACTAAAAGAAGCAGAATCCGAACATAAAAATAGCATTGATCAACATAAGAAGAAAAGCATTTATAATTACAATAGTTTATATACTGGCAGTATGCATCGGTAAAAACAAAATTCTTTTCTTCTCGGTACAGGTATCACACTATACAGGCAATGAAAGATTATCACTAATAATACTCTACATTCCAATTTCACAACTAGTTGAATAATGAATAATACGTTATAAGATAATCACATTACAGGCAAATAAATCCAACAACAAATTCCTTATCAGAATCCAACTCCTGTAAAAATTGATTTCAAAATTGACCCACCAAAAACGAGGTGAAACTATTCCTACAGAAATTGAACATCAATACATAACAACAGAGTGATGAAGCAGAAAAATAATTCAAACTATTAGCGGTGTAGTTTAAGAATTAAGACATTTCCCTGAAAATAAAACCCTAAATTGACTCCGGAAACAGAGAAAGAGAGAGATGAGAAGAAGAAGAGTACTTGAATTGATTGGAGAGTTGCCACATGTAGGGATTGAACCAGGTGAGAACAGAGAAGGCGGCGGATCCAATCCAAATGTTGACGAAACGATCTGGGTCGGCGTGTGGAACTCCAGGGTCGCCTCTGTAAGCATTTCCGAAGTACTTCTCCATTTCTTCGTCTCTCTCGCTTCGGCTTCTCAGAAGCACTGCTTCTCTCTGGTTTTCGTTCTATCTGCTTATCTACAGCCGTCCCATCTGCCGCTTGGGAATAGGCCCACTTGAGATTGGACTAAGGCCCAAATTTCCACGGCCCAATTGGAATTGAGCCCACTTGAGTCCAGTCTGTTATGTCAATATTTAAATAATATATAGAGATTTGTTAGAATTAAAAGTGAGAGTTTTTAAAACTAGCTAAAATTTTATAAGACGAGAATACATTGGTTCAATTACAAGTTTAGTCCATGGACTTTGATATTTGTGT
Source organism: Trichosanthes truncata (assembly GCA_033996785.1). NCBI lineage: Eukaryota > Viridiplantae > Streptophyta > Magnoliopsida > Cucurbitales > Cucurbitaceae > Trichosanthes > Trichosanthes truncata. Next base: position 54,980,468 of record JAWPNB010000003.1, read on the forward strand.
CTATTTAGTCTCTGAACTTTCAAAAGTATCAATAGATTCTTAAGCTTTCAATTTTATGTCTAAAAGATCTCTGACAAATTCAAAATTTTAAAAGATTAATTGATCTATTAGATATAATTTTTAATTTTATGTCTAATGGAACTCTAAAATTTTAATTTTGTGTGTTAGTAGATTTGTGAATTTTAAAAATTTAAAAGTTTAGACCCCTTTTGATAACTATTTGATTTTTTATTTTTAGTTTTTGAAAATTAAGCTTGTTTTCTCCCAATTTCTCTACAATGATTTTCATCTCCCTTAAGGAACATTTGAATTCTTAGCCAAATTCTAAAAACGAAAACAAGTTTTTGAAAACTATTTTTTTTAGTTTTCAAAACATGGCTTGGTTTTTGAAAACATAGGTAAAAACGAGATAACAAAACAAGTAAATCCATAGATGGAAGTAGCATTTATAGACTTAATCTTCAAAAACCAAAAATCAAAAGTCAAATGATTATCAAATGGGGCCCTATGGACTAAATTTGTAATTTTGAAAGTTCAGGAATCAAATAGACACAAACATCAAAGTTTAGGGACTAAATTTGTAATTTAACCAAATACATTTTTAATATCTAAAGTTGAGAAAATGGTTATAAATGACCTGCTAAAGTCTTAGACTAAACTCATCTAGCTAAGAGTTTATAATTTTTTTTTGTGACTGTAATTTGTTGATTTGACAAAATATACAAACTTTATAATTTTTTTATGACTATATTTTCCTCTCTCTCATTCCCTCCTCTTCTTCCTTCCTCCAACAAACCTTGTGGTCGCTACATCTCTTCTCTTGCCATGTTAGTGGAGAGAGTAAATAGAATGATTGTTTTGAAACATTTTTAAAATAAAAGGTTAAAATAAAAATTTTGAAACAGTAGTAGCATAGGTGAAACTAATCTCAAAATTTAAGGATATAATTGAAACTACTTATTCCCACATATACTTATTTTATATTTATAATCACCATCACGTCACATTTTGATGCAAGTTTAAAATTTTAAAGGTAGAGAGTAGAAATGAAACTTTCGAAGCAATAGAGACATAATTAAAATCTACCATAAAAGTCAGAGTCATTGTATAATTAAATTTGGTTTAAATCCCACTTTGTGGGAACTTTCAACTATGTTCTATTTTGGTCCATAAAATTACATGTTTATTCTATTTTAGTCCCTAAACGTTGAAAACTCTATTTTAATCCATAGACTTTTTAAGTTACTTTTAGTCCTTGCTAAGTTACTTTTCTACCTAAAATTTGTTTCGCCTAATGTTCGTTCATAGCCTATTTGACTTGAAATCATGCTTATATTAGCATGCTAGTACAAATACTTGAACTACTTCATTAATTTGTCGAAGTTAAAAATAAAGCTAAGAACCAAAAAATATATATATTATTTTTAAAGTTTAGAACTAAAATAGACATTTCAAAAGTTCAAAGACCAAAATGAATAAACTTGAATGGGCTATTTGGGGTGCTGGATGTGTTATAATAGTCTGTGGAGTTATATAATATTTGTTTATAATGCAGCTTTATTTAGTATATATTATAATAGTTTGTGTTTTTGGTGCAAAATACTCCACAAACTATTATAACTCACGCCCCAAATAGTCTCGAAAGTTTAGAGACTAAAATAGATATTTTGAAAGTTCAGAAACCAATCTAGAATAAACTTGAAAGTTCAGAGACCGTAATGAGATTTAAGATTTATGTACTATTTTGGTCCCTATACTTTTGGCTCTGGTTCATTTTGGTTATTGTACTTTTGGATTTGGTTCTTTTTTGTCTCTATACTTTTAAAAAATGACCAATTTGGTCTCTTCATTTTAATTTTGTTCTCATTTTTCTCAATCATAATTTTAGTATGATGCTTCATAAATTTGTATTAAATGGTTTCTATTGTGTATAACATTTATGTTTAAATTTTGCAAAAAAAAAAGTAAGACCTCAATTGATTACCATTTAATTTTTAGTTTTTGAAAATAGTTATCAAACACGACTAAATTGGTCACTTTTTAACGGACATAAACTAAAATGAATGTTCTAGGTTTTTTTTGTTTTTTTTTTTGACAAGTAGAAGGACGTATTTAAACAAAGATTTAAACCTTTAAATTTTAATAAATAAAAAATTTGGCTCTCTATACAGATGCATCTATATAAATCCCAAAAGCTTCTCTCTTTAAAACGAAAACCTCGAACTTTACGGAGTTTACAGTTCAGTTTAATCGCCTTTCAATCGTCGGAGATCCGCGGCGGCGTCTGTTTCCCTCCACCTTCATTTCCTATTTTCAATCTCACTTCGTTTTCCCCTCCATTTTTCAAGCTCTTGCGTTTTCCCGTCCTCTAGGGTTTTGCGTCTCCGATCGTTGGATCTCTCGCATATTTCTAATTTCCTCCTCCAGATATCGAAAAAAAAAAAAAAATCCTCTCTGGATTATTTGTAAGATAGGTTGGAAAGTTATTTCCATCAGTTTTAGAGCTTCCTTGTAGCTTTTCGTGTTTGTTTCTTCCCTAACTTTCCGATGATTCTTCAGATTCTTGTTCTTGTTCTTGATTTTGATTTCTTGTCTGATTCCGGATTTTGAATTGCCCCTTCTTTTTTAATTCAACCCGCTTGAGCTTTTACACTTCGGAGTCAAAGAAGAATCCAACCGGCTTCTTACGAGTTACTGGATTTTGATCGATTGAATGAGGCGAAATTCGAAGAAGATTGAAATGCAGGGCCAATGAGCGATGGGGCTGGGAATAACATGAAGTCGAAAGAACAACAAAGCTCTGATTCGAAGAAATGCAGAGCCAACGAGTTTGGGCGAGAGGTGTCAAGAATTGCAGTGGCTCAGATGTGTAACAGCGCTGGGTTTCACAGCTTCAAGGAGTCAGCTCTAGACGCACTGGCCGACATCGCCATCAAATACCTTGGCCATTTCGGTAAGATTGCAGCATTCTATGCTAATTTGGCTGGTAGGATTGAGTGCAATGTGTTTGATATAATTAGAGGGCTTGAAGAGTTGGAATCATCACAGGGGTTTCAGGGTGCTTGGGAACCAAATCATTGTCTTGCCAATTCGGGGTCAGTGAAGAACATTGTTCGCTACGTGAATTCAGTTGAAGAGATCCCTTTTGCTCAGCCATTACCACGTTTCCCTGTGATCAGAAGCAGGGAGGCAATTCCAAGCTTTGTTCAGATTGGTGAAACCCCACCTAGCAAACACATTCCCAATTGGTTACCAGCATTCCCTGATGCTCACACTTACAATCATTCAGCTTTGTGGAGGAGGAAACCAAGAGAGCCCCGCGCTGAGAAGATTGAGCTTGCGAAGCAGCTGAGGAAGGCGGAGAAATCTTTGCTGGGTTTGCAGCAGAGATTGGTTTCCTGTGGTTCTGCAAGAAGTGGCAATGGGGAGATTGAGTTTTCAGGAGGTGAGAGCAATTCATTCCTTGGGACTTGTTTGCAAGAGATGGAAGATGGGATTGGATTACCTTCTGGAAATTCAATTGCCATGGATGGGATGAGCCATTTGTCTGTGCCAGAGGTGTTTGCTCCTGCCATTGAAGCGATTAAAGGTGGTGGTTTAGCTAATAGTGAGGATGATAAGGCAATGATTCTTCCTCTTGCGAGGCCTCTTGTTCATTTCAAGTTAGAAACTAGCAAAACTTTTCTTGGAGGATCTGTGAATTTGAATGCTAAAATGGCAGGAATAAGGGGATCTGTGTTCTGGGTCAGACGAGATGATGAAAGAGATCAAAAGAACAAAGACGGAAGAGATGAAAAAAAGAGGAGAGTCGAATACATTCTCAGACATTCTATAGACAAGCCAGAGGAGCTCAACCAGTCATGAAACCAACAGCCCGATCATGTTTATTATCATTGTTGTTGCTTCAATATGTTGAAGCTCATGCTTTCTCTTCAACATTGCAATGGAAAACGTGCCTGTGATCTAAATTCATACAATGAATTTCTTTTTCTTTTTGTCTTGTTTCATTCATTCTCTTAGATTTGATATTCAGCTGGTGATAACTTTAACCTGGCATTGATGCAGCACTTCTTATTATGAGAAACTTCAGCTTCTTAACAAAGGTTAGCAGTTAGCACAACATTTATGCAAGTTGTTGGAACAAACTATAAGGAAGCATATAGCAAAGGATGCCAATGGGATGACCTTTATTCTGTGCTTGCAAGTATAAGAAAGACTGTCAAGTTTGCATCAGAATACAAATTTCATTATAGAGCAAGAGGCACATCATTTCTTTCCATCCAAAAGAGGCCTAACAATGGATAGTATGCAGAAGAGAAATTAACTACCATATCCGTACGATTCACCATTGGCAGATAAAAACACAAACTAATCTCATTTTACTAAACTGCAGAAATGCATACTGATCTTTTAAATCGATCCAAAAGAGGCCTAATTCAATAACAATGGCAAAAACTCGTTTTAAGGAAGAGACTAAAAATTAACAGGGGAAAAACTCACAATATCCAAAATAATAAACAAGAGAAGAAACACTAGATTGATGGAATGCAGCAATATCTCTTTTAAGCACTTTAACGTCCATTTATGCTTCCAGCTTGAATTCCCCAGGGCCTGCTTTAATCATGACTGAGATCTCAATGTTTCAGCTTCAAATCCGGTTGCTGGGGAAATAATTTGCCTCGGTGGTTGAAGACCATGAAATCTAGATTGGCAGGAAGAAAAACTATCCTGCAATGGAGAAAATATTCTTCTATATGAAAATTTATTTAACTTGCGTGCTGAAAGAACGTACTAATAATAGTGAAATTAGTAGTAACAACTCCAAATTCTTGGGAATCTATTCAGAACTTGAACAAAATTCAGATTGAAGGGCCGGAATCTATACCATGGACATAAAGGGAATAACCCAAAAAGAGAAATTCTCTAAAATTTCTAATGGATTGATATCTACCTATCTCGAATATGTAAGAGTGGCTTGATAAAACCTTCTAAGAAAAAAAAAATAACTACTAGATCCTAAGAAACTCTATGCTGTAGCACTTATTATTCGAACTTTGAAGCACAAGAAGGCACAGCAGCAAATTGCCAGATACCAGGGGGGGAAGTGGACAGCTGAGATGGTAACAAAGGTTACATGACTTTGGATTGAGGTTGTTCCGTCCAATTTAAGGTTTCCACCCAATGTTTTACCACTCATTGGGAATTAGTTAAAAAAAATTCCTAGACTGTGTATCATGATAAAAAGCATTGTCAAAAACAAGGAAAATGCTGCTCTTCCCTAACAAAATTCTTAAAGGGTTACAATACAAGTGTTAGTGAGTTTACCCTGTTGCACCTAAGAGTTATCCCCTTTTGTTATTCATAGGACATCTTTGTTTGAGTTGATGGGAACTAAACCAACTTCTCTTTGATTAAAAATCCTCAAACCGAAGGCATGACAGATTGCACAAATAGATTTCCTGAAAGAATGTTTGACACGTCTCAAATCCATACAATTGGGTTGATATTCAGGATATGTTTAAATTTAGTGATAACCTTTAGCAAAATTTTGGTATCAGAGCTAGCTTTTGTGGATTAGCAATTGGTCTACAACCTTCAACCCCAAAGCCTTATCGTTTACCATGCCAATGAAATCAAGCATTGTTGTTTTATGGAGATGGTCAATATCATATCGATGGGGAAAAACTAATGGCGCAATTCCATTCTAAAAAACATTTAATGTACAAATTGAGAGGAAAAAGTACCTATTCTCCTCGGATTCTGGATTAATCGAGAGAAACTTCCCTGGCACGGTGAGCGCAGCCCACATGGACAATACTAACCCTAGAATCAATTCGATTGCCACCTAAAATTAGGGGAAAAGAAAAACTTCCTTAATTCAAAAACAACTCAAATCGAGTGAGAAATGCGAAACGAGCTGAAAGCTAAGATTAAAGAAAGAAAAAGAGTGATGAGGATACATTAAACGGAGGTCCTGAAAACTCTTCCTGCATGATCTTCAATAAGCTCCTATCTGCAATCAAAACAAGATCAATTAAGAACTGCGGGGTTTACCAACAACAAGAAGCAAGTAAAGCTACAATTAGAGAGTATAATCATGGGTTTTTTAGGGCATACATTGGATGGTTGAATAAGCAGCATGAGCCAAAATTAGAACTCCGAAGACGCCGACCACGAAGCCCACTCCCATCTCGACCGACGGATCTCAATCACCGGACGGCGGAAGCTACAATTTCAACGTGAACAAACTTCAAATTTCAACGTGAGGGGACAGATTAAGAAACAATCCAGAGAGATCTTCCCCTTGCTCGCCTCGACAGAGTCCCAACTTTTTGCTTGGATCTATGGAATTCTAATTATCTGCCCTACTTGTGTTAAACAAACTTGTTGATGTTAACGGATAGGTTAAATTATCAAAAATACCTCAACTATAGAATTGTTTTTAATTATACTCTTAAACTTTAAAAAACTTTATTTTAACTCTTGAACTTTGAAATTTGTTTCAAAATAATCTTTGAATGCTTTTTTCGTTAAATTCATGGACGGAAAATGATGGATGGAAAATGATGTTTTTGCATTTATATTGTTGCTTATGTGAACATATTTTAACATATACGTTGAAAAAAAAAAATCAAAACATATGTAAATAAGTCATTTTTTGTCTATAAATTTAACGGAAAAAACCTTCAATGGTTGTTTTGAAACAAATTTTAAAGTTCAAGGGTTAAAATGAAACTTTTCAAAGTTAAGGGGTATAATTGAAACCAACCCCATAATTCAGTGGTATTTTTGATAATTTAACCTAACGGATATTTAAAAAAATAAAATAAAATAATAAATCGCATAAATTTATTAGAAAAATATTTGGATTAATATATAATTTTGTTTTAGCAAGACTTGGTTACATCTAAGCTGCACCCATCTTTTTCCAGCTCACTCCAACTGCAGAGGTGTTCATAAATTGGGTCGAGTTGAGGCTCTATTTAGACCCAACCCAATTGTTTTACAACCAAAACAACCCTTATTAATTAATGAACATAACTTAACTCAATCATGAAACATTTGGGTTAGGTTGATTCGGGTTGTTCGGGTCATTTATTCAAAATTTTAGTTTTAAGAAAAAGTAAAATGTCAATATGTAAATCATCTATTTATTTATTTTCAAACATTGAATTAAAATTAGCAACTCGATTTCAATTTATATTATGAAAAATACACTCTAAAGACTTAAAAATGTACTTTTAAGAGTTATTGAAGAATAAATAATTCAAAAATAATTTTATAATTAAATAAAAATAAAACAAATACATGTATATATAATTTTATAGTAGGTAAAAAAATAATTTTTAAAATTAATAATAAGTTCGGGTTAATTAGAGTCAACCTAAACTAATTTTAGGTAAACTCATAAACCAACTCAACCCATAAAATTTTCATTTATTTGAACTCAACTCAATCCAAATAAGTTGATAATCCAACCCAAACCGTACGGGGTTGGGTTGGGTTGATCGGGTGTTTCAGGTCATCGGGTCTTTTAAACACCTCTAAACCACACAATAGAAAAACTTAAAAAATATTTTTAAAAAAGAAGAAAAAAAGTTTGCCACGAGCAAACTGTGGATGGACAACTAGGTGGATTGCACAAAAATGGGTGTAGCCCAGGATGCACCTAAGTTTTCTCCTTTTTTTTTCAACAATTACGAGAGGTGGGGGATCAAACCATCTACTTTGAAATTGTAATTGATGCCTCATCTATTGAACTATAATTGAATGGGCAACATATAAATATTTGGTTAAAAATATACTTTTGGTTCCAATACTTTTGTTGGTGTAACAATGTAGACAACTTTAGTATGTAACGATTTCGTTTTGTATTTTTAAATTTGCAATGATTTAATATCATGACAATTTAGTCCTTGGAATTTACATTTTGTAATGATTTAATCTCTAATGTTAAAATCTCATCAAGGTGAGGTATTGATTTTGTAGCTTATAAAGACTTTTAGATAAGATATCAATTAACATCTCAAATGTCGATGGTTTGATCTCCCATACTCTGTAATTGTTGAACTAAAAAAAACAATTTTGATTCCTAAACAATTTATAGATCTACAACTCTAAGAAACTCCGTAAATTTTAACAAAATTTTACATGATAGAAATTAGGGATTCAATCGTTACATACTAAAACTTATGAACTAAATTGTTATAAAATTGAAAGTATTGTGACTAAATTATAATATTCCAATATTCAAGATCGTAAGTTGTTACTTCAGTGAAAGTATGGAAATCAAAGGCATTTTTTAAACTAAACATTTTATGATTTTTTTAAATATGTATGTACCATTTTTTATTTCTTGAGTTTAACAGATGGTAATGAGTTATTTAACTTCTCAACTATATTTGAATTAACTACTTTACTCTTCTTAAATCAATTATATACCTTAATTAGTTAAACTATGTGTGCGTTATATAATATTTATTTTTACTAACTTGTGTTATACTGTTTTGCTTATAGAAGCATTAGGCAGAAATTTCACTTCATATTACTCTATGATGTTGATTGGTAGTATAGAGTAATGGTGAGGACATCCTGTAGGGATTTTGGCAATATGTTTGAAGAGAAATTGTCCCACATTGGAAATGTACAAGAAAGTCATGGGCTCCAAGCACTATAAAAGGAGTCTATGGCTTTGGTTTCAAATCATCCCGATTCGAAATACTTTAAGCCTGGTATACTAACTCTAGTTAAGTGAGTGGTATAAAGCTTTGAGAGAGTGTTTCTTTGTAATTGGGGTCGGAGAGAGAATTCTGTGTGATTGTAATAATTTTTCACATAGTAGAGTATTTCTTTCTGTCCGTGGTTTTTTCTCCGGTTTTGGAGTTTTCCACGTTAATTCTTGTGTTTCTTATTTTGTTACTTTCTTTTAATTTCTCAGTTATTTTTCTGCTTATTCCTGCGATAGTAGTGGGAGGTTTTTTCCCAACAAGTGGTATCAGAGCTTTAGGTTCTTAGTTTCTTGAGTTTCTAAGTATGCTCTGTGGTTGCAGCACTGTCTGAACTTCCACATCAGAAAAGATTTCTTGAAACGAGCTACAGCTGGTATTGTGAATAGTGTGGGTTGTTCACTATTTGCAGATTCGCTAGGAGTGAAAGCAGATATGTCAAGCTTTATGAGTCCAGTGAAGATTGAAGTGGAGAAATTTGATGGAAGGATGAACTTTGGCTTGTGGCAAGTGCAAGTCAAAGATGTGCTGATACAATCTGAGTTACACAAGGCTTTGAAGGGAAGACCGAGTGGTGGTGCTTCTGAAAAGTTAAGTGGTGATGGTGGTCCAGTGGAGTCCAGTGGTGGTTCCAGTAGAGGTTCTAAGAAGTCCAACATGAGTGATGAAGAATGGGATGAATTAGATTTGAGAGCTGCAAGTGCAATTAGACTAAATTTGGCTAAGAATATTCTTGCAAATGTGCATGGAATTTCGACTGCCAAAGAGCTTTGGGAGAAGCTTGAAGAGATGTATCAGGCAAAGAACATCTCAAATCGGCTGTATCTAAAGGAGCAGTATCACACGTTGCGAATGGAGGAAGGCACGAAAATCTCAGATCATCTGAGTGTTCTCAATGGCATCGTCTCTGAGCTGGAGGTGATCGAAGTGAAGATAGAGGATGAGGATAAGGCACTCAGGCTTATCTTGTCACTTCCACCTTCTTATGAACACATGAAGCCAATCTTGATGTACGGGAATGAGACTTTAACTTTTGCTGAGGCTACGAGCAAACTTCTATCAGAAGAAAGAAGGCTGAAGAGTAGTGGACATACTTCACATGAGGATTCAGCACTGGTAGCTAGCAATTGGAAGAAGAAGAAAGACTTCGTGCAAAAGAAAGGTTGCTGGGAATGCGGACAGTCTGGGCACATGAAAAAGAATTGTCCTAACAGAGCAAGTTCGTCAAAGGGCTCTGGATCGGATGCTGACATAGTCTCTCTTGTTAAGGGAGATGGTGATTTCTTCTGAAGAAAGACAGAATTCATCCTTATGGTATGTCCGCTTTACCATGATAGAGGATGTGATGTTAGCGGTTCCACAGGTTTGCACATGGGCATTGACTTGGCGGTTATGCAAGGTGTGTGTGGTGGAAGTTATGTCGATGGTTGAAGAACTTCCGGGTGAGCCAAGTAGGTGGAAGTTGCACCATAAATTTTCAGCAAGGTTTATCGACATGTGACGAAGAAGAAAAGTCTTGGAAGGTGACATTCCAAGCGGGTCTACTTTTATGGTGGAGTAGGTTATAGTTCTCTGTGTTGAGGATTATGTTTTTTCAATGAAGACAATTGGTGAAGTAGAAGCTGTGAATTCTTCAAATATCTTGCCAAGGTGGAATTTGTAGGGATTTTGGCAATATGTTTGAAGAGAAATTGTCCCACATTGGAAATGTACAAGAAAGTCATGGGCTCCAAGCACTATAAAAGGAGTCTATGGCTTTGGTTTCAAATCATCCCAATTCGAAATACTTTAAGCCTGGTATACTAACTCTAGTTAAGTGAGTGGTATAAAGCTTTGAGAGAGTGTTTCTTTGTAATTGGGGTCGGAGAGAGAATTCTGTGTGATTGTAATAATTTTTCACATAGTAGAGTATTTCTTTCTGTCCGTGGTTTTTTCTCCGGTTTTGGAGTTTTCCACGTTAATTCTTGTGTTTCTTATTTTGTTGTTTTCTTTTAATTTCTCAGTTATTTTTCTGCTTATTCCTGCGGTAGTGGTGGGAGGTTTTTTCCCAACACATCCTTACCCCGGACAGCACTAGAGAGTTTGATAGAACTAGAGAGTTTATTCATTTCACATTTTACGAAGACATCACTAAAGTCTAGTGGATTTAGAACTTTGTAGCAATATCAGAAGAAAAAAAAAATCCAAACCATCACAATGTCATGAAATTTTTGGAAATAGTGGTGTATACAATTTCCTTCATGGGCGATTCTAAGACTAACAAAAATGTCATAACATGTACTTATGACAATTTTTTAATGTCATGAAATTCTAAAATTGTATTAGTGATATTATTACTTAGAGTCAAAAGGTAGTCAAATGAGTTTATCGTTTGCCTTATTTGGAAATATTGAAGATTCAAATAGATTAGTCTGCTTACATCTCTAAACATATTAGAATTTATGACTATTGTCGATTCTCATAAAATACACGTCATTGTTGCATAAAGGGATCAAATTGTTGTTACCCCATAGCATTATATTGGTTGAAGCTATATATATATATATATATATATATATATATATATATATATATATATATATATATATATATATATATATATATATATATATATATATATATATATTGGTTGGAACTATAATAGGGTAGGCCTTGTGTTTGGTTTTTGATTTTTGAAAGCTATGCTTGTTTTTCTCACTTTTTCTTATCATAGTTTTCATCTTTCCTAAGGAAACATTTGCATTATTAGTCAAATTCAAAAAACAAAAATAAGTTTTTAAAAAATAAAGTCCTCTTTGATAACCATATATGGTTTTTAGTTTTTAGTTTTTTAAAATTAAGCTTGTTTTCTCATGAATTTTCTATCATGGTTTTTATCTTTCTTAAGTAAACATTTGAATTCTTAGTCATATTCTAGAAACAAAAATAAGTTTGTAAAAATTACTTTTTTTATTTTCAAAACTTGGTTTGGTTTTTTAGAATATTGGTAGAAAGTAGATAACAAAACAAATAAACTTATGGTAGTAGTGTTTATAAACTTAACTTCAAAAACCAAAAACCAAATGGTTATAAAACGGGCCCTATTTTTTTTAGTTTTCAAAACGTTGCTTGGATTTTGAAAACCCTTGTAAAAAATAGATAGTAAACCAAAGAAATTCATAAGTGGAAGTAATGTTTATAAACTAAATTTTCAAAAACAAAAAATCAAATGTTTATCAAAGGCCGTAGTCATTTAACTATCTATCGATAAATTTGCTTGAGTATCTCAACACGAGCCATTTCTCAGTGATGTGGGGTCAAATTTTTTGAATATTTGCATTTTAGAAATGTTATTTTTATTGTATTTTTGTTAGTTTGATCCTCCCCTAGTTGGATTGAATAACTCACCACGAATTCAAATCTAGGTTTGAATTTCATTTTTTGTCCCAAAAACTTTCATTCTCATTCTATTTGGCCCTTGAATTTTTAATATATCTACTTTGATCCCTAAACTTTCAAGTTTGTTAGATTTCATTTTTTGAACTTTCAGAATGTTTATTTTAGTCATTGAAATTTTAAAAAATAACCACCTTACTTTTATCTTACTTTGAACAAATTGATAGCATAGTCTTGAGTATGTGCACTTATGTATTAATGTGAAAATGTATTTAAACCTTTGGTTGACAACAGTATTGGATAGGTGGATATTAGGTGAAAAGATAAAACAACAAGGACCAAAATAATTATTTTTTAAAAGTTTAGAGACTAGAATAAACATTTCGAAAGTTTAGTTATCAAAATGAAACAAAATATGAATACCTAATTTTTATGAGAATTATTGAAATTTCATAGATTAATATGGTTTTAAAAAAATATTTTTAAATGATTGTTTGAGATTGGGAATGCTAATTCTAACTCCGAACCTTACCATTTTCATTTTATTAAATCAAACTCTAGGCTAACTTTATTAAATGGTTAAACTACCGATTGTTTTTATTCAACTATAAGGCTTAATTTAAAATTCATCTAAAGTTTAATCATTTCCATTGTCCTTATGTTTGTTTGTTTGTTTGTTTTTTTTTTAAACAAAATAGAATTTAAATACACAAAATATTAAAAGTATTTCGACATGGCCTACACGTCAAGTGGAGATTAGACGACACGTCGTTACATTTAGACATCGATAAGGTACTGCTAGAGTCGGTTCAGCCTGCTCTCTGTGCGTGTCACTGGTTTCTGAAGCTTGCAGGTTGTTTCTTTCTTCACCTCCAAAAGTGTCCGTCGGCTCACCGGTAAGTAATCAAGAAAGATGAAAGAAAATGGCCGATCATGATCTTGTTTTCCATTTTATTCAGCTGAAATTCTTCGATTTAATGATTATATTTCCTTATTCTTCGTTATTGTGGCAATCAATTGCTCCCCCCTTGCTCCATCATCTAATACAAAGACATTTTACGTCAGCAATTTTTGTGACGATTTTTCACTATTAAATTGAACATTTGGGTGATGTTAGTGGTTGTTTGTAGTCCATGGATGATGGGTTTTCATGGCTGAAGAAATATCTACCTTCATTAAATGACTGCTATTGGTTTGAGGAAACTAGTAGAAGTTGTATTCTGTTTTCTAATTAACAGAATAGAGATAGTTAGGAACCATAATTGAAAATTGATGGCTTTGATAATCTTTATCTGATGGATTATTTAGTATCACATTTGTCTTTAAGTTATGAAGGAAGGATGGTTTGGAATGGAGTATATTGGGCCATTTTCTTTTTGAAATTCTTCATTTAATCTGTTATTGATAGATGACACGCCAATGCTCTTAACTTTTGGGTCATTTTCAAGTTTGAAAGTTGTCTACTGCATGTTATTTTAGGATAGGTTTATTGGAGTCTAGAGCAGAATTCTCATTGCCCAAACAAGGAAAAAGGAGATGGGCCAACTTCTAAATCCACTTCAAGGATCTATATTCGGTTGCAAAGCCGTTGCTCAAGATCCACCCAAGTTACTTTTTCAAAATTTGTCCCCATACTTTGCCAAGTATGACAGATATCATGCTGTCTTATTGTCAACACAAGGTATGAAATTAATTTTTCACTTTATATTAGACTTTGAGTTTGCACCCTATCCTTATACAAGTTTATCTTGTTTTGAAGTTACATCTCAGCACGAAGTTGGTGGGTAGTCTATTGTAAGAAGAACTTGGTAAACTCTGAGGTATTAAAACGGTTTATTCCCCTTTTGTCCTACTCAAGTTGTCTGATGATGGAAAAGGAAACTTTAGGTCCCGTTTGATAACTATTTGGTTTTTGATTTTTGGTTTTTGAAAATTAAGCTTGTTTTCTCCCAATTTCTCTACAATGGTTTTCATCTCCTTTAAGGAAATATTTGAATTCTTAGCCAAATTCTAAAAACAAAAACAAGTTTTTGAAAACTACTTTTTTTAGTTTTCAAAAAATGGCTTGGTTTTTGAAAATATATGCAAAAAGTATATGACAAAACAAGTAAAACTATAGGTGGGAGTAGTATTTATAGGCTTAATTTTTAAAAACCAAAAACCAAAAACCAAATGGTTATCAAACGAGGCCTTAGTATTTTATTTCCGTGTGTATAACTTGAACTATCAGTTTTCTACCTTCTATGACTGAGTTTTTTTAAACTTGATTTAACTTGTTTACTTTGTTGCCTATTTGAAGTATTCCATGTAACAGTCTAACGCAACTTCTAGGTATTGTATATAATTTGGTTGTGGTCTTTATCGAAAATTGGGATTATTGTAGGATCATGCTCTTAGTTGGTGGAATTTCGAGACTGTTCCACATGTACAAACTCTTGAAGAGTTTCCTAGAGAAGAACTTGCCAGAAAAGTTGTCATGGTCAGGTTTGATTCAACCTTACTGCTACAGGAAGAAACGGACGCAAGGATTAACTCGGTGAAGAATGCAGTCTTCACCATTAAGTATCTATACAAGTCTGGAGCAAAAGTGATACTTGCGAGCAGCTGGAATATAAACTCTACTGCAAGACATCCTGATATGGAGTCTGTCGCTGGTATATATTCTAGGATGTTTCCTGATTTCAATATAGTACACTGTTATTTCATTTCGTGAATGGAGTTCTATAACCTACCTCAGATATGGGATATAATGGGTGATGTGGGGTGATTTCCTCTGGTTCATTAGTTTTGCCGAATTGGATTTGTAAGAGATGCTTCAAAAGAGAATTTCAAATTGAGCAGGCTTAGAGATGACACTTCCAATTCTATGGTTGGTTGTCAATGATACATAAGGATAGATTGGACTCTCTCCTATTATTATGGATTTTGAGAGAATTGATTATGTTGATCCTATTCCCTACATGAATAAGTCAAAGTAGCATACAAGAAAATAGAAAACCTTAATGCATGAAAGTTAAACGTTAATGGAGCTCCACTATCATACTTCTAGACGGTTTTGTATATTTAGGCGTTTCTTAATGCTTAATGATCGATGGCTTGCCGTTTCAGATTATTTGTCCTCTGTTCTTCAACTCAAAGTTCTCCCAGTAAAGTGCAGCTCGTTTAGTATGATGTCAACCAAAGAATGCTTCGAGAAAGATGATATTCTTCTTCTTGAGAATCTTTCTGAGTTCAAAGAAGAAGTTGCTAATTGCTCAAAATTTTCCAAGCTGCTATCTTTAGGAGTCGATATTTTTGTTAATGACTCTTTCTCCCAGTCTCATAGAATTCTTGCATCGACGGTTGGAATTACTCGTTTCTGCTCTACCTGCATAGCTGGTTTTAACTTTGAAGAAAGTTTATGTCAGCTAAAGAAGGCTGCAGAAACCAAGAGGCAACCTTACGTTGCAATTGTACGTCCTCCACTACTAGGATAGATATGGATTTTTCCTTCACCAGCCATAAAAGATTCTATGTAATGTATTATGAATTTTTTAATATAGATTGGAGGAGGCAACCTTTTTGACAAAGCAGCTGCCTTGCACTTTTTAGCTTCCACATGCTCTGTGTTGTTCTTTGTTGGAACGATGTCGTTTCAGATAATGCATGCTTTGGGGCTGACTGTTTCATGTCTGGTGAATCGTGGTGTATGTAAGGAAGCTGCAGACATCATTCAGTTTTCACTTGATAAAAACGTACAAATCGTGTATCCAAAGGACTTCTGGTGTAAGAATGTTGACACTTCAAAGAAAATGGAATTATTTGCTTCTCATGATATTCCAGATGGTAAGTTTTCATTTTTTTTCCTACTCGAATGAATATTTATACATTTTAAGGTTTGACACTTTCATGAAAGCTTGTAATTTCGTTATCTTCTTCTTCCTCTTCTAGGTTGGCTACCAGTTGATCTCGGTCCTACATCATTAGAAGAAATAAATGCCCTGCTTATGAATAGCAAGGTAAGGTACATTTTTGTCCTTAAGTTACAATAGTTGCTTCTGCTTAATCTAAAATCCCAATTTTCTTCCATTGCCTGGTAATTTTGAACTACAATTTTATGATTTAGAACCTCATTATGTTCAACTTCTATTTAATTTAGAATATAGCAAGTGAATTCCAGTAATATTTGACATGCAAAGAAAAGCTAGAGTAGATGAAATCATTTCAATCTTTTGCTTTATTTGAATATCATGGAATACTATCTACTTTTATTCAAATTATAGGGATTTGATCATTTATACTGTTCCTACGACTTTTTTATAACTTTAATGTAAATGCCTGTGCATTCAAGTTTCAATTCGTGGGAATTCAAATCTTTGGGTGGGGGTGGGGGAAGAAGAATTGAATTTCACAAGCTAGATCTGCCTTTAGTTTTTGGAATGTTGGATTCTGCAAATATCAAACTCGAGAGTGAAATTACAGATCCTAAGATTCAGATCTTATGGTCATCGACTTGCAGATGCAGGAGGTTCATTAATACATCATTCTGCTATCTGCATTATTTTAAAGCACCTACTAGTTGTTTTCTGTTATTTACTCAAGCAAGGATCAGTCTAACACTTGAGCACTATGTTGCAGAAGATTCTATGGATTGGTCCAGTGAAATTCAGCGATTCAAGCCAAAGTACCGTTGGAGCTTCTAAATTAGCAAGAACGCTACATGGTCTAACCCAAAGTGATTGTGAGGTAACTGTTGTTGGAACCACAGCATGCAAAGCAATGATGCAGGAATCAAGTTCCCTAGCTGCTTATAATGTCTTTGAGAATGCTTCAGTTGTGTGGGATTTCTTTAAAGGGAAACAACTTCCAGGGGTTTTGGCCTTGGATAGAGTAAGTTTTTTTTTTTTTTGTCTTATTATCATTATTATCTTTAATTAAATAACGGGTTTAAACTGTTACAGCAAAAATCAGAATATTATGTGAATCTATAGGGGAAAAGTGTCATAAATCATTTTCACATGTCCTGCTTGATGATTGTGATAGAACCCGAATATATTGAAATATAAAAGATAAAAGGAATTACAATATAACTCCCCAAGTATTCAAGGTACTTGGAAGCTCCCCTCTCCTGAGATGTCATTCAAGCCTAAAGTCACTAAACAATTACTTCCTTCAACCTTTCCCACCCACTCTATTTATAACAAATCACCCTACAACTTTCCTAACTAATTATTATTGTACCCTTAATACCCTAATCATATTCCAAATTCTATCCTAATATCATTTCTATCAGCTTTATTTTTCTATATTATAGGAATTTTCGTGTTTATAGATAGTTGTTTCTGTGCTTATACCATTTATCAAGTAAGCAGTTACATTTTGTGACTTTTGTCCTTCCGTCCTCTGACCTCTTTTCCTCGCTTTCCTTGGGATTCTTGCATCATCTTTTTATAGAGAGGCCTTAGATGTTGTGCGTCTTCTTTCTATTCTCCAAGGACGTTTTGTGCTTCGAGGGGGAGGGATGCTAGGTTCTGGGACCCTAGATCCATCTAGGGGCTTCTCTTGCGGTTCTTTCTTTCCGTTGTTGTCAAGCCCTTCCTCCCCCCCTTCTGCCTCTACCTTCTCCTCTCTTTGGAAGGTGAAAACCCCTAGGAAGGTAAAAAATTTTGTGTGGCAGGTTTTACATGGGAGAGTCAACACTTTGGACCACGTCCAGAGACATTCTTCTCTTGTGTTGTTACCGCAGTGGTGCATCCTTTGTAGGCATCAGTCCGAGGATTTGTATCATCTTTTGTGAGGTTGCCTGTTTGTCCAGTCCCTTTGGGCCTGTTGGTTGGATTCTTTTAATTTATGTTTGGTTTGGAATGGGGGACTGTTTTGTGGTGATTGAGCAGGTTCTCCTGGACTCACCTTTTCGTGAGAAAGGCAATGTTTTGTGGCATGCGAGTTTCTTTGCAGTTTTGTGGGGGGTTTGGCTTGAGAGGAATAGTAGAATCCTTAGAGAGGTTGAGTGGTCATGTGACGAGATTTAGGAGTTGGTGAGGTTTAATGCCTCGTTGTGGGCGTCGGTCACAAGGCCTTTTTGTAATTATGATCTTGGCTTGATTTTGTTGAATTGGTGTCCCTTTGTGTAGTTTTTGGGACGTTATTTTGTGGGGCTTGTTTTTTTTTATATGCCCTTGTATTTTTTTTCAATTTTCTCAATGAAAGCGTGGTTTCTTCCAAAAAAAAAAAAAAAACATTACAGGAATTTCCTAGTTTTTCTAGGCTATGATTACCATTTATCATTCTTACTTTTTCCTGCACCAATTAGACTCTTTACAGTTCTTATTTAAAACGCTAATATTCCATTAAAGACGTTTCCACCTTTGCATATATTTGTAGCATGCATCTGGATGAGTTGCTAAAATTGGTTTGAAGCAATTTCTTCGTGCAGGCATACCCATACAAGATTAACTGGGATGCAGTCTTTTGTGATACAGCTCTACCTTTGGTGGTTGACATTGGAAGTGGTATTATCTTCTTTGTATCATTTGTTTTCTTTAAAAAAAAAAAACCTTCTTTGTAACACTTCTATAGTAAAACTCTGTATTTAACAGCTAAGAAGTTAAGACTTTCATGCAGCCTAGTTTAGTTTAGAATGTGATGCGAGATAAGAGAAGAATCTGCAATTTTGGTACAAGTGCTAGTTTTTTTATTTTTTATTTTTATTTTTTTTCTGTTGGTACAACTGTACAAGTTTAAAGAAGCCAATGACGACTGCATTTAATTGTTCACTCACGAAGTTAGTTGATAAGTTATAAGTTGTAAATGACAGGTAATGGGATGTTTCTTCTGGAAATGGCTAGAAGAAGGAAGGATCTCAATTTTCTCGGTCTAGAGATTAATGAAAAGGTCTTCTTTCCTTTCCTTACCCGCATAAATCTTAATTATATATGTTATCTCACACTTGAATGACCTTTTCAGCTTGTGAAACGTTGTCTACGTTCTGTTTATCAATTGGAGATGAAGAATGGGTAAGGCCATTTCCTTTTTTCGTCTTTTTTAAACATAGCATAGGTTATACTCAGCAATGTCCATCAAGATAAAATGTTAGATTAAATTCAAGTTAATCTGAATGCATCAGGCAACAATTCATTGTGGATGACAAGCAACTCCTGACCTTTCTAAGTAGTTGAGTCAAAAAATATATCAATGTAGTGTGCACTGTCCTCTGGTGCTGAAAACACGAACGCTTTGCATTTAGTTTCCTGTTTCTTTACTGAACCTTATCTCAAATTCTCATGGTGTCAGGCACTTTATTGTGACAAATGCAACGTCAACATTTCGTTCTATTGTGTCTAGTTACCCAGGGGAGTTAGTGCTTGTCTCTATACAGGTACAAATCCCTCATGATCATGTTGCCTCTAATCTATGGATTTTGTCCCTTCCTAGCAATGATATTTAAGCTGAGAACTTGTAGAATGTTGTTATATTTCTTTCTCCCCAATATTTTAGCACTCTGTATTTCGGGGAAAATATCTCCAAGTTCCGATTGCTCAGAGTTTAGAGAAAACCTCAGACTCGAAGAATGCACTGTCTTCATAACTTAGTGACCTCAACCACAAGCCAATTTCTTTTTTAAAAGTTAAAGCCTTAAGGAGCCATTACTAATGCCTGACTATTTATTGCTTTGCACAAATCATTCAAATTACTAGCACT
The DNA here is from genome assembly GCA_033996785.1 of Trichosanthes truncata. Taxonomy (NCBI): domain Eukaryota; kingdom Viridiplantae; phylum Streptophyta; class Magnoliopsida; order Cucurbitales; family Cucurbitaceae; genus Trichosanthes; species Trichosanthes truncata. The sequence continues at coordinate 55,000,249 of JAWPNB010000003.1, forward strand.
ATCTATACTTGTAAATTGTAACTGCACAACCTCTGCACCAAAGATTTTGTGTCTGGAACTGAAGTAGGGCTTTTTGTCAATGTAGTGTCCGAACCCCGATTTCAATAAACCAGAGCACAGATGGAGAATGCTGCAAAGGTCATTAGTGGAGGCAGTGGCAGACTTGCTTGCATCTAATGGGAAGGTACTACCATTTTCTCAGTGCATCTTCACTTTTGTTTGTTTGTTTCAAGTGTATGTTTATCTTAGAAGTTGGAGCTCTCTTCTGTGACAAAATAATATGATCTTTACTCTGGGTATGTAGTGACTGGCTTCCCATTTGTTAGGTATTTCTTCAATCTGACATTGAAGCTGTTGCTTTGAGAATGAAGAAAGCTTTCTTACTCTATGGAAAAGGAAAACTAGCTGTTGATCAAGACCAAGTTTATGTGGGAACCGATGGGGAAGGATGGCTTAATGAGAACCCATTTGGAGTAAGATCAGACTGGGAACGACACGTATTAGATCGTGGGGATCCTATGTTCAGGTTAATGCTCTCGAAACCAACAACAGTGGATCTGCTCAACTGACTAGACAATTCAACTTCGTTATCCATCAATGAAAGTATACCATACTCGGTCTTCAGTTCATGAACTTTCAACCTCGCATTCTACCTAATCGATGGAGGCAGTTATCACCAGTCAAGTTTACAGTGCAGAAGCTGATTTGTCAAAGAAACTAGTGCGACAACCCATGTTGCCTGATTCTTCAGAGTTTTTCCAGTTGGACGGAGACAACTCGGGTAGCTTGGCAGAGGAAATCCTTGGCACTCCCTCCAGTGCAAAGAAAAGAAAACGAAAACTCATCCCTTCTCAGCATCTCAATCAGTTAGATCACCATAATAATCAAAATCTTCAGCCTTGAATGGTCACTTTCTTAAGCATTCACTTTAACAATCTGTATTTTCCAACCTTGATTCTCTTCTCATTTCCGTTCGATGTTCACTGAATGGTCAGTTTTTAAGCATTCACTTTTGTACTATTAATCCAATGAGCTGCTGCAGCCTGCCATTGTTGCCTATGCTTCATGTTTTGGCTCGCACGCTGCAAACCAACGATTAGGAATATGACAACTTTTTTGTAGCACTAACAAATGTAGGGTACGGTAATTTGAACATTTGATCTCAAACATTTGATCTCAAGAGAAGAAGTACATGTCAATTATCATCGAGTTATGTTCACTTTGGCAGGAATATGACACAACTTTTTTATTCCCCAATATCTCTATACAAATTGGCAGGGAAAAAAGAGGCCAAAAGCCAAGCATTTTAAAACGCCTATCTTTTTCCCCATGTTCCAATTTTTTGGCCCTTTAACATATTCGCAGCAACCCAATAAGCAAACCTTCTAAAGGAAGAAAAGTCCCCCATTTTGCTTCGCAAACTCAACCCCTTTACTTTTTTTTGGTTTCTTTCATGGACAGAAAACACACAGATTCCCACATAAAATATTATCCAAATGGAAAAAATTTGATTCTTAATCCATCCTATTTGGTTTCTTTATCGATTAATCATCTGTTGAGGCTTTTTTAATCATATTATGCTCGTACGAACATAGCTAAGTAATCAAATATTAATGTTGTTTGAGCAATGATAAAAACGAGAAGACAAGTAATTTTTCAAGGTCAATTTCTTTTCTTAAAAAAAAAAACTTGAACCATGGCAATTTTAAGTTTTTTTTTTTAATTGATCATACCATTAGGAAATAAACTATTATTTATTTATTTATTATTTTTTTATCATAAGGTTAAGTAGTGTTATATATATATTTTATTTGGTGTCAAAAAATAAAAGACCTTATAAAATAAAGGAGTAAATGTTTTTAGGTCAGATCCTGAATTCCCCCAGGGATCACAAATTCACATTTTTTTTTTTCTTTTTAGCATTTTGAGGAATTAAACTTTTTAATTTGTTTTTCCCCCTCTTCCCTTTTCACAAAGTAAAATTATTATTATTATTTTTTATTTTCCTTTTCTTTTTTCTCATCTCTCAACTGTAGACGGCTGTCGGAAAATTCTCTCCGGTTTTCATCGTTTTCGCTAATATTCGAAGCTTGTGGAATTGCAGATTGTTCGATTTCTTGAATCTGTCTCAGGTATCGTCAGTGTAGTGTACGTATTTGATTTGCTTGTTGATTTTGTGGAGATTTTTTTGAGTTGACCATGGGTGCAGTTCGAAACCCTAAATCGTCTCTGGTGACCTAAAATGGAGTGGAGATGATTAGAGTCTTTATTTTCGATCGTCTTCTAGGTAGTTGGATTTGAGGAATTTTAACGTAATTTGGTTAATTAGTTGTTTCATGCAAGGTTTATGTGAGTGATCGTTCTTCAGATTTAATTTTGGGTTAAACGATTTGAATTAGTTGGCAATTCTCTGCCGCCTGGCAGTGATGAATTTCTAGTTCGAAGTTTGGTTACTTCATCTATTTTAGTATGTGAGCTATAAGTTTATATGGGGTAGTATTTTAATTGAATTGCTGCAATTAGGTTTTGTTAGCATTTTTGTGCTACGGGATTTGGGATAAATTGGGATGCTTCGAGGCTAAATACGAGCAATCATGAGTTCTGTTGTAATTGGTTATACTTGTACACTTTATCCAGTTTATTCTATTTGATGATCTATGAATTGATGAACACAAGAAACTACTCTTTATGTTCTACTTTTACTTCTTAATTATTGAGAGCACGTGTAGCCTTGTAGAAAGCTCTTCCGTTGTTAACATTTTTGGTGCTTCTCCTGATGCTTATACATGATTATATTGGATAAACACATTCTTTTTACAAGTGCTACTCATTCTCGTATGATTTATCTCTTTTCAATAATTTTCAAGTGCTACTCTCTTTCTCATATGATTTATCTCTTTTCAATATATATTTTTTAAAATTTGGGATTTCTCTGACTTTGAAATGATCATCCATTGTTGCAGTAGGTTTCTGATGCTTAAGAGCATCATTTGGAAGTTGATGAAGGACAAGAATAAATAGTTCATTAAAGCAATATAAAATGCAGACAGATTCAATTGTCTCCTCCAACTCTGAGACACATCTTCATTCAGAGACTATCATTACTCATGTTGGAGATCAAGGCATTGCAGCATCAACTCCTGATCATGTCATAGAACCACTGCCTGGTACTTCATTGTCTTTTTTTTAAAACATTCTATATATGTCAAATTTTCTGCCTCTAATTTATTCTTTATTGGTTTATGCAGCCAAAAGGCCGACTCGACAGTGGGCTGCTTGGACACGTGAAGAGGAGGAAAGTTTCTTCACTGCATTACGGCAAGTTGGCAAGGCATGTAGTTGTCCACTTACTTTGCATATTTTCTAATATGTGATACCTCCCTAACTGCATCATGCTGTCTATGCAGAATTTTGAAAAGATCACTTGTCATGTCCAAAGCAAAAACAAGGACCAGGTGCTTGTTATAGATGGTCTTCTTTTGGAAAGTTAATCCTTGGACTTGTACTCTAATCCCATCTTATGTATATATATTCTTCAACTTTTCTGTAACCAGGTCAGACATTATTATTACCGTCTAGTAAGGCGTATGAACAAGTTGTTGGCTCCTGGATTATGTCTGGACGCAAAAAACTCTAAGGATACTAATGCTGCAATGCTCCGATGGTAATAATTACTACTAATTATGCCGTCACTTTTCCTTCTATCTTACCTATGCTTACTAAACGTGAGTGATTATTTTCATTTGATTGATTTCTGAGTAAATGTGTGAAGAATTGTGAAAATCAAGTTGGATTCTGCCATAATGCCATTTGAAATCATTGTTGAGAATGTTAACCTTTATGTATCTGGAGAGAGTCAGACCAATACATGAGGGAATTATTTATTTATTTATTAATTTAATGCGTTATTCTAATTTTCATTTTTCATTCTAACTACTTTAAGTATAATATGAGAAAGCTATCTATTTTGAAAAAATAGTATAACGTGGAACTTTTGGTTTTTCTCTCACTATATTTGACATGTCCAACAGGTGGTCATTACTGGAAAAATATAGTTGCAAAGCTTCAAAGCTTCACCTGAAACCTCGACGTTTCAAGATTTTTGTTGAAGCCTTGGTTAGTCAGAACTCTCTAATCCATCCCATCCTTTGGTGCCTTTCTATGTTTGAAACTCTTCTTCTGTGCTGCTGGACTGACCAACTCACTTTTACATGAAGGAGCATCAACTTTTGAAAGATCGGAAGAAGAATGTAAGAAAACGTCCATTGCAGGGAGAAAACTGCCCTCCACCTATGCCAAATGCTGTCTCTAATCAGAGTCGAGCTTTAGGGCATGATGGGCGTGCAGTTAAATTAGTTTTAGTTGACACTCAAAACATTCCAAAATTGGGCCCTAGGAAAACCGCATCAAGACGCAATGTGAATGTTGGTATTAACCGTGGAAACAATGGTGGATATCCCACGGTTCTTAAACCAACAAGGCAAAGAAGAAAATCAGGTGCAAGCTCTCCTCCGAAAACTTTTTTTTTGGGGGGGGGGGATGTTGGTTTGATCTAAAAGATTGAATACATTAATAAGTTTTCTAGAATGTCTCCTTTTCTAAGCTATTGCCTTTGCCTAACATTTTGAATGTGCTATCTGAGATCAGTTTTGTAAAGTGATAAAAAAATGGGTTTTTAGTGTTGAGAATATGAAAATAAGATTTTAAAGTTGCTATGTATTTTGGTTTGCACAATCAATGTTAAGCAAGAGAATATTTAACCATTGGGTATTTGTACTTTTAGAAGGAGGTTTATCATCAGCTGCATTTAAAAAATGGGAAAAAGCTGCAATAGCAGGTGTGTCTTTGGTTGCTGATGCTGCTGAGCATTTAGAGCGCACTGTTACAAATAGAGATGTTTTACGTGATCAAAATACTCTAGGTAAACCATTTACTTTTAATTCTTTTTAAATTGTTCTAAACTTTATATGAAAGGCAGTATGCAAAATTTGTCCCTATGTTAAAAGGTGAAGGAAAATGTGTTAAATTTCTTCACTATTGTGACATTGGCTGCTCTCAAACTTTCAGGGAAAAAGAATTCCGATCCTTCCGGGAGCCCCTTGCTGCTATTGCCTCCTCTTCAGCCAAATTCCTTGATTGATGTTACTAATACAAAGCTGAAGCTTCAGCTATTCCCGGTTGATGATGGTACTCGTAGAGCCTTGGAATTGGTGAGAGTGATAGAGATTGTGCCAATCAATTTATATGTTAAGCATTTTGACATTACAACAATGCTGGTGTCCTCTTTTGTTCAGGATAAACACAATCCACATTTGGAGCTCACTCTTAGTACTCGCAAGAAAATCTCATCAGTTTTAGAGCATCTAAGTCGCAAATGGGGTAATTCAAGTGCTGCTCATGGAGAGCTTATGCTTTTTCCTTACAGTATCCAGAAGAAAATCCTGGCAGATTGTCAGAGATGGACACAAGACTCCTTTGAGAGTGCGGGTGACGTCTATGCAACAATTGGAAGGCCTCAAGTTTTTCGTTTAAGGTTTAATCTTTTTTCTTTGGAGTTTTATTCGAAAAGATAAATGAGTAACAAAACAACATAACTGACATGAAATCTTCTTGAAGGTATGGTTGGTGTTCCAACGCAGAACATGGGCATGGTGAATTACAGACGTCTGTGCCAGCATACTGCATTCAAGATGATCATATCATGGATGCCAGAGATATTGACGGACGAATTGTGGATTTAGCATCGATCAATGTTCAACCTGTGGATCTTAATAAGGATGAAGTAGGTACATTGAATAAAAATATGTCAACTCCTACTGTGCCCAGTGAGGCAGAAAGGTACATATCTGCACGTCCGGATGATCTTCCAAGGTCCTCTGATCCTGCATTAAACATGTCATGGGATAAAAAGAATGTTGCTGATAGAACCATCATCCAACGATCTGATGATGTGGTATTTTTCTTCTCTCTCTAACTATTTTAGATTGACATTTTTTTTAATATATAAATAATATTGTACCATCATCTAACTGATGTTCTGATGTTAAAGATGGTCCTCTCATTGATGCTTATAGTACTAATAAACTATTAAATAATTAGCTGCCTTATATGTATTTCATTGCTTGACAATGAATTTTGCTTCCCTGCTAATTTCCAACTAGTGGGGTTTTTTATCCATCAAAAGAAAAAACTAGTGGGTTTTATTTAGCGATGGATTTCAGCTCTGCTGATGAATATTTTGTTGATCTCTTTTATTTTTACTGCCATTGGCTTATGGATTCTCATTCATTCTCTCCATTTGTTGTCATTGTGCGCTATGGTACTTCCATTTTCAGGTAGTAGATTTCTTATATCATTGTTAATAGCTGTAAACTGTAAAGTATGTTGTTTCATCCCACAGCAGTTCTAACATTGGATTGGACATGGTGGACTATTTTTTTGTAAAATTTCTGTTCCAGCATTAACGGAATTCTAGATAATTCCTCAACTGGAATATGCCATTGCCAATACAAGTCTTGTTTGTTTCTTGTTCTAGTCATGATAATTGTTTTTCCCTCTGCATCAAACTTCCTTTTCATTATATACTTGTAGTTTCCTTTTGATTTAGCTGTTTGATCCTTTGTATAAATAGGATGACCTGAAGTTAAGCAATGAAACTTCCTTATCAGCCGGGGAGTGGGCTGACAGCCTTACAAATATAAGCATTGGAGACCTACTTTCAGGAGTTTCTCAGGATGTGGATGCCAAATGCATTGACACACCTCTCACCGAAGGCACCCAATGTCTTCAGCAGATTCCATTCAGCTGTGATTCATTTGATGCTGCAATTGCTGCTCATATATCCAGACAGCAAGACAAGACAGTTTCTCAACCAACTTTGGCGTCCCATGCATCCTCCATTTGGGATGCTGAAGAGACATGCGATGCCTTCTCATTTCAAAAGAATCCAGTTATCCTTCAAGAGGTCCCTAGTTCATCCCCTTTCTCTTCTTTACGAGGTTATAAACCTATTGCTAGAACCAACTCCATGGGATCGAGCCACATGACTGAGGTAGTATTTTGCAAATACCTTGTATAAACAACATTACTATTGCTTGGAAATGGACCGAGTTCTAATATGTTCAATTTTATTACACAGGAATTACTTAGATTAGAGAGCCCTACAGAAGATCTCAATCAAGGAGACCCGATGGACGAGTGTCAGTCTGATCCACAGATCTTGGAGACAAAAGATCTCAATGAGCTAGCTGACATTTATTGGGTATGTTCGTTTATGTTCTTCCCATGTAGAAAAATCATTAATATCATTCACATAATCTCGTGGAATTTGTGATTTTCATGTGATTCTTGAATATAGAATAAAGCCAACTTTTCTTTTTCTTTTCTTTTTTGTCTCAGCCCGATTCTTTAGGCCCGTTGGATTTGGATTTGCCATCAACTAACAAGTACCATAACGAAGATTTAATTTTAGGCGATAGCCTTAGCAGCTTGAACCGTTTGATAGCAAGCAGCTTGGATGCGTTTCAAAATTGCTCGTTTTTTGGTTTCGACAAGAAAGAACCATCAGCATTCAACAGTTGAGCTCCAGAAAGCCTCCATAGATTATTTTAGAGATGGACGCCAAGGTGTTCGCTTTTGAATCCAGAAATTAGAGAGAAAAAGAGATTCTGTAATTTTGGATGCGAAATTCAGCCATGGTATTGGGCTCTAGCAAATAGAATTAAAAGTTCACCATCTAATTTAGTTCAAAGAGGAGGAGGAGGACATGGCCAAAGCCCATTGCTGCCCACGTAAGTACTCAGACAATCTTGGTTTTGTATCTAAAAATTTCTTTGCTTTTGGGGGTTTCCCCCATTTGTACAAAATAGACAGGGAAAGAAAAATCTACTTAATTTCTAACGTTTTCTTTTTTCTTCTTATTAATGAGGGCTGTGTGTTCAGTTCCTGTAAATTGTACACAGCTAAAGCTGAGAAACATCTTCAACCCACCCAATTGGCAAAATTTGTGATTATTGTTCTTAAGTTTCTGCTATGGATTTTTCATTTTCTGCACTGTTATTGCAGTCAACAAGATGATAGAGAAATTAAAAGGGTAACCTTTTGGTCCGTAGGATTTAAACTTAATTTCTATTTGGTCATTGGATCTTCAAAATTAACAATTTTTGTCCTAGAGATTTGAATTTAGTTTCTATTTGGTTCTTAAAGTTTCAAAGGAACTTGTTGGTCTTTTGAATTTGAAGTTTGAATTTGATTTTTAATTAATTTTCGAAGTTTGAAATTGGTTTTTAAATGGGGTCTTGGAGTTGACATTAGTTGACCTAGCTTAAGAACGATGCGACAGTTAACATATGTTATTAGACTTTGATGATATATATATATATTTTTTGGATGAAACTACAAATTTGGTCTCTATGGTTTGAAGAAAGTTAAAATTAAGTTCCTATGGTTTTAAAAGTTAGAATTTTGTTCTTATGATTTGATAAAACATCATAAATAGTCTCTATGGTTTGGTAAAATCTTCATAAATAGTCCTTATGGTAGGGACTATTTTTGAGGGTTTCATTGAATTATAGAGGCTAATTCTAACATTTAAAATCATAGAGACTAAATTCTAACTTTCTCACAACCATAGGGATCAAATTTGTAATTTAACCTTCATTTTTTTGGTACTTGGGGACTAACTAGAAACCAATTAAAAATCAATCTCAAACTTTGGAGACTGCATATGTCATTTTGGAAACTCAATGACCAAATTAGAAACTAATTTCAAATCTCAATGACCAAGTGTCAGTTTTGAAAACTCAAACCAAATTAAATTTAAATCTCAGGCAGCGAAAGTCTGTTTTACTCAAATTAAAAAGGCTAAATTATAAAAAAATAATATTGAACTTTGCCCTTTGAAAAATATTTCTATTTTTTCAAAAGTTGCAATATTACTCTTGATATTTCATAAACGTTTCAAAACTGTCCTTGGAGTAAAAATTCAGTGATTGAAATGCTTAGGTTTGAAAGAACGACATTCTACCACATGACTTTTCGTGATTTCTACTTCATAGTTTAGAGACTAAATAGGCATAAATCTCATAGTTCATTGACTAAATTTGTAACTTAACAATTAATTAATAATTTCAAGTTGTCAAAAAAAATAATTTTAAAATGTAAATATTGTGCTTATTTACTTATATCTTTGTGTTTGTATTGTATTTGCAAAACACATTTAGAATTAAACAAAACTTTCCTAAAAATCTAAGAATTTTCTTATTAACCACCCTTAAAAATTTGATCGTTATTTTTTTTTAGAAAAAATATTTCTTTTCCTCTCTCCCTTTCTGTGTGCATCTCCTTACTTGTCAAGATCTAAAAGGGTAGTTTTCAATGAATTTTTTCTTCTCAAATCCGAATGATTTTTTTTTTTTCCCTCAAATTTGTTTATTGATCTACTCAAATTTGTTTAAGATCTAAACTAGTTTCTTTTAGTACAGATCCAAACTAATTAAATATAAGTAGTTATGTGATTTCAATATTTAAAAACATAAATTAAATGAAACTGTACTTTGTATTTCTTTTTTTTTAATTCAAGAAGTTTTAATTTTATAGAAGGTAATAGATGTTTTATCCACGAAATTATATCTAGATAGATTAATATAATAATTATGACCACACAATTAACCTTACAAGAAAATGTTCATATTGATCTATTTGCATAATGTTATATATTTATCCTTTAATTTATTTAAATTTATTGATATTTCAAATAAAAAAGACGTGTCCCAACTAAAAATAAGCGTTCTTCTTTTCTTTCTAGTTTTTTTCTTCTTCTTTTTCTGACGGCAAGAGTTCTTTTCTTTCTAGCTAATACGTAGTTAGATTTTTTTTGAAAAAATTGTATTATTTTTAGAATTCATCATTTTAATTTCAAATAATTAAATTCATTTTTTTTTTAGTTTAATGAAGGGTGGAGTCATCCACCTTTAAAATAGTAATAAATATTTTTTCCACAAAACTTTTAAAATTTTTTTTTTTAACCCACTAAGCTTGAAAATTCAATATTGTCCTTATTTTTAAAATTTTCCTTATTAACAACTTAATTAACCATCCATTTACTAAAACCAACCTACCGTAACAGATATTTATTTATTACCCACAAAATTACTGTGAAACTAAATTAAAGAAAATTATCAATTATTAAATAAAACGTGTGAAAAGAATATAATTGGTATTTACTTTAAAATTACGTGGAAAACATAATCCAAAATCGGTGGAATGGAAAACGTTTAAATAACCAAAATTTAAAAATAATAAATATAAATAATAAAAAGAAAAAGAAAAAAAAACATTTCTTTCCGAACAAGAAAAAGGGCGAAATCTCTCTACTTCTTGTACAAATATCGCTAATCGTCTGAGGATTTTACCCAAAATTCGCATATCGCAACTTCGACGGAAGTTTTCTCCTTCTGATTCTGTTTGCCTGTTCCTCCATTTCTGTTGATTATGGCAAATCAAGCTGAATCGTCTGACTCGTAAGCCCATTTTTTCCATTTCCAGATCCGCATTATCTTCTAGGATTTGAGTTCTCATTGGAATGGTGCTTTTTTCCCTCTTGTTTGTTTCTAATCTTCTTGAAACTTTGGTTTCCTTTTGTGTTTCTCCAGCAAGGGTACGAAGAGGGACTTCAGCACCGCCATTTTGGAGCGGAAGAAGGCCCCAAATCGACTTGTTGTCGATGAAGCAATCAACGATGATAACTCGGTGGTCGCTCTTCATCCTGATACCATGGAGAAGCTTCAACTCTTCCGTGGGGATACGATCCTCATTAAGGTCGGTCTTGTGCGCATGTAGTTTGATGATTCTCATTAGATGAACTATTTACCTTGGATTCTCTGCCTATTCTTCTGATTTAGGAGAAATTTTCTTCTGTTACCAGTTGTGTAACCCTTATGATTTTGGGAATTTGTGTTCGATTGTTTGAGGTTTTAAGATTGTAGCCTACCGCGGAGGATCCGGATATACCATCTTCGTTTCGGATGGGTTGTGCTTGTTTCTTATGGGCTTGTGTGTTTCTATTTGACAACAAAGGGGTTTTAATCTAAATGGATGGGGAAGAAGATTCTGGGTCTTATTCTTTTGTCCTTGTAAACATATTACCGAAAGTCCTGACGTTGACACTCATGCTAGATAGTGATCTATATTATATACATAGCACTCCTTTTTCTTTTCCTCCATTTTACTATTCGAGTTCTTTTCGAGGTTGCTAATAGTTATGAATACATGTGTTAAGTGTTAACATATTTCAATTCAATCAATTGTCTTTGGGTTTTCTGTGGGTTCCTCTTTCTGATACACTTTCAAAGAGGATGTTTAAGTGTACATTTCAGCTCTACGACATTGGAATTTGGATGTTTTACACTAAAACTGAGGTAGTAATCTGTAAGTGGGCCATAATATATTTTCCTAATAGTTGCAGGTGTCTATGAAGAGTAAAATAAGTTGAAGTGTATATGTTGGAAAAGTTGAGGAAGTTTTGAAAAAATTGGAGAATGTCGAAGATGTGGCCAATTATTATTATTTGCCTTTTTCTTTTAGCTCTTCTCATCAAATCAACAATGACTATTTCTTGGCTTTTAGAATTGCAATGAAAAGCCGATGTCTTTTAAATGGTTGAGGTTTTCTGTGATACAGGATAACTTAACTAAATTATAAAGCTGTTATTGGTTTTATTTGCATTATAGATGTATACTCTCTTCTCGTTTAGCAAACACTAGATTGCTTGGAAATGTGACACTAGGAACAACAAAAGGAGACAAACTTGTGACGTGTATGCTATAACGTGTTTTTATCATTACCTACTTTATTTTCAACCATATTAATGTCACCCTATTTTGTACTTTTGTTCCTTTAATCCATAAGGCCAGGATTCTTTCTTTTCATGCATGCCTTTGTTGGTCGGAGTGAAAAATTACAAGTTTTTTTAAGTCAAACCTATCTTAATGTACTGTGGAATCCTTTGAACATAAAAATATCCCTTATTGCTTGTCCTTCTATTCAACTTACTGCAATATTCATTGTAGATTCTAAATTAATTACATGTTGCAGACTTGTGATATACACTTTTAGGGAGGGACCTGTGATTATTAATTTCCAGTTTTTCTTATTTGTATATGTTTCTCTATTGTATTTGGGATTCAGGGTAAGAAGAGGAAAGATACAATATGCATTGCTCTAGCTGATGATACATGTGATGAGCCTAAAATAAGGATGAACAAGGTCGTGAGAAGCAATCTTAGGGTTAGGCTTGGTGATGTTGTCTCTGTGCACCAATGTGCTGATGTTAAATATGGAAAGCGTGTACATATTCTTCCTGTGGATGATACTATCGAAGGGGTTACTGGAAATCTTTTTGACGCATATTTAAAACGTAAGTTTTCTATCTTCAACTTTCCTTCATAAATTATACCAATGTGGTTTCACATGTTGACATCCTATCTCTTCTCTCTTCTCTCCAATACGCATAAGATTTTTCAGAATAGTCTTGTGCGCTTCAAGTATTTCATTTATCTTGTTATAATGTCTGTTACTGGCATATGCATGAATGATCTTGGGCCGTCTGATTTCAATCAATACTTCAGTGCTCTAAAAAGGCATATTTGGGATACCCACTAATAGCATGCCTGCATTCATGTCTTGGACTTTACAATATTGTAATATATCATTGCATGACAGTCCAACTATCTTTTATTTGCAGCCTATTTCTTGGAGGCATATCGTCCCCTGAGGAAGGGTGACCTCTTCCTTGTGAGAGGGGGAATGAGGAGTGTAGAGTTCAAGGTTATTGAGACTGATCCAGCTGAATACTGTGTGGTAGCCCCAGACACTGAGATCTTTTGTGATGGGGAGCCTGTGAAAAGGGAGGATGAGGATAGACTAGATGAAGTCGGTTATGATGATGTTGGTGGAGTTAGGAAACAAATGGCTCAGATTCGTGAATTGGTTGAGCTGCCACTGAGGCATCCACAGCTATTTAAATCAATTGGTGTGAAGCCACCCAAGGGAATTTTGCTGTATGGTCCCCCTGGGTCTGGGAAGACTTTGATTGCACGTGCTGTTGCCAACGAAACTGGTGCATTTTTCTTCTGTATCAACGGACCAGAGATCATGTCAAAGTTGGCTGGTGAAAGTGAAAGTAACCTCAGAAAAGCTTTTGAGGAAGCAGAGAAAAATGCACCATCTATTATTTTCATTGATGAAATTGATTCAATTGCTCCTAAGCGAGAGAAGACCAACGGGGAAGTTGAGCGAAGGATTGTCTCACAGCTACTGACCCTCATGGATGGATTGAAGTCTCGTGCACATGTCATTGTGATTGGGGCTACTAATCGACCCAACAGCATCGACCCTGCTCTGAGAAGATTTGGAAGATTTGATAGGGAAATAGACATTGGTGTTCCTGATGAAGTTGGGCGTCTAGAAGTTCTACGTATTCATACTAAAAACATGAAGCTCGCTGAAGAAGTCAGTTCCCCAATAATTTTTTTTCTTCTTCTTTTTTGGTGATAATTAAAGAGTTTATTGAAATCTGTGGATTTGTATATTTCAGGTTGATTTAGAGAGGATTGCCAAAGATACACATGGCTATGTTGGTGCTGATCTGGCAGCTCTCTGTACTGAGGCTGCTCTTCAATGCATTAGAGAGAAGATGGATGTAATCGACTTGGAAGATGACTCTATAGATGCTGAGATACTCAACTCTATGGCAGTTACAAATGAGCATTTCCAGACAGCTCTTGGAACCAGCAACCCATCAGCTCTTCGTGAAACAGTAAGTAGTACTCATTTATGTTAAAATGATTACCAGTGCTGCTAATGCCTTTGCATTTCACCCACCCTTCAGACCATCCCTTTGGATGTACCTTAATGCCCTGAGTTTCAATGACCAGGTTGTTGAAGTACCTAATGTTTCATGGGAGGATATTGGAGGACTTGAGAATGTTAAGAGGGAGCTTCAAGAGGTAAATCAATATTTTTGTAGAATTGCACGATACTCTTCTGAACCATTCTTAATTTCATAGATATAATCTTTGTTCATTTTATGTTGTTTTTATCCAGACGGTTCAATATCCAGTCGAACACCCTGAGAAATTTGAGAAATTTGGGATGTCGCCCTCAAAAGGAGTTCTTTTCTATGGCCCTCCTGGATGTGGAAAAACTCTTCTGGCAAAGGCTATTGCAAATGAATGTCAAGCAAACTTCATTAGTGTCAAGGGTCCAGAGTTGCTCACTATGTGGTTTGGAGAGAGTGAGGCCAATGTTCGTGAAATCTTTGACAAGGCCCGCCAGTCTGCTCCTTGTGTCTTGTTCTTTGATGAACTCGATTCCATTGCTACCCAAGTGCGTTTTCTATGTAGTATTTGACAGAAAGTTTAACCTAGCAGTCACATGGAATATATTAGTAATCATGAATATGCAAATATTAGCTTATTTTCTTTTCGGTGGATTCTTGACCTTTTTTTTTTTTTCCCTTTTTCAATTACTTGCAGAGAGGTAGTAGCGTTGGGGATGCTGGAGGTGCTGCTGATCGTGTACTGAACCAACTTCTTACTGAAATGGATGGAATGTCTGCAAAGAAAACCGTTTTCATCATTGGTGCCACCAACAGACCAGACATTATAGATCCTGCTCTTTTACGTCCTGGACGTCTTGATCAGTTGATTTACATTCCTCTTCCTGACGAAGAATCCCGCCTTCAAATTTTCAAGGCATGCTTGAGGAAATCTCCAATCTCAAAAGATGTAGAACTCAGAGCCCTTGCCAAGTACACTCAAGGCTTCAGTGGTGCTGATATTACGGAAATCTGTCAGCGTGCCTGCAAATATGCAATCAGAGAGAACATCGAGAAGGTCTTTTTCTTACTTTCAGATGAACTTTTTATTCTTTATGCCTGCAATCCAACCCCTCCCCCCACCCCCAAAAGCCAGCAGTAGTGATCATTATCGATGCTCTTTGCAGGACATTGAGAAGGAGAGGAGGAAAAGTGAGAACCCCGAGGCCATGGAGGAGGATGCTGACGACGAAGTGGCCGAGATCAAGGCTGCTCACTTTGAGGAATCTATGAAGTATGCACGAAGGAGTGTCAGTGATGCTGACATCCGCAAATACCAGGCATTTGCGCAAACACTTCAGCAGTCGAGAGGCTTTGGAGCCGAGTTCAGGTTCTCGGAGCAGAGCTCTGGACCGACATCATCTGACCCTTTCGCAACTTCTGCTGGTGGGGCTGATGAAGATGACCTCTACAACTAGTATGTCATTAGGTTCCAACCCCATTTATGTTTACACTCAGTAGTATGATAATTACTTGGTAAATGCTTCATATGGATCGCTTTTGATTGGATGGAAAGAAGAATCAAAACAGTTGGATGGAAAGAAGGGAGTTTAGGAAAATCATTTTGTTAATCCATAAATTTTTTATGGGTTGCTCAAAAACTGAACAGATTCTATTTGAATGTGATTAATTTCTCATTCTTGACATAAAGGAGTTTATTTTCACCTTAATTGCATATAATAATATTTCATCTTTTTGGGGTTCATAATACACCCCACATGAACTGGTTCTCTGATTAGAGCTTTTGGACCAAAAATATAGTCTGGATGTGGATTTTTAATCTTTGATTGGAAGGGCTGTCAAATCCTTGAAATTGTAGGGTCCTATCATGGACTTGAAGTCATGTATTAGACTGGATAAGAAGGTGGTACTGGAAATTAACAAGAACTGAAGGGCTCATGAAAAATGTGTTGGAGAATTTTGAGTCGTAGTCAAGCCGACCAATTTGAAAATTGAGCATAGGGGATTGAATTATTAAATTCATTAATTTTTGTGCCGAAAACAAAAATAAGAAAGAGTGGTTCTGCCTATCTATAACTCGTCATAGGGCACCAAAATGTGCTTCCTTATTTCCCAATATTTCTTGATAAATGGGTTACTTAGTCCTGGCTACAAGTTTGAAAAATTATAGATGTGTTAGTCCATATTTGGTATGTAGAGTAATTTAATTTAGACTTCAAGTTTAATAATTTCATAACTACATTTCAAATCCATAAAATATTTTTCTTTAGTCTCTAAACTTACATTAAGAATTTAAACTTAAATCATTAATTTTTTACTAATAATTTTAACCAAAATTTAGACTTGTTAAAACTTTGACACCTATTCTATTATACGTGATTTCAAATAGAATTCACAAGAACATCTTTGGTTAAATAAAAAACAATGTTGAAATGAATTTTTATGCAAAATTCAAGGACCAAAACATTTCAATTGAAAATTTAGAGGCAATAAAAGTATTTAAAACTAAAATTAACCTCTTCTCTAAATCTCAAACACTCCAACCAAATACATATCCTATAAACTTAACATTTTTCAAATCCATCCTTGTACATTATTCAAATACAAGCTACACAAATTCACACATCTCGATCCCAAACGACACAATTTAGAATGATCCAAACTTGTGAGCTAGATGATATGATCATGGAAGATCCAAGGATCAAACTACTACTCGAAGTGTCAATTCCACGAGATTCATATCACCAAACATCCTTAGCTTGAACATAAGAGAGACCATCTTTGTTTGAAGACACACAAATTCAAACTTCCCAAATTAAAGCTCAAAAGCTCTGAAAATGAAACCTCAAATCACACAAATCAAGACAATGTAAAGCCTTGATAATGAAATGTCCTGAAAACAAAAAAATCTAGTTGTGACTGTAGATGGATCAGTGAGAAAATTAAAAAGAAAGAGAGAAGAGGGTGAAATGATAATAATAATAATAATAATAATAATTACAAGTCAAAAAATGTCCGACTTTTTATGTGAAACCACACGTGCATGGCCACTAGGAAAGGTCATGCTTGGTTCGTACGTATAACAACATTGTCACCAGTTCTACCTCTGCCTCTCATCCTCAATTATATAAACAAAATTATTTTACGCCTTTTTTCTTTTTCAACGTTTGCAGATTGCACGTGTTCAGATGGGTCCCTTCTTTTATTTCATTATTACCAGATTGCCACCAACTCGGCTGTGTGTTACGTCAGTCAGGTTTTAATACATCCAAATTCAAAATGTATGTGATGGCCATGTCTGTCTAAGAAGTGGAGAATTTGTCCCCTATTATTCACTTACCCCCTTCAAACCTCATTCTCATTTTCATATTCTCTCTCTATTTTTCTTTTTCTTTTTTTTTCCCTCAATTGAGTATGTATAACATGCCCAAAATGAGTATAGTTCGATTGGTTATTAAGACATATACTTTCGATTAAGAGGTCAAAAGTTTTCACTCCCACATATTGTTAAACTCAAAGAAAAAAAAAAGAGTACATATAATGTGCTTGATTTGTTTATTTTTCTAATCATTACATATCGAGTACAAAGATTGGCCCATCTTAGCACAAAGGGTGGAGCTATAAATTTTTATAGAGCATGATAAAGCTTTTACATTCCAAATCTGAGCAAAACGGGTGGAGTTAGAAATGTGAAGAAATTATTTAAGGAGGCTGGTATAATGTGGGCGGCTATCCAATGTTACATCATTAGATGTAGGAGAGAAAAGCTAAAAATTATAGTTTTACCATGCATCCAAATTAAGGATTAAAAGAGAAAAAAATGACAATGTAGAAGCCATACATTGAATAATTTTCCAAAGAAAAGACAAAATCTTACATTTTAACATTTCATGTATGTAATTTTTTACATGTGAAAATTTAGAGGGGCTAGTTAAAAGAAAAAAAAAAAATAAAAGTCCCAACTTTTTTAATACAATTAATCTTTAAATCTAAGACGAATTAAAACGAAACAACCCTTCCTTCTCAACTTTGCTCCCATCAAAGCACAACTCAACCGATTAAGTAACTACAACTTCTACGTAAGTACAAGGGTAGAAATGAACTCACTCGAACGTTAAAAAGGGGGGAAATAATGAATGGGTTTGGGCAAATTCTTGAAAATAATATAAAAAGGAAGAGGAAAAGGAAAAGGGGTAAGGAAAAGAGGAAGCTTTTAGCTAGAAAGGGAGGTTTTAAGGAGAGAAAGAAATGGGGGAAATGAGAATGGGGCCCCAAGAGAGATATGGAATAATAAAAAAGAAAAGAAAGAGAGAAAAAGAGATGAAAGTAAAATTTTGTGTGGTGGGAGTGCTTTTTAGAAGGCCGCACGAGGATGGTGTCTCAGCCAAACAGGAGAAAGCTTTGCAGCCAACCGTACACACTACTCCCATCTCTTTCTACCCTCAACGATTCTTGCTGTCGGCGACCTCTTCAAAAACCCTAAACCTGGATTTCCCTTTTTGACTCATGCGTTGCGTTTCTACGTTAACTTGAAGTTTCAAAGTTTAGTCTATATAGAAACTTACCAATTAAACAAGTTTAATTTTGAGCTCGACCTTATCAAAGACTTGTTCTCTTTTATTTAGGACAGTTCTTGATCTTACTTGATGTTGATGTTACAAGATAACCCTTCTCTCAAGGATCTTTTTATCAAATGTACTATCTAGCTCCATTTTTTGTTCGGTATTCGAGAATTTCCATTTGATAAATTTGGCATGCTGTATATCTTCACCTCTCTACGATAGTATAGTATTGTCTATATATGTTGGTCTTGAGTTTGCATAATTTTACTTTTGATAACTCTACGTACGTACTAATGAAGATATTATTGTGTTCTTATTTTTGTATTTGGTTTTTTTCTCATTTGTAATAGATGCGAGAACGTGTTCGCTAAATTTAATTTTACATTTATAAAATTTATTTATGTTTTATTATTTATTTATTTTCATCTTATTCTTAAATCTTAATCAATCAATCTCTATAAAGGAAAAGTACAGAAAGTGCTGGGACATGCTGGCTGATGGGTTTGAGGGAACAAGAGTTGTTTGCCATCATACTTCACTATATACACATTTCAAATCAAATCAATCAATTTGCATTTATTATAGAGTGCTCTAAACTATTGTTATTGTCCTCTTCATCAATAGTAATAATTCTAAAATTGTTGTCTCATTTTTTTTTATTGCAATATATAATAAATGATCATGAGATCTTTTGTTATTTTCAGTATATTATTTAATATATATCTCTTTATAAATAGAAAAAATTGTTAAGTATGACTAACACACGACTGCCATTTTATCATTTTATCAGTAATGTCAGATGCACATGAGAGAATGAAAACAAAATTTTCTTTCATACATCGAATCGTGGATCGATGACCAACTATATTGTGGCATAGCTATTTCCAATAATTTTTTTGATGGACAAAAAATCATTCTAAATAATTTTGAGAGAGATGAAAGTGAAATGGAAGAAACAAAGGAGATTAGAGATCAGAAAGAGAGACTAAACTAAAGGAAGAAATAGAAGAGATGAAACTATGGGAAGAAATTAATAAGAGAGTGCAAGAGAGACAAACCTGAGAGCATAGTTCAAGTTAGGGGTAGTCAGACGTTTGAATTCTTACCTTTGTTGGTAAACGAAAAAAAAAAATTGTGAGAGAGAGAAACTAAATGAAGAAATGGAGGAGAGACCAAGGTGAGAGCTCATATGAACTAATTAAATGAAGAAATGGAAGGGAAATAGATGAGAAACTTAAGAAAACAACAAAGAGAGTTGAATAACAAAAGTACTATCAACAAATTAAAGAAGCAAAAAGAGCCAGTTTTTGGACTCAGAAATGGCACCCCTAATTAAACCCATTTGAGAAAGCCAAAAGAAAGAGTTGAAGAAAAAAAGCAACAAAACAAATAAAAAACATTAAAAAAATGGCACCCTAAAAAACCCCATTTGAGAAATCCAAACCAAACCCATATAAGATCCACACCCACAAAATAATCAATCATCAAAAATAATAATCTTTCAAAACTATATTATATATAAAACAAAATTATCATACAAATTCAACCTTACAAATATCTCCTTTCTCTCTCACTCTTCTATAAATAACCTTAAAAAACAAAACTTTCAAGACTCCCCTCTTTCTCTCCAACACACAAGCATAGCAATACACCTTCTAAGAATATAAAATTTAGTCCTCTGTTTCTTCACCAAATTGTTACACTTTTCACCAAAAGATTTGCACCCACCAGCTTCAAATCCATTATTTTCATCACCATTTTCCACTTGCCTTCTTCCATTACTACTCAAGCTTCTGCAATAGCTGCTACTTTCTCTCATCTTCTTCTCCTTTTCTTCAATCTTATTTCACCCAAAAAACCATCAAAGATTTCAACTTTTTCTTCTGGGTCACCTCCAATTTGCCAAAAAAATGGCCTTGGAATATGAAAACGACAGCGTTTTGAGTTGCAGGAGATGACTTTGTGATGAAGGGTTTGTGTTGTTTTAAGGGTTTTAAAAGGGAGGAATTTATAGAAAGAGAAGATGGAGAGAAGAGGACATTTTGAAGGCCAACAAATTAGGTGTGGGTTGGAAAAATAAGCCAAAAATATTGTGGAATAATGGGCTCTTTTTTTATTTATTTTTTCATTTTTTGTCTACAAGGTTCAAGCTGGAAGCTCAGCTGCCAATGGCCCCACTCTCTCTTCCTAGGGTTCTTATTCAATGCCTTTTACCCCCCTTCATCAATCATTAAACGCTGGTGTCCTAATTTTTCAAATCACTTGCAGAGCAAATAACTTTTGTACTATGAAAATATCATTAAGGGTTTTGTGCAATATAAATGATTTCGAGCAAGCTAATTTATCGTAGCCAATAGATAAGACATTAATTACTTTTTTCTAAAAGTCGAAGGTTTGATTTCTACTAGAAATGAAAAGAAAGCTTAAAAGAAAAAAATCACTCATAAAAATAACTCTCTATTTTCTTTTAGAGTTCAACAACATGTGGGAGCGAGAGATTCGAATCTCTAACCACTTAGTTGAGAGTATATATCTCAACCAGTTAGACTATATGCTTAATTATAAGTTAGTACTCATAAAAATAATTCTTGAAAAATCTATTTGTGGCAACATGAACATAGTTTAACAATTAAGACAATAATAACTTTCTTTTTTACAGGTGAGATCTAAAAGTCTAAATCTTTACTTCTACATTCGTAATGGTTTGTTCTAAAAAAACTTCTAAGAACAATTAAATGTATAGTGTACAACAATTTTAAGAGTTGCGAAAAATTTTCTTCGTACTACCTTCTTTTTCGCTTCAAATATTGTATTTAGGATAGCTTGTTTTGTAACACAACATTTAATAATGTGGCAACCTAATAAAACTAGAGAATTGAAAAATTGAGCTAACTTCTCTTTTAACCCTTGCCATTTTTTTTTTCCTTTTGTATGTTGCTTATATGTAGAAGAATTTATACAATGCAAAGACTTTGCTTTTTTTGGGTATGGCACAAATCAAAAAGATGTATTAGCTATTAGGTACTACAATTTTTTTTAATGTGATTCACAATAGACCATCTCTATTGGTCTAGTCCAATTGTATTTAATAAATATATAGTGTCACCTATATATATATTTTTTATTGGATGAAGACAGGCCTATTCTTTTCTTGAGAAATTAAAATATTTTGATAATATTGAGGTATTATTGTGAAATTGTGTGGATGTGTACATATGTAAAACCTAAATTTGAGTATACGACGTTATAAAAAGTGACCAATTTCAATTGGTACACGCTTTCCAAAACAATTATTGTGGCCACACGTGCACTCGTGTTCAATTTGATTGGCTTTCAAACCCTGCAATAAATTCCCATGCTCTTTTTTCCTTATAGCAGTAGAATAATCCCATACTTTTTCCTCCAAAAGAAAAAAAGAAAAAAAAAAAGAATATTATGGCCTATGGAACATATAATGCATTATAGAAGCACGTATCATCATTACGCTTCAATCAGATTATTCTATTCCACCTCTTAGAAAGAAAAGAACTTAAATCAAAATACTTCATAGCATGATGATATATTTATACAAAACTTCTACTCCCCGAGCACATACAATGGTGCCATAGACAATCAAGTAAAATTCAATCCACGAAATAAATTGATCTACGTGTAATTTCATGCTTTCTTAAGTTTCTTTGTCCATATTAACGAATAGTTTAACCTACACATTTAAGGTATTTTGAGTACCATGCTCATTTAATTTTCATCATTAACATCGATGAATATAATACTAATATAGGATTCTACTAAAGCTCTGTTTGATAATCATTTGATTTTATTTTTTAAAAATTATGCTTATTTTCTCACAATCTTCACGATGGTTTTCAACGTTCTTAAGAAAACATTTGAATTCTTAGTCAAATTTTAAAAACAAAAACAAGTTTTTAAGTGTTCTAAAAAAAGTTTTGAAAAGCTACTTTTTTATTTTTCAAAACTTATTTTGAATTTTGTAAACATTTGTAAAAAAGTAGATAACAAAACAAAGAAATTCATATATATAAGTAGTATTTAAGCTTAATTTTCAAAAACCAAAATTTATAAATGGTTATCAAACGTGGTCTTAATTAGATAAATTATAATAGAATTGTTAGATACAATTAAAATAAAGTTGTTTTCTTTCTTTTTTTTTTTTTTTGAAAAGACAATTAAAGATGAATTAGATTTAGAACAAATATGTCATGATTAAGGCTAAAGATAGTAATTCTTTGGTTTGTGCTCCAAATTTGTAATTGTTGTCAATTGTGCTAGATCTTGCTTACCACCTCCTATTATTAGCTATCTATCATCTTGTCCAAGTTTATTTAGGTCGGTTGCTTGCTCAAAAAATTATAAGCTTACATTAATCTTAATTCCCATCGTTTGTGGAATTTGATTATTAATTTGTCTTTGATTAAAATACTACAAGTGGTTGCGCTAATGACTTCATGGAAGTTAAAACCTATTCCTACGAAATTCAACACACTTGGAGTTGTCTTGATCGATGGTATCATATAACCACATTTACTTGTTTACAAAACCAAATGGCTGATGGTTTAATTTAGATTAAATTACAAATTTGGTCTCTATGGTTTGGAGAAAATAAAATTTTCATCTCTATGATTTTAAAAGTTAGAATTTCGTCTCTATGATTTGATAAAGCCTCACAAATAGTCCCTACTATTAGAAGTTACTAACAAATTGAATACGTGGTAGTTAGCTATTCATGTATCAATGAGATGGTTTTTTGTATTTAGCTGATTGCTTGAATTAAGTAAGATAAAAAAACAAGTTGTCAATTTTCAAAGAAGCTGCATTAAAATGCCAATTTTCAATCTATTTTTTATTCAGTCAGCTACTACTTTAACCCACATAATTAATTAAATACAAAAGTCTACATCATTGACACATGAATAGCTAATCACTATGTACTCAATTTGTCAGTAGTTTCTAACAGTAAGCCTATTTAGGAAGTGGAATAAATTTTTAATTTAAAAAATTATAAAGACTAAATTTTAACTTTTTTCAAATTATAGAAATTAAATTTATAGTTTAATCTTTAATTTAATGAGAAATCGTTTGGGAAAAGTTGTCGTTAATTCATAAACGACATGTAGGGAGCCAATAACGACCATAGTCCCGAATGTACCCGCCAAAACTTGGGTCTTCAACTCGATGGACTCAGTTTGATGAACAAAAGTTCCTGCTAGATTCAATTCAATTTTTTGCCCTAAATTTCATCTCAGAAGATCTTCAAAAGAAAAGGGCATAAATCAATTGAACCCTAGCTCTGATGTCGAATCAGGCAATTGCCACGAACATTGCGAGGCTAATTGTGAAATCTGGTCTTAAACCCTTCAAATCGACGCCATCGCTGCTTTCAAATCTCGATTCTCGGGTAACGCAACTGGTTTTGTCTAATCCAAATGTTCCAACTCAGTCGTGTTTGAGCTTTTTCAACTTTCTCCGAGGAAACCCTTCTCAGAAACCCGATCTTCAGGCACATTTAATCCTCATTTGTAGGTTGTATCGAGCTCGGAAGTTCGCGGTGATGAAAAATGTGTTGAACTTCATCGTCAATGATGAAAATCTTCGAAGTACTACTGAGCGGATTGTTTCTTCGATTGGGAGTGAGTTCAATGAGCATAAATTTGTTGATAAATTTTGTGATATGTTGTTTAGGGTATATGTGGATAACAGAATGTTTGATTCGGCCTTGGAGGTTTTTGATTATGCTAGAAAGAATGGGTTTGAAATTGAGGAGAGATCCTGTTTTGTGCTTTTGCTTGCTTTGAAAAGATCTTGTTATGTGGAATTATCTCTAGAATTCTTGCGCCAAATGGTCGATTCGGGTGTGGAAATCACTGTTTATTCATTGACGATTGTAATTGATGGGCTGTGTAGGAAGGGGGAGGTTGAAAGGGCTAAGGCTTTGATGGATGAATTTGTTGGCAAAGGATTTAAGCCTAATGTTTTCACATATAATACTCTTTTGAATGCTTATATTGAAAGGAAGGATATGGGCTGTTGTGTAAATGAGATTCTTACCTTGATGGAGAAGGATGGTGTGGATTATAATGCAGCAACATATACAATTTTGATTGAATGGTATTCAAGAAGCAGTAAAATTGAGGAAGCAGAGAAGCTGTTTGATGAAATGCTTAAGAAAGGGATAGAGCCTGACGTTTATGTTTACACCTCTATTATTAATTGGAGCTGTAATTCTGGGAACATCAAGAGGGCATTTGCTCTGTTTGATGAAATGACTGAGAGAGGCCTTGTTCCAAATGCTTACACATATGGGGCTCTTATAAATGGTGCGTGCAAGGCAGGGCAGATGGAGGCAGCTGAGATGCTGGTAAATGACATGCAAAGCAAAGGGATAGATGTAAATCAAGTGATATTCAATACTTTGATAGATGGGTACTGCAAAAAGGGGATGATTGACGAAGCTCTAAGGCTGCAGGATATCATGCAGCAAAAAGGGTTTGAGATCGATGTGTTTACAAATAACATAATTGCCAGTGGGTTCTGCAGATTGAACCGGCGAGAGGAAGCAAGGAGGTTATTGTTCACAATGGAAGAAAGGGGAGTGGCTCCAAATGCAGTGAGCTTCAGTACTTTGATTGACATTTACTGCAAAGAAGGAAATTTTGCAGAAGCAAAAAGGTTGCTGAAGGAGATGGAGAAGAAGGGTGAGGTACCTAATGTTGTTACATACAATACTTTCATTGAAGGCTATGGCAAGAAGGGAAAGATGAAGGAGGCATACGAGCTCAAAGATGAGATGCAAGAAAGGGGGTTAATGCCAGACACATTTACATATACATCACTTATAAATGGGGAATGTGTTCGTGGGAATGTGGATACGGCGCTTGAATTGCTCAATGAAATGCCACAGCGAGGGCTAAATAGAAATGTAGTCACTTATGCAGCAATAATCTCTGGGCTGTCCAAGGATGCCAGAGCTGATGAAGCTTTTAGATTGTACGATGAAATGAAAGCAGCAGGCATTGAACCTGATGATAGAATATATCCTTCCTTGACAGGAAGCCTTCATAGAGCAGGGTCTTAGTTCCGGGATTGGCAAATGGCATCGATCGGATTGGAGCTTGCTGAGGAAACAGTTTTTTGGTGTGATGAGCTACAATTCTCCAAAGTGGGAATGTCCTCTAAACCAAGGACTGCTGATGAAAAGTTGTAGTTATTTCATGCTAGTGTAAGAGAAGGCAAAAACGTGAACTGGGGTATCGCAAGCAGGAAATTTGAGGCCCAGAAGGGTTATATTGCCTTTTTAAAGATCCAATATGGCGAATGCTCTTGTGAAGAATGGCTTGTGTGAGCCATTCAAATGCATTATGACAATCCCAACACATCCAAAGATGCCACCATGGGCATGCTACAGCAATAATGACCGAAAATCGATGGTCGATTCATTTAAATACCACGAGATAAGGCAAACGTCTACATCTGAATGCTGTATTTCTCTGATCTAACATTGTAATTTTTATAAACGATTTCCAGTGATGACGACAAATCCATTATTTTCCATGTCTGATGTCAAGAAGAAAAACTCAATGCTTTCAGAGTAAAGGTTCTCAATGCATTTGCATTTCTATCAAAAGAATAACACGTACAATTGGTTTCTCCCTTATGATCCCAAAGAATTAGGCCAAGCTGTATACAACCACGAAAAAAAAAAAAAACACATGCAGACAACCCTGCTTAAGCTTTATGGGGGGAACAACAGAAAGAAGGAAAAGTCAATGTGTTTTTTTTCATAAAATAATTCAAGGCATGTGTATATTAGACTAAATTGGTGAATGTGAATTCTAACAAAGGATTGCACTCCAACAAGAGATGTTCAGTAGTAGCAGCAGCAAAAAAGTTAGGAGTCGGAGGCAGCAGGGGGCTTTTCAATGCTTATTTCCAAATTTCCACCATCTTTTCTTCTTTCTCAACTCACTGGGTGGGGAATCTCCAGTTGATGGCATACCTGAATGTATGTCAAAATAACAACATAAATTTTAATCATAGAGATCATGTTGGACCAAAGTTAAAGCTCAAACATAATATCAAGTTAGGAATCTGAGGACTTGGAAAATTTTCATGATTTTCTTTTCCTATTCTAAGTTTTGATAAACATATATATTTTAGGTTAATTACAAGTTTAGTCCCTAAACTTTCAAGTTTGTGTCTATTTGATCGTATAAAGTTGTCCGTGGAGTAGAGTGGGTAGGGCTTAATCTCACGGATATCATATATAGGCTTGCTAATTCAAACATTCTCAAAAAAATTCTGATATGGTCAAAGTCATTTGAGCCAAGTGAAAGACCCTTGTTGGCAACTTGGCACGTTAGAAAAACAAATGAAAGGAACTTCTAAGAGAATGCTCTTTGTTTCTTTTTACCAAAAATAAATTAGTCATCTCCTAATCAAGAATATCCTAGAAGGGTCACGGTTAGGTTACATACAAAACGACTTAGTTTGGCTAAAGCAAATGAGTCTCTTTTCTTTTCCTCCTTTTCCTCCCATTTTCTAGGCTTAGCACTTAGTTATTTATCAGACAGACCCCTATTTCAAGCAATGGCAAACACAATACAGCATAGAGAACAGTATTTACCTCCCTGAGGATGAATTGAGTTGTAATGCACCTCTGCCCAAAAACTCAAGAAAATTACTGCAAAGGCATGGTATAGCTATAGTCAAAGACCATAAAATCAATGGGGAAGAAAAATAGAAACACGACCTGAGCCGAATCCATACAAATAAACTTAAAGACAGTGAAGAATGGGAAATAAAACCGAGGAACGAGATAAAGTTCTATGGCGAACCATTGAAGAGGTAAACAATGAGACAATTTTAATTGCAGCAGAAATGTAACATTAAAATGAAAGAAGAAGAAAAAACAAATGGGATGGGAAGAGTTAAAAATAAAGCTAATAATAAGATCACCAGTCATTTGCAAATATGTATTGTTTACCTCCTTTAGTCTTCTGAGACTTTGGAAGAATCTCTATGCAGCAGGTATCCTTGAAAGAAGTTATAACAAATATTTGCACGCCATACTGCGTCAGAAGATGATTATGATGAGAAGACAAGGATGAAGTTCACATGTAACTAACTTCATTGATTGTAAGCTCAGTATTTCAAATTATAGTCTTGGAACAACAGATAGAAGAGAGGCAGGATTGACTTCATTTAGTTAAGTCATAATATATGATTGGCGCCTTCAACCCCCAATAGGAGATAACCAAAGGAATTTATCTAGAATAAATTGACAGCATAACAAAATGCTATAAACTTCATTTGAAAGAAAATTAAGGCAGTGAATTCTATGAAGACCTTACCCAATCCGCGGCTGCCTGCAATGTGACATGATCACCCCATTCACCATTCCTGCCTCGTAGAAGTAAAAAGGTTAACATGGTGTTTTGAAGGAGAGTAAGGTAGAAAAGGAAAAGAAATCAAAGATACAGCTGTTAGAACCTGGACATCTTCTCCAAGTAATCATCGTATGCCATTGGGACATATCCCTCATAACTCTCTGGATGCGACATAAGCTTTTGGCAAGAAAACAAACGAATCAAAGATCTAGAGTTGTGGTAAAATCCAAGATAAGTAAATTAGGATTTTGTTTCAGTTTTCCAGGATGACAAACCTGATTTACAACTTTCTGCCTCACCAATTCGTGATTGTCAGGTGTTCTATATAATTGATCAGATAATGCACAAAACTGGGAAAGAATACAGAAAGCAAAAGGATGACTATGACCAAGCCCATTACTATTATTTAAAATGAATCAAAATTCATTTGGGAAAAAAAAAAGGAAAGGGAAGGAAAAAGAGAGAGAAAGCTGGGAACTACGAACCTGACAATTGCCATCACCTTGAACCTTTCGTTCAACAAAGTCATACACTTGTAATCTGAATTGGGAAGACATTTCCTCATCAGTTTTAATAGCTAGAGGGAACTTGTATATTCAGCACAATGATATCATACTAACGTTTTTCTCATAGCAATGCAGATATATTATGACATGAGGAAAGCTATATCTAGATGTGATATGCAGATTTACAGTAACGAGATAATATGACTATATTAAGAAGGATATGACCTTGTAGGTTCCTCTTATTGTACAGTTTAAAGAACAATTTCTTCAAAGTACAAAATTTTTAGAAGATACCTGTTCAGCAGCCTTTCATGATCAGAAGCAGCTTCATCAACTGAAGGAATCTCTCCGTTAATTCTAGGAACATGCTGCTCAATTCACAGAAAGGTTAGTCTCAAATTTGAAACCTCAGAAAAAATGCAAATATAAAAATGATAAATCACACCTCATAACCCACAAAGAACTACAGCAACAATCAATATACAAGAAGTAGAATATACATAGATATAGAGCACTTGAGCTGCCTAGATATGTAAAAAAGATATGAAATGACCCTATGCCTTTCTTCAAAGCCAATCATTAGCTGCCGGCCATCAGTATGACTATAACACAATACATAAGGAGGTTATACAAAAGTCAATAGCCATGGCAACTAAGAGGAAAAAACAACCATCTCCAAGACTCTGCAAGTACAGAACATGTGGGGGGGACGCCAAAAATTAATACGACTACGCAATAAATGACTACGTTGCAAAGAGACAGAATTTTATGTATTTAAACCTACAGGAACAGGAATCATTTGATTGAATCTCCAGAATTCTTCACCATCAACTGCACGCGAATAGAAGTCCTCATCCCCAGGACTAGAACATGAACTAGAAGGATCCAGAGTTTCAGAATCTTCTTCAGGAGAAATACTCTCTGCAATAAGAAGTTAAATGTCATCACGAAAACAAAAATTAGCTCCACAAGTCTGAGATGAACACTGGAACAAAAAGGCATATGGAATACCTGAACTGTTATTCCTTGGAAATTGATTATGCCAACCAGTTGTATATATGGATCCTTGCAATGGCTCCTCTCTTTCAATTGGGAATCTAGAGGACTCTGTAATTGATAACTGTGACAAGTTTTCTAGCAGAGTTCTTGTAATAATCTCATCATTCTCCACACATGTGGGTTCTAAATTGTAATGATCTCTGTAATAATTCCCAGGGTAATGGTCATCTACCGCCGTCATCTCACCGTAATACCCAGAATTAAAAACTGAATCACCATCAAAAAGACGAAGACCCCACCGAATAACATCCGATTCATAACCAGAAGGAACCATCTAGATACAAAAACAAACAAGTTTTCCCATATTGAGTGCGTTAACAAATAAAAACAAACAACTCCACAAACAAATTAGAATTTCAACTCCTTTCAAGAAATGAATGCTTAAGAACAGACACATAGCAATCCAGTCCTTTTAATTCAATGAACAAAAACGAGTTCGACATAATCCAAGCATATTCATTGTAATTTTCACTAACAAATTACCTTGAATTCACAGCCAGTACGATCAAAAACACGAACGAAAGCTCCGTTTAGCTCGAACGAAAAAGGTGGGTAGTACAGGAAAAAAGAGGTTCACAGGTCAGTGAGCAATTACAGAAAGTTAATCAACACCACCGATGACGATGAACGCATTGAAAACGAAAATGGGCAAAAAAAAGAAAAACAATAAATTAAAACAAACAGTCAGTCGCAATTCATGCCATATATATACACACTATAGTTCCCCTTTCGACGCCGTTTAAACGCCAAGCGAGTTTGTTCAAAAGAATTGGCTATGGCTGCCCAGTAACATGGTAATACTGTTTTGAACGGACTGCAATTCCAAGAGTAAGATTGATGGGATTCTAGTTTAAGAAAAAATAAACGTCGTAATCAAAGAAACCATGGCTGTTAATTTGAGAGGTCAGATTTGACGGTGGTGATCGGCGATGGTCAGCAAGGGGAGTGGAGGAGAACGGATGAGATTGGATTTTGAATGGAAGGTGGAAAATCAAGCGGCTGAGATTTGTGGGGTTGTGGCCGACCTTTTGCGAATTTGTGATTGAAAAATTGTTGATTAGGGGAAAAAACAATATGGGTTTTGCTTCAAATTCAATTCAATTTGAAGTTGAAAGGTACCCATTGGTAAAATTGACGTCATAGTTCATCAGAGTGGCCAACCAGAAACGATGAAGATGATGCAGTACAATTTATTATTCTTTTTATTTTATATTTTTGAAATAATTCACAATCATTGTACTTTCTCGAAATTAATTCTTGGAATAAAATGGGCTACACTTTGTCTAAATGGTTGAGATTGTTAATGAAATGTGGACGGACAGATTTGATTTGGTGTCGTAATTTTTTTTTTTAAATTTAAGTAGAGATTCAAATATTTGACCTTTTTATTGAAAATATATTCTTTGGTTGATGATGAGATAAATTGAAGTTGCTATGTCTTTTTTTTTTTTTTTAATAAGAGATGCCACATAAATGAAGGAATGATTTGAAGTCATGATTGCTATCGATGAAGATATCTAAAGCTCCCTATTTTTTAGTACAACAAATGTAAAGGTATGAAGATTTGAACTTCCGACCTCAAGAAAAAGAGTATATGTCAATTATTGTTGAGCTATGCTCATATTGGTCATGGAATAGAGTTTTAGGCCATTTTTCTTTTTTTTTTTTCCTTTATGCTTTTGTACCAAAAAAGGAAAGAAATCCAATATAAACATTCAAATACGTGATTTAAAATTTAAAAAATTTATGACTAAATGGACACCATAGTTAAAATATATATACTAAATTTATAATTTAACATAAATTAATTGTAATATTGAATAGAGAATAAGATATTATTGATGGTTTTATAAATAAGTCATTTTTAAGAGGGGATAACATTTGAATATTAAATATGATAATATAAAAGTTGGGAAAGGGATTTGAAATAAAATTATTGGGATGATAATGACTATATGAAAAGCACAATTAAGATTTGGACAAAAAAAAAATGCACGATTAAGATGTCAGAAAATGAATGAATGATGTAATATTCAATAATGAAAGAGATAACAATATAATTTGTACTGTATTCACAAGAAAAAAAAACAATATAATTTGTACTAAAATACAAAGTTTGACGATTAGTTTGTTAAAATAATATGTTTTTGTGTTGCATACCAAATGACTTCTTACATGAGAACAAAAAATATGAATACGTACATGTATAAAATTTTAAAAAGTCGGCCGTATTTCACAATAAATAAATAAATTGTCAAAATCATGATAACACCTTTTTTTTTTTTTTTTTTTTGAATTCAAATAGAGGGATAAAGAGATGTCCATTTTTCATCATTTAAGTGGAGAATAGAGATGTCAATTTAACCCACGGGGCTAGGGCCCGGCGGGGACCTGTTTCGAACAGGGTGGAGAATTCCTGATTACACGAGGAATGGGGGAGGGAGCGGGGAGATTTTTCTCCTCGTTTCCGTTTGCTAAACGGGGACGGGGACAGGGAATATTTCCTATCCCCGACCCTGCCCCGATTAGTAATATATATATATATATATATATATATATATATATATATATATATATTATTACCTATAAATAGAATTTAAAAAAAAAAAAAAAAACTATAGTAGGAATTAATTTAAAACTATTTCGTTATAAAAAAAAATTAAAGACTATTTTGTAATATTAAAATTTGAATTTTTAGAAATTAAGTTGTTTTGACATTATAGTATTTTATTTATGGTATATTATTGTTTTTATTAGGAAATTTTATAACATTTTCTTATAGAATTATATTGAAAATTATTCATTTAGAAATAATTTCTATTATGATTGAGAATAAATTTAAAAAACTAAAAAAGATAAAAAAAAAAATTTTAAAAAAAAAAAACAGGGAAAATTTTCCCGTAGGGAATCCCCTCCCTGATCCCCACGAAATTAAATGGGGAATTTTGAGGGGACGGGGACATTCCCCGTCCCGCCCCGCCCCTCCCCTCCCTGTGGACATCTCTAGTGGAGAATAGGAGAGGGAGTAGGGGAAAAAAATTCTCTCATCTCTGTTTCCTGCCCTGTTTATTTTTTCTATTATTTTAATTTACTTTTTAATATACACACATATATACATTTAAAATTTTATTGGTAATGATTTAGATAACTGAATATGTTTGAATTAAATGGTTAAACATTTAAATTATATGTATGGATGATTAGATAATTTGATATGGAATATTATTTTGTTTATATTAGGAGGTTTAAAATTTTTATCTTTAAATACAGTTTTTTTTTTTTTTTGGAAATTAACTATTTAAATGAAGATTTTACTTGAATAATTAACTACTTAATTAAAAATTAATGGATATTTCACAGGAAAAGTTAACTATTTGAAATTTTATCAAAAGAATTATTTGATTCAATTGAGATTAAAAAAAAAAAAGAAAAAAAATCTAAACGGGGAATAATTTCAGAACCTGATCCCCACAATTTTTTCATGGAGAATCTCCACCTTGATCCCTGTGAAATGTAACGAGAAATTTTGGGGAGATGGAGATTAAAATGGAGGGTGGGTATAGGGATGGGGAAGCGTTCCTGTCCTCGCCCTGTCCTGTGGACATCTCTAAATGAGCATTTGAACGTTTATAAGATATTTTTTTAAAGGAAAGTTTAAGAGAAGTTACTAATTCTTTAATTGGTTGTCTTTTTTTTTTTTTTTTGAAAACCTTTAATTTGTACATATGTTATCATTGATGTTAATTTTTTTTTTTTATAAAAAATACATCTCAAATAAAATAGTATTCTTTTTTTTTTTATGGGGTATAAAAATTTGAACTTACTATCCCTAGAGAGAAGTTTACAAATTATACAATACTTTAATATTTAAAATTAGTTGTCCACTATTTGAATTTTTTTCCAATAAAAACAATTAGAGGTGAAGATATTTCCACTCATAAGAATCAATTAATGAGAATAATATCTCATGCAAATACAAGTCCCACAAATAAGAAATTTTTCTAAAGAAAATATCCGACTCACGATTTAGTCTAAATTTGTTTAACTTTTCAATGTTATTAAAGTTTTTTTTCACCCTAATATATTATAAAAATTAAATTATAAGTGTTGTTGCCAAATTTTGGATAGGAGAAATCTCATTTGACCTCTACGTAACAACGAAAGTGAATTTGTATTCTTGGAGGAAGAACGCGGCCTGCAAGACAAGAAAAACCTAGATACCGGTGTGGTGTAGGGCACATAAGCTCCAATGCTTAAGTCATAGAGAGTTTTTTAGAGAGAGTTAGGGAGTTTTAGGAGTATTTAGGTGGCTGGAATGAACTTACTTTACTCTTCCCTCAAGAAAAGAGTTTAAATACCTTCTTTCTTAGGATTTTTGTGGGTTTTCGTCTTCAAATGGGGTACGAAAGGACCGAATGAGACTGAACTGGAGGTCTTCGAGCCATGAGGAACCAAGGCAAGATCCAAAAGTGGGTCTTTCCATGTGATCGACCTCGGCCTTGATCGAGGCAGACCACGAGCTTACCATAAGAATTTTTTGCTATACCGGTGCCATTTTTCCTTACGCAACCAAATGCATCAAGATAGCTTTCTTTTCCTGACGCTATACTCGTCGGGAAATTTTTAAGTATTACTGACGCAAATAAGAGCTTCTACCGATGCATCTTGCGTTGGGATAGTTAAATTCAAAACGCATTGTGTCAGGTTTCAAAAACAAAACCCTAAGGTTTTTTTTTTTATTTTATTCATTTTGCACCGCCTCCTTTCTCTGGTTCGACTTCTTCATTTTCGCAAAACAAAAATTGGAGCTTATAAACAAAACCCAAAGTCTAACCCACTACTTCATCCTCTTCTCTTTTGCAAATTTTCACTTCCCGATGGCGATGGTTGAGGTTTCTGTAACGACGAAATAAGGATTTAAAGAAGGGATAAATTTGGGTCTCAAGCAAATAATCAGAAAATAGTAAAACTTTAATATATAAGTAGCCACAAATAATTAAATCGACAAGGAGAAAAACACAAAATTCCAAAGCAGACGTCTATGATCTTACAAAAAAAGTAGTCTAAATGGACTATTTCTTCCCATTTGCCAGAATCCAGTATATAAACAGGAAAACTAAATGATGGGTTGTTTTTTGATATGTTTTGACTCGCTTGAGATCGATCAGTAGGAGCTTTCCTTTTCCGTGGAGGGGATTTGGTTTAAGGGATATTTGTGTTTGGTTGTTTTTTCTCCTTTTGGCCCTTTCTTATTCTTCTTTCTAAACCTTCCACCACTTTAAATATATAGACTTTGTTGTAAAGTAGTACCAATAAGCAACTATTTCCTTTTCCTTTCCTTTCTTCTAATGGCATTCTTTGTCCACTTCTCTTTGTTCACACTAAAAAAAAAAGTCCTCTAAATATGTGTGTGCCATATTAAACATTCATTATTATAATTCTCTCTCTCTCTTAGGTTTCTCCATCGTGTTACATATATCATTATTAAATAATACACTTTTGTTCCACTTGATCTTTTTGAATAGTAACATTAACATGCTCCAAGAACAATATCATTCTTCAGTAAATTGATCTTTGTGAGAAAAATAGCTGCTATGTTTCTTAAATTGATCTTCACCAAATCGACTGTTTCTTACTTTAAATGATCTCTTCCTTTTTATTTTTCCTTAGTATATTAGTATATTAGTATTGCTAATTTACGACGTAGTATACTAGTAATGTTTTTCCTCCCTCTTAGTTTATCGATTTATCTGGTTTTTTATCAAGTTCAAGTTGCAAAAACTAATAAAATAGTGAAAGTTTCCGAAAAAAGATCATATATCTTTTGGCCGAATTTGCTGCTATGTATTTGTTGTTTTCACTTTAGTTCTTCTTTGTTTTTTTTTTCCTTTTAAATGTGTATTTCAACTATCAGAGTGTTCTAGTCATCTCAGTGAGCTTCTCTGGTTGCTATTACATTAACTTATCGATTAAAATACTATTTGAATCAATTCTCTCCCGTTGTTCATTTCTGTATCTTTGCAATTTTCTTTTTGTCTCTGAATTTTAGGGACAATGTTGCTATTTCAGTGCTTGTAAGCTTTTTTGTAGTAGCCGTATTATTAAAACTTGTTTTCCAAATTTGTCTCTGAACTTGAAAATGTTGCCTTTTCATTTCTCAATATAAAAATGTTGCTATTTCGGTGCTTGTATACCTATTTCGGTGCTTGTAAGCTTTTCTTATGCAGCTGCAATACGAATGTGTATTCTTTTTGTCTCTGAATTTCAGAGTTTGGCAAGGATTGTTATTGGCTATGGGAAATTAGAGAGGCTTAGTTTGAAGTGATGCTTGCAGGGTTATGATCTTGGTGTTGGAATTTTGTGTAAGAAGTGCTTCGATTCAAGGGTTCTTGATTTGTCTTATCTCAAGGTTTGCTTTCTTTGCTATGTTTTTATGTTTATTTGTTTTATTGTGGGAGTGTGTGTTGGAGTGGTAACATTTTAGAAAAAGAATGGGTTGGAAAAATTATTTGTACATTCTATTTCATAACAAATTGAGGAAGAAAATAATCAATTTTTATCTAACTTAACTAGGTAGGTGTATTGACGTTTATAGTAAAGTTTCAATTTCATTGAATTGGACATTAAACTTAGATAAATGTTACATTCTTTATCTTAAACTTAAATGCAAAGGTTTGAATTTTGAGTGTGGAAGAAGAGCAACTACAAGTTTGGAGTAGAATTTGAACATATGGTAAAACTTTTAATTTGATGAAATTAAAAGAGTAGAAGTGAAGTTTGGGCAAGTTATATGTTTTTGGTTCAACTTAGGCACATTATAAATTGGTTAGTTTATGAGATTTAGAGTGAGTTTGACACTCTTTTTAGTGCCATATATGTACTTGCATTAAATTCTATCTATAATTAACATGCATTAAATTCTATATAAAATTTAAAATTTAATGCAAGTTCATTGTACTTGCATTAGATTAGTATTAAGCTCATTTTTTTTTATAGAATGAGCTTATAATAGCATGAATTTTTTAAGTATTAATGGCATGAAAATACACATTTATATTGTGGATTAGTATCTTGGAAATAGATTCTTTAAGTACGTTTTATAAATTATGAATGAAGCAAAAATTATAAGATTATTGGACTATTAATGTTTGATTATAAATGTATAGTTTTCCAATTGTTGGGTTGTTGGATTTTTTGGAGTTCTTGAGCCACTTAATAGGTCATATTATAGTTGAATCATTGTTTGGAAGTTGTTGGATATTTAGAATTTCTTGGAAGTTGTTCTTGAGTCATTTCTCGAACTTTGGTAGACTAAATCATATTTGAACCACTTTTCTTGAAACTTTGCTCGATCTTTGGAAGTCTCGAAAGTTATTCAACTATTCGAGGATCTTTGTTAGGTTCAATCATAGTTGAACCACGTGTTGAAAAATTGTTGGATCTTTAGAACTTCTTGGAAGTTGTTCTTGAGTCATTTCTCGAATTTTTTGTAGGTTCAATCATAGTTTTTTTTTTAAAAAAAAAATTAGTTTGAATCGATTGTTTAGCGATCATTTTTGTTCTCAGTAGAGCATGATTTTGAAATTGTTCGATCATAGTTGTGAAAGTTATTCATTTTTGTTCTTAGTAGAACATGATTGCTAGTCTTCATTTTCGTTCTTTGGTAGCGTTGCTCGATCTTTGGAAGCTTTGAAAGTTATTCAACTATTCTATGATCTTTGTTATGTTTGATCATAGTTGAACCACTTGTTGGAAAATTGTTGGATCTTTAAAACTTCTTAGAGGTTGTTCTTGAGCCATTTCTCGAATTTTTGGTAGGTTAGATCATATTTGAACAACTTCTTTGGAAGTGTTGTTCGATCTTTAGAAGTTCTTGAAAGTTATTAAACTATTTTAGGATCTTTGGGTTCTTTGCAACTTTATTTTGGCTATCCTGAAGTTATGCTTGCCACTTCATGCATGTAGTGAAGTTATAAAAGTAATTTTGTTGTTATATGTGACTATCTTGCAATTATGGTGGTCACTTCATGAATGTAGCTTCGGGATGGGGGGTTAGGTGTATATTAGGGTCACTTAGTGGTCTTTGCAAGTTCATTTTGACTATCTTGCAGCTATGGTAGCCAATTCATGCATGAAGTTAATTTACTAAAAGTAAAATTGTAGTCATATGTGACTATCTTGCAGCTATGGTAGTCACTCATGAATGTATCTTAGAGACGGGGGCTAAGTGTGTATTAGGGACGCTTAGGGCTATTAACCAAATTTCTGACTTAGGTTTCTCAAGGAAACATTTAAGTTTATTTCTGCCTCTATTAGACACTTAAGCACTTTTTGGGTACTTTTAGGCCATTTAGCACTTTTTAGACACTTTTAGGAAACGTTGTAAGTTTTGGGGTGGGGCAGACTCTTGAAGTTCGTTTCGAGTTAGATTTTTGCTTCTTAGGACACTTTTGCAGTTTTAGCACACTTGCGTAGGTTCGAGAGGAATGAAAAAGCACATTAGGCTCGCTCAAGGTGCGTTAAGTCAATTTTGACATTTAAAATAAATTTGTGCACTTTTTGGCTACTTTTGAGATACTTTGCAGGTTTGAGGGGTGTGGTACACTCCTTAAGCAAGTTTTTGCTTCCTAAGACACTTTTGCACCTTTAATACACTTGGCTAGGTTCGAGAGGAGCGGGGAAACGTATTAGGATTCTCAAGCAAACGTTCAAGTTCATTTTTGCCTCCACTGGACACTTAAGCACCTTTTGAGTACTTTTAGGTCATTTAGACACATTTTAGAGCAACTTTGTAGGTTTGGGGCGAGATAGACTCTTGAAGCACTTTCTAGTTAGGTTTTTGCTTCCTAGGACACTTTTGCACCCTTAGCACACTTGCGTAGGTTCGAGAGGGGTGGAAAAGCGCATTAGGCTCGCTTGGGGTGCATTGAACTACATTTTTCCTTCAAAATAGACTTGTGCACTTTTTAGCCATTTTTGGTAGACTTTGTAGGTTTGGGAGGCATGGTAAACCCCTTAAATAAGTTTCTGACTTAGGTTTTTGCTTCCTAGGGTACTTTTGCACCTTTAAGACACTTGAGTAGGTTCAGGAGGAGTGTAGAAGTGCATTAGGATTCTCAAGGAAACGTTTAAGTTCATTTTCAACTCCATTGGACACTTTTAGGCCATTAGACACTTTTAGGCAACTTTAGAAGTTTCGAGGGAGTGAGGTAGATGCTTTAAGCTTTTCTAGAGTTGGGTTTTGACTTCTTTAATGCTTTAAGGTTAAATGATACTTATGATTTCTTTTGGAAAACTTTTGTGTATTTTTCTTTCCCTTATTTCATTTTTTGGTTTATGTTTAAATTTTTTCATATTATTTATTTTTTCTTTTAGGTCTATAGCTTTTGTTGAAGTCTAGTGGAAATGTGGATAAAGACAACAAGTGCAGAAAACTTTTTTTTCTTTTGGGAGATATTAGACTGCTATTTTCTTTTGGTAGATATTAGACTTTCTTTTGGAAGATTTTAAACATGGATATTTATTTTTGTACTTTTTCTGTAATTAGAGAGTACTTTGGATATGATACTTTTGTATGAACAATTTTATCTTTTATTATGTTGTATTCATGTTAAAAATAAAATGTTGTCATTGTTTTCGATTGAAATGAACTTTGAGGTAATTAAAAAATTAGAAGAAAAAATAAATAGTAAAAACAAAAAAATATATAATAATTTGAGGATTGAAAGGAATGAACTCTTCACTCCGCAGCAGAAGCATTGGATCGTCTTTGATTTTATTTAAAATTAAACTAAAAATTAAGGTTCAACAAACTTACTTTGAATAAATATGAAGATATTTCTAGCGGATCTTTATCTCTTCCATAAAATCTTCTTGACTATGACTCGAACACAGGACCAAGGCTTGTGAGAGCCTCTTGAAAGAAAATTTACAATGATTGGAGAGGAAGAGGTCTAGAGAGAATTATCTAATTCTCTATTGAGGAGATATGTGTTGTATCTAATGGCTCAACCCAATGGTCCTATTTATAGAGACCAAAAGTAACTCTTTGCCATAATTAAAATATTATATTTTAATATCTAATATATTAAAATATATCTTATACTTATTTGAATCTCATTCAAATCTCCTACGATATTTATTTATTTGAATCTTATTCAAATTTTATAAATATCTTTTATTTAATGTATCAAATATACATTAATTATTTTAATATTTAATGTATCAAATACAATAAATATATTTTTCTCTTTTATATTTAATATATATAATATATTAAATATTAATTTGAACACTTCAAATTAAATATTAAATTTGAACATTTCAAATTTTAATAATTAATGTATCAAATACAATAAATATATTTTCCTCTTTTATATTTAATATATATAATATATTAAATATTAATTTGAACACTTCAAATTAATATTAATTTGAACATTTCAAAATTTTCTTTCAACTAAATTGATCTTTTAGTGTTACTAAGAGCTAGCAATGGGACCTTATGGACCTACAGATTATAAGCTCCAATGATACAAAATTAATTAATTAATTTTTATTCATTAACTATAAGTCACTCCACTATAGACCAAGAGTTACACTCTAATGTACTGTAAGACAAGTTGTGTTCATAGATATAATCATTACATGCAAGTCGATCCTTCTCGAGTTGTTCGTAATTACAGTTGGGTCAAAAGTCTGTTTTACCCCTATAATTACATCTTGCACCTTAAGTACCACTGATCCTCTAATGAACAATCTGTTTATATCTAATTATAAACTAAGTCTCTCTCGGGCCAGTGAGAAGGTGGGGCCCCATTGTTCAAGTCCCGAAATCAGCACTTAAGGGAACTACTCATCTACTTATCCTATATGGGAATGAATGAATTTCATCTTGTGAAATTATGTTCCCAACTTCTTATTTGGTCAAGTCCCCAAAATGGTAGGCATATTGAATCGGCTACAAAAGTCACTCTCACCCGTGCAAATCAAAGGACAAGCCCTCATAGGCAAAAGTTCATAACTCACTTAGGATTAAGATCGAGTCGCATATGATTATCCTGATGAAATATTAATCTTCTTAATTAACGAATTTATAAAGAGAGATTAAATATTTCGTAGTCCAGTCTTATACAAACTCCTTGTATAAGATACCCCCACTCACATGTCTCTACATGAACGATTTTGATCAAATCATTTGTAACTATTACAAAGTGGGTTGTATCAATAATATTACCAGGATAAAACACCCAACCTTATCCATATACTATGACCTTTTAAGTTATTTCTTGAACATGATCCTCTTGTATGTCAACCACATACTATTCAAGATTACACTAATAACCTTGGATTTTTCATATAATGGATAATTTTATATTGCAAATAAAATAATCAAAAATATTATTAATTATTAAATAAATCATTACTTACGAGGCTTTAGGGCATAAATCCCAACAAGGCTATATTGAAGCAAACTTGCGTCGGAATAGCTAGCGTTTGAAAAAATTATAGAAATTAAAAA
This sequence comes from Trichosanthes truncata, assembly GCA_033996785.1. NCBI lineage: Eukaryota > Viridiplantae > Streptophyta > Magnoliopsida > Cucurbitales > Cucurbitaceae > Trichosanthes > Trichosanthes truncata. The sequence goes on from JAWPNB010000003.1 coordinate 55,041,138, forward strand.
ATAAAAAACTATAATATGAACCTATCCCGACGCAAAATTGCATCGATATAGGTACAATGGGTTGGGAAACCTCTCTAATACCGATGCAATTTGCGTTGGGAAAAACTAGGAAATCTCAACGCGTGAAGTTGTGTAGGGAAAGCTGTTATTTTTCCCGATGCAATAACGTCGAGATAGCTGTAATGATTCTCGATGCTAACAATTTTGCATCAGGAAAATTATTCCTGACGTGGCTATGGCGACGTCACTTGTCGACACGTCGTTACGTTGGTATAGATTTTTCCCTATGCTACTAGTGGTTTTCCCGACTCTTTTTTGCATTAGGAAAATTTGTAATTTTTATAGTGTTGGGTTGAATCTCAAGCCTATTTCTTCATCCTTTATGGCCCAGAGACCTCGGTCCAGCCCCATTCGGTTCTTTCGTTCCCCATTCAAAGACGAAAACCCACAAAAATCCTAAGAAGGAAGGTCTTTAAGCTCTCTCATGAGAGAAGAGCAATGTAAGTTCATTCCAGCCACCTAAATTCTCCTAGAACTCCCCAACTCTCTCTGACTTAATCATCGAAGCCTGTGTGGGCTACACCACACTGGTGTTTAGGTTTTTCTTGTCTTGCAAGTCACGTTCTTCCCCTAAGAATACAAATTCACTACCGTTGTCACGTTGAGGTCAGGTGAGATTTTTCCTGTCCAAAATTTGGCACAATAGTTGGTGATAATTCTTATTTATGAGGATTATTTAACCCTAAACTAAGTTATTTTTGTCATTTTTGTATGCTTTATTGATTACCGAGCAAGCTAAAAATAGCGTTTATGAGATAAATTCATGAAAGCTTGTCGGAGTATAGAAAAAGAAGAAATAAGTTGAAAAGATAATGGAAAGTTGGCTAAAGTGTTGTTTTTGTGCAGATTTGAAGCAATGAAGAAAATGCAAATGAAATGCAATTGCATTTCCTTGAGAAAGCAAAGTGGTGAACAAAAGAAAAAATGCAATTGCAATGCAATTGCATTTTCTGGACATATCAATTTATTGTGGAAATCACAAAAATGCTCCAAAACCCACAACGTTTGGCTCGATTATAGGAGACTTTTCAGCCCAAAAATGTTGATGAAAATGCAATTGCATTTCTGAAAAATTTTGGTAGAGCTGAAAAATAATGCAACAGAAATGCAATTGCATTTCTGGAAAATCTGGAAGCTGCGGGAATCTAGGGAAAACACCAAAATTCACTGAATTTGCTCGATTTTTGGAGAATTTTCAACCTAATCTCATGCCCAAACATTGACCCATGATTGAAGGAGCACAAAGATGAAAACCCTAGCCCTCAATGCCTATAAAAATGAAGAAAACGATCCAAAACGTGGCTGGGTTTCCTTATGCTCGCCCATAGTCTGTATTTCACGAGTTTCTGTCAAATTTCCAGCAGTTTTCTCTTCATTTTTTCTTTGTAATTTCCGACTTTGGTCCCTCCTCAACGAAAGTTCGAGGAGGTTAAGATCCATTTGCTTTGAATGAGTATTTGGATCGATTGAAGCAAGGAATACACAAGCCCACTTTATTTTATGTTCTGTCATTTCCTTCTAGTTACTGTTTTTTTATTTATTTCTTTCTTTCTTGTAAGTTCATGGAATTTTAGTTTATGTTGAGGTTTAGTTATTCCCATTTCATTCATAAGACAATTTGCTCTCTCGAATTCTATTTCCTTAATAAGTTGAAAATCTCTAAATTCATTACTGTTTTCTTTTTCCTTTAAGATTGTTGTATGAGTTGTGGGAGTGTTTTTCTTCAAGTCTTTTCTTAAAAAAAAATCAGTTTGGGTTGCCTTTATATTTTGGAATTTTCTTCCCTTTTATTCGGTTATTTAATCATGAGTTTTGTATTCATTCAAGTGTTGTTTCTCATTCCCATTTAATTTAGTTGATCTTTCATTTTTTTATCTAAGCTTGTTATGGATTTTCTACACTTTAATTTACTCTTTTTCATCTCCATCATAATGAGCTAAACTTTCTTTGGGATTCAAGCATGTGAATGCCTAGAGAAAAGAATAAAGGCCTAATTGTAAGAGCAACCTTGCTTAATCTTATAGCATTGTTTGCTTTTATTGATTGAAATTTTCATTACTAGTTTAGATTGATCACCTAGATTAGTATACAACAATTTGAGTCTAATTCTGAAAATGTTAGATAAAAATTTAGTTTTCATAAAAGCAATAAAGGAAAATAGTCTAGACATAGGAATTTGTTTTTGACCCTAGACATAGGGCAAAACCTTTAAAACCAAAAGAATTGTGTTCAAAATTAACTAAGTTCGTATTAGCCATAGAAATATCGGTTTAATCGCTTAGCCTCTCAAAGATACTTCATAGAAGGTCGAATATGTGTTGAATTCGGTTTACAAAGCTTAAGTGTTGAGTCAAAAGATTGCAATTGCAACTAGGCTGCAATTTCTTTCAATAGAGCAAAAGCATATTTGAATCCCTCTTTTATCATTTTCTTTTCAAAAACAAAAATTATCCCAACTATTGTTTTACATCGGCTACCCACAATTGCAATTTGAAAACATATTTGCTTATTCTCTTGAATTTTGTTGTATCCGTTCCCAGTGGGATCGATACTCTGGAATACTTCCAGTTTTATATTACTTGCATCGACAGTGTGAACTTGCACTGAACTGGAGTTTTGTTTTAATTTACAAATATTTTCTTTAAGCCCCACGTTTCAGTTCGATCAATTGGCACCGTCTGTGGGAAACGACAATGCTTGTTTGGAAAACCTTATTGCATGAGTTCAATCCTTCGAAAAGATGAGTAGAACGCTAGGAAACAAGAGCTGGAACGAGAAGAAATACGATTTCGATTAGGACCGTCACTTGCGACAAACGTAGAAGAACACAACTCATCGGCCTCATATCGAGGTCGAGGCCGACCAGATCGTTCAAGCTACATGGCAGCCCGGACCAGAAGAATAGCGTGAAGAAGTTAGCCTGTGTTTGTTGGCCAAGGTCGACCAGCAACCAAAGGCTGAAGCCGACCAGATCGTTTAAGCTACATGGTAGAACATGCCTGAAGGATTACAAGAAGAAGCGACAAAGAAAGCGGTTGATTGGTTTCTCGCCCCCAAGGAGACTAAGGCTGACCAAAGAAGTCAACCCGCCTAGGAACTCGAATTTATCCCGCTCACATTAGAAGATAGGCGAATAAACATTGGAACAAACCTAAGGGCTGAACAGAAAGAAAAACTTATTAGTTTCCTTAGGAACAACTCAAATTTATTCGTCTGGTCTAACGAGGATATGTCAGGGATAGATTCCGATGTCATGGTACATCGATTGAACGTGGACAAAGATTTCAAGCCCGTAAAACAAAAGCGACACACATTCAATCAGGAGCGGAACGAGATCATAGCCAGCCAGGTTAGATGATTTACTAAAAGCCAATTTCATTAGGGAAGTCCATTATCCTCAATGGCTATCCAATGTGGTTTTAGTAAAAAAAGTCTAATGGCAAATGGCGAATGTGTATCGACTTCACTGATCTAAATAAGGCTTGTCTTAAGGACAATTACCCTTTTTCTATGATAGATTAGTTAGTAGTTGCAACAGCAGTCCATGAATTATTAAGCTTCATGGATGCCTACTCTAGATACAATCAAATCAAGATGTATGGACCTGATCAAGAAAAGATCTCTTTCATTACTGCTAGGGGCTTTACTGTTACAAAGTCGTGTCATTTGGCCTCAAGAATGCAGGAGCAACCTACCAAAGAATGGTAAATCGAATGTTTGTCCCATGCTGGGAAAGAATATGGAGGTATATGTAGATGATATGCTAGTAAAAAAAATTAAAGCATATCAACATGAAACTGATCTCCATGAAGCATTACAAATACTTCGAAAGTACAAGATGAAACTGAATCTAAACAAATGTGCTTTTTAAGTAATATTAGGAAAATTCCTAGGATTCATGGTACACCAAAGAGGAATTGAGGTAAATCCTGACAAGATAAAGACCATCTTAGAGATGTCCTCTCCAACCAATCTCAAGCAACTTCAGATTCTCAATGGGAGAATTGTAGCACTGAATAGGTTTTTTAGTAGAGCTACTGACAAATGTCAACCTTTCTTTAAATTTTTGAAGAAAGGTCTTCAATTTGAATGGTCTAAAGAATGTGAACAAGCTTTTCAATAATTGAAGACTTATCTAAGTTCAGCTCCCCTCCTAGCCAAACCAATAAAGGGAGATGAATTAGTACTTTATGCAGCAGCTTCTAACACCGCTGTAAGTTCTATATTAATCAAAGAAGAGAATGGTCACCAAAGACCAATCTACTACACCAGCAGAGCGATGGTGGGGGCTGAAACTAGATATCCTCAAGTAGAAAAGCTTGCACTTGCCTTAGTTACCTCAGCTAAAAGATTACATCCTTACTTCCAAGCACACAAGGTCACTGTCCTCACAAGCTTCCCTCTCAAGCAAGTGCTGCAAAAGCCAGATGCTTCAGGACGCCTCATGAAGTGGGCAGTAGAGCTTAGTGAATATGATATTACTACAAACCGAAGACATCGATCAAAGGATAAGCAGTGGCGGATTTCATTGCTGAGCTCACTCCATTACATGCCAAGGCAGACCACATAAGGGCCGAGGCAGACCGCACAAAGGCCGAGGTCGATCATGGAAGAGTCGAGGTCGATCACCTTCAATGCATAATGGAGGTGGAGGCATCTCATCCAGAAGATCTTAATCTTCCTTAGAAACTCATCGTTGATGGATCCTCCAATGTCAAATGATGCGTACTTGAATCTCCTGAAGGAGAAAGGTACGAATATGCTCCTAGATTCAACTTTAAAACCTCAAATAATGAGATAGAATACGAAGCATTCGTGGCAGGATTAAGGGTCGTCGGGGGAATAAGGATCTCCAATCTCTTAGTCTTGAGTGATTCTCAATTGATAGTGAAACAGGTAACTGATGAATATCAAGCTAAAGACACAGAGAATGACAAAGTATTTGTCAAAAGTCAAGGAACTACTTGCCTCATTCTCCAAACATGAGTTCAAGCAAATTCTAAGGTCGCAAAATGTTAATGCTGATTCTTTAGCTCAATTAGCAGCAGCCTATGAAATTGAATTGAGTAGAACAGTTTCAGTTGAAATCCTATTTGAGCCAACCATATACAGAAAAGAGATAATGTAATCTGATGTAGTGGTTTCTAGAGAAAAAGAGGCCGAAGCCAGAAATGAGCTAGTCGAGGCCGAGGAAGATTCTTCCTTGATGGATCCCATATTGGAATACTTGAAAGAAGGAAAATTTCCCTTAGAAAGAGTATAAGCAAATGAATACAGAGGCGGTCAGCTCATTACCTACTCATAGAAGGTAAACTCTATAAGAAAGGTTATTCAATGCCACTTCTAAGGTGTCTCACACCTACTGAGGTGCAACATGTGATGAAGGAAATCCCTGAAGGAATATGTGGCAATCATTCCGAAGGAAGATCCTTATGTCATAAGATTGTAAGACAAGGATATTATTAGCTAGCGATGCTCTAGGATGCTCGAAGCTTCACAAGATCATGTGACCAATGCCAATGATTTACTCCAGTACCAAGACAACCACCTGAACTACTAACAAATATAGTAAGTCCTTGACCTTTTGCACAATGGGGAATAGACCTTATTGGACCTCTTCCCCAAGGCAAATGACAAACTAAGTTTGCAGTGGTGGTAGTTGATTACTTCACAAAATGGGCTAAAGTAGAAGCATTGGCAACAATTACAGAAAAAAAGATAACTAACTTTGTATGGAGAAACATAGTATGTCGTTTTGGGATTCCTAATGTCATCATTTCAGACAATGAAAAACAATTTGATAATGCAGCATTCAGAAAATTTTGTTCAGATCTCAATATTGATCATCGATGTTCATCTCCAACACATCCACAAGCCAATGGGCAAGTGGAAGTAGTGAACAAGATTATCAAGTTAAATCTCAAGACAAAGTTGGAAAATCTAAAAATAGCATGGGCAGATGAGTTGCCTAATGTACTATGGGCATACAGGACAACTGCAAGATCTACCACAAGTGAGACTCCTTTCTCACTTACTAACGGGGCAGGGGCAGTTATTCCTATAGAAATTGGTTTATCCTCATCGAGGGTAGAGAAATTTGACCCTCAATAGAATGAGGAGTCAATGAAACTGTGCGTAGACCTGTTAGAAACGCCTAGGGAAAAAGCTCATCTTCGAGCAGCAGAATACAAGAATAGAATTGCAAGATATTACAGTGCAACAATCAAGAGATAAAGCTTCAAAGAAGGAGATTTCGTACTGAGAAGGGTCATGCAAAACACCAAAGACCCATTAACAGGTGCACTAGGTCCAACATGGGAATGACCATACCAAATTGTAAGAGTTGTCAGACCTGGCACATACATCCTAATTGATCATAAAGGAAAGACTCTTTCCCATCCTTAAAATATCGAACACCTGAAGATCTATTATCAATAGATTAAATTGTCCATGATTATTGCTGTTGTATTTCTCAAAGACTGATTAACATGAATAAAATGTTATTTTCTTCTTTTTCGAAATTATCATGCACTTTATAGACAAAAGTTAGACTCAGCATAGCAAGATTTTCTCATCAAATAAGAAGCTAAACAGGGGATATTTTCTCCCTATTATACAAAAGGCAAAAAAGCTACTAAGGAGATATGTTTCTCTATTACCCAAAAAGCATAAGCTACACAGAAAAAGAATAATGGAACGATTTAGAAAATCCAAAATCTCTGAAGTGGTCGAGGGCGACCACCTTGGCCGAGGCCGACCTTTTTCCAACACATCAACCAAGAGAAGAGTCTGAAGTTAAATCCAACCTTTCGGAAGAATGGGTGAAACAAAACAAAGTTCTCCTAAGGGAACTACTCATCTACTTACCCTATATAGGAAGGAGTGAATTCCATCTTGTGAGATTATGTTCCCAGCTCCCTATTTGGTCAAGTCCCCAAAATGGTAGGCATATTGAATCGGCTATAAAAGTCACTCTCACCCATGAAAATCAAAGGACAAGCTCTCACAGGCAGGAGTTCATAACTCACTCAGGATTAAGATTTAGTCGCATATGATCATCATGATGAAATATTAATCTTCTCAATTAACAGATTTATAAAGAGAGATTAAATATTTCGTGGTCCAGTCTTATACAAACTCATTGTATAAGATACCTCCACTCACATGTCTCCACATGAATGATTTGGATCAAATCATTTGTAACTATTACAAAGTGGGCCGTATCAATAGTGTTACTAGGATAAGGCACCCAACCTTATCCATATACTATGATTCTTTATGTTATTTCTTGAACACGATCCTCCTGTATATCAACTACATATTGTTCAAGATTACACTAATAACCTTGGATTTTTCATATAATGGATAATATTATATTGCAAATAAAATAATCAAAATTATTATTAATTATTAAATAATTAATTAATTACGAGGCTTTAGGGCATAAATCCCAACAAGTTTTCCTCAAATCCTCACTCTGTTGCCCATTTTCTCCTCCCCTTTCACGGTATCTACCTAGAATGAAGTTACACTTGTTCAGAAGAACACTTACGAAAAACGGGAAGCTACAGGGCTACTAGATAACCAAGAAACTTCTCCCTAAGGGAGGTCCTAAAGCCACATGGCTACTAGATAGCCAAGAAACTCCTCCTACGAGAGGTTCTGAAGCTACACGACTACTATATGACCAAAATTCACTCCGACGGGAGGTCAGAAAGTCCATCATAGTCCCTACTGGGTTTGATGACAATCCCATTTAAATTTGAGGATGCCCTCTAATTTACATATTCTCTCCAGGAAAACGACACATATCGGGAATCCAGAGGAGAGTCTTAGCCCCCAAGAAAGATCGAAATGTTCTCTACGGGGTTGGACGACAATCTTGGGGAGATCCAAGAAGAACCTTGGAGCCCTAAATTTTCTCCAAGATGTGGACAAACACACATCCAGAGGAGAATCTTACCCACTAAGAAGAGATTGACCTACGGGATTAGATGGGAATCCTGGGGATGATCTGAGATGCAAAATAAACGTCACGAAACTTTAAAATTCTTACGAAAAAATGGAGAAACCGATACTCTAGGAAACTGAATATCTTCACAATAATGGACAACAATAACTAGAGAAAATTCGAGGCAGACATCGAAATGTCACAAATGACTCCAAAGCTTAATAGGCTACTCCCAAGTTAGGCTCTATGCAATTACTTCACACGCTCCTAATCTCGAATCCTAATTAAGGAGTGGGCGCTAATGTTATGGGTGAAATTGGACCAACAAGAATGGCTGGCTAAAAGGCTACAATAAATGGCCAAACAAGAAAAGAAGCCCAATATGAAGTAAAAAAGGGTCGAAACAGAAAGAGGACTGGCCATAACGCAAAGGGACGAAGAAACGGGCATGGGCTAAAGCCCATGGTTAGCTGAGGCTGACCACATGGCAAGGCCCGCTTTTGGGCCTTGCCTTGGTCCCTCGTGGCCAGGAGACCCCGGTGCAGCCCCGTTCGGTCATTTCGTTCTCCATTCGAAGATAGAAACCCACGAAAACCCTAGGAAAGAAGGTATTAAAGCTCTCTCTTGAGGGGAGAGCAAGGTAAATTCATTTTAGCTGCCTAAACTCCTAAAACTCCTAATTCTCTCCAAAAAAACTCTCTCTGACTTAAGCATCTGAGTCTGTGTGCCCTACATCACACCAGTGTCTAGGTTTTTCTTGTCTTGCAGGCCGCATTCTTCCCCCAAAAATACAAATTCACCATCGTTGTCACGTGGAGGTCAGGTGAGATTTCTCCTGTCTAAAATTTGGCAATAACAATAAGGTTACATTTCTAAACTTTTAAAATTCTGTTTAATATGACTCTAAACTAACAAGAATGTTTAATAGATTTATGAAATTCTAGTTTTGTGTTTAATGAACTTTAAAAAATGTCTAATAAGCTTCAAAACTATTAATTTCGTGCCTAATAAGTTATTGAACTTTAAAAATGTCTCATAGATCATAGACTTATTAGACACAAAACTAAAAGTTCAAAAACCTATAGGACACTAAATTGAGTGTCTAGGGACCTATTAGATATTTAAAAAAACAAAGGTTTAATGACCTATTAAACTTAATATTGAAAGTTTAGAAATCTACTAAACATTTTTTAGAGTTCATGAATTTATTAACTCAAACTCTAAAAGTTCAAAGATCTATTACACATAGCTCTTAGAATATAGATACAAAATTTGTAATTTGATATATTATAAATTAACGTTAATTTGAACCTTAGCTTAGTAGACAAAGACACCTATTACCTTAAAAAAAAAAAACTATAAATGAACCTATTGTCAATGAAAATGGCAAATGACTTTATCTCAAAAAAATAAAAGAAAAAAAATGTAAATGACTTAGAGAGAACGAGTTCAAACCATGTAGTCACCTCTTCAGAAATATTTTAAAAAAAATGAACCTAGTATAAATGAAGAATATAAAATTTGAATGGTAAATTTCGTATATTATGGTAGCATGAGTACTACTTCTATTAATTGGCTGCCACATTAGCATTCTTTGAGAATGTTGTGGACTCCAACAACATTAAATAATCATTTATAAAGAAGAATTCTCAGCGTGTGAGTATAGGAAATAGATACTACAAGAGCACTAGAAATTCTTCTGAATTTGGACTTATAATTTGTAAATGAGAGCCATATGAGAATAACTTAAGCCTCGTTTGATAACCATTTAGTTTTTAAAAATTGTGTTTGTTTTCTCGTCATTTCTCTACAATGGGTCTTGTTTTTCTTAAGAAAACATTTGAATTATTAGCCAAATTCCAAAATCAAAACACATGTTTTTGAAAACTACTTTTTTTAGTTTTCAAAAGTTGGCTTGGTTTTTAAAAACATGTATAAAAAGTAGATAACAAAACAAGTAAATCCATAGGTGAAAGTAATATTTATAGGCTTAATTTTCAAAACCCAAATAGTTATCAAACGAGACTTTAATAATTAAGATTTTTTTTTTTAAGATTAGAGATTCAAACCCTTGCCCTCATAATTGTTGTATTGAAAAAAATTCATAAATGAGATACCAGATGTTAGACCAATCGAAAATTCTCTTATGCCAACCTGAACATAGCTAACTGCTTTAGACATATACTATCGACCAAGATGTTAGACTTTTGAATCTCCGACTCCATATATTGTTGAACTCAAAAAAAAATCTCTTATGACCAACAAAAATATAGTTTAGCGGTTAAAATATATACTCATTCAAATTCTACAGGTCAATTAGTTAAGACGTATGTCCACTTTTGAGACGAGAGGTTGGAATCCTCTCCGGTCTTCTCTACGTGCCATGTGAACTCCAAAAACTGAAATTTCGTCAAGATGGTTTTGTCTTTTAAGATTACAAAAATAGTAGTACAGCATCCAATAAATAGCTAGTGAGTTGTAACCACGGCCTAACCATGAACTCAGCGCTTCGAAATGCTTACTTCATTTTCTCTCACTCCTTAAACCCTACTTCAAACCCTAACACTTTTCCCCTGATTCTTTCCTTACATTCCCTTCAATCCATTGCTGTTTCTCGTCTTCCATTGCGGATCAAACGTCAACAAGAACCCTATCGCTCGCCCCGTGCTTCTTCTTTCTGTTCTTCGTCTTCAATGGCTGGCACTGACGCCGAGGCATCTGCCTCATCTTATTCCGTCGAGATGCAATTCGAGGATCTCAGAGCTCAGCTTGAAGATTCTGGAAGCTTACGCGACCGCATTCGAAGTGTGGCTATGGAGATCGAGTCCTCCACGAGGCTTATGCACTCCAGCTTGCTTCTGGTTCATCAGTCTCGTCTGACTCCTGGTACTGAGTTTTGTTCTTTGCATGATGTACTGAAATTGTCTGTTGCAATGCTCTTGTGGTTTCGAGGATTATGTTTGTGCGGTTCTGGTTTTTGAGGGATATAAGGAGTTTTTGTCTCGTTCTTGTTCCCTATGTTCGGTATATTGACTCGTGAGGCGAAATGTAGTTTGTTGGGGTCCGGTTACTGAAATCTGAATTTTCTGCTTTACCTAATTTGTCTGGTGTAGAGGTTCTTGAGAAGCCAAAAGCACAGGTTGGATTATTGAAGTCGCTCTACAAGCGACTTGCTGAAATTCTTCGTGAGAGCCCTGGTCTTTACTATAGGTGAGGCAACTAGTCATGGTCTATTGCTGTGGATTTTTTTTTTTTTTTCCAAGTTGCTAGTGCCTTCATTACATTTTCATTTAGGTATCACGGAGACTGGAGGAGTGAGACGCAGACAGCTGTTTCACTGCTTGCTTTTATTCATTGGCTAGAAACTGGGGATCTTCTTTTGCACCCCGATGCTGAGGAAAAACTTGGGTGTATGTATATTGTCCTTGTGTTCTTTTTTACTGTTCGAGTTTAATGAACTTTATAGGATGCTTGTCTCTCTTCTGTAGTTGTGTCATCATTGAATTGTCTAACATCATTACCATATTCTATTCTATGACCTGACAACATTGATATTCAAACCCTGTAGAACCAATAAAAAAGAAACTGATTACTGAATAGATGAATTTAATCGTTCCTCCACTAGATTGCGCAGACATCTGCTTTTCTACATCATGTTCATCCCTTCAACTAGATTGTGCAGTATAACCAGTCATAGGGAGAGTTTGCGGGTAATTTTCACTTGACAAGAATCAAGATTACCCATGTAACTAAAACCATTTGAAGTAAAGTAACCATCAATTTTCTGTTATCCTCATAATTTTCTGGTGGTGACGACATCCTCTTAAACAGCATAGTTCAGAATTGTAGTAGATTCTCAAACTGATTAGTGTTTAGATACATCCCACAGGTCTTCTAGAGGTTGGCTGGATTAGTTGCAAAAAAAATGAAGAATCTTTCGTGTGCTCCATACCCAAATTACTACAGTAGTCATTCATTGCATTGCCTTTTAGTTTTCATTTTTTCTGGTCTAAAAGAAATCTAGAAAATTTTAAATTAATATTGTATAAGAAATTTGAGGTTTGATTTAGTTACTGTCTATCCTCATTGAGTGAGATCATTTTATATTTTTTACTCACCGAATACTAAAAATTAAGAGATTTGTTTTTCCTCAACCAAAACAACCATAATGCCTTTGACCAGATTTCCTAGCCTATCTGAAAGTGGAATCTGAAAGCAACTTGCTGAAGAAGTGCACCCTTACTTTTTTTTTTCTTTGTTGGTGTTATTATGAATTTGCCCAAAAAACGCATTCTGTGTCATGCATTTATTACTACTTTTTTGCTATTTTACCTCAGTAATGTAATTTAACCGTACTTTTTATCTTTACTCACCTCATTACGTATTTACTTTTAAATAAGATTCTAATTCATACTTTGCCCAAATCATTGTTCTCTGTATCAATGTTTTCACCAGCATGGAACAGAGGGAACTATAATCTTATACATCACTTCTGCTATTAATGAATTGTTCTTGATCTCATCATGTATCTATGCTATGTCTAATTGCCTATTTTATATCTACTCCAGAATGACAAAGTTGGAAATTAACTCATTATTATTTTTTTTTGTCTGATTGCAGTAAATGAATCTGATTTCAATTTGGATGTTGAAGACTATCTTATTGGTGAGTTTTCAATAGTTTCATATATTTCTTACTTCAAGTTTCAATGAGACGTAGAGAATAGAGACTGTATTGCTTTCAGTGTTTCCAAGACAAGCCTAGGCGATTACTTTAGCAAGGGTGAAGCAATGCACCTGACGGTGCTCTCTGGCAAGCACTTTCATTCAAATGGTTTGCCTTAGTTGTCTTTTAGTTTCCTTTTGCTGCTTTTGATTCCCTCTTTATCGCTTTTGCACCTCTATGAAGAAATGGAACCTTCCTCATTTCTTAGGAATTTTGATTAAAATCTTATTTTTCATTCATTATCTCTTGAAAATTCGAGGCATTGAAGTATTTTCATCACATAAAAACTTGTTTGTCTAATTTTATACTTCTTTTTATAATATATTGTATTCCTATTTTTTATTTTCTATATGTAATCACAATTTTTTATTTTTCCAATTGTGCATGTCACTTCATTCCAGCAATGCTTTTTATACGTAGGCCCCTAGGCGAGCAAGGAGCTAATCGCCATGGAGCATACCTTGTGATTTGTAATTTGTAAACACTGGTTGCTTTTGCTTTCCATGTTTGTTTGTAGTTTTGTGACGTGGTATTTCTTGGAACAAAGAAGCTTTTCTTTAATGCCTGGGCCTTTGTGCCCTGTGGTCTTTCTTGGAAGGAAAGAAACTGTCATTTCTTTAGTGTATTAGCCTTTTTCTTTTTTTCTTTCCTTCTTGGTGATGGTACGTTTACCTAGATTTAGGACAATGAAAAAGGGTGCACATGATCTTTCTTACTGATAAAAGATCTTGTATCTTAATGACTAAGGAGCACGGACACTTTAGTTTGGCTAGTGTGTTCGTGTCGGGCACTTGGACACTCTGATGCTTGTTGGACACATATCGGATACATGTTAGCACAATAAATATGTTAGACACTAGTTCTACAAGGTCAATATAGGTCAAACATGACACATATCGAACGTTTGTTAAGTATACTAAATAGACATATAATAATAAATCTTGAAAGCGGATCACATTAAACTCATATTTTTAAGCATATAAATGCATAAGCTTGTGGACTTTAAATTTCCTTCTTGTATAAAAATGATATACATTTTTTAAAAATGTATATTTTAATAAATGTATCATTGCCGTGTCCGTGTCCTAGATTTTAAAAAAATGACTTGTCGCAGTGTCGTGTCGTTTCGTATCCGTGTCTCTTATCCATATCCGTGCTTCTTAGCTTAATGGTATATTAATGCAGTTCCAACAATAACTTTTATTCTTAATAAATAGCATGGAGCCTTATCAGAAAAGAATCCAAGCTCCAATAATTTGGAGATATGGCATAGGAGAATCTGTGATGTGATTGATTTAACGGTTTGATGATGGAATTAGTGTATGTTCTAGTTTTTTGTGTCTTCTTTTCATTCAACTGTACTCTGCAGTTCTGAGCCAGTATGCTGTTTGTCCGACCATTCTTCAACAATTTGTTAACCATGCCGAGTTGCTAATTTGGATATTTTTGTTTATTTTGCAGGAATATGTTTCATGTCCAATGAATTGGTGAGAATTTTTAGAATTGTTGTTGATATTGTAACTTGGAAAAAAATGAAAATATCAGGATTACAAAAATTTAACATAATAGTTGAGGAGATATCCCATTTGAGTTAGTATCTCATTTTCAACTTGTAATAAATTTGGTGTCAACTGCTTTTGTAGCCGCGATACGTTGTCAACCAAGTGACAGTTGGAGACTATGATTGTCCAAGAAAGGTGCTCAAGTTTTTTACCGATCTTCATGCAGCCTTCCGTATGCTTAATCTTCGCAATGATTTTCTCCGCAAAAAATTTGATGGTATGGTCTTTACTTATATTATATTTATATATATTCCATTTTGCATTTCATCTTCTCATATAAAAAAATAAGCCCGAGGCCGAGCGCTTCCCTCTTGAGTTAGGGGTGGCGTGGTATTCCACAGGGAGAGGTTTTTCAAATTGTGGCGCACTATCCGTGCGTTGGGCTTACATTATCAATTTTTGGGGGCTTCCATGGCCGCTTTGCTGCTCCAGTTTTCGCAGTCAAAGCGAGGGGTTTCGCCCTACATCCAAATCCTCGATTTTATTTTCCTTTTCCAGTGATTTTTCCAATTTTTACCCCTTGACTTGTCATGTTGTATCAATTTCTACCATAAACTTTCAATTTCATCAAATTTCACCCCAAACTTAGATAAGCATTGCAATCTTAACCTTAGTTTTGCAATTTTAACTCTCTAATAAGTTTTCATTTGAAAGATTGTTAAAAGAAGTATTCTTTATATGCATTCAATGAATTATAAAACATATGTATGGTACAGAATTGATTAGATTTAAAAAAAAAGACATTAGAGCTAACTTTTTGGGTTGAATTTTGGCAAAGTTATTAAATGGTTAATATGTGCATTACTTGATTGGATTAAAATCAGTGAGTTAATGGACATTTTTACATTGCTTTTTGTTAGCATTAGTGGGTGAATTAGTAGAAATTTAATAGAAGGTAAAAATTGCAACACTTGTTTTTAGTTTAGGGTCTAATTTGATGAAATTGAAAGTTTACTGTGAATTCAGCCAGTATAGGGGTAAAAACTGATGGTTTTTTTTTTTTCATCTCCTCATATATCATGTCATTGTAATAGGCATGAAGTATGACTTGCGAAGAGTTGAAGAAGTATACTACGATGTTAAGATCCGAGGTTTATCGGCAACTGGCGATTAAATGAGGAAACTATCATCGACTATATTACTAGCTTCAGCACACAGAAGGAAAAGGGGAAACGGACCCTACTTGTCTTGATTATGTCAAAACTCAAAGATGCTCTTGGGTAACAAGTTTTGTTTGGTATAAAGATGGAAAACAATACCTGTTAAAAACCTTAATCTTGGCAATAGGTCATTCTCCAAGGAAATAGTCTTTATTGCTCAAGTATTATAGTCTAGCTTTTGAGTCTCCTTGTACTTAGGTTATTACTGGTTTCATGTGCCTGACCCTTTTCCTAAGAGTTGTTAATTTGATTAGTAACCCAATGTTTTCTAGATCCCAAATCATTTATGTTTATTAAGATTCTTTGCAGGTTACATGAATGGATTACGAAGTAATTTTTCATGGCTCTTGCTAGGCAGTGGTAAGGTCCTACTATCCTACTATCCATGCGATTGTTTTTTAAGGTACATTTCTCGAATATTTACATTGTTAAAAGGTTTTTAAAGGCAAATGAAAGAACTGTCCAAATGTGAAAGTAAAATCATTTACATTCCCTTGGGGGTGAAAAAAGATCACTGAAATTGTGATTGATTATGAAGCTATGGCAGATGCAACTTTATCTCATAGGGGGTCGGAATTACAAACCCAAGGATATTGTGGGTAATGTAAATATCTCATATTTGTTAAAGTATATAAGTATTTTTAAATAACTTCTTTTTTATCATTAAAAAACGAAGTAATTTAGGATGGTTGAGTATTTAAATACCGTAAAATTATGATTTGTTTAAGAGGAATTGCCAATAGAAATCTGGTTAAAATTTTCGAAAATGAAAGATTCTGGATTGTAACATTATTCGTAAGTAAAAGTTTAATAAAATTAACCAATTTCAATAATGCCCATGTTCTTGTTTATTGATAATTAATTTTATGTCAAATTAAACATAATTTCTTCTCTTAAACCAACTCATTTGCATGGATTTGATTTTTTTTAAAAAGAAATGTCAATTCAACATTGAAATTTAAACATAATCTTGTTTATAACGAATATCATTTATTGAAGTACCTGGAACTATTCAACTTGAGAATGGGAGTAAATGAACTGGAAAAGTTGGAGAATCATCAAATGTTTCAAGTAATTTCATTGCATTATATTCCTCAATTATGCAACCTCTTCTATGTTAAGTTGAAATGAGAAAATGGTAGTAACTTTGAAGAACGGGACTTGGACATCTTTACTCTCTACCAATATTTTTCAATCTATTTGATAAAAACGTCATTAATGGTCCTAAGTGATTAAAGATGATAAAATTTGGTTGAAAAGCTTTATGTCCGCCTAGTCCGACCATCATACCTCAATAGTAATCACACACTTCCTATTTATAAAAGGAAAGTGATGATTATTTTGCCATTATTGAAGTGTGTTAGTTATTAACAATAGTGATTTAGAATTCAAGAACATGTGTTATCTTTTGATTCATTAAGAATGAGGGATGTTCCAAAGTTGACCTATCTTAATCAAAGGTATACTTAGTCAAGCAATTATGTTACACACTACACAACTCTTCACCTAGGCCTGAGGGTAGGCACCGTAATTGGAGTTTTTATAGTGTGCTCATCATGCCTTTTTAAGAAGAATAGTGCATGAACAAACTTAGGCACAATATGTCTTTCAAGTAAAGTGCATGTCCTCCATTTGTGCCAATATTATCTAATTCTCTAAAGGAAAAGTACATGGTTTATCAAATTTGTTGCGCTCATCTCTCTTATCTTGCATATAAGAGCACTGCCCTACAAGGCTCCTCAAGTGCTAGCCCTTTGTCTACTGAAGCAAAAACGATTACCTTGATAAGTGCATGTCCTCCTCAAGTGCTCATCTCTCACCCCATACCCTTTGCTCGCTTCGATTTCTCTAGATGTGATCCAAATGGGTTCAAGTACTTGAATTACATATCTGCCAAAGCAAATTTGATTGATTGCCTCGATAAGGTATACCGTTGGAGTTATAGTTGATGGTTGTTTCTCAATTTCATCTATACTACAAAACCACACATAAAAGTTTCTTCCATCTAGTTCCTCAGTTCTCCTCCTACTATACCTAATAACAAGAAGCATGTTAGCACTTTCTTGAGTACTCTTCCTTGAGATAAGCTCTATGCCCAACTAGGTCCATGTAGGTGAGTTGATCACCTCTTCTATAGGGGAGGAAAGGAGCATTTTTTTTTAGGTATTATTTCTTAAGATAAGCTCATGCACTACAAGGTTTATGTATTAGGTATCTCATCACCTCTTTCGGAGGGAGCATTTCTACTATATTCTTCTTGAGATGAGCTCATACATTGTTGAGCTTATGCAACTCATCTCTTCCTTAAAAAGCATGTATGCTCTTCCCTAAGGTTCCTTGATTGAACAAGCTCGTGCCCTATTGAGCTCATAGAGCTAATTACCTCCGGCTTAAGGAACATGTTTGCTCTTTCCTAAATTATTCTTCCTAAGTTCGTACCATGTTGGACCCATACAACTCATCACATTTCTCTAGGAGTGCAGGTTTGCTCTTCAAGTACTCTTCATTGGGATGAGCTCACGCAATGCATGCTTATGAGTTTGTCACCCTTTCCTCCAGGCAAAGGCAAATTTTTCCTTAAGTGTACTATTTCTCTGAATGAATTCACAATGGTAGACCTCTAAAGAAGTAGGCATACTCTATCTATGTTTTCTTCCTTGGGATGAGCTCATGGCATACTCACCTTCAAAGCTCATCATCTTAATTTTAGGGTGCAAGTCTTATTTTATCTTAACATCCTCTTTTTCTAGATGAGCTCATACTTTGTTGGGTCTTATGCAGCTCAACACCTTTTTATTATTAAGGTGCAAGTCATTTTTCTTATGATCCTCTTTCGAGATGAGCTCATGTCTTACTAGGTCTGTATAGTTTATCTTTCTTTAAGGAGCGTTGTCTACTCTTCACTAAAATTTCTTCACTAGGTCAGATTTATGCCAACATGTGGAGTCACATCTTTAGAGAGCATGTTTTCACTTCCTTAGGATCATTATTCCTTCGAGTAATTTCATGTTCGATTAAGCCTATTCAATACATCACTCATTCCTCAAAATGCATGTCTACTTTTTCATATTGTACTCTTCTTTCGAATGAGTTCATCCCTATCAAGCTTATCATCTATTCTTCCATAGGGTCTAAATATGCACTTAAGATTCTCTTCCTTAGGATGTGTTCTTTCCTATAGTCTTCCCACTTGAGATGAGCTCATTTTGTGCTAAACATATATAGCTCATCAACTCTTCCCTAAGGCACTCTATTTTAGTTAGTTCATGCCTTGTTAGGTCTATGCAATTCATCACCTCTTCCCTAACGGATAAGTTTGCTTTTCTCTTACATTCTTTTTTCTTAATGAGTCGATGCAACTCATTGGTCCACTACCTTGCGATGTTCTTATTGCAGTGTAAAACATGTAGCCTTCATCATCTCTTCCTTAGGGAGCACGATTGCTCTTTCCCAAGTTATTTTTCTTTAAGATGAGCTAAACACCCTAATGACCCTGTGCAACTCATTACTCCTTCTCTAAGGGTCATATCTACTCTTCACTTTTTTAGCTCAACAACAATTGAGGATGGGAGGATTCGAACCTTTGACCTCTTGGTCAAGAGTACATATCAATTACCACTGAGCTAAGCTCACTTTTGACTATCTACTCTTCACTTTTTCTTGGAATGAACTCACTATATCACATTTTCCCCCCTAGGTGCAACTTTACACTTCTAACGGATTTTTCTTTCAAACGGGTGCTAAACCTACAACATAAATGGAAATGTCCAAGGAGAGGGAATAGGATAATCAATGAGAACAAATGAGAAAAATTGAGCATCCATGTGATGCATGCCAAACACCAATTAGTTCAAAGCTAAGCAAACTTGAATCTGAAAGAATTGGTCCCCTCCATAGTACTTATAAAAAGGGAGTAATAATTACTCCATTTCTTAGTGCATAGTTGTCAAATATAGTGACCCTTGCCACCAAATCGTGTCTTCGTTGACTTGCCAATGGTAAAAGACGGATGAAGAAAAGATCAATCAAAGGTAGGAGAACTCCAAGTTCCTCACTTAGGCATTTGAACTCTCTTACCTACCTTGTAGGCCCTAACATACTCAATCTACTTTGTAAAGGAAGATAGCATTAAGAAAATATAACAATGGACGGTCTCGATTAGTGCCACCTACCTAGGATTTAGTATCCTACATCTTTCCTATCAACCAAATGTAGTAGGATCAGACGGTTGTCCAGTGAGATTAGTCAAGTTGTGCGCAAACTGGCCCAAGCTGATATTAAATATATATATATATATATATATATAGTAAAATGAGAAATTGATTAAAATATAACAACAATCTAAGGGCCTGTTTGGATGGCAATTTGAAAACATAAATTTGACGACAAGGGATTCGATGAAAACAGAGTTGTATTTCATATTTTTAGATATGTATTTGATAGCATATTTATAAATTGAATTTTAATTTAAATAATTGTTGAAAATGTATTCTATAATATATTTATAGACCATGAAACTAATTGTAGTTGCAAAACTAAATATTAAGTTAAATATAGGTTATTATTAATTAATTTATGAACATGTTTCTTTTTATAAATTTTGTATAATTATTATTTTATAATAATTTATCATTTATAATATATTATATTATACATATTTTATTTAACAAAAATAAATTGAAGTTATAACATAAAATACTATATTTATTAAGATTTTTTTTTAATCTTTTTTAATATAATTCTGTATTTTAAAATTTCAAATTCAGAATCTGAATACAATGAAAATATAAAAATGTTGTTTTCAGAATTTTTACTATTTGGATCACAAAATCTAAAAACAGTTTTCGAAAATACATCTGCCAAACACATATTAACTGAAGCCAGTGAATCCAAAAACATAAAACATAATTCAGATTGCCTACCAAACTGGTCCTAAAAAATCAGAGTATAAGAAGTATCTAGGTTCAATATCTTTAAGCACAACAAAGTGAACATAGTAATTTGGATATTCAGCCCTGGGTTGTCCGTGATGAAAACAACCTATAAAACTTCTGTCTTGACAGTACAGAAGAAAGTAGAAATAGGGATATGGCAAAAAGAATTTGAACACAATTGAGATATGCTTATTTTGTACAAGCAGTTCTCTCCACCGGTATCCCAAATGATTAAAGAAAATGGCATCTTAGAAAATGGTTGAACTCGAAAGATTCCAAGCAAATCAAGCCACACAACATACATGTTGTTTTCAAAAGATATGAAAAAATATCTGACTTTTTCCTTTCCAAAGTTCATGTACGATGAAATGTGAACCATGTAGTCAAACGTCACAACGCATCAGAAAGGTGCTGAAAATCGAAATGGTTGGTTGAGCAAAACCAAGCATTTCTTGTGCCCCTCGCCGAAGTTCCTACCCCCACACGCGGCTTGGTGAGAATTCATACAAATTCAAACCTTCCACTTGAAAACCCAAATAGGAAAACTTGAATAAACTTAAGATTTCTATCTATGATTCAATCCCATGTCTTTCTATTTCCATTTTCATCTGTTCCAAAACAAACAAACAAATAAAAGAACAAAGAAAAATCTACTAGACATTTGGGGTGCAAATCAGAAATTGAAAATACCAAAAAAATTGAGTCGATTTTGAACTATATCTGTCAGTTGGTTTGGTTTGCTAAAGTATAAAACTAGACAATAGTAGGGGTTGGTTTGGTTTGCTAAAATACAAAACTAGACAATAGTCGGTCCATTTCATTTGAATAGATTTTATCGGTTTTGTCGTGTGGTTGGGTTTTAAAAGAAAAATCAGTTTGTACTAAATTGTCTTGAGCAGAAGCAATATACATTTATTACATTGAAGTACTGTGAGGAAATGAAGTAAAGGCAAACTTATAATAATGACAGAGCCTAGGTTAGTTTCTCTAGTTTCAGATAGACCAAGGCTGTCTAGCCAAACGTTGGATGAAAGAACTCTGTGCGTCATAACTATTAGGTGCTAAAATTTTCTACTTCAGATAATTTAAAATTGTCAAGTTGAGAAAAAAAAAAGGAAAAGGACCACACTTCCCATCCTCCCAAACTAATTTGGGCTGTGACAAAACCTCAGTTTCTAGTTTTTTCTTTAACAGAAACAGCACATCAAATCCTTACTAGTTCCCATGGATCAAATTATTAAACAACCTCAGCATCACCTTGATCTTTGATTCCTGAAGTTATAAATCCATCAATAAAGTCTTCAATGATCCCAAAAATGATAGTCCAATAATTGATTCAAAGTCAACACACTCTTCTTCCCCCCCCCCAAACAAAAAAAAAAAGGGAAGCTTCCATCCTATTACTGTTCATATAGATTTGCTTCTTCTGATTCAGGTATAAACCCACAACTAGTAAATTAAAAATTATGCGTCTTTCTGGTCACATCAATTGCTTCTTCTGATGCAGATATAAACCCATAACTAGTAAATTAGTAATTATGCGTTTACAACATGTACACAGCTTTCTTTGACAATGATCATGACCAGTTATAATATTTAAGAGAGAAATTTAAGTAAACAATACTAAGAATGCCAGCAGACAAATAGAAAACCTATAATTCTTTCCCATATTCAAGCCTATATAGTTCAATCTCGCATGCAGAATGGAATGAAAATACTAAAGCAGACCTATAGTTTTGTCTACAGAGCTGATTCTTACGACAGTCCTAAATTTTTGTAGCACCAAAAAACAGATGTCAGCAAGGCATACCACTGGGATGGATTTGATTCGTGTCAAGTATTCTGATGTAAAATATACACAAGTAGCATGCAGCCTAGAAAGAAGGTACATACAGAGGACATTGCTCGTGACAGAAGCAAATACGGCTGGATATCTGGACATGCAAAAAGGCAATGCACAGAGCAATGAAAAATTACCAGCAACTTTCCTTTGCGTTAAGCGACTTGCCCTATAAAGCCGCCAATTCACCATTATCTAACCCCCTCGATCAAACCCTCCAGCTCTCTACGACCAAACCTCTGTCCCTGCACTTTGGCATCTCTACACCTAGCAGCAAAGTAGAAGATAAGCCAAACCACCATGAAATAGACCTCCCCCACAGACTGAAAAAACATAGCAACATGTTTTCCACAAACTCGTGCAAGAGCCCATCTCATGAAAGAGCCACAGCAGATAGCTTCCAAACACTTGATTTGAATAGCTTGGTTTAACATTGTCAATATCAAATAACAACCTTCCTTCAAGATCTCTCTACCAGTCCGCCTTGCATCCACAATGACAACCCAAGCATCCACAGCAAAGATGAATGCAACAAGAGTATCTAGCAAAAACCAGGCAAACAGAAACCCAGAGATCTCTTTTTCATAACCACGAATCCATGGAGACATTATGGAAAATGGCATCAATTTTAACCTCACAAATAGCTTGAAAAATGAATACTGATCTTCAATTTCACCAAAATACCACAACCCAAGGAGCTGGGTTAGCGCATCTCTCACAGCCCATCTCATCAAGATAAACCCAGAAAGCCTCTTGAACCCCAATCTTGACCCATCCCATGCCATACCAAAAAATGAACCAAACCTCTGTGTTAGATCATTAAGGACAGCGATGAACACAATGCCTGAAGCCCATGAATATGTAACAAGAAAGCCAAGCATCACCCAGATATAAGCAGCAGACAGAAAACTCACAAAGAAGAACAGAGCTGCAGCGTCCCGACGACCAAGTTCCAGTCCCTTAACGAAAAATTGCAAATCTACAAGCCTATCCATATCCTGATGCACATTTTCCCCTCCAAGTCTTCTATCCTTTTCTTCCTGATCATCAGCACTATCCTTATCATTAGCAAAAGACGAACTCCGAGCCTTGAATCCCACTCCCGGACGAACAACTTCCGAAACCCTAATTCCATCATCAACGACCAGATCCGAAAACCCTGAGATCGAACCGAATTGGGTAAAAAACACGAAACTGGCATTAGGTGGGTGATTCCGATTAGTCCCAAAGAGGCTGCGCTCGTCATCCCCATCTCCGGAGAAAATATCATCATCTAGGGTTCCGACGCGGGTGAGATGCAGAAAAGGCCGGCGACGCTGGCGACGTTGGCGACGGGCAACAGCACCAGACATGGACGGGTCCTCGGAAGACCGTAGAAGGCGTTGCTCCCCTGCAATGTCAAGGCGAGAGAGAAGAGCCTTAAGAGAAGGGTCGCGATCAATGAAGGAGGTGACATATTGGGTGCCATTTTCGACGACGACGCGAAAGGAGAGGATGAGGAGGGAAAGAAAAAGGAAGGTGAAGAGATTGGATG
The DNA here is from genome assembly GCA_033996785.1 of Trichosanthes truncata. Classification (NCBI taxonomy): domain Eukaryota; kingdom Viridiplantae; phylum Streptophyta; class Magnoliopsida; order Cucurbitales; family Cucurbitaceae; genus Trichosanthes; species Trichosanthes truncata. The sequence continues at coordinate 55,064,904 of JAWPNB010000003.1, forward strand.
TGAAAGAGGCCGTAGCTTCTTTGAGAAGCTGGGCCGTACTGCGGAGGTTATCGAGGCGAGAATGATTGTCGGTCATGGCGGCGGGCTGTGGTCGCCGGATTCTTCTGGTCCACCGCCGTGAGAGGGTGAGTTTCCGGTGCCGGAATCGGGGAATTAGCCGGTCGATGATCGGAAAACAGAGAGAGAGAGTTGAAATGGAGAAGAGAGTAAGAGAGTGATTTTTGATTCTCAAATTGTCAAAATAGGGATTGGACCTTGGAACGGTGGTGCCAATGGCAACGAACATAGACATTTCTAGCGCGTGATTTTTACGCGCCATTTTTTTTGTCCATTTGCAAAACAATTAAATTATATTTTAAATTTTCTTTTTTAAGGAAAAAAAATAAATTACAAGTTTAGCCCATAAACTTTTAAATTTGTGTCTATTTGGTCTCGAATTTTTAATTTTATGTTTAATAGGTTTTTAGACTTCAAAAATGTGTAATAGATCCTGAACTTTTAAATTTGTGTCTAATAGGTCCTGACATATTCAAAAAAATTTAAAATTAACCGATCTATTAGATAAAAAAAATGAATTTTATGTCTAATGAAACCCTAAATTTTCAATTGTGCGTTAACTAGGTCCATGAATTTTTTAAAATGTTGTATAAGTCAATGGATCTATTAGACACAAAATTGAAAGTTCAGTGACCTTTTGGATACAAAATTGAAAGTTTAAAGACTTATTAGACACTTTTTAAAGTTCAATGACCAAATAGATACAAACCTGATAGTTCATGACCAAACTTGTAAATTAACCAAAAAAATATCTACTTATTTGACTGAATAAATTACATCTCATTTTTAAATTATAATGGGTTAAATATTAAATTACAAATTAAGTTTCTTAAGCTTGTAAGCCTGTTTGATAATCATTTAGTTTCTGGTTTTTTATTTTTGAATATTAAGCTATAAATACTATTTCCACCTATGAATTTCTTTGTTTTGTTATCCAGTTTTTTTAATATATTTTCAAAAACCAATCCAAATTTAGAAAACTGAAAAAAAATAGTTTTCAAAATTTTGTTTTTGTTTTTAAAATTTGGCTAAAAATTCAAATGTTTTCTTAAGAAAGATAAAAATTATTGTAGAGAAAAGATGAGAAAACAAGCACAATTTTCAAAAATGAAAAACCAAAAATCAAATGGTTATCAAACATAAATTTTTAATTTTTATATCTAATAAGTTTTTGACATATTTAACATTTTTTAAAATTAACAAATCTATTAGACATAGAATTGAAATTTGTGTTTAATAGAACCCCACGAAATGAATAATTTAATTAAACCCACAGCGGAAACGTTAGAATCGACTTTGATTTGATTTAGAATTAAACATTAAAAATTAAGTTTAAGGATAACATACCTTGAAAATAATATGAAGATATTTTCTGATGATTCTTTACTTCTCATGTTCCAAGACTCCACAAAAGTCTTTCTGAGAATTCTCTAATTCTAGATGTGTGTTGTATCTAACGCTCAACTTAATGGTTCTATTTATAAAGACCAATAGCAAATCCTTGTCATAATTAAAATATATCTTATACTTATTTGAATCTCATTCAAATCTCCTACGATATTTATTTTTTTGAATCTTTTCAAATTTTATAAACATCTTTTCTTTAATGTATCTAATATACATTAATTATTTTAATATTTAATGTATCAAATAAAATAAATATATTTTCTTCTTTTATATTTAATATATCTAATATATTAAATATTAATTTGAACATTTCAAATTTTTCTTTTAACTAAATTGATCTTGTTACTATGAGCTAGCAAGGGACCTTATGGACCTATAGATTATAAGTTTCAATGATACAAAATCAATTAATTAAACTCTTTAAATTAATTAATTAAAGAGCTTAATTAATTGATTTTCATCATTAACTATAGGTCACTCCACTATAGACCTACAATTGCACTCTTATGCACTGTAGGATAAGTTGTGTCCATAGATATAATCACTACATATAAGTTGATCCTTCACGAGTTGTACGTAACTACAGCTGGGTCAAAAGTCTGTTTTACCCCTATAATTACATCTTGCACCTTAAGTATCACCGATCCTCTAATGAACAATTTGTTTATGATTCAACCATAAACTAAATCCCTCTCGGGTCAGTGAGAGGGTGAGGCCCCATTGTTCAAGTCTCGAAATCAGCACTTAAGAGAACTACTCATCTACTTACCCTATATGAGAATGAGTGAATTCCATCTTGTGAAATTATATTCCCAACTCCCTATTTGGTCAAGTCCCCAAAATGGTAGGCATATTGAATCGGCTACAAAAGCCACTCTCACCCATGCAAATCAAAGGACAAGCCCTCACATGCAGAAGTTCATAACTCACTCAGGATTAAGATCGAGTCGCATATAATCATTCTGATGAAATATTAATCTTCTCAATTAACAGATTTATAAAGAGAGATTAAATATTTTGTGGTCTAGTCTTATACAAACTCATTGTATAAAATACTCTCATTCACATGTCTCCACATGAACGATTTGGATCAAACCATTTGTAACTATTACAAAATGGGTCGTATCAATAGTGTTATCAGAATAAGGCACTCAACCTTACCCATATACTATGACCCTTTAGGTTATTTTTTGAACACGTTTATCTTGTATGTCAACTACATACTATTCAAGATTACACTAATAACCTTGGATTTTTCATATAATGGATAATATTATATTATAAATAAAATAATCAAAATTATTATTTATTATTAAATAAATTATTAATTATGAGGTTTTAGGGCATAAATCCCAACACCTTAAACTTTCAATTTTATGTCTAATACCTCATTGACATATTTGATATTTTATAAAAGATTAAATTAAAAGTTTAGTCCCTAAAATTTCAAGTTTGTGTCTAAAAAGCTGAACTTTAAAAGGTATCTAATTTCTAATAAGTCCCTGAATTTTCAATTTTGTGTCTAATAGGTACTTGAACTTAAAAAATATATGGTAAATCCCTAAAGTTTTAAATTTGTGCCTAATAGGTTCTTAACATATTTGAAATTTTTTAAAATTAATTGATCTATTAGATATAAAATTGAATATGGTATCTAATAGGATCATAAACTTTCAATTTTGTGTCTAGTAGGCCTATGAATTTTTTAAAATGTCGAATAGGTTGATGCCATATTAAACACAAAATTGAAATTTAAGGGACCTATTGTACACAAAATTAAAAGTTTAAGGACCTATTAAACACTTTTTGAATGTTCAGGGACCTATTGGACACAAAATTGAAAGTTCATGAACCTATTTGACACTTTTTACAGTTCAAGGATCAAATAGACACAAACTTGAAAGTTTAGTAGGCACAAAATTAAAGATTTCAAGATATATTAAATAATTTTTACAGTTTAGAAATCTACTAGACATAAAATTGAAAGTTCAAGGGTCTATGGATTAGCAATACCCTTCTTTGAAGGAATTTATGTTGTTTAAAGATATGTGACAAAGTACAAGGTTTTTTTTTTTTGGTAAGTTTAACAACATATGAGAGTGAAAATTCAAACATCTGACCTTTCAGTCAATGATTTATGCCTTAACAAGTTAAGCTATACTCTAATTGGCAACCAAGCATAAGGATTGTGTAACTCGATAAAACTACTTTTTAGTTTTCAGCACTTCAATTTCGAACTTGAGTTCGTTTTGTATGATTTTGTGTATAGGTGTGATCAAGAATTTTTATGGAACAATGGAGTGTTGTTTTAGTTGGATTTTATATATTTTATTAACTATAATTTAAGTGATTTATTAGTAGAATTTTGGTCCATTTTTTAGTTTAATTTTGATGAACCTATTAATTATATTATCTATTCAGGTTTAAAATTGTATTTGATGAAAATAAAATGCAAAAAGCTGAAATCAACTGTAATTTCATATATTTATATCAACATAAGAATATGTCAAGTGTTAGTACCTTTCTAAAGGTTAAATGTTTGAATTTAAGTAAAACGTTTTTCATTTGTTTTATTTTCATGTATATGTAAATACACTCAAAAAAAATTTTAAAGATAAGTCAACAATATTAATATAGTTAGATAGTAACAAAAAAGCCAATGTGGCACCACCTAAAAGTTAGTATTATGCAATAAGATATCTCATATCAGTTTTAACCTCAGGTCATGTTGATTTCTAATTACTATTTAATAAAATATTAACTGTCAGAACTAAGTAAGAGGGCTAAGAAAATATAAATAAAAAAGTGCAGACAAAAATATTTTAAAAGAGAAAATACATGGGTTAGCATTTGATATTTTAAAATTTTTTGGAAGTAATGGCATAACTTTCGGAAGGAAAATTATTTGAAAGTGGTGTGTAAAATACAGAAAAGTCAATGAAATTGCATTAAAAAAAACCATAGAAAAAATAAAGTCAACCAAATTTATCAAATTGAGTTAGTTCAGTCAATTTGAACCATAATTTTTAATTAGTTTGCCTTCAATAGATTCGACGTCTCATTTAGATTTTAGTCGATTTGTCAGTCAAATTTTCAATTAAGAAACAACAATTTCAATGTCAATTTTACATTTTTTGAAATTGATAGGTCGATTAAAAATTAGTTTTAGTTAAAGAAAATAAATCAAACCAACAGATTTACTCTCTTAGAAGGTGTTTGGCCCATTGAGTTGGGTTGAGTTTTTAAGCCAACTCAATGTTTAGCCCGTTAACCTATTTTAATAACAGTAACCCTATTAAAATAATTTTATCACTGATTTAATTTACCAACTCAGTGGGGTTGATAACAGTAACCCTATTAAAATATTTTATCACCGTTTCTCCAGCGACTAGGGGCCATTGCAAACGACCTTTTTCGACGGCCATATCCGACAACCAATGGCCACCACAGGCAACTGGCGTCCATCGCCGACAACTTTCTCCTGCGACCAATGGCAATATCCGACAACCGACGGCCACTATCAGCTACCTTTTTCGACGATCAGCGGCTATTGTTGGCGACTATATCCGACAACCGACGTCCACTGCCTGCGACAATTCTTGGCAACCGACGACACTCCCATGGTTCAAAATAATATGAAATGCACATGTACTTAGTTGGCCTAACTCTTTGCTCCAACAATCTTTCTTCGGACTTACAAACTCGACTCATTGTTGGTCATTACTTATTTTTTGTGAACCATAATTATTTTTTGTGAATCTTAGTTATTTTGTTGTGAATCATGTAAATAGGCACTTGATAGCCTACTAATATTTTGTGAATATTTCACTCCTACGTGACACTAATGTTGCAATATATTGTCGTTTTCTTGTCATCTTGAAAAAATAAAATATTGGTAAGCTCTTTTTCAAATATGTTCAATTTAATACATGTGTTTAAATAAATGTAAATAAACAATGGTCCTTTGCAAAAAAATAAATAAATAATAAGTAAGTAATGGTCAATGTGTGTTAAAAAAAAAACTCATTCATAATGAAGACCTTCTTAGTAATTGAAAAAAGTCATAATAAAGACCTCATTTGTAAGTTTGCAAGAAGTTCAATGTGTGTTTAAAAAATGAAACCTTGGATTTTTATATTTTGAAAGAAGTTTAATTTGTGTTTAAAGAAAACAAAATACAGGTACAATGCATTTTTTCCATTAATTAATTGTCATTTGTTGCTATAAAGAATGCAACATTTGATTTCTAGAAATTGAAAGAAATTCAATGTGTAGTAGAAAGAGAAAACAATGCTACATTGCCTATAGTTTCGAAGAAGTCAATTTCTAAAAAAAGAAAAATAAAGAATGAAGTTTTTTTTTTAAAGATCAATATCAATGCATTGAAACATTACTTTTTGTGAATATTCCACTCATAGATTCCACTAATGTTGAAATATATTGTCATTTTGAAGTTAACATCTCAATGGAGTGTTGAAAAGTTGGCAAAATGTGTTTACGATTGAATGGTTGGAAAAAAGATTAAGCAAACAAAATGAGCCAGCAAAAAATCAAACTTATTCAGTTCACAAAAAATCGCACTAGATACCCCTAACTTAATAACTCAACCACACCTCAAACATAGACTTCTTGACTCAACTATGCACCCCAAATACAAACATATTAACTCACATACAATTTAACTTTGTATAACTCAACTCAATCATGCGCGGCAAATGCTAATGTTCAAAATGACTTACAATATCAAAATGACATTAAAAAAAAAAAAAAAAAAAACCTTATCTAAGTATCCAAAATTTATTAGGGTGAATTGTAATGGATAGCAAAAAACATTAGGATATTTGCAAATCCAGCAATGATTTTTGAATTGCAAATATAACAAAATTTGTTAAATCTAATTTTTATTTTTTTATTATTCCAATTTTACTCTTATTGTATCAGCAAGTATATCAGTAGTATATATAATATACTTTATATTTGGTATATGAGTTAAAATCAATTATTGTACAACTGATATACCAAATTTATCAATCAACATGTACTTGCGTAGTTGTTATTTGTGAACTTAAATTGAATCCTTATTCATTTGTTTCGAAGTATTATTTCACTAGTACATTGTCATCAACTTATAATGGTCTAGTTTTTTTGATTGGTAACCATTTTTTTATTAGAGTATTGTAAAGGTTGATGATAATGTATAACCTTCAATTGTTAAATGTCAAGCATGAAGGCCTAAAAAATTAAAGGATACCTTCACAATTGATGAATTTGAAAAAGCTCAGATGTGACTAAAAGACATTTTTATTGCTTAAGTAGCCAAAAACTTGTTTAAAGTGAGCTAAACATGTCGAACTCACCTCCAAGCATTCCCAAAGCCGATCTCAACTCACTTTCTAAATTGTTTAGGAACCATAGTCTTCCGTTGTGAGGTGAATAGTTCATTCCCATCACACTCATTCTAAATGCAATTTCAATAGCATTGGTGTATCAATAGTATATCAACATTCATTCAAAATTCATTTCAAGTATAACATTGATGTATCGATAGTATATCATTATTACTCGTTAAAAATGCTTTTCAAGTATATCATTAGTGTATTAGTAGTACATCATCCTAAATTCAACATGCAATTTCAAGTATTACATTAGTGTACCAGTAGTATATCAGCATTCACTCAAAATTTATTTCAAGTATAACATTGGTATATCAATAGTATATTACTATATGAAGTATATTAGTGATATACTACTGATATACTTTAGGTATATTTGATATACTTAATATGAAGTATTAATTTACTATTGATATACTCAATGTTAGATATATCAGTAAAATGATATATCTAAAATGAAGTATATTAGTAGTATGTCACTAATATACTATTGATATACTTTTTTTTAGGTATAGCAGTTAAATTATATACTCTATGAAATATATTAGTACCATATCATGGATATTTGTATATTCAGTATATCATTGATATACTTCATTTTAGGTATATCATTTCACTGATATACCTAACATTAAGTAGATCAATGTTATACTTCATTTTAGGTATATCTAATATATTTAATATGAAGTACTGATACACTATTGATATATAACATTTGGTATATCACTAATAAACTTCATTTTAGGAATAATGATATACTTTATTTTAGGTATATTTGATATATTGAATATGAAGTACTGATATATTGTTTATATACTTCATATTAGGTATATGAAATATATTAATACTATATCATTGATTTACTACTAATATACTTCTAAACAAGTGTATTGACTAAAAATCATTGTATCAACAAAAAAAGTAGTGGCAAAAAACTATTGATAAAATCAAGAACTAAAAATGGCTTCACAATTTGATCCCATCACAATTTGAAATACATGAAGGTGAATGCGAGATTGAAGGAGAAACGAAGCAAAAGAAAGACGATGAGTGTGATATTTATGTATCTTGTGTCTATTAATGGTTCAAGTTCTGAATTTTGTTTTTCAAATACCTGTGTGTTTAAGTGTAATGAGACGAAACAAAGAGAAATGAAGATGATTGGATTGGAAAAAAATAGAAACTCTTGGCAAAAATAAAGTATACAAGTTAGATACTACTTATATACTTTATTTTAGGTATATCAGTTAATTGATATTCTTAATATGAAGTATATCAACAATACTACTTATATACTTTATTTTAGATATATCAGTAGCATATCAACAGTATATCTAATGTACACACTGATAAGGTTATTTTTTACTTTTCTTAGTTGTAGTTTGTGCTAGGTTGATTTTTTTTTGCCATATTTACAATCTTGAAAAAGTGGTGACACGACTGCAATTATCCCAATTAGTTTTGCTAGTCTTGCAAGTGGCCCTTTTATTAGAATTAGGCTCAATATTAATCCAATAATTCATATCATTAATAAAAATGCAGTAGATTTCGGATTGTTGCATTGCCTCAAATAATGAAAAATTAATTATCGCATTGCCTCAAATAATGAAAAATTAGTTATCTAAATAGAGGAATTCAATTGTACTTCATTTTTTTTAATAAAAAAAAATGGAATCCTTCATCTATAATGGTGAATCAAACTATTTCAATACATCGTTCATTGTTGATTCATTTGAAAGATGAACAAAAAAAAAAAAAAAAAAAAAAAAAAAAAAAAAAAAAAAGAAGAAGAAGAAGAAAAGAAAAGCTCATTCTTATGGTTAAATTACAAGTTTAGTCTCTAAACTTTTAAGTTTATCTCTTTGATCATGAACTTTAAAAAGTGTTTTAGTAGGCCCCTAAACTTTCAATATTATATCTAGTAAGCCATTGACCTATTCGACATTTTAAAATTCACAAACCTACTAGACACAAAATTAAAAATTAAAGGTACATAAAATTCAATTATATATCTAATAGATAAGTTAATTGTAAAAAAAGATAATCAAATATGTCAAAAACTTATTAGAGACAAAATTGAAAGTTTAGAGACTTATTATACATTTTTAAAGTTTATGAACCTATTAGATACAAAATCTTATTGACATTTCTTAAGGTTCATAGACCAAATACACAAAATTCAAAATTTAAAAACTAAACGTGTAATTTAACCCATGTTTATTTATCCTCACTCCTTTACCCAGAGGAGACACAACTCAACTAGAACTTCTTTAAGAACTTTTACTCATAAAAAAAAAATTAATGCATACAATAACATTGACTTCCTTCACATTATTGTACTAAAAAACTGTTAAAACAAAAAATAAAAATCTATTTAAAAAACAATCTGTCAAACAGGCCCTTAATTGTCATTTCCCTTTCTTTCCTTTTGCAGATAATCCTCATTCGAACCACAATAAATTTGTTCTGCTAAAGGCATCACATAAAAACATCACAACATTCTACAAGCATAACAAAAGCATTGTTTCAAGTCAATAGTTGAAAGAGGAAGGCTAAACTATACAAAATACCCTTGAACCATAGCTCTTATTTCAATAATACTCTTGAACTTTAAAAAGTTTTCCAACAATATCCATGATTCCAAGTTGAAAGGTATTATTAATGCAACTTTTTAAAGTTCAGAAGTATTATTGAAACAAGAGCCATAGTTCGAGATATTTAGCCAAAAAAAAAGGAAGCCCAAATTCGAGGTTAGCGAAACAGAACTCGACAAGAGCTGCATTATTTTCTTCAGTTCCAAGAAAGAAAAGAAGAGACATCATTCAAAACGAGATGTCTTTAGATAAAATAAAGCAAATGTAAAAACACCAAAACTGTCGGAATGATAAGAACATCACAATCAATCAGAATTAAGAACAAAGCAAAAGCATGTGCATTGTGGATTTGTGGGTCTCAAAGAGGCAACCGTGGGGTCCAAAAGCTTCTGTAGCTTTTGCAGAGGAAGCTCATTTTGTTGCCCCATTCCTTGTTTTGTAACGCCATCAAATGGCATGGAAATGCAAGAAAATTCAGCAAAAAAGATGAATAAATTTGCTTAAAAGGCCAAACTAATGGGGTGTCTGTAGGACAGTGGTCCCAAAGACAACACTTCTCTATATAGTAATTGTGAACCATATAAAATTTCAGGACAAGATACTTAAAAGTAAAGGGCTCTATTATCAAATATCTCATTTCTTATAATAATTGGGTATAACAGGATATGGTAAACAGCCAATGGGATGTGCAAGAAATAGCCACCATCCGCATGAGCTGTGGTAGACTGTAGACAAAGCAGAAGCGAGAATTTCGGCTTGAGAAAATAAAGATAATGCAATCGGCAATAAGCTAGAGGTCGATATTAGGAGAGGAAGGCGAAAAGGTCTCGCGAGAGGAAAATGTTCATTTAAAATCAGGCTTCTCAGGGAATGTGCAGCCAGACCTTTGGATGATGACATTTGATGCATAAGTGCCAGCCCTTATGCAGTCTTCGATGGGTTTTTCTTGAACCAACTGAGATAGAAATCCTCCGACGAATGCGTCCCCTAAAAGATAAAAACAAGATGAAAATTGATCTAAAAACACATTACTGGTGTTCGTTCATGTACCTAAACTTTTCGTAAACATGAATTTTGTTTTGTATCACAGAGAGAGAGATTTCAATAGATAAAATATATTCAGTCAAACTTGAATGTGCTTGATGGTTCATGTTCACTAAGCTCCATTAAGTTTCAAGGGAGGCAGAACATACCTGCTCCATTTGTGTCAACAAGTTTCTCTTTTGGCAACAAAATAACTGGGAACTTCTTCACTTTTCCATCCTCAGCAACTATAACTGGATCTGGACCTTGAGTAATAACAGCAATCCTCTTGTGTGTTCCTGATGCTTTAGGCCACTGAGCGATCTTTAGAGCGATCTCCTCAACGTTCTCAGTCTGGTCATAAAAAGTTCACCTCCATTTATACATAAAATGAAAGCCCTTATTCAAGTCTTTATGGGACCAAGCAAACCATTACCTCCCACCCCTGAACTTTAGAGAACGTCCTTGCTTCGGTTTCATTGCCAAAAATGAAGTCCATATACCTGAAACAAAAGAATATGTCCTGAGTCAACACGTCAAAGTTCCTTATCTTTACAAAGTAACATACATTAGTACTTAGTACTTACGGCAAAACTTTCTCCAGTGCATCCTTGAAAAACTCACAGATAAATGGAGCAGACAGGTTCATCGAGAAATACTGCAAATGATTGGCAATATTAGTTACTTGTTCTAAAGCCTTGGTAAACTAACTATATTGATTACGTCACAAGGTGTACCTTTTTGTTTGCAGCTGCATGTTCAGCTACAAGCTGTACGGAGTCTGGTGATACGGTAAGGAAAAACCCAGCAATGTAGAAATACTTGGCCTTCTCAACTGTCATCGTGGCAAATTATGATCAAAGTTAGCTCATATCATAAGAATGCACAATCTATCCCATCTACAGGTCCCTAAAATATTTCAAACAAAAACTTGGGATTGTTTGGTAGCTTGTTCAGCAGAACCGTTTTTTAAAAGAACTAGGTTATTGCATAAAAATTATCCACTAGTCCAGGTTAGTGTACAAAAATAGGCCACCATGAGATATATTAGGGAAGAAACCAAGGTGGAAAAGATTTTAAAGAACAGTTTTTTCAAGGGAACTTCTAAATAACAGTTTACCAAACATGTTTCCCTAAATTCTTGCTCTAAAAAGGGAAAATCATTTTTAAGAATAGATTCCAAACAGCCCTCTGAAAACCATAAATATGAATTTCGTGTTTACCTAATGCCCAATTTTCAGGTCTTTTCAAATGATCTGACTTGTAGCAATTTGCAGCAGACAAATTGGCAACAAGCGACCTGTATGTCACAAAAAACAGACTCTTGTTAGACCATCTAACCAAAAGAAGAAACACATGGTTACTGGTTAAATTAAGGATTTCTAAAAGTAACAATCTGAGAAATAACCAATTTTTTTACAGGGAGCAGACTTTATATGTTTGGCTTAATGTTAGAGTGATCAAAGCAAAGAAAATTTTAACTAACCTTTCACCACCCACCACACAAACAGCACAGGTTCCTGTTGGTGTAGAATCAACCTCATAATATTGAACCTAATTTCTCAAATACGGGCAAAAGAGTAAATAAGATCTCAATTAAGGGAATTTGAAACATAAAATTATCCCCAAAATGGAAGATAGTGATAGAATATGAAACTTACATTAACACCAGCACTTTTTGAGTTTTTCTTCATCTCCTCCCCGAACTTGTCTTTTCCAATGCAACCCATATAGCTTGTTGCACCAGGATGTTGAAGCATCCACTGAATAAGGCGAGAAAAGTTTCATCCCACGTACACCAGAAAATAAACACATGGTTACTGGTTAAATTCACCAGGGAAATTAGTACCTGAGCCACTTTAATTGAGTTTTGTGTAGCACCTGCACATAAAAAAAGTACATGAAATTTACAAATGTGCCAAAACCATAATAACACAAACAGATTCAATCATCCATATGTCACCTCCAGCAATGTACTCCACCTTAGGATTGCTTGCCAATTCTTCATACCTACAAAAAAATATGCACGAAGGGATCAACACTACAATTGAATAACCATTGCAAAAAAAGAAAGGCTCACATCAGACAATATGGGAAAATTCAAACAATGTCAAAAAAAATTAAAGCATAACAACTCTAATCATAGAATTTTCTTCAGTAGGAAATTCTTTGTGAAATGGAAATAGAAAAACACAGTATAGAATAAAGGTTCATAAATGTTAATCCAACATAACGAAAATGTTGGATTTGAAAAAAGAGAAAATAAAAGAAAAGAATAGAAGAAGAAGAAGGACAATCATCCTGCGTATCTTTATAAATTACGACCCTCACTGTATAAAACATAAAAAGTTTATAAAAATTTTGTGCTATAACTGTACGAGTTAATTTGTTGAGTTTTTTTTTTAACTCTTTCTCTAAAAACTCTAAATTTTTATTAATTCTATCATTTTTGTTTATCTTTCCCTTCTGCTTGTCCCTGTTAATAGGTCAGAGTATTTCCATAACAATCCAAAGCATTTCCAAGAATGGAAATGAAATAATAAATTACGAAAGTGTAACTGTAACCCTAATGTGTTAGATGCATACACCCAATCCAAGACAGACAAACTGGTACTTCTTTTCTTTTATATTTTTCCCCTGAAGTTCAATATGCCCTAGGCTTAATAAAACATTACATCAAATCCTGATTTCTTTTCAACTAAATGAATACATCACAAGCCACGACCATTAGTTTAGCCACGTATGCTAAGTACTTCTGTAACCAAGTTATTATCAGCTTCTCGCTGTTCTCTGGCCATTTTCGCAACCAGTCCAGTAATTCGATTCAACATTGGCATAATAAGATCACATCCATATTGAAAAACTTCCTGAACTAAATTACCTCAAATAGATAAAAGACAAAGGATACGAAAACCTTTTACGTTTATGTTAGAAAAACAAAGAAATCAATAGAACAGTATCCTCGATCAAGACATAACAGCAAGTAACATCAATATTAGTTGATCTCATCTAGTATCATTCAACGTCAAACTTCTAACAGCACTCGTCGTCCTACATTCCCTTATCCATTGAGATCGAATCAATCAAATTGTAACGAGAAACTTAATTTTCAAGCAACCCCACAAGTTAATATCGAATTCTATGAATGATTCTCTCGAGAACTAATGACATCTAATCAAAACAAGAAAAACACGTAACTAGTACCCACCAACCAGTACCATTCAGAAAATTGAAAACCAATCCCTTACATTGGAAGATGTTTCTCCTCGGCAAGGATAGCATTGTTCGGCTTGATGTCGTATCTGCACGAAACGAGTAAATTTCAGAATCAAAATACAATAAAATGTGCAAATCTCCATGTTGCTATTTCGGGATCAACCTTGCAATTTACAAAACCTCTCCTCACGCATTAATATCATAAACACAACAACCAATAAAGGTAAGAAATGACAAGAACCAAGAAAAGCAACAACGAAATTAAGATTGGTGAAAGGGAGACCCAACAATAAAATAGCATTGCATAGGGATCTGAGTTTGATAAGAAATCAGAGGAAAACTGAATAGAATAACCGAAAAACAATGGCGGAATACCTCTGCAAAAAATCATCATCGACGACAGCCGAGATGTCGAGAAGAGGGTTGCCCATTCCCAAGAGGATCCTCTCGTACGCCATGGATGCAAGTTAGCTGAAGAAAGAAATAGAAAAAGAGAGAAGGGCAGAAATTAGAATGCGAGATTCAGATCTGAAGAGGTGGGAAATGGCGGAGATTTATAGTTAGAATTGGGTAGCGAGTGGAGGGTGGGGTGGCACAATTCTCAAACTTCACCAACCTCCATGGGCCCTTCCTTTTCAATTCCTTTATGGTTCTTCCCCAAATACGTACCCCTTCTTCCCTTTCTCATACCCAAAAAAAATAAAAAGTTCATTTTTAAAGAAAACATAAAAAGTTATATTCATAGTAACATTAAATTTCAAGGTGTTCTCAATTTTTTTTTTTTAAAAAAAATATTCGATGTGACCGCCCTTAATGTAATTGTTTCGTTTGTAATTTAGTCGAATGGCATGTTTTAACTTTTCTTCTCATTGTGTAGAATTGTACTACAGACATTTATATGGTTAAATTACAAGTTTAGTCCATAAACTTTTAGTTTGTGTCTATTTTGTCCCTAATTTTTAAATGTATGTACTAGGTCCCTGAACTTTCAATTTTTGTCTATTTGGTACCTGAATTTTAAAAAGTGTCTAATAGGTACTTAAAGTTTCAATTTTATGTTCAATAGATCCATAAATTTTCCATTTTATGTCTGATATGTCATTGACAGGAAAGTTGTTTCCTTAGGTTTTCATTTAGACTTAGGGATATATATATATATATATATATATATATATATATATATATATATATATATATATATATAGCCTATTGATGCGTTAAAACTAAAATACAGCCCAGCCTAAATTAAATACAAATTAAATACAGAGAATATATATCCAAAAGAACATAATATAAATATTTCCTAATACCCCCCTTAAGTCGGAGCATGGAGATCGTAAATGCCCAACTTGAGAAGAAGGTAAAGAAATCGTTGTCTCCCCAAGGCCTTTGTAAAGATATATGCAAGTTGCTCTTTGGTAGAAACATGACTCATAGCAATGATGTCGTCTTGAACAGCGTCACGAACATAATGACAATCTATCTCAATGTGTTTTGTGCGTTCATGAAAAACTGGATTTTGAGCAATATGTAATGTCGGCTGACTGTCACAAAATAATTTTATGGCACAGGGATGATCTACTTCAAGACTCCCAAGTAACGCTTTAAGCCACTTATGTTCAGATGTAATAGAAGCCATGGAGCGATACTCAGCCTCTGCTGACAATCAAGACTTGTCAAGTTTGTTGTACTTATTAGATCTTCCTTTTGGATGTGCCACTTGCAAAGAAAAAACTTGATTCTCTTAAGGGATAACCTTGCTTCGAGCCATATCGTCGGACTGCTCCTCTTGGATGAGAGTTTGATAAGCACCATCCAAGGATGATAGAGGACTCTAAGACAAAAGATTAGTCCTTACCATAGAATATAAAGTATCATCAATTCCAATCAGAAATTGATGAAAGTTTTCTTCGTCGCGATCATTCGCAAATTTTTCAGACAGATCACAGGTACACTGTCCACACTCACAAGTATGTAATGGTTTAAGACGAGCAAGATCATCAAATAGTCCCAATAATTTAGTGTAATAATCCTCAATAGTCATAGATTTTGTTTGCTTACAATTCATAATCGCCGACCGTAGTTGTTGGAGGTGTGGACCGTTAGCAATGCAAAAACGTTTTTCAAGATAATCTCAAAGTTTCTAGGCTTCATCATGATAGGAATCGATGTTGCGATCTTCGAGTCAATACTCCACATGATCCATAAAACAAGCATGGAATTTACGGTGTCCCAGTCAAGCATCTTCTTTTATTTTGGTTTGGAGATCGTCCCGTCTACAAACACAAATTTTCTGCGAGCCTTCAACGAGGGCATCATTACTCTTTGACCAAAGAATATAATTGTTTGATGTCAATAAGACATGATAAATTAAAATTTTCAATTGATCACAGAAACCAAGATAGTAAGGAGAAGAAGAGTCAATCTTCCTTCCATCCTCACGGTCCGCCATTTGTGTTGAATGCTCTAGTTGGAATTGATTCTAATGAATTGGGTAATGAGCTCTGTATTGGTGGAGCTTCTGTAAGGCTTGAACCTGATCAATATGCCAAAGATCACACTTTCATGAGACAAGTTGTTGAAGCTCATGAACTATCAATTGGATTGGTGATTGGGATCCTCGTAATGCGTGAGATTTTCATCAAATACACTGCTTCTAAAGGATACAAAATACTACTTCTTCAATATAATAACATTTTTATTGAAAATATTTTTCGTTCGATAGAAGGTATTCTTACACAAAAGTAAATAATTAAAGGTTAAATTATAAAAAAAAAATACCATTGAACTTTGTACTTTGTTTCAAAAATACTCCTGAACTTTCAAAAGTTTCATTAATACACTTAAACTTTCAAAAAAAGTTCAAAAATACCCTTACTGTTAGTTTTAGATGAAAACCGTTAGTACTTTGTTTCAAAAATACCCCTGAACTTTTAAAAGTTTCATTAATATCTTTAAACTTTCAAAAAAAGTTCAAAAATACCTTACTGTTAGTATATGTACAGAAATTGTTAGTACCTCATTTTAAAATACCCCTAAACTTTCAAAAATTGTATTAATACCCTTAACATTTTAAAAAAAGCTAAAAAATGTATTTGCCGTTAGTATATGGACGAAAAACATTTATTTATACCCCATTACCCCCTTTTCCATTTCTCCTCTCTCTTGATTTACTTCAATCTATGACCTAACACTTCTCTATTTTTCCTCTTTTTTCCCCTTTCTCTTTCAATACTCTATTTACTCTCTTCTTCTATTTTCCAATATTTAAAACTACCCCCTTCAATCAATGTATATAGACTATAGCAAGAAGGAGAATAATGGAACCACTAAGGGACCTTAGGACTTAAATGCTTAACAATGTTGTACGTTAGTAATTTGAGTTAGTACGTTTTGGTTTAATACACAAAAAGAGAGACATGTTGAGAATTTAGGTCATAATTTTGAGGACATCTAGTGGGAGGAAAAGAAAGAAAACATATGCATTACCAAATTTGTAGCAGATGAAGATTTTATTAATTCTTTTTGCAGTTCAAATTAGTCTATTTATTGTGGTCAGTTAAGAAGGTTTCCCATGATTGAGAATTGGACAAATTGAGAAAAAATGAGAGTATCTATATGAAAAAAAAAATGAGGGTATCTATATGAGTTGTTTTCAAATGAGTTCTTTTCCAACTCAAGATAACTTTAAAGACATTGATTATTTGGGTTTCTAAATTTCTTATATTTGGGCATGCTTAGTGATGAGAGAGAGCTTCTCTTATTTATTTATAGTTATAATATTTAAGAAGATAGGAGATATGGGAAAAGTTTTAGAGATTGAAAAATGAAAGAAGAGAGAAAGAAGGTATTGAAAAAGAAAGGGAAAAAGAAAAAGAAAAATAGAGAAGTGTTAGGCCATAGATTGAAGCAAATCAAGAGAGATGACATAAAAGAGGGAGGTAATGAGGTGTAGATAAACGGTTTTTGTCCATATACTAATTGTAATGACATTTTTGAACTTTTTTTAAAGGTTAAGGGTATTAATGCAATTTTTAAAAGTTCATGAGTATTTCTAAAACGAGTTACTAATTATTTCTGTCCATATATTAACGGTAACAGTATTTTGAACTTTTTTTGAAAATTTAAGGGTATTAATGAAACTTTTGAAAGTTTAGGAGTATTTTTGAAACAAAGTACTAATAATTTTCATATGAAACTAACAGTAAGAGTATTTTTGATTTTTTTAAAAAGTTCAAGAATATTAATGAAACTTTTAAAAGTTCAAAGATATTTTTGGAACAAAGTTCAAAGTTTAGGAGTATTTTCTATAATTTAGCCATAATTAAAAGACAAGGTCCCTTAAATATAAATAAAAGTATCTCAATAAGTTTCAAAATAAATAAAACTATCTCAATAATGTCTCAAAGCAAAATCTTAGCGTTGGCTTCTAAAAGCCCAAACCAACTAGCTTCGCTTCCTATATATATATATAAAGAACATAAATCTTTAACGACATAATATTTGCGTATTCCTCTAAGAAAACTATATATATTTGCAGTATTTGCTAGTAGATGTATAATTTCAAATCTAAGCTTATGTATCAAAATAACATAGGCTTGTTAGCATGAGTAAACTGATGGTAGTCTAGATGATTAAGACATCCAACATGTATGTTAAAAGGTGAAAGGTTGAAATTTCAAGTGTAATATAATGGCTTAAAATATTAATAATATATTTTATCGGTCAAAGAATCTTACCTCTTCAAGTTTCTAAGGAAAAAGAAATAGGAGTGGAGAATCGAACCATCTCAACATTTGAGATGACATAATTGGTGTCTTATCTATTGAGTTAGGTTCTGATTGAGGTTTTTTAAGTACAATAAAAATAGAGTGTGAGGATTTGAACTTCTAGCTTCAAAGAAAAAAAAATACTAATTACTCTGAGCTAGACTCATTTTAGCTATATGCTTGGATTGGTTTTAAATATTATATTTAGACCCACTTTACTTAATATGACAAAAATCAATTGGAATCAAAATTTTAATCTTGTATTTACTAAATAATTTGCCTCGACATTCCTTTCATATAGTAAGATTGGATAATCATTGAAAATAATGAAATAATTTTTTAAACGAAAATTTGAAGGGCGCCCAAGATTGAAAAGAAGGTTACGTTACCAATTTAGTTATTGTAGTTTGAGTTTACAACCCAAACAAAAAGTAGTTTAAGTTTAGTCTCAAATTTAATCCTTATAATTTTAAAAGCTTCAATTTGATCACTATAATTTTAAATATTTTAAATTAATCTTTGTGGTTTGATCAAACCTCACAAATTATCTCTATTGTTAAAGTCTATTATCATATTTAACATGCAAAAATATTTGATTGATTGTATTCAAGGAATAAAATGTTGAGTTCTTAATTTTATGAAAATGTCAATGGAAAATGTTGATATCGATGTATATTTTTTAAATAATATAAAACAAAAAATTAATAAATAAATATTTTACATGTTTTAATTAAGTTAAAATACTTATTATTAATATTATATTCACATTAATTATATTTTGTTGCTATTTTGTTGCTATTTTATCTATTTTTATGGTATAATGGAAATGCCGATTAACTCATCATGTCAATATGGAACTCATAAACATGTAAAAATATCGATATAAATTTAATACATTGATTTTATTAGAATTTAAAATTGAGTGAAAAATTAATATAAGATAATAAATTTTTGGATGGGTAAAAAATAATCAAATCAATTTGTGAAGAAATTATCTAATGACCCAATTGAAACTAAATTCAAAGTCTCAAACTATGCGAACTAAATTAAAACTAGATCCAAATGGATCAAATAGCCGTTTTTTTTTTTTTGGAGAAATGTCAAATGGTCGTTTAACCAACAAAGAATTACCAAAGAAATTTCCCCAAAAAATTTGCAAGAGAAATTGCTTGGTTATAAATATCTGATGCTGCAAGATGAGCTGGCCAATTATTGACAATAACACAAGATGATGTTGGCAATGAAGGATGCCCCACGCGCTACACACGAGAATTAATTGTTATGCGGTCAGTAAACTCTTTTTGCCACGCGTGCAACTTCGCACCATCCACTTTTTTCCACTTATGATCCATTTGGTTGAAGGGTTTATGGGGTGGGAATGGACTTGGGAATCTCAAGCCCATGTTTGTTACAAGTTTTTGAAATAGATGTCTCGAAAAACGTTTTTTCCAGACATCGTTAACAAGGGTAATTATGAGTTTCTTTAACCCATCAGAAACCATGGGTTTCAAAACTTTTTTTTTTTTTTTTCACATTATGCTATGTTCTAATCTTCTCTCCCTCTCCCTTTTTAAATTTATACTACTTCTATTATTCATTTTTTCTTTATTCTCTCTTCTTTTTCTTTATTTTCTATTATTTTTTTTCTTTAACTTTCCTCTATATTTACTTTTCCTTCTAATCTTTATTTTTCCTTTCTCTATTTATTTTGTTTTACTATTTTTCTCTTCTCATTTTTTTCCTCTATCTAACCTTCTCTTTTTTTTTTTTACTTTCTATTATTAATTTTCTTCTCTTCCTTCTTTCTTTCTCCATTTTTCTTCTTTTTCTCTATTTTTTTACATCATTTTTTCTTATTTTTACTTTCTATTATTAATTTTCTTCTCTTCCTTCTTTCTTTCTCCATTTTTCTTCTTTTTCTCTATTTTTTTACATCATTTTTTCTTATTTTTTCTTTCTATATTTCTTTTCTAATTTTTTTTTCTATCATTTTTCTAAAACTATAGTGAAAATGACTAATTAATATTTACATAATATAAATTTTTATTTTGTATATGTTTAGTGGCCACTTTTAGATAGATTATATTTGATTTTTGAAATATAACAGTCATAATTAATTTTTCAACTTGATTATTGTACTGATTAATTATAATTAAAAATTTATATAATTTTATTAATTACATTTCTTTGAAGATAGTTATTAAGATTGATGACTAAATAAAATTATAAACCTAAAATTTAAGATATATTATTTATAATAAATTTACTAATGAATAAAAATTAAATTAAAATTATTTTAATAAATTGACTTAATAAGAATAATTATTTTAAAAGTAACTCATGTAAATCTGACAACATTCTCATGTAACACCAAATACATATATCATTTATTCCAATGAAAATCTGTTAACATTCCCATGCACAACCAAACACAGTTATCTTTAATTCCCAGATATCTTATTCCCAAGCATCTTATTCCCAGACATTTTTTATTCTCAGGCATCTAGAAAACCTTAAACCAAACGGCCCCTTATCTCTTTTTCTTTTTTGTTTGAATTATACAAAATATCCTTAAAACTGTCGAATAAGTTTCAATTATGTTCATAAACTTTGAAAATTTTCATTGTTACTTTTGAATTTTAAAAATTATTTCAAAAAATATCCTTGAAGAGTTTTTTTTTTTGTTTCGTTGAAATAAGATGAAAATTGATACGACGACTAATGTGTAATAATTGGAAGACATACATGACATTATTTACGACATTATTCACGTAAATTGACGAAAATTAATTATGTAAGTAATTTTAACAATATTTTTTGAAATGAAATAAATGGTAAAAACAATCTTAATCTTGTATATAGTTGTAAATAATATTATGTACATCTTATAATTTTTACACATCATCTGTCACGTCAATTTCCATCCTTTATTTTTAACGGAGAAAATATTCTTTGGAACAATTTTAAAGTTCAAGAGTAAAAATGAAACTTTTCACAGTTTAGGGACATAATTGAAATCTACCTAAAATTTTAGGAGTATTTTGTATAATTTAACCTTTTTTTTCAAAATTTGTATATTTAATCAGGTGCGTTGATTTTTAATTATTTTGCATTAAATCATGCATGTATAATTAGTAAAATTAGTAATGTTTTAAAAATAAAGATAATACAAATAATTATTCAAAATACATTATGTCATATTACCCGAAATTCAACTAAAAATACTTGAGTTTAACAATCACAAAGGTCAATAACGTCAACAAATAGGAGAGACGTTGAAGCTATGAGGCAATCGGTGGTCGTGGCGATGGCGATGCTTTTTTGTGGTTTTCTATTTGTTTTTCAGGGAAAAACGTTCATCTTCTAGGTTTGTTGAGATTGAAGAGGCACATCGAGAGGAAATAGAGGAAGAGGGTGAGATCAAAGACAAAGAGATCAAAAATTATTCAACGTGGTTGTCTCCTCTTTGATATTACATGTACGATCAAGATTCAAAACATTAATTTTAATTTATCTCATGCACATCTAATTTCCAGTCATATGGGTTGTGTCTGTTAAAATATTTTTTCAAAAAGCTTACATCTTAAAAAGAAATATATATCCACTACAACAAATTCGAACTTCAATATCAGTTCTACAATGATATCAAAATCATATGATGTCGGTTTGGTAAGCCGACATCTATCCGGGTGTCATTGTAGGTACGATGTTGGTTTGCTTTGATGATAGTTTAAAACTGACATCAAACGAACCGTTATCGTAGATGTACGATGACGGTTAGATACGATGTCGGTTCTGAACCGACATCAAACCCAGTGTCATCGTACTCATACAATGACGTTTGCGTATGATGTCAGTTTTAAACCGACATTGAATCTATTGTCATGGTACCTATACAATGATGGTTTCCTATGATGTCAATTGCAAATCGACATCGAAGGCTACTATGATGACAGACCTTAACTGATATCTTACCTTCACCCAAACACAAATGTTACGATGGCAGTTTGTTTTAATGTCATTTTACCACCGTCATTATTTGAATATAAGATGACAACTTTACACCGACATTGTTTCTAATGCCACCAACAATATATTTAGTAGAATAATTGGAACCTGATACCCTGTAAAAAAAACTTGTAGCAATTCTTTTAAAATAATTCTTAGCTCCCAGTACAATTAATTTCAGTCCAATCACACAAATACGTTTCAACGAAACACAATTACAAAATAAATTTACACAATAATAGTTCCAAATAAAATATACTAATTATTTCGTTCAATTTGAAACCAAAAACACAATTTTTTTAAAAAAAAGCATATATATGCAACACAAACTACTATTCTGTTTCATTCAATTTAGTCAAAAATAACGCAATGCTCTCAGAAACTAAAATTTAATATATTTCATTCCATCGCACTAAGTAACCAAACTCTCGTAGCAGAGTTGTTTAGCTACACAATTGTTATAAAAGCTATAAAATTCTGTTCATTTACAAAAGTGGCTAAAGAGCTACTAAAGTTTCAAAAAAGCCACTTATGATAAGTACTAACAAGCATATGATACTCAAATGATGAAGTCTGAAACATGATCTGCTCATTTAGCTCGTAACTCGTTGAGTTGTGCTTGTGTAAAAGCCTACTTAATATTAAACTACATAAAAACAAAAAGAATAAAGATTGTAATTATATGTGAAAAAGTACATTATATATATAAAAATATAAAAGTGAGAAGGTATGTTGCATACAAGAGTTTAATAGGGACATCTGGATTATGAAGAATCTCTCTCATGAATTGTATGACATAGACCAAATTCCACGCTACCTTGTTGGCGTAGACAATACAAAACATATAAATAAATAACAATATTTAAATTAAAACACTAGAAAACATATGATAACAATTGATACAATTCATTTAATTTACCTTTACGGGTATCTAATTAACAGTATTATTCTTTCTTTGTATTCGATTGATACTTTGGACTACACAAATCCTCATTTCCATAATAATATTGAAAAATGTATAAAAGAAACGCATAATATTTAACAAACTTTAAAATAATCACATACTAAATTAACTTATAATATTAAACAAACTTACGTATTCACAATATTTTGGAGGTTGTCTGTCATGCTAGGATATAGGGAGTTGAAAAGATGAGTTGTATTCGCATGTACATCCACAACACACAATATCCAATGATGCCTATCAAAATCAATCAATATATGTGTAATTATCACTATCAATTTAAAGCAATTTTAAATCCGACTAACTTACTTATTTAGACTCTTACTCGAAATTATATGGAATGAGTACCATATGACGTGATTGTTGTAGTGAAAAACATGTGTTGTGCCACTTTTCTTGCTCGATCATCCAGAGTACCAAAAATGGTACAATATCGTTCGAGTCCACTACTCTGAATGTATTTGGTCTTTATGTGTCCTCAAATTATTTCCAAAGAAACCTGTATTATATATTTTTTCACAAATGCATGAGACTATATATAATTTAATAGTTATGAATAAAATTATACTATTATTAAAAATATGTTTACTTACGTGACATAGACTAATATGCAGCTATTTGATATCTCTACCATTGCACAAAATTGCATGATATCTTCTGGTATAAGATAGAGTGGTTTCCCTTTTCCAAATACTTTATAACTTAGAGGCAAATGCATAGATCATCCTTGCCAAGTTTTTCAACATATTGATAAAGAATCTGGATGCATGAAGGAATAGTCGTATGACTAGGAAAATTATGTTTAATGGGTTCTTTTTGTTTAGAATCCTATAAAAAATGCAGTATAATTAAAATATTCGATGTATAATATATAGAATTACATTTAAACATTTTGATTGAGAAACATACATAGTCATTTTTAAGAATAACAAGAGCACAAGGCCAAGCAACTAAACAACTCTGAGCTTGGCAAAAAGTCTCCATCTTCTCTATCACCGGAATAGGAATATGAAGGTTGCCTTTTTCAGCTTGAATTACATCAATAAAGACCTTGACATTATTTTTTCCTAAAATCACTTCGCTATTGCTCAAGGTTAGGGACTTTATTGATTAATTTCAATCTTGGTCAACATTAGGAGATTTTAAGAGTTTATGTTGACTCTTTATGCTCAAGGTTAGGGGACTTTTTTGTCTAAGTTTACTCTAAGTTACACACATGCTAAAACTAAATGAAATCAAAATTAAATGCATGTGTCAAATGGTTTATAATATAAAGCTTCTAGATCAAACTTTCTAATTCAATCACGCTAAACACAAGTTACATATTATAATCCTTAGAGGCTGACAAATTAAGCATTCCAGTATAACTTTTAATATGGGTATAATGTACTAATTTGAATAAGGGTATAACAAATAACTAACGCATACTTTAACTTGGTAATCAATAAAAAAAAAAAAAAAAAGAAAAATCAAAGCTACAAAACCTAACATATACTTTAACTTGGTAAGCAACAAAAAAATCAAAGCCATGAAACCTAGCATACTTTATTAATAAAAAATCAAAGCCATAAACTAAAATAATTATCCTATTTCTATGAGATTAATCACAATGTATACAAGTTTATATGAACACTGCAAATATGAGAAAGTATATACATAATTGAAAGTTAACTTTATTGTTAAAGTTCACTCTTCTCAAGGTTAGGAGACATAAAGTTTTCTTTTAAAATTGAAGAACAGTTGAGAGTTTTACATGGTAACTTCCTTGATTACAATTTACAAAAGCACATAAAGTCCAACAATTCAGACATCGCACTAGAAAAAGAAAATTCGAGGCCAATTTTCATACCCACATTATATCCTTTCAATCAATAGATAGAAAATTTAAGACCTGAGAGCCTCACTCATTGCCATCTCCTTCCATAATTATATCAATTCAACCACCTCACACACTTCATTGATCTCATCCAATCGGTCTAGAATCAATGTCACTAAGCTCAAGAGATAAAAATTAAAAACAAACACCTGGTTATGTCCAAATACTAATTTCTTAATTCTAAATATGTCCCTCAATTTATTTTTAGACTACTATTTATTGTGCTTATTTAATCCCTAAATTTACAAATTGTGCCACTAACAATTAATAAATTAATTACTTAAATTTAATTATAAATAAACAAAATTAAACAAACATCACGAGAAGGTATTTTTTTTTGGAAAAATTATATGGTGTTCATACGTTTTGAATATAAAAACTAAGCTAAAAATTAAATTAACACAAAAAATATAAATGAAAATTAAATTAATAAATAATTACATGTAATACAATGTTATTATTTCATAATAATATATTATTCTATTTAAAATTTTTAATTTTAGAAAATTATTCTTCAGTTATATTGTTTAATTAAATGGAACAAAAAGTAAAAATAAAAAATTCATATGATATAAAGTTATTATTTTATATAATATAATATTTTATTTGGTAAATTTGGCTTGGAATAAGTTATTATTATCTATTTTCAAAAAAAAATTATTATCCCATAAATTGTATTATATAAAAATGTATATTTAAATACATAACTATAACACAATATTTAGATGAACTAAAAAAAAACACAATATTTTGATTAATTAACTAACTATTTAAAAAATGCATATACAAGAATACCTATCTTTTAAAAAAGAATTAGATGGTGAAAATAATGAAAATGAACTTGATGATTTCTTAAATCTTACACTAAAAAACTTATCATTTATACAAATTTAGATTAGATCAATGAAAATTTAAATACACTCATAATTGTTAATGGAGAAAGGAATGTGAAGATGTAAAATATAAAATGTTTTAGATTCATTATATAAAAAATTTAAAATGGCCTTTGGGAATTTAAAATGAAGTTTTCGAATTTCAAAAAGCGTTGAAACTCTTCAATTTCCTACAACAAAAGAAAAAGATTATTGTCCCATCTCATTTTTAGAGGTTGAGAATAATTAAAATTACCTTGATAATTTATTAAATCTTACCTAAACAAATTATAATTGATTGAAAATTATATTGAGTTAATGAAAATTTAAATGCACTAATAATGGTTGATAAATGAAAGGAATGTAAAAAGGTGAAATATAAAAAGTTTTGAATTTATTATAGAGTTTTCCAATCATCCACTAAAGGCAAGGAAGATACAAAGTTTTCTAATCATCCACGTTTAAAGCACATAAGAAAATAATATATTAAAGTGCATTTGAAAAAATCAAACTTTCTCAATTCCATAACAAACTTTTTCCAATTTCATAACAAATAATAATAAATGATCCATTATATTAGATTTCTACAAATTCTCTGTAAATAGTTCCGTGCAAAGAAACCTCATTACTAAGCCAATAATCATTATTTTTCATTTGTGCCAAATCGATTGATTTAAGGTAAGTCTCAATCTTATACAATTTTTCATTTATGCCAAGAATCATTTTATTTTAGAATTTAAATTGTTGCATTGCATTACATTTGTAAAGTTGTGTTAACAAAATGTAATTGTCTTAAAAATGGCTATCAAGTATTTGGTAAGTTGAATTGTTCTACCGATTATATCATTAAAATTCTTATGTGATTGTGTTTGTTTTGTGTTGTGTTTAGTTTTTTATTTTTTGGAAAAAGAGTTTCTTATTTCTTATTGTTTTTGTGTTTAGTTTTAGTTTTTTTCTTATTCTCAAACACTATTGTTAAGTTAATTTTAAAAGTAATTCTAACACCAATATTGTTAAGGACGACGGAACCTCCACATATCTCTACAATGGTGATATTGGCGACATTGGACATAAGGTTTCATACCAATGAAGATAATTGTTTTCATTTATTACCCATGATATCTTCATTTCTTAGTCAATGTGGAATTTTAGTTGACAATATAACTTTTTTCTTTTTAGGTCGACGATACATTTCATTAGAATCAGATGGATTGGGCAAAGTTAAAAATTGGATAAATGTCAAAAGTTCTGCGCTAAAACAAGTAAAATATGAGAGTTGAGATAAATAACTTTGCGAACAATGAGGTATACATTTCATTAGAATCAGATGGATTGGGCAAAGTTAAAAATTGGATAAATGTCAAAAGTTCTGCGCTAAAACAAGTAAAATATGAGAGTTGAGATAAATAACTTTGTGAACAATGAGGGAAAAACTTTTTGCACAAACCGCTACAAATATACAAAATTTATGAACCTCTTTCAAAGTTTTCAACCGATATAGTAATTTAAACTTTCATATGAACTTGTATTATAAAGATGTTTAATGGGTTTTTCATTACCATGGCTAAAAACAAAAGTAACAACATGGGTCATACCAAACCATTTGTAAAACTAAGGTTTTGTATTTTATATTTTTTTTAGTGGGATGGAGGGAATTCGAACCTCTAACCTTTTGGTCGAATGCATATGTCTTAATCAGTTGAGTTATATTGAGGTTGACTTGTAAAACTAAAGAGTTAAATTGTATATTATGAATAGTAAGAGACTAATTTTACAATATAGATTTTTTTTTTATTTTTTATGAGAGTTTAACAATATGTAAAGGTTGAGGATTCAAACCTCATACCTCTTTCGATGAGAGCATATGCCTTTACTGGTTGATATATGCTTGGGTTGGCACAAATATATAGACAACTTAAAACAATAAATTCATTTTGTACGACAACCCGTATTATATAAAACTTAGGAAAATTATAATGAATATCAAAACTAGTTGTTTTATTTGCGAATTTGTCATACGAAAAATAATTTGTAAATATGACCCCCCCCATGTCACTTGATCACCATTCTTATACCATTAACAGAGTGTGTATATATATATTTGACAACATGTGGGGGTTGAAGATTCAAACTTCTGACCTTTTTGTCAAGAGTACAAACTTTATGTCAGTTGAGCTATGCTCGTGTTAGCCCATTAACAAAGTATATCACTAATATATTTAAAATAAAATATATAATTTTTTTTTGGATATAATGTAAAGTATATAATTGACATTTTATTTATATGAATGTGGATATCATTGACATACCATTTATATTATAAAATATATAACTTATCTACAAAATGTAAAGTATATCACCAATATATCATTTTTATATCATTAATAAATTATATCACTAACCAACTAAGATAAAGTATATTAATGATGTATCTAATATAAACAACATCATTAATGTGTCATTAACGTGTATATATACAAGTTCTTATATTTTATGCTATTTTTGAAAAATATTTTATTGAGTGATAAATTTACTATTATTTAGAATATTTTTTAGTTCATTGAGGCTATATTTCTTATTATTGCAAAAGCCCCTGAAACTTTAGAAGTAGAATAAAATGCTTAATACTTTATGGACTAAAATAGTTTAAACATAAAAGTTAATAAGTGATTCAAACCTAATTTTTCTTTTACAATTTTCGCTAATGTGAGTATAGTTCAACAGGTAGGAGGGAAGATTCGAATTTATAACCTCGAAGATTATAGTTTGTGAAAAAAATATATATGTAAAAAATTAAAAATGAAGTAAAAATCTTATAAATATCACATCGGCAATATTTGTATATATTTTTTGAGAAATTTACATAAAGCTAAAAAAAGTATCATATAAATAAGTAGCTTCGCGCAATCGAGCCTTCTCCAACCTTATCTCAAAAACTCGGAAGCAATGTCTGCCTCTGCGACTTCTCTCATGCTCTCATCCCTAACCCCCAAAACCCTATCCCTTTCTAACCCTAAAATCAAACTCTTCTCTCTCAATCCATCTTCCATTCGCCTTCTGTCCAATCCCATTTCCATTTCCGCTTTCGTTCTTCGTTCTGATAGGGTTTCTCCGGCCTTCTCCTCTCGCTTCGTTAGAAATGTCGCCGTCTCATCCGATTTCGACCAGGAGGAAGAAATCCTTGAGGGCCATGGAGACGACTCTAGCTACGCTCCTGACCTCAAACTCTTCGTTGGAAATCTTCCTTTCAGCGTCGACAGTGCTCAACTCGCCGGCTTGTTCGCAAGCGCCGGACAAGTTGAAAGGGTCGAGGTATTTTTCCCATTTACGATTTTGTCCCTTTCATGTTTTGTAGGTTTAGTTCTGAGTTGCTTTAGACCATGAAAGGGACTCGAGAAGTTAGAATTTATGTTCCTGTTAGTGTTATTAAGTTTTTCTCTGTTTTCTCGAGAGACCCATTTGCTTGCCCTAATTTTCTAAATTGAGTGCTGTTTGTTTTTTAAGGTGATTTACGACAAGACGACGGGACGAAGCAGGGGATTTGGTTTTGTCACAATGTCGAATGCTGACGAGGTTGAAGCAGCTGCTCAACAATTTAATGGCTATGTAAGTGGCTACACCCCTTTTACACCAACTTAATAGTTAATGCTCTGCAGACTGCAATATTGTTTCTGGTTCTGCTTCATTTGCTCCTTGGAAATTCAATTGCTGTAACTGTAACCCCCCAAAAGTTAGGAAGTTATGGTTCCTTTTGACCATGATATTAGTTTAGTGCCCTCAAGTTTTGAATATCAATTTTTGAACGAGCACATTTGATCTTGTAGTCACAGAGAACCCATCCTAGTGATTTGCTCTTGCCTGGTCTTATTTTGTGTGGCAATGTAGTGCTTGTTTGCTTCCATGGTCTTTCTTGAGGCATAATTGTTACGCCAAAAGTTTGAAAGAATTGCCTCTGTGATCCAGTTGCAACTGTTATCCTTCATTTTCAGTCAAAGGTTTATTGGATTTTCTTTTAATTGATGATTTTGGTTACCTCCTCACAGGAACTCGAGGGTAGATCACTGAGGGTAAATTATGGACCCCCTCCCCCAAAAAGGGATGATTTCTCTTTCAGAGGTTCAAGAAATGCTTCAAAATTCGATAACCCCAACCGTCTTCATGTGAGTAACCTTGCTTGGGGTGTTGATGATCTTGCACTTGAGAACTTGTTTAGGGAACAAGGAAATGTTGTGGAGGCAAAAGTAGTTTATGACCGTGAGAGCGGAAAATCTAGGGGCTTTGGTTTCGTAACATATAATTCAGCAGAGGAAGTTAACAATGCCATTCAGTCCTTGGATGGAGTTGTAAGTTTACATTGGCTCTTCCTTTTTGTGCTTTTTATTTTTTGTCAGTTCTGCATTTGCTTATGATGGATCTTGATATGCTTCCTCATGTTCAATTAAAGTATAGCCACCACAATCTTGCTTACTTAACCAGCAGATAGATGCCATCAGCGACCAAGTGTTATGAGCATGAAATTCTATTGTTCATATGAATCATGATTTGTTGTTGCATCTTCACATTCTATATGCATTGGCTTCATTTGTTTCCCTCTTGGATGCTTTTAACGGTTTCCAAAGCTGAAGTCGATGTTTTTGTTGCCTGAAGTGAAAAATTTTGTGGTGGAAAGTTTTATCTCAGTTTATCATTTGTTTTTCATAAACTCATTTCATGCGTCAAAATCTCGAGAGTATGCCTCGGAGGTATAGACAGAGGCGGATCTCTATGGAGATGAGGGGGCCAAAGTTTTGGACATGGTTTTTAGTTAGTATAAGTAATAATACCATAGGATATTTGCTATTAGTATTAAATAATTTACTTTACTTAACAAAAATAGAATCAGTCTCAGTGGCATTAAATGTCTGTGGCCATCTCCCTTCCTATGTGCATACCTGTGTTCGAGTCCTGCATAAGTGTTTTTGTTTTGTTTTGTTTTTTTTTTTTCCATACCTGTAATACATATAACTAACTTATATAGTTAGTATAAGTTTTTTTGTTTTTTCTTTTTCTGTAATACATATATATGTGGAGTCCTGCATAAGTGCTTTTCCTTGCTTTTCCTGCAGAACTGTTTTCTTCTTACTATTTTAATTTTACAATATAAAAATACAAAATAATAATAAATATCTAATATTATAGATTTTGTTTTAATTTCTTTAAATATGACTCTTTTTTATGTAAAAAAAATAAATAGAAATAATTACAAATATTATTTTTAAATGTTAGTAAATCATTTGTTGATATTTAATTCTATAACAAACCAATCTTAAAATTAATTCATACTATTAATTTATTGTCAACTTTTCCAAAAACAATTGAGTCTCTATTAACCTTCTGTCTATAAATTGAGGAAACATATAATCATATTTTGTCTTTTCTAAAATGGAAATTATGATTTTTGTATAGTGTCTAATAGGTATTTGAACTTTTTATTTTGTGTCTTCTAATAGATCACTGAACTTTAAAAAGTGTCTAATATATCTTTTAATTTTCAATTTTTTATCTAATAGGTTCTCAAATTTTTGATTTTGTGTCTAATAAATTCTTGACTTATTTGACATGTTTTTAAAAAAATTCAGGAATTATTTTGATACAAAATTGAAAGTTTAAGGTCTCAATAGACACAAAATTCAATTTTATGTCTAGTACATCAATTAATGTATAAAACTTTTCATTATGTTAGAGACTATTGGACATAAAATTGAAAGTTTAGGGACCTATTGGACACGTTTAAAGTTTATAAACTTATTAGATACAAGATTGAACGTTTATGGACCCATTAAACACTTTTTAAAGTTTAGGGATCTCTAATAGACACAAACTTAAAAGTTCATGAAAACTTTCGTAATTTTTTTTCCTTTCTATTTGACAAGACATCGAGATGAGTTAATTATGATGGTATTAAGGCTATTGAACTTAGTTAGGAAGCCTTCGGTACACCTACCTATTATTATCAACATTGATCCCTTGCTTTATGATTTAAGAAGTGAATGATTTGGAATCGACTATTTTCATATATCTAAGTATAGATGTATACATTGCAGGACTTGAATGGAAGATCCATCCGAGTAACACAAGCAGAAGCAAGGCCGCCAAGGCGCCAGTTTTGAGTATCAGAAGCTTTTATTAAAAAATTAACGGTGGTTTTGGGCTCTTATATCAACCTTATTTTTCTATATGCTGTTCTCCGATAGTAAATGGTGCCAAATGCTTTAGTTGTACTTTCTCTATGATCAATGGTATATTTGATATTTATTTTTCTGATTTTGCATTCAACTAAGATTATAAACCTACACCTCTCCGGAGATTAGCAATGTATGTCATGAGCATTACAAAATTTTGGTATTTAATAGTTGAAAAACTAGAAACTACTAGAAAACATGGTATACCGGTTGAAACTAGAAACCATTTATAACTTAATGTTGATTACCCATTTATAAACTGAGTATTGAAAAAATGGTTGGTATTTATTATTTATTAGAGATTAGCCTTGGTCAATTTTATCCAGATTGACAATCTCAGTCGAGAATATATGTCTAAATCAGGATTCGAGAATATATGTCTAAATCAGGATGGAAAATTTTAATTTTTGTTCTTTTTAAGAATATTTGAATACTATATTCAATGGTAGAATATCTTGTTATTTTCGTTATTGTTATGATGAATGTTGGAAAGACAGATTACAAGGTAAATTAGGTTTTTTTTTTTTTTTGAAAGAAGTTTACAAGGTATAGTTGAAATTTTAGTAGCTGGTCTAATAATTTTGTGCCAAATTATTTGCGGGTGATATAGGAGTGTCAAAATTTCCTACAGGAACGGAGTCCGGGTAGAATTTTTGCATCGAGTTGAGGTAGATATGACAATTTTGTTTTCAATTCATTTTTTGTTTAATGTGATCAATATATAGATAAAAAGTTTTGTGAGGAAAATTCTCAAGGGTAAAATTTGTTTCTTTCGATGAGATTTCAGAATGAATATCGGAGAAAACATTCGAAGTTCCGAACAGAAGTTTTGGAGTTTAGCCCGTCTGAGTAATGATATTTGATAGGTCTTAAATTTTTATGAAAGTTACAATTTAAGCTTCATTTAATTACCATTTGATTTTTTAAAATTAAGTATATAAACATTACTTTTTCTTATGCATTTTCTTTGTTTTGATATTCACTTTTTACAAATGTTCTCAAAATTTAAGACAAATTTTGAAAACTAAAAATTTGTTTTGGTTTTTGGAATTTAGCTAAGAATTTAAATGTTTTTCTAAGAAAGACGAAAATCATTGTAAATAATTTGTGAGTACATAAGTACAATACTAAAAAATCAAAAAGCAAATGGTTATCAAATGGAGTTTTAGCTTTTGGACTTTAGTTTGTAATGATTTAATCTTTGTACTTTTTATTTTGTAACAATTTAAATAACAATTTAATTTGTGATGATTTCGTCCTTATTATGAAAACTTAATTAGATTGATAAGTTAATTAGAGATCATGTGTTTATAAATTATAAAGACTAAGGTTTTGTTTGATAATCATTTGGTTTTTGGTTTTTAGTTTTTGAAAATTAAGCTTGTTTTCTCCCAATTTCTCTACAATGGTTTTCATCTCTCTTAAGGAAACATTTGGATTCTTAGTCAAATTCCATAAACAAAAAAAAGTTTTTGAAAAACACTGTTTTTAGTTTTTAAAACTTGGCTTGGTTTTTGAAAACATATGTAAAAAGTAGATAACAAAACAAGAAAAACTATATGTGGAACAAGTATTTATAGGCTTAATTTTCAAAAACCAAAAATGTTATCAAACGGGGCCTAAGTCGTTACATAATAAAAAATGATATGACATTTAATTTTGTGAGATTTTTCACTGCAAAGGATTAATCAAATTGTTACAAATTTTAATGTACAAGGACTAAATTTTTACATACTAAAATTTAGGAACTAAATTGTTACAAATTTAAAAGTAGATATATTAAACTAAAGTTTAGGTACTAAATTGTTACTTTTATAAAAATTAGGAGCAAACATGTTTTTAACCTATTTGATATTAATGATTAACTAATCATTAATTGCCCATTGGACCATAGTTCAACTATATTCTTTTTTAGAGTTCATAGTTCAACTAATTAAGGGGCTGTTTGTGGCAAGAGTTATAGTAACCTGTGTTATAATAACCTATGGAGTACTATGCACTCCAAACATAGATTATTATAACCCCAGACTAAACAACTCTACATTTTAAATAATATTATATTATTTCACAGACTATTATAACCCACATACTATTATAATCCATATTATTATAACCCACTCAGTGCACCAAATAGCCCCTAAGATATTATATTTTCGACCACAAGGTTTGAGATTAAGCATTTAAGACATTTACAATCCTTCATTAATCATTAATGAAGTTCATGGTCTCTCATCTGGCTGGTTGTCTATCAAATTCCAACATGCTCGACTTAGCTCAAATGTTTTGGCTCATCCCCTTGCAATATCATTTACAAGAAATAGGTTTGAAAAATGCACCTACTGGCTACTCTTGACATCCATCCGAGAATTTCTACTGGAGAAGTACAATCAAAATTTAGAGAAAAAAAAAAAAAAATCTAAGCAAACAATAAGCTATTAAAACAAAATGCAAACCCTAAACCCAAACTAGAAAATTGTTAGAAATTTTAGGCTCCATTTGATAATTATTTAGTTTTTGGTTTTTGAAAATTAAGCCTATAAATTTAGTTGAAGTGTGCATGAGCTAATCTGAACACTCATCGATATCATAAAATAAAATAAAAATAAAAATAAGCCTATAAATACTACTTCCATATATGTGTTCTTTTTTTGTTATCTACTTTTTACCTATGTTTTCAAGAAAACTAGAAAGAAGTAGTCTTCAAAAATTTATTTTTATTTTTTGAATTTAGCTCAGTTTATTTTTTAAATTTAGCTCATAATTCAATTGTTTTCTTAAAAAGTTGAAACCCATTATAAATAAATGATGAAAAAATAAGCACAATTTTTAAAAATAAAAAATAAAAAATCAAAATCAAAATGGTTGTCAAATGAGTCTTAGAATACAATATTTAACTTGAAAACTAAGGGGCTGTTTGGTGCGCTGGTTTGGAATCAGGAACCCTAGGAATCCTTGGCTGGAATCAGAAACTCTGGGGGTTCCTGATTACTGTGTTTGGGGTGCAGGGTTGAGTTTGGCTGGTTTGTTGAAACCTGTGTTTGGGGTGCAGGGTTGAGTTGGGCTGGGCTGGGTTTGTTTAGGCTGTTTTTTTAAACAATTTTTTTAGGTTTTTTTTTTCAGATCCATATTTTTTACTTGAAAATTGTTTACTGAATTGCATATTAATATTTTAACCAATTATGTAGATCAATTGTTTCAAGCATAGTTAATTGTGAATGTGTAGTTTGTACATGTATCTCATTCACTCCATTCATGATGATGTAAAATTAAATAACATTAGTAAGGACATATATTTTAAATAATTAATACGTGGGAAAGAAGGATGATGTTGCTGGAGTAAAGAAAATCCATAATGCAAATGAAGGTCCAAAGTTCATAATATCATAATACATAAGCTGAAAAGGAATGAAGAAAAGAAATAGCAATAGTTGTGCAAAACACAAACTGAATTAAAACCAAGTAGTAGCTGAAGGTGATGAAAGCATTGAGTTGTCGTCCATGGGGGGTCGGGTTCTAGGTGTTCTCCCTTACACTTCCACACAGTAATCATACTTCCAATCTAGGGAGAATGGAAAGAACGGATGGGTACGAATCCTAGGACAAATAAGAAAACATGATATGCTCCATTTCCCAATGTAGATAGTCTTGCTCAGCTTTTCTTTCTCCCTTTTCGTAGTTTCCTTCCTTTTCCAGCATTCTTTCTCCATCCAAAGTGTCTCATCTAAATACCTCATTCAAAGCTTGAATTTAGGGTTGGTTGGACAATTCTAATACATAGGTGGACAACTCAATTAATGAATTTTCTTGCACGTGTGAATCAGGTGGTTCTTTTAATAAAGAGATGCTTCAACAAGGACTTTTACTTATCTCTCCAAATTCATCTCCCAACATTGTTTTCAAAGCTCTTTACCTGAAGCAAAATTCAATAAATTAAGCTCATGTCTTAGCCAAAAGTAGACTATTTTCACATCTTAAAAGAATTCACTCTTAACAGCAAACACATACAAAACTTGGGATTTTAACAACCAAAAATCACCAAAAGCACTCAAACAAGCAGGTTTAATAAGAGATTTTTAAACAGGAATAACTCTTCTATTGAAGAGTTATCAAACTTTATTTTAGAAATTTAAAAAATTTGAAGTCTATTTAAAAAATTAGAGAATTTAAAACTCTATTTCACAAAGTATTTAGAAAACTATTTTAGGAACTCTATTTTAGAAATTAAAAAATTAAAAGTTTATTTAATAAATTAAGGAATCTAAAACTCTATTTCACAAAGTATTCCGAAACCTATTTTTGGAAATCTATTTAAGAAATTAAAAAATTGGAAGTCTATCTAAGAAATTAGGAAATTTAAAACTCTATTTACAAAGTATTTATAAACATATTTTTGGAACTCTATTTAAAAAAAAAAAATATTGGAGGTTTATTTAAGAAATAATGGAATTTAAACAAAATTTCGCCCCGTATTTTGAAATCTATTTCAAGGATAAATGGGTTATAAAATTCGAATTTTATTTTAGAAATTAAAATATTAGAAAACTCTATTTTGCACAGTATTTTGAAACCTATTTCAAATATATTGGGTTACAAATTTGTTTAGTAGCCATTTTTAGTTTTATTTTAACATTTTAAAAAATTGACTACGTGGTCGAGTTGCTGGGGTGATCGTTGGAGTGGTTGTTGGGGTGATCAGGTTGATGGGGTGGTTTGGTTGCCGAGGTGGTCGCCGGTGGTGGTTGCATAGTGGTCAGGTCGCCAGAGTGGTTGTTGGGTTGTTGTCGACAGTAGTTGTTGGGTGGTCGAGTCGTGGAGTGGTCATATGATTGGTTAGGTTGTCCAAGTGGTCGCTGAGTGGTTGTCTGGTGGTCGAGTCATTGGAGTTGTTGTCGGAGTGGTCATTAGGGTGGTCGGGTCACCAGGGTGGTCACTAGAGTGGTCACCAGGTGGTCGTTAATGGTGGTTTTGGGTGGTTGAGTTTGTCAGGTTGTCGGGGTAATCGCCGAAGTCGTCATCGGGGTGGTAGGGTTGCTGGCGTGGTCGGGTCATCGGAGTGGTCACTAAGTGGTTGTCGGTGGCGTTGCTAGGTGGTCGGGTTGTTGAAGTGGTTGTCAGATGGTCATTGGCGGTGGTTAGGGAAAGTCGGGTTGTCAGAGTGGTTGGGTCATCGAGGTGTCAAGTTACTGGGGTGGTTAGGTCGCAGGGGTGGTCGTCAGATTGGTTTCTAGAGTTTTCATTGCAGTGGTCTCCGGAGGTAGTCGTCAATGGTGGTCGGGTCGCCGATGCGGTCGTCGGAGTTGTTGTTGTCGGTGGTCATCGGAGTTGTCGTCGAAGTGGTTATCGGAAATGGAAAACGACAAGTGGAAGAGGAAAACATGGCACAAAGCCATGGGGTCGTGTTTCAAAACTAAGGGTTTTGAACACCTTGTGCCAAACATGGTTTTGGGTTTGGAACCCAAAACCATTCCAACCCAAACCCATGGCCCAAACGCCCCCTAAAAGGACCTGAAACCTAAAAGAAAATGAAAAAGCAAGGAAAAAAAAAGGGAAGAAGACAACATCGATATTTAATTCAACTATGTAGATTAAAAAGAAAAAAAAAAGCAGGAAGGAAAAGATGTGGCTGAATGACATTAAGCTAATCTTTTCTTTCCTTTTCTTTTTATTCTCCATTTTTCTTTGCATTTTTTAATCTATTTTTTAAGCACTTTTTATTTATTAAATTTCTTTTTATAAAACAAGAAACCACTTTTTGATCTCTTAAAATTACTCTATACTAACACACCTTAAATTATTATTTTTTTAAAGGTACTTATAAAAAAGTCGATTTTGTTCAAAAAAAAAAAATTTACAAATTATTCCAAACACACTATAATAGAATACACCTTAAATTATTATTTTTTTAATGGTACTTATAAAAAAATCGATTTTGTTCAATTTTTTTTTTTTTACAAATTATTCCAAACACACTATAATAGAATACACCTTAAATTATTATTTTTTTAATGGTACTTATAAAAAAATCGATTTTGTTCAATTTTTTTTTTTACAAATTATTCCAAACACACTATAATAGAATAAAAAAAATTAAAAAAAAATTCAATTTATGTAGATAAACAAATAAGGAAAAAGTGTAAAATAAATCAAAAGAGAGAAATCTAAAATCAAATCCGGCAAAGTAAACACAAATCAAATTTATATAATTAAGAAAAAAATACGATAAAAATGAACAAAATAAAGGAACAGTGATGTAAAAAACAAAAACAAAATAAAGGAACAATGTTTTTTTTGGGGGAATTGGGCCAAAAAATCACTTTTAAGGTTCCGTATTTGAAAAATAGACCAAAAAAAAAAAAACGTAAGAAGAATGGCCAT
Source organism: Trichosanthes truncata (assembly GCA_033996785.1). Classification (NCBI taxonomy): domain Eukaryota; kingdom Viridiplantae; phylum Streptophyta; class Magnoliopsida; order Cucurbitales; family Cucurbitaceae; genus Trichosanthes; species Trichosanthes truncata. The sequence goes on from JAWPNB010000003.1 coordinate 55,103,679, forward strand.
GCGCCTATAGTTATCCAATTCCTTATTTTTCAAATCAATTTTCTGACAGTCGGAATCGTTCTTGCATGCTTATACAATAGTAGAGGTTAGTAGCGTGAAGTCATTAGAACTTTAAGTTTCATATACTTAATCACTCACGTTAATGTTAATTTCACCACTTAATTTCAAATTATGAAAATTTGATTTGAGATAATGTTATTTATTTATTTACATAGTCATTGGCACATCCTAAGAAATACAATAATATGAGATTTTGAATATTACTCATTAATGCATTTGGTTAATTAGGAAGCTGCCTTTGTATCTCTTTTCTTGTAGAGGGTGTTAGAATAGAAATTTTGGCCAATGTCATGTCATGAAAAAATTATTTATTCAATTAGAAATTAATTAAATTTGCAAGCATCCCTTAATTAAATTGTGGCAAATCAAAATATGTAATTGGGTTATATGAAATTTGAGCCAAGCCCAAATGAGAGGCCCTAATTCAACAAAATTCAAGCCTAGAGGGCTAGATCTAAGTTCAACAGAACTCAAGCCCAATGGTTGGGCCCAAAAGCCTATAAGGCCCAAGCTCACATATCCATGGGAGCTTTATAGGAGAGCTTTCCTCCATTTGAAGGGTTCAGAAGTTGAAACTCTCCAGAGAACTTAGAGAGAATTCAGAAACAAAGACCAAAAGACTCTTTAAACTCTTGAAGATCAAACACTCTATGAACTAGAACCTTAAAGACTAGAAGACTTTGAAGATCGAGAACAACCTGCAAAACCCTCGAGATAAATCAACCTTGAGAACAAGCTGCAAAGCCCTCGAGACAAATTCACATTCGAGAACAAGTTGTAAAGCCCTCGAAACAAATCCACATTCGAGAATAAGCTGCGAAGCCCTCGAGACAAATTTACGTTCGAGAACAAGCTGCAAAACGCTCGAGACAAATGTACATTTGAGAGGAAGAATCAGAGGAACAAATTAGAGATGATACTCCACTAAATTGAAATTAATACAAATTAAATTCATTTGCATGTGTTCTTATTTCTTTATTGAAATTACGTGTGAAGAAATTGGTACGCCTAGTGGGACTTCTCTACCTCTCATCTCTTTCTCTTCCAAGTAAAGCAATGACACCAAAGAAAGCTACATCGAAGGTTACTGGTTGAAGTAACACATACATGGGACCAGTTACTTGCATGCGATCTCAAGGGGTTAAAATAAACGAAGATCAAACCCCTGACACAATTGCAAGCAGAATTGTCAAATTGGTCAAGGAATCTTCTAAGGACAAGGTTGTTGTCAAGGACAACTCGCTGTTTGATCAATCCACTTCTACTGTCAGTCAATCGAAGACCACATTGAATCCATATGTGATGTTTGTAATGATGGCTGATGTAGACTCCGATGAGAGGATGGCAGAGATGGAAAGAAAGATCAACCTCTTGATGAAGGCAGTCAAAGAAAGAGACCAAGAGATTGCCTATCTGAAAAAATCAAATGCAAAATCGAGAAGTTGCGGAGTCAAGTCAGAAAAATGACAAGGGAAAGGCTATTGTCCAGGAAGATCAACCACAAAACTTGGCTTCAGTTGCTTCCTTATCCGTCAAGCAGCTGCAGGATATGATTATGAGCTCCATTAGAGCTCAATATGGCTGACCCACCTAAAATTCTCTCATGTACTATAAACCGTACACCAAGAGAATTGACAACTTGAGGATGCCTGTCGGATACTAGCCTCCAAAATTTCAGCAGTTTGATGGGAAGGGTAACTCTAAGCAGCATGTTGCTCACTTTGTTAAGACATGCGAGAATGTTGGAACTCGTGGTGATCTGCTAGTAAAGTAGTTTTTTCATACCTTGGAAGGGAATACCTTCGATTGGTATAATGATCTGGAGTCCGAGATGATTGATAGTTGGGAACAGTTGGAAATAGAGTTCCTGAATCGCTTCTACAGTAAGAGGCAAACTGTTAGCATGATGGAGCTTACAATTACGAAACAACGAAAAGGCGAGCCTGTCGTCGATTACATCAATCGCAGGAGAGCTTTAAGTCTTGATTGCAAAAACAAGACCGTCTCACCAAACTATCCGCTGTAGAAATGTGCATCCAAGACATGTACTGGGGATTGCTTTACATCTTGCAGGGCATAAAACCTTGTAGCTTTGAAGAGTTAGCAACACGGGCTCATGACATGGGGCTAAGCATTGCTGCCAGAGGAAGTAGAGATCTTTTAGTCTCGGATGTGAAAAAGGAAAAGAAGGAAGTGAAAAGCACCGAGAAAGTTTCGAAGGGTACTACTACTAAACAAACTATGGTCATTAATACGACCCCTTTAAAATTTACTCCAAAGAAAAAAGAAATCAAGATAGCAAAACAACCAGATGGTGGTGAGAGACATTGCCTAACCTTGAAAGAGAGACAAGAAAAGGGTTTCCCATTTTCAGATTCTGATGTTCCAGACATGCTGGAGCAATTGCTGGAAAAATAACTTATTCAGCTACTCGAACGTAAACGATTGGAGTCGTTAGTCACCCCATGGAGAAATGCTTTGTGCTGAAAATGGTGATTATGAGGTTGGCTCGGAAGAAGAAAATCGAACTAGATCTTGATGAGGTGGCCCAAGCAAATCATGCGGCTATAATGACTCATCCCAAGATTCAGTCACTTGCAAGATTACCTTATGAGAAAAAAGGAAGCCTAATTCAATTCAGATCCTTTGAACCTATTGTTGTTTGGTCAACGAAGGAGCCCTCAAGCAAGAACTACCAAGAGAAGGGCTTTCAGAGGAAGAACACTCAAGGAAAGAATGAACAAACCAAAGATGAAAATGAAGGTTAGACTGTTGTGACTCGTCACAAAAAGTGACAACAAAGTTACGCTCGGAAAAAATCTTGGCTATTTCGAGAGCATAAGAGAAAAAAGAAGCCGCAAAAGAAGAAAGAAAAAAAGACTACAAGGAAGTCCGACTGCGTTGTAAAAGAGGACGAAGAGCTATTATGACCTCGACAACCAGTAACTCTATAGGAATTCTTCCTAAAGAACTTTCTAAGTAATGGTCAGGAAGAAGCGCTTGATGTGGTTGCATGCCATGTTGTTAGCACAAGCGAGGATCCTTCAAGCTTATATGAGATGGCAATTGAGTTAGAAAACTTATCATCTTCCAGTATAGAAGACCTGTTGTCACTCCCTCAAGCAACTAAAAACGCTCTTATTGAGGTGTTGATAGACTCTGATAGCGCAAGATCTCAAACCTCTATGGCACATACACGCACGTTGTGTTGTATGTCGATAGGTTTTACGGATGAGGACCTGCTGCTGGGGTCGAAGCCCCACAATAGACCTCTGTTTGTCTCGAGGTACATTCCAGAACAGAAGGTGGTTCTAATCCTTATCGATTATGGATCGACTGTTAATATAATGCCTAAGGCAACCATGAAGCAATTAGGCATCTTGATGGAAGAGCTATCAAACAACAAACTTGTGATCCAAGGCTTTAACCAAGGAAGACAACGAGCGATTAATATAGTAATCATTGGGGATCTAAAGGCCGACACCCTGTTCCATGCCATAGACTCCAAGACCACCAACAACTTGCTGCTAGGTTGTCCTTGGATTCATGGAAATGAGGTTGTAACTTCTACGTTGCATCAGTGCTTCAAGTTTTACCAAGATGGCATCAAGAAAGTGGAGGTGGACATTAATCCATTTTCGAAAGTTGAGTCTCATTTTGCTGATGCAAAGTTTTATATGAAGGGTGGCGACATAGGGAAAACTGTACTAGCAAAGATCCCTTGGATTAAAAGTGGTAGTAAGCCTAAAGAAGAACAACAAGCTGACGTGAAAAAAGAAACTGTTGAAGAGACAGATGGGCCCACCCCAAGAAGAGGTGAAACCTCTATGAGCTTTACAAAATCTAAGGTTTCGAAAGATGAAAAAATCTCAAGTTCTCTTGTCTTGCGCTATGTCCCTTTATCTCGACACCGAAAAGGTGAAATGCCTTCTGTCGAGTATTCAAAAAGTTTGAAGACGGGGGACCTCAAAGTTTTGAAAGAAAGTTTCATCACGCCTCTCACGAAGATAACAAAGCAGGAGGACAAGAAATTTGTGGATGACCAAGTGAAGATGTTTATATCTGAAAGACGAATAAAGGACAGATTCGACTCGAAGGTGTATAAACGTTTTACAAAAGCAAGTTATGACTTTATGACTCACACTGAGTTTAAAAGTCTAAATATCTACGATGAAAGACCTGAGCTTTCTTCAACATAGAAGAAATTCTGAAGGAGGGCTATACTCTGCCCGCGTTAAGGAAAGGACTTGGATATAAGTCTCTGATCGGAATGCTTTGCTACAACACGCAAGTGCACGTGATCGAAGTAATAAAAACTGGAGTATTCCAGAGTATCATACCCAAGGGAACAGGTTTTAACAAAATCTACTGAGACGACACAAAATTTGTTTGTAAATTGCAATTGTGGTAACCGAGGGTGTAAAAGTGCTTGAGTGGTTATTTTTGGCTAAAAAAAATAACGAAAAGTCAAATAGTAAAAAGAATGAGATCCAAGTTGCTTATGTCCATTTGGAAAGAAATGCTACTTAAAATGCAATTGCAATCATAGTTAATACACGAAAACTAAGTAAACCGAATTCAACTCCTATTCGATTTTGCTTCAAAATCTTTAGGAGACTAAGTGATTAAATCTATATTTCTATGGCTAATCTAACTTAGATAATTTCGCGCACAATTCTAGTGGTTTTGGAGTCTCCCCCTATGTCTAGGGTCGATGTTCAGGACTTATTTCTAAGCCTTTTCCTCAATTGTTTTTGTGACATCCGCTTTCCCTTAACCCTTTCGGTATTAAGTTCAAGCTCAACAAGCAATCACTAGTTGGCCGACTAGGTTTATCCACGTTAATTCAGCAAAAGTAAACAAAGTCTCGACCGTTAACTAGATTGAACATGCTTTTAAGCTTCACATCTCTCCTCTAAGGCACTCACTAACTTGAATCCCTAAGGAGAAATTAGCTCATTATAGAAGAATTGAAAACCCAAAATTTACTTGCTGTAAAATTCATAATTAAAACAATGAAATAAGGGAATTAATCTTAAGGCAAACCGATTTGAATTATCAATTAGGAATGCCCATAAAGAAATTGGTAACAATGCTGGAATTACTAAATTAAAATCAGAATTGCATAAATCGTAATACTGGGAATTACAACCTTTGTAAAAAATAGAATTCCAGAAGTGACAAAGCTTTATTACGGGAAAAAGGAATTTGGAGTCTAGAATTCTGCCACATACAGGAAAGTGGAATTTAACCAAGACTAATTCAATAACTAGAAATTAAACAAAAACTTGAAACATTAAAACAGAATGGTATTGAACCCAAAACAGAACAACGCTACCGAAATTCCTTACTGTGGTCGAATCAAAATCCCTTTACGAACTCTTGAATCTTTACCTCATCGAACCTTCGTTGAGGAGGGATCAAACTCAGGAATTTAGGAGCAAAACAAAGCATAAACTAATGAAAGAAAGACAGAATGAAACTGAAACAGCTGTTGTTCGAAAATGAAAAATGGCAGAAAAACCCATTCCCGTTTTGTTTAGTTTTCTCCATTTTTATTGGCATTGAGGGCTAGGGTTTCCATCTTTGTGCTCCTTAAATCATGGGTCAAGGTTTGGGCATGAGTTCGGGCTTGAAATTCTCCCATAAATCAAGCAAAATGCGTGAATCTTGGTAAATTTACGTAATTTCTGTAATGAATGATAGGTCCAGAAAATGCAATTGCATTGCAATTGCATTTTCTCTCTTGTTCATCACCTTGCCTTTTGCATTTCATTTGCATTTTCTTCATTGCTTCAAATTTGAGCAAAAACAACAATTTAGCCAACTTTTCTTTATTTTTTTCAACTTATTTCTTCTTTGTCCATACTCCGACAAGCTTGCATGAATTTATCTTATAAATGCTATTTTTATCTTTCTCGTTATTCGATAAAATATGTAAAAATGGCAAGAACAACTTAGTTTTAGGGTTAAATAATCCTCATAACTGAGAATTATCAGTCTTCTGAAGAAGTTCACATAACGAGAAAAGGAAAAGCGAAGATGGCAGACACAAACCACATAACAGTAGAGGAGGTGGATAACTTAAATGAAAAGGAAAACGTCAACCGAAGGACTTCATTGTTAAACGTGTCAGACAATCAGTAGTGCGACCTTTAGCTCTTTAGTGATTAAGAATGACTCCAATAGAAGGAAATGGGTCACCTCTCGCTTCTGGTTCCACTTGACCTTCGGCCCTTTAGAGGTTAAGTATGTGCGCTGAGGAAGAAGAAAGTGCTTTATCAGCTCTAAATGCTGACTCCACTCAACCTTCGGTCCTTCAAAGATTAAGTATGCCCACAAGCGAAGGAGAGAGTTTCTCATCGACTCCAACTTTTGCATGACGATCAGCCTTTCGAAGATTAGGTATGCCCACGATAGAGAGGAAGGAAAGACACTGCGAATTTCTTCTTCATTTTTCATTTCAATAAAGGACTTATCTTTTGCTCATTATATTGGAGTCATTCTTAATCACTAAAGAGCTAACGGTCGCACTACTGATTGTCTGACACGTTTAAACGAGGTCACCTTTTGCTTTTGGTTCCACTCGACTTTCGGCCTTTCAAAGGTTAAGTATGCGCACTGAGGAAGGAGAAAGTGCTTTATCAGCTCTAAATGCTGACTCCACTCGACCTTCGGCCCTTCAAAGATTAAGTATGCCCACAGGCGAAAGAGAGAGTTTCTCATCGACTCCAACTTTGGCTCGACCATCAGCCTTTTGAAGATTAGATATGCCCACGACAGAGAGGAATGATGTACTTTCGACCTCAACTGTGACACGACCATTAGCTTTTCAAAGGCTAAGCGTAACCATGTCAAGAAGTAGGGAGCCTTTCGCATCAGTCTTTGACTGACTTCAACATGATTGCCCGGGGGAGACTGCAAAAGATAAGTCCCTTATTGAAATGAAAAATGAGGGAGAAATTCGCAATGCCTTTCCTTTCTGAATGAAGAGAAAAACCTTCATTACGGTCGACATAAAGAGTTTGTTGAAAGTAAAGCGACGTGATGTCGTCATCACCAACCATTTAAGAGATGATTATGAACGAGAAGAATGTGAGACTTCCTGTCACCGTATCAGTGCTAAAGAAGAAACAAAGGCTGAAATGTCCGAAGAAGATGGCACCACTTTCGCTTGAAGATGACAGCCAATCAAAAGTGGATGTGCTTAAGGAAGTGAACCTTGATACGCTACAGGAGCCGCGCCCAAATTTTATAAGTGCATCGCTTTATTGTCACGAAGAAGTCAAATACATGAGCTTGCTCACGTCATATAGAGATATCTTTGCTTGGCTGTATAAAGAGATGCCAGGACGTGATCTAAAGTAGCTGTCCATCATCTCGCCATCAAACAGGTGTATCAACCAATCAAGCAAACTCAACGATGTTTTCAACCAGAGCTTATTCTCCAAATTGAAACGGAGGTCAATAAGCTGATTGGAGCAAGATTCAACCGCGAGGTAAAATATCCGACGTGGATAGCCAACATCGTTCCTGTTAGAAAGAAGAATGGACAACTTCAAGTCTGCGTTGACTTCCGCGATTTTAATAACGCATGTCCAAAAGACGACTTCCCATTGCCCATCACTAAGATCATGGTTGATGCCACTACCGGACATGAAGCTCTGTCGTTTATGGATGGATCATCGGGTTATAATCAAATTCGAATGGCTCTTGCAGATGAAGAGATGATAGCCTTTTGAACTCCAAAAGGGATATATTGTTACAAAGTGATGCCTTTTGGACTGAAGAACGCTGGTGCCACCTATCAACGTGCCATGCAAAAGATTTTCAATGATATGCTGTATAAACATGTTGAGTGCTATGTCGATGATCTCATGGTCAAGTCCAAGAAAAGATAAGATCATTTGGAGGATCTAAAAGTAGTCTTTTATCGACTAAGAAATATCAATTGAGGATGAACCATCTCAAGTGGGAATTTGGCGTGACTTGGAAAAAATTCATCGGGTTCGTTGTAAGACACTGATGGATTGAAATAGACCAGTCAAAGATTGACGCCATTAAAAAAATGCCAAGACTGAGAAACCTGCACGAGTTGAGAAGCCTTTAGGGTCGTTGGCCTATATCTGGAGATTCATCTCCAACTTAGCCAGTCGATGTCAACCTTTACAAAGGTTAATGAAGAATGGAGAAGATTTTGAATGTGACGAAGCATGTCATAACACTTTTGAAAGCATTAAGAAGTCCTTGCTTAATCCCCCTGTTTTAGGTGCCCCTATAGCAGGAAAACCATTAATATTGTACATTGTCGAGCAAGAAAGGTCGCTTGGAGCATTGATAGCGCAAGAAGGAGAAAAAGGGAAGGAATGAGCCATTTATTACTTGAGCAGGACTCTGAATGGAGCTGAGGTATATTACTCTTCAATCAAAAAGACGTGTCTTGTTCTTTTCTTCGCTATCGACAAATTAAGGCACTATATGCAAGCCTTCACAATAAGCTTAGTAGCAAAAGTTGACCCTATAAAGTACATCTTGTCAAAGCTGATTATTTCTGGACGTTTAGCCAAATGGGCAATCTTACTCCAACAATATGACATCGTCTATGTACCCCAAAAAGCGGTAAAAGGGCAAGCAGCAGATTTCTTGGCAAATCACCCAATTCCATCACTGGAAGTTATGTGAAGATTTGCCTGATGAAGAAGGCTTCTATGTTGAAATCATGGAGCCTTGGACCATGTACTTTGATGGCGTTGCACGAAGGAATGGAGCGGGGCAGAAGTTGTCTTTATCTCGCTTTAGAAACACATGCTCCCTTATAGCTTCACACTCTGTGAGTTATGCTCGAACAATGTTGCTGAATACCAAGTGCCAATAATTGGTCTACAAATGGCTTTAGAGATCAACATAACATTTATAGAAAGCTATGGCCATTCAAAATTGATTATTAGTCAACTCTTGCTCGAGTATGATGTGAAGCATGATGACTTGAAGCCTGATTTCAACCATGCAAGGCAACTGTTGGAAAAGTTTGATAGCATGATGCTAAAACATGTTCCAAGGTTAGAAAATAAAAAGGAAGATGCGTTAGCAAATTTGGCCACCATTCTAACGATCTCAAATGATGTGAGAGTAAACATCTCACTTTGTCAAAAGTGGATTATGCCACCGGTTTATGATGAACACCAAGTAATTAATATGATCTCTGTCTACATCATTGAAGAGAAAAACTGGTGATAGTCTATAATAGAATATCTTCAACATAGGAAGCTTCCTACAGATCCTTGGTGTAAGGTTGATGTGCGAAGGAGGGCCTCTCGATTCATCTATTACAAGGAGACCCTTTATCATTGTTCTTATGAAGGACTATTCTTTCGTTGCCTTGGAAATGAAGAGTCGATCAAGGCACTAGAGGAGGCGCATTTAGGCATTTGTGGGGCTCACCAATTGAGTCCAAAACTTCATTTCCAATTAAAAAGGCTGGGCTACTACTGGCCCATGATGATCCATGATTCAATGGAGTATGCAAAGAAGTGCGAAACTTGTCAGATTCACACAAACTTCATACATCAACCGCCGAACCTTTCCATCTAACCGTTGCTTCATGGCCTTTCGAAGCTTGGGGGCTTGATCATGTTGGTCCGATAATGCCTAAGTCGTCATCAGGACATTCTTATATTCTTACAGTGACAAATTACTTTTCCAAACTGGTCAAAGCGGTCGCATTAAGAGAAGCCAAGAAAGAAAGTATTGTGGACTTCATCCGAACTCATATCATTTATCGATATGGTATCCCTCATCGTATTGTGATAGATAATGGAAGAAAATTTTCTAACAACCTCATGGACAAACTATGCGAGAAGTTTAACTTCAAGCAGTACAAGTTATCTATGTATAATGCCACAACAAATGGGTTGGCAGAAGCATTCAATAAGACATTATGCAACTTATTGAAAAAAGTAGTCTCTAAGACAAAAAGAGATTGACATGAAAAGATTAGTGAAGCGTTATGAGCCTACTGAACTACGCATGGCACTCCCACAAGGGTCATGCCTTATTCTTTCATCTATGGGGTGGAGGCTGTGCTCCCATTAGAAAGAGAAATTCTGTCACTCAAGATGGCTGTACAAGAAGGTTTGACTACAAAGGACAATGCAAGATTGCATCTTCAAGAGTTGGAAGTGTAAGATGAGAGAAGATTAGATGTTCAACAGGCTTTAGAGTGTTACCAAGCGAGAATGACCAAAGCGTTCGATAAAAATCTCAGCCCTCATTAATTTCAAGTCAGTGACCTAGTACTCGCTGTCCGAAGACCCATTATCACGACGCGACATACAAGAAACAAGTTCACGACTAAATAGGATGGACCTTACATCATCAAAGAATTCTACATAAACTGAGCTTACAAAATCGTAGATAAAGTTGGCTTGAGGATCTGTCCTATCAACGAAAAGTTTTATGCGTGAGATGTAAACACTCATAATCGTAAGAGTATAAACTGCATGATACTCAATGCCTGCATGAGCTTAAAAGGTGAATGACGCCAATAAAAAAAGGTATTCATATGAACTACGTTATGACTTGATTCCTTCCATTCAAAGGGTACGTAGGCAGCTTAAAGAAAAAAAAAACTTTAAGTTCAGTCAAAGCAATAAATAAAAAAATTCAAGCTGTAAATAGAATTCTAATATTTTATTATATCATGAATCAATAAAGAGACAAGTAATCTAACTAGGTCAATAAGACATCAATGGGGTGACCAAGGAAGAAACATCTAAATAAAAGAAAAGAATAAATAAAAAAAATTAGAGCGTCCATTTGAAGTCTCGCAACTCTTGACGCTCGAACTGTCAATGAAAGTGAAGCACTTCTAAATTCTGTGCTTCACTTTCATTGACAGTTCGAGTATTCTCAAATTTTCTTATCTCTTCACGTAGCTTGGAAACCTCGCGCTGTCTCTGCTCTGAATATGCTTTTTCCTCCAAAATAAGTTGAGAGAGTTTCTGGTGCTTGGCTTTTAAAGCCTTAAGTTTAGTCCTGAGCTCTTCGACTTCCAAAAGTGTCTGTCTCGATTGATGCTGAAGCATGCCTTTCTTCTTATGTGAAAGATGGTCATTGGAAAGAAGTTGCTCCAGGTTGGTTTTGAGCTCTGCTAGATCATGATCTGTACTCGCCGTAGTTTGTTGGGAAGAAAATGAATGTTGGAGTTCATTGTACTTTCCTACATTTTCAAGGTACTCACTCACCAGTTCACGAAGCAATGCCAAATTAGTTGCATCAATTGTTGAAATGGCATGGAATATCTTATCCACCTACTGCTAAAGAGAAAGAACATTCTCGAAGGGAGTGCAGGTGAGTTTTTGTTGAGTGGCCTTCCACATGGCTAATGCAGTCTGACGCTGTAGGGTCGAGATTACAGTCTCAACATTAAAAGTTGAAACTTCAGAAACATCAATTTTTGCCCCTTCTTACACTTGTTGAGGCTTGGCACTAATGGCTATAGAATGTGAGTGGCTCATCGTTTTTTTGGCTGGGGCTTTGAACTCTCCAAGTCGTGTAATAATGGAGGCAAAAACTTTAGGACTTGTCAACGAATGATTCTCCGAAGATGCCTGCAAAAGAGAAAGAATTGTATTAGTCAATGGATAAAGCTCTAAACAAATTAAATAAGATAAAAAAGATCACCAACCGAAGATCTAGAGGACTTAGAACGCTTTGAAGCCTCTGATGTGTCATCAATAGGGTTGTCATTAAAATTCATTGGCTTCCTCATTTTCCTAGGCCTTTTCCAATGGCAGTCGTCATTGCTATTGTAGCTCCCGTCGTCATCATCTGAGGTGTTCATAGGAGGGGTTGGAGCCTCATTCACCGATACGTGAGCAATTTTACCAGCCTCATTAAAATGTGAGGCTTTATGAGGCTTATGCTTGTTTGGAGGAGGTGTAAAACTATCCATGAAAAGTTGTATGCCTATCTCAAGATAATCCTCATGTTTTCGCGACCACCAACTCTTGTAGGAATGAGTAGTGTGATTGTTGGGATCCAACTCGTGGGCCAGGAGGTATACACTTGATGAAGTCAAAGTCTCGGTACAAAGTCTTTAGCACTGATAAACGTTGTCCAAGCTAACATGGGGGAATCCTCATGCAAGTCATTTGGAATATCCTGGTAAAAGCCAAATTGTCGGCTAATCGATTTGAGTTGTAGGCCTCAATGGTCATCAATCTCCCATGGCGATAAGACAAATAGCATGATCGAAGGCTCATAAAGTAGGAAGATGAGGAGAATGATAAGCCTTTAATGTCGTGTAGGATTATAACTTTATTTATGGGTGGAAGACTTACATGTCACATTATAGACGTACCTTGGTGAATTAATCTGTGAGCTTCAAGACAGTTAAAATACTTGGCGCCACCTTCTCTAGAATAATCAACCATCCAAGGACCCTTTAGTATTGTGGTGAGTTTAAAATGTGTACCAAAATAGTGTGTAAGCCAACCATAAACGTACTGTATCGGAAAGCATATATCAGAGTGCCCAATTGAGTAAGGGGTGTTGTAAATCTGGCCAAGGCCATGATAAATGTTGGATAGAACTGGAACTGTAGGATTGAAAATATCACCTTCTGTTATGAGGGCCGCAACTTTAAATACACCTGGTCGAAGAAAGTTTATGTCCTTATAAGGAAACATAAACACACATAACCAACAAGAAAGAAAGGCAGCCAAATAAGTCCGCTCCTTCCATTCCTCCTCAACACCAAGAGTATGGAACAACTTTTTCTCTTTCTTAGACCAATCATACATCGCGGGAATGGATCCATTCGGATTATGAGTGGAGCGAGGACGAGAAGCTTTCTTTGGCCTACGAGCTGGAGGTTTTACATACTTTTTTAGCTTACCTTTGAACCAAAAAGAAATCCATAAATGAATAGGGATTTGTAGTTTCTCCATTTGTTGGGATGCGATATGATGATAGGCATAAAAAAGGTAACTACAACTTTTTGGAAGTTGCTCTTTTTGGTCTCGTGTTCCGATCAGTTGGATGGTTTCATCATAAAACTTTCCTTTGACGGGAAGGCCATTGAACTTCCACATATCCCATAAAGAAAGGGATATTTGTCCAGATGCAGTGTGAAGGGTGTTGGTTGAGGACATCGTGCTTCACAAAAGGCTCGTACCACATCATTATTGCGATCATAAGAGTACAAGGAGGCCATAACCACGTTTAACAAGTTAGAGCCTCATAGTACTCTATAATTTCTAGCGATCGCATACTCTAGCCATTCCCAATAATAAGGAATATAAGCAAATTCTCCATTGAACTTTAAAAAGGATCCCAACGAACCCGAGTATCGATAATTCGGTGCCCCAATGTCAGCTTTGGGTTCTCATTTTGCTTCTTTTTATGCAATGAAGACTATAAAATCCACATTAGTGAGGAAGAATGTTATTTATGGATTTTTCTAAAGACCATTTAGGAAAAAAATGTGACTTGTCTGAAGGGAATAATTGAATTAAACCCACAGCGGAAGCATAGAAATCGTCTTTGACTTATTTAGAATTAAACTAAAATACAAGGGTTAAGCAATAACATACCTTAAAAATATGGAGATTCTTCTGGCGGATCTTTATCTCTTCCACAAAGTCTTCCTAGCTATGACTCGAACACAGGATCAAGGTTTGTGGGAGCCTCTTGAAAGAAAATCCACAAGGGATTGGAGAGGAAGAGGTCTAGAGTGAATTCTCTAATTCTATCTATTGAGGAGATGTGTGTTGTGAAGAATGACTCAACCCAAGGGTCATATTTATAGTGACCAAGAGAAATTTTTTTCCATAATTAAAATATTATATTTTAATATCTAATATATTAAAATATATCTTGTATTTATTTGAATCTCATTTAAATCTCTTGCGATATTTATTTATTTGAATCTTATTCAAATTCTATAAATATATTTTATTTAATATATCAAATATTCATTAATTATTTTAATACAATAAATATATTTTCATCTTTTATATTTAATATATCTAATATATTAAATATTAATCTCATTCAAATCTCCTGCGATATTTATTTATTTGAATCTTATTCAAATTCTATAAATATCTTTTATTTAATATATCAAATATACATTAATTATTTTAATACAATAAATATATTTTTCTCTTTTATATTTAATATATCTAATATATTAAATATTAATTTGAACACTTTAAATTAAATATTAAATTTGAACATTTCAAATCTTAATATTTAATGTATCAAATACAATAAATATATTTTCCTCTTTTATATTAAATATTAATTTGAACACTTCAAATTAATATTAATTTGAACATTTCAAAATTTTCTTTCAACTAAATTGATATTTTAGTGTTACTATGAGCTAGCAAGGGAACCTTATGGACCTGCAGATTATAAGTTCCAATGATACAAAATTAATTAATTAAATTCTTTAATTAATTAATTTTCATTCATTAACTATAGGCCACTCCACTATAAACCTAGAGTTGCACTCTTATGCACTGTAGGACAAGTTGTGTCCATAGATATAATCATTACATGCATGCCGATCCTTCACGAGTTGTTCGTAATTACAGCTGGGTCAAAAGTCCGTTTTACCCCTATAATTACATCTTGCACCTTAAGTACCACTGATCCTCTAATAAATAATATGTTTATAATCTAACTATAAACTAAATCCCTCTTGGGCTAGTGAGAGGGTGGGGCCCCATTGTTCAAGTCCCGAAATCAACACTTAAGGGAACTACTCATCTACTTATCCTATATAGGAATGAGTGAATTCCATCTTATGAGATTATGTTCCTAGCTCCCTATTTGGTCAAGTCCTCAAAATGGTAGGCATATTGAATCGCTATAAAAACCACTCTCACCCATGCAAATTAAAGGACAAGTCCTCACAGGCAGAAGTTCATAACTCACTCAGGATTAAGATCGAGTCGCATATAATCATCATGATGAAATATTAGTCTTCTCAATTAACGGATTATAAAGAGAGATTAAATATTTCGTGGTTCAGTCTTATACAAACTCATTGTATAAAATACCCTCACTCACATGTCTCCACATGAATGATTTGGATCAAATCATTGTAACTATTACAAAGTGGGTCGTATCAATAATGTTACCAAGATAAGACACCCAACCTTATCCATATACTATGACTCTTTAGGTTATTTCTTGAACACGATCTTCATGTATGTCAACCACATATTGTTCAAGATTACACTAATAACCTTGGATTTTTCATATAATGGATAATATTATATTGCAAATAAAATAATAAAAATTATTATTAATTATTAAATACTGATCGGACGACACGCAAGTGCACGTGATCGAAGTAATAAAGAAACTGGAAGTATTCCAGAGTATCGTACCCAAGGGAACGGAGTTTAACAAAATCTATTTTGAATGACACAAAATATGTTTGCAAATCGCAATGGGGGTAACCGAAAGTTCAAAATGCGAGAGTTTGGTTTTATGTAACAAGAGAGTAAAAATTCAAAGAATAAAATAGGGATTCAAGTGATGCAAGCACCTTTGGAAGAATGCAACTCACTTTGCAATTGCAATCATAGTTAACATGTGAGACTAAGTAAACCGGGTTCAACTCCTATTCGATTTTGATTCAAAACCTTTAGAAGACTAAGTGATTAAACCTATACGTCTATGGCTAATCTAACTTAGATACTTCGCACACAACCCTAGTGGTCTTGGAGTCTCGCCCTATGTCTAGGGTCGATGTTCAGGACTTATTTCTAAGCCTTTTCCTCCATTGCTTTTGTGACACCGGCTTTCCCTTAACTCTTTCGATATTAAGTTCGAGCTAGATGAGCAAGCACTAGTTGGCCGACTAGGTTTACCCAAAATTAAATTCAACAAAAACAAACAAAGTACACATGCTAACTAGATTGTTTTTGCTTTAGAGCTCTACATTTTTCCTTAGGGCATTCACCAACTTGAACCCCTAGAGGAAATTTAGCTCATTGTAGAAAAAGTAAAAATCCCAAAATAATTTATTGAAAAATTCATAGTTTTAAAGAGGAGAAAAATAATTCTAAAGAAAACCTAAGTAGCTTACCAACAAGAAAAATATCAAATACTCTAAAATTAGCTACTGGAGTTCAAAAATAAGGAATCCCATGGGTGAAGAAAAAAAAAGGACTACTGGAAATCAAACTTCTGTTTTAAAAGAAAAAAAGAAACCCACGGGAAAACAAGGAAATTACTGGAAATAAATTTCTATAAAAAGGAAATGATACCCACGGAAAAAGAAACAAGGACTTGGCTAAAAGTAACCAAATGAAAGAGAAATACAAGGAACACGATTGTAAAAGGGCAGAAACCGAAAGCATGGGTTGAAGATTAATGGAAAAATCAGTAACAATATGCTGAAACTTGCCTTCTCGATTGATTGAAATTGAAAAACGAAGAATCCTTGAGCTACAATGTAGAGAATAAATGCTGAAATAACATAGAATTGAAATGGAACTGATCGAAATACAATTTGAATTCAAATGACTGCGGCTACGAAGAAGGAAAACAAAAAAAAAAAAAATAAAATCTGCTGCTGTCGAACTGTGGGCGAGCAAAGGAAAAACCCAGCCACCATTTGCTTCGTTTTCCACCATTTTTATAGGCGTTGAAGGCTAGGGTTTCCATATAAATCATCCTCAATCCATGGGCTAACTTCTAGGAATCAAATCGGGATGAAAATCTTCCAAAATCGTGCACAAAATCCATGATTGGCGTGATTTGCGTGATTTTCGGACTTGGTCTGTAATTCCAGAGAATGCAATTAGATTGCAATTGCATTCTCCTTCCTCTGTTCTTCACGTTACATTGCAAATGGATTGCAATTGCATTCCCTTTTGCAAAGTCTTCATTTCTTCAAATCCAAATTCTCCATAAACTGTGCAAATCACGCAAATCTTGGTGATTCCCGCGAATTTCGAGCTTGACTTGTTGTTCCATAGAATGCAATTAGATTGCAATTGCAATCTCCCTTCCTCTGTTCTTCTGGTTACATTGCAAATAGATTGCAATCGCATTCCAATTGCAAAGTCTCCAATTCTGCACAAAAGACAACAACTTGAGCTACTTTCTTTATCTTTTCTTAAAATTCTTTTATTCATCAAGTTTTAACAAGCTTTCATGAATTTATACAAAATATTACTTTTAGCTTGCTCGGTAATCAACAAAATCCTCAAAATTAGCAAGAACAACTTGGTTTTAGAGTTGAATAATTCTCATAATTGAGAATTATCACACCCCCAAACTTAAGTTGTTGCTTGTCCTCAAGCAACTATTAAAACTCAAATCAAATCACAATTATTTGGAAAGAACAATAACTCTTCTCAGGGGATATCTCATGCTCATAACACTATTTATCGATTCCCAACTTCATTACTAGCTTTTTCTAACCTTAGTACTTTTTCTCCCACACATCCACTATGTTCACACCACTTTCATTCTAGTTCGGTCTCACTTGCTTCCTATATACGCTATTCTTGAAAGAAAACTTCCCCCCCCCCCCCCCCCCCAAACTTATTCTTATGCCGCCAGTCTGTTCATAATTTATTTTCTTTTAGAGGGGCATCCTTTAGTCAATTGTGCCTTCGCTTTAACTTACCGACACTTTGTGGTGAAGGTAGTTAACTACGAGCACACATCACCGCTTTTACCTACTCGTTTCTTAAATCGACCTTTCATGCAGAGGCAATCATGGGTATCATGACTTTCCCTGATTACTTGGTTGCTTTTAGAAAGAGGAGTAGCCCTCTTAATAAATTTTTTTTTTCTTTTTCTTTTTCTCTTTTTTTTTTTTTTTTTTTTTTTTTTTTTTTTTTTTTTTTTGAAAAAGAACTGGCACTGGCAGCAATATACAAAGCCTAGATACAATTTGAAAGTATAAATGCAGTTTATCAAAGAAGTGGAGTATATGCATGACGATTGCAAATGGAATGCAATTGCAATCCCCCCCAAACTTAAGATCAACAATGTCCTCATTGGCTAGATATAGAAGGGTGGTTTTGAAGGTCTTATATATTCAGCAAGCTAGACCTTTCTTAAATTCTAGTGGTTGTAAACTAAGGGTGATGGGGTTAGTACTCTAGAAAGTGAAGTTGTTATGAAGTGGATATGACAAATGCAGGTGTTTAATGAGCTGAGTGTAGTCCTATGTTTCATCATGGAGAGTTTTTGTTCTTTCACTTTTTTTTTTTTTTTTAAATTAACTTTTGTATTTTATTAAAGAAGAAAAGATGACATAGCTAGAAAAAAATGCACATCTATTACTCCTAGCAAGAAACAAAAGACTAATGGCAACCAAAAACTAACTACATGCTTAAATAAAAGATAAATTCAAACATGAATATCAAAAACAGAATTCAAGTCAGTTTGCATAAAAGAAAAGTAAGGTTGAGAACTCCCTATTCATCAGAAGAACTGCTGTCCTCTTCGTCCTCGCGGGTTGGGCTGCAAAGTAGATCATTGGGAAGTCCGGGAAGGCTGGTCCTTTGCCCTTAGATATCTTCAGAAATGTTCTAGCAATGGCTTCATCTCGCTCCTTGACATAAGCCCAATACTCTTGGTTTTTCTCCTTCATCTTCCGTAATTCAGCCCTCAAGGATTTGATGTCAGCAGAATGCAACTGGTTTGCAATTGGTTTGCAATTGCATGGTCACCTTTGCTGCTTGCTGTCTTTTTTCCTTCAGTTACCCGAGAGTGCCTCTTTGCTTTTCTTTTCTTCCTTTCATCCGAACTCACAAGTAAATTGTTAAAAAGTTCACACAAGTAAAATGAATTCAAGCTGAAAGATTTTTTTTTTTTTTTTTTTTATTTCTTTTTGAAAATTTGAATTCCTTCAACAATTTCCCAGGTAAATCCCCAGGTAGAGGTGTTCCCTAAACGGTCAACTTAAGTACCTCAGCCTAGACAGGATTATGCCTTAGACAGAAATTGCTTAGTCATTTCAAAATTCATAGAAATAAGTTTTTTTTTTTTTTTTTTTTTTTTTTTTTTTTTTTTTTTTATAAATAAAAAGAAAATGAACGAAGAGATAAACTTATCCTATTCCAGTAGGTAGCCCGCAACCGTGTTCCTTCATTTTGCACCTAGGTCTCGCGGTTGGACGAGATTTCGGTCGTAGTTGAGGTGCTTTGATCACAACAGGTCTTGCTTGCTCGAGAGATTTGCATGTGCCTTTGAAAGTAGAAATTGTAGTTGCAAATTGTGTCACATTCTGCAAATTGTCATCCTTCATGCTCTCCTTTTTGCATTCTTCTTCATTTAGCGTTTCCTGCAAGCTGCAATAAGTCAAAGTAGGGTCTTCTAGTATTAGGAGCACTTTGGATGTCATTTGCTGTGAAATTGCAACTGCATAGCTCACTGCAACTTCCTTGGGTGGTTCCTTCTCTTCTTGAGGTGGTTCTTCTTTGATCTCTTCTCTCCCTTTTGGCTCCTTAATGTCGTCAAGTGTTGGAGCGCCTTTTTGTTCTACTGGGAGTTCATTGTCTTCATGTTCCAATTCTGTTTTAAGTGACGCCACCTCGCATTCTTTTTCTTCTTGTTCTTGTTTTGAAGTCTCTCTATTCTCGATAAAGATTCCTTGGGACCTGTTCTGCAATTCATCTGCAATTTGTTCCACCTGGATCTCCAAATTCTGTAAAATTGTGGTTTGGCTTTGCATCACAACATCGCACTTTGCCATGTATTCCCTCATGAGTTCTTCAATGCTAGGCTCTTTTGGAATCATCTTCTCTTGTTGGAAACACTGGTACTGATGTTGATTTGCAAAGCTGGGTAGAAATCCATAACACAAAGAATCAGGATTATAAGGACAATTATCAAATGAATGACTTCCTTTACAGTAAATACAAGAAATATAATGGATAGGATAAGTAGGATCTATGGAATTTCTCATCATTAAAGTTTCCATCGTGTACCTTAATGATGAAGCTTGTGCGCTCAATGTTGTAATGATGTCTTCCATCTTGTTGATTATCTCAAGCAATTCAATCCTAAGTTGTGCCTTTCTCCTCTTGCAATTGCTTTCCCTCAACCTGCAAAATAATGTGAACAAGAACTAGGCTTCCTGCAATAGAAGAATTGCAACTGCAATGCAATTGCAATCTAATTGCAATAGGAGGATTGCAGTTGCAATGCAATTGCAATCTAATTGCAATCTGCTCACAATTTGTGTGTCCAAAATAAATTTTATTGAAATGCCGTTCCCCGGCAACGGCGCCAAAAACTTGATCGGACGACACGCAAGTGCACGTGATCGAAGTAATAAAGAAACTGGAAGTATTCCAGAGTATCGTACCCAAGGGAATGGAGTTTAACAAAATCTATTTTGAATGACACAAAATATGTTTCCAAATCGCAATGGGGGTAACCGAAAGTTCAAAATGCGAGAGTTTGGTTTTATGTAACAAGAGAGTAAAAATTCAAAGAATAAAATAGGGATTCAAGTGATGCAAGCACCTTTGGAAGAATGCAACTCACTTTGCAATTGCAATCATAGTTAACATGTGAGACTAAGTAAACCGGGTTCAACTCCTATTCGATTTTGATTCAAAACCTTTAGGAGACTAAGTGATTAAACCTATACGTCTATGGCTAATCTAACTTAGATACTTCGCACACAACCCTAGTGGTCTTGGAGTCTCGCCCTATGTCTAGGGTCGATGTTCAGGACTTATTTCTAAGCCTTTTCCTCCATTGCTTTTGTGACACCGGCTTTCCCTTAACTCTTTCGATATTAAGTTCGAGCTAGATGAGCAAGCACTAGTTGGCCGACTAGGTTTACCCAAAATTAAATTCAACAAAAACAAACAAAGTACACATGCTAACTAGATTGTTTTTGCTTTAGAGCTCTACATTTTTCCTTAGGGCATTCACCAACTTGAACCCCTAGAGGAAATTTAGCTCATTGTAGAAAAAGTAAAAATCCCAAAATAATTTATTGAAAAATTCATAGTTTTAAAGAGGAGAAAAATAATTCTAAAGAAAACCTAAGTAGCTTACCAACAAGAAAAATATCAAATACTCTAAAATTAGCTACTGGAGTTCAAAAATAAGGAATCCCATGGGTGAAGAAAAAAAAAGGACTACTGGAAATCAAACTTCTGTTTTAAAAGAAAAAAAGAAACCCACGGGAAAACAAGGAAATTACTGGAAATAAATTTCTATAAAAAGGAAATGATACCCACGGAAAAAGAAACAAGGACTTGGCTAAAAGTAACCAAATGAAAGAGAAATACAAGGAACACGATTGTAAAAGGGCAGAAACCGAAAGCATGGGTTGAAGATTAATGGAAAAATCAGTAACAATATGCTGAAACTTGCCTTCTCGATTGATTGAAATTGAAAAACGAAGAATCCTTGAGCTACAATGTAGAGAATAAATGCTGAAATAACATAGAATTGAAATGGAACTGATCGAAATACAATTTGAATTCAAATGACTGCGGCTACGAAGAAGGAAAACAAAAAAAAAAAAAATAAAATCTGCTGCTGTCGAACTGTGGGCGAGCAAAGGAAAAACCCAGCCACCATTTGCTTCGTTTTCCACCATTTTTATAGGCGTTGAAGGCTAGGGTTTCCATATAAATCATCCTCAATCCATGGGCTAACTTCTAGGAATCAAATCGGGATGAAAATCTTCCAAAATCGTGCACAAAATCCATGATTGGCGTGATTTGCGTGATTTTCGGACTTGGTCTGTAATTCCAGAGAATGCAATTAGATTGCAATTGCATTCTCCTTCCTCTGTTCTTCACGTTACATTGCAAATGGATTGCAATTGCATTCCCTTTTGCAAAGTCTTCATTTCTTCAAATCCAAATTCTCCATAAACTGTGCAAATCACGCAAATCTTGGTGATTCCCGCGAATTTCGAGCTTGACTTGTTGTTCCATAGAATGCAATTAGATTGCAATTGCAATCTCCCTTCCTCTGTTCTTCTGGTTACATTGCAAATAGATTGCATTCGCATTCCAATTGCAAAGTCTCCAATTCTGCACAAAAGACAACAACTTGAGCTACTTTCTTTATCTTTTCTTAAAATTCTTTTATTCATCAAGTTTTAACAAGCTTTCATGAATTTATACAAAATATTACTTTTAGCTTGCTCGGTAATCAACAAAATCCTCAAAATTAGCAAGAACAACTTGGTTTTAGAGTTGAATAATTCTCATAATTGAGAATTATCAAATACATAATTAATTACGAGGCTTTAGGGCATAAATCCCAACATTGTCTAGCTCAAGTCTTGACCTCTTAATTGAGTCTCCCATTGGGAGAATGATTCCACTATTAGTGGGATGGTCTTTGTCATCTAAAATAACTAGACTTTTCCTCCCGTGGTCCAAAAGCTCTTGGAAGTGCACCATAACCCTACAAAAAAGAAAGAAAGAATTTAAAAATAAATAAAAAACCTAGCATCAATCAAAGAAATGATGAGGGTCAACACATGGTCAAGTAAAGTTAGGCCACAAAGTAAAAAATAAAAAAATAAAATTAGGACCACCCTCAACTCCACCTGAGTTAGGGTTGGGTCACTTCTAAGGGTAAAATATGACTGCCCTTAACTCCACCTGAGTTAAGGTTTGGTCACTTCCAAAAAAAAAAGCAGGATCGCCCTCAACTCCGCCTGAGTTAGGGTTTGGTCAATTCCAAGGGTAAAACAAGACCGCCCTTAACTCCATCTGAGTTAGGGTTTGGTCACTTCCAAAGGTAAAACATGATCATCCTTAACTCCACATGAGTAAGAGTTTGGTCACTTCCAAAAGTAAAGCAGAACTGCCATTAACTCCGCATGAGTTAGGGTTTGGTCACTTCCAAAGGTAAAAAAGGACTGCCCTTAACTCCATATGAGTTAGGGTTTGGTCACTTCCAAAAGTAAAGCAAGACCGCCCTCAACTATGCCTGAGTTAAGGTTTGGTCACTTCCAAGTGTAAAAACAGGACCGCCCTCAACTCCACCTGAGTTAGGGTTCGGTCACTTTCAAGGGTAAAACAGGACCACCCTTAACTCTACCTGATTTAGGGTTTGGTCACCCCCAAAGGTAAAACGAGACCGCCCTCAAATCCACATGAGTTAGGGTTTGGTCACTCCAAAAGGTAAAACGAGACCGCCCTTAGCTCCACCTGAGTTAGGGTTTGGTCATTCCAAAGGTAAAACGAGACCGCCCTTAACTCCACCAAAGTTAGGATTTGGTCACTTTCATGGTAAAACAAAGTGGAAGGTGAACCATCCTTAATTCCTCTTGAATCAGGGGTTGGTCACCTTTAAAGTTGAAGAAGGCATCTTAGCTGCAAGTCAAGAATAAAAATAGGGGGCATGTATTATTGTTACATAAAAAAAATTACCTACCCGTTCACCTTTTGATGGATGAAGGTATTTTTTGCTGCAGTACAAATATTTGCAAGTCTTGCAAATGCCAAGTTCTGAAGCAAAAAAAAAGCAAAAAAAAACTTTTTGTTACGATTGTTGAATTTAAAAAAAAATTTGGGTACTTTTGTCTTAAATAGGTTGAAATTTTGTAAAAAAAAAAAGAAGTTCTAAAGCAATATGAAATTTTTTGAAAAAAAATAGACAAAAAAAATAATAAAAAGGAAATTTAAAAAAAAACAAAATTAAAAAAAAAAAGAAAAGAAGCACTTGGATTCGTTTGTTATAAAGGGGTTGAGTATTCAAAATTGGGCTGGGTGTACATTAAAAGTTGGGAGAAAAAAAATGCAAAATAAAAAAAAACCCCTAATTTTTTTTCTCCTTCAACTCTCGCCGCTACCTCACCACTTTCTGTCTCTCATATCTCTCTCAAGTTTCCCACCTCATCTACTTACCTCTTAGATCCGGCGTACGACGGTGACGTGTGGCGGTTTGAGCAGCAACATGCAATGTGCTCGTCTCTGGTGGCTTCGGGCGATAGTGGATGGAGGACTCGGTGGTGCGTGAAGATGGAGTGGGGAGAGGCCTCGAGCTCCTTCAGTTTAGATCCTCCGGTGAAGGCGCGTTGCGGATTCACGGTTGATAGCAGCTTCGGACAGCATGTCTACAAGCAACCCAAATACCTCCAACTTAGATATGAAGGCGAGAAACAGAGTAGCGACCAGCTTCGTGCAACAGGTGGCTGTAGCAGTGATAATTCTCATTCATGAGGATTATTTGGCCTTTAAACTTAGTTATATTTGTGATTTTTATTCATATTATTTGATAAAAAAAATAAAAAGTGGTTGAATTTAATCACATGATTGATGGAAGACCTTTAAATTAAGTAAATTGAGAAAAGAAAACAAAAGAAGAAAAAAATTCACACTTACTTAATGTTTTGATGAAGGATTTTTACGGAATGCAATAGCACTGCAATTGCTATGCAATTGCAATCTGAACAAATCTGGAATTTAAGGAAAAAACACAGATTTCAGATTTTGAGCAAGAATTACCCACGATTTCAGCTAGATTATGAGCTGTGATTGTTCATTAGCCAAAAGGGAAACCTTAGCATGAAGTCCCTATATATTTGGAGGAGAAAGCCATAAGATGAGAGCTCAATTTTGGAAGAATTTCGTTTATGTTTTTTTGGGTTTCCTTCACCGACTGTAGCAAATTTTTTATTTTCAATTTTTTAGTTGTTGTTTTTGTTGTATTTTCTCTACATCTCCATCTATAAACTCTCTTCAATCCCACAACAATAAAGGTTAGTGGTGGTTAAGAACAAATCTTGTTCGATTGAGCAGAGAGGGAAAGTTTTTCTAGTGTAATTTTTGTTTTTGTTTTTTGTTTATTGTAATTTTCATTTTGCTATTTAAAATTCAGAATATTTACCCACTGTTTACCTCATATTTTTCTTGTATTTTCTTGTTGGAGTTAGTTGCTCATTGAATCTTTTTGGTTTTTGAATCTAGAAGTAGTCTTTTGGAAGTATTAGTTGTTTGCATCTTCATGCTATTTTTGTATCAATGAATTCCTACAATTTTAATTTACTGTTTTTTTTGTTAATTTTATTATGATGAGCTAAATTTCCTTTGGAATTTAAGTTGTGAATGCCCTAGAGGAAAGATGTAAGGCTCGATAGCAAACACAATCTAGATAATTCTTGAACTATTGTTTTGCTTTTGGTGAGTTTAATGTTGGGTAAACCCTAGTTGGCCATCTAGTGTTGCTTGCCAAGTTAAACTTAATACCAAAAGGGTTAAGGGAGGCGGATGTCGCAAAAGCAATGGAGGAAAAGGCTTAGACATAAGACCTAAACATTGACCCTAGACATAGGGCGAGACTCCAAAACCACTAGAGTTGTACGCGAATATATCTAAATTAGATTAGCCATAGAGATATAGAAGGTCGAATAGGAGTTGAATTCAGTTTACTTAGTTCTTGAGTTAGCTACGATTGCAATTGCCTTCTTGTTGCATTTCTTTCCAAATGGGCATTAGCATCTTGAATCCCTTTTTCAATTTCATTGATTTTTCAATCAATTTTTCTTTTAGTCAAAACACCTCACAAATCATTTTCAGCCATAGTTTCCTTAAGTTGCAATTTGTCAACAATTTTGTGCCATTTTAATAAATTTTATTAAAACCCGTTCCCTTGGGTACGATACTCTGGAGTACTTCCACTTTCTTATTACTTCGATCACGTGCACTTGCGTGTAACATACCGATCAAGCAGCTCCAATTCGTAGGTGGGTGGTAGATCGGCGAGCATGGACGGTAATCTTGGAGCTCCATGAAATGGTGGTAGATCCCAGCACTTGACCACTTGCGGACGTCTACAAATACCTCATTCATCGGTATTTATAGGGAAGATTTCGAAGATTTAGAGTTTTATATCTGCATTATATTTCATGGAATATGGATTTGAAACTTGTTGGTTTGAAATTGAACCTCGATAAGATAAATTCAAGATTTAAACAAGTTATCCTATATTTTGAAGTCCCAAATCCATTGTCGAGCTTGGCATTCTGATTAACAATTTGTGATTCGTGTGTAATATGTAACTCTCATGTAATATTGGATGTTAAATAATGCTTGTAGGTTTATGCAAAGAACTTTGTCCAAGTTCGATTGAGAGTTAGATAGGAACCAAATCCTATTCGAATAAAAGAAAGTGAATTTTTGTTGAAATTTGAGATATGCCCAAATCAACTTGTCTCCATGTAGATAAAAGCCAAATCCTATTCAAGAAAAAAAAATATATGAGTGAATTTTGATCCGAGTTGAAATTTGGGTATACTTCAAATTCAAATTTGGTTGGCTTTATTTCAAGATAAAATTGAGCATATCCCAAAATTGATCCAATTTAGAATAAATTTCAAGTTTATTCCAAATTCAAGCCAAATTGAATCCAATCCAAAGTATCATTTTCTTTATTCAAATCAATTTCAAGACAAATCCAAAAATGTTTGTTTACCTTTAAATAAAAGTTGGGATAAACCTCAAATTTCACTTGAACTTCAAATTCTCTTGAGACCTTTTGCTAAATTTAAATTTGGACACTTTAAAATTTCGTCAAATTCAAACGAAAATTGGAGGAGTCAAAATCTTATTAAAAGGTCTTGGTGGAATTGAAGTTATATCTCACAAAGTAAAATTTGGGCATAATCCAAATTTTATCCCAAATCAAAATTGGATCACTTTTGAATTTCATTCCAAGTTCAAACAGAATTTGGGTAAAATTCAAATTCTATTTCAATTCAAATAAAATTTGGATAAAATTTTAACCTTGCTCCAAGTTCAAATTTTGAATTAAGGTAAAACATAAATTCTACCGAAATTCAAATCAAAGTTTGTTGCCAAGTAAGAAAATCAAAATTGTGACCCAAATTCATATTTTGATTAATTGACCAAAAAAAAAAAAGTGTGCCAAAAAAATCAAAATGATGAAAAATTCTATATTTTGATTAAATCGACACATCAAATGGAGTCTTGATTGGGAGCAAACACCTTAAATTTTGGTTCCAAATTATCTTTTTCGAGATTCACTCATACATACTAGTGCATAAATCTCGAAAAGAAGGCATTTGTTGGAATAGAAGTTTTGGCCAATGCCATATAATGACATAATTATTTATTTAATTAGGGATTAATTAAATTTGCAAGCATCCCTAAATTGAATTGTGGCAAATCCAAATATGTAATTGAGTTATATGAAATTTGGGCCAATTTTAGACAAAGCTCAAATGGGAGGCCCTAATCCGACAAAATTCAAGCCTAGAGGGCTATGCCCAGTTCAATAAAACCCAAGCCTAATGGTTGGGGCCCAAAGCCTGAAAGGTCCAAGCCCACATATCCATGGGGGCTCTATAAATAAGAGAGCTCTCTCCCATTTGAGGGACCGTTTGGATTGGGGGTATGAGGATGGGAATAATGGTGGGAATCAGCAAGGGATACAAAATCCCTTGTTTGGTACAAGGTTTTGAGGAATGACCCTATTCCCATGGGTTTTGTATACCCATGAGTAAGGGCATTTGAAACCCTTGCAAAAGCATGGGTTTCTTCATGCTCTTCTTTTTTTTCTCTCTTATTTTTGTTAATATTCATATTTCTTTTAAATATATTTATTTATTCTAATAAAATTAATTAATTTTATTTAAATTAATTTTTATAATCAACCAGATTATATAAAAACTATTTTATAATAATGTATTGAATTAACCTAATTAATTATTCAATTATAATAAATTAATCATAATTAATTGATTGATTAAAATATACCCATCGAATTCTCATTTATAAAAAGGAAAAAAAATATAATTTTACACCTAAGTTTGTCAAGTTGTATCAATTTATGTATTAAACTTTTAATTTCATCAAATTGCACCCCAAACTTATATAAGTATTGTAATCTTAACTTTAAACTTAAAAAAGTGTTGCAATTTATATTCTCCAATAAGTAGTATACAAAAATTTAACTTTTTATAATAATTTATTCAATTAAAATTATACCTTTATTATAATAAATTAATTTGCATCTATTTGTTGAAGAGTCCATTAATTAATGCATCATAATTACATAAAATTTATAAAATTAATCTCATAAAAAAGGCATTTATTATTATAAAAATTAGCATTCCTATGTGTACAACCAAACACAACAATCAATGATTCCCAGCAATCTTATTCCCGGACATCTTATTCCCAGGCATTCATTATTCCCAAGCATACATGAAACCTTGAACCAAACGACCTCTGAAGGGTTCTTAAGTTAAAACTCTCTAGAGAACTTAGAGAGACTTCAAAAATAAAGACCAAAAGACTCCCTAACTCTTGAAGATCAAATGCTCTATGAACCAGAGCCTTAAAGACTAGAAGGCTTTGAAGATCGAGAACAAGCTCCAAAGACTTTGAGACAAATCAACCTTGATAATAGGCTATAAAGCCCTCGAGACAAATCCACATTCGAGAACAAGCTACAAAATCCCTCGAGACAAATTCACATTCGAGAACAAGCTGTAAAGCCCTTGAAAGAAATCCACATTCGAGAACAAGTTGTAAAGCCCTCAAAAGAAATCCACATTCGAGAACAAGCTGTAAAGCCCTCGAAACAAATCCACATTCGAGAACAAGCTGTGAAGCCTTCGAGACAAATTTACGTTTGAGAACAAGCTGCAAAACCCTCAAGACAGATGTACATTTGAGAGGAAGAATCAGATGAACAAATTAGAGATTATACTCCACTAAATTGAAGTTAATACAAATTAAGTTCATTTACACGTGTTCTTATTTCTTTGTTGAAATTACGTGTTGATAATTCTCATTTATGAGAATTATTTGGCCTTTATATTTAGTTATTCTTGTTATTTTATGTGTGTTATTAGATAAAAAGGCTAACAAAAAGTTGCTTTCAATTGAACTATTGTTGGAAGTCTTTCAAATTAAGTAAGTGGAGAAAAGTAGGCAAAAGAAAATGAAAACCACACTTACTCGATGTTTTTGTGCAGGAATTTGAAGAATGCAACAAAAATGCAATTGCATTTCTGCAAAAATCTGGAAAACGCACCAAATACGGGGATTAGCAAAAATTTGGGGATTTTATGTCATTCGTCTCCACAAATTGAGCAAGGCAAGTTGACCCAAGCTGCACATGAACAAATATGGAAACCCTAGCCCATAAAGCTTATAAAAGAAGGAAGAAATGGAGGCAAAGCATATGGATTTTTCTGACACAAACATACTTTCGGGCTGTTGTTTTGCTGCTGTTTTTTTTTCTTTTTTGTTTTTAGCCCCTTTGAACTTCAAAACTCAGTCTTTCCACAATGAAAGTTGAAGGAAGTGAAGGTTCAATTCCCTTTTGAAAAAAGTGGAGTTGAGTCGATTGAGTAAGAAGGGAAAAAAGGGGTTGTGTTCTTCAATTTCTTAAAATTTATTTTCTGTTTTATATAAGTTATTTCCTTCTATTTTGGGAACTTGGTTGCTGTTGTATTTTCATTCATTTAGTGGTATTTCAAGATTAAAGTTATTTGTTTAAGTTTCATTATATTTTCGGTGTTGAGTTCTTCATTCTTAATAAAATTTCTAGCTTGTTCGAATTAATTTTCTTCTACCAAAGTTTTATTCTAGTTTATGTTCTTTAAGTTTTTGCTAAGTTATTTTTATTTCTACATTCTAGAAATCTATTCTTTCTGTCATTCTCAATTATGCATTTTTATTACTTTAAATCTTTGTTTTTTACTTTTGCAATGATGAGCTAATTTTCCTTAGGGGTTCAAGTTAGTGAATGCCTTAGAGGAAAGATTTAAAGCATAAAAGTACAAACAATCTAATGAACACTTGAACTTTATTTGTTTTGTTAAATTAACGTTGGGTAAACCTAGTCGGCCAACTAGTGTTGCTTGTTAAGCTGGAACTTAATACCGAAAGGGATAAGGGAAGACGGATGTCTCAAAAGCAATAGAGGAAAAGGCTTAGACATAAGACCTAAACATCGACCCTAGACATAGGGCGAGATTCCAAAACCATTAGAGTTGTGCGCGGAAATATCTAATGGTTTAACCCTAGACATAGGGCGAGATTCCAAAACCATTAGAGTTGTCATTATCTAATAGACATAGGGGGAAATATCCCGTTTTCATATTTATTATTTATTTATTATTTTCTTTTGCCAAAAATACCTCCCAACATTTTTATAACCTTGGTTACAAAACTTGCAATTTGAAAACAATTTTTGCTATCTTTTGATTTTTGTTGTATCCGTTCCCTGTGGGATTAATATCGTGAAATACTTCCAATTTTATATTACTTGCATCGACAGTAGACTGAAGCTTTGTTTTTAAACTATTTTTTTTCTTAAGTCCCCCATGTTTCAGTTCGATCACGTGTGAACAAAGGGTATTTTATTTTCTTTGATTTATGATTTCTTTTTTCTTTTGTTTTCGTCTTACTTTCTGCCAAATACTTGGTATTTTATTTTATATTTTATCTTTTTTCATCTTGCATGAGTTTATAGTTTTGATTTGATTGTTGCAACTTGCAAGTTGGGATTTGACATTGTTTTTTTAATCTTTTGAGTTAAATGCTATGTGAGTTTCAACCTAGGTTAACTTTCTTTCCAATTGCTTGTGAATATCATGTATTTGTGTTTATGTATTACAGGTTGTTATAAATTCATTTAGATCTTTGTTGGGTGAAAGCCTTTTTTTTTTTTTTTTTTGAAAATAATTTGGTATTTTTGAATCTAAGAATATTTATTAGATTATCTAAGGGCATTTTTGTCATTTGATAAATTCTATTTAAAAATTTAAAAAAATTATTAAGCCATTTAAATTTGGCCGTTCATGAGAAGAATGGCCATATTTAAATGGTTGTTTTAAAAAATGTCCCATTTTTTTTACTTGAAAAATGTCCAAACAATTAAAATGACATTTTAAACACAATTTGTAAATACCCAAGATACACCGACACGAAAATATAAATTTAAAATAATATAATTATCTTATTATCAATCCAAATCTAAATTCAAAAATCTAAAAAACCATAACTACTTTAAAATATCTTAAATTAATAACTAAATATATATCCTATAATAAAAAATACATACGATCTAAAATCTAGGAAGAAATAAAAAATTAAACTGCTTACAACACAGAATTTCAACCAACACAAAAATAAAATAGTGTTATGGAAACATAAAGAACACTACAAATACAAAGTATTCACACATTGCATGCAATATAATCGAAACCATAAAAAATTAAATAATACACGGCAAAGAACACTGACACAGGTTAAATCAATACTAATTGCATGTAATATATAAAAGCAAAAATAAACTCTGAAAAATGCAATAAATTATACACACTGCCCAACTTTAAAAAAAAAAACCTATTATTCAAAACTACCTAACCAAAACAATCAAAATGATTACTCTCCCATTCCTTAGGGTTTCAACTTTTTCGAAAGGAAGAAGAAAGGAAACAAAATGGAGCCAGGGAAAAATCATAGCACAATCCATCAAATGGTAAGAAAATACACCATACTTACCTTCTTCTTTAATGCGTATTGTAACCTATACTATTTAATTTTTGTTTCTTCTTCTAATCAAGCATACAAACAGTGCACAAAGCTCATAGATCGGAGGTTGGAGGAGTACACCACAACGGCGAAAGAGAAACACTGGAGACTCTGAATCACAACTGTAGAGGTAAGGACCGTTAGAGTACTCACAAATATTGATCGAATATATAGGGATTTTAAAATCTTTTAATAATCAAATGAGATCCTGAATTCACCGTATTTAGACTCCCTTTTTAATTTTAATTTAATCAAAACCCTTTCAAGGTAACATTCGGAACCCTAACTACTCCTTGCAAATCAGACCTAACTATTGTTTACCATTTGTACCATAGACATTCGAGGTAATTAAAACTGAAAATTACCATTCTGAACATCATTTAAATATTAACAACCTCTGCGACATAGTGAAGATATGGTGTAGTCAGTAAGCAGCTCAAAGACAAGATCAAGCAACCGATCGAAGGCCACTGGAATAACATCTTAAAAAAAAAAAAGAAAGCTGGACTTATTACCTTGAACAGTGACAAAGAGGTAAACTACCATTACTTGTCCATCTAATTTGACCAAAGTAACAACATCGTCCCTATACTTTTCTATAGAAAACAAAACAAACAATGATAGGTGATTTAAGCGATTTTGCATCCAAAAAAGAAGAACCAACCAAAGATAAACATAGGCAGAATGAGGACAAAAAAAAGGAAGAGAAGGGGCCACATCAGACAGTAGATCCACAAAGAAAAAGAAGACAAAACCACAATATCTGTACATGATGGAAAATGGGACACAGACAATACACCAATGGAGAAAGTAATGGAAGAAGAAGATGAACATACAGAGGAATGGGAAGGGGGCGAGGTAAAAAAATACAGTGTATATATTGAACACAATACACACTCCTAATAAATCATACATTAAATAGAAATAGGAGACATCAAAACAAGAAACAAAAAATGAAGATGTTAAAGTGTAACAACCGAAATTTTTTTTTTTAATTTAATTGATTTAATTTATTGATTTTTCTAAAACCTTTTTGAATTAGGATTTTATCTTCTTTTTAAATTAGGAAATAAATATTTTCTTTTTATTTAAAAAGAAAGAAGATAATTTTATCAAGGGTCTTGATTAGAGTTCTTTTAAAAATGGGTCTTTTAAGCCCTAACCTTTTTGATCAAAAGTTTTGACGGCAAAAAGAGGAAAACGAAGAAGTCAGTTACGCAGTTTCCTCTCTAAAGAAAAAGCAGTAAGTTTTCTTCCCTTCTATTTCAAGTTTTTTTAATTTCTTGATTGAATATTTCTTGAAAAATTTTGGATTTTGTTTTCATTCTTGATTGTTTAGAATGAAAAGATTCTTGAAATCTTTTGCCCTAAAAAGTTTTTAGGTTTTTGGTTTGCGTAATTCTTTATCAAAGTTTTTCATCTTATGGATTTTGGATTAAACTAAAGGTTTGATTAAGGAAAATTTTCCAGAATTTTCTAGCTTTTATTTTCTTCAAATTTGGGACTGTTTTTGTAATGTTTTTGGGTTCTTTTTGTACAAAAAAGTTTACCAAATGTTTGTTTTTGAAGTGTAATTTATACATTTGATTTCTACATGAAAAGAGTATGTTTTAAAGGTTTTTACAGCAGTTTTATCTAGATTTTTCAGATCTGATTTTGATGTTAAAAAGTACCAAATCTTGATTCTTTTAATGTTAAAATCTTGAAGAATTTTGTTTTATGAAACATAAAATTTTCTGGGTTATTTGTCTATAATTTAAGATAGTTTTGAAGGTTTTAAAAGTTGTAGGATTGAAAATTTGATTGGTATTTATATCGTATTGAAAAGTATCGATCTTACTGATTTTAATACGTTTTTAATTGAGTTTTAAATTGCTTTTAACCCAGTTTTTTTAGTACTGTTTTTTTGGTCCAAGAACCCTATTTTTCTTAACTTTTTATGCATAAAATTGTTTTGAATGGGAAAAATTGGGTAGATAAGATTGTCTATATTTTAGATAAGCTTTTGGACCCTTAAGATAGAATTTTGGTTTTTGATCAGTGTAGTATTGGATATGTTTGGACTTCTAGGAAAAGTTGATGATTGTTCAAGAAAGTGGACAAGATTTGGAATTGAGATTGAGATTGAGAATTGTAGGATTATTGATCGAGGTAAGTTGTTTCCACATCCCTTCCAAAATAGAAATTTTGGTACAATTATGTTTTGAATATTGTTTATTTGACAAATGTTTGAAAGTACGTTTTGTATGATTTGAAATTGACCAAAATTGTTTTGTATGTTTTAAAGTGTTTTTCTATTTAAAAGTATATTTGCCATTTTGGATAATTTGAAATAAATGTGTTTTAATTGATTTTGAATTGAAAGTAAGTTTGTTTTGGTTTTGAATTTGAATGGTTGATTTGATGAATCTTTATTGAAATTGTTATTTAAAACTATATGTTTTGTTTCAAATGTTTTCGAAAGAATTTTTGATTGATTTGATAAGGACTATTCGGATATGCCAATTTTCTGTTTTGAGAATACTTTGCTTATTTGTGGTAGTAGCCTAAATTGGAATTGATGGAATTGGAATTGACGGAATTGTTCTGGCTTATTTGTGAGAAGACACATTTGTGGAAAGGCACATTTGTGGTTTGGCATTCCTTTGGAATGAAGATTCATGTGTGTGTTATTCACTCACGTGGCCTCACACTTAAGTAATTATATTGATTGTTCTGGTCGATTTTATCGACATCTCTGACTGATTGAAGCTTATTTGTGGGAAGGCACAGTTTGTGGTTTGGCATTCCTTTGGAATGAAGATTCATGTGTGTGTTTCACTCATATGGCCTCACACTTAAGTAATTGAATTGAATGTTCTGGTCGATTTTTATCGACAACTCTGATTGAATGTTCTGATTGATTGATTGGTGTTACCGACGGGTAACCATCATATATGTTCTGAAGGCTACCCAAATAATGCATATTCCCACTTTGATATTTGAAAGTATTGATTGATTGAAAGTACTGTTTAATTGAAAGTTTTGATATTTGAAAGTTTTGGTTAAATGAAAGTTTTGTTCAATTGAAAGATTTTTGTTTTCTGAAAGTTTTGACAGAAAGTTTTTTTTATAGTTCTTTTAAAAGTTTTGCAAGGATATTAGTATTTTGTTTATGATTGTTTTAAAATAAAATGACCAAATGAATATTTGACTTTTGATTCAACTATTGAAATGATTTGTTAAACTGAATTTCTATGTTTTGTTTTGAAGAAAATGAATTTCTGAACTTGATGTTGAAATTGCTTATTGAGTATTTTTGTACTCATTTTTGTTTTTCCAAAATGTTTTCAGATGAAGGATCAAGTGATAAACTCGAAAGAAGTGAAGTTTAGTATTCTGGCACAAGACTTTGAAAGTTGTTGTTAAGGATTCGTTAGTTTTTTTTTAGAAATTCTTTGTAAGAAATTACTTCCGCTAAATTTGTTTAAGTCTATTTTAGTTTTAATTGTTACGCTTCCGCATTATTGTTAGAATGGCTGTATTGGAAAATCCGAGCTGTTACAGTCTGAAGACAAAAAAGAATCTAAAAGCAACACCATAATACCAGATAAGTCAGATTCAAGAACTGAATCTACATCAACCATAAAAAAAGAGATAGCTACAACTAACAAGACTAGGAAACAGGTAACATAAAGAACATATTGAGACCTAAGGTTAGCTATCACTAATATCTATTAATAGTTCTTAACTAATTAAATGTATAGGTGATTGTTAAGAAAGAATGTGATAAGATGACAAGGACATTGCAAAAATTACGATCCGATAAAGAGAGGCAACAAGTGGACAACTCGATACAGGTATCCAGAATAAAAAACAAATAGCAATTAATTTTTTCTAAATACATAAATATTATTATTGTTCTTAGCATTTTGTTTACTATTTTTAGGATGATTTATATCTCATGCCGAAATCTAAAAGAAGTCAACCCTTGAAAATAAACCTCCAAAAAAAATAGACGTTATAGAAAAATTAGAGAGACCTTGTCTGAGAGAGTGCAAGAAAGATTTAGGCATTCTTGTTTTGGACACTTTTTAGACTTTGCAATAACCAACCAATCTTTCCAACTATTACTATATTTAATACAAAGATAGTGCAAACCAAAAAACCCAACAGAATTAAACTTCATAATAGGAGGAAAAGTACTAACATTTGGCCTTATGGAATTTGCATTGATGATCGAATTGATCTGTGGATAACTACCCAAAATAGAAAGAGAGAAAATCAAGGGAGGAGAGCACACTAGGAAACTATATTTTGATGGAAAGAGGACAGTAAATAGGAAACACATCAACATTGGTTTCACGGTGAACAAGTTTGCACTCGAGTATGACCAGTGCAAGATGACTCTGTTATATTTCTTGGAAAGCTTTTTACTACCACGACAAGAAGCAGTCAATGTGAATATCGACACATCATCATGGTGGATGATGAGGAAATGTTCAACAACTACCCATGGGGTAGGCTAACATTCAACCTACTTATCGAATTTATGCAAAAGGCATCCAAGAGAAAATGGGCAACGAGGTCATACCAACACTAAACTCCACACAGAACTTCTATGCAAGGAAAATGACGGAAAAGGTCACAAGGATTATTAATTGGGTTGTAGACACACAACCTACGCGGAAAGACTTGGAGAGAAAGGTGTTTGAGTCACCAGAGTTATGAAACTATTTGATTCTTCCATTACCATGTAATTTTTAAAATATCTACTAACAATGCACATTCAATTTCTAATTTGACAACTTCAAATTTGCCCTATCATTGCAACAGACGAAGAAATGACCATGGGTTACTTTCAACCATTCGTTGAGGAAGAAAGAAAACTCAGATGAGAGATGGAATTGGAACTACAAAAAGAAGCTCGAGGCAAAAATATCATTAATTTGACGATAAATCGAGGTTGACCCATTATCTTGGACCAACGATACATTAGAGACAAATTGGAGATGATCGAGAAGAGGCAACAAGATATAATTGCTAGGTTTGATACCATAATCCAGAAAAATCATGAACTACTAACCCAACGAATGAATGAATTAGTGGCGACAATAAATTTGATGGTTGACTACATCAAAACAACAAAGATAAATGAGAAAGTAGTGCAACAAAACCAACTAGTAGTAGCTATGGATGAAATTTACAAGGCATGTATACAATAATCTGATGGAATGAAAACATGCTTATGTGTTAACAATTGAAATGAAACAAGGAGCAAATGAGTTTGCTAGGGAGTTGGACATTCTAGAGGAAGAAGGGGAACAAACAAAGGATGTAGGAGAAACAGAAGAGCACCCAACTATCAAACCAAGAAAGAACGATAGGCCAACAAGCAAACACATCCCTAGGTAAGTGATAACAATAGATTTAATGTTTTAACACATTTTATATATACTCACAACAAACCTTATCATAGACAACTGAAGAAAGAAACGATGTTGATGACATCATAAACGATGTCATTCGATCAATCGATAAAAATGAGATAAATGAAAGCTTCAAAAGGGGACGAAAGGGCAAGGCCATTATGAAGGTTAGCAATTCATATAAACTGATTTATACAATAAAAATACACTATATTCATGCTTGTGCGTTTCCATTTGTTGGCAGGATGAAACTCAAAAATCGTAGACAATTGAAAAACTATTTGATCATGAACCAGTTACCGTGTACCCAAAACAACTGCTCACTAAGAGACAACCAGAGGTAAATTGCAGAATTTTAAAATAATGAATGAATATCAATGTGCTGAAAATCATGTGTAAAATAAATAACATATATTTGTAACACAATTAGGTGAAAAGAAAGTTGAATATGAAAGATGAGGATGAGAAGAAAAGCAAGTGTAAGGGCGGTTTTATTATAGAGGTATATAATGTATTGAATTATAGTATATATTTAACTATATATGTAAATATTTACATCAATTAACATATACTCAACAGACCCCAAAATTGAAGATAAAGTGGAGTGAACCAGCTAAAAGAAAGCAAATGAGGATGGCTCTTAAAGAGGTACACATATATACACATCCAAGAATCTTAAATTTTATAAATGACACGTACATTTGCTAACATTTGTTGCCAACAAATAGGTAAATCAAAACATACAAAAGAACACAACTTCTGGGATGAATTTGCAGCCTACAATCAAACCAAATGAAATCTATATCGATGCATTACGAGGGACACTTGACACCAAGAATAGACAAGGATTCAGAAATCCCCTTCAAACCCTCTTTCGAACTCCACCTGACCCAAGATTAGAAACAATACGTTTTATGTTGAATCTGAAACCTTTAATTTTATGTTTGCTTTTGGACTCATTTACTTTTCTATCTGAATCTTAACTCTTGGACTATACAACCTAGATAGATTTTGTTATGCTGTGACTAATAGAAAGTATCTTGATACTTACTCTGAACAATGTCAAAAGAACAATCATGTTCATCAATAAGTTTACGAATAACCCATAAATCGCCATCTAAATGACGAGATGCCTGAAGATACCAACCACATGTAACTTTTTTGCATCGAGCAATAAATGATTTCTTATTTGATTTAACAGTCCGAATCTGAAAACTATTCTTCAAAGCAAGTAAATATAAAGCCTTTTTCAATTGAAGCTTACTTTCGAACACTAAACTTTCAGATATAGATAAATCAAAATCCACATCAACAAAATCAATGATTCTACCAATATCCTTTCCCTACCATGATTTTGAATACTTTTACTGTTCCCAACCTCTAAAGACATGGTATTCACAAAATTATTATCAACCTTAGAATGGTCAACAACAACGCAGATATCATTAGAGATACCATCAAACACAGTGGACATAAACCATAAAAAATCCCTATCATCGCTAATCCGAATAATATTAGACTTGTTCAATCCATTCTTATACATAGTCAACCTAGTGATAACTTGACTACTTGATGAAAATAACTTGCTGCAAATGGAATCCATGAAGCTCTGAAGTGTTGAATCTGGAACTATTAAAACATCGGCAGACCTCAAATCATGATATCGATTATTCACATCCCATCTCCCGCCATATAATATAGAAACCTGCTTAAAAGACATCACAACTGAAAAAATATATTAGTTCACGACAACAATGGGATGACCGACAACAAATACAAATGCAACAATTATTCAAAGAAAAACTCAAAATTACGTACCTAACAAAAAAGGCAAACTTAATTGCTAGAACAAACGATGTCAATGCAATGATCGACAACTTAATTATAATGTAATCGAAATTAATACTAACGTCCAAATGCCCAATGGAATAATCAAAATAATTCGTTGTAATCGGCATAAACGATTACAATGTAATCAATTATCCAACAGTACGAAACCCAATAGAGATCACCTAGAGAAGAAAAGCAAAAAAGAAAAAAGAAAAAGAAAAAGAAAAGATTATCATGTAAACAATTTTAAAATAAAAAAAAATAAAATATCCAAACATTCAAAATTTCAAAATAATATAATCTAATTTAAGATTTTCTCCAAAATCTACGTATAAAAATTTTAATTAATCCAAGAACCAAAACTAATTTAACAAACAAAAATAGATTTGAATATATAAAGGATTCCATGAAAAATAAAATAACCGCCAGACACTCTATATATAAATCGTGAATACGAAACAGCATAAATAGAATTTTTAAAAATTAATTACCACGCACATGTGGCCATTTTTCATTTAATTTTTATAATTAGACAAATTTCAAATAAACTCTACCGATTTGGTCGTATACTCCAATTCCCACCCTTTTTTTTACCACGTCTCTTCAAAGACGAAACGGAATAATTAGGCCCATTCTTGTTGGCCCATAGAGAGGCCCACTACTTGGTTCAGCGGAAGTCCTCACTTTAAAAACAAATGTGAAAAATGAGAGGATTTCATAGAAAATGAGAGGGTTCCAACTTTTAATTGATTATATATATATATATATATTTTAGTTCAAGAACAATATCTTGGATACTCTCAACTAATTAACAAACTAAATAACTCTAATAATGTGTAAGTAGGAATTTAGATTGACTTATATTGATCAATTTAGGTATAGTTCAACTAATTAATTTTATTTATTTATTTTTTATTTCTTTACATTTGTAACATCGATGTTAAAAAAAAAATCCTATAATAATGGGTCTTCCACTGCTTAAAAAAAGTGAAAGAATTTTTTTTTTTGAGGAAAAAAAAAAGGTGAAAGATAAAAGTGAGTTATATCTTTCATTTAATTGGAGGTAAAGCACTGGAAGACCCATTATTATAGGAGTTTTGGATGGGCTTAGAATTACAATTTTCAAAACAAAATTATACAATATAATAAAAGTATAATTAATTAAATGAAGTCTAAAGTTTTTGTTCAGATCATTTTAAAACAAGAAAGAGAAAAAATAAAAACGTTATCAAATAAAACTTTAACTTGTTTTGAGTTCAATGATTTGAATCTTTGATTTTTGGTTAACATTATAATGTCTTAACTAATTCAATATGATTACGTTGGCAACAAAATTTTATGTCCTTATTGATTATAATCATTTTGTTTTTAGTTTTTTATTTTTAAAAATGAAGTCTGTAAACACACTACTTCCCACACCTATAGTTTTATTACTTTATTACTTACTTTTTTAAAACATCTTAAAAAACAAGCTAAATTTTGTAAACTAAAAAAAAAAAAAAGTAGATTTCAAAAACATTTTGTTTTTAACATTTGGCTTAGAATTCATATACCATTGTAAGGAAGGTGAAATTTTTGTAAAAATAGAAAACTAAAAACAAAATGGTTACCAAACAACGCCTTAAATCACATTTGATAATTATTTGGTTTTTGATTTTTGAAAATTGCACTTGTTTTTTCATCATTTCTCTACAATAGGTTTTATCTTTCTTAAGAAAGCATTTGAGTTCTTAGTTAAATTTCAAAAATAAAAAGAAATTTTTGAAAACTAAAAAAATAGTTTTAAAAAACTTGGCTTAATTTTTGAAAATATATGTAAAAAGTAGATAACAAAAACAAACAAATTCATAGAGGAAGTAGTATTTAGAGGCTTAATTTTTAAAAATTAAAAATTAAAAATCAAATAGTTATTAAACACACCTTAATTACACATTAGTTTTGCAATCATATTTTTACTTGCTCCCAATTGAAAAGATGGAGAAAACTAATTAATATTTTTTGAAAAATGGGGCTGTCAATTATTGATGAAATTTTAATAAAAATTAAACTACATACCCACATGGTACCTTCACAAACTCTTTCTTTGGATGTATATTTGAATCTTACATTCATTAATAGAGATGTCTACGGGGCGGAGCAGAGACGAGGATGGCTTCTCCGTCCCTATCTCTGCCCCCATTTGAATCTCCATC
This sequence comes from Trichosanthes truncata, assembly GCA_033996785.1. Taxonomy (NCBI): domain Eukaryota; kingdom Viridiplantae; phylum Streptophyta; class Magnoliopsida; order Cucurbitales; family Cucurbitaceae; genus Trichosanthes; species Trichosanthes truncata. Next base: position 55,144,713 of record JAWPNB010000003.1, read on the forward strand.
CTCGCGAAATTTTTCGTTAAATTTTGCAGGGATCAGGGTGGGAATTTATCGCAGGAAATTTGTGGGGATCGAGTTTCTAGCAGGAAATTATTGCCCGTTTAGTTTTTTTCTTTTTTTAAGAATCAAATAATTCTTTTGATAAATTTTCAAATAGTTAACTTCCATAAGAAATATCCATTAATTTTCAATTACATTGTTAATTATTCACCAAAAATCTTAATTAAAATAGTTAATTTTCTATAAAAAAAAATCTATATTTAAAGATAAAATTTTTGAACCTCCTAATAAAAATAAACAATATTACATATCAAATTATCTAATTAATCCATACATATAATTCAAATGTTTAACTATATAATTCAAACATATCCAATTATCTAAATCATTAATAATAAAATTTTAAATGACATATATATATATATATATATATATATACATACATACATACACACACACACACACACACACATATATATATATTAAAAAATAAAATAAAAATACAAAAAAAAAATTAAACGGGGCAATGAATGGAGAACGGGGATGGAAAATACATTTTTCGTCCTCATCCCCGTTTAGCTCGCGGTGAATTGTTTTTTTCCCTCACTCCCTCCTCCATTCCCCGCCTAAAAGCGATTCCCCGTCCCGTTAAGGCAAGTCTCCACAAGACCTTGTCTCCGTAGAAAAAATGGATATCTCTATTCATTAGCCCTTTTGTTGCAAACAAGCAAAAGGGTTTAAAAAAAAGGGCAAAATCTCGTGAATTTCCCTTTTTTACTTATTTTTATATTCGTTTGATCTCCTTTAGCGGTTTGGGTTTAAAAATATATTTAACTTGTTTTATGATATTATTTATTGTTTTCTTAATAAAAATATCACCCCAGTTGATAAAGGAGGGGAATTCTTTTCCTTTTTGAATGATGTGAATGTGATGCTATCTTGTCTATTTCTCTTTATATACATAAATTATTCATTGATCATATTATAATAACGAGAATAAGTCTTTTAAGCTTTATATCCAAACGTACTTTTAACTTAAGCGAGCTAAATTAGTTGTAAATTTTAATTTTATCAAATTAACCTTAATTTAAATAATAGATGTTATAGCCGATATCCTTTTTTTTTTTTATTTGAAAGAAATATACATATAATGAGAAAGGATTCCCAACTTACAACATGAAAAAGAAGACAATAATGACGAATTATTTGGATATACCAAGTTGGCAAGTTATTATACCCTTCATTTAGTCAAGCTGTATTTTCTAAAGATTTCTTGTTAAGTATGAGCATATTATTGAGGGTGAAATCATCAATAGCCATGTGGTAGTTAATTCATATTAGAGTAAGAGAGTGGAGCCCAATTGGCTCCCCGCACCATGAGTGAGACTGGCCAAGTTGTGAGGAAGTTTAGAGGCAAACTATTGCTAAGGCAAACTCAACTTGTTCTAGAGCTAGCTCGAAAAGCCTAGAAACTGACAAGTCATGTCATTTGTCCCATCATTCACCCAAAATACAAGGGCTACGTACCCAAAAATTTACAAAAACCTTGGTTGCTAAGCGATTGATGGGATAGGTAGGTTAATCATATAGGCACGTTGTAAGGTCACAATTAGCTTATCATTCTCTATAAATATATCGAGAGACCCCTCAAAAGAGAGGGAGTAACTCAAGCCTTGCTTAGCTTGGCATTACTCAAACTAACTTGACCATCAAAGTGTGCTATAGATAAGGACCACACTAATGCATGTACAAACAATCTTTTGGTACATGACTGACAACGAGGTTGACATGAAGCTTTTGTAGAATTTGTAAACCACACTGCCTAGAACATGCATCAACAAGTACATCTTTGCTAGTGAGTGACACTACGATTGTATTGGTATTTGGCTATGCTAGCTATTTTGGTGTTCCTTTCGATATGTCTCTATTGTCTATTATGTTTAGAAGTTTTTTAATTAGGTTTAGTCAGATGATTTAGTCTTTTGTGTTTCAAATAAACTAAGTCATTAAGAAACAATTTTGTTTCTTAAATACAAAATTTTGGATAAATTTTTTTCTGGGTAAATTGTTCCTTACCCAAAATCATATCTTTAAGAAAACACTTCTCATTTCATTTTTTTTAGCAAAAAGCATACACTATTTTGATCAATATTTTCAAAGGTGCATTATATTTTTCACTGCATTCAAAAAAACATTAATTTTTTTTTTTTTTTTTTTAAAAACAATAGAATTTCAAGCCATAGACCTTGAATTACAACTGAAAATTACCAACGTATAACCAAATAAATAGACAAATGGCATTGAAGAAATGATGAAAGAAAAGGAGGATGAAATAATGAGTGAGTGACAGATAAAATATCAAATTAGTATTATAAAAAAAAAAAAAAGCCACGTGGAATTACCCCATTGAAGGATTATTTAGGACAGGGTTTTTCCTTCCCCAATAAGGTGCAACTGAAAGATAATATATTTTGAAAGGAAGATCAAAATTATTTCAACTCCATTCATTAGTGGTTATATTTTGTCCTCTTTTTCCCCCACCATAACAAAAAAGTTTGGTTTTTTCTTGTTTGTTTGTTTTAGCTTTTGATTATTATACCCACTTAAAATAAATAATTATGTGGAGCTTTTAGGGTATTTCTATATATTGACGAGACAAGTCTTATCATGAAAAATCAAGCATTTATCCGATTCTTCACTTTTCTCCTCTGTTTGATTACAAGTTTGATTTTGATCTTCAATTTTGAAGTATTTTCTTTTATTAATAATTGCTTTTTGTTTTACTTTTTAAAGACAAAGAGGAAAAATATTTGACTTATAGATTAGATTTATATATTTTGAAGTTAAGTTGTTTGTTTAACTTAAGTCATACATTTTATAATCGCACAACTTACATTAATCCATGCTAATGAAACTTGCTCTTGTCTAACTTTCACAAATCATAACATACAAACCAATTATTTATTATACTGACTCACACTACAAGAATTGAAAGATTTACTGACGTTATTTCTCCCGACGCTATAAAAGTTGTTGGGAGAAATAGGATATGCTGACAATTCAGATAAAACAAAAAAAAATGTCAATGGTCCATACATGAACCGTCAGCAAAACGTTAAAATATGCCAACAATTCATGTAAACCAATGGTATATGTAAAGAAAATGCTGACGGTTTCATGTGAACCGTTGATAATTTTCAAGGAAATGCCGACGGTTCATAAAATCTTAAGATATGCCGACGGTTCTCTATATAATTTATTTGTTTACAATAACATAACAAAAACTATATAAACTCAAGCTTAATAAATATAGACTCTATTAAAATTATGAGCAAATATCTCCAAGGTAGTAATGTCGGTGAATTCTGAGATTTATGTTTTTAATATTCATGCTTGTTTAATAGTTTCTTTTGTTTGGGAGAAAGTAGCTCTAAAAAACCCATGTTTATTTCTTGAAATATGGCTGAGACAATTTAATTTCTTGAACGGAAAATTTAAACCAAAATTGTTATAAAATGTAATGGAAGTGAAGGACAGAAAAATGTCTAGTTTTACTTTTCCAATTTTGTTTGATTTGGAAAAATTCACAAACAAACAAAAGGGAAGAGAAAAAAGAAAGGGTTTTAAATGAATGGTTGCAAAAAGCAAAGGGAAGTGGAAATCCAATTAGGGAGTAAGCGACAAGTACTTGTGATTCCTATAAGATTGAATAGATAAATTATTAAATTACATTTCTTTAAGGAAAAGAAAAAAAAAAAAAGAAGAAAGGCAAAAAAAAAAACCTAGAAACCTCATTAGCCTATTTTGAGGGGACAAAACGTGACACCCCATTTCTAAAATCTTCTCCTATAAGTTGGTTTAATTTATTATGGCACATGAAAAAATTATATAAATGTCAGAGCTTGAATGGTTTTTTTCTTAAAAAAATTCCCCTTTTGAATATGGGTTTTCTCTTTATTGATATAAAAATCAATGGGTGGCAACAAAATAATGAAATTTCGTTATAAGGTCGGTTTGGAAATGACAAATATAATTGATGGAATTTTATACCCTTTTTTTCATAAGTTTAAACATAAGGATTTCTTTTTAAAGTAAGTTCAATAAGATATGGGGTATGGGTTCAAACATTTAACTTTTTTATCGAGATATAATATATTAATTAGTTGAGTTATTTTAAGTTAACAATTACTTTTGTTCTAATATCAAATTAGAATCGTTATTAAATTTAAAAATTAAATGAATGAATTAACTTATATGTAATTTTATTCATACATATCAAACACACCAACTTTAACTTATAATGTAAATTGTTTGAGAAAAATTATGCAAATTTAGGGGTTTTCTCCTTCAAATAATGTGTAAATTGAAATTTTTATCAACTCAACTCAACATTCGTTTAATTTTGATATTTTGAGTAAATTATCGTGCCTTCTAAATTTATTTGTAAATGTCAATTTGAACATAACTCAACTAGTTAAAACATTATAACTGCAACTAAAGAGTTAGATGTTCCAAATCTCCACCCTTAAATATCATTGAACTAAAAAAAAAAAAAAAAAATTGTAAATATGTATTTTTAAATGGATTAATTATCGATAAAATTTTCGCTTAGTGAATTAGCTTAATTTAAAAATTAAAAAAAAAATTAAAATACATTGTGCACGATAACCCAATCGTTTATAAGCCCACTTGATCTTATTTTTCAAAAAGATTTTGAAAATAATTTTTTTTTTGGGTGTGTGTATGTAAATTGTTTCTCAAACAAACTCAAATGATCAGTCTAGAGTTATCCTTTCAAGAACAATAATTTTTTTTAATTATATTATTATTATTATTATATTACATCCCATATACAATGAAACGCATTTGAACATGTAACATATAATTAATAAAGAAGTATAAATTCCTAATCAATTTAGTTTCACACACAGATTTGTAATTGATAGTACCCTCAATCAAGAGGTCAGAAATTTGACCAGATATTGTTAAAAAAAAATTTGTGATTGATACTAAACTAATTAATATGTTAAATATAGTTAATTGAGTATAACTTAATAGACAAAATATATATTACCACCTTGAAAGTCGATGATTTAAATTTTCATTCCACAATTATCGAACTTAAAAACCTATGTTAAATATAGTCAATGAAAAGTTTGATGCTATTAAGTTAAAGGTGATTAATTCTCATCGTTTCATTTACTCTTAATTTATTTTTTCTGATTGGACCAAGCTAGGCATTTAAATAATTGTATTAATAATTCTGCAAGAAGTTAGGCCAACATGTTTGGGAGATTCCATGAGAGTGGCGAATCTAGAACTTTATATTAGGGAGGCTTGGATTTATATAAAGATTATTTTGAACAAATAGATATTAGTTTGATTAAAATATTATTTTGGTCACTATATTTTGAATCTCATTTCATTTTAGTCCCTATAATTTTAAATGTCCAAATTTAATCATTGTACTCTCAATAAATCGTAAAATTAGTCCTTATTGTTAGTATGAAGTTAATTTTTATCGAACTCAGTAAAATAATAATAATAATTACATTCAAGAAAAAGATGCATTGTGAATATGTTTCTAAAATTTTTATTTTTTTTTTTTAAAAATTAACTGTAAACTAATAGTAGATGCTAATTTTATGATTTATTGGAAGTATAAAGATAAATAGAACAAGTTCCAAAATACAAGGACCAAAATTGTATTTTAACCTATTATTTAACTATTTTGATATTAGATTAAATTACAAATTTGATCTCTATGATTTGGAGAAAGTTAAAATTTCATTCTTATGGTTGATAAAACCTCATAATAATTTCTACCATTAGAAGCTATAAATTGCTATTAGAATCTATTAACGAATTAAGTATGTGCCATACTTTATGGTTTGAAACTTGAAATAATATCTATATTAAAAAAAAAAGATTGAAACTTAAAATAATAAGTAAGAGATTTTTTTTTCTTTTATAAAAATTCTAATTTCTTTTTAGATTAAATTACAAATTAAGTTATTGAACTTTGAAATTTTGTCTATTTGGTCTCTGAACTTTCAAAATTATAAATTTAGTCCCTAAACTTTTCAAATTTTCTAAAATTCACAGATCTACTAGATACAAAATTAAAAATTTTGGGTTTTATTAGACATAAAATTTAAATTTATATACAATATATCAATTAATTTTTAAAAATTTTAAATTTTTCAAAGACTTATTGGACACAAAATTAAAAGTTTAATGACTTATTAGACACTTTTGAAAATTTAGGGACGAAATAAACACAGACTTCAAAATTCAAGAATTAAACTTGTAATTTAACTTTCTTTTTTATGTAATTAGTTTTTAAAATAATAATTTGATTAAAATAGGTATGATACTAAATATTTTTTGCTATTTCATATTTGTAAATATATTATAAATAAATTTACATTGTTTACCACAAATATGATTTGTAAGATTCTTTTTAAAGAGAATTTTAATTGTGTACATAAAAAAGTGTAGAGGAAGGAAACTAAGGCAATGCACACGGCAAGCCGAATTCAGGACTGAAGAGAAATATTCCAGAGGGCACACCAATGGACCAAGGGTAATTTTTTTTGTAAACAGATGAAATTTTTTAATATAATAACTAGTAGTTTTGAAAGTTGAGGGCTACTTAAATTTGCTGCTGTTCCAAGAGATTAATAAACCAAACAAAATTAGTTGGATTTTCTTTTATATGAAAAGGAGAGGAGTGATCTTGAATTCTTTATATCTAGTTTTGATCACTTATGTTATATATTCTACCTCCTAGTAAATGTTTTTTTTTATAGTATAAATTGAAAAAAGAAAAAAAAAACAAAATATAATTTCTTAAAAGTATTATGCAAACTAAACTTTCAAAAATAAAAACTAATTTTCAAAACTAGAACACGAAGCAAAGAAAGATATGAATAAATGAGCATCATTTTTTTAAAATAGAAAACCTAAAACATAATATTAAAATGGTTAAATTACATATTTGGCCTCTATGATTTGGAGAAAGTTAGAATTTAGTCCATAAAGTTTTAAGAGTTAGAATTTCGTCCATAAAGATTTAAGAGTTAGAATTTTGTTTTTATAGTTTAATAAAACTTCATAAATGGTCCATTTGGTTTGATAAAACGCATATAAATAATCCCTAGAAAAAGTTAAAATTTATGAAGATTTTATTAAACGACAGAGACAAATTCTAACTTTTAAAGCCATAAGGACTAAATTTTAACTTTTTCTAAGCTATTAGGACTAAATTTGTATCTTAACCCTATTAAAATTGAAATTGAATGTCACAACTCATAAAAATCTAAACCCATCAAAGAAGGAGAGATTGGCATTTGATTACTTTTTAGGGTCAGTTGCAACAATAACAAAAAAATTTGGCTCAATTGCAAGCGTATCTTCTCTTATCCCCTTTGCAAATATACCAAAAAAAGTCAGCTCAGCCCAAACGAAATTTGTGAAAAGTCCAAAATAGCCCTTCATTTAATCTTGCTTTTTTAATCCTGCATTTTTGCAATATGAAGTGTATCAACAGTCTATCAGTGATGTACTATTGATATACCTAATATGAAATATTTTAGTGATATACTATTAATGTACTTATGAAATGAAATTTTTAATATTCAATATATCAATAGTATATCAAAAAATACCTAATATGAAGTATATCAAGAATATAACAAAAATTTATATTCAATATATCATATATACCTAATATGAAGTATACCAGCGATATACTACTGATATACTTAATTTAGGTATACCAATGAGATGACATTCTTAATATAAAATATATCAACAGTATATCGATAATTCATAATCAATATATCAAATATACCTATGTGAAGTATATCAAACTTATATCAATAATTCATGTATGTGATATACTTAATATGAAGTATATCAGTGATATACTATTAATATACTTGATTTTAGCTCTTGACTTTATTAATGAATTTTGGTCACTACTTTTTTGTTTATGCACTAATTTTTAGTCGATACACTTCTCTAATACTATATCAGTAGTGAATAAATGATATAATACTAATATACTTCATTTTAGGTATATTATTTCACAGATATACTTAATATGAAGTATGTCAATCGTATATCAGTACTACATATTCATTATATTAGATATCAATAGTTATTCATCATTTAAAGTGATGAAGCATATCATTGAATGAAGTATATCACTGATATACTATTGATAAACTCAATGTTAGGTATATCAGTGATATACCAAATATACAAAATATCCTTAATATGTTATTGATATACTTCATATAGAGTATATCATTTAATTAATATACTAAAAAGAAGTGTATCAGTAGTATATCAGTAATATACTATTAATATATTTTGTTTTAGATATATATCAGTTGACTAATATACCAAATATAAAGTATATCATATATACTACTGATATATCTACTAATACACCAATGAAGATAAAATTAGAATAATAAAAAAACAGAAATCAAATTTAAATATTTTGCTATATTTGCAAATCTCCAAAAACTATGGCTAAATTTGTAAATATTCTAATCTTTTTTGCTACCCGTTAAAATTTCCCTAATTTTTAAGTGGAAGCTGATGTGGAGCATGAAATTGAGTCGAAACCCAAGTCAAAAAAGTAACACAGAAAAAAAAAACAACTTTGTCATTTTTCCAAACTAAAGAATTTGAAAATAATAATGATATATTTTTTTTAAATTGTAATTTTGTTTTTGTTGAAGACAAAGAAAGAAGAGGGTATGCATGGGTGTGCCTTCCCTTTCCCAGACCATAGAAGCACAAAGAGGAAATGAATTCCACAAAACAAACATAAATGGATGAATGTGACTCAAGTCATTTCCTTGTTTCTCCAAGGACAAATTAGTCAAGAAATCCCACCAAATCCTCTCTTCCTTCCAATTCTACCCAACAAAGCTTTTCAAATCATACAACTTTGGTTAAAATCTACCTCCATTTTTTATATAGCCTTTAAACTTTATAAAGGTATCTAGTTAATCCCTCGAAGTCAATAAATTTCAGATTTAGTTCTTTTGATAAAGACATGAGTAAGGAATTAAACGAAAAAAAAATTATAATTTGTTTTATTGTTGATTAGCATCTACGTAGGTATGATTAATCATTCATGATATGAAGATCTGATAGTATGAACATATTATGCAAACAAAAATTGAAGGAAATTTTGAAAAAAACACCCCTAAACTATAGGGTGGTTATAATCACATACTCAAACTTTCAATTTGATCAATGACCTCTAAACTTATGAAATTATTGCAATTTAAACTCTTAAATATTGCAATGCACAAACCACTACAAAATTATAAGTATTGTAATTCCAATCAAACCCTCAAACTATAGGGATTATAACAATTGAACTCTTTTTTTTTTTACATTAATTTTTGTTTTTTAAATCAAGATGGCAGCTCAACATTAATTTGAAAACTAAAATTTTTAAATGGGTAGTATTATAGTTTTCAAATTTTATAGAATTAAAAAAAAGTTGAAATAAAAGTTTGAAAGTTTGTTGTAACAACCATATAATTTAGGGGTGGTTTGTGCATTTGACAATATTTAAGGGCTTAATTGTAACAATTTTGTAAGTTTATAGGAGTGGTGAATCAAATTAAAAATCCGGGAGTGTGATTGTAACAACCCATATAGTCTAGGGATGGTTTTTGCAATTTTCTAAAGTTGAAAGAAAAAAAAAAAGATTAAAATGTGTTAAATAGCAAGAGAAGATAAAAGGAAATCCTATTTAAAAAGTTTGAGCATTCAAGAATATATAACAAGAAAAGTAGCCATATCCTTGTTTGTTAATAGAAATTGGCAATGATTGAACTTGAAACTTATTCAGACAAATTAAAATAGAAAATTTATAATCTTAGAGAAGAAATCTATATATACACTTTCTTTTTTCATTAATTACATTACATGTCTTTTTTACTTTCAGAGTTGTGGCTAATAAATCTCTGAACTTTAAAAATGTCTAATAAAATTCTAAATTTTCAATTTTTTGTCTAATAGGTCAATGAATTTTAAAAAGTGTCAAATAGGTCTTTAAATTAATTTTGATTTTGTGTGTACTAAGTACTTGGAACTTTTAATTTTGTATCTAATGGGTCCTCGATTTATTAGATTTTTTTTTTTTAATTCATGAACCTATTAAACACAAAATTGAAATATAAAGGTCACAAATTTGAAACACACTTATATTTTGAGTTCAACAACATGTAGATGGTGGATATGAATTGAACCTCTAACCTCTTTAGTCAAAGGCATATGTCTTAATCTTAACCAATTGAACTTTAATTAGTTTGGCAAGATTTTTTTTTTTTTTTTTGAGTTCACTTAGTTTGATAAGATTAGGGTCATATTAAACACAAAATTAAATTTTATATCTAAATATAGGTTTATAAATTTTTAAAAATGTTCAATAAGTCAGAAGCCTATTAAATACAAAATTAAAGGTATAGAGATCTATCAGACAAATTCAAACACATATTAGACACAAAATTAAAAATTCAAGTACCTATTAGACATTTTTAAAACTTTAGGAATTCGTTGAACACACAACCCTAGCAAATTCAAAGGAATAAACTTATAATTAATCTATAGCTCAGTGGTTAAGATACAAATTACCACCCAAAATCGATGGTTCGATCCTCCACTGTACAATTGTTGAACTAAAAAAAAAACTATATAATTAACCTTCATTGTATTAGGAATGTTGACAAAACCCATAATTTTGATAAAACAAGTATTTTGGAGGAAAAGGAAAGTAAGGAAAATTCAAGAGAGCCATGTCACAATTCTTCTAGAATGGTCTCTTAATAGAATTGGTGATGCAAAACCAAATATTATTCCTTTTCTCTATTGAGGAAAATCCTAATTCCTAGAGCGTCAAATGTCCTCGATTGAATATTGAAAATATAGATACATCTTCTTCCATATCTCTCTCTATTTATTGATTTGGTATCCGAGCCCACCCTGGCCAATGCCTCCTCGAGCTCAATTTCATCATTTACATCCTCAGCCAATCCAACTTTTAGTAGTCCTCCCTTGAATCAGCTACTTAATCAAGTTGCAACAATTAAGCTGGATCGTAGTAATTTTTTATTGTGGAAGAACCTTGCCTTGCCGATTTTGTGTAGCTATAAGCTAGAGGGACACCTCTTTGATGAAACACTATGCCCACCGACCATTTTGACCAAGACAGCTGGAGTAACAAGTAATACCACTGTTTCAGTCTCAGTTGCAGTAGACGCCTCTGGAGCGTCAACATCCTCTAGTTTACAAACAGTTGTCAATCCTTAGTTTGAATCCAGGATAACCATCGATCAGCTCCTTCTTGGTTGGTTATATAATTCGATGACTTCCGAAGTCGCCGCACAAGTAACGGGTGATCGAACTGAAACGTGGAGCTTTAAGAAAAGATTTTTAGTTTAAAAACAAAGCTTCAGTGCAGTGCAAGTGCACACTGTGGATGTAAGTAATATAAAACTAGAAGTATTCCAGAATATCGATCCCACAGGAAACGGATACAACGAAATTCAAGAAAATAAGCAAAGATGTTTTCAAATTACAATTGTGGGTAACCGGTGTAAAACAATAGTTAGGATAATTTTTGTTTTTGAAAAGAAAATGATAAAAGAGATATTCAAATATGCTTTTTCCCTATTGAAAGAAATTGCAGCCTAATTGCAATTGCAATCCTTTGACTCAACATTTAAGCTTTGTAAACCGAATTCAACAACTATTCAACCTTTTATGAAGTATCTTTAAGGGCTAAGTGATTAAACTGATATTTCTATGGCTAATACGAACTTAGTTAGTTTTAAAACACAATTTTTTTAGTTTTAAAGGCTTTGCCCTATGTCTAGGGTAAAAAACAAAGTCCTATGTCTAGGGTCTTTTCCTTTATTGCTTTTATGAAAATCCAATTTTTCCTAACCTTTTTAGAATTAGACTCAATTTTTGTAAACTAATCTAGGTGATCAATCTAGACTAATAATGAGCACTAAAAATAAATAAAAGCAAGCAAGCTATAGAGTAAGCAAGGTTGCTCTCACAATTAGACCTTTATTCTTATTTCTAGGGCATGCACATGCTTAAATCCCAAAGAAAGACTTAATTCATAATTGAAAGAATGAAAAACAATGAATTAAAAGAATCAAAGTGCATAACCAAAATAGAAGCAATAGGTGATAAAAATTCAAGAATTAATAAAGAATTGAATAACAACTTAATAATAATGAAAGAACAACCAAAATTCTATTAATCAAAATAAATTCAGCAACTATTTAATTTCAAAAGGAATTACAAAGGGAAAGAATAAAACAGTAGCTAAAAATTCAAAATTACAGCAACGACTAAGTGATTAAAATAGAAGCAAATAACTTACAAAAAACATAAATTAAATTCTAAAAAACGGAAGAACACAGCCCCTTTTTCACTTCTTACTCAATCGATTCAACTCCACTTTTTTTCAAAGGGAATTGATCCTTCACTTCCTTCAACTTTCATTGAGGAAAGATTGAGTTTCGAAGTTGAAAGGGGCTGGAAAACATAAGGAAAAACAGCAGCTGAAATAAATAAAAACAGCAGAAAAACACATCAGAAAATACAGCAGAAAATCGTGAAAACAACAGCTCTTGAGACTGAAAATGGTCGGAAAACAATGATCCTTCTTGTGGCTTCTCCTCCCATATTTATAGAGGATTTGGGCTAGGGTTTCCTTCTTGAACGATGCACAATTATGACCAAAATTGCAACTAAAATCGTTGAGAAAAGATTCCACAAAATTCCTAGATTTTTAGAGACAAGATTCCACAAAATTGCAGCTGATGGAATTGCAATTGCAATACAATTGCAATTCTGTCACAATAGCAATACAATTGCAATTATGTTGCAATCTTCAATTTCCTGCACAAAAACATCAAGTGTGGTTTTCATTTTCTTTTGCTTTTTTTTCTCCACTTACTTAATTTAAAAGGCTTTCAGCAATAATTCAATTTAAACTAAGTTTTTGCTAGCCTTTTTTATCTAATAACAAGAATAACTAAGTATAGAGGCCAAATAATTCTCATAAATGAGAATTATCAACAGGGCATGATAATGCCACAGATTTATGGGTTGTTGTTCAAATATTGTTTGGTATTCAATCCCAAGCTGAAGAATACTGTTGGAATTTATGCCCTAAAGTCTCGTAATTAATGATTTATTTAATAATTAATAATAATTTTGATTATTTTATTTGCAATATAATATTATCCATTATATGAAAAATCCAAGGTTATTAGTGTAATCTTGAACAGTATGTGGTTGATATACGAGATGATCGTGTTCAAGAAATAACCTAAAAGGTTATAGTATATGGGTAAGGTTGAGTGCCTTATCTTAGTAACACTATTGATACGGCCCACTAATCGGACTGAAACGTGGGGGCTTTTAAGAAAAGATTTTTAATTCAAACAACCTTCAATCTAGTGCAAGTGCACACTGTCGATGCAAGTAATATAAAACTGGAAATATTCCAAAGTATTGATCCCACAGGGAACGGATACAACAAAATTCAAAAGATAGCAAAAATCGTTCTCAAAATGCAAGTTCGGTAACCAATGTTATAAAAATGTTGGGAGATGTTTTTTGACAAAAGAAAATTTAAAAAAAAAATAAGTATCAAAAAGGAAATTCAAGTTGCTCATATCCCTTTGGAAAGAAATGCTACTATAAATGCAATTGCAATCGTAGTCAACACAAAAGTGTTGGGATTTATGTCCTAAAGTCTTGTAATTAATAATTTATTTAATAATAATTTTAATTTTAATTATTTTATTTGCAATATAATATTTCCATTATATGAAAAGTCCAAGATTATTAATGTAATTTTGAACAATATGTGGTTGACATACGGAATGATCATGTTCAAGAAATAACATAAAGGATCATAGTATATGGATAATGTTTGGTGCCTTGTCCTAGTAACACTATTAATACGTCCCACTTTGTAATAGTTAAAAATGATTTAATCCAAATCGTTCATGTGGAAACATGTGAGTGAGTGTATCTTATACAATGAGTTTGTATAAGACTGGACCACGAAATATTTAGGCCCCGTTTGATTCTTGATCCATTTTTATTTTTATGTTTTCGAAAACAAAAAATACGAGAAAAATGGTGAAAATGCGTTTGGTACAATTATTTTCAAAAACAACTCTGAAAATGGCCTGTTTTCAAAAACGACAAATTGTTGTTTTCTTTGTTTTTAAAAATTATGAAAACAACGGATACACTCCTCAAAAAACACGATTTTTTGTTTTTCATCAAAACAACAAAATTGAATATTATCTTTTTCTTCGAAACTCATAAGCGTACCTCTATCTACAAAGTGGATCTATCATTAAATTTGTATGAATAAATTTTTATTACACAAACCACAAAAAAAATAAATATCAACAAACTGAAGTTATTGAAAATATTTATAGATGATTATACTATTGACTTAACTAGCACAACGTTGTATAAACATTAATCATTTTCAATAAATGGTTTTTTTTCTCTCTTACTGGAAATAATTTCTTTTCCTTTTTCTGGTTGGAAATTTTTTATTCATTTTGTAAATTTTATCGCTTGTATTTCAAGAAACCAAAAATCTTTTGAACCATCTCTCCTTCTCCTATCTTTGCTATCTCCATAATCTTCTTTTTCCTTTTCGGCAACAATAAGTTCAAATTCGCTATAGTAAAAAATAATTATATTAGTTTTTTCTTAAAGAATGGATTCTATGAAACACATATTAATCTTTTCCTATATTTTCAAATTTCAACCAAACATAGTTTTCAAAATTTGAATTCAAATTCAAAGTTTTTAAATTGGAACCAAACGTGTTTTCAAATATAATGAAAATAAGAATTTTGTTTTTGTTTTCGACTGAATTCTTTGTTTTTGAAAAATATTTTCGGATCACAAACCAAATGGGGCCTTAATCTCTGTTTATAAATCTATTAATTGAAAAAATTAATATTTCATCAGGATGATCATATGCAATTCGATCTTAATCCTGAGTGAGTTATGAACTTCTACCTGTGAGGGTTTGTCCTTTGATTTGCATGGGTGAGAGTGACTTTTATAGTTGATTCAATATACCTACCATTTTGGGTACTTGACCAAATAAGGAGCTGGAAACATAATCTCACAAGATGGAATTCACTCATTCTCTTATAGGGTAAGTAGATAAGTAGTTCCCTTAAATGATGATTTCGGAACTCGAACAATAGAGCCCCACCCTCTCACTGGCCTGAGAGGGATGATAAACCTTAGAATTAAACCTTATTTAACTCTCAATTACTTAAAATTCTTGTTTTGTCTTAAGATCATTTAGAAATAGTTGAAAGTTGCTTAAAAATAAGAAAGATAGAAGAACGAAGGCAATTAAGGTGAGATTCTAAAAAAATTAAGCTTGTTTGTAGGGAATGTGGAAATTGCAAAACCAAAATTGCAATTTCATGAAACTGCAATTATGGAAGCAGCAGAAAAATTCAAAAAAGGAAAAAAAAAATCTGCATTTACCCATATCTGAAAGTCATCAATTCTTGCACAATTTAGGGGATTTTGAGCACGAAATTCGGGCATTATTAAACCCTAATGAAGGCCTATAAAAGGAGAGAAGATGAGTGAAGAAAGAGATCAATTTTGGAGGCGTTTTTAGAGTTAATTTTGTGGGTCTTCGGTTGTTTTTTTCTCTGTTTTTCTGCAGTTTTTCTTCCTCTGTTTTTCCAGTTTTTTGGTCTCTGTGTTTTTTATTGAAGTTGCTGCAAGTTTAGTTTCTGTTTTAAGGTAGTTGAGTGATGTTATTTTCAAGTTTTGTTTAATACACTTGATATTCTTATGGGATCAATTTTATATCGAAGGAATTCGATCTACTTTTGCTAGAACTTTACGATTCATGGGTGTTTTTCTAGGTTTCTCCTCTGTTTTTCGTTGAATATTTATCACTAGAATGAGATTATTTTGTAGGTTGTTCAAGAATAAGATATTACTTTGGTTGAGCTAATAGAAATCAATTCTCTTTGGCTTGTTAATGCTTTTTTTTTTTAATTTTTCGTCTAGTACGCAACACCATATTTACAAAGCTGAATTAGTGAAATTGTTGGTTTTATCAATTGATGTTCTGTTTACTATAATGCAGCAAAATAATTTGCATTTCCCTTAAATTTATTAGAACAATTTATTTTTCCTTAAGTGTTATTTCTAGAGTAATATAGTAGTCAACTTTATTTTTAGATAGAGTTTATTTTAACTTCTTGTTTAGTTTCTTATAGATTTATTATAAGCTAAACTTCTTAGGGGGTTCAAGGATGTGAATTCTCTAAAATGTAATTGTAGCCAAAATTCCAACAAAAACCAAACATACATCTCAATTGTTTGCTTGTGTTGAATCAATTTTCGTTGAGATTCTAGATTGATCAACTAAGGTAGCAACTCAAGCTTATATCTAATAGCAACAGGGTTAATGATAAGAGGATTTCGAACAAGTGATGGAGAAAATAGCTTAAACATAAGCCAATTCTTTGCCCTAGACATAGGGATTAAAGACTCCAAAACCCATAAAATTATTGAGCCAATTTATCTAAGATAGAGGGACTATAGACATATAAGTCACTCACTTCGCCTCCTAAAAACCTAATTACAATATGAATAGGAGTAGCAATTTTGGTTTAAATTGAATGTAGAATAGGTTGGAATTGTAATTTTGGTTTGCAATTACAACTTAGGGCAATGACATTCTTGAGCCCCTCCTTTCTAAAATTTCTTTTGCAAGTTCATTTACCAAGTCTATCTAGTTTACTATTCAATATTACAAATTTTCGATTCTGCAATTCAATTCTGCAATCTTTATCACTTTATTTTGCAATTTTTGATTCTACAATTCAGTTCTGCAATTTTTTTTTACTTTAACTTACAATGAGATTCTGCAATTTTTCTCTTTTTACCAACACACCATCCCAAACTTATTTTTACAATTTTTAGTTTCAAGGTTGCAATTCTCCTTATATTTTGCTTAGCAATAATTTTTGTTACACCATTTCCTGTGGGATCGATACTCAAGAATATTCATGTTTTAATACTTGCATTGACAGTGTGCACTTGAACTGGGGTTGAACGTATTTGCTTACTTTTCTTCACCCAAAGTTCACCCGATCAAAGGACTTAGTTTATGGTTGGATCATAAACAAATTGTTCATTAGAGGATCAGTGGTACTTAAGGTGCAAGATGTAATTATAGGGGTAAAACGGACTTTTGACCCAACTGTAATTATGAACAACTCGTGAAGGATCGATTTGCATGTAATGATTATATCTATGGACACAACTTGTCCTACAGTGCATAAGAGTTCAACTCTAAGTCTATAGTGGAGTGACCTATAGTTAATGAATGAAAATTAATTAATTAAAGAGTTTAATTAATTGATTTTGTATCATTGGAGCTTATAATCTGTAAGTCCATAAAATCTCCTTACTAGCTCATAGTAATACTAAAAGATCAATTTAGTTAAAAGAAAATTTTGAAATGTTCAAATTAATATTTAATATATTAGATATATTAAATATATAAAAGGCAAATATATTTATTGTATTTGATACATTAAATAAAAAATATTTATAGAATTTGAATAAAATTCAAATAAATAAATATCGTAGGAGATTTGAATGAAATTCAAATAAATATAAGATATATTTTAATATATTAGATATTAAAATCTAATATTTTAATTATGGCAAATATTTTCTCTTGGTTTCTATAAATAGAACCCTTGGGGTTGAGCTATTAGACACAACACATATCTCATCAATAGAGAATTAGAAAATTTTCTCTAGACCTCTTCCTCTCCAATCCCTTGTGGATTTTCTTTCAAAATGCTCCCACAAGCCTTGGTCTTGTGTTCAAGTCATAGCTAGGAAGATTTTATGGAAAAGATAAAAATCCGCCAGAAATATCTTCATATTTATCTTAAAGGAGATAAAAATCCGCCAAAAATATTTGTTGTTTAATTCTAAAATAAAATCAAAATCGATTCCAACGCTTCCGTTGTGGGTTTAATTCGATTATTCCCTTCAAAGAGAACTAAGTAAACCGAATTAAACTCCTATTCAATTTTGCTTCAAAATCTTTAGAAGGCTAAGTGATTAAACCTATATTTCTATGGCTAATGTAACTCAAATAATTCCGTGCATAATTCTAGCGGTTTTGGATTCTCGCCCTATGTCTAGGGTCGGTGTTCAAAACTTTTTTCTAAGCCTTTTCTTCCATTGTTTTTCTGACATTCGCTTTCCCTTAACTCTTTCGGTATTAAGGTCGAGCTTGACAAGCAATCACTAGTTGGCCGGTTAGGTTTACCCAATGTTAATTCAACAAAAACAAACAAAGTTTCGAGTGTTAACTAGATTAATTATGCTTTTAAGCTTTACATCTTTCATCTAGGGCATTCACTAACTTGAATCTCTAAAGAAAGTTTAGCTTATCATGGATGAAATGAAAAACAACAAATTTATCAATTCAATACTCATAATTAAACAACCGAAATAAAGTAGATAAAGTTCTAGAATAAAAAGAACAACCCAAATGTGAAATTTTTATTAATAAAAGACTTTGGTAAAAACACTTCAACAACTCACCTACTTACAAAGAAAATTCAAGACAGTAGTAATACTTTAAAGGAAATTTGCAATATTATGGAAAAATTCTCCTCAAGTACAACATGTATTTTACTAAAAGAGGAAAACCAAAAATCAAAAAAACACTTCACTTAACTAAACTTCACGAACTTACAAGAATGAAATTGAAAATATCATCTAGTTCGAGAAATAAAACTAACGCTACTTTTTTGGGTTCATTCTTCCTTCTTTTATCGGTGTCGGGGGCTAGGGTTTCCATCTTTGCTCTTCGACAACCTTGGGTCAACTTGTATGCATGAAATCAAGCTGAAGAATCTCCCAAATCTCACAAAAATCTCTATAAATCTTGTAATTTTCTTGATTTTTGCGTTTTCCAGATTTTTGCAGAAATGCAATTGCATTTCTGTTGCATTATTTTCCAGAGCTGCCAAAATTTTTCAGAAATGCAATTGCATTTCCATACTGGAATGCAATTGCATTTTGTGCTTGTTTTCTAGACTTGTTTTATGAAGAAATACAATTGCATTTTCAAAATGGAATGCAATTGCAATTTTGTACTTGCTCCAAATCTACACAAAAATATCAAAGTGATGTAATTTCCAACTTCTTTTCAACTTCATTCCTCTTTTTCATTACTCCAACGAGCTTTTATGAATTTAATTAATAAACACTATTTTTAGCTTGCTCTTCATACAACAAAACACACAAAAGTCACAAGAACAACCTAGTTTATGGTCAAATAATCCTCATAAATGACAATTCCACCCACTTTGTAATAGTTACAAATGATTTGATCTAAATGATTCATGTGGAGACATGTAAGGGGTATCTTATACAATGAGGTTTTATAAGACTAGACCACGAAATATTTAATCTCTCTTTATAAATCTGTTAATTGAGAAGATTAATATTTCATCATGATGATCATATACAACTCGATCTTAATCCTAAGTGACTTATGAACTTTTGCTTATGAGGGTTTGTCCTTTGATTTGCATGGGTGAGAGTGGCTTTTGTACCCGATTCAATGAGCCTACAATTTTGGGGACTTGACCAAATAGGGAGCCGGGAACATAATCTTACAAGATGGAATTCATTCATTCCCATATAGAGTAAGTAGATGAGTAGTTATCTTAAGTGTTGATTTCGGGACTTGAACAATGGAGCCCCACTCTTTCACTGGCTCAAGAGGGACTTAGTTTATGGTTGGATCATAAAGAAATTGTTCATTAGAGGATTAGTGGTACTTAAGGTGCAAGATGTAATTACAAGGGTAAAACAGACTTTTGACCCTGCTGTAATTACGAACAACTCATGAAGGATCGACTTGCATGTAGTGGTTATATCCATGGACATAACTTGTCTTATAGTACATAAGAGTGCAACTCTAGGTCTATAGTGGAGTGACCCGGTTAATGAATGAAAATTGATTAATTAAAAAGTTTAATTAATTAATTTTGTATCATTTAAACTTATAATTTGTAGGTCCATAAGATCCCCTTGCAAATTCATATGAACAAATAGGGATCAATTTCGTTGAGAGAAAATTTAGAAATGTTCAAATTAAAATTTAATATATTTGATATATTAAATGAGGGAAAACATATTTAATCAAAGAAATTATTAATGTATTAAGATACATTAAAAAAAATATTTATTAAATTTGAATTAGATTCAAATTAGGAAATATATATCGCATGAGGACTTTAAAAGGTTTGAATAAGATTCAAATTGATTAGATAAATATATTTTAATACATTAGATATTAAAATATATTATTTAATTTTTTTTCCTAAGCCACTATAAATAGAACCCTAGAGGTGAGTCATTGTGTGTATTTTCATAAGAGACACATCTCTTCTATAGAGAATTGTAGAATTCTCTCTAAACTTATCCTATCTCCTTTTCTTTTAAAAGGCTCCCACAAGTCTTGATCCTATGTTCGAGTCATAGCAAGTAGGCTTTATGGAATTGAAGTTTCAACCTTGTTGGAGTTGGAGCAAGAAGATTAAAGACCCGCCAGAAATATTTCCATATTTAAGTCAATGTATGTTTTGCTTAGCCTAAATTATTTTTCATTTAATTCTAAAATAAAATCAAATTTGATTCCAACGCTCTGATGTGGGTTTAATTCAATTATTCCCTACAATTGGTATCAGAGTGGTCTTTGAATTTTATTTAGAATTAAATTTGTGTATGGTGTGTATTTTAATTTCATATATGTGATATATGCGTGTTTTGCAAATTAATTGTTTAGGCTATTTGGCATTAGCTTTATTGCTTTGATTAGATCAATTGTAAAACCCAAAAGGGTTAGTATTTGTTGTAATTGTTGAAAAGATCATTCAATTCAAATGTGTTTCTTGAAGCTGGTTGCTGCAATTGAAAATTTAGGATTTCTAAATCCTAAATTTGGAATGGTTCAAACAATGAAGGATATTGAAGACCAAGATATGTCTTGGATTTAAATTATTATAATTTAAATTATTTTCAATTTCTTAGGATATGCCAAATATGCCGGTCAATTTTGCTAAGTTTAATTTAATTATGCATGTGATGTATGTTTTAAATTAATTGATTGCTGCATAAAGTATGCCATTTAGATTAAAATCTCACCATAGGTTAAGCATGATCATGCATCTTAATTACTTTTGAATATAATTGTTATATTTGGAAATTTTGATTAGGATGTAATTTCCTAATAGAATTAAGATGTTTTCCTGACAAGTTTATATTTTTCATATCTTTGAATATAATTGTTATATTTGAAAAATTAAATTTGGATATTTCCTTTCCTAAATGAAATCCATGTGATTAGGATATTTCTTAATGAGATTAAGGTTTCCTTAAAATAAAGATATTTTGATTCAAGTTTTAAATAGTTTAAATTTTTAATTTAATTTATCTTTATTTGTTTCCTAATAGGATTAGATCTTTTAATTTCAAAATAATATTAGATCTTTTAATTTCCTAATAAGATTAGGTCTTCCATAAATAAAGATAATTTAATTCAAAGATAAAAGTTTTGAATTTAATATATCTTTTATTTTTTCTAATAGTATTAGAATAAAATATCCAAGATGATCTTTTAATTTGTTTTAAAGAGTTTAAAATGGTAGAATTTCAAGATTATCCATAAAGTGAATTAGTTTTAATAGGATTAAAAACATTACTTAAATTAACTTATGTTTATTAATCTAGTAATTAATAGTTAATTAAATATTAATGAATTTGAAATAAAAATTTACTATAAGGGAACTCTGAGTATGGAAGATTCTATCTAGACTGGGGTATTTAAGCTGACCGAAAAGGAACACCTCTAACTGGAAACTAGCTTGGGAGTTGAATTAGCCAAATTTTATTAATTTTATTAAGTATACGCTGATAATGTGATTAGTTTTAAATAGTTTAATACACTTGACAATTCACATTAAAATCAATCTAACCAACATAAGAGTTATGAAAGGGTAGATTGGACAACTTACATAAATGAAATTAGCCTAATTTGTTTAAGTAATAGAAAACTCTATTTCAAAATACTTAGTGGAAGAAGGACACATGTCAAAAATCCTACGGTGTCTATTATTGATTCACATTGTGAGATTCATACAGGGCCTCGTGGCTGCTTTTGGACTGTCCTCCCTATGGAAGGTGTTTATGGATCAATATCAGGGTGAATCTTTTGAGAAAGTATTATTGTAAGTGGGATAAGGAAATGTGCCAACATATCCTACGATCTCCATCATTGGTTTATAAAAGGAAATAGTTCATAAATTAGTCATGAGAGTTATATTGAGAAGAATTTTTGAAATACCTCTATAAGAAGAAGAATATCAATGAAAGTAAATTTGATTTACTAGATTTTTGGTGAAGAATAAATAATGCTACATGGATAGTTGATACAAAATTCACTATCAAGATTTATTTTTATTATATTTAATATTTAATTCTTTGAAAATACTTAACATGTAAAATCGTTTCTGCAAGTTGGCATCAAGAATCCCATCTCAATTAGCGCAGTGGAAGACATTAAGATGTCATTAAGTAATAATTGTTAATTAATGTTGAATGTGATATTTTTTTCACCACAAGAGAAATTCAATTTCTCAAACTTTTATTACTAAAAGTTTCATATAGTATGAATTATTTGTTATATTTTCAAAATTGTTTGAAAATATATTCAGCTAAAAATAAGAACATTTTGTATATGTTAAAATGTTGACATATATCATATTACAAAATAATGAGATATTCAGGATTATAGAATCCATAATAGAAAGACATATTGTTTTCTCCTATAAGATGATACTTGACTTTGGTATTTAAGGTTAATTAACATCAACTTGAATCGAATGAAAAAACTAGTAAGAGGTAATTCTCTAAAAGTTAAAATTAATTACTTTACATGTCTGTAGATCTTGTTTTTCATGCAAGATAATCATTGGGCATTTATTAGATACGGCTAAAAGGCTAAAGAATACGACATGGAAGTTGGTTCCTCATGATTTGTCACTCAGTGTTGTTGGAAGTAAATGGGTTGTTCGATTTAAACGAAATCCTAATGGAACGATCTAGCGGACAAACTCGTTTAGTGGCCAAGGAGTTTCATCAAACTTCGAGAATCAATTTCTTCAAAACATTCAGTCTCGTTGTTAAGGCGTCTACAATTCAGCTAATCTTTTCTCTTGCTGTCGATAATGGTTAAATGCTCCAGCAGTTGGATTTTAATAATGATTTTCTTAATGGCACCCTAGAGGAAGATGTTTATATGCAACAGCCTCTTAGATATGAAGATCGTGATCACCCCACCTTTGTCTGCAAGTTGAATAAAGCCATCTATGGGCTTAAGTAAGCTCTACGAGCTTGGAACAACACGCTTAAAGTTGCTTTTTTATCTTGGGGCTTCATTAACTGTAAATCGGACACATCCCTGTTTATTTATCAACAAGGTCAATCTATGATTCTTCTCCTTATTTATGTAGATGATGTTATAATAGCGGGAAATTATGAGTCTCTGATCAACACTATGATTCATGCTCGATTTGCCTTCAAAGATCTTGCCTTTCATGCAAGATAATCATTGAGCATTTATTAGATAATGCTACATGGCTAAAGAATACAACATGGAAGTTGGTTCCTCATGATTTGTCACTCAGTGTTGTTGGAAGTAAATGGGTTGTTCAACTTAAACGAAATCCTAATGGAACGATCTAGCGGTACAAAGCTCGTTTAGTGGCCAAGGGGTTTCATCAAACTCCGAGAATCAATTTCTTCGAAACATTTAGTCCCGTTGTTAAGGCGTCTACAATTCAGCTAATATTTTCTTTTGCTGTCGCTAATGGTTGGATGCTTCAGCAGTTGGATTTTAATAATGCTTTTCTTAATGGCACCCTAGAGGAAGATGTTTATATGCAACAGCCTCCTGGATATGAAGATCGTGATCACCCTACCTTTGTCTGCAAATTAAATAAAGCCATCTATGGGCTTAAGTAAGCTCCATGAGCTTGGAACAACAGCTTAAAGTTGCTTTTTTATCTTAGGGCTTCATTAACTGTAAATCGGACACATCCCTATTTATCTATCAACAAGGTCAATCTATGATTCTTCTCCTTATTTATGTAGATGATCTTATAATAGTGGGAAATTATGAGTCTCTGATCAACATTATGATTCAAAGTTTTGATGCTTGGTTCGCCTTGAAGGATCTTGGTTCGGTTATCCTATTTCTTAGGAATTCAAGTAAACTATTTGTCCTCTAGTTTACTCGTTACACAAACTAAGTACATTGATGATCTACTTCTCAAACTCAATATGATTCACTTAAAACTGGCTCTTTCACCCTCTGTTTTGGAAAAAACTTTATCTTTATTTGATGGACAATCTTTGCTTGATTCCTTTATCTACCGTAGTCTAATTGGAGCATTATAGTACCTTTCCAATACCAAGCCAGACATTGTGTATATTGTTAATTACTTAAGTCAATTTCTCAAGCATCTAACAGATGTGCATCGGTAGGCTGTTAAAAGGGTTCTTCGATACTTGATGTGTACTCAACACCTTGGATTACATATTCAACCAGGCAATCATCTTACTTTAACTTGCTTCTTAGATGCAGACTGGACTTCTAATATAGATGATCGACGTTCTGTTGCCACATACTGTTTCTTGGCTCTGCTTTAGTTTCTTGGTCATCTAAAAAGCAAACAACAAACGACGATGGCTCGATCTAAGCATGGAGTCTGAGTATCGAGCACTTGCTCATGCGGCTACGAAGATCATTTGGCTTCGACAATTGCTTCATGAGATTAGAGTTCCTATATCTGTTACACCTGTCTTATGGTGCGATAATGTTAATGTTGGTGCTCTTACAACGAATCCAATTTTTCATGCTCGTACAAAGCACATCAAAAGTGATGTGCAGTTTGTTCGTGATCAGGTGCTTAAGGGTATACTTTTGAAGTCAGATATGTTCCTTCTTTAGATCAATTGGGCTAACTGCTTGACCAAGTCCTTAACTCACTCTCAATTTTTCTTTCTTCAGTCCAAACTTGGAGTTGCAGAGCTACCCTCTTATTTAACGGGGGGATATTAGACAGGTTGACAAAACGCATAGTTTTGATAAAGCAAGTATTTTTTAGGAAAAGGAAAGTAAGGAAAATTTAGGAGAGCCACATCACGATTCTTCTAGAATGGTCTCCTAACAGAATTGATTGTGCAAAACTAAATATTATTCCTTTTCAATTATTGGTTGTATTTATTATTCTCTTTATTCTTTATTATTTTTTTTCTATTGAGCAAAACCCTAATTGCATCAAATGTATAAATGATCACCTTTGCTCCTCGATTGAATATTGAAAATACATATACATCTTCCTCTACACTTCTCTCTAAGATTGAATAAACCTATTCAAAAGTGTGCTACTCCAAACATTTCCTAACTATGGTCGTAACTACGAACTTATCTGATCCACCCACAAAGAAAAAAAAAGTTTTTTAAAATTTTTTTGAATTCAACAAATTGCAGGGTGGGGATTGAACCATCAATCTTTGAGATAGTAATTGACTGTCTTATCCACTAAGCTATGTTTGGATTAGAAAAAAAAAAACCATCACTTTTGTCCATCAAGTATCCAACTACGTCAAGCTTGGAATTGTAATTATTATAAAGTTTTGGACAAGCTGTGTATGCCTTAAACAGAAGACCTACTATCTTCTCAAGGTTGAATTAAACACAAATTATTTTTCTTTCTTTTCGGTAAAATTGGAACAACATGTTTGTTTGACAAAGAAGGAATCAACACTAATTTAATAATAGTTGTACTACATGTTTATAGACCAAACTAATTTAATGTGTCCATACAGATTTAGAACAAAATGATTTGTTGATGAAAAAAAAAAGATAAAAGTTCAATCATTAATTGATTTTATAACGATTAATTAGATTCATACGTATTTCTTGATTTTATTGGTAAGAATTAGAGTTTAGGGCAATAAGTCCTTTATTTTACCTTTTTTTTTAGAAGTATCTTACCTTGGTATGGTGTTATCTTCTTTCCGTTCAAATATGTTTATATGTATAGATAAATAGATATAAGAAAAAATATGTTTATTTTTCTTTTTGCACTTTACCAAAAATATATTTACATCAATGAAGTGATATTATCCTTTCACTTATAAATTCATGACATTTCTCGCTTTTAATCAATATGAGATTTTCATTGCACACTTAATGAAACAATTATGCATTGTGACCGCTGAATGTATGGTTGTCACCATTTTAATAATAAATACAATTTTTAATTTCTTTCAATGATATGAAATTGTCAGCCTATTATTTTATCCTCCTTAAATAATTTCTCTACCTAAGATAATTATCCTTCATAGTAGGGCATTCATCTTATCTACCGTATCTAAATATCACCTAATCTAAACCAACACTTCTTCTTCAAAGCATACGCACCACCATGAACTAATAACTAGACCTCACCACACACCCTCTTTAATCGACATTGTTATGATGACATCCCATTTGAGTATAAGCCCTAATCGAGATATCTTCGTAAACTCTATCAACAAGGTATTTCATATACAAACAAAAATATTATAAATTATCCTATATAAACACATAATCTATCTCGTGATCTAGTCACACCCCAAACACTATTCCTATAGAAACACAACAAACTCTATTCTAAGACACATACATACGTTTAATCAATCTTCATATGAACCCAAAAAACCCTTAATCAATAGACTATCACATTTTGCCATTAGGGTTAAATTGGTCTTGACAACTTAACTAAATATAGTTTAAACTTACTTTTCCCCTTAATCAAAATACTGGCCTAAAAGGCCAAAACCCCTCCCTTGATTCGGACCGACGGCCGTGTTTAGAGCAACTGATAGCGGCGGTCCTGTCCGATTGAACCGGGCAAAAGCCGGCCTTGGCGGTTTGAAGTTATTGCAGAGCCACAAAAATCAATGAAACTGTTTTTAAATTCACTTTTTCTATTTTCAGTGAAGTAAAATATTTATTGTAATTAATTAATATGACAATTCAGTTTTAACTTTTGCCTCAAATTTGATTCGAAATTAAAGTTTGAGTGAGACTTTGCCTTTATTATTTCTTTCACAAAGCCAAACAAAAAGCCCACATGCCATTTTCTGTTTTCCTTTTTCCCCCCAAAAAAGTTGATAATTACGTCCCACCTGCCTTCAAAACCCTAATTCTTTGTCCTTTCACTCTTCCATGCTCGGTTTAAACTTACCTAAACCTTCGGCTAATGGTCGAGTAGGTCTGTGTAAATTCGAAATTAAGAAGTTGAGTCTATTTGTTATGTGTTTGTTTTTGTTTTAGACTATCAATTTATTAATCTTATTGGTTACAAACGAAATGGACTTATGAAACTCACTGCCAAATCAAACATATGTATTGTATAAATTAAGGCCCCGTTTGATAACTATTTGGTTTTTTATTTTTGAAAATTAAGCTTATAAATACTACTCCCACCCTTGGATTTACTTGTTTTGTTATCTACCTTTTACCTATGTTTTCAAAAACCAAGTCATATTTTGAAAACTAAAAAAAGTAGTTTTCAAAAACTTATTTTTGTTTTTAGAATTTAGTTAAGAATTCAAATGATTCCTTAAGGGAGATAAAAACCATTGTAGAGAAATTGAGAGAAAACAAGCTTAATTTTCAAAAACAAAAAACTAAAAACCAAATAGTTATCAAACGGGGCCTTAGGTTTCTATAACTCATTGCACAATTTGAATAAAGATTACACAAACTTTTACTCCATTAAACTGGAGTTTGTTATAAATATGAGCTAATTAAACATTCTCTTTGGATTTCATAGATGATTTAATTCTAATATTGTGTTGTAATAACATTTTAATATTTATTGGTTATAAAACTTAAACCATTTAGTTTTTGAATTTTGGAAATTAAGCTTATAAATACTACTTTCATCATCAATGATTTTCTTTGTTTTGTTATCTACATTTTACATATGTTTTCAAAATCCAAGCTAAGTTTTGAAAACTAAAAATAAATAAATTTTAAAAACTTTATTTTGTTTTCGGAAATCATATATTATAGAGAAATGGTGAAAAAACAAGAGAAAACATTCTAAAACCAAAAATCATTGGTTATCAAACGAGCCAGTAATTACTTAATTTTGTATTAAATTCTTAGATCTAAAATTCTTGTATAAATACCTCTCTTACAAACATTCACATCACACAACATTTTAATTTTATTTCTTTCTCTATTTTCTATTTTTTGCTCTTTTAAGAGCAATCGGCCAAAAGATGAGTGTTCTTTTGTTGTGGAGCTTTGAGCTCAACCTTTTTAGAGCAAAAGTTGTTGTATCCTGAAGGGAACAAGCTAGAGAAGAATTGTTGCATCGATAATTGATAAAGAAATATACATTGCAAAGAGCTTGAATATACCTCCTTAAAGAGAGTGAGATACCGCACCTCTATCTAATTGTTTGCGAGTTTGTTTCTCAGTATGTACTCAAAATTTTCTCTCTATTAGTTGTAATTCCCCCCAACACATTGAAGTATAGGAGCCTTATTTGAGTTCAAATTCTAGTAATGTCATTTCTTCTTCATTTTGATTTTGTATTAATAATTTACATGTTTGATATCCATGAATCAAATAAAACTCTTAACCTATTTGCATGGGGTGATGAGAATTTATTAAGTTGATTCAACATACTCTAATATTTTAGCCTGAATTTTTTGGTGCATCGATGATCATGACATGAGATATAGTAGGGTATAATAAGTTGAGATATTGAATATAATGTAACTGTCTTTTTCATTTCCATTTCGTATTAATAGTCTATCTGTTAGATTGATTTTTGAAAATCAAATTAAATGTTCTAAGTCCAAATGTAATGAGCATCAAGAGCATAGTTTAATTGGCATAAAGTATGGGTTTATGACTAAGAGATCATAGGTTCGAATCTCCCACTTCCAAATGTTGTTGAATTCAAAAAAACAAAAAAAAAAAATCAAACGTAATGAAACTCAAAAAAAAAAAAGGTCCAAATGTAATGAATATTTCTCTGATAATTCAATAACATTTCTTTTTGGCCTTGTGATCTGACAAGAGCTTATTTTTCTTGATTTTTTAAAAAGGAAAAAAAAACATTTATGATTCATAAATTTTGAAATTTTGAAACACGAAAGGTGATAGTAGATTGGTCCTAAAAACTCTTTAATTATGCTTCATAAATTTTGAAATTTTGAAACACGAAAGGTGATAGTAGATTGGTCCTAAAAACTCTTTAATTATGCTTCTAAATTTAGGTCTTCAAACTGTCAGGCATTGTTATATAACCTTATTTATTTTTTAAAAAAGTTTTTATAAAACTAATTACTTTTAAGTTGTCTTGATACTCACTTATTGAACAAAGCTATTAATTTTTTTTAATCAAATAATACAAGTCACATGGCCGTACCTGAGTTCTTATGCAATATAATACTAGGGCCTATTAATTAATTAATAGGAATGAAAATGAAATAAAATAAAAATATAAATCACTCTCCATGGAAAATTGGTATTTACCCTGTTTCAAAATATAAAAAGATTTGTGTGATTTTGTTTATTAATACTTGGAATAAGAATATTTTAAAATAAAATATGGAGTTATTACCAAATTTATGAGATTCGAATTTGACTTATTCTTTTTGGAGTTCAACAACATGCGGGGGTGAGAATTCAAACTCCTAATTTTTTTAATCGGTGATATATATATATATATATATTAACTAATTGAGTTATGCACAAATTGACACCTTTGAATCATGACTTGTAGACATGATTTAAGGTAAATTAGGGTTGTTTGGCAGTCAATATAATCTAGATTTTGTTTTATGTTTTCAGATTCACTGAATTTAGTGAAAATGTGTTTGGCATATGTGTTTTTAAAAACTGTTTTTGGATTCATGTGATCCAATAGTAGAAATTCTAAAAATATCATCTTTATGTTTTTCAGTGTATCCAGATTTTGAATTTGAAATTTTAAAATGTAGAAAAGACAAAAATTTTAATAAATATAGAATTTCATATTATACACTCAATTCATTTTTTATAAATTAAAATATGTATAGTATAATATATTATAAATTATATGATATTGTAAAACAATAATGATACAAAATTTATAACATAAAACATGTTGATAAATTAATTAATAATAGTTTATATTCAACCTAATATTTAGTGGTTAACAACAGCTAGTTTTATGATTTATAAATATATTATCAAATACATTTTCAACAATTTCTTCAATTGGAATCCGATTTCTAAATCTGCTACCAAATATGTATCTGAAAAGATGAAATACAACTTTGTTTTCATTGAATTCCTTGTTTGCAAATTTCGGTTTTTAGATCACCAACCAAACGCATCCTTATGTACCACAAGTCACACTAATAGGACATAATTGAGTCTGTTAAATTTAAGGAGAAAAAAATAGAGAGAATTAAAGAGGCTAGGGTTTCATTCAATATAGAATTGTATAAATAAATACAAATATATGACCTATTTATACTAATAAAAGATAGGAAAAAATCAATTTATACCCCTAAACTTTAGGGATTGTATCAATTTAAACCTCAAACTATTAATTATATCAATTTAAACCCCAAACGCTTCTCCCAAAATCCCACCAGAGTAGCAAGAAAATTTATCATGTAATTATTTCTAAACAAGTGTAGAGAAAAATAGTAGAAGATGAAAAGATGAAAAATTGCTCAAATTAATGAAAAACTGCTACTATCCATTTGATTCCAACATTTTTCTTTGATTTACGTCAATCCTTACATTTAAAGAAGTCTTATACACGTGTGAAAGTTATTCATTAATGGTTTTAAAACAAAATTCTAACGGATTGACTAAATTGATTCACGAAGTTTATGATTTTAATTGATACAATTTTTACTTTGAAGTTTTAAGTGATGCAACCTTAAAGTATATAGGTGTAAATTGATTTTTTTTCTTGAAAAATAAATCCTATAACATAATTTAAAGATTGAGTAAATCTAAATTAAATAACCTAATCTAAAACAAACCTAATTCAAAAGATGATCTAATAATCTAACAGAGTCTTAATTATATACTCCATTATAATGGTTTCAAATTCTAAATATTAAATTTTGTTTCAAAGTTGGGACGGACAAAAATCTAGGGGAAAAAAACTATAATAGAATCTCTTATATATATCGTTGGCAGCAATGCAGTTTCAAGTTTGATTACAATTAAATCGTGAGTGTTGGTCAAATTTACACTTAATTTTAGTATATATGATTTATGCTATTGTAAAAAATAAAAATCGTCACTAAAGAATACATGATGTACGTCTAAATAGAGATTTACTTTGATCTTATGCGAATGATAGTTGACGTAGTAAAAACTATCTTAAATTAATTCATTTGTTCATACATCAACTAATTAATTAAGGCATATATTTTCGATCAATAGGTCAAAACTTTGAAACTTCTCATCCCTAAATGTTGTTGAACTCCAAAAAAAATTTAAAAACCTGAATTTATCAATTAGTTTGGAGACTATCTTATTTAGTAAAAGAGAAAAAAAAAATCTACATCTTTCTTTAGTACAACAATTGTGGGGGTGGGAATTGAACCATCAATTTATGAAATGATATTTGATGCATTATCCATTGAGACATGTTCAAATTGGCAAAAAAAAAATTCAACATTTTACATGAATTACGAGTGTAAAAGCACCATAACTTTACTAAAATTTTAATTTGTTTTAAATATGGGAAATAAGAAACAAAGCACTCGATTTTCTAAATATAAATCTAAATACATAACTCAACTGGTTAAAACAATAATAACATTGTCTAAAGTCTCTGCCTCATATTTGAATTATAACACTATAATACTATAAAAAAATAACAAAAAAAAAGACCCCAATTCCCAATAAATAGACGCAAATTAATGAGGATAAAATCTTTGACAAAATGAAGAGCGCAGTTATGAGGGGAACTTTAATGTAATTATAATCCAGTTGTATTTTAACTAAATTCGCATCCCTGCACCCACATCATTGGATTCAACTATCAATAAATATAATTAAATTCCCCCTCCAAGATGGTTTTCTTTTTCTTCTTTTCTTTTTTTTTTTTTTTAAATGAAAGTTTTTTTGAATTATTAAATTTCCTACATATAGAGACTAAATCTTAATCAACAACCTTACAATAAAGGCAAACATGTATTATATCACTATAATACAAGCAGGAATTCAGTAATGGTTCGAATAGAGAGATTTCAGAAATATTTCTGACTTTTTTTTTTCTCAGTGATGAAAATTAAATTTATCTCCCCACAGAAATAACACACACATTATTTAGTAGTCCATGGAATATTAATTAGGAAGCTACTTTTCTTTTTCCGACATTTCATTTTTTTTTTTCTTTCCGTTTTTTGTGGTACAATCATGATTTGGAAATTGAAACTTCGATCTTAATAAAGGTAATAAGTGTATGATCTATTAAGTTAGGTTCTGATTTTGAAGTTGTTATTTCTATATCACTTTTGATATACGATCTCGAACTTTTAAAAATTGGTCAACTTGGTTATTGACATTATGCTATAATAATGTTAACTGAGTCTGACATTGTTTTTACTAAAACTTTGAGAAAAGCTAGGTACAATTACATATTCAGAGTTATTTATTTGATCAAATCAAATTGTTAACCATTGTAAAAAATACACCAATCCTCAAACTATCTTTTACAATCAAATTCAAATTCATAATATCAATTTTTCGTTATCTTAAATCATCAAATCACTCAATTTATGATGTTCAACATCTTAGGTCTTCTCATTCCTTCATCTAGCTTGTGTTCTCCATGTAGCATTCAAACTAAGTAACTCTATTTAATTATGTCCATATTTCCACATATTACGGTAACATATACAAGACATTTCTATTTTTTCCCTCATGAATCATTAGAATTACCACTAGTTTTCAATTTTCCTTTGACCATGAAATGAAAACATTAATTCTTTTATGGTTTATATTATACTTTTCAAATTATATGGAGTTAAAAAAATTAAGTTAAAATTGAAATAATTCTAGAGTACAAAGTTCTGATTATAACAAACTTTATAGTTCATAGGCAGTTTATGCATTTTACAATATTTAAGAGCATAATTATAAAATGTTATAAGTTAGAGAGGAGATTGATCAAATTATAATTGTAGCAAACTTTATAGTTCATAGGGAGTTTGTGTATTTATTTATTATCTTTTATGTGACATTTAAAATGAAAAAAAGGAAAAAAAAAACAAAAAACAAACAAAGAAATATCTCCACTTCTCTCGTAGTTCTCACTTCTCCCCCCCTTTTGACCCTCTCCCTTTCATGGTCGTCAAGCCCCCCTTTTCTCACGTTAGTGAATTCAAAAGTGCAAGACTTTGAACCTTAAAGAACCAAATTATGGAAATGAAACTCAAATTTGTCAAAAACTAAGACCCTATTCGATAACTATTTAGTTTTTTATTTTTGATTTCTAAAAAATTAAGCTTATAAATACTACTTTTACCTATGAGTTTCCTTGCTTTGTTATCTATTTTTTACCTATATTTTAAAAAATCAAGCCAAGTTTTGAGAACTAAAAAATGTAGACTCCGCTTGATAACCATTTAGTTTTTTGTTTTTGATTTTTGAAAATTGTGTTTATTTTCACATCAATTCTCTACAATGAATTTCATCTTTCTTAAGAAAATATTTGAATTATTAACCAAATTCCAAAAACAAAAACAAGTTTTTGAAAACTAATTTTTTTAGTTTTTAAAATTTGGCTTCATTTTTTAAAACATAGATAAAAAGTAGAAAACAAAGCAAGAATCTCATAGGTGTAAGTAGTATATTTATAGGCTTAATTTTCAAAAACCAAAAACCAAAAACTAAGGCACCGTTTGATAACTATTTGGTTTTTGGTTTTTGGTTTTTGAAAATTAAGCTTGTTTTATCTCAATTTCTCTACCATAGTTTTCATCTCCCTTAAGTAAGCATTTGAATTCTTAGCCAAATTCTAAAAACAAAAACAAGTTTTTGAAAATTACTTTTTTTAGTTTTCAAAACATGGCTTGGTTTTTGAAAACATAGGTAAAAGGTAGGTAACAAAACAAGTAAATCCATATATTGGAGTAGTATTTATAGACTTAATTTTCAAAAACCAAAAACTAAATAGTTATCAAACGGGGCCTCAATGATTATCAAACAGGGTCGTAGTTTTTGAAAACTTGTTTTTGTTTTTGGAATTTGGCTAATAATTCAAATGTTTCCTTTAGAAATATGAAACTTATGGTAGAGAAATTAGGAGAAAGCAAGCTTCATTTTTAAAAACCAAATAATTACTAAAGAGGCCTAAAAAAGTAATTTTACCTATTAAATAACTATTGACACGTTAATATTTTCATCGAAAATTTCATATATTTAAGAATTGGACCTTGATACAAGGGTTAATATTTACATCATACCATAAAAATATTAGAGAAATATAAAAAATGTCAACAAAATATCATTCATTTGAACATAATACTAATAATACAAATTTTGAACGTGCATAAAAGAATGAAATACTTGTTTTTCAACTTTTATATATACTAATTTTCCACTACGTTGCACGTGTTATGCAAAGTTTTTAAATATATATTAATGATAATTTTTTAAAAGTATTTAATCAAATATTTAAAAAAACCAAACATGTCAATTTTAATTTAAAAAGTAGTACATACCATGAAATTTTTAGTATAAAATAAGTAAAGTGAATTGGAGAATAAGGCCCCATTTGGTTTGTTATTCGAAAAGCTTTTTCGAAAACAAAGAATTCAGCTGAAAATAAAAATAAATTTCTTATTTTCATTATATCTAAAAACATGTTTGGTTCGAATTTAAAAACTTTAAATTTGAATTCGAAATTTGAAAACTGTCTTTGGTTGAAATTTGAAAATGTAAAAAAAGATTAATATGTGTTTCGTAGAATCGATTCTTTAAGAAAAAATTAATATAATTATTTCTTACTATAGTGAATTTGAACTTATTGTTGCCGAAAAGGAAAAAGAAGATTGTGGAGATAGAAAATATAGCATAAGGAGAGATGGTTCAAAATATTTTTGGTTTTTTGAAATACAAGCAGTAAAATTTATAAAATGAATAAAACTTTTCAAACCAGAAAAAGGAAAAGAAATTCTTTCCAATAAGAGGAAAAAAAACCATTTATCAAAAATGATTAATGTTTATACAACGTTGTGCTAGTTAAATCAATAATATAATCATCTATAAATATTTTCAATAACTTTGGTTTGTTGATCTTTATTTTTTGTGGTTTTTGTAATAAAAATTTAATAATAGATCCACTTTGTAAATAGATGTACGCTTATGAGTTTTAAAGAAAAAATATAAATTGTAATATTCAATTTTGTTGTTTTGATGAAAACCGTGTTTTTTGAGGAGTGTATCCGTTGTTTTCATAATTTTAAAAACAATGAAAACAACAATTTGTCATTTCCAAAAATAGGCCATTTTCATAGTTGTTTTTTAAAATACATACCAAACTCATTTTCATCGTTTTTCTTGTATTTTTTGTTTTCGAAAACATAAAAATGAAAACAGATCACGAACTGAACGGGGCCTAAGTTTTTCAAGTTTTTTTTACTAGCTTGCTTTCAAGTCATCTAATTTTTATTTATTGTTGAACTTGAAAATTTTTTTAAAAAATTATCATCCAAAAAATCACTTTAAAAAACTATGGCAAATACATTTTAAGTGTACATTTTTTTATCATCCAAAGTGTATTTCTATTAACATAGACCTAATTATTCTATAGAAGAAATTATAAGAACTATGATAACACAATAATAGCATTACAACAAATAACTTTAACTCAGAAAAATTTGAATCAAAATCTTTACAAATCAAGTTCAATTACATTTATGAAATAACATATCAATATTTCACATTGGGAGGAATAGACTTCATAGAAAAGCCCCCAACAAATAATATTGAATTAAAATAAAAATTTTAAAATCATAAAGACAAAATCGAAATTAAGCTCAAATTATAAGAACAAAATTTGTAATTTAACCTGCTTATTAAGATGAAATTTTGAATCTAGGGGTTTGTTTCTCATCTTCTTCCCTGAATCTCTCACATTAATTATGTGATGGTTGAAGAAGCCATAAAAAGTTGTAACCGAGAAAGGATCAAATTGTTTACTAAATACATTCAAAATCAATAAGAAAAGACATAGGTGTGAGTCATATACATCATTTATGATCACATTCAAAAAATCATATAGTGTCTCCACATATAAAAATCTAACAAAATCATTGGAAGAATAAAATTTTCACTTAAATTTTCTGGATCAAAATTTCCATTTTAAATTCACTTTACACACTATCGAGGTACACAACTTATATCACCCAAAGAGTCGTTATCACCATCATATACTCCATTGGTAGCCACATCGGCTCTCCAAAAACATAAATCAATTGTTCAACACACTCTAAAGAAAAATTGAAGCAATCTTGCTCGTGATTAGGGAGATGCAAATATTGATCGCATTATAATTGAAACAAATATATGTTAACAACTAATCTAATATAATTGATTGTGCCCTATATTTTTTTTTCTCTCTTTTTTTTATCAGACAAAATCATATATATATGGTTAAGGAAAAAAATACATACATACATACATACATATGAAAGAGTTAATATTAAGAAAGCGGAAGCAATTTTAGATCTTAAGCACTCTAATTTGATCAATTTGATCAATTAAATAACATGCTCAAATCTGGAAAAACAGAGAATAAGAACACTATCTTTGATGCTCACAATTCTCCTAATCCTTGGTCAATTTCTGATCACGATAACTTCGTGGACCTCCCTTAGGATCTTCCCTACTATCCTCAGGCCTTGGAACGGATTGTGGGATCCTTAATTGAGAGAATTTTTGAGAGAGGAAGCAAAGGTCTAAAACCGAAAAAATCTTCAATTTTCTGCAAAATTCTTCCTTCCCATTGTGTTTCTTTGCTATTTAAAGCTATTAACAAGCTTCATCAAGCTTGCTAAGGTTGACAACACATAGATGAGAAGGATAAAACAAGAAGGAGGTGGGGAATTTTGGTGAATTTGAAAAAGCACAATGCTTATTCATCAAAAGATGAATTTGGTCCAAAAATGAATTTGATTTTTCTTTTAATTTTAATTCAAAATTAATATAAAATCAATTTTAAATTAAAATAAATTTTTAATTAATTAAATAATTTAATTCATTTTAAATAATTATTTAATTTAATATCAAATATCAAATTAAATAATTGGACCAATCCCGATTTCTCAAATCGAATGTTCGAACATGAATCCCTATTCATGTTTTAAACCGAACCAATATTTAAATCAAATTTAAATATGTCCACCTCTTCGTTATCATAGTTTAATTCATAATCAAGCTATGAAACGTTAAGTATATCGAATATAATTAACGTTTTCTCCCAAAATCGAATTTGAACAATTCAAATTCTTTTCTCTCAAAATGTTACAAGGCTTAATCCGAGCTAGTAAGGGGAACCTAATGGACCTACAGATCATGAGCTTCAACGATACGAGATTAACAGGCCAAACTCTTTAGCCTAGCTAATCAACATTCATTAACCACCGGGACACTCCACTAAAGCCCAGTGGCTGCCTCTCCTCACTGTAGATATATTTATGTCCACTCGATATAACCATGATTAGTAAGTCGATCCTTCACAGGTTGTTCGTAATTACAGCTGGGTCAAATAAACCGTTTTACCCCTGTAATTACTTCTTGTTCCTTAAGTCCCACTGATCCTCTAATGAACAATTGGTTTGTGGTCCAACCAATAAACCGAATCCCTCTCGGGCCAATGAGAGGGTGGGCCCATTGTTCAAGACCCGGAGTCAGCACTTAAGGGAACAACCTTTCTACTAAACCCTAAAGCGGGTACGAGTGAATTCCTTCTTGCATGACTATGTTCCCAACTATCTACCCGGTCTTATCCCCAAAATGGGAGGCTTATTGAGTCGGCGATCTCGGGCCACTCTCACCCATGCAAATCTAAGGATAATCCCGAATAAACAGGAGTTCATAGCACACTCAGGATTAAGATCGAGTTACCTAGGTCATCGTATGAAAATAGTCAGTTAAAACAATAAACGGAGTTAAAAAAATCTAAGTGACTATTTCGCGGTCCAGTCTTATGCAAACTCATTGCATAGGACGCCCCCACTTTCATGTCTCCACATGAACGATTCAGGATCACATCGTTAGTACTATACAAAGTGGGCCGCGTCCATAGTGTCCCCAGGATAAGGTACCCAGCCATATCCCTATACTATAGACCGTTCTGACTATTACTTGAACTTGATCCACTTTTATGTCATACATAAAGTTCAAGTTTACATCTTATAGTCAAGGGTTCTTTAGTTCATTGGATTTGAGTTATAGAATACACAATTCACTTTATTCAATAACAACTTTACTGAATAAACCTCAATAACAACTTTATTGCAAAATAGAATATACATTCAGTTTACAAAACCACGAGTTTTAGGACATAAAACCCAACAACATATATATACCAATATTAAAAAAAAGTTAGTTATTATTTATCTTTGTTTCTAGTATAAAATGTAGAGAAAAAATTGTGGGGGCTAACGAAATTTTAAAAAAAAATAAAAAGAGATATACCTAATTAAAAATTAGAAGAGATGACTACTTTTAAACCTAGAAAAAATATAGTTATTATTCATCTGTGTTTGTTTTTTTTTTTTTTTTGTATAAAATGCAAGGAAAAAAAAGAAAAAAATTGGGGAGGCTAACAAAATTTAAAAAAGAAAAAAGAAAAAAAAAGAAAAAGAAAAAGAGAGAGAGAGAGAGAGAGAGAGAGAAATACCTAATAAAAAAATTGGAGATTACTACTTTTAAACTTTTTTTAAAAAAAAGTTATTATTTATCTATATTTCTGGTATAAAATGCATTAAAAAAAGATAGAGAGAAAAACATGGGAGCTAGCAAAATTTTTTAAAAATTGAAAAATTGGAGGAGATGTGTTTTAGACTTAGAAAAAATATGGGTGAAAATATGCAATTTATAGAAAAAATTTAGATTCACGTTCTACTTTGTTTGATTTTGAATCAAATTGCTTATCAAATTAAAAATTTTGATTCAAATTCATTTTGAATCAAATTATCTCATTATTGTTGTTTGAATTCGAAATTAAATCGAATATTCATTTTGAGTAAGTCTAAAAATGTTTTTCAAAAATCCTTGCTTTTAATATAGTGTGTGTATATATATATATTCGGTTAATTGGTTTCTATGACTTTTTTCAAGAATAACACCAACATTTGCATTTTATTGGTATAAATAAGATTCAGACTTTCAACATTTTAATTCATATCGATATTTTATGAGTTTTATTTTATAAGTTTTATTTGATATATAAGAAGTACATGAAAAGAGGTGTTTTTTCTTATTTCTTTGTTTTTTTTTTCGATTCGTTTTTTTCTTTTATTTTTTGCTTATTTCCTATATATATGATAGAGGGAAAAATGAACAAGCTTGACAGTTATTTTTGTTCCTTATGTTCTCTATTTGCATGACACTATATAGTAATTGGCTGGATTCAATTCAAAGACAATCGAATAGAAGTTTTGTAGACTCCATGCTTTATCACTTAAGCTATAGTTCTATATCAAATCTATGTCATTTGCTCTCGTTTTACTTTACTTTCAAAGCTGAGATCGCTTCAGAAAAAAGAACACAACATGCATGGAAATGAATTTGAATAAAAACTCTATAAAACTAGATAATCGAGAGTTTTTCTCACATCAACATAGGGATTATTCGTAATTCATAACAAAATAGATCAAGCAACACGAAATAAGAAATAAGATACAAAAAACAAGAATAAACATTTATCTTTGCTATATTAAAAGGTGAGATAGTTGAAAATCATTTTTAAAAGACTTGCTTTTATATAATTTTAAAATTTCATCCATACTCCTTATTAGTGTTTTTACTTTATATGTATTCTATTACTTTTATTAGATTTAGAACAATATTTATATTCTAGAATTAAAATGAATCAAGTAAAATTAAGAAATGTTTTTAAATATTAATCAAATATTTGAAATATGGAAAAGATAGTTTTAAAAACCTATGCTTTGTTTGTAAAATTCGCTAAGATTTCAAAAATAAATTTTAAAATAAAACATGAAATTAAGAAAACAAGTCTTAGAATATATAAAAGTATATGCTAAAATATGTTATACTTGTGTTAAGGTTGGTGATGCTTTGAATTTTAACCTTTAGAATAGATTATTGATATCTTGACCAGCTAAGCTATACTTTTAAATTGTTTAATCAACAATCAACTTTTTAATATACTCTTTTAAACTACTTTTAAAAAAATGAACAAAACAAAACATAAATCATTAATTAACAACTTTATATTTCAAAAGTGGAAAAGTGAAGGGGAAAAAAACAAACAAACACAAACAAAATCATTATCAACGTATCGAAGGTAAGTTCCAACGTTGAGAATGGTTGATCACAAGCAAGCTTTATCTTCAAATAAATTTTAAAATAATATAGTTATCAGACAATTTAAATTCTTGATAATAATTGTTATAATAACAGTTGGCTATTGGATAAAATACAAAGTTTGAAGAATGAGGGTTTTAATTAATTTGAATAAATAACATTAAACATATAGTTCTGTCAGATGATTATAAATCATAATAATAACAAAGTCAGAAACATTTGGTCAAAGCAAAGCCTAACTCCCAAGCATCAATAAGTAAACCCATATCCTAATGTCCACTGAAACCCTCCCTTTTTTAATCCTTCATAATTAAAAAGAACAATAATTAATATAAAAAACTGTTCCATATTCCAAAGTTACAAATCATGTATACTATATAGTTGATTTCATTAAAATATATATATATATATGTGTGTGTGAAGACCATTTTTTTAATAATGATGAAAAAGTTTCAATTGGGTTAACTTGATGAAATGAGTCAACTTTTACCGTAAATTTTCAATTTCATAGAATTGAGCTTTCAAATATTTAGATAAATATTATAATTTTTACCTTCAATTAAGAAAAAAATATATATATCGAACTTGACTACTTTCAAAGAAAATTAAGCATTAGCAAACGAATGCACAAAATCAAACTCTACTGATTAAGGCTCATACCCTCGATTAAGAGGGCAGAGGTTCGAAACTCCTCTCTTCCTTACATGTTATTGAACTATATATATATATATGTTAAAACATAAAATAGATAAGTTTTAACCCTTGAATCCTCTCATCTTTACAGGTTATAAGTTTTTCTTAGTTAATAATTGAGATTAACCACTGAATAAATATTTCAAAACTCAGCAAATTTCAACAAAATTTTAGTCCTTTTTTTAGTTCAATAACATTTGAGAGTGAGAAATTCGAATCGCTGACCTTTTAGTCGATGATATATATCAATTACCGTTGATTTATGTTTACTTTGGCACAAAAATCTAGTCTTATGGTATTACCTTTTTGAGAAGACCTATCGATTTCATATTTGAAGGTGTAGAAACTTTTTCTAAAAAAAAGAACGTACACTAGAAACCTAATAAATTAGATAAAGAGGATACAATATAATCTATAATATATTAAAAAGCTACTATCCTTGAAAAACTTTTTTAGACTATTTTGTCCCTTTATCAAGTTTTAAATTTACAATAGATGCCACCTACAATTAATTACCAATAATTAATAAATTATATATTTAATTATTTTTATTAAATTATCTTCTTTTAATTGAAAAACATCTTCACACACTCATCCACATTAGTTTTCTTTCCTTT
Organism: Trichosanthes truncata; assembly: GCA_033996785.1. Taxonomy (NCBI): domain Eukaryota; kingdom Viridiplantae; phylum Streptophyta; class Magnoliopsida; order Cucurbitales; family Cucurbitaceae; genus Trichosanthes; species Trichosanthes truncata. The sequence goes on from JAWPNB010000003.1 coordinate 55,186,851, forward strand.
TTTTTTAATTTAATAATTTAATTTAAATATAAAATAAAATGAATATTAATACTTAACCTCTTTTCACATTCTCACCTCTATGTAACCTATACCTATATAAATATTTGAGATATGATATTTATTATCATTTAATTAAAATACTAATGCTTAATTTCTTTTTATATTCTACCCTATAAGTATTTTAAATGTGGTATTTATTATAATTTAACTAAAATACAAAAATTTGTATTAAAAAAAAGCTACTATCCTTAAAAAATATTGTTAGTCTATTTTTTCCATTTATCAAGTTTTAAATTTACAATATCTATAATCTAAATTATCCTTATGCTTTCCATTAAAAAACACTAATTAAAATAAAGTTATTAAAAAAAAACCTTTCACCATCCACACACACTCAATTATTATTTCTTTTATAAAAAGTTACTAATTACTAATGGTTGTTTTTTATCATTTATTATCCTTCTTTAGAATTATTTTATTATTTTATTATCATTTAATAATTAAAATATAAAATCTGAACATTAATTGCCATAGTCCATATTAAATTGTGTTTAAATTAATAAAAGAATTATTAAAGATTTTTTTTTTGACACTCCACACACCCACCCACGATAGGCACTATTGCCTTTTTTTTTATTTATTAGTTTATTTATTATTAATTATCATTTAATTAACATATAAATATTTGATAGATAAGAGTTAGAATGTGAAAAGTTTTGTCCTTTATTTTTATAAATTAATTCTAAAAATTTATGAGTTTTATTATTAAATATAAATTCTAAAATTTTTTGAGTTTTACTTTAATTATTTTTAATGATGAAATTCAAGAGTTTCGTAACTATTATCTTATATGACTATATAAAGAGCTCTCTTTAAAATTTTGCACAAACATTTGAGTTTTTCTTCTGCTTAGGTTTGCTTTCTTCTCTTCTTCTTCTTTAAAGGTCTACTCTTTTTTTTTTTCTTTTCATTTTTTCATTGTCTTGCTATATATTGTTTTTCCTTATAATTTTTTTGACTGTTTAATCTAACATTTATCTTTAGCATGTCTTTTGATGCAATGCTTATGTTTTGCAATTTAAAAGAAGCCTTGAAGATAAGCAAAGGCAAATAAATTTTAACTTCATAGGTATTCTCATATATATACATATATTGAGATGATATTCTCTCTTATATATGTATTTTAGTTTTAGTACATATTTTATACTAATAATTATTATTATGAAAATTTATATAGAATAGAAACTTTTTAAGTTTAATTTGCAGTATATGATTACATGATTATATTCATTGATTTTCTCCTTAAAATCACAAGAATAAGAAACCATACTATTACCTTAATTTTTATTTTTTTAATAAACACTACATTTTTTGTGGTAACTATTGAATAAATAATTACAAATAAATAAATAAACGAGATTTTGCAATTTATAAATTTTCACAATCTAACAATTAACACATTTTTTTAAATATATATTATATCTCATTAAATACATAAAAAAAATTGACTTAGGTTCTTATACTATCTTTTATTATAAAAACAATTATTTTACAATCATATAAATATTTACAATTATTTTACAATCATATAAATATTAATCATAAAATAGTAAGATACATTAAAATAAATTTTGTTTGGCCAAAACATTAAAATAAATTTAGTTTAGCTTACGTTAAATTATACACTAATGATAATGATTAATCCTACATAATTTTTAAATTATAGTATTAAATAAATATTATATCATAGAAACTTTTTTTCAACAATATTTGTCTTGATTTTCTATATGATACCCAAATTATCCTTGAATTACTTTTTTCTAGTTTCTTTATTAAGCTCCTCACGCCCCACATACAGAGTGGAAAGTAAATTTTGAGTAATAATGAATGGTTAGTTATTTAATAATGTGAAAAGTTAGATCATAAAGAACTTGAATTTATTAAAAATTTTGTCTCTTCGTTTTTATAAATAAAATTTAAAACACTTTGAGTTATTTTTAATTAATAATTAATAATGAAATTTCAAAAGTCTTGGAATTTCTAAAGTTTTTTTTTTCTCACTCCAAGACTATATTAAAGGGCTATTTTTAATTATTTTTCTTAAAAAACTTGAGTCCTCTCATACTACTTAAAGAATTAATAACACACTCACTAGATTATTAATCTTTTAAAAAATCTTAGTATTATAAACCCTTCCCAATTATCTTTATTAATTACTTCGCTTTTAAAAAAATAATTAGAATAAAAAAAATTTCTCACACCCCATGTGTAATGTAACAATTATGTTAATAACTATTTTAACTATTTAAATATAAGCTTAAACAAAACTAAGTTATTCTATAATTAAACTAAGTACTTAATATAATGTTGATTAAAAAAGCATATTTTATTTGAGCAATTGATTAAAAAATTATTTTACTCTCCCAACTTTTCAATACATAACTTTCATTTCTATAGCTAAATAAAGTACACTAAATTATTTAATTTCTTATTGATCATAACTAATATTGTTATTATTTTGTTCTAAGAGTTCATGCATTATTAGAATTCTTTAATTTAATTCTTACAAAAAAAAAATTATTAATTGATACTCACTTCTTCTAACCAAAATAAAAAATAATAATACCAAATTCTTTATTATTCTAATGCAAAGTTTTGTTATAATGTAGCAAAATTCACCTTGAATTCAAGTTTTTTTTTTCTTTTTTTAAATATTGTATTTTATAGAATACATTAAAATTAAGTTATGTCCTTACACAATTACACTATCTTCAAAATATATTTTTCATGAAATATATTTTTATTCCATTTATAAATAATTATATTTAGATTTATATGCATGCTCATAATTAATTAATTCATATTTTTCTATATTTTGAATGTTTATGAATATTTAAAATTTAAAAGACTATAAAATAAAAATCAAATATCACGTGCATTGCACGTGTTAAAAGACTAGTAATATTAAAAGACTCGTCTGGCAAGTCAAAGGGGGTAAGCATGAATTTTTCCCTAAGAAAAATAAATCTTTTTAATTATTTGTGGAAATAAAGGTTAATAACTTAATAAAGAAGAAAGACAGATCGAGGGAATGAAGGTCTAAGTGGTCGAGCTCAGATGTTATTTATTTTAATTAATAATTCTAATTAGCTGGTTTATATATATATATATATATATATATATATGCATATATATAATTTATAATAATTATTTACATTAAATTATACCAAATATTCTTGAACTTTAGAATAGGTTTTAATTATGTTCTAGACTTTGAAAAGTTTAACCCCATTTCATAACTATTTAGTTTTTTGTTTTTTTATTTTGAAATTAAGTTTATAAACATTACTTCAACCTATAGATTTTTTTTTTTTTGTTATCTACTTTTTACAAATGTTTTCAAAATTCAAGCTAAGTTTTGAAAACTAAAAAAAATAGTTCTTAAAAACTTGTTTCTGTTTTTGAAATTTTGCTAAGAATTTAAATGTTTTCTTGAGAAAGATAAAAATCATTGTAAAAATTTATGAGAAGACAAGTACAATTTTCAAAAACAAAAAACTAATTAAGGCCCCGTTTGATAATCATTTGGTTTTTGAAAATTAAACCTATAAATATACTACTTCCATCTATGAATATCCTTGTTTTGTTATCCACTTTTTACATATGTTTTCAAAAACCAACCCAAATTTTGAAAACTAAAAAAAAAAAGTTTTCAAATTAAAAACTTGTTTTTGTTTTTAGAATTTAGCTAATAATTCAAATGTTTTCTTAAAAAAGATGAAAGATGTTTTAGAGCATTGTAGAAAAATGGTGAGAAAACAAGCACAAATTTTCAAAACCCAAAAAATAAATGGTTTTCAAAGTGGGCTTTGGTTATCAAACGATGCCCTTGAATTTTGAAATTTGTTCCAAAAAATATCATGAACTTAGAAGGCTTATGTGATATTATTTACAACTATATAGAATATTAAGATCGTTGTTACCATTTATTTCATCTCAAAATATATCATTAAAATCATTTACATAATCAATTTTTACACGTCAACTACTACGTCAATTTACGTGAATGATGTTGTAAATGATATCACGTATACCATCCCATTTTTACACGTTGTTACATCAATTTTTATCTTATTTTAACGAAAAAACTCAGCAAAGGTATTCTTTGGAACAAATTTTAAAGTTTAAGGGTAAGATTAAAACTTTCACAAAATCTAAGATCATAATGGAAACCTACTCTAACGTTCATGAGTATTTTGTATAATTTAACCTAATATTTAAAAAGTCTGATTCACTAACGTTTGTAAGAAATGAATATGTGTTTTTTTTTTAAAAAAAAATCATCTCTTAAAAATATTAAGAGAATTTAACATCATAGCTGATTTATAGGATGGCTCATTTCAGTTTATCTGGTCAACATGTTTTATGGACCAATGATTTTTCATATTGGATTTTACATGTATTGGAGTATGAGAACAACTCTTTGTTTGTTGTCCAAATGGCTTGATTTGAATGCATGTTATTTTCTCAAAAAAAAAAAAAAAAAAAAAAAAAAGATGAATATGTTTAATAATATTTTAGAACCGCAGTAGAATTCTTAAAATTACAAAAATAATGCTCAAAAGTATTTTAAAAACTACATTTTGAAATTTTAGAAAATATTTCTAACAAAAGCATTTTTTTAAGGGTTTTTTTTGGAAAGCATGAAACATCTTTAATATGCAACAAAAAATTTATAAAAGTTATTTTTATTTAAGATATTTGAAGTTCAAAGTCATCTCAAAATAGTCCCCCAATTTTAATAACAAAAATTGAGTTAAATTATATTTTTAGTCTTCATATTTTAATCTGGATCTCAATTTAGTATCTATATTTCTAAAAAGTTTCAATCAATCATCTCAATTATCTTACTAAAATTTACCACACGTCCATCAATATGAGTACCAATGAAAATATAATATGACAAGTTATTTGAAAAAAATCTTAAAAAATCTAGCATCAGGACAATAAATGGTGGTGAAAAAAATTTAGAAAAATTTCAAAACCTACCCCTAAACTATAGGAGTTGTTACAATCCTATTCTAAAATTTTCAGTTTAATCATTCAGCCCCCAAAAACTTATGAAATTATTGCAAGTAAACTCTAAAAGTGTTGTTTTAATCAATCTCTTGAAATATAAGGTTTTTACCATTAAACTCAGATTCTTTATATCAGTTTTTTTTTTTTTTAAATTAAGATAGTAGCACAACATCGATTCGAAAATCAAAAATTTTAAATGGTTAATGTTATGGGTTAAATTGAACCATAGGATTGGCTGGAAAAGGAACAACAGTTATGGGTCAAACAAAGGTGAAAAGCCCAAAATGAATCAAGACGGACAAGAACCGAGCAAAGGAGCAAACCAAGGAGTGAAGGAAGAAGTAAATGGGCTTGGATCTACTCACCCTCGGCCTCGACCAACCAACCCTGCAAGGCCCAATGACGGGCCTTGCCTCATGCCCCTTGGCTCAGCAGCCCAACTCCAACCCAATTGGTCCTTTCTAATCCTAATCATACGAGGAAGTCCCTAAAAAACCCTAGGAATGAGGTATTTAAACTCTCCTTTGAAGTAAGTTCATTCTAGCCACCAAAACACTCTCGAAATCCTAATTCTCTCTCACCTCTTTACTGACTTAAGTATCGGAACATATGTGGCCTACACCACATCGACGTGCAAGTTTTTCTTGTCTTATGGGCCGCGTTCTTTCTCTTTCAAATAAATTTACCGTTGTTATCACGTGGAGGTCAGGTGAGATTCTACTGTCTAAAATTTGGCAACAACAGTTAATATTATAGTTTTTTAATTTTATTGAGTTAGAAAAATTAGATTTAATTGTAACAACATTATATAATTCGAGGATTAGATTGTAACAATCATTATAGTTTGGAGGTGGTTTGTGCATTTTGCAATATTTAAACGCTTAATTGTAAAATTTCATAAGTTCAAGGAGTGATGGATAAAATTGAAAGTTGAAATCCATTATTGCAAAAACCATCCAATTGTAAGAACTACCCCTTATAGTTCAAAGATGGTTTTTGCAAATTTGCCCAAAATTTTATGTATTTCTCGTTTAAAACTGAAGCTACAAGTCTCATTTATCTTAAAAAACTGAGTAACAACACTAAAAAATAATTAACTATTGATTAAATCTAATTAATTCTTCAAAATACGAGCAATTAAAAAAAATCCCAATAGGGCTTAATCATTTGCACACTACCTTAATTAAAACTCAACCCATATTAATCATGGCTTTAACCCTTATGATTTGTGAAACTCTTACATTATTAAAATAAAATATCAAATTAGAGAATTTATTATTCATATACCAAATCTATCACTTGCCTATTCACTAATAATAAGGATGATCGATGAGCTGTAATAAAAAAAAAAAGTCAATAATGAAAATTTCAAAAGTATAAGGACCCAATTCACTTAAAGACCGACTAAAATAAATAAAAAATGAAGAAGACCTAAAGACTAAAAAGCATACAATTAAGAATGTAATTTAAAGCTAAAAGTTGCTAGTGTGTATGTATATATATTATTTTGGAAACATTAAAGATTTAAAATATGATTTCCACTTAAACATAATTCGATATCAGTAAACTTCTCTATAAATCAAAAGTTGGAATGCTTACCTTTCATAATTGTAGTATTATATTCTAAAAAATATATCAATGGTAGGTTCTTAAAATCCTTAGACTTCCATACTTTTTCCATTTTTGTTCCTTGAACTTTCGAGTTTGTTCCACTTTGGTCTATAAACTTTTCTTTTAACAAATGAATAACGTAGTTTCAAGCATGTTATAAAACCTTAAGAAATTGCATATAAAAGCTTTTCCACTCTAATTATCAAGTCCTAAAACCCAAGTAGATTTAGAATACATCCAAAGGGAAGAGTTAGATGATGGATTACTCGATTATCAAAGACTATAAAGTAAGTTGAACTCATTCCTTACTCAAGGTTTGAGCATTCTACAATCAAATTGATCAGACTTACTTGAATGTTCAAGCATGCAATTTTAGATCAAGAATTGCTAAGAGGCGAGGCTCACGACTCTCAAGTGTTGTAATTCAATAATTTTAGCGTTAAATTATATGGATATAACTTATACTTTAAATAGCCAATAGTATCTTTCAACTAACCCTAATAGTGGTTAGGGTAAGAATATAAGGGAAAGAAAAACTAATATAATGAAACCTAATTTGAGGCCACATCATTGCTCTAAACTAAATGACAGTGTATCATCTTGAACATACTAGAAGGGTAAAAAGGGAAAAGCAATAAAAAATCTTAAATAAAAGTGGATCATAATTTGAAGTCCGTGTTGGAAATAATAATTCGCTGTGTATAAGAACTGAGTAACACTAGCAAATTTGATTACAACTTAATTGGCAACAAACAATTACAGTGTAAACAATAATACAGACACTGTATATAATAACAATTTCAAAACTCAAGAATAAAGGATAATAAGTAGTCGAGGCACGCTTACAAAGCGCTGTCCTGAAGACAATTATTCGCTCTGCACGGGTTGCAAGCAGGCTACAGCGATCGTCTCAGCAGGATACAACGACTAACTCTGATAGAACAGCAACCTTGAACTACTCGGATCTGGCAGAACTCTTGGATACTTGCTCTCAATTTGACTCAAGATTAAAGAAAAGAAAGAGAAGAGAGAAGAACTCTTCAATTGGAATGAGATACTCTAAAATGGAATGAGGTGCTTCAAATGAAGAAACAAGTTGCTATTTATAGGCTAGCAACTTAGTAACTCTCCAAAAATAAAATTAATATAAACAATATGAAACATACATAAAAAGTAACTCGATTGTGTAGTTACTTGTAAAGAATCAAGCATAACTCACAAATTTAACTTTTAAGTTAAATTTGTAAAAGAAACTTCAACACATTTTGATATTTCAAACCATTTTGAAACCTTTGAATTTCAAGTCAAGTAACAACAACATAAATGAAACATCAATTCATTTTTGATGTTTCAAACCAACACTTTCTTTCACAAAATTTTACTATAAAATCCAACAGTCCGTCCTTTAGCAATTCATACCAAAGCATGTGTGTCTTAACATGTTGACATAGATATGTATTCATGCTATATGTGAGGTGAATATTGGGGTGTGAGGATGTCAAGTGAAACAATTATAGTAAAAACCAAAACAAAATAATAAGTTTAGTCCGTGAGCTCTCAAAGTTATGTCTAATAGATCTCTAAACGTTCAATTTTGTACCTAATAAGTCTTTGCACTTTAAAAGTATCTAATAGGTTTTTAAACTTTCAATTTTGTGTCTAATAAGCCTCTAACGTATTATTAAACATTTTTTAAAATTCATGAAAATTACTCAACACACAAAATTGAAAAGTCAAGATCCTATTAAACCCCAAAAAAAAGTCTCGAATAAGTTCATGAAAAACTCAAATAGATCAATAACCTATTAGTTGCAAAAATAACAAAATTCAAGGACTTATTTGACATTTTTAAAATCCAATGACCTGTTGGACATAAAATTGAAATTTTAAATTAAACACAATTAAAATAGATTTTTTTTTCGCTCAACAAAATATTTAAGTGACAAACCGAACTAACTGGTTAAAGCATATATTATTGATTAATTTAAATTCTTCATCTTCATGTGTTGTTGAACTAAAAAAATGATTAAGTAAGAATTTAAACCTTTAATCTTATTGTCGAGATTATAGCACCTTAACCATTTGATGCTATAATCAAATTGACACCAATTAAAATAGATATTTTGCGAAAATGACAAACCAAAATAAAAATAATTTTTTTTTAAAAAAAAAAAAAGAAGCATGGGAAGAAGTATGAGTTTGTGTGAACGTGACGCAAAAGCGTGCCTGAAGGTACGCACGTGCGATGAGGTATCAAATATTATTATAAAAAGAAAAGGCAATGCACAAACCAGAGGCCTGCACCACAATTCACCGCAGAGACTCTTCGTCGTTTGAGAGAGAAAAAAAAGAAGAAGAAAAAAACAGAGACTCTCAGTTTTCTCTCTTCTCTCTTTTCTTTTCTCTTTTCCTTTTTCTTTTTCTTTTTTCGCTTTTTTTTTTTCGTCCAGTGACACTTGTATGTGATGGGGGAGCATACACAAACACCCAGTAGGAACAAATAGATGCTCTGTTTCACCACAGCTTTTTGATTCCACTGCTAAACTTTTTAACTCAATCCAACGGAGTGAAACAGAGCACAACAAAACCCAGAAAAAGAAGAAGAAAGAACTTGCAGCAATGGAGGGTGTGATTGTGAATCGTGAAATGAAGCAATCCAAGTTCAGGAGGATTTGTGTGTTCTGTGGGAGTAGCCAAGGCAAGAAGAGAAGTTACCAAGATTCCGCCATTGAACTCGGCAAGGAATTGGTAATTTTTCTGTTTTCTTGAACTCTATCTTCGATTTCCCATTTGTTTGGATTGCCCATTTCTCTGTTTTTTTTGTTGAGATGATTATTGGGGTTGATGTTGTTATAGGTTGTTCAACGTTACTTCCCTTCACTTGAATGCGTTGATGAAGTTCATTACGTATGTTGTTTGTTTTGATGATCGAATCCTTTGGTTTTTTGTCTTCCATTGATGTTCAGTTGGGATGCCTTGTGATTGTGCTCACAACGTGTTTGTGATTTTGCTCGATAATGACCCTTTACTTTTTTTGACTAAAATCTTCCCCAACTTTGAATTTTCCTCTTCCATTTCCCATTAGAAACTGAAATTACAAAGAAAATGATCTCATTAGGTTACAGTTGGTTTCCAAAATCTAATGAGTTCGTCGTCTTGTTTCTTCTGCAATGTCAATCTGTCGAGATTTTCATCCAAATGGGCTTCTCATATATACATTCCAAGTATAAAGAAACAATCCCATGTCATAAAACTTTGTCATTGAGATGATGATTTTGGTTGTTGTTGTTTTAAGGTTTCAAGGAACATTGATCTGGTATACGGTGGGGGCAGCATAGGGCTGATGGGTTTGGTCTCACAAGCTGTTCATAATGGCGGTCGGCATGTCATTGGGTATACCCCCATTTTTTATTTACATTGATTGGTCCCTTTAAGGTTGTTTTTTTTGGTTTTGTGTTTATATTTATGGGTTTCTTCACCATTACAAGTTTTACTATTGACTTTGGCATATTACTGTTCTTATGCAGGGTTATACCCAAGACACTCATGCCTCGAGAGGTATATCTGTAATCTAGCACTGTCATAAAGTCTTCAACCTTTTCTCTATATTTATTTAGTTATATTAAAAACTGTTCTATTTTTCTTTTATCTGATTTTGCATTTATTTATTCCAACAACTCATTCTTCTTTATGATACTTTTAGTTTTTTAATCTTTTTTTTTATTAGCTTTTTCCCGCCTCTACTCCTCTCTCTCTCTCTCTCTCTCATTTATCAGTTCCTTTTCCAGTACATTCTTCTGTGTGGCCCAAGATCTGTCTTTTTGATAAGGCTTGGGAGAGCCTTATCCATGATACTGCCCCCACTGTAGTTAGAAACTTGCAGCTCTCTGATCTTTTTTAAACTATATCCTCCAACCTTGCATTGATTCATGAACATTTTAATTTGTCTTCTTCATTTCAAACCCTTCATTTTTTATTCATCTCATGACAACTAGAAAAATTAGAGATTATCTCTGGATCAGAAGGTTTTGGATTTAATCCCTTTTTTCCCTGCAAACCCATCACTTTTTCTCTACAAACAAGGCTTTAAAACCTCTCTCTCTCTCCCTTTTTTCCCTGCAAACCCATCACTTTTTCTCTCCAAACAAGGCTTTAAAACCTCTCTCTCTCTCTCTCTCTCTCTCTCTCTCTCTCTCTCTCTCTCTCTCTCTCTCTCTCTCTCTAACCTATTCTATTCCATGGTTTCCTTTTACAGTTGACTGGTGAAACTGTAGGGGAAGTGAAGGCAGTGGCAGATATGCACCAAAGAAAGGCAGAAATGGCAAAGCATTCAGATGCTTTTATTGCCTTGCCAGGTGAGTATATAAAGCCTGCACATATCATCACATTTCCCCTATGTTATACACTACAAATTCTTAAGCATAATCTCAATAAAAAAACAAAGCGCCCATATCAGCTCCTTTTACTTTTACTCATTTTGGCATTCAACATTGACCAAAACCCCCATCATGAATTTCTCTTTCAAAACTTGCCTCTCTCTTTTTCTCTCTTTTTACAAGTTAAGTTACTATCATAACCATCTCAGAAACAAAAAGAAAAATCAATTGGGCTGTATGTTTATCTGACAGTCAGTCAAAGCTCTAAAAAGCCTTCTTCCTCTTTTTCTTCCTTTTGTTCCCTGCTGTAAACGAAAACATGCAATCGTCATCTTATTCTCTTTTTTTTTCTTTCCATAAATTAACAATATGGTTCTGCTTTCGGTGCCTGTCTTTCATCTAGCCTTCTTATTAGTTTCACTGATCAGTCAATTCAATTCCAAATATTTCGGCCTTTATTCAACTTTTTTTTAAAACAAACTTTGTCACCATCTGCATTAATGGCGTTGTGGATTTATAGTAGCTGTGGGCAGCCATCTTCTTCTTAGGCTGGGACATGATTAATTAAAGAAAGATCATTGACCAATCAATATCAGACACTGAAAAAGAGAGTTTCTTGAATAATAAATATATCAGATGTGGGCAAGCTATGTTCTTTCCAAAATCCATAGCTTCATTAGCTCTGCCCCTGCCATGTAGGGTGAAAAAGACTAATTTGACTCACTTTGCTCAAATGATCCTTGCTACTATAGGGAATTATTACGTTCCCTCTTTTAAAACTTTTGCCCCCAATTACTTCTTTGGTCATGTTTGTTTCATTAGTTTTGACATAGACGTTTTTACATTGATGTTGAAAACTCATGTTTATTTCATGGATGTTTGTTTTTTGAAAACCAAAGTAATTATTATCTATGAATAAAAATAGGTTAAAATACCATTTTGGTCTATATATTTTGAGTTTTGTTTTATTTTGGTCTTTGTACTTTTAAATGTCCAATTTTAGTCTTTGTAATTTCAATAAAGCTTAAAATTGGTCCTTATGATAAGTTTGAAGTTAATTTTTTATCAAAAATAGTTAAATAATAATAATAATTTTAATACAAGAAAGACACAATGTGAACATACTTCTAAAATTTATAGAAAGAAAGTTAATAGAGACTAAATTTTTTAAGAAAAATTAACAATAAACTAATAGTATGGACCAACTTTAAGCTTTATTGAAAGTACAAGAATTAAAATTGAACATTTGAAAGTTTAAAAACCAAAATAGAAAAAGTCCAAAGTACAAAGACCAAAATAGTATTTTAACCATAAAAATATCTCATGGATTTTATTTTCCTTTTTTGGAGATGAGATTTTTTTACTTTGGACTTTTTTTCTTGAGAAATGAGGAGAAAGAATAGAGAAAATTACTCTTTACCTTCTAATTGAGGTGTAAATTAATTTTAATTGTTTTAAGTTATTATTTTTTTTATTAGTTAATTATTTAATATAAATATTTTAATTAAATCTAATAATTTTTTAAAAAAAGTTATACACAAAACCTATTAAACAAACACGTACATTTTATATTACTTATCATATATATCCAAACGCATACATTTATTATTCTAGACTTTAAATACAAGGTTTTTAACTCTTAGATATTTAATATTTGTGATCCAAACGAACCGTTGGATATTTCAAAACATTTTAGAACGCTAAGTGGATTATAATAGTCTGTAGAGTTACATAATATGTATTTATGATGCATAGTTATTTAGTTTTAGTTATATTAGTTTGTGTTTGAACACAGAGTTATTTAATTCCACATACTATTATAACTCACTCAGTGTTCTAAACAAGCCTTAAAGTCCTTCCTATTATGTAAACGTTCACATGTGTGTTTTAAAAATATTCCCTTCCAAGTTCACTGTGCCAATCTGAATCTCAGGCTTTGAGAACAAACTTTGGTTAAATCACAATTTTAATCTATGAGGATTTCCCATCTTTCTATCACATCTTTCTACCACTACATGCTCGGACTAACATTTATTGAATAAGCTTGTCACATCACATGATTATTTAATCAACAATGTTAATCTTAAAAGACTACACCTAATCGCATCTCAAAGTTGAAGATATATATATATATTTGTTGTTTAAAACCTAAATAAATACCGTCATCAAAGTTTAAGAATTAGATTTGTAATTTAATCCAAAAGGGTCCAACCAAAACAATATTGGCATTTTTTTAAAAAAATTAAAATATTGGGCAGTTGGAACATAGAAATAGGTTGATAATCTGTTGAATCTCTCTTCCAATCATATGAATGCATGCAGGTGGCTATGGGACTCTGGAAGAACTGCTTGAAGTCATAACCTGGGCCCAGCTTGGAATTCATGACAAGCCAGTCTGTGTTCCTTCTTTTTTCTATTCAAATACTCCATCTGTTTAATTAGCCTTACTTATTGCCTTTGCTGAGATTGGTTAGCTGTGATAGTTACTGAATATGAACAAAATGAACACTGAAAACTGCAGGTGGGGCTGTTGAATGTTGATGGATACTACAATTCATTACTGTCATTTATTGATAAAGCTGTGGAGGAGGGATTCGTCAGTCCAAGTGCACGTCAGATTATCGTATCCGCGCCATCCGCGAAGGAACTAGTGAAGAAGTTGGAGGTATCATGATATACCAAAATTATAAAATTTAGCAAAAGTTAGTGTTATGAGTACATAAATATAGATGGTATCAAGTTTTCGTGTATAAAATATGATACTAAATATCTAGTTTTTGAACTAACGTGAGCTATACTCAACTAATCTAAACATATTCTTCAACCAAGATGTCAGAAGTTCAAATTTCTCTACATAAGATAAAAAAGGTTAGAGGTTGTCGAATCTACGGGTTATTTGTTAGAGAAAATAATCCAATTCTGCCTGTCTTTGTTCACTTAACTTGGTGTTGGTTGTGGTGTGTAGGAGTATGTGCCTTGCCATGAAAGAGTTGCTTCAAAGCTGAGTTGGGAGATAGAGCAGTTTGGCTACCCTCAAAATTGTGATATCTCCAGATGATTTCTAAACTGAAGATGGTGAAGAAGATTTTTTGCAAATGGAGGAGGCTAATATGAAATATATCTATTATTTCCTATTTTGGGGAGGAATTTTTTTTTTTTTTTTTTTGTAAATTACTCCATTTCAATGTCAATGTATGAAAAAGCTTCTACATTTAATTGTTGAAACTTTTTATATCCTTGAAAAGCTGTGAGTATAGGATTCTAGCTCTGATGAAATTTCCATCTTCAGTGGCAACTTATATATACATATATTTTGTACCTTTGGCTGCTTTTATTTCATTAGTTTACTCTCTACAGACATTGTTTTTTTTTTTTTACAGAAAAAACCATTTTTAGCTTTTGTTATAACTTGTAAGAGGATATTTGGTAAAACTAAGTTAAATTACTTGGTTGGGGATTTTAGATGGAGGTCTAAGGTCCTTGTCCTCTTATTTTTCAAGATAACAATTTGATAGATGGGATTTTGGTTGGATACTAGTAAGTTCAATAAGATCAAATTTTTTTAGGGACTAAGAGGTTGTTTAGAAACTATTTCCAGAACTAGGTTTCCATTTTTTTAAGATAAAAAATTTATAAAAGTGAGTTTAGATAAATGTTTCATAAAAAAATGGTTGGATGGTACCTATTTTTTAGAAAAAAAATAATCTTCTCATGTTTGATAACAATTTTGTTTTTAGTTTTCTATTTTTCAAAATTTATGTTTGTTTCCTCCTAATTTCTTTAAAATAGTTTCCACTTTTCTTACAGAAATATTTGAATTCTTAGTCAAATTCCAAAAACAAAAACAGATTTTTAAAAACTACTTTTTTTAGTTTTCAATCCTTGGCTTGGATTTTGAAAATATTGTTAGAAAGTAGATAATAAAACAAAGAAATTCATATATGGAAGTAGTGTTTATAAGCTTAATTTTCAAAAATAAAAAACAAAAAATCAAATGATCAAAGAGGCCTTTAAAAACCTAAATTTGTAGATAAAATAATATTTAATGCCCATCCCTTCGCCCATCACAATTTATAAAACAATTTTGAAAAAAAAAATTGTTCAACCCTAAACCTCCTTTTCTCCCAACTAAGGCCACTTCGCTTAGAAAACTCAATAGGACTTGTCAAGTCTTTTGGAACAAACCTTACAGTATAATGAATTCAAAATTTTTTAACTTTTGGTAAGCATATGAATATTTAGTCTGAAATTTAAAACTTTGGATTTGTAGTCTATGCTTATTCGTTTGTATTAATGTCATGAATTTGAAAATGTATAGTCTAAAAGAAGTAAATTCACACATATACTAAATAGAGACTTGATTTCACTATTTTAAACTACACTAATTTACCTCGATTTTTAAAATCAGTCAAATTTTAGAAGTTAAAAATTTGATAAAGATCTCTTCAATGGTTTTCTGTCTACAAGAAGAAAACCAAAAACTAGAGTGATTAATTTTATCCATTTATGAACTAACTCATCGACTCACTTACTCAACCACTCCCTGACCCACATCACCATTTTCATTATTTTGTGGAGCACTCACAGAGGGTGTCTGTTCCTTTATATCATCTGGCTTTGGGATGCAAGGCTGTGATTTTCTTCTGAATCCCAGTTTTTTTGGAAGAAGGCTCCAACTTTTCTTTGTCTTAACCAGCTTCTCAAGCTCCATTTTCATGCCCAAACACTCCCTTTCAAGCTCTGAAACTCTCTCTTTTACATCCTTTCCACCACCCTCTTCTCCATCTTGTGCAGCAGAGTCCATTGGCCTAGAACAATCCTTCTTAGGAAGTCCAAGGTTTCCATTCGGATGTTGCGAGCTCTCGAGATTGTCCGAAACAAAGAACCAACCAGAGATTGATGTTCGGAGTCGAAGCTGCTCGAAGAAAAGGACTTGGACGATTACTCGAAGAGGTAGCCTCTCATTCTGCGCTGCATGCGTACTGGCTTCTAAAGAGAGCTTTTGGCAATTCATCAATCTACACAGTTGCTCCCTCTCTGAATCTGAAAGCCAAGGATGGGCCTGAACAAGTTGCAAAGTACCATCAGCCATTAAAGTTTCAAAACCAAACACCACAGTATATCAATCTACACTGATATTTTATCCTTCTTTTGCAAATATCACCAATGATTATTGCATAAGGAGTTTAAGCAGATTACTAGATGCCAATATCTACAAGCTAAAGCAAATTACTTACAGTACCCAATTGGATTATATGCAAGGTGAAGAACGTGAATACTCAGAATCTAGATGAACTAGATGCAAAAGCAATTGATCATATGCCTGATGCAAGTGGGGAAAATAAATCTTACTTTTAGGTACACATCAATGGCATGATAAATTCCATCATCCAGTGGCCTAGCATAATCAGGGATCACAGCAGCAAGAGACTGAAATTTTGGCAGCTTCAGGTTAACATCTGGAGCTACCTCTGCAAGATATCCATCCACCAGATTTGCCACCATCGTTATCGGGGTCAGTGTATCCGTTCCGCTGACCAACTGTCCCTCTTCAACTATGCTAGGAGAAGATGCAGTTGTAGCATGGTATATAGACATGAAATGGTCCAGAATTCTCTGAATGCAGTCTATGTCATAAAGAGTCTCCACATTATATCCCATGTTGGGAATGAGTAAATCAACAAGCAAAGCTTGGTCCAATTGACTGCCTATTTTTTTCTCTAAAATTTCCCTACATGATGGACTAGCATGCAAAATCATAGCAGTTCTGAGAAGCCTAAGCAGGAAGTTGGTGGTGGTGACACCCTTTATACTTGGTAGTAACCCCACAATTTCCTCGAGCAGGACCCTTTGATCTGCCTCACAATTTGAAGAAACTGTGGTTCCTGAGCCAACATGGTTCATATCATTGAAACTTGATTGATTATTGATCAAGGGGATATTCCTCTTAGCATAATATATTAATGATGCAGCTATATTCTCAGCCTTCAATCCTTTAGCTTCAACAGACAAAATCAAAAGCTTATATAGGGGAAATCTAAGAAACGACACGTCCTCGTACCACCAATCCTCGCCGGTAGGCTGTGGCTTCGTGGCTGAAGATATCCCATTCCATAGAACAGTTCCATTGGGGCTTTGGGCGTTTTCCTGTCCCTTCACCGGCCAATTGAACAATTGTGGGTCTGCACAAGCTTTGATAGCCAAGGAATCAATACATCTTGACACAATGTGAACCTCTTCTGCATATGATCCTACTTCTTCACAAGTTTCAAGAGCTTTAATGGTATCTGTCCAATTTCCAAATACCTCGTTAAGGAAAATCTCTGTTTGAGAAATCAAATTCCCTTCTCCATATTCTTCAGTCATTTGCAGGTATTCTGCTGCACATCTAAGGCTGACTATATTCAAAGAAGTGAGCTCTATTTTAACTTCATAGCAAAATTTCGCAACAAGTTCAAAAGCTTTAGCTCCACCAGGTATATCATGAAGTTTCAGGACACAACCAGATCCATCCTCACTGGGAATCTGTTCTATAAGCTTCTCTAGAAACCCACTTTTAGAGAGCAAAGGAAACTGCAGTAAACGCCAGAATGGAGATGAAAAAACTATTAAGTAATTTGCAATGAAATTTCAATCTGTTCATTCAATTGAAAACTAGGAATAGACATGGAAAAACTCATACAAAAACAAAACAAACAGACCTTATGAAGATGAAAAGACATATCTCCAACTTCAACCGCAACATCGCTAGGTAACCCACTTGAGCAAAGCCTAACGAATACCAGACATTATAACCTCAATCAAATCACAGGGCTAAAACACAGAGCAGTCATTTTACAGAACCAGAGAGTGAAATTCTAAATCATATGAATCGGCATTAATACAAGAACGCATTACAAAATCATAATTAACAGAATCAACGTTTTCTAATCCCGATCCTGATTTCGAATCAAAATAACGAAAAGGGGTTACCAAGTCTGGCCGTCGCGATGAAATGCTTCCGGTTTTATGCCCAATTTCATGGTTGCCATGTCTGGTGATCGGAAAATCGGGAAGAGAAGCCTCAAAACATGAAGAGAAATGGGGAAAAGGAAAATGGAAGAGATTATGGAGGAGAAGGAGAAGGAAAAAGGGGGAGATTGTAAGAAATGTGAACATTCCTAGATGATCGTGAAGATGTTTCGATCGAAGGGTAGCGAGTCTAAAGCAAAGAAGAAGTGAGAGTAAAAATGGGGAGCGCTTCCAATGGCGACTTCTCTTCTACATTTGCGCTTTTTTAAGACTCTCCCATCTCTGTGGAGCTCACTTTCTTTGAGATTTACGACATGTCGGCTTTAAATCCTGAATGAAAGGAAAGTTCCTTTCTAGGCATTTTAATTTTATCAACTAATTAAAAAGAAAAATTTTATACATTTCCTTTCCCTAAATTTCGTTCCAAAACTTCTAACAATGTCAGAAAAGAAAGGAGAATTATTGAAAGTAACCACTACCATGTTATTTTTAGTTATAGCGGTTGGTGTTAATATGCGCATGTTTTTTCATTATTTCTCTATAATATGTTTCATCTTTCTTGAGAAAACGTTTGAACTTTTAGTCAAATTCCAAAAACAAAAACTAATTTTTTAAGCCCCGTTTGATAACCATTTGATTTTTAGTTTTTGATTTTTGAAAATTAAGCCTATAAATATTACTCTCACATATGGTTTTACTTATTTTATCATCTACTTTTTACCTATGTTTTCAAAAACTAAGCCATATTTTGAAAACTAAAAAAAATAATAATTTTCAAAAACTTGTTTTTGTTTTTAGAATTTGGCTAAGAACTCAAATGCTTCCTTAATGGAGATGAAAACCATTGTAGAGAAATTAGGAGAAAACAAGCTTAATTTTCAAAAATCAAAAACTAAAAACTAAATAGTTATCAAACGGTGTCTTAGTTTTCAAAACTTAGCTTGATTTTTTAAAACATATGTAAAAAGTAGATAACAAAACGAAAAAATCCATAAGTGGAAGTAGTATTTATAGACTTAATTTTTAAAAATAAAAAACTAAATGGTTATTGAACGGAACTTTAATCGTCCATCTCCTTATTTATAATTCATGGATAAAATTATTCAAAATTATTACAATGTAACTGTCACTCTTAACAATTAAATATATAAGTTTAAAAAGGGAAAAATCTAGTTACGGTGTGACATTCACAACCAAGAAAACTAAGGTGGTTAACTTTTCTAAAGAATAATATTTAAAGAGTGAAATGATAATTGGATTGAGAACATGATTAGAGATTTTTTTTTTTTTTTTTTTCTTTGACGGTGATTAGAGGACTTTTAAAACTACTAATTTGCACAGGCCCTTATCCATCCCAATATAATAATTTAAAAACAAAATCATTAATCACTTGTTAACTTTGAGAATAGTAAATGGTATTTTTTTTTCACCAAAAAAGAAAAATAATAAGTAATTGGTATGTGTTTATTTTGGATATTAATTGTTAATTTACATGATTAAGGATTAATCTAAATATTGATAAATTATCGATTAAATTTTACCAAATACCCCTAAACTTTGAGATAAGTTTCAATTATATCCCTATACGTTGAAAATTTTCATTTTTACACTTGAGCTTTGAAATTTGTTCTAAAAGATACCGCTCAACCTATTCCATTGCCATTGAAAATTGAAATGATTCCAAATAGAATGGATTTCTTAGAAACGTTTTAAATTTTTTGGATGGGAGACATTACATTTACCGTACAGGACTCATGACTACAAACACTTTTACTGTTAAATAAAAATATTCTAGTGAATAAAATCATAAGCATAAATGAAGAAACATATGTAAGATTGTTAAGTTCGTCTTTAGTTGAAATATAATATCAACTCTGGCTGTTTGCATTTGAATTTCATCCTTAAAAATCTAATTTATTAAAAAAAAAAAAGCAAGAACACATAACTTTAAAATCATTTCCATGGCCTAATTTGAACAGAATTTCAAATTAATTCTCGAATCATTTGAATTCTAAACAGAGAAGAAAAGAATAAAACCCAAGTTCCAAATTCTAAAAAACTGTTCTACAGGCTAAACTTTTACATCCACCTAATTCATGAAAAGAAGCTTCCTGTTTGTTACCTTTTTGTCACTGCTTTCCTTATGGCTAAAAATGGGAAGTGATAATGCAGCTCAATATTTTTGTTTCTCCTTTCCGCTTTGTGATCCTGCTGCCAAACATTCCCATGCCAGTTCAGACTTGAGAATCTAAAAGTCCAACGACCTTACACGAACAAGATCTGTTCTATAAGTTCTACAATTGTGTCCTTGAGTTCTAAAGAATCTAACAATCCATCCATTACTCAGAAGTGAAATATGGGAATAAACAGAAGCCTTCCCCTGAGCTTTGTTGAGTTGTAAAAGCAAGAGAAAGTCAATGGTCTCAGGAGATTGCAGAATCTCCTCTCCTCCAGAGTTCAAACAAACCCTTTCATTGTTTGCAGATAACAAAGGGAAACCTACAAAAACATACCCCACAATGACCTTCATAAGTTTATCATTTGGTTTAGTACTTCCCATCACAAGCCATGACTATGACTGGCAAACTTAGTTATAAACGTCTTACAATTCGAATTCGATGTTAGTATTCTTATCTTTGTTTGCGAATTAGCTCTATTGAGATCCACACCTCAACTGCTCAGCCTCTAGCCTTCGCTGTAAGGCATCCACTTGTTTACGAAGAACAAAGTTTTCCTGAAAATTTCGACGCATTTAAGGAGGAGAAAACCATGTACATACAGATACAGGACAAAATTTTAGTGTTGGAGGCAAAGTGATAGTATTCCTTTGCATGTATGTGATATGCAGGTCTTATTAAGTGATTTCCTGATCTTTTGAAGGAAAGATTAAAGAGAGAACTTACTACTTAGTTACTCAAAACTCAATAACTATATAGTTATATCGAGGAGTTACCTCTTGCATATTTGTCAACTTCTGATTGATTCTAGCATCATCCCCCACCTTCTCAAAAGATCCTTTAAGCTGCCAAGTAGAATTGTATTCGATCAGCAGTCAACAAAGACGTACAACCAACTTTCTACACGTGGAGTTTGTTAAATCATCACTAAATTCAAAAGTTTAAATTAATGGATTAAGATATATTTAATCTTTTGCATACTCTTTTTAACACTCCTCTCACTCAAAGATTTCAAAATTAGTATGAGATTCAACAAGTGACTATAAATATTAATAGGGAACGAAATCAATTGGCAAAGTTTGAATACTTTCATGCTCTAGTACTATGTTAAATTATCTTAAACCTAAAAGCTTGAGCTAATATGTTACTTAAACCAGTTACTTAAGATATCACCATACTACAAATAAGAGATCAACATTTTTTTTAATATTTGTGAGTGTTTGGGCCAACATGCACACACCTCAACTAATTCCAGGACAATCGTCTGACCCTACTACATTTGATTGCCAAGAAAATTCGTAGGATATATATTAAATCCTAGCCTAGGTAGGTGGTCACCATGGCTTGAACTCATACCTCTAATTCCTTTATTATTCTCATGGCCCCTTATTGACTACTAGCCAACCCATGATGGTTTAGGGATCAACAATATGCGAAAGATTTCATCGTTCATGCTGCCAAGAACAGCGAGTTACTTGTTCAATACAAAAGCATTTCTCATATTCCGTGTTTAACAAGTTTTTTGCCGGTTGACAATGCTGCAAGACGTTTTGAATCTTTGAGCAGCAACAAGGATAAACAAAATTCAAGCATACCCCATCAAACAAACGGTTTCAGAAAAGTAATTGCACAAATCATAATAAAACCATCCAACTTGATCAATTCAATTGAATTCATCAATCTTCATGGCAACTTAACCCTAGAGATACTGACCTTGTTTAGCTCACTGTTACATCGATTGGCTCTATCTTGTTCGCGGTCATACATACGACGCCATTCCGCAGATTCATCCATTGCCTCCCGGTTCGCAAGGTCGAACTGCCTCCTAAATAATCCATTAACGATCAATTTAAATCTAACCGATAATCTTACTGCATTTTACATTTCGAAGCTCCAACTACGCACATTAAGAGAAATCGTTACCATTTCCTAAAATTTCATACAGATTTCCGAAACAAGAACCTACAAAATGAGAAAAACGAACCAAAAGTGGAAGATCCAGACCTGAGCAGTTCGGCTTCATCGGTAGACATGGAATAGTCGATGGTCCAAAGCCTCATGTACACCGCCAATCCTAAGAACATCGCCACCGCCAAACCTACGAAGATTTGCTTCCGACCTCGCCCCATGTACCCTCTCAAGTCAATGGCCGATGAAATCGACGCCGACAATCTCGCAGGTGGAGACCGGAGGGAACTTCTCCCTGAAGACGAAGACTCTTAGCGCGGTTAGCCCATTATGATTAGGCCCAAATTTCCAATCCGGCCCATTAAAGCCCAATTCTCAATATTATCTTTAAATATATAGAGGCGCGCAGAATTGAGTTAAGTTGAGCAAAGTTAGTTTGTAAGTGAATTCAGAAGTATGTGTTTGGCGTGCAGAGTTGGGTTGAGTTGAGTCAAAAAGTCTGTGTTTTGGGTGCTAAGTTGAGTTATCATGAGTATCTGGTGCAGTTTTTTTATAATTCAAAATATACTGATTTTTTGTTAATTGTTTCTTTCCTTTATTTTTATTTCTTCCAATCATTCATCTAGAAACATATTTTCTCAACTTTCTAACACTAAATTCAGATGTTCACTTCAAAAAAACAATATATTTCAACATTGATCTTAAAAAAAAAACATCATTCTTTATCTTTCCTTTTTTAGAAAATGATTTCTTCCAAACTATAGGCAATGTAGCCTTGTTTTCTCTTTCTGCTACACATTGAACTTCTTTCAATTTATAAAAATCAAATGTTGCATTCTTTATAACAACAAATTGATAAATGAAAAAAATGCAATGTATCTATTTTTTTCCTTTAAACACAAATTGAACTTCTATCAAAATATAGAAATCTAAAGTTTCATTTTCTAAACACACATTGAACTTCTTTGAAACTTACAAATGAGGACATTATTATAACCTTTTTCAATTACTAATAGGGTCTTCATTATGAGGGAGTTTAAAAAAAAAAAACACACACACACACACACACATTGACCATTACGTTTTTTTTTTTTTTTTTTTTTTTTTTTTTTGTGCAAAGGAATATTGTTTGTTTACATTTGTTTAAACACATATACTAAATTGAACATCTTTGAAAAAGAGAATGACAGTATTTTACTTTTTCAAGATGGCAAGAAAACGACAATATATTTCAATATTAGTGTCATGTAGGAGTGGAATATTCACAAAATATTAGTAGGTCATCAACGGCCTATTTACATGATTCACAAAACATAATTATGGTTCACAAAATATAAGTAATGACTAATGGGTCAAGTTCGTAAGTCCGAAGAAAGATTGTTGGAGCATAGAGTCAAACCAACTAAGTACACGTGTATTTCATATTATTTTGAACCATGGGAGTGCCGTCGATCGTTGGAAATTGTTGTCAGCTGATTGGTGCTACACGCAAGTGCACGTGATCAAAGTAATAAATATTGGAAGTCCTCTAGAGTATCATACCCAAAGGAACGGATTTTAGTAAAATTTATTAAGATGACACCAAATTATTGACAAATTGCAACTAAAATAACTGTGGGTATAAAAGATTTGTGAGGTATTTTGACAAAAGAAAATGTTTGAAAAATCAATGGAAGTGAGAAAGGGATTCAAGTTGCTAATGCTCCTTTGGAAAGAAAATGCAACAATAAGACAATTGCAATCATAGCTAACACAAGAAACTAAGTAAACCGAATTTAACTCTCATTTACTTTTGCTTTCAAAATCTTTAGGAGACTAAGTGATTAAACCTATATTTCTATGGCTAATCTAACTTAGATAGTTTTGCGCACAGCTCTAGTAGTTTTGGAGTCTCGCCCTATGTTTAGGGTCGATGTTTAGGACTTATTTCTAAGTTTTTTCCTTCATTGCTTTTGCGACATCTGCTTCCCTTAACCCTTTCGATATTAAGTTAAAACTTAACAAGCAACACTAGATGGCCAACTAGGTTTACCCAACATTGAACTCACCAAAAGCAAACAAAGTTCGAGTGTTAGCTAGATTACTTTTGCTATCGAGCCTTATATCTTTCCTCTAGGGCATTCACAAACTTGAATCCCTAAGGAAATTTAGCTCTTCATAATGAAACTAACAAAAAACAGTATGTTAAAATTGCTAAAACTCATTGATACAAAAGAATGAAGATATAAAACAACTAGCAATTCAAACTTGGTTTAAATACCCAATTGCCAAAAGGATTAATATGTATACCCAAAAGAAAGAACAGAACAGTAGCTAAACTTCAAAATTTAACTTACATAAAGGAAATTACAGCAAATTGAAGAAATCGAAAGAACACACTACATTAAAACTCATTGCTCTTAGCTCAATTGAACAAGAAATTGTTCTTAACCACCGCCAACTTTCGTTGTCATTGGATTGAAGGAGAGTTCAGAGATTGGAATGTATAAGAAAATTATAATAGCAACTAAAAAAAGGAAAATAAAACCCAAAATTCTCTTCCAAAAAACGAGCTCTCCCTTCACAGCTTCTTCTCCAAAATTTATAGAGACTTCGTGCTAGGGTTTCCTTCTTGGTTGATGAACAAATACATCTAAGAATCCAACTGAATTCGTGGGTATTTTCTGCTCGAAATCCCTTGATTTGCAGTTTTCCTTAATTTCTAGATCTATCAAATTGCAATTGCAGTGCAATTGCAATTTTGTTGCATTATGCAAAAACATGCACCAAAGTATTAAGTAAGTTTTGGCTTTTCTTCTTCTTTTGTTCTCTTTTCTTAACTTATTTCTTTCAACAATAATTTAATTAATTTCAACCCTTCTCTTGCCCTTTTATCAAACAATATTAATAAAACCACAAGTATAACCAAGTTTAAAGGCAAAATGATCCTCATGAATGAGAATTATCACCGGTGATAGTCACAGGAGACGGATATGGTCGCCAACAATTGTCGTCAATCGTTGGAGAAGGTAGTTGGCAGTAGCCATCAGTTGCCGCATATGGCTGTCGGTCGTCAGAGAAGGTCGTTGGCTGTGGCCACCCGTCGCAGGAGAAGATCGCTGGCGGTGGCCATCGGTCATTGGAGCAGTAGCCCATGTATCTTATATTGTAGCAAGTTGAAAGAGTTGAATTTTTTTACGGGGTCTTAGATTACATGGGGTTCCATCTCAAAACCAATTGGCAATGAGAGGAGTATCTCATGTATCTTATAAATTGTGAGGTATCTCTACATTTTTACAATGTGTGATCCTCAACATGCCCCTCAAGATGGTGCCACTTTGGGTTCACCATTCTTGGATCGGATCCCAATTTTAATTTTTGGACCAAATACCCGTTTGGGCTTCATGATCTCTGATACCATCTTAGATTACATGGGGTTTCATCTCAAAACCAATTGACAATGAGAGAAGTAGCTCATGTATCTTATAAATTGTGAGGTCTCTCTACATTTTTCCAATGTGGGATCCTCAACACAGGGAGTTAATTTCTCCATGGGCCAAACGGTGAGTTGGGTTTAAAACCCAACTCAACTCAACTCAGGGAGCCAAACGCCCCCTTAGTTATTTCGAATTTAATCTTTTAGTATAATTAAAAATATATATAGTATTGAATGAAATATAAAACATATAACCACTCAATTGATTTGATATTCTAATCATTAGTATTTTTTTTAACTTAATTTATAGTTTAAATTAAGGGAGATTTAAACTTACAATATTCATGAGAGAATAGTCATCTTTTAATCGCCAACTTAAGCACAACTCAATTAATTAGTTAAGGCATATACTCTCGACGAAGAGATCAACGGTTCGAATCTCCCCATCTCACATGTTGTTAAGCTCTAAAAAACACCGTCTTTCAATTAGTTGAACAGTGTGTAAGTTGAGGATTGAAATTTTAGTACAAATTTGATAAATAAAAAGATATTTACATGTGGAAGATAATTCTAATGGGATATTTGAATATGGTTTTACGTGGGTAGGTATATTAGTTTTTTTTTTTTTCCAATTATTGTTGGGAATGACTACAATGGGCTTTGGGCCTTTGGTCCATTATAAGTCTTTGCAAGAGATAGAATGGTGTTGTCCCACATTGAAAGATTTTAAGTTGGGAAGTGGGTTTATATACTAGAGCATCTTTGGGGGCTTGTAAAATGTGAATAGAGTGGTAGTAAAATCTCTCCACACACGCGCGCCGCCGCCGCCGTCCGTCCGGTCGGACGGGCGGGTTCGGGTTCGGGTTCGGGTTCGGGTTCGCGCTTGCGCGTAAAAAAGAACTAATTTTTTACCTTTCTATTCAATTTATGTTACCGTTTTAGAATAACTCACTCTTTAATGTCTCCTTAATGTTTGGATCTAAAACCGTTTTTCCTTCAAAACGTTTTATTTTATTCTTTTCAAATACAGATCCAGATCTAGAAAACAGAGACATTCTTCTTCATCTTCTTCATCTTCTTCCTTGGTTTATCGATTTTGGTATTCTGAGCAAATTAA
The DNA here is from genome assembly GCA_033996785.1 of Trichosanthes truncata. NCBI lineage: Eukaryota > Viridiplantae > Streptophyta > Magnoliopsida > Cucurbitales > Cucurbitaceae > Trichosanthes > Trichosanthes truncata. The sequence goes on from JAWPNB010000003.1 coordinate 55,213,545, forward strand.
TTTTGATTCCAATCCTCCTCTAACGAGTGCACGTTCGAGGTGGGTGTTGTGTTAACCTTGGGGAGCAATCGGACAGAACACGATTAGCACCGAGGTCGTGCCGAATTTGCTTTCAAGGCAGTGGTATCCCACGGCACAACAATTACATTCTGGTTTTCTTCGACAATAATTTGAAAGCAAATTTTTCCTTCTTTTTTTTTTTAATGTCGATCAAATCCGGAAAGGTCCTTCCAGATCTGTCAAAATTGGAGCCACTCGACGGAGCTAATTACCGTCGTTGGTCTCAGAAATTACTGATCTTCTTCGAACAATTGGAGGTCGACTATGTCCTTACCACAGATTGTCCTGATAGATCCAAGACGGTTGCTGCCAGTGATCCTGAAACGTCCAAGGATGCTGATCAATCCAAACGAGCCTTTGACGTTGATCCTGATAAATTTGAGAAGGACAATAAGACTGTCCGCGGCCATCTGCTCAACCATATGACAGATGCATTATTCGATCTGTTCGTCATCCAGAAATCTGCAAAGGTAATATGGAGCACACTTGAATCCAGATATGGTGGAGATGATGCGGGCAGAAAAAAATATGTTGTTGGTAAGTGGCTCCAGTTCCAGATGATGGACGACAAACCAGTAATGGAACAAGTCCATGAGTACGAGAACTTGGTGGCCAACGTACTGTCCGAGGGCATGAAAATGTGTGAAATTCTTCAGGCAAACGTGCTGCTTGAAAAATTTCCACCTTCCTGGAGTGACTACCGTAATCATTTGAAACACAAGAAGAAAGATTTGACTCTGCAAGAACTGATCAGTCATATGCGCACTGAAGAAGCCAACAGACAGAAAGATAAGCTGAATTCTGTTAATGCTAACCTCGTTGAATCTTCTGTTGCTTCAAAAGACAGGTTCAAAAATAAAGGAAAACAAATTGCGAGAGAAAAACCATCACAGAAGAAGGGTCATCAATTTAAAGCTACCGGTGGACGAATTGAGAAGTCCAAATTGATATGTTATGTCTGTGGCAAACCGGGACATAAATCCTATCAGTGTAACCAGAGGAAAGGAAGGCCAGATCAAAATCCAGGAGCTGCCAGACCTGCTCCACAAGTCAACATTGTGGAAGATGACATCATTGCTGCTGTGGTTGTGGAGGCAAATCTGGTGGAGAACAAGTCTGACTGGATTCTTGACACTGGAGCTTCGAGACATTTCTGCTCAAATCGAGATCTATTCCATGACTTCCAGGATACTGCTGATGGTGAATGTGTATTCATGGGCAACTCAGCCACTGCTGGAGTTCTTGGAAAAGGGAAGATTCTATTAAAACTTACCTCTGGAAAAACTTTATCTCTCAGTGATGTATTGTATGTTCCCTCATTGCGTAGGAATTTGGTGTCTGGGAGTTTATTGAACAAAGCTGGACTTAGGATTGTGTTTGAGGCTGACAAGGTTATCATCACAAAAAATGGTGATTTTGTTGGTAAGGGGTATCTAGCTGATGGTCTGTTTGTTTTAAATACTGTTTACGTTCCTGCTACAATGAATGAAAGTACCTCTCGTTTTGCTTATATAGTTGAATCTATTGATGTGTGGCATGGTAGATTAGGACATGTAAATGTTGCATCGATTAAAAGGCTTAAGAACTTGCATCTTATTAATGTATCAGAATCACATGGAAATAATAGATGTTCAGTTTGTGTAGAAGCAAAATTTGCTAAAAAACCTTTTAAATCAATCACAACAAGAAGTACGGAATTACTTGAATTAATTCATTCAGACTTAGCTGATTTTAGAAACACCACAAGTAGAGGTGGTAAAAAGTATTATATATCTTTTGTTGATGATTACTCAAGATATACAAAAATTTACCTTCTAAAATCAAAGGATGAAGCGTGTAGTATGTTTGTAAAATTCAAGGCTGAAGTAGAAAACCAACTGGATAAAAAGATAAAAAGGTTAAGATCTGATAGAGGTGGTGAATATAGTGATAACTTTCTTAGAGAATTTTGCGAATTAAACGGCATTATTCATGAAAAAACTGCTCCATATTCTCCTCAACAAAATGGCATAGCTGAACGTAAGAATAGAACACTAAAGGAAATGATGAATGCCATGTTATTAAGTTCTGGACTATCTGATAACATGTGGGGGGAAGCTGTGCTTTCTGCTTGTTTTATTCTTAACAGAGTTCCCCACAAAAAGCTGGATAAGACTCCATATGAGTTGTGGAAAGGTTACTCACCTAACCTAAGCTATTTGAAAGTGTGGGGGTGCTTAGCCAAAGTGGCATATCCAGAATTCAAGAAACCTACGGTTGGATCTAAAACCTTTGACTGTGTCTTTATTGGTTATGCTCATAATAGTGCTGCATATAGGTTTATGTGTTTGAGTGATAATTCAATTTGTGAATATAGAGATGCTGTATTTTTTGAAAACATATTTCCCATGGTTAAAACTATTAGTAATCCAGCTAGTACTTCACATAGTGATCAGTTAATTGTTGGTACTTCACGTAGTGACGAGGTATCTGCATCTTTTCCATCTACTTCTGACAACATGCATGAGCCTGAACTTAGAAGAAGTAAGAGACAAAAGATTAATAAGAACTTTGGACCTGATTTTCTGACTGTTTTTCTAGTTGAAAATTCGGATAAAATAGACAATCAGTTTGCTTGCATGTACTTGATAGACGAAGATCCTAAAACTTACCAAGAGGCTTTAAGTTCTGTAGACTCTAGTTTCTGGAAAGAAGCAATTAAGAGTGAGCTAGATTCTTTGATTATGAATCAAACATGGGACTTAGTAGATCTTCCTAAAGGAAATAAACCCATTAGGTGCAAATGGATCTTTAAAAAGAAAATTAGACCAGATGGTTCAATTGAAAATTTTAAAGCTAGATTAGTGGTTGTGGGGTATACACAAAAACAAGGCATTGACTATTTTGACACATACTCTCCTGTGACTAAAATAGCCACTATTAGAGCCTTGATCGCTTTTGCAGCAATTCATGGTCTTTTGATACATCAAATGGATGTAAAGACGGCATTCCTCAATGGTGATTTAGAGGAAGAAATATACATGATACAACCTGAAGGCTTTATTGTTACTGGTCAAGAAAACAAAGTATGTAAGCTTAAAAAATCTCTTTACGGTCTTAAACAAGCTCCTAAACAATGGTACGAGAAATTTAATAGTACTTTGGTAAACAACGGTTTTAAAGTAAATTGTTCTGATACATGTGTTTACTCAAAGTTGTTTGGAGCTGATTGTGTAATTATTTGTTTGTATGTTGATGACATGCTTATTTTTGGTACAAACATAGATGTGATTAATGATACTAAGTCATTTCTATCCTCACAATTTGAAATGAAAGATTTAGGTGAGGCTGATGTGATACTTGGTGTTAAGATAAGAAAAACCGAAAATGGATTTTCATTATGTCAATCACACTACATTGAAAAGTTGTTAAAGAGATTTGATTGCTTTGATGATACTCCTGTAAGAACACCGTATGATGCTAGTATGAGTCTTAAGAAGAATAAGGGAGACAGTGCTTCTCAATCTGAATATGCAAAAATTATAGGTAGTGTCATGTTTTTGATGAACTATACTAGACCTGATATTGCATATGCTGTGAGTAGATTGAGTAGATATACACATAATCCTGATAAAGATCATTGGACTGCTATTCGTCGATTGTTAAGGTACCTTAAAGGTACAATGGATTTCTGTTTGCATTTTAACAAGTTTCCTGCAGTATTAGAAGGATATTGTGATGCAAATTGGGTAACAGATAACGACGAGGTAAGCTCCACTAGCGGATATGTATTCATACTAGGTGGAGGAGCTATTTCATGGAAATCAGCAAAGCAGACGTGCATAGCACGATCCACCATGGAGTCTGAGTTTATAGCTCTCGAGTTAGCAGGGCAAGAGGCAGAATGGCTAAGAAGCCTGTTGGGAGACGTACCATTGTGGGGGGCGTCAGTACCAGTCTCTTTGCATTGTGATTCACAAGCTGCCATAGGTATTGCGAAAAATAGTGTGTATAACGGCAAAAGGAGGCATATACGCCTTAGACATGGAGCTGTGAAACAATTGTTGAAAAGTGGGATTATCTCCTTGGAGTATGTGAGGTCTAAGAGGAATTTGGCGGATCCTCTCACGAAAGGCCTAACAAGGAGAGTAATTCTAGAGTCTTCAACAAGTATGGGACTCAAACCCTTATAGTGGATCCATAGCCCTTAATTTGGGTGGTCTAAATATAGACTTGATGGACAACTTTAAAGTCTTCATAGCTCAGTTTTGAGTGGTTTGTCCTTGACAGACTTGATGAAGCAAGTAACGTGAGTGTGAAGGTGTGGCCGCCTTCTATGAAAGAGTTTAAAGGATCTCTTTCTAGAGCTCTCATGATGACCCAAGGTTTTATGTGCATGGCCATTAATAGCACTTGGATTACATTCGTATCGCGGAATCAAATTAAACACAAGGACTGAAACGTGTTGTGGGGGTCTCAATCATAACTGATGAAAGTTCAAGAGGTAACTCACTTTCTTTAATTAGGTTATTGCCCTACTTCACTATGCATCAATTCAAATCGTAAGATATTGATGTTTAAGTTTATTCTCCTTTCTTTGCTCAGAATATACTTTTATTTATTATTATTTTTTTCCTTCTTCTTTATCTTGTTAGTCATTCGTGGGGGACTGTTGGGAATGACTACAATGGGCTTTGGGCCTTTGGTCCATTATAAGTCTTTGCAAGAGATAGAATGGTGTTGTCCCACATTGAAAGATTTTAAGTTGGGAAGTGGGTTTATATACTAGAGCATCTTTGGGGGCTTGTAAAATGTGAATAGAGTGGTAGTAAAATCTCTGCACACACGCGCGCCGCCGTCCGTCCGGTCGGACGGGCGGGTTCGGGTTCGGGAATCGCGCTTGCGCGTAAAAAAGAACTAATTTTTTACCTTTCTATTCAATTTATGTTACCGTTTTAGAATAACTCACTCTTTAATGTCTCCTTAATGTTTGGATCTAAAACCGTTTTTCCTTCAAAACGTTTTATTTTATTCTTTTCAAATACAGATCCAAATCTAGAAAACAGAGACATTCTTCTTCATCTTCTTCCTTGGTTTATCGATTTTGGTATTCTGAGCAAATTAATTTTGATTCCAATCCTCCTCTAACGAGTGCACGTTCGAGGTGGGTGTTGTGTTAACCTTGGGGAGCAACCGGACAGAACACGATTAGCACCGAGGTCGTGCCGAATTTGCTTTCAAGGCAGTGGTATCCCACGGCACAACAATTACATTCTGGTTTTCTTCGACAATAATTATTATATTCTCTTTTAAAAATATATATAGGCAAATATATCCCACAAATTTAAATGTGTTAAATGAATCGTGGTCAAATGTACCACATGCCCTATTTCTATTGCATTTTCAACCAACTAATTTATCATTATTCTCATACTCGTAAGTTCATATATACCATGACGTGACTTATAATGTCTGTCCAATTCGATTGTTGACAACCACATAAAAAGATGGGAGAAAATAAATTGAACAAATTGAAAAACGTTTTAGGAGGCATATTATATACACATACAATGAATTGTCTCTTTGTATTCACATATCTACATTGCCAAGACATTGTAAGGTGTCATATTCGCATCCACCCAAAATCTTTGGTAACTATTTCATCTCCACCCAGCTAGCTAGGGCCCAACTCAATGATGATTAAAGTTTTCAATCAAATTAACTTAGACAAAAAAAAAATGTTTACATTGATTCTTACAATTAGCACATATAATTTTTTTAATTAAATAGCATGTACTTTTCTCTCAGCCTTAACACTTTCAATCGAAGTCGATTCACTCAACTCAATAATTGTACTTTTTCGCAAACCTCAAATATGCATGCATGTCTAGTATATTCTATAATTATGAACTATTCAAAATAAAAATACTAACTTAATCATTATAGCTTATTTGATTGACACAATATCAATATCCAAAATTCTTAAGGACTTTTATTTAAATTACGGATTCGCCCAGCATGACAATAGACTTTCATGATGTAGAGAAAAAGAAAAGGAGAAAAAAAACCATAGATTTGTAGATTTTGAATTCATGAAACATACAATGAATATTTGGGGTTTTATAATGTGGATTCACTGAATCCATTATTCTCTTTTTTATTTGCATATTATTCCCATTATCATGTTCTTTTTTCTTTTGCCTTTTGCCTTTTTTTTTGTTTTGGAGTGTTTGGATGTTTTTTCATGTTTCCAAATCTCCATGTGGATTCTTATTCTGGACAGGAATATCTTATTCCACTAGAAGAGTGATATTCTGGCTGCTACCAATCACGGACTATTCTCTATGGCCCCTCTTTTCTCTGCTTTGTGCCAAACTTCGCCGACAATAAGGACCATGGAAGCTCCACGCTCGAGACGGAATAAAAAATATGGGGAAAAAATTACGCGTGGGTTCGTACATAGGACCTCTTCAAAAAATTATATTTCAAAATGAAATATATTTTTTTATTAAAAAAATCGTTCGGTAGGATGAAAGTTATTGAAAATAGATTAAATTACAAGTTTAGTCCGTGAACTTTTAAGTTTGTGTCTATTTGATCCCTAAACTTTAAAAACTGTCTAATAAATTTCTGAACTTTTAATTTTGTGTCTAATAAGTCTCTTGACATATTCAAAATTTTGAAAATGATCTATTAGATATAAAATTGAATTTTATGTTTAATAGAACACTAAATTTTCATTTTTGTGTTTACTAGGTTCGTGAATTTTAAAAAACGTTGAATAGGTTAGGGACCTAGTAAACACAAAATTGAAAGTTCAAGGACTTATTGGACACAAAACTGAAAGTATAATGACATATTAAATATTTTTTAAGGTTCAAGGATCAAATAGATACAAATTTGAAAATTCAATGACTTATTATATACTTTCTAAAGTTCAAAATCTAATAGACACAAACCTAAAAGTTCATAGACTAAATTTATAATTTAACTTTGAAAATAACATAAAATAAAATTTCTCTTAAAAAAACTATAAAATAAAATTGTCAATTTAAGCATATAATGAAGATAATTAGAATATTTATACATTTCAAGTATTAGTTATTTTTTAATACAACAAATGTCATAAGGGGATTTGACCCTCCAACTCCAAGCATCAATTAATCATTATAGGTGTAGTTTGTATTAGAGTTGGTGAAAAAAGTAAAGATTTTAAAGGAATGAACTCAATTCATATGGTGAATATGGTGATTATTAATCTTGAATTGAATATCTTAAGAGTTTCTTTGACAATTAAATGTAATGAGTTAGGTGGTTATCTTGTGACCATGAGAGTCGAGCCACATGCAAATTGACCAAGACACTAGTGGATGATTTTTTTTATAAAAAAAAAGTAATGATGTAGTATTAGAAAGAAAAAAAACATTAAAAAAAATCATGATGTAAAGAGATGGTGTGGATAAGAGCTAGACAGATAGATAACTTTTTGAGGAGTGACTCAGTGATACTTTGTTCAAGAGGAGGATTGTTGGGAGTGTGATCAAAGCCCAAAATTAGGTAAAGGATTTTGCTCAAAGTAGATAATATCATATGCTAGGTTGACCTAACAAAATTATGATGTTACAATTAACATAGGCTAACTAGATCACTTTCTTGATATGTATTTTCTAAATGAGTTAAATTTTATTTTTATTATTTATTCTTTATACACAACGACTAATTAGAAACAATTTTCAAACTTCAAAGACCAATTAGAAACTAAATTCAAACTTTATGGATCAATTATGTTATTTTAAAATTTTAATGAACAAATAGAAACTAAATTCAAATATCAACGATCAAAAGACACAGCTTTAAAAACATGTGGACTCAACAGAAACTAACATCAAATCCTAGGGACTAAAAGTATATTTTACTCTTTTATTTATTTATGTGGAGATGACGTTTTCTAAAGCAAATAGTTTCATGCGATTATTATTTATTTTAAGTATCAATTCGGTTCATTGTGTTGTATTTCAAAATTGATCGGTGAATGGAAATACAATAATAAAATATATATGGCAAAAGGCACTTTTGATCTCAAAGTTTTGAGGTAGGGGCGGATTTATCATGGGCTCGCGGGGGCTCGAGCCCCTCGGACTAAAGAAACTTATATTATATGTATAAACTTAATTAATCACAAAATCAAGGTTTAGCTTGTAGGCAAGGGTGTCTCCAACCCCCTTGAATGTGCGTGTTCGAGCCTTGACTTCCCACCATGCCATGACCCACTTTATCGAACTCAAATTCCACCAAACCCCATTTTCCCTTCTCCACCGCCCATTTCAATCTGATGCGGCAGCGCCGCCCGCGAGTTCCGATCTCGATTAGACTCAAGAACACCCAAAAGCTCACCGAAGCCATGAAGCTCGTCACCTCCGCCAGAGTCCCGTGAGCCCAAGAAGCCGTAATCAACAGTCGCCCCTTCTCCCAATCCCCCACCGAATTTCTCCTTTTTCCTTCCTCCCCTCTTCTTATCCGGCTAGCAATTATGATCACAACATCAATGCCAAACAAAAATTCTCTCTCTCTAGGGAAGAAGAGGAAGCAAGAACAAACCATTGTCAATTAAACTACACAGAATCTAATACAGAACGTACAAAATAAAAACAACCCAAAAACTTAGAAAAAGTTCAAATTAAGGCACCCAGATGAATCTTTTCATAAAAAGAACACACAGTGGGAAATTTGTTACTAGTATACCATATGAGCATGTAGGTCTTACCCACAGCCTCATCTCCGACCGTGACACACTTGATGAACCTTGAAGCATCATAAGCCATTGAAAAAACAAAACCCAAATGGCAAGAAGAACCTCTCAGAGTCTAAAACCGTTCAAAAAAGAAAATTGCTACACAAAAAAGAAGAAGAAGAAGAAGAAGAAAATGGGGGTTTCGATTGGTGTTTACAGTGTCGTCTATGGCTTTTGATTCAAGTGGAAGAGATCGAGGAACGAACCCCATGATCTGGAACAAACCGTTCGTTGCTAGATCGGGAACAAATGGTTCATTCTTCCATATTTGGAACGCTTCGTTGGTTTCAGATTTAGGAATGGACGAATCCTTCGATATAAAACAGCAGCAAAGGACACGGCGGTACAGCGGCGAACAAACAACACGACGATGCAGCAAGGGAAATTAGGTGATCTCGAAAGCTTCGTTCATTCCAGATCTGAAATGAGGGATCGACCCGAGGAAAGTTTGGCGAGCGACACGGCTGAGTAGGAGTAGACAAATGGTGGCGAGCGTCGGACGGCGGGGCAGAGGAATAGAGGAGGAAGGAGAAGGGACATACGAGACAGAAGGGACGAGATGCCACGTCAATCGTCCCAATCAGCAAAAAAAAATGTAAATTTAAGATATGTTTTCCATTTGGATTAAAATTGTCACATCATCAATGTCTAAACAACATGTTAATTGCAACATTAGCATTATGATAAATCAACTAACGGTTTGGGACTAATTAAAATATTTTTTCAAACCTCAAAAACAAAAATGTCTCTTTTAAAAGTACATAAATTAAATAGACATAAAGTTCAAACTTCAATGACAAAAAAATGTATTTTACCCAAATATATATTTCAATCTTGAAGCATACTAATTGGAGATTTAGTCTGCATTCTCTCAAAATATAAATAATAATAATAATAATAATAATAATTGTTTTCCTCTCTAGATAATAATATATAATAATATCAGTGGAGAGATAAATGGTTTAAACCATTGGATTATCGTTAATTTCAAAGATTCCAACTTCCAAAATTTTAAATTGTAATTTTCTTTGAGTTCATAATAGTAATACATTTAATTGGCATAAGAAACAGACAAAGTCCAATTAAATTATCTATTATGAATTAAAAACTTCTTACCCGCTTAATGGAAATTGATATACTCTTGACCAAAAGGTCATAGATTCAAATTCCTCATCTAAAATATTGTTGAACTAAAAAAAAAATCCTTACCAAACTATCTCTATATGAGAAGCTACATGATAAGTCAACTTTTACTTATAAACTTTAAAAATTGTATTAATTTTCATCATAAACTTTCAATTTCATTAAATTAAACTTAAACTTAAACACTTTGCTTCAATTTTCGTTAAATTCACCCATTAATTTTAATAAAAAGTAATAAAAATCTTTTAAAAATACTTTCAATAAAATAAAATAAAAAATCAATGTTTGCACAAAAATAATTTTGATTAAAGTTCAAGATCGACAATTAAATAGATATTTCAAAACTCACGAATTTCAACAGAAATCCAACTCTAGTGTCATTTTTCTTTAAAACTTCATTAATTTCATAGTAAACATATGTTCTATATTCATTGGATGCACATGATAATTTTAATTGACAATTTTTCTAAATGAAAATCTATGAGAGGATAAAAATCGTAACACTTTTTTTTTTTTTTGCAAAATTAATATATTACTACAGCAAAAGGAGAACCTCACAGCCTGAGGCCAAGGCATAAAGAAATACATAACAAAGAAAGAAGATAACAACTACAAAACTCCCACATGAAGTACAAAGAAAATCCAAAAAGACAGTCAAGTAAAATATTCTCAAGGGAATAGCTCATCAGCGGACACACCTCCAATTTAAGAAGCACAACGAGACGTAACATCAAACTAAACAATAAAAAGAAGAGCCTGAGGAGAACACACCCCAAAACGATGCAAACACAAATTCTTCTACCCTTCAAATCCTAAGCCTCTAACGCTTACCAGAGCTAGCATGAAAAATCCAAGTCAATTCAGTAGACCAATATGCAATCCGATGAGAAGAGTGAGCCTAACCGAGAACCCCTCCCAAACAATCCAATTGAAAGGATAGTCAAATAACAGGTGATCCCTCGACTCTGAGCTCGATGCATATAATAAGAAGATCGTATGAATAGAGGAATCCTATCTATGAAGATGATCCCGAGTATATAGACGATCACGAATCGCCAACCAAGCAATAAAAGGAATGTTTGGGAATGTTGTCCCCAAACCATAACAACCTATGCCACAGAACCACATCTCTACGAGGTTGAACAACCTCCCAAGTACTCGCCACAAAGAACACTCCAAATCGGCAATGCAACCAAACAACTTTATCCTCTCTAAACATAACAGGTTGAACCAAGGTTGTAAGCTCTAACAACTCTCAACAGACATACACAACTAGTAAATATGTCCACAAGGCGACGCAGGGCCAGGGAATGGGTTCCCCGTCCTCGGCCCCACCCCCTATTTCATTCTCTGTCCTCGAGAAATTCTCCATTTAATTTTGCAAGGATCGGGACGAGGATTCCCAACGGGAATTTGTGAGGATCCGGTTTCCAGCGGGGAAATTTTTCCCGTTCTTTTTTTTTTTTTAAATCTTCTTTTTAATTTATTCTCAACCATAATAGAAATTCTTTCTAAATAAATAATTTTCAATATAATTTCTATTTTTTTAAAAAAAAAAGTTATAAAATTTCCTAATAAAAATAATAATATATCATAAGTAAAAAGATTATAATGTCGAAACGACTTAATTTCTGAAAATTCAAATTTCAATATTACAACATAGTTTTTAACTTTTTTTTAATAAAAAAAAATAATCTTCAACTAATTCTTACTATAATTTTTTTTTTAAACTTTCTATTTATAGGTAATAATTAGTATATATATATATATACATATATATATATATATATATATATATATATATATATATATATATATATATATATATATACATACTAACTAATTGGATTGGGGCGGGGTCGGGGACGGGGAATATATTCCCTGTTCCCATTTAGCTTACGGGGAGAAGAGTCTCCCTACTCCCTCCCTCATTCCCCATGTAATCGGGGATTCCCCGCCCCGTTCGGGGCTGGTCCCCGCGGGACCCCAGCCTTGCGGGTTAAATGAACATCTCTAACGACTAGCTCCAAATCCTACTTGATCAATAACCAAGAGTCTAACCAGATAAAGCACTAATGACCATCCCTAATAGAGAATTGGATCAGCACCTAAAAACGTATACACTTATTCAAGAACCTTTGGGGGTAGGCCGACTTAAACTTCTGACCTCTTGGTCGAGATTACATGTCAATTACTATTAAGCTAAGCTCACTTTAGCTCCCATATATAAGCATGTGCTATATTAATTACAAAATTAACAAATGTGTAAAGATATTCCAAATTACGCATTTATATTTCTTTAAAATAATTACGCGTTTCTATTTCTTTAAAATAATTACGCGTTTCTATTTTTCTACTATATATGAAAGTGACTTTTAACTTTTGACTTTTTTTGATCCCTTTTCTTTTTAACTAAAGGTGGAAGTTGATTCTCCATCTAGCTTAATTTCAAATTCATTACTAATTACTTTATGGCAAACATTGTAATTTGAAAGTCCAAAACATAAATTCGGTCTATCCATTTTGTTTTGGTTGTCAAAATTTCAAACATGTTTTTTTGTTCCTAAATTTTGTACAGATAGTCATCATTCTTAACAAATTTTTTAACCTAAACTCACATACGCAATTTTTTTTTTCTTTCTAATTACCCAATTAAATAAACTAAAATATTTACATTAGTAAATATTTAAAGTTACATATAGGCTTTAGAGTTGCTAAATAAAACTAGATTCTTGTTTGATTGAGCCATAAATCGCTCAAAGATTAGTTGTGAGAATTAAAGTAGCTTTTTGTTTGTGCAAAATATTTGAAATTCACTTAACCAAACACAAGATAAATATGAAAGATTTTGTACTGAAATAGGATTAACATATTTAATGTGATAAGTTCTGGTTATTAATATTAAAAGTAATATAATAATTTTGACATTATCGGTTACCAAATTGGAGTTAGTTGGGAGTTGGGAGGAGGTTGGAAGAAACCAAGTGGCGCCGTTGGATAATATAATTCCACTTTCTATAATTGTTGTGTTTTTCTTTTTTTTTTCTTTTTCTTTTTCTTGTTTTGCATTTTTTACAATAAAAACAGCTCGTACTAATTTAATGATCATTAATTCTGATGGTCATCGAATTAATATAATAATGTGTTTTAATTATTTTTTTAAAAAAACAACAACAACTCACTTGTTATCCATTACTTTGTAAATTCAATTTAATGATTTTATATTAAAAAATTTAAATAAACAACTTCTAAATTAGTTTTTTTTTTTTTTTTTAATAGTTTATTAAAACGCCCATAAAATCATTGCCAATCTTTGAAAAAAATTAAAATTTTTCATTTTTTATTTGAATGACCTATTCTAAAGATTTTTTTTTAAGTACAAAAAAGAAATGCAAATTATTTCAAAAATTATTTCAGAGTATGTCTTGTCATTTTTTTTAGTTGAGTGGACTCGATAAGCCAGAGAGTCTAAATAAGGTATTATTAGCAAGCAAAATTACATTTTAAAAAATACAAAAGCAAAGCAACATTATATATTGGGAAAAAAATGGAGCATTAATTTTTAACATTTTTTTAACTCAATTTTTTAAAACCTCTTTGTTGACATCATGATCAACTCACTTAGATCTAAAATTTTAATTTGGACTTCAGAAAAATCTAATTTTTTTTTTCTTTTTCTTAACAATGACAAATGAAAGGAAAAGATTAAGATCTAATATAAATACGATTAAATCAACTACTCTTTATCAATCAAACCGACACCTTTTTATTGAGAACCACAAACTACAGAGAAAAATATTGTGATGTCCCTATCAAGGCAAGGAAGATAAGCTGCATAGAATTCTTGAGCTTAGGATCAAAAGCTAAAAAAACAACTAAGAACTTCCCAATATCCACCCATTCCTTTTGCTCGCCAATCAAAATTTGCCACGTGTAAAATTTCACTTTGCATTCAAATTTAAATTAAAAATAAAAAATAAAACTCTCCTACTTTCAATGGCCGGACCAATTTTCTTATATTTCTAAGATTGTAGAGGTGGAAATGGAACTATCAATCAATTGAATGGTACTTTATCCACTACTCTCTGTTTAAATTGACAAAAAATGAAAAAAAAAATCATAAATTCTATGAAACCCAATTAAAATATTTTTAAAAAAAAAGCAATTTTTTTTTTTTTAATTTTCTTATAAAAGAGGATAACTTGATTGGGCAAGCAAGTGAAGATATGAATTCTTTTACCCAAAGAATTGCTCTAGCTTGTCTATAGCTTTCTCACCTACTCCCATTTCAATTGATTTAATTTTTTTTTAATTACTCTATTTTTCTTCATTAGACCCAACAAAATGCTAAGCAATTAAATTGATTTAATATTTCTAATATTATAGCAAATTGGTTGCTTATTTGTTAAGTATCAGAATTTAAGTATTTAAACTTGGAGATAATTATTTAATGGAGGGTTCCAGAATTGGAATCACAAAAACTCACTGTTTCCAATACAGATAATCACAGAGAACATTTTGAAAGAACCAAAAAGAAGAAAGAAAAGAGAGGAAAAATTATGAAAAATTACATTCATTTACTTCATCAAAATTCTCTAACGATTATTCTAAGTATAATTTCCGGTACTGACTATATTATATGATGGCTTTTTTTTGGGGGGGAGGGCGGGCTAAAAATTAATTTTTAATTAATCTTCGAACCCAGTTTTTTCCCAAATTGCATTTCTCACCATTCTCAAATCTCTGCCCTTCAGCGTCCTTCCGATCCCTTCGTGAACCGAAAACGATTTGCCTCGCCGTCGCGCCAAAAACTCGTGCGGCGGCGCCGGCCGTATATCGTCGTCGTCGTCTTCGCTATCGTCGAAAGCCTCCGCCGCCGCCTCTCGCCGGCCGTGCTTGCTCTGATCGCTCAGCAGAATCTTCGACCAGTCAGGAATGTTGACCGGCAATGACGACGACGCCTTCACCGCCTTCTCGGCCGCAGCGCCGCTTATCTTCGGCATTTTCTTCGAGATCGGAAAGATCTTCCTCGATTCCAGCGGCGGAGTTTGCCCATACGTCCAGATATCGGCTTCGTCGAACTCGAAGAGGTTATCGGAAGATTCAGAACGGCGGACGGCGGTGGCTGTCTCCGACGCCGGATATATGTAGTTAGGTTTCGAGTGGAAACCGAATCCGAAGCCTAAGCCTCTCCTTGACGCCATTGAAAATCGATCGATGCTTTCGAGTTCTGGATCTTCTTCTTCTCTGTGATTGAATTGAATTCAATTTCAACTGCTCTGAGGGAATCAAAGTCTGTAATAATTTTGATTTTTGGCCCACCAGTTTTATAATGGATTTAATGGATAAGTTCACGCTTCGACCCCCCCTCCTTTCTTTGCCCGGCGTACGAACATTTTAAAGTTTATAATTAAAAATAAAAATAAAAAGCCGTGAGACAATTCTGGAATACGGCCGCCCTCATGGTTTTAGCGTGCACTCGCCGTTGGATTTTCACGCCATCTCTCACTTATTTCTTTAACCTTTTCCCTCTTTATAGTAATCCTTTTAATAAATTTGTTATGTTTGTTTAACTTTTGTCGTTTATCAAGTAATGGAAAAAATTTAAATTTTTACTCCTTAACTTGTTTCCCTCTAAACTTTCAATTTCCATTAATTCACAAATTAATTTTAACAAAAAATAAATAAATAATTTATGTAAACTCACTAATTTCAATAATATCAAGTTTTATACCAAGTTAAGTTTGATTTATGTATAAATTAACTATTAAATAACTTTGTCAAACTCACCATTTTTACCAAAACTTTAGTTTTGATGTCGTTTTCTTTTGACATCTCGTTAATTTTGTACCACACATGTTTAATTCAATCAAAGCATATGAGAATACTTTTTTTAACAAAATTCCAAACGAAAATTTATCAGAATGTATAAATTGCAACACTTTTTCAAGTTTAAGGTTAAGATTAAAATACTTATATAAGTTTGGGATATAGTTTGATTAAATTAAAGTTTTATAGTAAAAATTGATACAATTTGATAAGTTTAGAGATGAGAATTGATTTTTTTTCCTCCAAATTAATTGAAATAAAATCATTTTTCCCTTTAAATTGGTTTCATGAAAAATCAAAATCCGACTACGATGATTTGTGTGTTTTCTTGATTTATTTATTTATTTTTATTTTTTTGCCCTAATGATAGATGGTACCAATGAATTTTTCAAGACAAAAAAGGTGTGCATTATGTGAAATTGTGAATGCCATGAATAGCCGAGTTTATCCAGCTTTGGTAGGCAAGTCGAGCAAGTAACCCTGTTTATGTGGTTGGTAAAAGGCCAAGTTGAGCAAGTTTGAACTAAATGCTCAACGGAGCCATTGACTAAGTTAACTATAGAGACCCAACTCACTAATTTAGCTTCGAACTCTTACTAAAGTCTAGAAGACCTAATAAGCGATAATATTGAACACGACACTTGAATATTCGGAGAGATGCCCTACGATTACATTTATACAAAAATTATTGGTTAACTATGACAATATATGGTGGTCACTTATCTATAATTTAATATCTTACGAGAATTACCTTGCCAAAAAAATATAATAAGGTTAGACAGTTGTGTTATAACAATAATCGTGGTGTGGTTGTGTTAAAAAAAATTGGAGCAATATAAAAATATTTATTTTTAAAAGTAAATTTTTTTACAAAATGTTATTTAATTAATTAATTAATTTTTTTTTAGTTCAATAATATTTGAGAATAAAGAATTTAAACGAATTGAAACTTTTTCTATCCATCATACACGAAAGTGCACCATATCCACATGAGCTCGAATCAAATGGTCACAAATAATGGGAGTAAAATCCCGGATTTACAGCAGACGACACGTACGATCCAATACGACACAACACAATATCCTGTCTAATTTTCAACATCCCACGAAACGACACGTCGGACAATTTTAAATTATATATTTTTGTTTCTTAATTTCAATGTCCCCAACCTCCTGCATCGCATGATTGGCGTAATAGAAGATAACGACGAATTTTTTAATACAATTAATAAACACCGACACGTGTACCAATCATTTCCTTTTCTAATATCTACAAAAAAAAAATCATTTCCTTTTCTAATAAATTGGAGAAAAGAAAAAATATTCAGGGAAATTATTGCCTACACTCTCTCTCCCCCTGCAACCTACATCTAGTGGGTCCACACATAATGGTTTAATAAACATGTTACGATAGAAGTTTGGTTGCCAATATGTTTGAATAAATAAGAATCAAATTATCATTTTAATCACCAAAGTGAGCATTGTTAAGTGATAATTGATAAAGTATCTATTTAGAGGTTAAAAATTCAAATCTTCCTATCTCCTATGAGAGTTCAACTCAATAGATATATATTAAAGTTTAGTTTGTGTTATTGGATATATAGTAAGTCTTCGAACGGTAATAAAAGTAATAAATCTCTAAACTATAAATATTGTCATGTTTGGTAAATATTGTTTTATTTATTTTTAGACATTTATTATGTTTATGTTTTGAAAAAACTAGAAAAAATATAATAATAAAGGAGTTTGATTTTTTTTTATGAAAATAAAAAATAAAACGAAAACAATTATTAAGGCCCAGTTTGATAGTTTTGTATTTTCTTATTTTTAAAAATTAAGCTTATAAATAGCATTTTCATATGTGAGTTTCTTTGATTTGCTATCTACTTTTCTAAAAGTGTTTTCAAAATTTAAGCAAAGTTTTTGGTTAAGTATTCAAACGTTTCTTTAAGAGAGGTGAAAATCATAGTAAAGAAATGATAAGGAAACAAGAATAATTTAAAAAAAAAATGATTGTCAACAGAGTCTAATTACTTAAGTCCCATTTGATAACCATTTGGTTTTTAGTTTTTGAAAATTAAGTCTATAAATATTACTTTCACCTATGAGTTTTCATGTTTTGTCATCTACTTTTTACATGTGTTTTAAAAAACCAAGTCAAATTTTAAAAACTAAGACCCCGTTTGATAACTATTTGGTTTGATAACTATTTGGTTTGGTCTTTAAAGATTAGACATGTTTTCTCATTATTTCTCTACAATGAGTTTCATTTTTCTTGATAAGACATTTGAATTCTTAGTCAAATTTCAAAGACAAAAACAAGTTTTTGAAAACTACCTTTTTGAGTTTTAAAAATTGAGCTTGATTTTTTAAAACATATGTAAAAAAGTTAATAACAAACACAAGGAAACTATAGGTGGAAGTATTATTTATAGGCTTAATTTTCAAAAATAAAAAAAAAATCAAATGATTATTAAATGAGACCTTAAAAAAGTAGTATTCAAAAACTTGATTTTTGTTTTTGAAATTTGGCTGAGAATTTCAATGTTTTCTTAAAGAAAGATGGAAACACATTGTGAAGAAATGATGAGAAAATAAACACAATTTTCAAAAACTAAAAACCTAATAGTTATCCAAATGACTTTATGTTTTAAAAAAAAGGTTAAATTGTAAATTTAGTCTATGTGGTTTGAAAAAAGTTAGAATTTAGTCTTTATAGTTTAAAAAAAATTAGAATCTCATCCTTATAGTTTGATAAACTCTCATAAAAAAAATTTCTATAGTTTGATAAAAATTATAGGACCAAATTTATAATTTAACATTTAAAAATTAAAAACAAGAAGTAAAAAAAAAAGTTACTTTTATATTTAAAAAAAAAGTAACTTCTTACCGGAGAGTGAGAGACTGCTCTGGGAGTTCGAGATTGAAATTATATTTTAAAAATAAAAATCTCCGAGAGTCACTGGCGCGACTCGTAGCGTCGACGTGCGAGTTTTTATCGCGACTCGCGGCCGTTGAGGAACGATTCAGTGCGCCGCGTAGTAAGTATAAATAGTCTCCGGATGACGTGTCCGGATCACGTACGTTCCAATGATGTTCTGTTGAATTTAATTTGAACATCTTACGGTGATGGCGAAGGGAGAGGTCACGGGCGTACCAAAAAGTACGATAGTTTAGAAATAGAATAGTACTGTACTTTTACTCATATTTTATTTTATTTATTTATAGTTAAATTAAAGTTATAATTCAACACCATAATTTTTAAAAGTTAGAATTTTATATTTATGATTTGATAAGATTTTATAATTATTTTTTTATAATTTTATAAAATCTTAAAAAATAGTCTATAACGTAGGACTAATTTTAACATTTAAAACTTAAATTTTAAATTTTTTAAAATTATAAGAATCAAATTTATAATTTAACCTTTATTTATTTATTCTTGAGAATAATGCAATTTTCGTCTTTACCTAACTTGTGTGCGAATTGCGAAATTTTCTTTGGTCAATTAACTCGTGTAGTTGTAATTTTTTTATTTAAAGATGTATATTTTAATTTTGGCATATTTTTCACATATTCCCACTTATCATCGCGGATAACTGGATAAGGTTCAATTTTTTTTCACCAAAAAATTAATATTTTAGAGACCATTTGCTATATTTATTATTATATTTATTATTTTTTTTTTTTTTGTAGAAACGTGTGTTGGATAAGTTTTTTCTTTTTACATTTTTCTTCGTTTTTTTTTAATGTTATCACAACTGTTATACGGATTTTGTAATCTCTCTCTTTTTTTTTTTTTTTTTAATTTATTGTTTTCGGTTGTTGAAAAGTATAAATAAAAGTTTTTTTTTTTTTTTTGAAAGTATAAACAAAAGTATAATTTTTAATTATAGTATGCTCACCAAATATTTTTAGAAAATTTCTCAACAGTTTTGCCTTTTAATTTGTTTGTTTATCGGATGTCCCCAAAGGGACCCTTTTAATTTGTTTGTTTAAATCTTTAGAAATAGTTTTCATTTTTTTTAAATATATATTTAAGATAGTAAAGAATAATAAACTAGAAATAGTTACTAACGTGTTTCTTTTTTTTTTTTTTTAAATAAAGAAAAGGATGATAAACAAAAATAATTATCAAATGCTTTCTTTATAAATAAAAAAAGAAAAAAATAATAATAAACAATAAATAAGTAAAATAAATGAGAATACTATAGATTGAGAACTTAAAAGAACTTATTTCAAGACAATTATATTTTTGGTTTTTTCGTTTTAAAAAAAATATTGTTGTTCATTATCTATTTTCTTGTAAAATTGGGCAGTATTGGAGCACATTGGCTATATATATATATATATATATATATATATATATATATATATATATATATATATATATATATATATATATATATATATATATATATATATATAAATTTAAAGGAAAAAAATAGACATTTTAAATGTTAAAAGGACGAAAATATAATAGGAAAAAAATAGACATTTTAAATGTTAAAAGAACGAAAATATAATAGGTTTGAAAAGCCACCGACGGGCCAAAATAAAAATTAAAACAAAAAATTATCTTCTTTACAAATATCACATATTCACAACTATTATTATTATTATAGAGTTTAACATCACGTGAGATGGGGATATTCAATCATTTGACCTCTTAATCGAAAATATATGCTTTAATCAGTTGAACTATGCTCAGGTTGACTGAGAAAACAAACATTATTGACTTTGAATATTTTGAAAATAAACCTCAATTTTTAAATAACTTGAATGCAAAATTACTGTCTCACCGACTTCTATGATTGTTTATAAGCGAATCTAATATAATTAAAAATAGACCTCACAACCACTACAAAAATCTTTAAAACGCTCATTTCTCGAGATAATTAAAAAAATAAAAAATAAATACACAGTTAATAGCCTTGAGTGTTACACTTGCCACTTTTGATACAAACAAAATGAAGATTTTTATAATGCAAAATGATTTAAATGCCTACATTATCTTCTACTTCAGGGATGGTTGCAATCATAAGGGAACACTCTATGTTGTGATAAATATGGTGAATTTTTCAAAAGTAGTAGTTTCCTTGGGCTTTGTTTGGCATGATTTTTTTCAACGCTATTGCTTTTCTTTTTTTCTTTTTTTTTTTCGCCCACAGATTGACTATTTTTTTATTGTAATAATATACATTTTTTTTAGACTTTGGATATATATGAAAGTTTAAAGGCAAGTATTTATTTCTTGTACTCATGTCTAACCTCAATCAAACTATCACCCAATGGAGATATAATCCCTAGAAATATTATTTGAAAAAGAAACTGTTAATATTTTTACTTCAAAACCCGATTCAAAGTTGATTTTATTCAAAGTTTCAATTTGTATTATTAAAAAAAAAAATGACTTTGTTTTAAAAAATCATGTTTGTTTATGAATGAACCAATAAAAACATTTTCTCCCCTATAAAAACACATTTAAAAATGTGCATACTTGAAATTTAAAATCAAGAAAAATAATTATTTTTAAAACTTATCAATTCTTTTGAAGTTTACCTAAGATTTGAAAAGTGTTTATCAAGAAAACTGTTAGTCAACAAGTACATTTAAAAAAAAAAAGAAAAGAAAACAGTTACCAAATAGGACTGAAATTGTTACCTAACAAAGTCTGTATAACTTAGCTTTTTTTATATATGAATTTAAAATATATAAAGTTGTTGAGTTATTAGGAAAGAAAATTAAAGTTTACTAATGTCATCGACATGTTGTACGTGCATGCGTGAAATGGATAAAGAAGTCATTAATATATCTTTGTTGCATCAATTCCATGTTTTTCTTGCCATTAGGTTTTGATTAAGCTCTACTTGTTTGGAATTTTTACAAAAATATAAGGTAGTTTTTGAAAGAAGAAGAGTTCCATATAAAAAAAATATTGAGTTTCAAGATAATTTCAAATCTATAATAAATTGTCATCTAAATACATGGTTTTAGATGAAAAATAAAATAAAATAAAATTTTAGAAATTCAACACTTTTATAATTTGATTAAAGTTTATTTCAGACGTTGTGGTTAGTAAAGAGTAATAGAAATTTAATGTGACTAGTTATTAATAGACATTTTAGATAAATTTCACTGTGTGACACTTCATTTTAATAATTTAATCAGGTTACATTGATTACAAATCCAAAATTTTTGGCCAACATAAGCATAGCTCAATTGACATAAATATGTACTATCGACCAAGAGGTCAATTCGAAATTTTGGTAAGTTTGGTCTTGATGGAAAAAATTCAATTTTTATTCCTAAAGTTGTCAAGTTGTATCAAAATTCACTATAAACTTTCAATTTCATCAAATTGGACTCTAAACTATTAGACAAATGTTGCAATTTTTACTCTCTATTCAATTTTCGTTAATTCACCTACTGATTTTAACAAAAAATCATGTAAAAATCTCCATAAACTTACTAATTTCAATAAAATTAAGTCTTGCACCAAACTAAGTTTGATCAATGCACAAATTAACTATTAAATAATATTGTCAAAATTCATCAATTTCAACATTTTTTTTTTGAAATCTTATTAATTTTGTGCCATACGTATGCTTGAGAAATCATGGAATGAATAAAAGAATATTTTTTTAACAATCTTTTAAACGGAAACTTATCACAGAGTTAAAATTGCAACACTTTTTAAAATTTATGGTTAAAATTGCAATACTTATCTGATTTTGGTGCGTAATTTGATGAAATTAAAGGTTTAGGGTACAAATCAATGCAACATGATAAATTTAGGGGTAAAAATTGATTTTTTTCTTAAAAAAATTTAGAGTTAACACCACCACTTTGGAGTTCAATAGATATAATGTCTATGGTAAATTATATGACTTATTCACAAGTCCAAACACTGCTTTGGTACATCAAATCTTTGTCACTTCTTATTTATAATGACAGAGTTTGGTTTGGTGAACTTCAATTATGTGATAGGGATCATGATGAACTTTTTAAGATTGCAAAGCCTAAATTGAAAATAAAATTTAGGTTAAAATATCATTTTGGTCTATGTACACTGAGATTGGTTCAATTCTAGTCTATGTACTTTCAAATGTCCAAATTTAGTCTCTATACTTTCAATAAATCTTAAAATTACTCTCTACTATTAGTTTAGGGTTAATTGTTTCAAAAACAATTATTCTCTATATATCTTTCATCTATAAATTTTAGAAACATGTTCACATTATGTTTTTTCTTGAATGAAAATTATTATCATTATTATTTTGCCAAGTTAGATAAAAATTAAGTTTAAATTAACAATGAAGACTAATTTTAAATTTATTAAAACTTGAAAATACATGTACTAAAATAGAATAGAATGAGTCTTAAAATACCATAGCCAAAAAGATATTTTAAGTATATGAATTACTAGTGCGATTTTAAGTTATAACAATTTCCCCTTAAAATTGTTCTTTAAATAGACAAATTTGCTTTGGTATCTTAGAGTTAAAACATACCCTATTTTTGTCAATACATTTAAAAGTCGAACAATCTTTATTTTTTTTTCTTTTAAAAAATAGCTTGTGGATTGGATATTTCATTATTCATTAGTCAATAGTCACTTTCAAATTTGCCATTTCTTTCAAGCATTATTTAGCTTACGTCAGCTCTTCACCGATGGTTAAGAGAGGGAATTTGACAACTAGTGACGTTGGCTTTCTTGTCATTTTACCTAAGTTTTCATGAGAGGCCAATTAAATTTGCCAAATATCTCTATTAAGAAATTATACCATTTTTATTAAAAAAAATTAAAATTTTTAGGCCAACTATCTATGATTCTTGGCTAA
Organism: Trichosanthes truncata; assembly: GCA_033996785.1. Taxonomy (NCBI): domain Eukaryota; kingdom Viridiplantae; phylum Streptophyta; class Magnoliopsida; order Cucurbitales; family Cucurbitaceae; genus Trichosanthes; species Trichosanthes truncata. Next base: position 55,237,190 of record JAWPNB010000003.1, read on the forward strand.
TATCTTTTCCACATTAAAAATACTAAGCCAATTGATAAAAAACAATAAGCTAAATTGAATATTCATTTTTATATATTGAAAATGTATTTAAGACAAAAATTTCCCACTTATTTGGAAGGTAGCGGCAAATATAGCATAATTTAGATAAATATAAAAAAATATCGACTAAAAATTCAATTGAAAATAGGAAAAATATATTAAAAAAGTAGAAAAAATAAAAAATAAAAAATAAGTAAAGTGATTAAAATGAATCCATTTGCAAACTAATTTATGATTTCTATAATTATAGTTAATTTGTACTTTTTTTTAATGAAAATATCTTTTTAGTATAACACGTGGATGTGGGGATTCAAACCTTTAACGTTTTGGTCGAAGAAATAATTATTTAACTAATCGAGCTATATACCTGAGTTGATAATGAAAATAATTAACCAATATCTAATCTAGGTTATTCACTGACTTTATGTTGATTTGATGGTAGCCACATCAAATAAAAACGTATGTTAATTGCCATTATTTAAAATAATCAATGACTTATAAATTTGAACAATATTCTATCTATATTTATCTTTATAAATATTTTAGAAAACAAAATGACCTATTAAAGTTTTGGCAAAATTATGAATTTTGTCCCTAGGTTTGGACTAAATTTCAATTTGATTCCTACACTTAAAATTTTCAATTTAGTCTCTTTGATTTGAGTGATTTTAAAAGTCTCAATTTAGTCATTTTAGTTTCATCAAACTCTCACACAAATAAAATTGTCCATAAACATTTCTCTACCATCCAAGAACCACGAATATTTTTCATATTTTTTTTACTCAATTCTAAACTCAAATGCAGTTAACTATACACAGTCAACTAAATAGAAAACATCAACTCATTGCCACACAAATATAAAAAACATCACATATATAATAAATCAGCGATTATAACTATTTGTGAGACATTACAAAATTATAGGAACTAAATTGAAACTGTCAAAACTATAGATATCAAATCAAAATTTAGTCCAAATCATAGAGACTAAAATGAAACTTTTAAAATCATATATATCAACTTGAAATACACCAAATCATAAGAGCCAAATTCATAACTTTAACCTTGAATTTCCCTATTGAACTCAAAAAAAAAAAAAAAAAATGAAGTTATCTTAATTTATGTTTTTTTTTTCTGTAAAAAAAAGGGGGCAACAAGATGAATGTCTAAATTTAACCTCCCAACTTGAAAAATATCTAAACAAATTTTAATTTGTAAATATGACTAAAATTGTTTTTAACTAATTTCTACTAATTGCATTAGAACGAAAATACCCCACTGGATATTTATGAGTTTATTCTACCTAAAAGAGTGGCTAACAAAAATCAATGCATTAAGGAGAGAAAATTACAACTATAAAACTTGTGATTCCAAAAAAATGCTACAAAAAAGGAGTGTTGTTAGTTTAATTCAAATAAAAATCTATGCGATTGATAAAAATACATAATTTGTGATTGCAATTCAAAACCGTTGTTGGTGTGGATGCTTGTGAAAATTACAACTAAAAAACAAATAAAACACTTATAGAAACCCCTTTGGGATCAATACTGATAAAAAAAAATCGATAATTTGTGACATAATTACAACTATTGAACACCATAAAACGTGATATATAATAGTAGATACATGTTGTATATAATAGACATTTCTTTAGATTAGATGAATCGAACTGAAACGTGGGAGCTTTAAGAAAAGATTTTTAGTTTAAAAACAAAGCTCCAGTCTAGTGCAAGTGCACACTATCGATGCAAGTAATATACAACTAGAAGTATTCCAGAGTATTGATTCCACAGGGAACAAATACAACAAAATTTAAAAGATAGCAAAAATTGTTTTCAAATTGCAAGTTCGGTAACTAAGGTTATAAAAATATTGGGAGGTGTTTTTGGCAAAGAAAATAAATAAAAATAATAATAAATATGAAAATGGGAAATTCAAGTTGTTCATGACCATTTGGAGAGAAATGCAACTAAAATGCAATTGCAATCATAGCTAACACAAGAAACTAAGTAAACCAAATTCAACTCCTATTCGACCTTCTATGAAGTATCTTTAGGAGACTAAGTGATTAAACTTGTAGTTTTATAGCTAATCTAACTTAGATATTTCCGCGCAAAACTTTAGTGGTTTTGGAGTCTCGCCCTATGTCTAATGTCTAAACCTTTTCCTCCATTGCTTTTGCAATATCTGCCTTCCCTTAACCCTTTCGGTATTAAGTTCAAGCTTGACAAGCAACACTAGTTGGCCGACTAGGTTTAACCAACGTTAATTCAACAAAAAGAAACAAAGTTCAAGTGTTAACTAGATTGTTTGTACTTTTAAGCTTTACATCTTTCTTCTAAGACATTCACCAACTTGAACCCCTAAGGAAAATTAGCTCATCATTGCAAAAGTAAAAAACAAAGTTTTAATGAAATAAAAATGCATAATTCAGAATGAAAGAAAGAATAGATAAAATTCTAGAATGTAGAAATAAAAATAACTTAACCAAAATTTCAAGAACATAAACTAGAATAAAACTTTGGTAGAAGAAAATTAATTCGAACAAGCTGAGAATTTTATTAAGAACGAAAAACGAAGAACTCAACGCCGAAAATATAATGAAACTTAAACAAATAACTTGAATCTTGAAATACCACTAAATGAATGAAAATACAACAACAACTAAGTTCCTAAAACAGAAGAAAATAACTTAAATAAAATAGAAAATAAATTATAAGAAATGGAAGAACACAACCCCTTTTTGACTTTTTACTCAATCGACTCAACTTCACTTTTTTCAAAGGAAATTGAGCCTTCACTTCCTTCAACTTTTGTTGAGAAATGATTGAGTTTAGAAGTTGAAAGGAGTTGGAAAACGGAGGAAAAAACAGCAGCAAAAGAGAAGAAAAAAAGAGCAGCTTGAAGGTATCTTTGTTGTGTGAAAAACCCATATGTTTTGCCTCCGTTTCTTCCTTCTTTTATAAGCTTTATGTGCTAGGGTTTCCTTATTTGTTCATGTGCATCTTGGGTCAACCTGCCTTGCTGAATTCGTGGAGAAGAATGACATAAAATCTCCAAAATTTTGCTAATCCTGTATTTGGTGCGTTTTCTAGATTTTTACAAAAATGCAATTGCATTTTTGTTGCACTGTTTTCCAGATCTACCAAAATTGCAATGTAATTGCATTTATATTGCATTCTTCAAATTCATGCACAAAAATATCAAGTAAGTGTGGTTTTCATTTTCTTCTGCTTTCTTTTCTCCACATACTTAATTTAAAAGGCTTCCAACAATAATTCAATTTAAACCAACTTTTTGGTAGCCTTTTTTTTATCTAATAACACACATAAAATAACAAAAATAACTAAGTATAAAGGCTAAATAATTCTCATAAATGAGAATTATCATCAGACCTGTTAGACACTTCTAAAAAATATGGGTCCCTGACAATGAATGTGATATACAATAGCAAATATATGTTGTATATAATGGACACTTCTTTAGAGACCTATTAGACATTTCTTAAAATATGAGTCCATGTGATATATAATAGTAACAACATGTTGTATATAATAGACATAAAGATGTACATTTAACACGTGGGGCCCACCCTGAACGGGGTGGGAAATCCCCGATTACAAGGGGAATGAGGGAGGGAGTGGGGAGAGTTTTCTCCCTGTTGGCTAAACGAAGACAGGGATGGGGAATATATTCCCCGTCCCCGACCCCGACCTCACCTCGATTAGTTAGTATATATATTAATTATTAGCTATAAATAGAAAATTTTAAAAAAATAAAAAAACTATAGTAGGAATTAGTTGAAGACTATCTTTTTTATTAAAAAAAAAATTAAAAACTATGTTGTAAATTGTAATATTGAAATTTGAATTTTTAGAAATTAAGTTATTTCAATATTATAATATTTTTATTTAAGGTATATTATTGTTTTTATTAGGAAATTTTATAACCTTTTCTTTAAATAGAAATTATATTGGAAATTATTCATTTAGAAATCGTTGGAAAGAATTGGTATTATTGTTGAAAATAAATTAAAAAAATAAAAAAAAAAGGGGAAAAATTCATTGCGGGGAATCTCCTCCCCAATCCCAACAAAAATAAATGGAGAATTTCGTGGGGATGAGGATTGAAATAGGTGGCGGGGACGTGGACGAGGAAGCCTTCCCTATCCCCGACTCGCCCCGTGAACATCTTTAAATAGACATTTCTTCAGAAACCTATTAGGCACTTATTAAAGTATGGGTCATTGACAATGAACATGGTATATAATAGTAAATACATGTTGTATATACAATATATACATGTGTATGTGTGTGTGTATATATATATAAATGTTAGATGTTGACTTTACAAAAGTAAATACCTGGGTTTTTTTTCAATCAATCTGATTGCAAAACATAATTTCTGCAAAATAAAAATATCATCTCTCTCTTGTACAGTGCCATTTCCATCAATCATAATTCGAAGCCCATTCTTCAAATTTTCTAGAAAATCCTCCATTAAGTGATGCATCTTTTCGACGATTGCCCAATTCTATTCCCTGACTGTCTCTTTCAATTGATCTTCTGGTTTCAGTGGCTGAGTCAACTTGCTATTTCACTTGGTTCTATAGTAAGCTGCGATGAACTTCATTTCTTTTTGGTGATTATCTTGACTTTTTTCGTTTTCTGCTTTCATCAACACTAAAAAATACGATAATTGTTTTGTCAACAAAGTCATTATATAACTTTTTCTTTTCCATCTTTGTCCCCATTATTCCATCTCTAATAGGCCAAGTTTCCTAAGAACTAGCACTCTCACCAAGAGATCTATGAACTTGGTGAGAATTCGATCTGGGTACCTTAAGTGACAGTCAAGGGTTTGAGGAAACTAATGAAAGAGAGGAAATATATTTAAAAGTAAATCTAATTCATATTTTGGAAACAAAAATCTATGGAGATATGCTTAACATAAAAGATGTGTGGAAGAGTTTTTCTTTATTTATTTATTAATTTTTTTATAAGCAACTAGTAGATATGTTTGTTGATATTTTTGGATTTTTTTGTTGTTGTAACAAACATCCAGTTGAGTTGATAACAAAAATAAAAAATTGTAACTAATATCTTAGATTAGAGTAAAAGTAGACAATTTGAAATAAAATCTAAGAAATTTGAAAATTGATACATTAAAAAAATTAAAAGGGAATCAAACCAATTTAAAAATCCATAATTTAGGAAAATGTGAGCCAATTTTGGTTAGAGATGATTGAAATATTTTTCAAAACAGAATTTGGTAGTTGTTGGAAGGCTGTAAATACGATAATGACGTGACTGTAAATACGAAGATATACCAAGGGCATCTTGGAAAATCAATATTATTACCAACCACCCCTAAAAGTACGGTAGTCATACTCGCAATATTAAAATTATTTAGTTATTTATCATTACGATTAATTTGTTTTTAGACATTACTCACAATTTCCCAAAAAAAGACACAGAAATGGGCTGGAGAAATGGAGAAAATGGGCTGGGCTTGTAGGAGTGGATGAATCCAAAAGCAATGAAGTAGGGTTTTCAATTTTGTATTGGGCCGACACATCGGGATGAATCCAAAACCTAGAGATTAGGGTTTCAATTTTTCTATGGGCCGACATATCGTCGTTGTAGCAGCCATGTCAAAAACCCTAGCATAAATCAACTGAAAGCCTCGCCATTTTCTCTTCGCCGCTCTGTTAGGTTTACCAGTGGCTGTATTTCCTTCTGTCGAATCTCTCGAATCCACTGACCTTCACGCAGCCGAATCATGCCTCCGAAGTTCGACCCGTCTCAGGTGGTGGATGTGTTCGTTCGCGTCACCGGAGGTGAGGTCGGAGCCGCCAGTTCTCTCGCTCCGAAGATCGGTCCTCTCGGTCTTTCCCCTAAGAAGATCGGAGAAGACATTGCTAAAGAAACCGCAAAGGAATGGAAAGGTCTTAGGGTTACTGTAAAGCTCACCGTCCAAAATCGTCAGGCCAAGGTCTCCGTTGTGCCTTCGGCGGCGGCTTTGGTAATTAAGGCCTTGAAGGAGCCGGAGCGTGACCGGAAGAAGACTAAAAACATCAAGCACAATGGGAACATTTCTCTTGATGATGTTATTGAGATTGCTAGGATTATGCGGCCCAGATCGATGGCTAAGGACCTCTCTGGCTCCGTCAAGGAGATCCTTGGAACCTGCGTATCTGTTGGTTGTACTGTTGATGGCAAGGACCCTAAGGATCTTCAACAGGAGATTACTGATGGCGACGTTGAAATCCCCCAAGATTGAGAGTAAAAGTTTATTTGGCCACTCCTTTAGAATGAGAGATATTGAATTTACTACATCTTTGTTTTATCAGTTTTGCTATTTAACGTAAGTTTTAGGGTGGTTCTTCTATCTCTTGTTTATCTGCGCTTTTTGTTGGTTTTTCTAAAAGCTTGAATTGGATTATTGCAATGAATATCAAAGCTTTATTTCTGTTCTGTCATTGGTGCAAGGAGTGCTTGGAGATTATCTGGACAGATTTCTCATTTTTATCTAACACTTGCCTAATTGTGTTCTCCTGCTCAGCAATTGCTCGTCTTTATCTTTATGGGGAATTTCTATGATTTGTTAGATATTTCTATTTCATCTTTGTTCAATTCTGTTTTCTCTGTTATCAGTCTGTATATTCGGGTATCTATCATGTCTCTTCCTTACCCTTGCGTTGAAAATTTGTGATATTCAATGGCTAATGGGAGAATTGGGTTTTTGAGTTCATCTCTACTAACTTGAATTTGATAATGCTGTCATGGGTGGATACGAAAAGTAGTCATATTTGAAGGTACTTTTTGTTTGATTCTTTCATCTAGGAATGGCGGTTTGTATAGGATTTGATATTTGGTATGGAAGAGGATTCTAAAATTTACATTGATCGTATCTTCAAGTAATGCTAGTTCATTATGTACATGGCATAATTTATTTTCCCTAGGACAATCAAATCTTGTCCTTTTTTTAACTTTCCAAATAGTCATAGATCCTCTAAATAGTTTTGTTTCAAACCATTGATTCATTAGCAATAGTCTTCTGAACAGTTAGTTCAAGGAATTCGATTAGGCATTCTCATATTGGTTGCTGTAGCTCCTGCGATGTCCTTGTGGGGAAAGGCCCTCTCGTCGCCCCAAGGACTTGAATAGCTAAACATGGAGATGATATGTAGCCTACTGGGAAAATCCCTTACATATCATTTCTTAGTGATATATATTCATCATCAGGGAGGGAGGTATCCCTTTTCTGTGTTTTGATGGTAGAATCCTGCATTTTTAAGTGGCCTATGATGTTTGTCTGTTATCTTTGGTGAACCTGTTTAGATCATGAGCTTTGTTAGTAAATTTGTATTAAGAGTTATTTTCTAAATCAACACTAGAATTCTAGAACGTGATTTGGAAATTGGAAGTTTAGGGGGACTCTAATCCTTGTTGATGAAGTAGCTTTCTTTCTTTTCCCTCTTTCTTTTCCTTAAGATAAGAATTTGTTTTCTGGATCAACCTAGAATTCTAGAACAAGTCCTGACAATTGTGGGTTTGAGGCGAAGAAAGATCATATTAGTTGAGTGCCATAAAAGAGAAAAGGGATGTGATATTTTGAATTACATCAACTTTGAAGCTACTTCACCCCCCACCCACCCACCCTAAATCTTAATCATTGATTATTGTAAGCTAATAATTCTTTTTATATTATTTTTCACTTAATTGTGTTATGAATTGTGATTCTAGTAATTGGATTGGTTTGTCAGAAAAATGCCATTAGAGATCATTTGGTATTAGTATTACAGTATTACATAACTCAATTCATATATTAATTTGTTTGCCAAATGGATGTCCGTGAATAGATAACATTTGAATTATGATGCTATTTAGGCCCCATTTGATAATCGTTTGGTTTTTGAAAATTAAGTTTACAAATGCTCTACTTCATTTGTGAGTTTCTTTGTTTTGTAATGTACCTTTAAATCTGTTTTCAAAATTTAAGCCAAATTTTGAAGACTTAAATAAAGGTAGTTTTTAAAAACTTGATTTGGAACTTGGCTAAAAATTCTAATGTTTCTTTAAGGTGAAAATTATATTTAAGAAATGGTAAAGAAACAATCATAATTTTTAAAAATAGAAAATTGAATAAGAAATCGTCATCAAATGGGGGTCTTAATGTTTAAGATTTTCCTAGTTGAACTTGAACCTCTGGCATTCGAGATCATACTTGTATTCCTCTATGTTATATAAAAAATGCCAGTTCAGTATCAACCAATGACTATTTGACATCAACAAAGAAGAAATCCTTCATACCCTAAACTTTAATTTTGGTAATCATGATCAACAATTCTAATTGGTTAATGATATTGAACCAAAAAACTTTAAGATCTTAGGATCCCAAGGTTTAAGTTATAAGTTTGAAGTGCTATAATCAATAAAGTTTAGGAAGGTTTCCTAGATAAATTCATAAGGGTTTCCATCTCATTAAGTCTATTAATCTACAACTAAAACAACTTTTTTGGCTATGACAATACCTTTTAGGAAAGAAAGTCAATTTTTACCTCTAAATTTGTTAAGTTGTATAAATTTTCATTTTGAACTTTCAATTTCATTAAATTGCACCTCAAACGTAGATAAGTGTTGTAATTTTAATCTTAAACTTTAAAAAGTCTTGCAATTTTAATCCTCTAATAAATTTTTGGTTCAAATATCATTAAAAAAAAATCTCTTGTGCATTCAAAGAACTATAAAACGATATCAGAGGAACATTTTGTGTTGTAATATGTGAATTTTGACAAAGTTATTCATTAATTTCTGCATTGGCTCAACTTATTTTTGTGCAAATCTTGATTATATTGAAATTAATGAGTTTATGAAAATTCTTACATTGCTTTTTGTTAAAATTAATGGGCTAATAGGCAGAAATTAAAATGAGGGTAAAAAATGTCAGACTTATCTAAGTTTAGAGTCAAATTTGATGACATTAAAAGTTTGTAGTGAAAATTGAAACAATTAGATAAATTTAGGAGTAAAAATTGATTTTTTTACCTATCAAACTGTCTCTTCATGGGTGAAGAGCTAGCTCTTTTAGACCCAACTCATGAAGAACTAGTTCCTTAAGACCCTTAAATCGCTTCAGCTTGGGCACAAAGAGCATGGTTACAATACATTTAGTTTATGTTTTCATTGTTTTTGGATGCACATGAAACATTCAAAAGATATAAATCATTGTTTTTTTGGTAAAAACCTACACTTTCATTGAGGAAAAATGAAAGAATACAATGACATACAAAAAATAAGGTCTTACAGAAAAAGGAAGTCCGACCTTACCTACAAAAAAGGACTCCAATCCAAAAGAACATAATTAAGATCATAATTACAAAAAAGACTAGAGAACGAAGCCCACAAGGAAGCATTAAACCTAGCCACTTCCCAAGCATCCTCACTTGATTTCTCAATCTCTCTAAAAATTCTATTGGTCTTCTCAATCCAAATACCCTACAAAATTGCAAAGAAACTCGTTTGCCACAATGCTTTGCTCTTCTCCCTAAAAGGAGGATTAAGAAGCACCTCCTCCATCATAGATCTCCCATCTCTATTGCACACCCTATAAACCTAGAATGCACTCATCCAACGACATTAAAGGTACATATCAAATTGGCACTTCCACAACAAACAATCAAAGCTCTCTTCATACCTTTAGTACAAAATACATCATTGCAAGCGCAACACATAGGAAGAATGCTAATGGACACGATCCATGGTATTAACTCTCCCATGTAACAACTACCACACAATATGAAACACTTACAGGAGTGGAAGATCGAACTATTGACCTTCTAGAATAGTGATTGGTGTTTTATCCACGATGATAATATGAAGTTGAATTTTAGATAAATGCCAAAAAAAAAAGAAAGAAAGAGAGCCTGAATGTCACATAAGATCCAACGAGTGAGCCTGTGAGCGCAGGTTCGTGGAACTGAGGAGTAGGTGGATCCTGACTTTTTGTGTTATGTTTTGTTTTTTGTGAAAAAAAAAAAAAGAAATTAAAAATTTCTCCGCGTTTTCCATAAAAATTAAATTTCTCTCGTGTCTTTGGCCTTTAGCTACCTCCTCCGCTCTTTCCTCCTCATTTTCCCTCTTCTTCTTCTTCTTCTTCCCCTTTCTCCTCTATAAATATTCTCCTCCATTCTACTTTCTTCTCAAACTCATCGAAACTCCATAGCCTCCGTCTTCTTCCACTCTCTCAGTTGTAGAACCAACGCTTCTTCTTCAGCGCTTCCATGGCGAAGACGGTTGCAAATCTGAGCTCCTGGATCGAGGTCGCTCCTCCGCCTCTTATTTCGCCAACCAAAACCTCCAATTCTCCGCGTTTAGAGACTATTGCTGAAGACGATTCCGAAGATTGCGATTAGGTTGACTGAAGACGATTCGGAGTATTGCGATTAGGTATTGTATTGTATTGTATTGTACTGTAACTGTGCTCTGCGGATTTGAGATCTCTGATTTCTCGGTTCTTGTGTTGGTTTCAATCTGGTGGTATTTTTGATTGATTCTGAGATTTGGTGCCGCTTGTGCTTGGACCGGAGTGTTTTTTTTTTGTTTTGTTTTGTTTTTTTTTTTTTTGTTACCAGAGAGGAGTTTGAATCGATGGAATGGAGTCCAATTTGTTCAGAGCTGTAAATTTTGATTTTCGATTTTGTTTGATTTTTGAATTACGATTAATGTAGCGTGTAATTTTGGAGATGGATTCAAAGTTTATACCATCAATTTCAGCAATATCAATCGTGACCAAGAAGAAAGATGCGCACTATTATTATTATTATGAAAAATTGCACAAACTAACTTGAACTATGTGTTTGTTACAATCATATTCTTGTCCTCTACTTTGTTGTTAAGTGTTGCGAGAACTTTTAATTTGATCAATCAACTCCACTACTTTATTGAGTGTTGCAATCAGTCCATCAGTCTCTTATGTTAATTACAATTAAATTACTATTTAATTGGACTTCATATATGTGATGGCTCATACGTAGTAGAGAAGAGCAAACTTGTAAGTGTAGGAAGTTTTAATTTAGTGGGTGTATTAATGTTGATTTGGGGGGTTGCAGATAGTTTGGTGTCCATTTTTTTTTAGTACAATAGGAGTTGAGGATCGAATCACATACCTTGTGGTCGTTAACACATTTGATATGCCAGTTGAGCTATGCTCTCTTTGGCGATAGTTTGGTGGTGCCCATTGCCACTGCAACAATGCAAAACTCAGAGGATTTTCAACAACATTTTTTTTCATTTAGTTTTTGATTTTTAGTTTTTGAAAATTAAACTTATAAATACTAATTTTCACCCAAGTTTTTATTTATTTGATTTTTGGTTTTTAGTTTTTGAAAATTAAGCTTATAAATTCTACTTTTTCACTTGAGTTTTCTTGTTTTGTTATCTACTTTTTAAGTATGTTTTTAAAAACTAAGCCAAGTTTTGATCCATGTGTTTGTTTAGTGTTGAAGGTAGTGTTTGTTCGATACGACATTTGCATCAACGAGATTTTCCGTATTTCTTTTTGTTCGTCGTGATATTCGAATCAACGAGATTTGCGATTTTCTTTTGTGGATTCGTGGTCCTGTGACAAGTTTTGGCTAGATTCCGACTTTGATTCCTTTGTTTTGCCCTTGCTAATTTCAAGTTTTTACAAAGGTGAACAATGTTTATTTTCTTTCCTTTTGTTTAGAATATTTAGAACTATGGTAAAAAGTGTTAGATTGTAATTGGGTATGGTTTTTCGTCGAGAAACTAGATTTAAATGGAATGTGTTATGAGGTGATAGTTTCGAAGTTAGAGGAGATTGAGGATAGATTATTATGCTAATTATGAGTTGTTACAATGGTGAGTTGTGTTTATTTTCTTTCCTTTTTTTAGAGCATTTAGACCTGTGGTGAAAACTTAAAAGTGTTAATTATAATTGGGTCTGATTTTTACTGGGAAACTAGATTTTTATGGATGTGTTATGGGTTGAAAGTTTTGAATTTAGAGAAGGTTGTGAATAGTTTATTCTGCCAATTTCGAGCTGTTACAATGTATTGCGTAAAATTGCAAGACTGCAAGTGCACACGTCAAGTTTTAATATAGTGAAATAGAGTACGGGTGTTGTCCACATGATTGAGTTATTTAATTCGATTAATTACCACGAATTTAACCATCCAATTTTATTTAGAGATAGAAATCAAATGGTGAGTGAAATTATTTAAAACTAAAACAAGATAAAATTGAGACAATCAGGAGAAAGAATATGTTAGGGACAATACTTCACCTATCAAACTAACAATTTAATTGAAGGAATGATAAACTAATGTATCCATGCTATAAATCAAGAAACTGTCAAGACAATTGAATCTCATGCACAATTATAAAACTAACATATTTGTCTAGTCTTTAATAAGCATGCACGACATTAAGAACACTTCCTTTATGATTTCTAGTAGAACTCTAGTCACTTTCATGCTACAGTAACTACTAGTCATGCAATCGAAGTCAAATCTAAATTATTCTTTTTCAAGCATAAATTCAGATCAATGAAGACAAATAAACTTTGATCAAGAGTTCATAAGCATTAATAACACGATTGCAAAAATAAAAAAAAATGAAATAGTTCAAATCATTCACATCAACAAATTGTTTGACCTAACGACTCCATCTAGCCCTAAGAAAACAAATTTAGCTACTCATAGTCACTATAACAACGTCTAAACTTGCATACAAAACCATAACAAAAATATTAAGAAAAAAGGAACGAGAAAGAACTAATGCGTCGTGTGAAGCTCCGTCCCGTTGCAATATCATGATCTCGAGCGTTAAAAACTCTTCCTTGTACTCCAAAGAATCTCCTCTCACGTCCCTCAAACTCAATTTTCGAAAATAGCCAAGTTTCTCCCAATTGACCTCCCCAAATTGCAGCACAAACTTTCTTATTTATAAAAATCGGGATAACTTCTCAATGCTATACCCTAATGCTCAAACACAATGAAGGAAAATTGGGTAGCGTTGAGACGCTACACGCAACATCTCAATGCTACGGACAGAAAAGCATTAATGTTGTCTTCTTCAGCGTTGAGACGTTATAGACAACGTCTCAACGCTGTCTTCACAGTGTGACTGGCTTCATCATGGTAGTGTTGAGACGCCGCTGGATAACGTCTCAATGTTGTCCCCTCGAATCCCAATGCTGCATTTTCTTCCTCATTTTCCTTAAATCTTCAATTCTTGCCCAAATTGCCTCGTTTTTGCATTGTAGTTGTCTTGATCTCTAATTCCTCATTCAAATGCTTGATTCCTACAAAATAAACAGATATGGCGTGAAAATATCTAATAAAGCATCAAAACTAGCGATAGTTAGACTACAAAAATAGCTCACAAAAGTGTGTTATCACAATGGTGAGTTGTGTTTATTTTCTTTCCTTTTGTTTAGAACATTTAAAGTTGTGGTTAATATTGAAAAGTGTTAATTGTAGTTGGGTATATTTTAATCGAGAAATTAGATTTGAATGGATGTGTTATGAGGTGATAGTTTTGAATTTAGAGGAGGTTGATGATAGTTTATGTTGTTGCCAAAACTGGCCAAGAGAAATCTCACCTGACCTTCACTTGACAGCAACTGTGAATTTGTAATTCAAGGGAAAGAGGTGACCTGCAAAAAATAAAAAGCTAGGCACAGGTGTGGCAAGCGCCACACCAGCTCCAATGCTTAAGTTAGTTAAGAGAATTTGGGTGTAGCAAACTAGAGTTTAGAGAATTTGGTTTATCTCTTTGTTTAAGACATTTTCTTTTTGACCTTATTAGATCATTCTCTTTTGGCGCTTTATTCTCCTTTTTGAGATGATCAGAATCATTCTCTAAGAGGAGTTGATTTCAATGCTCCAAGGCGATCCTCGAATTATCACAGGGATTGTCGTTCATGCCTAATGAGATCAATATCGATCTTTTTTTAGTGTAAAATTCTCCTCTAAATTCGCTGAGTTCGACCGTTTTCATGGAGAAAATTTTAAGGCTCCAAGGTAGTCCTTGGACTATCCCGGAGATTGCTGGATCATACCCCATAGGGTTGATCATAGTCTTTCCAAGGTGTAGGATTCTCCTTTAGATTCGCGTTGTTCGATTGCTCCTAGGCTTGGACTTAGGCCTAAGGCCAATAAAATTCAAGCCCAAAGTCAACAAAGCCCAAGTTCAATTGATTAGGCTCAAAAGCCATAAAAGTCCATGTATGCATGCCCATGGGAGCTCTATAAATTGAGGAGATCTCCTTCATTTGAAGGGTTTAGAAGTTGAAACTCTTTAGAGAACTTAGACAAAATTCAGAAACAAAGATCAGAATACTCCCTAAACTCTTGATTAAACACTCTCATAACAAGCTGTAAAGCCCTTGGACAAATCCACATTTGAGAGAATGAATCAGAGGAACAAATTAGAGAATGTACTCCACTATATTCAACCCAATACATATTATATTTATTTACGTGTCTCATTTCTTTCTTTATTGAAATTACATGTGAATAGTTGAATAGGTGTCGAATTAAATTTACATTGCTTAAGAGTAGAGTCAAGGATTGCAATTACAATTAGGCTGCAATTCCAATCAAAGGGGTATGAATGTGTTTGGATCCTTCCTTTTATTCTTGACATCTCTTTCTTGTCCACAAAAAAACATCCCAATCATTTTTATATTTGGTTACCAAATTTGCAATATTTGAACATCTTTATCGAAGGAATGAACGTTTTACTCTGCAGTGGAAACATTGATTCGTCTTTTATTTTATTTAAAATTAAACTAAAAAATAAGATTAAGTAAACTTACTTGGAGTAAATATAGAGATATTTCTGGCATGTCTTTATCTTCTCCACAAAGTCTTCCTAGCTATGACTCGAACACATGACAAAGGCTTGTGGGAGCCTCTTGAAAGAAAATCTACAAGGGATTAGAGAGGAAGATGTCTAGAGAGAATTCTCTAATTCTCTATTGAGGAGATATGTGTTGTGTCTAATGGCTAGACCAAGGAAAAACCTTTGCCATAATTAAAATATTATATTTTAATATCTAATATATTAAAATATATCTTATATTTATTTGAATCTCATTCATTTAAATCTCCTACGATATTTACTTATTCAAATTCTATAAATATCTTTTATTTAATGTATCTAATATACATTAATTATTTTAATATTTAATGTATCAAATACAATAAATATATTTTCCTCTTATATATTTAATATATCTAATATATTAAATATTAGTTTGAACATTTCAAATTTTTCTTTCAACTAAATTAATATTTTAGTGTTACTATGAGTTAGCAAGGGGATCTTATGGACTTACAGATTATAAGCTCCAATGATACAAAATCAATTAATTAAACTCTTTAATTAGTTAATTTTTATTTTTTAACTAGGTCACTCTACTATAGACCTAGAGTTGTACTTTTTATGCACTGTAGGACAAGTTGTGTCCATAGATTTAATCATTACATGCAAGTCGATCCTTCACGAGTTGTTCGTATTTACAGCCGAGTCAAAAGTCTGTTTTACCCCTATAATTACATATTGTTCCTAAGTACCACTGATCCTCTAATGAACAATATGTTTATAATCTAATTATAAACTAAGTCTCTCTTGGGGCAATGAGAAGGTGGGGCCCCATTGTTCAAGTCCCGAAATCAGCACTTAAGGGAACTACTCATCTACTTATTCTATATGGGAAGAAGTGAATTTCATTTTGTGAGATTATGTTCCCAGCTCCCTATTTGGTCAAGTCCCCAAAATGATAGGCATATCGAATCGGCTACAAAAGCCACTCTCACCCATGCAAATCAAAGGACAAGCCCTCACAGGCAGGAGTTCATAACTCGCTCAGGATTAAGATTGAGTCGCATATGATCATCCTGATGAAATATTAATCTTCTCAATTAATGGATTTATAAAGAGAGATTAAATATTTCGTTTATCAGTCTTACACAAACTCATTGTATAAGATACCCCTAATCACATGTCTCCACATAAACGATTTGGATCAAATCATTTGTAACTATTACAAAGTGGGCTGTATCAATAGTGTTGTCAGGATAAGGCACCCAACCTTATCCATATACTATGACCCTTTCAGTTATTTCTTGAACATGATCCTCCCCGTATGTCAACCACATACTGTTCAAGATTACACTAATAACCTTAGATTTTTCATATAATGGATAATATTAGATTGTAAATAAAATAATCAAAATTATTAAATAATTATTAATTACGATGCTTTAGGGCATAAATCCCAACATTTATGTTATCTTTGAATTTTGTTGTATTCGTTTTTTGTGGAATCGATACTTTGGAATACTTCCAATTTTATTACTTGCATAGACGATGTGCACTTGCGTTGGACTAGAGCTTCTTTCCAAAAAAAAAAAAAAATCTTTATTCTAAGCCCACATGTTTCAGTCGATCATATAGCTTCATTCATTCCCTATCTTTTGCTGCTATTAATGAATTTCATTTGTAATTATAGCCCACTTTTCACACACAACGCAAACATTAAAACTATTGCTTTTATTATTATTTTTCTTTGCCCTGATTTTTCATTAATTCTTTTTTTAAAAGTAAGATTTGGAGATAAAAAAGATTTAGAACTGGAGACCAAGTCTTGATATAGACAAATTATTCAATGAGACTACCACAATAGTTTTAAATTTTAGAATTTTGTTCTTATGGTTTGATAAAATCTCATAAATAGTCCTATCATTGGAAGCCACTAATGAATTGAGTATGATTTGTAATCTTTAAACTACATAAACCAAATCTATAATATAACCTAAAAATTAACTTCAAACTAATAATAAATACTATTTTTAAGATTTATTAAAAGTAGATAAACTAAATTTAACATTAATAAAATCACTCAACGAGAAAAAGTAGCGAACTCTCCCTCTCTCTCAGCCTCTCACGAAACATACCGGCTACCGGCGTCGTGTGGCAATGATCGAGTGGCAAAGTATGCTTTACGTGTCCAATAGTAATTGAGAGCGATACCAATAATTGGTGCGATTTACCGGTGACGTGGCTCCTCAATATCCATTGGGCGTGAGGTCCACTCCAATCAATATCCATTGGGCTTTGATTTTAATTTTTTTTTATATCGTGCATATGATTTTTTCTTCTTGAATATATGAAAAAGTTTTGAATAGATCTATTGATTAATTTATTTTTGTTTACAAAAGTTCACTAAATTGAGAAGATTTATTAATAAATTTATTTTTTCTTACACAATTTTAATTTCAAACTTTAATTTAAATTAAAATATTATTTTTATTTTGATTTGCATCATTTGACCACTCACTTAGTTTCAAATTTTAATTTAAACTAAAATATTATTATTATTATTATTTTTTAAAATCAAATTAATTATCTAGTAATTAAAAACATCTTTTTTGCAATGATCTTTTCGAATTCAAGAGATTATTAATCATTAATTAGATACATAGTTCTCAATTTTAGAACTTTTTGAATCTATGAAAATTTTTTCGACGAGGTCTATTGATCAATTTATTTTTGTTTACAAAAGCTCACTAAATCGAGAATATCTATTAATAAATTAATTTAAACAAAAATATTATTTTTTATTTCAAACTTTAATAACAATAAATTAAGAATGATTGAGTTTATTTTTTTATCATAAAATTGCAAGATAGAAAATTCAATTTTCCATCAAATAAAATAACTTTTAGAATTTGAATATGAATTGTTACCATAATATTGGAAATTACAATGACATTATATTTTTAATAACTATTACTAATTATATTAAAATATAATTTCGTATTCTTGAAAAATAATTGTTCAATTTTTAAAAAAAAAGTTTTTGTTCTTAACTTTTTAAATATGCATTAAAAATTCTTTAAATATTATTTTATTTAAAAAAAAACTTTAAAAAACACATGGGTTCAAAAATATTATTTTAGTTTTTGTTATTAGCTTTTTTAAATACTTATTATTTTTTAAAAAAATATTTTTAAATATGCAGTAAATATTGTTTAATATATAATAAATAAATAAGTATTGTTTTATCATTTTATTATTCAAATATGTTTAATTTATCATTTTATTATCTAAATTATTCAAATATGTATTAGTTAGTTGGAAGATTGGATATAAGTATTATTTTATCATTTTATTATTCAAATATGTTTAATTTATCATTTTATTATTCAAAATTCAAATATGTTGAATTTATCATTTTATTATTCAAATATGCATTAGTTAGTTGGAAAATTGGATATCGTACAAATTTTAAAACATTTATACAAATTAAATATCACATGCGTAGATATTTTAGAACATTTATTCAAATTGAGGGCAAGAAGGAAGATCTTTAAATTAAGAAGGGTAAAATGAGAAGTTTTTAAATTAAGAAAGGGAAAAAGGGAAAATCAAAAGTTTTCTCCCCTCAAGCGCCATTTAGATAGTACTAGTTGGATATTACATGCGTTGCACGTGTTTCATGATGTTGAAAATGCAATGTACATATAAAATTTGAATGTAGGGTCTTATCTATATGGAAAATGAATAAATACTCTTTAATATTATTTTTTATTTTGATTAGCATCATTTGATTACCCACTTATTTTCAAACTTTAATTTAAACCAAAATATTATTTTTTTTTCTTATTTTTTTAAAATTTTGTATTATCTAGTAATTGAAAACATCTTTTTTGCAATAAACTTTTCGAATTCAAGAGAATCATTAATTAGATAGTGGTTCTCAATTTTAGAACTCTTTAAATCTAGGAAATAAGTTTCGAGAAAATCTATTGGTTAAATTTTTTTTTTTTACAAAAGTTCAGTAAATCGAGAAGATCTATTAATAATTTTATTTTTATTTACAAAAGTTAAATTTCAAACTTTAATTTAAACCAAAATATTATTTTTATTTTGATTTGCATCATTTGATTACCTACTTAATTTCAAATTTTAATTTAAACCAAAATATTTTTTTTAAAAAAAAATCGTATTAATTATCTAGTGATTGAAAAAAAAATCTTTTTTGCATTGATTTTTTCAAATTCAAAGAAATCATTAATTAGATACGTGGTTCTCAATCTCTTTCGAGGAGATCTATTAGTCAATTATTTTTGTTAACAAAAGTTCAATGAATCGAGAAGATCTATTAATAAATTAATTTAAACAAATAAATATTATTTTTTATTTCAAATTTTAATAATAATAAATTAAGAAGCATTAAGTTTATTTTTTATCATAAAATTGTAAGATAGACGATTCAATCTTCCATCAAATAAAATAACTCTTAGAATCTGAATGTTAATTATTACCATAATATTGAAAATTACATTGACGTTATATTTTTAATAACTATCAGTAATTATATTTAAATATAATAAATTACATAAATAGAAAAAAAAATACAAAAATAAGACATTCCTAAATCCTAGCCTAGTAAATTCCAATTTATTCAAAACAAAAAAAAGGAAAAGAAAGCAAAAATCAATAAAAATAAAGAAGAAAATAATTCAATTACGCATCACATTGTTGGTTGTTTTCTGCTTCCTTAACGAAGCAAAGTTGCAATTATTTTCTTCTCCACCCTCCTCAATATGCTAGATGAATTGGTGTTTATTTACAAATTTGAAAAGACAAAAAGAAAACTACAAAAGCAATAAATTACATTAAGTTACTCCCCTTACCATTTGCCAAAAAAAAGAAATAAAACTATACAAAAGCCGTAAATTACATTAAATCACTCTCTTTCTCTACCATTTACAAAAAAAAAACTACAAAAACACATAAAAAACAGTAAATTACATTAAATCACTTCCTTTCTTTATCTGCCAGTTGCAACAACAATTGGAAATAGAGACCATTCATGACTTGTCGCCCTTTAACATCACCATAACAAAGTCTCTTCAATAATAAATTGCTTGAACCTTGACAATTGGAAAATTGGATACAAATGATTGGGTTTATTGAAAAAAAAAAAAGCTTATATAGCCATAGCCATCAAATAAAAAGGGGGAAATCAAAATTTCCCCCTTACATGGTTTTTAGAATCACTTTAGAAGGTATGGAAGAATTTAATTGTGAGATGCACATATAAACTGATGATGTATAACATTTAATATATGTATATTAATCACAATAGATTAGAATCTAATATTTTGTTAATATACTTATTTAAAAAAATTCTTATCTTTATTTTTTAAAAAAGTATTTAAGTATTATTTTAATTTCATATTCTCCAAAAACAATTGATCAAATTGTTTTTTTTTAAGTTTTTGTTCTTAACTTTTTAAATATGCATTAAAAAAATCTTTGAATATTAGTTTATTTAAAAAAAAACTTTTTAAATATGTAGTAAATATTGTTTAATATTAATAAATAAATAAGTATCTTTTTAAATATGCATTAAAAAAATCTTTGAATATTAGTTTATTTAAAAAAAAAAACTTTTTAAATATGTAGTAAATATTGTTTAATATTAATAAATAAATAAGTATTGTTGTATCATTTTATTATTCAAATTATTCAAATATGCATTAGTTAGTTGGAAAATTGGATATAAGTATTATTGTATCATTTTATTATTCAAATATGTTTAAGTTATCATTTTAATATTCATATATGTTTAAGTTATCATTTTATTATTCAAAATTCAAATATGTTTATTTTATTATTCAGATAATTCAAATATGAATATTGGTTTAAAATATGAATGTTTTTTAAAGAATCACTTTAAAGTTGATTCTTTAAAAAATAATTCTAAAGTGCTTAATTTTATAGTTATTTGGCATTTGAAGAATTATTTTTAGATGTAGTAACAAGTAAACAAACTTGTCATTGAAATCACATTTAGTGAAACTAGTTAGATACTACGTGCATTGCACGTGTTTCATAATGTTAAAAATGCAATGTACATATATAAAAGTTGAATGTAGGGTCTTATACAGAAAAATGAAGAATTACACTTGAGTATCATTTTTTATTTTAATTAGCATCATTAGATTACCCACATAGTTTCAAACTTTAATTTAAACAAAAATATTATTTTTTATTTTGATTTGCATCATTTATCACTCACTGAATTTCAAACTTTAATAATTGAAAAAATCCTTTTTGCAACGAACTTTTCAAATTCAAGGGAATCATTAATTAGACAGTGGTTTTCAATTTTAGAACTTTTTGAATATATGAAAAAGTTTCAAAGAGATCTATTGGTTAATTTATTTTTGTTTACAAAAGTTCACTAAATTGAGAAGATCTATTAATAAATTTATTTTTGTTTACAAAATTTTAATTTCAAACTTTAATTTAAACTAAAATATTATTTTTATTTTGATTTGCATCATTTGATTCCTCACTTAGTTTCAAACTTTAATTTAAATCAAAATATTATTTTTTTTCTTTTTCTTTTTTAAAAAAATCAAATTAATTATCTAGTAATTGAAAACATCTTTTTTGCAATGATCTTTTCGAATTCAAGTGAATCATTAATCATTAATTAGATAGATAGTTCTCAATTTTAGAGTTCTTCGAATCTATGAAATTTTTTTCGAGGAGATCTATTGATCAATTTATTTTTGTTTACAAAAGTTCACTAAATCGAGAAGATCTATTAATAAATTAATTTAACAAAAATTTATTTCAAACTTTAATAATAATAAATTAAGAAGTATTGAGTTTATTTTTTTTATCATAAAATTGCAAGATAGATAATTCAATCTCCCATCAAATAAAATAACTTTTAGAATATGAATATTAATTGTTACCATAATATTTGAAATTACAATGACATTATATTTGTAATAACTATTACTAGTTATATTTAAATATAATTTCGTATTCTTGAAAAACAACTGTTCCATTTTTTAAAAAAGTTTTTGTTCTTAACTTTTTAAATATGCATTAAAAATTCTTTAAATATTACTTTATTTTTTTTAAAAATCTTTCATAATAATTTTATATTTTCGAAAACACATGGGTTCAAAAATATTATTTTAGTTTTTGTTATTAACTTTTTAAATACTTTATTAATTTTTTTTATATATTAGTTTTTTTAAAAATATTTTTAAATATGCAGTAAATATTGTTTAATATATAATAAATAAATAAGTATTATTTTATCATTTTATCATTTTATTATCTAAATTATTCAAATATGCATTAGTTAGTTAGAAAATTGGATATAAGTATTATTTTATCATTTTATTATTCAAATATGTTTAATATTTATTTAATATTAGATTTTTATCCTTTTATTATTCAAATATGTTTAATTTATCATTTTATTATTCAAAATTCAAATATGTTGAATTTATCATTTTATTATTCAAATTATTTAAATATGTATTAGTTAGTTGGAAGATTGGCTATCGTACATATTTTAGAACATTGATTCAAATTAGATATCACATGCGTAGAGATTTTAGAACGTTTATTCAAATTGAGGGCATAAATGAAGATCTTTAAATTAGGAAGGATAAAATGAGAAGTCTCTAAATTAAGAAAGGGCAAAAGGGAAAATAAAAATTTTTCTCCCCTCAAGCGCCATTTAGATAGTATAGATAAAAAAATTGAATTAATTATCTAGTAATTGAAAACATCTTTTTTGCAATGATCTTTTTGAATTCAAGGGAATCATTAATCATTAATTAGATACATGGTTCTCAATTTTAAAACTCTTCGAATCTATGAAAAAAATTTCGAGGAGATCTATTGATCAATTTATTTTTGTTTACAAAGTTCACTAAATCGAGAAGATTATTAATAAATTAATTTAAACAAAAATATTTTTTTTATTTCAAACTTTAATAATAATAAATTAAGAAGTGTTGAGTTTATTTTTTATCATAAAATTTCAAGATAGAGAATTCAATCTCCCATCAAATAAAATAACTTTTAGAATATGAATATTAATTGTTATCATAATATTGGAAATTACAATGACATTGTATTTTTAATAACCATTACTAATTATATTTAAATATAATTTCATATTATCGAAAAATAACTGTTCAATTTTTTTTTTAAAAGTTTTTGTTCTTAACTTTTTAAATATGCATTAAAAATTCGTTAAATATTAGTTTATTTAAAAAAAATCTTTCATAATAATTTTATATTCTCAAAAACACATGGGTTCAAAAATATTATTTTAGTTTTTGTTATTAACTTTTTAAATACTTATTAATTTTTTTAAAATATTAGTTTATTTTTTAAAAAATATTTTTAAATATGCAGTAAATATTGTTTAATATATAATAAATAAATAAATATTGTTTTATCATTTTATTATTCAAATATGTCTAATTTATCATTTTATTATCTAAATTATTCAAATATGCATTAGTTAGTTGGAAGATTGGATATAAGTATTATTTTATCCTTTTATTATTCAAATATGTTTAATTTATCATTTTATTATCTAAATTATTCAAATATGCATTAGTTAGTTGGAAGACTGGATATAAGTATTATTTTATCATTTTATTATTCAAAAATGTTTAATATTAGTTTTTTTTATCATTTTATTATTCAAATATGTTTAATTTATCATTTTTTTTATTCAAAATTCAAATATTTTGAATTTATCATTTTATTATTCAAATTATTCAAATATGCATTAGTTAGTTGGAAGATTGAATATCATACAGATTTTAGAACATTTATTTAAATTAGATATCACATGTGTAGAGATTTTAGAACATTTATTCAAATTGAGGTCAAAAAGGAAGATCTTTAAATTAGGAAATGTAAAATTTAAATTAAACAATTTTTATAAAAATTGTTTAAAGATTTTTTTAAAAAATGTTTGGATTAAAAGGTACACTAAACTCATCCTTAATCACATACTAAAATTAGAGATGGAAAATGTTTTCTCTTGGTTAGGGATGGAGGTCACTAAACTATACTTAAATTGGGAGACTTTTGTGTTCCAATATTGACAAAAGTGACTCATTATTTGAATAAAATTCATCATTAAAAACAATAAATAATTTAGAAATTTAACTTTTAAAAAGTGTTTTTTTTATACATAAGATAACAATATTTAATTTAATTATTTCTTGGTTATAAAACAATAAATTTTTTAAAAGAACATGAACAACTTGAGAGAATCATGAGAGAATTTTTGTGGGTTGATCGTGAGGGTGGGAGTCATCTTATTAGATGGGATATAGTGGCTGCTGATAAGCTCAAAAGGGAACTAGGAATCAATAAAATTAAAGTTTCAAACTCTTCTTAATTTGCTTTGTAAGTGGCTTTGGAGATTTCACATGGAAAAGGAAGCTCTTTGGAGATAATCCTTGTGATTTTTGTCTTAGAAGACCACTCCTTGTCTGCTCATTTGGAAGCCATTATATTATATTGATCAACGGTGTTTTCTCTACTAGCTCTGCCCGTAGCATTATCTCCTGTTATGTGCAAATCTCTGTGGAAGCTGATGGTGCCCAAAAAAATGCAAGTTTTTCCTTTGGTTCATCTTTCATAGGAGCTTAAACACGGATGAAAGGATCCAACAACGCTACAAGAATCTTTATCTCTCTCCGAGCTGCTGTGTTCTATGTCATTCAAGCTCTGAATTGTTGGATCATATTTTTATCCATTGCCATCTGTCCTTGAGACCTTGAAATTGGCTTTTTCAAACTTTCAATTGGAGCTACGCCTTCCCTTCGACTGTCAATATGTTTTGTGAAGACCTTATATATTCTCCATCAGGCCAATTCACAAGCTGGCATCCTAAGGCAAAATATAGCTATGGCTGGATAATTTGGAGACAACGGAATGAAAGAATCTTTAAAGACAGGGAGAGGCCTTTTAATCATTTGTAAGAAGATATTTGCCTCCTCGGGGCTTATTGGGCGGCAAAATCTATTCTCTGTAGTAACCATCCTATTTCTTTTATCACGCTAAATTGGAGATCTTTCTTGATGTAATCTCCTTTGTATGTCTTTTGCATACCATAATTAAAGTATTCTCTTTCAAAAAAAAAAAAAAAAAAAGAACATGGACAATTTAACAGTTGTTAGAATTAAATCAAACAATAATTAAATCAATGGAATTGAGATAATAGTATTTAATTATTTCTTTTCGACTTGCTTTTTGCCTTCCTTGTCGCGGCTCACCGCTTGAATCGTCACTTTCTCCTTGTCTTCGAGCTTCATGATTTTCTTTGTTGTTGTTGCTGCTGCTACAGATATCAATGGTGGAATTTAGACTTGAAAATTGGTTATGTAAATGATTTTAACGATATTTTTGAGAATGAAATAAATGGTAAGATCTAAATCTTTTATAGTCGTAAATAATATCACGTACGTCTTCTATTTTTACACATTAACTGTTACATCAATTTTCATTCTTTATTTTAATAGAAAATATATTTTTTGGAACAATTCCAAATTTCGAAGGTATATTTTGGGACAAATTTCAAAGTCAAAAGGCATAATAGAAATCTACCTCAAAGTTCAAGTGTATTTGGTCTAATTCAACCTAAAGATAAAATAAGAAAACAACCTACAAATTAGCAAGAGTTTTTTTTTTTTTTTTTTAGTACAACCTACAAATTAGAGTTATACACATATTTTAATTAGAAATATAGTGTGACAAAATTGGGTGCTATATTTGTAAACCTATCGTACTTAAAAGAACAATTTTTTATTAAAAATTTGTCTACCTATTTAGACATTTTTACATTAGTCCTCTTTTATCTTTGGCTTGTGTATCACTAATATACTATTTTTAAAGTACATCACTGACAAATGTCTATCACTAATATATTATTTTTACATAAGAGATTGAAATATGTTTGACTTTTCAAACTTTTTATTTGAACTAGGCTTAAAATTGTGCTATATTTGCAAATCTTTTTATCTTGGGCTAGATTTGTTATGGGCCAATTAGCTATATATGCAATCACCCCTATTTTAATTGGGTAAACTACATAAATAGGTATTTAGTATATCCCTTTTACAAATGTGTCTAAAAGTTTCTAATTTTGCATCCATGTGCATCCTTTTGATTAGATACAAGCTATAATTGAAGCACATTTACAATATTGCTAATTCTTTATACGAAAATTAAGAAAAAATAATAAAATGATAAAAAATGGAAAAAATTGTTCGTATTCATTGCGATTTGGAAATATTTCCTAAAAATGGGCAAAATGCTCCTAAACAACTGCCAAAACGTCACAATCCCTCTCCAAATTTCTTCCAGTATCAAAATTTCTCTCAACTAGTTTAGTTGGCAAACAGAACCCTTTGAACGAAAGATTACGATTTTTTTCTTTCTTTCCATAAACGACAAACAGTGCAGGGCTGTATTTCGGGGTTTCCTTCTCAAAATTAGAAAATATACACAATCTATAGCATCAGGTAAGTTCTTTATGTCCATGGACCTCTTTCTTTCTCCCTTATTTTGCTATATAATAGTGTAGTCGAAGGAAAATATACACCGTGTTGCACTTTTTTTGTGGGGCACTAGTGTAGTCGAATGTATATATGAAGTTTTAACGATGAAACCCATTTTCTGTTTTTTAGTATTTTAGAAACAAATTCTGTTTTGAAGTAATTGTTTCAGTTTTAAAAGCATAGAAACTTCGTTTTAAAAGAATATTGTAGGATGCATGAATGAAAAAAAAAATGAAAATTGAAAGGATTTGGTTAGAATAGATTCACGCATTTTAGATTAACATCTTTTTAGTCTAAACTTTTCATATGATATTAATGATTCGATCGTTTTGTATATATTATTATATGTTCTGGAGTATATATTTGTTGTTAGATGATTCTGTGAATTTAATTGATCATACAA
The DNA here is from genome assembly GCA_033996785.1 of Trichosanthes truncata. Lineage (NCBI taxonomy): Eukaryota > Viridiplantae > Streptophyta > Magnoliopsida > Cucurbitales > Cucurbitaceae > Trichosanthes > Trichosanthes truncata. The sequence continues at coordinate 55,264,081 of JAWPNB010000003.1, forward strand.
ACTATGAAAATATGTGTAAATACTCTATTTGATGATTAAATACATAGTTCTTACAATATAATTAACAAAATAGGATTATGCTGACAACTGAGGAATATTGTAGAATGCATGAATGAAAAAATGAAATTTGGAAAGATTTAGTTAGAACAGATTCGTGCATTTTAGATTAACATGTTTTTAGTCTAAACTTTTCATATAATATTACTTATTTGATGGGTTTGTATATATTATTATATATTATGAAGTATATATTTGTTGTTAGATGATTCTGTGAATCTAATTGATCATACAAACTGTGAAAATATGTGTAAATACTATGTTTGACGATTAAATACATAGTTCTTACAATATAATTAACAAAATAGGATTATACTGATTTGGATGATTATGTTAGTATTTTTGTACTTTATCGTGGGCAAACAATATAATATATACATTATACAAAATAAATTTGGGACGAGAATTAAAGTGTATATTTTGTAAATATTGCAAGTATACTTAACAATTGCAAACAAAGTTCTAATTACTATGTTTAGAAGATGGTGAAGATTAAGGGGATTGGAAGTGAAGAGAGAAGACAAAATCAACGATTGTTAGGTTCTTCAAATAGGACTTCAAAAAAGCAGACAAATGAGATGAAGATAGTGACAGTTGAGGAGGTGTATTTATCATATGGTGTGTTTATTTTTATTTCATCTCACAAGGTCATTAACTAGAACGTTGTTTTAAACTTTTCAGATGGATAGCTTGGATGAGAGTGTTGATTACTCAACTAGGATGTAACAAGAAACAACACCACAGACACATTTGTTTAACAGATTGATGAGGCATATGCTTAGTGCAATTACACCCACAAGAAGGCAACCGATGTTGATGAGAATATGGAAGATGCATAAGAGAAGAAGGTCAGTTCAATATATATTTGAAAGTCAGTATTTTAGAAAAATTGTAATGTTTGTAAACTATGTTACAGGATGATATTGTTTTGTCCAAAATATTGTGTTCACCATTCACATCCAAGTTTGGTTCTACTGAAGCAAAAAGAAAACAGAGAAGATCATCACTACTGAAGATTTTGATTGCCCAAGCTTTAAACTTATGTCTTAGCTTTAGATTGAAAATTTTGTTGGTTTTATTTCCTATATATTTGTTAGTATTTTTTTTTTTTTTTTATAGACAATGTATGATATCCGATTTGTTTTTTGTTAGATAAACTTTTGATATTTGAAATACAAAGTCGGAATGATATGCATTATTTTTCTAGCAAAGCATACTCCAAATTACAATTGTATATATGATTTATTTAAATAACAATTTGGGGGTAAAAAAAAATTATAAAGATGTGATATTATATTAATTGATATGTGTATATGTTATAAAATCAAGAGTTTATATTAAATGATATGTGTATATAGTATATATATTATATGTAGAATGATCTATCTTAAAGAATAAAATTTGTATTCGAAATAATTAAAACATATACTAACACAGAGAATATAATATGAATGTGTACTATTAAAACACAATGATAAATTAACACAGGTTGATATACTAAATTTAAATGTTATCCATGCAGTAATTTATTCAAATATTTACTAAACATCTAAATAATATGTAGTTCAAAGTAGAAATGGGTGTTAGAAAATGTAGATCACATTGAAAATGGTTGTCTTCTTAGGCTGCGTTTGACTTCGTGACTCTTTCGATTGCGTGTTAGCTTATGATAGCCTTACTCTTCTTAGGCCTTTTATTGGGATAAGTTAAATTCTTTCTTTGTATTCAACCCTATGGTTAAATCCTACTCCTAACAAAGGTCATGGACAACTGGATACAAAATAAAAAAAAATTAAATAATATATTAGACGGTTTTTAAAATTTAAATATTTGTTTTAAAAAAAAAACCTTAAAATCTTCTTTAAATTCGTATCTTTTCTTTCCCATCGCATTAAAAAGGTAAAACAAAAAAAAGTGGAAGTGAGCACCTAAATAGTAAATTCCCACTCCATCGTAGAAGAATCGTGTTCCTCGCAACCACGTCGTTTTACTCAAAAGTCGCCCCATTCCTCGTTTTTCTTCAACGCATAGGGCGGTCCCGATTTCCTCTGAATCTTCCAGTTTCTTCGCACCGGCAAAATCTCCAATCTACAGGTACCGATCATATTCGCTTCGTCTCTCTCTCTCTAACCACTCCCTGCGACTTTGTTCTAATCACGATCCGCATCTACGATTGCTTGATCTTGTTCAATGCTTTGTAATTCTGTTCTGTGTGATTGATTCTTCTACTTCATTGACTGGCGATTGTGTTTTTTTACTTTTTGTCCTGCCGATTTTGGTGTGCGGCTGCTTGACAGTGGTTACTGACTAGATCTGTGTTTCCGGTTTTGTTTGGATGGATAGCAGAAGTTTCTTAGGGTGATCTGTTTGTTTTCTTAGTTTGGACACTGAGGAATCGAGAAACGTATTCATATACGCTTAATCGATCTGCCACGGCTCCCGCCGGGTCAAGGAGGCTGCATCTTGCAAGTGTAATTAAGTGTTGGATTTCAGAATTTGAAACTTGAGATTGATTTGATTGGCGGAATTTATAGGTTCTCAGTCTTACTTTTGATTCACACGACTATTTACGATTTGCATATAATCAATTAATAGTTTTATTAATTCTCGTTTGGCGGAATTTATAGGTTCTCAGTCTTACTTTTGACGCACACAATTGATTTATGATTTTCATACAAGCAATTAATAGTTTTATCAATTCTTCGAAGTAGAAGATATTTTTTGTGAACTGAGTTCTGCTTTAGTTTATGGGAAGCATTTGAGATATAGGTTGTTTTCTATTCCGGTGAGGAGAATTCAATCACTTTCTTGTACTTTTCCTCTTAGGTAGTTAATGATATAACTACAAAAGACTGAGTTCGGACTAAAATTAGAGTGTTAAGGAGATAATCTATAATTTAAACTTTATTGATTACTTTTGGATTACATTAAAATTGGATAAAGACTAAAATAGTTGAAATAACTCCAAAATAATGCGTGAAAACAAGACCGGCTGCAAATTCTTATTTGCTACAGAAACCTTGACAATTCTTAAGCAATGTTTGGAGAGACTCTTGAGCCAGCAACTTTTAAAGTGTAACGTTTGAAGTACAACTTTTAAGCCCCAAGACTTATGGCTTGTTTGATTTCTAAGAGGAGTAAGGTTCCATCAGCCTAAGGCACCGGCCTTATGGCTTTCTGGAGGCTGGAAGAGTAACATTGACGTATTCTTAAAAGTATTAAATCCTCTTATTTGTTGAATACTAATACCTGATCAGCTGCTCTTGTGATAATTTAGTACGCTACTACATTTACCACTAAGACTTGGGTTAAGAATTTGGTTCAATTCAATTAATCATGATGATCTCATTAAAAAAATTTATCATGATGATATCTGCAACCGCATTTAGCAACATAGTTTCTGATCAGGTTGTTTTTTGCTGAGTTTCAGACCCTTCTTTTACTTACAATCATTTTTACAAAAATTATTTCCTTTTTGTAGGAGAATATGGCAACTAGGGGTCAAGGTAGTATCCAACAATTGCTTGCTGCGGAGCAAGAAGCTCAACACATTGTCAATGCTGCCAGAAATGGTAAACTGGCTCTTGTTTTATTTTGGTTTTGTAATATATTTTTAACATTCATACGCATGCTAATTTGTAATTTGGTTCAAAGAGGTTGATTTCCTCGAATAGCATGTAGGTTCAGTTCATAATTTGCTTGACATGAGTTTGTGAAATGTCAAGAAGGATCATTTTCACCTCTTTTCCCGCTATTGATCTACCTTTTTCTAGTTGCCCTATAACCCTGTTGAAATTAAACATAATATATAACTCAATTACTTGGTTTTCCTGTCTTTTTAAGCAAAATTGGCTAGACTGAAACAAGCCAAGGAAGAGGCTGACAAGGAAATTGCTGCTTACCGTGCCCAAGTGGAGGCTGAGTTCCAAAGAAAACTCGCTGAGGTTAGTATCGCATTTTTATGACTCCGTTTGATAACCATTTGGTTTTTGGTTTTTGAAAATTGTGCTTGTTTTCTTATCATTTCTCTACATTGGATTTCATCTTTCATAAGAAAACATTTAAATTCTTAGCCAAATTCCGAAACAAAAACAAGTTTTTGAAAACTTTTTTTTTTAGTTTTCAAAACTTGGAAACATAAAGTAGATAACAAAACAAGAAAACCTATAGGTGGAAGTAGTATTTATAAGCTTAATTTTCAAAAACCAAAATCCAAAATGGTGATCAAACGAGGCCTATGCATTTAAATTTTTTCTTGCTATGGAAAAGCCATCCTAAGACGTTACTATATCTGCTAACTCATGTCCCTTTGGAGACATCCGATAAAATTGGAACAAATATATCTGCTAACTCCTTTGGCACAGGGGTTACCTTCTTTTGTTATTTCATACTATCAATGAAACGAACGAATCACAGTTTCTCATAAAAAATATATTTGCCAACTCTGCCCTTCTTGCTTCCCCCATCTCATTTTCATTTTTGGTCATATAGAGTAGCGGAGATTCAGGAGCTAACGTTAAGCGGCTTGAAGTCGAGACAGACGCAAAGATTCATCACCTGAAAGAAGAGTCTGCTAGAATTTCACACGACGTTGTGAACATGCTCCTGAAGCATGTGATGACCGTGAAAAATTGAACTTCTTGATCATAAAGGTTTGCAGTAAAACCCTCTAAATTATGTTATTCTTTTGGTGGTGCCTGGAAACGGCTTAAACTGCATTTGTATTATGGAGATGAATCCTTTCCTTTGTATGGATCGGTCAGTATTTTGCAGACACTCTGTTGAATAATAATTTCATTCAATGTTCACTGCTATGTTTTATCAGGTTAGATGTTTATGAAATGCCAAATTTCTTTTGTTGTCTTGATTGATTTGCTTGGTAATTTTTTATGAATCCAGGAAAAAAGATCAGAAAATCAAGAGACAGGAAGAGAATTTTTGGGTCCAACCTCATTTGGATCAAGATTTGAATGGAAGTTTATGTTAGACTCTTTTCATGATAAGAACTTTTAAACTAAATTTACAAAATCCCCTTCATCTATTTAGCTTGTTTCAATTGTCTTTAATATTTTAGAAGTTTCAATTTTTCCTCCAATCTTTTAATATTTTTTTAAAAAAGAATACCTAACATTAGCAAGTTTCTTTATAATTGTAATTTTTTAAGAACATTTAAGGGCAAAATTGAAACAAGTATCTAGATGAGGTAAAATTGAGGCAAAAGTATGATTGAAAATTTTAAATGTTGAGGACAAAATTGAAACTAAATTATATAGATCAAGAGTATTTTGTACAATTAAGTATGGGTTTTATTTGCATAGATAACATTCTTTTTTAAGTTTCTAATATTTGACCAGGACCTTGAAAACGTTAATAAAAATTAAATTAATTTTTTTTATAACAAAATTAGTTAACAATTTTTCTTCAATTTTTTAAATGAAATACTTATCAAATTACCCCCTTTTTTTTTTAAAGTTTAACAAGATGTGGAGGTGTGAATTCGATTTGTTATAATTTAGGTATAATTTTAATAAATTAATTAATCATACTAAGTAAAATTTATTATATTGTCAACTTGAGCATAACTCAACTACCAAGAGATTAGAATTTAAATCTTTTCGTTTCAAAAGTCGTTGAACTAAAAAAATGACAATAATGAGTCTAAATTGTTTTAAACTTTTAACTAGGGGTGTGCAATAAATCGAGGAATCGGATCGAACCAATCCAAATCGACTGGTTTGGTTCGGTTATTTTGCAAAAATAGATTTTTTGGTCTATGACTTTAAAAAATTGCAGAATTTGGTTCGATTCACGATTTGAGTTTTTTTCAAAACTTGAAAAACCGAACCGAACCGAATATTATTATAAAAAATTAAATTAACTTTGAACCCAACCTAAAAAGTCCATCTCACCAAGAAAAATCAATTTTATATTCAAATACTAAGTACTCAATCCAATGTATTTTTTTTAATACATCTTTTCCTCTCCTTCCTCTTTTCTTGTGCAAGCTAGACTAACCCTAACTTCATTTTTATTTTTTTTTCTCATGTTTTGTTATCTTCTTCTCTCTTCTTCATCTAGTATTCTTTCTCTCCTCCCTATTGCTCTCTTCTCTCACACAACTCACGACGGGGGTAGCGGTGAAGACACAACTCATGGCGGTAGCAACAACGGCAGCAGTAGCAACACAATCCACAGTGGCAGTATAACCCACGGTAGTCTCTCCTCCTCCTTCTCCTTTTGCTATCTTCCGCTTTCTTTTGTCGTTGGGCGCACAACCGTTGAACTCTCACCGGAAACCTTCCGCTTAAGCTAGTGCCATTTGATCTCTCGCTGGTCGTCACCCTTGATATTTATTCAAAAAATCGGTTAAAAATCGAAATCGAACTGAGTAAACCAAAAGTGAACTGGTTTGGCTTTGAGCCAAAACTGATGAGTACATGGTTTACTGGGTTTAGCTATTTTAAAAATCGAGGGGCGCGGTTCAGTCCTCGGTTTTGTCCAAAATCGGACCAAATCGAATTGTGCACACCCCTACTTTTAACCAACTACTGGAAGTATATAACAGTTAGGAAAAAAAAAAGCCCATAATTTACTCAACATCGATATTTACACATTAAATTAACTCTATTTTTTTCCAGCATAAAATCAAGAAAGAGTTTGTTTATGGGAAAAGGATTGTTATTCTTATTCCTTCTTACCCCTTCTTATTCTTTTCCGACACAAATTGGTTATTATTATTATTCCATATGAAACTGCGGTCCTTCAATCAAATTCGAAGGTTCTTCTTTATCAGTCCACAACATGAGAAATATTCTGCTGCTTGATTTAGAAAATACATTTAAAAACATTTTTTTTCAGTATAACAAATATAAGGTACATGGTTTTAAACCTTCGACCTCAAAAAAATGAGTATATATCAATTATCACTGAGCTATGCTCACTTTGGCACGTTAAAAAACATTTTGTTAGTTTCGTTGAATTAAGAATTTAATCTATGAACTTTACTGTATGATGGTTTAGTTTTGATACCTTCAATTGTAACAATTTAGTCCATAAAATTTAATATGTAACAATTTGTAATTATGTAGTCCCAACTGTCTAAAATCTTACTAAAATTTAAGGAGATTTCTTATTTATGTATACTAATAAATTGCTTAGGAACCCAATGCGATTATAAACTATTAGAGATAAATTGTTACATAATAAAAATTTATACTTCATTTTAATGAACTTTATTATAGTAGGGACTAAATATTTATAAATTTTAGACTACGAAGACTAAATCGTCACATATTAAAGTTTATAGACTTAATTGTTACATGATTGTTACTTCAATGTATTGCAAGTACAAAGCCAAAAGTATTTTTTTAACGTAAAAAATACTTTCATTTTGAAAAATAAAGATTTGATTTAGTAACAATTTTATTTTTAAAAATTAGACTTATAAATTAAACAATATTTGAAAATCTAATGAAATTTCTTTGTTTTATTTTCCTCCTTGAGAAAACACTCTTGGAATTGTAGCTTAATTTCAAAACAAAACGAACCGTTTGAAAACTATTATCTAATAACATATTCACCGACGATTATGTTTCTAAATTTTAAATTTGTTTCCTCATGAACGTTTTGTTTTAAAAAACAATTTTTTCTTTAACTTTTAGCTAAATTTCAAAACAAAAACAAAGGTAAAAAACTACCAGATTAAAGTTTTATAAAAACATTTTAAAAAAAGCTATAATGCAAAACAAGCTACCGTTTGAAGGAATTTGAATAATACTGTAGTCTATAAGGGGCATAAAATCATAGTCTTCACTCCCACTTAAATTCAATTTCATTAGAGGTGTTTGATACTTAAATTTAGTTCAACGGTAAATTTGTAAAGAATGGAGATCGAATGAATATCTTGCAAGAAAAGAGAGTATTATACACTGGTATGGTGCTAAGCCACATGCATTGTTTTTGGACGTACCTTTCTAAATGGTCATCCCCGTTATTTATATTGTTCATAGTAGAGTAACGAAAAATGGTGCTTAATTCCAGTCGATAATCATGACGAAATTTTTGGGATTACACAATTAGGGGATCAAGTGGGTCTGCACTACAAAATAGATCTTTGATCATCTCGACCATGTTTAGCTCGAACTCCTACACCTTAGTCAACTTCTTCGGGTTAACTCGTATGAATTTCGTGTAGGAAAATATTTTAGGGTTCATTGTACTCGTGGCCCAAATCTCATCGGGCTCGGAGTACAGCCTCAAATGCTTGGACAAGAACGGTGGTTGACCCTCAAAGTGGGTTGGCTTTTGAAACTCGACCAAGGCCCAAGCCCAATTGGGCCTCCGATCTGCGGTCCTCAGGCTTTTGGTTTGCGGCTCTTTTGGGTCTTGGGCCCGTCGTGTTATGCCTCTCGAAGCTTCGAGTGGCTTTTCTTGGTGGGCTTGTCCTCCTATGGCCAGCCTTTCAGCCTTCGGGCCTGTCCTTGGACTTGAGCCTAGTGGGTTTTGGCTCTTGGCCCATCTCGACAATTCCACCCTCAACATGAGGTATATATACGATCATGTTAATATCATTATCGATAAGGTGCAAATCAAAATTGAAAAAGTTGATAAGACAAAAAACAACACTAATCAAACCAAGTCAAATATCGGTTAGTTTAGTTTGAATTTATTTTGTCTAACTTTTTTTTTTAGTTCAATAACATGGAGACATTGGGACTCGAATCTCTAACCTCTTGAAGTTAAGCTATGCTTAGATCGACATTCATTTTGTCAACTTTAATCGGTTTATGATGGTTGGTTTTCATATGCTACTAATTCGATTATCTTTTTTAGAATATTATTATTTAAATAAGATGATAGAGATTTGAACCTACCTTGCGACCTAATTTTATTTTTATCACAATTCAAATATTTTGATGTATTGAATTATATTTATGTTGGTCAATTGATTTTGTTTCATAAAACTGATTTCAACATTGATTTTTAATTCTTCTAAAATGGATATAAGATGAAGCTCAACTGTAAATCTAAACATTAATTAATGGATTAAATACTTATTATAATCTTAAAAGTCAATGGTTAGATCTTTAGCCCCTACAAAATTTAGGTTGTTTTAAAGAGAGAAAGATGGATCCATGGAAAGATAGTAATGATTTAGGAGTGGGTTTCAATCCGTCCAAATTGGACAAATTATTGGTCGTTGAGTGAAATCATTTTATTCCCCGAATCATGCAACATTACTCTATTCCCCAATTCCCACCTTTCCATCATTTCATTACCATTTACCCTATATTTAAAGTTTATTTATTTATTTATTATTATTATTTTAATATTTCTTAAAATCATGTATATGAATGAATTGATATCCGTACAATAAACTTTTGGTCAATGAAATTTGAACTTAATTTTTATTCAATCCATGAATTTTTTAAACTAATACTTTTATCCCTTAAGATTTGAATGTAGTTTTTGTTTGGTCTTTGAGATTTCAAAAATGACATGTCTAGTCTTTGAAGTTTGAATTTGAATTCTAATAAGTCCTTGAATTTTGAAATTATTTCTAAATAGTCCATAGTAAAATTGACATTAATTGACCAAATGGAATGATGACATGGTAATTAATAATATATGGTAACAAGACTTTGATGATATGTATACTTTAAATTAGTTGGAATTATTTTTCTATTTTTATTTTTTATACTCCATGACTAATTAGAAATATGTTTGAAATTTAAGGGATCAATTAGAAATCAATTTGAAATTTTAGGGACCAATTAGAAACCAAATTCAAATATTGAGAACCAAATATATCACTTTTTGAAATATGAAGAACTAATAGATAAACTAAATTTAAATCTCAATGACCAAAAGTGTTTCAAGGATTAAATAGGAATTAAGTTCAAATCTTTGGGACCAAAAGTGTATTTTACCCATTAATGTTTTATTATTTTTTAAATTTAGTCCCTATTGTTTAAATTTTTTTTTAATTTTTTTTAATTATCTCTTATGTTTTAGTATTTTTCAATTATGCTAATTTATCTCTTCTTTTGAGCCCTTACTTTATCTTTTATCTAATTTATTGAAATGGAATTGTTGATAAAGTTTTTATCCATTTTTATGTGTATCCATCAATTATAAATAACAAAAATAAAATGCTTATGATATGCATACTGTTATGAGTTAAATTAGGTCAAGAAAAAAAAACTATAGGCTCGAAACGAAAGAAGCCATGAGTGAAAGGCACTGGACTCGACCCAAGCCCATGGTTGACCAACCCACAGGTCGAACAAACCAAGAGGGCTGATCAACTTATTGGGCTGACCAGGCCCAAAGCTCAGACTTTGGGCTACATGGCTGAGAAGCCAAACGGGCCCTAGGTCGACCAGACCCAAGGCCAGTCACACTTAGGCTGACCAAGCCTAGGTGATCAAGCAGTTCAAGAAAGATAAGGGGGAGACTAGTTGACGAAGGTCCAACCTCTTCTTCGAAAGAAACCCTAGGTCAACTTTCTATAAATAGGTTGCAATAATCTCCCACATGGTAAATTCATTTTAAGCTACATTCTACCTACTATGCAAAAAACTCTTTGATCTAACATAAGCCTCAGAACTTGTGTGGCGCTTTGCCACACAGGTGTTCAAATGATTTGGCTGGTACTCAACTTCCTAATTCTTCGCTGATCACATGCGAATCAGGTGGATTTTTCTTTGCCAAATTTCAGTATCAACACGTACCTTATACGATCATTAGTGAGTTGAGAAAAAAATATAGAAAATGAATTAAGCCATTTAAGTGAGAAAATTTACTGATTCCTCATAATTTCTAAGAAGTTGACAAACATTTTATCTTTCTTTCTTTTAGGTGACCTAATTTATCCTATAATTTTTTGCCAACTTACTAGATATATCGTGTTATGAAAGTTTATCATAAACCCATTTCAACATTCTTCGATGGGAGGGATAATTGAAAAATATTAAAACAAAAGAACTAAATTGAAACTTTTTAAATAATAGAGACTAAATTGAAAAAATATCTAAACATTAAGAAACCAAAATATATATTTAGTCCTAATATTTTTATGCATCCTATAGCCAATATTCATAAATTTAGAATGTTGAAAAGATCACTCCATTTTCTTTCCTTTTGAAAAATAGGTTATGTACGAGAACCTGTTAAAAGAAAACAAGATATATATATATATATATATTTTTTGAGTTCAACAATATTTGGAGTGGAAAATTCGAACCTCTAACCTTTTAGTCGAGATATATGCCAATTACCGCTGAGCTATGCTCACTTTGGTAAGATAAAACAAATTTTAGTAAATAGTTATCCAAACATATTTTTATATAAAAAAAATATTCTAAACTATATATATTATTTTGGCGATGGTTCCTAAATAACTCCTAAAAACTTTAATTAATTTATTTATACCTTTTTTAAGAAGATTTATAGTTTATTATTATTATTATTATTTATAGTTATAGTTATATGATACCTTTTATTTAATTTTTTCAATATCAACTTTGTATGTACACTTTTTAAAGTGTCACAATTAGCTCATTGCATTTTAATATATTAATTTCAATAGTTCCAATTACATATGTCCACAGGGCAGGGTGGAGTCGGGATGGCTTTCTCGTCCACATCCCCGCCCCCAATTTCATTCCCTGTCCCTGAGAAATTTCCAATTTAATTTCGTGGGAATCGGGGCATGGATTCCCCATGAAAAATTCGTGGGGATCGAAATCCCCACGGAGAATTATTCAACGTTTATATTTTTTAAATTTTGATTAAATAAAATATTTTTTTTGAAAATTTCTATTTAAATTATTAATTCCTAATGGTAAATTTCTATTTAAAGAGAATTCTTTAAAATTTTCTTTAGAAAAATAAAATAATGCATCATAAAATATTAAATTTAGTATTTATTATATATATATAAATATACATATTAAAAAAAAAGTAATCAGGGTGGGGGAGGGGACAGGGAATGGGGGAGGGGACAAGGAATACATTCCCTGTCCCCATTTAGCTAACGGGAAAAAATTTCTCCCACTCCCTCCCCCAGGGATTTCTCGCCCCGTTAAGGACAGTTTTCGAGGGAAAAATGAACATCTCTAGTTTCAATCCAAGGATAAAATGTATTAGAAAATTATTAACTGCATGCGGAATCAAATTTATTAATGAAAAAAGATATTAAGAACGAAATTGTTTAAAACAAAAATAAATAAAAACGAATAAAAGGTGCAAGTAACTTTATATATTCTGTTTCCATTGTGAACTTTAGAAGAAAAAAAAATCTATTTGTATTGGATACAAATATTAATGGGGTCTAATTATTTACACATTTTATTATATATATATATATATATATATATTTTTAATGATGTTTTAAATTTAAGGGTAAGCAAAATGGGTTTAGTGTGGTGGATAAAGACAATTATTCAAATGGTGGGTATGGTTGGTAGGGTATAACATTTTTGTTTCTTTAATTTCAGCAGACAGAATTTCATTAGTGGAAAAAAGCATAATTTTCTTTTTCTCTTTACCACTCTTTTCTCTTCCCACTTTGTTTTTTTAGTCTCTATCTCAATTTCATCATTCTCTTATAATAAGACAACTATATGCTGTTATAAATCTTTAAATTTACCCATCATTATTTTTTAAAAAATATTTTGTGAAAGCACGATTCAATTAAATAGAGAAAAAAAAAAACATCGGAATGAAATTAAAACTTTTAAAATATTAGAGATAAAAATTTTAGAAAATAATCTAAAGATTATAGACTAAATGATGTATCTAACCTAAAAGGTAACTTTGATATGATCGTAATTAGTCTGTGGGGTACTCTGCACCCCAAACACTGACTATTATAATCCAGACTAAACAACTCTGCATTTTAAACAATATTATATAACTCTACAGACTATTATAACCCACAGACTATTATAATTCATGTTATTATAACCCACTCATCGTTCCAAACAGTTGATCGGTGTTCACGCAAGCGCACGCGATCGAAGTAATATAAAATGGTATCTGAGTACCAAGTATCGAATCCCACAGGGAACGGAGTAACAAAGATTTTGTTTTACAAAAGTGTAAGGCAAATTGCAAGTTTGAAAAGTAAAAATGCAAAAATCAAGTTGTTGGTGGAAAATCGAAATTGCTAATTCAATTGCTAATCCAGAATAGCAATGTTGGAAATAACAGAAATTGCTAATCCAATTGCTAATCCGGAATGGCAATGTGCGAAAAGACTAAAATTGCATAATTAAATTGCTAATCTAAATTGGCAATATGAAATGGCAATTTGAATGAACTTAAGAATGAAGTGATAAAGGATTGGGCTCAAGAATGTCATTGCCCTAAGTCGTAATTGCAAACCAAAATTGCAATTCCAACCTACTCCACACTCAATTGTAAACCAAAATTGCATCTCCTATTACCTCAAAATTGGGTTTTTTAGGAGGCTAAGTGGGGGCTCTATATGTCTATAGTCCCTCTATCTTAGATAATTTTTGGCTCACAACTTTATGGGTCTTGGAGTCATTAATCCCTATGTCTAGGGTAAGGAATGGCTTATGTCTAAGCTCTTTTACTCCATTACTTGTGTGAAATCTGCTTGTCACTAACCCTGTCGGTATTAGATCTAAGCTTGAGTTGAAACCCTAGTTGATCAATCTAGGATCTCAACGGAAATAAAATCAACACAAGCAAACAATTGAGATGTAGGCTTGGTTTTTATTGAAATTTTGGCTACATTTACTTCTTAGGGAATTCACATCCTTGAACCCTCTAAAAAGTTTAGCTCATATTTTTAATGAAAAACATAAAACTAATTTTAAAGAAAGATTTCATAATGAAATTTAATAAAAAAAAAACTAACTTATGAATTGTAATTGGGTTTTCCTAGGAATTCAAGCAAGACTAAATAATAGAACTAAGCAAGGTGGCTAGGGTAAATAATTAATTTTCCTTATCTTCTCCCTTCTGCCATGCCTTCCTACCACTTTAAATTGAAAGTTTCTTTCTGTACAGCAACTAAACAAAACATAAAGGAAAAACAGAGCATACTTTCTGCAAAAAAAAAAAAAATAGAGGAAGGAAAAACCACGAAATTAACTCAAGAAAATGCCTCCAAAAACCAAATTAAAACTTCAACTTATTCACTTGAATTAGATGGGATAATTTGAAGGAAAACAAAACTACATTGTAGCAATAACAAAACAAAAACAGAAACGAAAAGAAACAATGCAGAAAACTGCAGAAAACAGAAAGAAAACCGGATCCAAAACGTCCTCCAATTTGCCTTCAAATCGACTTCTTTTCACTTGAATTGGACTAGAAAGATTGAAGGACAAATGGAACTACATTGCATCAGAATTTTGGTAAAAAAAGACAGCAGAAAAATGCAGAAAACAGAGGCCAAAAACGTGAAAAAACCCACGAGCAAAAACTCCCAAAAACGCCTCCAAATCGACTTCCCTTTGCTCCTCCTCTTCTTCCCTATTTATAGGTCTTCATTAGGGTTGAAGAATGCCCAAAAATCGTGCTTAATTTCCTCAAAATCGGGCTGTAATTGAAGAATCTTGAAATGGGTTTAATGCAGAATTTTTTCCTTTTTTAAAACCCAAAAACCCACGAAAATTGGTCCTTCAAATCGCCCTCAAAATCCGATTAATGACTCCTCTTCTTCCTCCTCATTTGTAGGCATTCATTAGGGTTGAAGATTGCCCAAAAATCATGCTCCAAATCCCTTGATTCGTGCGGAATTTTTGCTTCGTTCGCGCCCAGAATTTTCTGCCCAGACACGGATTGCCAATCAAATTGCCAAACCAGATTGGCAATCTGATTTAGCAATGTCACATTCCCTGCTCCAGGATTGCCAATTCGCCGGTTTGGCAATGGTCTGGCAATTGGTTTGGCAATTCATGCAAAAGAATCACAATACTTAGAAATCTTTTCCAATTGCTACCATATTTCGTTATTTCATTCTTTCAACAGTTTTTCACCATTTTCAATTAATATTAGGACAAACAAGAGTTTTTTCGAGCAATTGAGGATTTAAATAAGCCTTAATTTCACGGCTTATCAACAGTCCATAATATATTTAGGGATGTGACTAAAAAGGACATTGTAGGAGTCTAATGAAAATTTTAAATATCAAAATTAATATTTTGAAAGGCTAAAGTCCGTTTGATAACCATTTGGTTTTTGAAAATTGTGCTTGTTATCTCACAAGTTCTCAACAATGGTTTCCATTTTTCTTAAAGAAACATTTGAGTTTCTAGCCAAATTCCATAAACAAAGACAAGTTTTGAAAACTGTTTTATTTTTAGTTTTCAAAACTTGCTTGATTTTTGCAAACATATGTAAAAAGTAAATAAGAGAATATGAAAATCCATAGGTGAAAGTATATTTATAGGCTTAATTTTCAAAAACTAAAAACTAAAAATTAAATTGTTATCAATCTACGCCTAAAAAAAATTAAAAAGTGACTAGAAGTTCTAGAGAATTGATGAAACTTCAAAAACTAATGTTATACCTAAAGACGACCTAAATCAGTCGAAGAAAAATAAAATATTAAAGGATTTTCTTAGGACGTTGGAAATATAAAAATACTCAAATCTTCAACTATCAAAAATCAAAATAATTCCATGATAGTGCAATTTTTGAAAAAAAATATATCATGTCCCATAAATGTACTTTTTTTTAAAAATTCAAGAATGCATTAAAGACATTAATTGCGTTCAACAAGGAGGGGAAAAAAGAAAGAAAAAAAGGGGCAAAAAATTAGAATAATTTGACTTCACCATCAAAAGAACATATTCATGTTGATGATGACGACTAATTGATAGTTAGTTGCATAAATATTTAATACAAAATCATTTTGAAAGTTACATTGTTTGAAAATGTATGAAATATAAAGTTTTATAGATCATAAATGGACAATTTCGTAAAGTATAGTCATATAATGTAATAGTTATCATTTTCTTAAACACAGTATTCTTGATTCGAATGATTGAAAAAACTTACATCTTATTCATGATGAAAAATGTTTGAGTGTCATTTTATTAAACAATACTTAATCTCTACTAGTTGTTATGATCCACATTGCCCATGCTTGAAAAAGCAAGTGTCAAATGGGAACTTGGTTTATAGATCAACATTTTTTTTGGGTAAAATATATATTTTATTTTTCAATATATAACACATATGAAATGCAATTTATTTTCTCCCACCACTACCATCTTTAATTTTTTTTTTTTTTTTATAATTAATACTATAGTTTAAAATTTTTTGAATTCCTAGTTTAATTATAACAATTCCTATATTTTGATAGTGTAATTATAATAATCACTTTTTTAGTACAACAAATGTGAGGATGAGAATTCGAACCTTTGACCTGAGGAAAATAAGTAAACATTTTAACTGCTGAGTTATGTTCATGTGGCATAGCTTACTATATCTAACATATATTTTTTTTCCTTTATAGTTCAAAGTGTGGGAGTGGATGTTCGAACCTCTGACTTTTTGGCCAAGGGTATAACTTACAAATTGTTAATTTTTTTTTTAAAGTATGTCATCAAACAAAGTTATAACGATAGAGTTTAATTACTATGATTTTATAAGTCTAGAGATGGTTATACAAATCAAAAGTTTGAGGGTGTGATTATATACTCATACAATTAATTCATAGGTTGTTTGTATTTTTCTCCTAAAAAGTATGATACTCAAAGATAAACATTGATTTTTTTTTAAAAAAAAATAACAATGATACAAATAAAAAAGATTAAATTACAAGTTTCCCTAGAATTTGGTCATAGTATCAATTTGATCCTTATAATTTTAAAATTTTTAATTTTGACCATATAATTTAAGCTTAAATACAAAATACAGAAATGGGGAAAATCCCTTAAGGACATATTTATAAAAAGGCCTCTCCAATTAGGAAGGAGGGAAGTTTCAATTAGATTATTTTAGTTTTAATAGTTTAGTTTGATCTTGGAGGTTTAGTCTATTTTTGAGAGCTTAACAACATGGATCGGGGGAATTTGAACATCAGACTTTTTGGTCTAGAGTATATGTCTTAACCAATTGAGTTATATTCTGGCTTGATTTGAAGTTTAGTAAAATATTACAAATCTTCCATGCCAATTGTCATTACCATATTGACACATTTTTTTTACAATAAACTAATGTTTCCAATTTGACTAACTGCGTGTCTCAATTAACTGTATTATAAGTCTAAAGATTGAGCGAAAAATAGGGAAAAAAAAAAAAAGATAGATTTTTCAAGTGAGTAAAACTTAGCTTGGAGACAATTTGTTGGGTTTAACCGGATCACACATACACATCAAATTGAAACTTTTAAAACCACAAAGTTCAAGTCAAAGGTAACCCAAATCATAGAAACCAAATTGAAAATTTAAAAGGTAAATTATAAGTTTACTTCCTGAACTTTTAAGTTTGTGTCGATTTGATCTTTGAACTTTAAAAAGTGTCTATTAGGTCTCTAAACTTTCAATTTTGTGTCAATGGGTCCTTAAACTTTAAAAATGTCTAATAAGTCCTTAAACTTTCAATTTTGTATATAATATATTTCTAATATATTCGAAATTTTTAAAAATTAATTGACCTATTTGAGCTATAAAATTGAATTTTATGTCTAATAGGACTGTAAACTTTCAATTTTATGCTTGTAGGTTCGTGAATTTAAAAAAATGTAGAATAGATCATGGCAGTATTTTGAAAGGTGCTATGAGGCATATGCCTAAGTGCAAGGCTTAGGTCTACTGCCTCGCCTTGTGCATGTAAGAAGGTGCGCACTGTGAAGCTCTAAGGCGTTGGGCTTTCACCTTGATTAAATTAAAAAAATATACATAAATTTTACTAATCCTAGATGCAAGAATCCTTTGGTTTAGTTCTTCTTTATCAATTAAAAATAATAATAAAATTTACTAACCAATTGATTTATTTTATTTATTCCCACGTCAAGTCGTCAACCATGGTAATCTAAAAAAAACTCATTTGAAAATTACGCCCAAATTATAAAACCAAATTTGTAGGGCCCGTTTGATAACGTTCCTGTTTCCTGTTTCTTGTTCCTGTTTCTCATTTTTCAGAAACAGACATGTTTGATAAACGATCATGTTTCTTGTTTCTTAGTTTTTTAGAAACGTTTCTAAAAAAATGGCAGATTTTGAGAAACTTCAAAAAGTAGTTTCTCAAATTCTGTTTCTGTTTTTTTTCTAGTTTTCATGCATGTATTCCTATTTCTATTTTTACTCATCTCTCCCCTCTCTCTTCTTTCTCTCTCTTCCATTCTATTTTTTTTTTCTTCTTTGATTTATTTCTTTCTATTCGTTCTCTCTCTTTCATCATAATCTTTTTTCTTTTAATAGTTCATTACCTTTTTTTTTCTTTTTTTTTTTTTACTTTTTTCTTTTCGTTTATGTTTTTCTCTTCTCTCTTATTTTCTTATTTTCTTTTACTTTACATTAACGAGCTTATAGTTACTATTTTCTATTTAATTCTCTATTATTTTTTCTTTTGGTACAATTTTATTTTTTTATTAAATAAATAAACTAATAATGTATTTCATGTTTACCATTAAATTTAAAATATATATATACATTCTCTCTCTTTTTCTGATTTTACTTGTGTGTATTATTGGCTAATGCATTTTTAAAGAAAAATAAAAATAAAGTTTATTATTAAATTAAAGAAATGTGGGTATGTTCGATTTTCTGACCTTAGACAATTTACAAATTCGTCTAATTGAACTAACTCTTGTAAGTCAAAATCGTTCAAGGTGAATTGATTGAAATAAGAAATAACATTGCAAATCAAATTTGAACAAAATTTGAAGGATAACTTTTTTTTTTATTATTATTAATTAGGTGTTGGGCCTTAATAAAATATTATAACCTCTTTATAATTGTTTTATTTTTATTTTAATGCATGTTATATGTTTTATTATAGTATATGTACTAAATTTTATTTTTACCAAAAAACAAGAAACAAGAAACAAGAAACATAAATAGTTATCAAACATGTTTCTGTTTTTAGTTTATAAGAAACAGAAACGAGAAACGAGAAACAGAAACAGGAAACAAGAAACGAGAAACAAGAACGTTATCAAACGGGGCCGTAATTTACCGGATAAAAATGAACATACATGGCTTCTTTAATTAAAAAAAAAAAAAAAAAGGTGGAGAGAGAAAGAACAGATCACTTTAACAAGAGTCCATGACCTTCCATCTCCAAATGGGATGGTTTTTCTGGGTGGAGCTTTACGCAATCCCCCATTATACCCGCCACCCAACCTCCATTCCCGTTCCCTTTCCCTTTCTCTCTCCTCTTCTCTGTTTCGTTTCCCTTTTCCCAATTATTTTAGCTTTTTCCTCTGTCATTCCCTTCCCAAATTCACCATCCCCCTTCAATTCCCTTCTTTTATATCTTCTTCCATCTTCTTCCCCTTCTCTCTGAGCTTTTCTGAGCTTCAAACGGACTTCTTCTTCTCCACCTCTCTTTAATCCATCTGGGTTTCTGTTTTTCTGATTTGGGTTCATCCGCTTTCAGACTTTTCTCTCTTCTCTTTGTTTTGAGGGCAAAATCTCAATTCCCATGGGTAACATTGGGAGTAGCGGTTCCAACGCCCGGAGAAGACACGGTAGCCGACGGAGCCATCCGACTCCTCCCCCACCGCCGCCACCACAGCCCGAAATTACAAGTAATCGGTACGTTTTCGCAGCTGCGACGCCGTACCCATCGCAATACCCTAACCATCCGAATCAGGCGCCGCCGTACTACCAGTACCCCGGTTACTTTCCACCGCCGCCTGGTCCGCCGCCGTCGATGCCGATGCCCTTGCCGGCGCCTTACGACCACCACCACCGCGCTGGCCATCCCCACATGGATCCTGCTCATTGGGTCGGTGGGAGGTACCCGTATGGCCCTCCTATGCCACCCCAAACGCCCTATGTTGAGCACCAGAAGGCGGTTACGATTCGAAATGATGTTAATCTCAAGAAGGAAACTCTTAGGGTTGAGCCTGATGAAGAAAACCCGGGCCAATTCCTTGTATCCTTCACGTTCGATGCCACCGTCGCTGGGAGGTATGTTTTCGCTTTTGGTTTCCTTCTTGAATCTGTGATTGTAAGTTGATTGAATGTTATCTGATGGTTTTGTGGAATTGTTGGGTTAGAATTTAATTTCATTCTTTTGTTTTGTTTCTCTGATACTGAGGAGCAAGGAAGGTTAGATTAAGTTTGCAGGTTTATTTTGGTGGAAGAATTATGTAGATTTTAATAAACCCTCCAAGCTTGTTGAAAATGATTAGAACAAGTCATGTGCTCTGGTTTTGAAGATATTTAGTGCTTAAATTTGTAACATAGAAGTTGTCTCTGGTGGTGTAAAGGAGAATTTTCTTTATGGAGATTATTGGGATTGTTGACCATTTAAAAAACTAAACTGAGTGAACTTCAGGTGTACATTCTTGAAAAGGCTAGGATTTGAACACGGCTTGACCAAGGCTGCAGGTGTTTGTTGTTGTTGTCTTTAGAATATTACTTATGCGTAAGGGGAGGGGGTTTGAACCTACGACCTCCTGATTGTTTGAGTTATGTTCAGGTTGGCTTATAAATATTTGTTGATTTTGCTGGTAGTATATGCCCAATTCACGTACTAATCCTTAATAGAGGCATAACTTATTGGTTACCCTCCTACTCATCCCTCGCCCCAACAAAAAAGGGAAAAAAAAGTGGACAGCTCTTTCATTTTGCTGCTTATGAGTTTAATCAGAGGCATTTTTTAAGAATGCTCAAGTAGTATGAAGGCCTTGAGGCGAGGTGGAAATTTCTCTTTACATAGAAAACCAGTCGCAAAATCATAAGAAAGTAAACTGAGTATCACTAAATATAATGGTCGTATAAAAGTTCAAATAAAAGATTTCACATTCATCATAACTTTTTTAGTAAAGATTCTAACTCATTCTCCATATCACTATCATCATTATTAATCAGTCGAGTGGTTGGCCTTTCTTAAACTTTCATCTTCCGGGGTTGTTTCAAGTCTTGAAGGTGAAAGTGCTTATGAACCACCCGAGGCCATGTTGTATCACTATGACATATTCATAAGTTGACTTTTATATTTTGAAGAGAAGGCAATAAATTGGTGTTATTCTTTGAACTATTGCCATCGACCACAAGTATTTCAAGCCTCGATGCATTCTCATTGAGGCATAGTCTCTCTTGTAAGAGGTATGAGTATCTTATGAATTAAGGACAACTTAAGTCTTTGAACCAAAAATCCTTAAGACAAGCCTCAGGGCATAAGCCTTAAGAGCCTTTGAAAACATTCTTTAGAGGGTCTTTCTGTTGTACTTTTATTAGCAGTTGGTCGTCGAATTAGTGGTGTCAATTGTTAAATTTTCTTTTTATTAAGTGTTTTACTTGATCCTTCATTGCGGGGTCATTTTTCCTGTGATCGTTATGATGTTTATACATCTAGATTTCTTTGTTTCATTGTTTGAGATTTGATCTGGATTTCTGCTAGTCTGAGAATTCGGGTTTCTTTTATCATGAAACAGTATCACCATCTTCTTCTTTGCGAAAGAAGGCGAAGACTGTAACTTGACACCCGTAAAAGAAGACACTTTTCAACCAGTGACTGTCCATTTCGAACAAGGCCTTGGACAGAAGTTCAGACAACCTTCTGGAACAGGAATAGTTTTCTCAAAGTTTGAAGAATCAGAATTACTGAAAGTAAATGACACAGATGTCTATCCATTAGCTGTGAAAGCTGAGGCTTCCACTGACTGTCAAACTGGCCCAGACGGTACCGTGGTACCTGAGACCATGAATTCTCAGATAACACAGGCGGTGTTCGAGAAAGATAAAGGTGAATATCAGGTAAGAGTGTTGAAACAAATCCTGTGGGTCAATGGTATGAGATATGAGCTGCAGGAGATCTATGGAATTGGCAATTCAGTTGAGGGCGACGTGGATGGAAATGACCCTGGAAAGGAATGTGTCATTTGCTTGTCAGAACCACGGGATACGACCGTCCTTCCCTGCCGACACATGGTAACAACAACATTGTCTTTCTTAGTTTACTGTAGATGTTTATTATTGATGAACTATTATGCCTCTCCTCTCTGCAACATTTTCGCTGTTGACGATGTCCTCTCGTTAAGTACCCGATTTAAAATCCTTGACTGAACTTTATGCCTACAAAATTCATCTCTCCTGCATTTATCTGTGCTCTGGTCTCTACAGACAATTCTTGATTTCCATTAACTTGTTCTGTTCTTGTTGGCAGTGCATGTGTAGCGGTTGTGCTAAGGTTTTGAGGTTCCAGACGAATCGATGCCCGATTTGCAGACAACCGGTCGATAGGCTCTTAGAGATAAGGGTCAGCAATGGGCCAGAAGAATAAAGAATGGTACTACCATCGTCATAAGAAAACTCTGTACAGCACTGCGTTTATTGCATTTCTTTTTGGATTATCTGAATTTATTCTCTTTCCCCCTGAATTTTCTACCTGCTGTTCTAAATAATCAAGAAGGAAAGCTTTAAGCTTATAACCAGCGCTTTGTGCCAAGGAAGAAGAAGAAGAAAAAGAAAAAGAAAGAAATTGTATACAGTTGTGCTTGGTATTCTCATGATCAAAAGTATCATTAGAATTTATCTCTATTATATACTTGAGCTGAGCCGTGTTTTGTTTGTCTTCAAATTCTCACCATTTTTTGTTTGATTGTTTCTAACATCCTGGTATTGGGGTCTGGTCTAAACTTGATTGTTCTTCTTCTTTTTTTTTCTTTTTTTTTTTTTTTTAGCAATGTGAGGTACGAGAATTTGAACCCCAACCTCAAAGGAAGGAGTACATGTGAATTACTTGGTTCTTAGGAAGTTGAAGTTTGTATGTTATTAGCTTTCATTTTTTTCTCGTTCTAACTAGGGCATGATTTATATGTATCTTTTTCAAAATTTTATTTTTATTTTTAAAAGATAGTTAAGAATGATGTGTATGACATGACAACCAATCCAAGGCATAGTTCAGTAGATTAATGTATTTATTACCTTCTCTTATGTTCAATAGATAAAGATACCTATTATCTTCTGTGCATTGTTCACTTGTACTCGTGGGGAGTATGACATGACAAAGACCAAACTGGCCCGTTCCATCATTACTACATCCATATTATGGGTGGAGAAATATGTCTCATGAATGGTTATGATCTTTCCTAATGTCACTGATCATCAAGATGCAAAAATCGTCGATATCTGTCGAAATTATGGCGATATATCGGTATTTTAGGGGGTCGACAGAGATATGAGGGGATATAGTCGTTTTTATCTTGTTTTTAGTGATATATCACCGATATATCGTTTTGTGGATATATCTTTGCATTTCAGAAAAAATCATAGATTTATCTTCGAATATCGTGGAAATATTTGAAAATATCATAATATCCACCTTTTTGTCTCTATGCTATTATGAGAGTTTTCATTTCCAACATGAAGCTTTTATGAGTTCTCATTTTCAACGTGTTATAAGTTTCATTTTATAACCTTCAACATGATAGTGCAAGTTTTTTGTATTGTATTTTTAGTTCAAAATTAATGTTGAAGTGATTTTTGCTTGTTGTACTATTAGTTAAAACTTACATTTTCAACATTTTTATGAATACTTCTCATTTTCAACATGGTATTGTAAGCTTTTGTATTGTATTTTCACCTTAACATCAATGTTAAACTAACACTTACATTCACTTTTATGAGTTTTTCTCATAACATGATATTCCAAGCTTTTGCATTGTGTTTTCACTTCAACATCAATGTTGAAGTGATTTTTGCCTGTTTGACTAGTTAAAACTTATATTTCCAACACTTTTTTTGAAGACTTCTCATTTTCAACATAGTATTGTAAGCTTTTTGCGTTGTATTTTCACCTCAACATCAATATTGAAGCCAATTCTTACATTTCCAACACTTTTATGAATACTTCTCATTTCCAACATGATATTGTAAGTTTTTACATTGTATTTTCACTTCAACATCAATGTTGAAGTGACTTTTGCTTGTTTGATCAGCCAAAACTTATATTTCCAACACTTTTGATTTTAAAAAAAACTACAAAAAATACCTAATTTACCAATATAAATACCCTCACCACACCACTCTTCTTCCACACCCTTCTCCATTTCCAACAATTTGTTAGTTCTCAAGCAAAAATCACTCTCCATCCATTCTCTCCATTTCCAATCTCTTTATTTCCAACACTTACAGTTGTAGAGCTCTTTCTTTCTAACTATATGTTTGATGTTATAATGTTTTTCTCTAATAAAATGCTTAATGTTCTAAATTTCACCTTATTATCTTTATTCTTTGTTTAATGTTATATTTTCACCTTTTTAATGTCATAATTGTCATCTTATTATACTTTTTACATGTGACTTTTGCTTGTTTGATTAGCCAAAACTTAAAGATATCCTCCTATTGGTGTCATTGGAGTTGATCATGATACCCATGAGTGGCATATATCAAATTATGTTACAAATTTTGAAAATAACTTGAGTTGGGAGCAATACTGTCACTATCAAATCAACTATATTAATGTTGGTTTGGTACCTCCAAGGTCATCATCTTATTACTAAACCATGTACTTGAATGACAAGAATTTTATTTCAATGAAGTATTTAAGTTCATTTATTTTTCGGTCTTTAATGTTACCTATTGTTGTATTAATATTCTATCTTATAATTAGTGATATATATGCTTAAAATAGTAGTTTATTATTTAAATAAGCTTATTCTAAAGTTTCATAAAAAAAATAACAATATTTTTATAAGTTTCCGTGATATTCGTAGTTTTTCCCAGAATATCCGTCGATATTCAAATATTTGTCGATATATCCATATTGAGTTACCGATATTGGTACCGATATCAATTTTTGCATCCTTGCCGATAATGATATTTTTTTAAGAAAATTTGAAAGTCCATTTGAGTTTTGTTTCTTTAACGATTTATTGTTGTGTCTATATTATAGACTTTATGCTTTAATAGGTCTTTCAACTTTTAAGCTTTTGATTTAGTCTACCTTGGAAAAAGAATTTAAAAAAATTCTAATATGCTCCATTTGTGTTTTAGAGATATCCATTTCTGAGTGGAATTAATAATATCAATCTATTAAATATAAAATTGAAAGTTTAAGATCTTTTGGAACTTTTAAAGTATAGATAAACTAAATACAACTTTAAAAATTCAAGAGCTATTAATTTTTTAAAAAAATATAAAGAAATTAGATAGATCTAATGTAAAGACCCGACTTCTACAGGACTTCTTAAGTTGGGATTATGAGGGTCACTACTACATGCATGCAAAACATGGACCTTTGAAAGTAAAGCGGAAATTCAAGTAAACCAAAACAAAACATTTCTTTATTACAAAACTAAATGAAATTCAAGATATTTTAAATTTGGGATCCCAATAAAATTTATTTACAAAAATTAGTGAATACAAAGCATTTAAATATTTACAAATTAAAGAGTTAAAAGAATAGAGCATAAAACATGAACTAGGAAGCTCTAAGACCCTAGGCAACTCTGATCTGACATTTGTCTTCATAGCTTTGCCAAAATGAACGCCCTCATCACACGCCTCATAAGTCATGTACCATCTGAAAAGAAAAGAACTGTAGCATAAGTGAGTATAAAAATATACTCTGTAAGTATTCCAACTTGAGGGGTTGAAACTGTAAATACTTATAACATTCATGATACTTGATAACATGGGAGGTCTTTACGAAAGTAGACTTTCATGTTCTGATACATAAGGGCCTTAACTGAAAACATGAGAATATTTTGTCTAACTTATTTACACTATAAAGTATTATGATACATTAAGAGTCTCATATGAGAACATGAGAACATTTTGTCCAAGTGCACAATTAACCTATCCCCAAAACTGAACCAACTATAATATTGTGTGTGTCAGTCCTGTAAGGCAAAGCGCCACTAGAGGTTAGTTGGCGACCCTTTGGTAGACCTAGGCATCTCACAACATAGTACTTCTGAAAAAGTGTGCCCGATTACCAACTATGGTGCCAATGTGGGTCAGTCCTTTAAGATCAAGCACCACTAGAGGTTAGTTGGCAACACTCTAATGGAGCTAGACCTCTCCCAACATAGTAAAAAAGAAGAAGAAGAAGAAAACACTCACTGAACATGGAAGAGAGCTACCCCAAAAGTTATACCAATTATGGTGCCTGTGTGGGTCAGTCCTGTAAGGTATCGTCACTTGAGATTAGTTGGCGACCCTCTAGCAGAACTAGGTCATCCAATCATAGTACCTCATGGAAACATACGTGAAACATACATGATACATACATGACATGAGGGGAAGGTAATTTGCCACTAGCAACATGAATCTTAAGGATATATGTGCATTTAATTGAGGCTCTCTACACATGCTAAAAATCGTAGCATTCATTACTAGTTCATTCCATACTTAGACCCCTCTAAAACATGCTAAACATAAAAAGTTAATCTGAACATATTATCCATGAATAGAAATCTTGAACCTACTATACTTTTAAAGTATTCTAATCTGCCAACCAGCCAGTCAAATAACGCAAGTACTCTGTACTCAGTCAACTAATCAAATATTTCATGTATATTGTACTCAGTCATTCAATCAAATAACTCAAGCATTCTGAATTCTATAGCTAAACAAACATCTCAGACATCTCAATCAGTCTCGCTTATTCAGTTTTGAATCCACTACCCAAACATTCATACTTAAGAAAACTACAGTTTATTCTGAACATATCATCTCATACCAACATATGCTGGATCACGTGCTTAAGAAAATCATAATCATCCAATCAATACATGTATTCCAAAATCCATGTACCCCATACCCAATACTTAAAAGAGTTGTTCCAATTTGGCTACTTACCTCGGCTTCAAATACAAACAGAGAGAACTAATAACTTCTACTAAAGAGATCTTTCACCCAACCTATAACAATTTCAAAGAAACCAATGCAGTGAAATTCACAACTCTTGAACTTTAGTTTCAAAGATAACTTTAAACATTACTTCAAGTGGCTTAAAGTTACCCAAAAAATATTTGGAAAGGATTACTCAATTTGTAACCAAAAAGAGCCTCCAATCCTTCTTGGTCTCATCTCGAATAGGTGTGAACTTCCCAAATTTGAGACCCAAATGTTATGGATATTCTGAAATGGGGTCAATTAAGCCATGTGTCACATTCGAAACACAAAAACAACCATGAACCCAAATTGAAAACGAAACTCACCTTGCAAATATGAAGTCTTCGAGCTTGCTTTACTTTCAAAAGTTCATGTTTTGCATCCATGTAACAGCGACCCTCAAAATTTCAACTTAAGAAGTCGGGTCTTTATATCTAATCTGAAAAGATTAGATACTAAACATTTCATTTAACCAGGATTAAATTTATACATCCACTTTTTCTATTTAACCAGAATTAAATTTATCATCTACTTTTTGGTTTTGCTTTATTCTTCATCATTTTAAAGACGCTCTTGAATTTTTTTAATCAAATTTTGAAACATATTTCCATGAAAGCAAAGCATATATCAAAGATGGTTTAAAAGCTAACTATCTATCTCTCTTGATGTTGTGATTATCAAAAGAAGGTCATGTAAAAAGTTGCTTGATTTTTATTAAAAATGTTCCACCATCGCCTCAATAAAAAAAAAAAGTCAAATACATTGCAAAATGCCACTTTTTATTACTGACCACACTTGAGTGCAATTTTTTCTTTCTTTCTTTCTTTAAACTTCAATGAGACACTGGCATATCTTCCTTCTCCTAAAAAAATTAAAAAAAAAAAAAAAAAAATCATAGTCTTCCTTGAAAGCAAACTAATACTCTATTATGTTCTAACTGGACTTTTTTTGCTTTTTTTATTCAATAATATCTGGTTAAAGATTCGAATCTGATGTGTTCTTGTTTGATTTATTAAATTTTAAGTTTTGTTTTTAAACAAATTTGGAAGCTATAAAGCGAGTCGAACTATAATCCAAGATCAAGAATGATTTTAAACTTTATAAAACCAAATTGACCTATATACCTTTCTCTAACTGAACCAATTTAATTCCATTATTCATTTTCTGGTTTCAATTTATATCCTACCCTCTACCTAATAATATTCATAGTGCTTGACCTAGGTCATATATGTCAACATCATACACTAAAAGCACTAAACTCTCCACTGTCGGTGCAACACATTAGCATTATGATTAACATCATAATATAAAACAAAAGTAGGACCTTAAAAGCCATAACATCATAATCATACTTGAAAAAAAAAATGCAACACCACCACCACCAACCATAAAGCAAACACACACAATAGTTTTTTATTCTAACCAAAAACCATGCAGATGAAGTTCTCATCAGTTCAATACTTCATAAATAAAACAGGAAAACAAACAAAGTGGTTGCTTATTTAGTCTAATAGAGTGCTCAACCACACAGCAACTCATAAATTTTCTTACCCACCAAACCAACCAACAAAACACAACTTCAGATTTTCATGGAGGAAGGAGCATCCAGAAACCATTGATGAACATAGACACCATTGTTTCTCAAATCCTTGAACAGATCCATACAGTCTCTCTTCAGCTCACCATCTTCATCAACTCCATCTCTGCAGCTCAGAAACAGCTCGTCCACCCAGCAAATGACTCCACTTTCGAACAAATCTGATAGAAACTTCAGTTCCTCCTTACCTGCATCCATTTTCAAGACGACGAAATCGGAATGCTGAACAGTTTCCTTGAACCAAGAGAGAAAATCGAATTCGTCGTCGATGTATGGTTCTTCATCTTCATCATCGGCACTGCCATCGTTATCTGTAGTCTGATCAGTTCCAGCTAGGCCAGGATGATAAACAAACGTGACTCCAGGCTCGTGGATATGGGAGGCGAGAGCAGACATGTCATGATCAACAAAATAAACGTTAAAATCTCTGCGATCCACAGGATAAGAAGGTGGAAACCAATCTGTGTTGGTGTAATTCAGGCGCTTCCCTGTACCAATGTTAACATAGACCAACTTTTCCCCATTGGAAGTATCTACAAGCTTTGGCAAATATGACAGCTTTTTGTCAAATCCCACAGGTTTTTCCTTCACAAGAGGCTCCATTTTAGGAATTAAAGGTTTGTTCCTTGTGAGAGATCGACACTCAGACAAAAGGTGAGGCTCCAAATTCCCAAATTCTTCAAGTTTCTTCTTAAATACAACCAGAGTTAAGTTATTAACATGGCCAACATGCATTACAGTGGAAGTTTTCAGCAAAGATGATACTGGGGTTGCAGCTCTAATCAAATTATTGGGCATTGAACCACTTGCACCCACAATGACAGCCCCAATGCCGCCAGGTCTAAGCACACGCTCGATCTCGAGCACCAAAAGTGCAGGGACTGAATACCTGTCTAGATCTCTAGAGAAAACGAAATCAAAGGATCGATCCTTAAAGTCCAATTCGTAAACAAATTGCTTTCTCCTTAGAGAGAAAAATCGGTGTTGACCAACACCCATAACATCACTGAATCCCATGTCCCTCAATGCCAAAACGGCAGAGCCCGATCCCTCTCCAACGCAGATAGATTTCGCACTGTGATTCAACAGTTTCTTCTCCATTAACTCAGTAACGACATTAGTCGTCAGATTCATATGTTCCTCACAGTGCATCGCTACAAATGGCACCCAAATCGGATTCAGAAAATGACCCTTAAACAAGTACGATCCTCGAGAATCTTTCGCATTCGAATTCACATCATCAGACTTCACAACACAATCGCGAAAGATTACCGACGGAATCACTCCAAAATCAGCACCGGTCAAAATATGCAACAAAAGAACAGTCGAAACAGCCAAGGCGAAAAGGAAAGTTCGAACAACAACGCGCCTCGCCAATGCCCCATGAACGATCTTCCATTTCACAGCCTTCAAACCCATCTCTCCAATCGCCACTCACAACCCGCTCAGAGTTCGTTCGTTTATCGTCGTCAAAGACGAACACAAAACAGGAATAATTCCTCAAAACAACACAACACAGAGAAACAAAGCCAAATTGAGAAACCAAAACAACATTAGCGAGTACAAAACCTGGATGATGTGTGATTTCCACCCACGAGGAGCCCCATAGATTTTTGCATAATTAACCAGACCCTTTTCGGAACCCTCATCCTTCGAATTCTCCCGTCCCAAGTCACCATCGATAAATAACCTAAATCAAACCATGGAGCTTCAAAAAACTACATCACATTCTTCAAAAATCGACTTCCACAGCACAAAAATCTCCAAAATCCTAACTGAAACTCAAAATCGAGATCGAATTTCAGAATCGGACCTAGGGTTTCAAGTGAAGAAGAAGAAGAATAATAAAGAAGAATGTGAATGGAAGTAGATCTAAAACTAGTGGTAGTATTAATACTGTGAAATCACTGAAAATCATGTCCACTCTGGGTATTACGTGGCACGAAAGATAGTACACGTGTCAAGTAATGAATGGACAGGATTTGACTTAGGAGACTGCGGGCCCTAAATTATTGGCCGCTGAAGGGCTTTAGCGTAATTTAATGGGGGACAGTAGTACAAGTTTGATCTGGAACATCTTTATCTGATTAAACAATTAATTATTGTTGTTGAAAATGATAACTTGTTTTATGTGTTTTTCTTTAGAATTGAAAAATAACAAGTATATTGAAGGTGGTTTGTTTGATTTGATCTCATTATTTTAGTATTTTTTGTTTTTGGATTTATTTGAAAATACACACATCAATGTGAATTTAATCGATTGAGTTTGTGGAAATTTGAAGCAATCAATCAAATTGTGTTCTTTCCATCACTTTAATTTTGCCATTTACGAAAAATATCCATAAAAAGGGAAAAAGTGTATTGCATTTTATTAAATGATTTAGATTCGTTTTCTTTTATTAACTTTTAACTTTTAACATTTTTGTTTATGCACAAATTTTTATTTAGCTCTTATAGCTATTTTTTTTTATTGATCATCATTAAATAAAAGTTTGAATGATAATTTTTTTAATTCAATAATTGCAGGATGAATGATTAAACCATCAATCTTTATGATGAAATTTGGATGATAACCGAAACATAATTCAATTGATTAAGACATTATTATATATTGATTAAAAAATCAGAAGTTCGAATTTATTAAGCTCTAGAAAATAAAAGTAAAAACTTGAGGGATATATTTTTTTAGTTCATTTACCTTATGAGTAAAAATAATAATTTAAAGGGTGGTTTAGATACTTAAATGTATGGGCCAAGAGCCCAATAGCAGAGCACATTCAAACTCGAAGCCCAATATATAGGGAAGATTGGGGCTTTTAGCCACTATAAAAGCCCAAAGAAAATCTGATGGAATGGACCGAATCCTGGTCTTAATGGGCCTATAGGGAAATGTTCGGCCTTGTTTGCCTCTGTAGTAGGCAAGTTTTTTTTTTTTTTTTTTTTTTCTTTCCCGAAAATAGTGTAGTAGACAAGTTTAGATAAGACAATTCATTAAGTAAATAAATAAAATATATACGCTTGCCAAACAAGCCACTAGTGACACAACTTGATCAGTTATGACATCAGAAAATACACATACATGACACAATCCAATTAACAAGTAACAAGAGAGAAAAAATAGATAATAATGTTCAATTTAAAAAGTCAACTGTATAAAATTCATTATTAAACTTTGAGGTAATAGATAAGAATGTGGTAAGAATTGATTGGCTAACTATATGTGAAAGGAAAAATACTTGACTGCACTTCGGTGTGCAAGAATCTCTCGTCCCCAACCGTTCAATTGTTGACAACAAGAGAGAAAATTCATTATAATTTTTTTTTTTGTTCAATTAAAAAAGTCAACTATATAAAATTTATGTTTTCAAAATAGTGTATACAGTTGACTTTTTTTTGTTCAATTAAAAAAAGTGTAGTTTTAAAAACTACATTTTTTAGTTTTTAAATTTTGGCTTCAATTAAAAAAAGTCAACGGTATAAAATTCATTATTAAATTTTTGTTTTTGTTATCTACTTTTTAAACATGTTTTCAAAATTCAAGCCAAAATTTGAAAACTAAAAAGTGTAGTTTTTAAAGACTTGTTTTTATTTTTAGAATTTGATTAAGAATTCTAATATTTACTTAAGAAATGTGAAATCATAGTGGAGAAATAGTAAGGAAACAAACACAATTTTTAAAAACATAGAACAAAAAACAAAATCATTATCAAAGAGAGCCTTAGGAACTACCTTTATAATTTAACTAAAAAAGGAATTAAACAAATTGAAATTTTCTTATCGACCCTTCTAACTAATTAGCATGAATTTTTTTTTTATAAAATTTGAATATTTATCATATAGATAACTATTTATTCTCTTCACATGCCACAGATTACATAATATCAAATTCTCGACTTAATTATAATCTAATCTAACAAAACGTCATGTTATAGATAAGTGATTCCATAATTCAGTTAATTAAAGTTTTATCCAATAATTAGTTTTTTTTGTTGTTGTCGGTTCTTTTGCTTTCTGAAATTAGTTTAATTTTCCGGGTCAAGAACGTCTAATGGATAAAGTACCCATATCAAACACCTGTAGGAGCTCACAAAATCAGCTCCCCCAAACATTCATATGAATGCCAATGAAATACCAGAGAAAACCATTTTCAATGTGATAAAATTGACCCAAAACCCAGTTTTTGTTCTCTTTCTCTCAATCTTTTCCATTTTTTTTGGCTATTTTGTCATCAGATTGGAGGGGTTTAGATAAAACTCGAAACCCATCATTTATTTTTTTTTAAATCGTGGAATATTTGCTGCCATTGGCGTGAGTTAAGTTCTTCCATGAAAAATGGCTACTGGGGGGCAAAATCTTGCTGAAGAAGACGGTGGAGACCCTTTGAAGAGCAAATTTGATGCTCCAAAGCTCGAGGTATTTGCAAAATTTTCGGTTTACATGAACAAAATTCATCTGGGTTTTCTTAGGAGTCCAGTTTTATTGAGTTTTTTGGTACTTTGTAGGACTTGTTCGTTCATTAGAGTTAGTTTTTATTACATTTGTTGAGTGTTGGAACTTTGGTTAGAGCTCTTGTTATGAAAATCAGTGAAAACAACAGTTGGTGGTGATAGGATCCTGTTTAAAAAGTAGAATCAAACCAATCAAATTGATGGATTCTGATTTTTCTGTGATTTTTTTGTTGGGATGAGATAACTGGTTGTTTTGATTCTTCTTTGAGTTCAGGCTCATAAAGCTCTGAGTTCTATGAATATTTCCTGAAGTTAAAGCAGTTTCATTTTGATTTTCTGATTCAAACTGAAGTATGAAGGAGATTTAACTGAAGAAAACTGCCCTAATTTGCACCAGAAATTTGAAAACTTTGCTATGAAGGTTCCATCTCTTGCAGCTATGGACACTGGTGAAGATTCTGGGACATCAAAATTTCCCCAAATTCCAAGCCATTCTCCCAAAAGAGGGGCTTTCTCCCTATCTTCCCCAAGTATTTCCAATGCTACAGTGTCCCCAGGCCGCCCTTCACCGTCCGAAAGTAACTCAAACTCGAAAGGCATTGCTTCAAACATGAATTCCCAATATGCAAATTTAAGGCCAGATGCTGAAATGTCTCCGATCGTACTGTTCAAAGTATCTAGTGCAGTTGCATCTCAGAGGCCTAGAATGTCCAGGTCGATGTCGCTTACAAAACTTTTCAGCCCGAAATTGAAAAGAGCATCAGATTCAGGGTCCTCACATGGAGGGGCCATAATTGAACCTCCGATCCCAACTGTAAGTGTACAATCACTTCTTAGCTTGAAAACTGATTATTGAGTACTTGCTACTGCATCAACATGGTGTAGTATAGTTATGATTATGTTCCATTGCATCATTTCCACTCGCCTTCATTCTTGTACTTCACAAGGACTTTGTAGAATGGTTCTCTCGAGTCAGTCGGAGAGCTCTACTTTGATTGCTCTCTATTATGCTAGCCAATCAGAAATGCTTCCCAAAAGAGAACCAGTGCATCAATTCATAGTGAAGGCAGGGTTTCATATTTTGAGTTGAAGTTTTGTATTTTATATCCTTAAATCATTACGATTGACATTGTCGGGACAGGGCTTTGTTTTTCGGGTTGAGTTGGCATCTATGTAACTGTTCATACGTATTGCACTCTCAAGCTAATCTCTTCAAATCATTTCAATTGAACGGTTTATCCCTTTTTGCTCAAACAGTGTTTTTCCAACTGTGTTCTCTATTTGATTCTTACAGAATTCCTCACATTACAGAGAGAATTGGCTCAAAGGTCGATGCATCGATCCTATTCTGTCCCTTTGATCAGAGAAGATGGAAGTGTATTGTTACGTGGTAATATTGTTCGTCTGATTCCGACCTCTCCACAAATTAGCAAAGAGATTGTTATGACACCATATAAATCACCTACATATGACAACGGTAAATTTCTTACATCGTTTTGTGTTCGGTTTGTTTACATTAGCAAGATTTCTTTGCCATTCTTTGGGTGCCATTGATGATCTCCACTCTTGGTTCCTGTATAATTGTCCATTGACTCTATTCATTTGGGAATTTTAGTTGGGGGGAAGGAGGTGGAAAGATATTTCCTCTGTTCTTCCTAAACTTTAATTATCAATAGATGCTTTATTTTCATGATTCAGATAAAAACATGGACACTGGTGAGCATATTCCAGAAGAAGCTGTTTGTCGAATATGCTTGATTGAGCTCGGGAACGGTCTCGAGACTATCAAGATGGAATGTAACTGCAAGGGTGAACTTGCACTGGCTCACCAAGAATGTGCTATCAAATGGTTTAGCACTAAAGGTAACAGAATATGCGATGTGTGCAGGCAAGAGGTCCAGAATCTCCCGACTACACTGTTACAAGCGCATGCCATTCAGACCTACAACTTCCAACAAAGCGGAATCGTTTCAGCTGACATTACTCAATACAGGCAAGTAAAACTGCTTCCCCACTGGAATGTGCAGGCATCCATGGAAAGGGTATCAATTCATTTACTTTCATACAAATCTGCCAAATTTTGCCTCTTTGCTCGATCATCGGAAGACAAATTCCGTGAAGTTTTGTATTCGAGTTGAAAGCTGAACTTTTGAGAGAACATTCTGCAGGGTTTGGCAGGATGTTCCTTTTCTTGTTATCATCAACATGCTAGCTTACTTTGGTTTCCTAGAGCAACTTCTGGTATTCTAGCACCTCTCCAACTCTTCTTCTTCTTTGTCTTCTTCCTTTTTATGTTTGTTCATATTTCAAAGTCGGTGATGGTAAAAATATAACATCAATAGACGGCGGGGATTAATATATTGTTGTTTTTCTCTACGAGGCTGTTTGGATTGCTAATACCAGTGCCTATGCAGGCTGCTAAAATGGGATCAAGTGCTCTAGCTATTTCTCTTCCCTTTTCTTGCATATTTGGTCTTCTTGCATCCATGACTGCAGCAACAATGGGTAGGGTGATACTCGTTTTTCGAGTTCTTATTCGAAAAATATTTTTCAATGCATGTTCTTGGTCATCAATCCACGTTAATACTCTTGAAGTTTGTTGTCAGTATGGAAGCAGTATATATGGATTTATGCCACTGTCCAGCTCGCTTTGGTGATCGCCTTTTCTCATGCTTTCTACTCGAAGGTAAGACTTCATCACCAAAAACCGTAGTGTCTCGATGCAATATGAAGAACATTGACATTGTTTAGCAAATCAAGTGATCATGTTTTCTTTGGATCTACAGCTTCATATGCAAGCCATTCTAGCTATTCTTCTTGCCACATTTTCGGGCTTCGGAGTTACAATGACTCTATCTTCCATTTTTGAGAAAATCCTTCGACGAACAAGACCGTGGCTCGATCAATCAACTCATCAAACTCCATCAGCAATGGAGTCAAATGGATTGTCAACAATCATGCATCAAATGCAAGCGGATCCACTGCTTGGTCTTCAACGGGGACCCGAGGATTCGATGCAGCCACGAACATTACCCACAACCTCGCATGGGAGCCAAAATGATCCTCCTAATCAAGATATTGAAATGGGAGATTCAGAAGCCTTGCCTCAGAGGCTGACCATATCAATGTGCCATTGACAAGGAGTTCAAGTCTTTGTATGTGCTTGCCAAACTGTGTATTTCTATTTCCTCCCTCGTTGCTATATAGATGATAATGTAAATATTTTTTCAATGGGAATTATATATATTTGTATACATAAGTTTTTATCATATATTTGTATAGTTATATTTTAATGTGTACTAGTTTTTCTAAAAAAATCTCACTTTGAATTTTGGTCAGGGAAAATAACCACCTGGGACTGTTGGAAACAAAACTAGTTTGGCATTTAAATGAAATAGTTGAAAATAATACAATTTTTTTTACGGAAAATGAAAAACTTTATCCACAATCTATAATATATTAAAGCAAGGCTTAAAAGAAGAAACTTTTAGGCCCCGTTTGGTTCGTGATCCTTTTTCATTTTTATGTTTCGAAAACAAAAAATACAAGAAAAATGATGAAAATGCGTTTGGTGCAATTATTTTCAAAACCGGTCTTCAAAAACAACTCCAAAAATGGCCTATTTTCGAAAACAACAAATTGTTGTTTCTTTGTTTTTAAAAATTATGAAAACAACATACACACTCCAAAAACATGATTTTCATCAAAACAACAAAATTGAATGTTACAATTTATCTTTTTTCTTCAAAACTCATAAGCGTATAACTCTATCTACAAAGTGGATCTGTCATTAAATTTTTATTATAAAAACCACAAAAAATAAAGATCAACAAACCAAAGTTATTGAAAATATTTATAGATGATTATACTATTGATTTAACTAGCACAACTTTGTATAAACATTAATCATTTTCGATAAATGGTTTTTTTTTCTCTCTCTCTTACTGGAAAGAATTTCTTTTTCTGGTCAGAAAAGTTTTATTCATTTTATAAATTTTACCGTTTGTATTTTAAGAAACGGAAAATCTTTTGAACTATCTCTCATTCTGTTATCTTTGTTATCTCCATAATCTTCCTTTTCCTTTTCGACAGCAATAAGTTTAAATTCGCTAGAGTAAGAAATAGTTATATTAGTTTTT
The DNA here is from genome assembly GCA_033996785.1 of Trichosanthes truncata. Lineage (NCBI taxonomy): Eukaryota > Viridiplantae > Streptophyta > Magnoliopsida > Cucurbitales > Cucurbitaceae > Trichosanthes > Trichosanthes truncata. The sequence goes on from JAWPNB010000003.1 coordinate 55,301,327, forward strand.
TCCTAAAGAATTGATTCTATGAAACACATTAATCTTTTCCTACATTTTTAAATTTTAACCAAACACAGTTTTCAAATTTTAAATTCAAATTTAAAGTTTTTAAATTGGAACCAAACGTGTTTTCAGATATAATGAAAATAAGAAATTTATTTTTGTTTTCGGCTGAATTCTTTATTTTCGTAAAAATTTTCGGATCACAAACCAAATGGGGCCTTAATTTCTCATTTTGCCCTTTTTATAGATATTATTATTTAATAATATAATATAATTCAGTTAATCAAATCAAATTTATAAAATTCAATTGTTCTTTTATATAAATGATATTATATTCTCATAAAGATTTGAACGGTTCCAAATATTCCTTAGAATTAATGGTCAACAATACACTTAAGAAATTGAAATAAAATCATATTTCAACTTTTATAACTAAATTAAATTTGAAATTTTATAAAACACTGTATGTAGTATCTTACTAGTATTTCAAAATGATGGTAATCCATCAGCATGTACTAAATAAACTTATAAACATATAATATTGCCTGTATTTTGATAACATTGGTTTTCAAAAGGGTTAATTGAAATTTTAGATTTAATTTTCTCTTTGGTAATTAATTATTTATTTATTTTTCTTAGCCCGCTTAATAATGCACTTTTATCAATATGCACAAAATAACTATATTTTAAAATTTCAAAACTAAAATAGACTATTTGAGGGTTCATACCTAAATTTTAAAAATGTTTATTTTAATCTCAAATATTATTTTAAAAGTTTAGGCCCCGTTTGATAACCATTTGGTTTTTAGTTTTTGGTTTTTAAAAATTAAGTCTATAAATACTACTTTCACCTATGGTTTTACTTGTTTTGTCATATACTTTTTGCCTATGTTTTCAAAAACCAAGCCATATTTTGAAAACTAAAAAAAGTAGGCCCCGTTTGATAACCATTTGGTTTTTTGTTTTTGGTTTTTGAAAATTAAGTTTGTTTTCTCCCAATTTCTCTACCATAGTTTTCATCTCCCTTAAAGAAGCATTTGAATTCTTAGCTAAATTCTAAAAACAAAAACAAGTTTTTGAAAACTATTTTTTTTAGTTTTCAAAACATGGCTTGGTTTTTGAAAACATAGGTAAAAGGTAGATAATAAAACAAGTAAATCTATGGGTGGGAGTAGTATTTATAGGCTTAATTTTCAAAAACCAAAAACTAAAAATCAAATGGTTATCAAACGGGGCTGTAGTTTTCAAAAACTTGTTTTTGTTTTTAGAATTTGGCTAAGAATTCAAATACTTCCTTAAGGGAGATGAAAACCATTGTAGAGAAATTGGGAGAAAACAGGCTTAATTTTCAAAAACCAAAAATCAAAAACTAATTGGTTATCAAACGGGGCCTTAGAGATTAAAATAAACATTTTTAAAATTTAAGAATCAAGATGGAATATAACTTTAAACTTTGAAGATTCATCAACGGAAATTTAAATCTAGAAATATAATATTGTTATACTCAACCGAATCAAGAGTAATATAATATAAAATGTCACTTTTTTTTAGGGCATCTTTTTAGAAAGAAAAAACATTTTTCTAAGAAAATACCATGTTGATGTTGAGGAATGATGTGTAGTACCAATGACCATAATCTTTTTCAGACTTCTTTTTTCTAATTTTGTTTGATAAGATTTTTCATAGCATTATTATTTTTCTGATTGACATAGCAACTTTTTAAAAGGCCAACTTTGTTTTTGTTTCCTTTTTGTAAGTTAACACAAAAAGGTAGACATCATTACACCATAATTTCTATAAATTAATAAAAAATAAAAAAAATAAAAACTTTGTTCCTTTTTTCTTTTTGTGCATTTTCATAGATCCCCCTTTTGGAAGTCCTTTGTTTTGGGGAATTCAAAAAGTTGAGCTTCTCAAAAAGCCCTTTTGAAATTAGGGGCTCTTTTTCACTTGGAAAGTAAAAATAAAACTTAGGGCAAAGTCAAATGTGTAGGGCTGGCTGCCCCAAGCAACTGTTTCCCTAGGAACAAAAGTGCCCTACAATCATACCTAGGACCCTATATATTCTTGTCCATCTTAATTAGTTCCAACATTGTTTTTTAAAAAATTTCTCTTGTTTCTCTTCAATTGGGTTCTTGAGATTCTCAATCTATAAACATCATTGGAAACTTAAAACATATCCTAAAACTCTTGAACTCTCTAATCTAAGATCATATTTAATTTATTTTGTTTTTTTTGGTTGAATTTTAAGTTATTTGTAATGTAGTAATAGTTGATATGAGCAAAAGTTTTAAATATAGATGACGCAATTTATGGAAATATGGATAAGATGTTGATGGATATTTATGAAAAAATTATCAAAATAAAAATTCATTATAAATATTAAATTAACAAATAAGCATTTCAACCATTTTAAATAAGTTAAAATTTATTATATTAATGTTATGTCTACATTAATGGTATATTGTTAGATATTTTTGTTATATTTTGTCATTTTTATGATATAATAAAAATGTTGATTCACTCCTTATATCAATGTCAAATCTATATGGACATATGAAAATGTCAATAGAAATGTCGACATGTTGATGGAAGTTTAATACTATGACTATGAGACTATATGATATAATCATCTATTGAATTGGCGTTGTATCAAAAAATTATAACATATATTGGATAATGTTTATTTTCTCATCCTAATAGGTTTAGGGCTTAACAATATTTTCCATCTCTAATCATGTGGAAGTCGAAAGAATTTTCTCGCCTCTTAAAAGTCCACATGTAATGCCAACACATGAGCATAGCTCAACTGACATAAAACATGTATTATCGATCAAGAGGTTAGAAGTTTAAATTTTCCATTCTATATATTGTCAAAAGAAAAAATAATCCACATGTAATTATTAAATTCTATTGTGCAGATTTTAGTAAAGAATCACGGTTAATTTAAGAGATTAAGACTAAGATTTTATTTTAATTTAAGAAATTGCTTAATTATAAGTGAGTAATTAATGTAACTTTGCTCCAAATCAAAATTATGATTTAAATAATCATATAATTTATGACTTAGACTAATTAAGAAAAGATACATGCATGTTGGCATAAAAGTTGCTCAACAAATTGCATTATTATTATTATCACTATTTTCACTTATTATTCCTCAAACTCACCGACGTTGACCTGGTGGCGGCTGCCGGCCAGATTAATTTGACCACTAGTCAAATATATATATATAGATATATATATATATAGAAGTAGTTTTCTCTGGCAAATGCAATAATTTGAAAGCGGAATTACCAAAAGGAAAAAAAAAGTTCAAACGACAAAATATAAAATACAAGTAGAAGAAAAAAAAAAAGAAAAAGTTACATGCATGGCCCTTTTTACTACTTTCTGAAAACTGTCAACTTTAAACATTCACCGGTGGCCCCGCCATCGGCCCCTTCTGACCGTTTTCCGCCGCCCTGCACTGTAAAAAATCAGGGCTTCGTTATCATTATGATTTTTGACGCAGTTGCTTAAAAATAAGACGCTGTAATTTCTTAGATGGAAATGGTGTTTTTTACTTCTTTTTTAATTTTTACTGACCTTCAATTTTGATTAAGTTTGATGGGTTGAGGATTGGATTTTAGACTTCAGTGGTTGGCGGCGAATTGGCTTAGTCCCATTGTTGAGTTTATGGTAGCGAATTTCGCTATCTCCGGTGGGAGGAACGGCGGCCGAGGTGCTTCTCCTCCTCCTCCGACACCGAGGAAGTCTCTCGTTTGACCGCTATTTCTCATAACATTATTACCTGCGTTAACAATATGAATAAAAGATCAAATTTACCATAATTTGTTAGTTTAGATTTTTGAAGTTAGTGGCAGAGGGTAAGGGGAGAAAGTGTTACGTTACATTTCCCTAGTCCGTCTAAGATTAAAAAAAAATCTCTCTAATTTATCTCTAAAATTTTCAAATTTTCAAATTATATATATAAAAAGTTAGAAATCTATAAAAAATTTCTAGCTCTACCCTATTTAATAGCACTTAATTAAATAATTTCCTCCAGTTAAGAATATAAATAAAAGATTAAATTTACCGTTGGGTGATAGCAGAAGTTGGCTAAGACAATTCGAGCTCAAGTCAGAGCTACTACCCACCATCTGCACCGAGTCAGCCATTGTGAAGCTTCTAGATTTATTAAGAGAGTTCAAGCTCACTGCATTTGAAGACGAAGACGACGACGAAGACGAAGAGCTCATTACTCCGAAAGCGCCCCCTCCAAAGAGAGGAGAATTATTATTGTTGCTGCTTCTAGTAGAGCCCATAAGAGCAGCTTTTTGCAGAAGGGCAGTGGCCGACATCGGAGAAGAAGAGACAACAGACTGAGAAGATTGACCCGACAACAGGGCTGCAGCCGCCGCCGTGGCTTTCGACAAACTTCCCTTATTCTCAACATCTTCCTTCTCAATCACCGGCAACATCGAAAGCCCGCTTTCGGTTATCGATCCAAAAAGATTGGAAGAGGAAGAAGAAGCTCCAAAAAAGTTGGAAATATTATTGTTGTTGTTGTTCATTGCGTTCATTGCATTATCAGCAGAAGCTTGGTTTAACCAAAGTGACAATGGAGATCTGTTCTTCTGTTCCTGATCTTCAAAATCTCTCAAAAAATGGTCTGAATGGCTGAATTGGGAAAGCCCAGAAACATCTCCAAGAGATTGAAGATTATTTTGTTGATGACCAATCAAAGATTGCTGTGGATCTTGTTGATGAAGAAGAATTGAATCATGTCTGAGATTATTGAGAATATTTGTTGCTGAAACTGTTGTGATTCTTGCACTTTCTTCAGCTAAGGCATCACAAAATGCTCTGTGGGTTATGAAGCTGTCTTTCCTGTACCAGAAAAAAAAATCCAACATTTAATTGTCCAATCATTGTCATTTTTGTTACAATTCAATTTCTGGGTCAGAGATATAATCAGCATTAATTATTTCTGTCTTTAACAATAAGAGTAAAAAGAAAAAAAAAATCGAAAAGTCTTTTCTTTTTTCTTGATTCAAAAACGACCCGTGATTCGAAAACGTGTTTGATTTTTGAGTTCTAACTGATCTGTGATACTACAGTTTCAAACTGTTTGTATCAAGCATCTTCTATTAAAAGTTAGAGGTTCAAATCTTCACCGAGATACTGTTTTGATGGTGAAAAAATGGTTCTAACCCATTTCTTGAACTTGGTTGGAAAAATGAACATGAGAAAGAGAGGGAGAAAATTTACCTGGAAAAAAGGGTTCCACAATCACACTTATATTCTCTAGTCCCACAAGTTTTGGAGTGAGCTTTCCAATCAGATTGAACAGCATATTTCTTAGAACACTTGTCACATTTCCACTTCTTCTCGCCGTGTTTTCGGCTGAAATGTTTCTTTATCCCGGTCAGGTCGCCGAGGGCTCGTGACGGATCGTGGTGGACACACGTCTTCTCCGGACAAATATACACCTTCTTCTTGATCGGCTCCTTGTTCGTCCGCTGTCGTAGTTTCCACGGGAGGTTGTGCCCTCGTCGGTGAAGTTGTAGGTTCTGGTCTCTCTGAAACCCCTTGTTGCAAATTTCACATATGAATCTATTCGTCGCCATGAGCGATTTCGGCGACAAAGCAATAACCTCCGCATCTGGATCTGCAACAACACCAATTCCATAACAACACAACTTACTCAATCTCCAAATCGAGACAAAATAAAAAAAACGATCGGACGAGAAGAAGAAGAATAAGAAGCTCACCTGGGTTTCCGGGGAGGTTTCTCTTCTTCTTCGCCGCAGCGGAGGGTTTCGGTTTAGGGTTAGGGTTAGGGTTAGCATCTTGTTGTGGAGCAAAGCCAGTGGTAGTGGAAGAGAGAACAGAAAAAGGATTACTTGACATGATTTCTTTTTTAGGGTCCTATTTTGGAGGTGATTGAAGATGGTTTAGACAAGAACAAACAAGAAAAGACCAAAGATTTTTAATTTTTTCTTTTGCAGACAAACAGCTAAAAAACTTGGGTGTTTTTTGTTATGTAAGAGGATGATGATGATGATCTGTTTGACAAAGAAAAGGGAAGAGACTAGCTAGGGTTCTGCCAAAAGACAGTAAAAACCAAAGTTTTGAAGACTTTGAATCTGAACAAAAGACCTTGAAGAGAAAATAAATTATATATGATGAAAGAAGAAAGAGCTTTCCAGATGAGAGAGTCTTTCTAATGGAGATCTGGGTTTTTCCCTCTTTTGTTTGGTTTTAAGAAAACACCAAAAACCAACATGTTTTGCTCTTAAAACAGAATATCTCTTCCTTTTTATTTTACTCTCTTTTTCTCTCTCCTAAATTGGAAGTATATTTTATCCTATTGATATTGAATTCTTTCTCATTAATTTTTGTAAGCTATATTTTTTTCTCTCTCTTCTTTGTACACATGCTTTGTAACTAGAATGTGTATGGAGTTTCTTCATCTTTTTGGCAATTTTTTTGAGCTCAAACTCCAACAGTACATTCAACTTTTCAATGGAAAAGGGGGGGCCCTTTTACTCCTATTTGAGTTATTTTCAAAGCTAGAATATTAATTTAATTATTTCTAAATATCCTATCAATTTTTTTAATACAGATGTAAACTTACTAACTACACCAAACTCAAACTCTATGTTTGTACCAACCTTTTTTTGTCTTGTGAACTATATGAAACATGTTGTTGTTGACTTATTGTGTTAACAGGTTTAGGGTTTGAAAAGTATGGATTTGTGTAGCTTGCACGTTTAAATTATTCAAGGAAATGAGTTAAAATTTGAGTTTGGGTAAGTTACGTGTTTTTTTTAGAGTTCATCAACATATAAGGTGAAGTGAACATTTGACCTCTTGGTTAAGGGTATATATGTTTTAACTAGTCGAGCTATACTCAAGTTGACGAGTAAGCTATTTTAATTAGTTTGTGAATTGGGGATTCGTAAAAGTTGAAATAAAACAGATGTTGAATTCATCAACTTCTAATTACATAGTTCCAATTCATAAGCCAAATACCAGCTCCCCAAAAATACCTTGTCAAACTTGTCGTCAACAAAAATGTTCTTCACTCATCACAGTAACAACCATTTGATTGTCTTTTTCTATAGAATTCATAAAAGGACAATATTCTTTGCTTTTATATAGAACTATTACCCGAACAACTTCACCTATAAACAACTTGAAAAGGTAGAGACACGCATCAAAACCAAAATCTAATTTTCAAGAAATTTCAAATCATTAATCACTTTTCGCACTTGTTCTCAAACACCATCCCACAAACCTCAAAAACTAATTAAACATCCGAATACCATATCAAAACCCTAGCATATCAACCCAATCGAAGCAATTCTCGCGACGAACATTAATAATAATAATAATAATAAGACAAAAGGAAAGAAAAAAAGGGAAAATATTGGACCCTATTTCCACAACATCAAATTGAAAAAGTGTAAAGTTAAAAAGTTGGGAGGGGAAAAAGGGGCATTGTAATGTAAAGCAAACAAGTACCTAATCTACCTAGAAGTAATAAACAGAGAGAAAGAGAGAGATGATATAATATGAAAAGGCTGTGAGAGTTTTAGTAGTGACTGTAAAAAGGTAGTCCGATTTGATTGATTCACCCAAGGCCAAGTAGGTTTTGAAACTGTTTCTTCTTCTTCTTTCTTTTTCTTTTTATCTCTCTATTTCAAAAAGAAAAAAATAAAGTTAAAATATCATTTTAGTCTTTATACTTTAGAACTTATTCTATTTTAGTCAATGTACTTTCAAATATCATACTATTAGTTTATCATTCGCTTTGCAAAAAAAAATCTATATTAATTTTTCCTCTATAAGCTTTGGAAACATATTCACATTATTGTATCTTTTTTTGAATAAAAATTATTATTATTATTATTTTACTAAATTCGATATATAAAAATAACTTCAAACTAGCAATAAAGACTAAATTTAAAATCGTTAAATTATAAGTTTATTCCTTGAACTTTTAGATTTATGTCTATTTGATTCATGAACTACCGTCCGTGAATCAAATACCTATTAAACATAAAATTGAAAGTTCAGAGACAGACTTATTAAACATTTTTAAAAGTTCAAAGATCCATTAGACACAAAATTAAAAGTTTGAAGATTCTATTAGACACTTTTTAAATTAGTTTAGGGATCTTTTTGATAAAAGACGTAAAAATTCAAAGACTAAACTTATAATTTAATCTTTTAAGATTTATTGAAAGTTTAGAGAGTAAATTTAAACATTTAAAAGTACATAAATTAAAATAAAATGAGGCACAGGAACCTAATGATATTTAAAAATAAATAAATAAATAAGGATAATGAAAAAAGTTATTTAGCTTTTATGGGGGTGGATCTAGAATAGAATGATTAAGTCATAATTAAAGGTGAATGAAGTAAAATTGGGCGATGTGGTTTTGGTACAAAAGAGGGTCAGAAACATTCAGACAGAAGAAGATAGAGAAGGGTGAGTTTACGTTTTCCAATGCTTTTCTTTTGCTTTGTAATTCGCACAACTACCGTCCGTGATACCTTTACTTGTCTCTATCTATTTTGTAATCACAACTCTCTGTTTTTTCTTTTCTTTTTTCTTTTTTATGGAATATTTCATTTGAATATATATATATACATACATACATACATGTATGGGTCCTATGGAGTGGATTATGAATTAGGGTGTGGTTCATGTGTTCGTGTTGTTGAATTTTGATGGAATTGAATCGGTTAGAATTGATTTGAGAAGATTCGATTGTCGTGTGGGTATTTGTTTTTCTTGTGTGGGGATTTTGAATCGGGTTCCTTTAAATTTGATTGATGTTAGGTTATGATCACTCGACTTTTACGGTCTATGATTGATTTTTGTTTGATTGAATAAATTAAAGGTAATCAATCTAAATATAGTTGAATGATTAAGGTGTTTTTTTTCTTTTTTTTTTCTGTTTGAGAAGAAATGGTTAAGATGTTAATATATATATGACATCCATTGGATAGGTTTTTGAATATTCGAATATCAATTGTTGCTTTAGGGTTATTTTTTATCCATAATTGATCGAGTCAATCTAACTGTTTACTAATGTTAACCCATCATATTTATTGTCGTTCTGTTGATAGTAATGATAATTGTTTCTTAAAGAAAAAAAACATTGACAAATTACAAAAGGATAATAAATTATGAACGAACTTATTTTTTCAAAGAATGAAAAACAACCGACAAATTTGTTATGAAAATTAAGTGGAATTTTTTTTTTTTTGGTCAATTAATTTGTTTATCACAAAAAAAAATAATACCTTTCTCAAAAAAAAAGAAAAAAAACACAAAACACAAAAATAATATGAAATGAAGACTTTTGTTTCTTAAAGGAGACCTAAGAAAATGTTTAAATGCATGATTTAAGGGAGTCATAAAATCAATCCAAAGTATATGAATAAGCTTATAAATTAGAATTATGTCAAAATCTCTTTCAAGTTTTTTTTTTTTTTTTGAGTTCAACAATATTTGGAGTAGGGAAATTTGAACCTCAAACTTCTTAGTTGATCGTACATGTCAATTATCGCTAAGCTACTTACTCCGACATCTTTCACATTTTTATAGATTCAGAAAAACGTCTTAACATTTGATGTAACAACTAAAAGCAAAGCAATATGAAAATAGATGGGACTAAATAAAATCATACTAAAATTATAACTCTAATCCATGAACTTCTGAATAACTTCATTATTTAGCTCTTTTTATTTTTTTTTTAATTTTAAAAGCTTTAATAATTATATCCCTAAACTTAGAATTATACTTTTAGTTTAGTTTATATTATATATTAACACCATTAATGATATGTTAGATGTAACTAATATTACTTATATCAACAACATGATCCACTAATTAACACGAGCACATATTAGCAGTTAAAACATCACTTTCTTCTCTTGATGTTAAATGTTTAAATTTTTTTCCACATTTTGTTGAACTAAAAAAAAGAGAATAATTAAAAGATGGAATTATAATCTAAAATTTAGAGACACAATTAATTTTTTTTTAATTAAGATACTAAGTAGACAAAATGTTCAAAGTTCGGAATAAATTTATAATTTAATCTTAAAATAAATTGTAATAATCTATGTGAATTTTTAAAAAATGGGTAAAAGAAAAGGATATATATTATTAATACAATAATTTGGAGACAAATCAACCACTTTTGTCTCTTTTCCCTTGGATTTTCCTTCACACCACAATATGCTTTTCCCCATCCCTATTTTGGTATCCAATGCTTTTTCTCTCTCATCTTTTTCTCTCTCTAACACATGCAGTTATAACAAATACACAAAACCCTATGTCTCAGTTTTCTCTCCTCTCTCTCATAATAAGAAGAGAGAGAGAGAGAAAAAAAACCCTAATTTTTCAGGTGGGGAAGAGAATGAGCCCTAAAGATATATATGTCCGATCAGATGAGGACACACTCCAATATACATGTTGCATGGATGAGAGAGAGAGAGAGAAACATAGTGAGAGAAATTGAGAGATTCCTGATATGTCCTTCTATCTCTCGAGACAGTAAAAAGAGAGAAAAAATTATTGAATGTGACCGATACAATGTGATTGTCTCACAATAACAATTAGTACGTAGGTTTAAATTTGTGTATGAAACTCTTTAATAACGAGTGGATATATATTTAAAATACGTTGTGTAATACAAAGCTCATATAATTTATCTACTACAACCTCCTCCAATAAGTTTTGTTATAAAAAAAAAGAGCGAAAGATCTGGAAAGAGAGAGAGGACAGTTTGATTATGCCACCTAAATATTAGGTTAAATTATAAGTTTGGTTCATAAACTTTCTTGTTTATATCTAATAGGTCCTAAACTTTAACAATTTTAAATAGGTTTCGAACTTTCAATTTTGTGTCTAACAAATTCCATTTTTTAAAAATTAATGAGTATATTAGATATATGATATTGAATTTGGTGTCTAACAAGTTATTCAATTTTCAACTTTGTGGCGTCTATTAGATTCGTGAAATTTTTTTTTAAAATTGAATAGGTCAATGACCTATTAAACACAATAAGTTCAAGGATCGATGACTTGTTAGACACAAAATCAAAATTTAGAGACTTGTTAGACATTTTTTAAAGTTCATAGATTTATTAGATACAAAATTAGAAATTCAAGGACGTTTTATTAGACACTTTTTAAAGTTCAGAAATACTTATTTAACAAACCTAAAAGTTTATTAAAACCAAAGCTTAGCCACACGTTAGTTTTGTTTTTGTTTTTGTTTTTTGTGTTTTTAATGAAAATATGACTAAGAAAGACGCATCCAAATGTATGATATTTTCTAAGAAATTTTTTGAGATTTTCAAAATAACAAAACCAACCTTCCACATATATGCTTTGGAATCCTCCTTGTCTCAAGAAATTATTTAGAGAAATTTTGATTTAATATTATTTTTATTACTCTCATGACTGTCTAATACATAATTCGAAAGCATTTTTCGATATCTTCCTTGATGATGTATTTAATAGTCATAAAAATGTTCATCATATTGTACCAACCATGTATATGTTTTTGTAATCTCCTTTCTCAATGAATAAATAATATTTTAAATTTAACCCCGATTCTTTCTTTTTGTTTCTTCTTTGCATATTGTTTTTTTTATTGATTTTTAATTTACAACAATATTGTCGATGATTTTGAATTGGTGGGAAGAATTTACGTTTGTGGTTAATGAATGTTGCACTGACTTTTTTTTAGAGAGTTGGAATTCAAATTTATAATTTTTTAATATATCTTAATGAATTTAGTTATGCTCAGGGTGGTTTAATTCCTATACTCTTTGTTTCTCTGCATCCATTCATAAGTTTTTAATTAAAGCATTTCATCACTTTTTTAAAACTCTATTTGTATTATGTTATTGCTTCATTGTTTATGTGTATAATTATAAATTTGGTCGCGTGGCGTTTGTATTGAAAGTCACACAAAATTGTCTTGTCAATCTTAATATATATTGTGATATGTCAACATATGTTTGATATGACTTGCCTTATCCCCTCAACTTAATATCTCTACCATATATGCTAGTGATATAAATATAATTTCACAATGTTCAAAAGTGAGAAAAATCTACAATTATAAGGGCAACATCTCCACTAACTTAAATTTAAGACTTTAATAATATACAAGAGTAGCTTAAGTTCACATACAATTATGAACATATGAAAAATATCGTCCTAACATCATCGATAATTAACTTGTTATTCAACAATATGCTCCACATAAAGGATATATCATCGACAACACATCAATCTTTTCACACATGTCATCAATTAACATGTTGAAATTTCAGGTAATTATTAGATGATGTCATCAATATGTATGATTTTACTAATATCTTCTTCGTACTGCATACTTCATTTTGAGTGATTAAAAAAAATTGCATTCATTTTTTGAACCTTACAACACACTGTGTGGTACTTTCAAATACCAAAATCATCATTCAAAATTATGAAAATGAGGTACAAAATATATTTGCAAAGGAGATATGATTTTAAAGGGAAGAAGTGCTTTGGAAATTGGGAATAATACATACCACATGAGTCTCTATCCATGAAAGAAAGGGGATGACAATAATGTTGCCCTTTTCGATATACATCACAACTTCTTGAAAGGAAAAAATATTCTTGTTATTGCTAAATTTTGGCAGGAGAAATCTCACTTGACCTCCATGTGACAATAACGGTGAATTTATAATTTGCGGGAAGAAGCATCGTGCAAGACAAGAAAAACCTAGACACTGGTGTAGTGTAGGTCACACAGACTCCGATGCCTAAGTCGGAGAGAGTTTAGAGAGAATTAGGAGTTCTAGGAGAGTTTAGACGGCTGGAATGAGGGTGAGAATTAGCTTACCCCCTCTCTCTTGAAGAGAGAGCTTAAATACCTCATCACTAGGGTTTTTCGTGGGTTTCCGTCTTCAATTTGGAATGGAAAAACCAAACCAAGCTAAATAAAGGATACACGGGCGATGTGGTCAACCTCAGCCTAGGTCGAGGTCGGCCACGGGCTTGGGCTTCGGCCCAAGCCCATTTCTTCTTCCATTCGCGTGCTAGGTCAGTCCTCTTTCGGTTTGAGTTCGTTTTGACTTCATATTGGGCTTATTTTCTTGTTTAGCCCTTTATTGTAGCCTTTTAGCTAGTTCATTCTTGTGGTCCAATTTTACCTATAACATTAGCCCCACTCCCTAGTTAGGATTATGGAATGTGAATGTGTGAACTAAATGCATGGAGCCTAACTTGGGAGTGACCTATTTAAAGTTTTGGAGTCATTGTGTCATTTTGAGGTATGTCTCGAATTCTCCCTAGGATTGTTGTCTGACCTCGTGGAGAATATTCCAGTCTTCCTAGAGTGTCGGTTTCTCCATTTTTTTTGTAGGAATTTTAGGGTTTTGTGGCGCTTCTTTACGTCTCAGATCATCCTCAGGATTGTCGTCTAACCCCGTATGGAATATTTCGATATTTTCCTGATGGGCAAGAGATTCTCTTTTGAATAGTGTGTTCGTCCACTTCCTGGAGAAAATTTAAGGCTTTAGGGTTCGCCTTAGATCTCTTCAAGATTGTCGCCCAACCCCGTAAGGAATATTTTGGTCTTTCTCAAAGGCTAAGACTCTCATCTGGATTTGCGATCGGTGCTGCTTTCTTTGAGAGAATATGTAAATTCAAGGGCATCCTTGAATTTAAGTGGGAGTGTCATCAAACCCTGTATGGGCTCCGTAGGGACTATTCTAGACTTCCCGACCTCCCGTGGGAGGAAATTTTGGGTTATCTGGTAGCCTTGTAGCTTTTCGTTTTTCGTAAGCATTTTCTGACTAAATTTAGTTTCATTTTAGGATGATATCATGAGAGAAGAAGAGAACATGAGCATCGAAATGAAAATGAGAGGATAAATAAGGACTCAGACACGCTTTACACGTGTCAAGTTTGCTTCCCAACTAGTTCGATTGAATCGGCCTGGTCGGCCTCGATCAGGCTGAGGTCGAGGCTCACCTAATGTTTCTGTCGTGCACACCAGGCGCATGCTTGTAGTCTCTAGCGCGTGTCGATACGCCTACCGTGCATTTATCCTCCTCGGCCTTAGAATCTCCTTTTCATGATTCTGGATTTTTTTTCTAGGAGTCAGCTCGCTTATGTAGATTCTTTGCTTTTTGTTTAACATGGAGGCATATCCTTTATGTGGCTTCTTATTTGATGAGGAAATCTCGTTGTGTTGAGTCTATGCTTTATTCAAAAAGTTCATGATAATTTTGAGAAAGAAGGAAATAACATTTGCTTCATGTTAATCAGTCTTTAAGAAACATAACAGTAATAATCATAGAAAAAGTAATTTATTGATAATAGATCTTCAGGTATTCCGCGTTCCAAGGATGGGAAAGAATTTTTCCTTTATGATCAATTAGGGTATGTCAGGTCTGACAACTCTTGCAATTTGATATGATCCTTCCCATGTTGGACCTAGTGCATCTGTTGATGGATCTTTAGTGTTCTGCATGACTCTTCTCAGTACAAGATCTCCTTCTTTGAAGTTTCGTCTTTTAACTGTTGCATTATAATATCTTGCAATTTTATTCTTGTATTTTGTTGCTCAAATATGAGCTTTTTCTTTGTGCTCTTCTAACAAGTCTAAGCACAACCTCATTGACTCCTTATTCTGTTGAGGGTCAAATTTCTCTACTCTCGATGAAGGTAGACCAATTTCCACAGGAATAACTGCCTCTGCTCCATAAGTAAGTGAGAAAGGAGTCTCACATGTGATAGACATTGCAGTTGTCCTATATGCCCATAGTACGTTGGGCAACTCTTCTGCTCATGCTCCTTTCAGATTTTCTAACTTTGTCTATAGATTTAACTTGATAAACTTATTCACTGTTTCCATTTGCCTATTGGCTTGGAGATGTGCTGGAGATGAACATTGATGACCGATATTGAGATCTGAACAAAATTTTCTGAATGTTGCGTTATAGAATTATTTTCCGCTGTCTGAAATAATGACATTAAAAATTCCAAAACGACATACTATGTTTCTCCATACAAAGTTAGTTATCTTCTTTTCTATAATTGTTGCCAATGCTTCTACTTCAGCCCATTTTGTGAAATAATCCACTGCCACCACTACAAATTTAGTTTGTACTTGGCCTTGGGAAAGAGGTCCAATAAAATCTATTCCTCATTATGCAAAAGGCCAGTGACTTACTATATTTGTTCATGGTTCAGGTGGCTGTCTTGGTAATTGAGCAAATCATTGGCATTGGTCACATGATCTTGTGAAGCTTCGAGCATCTTGACGCATCGTTGGCCAATAATATCCTTGTCTTACAATCTTATGACACAAGAATCTTCCTCCGGAATGGTTGCCACATGATAAAAAGCTTATCGAAGGCTCTATCAAATAAAATTTTTAACCAGACCTTTACAAATTGCAGTAATGGCCATGGACGATCTCAGAAATTGGATTTCTTAGCTTAATTAAGTACTATAATTACCAATGCTCAATTTTATCTAGAGAACCAACAATAGGAGAAAAATCAAATTAAACCTAAAATAACTATTTACAAGGTTGGAGACACTTAGTGTGAACCTTCTTTGAAACAAATAATTAATTTCATAAAACCAATTCGGTCTATATAAGAGACAATTTACATCATTTACAGTTATAAGCCAATAAATTACCTAATTTATTAGTTGACTTTTCCAAGCCCAACTAACCCTCATGCTTAGTGATAAATTAACATTCCATTCTATTTTTATAACTAAACATGGCATTGAATAAAATTCTATTGTGGCTTCTATCAGCAAAAATAATTCATTCTCATGCAAAAATTCACCAACAGTTATACATTCAGATCTAAAGTTGAGTTCTTCTTTCCCAAGCAAAAACCCAATTTTCTCATAATTAAACATTGGTCAAACGATTAAACAATATTTTTCTAGAATGCATAAATAACTTGTTACGATATAAATGTCTCTAAAATTAAACCAAACAAGTGAAAACAAACTAAGTTCAAGACACTTAATCTCTCAAAATTCACTACAGATTAAAACTTAAGCAATATCTAAAAAAAAAACAAACACTACAAAATAGATAAGGAAAAAGGGAAAAACTCTCTGACACGTGCCACACTCGTTCCCGTCGTGAAATGTTGTGATCTCGAGCCTTGAATGTCTTCCTTGGCTCTCAAAAGTGCTCCCTTGGTCCCAAATATGAGGTAGAAATTGATACTAGACTGGTCCCTCTCCAAATGGTCTCTCTCAAAATCGCAGCCATAATGTTATTTTTATAATCCTCGGGGCAACATCAAGACACTAGGGACATCATCTCAACTCTGTGACCTAATTCGCACAACCAAGTCGGAAAATCGAGGTAGCGTTGAGACGCTATACGCAACGTTGAGACACTACAGACGAAAATCTTCGAGCATGCGCGTTTCTGGCGTCGAGACGCTATAAAGTAGTGTCTCAACGCTACTTCTGCTGGAAATTAGATTTGGATAGCTGCTCCTATAGCGTTGAGACGCTACTTTATAGCGTGTAGCGTCTCGACGCTATCGTCTCGGATCATGAAGCTTCATCTTGTTCTCTGTTCAATTCCAAGCCTCCAAATCATGCCTTTAAGTTCCAAAAAACACCCATTTCGTCCTCACAATCTCTATTTCTCCATGTTTGCTCAAATCCTACAAAATAAATAAATAAATGCATGAAAGCTCAATCTAAACATACAAAACTAATACAAATCTAAGCCTAGAAATAGCACACATTTGAGTGCTATCACCACACACTCCTTCATGGATTTCCTTCATCACATATTCTACTTCAGTAGGTGTAGGACACCGTAGAAGCAACATTGAGTAATTCCTCTTATAGAGTTTACCTTCTCTGAATAGGTAATGAGCTTATCGTCTTTTACTCACTTGATTTCTCCCCTTTCTGAGGACAATTTTCCTTCTTTCAGATATTCCAATATAGGGTCAATCCAGAAGGATTTTTTCCTTGCTCCAATCTCAGTTGACTCGTCCTTGACCTCGGCCTCCTCGACCTTAGCCTCCTCTATGGAAACTGTTGCGCCAGTTTTCATTATTTTTTCTTTGCAAATGGTTGGTTCGAATAGGATCTCAACTTGAACTGTTCTGCTCAGTTCAGTTTCATAGGTTGTAGCTAATCAAGCCAAAAAGTTAGCATTGGTATTTTGTGATCTTGGAATTTGCTTAAACTCATGTTTGGGGAATGAGGCGAGCATTTCTTTGACCTTAGACAAATATTTTTCCATTCTCTACTCTTTAGCTTGATATTCATCAATTACATGTTCCATGATCAACTGGAAATCACTTAGGACTAAGAGATTAGAGATCCCTATTCCCCTGACAACCTTTAATCCTGCTACAAGTGCTTCGTATTATGCCTCATTATTTGAGGTTCTAAAGTTGAATCTGAGTGCATATTCAACTTTAGGAGACTCAAGTAGAATTTCTGCTCTGCATCATTCAACGTTGGAGGATTCATCAATGAAAAGCTTCAAGGGTGAATTGGGACCTTCTGGATGAAGTACATTTACCTCCATTACACATTGAAGGTGATCGGCCTCGGCTCCTCCAGGGCATGCCTCGACCATTGCGTGGTCAGCCTCTGCTCGTAGTGGAGTGAGATCAGCGATGAAATCCGTCACTGTTTGTCCTTTTATTGACGTCCTCGGCTTGTAGTGAATATCATATTCACTAAGCTCTATTGCCCATTTCATGAGGCATCCCAAAGCTTCTAGTTTCTGTAGCACTCGTTTTAGAGGGAAGTTGGTGAGGACAGTGATCTTGTGTGCTTGAAAGTAAGGGCGTAGTCTTCTAGCTAAGGTAACTAAAGCAAGTGCAAGATTTTCTATTTTAGGGTATCCAGTTTTAGCTCCCACCATTGCTTTGCTAGTGTAGTATATTGATCTTTAGTGACCATTCTTTCTTTAATTAATGTAGAGCTTCCAGTGATGTCAGAAGCTACTACATAAAGTAACAACTCATCCCCCTTGTTAAGTTTGGCGAGGAGGGGAGCTAAACTTTGATAAGTCTTCAACTCTTGAAAAGCTTGTTCACATTCCTTAGTCCATTCAAATTGAAGATATTTCTTCAAAATTTTAAAGCAAGGTAGACATTTGTCAGTAGCTCTACTAATGAACCTGTTCAGTGCTACAATTCTTCCATGAGACTCTAAAGTTGCATGAGATTGGTTAGAGAGGACATCTCTAGCATGGTCTTTATTTTGTCAGGATTTGTCTCAATTCCTCTTTGGTATACCATGAATCCGAGGAATTTTCTTGATGTTAATCCAAAAGCACATTTGCTTGGATTCAGTTTTATCTTGTACTTTCGAAGTATTTGGAATGCTTCATGGAGGTCAGTTTCACGTTGATGTGCTTTAATGCTTTTTACTATCACATCATCCACATACACCTCCATATTCTTCCCTAGCAATGGAGCAAACATTCCATTTACCATTCTTTGGTAGGTTGCACCCGCATTCTTGAGGCCAAATGGCATGACTTTGTAACAGTAAAGCCTCTTGTCAGTAATGAAAAAGGTCTTCTCTTGATCAGGTCCATAAATCTTGATTTGATTGTATTTAGAGTAGGCATCCATGAAACTTAATAGTTTATGACCTGTTGTTGCATCTACTAACTGATCTATCATAGGCAAAGGGTAATTGTCCTTAGGACATGCCTTATTCAGATTAGTGAAGTCAATGCACATTCACCATTTTCCATTAGAATTTTTAACTAAAACCACATTGGATAGCCATTGAGGATAATGGACTTCCCTAATGAAATTGGCTTTTAGTAAATCATATACTTGGTTGGCTATGATCTCATTCCGCTCCTGATTGAATACGCATCACTTCTATTTTACAGGCTTGAAATCTCTATCCATGTTCAATCGATGTACCATAACGTCAGGATTTATTCCTGGCATCTCGAGCCCCACATAAGGGCTTCGGTTCAAGCACTTTCACCTTGTTTAATTGGACCACGCCCCCAGTCAAGGCTTAATTTCCCACCACTCTCATTGTGAGATTCACTCGAGCGCTCAAATCCACAACTTCTTCCTTCACAACATCAATAACAGCTCTCACATCTTCAGAAAGGTCAGACACCATCTGAGCTATTGCTTTTTGTGCCTTGTCTAGACTCTTGACACACTCCTCTATATGGGCAACAGAGCCTGATTAGTTGTCCTCACGCTCAAAGACAACCGATCGTGTGGCTTTATCTTCTAGGGCCTCAACCCTCCCCCATCAACTCTTGGACTGGCATCCCTTCTAGGCGGCCAGCTACCGCATTAATCGTGTCGGCCTTGGTGGCAATCTTATCTAGGCGAGATTCTAAGAACCAAATGTTGGGATTTATGCCCTAAAGCCTCGTAATTAATAATTTATTTAATAATAAATAATTATTTTGATTATTTTATTTGCAATATAATATTATCCATTATATGAAAAATCCAAGGTTATTAGTGTAATCTTGAACAGTATGTGGTTGACATACGAGAGGTTCATGTTCAAGAAATAACCTAAAGGGTCATAGTATATGGATAAGGTTGGGTGCCTTATCCTGGTAACACTATTGATACGGCCCACTTTGTAATAGTTACAAATGATTTGATCCAAATCATTCATGTGGAGACATGTGAGTGGGTGTATCTTATACAATGAGTTTGTATAAGACTGGACCACGAAATATTTAATCTCTCTTTATAAATCCGTTAATTGAGAAGATTAATATTTCATCAGGATGATCATATGCGACTCGATCTTAATCCTGAGTGAGTTATGAACTCCTGCCTGTGAGGGCTTGTCCTTTGATTTGCATGGGTGAGAGTGGCTTTTGTAGCCGATTCAATATGCCTACCATTTTGGGGACTTGACCAAATAGGGAGCTGGGAACATAATCTCACAAGATGGAATTCACTCCTTCCCATATAGGGTAAGCAGATGAGTAGTTCCCTTAAGTGCTGATTTCGGGACTTGAACAATGGGGCCCCACCCTCTCATTGGCCCGAGAGGGACTTAGTTTATAATTAGATTATAAACATATTGTTCATTAGAGGATCAGTGGTACTTAAGGTGCAAGATGTAATTACAGTGGTAAAACGGACTTTTGACCCAGCTGTAATTACGAACAACTTGTGAATGATCGACTTGCATGTAATGATTATATCTATGGACACAACTTGTTAACAGTGCATAAGAGTGCAACTCTAGGTCTATAGTGGAGTGACCTATAGTTAATGAATGAAAATTAATTAATTAAAGAGTTTAATTAATTAATTTTGTATCATTGGAGCTTATAATCTGTAGGTCCATAAGGTCCCCTTACTAGCTCATAGTAACACTAAAAGATCAATTTAGTTGAAAGAAAAATTTGAAATGTTCAAATTAATATTTAATTTGAAGTGTTCAAATTAATATTTAATATATTAGATATATTAAATATAAAAGAGGAAAATATATTTATTGTATTTGATACATTAAATATTAAAATTTGAAATGTTCAAATTTAATATTTAATTTGAAGTGTTCAAATTAATATTTAATATATTAGATATATTAAATATAAAAGAGGAAAATATATTTATTGTATTTGATACATTAAATATTAAAATAATTAATATATATTTGATATATTAAATAAAAGATATTTATAGAATTTGAATAAGATTCAAATAAATAAATATCGTAGGAGATTTGAATGAGATTCAAATAAATAAAAGATATATTTTAATATATTAGATATTAAAATATAATATTTTAATAATGGCAAAGATCTTCCCTTGGTCTCTATAAATAGAACCCTTGGGTTGAAGTATTATACACAATACACATCTCCTAAATAGAGAGAATTAGATAATTCTCTCTAAACCTCTTCCTCTTTAATCCCTTGAGGATTTTCTTTCAAGAGGCTCCCACAAGCCTTGATCTTTTGTTAGAGTCATAGCAAGGAAGATTTTGTGGAGGAGATAAAGACCCGCCAGAAGAATCTCCATGTTTATTTCAATGTAAGTTTTTGCTTAACCTTATATATTTTGTGTTTAATTCTAAATAAATCAAAGACGATCCAATGCTTCCGCTGCGGGATCAAAAGTTCATTCCTTCACCAAACACTATGAAACACTTCTATTATGAAGAACATTTGTTATTCAAACTCAGTCAATCGGTCGACCTGCGACTTGTCCAACGACTTTGTCGCCAACATGATCACTACTTCGCAAATCTGAGGAGCCAACTAGGCTCTGATACCACTTGTCATTATCGTACACTTCGAAGCGAGACAAATGATTGTGCGACACTTGCTCTAACCCGGCGAAGAGTCTATCGTACAAAAATCAAAAATCGCAGACAACTTTGGCAAAGGGTCTAGCCTCCCCTCACACCTCGAGAGAAAATGTATTATTAAAACGTGAGAGAGAAAGTATTCGAAAACATTTGAAAAAAGATTGTTATAGACTAGTAAGCAAGTAAGGGACAACAACGGCTTAAATAACATATAACTCCTGGTAGGAATGATGAACAACTAATCATACCCCTCTATAGTACATTCTAGGATTTATGTCTTTGACATGCTTGAACATAAAAATGGTGAGGAGTCGTACGCCAACAAAATTACAAGGAAAGTAAACAACAACAAACTAAAGACATAAGATGAAAGCATGA
Organism: Trichosanthes truncata; assembly: GCA_033996785.1. NCBI lineage: Eukaryota > Viridiplantae > Streptophyta > Magnoliopsida > Cucurbitales > Cucurbitaceae > Trichosanthes > Trichosanthes truncata. Next base: position 55,323,060 of record JAWPNB010000003.1, read on the forward strand.
TAAAAAAAAAGGGTTGAAATGTGCATGCAGCCATGGGCAACACGTCCTGGAAAAGCATGACTTTGACACTGTGTAGCTTGAACAATCTGGTCGGCCTCAACTTCGATATGACGCTGAGGAGGTGTGACCTCCTGCATTTGTCACGAGTGATGGTTATGATGAGAATCGTCTCCATCCTAAATCTAATACTTGTTTCCCAATGTTCTACTCATCTTTTCGGAGGATTGAACTCGAGCACTAACGTTTTCCAAGCAAGTATTGTTGTGTCCCACAAATTGCTCCAACTATTATTGCTAAATTTTGGACAGGAGAAATCTCACATAACCTCCACATGACAACGACAGTGGATTTATAATTTAAGGGAAGAACGTTGCCTACAAGACAAGATCAAACCTGGACATCGATGTGGTGTAGGTCACACAGGCTCCGATCCCTAGGTCAGAGAATGTTTATAGAGAATTAGGAGTTCTAGGAGAGTTTAGGCAACTAGAATGAGAGTGAGAATTAGCTTACCCCCTTTCTCTTAAGAGAAAGCTTAAATACCTCCTCACTAGGGTTTTTCGTGGGTTTTCGTCTTCAATTTGAAATGGGAAGATCAAACCAGACTAAATCGATGATACACGGCAAGGCCCAAGGAAGGACCTTTCCATGTGGGCGGAGGCCGACCAAGCCCAAGCCCGTTTCTTCTTCCATTCGCATGTTGGCTCAATCCTCTTTTGGTTTGAGTCCATTTTGACTTCATATTGAGCTTATTTTCCTGTCTATCCTTTATATTGTAGCCTCTTACCAAGCCCGTTCTTGTGGTCCAATTTTACCCATAACAATTCTCAATCATTGTCATTGTTTTACTGTTAACTACTAATAACCTTTGTCATTATTTTTTTACTTGTTTAAAATTTAAAAAGTCATTTTCTAATCTTGAAAGTGTTTATTTGATTGTAATTCTACCAAGAATTAACACTTCATATTGTTATTATCTTGATTTCCTGCATTTAACTCAAATACTCTTACTTGTAGTGGAGCGCTTTGAGTTAGATAAAATTATCGTCTATTTTCAAAATTGTGAATAAACATCCCTAATTATTAATCCTTATCCAAACAATACCTAATATGATCATTTCCGTCTTCTTTTTGGGGGTTCTCGATTTTTTGTATTTAAAAAAAGAATTGTAGTTGTAGATATATCGCCCGGGTATGGATAATAGAATATAATAGTAAATAATAGTTTTATTTTAAAATAATTATATTAAATATAATAAAATATCAAGCTAGCCTTATTATTATTATTATTGCAAAGGTAGCAAATCTATTCTTGATATATTTGCACTCCAAATTTCTTCTAAAATAAAAGATATTGCAAAAACCAAATACATTTTGAAGGGGTGAGCACCCATCAATTTTTTCCTTCTTCTAACAAAGCCATATGAATTAATAATTACTCCCCCCCCCCCCCCCCCCCCCCAAAAAAATAACTTCAACTTTGTTATCTTTTGCTATGTAACATTTTGATTGTATAGAATTCTTTTTATTAATTCTCGAGTTGATTTCAAGAAGATTTAATTGTGTATAGTAGTCAACTCGAGCATAACTTAGTGGAAAAACACCTACCATCTTAAATTAATAGGTATCAACCACATGAATTGAAAACATTTTATTCAATCAAATAAATAAACAAAGTAGTAACCTTTCTCTTAACTCATATGGAACAAATTAATAATGCTTTTATCAGTAATAATGTAAATGGAAGGTAAGGAACGGCAATAGTTTTGTCACTTATACTCTAACTCAATCTTCAAACTCATGAAATTTTGAACTTCTAGATTGAATCTAATTCACAAAACTACGTACTAAGAGTAAAAATAAAAATTCCCTTAGATCTGAATATACATAATTAATCATATAAATAAATTATATTATGATACACGACTTAATATTTACCAAACAATTTCCTTCCCTTAACTCATATGGAACAAATTAATATCCTTCTCTCATGTGGCCAAATTGTCTTCCCTAGCCGCCATATGTCACCTTGACGATGGTGACAAATTGTATTAATAAATATAAGAAGTGTTTGACAGTTAGGGTTTTAAACTTTTATTAGTATATAATATATGGGTAATTGAATAACGACATTATTTACTTTCATTTCTTAAAGATTAGATTCTTCCCAAGATAATAAATGTTTAATTCCACAAGAAAAACATAGGGCTTAACGTTCCTTGAGCCATGAATTAATGATAAATAATCAAAGTCCTTTGATTTCAACTATATGCCCATAGAATGTTCTTTTGTCTTCACTAAAAAAATGCTTCCATTTCAACAAGTCCATTTCAAATCCTCCCCATGCACATTATTAAATAATGATAAACTAATGTTCAATCGGGTTAAATTACTTTGTTAAGTCTAAAAGGATAGGTGTGTTAGGTTATTGATGTATAATATATGACATATTAATTAAATAATGTTTCACTTTGATCTCTGGCGTCAAACCGACAATGTTACTTGTTAATTAACGGAAAATCAGTAGTATGTATGATACTTAATCCTGAAATAAAGAGAAAATGACGTTATAGAGAAATTACACACGATATTTGATTTGCGTATTGTCAAACATGGTTGGGATAGAGATGTATATCTTATTAGATATAGAATTATGAAGATTAGACATTATTGGATGCATCTAAAATAAAAAATAAATAAAAAGAAGCAATAATCCAAGGAGAAAAGGACATAAAATGGAATCAAATGGCATCAAGTTGGAATTAATTATTATATCTAAACCTAGTTACTATCTTGTTCAAATCTGTTAAAACAAATAATTGAATCAAAATTATTTATTGAAAACAATTATAATTTAAACTAATAAATATTTTTTTAAAAAAAAATTGAATGGCAACTTTAACACAAAAATGGATTTTTGATGCACTAAAACTACAAATTTTCATAAGAGTTGAAGAAAAGAAATTTATTTGTGTATGAAAAAAAGAAAATTGTTCTCTTGAACTGACAATTAGTTCAATTATTTTTATATATTGTCGTGATTTTCTTAGTTTACAGATAGGAGCGATACGATATTGACTCCTATATAAAATGATAGTCTAAAAGTAAGGGTAGACCTGATAATTTTTTTGGGAGGGGCCAAGTAATTTAGAATATAATAAAATATATTTCTTTGAATATTATTGAGCAAAATTATTGCTTTTACATGAACATTTAGAACTTTTAAATATGTTCTAGACGTGTAAAAATATAAGGAAAGAAATCTAATGTATGAAATTATATAGTTTGTGAAGTCCCCTCTCACCCTCTGCCCCCTTCATTCTAGTACCAACAAACATGCTATCCTTATATTTAAGGAGGAAAATTATATTATCAACAAAAGAAAAAGAGAAAAAAGGAATATGATATATGAAATCATATAGATTCGTTGCCTTTGGTCAATCTCAAAGTATGATCATGATTAATTTTGAGATATATGTAACCTTGATCGATCTTGTAAATAAAAATGGCAGTTATCTCAACACTCAACCGAAAAGATTGAAAGGCAACTATCCAGTTAATGACCTCAAATACCAACGACATTCATCAGATCACTATAATCACACTACATTCATCAGAATATATGAATAAACGCCTAAAAGTATGTATTGTTGCTTCTATCCAATTTATCCATAATTGATCAGAGTCCTACATAGGAGCTAAAATATCCATCATGAAGATCAGTGTTCAAATTTGAAGTCCAAAGCAACGAGAGGTTTGAACGAGTGCAACATTAAAGAATTAAGCATCATAACCAAGATTTGACAATACAGAGCAAGTTGAGTGTAAAGAATATCACATGCAAATATTTGTAAACACACACGATCAGATAATGTACTAACCAAATACAGATACTCATCTTAGCAAACTTGACACATATATTCGACAAAAACAAGAAGATTTTCCCTTTGTCTGCTCACTTCTTCAACACACTGCAGAGGAAGCAACTCAATTAGAACTTCAAAACGATTTTGCCATGGTTAACCGAAAGAAACAAGAAAACTTCAGCTAACCTATGAACAGTTTCGATATATAATTACATGATAAAATCTCTAGAGTAAAGGCAATGGTTCTAGCCACAAGAATCATGACAGCTCCCATCCTTGGTTCTAACAGGAACCTACATTTTTTCTTTTATAACCAGCGTATAAGGGCTCATTCCTTGCATTAAACCTATGGCCTACTCTCACTAATTCTAGGCGGGGTTTCGTCCACCTCAAGGCGACCTCCAAAGGCAAGGGTTTAAAGTTACAAGTTTTTCAACCTAAAAGATTGAACCTAGGGCCACCTTGAAAGGTTATTTATAGACCCAAACCCTTGCACCATTTGGGCATCCCTTGAGTAACAGGAATCTCAGGAGATTAACCAACGTAAACAAATAAATAAAAATCCAAATTCACAATAGCTTTCAACAATTCCCCAGAAGATCTGATTAGAATCCCAGTTAATACTACTACAGTTGGACATGGAAAACTCGATCAACGAGATACGATCTGAATCATGAAGTTGTAATGACATAGTACTACTTCCACATGTCATTATAGAGTTCAGTTGCACTTGTCTATAGCACCACCTAAGTTGAAGCATACAAAATAATAATCTTTCTTATGATATATGGATGGGAGAGCTGTTAAGATCCTGTTATGGTAGATACGAGATTGTATAGGGCAGCACCTATCTCAAGGCCATTTTCCAGGAGAATACGATTCCCATTCACCGTCACAACCCAAAAAGGAATCCCAATTGATTGCACATTTGACAAGAAGCCAAGCCTATCAATTTTCAATTAACCAAAACCTCCAGAGATCCAGGCTTTTTCTTTTCTTTCCAAATGCCTTTTCCACAGATAATTTTAAAAAGTGACTTAATCCAAGAATAACATCAGTTTACTACGATGAAAGAAAGAAAGGGGAGTGAGAGATAAAGAAGAAGACGAAGAATAGAGAAATGTTGCAGGGTTTTTTTCCTTCACAACATGAATCTAATTATAGATGCATCAATATGTCAGATTTCATTATGTGATGGAAATAGTAAACATAACACATGCGGAGAATTGAAAAATGATACAGAAATGCTCAATGATTCTAAGTATCCTTCTTCTTTAGGGGACAGTGAGGTAGAATGTAAGAACTTACTTGTATAGATAGGCAGCAATACCCAAGATTATACACAACAAAATGATATCAATACAGAAATTTCTGCTGGACCTTAGCTGTAGAAAAATAAAACTCACATTAGATAAACTTACAACGTCTTACATGTATCTAGGTATTGTGCATGCAAAAGGATAAGCACATATGTGCACAGGGATATACACTTCAGGAACTAACAATAAAGATTAAATAATAGAAATTAGAGGAACAAAGCAAAACCTGGTTAACTGTGTGCTTTAATCTGACGTTGGTGTTCTTAAGGTCAGATGCAGCTTTGTCCACCTGACATGATTCAAAAGACATTTGGTGATACTGATGATTATAAATATGAACACTGAAACTGCAAGTGCATATATACAACACACGTAAAAAATATATAAATATAATGAGAGAGATATCGTTACCTTAGTGTCAATCTCGTCCATCAAGGGAACTTGCCTGTCTACTTCCTGAAATAACATTCCACAATCACAATTAACTAATATGTTGATAAGGAAAAAAGAAAAACTGGGGCATAGAAGATAAATAACCTCATTCATATCATGAGCCATGTTCTTCAGAGTATCCAACCCTTCTGATATCATGTCCAATCCTTGATCCTGCATATGTGCCAAAACGAAAGGTTTAAACCACAGCCATTGACCAGTTAGCATGCAGCCTTTGTTCTTGAATAAAGAGACTATACTAGTATTCATATAATTTACCTGCTTCATTTTCCGCATTTCATACTCTTGCCTGAACTGACTCGACTCCTCAGTGTGTTGGAAGTACTCATCATCGAATCGCCCATCTTTTATCAATTTAAATGTGCATATCAAAGATATGATTAATTCATGGTACCCACAACTAAAAGTAGAAAGATTAGGTTGAACGAAATTCAACCAAATTAAATTCATCACCTGAGTCAAATTTTATTTCAGTACGTGAAGCTGAGGATGTCCAACCCCCATTCTTCTTCGTGGAAGTAGCAGTCCCGTCTGGTATAGCTTGAATCCTATCCGGCAATGCAAGCACCAAATCATTTCGAGTGGTAAGATCTTCAGTTGATAGCCCTTTCACCTGTAAATAGATTTTATGATCACCCGATGCAATATATAGGTAGAAGCTATACAATTCAAATCCAGAGGCTCAACTTCAATAGAGTAAAAATTTCCAAAATCATCCTAAATGCATAAGGAATTTACAGAATCAATCCTTCCATCACAATCTTCTCGTCAATTCATTTGAAACATCTAGGTTTTAAGATGGAGTTTGAGTAATGAGAGTGAAATTAAGTAAATTTAGTAAAGACAGTGAATACAAACCCTCTTTACAGCCAATCTCTGCAACTTGGGGACCTCCTCCAGTAATCGAGCCTTAGTACGACGAATCTCCGCATTCAACGCCACCACCGATGCCCTATTCTTCTCTTTGGAAACATCCTCCGCTTTCTGCACAACGAAATAACACCCAAAATAGAATCCAATCCTCCTCGCCGCCAAATTAAAATGCTAAATCATCTACGAATTACTCAAAACCACGAGCTATCCACTGAATTAAACCTAGATCAGAAAAGCAACAAGCTACCAATATGATAACCTTCATTTCCCTATTCAGCAACAGAACGAGTAGGAACTGAGAAATTGACTGAGGGATCGGGGTCAAACCTGGAGGGCGGCTTCAATGTCGGCTTCGACGGTAGCATAGAGTCGAGCGAAGGCATCGTCGCCTGAGACATTGAGATCCCTCTGCTTCTCTACGTCGTATTTGTCATACTTCTGGCAGATCGCGTCTACTCTGGTCAAAAGGTCGATCACGCTCATCTTCGATTCTTCGCCTCCGTGCTCCGGTAGGCTTTCCGGTGACCTACGGCGGTGAAAGCGGTTGCGAATATCTACAGAAGCTCTGCGCCTGTGCCAGTACCTACCAGCGCTGTCTGAAGTCTGAACAGAATTTCTTCTGATTATTTCCTCGCTGAGACCATTTTTGGGTGAAAAAGAGGTGTAGTCGGTTCGGTTCTTTCGATTTTGTAACAACAGAGACCGAACCGATGTCCAATAAAAGATAAAACCGATCGGTTCGATTTCTAGTTGGTTCGACTTTTCGGTTTTGGACGTTATTGGAGGGAACAGTTGAATCCGATAAAAATCGAGAAGAGGAGGAAGACGTCGGGGACTGCTGCGAGGGAGGCGCAGTCGAGACGACAGCGCCGCTGCGGGGAAGTATACGACGGCGGCGGCGGTGCTTGGAGACGCCGAGGAGATCGACTTGGCGAACGTGATGATGAATAGATGTGATCATGTGAGAGAGACAGAGAGGGGAGGGATGGAGGAGGCAGCTAAAACTAAAAATCATTCTACGGTTTTTTTTTAATCGATTTTTATTAGATTTTTTAAAATAAAAAATCGAACCAAATCGAAAATATACGGTTCTTTCGAATTTTCGGTTTTATTTCCAACCCGTAAAATTAACCAATTAAACTTGCTTTCCATTTTGCAAAAGTCAGTGTAATGACTCATCGCTAAGAGGATGGAATCTCATAGCTCAATTGAGGCTAGATATTTGTATTGAAAATTTTCCTATATTTAGGATGGAATCTTAAAGGAGAAAAAAAAACTTGATTTATAATGTTTTTTTTTAGTTCAATTGTTACACGGGTGGGAATCATATCATCGACATTGAGAGGTAATTAGTGTCTTATCCACGGAATCATCTTGGATTGATTTGATATGTAATGTCTAATTAATCATATTGGAAGCAAATGTCTCTTCAATTGGTTTTTTTTTTCTTTTTTTATTTTACTAGGAAATTTCAAACAATAGTAAAAATGTTGGATCTTCGAACTATGTTCAAGTTTGGTAATGATCGGCCAATATGAGCATAACTCAATTGAACATATTCTCTCGACCAAAAAGTTAGAGTTTCGAATTCCAAACCCTTGAGATGTTTCTTTTTTCCTGCAGAGAATGAGAGAGTGAGTGGGGAACAAAATCTCTGTGAGCTAAATGGAGATCGAAGTAGGAAATGTATTAGTCACCTTGTTTTTAGATTGTAACTTTAGATATCTGCCCTCTTATTTGAATGGTATTATTTTAAGAGAATAAGTAAAAATGATGAGGTTTTTATGTTTTTAGTTCAATTTCAAATTGGTTCATATAGTTTCACAAGTTCCAATTTAGTATCCAAAGTTTGATCTTAGTTTCAATTTTATATGTATAATTTGGTTAAACGTCAAAAATCACACCTAAACCATTTTTTACCCACACAAAAATCCATTCATTTTCTCATATTGATTACTCAATCTTAAACCATAATATAAGCCACTAATATGATCAACCAAATAGAAATCATTAGCCCACTGCCACATAAATTAAAAAACAAAACAAAACAAAAAAAAAAAAAACAAATCATACATTATTATTATTATTATTTACAAAAAAAACAAGTCATATATTCAATATAGTAACGCTTGATTAGATCATAGAGATCAAATTAAAACCTTTAAAACTACAGAGACAAAATTAAAATTGAGTCCCAACTATATATAGACTAAATTGAAAGTATTAAAACTATAAAAACCAAATCCAAACTATAACTAAACCATATTACCAATTTCATAATTTAATGGACGAAAAAAAGAAACTACTGTCTCAAGAAAATTGTATTTAACACATCTACCATCCCCTCAATCAACTAAATACGTATACCATCCCCTCAATCAACTAAATACATATATATGTAGTTATATTATATATATATATTTTTTTTAAAAAACATATATGTGTAGTTTTTTTTTTTTTTAAAAAAACCACATATGTGTAGTTAATGGTAGTGTTGGGGTTTCTGCCATTTCTCACGACGGGCAGCCCAAATTTGCCAAGCCCACAACAAAAGGGCCCACTTCATTTTTGGGCCGGAAGATACTTGTCTGGGCCCAATGGCGTCGGAGGTCCGATATTGAAAGAGTTCGGGAAAAAAAAAGGAAAAAATTTAGGGGCATTCCGAGAATTGAACTCGGGACCTCTCGCACCCTAAGCGAGAATCATACCACTAGACCAAATGCCCATTTGTTGAAGGGGAAGGGAATCAACATTTATTAGAAATCTAAGAAAGAAAATTAATTTCTATAATTTGGCACAAAAAGTAAATATTTATCTTTTAATTCAATGTATTGTGAAAAATGGTTATAGTGCATGGCTTCAAAATTTATTACAAACAATAATCGCTGGAAAAAAATTGTTTAATTAGATTATGCAAAGAAAGCATTAGACGTCTTCTTTGATGGCAACATTCGAAGTTTCCAGCACAACTTCAATGTCAAATCAAAAAAAAATTAGAAAAATAGTAGCTCGTTGGGAACACATATTCATTGACGTGTCAAATAACAAAACAAACATATTTAAAAGATTCTATAAGTCGAGTCATCTCTACCGGATCAACTCGACCAAAAAAACATGAAAGTTAGAGAATAATTTTTTTTTTTTTTTAAAAAGTTGCCCTTGTACCTAAAATATGAGAGCAAAACAGTAATTTCGCCATAGAAAAAAAAAAACTAAACAAAACAAAAGATATGGATTCATATTCACTTGTGACCACATCCTCCAATATTCCTCCAAATGCAGTCCACTTCCACTCAAACTTATATGCCTTTCTTTTTTCTCTTTTTCTTTTTAATTTTTTTTTTCATTAGCTTTCACTGATTGCATCTTCTTTCATTTCCACCACAATTCTCTCTTCTTCAATGGTTTTTTATATCCCAAACTTTCTGTCTCTTTGCTCTCCCTCTCTTTCTTTCATATTTCTTCCATGGCTATGAACACAAGTAGTTTATGTCTAGTTTCAGCCATGGATCGCCTTTGGTACCACCAAATCATTCTTTGGTCAGATCCATTGATAAGTTCCCATGTTCCCAATTTTGTTGACACAACTTTGCCTTTCACTAAGTTTCCTTCTTGCCCATCTCCCTTTCCTTTCCCATTCTCACCTCTAATGGATGAAACAATTGATCTTCCCTCCTCTTGGTCGTCTCCTTCGGTTTCCTCCGATGATATCTCCCTCGTTTCACAGGTAACCCCCCCTCTCTCTCTCGACATGTATTACGTAGCCAGTAGGGTTGTTCGGAATTTGTTTTTCAATAGAAACGTTAAGGAGTCGTTTTGAGGACGATAATTAAAAGTGGTTTTGAGAATAAAAATAGAAAGTTTTTAAATAACCCTAGTATAAACTTTATGGGTAGTGTTGTTTTTGTTGAACTATCACTAAAACTTAAAAACTTAAGTTGAAACGCTATGGTAAATTTAATGTTTTATTTGCCTTCGAGTTTGAAAATTAGCACAAAGACCAACAAGTGATTTATCAATGTTAATTAGGAGAAAATGAATTGTCTGCTTTTATGTTATGTTAACAATGGTTTTGATGCTTGTTTTTTATAGGAAGATCGTAGTAATGATGAAGACAAAAATAAAGAAGCTGGAAAGAAAGAATATTCTACTGAAGAAAGGTCCAACAATGTCAAATTTTCAGGTTTAATTTTATATAGAGAATTAAATTATTGTTGATATCATAAGCTTAATCTAGTGTGGAGGTACATATATTGATAATTTTCATAAGAATTCTTGTGTGCAGTGGGGAGAAAATTGAACAAATCTATAAGTTGTAAAAGCTTGGGGGAGTTGGAACTTGAAGAAGTGAAAGGGTTTATGGATTTAGGGTTTCAATTTAAGAGAGAAAATTTGAGCCCTCAAATGGTGAAATTGCTACCTGGTTTGCAGAGACTTAGAACTCGAATAGACAAACAAAATCTCGTAGAAGACGATGACGATGACAATGACGAGGATGAGGACGAGGGCGAGAACGAGGGTAATGAAAATGATGATGATAAGAAGAGAGATAGAACAAGACCATACCTTTCGGAGGCATGGAGAATAAAAAGACCAAATTCTCATCTTTTAAATCTAAGGATGCCACAGGTTTCTTCAACCTCTGACATGAAGAAACACCTCAAGTCATGGGCTAAAACAGTTGCATCTGAAATTCAATAAGAATTCTAAAGCTTATTTGAAAATTGTTGTTTCTCAAACAATTTTTTTTCTTGCGAACAATAAAAATTCAGTGAAAACATATTTGGATAATTTACATGTATACCATACCAGTAACATGTACAAGTTATCTCTTTAAAATTTTGAAGAGGAAAATAAAGCACAATAATTGTGCAAACATGTCGATTTTGAATACAATGTTGGCCCTCTTGTCAAAACTTTTTGGCATCTTCAACTTTGTTCTTTCTACCAACAATTGTATAAAATAATAACAATGGAAATTGTACTTTTGTGTGTAGTTTTTTTTTTCTTTCGTTTTTTTCTTAGATCGATAAAAGAGAAAGTGAAATAAGAGATTGTAGAGTGTTGTAAGACAAATAAATAAAAATGAATGGAAAAAGGCCAAGAAGCAAGTTGAGTTTAACAAGTATTTTGAAGATTCCTACCATCACGCATGATTGAGTTTGTGTCACATCATGATGGAAAGTGGAAGGCCATTTTTCCTTGCTTGTAATCTTGTGTATTTCATTTGTATATATATTTTTTAGGTTTTTTTCAAGACAACCATTTAGCATACCCAAAAATTATATAATTATATTATGATCAAATTAGAAGTTTAGTCTCTGAACTTTTATTTTTCAGTTAATAAATCTCCGAACTTTAAAAAGTATTGTAATCTTGTGTATTTCATTTGTATATATATTTTTTAGGTTTTTTTCAAGACAACCATTTAGCATACCCAAAAATTATATAATTATATTATGATCAAATTAGAAGTTTAGTCTCTGAACTTTTATTTTTCAGTTAATAAATCTCCGAACTTTAAAAAGTATCTAATATATCCTTAAATTTTCAATTTTATGTCTAATAGATTCCTAAAGTTTAAAAATGTCAAATAGATCTTTGAACTTTCAATTCTGTGTCTAATAAGTCTCTAGCTTATTTAACATTTTTTTAAACCAACAAATCTATTAGACATAAAATTGAATTTTGTGTCTAACAAGACATTAAACTTTCAATTTTGTGTCCACTAGGTTTGTGAGTTTTAAAAAATGTCAAATAGTTCAAAGACCTATTAGAAATAAATTTTAAAGCTCTAGAATTTATTAAATTATACAAAATTAAGTTTATGAACTTATTAAACACTTTTTAAAATTCAGGAACCTATTAGACACAAAATTAAAAGTTTAGACCCCATTTAATAATCATTGGGTTCATAGTTTTTGGTTTTTGAAAATTGTGTTTGTTTTCTCATAATTTCTCAACAATGAGTTTAATCTTTCTTAAGGAGATATTAGAAGCCGTAACCAAATCCCAAAAACAAAAACAAGATTTTGAAAACTATTTTTTTTTTAATTTTCAAAACTTGAGTTGGTTTTTGAAAACATAGGTAAAAAGTAGATAACAAAACAAGAAAACTCAAAGGTGGAAGTAGTATTTATAGGCTTAATTTTTAAAAACCAAAAACCAAAAATGAAATGGTTATCAAACGGAGCCTTAGAGACCTAATAGATACTTTTTAAAATTCGAAGCCGTATAGACACAAGCATGAAAGTTTATAAACTAAACTTGTAATTTAACCTTATACTATATATACATTTATTGAAAAGAACAAAAAAAAAAGTAGTAGATGAGTTTGGTCCGCATTATTCTACTAAAGATGCGTAAATGATAAATGAGACTGAGGAATCATCATATTTTAATAATATTTGTTGAATTTGGGAACCTATGTTAAACACAAACATGAAAGTTTATAGTCAATCCAAACATAGCTCAATGGATAGAACACCAATTACTATCCTAAAGATTGATAATTCGATCTTCACAATTGTTGTACTAAAAAAAGGTTTATGGACTAATTAAACTTGTAATTTAACCTTTTATATATATGTGTGTAGATAGATCAATTTATTAAAAAGAAAAAAAAAAGCGTTGTACGTGAGTTTGGTCTGCAATATTTTAGTAAAGATGCATAAACGAGACTGAGGAATCATTGTATTTTAAAAGTTTACACAACAAATATGAGAATAGAATTTTGAACTTCTAAATTCAGGAAAAAAAAATAGATGCCTCAAATTTATGTTATTCCTTTTAGAGACCAACCTACAATTAATTGTACTAAAAAAAGAACGTTCTACAATTAATTTTTGGTGGAGAGTCAGTTGAATTGAATCAATTATTCTTAAATGATGATAGTTGGCTGCCTAACTAATAGTGGGTTGAATTTTCATTTCAAAATTTACATTGTTTTCTTCCTTTTCTTTTGTTTTTTTTTTCAACAATTGCATCATGGGTGATTGATTGAACCATCGAATTTTAAGATGATAATAGGTATTTTTATCTACTGAGTTATGTTCGAATTGACTTTGTGCCAAAATTTACATTGTTTTCATTCGTCAATTTTTAAATTTCTTAAAATTCCTACATAAGAAAAATAATAATACAAGTATTAACACATCTTATGTTGCCAATCCAAACCTAACTCAATAGATAAGGCATCAATTATCATTTTGAATGTCGATAGTTTGATTCTCATCCTGCAATTGTTGAATTTGAAAAAAAAACATTTAATGTTTTTTTAAAAACATTTTCATTGAAGATAGAGCATATTTTGGACCTAGCAGCTATCCCTTAAAATGGGCTTGATTAGTTGGAAAGTCTTAGCCTCATAAATAAATAAGCTTTTTTTTGTTAGTTGAACTATAGGGATATATGACTTAACTAAAGATGTCCACGAGGCGGGGCGGGGCTGGGGAATGGGTTCCCCGTCCCTGGCCCCGCCCCCCATTTCATTCCCTGGCCCTGCGACACGGAGATCAGGGCTAGGATTCCCCGCGGGAAATTTTTTCCCTTCTTTTTTTTTGTTTTTTATTTTTTTTTTAATTTACTCTCAACCATAATAGAAATTCTTTCTAAATGAATAATTTTCAATATAATTTCTATTTAAAGAAAAAGTTATAAAATTCCCTAATAAAAACAATAATATACCATAAGTAAAAATATTATAATGTCAAAACAACTTAATTTTTAAAAAATCAAATTTCAATATTACAACATAGTCTTTAATTTTTTTTTATAAAAAAAAAATAGTCTTCAACTAATTCCTACTATAGTTTTTTTTTTTTTTTTTTAATTTTCTATATATATATATATATATATATATATATATATATATATATATATATATATATATATATATATATATATATATATATATACACACACACACACTAACTAATTGGGGCGGGGCAAGGTCGGGGAATATATTCTCCATCCCCGTCCCCGTCTAGCCAACGGAAAGAAAACTCTCCCCACTCCCTCCCCCATTTTCTACGTAATCGGGGATTCACCCCCCGTTTGAGGTGGGCCTTCTGGGCTCCGCGGGTTAAATGAACATCTCTAGACTTAACCAGTATAGCTATGTTTAGATTAGCTGATGTTATACTTTAATATACACTTGTTAAATTCATTTCAAATTTACTCATCAGTATACTTTTTCATTTTCTTTTTAGTGTTTCGACAATGATGGTTATGTAACATTAAAATCTTAAACTTTGTGGAGCAAGGAGTTATTATTATGAAATATTGAAATATAAATTAACAACTTAATTGAATTAATTTTTTATTACAAAAAATAGAAAAACATGGTAATGTTTAAATGCAAGGGTAGTTTTGATAAAGAAAATAAAAGACGCCTATGAAAAAATTTCTGCTTTTTATTTATGTCATTGTCAGATTTATAAATAAATACTTATATTCCTTGAATCTTAATGAGGTATACTCATTGTACTAAAAAAAATAAGGGAAGAAGTATACTCATTGATATCTTTGAAATATATGAGATTGTTTTATTATTATTATTATTATTATTGAAGGGAGAGATTGTTTTACCTTCAAGCATACGCTTCTATTTAAAAAAAAAAAAAAAAAAAAACATTCATAATATAATTTCTTTTTCTTTTCCTTTTTTTTGGATAAATTTTTGTTTTCCTTTAAGTTTCCTTTTTCAAAACTTTTCATCCAAGAGACTTTAGGGGGGGGTGGCAATCTTATCATCAACGAATATGGGGAATAAATATGGAGGGAAATTCGAAGAGTGACAAGTTGTAGTGTACGGCATATTTTTCTTGCAAATAAAGCAAAAGATATCGATTATTAAAAAAAAATAATTGCTTTATTGAAAGAGACACCCTAATAAAAATAAAAATAAATTATTAAGCTAAATTCAATTTTTAAGTTAATAAATAAATTCTAAAAAAAAGTCAAATTTTCCCGATTTAGTTATATGGTTATTAACAAAAGACTTACGATCAAGTCACTCAAATATTGAAACCTAAATGTTAATACAACTAGAAGATCTAGTGTAATCAACCTGAGTAGAGATGTCCATTTTCCCCGCGGAGATGGGGACTTGCCTTAACAGGGCGGGGAATCCCCGTTTAGGAGGGAGTGAGAAAAAAAATTCTCCGCGAGCTAAACGGGGACGGGGACGGAGTCTGGGAGTGTATTCCCCGTCCCTGTTCCCTGTTCCCGCCCGGGGAATCCCCGTTTAGGAGGGAGTGAGAAAAAAAATTCTCCGCGAGCTAAACGGGGACGGGGACGGAGTCTGGGAGTGTATTCCCCGTCCCTGTTCCCCGTTTCCCGCCCCGTTTATTTTTTTTATATTTATATTTTATTTTAAATCATATAGTTAAACATTTTAATTATATGTATGGATTAATTGGATAACTTGATATGTAATATTGTTCTGTTTTTATTAGGAGGTTCAAGAATTTTATCTTTAAATATATTTTTTTTATAGAAAATTAACTATTTAAATTAAGATTTTTGGTGAATAATTAACAATGTAATTGAAAATTAATAGATATTTTCCATAGAAGTTAACTATTTGAAAATTTATCAAAAAAATTATTTGATTCTTAAAAAAGAAAAAAATAATAAACGGGGAATAATTCCCCGCGGGGAACCCGATACCCGCAAATTTCCCGCAAAGAATCCCCGCCCTGATCCCCGCAAAATTTAACGGGGAATTTTGCAGGATGGGGATTTAAATGGGGGCGCGGAGATGGGAAGGGGGAAGCCATCCCCGTCCTCGCCCCGTCCCATGGACATCTCTAAACCTGAGCATAGCTCATATACTCTCGACCAACCTGTCAAAAGTTCAAATCTCCCAACACATGTTGTCGAACAATTAAAAAAAAGATCGAGTCAATTATAAATAAATAAATAAAATGTTGTCCATCCATAAGAAAGTATGTTGGCTGACTATAAACCTTTAAATGAAATGAAATTTTAGCTAATTGAAAGTATCAGCTTCATCACCCATTCAAATTTAGGATTTATTTGATAAATTGAAATGTTAATGAGTTAATCGTTGAACTAACTATATTTGTTAAAAAAACAAAACTAACTATATGGATAAAAAAACACACCATATATCTTTTGTTTTATTTTTCATATTTGTATAAACCATATTTTTTACACCTATATCTTATAAAATATATTATAATTTTATACATATTAAAGAAATTTTTTAAAAAAAAATAGAGAAGAAGTAATTGGTAGTATGATATCTTGTAACTTTTATATAGATAATAATAATTTTCATGCAATAAAAAATACAATGTGAACGTATTTCTAAAATTTATAGAAAAAAAGTTAATATAGACTAAATTTTTTTAAAGAAAAGTTAACAACAAACTAAATTAGACCAATTTTAAGCTTTATTGAAAATACATAAACTAAATTTGGACCTTGAAAATACAGAAACTAAAATAGAACGAAATTCAAAATATAGAAATCAAAATGATATTTTAACCTTAAAAAATAAAAAATTAACTGCACATTCATTCAATCTTTATAAGAATGTCACTGTGAACATAAAATAATAAGAAGAAGAAGAAGGATGTCACGGTGAAGTGATTGAGATTGACACGTTGAATAGTTTTTCAAAATTTGGACATACGTCTATTTTTAAAACAATAATCTATATATATATATATATATATATATATCAATTTGGCACTTGTTTAAAATTTTAATTATTTGGCTAAATTTTAAAAACTTGATTAGACGGTAGGTTACACAAACAAATAAATATACAGATTTTTGGAAGGAAAAAAGTTTAATACATAAATTATTAGAGAAAGCTTATCAATAAAATTATTATCCAAATGGACCCTATACAATATCTAAGAAAAATTTTGAATTTCAATTATAATCTCTAAATTTATTTAAATCGATTTTATATTTGAGAAGCGATGAATATTTTCATCAATAATTATAATTAAAGAAGAAAAAAGAAACCCCCCAAAATGACCAAGTTGGATAGCTTCCAACTGATACTGTCCACGATCCTATCACTAATTTCAATTATTGATGGTATCAAAAATGGAAAAATATAAATAATTCGATTTTTCTTTTAGGATATAAATAAATTGACATAAAAAAAGATAATTTTAATATTTGGACACTTATTTGAGATCAGAACACGGGCTCGTTAAATTAATATTATGCATTAAACTTATTCACCGTTTTTTCACTATAATTTTTTAGTACCCTTATTCATATTTAAAAGAGGTAGAATTTTGAATCTCTAACATGTAAAATAAATTACAGCAAATCAATTCACGTCTTTTTTAGTTTAACGAATATACAATGAAGATCGAACGTATTTATAAAAAAAATAATAATAGATATTTTATTCGCTAAATTACTCGAATAGTTACAAATTGGTTCACATCTATGAGTGAATAAGAATATGACTCATGAGTATAAGTTCAATGTGGGTGTAACAAAGATTCCAATCAAGTCTATGCTTTTAATGGCGGCTCTTCTTTATGGGAAAAAAAAGTGCAATAATAGTGGCTGCTAGTGCTATTGTTGTATTTTTCTTTTTGCATTTTTTTTCTCTCTTTTTTGGTCCTTTATATTTCTTGAAATAAGCTTGAAAATAATTTTAGTAAATATTTTGTTTAAGGAGCATTTCTCCCTTTTATATCTTTGGTATTTATGTTTTTAATTTTCTCATTTTCTTTAATTAATAATAAGAAACATAAAAATTATCAAATGTCTCCTAGTATTTTTTTTAATGTTGTTTTTTAATTAAAAATATAATGTGAATATAATACTCTTGCACCAACCTAAACATAACTCAATTAGTCAAAGTATATACTCTAGATTAAAATGTCAAATATTCAAATCTCACCACTCACATGTAGTTTGAACTCAAACAAATAAACAAAACAAAAAAATAAATAAAAAATACTACTGGACAAAAATGTCAAAATTTGAGAATTGAGATGCCTTTTTGTTTTTATAATCCAAATATTTTAAAAAATAATTATCATAGCAATTAAATAAATCTCTCATGCATGTGCCAACCGAACTTTTATTTATTGAAACTTTGTCAAGTTTCTTTCGACTTAGTTGGGCATAATAAATGTTACTCGATAAGTATCTCTCAACCATATAATGATTTAGCAACACTGGGCATAGTTCAACAGTAATTGTCATGTATCCAATCTCTCATCTTTAAATATTGTTGAACTAAAAAAAATCACATAATGATTTAAAGTCATAATTTCAAGTTGGGCATCAATTACATATATAATTTCATAAACCACTCTTATTTTTTCAAAAAATATTTTAAAATACATTTATAAATTTACAATATTTCTCGTCTTTATTAAATTGTAAGTATATATTTTATTTTGAACCTTGAACTTTCGAGTTTGCTCCATTTTGTCTCTCAAATTTCAAAATATCTCAACTTAATTCTTAAAAAAAAAAAAAAAAAAAAAAAAAAAAAAAAAAAAAAAAAAAAAAAACCCTAATATCTAGATATCTAGCTAAACCTTCAAAACGTCTATTTTAGTTTTTGAACTTATATATATATATATATATAATCATTGATATTGCTTTTTCATATAAATATCCACTAACCCAATATTTGCCTTAGTCAACTTTTGTGGTTCAAATTAAGTCAATGTTAGCACATGTTAATACATACCACTCAAGTCACACGTTATTGCCAAAGTAAGCATAGCTTAATGGTAATTGGAATGTACTCATTTCCTTAAAATTGGATGTTCAAATTCTCATACCTCACATTTATTATACTAAAGAAAAGCCACATATTCTATTCACTTGTCAAAATTAAATTAAAGGTAAAAGTTGATGTTATTATTATTAGTTTATGGACTAAATTAGATTTTTTTTTTTTTTTGAGTTCGACTAAATTAAAATTTTTGAAAATTGTGGGATCAAAATATAAGAAATCTAAAATTTCATTGGACATGAGGTTTAAACCTAAATTTTATTTTTACTTTTAATAAAATAGATACATTTGACTTCTTATATGGTGTGTATGTGTGTGTTTCATTTATAACAATTCATTGGAAATTGTTAGCCTTACTTACAAACACAGGAAGCCACTAAGGTATTTTACTTTTAAAATATGTCAATGCAGACTTTTCATTTTGGAAAAATTATTGTAAACTTGCATTTGACATGATTTAAACTTCAAAGCGCTAAAGAGGTAAATATGAAAATATCATAGTCTCGATTATATAGGATATTGATGTCGGTGAATATTAAATATTAAAAAAAATCATAATTTTTTTATATAAAATAAATAAAATTACAGTATCTAAACTTTTACGTTTGTATTTAATAGGTTCTTAAACTTTAAAAAGTATCTAATAGATCCTTAAAAAAAAATTAACGAATCCATTAGATATAAAATTAAATTTTGTGTTTAATAAGATAATAAACTTTCAATTTTTATGTAAAATAGGCTTATAAAATTTAAAAAATGTTGAATAAGTGAAAATCTATCTAACACAAAATCAAAAATTTATAGATTTATTAGATACTTTCAAAATATTCAGAATGGATCAGATACAAAATTAAAAGTTCAAGTATTTATTAGGCATCTTTTAAAGTTTGAGATCTATTTGCTACAAAATCTAAAAGTTCAGAGACTGAAATTATAATTTAACTTATCTATATTTATATTTTAAATGATTCATTAATATTTGTAATTTTTTTTTTAAGTTCAATAATATATAGAGTAGAAGATTTTAACCTCTAACTTTTTAGTTAAAGAACAAATATGTGAGTTGAATGATGTGATTGGCCAATATTTATAATTGAGAATTTGGCATGGGATCGACAAAAAATGAAAAGAAAGAATAAAAAAAAGAAAGTGAGGCCCACCACTTGGTGCTCGCGTGAGGACAATGATGGCGTGGGGTCAAACAAAGTGGCTTTTAATGGGAAGGGAACTTTCCATTTCATACACTTGCAAATGTAAATAATAAAAATGGGTTAAACTTAAATTATATTTTAGTCCCAATTTTAAAATATTTATTTTATTTTTATCTCTAAACTTTTAAAATATTTATTTTCATTATTTAATTTTAATAAAATAATTATTTTTGATATGTATCTTTAGTTTTCTTTTGTAAATGGTTAACATGTCTTCGAGTATGAATATTAATATACTAATTACTAGTGTCAGCATGTATTTAAAATACATATATTAAGTTCATATATTTAAAATACATATATTAAGTAAGTAAATATCAAGTGACAAAATAATGTATAAATATTCAAAATAGTTACTTTTTAAAAGTTTATGAACTAAAATAGAGATTTTGAAAATTTTAAAGATCAAAATAGTTATTTTTTAATTTCAAAGACTGATGTGGATATTTTAAAAGTTCAAATATCAAAATAAAACAAACATAAAAGTGTATGGTCCAAAATAGGATAATATAGAATTAGAACTATTTCTCTATCATTACGTAATATAATAATGTTATAAATATGTTTTAATGTCTAAATCATGGTAACTTAAAAAAAGGATTGAACTACATATTCCATATCTAATCATTAGTTATTTTAAAATTATAGTTATCAATTAATAATTTAATTATATGAAGCCCTAAACTAATGAAAGGTTTTCAAAGAAAAATTCATTTTTTATCCGAATGAATTTTAATATTAAACTTTTAACTTTATTAAATTCAAGTTTAAACTTAAACGAGGGATGAAATTAATACAATCCTAAAACTAAATTAGAAGATTGTCTATAAATAATCAAATAGATTATATAAAATTTGATCACCCAACAAAGTACTCTTAAATATAGCTATACAAATGTCTAAAAAAACAAATCGTTGAAATACATGAACTTAATGATATAAATTAATCATACAAAAGATTTTTTTTTTTTAAAAAAAACTCCAAACTCATCAGCAAAATGTTCAAACTTATCTAAATGTATCCAACACAATATATATATATATATATATATATATAATCTTATTCACATAAAGAATGAAAATAACCTCGTACCACAAATCTTAAAAATTAAAAAAGAATTTTTTTAGAAAGAAGAAAAAGAAAGATAAATTACAAAGTAGGAAAAAACTCAATTTTGACACTAAACTTAGCAGGTTGTATCGATTTTAACTTCAAACTTTCAATTTCATCAAATTGAACCTCAAACTTGCATAAGTGTTGCAATGTAGACCTTCGGTTAACTTTCCACTTGAATCACCGTTAAAGCACGTGACTGACTATTTCTTCTTTTAATTCACATTGCACCTGAGTTGGCTTCTTGTAAGAAATTTGTTGGAGAAACTTTCTATTTGAAGAAATCAAACACTCCAGGTTCAACTATAGAAGAAAAAACTAGCAAACATTAGAAGGAAAAAAAAACCTCCAAAATTTCTTTGCTATCGCAATCCTAGACGACAACAAAAAAAAAAAACCACAAAGTTTTGAACCAAAAAAAAAAAGCAACCCAAAATTGTTTTCCTATCATTCTACAGTTACATGTTCTATTCTAAGTAGCTAAAAAAAGCAACAAAATCCACAAACACAATGAGAAGAAAATGAGGAAAACCCATATCCAACTTCTCAACAGGAATAAAATACTAACAAAAATGAACACTAGAAGAAACCCCAAAATTGAGAAGGAAAATGCCTCAAATTTGTGTTTTCTTTAATTCTTTTTTTTTTTTTTGGTTTACAATATGTGGAGGGTGGGATTGGAACCTCTAATCTCTTGGTCGAGAGTATAAATTTTATGTCAATTGAGTTATAGTTATGCTGGCTTTAATTCTTCTTCTTAGCAACAAAAGAAAAATCCTTTTGCACAAATGAGACTGATCTCCTCCTAGACTAATTAAGTTCCCTTCTTCTCTCCCTGATCGACTGATTGTCCTCTCTTTGAATTCTTAGACCGATTTGAAGAAAAAGCTTGTATCTAGTTTGAGTTACCTCCCAAGAAAAAGCTTCTCAACAAGATTTTTTCGTACAATCTCAACTCACACATGTCAATGCAAATGCGAAAAAAATAAAATGGGTCAATCACGTGATTTTAACAGCAATTCAAAGAAATGATAACATAAGGTGTACATTATAGCACTTATGCAAGTTTGAGGTCTAATTTAATGAAATCGAAAGCTCAAGGTTAAAATTGATGCAATCTGACAAATTTAGGAGTCAAAATTAATTTTTACCCTAGAAAGTATTAGCTTCACAACTTTTCAAATTTAAAAGTTGTAAACTTCTATAATATTGTAATTCAAACTTTAAAAAAGTGAAATTTTAAAGCTACAGCTTTTAAGAAATATTATTAATATTTGATAATTGAGCTTTGGTCAAGTGGTCGGATTCAAGTGGAGAATTGTTCGAACCACTCGCTATCAGGAATAAATAAATAAATAAATAAAAATTTCTTTGCCAAGCTTTATTATATATATTAAAAAAATTATTTCGATAAATCTATTCAAAAAAATAAAATAAGATTAAAAAGCTTCATACCAGTCAACTTAGCAATTTTAAAACATTGCGCTACTGAAAAAGTCAATGAAACCCATGTTACTGAAATTCAGTGAAATCTGTCTCGAAAATTGTTCAAAAATAAAATAAATCTGGTCTCGAAAAATAATTTTATTGGTTGGTTAAAATATCATTTGACCCTTGAATTTCATTGCATTTAATTTTTGTACTTCAAATGTTTAATTTTAATCTATATACTTTCAATAAATTTTAAAATTAGTTTATGCCATTATTTTAAAATTAATTTTTATCGAAATTAGTTAAATAATAATAATAATTTTCATGTAAGAAAAGACACAATATAAACATATTTTTAAATTTTATAAAAAAAAATCTAATAGAAACTAAAAAAAGTTAACAATAAACTAACCATAATGATCAATTTTAAGTTTTATTAAAAGTACATAACTAAAATTAAATATTTAAAAATACAAAGATTAAAATGAAATGAAACTCAAAGTAGAAGAATCAAAATGATATTTTAACCTTATTAATTTATCTAATGCTACTCGTTGAATTTTTTAAAAACAATAAAACTAAATTCATTACTTAATTAATAAACGGGATCAAAATCAAATATATAATTGATCGCAAAATTTAAAAAATTAAAAAAGACTAGTCTAAGTCAAAAATCAAACTGAGAGATTGAGGGGCAAAATCAAATTCCCCCAATTTGATAACAAAAACTTAAGTTACTTACTATCAGAATATAATAGTTTCAAATTCTATATATATATATATTTTTTAGTTCAACAAACTGAACGTAAATAATTAACTTTTTTTTTATTTGAAAGTATAAATAATTAAACTTCCAAATTTAGAGAGACTAATAAAGGACGTAGAGTTATACTAAAATTGACAATATACTTTTACTTTGAGTAGATAATAAAACAAATATTTAATTAAACGATGACATGTTTAATATAATTTCTTGAAATTTTCACTTAATAATAACAAGCCCTCAAAAGTATGGAAAAATATGCTCTAGGTAAAAGATTATAATTTTTTTTCCCCGTCTTTGTTGTATCAATTTTCACTCTAAACTTTTAATTTTATCAAATTGGATCATAGACTTGGTTTTTTTTTTTTTTTTTGAAAAGGTCCTAGACTTAGTTAAATATTGCAATTTCTACCTTCTATTTAATTTATGCTATTGCACCTTTTAATTTTACACAGAGTAATGTAAAAATCTTTGTAAAATCACTAATTTCAATAATATCAAGTTTTGCACATATTTAAGTTTGATCAATGCACAAATTACCATTGAATAACTTTGTTGAAGCTCACAAATTTTAACAAAAATTAGCTCTAATGTCGTTTTTCTTTCAAAATTTATCAATTTTATACCATACACATGTTTTATAATTCATTAAAAGCATATAAGATTACATTTTTTTTTCAAATTCTCAAATGAAAACACAATAATAGGTGAAAATTGAAATACTTATCTAAGTTTATGGTGTAATTTGATGAAATTAAAATGTGAAAATTGATATAACTACAAATTTAGAGATAAAAATTGATTTTTCCATAAATTTTGTTGTCACATGCTTACACTTTATCAATTTGGTTTTTTTTTCATCTTTTTTTTTTTTTTTTTAGGTTTCAATTTAGTCATTTTATTTTTGAATTCCAATAGAAAGTGTCAAGCTTTGTTTATGAAAATAATAATAATAAATAAATAATTTTTTTTTGAAAAATATCACATTAATGTCACATCAATCTCCCAATACATTTGATATATCTAATTTATGGTTGCAACCAAAAAAGTTGTTGAAACTTGAAAGAACAAAATTTTTAATTTTTTAGGTATATGGAGTTTTCTCGTGAGTATTTTAATTCATTTATATAATTAACCATCTGAGATTCCCATTTTTTAATACTAATAAAATTGATTGAACAATTAGCAAAAACCATTTTCAATAATTTGAAAATGTTTGGTGGAATAACTGGAATAACCCTCCAAAGTACCTTAAACTGCAATTGTTGGCGAGACAAGGTTTTGTCTGGGATTTTGATTTTACAGACCTTAAAAGTAATTACGAAAAATTTCAACTGTGTTTTTTT
This sequence comes from Trichosanthes truncata, assembly GCA_033996785.1. Taxonomy (NCBI): domain Eukaryota; kingdom Viridiplantae; phylum Streptophyta; class Magnoliopsida; order Cucurbitales; family Cucurbitaceae; genus Trichosanthes; species Trichosanthes truncata. Next base: position 55,348,192 of record JAWPNB010000003.1, read on the forward strand.
TTTTTTTTGGGTAAAACTAATTGTAAATTAATTTAAAGAATATCAAAATTTCAATTACGTTCGTTTGCTAAGTTTGATTAATTATAGGCCTATTTGATAACTATTGAGTTTTTTATTTTTGAAAATTGTACTTGTTTTCTCATTATTTCTCTATAACTCTCCTTTCATCTTTCTTAAAAAAACATTTGAATTCTTAGCCAAATTCCAAAAACAAAAATAAGTTTTTGAAAACTACGTTTTTTTAGTTTCCAAAATTTGGGTTGGTTTTTGAAAACATAGGTAAAAGTGGATAACAAATATAGAAATCCATAGGTAGAAGTAATATTTATAGGCTTAATTTTCAAAAATTAAATCGTTATCGTAGGGTCATAGCTTTTAAGATTAACTTCTTAAAAAAATTGGATGCCTATCTCAACAAACTTCTAAAATTTTCTATCTTATTCTATCTTTTCATGTTAAAATTTGAAATTTTCCAAAGACAAATTTACTTCATATCAAAACTAATTTTTCATTTAACAGCAATTATTTTATAAGCTACATCAATTTCAAACTAAGCCTAAAGTTACAATCACACCTCATTAAAGATTACATGTCCAGCTAATACTAATATATAAAAAAAAAAAGTCTTATAAATTCACATAGTTTATATGACTAAATCAATAGTCAAACACACAAACACTAATCAAAACATTAATTTTCTTTATATAATTATACGATTCAAATATGAGACAGAAGCTTAAACCTACAACCTCAACGAAGAATTCAAATGTCTTAATCAGTTGAATTTTACTTAATTCAAATCGTTAAAGTCACATCTACAACTTGATTAAAATTATTGAAATTATTGAAAGAATATCGACGAAATCAACACACACAAAAAAAAAAAAAACAGTTCTAGTTATTCAAATCAAATTCAATTATCAATCAATGAATCAACTACACTTTTTGAAAAGAAATTTTTTCTAAAACAAATCTTACAGATAATTACAAAATAAAATTTCTCCCCTCTCCAATAATTGTCCATTTGCGTCGGCCGTGACCCAATAGAAATCCACACACACAATAATAATAATAATAAAATAAAAAAACCTATTATTATTCTTCTTTTTCCACTATAAAAAGGGCCATAGAAATGGCTAACTCACTCAAAACCAGAAAGCTTCAAAAGCTCAACAATGGCAGCCAAGAACCATTTCAGCCTTCTTCTTCTTCTCCTTTTGCAGCTCTTTTATTCAGGTCTGATTTTTTTTTTTAATTCTTATGAAAAATGACAATGTTGTTTAATTTAATATGGTCGAGTTTTGAAAATTGGAAAACAGGAAGGGCCGAACTGCAAATGAATTATTATGCAAAAAGTTGCCCAAAAGCTGAAGAAATTATAAAACAGCAAGTTACTGATCTCTACTATGAACATGGAAACACTGCCGTTTCGTGGCTTAGAAACCTCTTCCATGATTGCGTTGTTGAGGTAATTAAATTAAATCAATAATTTAATTATGGCTTAAATTTATTTTTTAATTTTTTAATTTTAGATTTGTTTTTCCTTTTATAATTTTTTCTGTTTATTTTTGGATAGAGATGGAAAGGGTAGTTTGTGGATAAATAAACATATTGTTTTTATTGGAAATAATAGAATATGTATTTGTCTCGGCCATTAACATCAAAACAACTGTTTTTTTCCCCTTTTAATAAAACATTATTCTGATTTCTAGAGTTTTGTATTTATTCTATTATAATATTCTGTTTTAGCCTTTTAGGTTCTATTTTTTTTTCTTTTGTAGAGATCCGTTTTTAAATCTATCTTTAAATTTTAGTTAAATTAATTACAAGTTAGTCCTTGATTTTTTAGATTTGTATATATATAGGTCATTGAATTTTAAAAAGTGTATAATAAATCTCTAAAATTTCAATTCTTTGAATTTTAAAAATATTTAATAAATCTTTGAACTTTCAATTTTGTAGATGATAGGTTCTTGAAAATTTTCATTTTTTTTATTAAAAAAATAATGGATCTATTAGATATAAAATTAAATTTTGTATATAATAGATTACTTTTTAATTTTATATGCCTAACAGGTCTGTGAATTTTAAAAAATGACCATTAGACATGAAATTAAAAATTTAATGACCTATTAAATAAAAAATTAAAAGTTTAGAAATTTATTAGACACTTTTTTAAGCTTAATGACCTATTAACACAAAATTGATAGTTTTTTTTTTTTTTTTTTTTTTTTTTTTTTTTAAGTCCAAGGACCTATTAGACACAAACATAAAAGTTTAAAAGACAAAACTTATAATTTAACCTTAAACTTTTCATTTTTGATTTGACGTAATATTCAAGCAACTCATTTTGAAATCCAACATCAATCATGTTTACGTGCATGAGTATACGTAACATCATCACGTTAAATTTACGTTTAAGACACTGTAGAAACTTAACGACAGAGACATGAGCGAATCTTGAAGCAACCTTAAAACGGAATCAAAATATGATTTAAATAACTAATTTAAATCAATTTATCGACAACTTAAACATAGCTCAACTGCTTAATGCATAGAAATTAAATGTTCGAATTCCCACTTCGACATATCAATGAACTTAAAAGAAAAAGTTATTTGTAAGTGAAGTTGAATTGTTGTGTGTGTGTTTTGCAGTCTTGTGATGCATCTCTACTATTGGAGACGGTGGTGGGAGTGGAATCAGAGAAAGATTCAGACAGAAGCTTTGGGATGAGAAATTTCAAATACGTAAATAAAATCAAAGCTGCCGTTGAAAATGCATGCCCTCAAACTGTTTCTTGTGCCGACATTGTTGCCCTATCCGCTAGAGATGGCATAGTCATGGTATTGAAATTTAATAACTTATTAAATCATTGTGATATATATATTTTTGGTTGATTTTTTGAAAAATAATCGTTAAATTACAAGTTTAGTCCCTAAACTTTTATTTTTGTGTTTAATAAGTTTCTGAAACTTATAAACATAATTTTTAAAAATCAAATGGTTATCAAACGGACCATGTTTCATAACCATTTGGTTTTTTTTTTTTATTGTTGAAAAGTGTGCTTGTTTTCTTGCAATTTCATTCAAATGGTTTCATCTTTCCTAAGGAAACATTTGCATTCTTACCCAAATTCCAAAAACAAAAACAAGTTTTTAAAAACTATTTTTTTTTTTTTAGTTTTCAAAACTAAATATTAGATAACAAAACAAAGAATTCCATAGCTAGAAATAGTATTTATAAGCTCAATTTTTAAAAATCAAATGGTTAATAAACAGGCCTAAACATTCCATTTTATGTCCATTAGGATCATGAATTTTAAAAAATGTCAAATAGGTCAATAATCTATTAGACATGAAATTGAAAACTCGAAGACTTATTATATACAAAATTAAAAGTTTAAGAACTCATTAGACACTTTTCAAAATCATGAACTTATTAGAAACAAACACGAACGTTTAAGGACTAAACTTGCAATTTAATATTTTTAAAATTGGGTGAATGTGATATGCAGTTAAAAGGACCTCATATAGACTTGAAAACGGGAAGAAGAGACAGCAAAATGAGCTATTCACATCTTGTTGAAGAGTTGGTCCCAAAGCACAATGAATCTCTTGTAAATGTTCTCTCGCGGTTCAATTCCATTGGCATTGATACTGAAGCAACTGTCGCTCTCTTAGGTCTGCATCATCTCAACTTTTTATTTTTTAATATATATATATATAATTTAGATTTTAAAAATCTAGTTTTTATTTTTTAAAATTTGACTCTGAATTTAACAGCCTTCTAAAAAAGCAAATAGTAAATATTGAAATTCTTGAGGATTGTTGTAGCTTTTAAAATAATGGTTGGTAATTGTGCCTTTATAAAAATTAGGTATAATATGAAGTATATTAGTGTTTGGTAAATTTCAATTTTAAACTTGAAAAAATAGGTTATCGCGTTTGATAAATTAAATACTAAAGTAAACATATTATTTTAATTAATTTTATACTGATATTTAATATCTAAATTTGATATAATATTGTTGTTTTAAAATTTATATGATTTAAATTCAAAATTATTTTGTTTACTCTAAATTATTTGATAAAATATTGGACAAAAATATCTGTTATAAAAAATTGAATCCGATTTTGTTACAATTTAAATTAAAAAAAATGAAAGTATATATATATATATATATATGAGCAAAATAGAAAAGCTGATTTTCAATCTGAGAGTAAATTAGAAAGTGGTTTATATAAATTAATGAATAATTGGTTTTTTTACCAAACACCCTAGTCAAAATTCTTTCAAAATTGCTTTTGACCCCTCTAAAAGCACTTAATAAATAATTTCAAATTTTAAAATTATTATTTAAATAGTCAGATCTACAATATTCAATGGGAAGTTGGGCCGAGAGGGCCAGATTGTGTTCTGGTCTAAATGGGCTTTCCTAACGAACCTTCTCATTTTACTTTCTTTCCTCAAACCAATATCTCATTTCAGAACAAGAAAAAAAAAAGTTGATTACATAAATTTGTAACATGCTCGAACAGTATTAAATGCGATTAAGACATTTAAACTCGAGAAAATATTGATGGAGGCCATCATAATATGGCCGACAGTTTTGAACATTTTTAAAACTGTAAAATTACTTCAAATCGTTATCAAGAGGCAACTACATTGAATAATTTTTTTCCTAATTTATCCGTTCGTCTTTGTTCATTTCCTTCAGGAGCTCATTCGGTAGGTCGAGTCCATTGCGTCAACTTAGTCGAGAGACTGTACCCAACGGTCGATCCAACCATCGATCCAGAATACGCCAAATACCTAAAACTCCGATGCCCGACGCCGAATCCCGATCCAAACGCAGTACTATATTCAAGAAACGACCGCGAAACTCCAATGATTCTTGACAATATGTACTACAGCAATGTTTTGAAACACAAGGGGTTGCTGATCGTGGACCAAGAATTGGTTTCAAATCCTGTTACTCTTCCATATGTGAAGAAATTTGCCGCTGATATTAAGTATTTTCATGCCCAATTCTCTAGGGGCATTCGTTTGTTGTCGGAGAATAATCCGCTCACCGGCGATCAAGGGGAGATTAGAAAAGATTGTCGCTTTGTTAATTAAACTCAATTAACAAAATTGAGTTGGATTTATTAAGTAAGAATTATGGTTTGATTACGTTTTATCAAAAAATGAATGTGTTGTGGAATTATATATATATGAATGATGGTTGGGTTGCTTTTACTTACCATATTATGATGGTGTGTAATTCTCTTTTAATAACAAGCCTTGGTAACTTTATTCTTGTTTCTTGTTTTCAGTTTTTGATAAGCATATTTGTTTTACAAGTGTTCCTGTTTTTTTGTTGTTTCTCATTTTTTGGTAACAACAAAGTCGAGTTTATTGTTTATGTTTCTTTTTTTTTTTGTTAAATTATAATTTTGGTTCTTGAACTTTAAAAAAATATCTAATAGGTTTCTAAACTTTCACTTTTGTATCAAATAGGTTCTTGAACTTTAAAAATGTCAAATATGTCCCTAAACTTTTAATCTTGTGTCTAATAAGTCTTTGGTATAGTCAACATTTTTTAAAATTAACGAATCTATTATACATAACATTGAATTTTGTGCCTATAGATCATTAAACTTTCATTTTTGTATTCAATAGATTCGTGTATTATAAAAAGTGTTGAATAGGTCGATGACCTATTAGACACATTATTGAAAGTTCAATGACTTATTTTATTCAAAATCGAAAATTTAGGGACTTATTAGATATATTTTAAAGTTTAGAGACCTATTAGATACAAAATTGAAAGTTTAATGACTTATATAAAATTTTTAAAGTATTTCAATGCGGGGGTTGCTCCCGTCTTGTTCAACTACAATCTCTGGTTCAGAGGTTTCGCCCTTGCTTCCTGACGTACTCGCCCACGAGGCTTGAAGAGCATGGAATGCCGCTCGATTTGGACATTCTGACACTCGATGGGCCCCTTTACATATGAAGCAGTGTAAGGGCCTTGGTTTGTAGTTATTTTGATATGGTGGCTTTCGCCACGAATTTTCATTCCTCTTTTGGAACGATTTATCGTTTCTTCAAGGACCTATTTTAAAATTAAATATATATTTAATAAATAATTTTCATATAAAATTTTTACATTTTAAATTTTAAATGTCAAGAGAACAAGAAGCAAAAAAATGATTATCAGACATATCTCTTTTTAAATAAATAAATAAATAAATATATATATATATATATATATATATATATATATATATATATTACCAAACGTAGTTATGCTTTTTTTTTATTATTATTGAAAAGGGAGAAACAAAAAACAAGAAATAGAAAATAAGAAGAATAAAACAAAAACAAAAACGTTATCAAATAAGAGTATTCTATTATAATGTAACTTTTCACTTTTATGCAAATTGCAATTTAGGTTCTTAGCATTCCAAAAATAAAATAAAAACAAAATATTGCTTTATTTTTTGTTTTTTTTTTCGAATCCAATTTATTTATGGGAACTTCGGATAAATAAAAAACTATCAATTTTGAAACTTTCTTTTAATTAATATTGTAAGTTTGCAAACTTATTATAAAAATATAGAATGTTTCGAATTATTTAAAAAAATATTGTAGTTTTTATTAACTAGATCAAGGCTGTCTCTTAAGAAAATGACCTTGAACACCAATCTGAAAAGTCGTTTCTTAAAAAAAATTGTCCTAAAAAAGGAAAAAAAAAAAGACTCAAAGAAAATGCTAAATGAAATAAAAAATAAAAACTTGTGTATGTCTTGCCTTTGCCTCAAACTCCGATTCTGAAGGATCTTATATCAAACACACTCAACCACTTTCCAAATATTTCATCATAAATGTGAAGTGAAAAAGTAGCTAGGTATTTGGTTTAAGATCCTTGGGTGTTTGAGTTCGAGGTACGTCCAGTACAAATTATTTTATTTTATTTTATTTCATTTAGCTTTTTTTTTTTTAGTTTTTTTTTCTATTTTTAGGATGATTTTTTTATTCTTTTTTCTTTAAAAAATTATAATTGAAATTGAAATATTTTCTCGTCTCTTATAAAATAAAATAATTACTAATATAAATAGTTATAATTAATGTACCAATTCATTTTATAATTGTTTTATGTCAATACTTATTTATTATTGATTGTAGTTTTTTAAGAATATTTATTTATTTATTTATTATTATAGCTTTTTAGATGCAGTATTATAATTAGTTATTTTTTTACTACTAAAATAAAATAATTATTATTCTAAAAAAACTATAATCAATCATAAATAAATATTATAAAATGAATTGGTACATTAACTATAGCTATTTATATTAGTAATTATTCTATTTTATAAGAGAAGATAAAATATTTCAATTTCAATTTTAATTCTTTAAAGAAAAAATAAGAAAAAAATGTCCTAAAAAATAGAAAAAAAAATACTCAAGGAAAAAGCTAAATGAAATTTTTTTTAAAAAAAAAAACACACTTCTAGAAAAATTATAATCAATCATAAATAAATATTATTAAATTATTTTTTTAGCATATATTATAAAATGAATTGGTACATTAGTATATCTATTTATATTAGTAATTATTTTATTTTATAAGAGAAGAGAAAATATTTCTATTTCAATTTTAATTTTTAAAAGAAAAAAGAAGAAAATAAATTATCCTAAAAAAAGGAAAGAAAAAAAAAGACTCAAAGAAAATGCTAAATGAAATAGAAAATAAAAACTTACATATGTCTTGCCTTGAACTAAAGTTCTCAAGGATATTACACTAGACACCCAACCACTTTTCTATTATAAATTTATAATTACATTTTGACACAGGTCATAGAGATAACATGCTCACATGATTTTTTTTTTTTTTAAAAAAAAAATGCAAGAAATGACCTGTACATGTGTCATTTTTTTATTATTATTAAATACCACAAAGATTATCTCTTGAGGAGACGACCTTCAGCCGCATGTTTAAGGTAGTCTTTTTAAGAGACAATCTTGATCAAGCTAATAAAAACTATAATATTTTCCTACATAGTTTGAAACATACTATATTTTTATAATAAGTTTGCAAACTTACAATATCAATAAAAAAAAAATCCTCAATTTTGTTTAAATTTGAAAATTGCAAATTTAGAATATTACGTTTTCAAATTATTAAAAAGTTAAATTATTAAAAAAAAAATACCCTTGAACTTTGCCTTTCATTTCAAAGATATCCTTGTTTTTTCAAAAGTTACAAAATTACCCTTGACATTTCATATATGTTTCAAAACTATCATTGGAGTAAATATTCTTTAAAATGTTGGACGAAAAATCGACGTGGTATTGACGTGAAACGACATGGCGTTGACTCGGATGCTTGTATGGATTAAGTCTGAAAGACTAACATTTGACACGTCAACTTTTTGTCTAATATTCTAATGATTTTTTTTACTCTAAAAGTAGTTTTGAAACGTTTATTCGGTCAAGGATAATATTGCAACTTTTGAAAGAATATAAGTATTTTTGAAACGAATGTCAAAGTTCAAGAGTATATTTTATAATTTACCTTATTAAAACGAAGATAATAAATAGTTAGGAAATTGACATGGAGGGTAAAATAGGCAAAACAAATACAAAATCTACAATTAAGAGATTTGGTTGGTTATATTTGGAATATACAAAAGTTTTGTCTATCTTTCAATGTCAAGGTATCAAGAATCACATCCATCATGCTAATTTCCCAAAAATATGAATGAGTTAGCCCAATTATCAAAATGAGTTGTTTAGCCCATTTTAGGGCCATACAAAATCAAAGCAAACAAAAGTACTTTATCTAAAATGAACTCAACTAAACTACAAACTTAAGATATTTTATTAATATCTTAAAAAAATCCTTAGATATTTAATTACTTGCAACAGTTTTCTAGTGCCATCATCTCATGCAAACTTAGAATTTTTAAGTAAAGGACAGGTTGGCTTTTCCATTATATATATATTTTTCAACATGTTAGGCTTTACCATTAATAGTACTTAGGGTAGGGATTAGATAGAAGTATAATCCAAAGTATAACGATGTAAATTAAATTGTTTTTGAAAATTCAACAACTGGATAAAATATAAAAAAAAATCGTTGTATAAACTTATAATTTAACAAAATCACATATATGCTAAAATAAATAGCCTCAACATTTTGTTAAAATTTAGTACAAACATATGCTTAGGTTCTGTTTGGAATTACGTTTGCAATCATGAAAGTAATTATGGGAGAATCTTAATTGCCTAGGCCGTTTGGTAAAATAAATTATTTAATAATCTGTTAAGAATTGCTTTTTAATTTACTCTTACGTGCAAAATTAAAAACAATTTAAATCATACAAATTTTTAAATAATTATCTTATAATAAATTATAAATTAAATATTAATATGAAAATAATTAAAATAATAAGTCTATTTTGATCATTATACTAAATCACAACAATTTAGTATTAATTTACCAAACGCCGTAACTAGTTTTTTCTAATTTAAAAATTTACCAAACACTGTTTTACTTCATTTCACATCTAATTTTTCTAGATGCACAGTTCTCAGCAATTATTTTAAAAGTTACAAAATCTCAAACGAAGCTTTAGTTACAGCTTACAAAGTTAGTACTTGGTATTTATTTTGAGAGCTATGCTTGGTAGTTAATTTAATTATTGGTGATTTAAAAAAAAAAAAAAAAACATAATTGGTGGTTTATTAAGTAGTGGATGAGTGGTTGTAAGTTGGATAGTTTGTAGGTTTAGTGGCTTAGTGACGTTAGTTAAAGAGAGATTTAAAGGTAGTGGTCCATTTAGTGGGTTAGTGTCTAGTTTCCTATTTCTCTATCGATACATGTCCAAATTCTCATTTCAATGAACCAAAAAAAAAAAAAAAATCTTCCTACAATTTCTCTCGTTTTCACTTGGTTGTTTTTTTTAAAGGATTTTTTTTTGGTTACAAATTTAATGTAATTCAAAATTTTGACTCAATTGGTGAAGTCATTACCTGATTAAGATATAATATTATCGACTAAGGAGTTAGAGGTTCAAATTTCTATTATGATATACCTATTATTTTCTTATAGGTTGAAGGTACGATCCCCCAATATAAATTATGATAATCTTAAAAGAAAGTAGTAAATGTCAACCTGCGTATAGTATAACCAATTAGGATATAATTACATCAAATAAAAAGTCAGAAATTCAAATTCACACCTCTAAAATTAGTTGAACCCAATAAAGAAAAGTAGATAATAAAATGAACTAAAATTTATATAAATTGACTTTATTCCATACGTACAATAATGAAGCAAAATAAAAATGGAATAAAGTGAAAAAAATTAATAATTTCTGTTTTTTTTTTAAAGAAACAATTTCGGTTTCTTAAAAGTGAAGTAAAATTAATAGAAAAGAAAAGAATGCTTTAGAATAAACAGAAGAAAAAACATCGAATAATTCCTATTTCTTAATGCTTAAAAGATAAAACAGTGATTCTTACGTTAAAAATATCTGCCTTTCAAAAAGCCTTAAAAGCACTCCACAATCAGAAAAGTGGCCAAAAATCAACCAACCTGGACCGTCCGATCAAACTCCAGTCAAGATTCAAATAATTAGAGGTCCCGTGCGTTTTTAACCAACCGTGGGGCCCGCACCCAGCACCATTCTTCTCGAGATCTCCTCCTGATCCTCTACGGTCAGCACCACCAATCATCATGCGCTCATCATCAATCCAGCCGCTAATCAAACAAATCACGACCCTACAAGTAAAAAAAGTAAAAATAAATCAAACGGTGGCCCACGTGCTCACGAACCAAAATTATGAAATGTGACATACTGACATGGCGCTAAAACGACAGCGCTTCAGTAGTCCATTCGCTTTAAGTATTAGTCACCTATTAGTAGGATGGTCTATGTGAAAATTTGAAAAAGAAAACAAATGTAAGAGTCTGTTAGGTTTGACTTTTCTGTGCTTTTTCCCCCTTTGTTAATTTCATTTATTTAATTAATCGGAACTCTGAATGGTTGATTCAATTCCCATTTTGGCTGTCTAAAAAAAATTAATTAAAAATTTTCTATTGTTATTGTCAAAATTTGGTCTCAAAAAATCTCACCTGACATTCACGTACTTCAACGATAAATTTGTAATTCGAAAAAAGGTGGTGACCTGCGAAAGAAAAAAGCTAGGCATCGGTGTGACGCGTGCCCCACTAGCTCCAATACTTAAGTTAGCTAGGAGAATTTGAGTGTCGCACACTAGAGTTCAGAGAATATGGGTTAAGTTGAATTTGAGTCATAATGACGTATTGATAGGATTTTTTATCTAAGTTTTTCATATTCTTTTTTAGATAAGGATTGAAAAGGGTTTTCCTTTCTATCTAGGAATTGAATTTAAAAAGGTTAATCTAGGCCTACAAGGTTCCATTAGGCATATTTCTCCTATGGGCTCTTATCCTTTTTATTTTTATCTTATTTGATTAAGTCCAAATTTCACTCATAACACCTATCAAGAACAAGTACTCACTAGTGTCGAAGTGAGGATTGAGTTTGGATTGATAATGAGAAGATCACTTTTGCAAATGGATAAGGGCATGTTTGAGAGTTATTTTAAAACGGTTAAAATCGCTTTTGTCATGTTCAAAACTACGCTGAAACACGCTTTTAATCATTCAAAATCAACTTAATGTTTGATTTTACACTTTTAAAACGTGATTTTCATACCATAAAATTTATTTTTAATAATTAAAAGCATGTTTCAGAGTGATTTTCAATACACAAGAGTGATTTTAACCATTTCAAAATCACTCCTAAACATGTCCTAACTCTCATTGATAGGGTGTTGAGCTAAGCAATAATAGAATCGCATACTTTTATGTGAAGTAGGTTTCACTATTTATAAGACGATTCTCTACTGACTCGCGGAAAACCCCAAGGGCATGGTACTTTGATATGTGGTCGATGAGAGGAGGGCCACGTGGACTGTCGCGTTCCTTAGCGATGACATAACTCATCAACAAACTTTTTTTTTTTTTTAAGTATAACTATGAATTTATGACTAAAAGAGATAACTAATGCTTTTAATAAGATCAATGAGAGTTTGCTAACATGAACATAGCTGAACGATTAAGACATTTAGTTCCTTTTTTTAAGGTAGAAAATTCAAATTCTCACCTCATATTTGATGTACTAAAAAAAAAAATAGCGAGAGCTTGACGTAAACTTATTCTTTGTGTTGTTTAAAATAATTACTTGAATTATTGTTTTAAAAAAATATTTAAAAGAATATATGAATAATAAGATTATGTTCCTACTTATTTAATTTATCAGTTAGTTATACCTAAATTTTAATTAAAAATATGCTTATAATTGAAATTGACGTAATTATGAAGTTGTATTATTATTATTATTATTACTACTACTACTAATACTACAACAATAATAGAAGAGTTAGAAATAATAAATTTAAAAAAAAAATCACAGTTGATTTGATTCACACTAGTAATATATATATATATATATATATATATATATATATATATATTTTAACAATGTTCACACTTACCATATGATGGATTTAATTTAGTAGAAGCTAATAGTGTAGGCATTGGACAGTAACATAAACCTCGTATCCACACTTATATAGTTTTATGGAATTTTTAATTGACATTTTTATGATGGACAAACATACTAGAGAATCAAAGATAAAAGATGAATAGAGGTAGAAGATTGCGGAAATCTATTAAAATGACACAAATAACATATAAATACATAAAAATATGAAATTAAAAGAAATCTCAACATTTATAACATTTATAATTTTATTAAGATAAACATAAGGTTCCATCTCAAAATCAATTGGCAAAGAGAGAAGTAACTCATGTATCTTATAAATTGTGAGGTCTCTCTTTATTTTTTTTTTTAATGTGAGATCCTCAACATGCTCCTCAAAATGGTGCATTTTTAGGTTTACCATTCTTGAGTCGGATTCCAATTTTTTTGAACTGAATACTCGTTGGGCTTCATGGGCTCTTATACCATATTAGATAAACAAGAAGTTCCATCTCAAAACTAATTGATTATATCAATACTCTAACACTTTCTCTCACTTGTGAATTTGAAAATTTGTAAAAGGCCTAACAACTAAAAATCAATACTGGTTTCAAAAAAAAAAAAAAACTAAAAATCAATACTTTATTATTGTAGCTTTATGTAAAAGTTAGAATATCTGCAATAATTCTCTTTTTTAATAAAGAGAGCTTTGTCATGACTTTCAAATCATCATGTGAAGCATGTTTAATTATTGTGCTTGAAATTTGCAATTATGGCCTTTTTCGAATAAATTTGGAGTAATATTTTAATCACACCATGCACTAAATACGATAAAAAGAATATTTCCGAAAATATTTTACAAAATACATTAATATAATATTTAATTACTATCAGAGAGAAAAAATGCTATACAAACTTAGCCTATAAACTTTTAAATTTGCATATAAATTCTTAAACTTTTAAAAGTGTTGAACTGAAAGATTGATAACTTATTTTTTAAAAAAAGTTCAATATTGAACTTTTTTTAAAAAGTAAGTTCTCAATCTTTCAATTTTCAATCTAATAAATCATTGACATATTCGATATTTTTTAAAATTCATGAATCTACTAGATACAAAATTAAGAGTTTATGATTTTATTAGTCACAAAATTAAATTTATGTCTAAGAGATCCATTAATTTTAAAAAAAATGTTGAACATATCGACGATCTATTAGATACAAGACTGGAAGTTTAGAGATATATTAGATATTTTTTAAAGTTAAAAAACCTACCAAATAATCAAGAAAGGTTAATACCTAAATTTGTAACAAAAAAAAAAAAGAAAAGAAATGTTAAATTACAAGTTTAGTTTATGAACTTTGAGGTTTGTGTTTATTTAATTTTCGAACTTTCAAAATTATCTAATACATTCTTAAACTTTCAATTTTATGTTTAATATGTCTTTGACAAATTCAAATTTTTTAGAAATTAATTCATCTATTAGATATAAATTTAAAATTTATGCTTTATGTTCAAACTAGTAGTATCATGAATTTTTAAACCGTCGGTTAAACGTAAACCTAAACCCACGCCTGGTTTTGCCAAATCAAAAAGCTCACGTGGACAGCGCGTTGATCCCACCGCCTAAAAGGCCGCCACTTGGGTCCGAAGGTAAAAGCGTGGAATACACGCGCTGCGGCAAGGCACGTGCGACAAAAAGTCCACTCTGTAAAAGATGTGAAACGAAGAAAAAAAAGGAAAAAAGAGTTTGCTTTATCATCGAAAAATTACCGTTGTGGATAGACACGTGTCACAACGGCAGTCCACTTGTCCCCTTCACTCTCTCTTTGGATTCTCTTAGTATTCCTTGTTTGTGTTCTGAGGTTTAGTCTGTTTTTAAGCCAATGAAATACCATTCTTCTCCTTCTATTTTTTCCTCTCTTTCTCTCTTCATTTTCTTTCTCTCTCCAAACCCGTGATTTTTTCAACGTCTTCTTTAACTCCACCGGCGAAAAAAAAAAAAAAAAAATCCAGAGATGGGTTTGAAGAACAGAGCTTAATCTCAATAATGTTGAATTTCTCTCCATTTTCCTCATCATTTACATTTACCTACGCATTACTTCTATTTTCCTTTTCCAGTGCTGGCATTTTCAATTCCGCCGCCATCGTCGCCGACGCATCCGCCGTCACAGAGTTCGACTTCGGCACCGTCGCCCTCAGTAGCTTGAAGCTTCTCGGCGATGCCCACTTGAACAACGGCAGCGTGAGGCTCACGCGCGACCTCGCCGTCCCCAACTCCGGCGCTGGCAGAGTCCTCTACGCCAAACCCATCAGATTCCGGCAGCCGGGTATTAACTACCTCGCCAGTTTCTCCACATTTTTCTCCTTCTCCGTCACAAATCTCAACCCGTCCTCGATCGGCGGCGGTTTGGCGTTTGTAATCTCGCCGGACGCCGACTCGCTCGGCGGCGCCGGCGGGTTCTTGGGGCTGGCCGACGAGAGAGGATTGGGATTCGTGGCGGTGGAATTCGATACGTTGATGGATGTTGAATTTAAGGACATTAATGGGAACCATGTGGGATTGGATCTGAACGACATGGTTTCGTTACAGGTTAAAGATCTGGACGGAATTGGAATCGATCTCAAAAGCGGCGATACAGTAAATTCTTGGATCGAATACGACGGGTCATCTCGGATCTTCAAAATCTTCGTTTCGTATTCGAATTTGAAACCGACAGAACCTTTATTGTCGTTCAATCTCGATCTCGACCCGTATGTGAACGATTTTATGTACGTCGGATTCTCCGGTTCAACACAGGGGAGCACGGAAGTTCACAGTGTGGATTGGTGGAGCTTTACGTCGTCGTTTGACTCTAATTCCCCGCCCGGGGAGGTTCCGCCGCCGCCGCCGACGACGACGCTGATGAACCCGGCTGCGAATATCGTCCGGTCACCGCCGCCGACGCAACCGCCGTCGGGGTCAAATTCCGTCACACAAAGGGACACTAAGTCGCCGTCCTGCCACAATGGACTTTGCAAGCAAGGCGCTGGCGCGGTGGTCGGAGTGGTGACGGCGGGGGCGTTTGTTCTCGCATTATTCGCCGGCGGGTTAATTTGGGTATATTCCAAAAAGATCAAACACGTCAAAAAATCAGATTCCCTCGCTTCGGAAATCATCAAAATGCCTAAGGAGTTCACTTACAAAGACCTCAAAATTGCCACCAAATGCTTCAATTCGAACAGAATCATCGGCCATGGCGCTTTTGGGACGGTTTATAAAGGGATTCTGCCGGAGACCGGCGACATTGTGGCGGTGAAACGGTGCAGCCATAGTACACAAGGGAAGAACGAATTTCTCTCTGAACTTTCGATCATCGGAACTCTCCGGCACCGGAATTTGGTCCGTCTTCAAGGATGGTGTCACGAGAAGGGCGAAATTTTACTCGTTTACGATTTAATGCCAAATGGGAGTTTGGATAAAGCACTTTTCGAGGCCAGAACGCCGCTGCCATGGCCTCACCGGAGAAAAATACTCCTCGGCGTCGCATCAGCGTTGGCCTATTTGCATCAAGAATGTGAAAATCAAGTCATTCACAGAGACGTTAAAACCAGTAACATAATGTTGGATGAAGGATTCAATGCCCGATTAGGCGATTTCGGGTTGGCCCGACAAGTGGAGCACGATAAATCGCCGGACGCCACCGTCGCCGCAGGTACAATGGGGTATTTAGCGCCGGAATACCTCCTCACCGGACGGGCGACGGAAAAAACCGACGTGTTCAGCTTCGGCGCCGTCGTTCTCGAAGTCGCCAGCGGCAGACGACCGATCGAGAAAGAGACTGCTTCAGCGGGCGGCGTCGGAAAATTTGGCGTCAACAGTAATTTGGTGGACTGGGTTTGGAGTTTACACCGGGAAGGACGGTTGTTGACGGCGGCCGACGGGAGACTCGGTGGCGAGTTTGAGGAATCGGAGATGAGGAAAGTTTTGTTAGTCGGGTTGGCTTGTTCGCACCCGGATCCGATGACCCGGCCCACCATGAGAGGCGTAGTGCAAATGTTAATCGGCGATTCGGAGATTCCGATCGTCCCTCGGTCTAAGCCGTCGACGAGCTTCAGCACCGCTCATTTGCTTCTTACTTTACAAGACAGCGTGTCCGATCTCAACGGCATGATCGCCATTTCCACTTCCTCTTCCTCGGACAGCTTCAAGGGCGAGGATTTGATCTTGCTGGATGATCGGACGGCGGGAAATCCATCAAACGTTTGAATCATTATCGACTCATACGGTACATATATTTCACAGAATTAAATTATTGTATTTTTCAATCTTATCCAATATATTTTTTAATTTAATGTATGACAAAATAACCAGGCATTAGCATTCCAAGTGAGATAATGGGGCCCCCCCCTTTTTTTTTTCCCTTGTTTTTTCCGTTTTTGGGGTTGTGGGTGGATGGTTGCTTTCAAAAAAAAAAAGAAAAGGGTTTTAGGTTATTTATTAGAAGTGAGAAAAGTTGGTGTAAGGAAGATTATTGGGTTGGGTGGATCAAATGGATACTTTTTTTTTTTATAAATAATTAATAATAGTTATCATTAGTCCCTTCTCAATTAACTTTATTTCTAAATAATTTTATATTCATGATGAGTTTTTTTTTTTTTTTAATAGCAATTGATTATTTTTTTTTTATCTAGTCTGTTAATGTTCCATTAATTTTGTCTTCATAATTGAAAATGACTGCAACATTCTCCTTATTTTAGTTATCATTTTCATATCTAACTTTTTTTTTTCCTTTTTCTTTTGATATATAGTACCTAAAGAACTTTTTTTTTTTTTAATGTGTATATATAATTTGATGAATTATTGATTATAATGATTGAAAAGGGAACTACTTTTTGTCGATGAAAAATGAAAAACTTAAACATGAATCAAGCGATCCCTGAGAATGGCTGCTAAGTTAAAGTCAAGGGATTTCTTTCCCCAAGGTACTTAGAGAAGATTTGAATTAATTTTAATAAATTTTGGCGTTGTTGTTTTAAATTTAATCAACTTATTTAATGATAAATCTATCCATCCTTGAAAATCTATGATCTATCGTTCAAGATGTTCAAATAATTATAATGTTGCATAAGATTTATCGTTAATTAGATACCAAGATCTTATTGGATAATGTTATTATTTTTCTATTTAAAAAAATAATGTTATTAATATTATTTAGAATATCACATCATAGGTAGGGAGTAAGATTCAACCATACAACCTACTTTGATGAAGTAGAGACCGCGACTCCCTATGTTTTAGTCTTTGGGCTTATTTGATTTTTTTAGCTCATCATAAGTAATTTTTTTTTGGTGGTTGATATAGTCAATCATGAGCGATGATATATATATATATATTTTTTTTTTAAAAAAAAAAAAGATAGTGTTTTAAAGTATGTTTAAAATTTTCATAATTATTTCTAAAACTCTAAACAAATACTATCTAAAAAAATATATAAACAATTTTTAAAATTGGTAAAATCGTGCCTTTTCCTTCCAAAATTGTCCAAGCTCACAGTTAATATTCTTTTTCCTTGATTTTTTTTTAAACTTTATGTTAGATCACAGAATAATCATATTATTGAAGGATTCAAATTATTTTCTTATAAAAAAAATATTACAATTAGGAGAATATTTACATCCAAATGAATATCCACGTGGATTTGTTCCAAAATCAAAAAGTACGGACAGAAATATTACAGGTCACCTCTCAAATTTCTTGTCTTGTACCACTTTTCAGAATTTTAAGAAACACCAACATTTGGAACTTTTTTTTTTTTTTTTTTTCCTTCAGTCAAAACAATGGATGACTTGGTTTTTTCAAATAACGATGCATAATCTTTTGTTGATGTCACACCGAGAGCGAAAGTACGATAAAACCCAACGAAAATGATAACTATCTTCAACCTTCTTGACTAAGAGCGAGAATACGATAAAATCCAACGAAAGCAAAATACCATCTTCAACTAGATTTGAAAATGGATTCTAGATTTGATACCTAGATTTGAGGTGGGTTACTGCAAGCGTGCATGAAGGGGAAGAAGAAGCTTGAAAATGGCGTCTTTGAGAAGGTTGAAGATGGTCTCTTGCTCTTATTGGGTTTTTCTCGTATTCTCACACTCGGTCCAAAAGGTTGAAGATGTCTATCGCTCTCATTGAGTTTTATTGTACTCTCGCTCTAGGTGTGACATCAGCATAAGATTATTCATCGTTATTTTGAAAGATCAAGTCATCCATCGTTTTGGCTTGAAAAAAGGTCATTTGTACAAATAACCTCTCCATCTCCTATAATTAAACATTATTTTAAAATTATTATTTCATGTAAAAAATAATTTGGATAAATGATATTGTTTGTATATTTTCCTCGGTATTTGATTTTTACTTTTATTAGTTGAATATCATTGTTGTTGACAAAAAAAAAAAAAAACAGTAAATAAGTGTACTTTTGTAAAAATAACAAACAACAAAATTGATATTTTGACTATTTCCAATTTCTTCGTGGTTAAAATATCATTTTGGTCCATATACTTTGAATTTAATTCTATTTTAATTCATGTACTTTCAATAAAGCTTAAAATTGGTCTATGTTGTTATTTTATTGTTAAATTTTCTAAAAAAAATTAGCCTCTATTGGCCCCCATTTTATAAATTGTGGAAATATGTTAACATCGTGTCTTTTATTGCATGAAAACTATTATTATTATTTAATCAATTTCGATAAAAATTAACTTCAAACTAACGGTAGGAACCAATTTTAAGTTTTATTGAAAGTAAATTGACTAAAATTGCACATTTAAAAGTAAAAAAAGTAAAATAGAATAAAACTGAAAGTACAAGACCAAAATGATATTTCACCCTTCCCTTTTTGAAAACCATTATTCTAAATAAAATTTTAATTTATCAAATTTATATTAGAAATATTTTAAATATCATTTCATAATATCTCAAAGTAGTAGCACGTAATATCTCATAATATCATTTCATAATATCTCAAAATATCAATATCACTACTTTTATTGGAATATATTTATTGTTTTAGTTTCATGTTGCTATAAAACTTGGGGCGGCCACTGTTGAGGAAGGGGATGCGATTTGTCATTATTATTTGGGTAATAAGAAGAATGTCTAAATTTAACCCAAACAAATTTTAATTTGTAAGTATGGCTAAAACAGTGTTTAACTAAAATTTACTAACTAAATTGGGACGAAAATACCTTCATTGGATATTTATAAGTTTATTCTACGACCTAAAAGATTTTAGGGGCCGTTTGTTTCGTGGTAATCCAAGATTCTCATGGAATGGGCATCTGGATTACTTCGTTTGTTTTGTAGGATTGTAAGATACCTTGGCATATCAAGATGCCTGGGTATCCTAGGATGCCCATTCAGAGGGCATCTGGTTAAATTTGGATGTCCTTTTGAAACATGGGTTTTTAAGGCCCCGTTTGATAACGTTCATGTTTCTTGTTTCCTGTTTCTCGTTTCCTGTTTCTTGTTTCTTGTTTTTTAAGAACTAGAAACAGGAATATGTTTGATAACTGTTTCTGTTTTTTGTTTCTTGAAAAAAAAAAAGAAACAGGAACATATTTGTTTGATAACTGTTTCTCGTTTCTTGATTTTTTTTTTTTTTTTGGGTAGTATAAACAGAGTTTAATATGTATAATATAAAAAAGATATAGCATGCATTAAAATAATATTAAAAGCAATTATCAATATCTCAATGTAATATCACTAAAAAAAATATTTCTAATGCAAATTATACTAAAAAATAGTATCTATTACAAGTAAGTCCTGATGCAAAATTAAAAACAATAATAAAATTGTATTTATCCTTCACATGTTGCCCAGATTTGATCTGCAATGTTGTCTCTTACTCGAGCCATTCGCCTTAAATGATGTTGGCTCACATCTAACTCAATTATATTACTCTGTAAATTGTCCGGCAAACTCTGTGCATCTTCAACGATCATTGATTCATTGCTAAAATCATTGAAGAGATCATCTTGACGATCATTCAATCTAATGTAATTGTGAATAGTACAACATGCTGTTGGTAAATATTTTTGTGTGTTGACTGGGTAAGGAGGCATTTGTTTAAGAATAGGGAATCGAGCCTTCAACACGCCAAAGCAACGTTCAATAACATTTCGTAGTGAAGAATGCCGATAGTTAAACACTTCTTCCCTACCTCGAGGTTGATTTCTCCTTTCTCTAAAATCTCGTAAATGGTATCTTTGACCGCGATATGGTGCTAAAAATGCAGGCATATTTGTATATCCAGAATCAACAAGATAGTACTGATCTGTATAACATAAAACACATAAAAACTTGTGATAAAGTGAAATGTTGACTTAAAATATAAATAACACATAATTATATACCTCTTTTAGGCATAGGAAATTTATTATCAGGATATCTGATACATTCAAGGAGTATGCGAGAATCATTTGCTGATCCTTCTCAACCAGACATGACATATGTGAATAACATATCAAACGAACAAACACACATTATATTCCATGTTGTGTCAGTTTTTCTACCACGAAATGGTATTTGTTCGTTTTTTGGAATACATGCAGCAATATGAGTGCCATCAAGCGCACCAATACAATCCTGAAAAATATACATGAGCATAAATATATTTTCAAAATGTCATTTCTTCTCTTGGCACTCTCAGCATACACATTTATAAATGAAGATATGACACTGTTAAATTCGTCTCTCTTGTTTCGAACTCGTTTTATACTTTTTTCATGACCACTATCTTCACCAATCAGATTTGTATTGCTTCCAACATCATTTTCATCTTCAGAATCTGAAGGAAGATTTGTTGATGGAAAAGCATTTGCACCTGTAGCTGTAGTATCTCCAAAGATTCTCATAAGCTTTGCATAGTGCGGGCAACCACTTTTTTTAAACCTCTTAGCTCTCTTATTGACCTATAAGAAATTTTACAATAGTACATAAAACCAATCATAGTTCAATAGAAGATTAAATATTGAAAAGGAAAACACTTGCCATTACTTTATACCTTAAAAAGATCATTCCATTGCTCCTCTTCTAGGGTGATAGTGCCCAATAATGGATCCCAACCATTTCCTGACATATCACTCAATATTCTTTTGAAGTCTTTGTAAATTTGTCTTAATTTGTTGAACTTGTTTTTCAATTGATCATGAGTATAAGCATATCCCGTACTAGCGTTCAGGTTGGTTCTCATATAATTCCAACTAGTCCTTGTAAATGTTGTGGTTGGTCGATTGCCCTTTGCAACCTCTTCATCCATTAAGTCAATAAATAGTGTCTCATTCTTGTCAGGCCATGGTCCCTCACTTTTCAACCCATCAATTTCAACGACCTCATCAACGCAATGCTTTTCTGATGATTGTCGTGACATCTAGAAACATTAGCAGAAAATTTCTTATGTAAATTACAAGCATGGTTGACTCCAATGTTCATTTGTTCTAAAAGAAACCTTTCTAGTCCAAAAGAATATACATGCCAACATTCATTGTAGAAAACAATCATAAGATTAAAAAAAAAAATCCTAACATCCAAATGCCTAGAAGAAATAGTTGAAAATTGTAGAAATGTCTTGAATCTGTTATCAATCTGTTATATTATGGCTTGGTTCATTATCATCCATCTTTGTATTCAAGACAATTAAAACTTATCCAACTCCATCCTAAATCTCTAATCTTTGTATTACTTACAACATAAAGAAAACAACGTAGCACCAAAAAAGAAGGAAAAGGCAGATACACACAAACTCAAGTCACTCTCAAAACCTTTTTTTCCTTTTCTATGATCTCTCTTTTGGTTTTATTTACTCTGTTTTTATCATAAACCCATAAAAAATGATACTAAAGCAGTATATTACTAAAGCAGGGTATCTAATTGCAATAAAAACATACTTCCAAAATACAATGTCGCTTCAAAATTCAACCCAACAAAAAAAAAAAGAGTAATTCGCTGAACTCCACACAATTAGAATTTGAAGAAAACAGAAAAACCAAAATCCCTATAAATCGAGGTCATTCTAGAGGGCAAAATCAAAGGCAAATAGAGAGAAGGAAAAGAGAGACGAAGAAGAAATTGAACTGCAACAAGGCTTCAAGAAAACGAGTTTAGATCTCAACTCATCAGTGTTATCAATCGCGCATAAATACAGAAAGTGAATGAATAACACCATATCGCAGAATAATCCCAGATTCGAGTAATAACAGATGAAACATTTGATAATGAAAAAAAAAAAGAAACTGGAAAGGTGTAGAGAAATTACCGTGGCGAATATCTATTGTTCAAGAAGAAAGCAGGCGGCGAGAGGCGAAGTCCACTGTTCGAAATCGAGAGGAGTAGAGAACGAAAGAAGAGAGGCGAAGACTGCTGTTCGAAATCGAGAGGAAGCAGAACGAAAGAAGAAAGGAGAAGGTATTGTTTGCCCTAAAAATCGAGAAGAGGAACGAAAAGAGGCTAGAAAAGAAACGGAACAACAGAAACTCCTTTTTGCTGTTTCTAATATTTGGGCCTAATATGAGAAACGTTTTTCTAAAATTTGGAAACGAGAAACAGGAACGGTTATCAAACAAGCCCGTTTCTTAAAAAATGAGAAACGAAAACGGGAAACGGGAAACGGGATTGTTATCAAACGGGCCCTAAGATTCCCACGTTGAGGGCATCTGCTAATGACATATTTGCTCATAATCAATTTTCTTAATTTTACATTTTTATTTTTATTTAAAAATAAATTAATGAATTTATGCACTAATAAACAATCAAATGTAGTTAGCTATATTTATATTTTACATTTAGATATAAAATAAAGCTTATTTAAATTTGAATTAATATTTAATATTAAATATTTTATAAAAATATCAAACTAATATAAATTAATTTGTTCTACAAAATAACACATAAATATTAGTATAAAATAAATTGATATACAAATATAATATTAAATTAACAACACCAAAATGCATGTGATATCAATTAAATTATGTAAAGGTTAGCAAGGGCATTAGTGGTATAACACATAATCTTAAGACATTCCCATATATAAATCCTGCAAAACAAACATGGCTATCTAAATATTCTCAGACATCCTTATAATTTTTTCTGCAAAACAAACATGGTAATCTAAAAATGCCGGACATCTACAATTCCAGACATCTAAGATTCTAGGCATCTGAAGATGCCGGAAATCATGATTCCCTAAAACCAAACGGCCCCTTAGTGGCTAACAAAAAGCAATGTATCAAGGAGGGAAATACGTTGGAGGAGAGAGATGGAGGTTGCAGAAACAAACGTAACAACCATGAATAAAATTTAGCGATTGAAAATTTAAAAAAAAAATCTTGAATTAAGATAAAATATATAACTTGTAATTTGTTAACTTAACAATTGTTATGGGTAAGGTTTGGTCAGAAGGACAATTTTAAAATATAAAGGAAGTGGAAGGGCAAATATGCAAAAAATAACTTAACACAAGACAAGACAAACCAAAAGGAAAAAGGAACGGGGCCTCCAAGACGATGAGAAGGAGGGAACTCGAGCCCAATGCTCAAATTCCCTGGTTGGCCTCGGCTTGGCCTAGGGCGAGGCCAACCCCACCAAGGCTCTTATCCTCGTCCAACCCGCTCCAGCCTATTTTCTCATCCTAATTCACCACAAATTCATCATTATGTCCTAGAAAGGTTCTATCGCAGAAATTAAAGATAAAACATAGCTAAAATGCCCAATATGAAGTCAAAATGGACCGAAACCGACAGAGGACCGACCCAAAATGAGAGGGAGAAGAAACGGGCTTGGGCTTCGACCCAAGCCCGTGGTCGGCTCGGTCGAGGCCGATCAGATTAGCAAGGCCCAATTTTGGGCCTTGCCTCAGTCCCTCATGGCCTGTTTACCCTCGATTTAGCCTGATTCGATCTTTTCTTTCCACATTCGAAGATGGAAATCCACAAGAAAACCCTAATGAAGAGGTATTTAAGCTCTCTCTTTAGAGGAGAGCGAAGGAAGTTCAATCATTCTCCATAACTCTTGCTACACTCTCTAAAAACGTTTCTCAACCAACTTAAGCATCGGAGCCTATGTGGCAAGTACCACACTGGTACCTAGCTTTTTCACTTGTCTTGTAGGCCACGTGTTCTTCCCTGATTTAAACAAATTCACCATCGTTGTCACGTGAAGGCCAAATGAGTTTCCCTGTCCGGATTTCGGCAACAACAACATTATTTCGAATTAATTTCTAGACTCTTGATATGACATTCTAGCTTGAAGCAAATTGCCTATGAACAAACAATTTTAAAAAAAAAAAAAAAAAAGCCTATGAATAAACGATACTCATTAGCTCATTACGACTCCGACAGAAAATGCCTTGAACAAAGAAGTTGAAGCAAACAGAAAAGACGAAACAAAAATTACTATAATTTTTGGAGATAAGATGAAAAAACTAAATAAATCAATTTTTTTTTCCAGCCTACTTTCCCATTTCTCTTCCAGCTTGAAGCAAAATACTTATGAACAAAAATTTTGAAGCAAAATAACACTCATTAGCTCATTACGACATCGACAAATAATGCCTTGAACAACAATTTGAAGAAAACAAAAAAGATCTAACCAAAATTTCTATAATTTTTGGAGATAAGATGAAGAAAATGAAGAAATCATCGGCTGCTTAGTCTTGCTTGAACACGTTCTGGGAGAGTGATCACTATGATGACACACGACGTCAAGCTAGGTGGTTAAAGAGAATGTTGGCCTAGAAATTGCAATGGCGAAGGGCGAAGGGACTAGAGAACATCGGTGACTGAAGTAAAGGTGGTGGCTGGAGACACCAGTGGGCGATGGTAGAGAGCAATGAACGAAAATAGAGACAGAGAGAGAAGTCTTAGTAGCGCTGGTGATTGAGAGAGAAATGAGAAAACTTAAACCTAAAGGGTAAAGTGATTAGGGTTTATTAAGGATATATATATATATGGCTCAGTTCGGTTCGATTTTTACTGATTTTTTCAAATGAAAACCAAATCGAACCGAAAAATTTTGGTTTTTCCTAAATACAAACTGACATGTCCAAAATTGTGCTAAAAAATCGAACCAATCCATTGGATTGGATTGGTTCGATTCGATTTGTCGGTTTTTTGATTTTTTGTTGCAACCCTAGTGATGAGCACACTAATAAAGATGATGACCTAGATAAGTACCAGCCAGGAGTATATATTCGAAAATAAATATGTATTCCTCATTTAACTTAAAGTTAGCAACACTAACCATTGAGCTATATGAGTATGAAACCACGATGCAATAGTGTGAGATCACATTTAGTAATTTCAGCTATGAATCTAATAAAAACGAAACCTAAAATAAGTCGCAACAAAAGTATACATTTGTAATTTCATCTACAATTTTCTGTTTTAACATCAAATCAGTAACCCAAAATCTTAAACATTCCTAATCTGAAAATCACAATGATCGAAATGAACTACCATAATGATCAAAATGACGAATTACCTAAGAACTGACATCTATATAACAGTATATAGAGAAACACACATCTCCACTGATTTTTCTAACAGACTCAAGCAATGTAAATATGTTTAAATATCCATGAAGCATGTAGAAACAGAATGATGACCCACTATTTTTCTATTTGAAAACCCTGATACATCAATTATCAATCACATTTACCTGCCATCATTTATGAAGATGTTTCACACTTGAAAACTCCTCGTGCACCATCAATGGATATTACTGTATTTCCATCCATCTATAGATCCTGCTAAGTTGAAGATAAACCTAAACCTATCATATGCATCAACCTCCTAGGCAATGCATGTCCTTGACAAAAAATGTCGTAAATATCAGTAAATACATCGTGTATAAAATGATAAATACTGAACTTAAAGGATATATACTCGAATTTTCTCAATTAAATTGGCTGCAAACCAAAGAATGAAGGTGTATGCCTCTTCAGCTGAACCTCTAATCAAGTTTACAGCCTTCTCTTTCCCTTCACACTTTGTCATAACTAATCTTAATCCCAAGTGAACCTCTTCTTTCTGCAGCAGTTGGCCCCATATTAGATCGATTTCTCCCATTTCATATCTCCCAGCACATCATAAGAAAATTTTCCAATCATCAGTGTCAAGCCTTGCACCAAAATTAGAAGGTCATCATACTATCAATTGTAGATAGACAATTCATACAGTAGAAGATAGTACATTTTTAGAATTTTTTTAATATAAATACGTCAAAGTGCATGGAAATCCCAGCACATCATAAGAAAAAATTTCCAATCATCAATGTCAAGCCTTGCACCAAAATTAAAAGGTCATCAAAATATGAATTGAAGATAGACAATTCATACAATAGAAGGGAGTGCATTTTTAGAAATTTTTTAAATATAAATACGGCCTTAAAGTGCATGGAAAGCGCCTTCATCCCTTGTTTTACACCTTTGCCAAAATGATTCTACATCCATGCCTTTTTTTTAAATTTAAAAAGTATGTAGGCACATATTCAAATTTAAAATTTTTAATCGAACCCTAATTTTTATTTGTATTTCCATCCATATATAGATCTTGCTAAGTTCATGAAGATAAACCTAAACCTATCATCCGCATCAACCTCCTAGGCAATGTATGTCCTTGACAAAAAAATGTCGTAAATATCAGTATACACATGGTGTATAAAATGATAAATACTGAACTTAAAAGATATATACCCAATTTTTCTCAATTAAATTGTCTGCAAACCAAAGAAGCCTCTTCAGCTGAACCTTTAATCAAGTTTACAGTCTTCTCTTTCCCTTCACACTTTGTCATAACTAATCCTAATCCCAGATGAACCTCTTCTTTCTGCAGCAGTTGATCCATATTAGATTGATTTCTCCCATTTCATAGCTCCTAGCACATCATAAGAAAAATTTTCCAATCATAAGTGTCAAGCCTTGCACCAAAATTAGAAGGTCATCAAAATATGAATTGTAGATAGACAATTCATACAGTAGAAAAAAGTACATTTTTAGATTTTTTTTTAATATAAATACGGCCTCAAAGTGCATGGAAAACGCTTTCATCCATTGTTTTACACCTTTGCCAAAATGATTCTACATCCATGCCCATTTTTTTAATTTCAAAAATATGTAGGTACATATTCAAGTTCAAAATTTTTAATCGAACCCTAATTTCTATAAATCCTCTTTTTTCTCTCCTCCGTTTAAAATCTTTCAGACACCATCTTTGTGTCTCGTGGTTGCTCTGAGTTTCTGCATCTACTGAAGATTTAGGCGATGTGTATTTAGGTCTTCCCCCAATCGCCGCCAACAAACTGATTCTAGGTCTCATATGGGAATAGATTGTTATTCTCTTCATTAGCTCATCGGAAGATTGGTCCATCACTGCGACATCGTTGGTTTCTTTGGCGAAAGATAGAGAGATGTGAAAAACGAATACGATTGCCACTTAAACTCGTTATATAGATTACGATTACGATTGCCATTTAAAAAGATAAATTTAGATTCTGAAAATTTATAACGTATCTTAAAAGATACTAGAAAAATATATATCAATTTTTTTGTTAGGGTGGTTTGACTATAAATACACGGATATACTAGGGTTATAAATGGTTAGGAAACTCTTCACCTTCATGTCCTAAGATCACGTTAGCTAAAATTCTAAACGTAAAACATTTTTAGCCATTTTTTATTGTAGATATTTATTTGTAGACATTACTTATAATTTCCCTTATTATTTTTTTACAAAGGACAACTAGGAGGAGCAGGCAGATATCAATTCTCAATTAATTCTTTTACACTTTCCACCAATTGATTTTTAGGTTTAAATCCACTCTCGTTTGATCTATTTGAGATTGAAAAATTATGCAAAAATAACTATTTTGATATTTCAACTTTTGAAATTTTTATTTTAGTCCATATTGTTTCAAGTTGAAAGCATATATAATATATATATATATATATACGAAATAGGCAATAAAGTTTTTTTTTTAAATTGAGTTAAATTTCTTTATATGAAATTAATTTTCTGAAAATAATTTACCAAAAATTTAAAAATATTTTTAACTATTTCTATCCCATTGATATATAAATATATATATGAAAACCTTATTTCATATTCTTTTTAGCTTAAAATATCATTTTTGTCATTGTACTTTAAGGTTTATTATATTTTAGTCCATATACTTTTAAATGTTCAAATAGAATAATTTTAAAATTAGTTTCTATTGTTAGTTTATGGTTAACTTTCTCAAAATAAATTTAATCTTTGTTAGTTTTTGCTTTATAAATTTGAAAACATATTAACATGACGTCTCTTCTTGAGTGAAAATGATTGTTATTATTTTACCAAGTTTTATAAAAAGTATATTTAAATTAATAATGACAATTAAACATTTAAAAATTTATTGAAAATACAAAGATAAATTTTGAATATTTGAAAGTACATAAACTAAAATATAATGAGTGTCAAAATAGAGACATCATAGTAGAACCCACGTGGTCCTATGCGGGTCCTACGCATGTCAACCAGGCTTCATCATGAAGACTCTTCAATAGGGTATCCACGTGGCCCTGCATGGGAACCTACGCGGACCAATACCTTGTGAACTCTGACCTTGCCATTAACACATTCAATCAAACAATTGATGAAAAATAACAAAGAGAAATGATAACTTTTAAAAACTTCAAATACTACTAAAATAAACATTTTCAATTTTTGAATACCAAAATAGAATAAACCTAAAAGAGTATGAACTAAAATAAATTTTTTAAAAGTTCGGAGACCAAAATAAAATAACTTCATTTTTCTTTAATTTCTAATATATATAAATAAGATACAAATAAAATTGATACATAGAAGATGAACTTAAAAAAACGTAAAAAAATAGCGACAAAATTAAAATACGACATAAAGGGACATAATTATATGTCATAGCTAATTTTTATTTTTTAGAATCATCACAAATACGAGGTGAGGATTAGAATCTACAACTTCTCATCTAAAGTATAAATAACTCAACTTGTAATATGTTCATGTCGGTCCGTTCATTTTTTCATTGTTTTTTTTATTGTTTTATTGTTTTTTTTTTTGTTGTGTTAAGTTCTTGTCAAGCCTGCTTTTAAAGTTTGGTAACATGGGTCTTTCTTGAAATTTTTTCTTTGCTTATAGTGACATGTGAAATATTTAACTTTTTTGTCTCATTGCTTTACATTTTCAAACCATAATATATACAATTTAATTCATTGATCATGCATGTAATAATAGGAAGGTAGTTTATTTAGCCTCTTGGTGGAGGCTGTTGACGATTAATCTAAGGATATGGGCCACGTGGCATTATATGATTGAATTATGCAACACAACTTGCTTGCTTGCTTAAGTGGAAATCTTGTCTCCATCAAAGGGAATTTGAAATTATTCATCAACTATATAATAAAATATATAATAATAATTTCAGTTGTTGGGGGACTTTGGATTTATATGAAGTCCATCTCTGGGTTGTTGGTAATCAAAATTTTGTTAGGTTGCATTTAAATGAAGACAAAATTATTATGTGAGCCTAAAAATAAATCCATCCACTTCTTTAAACAGCTTTTTAGAATGTTGGATCCAACTTTTGCTGCTTTTTTTTTTTTTTAATGAAAAATTGTGATGGATGACTACCAAAAAAAATTACAGTAGTGGAAAATGTCTAAGACAGTTTTAGATTTGGAGTTTTAGCTGCACAACTGCTAGATTATGTTTGAAGAAAAAATCTATGCAGTATTTTTTCAAACAACCGAAAGATTTGTTTAAAAAAAATCTCAAACAACCTCTATCCGTAATTTACTCATTCCCCAACTCAAGTTCAATGCAGTTGAATTTGGCAGAAAATTACAGTGGCTTTGGTAGAAAATTTTTGCTTCAGAATTTAGATCAATCATCACAGTTATTGGTATTAAATAGTGTGTAAAATTGAATCCAGAAGCTAAATCAGTTGCAGAGCAGCCAAGAAAGATCATAAAATGTTTATTTTGCCTTACTTTACAAAGGCATGAATCTCAATTCTAGAAGAACAAAACTTCTTCGTAGCACTACAACAAATCAAATTTCACATATTCAAAAGTTTGTCAACCATCTGAACAAACGAAAAGACAAAGTCAAGAATGATAAGAAATCTAGAAAAAAAAACTATCGTCAAGGAAGATGGTAAGAGTCGGGTAATGTTGAGTCATTGTATTAACTATATGTGTATACTCTTATGTACATAGAGATGCCAGAAGTATATACGTACCCTTATCCATATGCGAGCGATTGATAGGTTATTGTTTGTACATACCCATGTAGACATCTTCTACACACTGGTGCATAAGATGTGTGTTTGTATATCACATATAGATATATGTTGCTTTACTTATTGTGTGTTTGTACACATTGCTTCTGTGTTTCTATGTATGTGTTATTATATACCCATAAGTATTGAGTGATTTGTACAAAAAAATGTATATATTGATAGTTGAGCGTAAGTTTTTTTAAGGATGATTTTGTCATCAGTTTCAAGTCTCCATTCTAAAAGTGGATGTGATTGATAAATTAAAATTTTGTTTCCTATATGCTTGATGGGTCCTTAAACATATTTACATTGCTTGCGTTCGTTGGAAAAATCAGTGGAGATATATGTTCTCCTATATACTCTTGGGCACATGTCAGTTCTTAGGTAGTTCATCATTTTGATCACTATGGTTAGTGTCATTGATGTTTTTTTGTAGTCTTTTGTCTCTCTCCTCCTTAAGATGACGCTTCTTTTTACGCTTTGATTTGATTGGTTAGAAACTAGAAAATGTAAGCAGGGATATTTTAATCTAGATGTAATTATAAAATCGTATTATAAAAAATAAAAAAAATAGGTTTAGCTACTTTTATAAAAGCTAATAAGTTTAGTTATTTTTCAAGTGGGTATATTAATATTTAGTCATTTATCTTGTTTTTTTTTAATAATTATTATTCATTTGGTTTTGAACTGATTGATTCCAAACAGAATGGGGCATAAATATTATTGGGCTTCTTCTATAAGGCCCAAAGGGTAGAAAATTGGGCCATTTGCGCGAATTATTGGTGCAAGCCCACTGTCAAATATAACACGTGTTGAAATCATATCCTTGAAAAATAAAATTTATATATATATATTTTAATTCAACAACATGTAAGAGTGGAATTTGAATCTCTCTTAATTTTTAGTGGATGGTATATACCTTGTTGCTTTTTTATCTCTATTTCCTATTCATTATACTTCATATATATAATTTATTATATTTAATATGATACAATATATAATTAATCATATCAAAATAGCCTATAAACATGAGTTATAACTAACTTGAATATAGTTCAATTCGTTGAGACATATGTCTTCAACCAATAGGTCACAGGTTCGAATCTTTCCCTCCACATATGTTGTCGAACTAACAAAACATGAGTTATCAAAAAATCATAAATATAAATAATATACTTCCTAAAAAATCATATAATAAAAAGAATTAGCTATACAACCGATAAACCAGATTTATTACCCATAAACTCCTAATCGGTTTGAACTACATAAGACATTCATCTTTTTTTTCTTCAAATTCATGTGTATTTTTGTGGTAATAAGTAATGTTATGCATATAAATTTGACATTCAATGAACTTTTAAGTATAACTCAATCCTAAAATATTATTTAAGGTTGCATTTAAGATTGATTTTTAGAGCGTTAAAAATTAGTACATAACAAATTTAACCGTCTTTTGTGTGTTGGAAAAACTAATTGTAAATGAAATGGTTTAAAATAACTTTTCTAATTAATTTTAAAAGTAGATTCTCGTAGAATCTCTTCTTATCAAATTTTAAAATGTCAATTTTATCCTTCAAACAATTAAAATTGATCTCATAAGTCTAGTAACTTTCTTACTCGACTAAATTTTATCTCATAATTTTCCTAATTAATTATTTGAATACAACCATTTTTTTAAATTAATAGTATTTTTTTTAAATAACATTTATTATACTTATATTCATTTTTTCTTATAATACTTAACAAATAATTTAGAGCAAAAAAAAAATTAATTTAAATTGAAATAATATAACATTTTAAATAATTATGCTTAAAAAATTTATACAAATTAACCAAAAAAAAAAAAACCTCATGCAAAATTTAATAGTATGTCTATTTTAATCATTATAGATAAATCAAAAAAATTTAGTATTGAGTTGACAAACAATGTAACTTGCTTTTTCACTAAGACCTTGGTTGATAATTATTTGATTTTTTATTTTTAGTTTTTGAAATTTGTGATTATTTTATCACAAATTCTCTATAATGGTTTCCATTTTTCTTAAAGAAGCATTTGAGTTTCTAACTAAATTTCAAAAACAAAAACAAGTTTTTGAAAACTACTTTTTTTAGTTTGCAAAACTTAGCTTGATTTTTGAAAACATATGTAAAAAGTAGATAAGAAAACATGAAAACCTATAGGTGGAAGTAGTATTTATAGGCTTAATTTTTAAAAACGAAAAATTAAATGATTATCAAACAAGATGTAATTTACTTTATATCACAACTGATTTTTCTAAAGAGATAATTGTCACCAATTATTTTAAAAGTTAAAATAATTTCAAACTGTCTAAAAGTAGTCATGTGCTAAATTTATAAAATTTATGTCTGATTATCCCTTAAACATTTCATTTTAATTATGAGACTTTAAATGTTTATTTCAGTTTTTGAACTTTAAAAAATTAATCTTTTTTTTAAACATATGGAGTACGGGATTCGAATCTCTGATCTCTTGGTCGATGGTACATGTTTTATGTTAGTTGAGTTATGTTCATGTTAGCAAAATTTAATTAAAGCATGTATCATCGACCAAGATGTCATAGGTTCAAATCCCTCACCCCACATGTTGTCAAAAAACATATAGCTCAAAGACATGTCTATGCCAATACGTTCATACACATGCAAAGTCACATTATCTATGCTATCAAACAATTAACAACAAAATACACACCATAACCAAAACGATTATTTTAAAAGTTAAGGATCAAAGTTAATATTTTAAAAGTTCAAGTACTAATACTAAAATATAATAACTAATGGGCTGTTTGAGACACTAAGTGGGTTATAATAACATGAGTTATAATAGTCTGTAAGTAATAATAGTTTGTGGAATTATATAATATTGTTTAAAATGTAGAGTTGTTTAGTCTGGAGTTATAATAGTCTGTGTTTATGGTGCATAGTACTCCACAGGTTATTATAATCTACGCCCCAAACCGTCCCTAAAAGTCTAGCGACTAGAATCCACAAGCTAAAATAAGATTTAAAACTAATTTTAAAATCTGAATATTCTAAAAAAAAAAACAAAAAAGAATACTACGGGTGTACATGAGCCCATTACGATGAAAAGAGCGGCCCATAGAAATCGCAGGACTCGGGTGGACGAAATCGCCGATTTATATGAATCTTCTCCTTTTTCTTAGATCTCGCTGACAATTTTTTCCGTCAACGCTTCACCGCCGATCTGATCCGTACAATTTCCTATATTCAGGATCTTCCTGCCGGCCGATCTATCCGGCTCTGAGTCGTAGTCATGGCTTCAGCCAATGGCAAGGTACGATTGTCGAAGGAATCCCCTCAGTTTCTTGCTTTTTGCGTTCAATTTCACGAGATCTGTGCTTTTTGGATTCCATTTTTTATTCTGTGTTCGAATGCCTTTTTCCTTCAATTTTGTTGTTCGGATCGATCTGTGTGCATTGAGAATCGAGTTTTGTTCTTTTTCTGAAAGCTTGATTTCATCTAGTTGGGCTGTGATTTGATTAGCGAGTGCTGGTTCGAATCGGAATTTTGTTTTGGTTTTTTTTTGGCTAGAATTCTGTGGGAGGAAAATTGAGCTTCTGATTGTTTGGCCCACGCATTGTAGGACCTGTAAATGTTGGTTTTAGGGGTGGAATTTGTCTTTGGGGGAAAAAATTAGGGAAAGATGAACTTTGCAGGCGAATTGTCGTTTCCAATTGGGGAATTTCTAGCGGATGGGTTGGGAATGTGTGATCAGACTGCTCTGTAATATCTGCATTCATCATTAAAGTTTGGTTGATATTTGAAATTTTTATTTGTTTTGTGGAGAACTAATTTAAGATCGAAACTGGGCTAGGTTTGAGAAATACGATGAAGAGAACCCATTTTGGTATATGCCCTAGTTTTAAATTGAGATAAATTTGACAGAACTGCCTGTTATTAGTTGAATTTTGACTTCTCATTATTAATATTGAATCTCCATTTCTGAAGGCGTCCAATTAGTAATTCCCTCATGAGATCTATGCATAATTAAATCATCCATTACTTATGGAACATATGAATTAGGGGGTTTGTTCATTGAAAACATCAACTTTGATTTTGTGGCTCATTGTGATGGTGTATTAATTGTTGTTCTGCAAGTGAATAGGGAAATGTGATGAATGATGTTGAAGCAAAAGGATTCAATCCAGGGCTAATAGTACTTCTTCTTGTTGGTGCGTTGCTGCTGATCTTCCTCGTAGGGAACTATGCACTTTACTTGTATGCACAGAAGAATCTCCCTCCCAAGAAGAAAAAGCCAGTATCTAAAAAGAAGATGAAGAGGGAAAGACTGAAGCAAGGAGTGTCTGCACCTGGAGAGTAAAAAAAAAAAGAGAAAAAATCTTTAACTTCCCGAGGTTTCCTTCTTTGTAGAACGTTTTGATTTTCAAAAATTTTCCTACATAGACTGCCTAGAAAGTTGTTACAGTTGTTTCTTTCTTTTATCTACTGTCTTTAACTCTTCAGAAATCGAACTTGATTGTGAGTTTTTAACTCATAGTACATTACATGGGCTCTTTTCTCAAGGTTCCATTGACTCTTTTCTACTTATTCCCTTCTTTTTGGTACACACCAGAAAGATTTCTGTTTCTCC
This sequence comes from Trichosanthes truncata, assembly GCA_033996785.1. Lineage (NCBI taxonomy): Eukaryota > Viridiplantae > Streptophyta > Magnoliopsida > Cucurbitales > Cucurbitaceae > Trichosanthes > Trichosanthes truncata. The sequence continues at coordinate 55,383,724 of JAWPNB010000003.1, forward strand.
ATCTTTAAACAGCCTTAACTCAGTCCTTTTTACTATTAGAATCTTTTCTTTTTTTGCCTTTAATCTTTCAATAAATGGTGGGGTTAGATTCTAGACTCTATAGAGAGAGATTGCATGGTTGAGTGATGGATTTGTGTAACTCTCTGTTTAGAAGATTACAAGACACTCTTTTCAACAGGAAGACACTCATAAATTTGTCACAAGGAACATGTAGAGTCAACTAAGGAAAAGACATGGTTCTTCAAGGGACCATTACTTATTTGAATCACGTGGAACACTAGAGAACATTGAAGCCCAGAAAAGCTTGCCTTTTACTGAAGCAAGTAAGTCATCTTGTCCCCTAGTGTGTTTTTGTGGGATTCATTGTTTTCAAGTCTCGATCAACATAATTGCGAATTCTGTCCAAACAGGCAACGCTGATATAAAACACTCAGCTTTAAGCCTTTTACTATTTTGTTATGTTGGCTTCTAGCTCAGTTGCTTGCTTTGCTATACTCCCGCAGGCAAGTCAGTGGCTTTTGATATGGGCAAAAGCAGCCCATTTTTGCTTTTAACATTACTTGTGGTAAAGGCACAGTACCTGATCTCTTTAAATTTAGGTTGTGTGTACCTGATCTCTTTAAATTTACTTGTGGTAAATGAGATGTCAATTTTAGCATAGCTCAAATAATTAAAGCATATATTGTCAACCAAAAGGTTTGAGGTTCGAATCTCCACTCTACATGTTGAACTAATTTTGTTTGAGGTTCGAATCTCCACTCTACATGTTGAACTAAAAAAAATGTTTAGGGAGATAACTAATGTTGTCTAAGGAGCAACTTGATTATGAATAAATGACTTCTTTTTAGTTGTTGGGATAAGTGTGACCAATTTTTTTAATGGGTTGAAACGGGGGAGCTAGAAATTCAAACCCCTCTTCGAAATGTTTATGAATAAAAAATTTCATGTTTATGGATAAAATTTTTCAATTTTAAGAATTTAGAGGGTGGTAAAATTAGAGAAAAAACGTTCAAACCTTGACATTTCTATATCATTTTTTGAATTTAGAGGGAGGCAATTGTGCATTCTTCCTTTGCTCTGTCGCTGGTTGAATATATCATTCTTTGCTAGTGCTTGTGCTGTTTTTGAGTTTCGTTCTTGATATCAAGTTCCAATTTTATCCCATTAAAACCTTTCAATTAACTCCTACTATCACTCAACATTAAAATACATTTCACTTCCATCACTCAACAGTAAAATACATTAGTGAATGACGATGTTTGGACATATCTATCCTCAACTTTGAAAATGAGCCTAGTTAATATGATTCGGCCAATAATAATTTACTAAACCTAAATTGGAAGTTCGATGACATAGCACCATTTAGCAGTTAAGACATTTACTCCTCTTAAGTATAGATGTTCAGATTCTCTCTTTCACATTTGTTGTACTAACAAAAATTCAAAATATTGGTCAATATAGAAAATGTTAAACTTTCATTTTCTAAAAAACAGGAAAAGTGAAACTGCAAAAATGATGGTCAAAGTTTAAGTAATTTAACCAAAATCAAGCAACAAAATTGTTCTAAGTACACTTTTGAACTCAATTCTATGATTTGATTGTGGATTGTGTAGAAATTCAAAGTGCAAAGAGAGAGACATAAAAGATGTGGACAGAAGAGTGGTGAAAAAATGGAGCTAGAGTGAAGAAGAAGAAAGAGGAAAGGAAGTATAAGGAGACAGGACATGTGAAGGAAACCAATGAAAAATGTAATAAAGGGGGAGGTGGGTCTTCTGACCCACTACACAAAATTTTCCACTCCAATATTTTTTTTAAAAAAACAAACTGAGTCAGAGTATCCAAAGATGCTTTATTTAAATCCCTCCATTCCATCACTCCTAAAGTTACAACTTACAAGTTGTGAAATACCAAAAAGCAAAAAAACATTTAATTCAATTTCCAATCCATCTTTTTGACAAAAAAAATAAAACCCCAAAAGTTGTTGTCTCTGTCTGAAAAAGTGTACATAAATGCATTGGCTATGCTTGTTCAGAGATTGAAAGAGGCATTAAATACAGAAGCTCTAGATTTTGATGAGTCAAGATAACTAACAAAAATACAATAAACTAAGTATAGCTCGTTAAGAAATATACTCTCACTCAAGAAATGAGATGTTCGAGTCTCTCCTCTAAAGAAATAAAGGAAAATGAACAAAACCCATTAACAAAATTTCACAGTTTCATCATCAAAACAAGTTTCTTTCTTTTCCAACTTCAAGTTTGGATTGAAGCCTAGGAGATTCTCTACCAGAGCTTCAGAGATGAGAACATTTACACAAAACCCAAAAAAAAAAAAAATCTATCAATAGTGAAGTGAAAAAAATGAATTGAAACAGTAATGAGATTAAGATTTGTTTGGTAAACAAGAATCAGGAATCCCCAACCTTCTCTTTTTCCAGAATCCAACTTCTGGGTTCATCTTCTCCGCCGTTCTCGATGGCTCAGATTTGCAACGTGTCAAAATCAACGGCCTAGATGAGCTGCCGAGGACTTCTTCTTCCCCTGCTTTTTCTCGTTCGATATTGGCGGATTTGATGATTCTTTCTGTGATGGAATTCTCAATGTTCTTCACAAATTCCTCGTCTTCCTCGAATTCTAGGCCACCACTTGGATCTTGATCCGAAACTGAGGCTCTTTGGGATGTGGGTTTCTCAATCTCGACCGTTTTTCCGTCATTGTTGGGCTTTGTGCTCTGTTCTTCTTCTTCCTGATTGTCCTCGTTTCTCAGAGGAGAGCCCCAAAATCTACTCGCTAATGATGTCGATCGATATGGAGCAGATCTGCATCTCGTTAGTAACAATGCGTTTTTGGGCGGCGAAGAATTAGAAGAAATGAACACTTTGGTTGTTGCTTCTTCATCGTCGTCGACGGCGGCGGCAACTTGGGTTTCTGGGTTTGAAATTTGAACTCCGCCGTGGAAGGGGGTTTCACGAGGCGGCGAATTTGTTCTAATTTTGTGTTTTCGGCGGAACCCAACTTGGAAAAACGAGACCCATCTCTGAAAAATCGGAGAAGAATTGGGTTTGATTTTTTTTCGAAAACAGGGGCAAAACAGAGCAGCTCGGATCCAGCGGCAACGGCGGCGCGTGGGGGCACCAGAACGGCGGCGGTGGCGCGTAGAGGACCGGCGAACTCGGACTTGGCCGATGCAAGTGACTTTTGGGGAAGAAGGCTCTTGGGTTTCATTGGCGGTGGCGTTGTTCTTCTTCCTCATGAACATCATCGGACTCGAACGCCTTCCTCTGCTTTTGCTTCCCACATTGCTCCTCAAAAACCTCATCAATGGTGGCGGAAATTTCTCCGTCCGGCCTGGACTCGATATCGGCTTCGCCGATGGCTTCATTTTCAAACACCCTCTTCTTCTTCGATCACTGTTCCAAAAAAAATCTTCTGCAGAGCTTTATTTTGGTTCCTCTTTCTGCAATCGCCGCCGTGGAAATGGGCGGTTTCCGGCCGAGTTCTTCACTCGTAGAGTTAGAAGGTTTTTCGTTTCGCTATGGAAGTTTATGAGTATTTCATTTCTTTTTTTGGGGGAAATATTTGTTTTGTGTGAATATTTATATGAGTGCGTGCACGGATGGTGAATCGACTGCAGAGATTTTTCTATATTATAAGGTTGGAAGCTTTTGTCCCAATGGGGTTACTTAGGTAATTTCATGTGGGTTTTAATTTATTTTTTTAATATTTGTAAAGCAAGTATCTGATTAAATGTTTTATTTTTTAAATGGAGGAGGGTATCTGATTGAATATTGATGTGAACGTAAACAGGAGGTAGCCGTTTTAGTCTGTGGATATTTGATGTTTAATTATTTGTTTTTTGTTTTGCACTTTTCTTAATAAATGGAGTAAATTTAATATTCTTAGTTTAGACTAGTGATTTAACACGAAAATGGAGTAATAAAGAGGTACATTAATTAATTGCAAGAGAAAAAACTCGGTTAATTAATAGTTTAGAAGTAAAAGATTAAAATGTTCTTTGACATATTTCAAAAATTGGTGACAGTTATGTATTGGGAATGTAACAAAGTGGCACATGGACAATTAAGTAAAGACAACCATTTTAATTGGTACGAAAACTTTTTGGTGAAATTAAAATCAAAGTCATAAAAATTTTATGTTTAAAGTCAACGATATAATGGTGGTTATGCTAACTATTTTTATTGTTGGTATAAAATCAATGTTTTAATTTAAAAAGTTGGTAACAATTGAAATAGAATCAACTTGAGTATAACCCAACAACTAAAAATATCATTAATTTTTTATATAGTTGTAATGCTCTATTTAAAAAAAATGGTTAAATGTGAACATTCTTGCACCCAACAAGAATACTTTTGTCTTCATGGTTGTATTGGGTTTAATTATATATATATATTAAAAGGAAAAAAGAAGGAAAGAAAAAGAAAAGAAAAACTACTTTATTGGGGACATATATTCTGATGTCAACTTTGGGTAATTTGTTACTGTTTCATTCTAAATTAATGTTTGAAATATGTTTGTGCTTTTTTGAGTTCAACAATATTTGGAAGATTTGAACCTCTGACTTTTTGATCAATGATACATGTCAATTACCGCTGAACTATGTTTACTTTAGCATTCGAATATGTTCGTGATTGAATTCGGATATTTTATATACCTTGATTTAAGATGTTAAGTAAGCTTTTTAATATATATATATATATATTGCTTAATTTTTATTAATTCTCCAATTCTATCTAGAGAATAGTGTTAATTTCATTAAAAAAAAAATCACATTTAAGGTTGAATATGTGCAAATCAAAAAATTAACCAACCCATCCAACACAATACATAAAGTGAAAATTGAGAATTTTCCTTTATCAATTTTGGCTTCCAAGAAAACAATGAAAAAGGAAAATTATAACCAAAAAAATGGAAATAAGGAGTTAGTTGGGGAATGGAATAATAAGAATTAGAGAATAAAAAGTTAGTTATGGGGGTGATGATAAATTAGGTGGAAGCATTGATGATGGTGTGACAAAGAAACACAACACATTGTAGGCATAAAGAAAAGTGGGCTTTGGCTGATTTTGTTTTATGTTTGAAATGGGAGAAAGTTTCCCACTTCTTCACTCAACTTTGTAATCATTTGCTTTCACACATTGATTGAATTTTGATTGATTCCACTTTCTCCTTTTTAATCATCAATTCTATCCTAAATCTTCAAACTTCTTCAATTATTTCCTTGGCCCCCTTTTTCCTTTTCACCCCCTCCCTTTAAAAATAAATAAATAACTTTTTAAACAATATAAATTGGATTTCTATTAAATTTCAAATTTTCAAAATCTCACACTTTTCAAAAGATGCAAATACTTTAATCTAGTGTAGCAGTTAGCTTTCCATTTTAACAAAAGAATAAAATTAATAGTAGGTATGGAATAACTTTTGAAAAAAGAAACATTTTAAACAAAATCAATTTTTTTCCAAAGCACTTTTAAAACAATTAATAATTTAAATTGTGTTTAGTATAATTAATAATTTAAATCTTGTTTAGTATAGCTTCTTAAGTGATTTTAGATGATCAAAAATATTTTTTTAAAATCTTAATAAAAAGCACTTTAAAAAATTGAATTAATTTAAAATCTATTTTTGAAGAAACACTTAAAAGATGAATTATCCAAAAATAATTTTAAAATGATCAATTGAAAATCTTCAAAATATGTAGTAAGTGAAAAAAAAATGTAATTAATAAAATGACTTTTGAATATAGTACAACAAAAAGAAATTTGCTATTTAAAGCACTATTTAAAAAAGGAAAAAATTTGAATGCAACCAACTTTAACACTACAGATATTTTTTTAAAAAAAAAGTAAAAAAAAAAAAAAATTCATTTTGTTCAAGTGGTACAAGACGCCACACCCAAGTTGTGCTCTTTAAAAATTTTAAGATATAAAAAAATTTTCATTGAAAATAATTTTAAAAAAAGTGCTTAAACTAGAAAGAATTCCAAACACTCCTATAAAACGTTTTCTTTTCTTTGCGAATAGGGCGGGTGTTTTAATGCTCTACTAATAATTGTAGTTTATTCACCTAAAAGTTAGTCTTAAAACGGACGCTTTAGGGCATCCAATACGAAGCTTATAGGTGAAAGTTCAACTAAGTGGGGTAAAATATTGTAAAAGTATATCAACTTTACCTTTTTTTTCCAACAATAACATCTCTAAGAAAAGGTATGGGGATATCATTTTTACCCCAATAATATATATATTTTTACTTTTTCTTTCCTTGACTTCTAAGTTTTTTAACCTTTCCCTCAAGCATCTTTTACGTTTAAAAATGGATAATTACCTTCTACAATTTTCCTATTTTACAAATCATAGTGTTATTAAAAAATGGTTTGAGACAACTATGAGATTTGTAAATTTGAATATTATACCCTTTTGTAAAGATAATTTTGACAAAATTGATACATGTGACACATGTAATAGAATAAGCCACATGAACCAATTTGATTAAAATTAATGGTAAAATTTAATGAAATGGAATGGTTTTCAAATATTCCAGAGCACATGGTGAGTGGAAACCATTTTCAAAAGCACATGGTGGCTGTAATTTATAATTATCCCAACAGTAACATCAAAAAGTTGATTCCATTATAATTCCAAGTGTTCTAATTTTATTTTACTGTACCTAATCAAAACTTGAGCGAAGGTTTGCTTCTACACTATTGCCACTAAGATTTAACTGTATCACCATCATTCAACAGTGATTTAGGATCTATTAAATAAAATATTTAAGCTATAATGTGACAAAACATAAATAAACCAGAAGACATAACAATAATATAAAAGAATTTTCCAGAATGATTAATAAAGTGGACAATGAGCAACTTTTAGCACAAAAACAACATACCTTTTATACATCAAGATGGAATTCTTCCTTCTAGAGAGTAAGCAGGTACACGTGTGAAACAAATTCCAGTACAGCATGTCATTGTCTCCTCCAGCAGGGCAGCTTCAACCTCGACAAAGCGAAATGCCAATATAGTTAAATCATATAAAGAGAGAGTGCAAAACACTTATAAACAATGCAACAACCATCACCAGTTTTTTTTTTTTTTTTTAAGGATTGGAAAAGACCACTTCCCCTTCGTTTCCAAACCCCACCAAAAGATGCTGCCTTTTAAGCCATCATCTTTCAGAATGGTTGGAAATTTCCAAAATGGGGCTTGGACTAACAAGTAATTTCATCTGCCGACAAGAAGACAAAAGGTCAACTTACATTGCTGGCTTCCATTCTGGTGGGGCTAACAAAGTCAACAGAGAATCATTCAGTGATGTTCAGCTCTAAATTTCATGTGCTAAAATATAATATTACATAATATATTCAACAACACATGCAGTTTTGTTTGAGATCTACATTTTGATGTGTGATTGGGCCAGTTATGGAGAGTGTACGTTGAGATCTGGCAGTTTTCTAACTATTTATTGCAACTATTCTATAATTCTATCATCATACATTACAATCTCAGAATTCAGATTCAACAGGTCTTTTCATCCCCACTACTACTGATCTCATTGGTTCACAGCCCATCTGGTTAGATTGCTCCCAGGAGGATTTCTGTTTCTTCTCATTATGTGCTTCAGCTTCATCATCTGGGATTGATCGCTACATGTTAGAGTTCGATTCACGAAACGGATGCAGTGAGAAAATATGGCAAAAGATACCTGATTGCCATCCATACTAATGCATAAATGCAAGTTAAATAAAATCTTGCCTGAGACAGTTGTTAGAGAGAATTCGGTAAGGCGTCTGACACAGTCCTTCAAGGCTTGGAGTTCAGCTTCTTTCTCATCAAGCTTCGATTGGGCAACATGCAATTCAGATTCCAACTCCACAATTTGATTCTCCTGCTGTTCAATAAGCAAATGGCACAGCTTCTGGTCCAGTTCGGCTGGTACTACTCCATGCGATTGATAAGCATGAGATCTTGAATTCTCTGGACCATGTAATTCAATAGATGAAACCTTGGTCTGAAATACTTGGAAGGGAAAATACCAATTAAATCAAATTAGCACTAATTGAAAATCGTTCTGCTATCAGTTATTCATCAAGATATGCTTGACAGTTCTAAACTTTTCTAGTTTCTATGTTTCAAATTAGTCATCCACCATTAGTATGGAGATGAGATTGGTTGAAAAATTAATGCAACTGAAATGAAGGGGTGTGCGCCATTAAAACTTAAAGAATGCGAGCATGTAACAGAAAACACTACCACCTTTTCTATGTCTGTTACACCTCCTGCTTGGTAAGAGTTTTCTGTTGAACACCATGGCAGTTTTTCCAATTCAGTTGCGAGCTCTGCTTCCAGTTGATCCATTTCATGTATCTCTGGATCTGGTTCTTCAGTAAGAACACTGCTTTCACATTCCCCATCATCAAACATAGGAAGTGTGTAATGTCTCATCTCACTTGAACGCTTAAACTCTGCACTCAACCGGTCAATTTCAGATTGAGTTGTATTGCAGCCACTTATTTCAGAGCTTTCTCTAGCTTTGCCTGCCTGGAAGTGACGCGAATGTTTTCTCTTGTAAAGTTCTGATTTTAATTCTCTTACAACTTTTGCAGTCTCGTCCACAGTTACATTCAGCTTATTTATTTCTGCTTTTCCTGCCGACATCATGTACATAATCCCAACACCAAGTCCCCAATGAAATAAAGAGCCATCTGAAAAGCACATAAAAGCCACAAATGAATAGTAGCTAAAGATGATTGATTCATAGAAGCAACACAAATTAAGGAGTTAGTCTTGTTGAATTAACAAACTGGAAACACTTAACATGCTCGCTATATATGTTCCATGGTGAACGATCACAGTTCACATTTAACATGCATAAGATAATGTAAATACCAACAGACAAGTACTGTATCACAGATTTTATACGAAATTAGGCACAGTGAAACTAGACTTTTCTACAAGATATTGAAGTCAAATGGTCAATGTGCCAAAAATGTTAGAGAATCTAAAAAATAAATAAATAAATAAGACAGAAAGTTCCCTTCCTAAATACATTCCAGAACATACCCAAGGGGTGCCTTAGGCTTGGGATAGGAATGTTTGGAGTCATGGGTTCAAGCCCCAACTTGAAAACTTAATAACTTAAAATTCTTGGTCTTTTGGAGCTGGCCTGGGTGGGCTAAGGCTCCTGAAAAACAGTGGGGTGGGTGAAGCTTTCAAAGATTAGTGGGATGGGTCATCAACATAAAGCAAACAGTGGGGCCCCACGCCCTAATTATAAAAGTAAAACAAAAGACAAAAAAGAATACAACATTGCAGGAACATAGGTTGCATAACTTTTATCAATTTTCCATCTAAGTAATTGTTCACACTCCAACCCACACCATGCAACTAGAACTCCAGCGTATGCAGTTCCCTACCCATTAAAGAGTGCAACAAAAAGGCATATCTCCTTGTTTTTCACCGAATTAGCTCTACAAACAACAAGCAAAAAGTTCTTTTCGAACTAAGTTGCGTTGAAGATCAGAAACAATCGCGAACTCGTGGTGCAAGCCAAGAAACTATCTGGAATAATAATTATACATTTCTATAATAAAAGATCGCTCAAAACAGAGATAACCCGCTTATTTAACCATGTTTTGATAATTTAGTAATCAATCGGTACACCATTTATGTCCTATATCACCATATGATCTTGAACATAAGATAATCAGGATGTGCAGGCCAGAAAACTGCACATTCTGTGGTCTAATATCATATTGAAAGAGAGGGCGGTTCGCCAGGAGGATCATTAGCAGTTGAAACTTGAAATGGTTCTACTGGCACTGTTCTTTCCGAGGAACTAAACAGAAATAAAAGAGTTTAAATTCAAATGATCATGTCATCATCTTACCTTTGGAAGAGCAGGATGCACTCTTGGCAACACCTAGGTTCTTACTAGTTCTCCTCTTCTTTAAACAAACAGAAAACCTCCCCGAAGTCTTTTTTGGCTCCATCGCCAATTCTCTACCACAATTTCCCACTTCAACATTTTTACCCCCAGCTTCTTTTGGGACCCCACGGCACCGACTCTTTGTTTTCTTCCGCAATTTCTTCGATCCATGTCGAGAGCTCGCTCCACGAGAATCCAAACTCGAAAACCTAAAAATCCCCTCACGTTCAGACTCATTGAGTCCATTCGATAACATCGGGGACTCAAATTTGGTATCAATCAAACCCTCGAACTTCACAATGCCATCAGGTTCCTCTCGATCTCCGAAACTCTCGTCACATTTCTTCGATTCTTCTGTACCTGAAGTCCCATTAGGGTTTACACCGGCGCCCAAAATGTGCTTCGCGACCAGTCCGGTGGATCCTGCCACCGCCGCCGCCAGAATAACCTGCCACATCGAAATCGAAAAGGAAAAACAAAACAACGATGTTGAAGAGAGAGAGAGAGAGAGAGAAGAAGGTATGGAAGAAATGGGTTGTTGGTGCGGTGGAGCGCCGCCGTGTGATGGCCAGTGCCACCGCGACACTATGATCGTACTGATTTGGAAAGAGTCTTCAGAGGACTGGGTCACATGCTTCCCGCTTTAAAGCGTCGTCCACACGATGGGACATTACAAATCAACCTTTTTTTGAATTTTGTGGGCCGTCGTTATGGGCTGGCTCACTCTGTATGGGCCACTTATTTGGGCCTCAATTGAGTAACGAGTTTGCAGTTTTGGACTCACGAGGCCCAGAATTAGATGCATTTTTATTTGGGCTGACTACGCAAATGGCCATTTTTTATTTCACGTTTTGAAAAATGGCCGACCCATCTTAATTTTTTAAAAATGGCCAAATCATTATTCATAATTTTAATTAGTAATTATTAAATGACCATATTACCCCTAACCACTTCCATGACTAAGATTCCCTAATTATCGGGTAATTAAATTTAATTTAAAATTAAAATCTAAATTTGAATAGATACATTTGGTAATCTAAACAACAAAAGTTGTTAGGATTCATAAACCAAACAAAAATTCAAAATTCAAAAAGATTATCTACAATTCAAACAAAAATACACAGCAATTAAAAATTGATTGCATAACAAAAAGATTAAAAAAGTAGTTAAAATAATAGATTAACAAACCAACAAAATAACATGCAATATGAAATACTAAACTAAAAAATAAAAGTAACTCAAAAACAACGAAGATTAACGTATTTACACATTTTTTAAAATATAATCTGATATTTTGAGAAGATACAAGGTACAAATATAATAAAATATAAATAGATTCGGTTTCTTTATTCTAGAGTTTAAATTAGATAGTTTGTTATACATAAACCTACTATTGTCATCTATCTCTTAAGTTGTGTATGTGCCTGAAAAAAATATAGAGTAAAAATCAACTGAACAAAATACCTAATTCAAACAAATTATCTACAATTCAAACAAAAATACATAGCAATTAAAAATTGATTGCATAACAAAAAGATTAAAAAATTAGTTAAAACAATAGATTAACAAACCAATAAAATGACATGCAATCTGAAATACTAAAAATAAAAGTAACCCAAAAATAACGAAGATTAACGTATTTACACATTTTTTTAAAATATAATCCGATATTTTGAGAAGATACAAGGTACAAATATAATAAAATATAAATAGATTTAGTTTCTTTAATCTAGAGTTTAAATTAGGTAGTTTGTTATACCTAACCTACCATTGTTATCTATCTCTTGAGTTGTGTATGTGTCTGAAATAAATATAAAGTAAAAATCAACGGAACAAAAGACCTACAGAGAAATACACCGTACATTAAAAAAATAAAAAGTTCAAACACTACCACGACCTCATCTACCCCTTGAGCTATGTATGTGTCTTAAATAAATATAGAGTAAAAATCAACAGAACAAAATACCTACAGAGAAATACACCGTACATAAAAAAACAAAAAGTTCGAACACTACCACTAACTCATCTACCTCTTGAGCTGTAGGTGGACCATGAATAGAATCCAAGGCAAGTTCGCGACCCCTCTATGTCTTCCCCATCAATGGAACCAACAATCACCTTGTCCCCTACTAACACTTTGCTCTTCATCTTCTTCAGCATTGCCTTCACCACGCATAGCAACTCAACTCCAAGCCTTGAAGATTCCTACGAATCACCTTCTAAGCTTCCAAAAAGCTCTGAATCGTTGTTCGAACTGTCAGAAAGTTGAGAAGTAAGCGACTGAACAATTACTGAAATTGGCTTGTCCAGTAGCGACGGTGCCGATGGCTTGAGATTTGAGATTCGGAGAGAGGAGGATTGTCTTGGAGAGAGAAAATCGAAAAAATACCGATGGCTTAAGATTTAGAGAGAGGAGAGAGAAGCATTGTCTTAGGGAGAGAGAATTTCGGAGAATGGAGAAGGAAGCAACTAAACAATTACGCGCATGAAATTAACTTCTGCAGCAGCGATGGGTACCGAAAAAATACCAATGGCTTAAGATTCGAAGAGAGGAGGATTGTCTTGGGGAGAGAGAATCGAAAAAATAAGTATAAAGATACTAATGCAATATAAATCTTTCAAAATACAAATTAGATATAGTTTAAATAAAATAGGAGAGAGATATTTAGATTTGAAGAGAAAATGATTGTCTGGGGGAGAGAGAATTTCGGAGAGAAGAATATTTTCTTGGAGAGAGAGAATCGGAAAAATAAATATAAAGATAATAACTGCAATGTAAATATTTCAAAATACAGATTAAATATAGTTTAAATAAAATAAGAGAGAGATTTAGTGTACGAGGACAAAATGAGGATTTGAAAAAAGAAACGCCACACGTGCACCTCACGTGTGGCCATAATTAAAAAGAAAAATCGGATGGCCATTAACCAAAACAACCAATTCTTTTTAGCCATTCTTAGAATTTTCCCTTTTTATTTTTTATTTTTACATTTTTTTTAATCTATGTAGTATCTTATATGGACTTTGTCAATCGTGTTGTTATTTATCGAGTAATTTGTATTTCTTTCTAATCAAGGTTCACCTTGGTTAAAGTTTAAAATTATATATGGTTACTCAAAAATTGTGAGTGAGTTTGAAATGACTTTTAGAATAGTGAAAAGTATTTTAATCGGTCAAAAGTATTTTTCAAAATTTTTACATTGTTTGATTAGAAAGTCATTTTTAAAATTCTAAAAACACTAAACAAGTCCCTTGTGAGTTTTTTTAAGAAACAAGTAATTGGTCCTCTTCCAAAAGTGTTTTTATAGAAGAATTGCTTTCATTTAAAAACAAAAGGAAATCCCAAATTTATCCAAAGCTATTAAATAAAATCCTATGTAAACACTGTTTTGTTTAATTTTACCAACCAAATTGAGGCCAATCTAATAAGAAAACACGTTTATTTATTATTTACATTTAAAAAGGAAAACTAAAAAAAGAGAGAAAATGGAGAACAAAACAAAGAACCTTACTCTTTTCTTTTCTTTTTTTTCTTCTTATTTTCCCCTAAAGTAGTATGCAATTTTGAAAACGTTTTTAAAAAAAATAAGAAATAGAAATAATGACCAAACTCGTACGTTTTTCAAAAACAAGATATACATATATTTTCCAAAATGTCTTTCATTATTAATTTAATTATTGCATATAAAATTTAAATCTCCATATTCTATGAAGTTACAAGTAGTTGCATGTGTGTATATATAAAAGAGGTTAAAATATCATTTTGGTCCTTAGTTCCATTCTATTTTAGTCTATATACTTGAAATAAGGCTTAAAATTGGTCTCTATTGTTAATTTATTGTTAACTTAAAAAAAACGTCTCTTTAAGCCTTCCTTCTTTAAATTCTAAACATTTGTCCACATTATGTCTTTTCTTATATGAAAATTATTATTATTATTTAACCAATTTCGATAAAAATTAAATTCAAACTATCGGTAGAGACTAATTTAAGCTTCATAGAAAGTAATGAGACTAAAATTAAATATTTGAAAGTATAGAGACTAAAATGAAATAAAATTTAAAAGTATAGGAAAATAGTATTTTAACCCAAAAAAAATCTTATTTAATCTTTAACTGTCTCGCATATTTCTTTATAGTTTTAATACTTTGAATATCATATTAATCGAATTTGGAAACGAGTTACCTAAGATTTATTTTTAAAGTTTGGAAAACTCCAGGAAAAATGAAAACTAAGAAACAAAGACATTATTACATTCAATCCAGCCAGTGAATTCCACTTTCACATGCCACATTATCCAATCCAATCCAAGAGGAGATTAAAATTAGATATATTTTAGTAGAGAAAATTCCTCTCTACCCAAATAAGTGAAAAACTGTCCAGGTACCTAAAAGAAAACATTTCAAACTAAGTTCATAAATCAAAGTATTTGATGATCAATGTTTCTACCTAATCAAGGCTGTAAATGAACAGAAATATCATGGCAGCCAGCAAGTAAGCTCTCTTCAGTAATCTACAATGGTGAATTGATCCCTTTGCAAAGATGGTTTCTTTGGGTGTTTTCATAACCAGGTCTCACATATGGGCATGACCATTTTCAACAGCATTCTTGGTTCTCCTGAAACAAAATCAAAGATACAAACCCGATAAATTTACCAGAAAATGAGATAGCAGGACAGAAATTTCAGGCATCGATAATTAAAACGCGATTCCTATTGGTGTTCGAATTAGCTTGTGCAGATCTCAACTAATTATAAAATTGCTTCCTTATCCTACATATTTGACATTGAAAATTGAGGTATTTATATCTCGGATAGATGGCCATCCGGGATGGCCATGAGAGGCAAACAGATTTCAACAAGATTTAGATCAAAGCAAAAGCTCCCAAGATTGATAAAATCACAAGGGAATGGAAAAGGAAAAGCCAGACATATATTAGCCAACCAGACAATGTTTCCCATCAGTTTGCTCTATAATTGTACCTAATGTATACTAGAATTCTTCTGCCACACTTGTTCGGCTTTAATATCAGCTCGAGTTTTCCTCAATACAGCCCAAACAACCTTCTACCTAACATTCCATCCTACCTAATATGAGATATGGGTATAGAATAAGCAAACTCTGCCAGAACTCAAAACTCAAGATGTTTTTCCTTTTAATATATCTTTCCTTTCAACATAATATCAAGACAGAGTCACGGGTGCATTGACATCAATTTCTTCCCAAAAAGTTCAAGTTTCGAATATTTATATTTATGTGTCTTCTATGGGCTGCAGGCAAACAACAAAAATAAAGGGCATGCAATTTCTTATCTTTCTAGCAACCTAAGCATAGCTCAATTGGTTAAGACATATACTCTCGACCAAGAGGTCAAAAGCTCGAATTCTCCACCCAAATGTTATTGAACTCAGGAAAAAAAAAAAAAATATATATATATATATATATATATATATATATATATATATATCTTTCCAAGAAGATAGCTGCCATGGGTGCATTCTAATAACAACCGGAATCCATATTATCATAATTTATTCAATTTATCCCTCTATCTAGTAACTCTCTAATTCAAATTGACTTATTAGAGCATTCCTCAAAGCTCAACAACCACTAACAAGAAAGAACATCAAAGCGTACTCTCAAATCCTTGATACAGGAACAAAGATAAGAGAGAACGAGCCAACCAAAGAACTAGAAATCGAGGACGGATTGAGAACTCTAAATTCTCTCTCAGAATCTTATGTCCATCAAAACCAAGAAATAATATAACCGTATTGATGACATAAGAAATCCAGCTTGGATGAATGCAGATTGAGTTATATACTGGCTGTAAAAGAAATGGAAAAATGGGATCCAAGGAGTTTGAGAATGCATTTCAAAAGCTAACTTTGATGCT
The DNA here is from genome assembly GCA_033996785.1 of Trichosanthes truncata. NCBI lineage: Eukaryota > Viridiplantae > Streptophyta > Magnoliopsida > Cucurbitales > Cucurbitaceae > Trichosanthes > Trichosanthes truncata. The sequence continues at coordinate 55,399,562 of JAWPNB010000003.1, forward strand.
GTTTGGTTATTGAAACAAATCTGGCTAAATGAAAACAACGGCTGTTCGTTGATTAATCAGATACTTCAAATTGTAAAAGAAAAAGACATTATCGAGAGTACATTATAGATAAGTTTCAGCCATCTTTGAAACATTATATGGAAACAGAATGCCCAGGACTAGGAGTAACCATTCAAAAATAATCAATCAGAGCTCGTAAACTTTACTGTTAGTTCATTTTTAAAACTTCGACAAGAGCGTGCAGAAAAAAAATTCCACTTCAGGGTAGCAAAGGTTTTACAAAATACTATGTCCAGTATAAAGACTATAAATTGCTTCTTAATCTCCTATGATATCACCTTCAAATATTCTATAAAACAATTGCTAGCATAAAACATTCAATATCTGATTGAAGTAAAGTTTCTACCATATCAAAACCAATGAATATTCATCAACTAGGAGATACAATGATCATTATAAATTCAATGAATAAAACAAAACATGCCCAATTAAGCAATATCAAATTACAGCAGAACTTCCAATTTCTATTTCTCTAAGATTGAAAGATATACCTTCTCACATACCAGATCCCACTCGATCAATCGCACTTACAATCCAACTTTTCTCTAGCAGCTCTTGCATTATCATACTCAAACTTCAAAACATTGCTTATATGAGAAGTGTCCTTAATGTAAAACTTCCTGCCAAACTGACTCTCCTCTATAGCCGGGAAGTAGCAGAAAAACACAGAATTTACAACCCAGAACCACAAAGCTCCAAGAAATATACCGAGCGTAGCTCCAGCAAAAACCTGCGCAACAGTATGGTATCCCAAATACACCCTCGAATACATCGTCAAGAGAGCCAGAGACCAAGCCACGAGGTTCAGTATCCACTTGCTTTCAGTCCCCCATAGTCCAATCCCTTTGTACGACAAAAGAGTGAAGTATATAGCGAAGAAAAACATATACTGAGAGTGACTAGAGGGCCAACCATGCGAATCACACATTTCCAATAACGCACACGTCTCAGGGCGGGCTTGCTGAACAGACGTCTTGATGAACTCGTTGACGAATTGAGAGATTAGGAGCCCTAGCGCGAAGAACATGCCCTGTAATTCGCGGCGGAAGATGAAGTGAGAAAGAAATCCGCCGAGGCTGATGAAGACAGGGACCAAAGAAACCCAAGCCAAGAAATGGCCGAGCTGATCTCCCCTCTGGTACCGGACATGAGTTAAGGACACCGCCTTAAGTGGTGTCGCCGCCATGGAAGTGGAAGATGGAGAAGTTTCAGGGTTGAATCAGGGCTTAATGGATCACAAATTTTGAGAAATCTCAATGGAGGAACTAGAAGGATTGAGCAGTAAATTGATCTGAGACGAAACGAATTTGAATTGCGTGAGATCAGAGGAAAATCGGAGTGATTTGATTGAAGGGAGATGATGATTTTTCACCACAGAGAGAATCAAAGTGCAAATTTGCGATGGAAAAGTGAAGCCGTGGACGGAGCAAGAAACTGCTCGTTGTTTCTTCGGAAGGCTTTAAACCGAGGTGAAAGATTATATCTCCGAGGATAAAGAACAAGTTTAGTCCCTAAGGGGCTGTTTGGGGCAAGGAGTTGCAGGGAGTAGGAGTTAATATGTCTGGGGAGTTAGGAAGTCTGGGGAGTTAGGAAGTCTAGGGAGTTAGAAAGTATGTGTTTGGGGTGCAGAGTTGTTTAGTCTGGAGTTAGGAAGTCTGTGTTTGGGGCAAGGAGTTACAGGGAGTAGGAGTTCTGAAATCTGTGTTTGGGGTGCAGATTTGTTAAACCTGGAGTTCTGAAGTCTAAGTTGATTTTATATAGTTTTTTTTCTACAATTTCTCAAAATTTCATTATTAAGAATTTGTTCCCATTAATTCTAAGATTGAGATTTTTTGTTTTTATTAATTTATGTATATTTTACAAATTTCTTTAAAGTAAAAAAATAATTTTGAACAAAATACCCCACATTTTTTTTTTCAATATATCTCACATTAATTATTCATTTATCTTGGATAGTTTTCAAATAAAGGAGTCTTACAATACTTTTTAAAATATTACATGTGATTTGGAAATATTTCAATCCATTAATTTAAAAGGATTCAAATAAACTTCAAGATTTTTACGTTTTTATTCTTTCAATTCTAGAAATAATATAGATTTGTTTCCGTCAATCCTAAAATTGAGATTTTAAATTATATTATTTTATGAAGATTTTACAATTTTATTAGAGACTTGTTTTCGTCAATTTCAAATTTTAAATTTAAGATTTGTTTTTCAAACTTAATAAAATAATTTTTTTACATAATTTAAGATTTTATTTTTCTAACTAATCAATGTAATGAATTATCTAAAGTTTGATTAATTTGAAAATAATATATTCTTTGAAGTTTTAAAATAACTAAGTTAAAAATAAAATATCAAATATTTATGCTATTTTAAAATAATTAAGTTCAAAATGAATATATATATTTTTTAACATCATTCAAAATGAATATCATACATACTTTTGTTCAAAATACTATATATTTATGTTATTTATTGTAATAATTTTATTTTATTAAGTTTGGAATGAGAAATTGTTTATCTTTTTACTTTGAATATGATTAGTTTGAAAATCAAAATTTTTTAATACGTTAATCTTTTTTAATACTAATTTTCTAAAATGTAATACGGGTTAGTTTAAAATATGTTTTTCTTATCTTCAAATCATAAAATTATATATATTTTTGAGCTATTAATAAAAAAAAAGCTTAAAAAAGATGAGATTGTTATTTGTTATAAGTAATTTTAGTTGAAACTTAAAAATAATTGTAGGTGACAAATGGGGGAAGTGAAATAGGAAGATTTTTATCAATTAAAAAAATTGTTATGTAGTACTCTAATTTATATTAAAATTTCAATTTAAATAATAGTATCATGTCTAAAACATTCTTATATAATTTATATTTAAAAAATAAAATTATAGAATAAAAAGAAAAATATTTTTGTTAAAAAAATTGATTAAACTTATAGAATAAAAAAATAATTATTTATATTTAATTAGTAATTAGTAACAATGATGAGAAAATTTATATAAAAAATAAAGAAAAATTTTCAAATTAAGAAATTAAAAAAAATAATGTAAAAAAATAGAGAGAGAAAGGAGAGGGGAGAAAAGAGAGAGGTATGAGTGAGGTGAGGTGAAGAAAAAATAAGATAGGAAAGTTGTGGGGCCCACAATAAGGAGTTGGGGAAGGAGTTAATAAGTTTGTGGGACCCACAATAGGGAGTTGGAGAAGGAGTTAATAAATCTGTGGGGTCCACAATAGGAGTAAAATTATCCTTGGGCCAAACAAGGAGTTGGGGGGAGTTATTAACTCCTCCCAACTTTACTCCCCCCCAACTCCTCAATAGGAGTAAAATTATCCTTGGGCCAAACAAGCATCAAAGTTTATATTTATTTAGTTACTATATTTTTTAAATTATAAATTTAGTCTTTAGACTTTTAAATATTTTAAAATTTACGGGCCTAAAAGACACAAAATTAAAATTTTAGGGTTTCATTAGACATAAAATTTAAATTTATATCTAATAGATCGATTAATTTTTAAAAATTTCGAATTTAATATGGACCTATTAGACACATAATTGAAAGTTTATAGACATATTTAAAGTTCAAGAACTAAATTTGTAATTGAATCTATCAACAATTTATAATAAGTGGTCCAACCAAAAAGAAAAGGAAAATCCAAATTCTAAAATTTAAAAAAAAAATCGCTCGACAAAATGTGGCTCACAATTTTATTATATTTCGTGCCAACCGACATAAACTTCCTACCATTTATATTGTTGAACTTAAAACATATATATTTTTGTATTTCATTTTCTTATTTGAAAATAAAATTTATTTGGATTAATGGTTGAGTGTGTAGCCAACATGAGCATAACTCATCAATAGTTGACATTTACTCTTTTTTTTTTTTTTTTTTAAGTTCAAAGTTCAAATTCTTATACCCTTCATGTGTTGTACTAAAACATATATATAGATATAGATATATATGTGTGTGTAATAACGAAAATGACAGGTCGTATTCAATTTGGTTTTCTCTATTAATTAAGATCTGACTTTGTCTCCTTTATGATAAAATTAAGATGTGACATTGAATCAATATATATAGTTCAATAATACTAAAAATGTAATCTTGTGGATGTGTATTTTGAATATAAATTCATTGATATTTAGTGTCAAATTTTTTTTTATAATGAGCAGTAATATATGAATAGGTATCTAATAAACTTTGGGTTGAAGTACCGTTTTGTCCCTAACGTTTAAGTTTGGTCAATTGGAATCTTGTGGTTTTTATAAAATTTAATATAATTTATATGGATTTAAATTTGTAGTTAAATGTACCAAGTTTTTAAAGGTAAGCACTTTTTTTTTAAATGGTCTTCATGAGATTTAAATCATTCACCATATAAAAAAAAAAAGTTAAAAACTTTTTTTTTTTTTTTAAGTTTTCAGAACATGGCATGGATTTGAAAAGTTTTGTAAAAAGTAGATAACAAAATCAAAAAAATCCACAAATGAAAAGTGTTTATAAACTTAATTTTTAAAAATAAAAAACAAGAAACAAAAGATTATGTTACAAGTTTAGTCCATAAACTTTTAGATTTGTGTCTGTTTGGTCATTGAATTTTGAAAAGTGTCTAATAGGTCCCATAATTTTCAATTTTGTATCTAATAAGTTCATGAACTTTAAAAATATCAAGTCCATCAAATTTTAATTTTGTATCTAATTGGTCTATGACATATTCATAATTTTAAAAAATTAATTGATCTATTAGATATAAAATTGAAGTTTATGTCTAATAGGACCCTAAATTTTCAATTTTTTTTTTAATCTAGTAAGTTAATGAATTTTAAAAAACGTCAACTAGATCAATGACCTATTAAACACAAAATTGAAAATTCATTGACTTGTTGGACACAAAATTGAAAGTTTAAGAACCTATTAGATATATTTTAAAGTTCATGGACCAAATATACACAAATCTGAAAGTTTAGAGACTTATTAGATACTTTTTAAAGTCCAATGACCAAATAAACACAATTCTAAAAGTTCATAAACTCAACTTGTAATTTAACCAAAACAAAATAGTTATCAAACAAGCCAAATGTGAATACAACCCCTTTCAGTCATTTTTGCATTTCGTTTACCCTACATTTAGGGCATTTGGCCTACCATTTCGGAATTAAAACCTTTGGATTCAGAATCCTGGGGGGTTTAAAAGTCGGTGAATCATAAAACAGTGTTTATGGTACAGTGTTCTAAAGCTTGAGAATTAAAGAACAGTGTGTTTGGGTGCAATGTTTAAACTTATGGGAATCAGAAAAGTATGTGTTGGAGTGCAATGTTTTGAATTTGGGGTTATGCAGTTTTTGTGTTTTTTTCCTTTGCTACTTTGTTCTTTTTTTTTCTTTTTTCTTTTTTCAGTGGATATCTTGTTAGTTGTAGGACCCATTGTGTAAGTTGGGTCTTTTTTTTTTTAAATAAACTTGTAAATAGACCTTTCAATTAATATAAGAATGAGAAAAGGAAAATTGATTTGATTTGAGTCATTTATTGCTTGCGACTTCAAGCATTACAGGTCGATCTCTTACACTTCATTATGATTCATTGATTCTTTTCGGATTTGGGAATCAAAGTGATAATTTTTCTAAATCAATATGATGGTCTTGTTATAATTTGTGAGATAGCAAAATTCTAGCAATGGAATTGGAGTTGAGTTGTTGCTCATTGTTTATGTTTGATTTAGAGGGGAAAATTTATAGTACTACGAAAGTACTATACTCCTTTTCACACTATGTGTTTAATACTAGTGGACTCCACATAATTTTCAAAAGGATGCCGATGTAGCAAGCAATAAATAGGAGTAGTATGGAAAATTTTCCATACTACGGTAGTACTATAATTTTTCTCGATTTAGAAAGCATAAGGACCTCAAAAATGAATTGTTGCTTCATCTTAGGCAATTACAACTTCTTCAATCCATCTGTATTTCCAATATTATGTATTTTTTTTTTAATATTATTCACGACAATCTCTTTATTAATCTATTAATCTCAATTTATATTAATGAAATGCCCCCCCCCCCCCCCAACAAACCAATACGAGTCATTTCAGCATGCTTTGTCCTCACTCACATACTTCATAGAAAAATTCCTTGGATGTCACCCAACATAGGATTGTTCCAAGCCAAACACACTTAATTTTGAAGTTTCTATGATTGAGCCATCGAAAAGGAAGGTGCACCTCATTGGTATAGTCGTATAGGTAGTAACTATCAATTCTTTTAAGCCTTTCTTAACCATGCCTTGCATAACCTTAGGATCCCTCACATTCTAATGTGGTGTTGGTTCATTCATGTACCTGATAAGCCTTAGAAATAAGGCTTATTTAACTCTCAATTGCTTAAAATATCCTTGTTTGTCCTAAGACCAATTGAAAATAGTAGAAGATTGCTTGAATTTAAGGAAGAAATGAATGTGATGGCATTTGGAATAGAATTCTAAGTAAATTGATATTGTTTGCAGAAATTGTGGAAATTGCAAAATAAAATTGCACATTCGTGATTATGCAATTGTTTCTAGAGCAGGGAATGTAGAAATTGCAAAATCAAATTGCAAAATCGGATTCTGCAATTCTGGACAGCAGAAAATTCATGCGAAAAACCCATATATGGAAAACTTAATTACAGCATGATTTGGGGGATTTTGAGCACGAAATTTGGGCAATCTTCAACCCTAATGAAGACATATAAATTGGAAAGAAGATGAGGAGCTAAGCAATCGGATTTTGGAGGCGAATTTAGAAGTCAATGTTGTGGGTTTATTTTTACGTCAATACTCTGTTTTTTTTTTCTGCAATTTTTTTTGGTTCTTTGTTCTTGTATTTCTTCAATTTCATTTATGAATTACCGAGAGCTATTGTAGGTTTATTTCATGTTCTTCTTTCGATTTATCCAATCAATTCAAGTGAAGAAGTTGGGGTTTGAATTCGGATTTGGGAGATTTAGTTCGTGGGTTTTCAAATTTTTGAAGCTCTGCTTATTTTTTTTTTCGCTTCTCTGTTTGCCGAGGACTTCAAATTCTGCCTTTGCTTTCTAATTTTTCTTCTTGATTTATCAAGAGTTGTTGGCTATACAACTTGTTCTTCATTTTGAATTTTGTTTTGCATTGAATTTTTGGTTTTAATCTAACCTTTGTTTGCAAGTTTCTTTATTTATCTATTTTTTTTCTTTCTGTTTCTGCTTTATAACATTTTCAACAATTATTAGTATATTTAAAATTCTATTAGGTCCAAAGGTTGAAGGAAGAATATTGAAATTCCTACTGAAGCCTTTGATTTTCTCTTTTTGAATTAAATTGAACGATACTTGTTTAATCAAGTTGTCTTAATTAGAATAAAATTTTGTTTTAATTAGCAATTTACCCAATTTTCCCAATATGAACTTCTCTTCCAAAATTAGTTTTAAGATTTTTATTTTTAATATGAGCTAAAGCTTCTTAGGGGGTTCAAGGATGTGAATTCCCTAAGAAGTAATTGTAGCCAAAATTTCAAAAAAACCAAACCTACATCTCAATTGTTTGCTTGTGTTAAATAAATTTCCGTTGAGATCCTAGATTGATCAACTAGGGTATCAACTCAAGCTTAGATCTAATACCGACGGGGTTAGTGATAAGCGGATTTCGCACAAGTGATGGAGAAAAAGAGCTTAGACATAAGCCAATCCTTACCCTACACATAGGGATTAAGGACTCCAAGACCCATAAAATTGTGAGCCGAATTATCTAAGATAGAGGGGCTATAGACATATAGGTCTCTCACTTAACCTCCTAAAAACCTAAATTCAAGGTGAATAGGAGATGCAATTTTGGTTTACAATTGAGTGTGGAGTAGGTTGGAATTGTAATTTTGGTTTGCAATTACAACTTAGGGCAATGACACTCTTGAGCCTCATTTTTATCTAAATTTCTTTTGCAAATTTCGTTTATTAAGCTTATCTAGTTTGCTCTCAATTATTGTCAATTCTAGATTCTGCAATTCAATTCTGCAATTTTTCTTATTTCGATTATTGTCATTTCTAGATTTTACAATTATATTCTGCAATTTTTCTACCAACACACCATCCCAACACTATTTTTGCATTTTTAATTTTCAAAGTTGCAATTTTCCTTACACTTTGCTTTACAACATTTTTGTTACTCCGTTCCCTGTGAGATTCGATACTTGGTACTCAGATACCATTTTATATTACTTCGATCGCGTGCGCTTGCGTGTAGCAGCCGATCAGTACCCCTCCTAAACTCGGGCATCACAATTAATCTTAATTTATTCTTAGCATCTTCGATTGATTTCCTTATCTTTGATATGGTGTTTGATTTTACTTTGTGTTTATATATTATAAGTTTCTATGAATTCATTTAGAACTTTATAGGGTAGAATTTCGTATTTAAATAATTTGGTATTTACTAAATTTAAGAATATGTATCAAATTATCCTTCAATTAGATAGACTTTTAATTGTAATATTTTTTTTTAAAATTTTTGTTGGCATTTATTGTTTTAAGGTATTTGGGAGAATTTGATTTGTTTGATTTGAATTTTAGATTGGATACAATGTTTGATTAGCTATTTTGTATGTTATGTGATTTTCAACTTAGATAAATTTTTAATTATTGTGTTTTTAGAGAATTTATTTTGTTTTGATTTGAATTTTAGATTGGATATAATGTATTTCCGCTATATATTTTGTCATGAGCATTTTTTTAATCTTTTGAGGTAAATGTGATGTGATTTTCAATTTATATTGATTTTTAATTATTATGTAATTTTGATTTTTTGTTGACCAACGATTTTTTGGTTAAAGGATTTGTGAATAATCGCTTTGTTTTGATATGAATTTTAAATAACCATCGGATTGCACCGTTTAAAACAACTGGGTTGTGTTGTTCAAAACCATCATATTGTATTTTAAAAACCATGAATTTTGAATATAGTGACTCAAAGTTTGGATTTCATAACCAACTAAACTCAAAACATTGGGCCAAACACCCTCTTTGAAGTTAATAAAAGAAGAAGTTAAAAAACTAGAGGGAGTATTTTGCAATTTACTATAGAAAAAGAAAAGAAAAAAATGGATAAAATTGTATATTAGCAAGTTGCTGTGGCTGAACCGGCTAAATACCAAATCTCGTGGGGGTATTTATAATTTCGGCAATTTACAGAAGCAAAGACACGAAGGCGGCAATGGGCAGACATTTGGTACTTGGCCCGCGAAAATTCCACACAGATTTTTCCTATTGCGTCACAGTTCGATAAAGTTTCACTCCATTTGCTAGTTCTGCTCTGAAAATTCATCCCTTCAATGGCTGACGACAGCTTGGCTTCTGCAAGAAGAGACCCAATCAAGTCTTCAGGTGCGTTCTTTTACTCTATTGGCTATCTTTTTTAGGATTGATTGCAATATCTGAATTCAGATTGATTTCTTGCTGCTATGAGTTCGAATGTGAAGAAGATTATTGATGCTGTTGCCGACGACTGAATTTAGTGCAGTTGCGTTCGATATGTTAGCTTGCTTCTTGGATGCTTAGTAGAGAAAGGGGAGATTAGAAGTTAATTTGTATCTAATTCTTATAGAATCTGTCCATTTATTATCATTTGCAATTGGAATGGATCTTGATTTTATTTTCATGTTGAATTGTATGAACTTTGTTCGTAACTAATGCAGAGAATGCATCTGTATTCTGTTCTCAGTTGGCAATGTTGCGGCTCATCGAAGACGACAGCATGCGGTTACAGTGGGAAAGGAAAGAAGAGAATTGTTGGTGCGCGCGAAGCGCTTCTGCAGAATTGGGATTGGTGATGTCGTTGCTGTCGACAATGAAATGATGATGGACGAAGAAGTGTCGATTTTAGAAGTTCAAACTGCTTCAGCAGTGGATGAGCTAAAATCTGCAGTTGCATACCAGTAAGTTGGTCATTTCCTTTCTGTTATCCCCATATTAAGGGAAAAAATCCCTCTCATTTTTCATATCTGAAAAGCATACTTGGGTTATTTATCATGCCATAATTACCGTAACTATCCAGTGGGAAGAATTGCTGTAGGATGAAGAATTTGAGTGATATGAGGTGCTATTAAGTTGTTTCTTTTCGCATACCCACTTGGTGCTGTTGGTTTCATGTAATTAAGCATCTAATCTGCGTGCTTACCTTAACTAGATTATTACTCTAGAGTTCTAATTTTGGAAAATCCAGTACAGCCACAATCTAGCTTTGTCTGAGAGTTCTCGTGTTTAAAAGCAAATCTGAAGTATTTATACTATCCATTGTAGCCGATGGGTGCGGTTTCATTTCTCAAGACTTGCAATGGGCACCAAGATGGTGAATCATTTGTAATCGTCACCGAAAGCTCAGATATAGGAAGAAAGAACTGAATTGTGAAAAGCACATCAAATATTGTCTTACATCCACATGCTGTTCATTTGTCTTAATGAATAGTACATCTTGTCTATGAGTTTTCTCCACCAAAACCCTCTTATTCTCCCATCAGCTGTCAAAGATTTGGATAACCAAAATATTGGTTTTGAAAAATGATTGATGTGTTTTAAAATGGACAGACTTGGGCATCGTTTTCTTCCCCTTTGTTTTAGGTGAAGGGGAGATGGTTTGATCCTATGGTGAACAATAATGCAGTAAGTGATAAACATTTCTTAATTCTATTCATAGTTTTTAAATGAACCATCTTCCACCATTATGCTATTTAAATGATTGGTAAATTAAACAGTTGATAATATTGGTTTTAAGGTCTTGCTGTTTTTTAAATTGTAGGGGAAAAGGTGCAATGCAGAAGAGAATTCATGCCCTTCGTGAACTAAGACGCTTGTTGTCAAGATCAGAATTCCCTCCAGTTGAAGCCTCTCTTAAAGCAGGATCAGTATCTCTGTTGGTGCAGTGTCTTTCATTTGGTTCTCCTGATGAGCAGGTCAAAAATAGCTTGTGCTTTGATTGGTTTGAGTTATGTGCACTATAGGTCCAACTCATTATGCTGGATTTAATTTTCTCACAAGGCTATGGCCAATCACGTCGAGTTCAAAAAGGAAATGGAATAAGTGATTCTTTACTTGGTGTAGCCTGTAGGTGCTTATTGTTGACTGATAGGCTTTTTGGAATCTGATTGATGTTGAATAGATATTCAATGACTGTTGAACTTACATGGGCAATTCAGCATGGATTATCTTTTGTGGGTCTTGTAAAGTAGCGGATTGTTTATAGGCGAATATTTGTTTTTGAAGGCTTCACTTCTATTCCTATACTGCAGTTGCTTGAGGCAGCTTGGTGCCTGACGAACATTGGAGCTGGGAAGCATGAAGAGACCAAGTCTTTGTTGCCAGCGTTACCCTTGCTTATTGCTCATCTTGGAGGTTCACATTACCTATTAATTTTTTTTTTCCTATTTCTTATGAAGGCTTGAAACCTGACATATCATATCTTGTATCCAAGTTATGGTTTTCAAATTAAGCCCTTTATTTGATTCACTGTATTCTTCCTCTTCCAATTACATGCTGCCAGTATGATGTCATTATTATGTATGACTATTGGCACTCATGTGATATGCATTTGATCACTGGTTGACCATCTGTAACAGTCAGACTTAGTCTGTATAGGCATGTGTAGTTTAAAATAGTCGAGGTAGTATCTTTAAATTTGAATATTTACAATGTTTTGAAAAATTTGGCTCATTCTTTGCTTTCTCTGTATTAGTTTTTATTTCAAAATTTGACTGTACTTTTCTGTGCAGAAAAAAGTTCTCTGCTTGTTGCAGAGCAGTGTGCATGGGCATTGGGAAATGTTGCTGGTGAAGAAATGGAGTTGAGGAATACTCTGCTTTCTCAAGGAGCTTTACTACCCCTTGCAAGAATGCTGTTTCCAAACAAAGGTTCATCTGTCAAAACAGCTGCTTGGGCTCTATCCAACTTAATTAAGGTTTTGAGTTTTCTATTACTAGCTTTACAAGCCTTCTCCTATGCACAACTACATGATGTCATCCTGTACATACCTCAAATCACAAAATTTGAAAGACTTGTGCATTTTATTAATGAAAGATTGCCTCTTATGTTTTCTCATGTAGGGACCAGATTCCAGGGCTGCTACAGAACTCATTAGAATTGATGGGGTGTTGGATGCAATTATTAGACACTTGAGAAAAGCGTAAGTGTAGTTATCAATTTTGGGGTTCATATATTTTGATCAAAAAGGAGTTAATACAATGATAGATTTGTCCCTCATTTGCATCTCGACTTATTTTCTCTGTCATTTAGCTCTTTCTGTGCAAAATGATACTGTATGTTCGAGGGTTATCTACTTTTCTTGAGGATAGTTATCACTAACCTAGGTAGACATAAGATTTAGCACCATGCAAATTTCCCTTGCAATCATTATATTGGTCTAACTCAAGAGAAAATATACTGCCCTCAAGACTTTGCTTCTATAATGTTAATACTGCTGCTATTTTGAAGAGGAATTTTTCTAAGATTGTATAGATGGACAGGGTTTTCATTATATTCAAAATTACAAAGTGCAGGGATGATGAGTTGGCAACTGAAGTTGCATGGGTAATTGTGTATCTCTCAGCGCTCTCAAATGTTGCTACCAGTATATTGGTGAAGAGTGACGTTCTCCAACTACTTGTGGAAAGATTATCAACATCAAATAGTTTGCAATTGCTTATTCCGGTAATGTTAAACAATGTCTGCATTCTAAGATTCACTTTTCTGAGTACGGGCTAATGTACAGTGCATTATCATGAGATGTCTAACGTACTTTGGTGAAGGTGTTAGTTATCTCCTTTTCTCCTTCAATGGCCTGACTTGAGTTGTCCACGACTCCCCCTTTCAAGCTTTTCTTACCTGATTAATTATGGTTGTAGTTTCTTATAAAAAAAATTATGCTTGTAGTTGTGAGGGACCATTATCAATGAGTCATACTTTATATTGATTATATTTTTTTGAGTAACAAATTTGCGAAACAATGTGGTTTGCCAAGATCAAGTTAATTGCCTGATGAGAGCTTTATAAATGATTCCATATATTTCATTGTACGGCTACTAGGAGAATGCCTCCTTATGATTTCCTCTTCTGAAAATTATTTTGAAGGCCAGGCACATTATTTTGAAGCGGTAGTTGAATTGCTCATTGTTTTCAGATCCACTGTCTAGAGTCTACTAACATTGTCTGATACTTGGATATCCAATGAATATCAATCGATTCAATGTTTTTGATCAATTATTTTGTGGGTTTTTGATTATTTGAAAAATGACGTCTTAAATAGGTGCTTCGAAGTTTAGGCAACCTTCTGGCTGTGGATTCACAAACAATTAGTGATGTTCTCATTCCTGGACGTGAAATTACAGGCAAGTGGTTCACTTTTTTCTCTTGCTAGGAGGGAATCACAGTACACATAGATTTCAATGAATAACGAATGAGGAAATAATCATAGTGACTAGTGAGATTTGAATAGAATACGAAATTCTGTTGTTTTCAGGTAGTGTTTTAGAAGTCCTGATAAAATGCTTAAAAAGTGAACACCGAGTTTTGAAGAAGGTATATTTCACTACTTGGTAAAAATATTACCATCTCTGCATAGTTTTTGGACTTTTGAGTTTATTATCTGAATCCCTATCATAATGTGTAGGAAGCATCTTGGGTGCTGTCTAACATTGCTGCGGGTTCCGTGGAGCACAAGCAGTTGATATATACTAGTGATGCAGTGCCCTTGTTGATACGCCTTCTTTCATCGGCACCATTTGATGTACGAAAGGAAGTAGCATATGTACTGGGAAATCTCTGTGCTGCGCCTGATGAAAGTGAAGGAAAACCAAAACTGCTTGTTGAGAACTTGGTTTCACTTGTTGGCAGAGGATGCCTTTCGGGTTTCATTGACTTGGTAAGGTCTGCTGATACAGAGGCTGCAAGGCTAGGATTTCAATTCTTGGAGCTGGTGAGTACATCTGACTGTTCATATAAAGTGTTTAAATTTTTATTTTTCTCGTTTGTTATTTGTCACAATTGGGGGGCTTTTCTGGGTTAGAAAGCATCTCTTCTTTCCCTCACTTAATTGAATCCAGTAAGTCACCTTGTTCTCCAAATACTTTCCAGAACTTTAAACATATCTAATAGATCTCTGAATTTTCAATTTTGTGTTTAATAGACCCCTGGAATATCCAAAATTTTTAAAAATTAATTGATCTATGATATAAAATTGAATTTTATGTCTAATAGATACCTAAACTTTCAATTTTTTGTTTGGTAGGTTCGTGAATTTTAAAAAAATGTCAAATAGGCCAATGACTTATCAGACACAAAATTGAAAATTCAAAGATTTATTGGACACAATTGAAAGTTTAAGGATTAACATTTTTTAAAGTTTAGAGATCTATTGGACACAAAATTAGAAGTTCAAGGACCTAATAGAAACTTTTTAAAGTTTATAAACCTGTAATTTAACCTTCTATAATTTGCTCCTTTCAATTTTATATATGAGGTAAATTTTGCCCTTATAAAAATTGTTGGTTCTGCCCTTGCGAGTACTACTTATGTGTTGCTTTCCCTCATACTTTTCATATTACCGACGTTTTGGGAGAAGCCAGGATCACGATTTTTTTTTTTTTTTTTAATTTTTTTAATTCTTATTATTCTCTTAAGCTCCAATGAGTTGGTGACGTCCCCTAATAGTTTAATGTTCAATGGGACTTCCAGAAAAATCTTTGTTCTACTTCATAATGATCATGCATTTTCTTGTTGTCTGGCCAAAGGTATTAAGAGGCATGCCAAATGGGGAGGGCCCGAGGCTGGTTGAGCAGGAGGACGGCATCGAAGCGATGGAGAGATTTCAGTTTCACGAAAATGAAGACTTGAGAAATATGGCAAACTGTCTGGTCGATATGTACTTCGGCGAGGACTACGGTCTTGGTGAGTAGACAGTTCAGGTTTTTAAGACTTAGGCTCACTGTTTTCGTAATCGCAATTACACACCTTCGACCGTGGCAAGCGCTTTTCACTCGAGTCTATCAGCTGCTTTATGAAATCCATCATCCATGGAGGAAGATAGAGTTGAGCTTTCTGTAATATCCCTTTTGATTTGCAAGTTTTCTGATGAGTTTGATCTGAGCCTGTCTTGAGCTGTAAAATCTCTCACAAGTCTTTATTATGGAAAATGCTTTGCAAAATTGTGTAAGTGACATGGGATTTTGAAGTCCTTTGTCATCTCAATTGAACTGTTCTTTTTTCACAATAATTTATAGAACCGAAAGTTTATGGATTTTTGTTATTGTTTTTACAGCTTTAATGGTGACTACATATGCATAATATCCATCTTGGTGTGTTGGAGACTTGAATGTAAAATTTGAAATTCACTTGTGAGTGCATGAATTATCTCTACAGTTGAAGAAAAATGAAAAATGAATGAATGATTTAGGCTTGTTTGATAACTATTTGATTTTTTTTTTTTAGTTTTTAAAAATTGTTATTGTTTTCTTACAATTTCTCTACAATGATTTTTATCTTCCTTACAATGGTTTTCATCTTTCTTAAGGAAACCTTTGAGTTTTTAGCCAAATTACTATTTCTTTTAGTTTTCAAAACTTGGTTTGGTTTTTGAAAATATATGTAAAAAGTAGATAATAAAACAAATAAATCTATAGGTGAAAGTAGTATTTATATGTTTAGTTTTCAAAAATTAAAAACTAAACAATTTTCAAATGGAGCTTTATGAATTCTAAACCAAAATTGGTTAAGGCATATAATATCGACCAAGAGGTTAGAAATTCGAATCTTCTCATTCCACATGTTGTTGAACTCTTAAAAAAAAAAAGAAAATTCAAAGTGCCAACCTGAGCATCTACCGGTAAGGACATAATAACTTTCATTCTAATCTTTCAATTTTGTTTGTCTAATAGGTTTACGGACTTTAAAAAAATGTTGAATAGACTATTAGACACAAAATTATAAGTTCAAAGACTTATTAGACATTTTACAGTTTATAAAATTATTAAACACAAAGTTGAAAATTAAAAAAACATATTAAATATTTTTTAAAGTTGAGGGATCTATCACATATAAATTCAAAAGTAAATTTTTTTGAATTGAATTGGATTGAAGTAGATTAAATCTAAGCTTACCAAAGGATTTTTAATTTCTAAAATTACGAGTTTGATTTTTTTTTTTTTTTTTTGAGGAAAAATTATGAGTTCGATTAAACCAACATTTTTATTGAGATATATATTCAATTTTGTTGGAACCCTAATTTTGAGTTATGAACTTATGACTAATGAGCAATTACAAACCTAATATACAAAGACAGGAAAAAAAAACAAAAAAGATGAAAATAGGGGAAAAAAAGGGAAGGAAAGGTTTTAACTATTTAGGAAGAGCTTGAGTCGCAGAAGGCAAATGTATATTAAAACCCTGGACTGGGAGGGTTTTGGCGCCGACGATCAAATTCACAGCCCTGTTTTGCTAGGGTTTTGAAGCCGACGATCAAACGGAGATAATCTCGATCGGTAGCTGAATTTAGGTATTCAAGTTTCTGGAAGTTTAAAGGAGAACGCAATATTCGACAGAGACACAGATTTGTTTATCCATTGTAATGGAGAAAGGGACTTCTTTCTTGTTCGCCGGCATTCATTTCGATAAGAAGAGGTTCGCCGCAGATTTTTCTAGGTTCGAGGTAAACGCATTTAGCTGCGCTGTTTATGTGTTTTATTAGGAGAAAATTGAAGGATTCTGTGAGGTAATCCAATTGTGTCATTCTAACAGGGAAAAAAAGAAAGTGATAATGTAGTCGAAGGTTTGAGTTCCATTGTTAATGGTGATTTCGAAGCCAATGAGGGTTCAACGCTTTTGGTGAACAGGAAGAGGAAATCTGCGGCTACGGGTATATTACCGTTTCCTTTTCTTCGCTTGTGGCCAATCGCGTGATTGAAAGTCTTCGAGCTTGGTTTTAACTTTTTTTTTTCTTCTGTATGTAGATTCGGTGGAGGGATTCAGCGTTTTCAAGGATTCAAAACCAACAGCAGCTGCTTCAGTGAATAAGGAAAATCATCCATCTGAAAATGATCCTTCCGAAGAGAAGAAGGAGTTTTATCGGAAACTTGAGGTACTAATTGTTTCTTTTGTACTTCATTGTTTCCTTTGTGAATTATGGCATTAACTTCTATACCCCATGGTCTCTGCCCGTCGTTCATTCCATATCTTTTTGATGAACTTAGAGAGATGCGCTTTTCCGGAAGAAGCATAATATTCATGTCTCTGGGAACAATGTTCCATCGCCTCTTCAGAATTTTGCAGAGTTGAGCACAAGGTACTTCATTCTATACTAGCTGGATGATTTTTCAGCGGCCACACGTCCAATAATGGATATTTTCTTTCATTTGTGAATATTTTTCCCCTTATAGGTTCTGGTAATTATGACTGAAGAATGACAGTTTTATGCTTTGTTTGCAGATATGAGTGCGACTCATACTTACTACGTAATCTTGTAGAACTTGGGTTTAAAGAGCCAACACCAATACAAAGGCAGGCTATTCCAGTCCTCTTATCCGTATGATCTTCCATAACTATCTTATTGTGTGGAGTAAACTTCATCTTTCAGGAGTTGTGTTCCAATATATTGAGAAAAAGATAGGATCTATAGTTGTAACCTGATAAGAACTGTGTTTTTAGGTTGACTATTTTGATATGTTATTTGGTTTTAATTGTTTTTTCTGATCAATGTTTTTCTTAATAGGGCCGTGAATGCTTTGCTTGTGCTCCTACTGGTTCTGGAAAAACCTTGGCTTTTGTGTGCCCTATGCTTATGAAACTCAAGGTAAAGTCTTTGAAGTGCCATTTTTTTATTTCTTGAATGGGGTTTGTGTTCTGATTTTTTTTTTTTTTTACCAGGATGCATCAAAGGAAGGCGTCCGTGCAGTTATACTTTGTCCAACACGAGAATTAGCATGTCAGACAACAAGGGAGTGCAAAAAATTGGCTGAAGGGAAAAAATTTCGTATTAAGTTGATGACAAAAGAAGTTGTAAGACATGCTGATTTCTCAAAGTTCTCATGTGATGTACTCATATCCACGCCACTTAGGTTAAGGCTTGCTATTAGGCAAAAGAAAATTGATCTCAGCAGGTAGGTATTGATGAGGGTATCAGCATTTTGTCAATGCAAGACCAGCCTAAATATAACTCAGCTCTCATACAGGGTTTGGTGTTTTGCAGGGTGGAGTACCTTGTTCTGGATGAATCTGATAAGTTATTTGAGCTTGGTTTGATAAAACAGATCGACACCATCGTAAAAGCATGCTCAAATCCTTCAATAGTTCGCTCATTGTTTAGTGCTACTTTACCTGATTTTGTTGAGGATCTTGCTCGCTCAGTAATGCATGATGCTGTCAGGGTTATTGTTGGTAGGAAGTAAGTTTGTTTCTATCATGCTCATCCCAAGATCATTAATTCACGTGATATCTTCCAAGTTTTGAATAAATGACTCCCATATTTCTGAAATGTCATCAGGAATACTGCTTCTGAAACTGTCAAGCAAAAGTTGGTTTTCGCCGGAAGTGAAGAAGGGAAACTCCTTGCACTTCGTCAAAGTTTTTCAGAGGTTTGTTACATGTAAATTGTAATAGTAAACTTTTTCTTTGAGTAGAAACTAGAAAGTGAAGAGCCTATCTTTTATCATGAACAAAAATCCTTTGAAGTATTCATTCCTTGCATGAAATATCAGCCTGGATTTTCTTTTTTGCTTGGATACAGGATCTAATTCCTGTATCAAGTAGGATACTTATCTGACACCTTTTGACAGTATTTTTCATTTTGATCATATTAGACAATGCATTAACTTTGTCGCTTTCATGCTTAACAGAGTTTGAATCCACCAGTATTGATCTTTGTGCAAAGCAAGGAGCGGGCAAAAGATCTTTATGGTGAACTGGCATTTGAGAATATCAGAGTCAATGTCATCCATTCTGACTTGTCAGAGATGGAGGTAATCTGTTCATCGTCATCTGCTAAAATTTAATATTCCATTGCAGTCGAAAGCTGATCAAAATGCTAAGCATACTACTCAGTGCAATTCTAGATTGGAGTCCGCAACAATAACAATGCCTAACAGCTTTAAATAGCCTTAATAACGTTATGTGAAGAAATCGAGACCGTGAAGAACCCGAATATTGTTCATCATACTCCTATGTGGGGCCTTCTCCTTCTAAAAGATAGAACATAGAACGAAATGCTATAAAGTTTTTGTTCTTTCCTCTTTTATTGTTCCAGACCTGAGTTGTTTGTTTAGTGAGTAATTACTGAAAATATGGACCTTCTGCTGATTTCTATTTATTCATCACTTATTATATAATTATAAGGGATCTACGGAGGGAACCATCATGGGTTGGCTCATTGATAAAAAAAAGGCTGTGTAAATAAAATGAGTTCAAATTCTGGTAGCCATTTACTTAAGATTTAATATCTTACGAGTTACCTTTGCAACCAAATGTAGCAAGATCAAGCAGTTGTCTCGTGAGAATAGTCTAGGTGCAGGTAAGCTGGTCTAGACACATACAAATAAAAAAAAAAAGAAAAAAACTATTCGAGGAACACAGGGACTAGTGGAAATATTTGAATCTTTTGTACTCTGTCTAATATTTTTGCTTGAATGCAGCGAGAAAATGTTGTTTACGACTTCAGAGCTGGGAAAACTTGGGTTTTAATTGCCACCGATGTAATTGCTCGAGGAATGGATTTCAAAGGGGTTAACTGTGTAATCAATTACGACTTTCCAGATTCTGCAGCTGCATACATTCACCGGATTGGTATGTTCCTTAGCTTGATGCTGTGTTCTTTATTCTCTAACTCGAGGATGCACTTTGTGGTTAATCCTTAGTAATTTCGAAAGATACTCTCTCAATATGACGGCTGTGCCAATTTGCATTTTCATACAGGCCGTTCTGGCAGAGCAGGGAGGAGTGGAGAAGCCATTACATTTTATACAGACGAGGACATTCCATTTCTGCGAAATATAGCCAATGTGATGTCAGCTTCAGGCTGTGAAGTTCCATCTTGGATCACTGAGCTGCGGAAAAAGAAGTGGAAAAAACATAGGCCTGAAAGAGATTCAATCTCAACCAAACCAAAAGATGACGGTGACACCAAGCAGCAGAAAAAGAAGTCGAAAAAACGCAGGCCTAAAAGAGATTCAATCTCGACCAAACCAAAGGATGATGGCAACTCTGAACCACAGAAAAAGAAGACGAAAAAACACAGGCCTGAGAGATTCAATCTCAACCAAACCAAAGGATGATGGTGAAGCCTAATTTAGTTGCTACCTTTAATCTATTTTTCTTACCAAAAAACAAAGTATTTCTTTAGGAAGATGTCCAATGATGTGAAAATGTGTTGATTTATTCAGCTTCTTTGCCGCAACTCGAATGTGATAGGTCATCTTACTTGAAGAATTTGATCATTTGTACATGGTCGACTTAAATACTTCATAGACATTTTTCAAAAGAAATTTTAGGATTCTTGTATATTTGATAGAGCATTTTCTTTGTAAGCTTGCTTAAAAGTCGGACTTATTAAAAATGTCTAATAATGTCATGAACTTTCAATGTTTTTGTCTAGTAGGACTTTGACATATATATTTTTTTTAAAATTTAATTGATCAATTAGATATAAAATTGAATTTTATTTATAATGAGACTTTAAACTTTTAATTCTGTGTCTAATAAGTTTATGAATTTAGAAAAATGTAGAATAGGTCAATAACTTATTTAATACCGGATTGAAAATTCAATAACTTATGAAACACAAAATTGAAAATTTAAGGACTTATTAGATACTTTTTAAAATTCGAAGACTTATTGAAAACAAAATTAAAAGTTCAAAGATCAAATATAAACAAGCTTGAAAATTTAGGAGCTAAACTTGTAATTTAACCGAAAATAAATAGCTATGTCACTATTGAACATCTCATAAATTATTTCAAAAATTGCGTGATGCAATGTACATCCAAGAATCTACTTGACTAATTATTCCTACTATATAATGTAATCAAATGACTCCATCTGTATTGGATCACAACTATCATCTAAAATTTGCAGCATCAACTCCTCTAGCATTGTGTATATACTACCTCTCTCAGGATGCAAGCTATCTTCTGCAAAAAACACATGAACTCTATCCTTGATCTCAATCCAGCTCTGACCTGGAGCTTTGCTGACATCCATTTGTCTCATGGAGCTCCTCAGTCGAGCGAGATCTTTCCAATGGCCAGAAGAAGCATGCATATTACAGAGCATTACGAGAGCAGCGGAGTTAGATGGATCGGTTTTTAATACATTCTCTGCAGCTCTTTTGCCAATCTCAAGATTACCATGGACTTTACATGCTGCTAGCAGAGTCTTCCAGACCACAATGTCGGGGTCGAAAGGCATTTGCTTGATAAAATCCTCTGCTCCATCCAAGCATCCAGCACGAGCGAGTAAGTCGACCATACATGAGCAGTGTTCTCTGGTTGGTGAAATGCCATCTTCCTCTTGCATTGTCCTGTATAACTTCAAACCTTCTTCTACCATTCCAATATGACTACAAGCAGTAAGGATTCCTACAAATGTAATTTCATTTGGCTTTACGCCAAGGCCTCTCATGGTTCTGAAAAATTTGAAAGCTTCTTTGCCGCATCCAGCCTGAGCATATCCAACAATTAAGCTACTCCAAGAAATGATGTCAGGATTGTCAATTGAATCAAACATCTTTCGAGCACTTCCAAGCGATCCACACTTTGTATACATGTTGATTAACGCATTCGAAACAGAAGTATCAAGATTCAGTCCTGATTTCATGATAAAGCAATGAACTTGACTTCCCACTTCATAAGATGCTATTTGTCCAGATGATACCAACACATTAGTTAAAGTAACATGGTCAGGCTTAATGCGAGAAGCAAGCATTAGCTTCGTTAATCTTAAAACCTCACCGGCTTGGTTCTGCTGGAGACACGCTGTAAGCATTGTGTTCCAAGAAACTATATCTGCTTTATTTCCTATATCTTCAAATATTTGAAGTGCATCATTCAAATTTGAGCATTTTGAATACATGTTAAGCAAACTGTTGCACACAGGAATCTCTAAATCAAAGCCCATTTTGACAATGTAGGAGTGAACCTGCATTCCCTGATAAAGCATCACAGGCTCTGAACAAGCACAAAGTAAAGAGAGGACAGTGACATCATTTGGAGCAAGCCCTGTAATCCTCATCTGAGAAAAGAATGACATGGATTCCTTTACATCACCAACACTAGCAAATCCTGCAATGATAGCATTCCAGGATACTAAATCACGCTTTTCTATCTGATAAAATACTGTTCTTGCAGATCCTAAAAATCCACATTTTGCATACATGTCACAGAGGGAGCACCCAGCAAAAACATCACTTCCTAACCCAAATTTTATACACAAGCCATGTATCTGGCGTCCATAATTTGGTTCTAAGAGCTTGCTACAAGCACTAAAGGCACTACCAAAGATGAATTCATTTGGCTGGGAGATAGGCTGAGAAAGCATTTCCCTAAAATGGGATAAAGCTTCAAGCTCATAACCAAGCTGGGAAAACCCTGCAATCATTGAGCCCCAGGAAATTAGATCCTTTGTAATAATATGAGAGAAGACATTTATTGCATCAGCAATTTGACCGTACTTGGTATACATTGAGATTAGAGCATTCTGTGCAATTAGGTGACCGCCAAATTCAGACTTCAGAACATGGGCATGTAGTTGCCTTGCTAACGTAAAATCATCAAGTCCTGAGGAAGATTTTACTACACTTCCAAAGGTAAAGTGATCAGGAATATATCCTGATCGTAACATTTGTAGATACAATGTAATGGCATTGTCCTCCTGACCATAATGTGAGTACCCAGATATCATGGAGGTCCAAGACACTACATTCTTCTGGGGCATTGCATAAAAAACATTTCTTGCTTCCTTCAAAGACCCACACTTTCCATACATATTAAGAATATGATTCTGAAGTATCATATCAGGTTGGTAGTTGAATGTTGACAGATGACGATGAATTTCCCTGCCGTGTTCTAGGGATCTTAGAGAAGAGCAAGCGTTGATCAAATGGGTATAAGTGATAGACTTCAATGAAGAATTTGAACACTTCTGAAAGATTTCAAATGCTTGAAGAGCCTCTCTGTGTAAACTTTTCTTGCAGAGAGAGATTATATTATCGTCAAAAGATTTTTCAGTAACAGGGCAGGGAGAAAAAGCAAGCTGGGTATTGGGTCGAATATGAGAGAATGTTAATTGCAGTCGAGGTTTGAATTTCTTTATTGAGGTAGCTGAACTACAAGGGTTGAAGAAAACAATAGCTTCTGATGATAAAGTTACAAAGTATAAAGAATTTAAGGTTCTTATAAATGCCATTCTCTTAATCTCTATTCTAATGCCATTCTTAAACACACTGCAGAGAACAGCACATGAGGTTTCAATTTATCCATCCCCTGCAACTGCAAGAATCAACTTCCACGTGGAGATTTCAACCATGTTAGGCTTCCACCACTATCTCTGGAATGAATTGGAGTCTGATTGCATAGGACACAACCAGAAACCATGGGGTGGAGGAAATTGAACAAATGAGGCAGTGCCCAGATCAGGCATTCAAATCTATGAAGTGAAACCAGAACTTCCATTCAAATTTCTACATTCCAGTTTCACATTAGAAAATACCTTGTGCGTCAAATGTGTACAGCTCCAGTTCCCCGCGCTAACTCTTTTTCAGTGTCACTGCTCACGTCGAAATATGCTAGCAATATCTCTCAGCGGACATTCTTCGAGCATCTAGCGTACAACATTTTAACATCCATAGAAGTACAGAAAGATCACAATAGCGAAAACAATATTCATAGTCCAAAAAACCTACCTCAAGAGGAAATGTTTGGAGTTTCCGTTGCCATATAATGCAATGATAATAGTCTATAGATAGACTTCAAGTCGAATAACCGAACAAATGAACAAATTCATCGTCGATTCCGATATCAGGAGGCGAAAACAAGGTCTAAGAAATTGGAATTTAGAAACAGAGCCCTTATCGAAATACGAGTCCTGCAGAAGAAGAAGAAGAAGAAATGGGACTTCCAAGCAAATGAAAGAGCGGCGTCCCCGGTGGGGAAGTATCTAAATCCTTGCGGTTTCGAACTGGCAGTGAGCTGAAGAAAGGGTAAAGGAATTAAAACTCTGCGGAAGAGGGAAACGCCATTAGAGGTCTGAGCTTTGTTCATCTTCCTTCTCTTTGATTCGAACATGAAGGCATGGTGCTTTTCAACCGAGGTATGGGTATTTTCGTAATCTTTGGTACAGTTATAGGGAGTAATAGGAATGGTTATAAATATCCCAAAATTATACCTAAATTACGAAAATGTATCATTTGGTTATTAATTCCAAAATTATAACTATAACTGAAGTCTAAAATCCTTAAAATTCTGCCGGCATGCTAAACCAGTTAAGGCATGCACCCTCGACAAGAAGTTAAAAGGTTTGAATCTCTCTCACGTGAATTCAAAAAGAAAAAAAAATCTTCAAAATGATGAAAAGACTGAAATATTGGTAAATTTTAGGACAAAAATCAATTTATAACCCTAAATTTTGGGGATGTATCTAGAGATGTTCATTTTTCCCACAGGGACTCACCTTAACGAGGTGGGGAATCCCCGTTTAAGCAAAAAATGGGAGAGGAAGTGGAAGAAAAAAATTCCCGCTAAAGGGAGACGGGAACAGGGAATGTATTCCCCGTCCCCATTCCCCGCCATGTTTAATTTTTTATATTTATATTTAATTTTTTAATATATATATGTATATATGTGTATAAGTATATATATGTCATTTAAAAGTTTATTGTTAATGATTTAAATAATTGGATATGTTTGAATCATAAGTTAAATATTTTAATTATATGTATGAATTAATTGGATAATTTGATATGTAATATTGTTTTGTTTTTATTAGGAGGTTCAAGAATTTTATCTTTAAATAAATATTTTTTTAATAGAAAATTAACTATTTAAATTAAAAAAATTTGTGAATAATTAAGAATGTAGAAAATTAATGAATATTTTTCATAGAAGTTAACTATTTGAAAATTTATCAAAAGAATTATTTGATTCTTAAAAAGGAAAAAAAAATTAAAAGGAGAATAATTCTCCGCGGGGAACCCGATCCTCGCAAATTTCCCGTCAGGAATCCCCGCCCCGATCCCCGCAAAATTTAACGGAGAATTTTGCGGGGATGGTGATTTAAATGGGGTGCGGGTACAGAGACGGGGAAGTCATCCCCGTCCCCGCCCCGCCCCATGGACATCTCTAGATGTATCCCTAAAAACTCTAAATTAATAATGTTATCAAATTAAACCTTGAACTTTCATAGGTATATCAATTTACACTTTATGTCAGACTCCGTTTGAAAAACATTATTTTGCACGTGTGCAAACTTATAATTTTATGAATTAAACCCTTAAATTGTCATAAGTGAATCAATTTAGACCTCTTTTGTTTCTTTGGTTGTCGTTTATTCGTAACAATTATTACTATTGTTTTTTTCATACAACAAATGTAAAATATGAGAATTTAAATTTTTGATTCAAAGAATTAGTACATGTCAATTACTGCTTAGCTATGCTCACTCTCACCAATAAGATTATTTTTAATGATGTGTCAACCATGGGTGAATATAATTCTAATTTTATTACAATCTTTTTAAGTAATTTTTTTTTAATTTATAAATTTTCCAACCAACGTGAAGAAAATGGCTTTGATCCTAACCTTAATTAAATTAGTTGATGGGTTCCATTCCCACCCAACAATTTGGTACACAGCAAAATCCCTTCTTCCTTTTACTTCAAGAAACCGCTAAATCAAACCATCTCCTTCTCCATGCAAGAACAATGAAATTTCATCTTAAATTCCCTCTCCAAATCCCAAATCCTTCTTCCTCCTTCAATCATAAATTCTTTCCCTCACTTTCTCAGCAACCAAAGAAACAAAAAAATATCTCAAAAATGGGATCTACAGAAAGGCCAAAGAAGAGAACTCAACTCTGCAAAAAAGCCATCGTTCACTTCTCCCTCTGCTTCATCATGGGCTTCTTCACCGGCTTCGCTCCCACCGGCAAATCCTCCATCTCCTCCGCTCCCTCGAACAGAACCGAATTCCTTCCTCCTCCGATTTCCCCTCGAATCGCACAGAGAAATTTGAATTTCAGCCGGAATCTGGCAGCGGAACCGCGGCCGCCGCCGGAGAGGAAAAGAGCGGAGAAGAATCGGAAGGAGGAACCGAAGATCAAACCGAGAAGGCAGATCATAATCGTTACTCCGACGAGTAGTAGCGATAGATTCAGAGAAGTAGGGCTGAGGAGATTGGCGAATACGATTCGGGTTGTTCGTCAGCCATTGCTGTGGATTGTGGTGGAAGCGAAGAGAGATTCGAGTAATGTGGCGGAGATTATGAGGAAAACGGGGATTATGTACAGGCATTTGGTTTTCAAGGAGAATTTTACGGATTCAGAGGCGGAGATGAATCATCAGAGGAATGTTGCTTTGAAGCACATTGAACATCATCGGCTCAGTGGAATTGTCCATTTCGCTGGACTTTCGAATTTTTATGATCTTCGATTCTTCGATGAGCTCAGAGAAATTGAGTATGATTTCTTTTCTTTTTCATCCTTGTTAAAAAATGTTTGGTTATTAAATTTGTAAAGAAATAAAATAGGGAAAAATATATATATATATAATAATTGGTGTTGAATAATAATATTATTAGGGTGTTTGGGACATGGGCAATGGCACTGGTGAGAGCAAACAAGAAGAAGGTGGTAATTGAAGGGCCAGTGTGTGATTCTTCTCAAGTAATAGGATGGCATTTGAAAAAAATGACCAACCAAACAAACCCTAAACCCCATATCCATATCTCAAGCTTTGCCTTCAATAGTTCCATTCTTTGGGACCCTGAGAGATGGGGTCGAACTTCCTCTGTCCAAGACACTTCTCAGGTATATATAATTAAACCTCTCTTTGATATCTTTTTAAAATTTTAAAAAAAAAAAAACGATTGTATTCAAAGTAAATATATACAAATAACCATTTAGTTTTTAAAAATTAAGCATATTTACTTTTCCACCTATGAGTTTTTTTGCTTTATCGTTTACTTTCTAAAAATGTTTTCAAAAACCTAGTCAATGTTTGAAAACAATATATATATAAAAACTTTTTTTCGTATTTGAAATTTGACTAAGAATTCAAATACTTTTTTTTTTAGAAATGTGAAATTCATAGTAAAGAAATTGTGAAGAAACAATCATAAATTTCAAAAACTAAAAACTAAAAACAAAATTGTTATCAAATGGGGCTTTAAATTTATAGATTTAGAAAGCTTGGATTTGTAAGTTAAAAAGCCTAAGATTATATAATACATTTTTTGTTAAAATATCATCTTAGTTCTTGTAGTTTAAGACTTGTTCTATTTTAGTCTTTGTATTTTTAATAAATTTTAAATTTTAAAATTAGTCTCTATTGTCCGTTTATTGTTAACTTTTCCAAACAAACAAAAAAAAGAGATCT
The DNA here is from genome assembly GCA_033996785.1 of Trichosanthes truncata. Classification (NCBI taxonomy): domain Eukaryota; kingdom Viridiplantae; phylum Streptophyta; class Magnoliopsida; order Cucurbitales; family Cucurbitaceae; genus Trichosanthes; species Trichosanthes truncata. The sequence continues at coordinate 55,427,250 of JAWPNB010000003.1, forward strand.
CTATTAGTCTTCCATTTATACAATTTGGAAACATGTTCACACTGTGACTTTTTTTAATGAAAAAAAAAAGATTTCAAACTAACAATGAAGACTAATTTTTAGATTTTGAAAAAGTACAATGATTAAACTTGGACATTTGAAAGTATAAAGATTGAAATGGAATGAGTTTTAAAATAAATGAACTAAAATAGTGTTTTAATCTAAGTTTTCAGAATTACATGGTTAAATAGCATGAAAGGTTTTCACAAAATATAGGTTTGGTTTTTCAACTCTAGACTATACAAATTCAATGGGAAACTAAATACTCGCTAAATATAGTTCGACTATTATCTTACTATTTGAAAACTAATATGTATCCAACATATTATTTGTTTGGGGGTAGAATTTAGCAAAGTGTTACTTTCTTTTTTAAGAAGAAAATATTAATCATAAAAAAAATAAAATAAAAAGAAAATAAAAATTAGATCAAGACTGATCTTGGTGGGATCCACTACACCAACTCGTAGAAACGAAATCATTGGTTAAAAAGTTTGCTCAACTTCCAATCTTTGATAAAGTTTCTTTCTCTAATCATTAGGTAAAGTAATCATAACCTAAAAATCAAACATCATTCTTCGTACAATGTTTTTAATATCAAATAATTTATAAATTTTGGTTAAATTATATGTTTAATCCTTAAGTTTTAAGTTTGTGGCTATTTTGTACCTAAATTTTAAAAGTATCTAATAAGCTTTTGAACTTTTTCAAGTTTGTATCCAATAAGTCTTTAAACATTTAAAAGTGATTAATATGTTTTTAAACTTTCAATTTTGTATCTCATAGATCATTGAACTTTTAATTTCGTGTACATTTTAAAAATTCGCATACCTACTAGACACAAAATTGAAGGTTTAAAATCTTATTAAACATAAAATTCAATTTTATATCTAAAAAATCAATTAATTTTCAAAATTTTTGAATATGTCATAGACTTATTAGATGTAAAATTGAAAGTTCAATTATCTATTAGATAAAAAAAAAAAAAAAAATTCAAAGATTTATTAGACACTCATAAAAGTTCAGCAACTTAAGGTCGTAATTTAATCCAAACAAAAATTATCATAAATAAAATTTAAAAAAAAAAAACCCTAAAAAGGTGGTAATTTAAGGCTGACACCAACTGTTTTCCCCCCATTTTCTGTTTCTAAAATATCAAAATAAAGTTAAAGCTCACAATTTAAGTTTGTCCGGAGGAATTATTTATATTTATTATTTTTAATAATCATTCCTAATGATTTTTATTAATTTTCATCAGAAGTCTGTCAATTTCGTGAAACAAGTAGTACTTGAAGATGAAGCTAAACTCACCGGCATTCCTTCGGGAGATTGTTCAAAAATCATGCTATGGAGCCTTCGTATCTTCACAAAAACTCCTCCAGCCAATCAACAGCTGCCACCTGTACAGGAGGTCACTCAGACTCCGTCACAGCAAGGGACATGATAAAGAAACCCAAAAGTAATCCGACGGCAGAAACCATATTTGTGGGAGGGTAGCATTAGCCCATCCAACGGTCTTAATTTTTCCGATTTTTTATTCTCGTTTCTTTTTCAGAGAATTTTTAATAGGCTCAATGTAATGTTTCTTAATTGTAATGTTTAATCTCTGCTTCTATTTGGAAAGAGAACTTCGGGTTAGACTCGTTTCGGAATGGGGCAGCTAGGCCCATTTAACATGGGCCTATTTTAGGTTGATCTGATAAGCCCACTGGGCTGGTGGTTGACTCTGTAACTCCGGCCCATCGCTTAAAGTTGAAGTTTCCAGAACTTGAATTTTGGAGAGGACTTTGAAAATAGTGGCAATTTCAGAAATGATGAAATATGTATTTAGATTGTTGTGCATAACAGCTATTTTAAAATCTACAAAGAAAATGTATTTGATAAGTTTCGACAATTATTCGAATGGGCAATTGGAGCGTATGACCAAATTAGAGAGGTGGTTTTGAAAAATGTCCAAAAATTAGAATTAGCCGAAAAATGTCCACACGTGCAGATCATGTGGCAAGAAATTTTTATATTTTCCAATTCTGCCCCTGTAAACCATGTTTTATATATAGTGTATCTGAGGTTTAAATTTTGTTTCAAATCTTTTGGTTATTCAAAATCTACTTTATTGGATTTGATTTTTGAATGTTTGGATATTTTTAAATTAACTTATTTTTTTATACATACATCGTGTTCTCAATTTTAAAATAGATTCTTATTATTTTATTTTATTTTTTCATTTTAAAATTGTTTACATTATTTATTTCTTTCTTTTTTTGCTTTCTTCCCCATATGTTTTATGTTGGGTTTCACAGGCTTGAATATTAATGCTTGAAATTTTGGCAGGATCTATAGCTAAAGAAATTAGATGATTGTATAAAGTTTATTCAATATCCATCACATGAAAATATGAACCTAAAGAGTTCATAACTGCCATTAGTGCCCACCTTTCCAATGATCTGGCTCCGGCAAAATCCAGAGCGAGATCAACCGTCGGATTCTTAAGCACCAAAACAACAAAAACAACCAACGTAAGACCTATTAGTAAAGAAGTCAAGATCTCCTTTAACTCCATCCCTCTGAAGAATCCAAATTTTTTCAGGTTTTGCTCGATTCAATCACGATGTGGGAAGATACCAAAATCGACATCATGGGCAAGCTCAAAATAGAGCATGTTCGATAAAACTTCTGCGAATATTGTCTCTTTGAAGGTTAGGAATGGTAAAAGTATTCAAGGAATGTTTATTTGCATTTCCTATATTTTGCATACTACAATGCCTATTGATTTAACCTTTATCTTTTTTTTTGCAGTGTATGATTTGATTTTTAGTGGTTTGGGTCCTATGCAAATGTCAATTCAGGTTTGGTTTGAGTATCTCAGTATTTGTATTTATGTTCTTTACGTTGCCATTAGATTTTTTTAATTTTTGTTTGGTTCAAATACTTTTTCTTCGTAATTGTGTTTTTATCCATCATATTATTTTCTTAGGTAGGTTAATTTATTATTTTTCTAAGATTTTAATTTGTATGTATTTTTATTCTAGAATACATAATTAGTTGTTGATTTATCTTATTTTAAAGAAGATATGGTTGTTGTGATTTTAAAATTTAGATTTTGATTAATTATGAGATAATTGTATTACCTTTTATTCATGTTTTCGTTTGAGGGCATTTTTTTTTTCTTTTTCTTCGTAATTGTGTTTTTATCTTCAAATTATTTTTCTAGGTATGTTAATTTATTGTTGTTTTTAAGATTTTAATTAGTATATATATATAGAATACATAATTAGTTGTTGATTAAAAATATTTCAAAGAAGATATGATTGTTGTGATTTTAAATTTTAGATTTGGATTAATTATAGGATAATTATATTATCTTTTATTCAGATTTTCGATTGAGGTCTTTTTTTTTTCTTCGTAATTTGATTTTCATCCATCAAATTATTTTTCTAGATAGGTTAATTTATTATTTTTCTAAGATTTTAATTAGTATGTATTTTTTTATTGTAGAATACATAATTAGTTGTTGATTTACCATATTTTGAAGAATATATGGTTGTTGTGATTTTAAATTTTAGATTTGAATAAATTATAGGATAATTGTATTATCTTTTATCCAAATTTTTGGTTGAGGGTATTATTTTTGTTAATATATTGTTTTTATAAGATTTTAATTAGTATGTATTTTTTATTGTAGAATATATAATTAGTTGTTGATTTAAGATATTTTAAAGAAGATATGGTTGTTGTGATTTTAAAATTTAGATTTGGATTAATTCTAGGATAATTGTACCATCTTTTTATTCAGATTTTCTATTGAGGACATTTTTGACATTTATTAATTTGATTTAAAATTGGATAAAAATTGTTTGAACATTTTCCAAGTGAAAATAAAAATTGGACATTTTTTAAAATGCCTATTTAAATTTTGTCATTCTTCTAGTTATCCCTATTCGAATTCTACTCAACATCATCCCTTTAGCAATTATAGAGTAAAATTAATAGTTATCATAACATAATATTAATAATGAATATCAAACAATTAATATAAGCTAAATTATTCAAAATGCCCAAACTTTGAGGCTAATTTTAATTAGACTAAATTATAAAAAATATTCTTGAACTTTGTCATTTGTTTCAAAAATATCCTTAATCTTTTAATAGTTACAATATTATCTTTGAGTTTTCATAAATGTTTCAAAACTACTCTTGAAGTAGAAATCCATTAGAATTTTAGACGAAAAGTCAACATGGTGATGATTTGGAAGAACGTGGCAGTGACTAAGATGCTTGTTTGGATTAAATTTGAAATAACAGTGTTTCGCCATATCAAATTTTCGTCCAAAATTCTAACGAATTTCTACTTCAAGAGTAGTTTTGAAACATTTATGAAAGGTCAAAGGTAATATTATAAAATTTGAAAGATTATGGATATTTTTGAAACAAATGGCAAAGTTCAAGAGTATTTTTTATAATTTAGCCTTTTAATTATACCCCTAGTGCTTAAAAAGTTCCACTACTACTACCCTTGACCTTTAAAATTGATTCAAATATGCCCCTAGACAAGTTTATTATAAAACAAGTGACGAAAATTGACATGGTTGTTGAGTTGTAAGTTTAAAAAATGAACAAACGTGACAAGTACCAATAACCACTAGCTTTTCAAGCTATGTTTGTCGTTTATTTTTTAACTTACATATGCGTAAGTAATTGCCTAGAGGTTCTCAACACTTGTTATGTTTGTCATTCATTTCTTTAAAAGCTATCTACTATTGCTTTATTTCTAACTCAGCGGCCGCATTAGTTTTTGTCACTAGCTTTAGCATTGAACTTGTTCTAGGATATATTTGAATCAATTTTAAAGGTCAAAGGTAAAAGTGGAACTTTTTAAACGATAAATAAATAATTGAAACCAACCTCAAAATTCATGAGCATTTTGAATAATTGACATTAATATATTAATTTCCTAGAACATCATATTAATCCCACCAGAGGAGACACAAATTACCATGTACTTATTTTTAGTACATTACAAATGAAGAGCGAGAATTCACCTAACCTAACCATAGCTCAAATGAACAGTAAAAGGGTGATCTACCATTTAGGGACACTAATGCCTAAACACACAGTTTTAACACTTAGATCCCCTTTAATTTTAAAAGGTGATGTCATGTTCACTCAAGCTTTGGCTTCACAATTGTAGCAAATTCTTGAAGAGAGAATTCAAACCTACACTCCATGATATTCTGTAATGGAGTGAGAAGACAGGCAGGAACTACAAAACTCACATATGTTATACTGTATTTACTAGCTAAATATAATCAAAATCAAAATCAATGGTTTTGAAGAGCAGAAAGGAACTTGGAAGCAACCATTTGATTCTTTTTGGCAGAATCTGATACTTTCCTTTGAAAGGGAGGGGAAGAGTCAGAGTCAGAGAGAAGTGGAAGTGAAAAATGCGCCTAACCTACAAGCTTCAACATACTATTGTTTGTTTCCCATGAAAACAGAAGGAAGAAAAGGCCATTTGTGTGGTTAGAAGTTCTTTGAGATTTGTCTTCGTAGATTTGTCTTCAATGGGTTGATTTTTTCTTGAATAATTTGCGATTTTAACATCTCGGTGTTGTGATATTCTGGCTGAAAGTCTCTGATTTCACTAGTTGGACTTCATAACTTTGCATATTTTCAAGGTAACTTTGCTGACATCTTAAGGAAATGTTCGAAAAGCTAAAAGGATATTAAACAAAGAAATCTAACCATCTTCCCCACCAAGCTTTATTTGGCTTTAGTTTAATGGGATTTTATACACTTTTTTTAACTGAACTGAATTTAAGTATTTATATGATGTTGGAAGTGAAGTTCAATCTCTTCTATGTCATTGTAGTTACAGGCTTTTTTTTAATCTCTTCTTCATATTGTCATTATTCCCTGAAGAACATTGATTAGAACAATCATAGAGGGATGGGAAGGAGAGGAAATTGGTTTAAAACTTTGAAGAAAGCTCTCAGCCTCTCCAAAAGGAAGAAAGACCAGGTTTATAACTTTCCATCTTGCTTATCATACTGACTAGATGGGAAATTTTCATCTTCTTTTGAATTTTCTAATATTCTTTGTAAATTTCATTTCGGTTTTCGATGTGCAGAAGACTAAATTGTCTGGCAAACAAAAACGCCCCAGTGCATGTTCTACTCCTTCAGTGACTAATGCAAACCAAACTCAGCTAGAAAAAGTAAAACCAACCTGTGAGGAGAATGAAGACCACTGCAGAGCTCATCCTGTTCCAATTTCAAATTCCACAGGCAGGGCTTCTACAGCTGCGACTCAGTTTGTCCAGACCAGTACTGTAACTCAACTCACCAGAAAATCTAGAGAGGAAATGGCAGCAATCAAGATTCAGTCAGTTTTTCGTGGATATCTGGTGTGAACTCATTCCTGCAATCTTATCTCATGAACGTGATTTCTTTTTTTGGTTAAATTATACAAAATGTCAAATACTCGCTATGCTTTCCATTTTTACACATGAACTGTCATGTCAATTTCTATTTGTCATGTTAATAGAAAAACTCTCAAATGATTTTTTTTTAATAATTTCAAGTCGAGGGTTAAAATGAAATTATTCAAAGTCTAGGAACATTATTGAAACTTAACCCAAAATTTAATGATATTTTGTATAATTTAACAATTTCCCTTTTAGTTTTTAAAGGTTGAAATTTGTAAATCAACTTTCTAAAGATTTCAATTGATAATCTTGGATAAACAAGTAGTAATGACAGTTCAATACCATCACTTGTAGGATCTAACACCATGACCATTGAACCCAAAAGCTTAAGCTAATGGGTTATGGTAAATTTAATATTTAATCTAATACTTTAACACTCTCCTCACTTGTGGGTTAGAAATTGAAATTTGTATAGGATGCAACAAGTTTCTATAAATATTAATTAGGAAGAAATGGCATTAATTACCAGAGTTTGACACGTAGGACTTCCTGCTCTAATACCATATTAAATGACTACTAAACTCAAAAGCTTAAACTAATGGTTTATAGTAAATTCAACATTTTATCGATATTTTAACACAGGCAAGATCAGAAATACGAACCTTAAGAGGGCTGTTGAGGTTGAAATCATTAATGGAGAGTTCAGTTCTGGATCGTCAAGCCATGAACACTGTCCGGTGTATGCAAATTTTTGTTCGTGTCCATTCCCAGATCCGATCAAGGAGGTTGAGGAAGCTGGAGGAAAATCAGGCTCTCCAGAAACAACTCCTACAAAAACATGCAAAAGAACTAGAGACTTTTCAGGTCTTCATTATCAATTATCAGTTTTACTCAACTATTTTATGTTTGAGATGAGTTTCTCGGTCTATAATCCGGCAGTGAGATTTGTTTTCGTCTAATCTCTCTTAACATTTCTCCTTAATACCAATGACCAAAACAAGCAGTTTCTCATGCTTTAGTTACTTTCCTAATCAGCTTCATTCTTCAAGTGTCATCTAAAAATTGAACTTTTAACAGGTTGGGAAAGGGTGGAACGACAGTACACAATCAAAGGAACAAGTTGAGGCTAAACTACTAAGCAAGCATGTAGCAGCTATGAGAAGAGAGAGAGCATTGGCTTATGCCTTTTCTCAACAGGTGATTTATTCACTATTTCTTTCATCGAATAGAATTGATGCATTTGATAAACTAGAGTAAGAGAGAAGTGATATAAAACACAAAGTTGTAGTAAGCATTTCTTTTTTCTTTTTAACCAGGGTATCTAGGCTCACTCCTTACATTATGCTCATGGTCCACTGCACTAATATCTGGAGAGCCTTCACCCACTCCAAAGCGGGTTCTGAAAAAACACAAAAGATTTAGTTTTAAAATTTTCATTATAGGGGTTCGAAAGTAAGAGTTTGGAGGGTATCTCATATGTTACCACCGGTCCACCAACCCCACAGCACCCTCTGTGATGATAGTTTTAGTGACGAGTTTGCTTATGATGGGTGCAACACATCAAACGAATAAATATCAACTAGTCTAAATTATCATCATTCATCTGTCTTTCCAATAGTTCTTTATTACTCTTGTACTTTGCTTATTGTCAATTTGTTTATAGTTTGCTTTAGAAATCCTCTTTGACAATTATCTATTCTGCTTGGTCAATGAACATGGAAAATATTACATAAAAGCTAATGGAAAATGACTCCTATCATTTAGAATTATGTATTAATAGATTAAAAGAAAACATTCAGACCTCAAATATGGAGAAATTCTTCAAGTTTTCGTCTGAACTCCTTCAACAGAAAATCTGGAGAAATTCTTCGAGGTCAAAAAATCCACTGTTCACAGATCCGAATAATCCCACCTGGGGATGGAGCTGGTTGGAGAGATGGATGGCAGCTCAACAATGGGGGGAAGCGAGCTCTGGCATTGTTTGTGGAGAAATCAATAAAGCCGATGCTCAATTCGAACTGAGCTCGGAGACCAATTCACCAACAGCAAGCCGATCTGAAAGCTATAGATATACCTTCCAGCCCCTCTCGACTCCTTCCAGACGAAGATCAGTCGCAGAGGCGAAGCAAATGAAACCATCAAGCACAAGAAAGAGCTCAGTTCCAGATGATTCTCTCGAAGCTAATGCTCAATTTGAATTGATTTCGGAGGCAAATTCGCCAACAGCGAGCCGATCGGAGAGCCATAGATATACTGACCAGTCCCTCTCAACTCCATCCAGACGAAGGTCAGTCGCAGAGCCAAAGAAATTGAAATCATCAAGCACAAGAAAGAGCTCGGTTCCAGAAATTGAAGGATTCGGACTGACCTTGGAGGCAAATTCGCCAACAGCAAGCCGATCCGAGAGCCATAGATATGCCTTTCCCTCCCTCTCAACTCCTTCCCCGCGAAGGTCAGTCGCAGGGGCGACGAAATCGATGCAATTCGGCACAAGAAAGAGCTCGATTCCAGATGATGACTGCAAGAGCCTGGCTAGTATACAATCAAACAAGTCGCTTAGGCATAGCAATGGAGGACCTAGATCATCCGTATGGGACGACGAAAGCCAAACCAGTTCACCAATTCTTCCGAGTTACATGACGTCCACCGAATCGGCGAGAGCGAAATCCAAGCTTCATACTCCATTTGAGATGGAGAAGAATGGAGCTCGAGAAATGACGTCGTTTAGTTCTTCATCTAAGAAACAGTTGTTATATCCGCCATCTCCGGCCAGGTCGAGGCGGTATTCCGACCGTCTGAAGGTGGATATAGCAGCTTGAATGAAGAGAATAGCAGAAGCAAGGGGGACATTGTTTGAATTTTGATCGTGCGAAGGAAAAAGTCGTACGTTAATGGCGGGAAGATTGCAGTGAAATCCGCCATCCATTTGCTTTATTCCTGCTGCAGCTATATTTCGTTCGTGGTTGGTTCAATAAAATATACTTAATTTGAATTTTGCGCGTTTTTTTTTCCCTACTTGTAATCTTTTTTTTTTTTTTTTTTTTGAGAAAATGTAATCATTTTCTTCTTGAAGAAGTTGTAATGTAAACATTTTGTCTTCGTTCTTACGAACTTATTAATTTTGATATCTGCTTCAATTATGCATTTTAACATTTCAATATTTTTATTTGTAAAGAAAAAACACGCAGGTAACAATTTTTTCAAAATACCTAATAAAAAAAATTAAAAATAGTAAGTAGAATTAAAGCTTTAAAAATAATAGCCACAAAATTAAAACCAGCTACATAACTATAAAATATTAGGTACAATTTCACTTTTTAAATATTTTCAATTACATCTGTAGTTCCCATAAAAAAATCACCATCTGTTGTCATTTAAAAACCAGATAAAAGGTTGGCCTAAGTTCCTTTTTAAAGAACAATAATAATATTTGTAGGCTCAGAGAAGTTAGCAAAATAAACAAATAACAGAGGGTGAGAGATCTCTAGTGCTTCAGTAATTAATGAAAATAAGAACAAACCAGAACCTTAAATAAGTAGCCATAAAAGCCAAAAGAACCTTGGCCTCATGAATTGCTGTTAAATATAGAAGTACAGTAATCTAATGAAGCAATGGTGGTAAAATTTCATACCCTTGTCCAAAATGTGAAGGCAAAAGGAAGAAGCATGATATCAATATCAATATGGCATTTACATCAGCATTTGGAAGAAAAAATAAATATGCTATTATTAGCTAAAGAGAAGAGAAAGAAACAACGGTATTAATCGGGGCAACGTATCATTTTACAGTAGGATCTATAGTAGTTGCTACCTCTCCTGTATTTCCTTCGAAAGGAGAAGCTTCCATTCTTTCTCTTCTGTCAACTGGCCCCTTGGGAGGTCCAAAAATGGTGGAAAATATCTGTCTATGACATTCATCACAAAAATAGAGAAAGGAGAAGTGCCCTTCATTTGAGAGCTTATGCAATATGGCTGCTGGTAAAATGCGGCCTATATAATCAGTCATTGATGGAGGAACTACCTTATCATCTATTCCCTGTTCAACATGATCAAAGTTTATATTAGAAAAAGAATCAAGAATTTCCTGGTCAGTCTCTTATTTTCAGTTTAACTATGCTACAAATTATTGTCATCACACCATACGCTATATAAAAAGTACGTTCCAAGATGCAAGACCTCATTCGCCCATTTGGAAACATATGATTCGGAAAATTCATGCATACACTCACGCACCACATGCATCTATGTATATCATTATTATGATTATTATTATTATTATTATTATTTTAGTTGAACAAGTGGGGGATCGAACCTCTGACCTCTTGATCAAGGCCATGATGCCTTAACTAGTTGAGGTATGCTCAGGTTGGCTATGTGTCTATGTATATTAGCATATATGAAGTGCGTGTGAGTGGATGTCATGAGAAAAAAGACAGAGAGTTCCAAATAAAGAATGGTAATATGTTCATAATCTTCCAAGGGCAATTAGAACAAACAAGTCCAATTTAAGCAGTTAGCATAAGATTCTGTATGATGTCATGTGAGGAAAAGAGAAGTGGCCTGACCTGCCATATATGAATGGGACCAACAAATCCTGCCAATTCACATTCCTCTTGACTGTACAATGATTTGAGCCAAGGAAGAATGCCTGTTCTTTGACATTTTCTCTGCACCCTAAGATCTGCCAAGCTAAAGCCCCAATTTGACACCAGTAGCATAGTTTCTTCTATAAATGGTTTGACATTTTTCTGGCGGATTGACTCTTCCACATTCCTGTACCAAAATTCCCTAAATTTTGGATCTTCTATCAAAACTTCGTCCTGAAAATGTGAAGATTGTGAGTTGAGTGTTGAGGCTGACCATATGATAGGTGCAGAAATGTAAATTATGTATCTATTGACTTGCTTTTCTATAGACGACAGTTGCAGTAAAAACTAAAAGATAGTTAGATTGGTGGGGTCACAGACTTTCTTGCCACCTCCTAAAAAAAAGCTTATCATTGGATTTATGGATGTCTTCCCAATAGTCCACGAACTCACCTTCTTTCCCAGTGAAAGGGATAACTGTCTAGCAATTTCTTCATGCCTTCCTGACAGAAAACTTCGACGATAGAAGTAAGATAGGAATCTAGGAAATCTACGAGCTAAGAAATATAGTAGTCTCTTCCGTGGACCCCAATTTTCCCAAGTTCTTCTCAACTCTTCCCTTGTCATGCTTTTTTCGTATGGGTTGATCATTGGAGCCACCATGATTGCACCTGCAAATTCGAAGATGTTTATTGAACTTCCAAAGTAAATGCACAGTTTATGTTTAAATAATGAGAGAATACAATTCATTGTAATAACCAGCGGATATAAGCAAATCAAACTTCCATGTTACTAAATTGGAAATTGGATTCACCGTTTAAACAAAACCAGAATGAACTCTCTCTGGGCCGGGGGTAGCCTCCTGAGTTCAAATTACAAAAGTTTGTAACTTTTTTGTACTCCTTGTATAGTCCTATGTTCTTGTATTTCTAATATTCATTAGTGAAAGAGATACTTAGCTTGCAAATATCAAAGTAGATCTCACAATTCAACAATCAAAATGGAAGTCCAAGAGAATACCAAACGGTGTCCCAAACTATCGCAGTACAGTCTCTTCAAACTATTAAAATTTATACGTACATTCTCACACACCTGCAATTCTGTCTGGAATATATCGAAGTGCAGCCCAAGTATGCATGGCTCCTTCAGAGTAGCCAAGCACCCAAAATTTTCCATTAATACTAACAGCATCAGCTAGGTGTAGCATATCCAATGCTGATGAATTTAGATTCCTGTTGGGTTGAGGATCACTCTCCCCAAAACCAGGAAGATCGTACGCAACCAAGTGAACACCAAATTCTTCAAGCAAAGATGATTTGACTCCCGGTATACCTGCCATAGAAATAGACGCTTTAATCAATGTTAATTCCACAACAACCTTCCCAAGATTTAGGAATGTCCAACTTTTGTGATTCAAGAATTGCATTTCAAAGAATTCATGAGTTTCAAGGTATTCTATTTTATCATTTTTACCTGCAAATCGGGACAAAAGAAAAGAATGTGGGGCTATTATGGAGAATCTAGCTCTATCAGCTGAAACACCAAGTACATCATAGGCCATGTGCCTGCCATCGGGAAGAAGTATGCGAGAAGCACTAGGAGGATGATCACGCACCTTCATTATCAGTCGGCTAAAGCTCTCATGTCTGTTATTTACACAGATTACTGCAAATAATATTAATTATTGCATCAGAGCTCTTACCGAATCAAGATAATACCACAGTTTCACGATTACCACTCGTATATTACCATCAAAACTACATTCAATAAAAAATGACATACTTGCCAGACAACTAAGATTGAAATCAAGAGGGAAGATTACAAGATCTCCTTGTATGGTATGGAAATAATCAACAGGAGAAATGTTCTAGTTGAAGCAATTGACAAAGAAAGAGTACTGTAATCTTCTGAATTTGAAATTATCAGAAAGAAAAAGGAAAAAGAAATTCAAAATCTGAACACACCTGTGAATGCGAGAATGGAAACAAAAAATATCACCGGCCAAGCATAAACAGGGTCGCGATCCTCCGGCAAAAACTCGTTAAGAAAACTCAATCTAGCAGTAACATTCGCGCAAGGTCCTCTAAGCTTTTGAGCAACGTATGAATCCTCGGTAATCAAATTCTGCTGCACAATGTCCCTACAACCTCTCCCCAATTCAAGAAGAATTTCACCCCACGCGACCGCAAATCCCTTAACCTGATCCTTCAAGCTCTCCGATTCCTCCGATTCATAGTTCCGCGACTCGACCTGGAAATCCGATCTCGTATTCTCATACGAAGGTGAAGAAATTCCGATCGGTTCCGCCACGTATCGGATCCCGGAATCCTCCACCAAACTCGCAAGTTCTTCGCTCCATGAGCTCGATCCTCTGATTTCCGACATCGGCAACTGAATACTCACTTCTTCAACCACTTCAGAGACATCAAACTCCGGGCAACTACAGTGAATATGCGCACAGAATGTCTATAGCGTCAGAGTCACACATTCATCCATATATATATATATATATATAGAGAGAGAGAGAGAGAGAGAGAGAGAGAGAGAGAGAGATTGTGCGTGTGAATGTGTGCCTTTGCTTTAAGAAGAAAATTCCAGAGTAATAATGTCAAACCATCATATAACAGAACTAGAATCGATACTTTACAAGCGTGATAATGGAATCTCGTTTGTTCAACTACGTAAAAACCCTAGCCGTAGCCGACCACCATTCAAAAGGAATCAAACTAATACACAAAACAATAAGCAATAAGAAAATACTTACTCAGAGATAAAGCCAAAAGCATCTCTGTTCCATGCTTAGCTTTCACTTTCCGACACTGAAATTTGCTGACGCTCTCTCTCTCTTAATGCATAAGCTTTTTTTCTTGTGTGGAAATTGACTGGTTAACCAAATCCATTTCGTCATTACTTAGTGTTTATTAGCTTTTTTGCCGTCACCTGTTACGAATCCGACTAGACGATGAATAGAAGCCGTCGATTGGCTTGCCTTTTGAGTGGTTATGAAAGTGACGTACATGATCTTTCCACGTCGCTAACTGCCGGGTACCGGTTTGGCCGGTATATCTAGGGGAGGTTTGAAAAAGGCGTCCACCTGCTGTTGACGGTTGCTGTATACTGAAACATGATGGAGTGATGTGCGGGAAGAAGACACGCGACGTGACTAGAATGTGTGAGCTATTTTACAAATTAGAGTTGGTTAGGGTATGGGATATAGATTTGATACATGTATGCAATATAACTTGTCAACATTTAGAGATGTTTGGATTTGGGATATAAATTCGACACATGCATCGACATCATCCCTTATGACTTGAATGTGCCACTAACATTTGGAGATGCTTTGAAGATTGAAGAGACTTTGAAAGCAATGAGTTGAGATAATAAAAATAAATAAATATTGAAATTCTGAGTGTTGGTGAAAAAATGGTGAAGAAAACTCATTTTTATAGTAGTAAACTGTGAGAGTTACAAAATCTTTTGAATTCCACCACTTTTTTTAATTCTATTATGAATTATAATTAGGTTAAATTATCAAAAATACTCATGAACTATGGGTTGATTTCAATTATATCCCTAAACTTTGAAAAATTTTATTTTAACTCTTGAACTTTGAAGTTTGTTTCAAAACAACCGTTGAATGCTTTTTTTTTGTTAAATTCATGGATGAAAATGATGTTTTTGCATTTGATTTGTTACTTATGTGAACATATTTGAACATATACATTGAAAAACAAGTCAAAACATATGCAAATACGTCATTTTTCGTCCATAAATTTAACGAAAAAAACCTTCAAAACTTGTTTTCAAACAAACTTCAAAGTTCAATGGTGGTTAAAATGAAACTTTTCAAAGTTTAGGGATATAATTGAAACCAACTTCATAGTTCAGAGGTATTTTTGACATTTTAACCTTATAATTAAAGTCATAAATATTTGAAGTTAATGTTGGAACAACCTTTACATTCCAGGCTTTAAGAATTCTAAACATTTATTATTGATATTTAATTAATTAACTAATTTAATACTTATAATCAATTCTTAATGGCACATTTTGTAAATTGGTAAATTAAAGTAGGGACAAAAGTGTCCAAAAATGTTTTTTCAAGATTCTCCCTTTTTAATATATTATAGATTATAGATATGGATCAGTTCATTGGATTTCGAATTTGGATCAACAAATATCGACACCATATACATTCAATTGTTTGAATTGAATCATCATTGTTCACACGTAGTTTTGGAAGAAATTGGACACGTGGAATGAACTTGTGTGTTGTATTAATTTTGTGGGTGTGATACAATCTCTAAGTATGATAATCTGATTCTCTCTCCTGTACGTGTGTTTCACTCAAGGGCTAGAGTGCACCTAAGGATTTCATAGTCTTTTGAATTTTTTTGTTTTGAATTCTCTTTGAATTTTCTGGAGAGTTTTGGGCTTGTTTGGTAGACAATCTGAATTTTGTTTTATGTTTTTAGATTCACTGAGTTCAATGAATATATGTTTAGCAGACGTGTTTTTGAAAACTGTTTTCGGATTCTATGATCCAAATAGTAGAAATTCTGAAAACAACATTTTTATGTTTTCATTGTATTCAAATTTTTAATTTGAAATTTTAAAATGCAAAATTACATTATAAAATACCAAAACTTTAATAAATATAGTATTTCATGTTATAAACTCAATTTATTTTTGTTAAATTAAAATATGTATAATATAATATATTGTAAATTATATGAGTAAAATAATTATTACATACAATTTATAAGAAAAACCAGGTTCATAAATTAATTAATAATGAATTATATTCAATTTAATATTTAGTTTTGCAACTACAACTAGTTAATGATCTGTAAATATATCATAGAACACATTTTGAACAATTGTTTAAATTCGAAACTAATTTCTAAATCTACTAACAAACACATATATGAAAACACGAAATACAACTATGTTTTTCATTTAATCCTTTGTTTTCAAAATTATGTTTTCAGATTTCCTACCAAACATGCATTTAATTTATAAACCTTTCAAATGGAGGAGACCTCTTTTATTTATAGAGCTTTCAATGGTCATATGGACTTGGACTTTATTGACTTTTGGGCCAAACATTGGACTTGTGCTTTGTTGGCTTTGGGCCTAACCATTTGGATTTTAGTTCTTTAACTTGGACCCAATTTTTTTATGACTTAATTTGACCAAAATAAATTTAGTTATTTGATCAAAATAGTCATAATGAAGATGTGTGACCTCATAATTTTAGATATGCCAATTTTTGTTTTCAAATTAAACTTTGAACACATGTCAATTTATAATTGATCCTAACTTTAATTATTTTTAATTTTGTCATTAATTGATACAATGACGTGACAATTTGTGATGGTCAAATTTCTCCTTCAACAATCTTAACTACTTTTATATTTCTTTTGAAATTTAAAATAGTAAATTGGATTTTATTTGAATTTGAATAGTGTGATTTCAAAAAACAATGATAGTAAATACATTTAAATAACCACCATTCATTGTCATTTAAAAGAAAAATAATAATTTTCTTTAAAAAAATCATTAGATTTAGAATTTGAATAGAAATATGATCACAATTAAGACAAAACCAATATCGTGCTATGAATGTAGATTATTTTTCTTCAACAATGTAAAATTCAACTTAAAGTAATTAAAAAAATTAAGACAAGAAGAGGTGCACGGAACCGAACCGAACCGAACCTATTCGAGGTCGGGTCAGGTCGGGTTTCATTATTGCTTCAGATCGAACTGAACAGAATCAATATGGTCGGTTCAATTGTCGATTTCATTTGCCCTACGTCATTTACAATTTCACGCAACACGCCTCTCTTCATCTCTTTCATTATCTTATCTTCAGCCCACCCTACTAATTTGCAGTTTGCACTGCAACTGCATCTATCTCTCCCGACTTCGCCCCCGCCAGCCATCGCATCTCAATGCGTCAGTTCCTGCTGGTCGTCGCATTTCTCTCTCCCAACGTCAGCCCCGCTGCTCGAATTTCTTTATATGCTCGGATTCGTTAGTAGCCCAAAAATCGTCAATTAGGAAAGAAAGTTAAAGAAGCTCGTTTGCCTTTGGTCTTTCACGGTAAGTTCTTGATCTCGATCTCAGTTTTTTTTTTTTTTGCTTTTTTGGCATGTGGGTTTGTTTTTTAATAACTATGTTTTGTTGAGTTTTTATTTTCTTTTTGGGAAAAGTTTGTTCCATTATGATTGTTAATTTTGTTTATTGTGTTCTCCTTTCTGGTTGTGGCTGTGAATTTCGTGTTGCTTCTTGAAATGATTGGGGGTATTTGAATATGAATTTTATTGCCAGTTTTGATCATCAAGAAGTTATGTCCCTTCACAAGCTTGATTTGGTCCTTTCCTGTTTGAAAAACTTTGGAACCTCTTGGAGTTATGCATCGACTGTAGCCCACTCCTTTGATAGCCACCACATTGTGTGTTGCAGGGCAGTAGTTGAATACTGCACAAAGCAAACAAATTCATATAAGAAAAAATCCTTAAGAATAGTATAAAATAATTAAATATATTGCAATTTTTATGTTCAAATTCTTCTTATAGTGTCAAAGATAACAGATGCTGAGGTAAATTTCCCTTATAAACCCAAAATCTGATTTGTAATTACCCTTCATCCTCTCGCCATTACGAAATGAAATTTGATTCATGTTATTTTGTTTGTGTTCTTCTGATTCCAATCGCTAGGTTTTTTCTGTTGCATAACTCGTTTTGTTTCACTTTATTTAAAAAAAAAAGTGTTACATTTCTGCTATATTAAACTGAAAAACTCTTTGATAATGCTTTTAAGGTTTTGAGGGTTCTCTCCCAGTTCTTTGCATTGGGCGAATGAGACTTATTGTGTCCTTAGTGATACTTTCATTTCTATGGGGATTGTAGGATTGGTGTGGAAGGATGAGAATGCCTATACTTCTGTTGTTCTAATTTTCTTTCCCCATGAATGTTGGTGGAATTAGGTTTGCACTGTTTGAAATGATTTTTCAAGATGGGGAATTTCAGGTTCACTCTTTAAAAATTTGTACTCCATTTTCTAAAGAAGATTTTTCCTCTCTCTCTAGTTTTTGTATCTATTTCTTTCTAATGCAGTAGTTGATTGTTTTCACTAGTGAAGTTAAATTTATTTATTTTTTCTACATTGAATCGTATGCTATGCCTCCTAGAAAGAAGTTGATGCTATTATCTGCTTGTGGGATACTGGAAAATGATTTGGTGTTTAGGATTTGCTTTCATTTTCATCTTGTTCCTTGCTAGAAATCCTAGATTGCCTTTAACCTGAATGATTCTTGGTCATGTCATCTTTTAGGAGTCTATTAAATGTAATCGTTCTGAAAAGATTTGAGGAAGAGTTGGTTATAATCCATCTTCCAACACTTTTGCCACCCCCTTTTATTGATGCTAGTGTTACCGTTTTGAAATAGTCTTGCAACATAGTCATTAGTCTAAGATTACTCGTATAGATAGATAGTTTAGAGATTTGCCAATTCAATGTACATTTGTTCCTACCTTTCCCTTACTCACTTGAGTATTCATTTGGTTAGAAGGAGGAGAAAAATATTAGGAACTCTAGAAATTGAGTATTCATAAGCTTTACTTGGTTTAATTTTTGTTATAGGATGGCTTCGTCTTTTACAAATGAGACTTCGAAACAAAGTCATTCTAGTCAATTCTTCATTCAGTTGAAAATGATAATCCTGAATTTGGTGCGAGTAGTAAAATAGGATCGTTAGGGAAAAGCAAACCTACTAAACAAGCTTCAGACATTTGGGAGCATTATATTAAAGTAGAGGGATGTGATCCTGAATTTCCTAGGGCTGCTTGTAAATATTGTGGGATAACATATGCATGTGATTCTAAGAGAAATGGAACAACAATTTTGAAAAGGCACTTAGATAAATGTAAGAAGTTTCCAAGTATTAAAGAAGAGGGAGATTCTGAATGTAAGATAACTACATCATTTACTCAGGAGAATTATAGAATGATGTTTGCTTGTATGGTCATATTGGATGAATTGCCATTTAAGTTTGTAGAAAGTGAAGGATTTCATAAATTTTGCAAGGCATTAAATCCAAAGTTTGTAATTCCATCACGAGTCACTGTTGCAAAAGATTGTTTTCAATTATACATGGGGGAGAAAAAGAGGTTGAAGAGTGCCTTAGCTCGAAGTGGCCAAAGAGTTTGTTTAACTTCTTATACATGGACTTCCATTCAGAATATTAATTACATGGTTATAACTGCTCATTTCATTGATGGTGATTGGAACTTGCACAAAATAATTCTAAACTTTTGTCAAATAACTAATCATAAAGGAGATACGATAGGAAGAGCAATTAAAAAATGCTTGCGGAGTTGGGGTATTAATAGACTTTTTACCGTTACGGTTGATAATGCTAGCTCAAATTGTTGGGATTTATGCCCTAAAGCCTCGTAATTAATTAATTATTTAAAAAATTGATAATAATTTTGATTGTTTTATTTGCAATATAGTATTATTCATTATATGAAAAATTGAAGGTTATTAGTGTAATCTTGAACAGTATGTGGTGGACATACAAGAGGATCGTGTTCAATAAATAACCTAAAGAGTCATAGTATATGGATAAGGTTGGGTGCCTTATCCTGGTAACACTATAGATACGGCCCACTTTGTAATAGTTACAAATGATTTGATCCAAATCGTTCATGTGGAGACATGTGAGTGGGGGTATCTTATACAATGAAATGAGTTTGTATAAGACTGGACCACAAAATATTTAATGTCTCTTTATAAATTCGTTAATTGAAAAGATTAATATTTCATCAGGATGATCATATGCGACTCGATCTTAATCTTGAGTGAGTTATGAACTCCTGCCTGTGAGGGCTTGTCATTTGATTTGCATGGGTGAGAGTGACTTTTGTTGCCGATTCAATAAGCCTACCATTTTGGGGACTTGACCAAATAGGGAGCTGGGAACATAATCTCACAAGATGGAATTCACTCATTCCCTTATAGGGTAAGTAGATGAGTAGTTCCCTTAAGTGCTGATTTCGGGACTTGAACAATGGGGTCTCACCCTCTTACTGGCCCGAGAGGGATTTAGTTTATGGTTGGATAATAAACAAATTGTTCATTACTTAAGGTGCAAGATGTAATTACAGCAGTAAAACGAACTTTTGACCTATCTGTAATTACGAACAACTCGTGAATGATCGACTTGCATGTAATGATTATATCTATGGACACAATTTGTCCTACAGTGCATAAGAATGCAACTCTAGGTCTATAGTGGAGTGACCTATAGTTAATGAATGAAAATTAATTAATTCTGTATCATTGAAGCTTATAATCTGTAGGTCCATAAGGTCCCCTTGCTAGCTCATAGTAACACTACAAGATCAATTTAGTTGAAAGAAAATTTTGAAATGTTCAAATTTAATATTTAATTTGAAGTGTTCAAATTAATATTTAATATATTAGATATATTAAATATAAAAGAGGAAAATATATTTATTTTATTTGATACATTAAATATTAAAATTTGAAATGTTCAAATTTAATATTTAATTTGAAGTGTTCAAATTAATATTTAATATATTATATATATTAAATATAAAAGAGGAAAATATATTTATTGTATTTGATACATTAAATATTAAAATAATTAATGTATATTAGATACATTAAATAAAAGATATTTATTAAATTTGAATTGGATTCAAATTAGGAAATAAATGTCGTAGGAGAATTTTAAACGGTTTGAATAAGATTCAAATTGGTTAAATAAATATATTTTAATATATTAGATATTAAAATATAATATTTTAATAATGGCAAGAATCTTCCCTTGGTCTCTATAAATAGAACCCTTGGGTTGAAGCATTCAAAACAACACACATCTCCTCAAAGAGAAAATTAGAGAATTCTCTCTAAACCTCTTCCTCTTTAATCCCTTGAGGATTTTCTTTCAAGAGGCTCCCACAAGCCTTGATCTTTTGTTAGAGTCATAGCAAGGAAGACTTTGTGGAGGAGATAAAGACCCGCCAGAAGAATCTCCATATTTTCAAGGTATTTATTGCTTAACCCTTGTATTTTAGTTTAATTCTAAACAAATCAAAGACGATTCCTATGCTTCCGCTGTGGGTTTAATTCGATTATTCCCTTCATGAAGGACCTTTGAAAGATTAGAGGAACATGAGCCAAAATACTTGCCAAAAGGTGAGATACCTACTACTGACGATTGAGATAATGTTAAGGTGTTTGTAGAGTTCTTGAAGACTTTTTTAGATGTCACTTTCAAGTTTTCTGCATCTATGTTTGTAACTTCAAACATATTTTTTCATGAAATGTGTTTGGTTCAATAAATAATTCGAGAATACTCATTGTACAAGAATAAGTTGTTAAGTTAGATGGCATTAAACATGCAAGGAAAGTTTAACAAGTATTGGGGTATAACTTCAAGTGAGAGAACTAATTTATTGTTGTATGTTGTTGTTGTTCTTGACCCTAGATATAAGTTGAATTATGTGAGTTATTGCTTTCATGAATTTTTGAAGGAAGAAAGTGCAAAAAAGTGGACAGATAAGGTTGAATAAGCATTGCGCCGACTGTGTGATGCTTATTATTTAAGAATATTAGTGGAACAATATCCACAAACACAATCATCCACATCGATAGAAGCATCAAGTTGTCAAAGTCAAAGTGAAATATCATCTATCTTCTCTAATGCATCGAGTGGAATTGGATCTTATAAAGTACGTGATGTTGTCCATGATAGATATAAAGAACTAAGTAAGAAAAAAGATCCAGATGATGGTAAAACAGAGGTGGCTCGTTATCTAGATGAGGCTTGTGCGGAAGATGAAAATTTTGATATGCTAAATTGGTGGAAGTTGAATTCAGCTCGATTTAAGATTATTAGCCAAGTAGCCAGTGACATCTATAGCATTCCTATATCTACTGTGCCATCTGAATCGACTTTTAGCACTGGAGGACAGGTGTTAGATTCTTTTCAGAGTTCATTAACTCTTCAAACTGTAGAGACCCTCATTTGTGCTCAAAATTGGCTTCAATATAAACCTCTGGATGATATGAGTGAAGAAATTGAAGGAGCTGGAGAAATTGATGAAGGTAATGAGTTAATTTGTTTATTTCATTATTTGCATTTAATGACCTAATTATGTTTCTTTCTTATCTAGAATTTATAAGCACACGAAAGGAGATGGAAGTTGCCTTTGAGAATTTGAAATCTGATTCTATGGTAAATGTCATATTTTGTTATTTTATTTACTCTCAACTCATTTACATTTACCTATATATATATTTTTTCTTTTGGAATGATAAACAAGATTGTGTTATTTATGATGTTGTTCTTGAAATATGGTTTTGATTTCTATTTTTTTTCTTTAAGGGTAGAAAAAATTCAGTTAGTTATGAGCTTACTCTACTCAATTGCTAAAGAAAAAGAAAGTGTTGTAAAGCTATTAGGAGAGTTGCCAATTAAGGAAATGGGCATTGCATGAATGGAAAATGAAATCCTTTGAATCTAATTGAAATCAAGTTCAAATTTGATATGTTTAAAAGATGTTCAATAGAGAGGAAAAAAAAACCGCCAACAAAACCGAATCGAACCGGTTCGATTATGTTCTATGCCAAATCGACCCAGTTCGGTTCGACTTTTCTTCCGAACCGAACCAGCCTGCCAATTTTACACCCCTTAAAAAGGTACACAATTTACAATGAAGTGGTAAACTTGGTACAAAAAATTTCTCCTTGTTTATTTTAATAAGAAAAATGTTGTCGATTTTTCAAGAAAAAATAAAGCAATAAAATATGTTATATTTATAAGTAAGAGGACAAATATATAAAGTATCTCAAAAAATATATATATATATATATATATATATATATATACATACATACACATACATACACATACATACACAGACATACAAAGACAATTAAGGATAAAATATTAAAATTTAAAAGATTAAGAATAAAATTGAGAATAACCTAATATAATAGTCATTTCTCTTATAAAAAAAATACATTAGCAATCATTCTATATTGAACTAAAATAATAAATGAAAAAGAAAACAATTACACATGAATATAAAAAGGGCGGACAAAATAGAAAGATAGTTTTTATCTCAAAGATAATTAAATTAAAACATATTATTGAAAATTAATATAAATTCGAAAAGGTTAAAGAAAAAAAAATCAAATCTGTATACCCAATTCCCAATAAATCATCCTACATTTTTTAAATTTTATTTTAGAAAAAAAAGCTCATCTTGTTAAGTAAAATGACAAAAAAGAAAGAGTAGCCCTAAGTATCTGTGCTCCACGCCACTTCTTCACACCGTCTCCTCCTCCGTTTCAGCAGCTCAGTGTCGCCACCGCCTCTCTCCCGTTCACTGCTTCTGCCGTCATCGTGTTTCTTTTGTTGGTTCCGCCGCAGCATCATCCCAACTAGGAGTTTTGCACCGATTTTCTACTCCCTTGTTGTTACAGGTATTCTTCCAATCTCCATCTATTGTCTTTCCTCTCACTTGAAAAACACAATTAGAACTTGTCTAATGAAAGAATGGAGGAATTGTTTGATATATATATTTTTAATAACAATAGCCGAATAGCAACGAAAATAAAAACAGCATTGCGGCATATTGGGACGTGGTTTGTGCTTGGCTGTTCTGATTCGGACACGAATCAGCCATCCAATTATATTTTAATTCCTAGCTTGATTGATTGACGAACAACTTCAACCCTATTTATATTTGTATATTTGTAGATTATAGTTGGGAGAAGACAATGATTTGTTATTTTTTTGAAAATTGAAATTCTCTCCCTCAATAAACCAATGATACCTTGAATTTATGGAAATAAGAGCATGAATCTAGACATATTTTTGATTTGAATACGAATCAATCACTGTGAGAAGTTCAAAACTGATTAAAATCATGAGACCATACATATTTTTTAATTGTTCATTTAAATGTAAATGAACCAGTCACTGACTCACTGTATCCTATGTCTGTGGATTATTTTTCTTTCGTAATGTAAAATTCAACTACCTAATTTCTGAAATTAAGATAAAATAGTACACAATTTACAACGAAACTTGGCATAAAAAGTTTCTTCCTCATTGTGGCTTTTATATATACTATAGATATAGATATAAATATTGATTTAGATTAGATTAGTTGCCGTTACCCTAACTGTCTGTTCTTTCTCCCTCTCTTCTTTCACTTTAGCTTCCTCTTTCCCACCCCTTTATTATTTTCCTCTCTCGATCCAGATAATTTATTTTTTCTTTTTCTTTTTTGTATAAAATCAGTCCAGGTAATTTCTATATCATATTTGTTTCATAATGTTGTATTTTGTGGTTATTCTCAAACCAATTGGCTGAACCGATCGTTTTGGTCAAATCGGTTTTTTATTCATATTGGATATTTGTTCAGTTCTTGGTTTAAACGAAACCGATGTTCTCTTATTCGTTCTCTCCCTCACACAATAAAGAAAAGGATGCCGCTATA
The DNA here is from genome assembly GCA_033996785.1 of Trichosanthes truncata. Classification (NCBI taxonomy): domain Eukaryota; kingdom Viridiplantae; phylum Streptophyta; class Magnoliopsida; order Cucurbitales; family Cucurbitaceae; genus Trichosanthes; species Trichosanthes truncata. The sequence continues at coordinate 55,451,848 of JAWPNB010000003.1, forward strand.
ATGTGGCTACTAGTTTCAAATGGTTGGATTTTTTTTTTAGTTTAATTATACTTCTGGAGTTTTTTTTTTAGTTTAGGGGGGAGATTTGGACTTCTGACCTTTTGGTTGAGGATATCATGGGTTAGCTAGACTCTTAAGAGTTATAAGAAAGAAATTATCAAAATTTGTCAAAAGCTCAATGGTAATTGGCATGTACTCTCGATCAAGAGATTAGATGTTTGAATCTCCCAACCCCTAAATGTTGTTGAACTAAAAAAAAAAAAAGAAAGAAATTATCAAAATTTATATCCTTTAGGCCCCCATTTGATAACCATTTGGTTTTTGAAAATTAAGCCTATAAATACTACTTTCACCTATGAGTTTCCTTGTTTTGTTATCTACATTTTACAGATGTTTTAAAAAACCAAGATAAGTTTTGAAAACTAAAAAAAGTAGTTTTCAAAAAGTAGTTTTTGTTCTTGGAATTTGGCTAAGAATTCAAATGTTTACTTAAGAAAGTTGAAACCCATTTTAGAGAAATGACGAGAAAAAATGCACAATTGTAAAAACTGAAGACCAAATGGTTATCAAACGGGGCCTTAATTATTAGAGATACATAAATTTCGACAACCTTACTCGAACAAGATCTGTTCTATAGGTTGTACTATTGTAGTACTGTGTCCTTAAGTTCTATAGAGATGTGTAAATTTCAAATTGGATTCAACGGTTATGAAGGGATAACATGTGGCCTTGTTCAAAAATTTTTGAAAATAAATCAATTTTTATTTCAAACCTGACTTTTCACTTAGAACTTTGAATGTCATCCAATTTAATCCTAGATTGAGACATCTATTGCAATTTATACCTTTTGTGTAATCTCATTTTTCAGTAATTTTTCGTCTAATCTAATTAAAAGCAATATAAAAATTTTAAAAAATTTACCGATTTCAATCTAAAAATTAAAATTTGCCCAAAATTAACCAATGAACCATTGTATTGTAATTTTTTCTCTTTAGACTCACTGCTGCCGAAGATCTCTCTCTATTCTGCCCCTCGAGAAACCTAGTTTTTTCCTCTTTCCTCCCCTTTTTTTGGGCTGAAGAAGAGTGGGAGGGATCAATCAACACCCATCAAAACAAAAAAAAAAAGCCCTCAATCTATCCTCACAATTCTCTTTCAAAGTATCATTTGCGTGCTTTTGTTTCCTCTGGATGTTTCTTTTTTCAAGTTTTATGTATAAATTTTTTTATACTGTTTCAGTAGGCTTAATTGACCATCAAACTCCAATGGCGGATAATATAGCTTCTCAAGATCTAAGGAAACATGCTTTGGAGGCATTGGAGCGGAGGTGTGCTGCTGCAAAAGCTGAGCTTCTTCAACAACAGAAGAAGATTAGTTCTGCAGAGGAATTCAAGAAAGAAGTTAAGGGAAAAGCTGCTTTGAACGATTCGTCTTCAGTTGTTGTTTCGAGAAATCAGTATGATTCTTCAATTCTTTTGGCCTCTGAAGAAAAACCCCCAAATAAAGGTCCCTCATTGTACCTATGGTTTTAATATTTTCGTTTGGTGGGGAAGGCAGTATGTTTTTAGTTTGCTTATGGTTAATTTATTTCATATGCAGCTGTGGATGAAAGTGATCCTATATATTTCGCCCTCGCAGCTGCTGTGAATGAAAATTTGATGGCTACAAATATGGAGGTAAGTTGTCCTCACTGAAAACCTTAAAAAGGCCAATTTGATTACATTTTGTCTTTGGTTTTCTGTTTTTAAAATTAAGCTTATTAACACTACTTTCATCCACGTGTTTTTTTTTGTTTGTTACCTACCTTCTAAAAGCAATTTCAAAATCTAAGCCAAATTTTGAAAAATAAAAGTAGGTTTTGAAAACTTGTTTTTGAGATTTGGTAAAGAATTTTAATGTGGTATTAAGAAAGATGAAAAACATACCAAAGAAATTATGAGAAAATAAGCAAAATTTTTAAAAAAGAAAACCAAAAACGAAACCGTTATCAAACAGGACTTAATAAACTTTTATTGCATTTGGAGTTGGCTTTGGATGGGTGAACTCTCTGAAAAATAGTGTTGTGGATCAGTGTTAAAAGGTGCACCCAGGCGCGCATGGCACAAGTCTAGCACCTCGCCTTCAAGGCAAGGTGCATGTAAGAAGGCTAACGCGTGCCTTCCAGTGAAGCCCTAAGGCGTTGGGCTTGCGCCGTAGGGCTTCTTGATTAATTATAAAAATAAATAAATTTTACTAACCCTAAATGCAAAAATCCTTGCTTTTAGGGTTTTTTCCTTCTTTATTAATTAAAAAAATAACATTTACTAACCCCTAGCTTTTTCTTCTTCTTTTTTTTTTCATATTCCCACTCCAACCATGCTATCTCTTTTTTATGGATGTTCTTATATATAGTGCGCCTCATAAAAAAAAACCCGCGCTTTTTTTGTGCCTTGCCTAAGCTCTGGGAGGCTATTGTGCCTTGAGCTTTTGAAAACACTGTTGTGGATCGTGGGCATAATGTTAAATACGAGGTCTCGGATAGCTAGTTTAAAAAAAAAAAAAAGACACTATATGTTCTTAGTTAATTTGAACCTCACCTCTTGTGCAGGTTTCAAATCATAGAGGAAGAGTGGTTAACAAGATTTGTCGCGAGCTAAGAACTGGTGGTTACATTAAGCAGTCAAAAGAATTGAAAGTTGATGTTTGGATCCTTCTTGATAATTTCGTTCCAAAACGTGCTGGAATGATTGGCTCTCGTATGAGGGCTTTGCGGAGAAATTCAAAACGATCCAAAAGGCATATGTCTATGAAGCAACATAAAAAGTGTGGAACATTTGATTTGCCTTCCGATTTCCATAAGTGAGTTCCATTTATCTCTTTAGTTAAAAGAGCTTTCATCACCGGCTCCCCTCACTTTTTTCCCATATAGGATTGAATAGGAAAATGGTGATGAATGTGTCTGTTTCTCTTGAAATTAGAATTCGAATTTATTTGTCGATCGTTATCCATCAAAAAAGGAATTAGGAAGGTTATTGAGCAAAGACATGTTCATTGCCTCTATGGAGTCTTACGCTTGTTCTTGATAAGCGTCCATTGAAATAGGTTTTCTTTGGCTATGTCGCTGTCATTTATGTTTGACAATGAATTATTGTGGGTGGGTGTGTGTGTGTTTTAAATTTCCCATATAGGATCGAAAAGGAAAATGGTGAATGTGATGAAAGTGTCTGTTTCTCCTGAAATTAGAATTAGAATCTAGTTGTTGATCTTTATCCATCAAAAGGGGAATTAGGAAGGTTATTGATCAAAGACATGTTTATTGCACTCTATGGGGTTTTAAGTTTGTTCTTCATTAGCAACCATTAAAATGGATTATCTTTGGTTGGCAATGTCATCGTCATTTATGTTTGACAATGAAGTATTGTGTTTTTCTATTTCAGGTTTGAAATATTTTGGCCAATGCATGATATGTGGAAAAGCTACATGAAACAACGGCTGTGTCATGTTGGGTTAGATTCTTACTATAGTTTTATTCTGAACTTTTTCTCAAATCTCATCTGTTACTTTTTCACACTTATTTTGGCACCCTTTTTGTTAAACTATTGTTCTGCCTGAAATGGTGGTATGTTATCTGTTTCATTGGGTGATCAAAGTTTCAAATCTTGCAGGCCAGATGCATTAGCTCGAACTCTTCTCATTGCAGATCTTCATGGTGCCATGATCCTAGGTAAAACCATTGTTTTCTCCCATCGACTTATTTGCATTAGTGTCGTATTTATGTAAATTCCTTTTTCATCGAATAAACCAACTTTCATACTATGGAAGAAAAGCACAAAAAGAGGTTGCCCAAAACACAAGGCCCAACCAACAAGAAGGTTGCAGAAAGAAGGAAAGCAAGAACAATTAGAGAATTTTGTAGACCAGTAGCACCATGACAATTAAAATTAAAGACATTAGTCCTTATCCATATAGATATTTTTGTAGACTAGGTGCTGCAGGATTCTCCTTTTTGTTCTTTTTCCCTCTCTATGATTTATGTATATTTCAAATATGCAAGTGGCATGATTGGTTTCTTATAGGTATCCCCCATGGGGTGGCCCAAAATGCGGTCTATGAGTAACACCTACCCGAGGTCGTGTGTTCGAATCTTTTTGAATAAGAAAAATCTTTGATGTCTCCAAGGCCCGAACTTTTAAAAAAAAGAATGTTTGGTTTCTTATACCTGGCTCCTAGCATGGAAGAATGGAATTTTCAGCGACCTATAAACGTCCTCAAGTTATTTTAAGGAAGTCAATATTGTAATCTTAGTTTAAAATAGTACTAGAATAAGAGTATGAGGTTTTATACAATTGTTTCTCTCTCTCATATATTTTATCATTTAATATCGCTGCAGTTGTCGAGTGTAAAATACCTGCTTTTACTGGAATAAGCGGTATCATGATTCGAGAAACTGCAGAAACGTTTGGAATTGTGACGAAATATGATAAGTTTCGAGGTAACTCTTCCATTTGAATCTTAAATCTGTTGCATTTTCTGTGATCAAACCCGAGTGGTTTGTGTGGATGCATTAAGTTTTATGAATTTGGCTTAGTTTTTCCAACTAATGACCATGGATTTCTTTGTTTGGTGGTTTTGATTTGCAGTTGTGCCAAAGAAATCTTCTGTGTTTATTTTCCAATGGAATTGCTGGAAAGTTACATTGCTCGGAGATAAACTCTGTTCAAGAATTCCGAGTTTGCCAGGTAATTGAATCCAGCTAATTATTTACACTGTAGATATCCTTTACAGTAATATATATAGAGTGTACAGGTATTATCTGAAATTGAAGCCATTGATAGGCAACCCTTTCTATACTTGGATTATAGAAATTTTAACTTTGGTTGTAGGGAATAGTTTAAGCTTGGTTTAATAATGATTTTGTTTTTGTGTTTTCATTTATAATTTTTTTAGGGTAGAACACACTTGTTGGTTCTCGAACCACAAGAAATTCTTCTGTAATTACAGCTTTGGGATGATTTTTAACGATTCATCAATTGGAAAGCTCTTCAGCTTAATCTATAGAATCTTATGCCATTTCTTATATTTAAAAATTGAAGATACTAAACAAAGAACTTGTTGGTAAACCAACTCGTTTCGAGAATAGAATAGTAAAAGCAAAATGGAGATTAACAAGTTTATTGCAAACTTGTCCTCTTCCTCCCATTTTAGAATAAACCCCCTCTCAAAATTATGAATCATATTGACCAGATAACGATTTTTACTCTAGCAAAACTTTTATTTGAGAGAGAAAAAAATGAGCTGATGAGTTAAAAGGAAACTTCCAAATGACGAGTTGATTGAATCTAATATTTCACTGTCTTATATGCAACAAGAAAATGAGGCAACTTACGAAGTCACAACTTTTTATTATTTTTGTGACTATTTATTTCTTGGTTTTTCCAAAACTATGATTTACTCCATAAGGTTTTAAACATGGATTTCCTAGATTGTGGTTTCATAAAATAGGCTGAATCAGTTTTTTTTTTTAATATTTTTTTAAAAAATATATCATTTATAAATGAGAGGAAGATTCTAATGATTAAATATATTGGAGATCACTAATAATTTTACTATTTGAGTTATGTATCGCTTATTCAAGCTTGATCTTAATATGATGGAACTAAATATTTAACCCAATTCGATTATTTAGATAACAAAATCTTCCTTTTAATAATAAGTAATCGAATTGATCCAGGACTCGACTATTCTCATTTGATCTATTGATTGGACGAAATTTCTATCAGGAGAAAAACAAATGAAAGATCTGAAGTGTAAATAAGTATGCAAAAAAAGAAGAAGATGTTTTCGCTAAAAAGAAATAGTATAAAGGAGCATTTTACCAAAAATCTCTCTTATAAAAAGGCTAAATTAGAAAAACTATTAGAATGTTGAATGAAAAGTTGACGTGTTTGAATGTCGTTCTTTCATACTTAATCAAGACAAGCCTTCTAGTCACTACCACGTCATTTTAGGTTATTGCCAAGTCAATTTTCCAATCTTTCTAATAGATTTTTACTCCAATAGTAGTTGTAAAACGTTTATGAAAAGTGATTGATAATAATGCAACTATTGAAAGAATTAAGATACTTTTGAAAACAAAGTTCAATAGTATCTTTTAGGTTAAATTACAAATTTAGTCCCTGAACTTTGAAGTTTGTGTCTATTCGGTCTTGAACTTTTAAAATTACAAATTTAGTCCTTGATCTTTCGAATTTTTTAAAATTCATGAATCTATTAGACACAAAATTAAAATCTTAGGGTTCCATTAGACAAAAATTCAAATTTATATATAATAGATCAATTAATTTTTAAAAATTTTAAATTTGTCAAAAATCTATTAGATACAAAATTGAAAGTTCAGATACTTATTAGACACAAAATTAAAAGTTTGAAAAAAAGTTTAGAGACTAAATAGACATAAATGTCAAAGTTTAGGAACTAAATTTATAATTTAACCTATCTTTTATAATTTAGCGTAAAAAATATATATATATAGAATTGAATGAGGAAACATGAAAGGACCATCAAAATGGAAGAGAGTAAAAAGAATAAAGAGTGGAGGAAGGGACAGGTGGCGAATGGGAGGTGCTAGAAATTAGGAAGAGGTTTTTAAAAATGCGTGATGAAAAGGTCTCGCGGCGGCTAAGGGCTAAGTGGAAATGCAAGGCGATCGAATCCCAAAGAGAATGGGCTCAGCAACCTTCATCGAAGTGCTTCTCGCCATCTTCATCCCTCCCGTCGGCGTCTTCCTCCGCTATGGCATTGGGGTACGCCCTCTCCCTCTCCTTCTCCTTTTCCATTAGATTACGCTTAAACAATGCGATTGATAATTTTATACCGTTAGATCGTAAGATTCAAATTACACATTATATTATGAAGATGTATCTAACATCCCTATAAATTTTAGATTCGACGGCCACATTCTATGATTTTTTTTTTTTTTTTGGTTTAAATTATATTTTGATCTTTTTTTAACTTTGGTTCAATTTGGTTCTATACTTTCAAAACTTCTATTTTGGTTTGGTGGTAACAAGTTTGATCGATTTTAGATTTCATAGTTATACCTATATAATTAGGCCTCTACTCTAAAACTCTATTTTTTTAGTTTGATTTAATTTTTCATCACCACTCGAGTATGACATTATACTCAATCAATTTTGACATCTTTGTATCAAAATTTTTTTGTTGTTTATAGAAGTTGTGTTTATTTTGCAAATAGCAACTAAAATGATCCTTCTTTTAAAGGTAGGAGACCGCAATGGATTGTTGAATTAAATCAACCCATCAAAAGTACATGGATGAAAATAAACATGTGAATTAAAAACATTAAAAAAACATACTAAAATGAACTAAAAAAAATTAGTTCAATGATATGTGAGAGTGAGTGGATGAAGTGGTTTTTTCAGGGATGCTCTTCCCCTTTCTTTGATTTCTTAGTTTTATATTTATACTCAAAAAATAAAATTGTGAGGGTAGAGATTTGAACATCTTTTCTCGAGAATTTAATCTCTTTAATCAATTGAGCTATAAAATTGGCAAATTAAAGTTACCAATATAGAGATAGAGATCAAAATAAACATTTTAATAAAAGTTTAAATGTATAAAAATTAAAATAGAATATGAGTGGTAAGTTATTGGATATTAATAACAATGATTGGTTTTTGTGTGGGATAAAAATTGCAGGTAGAATTTTGGATTGATTTGGTGCTCACATTTTTGGGATACCTTCCTGGAATTATTTACGCGGTTTATGTATTGGTGGGAACGCGATGACCCATTCGTCTCTAAATCCATCCTTTTTTTTTTCTTTTTCTTTTTTTGCTTATTTTGTTATTCTTTTTTTTTTATTTGATGCTTTTGCCTTTTGAGAATTTAATTTGATTCTTTTTTTTTGTTGCTGTTGTTATTTTCCTATTCTCGAGCCTGCAAACCCTGCTACTGCCATGGCGTATCTTGAAGAAGTACACCTTTTTAGGGGTCTAGCCCATTTGGTAGTTGGAGATGTAGGCCATAATTTTTTTTATTTATTTTTATTTTATTTTATTTAGTTTGGAATGTAAAAATTTTGAGATGAAATTTAATGTGATTGGAATTTTTAGGTTAGATGCTTGAATTTGAATTTTATTACCATAGCCATCTGATCATAATTGTTGTTGTTGTTGTTTTTTTTTTTTTTTTTGGGAAAAAGTCTTCTGATGATAATTGATGGTGAATGGAAAGTTGAAATTTGACCAGGTTACTAAAATAATTAACTAACTTTGATATCGGGTGAAATTTTACCATTTTAGTTTAAACAATTTTTTTTTTTAATTTAGAATTGTGATTGATTTTTTTTTTCAATTTTTACCTCTAAACTCTACAATTTCCTTCCTAAACTTCTAATTTCATCAAACTGTATCTTAAATTTAAGTAAGTATTGCAATGTTAACAACATAATGCATTCAATGAATTATAAAACATATGTAGGGGACAAAATTGATAGAACTTCAAAGAAAAAACGGCATTAAAGTTAGATTTTTATTAAAATTTGTGAGTTTGAGCAATGTTATTCAATGATTCATTTGTGCAAAATTCGATATTATTGAAATTAGTGAGTGTATAGAAATTTTTGTATTGCTTTTTGTTAAAATCAGTTGGTGTGAATTAGTGGAAATTTGTAGAAATTGTAACACTTATCAAATTTGATGAATTGAAAGTTTAGATTGAAAATAACTTGGCAAATTTACAGTTAAAATTAATTTTTTTTTTCCTTTCTTCTATTCTAAAGTTTAATAGGGAATACTGTAAAAATAAACAAAGCACATAGGGAAATTATTCAGTTTTATCCCTTAGTTGTTAGGGAGTATATAGATTTTTTAATCTATTCAACGATTTTGTGACAACCTCATCGAATAATTTTATAAGGAGACATGAAAACAGAGAGAGGATTCATAACTATTGTTCTTGTGAATATATCTTTTGATACATTTATTTTCTCTTGTTCATAACTTTGTATTCTCGTGAATGTCCACCACACGCTTCAATTCCACCTCCTAAAAATGGATATATTTTTTGAGGATTTTTTTTTAATGAGAAATAGTTTGAAAATATCCAAAGCAACAAAAATAAAAGGAAAAAAAAAAAAAGAGAGATAAGGGTTTGTGTTTGTGGTGGTCCATTAGCATGCAGCAAGTAGCAGGCAAGGGGAGAGGGATTTGTTTGATTTTTGTTGATTTTCATGCAGAGACAAAACATTAATTAATTGACAACCACCAAAAATAAAATAAAATAATGCCATTTTTCCTCTTTCGACACAAGAAGAAAATGGCCGCCATGTTGCGGTGGTTTTACTGTACGGCTTTCTCAGGTCCACCGTGTCTCTTCCACTGTTCCTCCGCCAGAACCGTCGCCCCCACCCCCAACCCCCATGTGAGGCAGTTTTTCGATGCTTTAATTTAATTCACAACGCAATAAGAGAGAACATGAAGACGTGTTACTTAGGACATTGAAGTAGGAACAAACTTTATATCTCAAACTCCCCACAATTCCTAAAGCTAAGTTTGGTCGAGGTGTTATCCCCTTTTTAAAGTGGAGTAAAAAATATTTTGTCAAATATTAGAAATAGAGATATCTACGGGGCGGGACTGGGGATTGCTTCCCTACCCCATTTCATTTTCCGTCTCTATAAGATTTTTTTTTTGTTTTTTTTTTTTTGGATCAGAGGTAGAAATTCCATTCGAAGAATTTAGATTTTTATTTTGATTAAATAAACTTTTTTTTAGAAAATTTATCTTTAAATTATTAATTCCTAATGAGAAAATTATATTTAAAGATATTTTTTTAAAAACTTTTCTTAAAAAAATAAAGTGATATTTCATAAAAGTTTAAATTTAAGATATATATATATTAAAAAAAATAAAGAAATTGAGGCAGAGACGAGGGAGGGGAATGTAACGTCCTCGTCCCCATTTAACTAATGGGAAAATTTTTTGCCCCCACTCCCTCCCTCATTTCCTGAGTAATGGAGATAATGAACCTCACGAATTAGAAATCTAAAAAAATTATAAACTTATCTTTCTAATTTCAATAATAAAAAAGACCAATGGTTTTTATTTTTGGGTTAAATTACAAGTTTAGAATCTAAACTTTCAAGTATGTGTCCATTTGATCCATGGACTTTAAAAAGTGACTAATAGATCTTTAAAGTTTCGATTTTGTGTCTACTAGGTCCTTGAATTTTTAATTTTGTCTAATAGATTCATGACCAATTTGACATTATTTAAAATTCACGAACCTACTAACACACAAGATTAAAAGTTTAGGGTCTTATTAGACATAAAATTCAACTATATAGTATATACCTAATAGATCAAGTAATTTTTAAAAATTTTGAATACGTGAAAGACCTAGTAGACATAAAATTAAAAGTTTAAGGATTTTTTAGACAATTTTAAAGTTCAAGGACCTTTTAGACACAAAATTAAAAATTCAAGGACTAAACTTATAATTTAATCTTATTTTTATTGCATTTTTTTTCAACTATATCATCTACTATTTTATTTATTTATTTATTTCGTTTATATCGATTGTTTCTGTTATTATTTTGTCATTTTTATTACTTTTATAAATGTAATTTTAGAATATAAAATAGACAATTTTGTTATTTATATTAAAAAAACAATTAATCAATCAAATATTTTAATAATTATTAATTTATTATTATTAATAATATACATTTTATCTTTCTTTTTTTTAGTTCAATAACGTTTAGCAGCGAGAGATTTGAACTTCTGACCTATTAGTCAAGAGTGTCAATTATCACTGCACTACGCTCACTTTAGTATATATACATTTTATCTTTAATTTATATAATTCAATAATTCAATGTTTGACATGTAGATATACACATCATATTATAGAAGAAATATGAAGTTTTCTAAAATTATGGCCTTTGTACTTTTTTTTTTTTTTTTTGAGATAATTGGTAGCCTATCTCACCTGCCTATATTTAAGCTCGTCTTTAACCAATATGTACATAATATAAATCATATACGTAAAACGAAAATAAAAAAAACCTCGATTAAAAATCTCAAATTTCCTTGCTAAAAAAACTCAAATTTTATCGCTTCTCTGTCTTCTGTCGTTATTTTCTCTTTCGTTCTAGTTGTTTGCTTGTTTCTTTTTAGTTAAAATACTATTTTAGTCAATGTCTAATTTTAGTCCATGTAATTTTAATAAAATTTAAAATTGGTATCTATAATTTAGTTTATTGTTAACTTTTCTTTGAAAAAAAATAGTCTATATTAGGGTTTCCTCTATAAATTTTATAAATATGTTCACATGGTGTATTTTCTTGTATTAAAATTATTATTATTATTAAACCAATTTTGATAAAAATGAACTTCAAACTTATCATAAGGACCAATTTTAAGTTTTATTGAAAGTGTAATGACTAAAATTAGACATTTGAAAGTACATGGACCAAAGTGGTATTTTAACGTTTCTTCTTTTGATCTATCTCTGGCTTCTTTATAGAATTTCATATGTTTGATAAATTTGATTATTTATTGGGAAAAAAGGGGAAATGATTTTAAAATATGGTTGCTTGCCTTAGAATCAAGTTCATTGTTGGATGCAATAATGATCCAAAGCACAAGCTTTCAGATTATGCTTCAATTATGGTCTCGCCCTCATAGGGGTTACGTTTGGATCATTGCTCGGCATCAATACTTCATTCCTATTGTCACAAAAGGGAGGTTGAAAAAAAAATTCCTTTTTTTTTTTTTTAATTGAGTCTAACAATCAAGTAAGAAGATTTGAATATCTGACTTTTTGATCAATAATATATACTTTAATTAGTTGAGTTATGCACAGACAAAAATAAAATTATTTCTTATCATTCAATTTAGGGTGAGTTTGATATACTTACAAGTTTAAACACGTAAAACAAATTTAAATATATATTTTTTTTTATTAAAGTGGGTTTAATTTAACTACTTGTGTGTTTGGTTACATATTCTTAAATGTGTCTGGCTGCACAAAGTGATTCTTCAAATGTCAAATTACTATAAATAGAAGAGTAGAAGCTTTAAATTTGAGGCTAATTTGGTAGTTTCAACATTCTTTGAGTTTTTTCATGTGGATTTTGGATTTTTTTTTAATACGAAGAGGTTTTTTTTAAAGTGATTGAGTCGGAATCATTTTAGAATCACTTTCTTTTTATAATTACTTTTAAATTGATTATTGAGAGAATAATTCATTAACTAATCTCATTATTTCAATAAAATATTTTTTTTTGTCAAAAATATTTTTGTTCTATCATAATCACTTACAAAGTTAATTCAAATACACCCTAACTTAAAAATGAAATGTTTTGTGGGTTAAGATTTATTGGGTCTATCTTGGAGTGGAAATTTAATCTCTATCTTTTTTTTTTTTTCAATATTATTGTTGTTATCCATTAAAAATTTCGGAGTTGCAATGTTCGAAAATATTGATTTGATTCAAAATCAGAAAACATTGATTTCATTTGAGAAATTGTCAATGATTTGAGGTATTCATTTTGAGCCCTTTATTAACAGCGTTATTGTTTTTAGTTATTTTTTCTCTAATTTATTATTAAAGTGATCTTTCAAAATCTTATCATATAGAGTACTAAATAAAAACATAATGTCAGAATGAGCATAGTTCAGTGGTAATTGACATGTACTCTCAACTAAAATGTTTAGAATGTTTAGAGATTCGAATCTCCCTACTTTCAAATGTTGTTGAACTCATAAATAATAATAATAATAAAATAAAAACATCACTTGAAAATTTTTACTATTTAAAATTTAAATAAACACAATATTAATTTTAAAATCAGTTGAGTTATGCTCGTATTGGCATTATAAATTGATGTTTAATATTGTTAAATAAAATACTTAGGCCCCGTTTGATAACCATTTGGTTTTTTACTTTTGGTTTTTTAAAAATTAAGCTTACACTATTTCCACCTATGAGTTTCTTTATTTTGTTATTTACTTTCTATCGATATTTTCAAAATCCAGTCAAGTTTTGAAAACTAAAAAAAATAATTTTTCAAAAACTTGTTTTTGAAATTTGACTAAGAATTCAAATGTGAGAAAACAAGCATGGTAAAGAAACATGAAAGCCATGGTTAAAGAAATTGTAATAAAACAAGCATAAGTTTTAAAAACCAAACGGCTATCAAATAAGACATTAATCTTTGAGTTGATTATTAACTCTTTTTTTTTTTGAAGCAAATTATTAACTCATTTGTTAAACCAACTTAAACATAACTTAATTGGATTAAGACATGTATCTTGACCAAAAATTTTAAAGTTCAAATCTCCACTACTACAGGTTGTTGAACTAAAAAAACAATTATTCATTAGATCTGCCTTATTTCTAATTCGATCATTTATAAATTAAAATAGTCCAATTCTTGAACAAAAATATAAGAACAAGCCAAAAGATTATTTTAAAAATATATTAAGCCTAACCACCACATGCGTTCTATTGACCCACCAACGTTTTTCTTCAAATGATGTGAGTATCCAAGTCAAATTACATACATCTTAACCAACCAACGTTTTTTTTGTTTTTTTTTTTGTTCTAGTTGGCTTATTGCTTAAGTCACACCATCACTTGCCACACTAGTTCTTATGCTTAAGTCAGAGAAAGAAAAGTGTAGTACGCTAGAGTTTAAAGAATGAGGGTTGAAGTTGAACTCCATTTCTTTGAGTCATAATGACGTATATATAAGATCTTTGACCTAGGTTTTCCATATTCCTTTTAATATAAGGATTTAAAGAGGGTTTCCCTTTCTATTTTGAAATTGGGATTAGAAAATATTAATCTAGGTTTGTAGGATTTTCTTGGGCTTATTTATCTTCTAGCTCTTATCATCTTGATTTTTATCTAGTTTTAGGATAATTTGATTAAGTCCAATTTTACCCATAATATTAGCCCCCACTCCCTAATTGAGATTCATGGTTTGACTTTTGATGGTTATAGGGCGGACATATGGAGCCCAATTTGGGAGTATAACCTTTTTTAATTTTGAGTATTACGATTTTTAAGTTCAAGCGCTCCAAAGTCAGACTTTAGATTATCCTTAGGATTTGCAGGTCAAACTTTGTGGGGATGACTCAGTCTTCCAAAGGTCTAAGATTATTACGCTTTTTAAGTCTAAGCGCTCCAAAGTCAGACTTCAGACTATATCCTTAAGATTTGCAGGTCAAATCTCTTGGGGATAACTTAGTCTTCCATAAGTCTAAGATTATTACGCTTTTTAAGTCTAAACGCTCCAAAGTCAGGCTTCAGATTATCCTTAGGATTTGCAGGTCAAACTTTGTGGGGGTGACTTAGTCTTTCATAGATTTAAGATTCTACTCTAGAAAGATGAAGATCAATTTCCTAGAGAAAATGTAAAGTCTGGCTCTCCTCTTAGGAAGATGAGGATCAAGGAGAGGCGATTTTTTCTTGTAACTCTCCTCTTAGAAAGATGGAAATCAATTTCTTAGGAGTTAATTTCTTAATTAGCCACTCTTCTCTTAGAAAGATGAAAATCAGTTTCTTGAGAGGCTATTTTAGTTTACTACTCTCCTCTTAGAAAGATGAAAATCGATTTCTTGGGAGGTAATTTCTGTTTGTTCTTTGCTTTTGTTTAATAGGGAAACATTCTCCTTTTCCTTACTTTTGTTGAATAGGGAAGCATACCCCTTTTTTTACTTTGTTTAATAGGAAAGCTTACCCCTTTTATTGCTTTTTGTTGATAGGAAGACATATTTATCCCCTTTTCAGTATCCTAATTAATGAGGACTTTCCTTGTAACGAAAGAATTGCATGTTTATGCATTTAAAATTTTATAACCTTCAGCTTAGCATTTTCTTTGTTGGGCATACTGAATTTGGTCCATTTGGGGTGAGAGTCCCAGATTTTGAGCTCTTGCTTGGACTAACTTGTTAGACTCAATGGGCTTTCTAACCAGTGTACCTCATTTGTGACAAGTGAAATTTATAGTTCATTATGATAATAAACTAGCGCTACCAACTATTCACAAATTCACATACGAGGAACTAAAATATTTATAAATGTCATAAAATAGGTATGAATTCAAATGATTTATTGTATAAGTAACTGCATAACCTCAAGAATTCCTAATTATTTTAAGGCATTCCTAATTATTCATAATGTTCAATTATATCACTAAGTCACATAAAGCTTTATTTTCAACAGTCTTAAAGGGTAGAAATTGTAGAGCATGATGATTGGAATTTAAATGCTAACTAGAATTAGTGAATTATAGAATATAGAACATAAGGAGATGCCATTTTATCATAGATAACATATTACTTGATGATTTTATTATCTATCCCTTGAATTTTGATGTAGTGTTAGAAAAATTCAAGTTTAAAATAAACTTATCTAGAAATTTTACGATTTGGTAGAGATCTTTGAAGTTGATGCTTCGAAATTTTAATCCAATTATGCATGGATCTCCATAATTATATGCTAATCCTTTGTAATTGTTCAGTTTTAGTGAGAAATTCGCTTCCAATCTTTCCCTGTGCCGAATGAACAGAAGCATATTTGGGTTGAAATTTAAGCTCATACAATCTGAGAGTACAATAAATAACCTAAAGAGTCATAGTATATGGATAAGGTTTGGTGCCTTATCAGGGTAATCATATGCAACTCGATCTTAATCCTGAGTGAGTTATGAACTTCTGCCTGTGAGAGTTTGTCCTTTGATTTACATGGGTGAGAGTAGCTTTTGTAGCCAATTCAATATGCCTACCATTTTGGAGACTTGACCAAATAGGGAGCTGGGAACATAATCTCACAAGATGGAATTCACTTATTCCCATAGAGGGTAAGTAGATGAGTAGTTTTTTTAAGTGTTGATTTCTGGACTTGAACAATGAGCCCCACCGTCTCACTGGCCCGAGAGATACTTAGTTTATGGTTGGATCATAAACAAATTGTTCATTAGAAGATCAATGGTACTTAAGGTGCAAGATGTAATTACAAGGGTTAAACGAACTTTTGACCCAATTGTAATTACAAACAACTCGTGAAGGATCGACTTGCATGTAATGGTTATATTCATGGACACAACTTGTCCTACAGTGCATAAGAGTGCAACTTCAGGTCTATAGTGGAGTGACCTATAGTTAATAAATGAAAATTAATTAATTAAAGAGTTTAATTAATTAATTTTGTATCATTGAAGTTTATAATCTATAGGTCCATAAGGTCCCCTTGAGCTCATAGTAATACTAAAAGATCAATTTAGTTTAAAGAAAAATTTGAAGTGTTCAAATTAATATTTAATATATAAGATAAAGGAGGAAAATATATTTATTGTATTTGATACATTAAATATTAAAATAATTAATGTATATTAGATACATTAAAGAAAAGATATTTATGAAATTTAAATAAGATTCAAATAAATAAATATCGTAGGAGATTTAAATGAGATTCAAATAAATATAAGATATATTTTAATATATTAGATATTAAAATATAATATTTTAATTATGACAAAGATTTACCTTTGGTCTCTATAAATAGGACCCTTAGGTTGAGCCATTAGACACAACACACATCTCCTCAATAGATAATTAGAGAATCATCTCTAGACATCTTCCTCTCCAATCCCTTATGGATTTTCTTTTAAGAGGCTCCCACAAGCCTTAGTCTTGTGTTTGAGTCATAGCAATGAAGAGCTTACCTCCTTCATGTTGAAAAATGGTATTTATATGACCTTTATTTTTAGTTTGTTCTTTGGCAAATTAGGAAGAGGGCGAACTGAACCGGACTGAACTAGGGAACCACGAGCCAGAGGCATGCTAGTCCCGTGCCCCCATTGGAGGCCGACCAAAGGGAAATTTAGGCCATCCCATTTCCTTTGTCTAGTGGCCTTAGTTGTTTGTGTTGGCCCATTTTCGTTCCTTATTGAGCTTCTCCCTATCAATCTCGCGTCTGACTTTCCTAGTAGTTTAGGTTTATCCTCTTGGTCCAATTTCACCCATAACAAATATCAATCACATTACCATGTTAAAATCAAAATAAAAAAAATTTAAGAATGAACTATATTTATTAATTTCACTTTTTGGCAAGTTATTTAATAAACAATTAGGCTACAAAACACTTTTGATCCATGTTTTTTCTTTGTAATAATAATTTAGTGTATGAAGTTTATTATATAACAATTTAGTCACCATACTTTCAATATTACAACAAGTTTGTTCCTAAATTTTAGTATGTAACAATCTAGTTCATATAGTTTAATATTTGTAACAATTTAATCCATACCATGTAAAATATTATTAAAATTGAATGAGTTTTTTTTTTTATTTTTTTTATTTTTTTTATTACATATGTAGATTGACAAACCGCTTAGGGATAAATGTATTTACAAACTACAAGACTAAATCATTACATACTAAAGTTTATGACCTAAATTGTTACAAACTTAAAATTAAAGTACATATACTAAGTGTTAGTATTTAAATCGTTACTTCAACAAAAGAACATGAAACAAGAGTGTTATTTAACCCAAAAGTTACCTCTTAGTCTCGAAAAATTATTGGACGAGGCTGCCACAATGTTACCAAGAGTCTTACATTGTTGGATGTATGAGAGAATAACTACAATATATTTAAAATCTCCATCCAATAATCATTAAGAAACATGTTGATTTTCAAATCTATATACCAGAGTTATAAAGTGGTAAATACATTGTAAATGTCTCATCCAATAATTTTTCTATTTTCAAATATGTCAGACTTAGATGGCATAAATTTGAAAGTTCAAGGACTTGTTAAATACTTTAAAAAGTTTAAAGATCTATTAAACATAAAATTTAAAATTTAAAAACTTATTAGACACTTTTAAAATGGTTAAATTATAAATTTGGTCCTTGTGGTTTGAAAAAAGTCAGAATTTAATTTTTTATGATTTTAAAAGTTAAAATTTAGTCTTTATAATTTAAAAAAATCTCATAAATAATTTTTATAATTTGATAAAATCTTCATAAATAGTTATCTGTTTAATATGTGAGGTTTTATCAAATATGAAAACTAATTCTAACCTTTAAAATTATAGTGATGAAATTCTATTTTTTTTAGAATTGAGAGACCTTTAAAGTTTTAAAATTAAACTTTGTAATTTAATATTTTTTTAATTTATCTCGCGCATGGTGTTTCCCATCAGAAAGCTGCAGAAAAAATGTGATTGGACGTTGTGTAAGCGCGTGAAACATGAAGCGCGTGACATAAAAAAAAATTCACACTGAATAAAGAAAGGCATCGTACTACTGATGCTACGTTGCTTTTTTCCACTTACTCCCTCCCACTGACGCAAATCCATACACACACATAACAGACTTTTGAAGAGCGAGAAATAGAAATTGAAACAAACTCGGGAACTGAGCACACAACCAGCTGAAGAAGAGAAGAAGAAGAAGAAGAAGAAGAACCAGTCCCATTTTCACCATTCCTCTACAATCTCAGCTCCAAAATAAAACTAGGGCTTCTCGCATTTCAAGCGGATTAGCCAAAGAACAACAACAGCAGACCGCAGATTTCCATTTTCGGGTAAGATTTAAGAACACTCTGTTCTACTCCCACATTTCGCTTCGTCAAATGCTGTTGAAGAAGAAGAATGCTGGTTTTTTTCTTTGTTACTCTCTTGCTTTTCTGTTCTAGTTGCTGAAAGATCTGAGTTCGTTTGGTGTTGCATCTGAATATTGCGTTGTTGTGTATTTTTTAAAGTTATCACCGTGTTTTTCCGGACAGTTTTGCTTTTGATGATGCGGAACTGTTGAGGTTTTGGTTGTTTCTTGTGACTTTTTCTTCCTGGAAGTCCCCTCTTCTTCTTTGGTGAGTTTGGTGTTGTGTTTCTGCTTCCTGTTTGTTTGTATGTTCAATGCTTTATATTCTCAGATCTGTGAGTTCAATGTGCTTGAAGCTTCAGCGCTTTATTTCGTTTGGAGTTTCAGTTTATTTACCCAACTGGGCCGACTCTGAAAGCACTTCTTCACCATTCTCCATTAATGTTTTTGCTTCTTCCTCGGATGTGTGTTTTTTATGCAATCTACTTTTTAGAGCCTTTTAGGATCCACCATTGAGTACATTGCTTTAGAGTTTGCTTAACTTGATGACAAATGGCATTTATTGGATGGAAACAACATTAAGAAAGAGAAATACTGCTTTTCTCAAAATCAAATACGTTTCCCAAAAGTGAGCATATGTGTTTGTCTTTTTTCCATTTTTGAGTGAATCTGTAAATTACATACTCAAATTACTGCTAATTTTCCTCTGAAGAACTGTGCGAAATACACTTTAAATTCGGGATTTCATGTCATAATTCTTTTGAATGAATTTCAGGGGCCCATTTGGGCTAGAGTAGTGCGTTTCAAACAGGGGTCACTGTAGGGCAAAAAGGAGGGGCAAAAGGGAAAAAGGAAATGGTAAAAATCTGAAGTATGTTTTTTGCATAATGATAAATATAGGCTTCTCTTTCTTACAGTTTTCCATTTTCTTTCTTATTTGAAAAAGGTTAAATTAAAACTATGCTATGATTTGGCTTTTGTTGGTTGTAGTGGGGTTAGTTTTTTGGAGTTTCTTTGAAGGGATTATTGTATTGTGTGTTGTCTTTTTTGTTAAGTTTGGTACTGATGTTGATCTATGGTAGTAAGGTTGCTATCCTTTGTGAATAATTTTTGTACAAACATATATTGGCTTCCCTTTTCTGTTTATTTCTCAGTCAAGATTCTCTCGGCTGTTTCAGGTACTGTGGGTCAGACGACTCTAGAACTCAATTATTTTACCTGCTTGATTATTTTTCTAAAGGAAACGCACAAGCATGCAGACACCAAAAGCGAAGTAAGATTATCGTTTAGTTTTTGAATTGCTTAGCTGTTTGCTTCCTCTGTCAGCTTAATCAAACGGTTTTCTTTTGTTGTTTATCTTCTGGCTCCCCACAAACCAGAGCAGAATTCCCCACTTTCATTCTTGAGTTCCTTTTCTTTTAAGAACTAATATTGTCCAAGAAGTTTAAACTTTGGTGGCCATCTACTTACGATTTAATATCTTACGAGTTTCTTGACAATCAAATGTGGTAAGGTAAGGTGGTTGTCCTGTAAGAATAATCAATATAAATAAAAAAAAAAATTGTCCCAGAAGCAACCATGCTAGTCTTAGACTCTCTAGGAGGTGCAGCGTATGATCTTTTAGCCTCTTGGCCCTCTACATGTATTTAGCTATGCCAAATTGTCAATGTACTGACTGGTTTGTTTGTTGGGTTAGATGGTAATTCTCAGTTTGGGTTTTTCAAGTTGGTGATTGAAAAAAGAGGGAGAGGGAAAGAAGAAGATGAAGAAGATTATTACATTAATTTAGTATACTAAAGGTGCTTGAAGTACATGAATGAGATCGAGAATTTATGTATCTTTTTAGAATTGGAAACAAATGGAATGTAGTTGAGAAGGTAGTTTTTATGCATCATAGTTTGGAGGAGAGGCAGATTGTTGAACCTTATAAGTGTGAATGGTCTTGCTGATCTGTTTAATAAGAGAGCACGATTGCCATGTACATCAAACAAGAATTAAGCCTATAAATACTACTTCCACCTATGAGTTTTTTTGTTTTGATATCTATTTTTTTACCTTATTTTCAAAAACCAAGTCAAATTTTGAAAACTAAAAAAATAGTTTTCAAAAACTTGTTTTTGTTTTTGGAATTTAGTTAAGAATTCTAATGTTTTCTTAAGAAAGATGAAACCTATAGTAAAGATGATAAAAAACAAGTACAATTGTTAAAAACCAAATGGTTATCAACAGGCCTTAACGGTGAAGATTGATATGAGATTTCTATACTCTTAATTACCCAGATGCTACCCTTATCCTCTCTCAGGATGAAAGATCTTTTTTGTTCAATAGCACCTAGTACTGTAACTAAGGAGTTAAGTGATGTTATGGCCAGATCTTAAAAGTTGTTTGAATTGGATTGCAGAGCTAGCTCCTCAGAGATACCTCAAAGAAAATCCCCCAGGACACCTCGAACCGCTCGTCAACTTAAAACTCCAGGCTCAGATCCTGATTCCGTTTCCACTTCTCCACTTGCAGCTAGTAAGACACCTAAAGAGAGAAGTCCTAGGGTGGTGACTGACCGCAAGTCACCTCGATGTCTGGCCACTGAGGTACTTGTTTTACATTTTATGACTAACTGTAGAGACTATATTGGTTGAATTATAAATTTAGTCCCTGAAATTTTACGTTTGTGTCTAAGAGGTTTCTAAACTTTAAGAGACTGTCTGGGACGCTGAGTGGGTTATAATAATCTGTGAAATTATATAATATTGTTTAAAATGCAGAGTTGTTTAGTTTGGGGTTATAATAATTTATGTTTGGGGTGCAGAGTACTCCATAAGTTATTATAACTCACGTCATACAGCCCCTAAAAGTACAATAGGTTTCTAAACTTTCAATTTTGTGTTTAACATGTCTATGACATATTCAAAATTTTTAAAAATTAACTGATATATTATATATAAAATTGAATTTTATCTTTAATAGGATTCTAAACTTTCAATTTTATAATGAGTAGGTCCGTGAATTTAAAAAATAAAAAATTCGAAAAAGTCAAGACCTGTTGAACACAAAATTGAAAATTTAGAAACCTATTAGATACAAAATTGAAAGTATAAGGACCTATTAGACACTTTTTAAAATTCATGAACTAAATAGACAAAAACTTGAAAGTCTAGACACTTATTAAATACTTTTAGGGGACTAAATAGATACAGACCTGAAAGTTTAAGGACTAAATTTGTAATTTAGCCTTTGTTAATATTAGGAACTTTTTTCTCATTTCAGAGTAAAGGGCCAAGCAAAGTGGCTGAATTGGAATCACAGCTCTCTCAACTCCAGGAGGAACTCAAGAAAACAAGTGACCAACTGAGCGCATCTGAATCACACAAAAAGCAAGCCCAACAGGAAGCAGAAGAAGCAAAGAAACAGCTCTCGGATATGTCTGCAAAGCTTGAAGAATCCCAACAGCAGGTGCTCGAGCTCTCAGCTTCAGAGGAAGATCGTGTTCAAGAACTGCACAAAATTTCTCAAGACCGCGATCGAGCATGGCAGTCGGAGCTCGAGGCTGTTCAGAAGCAGCACGCAATGGATGCTGCTGCATTGGCCTCTGCCATGAATGAAGTTCAGAGGCTCAAGGTCCAGTTAGACATGGTGTCCGAATCCGAGGAAACCCGAAGTACGCTTGCTGAGTCTGCACAAGCTGAGATAGAGTATTTAAGAACACAGCTCTCAGAGACTCTCTCCCTAGTTGAAAAACTGAAAGATGAGCTTAGTTACTGTAGAGAATCTGAAGCTAAAGCCCTTGACGTTGCAAGGAAAAACCAAAATCAATTTGAAACAGCCAAGGCAGCTGTGGAAAAGCTTCAATCAGATGGCATCAAAGCCATTGAGGCTTACAACTCTCTGTCATTAGAGTTGGAGCAATCAAAAGCTCAGATTCAATCATTGGAGGGGCAGATCAGCAAGATTCAGAATGGTTTGTTAGATTCTACAGGCAATAATTTGGATTCTGCCGTCAATGAGGATGAAATCAATGAGATAAAAACTGAGCTTACCGCTATGAGATTGGAAGCAGATAAATCAAAATCTGCATTAGATGCAGCTGAGACAAGGTACGAGGAGGAACATGTTCGTACAGCATTGCAAATTAGAATTGCTCATGAACTTGTGGAACAAATGAAAGTAGAGTCATGTCAGAAAGAGAAAGAATTGGATGTAGAACTTAAGGAGGCCAGAGAGAATATAGAACAATTGAGAGTAGACCTTAAGGAAAAAGAAACTCAATTGTGTAGCGTTGTGGAGGAAAACAAGGAGCTTAACTTGGAGATAAGCAAAAACATATCAGTCAACAGGGAGTCTGAACTTTCAATGGAGCTAAAGAAGTTAGAGGCTGACATGGCGGAGTTAAAGAACATACTGTTGGATAAGGAGACAGAATTGCAGAGTACATCCGAGGAAAACAAAGAACTTAAAAAGGAAATTGAAAAGATAGAAATGGAAAGGAATAAGTTCAATGATGAAGCAGTCACTTTAGCAGAAACAACCAAGGCTGCAGAGCAAGAGGCACTGATGAAACTGGAGCAGGCATCAGAAGAGGCCGATAAAAGTAGCCGAAGAGCGGCACGAGTCGCCGAGCAGTTGGATGCTGCACAGGCTGCGAATTCCGAAATGGAGGCTGAGTTGAGGAGGCTAAAGGTGCAAGCAGACCAGTGGAGGAAAGCAGCTGAGGCTGCAGCTACAATACTCTCAACAGGCAACAATGGTAAGTTTGTTGATAGAATAGTTTCATTGGAGAACAACTATCCTCTAGGCTCACCGTACTCGGAAGATCTCGAGGACGAGTCACCGAAGAAGAAGAATGGAAATGTGTTGAAGAAAATAGGAGTTTTGTGGAAGAAAAACCAGAAGTAAACTGGCTAATGAAAGATTTTTGTATGAATGTCTGTTAGTAGGATGTTTTATGGTCTCTTTTGTTCTGTTTTTTGCTATCTCATTGCCTTTTGGTTTGTTTTTATGTTTGAAGACTCTGTTCTGGGCACTCTTTATAGCATCTCTATCTATGTATGCAGTGGCTAGAAATGGGCAATGTTTAACTTTACCTTTTCAATATCTTTTTTCTTTATATCTTTTGTTTTGACATAGAAAAGATGAATCTGTACGGATTACATTTTTTTTTTTTGGTTTTTTTAATTAAAAAAAACCTTTGATTTTTAATTCAATGGAAGTATGGAACAACTCAACAGAAGGCTGGACCCATTGTAATTAGACAATATTTTCAAACATTTTCAACTAGGGGAATTCACGGTTCGATTATGGCTGAAACTGGTGACTAAATCGAACACCTCGGTTCTCAAACATCTTAAACCAAAAAAAACCAAAGTTTCTTCTATTTTGGTTAAAAATCAAGCCAATCGATTTCGATTTTAATTGGTTTGGATCGGTTTTTAACCAACTTTTACCTTCATTTTGCCTAGTGACGGCCTCACAAACGAAGAGAGAGATGAGTGGATTTGGAACAAAGAGAAAGAGAGCGAATTACTGTGAGGAACAAAGAGTAAGAGATAGAGGGTGGAGATGAGAACGTCGTAGGGTGATTTTGAAGGCGCGAGGGCGGTGGCAGTAAGTGGCTGCAAGAGCGTGAGCGGCAGTCGGTAGTGGCAATAGGTATCTGTGAGGGGTGTGCGTCGGAGATTGCAGTAGGAATTTGTGAGGGGGCGTGCGACAGAGATGGTCTAAGTTTTTTGGAGAGGAAGAGAGAGGGAGAAAGAGTGAGGGGGAGAGAGAGGGAGGGGGAGAAGTGATTCTGTTCTGACGGCAAAATGGAAAAGGAATAAAAATTTCGATTAAAAAATTAAAACCCTAGATTTTGGGTATGTACTTTTGGGCCTTCTGATTTAGTGATGGAAATAAGGTGTATGGGCTTTGGGTTGTAAGCTTTTAGTGGAGGAGTACTACTAAGTTGGGCTAATAGTTATTTAAAGATAATTTAACGAGTTCGGTTTGGTTCGATTTTTTTTTTTTAAAGAATAAAATTGTGAACTGAACCACAAATCTCAATTTTTTAAAGGATAAACTGAGAAACCGAAAATTGTATAAAAAACCAAACCGAACAAGTTGATTCGGCTCGATTTTTGCACACCCCTATTTTCAATTTCAACCACCATTCTTGCCCCATCCTTAGACATTAGGCAAGGGGGTAGGGTTTGGAAAACTTTGATGGATTTTTTTTTTGTTTTCATTTAAAAAATAGTCAAATAATAATTAGTATTATAATTAAAACAGTTACTTTTTTAAGTTAAAAAACTAACGGTGTGTTTGGAATAATTTTTTTAAACAAAATCAATTTCTTTTGAAGCGGCATTGAAAAAAATAATAATTGGTTAAATAATAAATTTGGTCTCTATAGTTTTGAAAAAGTTATAATTTAGTCCTATAATTTTAAAAGTTAGAATTTAAAAACTAAAATATTTGAAATTTTTTTAAAAATTTTGACGGAATTTGATAGCTGAAAAACTAAAATAGAATAATTTAGACTTTTAATTTTTCATTTTATCCTTACTTTGGTATTTGATTATAGCTTTCGAATCAAATTTTAAATGTCGTAATTCATGTACGAAGAATAAACTGTTTTAATTCATTTATTAAATGAAAATCTGTAGAAATAAAAAACAATTTACTGATTGATCAAATCGCTGGACGGTAAAATTGGACGGAGTGAGAAATAATTATTGAAAATATATAAACTCAATTTAGATATTTAAAATTACAAAAAATAATATATAAAAAATCTTAAAAGTACACGAACCAAATCGATGGAAGGTTGAATCCTTCACTAAATTTTTTAAATTAAAAAAAAAACAAAATAAAGAGTTATTTTTCTAAAAAATAATAAGGCCGGTTTTGTTATTGTTGCTAATAAGAAAAAAAACTTAAACAACAGGTATTTTTTCTTTGTGGTGTTCAAATGAGCTGCACAAGACATACCAACTGGCAGACACGAGGGAGGTAAGTTTTGCTCATATAATAAGGTCGGATTTGGGATCATACTTCATATTTCATAGTTCCCGCCACCGCCTTTTCTCCGTCTATACATCTTCCAGCTTCCTTTCGATTTGTGAGGCTTTTCTTTCTTGAGTTTTGGCTTCGATTTCTCCTCTGATTCATATTCATAATGACGAATGCAGTCTTAGCCTTGTTTCCCGTCGGTTACGTTTTCTCTCCGACGGACGAAGAACTTCTCACTTTCTATCTTTACCACAAAATAGTCGGAGACTTCGAACCTCCATATTCGCTGCCGGTGATCGATCTTTATAGCCAAGAGCCTTATGAGATATGGCAACAACTCGGAGGGATCGATGGTCAAGACCTCCACTTTTTCACCAAGCTGAAGAAGAAGAAATCTCGCATCATAAGAAAAGTCGGCTCCAATGGCGGCACCTGGAGTGGAGAAAATAGACCTACTGAAATATTTTCTTCTGCTGACGATAACCAGCTTGTTGGTACTTTGAAGCGTTTTCACTATGAGAATTCCGAAGTCAAAGTCAGTGATGATTGTTCATGGATCATGCATGAATATACTGTTAATCCTAATTGTTTCGTACCAAAAGGAACGGCACACGATTCTTACGTACTCTGCAAGATTCGAAAAAAGATTTTGAGAAAGAGAAAAAGGGAAGAGCCACCAATGCAAATCCAAATATATGGTCAAGTTTCTAAAAGAATAAATCAAGAAGATCAAGCCGTTCAGAACGAACAAATTTGCAGCGATAAAGATGTGGAGTATTACTTGAACCACAACGACTTCACTTGCAATGAGGAGGACTTTTCATCCTTGAATGGTTTCCAACCTCAAACTTGGTAAATTTCTACTTTTGTACGTTTTGATCCCTAATGAATTTTCTTGATTGACGGTGAATGAATTTTTTTTCGACAAAATATTTCAAAATGGATATTTTTAGTTTTCGAGGTTTACAAAAGGGTTATAAATAGTCACCGACCGACGCCGCTGCCTCCTCGCCGGTCGCCATACCCAACGCCGTCATCTTCAGATACCATCCTTCGTTCCCGATCCTATGAGAAACGATCATTTCCTCGCCGATCTAAACCCAAATCTTATCAGCTTTGCGAATTAAGTCGACATGGGTTTCTGTCGGTTAGTGAGAGACTGGTGAGAGAGAGAGAGAGAGAAAAAAGGGAACGCGTAGTGACAGATCGGCGCGAAAACTGTTGAACAGTTTAGTTGAAATTACGGGATTGCCCTTGAGGAATGGTGGGGTTTCTGGGATGGGATTGGTTGGGTTTGAATGGTATTTGTGGGTTTTGGATTTTGCTTTTGTAGTCAATTAATTTTTTTGTTTTTTTGATTTATTTTCTTACTTTCCATTGTGCCATTATGGAGGTTGAAGAATATGAAAATAATAATAACGTTAGTTACTAATTAGTATTTACGTGAATATCTTAAGCCAAAACTTGAAGTTTGACATTTTGTGTTCGATTTTGCAGCGATGATTTGGAGAACTACTTGAACCATAACGACTTCACTTGCATCTTGGAGGACTTTCCATCTTTGAATGATTTGCAACCTCAAACTTGGTAAAATTCTACTTTTGTTTTGATCCCTAATGAATATTTATTTATTATTTATTACCAATAATTATCTTAAACAAAATTTTAATTTTGTAGCTCAATGACACAAATGAAATTCTTGGATCAAAATTCTAATAATGTTGCACTTACTAATACAGGGTAAGATTTGAATTTTGATCGATTATGATTTTTTGTCTTCTTTAATAATTATCTTAATTAAACAAAATTTTAATTTTGCAGGCCAACAACACAAATGAAATTCTTTGATCAAAATCTCAACAATGTGGAGCGAGCCCATACTAATACATGGTATGAATCTAATTTTTATTGATAGTGAATGGAATTTTTTTATATAAAAAAAATGTTCATTATATTAATTATAGAAATTGTACTTACTAACTCTCTAAACATTAGTATGTACATAAATGATAAATATTTTAGGCCAACATGTATTTTTGGTCCTTGAAGTTTAACATTCAATTTGGTCTATGAAGTTTCAAAATCGTTATAAATAGTTGTTATGAAAAAGGGTTCTAATTCGCTAATATAATTTGATGAAATGTTTGATTTGTAGGGAACTCAAAGTATGCAACAATGTGGAACCTACTGAAAATGTTGGTTTTGATAATGAATGGTATTGGAGTGGTCGGCGATGATATTCTACATGTGAGTTTTTTTTTTTTTTTTTTTCATAAACATTCTTATTCGTAATTTTTATGATGTCTCTATTTATTCAGAATTTTTCATGTGTTTTGCCTTTATTCATAATATTCGCAAATCATAATTTTGCAGTAGATTTGAAGTCTTTGGGATCACGTCAACATTCCACCTGGAGCAAATGGGATCTTCTCTATTTTATTATTTCCCCATTTATTTAGTTTAGATGAAATGTGTAAATGATTTATGTTAAACATTATCTTATTCAATAAATATATTGGTATGATGAGTTAGATGATGAGGGTGCTAAGGATGTACCAATTTAATTGGGATATTTGGGTACACCTACTGATTTCTTATCACCAATAATTCATTTTTTTGAAAAAAATTAATAGCACATTTTTATTACATCATTTTTTTGAATCCTAATTTTATTTGTGTGATAGTAATGATTATGCATATGTCATTTTGATGAAAAATATATGTGATAAATTATTTGGATGTAACACACATTTGATTTGTCACTCTTAGGTATAATAACTTATTAGTTAGAAGATTTTATTAAAAAAAAAGTTAGAAGATTAATAAAATATGACATGATATGTTTTTACCATGTGAACTTGCAAAATAAAAAAAATAAAAAGTTAATCCAAGCATAAGCTCAGTGAATTCTTTCCATTACCATCATAGAGGTTGATAGTTCCAATCCCCCACCTCACAATCTTCAAAATTTGTAGTAAAAAAAAAACATATTTGTAATTAATATAATCACTTTTGGATGTAGTGCAACAAAAAAAAATTGTTATTTAAAACATTTTTAAAAAAATGTTAGATATAAATTTTTTTATTCAAAATATTTTAAAAAAAAAAAGTATTTAAACTATAAGGTATTATAAACAGACATAGTGAAGTTTGATTTGGGAAATTCATTTCATATTAATCCTTAATTAAAGTCATTATGAATCTTAATTAATATTTTAGACCTTTCATTCTCAAAGTTCATAAACCAAAATAAATATTTTGAAAATTTAAGGGAAAAAAATTGTTGGAATTTGATAGTTGAAAAACTAAAATAGAATTAATTTAAAAAGTGAAAAATTAAAATAATAATTCAACACCAAGGTCTAATTTGATGAAATTAAAAGTTAAAGATAAACATCAAGATCCACTTTGCCAAATTCAAAGGTAAAAGTTTAAAATTTCTTCAAAATGTACATTGCTGTAATTAGAAGAATAAATAATTGGTGAAAAAACTTTGCAATTGAAAAATGAAAAATCCTGGATAGATTGAGTAGAATGGAGAGAAGCAAATCTAGAATGAAAAGATCTTGCGCAACTCAAAATCAAGTGAAATGAAATCAATCTCTACGCAACGTGGTGATATGGTTTGGCCTACAGCTCCGTATCATGCCTGTCTCTTATTTGTTTTCTGTTTTTCTACTTAAATACTGCTTATTACATTTTTCTTTTTCTTTTCAAGGATGAAAAATGGTGAAATTACAAATTTAGTCCCTGAACTTTTATGTTTTTGTCTAATAAGTTTTTAAAACTATCAACTTTGTACTAATAGGTTTTTTAAACTTGTTTGCAGGAACCACTCATGGATCGACCGGAAGATGGACCTCGAGTTAATCCGCTTGGCAATGAGGGCCAAAACAATGGAATGAACAACAATGCTCAACAGCAAGCAAATCTTATGCAAAATCCCATATTTATTACAGAAGAAAGGAATAGAGCCATCAGGGATTATGCAGCTGCTACAGTCCAAAATCTGAACACCGGGATTGCATAACCAATCATAGAAGCAAATCATTTTGAGTTGAAACCCGTGATGTTCCAGATGTTAAATACAAATTTGCTGGATTGCCGAATGAAGATCCACACAAGCACATAAAGACCTTTCTGAGAATCTGCAATTCATTCAAATTGACGGGAGTTTCTAATGACACATTGAGGCTGAAATTGTTCCCTTTTTCTTTACAGGGAAATGCATAGGCATGGCTTGACTCATTTCCCCCAGATTCGATCACAACGTGGGACGAACTTGCAGAAAAGTTCATTCTAAAGTATTTCCCACCGACAAAGAATGCACAAATTAGAGAGGAAATCATAACCTTCAGGCAAGGAATAAATGAAGGAGTAGATGTTGCATGAGAGCGTTTTAAAAAGCTGGTGAGAAAATGTCCACACCACGGACTGCCAGCGTGCCTGTTGATCGAGCACTTCTACAATGAGCTGACACAAGCTTCGAAGACTCTAGTCAATGCATCTGCCAACGGACCTCTACTCAAGAAAACAGTGAACGAGGCAAATGAAATCTTGGATGCCATGGTGTCCAACAATAGCCAATGGGGAGAAGAAGAGCCAAGCAACACCCGAAATGTGCAGGAATGCACGAAGTAGATGCAATTGCAGCTTTGAGTGCACAAATTTCGGCAATGAACAATACCTTAAAATCATTAACTTTGGGGAACTAAGTCCCTATAGCTTCCATTAATCAAATTGCCACTCCACCTTATATTTACTGCAATGATAACCATCTGGCTGACAACTGTCCTCATAATCCGGCTTCTGTTTGTTATGTAGGACAACCTAGGGCAAACCCTTATTCCAATACATACAACCCTGGATGGAGGCAGCATCCCAATTTCTCATGGGGAGGACAAGGCGCAAGCACATCTAATGCAAATTCATATGAAAAGCCAGGAGGACCGCCAGGATTTAGCAATTCCCAACAGCAATCTTATGTGCAGAAGAATGTGGCACAACCGCAAGCTCAACCTGCAATACATAATTCATCATTAGAAGCCTTGATGAGAGAATACATTGCCAAAAATGAAGCAAACATGGCTAAGAATGACGCCATTATCCAAAGTCAGGCAGATTCACTACGAAGTTTAGAAATGCAGGTGGGGCAGTTGGCGAATGAGTTGAAATACCGACCTCAAGGGACATTACCGAGCACAACGGAGAATCCTCAAAGAGAAGAGAAAGAACACTGCAAAGCAATCACTTTACGCAGTGGGCTCAACTATGAAGGACCAAAGATGCCACAAGAACTGGAAGAAGTAGTCCCCAGTAACACTGCAAAAGAGGAGAAGGAAATTGCAGAGAAAGAGAAAAGGAAGGCCAAAGACAATGCGGAAGAAGGAAAAACGAACACCAATGAGGTAGAAGCTAACAACAAGACCTTTAAAGCAAAGGACCATGTACCAATCTATAGACCACCACCACCGTTTCCTCAAAGACTCAAAAAGAAAAACCAAGAACCCACTTTAACAAATTTTTGGACATACTCAAGCAACTCCACATTAACATTCCGTTAGTGGAGGCACTTGAGCAAATGCCAAATTATGTTAAATTTCTCAAGGACATCTTGACAAAGAAAATGAGACTAGGAGAATTTGAAACAGTGGCGTTGACAGAAAATTGTAGTGCATTACTGAAAAGCAAGGTACCACCTAAGTTGAAGGACCCTGGGAGTTTCACAATACCATGCATGATCGGAGAGATAAACATCGGGCAAGCCTTATGTGATTTAGGGTCCAGCATCAATTTGATGCCTTTATCAGTTTTCAGGAGATTAGGGATAGGCGAGGCTCGTCCCACCACAGTAACCCTACAATTGGCAGACAAGTCAATTGCACACCCCATTGGAAAAATAGAAGATGTGTTGGTAAGGGTCGACAAGTTTGTATTCCCAGCCGATTTCATAATCTTGGATTGTGAAGTAGATCGAGACGTCACGATAATCCTAGGGCGACCATTTTTAGCGACTGGCAGAACTCTGATTGATGTCGAAAAAGGAGAACTCACGATGCGAGTAAATGACCAAGAAATCAAGTTCAATGTACTCAATGCATTAAGATACCCAGGGGAAATAGAATATTGTTCAAGGGTCGAGATCGAAGAATATTCGCAATTGTATGAGTTTCAAGAGCAACCAAAAGAGGAAGAATACTGCAAAAGAGAAGATGAATTGGCACTATCAGGAAATCTGAAACTTGAAGGAAGTACAACCAGCGCTATTGTTCAACTACCAATAGAAGCTCTTCAATACAAAACTGAAGTGGAAGTGGTCAGGACCTGTGATGATTCGACATGGAGTTGTAGATTTACAAGATGGACAAGGCAGCAATGTCAAGGCCAATGGTTAAAAAGTCAAGCTTTATTAGGGAGAAAACCGAAGGAGGAATGAAGGATCGATCTCCCTGATCAATTTTGAGTATTAAAAAAAAGAGAGAGAGAAAAAAATAGAAACTTTCAACTTTTGAAATTCCAATCTGAATGAAGAAGTCAATTCAGAAAAACTCTGTCTAAGGAAGAATCCTGTCGAGGTTGAGGTACTTAAGTTGACCGCTAAGGGAACACCTTTACCTAGGGATTCACCTGGGAGTTTGATGAATCAACTTTGAGTTCAAAAATTGGAATTTCCAAAAAGTAACTTTGCATTGAGATAAACTGTTTGAACTTTTTGATGCTCTACTCTTGAGTTGTAGGAAAATATAAGAAGAAAGAGCGGGAGAATTCTTTGCAAGACTTCCAACAACCCCGAGGACAGTAATTGCAACAACAACACGTTTTTCTCTGCATAGGGGAGTCTCTCTTTTACCTATCTTTCCATCTTTCTTAATTGTTATGTTTTTAGTTTGAGGCTTAGTTAAGTTCTTTTATGCTTATTTAATTTATTTCTTTCCAAAAAAAATAATAAAAAATAATAAAATAAAATAATAATAATAATAATACTAATAAACTTCGATGATGAGGTAGGAACACCCGTTTTCATTAAATGTCTCCAACCAACCTGTTCAACTAGGTTAGTACTACTTTTGCATGTAGTCAACACTTTTAATCACATCCAAGTAGGCTTAAACTAATACATACTTCAGATAGAAACACTACGTTGTTCTAAGTCTTAACCATCTCCCAATAATTCAAGTGTCAATGAGGACATCGACCAATTTAAGTTTGGGGGTGGGAAACATTCATGTCATTGCTTGAAATGTGCTGTCCAAAAAAAAACAAAAAACAAAAAAAAACAAAAAACAAAAAACAAAAATTTGTATATATCCTTCTTTTCAAAACTTAACCAAGTAATCAGGGTAAGTCATGACACCCATGATCTGCTTTGCATGAACGGTTCAATAAGAAAATGGGTATAGTTGTATTAGGTGATGTGTGCTCGTAGTCAGCTACTTCCACCACAAAGCGTTAGTAAGTTGAAATGAAGGCACAATTGACTGAAATACTTCTTAAAAAAAATGTATGGCAGCATGAAATAAGTTTGGGGGAGGAAGAAGAAAGTAGCAATCTTAAGTCCTGTACCAGGGTAACTTAGTGAATTCTATCTTAAAGAGTAAAAGTTTAAGCTAAATTGGATGTGGCAAAAAGTGTTAAGTCATGAAGAAGTAGGAAGGGCTAGTTGAGCAAGTTGGACAAGGATATTATGAGTTTGAGGATCCTCTTAAAAGTTTAATTATGTCATAAATTAATTGCTTGTTTAACATGGTTAATTGTTTTCCACCATAAACTTTAAATTGCTTGAGGACAAGCAATATCCTAAGTTTGGGGGTGTGATA
Organism: Trichosanthes truncata; assembly: GCA_033996785.1. Lineage (NCBI taxonomy): Eukaryota > Viridiplantae > Streptophyta > Magnoliopsida > Cucurbitales > Cucurbitaceae > Trichosanthes > Trichosanthes truncata. Next base: position 55,485,271 of record JAWPNB010000003.1, read on the forward strand.
AGCCTTAGATTAAGGCTTATTTAACTACCATTTGCTTAAGATATTCTTGTTTTGTCTTAAGATCAATTGAAAATAATTGGAAGATTGCTTAAATTTAAGGAAGAAATGAATATGTTTGCATTTGGGATAAATTTCTAAGTAAATTGATCTTGTTTTTAGGAATTGTGAGAATTGCAAAATCAAATTGCAGAATCAGATTTTGCAATTCTGGACAGCATGTAATATTAAGGGTTTATGAAGTTGAAAAGCCGAGCAACGAAACCCATTTTTGGAAAACTCAATTTCCGCACAAATTGGGGGGATTGGAGCGCGATTTTTGGCAAATTTCAACCCTAGGAAGATCTACAAAAGAGGAGGGAAGAAGCTCGAAGGATCAAATCGGGATTTGGAGGCGATTTGAGAAGTCAATTTCGTGGGTTTTCGTCAATTTAGAAACTCTGTTTTTCTGCATTTTGTCTTTCTGTTTTTTTGCCAAGAACTTCAAGTTTATGTCTTTATTTTTCTGCAAATTCTTCTTGTATTACCAAGAGTTGCTGGTAGTATCATTTTGTTCATCTTTCGAATCAGATTTTTTGAGGATTGAATTTCGTGGGTTTTTCGAAGCTCTGTTTTTTTTTTTTTTTTTTGGGAATTTCTTTTTCATTCTGCCTTGACCAAGGAGTATAGTTCTGTTTGTTTTTCTTTAATTTTCTATTGGTACTAAGGAGAAATGCTTGAAATACAATCATCGTCCTTCATTTGAGTTATTTTTGAAGCAAGCTTAAGTTTAATTCTCATTCTTAGTTGGTGGGTATTTTTCAAAAACACACTCTGTTTTCTGCACTTTTTTTTGGTTCACTCTGTTCTTGCCAAGGTTGCAGCAAGCTTTGTCATTCTGTTTCTCCTTTCTTTTTCCAATCCGATTCAAGTGTAAGCTTGAATTGTTAAGACTAATCGTTCCTAGAAATAGTGGAAAGGATGAAGTCGATTGGAATAAAGGAGGAACTCGGTTCTAAGAATAATTTTTGTCGATGAAATTCTGTCTTGCAGCAGAAGATTTCAATTTTGTACTTGTTAATTACAAGGGAATTTGATTTGTTGTTCTGTCATATGGGTGTTCTTGTTCACAATTTGTTTTCTTCAATAAGTTAAAATCTTGATTAGAAATTGATATCAATTTGCCCTTTATTTTCTATTCACAGTGAGAGATTTTGGAGGATTATTAGCTATTGTCTAGCATTATGTTTGCCCAAGTATTTTATCAATTTATTTAGTTTTAATTATCAGTAGCAATTTTACTCAAATTTTCGTTAAAATGTTGTTTCCTTCAAAAATTAGTTTTAAGATTTTTATCTTTAATTTTAGCTAAAACTTCTTAGGGGGTTCAAGGATGTGAATTCCCTAAGAAGTAAATGTAGCCAAAATTTCAATAAAAACCAAACCTACATCTCAATTGTTTGCTTGTGTTGATCAAATTTCCGTTGATATCCTAGATTGATCAACTAGGGTATCAATTCAAGCTTTGATCTAATACCGACGGGTTTAGTGATAAGCGAATTTCACACAAGTAATGGAGAAAAGAGTTTAGACATAAGTCAATCCTTACCGTAGACATAGGGATTAAGGACTCCAAGACCCATAAAATTATTGAGCCAAATGATCTAAGATAGAGGGACTATAGACATATAAGTCACTCACTTAGCCTCCTAAAACCTAAATTTAAGGTGAATAGGAGATGCAATTTTGGTTTACAATTGAGTGTGGAGTAGGTTGGAATTGTAATTTTGGCTTGCAATTACAACTTAGGGCAATGACATTCTTGAGCCCCATCCTTTATCCAAATTCCTTTTGTAATTTCATTTACTAAGCTTATCTAATTTGCTATCCAATCTTGCCAATTCTAAATTCTGCAATTTTTCGTTATTTCCATTATTGACATTTTTCGATTCTACAATTCAATTCTGCAATTTTTCTTATTTCGATTATTGTCATTTCTAGATTTTACAATTAAATTCTACAATTTTTCTTTTTACCAACACACCAACCCAACATTATTTTTGCAATTTTAGTTTTCAAGTTGCAATTTTCCTTACATTTTGCTTTACGATATTTTTGTTACACCGTTCCCTGTGGGATTCGATACTTGGTACTCACATACCATTTTATATTACTTCGATCACGTGCGCTTGCGTGTAACACCGATCAGATCTCGATATGCCTGGAAGTACTCAATGATGGGGAGGATGTTGACCTGTTGAATAAAACTCTCATTGCCTTTATTCCTAAAACTAGAGACCTTAAAACGTTAAACGAGTACAGACTGATCAGCGTATGTAACATGGTGTATAAACTCATAGCCAAAACTTTGGCAAACAGAGTTACAAAGCTTTTTGGCTCAGTTATATCCCCAAATCAGTCAGCCTTTGTTCCTGGCAGACAAGTCATCGATAACGTGCTCGTTGGATTTGAACACATCCATGCTTTGAATAACAAGATGCAAGGAAATGAAGGTTTTATCAGTAGGAGACTCGACATGAGTAAAGCATATGATAGAATTGAATGGATTTTCTTGGATTTCATCATGATTCAAATGGGTTTTGAGGGAAAGCTGGAGAACACGAATCATAAACTGTGTCAAATCAGTCAGATATTCCATCCTTATAAATGCGACACCCAATAGGAGTTCATGCCAAGCAGGGGTATGAGACAGGGGATCCCCTATCCCCATACTTATTCCTTTTGTGTGCAGAAGGCTTCTCAGCGCTTTTAAACAAGGAAGAACTTTGATCGGACTGAAACGTGGAGGATTAAGGAAAAGATTTTTAATTCAAAACAAGCTCCAGTCTAGTGCAAGTGTACACTGTCGATGCAAGTAATATAAAACTGGAAGTATTCCAGAGTATCGATCCCACAGGGAACGGATACAACAAAATGCAAGAGAATAAGCAAAGAAGTTTTCAAATTGCAATTTTGAGTAACCAATGTAAAACAATAAGTGGGATGATTTTTTGTTGTTTTTGAAAAGAAGCAATAAAATTGATAAAAGATGGATTCAAGCGTGTTTTTGCTCAATTGAAAGAAATTGCGGCCTAATTGCAATTGTCGTAACTTGTGATTTCCCGTGATTCCCGTAACTTGTGAAAATTCCAAAAAATGCAATTGCATTTCAAAAGTGGAATGCAATTGCATTTTTCCCTTGTTCACTATCTTGTTCTCCCACGAAAATGCAATTGCATTTTGAATGTGGAATGCAATTGCATTTTCGTGCTTGCTCTAAATCTACAACAACTTGTTTTTCCAAAGAAATGCAATTGCATTTTCAAAATGGAATGCAATTGCATTTTTGTACTTGCTCAAAACCTACACAAAACAACAAATTAGTATAATTTTCAATCTCTTTTCAACTTCTTTCCTTTTTTTTCATTACTCCAATGAGCTTTTATGAATTTAAACAATAAACATCATTTTTAGCTTGCTCGTCGTACAACAAAACACACGAAAACGACAAGAACAACCTAGTTTAAGGTCAAATAATCCTCATAAATGAGAATTATCAAACTGCTTTCTAATTTGATTGGTTTTCGTTTAAACAAGTAAAGCCCTACGTTTACTCACTTTCCTTTTTTTTTTCTTTTTTTTTTTTTTTTTTTGCAGATGATAGCATGATTTTCTTCAAAGCAACGAGGAATGATTACGAGACCAAAAAGAAGATTCTTACACAATATGAAAGGGTGTCAGGCTAAAAGATTAATCTCGAGAAATCATCCTTCATGACGACCAAGAACATGAACAAAGAGAGTTGGGAGATGTGCGAAAGGATCTTGGGGATAAAGAAAATAGACATGCTCGACCAATACCAAGGAATGCCTTTCCAAACTGACCGCAACAAAGGCCAAATTTTTAAGAGAATCAAGGACAGAGTCAACAAAGTTTTACAAGGATGGAAAGAAAAGTTGTTTTCCTTGGGAGGGAAAGAAGTCCTAATCAAGTCAGTTGCCCATGCGATTCTCGTGTACACGATAAGCTGTTTTTAGCTTCCTGGAAATATTTGCAACGAAATTGATAGGATGTGTGCAAGATTCTGGTGGGGATCGATTGGAGACAAGAAGAAATGTCGCTGGATGAGTTGGAGCAAAATGTGTAAGAGTAAAGATGTTGGTGGTATGGGGTTCAGGGACATTGAAGCCTTCAACCAAGCAATGTTGGCGAAGCAAAGCTGGAGAATTATAAGAAACTCTGATAGCTTGCTTTCCAAAGTGTTAAAAGGAAGATATTTCAAGGATTGAGATTTCCTCAAGGTCCAACGAGGAAATAACCCTTATCTCACAAGGAGGGGCATATGTTGGGGGCAAGAGCTTTTTGCTAAAGGTTATTGTTGGAAAGTGGGAAATGGTAGTTCCATCAAGATTGATAGCGATCCATGGCTCAATCGCCCAGAAAGCTTCTCTCCCTTGGTATCACATGATAGTTTGAAAGGCCAAAGGTTAGGAACCTCCTTAACAAAGACAACTCCCAGAAAGAAGAGGTGGTAAGACAAAAATTCATCCCTCAAGATGCTGAAGAAATTTTAAAGATGTCGCTAGGCAATAGGTCTTCTAAGGACGAAATGGATAGGAATGAAATATTCATCCCGCAGCGGAAGCATTGAATCGTCTTTGATTTTATTTAAAATTAAACTAAAAAATAATATTAATTAAGAAAACTTACTTTTGAGATAAATATGGAGAATATTTTGGCAGATCTTTATCTTCTCCACAAAGTCTTCCTGACTATGACTCTAACACAAGATCAAGGCTTGTGGGAGCATCTTGAAAGAAAATCCTCAAGGGATTGGAGAAGAAAAACTCTAGAGAGAATTATCTAATTCTCTATTAAGGAGATGTATGTTCTATAAAGAATGTACAATGGCTCACCCCTAGAGTCCTATTTATAGTGGTCTAGGGAAGATAATTAAATAATATATTTTAATATCTAATATATTAAAATATATTTATCTAATCAATTTGAATCTTATTCAAACCTTTTAAAATTCTCCTACGACATATATTTCCTAATTTGAATCCAATTCAAATTTAATAAATATATTTTCTTTAATGTATCTAATATACATTAATTATTTTAATATTTAATGTATCAAATACAATAAATATATTTTTCTCTTTTATATTTAATATATCTAATATATTAAATATTAATTTGAACATTTCAATTTTCTCTTTTGACTAAATTGATCTTTTAGTGTTACTATGAGCTAGCAAAGGGACCTTATGGACCTACAAATTATAAGCTCCAATTATACAAAATTAATTAATTAAACTCTTTAATTAATCAATTTTCATTCATTAACTCTAGGGTCACTCCACTATAGACCTAGAGTTGCACTCTTATGGACTGTAGGACAAGTTGTGTCCATAGATATAATCATTACATGCAAGTCGATCATTCACGAGTTGTTCGTAATTACAGTTGGGTCAAAAGTCTGTTTTATCCCTATAATTACATCTTGCACCTTAAGTACCACTGATCCTCTAATGAATAATCTGTTTATAATCTAATTATAAACTAAGTCACTCTCGGGCCAGTGAGAGAGTGAGGCCCCATTATTCAAGTCCTAGAATCAGCATTTAAGGGAACTACTCATATACTTACCCTATATGGGGATGAGTGAATTTCATCTTGTGAGATTATGTTCCCAGCTCCCTATTTGGTCAAGTCCTGATGAAATATTAATCTTCTCAATTAACGAATTTATAAAGAGAGATTAAATATTTCGTGGTTTAGTCTTATACAAACTCATTGTATAAGATAACCTCACTCACATGTCTCCACATGAACGATTTGGATCAAATCATTTGTAACTGTTACAAAGTGGGTCGTATCAATAGTGTTACCAAGATAAGGCACCCAACCTTATCCATATATTATGACTCTTTAGGTTATTTCTTGAACATAATCCTCTTGTATGTCAACCACATATTATTCAAGATTACACTAATAACCTTGGATTTTTCATATAATGGATAATATTATATTGCAAATAAAATAATCAAAATTATTATTAATTATTAAATAAATAATTAAGTACGAGGCTTTAGGGCAGAGAGTGGGGCCCCATTATTCAAGTCCTAGAATCAGCATTTAAGGGAACTACTCATATACTTACCCTATATGGGGATGAGTGAATTTCATCTTGTGAGATTATGTTCCCAGCTCCCTATTTGGTCAAGTCCTGATGAAATATTAATCTTCTCAATTAACGGATTTATAAAGAGAGATTAAATATTTCGTGGTTTAGTCTTATACAAACTCATTGTATAAGATAACCTCACTCACATGTCTCCACATGAACGATTTGGATCAAATCATTTGTAACTGTTACAAAGTGGGTCGTATCAATAGTGTTACCAAGATAAGGCACCCAACCTTATCCATATATTATGACTCTTTAGGTTATTTCTTGAACATAATCCTCTTGTATGTCAACCACATATTATTCAAGATTACACTAATAACCTTGGATTTTTCATATAATGGATAATATTATATTACAAATAAAATAATCAAAATTATTATTAATTATTAAATAAATAATTAAGTACGAGGCTTTAGGGCATAAATCCCAACAGAAATTATATGGGATCTTGATAAGAAAGGCTTTTCAATCAAAAGTGCCTACCACCTAGCGGTTTCCTTTAAAAAAAGGATGAAGCTTCCTCTTTGGACTTAAGAAACTATGCACATATTTGGAGAAAGTTGTGTGGAAGTCGAATGCAATTCCAAGGGCTAAAGTGTGCGCATGGAAGATAATCAAAGACTCCATCCCCACTAGAATTAACATTTGGTCAAGAGGGATTGATCCTATTTGCTATCTTTACAGCAAGAAGGAGGAGTCTACTACACACCTTTTTTGGAATTGTAATTTTACTAAGAATACGTGGCTGGTTTTTATTCCAAACTCATTATCTCTTTTTAATCTTAACAAATCTAATTGGGAGCCTCAAGATCACTAGAGCTGGTTGGCAGACATGACAAAATTAATAAAGTTGTTCTCATTTTGTGAAAAATTTGGAATTTCAGAAACAAGATAGCAACGCAAACCCCTCAATCTATTACTAAGGTAGACCATCTCATATCCCAGATTGAGTCAAGCATCAAGGAATTTCTGAAGAAAAAGAGCATGAACTCTTGCTCGAATCAACTGTCGATCAGACTTTAGAGCCATCTAAGTCACGTTGTTTGGAAGAAACCGTCGAGACACTCCTGAAAGATGAACTCAGATGCATCGTGGAACAAAGAATTAGAGAGAGGAGGAATCAGTTGGGTGGTTCGTGACTCTAAAGGATCATCGATTTGTTTCGATTTTCAAGCTGTTAATTAAAATTGGCCAATTAAGATCCTTGAAGCAAAATCAATTTGAGAAGGTTTGAAGAGCTTGAAGAATGCTTACACAATCAGTCCACCTTTGATAGTTGAATGGGATGCTCTAGAAGTGATTAATGCGCTGAATTGAGTAGTGGAAGATCCTTCGATCATTACCCTAGGAGCGAAAATTCAGTGGCCTATTATATTGCTCGACATGCTGGTGCAAGTTTTTTGGACTGTTTTCAAAGTCCTCCTTCTCTTGTAGAAGATGGGCATTATTTTTGGAACTCTGATTTTCCTAATTGGTTCATCTCCCTCTTTAATGAGGGTAGTTGTATTCCTTAACCGTTTTTAATGAAGTATTTGTTTCAAAAAAAAAAAAAATCCTAAAACAATGAAGCTTCACAGAAAGCAACATTAGAATTGGTTTTTTTTAATTAAAATATATGAGTTGTGAAAATTTTACTCAATCATCCACTCCGTGTATTAATCAAAATTAATTAGTGCGTTTTTTAATTTTTGTTAAAATTATTGAATTTTGAAAGACTTTTATATTACTTTTCTATTAAAATTATTGAATGAATTTAACAAAAATTAATCCTAGATAAAATTGCAATACATATTTAACTATAAGTTCATTCGGATGAAATTAAAAGTTAACAAGAAAAATGGATATAATCAAGGTTCGAAATGTCGATGTCGATGGAAATGTCGAGGTCTAAATTTTATGGAAATGTCAATGGAAATGGAAATGTCGATGGAAATTTAGGAAAAATTTACGAAAATCGTGGAAATTGATGGAAATTGTTTGAATTAGCCAATAAAACTTTGATTGTGGTTTAATTAGACTATAATTGACCATCTTTAAGCATCACATCTAAAACTAAGATAATATTTAGATATAAATATCGATTGAAATGTCGATGCGAGCAGGAATTTGAGAAAAAAATATATAGAAATTGATTAAAATTATTTGAAGTATTTCATGAAACTTTAATTATGGCTTAATTATATTTATACCATAATTGATTTATTTTAACATCATATAATATATCTAAAATATATATAATATTTATATTCAATGATATTTATATTCATAAGTAATGTAAATTAGAAGCTAAAACTCCTAATGTAAGAAGGGAAATTGAGAGAATTAGAGGGAAATTGAGAGAATTGGAATTGGAGATTGAGAATTGGAGAGAATTGAGAATTGGAGATTGAGTTGTTGTGTTGTGGTGAAGAAGAAAGTGAAATGAAATGGGTATTTATAGATGGTAAAAAATAATAAAAAAATAAAAATGTACAAAAATAAAAAATAAATAAAAATATTTTTGTGATTTAAAATATGTTTGGGAAATTGAAATTTTGATGTGCAAGTTATTTGTTTAAAAAATGAAGAAAAAAACACACAAAAGACTAAAGACTAAAAGAGATATGAATTTTGTAATTTTTGTTCAAAATTTTAAATTACAAAAATAGAATTATAGAAATATGTAAAACTTTGGCTAAAAAGCCTAAAATTGATATTTGAGAATTGTATTGTATAACTTATAAGTAAGACTTAAGAGTAATTTACTAATTGTATAAGTAAGTACTAAGAAGACATAATAGTTAATATTAATAATAGTGTGTGTATATATTTATTTTGTTGTTTATATAATAAAGAATGAGAAGACATTTGAAGTGAAGTTGGAGTGTATAAGTAAGGTATAAAAAAAAAAAAAAAAAAACATGTCGAGCGACATTTAAAACATTGGATATAATTGCTAAATTGAGAGTAAATATTAAAAAAAAAACCTCCAATACCAAATACCGTTCCCCCTACGCAATGGAATTCTGGATTCGAAAATAAAGGGGCAACTTTGTATAAATACGATCAGATAAAGGGTAATTATGTAAAAAGACAGTTCAAACTCGCCATTGTTTGGGCTCAATGACAAACATTCATTATGGGGGCCCAAAACCTTTAATGGGCCGAAATTGCAACTCTCGGCCCGAACCACGTACTCCATATATTATCGTTCATTCGTGTTCGGGTTTCTCCTTGAAGCCTAGGGTTTTTGGTGCGCAGCTCCTCCATCTCCAACTTCCGAAGCCCTCGCCGAAGTCGAAGAACCCGTTCTCTCTGCAAACATGGGGTAAGATTGTTCACTTTGATCGGTTTTTGAAACGACGCTGTGAAAATAATTCGAGGAAACGATATTGTGAAGGGATGTTTGCATTGTGGATTGAGTTTTGTGGTGTCTGTTTGCTTGGATCGGTTTTGAAAATGATTTACTTGCTTCACTGTCTTTTCCTTTTCCTACGAACATTCGTTTTTAGTATGAATATATAGAGTTTGGAACGTAGTATTGATTTTTGTTCCAATTAGTTGGATTTTTTTTGTGGATATTTCAACTACCTTGTATGTTTATGGTCGAAGGAGTGAATGATTCTTAGGAGGTTTTCTGCTTTTAGTTTAAATGAATACTTGTTGGAGTTCTTCATCTGATATGAAATTTCCACTAGATTTTTGTAATGCCTTAAATTTGGATGAGCAAGTATGAGTTAAGAATTATGTACTAGCGAGAAATATTTCTAGCACTTTGGAAAACTCCAGACGAAGATCAGGTTTTGGTTTTGTACTTGGTTTTGATTGATTGATATTTATTCTGATGACCTTATCCAACAGGAAAACTCGAGGTATGGGTGCTGGTCGCAAGCTGAAATCCCACCGTAGAAGGCAAAGGTGGGCTGACAAGGCTTATAAGAAGTCTCACCTTGGCAATGAATGGAAGAAGCCATTTGCCGGGTCTTCTCATGCGAAAGGCATTGTGTTGGAAAAGATGTAAGATAGCAAACATACTGTTTCTCCTTCAGATTTTTGCTTTGAGTTGAGTTTTTGTTCTTTGAGAAATAATGTGTAACGTCATGGATAGCAATATGTTCTACTTTATCTCAATTGTCCTGTCTAATTGTTTACATTAATTTGCAATGTGTGATTTTGTCATAATGGATTCTATACAAACAGATAAGTGATAGTCACTTCTCACTTGGTTGATTTTATTGTTGGTCGACTGATTTTAGTTTTGGCAACTTCGGACTTTATTTTGATCTTAGATTTAGTCACCCAATTGATAATTTTCTGCAGATTCTCTCTGAGATAGCACACTGTCCTGTTCATATTCATTAATTTTCGTCACTTTAGTTCATATATAATAGATATTGTTTATGTTAACTGCTCTTTGAATTTTTCTTAACCATGTTTAAATGTTTGGTATCTAAATGAGCAATGCTGATCTGATTTCAGAGGTATTGAGGCTAAGCAGCCAAACTCTGCCATTAGAAAATGTGCCAGAGTCCAACTCATCAAAAATGGAAAGAAGATTGCTGCCTTTGTACCCAACGATGGGTGCTTAAACTATATTGAGGAAAATGTAAGTCTGATCTTCTGCTACCCGCTCCCAATAAAAAAAAAGACCCAATGAGATGAAAAGAGTTTGAAACTGATATGAAAACTGTGATTGCAGGACGAAGTGTTGATTGCCGGTTTCGGTCGTAAAGGACACGCCGTCGGAGATATTCCCGGTGTTCGATTCAAGGTTGTGAAGGTCTCTGGTGTCTCTCTCCTTGCCCTTTTCAAGGAGAAGAAGGAGAAGCCAAGGTCTTAAGTTTGTTTGGCAGAGCTTGTTATCTTCTTACAGTTTTCTATCGACAATTTTAGAGTATTTTCAGATCTTGATTATTGGTTGTTTTGGACTATTATATGTAGTTCTCCTTTTGCAGTCTGATTTTTGACATCGTTTGACATTTTAGAATTCCAATCATTTTGCTCTAAAAAACTTTGCGCGTGTTTCTTAAAATATCAGCAATAGCCATGTTGAGTTTTGATTGAATTCTTTCTGCATTGTCAAGGCTAATTGCATATATTTTTTTGTTGCAATATTTTCAGTAGAAGGGTTGGCGTTCATGTTAGTAAAATTCATTCCCAAGCTAGCAGTCATAATTTTATGTTAGGAAAGAAAATTCAGTGATGTCATTCAAGGTTTATTCAGAATTAACTTCTTTATTTTTGTATACTGATAGGTTTAATTTTTTGAAACTAAGTTAGGTTGGAAAAGGATCTTTCATTTTTTCTCAATGATGAATGTCTAAATGTAACCTACTCAACTTAAAAATGTCTAAATAAGTTTTCATTTGCAAATATGGTTAAAACAGTTTTTAATTAAAATCTACTAAGTGCATTGTTTATTTAGCTAAAAGAATGGCTAACAAAAAGCATTACATCAAGTAGGGAAATGCTTTTTATTTTTTGAAATAGTTAAATTTAGATGGAGGTTGTAGAAACAAATGTAACAATCATGAACAAAATTTAGGTATTGAAATTTTGAAAAAAAAAATTAAATTAAGATAAGATATATAAATTGCAATTTGTTAACTTAATATTATTTCAAATTAATTTCTAGACTCTTGATATGGCAAATTTAAAGACAAAAATGTGAATAGATAGGTTCCATACTAGTGAATTAACAAAGACAGTGTTGAGTACATTGATAAAGATTATGACCTAGATGAGTACTAGCGAGGAATATATTTTTGGAAATATATATGTATTTCTCATTTAGTAATTTTAGCTATAAATCTAATAAAAACGAAACCTAAGATAAGTTGCAACAATAGAATATATTTGTAATTTCATCGACAATTATCTGTTTTAACATCAAATCAATAACCTTAAACCTTGAACATTCATAATCTGAAAATTACAATGATTGAAATGAACTACTTAAGAATTGACATCTACATAACAATATACAGAGAAACATACATCTCCACTGATTTTTCCAATGAACTCAAACAATGTAAATATTTTTAAATACCCATTAAAAATATAAAAATAGAATGTTGACACAACATTTTTTTTTATTTTAAAACCCTGATACATCAATCATGAATCACATTTACCTGCCATCATTTATGAAGATGCTCCACACTTGAAAACCCTCGTAGCCCATCGACAAATATTACTGTATTTTCATCAATTTATGGATGCTGCTAAGTTCATGAAGATAAATTTAAACCTATCATCTGCATCAACCTACTGGGCAATGTATGTCCTTGATAAAAAAGTCGTAAATATCAATATATACATGGTATATAAAAATGATAAATACTAAACTTAAAATGTATATACCTAGATTTTCTCAATTAAAGTGGCTACAAATCAAAGAATGAAGGTGTATGCCTCTTCAGATGAACCTCTACTCAGGTATACAGAATTTTCTTTCCCTCCACACTTTGTCATAACTAATTCTAATCTTACGTGAACCTCTTCTTTTTGCTACAGTTGGCTAATATTTGATCGATTTCTCCCTTTTCATAGCTCCCAACATATCATAAGAAAAAAATTTCAATCATTAGTGTCAAGTATTGTACCAAACTTAGAATGTCATCAAAATTATGAATTATAGATAGATAATTCATACAATAGAATGAAGTAGATTTCCATTAAAAAAAAAAATAACATAAATACAACCTCAAAGTGCATGAAAAATGTCTTCATCCCTTGTTTTATACATTTGTCAAAATGATTCTACATCCATGCCCATTTTTTTTAATTTCAAAAGTATGTAGGTATATATTCAAATTCAAATTCTTGAATCAAACCCTATTTTCTATAATTCCCCCTTTTTTCTCTCTTCTCCATTTAGAATCTTTCAGACACCATCTCTATGTCTCGTGGTTGCTCCGCGTTTCTACATCTGTCGAGGATTTTGGCATTGAGTATTTAGGTCTTCCCTCAATCGCCACCAACAAACTAATTCTAGGTCTTATATGGGAACATATTGCTATTCTCCTCAGTAGCTCGTCAGAAGATCGATCCGTCACTACAACGTCGCTGGTTTTTTTGGCGAGAGTGAGAGATATGGAAAACGAATACAATTACCACTTAAACCTTTTTTTTTTTTTTTTATAGATTATGATTATGATTGTTATTTAAACTCTTTTTATAGATTATGATTACGATTACCATTTAAAAAGGCAACTATTAGATTCCGAACATTCATCACATATCTTAAAAGATATCATATATATATATATATATATTCTGTTAGGTTGGTTTGAGGGGTATAAATGGGAAGAAAACTTTTCACTCTCCTCTCCTAAAATCACATGAGCTAAAATTCTAAATGTGAAACATTTTTAGTCTTTTTTCATTATAGATATTCATATGTAGATATTACTTACAATTTCCCTAAAAAAATGTTAGTTGGAAAAGGAAAATGTAATTGTTGTGTTTTAGTTTGAGTCCATCTTTTAATTAGATGAGATTAAGCATGTAAAATACCTCATGTTGTGAAAAAAGATTATACTTAAATTTCATATTTAGATAATATTAAATAAATTGAATCCAAATATGTCAGGTGTCAAAGTGAGCATAGCTTAACGGTAATTGTCGTTGTTCAAATCTTCCATCTCCAAATGTTGTTCGCCTAAAAAATTAAGGTATGCTAAGTTCTTTTTATGAGATTATTTGCATATATCTCATGATTAATAGCGAGATCAATTGAAATAATGTACGTATCTTATATTTTTTTTCCCCGAGGAATATATTTGTGTTAGTAAACGAATTTAACAGAGCATTAAGGAAAAAAAGCTTATTGTTCCTCGTTTCATTCTTTGGATGCTTCGTTTTATTGTCAAGTTACATAATCATGATTTTTATCACTAACATCGCGTGGCTTGAAACTTCCATCTCAAACCCAAGTACTTTTATTTATGGCGGATGTAACCAAATCCATTCGTGAAATTGAGCAAGAAAGTTTGTCATAAATTAATTATAAATATATATATTTTTCTATGAATGTAGTTTTATGTAACTAGGTACACAACCATTAATTTGTGACAAAAAAAATTGAACTATAATATAAAATCATTGGATGGTGTATTTTTTTTTCCTTCCTCTCTTGAATAACATTGAATGATAAGTGCTCATTTATAATTGGTGATCGATTAATCTTAATTTTAATCAAGATGCCAATTGAGCAAATTTTAATTGATTTAGGTATATATTATATTAGATTAGAGGTTGAATCTCTCATCTCTAAATGTTGTTGAGTTTTAAAAAAATGAGAAAAAAGAAAGCTATAACTACTTATTTAAATGCTCTCTCTCTATATTCTTTGTTGCATGTTTTTTAAATTGCATAAGATTTTTTCTTGTTTTAAATGTTTTTAAGTTATGATTTGAATATGATTTTGATTTTAAGGGCCCGTTTGGTAAGCAATCTGAATTACGTTTTATGTTTTCGGATTCAATGAAGTGAATATGCATTTGACATATTTGTTTTCAAAAACTGTTTCTAGATTCTATGATCAAAATAGTGAAAATTATGAAAATAACTTTTTTATGTTTTTATTGTATCCCGATTTTGAATTTGAAATTTTAAAATGCATAATTATATTAAAAAATATATAAACTTTAATAAATATAGTATTTCATATTATATAATCAATTTATTTTTTAAATTAAAATATGTAAAATATAATATATTATAAGTTATATGATATTATAAAATAATAATTATAAAAAACTTTGCAACAAAAAAAAACATATTACAAATTAATTAATAATGGTTTATATTTAACTTAATATTTAGTGTTTTACAACTAGTTTCATTGTCTATAAATATATTATATAATACATTTTGAACAATTATTTAAATTGAAATTCAATTTCTAAATCTGCTAATAGACCCATATCTGAAAATATGAAATACAACTTTATTTTTATTGAATTTCTTATTTTTAAAATTATGTTTTCAGATTGCCTACCAAATAGATCTATATTTTGTGTAAACTAGAGTTTTCTCATCACTTTTTTTTTTCTTCTAATCAAACTCAAAATTAGTAGTAGATCTTTTAGCCCCTTATCGTCGTGGAGGAAAAATAGGACTATTCGGAGGGGCTGGAGTGGGTAAAACGGACACGTAGCCGGGGGCGAGTCAAAAAATCCAATAGTTCTCTTTTCCTTCTTGTTCATCAATCGGAAATCAAGACAAACCGGGCACTACGGTGAGACGCGAAAACACCCGATCCCATTCCGACCTCGATATGTGGAATCGTCTTGCGCCATATGTACTGAGATTGTTCGGGAGACTAAATTTAAAATTATTTTTTTAGAACAACCACACCTTGTAATAAAATCGTGTCTGAACCGTCGAAGTCAGCATAAAAACCACTTTTGAATGGTTATATTCACACTCTTACACTTATAATTTTACGAACTTTTTCCCTAAACTTATGAAATTGTTACAATTAACTCCTTAAATACTTTAAAATGTACCAAGTATTCATATAAACTACAAGAATTGTTACTATCAAACACTAGACATAAATTATTGTTACAATTTAACCCAATTTTTTTTTTCAATTCTACAAAAAGTCAACTATAATATTAACCCTTAAAAAAAATAAAATTTTTCAGATCAGTGTTGAGTCACCATCTCAACATAAGAAAAAAAAAAGGAATTGATGTTAAAAATGTAGAATTAATTATATAAAATTCCCTATAATTCAAAGATCTTGGTTTAAGATATATGCATTAACTAGTTGAGCTATGTTCAAGTTGACAATGATTTGATTGGAATAATACTCATTGATGGTTCGTCATTCATGCATTTTACATTTACAATATTTAGGGCATGTTTGAGAGTGATTTTGAAATAGTTAAAATTACTTTTATCATGTTCAAAATTATTCAAAACATGTCTTTGATCATTTAAAATCAACTTAGTGTTTGATTTTATACTTTTAAACTCAATTTTCATTCCATGAAAATTGATTTTAAATAATTAAAATATGTTTCAGAGTGCTTTTGAATACGACAAACATAATTTTAAACATTTTAAAATTACTATTAAACATGTCCTTAAAGGCTTCGTCTCAATAATTTTTTAAAGTAATAATTCAAAAGTGTGATTGTAACAATTTCAAATAACTATGGGTTGGTCTTTGTAAATTTCCTTTTTAAAATTTTTATTAGTGCCGTGTTTTTTTTTTTATTTTTAGTTTCTAATTTTAAACCGCCACTTCCACCAATTTCAAACAAACAAATAAAAAAATATCAGAACCCCTCCTTTTCCCTCTCCAAAACCTTCCTTCCCTCTCTCTCAGCCTTCGATTTTTGAAATCGTTCAATCCCATTCCGACAGATCATCATCTCTTCCGCGCTTCTTCCAGATCCATCTCCATGGACGCTGTAGGTACTGATCATGATCGCCGTTTTAGCCGTCTCAGCCTCATCGATTTCGCTTCCGAGGACGATTTCCTCCTCTCTTCTCCTTCCTGCGACCTCCACGACGTCAATTCTTTAGGTCTGTTCCGGCCATTCTCAGTTCAGTCTCGTTCTGTTTATCGTGTTGTGTATCTTACTTTTACTGATAATTTTTTGTTTTTGCCCTTTGGTTCATATATCGATTTATGTTCTGTGGTTTTTTCTCGGGTGTTGATATTCTTTTTTGCAACTCAAATGCTAGCAGTCGCTTTAATTTTTTTTTTTGGTTGACAATTAATCCTGTTGTTCTTGTGCGGTAGTTTTGTATTGATTTTCTAGGCTTAAGAACATGAAGATTTACATAATATTTGGGAAACTTGAAGTTTTGATGATTGTAACGGACTTCTTTTTGGTGTGGTTATGTCTAGACATTACAAAGGATGACGAGGAACAGGACAATATCAGACAATTAGAGACCGTGGATTCTATAAGAATAGAGGAAAGAACGGACGGCTTTGAACAGAGAGAGGATGAACCTCAATTACTCTCATCTTCGGAACCGGAAACGATCAAAAGAAATGGAAAATATAACTTGCGTAAGAGTTTAGCATGGGATAGTGCTTTCTTCACTAGTGCAGGTATTCTTATTGCATTTGAAATGTGACTTTAGTTTTGTCCCAAATATACCTCTTACAGTTCAAACTTCTTGTATTTCAGGGTTTTTGGATCCTGAGGAGTTAACTAGCATGATTGCACCAGTAGGCAGGAATGAAAAACGTGTATTGCCCATGATTTCAGAAGATGTTCAGAAATCTTCAGATTCAATTTCTACATTGGAAAGTGAAATTATGCCATTGGAAAGCATTGAGGGCAATTTGTTCGAAGATGTAAGGGCTTCAATTCAGAAATCTAGTAGAATAATTGGGAAGGCTAACTCAAAGATTAAAGCTGAATCCGGGCAACAGGAAGCACGAAAACTGCCATGTGAGCAACTTTCTACACAAAAATGTTGGTTTAATGGAAAAATTGAGAGTTTTTACGTTATTTAGATACAATGATAGCAGTACTGGAGTTTTGTTATGGTTACTGCTCGAAGAACCACTTTTTCTTTTCAAAACATGAAGCTCTACTTGCGTGGGCCACATTACAGAACAGAACATAAATATTTTCACTTCTTTATACTTTCCTCGACTATATTTTGCGGCAGCTGAGAGATTTTTCTCCTTTGTCCTTCTCCCATTATTGACAATTCACCTCTTGTGTTTTTTCCCCTCGTTTGGCCTTTTCTTTTCTTTTTGCTCCATGCTAATATGTCTGTTTCAAGTTTCAAATTATTCATTAATTCTGCAGGAGATATTTCGTTGTGGGTTTAGAAAGATTTATGAATCTTTTTTTTATTATATTTTATATCTCATCACTGAATCTAACATCACGCATTATTTTCAGCTCCAGGAAGGCTTGATCTTACTTCACAAAATAAGGCAAGTCAAATAAATGTTTGCATAAGTTGTAAATCTCTTTTTGTTCAATAGAACCTTCACATCTATTTTGCTCTGTTCCTTTTTCTTTCAAAAGTTGTATTTTGATGCTTGAATTTTTATAGAAGTTCCTTTTGGTCCTTAAAAGCGTTGTGAAATTTCTGTTAAAAGCGTTGAAAATGTTTATGTTTAAGGACCAAAAGAGATCTTTATAAGAAGTTTAAGGATCAAAATAGGATATTTGAAAGTATATTGATCAAAACAAAATAAGTGTAAAAGTACAAAGACCGAAATTAGATCTAAACCTTTTTTTTTTGTGTATTCGAACTCATAATATGACACTGTAACATTTCAGATAAAGGACAGGTCTGCATCCAGTAAACAAACTGATGGGTTGCAAGGACCTGGGAGAACTATTAAGCAGAATTCTTCTTCTCAACCACGCGGTGGACAGGTGAAGTATTAGCCTAAGTTCTTTATAACTGATTTTATCTAATTCAAATATCTCCTGGCTTCTTTGGCTTTAAACCCAGAGCATGGCTAGTTGCATCAACTGAGACACCAGCAATATTATATCTAGCTGTTTCGACTGGATTACATTATATTCCATTAGTATGAAATTAATGTTAAAAGTTCATTATGTTTGTTAGCATGCAGTGACTGATGCCCAAGGAAGGCAAGTGTATAACATTAAAATCTCTATGCTGTCATTTCTTGATCGGCCATTTTTCTACTTATTTGTTCCACATTTTTTTGCTGCTTCTGAAGAAAGAACATGTTCTTATTTTTGAAGCAATTGAAGGCAGCCAGCAAGCTTCCTTCAAACTCAACATTGACTAAGAGGCCTTCCCTTGGCGCCACTGTAAATGATAGTACTACAAGCGGTGCAGGACCTGCAGGTTGAATTTAGCTAAATTTATTCTTTGAAATGGGGTGCTTGTATCTATCTATTCTGAACTTTTTCACGCGAATTGCAGATAGGCGGGATTCAGTGAGTCTTAGAACTACTACACACAAGCTTTCCCGACTTTCAACTGCAGGTAAGAGAGAGCAAAAGACTTCCTCTGAAGTTTCTGTAAGTTCATCTGACAAGGTTGGTAAATCTTCCTCCAAAGATATAATAAGGAGAAAAACAGAGTGTAAGGCTTCACCTTCCTCTGGTACCATCCAGAAAACACAATCGCGAGTTGCATCGAAGGTCAAGACTCCTATTGGGAATTCTCGTCTCTCTTCTTACTTGATATCTCAAACGAAGCATTCTTCAGGAATATCACCTGCTAGCTCTATTAGTGAGTGGTCGACAGAGTCATCATCAAATTCCACTCATGAACTTCGATCTAATAGCTCAAGAGCCAGCCTTCACTCAATTTCGAGCAAAAGAATCTCTATAGACAGTGATGCATCTCATGATGGAAGAAACCATGCTGTTGGACCGCAGACGCAAACTACTGGTTTGCTGTCTCAATCAGTAAAGAAAACTTCTTCACAATCTTCTACACTTCCTCCTGCTTCAATGAAGCCTTCGGGCCTTCGATTGCCATCACCTAAAATGGGATACTTTGATGGGGTAAGTTTTGTGTTTTTATTATATGATCCAGTGCCTTTAGTTGAAAGGCGATTTTTTCGAAGTCATTATACCAAGCAAGGGAGCTAAAATTTGTTGTCATAAGCAGTGTTTTAAAAGGCATGCACCTAGGTGCAAGGCGCATGTGAAGCGCCTCGCCTCGAAGAAGCGAGGCGCTAGTAAGAAGGTGCGCACCTTCCATGAAGCCCTTGAGGCGCGCGCTCCACGCGCCTCTAGGGCTTATTGACTTTCATTTTTTAAAAAAAAGTTTAAGTCCAAATTGTGCATTTAGTTTAGTTATTATTTTTAAAAAATATTGTAAAAACTCTAAACGCAAGCGCTTTTCTTAGTCATTCAAGACCCCCGTACTTGGTCATTTGAAGTGTCAGATAACAAATTCAAGGCATTGCTACATGTATATATATATATATATATTTATGTTTTTTTTATATATAGTACGCCTTACAAAAAAAAGCCCGCGCCTTTTTTTGCGCGTTGCGCCTAAGCGCCAAAGGGCCATTGCACCTTAGTGCACCTTGAGCCTTTAAAAACACTGGTCATAAGCCGTTCACATGGTTATAGCATAGAGAGCACTTGATTCTGTCTCGTAGTTTGCCTTGTCATAAACTCTGGAAAACATACCTCTCTAATGTTTTTATTTTTCAAAATTTTGGAATTGAAACATTTAAAGACCTTTTTGTGACTGTATTTCACAGGGGAAAACATCTACCATGAAATCGAATCTGTCTGTACCTGGTGGCTTGACTAAGATTGGAGCTGGAAATGTCAGCACAAGTGGAGGCCAAAATAAGACCAAGCCTTCAAAGCTTCAACCTGCTAGAGTGTTGCCCAAGAGCACAACTCGTGCTAATATTCAGCCTAATACGAATTTGAAACCTCATAAAACTACTGCAACTAAGATGTCCAAAACGAATGAACTTGACCAAGAAGTCAAGGAGCTTGGTTGTGATGGATCAAATACTGATTTGTGTGATTCAGACGTATGTGCAAATTCAATTGCTACGAGGGAGAAGATGAGCCAAGAAAATGAAGCTGGCAGTAATGCAAACGAAATGACAACAACGAACACTGGCGGAGAGTCTAACAGGTCACTGAACTTGTGGACCTGATGTTGATGGTATGCTTCCATCTCAGAGAAGTGATCGTTGAATGTGGGGAGAGAATTTGTTCACGAGGGTTCAATGTAATACCGAGTGGAAGGAATTCATTATGAAGCCAACTTTATGCTCTTGCAGAAGGTAAGTCATCATGAATTTGGTTTGGTATCGATTCTCAAAAAGAGTTTTACAACTGTCGATAAGGATTCTCGGCTTGTGAATAATGTTCGAAGGAAAGCGTCCCACTTTCTTGTCAAAACTCAAAAGTTCACTGTTTCCTCTCACTGCTCATCTAACTTTGGTAAACTGCTGTTGACAATGGAATTATCATCTCCAACTGAGGATCTCTCTGTCTCAGCTGCGGCCTCAGATGTGGATCAAGAATGACCCATCTTGCCATCTAAGCAGACCGTTCTGAGAACAAACAATTCTAACGTTGTGGCTTGTCCAGGTGTGTGTCTGTCTGGTCCAGTGTTCCATGTTGATGTCCCAAATCTGGGGTTTCTGGTGGAATGTGAAGGTCTGTTGTGCTGCAGCCGAGCATCTGATACCAATTACATGTAGGCATTGCTGATCAATGAGTTGAGTTGGTATCGTCGTGTTCGTCGTGCTTGTGAGCTTTGGGATCAAGACTTGAGCGATCGAAGAGGTTTGGTGACGTTAATTTTGTGCCATTCGGAATCGAAAAATGGTTGGCATGTTTTATCCTTTTTTAGTTCATGACTAGTAGTATTGTAGTATTGTAGATGTTCCTCTTTTAACCATTTTGCTGAACTGAATATCTATTTCTGTTTCACAGAAATGAGTAATTGAATGAAAACTTTATTGTAGTAGTTATAGATCCATCTGATTATGGTTTAACTTTTAACCTTATAAATCATTTGAAGAGCTTAGATTTATCTATTATTAATTTATGAATTTAGTAAAAAAAATGTTACCATGTAGGACAATGTACATAATTAATATGAATTTATTTATTTTTAATTAAAATATAAATTTAATATATTGGCATTAAATCAACTTTGATTAAATTTAATAAAAAAAAATGTAGTCATAATCATGTTATTAAATTTTCATCGATATTTTCACATGTTCATAGATTTGAAATCGGCATAGAAGGTGAAGTGATATTTTCATTATATCATACAAAAATCGATGAAAATGTAAACATTTTTAAACATTTTTTATTTTTATATTTTTTCAAAAATATCCATGACATTGACATTTTTTCGATAATATGAATTTATTTATTTTTAATTAAAATATAAATTTAATATATTGGCATTAAATCAACTTTGATTAAATTTAATAAAAAAAAATGTAGTCATAATCATGTTATTAAATTTTCATCGATATTTTCACATGTTCATAGATTTGAAATCGGCATAGAAGGTGAATTGACATTTTCATTATATCATACAAAAATCGATGAAAATGTAAACATTTTTAAACATTTTTTATTTTTATATTTTTTCAAAAATATCCACGACATTGACATTTTTTCGACATTTCTATAAAATTGAGATCTTGACATTTTAAACCTGGGTCATAATTCATGAAAGTGAGTTTTAAAAATTTTAAACAGGTTGACTGGGTGAGTTCTGGACCTCACACACTAAATTGACGAATTAGTCAAAGTGTATTTTATTCTTTTAAATTAAATTAAAAAAATCTGGTTATAAGAAATTTCCGACCATAAAAGTTGTATATGAAGTATAAAACTGCCTCAATCAATGGAAAGATTTCTAATACTATGATAATATAATTTTTTATACTATCTCTATTCATTGTTTGCTATAGCAACAATATTTAGAAATAGGGTAGAACTCGTGAAATAAAATAATATATCACTTAGTGATGTACTAATTTTTTCTTTTTAAGCACAACAAAAGTGAGGGTGAAGATTTGAATTTTCAGCCTGAAAGAAAGGAGTGGACGGTATAATTGCTGAGCTACCTCACCAAATATGTCAAATTGTGGATGGGAGTAGACAGTAGTTCTAGAAATTTTCCGTGAACAAACCTGATTGCCTGTCAAACTTAGTCGATTTGGGAAAATAATACACTACAATTGTAAAATTTGGTCAAGAAAATACATTACCTTAAACAACAATCCAAGATTCAGTAGTACAACATTTAATGTCCTACAAAATCCGCAAGGCAGTACATGAGGGCGTAATTTCACTCCAATATGCCCTTTTACAGAAAAAACTACGATGTACAAACTAATTCCAAGTATCTCTACTAACAAGTCTATGAAAAAAGTATCAGCCATGACCCCTATTTATTTGCAAGTTAACTCTACCCAGTTAAATTATGAATAGGAAGTGAAAACAGACATCACTTAAAGTGACAGTAGCACAGACCTGTTTCTCTTCAAGTTGAAGGGAAGCTGCACTTCAAAACCTGAATCTTTAGGCATCAAGTAGCGTTTTGTTCTCAAGATTTCGCTTGTTTTCTGCGTCTCCTCGTCTGCCGTGACGAAACTTTGGTCGGAGGCAAGAACTTGAGGCGATAACTAACAAGTGCGGTTCCAAAAATGCTATATTTCCCAGTACTGCTGAAAGCTGTTTCGGCATCGGAAGTTTGCTTGAAAACTACTTTGGCTCGTCTACTTTTCTTCATTACTTCAGTCTTTGACTCGTACAGAGGCCCATATTTTCTAAATATGTCATTCAAATTTGTTTCAGAAGGAACGGAATCCAAGTCTGTAAAGGTTAAAATCAGAGCTGTAGGATAGGGATCCCCCGCGCAATTCTCTGATTCTGGTTCAACACGTTCAGTAGGGATAACCGTTTCACTTGGAGCCTGAACTTGGCCTTCTACATTTTCATTTTGATTCTCAAAAGGTACTTGATCTTCAGCGATGCCCTGGATTAACCTATCAGTCCAATAAGTGTCCTTAATAAATTCAGAGTCAGATGCTTCTATTGGGGCTGAAACCTTTCTTCTTTTCCTTGTATTTGTCGGCTTATTTCCAGTCTTCACACCAGAAACTAGTTCTGAAGTCTCCTGCGCTTCTGGATGTGTTAGGTCCAAGCAAACAAAGTTTCTAAATTCTGAGAAAAATTTAATAAATAGTATTCAAAAAGTCAAATCCTTTCTTGGGGTTTATGGCAGCCAAACAAAGCTGAGATAAAACCTCATTAAGAGGATTATCTGTATACAAGAGTTATCTAGTTGGGTACCTTACTGCGCTTTCTGCCTCGTTTCGTCTTGGAAACAGCTTTTTGAGATAATCCATCATCGTGCTTCAATATTGGATTCGACTCGTTCAATTTGTAAGCAACCTTTCGAATGCGATCCCCAACTCTGAAAGTTTGGTTAGTCTTACCAACATGAGTTATTGGAATGTTGATAGCAGTGTTGTTACAACCTACTACCTCATCTTTTGTACTTGAAACGTGCAAATTCAATTCATTCCCAGCATTCTCTTTAGATCCCTGTTTTTTCTTCCAGCTACGACGGGGCTTCTTGGGCATTGAATTAGACAAACTTTTACCCTTTTTACTAGAGTCTTTTAAATCCTCAGATTTACGCTTGTGCTTGCCACCCGAGCTATCTTGAATTTTCAAATTTCCTTTCCCGCTAATGGGCGCTTCATCATGTTTGATGTCTATAGCTATATCCACCATTGATTCACTTTGATAATTGTTTTTCACATCCAAAATTTGATCAGTATCGTTGAACACTACATTGTGTTTATCATACTTGGGCAGTTCATAATAGCCCTTCCACCGATTGAATGCCAACAACTGGGCCTGCACACGAACCAATTCTAACTTGTCAGCTTCACCATAAGGTGACATGGCTACTTCCTTAACAATGTTAATAAGCTTCATTGGATCCAAAGATGATGCGGTAAGAGAGCTGTCCCCACCAACTCTTTTACTCAACTTCTTGCGGATTCCTGCATTAGAGAGTGTTTGAATTTGGAGGTTGGAATATAATTCTTCTGATAGACAAGTGCAGGCAAGGCTAAACTCAACTCGTCTGGAGAACTCTTCCAGAGCACAATCAATCGCCTGATGAAAACTTTCCAAATTGTTTTGCTTCTGCAACTCGGAAAAATATTCCTGAAACGGTTTTATCATCACTGCTTCTTTCCATGCAAATGTATGATCCCCAAAAAATGCTACCAGATATCTGCCTGTTTTGAAATATTTCATGGCTTTTTTTGATGAAGCTGCTGGATCACATATCTGCCCAGGCCACCAGGGATGGCTCGGTACTCTGCTCCATACTAAATCAGAAACATTGAACTCCACAACTGAGTCAGCTAAATCTTCACTGACGTCATCAGAAATATCATCTTCATCCATGATAACATGTGGGTCCACTTCAACAACAACATCAAACAAATTTGACTCATCTAGATCTGTTAAAGTCTTCAGAATATGGCTGCCAGTGGCTGGATTTTCAATTGTCTGTCCACCATCAACTTTCCCACTCTGATTTTCTGAGCAGTCTGAGGGTGGTAGAATTCTAATATCCGTGGCTAATACAGGTGGTAATTCATTGCTCTCCGTCAGATTTTCAGCTTTTGGATTGAGATTGTCTGTTAATTGTATTCTATCCTCTGCATTTTTAGGAGAACCAGATCCCAAATTATCATGAAAAGAACCCGAATCATCGACATCCCTGTAGTGAAATGAACCCTCAGGGTTTATGTTTATATGTACATCAACACAACCCTCGTGGTCAAGTAAACTGTGAGATTCACTGTCCTCCTTCGCAACCTGATCACATTTCACATCAACAGAATCAAAAGCCAATTCATCATTTTGTGTAAATTTCTCAGCTTCATCTTGCATTGTGCGAACCCCTTCTTCCTGGCTTTCTACATTACGCTCAATACCAATAGAAATTATTGAATGATCCCCAGTTGTAGCATCAGCAACTCCACCTTCTGTAGACTCCTTCAATGATGCAAAACTCCCTCCAACCTGTCTTTTCGCTTCACAACAAGCTAAAGCGTCACTTGGCGAAGCATTTAATATCCCATCAGCATTCGGCACCGCATTATCGTCAGCAATGATCTCATCTCTACACTCAACTTCAACTTTCTCTGAAGTATGTTTCCTCTCGCTAGATTCCATTTCCACCTCTGACAAATCATTCATTGCCATGGACGATTCTTCACCCTTTCTCGCGGCAGAGTCCATTTCCGTTCCCTTGGCATTATCTGTAGATCTTCCCTCCAAAAATTCAACATCTGCTGCTTCATTTCCCACATTTCCATCAGCCTCATCTTTATCCGACCTACAAAGCCCTTCTCGAGAGCTGTTGGTCTCTTGAACTTGAATGGTCTCGTCCTCTCCCACCTCTCTCGAACGACTTTCAGCATTGCTTTGCTCGTTTGAAGAATCAGTAACGGGATGTGAAAGAATAATCCCATGGGCTTCAAATTCTCGCGCTCCGAGATCAACTTCAGAGTTGAGGTCGATTTGTTCGCCGTTCCCCGACATCAAAACAGACCCAAAAACCAAAAATTCTAAACCCTAATAATGACAAAACGTTGTTGAATTGAAATCAGACAGCCGAGTCAAAACAATGAAATGGTACCTCGAATTTCCTCCCTCTTTCTCCCTTCTAGTTCTAGCACCTTGATTTTCTTCAACTTGCAGATCGTCTTCCTTGCTGAAGCTGGACCATATCGTGAAACGAAGAAGAAGCCTTCTCCATGAAACTGGAGTGCGAACTCGAACACCAAACCTTGAATCCGGCCTGGTTCAATGTACAGAGATAAGCCAACTGGGCTTAACACGTGGACAAGAAAAACACGGGCCTTTTTTGGGCCTAACATGGACCAATATGGGCCACGTAGATGGGTAAACCAATATAAGCCTGACACGTGGCCGGTGAAATGGGCAATATGGACCAACATGGGGCACGCTCAACAGTCAACATAAACGCACGAGAAATGGAAACTAATGGCTGGAAAAAAAATAGTCACAATAAAAAATGACTAAAAATCTACAGTATTAAGAGTTATTGCTAGAGTTCAGGAGGAGAGTGAATAATTTTTTTGCTCCATTTATATTGCGGGTATATACCTAGATTTACAATCAGCTCTCCAACTATCCAACTGTAAGTTTTTTTTTTTAATTATTATTATTATTATTTAAATTCTCAACTATCTCTAATTGATTTTGACTCACCTTTGCGTTGATTAATTATGGATTTTTAAATTTGTTGGATTTTTCTTAATTTTTGAATTTTTAAATTTGCTAGATTTTGTTTTATACATTTTCAAATCTTCTACTTATACCCTAATCTAAGATATTAGTCATCATTATCTTCTATCATATTAGTCATCATTGTCTCTTATCATTTATATTCAAATCATTCATCGATATTAACTCTAATTTTACACTTTATAGTGTAAATATCGATATACACAAAGGCAAAGAAGGATTAAGTACAATGAAAAATCTAACTCTAGTATAAACAAGACAAGATGTGTAACAATTTCGTCTATGTTGCCTGTACATATACTTTGTTATGGTCTAACTAAATATATATATAGATACATATTTACTTAGCTACTCTAATCACCCCATACCTTAGTAACACAATAACATAAAATATTTACATTGTTATTATTGACTTTAATTATATCAAAAACTGGTCGGACTGAAACGTGAGCTTAAAGAAAAGATTTTTTATTCAAAACAAAGCTCCAGTCTAGTGCACATTATCGATTGCAAGTAATAAGTCTGAGGTATTCCAGAGTATCGTACCCAAGGGAGCATATTTTAACAAAATCTATGAAGATGACACAAATTTGTTTACAAATGCAAGTATGGTAACCAAAGGTGTAAAAAGTGTTGAGAGGTTGTTTTTGCTAAAGGAAGTAAGTAAAAAAAAATCAATGAATAAGAAAAAATGAACTCAAGTTGCTCATGTCCCTTTGGAAAGAAATGCCACAAAAATGCAATTGAAATTGTAGTTAACACAAGAAAACTAAGTAAACCGAATTTAACTCTTATTCAATTTTGCTTCAAAATCTTTAGGAAGCTAAGTGATTAAACCTATATTTCTATGGCTAATTTAACTTAGATAATTTTGTGCACAATTCTAGTGATTTTGGAGTCTCGCCAGGTATAGGTCGATGTTCAGGACGTATTTTTAAGCATTTTCCTTCATTGTTTTTGTGACATCCGTTTTCCCTGAACCCTTTCAGTATTAAGTTCAAGTTTGACAAGCAATCACTAGTTGGCCAGCTAGGTTTATCTAACGTTATTTCAACAAAAACAAACAAAGTCTCAAGTGTTAACTAGATTGTTTGTACTTTTAAGCTTTACATCTTTTTTCTAAGGCATTCATTAACTTGAATCCCTAAAGGAAAATTAGCTCATTATGGAAGAATTGAAATACAACAATTTAATTACTATAAAACTCATAATTCACAAATGACTAAAAAGAGAAGATAAATTCAAAAACTAAACAACTCAAACTGATTTTTATTAAGAAAATACTTAAATAAGATTAATCCAACAACTTCAAAAACACCCATAAAAATTCAAGGACATAAACAACACTTAACAGAAATTCAAAATCTTGTAGAAATATAATCTCCAAGAACAAACTATCTTTTAGTAAAGAAGAGAACGAAAATCAAAAGACTTAACGACTAACTCAAATTAAACAATTTACAAATTAAAATTAAAATAGTGACTAGCTAGAAAAATAAAAATGCACAAAAACTTAAAACAACGATAAACCAGTGTTTTCCTTGTTTTGATCGAACGAAATACACCTTCAAAGGCAATTGGATCTTCATCTCCTCGAAATTTTGTTGAGAAGGGATCAAACTCGGAAATTATAGAGCACAAATGAAGATAAATCGTTGAAAAAATGACAGAAAAATGATGAACTAAGCTACTGCTCGAAGAAGAAAAACTCATTATGTTTTTTGCTTTGTTCTTCCTGTTTTTATAGGCTTCAAGGGCTAGGGTTTCCATCTTTGATCTCCTACAACCTTGGGTTAACTTGTAGGTATGAAATCGGGCTGAATAATCTCTCAAATCACACAAAAATCTCCATAAATCTCGTAATTTCTATGATTCTTGCGTTTTCCAAATCTTCCAGAAAATTCAATTGCATTTCAAAAGTGGAATGCAATTGCATTTTTCCCTTTGTTCACCATCTTGTTTTCCCCATGGAAATGTAATTGCATTCCAAAAGTGGAATGCAATTGCATTTTTATACTTGCTCCAAATCTACACAAAAACAACATCTTAATTTATATTCTCTTTTCAACTTATTTCCTATTTTTCAATACTCTGACAAGCTTTCATGAATTTATCTTATAAACACTATTTTTAACTTGCTCGTTATTCAACAAAACATACAAAAATGACAAAAACTACCTAGTTTGTCAAATAATCATCATAAATGAGAATGATCACAAACTATAAGCTAAATCTAGAAGAACAGTAAAGTGATACTACAAAATATAGTATTAAAGCTTAAAATTAAACAATAGAGAATTTCACGCCTCTTCCTCTTTAAGAATAGGATAAATAAATTGCCTTTCAGAAGACAGTGATGTTGTTTAGATGATCTCAGTTTTGTCAAATGGAATGTGCAATAATTGTTGATGTGTCATTGTGGACACGAAAGTGTAAATTGAAGAGAATAATCGAATTAAACCCACAGCGAAAGCGTTGAAATCGTCTTTGATTTATTTAGAATTAAGCTAAAATACAAGGGTTAAACAATAAATACCTTGTATATTATGGAGAATATTATGGAAGGTTTTTTCTCCTTGTACTTCAACTCCAATGAGGATGAATTCCAAGACTTCCACATAGTCTTCTTTGCTATGACTCGAACAAAGGACCGAAGAGGTTTGTGAGAACCTTCTAGAAAATAGAATGAGAGAATGAGAGGAGAATTCTCTAGAGTTTCTTTCTCTTATTTGGAATGCATACCAATGGCTCATCCATAGGACCCTATTTATAGTGACCTAGAGAAAATAATTAAATAATATATTTTAATATATAATATATTAAAATATATTTATCTAACCAATTTGCATCATATTCAAACATTTTCAAATTCTCCTACGACATTTATTTTCTTATTTGAATTTAATTCAAATTTGATAAATATATTTTCTTTAATGTATCTTAATACATTAATAATTTCTTTAATATTTAATGCATCATATACAGTAAATATGTTTTTCTTCATTTAATATATCAAATATATTAAATTTTAATTTGAACATTTCAAAAGTTCTCTCGATGAAATTGATCCCTATTTGTTTATATGAGCTAGTAAGGGGACCTTACGGACCTACAGATTATAAGCTCCAATGATACACAATTAATTAATTAAACTTTTTAATTAATTAATTCTCATTCATTAACTATAAGTCACTCCACTATAGACCTAGAGTTGCACTCTTATGCACTGCATGTGATCGGTAGTTGCTACACGCAAGTGCACGTGATCGGTATTTGCTACACGCAAGTGCACGTGATTGAAGTAATAAGAAACTAGAGTACTCTAGAGTATCATACCCAAGGGAACATGTTTTAATAAAATGAAATTTAGACGGCACAAAATCGTTGACAAATTGCAATTTAAAGTAACCATGGGTAAAATTGATTTGTGAGGTGTTTTGACTAAAATAAAAGTGTTTGAAAAATCAATGGAAATGAAAAGGATTCAAGAATGCTAATGCCCCTTTGGAAAGAAAATGCAACAAGAAGGCAATTGCAATCGTAGCTAACTCAAGAACTAAGTAAACCGAATTAAACTTCTATTCGACCTTCTATGAAGTATCTTTAGGAGACTAAGTGATTAAACCTATATTTCTATGGCTAATCTAACTTAGATATTTTTGCGCACAATTCTAGTGGTTTTGGAGTCTTGTCCTATGTCTAGAGTCGATGTTTTAGGTCTTATGTCTAAGCCTTTTCCTCCATTGCTTTTGTGACATCCGCTTCCCTTAACCCTTTCGGTATTAAGTTTAGCTTGACAAGCAACACTAGATGGCCAACTAGGGTTATCCAACATTTAACTCACCAAAAATAAACAATAGTTCAAGAATTAGCTAGATTGTTTTTACTCTCGAGCTTTACATTTTTCCTCTAGGGCATTCACAAACTTGAATCCCAAAATAAAATTAGCTCATCATAATAAAATTAACAAAAAAAAAATAGTAAATTAAACTTGTAGGAATTTATTGGAACAAAAGAAAATGAAGAGAACAACCAATTTTTCAAAATAAAAGTTAATTCAAGATTCAAGAACCAAGAAAATCCAAAGTTCAACTGATATCAATAGGAAATCACAAGGAAATGATGGGGAAAACAATAGCTAAATGTAACACAATCTTATGTCTTTGAGAACTTGGAAAAAGAAAACGTGCAATGAAGATGCAACATGAAAAAGTGAAGTTCAAATGCACTTCTTAATTGAATTTCGAGGACGAAATTCTCAAAAGGGAGTAATAATTTGTAAGACCCGATTTCGATCTTCTAATATTTGGATATGCAATTATTATGTGTTATTTGATTTTGAAATTTTGAAGGAGAATAATATTGGAAATAAGATAGAAATAAAAGTAAATTGAAAAGTAGTGGAGTACAATTGCAACAAGTTGAAAAAAAAAAGAAATTAATATAAAAAAAATAAAAGAAGCTCCTAGTGGAAGCTTTTGGTTTTAATTAAAAAGGGGGGGGGGGGAGAAATTTCGTGTGGCTTTTGTTAAGCCACACAAAAAGAGATGTTTTAATAAAGTAAGAAAAAGAAAATGAAAAAGAGAGGGAGAGTGTTCTGGAAAAGGGGGAGAAAAGAAAAATGAAGAAAGAAATGAAGAGAAAGAGAAAGGAAGAAAGGAAAAGAGGAAGAGAAAGAGAGGGAAAGGAGATGGCTGAAAACTCATTAGAAACTTGCCGGTAAGCCTTTCTTGAAGAAAAAAAATGATAAATGGATGATTTATCTCTTGAGTTTCTTCTTATTGTTCAATAAATTTGATGGATCCTTGGATATTACTTCTTTAATTTGGCGTTGACTTGAACAAAAGAATGAAGTTTTATGTGGATTTTTTTTTACTCCCTTACTCCAAGAAAACTTATTGAGGTTTGATTGCTGTGGTTTTAATTATTATTGTTGGTGTGGCAAGATCAATAGGAGAATTTATCATAGAAATAAATAAAGAAAATGGCTAGAATGAAAGTTGTAAATACATAAAAAGGGAATAAATATTTTGTAGGCTTAAGAAAGAAGAAGATGAATAGTAGAAGGAAGTGATGGACTATTTTTTTTTATCATTAAAAGGACATAAAAGAAGTCATTGGAAGAAGAGAGATATTTTTGTATGGAGGCTTTTACGTTGGAATTATAGAGAGGGATTATTTTTATTATAGGAAATAAAACAATGCTTTATGAGGAGAGAGAAGAAAGTAATAGTTAATTGAAGAAAATGACAAAAATGTACATTGGTAATTTAAGGACGAGAGAGGAAGTGTATTTGAAGGTTTGACTAATGGATATTGTTTAAGGATGAAAAGTTGGTTTTTCCAATTATATGGTTTGAAGAATAAATTGTGATATAATTATTGGAATTTCAGATCGAGCGGAGTTCATAATGACTTATTGTAACTCGGAATGCTAGCGTCGATAATTTTGTGAGTGGTTTATTTTATGAATTATTTTTATTATTTGATTATTATCATGAATTTTCAAGAATTCTAAAATCATGTGTGATTTTAGAGAAACTGCTAAGAGATTTTCAGAGAATTGTTATGAATTTCTAAAAATGGTATTGAAATTTCAATATTTTATGCTTCTAGCTGAATTTATTATTTGAGAAATATTTGAGATATTTTATGATCAATGAGATGTTTAAAGAGTTTTAATGTTTATTGAGAAATGTATGAGATTTTTTTAGATGTGGTCTTAGAGAAAATATGACTTTGAAAATGTTTTATAATATTTGAGAATTTGATGATTATTCGGAAAGTATAAAGGTTTAATGTTATTTCAGAAATCTCTCAAGTTTATGAAAAGCTATTTTAGCGAAAAAATGTGATTTTAAGAAAGAGTTTGAGAAGTTAAGAGGTTTATGCTGGAAGTAGTTTTCAAACCACTAGATCTTTGTACCCATGATGATTACCCGATATGCTATGTGATAGGAATGAACTCTTCATCCCGCAGAGGAAGCATTGGATCTTCTTTGATTTTATTTAGAATTAAACAATAAATTAAGATTAAGCAATAAATACCTTGAAAATAATATTATGGAGAATATTCTGGCGGATCTTTATCTTTTCCACAAAGTCTTTCTAGCTATGACTCGAACACAGGACCAAAGCTTGTGGGAGCCTCTTGAAAGAAAATCCCCAAGGGATTGGAGAGAAAGAGGTCTAGAGAGAATTCTCTAATTCTCTCTATTGAGGAGATGTGTGTTGTTCTGGATTCACAATGGCTCACCCCTAGAGTCCTATTTATAGTGGTCTAGGGAAGATAATTAAATAATATATTTTAATATCTAATATATTAAAATATATTTATCTAAACAATTTGAATCATATTCAAACCTTTTAAAATTCTCCTACGACATTTATTTCCTAATTTGAATCCAATTCAAATTTAATAAATATCTTTTCTTTAATGTATCTAATATACATTAATTATTTTCATATTTAATGTATCAAATACAATAAATATATTTTCCTCTTTTATATTTAATATATATAATATATTAAATATTAATTTGAACACTTCAAATTAAATATTAATTTGAACATTTCAAATTTCTCTTTCAACTAAATTGATCTTTTAGTGTTACTGTGAGCTAGCAAGGGGACCTTACGGACCTACAGATTATAAGCTCCAATGATACAAAATCAATTAATTAAACTCATTAATTAATTAATTTTCATTCATTAACTATAGGTCACTCCACTATAGACCTAGAGTTGCACTCTTATGCACTGTAGGACAAGTTGTGTCCATAGATATAATCACTACATGCAAGTCGATCCTTCACGAGTTGTTCGTAATTACAGCTGGGTCAAAAGTCCGTTTTACCCCTATAATTACATCTTGCACCTTAAGTACCATTGATCCTCTAATGAACAATCTGTTTATAATCTAATTATAAACTAAGTCCCTCTCGGGCCAGTGAGAGGGTGGGGCCCCATTGTTCAAGTCTCGAAATTAGCACTTAAGGGAACTACTCATCTACTTACCCTATATGGGAAGGAGTGAATTCCATATTGTGAGATTATGTTCCCAGCTCCCTATTTGGTCAAGTCCCCAAAATGGTAGGCATATTGAATCGGCTACAAAAGCCACTCTCACCCATGCAAATCAAAGGACAAGCCCTCACAGGCAGGAGTTCATAACTCACTCAGGATTAAGATCGAGTCACATATGATCATCCTGATGAAATATTAATCTTCTCAATTAACGGATTTATAAAGAGAGATTAAATATTTCGTGGTCCAGTCTTATACAAACTCATTGTATAAGATACCCCCACTCACATGTCTCCACATGAATGATTTGGATCAAATCATTTGTAACTATTACAAAGTGGGCCGTATCAATAGTGTTACCAGGATAAGGCACCCAACCTTATCCATATACTATGACCCTTTAGGTTATTTCTTGAACATGATCCTCTCGTATGTCAACCACATATTGTTCAAGATTACACTAATAACCTTGGATTTTTCATATAATGGATAATATTATATTGCAAATAAAATAATCAAAATTATTATTAATTATTAAATAAATTATTAATTACGAGGCTTTAGGGCATAAATCCCAACACTATGAGAATGTGTTTCCATAGTATGTTCGCATGCTCAGGCCGTAGGGGATGCAGGGGAATGCAGGGGCCATTAGGTGTCGAATCCAGATTCCGAATCCTAGTCCAAATCTTGGTCCTAAAGCATTACAGATGATAGAGTTTGCTTTGCGTGCACGTATGATAGAGATATGCTATGCTATGTATCTCGATATTACTCGATACATAGTATGACAGAGATTGCTCTGTTGTGCGTATTGAGATTACTCTACGCCAGTATGACAGAGATTTGGGTACATATTTGATGATGAATTTTACTAGTTATGTTTATGCTTTCCAAAGTTGTAATCTTAGTTGTGTTATTCTTGTTTTCAAGAGTTGTTTTATTTACAGACTTTAATGTCTTTAAATGATCTCAAATGTTTCTAAATTGTTCGTGATTTACATTATTTCACAGAGTTATGAACTTCTGTTTAGTAAGAGAATTATTTTTCTTGAAAATTTATTTTCTTATGGAATCACCACTCACTTGGCTTTTTAGCTCATTCTTTCTTTTTAATTTTTCTACCAGGTTGCTCTTGAGTTTCAACCAGAGTTAGCTAATCAGAATCCGTCACTAGTCTTGTCAAGTCATTGCATATCATCTTTTGTAAGTAAAGAGAGAAATCTTGTTTGCGTTGTTTACAGGATATTTATAGATAAAGTTAGATAATGAGAGCAAAGTTAAAGACTTGGCAATAGATTCCAGTGCACATTTGGGGTCTACTGCTGTCACAGCTCATCCTAGGTTTGGTAGAGTTAATCTGGGGCGGGTTGTGACACTAAATGTTACGAAATTTAAAGAGCAGAATGGAAAATTGCAGTAATTACAGAACAAAAACGAAATTACAATAAAATCCCTTCCCTCTTGGCTCAATCGAACAAAGATTTGCTCCTAACCACTACCAACATTATTTGTTGTGGGATTGAAGGGAGTTTAGAGATGGAGATATAGAAGAAATTACAGCGGCAACTTGAAGAAAAATAAAATATGCAGTTGGTGAAGAAAGCCCAAAAAAAAACATAAACGAAATTCTTCAAGAATCGAGCTCCTCTCTCACGGCTTTCTCCTCCAAATATATAGAGACTTCATGCTAGGGTTTCCCTCTTGGTTGAGGGACAATCATGGCTAATTATCTTGCTGAATTTGTGGGTAAATTTTCATTCAAAATCCCGAAATCTGCATTTTTTCCTTAAATTTCAGATCTGTCTAGATTGCAATTGCATAGCACTTCTTTTGTTTTCTTTCCTCAACTTACTTAATTTAAAGGTCTTCCAACAATAATGTGATTAAATTCAATCACTTTTATATTTTTCATCAAATAATATGCATAAAAATCATAAGTATAACTAAGTTTAAAGGCCAAATAATCATCATGAATGAGAATTATCAGCAGGACAAGTTGTGCCCATGAATATAATCACTACATGCAAATCGATAATTCACGAGTTGTTCGTAATTACAGCTGAGTCAAAAGTCTGTTTTATCCATGTAATTGCATCTCATGCCTTAAGTACCACTGATCCTCTAATGAATAATTTGTTTATGATTCAATCATAAACTAAGTCCATCTCGGGTTAGTGAGAGGGTGGGGCACAATTGTTCAAGTCTCGAAATCAGTACTTAAGGGAACTACTCATTTACTTACCATATATAGGAATGAGTGAATTTCATCTTGTGAGATTATGTTTCCAACTCCCTATTTGGTCAAATCTAAAAAATGGTAGGCATTTTGTATCAGCTACAAAAGTCACTCTCACCCATGCAAATCAAAGGACAAGCCCTCACAGGCAGGAGTTCATAACTCACTCAGGATTAAGATCGAGTCTCATATGATCCTCTTGATGAAATATTAATCTTCTCAATTAATGGATTTATGAAGAGAGATTAAATATTTCGTGGTCCAGTCTTATACAAACTCATTGTATAAGATACCCCCACTCACATGTCTCCACATGAACGATTTGGATCAAAATTGTTTGTAACTATTACAAAGTGGGTTGTATCAATAGTTTTACCAAGATAAGGCACTCAACCTTATCCATATACTATGTCCCTTTAGGTTATTTCTTGAGCATGATCCTCGCGCATGTCGATCACATACTGTTCAAGAATACACTAATAACTTTGAATTTTTCATATAATGGATAATATTATATTACAAATAAAATAATAAAAATATTAATAATTATTAAATAAATTATTAATTATGAGACTTTATGGCATAAATCCCAACATAAATATCAATATACACAAAGATAGGGAATGATTAAATACAATGAAGAAACCAACTCACATTATAAACACTAATATATACAAAGAAAGGATGTGTAACGACTTTATTTACATTGTCTGTGTACATACGCTGCTACAGTTCAACTAATATATGTATATTCACATTTAGTTAATCTATCACCTCATACCTTAGTAAGACAAAAACATAGAATACTTTACAATGTATTTGTTGTTATCAACTTTAATATCAACTATAGACTAAATCTAGAAAAACTAAAAAAGTTATAGACTAAGTATTGAAGAATAATAAAATGGTACAACAAAATATAACATTAAAGTTTAAAATTAAACAACAAAATGCAGTAGTTACAACAAAGCAAAATTAAAGTGTCTGAACATGTAGAGAAATAGTTAATTAATGGTAGGTTCACAAAATGCACTGTTTTAATAACAAATAAATCGTATAACTAAAAAAAGGAAAAAAAAAAAAAAACTAAAATACTTGTGTCCTACAAGCCACATTATTTTTAAAAAGTTCAACAAGCAACAAAATTCCTAAAAGATGGGGTGGATTCCTAGATTTAAATATGTTAGATTATGCTTTTAAAACAGCTAAAACTAATCCAAAATGTAGAGTACAAATTGACTGGATATTGAAGAAAATGAAAGAAGATATAGGAATGAAATGTCTTGCTCACAATAGAAGAGGAATTCAAATCGATTGGGTTGCATTTATGCGACAGGTATGAGACGCATAATCGTATGCTATTAGCCTGTAAATCGACTGGATGTCATTAAGCACTAATTGATTTGATTTTTCTGGATTTTTTTGGAAATGATGAAATTATGCATATTTAACCCTGTTAAGGCTTTTCTAGGGTTTCAATCATATTATTATTATATTTTTTATGAAATTAACTTGCCACATATGCTTCATGTTTCATATTGAGAAGTATAATTTAGATATTGATTTTTTTTAATCAGTATTGTAGCTATCTATGCAATTTTAGTGTTTCAATATGCTCATTCATAACTAGGATTTTGGGGAAAAAAATTGGATCAAACAATCTTAGGTATAAGGTTTTAGATTTTTAATCTTGGTTGTTATATTTGTTGAATGCATGCAACTTACATCTCTCTCATCCCTTATATTGTTGCATTGTTTTGGGGCCTATTTTAGAAACTTTAAAAATGAAAAATGTACATCAGGGCCATTTTCGTTTGAATTTAAATTCAATATTATAATTAAAAAAAGTAGACATTTTTACAAAATAAATTATGTTTAGCTATTTTTCATGTTGGTCTATTAAAAATTGGTCATTTATCTTGTTGGCCCTAAACCTACGGCCAAATTTAATTAAAATAGGGCCAAGCGACTTTTTTATAAGATAAATGACTGAACCATTTATTTGAATATTAATTAGGATTTATTAAATGACTAAAACACCCCTAACAATCCAAATCCCATAAAACAAAAAATGTTTCCAACTTACAAAATCTAAATCAAAATTAAAAATCAAAAGCAATATGGACAACACAAAAATACAAAATGCAAAAAAATTAAAAATCTTCCTAATTGATTAATGAAAATGACAACACCAATTATTTGATCCATCTACACAATGTTGAAATGACAAACTTTTTAAAAATAAGCTTTCCAACTAACAAGAATACTTAAATCATGTAATTCTATATACACAAATACACAGTATTAGAAAGTAATTAAAAATACTTACTCAGTAGAAAATCCTCTAACATTTCCAATCATATAGTAAACAAATAGTGTAAAAACTCCACCTGCAAACACTAAATCACATTAAAAAGTCTACATATCCCATTAACATATAGTGTGCTCTATTAACATTATTACACTGTAAATACGTAGTAACTGAACTATCTAGACTATCAACCTTATTTACATAATCAAATTTTATACATCACACATGACATACACTTGAGATAGTGGACATAAAGCATAAAACATCCCCATCGTCGCTAATTCGAATTATATTGCACTTGTTGGATAAATTCCTATACACAGTCAACTGAGTGGTAACCTAGTTACCAAACGAAAAGAGCTTGCTCCATATGCAATTCGTGAAGTTTTCTAGAATGGATTCCGATTGAAACATTGGTTGAGCTAAAATCGCGGTAACGATTATTTTCATCCCACCCCCAATCACATAATAATATTGCGCTCAAAATCACATACATAGGGGCAAGATGGGGAAAGCAGAAAAAGGTTACGAATGCTCAACTCACGTGTGGGCATCTTCGAGCAATTTTTATTTTGCTATTTTTCAAAATCAAGGTCATTTCTTTGGTCATCCAGTCCAATTCCCCTGAACCTACATAGGCCTAGCACATGTCCACGTGAAAACTGGGCCTAATATGGATCGATATGGGCCTTCAATGTGGCCCATGAAACTGGGTTTTGCTTGAACATGGCCTAACATGGGCTTTACACATGACCATGTGAAACTGGGCCTAATGGAACTAAATAAGCCTTACACGTGGCCCATGAAACTGGGTCTTTTGTTTGGGCCTCATAATATGGACCAACGGGCTACGGAGAAAGATAAACCAAAATGGACCTAACACTTGGCTAGTGAAACTCGGCTTTTTGCTTGAACATGGACCAACATGAAACTGGGCCTTTTGCTTTGGGCCCAATCCCATATTAACCCATGGGGTGGGCCGGTGGTCCGCCCAAGCCACCTTAGACCCAACCGCTGCGTTTGTGAAGTTTTATGTTTCCCGCCAAAATTGGATGAACACAAAATGTCCGGAGATCATCGGGAGGGAAGATAGCCATGGAGCAAGCGTTTACAGACTTCGACATAGCTGGAGATATCTTTGATTTGTACTTCCCCCGAACTGTCTTCACTGTCGAAAATGGATGGCTTAAGCTCATTTCTCAGTTCATTTTCTTTTTTTCGTCTCCGGCAGGTCGACATCTCGCTTCACAGGTAACTCTATCGTTCGAATTGATTTTTTCCTTTTTGTAGTTTTCTATGGGATTAGTTGACGAAATTCTGTGGCGCGGGGTTTTGAGTGTTCGAGATATGATCTTGCATCAATAATTGGATCTAGGTAGTTCCTGCAAGGTCGCTTCGAGCCTGCGATTTGTAGTTGATTTGCAACATCGATTTCCTATTGAATCTTCGAGCCTGTATCATGATCAATTGGCATCTCATTAGGTTTTCCTTGTACACTATAATAGGGATTAGAAAAATGCCTCGTTTCTAGGTTGGAAGAATTAATTTTCCTTTTACTAAGTTAGGAATTACTGGTAATCAACATCTCCTGCTACTATACTTGAAACGAGGCGAAGTTTGAATTTGGCTTTGGACCTGATAAGTTAGGGCAAATATTGTCAGGTAGATTGGATTCGTTCCATATCCAATATCAATCTTGTTTTCACCATTATAATGCAAAAACATTTCAATCTGTTGCTTTGCAAAAGTAGGCGACGAAGTCCTCTCCATGTCCCTCTCACTTGTTCTTAGCATCGCGTTGAGGATGAACTGACGTTCAATTATTTTAACAGGCTATCGATGATGGTCGAGGCATCTTTATTTTGTCAATTGACTTTCAACAGTTCCGGAAGATTTGCGATCAACATGAATTTTACCTAATGTTAGAGGAAAATCCTAAAGTTGCTCTCCAATGTTTGAGTGCTGCACTTCACCAGGTAAAAAGTAATTGTATCCAGAATTTCGTCCTCTGTTTGTCTACTATAAAATACTTTCAGGGTTTCAGCTTAGGATGATTAACTCGTCTTTGAAGCAGGTTCTGAGGACCAAATGGGCGCACAATTTAGAAGATGTCGCAAAAATTCTAGTCCGGTTGCACAACTATTCAGAATCTATGCTTGCGTTGAAAAACTTGAAAGCAGCATATATTGGTACACAGCTTCTAAAAAATTTATTATTAAGTATGAAGTTTACTGTTAAGGAAATGATGTAGGCTGTGTTATTTTGGGACATGACAGACAAGCTTGTATCAGTGCGTGGTACTGTTGTTAAAGTTAGCACTGTCAAGCCTTTGGTGGTGCAAATGAGCTTTGATTGTGCAAAGTGTAAAAGCAATATTACACGCATCTTTCCTGATGGTAAGTTTTCACCTCCATCGTTTTGTCAGTTGGATGGGTGTAAAAGCAAAACATTCAACCCCATTCGATCTACTGCTGAAGCAATCGACTTTCAAAAAATACGGTAACTTCTAAATGCTGAGTATACCCTCAATTTACTGTTAGTTTTACTGCCTACTCTTTGGAAAAAAAAATCCATTTTATTAGTTAGACCTTTTTCTTAAATGCATTACTTGAGCTACATAATTTTTCCTACTACTGTGAATATTAAATACTCTTTTTTAATCTTTCCAGGTTGCAAGAACTCACTAAATCTGATGATCATGAAGAAGGTAGGGTGCCTCGTACTGTAGAATGTGAACTGGCTGAAGATCTTGTTGACGCATGCATCCCTGGAGATGTTGTCACTGTTACTGGAATCATAAAAGTTATTAATAATTACATGGATATTGGAGGAGGTACCAGATTTCTTCCAAGCTGTGTAGTTAACTTCAATATTTCCCATGAGTGATAAAAGTTGATAGGTCACATGTTTTTTTTGGCCCAAGGTCGTGTTTAAACTTCTCTTGCTTGCAAGTACATACATCAACATCTTATTCATTAGGAATTTCATTATGTAAGCAGACAATAAATTTTGATTAGCAGTTTCATTTTGTTCAACAGTTGTAGGATGTTGGGTAATGCTTTTTCTTTATCGATTTTTCTTCTCTAACAGGGAGACCATATTAATGCTATACATCAGCAATTCCATAATTTTGTCGTCATATCACTTTCAATGATTCACATCACTCACCAACACCTGTGCAAAAATAAAATAAAATAATTAAAAAAAATACACACCGCCAAGTAGTGTGATAGTTCTCACTGTCCTTTGATGATATCAATTTACAGGGCTAAAAATAGTATAACTTATTTGCTGCGTTATGAAATTTATTAATTTGTTTAATTACACTATGATACTTGTAACAGGTGCTTATGTTGTGAATTTCTGATTATCATTCTTTACTAGTAAAGATTAGAGCAACTTTTCATATATTTTCAGGAAAATCGAAGAGCAAAAATCAAGGATTTTACTATTTGTATCTGGAGGCTGTTTCAATAAAAAATTCCAAGTCACAATCTACACCTGAGGAGTTGCAAGATTCTAACTCTAATGCAAGAGCAACGGAGTTGTTTGATTTATTCTCATTCTCCCCAAGAGATTTGGAATTTATTGTGAAATTCTCTGGGGAATATGGTTCAGATGTCTTCCGTCAAATACTTCAATCTATATGTCCATCCATCTATGGACATGAGCTTGTTAAAGGTAACATTTTATACAAATTCAGATTTGCTGATTGCCTCCATTTTCTTTGGCTAACTATATTTTGTGGATCGACTTAAATCTGAAAAGCTGGAATAACACTAGCACTATTTGGTGGTGTACGAAAGCATTCAAAAGACCAGAATAAAGTTCCTGTTAGAGGGGATATTCATGTCATAATTGTTGGTATGCTTCTATGTCCATACCCTTTGCCTGCTAACTTCTAGATTTTGATTAGTTATTTTGAAAAGAATGCTGGGTGATCAAAGATAACTTTTCATTGTCAATTTCTTAGGTGATCCTGGACTTG
The DNA here is from genome assembly GCA_033996785.1 of Trichosanthes truncata. Taxonomy (NCBI): domain Eukaryota; kingdom Viridiplantae; phylum Streptophyta; class Magnoliopsida; order Cucurbitales; family Cucurbitaceae; genus Trichosanthes; species Trichosanthes truncata. The sequence continues at coordinate 55,527,787 of JAWPNB010000003.1, forward strand.
GCAAAAGTCAACTACTGCAAGCAGCTGCAGCTGTTTGTCCACGTGGCATTTATGTTTGTGGTAATGCAACAACCAAGGCGGGCCTAACTGTAGCTGTTGTGAGGGATTCCATGACAAATGACTACGCTTTTGAGGCCGGTATTTGTCTTTTCTTGAACACTACCACGCCATTTCCCATGTTTTAAAATTGAGGATTTACATATTGTAATGGTCGTGATTCTCTGGTTTTTATCATGGAAACAAAATATTGTGGGTGCTTGATGATTTTATTCCTTGACTGCCAAGTATTGAATAAATCCTTACATTCGTAGACCGGGAATTGCTTATTATACGCTAGTTATGACAATTGACATAGCTCAAATCTTTCAAGGGCTTATTGCATATATAGATTTCACAATTAGATAACAATGAACTTTCAATGGCCTACAATAACAGAGTTCAGCTGATTGAAAAGCGTTCTACTTGAATTCTCATCTGATGCTTTAAAACCCCTCTTAGCCGATACTTTTCAGTTGCAGAAAGTAATGATAAAGAAAATCTTGGCTACCTGCTATCACACCATTTTTTTCCATCAGCTTAATTATATGACAAGAGAGGATCTGATATTCCTATTAAATTGTCATAGAAAACAATGCAATCTTAAAGAAACATGACAAATGTTTCATGAATTTGGAGTTTATAATAGCCAACAAAGGGGCAAAAAAAAAGGGAATTTCTAGTATATTAAGACAAAAATAGATAACAATTGGTTTTCTTCACGCTCGTTCTAAATATACCTACCACGTCATATAACTAAGTCCGGGAACATCTTTTTAAATGCGAGATGCTTGGAACTTATGCATCAAGTGTTTTGTGATTCCTCGGCAGGCTAACCTGACATCTCTTGAACTTTTGTGATCGTAATCTGGGTCTAATGGTGCTTAAATGCTTCTATGTTGCAAGCGCATCATAGTAAATATATTGTTTTCCCCTTGAGTGATGTAATTTACTTTTTCCATAGGGGCTATGGTACTTGCAGATGGTGGATTATGCTGTATAGATGAGTTTGATAAAATGTCTGCAGAACATCAGGTTTTTTGAGCCGATACCGAAATTTCACTTGAACTCTTACTTTTCATTATCCATGGCTAGATTTTCTTACATGATTATTGCAGGCCCTACTGGAAGCCATGGAACAACAATGTGTATCTATTGCAAAAGCTGGACTGGTAGCAAGTCTATCAGCACGCACTTCTGTCTTAGCTGCAGCTAACCCTGTTGGTGGTCATTACAAGTAAATTTACTTCAGTAATATATTTGTTTCAGTCCTTAGCTTTCGTGACTGACTATTCGATTTTGTGACCGATAAAACATCTATATGATTGGGTCTTTCTCATAACCCTGTTGAACGTTTTCCATTTTTCTATTTATTGAGAATAGTGTTTTTATTCATGAGGAAAATTTCTATACATATTTCTATATAAATATATATATTTTTGTTAAATTACAAGTTTAGTCTCTGAACTTTTAGGTTTGTGTCTATTTGGTCCCTAAACTTTAAAAAGTATCTAATAAGTCCTTGAACTTTCAATTTTGTGTCTCATAGATTCCTGAACTTTAAAAATGTCTAATAGGTCTATGAACTTTTAACTTTGTATCTAATAGGTCCCTGAAATATTCAATTTTTTTTAAAACTAATTGATCTATTAGATCTAATATTCAAATTTATGTCTAATAGAATCCTAAACTTTCGATTTTGTGTCTGGTAGGTTTGTGAACTTCACAAAATATCGGATAAGTCAATGACCTATTAGATACAAAATTGTAAGTTTAGAGACCTATTGGCACAAAATTAAAAGTTTAAAGACTTATTAAACACTTTTTAAAGTTCAGGGACCAAATAGACACAAATTTGAAAGTTTAGAAACTTATTAGACACTTTTTAGAGTTTTCGGACCAAATAGACACAAACCTAAAAGTTAAGGTACTAAACTTGTAATTTAACTTTTTTTTTTTTTCTTTCAAGGAACCCATATTTAAAATTTTCAGGTCTACTCCAACTGAATGGTAATGATAGGAACTATTACGATAAATATATATATATATTGGTGGTATGTATTAAGTCTAAAAATAGAACTTGCAGCCGGGCAAAAACGGTGAATGAAAACTTGAAGATGAGTGCCGCTCTTCTCTCGAGATTTGATTTAGTTTTCATATTGCTGGATAAACCTGACGAATTTCTGGATAAGAGAGTCTCGGAGCACATCATGTCGGTAAGTTAATTTCTGCTGCTGATTATTTTATTTTATTTTATGGACAGCGATTTCTCTTGTTACTCTGTCTAATTTAATTGGAACCATTGAAAACATACTCTTCGGCAGTTCTATGAGAGGATGAAAGAACATTCCAATCATGAAGTTATATTTACCGTTAGATTGACATAAAATAAATAGTGTGAGTAATCAATTCGTGATACGTCTGTTCTGATACCAATAAGACTTTTGAGCAGAAGGCAACAATGTGCTTGAACAAATTCTTCGAGTTCGCTCAATTAGCAATGTGTGATTGTAGGATGTGATAGAATTCTGTCTTTCTTGCAGCTTCATGCTGGATATGGGGAACGCGCTTCTACAGCAAAAAGACTACGTAAAGGTTTCTGTCCTATTTCTTATCTATTCCTTTTCTTTTTACACACTCAATTTCCACTGATAAAGGAGTTTCTCGCGAACCAGATATATCTCCTTTGGCTTTAAAGAATGTAGCAATGGAGAATAATGGAAAAGGAGATGCTTGTTCAAAAGGCGAGTCTTTAGTTTCAAGACTGAGATTGGACCGAGCGAAAGATGGCGATTTTGTACCATTACCTGGCCAACTTCTTCGCAAATATATAGCCTATGCAAGAACTTTTGTGTTCCCCAGGTAAACTTACATGCTCTCTCTACCATTTTACTTAATGCTTAAACAACTAGCGGAAACGTGGAGAAGTATTCATCACTATATTGACTTGACCTGATCCGAGAGCTCTATTAGCTAATAGGCTACTCCACCTAACCATTTAACTAAAGTAACTGCTAATGGTTATACACGTTACAAGTCAATGTCAATACAGCAATAGATACAAATCTGTACTTGTGAACCGTGCAACCTCTTTTCTCGAAATCTATCCAAATCCATCTCTCCATGTTGAAATTAGGATGTCAAAGCCAGCAGCAGGCATCTTGCAAAAATTTTACTTACGACTTCGTGACCAGCATACATCAGGGGATGGTACACCAATTACAGCAAGGCAACTAGAAAGTCTTGTGAGGCTGGCAGAAGCTCGAGCACGGGTAGACCTCAGGGAAGAAATTACAGTACAAGATGCCATGGTTAGTTATAGAACGATGTAGCCAAATTTTAATTACTATTGACTAAAAAATGACTTTGATTTTAAAAATTAGGGTCGTTTATTACTTTTGTTTTGTTTTGTTTTTCACTTTCTGTAAACATTTTGAGATTTTTTTATTCTCAAAATTCAAAGATAAAAATGAAAAAAAAAATTAAAAGCTTCTTTTTATAGTTTCTAAAATTTAGTTAGAATTTTTTTTTCAAAAAATTAATTATAAAACAAAGATGGATATGAACACATGGGACATCAAATTTTAGGATTCTTAATTTTCTAAATTCAAGGGTTTTCACATCAAAGATTGTTGGTGAGCTTAATTTTTAATAACCAAATTGTGGTCATATCGTAAGATTCCATGAGAAAATTAAAAGCTTCTGTTCCACTACCTTGCACGAGTTTTTAAGGGCTAATTTCATGTGTGGGTCATTAACTTTGCAGGATGTGGTAGAAATAATGAAGGAATCCCTTTATGACAAGTATGTAGATGAACATGGGGTCCTGGATTTTGGTCGGAGTGGGGGAATGAGTCAGCAGAAAGAAGCCAAGCGATTTCTGAGTGCACTCAACAAGCAATCAGAGTTGCAGCAAAAAGATTGTTTCTCTATCTCAGTAAGCTTATGCTACACACTGTTGTCACTGTTAAAACTTATCACTTTCGGCTCTGAGCTAACCACATATGCGATGTCCTAAAGGAAATATATAGCTTGGCAGATAGGATTGGTCTACGAGTACCTGACATTGATACCTTCATAGAAAATCTTAACAGTGTTGGATATCTGCTTAAGAAGGGGCCAAAGACATACCAGGTACAGTGGACGATTCTCTTAGCAAACATAAAACCAATTAAACAACAAAACTATGCATCAACCGATCATTATCAATCTTTGCACTAACCCATACATTTCCTAAACAGGTGCTGTCCTCATCTTACACCAGTCAATCAACAAGGTCTAGAGGATAAAACTGTGCGATATTGAGAGGTCAAACTTTTTTTTACTCTATTTTTTCTTCCGAAATGTCTCTAGGCTAGAGATGGCTCTTCCACAATACCAAGCATGTATTATTCCATGATGCTGAAATAATTGTATAGTATATACCAATGAATGAAATATTTAAATGGTACAAAAAGGATGCTGTTTGGCTTGATAATTATCCATATTTGCGTTGCAGTTCACACATTGTGTTCTTCGTGTCTTAAGAAGCCCCTTTAGACAAATTGTTAATTTAAATATAGGTCATATATTCAAATTAGGAAGGTCACCAAGCGTTAGTCAGAGAGCTGTCCATAAGTTGGAATGCACATAAACTAGTTTAGGCTCACACGCGCACAGGCACATACATAATAAGCACTTTCATGTTTTTTTGGGAATTATGCAGTCCAATGAATTTATCTTCCCTCAGAAAACTTTTACAAAATCAAATATGCACTATAAAAATTTTGATTTTTTCGTATTTTCCTTTTCTCCTTATTTTCTATTGGAGTCCTTGACAATATATTACAGTGACATACAAACGGTTGAGGTAGAAAACAGTGAATGAGAAATCAGTTGAAGTAATCTGAAGCCTTAATAATCACGATCTAAGGGATCCAATCTCCACTCACTCCCATAATAGGAATTGGGTAAACCCAACCAAAACTTGAAAGCCTCAGCTGCTCTCTTCTTCTCAATCCTTCTGTCCTGTCTGGCCTTTGATGCATGTTTACTAGTAAACATCCTAGAGTGCATTTCCACGTAAATTCTACTGTACTTTGTCTTATTGGGTGGTATCCCATTCTCTTCCATACAAGCCACGATTTCTAAAGCCTTCCTAAAGAAAGCAGCCCGGACACAGATATCAGCTAGAGTATCCAATAACCCTTCATCAGGTTTCAAGGGAGGGGGCGATGAAGAATCTAACTTATTTCCTCTCTTCACTGCACATCTCTCCTTTACTTCATTCCATAGCAGAAGGGCTTCACCTGGCTTTCTAGCTAAAGAAATTCCATTGGCAAGACTTCCATATGTAGAAACATCTGGGAAAAATCCATTCTCTTTCATTTTCTGAACTAATTGCTTTGCTTCTTCTATCAATCCTAGTCTACAATACCCTTCAATCAACATATTCCAGGCTACTATATCAGCTTTCACTCTAGTATCATTCAGCATTTCATCAAATACTTTCCTTGCCAACTTTGGCTGACCTGACTGAGCAAAAGCTTTCATCAGAGTGGTATAACTAACCTTGGTGGGAGCGATCCCTTTCGATCGCATCTCATTAAAGAACCCAAGAGCTCCTGCACTATCATCGACCAGTATGCATCCATCAATCAAGATATTATAAGAAACCACATCAGGTTCAATGCCTGCCCCATCAACCATCTCCTTAAGCAGCTCCTTGGCCTTGTCCATCTGAAGCAACCTACAATAACCCTTTAGGAGAATATTGTAGGTAATTCGATTTGCAGGACACCCAATTCTAGTCATTTCAGCTAGCACTTGACGAGCTCGATCCATCAACCCCGCCTTCACTAGAGCTGAAACTACGGTCGTATACGATACATGATCAGGATGACTGGATCTATCATCCTGGTGTTGCATTGCCTCGAGCATGCGTATTGTATCAGCTACTCGACCCTCATTCATATACCCTTTCATTAGAGTTGTGTAAATTCTTGAGTTAGGAGCATAGGCTTTTGATAACAATGGTGGCTCAAAATCACTTTCTTCATTCAAATTAGGAAGCAACTTCTTGAAAACCTCATCTTCATCTTTGTCTTCATCTTCATTCAAATCTTCCAAATCTTCAATCTCATCCAAATTACCATCCCTGAGAATCCTGCAAATATCTCTCTTCCCTTCCCTCATTGCTTGAACTACCTTCTCAGCCATCTCCAAATCTCCAAACCCAACATAAGCCGCCACAACCGAATGCAAGGTCGTAATACACATTGGAATATCCTTTGCAAGGATCATTTCCAACACATACACAATAAGATCCTTCCTATTGGCTCTGGCACAGAGCTTGATCATGACATTGTAAGTCAAAACATCAGGCTCAGCACCAAATTCTCCCATTTCCTCAAACAACTGCAGAAACTTCTCATTGGCACCCATGTTGGCGCAGGCATTGAGCACGCCGTTATACGCCGCTGTATCCGGCTGCGAGTCGGCCGTTATTGCTGGATCCACAAACCGGCGGAGACGCTGAGTCACTGAACTGAACAGCTTGATTGCTTCTGCAGGGCCATCGTCCGGTGAAGCAGCGAGGCGGCTGACGACGGCGCTCCATGCCTTTACATGGGGAAGGTAACCTGAACGAAGCATGGACTTAATGACAGAACTGGCGTAAAGAGTGTGTCCAGCCTTGGCAGCGGCGACGGCGAGGAGGCCGAGGGAATTGGCGTCGAGACGGTGGAGCTGGTTGTCATGGCGGAGGCGCGTGAGGATGGACTGAGCTCGAGTGAGGCTCGAAGGGGTGTTTTGGTAAGACAATTGAGAAACTAAACGGCTAAGGCAAGTGGGGCTAGGTAGATTAGTACATTGAGTATATGTTATCCAGGCCTCATCTGTTTTTCTCTGGCGTAGCAGTGATAAGAGTCTCTGTTCTAAGGAACTGGACGATGAATCGGACAGGAGAGAGAGGTCGGTGGAATTGGTTTGACGGGCGGCGCTGTGCACCAGGAAAGGGCGGACGGCGGCGGCGGCGGTGGCGGTGGTGGTGGGGAAGAGTGGTGGAGAGGAACCAAGAGGAGGGACAGAGTGGGTTAAGGGCAGGTATCCGTTGAAGTTGATGGTGAAGACGAGCATGTGGACGGTTGTGGTGGTGGAAACGGCGGTGGCGGCGGTGAGTTCATGGCTGCTCCATGAATGGAATGGAATGGGAGGGAAGATTGAGAGAGAGGATTTATCTGGAAAGGGGAAAAAAGTGCGTTTTAGAGAAGGGATAATGGGAATGAGGAGATGAGTAAAAGTTTGTTGGGTGGAATTTGGACACACTACGTTGAGTGCGTGTTGTCCTCATGTCCCTTCTTGGGCGCGCGAGATATTTTTTGTTTGGTTAAATGAGAAGTTTATCTCTAAACTTTTAAAATGGTCTATTTAATCTTTTTAACTTTTAAAAATATCTAATAAAATTTTAAATTTTTAATAATTTTGTGTCTAATAGATATTCAAATTTTTATTTTCATATTTTATAAGTCTTTGAAAAATTCAATTTTTTTTTAAAATTTATTGAACAATTAGATATAAATTTAAAATTTATGTCTAGTAAAACTCTAATAGTTCGATTTTGTGTTTAGTAGATTTGTAAATTTTAAAAAATTTGAAAGCTCAAAGCGAAATTTATAATTTTGAAAGTTTTGAGACCAAATAGACATAAATTTCAAAGTTCAGGATTAAATTTGTAATTTAATCTTTTTCCTTTTCAAAGTTTTTTTTAGAATAACTATTCAAAAAAAAAATCTATTTGAAGAAAACTAACTTCATTCTTTTTTTTCTTACTTTTTCTAACTTTCATTTTAAATACTTCCTACATTATATTTTTCTTAAAATCATAAATCCTCAATTTTTTTAAAAAAAAAAAGAAACATCACAAATCCTCATTCTTTTAGAAAGTTACGTTCTATTAGAGGTGTAGGTAAATTTTATATGACCCATAAGTTTTTCTTGTCAACATGAGCATAGCTTAACTGACATAAAGTATGTACCATCGACCAAGAGGTTAAAGGTTCGAATTTTCTACTCATATTGTTATATTAAAAAAAATAGACTTTCTTTATAGAATACTATATCATAAGTATTATGTATGAATTCAAGTCTATAACTTTATACGAGAGGTAGAGATGTCTTAGATATTGTACTATGTTTATGTTACTACCGTTAAAGGTAAGGACACATCATTTTTATGAAAATGAGAGTTAAAAATATATATTTACGATTTCAATCGAAAGAAAAAAAAAAGGCTAAAGGAGTAAGGAAAAGTAAAAATATTGATTTAGAGTTTCAAGTGATTGGTATTAGTTAGTGATCTTGACTCAGTGGATCGAGGAGAAAGGGGGGTTTGGTGGGAAGAGAATTGTAACATGAGAGAACCCAAGAGGTCAACCTCTTTTAAATATACAACATGGATTCTGGCAATGCAATGTAGTTGGACTCTCATGTCAATTCGAATGAATCATCCTTTACTCCCATTAGTAGCATGTTTCTATGCAAGTTTTAGCAAAAAAGGATTAAGTTATTTTGGTAAATATATTCAACCAACTCCAATCCTTTTACTCATTAACATCTTAGAAGATTTCACAAAACTCTTATCACTTAGTTTTCGACTTTTGAAAACATATTAGCTGATGACTTAGTAGTTGTTGTTCTTGTTTCTTTAGTACCTTTAGTAGTTCCTATACTTGTTATGTTCCTTAGATTATTTACGAGTGGTATTCAAGCTCTTATTTTTGCAACTTTAACCATATAAATTTTTGCAACTTTAATTATGCCTTATATAGGTGAATATATATATATATAAGTGAAAATAAGAAATCGAGGTAGCAATTCCCACCCTCGTATTGAAATTAAACAAAAAAATTTCCCCCACCCCTACTCAAAATGAAAAATTCCCACGCGAATATATATATATATATATATATATAATTGAAAATAAAAAATCGAGGTAGCAATTCCCACCCTCGTATTGAAATTAAACAAAAAAATTTCCCCCACCCCCACCTCCACGGACTCAAAATGAAAAATTCCCACCTTGTTCAAGGTAGTTCTTCATGGAAAATAATGACACACTGACTACTAATTAGACCACCAAAAGGAATGATATTTGCCCATAGAACTCGGAAGATTAAAAAAAATAAAAAGAAATGAAATTTACAATTAATCTTTCATTTTTCAAAATGTCTCATCGTCTTTCTTCTTTTTGTTAATATTAACAGAAGAGATGAAACATCAAACTTGTTATAGTGTAGGAGTTAATCATTTCAGAAAAATAGTATGAGCATACCATACACAATGTATTAAGCACAGAAATAATTTTGACAATATACTTCGCTTTTTACTTAAGAGCTTCCTCTGTTAACAGAGGAGGATTTTGCTTTGCTTTCTTCATCTTTTTAACAAAGCAAGTTTATAATTTGAAAACTCACATTTATCAGAACAAATTTATATGCAAAGAGTTAGCTTATTAAATTTGGCTATTTCTCATCTCTCAGAACATGCATAGTTTGGTCAGAAAATTGAATAAATTCAACTCCACGTCACACAGATTCTATGTACAATAAAAGAAAGAAAGTAGGACGAGTTAATTTACTGTGGAGATATTTACAGTGTCAGCATGGGTTAAAAGTAAAATGGGAGACCATGCCAATAAATCTAAAAGCCTCCATTTTCCTGTACAGCCTTCTTCTATTTTTATGTACACCAGAGTTATGTACATTGGAACTTAACCACCAAATGAAGAAGCCTCCTCTTGTCCACATCACAATCTGAACTTCTTCATCCATTTTCACCTTCTTTTTTTTTTTTTTATCTACACAGCAGTTATAGCTACTCTGATAATTACCAATTTCACTTTTTACAGATGAGAGAAATTCGAGGCTACGAAAGATGAAACGAGCCTTGCCCTTCTGTTATGGCATATAAGAGCTTCTCTTTCATTATCTCCTGTACAGATAGAGAGACAATTTGGAGTGAGAGTGGTCATTTTGTTCCAATGGAAAGAAAAGCAATGGTTTTTTAGTTCGACAACATGATGTGGGGTGTGAGAATTCGAACTTCTGACCTTTTGGTCGTGGGTATATGTTCTAGCAAATCGAACTATACTCAGGTTTGCAAAACAATGGTTTATATTAGAAAAGTTAGAAAAGTATTCACCTTTGAAGAGTACGGAGGTAACTTGAGATAGTTTGCACAGGTCATCACACTAGGTAAGTCAGAATCAACCAGATTGCTAGAATGCTGTGTAAAAAAATATCCCAAAAAAGTCAGTAAAAAGGCTGAATTGAATCAAATATGTGAGGAGAATTTGTTGATAATGAAAACCTTTCGGACAATGGTCAACTTTGGATTGAGAGATGCAAAGCCTCCCGAAGGAAGCCTTGGCGCCCCGGTCACAAACTGTAGAAATGCTCGTTGCTGTTCGTGGTCAAACTCTTGAATAATTTCAAGCAGCTGCAATTCAAAAAATGGATGAGAATCTTGCCAACTTAGGCACCTTTTGATAACCATTTGGTTTTTGAAAATTAAGCTTATAACTATTCTCACCTATAGTTTTATTTGTTTTGTTATCTATTTTTTACAAATATTTTCAAAATCCAAGTCAAGTTTTGAAAACTACAAAAAGTAGTTTTTAAAAATTTGTTTTTGTTTTTAGAATTTGGCTAAGAATTCAAATGTAGTAAGAGAGATGAAAACGATTGTAGAGAAAGGGTGAGAAAACAAGCATAATTTTTAAAAACCAAATGGTTATAAATGGGCCCTAATAATACATACTTTAACAAATCAATAAGTAGGGTCATTTTAGAAACTAACATTAACAATGGAGGGGCTACTGGCCGTATATCCGTGGTCAAACTTCATATTCTCAAGGAGTTCACCCAACTGCGCCAAAAGATTACAAAGAACCAAGTTAATGGATAATAATAACTTCAAAAAGTAAATAAGCTAGTTAACCGATATACGTACGGCCCAAGAGTCGTGTTCTCCGCATATTAAACGCTCTAATTCTTCTGCAGTGAAAACTTGAAGATGTTCTATGGGGAAAACCTGAGGTTTGACAATAAAAAAAGAAATATGCGCGATTATCAGTTAAGATCGTGAAGGTACCAGTAGATATCCGAGGAAAACACAAAAATGTGTATTTTATATGGTAATTAATAATTTTTCTTTAAACCAACTAAATGGTTGAGTGACTTCTCTTTTAAGAGCGACAATGCTTCATGACATTTGATTCAAAGGTTTCTTGAGTTCATCCATTCGTTATATTGCCTATATCATAATTTATATTTTTTTTTTGATAAGAACCTATATCATAATTTATAGACTCAAAGTTGTGCTGATATAAACACGTTCGGGAGATTGGAACCACTCCTAGTTCTACCCTTAAAATTTGAATGAAATAAGAACTACATCTACCACTTAAACCAAAGTATATGCAATCCGGTATCACGTCTAGAAATCAAATCACTTCATAATTATTTCACCGATGACATCGACAATGATTCATAAAACAGCATTATATCATCCAATTGAAAATTTTGATCTTAAATAAAGAAGCTATATAAAAAATAAGCTGAATTCCATTAACTTTCTACCCATGCAACGAAAACTAAATTCCCAAGATTATGGACAATACAGGATCCTTTTCATTCTGCAAGGGCGAACTAGAACAACTAAATAAACGTGGGAAGTATAATCTTTTGTAGGAGGGACCATGGTGAAGCTAACCTGATTAAATCCAGATTTAAATGCTTCTATTTGTCTCGAAATTCCAGAATTTAAAGTAGCATCTGTAACAAGAGAGACATAATCCTCCAAATTTTGTGTATTTACCTGGGGAAAAGGTCAAGTGTATTTTGTGTTATTTAGTGCATCCTTACAAAAAGATAACCATAATCACAGTGAAAATTGGCATTACCATTGAATGATCTTGAGAAGAAGTCAGGAGATAATCAGGATAACCAGGAACAGTAAAATCTAGACAAAGATCCTCAATATTGGTATTATGATAACAAAATTCAAGTTTGGCCAATGAATTTTCTTCACAGACAGATTCCAACAGTTTACTTCTGTTGACCAGAGCTTGAAACTCTAGCAGAGCAGTTCCAAGCCCTGGATCAAATGATTGGATATCATATATACTCACCTCCTACAAGAATAAACAAGAAATCAAATAATGGAATGCAAAAAATACAAGAGGAAGCACTTGAAAGAATTTCATGCAGGTACCTGCCCAAGTATTAGTTTATAGAAGGCTTTGGAGAAGTAGATATCCATAACCCTACCATCTTGAATGGCCTTTGCCATAATTTTTCCTAGAAGTACAAACTTTCTAATTACTTCGGAAAAATGTAGCTCATTAGTATCCAGAGTTGATGGCCATGGACGGGGGAAAAGTCCAAATGGGGATTCAACAGTTTCTCTACCGTCTCTGGATATAAATGCATAATGATCCCCTCCCCACATTCCATGGTCATACTTCTGAAATTCACGACTGACAAGAGTATAGAATTCTAATGTTGGACCAAGCCCAGTGCCAACTTCTTCATCATATTCCACCTCAAGCAGTACTTTCTGATGTGCATACTGATCCATCATTTTGGCAGCAGAATCTAGAATTTGGTTGCGGTGTACTAATACCTTCTTACGAGGCAAGCCACCAGAACTTGATCGTACGTCATTTGAGGTCCCTAAGTCACTGTATGATCTTACATATGGCTGGTGTTGCAGCATGCCAAATGCTACGATCCGAAAGTACTTTCGTCTTGCCTCAAAACTAAATAAGAAAGGGCATGAATCCATAAGTTCCTTACACCATAAAGGCATGCCACCGATAGAAACAGCAGAAAAGTCCCTCATCTGCTGTTCAAGTTTTTCAGTCAGTTTGCTGTTTACAAATTCATTCTGCGACACTGAAGGAACTGATAGCCTTATACTGTCCAAGGTATTAATTCTCCCTTCGGCAAAAGCACGAATCCTTTCATGTGACATAATGTGAAATGCCATTCTGTTCATGCCCTCTATGCTCCTTAGAAGAAATAAAACATCATAAGCAGGACTTTCTTTTGCCAAGTCAGAAGGCAGAACACAATCTAGAATGCCATAGAAAAATGAAGAGAACTGCAACGTCGCGGCTTTGTTGGATGCAGAAAAGAATTGGTTAGAACTGCTGTCCTTCACTTCTCCAGCGTTTTTATACGTTAGTGTATATACTTGGCTCCATACTTTCGTGCCAGAAATAGTTTCACTTTCTTTGATGTGCTGTTGGAGAATTGCCTGGTAAAGTGTCAAAGTGGGCTCCAGCTGCTTTCCCTCAAGGTAAAGTAACAATTTGGGTTTCATGCCTTTCTTACTGCAAGATGCAGAACACTGTGATTTCTCATCGGGGCTGACTTCTGCAGATCCCTGAACCAAAACAAGGTTAACATAAATTTAGGAATGCACACATTACCATAGTCCAGAATATGATCAATGCTCTCAATCACGGATTAAGCAGGCACTCAAAAAGACAATATAAGAAAAGTAAGCCAACCAATTATACGAGAATAGTCTGCATGAAACCATAACATTTTTTCTAATGTACTTGGAAGGAGAAAAATGGCATCAGTTGAATCCAAAAGGATCAAATTGAAATTTGCAATGGATGCAGCTGCAAATTCTAGAATCGATCTTATAACACAGTTTCATATATGTGCTTATAGAAACGATCAACTTACTATTTAAGTTTCATCTAATTGTATTCTGTCACTTAAAACAACTGAACTTAAACCAAATGGATTTAGATACGCCTTATTTGCCAGAATTATAAAATCATTAAAGCAAACAAACCTCCACGATGCATAACAAATCACCCTATTTCAAGTACCATACTATTTTGGAGTAGTTTATAATTTTCTCAACATTATCCAAATTTCAAAAAGAAAACAGGAAGAGACCTGAGTTTCAGGCAAATCTGTGGACATGCCGTCAGACCCTACTAGTTTTGGGTTAACACCCAAACCAGAACATACATTTGAGAGTAGTTTAATTTGATGCTCCCTCAGGCCATCTGCTTCAGAGGACTGCTCAGCCTTTTTTGTGCTAACTTTGGGCCACAGAAACCCTTCAATTGCATTCAAAGAAGAAAAGGGGTCAACAGTCTGGATATCCCCAGTATAGTCGCAGAGATCTGTTTCCCCATCACCTCTCACAAACCGAACTTTCACACAAGGATGTGGGATGCACCGACCATTTGGAACTGTAGCCAAATAGTTCTTGTGTTTGAACCCCTGGCTAGAAATAACAGGAAAGTTTTCTAAAGACGACAGTGAGATTTGTAATTTCCTTATCAATACCAAAACTGGTAAGTTTACAGATTGGGGGTCTGAACTAGATAAGAGAAGCCTTGCAAAAACCTCAAATCTTCTTTCCATAATTGAGAATTGTCTAGATATAGTTTGTGGTTCTCCCTTTTTCCTCAGATACTGACCATTTGTTAGGTAATTTATAAATGACTTGACAATTCCACTTTCAATAAATTCAAAGGTGGATATGGGCTCGCCACACTTAAGCTTTGACATAATCTCAGCCAACAAAGCATAAAATTTTTCTTCATCCTGAGCTGGAGTATCCTTAATTAAGGACAAGTTCAGTAGATCATCTAGGGCACCAGAAAAAGTTTGAAGATTTTGAAGAATATCAGTCACTCCTTTAACAGTGTCACATAATTCTTCAGCAAAATAATGGGTTCTTATGTGATTTGCAAGACTATAAACAGAGTCCTTGTCAAGCTTGCAGCTGCCTGTTTCTTCCGCTGAGGAGAAACAACCACTTGAAAAGGCGTAACATAAGCATCTCACATTTTCTCTTGAAGACTTTTGACATGAACCAAATGAAGGGTGGACACCAGTAAACACAGGGAAAATCAATTGTTTATACTTCTCTGGGGTTATCAGTGCTTCGATTGCAAAATAGACACCTTCCTTAACAAATGATTTCAAAAATATACTAGAGAGCTTTTGCAGTATAATCTCAGTGATTTTTAAAGCTAACATCAGCACATGGTGGTCTTTTCGAGTAAACACTCCAGCCAGGAAACTAACAAATTAGGCAGAAAAATAATTAGACTTTCTGAAAGCAATTTGAAAATACCATTAAGAAGAAAATCAGGCACTATTCACCTAGAAATGTTGGCATTCTGAAGCAACTCAACAAGCATGTCAGATTCACCCAAACAGACAAACTTGTAGATAATAGTTAGGCAGCCGCAACAAACATACAAGTTTGCACCAGAACTAACCACCTGCAGAAGGGAAAATGAGATGTTATAGAGGATGGGAAGGGCTAGAGCTTTTTTATTAGCTTATAATAATAACAACCTGAACAAGCAAAGGAAGTACATCCAAGCCAAACTTCTGCAGTTGCTTGGGATTACTGGCTAAAAAAGATACTTTTTTGGACAATTGTTCTGCGTTTGCACCTCCAGTAGGGAGAAGCTCGTTAAGCAATTTCAGGACTTCACATACCTGGGGAAAGAATAAACCACAATAGATCCCCATAAAAAATTAAAAATAAAAATCACAAAAGTAAACCCTACAAACCTGGAGGGGAAAACAAATACAGAAAGAAATTCGAGACTCAATTTAGGCCAATTATGAGCTATTGAACTATCACTTATGCCAAATACTAAGGCAGTAATTCTCCTAGCTCAGGCTACCAAGCGCAAGCCAGGTAAAGTGGAGGTTTGCAGGTGTAGATGATATATCCTTAAAAGAGCATTTTGATTTTAGAGTTTTATATTGCACATGCCTTCAATATATCATGTTGAAACCATGACTTGAGATTTGGAAGAAAATTTTTAGACAATTGTAGTATCGATTTGTATCCTGCAACAGCATACAGTCAGAGTGTTCCGGTGGATTCAAAAACAGTACATGCTAATAGACTAATACCTGGTTGCGCTGCCCATCAACTACTGCACATGAAGAAGACATTCCATGCGAGAGATTGTAAACAGATAATATGTCCTTCAAAGTGTTGCTAATATTTAGCTCATAAAGAGTTTTGAAAGCAACAGTTGATCCTGAAGATAGTTTGACAAGTACACCAAGCAAATCCTGTAAAGAAAGTCAATGGTCATTCACCATTCTGCCTTAAAGATGGTGGTAGAGCCACAGGGAGAAGTTCATCTGCATTTTTTTTAAAATGAAAATATACAAAATACTGAACCGTTACTTGTATGATTGTCTACTTACATTGTATGTGGTCCGGGACAAAGTAGTTCGGCTATTCAAGTTTATAAGGTGAATGACTTGTTGAATCAGCCCATGCCGACAGAGGCCATCCAAAAGCTCGCAGGATTGACTGACACGCTCAACTATTTTAATCATGCATAAAGCCACATTCTCCGACAGCTGAAATGTGACATTATAACAAGGAGAAGATTTATAAAAAATTAAAACAAAGCAATATGAAGCATTCAAGTCCAGTTATTCAAACCTGCCCATCCTCATACTGAAGGAGATTGCATAGTATAGGAACAGCATCAATCAAAGTTGGTGGACACTCGGAAGGAAGTTTTTTGCAGACATTCACCACAGTGCGAAGAGCAATCCTCTGATCCAAACCAGATTTACACATTAAATTTTCAATCTTTTGATCATAGGGTTTGGTGGGAACAAAATAATAGGAACTATGAATTCAATCAAATTGTCAAGGTAAAATTAACATCCAGAAAGGCAAATGACTTACTTGTATGCTAGTAGAAAGAAAATCAATATAAGTTAAAACAGCCATAACTGCACCACCCTCTAAGCATGCGACAGGTTGTTCCCGTGATATTTTTTCCAATGCTATCAAACACTACATTAAAACAGAAACTCCTTCAAAATATAGCAAAAGTATCCAGCGTCCAGAGATGAGCTATTGATTATAACATCTAGAATAATATAATTTGATAAATGGACTAAAACTAAAAATCAAGTGAGCATGATGATATCACCTGTTCAGCAACATCCAAGTACTCAATAACTCCTAGCATCTGACAGAGGGCACGAACTCCATCGTGACGAACTAGAAAACTAGATGATCTGGGGTAAACGTCGCATAAATAAGTTATAGCCCTTAGAGCCAATAGCACTATCTCCGGGTTGCTATCAAGTTTCACCAGATTTACAAGAACTATAGACAACGAATCTGATGTCATGCTCGATAGTGAATTCTCCGTACAGAATGATAAAACTTCACATAGCTCCACTAGCAGTGTTTTTTGTGCAGATGGCTCAGATTCTTCACCCAAGCTTGACAAAATCCTTTTAAATCGTCCATGATCACTAGATGATCTTTGCCTCTGATAATTCCGAAGATCACTATGCTTTTGTTCTGCATCATCAGAATCACAAGACCCGTAGGCTGAATCCTTATCATGCTCTCCTTCTGAACGACTAGAAGCAGAAGCAGACGATGAAGTGTCCATGTCATTGTCATGGATGCCAGGACTTGAATTAGTGGACGTCACGTGCATTTGCATAGACGAATTAGATGAGCTTGGTCTGAATTCCAATGAACTGCATGCTCGTTTATCAGCCGGTAATCTATCCACCATTTCAGTACGCTTTTGGCCCCGATTTCCCATTTATCATTTATTAGCTTTAAAAGAGATTTAACCCTCCTATACAATTAAGAGATTCAACATTGCATAAGATCGACAAAATTTTTATGCTTCAATAATTTGCATATTACTAATGATCAGAACCAAACTATACAGCAAGAAAATCATTAAATAAAAGACACTAAAACAAATGGTATTTTTCTCAACACTAACAATTTCACTTCAATAGAGCGAGAAGCTCTCGGAGGTGAAACATTAGAATCCGGACCTCTTAGAATAATCAGATAGAAATGGGAACATTCGACTGAGAATTATCTGTCTTAAACCTTAAGCGCTAAATAGAAAATAAATTATATGCACCAGTCAATTTGAACAAAAATAAACAATACAACTGCTGCCAGGACTAACACAGAACCCGAAAACTCCATGGATTTAACCACCATTGACAAGCAAAATTTGATATCATATATGCTTAACAATCTCGAACACATAAGTAAGTTTCTCCAGTAAGCTCGTAATCAGTCCACTTTTAACAGCCAAAGAAGACGAAGGGCGAAGCGAATGCGATGAAGAACGAGATCAAAAATCACGAATGTAAACATGGATTTACGATCAGACAAGACAAAACTATCTCATATTTTCTTAGTACCTTAGCGCTGCAAGCCGAAGACTCACGAAATTCCAAAAGCACAGAGAAAAAATACGAGAGTTTGTGAGGGCAAAAACTTCTCCGTCTACGCCGGAACGCAACTCCGACGGCGGATGCTTTTATCGGTGATCGAAATTGTAAAGCTCTTTTGACGTATATGATGATGAAAAAACAGAGCGAGAGAACGCCAGAGCTTAAAGATATATATGAAAGACTGAAGAGTGAATATGTTTGATCAATATATATTTTATTATTTATTATTCCCCTTTTACCTTTTTTTTTTTTTGGTATTCTTTTTTATTTTATTATTCATTTAAATTAAAAGGTTAATATTTTTTTTCCATGAACTAAAAGATATTATTTCAATAGATTTTATTGTCTATGTTTGATCAATATATATTTTATATTTATTTCCATTTTTACCTTTTTTTTTATTCTTTTTATTTTATTATTTCTTTAAATTAAAAGGTTAATATTTTTTTCAATAGATTTGATTTATCTATATTTCCATTTAAAAGAATATCTATATTTCAGTTTAATGACTACATTGTCTTTTCAAAAAATAATAATAATAATAATAATAATAAATACGACTATATTCTCTAAAACTAAATCTTTAGTGGTCAATAAATATGATAAACGTGAATAAATTCTTTTAGAAAAAGAATATGACAAGTTCTACATTCATTTATTAAATTTACAAAGTCTTTTAAAGTTTCAATAAAGTAATTTTGAAATATTTACTTAAAAACAAGTGCTTTTACTTTTGATCGAAAAATCAATATGATTTATTTTGTACCTTATAGATCATGTAATTTATGTCAACAACAAGTTATCTCTTTCAAATGAAAGACTAGAATAGAATCATCATGAAAAAAATAGATTAAGATAATTATACAAAAGAGATCATATTGCAAATTGTGATATGATAGGGATCATTTTGGTTGAAATTTAAAATATTATATTGCATGTTGATATAGTGGAAAATGAGGTAGGAAATTTGAAGAAAATAATAGGTGAGTAGGATCATTTTTCAATTGAGATGGGATTGTTCATACATAAATTTTAAGTACTCCATAAGGTTGCTAGGTTACATTGACAAGTTTTGCTTCAAACAAATCAACATGCACATCAATTCATTATAACTTATAAGTGAGTTTTTTCTTAAATGAATAATAATAAAGGAGTCCAACTTGGCACAATGAAATGGATTTTGATAAAGGTAAAATCCGTTACAATGGTAGAAGTAGAACCAAGCACAAGTCGCTGAGGCCCCGTTTGATAACGTTCTTGTTTCTCGTTTCTTGTTTCTGTTTCTCGTTTCTCGTTTCTGTTTCTTAAAAACTAAAAACAGAAACATGTTTGATAACTATTTCTGTTTCTTGTTTCTTGTTTTTTGGTAAAAATAAAATATATAACATGCATTAAAATAAATATAAAATAATTATAAAGAGGTTATAGTATTTTATTAAGGCCCAACACCTAATTAATAATAATAATAATAATAATAAATTTTATCCTTCAAATGTTGTTCAAATTTGATTTTCAATGTTATTTCTCACTTCAATCAATTCACTTTGAACGATTTTGACTTACAAGAGTTAGTTCAATTAGACGAATTTATAAATTGTCTAAAGTCAGACAATCGAACATACTCACATTTCTTTAATTTAATAATAGATTTTATTTTTATTTTTCTTTAAAAATGCATTAGCCAATAATACAAGCAAGTAAATTCAAAAAAAGAGAGAATGAAATACATTATTAGTTTATTTATTTAATAAAAATAAAATCGTACCAAAAAAATAATAGAGAATTAAATAGAAAATAATAACTATAAGCTCGTTAATGTAAAGTAAAAGAAAATAAGAAAATAAGAGAGAGAAAAAAAAACATAAACGAAAAGAGAAAAGTAAAAAGAAAAAAAGAAAAAAAAAGATATTGAACTATAAAAAAAAAGATTATGATGAAAGAGAGAGAACGAATAGAAAGAAATAAATCAAAAAATACAAATAAAAAAATAAGAAAAAAAATAAAAATATTAAAAAGTATTAACAAAAAAAAATAGAATGGAAAAGAGAGAAATAAGGGAGAGGGGAGAGACGGGTAAAAAGAGAAATATGAATACATGCATGAAACCTGAAAAAAGAAACAGAAACAGAATTTGAGAAACTACTTTTTGAAGTTTCTCAAAATCTGCCATTTTTTTATAAACGTTTCTAAAAAATTTAGAAACAATAAACATGATCGTTTATCAAACATGTCTGTTTCTTGAAAATGAGAAACATGAACAAGAAACATGAAACAGGAACGTTATCAAATGGGCCCTGATCTAGTGACTTTGCCCATTAGGTAAGCCTAGCATGGCTCGAAAGCCTTTACCTAGCACAAGGCTGTCCAATGAAGAAAGGTGACCAATTGTTTGTTGCCACCGTGCAAAAACGACCAACTACAACACAAGCACTTCTTCAAACCACACATAATACAAAATTGAATTAGATGCACCATGACTCTATGAATTTTAGACTGAATTGACATGAATGTTGGATGAAATGTAATTGGCAAATACTACGTTAGTATTTAGCAGTTCGGACATGTTTGGAAGTGTTAAAATCACTGTTGTCATATTCAAAATCACACCTAAATATGAAGGACATGTTTGGGATTGATTTTGAAATGATTAAAACTACTTTTGTCGTGTTCAAAATTACAAACGTGTTTTTCATTATTTAAAATCAATTTTGATGATATGAAAATCACGTTTAAAAGTGTAAAATCAAACATTAAGTTGATTTTGAATGATTAAAGACTTAAAAATGACAACAGTGATTTTAACCATTTCATAATCGCTCTCAAATATGTTCGAATGTAATGATTCAAAATCAATTTTGATGATATGTGAATCGCATTTAAAAGTGTAAAATCAAATATTCAAATAATTTTGAATGATTTGATGCATATTCGGGAGTGATTTTGAATATGACAAAAGTAATTTTAACAATTTGAAAATCACTTTTATGCCCTTCTTGCATTTGCGGGTAAACCTCCACTGTATCCCCTAACTCCAACCAGGCTAACATGCACGGCACAATTCATTCAACAACAACTTGGGGTGGATCATTAATAATAACTAAAATTTTGTTTGAGGGATTATTTCAATTTAGCGAAGAGACAGTTGCAAATAAAATTGAAATACATTTAAATTCTAAGCATTAAATAATTGTTTTTTAAAATATTGGTCTTATTTTTGTAACCATTCTCAAAAAGACAAAAAAATAAATAAATAAATAACTAAAAAAAATTATTTAAGAGATTGCAACAATATGGTTGATAATATTGTTGAATACGAGAGAAAGAAATTATAATTTATGGTTTAGTTAGATGGAGCAGTCATAGTGACAAATATAGAATAATTTGTCTAAAAAAAGTGTCATATATATACGATTTTGATTAAATATTTATTTATTATTATTTATTTGAATCATGGTATTAAATTTTCGTCGATATGTCGACATTTCCATCGATATTTTCACATGTCCATTGGTTCGACATCGACATTAGAGAGAATCGACATTTCCACTATACCATACAAAATTGATTAAATATTAAAAAAATAACAAGAAAATGTAACTTAATGTGAATATAATATTGTAACAAGTATTTTAATTCATTTAAAAAGTATAAAATATTTATTTTTTAATTTTTTTGTTTTTAAAGTTTTTCTAGAAATATCCATCACATTTTAAACCTTGGTTTGAGTTCATTGATTAAATATTTATAACTCCATGTGTGTATGGTAAAATATTTATGGATATATTTTATGATATCATTTTATTAGTTTATTTTATATTATCTTTTCCTTAGTGCATTTTTTTATAAAATATTAAAAAATTATTCTAATATGTTTTATTTAATGAAACAGAATCTTTTCCTTTTTAATTTTTCAAATTTATTACACTTTAATTTCAATTAATTGATTTGTTTTTTTAACCTAATATGTTTAAAATCTATAGAGTTTTTTTTTTTTTTTTTTTTGAATTTTCACCTCATTTTTTCATACTAGTTTGATACTACGTGCATTGCACGTGTTTCATAACGTTGAAAATGCAATGTACGTATAAAATTTGAATATAGAGTCTTATACATATGAAAAATGAAGAATTACGGTTTAATATTATTTTTTATTTTGATTAGTATCATTTGATTACCCACCTAGTTTCAACTTTTAATTCAAACCAAAATATTGTTTTTTTTTTTTTAATTTTAATTTGCATCATTTGATTATTTTTTTAGAGAATTCAATCTCCATCAAATAAAATAACTTTTAGAATTTGAATATTAATTATTTCAATAATATTGGAAATTGCAATGACATTATATTTTTAATAACTATTAGTAATTATATTTAAATATAATGTAATTATATAAATAGAAAAAAATGCAAAACTGTAATCAGACCTTCCTAAATCCTACTATAGTAAACTCCAATTTATCCAAAAAGAAAAAAGAAAAGGAAACAAAAATAAATAAAAACAAAGAAGAAAATAATACAATTATATCACATTGTCTGTTATCTGATTCTCCTTCTACCTTAAGGAACCAGAGTTGCAATCGTTTTCTTCCTCATCTTCCTCAATATGTCAATGATCAGTAGATGAGCTGGTGTGTATTTACAAATTTGAAAAGAGAAAAAGAAAACTATAAAAGTAGTAAATTACATTAAATCACTTTCCGTAAATATATATATATATATATTTGTCTTAAACCATGAGCTTGGTTCTCAAACCATGAGCTTGGTCTAAATTCCAATGAAGACATATAAAGAGAATTATATGTCTTAAACCATGAGCTTGGTCTGAATTCCAATGAACTACAAAGGCACGTAAGCCTTAAATTACATTAAATTAACCTCTTTATTTACCATTTTCAAAAAATAAAAAAAATAAAATAATTACAAAAACACGTAAAAATAAGTAAATTACATTAAATCGCACTTTTTCTTTATCTACCATTTGCAAAAATAATTGGAGGGGGAGCTCATTTACTTGTAAATCTCTAACATCATCATAACGAAGTCTCTTCAATAATAAATTGCTTGAACTTTGAAAATTGAAAAATTGGATACAAATGATCTGGTTTATTGAAAAGAAAAATTACGATTATATAGACATAAGCCATCAAATGAAAGGAGGAGAAATTTGATTTTTTCTCTACGTGTTTTTGGAATCATTTTAGAAGGCATGGAAGAATTTAGTTGTGGATGTTTTATATATAGACTGATGTATGACATTTAATTTATGTATATTAATCACAATATATCAAAATCTAATATTTTGTTATTATTCTTATTAAAAAAAACATCTTATCTTTATTTTTTTTAAAAGTACTTCAATGTAATTTTAATTTTGTATTCTAGAAAAATAATTGTTCAATTTTTTTTTAAGTTTTTCTTCTTAAATTTTTAAATATGCATTACAAATCTATTTAAAAAAAATTCATGATCTTTAAAATATTCATGAAAAAATCTTTACTTTTAAATATGCATTAAAAAAATCTTTAAATATTAATGTATTTAAATATATATATATATATATATTTCATAATAATTTTATATATTCTCGAAAATGAATTATTCAATTTGTTTTTTTAAGTTTCTGTTGTTGAATTTTTAAATATACACTAAAAATCTTTAAATATTAGTTTATTTTAAGAAAAATCTTTCATAATAATTTTATATATTCTCGAAAATACATAGGTTCAAAAATATTGTTTTAGTTTTAGTTATTAATTTTTTAGATTATCATTAAAAAAAATTAAATATTAGTTAGTTGGAAGATTGGAGATCATAGAGATTTTAAAATCTTTATTCAAATTAGAGATTACATGTGTAGAGATTTTAGAACCTTTTATTCAAATTGAGGGCAGAAAAGAAAATATTTCAAATAAAAATGTCATAATGAGAAGTCTTCAAATTAAGAAAGGGCAAAAAAGAAAATCAAAAGTTTCTCCCCTCAAGTGTCATTTATATAGTATAGATATCATTTTTCTCATTTCATTCATAATCGTTTCAAATTCATTTTTCTTGTTGTTTGTTCCTATTTTCATTATTTGTTTTTCAGTTAGATTTTTCTTTTGTATATTTCAAATCTATTACGCAAAATCTCCTTTTTTTTTTTGTGCCCAACATCCCTAGTACTTTCATATTTGACAGAGTTTCATATTTGGTGTCGGTAAATATTTGTATTTTATTGATATTTTTGTAAATATTTATATATTTTTTTTTTGTAAATATTTTTTTTAAAAGATATAAATACTTAGGGGTTGTTTGGGGCAAGGAGTTGCAAAGAATAGGAGTTAGGAAGTCTGTGTTTGAGATGCAGAGTTGTTTAGTATGAAGTTCTGAAATCTGTGTTTGGGGCAAAGAGTTGTAAGTAGTAGGAGTTCTGAAGTCTGTGTTTAAGGTGTAGATTTTTTAAATCTGGAGTTCTGAAGTTTGAGTTGATTTTAGTTTTTTTTTTGTACAGTTTTTTCTACAATTTCTCAAATTTGAGTTCTGAAGTCTGTGTTTAAGGTGTAGATTTTTTAAATTTGGAGCTCTGAAGTTTGAGCTGATTTTAGTTTTTTTTTTTTTTTTGTACAGTTTTTTTCTACAATTTCTCAAATTTTTATTATTAATAATTGTTCCCATGAATTATCATATTGAGATTTTTTTTTTTTTATTAATTTATGTATATTTTACAAGTTTCATTAAAGAAAAAAAAAAATTTGAACAAAATATCCCACATTCTTTTTTCAATATATCTCCCATTAATTATTGATTTACTTTGGATAGTTTTCAAATAAAAGAAAGTCTTACAATACTTTTTTAAACTTTACATGTTATTTAGAAAGATGTCAATCCATTAATTCAAATAAACTTCAAGATTTTTATGTTTTTATTCTCTCAATTCTAGAAATAATATAGATTTGTTTCCGTCAATTTTAAAATTGAGATTTTAAATTATATTATTTTATGAATATTCTACAATTCTGTTAAAGATTTGTTTTCGTCAATTTTAAAATTTTAATTTAAGATTTGTTTTTCAAGCTTAGTAAAATATTTTTTTTTGTATAATTTAAGATTTTATTTTTCCAACTAATCAATGTAATGGATTAACTAAAGTTTGATTAATTTGAACATAATATATTCTTTGAAATTAAAAATAAAATATCAAATATTTATGCTATTTTAATATAATTAAGTTCAAAATGAATATATATTTTTTTAACACCATTCAAAATGAATATCATATATACTTTTGTTCAATTAAAAAAATTGTTATGTACTACTCTAATTTACATTAAGAATTTCAATTTAAAATGGCAAGAATGGCCAATTTCAAGGTTATAACAAAAAATAGTGAATGCCTAAGATGGGCCAAGTTCATTGTTCAAATAAAAAAGTCATACATGTGTAGTTGTTATAACAAAAAATAGTGAATAACCAAGAATGGCCAAGATCATGGTTACAACATAGCATACATGTGTAGTTGTTACGGAAGATCCGAGCGTTACTTACAAACCAAAAAAAATGGTGATAAGAAATATATGAGTCCAATTCATGGGAGCACAACTAAGTTGAAGCAAGATGGGTCATTCCCTCCAAGAAGGTACATGCAATAATTCCATTTGTCATCCATTGGGACTGACAAGAAGCTGGCGGTCTTAAGTACATTCATAAATAAGATGTCCATTAGCGTGATTTTGTTTTGTCTGAACAATGTCGATGTCAATTAGGAAAAGGGTGTCTGAGACCTGTTTGCATCGATTATCCTCAAGAGCATGGATGCAATGCGCTCCAACTTGGTATTTTGCATGTCCATCGTCGTGCGTACGATGTCTAGCATATTAGAGTGGTAGGACGTACGTTTCCTCTTGCTTCCACATGACGTTGTGGCCGATCTTTGAAACCTGTTGGTTGGCGTCCCTGGATTCTCTTCCTCGTTCAAATTGCTCGCTCCATCGAACAAATGGGTTGTGGTACATAAGGTTCTTAGGATACTTCAATCTCCTCATCCGCTCCCAGTGACTCGGCAGCATTCGATGCAATGTCACCAGGGTCTTTTACCAGCCTTAGTCGCACTATCTTTCCCAAAGACGAATGCCAGCTCATCAAAATTGGGGAATGGCTTATTCTGGAGTCCATTCGCAGTTGAATGACCCTGCATGTCCAAACATATATATTTTTATGTATTTCGTAGTGTAACTAATATGTATACTATAAATTCGTAATCTTACCCTAACCCATGTGTCGAACACGTCATTCTCAACCTCCACGAATTTAAACTCATCATTCCACCCAAATCCACTGCACCCAATACCTAGCATCTCGGAGATGGCTGTGTACTGCATCTTCAGGCTTTTCACCCTACAGTCTATCTTGGTTATTGCTTCAATTGTACAGTTCGATATTTTTTCCCTCAACAACTGCAATAGATAGAGATGTTCATTTTCCCCGTAGAGACGGGCCCCGCGGGGATCCGCCCCTAACGGGGTGGGGAATCCCCGTTTAGACAGAGAATGGGGGAGGGACTGGGGGAGAATTTTTCCCCATTAGCTAAACGGGGAGGGGGGTAGGGAATATTTCCCGTCCCCGCCTCGTTCCCCGCCCCTGCCCCCGCCCCCTCCCCCTCCCCCTCCCCCTCCCCGATTAATTAATTTATTTTTAATATGTATATTTATATATATAATAAATACTAATTTTAATCTTTTATGATGTATTATTTTATTTTTCTAAAGAAAATTTTTTATAAAAAAAAAATCTCTTTAAATAGAAATTTACCATTAGGAATTAATAATTTAAATAGAAAATTTCTAAAAAATATTTTATTTAATCAAAATTTAAAATAAATAAATAAATATAAACGGAGAATAATTCCCCGCGGGGAACCCAATGAAATGGGGAATTTCGCCGAGATGGGGAATGAAATGGGGGGTAGGGACGGGGATGGGGAAGCCATCCCGGCCCCACCTCGCCCCGTGGACATCTCTAGCAACAGATGCAATAGGTATCTAGGCTTGAATGTTCAATTGTCTGATCTCCAGCATCCTTCCTAGACCATTGCGAAAAGGCATTCCACCAACTTGGCATCCTCGAATCTGGTTCATGAGTGCTTCTTCACTTTCTCCACACCTGCCATTTTCATACATGCATATATACATATCACCACATGTTTAACTTTGTTGGTTTATATCTCAATAAGTTTGTAGGATAATAAGTGGAATAACGCGTACATTCAGTTGATAAGCTAAAAGTTATAATTCAAATGTTCACATTCAACGAAAGTACATCAACAACTTAAAAGAGAGTACGAAAGATCGAGTTTAGTTCTTAGAATAATAATAATTAAAATCATCCATGATCATGATTGGGTCAATTCAACAAACACTTGTTCAACCATTTCATCTTGTCGTTGGCTGCATTCGGTAGAAGTTTCAATGAAACTTATATTATCTCCACTGAAGGAACTTGAAGGTGATTCTTCCTCTTCACATTTTTCCAACGTTATACTCGAACCTATATCTCGACTGATAAGATTGTGGATGAGGCATCATGTCGTTATGGTTCAACATTGGGTCTGGACAGGGTAGAAGAATTTCCCTCGCATAATGGCTCATTGATGAAAGGGCTTGTCGAAGGCTCTTATCAAATTAATTTATGAATCGAACCTCTAAATATTTTGCAATAATAATGGTCAGGGTCATCCATAGGGATTAGAGTTCTTATATTTAATTAAGTACCATAGTTATTCACACCTAATTTTATTTAGAGAACCTAAACTTAGATTGAAACAAGAATATAAAACTAAGCTAAATATTTACAAGGTTGGAGTCCATTTAGAGAGACATTGGAGATTGAATTAACATGAAGCACAAACTTAGTTTGACTAAGAAAAGTTATAACATGCAACACTATAAGTTATAACATGCAACACTATTAGTTGATACAAACTAAGCTAAAGTCTTCCTTGCTATGACTTGAACACAGGGCCAAGGCTTGTGGGAGCTTCTTGAAAGAAAATCCATAAAGGATTGAAGAGGAAGAGGTCTAGAGAGAATTCCCGAATTTTCTATTGAGGAGATGTGTGTTATATCAAATAGCTCAAGCTAAGGGTCCTATTTATAGAGACCAAGGGAAAATCTTTGCCATAATTAAAATATTATATTTTAATATCTAATATATTAAAATATATATTATACTTATTTGAATTTCATTCAAATATCCTACGATATTTATTTATTTAAATCTTATTCAAATTTTATAAATATATTTTCTTTAATGTATCTAATATACATTAATTATTTTAATATTTAATGTATCAAATACAATAAATATATTTTCCTCTTTTATATTTAATATATCTAATATATTAAATATTAGTTTGAACATTTCAAATTTTTCGTTCAACTAAATTAATCTTTTAGTGTTACTATGAGCTATCAAGAGGACCTTATGGACCTACAAATTATAAGCTCCAATGATACCAAATCAATTAATTAAACTCTTTAATTAATTAATTTTCATTCATTAACTATAGGTCACTCCACTATAAACCTAGAGTTGCACTCTTATGCACTATAGGACAAGTTGTGTCCATAGATATGATCACAACATGCAAGTCGATCATTAACGAGTTGTTCAAAATTGCAGTTGGGTCAAAAGTTCGTTTTACCCCTATAATTACATCTTACACCTTAAGTACCACTGATTCTCTTGAACAATTTGTTTATTATTCAACCATAAACTAAGTCCCTCTCGAGACAGTGAGAGGGTGGGGCCAATTTTTCAAGTTCCGAAATCAGCACTTAAGAGAACTACTCATCTACTTACCCTATATGAGAATGTGTGAATTTCATCTTGTGAGATTATGTTCCCAGCTCCCTATTTGGTCAAGTCCCCAAAATGGTAGGCATATTGAATCGGCTACAAAAATCACTCTCACCCATGCAAATCAAAAGACAAGCCCTCATCAGCAAGAGTTCATAACTCACTCAAGATTAAGATCGAGTCGCATATGATTATCTTGACGAAATACATTCTCAATTAAAGGATTTATAAAGAGAGATTAAATATTTCGTGATCCAGTCTTACACAAACTCATTGTATATAAGATATCCTCACTCACATGTCTCCACATGAACGATTTGGATCAAATCATTTGTAACTATTACAAAGTGGGTCGTATTAAGAGTGTTATCAGGATAAGGCACCCAACCTTATCCATATACTATGAACCTTTAGGTTATTTCTTGAACATGATCCACCTGTATGTCAACCACATACTGTTCAAGATTACACTAATAATCTTGGATTTTTCATATAATGGATAATATTATATTTCAAATAAAATATTCAAAATTATTATTAATTATTAAATAAATCATTAATTACGCAACTTTAGAGCATAAATCTCAACAATAAAATCATTTCATTTTTTTTAAAATTAACATATGTATAATGTAATATATTCTAAATTATATTATATTGTAAAATAATAATTATACAAAATTTATAGCATAAAACATGTTAATAAATTAATTAATAATAGTTTAGATTCAGCTTAATATTTAATTGGTTACTAAAACTATTTTATGTTTAATAATAATTATCAAACACATTGTGAACAATTATTTAAATTGGAAACCAGTTAATAAATCTACTACCAAACACATAACTGAAAATACTGAAAACATAAAATACAACTATGTTTTTCATTAAATCTTTTGTTTTTCAAATTTTTATTTTTATATCACTAATTTTTTTTTATGGTTCAGATCACTAATTAAATGCGCCCTCAGTTATAAATAACTAAATTTGAAATTAAGAAAAAATTAAAAAAGAAAACCCTCACCTCATGACCATATACAATGGGCCCCAATTTGGTCCAGAGCATGAACCTTGCTCTCCAAGAAAAACAATGCTCTATTTCTCTTCCCTATGTGCCCTGCCGTGCCTTCTTAGGAAAGTTAAAAAAGTAAGGGGTCAAGATCGTTTAATTCATTTTCTAAAAAACCATTTCATTTATATTCGACTTAATTTATTATACTAGATTAATGTTTTTTTTTTCTTTTTGAGTTCAACAATATTTTTGAATAGAGGATTCGAATCTTCGACTTTTTGATTGAGGGTACATACTAATTATCGTTGAGTTATGTTCACATTGACAATCTAAACATAATAAGGCAAGTGATATTATATTGTTGCCTTATTTATTTTTGGCTAAATTATAGAAAAGATCTTGAACTTTGTAAACTTTCAAAAGTTTCATTAATACCCTTAAACTGTTAAAAAAGTTCAAAAATACTCTTACCGTTAGTTTTGGATGAAACCATTAGTACTTTGTTTCAAAAATACTCCTGAACTTTCAAAAGTTTCATTACTCCCCTTAAACTTTTAAAACAAGTTCAAAAATACCCTTAAACTTAAAAAAAAAATTCAAAAATACCCTTACTGTTAGTATATGGACATAAATTGTTAGTACCTCGTTTTAAAATACCTCTGAACTTTCAAAAATTGTATTAATACCCTTAACCTTTAAAAAAAGAATTAAAAAGTGCCCTTACTGTTAGTATATGAATGAAAAACATTTATTTACACCTCATTACCTTTCTATTCCATTTCTTCTCTCTCTTGATTTGTTTACATCTATGACTTAACACTTCTCTATTTTTTCTCTTTCTTTTTCAATACTCTATTTACTCTCTTCTTTCATTTTTCAATCTCTAAAACGGTTTTCGTCCATATACTAATGGTAAGGGTATTTTTTAACTTTTTTTTAAAGGTTAAGGGTATTAATGTGAAAGTTCATAGGTATTTTTAAAACAAAGTACTAACGATTTCTGTCCATATATTAACGGTAAAGATATTTTTGAACTTTTTTTGAAAGTTTAAGGATATTAATGAAACTTTTGAAAGTTTCAGGGTATTTTTCAAACAAAGTACAAAGTTTAGAGGTATTTTTGAAACAAAGTACTAACGATTTCCATCAAAAACTAACGGTAAAGGTATTTTTGAACTTTTTTTAAAAGTTTAATCATATTAATGAAACTTTTAAAAGTTCAAGGGTATTTTTGAAATAAAATACAAAGTTTAGGGGTATTTTCTACAATTTAGCCTTTATTATTTTTTTTATGACATTTGTGTTTGGAAAAAAATTGCATTTATCATTCCTAGTGAATTTTATAAAAATTTCTCAAAATTTTCAATTTGAGCTCTGATCTTCCCCAAATTCTAAAAATTATCAAGATGAAACTTCGTCATTTTAATTTTGTTGAGGGTATGGTTGCTTTAATTAGAAGTATGAGATGTAACAAACCACTCTTATAGTTTTAGAGTGATTTTTATAATTCTATGTTTAATTCTCATTTGGGTCCTTACATGCATTTTGTGGGTATGAAGAAACATTAGAAGAAACCAAAATAGCTTTCTTCGGAGCCCTAGTGGCCCTATGTGTATTCTTTCAAGGTAATGGGTCTGATCGACATTCTTGTTTACTTTGATTCAGTCGATAAAACTCCAAAGAGTCATTCTTTATCACTTTAGTGAGTGGGGTGAAGGGAGTTTACCTTTACATACAACTTAGCCAAAGTAGTTTATGATTGAATCTTAGAGGCATTCTTATCTTTTGGTAGATCTATTAAAATTTTCAATTTGGTCTCTAATTTTTTAGAAGAGTGAATTAGATTTTGCTAATCAACAGGTTGAATTTCTTGTATCCAAGTGACATAATTAATGACATTTCATATTCACATGTCCAAATATGTTAATTAAATAATAATTTAACAATCCATCGACTTTAGGCTAAATTATAGATAATACCTTTAAACTATGAGTTTTGTTTCAATAATATCCATAAACTTTAAAAAGTTTAAAAAATATCCATGATCTTTCAAAAATGTTCAAAAGTACCCTTACCTTTAAGTTTTGGATGGAAACCGTTAAAATTTCGTTTCAATAATACCCCTGAACTTTCAAAGTTTCAAAAATACTGCCGACCTTTCAAAAACGTTAAAAATATTTTTATTGTTAAGTTTTGGATGAAAAACGTTAAAGTTTTGTTTCATTAATACCCTTGACATTTAATTGTGTTTGTAAGAGGCAGTTTTTACCTCTGTCTTCCTAACTTATGGATTATTTGCATATCAATCTTAGTTATTTAATTAATTGAATCGTTGGTCTAATTGGTGAAATCAACTCCATAAGATATCTCTTCTGATTGCTCTCCATCTTTTATTTTGCGTTTTTATTTTGTTTTGATCTTATTCATCTTTATATTTTTTTTCTCTAAATAAATTTGGGTGACTGTATTCATGGTAATTAAGTGAACTAGAACACTAATCTTGTAGACGATACTTTGACATTCTTACACTATATTAAAACTTGACTCGTACACTTGCAGTATTACATTGACTAATTTTACGCAACACCAAGACAAAGAAAACCATTGCGCTCTAGCCTAGCTAGCTAGTACTTTTCAACTGGTTGTTTTGTTGGCTATAGCGCACCTTAAATTTCCAAGTTTAATGTTACACTAACAATTGCTAAAGAGAAACCCATAAATTTAAAGCAAACACAGAGTCACAAATGAACTTCAAATTCTAGTGTTAATCTTGATGCAATAAAAAACAACAAACTTAGAGATGGAAGATGTAGGAGGCTCATCGAGAATTTATTTTTCATCCCCACATTTTGACGTCAAATTCAAACATATTATCCTTCAACTTTGAATGTGAGTCCTTTTATTTTTTGAGTTCAAGCTGAATTTTAAACGAATTCAAGCTAGAAATTGATCCAACAAAGCAAGACAACGACAAATTATCCTTCAACTTCGAATAATTGAACAAATCCCTACCTGAATAGGCACATTTAGTTTTCCAAATTCATCCCGACAACAGTTTTTTTTTTGGAGGGTTATGATGGAGGGTTATGGTAATGAATTTTGGATTTTTAGAGCTTATTTAGTCAAATTGTTACTACGACCTTTCAAATGCTAATAATTCGTTCATTCTTATTAATTTTCATTGAGGAAGAATCTACAGAGAGATGAAGAAGAAGAAATATTATTTGATAAGAGTATTTTTAAAATTTTTTGAAAGATCAAAGGTATTAATAAAACAAAGCTTTAACTTTTTCCATCCAAAACTTAACGATAAAGATTTTTTTTTTTTAACATTTTTAAAAGGTAGGGAGTATTTTTGAAACTTTTGAAAGTTCAGGTCGAGGGTATTTTTGAAACTTTTGACAATTCAAGGGTATGATTGAAACGAAACTTTAACAGTTTTCATCTAAAACTTAACGGAAAGGGTATTTTTGAACATTTTTTAAAGATCATTGATATTTTTGAAACTTTTTAAAGTTTAGGGATATTATTGAAACAAAACTCATAGTTTAGGGGGTATTTTCTATAATTTAGCCTCAACTTTATATTATCAAATTTTTTTGAGTCTTAAGAGTAAATTAATAACAGGGACTATTTTGCATAGTTTACGTGTAACAAATCATTTCTATTAGAAAGCATCATTGATGAATAGTCATGTTTACCTTAATTAACACTAAAGCATTAAAATTAAGCTTCTTTAAAATAAATAAATAAAATTAAGCATTTTATTTTGTTCTTCCTTTACTTTTCTAATCCCTCAAAGATAATAAATTGCACAACCTTATGATTCAAAAGTCAAATCAAAGAAACTACTTAACAATTGTAAAGAAAGTAAAGGGACCCCACATGTCATTATTTTTTTAGACTTAGAAAATTAAAGCAAATGTGCTGGACTGCATACTCATGGATCATTCCCATCACAAAGGCAAATTTATCATTCTTGTTTTAGTAACTTTAAGGTAAGGTAGGGCTTTGCAGTTGCACACCCACCCATCACTCAATCCATGTATTTTCAAGGTTCTTGTTGAACAAATCATACATTTGATAATATTCTGTTTTTAAATTTGGAGATCCATCCATCAATCCATGCATTTTCAAGGTTCTACCATCTTTCTTTCTTTTTTCTTTTTTTCTTTTTTTTAGTTCAACATGTGGAGTGAAAGAATTTGAACAGCTAAGATCTCGATTGATAACTATTTGATTTCTTGTTTTTGCTTTTAAAAATTAAGCCTATAAACATTACTTCCACCTATAAGTTTCCTCATTTTGTTATCCACTTTGTACATATGTTTTAAAAACCAACCCAAGTTTTGAAAACTAAAAAAAGTAGTTTTCAAAAACTTGTTTTAATTTTTGAAATTTGGCTAAGAATTCAAATGTTTTCTTAAGAAATATGAAGGTCATTGTAAAGAATTGTAGAAGAATAATAAGAAAACAAGCATAATTTTGAAAAACTAAATGATTATCAAACAGACCTAACCTTTTAGTTGAGAGTATATATCTTATATATGTCTTAACTAGTTAAATCATGGTCAAACTGGCAAGATTTTAGTGTCATCATACCTGAACGTGATCAAACCATTTGATAACGATCTTATTGTTATATTTTGAACTTAAAAATTAAATTAATACATCAAAATCTCTTTTATCTTATGTTCGACCTCCTAGCAAGATTAATCTCTACTGATAATTTTTTTTCTTTCAAAAAAGGACTAAAATTTTAAGGGTTTTTATAAATAAAAATATACATGATAAATAAGCCTAGTTCTTAAATAAACACTTGTTTCAAAGAAAACATTATAGACAGTTTTAATGGAATTGTTTATAATATAACATACTTTATACTTTTACAATTAGACTTATACTATCAACTAAGCTAATTTCAACCTAGCTCAACAAACTAAGACATCATACATCTATCTTAAAAAAAAGCCTAGTCTTGAGCTAATTTTCATTTAATCTTTAGAAGCTTAAAAAGCAACCCTGTATTAGAACTCAATCTGAATAAATCAAATCAACCCGTCAAATAAAACAATCCACAATTGTCAATGTTGGCAACGTAGGAGTAAAAATAAAGCAAACTTTTGGTAGGGAAACTACTTTTCCATCTCCACTTTTTAACCATTTTCCCCAAGGGGGTGAAAAAGTAACAAACAAAACAACCATAAAACATCTCAGAAATTAAAGATCAACACAAGAATAAAGTTTGCAGTCCATACCATTCATTTTATCTACAGAAAAGAAGGATTTAAGAACTTCTAGAAGCAAATCATTCCTGACAACACAATTTATTGTTTTGATTCGGAAAATGATTAAAAAAAAGGAAAAAAAAGGAAAATGTAAAGGGTGCTGCTGCTACTCAGTCTTCTCAAGATCTTCAAGTCCTTGCCAAGGCTGTAAGGTTTACAAGTCACAAATAAATGGGATCCCAAGGACTTGGAACCTCTCTTAAATACTGTGTCCTACTCCAATCCAATAAACAGAGCCATAATAATATACAAAGTTTCAACTGTTTCTACAATAGTAAGTATCAAAAACCACCCAAACTTCAAATAAATAGACTCAAATTTTTGCTGTTATGCTGAACAAAGATCTCCACATTCAATTCAACAGTTTAAATGGTCAAATTCGGGGGAATTTTAGTCTGTGCCTTGCATAGGAACCATCAGATGCTGGGCTTGTGACTGCAAAAAAAATGGAAAGATGGTATTAAACCTAAAGGAGAGAGAAGTAAATTTTGCTTTGGAGGTGTCTTGAAACTCTTGTCAATAGTAAAATAAAATTTCTAACATCGTACTTGTAACTGGTTTGTTCCTGCTCATTTATGTCTTAAATGTTTCTATAGTACAACCATTTGAGACTATAATTTTTTTTTTATCTTTTTTATATTCGTGAACGTCCAGTCAGCTTGAGCGCACCTCAACTAATCTCACAAGACAACTACCTGATCCTAGTATATTTAGTTGCCAAGTTAACTAGTAGAATATTAAATCTTAGGTAGGTAGCCAACCTGGCTTGAACCATTCTCTCTAAGTCCTTTTATTATTTGAGACTAAAATATTTTCATTTGCATTCTCATTGGATGTTTAATATTTTAGGTGGGTCGCTACATGATCAAAGGATCTAGATTTACCACTTCCACTTTTGACCACTATTACTCAAAGGGGCATCCCAATATAAAGAAGCTCAAAAAAGTTACGTGCTCATTTTCTAGGTAACTTAAAGATGCAAATACCAATATATTGCCCTTTCACCAAGGCTAAAAGGGAAATAGCCTTTTACTGCTACAAGTCATCTCCTTGAGACATTCAAATTTATTTACTAATTATTCATATATTTCAACCAAGACTTACATATGAGAGCTCTAAAAATAAACCCCAAGTAATAGTAAGAAACAGATGCTTTGCCTAAGGAAAGAACTTTCAAGAATCATGAAAATATGAAGTATGAACTAGAAACAAAACTAATTTTCTAAAACAAAGAAGTTATTAAAAGAAAGCGAAGAAAGGAAAAAAAACAACTTAAACCACTCCAATACTCCATAAAGGAGCAAAATGCTATTCTTGGAGAAAATCGAAAGTCCACAGGCCTAGTAGATCTAATGTAGAAGAGAGTGTGGTGCAGTGTAAAAAACAAACTTTGTCCAAAGAAAAAAGATGACAAATGAAATTCAACTTGTAACTCCAAGTCCCCAAAATAGTTATTGACATGCTTTTTCTCTACACAGTTACTATTTTGATGTTACAGTATGAACTCTAGCAAATACTCACAGAGTCCTCTGGCTACAATTGACAAACAGATCAAGTTCCAAACACATCCTTTTACAATTAGAAGGACAAGTAATGGGGGAGACTAACAAGGGCATTTGAATCACTCCATGACATAATAAGAGTAGACATGATTTACAAACAGTTACTTCAGCTGCTAAACGGCTTTTAATTTGATGGACAAGCACTCTTGAAACTGCTTACTCTAAAAACGTGTCTTTTAAGTAGTTTTAGAATTTTTAAAATAACTTTTAATTGTATATCCAAACATCATAAAATTTCAAGAGACCGAGTGAGGAAGTTTGGGGAGTGGCTAGGTTTAATGCCTCCTTGTGGGTGTTGGTCACTAAGCCTTTTCTGTAATTATGAGCTTGATCTTGTTCTTTTAGATTGGAGTCCTTTTTTGTAGTTGGGGCCAGACTTCTTTTTGTTTGGGCTTGTTTTTTGGTATGCCCTTGTATACTCTTTCATTTTTCTCTATGAAAGCGCGGTTTCTTAACTGAAAAATAAAAATAAAAATTTTGACAAAAAGTATCCAATTAGCTAAAAAAAAACTTTTCACTATCCAAATGTCATGCCAAAGTCACCCTAAGTACACTAGCAGAATGCTTCTTTGCTTCTTCAAAGGACATTGTGAAAGTACATGCTTGTTTTTATGTGTGTGTGTGTGTCTGTGTGTGTCTGTGTGTGTGTGAGAGAGAGAGAGAGAGAGTACTTGAGAACTTCCATAATTAACTCCTTGGGAAAACGACCCTTGATGAGCAATCTACAGAATTTAGAAAGAAAGAAGCTTAGAAGAAAACACCAAAAATCCAGCTCAATAAGAAAAAAATCTAACTCTTATAATTGACCTGAGCACCGGGGGTTGGATGAGCTTCTTTCTTAGCTGACGCATCGCCACCTTTAGCAGACCCCTTAGTGTCACCCTGTCAGACACACAAACAATGTATAGAAAACCTCCTAATTTCATACATTATGTTGACAAATCACAGAGACGTAAAGTAAAAAACTCTATCTTACCTCAGTCTAAAACGTCCCAAGTCCCAACCAGAAGGCCAAAAAAAAGCAAAAAAACAAAGCATCCATCCATCAGTTCAAGAACACAACGAACAGTAGTAAAATTAACAAACAACAAATAAATAAATCAAAAGTTGAGACTAG
Organism: Trichosanthes truncata; assembly: GCA_033996785.1. NCBI lineage: Eukaryota > Viridiplantae > Streptophyta > Magnoliopsida > Cucurbitales > Cucurbitaceae > Trichosanthes > Trichosanthes truncata. Next base: position 55,565,929 of record JAWPNB010000003.1, read on the forward strand.
ATGCAGAGCTCCCTGTTTCAAACGAATCATGAAAAGTAGATAATGGACAATTTGCAACTGTAAATTCTATTTTCAACAGTTCTTCATCAGAGTAACAGAACATATAGTGATAGAATGGCCGACAATGCATTAGCATTAGCCGACTGAGTACCTCTCTGTATTTCGTCAAGTAAGTTTTAAGCGGATCGATATAATCTTCAAATCCAAGAGTCGCCATAGCCCAAAGCAAATCATCTCCATTAATCGTCTTTCGTTTCTCTCTTTGACATTTATCACTTGCCCTAGATACAATTCAACCATTAAAAAAAAAACCCAAATTCAGAAAAAGATCAAGAAAATTGCTAATCGAATAACTCCAACCAAAAACGAACAACAATTGATTATAGAAATACAAATACTCCCATACTCGCTGGTGATAAAACTGATGAACTCCGATACACATTCTTGTACGGTCTCTTTAGCATCCTTCGCAATCTTGCCATTAGCAGGAAGAGCCTTCTTCATGATCCTGCTAATATTCGCAATCGGAAGAAACCTATCCTGTTCACGAACATTAGACCTCGGACTCTGCTCGCCGCTCTCATGGCTTCCACCGCCGGGGCTCGCCGGTGCATCAGCCATCTTCTTCGCCAAAACCCTATCTCAGAAAACCAATAAAGAGACAACATCGTCAAAAAAAAAAAAAAAAAAAACCATGAATAGGACCAGAAAAGGAAGCTGGAGAAGAAACCCAGAAGCAAAAATGGAAGATGGAGGAGGAATTAGAGCGAAAAAAGGGGGGAAAAGCCATGGAAATACGAAAAGGGTGTTATCGGTTTGAAGAGGAAGAGAGGGTGGAAATTGAAAGATTTGAAAAAGAAATTGAAAAAAGAAACGAGTTTTACCTGGTGGGAGAAACGGAAGGATTTGTAATTTGCGCGCGAGAGAGGAAGGGATTTAGATCGGGTGGAAATGGAGTGGTGGAATGGATCGGACGATGGTGAAGATAGGAGAAAGGAGACGACTGAGATGAGAGAATCAAGTTTATCAGCACCGTTCGTTTTTGTTTTTTCCTTTTCAGGCAATTCAGAAGGGGGAAAAGGGAAAACCCAAAGAGCTTTTTATTTTTCTTTTGCCTTTCTTTCTTTTTTTTTTTTTGGAACGAATTTTATTTTAAATAAATAATAATTTTGAGTTTCTTTCTTTCCATATTTTTCCGGGTTTTCCTGCGGCTTGCCGGATTCTGCTCTCGATTGAGTTCAACGAATCAGATTGGAACACGTGGTGATGTTTCTCGCAGTTGTTTCTCCGCCACTCGTTTAGCGGTCGATTAATTTGCTAAACGACGTCGTATTTTTCTGCCGACTGAAATTGGCTCTCTCTTTACTGACTCATTGATAAACAAGTGGCCGAGTCACAGAAAAGTGACACGTTTTAATTCTTGGTTAAAATTTCATTATTTTGAAGAAAATTAACATCTCGTTTAATAATTATTTCGTTTCTGATTTTTAAAATTAAGCATATAAATACTAATTTTATTTATGAATATTTTTGTTTTGTTATATAATTTTTATATATGTTTTCAAAAATCAAGTTAGGTTTTGAAAACTAAAAAAATAATTTTTAAACATTTATTTTTGTTTTTAGAATTTAGCTAATAACTCAAATGTTTATTTGAGAAATATGAAAACATTATAAGGAAGATGAAATTCATGATAGAGAAATTGTAAGAAAATAAACAGAATTTTTTAAAACTAAATAATTAACAAACGGAACCTAAATATTATTAAATAGCAAGTTTATTGGTTGAACTTTTTAAAGTGGTTGATAAATGTCTAGACTTTTCATTTTGTATATAACATATGTTTGAAGTTTTAAATTATCTAATACGTGTCTGTATTTTTAATTTTGTGTCTAATTAATTTCGACATTTTCTAAAATTAATGTCTTAAATTTGTTCAATTTCATTAAGTTGAGTCTTAAACTTAAATAAATGGCTAAAATGCAAATTTAAATATTGTTCAACTAGTTATGACATTATATCTTTAATAAAAAAGTTTGAGATTCGAATCTCCACTCTCAAATGTTGTTAAACTTATTAAAAAATAATAATAAACTAGTAGCTTTGATTATTTAGACCTCATTTGATAATCATTTGGTGCTTGTTTTATCACCATTTCTCTACAATGACTTTCATCTTTCTTAAGAAAACACTTAAATTCTTAGTCAAATTCCAAAAATAAAAACAAGTTTTTGAAAACTACTTTTTAGGCCCCGTTTGATAACCATTTGGTTTTTAGTTTTTGGTTTTCAAAAATTAAGATTATTTTCTCTCAATTTCTCTACAATGGTTTTCATCTCCCTTAAGGAAGCATTTGAATTCTTAGCCAAATTCTAAAAACAAAAACAAGTTTTTAAAAACTACTTTTTTTAGTTTTCAAAACATGACTTGGTTTTTGAAAACATAGGTAAAAGGTAGATAACAAAACAAGTAAATCTATGGATGAGAGTAGTATTTATAGGCTTAATTTTCAAAAACCAAAAACTAAAGCCCCGTTTGATAACCATTTGAGTTTTTGTTTTTAGTTTTTGAAAATTAAGCTTGTTTTCTCTCAATTTCTCTACAATGGTTTTCATCTCCCTTAAGGAAGCATTTGAATTTTTAGCAAAATTCTAAAAACAAAAACAAGTTTTTGGAAACTACTTTTTTTAGTTTTCAAAACATGGCTTGGTTTTTGAAAACATAGGTAAAAAGGAGATAACAAAACAAGTAAATGCATAGGTGGGAGTAGTATTTATAGGCTTAATTTTCAAAAACCAAATGGTTATCAAACGGGGCCTTAGTTTTTGGTTTTTGGTTTTTGAAAATTAAGCCTATAAATACTACTCTCATCCATGGATTTACTTGTTTTGTTATCTACCTTTGTTTTGTGTCCTAAAACTCGTGGTTTTGTAAACTCAATGTATATTCTATTTTGCAATAAAGATGTTATTGAGGTTTATTCAGTAAAGATGTTATTGGATAAAGTGAATTGCGTTCTTTTAACCCAAATCCAATGAACTAAGAACCCTTGACTATAAGATGTAAACTTGAACTTTATGTATGACATAAAAGTGGATCAAGTTCGAGTAATAGTCAGAACGGTCTATAGTATAGGGATAGGGCTGGGTACCTTATCCTGGGGACACTATGGACGCGGCCCACTTTGTATAGTACTAACGATGTGATCCTAAATCGTTCATGTGGAGACATGAAAGTGGGGGCGTCCTATGCAATGAGTTTGCATAAGACTGGACCGTGGAATAGTCACTTAGACTTTGTAACTCCGTTTATTGTTTTAACTGACTATTTTCATACGATGACCTAGGTAACTCGATCTTAATCCTGAGTGTGCTATGAACTCCTGTTTATTCGGGATTATCCTTAGATTTGCATGGGTGAGAGTGGCCCGAGATCGCCGACTCAATAAGCCTCCCATTTTGGGGATAAGACCAAGTAGATAGTTGGGAACATAGTCATGCGAGATGGAATTCACTCCTACTCGCTCTAGGGTTTAGTAGAGAGGTTGTTCCCTTAAGTGCTGACTCCAGGTCTTGAACAATGGGCCCACCCTCTCATTGGCCCGAGAGGGATTCGGTTTGTTGGTTTGACCACAAACCAATTGTTCATTAGAGGATCAGTGGGACTTAAGGAACAAGAAGTAATTACAGGGGTAAAACGGTTTATTTGACCCAGCTGTAATTATGAACGACCTGTGAAGGATCGACTTACTAACCATGGTTATATCGAGTGGACATAAATATATCTACAGTGAGGAGAGTGCAGCCGCTGGGCTTTAGTGGAGTGTCCCGATGGTTAACGAATGTTGATTAGCTAGGCTAAAGAGTTTGGCCGGTTAATCTCGTATCGTTGGAGCTCATGATCTGTAGGTCTATTAGGTTCCCCTTACTAGCTCGGACTAAGCCTTGTAACAATTTGAGAGAAAAGAATTTGAATTGTTCAAATTCGATTTTAGGAGAAAACGTTAATTATATTTGATATACTTAACGTTTCATAGCTTAATTATGAATTAAACTATGATAAAGAAGAGGTGGACATATTTAAATTTGATTTAAATATTGGTTCGGTTTAAAACATGAATAGGGATTCATGTTCGAACATTCGATTTGAGAAATCGGGATTGGTCCAATTATTTAATTTGATATTTGATATTAAATTAAATAATTATTTAAAATTAATTAAATTATTTAATTAATTAAAATTTGATTTTAATTTAAAATTAATTTTATATTAATTTTGAATTAAAATTAAAAGAGAAAATCAAATTCATTTTGGTATGAATTTTGGACCAAATTCATGATTCCATGAATAAGCTACTAGCTTTTTCAAATTAACCAAAATTGGCCACCTCCTTCTTGTATAATCCTCATCACTCATGTGTTGTCATCTTCACAAAGCTTAAGGAAGCTTATGATTTGTTTTAAATAAGAAGAAACACCATGGGTGAGAGGAATTTTGCAGAAAATTCTCTAATTTTCGGGTTGAGACCTTTTCCCCTTATTCTTCCAAATTCTCTCAATTAAAGATCCCACAATCCGTTCCAAGGCCTGAGGATAGTAGGGAAGATCCTAAGGGAGGTCCACGAAGTGTTCGTGATCAGAAATTGGCCAAGGATTAGGAGAATTTTGAGCATCAAAGGTAGTGTTCTTATTCTCTGTTTTTCCAGATTTGAGCATGTTATTTAATTGATCAAATTGATCAAATTAGAGTGCTTAAGATCCAAAATTGCTTCCGCTTTCTTAATATTAGCTCTTTCATTACCTATGTTTTAAAAAACCAAGCCATGTTTTGAATACTAAAAAAAAATAGTTTTTAAAAACTTGTTTTTGTTTTTAGAATTTGGCTAAGAATTCAAATGCTTCCTTAAGGGAGATGAAAACCATTGTAGAGAAATTGAGAGAAAACAATCTTAATTTTTGAAAACCAAAAACCAAAAACCAAATGGTTATCAAACGAGGCCTTAGTTTTTAAATTTTGGCTTGGTTTTTGAAAACATATGTACAAAGAAGAGAACTCATAAGTGAAAGTAGTATTTATAAGCTTAATTTAAAAACAAAAACCAAATGGTTATCAAATAGGGCCTTAAGTTTTGAGTTTTTGAAAAAATCTATAGCTAATCATTCGTATTTTTGCTTACACAATACACTTTTATGGGTGTCATGGGAATTTTGGACTCGAAATATAAACTCAATAATGAAGGGAAAAATCAAGCCCATCGTGGAACGAACTCGAAAAAATACGGAAGGCCCAAGCCCAGAAGTAAAGCGAAAGAATAGAGGAATTGGGCTCTGCATAGGTTGAGGCTAGCCTTGGCCTTCAATGGGAGCATGTGCTATGCATGCCCTCGTTTCGTGGTGTCTTTACTCAGTCCAATTTGGTTCGTTCCTAACCTAATTCGCATAGGAAACAGGAAACCTTAGGTGCTTCCTCATATAAATATTTTTCTTCAACTTACATAGAGTAAGCTCTTTCTCATTCTCTAAACTCTTGTTATACCAATTCTCTGATCTAACTTGAGCATCGGAGCTTGTGTGACAAGCACCACACCCGCATGCAGATTGTTCTTATTTTTGCAGGCTACATATTCTCGCATCAACAAATTTTATTATTTCCATCACGTATAGGTCAAGTGAGGTTTTTCCCTGTCTGGATTTTAGCAACAACAATGGGTATGGACTCTTTTAGTATTGTTGGATATTGTATTATTTGAGTTCAAAAACTTCATTATCGAGTTCATACATTTTTTACCTACTTTTGTGGTGGGTTTGAGTACTTATATGATTGGATATTTTTATGGCTTGACTTTATATATTTTGTTGGTTGAGTTTTGAATAATTTATTAGTTGGTTCTATTAGTATACTAATCTAATTTTAGAGGTGGTTGTTGCCAAATTTTAAACAAGATAACGCACTTGACCTCCACATGACAACAACGGTAGATTTGTAGTTTTGGAGGGAAGAATGAGGCCTGCAAGACAAGAAAAATCTGCACACCGATGGGGTGTAGGACACACAGACTCTGATGCTTAAGTCAATAAGAGAGTTGAGAGAGAATTAGGGTTTTGTGAGTGTTTAGGGTGGCTAGAATGAAGTTACATTTCTCTCTCATCGGGAGAGAACTTAAATACCTCATCCTATGATTTTTTGTGGGTTCCTCGTTGGAATATGACAAAAAATGACCAAACTAGGCTGGATCGAGGCTGCACAGGCCAAGGGGAGTGAAGACAATACCCTTAATTAAACCTTGTATTGGCCAAGGTCGATTAGGGACTTGGGATTCAACCCAAGTTTCTCTTCCTTCTCCTTTGCATGCTGGTTCGGTTCTCATTCAGTTTCGGTCTGTCTTGATTTGTATTGAGCTTATTCACTCTGTTTGACGTTTTTGTGGTTCAATTTTACTCATAACAAATGTGTAAAATTTCACCACTCACTTAGTTTCACATTTTAATTTGATGTACTTGTGTTGGCATATGGATACAATTTCGTCCTACAAATTTTTAATTGAATGAATATAAATTTTTTTTAAAGTACTATTTTTTAAATAAAAATATTATCGGATTGCTTACAAGTTGGTAGGTATGGATATTTTTATTTATTTTGAATATTTATTCACATTTTTTGTTAAGCATGTTCCAACTATTTTTATGAAAAATTAAATGTTGGGTCCCTCGAAAATTAAATTGTTCCATCAACAAATTGAATGTAGGCATTTTTCAACTTTTTGTATAAGAATTTATAGTCTATAACTTATATATACTAGTTTATTATCACGTGCATTGTGTCACGGTCATGCTTGTCCAAGGCGTGTTGCCTATGGCCGCATGCCCATTCCAACCCCTTTTTATCATACTTTCATTGTATATATGTCTTATTGCTTTCTAGTTAGCTTCACTTGTATTTTTGTGGCCGTATGACTCCTCGCCACTTTTCATGTTCAAGCCTGTCAAAGGCATAAATCCTAGAATGTACTATAGGGGAGTATGACTAGTTGTCCAACCTTCCTACCTAGAGTTATATGCTATTAAGCCGTTGTTGTCCCTTTCTTGCTTACTCTTTCTCAAATATTTCCAAAACACTTTCTCTCTCACGTTTTCCAAAACCATTTTCTCCCGAGACCCGAGGGGAGGCTAGACCATATACGGAAGTAGTCCGCAACTTCCATTTTTCGTACTGCTGACTTGCTCGCCGGGCTAGAGCAAGTCTGCACAATCGTTGTCTCATTGTGAAAGAGTGCGATTGTGACAAGTGGTATCAGAGCCTAGTTGGCTCCTCGGTTTGAAAAGTTGCGATCATGTCCGTGACAGAAGAATTGGGCAAGGCCCATGTCGACCGATTGTCGGAGATCGAAGACCAAATACTCTTCCTAATAGAAGTCCCTGATAATGTTCGGTTCTTGGAATCTCGCTTGGATGAGATTGCCTTGAAGGCCGACACGATTGATGCGGTAGTTGGCCGCCTAGACGGGATGCCCGTCAGAGAACTGATGGTGAGGGTTGAGGCCTTGGAAGACAAAGCCACAAGACCTATTGGCTTTGAGCATGGGGATAGCTCGTCGGGCTCTATTGCCCATTTAGAGGAGCGCGTCGAGAGTTTAGACAGCGCGCATAAAGCAATAGATCAGATGGTGTCTGACCTATCTGAGGATGTGAGAGCTGCCATCGATGTTGTGAGGGCAGAAGTGGCGGATCTGAGCGCCCGAGTGAATCTCACCATGAGAGGTGTGGGAAATCAAGCCCCAGCTGGGGGTATTGTACAAGTAAATAAGGTGAAAGTGCCTGAACCTAAGCTCTTCTGTGGGGCTCGGGATGCAAAAGCCTTGGAGAATTTTATATTCGACCTAGAACAATACTTCAAGGCCACAAGTACAACATCTGAAGATTCGAAAGTTACCTTGGCGACGATGCATCTAGTGGATGACGCCAAGCTATGGTGGAGATCCCGATATATGGACATCCAAGAAGGACGATGTACCATCGATACATGAGAAATATTGAAACAAGAATTGTGCTCTCAATTCTTCCCAGAAAATGTTGAAATATTGGCAAGGCGAAAGTTGCGAGAATTAAAACACACTGGGACAATTCGAGAGTATGTGAAGCAGTTTGCAGGATTAATGTTGGACATCTGAGATATGTCAGAGAAGGACAAGGTCTTCTGCTTTGTTGAAGGGTTGCAATCATGGGCCAAATCCAAGCTGTATGAACAGAGGGTATAGAGTTTGTCGGAAGCTTATGTCGCCGCCGAACGATTGTTCTATTTGAGTAACGATCCTAGTGAAGAACAATGTCAAGATGTGAGGCCAAGTGGAACTTCACCATGTAGAGATAATAGAACCTATCGACCCAACTCTCCCAAGAATGGGGGAGGAGACCAAATTAGAAGCAAAGGGGGAAGAGATGATAGATCGTCCCACCAGAAAAATGTGAATTCATGGCGAATGCCACATTATCAGAATAACTACAACCAAAGGCCCCCATCCTGCTTCATATGTAAAGGGGCCCATCGAGTGTCTGAATGCCCAAATCGAGCGGCCCTCCATGCTTTTCAGGCCTCATTGGCGAGTACATCAGGAACCAAGGGCGAAACCTTTGAACCAGGGGCTGTGTTTGAAAAAGACGGGGGCAATCCCCGCATTGGAGCATTAAAATATTTGTCTGCCTTACAGAAGAAGGTGGAAGGAAGCAAAGAAACCACTTCGCGTGGTCTTATGCACGTCGATGCATGGATTAATCATAAACCCACGAAAAACACCATGGTCGACTCAGGAGCGACCCACAACTTCATGACCGAAGCAGAAGCACGTCGGTTGAACCTACGTTGGGTTAGAGACGTAGGAAAGATCAAAGCTGTGAATTCAGCAGCCTTACCCATTTTGGGTGTCGGGCGAAGAGCGACAGTGAAACTAGATGCTTGGACGGAACAAGCAGATTTTGTGGTCGTCAAGATGGACGATTTTGATATTGTGTTGGGGATGGAGTTTCTCCTCGAACATAAGGTTATACCAATGCCACTGGCAGAAAGTTTGGTAATCACGGGTTCTAACCCCACCGTGGTTGATGCCAAGTTAAGGCAACCGAATGGGCTGAAATTACTATCCGCCCTCTAGCTGAACAAAAGCCAAGACAGGCGTTATGATGTTAGGGTCCAGGTCGCGAACCAACTTTGTGCAAGACAAAGTTACCCATCTTATGATTCTCCTAAGGAGTGGAGGCCGAAGGTAGAAGTCACTCGAAGGTATTCCAGGGAAGAGCCAAGGTGCACAAGAGAATGGGTCAAACAGAAACGACCCCATGTGATGAAACGACAGGAAGTGCCAGTTCCACCAATCACTTTGAAGAATGCTTTTGAGGCGTTGGCTGAGAGGGCACCTCAAGAAACAATCAAAGCGAGAGTATGAGGAAGTTCCTAGAAGAGTGGAGGAGAAGCCAGAACTCAGAGGTCCGTTGGGACCACCTTGGAAGACCTGAAGACAAAACTGCTCGTGAGACCACCGAGTTCGAGTAAAGTCGGTTGACGAGAACGTCAACCATTTAAGTGGAGGAGAATGTCACGGTCATGCTTGTCCAAGGCGTGTTGCCTATGGCCGCATGCCCATTCCAACCCCTTTTTATCATACTTTCATTGTATATATGTCTTATTGCTTTCTAGTTAGCTTCACTTGTATTTTTGTGGCCGTATGACTCATCGCCACTTTTCATGTTCAAGCCTGTCAAAGACATAAATCTTAGAATGTACTATAGGGGGGTATGACTAGTTGTCCAACCTTCCTACCCGGAGTTATATGCTATTAAGCCGTTGTTGTCCCTTTCTTGCTTACTTACGTATAACAAAACTCTTTCTCAAATATTTCTAAAACACTTTCTCTCTCACGTTTTCCAAAACGTCTTCTCCCGAGACCCGAGGGGAGGCTAGACCATATACGGAAGTAGTCCACAACTTTCGTTTTTCGTACGGCTAACTTGCTCGCCGGGCTAGAGCAAGTGCCGCACAATCATTGTCTCGTTGTGAAAGAGTGCGATTGTGACACATTGCACATGTGTTTAGTATTATATATTCTTGATAAAATTAATTTTTCAAATTGATTATTAGTGGTATATTTATTAGTTGTTGAATATTATTATTTTATATTTCTATTATGATTCCTTAATTAGCTTCAATATTTTTTTTCCAATTTCTATTATCATTTAATATTTTAAATCTTACTAATTTTAATATAATAAAATTATGTTCTATTATAATATAAATTTTTATATAATATAACATAATTTAAATATAATTTAATTTTCTATTATTTTTTAAGTTTTTTAAAATTTTATTTCTATTATTATTATTATTATTATTATGACACACACACATTTTATGACACATAATATAGTGTGTTTTTTTTTTTTGAAGTTTTTTTAAATTATTCAAGTGCATTTTAGATTAAAAAAATGAAAATGGTTGGTAGCAGAAGTCTCCATAATTAGTTTCCTTCATACATAAGAACATTGAGATTATAATTTTATCTAAAATAATTTGATTGAAATTTTTTTGCATCTCAAATAGCGAATTAGAAATATTACTCTCGATTCTAAGAGATTATGATTTGATTAAAGTGAGAAGAGAAATATAATTTATCAAAAAATGGCTTATAAGATTCAATTTTATTGTGGTTAATTTGCTCAATTCCCCTTATGGAAATGATTTTCTTTTTAAGTATTTTAAGATGATGATTGACAAATTAATTAATAAATAAATTTAATTTTTAAATAACTAAACATTCAAATTGATTTACTTAGAAATTTTTTTAAAGTGATTTTGAAACTTTTAAAACTACATACTTCTATTTAACTTTGTAACGTAACTTTTTATCGAATTTGAAAATTACTCTAAATGAGTTAAATAGTTATAAATCTCAATCATATATTATAAGATTAAGTTAAAATATTAGATTAAGAAGTAGTCGTTTAAAGAAAGTAATTAACTTGATTTCTAGATTGGAAAAAAAAAAAAAAGATGTAAGTTTTAAAAAAAATAATAAAAAATACATATATATGTCAGTTTTTTTTTTAAACAAAAAAAAAAAGAAGAGATATCTAAAATAGATGAGATGTCTACTCATGAAGTTGCAAAAAAAAGATTGAGGTGTAATTTAATTGGAAAATTTAGATTCAAATCCTAATTTGATTTGATTTTGAATCAAATCATAACTTTGATTGAATTTTTTTTATGTATTTAACTGAAATTTGAAGGGATATTTGGTCTAAAAATCTAAAAATGTTTAAAGTAAGTAATTAATTTGATTTCTAGATTGAAAAAAAAAAACCATAAGGAAGGGGATGTAAGTTAAAAAAATTAAACAAAAATACATGTTCGCATGAGATTTCCGGAGAAATTTGATTCGTGGAATGAACTTGATTTTATTGATTTTTGTGAAGTGATACAATCTCTAATATTTATCCTCTGATTCTTTCTCTTGAATATGTAAGCTTTGGGCTCTGACTTGTTGATTTTCTTGGATGAGCCTGTGGGCTTATTGATCCTCTTATATTGACTTGTTGGCTTGTTGATCTTGGATTGGATTGTTGTTTTGTTGATCTTAGATCGGCCTGTCGGTTTGATGATCTTGGATTGACTTGTTGGCTTGTTGATCTTGGATCGGCCTGTCGGTTTGTTGATCTTGGATCGCCTGTTGGCTTGTTGATCTTGGATCGGCCTGTAGGCTTGTTGATCTTGGATCGGCCTGTAGGCTTGTTGATCTTGGATCGGCCTGTAGGCTTGTTGATCTTCTTAAAGTCTTTCAGTCGTTGAATTTTCTGAATTCTGAATCTTGGGTCTTCTAAATTCTTTGGATTCTCTGACTGAAATTGAAGCTTTTGAATTCTGACTCTTGGAGACTCTGAACTCTCTGACCGAATGCTCTGGATTCTGACTCCTCTGAATGCCTCCAAATGAAGGGTGGGAGTTTGGTGGACCTTGTATGAGCTTGGGCTTGGTTGACTTTAGGCCCAACTTTGACTTGGGCTTATTTGAGTTTAATTCAATCATTTTCAATAAACTTGAATTATTTAAATTTGGCCCAATTCCTTTTTTTAATGGTCGCGGACTAAACTACTGTCGGGTCCAACTGCCATGTGTCATAATTTGATTAGACTAACTTAATTCGTCAAAGAGATCAATACTAGACATGTGACATTATTTGATTCGCCAATTTTTCATGTCTTTTAATTTAATTTGAGGACACGTGTAAATTTGTAATTGGTCCCAAATTTATTTTATCACTAATTTAAATTAATGATGTGGCAATTTGTGATTGGCCGAAATTTCTCATTCAACAATACACACACTTAGCTAAAATTTAAAGGAGCATTTGGTCTAAAAATCTAAAAATGTTTTATATAGTATGGATGAATGTAGATATCATAATATTGTTTGTAAAAGATAATTAAAAAATAATTTATTCACACCATAAGAATTATTGATTTTTTTTATTGTAGAATTAAAATATTTATCTCATTATAGAGATGAAGCCACATTAGAAAATTAAAAGAAGTTTAAATATATATCATATAAATATTTTTCATTGATATTTATTTAATGAAAGAAAAAAAACTAAACCCAATAATTATTAAATTTTGAATCCAAAAAAAAAATAATAATAATAATTTGTAAATTTCTAGAAAATACAAATACCTGAAACATATGAAAAATTGGAGAAGATGCCTATTTCTAAAGCTACAAAAAAAAATGGAGAAGATCCAATTTATAGAGGGATTTTAGATTCGATGTTTAATTTGATCTTTGTTTCTAGTATAAATGGTAAAAAGAAAAACAGAGCGAGGGCTAATGAAATTTAAAAGAAAAGAAAAAAAGAAAGAAGATATACCAAAAACATATGAAAATTAGACGAAGATGCCTATTTCTTGAGTTCAAAAAAAAAAAATTGTAGGAGTGTCAATTTATAGAAAAATTTTAAGAGGAAAAAAAAAAAAAAAAAAGAAGATACCTGAAACATATGAAAATTAGAGGTTTGTGGCGCTGCAAAAAAATTGTAGAAGTACCAATTTATAGAGGAATATTAAGGGAAAGAAAAAAAGGAAGAGATACTTGAAACACATAAATTGTATAGGTGCCAAATTATAAAGAAATTTTAAGGGGGGAAAAAAAGGAAGAAGAGATACCTGAAACAAATGAAAATTGGAGAAGATGCCTATTTTTTGAGCTGAAAAAAAAATGGAGAAGTGCCAATTTATAGGGAGATTTTAAGGGGGGGAAATATATACATGAAACAGATGAAAAATGTGAGGAAATGCCTATTTATGGAGCTGCAACAAAAAAAAAACTAGAGAATTTATCCAATTTATAGAGAGATTTTAGATTCAAATTTTAATTTAATCTTTGGATGAGGTGTGTTCTAAATATGCAAACCAATTGGAATTAGCCCAATATATATAGAGAATTTAGATTCAAATTCTAATTGCATTTGATTTTGAATCAAATGATATATTCAATTGAAAAAAAAAATGTTCTAAATATCAATTTGAATCAAATTATACGTTCAATTTTTTTAATATAATATAATGTTGATTTGATTTTGAAGCAAATTATATCTTCATTTTTTTTAAAAGAAAAACTAAATGTATGATAATTGAATGCAATTTATAGAACCAAATATCTTATTAAGATTATTGATTCAAATTCATCAATTTAAAATTTAATCATATATTTATTTTGAGTCTAATTATCAAATCGAATTAGAGTGTTGAAGATGCAAACAAATTGTAATTAGAAGTATATTACAGAGATGCAAATAAATTAATGAAATCAAAATATCAAAAAAAAAAGTGATACTTGAAATAGAAAATTGGAGAAGTGTACTGTGGATATGGAAACAAATTAGAACTAGAAGAGTATTTGAGAGATACAAACAAATTAACAAAATCAAAATTAAATTAAATAAAAAAAGATACCTCAAAGGGAAAGTTGGAGAAACGAAAAATTGGAGAAATCGAAAATTGGAGAAATATAAAATTAGAGAAATGGAAAATTAGAGAAACGGAAAATTTGGATGAGGTGTGTTTTGAAGATGCAAACCAATTGGAATTAGCCTAATATATTTAAAAATTTTAGATTCAAATTCTAATTGATGAGGTGTGTTTTGAAGATGCAAATCAATTAGAATTAGCCCAATATATTTAAAGAATTTAGATTCAAATCCTAATTGCATTTGATTTTGAATCAAATGATATATTCAATAGAAAAAAAATGTTCTAAATATCGATTTGAATCAAATTATCAAATCGGATTAGGATTAAATGGAAATCGACGGTTTTTCTGGATAATCTATCAATCGAATCGATCGGTGGATTTCCGTACTTTATTTTAGTTTTCATTTTTTTTTCATCTTTATTACCCTAGTTGTAGACAATTTTCAGAGGGGAGAGGGCGAGTGGGCAGATTCAAATGGGAGAGGAAGAGCGACGACAGCAACAGACGAGGAGAATGCAGAAAGAGAAGGGAGAGGGCAGGGGCCACAACGTCAAATGGAGTAGGGTGAGGGCAAGTCCACGACACAGCATCCAGAGGAAAGGTCAACAGCCGCAACAACGAAGAGCGGAGAACCGGCGACGGCGAGTAGAATGTAGAGAGACAATTTTAGGGTTTGAAATGCGACTATTATTTTAAAATTTTTAAATAAATTTTAATCATTCTAATCGGTGAAGTATTGATTTATCAATTCTAATCATTATATGTGATTATATATATAGAACATGGATATTTAACAATTATTGATTAAAATATCATTTTGATCCATGTACTTTGAATGTTATTCTATTTTGGTCCATGTATTTTTAAATGTCTAAATTTAATCTCTATACTTTCAATAAGGTTTAAAATTTGTCTATATTGTTAGTTTATTTTTGACTTTTCTAAAAAAATAGTTTTTATTAGTATTTTTCTATAAATTTTGAAAATATGTTCACATTGTGTCTTTTCTTACATGAAAATTATTATTATTATTTAACCAATTTCAATAAAAATTAATTTCAAAATAATATTAGGGACCAATTTTAAACTTTATTGAAAGTACATAGATTAAATTTGAACATTTGGAAGTACATAGACTAAAATGAATGAAGTTAAAGTACAGGGATGAAAATGATATTTTAAGCATAATTATATTACTAAAAAATGAATTAAATGTGCTCATTGATGGCTCGAGGAAAAAATGTGGGTCCCACCCCAAAAATGAAGGGGAAATTAAAATAGAAAATTCGATTTTACATTTATCAATTATTAGGGGAAACATCATTAAAAGAAATTAGGGTGGCAAAGTGTATCAATTCTATTTATACTCTCCCTTTCATTAAATTGTACTTTAGCCAAAGTGAGTTTAGTTTAGCGATAATTGATATGTTATTAGAAGTTCGAATCCCTCCACTCTCAAATATTGTTGAACTCAAAAGGAGAAAAAAAAATTACACTCTAAACTTGAATAAATGTTACAATGTTTTCCTTAAAGTTGAATAAGTGTTGCATTCTTTACCTTAAATCTTCATAAGTAATGTAATCTTTACCTTAAATTTTAATACGTAACAAGTGTTGTAATTGTTAGCTTCCAATAGGCTTTTGTTTGAAGAATTCTTAGAAAAATTAACCTTATGTGTTTAAAGAAGGGTAAAACATACATTTGGTATGAGATTGATGAAATTTTAAAGAAAAATGACGTCAGTACGGTTTTGTTGAAATTTGTGAGTTTTAATAGTGCTATTCACTAATCAATATTGTGCATTAATTAGATTTAATGATTTTTTTTATTGAAATTAGTAACTTTTTGGAAATTTTTACTCTCCTTTTTGTCAAAATTAGGGTGTGAATCACGAAAATTGAGCAGAAAGTAAAAGTTACAATACTTATCTAAGCTCAAAATTCAATCTAATGAAATTGAAAATCTAGGTTGAGAATTAACACTCACGTGTTGTCAAATCCAATGTAAAATTGATTTTTTTCCCCCAATAAATCATTTTGTTTTAAAAAAAGATCATGCCACAATTCTCAAGTCTTAACCAATCAGCATGAATATTTTATGTTCATGAACGTGAGAATTGTGATTACATGGAGTTGTTGAGGATTCCACATTAGAAAAATGTATAAAGACCTCACAATTTCTAAGATACATGGGCTACTCTTCTCATTACCAATTAGGATGTTAATAATCCAACTTTTAAAATATCAATATAATGATACTTGTTTAAATGTGTGGAGTAAAAGCAAAAGGCATCCATTACTGCTTTGGTATTAAAAAAAGGGTAGACAATGGTGGTCACATCTATGTCTGCTGTGAAAGGTTGTTGTTGGACCCTCTCTATCAATGATCAAGTATCTAGCTTTCACTAAATACCAAGTGTCAGATTCCACCCATTATCATGGCACTTGAAGAAAATACAAAGTCAAGCTCGTAACAAGATGGAGAGGTAGAAATTCGAACCTTTAGATCGAAGATATATGTCTTAATTAGATGAATTATGTTCAAGTCGAGAAGAAAAAGATAGTATATTTGAACATACATAATGATGTGTGGTAGTTATTTTATTAAAGGCATATTTGAGAGTGATTTTGAAATAGTTAAAATCACTTTTGTTGTATTCAAAATCACTCCAAAATATGTTTTTAATTATTCAAAATCAATTTTTATGGAATGAAAATGACATTAAAAGTGTAAAATCAAACACTAAGTTGATTTTGAATGATTAACGACATGTTTGAGAGTAATTTTGAACATGACAAAAGTGATTTTGACCATTTTAAAATTACTCCCAAACAAACCCTAAAGTAAGTGATTAGAAGCACTTTGATCCCAAGCACTTTAGTTAAAGGCTTAATGCCACATTATTTCTACATTCTTAAAAGTACTTTTAAGTGTTTTTCGACCAAGCCCTTAGACTAAAATTACTCTACCAGTGTTCTCTCACAAAATACTTAGACTTTTTCCGAAGCTCTTCTAAATCACAACATTTTGAACATGGTCAAAAGGCACTAACAAGAAGGGGTAATTTTATAGAATCTGGCGAAAGATGTTGAACAAGTGGAGTAGTCTATGACAACCCTTGCAAAAATAAGCTGCTAAAAAATTTACAACTAGCTATCCAATTTCATTTCTTCTAAACAGATCCGTAATAACAGATGCAAAATATGGGACATTGGCAAACTTTGACCCAACTGCAAACAAATAGAATGCAAATTTGTTCTAAAAAATAATGTCTTTGTACAACAACTACCTTGCAGTAGGTCGAGCAATGGATTCGTCAAACGACACGTAGTTTTCGTTTGCACACAAATCAAGAGATCCCATATTCATAGAATGGACTGAATTTCTAGAAATTTCGTCAGAGTTACCTTCTCTTGCAAGTTCCCTTTCAATCAAGATTGAATCCTGTATCTCCTTGAGCACTTCAGATATGGATGGCCTCAGGTGCCCATGTGGCTGGACACACATCAACGCTTTCTCTGCGATTTTCCACATCGATTGAATGTCATACTCGTTGCGTAGCGATGGATCGATGATCCCTTGAATGTCCCCACTCTCGATGTGTAATTTTGCCTGCATTACAATGGACGTGCACCATTTACAATCTATTTCATGAATGTATTGCACATATGCAGATGTTAATCCATTAAATAGATTTTGCTACATTTGGATTGTGCACCATATTTCCTTCTCATTAACAGAACCTAAAGACTTAAATAGGCTAAGTACCATATATGTGATAGTTTGTACTTTTGTTAAAGGAATCCAGACTCACCCACTGGACGATGTTGCGGCAATTAACACCAAAGTTTACGTTAGATATAGCTTCTTGACCAGATATCAACTCGAGAAGAATAACGCCAAAGCTATATACATCACTCTTGTCTGTCAACTGCTGAGAGATATAATACCTGATAACAAAATAATGCAACAAGGAAAGCACGTTACAAGGATTCTTGGCAAACAAACTACAAACAATATTTATTTAGGTGACAGTGAAAGATAACAACGACCGCGGGCCAAAAAAACCAGAAATACATTTGATTAAAAGGATCCAGGGGTTTGTAATATAGTATGTCGAGACAGCATATATATAGCCACGTAGTAAATTTACCTCAGAAAGAATATATAAATTCTCAAGAAAGAGGAAAAGCTTACTCTGGATCCAAATATCCAACAGTTCCCCGAACTATGCTGGACACGTGGGAGACGCCATCCACTGCAAGCTTTGAAAGACCAAAATCTGAAACCTTTGCTCTCATGTGCCTGTCAAGAAGAATATTACTGCTTTTCAAGTCCCTATGAATAATTGCTGGTATACACCCTGTGTGAAGGTATTCAATCCCTGAAAACATATCAAGCAGAATACGTTGAGGAAAATATTCAAGGCAGATTCTTCCATGCACAAAGCAAAACAAGATGCACATAGCTTTTATCCAAACCTCTAGCAGCATCTTCAGCAATCTCGAGGCGCTTTACCCAACTGATAGTTTTTCCACATGTTAACGGACCTGTACACAAACAAGAAGTTAGTTGGCTATTGAACTTGAATTGTTCTCTGCAAAAATAATGTGGATTTCGGGCTTACCATAAAGATGTTCCTTGAGTGTTCCATTATGCATGAACTCATAGACAAGCATACTTTTTTCTACTTCTTGACAATATCCAAGAAATTGTACAAGATTTCTGTGATGAATCCTTGAAAGAAGAGTCACCTTCATAACCAATTGGTCATCCATCAGCCACAAATATCAATTTCGAACGTCATTAGGTTTTAACAAGTACCAAACCACTCAATGCGACAAGATAAGAAAGGGAGCAGACACAATTTTGTTGCTTCTTGCACTAATTATTTGAAGACAGTGTTCAGAGTCGAAAAATACTGATTACATTTGATTTTTTTTTTTTTGTGGGGGGGGGGGGGGGGGGGGGGGGGGGGTTGCGCAATCTGAGAGGTCTGGTGCTCTCAAATGCTAGAAAGTCTTTTCAGCTCTTCCTAACAACAACCAACCCTCCCTTGGCTCCCTCTCTTGTCCCTTATAGAGGTCGAGGACCCACTAAGTATTCTCCCTGACAGTTTTACTCGAATGATTAGCTTACCCTTCTCCCTACACTTAACAGGCCATCAATATCTCCTAGTGTTTGTAAATTAAATGCGTGGCCTCATGCTTATGCTTCCATCTATACCTACAATACTACCCCTTCTCATGTCTACATTAGAGTTAAGCATCCATCAATGCCTAGTGTGTCCCCTCTAAGATTGACGTTATTGAATCCTCTTCATTTCACCCTTCTCTTCTGCTAGTTAACATGTCCCACCACAGGGGAGTCATCGGGTTGGGGCATTGTCATCACTCAAACCATTGAACCAAGAATATGGCCCGCATTTACTCTATCACCTACCCTCTCCTTCCAAAATGCAAGATCTGGTCCTAATCTCCACTGCCTGGACCCTAATCGTAGTCATAACTTGAGCTTAAGCTCATTCACAAGATGGTCCTTGTACCATATTAGGAATATTAGGCATTGCTTCAACTAATATTTCATACTAACACCGATATTCTCTAACACCCTCTTCTTATTAGCTAAGATCCTTTCATACGACATCCCTTTTTGTGAAGTAGGGAATCATGTGATGAGCACCAATTAGCATATTGACCATGTTGAATTGGACATCGACTATTAGTCCACTGGTACCAAGCTAAAGCATCTCCAGTCAAGCTTAGGATCTTCAATTCCATTTTCTCCTCTTTGATAATGTGATTAACCATAACGAACTGTTCTACCTGAGAAATCTCGATTCTGTCAGATTATAGCAACTCCACCTTAGTCACAATCGAGTTGCCATACTTGCCTTTTTCTTGAGTCCACTCTCACAAACGACTCCCCACACTTACCTCTAATTTTAGTCCACTCATTTGATGACCAACTTTTCCTCTTTATACCTGATTGACTTGACTGGTTTACCCTTCCTAGGATTGTCTCTTGCTTTTGCAGTAGCTGATTCATCCCTTCTAGTAATGCAGTATGTTTTTCTCCAAGTTTATAACTTACTGCAATTTTACTGTTACCACATCCAATAGCGAGTCTACTTCTGACTTCTCCATCTTCTTCCAAGATAGAGCTCTAAATTGATTAGAATTCAAGATAGAAAACAATGAAGTATACTTTGGTTCAATAGGGGAAGACACAAAATGGCAAAATTTTCAGAAGGATTGGTTTTCTCCCACACTTGAAAGTTTTCTAGGTTTTCCCAACAACAGCCTACCCTCCTCCCGTGGCTCCCTCTCTCATTCCTTATAGCACTAGTAGATCCCACTAAAAGTTATGCCAAATGGTTGTACATAAATATTTAGCTTACCCTTCTCCCTACACTTAATAGCTCGTCAGCCACAAAACTTACGATTTAGTCAGCCCCACATGGTCCCCTCTATGCATATGTTTCTACCACATATTCACATGAAAAAAAAAAGGAAGAAAATGATATAAGAAAGTATTATGGAACCGGCCAACACAACCCATACAGGCCATTAAAGGAAATCACAGAAAAACAATTCAAGTATCTACGAACAGCAAACAAGAGAGGGGCCCTTTGAACGAAAATTACTGAATTGAATAAAGGATCAGTTACAAGAATATTACCTCATTTGTAAATTCTCGCTTTCCCTGGAAGGAATTACTAGTCAAGACTTTAACTGCGATTTCTTTTCCATCATTTAATTTCCCGTAGTATACAACACCAAAACCTCCAGACCCAATTTTTCTTTCAAAACCTCTTGTTGCTTCTTCAATTTCATTAACACTGAAGCAATGTGCGGTTTCCTTGGGGGTATCACCCTTTGAAGAGGCAAATCTTTGTACAGGCATGGATTCTTCAAGTAGATCTGCTAAATTTTTTTTTTTTAAAAATACTTAACCATGTCAAATCAACTCATGTCTTGAAAGGAAAAAGTTTCTGTATGTACCTTGTTCACGATATTTTTTTCTTCCTCTTTGCAAAAAGTAGCAAGATACCACAGTAGCCAACAGCAGGACAAGAGCACCAATTACAGAACCCACAATGATATAAACGTGGTTCTTGTTCCCCCCTTCATGAAGATTTATGTTTCCAGAGTAACTGTAAATGAAAGAGAGCACATAGTGAAGGCAACTATATAGAGTAAGGAACTTGCTAAAAAACTAAAATAGGTGGAGGTTATACAAAGGGTAACAAGGAGTTCGGCAAAACAACAATTATTTTTAAAATGACGATCCATTTCGGACAAAAACCTGCTTGCTTGCAGCAGTCATCCAAGGGCTTTTTAGGTAGGATCGAAGTTTTTTTCTTCTTTAAAAGATCACTTTTATGATTATTTTACCTAGGATTGGCCCACAGTTCTTAGGCTTTGCTTAAATAACTAAGATCAGATATTGCATATTAGGAATGATTTACTATCTGAAACAAGAAAAATTCACAAATAAATGTTAATCCACCCCAGATCTTCTAGTATTTCCATCAAAAACTTTCCAGCATAACCTACAAGAATTCACCTCAAAAAAAAAAAAAAATTCAGGATAATTTAAGATGATCAGGCAAGAAAAACCTGGTGCAGGTAGGTAGAATCTCTTTTCATTGAAAGCAATTGGTTTCAAAAATTTAGCACAAGGAAATAAATTTATAGACCAAGTATTGAAACCGATACTCACACTAAAACTAGGTTTTTATTGAGAAGTCCGGAAGGCACTGTTCCAGATAACATGTTATTCTGCACATACCTACAACCATCAGATACATGAAATATATTAGACACCTCACTTGAAACCTATAAATCTAAACTCTGTCAAATACTACATTAAGACAATTCAAATATACAGCAAAAAAAATCCTTGACATTTGTATCAATATTCATTCTGGATTACAGAATTGCAATACCATTATCCATGATACTTACAGCTCCCGTAAACTTGGAAGATTTACTAAAGAGGAAGGCAACTCTCCAGTCAACTGGTTGTTCTCAAGATGGCTAAAAAAGCAAAGATCTCAGTCAGCTTAAAAGCCTTCAACAGAATATGATAGAAATGAATTCGTTTGAGATTACAGGATTTTCAAGTCCACGCAGCCAGTAAAATCGGGTATAGGACCAACAAATGAATTTCCATCAAGCCACCTGCATACATGCCACAAACAGATGTGAGGCCAAAATAGACACCAAGCTTAATGGAAGTAGAAGGAAAAAAATTGGACAACCAAGGAAAAATTACATGCAAAATGGAACTTACAATTCAACTAAACCGCTCAACTTTGCAAGGTCTGTAGGGATGTTCCCCGTCAAATTCTTTTTGGACAATGAACTAACAAGCGCCAAAGGTAGATAGAGTAACTAGAATGATCAAATATAAGTAAACATAAATAGACTTGAAAAATGGCTGAAATAGCAAAAACTTTTACATTTTAACTATTCTTGGCTGTGGATCAGAGTTACATTGCAACCATGACCAAGGAACTGGCATGCATGGATCACCTCCTTCATCCCAATCTGAAGATGAAAATTTTGAAATTACACTAGCGACAACTGCTCCTGAAGTCCACATGTTCAAATATCAAACAAAATAGATCAGCAAAGATAAATACATTATAGGACATAAATATATAACATTCAAGAGTTTAAACTTAAAATCAATTTGAATTTGGGATTACCATCTAGAGAACCATCACTTTTTTCAAGATACTTGTTAATCTCCATAGCATTTAACAGAGGTCCCAGCACAGAATCTGATGTTTTCCCAAACTTAAAAGATAATACAAAAGGGAAGGTTATGTTGGTAAAACCAGGCTCATAAAGCCGATATTGTCCTTGAGCATTTTCTTCAATGTTGACTACAGCTTTGCTGATTTCAGGCATGCCAGGAAGTACAAGCCTGAATTTTCTCGTATCAGTTGGACCCAAGTCTTCAATTTCTGCAAAGTAGGTGACTGCCCATCCAAAGCCAGGAAAACCATCCAAATTCAACCGGTAAGTTAATGAACCATTTCGGCCAACTACAGCTGTCTGCATAACTTTTTGGGGTGGTCTTTCATCTCTATCTACATCTATTGGCATTTTAGTCGAAACTTTTTCAGTACCAGCAGCAACATCAACAAGGTAATTTGCTTTTCTCACAGAGTCAGACTCCCATATCCGATCAAATGGATCATCAGGATACCTGTCGTGATGGTTTCATATTATTTATATAATTTTTTTTAAAAAAAAATCTTAATCTAAGTACATCAAAAGCTTTATCACAATAGATGGCCCAACGAAGATTGGTAAAAAAAAATCCAGTTACTTATTGCTTTATTCATTTTGGCTGCTCATGGAACTATTCCTGTGGTTATATGAGTATATGAGAAAGCAACGATACTCTTAGTGCTGACTGACCTTACTGGAGCTTCGGAATCTGCTCCAAAATTTATCCTTGCTGAGACACTTAGGTAAAACTGATCCTCAAATTCAGTATAGTAGATAGAGCCATTAAATTGTCGAAGCTCAAGTGTGGATATGAATGGCTGCCCAGTTGTAGCATTTGACAAACAAACACTCACAGTAGGAGTTGAAGCCAGAAATATGAGCTCTCGAACCTCTATAGTGTTGGCGTCAGATATGACAATTGTTGACCAGTGAGTTGCCCCAAGGGAAATGTCAAATTTTGGATACACGTTGTTGTTGTCGAAGTTGCCGTACAAAAATGTTGCTCTGAGAAGGTAACGTGTTCTACTAGTGACATTGAGTGAGTAACAGTACTTCCTGGAATCAGCAGGGAAGTGTCTTAAGGTCATGTATTGCTTCCTTGTCTCATTTGCAACAGAAATGTTCATTGCTTCTCCAAAACGAACTTGGGTATCTGGAACCCACTCCAGACCAATATCATCAGTGAAACTTTCTTGACCTCCACAGTCCAAACTTACAAAACCTAATCCACAATATACAGAATACTTTAGCTTCATAGTAAATACTCAACACTTGATTTAACGATCTGCATATTTCATATTGAGAATTAACATGCTAAGAAATGCTATATGTCAAGCTTCATAAATCGACAACCAAATAAAAATGATGAAGAAATTCTAAACAATTGTAACAGAAACGTTCAAAGGGAATTTGGCAAGCTTAATAAAACGATAACCAAATAAAAAATATTAAGAAATTCTAAAAAATTGTAACAGAAATGTTCAAAGGGAAGGAGGAACAATTAAAAATCACTTCAACATTAAATATTAATAAACCATGGAGTACAAATTATCTACTTAGTCGACACCAAGTCCAAAACATAAAGATCACAATATCTCCAACAACATTCACGAACTCGAAAGAATACTGTGCGTAGATATTATCACGCTCTTTCCGTAATTGGATGTATTCTTCTGGATTCTTTCAGTCAAAGTTCAAGAATGGAAGACGTCAGTCATCATCTAAAACCAAAGTTTAGGTAAAGATGACGATAGCGATTGAATCCAAAACATCCAACATTCATTCTTCAGAGACAACAAGCCAGAATCTAACAAACACTGCAACAGTGATTGAGCAACCCGGAAAGAGTGAAAACTGAAGATTCGGAGATAACGCCATATAAAAACTTGACAAAAACACAGAAACCAACAGTTGCATAGCTCGATAAACCTCAAGACATAAAAGTTACAGTCGAAAAAAGCTCGATAAACCTCAAGACATAAAAGTTACAGTCGAAAATGAGTATAAAGTGCAACAGAGTATGGATAATTACCGTAGAAAGTCGAATAACAGAGATGGAGAAAATACCTGGCATCTGAGCAAATGAGACATCCAAAAGAAAGAGAAGAAACAGAAGCAGAAGCTTAGTCCCCATTTTTCAGAGCGTGAAGAACAAATTGAAAAGAAAAACTCAGAATTCAGTCATTGTTGAAGCCATTGAAGCCATTTGAGAGCTTATGGAAGCAGAAGGGCAAGAAACTGCTACACAGAGAGTAAAGTAAGCAAGAAAGAACTATCCATGGGTATTATCAATTCTTCTATTCAATAATCAATCAAGAAATGGAATAAGTGGAAAAGAGAGAGAGAGAGGAGAGAGATTGGACTGATTCGAATGAGCGCTTTCTCTCTCCTTCAGACTCCGCCGATTCTGTTATATAATTTTCTTTTTTCTTTTTTTGTTTGTTTGTTTGTTTTTTTATTTGAGTTTCTTGTATTAGTTCAAACAAGGAAGGTTCGACCTATGATATAATGTCTTAAAATTTTAAATTTTAACTAGTTGGTTAGCATGCTATTATATGAGGTGGAAACTATATGTATTAACTAGTTAATTATCTCTATCGCCACTAAGAAACCACGAATCATGTTTAATAGATATATGTAATCTGCTTCTAATCTTCCATCCATACCTTTTTAGAAATAAATTTCTACTCCATAGAATACTTCTCCACGTATAAGAAGAATTGTAACCCACCTTTACGTTTAGATAGTATTCAGGATTTTGATGATCAAAAGGTAGCTATGCTTATTAATGAGGACAAGACTTGGAAGGAAGATGTCATCCGAACAAATTTTCTGCTTGGTGATGTTGAAATCATTCTCTCTATTCCTATACCCAGACATCGTGCTAATGATGAAGTTATATGGAAACTTACGACGAACGGACAGTTTTCGATTAAAAGTGCTTACAAATTAGTGGTTCGTTGGCATAATGAGAACCTTCCTTCTCCATCTAGTACGAAGCATCGAGAATGGTTTTGGAAGAAGTTGTGGCAAATGCCGGTTCCAACAAAAATAAAAATTTGTTGTTGTAGAGCCATTCACGATATTTTACCAACGAGGTGTGCTTTGATTCATAAGGGACTTTTTATACAACCATCATGCCCTATTTTCCATCAGTGTACTGAAACGAGCACTTACATCTTTTGGGGCTGCCAGGTAACCTCTAAATTCTAGTATCATTTCTTACCTTCTTATGCGAGTATGTTTAATGCAAACAGGGATAGATGGGTAGTATTTGAGTTCTATGACTGGATTCAAGAACAAGGGTCTAGTGAGGTGATGAGTAGAATGGTGTTTATTATCTGGAAGATCTGGAGTTGCAAGAACTTAGCGATTCATCGAAATACGAATGGGATGATGAATTGGAATGTGGTTGTGGCCAATGCGGAGGTTCAGTTACAAGAAATTTTGCAACGCCATGTTCCTAACCTCTTGAACATAATCTCATATACCTAACAAGTTTCGTCGAGTTGGAAGATGCCACCTCGGGGTTGGTGGAAGCTCAATATTGATGCAACCTGGAACAATAAATATGCTAGGGGGTGGACTGGGCTAGATTCTTCGTGACTATAATGGAACAGTCATTTGTGTGGGGCATGAATTTTTGTTAAAACGATGGCTTGTGCTTATTTTTTAATTGACAGCTATTGTACGGGGGATGAGTCATGTAACTGATTCTTCTGTCCCTTTAGAGGTTGAATTTGATTCTTTAAATGTTATTTGCATTATCAATGGTGAACGGGATGATCCGCATGAGCATTAGACTATGCTCGGGATGTGAAGGACATAGCTCTAAATTGGAATCAGATAAGATTTGTCTATGTTCATCATAGTAAGCAATGGAGCAACACAAAACTTAGTGACTATGGCATAAAGCTTGCATATAACTTGTGTATGGTTGAGAGAGCCATGCAATGTTCTCTAGAGTCTTATCTCTTCTTAATTTATACTCAGTGTTTGTTCTTAAAAAAAAAAAAGTTAAATTATGCTCAGGTTAGCTATTATAAAATTTTAGTTACATATTACACTTTAGCATAAAATTTTAATTTAGTTGCATATTACAACTTAAGTCTCTTTGTATTTTTTTTTTTTTTCAAATTAACAACAGTTTAATTGGAGATTTGAATCACTCCTCATTTAAAAATAAAGTTTTTAATGTTTTGATAAGTTGAATGTTTGGACTTAATTTTACAAACTTCATTAATTTCAATTTAGTTTTTATGAATTTATCAAATCTTACAAATCATCTCTATCATTACCATATTGAATACATAATATGTGTTATCTATGGTCATATGTTTTCTATTTACATAACAGTGGTTTGTGTCCTCTAACTTTTATGTGATTATATTAGCTACCAATATTAAAATTTAGATTTAAGTATGAGGAGATTGCAAATAGGTAAAAAATAAGATTTAAAGATGATTGGTGAGATCTAACCAAATTTAAATTAAGTTCAAACTATAAATACTAAAATTCCGTAACGATTTTATTTTTAGTTTTATTTGTTTTTAAAGCGCACTTGTTTCATCACAATTTATTTATTATGGTTTTCACTTCTCTTAAAAAAAATATTTTAATTTTTAGTCAAACTCAAAAAATGAAAAACTTTTTTAAAACTATTTTTTTAGTCTTCAAAACTAGCTCTGAATTTTTAGAACATTTTTTTAAAAACAAAATTTGAACACACTTTTAAAAAGTAAATAAAACAAAAAAAAATCGTTGAAACTGAGTCGAAATAAAGGTTAAATTTGTAATTTAACTTAAAATTAATTATTTATTGAATTAATTTACTATTTGTTTTTTATGGGATCGGAATGCGTGGGACCCGACAAAAAGGTAGGATGCAAAAGCTGAACCTTTGCTATGCAACGAGGTACGGTAGATCGTACACGTGGACGAACGAGATTTACCAATCGGAAAGGGACCCAGCACTAGTTGCATCCGCGTCACACCGTATCGAACTTAAACTGGAAAGCGTAAAAATAAAATAGTCAATAAATATTAATCAAAATATAATTAAAAAAAGACAATTGGGGTTAGTTTAATTAATAATTTATTAGCCGTCAGAAGAATAAAGATAAACAGGTGAACTGGGTTGACCGGTTCGTTGTCGGGGAAATTGATAGTGGGTTTTGGGTAATTTAGGGCTCGTTTGATAACGTTCATGTTTCCTGTTTCTTGTTTATGTTTCTCATTTTTTAAGAAACAAACATGTTTGATAAACTATCTTGTTTCCTGTTTCTAAATTTTTTAGAAACGTTTTTAAAAAAAATGCAAATTTTGAGAAACTTCAAAAAGTAGTTTCTCAAAATTTTTTTTTTTTTCAGGTTTTATGGGTGTATTCTTATTTCTCTTTTTACCCATCTCTCTTCTCTCTCTTCCATTCTATTTTTTTTTCCTTTTAATACTTTTTAATCTTTTTGTTTTTTTTTCTTTTTTCTTTTTATTTTTTGATTTATTTATTTCTATTCGTTCTCTCTCTTTCATCATAATCTTTTTTCTTTTAATAGTTCATTATCTTTTTTTTTTTTATTTTTTCCTTCTTGCTTTTCTCTTTTCGTTTATGTTTTTATTTTCTCTTATTTTCTTTTTCTTTACTTTACGTTAATGAGCTTATAGTTATTATTTTCTATTTAATTCTCTATTATTTTTCCTTTTGGTACGATTTTATTTTTTTATTAAATAAATAAACTAATAATGTATTTCATGTTTACCATTAAATGTAAAAAACTCTATACATTCTCTCTCTTTTTATGATTTTACTTGCATGCATTATTGGCTAATGCATTTTTAAAGAAAAAATAAAAATAAAGTTTATTATTAAATTAAAGAAATGTGGGTATGTTCGATTGTCTGACCTTAGACAATTTACAAATTCGTCTAATTTAACTAACTCTTGTAAGTCAAAATCGTTCAAGGTGAATTGATTGAAGTAAGAAATAACATTGCAAATCAAATTTGAACAACATTTGAAGGGATAAAATTTATTATTATTATTATTATTATTATTAATTAGGTGTTAGGCCTTAATAAAATACTATAACATCTTTATAATTGTTTTATATTTATTTTAATGCATGTTATTTTATTATAGTATATGTACTAAATTTTATTTTTACCAAAAATAAGAAACATAAATAGTTATCAAACATGTTTCTATTTTTAGTTTTTAAGAAACAGAAACAAGAAACGTGAAACAGAAACAGGAAATAAGAAACGAAAAACGAGAACGTTATCAAACAGAGCCTTTAATTGCGAAAAGAAAACCAATTGGTTGTGGATTCAAAGTATCTTTCTTGCTGTGTTAAAAAGAGAAAGAAAGATAGAAAGAAAAAGAGAAGCTTTCTCTTTAGACTTTAGGTCTTTTAATTTGAATAAAGGAAGCAATTGGCCAATGACTGACTTAAGCATATAATTTACATGAAATAAATGATTGAGATAATCAAAAATGTCAAATCAAATTATCGACCATGATACAAAGTTTTGTGTGAGTTTTTTTCTCCTTTAAAATACCAGAATTTTAGTTATTATTTTGACGTAGTCTCCATACTTTGAAAGTGTTTAAATTTTGTTCATATATTTAGATTATTATTCTATTTTAGTCGTTTGTACTGTGTGAGTGTCCAAATTTTATCTTCATACTTTCAATAAATCTTTAAAACAATCATCTAACATCCAATATTTAGTGGGTTAAAATTAATCAGCTAAACAATTTTTTGTTTTTCCTCTCCAACTTTCCAACTTTCTTCCCCTCTTCTCAATCATCTCTTCATGAGATATGATATTCCAAGTTATCTATTAAGTAAAGTGGGTTTAAGCCATGACCATTGTCTATAATAATTAACTCTCATTATATGAAGTGATGGCGCCAAAGATGGTAGAAGTCGATGCTTTCGTCGATGGGGATGTCTAGAAAGGGGAGGGACAATGGAACAAGGGAGGAGTGACCACTGCACATGCAAGTCATATGGATTTTACTTCTCCGAGGAGATAAGGGTGGAGAGAGGTGGCTAGAAAAGAGAAAGGAGAGCGAAGGGGAGAGAGAACTAGAGGAGAGATTTTTTTTTATTCCAAATCAGCTAATTGTAACCCCAAACTCATAGTGGATAATTATTTTGAGATTTACTAAAATTATGGGGACTAAATTTGAATATTTTCAAATTTTAGTGATTAAAACATAACAACAATTAGAGAATAATGGTCAAAATAGTATTTTTACCATTTTTTAAACTCAATGTCATAGGAGTAAGGATTGAACATTTGACCTTTTAAGTTTTAACGGATAATGACATATATATATAATGTTTGATTTGAGATGTATGCAATATATATAGATATTTTTAACTTCACTTACTCTATATTTAATTTAAATTTTTGTTTGCGAAAATTTTAGGTATTGATATAGCTATATGATATTAGTGTAACTATTTGATTCTAGTGACTAATGTAAAATAATATTAAGCCTTGTTTAATAAATATTTTGTGTTAAAATATCATCTTGACAAATTTTCTCCCTCTAAATGATGTGCATGACAAAAACTAATATGGATAATATACGTTATGAACACAACTCAATCAATTAAAGATACCTATGATCTTCACTTAAGTCGAAAGTTCAATATTCTCCCACTATATATATATATATTATTGTACTTAAAAAGATATTTTAAATATCGGTCCTTAAAAAAAACAAAAGCAGAGACGTTAGATAGGACAAGTCAAGTTGGCCTTCCTCAAACATGTTCAAAAACAAGCCCAGTGAAATCATTAGAAGAATTATGTTTTAAAAATAATCTTTTAGCAATATATTTTTTTTAAATATAAGGGTTTAATATTATTTGGAAATTAAATTAATGAATGTACAATACATCTCTCATTTTGATAGTTATCCTACCATACCTGAACTCTGTTTTCTAAATAAATGATTTTCAACAAGATGCACTTGTTTTTATATTAATTAATTTAGAATTTTCCTGCAAAGTCAAAACCTCTGATCATCTAATCTTTTTAAGATAATTTTGTGTCAAACTATCCCTTTATATAAAAAAAAACACACATAGACACAAATCAATTATATACATACTATTTATATATTGTAATATGACTCATATCATATGATAAGATTTTTTAACATAGTAGAGAAATTCTTGCACTTATTTCAATTATTAATTGATACAAAGTCAATATTCTTTTCACTCTCTTTTACATCACTTTCGTTTTACAAGTAATTTCTTAATCCCGCCTTGAAAATTAGATACATTGCCCCACTTGAGTGGTTTTCTTAACCCTTTCATTCATCTTGTTATTGGTCCAATTGGTAGTTTCAATTCTTCAAGCCACTGTGCAAACAAAGTTAAATTTACCAAACAATCAAAGACTTTGTGTTATAAAAAGTGACCTTAAAAGTAAGGAAAAGCAACCCACTTTGCAATTATTTTTATTATATATTTTTTTAATGGGTTTGCATGACCATTTGTCTTTAAACATAAAGGATGGGAGGAAAAAAAGAAGACGGAAAAAAAAAATAGATGAACTTTTCTACAAAGATGCTTAATTTATCTTCCTTTGGAAGCCCACTTTCCCTTTGCTTAGTGGAATCAAATGCTAACCGCTCATGTATTATTTTCATTTTAGCTGGTGCTTTTGGGGATTTTATATTTTATATTTTATATTTTATATTTTTAAAGTAAAGCAGTAAAACGACAAAGAGATAGTGCGTTTCTCGTAATTGTTGCACTTTTTTCTGACATTTGCTTAGCGGCCAAGGATCTGAATGAGAATTATGTATGTACTTCCTGTATATTTTTTTTCTTTTCTTTTCTTTCTTGTGCATTTTAATTACAAAAATTGTATTTTTCTTTATTAAACTATACTTTTTATCCTTGTAATTTGTAATCTGTAATTTATATCCTTTTTTTTTTTTTTTTTGAGAAAGATCCATTTTAGTCCATATGTTAATGATCTATTTTAGTTTTTTTTTTGTACTTTAATTAAATCATATGTATAGTTTTTGTCATTACTAAATGGTGTTAGGAAGGATAGATAATAGATTAGGGTGTAATAATAGATAGGCTAAAAAGGAATTCTAAGGACATGAAAACCTTATTGTGAGTCAACAACTCAAATCTTGTTCTCATAATTATAATTCTCTATTCAAAACAAATGTATAATTTCAAAATAATAATTAAACATGTGAAATAAAAATATATTAAATATATGTTTTAGTCTATAATGTTTGAATCTTTTTTTTAAAAATGTTTGAGTCTTTTTTAATTTAATCGCCGTTATTTAAAAAGTTTTAATTTAGTTCTTACTATTTAAAATGTTTCAATTTAATCTCTAACGTTTTAACATTTTTCAATTTAGTCTCTTACCATTGTAAATGTTAAGTTTGGTTAATAAAAAACTTACATGGCCCATACTTAGTGAATTATAATAAATTTAGAATTAAAAAAAAAAGTAATAGAAGAGAAGAAAACTCAAAATTTCTACCGGTTTCCTATAAATTTGGATTTTATATGACATTTTTCCTTCTTCAAATTCCCACCAATTCACTAAACATTATATCATGTGAATTTATTAGTAGCTAAATTTTAATATTTACCAACAGTGATAGAATAAATTAAAAATATTAAAACATAAAAGACTAAATAGAAAAAACGCTCAAACATATATTAAGTCATCCAAATATTCAATCCACTAAATGAGATTTTATTATAAGAATATAAAAAATTAATCTTAAGTAACTTTAGAAAACAATTGTATTGAATAATATTTTACTGAAATTATATGAATTTTTAAAATATTTAAAATTTTAAAAATGCACGTGCATTTGCGCGTGTAATTGTCCTGCCAGCCCAATATTTTAAAGACTGAACCGACCCAAATTGACCCTAGTGGGCCTTAGCCTATATTTTATTGGGCTGAAACGGAGAAGTGAGGCCCATGCTTGAGTTCAATTCCAACCTCCAGATGCCTGTGAAAGTATTTAAACGCTCGTTTACTTGCCAGGAATGAACTTGAATCCAAACGAAATCAATTGGAATAAAAATATTATTCTTTTGTTAGTATATACTGTGAGTCGTCTGAAATTAAAATCGAAATCAGAAATTAATTGATGTTGTTTACTAGAGATTACAAAAATAGTGGTCTAATTTAGGAATTACATGAAATTTGTACGAGTTCCCCTATATAATTTCCATGGCAATCCAAACATAACTATATCTGCCAAAGCCCCAGGCAAAAGTTCAACTTCATCTCACTCGATCGAACTAAATAAAATAAAATAAACTAAAATTTTTGTATAATAATAGTTTTAAAAAAATCAATAATTACTGAAATTATGCTTAAAACTATATGTTGACAGAGAAATTTCGGCCAATTTTTAAAAGACATGTCATTATTCTAAATTAATGACGAAACTACAAATAATTAAATTTGGGACAAGTTATAAATTGACATGTGTCCTAAATTTAATTTGATGGCAACAAAAATGGCAAATTATAAAACTAAAAGATCACATGTCTTCATTATAACCATTTGACCAAATAATTAAAGTTAATTTGGTCAAATTGGGTCATATGAAATTTGGGTCATGGTAAACAAAGTTCAAATTCACATGGTTATGCCCAAAACCAACAAAACTCAAGTCCAATGGTCGAGCCCAAAAAGCCATTATGGCTCAAGCTTACATGCCCATGGAAAGCTCTATAAATAGAAAATCTCTCATTCATTTAAAGGGTTCAGAAATTAAACTCTCTAGAGAATTTTGAGAGAATCCTTGAAATCCTTAAGTGTTGAACACTCTTTAAAGTCTTTAGGTGCCAAACACTCATGAAGTTATTCCTTAGGTGCCAAACACTCATGAAGGTCATGAAGAATGTGTTCAGCACTTAAGAACTTCACGAGTTCTTAGTACTGAACATTCTTTTAAGACCAAAGACTATTTAAGACTTGAAGAAATCAAGACCCTAAAGATTGATTGAAGTTTCAACCTCGAGAACAAGCTGCAAAAGTGCTAGAGACAAATCTACATTCAAGAATAAGCTGCGAAGCCCTGGAGACAAGTCTACGTTAGAGAATAAAGCTGCAAAGCCCTCAAAACATTTGTACATGAGAGATAAAAGAATCAAATTAACAAATTAGAGATTGTACTCTACTACACTCAAATTAATATAAATTTAAGTACATTCCACGTGTCTTATTTCTTTGTTGAAATTTACATGTGAACACTATATTTTCATCGATCTTTAAACATGTTGTTAATTTAGTGTATTAGGTTTTTTCAAATCAAACTAACATTTAGATTTCTTTAGACTTTTTGTCTGAAGCTATTTTCTTTAGACCCTAAACTTTGTATAATTATTAATTCGTATTTATCAAATTTTTACATTAACATGGATATTAGCCCACCATTTCCACAACTGATACCAACCAAATTGGGTTGGTACATCTAAATAGACTTGAGTTTATATATATATATATATATATATATGCATGGTTTCTAGTTTCTTTTTTGTTTATTTGTCTTTTTTTTTTTTTTCCTTTTTTACATATAGCAGTATAAATAATGTTACTAGTGTAACTACTTTATTACTACCCAATTTATTAGAAAATTAATTTTAGGGTTAAAGTATCTTCTTGTTAGGTTAAATTACAAATTTGCTTTCTATAGTTCTGAGTTTAGATTCATATACTAAAGTGTTTCTTATAAAACTTTGAGAATCAAATAGATACTTGAGAACCATAAGTATACTTTATCAGATCTTTATTTTATCTTATTCGAAGCAATAGAGATTAAACTTGAATGGAAACGATACGAAAGGCAACTTTTATTATTATTATTATTCAAGTAATTTTCGAAAAGAGTGATATGATAACAGTAACATTCACGAAAAAAAAAAAATTACAGCAAATTTCATCAAATCTAAACCCTAAACTCCAATTTATCAGCCTTGCATTCGACAATTTGCTTCGCCAAAATCTCCCGGCCGATCGCCTTGTGATCCACATCGCACGAATGCGCTTCTGGATACCTATGTCTGCTGCAGAACGAATCTCCACATCGGCAATTGAATCCCAACAATCCGATCTTCTTCTTGCAGATTCTGCACTTATTTTTTGTTTTAGGCTCCGAATTACTCAAATCGGCGACCGATTCAGAAGTTTCGGAACTCTCTGACGCCGAAGGAGATCGTCTCGTTCCGAGATTTGCTTCATCATCGCGAATTCCGACGAATTCTTCTTCTGTGCTGCTCTCTCGTCGTCTAGAATTTTCGCCGGCTTCTTTGAGGAAAGCGGCGAAACAGATGGAGCACAGGTTTTGATTCTTCGGATTTCCATAAAAGCCACAGTTGTTGGCGCAGAGTGGTGCGTCGCTACTATTCTTTGAACTTCCAAAAGCAGCCATTGTTTGTATGTTTCGATCTTCTTCTTCTTGCAACTTGAGTTGATTTGTGTGGTTATAGTTTAGTGTGAGAAATTACTCTGTAGTTTGATGTTGCGAATGAGTCTGTTGGAAGCTTATTATATAGAAATTGGTATTTGAATCTGTTTAGGAAAAGGTCGTAGAAATTAAATCCGAAAAGGATTTGGATTCGAATAAATTTGTAGCCGTAACGATCTTAGGAATTTGGTCATATATGAATGTCGACTGAAATTTTTATTTTATTTTTTACACTATTTTTTCTAAAATTATAAGATCTTTCTTTTTAAGGTAAATGTCTAAAGCTGATTGTCAATGTGGTGAAATTTTATTAGATGGTAATTTATAATTTTAAATTCTTTTTACTTTGTGAAACTTTTCTTTTTTTTGGGAAGAAATAATTTTTATCTCTACACTTACTAAGTTGAATCAATTTTCATCGGAAACTTTCAATTTTATTAAATTAGACTTTAATATTAGACCGGTGTTACAATTTTTACCCAATATTTAAATTTCACTAATTCACCCACTAATTTTAAAAAAATGTAAATACTTCAATAAACTCAATAATTTTAATAAAATCAAGCTTTGTATGAAATTAAGTTTGATCAATGCACAAATTAAACATTGAATAATCTTGTCAAAATTCACAATTTTGAACAAAAATTTAGCTCTAATGTTGTTTTTCTAATTTGAAATTTCGTTAATTTTGTACCATACCATACATATGTTTTAGAGTTTATTGGATGTGTATGAGAATACTTTTTTTAATGATCTTTCAAACAAAAATTAATGAAACAGTTAAAATTGCACTGTTTAAAATTTAGGGTTAGGAGATTGCAACAGTAATCTAAGTTTGGGAAGCAATTTGATGAAATTTAATGTTTATGATAAAATTTGATACAACATGACATGTTTAGGTGTAAAAATCTCACATATCGAGGCTTGACTCAACTATGAAAATCAAATTGAAAATTTTAAAACTATAGATAAAGTTGAAATCAAACTCAACCCATAAAAGTGAGCCAATTCGAGTATAGGTAACTGGATGATTCAGTCCCAAATTACCATTCTAAAAGTCGATAATTCAAACCATAAGATACTAATTATCATCTTAGTCAATAATTCAATCCTCCATCCCAATTGTTGAACTCCAATTATATATTAAAAAAAAAAAAACCCAAATTATAACATCAAATATGTAATTCAATTCAATTTAATATTTTGAAAATTAAATAAAAAAGAGAGTGAGAAAAGAAAAAGAGGAAGCTATTTTGAGAAAGAAACTGTGGAACCAGAGTACCAAACATGTCCTCACGAGCCGCAACTGCAAAGAACCGAAGCTTCAAATCTCGATCCGATCGTCGTCTTCACTGCTCTGAACTCTGAAACAAACATTATTTTCACGTAATTGATAGGCGAAAGCTTTTAATTCTTTGTCGGCCTCCGGAAAGGAGCATCGCAGATTCAGCCATCGCAAAAGAGAAAAAGGAATGTACCTCTGCAAGGAAAGTCCGAAGTGACCGATCATTCTTCCAGGATCGGGGACGAAAACTCTGCAAGGTAACAAACAACAGTTCTCGATTATCGCCATTTTTATGGACAAATTTCAGAAGAACACAGAGGTAGCAGCATCGTATCCTTAAATAAAAAGGTGAAAGAGAAGAGGACGCTCTGAAATCTGAATCGGAAGACGAATCGAGCGGGAAATTGGATGAAATTGTGTTGCGAATTGCGCTGCTTTCAATTTAGGGTTTGCAGAATGAATAGTTGAATCAATAGTGACTGACAGTTGCTAATAATTGATGGATGGATTTCTCTTTTGATGATCGGACTGTTCATCTTCACCTTTTTGTTTCTGACAACACGATTGGAAATTTGGAACTTCGCTCGATAAGGAGAAGACAGATCAGTAGGGTGCAGGCGGAGGTGACGGCGGAGGCCGGCGAGGCCCCTACGGTGGAGATCGAAAGAGATCTCGATGTGACTTTCACGCAATGTGAAGAATGATACTTTTTTTTTTTTTTTAAATTTTTTTAAATTTAGGTTAAAACAACTTTACCTAAGGCTAAAACAACTTTTTGATACTTGAAATTTGAGACTAATTCTATTTTAATCTTTCAAGACCTTTTCTATTCTAGTTTTTCAACGATCAGCAAGTGACTGTCTCGTGCACAATCTCAATTACAATGTCTCTTAATTTTTATACTTTTACTAAATCTTAAAATTAGTTTGCACGGTTGAATTTATTGTTAACTTTTCAAAAAACATATATTCACTTTCATCTATAAATTCTAAAAACATATTTACATTGTGTCTTTTTTTAATACTCAAATGCAAGTGTATATTTTTTTTTATCATGAAATAACTTAATTCTCAAATGATTTAGACAAAATGTTATTAATTATTATTATATTACGATTAATTTTAATATGTTATTATGTCTTCTATTTTATTTTATTCCTCGAATGTTTTTATATTTTTATGGATTCAGTTAAAATTAATTTGATTACTTAATCAAGGGTGAGTTTGATTTTGAAAAATAAAAAACTACTTTTTTATATTTTCTAAAACAAATTTTGGTTAGGGTTCAAAAACATCTTGAAATCTAAGTTAAACAAAATATATTAATAAATAAACATCATATTTAAAAATATAAAATTAAAAAAATGAATTTTGAATTTTAAGATTATTCTATAAATAACTTTAGTGTCAAATAGGGTGTGAAATTCTTAAAATTTTCACTTTTAATTTATATATATGTTATTATTTAGTTGTTCTTAAATTCAAGTTACTTAAATAAATCATATTAACTTTTACCAAACCTAAATAACTAAAATTTAAGTTATAACAAATTGTAGTAGCAAGAACAAACGGTATACTAATTTGGTCTAAGGAAAAGCAATCGAATCACCTTCTTCTATGATCGATAATACCTCAATAAAAGGGGATTTTATTTCATAAATAAATATTTTTTCATAAAGAAAATATTTGATTGGAGGAATTCTAGTTCAATTTCTAGTCCAACAACAATAAAGAATCTTTGGAGAAAAATTAAACTAAAAATAAGAATAAGAAAAAGGAGAAAAGTCCAAAAAGTAGTAAAACCATGGGTCGAGGTCTAATTGCACACTTAAAATTGACATTAAAGTAGTGTTGTTGGCTAGTGATGTACGTAGTGATTAGAATGTTAAATAATAAAATAAATTCGAGCATAAATTAAATAACAAAAAACTTTCTACTGCATCTTCTTTTTCTAGTGCAGGAACCCATAATGGAAATTGACATCCCACATTTCCTTCGTTTCCCTCTTAGTAGCTTCATTAGCCAACTCATGGGCTAGCTTATTCTTAATTTTTTGACATGACATAACTACAACTCACCCCAAAGCAACTGTAGAGATTGTCTCATGTACAAAGAATTTTACTTCCACTCCATTTATATGTTTCAACGGTTGGAATTTAAATAGATAATTGTTTTCTTCGTTGATTATTGGTTTTAAAAACTAAATTTGTAATCTTTTACTAACAATTACCAATGTTGAAGCTTACAAAGGTAATAAATTTTAAATACTAAATTTGTAACTATATTTCCTAATAATTAAGAAATATTGAATTTGTAACTTACAAAGTAATAAGTTAGTTAATGCGCAGCTAAGTACATTTTTCTTTTATTTATTTTAAATTTATATAATTCAATGGCATAAAACTTTTACTATTTAGATTAAATTTTATAACCATTCAAATATTTAAAATTTAAACGTAAAAAGTACATAAATTTGAATTGAATATTTAAAATAAATTTGTAATTTGTAACGTGTTTTAAAAAAAAATTGTAATTTGCAATATTTTATTAAGATTTTTTTTTCAAATTAAAACAAACGATTATTATTTTTATTAAGATTATAAAAACTATATTGGCTAAAACTTATTATTTCATTGGATTTTTTTTATTAATATTTTGATAAATACTTTATATCGAATAATTAATTTAAATACTTTTTGTATTGTGTATGGAGTTGTTATATTTTAAATTAATGTGAATTGTATGTGAAATTTATTAATGAATTAATTATTATTTAAGGTACTCAGAAGAAAATATTATTTAAGAATAAAAGAAGTAGTATGGTCAAATGAAAATATTGTATTTGTAATTCATGATGAACTCAAATGGATAAGATGGTCTTAAAATAACTGGTATATTTGTAATTTATGAAAAATAAAAATGATAAGATCTTCTAAAAATTTTCTTCAAAGATGTTTACTTTTATTTTCTAATAATAATAATCATTGTGTTATATGACACTACTAAATGTAAAAAAAATTTAAGAACAACAAATCAAGAGATAAAAAGAAACAAACTCAAAAAGAGAACTACAAAAAAAATGTACAAAAAAGAGTTAGATTTAAAAGAGAGAGAGAAAATGCTCCAAAGAAGCTCCCTCATTTTCATTAACAAACTCTCAAAACCTCATTTAAAATTGGACTCTCATTTTCGTGGTCTCCTGGATCTCTTTGTCCAAATTGTGCATGTTGTTGTTGACCCATCTTTCATTTTCTTCCTCCAATTCTATATTATATTCATATGCAATTTGAAGTTCAATCCAACTCCAATAATCAATTGATGTGGTATATCCAGCGACCAGTCTTCCAACTATATTTATCATGATCTCCTTTTCACCGCTCTTCGAGTCTACACATGATGGGTAACTAATTTCCTCAAAAGAGCTAAAATGTTATATAAAAGAGTGGGAGAACTCCATATATATACACATAGAGATTGATAAGTTAGAAAACTTTTGAAATTCTATTATTAATTTCAATTAAATATAAAAGCATAAATGATTAGAAATAAATAAGCAAAACGTTTCATATTCAAGCCCTTCCTATTCCTAACTTTTCACATTCTAATTAATTAAAATAATTTAAAATTTAAAATGACATGCTTAGTAAATTCATAAATTAATAAAGGGATATAATGGTCCAATTTTTTTTTTTCAAGATTGTAGCTTTTTAATATACTATAGATAAATTATTACTATTTTATCAAGTTCAATTAAAATTAACTTCAAA
This sequence comes from Trichosanthes truncata, assembly GCA_033996785.1. NCBI lineage: Eukaryota > Viridiplantae > Streptophyta > Magnoliopsida > Cucurbitales > Cucurbitaceae > Trichosanthes > Trichosanthes truncata. The sequence continues at coordinate 55,606,226 of JAWPNB010000003.1, forward strand.
TTAACAAGGACAAATTTTAAGATTTATTAAAAGTATAAGTATTGAATTTGAATATTTGAAAATATAAGAATTAAAATAAGATAAACTTAAAGTACAATGATCAAAATAGTATTTTAACTTTAATTTTTTTTTAATGTTATATCACTAATACTTCGAGGTGAATGGAAAAGGAAAAAACTTGGGCATCCCACTTCTACACCACATAATTTAAAAAAAAAAAAAAATCAATTTTTTTTCCTGTGATTGTTAAGTGGGCTGCATAAGACTTGAGTGCAGCCTCAAGTTGTGCCCAATGAAAAAATCCAAGTTGTGCCCAATGAAAAAATCTTTAAAAAAAAAGAAGGTAAAGATGTGTTAAGCAATAATTTAATCTATGTTTTTTTTTAATTCACAAGCTTAATCTGCGTTAATTACAAATTTCATTTGTGAATTTTGATAGTTGTTACACCAATTTGATCTCAAAAAATTTAAATATCTCATACATTGAAGGATTTGGCGCGAAATGACTTACTAATAACCGAAAAAGAAGTTGACAAGTGGACAAAGTAGAAGCAACCACTAGGTGAGAGCGATTGCTTAGCCTCTTTCCAGCTTGGAATTGCTTCAATTATAAAGTTTGGTTGAATTTATAAAATACCTCTGAATTTTCGGTTAGATTTTAATTATGCTCCTAAACTAAAATGTTATTTTAACTCTTTATCTTTGAAATTGTTCTAGCAAAAATGTAGGAGATTCGTTTTTATTAAAACAACAAACAAAGATTGGCATGGAAATTAATGTGTAAAAAATGAAAGGCGTATAAAATTTCGACTACAACATTTTTTTTATGCATATCAGCTACTAGACGTCAATTTCCACCCATCATTACAACGAAAAAAACTCAAAAGAATTTTTTGGAATAATTTTAAAATTTAAATGTTAAAATGGAACTTTTCAAATTTCAAAGATATAATTAAAACCTACCCTAAAGTTTAAAGATATTTTGTATAATTTAACCATAAAGTTTTGAATTGAGAATTGGATTGCAATCAATAAAAGACAATCACAACAAACATAATGAGAATGTTTGACTTTGATTTTAATAATCATGGAATTGAGAAGTCTAAGTTTGCATCATATGGATTTGGATTATGATAGTTTAAGTCCGGTTTGATAACTATTTGGTTTTTAATTTAGGAAAATTTAAGCTTATAAACACTACTTTTACCTATGAGATTATTTATTTGGGTAGAAATCCATGTTTTCAAAAACCAAGCCAAGTTTTGAAAATTAAAAAAAAAAAGTAGTTTTTAAAAACTTTGTTTTTGTTTTTGGAATTTGACTAAGAATGCAAATATTTCTTCAAGAAATGTGAAAACTATGATAAAAAAAAGTGTAGGAAAACATGCATAAATTTCAAAAACTAAAAATCAAATGGTTAACCAAATTTTAGTTTGAGTTCATGGTTAGTAAAAAGGTAATATATATTATTAGTAAAAAAAAAAAGAAGAAATAGTTTCACTACTCACTAGGCTAAAATTAAGCTTAGTATAATAAGTAATATTAGCAAACGAACAATATAATCACGTAACTAAATTCATAGTTGATCTTTATACATAGAATTGCAAATGTCTAATTCAAGATTCTAACACCTCCTACCAAAGAAAAATAAAGAGCTCACTAGTTTATTTGAAACCCTTCTTATGTTATGTCTTTAAAATTATTATAATAAGTAATACTGGCAAACAAACAAAAAGTTCACTAGAAATGTTGATAGATATATCGACATAAATTTAAAATCTTGTATCTTCACTCCACATATTGTCAAAAAAATTTAATCCTATATACAATATTTTAGAATTTCTAGAAAAACCAAAGGTACAATTGAAATTATTTATAATAAAACTATCATTAACATTCATCTTGAATTTAATTCAAATTAATTACACGTGGAAGGTGTAATTTAACACGAGTTCATATTATTTATTTATTTATTTTTCCACTTAAGAATATGGAAAGAAAAAAATGATAAAAGAAGAAGAAAAAACAGGAAATTAATATATGAGGTACAATTTAGAGTGTATAATTTTTATTTTGAATAATACTTGGTTACATATTGGTTTGTAGTTACCTTTCTACACACCACCATTAAATTTTTGACCTCTCATTGTTCTAAATTCCTACTTTTGTTGTTCGTGATTGTTTGTTCTCCTTCATTTTCTAAAATTTTGTCCTAACCTGCCTCCAATTTCCTTGACCCCTTTGGCAAAAAAGATTGCCCTAAAACCCACCCCAATTTAACCCATTGAAGTTTATCCCATGTGGCAATTGCCATTTCAAACATAATCTTTACATTTGTACTATCAACTTGCCACATAAGCACTTAACTAACGGAGTTTGACAGAGTTAATGACATGGCCTAATTAGACACAAAATTGAAAGTTCAATAACCTAATAGACACTTTTTAAAGTTTATGGATCAAATAGACACAAACCTAAAAGTTTAGGGATTAAACTTATAATTTAATCTAGAACTTTTTTACTTTCTTTAACTGTTAAAAATTTAATAGTGGTATATAGGAAGATATCTAAAGACTAGACTAGTATGTAGTCATATGGAAAGAAAAAGGATGAAAAGGCAATAAGGAATTGGTGGGTTGGAAAAAATGAATGATTGCATCTATGTAATGTACTGAGAGTGTACTGTGAAAAGCAATTGGTAATGCAAATTTGTAGGCATTGTTTTGTGTTGGCTTAGGGATGGTGACAGCTAAGTCTATCCCTTACCCTTTTTACCTCCATCTAATCAATTCTAACTTTCATACCATTTTCCCTCTCCCCTTTTTCAAGTCTTTATTATTACTAGTAGTAGTAGAAGCTACATGATTCATACACACTTTTGGAGTAGGAAACATTTAATAGGTGGGTGGATGTGGATCTAATATTTTTTGCACTAGAAATAAAATACAAAAGAAAAGAAAATTTTTTAGTATTAGACAATTCTATCTACACTAAATATATGATGATTCATAATCTTTTAGTCGATTCTCAATTTGGTCATCAATTTTTTAAAATATTCAATTTACCTTCAGTGGATTAAAAATTCTCAATTAGATCGTTCAATAAGATATTTGTTAAAATTTGTTAACAAAAAGTTGATATATCATTAAATTTCAAATTATGGTTTTATTAACATATTTAAATGTGAATATGCCACTTGACACATGAAATCCAACTTGTCAATTAGCAAAAAATAATCTTGATTGACAAAGTTAGTTTTTTTTTTCCTAAGTGATATGTATAGGTGGCATGCCCACATGTCTAAGTACGTTGATAAAATAATAAGTTATTGACATATTAGTTTTATGTTAACAAAGTTTAACAATATATATATATATATATATAGAAAAAAAAAATCTTATATTGAAAGTAAAATTGAGAATTTTAAAATATAAAGTACCAAATTGAGAAAAACCTTAAAGATTACTAACTATTTGATATGTTTAGCCTTTAAGAATGGTTTCTACCCACCTTAAAGTAGGAAACAATTAATAGGTAAGTATATCTATTATTTTTTTGACATTACAAATAATCACATAAAAAATAGTACCATGGTCCATAGTAGTACTTTCATTTATTATGTCATTAACTAATTCAAGAACCATTTTTCAAAATAAATAAATTAATTAAACTCAAATAAATAATTTAAGAACGCTGAGTCCAACAAAATTTTAGATTTATTTATGAAAAAACAGTTCTATTAAAACCGATAGGTTGCAAAGCACTAGAAAAATGTTCTAAAATAGTTAATATGAGCTCTACTAAACTAATGTGTAGAATGAAATTTAAAAAAAAAAAAAAAAACTCCTAATGTGTAGAAAGTATTGTTTTTTCTTCTTTAATATTTTCTCTCTATTTTCCCTTCATTTTTATAAAAGTATTTCTAGCTCACATATTTAGTTAACCCAAATTTAAGGATGAAAAATATGATAAGTTCGATATTTAGATTCCACAAAGAAATAGTTTGAGAACTTGCAATAGTATATAAATAGAAGGGGGATCTCATAAAGTTGTTTTTATGCAACTCATGCAAAAACTTCCAAACTAGACATTAAATTAGCTTATTAACTACAAATTACACAAACCTAATTCATAAGCCAAACATTCCAAACAAAAATTTATTGTGTTAATTACATGCTCACAACTTAAAAACTCAAATCTTTAAGGTATTATATAAATTTATGCTTCAAACTTTGAACTACGACAAGTTTAATAACAAGAATCAAAAGAGATTTGTAAACAATTAACGAACTAAAATAAAATATTTTATGACATAAAAACCAAAACAAAATAAGTATAAAAAGCTCAAAGATCATTGAGGCTTCGGATCGAATCCGAGGTCTAAACCAGATTGCCCCAAACCAAATCTTAGAAAAGAACTCAAGAAAAGCTATGGTCAAGCTAGCAAGATTAGAACAATTCAAGCTTAAAATGCACTTCACTAACCCCAACATAACAACACTGTCAATGCAGCCAAAAAAATAAAGGAAGTTACTAGTCCACACATAAGTAGCCAATGTAAGTATTAAACTCAGTCATCTCAACATCAAGGTCTTAAACAAACCCTCCAGTAATCCCAACATGGTGAATCATAAAGTCTAAAAATGCCCTTGAAATAAGCCAGTCAGTTTCTAGGGTTACCTATAATCCTTTTAAAACAAAGAATACCTTTAAACTGCGAGTTCTGTTCCTTCTTCAATTCCACCAAGTGCTTTTCAGTTCAACTCCTACAGTAGAAGTTGGATAAGTTGTTGCCATGGTGATGGAAGATAGCTGGGAAATGGATTTCACCAACAGCAGATGATGAAATGGCAGTTGAAGAAGAAGAAGAAGAAGAAGAAGAAGAAGAAGGGAATCCTGATGATGCTGCAGCAGAGAAGAGTGGCACAGAGGTTGTTCCATTTGAGTGGCCATGGATTTGCCATTCCCAAGAACCAACCCCCATTCTCGTCTCCGTTGCTCTTTCCTGCATTGGAAATTTTAATGGTGTTACTATTTTACTAGTTAACAGTCGGAAGATCCAAAAAAGACAACACTATTTATAGTACATACTCCATTTGATGATTTAAATAAATGAACTTGGTGAGCCCCACGTAATAAAATGAAATATCTACTCTCTTATCTATCTACTGAGTACGTGGGGGGCTGAATGCAAACAGAAGAAATATATGTACCCTTCAAATGAAATAAATGAATTTTGTGGACCTCACATAATAAAACAATATATTTACGGATTTCGTAGGTAGCTGAATGTTAATAGATGAAATGTGTACTACAATAGTCCCTTCAACTAAAATAAATGAACAGTGTGGATCTCGTGTAATAGGATGGTATATGTACGGATTACATCAAAGTAATAAGTACTTCAGTAGTCCCCTCAACTAAAATAAATGTGTCGACTTTATTATTATTGTTTTTTTATTTCAACAAGTAGAAAGGAGGTTTCGAAATTGTGATCACTTGGTTGAAGAGATATACCTTAACCAGTTGAGCAATGCTCAGGTTGGCAAATGAATGGCGTAGATGTTGTATAATAAAATAGCATGTCTACTAATTAATAGGGATGTCTACTAATTGATACAGATGCAGGGTAATATGTACTACCATAATCATTTTTCCCCAATCAGATCATAAAGTGTAATACACTTCGTTTTTAAAATGATGCATTACCCTGGGGATGGGAAAGAAACTGGAATTTGAAACATTCCAAGAAGAATGGTCATTGGAAGGCACTGCAAAGCCATATGGCTGAGATGATCCAATTGCTGCTGAAACAGAGTTCTCAAGCTGACAATGAAGCTAGTAGTTAGCCAAGCATGAACAAGAAAATGAAATGCAGCTAGCTTAGTCAAGAGAAAGAATTCCAGAAATTGATCTCGAGAATTACCGTCGCTCTTCTATCAACGAGCATGTCGTGTGAGCCGTGATGAAAACCGTTACCAAACATGCCAATGCTCTCACTTTGGGCATCAGAAAGATTTGGGGGAGCAATTGCCAAGTTCAGGTCAAGAATCTGGTTTTTCTCTGCAAATCAAGACGGTTTTCGATACCAATTGTTATGTATAACCCGATCGAGCAAGCAGGGTTGTTAAGAAATACAATGACAAAATGACATCACATAGCAAAAAATTGTATAAACAGAGAAGGACCATACCTCCTGTGTCAGTCTCAGAAGCCATCTCTGCCACATAAGAACTTGGTTCAAAGTTTGTAACAGCCTCCTTACCATTGCATCTTAAGGCAGCCTTGTCATAAGCCCTGATTAAACAGTAAAATATCAAGTTAAAAATAAAGGGTGTAAAGTTAGAAAGGCTAAAGTTGAATGATTTAAGAAGACCTTGCAGCTTCAATTTCACTATCAAAAAGACCAAGATATATGTACCTACAAGGAAGAAAAAACCAACAAAAACAGCTCAATTCAACACAAAATCCCAGAAACATTATCCAAAAAAACACAGAAAACAAAGTCCCAGAATGTTCTGTACAAAAACTTAAGACCATGTAATAATTTAGACTCACTTCTTCCCCAAAAACTGGCCCATCCGAGCTTCCCATCGCCCACATTTATGCAGAGTAACTCCTCTGTACTTGGAGCTCCCCCTCGAAAATCCAGTGCTATGGCGACGAAGAATATGAACAAACTCTTCCTTGGTGAAATTATTCATCTGGGGTGTTAATGGCAGAACCAGAGGTGAAGCTCTTCATCAATGGCGTTAAAAGAGAATTTGAATTTCTGACAGTAATAAGGATTATCTTAGACTAGCCCACCTGTTTAATATCTTCATCATAATCACTGACATTGAAATTGATATCTGCATCGATCCCACGAAACTTGATCGCCGCCCGATCATAAGCTCTAAGATGGAAAATCCGGATTCTAAGAGAAATCCAACCAAAAATGGCAGAAAAAACAAGAAGAGAAGTGGTTTTTTGTTACCTAGCGGCAGCATGAGCAGTATCGAAACCACCTGAAGGAAAAGAGAAACAGCCATAGCCATGAACAAGGTTTTTGATCAGAGAAAATAAAGAAGAAAAGAAAAATTAAGGAATCAATCAGTAATGGATGTACCCAAATAAACCTGTTTCCCGCAGTCCCTGTAACGAAAAGAAAATGGTGCTCAAGAATGGCATAAATGGCGGATTCAAATTCAAGCAACCTAATAAGGAGAAGGAATTTTCAAAAGAATAAAGCCCTTACCAAATATGCGATTCCCATCTCCCTGTTCTTCGATAAAAGGTAACCCCACGATACTGCGAACTTCGAGACCTTGGACCTCGCCGGTTCTTCCTCATCGGCTGATGCTGTTGCTGCCCCGGCGGTGCCATTATTCGCCGCTCCGGCGCGCCGCCGAAATAACTAAATTCCGGCGGAGAAACCTCCAGCCACCGCTTCTGAGGACTCGAACCAGAAGAGAATCCGCCGGTTAACGGGAAGAGCTCCATCGTCTGGTCGCGATGGTCATCGGAAATACAGAGTGATTTCGCCGGTAAACTTTCTTGAACCGCGTAATCTTTACCGAAAGTAAACGGGAAAGCCTCGTCGGCGTTGGAAGAGGAGTCCTCGTCGCCGGTGGTGCTGGCGGAACGATCGCCGTTGACAACGGAGGATGAGTTGAAACTTCCGGTGCTTTCCATTCTGTTCGCCGGAAACTGCAGAAACTTCTCAGTAACCATCTCAACGGAATCGGAAGCCGAACCGGAGGAAACAACTTCGAGGTTAAGATCCAGCATTGGGTTTGGAGCTCCACCTTCTGCAAAAACCATGGAAATCAAAGCATAATTGGGATTGTAAAGAATCAACCCATCACAACCCTTCAGTTGTTACACAATCAGAGAAGCATTGTGGAAGAAACAGAGAGAATATGAAGAAGAAAACGATGGAGATTCTCAGAAGAGTGGAAATGGGTCACCAGTAAACAGACTCATAACTGTTTCAATTTGATTTTGATGAACAAAGAGAGAGAAAGTGGGAGAAGTTGTTAATTTATTGGAGGTGGGAGCTCGATTTCCATGGCGGATGGAAGAAGGAAATGGAGAAAAGAAGAGGTGGGGGTCACTAAAAACTGCACTTCTTTTCTTTCTCTTTCTGTTGTTTGAAAGAAAACAAGGAAAACTGTGTGGAGGTTAAATCAATCAGACCAATGGACACCAATTGTGACTGACCGCTCTCTCATTTCTCTCTCTCTAGACTACTCTTCTTTTTCCTTTTTAAAGTTTGAGTTTAAAATACATTATTATACTTTAATATAGTATATCCTTTTTTAAGCAATTAATGGCATATTTGTTGGAAATGGAATATGTAAGATTGAAAAGAAAAGAAAAGAAAAAAAAAGTTTGTACATGAATAATACATTTTGTGTTATGGGTAAAAACTAGCTATCTAATGGATCGAAGATCTTAAACAAATAAGTAGGGCTAAAAGGTCATTTGGCCGACCTCTCAGGGGTCGGCCTAGGATCGGCCTAGACCGACCTCGGGGTCAGCCAAGATGTTTATTAGACCAACCCCGAGGGGTTGGCCAATAGGCCAAGAGACCAACCTCTCAAGGGGATGGCCCAATCTAATCTTGCATGATCCCTAACGGACAAGCAAGAAATTTTGAGTAGGAAGACCTTTCGAGAACACTCTAAAAGATTCATTAGATTTGAATTAAAAAAGTTACAAAAGTAACGGTCAAAGTAATAAAAATGATTCGATAGATCAACGAAATTTTCAGAGAATGTTATAATACAGGGTTGACCGTTACAATTATACGAATATACAAGATGAGAAGATACAACATCAAAAAGTATGCAATCTTTACTTACTTTCTACAGTCTAAGCTTTCTAAGGAAAAATTCGATTTCTAACTTGAGCGTCGGAGTTTAAGTAACTTAGCACCACACCGGTGTTAGTTATCTGTTTTGTAGGCATTTTCAATTCGAGTAATACAAATTTGTTGTTGATCCAACATTTTGTACAATGAAGTGTAAAACATGATCAAGCTCAAACAAAGTGTAAAACATGATCTAAAGTGAAACAAATTCTCTGTTTGTGGAAGAGTTGATCAATAGATTTTGAACGTAATAAGTAGAGGTAAAATATATATATATATATTTTTAATGTTTGTATGAAATATATTGGTCGAATTAAAGAGTCGTGTTGCAACTTGCAAGTAAAATGTTTGAATTTGATAACTTGACTATTTTATCTTGAAAATAATGCTCCATCGTTTTTAAATTTGTTATTAATTCTCAAAACATTCCTTTTTTATTATTATTATTTCAATATACAGTTTACCTACATTTTCCCCAACTACCTAAAATAAGGTATTTAAATTTCATAAACCAATGTTGATCTCTCTTTTTTCTCTAATGCAAATCCCTATGAAAAGGAAGATCCACTTTTACATGGAACTTGGAAATTTTCCTTCCTACACTACATGCACCCTTCCCCTAGGGCATCGACCCCCTCTATATATTTTAATGTATGATTATAATTGCAATTGAATTTTGTTTTATTATAGATGAGTGTTACATGTACTTCTCTTTTTTTAATAATTAATCACTTTTTACTAAGAGAATGAAACATAAAAATTAAAAACAAAAAAAATATAATCATTGAAAATTTAACTGGTTAAGACGTCGTTTGATAATTATTTTATTTTTTGAAAATTATACTTGTATTTTCCACTATTTTTGCTAAGTTTTCATGTTCCAGAAAACACATTTGCATTCTAAGTCCAATTTGAAAAATAAAATAAAAAATTTAAAAACTACTTTTAATTTTCAAATTTTGATTTGATTTTTGAAAATATTTTTAAAAAGATGTAATAAACCAAGAAAATTATAGACAGAAATGGTGTTTATAAACTTAACTTTCAAAAACAAAAAACAAAAAACAAAATGGTCGTTGTTTACTGTTGAGGTCTGAGGTCTAAATTCCTATCAGCCTAAGAATAACTCAACTGGAGTATATATTCTCAAATAAAATGACAAAATTCGAATATCTACCTCCCCATATTGTTGAACTAAAAAAAAGACTGACTAAATTATTCTAAACCATCAATGTCAAGAATCGAGACAAGATATTAAATATAATATTATATAGGCTAAATTATAGAAAATACATAAACTATGAGTTTGTTTCAATAATACCCCTAAACTTTAAAAAGTTTCAAAAATACTCATGATCTTTAAAAATGATCAAAAATACCCTTATTGTTAAGTTTTGGATAGAAATTGTTAAAGTTTCGTTTCAACAATACCCCTGAACTTTCAAAAGTTTCAAAAATACCCTCAATCTTTCAAAAACACCCTTACCATTAAGTTTTGGATGGAAAACGTTAAGTTTCATTTCAATAATACTCTTGACATTTAATTGTGCTTGTAAGAGATCATTATTACCTTTGTTTTCTTGACTTATGGATTATTTGCATGTTAATCTAGGTTGTTTAATTACTTGAATCGTTGGTCTAATTGGTGAAATCAACTCCCTAAGATATATCTCTCATGATTGTTCTCCATCTTTTATTTTGTTTTGATCTAATTCATCTTTCTAGTTATTTCACTAAATAAAATCAAGTGATTGTATTCGTAGTAATTAAGTGAACTAGAACACTAATCCTATGGACGATACTTTGATATTCTTACACTATATTACAATTTGACTCGTACATTTGCAGTATTGTATTGAAAAATTTTATGCAACACCAAAGCATAGAAAGCTATTGTGAGCTAGCCTAGCTAGCTAGAGTTTTTCAGCTAGTTGTTCTGTTAGTTGTAGTGTGCCTTAAATTTCTAAGTTTAATGTTACATTAACGATTGCAAAAGGGAAACTTAGAAGTTTAAACCAAACACAAAGTCACAGATGAACTTCAAATGCGACAGTGTAATCTTGATGTAATGAAAAACAACGAACCTAGAGATGGAAGAGGTAGGTGGGTCATCGATAATTTTTTTTCATCCACATAATTTGACATCAAATTCAAGCATTTGGATGGCTGAATTTTAAACGAATTCAAGCTAGAAATTGATCCCACAAAGTAAGACAACAACAAATTATCCCTCAAATTCGAAGAATTGAACACATTCTTACCTGAATTTGCCCATTTAGGTTTCTATTATTTGGTCAAATTGTTACTACGACAACCTTTCAAATGTTAATAATTTGTTCATTCTCATTAATTTTCATGGAGGAAGAATCTGAAAAGAGAGGAAGAAGAAGAAACATTTTTCAGTAAAAGTATTTTTGAAAGGTTAAAGGCATTTTTGAAACGAAACTTTGACATTTTCCATCTAAAACTTAATAGTAAGGGTATTTTTGAACATTTTTAAAAGATTGGAGGTATTTTTGAATCTTTTGAAAGTTTATGAGTATTATTGAAGTGAAACTTTAATGGTTTCTATCCAAAACTTAACAATAATGGTATTTTTGAACATTTTTTGAAAGATCAAGCGTATGTTTTAAACTTTTTAAAATTTAGGAATAATATTGAGACAAAACTCATAGTTTAAGGATATGTTATATAATTTAGCCAATTATATATTTAAGCTTAATAATAATAATCAAATTAAAGAAAACAAAAACATGTGTTCTTTATGGTCAGGAATACAGAATCATGTACGGTACGGTCAATTGGAATTTAATGTCACTAGCTTTTTGGGTACAAAAAATTATAACATTGTCATTGATTGGGACATCAACTTTTTAAGTAGAAAATTATTATCATTGTCATTAAATATATATTTTAGATAATATTACATTAAACTTCGTTTTTTTATTATTCTTGATGACACTTTTTGGAGTGAAAAAAAGATAGAGATATTTTTGCATTTTCCTTTGTTGTAGAAACAAAGAGATATTATCAGACAAATTTTCACTTCTTAAGTAGGAAATAAAATAACCCAAAAAAAAAAGAAAAAGAAAAGATACCTAAATAGTAGTCATTAGTTTACAATAAATGTAAAAATAAGTAAAATTGTTAATATACAATAAATGTATGGTTATTAATAAAGTTTTTTTTAAAGAAGGAATATGGATATTAATAAAATTGCTAACCATTTTAAAGCACCAATGGTAATTGCCTTCCCTCTAAACCATGTCCCCAGTTGAAATGAAAATCCCAACTTCCCACAATCCCACTTGCAATATCAAATTCTATAAACTTGCAAATTGCAATGTACCCCACAACAGTTATAATAATTGCACCATTCCACCTAAAGTTGTCCCAAAATATACCTAGAATGCCCAAAAAGAAGACAAATACTGCAAATTTTCTTATTCTAATATGACATCTTACTAATTTTTTTTTTCTGACAAATACCTAATTCATTTGGAGTTTAAGTTTGAGCATTAAAATGTATTATTTGTCTTCATCTCTCAAGAAAATGCATCATAAAAGACTCTCTTGTATCAAACTAAACTACAATCAATGCATGAATTTTGATGCCTAATCTTTCTCCATTTTCAATTTCATTTAACTACGTAAAAGAAACATTTTTTAAATTAAAAAACACTTTATCCTTGAAGTTTAAGTTTGAGCCTAAAAATGTATTTTTCGTTCTCTGAAAAATTATGGATTAGAGACTCCCTTTTATTATACTCAAACTCATTTCACTTACGAAAACACAAATTTTTTTAAAAAATGTATTCTTCATTTTAGAGATATAAACCTATAACAGAATTTAAGAAATTATATATAATAATAATAATAATAATAATAATCTAAATTTTATTACCTCGCGTTTTTATTTTAATCTTATTTAAAAATTAAAAGAAAACATAAAATGTAGATGCTAAAAAAAAGACTACGTCTGTAATCTTTTTTAAAATTACTACAAATATTAAAAAAAAAAAAAGTTTATTAATTTCATCCTTTAAGAAATGAGACACGAGTGACGGTAAGTGCGATAGAATACCACCAGGACGGCCCAACACATTTCAGGCGAAGCTGGAATGTAGCCCCTCTCTTTAGATATATTGGGCTGGGCTGGATTACGGGCCGTACAGGCCCAATTGGATAGTGATAATAAAAAATTAAGGGCTCCTTGATCAACCATAACAAATCAACTTTGCATCAGTTTTTTTTAGTACTACATTAGTATTGAAATTTGAACTTTCTTTTTAGTACAAAAAATGTGGGAGTATGGAGATTTTATCCTCCGACCTATTGTCAGCACACCCAGAGGCCAGAAGCATATAGGCCTATAACAGTTAATAAATAGACAAACATATTGATATGAGTATAATGTAGTATAATCATAATCAAATACCAAAATACACGAAATTCTCAAAATTTGGCACTACTTCTATAAGAATCTAGTTGAATGTGAAGTGATCCATTCCAGCAAATTCAAACCTCCGACTTTGTTGGCCAAAGTTATTATTCCTTAACTATAGAAAACATCCAATCTTTTTGGTCAAAGTTATTATATTTATTTAGAGTTAAACTGTACAGGTGAGAGATTTTTATCTTGGTACTACTTCCAAAGAAACTAGTTTTTTTTTTTTTTTGATAGACCAAAGAAACTAGTTTGAATGTGAAGTAAAGGTGAGAGATTTCTATCTTGGCACTACTCCCAAACAAGCTAGTTTGAATGCAAAATAAATGGGATTAGTTGAATCATGAGCTTCATGTCAACCCTTTTGGTCAAAGTTATCATGCCTTAACCATCATAGAATCTCATTGGTGGAAGTTATAATCTTTTATTTACAGTTGGACATGAGACATTTTTGTTTAAAATTCAATTGTAGAGGTGAGAGATTCAAATGATTAACCACTAGATCAAAAATACATCTTTAACTAATTGAATTATGTTCAAGTTGATAGCCAAAATGTTATTAATGGCTTAACCATAAAGAACCTCCAACCTTTTTTTTGCCAAAGTTTCAATTGAGCTATGTTCAAGGTGATGAAAAGCTATATTATACAAGAATTAGTATATACATGCTACGTTCGTTCCCCGTCAGAAAACCCTTCAATCGCATTAACATTCATTGCAAGAATGGAGAACCTATAGTATAACAGGCTATCTATAACCATCAAAATAGCGAACAATAGATTCAAAATTTAAACATAAGTTTAAAGTGTAAACCTCAGTGCAAATTACCGATACCAAAAAACTAAACTGACCTCGTAAGCTCTTGAGATGTTCAATTTCATTTTCAAAAATAAATACTCTTCCACCAAGACAAGAAAGGAGGCAAGAAAGTAGGAGCTCAAGATCCCAACCAGTATAATATGGACTATTCCCTTTAGGGTCATCAGCCCACCTACTTTCCTCCATGACACAAAACAGAAAAAGCAGCAGGAACGGCGGCATACAAAATTTAATTAACAAACTAAGGTCTATGGAATTCTCAAAGAGAACGAAATCACTGAGAGACACCAAGCCACTTGGAGAAGTTCTCGAACTCGGTGTAATCGCTATCTGAAATCATTGTCTGGTACCAAGCTTTGCCTGCTGCCCTTATTTCTACAGCCTCCTCCTGAAGATAAAATGGCCACAAGAGCCAATAGAGGTCTCATTATCATACCAAGTAAGAGTAGTAACTAACTCTATATTCATCATAAACAAGTAAGGCACAATCATGTGTCCTATTGAAGCTGAAAAAATGACAAATTCCAATCTACACTGAAACTACCAAGTCCCTTTCAACTATAAAACAAGTGAGTAAACTTTGGAAACTAGCCAATTAGCAATCAGTTCCAAGAAAAGAATGGATCACAAATTCACAGATGCTTCATCAATGTCATAGGAAACAAATGCTATATATCAATCAAGAAGAGGAGTTTGCTAATATAAAAGTGGAAGAGATGAAATGAAGAGTTAATATCTAAAAGAAAAGTGACAACTAAAACCTCGGCAGCACCCAATTCTCATCTACCAAGTTGCAAGCAAGACATGATGCCATACTACAGGTTGTAAAACCATATTCTAGAATATAGCAACAAAACAATATGGTTCCAATTCCAAAGCATTTTAATCAAGTGACAGTCGAATGCAAGGCTGAAAATGAATACGGTTCCTAATGCAATACTCTAAACTTATCATCTCACAACATACAGAATATTGAATCCCATTTCAAAATCCAGCCACTAGAACGTTCGAAGCGGTAAAAACGATCATATATTTGGTTGATAAATAAAAACCTACTAAAATTTGAAACCCAGCAGAGAGTAATTAAAAAGTCTAAATCCACAAAGCCAAATTCAAGAAATACCTTCGGGATAATGTTCCTCTTCTTGTCAAGCTTTTCCTTCTTCGCTTTCACGCGCTGTGCCTCAGCCAACAAAGACATTCTCCTTGCAGTCTTAGCATATGGGTTAAGCTTCAACATGGCATTAAGGTTCTTGAGTGGGTTCTTCTTCAAAGAAGGTCTCTTCACATCCTTCTTGATGGGTTTAACAACAGATTGAACTTCGTCAGAATTGATAATCCTAGACAAATCAGCATTGACCATCTTGGCCCTTGGAAGAACATAACCCTTCTTCTTCTCAGACAACTTTTCAAACGATCCATAAATGGAGTCAAGCTTCTCAAAAGCAGTTTTAGTCCAGATAACAAATCTCCCAAGATGACCTCCAGGAGCGAGCTTCAAAAGATTCAGCCTCTCAACATTCACCACATCGATGCCAGGAATGTTACGGAAGGCCTTGACAAGCTTAGCACCTTCAGTACCATACACAATCAATGGACCCTTTCGCGAAATGTAGCGACGGTTCCTCATCTTACCCTTTCCAGGGCGAATGGCGTGACTGTCCTTCGCCTTCTCCGCATCAGGCAACGCACCGATCTGCTTCAAAACCTTAATCGCAGAAGAGGTCTTCTCGATTCCCTCAGCCGAGTCGCTAATCACAAGGGGCAATTCCGGAACAGACTCGATCCGGTGGCCACGAGCCAAAACCAGGGAAGGAATTGCAGAAGCAGCAATGGCGGAAACAACAGCGTACCTCTTTTGATTCACATTGATCTTCCGGTGCCATCGGCGCCAGATCTTCGTCGGAGCAAACATGCGTCCTCCTCGACACATGTTTCCGAAAGCTCCTTGTCCAGCACGGTGAGTACCGCCACCAGGAACACGAGGGATACGAGAAACAGCTCGTCCTGTACCCCATGACTCGGCGGAAGTTTGATGACCTGCACGCTTGCTCACAGCATAGGGTTGGCGGCGGTTCTTGGAGATATTGGCATGGACGAAGTTGACAATATCCGGTCGAATGGAAGCTTTCATAACATCGGGCAAGTGCACCGACGGAGCAGTATCGGTGGCCATGTCGCCTTCGAGAGATTGGACGGCGACGAGAGGGCGAGCGGCTGCGGCGGCCATTTTGGAGGAGTGAGTGGTAGCCGGAGCAAACTAGGGTTTTTTCTCTTAGAAAACGAGGGAGGGAGATGCTGGTCAATTTATAGTGTTGATATTGAGACAGAATTAGGTTTTAAATTCGGACTAATGGTTCGGAACCCATGGGCCCATTTTTTAAAGCCCTTGGGCTTTTCTTTTTTTTTTTTTTGAAAGCCCATGGGCTCAATCGAATCTTGAAGAAAATGGTCTAAATATAGCCTGATTGATCGGACCGATGTTGAGCTGATCCAAAGTATACTAGAAAACTAGAAAATGAAAATATTTTCAGTTATATAAAAATGTTTAAATATTTTCAAATATATAGGATATATTATTTTATTATGTTTTCTCTCTATTTAATTTAATTACGTTTTGTATTCTTTTTATTTAATTTATATTCTTAGGAAAAATACACTTTTTAATCCATTTGAGTTTGGTTGCATTTAGGTTCGTTTTGAAACTCAACATGTTAACCACTGAAGTTTGTAAAAATGATTTATTGGTCCCTACAGTTAACACTTTTGGTCAATCAGTTACTTTTCTGTTATATAAGGTTGACTGGACAATTTTTTATTATTTTTAGATGGATGTGGCATAAATATATTAATTTTTACATTTTATGAGGTTGTTGATGTGGCAAAAACATATTTATTATTATTATTTAAAAAATAAATTTTAAAACTTTTATTTATTTTTCTTTTTTCTATTCTTTGTCTTTCTTCTTTCTTTCTCCTCCCCACCTTCACCTCTACCACAACTACATTACTGCCGCTCACCGTCGACGACCGTTGGATTCTTTTTTTTCCTTTCGTTTTCTCCTCTTCTTCCTTCTCTCTCTTTCTACTTCATATTCTCTCTTTTCATTCTTCCCTCTTCTTCTCTTTCTTTTTTCTATACAAAATTGAAACAAGGAGAAAAACCACCTCTAGGAATCCCTGTTTTAGATCTAAACGGAAGGATTTCTTCTCCCTCGTTTCAGATTTCATAAAAGAAAAAAGAAAAGGACGAAGAGGGAAGAGAAAGGAAGAGGAATAAGAAAAGAAAAAAAATAAGAAAAAAAGTATCTGGCGAACGATGACGTCTCGCAACGATTGACGTGCAAGTGAATGTAGAGAGGAGAAAGAAAGAAGAAAAGGAATAAAAAGGAAAATACTTGGCTACTCACGGTGTGTAGGAATCTCTCTTCTCCCCACTATTTAATTGTTGACAATAAGGAGAGAGAAAATATTTTCTCTCTTTGTTGTGATGTCTTTTTCCTTGTTATCAACAATTAAATAGTGGGGAGTAGGGAGATCACTATCCACTATATAGAAACTAAGTATTGTTCGTATAAAAAACTAAATAAATAATAAAGTTTTAATTTTTTAATTTTTGAAATATAAAAATAATAATATATATGTTTTTTTTTTGCCTCATTAGCAATCTCATAAATATAAAATTAATATATTTATGGTACATCAGTCCAAAAATAGTAATAAAAATAAAGTTGTCCAGTCTACCTACATAATAGAAAATTAACAGAAGAAACATAAAAGTGTTAACGACATGCACTAAATAAACCATTTTTCCAAATCTCAAGAGTTAAAATGTCGAGTTAGAAAACTCAAGGGCCTAAATGCAACCACACTTAAATCTCAGAGACCAAAAGTGTATTTTTTATATATTCTTTTATTAAAAACCAGAATATTCTTCCCCTGAAATTCAATATATTTTCTCTTTAGAAATTGTAATCTTATTTCATTTTTAATTAAAAAAATTAGCTCAATAATATGTGGGAGTGAGGATTCGAATGACTTTTTGGCTGATGACATATGCCTTAATAGTTAAGTTGAATTATGCAAATTAGCATGTACCCTCGACCAAGAGGTCAAAAGTTTTGAATCCACTCACCCCAAATGATTTTTAACTATAAAAAAAAAAAAAAAGAAAAAAAGAAAAAAGATTTCATTCTTCTCCACTAAAAAAATAAGATTATTCTATTTTAGGGTTTTTATTTTTATCGAGAAGAATTCTTTAGTTTTTTTGTTGTTATTCATTTCTTTCTCACATTGATTTCATCTTTGTAGTACAATTCTCCATTTTTATTTGAACTTCACAAGCCATGAGTAAGCTTATATTTTTCTGTGATTTTTTTTGCGCTAAATTATAAAAAATTACTCCTGAACTTTGTACTTTGTTTCAAAAATATCTCTGAACTTTCAAAATTTTCATTAATACCCTTAAACTTAAAAAAAGTTCAAAAATACCCTTAAACTTTTAAAAAAAGTTCAAAAATACCCTTAAACTTTTAAAAAAAGTTCAAAAATACCTTTATTGTTAGTATATGAACATAAATTGTTAGCATCTCGTTTTAAAATATCCTTAAACTTTCAAAAGTTGTATTTACACCCTTAACCAAAAAAAAAAGACCTTACCATTAGTATATGGACGAAAAATCGTTTATCTACACCCCATTACCTCCCTCTTCCATTTCTTCTCTCATAGAAATGAGAGAAAATTATTCTTGTTTATTTAAAGTTCTAATATTTAAGAAGATAGGAGAAATGAGGGACGTTTTAGAAATTGAAAAATATAAGAAAAGAGTAAGAGGGTATTGAAAAAGAAATGAAAAAAAAAAAAGAAAAATAGAAAAGTGCTAGGCCATAGATTGAAGCAAATAAGAAGAAAGAGGAAATAGAAGAGGAAGGTAATCAGGCGTAGATAAACGGTTTTCGTCCATATACTAATGGTAAGAGCATTTTTTAACATTTTTTTAAAGGTTAAGGGTATTGATGTGAAAGTTCAGAGGTATTTTTAAAACGAGGTACTAACGATTTTTGTCCATATATTAACGGTAAGGGTATTTTTAAACTTTTTTTTGAAAGTTTAAGGGTATTAATGAAACTTTTGAAAGTTTAAGGGTATTTTTGAAACAAAGTACAAAGTATAAGGGTATTTTTGAAACAAAGTACTAACAGTTTCCATCTAAAACTAACGGTATGAGTATTTTTGAACTTTTTTGAAAGCTTAAAGGTATTAATGAAACTTTTAAAAGTTCAGGAGTATTTTTAAAACAAAGTACAAAGTTTAGGGGTATTTTTTTTTTTTTTAAAATAATTTAGCCTTTTGTCTTTATTCATACTTAGAAGTTCACTGGCCATAGGCGCATAGGCAAGTGTGGGTGTTTTTCTATCTAATTGTTTCTCCAATTTTTAGGACAATCGTCATCTTGTAATTTTTTTTTTTAATTACACTATGATCTCTATACTTAAATGACTATCCTATTATCTTATTTTTATCACTTTTTCGATTACAACTTCAACGAGACACGAAACTCAATAAATATTTTTAAATATTGTAATAGTTTTGTATTAAAAAAAGATTTTGTTATCTATAAAAATTGTGTTAAAATTTTGGAAATATGAATTCAAAATGGTCACTTTTTAAAGTATATGAACCAAAAGTATATTTTGGAAGTATAGAGATTAAAATGGACAAAAACTAAAACTACATGAAAAAAATGTTTGTTTTGATGGAAATGAATAAAAGCTAAAGTACAAGACCCACAACATGTTAAAATTTTTTTTTTAATGTACATGTGAGTGAGGTTGGGTTGGCTTACTCATGCCTCAAGCCCTCAACTAATCTTGCAGACAATTTTTTAACTCCTCAAAATATTAATTGTCAAGAAATCCATAAAATTTTAATATTTTAAGTAGGTGGTCACCGTCAGATATGAACTCAGTTCTTTAAAAAAATTAGTTCTTTTATTTACCCTAATAACTAGTATGTGAACGAGTGGTTTACATACATTTTCAATGCTCGGATTGTGTCCAGTTTACAAAAATACAAAAATACAAAAGAAAAATAATAAATAATAAAGACTTAGATTTGGTCACTTGTATCATCTTGATCATGTATTTAAACAATATTGGTGGTGAATTGAATTAAAAAAAAATGTTTCCTTAAAAAAGATGAAAATCATTGTAGAGAAATTATGAGAAAACAATCACAATTTCAAAAACCAAATAATTATCGAACGGATTCTTAGTTTTTGGTTTTTGGAAATTATGTTTGTTTTCTCATAATTTCTCTACAATGAGTTTCATATTTCTTAAGAAAATATTTGAATTCTTAACCAAATTCTAAAACCAAAAACAAGTTTTTGAAAACTTATTTTTTTAGCTTTCAAAGTTTGGCTTGGTTTTTGAAAACATACTTAAAAAGTAGAAAAAAAAAACGCATAGGCATAGATGAAATTAGTATTTATAAGCTTAATTTTCAAAAACCAAAAACCAAATAGTTATCAAATAAGACCAAAATAATAATGAAAAGGTTCCTTCAATTTGGAGGTGTGATTATATTAATTGTATATAATACTTTGGTCACAAAGTGTCATCTCCATGAGAAGATGAGATTTGACGGTGTTCGTGGAGTTGATTTTGTTTCGTCTCAATATTAATAAGAAGACATTATATCTTCAACCAAAATGCTAGAGGCTTGAAACCTCACCTCACATGTAGTTGAACTAAAAAAAACTAAATTTATACTAAAGTGATATCATTTTATAGTGTCACAAGATGGGATACAAATATCTAACTATATTTCTTCCTAGATGATCTTGATCCATCCCGATATCTATTTTGGTCATAAAATGAGATATCTTACCAAGTAATGAAAGCCAAAACTAACATTGAGATATTGTTTGATAATCATTTGATTTTTTTAAAATTAAACTTAGAAATACTACTTTTACCTATGGATTCCTTTATTTTGTTATCTACTTTTTACCTATGTTTTCAAAAACCAAACCAAATTTTGGAAACTAAAAAAACTAATATTTAAAAACTTGTCTTTGTTTTTAGAAGTTGGCTAAGAATTCAAACGTTTTATTAAACACAAAATTCATTGTAGAGAATTGATAGAAAACAAGCACAATTTCCAAAAACCAAATGGTTATCAAACTGAGCCTGATCAAACGAGAAAATTAGTCGCTGGAAGGGAAGAAAAATCATTTAGTAACACATTGCTATTATGCATACTAACCCATTTCCTTCTTTCAGGTTGCTTGGCAAAAAACAACCTACAAAAAGAGGGGATGAACTTAAATAAGAACAACAGAAATTTGCACTCACTTTGAACAATACAAGCACAAGAAAATCGCCAATCCGACCGATACCACTCTGAGAACGAGCCACATTTTGGTGCAACAGCCCAATCCATACGGACCCTTGCAAACAGTTAAGGGGCTGTATTTTATTAGCAAAAGACAAAATTCATCAAACAGATCTTACAAAAATATACAATTGGTTATAGGCCAAACCAGTGAAGTATGAGCCTTGGTAAGGTGCCAAGATGAGGATCCATAGAGCCTCAAAAGAATCAGTGGAAACCAATTTTTAATCCGATCTTCTCTAACAGCCCTGGCTGCCGTTGTTCGGGCTTTCCCAACGCTCTGACTTCGACGAGTAATAGGCAGAGTAGATAAGAGCTGATACAAGGTAATGGGCTAGTTTTAGGTAGTGGGTAATTCAACAGGATATATCATCTGTATGCTTCTTCATAGGCATTCCTGCAGTGCCTGCCACTGTTTTTGTATTGACATCATAGGTTGACAACACAGTCCTCTGAAACAAATCAGTTAAGACGACATAGAAACCGTTTAGAGAGTTTTCAAACGCTTAACCAAGTGAGGAGAACAAGTTACTATTCAATTCCAAAACGAGTATCAACCAGAGCCTTCAGAATGTTTTCCTTCAATGTGGGAATTACACAACGTCAGTCTCTAAGAATTGTCTTTTCCATACGCAAAAGAGTTTGTACACATTTTCAGAAAGGGGGAATATTGTTTATTACTCGAAAGCTGCTAAAAAAAATACGCAAGTCTTTTATGACTTGGATCAATAGCCTCAAGAAAAAAGGTTTTGTTCAATCCCTATGTTAACCAGCTACAACTAGCAATCTAGTTTCGCAGTCCACTCTATCAATAAAATGGGAATTTATAACTGCATTTCAAGTCATAGAAGTTCACCCTAAGCAAATCTAAAGAGCACATGATTTCACATAACCAACCATGGTAAGGAAGAAAAAAGGCTTCAGGCACAAGATATAAGCATGGCAGCTGATACTGAAAAGTACACGTTAGAAACGGATAGATGCAGACATATATATACATGGAGAATAGAAGGATGCCAGACTTACGAGTGGTTCAAAGTCAGGGCTGGACAAGTTAAAAGAGAGGTTTCTCATCAACAACAAAACCTACAAGTCACCAATTGTAGAAATGAGTATAAATGCTTGAGGTAATTTCCAGAAGGGCGTTTTGCACGCATTAATATGGAATCTCTAATTATCAGCATAGTTGCATGCAACTAATAAGATATATAAACAAGCACAATATAATTTACACGAGGGTCTAACCTAGATGATTATTCATATACAATTAAAGTCACTGACTATACTTGAAAAAGGCACAATCACAGATTCTCAAACTCACTGTTTCGAAGTTGATAGGATCCATCTCTTTGAGTTTATTCACATGTTCTTTACTGTCCGGGTCAAAAATGCTTCCAATGAAGCCATAGACTTCAGAAAAATCTGGAATACCTGCAGAATATCAAATAAATAAAGAGTTAGATCGTCATTTTACTTCTAAATGCCCACCTTGCATACCTAGTTTTCATCTGAGTTAACGTTATATTATAAGTAACCAATCTAGGACTAGAATATTACCGCGAAGCATAGGAGCTTGTTTTCCCTGCTTTCCCATATCAGGGCTTCCAATGCCATTGAAGCTGCTACTACTGATCATTGGTGTCCCTTCTGACGCAATATCAGCTGAATTGTAACGCCACATTATAAGGTAAGGGATTGAGAGTCCAATTTACAATGCCAGTTTACTACATTGAAAATGTTGGGGGGAGGAGATAAAATACGTGTACCTTCAGATCTGTGAAGATTTGTAAATTCATCTTGGGGTTGCATGATTTTGTTCGATGAAGGGTTAATCATTATTGATGTGTCGTCCCAAGGGGAATATCCAGGTGCTAGAGTATTAACTGAAGAAGGATAAGCCATTGATGCTTGCAACGGTACCAAAACTGTTGAAAAGGAGTTCATTAAGTACGTCAGTAATTAAGAGCTTTGAAGTATATGTTTTGGTTATGAATCAGATTGCCGTACCATTTTTCGATGCCTTTTGTGGATAAGGATGTGAAGCCTTGCGTTTTGGGCGAGGTGGAGGTACATGTGCTATCGTTCCATTTTTTTGGACTTTCAAAAAGTATTTTTGGGCGTGACTCCGAATCTGCAGCATCGACTGTAGAGTAAAGAACATGTTGTGGGAAGAAATCAAAGAGCAAAGCTCCAACAAACCAAATCGACCGTCTTTCACCTGAATTACTGTCTTTGAACCTACAAAATCTTCAATTTTCTTCCAGTCGCGATCAAACCTGAAAATTTGACATAGGTTCTAAAATTGCAGAACTCGTAAACTTCTCCTTCTCCAATTGTTAATAGACTAGTGAATTTCTAGATCTCAAACTCGTAAAATTGCCACCGAAAACTTCAATTCTATGATAGAAAAACCACAACTACAGAGCTTTCAATATTCTGATTCCACGTCAATGGACAACTAACCTAACCAAAACTCCGATTACAGAGCAATAAAATCATAACTCCATAATGATAATACGAAAAAAACTTCAGGAGAAACAAAATTAAGCGATGTGGAATGACGAAGAGCGGGAACACTAAAATTAAACCACCACAGTTAAGACGACTCGAAGTTTAAATCCTCAAACAACACAGCCTCGACATCAGAGCCGGAAAAAAAGGAACAGAGTCATGAAAATTACAGTATAGGAGGAAGGTGAAGCTCCCTCCGGAAGTTACAGAGCAATTCAAAGAGTAATTAGCTTCGAAGAAAAACATAAATCGGACTTAGATATTGCTTTCTGGAAGTAGACTTAGAGATAAACATCAAGAAACACACAGAAGAAACTCACAGCTGAAGAGCTTCGAGGAATTTATCGTGCTCTTCTTCAGTCCAGCTCTCTCTGGACTTGGTAATGGTGTAGGGCTTGCGAACCTTCTTGCCGGAGGAATCTGGAGCAGTGGAGGCCGCCATGGAAGGTTGAGGATTCGAAGCGTTGGAGTTCATGAGGTTGATCAGAGCATGATAAGGCTGAATCGGAGCTTAGACGGAGGAAGGTAGCAATGGCGGGCAAGGTGTGAAAACTTGTGGAGCGAAATTTGACGCCTTTTGTTTTGTTGGCCACTAGGGATCGTTCGATTAAAACGATTTAATCGCCTACCGTACATTCCCCTCCTCGTCGTAGTCTCGTGTGCTCCATTTTAAATGTGTATTTAATTTTGACAAAAAAAAAATTTTGACCAAAGTTTGGAGGTTGTATCAATTTGGACAACTGAAATAAATATGACAATTTTTACCTCGATTCAAATCTTGCTAATTCGTCCACTAATTTTAACAAAAAATAGTGTAAAAATATTCATAAACTCATTAATTTTAATTAAATAAATTTTTGTACAAAAATAGACTTGACCAATGCACAAATTAACCATTAAATAACTTTGCTAGTAGACAGTGAGGTTGTGTCCTCTCTCATTCTCTCTCTTTTGAGCAGAAGGGCGATAGACAGTGGGGCAGCTTTATGCTGGTTTTACGGGGACTCTGGTAGTCTTTGGGGTGCTCTTCGTGGCGCCGATCTCTTAGAATTCTCATCTGGTTGAGGGGTTTTGTTGAGAGATCGTTCCGGGGTTAACAGTGGATTTCCTTGAAAGTGGAAAATGGATGAGGAAAAATTCAAGAAATTCATGGCTAAAATGAAGTTAGCAGAGGAAGACGAGGTTATTGCAGATATCGAGGATGATGACATAGACGAGGCAAACCAGAAGTTAAAGGAAACGGTAGTGTGCAAGATTATAACGAACAGGTCTATTAATGCAGAAGCGTTTATGCAACTGATCCCAAAAATATGGAATTTGGAGGATCAAATGAATGTAGAGAAAGTGGGTCGCAACTTGTTTATGTGCTACTTCATGAGTGAACGGGAGAAGAGGAGAATAATGGCGAACAGACCGTGGTTTTTCGATAAAGGCCTAATCGTCTTTGAAGAACCAAGGGGAAATTGCGGATTGGAAAATTTGGACTTCAGGTACGAATCATTCTGGATCCACTTTCATAACTTGGCTTTTGCAGGACACACGATGAAGATGACTAGATCGCTCGGAAACATGGTGGGTTCTTTCGAAAAGGCAGATTTAGCGGAAGGGAGACGTCACTGGCATCAGACACTAAGGGTGAGAGTACAAGTTGATCTGCATAAACCTCTGAAGAGGGCTGTGAAAGTCAGAAATGGGTCTATGGCAGAGGGAAAGTGGTTAACGGTCACTTACGAGAAATTGGGCGATTTCTGCTATGGGTGTGGGTTAATTGGGCATCTCCTGAAGGATTGTGAAGTGCATAGGGAGATGACAGCGGAAGAGCTCCCCTTTGGTTAGTGGATGAGACATGGACCCGGTGGAAAAGCTGAAAGGAAGAAAGATCAGGGGCAAGCTCGTAAGGCACACTCGTCGGAAGCGGAAGGGAAGATAGCCTGGACAGAATCCCTTTCCCCCAGTATCAAAGACGAATTTTGAGACGCATGGATGAAGGAGCACCGGGCTGGAGCTTCCTTTGAGGGAGACAATGGGGAACCGACACTGGAGTTTTAGAAGTCGAGGGAAAGGTACGGGGAAGTCAGTGAGTTGATGGACAAGATGAAAGGGGAAGGAATGATTACTCCTTCTGTCTCAAACTTCAACGAACAAGAGGGAAAGAAGACAAAAAACTATGTGGGGCACGTGTCAAAAGAAGAACCAAGCGGAAAGGAAAAGCTTCTGGGGCATGGACTGGATGAAAAGACAAATGGGCCATTGCAAAACACTCCAAACCGTGTGAAGCCTCTTCCTACGAATGGGTCGAAGGTCTGTCAAGGTAAGAAGATGGGCTGCGTGGGGACAGTGGAGGGCCAGGCCCCAAATTTTGTTTCCTCCCCCGAAGGAGGGCGATGATATGGTTGTTGGGCCGGGGTCGGGTTTGTTGTCTTCAATCCCGAATAAGAGGGCTAAGGAGCTTGCGGTTTATGGGCTGAAGGACAGTGAGGAAGAAATGAAATTTGAACAGATGGGCGTGCTTTCAAGAGCCATTTTACCGACCAATTTGGGCAAGACAGTAAAAAATGATTTACAGAAGCTGCATCAATCTGATCTCGGGTTGTCTGTTTTCTTCAGTCCGGAAGGGAGTCAACCTATAATAGGAAAATCTCTTTCTGAGAACATTCAGACTCAATCAACTTCGCTGAAAAAATGGAAAAGAGTGGCTAGAGCTGACAAAGGGGTGGGACACTCTAATGTTAGTAAGCATGTGGGAGTAAAACATGAGTTGGAGCCCACCGAATTTTCGCTTGAGCAGAAAAGGATTTGCAAGGTGGGTCGGGATCACATTGTCTCATCGACGGAGGTTGCGGAGCAACCTCGCCGATTGTCATGAAAACTCTATGCTGAAACGTTCGAGGTTTGGGGAACTCTCGGGCGTTCCGATGGCTCCGACAAGTGGTCGAGAAATTTAATCCACTTTTAATTTTCTTGTCAGAAACAAAAATTGACGAGGTGAGGAAGGATTGGTTTAAGGCCGAGCTTGGAATGGATGGGTGTTTTAGTGTGGCTAGTAAAGGTAAAAGTGGAAGGCTTATTCTCCTATGGCATTTTCTGATAAAGGTTGATATCAGATCTTTCTCTTCGGGGCATATCGACTCCTTTGTGACGGGGGAGGAGGGTTGTTGGCATTTTATTGGGTTTTATGACAACCCTAAGACCGAAGAAAGATTTTTTTCGTGAGACCTTCTACTAAGATTAAGTTGGTTGGAAAATCTGCCGTGGTTAGTGGGTGGAGATTTTAATGAGATCATGTCGGATTCTGAAAAGGAAGGGGGTTGTGGCAGGAATGCGAGGCAAATGGCTGGTTTCGTGACGCTCTAGACAACTGCAATTTGCTTGATATTGGGTGTGAAGGGGATTTGTTTACCTGGACTAACAGAAATAGTAAAGGTATGGGGGTTTAAGAGCGGCTGGATAAATTTCTAGTTAACCCTGATATGCTCGATTTCCAACCCTCAATTCGAGCCGAGAACTTGGATTTTTGTAGATCTGATCATCGCCCTATTGTGGCTTCCTAGGGCAGTCACATGCCTCATTCTCATCAGAGTAATCTCAACAGGAAGAGACCAAATAGGTTTGAAGAGAGATGGAGTGGTCATGAGGAGTGTAAGACGATCCTTGATAATGTGTGGCAGGCCCATAGATCAGTGAATAACAAGGGTTTTCAGGATAAGTTAGGGACGTGTCTTCGAAAGTTGAGAGGCTGGGATAGAGACAGATTAAATGGCTCTCTCAAAGGAGCAATTACCAGAAAGGAGGCAGAAATTAAAGTCATTTCAACCATACAAGAGGGTCGCTGGAGGCAAGCTCTTCTTAGGGCTGAAAGAGAGCTTGAGGCTTTGTCTGAAGAGGAGGAAAGGCATTGGAAAATCAGATCTAGAGAAGATTGGCTCAAACGAGGGGATCGAAACACGAAATGGTTTCATCACAAGGCTAATTACAGAAGGAAGATAAATTCAATCACTGGCTTGTTCGATGAAAATGGAACTTGGAGGGAGGAGTATATTGATCTTAGTTCCCTTGCATCCAAATATTTCAAGAACCTTCTCTCTTCGTCAAGGCCGAGCTTGGAGATGATTCAGAAGATCACGGAGTGTGTCGAAAAGGAGGTGTCGGATTCCCAAAATGTGAGCCTCACTATGCAGTTCACGGAAGCCGAAGTGATAAAGGCTTTGAAGGAGATGCATCCAACCAAAGCTCCGGGTCCAGATGGAATGCACACTCTTTTCTACCAAAGGTACTGGGATATAGTGGGTCCAGAGACTATGGAAATGTGCTTAAATATTTTGAATGGGGGTGTGGATTTTAATGTGTTCAATGAAACTTTCATATCTCTCATCCCTAAATGCAAGAAGCTGACCCGTATGGCTGAGTTCAGACCGATTAGCTTGTGTAATGTGGCGTACAAATTAATAGCAAAGAGTATTGCCAACCGGTTGAAAAAAGTGTTGGAGACAGTCATATCTCCCAACCAATCGGCTTTCGTTTCTGGTAGGCATATTTCAGACAATGCTTTGATTGCTTTCGAGTATTTCCATGCTCTGAAAAACAAAAGGAAAGGCAAAGTGGGCTGGGTGGCGTTGAAAACTGATATTAGTAAAGCCTATGATCGTGTGGAATAGTCTTATCTGAGGGAAGTCATGAGAAAGCTAGGCTTTGACCAGAAATGGATTTCTTTAACAATGAATTGTGTGGAATCAGTCAGGTATGCGGTGCTCATGAATGGTCACCCTGGTGAGTGGTTTAGGCACTCGCAAGGGTTGAGGCAAGGAGATCCGCTGTCCTCGTTCTTGTTTCTTTTGTTTGCTGAGGGGCTCTCGGCGTGCCTTGACAGGGAAGTTTCTCTTTCTAGACTCTTTGGTATTCAGATAAATCAATTTTACCCCCTCTTAACTCATCTGTTCTTTGCTAACGACAACCTTTTCTTTTTCATGGATACGTTGCAAGAAAGCTGAGTGATTACAGAGGTGCTTAAGATTACGAGGAAGCCTCAGGCCAGTCGATTAATAGGGACAAGTCCATGTTCATGGTCAGTGCAAATGTGGGGCAAAGGAAAATTAATGATCTACATTCTCGCCTGGGAGTCAAACACAGGGCTTCTTTTGGCTTGTATCTATGCCTTCCCTCTCAAAACGCGCGGAGTAAAGCCCAAGTTTTTAAAGAAGTGGGGAGCAGAGTCTGGAAGGTGGTCCAAGGTTGGAAGGAAAGTTTTTTTTCTTTAGGGGGTAAAGAGGTCCTCATAAAAGCAGTGGCCCAAGCCATCCCGGGCTATACTATGAGCTGCTTCCAACTCCCTGATGGTTTATGCAAGGATCTTAGCTCGATGTGTAGCAGATTCTGGTGGGGGTCTTCGGTCACTAAGAAAAAAATCCACTGGAGGAATTGGAATCGAATGTGTTGTAGCAAACAAGATGGGGGGTTAGGTTTCAGAGATTTTAAAGTTTTTAACCAAGCTTTGTTGGCGAAGCATAGTTGGTCCCTTGTGAAACACCCCTCAAGTCTCCTCGCTAGGGTTTTGAAGGGCAGGTACTTTCGAGATGGTGACCTTCTTACTGCCAAGGTGGGTTCTAATCCATCTCTTACTTGGAGAAACATTATGTGGGGCCGTGATCTTTTCAAAAAAGGTTACAGGTGGATGATCTGTGCTTATCGCTACACGCAAGTGCACGTGATCGAAGTAATAAAGAAACTGAAATTATTCCAGAGTATCGTACCCAAGGGAACGAGGTTTAATAAAACGAATTTTAGTTGGCACAAAATTGTTGACAAATTGCAACTTAAGGTAACCGTGGGTGAAAAGTTTTGTGAGGTGTTTTCACTAAAAGAAAATTATTTGAAAATTCAATGGAAATGAAAAAGGGATTCAAGTTGCTAATGCCCATTTGGAAAGAAAATGCAACAAGAAAGCAATTGCAATCGTAGCTAACTCAAGAACTAAGTAAACCGAATTCAACTCCTATTCGACCTTCTATGAAGTATCTTTAGGAGACTAAGTGATTAAACCTATATTTCTATGGCTAATCTAACTTAGATATTTTTGCGCACAATTCCAGTGGTTTTGGAGTCTCGCCCTATGTCTAGGGTCGATGTTTCAAACTTATGTCTAAGCCTTTTCCTCCATTGCTTTTGCGATATCCGCTTCCCTTAACCCTTTCGGTATTAAGTGATCGACAAGCAACACTAGATGGCCAACTAGGTTTACCTAACAATTAACTCACCAAAAGCAAACTAGAGTTCAAGAATTAGCTAGATTGTTTTTACTCTCGAGCTTTACATCTTTCCTCTAGGGCATTCACAAACTTGAATCCCAAAGGAAATTTATCTCTCCATAATTAAATTAACAAAAACAGTAAGATTAAAAGTGATAAAATTCATTGTTACAACAAAGTAAACAATGCAATTAAATTGCAAATACAAAGCAAATCAGTAGCTTCAAGAAATAATTTCAAGAATTCAAGATACAAAATTAACTCAAAGAAAATTGTATATACGTATGTGAAATTCAAGTACAGTAGTTTTCCAAAAATTCAAATAGCAGAGAATAAAATTACCAAAACTTAAATTGACAAACTGTAATCAAACTCAATAACAGAAATCAACATTGCTGAAATTTAAAAGAAATTCAAAAGTGCAGAATTCAAAACTTCACCCATCTTAAAACCCATTCTCCGTAACTCAATCGAACAAAGAAATTGTCCATAACCATACCCAATTCTTAGGTAGATGGGATTGAGAGAAGGATTCTGGAAGTTTAAGAGGAAGAACACTAGAAAAATAAAATCCAAAATTGAAAACAAAGACTACTGCTGTCGGGAACAAAACCCAAAAACGAAACTAATTTTTCTCTCCAATCGAGCTCTCCTTGTTCGGCTTCTTTGTTCAATATTATAGGGATCTCATGCTAGGGTTTCCCTCTTGGTTGATGGATAATCATGGTTAATCATCTTGCTGAATTCGTGAGTCAAATTTCCTTCAAAATCCCGAAATTCTCGTTTTTTACTTAAATTCCAGATCTGCCAGATTGCAATTGCATAGCAATTGCACTGCTGTTGCATTCCACAAAAATTCTGCATCAAAACATTAAGTAAGTGTGAATTTTTTTCTTCTTTTGTTTTCTTTTCTCAACTAACTTAATTTAAAGGTCTTCATCAATCATGTGATTAAATTGAAGCATTTTTTTATTTTTTATCAAATAATATGAATACAAATCACAAATATAACTAAGTTTAAAGGCCAAATAATCCTCATGAATGAGAATTATCACACCCCCAAACTTGAGTTATTGCTTGTCCTCAAGCAATCAAAATCGCAGTTATTCATGTATGAAATTAAACAATTAACCCAAGTTCTTGATAAAACAAATATCCTCTCAGGAGATATCTCAAGCTCATAACACATGTTTATCACAACCAACTTTAATCTCACCTTAGTCTTGACCTTAGCACTTTTCACCCATACTTCCCTAGAATTGTATCCCTATTCTTCTAGTTTCATCTTACTTGCCTCCTACATAGGTCATCTTTTTCGAAACAACTTGACTACACAAAAGAAAAACTCCCCCAAACTTATTTCTTTTTACTGCCAAGTTATTCAAGCATTTTTTTTTTAGGGGGTTCCTTAGTCAATTGTACATTCGTTCCAACTTACCGACACTTTGTGGTGAAGGTAGTTGACTACGAGCACACATCACTATTTGAAACCGTTTTAACCTACTCATTTCCTGAATCAACCTTCCATGCAGAGGCAATCATGGGTGTCATGACTTTCCCTGGTTACTTGGTTAATTCATGGAAATAGGAGTATCCTTTTTTTTTTTTTTTTTAAACAACACTTGGCAGCCTTCATACAACAACTCACAACATGTTAACATTTCATGAATTGCAAAAAATGAATATACAACAATGTGAGGTCAACAAAAGTAATGCAAGATGTCTATCTCCCAAACTTAAGATGTGGCAATGTCCTCATTGACTAGTTTGCTTTTGGGTGGTTGAGATGACCATATATATTAACAAACTTAATAACCCTAGAATTATAGAAACACAAGCTAAGGTAAATGGGTGGTGGGGTGCTAAGGGAAGTAAAGAAGTCATAAAGTTGGGTGAATAACTGAGGAGTGTTTAATGAGCCGAGCCTATTCCAAATATCATCATTGAGGATTTTTTTTTAATCATTATTTCTTTTGAATTTCAAAGTTATTAAGTAATTTTCCAGGTAGATCCCCAGGTAGAGGTGTTCCCTAAACGGTCAACTTAAATACCTCAGCCTAGACAGGATTCTGCCTTAGACAGAATTTACTTAATCAACTTCTTGATTCACATTAATAATTTTTTTTTTTTTTTTTTAGAGGCACACGATTTTAAAAACAAAATATCAAACTTAACTAACACAGAACTTCAAACAACTTGGGAGTTAATTAAACAACATGAAAAAATTCAAGGAACAAAGATAAGCAAGTTTAAGATAACAACATCACAATCCAAACTATCATAGATTTAATAAGTAAAATTTAGGGTGCAAAGAACAACTCCCCTGATGTCGGGGAAACTCCGGGATGTCGGGTCCTTTGAGGCGTTTGGTGAATTGCCGCATCCCGTTTTAGATCACTCTTTTTTTTTCTTTCAACTTGGCTAATTCAGTCCTTATTTCACTTTTTGCTGACAGAATGTAATTGCTTTGCAAATGCAATCTTATTACATGCTTTCCTTTTCCCTTTCACCTGAACTCACAAGTAAATTGTTAAAAAGTTCTCGCCAACTGTTTTTTTTCTTTTTTAGCTATTTACAAAGTAGCAATACCTGATTCCTTTTTTTTTTCCCACTCGATTTCTATTAAAGAAATAGAAACTTTATCTCTACTCATACCTTCTCCCCAGTAGGGTTTAATCCTCTGACCATTTACTTTAAAGATGTTTCCTTTCTCGTCCTTAAGATCCACAGCCCCGTGTTGGTATACTT
Source organism: Trichosanthes truncata (assembly GCA_033996785.1). Lineage (NCBI taxonomy): Eukaryota > Viridiplantae > Streptophyta > Magnoliopsida > Cucurbitales > Cucurbitaceae > Trichosanthes > Trichosanthes truncata. Next base: position 55,639,246 of record JAWPNB010000003.1, read on the forward strand.
TTTCAATGAGAAACGGTCCTAACCACCTGGATTTTAACTTACCTGGGAACAACTTCAGTCTTGAGTTGAATAATAGTATCTGTTGTCCTGTTTGCAGGTCTTTATCTTTTATTCTTTGATCGTGCCATTTTTTCATCTTCTCTTTGTATAGCTTTGCATTTTCATAAGATGAAAGTCTCAACTCTTCATGCTCGTTCAATTGTAGTTTCCGCCTGATTCTTGCCTGTTTTAGATCCAAATTCAATCTTTTTATTGCCCAGTAAGCTTTATGTTCCAGCTCTTACGGTAGATGGCATGCTTTCCCAAATATTATCCTGTACGGCGACATTCCCAATGGTGTTTTAAATGCAGTCTTGTGGGCCCATAATGCTTCATCCAATCTTAGAGACCAGTCTTTCCTTGAGGGATCGACTGTTTTCTCTAAAATTGTCTTTATTTCTCTGTTGGATACTTCTGCCTGCTCATTTGTCTGCGGGTGATACTCAGTTGCAATCCTGTGCTTGACATTGTATTTAGCTAGCAGGCCAGCCATGGCTCTATTTACAAAATGTGTTCCTTCGTCACTTATCAACACTCTTGGGGTCCCGTATCTGGTGAAAATATTTTTTAGTAGAAATTTCTTCACCACCTTTGCATCATTTGTTGCGGTTGCCAATGCCTCTATCCACTTGGATACATAATCTACTGCCAGCAAAATATAGATATTTCCATATGATGGGGGAAATGGTCTCATGAAATCAATCCCCCATACATCGAAAATTTCTACTTCAAGTATGAAATTCATTGGCATTTCATTTCTAGCAGATAGATTTCCTGTTCTTTGACAACGATCACAACATTTTACAAATTCCTGAGCATCCCTAAACAATGTGGGCCAAAAGTAACCACTTTGGAGCACCTTTGCTGCCGTTTTGGTACCTGCGAAGTGTCCTCCATATGGAGTTGCGTGACAAGCCTTCAGCACTTTCAGCATATCCTCCTCTGCTACACATCTTCTCCAAATTTGGTATGGTCCAAGCTTGTAAAGGTACGGTTCATCCCAATAGTAATGGCGCATGTCATGAAAAAATCTTTTTAGTTGTTGTGAATTTGCATATGGTGGTGCTAATCCGCTCACTAAGTAATTTGCTATGTCTGCATACCATGGGGTTGAGTTTGTCTCTACTGCCAATAGCATCTCATATGCAAACTCATCATGAATATTTTCCCCTTCTGCTAAAATTCATAAATTTCAACCAAAAAAAAAAAAAACTCTAATGTTGTTTTCTTTATAATTTAACAATTGCATATCCTACATGTGTTTTATGATATTTGGAGCGAGAACATATTATATTGTTAAAATTGCTATACTTTTTAAAGTTTGAGGTTAAGATTGCAATACTTATCTAAGTTTGAGATGCAATTTGATGAAATTGAAAGTTTGGGGTTAAAATTGATACAACTTGACAAGATTAAGGGTCAAAATTAATTTTTTTTCTTTTAATTTTTGTTAAAAACATACATTTAGTTGCCAAAGCAAAGTCTGAAATAAAAAGTATGGTTTATTTATTTAATTTTTGGTTAAATTACACATTTAAACTCTAAACTTTCAAATTTATGTTTAATGTACTCTTCAACTTAAAAACGTGTTAATAAGTCTCCAAACTTGTAATTGTGTATCTCATAATTGAGAATATTTTAGATTGTTTTATCTTTCTTTTTTCATTTTAAGAAATTCTTAAGATAGTTCAACCTCTAAAATGAACTACATTTAACATGATGTGACACAATCAAACATGTCAAATGAATTGAGTGAGTACAGCAGATTTATAACTGACCACTAAAGTCAAATGTGAATTTTCTCAAAAAAAGAAAAAAAAAAAACAATAAAGGTCAATATTTGATTGTTTGTGTTCTTTATTTTTATGGGGAAACCCCCCCCCCAAATGTTTACCTATTTGTCATCTTGTATCAAATTTCATTCTCAATTTTTAATTTCATCAAATTGGACCTAGACTTAGATAAGTGTTGCAATTTTTACCATATGTTCAATTTCTATCAATTTACTCATTGGTTTTAACCAAAAAAAAAAAGAGTAAAAATCTTGATAAACTCACTAATTTCAATAAAATCAAGTATTGCACAAAATTAAATTAAATTTTATTAATGCACAAATTAATCATTGAATAACTTTTCCTACACTCATAAATTTCAATAAGAATTTAGTTCTAAACTCATTGAATATCAATTTTGTATCAAACATATGTTTTATAATTTATTAAACGCATATGAGAATATTTTTTTAACGATTTTTTGAACAAAAACTTAGTAGATGGTAAAAATTGTAACACTTTTTGAAGTTTAAGGTTAATATTATAATATCTAAGTTTGAAGCGAAATTTGATTAAATTAAAATTTTAGAGTAAAAATTGATACAATGACAAGTTTAAATTATTTTTTTGTCATGATTAATAGATAAGGGTTGTGTTGAATTTTAAATTCTATTTTTATTCTAAAAATCTAAAAAAAAATATGGAGATGTGGGATCAAACTTTTAACTTTAACAAAGATAATTGATATCTTGTCCAGGATTTTAATTTGTATGGTCTATGTTAATGACTTATCGGCAATTTATTAGAGTGTGATAAATGACTTCATAAATAGTTTTCATCGTCTACCTACCAATATTTGTTATAAAAAAATTATATTAAGGAAAGTATTTGCTTATTTGTTTTCATACTTTAGGTGAGTGAGTAAAGTTTAATTTTCAATTTGTTGAAAGTGAGCAATTTTTGATTCGAATAAGAGGTGTGAATTTGAACCTACTACTTTTAAGAGATGATCAATATCTTAACTAACTGAGTTATATGTTACATTAATTTATAGAGATGTATAGCTCAACTAATTAAGTTATTTTATATTTATTATAAAAAGCAAGTGTTCAATTTTTCATTCACAGTTGAAAAAAAAAAAGATTAAATTACAAATTTTGTCTTTATGGTTTGAAAAAAGTTAGAATATAGTCCATATGGTTTTAAAAATTAAAATTCATCTTTATGGTTTGATAAAATACTCATAAATAGTCCATGTAGTTTTAAAAGTAGGGACTATTTATAAGGGTTTTATCAAAACATATGGTTTTATCAAATCATAATTAGGACAAAAGTCTAACTTTTAAAATCACATGAACTAAATTATAACTTTCTGCAAATCATAGATACCAAATTTGTAATTTAAGAAATTAACAAAATGATTCTTATCTCAATAATGATTACTTTTAAAATCTAAGTTAGAAAACACAACCACAACCACATATTCACAAAACACCCCATCACAAAATCAACTAATAAAAGTAGTAACAAAATAGAATTCTTAATAGTCAATTTGAGTCTAGCTCAACTAGTTGAGATATATATTTTCAACTACATGTTATCAAACTTAAAAAGGAAGAACAAAAAAAAATCCTTAACAAAACTACAAGAACCACCTATGCGTGTGTATAAATATTATATACTTTCTTTCTTTTGAAAAACTTGGGGTGAAAGATTCAAATCTTTGACCTCTTGATTGAGATACATGTGTTTATATCAGTTGAGTCATGCTCATGTTGACAAGAATGAGAATAATTTTTACTCATTATTCCCATTTACAAATTAGTTTAATGAATGTTGGATTACAAGTTTAGTCCCTAAACTTTCAGGTTTGTGTCTATTTGATATCTGAACTTTAAAAAGTATCTAATAGGTCCCTAAACTGTCTATTTTGTGTCTAATAGGTCCCTAAACTTTAAAAATATCTAACAAGTCCCCAAACTTTCAATTATGTGTCTAATAGGTCCCTGTCATATTCAATTTTTTTAAAAAAAATTAATTGATCTATTAGATATAAAATTAAAATTTATATCTAATACAACCCTAAACTTTCGATTTTGTATCTGGTAGGTTCGTGCATTTTAAAAAATATTGGATAGGTCAGGGACCTAGTAGACACAAAATTGAAAACTCAAGGACTAATTTGACACAAAATTGAAAGTTTAAAGACTTATTAGACACTTTTTAAAGTTCAGAGACCAAATAGACACAAACCTAAAAGTTTAAGGACTATACTTGTAATTTAACCTTTAATGAAATTGTAAGTTTGTAACAATAAAACTAAGACCGTTTGATAACCATTTGGTTTTTGAAAATTGTGCTGGTTTTTTGACTATTTCTCTACAATGATGTTAATTTTTCTTAAGAAAACATTTGAATTCTTAGTTAAATTCCAACAACAAAAACTATTTTTTTCTTAATTTTCAAAATTTGGTTTGGTTTTTGAAAACATATGTAAAATGTAAATAACAAAACAAAGAAACTCTTGGGTGTAAATAGTGTTTATAGGCTTGAATTACAAAAGCATAGAACTACAAACTAAATAGTTATCAAATTGAGCCTAAATGTGATTTTCCACATAAAAGTACAGCTAGAGTAGAGAGTAGATTTGTCCATAAAATATTGATTTAGGTCCCGTTTGGGATTGCGTTTGCAGGAGGAAAAAGCAATTAGGGAAGAATTTTAACCATTTAGGCTATTTGGTAAAACTTATTATTTTTAAATATATCTAAAATCCCTCCTCAATTTACTCATACATTCAAAATCACGCTCATACTAACTTTTGAATTTAGCTTTTCTAAAAATTTGCTATATTCTTTAACTAAAATTTAAAAATTTCAAATTTATCCTTCCATTTTTTTACGTCTATCCTCCTATATTAACGAAATTTGGATTGATTCAATTTTTTATAACAGTTATTTTTTTTCTATATTTTTATCAAATAATTTAGATTAAACAAAGTTACACGCAATTTAAATTATATATATTTTTAAATAGTTATTTTATACTAAATTTGAATTAAATATCGATATAAAAATAGTTAAAATAATATGTCTAATTTAGTCATTATAGCTAAACCACAACAATTTCCATTGAATCTAATAAACGATGCGACCTGCTTTTCTATGTTTAAAATTGAAATTTACCAAATACTAATGTACTTCATACGATAGCTAATTTTTCTAAAAGTACAGTTAGCACCAATTATTTTAAAAGCTACAACAATTCTTAAATATAATTTAATAATTAAATATATCATTGCACCTTTTCTATCCATATTTGTTTCAACTTTAAAAAATTATAAATTAAAATAAAAGTTCCGACAAAATATATTAAATGAATATATATTACATATTCATTTTGTTTTCTCCTGAAAATTGTTTCTGAGAATATATAAAAAGGAAACATGTTTACATATTTATCATTTAAAAAACAACAATAAAGAAAACGCTACTGAGTTTTTATTTATTTCTTTGATTGGAAAGTATTAAATAAATATACATGGGGTTGTTTGGGCGCATAGTTGTTGAGTTATGAAGTTTGAGGTTAATTTATCTTGGAGTTAATTTATCTATGGAGTTAATAAATTTGTGTTTAGAGTGCAAAGTTGTTTAGTCTGAGTTAGGAAGTATGTGTTTGGGGTGCAAAGTTATTTAACATGGAGTTATTAAGTCAAAAGTTTTTAGTGCATATATTTTTAACCTGAAGTTCTGAAGTTCGATTTTATGCTGGATGTTTTTGTTTTCTTAACTTTTTGTTCAACCATTCAATTAGATATATATTTGCCTAAATTTTTAACATTGAATTAAGATGTCATCTTAAAAGCTTCACAAATATTTTACAATTTTTGCATGTATCATCTATAGTTAAGGTATAGACAAAATAGTTTTGTTTCATACCAACAACAAAACTACAATATGCTTTTACATATTAGAATATGCACAAAAAATATGTAGGCCAACAGGAGTTACATACATGGTTCACAAAAAAAATTTGAATGCCCAACAAGGGGCCATATCTATGTTCCATACAATATCCAAAAAAAATGTTGATTCAAACAAAATGGTTGATAGATATTTTAGCCACAAGTGGTGGCTACATGAATAATTTTTTCTAAACTCAGTCCAACAACTCTCCTCCTCCTCTCTATTGGCCTTTTCTTCCTAATCAAACAATCTCAACAAAAAGCAACAAAGTTTAATTGATTGAACCTCTAAAAAAGTGTTTTTAAAAAACACATTTTATTTTAAACATTTTATTTTTATAAAAATAGTATAAACTTAAAACACTCATATGTTTGATTATACTTTCTCAAAAGTGTTTTTATACAAAGTTTGTTTAGTTTTGATACTTTCTCAAAAGTTTCTTTATATTCAAAATGGTTTTAATAATGTCAAATTACCATAAATGATGACTCTTATTAAAAACTATGATATGGTCGACCACAGCCAAAAGGGTCGTGGAAGTGCAGTCGATAGTTGGAAATTGTCGTCGGTGATTGCGTTGGTCGTCGGAGAAGGTAGTCGGCGGTGGACATCGGTCACTGGAGAAGGTCGTCGGAGAAGGTTGTCGTCGGTGGCCTCAGGTTGCCGGAGAAAGTCGCTGGCGGTGGTCGCCGGTCGCCGGAGAAGCGAGGGTGAGAGAGGGAACGAAAACGTGTGAGAGAATAAGGTTACTGTTCTCAACCCCACTGAGTTGGTAAATTAAAACGGTGATAAAATATGTTAATGGACCAAACGTTGGGTTGACTTAAAAATCCAACCCAACTCAACGGACAAGATAGCCCCTATAGGTTAAAATACCATTTTGGTTCATGTACTTAGGATTTTATTATATTTTGGTCTCTGTACTTTCAAATATCCAATTTTAGTCTATATATTTTCAACAAAGCTAAAATTGGTCCTTATTGAAATTGGTAAAATGATAATAATAATTTTAATACAAGAAAATACATAATTTGAACATATTTCTAAAATTTATAAAAGAAATGCTAATAAAGACTATTTTTTTTAAAAAAAAAAAGTTAACAATAAACAAACAGCATGTCCAATTTTAAGCTTTATTGTAAGTATATGGACTAAAATTGGACATTTGAAAGTACGTGGACTAAAATGGAATAAAGTCCAAAGTAGAGGGACCAAAATGATATTTTAACTATTTAGAGGATGTTTGGGGTACTAAGTGAGTTATAATAATATGTGGATTATAATAGTTTGTGAAATTATATAATATTGTTTAAAATGCAGAGTTATTTAGTATGGAGTTATAATAGTCTGTATTTGGAGTGAAAAGTACTACACAAATTATTATAATACATGTTATTATAACCCATGCCCCAAACAACCACTTATATATTACATCTCCATTTTGTTTTCTCCTGAAAATTGTTTTTGAGAATATATAAAAACAACATGTTTACATATTTATCATTTAAAAAACAACAATAAAGAAAATGCTACTTTTTTTTAAAGTTGTCTTCCTTTAAAGTTTGTTTGGAGCGCTGAGTGAGTTATAATAGTTTGTAGAGTTAAATAATTATGCATTTCAAACACAGACTATTATAACTCAGATTAAACAACTTTGTATTCTAAACACATATTATATAATTTCATAAATTATTATAAATCACTTAGCACTCCAAACAGTAACTTAGTTTTTATTTTACTCACTATTACTATTATTACATGAATGCCTTGTTTGTTTGTTTGTGAGTGGTAATTTCAAACCAACCCATGACATTTGCGTCTTTTTTCTTTTTTTGATAATAACATTTATTACTCACTCAATCACACTTTATAAGTTGAATATATAATATGATTTATAATGTCTATATCACCTTAAATTTCACTTGATTTTATCTCTAAGGTTTCATAGTTTTTCTACTAGATCCTACTCAACAATGGGGGTTGAACTAAAACAAAAAACAAAAAATCAAGAATGGGGTTGAAGTTCAATAGATAAACGATATATGATATTTAAAAATATTATTTTTAAGGATTAGTAATATTTTGAATGTTAATCATCTTATCATCATATTAAATTTAAAACTTTTTGAAGGGTTGAGTTGAAAATTTTAATCGTATGGTGTTGATTGATTTTTTTTAATCCAACACTATCGAGAGGTATATTTAACATTTAAAAGACCATACGAACAAAAAAAAAAAAAATTAAGGACATTGAAATTATCATTTTTCTAATTAAAATTCAACGACACTTAGGAGTATGAATTCGTTTGATTTATATAAAATACAAATTAAGTTCATAAACTTTGAAAAGTGTTTTAAACTTACAATTTTGTGTCTCATAAGTCCCTAAATTTTCAAAATGTATAATAGGTCATTGAATTTTGAAATTGATGTCTAATAAGCCCTTAATTTATTAGATATGTCTTAAAATTCATGAAATAATTAGGCAGCTAATTGAATTATCATAGTTTAATTATACACAAAATTGAAAGTTTAAAAACGTATTAGGCAACTTTAAATTTCATGGAGCTATTAGACACGTAATTGAAAAGTTAAGAACCCATTAGACATTATTAAGTTCAAAAGTTAAGAACCCATTAAACATTTTTAGGTAAATACAAAATTGAATTTTTGAAAACTTATTAGGCAACTTTAAATTTTATGGACCTATTAGACACATAATTGAAAAGTTAAGAACCCATTAAATATTTTTAAGTTCAAAAGTCTATAAAATAACCATGAAAATTACAAAATAAATAAATAAACTTAAAATTCCCAACTTGAGCATAACTTGATTGGTTAAGACACATATTTTTAACCAAAAAGTCAAATATTTGAATCTTCACCTAATATGTTGAACTAAAAATAAAAATAAAATCTTAAAATTTAAATAGACCAAATATAATAAAATAGTGTAGATATATATCAAATTATACATTTAGGACTTGTTTGGATCAACTTTTCAAATGTTAGAAGTACTTTTTTTTTTTTTAAAGTTTAAAAAGAATTTTTAGGCAGTTGAAAAATTATTTGAAATAGGAATTTAACTAAATTTCTAAAAACACTTTTACAATCTAAGGTGGAAAGAAAAACTATGAAAACGATCTTCCCAACAAATCACATATTTTGCCTTTTCGATTCAAATAAATGGTTTTTTAAAAAAAAAAAAAACTAAATGGTTTTCTTTAGTTTAATAAATAAAGAAAACAAATTTCAATCTCCGTTGAAAATTGAAGTAAAGCTACACGAGGAAGGGAGACAGCGTCGCCGATGTTTTGGCGTTGTTCAACATTTAGGTGGCCAAATAAATCGGGAATCGGGGCACGAAGTGGGGCCCATCACAGATTTGGGATAGCAACGAGCGACTCATTCTAGACCACTAATCCCCGATGACTCCACCTCCTCTTCTCTGTTCCTCTCGTTCTCGTACTTCTGTCGTTATGGGAAAAAAGAAAATTTAATTTTTTAAAGTTTATTTGTTTTTTTTTTTTAAATTCAACCATTGGGCGCCGAAATGTGGAATAATCAAGTTGTATTTAATTGAAACGCGTTTAACACATTCTTAAATTTTTAATTTTATATTTAATAAGTTGTTAAACTTTAAAATTATTTTATATAACATCTAATTTTTTATTTTGTGTCAATAGATTCTTGACCTATTGATAAATTTTTAAATTTTATGGATATACAAAAAATTAAAAAGTTAGTATCCTATTATACACAAAATTTAAAACTATTTCTAATAGATTCGTGAGTTTAAAAAAAATGTTAAAGATTTATTAGACATAAAATTAAAATTTGAGGAGACTTATTAGACAATTTTAAAATTAAAGGATTTTCTAGACACAAAATTGAAAATTTATGAATCTTTAAGGTTGTATTTACTCATTCCTTTACCTTTTAATAAGTTATTGAATGTTTAATTTTGTATATAATAATAGAATTTTAACTCTATAAGTGGATATGCCTAAAATTAACCCACCATGTAGAAAAAATATTCAACATAGTTGAGTCTTAATAGCCATCAGCTGTGAATTTAAAAGTTCACATAACTTTAATAACCATTAAATACAAATTCGAAGTATTTTTACAATTTATCTCTCATACATTAGAGAGTGCAAAACCATCAGTGACATAATGATAGTTTCCTCGAATAATTTTTCCACTACGTAATCTTTCAATAATACATGTAATGTATCACATAGATAGAGTCAATCACAACGACTTATTAAATTAAAAATTAAAATCTTAACAACTTATTAAATATTTTAAAAGTAGGAGGACAAATAAACAAATATTGAAAGTTCAAATATCTACAGGAGACCATTGAAAATATATATGTATATGTGGGGGAAAAAAATTCTCCTCCCTAAGGATTGGAATTACACGCTGGACGTAATGGTGACCACGAGATCCAACGGCGGAGATTTATCTACTTTCCCACTTGCAATTCGTGGTGCACATTTGAGGCTGGGTGGGGCCTACTGCACCAGTCATCAACCCCCAACTTTTCTACACACCTTGGTCAGGCGACACGTGGCAAGATAACTCCCACATGTGATTAAAATTGTTAATTCTTTTTTGGTTAAAATACCATTTTAGTCCATGTACTTTGGATTGAATTCCATTTTGGTCCATGTACTTTAAAATGTTTAATTTTAGTCCCTGTACTTTCAATAAAGTTTAAATTTAGTCCCTCACGTTAAATTAGCTTAATAGCATTAAAAGCACATCCGAGTTGACAAAAAAATATACATATAAAACTCCCACGTGGCACAGTCGGGTTAAAAAAACGATGGGTTCAATCTACAGTAAAAAAAACAAGGATTGCGCATCTCCCTACGCAAGCTTCTGCATCAGCCCCTGGCTGAACTCATAAACCAATTCATTCTTCACATCTAAACAAAACCCACAAAACAAAAACATGGAATCAGTGAAATGGGGATTTTGGGAACAACGTTTTCTTTTCTTTGATTTGATTTGATTGTGTGAAAAGGGTTTTGAGGGATTTGTAACTGGAAACGGCGTGGACTAAATGCATAGTGTCGGCGAGGCGGCGGAAATGGATTAGAGCCCAATCGAAGGCGTGTTTGCTGTTGGGTCCATGGTCGACGGCGACGAGGATGTCTCGGCCACGGCGTCTCTCCACCGTCTCTCTCTCCAGCTCCGGCTCCGGCACCACCGGGATCAGCAACGGAAGGCGGACTTTTCTCCAGTTGTACTCTTCTTCTTCATCCAATGTATCCATTAGAAAGAAAAACGAGATGATCAAAACCAGCGATGGGATTTGGGGTTTTGCGGGGGGTGTTTGTGTGTGTTTGGATTGGGGAATCGAATCGGAGAGATGGGAAATCGGTGGTGATTGGGACTTTAAAAATGGTGGCCGGTGGCGGTTTCTTCCTCTTCCTTCAAGCATTTCTCTACAATTTATTCACTCAAAAAATGGAACCCTACCCGACCCATTAAGAAAAAAAAATCCATCGTTTTTTTTAACCCAACTGTGCCACGTGGGAGTTTTATATGTATATTTTTTTGCCAACTCGGATGTGCTTTTAACGCTGTTAAGCTAATTTAACGTGAGGGACTAAATTTAAACTTTATTGAAAGTACAGGGACTAAAATTAAACATTTTAAAGTACAGGGACCAAAATGGAATTCAATCCAAAGTACAGGGACTAGAATGGTATTTTAACCTTCTTTTTTTCTCATACGACAATTTACGTGTGGGGCGCGGCCTAGACAAATGAAGAGAACGGAGATGGGAGAGTGAAACACGAGTGGCTCGTGCTTTGCCAAAGAAGGCAATGGGGTAGTGTCATAAATGTCCTATTCGTTTTTTTCTTTTCATTTTATTTTTTTCAAACGTAAAATGTGCCGTTCGTTTTTTAATGATTGCTTTCTTTTTTTTTTTTTTTTTAAAAAAAATTATTTTTAAATTATATTTAATAAGTTATTGAACTTTTAGAAGTGTATATAAACCTATGAAGTTTTTTAAAAATTGATCCTTATTAGCTTTCTCTCTATAAATTTTAGAAGTATGTTCATATTGTGTCTTTATTGTATTAAAATTATTATTATTATTTAATCAATTTTGATAAAAATTAACTTCAAACTTATCATATGGACCAATTTTAATATTTATTGAAAGTTAAAGGACTAAAATTAGACTTTTAAAAGTACATGGACCAACATGGAACAAAACTCAAAGTACAAAGACCAAAATGGTATTTTAACCTTAAAAGTATGTATTGGGTCTTTAAATTTTTAATTTTGTGTCAAATAGATGTATGTTATATTTCTAATTTTTAAAAATTTATTGACAATCACCTTTCAATTTTATATCTATTTGGTATGTGAATTTTAAAATTTGTTGAATATGATAGGAATATATTATAGACACAAAATTGAAAGTTTAAAACCAGCTAGATAATTTTTATTGTTGCTAAATTTTGGACAGGAGAAATCTCACCTGACCTATACATGACAACAAAGGTGAATTTGTATTATTGGGGGAAGAACGTAGCCTGCAGGACAAGAAAACCTGGACACTGGTGTGGTGTAGGCTACACAAGCTCCGATGCTTAAGTTAGAGAGAGTTCTTTAGAGAGAATTAGGAGTTCTAGGAGAGTGTTGTAGGCTGGAATGAACTTACTTCGCTCTCCCCTTTAGAAAAAGCTTAAATACCTTCCTTCCTACGGTTTTCGTCTTCGAATGGGAAACGAAAGGATCGAACTAGGCTAGACCGGGGGTACACGGGCCATGAGGGACCGAGGCAAGGCCCAAAAGTGGCCCTTACCATGTGGTCGGCCAAGGCCTACCACATGCTTGGGCTTTGGTCGAAGCCTTTATCTTCATCACTTCCATAAAAGATCAAGGCAAGGCCCGAAAGGAGGGCTTGCCATATGGTCGGCCTCAGCCTCAGCTGAGGCCGACCACGGGTAGAGATGTCCATTTTTCCCGCGGGGACCTGCCTTAATGGGCGGGGAATGGGGGGAAAAAATTCACTGCGAGCTAAATGGGACGGGGACAGGGAAATTCCCAATCCCCATTCCCTGTTTCCTGCCCCGTTTATTTGTGTGTGTGTAGATAATTGGATATGTTTGAATTATATAATTAAATATTTTAATTATATGTATGGATTAATTAGATAATTTGATATGTAATATTGTTTTGTTTTTATTAGGAGGTTCAAGAATTTTATCTTTAAATAGATATTTTTTAATAGAAAATTAACTATTTAAATTAAGATTTTTGGTGAATAATTAACAATGTAATTGAAAATTAACGGATATTTTCCATAGAAGTTAACTATTTGAAAATTTATCAAAAGAATTATTTGATTCTTAAAAAAGAAAAAAAAAACTAAACGGGGAATAATTTTCCGCGAAATTTAACGGGGATGGGGATTCAAATGGGGGATGGGGGCGGGGAAACCATCCCCGTCCCCGCCCCGCCCCTCACCGTGGACATCTCTAACCACGGGCTTGGGCTTCGACCCAAGCCCATTTCTTCGTTCTTTCTCGTACTGGGCCGGTCCTTTATCGATTTCATTTCGTTTTAACTTCGTATTGAGTTTCTTTCCTCGCTTGGCCCTTCGTTGCAGCTCTTTAGCCAGCCCATTCTTGTTGGTCCAACTTCACTCATAACATTAGCCCTCACTCCCTAGTTAGGATTCGAGATTACGAGCGTGTGAAGTAATTGCATGGAGCCTGACTTGGGAGTAGTTTATTAGGTTTTGTAGTCATTGTTGACATTTCGAGGTTTGCCTTGAATTCTCTCTAGTTATTGTTGTCCATCGACTCCATCCTTGTGAGGATATTCAGTCTCCTAGAGTGTCGGTTTCTTCGTTTTTTCGTAGGAATTTTACCTTGCGTCTTGATTTCCCCGTTTTCCTATAGGAATTTTAGGGTTCCGTGATGCTTATCTTGCATCTCAGATTATCTCCAGGATTTTTGTCTAGTCCCATAGGTTGGTCTCTTCCTGGTGGGTAAGATTTTCCTCTGGATATGTGCTCATCTCCATCCTGGAGAAAATTTAGGGCTCCAAGGTTCTCCTTAGATCTCTTAAAGATTGTCGTCAAACCCCGTAGGGAACATTTCGATCTTTCTTGGGGACTAAAACTCTCCTCTGGATTCGCAATTTGTGCCATTTTTCTGGAGAGAATATGTAAATTCGAGGGCTTCTTCAAATTTAAATGGGATTGTCATCAAACTCCGTAGGGACTATTATGGACTTCCCGACCTCCCGTAGGAGGGAATTTTAGCCATCTAGTAGCCGTGTAGCTTCGTGACCTCATGTTGAAGGGAATTATTGGCTATTCAGTAGCCTCGTAGCTTCTCGCTTTTCTTAAGCATTTTTTGAACAACTGTAGCTTCATTTCAAGCAGATCTTGGGAGAGGAGAAGAGAAAAATGAAAAGTGGAGGGCATTGAGGAGAAGAAGACCATACTTGGACACGTTTTACATGTGTCTGGTTTGCCAAACAGGACCGATCTAGTCGGCCTCGACCCGTCCAAGGCACACTTAGCGCACCCTACTGCCAGCAGGCCTGTCTCCTGATGTGCTTGGCTCGCACTGTCAGGCATGTCGTGCGCGAGTCACTAATTGGCCTAAGCCGACCCAAATTCCTTTTTTTTTTATTTAATTTGAATTTCATATCCAAATTTCCCTCCAATTTCTCTTCATCCTTCTCCTATAAATAGAAGCTCATTTCTCCATATTCTCACACCATTCTCATTTTTTCATTCTCTCTTTAAGGTAGCTTGTTGCTTTGATACTCTTCCACTTTTTTCTCCTTTTCAGTTCCCATCGAATTTCTTCGTTTAGCTATTGCTCGAGCATTTGTGAGAGCTGTGAGGAGTTTAGAAGCTCCATCTCGTCATAGTCTTTCCCTTATGAGTCAAGAGAATATAGGCGAAATTAGTTTTACTCCACTCCCTCTTCCTAAAGGTTGGATTTAAATTCGTATTCTTTTTTTTTTTAATTCTTGTGCTGGGGAGAGGTTGGCCTCAACCAAGGTGGTCGGCCTCGGCCCCTCTGTTTCAGCTTTAGGTTGTTGCTTCATGTGTTTTCTATAACTCACAATTTTGTTGCTTCGTTTTTCCATATATGCCTACATGGTTTACTTTCTTTAAGAAAGATCCATATGCCTTCCCACAGTCAAATGATTCTAATGGGAGTGGAGGAGGTACTATAAATGAGGGCTAGTCTATTTTTTGTTTTGTATTTTGCTTGTCCCTTTTATCTTTTCAATTTTAATGTAAGACTTTACTTTTTTATTTAATGAAAGTTTAACTTTTATTTATCGTCATTGTTTCTCTTTAATGAATTTTACTTCAAAAAGATGAACTATGACAAATAAAATTACTTAAGTCTTATTAAACAAGTTAAATCGATAAAGGGGTCCCTCATTCATGCACTCAAACCACAAAACCAAAAGAAATCACTTACTTGCAATGTGCTCGGCCTCGAGGTATGAGGTCGGCCTCGGCTTATATGGAATGTTTGGCTTTTTTGGCTCGTTCTGCATAGCTTCTACCTTTTTTTCAATTAGAGAGACATATCTCTTTAGTAGCTTCTGCCTTTTGTTTAATAGAGATGCATATCTCCTACGTAGCTTCTTTACTTTTTGTTTAATAGGAAAACATATCTCCTTAGAGCCCTCTAGTCAAGTAGGAGTTTTGGTTGAACTCATGCTTGAGTGACACAATTTGTAGCTTGAAAGTAGAGTTTTATTGCTAATAAAATTTGAATCTTACATGAACTTGCAGAAGTTGACAAAAGAAATCATAACTAGAGAAAAAGTAAACAGAAAAAAGCCCTCTAGTAGTCCATAGGGGTGTGGTCGGCCTCGACTTCGACCTTGCCGAGGTATGCCTCCTGCTCATGGCTTGGTATTTTCACTTCTCTGAGTGCATTGAAGTAACACTCCGTTGAAGCTTTCTGCTCCCATTTTACTATTCCCACTCCATTCAAAGTAGGGAACTTTAGTAGCTTATGATAAGTAGAAGCTATAGTCTTCAGTTGATGGAGTGTTGGTGTTCTTGATATGACATTGTAAGCTGATGTGCACTCCACTACCAAGAAGTTAATCATCTTAGTAGTTGCATTCAATCCATCCCCAAAGATGATTGGAAGCTCAATGATGCCTTCAGAAGTTACTATTTCTCCACCAAATCCAACTAAGGGAGTCAAATTCTCTTTCAGTAGTCCCATCTCCAACCTCATTGCTTTAAAGGCAAGCAGAGAGAGATCATCAGTTGAACTTCTACCATCTATGAGGATTCTGTGAACCTTCACATTGGTTATAATTAGGGTAATTACCAGAGCATCATTATGGGGCTGATGGATGACCTTAGCTTCAGCCTATGTGAATTCTAAAGCTTGGTTCACAGTTTCGGGATTGTCTGAATACATACCTGGATAATCTGGGTCGCGTCTGGCCTCATGAGCAATTGCCTTCCTTTTCCTGCTGAATTCACCTCCTGCTGGTCCCCTAAATTTGGTTATGATATCACATGGGAGTTCTACATCTAGTCGGCCTTGGCCATTATTGAGTAGTGGAGTGCACTTCACTGATGTATTCTTTCAGATACCCTTCTCTGATCAGGGTTTTGAATTCGTCTCGTAGTTGATAGCAAACGTGAGTTGCATGACCATGATCTCAGTGAAAGAAACAATATTTATCTTTGTCTTTTTTTCCAGATGGAGTTCGCATCTTGCCTGAAAACTTTACCAAAATCAAGTGGTGAATTTCCATTAAGATCTGCTCGGGAAGGAGAGTTGTGGAAGTATACTTGTCGAACCGTTGACTAGGGACTACTTTAGGGTATGGCTGGCCTCGACCTCCTTCCTCGGCCCTCATCCTTTTCAAATTGAAAAAATTGTTGTCATGAGCTCTTTCTTGCTTTGAGTGTCTGTTGCTTCTTTCACGATCAAATGTAGCTTTTTTCGATCGTATTAGCTCCTCAACGCTTATATACTTTTGAGCCCTTATTATAAACTCAACATAGGAAGTTTGTAGTTTCTTTCCAATTGATCTAAGCAAGCCTTTATCCTGCAAACTTGCAACAATGGCAATTAGGGCAATAGTGTCTGTAAATCCATCAACTTGTAACGCTTCTTTGTTGAAACGAGAAACATAATCGCGTAAGCTCTCCTTAGGCCCTTGCTTTATGGTGAGCAATTGCATTTGGGGCTTACGTTGGTCTCGCCCTCCCAAGAATTGCGTTACAAATGCTCTGACCAACTCTTTGAAAGAGCCAATGGACTTTCTCTTCAACTTTCTGTACCATTCTCGTGCATGTCATATAGTGTAGAAGAAAAGGCCATGCACTTGATTGCCTCTGAAACTCCATGGAGTTCCATATGGGATATATAGGTGTCCAGGTGTTCTATGGGATCGAAATTACCGTCATATGGAGTGATGGTCAGCACCTTGAACTTCTCAGGAACCTTCTATCTCATGATCTCATCATTGAAAGGGGGTCGACTTTCTCGATGAAAGCTTCAAGATCCCACCTCTCGATCTCACGAGTTCTGAGAACGTTCCCTTGAAGGTCTCCAAACTCCTTTTGAATTTTCAGAATATCTGCTTTCCATGGAGGGACTTTGGGTTTGTGCTTCATACCTCAATTTCACCTCCTCGGCCTTCTTCTGGTCGGCATCAGCCTCGGCCTGCAGCTTTCTCTTCAAATTGATTAGACTTTGCAAGTTCGATGTCGCTTCAGTATTTCTCGAGATCGTTGCTTCAACCTTACTTGGTCGGCCTTGGCCATCACTCTGCGAGACAACATGCACAACAGATTTTAACTTACTTACCTTGCTTTTGACCAAGGGCTAACATGGCATGTCGTTTCCTCCAAGGATCAGCTTCTCCGTTGGCTTTTGGGTATGAGATTTTGACTCTCCCATCCCCTCAACCACCTTCGTTTTTCCTTTTCTTGGATCTCGTACGATAGGTGGTTTCTCATTGTGTTTTTCTTCCTTCTGAAGGTCTTGCTTGTCGAGTTTTTCTAGAATCTTCAGCAGGTACTTGTCCATGTTGTCGACCTTCTTCTTAAGCTTGGCCATCTCTTCCTTTGGTCGGCCTATGCCAGTATGAGGCCAAGGAGAATAAACCTCTCTTGTGCGTCTTGGATGACGATCTTGATCAGAATCGTCTCCATCTTCGTTCTAGTGATTGTTTTTCGGCCTTTTACTCATCTCTTTGTAGGATTAAACTTAAGCACAGGGTTTTCCAAGTAAGCATCGTCGTTCCCCACAGATGGCGCCAACTGCTGTTGCCAAATTTTAGATAGGAGAAATCTCACCTGACCTCCACGTGAAAACCATGGTAAATTTGTATTCTTAGGGGAAGAATGCAACCTGCAAGACAAGAAAAACCTGAACACCGGTGTGGTGTAGGCCACACAAGCTTCGATGCTTAAGTCAGAGAGAGTTTTTTTAGAGAGAATTAGGAGTTCTAGGAGAGTGTTGTAGGCTGTAATGAACTTACCTTGTTCTCCCCTCTAGAGAGAGCTTAAATACTTTCCTTCCTAGGGTTTTCGTGGGTTTCCGTCTTCGAATAGGGAATGAAAGGACCGAAATGGGCTGGACTGGAGGTACACGAGCCATGAGGGATTGAGGCAAGGCCCAAAAGTGGGCCTTGCAATGTGGTCGGCCTCAACCTCGACCGAAGTCGACCACGGGCTTGGGCTTGACCTAAGCCCCTATCTTTATCACTTCCATGAGAGATCGAGGTAAGGCCCAAAAGGAGGCCTTGCCATGTGGTCGGCCTTGGTCGACCACGGGCTTGGGCTTCGACCCAAGCCCGTTTCTTCGTTCCTTCTCGTCCTGGGTCGGTCTCCTGTCAGTTTCAGTCCGTTTTGACTTTGTATTGGGTTTCTTTTCTCGTTTGGCCCTTCGTTGCAGCCCTTTAGTAAGCCCATTCTTGTTGGTCCAACTTCACCCATAACAATTTTAAACTTCAATGGCCTATTAGATATAAAATTGAAAATTTAATGATTTATTTTTTAAAGTTCAATGGTGATCTATTAAAAACAATCATGAAGGTTTTGGGACTAAACTTATAATTTAACTTCAAATGGAAAAAATGATTAATAAAAGTTGATTTAAAATTATATAAATCAAATTCATATATCAATAAAATATTGATTTTATTATTGTTGGAGTAGTATATAGATTTTATTTATATTAAAGTAACTACACTGATAATTTTTTGAATGTTTAAAAATGGACAGACTTCCATTTGCAAAGCTTACAAAATAATGTCAACCTAGTCTAACTCAATCGGTTAAGACATATGCTCTCGACAAAGAAGTTATAAGTTCAAATTTTTCCACCCCAAATGTTGTTGAACTAAAAAAAACACATTTATCCAATGTTCTCAAGTGTCTTTAAAAAAAAACATGAACAAGAGATTATCTAACTCTTGAATACCCAAATGTCAAGCACCGTTGATTTCTAAATGTTTCAACTTCCGATATCTTCAAAATAAATAACTGATTCAATATTGTGTTAAATCAACATTCAACTAAAAAACGTATGCCAATGAGTTATGATAAATAATTTACTTTAACAATACTTGTGCTTTTTTGACAAAGTGTCGTGCCTACTAGAAAACCTAACATTAGTAGTTTGATAGGCAGCCATAAACAGCATCACTAGCCATTTGAGGATTGCACTTTTTAGAAAAAATATATCAGTTTTGTGTTTTATCCCTCTAATTTGAGTTTAACACTTAAATGTTATAATTGCTTTAACAAACATCACATTGACGATAGTGTAACTTTACAAGTATTTAAATCATATTTTAGTTACCAAATAATTGAGGGGATCTTCAATCTCCATAATTCCTAAAAAAGTTATATAGAATGTTTGGATTAAAATGTAGGTTTCACGAAAATATTAAAGCTTTTTTTTTTTTTTTTTTTGAGTACAATAGGGATTGGGAGGATTCGAACCACAGATCTCGTGGTCGTTAACACATTCAATATGTCAGTTGAGGTATGCTTTCTTTGGCACAATATATATATTTCAAATTTCAAATTTAAATTAATAGGTTCACATTTATGATATGATGGTTAATTAATATATATTATGGCTCATGTCAAATAAGTGAACTCCAGCATTCTATTCTTAAAAAAAAAAGTCACTCTTCTCAAGTTCATATTTAATTCGGACATGGCTTGTTAATATGTCGAGAGATTAAATGAATTTCGTTATTTTTTTAATATCCTTAAATAGAATTATTCAATTTCAAATTATGTTTTTTACTTTCATAAAAATTTGAACTAAAATAGTCGAATTTTGTAGGATTTCCCATCATTTTTAAGTATGTTATTAATTTATTATTGTCATGATTTAACTTTCCATGTTGAGAATTCCACATTAGAAAGATGAAGAGAGACATCACAATTTATAATATATATGAGCTGCTCATTGCTAATTATTTTTGAGATCGAATCCTATGTGTTATCTAATATGGTATCAGAGTCTATGGAACCCATGTCACAACCCGCCCCAAATTACTCTACCAAACCTAGGATGAGCTGTGACGGCAGTAGACTCCAAATGTGAAATGGAATCTATTGCCGAGGCTTTATCTCTTCTTCATTATCTAACATTATCTATAAATATCCCATAAACAACGCAAACAAGATTTCTCTCTTTTCTTACAATAAATGATATGCAATGACTTGACAAGACTTGTGGCAGATTCTGATTAGCTAACTCCGGTTGAAACTCAAGAGCAACCTGGTGGAAAAATTAAAAATAAAAGAATGAGCTAAAAAGCCCAGTGAGTGGTGATTCCTTAACAAAATAAATTTTCAGAAAAGAAAATTATTCTCTTACTAAACTGAAGTTCATAACTCTGTGGAATAATGTAAATCACGAATAATTCATAAACTCTCAAGATCATTTAAATACATTAAAATCTGTAAATAAAATCCACTCTTGAAAACAACGACTCTTAAGTCAACAATTCTTGAAAACATAAGCACAAGTTCGTAAAAACATAGATAGAGAAATTTGCAATTATAGCTTTGAAAATCATAAGCATAAACTAGTATAATTCATCACCAAATCTGTACCAAAATCTCTGTCATACTGGCGTAGAGTAACCTCAATACGCACAGCAGAGCAATATCTGTCATACTATGTATCGAGTAATCTCCAGATACATAGCAAAACACATCTCTGTCATACTATGTACCGAGTAATCTCAAGGTACATAGCAGAGCCAATCTCTATCATACGTGCACGTAGAACTACCTCCAAAGGGCTAAGCACCCTAACACATGGCCCAAAGCCTATGTGTGCGCTAGAGTGGGTCTCAAAGACCTCTATCTCTAGTATACTATGGAAACACATTCTCATAACATATCGGGTAATCACCATGGGTACAAAGATCTAGTGGTTTGAAAACGCTTCTAGCATAAACCGCTTAACTTCTCAAACTCTTTCTAAAAATTACATTCTTTCTCTAACATAGTCTTTCATAAACTTGAGAGATTTTCTGAAATAACATTAAACATTTATACTTTCTCCAATAATCATCAAATCTCTCAAATAATATAAAATATTTTCAAAGTCATATTTTCTTTGAGACCACATCTAAAAAATCTCATACATTTCTCAATAAACATTAAAACTCTTCAATTTTAAATATGTTAAATCATGACTTCAATTTAGTGATCATATGTCACTTTCTTATCAAATTAGCAAATCATCAATCTCAATAATAAACAATTTGTGAAATACAAGTAATTTCTTCCAAATTTTCAAATAACTAAATCATTTGCATTAATATTAATTGCAATTGATTTCAAATCTCACAAAGTATCATCAATTACTAAAATAATTGAAATACTTTATAAAATAACCACTCACAGAAATATCAACATCGGATCTTCAGATCATATGCTAGTCCAATTTCTGTCCAATATGAAATTTCCAATAACCATACCATAGATTATGAATTATTTTCAAGAGAAATAAACATAAACTTCCTATTAATCAATTAAATTAATTTCCAATTTCTTTCTCTTCCATCTTAATCCAAATTCTCAAATTAAACTTTCTCTCTCATTCCAATAATGTAGACAACATATTTGTCTTTTCTCCAATCAACTAATATTTTCTTCTCTCTCTCTCTTCCACAATCCATCTTTTTCTTAAAATCAAATAACATTTATTTATTTCCAAACTACCTCTCTCATTTACATCTCCTCCTTTCATATTACAAATTGTCAATAGAATAATGGTTTATCTACTCCAATTCAATTCTCTCTCTCACGTGGGCACCCATCTCAACCAAAACTTTCTCCCTCTTCATAATACCCTTGTACTAACCATCAAATTCTTCTAATTTCTTTTATTACCAATGTACCTTTAATGATAAAATAATCTTCACTTCTTTTCACTATTCATCATCTTCTTCCTTAAACTCACAAAACATTTCTTCCCTTTCACAAATCTACAACTTCCAATCTAACCCTTTCATTTCTTTCTTTTCATGATTATAAATTTTTCCATTGATCTTTCCACACCAACTATTCATTTCTTGGAAATCTCTCTCTCTCTAGAATTTATATTGCAATAGTCTACCAAAAGCAACATGATTTGCTCATTCACAAATTTCTTCATACAACCAAACCGAGCAAGAACACAATAAATTAGTAAACCTCATACAAGCTTTTAAAAAGTAGAAGAAATCAAAGAGATCCACAACATAAATCTCAACCTTTCATGGTTATCCTTGTACCAATACTCCACAAAGAAAATTCATGGAAACTTTTAAACAAAATGAATCAAAACTCCACCTTAAAAAGTGTCCAATACTTCAATATTTCTTAATCTTTCAACTTTTAGAGAAAACAAAACTTACCCAACTTGAAATCTTGCCTAATAAACTTTCTCTTCTCACGTAATTCTCATTCTCTTTCTCTTTCTCTCTCCTTTCTTTTCCTCCTCTCATTTTCTGTTTTTCGTGAACTTCTTCTTTTCCTTTTTTTAAAATTTTTTTTTTTAAAACCAAAATAGTGTATGTGGCTTGCAATCTATCAAATAAGCATACATGTGGCTTCTTTGAAGCCATACATTATTTCTTTTATTTATTATTATTATTATTATTATTTTAACTACACAAAAGCTTCCTTCATCCACGTGCCTCTCACAATTCTCTAATTTTTTTTCAAAAATACACCAAAATCATACATATTTTCACTTTTCTCTTTCCTTTTTCTTTTAACAAAAATTTACCCAATAAATTTCAATTTTCTTTTACTTCTAATTTATTCCAAACTTCTCATCTTTCAAGACATTTGAAAATCAAATAACCATTATGCCATATAAATACTAGAAATCCAAAATTGGATCTTACAGCCCAAACGAGTATTCGGTCCAAAAATTGAGATCCGACCCAAGTATGGTAAACCCACAGAGGCATCATCTTAAAGGGGCATGTTGAAGATCTCACATCGGAAAGATGAATAGAGACCTCACAATTTATAAGATATATGAGTTTATTCTCTCATTGCCAATTAGTTTTGAGATGGAACCCCATGTTTATCTAATATTCCATCCATAAGGGTTGAAAAACTATAGTAACAAACATTTTATTTTCATTTAATTTTCAACTAACATCAAAGTACAAAATCTTAATAAGACCAATTTAAAATATTTCTCATTCTAAACCATATAAAGAATTTAAAATTATTTTCAGTATTTTAAAGCATGAAGTTTAAATTTATTTCTAAAATTTAATATAGGGATAACGACATAAATGGTCATATTTAAATACGTGTTTTGAAAATGGCCACAAGTCTTTAAAAAAAAATTGTCCAAACGATTTTTAACAATTTTAAGTGGAATTTATTAAATGACCACAATACCCCTTTACAACTTTTATGAAATCTAAAATTTAAATATAAACAAATCTATCCTAAAAAAATCTCTTGAAACAAAAACTATTTAGTTAATCAAAATAATGAAAATAGATAATTTGATACATGATTTTAAATTAATAACAACCAAAATTATTTAAAAATCGGACTCTACATAAAAAAGGTTCTAATTAGATTCAAGGAAACGAACTATTCTTAAATCAACTGAAGTTGCATGTAACTCTAAAACCATCTATACAAACGCAATCCCCCGGTCCCCATTAACATCTATACTTTGCCCAGTATAAAAGATTAAAAAAAAAAAAAAATCTAGAAAAATTGATAAGACGATTTACCTTCAAATATTAATTCCTTCTTCGTTTCTTCACATCTGTCGAGTTTCTTCACATCTGTAGGGTTTCTTCATTTGCGAAAACCATCTGCATTCAACTACAAAATTTGCTTTTTTCTTCGTTTTGTCAAAAGGTAACAAATACTTCATATCTCTAGTATCTACAACTTCCATTCCCTTTTATCGATTTCGTTGGCTATAATCGATTATGTTTCATCGAAAAAAGATGAAGCTTATTATGAATATAGTCTCTAAAGTGCTAAAAACGAAAATATATCCGAACCAAAATATTAACCAACTTAAAATTGTGATAATGATTATCTTCATCCCAAATCTCTTCATACAATATACTTACGGATTGAAACGACATCACAACTCAAAAAAATACAACGTATCAATATAAGCATAAGATGAAAAATTAATTAAAAAGAAAGACAATGTGTTGGAATAAGCAAATCTGAAAATGCGAAGAACAAACACTAACAAGAGACATCGAAAAGAAAATAAGACAATCGAAGCTGATGAAGAAAATAAATTGAGAGAAATCGACGAACCAATCAAACTAACTTTTATAATATAAAAACCAATTAAAAATTCGTATATGAATAACGATTTTAAAGATAAAATCATATATATTTTAAGACGCAACAACTTATCAAAATATAAAAAAATAAATAAAATTATAACAAATCACAAATTTGAATTGAAGATAAAGGTTTCAAATATTTATATTGTTAGAGAGAAATTGAATCAAGGGCAAAATTATCAAAAATAAAAAATCATCTACCACGTCATCCCAGAGTGGCCATATAACAGAAACTTTTGTTTGGTATATATATCAAAACCAAATTTTTTTTTGTTAAATTATCAAAAATACCCCTAAATTATGGAGTTGGTTTCAATTATACCTCTAAACTTTGAAAATTTTTATTTTAACCCTTAAACTTTGAAATTTGTTTAAAAATAACCCTTGAAGGTTTTTTTCGTTAAATTTATGGACGAAAAATGACGTATTTGCATATGTTTTGATTTTCTTTTCAACGTACATGTTCAAATATGTTCACATAAGCAACAATACAAATGTAAAAACATCATTTTTCGACCATTGAATTTATTGAAAAAAGCCTTCGAGGGTATTTTTGAAACAAATATCAAAGTTCAAGGGTTAAAATGAAACTTTTCAAAGTTTAGGGGTATAATTGAAACCAACTCTATAGTTCAGGGATATTTTTGATAATTTAACCTTTTTCCTATCCACACCAATTTCTCTTTAATCTATTTATATATATTTTTTGAAAAGTAATCTATTTATAATTGGTTGGGCCAGAAACTAGCGCAGCTGGACGGCCCGGCCCAATCCATACTGACTCAGAAAAAAGCCCAAAATGGTCGACGTGGGATTTAACGGGCCCACAAAAGACGATGATTCGGATGACGTGGCAGATTATGAGGCCTGCAAGTTCGCCGATACGGATAACAGAAGGAACGAACTGAGAGGGGGCCAGTCAGGTGGGTGGATCGGCGGATGCAGACCAGGGTCCGAATTCCTTGTTTCAATCTGGAATTAGAATCTTTGCCGCGATGCTAATCGGAACCATAATCGCACCTCGTAGTTTTTTCTCGAGAAACAAACAAAAATCATCTTCGTCCTCATCCTCATCGTCTTCTTCTTCTTCTTCTTCTTCTTCTTCTTTTTCTTCTGCGTATAACTGCTCGCCGGTGATTCCTCTGTGCTCGGGAAGAAGGCCTAAAGATCCGCGAAAAGACGACGATAATGATGATCAGACACGTATGGCATCGGTATCCCTTTCTCTTTTTTTTTTTTACTGATTTTAAGTTTGTTTGTGAGTTCTGCTTCGTTGATGACCTCTCTAGCTACTTTGGATTTTAGTTTAAGTTTGAATCTACTGGAAACTCTGTTTTATGAAATTACTCGAAACGGATTAGAGGCTTTTCCGAAGTTAATTAGTGTTGAGAAATGGTTTCCGTCTTTTCCCGCCATTTTGAGTGTAATCGGAGGTATTTAGAATGGAGTTACGCGTTGGTGCTGAGATCTAGAATTCTGTTTCTTCTGAAATTAGGTTTAGGATTTGATTTCATCTGTTTTAAGTACTAGTTAGTCGCCGATGAAGGTCTTTAACCAATACTCTCATCGATAATAGGATCCATCGCATCCAAATTACAGGGAAAACTCACTTGGTAAATCAAGATGAACAGCTTTCAATCTCTGAATTGCCAAATCAAGAAAAGTAGGATAATGCTCTTGATCAAAATGCTTTTCAAGGCAGTAATATGCTTTAGCTTGGTAATGCTCTTGATGGCTCTGATAAAGGCATATAACTTCTGATTTGCTTTCTTTAATTCTAAAAAAGCTGGCTTACTCTCCTGAATATGTTTTAACATGATGCCCAACAGCATTTCTCTTGTCCTCTTGATTCTGAACGAGTGTCGGTCTATTAAATGATTAAGAGTTACTTGTTCTAGCATATTTAGTAAGATTAATAGCCAGTTGGCTATATTTATTTGTGAAGGTTGTTGAGGAAGAGATAAAAATGAGGTGTTATTTTTAGTATTATCAGCTAGCCTTTAAAGCACTAGATCCTCAAGAGAAGTCAACGGATTCAACTGCCAAGTTTGTTTATATATAACAAGTAAATTTGAATTATTATTTTTTTTTTGGGAGGCTTCGCCCACTCCAAGATTAATTTGGAGAGACAACAGGAGTTTTAAATGATTTGAATTCAAGACTTTCCAAATATCCCAAGCCTTTACATTTGGACCCAATTGGGAGCTAAGACGGACACGTGGGCACTCCAACACTTGTTGGACACTTATCGTACACTTGTTAGCATAATAGATGTGTTAGACACTAGTTGTACAAAGTCAATATAGGTCCAACATTTGTTAGACACTTATCAAAAACTTGTTAAGTATACTAAATAGACACATAGTATCATATAGGACAAAAACAATAAAGGTTAAATGATAAGTTTAGTCCCTGAATTTTGAGATTTGTGCTAGTTGGTTCTTAAACTTTCAAAAGTGTCTAATAGGTCCCTAAACTTTCAATTTTGTGTCTAATAATAGGTCTTGAACTTTTAATTTTGTACTAATAGGTCCTTGACAAATTCAAAATTTTAAAAAATTAATTGATCTAATAGATATTAAAATTGAATTTTATGTCTAATGAAACTCTAAGGGGATGTTTGGGGCAAGGGTTATAATAACCTGTGTTATAATAACCCATGGAATACTCTGCACCCCAAACACAGACTATTATAACTTCAGACTAAATAACTCTGCATTTTAAACAATATTATATTATTTCACAGACTATTATAACCCACAGACTATTATAACCCCTGTTATTATAACCCACTCAGCGCCCCAAACAGCCTCTAAAATTTCAATTTTTTGTCTAGTAGATCCGTGAATTTCAAAAAATTTGAAAGTTGAGGGACTAATGTGTAATTTTAAGAGTTTAGAGACCAAATAGACACAAACCTCAAAGTCTAGGGACTAAATTTGTAGTTTAACCAATAATAAATTTTGAGCGCGAAATACTTCAAACTCATTTTTTTTAGGCATATAAATGCATTAACTTATTGATTTTGAATGTCCTTATAAAAAAATGATATATATTTTAATAAATGTGTCATTCTCGTGACCATGCCCTAGATTTTTTAAAAATGATGTATCACCGTATCCATGTTGTGTCGTATCTGTATATGTGCTTCTTAGATTGGGAATAACTCGAGTGCTTTTAGTTTGTGAGCTAAATATTTGAATTTTTCCTATCAAATGCTGTGGGATCGAGTTTATGTTTAGCATTGACGTTAACAGTTACATAACATAAAGTAAATGTTTCTTATGTCACCTTACATTGGCTTGGCATTTTTTGGGGCCAATGAGTCCACTGCCTGTGAAGTTTTCGGCAGGGGGATGATAAGGAAATTGTAAGGCATGAGGTTAAACTACAATTTCTTGAATCATATCAAAGATCTAATGAACACTTTACATCATTGATTGCCAATTATGTCAATCAGGTGATAAGGAAATTGCAAGGCATGCAGTGAAACTACAATTTCTTGAATCATATCAAAGATCTAATGAACACTTTACATCATTGATTACCAATTATGTCAATCAGGTGATAAGCTCTCAACAGATTGGGACAAGGCTTGGTCGAAGTTCAGAAAGCGAGGAAAAAAGACAATCTTCTCCAATTTGTCGCCCGACAAATACGTAAGCTGGAATCCGCGGAGGTCAGATTATCCATTGTCTGAAGAAGTAGATCCCATAAAAAGAACAGAGAGAACAAACCTGATGCTGTGGACTAGTCCAAGATTTACTCTAGCAGGTGCAATTGTAATTGTCACATTCCTGTTGGTCTATACAATTCTTGCACCAATTAATAAGTGATTTTTGCTGGGGTGTTGAAGTGTCTGGTCCTAAATAGCTTCTAAGTGATTTTTGCTGGGGTGTAAATTTGTATGGAAATTCAATGGAATCTGGGTTTTCTGTTTTGATTGCTTTCTCTAAGGTCTGTAAATTTGTATGGAAATTCAATGGAATCTGGGTTTTCTGTTTTGGTTGCTTTCTCTAGGAAAATGTCTAATACCTTGCACTAGCTAGTGTAGAAATTATTGAAAGAGGCCACTACAATGTAGCTTGTAATTTTAAATCGATAGATGTATGAAAGAGCAAGTATGAGAGTATTTCAAATCTGTATTTATTGGTTGTTAGGTGTGTGTGTGTGAATATTAGGAACTTCTATTAGTGGACGTGTAGGTAAATATTTGTTGTTTTTTAAAGTTTAACTTATATTATTGTAGGTTAAAATATCATTTTGATCCCTATACTTTGGATTTCATTCTATTTTAGTTCATGTACTTTTAAATATTCAAATTCAGTCTCGGTACTTTCAACAAAGCTTAAAATTGGTCGTTACTGTTGGTTATGTTAATTTTTATTGAAATTTGGTTAAATAATAATAATAATTTTCATGCAAAAAAAGACACAATGTGTACATCTTTCTAAAATTTATGAAAGAAAGACTAATAGAGACTAATCTTTATTTGAAGAAAAGTTAACAATAAACTAAAAGTAGAAACTAATTTTAAGCTTTATTGAAAGTTCATAGATATGATGGATTAAATTTGGACATTTGAAAGTAAATAGACTAAAATAGAATGAAATCTAAAGTAATTGAGATCAAAATAGTATTTTAATTGTAATAAAATTATATTTTGATGTTCACCGCCTCAATTTTCTTAAATGTAGAAATCTATTTGGTTTAAATATAAAAAAGGTAGTCTAAAGGATAACCAATCAAGAAAAAGATGATTTTACCTACATTGACATAGCTTGGGGGTTAAAATATTGCTACTTCATCTAAATTAATCATTCTAAGCTTTGAGCATGCTCAATTGGTTAAGACACATATTTGACTAAAATGTCAGAGGTTTAAATCTTATCTTCATAAGTTGTTGAACTAAAATAAAAGTTAGAACCACCAAAGTCCAAATTAATCCACGTCTTTTGCTAACAAATTTTAAAGGACGAGATGTTTGGAAAAATAATAATAGGTTAAAATATCATTTTGCTCTATGTACTTTAGATTTCATTTCATTATAGTCACTGTACTTTCAAATGTCTAAATTTAGCCTCTGTACTTTTAATAAAGCTTAAAATTGGTCTCTACTATTAGTTTATTGTTAATTTTTCAAACCAAAATTAGTTTTTATTAGTATTTTTTTATAAAATTTGAAAATATGTTCACATTGTGTCTTTTATTGTATGAAAATTACTATTATTATTTAATTAATTTTAATAAAAATTAATTTTAAAATAATAATAGGAGCCAATTTTAAGTTTTTATTAAAAATATATGGACTAAATTTGAATATTTTAAAGTATAGGAATGAATGAAAGGTCGAAATATCAATAGGAAGCAATTTTAAATTTTTGTTTGACAATATATGGAATTTCGAAGTACAGGAGCGGAGTAAATGACCAAAATATTATTTTAACGAAATTATTATCACTGATTGTTCAGACTCTTCCCTTCGCTGCAGCACGTGCATCGCCCAATTCAACTACCATTCTTCACAGAAGAATTTCAGTTGAGGCCTCTTGAGGTTGGGCGTTGGCGGGATTGTGCGAGTGGCCGCTGTTCCTCTTCGTCTCCACCCCCCAACTAACTCAAAACCCCACAATGTCCAAAACCTCTCGCTTATCGCCATAGCTTCAATCGCCTCTTCGATGATGAAAATGGCGATGACCCAATTTTCCTTCTGTCCGCTCGGGCTTCTGTTCTTCGTGTTCTTGATCTTCGCTTACACTTGAGAGATTGTTTGTGCAAATGGGGTCTCCCCTTGTTTTCTATTTTGCAATCCTTTGTTAGAGAAAGACAATTTGAAATAATCCCACTGGAAGTGAAGATCGTCTTGGAGCTTGAGGGAATGAGTGGTTCGAGAATCCATGGATAGGCTTGAAGGATTATGGTTCGTCTTTGTCCTCGTTTTCTTCTTTCTGAAGTTTGAGTGTTTTGATCAATTGTTCCCCATTTTGTTTATACTTGGAGTTTTAGATCTTCACATGAAGTTATTTTAAATATGGGTTTTGGTGCATTTTCTTGTTTATAGTATGATTATAGGTAGAAGCAACAGAGAGAGTTGTAGAGGGTTATGTTCTGTTGTCTGGATTTTTCTATTGTTTTAATGCTTATTGATTGTGTACTTTTAGTTCGTGTATTCATTATAGTGTTTAAGTAACAATTATTTACTGGGATCTTCATCATATTGAAACATTTGAAAAACTTGTTTCAAATGTTAAGATATTCTTTGTTGGGAGTTTTGAACGGTTCTTGCAGGCTAGGAAGCTTTCAGCAAGTGTTTACTACTTGGCTGGTGGTCTGTTTCCTTAGTGAAAAGATCCAACAACTCTTTGTGATTCGATTACTAAGTTGGATAAGCATCATATGCCTTTTCTTATTGAATCGATTAGGTGCTTTATAAATCATTTTGGGTTACTAAGAAACCAATGTTGGATATCTACTACTGACGTGTTTGTTAGGGGTGCGAATATAAATCTACATTGGTTGGAGGTAGAAAATTCAAGTTATTCAAGTAAGGATGAGATCTTGATTTGTACAAGACTATTTGGATAGACACCAATAATAAATGTATGCGGACTTAGACCAAAAATGGGCAATATCATAATGAGATATGGAGAGGCCGATTGTCCTTATAATGTTTGTGCTCTAGTTTGAATAAATTGTAGTAATAGATGTTTGGAAGGTTAGAAAGGACATTTCTTATTTTGTGATCTTTCATGAATATAATGGGTTAACATCTTTTCACATCTTCTTTGATTATTTGTCATCTTGTATAAAAATTTATACTCTGTGGGTCTTGCCATGCTTTGTGTGATCCAAAGTGCTGGAATGTTCTGTAATACTTTATGAACTTCATAAATAGCGCACACCTGCTTTCATTTGCTTATGATCGATCAACCAATAATCTTTTTCATGGTATAGAGTAGTAGTTAAATCATTAGCTAAAAAAAGGAAACAATCTTAGTGAGACACTTTTGGACTGTTAGGGGCTGTTTGGGGCACTGAGTGGGTTATAATAGTCTGTGAAATAATATAATATTGTTTAAAATGCAGAGTTATTTAATCTGAGGTTATAATAGTCTGTGTTTGGGACGCAGAGTATTCCATGGGTAACACAGGTTATTATAACCCTTGCCCCAAACAACCCCTTAAATGTTGTTTTCTTCTCTAGAGCTGAAGAGACTAATATGCCATCAATTTCAGTTGTGAACTTTGAGACAATACAATTATATTTCTCTGTGTATTATAGGTATGGAGTTGAACCTGGTTTGAACACAAGCAATGTATAAAAGCCATTGCTTAAGCATCTACCAGTCATGATTCTTTGTTGGGCTCTTTCAAGCTTGTAATTCCTAATGCTATTGGGAACAGCATTTTGGGAAATAATTTTTTGGTCATCAAAGTTTTGTTGAATATTCGTAGGCGTATTACTTCTGAGGAAAGCGTAATTTTTTGTACATTATGGACAATAAAGCAGCAGAGAGAGTTGTTATTGCCAAACCGATTGCTTCGAGGCCAACATGTTCTAGTTTTAAGTCATTCTCAGATATCCTTGCATGTGCCTTCGATACTTCTCCACCTAATATGCCGTCTGAAACCATGGTTGCTGCCATTAGACCGAAGACAGTGAGGTTTAAACTGAAGGATAATCCGGCTCCATCACCCAGGGTGATTTGTTCCTCTGAAATTTTACTTCTATAGTTCTTTTTCTTTTCAAAATGTTGCACCTCATGATGTGACATTCAACATTTTCAGGCCAAAATATCCGAAACGGCCCCTGGAATGAACTCTCGTAGTTCATCTGATAATCTCGCTATATCAGACAGCAAATCCACTGTTTTATTCAAACCTTTG
This sequence comes from Trichosanthes truncata, assembly GCA_033996785.1. Lineage (NCBI taxonomy): Eukaryota > Viridiplantae > Streptophyta > Magnoliopsida > Cucurbitales > Cucurbitaceae > Trichosanthes > Trichosanthes truncata. The sequence continues at coordinate 55,671,773 of JAWPNB010000003.1, forward strand.
GCAAAACATGTATCGAAAAGGACTGTCTCTCAGCTGTCACTCATGGTAAGTGGCTTCATAGTTACATCTGTTTATATTCGCACTTTGATTTCTTTGCTGGTACATACTCTGTAAAATATGATAGCTCATCGAGTTTGGTTCAGTTCTTTATCTGTTTGATGCTCTTTAAATACCATGATGCTACATAAAAAGAAGAAAGAAAGAGAAGATTTAAGCACTCGAGAATCTACATAACTTTGCTGGCTGCTCTTTTACTAGGGGAATGCCAATTTGCAAAATCATTTACCGCTACCACCAGTTGAGGCCCGTATTCAATGTCCAAACCAAGATAAAGACAATGTCAAATCTGTGCTGAACTCTAATCTTCGGAACATCACATCTGCTGTTGAAAACAGTCAATCCATCGAAAGTTCAAGAGTGACATTAAATTATAGCAAAGGAGATCCAACATTGCTTCGTCCTCCAATTAGTTGTGGTCAGCCTTCTTATGACGGATATAACTGGCGGAAATATGGGCAAAAGCAAGTTAAGGGAAGCGAGTATTCACGGAGTTATTACAAGTGCACACATCCTAGTTGTCCTGTCAAAAAAAAGGTTGAGAGATCATTGGATGGAAAAATTGCTGAAATTGTTTACAAAGGTGAGCATAACCACCCAAAGCCTCAGCCTCTAAAACACAACTCATCGGGGACGCAAGGGGAAGGGTCCTTATCAAATGGAACTGCACGAGATACTAACTCCGAGTTGTGGCTTAATTACCTCAATGGACAAATAGAAGGTTGTGAAAGTAGGCTCGAGAATCAGATCGACAAAACTTGTCAAGGCAGAGTCATACAACCCTGTGATCCGGTTGCAATTAGAGACGTGAATGCTGGATGTGGCATCTCTGATAATTCATGCGGTCTAAGTGTAGAATGTGAAGAAGGAAGCAAAGGACTTGAGCCCATGGGTGATAAATTGCGAAGTAAAAGAAGGTAAGAAAAAGCTCTTCAACTATGGTCATTTTGTCTGAAATTCGACTCTGCCTCTCTGCTCATATAGTTGTAAAGAAACTTTGCATCTTAAATAAAGGGATCTTAATATAATCTGGCATCCGAGTGTGCTTGCTTGTCCCTCTTATAGTTTCTTTTCCTTTTCTTTTTTTGGGTTCTTATGAGCTATACGTTCAATTTTCAATTAAGGGGAGGCAAAAATCCAACAAATGAAGCCGCTACATCAATTGAAGGTGTGATAGAGCATCATGCTACGGCTCGAGGCTCAACTGACATCGAGATTTTTGGCAAAGGCATTCGTTGGAGGAAATATGGGCAGAAAGTTGTCAAGGGAAATCTATATCCTCGGTAAGGACTTAAAGAGCTGCATCGATGTGCTCTGCGTAAACTTGATTTCATTTTGGTTTCTTTTTACCATATTCCTTATTCCAGTTTACTTGTTTCCATCCTCATCAAGTTGCCTGATATTACTGTATACATCTAATGCTAGTTGCAATGGAGATTCTTCTGAGTTCTGATATTTCTATTTTAAATTGTCACTCACTCTCACTTGTTTCTACAAATTCTAGTGTTTAAGAACTTCCCTATGAAATTTTGTCAGTCAAAAGGAGTAATCCCATTCAATTTAATGACAGCATGAGCATCACCAACCTAGGGGCTTGTATATTAACCACAAGTTCTGCTGGTATATTCGTCCTGAGTCATCTCACTTTAAGTGTTTGCCTTGCAGAAGTTACTACAGATGTACTGGCCTCAAATGCAAAGCACGCAAGTACGTCGAAAGAGCATCCGATGATCCAAATTCCTTTATCACTACTTATGAAGGAAAACACAACCATGGTATTTCACTAGGTAATGCAAATCCTCTAGCTCCTGAAATGGAATAAACCAACTAATAGAAGCACATGGATTGATTCACTTGTGGAGCAGAGCAAAGCCAGTATGTGGAAAGGAGACATTCAAGAGCTTTGGAGGATCGTCGACAAGAACAATTTCGAAGATATCAGTGTCTAGTGCTCGGCTCACATTGACACATTGTTTCGTCTTCAACGCCCACAGCTTTGACGAGTATGGTTTTTTGCAATGACCAGTTCCTTTGCACTATTCATTGTGCTGCTTTGTTTTTATGCTTAGAACCAGTCTTTCAAGTTCAAACTAGTCATTGTTGTTCCTAGTTAATACCTTCTGTCCATTGTGATATTTATACAAAAGGTCTGAGTGAATTTTCAAGAACTTTCAATCAGTTTGTTAGATTTTGTAGACATCAAACCAACATAATAGCTTTATTTTTTCCTCCTCTCCTTTCAATTATGGAGCATATTGTACTTTTCTGAAGCAAAGAAGTTTCTTCCTTTTGAGCTTTTTATTTATGTACACATGTTCTTTATCATAAATAAAATAAAATAAAATAAATCAACTAAATTATTGCCTCTTTATTGTTATTGCTGACATCAACTTGTTTCAGCCAGCTTTTGGAATTTTGAATCTTTTATCTCATTGGTCATTTGAAACCAAACAAAATAGTACAAGTTAATAATTTCTCTCTCTCTCTTATGGTTGAACACTTCAATAGAGGGAAAAAAAAAATCTTTTTGGAGGAGAGTCTTATTTGTTTTAATTTGATTTGAAGAAAGAAATCATCTTCTATAATGATCATAACATGGAGGGCCTACAAAATAACACGAAGTCTGAATTGTGTAAAATAAATTTTTAACGCCAGAATGTCTAATCTTCACATATATTCTTTAATACCAAAATTACAAATAAATTAATATGAAATATTAAAAAAATTCCACTTATGCAAATTGAAAATCAAATTCGTATTACAATTTATATTTTAATATTCACATTCACATGTTTTTGTTATTGTTCAACTTTGTTTGGTCAAATATAAGACCTTGAATATGATATTTTTTTTCCATTCTTATCCCTGTCTGTATATATATAATATAATATATGAAATACATGCCACGTAGGGCTGTCAAATGAAGGTCCTAAACCATAATTTAATCCGACGTGATCCCGACTACCACGGCAAAATGGAAATGACCTCTTCGACACGTCGGTTGGCGTGATTCGGCCCAACAAGGCCCAAAATGGGCCGAACAAAATGGAAAGCCCAATTAAAAATAATTCGAGAATCTGATTAATACGGCGTCGTTTCGACGTCCACGTTTTTTTTTTAACTTTTTTAATTAATTAATTAATTTTTTTAAAGAATTAATTTATTTAATTTTTAATTCAACTAGTAGGAATGAAGATTCACATTTCAACCTTGTTAACTTTTTGTTGAGATTACATTAGACAAACTTGAGGTTTCATCTCAAATTTAATTAATAATGAGATGAGTAATTTATAGAGATTGTGAGGTATCTTCATATTTTTTTATGTTAGATCTTTAATAGATTATGATGTTTTTTTAGTTCACAACATATGAAGGTGGAAGCTTAAACTTTATATCTTGGTCGAGAATATAATATCTAAAAGTTATGCTCTATTGAAATATGTTACCAACATGAACATAGCTAGTGGTCGAAAATTGACATTTACTCATTCTCTTAAAATTAGAAGTTCAAATCTTCATGCTTTCGTAATTATTGTATTAAAAAAAATTAGTTGAATTATGTTCGTATTTGTCGTTGCGGCCTATATTTATATATTTGTATCAAAGGAAAATTCAGCCAATAGGCTATTTAACCAATTTTTCCTGCGAGGGAAAATGGTGAGAAAAACAAGAAAATAAATTGACGATGAGAGAGAGAGAGAGAAAGTAAACGGGAAAAGACAAAGTAAGCATTTCAAGGAGACAGCTGAAGGCCATTTCTGATTCAAGTTCTTCGGAGCTTTCTAAACTGGTGGCTTTATTGGCTTTGGATTTGCGGAAATTTGGGGATACTTTTAGTTTTGGCAATCTGTTTTCCTCTTTTTGGTTGGATGCTGCTGTTGAAGTTCATCGAAGAGTGCGAAAGGAGATTGAATTAAGCATGATTTGGATTCCTTGTTCTGGAGATTCAAACAGGAAGGTCAAGTCCAGGAAATTGAAGAAGTTGGAATCTCAGAAGAGCCGAGTTGATTCGATCAAAGGTGCTTCAGGTACGTGTTTCTCTTGCTCTCTCGTTTGGTTCAATCTGTTTCTCGTTCTGTTCATCTGTGCAGTGTTTGTAATTGGAATTCACTTCGTTCGGATGGATTCGGTTGAGTTTTGGATTTCTTCTTTGACTTTGGTTTTCGTAGAATTTGATCAGCGATGTAGTTAGTTAGTTAGTTCATTGATTTTTAAACGAACTGTGTTTCTGTAGAGTATGAAATTAAACTAGGTCCATGTTTAGTGGAAATTGTGGGACATCTGATTTGCATTGAGGGATTTATGGTTGCTAAACGTCCTCTTAGTGATCGTCTGACGATCCAGTTTGACGGTACTTCAATCAGCCAATGGTTTTCTAAATCTAGTTTGAATTTTGCTCTGCATTGAAGCTGTAGGCTAGCTTCTTCAGTACAATGGCGATTTGAATATGGAAAAACACTATAACGCATTGATTCAGAATATACAATCGGATCCTGACATATTTAGTAATAGAGTCCACTGGCGAGCTATTTATCCATTTATTAATTATGGAAGACATCATATCCACGAGTTTCCTTGATTTCTGTTATTCGCTATCAACTGGTTCTGACTTGTTTATTATTTGGTCTTTAGATAAGTTTTTACAGGAGATTGTTGGGTTACTGCTATCATGAGAATCAAATCCAGTGACTATTATAAAATTTCAGAAGTTTCTTGTCTGATCTGTTTTTAATTTTACAGAGAAACTAAAAACAAGTTCATCCTTCAGTGAAGCCTCGAAAGGTGGAGGATCTGATCATATAAAGGCGCAGATATTTTCATTCCGGGAGTTGGCAACTGCTACCAGGAATTTTAGGGCAGACTGCCTTTTGGGCGAGGGAGGTTTTGGTAGAGTTTATAAAGGAAATTTGGAAAGCATCAATCAGGTCGGTAATATTTCTTACAACACGACGTTATATAGGGGAAAAAAAGAAGATTAGTTGTATAGTTATCAATTATACATCTAAGATTCCCTTGTTGTGAATTATGATATAGTCTGATTTTTTCCAGCTTATTGTTTCTCAGTTCAAAGGCTGTAAAATTTTGGTTACCCAAATATTAAACCCTTTTAGTTCGCAATACTTCGAAAGGAAGTTGGACGTAGAACTTAAAATCTCTCTTTTCATTCATTGTAGGTTGTGGCAATCAAACAACTTGATCGGAATGGGTTGCAAGGGAACAGGGAGTTTCTTGTTGAAGTGTTGATGTTAAGCCTACTTCATCACCCAAATCTAGTTAATCTGATTGGTTACTGTGCTGATGGAGATCAAAGGCTTCTGATATATGAATATATGCCTCTAGGATCTTTAGATGACCATTTACATGGTATAGAAATTTCAACATGCTCTGTATATTTTTACTGCATAGAAAAATTCCCCTGCTTACTCTTTGTTACCTTTTTCTGCAGACGTTTCACCTGGTACAAAAGTACTAGATTGGAATACAAGAATGAAAATAGCTGCTGGGGCAGCACGAGGATTGGAATATTTGCATGACAAAGCTAGCCCACCAGTTATTTATCGAGATCTAAAAAGTTCCAACATTCTGCTTGATAAAGGTTATCATCCCAAGCTGTCTGATTTTGGATTGGCTAAACTTGGACCTGTTGGGGACAATACACATGTGTCTACCAGAGTTATGGGCACTTATGGATATTGTGCTCCCGAATATGCAATGACTGGTCAGTTAACTCTCAAGTCGGATGTTTATAGCTTTGGTGTTGTCCTTTTAGAAATCATAACAGGCAGGAAAGCAATTGATGATTCAAGAGCTGCAGGGGAGCAAAATCTGGTTTCATGGGTAAGAGATCTTACATTTAACCATTTTACATCACCTTTTTTTTAGTCCATCAAGAAGAGGGTGGGGATTTGAACCTCTGATCTTTTGGTTGAGGGTATATGCCTTAACTAATTGAGCTAAGCTCAAGTTACCAATATTACATCACTTTTTGGCTTATAAGGTCCAGTAATTCTAGGACTTTAGAACTGTTATTATTTTCATTTTTTTGTATAACTTCAGAGGTAACAGTAGTTGAAAAAAATTTATCGTCTTTCAGATCTGGAAAAATTTGTCCTACAAGTAAAACCTATAAATAGGTTGTTGTGCTCGACTTTATCCATAGTTTACTACTTTTAACGTTTTGGTCCTGAACTTTTATTTGTTTCTTTTAAGTCACATATTTCTACGAATATAGGAATTTGGTCATCTACATTAATTATCTAGATAAATAAAAAAGAGAGATGACATGACACCACAAGAAAATTAACCTGACATTTTTATATGTGATATTGTTGCACATATCTGAAAAATTGAATTGATGCCATGTTAGCTTCTATGGTATACCACATCAATCTTGCCTTTTAACATACTTTAACCACAACATAATTCACATTCACAAAAGTACAAGGGCCAAAATATAACAAAACAAATTACATAGACTAGAGCATTAGGAACTATATTAATACATTTACAATCTTAGAGTGTGGATTTATTATGAACTTGAGAAATGTTGTTCACCATATGAAATTTTTTAATTTGTCCTCAGATCTTATCTTCCAATAGATTAGTACAGAAAACCATAAGACTTGCAAAATATTTCACACTTATTATATAAATTATTTTGTTGCAGGCAAGACCATTGTTTAAAGACCGTCTGAGATTTGCACAAATGGCAGATCCAATGCTTAGAGGCCAATACCCTTCAAGGGGTCTGTATCAGGCTCTTGCAATTGCAGCAATGTGTGTTCAAGAGCAGCCAAATATGCGCCCTGTGATCGCAGATGTCGTCACAGCTTTATCTTATCTTGCTTCCCAAAGATACGACCCTGGTACGAACATACCCCACGGCTCCCCTGCATCTGCCTGTACTCCTCCAAGAAACAACAGAGATTCTGACAGGAAGCTTAATGGTGGTAGAAGAAACGATAGAAATCACACTCGAAGACTATAATGAGGCTCATCTTCACTCCTTGATGTTTGCCAGCCATACTGTCGGATATACTACGATGACAGGTTCCAAAGGTGGTTCAAAAGCTTGATTGAATGCACTGGATGGTGCCTGCTCTTCAATATTTACACAAACGTCATCAAATCAGGTGCATTTCTATGCTCCATTTTGCATTTGTTCATAGAATATAGATAGAGTATATGGTTTTTGTAAGAAAAATGTGGAAGCTAAGGTGATTGTTATATATATTCTGCCTTTTTATATTAGTATAGTTACTTGAAAAGTGGACCGAGATTCTCTAAGTTATAGGATTTATGACGTGGTTATTTTTACATATATATATATATATATATATTTTCACTGTAGAGTTCTTTTGTGGATTCAGGTATGAGAGATCTGTAAAAGTGAAGTGTTAAACTTTGACAAAATTGCGTATTGGGTTGGTTTATATTGTTGGGCAGTTATTTTATATGCTGCATATGCTCTCTTGTCTCTCTCTCTCTCAATGGAATTATTCCACTCGATAGATCTTTCTTTTTTCTGAGATCAACATCTGGGGATTTGAACATTTGATCTCTTGATCAAAGATATATACCTTAACCAATTGAGTTATATGCTCAGATTGGCGACAAAAATGAGTTGATAGAATCCGTTAGCATTTCATAAGGAAAATTGGAAATCATAAAGATGTATACGTGAAATGAATGCAACTAATGATGATGATCATCTTGGTCAATAATTGTAGGGAAAAAAACTAATAAAGGCAGCCTTTTAAATTGAAAAATGCACCTATAATACACAACATAGCGAATAATTTGGCTAAACCTCTAAAATAAATATAAATCTCTTATGGGGAGGGATACTTTAGAGATTAATGGATAACGTTTTAACTTGGCAATTCGTCCTTGTATGAAATAAATATCATGACAATGATAAATAATCAAATCTCTAGAAGATCCTACAAATGTTACTATACAGGATCCACATTCTAAGGATGAAACTCTCCTCTCCTCAAGTGCCAGCTTGTAGGCCAATCACTAACAATCAAAACCAAATTATTTATTGAAGCCTAGGAAAGGACATCCATCCCTTCGTCGTATCATTGGCCTTCTTCGAAATGAAGGAAGCATCAAATAATAATCGGCAAACAAATGGAGTACTAGAAATTGTTCTATGAGAAATTCGGTAGTATGGATACTACTTTCATTAATTATTTGCCATGTTAGCATTATTTACAAATGATGTGAAGTCTAACAACATTAGAGAATTATGGTTAAATTATAAGTTTCGTCTATGAACTTTTAAGTTTGTCTAATAGGTCCCTAAACTTAAAAAAGTGGGGTAAAATATACTTTTGTTCCCCGTGACTTGAATTTAGTTTCTATTTGGTCTCTAAGTTTTTAAAATTAACATTTTTGGTCATTGAAATTTGAATTCATATTCTATTTAGTCATTGAGATTTCAAAAGTGACATGTTTGGTCTCCAAGATTTGAATTTGATTTCTAATTGGTTCATAAAATTTGAAATTGAATTTAATTTCCCCTGAAAGTTGAAATTTATTTCTAACTGGTCCCTAAGTATAAAAAATAAAAAATATATAATTTTTTTAACTCATTTAAAAAATATATATCATCAATGTCTAGTTAGCATATGTTAACTACATGTCATCATTCCACATTATTAGGGAGGCCAAAGTGTTAGTTTTAAAAACCTAATAACCAAATAGAAATTAAACTAAAATCTCAATGATCAAAAGTGTATTTTACTCTAAAAATTTCTAATACATCCCTAAATCTTCACTTTTGTGTCTAATAGGTCCATGTCTAATAAGTCCTTAAACTTCCAATTTAGTATTCAATAGGTCCTTGAAGTTTATATTTTGTGTCTAATAGATCCTTAACCTTTTCGACATTATTTTTTTTAAAATTTACAGATCTATTATATACAAAATTGAAAGTTTAGGGTTTTATTAGACACAAAATTCGATTTTATTTTTAATAGATTCATTGATTTTAAAAAAATGTCAAATATGTTAGAAACCTATTAGACACAAAATTGAAAGTTTTCTATCAAACACTTTAAAGTTTAGGAACCTATTAGACGCTTTTTAAGATTCAGGAACCTATTAGATACAAAAAGTTTAGGAGCTAAATCTTTAATGTAAACCAAGAATTATTTATAAAAAGAAGTTTTCTAGTGTGAACCCAAGTATGTAATACAAGAGTACTAAAAATGTTTTCCGACCAAACGAAAAGGGTTACCAAGCGAAATGACTAATTTTAAATGGTCTAACTCGAAAAATGGCTAAACGTAATAGATTTTGCAATTATGGCTATATATATATATAATCTTCACAATTGTGTAGGACGAAAATACCCTGATATAGATTATGCAAATTTAAATAAACTAAAATGAAGCCTAGAAAAATGAAGGGGAGGAGAAAGGTAGAGCTCGCAAAATCAAAAGTAACAAACAAGCTTAAATGGCATCTCTAACAATTTCAAATTGATTGCTAGTCTAATTATACATATTAACCAGTGATAAAAATAATATTTTCAAAATTACATTTGCATTACATGTAGGTAAGTTTAAATATGAGTGTATAAATATATATACCCTAATTTATCGTGAAATCAGAAACTATCTATAATTCTATAATCTATCCTATATATAAAAGGGGCTATAAGGGGAGAATTTTTACATACCTATTTTGCCCTTCACTATTTGTTGATGGGACACAACTCTTTGAGTTGAGGTGTCATTGAGAGAAATTTGTACCATGGAGGTGGTTTTTCAATATTTGGGATGTAACTCTACGAGTTTAGGTGTCCGTTAAGAGATGTTAGAACAATGAAGGTAGTTCAAAGTTTCACTTTACAAAATATATTTAAAAATTAAAATTTTAAGTCGAATAGGTGCAATTTATTTCAGCGGGACATGACATCAAATCATTGCATCAATTCACGTATAGGTGCAATCCATGTATAAAAAGAAATAAGCATGATTGTCATTGTTTATTTTTTCTATCAAAATGTCGAGTGATAGCAAAACTTCTTTTATTGGAAAACTCAAAGATTTTCAAAAAGAATTAGAATCAAAAGTGTTCGTTTTTCATAAGGAAAACATTGAACTGTATCATAATGAAGAATTGAGAATCAGAAATTTTGTTTTGGAAATTGAAACAAGGGGAATTTCAACTATTCTCAAGACCAAGCTTCTGATTTTCACTGAGGAGCAATAAGGTAAGTCTCAAACTTTTGCTTTTTCCATTTTTAGCAAGAAAATTCTCAAACAATTAAATGTAAATTGGAAACCACAATTGATTGAAAACAAAGGAATTTGACTTACACTTTCATATGCACATTTATACTATATAAATGACATATCATTCCACTTTTTTCATTTAAAAAAACATAATAAAAAGTCCAAGCAAAAATATATATATATCTTCCTCAATGTGTATTTTTGCATGAACAATGCTATGTTGCATTATCAAGAGGAGTTTTATTGTCAAAAATAAAAATTCTTGTCGAATCAATTGATGATCAAAATTCTTCAAAAAATATGAAAATTATTGTTTATAAAGAGATCATTATTCTTTAATCAAGATCTAGTTTATTAATACTTATTTCAATTTTCATATATTCAACTTATATAATCTTATGAAATATACTTCTTTTTGTTTCTTTCTATCTTTTATTCCAGAAATCAATCCCTTCGAAGAATACCAAATAATTACCCATGTAGTAAACTATCTTCTTATATCACTTCTTTAAAAAAATTTCTTCACAACTTTTATTTCAATTACATTATATGTATTTTAATTTCAATTATCCATTGGTTTTTTTTTTAATCAATTTTCTCTCTTTCATTACTTTTTAATTTAATGTCAAATATTTACTATTTAATCTCAATGAAAAGTATATTAATTCAGATTGAAATTTCAATGTAAAAAATTTATGTTCAAAAGATTTCAAACCACATACAACATATTTCATACGGATTTTAAATTAATATAAATAATATATATAGTTGTAAACACTATCTTTATTAACTTTTTTACTTTCAATTAAAATAGTGAAAGTTCACGTGCATCACACGTATGTTTTAGCTAGTATCTTAAAAAGCAAGAGTTTCTGAAAAATATTTTTAGACTAAAATACAATTTTAAATTTTAGTTAATTACATTAATCAAATCACCCTAATCCAATTTGATAATTTGAATCAATAATCTTAATTTGATAAGCAATTTGATTCAAAATCAAATCAAATTTGAATTTGAATCAAATTGCATCTATAAATTGCAACCAATTATCATACATTTAGTATTCTCCAGGTATTATCTCTTTTAATTTTGTTAGCCTTACGTTTTTTTCCTACATTTTAATTATACCAGAAACAAAGAAAAATAATAACTAATTTTTTTGCATCAAATTATCATATATTTAGTTCTTATATATGCAATTCTTCAGGTATTATCTTTTTTAATTGCGTTAGCCCTACGTTTTTTCTTTTTTTTTCTTTCTACATTTTAAATATTATACTGAAAACAAAGAAAAATAATAATTGATTTTTTTTATGTATGTATGTATATATATATATATTCAAATTCAAACAACGACAACAAGATAATTTGATTCAAAGAATTTGAATTAATTCTTATTCTTAATTTGACAAAAGATTTAATTTGATTCAAAATCAAATCAAATCAAAATTTCAATCCAAATTCCATCTATAAATTTCACATGTCCTCTCAAATTTTTTTCAGGTCTAAAATAGTCATCTACTCAAGTATTTATTTATTTATTTTTAGAATCTTGAAAATTTTGTTAGCCCATGTTTTTTCTTTTTCTTTTATGTGTTTTTTTTACACTAAACATATTAGTTGATACCATTTAATTTCAATAATTAATTCCACAATGTTGTGTTGTTGTTGATGCTTTTTTTTTTTTTTTTCAGATCTAAAATAGTCATCTCCTCAGGTATCTCTCTTTCCTTTTTTTTTTAAAAAAAATAAATTTTGATAGTTGTTTTTTCTTTTTTTTTCACATCTTAGTTGATATCACTCAATTTCAATAATTAATTCCACAATGTTGTGTTGTTATTGGTGTTTTTTTTTTCTAGATATAAAATAGTCATCTCCTCAGGTATCTCCTTTTTTTTTTTTTTTTTTTTTTAGATTTTTAGAAATTTTGTTAGCCATTGTTTTTTTTTTCTTTTTCTTATCATTTTAAAGTCACAAATTTAATATATTCATATGTTTTTTTTAAGGAAATTTAGGGTTTAGTTGGTTGAATGTTATTTTTTTATATACTTTTTTTCTCAATTACTCAATGATTCAATTTCTTTATTTATAAACTCAAAAAAATATATATTTATTAATTATTTTGATATGGTATTTATTGATTATTTATTATGGTTTATATTTTATGAAATTGTTCTATTTAGTTATGGAAAGAAATTAATTTAATCACTTAATCAAGTTTTGTGTTTGATTTTTAAAATATTATTTTTGATTTTAAAATTTTAGCTAAAATTTAAAAATGGTTTTGAAATGTATATATCTATATCTATACTATATTAAAAAACAAGAATATCTGAAAATATTTTTAGACCAAAATACCCCTTTAAATTTTAGTTAATTACATTAATCAAATCATCATAATTCGATTTGATAATTTGACTCAAAATGAATATATGATTTAATTTTAAATTGATAATTTTGAATCAATTATCTTAATTTGATAAGCAATTTGATTCAAAATCAAATCAAATTTGAAGAATAAAAATTGTGCATACATAAGAACTTATTCAAATTCTTGAAGCAATTTGATTCAAAATCAAATCAAATTTGAATTTGAATCAAATTGCTTCAAGAATTTGAATAAGTTCTTGTGTATGCACAATTTTTATACGCCATTCTTATTCTTCAAGTACTTTTTTTTATTTAGTTCTTATATGCAATTCTAATTCTTCAGGTACTCTTTTTTTTTTCTTTTTTTTTTTTTTTCATTTAGTTCTTATACACAATTCTTCAAGTATTTTTTTTTATTTAGTTCTTATATGCAATTCTAATTCTTCAGGTTCTTCAATTCTTAGATATTTTTTTTATTTAGTTCTTATACACAATTCTTCAGGTAATTCATATGAAGCAGATGGTTGGTATTCAAATTATTTTGATTTTATGTGCAAATAACTATGGTCGAATAATTTTGTTAGTAGTTCATATGGGTTTTCAATAATTAGTCTACCTCAAATTTGTTGTTCCATATTGATGCTTCCATTGAATCCAATTATTATTTTTTTCGTATGAGTTTTTAGTAATAACTATTTTTTTCAAGTCTAAAAGTAAGTAATCACTCATTTTTCGTCAGTTCATCATGGCCATCTCCATTTTTTCATCTAGTATCTCCCTTTTTTCGTTTTCATTTTTTTTCCAATCTTTTTTCCTTTTTTTGTTGCAATTTGATACTCTGACTCTTTTCAAATTAAGTTTTAATTTTTAGTAATAACTATTTTTTTAAGGTCGAGAAGTAGTCATCTCCCATTTTTCATCAGGTATCTCTCCTTTTTTGTTTTCACTTTTTTTTCAACCTTTTTCCTTTTTTTTATGCAATTTGTCGATACTCTATATTTTTTTCAAATTAAATTTTAGGTGGGGCTTTTACACATCATATCTATATCATCTATGCTATACGAAAAAGCTAGAATTTTTTTAAAACATTTTAAGACCAAAATATCCCTTTAAATTTTAGTTAATTACATTAATCAAATCATCATAATCCGATTTGATAATTTGACTAAAATGAATATCCGGTTTAATTTTAAATTGATCAATTTGAATCAATAATCTTAATTTGATAAACAATTTGATTCAAAATCAAATCAAATTTGAATTTGAACCAAATTGCTTCTAGAATTTGAATCAAATTGCTTCTATAAATTGCATCCATTTATCATACATTTAGTTCTACGCAATTCTTATATGTAATTCTTATTCGTCACGTACTTTTTTTTAGTTCTTATACACAATTCTAATTCTTCATGTATTTTTTTTTATTTAGTTCTTATATGCAATTCTAATTCTTCAAGTAGTACTTCAATTCTTCAGGTATTTTTTTTATTTAGTTCTTATACGCAATTCTTCAAGCAATTCATATGAAGCAGATGGATAATATTCAAATTATTTTGATTTTATGTGCAAATAACTATGGCCAAATGATTTTGTTTGTAGTTCATATGAGTTTTCAATAATTAGTCTTTCTTTCTTTTTTTTTAAAAAATTTTGTTGGCCCCACGTTTTTTTTCCCTGCATTTTATACTAAAAACAAAGATAAATAATAACTAGCATTTTTTAATATTGATATACATATACATACACACATACATACATAAGATAAAAATAAAATATATGGTTATTTTAGTTTAAAAATGAAAAATATATATCTATAATAGAATAATAGAATCTATATCTATACTATATTAAAAAACAATAATTTCTAAAAAACATTTTAGATGAATTTACCCTTTTATTATTTAATTTGTAATTTGAATGTTTTAGGGTTCTGAAAAGTCAGTGTGGCTAAAAATGGGATATACGATGGTGATAATGACTCTTTGGGAGATACACAAGTCGTGTACCTCGATAGGGTGTAAAGTGAATTTAAAATAAAAATTTTGATCCAAAAATTTAAGTGAAAATTTTGTTCTTCTAATGATTGTTAACAATATATGATTTTTTTAATGTGATCATGAATGATGTACATGACTCACACCTATGCCTTTTCTTCTTGATTTTGATTGTATTTAGTAAATAATTTGATCATTTCTCGGTTACAATCTTTGATGGTTTCTTCAATCATCACATAATTAATTTATGATAGTTTCAAGGAAGAGGATGCAGAGAAACGAACCCCTAGATTCAAAATTTCATCTTAATAAGGATGTTAAATCACAAATTTTATTCATATAATTTGAGCTTAATTTCGATTTTGTCTTTATGATTTTAAAATTTTCAATTTCATTCAATGCTATTTGTTGGGGGCTTTTCTATTAAGTCTATTATTCTCAATGTGAAATATTGATATGTTATTTTCATAAATGCAATTGAACTTGATTTGTAAAGATTTTGATTCAAGTTTTTTTGAGTTAAAAATGCATGTTGTAATGCTATTATTGTGTTATCATAGTTCTTGTAACTTCTTCTATAGAATAATCAGGTATGTATTAATAGAAACACACTTTAGATTATAAAAGTGTATTTGTCATAGATTTTTAAGTAATTTTTGGATGATAATTTTTTTTAAAGCTTCAAGTTCAACAATAAATAAAAAATCACTTTTATAAAAATTAGACGACTTGAAAATACTCAGATGAAAGCAATGACATGATGAAGTTCAATTGAGTGATTTTTTATTGAAAGCTATGTATTTATCATAGTGTACACTTAGAATGTATTTGTCATACTGTTATTCAAATTTTTTTTTTGTAAACAAAAATACAAGATGAAGAAAAGGAAGGGAGATGAGATGATGTATATTGCCGGCGTGGGTAGAAGATGAAAGGAGCCGAGATGGAGAAGAAGAAGGGAGATGAGATGGTGGATATTGCCGGCGTGGGTAGAAGATGAAGGGAGACGATATGGATATAAGAGGAAAACGATGGCCGGCGACAAGGAGAGACAATGGCAACGACACGCCGGTAGCGACATGGTGGCGAGGAGGCATGAAGAGGAAGACGATAACCAGATGAGATGAGGAGGGAGGGGTAGTTGTAGTCATCGCATGAAGAGAAGCGTGAAATGAGGAAGAAGGCAAGGGCAAAAGCATAAAATCGCGTAGGATTAGAGTTTTGAAATTGCCGCAAAATAACGTTTTGGCAAACATAGGGACAATTTTTTAATTATATTGTCCATTGGTCAATCGATTTTTCTTGATTTCACTGGATCAACCAACCGATTGTCAATTTTGTAAAATGCAGACAGTTATATAAAATTAAGTCGTTTCAATTGATTAGATCAGTTTTTAGTCTAATTTTGTTCACCCCTATCTAATAAATCAATAGTCATGATGCCAAGTATTATAACTTTTTAGCCATTTTTTATTTCAACTATTTTAAATAATCAAACTCAAAAAATGGCTCAACGTAATAAATTTTGCAATTGTAGCCAAACATGTTTCTTTATATAATCTTTACAATTGTTTAGGATAAAAATATCTCTGATATAGTTTATGCAAATTTAAATCAACTAAAATGAGATAGAGCTGGCAAAATCAAAAAGTAACAAACAGTCCTAAAATCTCATATGCCAAGGTCGAAAACGGGTCCAACAAAATAAAAGGCCGAAATGAAAATAATTTCAGAATTTGATTAATACGACATCGTTTCGACATCCGAGTTTATAGGCTATATAACCAATTCTTTTCGAGAGGGGAAAATGGTGGAAAAGAAAAAGAAAAAAGAAAAAAGAAAACAAAGAAGAAAATACATTGACGAGCGAGTGTAAACATTTCAAGGAAGCAGCTGAAGGTCATTTCGGAGCTTTCTAAACTGGTGGCTCTTTTGATTTTGGATTTGCGGAAATTTGGGATACTTTTGGCAATCTGATTTCCTCTTTTTGGTTGGATACTGCTGTGGAAGTTCATCAAACAGTGCGAAAGTAGATTGAATTAAGCATGATTTGGATTCCTTGTTCTGGAAATTCAAACAGGAAGACTAAGTCCAAGAAATTGAACAACTTGGAATCTCAGAAGAGCCGAGTTGATTCGATCAAAGCTCCTTCAGGTACGCGTGTTACTCGTTCACTTAATCGGTGCTGTGGTTGCAATTGGAATTCACTTCGTTCGGATGGATTCGGTTGACTTTCGGATTTCTCTCTTTGACTTCAGTTTCCGTAGAATTTGATTAGTGATGCAGCTAGTTAGCTCATTGATTGTCAAACGAACTGTGTTTCTATAGAGTATGAAACCGAACCAGGTTCATGTTTAGTGGAAATTGTTGGACATCTGATTTGCATTGAGGGATTTATGGTTGGTAACCATCCTTTTAGGGATCGTACGACGATCCAGTTTGACGGTGTGTCAACCAGCCATCTGATTTTCTAAATCTAGTTTGAATTTTTCTCTGCATTGAAGCTGTATGCGAATTCTTCAGTACAATAGCAATTTCAAGACTGATGGTTTCAATATAGAAAAATACTGTATCGCATTGTTCCAGAATACACAATCGGATCCTGACATATCTACTGATATAGTCCAGGGGTGAGCTATTTATTTATTTATTAATTTGGAGTACAATCATATCCACGAGCTTCCTTGATTTTTGTTCTCCGATATCAACTGGTTCTGAGACTTCTGACTTGTTTATTATTAGGTCTTTAGATAAGATTTTACAGGAGATTGTTGGGTTACTGCTAGATATTATGAGAATCAAATGCAGTGACTATTGTAAAATTTTTGAAATTTTCTTGTCTGATCTGTTTTCCATTTTGCAGAGAAACTAAAGACGGGCTCCTCCTTCAGTGAAGCCTCGAATGGTGGAGGATCTGATCATATCAAGGCACAGGCACAAATGTTTACATTCCGGGAGTTGGCAGCCGCCACCAGGAATTTTAGAGCAGACTGTCTTTTGGGCGAGGGAGGTTTTGGTAGAGTTTACAAAGGAAATTTGGAAAGCATCAATCAGGTCGGTCATGTTTCTTATAACACAACGGTATATAAAGGGGAAAGAATGAAGATTAGTTGCATAACTATCAAGTATACATGCACGATTCCCTTTCGTCTTGTGAATAATGATGTAGTTTGAATTTTTCCAGCTTATTATATCTCAGTTCAAATGCTGTAAAATTTTGCTTACCCAAATATTAAACCCTTTTAGTTTGTAGAACATAAAATCTCTCTTTGCATTCATTGTAGGTAGTGGCAATCAAACAGCTCGATCACAATGGGTTGCAAGGGAACAGGCAGTTTCTCGTTGAAGTGCTGATGTTAAGCCTACTTCATCACCCAAATCTAGTTAATATGATTGGTTATTGTGCTGATGGAGATCAAAGGCTTCTGGTATATGAATATATGCCTCTAGGATCTTTAGATGATCATTTATATGGTATACAAAATTCTACATGCCCTACATATTTTTACAGCATAGAAAAATCCCCTGCATACTGGATTTAATCTTTTTCTGCAGACATTTCGCCTGGTACAAAAGTATTAGATTGGAATACAAGAATGAAAATTGCTGCTGGGGCAGCTCGAGGATTGGAATATTTGCATGTCAAAGCTAGCCCGCCAGTTATTTGTCGAGGTTTAAAAAGTTCCAACATTCTGCTTGATAAAGGTTATCATTCCAAGCTGTCTGATCTTGGATTGGCCAAACTTGGGTCTGTTGGGGATAAAACACATATATCTACCAGAGTTATGGGTACTTACGGATATTGTGATCCCAAATATGCAATGACTGGTCAGTTAACTCTCAAGTCAGATGTTTATAGCTTTGGTGTTGTCCTTTTAGAAATCATAACAGGCAGGAAGGCCATTGATGATTCAAGAGCTGATGAGGAGCAAAATCTGGTTTCATGGGTAAGAAATCTTTCATTTACCCATGTCTAATCTACATCACTTTTTGGCTTATAAGGTCTGCTAATTCTGGGATTTAAGAGGTAATATTTGCCCATATTGTTTTAAGTTTTTATATAACGTCAGAGGTAACAGTAGTTGAAAGAACCTATCATCAAATATCTGGAAAAAGTTGTCCTAGAAGGGTAAAAGGTATAAATAGTTTGTGTGCTTGACAATCTCCACAGTTTACTACTCTAACATTTTGGTCCTTTACTTTTATTTGTTTTAAGTCAAATGTTTCTATGAATATAGCAATTTGGTCATCGATATTAATTATCCAGATTGAAACAATAAAGAGACAGTTGACAGAACACCACAAGAAAATTGATAACACTTTCAAAATATAACAAAACAAATTACATAGTCATAGACCTGATCATTAGGAACCATATCTATACATTTATAATATAACATTGATACTGATTAGGACGCTAATCTTATAGCATTGTTAGAAATGTTGTTCACTGAAAATTTTTAATTTGTTCTCAAAGCTTTCTTCTAATAGATTAGTACAGAAAACCGTAATACTTGCAAAATATTTCAGATTTATTTTGTAAATTCTTTTGTTGCAGGCAAGACCACTATTTAAAGACCGTATGAGATTTACACAAATGGCAGATCCAATGCTTAGAGGCCAATACCCTTCAAGGGGTTTTTATCAGGCTCTTGCAATTGCAGCAATGTGTGTTCAAGAGCAGCCAAATATGCGCCCTGTGATCACCGATGTCGTCACAGCTTTATCTTACCTTGCTTCCCAAAGCTACGACCACGGTAGGAACATACCCAACAGCTCCCCTGCATCTGTGCCTGTACTCCTCCAAGAACCAATAAAGATTCTGATATGAAGCTTAATGCGGTAGAAGATATAATAGGAATCACACTAGAAGACTATAATGAGGCTCATCTTCGCTCCTTGACGTTTGCCAGCAATACCTTTGGATATACTACGATGACGGGTTCCAAAGGTGGTTCAAAAGCTCGATTGAATGCACTGGATGGTGCCTGTTCATCAATAATTACACAAACATCATCAAATCAGGTGCATTTCTATGCTCCTTTTTGCATTTGTTCTTAGAATATACATATATATACATATAGATATATATAGATATAGATATATTTACTTGGTTTTTGTGAGGAGTGTGCAAGCTAAGGTGACTGTTATATAGATTCTTCCCTCTGATATTAGTTGGGCATGGGAGTTTTTTTGTACGGATGACCCAAAATTTTTAGCGCAAACGATATATGACCTACTTTCTCAACCAGAGTGAGAGGACGAGAAAAACAATCGAGAGCAAGAGGACGAAACTGGCGAAAGCTACTCTCTCTCTTCTTTCTCAAATCTTCCGCTCTCAATCACCATTTTCTCTGTTTTCATCTTCTTCATCCTCTTCACTTCCTATTGCTCGCTGGAATCCGCATCCAAAAGGTCCCTCATTGCCACCGACGACTCCAATTCCAGTGCTGCCTCTTTGATCCCATCTTGTTCCTCGTTTGAATCTCACTCTGATGGAGGAAGGTCGCTAGAATGCATGGGTAATCAAGATTTGGCAAAACAACACTGAAAAGTCGTACGGAGGTAGCAGTTGATCCCATCTTTTTCTTTCTACGCAAGTATTTTGGATCTATATGTAATTCAAGATCCTGTTTTATCCTAGGAAAATGAAGATTCATGACTTTACAAATCATTTTTGGGTCAAATATGATTCACTAATAGTATTCATTTAGTCATTTTATTAAATGAATTTAGGCCTAGCAATTTTCACAAATGACGGTTTGAAAATCATGTTTTAAAAAAGACCCCAAAAGATTTGAGGACTCGTTTCTCATAATCATCATTCAATTAAATATGAATAGAAGTAAAAGTATTTGTTTAGCAGGTTAATGGGATTTTTAGGGTCAATGTTTAGTGGGTCTGCTGTATAAAAAGTATACTTATTTTTGTAAGTATATTTGTTCAGCAAACATAAGTAAAAAATTATAATTGAAAGCAAATAATTTACATCATTACATGTAATCCCCTCATCACCTGTCCATAACGCTCCCAAAAATCCACCCTATTATAACTACCTGGACGGGTCACTGTGTGTTGAACTTCACTTTGAAATTGGGTTTTGAGAATAGAAATCCAAGCTGCAAAAAACAAAAATCAACGAACCCGAGATTGCTTCAGTTCTTTGAAGTATAAAAATTAAAAAATGGGTATAATATACTTTTGGTCTCTAAGATTTTAACTTAGTTTCTATTTAATCCCCAAGGGCCTGTTTGAAATGTTGAGTGGGTTATAATAGTCTGTAGAGTTAAATAACTCTGCACTCAAAATACAGACTATTATAACCCAAATCAAGACTTTCGATCCTTGAGATTTTAATTTAATTTCCATTTAGTCTTTGAGATTTCAAAAGTGAGATTTTTGGTCCGAAACCATTTAGAAATCAATTTCAAACTTCAGAAACTAATTAGAAATCAAATCTAAACTTTTAGGACCCAACATATCACTTTTAAAATTTTAAGGACCAAATAAAAACAAAATTTAAATTTCAAGGACCAAGAAAGTTAGTTTTAGAATCTTAGGAGTGACATAAAAATTAAGTTCAAATCAAATGTATTTACCCTAAAAAAATAGTTAGCCAGTTTGGTTAGTTTGATTTTCAAAAAGTTAATGTTTAACCTCAAATTTGGTCAGAATCCAACTTGTTGAACCTTCCCACTTCCGGATTTGGCAGTGACACACATGTCCATTCTGATTCAAACTTGAAGCATGTGAACTGCTAATAAATAATTTCGATTGAAGTATTGATTTTCTAAACTCTTTGAGAAAGTAAGGAACGGTTTGAAACGTGGGTTATAATAACTTGTGGAGTACTCTACACTCCAAACATAGACTATTATAATCTCAGACTAAACAACTCTGTATTTTAAACAATATTATATAATTCTACAGACTATTATAACCCACAAATTATTATAACTTATGTTATTATAACTCACTCAGTATTCCAAATAGCCCCTAAAAGATCGAAAAGTGAAAAATTAAGTTTGTATCTAATATGTCCCTATATTTGCAATTTTATGTCTAATAGATTCTTGAACTTTAAAAGTGTTTAATAAGTCATTGAAATTTCAATTTTGTGTTCAATAGGTCTCTGACATATTTAAAATTCTTAAAATTAACTAATCTTTTTTTAAAGAAAAATTAACTTAAAATTAACCAAGGGGCATAAAATTGAATTTTGTGTCTAATAAGACTCTAAGGTCCGTTTGATAACTATTTAATTTTTGAAAATTGTGTTTATTTTCTCATCATTTATCTACCGTAGGTTTCATTTTTCTTAAGAAAACACTTGAATTCTTAGCCACATCCCAAAAACAAAAACAAGTTTTTGAAAACTATTTTTTTTAGTTTTTAAAACTTGGCTTGATTTTTGAAAACATGTGTAAAAAATAGATAACAAAACCAGGAAACTCATAAGTGAGTAGTATTTATAGATGTAATTTTCAAAAACCAAATGGTTATTAAACGAGGCCTAAACTTTTCAATTTTGCATCTAATAAATCCATGAATTTTAAAAAATATCCAATATGTAGACTTATTAGACACATAATTAAAAAAAGTTTAAGGACCTGTTAAACTTTTTAAAGTTCAAAAATATATTAGATACAAAATTGAGATTTCTATGCATAATTTAACAAAAAATATATGTTCTTTAACGACGTGATACAAATGGATATCCTATTACCATTATGCTCTATTTGACAGATGAATTTGGTAAAAAATAATTTCAAATTCTAAGATTTAAAAGATGGAAATGATTTCAAATTCTTATTTGCGTTTGGAACCAAATTGATTTGAAATCACCGAAATTAAAATTTCTTGTCTGGATGCTCAAGAGAAATGAAAAGTACAACATTTTACTGTTATACCCTTATGGATTTTGTAGGAGATTATTTTAATTAATAACAAAATATTTTAATATCAAATAACATTATCAAATACATATCATCATGAAAACATACCAATAATAACAAAAAAAAAAAATCAACTTATTAAATTAAAATTTACAAATGTTATCATTATTGTTAAAAATTAAAAAAAAAATACAAATGTCTTAATTCAAATCTAAACAAAATCCATCAAAAGAGATTTTATTTGTTTTATCCAGCTATGGAGAGAAAAAAAATCAAAAGAATCTTTTTTTTTTGTTGATTTCTTCTTCAACCCAATGTATGAAAACACAAAGCTAAAAAAATATACAAAAAAAAAAAAAAAAAAAAAAAATGATTGAAACAATATATATAAAAAGGGACAAAGAAAACATATTATTCTTATCAAATCAATAAATAGATAAATAAATGTTTAAAAAGATGAACAAAGCAAAAAAAAAAAAAAAAAAAAAAAAAAAAACTCACTTCTAGTTTGCTCGTCTATAAAAAAAAACTTGTTGAAAATGTAAAAACTGCATTGAAAAGATTGAAATTATTATTATCAATTTTTTAAAAATAGCAAAATATAATGGAGAAACAAAATAGAATCCTAACTTTGAGTTTGCTTTAATAGCATTGAGTCTGAATATAGAAGAAATATCGATAGTATGAAGTTGAATAGAAAAAAACTATCGTATGAGGTGGGGTAAAATTGGAAATAGATTTTTTGAAACTTAAAATCCTACAAAATCCAACATATTTAGAATGGAATTTTTTTTTAAAAAAAAAACCAACGATTTCAAATCCTTCACTTTTTTTGGCATCCAAATGCATGAAATGATTTCAAATCATAATTGATTTGAAATCAAAGGGTTCCAAACAGGATTACCGTGTATGCATAAAATCAATATCTGTATGCATAATACGATGAATTTCATGGCACTGAAACTAACCTTTATTTGCTTTTGCTTCCATCGTTCACCATCTTCTGTTCAGAGGATTCTTCGGTCGATTTGCCCTGCCAAGTACAATGAAATCCATAATTAGAGAAGAATGATTTGTAATCAACAAAAAAGCACAAGAGTGGCCATGATAGTGATAGGCAGCGCAATCTGCCTTCTGCAAAGATTAACGTATCGTCAATCTAGATATTGAGATTTCAATTTTACAAATATATTGATGAATATATAATAAAATAACGATATCAACAGATATTTCTGTAAATCAAAATATTGATAAAAATTATCTAAATCAATAATTGAGTTTTATTTTCAATCTAAGTTAAAACTCTCGTTATTAGTATTTATATTTATATTAGAGTTAAATAGATGATTTTTTTTATATATATTTTATGAGTATTTATAAAATTGATTAATCCTCAATATTAATGTCAAACCCTCCAATTTACAGATATATCGAGATATTGATGGATATTTTTATCTTTCACCTTAAAAGAGGTAGGGATAGAAGAACCATATCAACGAGAACAAGTTTTTTGATTGGTGCGATTGCTTTGATTCTATTCACCTCAAGGCTTCTTCTTGGTGCGCTCTTTCCAAGTCTTTCGCAGATTTTTCTCTTTTTGATATTAATTTGAATTGGAATGTTTTTATCAATACTTGTTAGTTGTACTTTTTGTTAGTTCTTTCTTTTCTTATTCACTCATTTGTGGAGTTTGTATTTTGGAGCGATAGCCACTTTTCATTTCTTCAATGAAAAATGTTGTTTCTTATCAAAAACAAATAATAATAAATAATCAAAACTACAAGTAGGGGCAAAACACAAACAGCGATCGCCAGTTAGTTCATTATTTTTGCTTTCGAGTAGATATGGTGTTGTGTAATTCTCGACGGGACCGCCGATTGGTAATTCTTGTATGTGCATATTTCGCAAGAAAATGGTTAAACTAAAATAATACCTTGTTTCGATCTCGCCAGCCTAGTGCAAATGGCAGCAAACCAACCTTTCTTTGATTTTCCTGTGCAGGTCCTTGATTACGCGACCTACAGACGCAGGCAACCCTCATAAAAATGAAATTAATGAGTAACACAAAACGAAACATTTCTAGCATTTATAAGTTCTTAGTACACTTATCATAAAAAATAATATATATATATATATATATATATATCAAGGAAAATTGATCAAGATTCTGTGATGCAAGATTTTGCATGCTCTTTCCATCCTTAGTTTCTATCATAAACAAATGCAAGATTAAGAGTCTCTTTGGAATGACTTTTCAAGTGCTTAAAAAAAAGATTTTAAGTGTTAAAAAGGTGTTTTTAAACCCTTGAAAAGTCATTCCAAATAGGTCCTAAGAATTAAGAATCAAACTTTTGCATAGAACATCAAATATTCTTTTAAATATCTTTTATACCCAGGAGATGCCGTTGCTTTAACTTGGCCAGATTCATATTGTAATGTAGCCTCCAACATGGATTCGGCCATCACCACCCTTTTCTCCATCTCAGCAAGTGAAGCCATAGCTTTTTCATATTTATCCTGTATTTGAATGATAGAGAACACGATAATCACAGAAGAAAAAATCTTGACACGATTATGGTGACAACAGGAAGAGCTTCAGAATTTATACAGGCTAGCATGAGTTTCTATCTTGTAGTATCTACAGATAAAAATCAGCACAAATCAATAGCATGTACTTCATCCTTTAAACAAATCCAAGCAATCTAGGGTACAAAAAAATTGAACTTTTCTATTTGAATATCAGATTACAGCACAGTATTATCAGTAGAACCAAAAATAATCTGAATAAAAACCAAACCTGAAGCATATGAACAGCATATTTCTGAGCTGCTACATCTTGCTCTGCGTTTATTCTAGCTTCCTCGGTTACTCTTTGCTCTTGTTCAACACGCATCAACAACTACAATGTAGAAGAATCGATATCAATTGTTTACAGAAGTAACTGATAGTTAAAACTTAAAATTCAGTCAATTATCGGATTAGGATCAGGCTTCCCTATCAGAATGTGAATGTGATATCAGCTAACACACACCTGAAGCATTGCAACTTCTTGTTCTTTCTTCTCTGCTAGAGTTTTCCGTAGCGCAGCTACCTCTAACTCCAGTTGTTCAACCTGGAGAATATAAGAAAAATCTTAAGTATGGACCAGAAACCTAACGGAGAGTACCGAGCCTCCACTTATGTATCTAAAAGATTATAAGTCAAAAGATAAAAGGAGCACTTCTCAATGATACATGGGTGCATGAGGAAACACTTTTTGTGGGGTTGCAATGAAGAAATCGCTGGTATCATGGGTAACCCCACCGGGGGCTGTAAGACATTGCAAATTGAAAATGCAGTAATTATTGAAGTACATGATCAGGAGAGATGCAACATATAGATTAGAACTTTTATGTATATTTTGTGATGTCAAAAAATTCTTGCAGCAATTAAGAACAGCTACTTATTAAAAATTTAGACAAAAGACGACTCAGTTTTCCTTTTTCATTACAACTAGAATTGGCACATCTTGAATTATAATTTTCAAAAAATGCAATCACGGTACGACGAGCATTAGGAAGCTTTCCTCACAAACAAGAGATTTATACCCTGGCACTTAATAGTCGCCGATTATCTTGTGTGACCATTTCCATAAGTGCTGTTTCTAGCTCCTCAGCTCTGGAAAAGATTAGCAACAAGAAACAGAAGCTTCAATAACCATCTTCTTGAAACAATCACACGAAGAGCTAGTTCTGAAGAAGAAGCAGGCTTGTTTTGCTAATATAAGCCATAACCCGTGAAAAACACTAATATTGAAGTAGTTGTGCTGATTAGATATGATGAGTACGGAGGTGAATACACATGGCTGGAACTCATTAGCAGAAGGTGGTGCTAAGTGTCAAGAAATCAAAATCATTGTTTTTTTTTCTTTACATATCTTTTTCCTAAGTTGAATATCGTCACTCCCTAATGGAATCTGTGGCAATCACACAGGAACCAATATAAATTCTCAGAGAAGAAGAAAAGCCAAGGCCCAATAAAATGTAGTAATAACCTTAGAACCGCAGATCTTTTCTCCTCCAGCAACCTGCACAACTCAACCTTCAACCATACTACCTGCACAAAAGCCGCTTATGATTGAAATTAACTCAAAAAAGGGAAACCCTTAAAATCAAGTACCAATTTATGAGCATTGCAATAGGAAATAACACTCAGGTGAATTGAGCGCAATTAATGATGATGATCTTCCTGGTCAATGATTGTAGGGGGAAAAAACATCTAAAGAAGGCCTTTAAAGTGAAAAATGCATCTATAGTAACTTAGCGAATTGAAGCATTTCATATTTAATGGGTGTAGATAATTAATCAATTGGCTAATAACCTCCAAATAAATGTAAGTCTTATATGGAAAGGAAATACTCCAGAGATTAATGGATAACATTTTAACTTGACAAGTCCTTGTATGAAATAAATATCATGACAATGATAAATAATCAAATCTCTAAAAGATCCTAGAAATGTTACTGTACAGGATCCACATTCTAAAATTACAAAGGATGAGACTCTCCTCAAGGCAGCTTGCAGGCCTATCACTAACAAGCAAAACCAAATTACTTATCGAAACCTAGGGAAGGCAAACATCCTTTTTGTCATATCATGGGCCTTCTTCAGAATGAAGGAAGCATCAAATAACAATCAGCAAACAAATATTTGGTGACACCAAATTACCAATGAAAAAGGAAGTTACTTGTTCTTGAAGGTCTGGGAGCAACTCTGTTTCTGAATCACCGGCCAATCCACTAAGAAAGTCATCCAGATTAGGTGTACAGGGTCCTACATCGGCTCCTGCAGCTGTCTTTTTCCTCTCTATAGGTGATCCAGGGTCATGCTTGAAACTATAAAGCTTGGAAGCTAGCCCTTTTGAATCCTTCCAAATCCGTCCTTTCTTTGTTCTTTCTTCAATTACAGCTAGCACAGATGGCCGGAGCTTTTCTCTCAACTCTACTAGTCTTACTTCAGTTACAGTCAGAAAGCCCATGCAAGCAGTCAACACAAGCTGGCTACTATCGAATGTGGAACCAGCAAGGGATTGTAACAAAGTAATGGCATCCCCCGCATCTTTTGTAGTAACTAGCGCAGGACCTGAAGGAAGAGGAATATGATAGAGAAGTAAAATACTACACCCTCTTCTCATGCATCTGAAAACTGATAAAAATTGCAGTTAAACATTTTTTTACAATACCCAAGTACCATATAGTTCCATCAATGCAAGTGCTGTCCGAAACAGCATGACCCTGTTGCCTTCAAACAGAAGCACATCCCAAACTCGGAGTACTGTCAAGATTCACACTATGAAAATAGTTAATGCAAAACCAAGAAATCATCTAGTCAATCTAGAAACCACCCCCAAACGTTAATAGAAAATAAACAGCAATCTTGAAAACGATAATAAAAGAAACCCACCACTCTCCCACGGAAGCATATTTACAAAAATGGAAAGGAACCAAGGTCCTGTGATCCATGCCACTTGCACTCCCAAGTAATCCAAATGTTTAACTGCACCGGAAGCATCAACAAATGAGCAAACTGGCCCGATGTCGCATAATGAAAATACATGCCAAAGAAAAATGATAGATGTGGAAAAGGATAAAATGTATGACCCAATTTAGGAAATCTTTCACGCATCAATTCCTCAAAAACAAGCTGGTCCACCTGACAAAAGAAACAATATAGAGGAGATTAATGAAAAAAAAACAAGTAAAATTCAAATGAGATATATTTGTTTTCAAATTAGCAGAGCAAATTTTCTATACGTGAAATGAAGATCTTTTCTTGGCTATGTTATTTCGGTTGTTAACCAACATAGGAAGCACAGACTTGGATACAGGATATATTACAGAAGAAAAATGTATCTTTTTGAAAAAGTAGAATATTTGTTAGGCTATATACATATGTAAATAATTTAGATTACCAAAATATAACTCCATGCCTTATATACTACATACTACATAAGTACATGAT
Source organism: Trichosanthes truncata (assembly GCA_033996785.1). Classification (NCBI taxonomy): domain Eukaryota; kingdom Viridiplantae; phylum Streptophyta; class Magnoliopsida; order Cucurbitales; family Cucurbitaceae; genus Trichosanthes; species Trichosanthes truncata. The sequence goes on from JAWPNB010000003.1 coordinate 55,700,339, forward strand.
TAAAAAAATCGTATCATTATGTATGGAGTAAAAATCTGGAAGACAGCAGAAAATGCTCTGTAATATGGAAACTTACAAAATATTTAAAATTCAACAATTCTGGCCACCAAAGGGTTTTCAACCCATGACCAGCTTTTACCACTAAGCATTGAGATATTGAGAAAATTATGAGGTTTCAATGAAATGCTAACATAGAGAAAGTAGTTGTAGTTGATAACGAGACTTTCCACACTTAAGTCACATATAATACAGACACTGAAAATAAGAGCTGATAATCACACCAACGCTCACTCAAGTCTAAAGACTTCAAAGCAATAGCCTCCAGGAGCAAAGTAATGAAAAGATTATGAATTCTTAAACAATACCTGCGATTCTATCATTTCCTCGGTGTAATATCCATCAAAATAGTCATCTATTATTCCAACCAAAGTCCTGAAAATTTTTGTAACAGTTCATCCATAACATCTTTAGGCATCTAATCACATAAGCATGTAAGTGAAGAGAAGATCTTAGAGGGACATAGACATTCAATTGTCGTTGCCTCCTAAAATCAGATAAAGAACTGGTGCCTTTGGTTAAAACTACCTCTCGGTGCATTTATTTGCAAGTTGTTTGTAATAAAAAAAATACAATATTGGATTTATGCTTAAAACAACATCTATTTACATCAGTTGATCAAGAACTTTAGAATCTAGTTAAAATAAATAAATAAATAAAGTAATGACAGAGAAGAATAAAGATTATGCATCTGAAACACCTTAAACAAGTATGTTAGAATGTTAATATAATTAAATTTACCATAACCAATCAGCTTAAGCTTTTGGGTTGATTGGTGATTTAACATGGTATCAGAGCAGGAGGGTCTTGAGTTCGAACCCCTGTGTAGTCGTTTCCTCCCCAATTAATATTAATTTCCACTTGTTGGGCCTCTTACAAATTTTCAAGCCCACAAGTGAGGGGGAGTGTTAGAGTGTTAATATAATTAAATTTACCATAACCTATCAGCTTAAGCTTTTGGATTGATTGGTGATTTCACAAAGTACTCTCAAATAGATAAAAGAGAATCTATACATAATTTTAAATGTAATGTGAAAAGATAATTTCTGATCTGAATTACCAAAAGGCATTCTCCTCGGGCATCAGGAGTAGCAACAAGCCTGCAAAGAAATTCATTGCCTGCATCATTTTGGAAAGAAGAAAATATTAAGTAAAAACAAATTAATCATAATTCATAATAAAACTAACTAAAAAACAACTTTTAAATAAAAAGTAAAAAGAATAGCATATGGCTACAAATAAATTTCATTCAAGAAATAAGAATTATAGAATAAACTTCACGATATATACAGCATTAAAAAATAAAATTAAAGCAAACAAACATCTAAAACACCGAAGTTGGTCAAACAACATATAACGTCAACAGAATGCAAATTGTTTCAGACATTTCTGGGTTTATTGCTTGACATTTTTCTATCTTGTTCAAGCATGCAATGTGCTACCAAAAGCTCAATTTTATTTCATACATGTTTGTTTTTCTTTGCGCTAAAACATCTAAAACACTGATGAATATATCAATACGCTAAGCTTTTCTTTGCTTGCTAAGTAGGACTTGTAACGCATGAATTACCTGACAGTACCCAACAGAGGGATTGTGAAGAGCATATGCTAGAAGTAAACGCCTCAAGGAGTTTCTACCATTCTCATCCAGAGCAGGATGACCAGGAAATGTTCGTGGTATATCCTGTAAACAAAAATCAAGAATTACAGCACCGTCTTTGCCAAAATGCAAAACAAGGAAAAAGAAGTAGCACCTACAAATTAAAAAGATTGAATGATAAAGTCCAAGGCGCATGCATCTAATGACCTTCTCAATCTGTTTTTTCAATTTTATCGGTACACCAGATGGGATATTCTTCTCATTATCTGCATTACAATTAGTTTCTTGATCCAACAAATCCTGGTAATATTTCTCGATTCGACGGGTCTTTACACCTACAAAGGCTTGCCACACCTGTAAGGTATTATTAGAGCTACAAAAATCTTCCTAAGAAAGGAGCTTGAGATGACTCAAAATTCCAACTTTACCTCTCCCCTCAGATCTTTCGGCAACCCCCCACGAACAAGGCATTCTAATTCTTCTTTCCATGGAAAGAGCTGATCTTGTGAAACTCCATCGCCCACGACGCCATCTCTCTGAGAGGGCTTCACGCTGTTAGAAATGCATTCGTCGACCCTACTTTCTGCCCCAGTAGCAGATGTACTATGATTTAGTGCTCCACTAAAGCAAGCTTCTTCCTCTTCAGAGTTTTCCATGGATGCTCGTCCTAAAGATTCTGCCTCCTCTAGCGGTGGAAGATGATCTCCACCATAATTTGTCTTTTCATCTTTCATAATCTTCTTTTTAACACGAGAGCTCATCATAATCTCAATGGCATTTAGGGATGGCCTAGTTTGACACCAAGTCTGAACAACGCGTTTATGTGTTTCTATTGGAGGCTCTAACAGTTTTGCAGGACCACTATCTGTTGTGTCAACAGAATCAGATTTTGAGCCAGTTGAGTCGTCCCCTGTGCTACACCTCCTTGATTCAGTCTGTTCTTGATGTTCACTAGTTTCAGCCTGCAGTGTATTTGTATTTACCTCCTCCTCAAGAGGGCACGCTTGAAATGATGTAGCTACTTGATCAAGAAAGTTCTTCCACTTATCACACCTTTCTTCTTCCTCCTCCTGATATCATAAATATTTAAACTACGCACTTAGATAAAAATATTGGAGGACTTCTTGAGCTCATCTGGCGACATCCATAAAAGATAACAAATAAAGTAACCTTTCTAGCACATGCTGCAGTCTCCCAAACAAAACACAGATTTAGCTAGTTGCCTATTATTGCATTACCAAACTCAATTTTATAGACCAGAACTTCTTGCAGAAACTAATTTAGAGTCATAATAATAATTCCGTTTGTATCAAAAAATGCACACAACACACACCTCTCTTAACCAAAGATCGTGGGTAAGAACTAAGATGTTGAAACAATACCTTGTAAATGTTAGCATACTCTCTATATCTATGCGTGTGTTGAGGTCTCAGAGCAAATCCATAGGCATCCCTGCTCCCATCAGAATTTTATTGATTATGACAAGCATCCAACGGTGAGCAAAAGTAAATAATAGAGCGGATTCAAATCTCAAGGAATGCAGATCAATTTTTTCAAAAAACAAAAAAAAAAAAAAAAAGTGAAAATTAATGAATGCCAAATTTGATTTGGAAATATTTACAAAATGCTCAATAAATGCAGCAGGTTAACATAAGTCTGAATAATCATTAGCAAAGGCCTACCCAATATACCGACCCACCTGGAATCTACATCCAATAAGCGCTTGCTCAACAAGGACAACAACATACTTCAAAAAAACTTGCAGTTCTACTACCCATAGTTATAGGATGCATCACGGCAGACTCAGAATCATTCTATTCCATTCCTCAGTGCATCCCTTACACTAGCATTTACTCAAGAATGTGCATTCTCACTGAATCTAAACGGCACTAGTAACTACTCTCAACTGAAGGATCAATGAAATTGAATCAAAAAACACAAAATCTTAATCCATCTTTACCAACAACGTCATTGACACACATACAATAGAATCTAAGACGGTAAGACCTAGAATTCGTCAAAGTTCGATCGTACGAGACTTGAGCAATCAAGGACACGTAGAGGCAGCATGAAATTGAAATAAATTAAACCGTCAACAAGTAACACTCGCTTCAAATTTTTTTTCCTTTTAATTTCAATATTACCTTCTCGGCTCGAGAATGTGGAGCATGTGAATGCTCCTGTCCGCCATTAGCGGGTGGAGAAGGTCTGCAAGATTTCGGGATTTTCTCTACGAATATGGAGGATCCCGAAATGGAACTTGATCTTCGCTAACAGAACGGTTTCTTCGGTCTCTCTCTCTCTTCTTTCTCTCTCTAAAGCTCTGTAAATTTCATGGCGCGAAGATGAAAATGGACGACGTTACAGCGTCCACGAGGAGATGCGTTACTGTTCGGAGGGTTTTTCTAACGTTACACTGCACCCTTGAACAAATCAAAAGCTTGTACTGACATCGAGTGCCACGTGTCAATTTCTGGTGCCTGGAAAATCTTTGACCGAATAATGGAATATATTAATTAACCAGTTTAAACTTTAGGTAGATTTGTTAAATATTATGGATTTCATTAAATTGTATGGTTAATTAATAAATTTTTGAAGAAACGAACTTTCATGCGACAAAATTTTGCCACTTCATTTAATAAAGTCGTCATTCGAAGAGATAACGTTTTACCATCTAAACAAGATCGTGTATTGAAAAGGCAACATTTTTGTTCATAACAAAAACCACGATATTATAATAATAAGTTTGAAAATAATTATATTTTAATAATAAATTTTTAAAAAAAATACTTAATTTTGGATGTTATATATATCCAATTCATCGTTTAATTTCATTTCAGTATTCAATATTTTCCAATATCATTTAAATGTGACCATCCACAAATGGAAGGTGGGGTTAAAATCTAAAATAACATCAAATGAAACTAATTCAACCAATTTCAATTAACAAAAACAAATCAGTTAAAAAAGTTAACAAAAATAAATCAATTCGTTTTTTCATATGATAAAATAAAATAAAAAATTGTATCAAATTCTATTTCCATTGATTGGATTGATTTTGGCAGGTTTGATCAAATACAACTAATTTTGTTTTTAAAGCTTTAGCTATTGTCCTTTTTTTTCTTTTCAACCAATTTGATTACACTCTTCTTAACATATGTAAAGGACAGCTTATAAGTTAAAAGTTGATTATAATAATTAATATGTGCTGTTTTATAACAAAAAAATCAATGATTTTTTTCATTTGAAAATTTTCCCTTCGTGTATTCTCATTTATGGTATTAAAATAAAATAGTTGTTATTTTACTAGTAAGTGGCTAAGTGTACGTAAATCACCAGTGGAAAGAAAAATTGTTCATAACTTACATTATGAGAAGTAGTCAATGTCCTCAAATTTTATTCATAACACATAACTGACACAACCTAATGATATTAGACTCTACCAAAAATATATAGAAAACAAATACAAGTACAAACACCAAAATTCATCGTCAACATGTTGAAAGGCTTATTTGTTTTACGGAAATCCACGACCTACCCAACATTCATTCTTAATCCTATTAGAAAATCTATATATTTAAAATGGTTAGTAGAGGAACATAGATAATAGATTCTTGAGAAAATTTGTATTTATATAAGATAGGCAAAGTAAACGTTACCAAGAATCACTTTGTATAAACTTCAACAACCAACTTCGAATTGGCTTTTGTTTGTTTGTATGCATCAATCTTGTTGAATGCCTACAACAAAATATATTTTTACAACCTTCACAATGTTGCAAATTTGAAAGATAAAAACATCCATGTAGAAGCAAAGGTACATTGACTACTTTCTTTATTATGAGATCTACAAACCAGATTTAGATGATTTGCTTTGAAGAGCTAGAAATTATCCAATTTTTATTTCTTAAAATATATACAGATATCATGCTTTTTCATCATTGACATGATTGAGGTTTGAGAATGGAAGTGTGCAAATAAAATTTGAGAGAATATGAATCCGTTAACGACAAAGAAACAAGGATAAAAACAATGCTAAAGTTTAGTGTTGGGAATTCAAACAAAGTTCCAAATTGGCTAGATATCTTTGCTCGAGAGGAGGAGGTGAAGGGTGTGATATTGATTGCTGCCAGATGTGCCTCGGGATGAAGAGCAAGCTCTCATTGTTGGGAGTGGACGGATTTGTTCGAGGGGAGGCTCAAGTGGTACTTTGTTCGAGGGAAGAATTGTTAGGAGTGCAAACAAAGTTTCACATTGTTAGGGAAGAGAGTGATCATGGATATATAACTGAAGACAATTACCTCAATTGATACGAGACCTTTTGGGTGATTCCAAAAACCAAACCATGAGGGCTTATGCCCAAAGTGGACAATATCATACTATTGTGGAGATATGGACATTCAGTTCGGAGTGAAAGAAAGTTCAAGTTTTCACCATTAAGAGGATTGATGTTCGAAGAGAAAAGTGTGATAATGGAAAGAATTCCCCATTAGTAACAAATGCTTATCCATTAAGCAGAGGAAATCGTCTTTACAAACAAAAAAAATATGAGATAAATTCACTGTATTTATCTTATCAATTATATATTATATAACTATTTTTATAGGCGAACGATAGGAATTGAACCCGTGCATGGTGGATTCACAATCCCCTGCCTTGATCCACTTGGCTACATTCGCCCCCTACCCTATAACTATGTATAAGTAGAAATTAGAAAGAAAAAAAAAACTTATGTAAAATTTATTCATAAAAAAATAAAACACACAAGAGAATAGGGTAAGTGTGGCATATCCTTTAGTAAATTAGTTATTTTTAAAATTTCAATAAAAATGATTAATTAAAACGCTTGGGTTTTTTGTTACATTTTTTTAAAAGTGATTTAATCACAATTTATTTGTTTCCACTGCATCTAAATGTGATTCTGTAAATGTCAAATCATAATAAAAAGATTTTAAAGTGATCCCAGTCCATCACCGATTCTGTAAATGTCAAATCATAATAAAAAGATTTTAAAGTGATCCCAGTCCATCACCTTAAAATCAATCCTTAAAGAATCAATTTTCAAAGTTTTTCTTAAAAAGGAGTTTTAAAATCAAAATATATTTTTTGAAGTCATTTTTATTTGTTGCCAAACGTGCATATTTAAGAAAATATACACTTTCTAGTTATCCAATGTTAGCACTTGATTCAGATGGCTGTCTTTTCCAGCCGTTCTTGCTTTCACTGTGCAATCAGTGTTATTTAAAGTTTGCTTGTTTATCCTTTTATTTTATTTATGTGGTTTGACTATTGCGTCTTTTACCTTCTTTTTAAGTCAAGTTAGGCAACTGTAATCTAAAGCCATCTTCTATTTAAGAGGAACTTTGTGTATGTGTTTGTGACAAGTAAAATAACATAAAGAAATCCTTCTTTATAAGACTCAATTTGGTATCAAAGCTCCAGCCATGTCCGACTCTTCTACCTCAGATCCTGAAAATGATTCATCAAGAAACTCACAAACACCACTTGCGAGTGAGGTTCGACCAGACCCAAGCAAAGAAATCGTACTAGAAAAAAATACCTATGTTGTTTGATCGGTGTTACACGCAAGCGCACGCGATCGAAGTAATATAAAATGGTATGTGAGTACCAAGTATCGAATCCCAAGGGAACGGTGTAACAAAAATTATTGTAAACAAAGTATAAGGGAAATTGCAACTTGAAAATTAAAATGCAAAAACAAGGTTGGGTTGGTGTGTTAAAAAAAATTGCAGAATCTAATTGCAGAATCAAGAAATGACAATAATCGAAATAAGAAAAATTGCAGAATTGAATTGCAGAATCTAGAATTGGCAATAATTGAGAGCAAATTAAATAAACTTAGTGAATGAAAATTCAAAGGGAATTTGGATAAAAATGGGGCTCAAGAGTATCATTGTCCTAGGTTGTAATTGCAAGCCAAAATTGCAATTCCAACCTACTCCACACTCAATTGTAAACCAAAATTGCATCTCCTATTCACCTTGAATTTAGGGTTTTAGGAGGCTAAGTGAGTGACTTATATGTCTATAGTCCTTCTATCTTAGATTAATTGGTTCAACAATTTTATGGGTTTTGGAGTCCTTAATCCCTATGTCTAGGGTAAGGAATGGCTTATGTCTAAGCTCTTTATCTCCATCACTTGTGTGAAATCCGCTTATCACTAACCCCGTCGGTATTAGATCTAAGCTTGAGTTGCTACCCTAGTTGATCAATCTAGGATCTCAACGGAAATTTGTTCAACACAAGCAAACAATTGAGATGTAGGCTTGGTCTTTATTGAAATGTAGGCTACAATTACTCCTTAGGGAATTCACATCCTTGAACCCCCTAAGAAGTTTTAGCTCATATTAAGAATAAAAATCTTACAACTAACTCTAGAAATTAAGTCCATACTAAAAGAATATATTAAAGTGCTAAATTCAACAAAAATTCAAAGGAATTAAAGACATTTTGCCATCCAAAATTGAATCCAACAAAGCTGAAAATTGAAACATGAATTTCAGAGAAATAAACCCACGAAATAATGACTTTAGAGGAGACAATTATTCAAGCTAAAAACTGAAACTAACTTTAAAAAAACAATCCATAAAAATACCCATCAATTATTTCATTCATCTAAACTCAATTAAAAAAATTTAATACAGTGGGTAAGGAACAAAAAGCATGAAAAATTACAACTCAAAAAAACTAAAACAGAAATTAAATTCATCTAAACTAAGAACTAAACGGAATATAGAAAACTTGAACAAAAACTCATTTTTCTTCTTTGGAATTCAATCGATTCAGCTCCCACTATTTCTAGGAAAGAATGAATCTTAACCGTCCAAGTTTTTCACTTGAATCGGACTGAAATCTTTGAAGAAAAACTGAACCAAAACAGTAAGCTTACGGTAAGAAAACAGAGACAAAAAACTGGAAAACAGAGGAAATAAAAAAACTACAGAAAAATAGAGAAAATCCACGAAATTTACTCCAAAAACGCATCTAGATTCCATCTCTTCTTCACTTGAATTGGATTGGATAAATTGAAGGACAACTAGAACATAAGTTGCAGTACAAACGGCAAAACAGAGGTGAAAAAAACTGCAAAAAAAACATAGATGAAAAACTAGAAAAACCCGTAAAAACAACTCCAAAAACATCTTAATCCGAATTGTGTTGCTCCTCCTCTTCTTCCCCCTTTATAGGCCTTCATTAGGGTTGAAGAATGCCCAAATTTCGTGCTCAAATTCCCTTAAATCATGTTGTAATTAAAGATTTTCGGAATGGGTTAAATGCATTTTTTTTTTCCTTTTTTGAACTTTTCTACTGCTCTAGATTGCAGAATCCGATTTTGCAATTTGATTTTGCAATTTCTACATTCCCTACTCTAGAAACAATTGCAGAATCACAAATTTGCAATTTCCACATTCCCTGCAAACAAACTTAACTTTTTTAGAATCTTATCTAATTGCTATCATTCTTATTCCTTTCTTATTTTCAAGCAACTTTCAACTATTTTCAAATGATCTTAAGACAAAACAAGAATATTTTAAGTAATTAGGAGTTAAATAAGCCTTAATTCTAAGGCTTATCATTGTTCGATCAGGAGCCACTCCGGTAGGAAACCCTTCGTTTGTCAATCTCACTAACCATATTACCTCAATCAAACTAGATCGAGGAAACTTCCTCCAGTAGCAGACACATTGTCATTCCCATCCTCAAAAGCTACAAGATTGAAGGCCATTTAATAGGGAAAACCACATCACCAGAAATGACGATCTGTTTGCCACCCTTTGAAGATGGACCCAAATGGCTAAAACTCCCAAACCCAGAATACGACATATGGGCAACTGCTAATCAACTACTTGTTGGGTGATTATACAACTCAATGTCGCCTGAAGTTGCATTGCAAGTCATAGGTCACGATGAAGCAAAAAAATTATGGGATGCAATTCAAGAATACTATGGCATACATTCCCGATCGCAAGAAGACTACAACCGTCTGATGCTTCAACAAATGAGGAAAGGTACAATGAAAATGTACGATGATTTAGAAACTATGAAGAGATATCACGATAATCTGCAAATTGTTGGCTGCCCAATGGATTTAAGAAGCTTAATCTCTCATGTAACTGTTGGGTTGGATGAAGAATATACACCTATAGTGTGTATAATACGAAATAGCAACATGTCTTGGTATCGAGTTCAACAAGAACTACTCTCTTTCGAGCACCGATGATAAGCCTTAGAATTAAGGATTATTTAACTCCTAATTACTTAAAATATTCTTGTTTTGTCTTAAGATCATTTGAAAATAGTTGAAAGTTGCTTGAAAATAAGAAAAGAATAAGAATGAAGGCAATTAGATAAGATCACAAAAAAATTTAAGTTTGTTTATAAGGAATGTGGAAATTGCAAAATCAAATTGCAAATTCGTGATTCTGCAATTGTTTTTGGAGCAGGGAATGTAGAAATTGCAAAATTGTGATTCTGCAATTTGGAGCAGTAGAAAAGTTCAAAAAAGGAAAAAAAAATATGCATTTAACCCATTCCAAAAAATCTTCAATTACAACATGATTTTGGAGATTTTGAGCACAAAATTTGGGCATTCTTCAACCCTAATGAATGCCTATAAAGAGGGAAGAAGAGAAGGAGCTAAGGAATTCGTTTTGGATGCCTTTTTGGAGTCAATTTCATGGGTTTTCCTCTATTTTTCTGCAGTTTCTTCCTCTGTTTTTTTTTACTGAAGTTGCTGCACTGTTAGCTCAGTTTTTCCTCAATTTTTCCAGTCCAATTCAAGCAACACTTAGGTGATTTAGTTTCTGTTTTAGTGAAGATTTGAGTTGTTTAGTTTATGTTTTAAGACTCAACCTTGTTTTAATATAGTTTCTATTTTAACATACTTTAGTTTCTGTTTTATGGTTGAAGATTTGTTTTTGTCTCAATTTAAGTTTTTATTTCTGTTTTCAATTTAAGTTTTCTTAGCTTATTAATGGTTTCTTTTGGTCCAGTATGCAATATTCTCTTATGAAGCTTAATTAGTGGATTTTGGCCTTGTCAAATGGTGTTATATTTACTGTAGTGTAACAAACAATTTTCAATTCCTTTCAATTTAGTAACACAATTTCATTTCTCTTAAGTGTTATTCATAAAGTAATATAGTAATCAACTTTATATTTTTACATGGAGTTTGTTTTAACTTCTTGCTTAGTTTCTTATAGATTTTAATATGAGCTAAACTTCTTAGGGGATTCAAGGATGTGAATTCCCTAAGAAGTAATTGTAACCTAAATTTTAATAAAAATCAAGTCTACATCTCAATTGTTTGCTTGTGTTGAACAAATTTCCGTTGAGATCCTATATTGATCAACTAGGTTAGCAACTCAAGCTTAGATCTAATACCGACGAGGTTAGTGATAAACGAATTTCACACAAGTAATGGAGAAAATAGCTTAGACATAAGTCAATTCCTTACCCTAGACATAGGGATTAAAGACTCCAAAACTTATAAAATTGTTGAGCCAAATTATCTAAGATAGAGGGACTATAGACATATAAGTCACTCACTTAGCCTCCTAAAACCTAAATTCAAGGTAAATAGGAGAAGCAATTTTGGTTTACAATTGAGTGTGGAATAGGTTGGAATTGCAATTTTGGCTTGCAATTACAACTTAGGGCAATGACACTCTTGAGCCCCATCTTTATCCAAATTCCTTTTGAATTTTCATTCACTAAGTCTATCTAGTTTGCTATCAAATATTGCCACTTCTAGATTCTGCGATTCAATTATGCAATTTCTGGTTATTTCCATTATTGTCATTTCTCGATTATGCAATTCAATTCTGCAATTTTTCTTTATCTCAATATTGTCATTTCTTGATTCTGCAATTAGATTATGCAATTTTTATGTTGTTTTACCAACAAACCATCTCAACATTATTTTTGCAATTGTAGTTTTCAAGTTGCAATTTCCTTATACTTTGCTTTACAATATTTTTGTTAGATCGTTCCTTGTGGGTCGATACTTGGTATTCATATACCATTTTATATTACTTCGATCGCGTGCGCTTGCATGTACATCTGATCAACCGACAAGAATTTTTGCAGTCAGTGAAGGGATCCATATCTGTCAACCAAGCCTAAGCAAACTATGCCAACCTTGAGAGACCACGAGCAAATACAATGGGAAACTCGAACCAGTTGCATTGAGGGGGTTATTCAAACTCAGAAGATCCATGGGTAGGAACCGTTACTCTCCAAACCCTCCAGTCAACAAACCAACATGCCAAATCTGTGAAAAATGGGTCATACAGCCAACATATGTTATCATCGATATGGAAAATCTGAACAAACTCCCTCAGGTAACATTTTGAGTACCCCTGCACAATCCTCCTCTTCCCAAGAAGCCAATACTCCCAATGCAATAATGGCTTTTCCTAAAACCTTACAAGACCAGTCATGGTATCTGGACAGTGGAGCAAGCAACCACGTTGCTATTGATCTAGGTAAACTCACTCTAAAAGGTGAAATTCCTAAACTAAGAACATCATTGTGGGAGATGAAACCAAAGTTTCTATACTTGGTTTAGGTACTACTTATCTAAAAGGCTTGAATGACCAACTTACACTGAGAGATGTCTTATTTGTTCCTAAAATGAAAAAGAATTTGATAAATATATCTAAACTCACTCAAGACAGTGGAGTAACTGTTGAATTTGATGATTTGTTTTGCTTTGTAAAGGAAAAGAGGTCCAAGGTGGTGTGATTGGTAGGGAGACTTGAAAATGGGCTCTACAAGGTCCTGGATGGAATGGAAGCCTCAGTAAAGAATCTTGGGAATAAAGAAGCTCAAAATGAAACCAACCATGATCATAGCCAAGGAAATTTGACTGCTTTCAATAGCTTTATTTTGATGTCTTGTAAGATGGATTTTTGGCACCAAAGATTGGGCCATCTATCACCTAAGATTTTGAGTCATATTTTGTATGAATGTAAAGCTTCTACTAAAAGGAATGACAATATCTCATTTTGTGAGGCGTGCAAATTTGGAAAATCTCATAAACTTCCTTCTACACCTTCTGTTTCTAAAGCAAACAAAGTCTTAGACCTTATCCACACCGATCTGTGGGGACCCTCCCTTATTCAATCCACACACTGTTACAATTACTACATAGCCTTCTTGGATGATTTTACGAGATACAATTGGGTCTATCCTTTAAAAAGTAAAGGGGAAGCTTTCACAATATTCAAAAAACTCAAAACTCAAGTTGAAAATCAATATGATTCAAGCATCAAAGTAGTACGATGTGATGGTGGTGGTGAGTTTAAACCCTTGGTGCCATATGGAAAATAACAAGGTTTTGAAATACAAGTATCATGCCCATACTGTAGGGAAAAATCTAATTAAACCCAAGCGAAAGCGTAGGAATCAGTTTGAGTTTATTTAGAATTAAATAATAATATTATGGTTAAGCATAACATACCTTGAAAATATGGAGATTCTGCTGGCGGATCTTTATCTCTTCCACAAAGTCTTCCTCGCTATGACTCGAACACAGGACCAAGGCTTGTGGGAGCCACTTGAAAGAAAATCTACAAGTGATTAAAGAGGAAGAGGTCTAGAGAGAATTCTCTAATTCTCTATATTGAGGAGATGTGTGTTGTGTAGAATGCACAATGCCTCACCCCTAGGGTCCTATTTATAGTGGTCTAGAAAAAATAATTAAATAATATATTTTAATATCTAATATATTAAAATATATTTATCTAACCGATTTGAATCTTATTCAAACCGTTTAAAATTCTCCTACGACATCTATTTCCTAATTTGAATCCAATTCAAATTTAATAAATATATTTTATTTAATGTATCTAATATACATTAATTATTTTAATATTTAATGTATCAAATACAATAAATATATTTTCCTCTTTTATATTTAAATATATTTAATATATCTAATATATTAAATATTAATTTGAATATTTCAAATTTTAATATTTAATGTATCCAATACAATAAATATATTTTCTTTTTTTATATTTAATATATTAAATATATTAAATTTTAATTTTAACACTTCAAATTAAATATTAAATTTGAACATTTCAAAATTTTCTTTCAACTAAATTGATCTTTTAGTGTTACTATGAGCTAACAAGGGGACCTTATGGACCTACAGATTATAAGCTCCAATGATTCATAATTAATTAATTAAACTCTTTAATTAATTAATTTTTATTCATTAACTATAGGTCACTCCACTATAGACCTAGAGTTGCACTCTTATGCACTGTATGACAAGTTGTGTCCATAGATATAATCATTACATGCAAGTCGATCCTTCACGAGTTGTTCGTAATTACAACTGAGACAAAAGTTCGTTTTACCCCTATAATTACATCTTACATCTTAAGTACCACTGATCCTCTAATGAACAATCTGTTTATAATCTAATTATAAACTAAGTTCCTCTCGGGCCAGTGAGAGGGTGGAGCCTCATTGTTCAGTCCCGAAATCAGCACTTAAGGGAACTACTCATCTACGTACCCTATATGGGAATGAGTGAATTCCATCTTGTGAGATTATGTTCCCAGCTCTCTATTTGGTCAAGTCCCCAAAATGGTGGCATATTGAATTGGCTACAAAAGCCACTTTCACCCATGCAAATTAAAGGACAAGCCCTCACAGGCAGGAGTTCATAACTCACTCAGGATTAAGATCGAGTCGCATATGATCATCCTGATGAAATATTAATCTTCTTAATTAACGGATTTATAAAGAGAGATTAAATATTTCGTGGTCTAGTCTTACACAAACTCTTTGTAAAAGATACCCCCACTCACATGTATCCACATGAACGATTTGGATCAAATCATTTGTAACTATTACAAAGTGGGTCGTATCAATAATGTTACTAGGATAAGACACCCAACCTTATCCATATACTATGATCCTTTAGGTTATTTCTTGAACATGATCTTCCCGTATGTCAACCACATACTGTTCAAGATTACACTAATAACCTTGAATTTTTCATATAATGGATAATATTATATTACAAATATAATAATCAAAATTATTATTAATTATTAAATAAATCATTAATTACAAGGATTTATGGCATAAATCCCAACAAAACACATCCTATAAATAGAGAACATGGAACGATATAGAAAACAAAGATTGGAAAATGCACATTGGGAGTCAAGAAACCAAGGAACAAGAAAATGGGCGATGAGACTTTGGTGACAAACCAATTTAGGTTGACAGATTGCTCAAAATTCGAGAAGAGACCGAAGAATTGACAACTAGGAAGTATGGAAGAAACCATTTATCTTCGCTGCAAAGCTTTATCACTATTAGAATGCAAAATGCACATACAACGCACCTCAATCCATGCAACCAGTTTAGGCCTTCCTTCTGTGATATCATACTTGAGAGCCTCTAAAAAGAAAACTTGGAACCTTTGAACAAATGAAATGTATGCTATATCCACCTAAATAACAGAAAAACCAATCATGAATTCGTACACAACTTACTTAAAACAAAGCAAATAGGCTAGTTTTCCTAAAATTCCTCTAGCAATAGGACTTTTTAAATTTGAAATACACAAAGAACCAGCACCAAGAAAGCTGATAAGGAGAACGGACCTCCACATATCTCCACAATGGTATGATATTGTCCACTTTGGGCATAACCCTCATGGCTTTGCTTTTGGTTCCTCAAAAGGCCTCATACCAATGAAGATAATTGTCCTCACATATATACCCATGATCACTCCCTTCCCTAGCCAATGTGGGATATTTGTTTGCACTCCTAACAATCCTCCCCTCGAACAAAGTCCCACAATTGAGCCTCCCCTCAAACAAATTCGTCTTCTCCATAACAGATCACTCACATTGTGGGATATAATTTCTTTGATGGCGTCAATCACCTATCACACCATCCACTTCCTCCCCCTTGAACAAAGAAATACTCATCTACTAGTGCAACTTGATAGAGTTACTACTTGCTTGCCATTCCAAGCACATTTTGTTTGACTATGGGATTCATCCACAATGTCAACATGAGGCTTCGTTACTTTGTTTCACTTTGAGGATTCCTCCGGCACACAGTTAGGTTTAGATCATGGCTACTGATACCAATTGATAAGGACAATGGACCTCCACATATCTCCACAATGGTATGATATTGCCCACTTTGGGTATAACCCTTATGGCTTTGCTTTTGGTTCCCCAAAAAGACCTCATACCAATGGAGATAATTGTCCTCACATATATACCCATGATCACTCCCTTCCCTAGCCAATATGAGACATTTGTTTGCACTCCTAACAAAAGCTGTATAAATAGAGCGATCAAGGTGAAAAGTTTACCTACTTCTTTTGCGATGTCACCTTTAAAAGCAGAGATTATTGCGCCGCTAAACGTTTTGCTGTAGGATAGCAACTCTTCAGCATACTTTCTTTTACCCCAGTCCTAAATTTTGTTTTGGATAACCAAAATGAGCAAAAGAGCAATTCGATCAGCAAAAGGAACAGAACTTTGTCTAGATACATCTGGGATGAGAGAAGATCCTTTAAAGTTGCTATCAATGTATTTTAGCGGATCAAGACTTTCTTCAATAACTTTCCCATTACGTTCCAGAGATGGCACTTGCAAATAAGAAGAAACCAACTGTGATCTTCAACCATCAAGAAACATGCAAATGGTAAGAGGAACAAGAATATGATTTCTTCCATATGAAGCACCTTGTTTACAGAGTATACTTTCTCCTTATACCATGAAGGCCTATTAAAAAGGTTGAGAGGAACTAGCTTAATTTTATCTTGCAGTCCCTGCACCCAATAAAGAAGCAGCAAAATCTTAAGGAGTCGTTTGGTTCGCAGGTTTGAGTGGTTTGTTAAACTTGAGTTTATTAAGCCTGGGGTTGTTAAGTCTGGGTTTGTTAAATCTGTGTTTGGATGGTATAGAAAATAAGTTTGTCAAGTCTGGGTTTATTAAACCAGTGTTTGGATTGTGTCAAGTATGGGTTTGTTAAGTTTGTTTTTAAATTCTAATTTGTTAAACTGGGTTTATTAAAAGTGTATTTGGTTGGTACATGTAAAATTTGTATAAATAATAGAAATTATTTAATTAAAGTAATAAAAAATATATATTAAATTATATATAAAATGTAACTTTTATGATGAAACTAGAGAGTATTATTTTAATAATAAATAAAATATTTTTAATACATTTGTCCACTCAATTTTCTTCCAATAATTATTTTATAGAATAAATATTTAATTGTTCGTGAAAATATTTTCAGACTATTTACCAAAGTGTGAACAAATATAAACAATATTTTTTATGCAAATATATCAAATATAAAATTAACCATAAAGAAAATGTTATCAATTGTTTATTTAATGATTTATAACTTATTGTGCTAAGAAAAGTTACTTACTACTTATCAT
This sequence comes from Trichosanthes truncata, assembly GCA_033996785.1. Lineage (NCBI taxonomy): Eukaryota > Viridiplantae > Streptophyta > Magnoliopsida > Cucurbitales > Cucurbitaceae > Trichosanthes > Trichosanthes truncata. The sequence goes on from JAWPNB010000003.1 coordinate 55,717,458, forward strand.
CAAAATTACTATTGAACTTAACTTTCTATATTTAACTAATACATAACGTTATAAAGTTAAAGTACTTTAAATAATATTATTTTAAAAGTTATTAACTTCAAGATATACTAACAAAAATAATTTAATTAATTAATTTTACAAATATTATATCTTTAATTGACTATGATAACATGATTTTTACATTTTCACAAGAAATGGAGTTTAGGAAAGTTGTGGATTTATAGAAATGGATTTTTTTTATCAAATAGAAATTGACGTATTAAATTTAGGTTTATACAACGTGTGTGGTTTTGAATTTATAATAAAATAATTTTTATTATAATTTATATGTTAATAAAAATTTTAAAATATAATAATAAGTTTCTTATAAATTATGAACTATTACTTGGTAAATGAATAATTTATTTTTTAATATTATTGTTAATCTGAATACTTTTTGAATAATTATTTTGTAAAACAAATATTTAGTTAGTTTTGTAATTGTTTTTTTCTAATATTTGTCAATATATGAACCAAAAAAATTCCTTCTTATACATTTATCATTATAATTGCTCTAAAACATGAAATATAACAAAGCCGACATATCAATTTATGAATTAATTATTACTATTTTAAATTTAAACTAAATTTATTTATTATAAAGTTATCATTTATTAATTATTTTTATTTAACTAATAAATTTTATTAAAAAAATAATGCATTTTAAAAGCATAATTAAAGACAAAATATGTACTTAGAGATGTTCATTTTTCCCTTGGGGACGGGCCCCACGCAGACCCGCCCCTAATGGGGCGGGAAATCCTCGTTTAGACAAGGAATGGGGGAGGGGGTGGGGGGGAATTTTTCCCCGTTAGCTAAACGGGGACGGGGACGATTCCCCGTCCCCGTCCCCTCCCCCGTCCCAATTACTTTATTTTTTTTATTATGTATATTTATATATATAATAAATACTAAATTTAATATTTTATGATGTATTATTTTATTTTATTTAAAGAAAATTTAAAAAAATTCTCTTCAAATAGAAATTTACCATTATGAATTAATAATTTAAATAGAAAATTTCTAAAAAAATATCTTATTTAATCAAAATTTAAAAAATAAATAAATAATATAAACGGAGAATAATTTCCAGCGGAGGAACCTGATCCCCGCAAATTCCCCGCGGGAAATTCCTGCCCCGATCCTCGCTAAATTAAATAGAAAATTTCGATGGGACGGGGAATGAAATGGGGGGAGGGACGAAAAAGTCATCCCCATGCCCGAACCTGATGAATAGCTGGGGGTAGAATAATATGTACTGTAGCAAATCTGAATTAACAAAACTGTCAACCAAACATGAGTTTGTTTAAACAAACTCATACTCCCCACTTCCAAAATAGGGAACCAAACACCCTCTAAAATTTTTAAATTATGGGTTATAGCCAATATGAGCATAGCTCAAACGTAATTAACACATACTCCTTTCTTTGAGGTCGGAGGTTCAAATTCCCATGCCACACATTTGATTGTACTAAAAAAATGTGTTGATTGGTTATATAGTTTATTTAATAATTTACGCATACACTTAACCCTCCCCTCACCTTTAGGTTTGAAAATTAACACCATACCCAATATTAATTAGAGACGAAACGACATAAATACGAACAAAAAACCTTCTACACTAGTCTAATCACACTAAGCTAATAAGTTACAGTATTCTTAACCGTTTATGCATGTTTCCCAACAACCGGCATTACAAAGTATAATTAAGAAAAGATAATAAAACAGCAATGGCAATTAGGCAAGAGTATATAAAAGCCTTGCAACCTAAAAATAATCAGGCAATAACCTTGTAATTCCGTGTGATCCAAACACGATGTGCATAAGGGCATATGTAAGCAGTATACAACCTTCAAAAAACAGAGGAAAACAAAAAACAAAAAATAATTAGAATCAAAGAAATAAAAACTGAACCAGAAACTAAAACGAAACGACGGAGGAGGTTGTTCGGTGGTGACATCCAACGATGGAGGTGAAATCTCTTGCACCCTGCAACAAAAAGGAGATCAAAAAACCAAGAAACCAAAATCAAATTGCTTAAAAGAGAAGAATCGAGATGAGAAATTTCATTTCCAGAATAAAAAATACTCACTGGGAGGACGCCATGGATGTGTCTTGGGCAGATGGTTTGCGAATGCGATATTCTGAGGTGAGAATCTGGGCGCTTCAGTGAGAGAGATTTAAAGGGAATCAGAGAAAGCAAACTCGAGGAGTCGGCCGGAAGTATTTATTCGGAAGGAAAAAACTTGGGTGCAATTTATAACCACAGAATTTTAAAAAAAAAATTAAATTTTTTTTTATGTGGTTGTAAAATGGGCAGCACCAGACTTGATGCAGCCTAGGCTGCACCCAAATTGTGCTCTATTCAGAATGGTGTGAAGTCACATCGCAAACGCGGTTGGACTAAACGAGAACAAAAGAAATCGCATGCACCACCGTCCGAGAGTGCTGCAGGAAACAAGAAAGTGCTGAAGGTCGGACGCTGGACGGTTAGGACTGTTTGATTTTTTTTTTTTTTTTGGGTGTTGTTGAAGCAATATAAAAAGCAAGGTTTAAAATGTGAAGCGTCTGCCAAAGATAGCCTAGCTCGGCGAAAATTGACATCTTTTCTTATGTAACAACTCAAGTCTTTATAGTTTATAAACACATTTGATTTCTAATCAGTACTTAATCGATTTACATAGGTAAGAAATTCAATTAAATTAGTTGAATTAATTAAAACCTTCCACTTTCAAAAGTGAATCAATTTAAAACTTTGTTTTAAAATCGTTAATACATAATTTTCACATGGGAGTTAGACTTCTTTAAATTAAGGAATTAACACAATATTAAAGAGACTAGAAATGGTAGTAGTGGCCATAAAGTGAGCATGGTTTAATGATAATTGACATGTATCATTGACCAAGAGGTTAGAGGTTCGAATTCCCTTACTCCAAATATTGTTGAACCAAAAAAAAGAAATAGTAGTAATGATTTTCATTAATATGAGTAGTTTTTTTATCTTCATTTTGTCCTCTGTTTTTCTTTGCCTATTGAGGAAAATCACGTGATAATATTTCTTGCTATTGTGATAGAATTTTGGGAGAATAATAATGCTATTTAGATAATTATGAGTCGATTTTAAATGGATTCAAGTGATATGAATCACTATCATAAGATCTAAGTTGATTCACTTATGAAAGTTTAGAGTTTTAATTGGTATAATCATTCTCATTTAGGGTACAAATTGATTTTTTCCTAATATTTCTCAAAACGAGGACTATATCATTATAGATTTTAAAATATATGGACTAAATTGTTACATATTAAAGTTCATGGGCTAAACTATCACAAAATTGAAAGTAAATTGTTACTTCCACAACAATTAAAGGACCAAAAGTGTTTTTTAACCATTTTGATTAAAGTTGATAGAATAATTAATGAAAAAATGAAAAAAAAAAATTAATAAATAAACATTTTACACTTTTTGAATAATTTAAAATGCTTATTACTAATATTATATTTACATTAGTGATATTTTGTTGCTATTTCTTTTTCATGTCATTTTTAACAGTATAGTTAATTAACATATGAACATGTAGAAAAGTTAATGAAAATGTTGACATGTCACCAAAAATTTAATACTCTCATGTCAAATTCTTATTATTATTTGTGTATTTTTACTTAAATAGGGGGGGGGGGGGGGGGGGGGGATAAAATTAAGGCATAATTCTCACATATACATATATCACCAATAAGGAAAAGAAAAATAGTTCATAATTTAACATCCTGAAAAGTACCAAAGACACAGACACAAACTAATCACATTCGACGCTACAAAAGTATATGGAAGGCAATTACAACTATAGACACCAAAACTTAGGGAGAAAGACATTTTTTACCCCTAAACTTTGCATGTTGTATCAATTTTAACTCTAAACTTTCAATTTCATCAATTTAAATCTCAAATTTTGCAAATTGTATCAATTTTAACCCTAAACTTTTAATTTCATCAATTTAAACCTCAAACTTTGTAAATTATATCAATTTTAACCCTAAACTTTTGATTTCATCAATTTAAACTTCAAACTTGAATAAGTGTATCAATTTACACATTCGTTTAAGTTTTCGTTTTCATCACCATTAGAAAGATTTCTCACATATGTCCAAAGCCACATTTTGCTCTATGATAGGTGCTTATTTGTTATTTTTTAAAAAATAAATTTACTAAAAGAATAATTAAACAATTCCAGATCGAATCTCCACCATCATAAAAACCACGAACTCGACTTTCAAAAGTAGGACTCACACAAATGAACACTTGTGTGTCTCCCTCGCCATTGGTGTTGATACCAATGACGACAAGTATAAAGAAGATTGAGCTCAGCTAAAATGTGGGAGAAAACAAGAAAGGCAATGACAAACAAAATGACGCCCATGAACACAATGAACTGGTCTAGCTGACTTTGTCGGCCCCGTCGACAATCTTACAGGGGATTAAAGTGACATTGATACTGGAGAGAAAAAAGACAAAAATTCTAACGAGGGTGATGATTCTGAAAGTCCCATGTCCATTGCAGTGGATGAAGGACAAATCAAGCTAAAGGCCGATGAGAAATTAAAAAAAAAATGGCAAACAATTCAAAAAGAAGAGTACTCCATTGAGAAAGAAATATGGTGCAAATAAGCTTTATTTCTACTAAAAGTCGATGGATTGAGTAGAATCATGTCTTACAATTGAAATACCCTCAATTAATTAAATGAAAAAAAACAGCAAAATCAGATAAGATAAGAAGTAAAAAAAAAGTGAAAAAAAGTCATGCTCTAAATTGAAAGACATTATGGAGAGTCTACTTCAATTTTCTTCAGCAATTTTAATTTTTTTTTTTAAAAATAACAAATATGTACCTATTATAGAGCAACACGTGACTTTGGACATGTGTGGAAAACTTTTCTAATAAGGATTGAAATGGAAACTTAACCGATGATGTAAATTGATACACTTATACAAGTTTGAGGTTTAAATTGATGAAATTAAAAGTTTAGGATTAAAATTGATACAATTTGTAAAGTTTGAGGTTTAAATTGATGAAATTGAAAGTTTAGGGTTAAAATTGATACAACATGCAAAGTTTAGAGTCAAAAATGCTTTTTTCCCCCAAAACTTATTGTCAACATGTTGAACGACTTATTTGTTATGTGGCAACACAGGACCTTCCCATCATTCGTTAGTTAGCCCTGATTAGAAAAGTTATATATAAAAAAGATGTTAAAAAACGAGCATAGATAATAGATTCTTCAAGAAAATCCTATTTATGTGCAAGATGTACAAGGCATATGTTACCAAGAATCGCTATGTATAAGCTTCAACAACCAGCATGGGATCGAATTTTGTTTGTTTGTACGTATTGATCTTGTTGACTCCTAAAAAAAATGTGTATTTTAACTTCCATGACAATGTTGCAATTGAAAGATAAGAATAGACGCAAAGATGCATTTGCTACATTGTTTCTTACTAGATCAACAAACCAGATCAGATGATCTGCTTGGAAGAGCTAGTAAGGATAATCCAAAGGAAATTCTGTGATAGTTATCGAAGTGAGCTACAGTACAGTTAGAATGCAAAATGTATATACAAAGCTTTAACAATTAGAAATAGAAATTATGGTTATCTCAAAGGTCGATGATTCAATCCCCATACTTGTAATTGTTGAACTAAAAAAAACTAGGAAGTATGGAATAAACTATTTATCTTCATCAGAAAGCTTTATCAGAACTATCGATAGTGAGCTATCGATATTGTTAGAATGCAAAATCCATATACAATGCATCTCAATCCATGCAGCTAGTTTAGGCCTTCCTTTTGTGATGTCAATCTTGAGAGCCTCTAATAAGAAAATGTGGTACCTTTCAACAAATGGAATGTATGCTATATCCACCTAAAGAATAGAAAATCCAGTCATAAATTTAAGCATAACTTACTTGAAAACACACCAAACAGGTTAGCTTTCCTAAAATTCCTATGACATCATGACTTTTGATTGGAAATACAAAAGAAATAGAACCCAGAAATGGCTTATGCAAGGTTGGTCAAGTTACCTGATTGATTTTTTCTTAAAATTTGCTATCAATAAATTTGATCTCAGATCAAGACTAATTTTCTCATGATGTTCCAAAAATGGCATCTGCAGATAAGAAGAAATGCAGCTATGATCTCTTCAACACCAAGAAATAGGCAAATGGAAAAATGAACAACGATAAAAAATATGATGTTCTTCGACATGAATCACTTTGTTTATAGGGTATACCTTAAATCAATCAATTTGACCCAAAAGAAACACAATTCCTCTTTGCTTCGTAATGAGTCTCTTTACAAATACATAGAAACTATATATAGGGAAGGGGAAGATATCTATTTATAATGGACTATTCAATTTTTTGTGGAATTAAAAAAAATAAAAGAAAATTTTAAAGACTTAAGAATGTGAAGAGAGTGCATCAATTAATTGAAGAAATAATATAATAATAAAAAACTTTTCAGGCCTTAATGGTTCTAAAGAGTGACTCGATTAATTAATTAATTGAAAACCTTTTAAGTTAAGAAGGAAAAAAAACTCTTTCAATGGCTTGGTAGTTACAGTGTGAGGAACAAAAAAACATTTTATTAGTTAAATAATAGGTTGAATAATACATATATATGGAAATTAGAGTTTTAATATAGTAATCTAATATAGCATATAGTAATTTAATATAGTAGTACTAGTAGTAATAATAATAAAATAATAGTAATAGTAGTAATAATAATGAATATATATTAAAGTGACAATAATTTAGTGACTTTCATTACTTAAATATAAAATTATTTTTATAAAGGAATAAAGCCCACAGCCATGTTTGATTTTGCATTATAAATGTTATTTTACAATGCCTATTTAGTGGAAGATGATTAGAAAAAACCTTCAAAATTCTTATTTGTGGGCTCAAATTTAATTTTAGTGCACTTTCATATATTTAATATAAAAATTAATGAAGGGTATATTTGGAATTACAAAATTATTATTTGGACGAAATAGTTCAAAAATTATTTTTTCTGTGGCCACCTTTTAAGATAGTAAGAAGTAAGATAAAATAAGACGAAATCATAACAATATAATTATTATAAAAGTAGCTAATTAAATACATTTATAAGAAAGAATACCTATAAATCTAACTTAAAACATACTTGCGCTTAACTTCAATTAGCAGTATATTATCTTCAAAACTTCCTTTTTTGCATATCTTCAAGTATGTTCTTAAATTACAAAAGATCAACATTGCAACAAAAGAAAAGCAAGATGAAGGTTAGAATAGATTAAGTAATCCAGCAAAAATTTTAAGGCAATGCAAGACAATTAATAAAAGAAGAAAAGCAAATTTAACACATAGAGAAAACTCAAATGTTTATAAAAAAAGGTTGAAGAGAGCTCTATATATAATTGTAGGAAATAAAAGTTACAAAACATTTGAAATTTTACCATTAAATATAATTAAAGATAAACTCATAAATTTCAAAAATTAAATTATAGAAATAAAGAGGTAGAACTTTTCATATTCTAACCGTATCATCTCTCACATATTTACATTGGATATGTACTAAAAAACACTTATATAGATATAAGTTATATATGGACATGACAATGTGAAAAGAGATTAAATTATTAATGTTAATTTAACTTTACTGTATATTTTTAATTAAATAACAATACGAGTTAAAAAAATCTATAAAAATATAATAAATTTAAAAAAAATAGAAACTATTAGTAACAACGTATATGGGTGGGTGTATTGCATAACTTGTTTTTTTAGTAATCCATTTTTTTAATTTTAAAACAATTTAGTAAGGACAATTTAGGTATCATCTTTAAAATTAAGGATAATATTGTCAAAAAAGGTCTCATATTCTAGCTTTTTAAATGTTATTTTATGAATTAAATTAAATATATAAATTTTATAATTAGTAGTGGCATGTTTTGTAAATTTAAGATTAGACAAAGGGGCAAAATAGTCCAAAAATAATTCTCTCCCTTAGCCACTTTTTAAGATAGTAAGATAAAAAAAATCTTTATAAATTACAATTTAGAATTTTAATATGTTAATTTCAATCATAATTCGATTCACATATTGCAAATATAAAAAATATGTTGTTCAAACTAATTATATTCAATGATTTTATATATTTTTTTATGTAAAATTGTAGGAATAAAGTGATCTACTAATAGTGGATCTTGAACATTAATAAAGGGCTAAAAAAGGATGAACTTTTTATTTTCTTTTTTGTCTTTTTTTGTGAGTACTAATTTAATAATATGTTAAGTTATTCCATATAATCATTAACAGTAAATTTGAAGTGAAAACTATAATATGATTTACAAAATGCAATTTTCAATTGATGTTAAGATTAAAATTATTAGTTTTAGTGATACATTTTTTACAATTGTTTAAATTATTTTTACTTTAAGAAAAATTCGACAATGATACCCATAATATCAACTTTTACAATTACTAGAAAATATTAACATGCGTTGCACGTGTGAATATTATTTTGTAATTTTATTTATATTTAAATGTTAATTTAAACAAACCTTCATTTTCTGTTCTTTTATAAGTTTAATGCTTATATTAAATATATAAATTAACATTAATAACTTGAGTAATTTGAGTCTTCATTGCATGTAGAGCAAGAAAATTTGATGATAAAAACTAATGAAACATTACCATTTCTATATTTTGCAAACTATAAAGTTTCCAAAAATATTTTAAAAAATACAATAATGTTTGTAGATTTTCAAACTATGATATGAAATTTTCATAAATTTTATTTTAAAATTTATTAAGAAAACGTTATACAAAACTATTCTTAAATATTCATACTTAAACACAGTAAAATCTGTAATAATATTCCTATAAAAAATCTAGGATAAACAAACCATTTATTTTCTTTTTATTTAATTTCTCACTAAGATTTGTACTTATATTAAATATATAAATTAGTTTAAAATTTTAATGAGGTTTTTATAATAAATATTAATTTTATAAATTAGTAGTAATACTAATGTTGTTATCTTAAATATTTATTTAAAGAAAAAAATCTTCTATTATGATAAACATTAAAAATAAGAAAGGTATAATTACCTCTTCATCCATAACAATGCATCTCAATCTCAACATATTTGGAAATTCTCTTTTCTTAATACTTTCCAACAAATTTTTTGTTAATAACACTTGCTAAAACTCCAATTAGTTCGAAAATGTTTTAGATCACGTTTTAGCATATTCTCCATCATCCATGCAGTTTTGCAATAATATATATTAGTAAGAGTAATTTAAAATTAATTTAAACAAACATTATAATTCTAATTGTGGTCTAAAAAGAAATTAAAAAAATGACTTTGCAAATGCAATGAAATAAAACAATTTGAATCTTATAATAAAATGAAGGGAAAAAAAAAGTAAATAAAGTTTGAAAAATACCTTGAATTGATCGATTTGGCACAAAAGAAAAAAACATTGCTCTTTACTTAGCAATGAGCATCTTTGCAAATGCATGAAAATATTTATAGGAAGGCAAGATGAATGTTATAGTGGATCATTTATTTTTTTTGTTAGGGAATTATAAAAGGTTAATAAATATATTAAAAAGGTATAAAGAAATTATATATATTTAAAAAAAAACCACAAAACCTTCTAAATTCTTTCAGTACAAAAAAAAATTGAAAAAATTAATATTCATATTTAAAAATTATAAATAAATTAGGAAAAAACCAACAAAACCTTCTAAATTCTTCCGCTACAAATAACAAATGGTTTTACTATATTAATTAACATATTAAAAAATATAAATAAATTAGAAAAATAAAACGTAAAACCTTCCAAATCCCCAGTCTAAAAATCAAAACATTTACCAAATTTAAAATTGTTGTAAAATTGAGAGGCGGAACCGGGCACCAAAACTTTACCAAATCATATAATAATAATAATAATAATAATACAAAAGATGAAATATAAAAAGAATATATATATATATATAGTATAAACAAAAGAAAGTGGAGATTTATGGCAAATTAAAAACACAAAAATTAGAGAAAATGGGAGAAAAATTGGTGTCTTTTCTTTTCCAAAAATCTCTCTATTTATAGGCAATTTAAGAGAGGATGATGTGGTACATTTGGACACCAATCTATGGCCTTTAGAAGACACTTTGGCTATGGAGAAAATGCCACTTGGCATGGATAACAAATGGGCATGTGGAATGGGCATTTACATATGCCATATTCACAATACTCCCCCTTAAATGCCCATTTATATAAAATATGCCTCGTTAAAACCTTACTAGGGAAAAACCCAATGGGAAGAAAAACCCTAGTGAAGGAAAAATAGTACATATTTTATATAGTTTACTATAATACATTCACTCCCCCTCATGGAGACATCACTTAAAGTCTTTGAGTCGCCGCATTCCAATGCTATATACTAATTTATCGAAGGTTGCAGTTGGTAATGTCTTTGTAAATAAGTCAGCCAGGTTATCTTTTGAACAAATTTGTTGTACAGTGATATCGCCATTTTCTTCAAGATCATGAGTATAGAAGAGCTTTGGTGAGATATGTTTTGTTCTATCTCCTTTTATATATCCTCCCTTGATTTGAGCTATACATGTTGTGTTGTCTTCGTATAACATCGTTGGAAGAGATTTACTTGAAGACAAGCCACATGTCTCATGAATGTGTTGTGTCATCGATCTTAGCCATACACATTCTCGACTTGCTTCATGAATAGCGAGGATTTCAGCATGATTTGAAGAAGTGGCCGTTATAGTCTATTTCACTGATCGCCACGATATAGCAGTTCCTCCACATGTGAATAGATAACCTGTCTGAGATCTAGCTTTGTGTGGATCAGATAGATAACCAGAATCTGCATAACCAACTAGATCATACTTTGATTTGTTAGAATAAAATAAACCCATATCAATTGTCCCTCGAAGATATCGGAGTACATGCTTAACTCCTTTCCAATGTCTTTTTGTAGGACATGAACTATATCTAGCTAATAAATTTACTGAAAATGCAATATCTGGTCTTGTGTTATTAGCCAAATACATAAGTGCACCAATTGCACTAAGATATGGTACTTCAGGACCAAGTAGTTCTTCACTGTCATCTCGAGGTCGAAATATATCTTTCTTTACGTCCAGTGAACGAACTTCCATTGGAATGTTTAATGGATGTGCTTTATCCATATAGAATCTTTTTAAGATTTTCTCTGTATAAGTTGATTGATGAACAAATATTCCATCTGCTAAATGTTCAATTTGCAAACCAAGGCAAAATTTTGTTTTTCCAAGATCTTTCATCTCGAATTCTTTCTTAAGATATTCTATTGCCTTGGATAACTCTTCAGGAGTTCCAATTATAATTAAGTCATCAACATATACAGTTATAATAGTAAATCTTGACTGAGATTTCTTTATAAAAACGCACGGACATATTGGATTATTTTGGTATCCTTCTTTCAACAGATATTCACTCAGGCGATTATACCACATTCGTCCTGATTGTTTTAATCCATATAATGATCTCTGTAACTTTATTGAATACAATTCCCGAGAACTTGATTCATATGTTTCTGGTATTTTAAATCCTTCCGGGATTTTCATATAAATGTCATTATCCAGAGATCCATATAAATACGCCGTGACTACATCCATTAGATGCATATCAAGCTTTTCATATACAGTCAGACCAATCAAATATCTTAGCGTTATTGCATCCACCACAGGAGAATATGTCTCCTCATAATCAATACCAGGCCTTTGCGAGAATCCTTGTGCAACAAGTCTCGCTTTATATCTTGTGACTTCATTCTTTTCATTTCTTTTCCTTACAAATACCCATTTATATCATACATGTTTGACGTTTTCCGGTGTTGGGACTACTGGTCCAAAAACCTCACGTTTTGAAAGTGAGTTCAACTCTGCTTGGATTGCTTCTTTCCACTTCGGCCAATCCTTTCTACGTTGACATTCTACGATAGATTTTGGGTCAAAATCGTCACTTTCATGAATAATATCGTGAGCAACATTATAAGAAAAAATGTTGTCAATAATGATATCATTTCGGTTCCATCTCTTTCCTGTTGTAACATAGTTTATAGAAATTTCATTATTATCCTCAAGCGTTTGATTTTCACCAATACTCTTTTGAGTAGTTGTATTCTGGATTTCTTCTGGAACATCCATACCTTTTATTCAATCATTTTGATTCTCAACTACTTTTCTTTTTCGAGGATTTTTATCTTTAGAACCTATTGGTCTACCACGCTTCTGGCGTGCTCCAGACTCATTATTGACAACTTGTTCCTTTGGGATATCAACTTTTGATGGAGCATTTGCAGCTGGTATATATGATTTAGTCACACTTTTAGTATCTGTGAATGCATCTGGTAGTTGATTTGCTATATTTTGCAAATGAATTATCTTTTGAACTTCAAGTTCCCATTGATTTCTACAAGAATCTAAATGAGATAATAACGATGCATTCCATGTAATTTCTTTTTCCAACTTCTTAATTCCTCCCCCTAATGTTGGAAAATTTGTCTCATTAAAATGACAATCAGCAAATCGTGCAGTAAATACATCACCCGTCAGGGGTTCAAGATATTTAATAATTGATGGGGAATCAAAACCAACATATATTCCTAACCTCCTTTGAGGACCCATCTTAGTACGTTGTGGTGGAGCAATCGGTACATATACTGCACATCCAAAAATTCTTAGATGGGAAATATTTGGCTGCTGGCCATAAGCTAATTGCATTGGGGAGTATTTATTATAAGCTACTGGCCTAATACGTGCCAGTGATGCAGCATGCAAAATAGCATGACCCCATACCGATGTAGGAAGTTTAGCTCTCATAAGCAATGGTCTTGCAATTAGTTGCAGACGTTTTATAAATGATTCTGCTAGACCATTTTGTGTATGAACGTGAGCTACAGGATGTTCAACACTTATCCCAATTGACATACAATAATTATTAAAAGTTTGGGATGTAAATTCACCAGCATTATCAAGTCGAATGGTCTTAATTGTATTATCAGGAAATTGTGCTTTTAACTTAATTATTTGAGCAAGTAATCTTGCAAATGCAAGATTTCGACTTGATAATAAGCATACATGTGACCATCTGCTGGATGCGTCAATTAATACCATAAAATATCTAAATGGACCACTTGGTGGGTTAATAGGTCCACAAATATCACCTTGAATTCGCTCTAAAAATGCAGGTGATTCAATCCCCACTTTAGCTGGTGATGGTCTAATAATTAATTTCCCTTGAGAACAAGCATCACATGACAACTCATTGGATTGAAGAATCTTCTGGCTCTTTAAAGGATGTCCATGTGAATTCTCAATAATTTTCTCATCATTATTGACCCTGGATGACCCAATCGATCATGCCAAACACTGAATATTTTTGGATTCATGAACTTCGGGTTCATTATTGCATAACTTTCGATTACTCGTATATGAGTATAGTATAATCCAGAAGAAAAAGCAGGCAGTGTTTCTAATATACGTTTTTCATGTGAAACAATAGATGTTATATAGAGACACTCTATTTTATTTTTACAATCAGTTTCAACATGATAATTATTTTCACGTATATCTTTAAAACTTAATAAGTTTCTTTTCGATTTGCTAGAGAACAGAGCATTATTAATTGTAAATTTTGTTCCTTTAGGCAAAATAAAGTTTGCTTTTCCAAAACCTTCAATCAGATTTGCAGAACCTGATATAGTATTGACTTTTGCTTCCAGCATTGTCAATCTAGTAAAATATTTTCTATTTATGAGTATCGTGTGCGTAGTTGCGCAGTCTGCCAGACATAAATCCTCATTGCTCATTTTCGAGTTACTCAACATATTGAAATTGTTCATATTTCTTCATTGAAAAGAAAAGAAAAACGATTACAAAGAGTCTTAAATATATATACAAACAAAACAACAACAAAAACATACTAAACAGTACTTAATTATATATTTTCATACAAATCATCCTCTACTTGTTTGATTGCATCAATTCTCTCTCCAGGAGATTCAAAATAATCAGCTACATCAAGATGCATCATATTGGAGGGGTCAAACACATCATCTTCTTGAATGGCAAGATTTACCTCCACATTCTTTCCTTTTCCTTTTTCCTTCAGGGAAGCTTGATAGAGATCAACAAGGTGTTTTGACGTACGACAGGTACGTGACCAGTGCCCAGTCATTTCGCACCGGAAACATTTATGTTCATCACCTTTCGAACTTCTATCTTGTGGAGCCTTTCCTTTATGATCATCACTTCGTGTGGGTTTCTTAAAATTATAATGCCCACCACGAAAATAGGTATTTCTTCCTTTACCGAGGTCCCGACCTCGACCACGACCACGACCTCGACCACGGTTATTAAAATTCACAACATTCACTTCAGGGAATGGTGTTGCTCCAGTTGGTCGGAATTCGTGATTTTTCATCAATAACTCGTTATTTTGTTCAGCAACGAGAAGACATGAGATAAGTTCAGAATATTTTGCAAAACCCTTCTCTCGATATTGCTGCTGCAGGAGCATATTCGAGACATGAAAAGTGGAAAATGTCTTCTCTAACATATCAACATCAGTAATCTTTTCTCCGCATAATTTTAATTTTGAACTAATTCTGAAGTCCTGCAACCTCAGGTGCATCCAATCATAACTGATTTAAAGTCCTGCAACCTCAGGTGCATCCAATCATAACGAGCTTTTGGAAGAATAACTGTTTTTTGATGATCGTACCTTTCTTTCAAACCTTGCCATAGAACGTAGGGATTTTTTATTGTAAGATACTCCATTTTCAATCCCTCGTGAAGATGATGGCGAAGGAAGATCAGGGCTTTTGTTTTTTCTTGATTTGATGCATCATTTCCTTCTTTAATTGTTTCTCCAAGATTCATAGAATCTAAATGGACCTCAGCGTCAAGGATCCATGACAAGTAGTTATTTCCATTAATATCCAGGGCTGCAAATTCTAGCTTTGTAAGGTTTGCCATAATAACACTATCAAAATAATAATATATATTTATATTATAAATTTAACATAAACCAAATGCGTAAAAATGGCTTACCTATAAGACTTACCTTTAGCGGGAAAAATGACAGAGATTCGTGCTGATAACGTGTTGTAAAATTGAGAGGCGAAACCGAGCACCAAAACTTTACCAAATCATATAATAATAATAATAATAATAATAATAATAATAATAATAATAATAATAATAATACAAAAGATGAAATATAAAAAGAATATATATATATATATAGTATAAACAAAAGAAAGTGGAGATTTATGGCAAATTAAAAACACAAAAATTAGAGAAAATGGGAGAAAAATTGGTGTCTTTTCTTTTCCAAAAATCTCTCTATTTATAGGCAATTTAAGAGAGGATGATGTGGTACATTTGGACACAATCTATGGCCTTTAGAAGACACTTTGGCTATGGAGAAAATGCCACTTGGCATGGATAACAAATGGGCATGTGGAATGGGCATTTACATATGCCATATTCACAATAAAAATCTTTTAAACAACACCATTATTTACCAATATTAAAACCTCTTAAGATAAATTAATTAATATATTAAAAAAGTATAAAGAAATTAGAAATAAAAAGTAAAACCTTCAAAATTTTCCGTCTAAAAAACAAAACCTTTACTAAATTTAAGATCTTTTAAATAACATCATTATTTACCAATGTTAAAAATTCTTAAATAATACAAATATTAAAAAAGTAATAAATAATAATTGATTTAGAGATACATTTGGAATTAGAGAGTTAACCCTTAGAAAAAATAGTCCAAAAATGATTTCCAAAATGATTGATAATTTTGTTTTAATAATTAAAAAAATCTAAAAATAAAGATAATAATATTTATTTTCTACAAAAACAAAAATCTAAAAATAAAGCTAATAATACTTATTTTCTATGGTTAGAAGATGGGATAAAGAAAAAAAATGATTGATTTAGATAAAAAATTATGTAAGAAACAAAAATTTAAAAATATGACCATACATAAACAATAAAAACAATAAGAAAATTAACTATAAAATAATATAAAAACACATATAAGAATAAAATATTGATACCTCTGCCTTATACAATTATCTGAAAATAGGTTCACCTTTGATCGATATTTGAGATCACTATTTTTCAAGATACAACGACATCCAATTGCAAAAACAACACTACTTTGTAATTCCTACAACTTAGTGTGCTACACTAATATGCAATGCAATCTTCTAAATCCAAAAACTATATGAAGGAACTAAGAGATGAAGAAAAATAAATTAAAGAGAAAGTTAAATTGTTGTAGAAAAAAGTAGAAGATTTACCTTTATATACAGTAGGAGATGAATAAGTTGCAAAACTTGGACTCTAGACATTTCACATTCCATTATTAATTATAATTAAATGTAAACTCATTATAATTAATTTCTAGAAATAAATAGGTGAATTCATATTTAAGTTCTCCATATTCCTAGCTTTTCAAATTCTTCTCAATTAAAATTATTAAAAATTAAAAATGACATTATTTGTAAATTTAGAAATAGCTAGGTAAGAGTAAAATATAATTAAAGAATTTTAAATAGAAAAAAACTAAATTCATAGAATTTAAACTTGATACATATTTTTTTTGTAAAATTTGCTAGGTTAGTTTTGAATGGATTATTTAAAATTTGTATGAGTTACTAAGAAATTATTATTGTTAATTAAATAAAGAGAGAAAGTAATTTAAGATTAAAAGAAAATTTTATTATTTAAAATAGTTATAATTAAAATGAGTAATTATCTATATCTATAATCTATAATATATTAAAAAACAAAAGTTTCTGAAAATCATTTTTAGACTAAAATACTCTTTTAAATTTTAGTTAATTACAGTAATCAAATTATCCTAATCCGATTTGATAATTTTAATCAAAATAAATATATGATTTAATTTCAAATTGATGAATTTGAATAAATAGTCTTAATTTGATAAGCAATTTGATTCAATATCAAATCAAATTTGCTTCTATAAACTGTATTAAGTTATCATACACAAATCTTAAACTCAATTCTTCAGGTATGTTTTCTTCATTTAGTTCTTATAGTTCTTTTTTTTTTTTTTTTTTTTTGAAACTGGAGTTCTTCTTCAGGTACGTTTTTTTTTCATATAGTTCTTATATTTCTTTATTTTATTTTATTTTTTTGAAATTGAAGTTCTTATATATATATATATTTTAATCTATATCTATTATATATTAAAAAGCAAGAGTTTCTGAAAAACAATTTTAGACTAAAATACCCTTTTAAATTTTAGTTAATTACATTAATCAAATTATCATAATCTAATTTGATAATTTTAATCAAAATGAATATCTGATTTAATTTCAAATTGATGAATTTGAATCAATAGTCTTAATTTATAAGCAATTTGATTCAAAATCAAATCAAATTTGCTTCTTTAAATTGTATCAAATTATCATACACAATTCTTCAGGTACTTTTTCTTCATTTAGTTCTTATAATTCTTGTTTTTTCTGAAACTGGTGTTATTCTTTAGGTACGTTTTTTTTTTTTCATTTAGTTCTTATAGTTCTTTATTTTATTTTATTTTTTTGAAATTGAAGTTCTTATATTTCTTCTTTTTTTTTTTTTGAAACTGAAGTTGTTATAGTTCTTATACTTTTTTTATTTTTATTTTTTGAAACTAAAGTTCTTATACTTTTTTTTTTTTTTGAAATTTGAGTTCTTTGAGTTCTTATTAGTTCTTATTTAGTTTTTTTTTTTTTTTTGAAACTGAAGTTCTTATATTTCTTTTTTTGTTTTTGTTTTTTGAAACTGGAGTTCTTAAAGTTCTTATTAGTTATTATATACGCACATTTATAATTCTTATGCTATTGAGTTGCAATAGCCCAAAAATCTAAATCGACTGGCTGGATGCTAATTTTGTTTTTTTTTTTGTTACAATTACGTCTTTGTATATATATACATAATTCTTCACGTATTCAAATTATTCTAACTTCTTTTGCATCCAATTATCTTTTTTTTTTTTTCATATGAGGTTTTAATTTTTAGTAATAACTATTTTTTTTTAGGTCTAAAAGTAGTCATCTCCAATTTTTCATCAAGGTCATCTTCAATTTTTCATCGGATCACACATCTTTCCTCTCTTTTTTTTATTCGATTTTTTTTAGAACTCTGTCTCTTTTTCAAATTAAGTTTTTGGCATGACTTTTGGACATCATATTGCTACATTTTTTCTATTTATTTTTTTCCAACCTGAATTCTATCTCCTTTTCAAATTAATTTTTTGGCTTAAAAAAAATTATGTAACTCCAATTAATTACATCTTTGTGTATCCAATTATTTTAGTTTAAAAATTTTTAAAATATATCTATAATATAATAATATTATTATTAGTAATATCTATAATTTATAATTCTATAATATATTCTTTTACTCATTGTTTTAATTTATTTATAACTAAATTATTATTTTGAGTTTTGATTTAGTGTTTAGTTTATTTTTGTGTTTGATTTTTAAATTATTGCTTTTGATTTTAAAATTTTAGCAATAATGTAAACACTTTAATTTTAGAAGATACTCTTTTAATTTATAAATGATGTTTATTAATTTCCAAAATTTTCTTGCTTTCTTAAAAAAATATTTCAAAAGAAAAGAAAAAAATCACAACTATATTGAATGACATTTTAGAATTAGATACTCTTTTTATTTTAAGAGGATGTTTATTAACTTTAAAAAGTTTCTTGCTTTCTTAAAAAAAATATTTCAAAAAGAAATGAAAAAAACCACTATTATATTGAATGACATTTTTTAAATTTACATAGCTCATTGGTAATCACTTGATGTCGTGCAAATTAATATATTAGTTTTTCTTTTTCTTTTACATTTTTTACACCAAATTATGTTAGTTGATACAACTAATGTTGTGTTGTTGATGTTCTTTTTTTCTAGATCTAAAATATTCATCTCATCAAATTTTGATGAGGTATCTTTCTTTTTTTATATAAATTTAAATTAGCCCATATTTTTTTTTTTTTGTTTTCTTTCATGTTTTTTTACACAAAATTATGTTAGTTGATACCACTCATGTTGTATTATTGATCGGTGCTTATCGCTACACGCAAGTGCACGTGATCGAAGTAATAAAGAAACTGGAAGTATTCCAGAGTATCGTACCCAAGGGAACGGGGTTTAATAAAATGAATTTTAGTTAGCACAAAATCGTTGACAAATTGCAAGTTAAGGTAACTGAGGGTGAAAATGATTTGAGAGGTGTTTTGACTAAAATAAAATTATTTGAAAATTCAATGGAAATGAAAAAGGAATTCAAGTTGCTAATGCCCCTTTGGAAAGAAAATGCAACAAGAAAGCAATTGCAATCGTAGCTAACTCAAGAACTAAGTAAACCGAATTCAACTCCTATTCGACCTTCTATGAAGTATCTTTAGGAGACTAAGTAATTAAACCTATATTTCTATGGCTAATCTAACTTACATATTTTTGCGCACAATTCTAGTGGTTTTGGAGTCTCGCCCTATGTCTAGGGTCGATGTTTCAGACTTATGTCTAAGCTTTTTCCTTCATTGCTTTTGCGACATCCGCTTCCCTTAACCCTTTCGGTATTAAGTTATAGCTTGGCAAGCAACACTAGATGGCCAACTAGGTTTACCCAACAATTAACTCACCAAAAGCAAACTAGAGTTCAAGAATTAGCTAGATTGCTTTTACTTTCGAGCTTTACATCTTTCTTCTAGGGCATTCACAAACTTGAATCCCAAAGGAAATTTAGCTCTTCATGATGAAATAAATTGAAAACAGTAAATTAGAATTGTAGGAATTCATTGGAAAAATCAAAGTAAATAATGCAATCAAGTTGCAAATGCAATGCAAGTAAGTAGTTTAAAGAAACAATTCCAAGAGTTCAAGATACAAATTAACTCACGGAAAATTGAAAATAAGAACCAGTAGCTCAAAGTTTGAAGAAACTTGCAAATATATATAGGCAAAAACTGAATTCCAGTAGGCTCCCAAATGTTCAAATATCAGAAAATAAAATTACCAAATACTTAAATTGAGAAGCTGTAATCAAAGTTGTAATCAAAGTTCCATAACAGAAAGTAAGGTAGCTGAAATTACAAGATAAAACAGTAGCTATTCTAACCTAATTACAGAAATTCAAAGTGCAGAAATCAAAACTTCAACCATCCTAAAAACCCATTCTCCGTATCTCAATCGAACCAAGTCGTTGTCCATAACCATCCCCAATTCTTAGGTGAATGGGATTGAGAAAAGGATTCTGAAGGTTAAGAGGAAGAACAATGGAAAAATACAATCCAGAAAATGAATAACAAAATTGCTACTGTCGGGGACAAAACCCAAAACGAAACAAACTTTCCTCCAAAAAAATAATCGTCCACTCCTTCGGCTTTTTCCTTAATCTTTTATAGGGACTTCGAGCTAGGGCTTCTCTCTTAGTTAATGGTCAATCACAGCTCATTATCTTGCTGAAATCATGGGTGATTTTCGCTCAAAATTCCCGAAATTAGCGTTTTTTTTCCTTTACTTCCAGATCTGCCGAAAATGCAATTGCCTTGCAATTGCATAGTTGTTGCATTCCATCAAAAATCTGCATAAAGACATTAAGTAAGTGTGAGATTTTTTTCTTCTTTTGTTTTGTTTTCTTAACTTAATTAAATTAGAGGTCTTCCATCAATCATGTGATTAAATTCAAGCAAATATTTTTATTTTCATCAAATAATATGAATAAAATCACGAATATAACTAAGTTTAAAGGCCAAATAATCCTCATGAATGAGAATTATCAATTATTGATGCTTCTTTTTTCCAGATCTAAAATATCCATCTCATCCAAATTTTAATAAGGTAGCTCTTTCTTTCTTTCTCTTTTTTAATTTAAATTTCATTAGCCCATGTTTTTTCTTTTACATATTCTTTTACTCATCGTTTTGATTTATTTATAACTAAATTATTATTTTGAGTTTTGAATGAGGAGTTAGTTTATTTTTGTGTTTGATTTTTGAAATATTACTTTTGATTTTAAAATTTTAGCAATAATGTAAACACTTTAATTTTAGAAGATATCTTTTAATTTAAGAGGATGTTTATTAATTTTAAAAAGTTTCTTTCTTTCTTAAAAAAATATTTGAAAAAGAAAAAAAAACACAACTATATTGAATGACATTTTTTTAATTTACATAGCTCATTGGTCCTCACATGATATAGTGCAAAATGAAAATTTGACAAAAAAAAAAAAAACATTTTCTATAAAGAAGTTTTGACTTTGTAAACCAATTTGTTTAAAATGTATTTTTGTATTATTTAGCATAATTATTGTTACTACATTTATTATGATATGATATGTGTGTGTATTTTTTAATTAATTATCTGTCAATAATTGTATGCCAAATTTAAATAAAAAATAATAATTATAAAATTTCATTAACAAGTATTGCATAAATTAAACAAAATATATTATTACAAAAAATATATATTATATTATAAATAATAATAATAATAATAATAGAAACAATAATTAAAAAAACGTAATAGAAAATTATATTATATTAAAATTATGTTATATTATATGAAAAATTATATTATAATAGAAATAATATAATTTTTTATAATAATATAATATAATATAAATATTATATTATATTTAAATTAGTCACATTAAAAAAATATAAAATCATAATGGAAATAGAAAAAATAAAACTAATATAAGAATGCATTAAAAAAAATTATTTAGTTAAATTCATTGCAATATCAATTTAATTCATACTATTTTGATTACATGTGCAATGCACGTGGTAAAAAAACTAGTATATTAAAAAACAAGAGTTTCTGAAAAATATTTTTTTGACTAAAATACTCTTTTAAATTTTAGTTAATTACACTAATCAAATCATTCTAATCTGATTTAATTTCAAATCCACAATGATAACAAGAGAAGATTAAAAAAACTTTGAATTAATTCTTATCAATCAAATCATCCTAATCTGATTTGATAATTAGACTCAAAATGAATATCTGATTTAATTTTAAATTGATTAAATTTGAATCAATAATCTTAATTTGATAAGCAATTTAGTTCTCATATACACAATTCTTCATATATTATCTTTTTTAATTTCAAAACAAACACATAATTTTCTTCAAATTGATATTCATATATTTCTTTTTTTTTAATTGAAGATATAATTTGTTTCAAAATAAAATCAACATTACATTATATTAAAAAAATTGAACGTATAATTTGATTCGAATTGATATTTAAAACATTTTTTATTTTCAATTGAATATATCATTTGATTCAAAATCAAATGCAATTAGGATTTGAATCTAAATTTTCTAAACTTATATCTTGCGGAAGATTTACTTCTAATTCACTTCTACTTTACAAAAAAAAAAAAAAAAAAAAAGTACTTCAATGTTTAATTTAAATAAAAATTTGTCTCTTAATATATATATTTTAAAGTATCTCTTAATATAAATTTATTATTTTTCATTATATTTATAAGTACACAATAACTACAAAGTAATTGCACAATTTTATGTGGAATACGAATAACTATATAGCCAAATGATTTTTTTTGTAGTTCATATGAGTTTTCACTCAAATTTGTTGTTCATTCACACTTGCCATTGCATACAATTATTTTTTGTTCATATGGGTTTTCCAGTTTTTAGTAATAACTATTGTCATTACATCCAATTATTTTTTTTTCTATGAGATTTTACTTAATAATTATTTTTTTCAAGTTTAAAAGTATTTATCTCCATAAGAGCCATCTCCAATTTTTCATCAATAATTTACAAAAAAAAAAAAAAAAAAAAAAAAGTCATTCAATGTTTAATTTAAAAAAAAAAATTGCCTCTTAATATCTTTATTTTTAAGTTATCTCTTAACATATATTTATTATTTTTCATTATACCTATAATTACACAATAACTACAAAGTAATTGTACGCTTTTATGTGCAAATAACCGTATGGCCACATGATTTTGTTTGTACTTCATATGGGTTTTCACTCAAATTTGTTGTCTCATATATGACACTTGCCATTGCATTCAATTATTTCTTTTTTCATATGAGTTTTTTCAATTTTTTAGTAATAACTATTGCCATTGCATCCAATTTTTTTTTTTCTACTTCCAACCATTTTCATTTTTTTAATCTAAAATGCAGTTAGATAATTTTTTAAAAAATAAAACTTCAAAAAATAAAAAACTATATTATGTGTTCTAAAATATATATTATATATACAATAATAATAGAAATACAAATAAAATTTTAAAAACTTCAAAAGAAAAATAGAAAATTATATTATATTATATTAAAAAAACTTATATTATATAGAAAACAATTTTATTATATTAAAATTAGTGAGATTAAAAACACTAAATCATAATATGAATAGGAAAAAAATTATGGACGCTAATTAATTATAAAAGAATCATATTACAAATATAAATAATAATTGCATTCCATAATGTTGAACTCAAATTATTTTAATTAATCTTCAGAAATTAAATATATATATTGGTTAAATTACAAATTTGGTCTCCATGATCTGGAGAAAGCTAGTATTTAGTCCCAACAGTTTTAAAAGTTAGAATTTCATCCTTATGGTTTGATAAAAACCTCATAAATAGTTCATATGGTTTGATAAAATCCTCATAAATAGTCCCTATGGTAGGGATTATTTTTTTGAGTTTTATCAAGCTATAAGGACTAAGTCTAACGTTTAAAATCATAGGGATTAAATTCTAACTTTCTCACAACCATAGAGACTAAATTTGTAATTTAACCTATATATACACACACGTGCATTGCACATGGTAATAAACTAGTATAAATAAAAAGAAAACTTTTCATATCTAGCTTAAATGCTATTTTATGAGTTAAATTAAATTAAATATATAAAATTTATAATTATTAGTGGCAAGCTTTATAAATTTAAGATTTGGCAAATGGGTAAAATAGTCATAAAGCCACTTTTTAAGATAGTAAAATAATTCATATCTAGCTTAAATGATATTTTATGAGTTAAATTAAATTAAATATATCAATTTTATAATTATTAGTGACAAATTTTGTAAATTTAAGGGGTAAAAGAGTAAAAAAAAATGATTCTCCCCCTAAGCCACTTTTTAAGATAGTAAGATAAGATAAGATAAGATAAGATTATAAACTCACGTATGAATCATTTTTTATAAAAGTTTTCAGTTCGACCTTTTTAACTAAATTATATTTTAAACTTTACAAAACACGTACAACGCACGTAGTTTCAAACTAGTATTACCAAACACACCCTTAAGGCAAAAAATATCATTAAAAAAAAGTATTATTCTATGTGTTCAAATGAATTATAAAACATATGTATGATACAAAATTTGATAAGATTTCAAATAAAAACGACATTATAGCTAAATTTTTGTTGAAAATTGTAGGTTTTTGCAAAGTAATTCAATGGTTAATTTGAGCATTGATCAAACTTAATTTTGTCCAAAGCTTGATTTTATTGAAAGTAGTGAGTTTATGAATATTTTTATATTGTTATTTGTTAAAATTAGTGAGTGAATTAACGGAATTTGAATATAGGGTAAAAATTGCAACATTTATCTAAGCTTAGAGTCTAATGTGATGAAATTGAAAGTTTAGAGTGAACATTGAATACAACTTGACAAATTTATGGGTAAGAATTGATTTTTTTCTCGAAAATTTAAATTACAAATTTAGTTATTAAAACTCCGTTTGATAACCATTTGGTTTTTGGTTTTTGGAAATTGTGCTTGTTTTCTCATCAATTCTCTACGTTGGGTTTCATCTTTCTTAACAATACATTTGAATTCTTAGCTAAATTCCAAAAATAAAAACAAGTTTTTGAAAACTACTTTTTTTAGTTTTTGAAAACATATTTAAAAAGTAGATAACAAAATAAAGAAACCCATGAGTGGAAGTAGTATTTATAAGTTTAATTTTCAAAAACCACAAAACTAAATAGTTATCAAATGAGGCCTAAACTTTTAGAATTGTATCTAATATGTCTGTAAACTTAAAAAGTATCTAGTAAGTCTTTCAATTTTCAATATTATATCTAATAGGTGTTTAAATTTTAATGTGTCTAATAGGTTCATAATTTATGAAACAATTAAGTTTAAAGACTAATTAGACACAAAATTAATAAACCAATGACATATTAAACACAACATTGAAAATATAGCTCATTAGATACTTTTATTTATAGATTTATTAGTTACACTATTGAAAGTGTAGAAATATAGCCTACATGAAGCGCTTCAGGGCACCATATACCTAACACAAATTCTTACTACAAATATATAATATTTCTTTGACAATTCTCCCTATTTTGACCTTTTTACGATGATTATAAATCTAATTTTTGTTGCCAACATAAGTATAGCTCATTAGTAAAAACTTCTATTTCTTATGTTAAGATTGGAACAAATATGGTGATTCAACAACATTATCGTATGGTGGGAATCAGATTGACATCATCAATTGAGAATTTCCAATTCACTCGTTTATTTCTTATTTTGCATTTTGCGTGTTAGGTCGCTTAAATTTACATTGTCGTCGATCCATTTATATTTATAAAAAAAAAAGTTTGGAATAAAACATAAAATTATTAGCCCAAAATTAAATTTTGCATCCATTAAGAACTTTTATACTTTCAATTTTATGGTTACTAAAAAATAAAAAATTCAATTCTATCTTTTAAGAGATGTCTGATAAATTTTGACATATTAAATACAAAATTAAGTTCAATAATCTATTAAACACTTTTGTGCCAAAGTAAGCATAGGTCAGTAATTGACATGTATTCTTTCTGTTGAGGTCGGAGGTTTAAATCTTCATACTCATACCCCACATTTATTGAACTAAAAAAACAATAAGCTAGTTATAAATTATTAGAACTGTTTCTTTTTTGCTTAAGGACTGGGGTTTGTGGGAGGGAAATTTTCCAAATGGCCTATAGGAGGATGGGACAAAGAACAGGGTTATATTCCTCGAGAGAATTCTTAAAAAAGGTATTTAATTGAGATTTTTTTTAAAGAAGAGTAAAATGAGAATAATTTTCTGTAAAGAATTCTCACTCAAATTCATGCAAAATTTAATGGAGAATTTTGCAAGGACGGACAATTTTAACATCCTTACTTGATAACATCCTTATGAGCCGATGCTTTCCTTCTAACTTTGTTTGGTAGGATTTTATTTTTTTTTTCTAACCATTACTAAAAATTATTCTACTACTATTTTCTCTCTCCTATTGGTTAAAAATTTAAATGCTTCAACTCCAAAAATATGTTGTATTCTTCTTTACATTCTTTATTTCACTTTTTTTTATACAATAAATGTAAGTTATGAAGACTTAAAACTTCGAATTAAAAAAAAGTACATGTCAATTCGTCTACGTTTTGTTAGAGTATTGATATAATTAAATTTATGTTAAATTATCAAAAATACCCCTAAACTATGGAGTTGGTTTCAATTATACCCCAAACTTTGAAAAGTTTCATTTTAACCCTTAAACTTTGATATTTGTTTCAAAAATACCCTTGAAGACTTTTTTTCATTAAATTCATAGTCGGAAAATGATATTCTTGCATTTGTATTGTTGCTTATGTGAACATATTTGAACATATATGTTGAAAAAAAAAATCAAAACATATGTAAATACGTAATTTTTTTTCCATAAATTTAACGGAAAAAACCTTCGAGAGCTATTTTGAAACAAACTTCAAAATTCAAGGGTTAAAATGAAACTTTTCAAAGTTCAGGTGTATAATTGAAACCAATTCCACCGTTTAAAGATATTTTTGATAATTTAACCTTAAATTTACTGTAACCTATTAACTTGAGTTTAAGTTAATTGGTGAGCAGGTATCATAAATGCAGAAAAAATGAATGCTGAGATCGACACAATTACTAATCGGTGTAGGTAACCGTCTGGGCGTCCAGATTCAAGCACTCCCCATCCCACGTAAGTGCTTGCGATTCAAAATCAGTCAGTCATCAAAGCCACCAAAAAAAGTCTCAGTGCCGATTTCTCTCAGTGATTGAGACCAAATCTTTGTAAATGTCACTGCTCGCGTTCTCATCCTCCGATTCCCTATATATATTCAGTGAATCGGCCATACTGTCGCCTATCTTGAAAAATCTCCTCGAAGTATCGCATTCTGAGAGCCAAGTTTTCAAGATTCATCTGCCGAAGAACATCCATGGCTGCCCTGTGAGTATTGCGAGTTCGGGAAATGGATTTTCACTGATTTTTGTCGCTTTTTTTTCGCTGATGAATTTCATTCTTGTTGCAGTGTGGACGAGGTTTTACCTCCGTCGTTGGACGCCACCGCCGAACAACCTCCTCTGTTCGACGGAACTACCAGGTTCGCTTTATCTGTTGAAATCTCTGTTTGTCGTTGATTGAATTCTTTGCCCTAAATTCGCTTGCCTTTAAGACTTCTTCCTCTGTTATTTGAAGGTTGTATACTGCTTACATATGCCCGTATGCTCAACGTGCGTGGATCACCCGGAATTACAAGGTTTATTTTCTTGCCTAAATGTCGTGGCTGCTTTATATATATATATATATATATATATATATATATATATATATATATATATATATATATATCTTTTTGAGCTCCGATCTGATCGAATGTTGGTGTCTTATCCACTAAACTAGGTTCGAATTGGCTTTTTTAATTATACTTATCAAGAATGTATATAATTAAGAAATTAAATACAACTAATAGCTCAAGCTTTTAGGTTTAGTGATAATTTAACTAGTATCAAGGTAGTTGCATGTTGACTCTTCATATCAATACATAGGTAGAACTTAGAAGGAATGTTAAAAAATTCGGTGAAAGAACTGTTAAAAATTGGTTGGAGTGTATTCTTATAGGTTTCTGGTTCATTTGTAACTAATCTCAGGGAATATTTTGGTTAATTATTTTAGGAATTTTAGGTCTTTATTGAAAAACGTGAGTTTTGAATTTCGAAATTTGTTTAAAATATTCAAGAACTTGATTCTGAATCAAGTTAATTTATTATTTGTCAGCATGTGCACTGTCTTATTATTTGTAGATGTAATTGCTAAATCCGCTCAGTGTCCTCTTCATGCATATACAATTAAATATTACTTGATGCATCAACTCAATCTTTTGGGTTTAGTGGTTGTTGACTATTCTTTTTAATGCTTAATTTCAATCTGCTTGCTTTCTCTTTCCATGGGTCTAATTTCACTCAAGTACTTAGATGGCTCTTTTTTTTTCTCTTTTGGGTTTTGTATTATATATAATTTATTGCCACTAATTATCATTTGCTGCTTCTTCATTTGGTGCAGGGACTACAAGATAAAATTAAGCTAGTTCCTCTCAACCTTTTTAATAGGCCTGACTGGTATAGAGAAAAAGTGTACCCTACAAACAAGGTGATTCATGTTGAAGAAAATCATAGTCTTGTTTCTTGTTCATGGGTGATTGAAGATCACAGTTGGATTGCTTCTTATTGCAGGTGCCATCTTTGGAACATAATGGGAAAATTATTGGAGAAAGTCTTGATCTGATCAAATATGTTGATAGCAACTTTGAAGGACCTTCTCTTCTCCCAGACGTAAGTAGACAAGGTTTTGTTGGCTCATTTTTTTCACCAAGCTTCTGTTTGCTGCTTGAATTACTCGTTTGCTCTTTTTGGTTACCCAAATCAAAATGTAGGATCCTGCTAAAAGAGAGTATGCTGAAGAGTTGCTATCCTACAGCGATACGTTCAATGGTGCAATAATCTCTTCGTTTAAAGGTGACACGGCAAAGGAAGCAGGTAAAAGTTTCCGATTTGATCGCTCTCTTCATCCAGCTTTTTCGATATGAATTTTGGCTGATTATACTACAAATTCTAGGTGCTCAATTTGATTATTTGGAAAATGCTCTGCAAAAATTCGATGGCCCCTTCCTCGTTGGAGAAATCAGTCAGGTAACTTGAACTTTCATAAGCCTTGGTTCTGTTTCTTTTGTATTTCCAATCAAAAGAGTCATGATGTCATAGGAATTTTAGGAAAGCTAGCTTGTTTGCTGTGTTTTAAGTAAGTTATGCTTAAATTTATGACTGGATTTTCTGTTATTTAGGTGGATATAGCATACATTCCATTTGTTGAAAGGTTCCAAGTTTTCTTATTAGAGGCTCTCAAGTATGATATCACAGAAGGAAGGCCTAAACTGGCTGCATGGATTGAGGTGCGTTGTATGTGCATTTTGCATTCTAATTGTGTCGGTAGCTCACAGTTGATAGTTCTGATAAAAATTTTGTTGTGAAGATAAATAGTTTATTCCATACTTCCTAGTTGTTAATTCTTTGGCTACTTCTCGAATTTGAAAATATGCAGTTTGGTAACAGAGAAAAATCACTTTTATAAAAATTAAATTAATTAGTTTTTTTTGAGAAACTTAAGAATTGATTCTCCAATAGGTGATTTTGAGAATCACTTTAAAATCATTTTATTGTAATTTGACATTTGTAGAAATACTTAAACACTTTCGAGAAAATGTAACAAAAAAGATCAAAGCATTTTAATGAGGAAAAAAATCAATTTATACTTTAGAACAAGAACTTTACAAGTTGTATCAATTAAAACTCTAAATTAATAATTGTATCAATTAAAACCTTAAATTTTCATAAGTTAATAAATTTAGACTATGTCAGACTTGTTGTCCGTTTCTTACTCTCACATGTTCATCTGCACACACTTCCACTTCACATCCTCAATCCTCGTCCAATCAAATCATCTGATCTGGTTTGGTTGGTTGATCTTGTAAGAAACAATGTAGCAAATGAACCTTTGCTTCTATGTTTATATTTCAATTGCAGCATTGTTATGGAAGTCAAAATACTTTTTTTTTTTTTTTTTTTTGTAGGAGTTCAACAAGATTGATGCATATAAACAAACAAAAGCCGATCCCAAGCTGGTCGTTGACGCTTACACAAAGCGATTCTTGGTAACACTTGTTTTGCACATCTTGCACATAGATGCAATTTTCCTAAAGAATCTATTATCTATGCTCGTTTGTTAACATCTTTTTTATATATAAATTCTTTAATCAGGGTTAAAATTGAATGATGGGGAGGTCGTGTCTTGCCATATAACAAATAAGTCAGTTCGACATGTCGACAAGAAATTTCGGTATCTGTACTTGTATTTGCTTTCCATGTATTTTGATAGAGTATAATGTGATCAGTTTGTGCACATCTGTCTTAGGTATAAAATTTGAGGGCGTATAGTACCCTTCGGGATACTAAATTATGAACCATTTTCCTTTCTGCTTATTAGTTGATACACATGTAACATGTTGACAAGAAATTTCGGTGTCTGTACTCGTATTTGCTTTCCATGTATTTTGATAGAGTCTAATGTGATTAGTTTGAGTAAGTATACCTTACAAATAAAATTTGTGGACGTTTGGTGCTTTTCTGGATGTTAAACTTATTATAAGTATTCTATGTATGTGTATATTGTGTGAGAATTATGCATTAATTATTCAAAAGGAACCTATGAGAGTCTAAAGTAATTCACTTAGGGAAGTTTAGAGTTGTAATTGATACAATTGTTAGTTTAGTTTTAATTCATTCAATTGGCAAAAATTAAGAGTATAAATTGATTTTTACCTATATTTAACTTTAAAAAAACTTAAAAAAGAAGCAAGGAAAACCTAAATTATTACTCCTAAACTTGATAAGGTATGTCTATTTTTATCTTTAACTTTCAATTTCATCAAATTGCATCTTAAACTTTGATAAGCGTTACAAACTTTACCTTAAATTTTAATAAGTATTCTAATTTTACCATCTAATGGACTTTCAACTGAAAAATCGTTAAAAAAAAATACTTATACATGTATATCAACTACAAAATTGACACAACTTCACATAAAAATATCATGAAAGTTGAATGTCTGTTGACATTTGTGAGTTTTAGAAGATTTGTGCAATGGTCGTTCTTGCAAACTTAATTTTATGCACCTTTTGATTTTTATTGATATCCATGAATTTTGAAAAACTTTTATTTGCTTTTTGTTCAAATTAGTGGGTAAGTTCAACAAAAATAGAATAAAGAGTTAAAATTGAAACATTTGTTTAAGTATCGAATTCAAATGGATGAAATCGATAAGTTCACAGAATAAATTGATACATTATTTAAGTTTACATGAATTTGTTCTTGTGATGGAAAATTGTTGGCTGGCTTTAAACTGGATTTCTTGTTGCTGTTATTTTGTTTCCGATTTATTTCTTTCTTCCTATTTAGAAGATTCATCTTTGTATTGAACTGATTGTTGAAATTGTTCATATTATTTAAAACTTATCTATGCCCCCCATAGCTCAGCATGTTTCCATAATTTCTCAAGCTTCTTTATCAGTTTATAAAAGAAATTCATGAAACAAGAAAAGAGACCCACTAACGAAATTCATGTTTGCTCACCATGTTGTTGAAATTGTTCATGATTCCCTGATTTCCCTGATTTCTTTGTATTGAACTGATTGTTTGGAAATTATTCATGTTGTTGTTTTCATTTTGTATGCTTTGTTTCATTCAGATTTCCAGAAAACGAAACTAATTAATCAGAATACAAAACTAATCGAACAGCTTACTTTATCATATGAATTGGCCACTTTCTCCATCTGAAATTGAATATTGGGTCGAACTCTCGCATTCATTTTTCTCACTCTGCCAAAGAAAACACATCCAGAATCAAAGAAAGCGACCAAGAAACTCGAACAGAGAGTGACCCACATTCAATTACAAGTTAAAAATCTCAAACAAGAAACAAACAAAAACCAAAATTCCCCTAAAAAATCACAAGAATCAGATGAAAATAAACCCAATTGGCCGTTTTCCACATATGTGAAACAGTAACAATTCAATTAAATTCAGAATGAGAAACTCACATAGAGAGATTAGAGTTTGTTCTTCTTTCACGAGATGAGAGAGAGGGGAAGTTGTTTGGTCAAAACTCCATCCTCTTTTCTCTGGACATTATTTGAAATTTAGTTGATACACATACTGATTATATAGAAAAACAAATGGATCAAAGTCAATATAAATTCAAGCAACGTAACACACACAAAAAGCAAGTAGACATGTGAATTTGAAATTCTCGATCGACATGATCAAGCTACTTGTCCGTGATATGATAATGTTGAATCTTCGGTTTTTGTTCCCAAGCCTGACAACAACAAAAATAACATTTATGAGCATCATAAGGAGGTTGAAGTAGTGAGAATTGTTAAACAGAAAATAATGTATAATTATAGAAAGATATTGTGTTAAAGCATATGGTACCATGTAGCGCTTCTTGAAATGTTCAACAATGGCTTTAGGATAATATTTTGTTTGCCTGCAAGTATCAATCTTGTTGAACTCCTGCAACAAAATACTAAATAATTGAGCAAGGTTGCACTAAGTATGTTTGAGACTTTTATCTTTTTCTTTTTGTACAAGTATATTGAGAACCTTTTAAATTTTCCTTTTAGTGTTGTGCCATGTATCAAAAGCATTGGTTTAAATCTAAATTTTGTTCCCAAACTTTCACATTTATTGTGTTTGTCCTTTTATTTATAAATATTTTGTTTTGACCTTCAAACTTCTATAGATACTCGTTTTGGTACTAACTTTCATATTATATTTAATTATTTATGAATTTGATGTCAAACCCAACATTTGTGGCTTAGAATACAAGGCAACAAAAGAACAGAGTTTTGATTAGACTTGATATGGAACTATAGATGCAGGGACTAAAACAAAATATTGAGTATAGACTAAAACATAATACTTGAAAGCATAAGAACCAAAAGAAAATAAGCATACAAATTAGAATATCAAAATAGAACTTAAATGAAAAATATTTAAAAACACATTAAAGAGTTTCGAGATGAAGTACTTATTTAAGAGAAGTATCTCATTTAACAATAACCATGCACTCACTAAACAAATAAAACGAAAGAAACCTCATTTCTTTAGATCCAAAGATATCTTAGTAATTTCCAATTACTCTTTAATCTCTAACCAAGGGATTTACTTATTTTAGACTGAAAGTTGAGGCGAATTCAAAATTGTTCTAATTGTATAATCATGGCTAAATTATAAAAAATACTTTGAACTTTGCCATTAGTTTAAAAAATATCTCTATTCTTTCAAAAGTTGCAATATTACTCTTGACCTTTCATAAACATTTCAAAACTACCTTTGGAGTAGAAATTCGTTAGAACGTTGGACAAAAACGATGTGGCGATGATCTGGAACAACGTGGTAGTGACTAATACGCTTGCTTAGATTTTTTTTTTTTTTTTTAATATTGGTGAGTATCCAAACCAGCTTATGCGCACCTTTTTTTTGATATCGATGAGTGTTCGGGGCAGCTTACGCGTACCTCAACTAATCTCACTGGACAACCGCCTAACTCGACTACATTTGGTTGACAAAAAAACACGTAGGTTATTAAATCCTAGGTAGGTGACCACCATAGATTGAACCCATTTCATCTTATTTCCCCAATGTCCTTTTGACCAGTAGGCCAACCCACGATGAGCTTAGATTAAGTTTCAAAAAACGATATTCAAACACGCTAACTTTTTGTTCAACATTCTAACAGTTTTCTACTCCAAGGGCAATTTAAAACGTTCATGAAAGGTTAAAGGTAATATTGCAACTTTTGAAAGAATATGGGTATTTTTGAAACTAAGGGCAAAGTTCAAGGGTATTTTTTATAATTGAGCCTATAATCATCAACTACTAACATTGGTAAACAACCCAAAGAAATTTGATTATAATTCAATTCGTGATGATCATAAGTAGAAAGTTCATATTCTTCGGTCGTTGATAAATAATTTGTTGGACAATATTCAAATTTATTACCTCAAAGCTAGATTAGGCCTTTCTTTTGAGAAGATAAAATGGTTTTAAAGTGATTCTACAAATGTCAAACTATGATAAAATAATTTTATAGTGATTCTCGGCCGATCACTTTAAAATCACTTCTTGGAGAATCAATTTTCAAGTGTTTCTTAAACAAGAGCTTTTAAATCAATTTAATTTTTTCAAAGTGATTTTTATTTGTTACCAAACATGGCCAAAGTCCCATCTACCGTGACATTAGGGAGTTATGCCAAAGACACTTTGTATGAAACGAGGAACTAACATAGAAAACAAAGATTGAAAAACGCACATTGGGAACCGAGGAACAAGTGGGCAGATGGGACTTTGGCGACATACTAATTTAGGTTGAAATATTGCTCCGAATTCGAGAAGTGATCAAAGAATTAACAACTAGAAAGTATGGAATAAACCATTTATCTTCACAACAAAGCTTTATTAGAACTATCAACATTGAGCTACCAATACTATTAGAATGCAAAATGCACATACAACGCACCTCAATCCATGCAGCTAGTTTAGGCCTTCCTTTTGTAATGTCAATTTTGAGAACCTCCAATAAGACAGTGTGGTACCTTTCAATAAATGGAATGTATTCTATATCCACCTAAAGAACAGAAAATCCAGTCATAAATTTAACCATAACTTACTTAAAACACAGCAAACAACCTAGCTTTCCTAAAACTCTTATGACACCATGAGTCGTGACTCTTTTGATTGAAATACAAAAGAAACAGAACCAGGGCTTATGAAAGTTCAAGTTACCTTCTTATGAAAACAAAAGAAAAAGAAAGTTCAAGTTACCTGACTGATTTCTCCGAGGAGGAAGGGGCCATCGGCATTTTCCAAATAATCAAATTAAGCACCTAACAGAATTTGTAGTATAATCAGCAAAATGCTCATAAACAAAAAGCTATGAAGAGAGCGATCAAGTTGACTTTTACCTACTTCCTTTGCAGTGTCACCTTTAAACGAAGAAATTATTGCACCATTAAATGTATTGTTGTGGGATAACAACTCTTCACCATACTCTCTTTTAGCAGGATCCTACATTTTGATTTGGATAACCAAAATGTGCAAAAGAGTAATTCAAGCAGCAAACAGATGCTTGATGACAAAACGGGCCAACAAAACTTTGTCTACTTACATCTGGGAAAAGAAAAGGTCCTTCAAACTTGCTATCAACATAGACTTTCTCATATAATTTTCCCATTATGTTCTAGAGCTGGAACCTGCGAATAAGAAGAAACCCAACTGTGATCTTCAATCACCCAGGAAAAGGCAAATGGATCAAGGAACAAGAATATGATTTTCTTCGACATGAATCACCTTGTTTACCGGGTATACTTTTTCCTTATGCTAGTCAGGCCTATTATAAAGGTTGAGAGGAACTAACCATCATGGGTTGGCCTAGTGGTCAATAGGGTTTTAAGTAAATAAGAGGGAATGGGTTCAGTCCATAGTAGGCACCTACCTAGGATTTAATATCCTACGTGTTTCCTATCAACCAAATGTAGTAGGGTCAGACGGTTGACTGGTGAGATTAGTCGAGGTGCACGTATGTTGGCCCAGACTCTCACCGATATAAAAAAAAAGGGTTGAGAGGAACTAGCTTAATTTTATCTTGTAGTCCCTGCACCCAAGGAAGAAGCACCAAATGAAAATTGGTGGCAACAAATTATATGAAATACGAAAACATAAACAAAAACAAAAGGCCACCTAAGTACTTCAGAGTGAAATTAGATCCATGGAAAGAAAAGGTAAGCAGAAATTGAAATTAAACATTAAAAAGAATAATCAACTACCACTAAATCCAAAAGATTGAGTTCATACTTCAAGGTATATTTAATTTTATATGCATGAAGAGGAAATTGAGCGGGTTTAACAACTGCAACTTTTAAGTATTTAATAAGACTTTAAACTTTTAATTTTATGTCTAATAGATTTTTAACAAATTTTAAAATTTTAAAAATTAATTAATTTATTATATATAAATTTAAATTTTATGTCTCATAGAACTTTAAAACTTTAATTTTGTGTCTAGTATATCAATGAATTTTAAAAATTTAGGGACTAAATTTGTAATTTTGAAAGTTTAGGACAAAATAAACAAACTTCAAAGTTCAAGAACTAAATTTGTAATTTAACATTTTTTTAATTCAACAATTGCAATGTGGAATATAGAGTCACAAGATGATTATTGGTGACTTTTCCATTGAGCTGTACTCGAATTTACAACTTGGTTAACAACTTACTCACCTCTTATATTCTTGAATATTAACATATTTTTTTACTTCATTCTAATATTTTAAATATTGTGTTTTACTACCTAACCCCATTTTTTGAAAATAGAAAACGAGGGAAATATGGAGATTAGAAATACACACCCAACAACACTGGAAATGCATTTCTAATCCCACCTCATTCAATTTTTTTCCTTTTTAATTCAACATCAGACAAGATTTAAACTTCTAACCTCATGATCAAAGAGCGAGAACATATATGTCTTAATTAATCAATTGAAATTGAACTAAGCTTAAGTTGTCTCATTCGTTGTTATTCATTATCAAATTATATAAAGATTATTTTTAAAGTTCAACCATTGTGAAAATAGGTGATCAACCCATCAACTTTTAAAAATAGTAATATATGTCTTATCTATTAAACTAGGCTTGAATTGACAATCATATAGAGATCCAATTACAAATGTTTGACAAAAAAATGAATATACATCTCACTTTAAATGGTTGAAATAAAAGTATTACAGTACAAATATCTTTTATTGTCGTCAAAGCGAGAATAACTCAACAGTAATAGATATGTGTGTGTGTGTATATATATATATATATACACATATTATTGTCAATTTTATTTCTTTATTCCAAACTTAAACATATTGAATACAAATACAAATGGATCAAAGTCCACATAAATTCAAGGAACGTAACAAACAAAAAAAAAAAAAACAAGTTAACATGCAAATTTGAAATTCTCAATCGACATTGTCAAGCTAGTCATTCACGATACGAATCATACGATAACGTTGAATCTCCAGTTTTTGTTCTTTAAGCCTGACAATAACAAAAATAACATTTACAAGCATCATAAGGAGGTAGAAGCAATGACAATTATTAGACAAAAAAACAATGTAACTATAGCAAGATATTGTGTTAAAAGCATATGGTACCATGAAGCGCTTCTTGTAAAGTTCAACAGTGGCCTTAGGATCGTATTTTGTTTGCTTGTAAGCATCAATCTTGTTGAACTCCTGCAACAAAATACTAAATAATTGAACAAGGCTGCACTAAGTATGTTTGAGAGTTTTATCTTTTTCTTTTTGTCCAAGCATCTTGAGAACCTTTTAAAATTTTCCTTTTAGTGTTGGGCTATGTATCAATCATTGGTTTAAATTAAAATTTTGGTCCTAAACTTCCACATTTGTTTTGTTTTAGTCCTTTTGTTTTAAATAGTATGCTTTGGTCCTCAAACCTTTATATCTATACTCATTTTGGTACTATCACTATTCGTATTATATTTGATTGAAATCATAGGCCAGTTATTTTCAAATTTGATGTCGAACTCAACATATGTGGATTAGAATACAAGTCAACATAAGGACAATTTTTTTTTATTAGGTATGATATGGAACTACAGCTGCAAGGACCAAAACAAAATTTTCCTATAAAATGTATAGACTAAAACATAACATTTGAAAGTATAAGAACCAAAGAGAAATAAACATACAAATTAACACACTAGAATAGAATTTACATAAAGAAATATTGAAAAAATGTTAAAATATTTTGGGAAGAAGTACTTATTCAAGAGAAGTATCTAATTCAACCATAACTCACTCAATTTCATTTATTACCTCAATCCATGCAGCTAGATTAGGCCTTCCTTCTGTGATATCATACTTGAAAACATCAGCTAAGAAAACATGGAACCTTTCAATAAATGTGATGTATGCAATGTCCACCTAAAGAACACAAAACTTAGTTATGAAAAGTACCTTAAAGTATAATTAATGAGAGACCTTTTAGTGTGTCATCATGAATTACAAGAAGATAAATAGGATTAGAGTCAGGCGGTTGTCTCATGAGAATAGGTGAGATACAGGAAAATTGATAAATAAAAAATAAAAATAAAAATAAAGTACCCCACTGAATTGACCCAAAAAGAATGGCCCATCATCAAATTTCTGCAGAGCCTTCTCCAGGTAATCAAATTGAGGACCTAAAGAAAAATTCATTAAAATCAGCTCTTGTTTCTAAACTAAAGAAAAGACTTGAGAGAGATGAAGGGCCTTTGCCTGCTTCCTTGGTTGGGTCACCCTTAAATGAAGGGTATACTGCCCCAATAAATGTATCAGTATAAGCTAGCAACTCTTCACCAAATTGTCTTTTAGCTGGATCCTACATTTTGTTTTCAGATAATTGAATAATGTCAATAATAGAATTGCCTTCAGTGTTTTTGACAGTAAAGCAACTTCAGGAGGACAAGAAGGCTATGAAACAACAGAACTTTTGCTTTACTCACATCTGGAAAAAGAGAAGGTCCTTCAAAGTTGCTGTCTATGTATTTGATCAAATCAAGGCTTTCTCCAGTAACTTTACCATTGTGTTCCAAAGCTGGCACCTGAAAATAAGAAGGAATCCCATCGTTAGTCCTCAATCAAGTAAGCCAAGCATTTCCCACAAGGAAACTACATAGTTAGCATGTTTAAATTCTATTTGGTTCTTGAACTTTTCTTTTATTTTTTTTCCCAGTGTTTGTAAATATTTGGCTAGCTTACACGTATCTCGACTTATTTTACAGAACAACCATTGGACCTATTTTGTCTTTTTGGTTCTTGAACTCTTGCATGCCTTGTTTTGTTTCTACTCTCAAGTATTTTATTTTAGTTGCTAAACTTTTATAAACATTCATTTTCAGATCTAAGGTAAATCTCAAGCCACCTTGTTTTCAAGCTGGATACACGATTCGGGAAATCATTTTAAAACATGAATCTACGTAATGTCACAGTCACACTATCTGAGTATCAAACCAGGCTAAAGCAAAGTTCAATGACTAAAAAAAATATTTAAACGTATAATAAGTATAGAGACCAATTTGAACCTACCTTGTTTGAAGGGTAGACTTTTTCCTTATACCAGGCAGGCCTGTTTTGAAGGTTTAGAGGCACTAGTTTAATTTTATCTTGTAATCCCTGCAACCCCAAAAAAAACAAGAAGAAAAATGATTTCCAAAAGCAGAAGAAGAAATCAGCAGCTTGTAAGTAGAAATCTCTTGAAATAACCCAGCACTGAACAGAGAAATTACCTTGTAATTTCTTGTGATCCAAGCACGCTGTGCAAACGGGCAAGAGTAAGCCATATACAACCTTCAGAAACAGAGCCACAAATTGCAGAATCTTAGATTAGAGAATTTCTCGAGCGACAATGCACATACAAATTAGCTTCAGTTAAAAAATACTTCTGGTTCATAAAGTGATGATTTAGTCTCTAAACTTTAACATGTTAGCGTTTTAGTCACTATATTTTCAAATTTGTAGCAATTTAATCTCTAAACTTTAATATATAACAAGCTAGTTCTTCTGGTCTAAAATTATAAAGATTTAGTTCCTACCATGTAAAATTTTGTAAACATCTAACATTTTTCTTATATATATATATGTGTGTGTGTGTGTGTGTGTGTGTAAGATCAATAAACTGAAACTACAAAGACTAATTCATTACATATTAAATTTCAGCTACTAAATTGCTACATAATATAGGTATAGAGACTAAATAGTTACATGCTAGTTCGGCTACTAAATCGTTCCTTAAATGAAAGTAGCAAACAAACAACCTGGTGGTTCCGTCGAAGAGCGGAGGCTGTTCGGCGTCGGCTTCCAACGACGGCGGACGAACTTCCGGCACCACAGTTCTACAGAACAGAAAGAAATCAAACGACAGAAAGAAACAACAAACAAACAAATCATCAAAAGGAAAAGCAAAAAAAACTCAAATCCAGAGATGAACATAAACGAGAAACTCATTTCTTCCATTGTGAAATACTCACAGAGTAGCCATCGATTTCTTCCGGCGGGAACTCTGCGGCGGTTTTTGGTCAATGAATCTGAAGGTGTGAGTGTGAGGAGGTTTTTGGGGACTGGTGAGAATGAAAATGGAAGGTGAGAGTGTGAGCCCTTATGTAGGCCATCGGAGCACAGTCGAAAACTGGAATTCGCAAGCAGTGACGTGGCGGTCGGGCTGGCGGCTCAGTGCTGAGGATATTCAGGAGACCAAGTTCCAAGCAAAGTAGATTTTTTTATTATTGATTTGATTGTATGATGTTTACTTTGCTTTGTTACGTCCTTGGTGACATAATTTTATTGGATTAAACGTATAAAATATGAAAGCAATAATGTATTTGCCTTTGTTTTCTTTTAGAATATTATGTCAAATATTATGTGGCATTAAATTAAAGCAAAAATGTAAACATCAACCGCTAAAATATCTACCCTTTCGCCCAAGAGAGTATCTACTATTTTTCTTGAGTTTGAAGATTAATTTTCACTCTACATTTTTTTTATTAATATATATATAATATTCAAAAAAATCTTTCTTGCTTTGTTTTTTGAATGCTTGTATGTAGTTGATTAAGTCAATTTTAACTTCAATTTTTTGTTCTTAATTCAACAGAAAGTGAAGTGGAAGGATTTGAACCTCTAACATCTTGGTCGATGACATATGTCTTAACCAGATGAGCAACGCTCTTAGTCGATGACATATTCCTTAATCAGATGAGCAACACTCAGGTTGACTTTATATAAGTGATATCGGCACTATCACTTGTTTTGCAATTATCTTAGTTTTTTAAAGGTTAAATTACAAGTTTATTCCCTAAATGTTCAAGTTTGTGTATTTTTGGTCTCTAAACTTTAAAAAGTATCTAATAAGTCCTCGAATTTTCAATTTTGTATCTAATAGGTCCTTAAACTTTTAAAATGACTATTAAGTCTCTAAACTTTCAATTTTGTGTCGACATACTCAATTTTTAAAAAATAACCTGATCTATTGGATATAAAATTAAAATTTATGTCTAATAGGATCCTAAACTTTCAATATTACATCTAGTAGGTCAGTGAATTTTAAAAAACGTTGAATAGGTCAATGACTTATTACACACAAAATTGAAAATTCAAGAATCTATTGGATACAAAATTGAAAGTTTAAAGACCTCTTAAACACTCTTTAAAGTTCATGGACCAAATACACATAAATCTAATAGTTCATGGACTTATTAGACACTTTTTAAAGTTCAAGTACCAAATAGATACAAACCTGAAATTTAAAGACTAAATTTGTAATTTAGAGCTTGTTTGGTAGGCAATCTGAAAATTAAATTTTGAAAACAGAATATTCAATTAAAATAGAGTTGTATTTCATGTTTATATATGTGTTTGGTAGTAGATTTAGAAATTAGATTCCAATTTAAACAATTGTTCAAAATGTATTATATTATATATTTATAGACTATGAAACTAATTGTAGTTGCAAAACTAAATATTACATTGGATATAAACCATTATTAATTAATTTATGAACATGTTTTTTTGTTATAAATTTTATATAATTATTATTTACAATATCATATAATTTATAATATATTATATTATACATATTTTAATTTAACAAAAATAAATTATGTTTATAACACAAAATATTATATTTATTAATGTTTTTATCCTTTCTAGTATAATTCTACATTTTAAAATTTCAAATTCAAAATCTGGATGCAATGAAAACACAAAAATATTGTTTTAAAAAATTTCACTATTTAGATCACAGAGTCCGGAAACAGTTTTTGAAAACACATTCACCAAACGCATATTCCCTGAATGAACTCGAAAACAAAATAGAATCTATATTGCCTACCAAAAAGACCCTTTTGTAAATTACTTTTGGTTAAATTACAAGTTTAGTCCCCAAACTTTGAGGTTGGTGTCTATTTAGTACTTGAACTTTCAAAAGTATAGCCTCTAAACTTTTAATATTATGTCTAATAGGTTCCTGATAAATTCAAAATTTTTAAAAATTAATCGGTGTATTTGATATAAATTTGAATTTTATGTCTAATGGAACCCTAAAATTTCATTTTTGTGTCTAGTAGATTTGTAAATTTTAAAATTCGAAAGTTCAGATATTACATTTATAATTTTGAAAGTTCATGTATGTTTAGACTCAACCTTAAAGTTTATGAACTAAATTTGTAATTTAACTATTACGTTTATAATATTCACTTTAAAACCCTACATTTAACGCCGTTATCATATCAGAAAATGAAAAACGCCGTTATTCCTCTTCGCAAAATACAAACCGCCAAAAAAACACGAACCGCCAAAAAAGATCTCAAACTGCCAAACCGGTCAGGCGTTGAAAATATAAAAGAGGACAAACAAAAAAAAAAAAAAATCGCTGCTTCATCGAAGAGCTCACCCCTCTTTACGTTCTGCATTCTAAATTTCGCGCAGGTCTCGATCTTCCTTCTTCAATGGCGACCGATTTCACAGCAGAACTGAGCGAAAACAATCTTCCAGGACCGAAACCAGCCCTACCGCCAGATTTAGGATTCGCAGCTACTGGTAATGGCAGAGCCAATCGACAGCAAGATCGCCGTTCCTCCGATACCGGGCCTTCCCCTTCCGCAGCTCTCACCGCTACTAAGGACGGCATTGAATCTCAACGTGCCGCCGTGGGGAGAATACCGGAGTATCATGCTCCTGTTTTTGATATCTTCAAGAAGATCCGTCGAGCAGAGCGGTTCGGGATTCCCGCTCGTCTATCGGAGGCAGAAAAGCGATTCTCTCGAGCTGAGAGGTGATTTTGCGGTTTTGTGGCATTGTTTCTTTTTCATACGATTTGTTGCGCGTTCGTATGTTTAGGCTCCGAGGAATGGGGGGAGTGTAGGATTCTGATTTTCCTTGAATTTGATGCTGTTTCATGGATCGATGGTAAACTCATAAACTGATTAATGCATTTATTCAAGAACAAGATATTCTGTGTTCTCATTTTTCGAAGTGGATGCAGAAGATAGTTCTGAGCTTCTTCGTATTTCATTATTTTTCTTTCTTGTGTCGTTCGACAATTTAAAAGCTGCCGTTTCGTTTGTGATCCGGAAATTTTGCAGGTTCGGCATTGATCCAGTATGTGAATCGAATGGAATGGCCAAAGCAGAGGAGCTGAAGAGAAAGGCAAGAGCCGAGAGGTTTTTCTCTTTGCTTTATTAGCATCGTGTCAGAGAAATTTGTACAATTCATCTTTCCTCAGTTCGATTCTCTTTTCTGTTTTTCAGATTTGAGCTCTTAACTTTGTCTATGGCTACTGACGAGGAGGCAAAGAAGAAAGCTCGGCTTGCCAGATTTGCTTCATTTTCATAGAGTTTTCTTTGGTTCAATAAGAAGCTAAATTAACAAGTCTTATGCTCAGCCAAGCTATTATCCATTTAACCAATTGGACAAGCCGAGCTCTTAACCAATAACCACTTAGTTCCTCGTATCGTGAACCTTTTCAGTTCAAGGATGCGGCCATTATTTGGTATTAAAAGTATAATATTGGACTCCATTAGACGGAGCTGAAGTTTTAAATTTCCAGACTGCACCCTCTCTTCATCAAAATTGAAGGGTCTTCTTCCATTTAGTTTTGTACATGGCCATTGATTTTTAAATTATCCATACAATCATTATTATGGTTCTTTCAATGCTCAAGCAAGCCCTTTGAGTTCGATCCAAGTAAATGGCAAGGGAGATGTACCTGTTGGTTCTTTTTTAGTAGGTTAAGCCACTTTTTTGGTGAAGGCTTTCAATGGTCAAAAGTTGTACAGTCTATAGTTTATTCTTCCTGTTTCTGTTTTCTGGAAGTTCACGATTCTATGGAAAGAAGAACAGTGGCCTAAAAGAAATTATTCCAACTGTTTCATGCGTTGATGATGTACAGATTTCTGATTTGCATCTTACAGACCTTAACTTAATTTAAATAGGAGATGTTATCTAAGTGGTTCCTTCATCCTTTGCAGGCTCAACTTAATTTTCATGGGTGTTCCTGATTTGCTTCTTTCTCCAAATTTGCACACTGAAATCCGGATGCATAACATTACTATTGTCACCCAGGTACCTTTTCTTGAGTCGCTGGGTAAGATGTGATGGCATAATGGAGGCTCTTAGCCATTCTTTTCTACAGCATCAAATGTTTTCTTTTTTGTTTCTATTGCTCTTGAGGATCAAGAGGGAAAAACAAAAAATTTTGCTGATTGACTGACACAGGGTGATGGATTGAATTCAGAGGCTTCCTTAATTCTAAGAATGCATTTATATCACCTTTTGATTCTTCCCCTACCCCGTTGGCAACTGCCCTCATCATTTTGCTGCTTGGATTGTTATAGTTCAAAAAGTATCAAATGGCAGGGGCCTTTGGTCTTAACCATAATCGAGAAGGGCAGATGGAGCTCAAAAGCGTTTAGGATTTGCTTCAAGAACCTTGTGACTGCTTTTACTCTGGTTGATTTACCCATATTTTTCTCAATTATCACTTATAAGTGGTCTAGAAAAACCTTCAGT
Source organism: Trichosanthes truncata (assembly GCA_033996785.1). Taxonomy (NCBI): domain Eukaryota; kingdom Viridiplantae; phylum Streptophyta; class Magnoliopsida; order Cucurbitales; family Cucurbitaceae; genus Trichosanthes; species Trichosanthes truncata. The sequence continues at coordinate 55,762,168 of JAWPNB010000003.1, forward strand.
AGCTGTCAGATGGGGTAACAATGACTTGTTCACCTTTCTTGTAAAGATTTGGCTTTCACTCAGTGTTTCAGGCTTGCTCTTCTCGGGGAACAGGAATGCGTTTAGACTTATTGGTGAAGGGTATGGTATAATAGGCGAAGTTCATACAAAAAAAAAGTATCATCATTTGCTTATCCTACAGTGGTATCAGCCATTTTTTATGCCTGCTAATCTATGCACCAACTCTCCAAACGAGAGAATATTATGTGTGATGGAAAAAGAACTGGACAATGTTGATATTTCTGATGGAAAAACAAGATTTACAAAGGCGAAGGACGTTGTTTCATTTTGTTACATCAAGAAACAATTTACGAACTTTGTACATTTACATCCGTCATCTTCTATTTTACTTGCTAATAGAAGATCTTACAAATTGATAGATCTTTCTTTGCCTGAATTTTCTAATTTTTGTTTGTCAAGAAATTGAAAAGGGTATAAAGACATTAATAAAGTTTACCAGCTAGGAGTTCGCCGACGAAGGGAGACCTTCTCCTCCTCTGATTGACAAGGAACAAGGGGAGGGCCTATCATTGATCAAATGAGGATCTAAGAACACAACTACAACAGAAATGTCATCGTGGAAATGCCTTCTCACACCTCTGTCTATCTTTTTCAGGTCTGAATATCTCATCTCTCTTTTTTTAGCTGCTTCTCGAAGTGTAGCCTTGACAAGTCTCCTTGCTATTCCCTGTAGTTTTCACCAAGTTGAACCATAAATTCAAGAACATTTTGGCAACGAATATGAAAGCAGATAGTCATCAATTCAATGTCATCGATCAACAAGATCGTGGTTTGTGAGAAGATCGATTCTTACATTTCGAGGATAGCTGTTGACGATGTCAACAGCCTTCTGGTTGCTAAGGTGCTCCCACAGGCCATCAGAAGCAAATATGAGATATTGATCATCTGGGCGGAGTTTGTGTACCAGTATCGATGGTTCTGCGCTGAGGATTGGCTTGTAAAATGGCTCAGGCAGTTGAAATTTAGGCGGCAGAGGAGGTCTGTTGAACTTTGCCTTTTTCAAATATGCATCACCAATGGATCTTGAAACCTGCGGGGGGTAAGCTTTTGAAGATTCAGAACTCTAGAGGCTTTCTAGATTGCTTCACTTAACAATTAACAGCTAACCTCTCAGATTTCAAGAAATTTTCCAGGAAAATTACCTGTATGAGACCTTTAACCCGCCAAACATTGTGTTTTAGGATCACAATCTGAGGATCTTCTGGATGAACCATCCGAAGTTCATCTCTCACTGAATCTATGCTTGCATTGTGTTCTGTGGACAATTGAATGGCAATGACTTCTTTAGTGGCTCTCTCAGTTCTCCCAAGCACTACTCGCGAATCGCCCGCATTTGCAATATATAGCTGTCCATTGCATATGATCCCCACCAAACAACATGATCCAGCAGATGCAATCTTTGGTTCATTAAGCCACTGTTTCTGGACAAGAGAGAGAAATCCCTCTTCTGTTGCTGCAAAAGCCTTCCTGATAACGTTTTCTGATATGCTTTGGTGCAAAGATGCATATCCTGCACTTCGAAAAACCAGAAAGACACATCAAAATAAGCTCGTGGTAAAAATTCCTGCAAAATTCAAAAACGAGAAAACCATAAAAATCAGATTGTACAATGTTTGCAAATGAAGATGAAAACCAACTTTTGAGATTGCTGAAGAGATTGTCATTGACGAACCGTGAAGCTTCGGTTCCACCATGACCATCATAAACTCCGATGAAGGTCCCCTGCGGACCTGGATTGGACATACTCAATTCCCCAGATTCAAGCTGGCTTTGATCTTCCACCACATTATTAGCTTGGATGACAGCCATCGAGAATTGTCCATAAACATGGTGCCCCAGATCCTTAGACCACAACAATCCATCAACTCGCCCATTCAAATCGTCATCATCATAGGGTTTCCAGCAGGGTTTAACCATTCTTTCTAAAAGACCAGTCACTGGACACAAAATTACAGGAGTTTCTGTTTCACATGTATCATCCAAATGAGCCAGCAATCAAAAAATTCATCATCCCAGATCAAGAACACGACCTAGACCAAATCTCAGCTCCAGGTTTTGTGTATACTCAACACTCACAACCGTTATTCCTGAAACTACATCCCCCCCAATATATCCAGACACCATTAATATGAACAATTTTTTTTTTTTTTTTTTTTTTTTGCAGATAAAGACCGGACAGGTATGGGCTAAAATAACTGCAAAATTTCCCTTTGAGACAAGAAAGCAACAGTCTTAATACAAGTTCAGAGAATATGGAGGTGGTGCTGGTCCTGTGTACCTTGAATCTGGGATTTATGGGTTTGGCCCTTGCTTCTGTGCCATGTTCCAGGAACAGATTGAGCTGTAAAAGCACATAACGGTTAAGAAAGTGGCAGCGTTTGGTCTGAGATCAGAGTGATCAAAGGGGAGAGAGAGCCCAGCCGATTGAAATCAGTGAAGGGTTTTTGGAAGCTTTTCCACAGAGGATCGAGCCGGGTTAGTTTCTCTTTCTCTGTTATTCTTTTCTTTTTTCTTATGCGATCTAGCATGGGGATAATAAAAACACACTAAACAAACTACAAATCTGACATTGTTGTCCCTCCCCCTCCCCCAATCCCCTTGTTCTTTTCTCTCTTCTGTATTTTCCCTTTGCCTTTTATTTTCTGTATTTTTATAGACAAGTGGTGGGCTTTTTATGGGTTTGGGGCCTTCGGCCACTTCATGTCTGCACTGCAATTATATAAAACCTCTTAACTGAAATTTATGAGCAAAACCCACCATTTCTAATCACCTTATCATCAGCCATAACCCACCATTTCAGGCAAAATTTCCTCATCTAAATCAGAAAAGCCCTCTTTTTATTACCCATTTCTGATCTGCAAATAGAGATTTTTCATTCCTTTAAATCCAGCAATCTCTTTGCCTTGCCTTGTCTTCTAATAATTTCCTTTTTTTAAATAAAAGGTAGACTTTTTGGAGTGGGATTTAGCATTGGTTTCTTTCTTTATCCCCCCATCTTCCTTCTTTGGCTTGGTAGAGAGATGAGGACATTAATGAGCTGAGCTGAGCTAAAGCCTAAGCCTTCTTAATTAGCAAAATAAAGGAATTGATTGAGTGAGCTTTTTGGCTCAATAAATAAAAGATTGAATAAAAATTCTAAAAACTGTATCTCCATTACAAAGCAACAATAAAGTGGTTGGGAAATTAAGTCTGAAATGGAATTGCATAGCTGTCAGCATGGCCATGCAATTATGAAAGAGAGAGAGAAATAAGTTAAAAGGGAAAAGGATAAGAGTGGGGAATTATATGCTGTCAAATACAAAGCTCATAATTTGTCAATCAAAAGTCATACTACAAATTCGAGTGTCGTTATCATACTACTTATAAAATTAGTTCTTATGAATTATAAACTTGTATAAGTTACAATTATGAGCAAAATCTACAAAATAACCCATAATTTTTTTGGTACTTCTTAATTTGATTTTTTTGACCTTTAAATTTTTTTCAAGAAGATAGAAATTTGAATCTCCCCACATTCACATGTTGTTGAACTAAAAAAAGATAAATTATTAAATTTTGTTAAAAAAAAGTTAATGTCAATATTATTAAAATATTTAGACATATGAACATGTTTGTACTCACTCAATACATGAAATTTGATTCGTCCACTAGCAAAATCTAACCCACCCATCAATATAATTTTTTTTTTCAAGTGGTAGAATTGTCAAATATATTAAGGTTGAAGTTGCCGAATTGAAAATTACTCAATAGATTTGGAACCCGATTCTTAATTATTTTAAAATTTTTATTTGTGTATCAATTGACAAAATAATAATAATAATAATAATAAAACAACAATTTGTTGCAACTTTTGGAAAAATCTGATTTCATTTCATTTCAATCAAAAGTCTTCGGTGCAACCAATAAGAAGAATTTTTTGGTGGAAACCTTGAGGGTATAGTATGAGTTAACTATTATTTATTTTAGGGTTTTTTTTCTTCAATCGTAATAATTTGTAACCGACATAAAGGACTCTCTCTTTCCCTCTACTTTTTCAATATGGTGGGTTTCTTCTCCTCTATTCATAGTATTTTCTCTCCATCTATTCTTTATTTTTTTTTCTTATTATTTTTTTGGTTGATTTTTGCAATACAGTTTTTAATAGGCTAAATATATGTTTTAGTCTCTAATGTATGATTTTTTCCTCTTTATTGTTCAAATATTTCAATTTAGTCTCTTATGTTTAAACATTTTTCAACTACACCATCACTATACCTGTAAGTGAATGTTAAAATTGACCGATGATAAACATATATAGTGAATTGAAAAAAATTTAGGGAATGAAGTAGGCTACCTTAGAGATGAAAGTTTATAATTCCTCTTAAATTTTAGGAAGTTGACATAAAATTCAAAATTTCTTTTTTTAGGTGGTCTAATTATTATTATTATTTTTTTATTTTTGAGTTTAACAATAAGTGAAAGTGGCGGACTCGAACCTTTGACCTTTTGGTCGAGGGTACACGTTTTATGCCCAATTGAGCTTATGCTCAGTTTGGCAACTCTAATTTTATGTCAACTCGTTGTGTATATGCCTCGTAAGTTTATTCTTGGCCAATTTTAACATTCACCAATGGAATACTAAATTTAAAAACCAACCATATTTTTAGCCTTTTTAATATGCCAAACCGATGTTATGGAATTTTCTCATCAATCAACCAACAAATTTGTCGCCAAACCCATAAAAAAGAAAATTTTATTTTGAAATATATTTATGAAATGGAATTTCTTTTCCTCTGTCTTAGTCTGAAATTTGGAAAAGTAGAGCCCATAGCTGTTTCAACCAAAAGGATGGGAAATTATTGGCTCTAAGAAAAAATCCTTTTTTTTTCTTTTTCTTTTTTACCCTCTTAGATAAAAGATAAAAGAACACATTCAAATGCTTTTTCATTTATTTGGAAAGTATCTGATTTTTTTTTTATAATTTGAATATATTATACAAAAAGTCTCATTTTTTGGAAGTGATGTGAACACTACACCAACCAAAATGAGTGGTTCATGCACAAGACCCTGTTTCTGAGATCAACTCATAGATGTTCCCTAGCAATGTCTGGATCTGATTGATCATATTGCCCTGTTAAACTGATCGCTTTCGATAGATTAAAAGTGAGTCGTCTTTCAAAATTGGAAAGAGTCATCTTCTATTCATGTTATTTGTCTAGCCTAAATTATCCTCATTGCGTCGAGTTTCAGATGAATTTACCTTTAGTTTAAAGTAATTTGAGAAGATCAGATGAATAATAATCTTGATTTGGTAATGAAGAGAAGTATACTGGTGAGCTATACAATGAAAATTTAATTGGAGTTGAAGGTAATTGGAGATGATCGTAGAGATAGGTTTTTAAAATAATCCTAATTCAATTATGAAAAATGACGAGATTCAATTATGAAAAAAAATTAAACTAAATAATTGCATTTGTTCACGATTACAAATTCAACATTGTTAGATGCAAGTCTACATAGAGTTTGAACTCATTAGAAGAAGTCATACTTATAATTATATATAATACTTTTGAGTTCAATTATGTAATCATATTTCTTTTTTAGACAAGTTAAAATACCATTTTTGGTCCTTGTACTTAGACTTGTTCTATTTTAGTCTCTTCATTTAAAAGGTCCAAATTTAGTCTTGTACTTTTAATAAATCTTAAAATTAATTTCTACTTTTAGTTTATTGTTAACTTTTCCAAATAAATGTAGACAAATTTTGAAGACATATTCACATTTTATCTTTTTCTTTAATGAAAATTATTATTACTATAAAAACTAACTTCAAATTAAAAATGAGGACTAATGTTAAGATCTACTGAAAGTACAAAAACTAGATAAATTTAGATAACTGAAAGTACAAGGATTTCAAATAAAATGAGATTCAAAGAACATGGACCAAAATGATATTTTAACCTTCTTTTTTTACCGTGATAAAAATCAACATCATCATTCTCGAGCACTGACTCAAAACCAGAATCAATAAAAAAATTATTCAAAAGAATATGATTTCATGAGGCCATGATGATTTTGCTCTTCATGTCCCAAAGGAAGCTTGGTTTTTGAAGGCAATATGGGATGTTTCACCCTCTCTTTTAAAGTCTCAAAAGCATAAAAATCAAACAATTATGAGTTTGAATTGACTCCAAGAGCTCCCTTCTTCTACAGTTGTTTGGTGGATGTCTTGCTTTGAGCTCACAAACAGTCATGTTGGTGCCCTCTTCCTCTTGCAATGCCTTTCACATCCTACCTTCAAAAACTTCCATATAAAAGCAATAATCCAAAAAAAATGAAAGGATTTGAGAGAATTAGTTGATTAGAGTCAAAATTAGAGGCTTCTTAAGAGACGTTTTGATTAAGATTTGCTTGAGAATGAGATGTTTGAGAATGGAAGACGTTTATGATTGAAAGTGTTTGCGAATGAAATTTGTTTGCATATAAAAAGGTTCAATCTAAGAGATCATTTGATAGCGATTCTAATTTTTGTTTTAAAAGGTTGGCTTGTTTGTTAATTTTTTTTTTCTTTTTTAAAATAATTTTATATTTATTATTATTAAAGATATAAAATAACATTGTGGGATAAGGGTTCGAACCATCAATCCACAAGTTTAGTCCTTAAACTTTCGATGTCATGTAATAGGTCACAAACTTTAAAGTGTCTAATAGGTTATTGAACTTTCAATTTTGTGTCTAGTATGTTTAAGATCTAGGTTTTTGTGTTGAATAGCATCATTTTTTATAATTCACAATAAATTTTGTGTCTAATAGGACATTGATCTTTCAAATTTGTTTCTAATAGGTTTATTAATTCTATAAACAAATGCCTACTAGTGCCTTAATTTATTAAACACAAAATTAAAAATTTAAGAACTTATGAGACACTTTTAAATTTTAGTGATCTATTAGATACATGATTGAAAGTTTATGAACTTATTAAACATTTTTTGAAGTTGAAGAAATCTCCATGACACAACATTGAAACTTTACGAACTAAAATTATAATTTAACCAAATATATAAAAGTACAAATACTATAATAAAATAAGCAAAAGTTAGGAATTAAAGACAACATGAGCATAGTTGCACAATTAAGAAACATATACTTTTTTTTTTTTTTTTTTTGAGATTGAAGGTTAAAATCATCACACTCCTCATTTGTTGTACTAAAAAAAAGGGAGAAATTTAAAATACAATTTAAACCTTTATTTATTACAATAATTTTTTTTAGGTTAAAATATCATTTTAGTTCTTATACTTTGGGTTTTGTTCTATTTCGGTCCTTGTACTTTGAAATGTTCAATTTTAGTCTATATACTTTCAATAAAGCTTAAAATTGGTCTCTACTCTCAGTTTATTGTGAATTTTTCCTTAAAAATTAGTCTCTATTAGCTTTCTCTTTATAAATTTTGGAAATATGTTTACATTATATCTTTTCTTGTCTTAAAATTATTATTATTATTATTTAACCAATTTTGATAAAAATTAACTTCAAACTTATCAAATGGACCAATTTTAAGCTTTATTGAGAATACAAAAACTAAAATTAGACATTTAAAAGTTCATGGACCAAACTAGAATATAACTCAAAGTAAGGAACCAAAATAGTATTTTAAACTTTTTTGAAAAAAAAAATTCCCATATTAGTAGGGAGGGAAACAAGTAATATCCATTTTGTCACTGTTATGTGGGTTGGATCTGATGGGCTTTTCTATCAGGCCCATCTCCAAATCCAATATCTCTCTCTCTCTCTCTCAGTTCAAACTGGGCTAACTTTCATCTTGTTAAGTTCACAGATCTCCATTGAGCTCTGAATTCTCTCTCTGGCCTGCTTCAGATCATTAAGAACTTCAATAATCCTTTCACTGATCACCGGCATCAACTCGCCGGTTTCTGATTTCTCCGGCGAGTTCACAGCAACAATTGCAAGTGAATCGTCCACGGAATCGAATTCCTCTCCGCCATTTTCGATCTTCGTTTCCTCGGAGCAAATTTCAGAACCAGAGGAGCTCGGGCTGGTAGAGCCTCGAGCAGTTGGATTCTCTTCTTCCGAATGAGAAATTTCACCAATGGTCTTCGAGTTGCTTGGGAGAGACGACGAAGCTGCGATTGGGGTTTTCGGTTCATCTTCATCGCAAATCTCCGACGAAATTGAAGGCTCTGAGTTCACCATCGCGGAAGAAAGATTAAGTGATTCGAGCTTTTTCCTCAGTAATTGAAGCTTCTTTTCTGCTTTTGTTCTCATTTGAATCTGCTGTGTGATTTGCTTCTCTAATTCTGTTGACTGCAACATGTTTGATAAAATGCTTGAAAGAAACACAATAGGAAAAATGGACCAAATTAAGACCTAAAGCCAGTTAACGTAAAAATGAGGAGAGTTTTGGCATTGGCAATACCCTTTTGCCCATGAGCTCTGCCTCCTCTTTGGCAAGCAATGATGCTTGCCTCTCTGCTATTAATCTTCTTCTCAGGCACTCCATTGTTTTCAAAACTTTACCACCTTCCATTTTGTTCCCACTGCTACAAAATCCACATCAAAGTTTAGAAAAAGAGAAAGATAGCACAAAACCCACATCACATTTTACAGAAAAAGATAGATAGAACAAAACCCACATCATATTTTAGAGAAAAAGATAGATAGCACAATTTTTTTTTTTCTGAATGAAAGTGGTTCTTTTCTCCAAAACAAAACTCACATCACATTTTAGAGAGACATAGCACAAAACCCACATCACAGTTTAGACTTTAGAGAGAGAAATAGGACAAATCCCACTACCCACATCAGAGTTTTAAGTCGAGAGAGAGAGAGAGACCTCCATTTGATGTCCATCTTGGTATTTTGTGCCATTTTCTTGGCCTTGGAACAACTGCTTGGATTAGATCTCAAATAGTCAGAAAAAGTGGAAAGATGAACTCTCTTTGACAATTTTTTTTAGAAGGAACTTTTTTGAAAATCTGTCTTCTTCAGATGCTGGAGAAACTGTGCAAAAGTGGCAGCTGTTTGGTATTTGCGACTTAATTCATCTACCCCCATGTTTAAACCTTCTCATTTATTACATCCATTTATTGTTCTTTAAATACCAAACCCAACTCAACCCAGAATTCCCAATCATAGACATTCTGTTCTTTCAATAATAACAGCAAATGGCAAGAATGCATTAAATATCCTTCCTTGGAACTGGTTCCTGTTTTTTTCCCACAGCTTGGATTGAAAGGGAATTCATCAAGCTCAAGTTGGGCCAGAAAAATATTTAATATTCCATGTATCTGACCTTGGATAATAGAAATATTGGAAATATAAAAATAGCTACAAAAGTTTGGACGTTGTTTGATAACTATTTGATTTTTTATTTTTGGTTTTTGAAAATTAAGTTTGTAAACACTACTTCTACCTATAAATTTCTTTATTTTGTTATTTTCTTTTTATAAATATTTTCAAAATTCAAACTAAGTTTTCAAAACTAAAAAAAAAAAAAGTAATTTTTAAAATTTTGTTTTTGTTTTTATGAATTTGACTAAGAATTCAAATGTTTTATTTAAACTCCTAGTAATAGTAAGAAATCTAGCACAATTTTAAAAAACAAATGAGGTTATCAAACTAGCACAATTTTTAAAAACAAAAAAATAAATGATTATCAAAAGTAACCTTAAATTTCTTTCTTTCTTTTTTTTAGATTGACCTTAAGTTTTTAAGTTGGCGATTTATTAGAAAAAAGATGTTCGAATTTGATTTCATCACTCGACATGAATTTGTAAATATCAACCCCTACAAACCAAAAACGGAAGATTGGGAAATGATGAAATTATATACAAACGAGGATTTGGAAATATTATGTATCATATACTTAAATTTATCACAATGTACAGATTTGAACTTTAAGATTTACAAGTGAATTAACAAAAAAAAAAAGGTCTTTTTTTTAAGAAGAAAAAAAATGCTTGGAATTGAATGCTAGATCTAGAGCCCTGGTGGAGCTACTCTACTTCTGGCACTGGCTGGTAAGGCAGGCGATGCCCACTTCAATCAACTACTTGAATAAAAGAAATTTTGGTATTTTTAATTAAGCTATTGGTTTTCTTGAACTTCTTTTTTTCTTCAAGAAAAAGGTTGAGTTGCCAGAGTCGATTTGCTATTAAGGGGAGAAATGAACATCATTGATATTGATTTTTTTTTTAAATCTTTAAGGGGGCGTTTGGCCCTCTGACTTGATTTGAGTTGAGTTGGGTTTTAAACTCAACTTACCGTTTGGCCCATGAAGAAATTTATTTTTTTTTTTTAAAAAAACTCAACTCTATCGACTTGCTACAGTGTTAGAATATTAACTTCATCGACTTATACAGTAACTCTATTAACATATTTTATCACTGCTTCTCCAACGATCGGCGATTGGCAACCTTCTCCGACGAACAATGGTCATATGCGGCAACTGATGGCCACTATCAACTACCTTCTCTGACGATCGACGGCAATCATTTGCAAACATATCCGGCAACCGTGTTCACCACCACCTGCAACCGTCTCTGGCGACTATTGCCGACAAAAATTTCTAGCAACCGACGACACTCCAATAGTTCAAAATAATATGAAATGCACATGTACTTCGTTGATCTGACTCTTTGCTCCTACAATCTTTCTTCAGACTTACAAACTCTACCCATTGTTAGCCATTACTTATATTTTGTGAACCATAATTATGTTTGGTGAATCATGTAAATAGGCCCTTGATGACCTACTAATATTTTGTTAATATTCCACTCCTACATAACACTAATGTTTAAATATATTGTCGTTTTCTTGTCATCTTGAAAAAGTAAAATACTGGCATTCTCTTTTCCAAAGATGTTCAATTTAGTACATATGTTTAAACAAATGTAATCCAACAATTTTCCTTTGCCAAAAAAAAAAAAAAAAAAACATAATGGTCAATGTGTTTTAAAAAAAAAAAAAAAAAAATCTCTCGTGATGAAGACCATATTAGTAATTGAAAAAGGTCATAATAAGGTTCTCATTTGTAAGTTTCAAAGAAGTTCAATGTGTGTTTAGAAAATGAAACCTTAAATTTCTATATTTTGATAGAAGTTCAATTTGTGTTTAAAGAAAAAAAAATACAGGTACATTGTCTCTTTTTCATTCATCAATTGCTATTTGTTGTTATAAAAAATGCAACATTTGATTTCTATAAATTGAAAAAAGTTCAATATATAATGCAAATATTTGATTTCTATAAATTGAAAGAAGTTCAATGTGTAGCAGAAAGAGAAAGCAATGTTACATTGCTTATAGTTTGGAAGAATTCAATTTCTAAAAAAAGAAAAATAAAGAATGATGTTTTTTTTTTTAAATATCAATGTTGAAATATATATATATATATATATATTGAAGTGAACATTTGAATTCAGTGTTGGAAAGTTGGAAAAATATATTTCTAGATGAATGATTGGAAAAAATAAAAATAAAGGAAACAAAAACAGTCAGCTAAAGATCAGTCTACTTCGGGTTACAAAAAACTACACCAGATACTCCTGACAACTCAACTCAACTCTGCACCCAAAACATAGACTTTTTGACTCAATTCAATCCAACTATGCACCCCAAACATAGACTTTTAGATGAATTCACTGACAAACTAACTTTGTCCAACTTAACTCAACTCTATGCGCCAAATGCACCCTAAGGGGTTGTTTGGTTCGAAATTTAAATTCTATTTTTATTTTTCATAAAATCGATTTGATAGATTTGTTTTTGGGTAATATATATTTTTGGTCCATGGAATTTGTATTTAGTTTCTCTTTGATTCCTAAGTTTTTAAAACTAACACTTTTAGTTATTGAAATTTAAATTTTGTTTCCATTTAAAATTTAAAAGTGACATGTTAGGTCCCAAAGTTTGAATTTGATTTTTAATTAGTCTCTGAAATTTGAAAGTAGTTTCTAAATGGTCTCTAGTAAAGTTAACGTTAATTGACCTAATGGAATCATGATGTGATAGTTAACATATGCTAACTAGACTTTGATGATATGTAATTTTTAGGTTAAAATACCATTTTGATCCCTGACTTTGAGTTTTATTCCATTTTAGTCCATTTACTTTCAAATGTCCAATTTTAGTCATTGTATTTTCAATAAAGCTTAAAATTAGTCTCTACCATTAATTTGAAGTTAATTTTTATTGAAATTGGTTAAATAATAATAATAATAATTTTCATGCAAGAAAAGACACAATGTGAACATATATATAAAATTTATAGAAGGAAGACTAATATCGTAATGTTTTTAGAAAAGTTAACAATAAACTAACAATAGAGACTAATTTTAAGCTTTATTGAAAGTACAGTGACTAAAATTGGACATTTGAAAGTACATGTACTAAAATAGAATGAATCCCAAAGTCCAGGGACCAAATATAATATTTTAATTTATTTTTTAAATGAGTTGAAATTTTTTATATATTTTTTATACTCAAAGACCAACTAGAAGCCAATTTCCAATTTGAGGGACCAATTATAAATCGATTTCAAACTTTAGGGACCAATTAAAAATCAAATTCAAACCTTGATGACCAAACATGTTACTTTTAAAAAATCGCAAGGACCAAATGAAAATTAAATTCAAATCTTAATGACCAAAAGTGTTAGGTTTGAAAACTTAGAGACCAAATAGAAACTAAAAGTATATTTTACCTTTTGTTTTTTAAAATTATTTTTTGAATTTTGTGATCTAAATAATGAAAAAATTGAAAATAACAATATTATGTTTTTATTGTATTCATTTTGAAATTTGAAAAGGTAGAATTACACTAAAAATGATGAAAACTTTGATAAATAGACTATTTCATGTTATAAATTCATTTCATTTTTTTAAATTAACACATGTATAATATAATATATTAAATTGTATAATATTATAAAATGATAATTATACAAAATTTATAACATAAAATATGTTTATAAAATAATTGATAATAGTTGAGATTAAATCAAATATTTAGTTAGTAATTACAACTATTTTTTATTGTTTATAAATATACCAAACACATTTTGAACAACTTTTTAAATTGAGGTCTTAATTCTAAATTTTCTTCCAAACACATTTTCAAAAATACAGAAAATACGAAATACAACTCTATTTTTCATTGAATTCATTATTTTTCAAATTTTTGTCTTTATATCACTAATCGAAAATATCTTAAATCTTTCTCGTATCAGGTTTTGTCCAATATATCTTAAATTTTTAACATAACTATTGAATAATGATAAATTGTTAATTGCAATAAGACACTATTATCTCAATTCTCCCCTCTACAATGGTTGGGAAAAAATAATTATAAATTGATTTTAATTTTCACAACGTTTTAGTTTTTCTGCCTTGGGAATTCGACGTGTCGGAAAGTAGGATAAGAGAAAAACGACAGCTAGTTACATGTAGTTTTATTTCCAGTCAAGAAGTGGGCCCAAAATACGTAAGGTTCGCCGACATTCCGAATTGTACATCGTGCGATTTAAAATATACCTAAAAAACGGTGTCGTTTTTCTCGCTTTTCGCCCCAGCAAAACGAGATGTCTACACATTGATTCTGTCTCTCCGCTGCTAGATGGATGCTTACTCTTGAAGTTATCATCTTCCCATTTCTTGCAAACGATATGTCGTTCCTAAGGGATTAAGAATTACAAGTCTCATATTACTTCGACGAATCTTATTTCAAATGGGATGGAGAATTTTGTGTGAACTTGAACATAGCTCGACTAAGTACTTAGAAGTTCGAATCCTTTTACTTTTAATGTTGTTGAACTAAAAAATAAAAATTTAATGTCAAAGACAAGGTTCATTGGTTGGCTACATTGACTTACACCTCGTCCAAAATTTGTAATTATTAAGGTCCCGTTTGATAACTATTTGATTTTTAGTTTTTAATTTTTAAAAATTGTGTTTGTTTTCTCACATTTTCTTTACAATGATTTTCATCTTTCTTAAGGAAAGATTTGAATTCGTAGCTAAATTTCAAAAACAAAAACAAGTTTTAAAAAAACTACGGCCATGTTTGATAACCATTTGGTTTTTTGTTTTTTTAAAAATTGTGTTTGTTTTCTCATCATCTCTACAATGGATTTCATCTTTTTTTAAGAAAACACTTAAATTCTTAGCCAAATTCCAAAAACAAAGACAAATTTTTTAAAACTATTTTTTTTTAGTTTTCAAAACTTGACGTGGTTTTTGAAAACATATCTACAAGATAGATAACAAAAGAATGAAACTCATAGGTGGATGTAATATTTATAAGCTTAATTTTTAAAAACAAAAACGAAATGGTTATCAAATGGGGTGGAAATTTATTGGTTTATAATTAATGTTTTAAAATTACATAAAATGTTTAAAAAGTCACTTTCATTTTAAGGCTTGCTAATTTTCTATTTATATTATATATATTTTTTAATTCAGCTAGAGAACAAACTTTTAAATTACTTGCCTGACTTTAAAAGATAAGTATTCTAAGAGGCTGTGTTAGACTATAAATAAGATTACATTTGCAGATGCATTAAGGAATATTAAAAAAAATGTCCTTATGTTTTATTTTTAATTCAACAATATAGGAATAGGGGATTTGAACCTATGACCTCTTGGTCATTAGCGCATACTTTATGTCAGTTGAACTATGCTCTTGTTAGCAAATCTCCTTATATTCACTCTATACAAATGTAGGTTATAGATGAAAGGGACAATATTTTATTAATTGAAATGTCATCTAAAATCAACAAAACACAAATTTCAATATATTTCTTAACTAGTTTTTTTAGTACATAGAAATTCGAAGAAATGAGTAGACATCTTAATCGTTGAACTATATTTATATTAATGTTTTCTAACTAGTTATAAATTTACATGGATATAATATTAATCTCTAGCAAGTAAAAGTAATTGTCACCTCTAGGCTCTAGCATGTAATTCAATTGACAATGACTAAAATGGACAAAAACCTAACTTATTTTCTCTTTATTTGTTATTTAAAGTAAGGATCTAATCTCACCCTAGAACAATATTCAAATCTTTTTAAAGAAATTAAATTTCTAATTATTCAAACTATGTAAATCTAAACATAGCTTAGTGGATAAAAGAATAAATTACCATCCTAAAGTCGATGGTTTAATCCTCTACCTCACAATTGTTGAACTCAAAAAAAAATTATTCAAACTATGAGAAAGAACAAGAAGGACAATTTTGATAATCCCAGTGATATTGCATTAATTTGTGAAAAGATAAGAGTTTTTATAGAGCTTAAAGATTAACACCTATCTTTAGTTAACCAACTCAACAAACTAATTTAAGTACAAATAAATATCAGTAAATGGTTGCAACAAATTTATTTCTAATACTAATTACTTTTCTTACAATTTGGCATCCTTAGATCCCTATGAAGATTGAGATATTAAAGTGACAAAATAAAAGATTTATTTACAAAAACCAACTATACAGTTCTAATATTATGTATAACAAAGCAAAAACAATGAACTAGGTGAATCTTTTATTCTATCTTTTATTCTGTGTAGACTAGAAAATAAAACATAAAAATACTTATTCACAAAAAATCTTCCCCCAATTCCTAAACCCTAAAAAACTCATAAATACAAAGATTCCATTTGATCATTTTCTTCCTAAGGTGAACCACACGTGTCTCTATCAAACCCCAATGTGGTTCATTCATACCTTACAGACCTCCAGTTTCCTCCGCACGTGTAAGTTAGTCTCACGTGTTAATCTCATCCTCTACATCCGATTCTATGATAACTCCATGCAATTGTTCAATCCGTTAATCTCCATCGGATGAGAAGCCCACCTTGACAAGAATATCCCAGAGCCGTTGGATCTCGCCAAAAATATCATCAGTGGGAAGCTGAAACCTGCAACAGGGACACGTGTTCCTCTTCCTCAGCCATGGAAGAATACAGAGCCAATGGAATAAGTGTTCACAAGGCAATTGACACGCGTCTCTCCCTTCATTCATCTCCTCTTTACAAATCACACATTCCACCGCCCCACCGCCGCCCACGGCCACAGACGGCAGCTCCACCACTGCCACCGTCGACGCCGCCACCTCCCTCCGGGCCTTCCCGCCGCTGCAGCTCCCAACAATCCCCACGAACTTCCAGCACCTCGCCACAGTCTCAATGTACGGAATCAAGACCCCGGCGCCGCCGGTGGCGACGCCGGAGATCGTCAAGAGGGAATCGGAGTATATTCTACAAAGGGTAGAACGCCATTGGGTGATCGGAGTTTTGAGGGCGGCCGGATTGTGCTGCCGCACCTCGCAGAGGAGGAGGAGGAGGACGGCGGCGTCGAGGTCCCGAGGGGTGACGGCGGCGGTGGAAGGGTGGTGGGGGAGGGACTTGGACGGCCGCTGGAAGGGGCGGGAGAGGCGGCGGAGGGCGGAGAGAAGGAAGCGGGCGATGAGGAGAGATTTGTGGGAGAGGGAGAGGGAATTGAGGTGGCGGAGAGTGAGGGAGAAGAGGGTTGGGGAAGAGAGGATGAAGGTGAGGCGGCGGCGGCGGTGGTGGATGTCGGAGAAGATGGAGTGGGAGAGATCGGAGAGATGCGGCGGAGAGAGAGCAGAGAGGGCGGCCATGATTACAGTGGGGGGTTCTAATACTTCCATTATGGGATCTCGTGAGCGTCTTGCTCTTCACTTCAGAGGGAGATATGAGCCCTTTTATGTGGATCCCAATTTACCCATTTGGCCATTGCTTATTATAGGCTGAAATATTAATGTATCTTGATAATCGATCGATATTTAAAGAAAAAAACTAAAATTTTAATGAAAAAAATCTATTATTAATTTTTTTTTCCTTTTCTTATTTATGAGTCTCCATGTTAGTTTATATGCACTTAAAACTAATCTAATAAACACCTTATGACATTGGATGGGATTTTAATGTCTTAACAAATAAGTTGGATAACTATTGTTGACTCTACATAGATTTTTTATATCTGAAGTAGCTCTTATGCGATTTGAACTTTTTTTCTCAAAGTCTTTTTCACTTGCTCTAGTAATCAATAGGTCAGTTGTTACGATCCAACTTTATATTTCAATGGTTAATTAGGTGGTTAAGTGAATTCCTATAATAATGGAATTCAAAGTAGTGGGATTTTAAGCAATAAGTTGTTTTATTTAGGGGCCGTTTGTTTTTTGGGAATCTAGATAACCGGAATCTTCATATGCCTGAAATTATAGATAATCGGAATGATAGATGTCCGGCATCTTTAGATAGTCATGTTTGTTTTGTAGGAAAGTTTTTAAGGATGTCTGGGAATATTTGGATAACTGTGTTTGTTTCGCAGGATTTGTACTTGAGAATCTTTTAAATTTACATAATGTTCCAAGAATGCCCTCACGACAATTCATGTAATTTATACATTAATTTAATACAATTTGAATTTATATAAGAACAAATAATTAAAAAACTTTCTTATTGGCAAACTTTCAATAATAAAATATTAAAAAGACATAAAATTTGTTAAATTAAATTTTAGAAAATTAAAATGAAAAGAAATTCAGAAAAATTATTTACAAAAAAATTAAAATGCAGAAAATGAAAGATCAGAAAATGCAAAAAAAAAATCTAGAATATTTCATAATATTATTTTGCAGAAATAAAAAAGCAAAAATAATGCATAAAATTAGTTTATAGACAAAATGAAGAATATAAAATAGCAGAAAATAAAAATGCTAAAAATGCAGAAAATAAAAATGCAAAATGCAAAAATTTATTTTTAGAAAAATACAAAAAATAGAACTCCAGAAAATGTTGAGAAGTCATATTTTTTAAAAAAAAAAAACATAACTTAATTTGTTGAAAATGAAAATGTTGAGAATTCAAAAATCTAATTAACAGAAAATGCAGAAATCTAATTTAGTTTGAAGAAAATACAGAAAACTCATTTACAGAAAATTGTAATACATAAAACTAATTTGCAGTAAATAAAAAAATGTAAAAATGCAGAAAATGAATATGCAGAAAATGCAGAAAATGAAGAAAATGGATATGCAGAAAATGCAGAAAATGAAAATGCAGAAAATGAATGTGCAGAAAATGAAAATGTAGAAGATATTGAAATTGAAGAAAATAAAAATGGATAAATTTTGAAATGTAAAAAATGTAAAAAACAAAAATGGAAAAAAAAAAATCAATAAATAGATGATCTGTAAAATGAAGAGACATTAATTGAGACCTCCAATTTTAAGGTCAATGTCTCGACATACATCTCATATGAAAGAAAAAGGTGATCAAAATTGAATAGACAACATAATGAAAAAAAATGTGAAAGGTAGCGAAAGGAAAAAAAAATGAGAAAGAAAGTAAGAAAGGAGTATGAAAAATACCTGGAAGAGGAATAGAGCAAAGCAAAGTGTTTTTGAAAAGAAAAAAAATCCTAATGATAAGTGCCGACTGATGAGACGACTTGGAGAAAAAGAAAGCGATTAGTGGCAAATAATTAGGATTAAGGGTAAATAATGTAATTTGATAGATGCCTGAAAGAAGGGAATCTTAAAAACCCATCTTTTCAACGGTATTCAAGATAGCTTAAAATGGAAGATTTTAAAATACTCGGTATCTTTGGATGCCTGGCTATTTTAGGATTACCACAATCCAAACACGGTAATCTAGATGGCTATAAGGTGAGAATCTTGGATTACCACCAAACAAACGACCCCTTAGAGTTTAGAAAGCAGAGAGAAAGCGATGATTAGAACTTTTATGTTTAACTCTATGTGAGTTAATTGAAAGATTGGGATTCCTCAAAAATCTTAATATAGGTTTAAGCTCTAGTCTATTATCCCCTTTGATTTCCATAATTTCTTTCATTTGATTTTGTATTTCGAAATTGGGTCCGAAGCACCAACCCCAATGTCTTGTTACTATTAATATTTATGAAACTTATAATATAGATTTAAAAGGAACAAAATAATATTTAATTAATCCCGATGTGAGGTCAATTATAGAATATAAAATCATGCATAAATTTAAAGAGAACGAAACAATATTTGATTGTATTGATGTGAAGTTGGGTTAGAAGATAGATAATTGTGTTTATCTAAACTCTGGTCACTAAATAAGTTTTCATTAAAATCTGAGTCATACATAGATTCTACTATTTAAGAGTTATGAGTATCATTATAAAGGGGACTCTTTAAAAGTTACAAGTAGATATCAATGTAAAGAAAAGGTAGAATCGTAGTAGGAAATTAAAACTCTAAGGTTACTTCATTAGATTCATAAAACATTTGTTGGAACATGAGTCAAAGTTAAGCATACTTGAAGCAAGACAAGCCATTAGAGGTTATTCAGTATAACTGCCTTTTCATGACATGAAGACACCTCTTTTTCTCGAAAATTCTTAGCATTACTGTCATTTAGCTTTCAATTTGCACCTAACCATCAAAGAAAAAGAGAATAATTTATTCTCATTCCATTAAAACCATGCATCTAACCGTTATAAGAACGTGAGTGTTAGCTATAATGTACCAACCACACCAAATAATTTCTTCGGTAAAGAACAGAAATAGAAGGGAGAAGAAGAAAATTATCGATACGGATCATAGGTGCAATATGACACTTATAATTACTAAAACTATTGATTTAGCTAAAACAAAGGGCCAAATCCATGCTATTATTGACTCCCTTCCTTTTCCATAAGCTGATAGTCATTGCCTTTTTCTGTAAAACGCAACAAAACAAACAGAAAAGAGTAAAGGAAAGGGTGGCCCATCCATGGCTCTTCCTTTTGTCCCCTCCAACCTAACACTTTCGTCAAAGCCGGTGGAATTCCACAAGACCCAACCACATCCACATGTGTAATCTCTCTCTCTCTGTCTCTCTCTCTCTCTCTCCACCAATCGTGGCCCCTTGTCTGCAACCCTTTTTCCAATTTCCCAGCTTAGCCTTGTGTTATGGGCAAAAATATTATTTTTTCAGCAAATTGCTTAGTCCCACATGGTTGATAAATCATTGCCCCTTTCCATGTGTCCTAAAGTTAGGTTTCATATTTCTCACTTATGGTTGGTTCCAATCTTTCTACTCTACTACTATAGGGTGTGAAATCTAGTTTGCTACCTTGAAATCTTGGGTCCTAATGTCTATCTTTCTTTGATTGAAATTTACGTCTCTCGAATCCAAAAATGCATGTATATCAATTCGTATTTCTTTGTATGTGTCTAGATTTTTTTTTTTAGTTTAATAATTGGAGTGGTGGATCGAATTATCGACTTTTGGGATGGTAATTTGTGCATTATCTAATGAGCTACAAATTGGCCAACTTGTTTATTCTATATAGATTGTGTGATAAAAAGAAATGAAATTAAACACATAAGCTAAGTGGTAAAATATAGTATCAAGAAGAAAATAATGAGTTAGAAGCCAAGATGTATGGTTGGAAATTGAAGATGTCTAAATTTATTCGCACAAGTTCCAAGATATCTATATTCCATGACATGTATCATATACAAGGTGAAAGATTTAGTGAACAAACTACTTTTTAATATGGAATATTATTGTCGGTTATACTTAGCTAAATCACTACTTCATTTATTTTATTTTATAGGTCTTCAATTCCTTTATATATTGATAATATTGTTAAATATTAGTGGCAGTAGTGCGAAAGAATTTAATATTAGAAAATTTTCCTTTCAATACCTGAAACCAGCTGCTTGAGGGAAGTTGAGTGGTCTCAATTGGGACTGATCTTCACCAATTTCATCATCACTGTAAGTGTGACGGAGGTTTTTTCAGCTGAAGGCATGATGATTAAGGTATCTAAAGCAAACAACGCAATGGCCAATGGCACGCGATCCAGTTAAAGATCACAAAATAGGTACCCTGTTATGATCTCAAACAGTTAGCTGAACTTTCCCAAAAAGAGGTGGAAAGAAAAAGAAAGAAAAGCAAAAACAGAGTCCAGTCATCATTCTTACTTTTGAAAGTGAGAAGTGTCACCCACCTCCCGTTGAAAGAAATATTAAAGTGCATTCCAAAATCACCTTACAATAATACTGAGGATAAAGTGTTGCTTTTGTTGGGGCTCTCGAATATTATATACAATAACATCGATCTGGGTCCATTTTCAGCATCCTTCGGGAATCCGAAGTTAACGGAGCCTACAAGCTGCAGTGTTGTCTAGCTCTAAACTAACGACATCTAACCATCTTCATCAGGCTACTATGGTATAAAGTTGAACAACCATTCAACTCGCCACATACTTCTCTCTCATGTCAGAAATACGATCTGGAACTCTTCAATCATACTATTATGAACTAGAATGTCCTTATTATCCACAAGCAGAGCCAAATATCAGATTTCTTTTATTCATAGTTGCATTCGTGAATATATTTACCTCTTCGGGTCGAATTCTAGCAGCCATCACCACTATGCTCCTGTAATTGTAAATCTATTGTCCCTACGCATATCGCCTGGCTCATAAATAGAGAAGGCATAGTTAATTGCCGGCAAAAAGGACAACGGTGGTCAATGAAGAAAGCAGTTCGCTGCAGCTAGGTGGTAACACACGGTTCTCAACTGGCATGGTGAGATGAAATCAGATATAATTCGACAACATTTCAAGGAATAACTAATGCTATAGACTCTCCTGTTAAGAAACTAGCCCTATCAATAAACTGGCTTATCATCGAGGAGCATGCATTCAAGCAGTGGAATGGCATGCCAATGTGCTTTAAAGATCATCTTGTTTTATGTTCCATGCTTCCTTAGATGAACACCCATGCACTAACCACTGCCACAGTCCTCATCTATCTCATGTTGCAGATGGTATCCTTCTTCTTTCATCAAACCAAGTAATCCTTCCAACATTCCATAAATCTCTGGAGTCCTGTCATTTGAAATGTCTCTAGCTACGAAACTCTGTAACCCTCCCCTTGTTTCTATCCAGCTATTTCCTGGGATCTTCTTCAATCCAACTTCCTTCATTAAGTCCCTAACCTTGTCAGCTTCTTTCCACCTTCCAAACTGTGAATATAAATTAGCCATGATGATGTAGTTACCTGTATTTTCAGGCTCGATGTCAAGCAGACGATCAAAAACGTACTTCCCAAGCTCAACATCGCCAGCAACAGAAGCCCCATTGAGCAAAGCACCCCAAACTTTTGCAGTGGGTTCAATTGGCATTTTAGAAATAAATTCAACAGCATCGGAGAGCTTTCCTGCTCGACTAAGAACTCCTACCATGCAAGCATAATGCTCGACTAGTGGTTGAATTCCATACTCTGGTAACAAGACGTTAAATATCTTCCAGGCTTCATCTAACTCTCCAGAATGGGCACAGGCAACCAATACTGAAGTAAAGGTTACCGGGTCAGGCCAAATCCCATTCGTCAGCATCTCATAAAAAAGACTAAGAGCCACATTAGCATCTCCATGTGCAGCATATGCAGAAATTATTGCTGTCCAAATAATTAGACTCCTGCCTTTAAATTGACCAAAAACCTGTCGTGCCCCATGGAGGTAACCAGACTTAGCATAAGAATCAATGATGGCAGTGGCAACATAAACATTCCCATCATAACCGTTTCTAACAGCATAAGCATGAATTTCTTTCCCACCTTTCAGGGTTGAAAAATGTGAGAAAATGGGAAGAACGCTCGCAAGTGTCACAGTATTTGGTCTGCAACCATGTGACTGCATTGCTCGAAATATATCTACAACTCCATCTTGTTGGTTGTTCTGAACCAGACCAGAAATCACAGCATTCCATGTGCTCGATGCTGGCCTTTTCAGTTCTCGAAAAAGATCCATTGCTTGGTTAACAAAACCATGGACCATGTAGCCTGAGATCATCGAGCCATAGGTGATCTCATCCTTCTCAGGCATTTCATCGAACAACTCCCGAGCATAATCCAAGCTACCACACTTTGCATATAATCCAATAACAGCATTGCATAATGAAACATCCATTTCAATCTGACTTTCATTGACGAATCTATGAACTTCCATTCCAAATATAAGATCATTTGACTGAGCACAAGCTTGCAAAACACTGACTGCAGTTAATGCATTAGGCTTCAACTCCACTAAACTCAACATCTCTTTAAATAGTTCCTTGCACTCCTCAAACAACCCACCCTGAGAGTACCCAGCCACCATCGCATTCCAAGATACTATATCTCTCTCAGGCATTCTATCAAACACAATTCTCGCTAAAACCAGCTCATTACACCTCGAGTAAAAGGTAATCAAAGCATTGACAACAAAAACATCAGATTCAAGCCCTCGTCGAAGAATGAAACTGTGAACTTCCTTAGCCAAAATCGAATCAGAGAACAACGACGCCAACGCTTTCAAAACACAAGTAACCGTAAACTTATCAGGCTTCACAACCGTCGAATTCAAATGAACCAAAGACGAAAACAGCTTCAGCATATCAGTGTACATATTGTGAAGAGTGTAGCTGATAAACAAAGCATTCCAAGAGAAAATGTTCTTGTGAGAAATGTAACCGAACACATTGTAGGCATCACTAAGGCTGCCGGATTTTGAGTAGAAGGCGATGAGCTTTGATCCGAGGAAGTTGTCGGGAGCGACGGAGAATAGAACAAGACGAGCGTGAAGCTGCTTGCCGAGGCGGACAAAGAGGTGGTCGGTGCAGTGCTGGATAAGGCGGCCATAGGCACCGTAGTTCATCCCGTCGTTGCGGCGGATTGCTTGCAGAGACCCTGGAAGAAGGGCGCCGGCGGGAACTGAGATTTGAAGGCTTGTGGGCTTCGCATTCCTCATTCATTTGTTGGCCCGTTTAGGTCGCTGGTGGGTTTATATATGGGAAAATTCTAAGAATGGCTAAAAAGAATTGGTTGTTTTGGTTAATGGCCATCCGATTTTTCTTTTTAATTATGGCCACACGTGAGGTGCACGTGTGGCGTTTCTTTTTTCAAATCCCCATTTTGTCCTCGTACACTAAATCTCTCTCTTATTTTATTTAAACTGTATTTAATCTGTATTTTGAAATATTTACATTGCAGTTATTATCTTTATATTTATTTTTCCGATTCTCTCTCTCCAAGAAAATCTTCTTCTCTCCGAAATTCTCTCTCCCCCAGACAATTATTTTCTCTTCAAATCTAAATATCTCTCTCCTATTTTATTTAAACTATATCTAATTTGTGTTTTGAAAGATTTACATTGCAGTTAGTATCTTTATACTTATTTTTTCGATTCTCTCTCCCCAAGACAATCCTCCTCTCTTCGAATCTTAAGCCATTGGTATTTTTTCGGTAACCATCGCTGCTGCAGAAGTTGATTTCATGCCCGTAATTGTTCAGTTGCTTCCTTCTCCATTCTCTGAAATTCTCTCTCCCTAAGACAATGCTCCTCTCTCCTCTCTCTAAATCTTAAGCCATCGGTAATTTTTTGATTTTCTCTCTCCAAGACAATCCTCCTCTCTCCGAATCTCAAATCTCAAGCCATCGGCACCGTCGCTACTGGACAAGCCAATTTCAGTAATTGTTCAGTCGCTTACTTCTCAACTTTCTGACAGTTCAAACAACGATTCAGAGCTTTTTGGAAGCTTAGAAGGTGATTCGTAGGAATCTTCAAGGCTTGGAGTTGAGTTTCTATGCGTGGTGAAGGCAATGCTGAAGAAGATGAAGAGCAAAGTGTTAGTAGGGGACAAGGTGATTGTTGGTTCCATTGATGGGGAAGACATAGAGGGGTCGCGAACTTGCCTTGGATTCTATTCATGGTCCACCTACAGCTCAAGAGGTAGATGAGTTCGTGGTAGTGTTCGAACTTGTTGTTTTTTTATGTACGGTGTATTTCTCTGTAGGTATTTTGTTCTGTTGATTTTTACTCTATATTTATTTAAGACACATACATAGCTCAAGGGGTAGATGAGGTCGTGGTAGTGTTTGAACTTTTTATTTTTTTTATGTACGGTGTATTTCTCTGTAGGTCTTTTGTTCCGTTGATTTTTACTCTATATTTATTTCAGACACATATACAACTCAAGAGATAGATAACAATGGTAGGTTAGGTATAACAAACTACCTAATTTAAACTCTAGAATAAAGAAACTAAATCTATTTATATTTTATTATATTTGTACCTTGTATCTTCTCAAAATATCGGATTATATTTTAAAAAAATGTGTAAATACGTTAATCTTCGTTATTTTTGGGTTACTTTTATTTTTAGTATTTCAGATTGCATGTCATTTTATTGGTTTGTTAATCTATTGTTTTAACTAATTTTTT
This sequence comes from Trichosanthes truncata, assembly GCA_033996785.1. NCBI lineage: Eukaryota > Viridiplantae > Streptophyta > Magnoliopsida > Cucurbitales > Cucurbitaceae > Trichosanthes > Trichosanthes truncata. The sequence continues at coordinate 55,787,491 of JAWPNB010000003.1, forward strand.
AATCTTTTTGTTATGCAATCAATTTTTAATTGCTATGTATTTTTGTTTAAATTGTAGATAATCTGTTTGAATTAGGTATTTTGTTCAGTTGATTTTTACTCTATATTTTTTTCAGGCACATACACAGCTCAAGAGATAGATGACAATAGTAGGTTTATGTATAACAAACTATCTAATTTAAACTCTAGAATAAAGAAACCGAATCTATTTATATTTTATTATATTTGTACCTTGTATCTTCTCAAAATATCAGATTATATTTTAAAAAATGTGTAAATACGTTAATCTTCGTTGTTTTTGAGTTACTTTTATTTTTTAGTTTAGTATTTCATATTGCATGTTATTTTGTTGGTTTGTTAATCTATTATTTTAACTACTTTTTTAATCTTTTTGTTATGCAATCAATTTTTAATTGCTGTGTATTTTTGTTTGAATTGTAGATAATCTTTTTGAATTTTGAATTTTTGTTTGGTTTATGAATCCTAACAACTTTTGTTGTTTAGATTACCAAATGTATCTATTCAAATTTAGATTTTAATTTTAAATTAAATTTAATTACCCGATAATTAGGGAATCTTAGTCATGGAAGTGGTTAGGGGTAATCTGGTCATTTAATAATTACTAATTAAAATTATGAATAATGATTTGGCCATTTTTAAAAAATTAAGATGGCTCGGCCATTTTTCAAAACGTGAAATAAAAAATGGCCATTTGCGTAGTCAGCCCTTTATATATGGTGTATTTATGTGAGGACCCAAATTTTTGGACTCAAATCGATAGATAATCTGCTTTTTTTCTAAGGGTTAACTACATGAATTAAAATGACACGTTTCGTTATTAATATTGACTTTGTTACTTTGCAAATCAAATAGAAGTCAAATCTAGAGGAACATTACTCATTTATCCCTCTATTTATTGCTCTCTCTATATATAAAAGAAATAAAATATATGGGTACTTTCCATAAACGTTGAAGCTTATATCTTTTACTCCAAACACCATTAATTTTGTATAAGAAATAAAATAGATGAAAATTTTTTACGATTTTCCTCCTAAAATCTAGGGATTTTAAAAACTAGACAACCCTTTCTTTTATCAACGATTTCATTCTTCATACGTAGGGGTATATATATTATATATCTGAGAATACAGTAGGGGTATATACAATATATATATGAGAATATAATAGGAGTATTATGTCATCCCAAACATATAAAATAATTACATGTTGATGTATATGTATATATCCTATACCTCAACATATATATTTATGGGTACAATATACAACACAATATATATATATATATATAGGAACCCATTGAACATTATATATTACATACAGTAAATATAAAATGGATAGATCATGTTATGACATTATAACTATATAATGTAAGGTTATCTCAAAATTAATAAGATTATCACCAATACAAAACATATGATGATTATTTACTTATGTTTATATAATATATGTCTGTGAATATAACTATGTTTATTGCCTATATAGAATATAATAAAATTATATACATATGTATATATAATATACTTCTATGTAAATTTATTTTTTACAATATACTTAATATTATATATTTGACGTCAAGTATTTTAAAAATCAATCAAAGAAAATTTTCAAATAAAACAAAACGTAAATAATAGTCAATAAACAATAAAGAAAATTTCCATACTGTTAAAGTTGGTATGTAATACAAAATTTAAATTAAAACCCAAAGGAAAAATAAACAAAAAAAGAAGAAGAAGAAAGAAGAACATTACTCATGTTGGAGAATAAAAGAGAGTTGACGTTAATTGAAAAGTCTACAGGACGGCCACGGAAAAAAAAAACTAAAGAGAATAATTAAACATAATTTGTTAACCTAAATGTTATTAATGGTAACAAAAAATTAACACCTAATTTGAATTGTATAATATTAGAGAAAAAAATATTTTTCATTATAAAAAATAGCTTTACGTAATTAATAGTAAAGTTATTTACCTAAATTGAATGATTTCATTATGGAAACAATAAATGACAAAAATAACATTATTATAAAGAAATGCAAAAATTGTAAGGGTATAAATGGAATAATATAATTTCATAAACATGAGCCATGCTAGAGCTGATATTTTTTTAAAAATGAATCATTTGTGAAATATATGGTTGAAAACGTGCTCTTTGGCATAATTTCTCTTTTTTTTTTAATAACGCTATATAATCGTTCAATACGAACAGAATCTGGAAGATGAAGACGATGATGGGGCGCTAATATGGGTTGATCGTTGTTTTTGTCATCCTCTTACTTTTGTCCTCCTCTCTCTCGTTGAGTTTTCTCGTGACGTAAGCAAAAGGTTATCCATCTTTATTCTGAAAAACTCATTCATATGTCATTTTGGCCGCAAAAAAAGGGTCACCCGTACAAAAAACCTATTTATTTATATAATTATATGGTTTATAACAAATATTTTTAAAAAGGTTAAATTATAAATTTAGTCCCTATGATTTTAAAAATTAAAATTTGGTTTGATAAAACCCTCCTAAATAGTCTATTTAGGAATGTTTTATCAAACCATACAGACTAATTTTATCCTTAAAAATTATAGGGACTAAATTCTAATTTTTCTCAAAACTATAGGGACCAATTTTGTAATTTAACCTTTAAAAAATAGGTTAAAATATCATTTTAATCCATGTACTTTGACCTTCATTCCATTTTAGTCCTTGTACTTTCAAGTGTTAAAATTTAGTCCATATACTTTCAATAAAGCTCAAAATTCATGTCTATTGCTAGTTTGAAGTTAATTTTTATTGAAATTGGTTAAATAGTAATAATAATTTTAAGGCAAAAAAAGGTACAATGTGAACATATTGTCAAAATTTATAGAGAGAAGGCTAACAGAGACAATTGTTTTAGAAAAGTTAATAATAAACTAACAACAATGAACAATTTTAAGCTTTATTAAAATTACATGGACTATACTTGAACATTTGAAAGCACATGAACTAAAATATTGAAAGTACATAGATTAAACTTAAATATTTGAAAGTACATTAACTAAATAGAATTAAATCCAAAGTTTATGGACCAAAATGGTGCTTTTAACTACAAATATCTCACTTTTAAAACAAGATTAAATAATAAATTTACTTATTGATTTGACCACGGTGTCTAATACGTCCTAAAAAAAAGGGCCAACAATTAATGAAATAATTATATTTTATGGGGATTTATATAATTATATTCAAACCATGTTAGGATTTTTTTTGAAGCATCGTAGGGATAGTTGAAAAAAAAAAACTATGAAATAATAGAACAGTATAGAATTATAAATATTTGAAAATCAATAACATATTTAAAAATATTTTTCATCAACGGTATATCATCGAAAATTTTAGTTACATTTGCTAAATATTTTAAATTAATCGTCAGTCAACTCAAATTTACAAAAAGTAATGTGTTTTATCAATTACTTTCTTTCTTAAATCTATTTGATAATTATTTATTTTTTTATTTTTTTATTTTTAAAATTGTATTTATATTCTCACAACTTCTTTACGATGATTTCCATATTTCTTACAGAAATATTTGGATTCTTAGTCAAACTCAAAAAACAAAACTAAGGTCCCGTTTGATAACCATTTTGTTTTTGAAAATTAAGCTTGTTTTCTCTCAATTTCTCTACAATGATTTTCATCTCCCTTAAAGAAGTATTTGAATTCTTAGCAAAATTCTAAAAACAAAAACAAGTTTTTGAAAACTACTTTTTTTAGTTTTCAAAACATTGCTTGATTTTTGAAAACATAAGTAAAAGGTATATAACAAAACAAGTAAATCCATGGATGAGAGTAGTATTTATAGGTTTAATTTTCAAAAACAAAAAACTAAAAATCAAATGGTTATCAAACGGGGCCTAATTTTTTTAGTTTCAAAACTTGACTTGAATTTTGAAAATATTTGTAAAAAGTATATAACAAAACAAATAACTCTATAAGTAGAAATAATGTTTATAAGCTTACTTTTCAAAAACCGTTATCAAATGGTACCTTAATTTAGGATCTTCCTCTTAATGAGATTAGGGTTGCTGTTTTTACCATTAGTTATTCACTTATTATCCAGTCCATACCATTTATTTATTTTTATTTTATCTTCTGCTTCAAGAACTGGCCCAACTAGGGTCAAGCTTCTGTTTTAAAATAAAATTTAAATTAGAAATAGTAATTTTGTCATTTGATTTGGAAAGTCAGTACTTATATTATAAATCATACGACTGTCAATATTTTTTTAGTATTAATTTTTATTACAAAAAAAAAATCTATATTAATTAATCTTAATGACTAGGTCTAATACGAAAATAATAATTTGAATTAAAAAATAAAATAATAATAATAATTGTTTAAAAAATGTTTCTAGTAACTTGCACAACAACACAAAAAAAAAAAATAATAATAATAATAAAGTTGAAATTGATTTCTATAATTTGTGAGAAGAATTTGAACTAAACCTAAAGTTTAATATCTTCTTAAATATTGAATCAAAACAAATTTTGGAATCATATTGACCTAGACAATTTCTCTTTCATCTATTTGTAAGATGTTCTCATTATTTCAGCTTGTGCCTAATTATTCCATTCAAACCTTGATACTTATGTCAATATTCTTTTAAATTTGTTTAAAGTTTAAGACTACGAATAATTTTTATCGTAAAAAAAAAAAAGAATAGAGTTATTTATGGATAACTTTTATGAATGGTTTAATTTTTTTTTCCAAAATATTTCGAGTATAAAATATTAGGACATTAATGGTAAACTTACATTATCTCCAATTCTTCAGGTTTGATCGAGCCTTTTTTTTAATTTTTCCTAACCTAAGCTATATCAATATATATCAATTGGCAGTTTTATCCTAAAACGTTTTAAATCTTTTCATTTTTGTAAAAATTTCTAATAATTTTCCTTGAATATTATGAATGATTTATGTTACGGACAAAATTAACCAATTAGGTCGAAGACTTACTAAATTGCGAAGCCCCAAACAAGGAAATAAGATCGGAGATGAAACCCAAACGAGGAAGGCTGACCCCTCAAGGGGTAGGCCCAAGTCGGCCTAGCCAATCATAAGGGGTTGACAAAGAGGCCCCTGTGGCTGATCCCTTGAGGGGTCAACAAAGAGGCCTCTATGGCCGACCCCTTGAGGAGTCAGCTTGAGCCAGTATGGCCAACCTTAAGGGGTTAGTAAAGAGGCCTTTATGGCCGACCCCCCAAACCAAAGGATTTAGTTGGCCGACCCCTTAAATGATGGGAACGAGATTTGTTTGAACTGAATTACTGACTTAGAAGTCGGACGATCCTTTGAAAATAGACCAGAAAGTTTACCTATGGACACTCGAGAGGATTCGTTATGATCGATTGTGAGAGTCTCAGAGTAACATTATCGTAATCATAATAGTCCGACAACCCAACAAAATTCTCGAAAGATGTCGGGATACGTGGTTGAACGTTACAATTATACAATTATAAAATACAAAAGACTACGACATTCGAAGGTAGGAAAACATTTCTACTTTTTATGATCTAAGCTTTCTTACAAATCCGATTCTAATTCTAACTTGAGCGTCGGAGTTTAAAGGGGTGTCTGGATTGAGGAGTAATATTAAAAAAATATTTTTATTTTTATCCTATAATTTTAATAAATTTTTAACAAGTGACAATCCAGAACAAGTGGAACTAACCAATCCACAGGCCGCCGGGTAGCGAAGGATGTTCCTGTCAGGAATTTGACTTAATATTAAGGGATAAAGGCAAGGTGTTTTAGGTAGCAATGGCGGAGAAAGCCGAAGTAAGTCCTTGGATAACACCTGTAGTGGTCAACACCGGAGTCCCAAGATATTTCAAAAAACAATATTGACGCCATAAGGCAATCGATCCAGGCCATTCAGGATAAACACTGGGTGACATCATCACCACGTCAAAAGAAGATGAAGACGGACGACGAAGAGTTGCAGACATATCTTATCAGCTTTTGTAAAGCAGCCTTTTCAATCTTATCTTTTTCTCTTTACTCTTTGTAAAGCATTTGCTTTTTCTTTTGCTTTTATAAAGCACTTTTGTTTTTTTTTTTGAGTGAATGAGTAAATCCATCGAGATAAGGCAAGTCAGGGTATTGTCCTGTCGGCCACTCATGGAATTTCCTGTATTACTGTTGTGAGATTTGGAAAATCTTGTATAGCATTCTAAGTCAGTGTGAAGGCACTGAGGGAATTCTATATAAAGACCACCTCTCCAACCCATAATGGTATCAGAGCATGAGCTCAAAAATTCTCTCTTACTTCTCTCTACCCTATCTCTTCTCTCTATGGAGTAAACTCTTCAAGAGCTTAAGATAAGTAATAACTTCTCTCTATAATTCTTTCTTTAGTTCTTATCAATGTTCTTAATTACTTCTTCCAATTTATCAGTCAGTTGTCTCTCTAAATTCAGAAGATTTGAAAGGATGAAATTATTCTTTTCTAAATAACTTGATAAAGGCGTGGTTAACCTTCAAGTTTGAAAAAGAATTATTTTAACCTTATAATCTTTCTAATATAGATCGATTGATATAAACTGATAAGTATTAGAAGCAATTAAACCAAAGCTAAGAATCAATTAAAGCTTATAGATTATTGTTATTATGCATCTTAAGTTCATTTCCTCCATCCTTTTTCTCTCATGCTTTCTAAGTTAAAGAAAAAAATCTTCTACTCTCCTGTTGTAGTAGACACTACTACATCATCAAATGATCCTGCAAAGGATATCGAAAAAGCTCTGTTAAAAATAAATAAAACAGATAATCAAATAGCCCAAATTGAAGAAAAACTTCAAAATTGGTCTGTGCCAAAGCTAGATGTTGGAACCATCTACAGGATTCCAAAATTTAGTTATAAAGAACGGGATGTTATACACATTCCCGAATCAAATATTTCAACAGAAAATGATATCACTGAATATCGTCTGTTTGAAAATGAAGAACTTAACACCTATCGGCAACATTTCAAATATCTGCATATAGGGTGTGTTCAAGTTGCCATCAAACCTCTCTTCAGGACTGGCTTAGACTCTCCAGTCTATGTCGCCTTAAGAGACAAAAGACATCTGAATTTCTCTGACTCTATTCTGGGAATTATTCAGTCCAATTTAGAGAATGGTCCAGTATACTTTTCTTGTAGACCTGGATTTAACATTTCTCTTCAAGATCGTAACATCTTAGATGTACTCAGTCTAGATGTTAGAGGTCAAGGTTTACGCATGAAAGATGGTTCATATCCTTATGCTATCATCTTCAGGCTATATTACAAAGTGATGGAAACCAATCTATCACCCAAAGCTCTAGGAGTTTCTCCTAAGAATTATACTATGCTCATGGAAGTCAATATTGGAAAAACCTCTATGACTATTCCTAAGCAACTCAATTGGCAAGAACTAACGTCTAATCCTATTTGGAGTATAGAAAATGCTACTATTCCAAGTAATAGACAAAGTTCTAACGCTCATATATCTGAATTCGCAGATGGTCATGTGGAAGTCCAGTTTCAGGATGATCCAAAACCACCGCTAATTCAAGAATATTTAAGTAGCCGACCAAGCACTAGTTCAACTGTGCATACCGCTACTACTCAAAAATCTGCTGGTAGATCAAGGTCCCTTATAGTGGATTATGATTTTCCAGTTCCAGATATTCAACAAGAAAAGTCTGAAGGATCTTTATCTCCTACTCAGACTGATATGGAAAGAAAGTCTGGTTATGTCTATAATCAGATTAACGTCCTCACAATTGATGAGGAAGAATCTTTTGATAAAAAATATGAAGATTACCTCAAAAGATTTGTCAAAGATGAGAAAGCTAATTCTACAACTTTTCTCACAAAGAAAAAATTCATTGATCTTTGGGTTTCTCAAAGAGTTAATGTTATCAAAAAGCCGACTGTTTGGCTAACAACTACTGGAAAAGAAATAGCTTCTGACTATCCTCCGGAAGAAGAAGCCAGTTTCCCTCATCCTTTAATTTCATCTACAAAGATTACCTCTTCTCCTTATAAAAGTATTGATGAAGAGAAAACAAAAGCTGCTGGAGTTAGAGAAATAAAAAACATCCAACAACAACTCAACTATTCTAATAAAGTCCTCACGACTTTATCAAAATCAGTTGAAGAAATAAAAACCGCTGACAGTACTGTCAAAGCGATGTCAACTACGGAACGTGTTGGTTTACCAAAACTTGACACTCCGTCCTACAGTCCAACCAAACCCAAGACAACCTAGTCTAAAGTTTGGGAATAAGGGCGTTGAAGAGTTGCTTGAAAAAATCAACAAGAAATTATCAAACATAGAACCTACTGCAAGTGATAAGGCAGAAAGTTCCAAGAAAAAAGATCAGGCTTTCGGACTCTCTAAAAGAGACGAAAACTTGAATATGATCAAAAGGGTTGATCTTACTGAATCAACTTCAAAAATTCTTCCTATCAGAAATGCTACTGATCTGAAGAATCATTACAACAAGCCATCACCACCCAACCTCGGATGGGATGATTTCAAACTAGAATCTCTTAATTATGATGGGAATTCTTTATACACTTGGAATATTGATGGTTGCTCTGAAGGGAAAATGGTCACAATATTTCAAGAAATGTTTATCGCTAGTACAACCTACGCCAGAAGGTTTACTCAGTCAGAAATTTTAGACTGCTTACTTTTTTGTTTAACTGGAAACCTAAGAAGTTGGTGGTATAATCAATTAACTGATGAAGAAAGGAATACAGTAAAGAATCAGTCCTAGAATCTACAAGGACTAGGATCAATGCCGATGGTCTAGAAGAACGTTATACGGCCACGGAACCAAATTGTGTACACAGCTTTGTTTACACTTGTATGAAGCACTTTGTAGGCCGAACTAGCCTATATAGTGACCAATCAACCGAAGCTCTTTTGGGGATGAAATGCCACAAAATGAGTGACTTCAAATGGTATAAAGACACCTGTATGGCACGTCTTTATAATCTGACTACATGTGGGGATAACATTTGGAAACAAAAATTTGTTTATGGATTACCCAAATATGTAAATCAAAAATTCTATTCCACCATGCTATTAAAGTACGGAGGAACAGATATCAATTGGGCATCTCTAACTTATGGAGATATCACCAGCGCTATTCAGGCAGTTTGTCTTGGACTTTGCCAGGAATAGCAGCACAACAAAAGGGTTGCAACAGACTCAGATTATCGAAAGGAACTGGGTTCTTTCTGCAAGCAATATGGGGTTGATAATCTGCCTCCTTCAAAAAGAAGATCAAATAAAAAGCCTTTTTCTAAAAGCAAACGATCTTCTTCAAATGAGTATGTTCCTCGAAAAAGGAAATACTACAGCAAGAGGAAGGCGAAGAAAAATCAAGCCGTCTCTAACAGAAGTACTGTTAAGTGCTTCAAATGTCAAAAAACTGGGCATTATGCTAATAGATGTCCAGAGTTCAAGAAAATGATTAACAAATTAGAGGTTGATGACGAAGTCAAACAATCTCTATTTGCCATTCTTGAAGAAATGACCATCAAAAAAGACTCTTCTTCAGAATCTTCTTCTGATGATATGATCAATCAAATTGAAGAGGTCAATGAGTCTTCTGACTCTTCTTCTTCAAGTGAATCAGACAATGGCATCATTCCTTGTGGAGGATGCATCAATGTCCTTACAAATACTCATGAAGCGCTTTTCGACGCTATTGAAGCGATACCTGATAGAGAACTTCAAAAGCAAATCTTCATTAAGCTCAAAGAAGAGCTAAAAGGAACAACGGCCGAAGAAGAAAGAAAACCTATCTATTTCAATTTTCAAGAAATAGTAAATAGGTTAAGAAATGAAAATTCCTCCATGCCTGTCAGAATTCAAGACTTGCAGTTGGAAATTAAAAATCTAAAAAGAGAAGTTGCTGATTCCAAGCAACGACTCAGTACTCTTGAATACCAAATGCTTGCTATTCAAGAAAGATCAAATCAGATGACATCTGTTGCTACAGAATCATCTTATCAAACACTTGTTAATGATAATATTAATTACATTAACAGAGTATTCAATCAAAAGTGGTATTCAAAAATCACTTTAAAATTCCGTGATTACAAGATTACGGTAATTGCCCTTATTGATTCGGGAGCAGATCAAAATGTCATTAATGAAGGAGTTATACCTTCAAGATATTTTGAAACTACTCGCCAAACCCTAAGAGGAGCGAACAATCAAGCTCTGATAATTAATTACAAATTATCAGGAGTTCATATATGTAACAAAGATGTGTGTTTTACAAATACATTCCTTTGTCTAAAAGATTTGAATGAGAAAGTGATTCTTGGTACTCCATTCCTCACTCAACTTTATCCATTCGAAGTTTTTGAGAAAGGAATAATTTCTCATAAACTGGGAAAATCAATTATTTTCGAGTTCTGTGAAAACATAACTCCAAAATATATTTCAAATATTGAGGATGAAACTAATCTTTGCCTCAACAGAATCTCTAGGAAGGAAAAACAAATTGAATTCCTTCAAGATGATATCAAATGCAGAAGGATTTCTGATGAAATCATAAAACCTTCTACCCAAAATAATATTCAGAAAATTCTGAAAAGAATTGAATCTGAAGTATGTTCAAATATCCTAAATGCCTTTTGGGACAGGAAGCAACACATAGTGGATCTTCCCTATGTGGATAAATTTGATGAGGCCCAAATCCCAACTAGGGCAAGGCCCATACAAATGTCCAAAGAACTCGTCAAAACCTGTAAAAAAGAAATTGACGATCTTCTCAATAAGGGTTTAATAAGCCCATCAAAAAGCCCATGGTCTTGTGCGGCTTTTTACGTTAATAATCAAGCTGAAAAGGAACGTGGCATTCCTAGATTGGTTATTAACTACAAACCTTTGAATAAGGTTCTCAAATGGATTAGGTATCCAATACCTAATCGCCAAGATTTGCTTAAGCGGATAGCTTCTGCAAAAATCTTTTCAAAATTTGATTTGAAATCTGGCTTCTGGCAAGTTAAAATCAATATCAAAGATCGGTACAAAACCGCTTTCAATGTACCATTCGGTCAATACGAATGGAATGTTATTCCATTTGGTCTAAAGAATGCTCCTTCGGAGTTTCAAAAGATCATGAATGACATATTCAATAAATATCAAGACTTCACAATAGTTTATATTGATGATGTTCTTGTATATTCTCAAACGATAGAGGAACATTTTAAACATTTAAAATGTTTTATCTATGTTATCAAGAAAAATGGTCTTGTGGTATCTTTACCCAAGATTAAATTATTTCAAACAAAGATTCGTTTCTTACGATACGATATCGATCAAGGAATTATTAAACCTATCCAATGATCCTTAGATTTCGTGGATAAGTTTTCCGATATTATTCAAGATAAGACTCAACTACAGAGATTTCTTGGTTGTGTCAATTATATCAGAGACTTTATTAAAGATCTCCGTATCATTTGTCTGCCACTCTATGACAAACTGAAGAAAAACCCAAAGCAATGGAAAGACGAGCACACTAATGCTCTCAAGTCTATCAAGGCTTTATCAAAAGGCATCCCATGTTTATCGCTAGTGGATGAGTCAGCAAAAATAATCGTTGAAACCGACGCCTCAAATCTCGGTTACGGCGGTGTCCTTAAACAGGAAGTTAACGGAAAAGAATCCATTATTCGTTACCATTTTGGAATATGGAATAGTACTCAAAAGAACTATTCCACTGTCTTTGCAAGATGGCGGGCAATCTTATCTTGCTTCGATTTCGAAATCGTGCCTATAAAAGGCAAAGAGAATTGTTTAGCTGATTACCTCTCGAGAGAACATCTCTCAAAACAATCTTTAAGCCTTCTTCTCAATGTTCCCAAGACGGCCACGACAGCCAACAACGGGAAGGCCTCCAGGGCCAAATCCCTAAAATAGCCCTAATCAAAGGGTACCTCAATCAATAGCTAGTTCCTCTGGAACTAGTTCTCAAAGGGGTAAACCCCCCATTTCTCAAACATCTGCACTTACTCCCATGAATGCAGACCATTACGCGATGGATCTCGATTTCACAACGATATCCAGACGTCGTCAAGGTTCCTCTCCCAGGAATTTATCAATTAGGGAAGGAGAAAGTCCTTTTCAGACTACCTCTTCTCCTAACTCAAATAGACCAGCATCAGGTTCGATTCCTCGGAATCAATCCTATGCTAGGACTCTACGACCTGCTGTCTTTCAGGCAAGACCTCAGATAACAGGTTATCATACAAAAACTTCATTAGAAGAAATAATCATTGAACCAGAATTCGATGGTCCTTCTCCTAAGGAAGTCTATGCTCAAATCTATCCTTCTGGCTTTCTCTTCATGCCTGAGGATATTTCAAAAACAATATTATTCTATGAGTTTATTTTAGTTGATACAAAGTCAATTGAAATAACTCATGTGCCGGACAGAAATGATCCGTCACGAATAATTTTTTCAAAATTGAGAATACTACGGGTTCTTACGCCATCTCACTGGCCTCAGGGGATGTCGGTTCCCAAAAGGTTCTCAAGAAGTTTCAGACCACAAACATATTGTTACCATGACTATATCATGGCTTGGAACAATATATTTTGGTACAAACCTTATAACCATTCTTGGTTTGTTACTTTTTGTAAGAAATCTTACAAACATAACTTTCCAAATTGGTTTAAAAAATGGTGGAGTTATTTTGGTATTTCACAAGAAATTTTTCCTGTTGAAATACAAAAATCATTTCATTTATTCTCAAACAGTGTCCATTCGTCACCACTTGCGATGACGTTTAGATTCTCAATATTTTTTCAATTACCTTGGATCTTTTGCTGGAATTACCAGTTAGCTCCAAGAGGAAAGTTTAAAACCCTAAATAAGGTTTTAAAAATCAAATGGTGGGAAAAATTCGATGTTTCTCATCTTTCAGAAGAAAGGATAAGCCAATTCTTAAAGGCTAATCCTCACCACTCTCGTGTGGAAGAAGAACAGGTTCTTCTACAGAGAAGTTCAATTATTGCATCTTTAGCAGGAGCATCCTCTGCCTCCGAGCTTCAAGCTGTAATTCAGGACGCTTCTCAGAACCCCACTGAGAACGAACCAGTTCAAAGAGAAAACCCAGATATTGATGAAGTCATATCAGAGTCCTCCGTCAATGATATTGATTTTGAATACGATCCGTATTTAAATTTCAATATTTTAGACCCATACCTGGATTCTCAACCGAGTTGAATGGTATAAATTCATTGTAAATTAATAATAATAATTTTGTAAATTATGTAATTTAGTGTGAACCAGTCTGCAAAAATATAATTTCATCGTCGAATATGCTAGTCTCCGATTGAAGGGGAGGATGATGGAGATATTGACAATCCAGAACAAGTGGAACTAACCAATCCACAGGCCGCGCGGGTAGCGAAGGATGTTCCTGTCAGGAATTTGACTTAATATTAAGGGATAAAGGCAAGGTGTTTTAGGCAGCAATGGCGGAGAAAGCCGAAATAAGTCCTTGGATAACACCTGTAGTGGTCAATACCGGAGTCCCAAGATATTTCAAAAAACAATACTGACGCCATAAGGCAATCAATCCAGGCCATTCAGGATAAACACTGGGTGACATCATCACCACGTCAAAAGAAGATGAAGACGGACGCCGAAGAATTGCAGACATATCTTATCAGCTTTTGTAAAGCAGCCTTTTCAATGTTGTCTTTTTATCTTTACTTTTTGTAAAGCATTTGCCTTTTCTTTTGCTTTTATAAAGCATTTTTGTTTTTTTTTTGAGTGAATGAGTAAATCCATCGAGATAAGGCAAGTCAGGGTATTGTCATGTCGGCCACTCATGGAATTTCCTGTATTACTGTTGTGAGATTTGAAAATTCTTGTATAGCATTCTAAGATATTTTATTTTTATCTTAATTATTTTAAAACTTCAAAGAATATATTATTTTCAAATTAATCAAACTTTAGATAACCCATTACATTGATTAGTTAGAAAAATAAAATCTTAAATTATACAAAAAAATATATTTTTTTTATTATGCTTGAAAAACAAATCTTAAACTAAAATTTTAAAATTAATGAAAACAAGTGTTTAACAAAATTGTAAAATATTCATAAAATAATATAGTTTAAAATCTCAATTTTAGGATTGACGGAAACAAATCTACATTATTTCTAGAATTGAGAGAATAAAAACATAAAAATCTTGGAGTTTATTTGAATCCATTTAAATTAATGGATTGAAATATTTCCGAATCACATGTAATATTTAAAAAAGTATTGTAAGACTTTCTTTTATTTGAAAACTATTTATGGAAAATGAATAATTAATGTGAGAGATATTGAAAAAAGAATGTGAGGTATTTTCTTCAAAATTCTTTTTTTTTTCTCAAAAAAAAATTGTAAAATATACATAAAAACAAAAAATTCCAATCTTATAATTCAAGGGAACAAATTCTTAATAATAAAAATTTTGAGAAATTATAGAAAAAAAATTGTACAAAAAAAGCTAAAATCAACTCAGGTTTCAGAACTTTAGGTTTAACAAATTTGCACCTCAAACATAGACTTCAGAACTCCTACTCCCTACAACTTCTTGTCCCAAACACAGACTTCCTAACTTCAGACTAAACAACTTTACACCCCAAACACAAACTTCCTAACTCCCCAGACTTCCTAACCCTTACTCTCTGTCCCAAACAACCCCTGAGTGGCGTAACACCATACTGATGTTAGTACTTTGTTTTGTAAGCACATTCCAATATCAACAATTTAGCTCTCTAATTTTGTTGCACTATAATAACTCGAAGTCATACACCAATAACTTTATAGTTGAAGAAATAGTGAGATGAAAAAAAAAAACAATAAATAAATGTATATTGCAGAGTTATATTCAAGATTCTAATCTGCCGTTTTATGAAAAATAGTGAAAAGATGAGTCATCATTTGCGATATTGAAAAATTGGAAGCTAGTGATTTGAAGTAGATCTAAAAGGTGAGGACGAAAACATAAGAATCTTTTTGCAATTTGTTATTTTGAATTTTGAGATGGGGACGTGAAGCTGCAATATCATATGGGGAAGGCTCTTTCCAAAAGCACAATGAATTATATGTACTTATTTGATTTATTGTTGTAATTCAAAAACTCAGTTTACGTACAAGTTGATTTTAAATACATCACTGAATCATCTCATGAAAAAAACAATTTTAAAATTTTGTTTTTTAAAGATGAGTTTAACTCAAAATAATATATATTTTTTCCTTAAGTATAATAATGCGAGAGTAGGGAACTAAACCTCCAACCTCAATGAAGATAATAAGTGTATTTATCCACTA
Source organism: Trichosanthes truncata (assembly GCA_033996785.1). NCBI lineage: Eukaryota > Viridiplantae > Streptophyta > Magnoliopsida > Cucurbitales > Cucurbitaceae > Trichosanthes > Trichosanthes truncata. Next base: position 55,802,868 of record JAWPNB010000003.1, read on the forward strand.
AATTATGCTTAATTTGAAAAAATAATAGTTTGTTTAAAGTTTAAATTTTATGTTGACATTAAGCATGTACTCTCACCAAGAGTTTAGAGGTTCAAATATTTCACTCCACATATTGTCAAATAAAAATTTTATGGATTGATCTATAAACTTTTCATAACATATTATGCATTGTTTTATTATTGTTGTTATTGTGGGTACGTTATAAACAAAATCTAACTTAGATTTTTTTTTTCCCGCTAAAGTATCTAAACAATTTATAATAGACAATTATTTGAAATCTCATATAATGTCTTGTATTTAGTTATGAAATGGATTCCAATTTGGTTAAGTGGTTAATGACATATTAACAACAAAAAATAAGTTTTAGAACCATAACAAATCACTTGAAATATTGAAAAGATAATAATTTTTTTTTCTAATTTAGTTTAATTATTTGAAATCTCGTGACTCGTATGATAATATGTCTTGTATTTAGTTAGAATAAATTTTTATACTCAATTAATGCCAACCTAAACTTGAAATTGGTTGTGATATTATTTGTTTTATTGGATATTGTAGGTTTAAATCTCAATCTCTGGTTGTCAAAGTGGGCTTAGCTCAACGGTAATTCATCATGTACTATCGGTTAAAGGTTCAAATCCACCACCCTCATATATTGTTGAACTAATATATATATATATATATATATATATATATATATATATATATATATATATATATATATATATATATATATAGATCAACTTCTTGTTGAATTAAACAAAAGTCACCACTAGAATGTTGAATATAAATGTATATCAACTTCTTGGTTAAGCTTAGCTTAACTTCGAATAAATTGTTGAGAATAAATCAATTTATACTCCTAAACTTTGGGGTTGTAAAAATAAAAGTTATAAACTAATAATTATATCAATTTAAACCCTACACTTATAAATAATTTTTTGGACAAAAATCAATTTATACATCTAAACTTTGGAGGCTGTATCAATAAAAACACTAAACTAATAATTGTATCAATTTAAACCCTAAACTTTCATAAGTGTATCAATTTACACCCTCTGTAAGATTTCGTTTGAAAAACTTTAGTTATACATGTGCAAACTTATAATTATATCAATTAAACTTCTAGATTTTCATAAGTGAATCAATTTAGACAATCTATTTTAAATAATTGACGATTTTCAAATAAAGGATTTAGATTTTTTAATAAGTCTACACACATGTGAAATTGATACATGAACAATTTTCAAATTGAGGGCCTAAATTGATTCACTTAGTTTAGGGGTTTAATTGATAGAATTATAAGTTTGTATGCCTGTAAACTAATGTTTTTCAAACAAAATATAACAAATTGTGTAAATTGATACACTTATGAAAGTTCAAGATTTAAATTGATACAATTATGGTAACATGAGTATAAATCAATTGACATAAAGTGTATATTCTCGATCAAAAGGTCAAAGGTTTAAATCATCTACCTCACGTGTTGTTAAAAAAAATTGATACAATTATTAATTTAAAATTTTTATTAATACAACCTCTAAAATTTAGATATATAAATTGATTTTTGCCTTAAATTTTTAAGAAGATTATAATGGCCTCGACTGGATAAGTGCCTATTTTTAATTCCTTAACCGCCGTACGTACGCCCGTTCAATTTAATTATGATGATAATAATAATACAGTTATTATTATATTCTGTCATAATAATAAAATATTAACAAGTTTCAAAAAAAAAATAATAATAAAATATTAACAATAACCAACTGAATACAATGAAAAACGCTTCCGGTGGAGGTCAACTTGAAGTACAATACAGTGCAATTAACTTGCACGATAACATTAATAATAATAATAATAATTTATTAGTTAGTTTTTTTAAATAATAATTTATTAGTTTGTAGGAGCCTAGGAGGAATCATTTTCTTTCTTTTTTTCTCCCAGAAAAAAATATTTCAGTCTTAAACTTGTCAATTGTCTCAATTTTTATTCTAGAAAAAAAAGGCATTAGAACTATTTCTGGTTCAAATTTATGAGTGTTGGTAAAATTATTCTATAGTTAATTTGTACGATTAAATTTAATTTTGTTCCAAGGTTGATTTTATTGAAATTAGTACATTTATGGAGATTTTTACATTTTTTCATTAAAATTAGTGGGTGATTTTTAGAAATTGAATATAGGGTACAAATTGTTACAATTGTTTAAGTATATGGTCCAATTTGATGAAATTGAAAGTTTATGGTAAAATTTGATACATCTTGACAATTATAGGGGTCAATTTTTTTTTAAGTGCAATGTAGGAACTGAGCTTTTAACTTCGAGAAAAAAGAAAAAGCATTTTATCTACTATTTTTTTAGTTTATAATAAATATAGGAGTGAAGATTTTCTCAACCTTAAGAGAGGAAATAGTTGTTTTAACCATTGAACTATATTTATGTTGACATGTATTTTATCTACTAAACTATGAACTATATGACAATGATAATAATAACAATAAGTTAAAATTGATTTTTGAGGTGGGGAATTCAAACCTTTGACCTCTTGGCCAAGGGTACATGTCAATTACCGTTGAACTATGATTACTTTGACAATTAAATTTTATTTTTGTAAGTAAATAAAAATTTAATATCCTCTTAAATCCAAAAGTTTAATATCCTCTTAAATCCTATTATTATTATTATTATTATTATTTGGAATAAATATCATTTTAGTCTACAGCATTTTACAAATAGGTCTTTGTCTCAATAATTTTTAAACTTTACGATTCAATTTATTATCTCAATTGGGGTGGAGATTCAAACTTTTGATCTTGAAGGTAGTAAAAAAAATTTGACCAGTTGAACTATATATATGTTGACATTTATGGTTTTTGTTTTTTTTTTTTAGTTTAACAACATATGAGATGGGAGGATTTAAACGGCCTCTTGACCTTTTCATCGAGGATACATCTATTAACCATTGAGTTTTATGTTTATTAAGCTCATACAAAACAAAATGAAAATAGATCATATTAATAAGTTGTTAATTGAGGCATCCGTTTGATAACCATTTGGCTTTTTATTTTTGGGTTTTGAAATTTATGCTTATTTTTCTACAATTTTTATTTTTATCATAGTTTTTATTATTTTTTTAAAGACAGCTTTGAATTCTTAGTTAAATTCAAAAAATAAAAACTACTTTTTATAATTTTTAAAACTTGGCTTGATTTTTGAAAACATGAGTAGAAAGTTGATAATCAAGCAAAGGTAAAAATAGTGTTTATAAATTTAATTTTTAAATAAACAAATCAAATAATTATTAAACGGGGTTGAGTTTCTTATATTAATTTTATATTTTTATGGTAAGTGCTAACATGGCAATATCTAATGATTTAAAAAAAAAAAAACTAATATCTAATAAATTTTATAATTTAAGATTTTTTTTTTATTAATTCCCTATCATTCTTTCTTCCTCTCTCATCTTCTCCATCACTCCTTCTGCTTTTTCTCTCTCTATCTACTTTTTTTTTCTCCCTTCAGATTCCTCTTGTTCATTCAAATCATTAGGAAAAAGAAAAAAAAATCATCAAGATCTAAAAACCACTAAGACTTGTTTTTTTTTAAAGGAAAAAAGCACTAAGACTAATATATTGGCACGTGCTAAAAAAAACCACCTAGATTTTCCACCCACAAGAAATTGAAAATGTTAACGTGACATATAAAAAAAATGGAAAACATATCAACATATATATGTAAGATCCACCATTTCTTAATCTTAAATATCCACTTTGTATTTGCTCAACTTAAAAAATTCAACCAATCCTACCTAAATTAAAATCTCACATGTAAGAACTCAAAAAAAAAAAAAAAAAAAAGTTAAAATAACAATAAAATAACATCATAGTTTCAATCGGTAAACTACAATGCAATGTTATTGCCTCTAAAAAAAATACAGCATTATTGGGAAAACTTGTTTGAATTTTTTTTGAAATATTTGAGGCGAAGTAAAGTTGGAATGTGAATATAGTCTCTCAATTAAGAAAATATGGATATCATCTTGGTGCCAAATGCCAATATATTAACAATTAAAAATGCCTCTACTCAAATAAATAAATACATGGGCTTTAGTCTAAAATAAACAATATCATATTCATACCATTATAAAAACATAGTCAAATAATTGAAATTGCAACCACAAGTAATTTAGTCTGTCATGTATATAATTCATGAATAATCTTTCTTAGTTAAACAAATGTGAGGTGGGTGATCAATCGTCAACCTTAAGAAAGATAGTCTTACTCTACTAAATTATGCTAAGATTGATATTCATAGATTCAAATTATATTTATTTATTGGTTAAAATATCATTTTGATCCATATACTTTGTTCTTCATTCTATTTTAGTCTCAGTACTTTCAAATATCTAAATATAGTCCATGTACTTTCAATAATCTTAAAATTAGTCTCTACCGTTAGTTTGACGTTAATTTATATCAAAATTGGTTAAATAATAATAATAATTCTTATGCAAGAAAAGACACAACATGAACATATTTCAAAAATTTATAAAGGGAAGACTAATACAGACTATTTTTTTTTTTTAAAAGTTAACAATAAACTAACACTAGAGACTAATTGAAAGTACAAAGTCTAAAATGGAATAAAATTCGAAATATAGACACCAAAATTATATTTTTAACCTTATTTTATTTAATAATAAAAATGGAGAAGCAATATATTGGGAAAATGAGTTGATGACCAGGCCCTGCGCACCAGGGGGAGGTCGTACGCAAGCAATCACTTTCTCAACACACACACCTTTTTACAAATACCTCCTTCTCCACTCCCAATTAACAACCAAACAAAACAAACTCACAAGTCTCTCTATTTTTCTTTTCCTCTGTGTTTCTCCTCTGAATTGCCATGGATCTTCAATGGCTTCTCGATTTCCTTCAAGGAATGACGAAGCCATTTCTCGCCACCGCCATTGTTGCCGTCGCCGTCGTCCTCTCGTACTTGCAGAAGCTCGGCCTCGAAGGCGAAATGATCTACGCCATTTTCAGAGCCTTTCTCCAGCTCTCTGTTATTGGCTTCGTTCTTCAGTTCATCTTCAACCAGCAAAACCTTGCTTGGATCCTCCTCGCCTATCTCTTCATGGTAATTTTCTCTTGTGCCGATTTGAATTTGAATTGTCTTTTTTGGGTGCTTTGCTCAAAGTTTTTAGTCGGTGGATTGATAACAAACAGATTAAAAATCAATTTTGGTCGTTGGATCTTTCATGGAACTAACAATTTAGGTCCCGTTTGATAACCATTTGGTTTTTGGTTTTTGGTTTTTGAAAATTAAGCTTGTTTTTCCCTAATTTCTCTATAATGGTTTTCATCTCCCTTAAGGAAGTATTTGAATTCTTAGTCAAATTTTAAAAATAAAAACAAGTTTTTGAAAACTATTTTTTTTAGTTTTCAAAACATGGCTTGATTTTTGAAAACATAGGCAAAAAGTATATGACAAAACAAGTAAAATCATAGGTGGGAGTAGTATTTATAGGCTTAATTTTTAAAAACAAAAAACCAAAAATCAAATGGTTATCTAACGGAACCTTAATAATTGAAATTTGATTTGTAATGATTTTGTCCATGTGGGCATTTTTTTTAACAATTTAGTTACTGAACTTTATGGATAACAATTTAACGATTTAGTTTCTATTGTAAAAACTTGTAATTATAAGTTACAAAGTCTAGATTCTTAAATAATAGAAATCAACATTTAATTTTGATAAAAAAAAATTATAGTAAGGAGTAAATTGTTACACGTCTGAAAGTATATGGACTAAATTGTTACGTAATAAAGTTCATGTACTACATTGTTACAAAATAAAATTTATGCACTAAATTGTTTATTTCATGAAAGTTTAGGGTTCAAAAGTGTTTTTTAACCATGAAAGTATCTTAACCGCTGAATTATGTTTGTGTTTGTGTTTGACTAACTTAATTATATTATTTAAAGATAAACACTTAAGTATTTGGTAGTGAACAAACTTACAGAAAATTTATTAGGCATAAAATTAAGGGTAAAATACACTTTTGAATTAGAACTTAGTTTCTATTTATTTTTTAATTTTCGAAACTAACATTTTTGCTATTGGGATTTTAATTTAGCTTTTATTTAGTCTTTTGAGATTTAAAGAGTAACATGTTTTGTTTTAATGTTTGAATTTAATTTCTCATTAGTCCTGAAATTTAAATTTTGAATCTCTCTCTTCTTGGTTTGTTTTTATTTCTGTAACTGAGTAAGGTGGCGTTTGACACGCAGAGTTGAGTTGAATTGAGTAGAGTTGAGTTGAGTTGGGTAGAGTTAGTTTGTCAGTGAGTTCATAAATCTATGTTTGGGGTGCAAAGTTAGATTGAGTTGAGTCAGAAAGTCTGTGTTTGAGATGCAAAGTTGACTTAAGTTGTTAAGGGTATCTGGTGCAGTTTTCTGTAACTTGAAGTAAACTGATTTTTAGCTAACGGTTTTTGTTTCCTTTATTTTTATTTTTTTCAATCATTCATCTAGAAACATATTTTCCCAACTTTCCAACATTTAATTTAGATATCCACTTCAAAAAAACAATATATTTCAAAATTGATATTTAAAAAAAAAAAATTCTTTATCTTTTTTTTTTTTAGAAATTGATTTCTTTCAAACTATAAGCAATATAGCCTTGTTTTCTCTTTCTGCTACACATTGAACTTCTTTCAATTTATAGAAATCAAATGTTGCATTCTTTATAACAACAAATAGCATTTAATGAATGGAAAAAAGGCAAAGTACCAATATTTTTTTCTTTAAACACAAATTTAACTTCTATCAAAATATAGAAATCTAAGGTTTCATTTTCTAAACACACATTGAACTTCTTTAAAACTTACAAATAAAAACCTTATTATAACCTTTTTGAATTACTAGTAGGGTCTTCATTATGAGGAAGTTTTTTTAAAAAAAAACACACATTGACCATTACATTTTATTTATTATTATTATTTTTTTTTTTTGCAAAGGAACATTGTTTGTATATATTTGTTTAAACGTGTACTAAATTGAACATATTTGGAAAAGAGAATGCCAGTATTTTACCTTTTCAAGATGACAAGAAAACGACAATATATTTCAACATTAGTGTCATGTAGGAGTGGAATATTCACAAAATATTAGTAGGTCATCAAGGGCCTATTTACATGATTCACAAAACATAATTATGGTTCATAAAATATAAGTAATGACCAAAAACTGGTCGAGTTCGTAAGTTCGAAGAAAGATTGTTGAAGTAAATAGTCAGACCAACTAAGTACATGTGCATTTCATATTATTTTGAACCATGAGAATGTCATTGGTCGCTGGAAATTATTGTCGGCGATAGTTGTCGCTGGAAATTGTCGTCAGTCTCTCTACATTTTTTCAATGTGGAATCCTCAACATGCCCCCTCAAGATGGTGCCTCTTTGGGTTCACCATTCATTGGTCGGATCCCAATTTTTGGACTGAATACTCGTTTGGGCTTCATGGGCTGTGATACCATATTAGATTACATGGGGTTCCATCTCAAAACCAATTGGTAATAAGAGGAGTAACCCATGTATCTTATAAATTGTGAGGATTCTCTACATTTTTCCAATATGGGATCCTCAACTGTCGGTGGTGGCCGCCGATCGTCGGAGAAGGTCATCGGCGGTGGTCGCTAGTCGCTAGAGAAGGTCACCGGAGGTGGTTGCCGCTCGCCGGAGAAGGTCGCCGACAATGGGCGCCAGTCGTTGGAGAAGCAGTGATAAAATATGTTAATAGAGTTACTATACAAGTCGGTATAGTTTATATCATAACACTGTAACAAATCGATAGAGTTGAGTTTTTGTATGGAGAGTTAATTTCTCTATTGGCTAAATGGTGAATAGGATTTAAAACCCAACTAAACTCAACTCAAGTAAGGGGGCCAAACGCCCTCTAAATGAGTTGACTTTTAGAGAGTTCTCTTTTCTTTTTCTTTTTCTTTTTTTTGTTGGTTGAATATGACTTGTCAAATATTGGGAACAGGTCAAAAATTATTTCAGCCGCTCCCCTTGTTCCGCGTGATTATCTAGTTTTGTGGGTGTCACGCTCATGAGCTCTCTTGCGAAAAAGAGAGAGAGAAAGAATGTCTCTTGCGAAAAATAGAAATAGAGAGAGAATTTTTCTTTAAAAAATTACTTCTTTGGTTCTAAATTTTTAAAGATTAACTGTATTTAGTGCCTGAATTTTTAAAATATACCCTTTACTTTTCGATTTTTGATTTTTGAGAAATAGGTTTAAAAAGTTGTTGAGTTTCTTTTTCCGTTTGCTACTGTAGTGGAACAATTTTTTTTTTAATTTTAATAAATTAAAATAAAAATAATATTAAAACAAAAAAACTCCACCCTCTCTCCTCTCTCTCCTCTCCCTCATCCTATGCCCCAGTTCCACCTCCACTCCAGAAACTATTTGGTGAGGCTGCCACGATAATTTTTTACTATTGGATCTAGAGAGAGAAGTACCTCAAATTTATATCTAATAGTTATTAGGGACATGAAAATTATTGAATCTACGTCTAATTATTATTATGAATCATTTGTCCCCCCACTCCCTTTCTGTTGAAGCTCTCCATCGGTGTCAGTGCCCACTCGTTGATTAAACTATGGGTGAAATCCAATCTTTATATTCCTCACGGAAATATGATGAAAGAATAGAATATAGTATATATGCAAATTACTTGGATTTGATGGTTTTTGTTTTCTTCTTCATTAGATTATAATTTTCTCATTCAACATTGGGATTCCAATCTCTTTCTTCTCTCTCTTTTTCTCTCTTAGATAACCATTTTCATTTTCAATCCTCAAAAGGGCATTAGAATCCCGAGTTGCAAAGCTAAAAAAACCAAAAATCCATCTCTTAAATGTCAAGGAGAAGTGGTTTATCAATCTCGAAAGCTCTATGAATCGATAAAATTGATTTGATGGGTTACCTTTCGTGCCGAGCAGAATCCGCAAGTTCAACTTTGAATTCGTTAACCCCATCGTCTTCGAGAAATTCATCATATAAATTAGAGAAGAAACCCATTAAGATCCAATAGTTTGATTACAGTGATCTCGAGGCTACCACTAATGGCTTCTTTGATCATAAGCTTTTAGGCAAAGGCAGCCATGGATATGTCTACAAATTAAAGTTGTTCTCGGCGGTTGTCTTCTCTCAAGCTCAGGCTCTTGCTCCTCCTTGTCCTGCTTCGATGGCTTCTTCAATGGCATCCTGTGAAAACTAATAAATCCTATCGAGTTGGCGCTGGCACCGACGGAGAAGAGACGTTGGCATCGGCAGAGAGCTCCAGCTAAGATGGAGTGGGGGTGGGACTGGGGGCATGGGTGTTAAGGATCCCACATCTGAAAGATGAAGAGAGACCTTATAATTTATAAGATACATGAGTTATTTCTCTCATTACCAATTGGATTTGAGATGGAATCTCATGTTTATATAATATGGTATCAGAGCTCATAAACTCAAACGGGTATTCGGTCAAAAAATTGAGATCCAACTCCAAGAATGGTGACTCTTTAGACCTTTTAAACCTATTTCTCAAAACTTGAAGACTAAAATGGTACATTTTGAAAACTCATGGACCAAACGCATCTAATCTTAATGGTACATTTTGAAAACTCATGAACCAAACGCATCTAATCCTAAAAACTTAGAGACTAAAAAGTTAATTTTTTAATGTTTCTTTTTAGGATTAAAATTGGCTAAATTATATAAAAAAATACTTTGGAAGCCTTTTGTTTCAAAATATAACCCTGAGCTTTCATAAACATTTCAAAACTATCATTTGAGTAGAAAAATCGTTAGAATGTTTGACGAAAAGTCGACGTGTCTGAATGTCAATCTTTCAGACTTGGTTCAGACAAACGTTTTAATCATCGCCACGTCGATTTTCTGTCCAACATTCTAATAAATTTCTACTTCAAGAATAATTTTGAAACGTTTAGGAAAATTTAAGGGTAATATTGCAACTTTTGAAAGAATAGACGCATTTTTTAAATAAATGGAAAAGTTTGTTTTTTATAATTTAGCCATTAAAGTTTGAAACTATTTTTTTTTTAAAAAAAACAACTATCCGTAAAAACTTATTTGGATGCTATTGATTTCAATGGAGACCATAATTTCTTCGAATGTCCATTTTAGAAAGAGAAAAAATGTCCTAGGTGGACTTTATTGTATATTTTAATTTTTTTTAATTTTATCGACATATTTTAATTTGTTGATTTTAATAGTTCCTATGTCAAAGTAAGTTTAACTCAGTGTAATTGGCATGTACCATCGGCCAAAAGGTCAAAGGTTCGAATTCTCTTCACCTCCAAATATTGTTGAACTTAAAAAATATATATATATAATTAATTCGTGTTAAGATAAAGTTGACTGTGATGGGGCAACTTAGGCTAAGCGTGACCAGGTGCAGAGCTTATTTTTCATAAAGATTAATGTCTACGTTAAGTTTTGGATATAAATATTAATGTCTACGTTAAATTTTGGATAGATGAACATAGTTCAACTGACATAAAATATGTATTTTTTACCAAGAGATCAAATATTCAAATCATCCATCTCACATGGTAGGGAAATGATGAGAAAACAAGCACAATTTTTAAAAACTAAAAACTAAGACCATGTTTGATAATCATTTGGATTTTAGTTTTTGGTTTTTGAAAATTAAGCTTATAAATACTACATCCACCTATGGATTCCTTGTTTTGTGACTTTTTACCTATGTTTTAAAAAACAAGCCAAATTATAAAAACTAAAAAAATAGTTTTTAAAAACTTGTATTTGTTTTAGAATTTAGCTAAGAATTCAAATTTTTCTTAAAAAAAGATGAAACTCATTGTCGAAAAACGATGAGAAAACAAACAAAAATTTCAAAAATCATAAAGTCTAAATTTGTAATTTAAACTATTTTAATTATTAAATTACAAATTTTGTTATGATGTTTTGGATACATTTTTAATTTGATCCTTATAGTTTTAAAAGTTCTAATTCAATCCCTATTATTTGGCTTTAATTTCAATTCGGTCCATATGGTTTTGTTAAAACTTTGGTTTTAAGCTATCTTTTACTCACTCGAAAAATTCAAATATTTTTTAATTTTTTTGTTTACTTAACTCTAAATCTTAATTAATACAATTAACTAACACAAGTACAGCCAAATAGAAATCATCATGCTATTTTTATTAAAAAAAAATTAATATAGTATAACAACGACAATTTGTAAAATTTGATTAAAGCTATAAAAATCAGTTTGAAACTTAGACTAAATTGAAAATTTCAAGATCATAGAAATAAAATTAAAACTATGTTCAAATTATAGATATCAAATTTGTAATTTAACCAAAATATATTGACTTTATAAAAAGAAAAACAGAGTGCTCATCTCCTCAATGGGCGGTTGTGAGATGATATTGTATTTGTTGCTGCAGGTGACGGTGGCGGGATACACAGCAGGGCAGCGTGCGAAGCACGTGCCACGAGGAAAGTTGGTGGCTGGAGCTTCGATTTTGGCCGGAACTTCGGTGACCATGGTGATGCTTGTGGTGTTGAAAGTCTTCCCCTTCACTCCGAGGTACATAATCCCCGTCGCCGGAATGATGGTCGGAAACTCCATGACTGTCACCGGAGTCACCATGAAAAGACTTCGAGACGATATCAGAACTCAATTCAGCCTCGTAATTTCTCATTCTCTCATACTTTTGATTTTGTGCCTCTCTAACAAGTGTCTTAACTTCTAATTTTATGTCATGATACGTTCTTGGTTTAATAGATCTAGTACAACAATTAAAAAGTATGAAACCGAACCATTGACTGTTGAATAGTGATTGATGTCTTATCTATTAAGTTATGCTCGGATTAGTTATTAAATACAAAATTAAAAGTTTAGAAATTTATTAAACATTGTTTAAAGTTTAAAATCTATAAAATACAACCCATATAGTTCAGGGGCTAAACTTACAATTTAAGAATTAATTTTTGATACTGAACACTTTTAATTATGAAATTAAAAATTAATATCAGTACAAGATAGAAACTATTATAGGAGCCAATTATCACCATATCTCCTACTTTGGACATAAGTCCTGGTTTTGTTTTTCTTTCCATCCAAAAGGTCTTCATACTAATAGAAATGTTGTCCTTCACTTAAATATTCGTGATCTTTTCCTTTCCTAACCAGTGTGAGATTTTAGTCACGCCCCAACAATTGACTCTACTCAATGACCTATTTGAAATCAATTGGTCCACACAATCCTTAAATACTATTATTAGCATTTCAAGTTTAACAATCAATCTAATAACTTAGTCATAATCTTTGATTCATATTCTTTAACACTTTGACACAGGTGGAGACTGCATTAGCTCTAGGAGCTACGCCGCGACAAGCGACGCACCAGCAAGTGAAGAGGGCGCTGGTGCTAGCGCTGTCGCCGGTGGTTGACAACGCGAAGACGGTGGGGCTGATCTCGCTGCCGGGGGCGATGACGGGACTGATAATGGGCGGAGCTTCTCCGATTGAAGCCATTCAGCTACAAATTGTGGTGATGAACTTTCTCATCGGAGCTTCCACGGTCAGCAGCATCATGTCCACTTACCTCTGCTGGCCTTCCTTCTTCACCGCCGCCTACCAGTTGGAAACCGCCGTCTTCGCCTCCGCCTGATTTCCTTTGCCCTTTTCATTTCTTCTTGAAGTTTAAATGTAAATTCAATTAGGCTAGTTTTGGTTTTTGTTCATAAACTTTAGTTTAATTTTATAAATGGGCTAAAGTTTTGATTTAATATGTAATGTTTGGGTGTTTTCGATTTAATCTTTATGGTTTGAAATTTTTTATTTTAGTCATTATATAATCTTGGTTTGTTGTTGCAATGGGTGCACATGGATAAGCTTACATGACATATTTTATTAATAATTTAGATAAAGAATTAAGTTGCCCAAGTAATGAAAATTTATAATTTTTCATCCAAAATTTAAAAAAGTAGTTTAATTCTACCTCCAAAATTTTAATTAAATACATCAATTTACCATCCATTATTATGTTTGTCAATGTTGAAAAAGACTTTAACCAGAACCCAAACATAAAAGCTATTTTTGAAGATTTCTTGAAATTTGATGGCTAATTTGATAACTCATGTACATATTGTTGAATGAGAAATTTCGGCCAATCACAAGTCACCACGTTATTATTTCAAATTAATGATAAAGTTAAAAATAATTAAATTTTAGACTACCTATAAATTGGCATGTGTCCTAAATTTAATTTGAAGGTGATTTTAAATTATAAAGCCACATGTTCTCATTATCATCATTTGATCAAATAATTAAATTTAATTTGGTTATATTGGGTCACATGGAATTTGGGTAAAAGTCAATAGATTCAAGTCCAAAAGGTTGGGCCTAAGACCAACAAAGTCTAAACCCAAAGTCAAAGGCCAAGTTCAAGTGGTTGGACCTAAAAATCATAAAAGTTCAAGCCCGCATGCCCATCAGAGCTCTAGAAATAGAAAAGTTCTCATTCATTTGAAATGTTTAGAAGTTGAAAATCTGAGAGAGAAGACTTAGAGAGAATTTAGAAAACAGAAACCAAAAGACTCCCTAAACTCTTGAAGATCAAACACTCTCTGAATTAGAGCCTTGAAGACTAGGACACTTTGAAGATCGAAGACTAGGACACTTTAAAGATTGAAGACAAGCTACAAAGCCTTCGAGACAAATTCACATTCGAGAACAAGTTGCAAAGCCCTCAAGACAAATACACATTCAAGAACAAGCATTGAAGCCCTTAAGATGCATTCACATTTGAGAACAAGTTGCGAAGCTCTCGAGACAAATCTACGTTCTAGAACAAGTTACAAAACCCGCAAAACATTTGTACATGAGAAAGAAAGAATCATAGGATAAATATTAAAGATTGTATTACACCCACATAAATAAATACAAAATCAATTTCATTCTACGTGTCTTATTTCTTTGTTGATATTACGTGTGAACAATATATATACACACAAAAACTGTAAGTTTGTTTTTGAAATTTTGAAAATCAACTTAGAATTTTTATTGATTCTTGAATAGTATTAAAATCTCTAATTTATAGTTTTCTGATTATTTTTCTTGAACATATATACTTAACTTGAGAAGTGCTTGTTCTCGAGAGGTTGAATTTCTCAAAGTCGAATCTTCTGCGTCACTCTCATTGAAAGATTGAAGTCTAGTAGGATTCTTCAAGTCTTTTTTAAGTTCTTAGTGAGCTTTCTCTGAATTCTCCTACTTCTGCATCTCTGGAAATGAAATTTGAACTTACTTAAGTTTGGTCCCAATTCTCTGTAATAGATTTTAGGTTAATTTGGGCTTGAGCTGAATTGTCAGCCTTTAGACTTATTATTTGATATTGAGCCCAATCATATATAAACTCAATTCCACCCGGCTAATTTTGAGTGATCGACTAGACATTATTTTAACCTTTTTTTTTCTTATCATTATCGAGACATTATTTGAACTCGACATTTTTTATCCCTTTCAATTTTAATTTAAAGACATGTTTTTTTTTAAAAGTAATTTAAAAATGTGTTAATTTATTAAGGATTCTAAATTTAATAATGCAACTCAATAATAACGTGACAATTTGTGATTAACAAAATTTATTTAGTTTTTTTTTAATTATAAAAAAGTATGATGTCCTGCAAGCATAACTTCAATCAAGGTCAAGAGGTTTAAATCACTACAATGTTAGCCTCATTCAATTATTCTGTTTATATATTGATTTTGGGTCTTACATAAATAACTCCCTCTCCAAAAATCTAGTTTCTATAACACCTTTGACTTATTTTATTTTATATTTTAAATGTTGTTTCACCTTTTTTCCCTTATTTATTAATTATGGAAAATACTACCAAATTAATAGTTTATAAATGTTTTACCAACCACTTAATTATCAAAACATTTTATTAACACATTTTCATCGTTGTTTGAAAAAGAAAAAAAAAACCTTTATGTTTTTGTACTCTAAAAATTTTAATACATATTGTTGTTGCCAAATTTTGGACAGGAGAAATCTTACCTGACCTCCACGTGACAACGACGGTGAATTTGTATTATTGGGAGAAGAATGCGGCTTGCAAGACAAGGAAAACCTAGACACTGGTGTGGTGTAGGCCACACAGGCTCCGATGCTTAAGTTAGATAGAGTTTTTAGAGAGAATTTGGTGGTTCTAAGAGAGTGTTGTACGCTAGAATGAACTTACCTTGCTCTCCCCTCAAGAAAGAGCTTAAATAGCTTCCTTCCTAGGGTTTTTTTGTGGGTTTTCATCTTCGAATGGGGAAATGAAAGATCGAATTGGGCTGGACTGAGGGCACACGAGTCATGAGGGACTTTGGGCCTTGCCAAACTGGCCGGCCTCGGCCTCGGCCTGGCCTACATGGGCTTGAAGCCCAAACCCGTTTCTTCTCCTTTTCATTTTGGGCTAGTGTTCTATCGGTTTCGGTCCGTTTTGACTTCATATTGGGCTTTTTTCCTTGTTTGGCCCTTCGTTGCAGCCCTTTAGCCAGCCCAGTCTTGTTGGTCCAATTTCACCCATACATTAGCCCCCACTCCCTAGTTAGGATTCGAGATTAGGAGCGTGTGAAGTAATTGCATGGAGCCTGACTTGGGAGTAACCTATTAAGTTTTGGACTCATTGTTGACATTTCGAGGTCTGCCTCGAATTATCTCTAGTTATTGTTGTCCATCATTGTGAGGATATTCAGTCTCCTAAAGTGTCGGTTTCTGATCGGTGTTACACGCAAACGCACGCGATCGAAGTAATATAAAATGGTATGTGAGTACCAAGTATCGAATCCCACAGGGAACGGTGTAACAAAAATATTGTAAAGCAAAGTGTAAGAAAAATTGCAACTAGAAAACTAAAATTGCAAAAATAATGTTAGGATGGTTTGTTGGTAAAACAAAATAAAAATTGCAGAATCAAGAAATGACAATATTGGAATAAAGAAAAATTACAAAATTGAATTGCAGAATCTAATTGCAGAATTGAAAAATGGCAATAATGGAAATAACCAGAAATTGCATAATTGAATTGCAGAATCTAGAATTGGCAAGATTGGATAGCAAATTAGATAAGCTTAGTAAATGAAATTGCAAAAGGAATTTGGATAAAGGATGGGGCTCAAGAATGTCATTGCCCTAAGTTGTAATTGCAAGCCAAAATTACAATTCCAACCTACTCCACACTCAATTGTAAACCAAAATTGCTTCTCCTATTTACCTTAAATTTAGGTTTTTATGAGGCTAAGTGAGAGACCTATATGTCTATAGTCCCTCTATCTTAGATAATTCGGCTCACAATTTTATGGGTTTTGGAGTTCTTAATCCCTATGTCTAGGGTAAGGAGGGTAAGGATTAGCTTATGTCTAAGCTCTTTTCTCCATTACTTGTGCGAAATCCGCTTATCACTAACCCTGTCAGTATTCGATCTAAGCTTGAGTTGATACCCTAGTTGATCGATCTAGGATCTCAACAAAAATTTGACCAACACAAGCAAACAATTGAGATGTAGGCTTGGTTTTTATTGAAATTTAGGCTACAATTACTTCTTAGGGAATTCACATCCTTGAACCCCCTAAGAAGCTTTAGCTCATATTAAAAATAAAAATCTTAAAACTAATTTTGGAAGAGAAGTTCATATTGGGAAAATTGGGCAAATTGCTAATTAAAACAAAATTCTATTCTAATTAAGACAACTTGATTAAACAAGTATGGTATTAAACATTAACACTAATCTGGACAATTAATTCAAAATTTCCAGAAATTTTCCATTTGAATAAAAGAAAACAGAGGGCAATATTTGAAAATTGGCTCTACTTCCTTTTGCCCCTTAGTTTGATGAGCTTTAAAACACTCTCATAAAAACTTAACTTGAATAAAAAGAACACTTCACAGAAACTGAACTTGACGAAAAACAGAGGCTAGAACAATTCAAAATTTCCAGAAAATTCAGAAAAACAGAGTAAGAACGAAATTGGAACCCACGAGCAAATATTGAAATTAAAACTTAAGCTTAATTCAAAAATAAATCAATGGAGAATAGAAATTGTACCACAAGCAACTCTCCATACTACAAAATTGAAGAAAACTAAAAAATGACTGAAGTTGTCGGCTAACCACATAAGAAGAACAAAAAATTCGAAAAACAGAGCTTCGGACAAAATGGAAAACCCACGAAATTTTACTTCTAAAATCGCCTCCAAAATTCGATTTTTAGCTCATCCTCTTCTTCCCCATTTATAGGCCTCCATTAGGGTTGAAGATTGCCCAAATTTCGTGCTCCAATTTCCCCAATTTATGCAGCAAATTAAGATTTCCATAATGGGTTTTTCTTGCACTGGTATTTTTTTTCAATTTCCATAATTTCCTTCCATTCTTTGTTGTCCCCAGATTGCAGAATCTGATTTTGCAATTTCCATAATTTCTGCAACAAAATCAATTTATTTAAAACTCTATCCCAATTGCCATCATATTTATTTCTTTCTTAAATTGAAGCAATATTTCAACTATTTTCAAATGGTCTTAAGTCAAAACAAGAATATTTTAAGCAATTGAGAGTTAAATAAGCCTTAATTCTAAGGCTTATCAGTTTCTCCATTTTTCAGTATGAATTTTAGGGTTCCATGACGTTTATCTTGCATCTTGGTTTCTTCGTTTTCCCATAGGAATTTTAGGGTTCCGTGACGCTTATTTTGCGTCTCAGATCATCCCTAGGATTGTCGTCTAACCCGGTAGGTCGATCTCTTCCTGGTGGGTAAGATTCTCCTCTGGATGTGTGTTTGTCCACATCCTGGAGAAAATTTATGGCTCCAAGGTTCTCCTTGGATCTCCTTAAGATTGTCGTCCAACTCCATAGAGAATATTTTGATCTTTCTTGGGGGCTAAGACTCTCCTTTGGATTCACGATCTGTATCGTTTTCCTAGAGAGAATATATAAAGAATATATAAATTCAAGGGCATCCTCAAATTTAAATGAGATTGTCATCAAACCCTGTAGGGGCCCCGTAGGGAATATTTTGGATTTCTCAACCTCTTGTAGGAGGGAATTTTGGCCATCTAGTATCCATGTAGCTTCATGACCTCTTGCTAGAGGGAGTTTTTGGCTATTCAGTAGCCTCGTAGCTTCCCACTTTTCGTTAGTTTTTTATGAATAATTGTAGCTTCATTTCAGGTGGATACCTAAAGAGTAGAGGAGAAATTAGCAATGGAGTGAGAATCGGGGGTAGGACTGGTTGGCCTTGGCCGGTCTAGTCAATCTTGGCCGGTCCGGTCGACTTTGGCTGGTCTGGTTGGCCGGTCGAGGTCTTCTTGGTGCTTCTGCTAGGCATGTGCTTGCAGCTCCTTGCGCGCCAATACGTTCTGCCGCGTACAAGTTCTCCTCGGCCTTACCATCCCCTTCTTTATTTTTTCTAGGAGTCAGCTTGTCCTAGCGTTTCCCTAGTTAGTCAAGAGAATTTAATTTGAATCGGTTTTATTTCAACCCTTCTTCTGGAAGGTTGGATTTAACCTTAAATTTTTCTTTAATTTTTATGTTGGAAAGAGCTCGACCTCGACTTTTCTTCAATTGTTGACTTTTTTGCCTCGTTTGGTGTAGCTTCTGCCTTTTGTTCAATTAGAGAGGCATATCTCTTTAGTAGCTTCATTGCCTTTTGTTTCATAGAGATGCATATCTCCTATGTAGCTTCTCATTTGATGAGGAAATCTTACTATGTTGAGTCTATGTTTTATTCACAAAGTTCATGATAGTTTCGAGGAATAATGAAATAATATTTATGTTAATCAATCTTCAAGAAACATAACAGTAGTAATCGTAGAAAAGTAATCTAATGCTAATAGATCTTTAGGTGTTCTGCGTTCCAAGGATGGAAAATAATATTTCCTTTATAATCAATTAGAGTGTACGTGCCAGGTCTAACAATTCTTGGAATTTGGTATGGTCCTTCCCATGTTGGACCTAGTGCATCTGTTGATGGATCTTTGGTGTTTTACACGACCCTTCTTAGTACATGATAAGCCTTAGAATTAAGGCTTATTTAACTCTCAATCACTTAAAATATTCTTGTTTTGTCTTAAGACCATTTGAAAATTGTAACATCCGGTTTAAATTTTGGTATTTTGAAATATGGAATAATTGGATAAAAAATTTCATAAAAAAAAAATAATATATCTAGAATATTTTCTCTTATCATTCTTTTACTAATATAAATATTATTAAGTTATAAATATATTTGTGTTTTAAAAAAAAAAATTATTATTATTATTATTATTGTTGTTGTAGTTATCTTTATCATTATTATTATTATTATTATATGTATATATTTTAAAAAAAAAAATTCATACAACCTTATCCCCTCTCCCTCTCTGTCCGCCCCCCTCCCTCACGCCCCTCCCCCTCTCTGTCCGCCCCCCTCCCTCACGTCCCTCTCCCTCTCTGTCCGTCCCCCTCCCTCATGCCCCTCTCCCTCTCTGTCCGTCCCCCTCCCTCACGTCCCTCTCCCTCTCTGTCCGTCCCCCCTCCCTCACGCCCCTCTCCCTCTCTGTCCGTCCCCTTCCCTCACGTCCCTCTCCCTCTTTGTCCGTCTCCCTCCCTCACGCCCTCTCCCTCTCTGTTTTCCCTCCCTCACTGATTATCTCTTTGTTTCTCCACCTCTCTTCTTAAATATTAGCTAATCGAAGTAATTTCTGGCGAATCAGTGTGTGGACAGCAGTTTCCTTGAAGTTATTTGGGCATTTTAGAGCTTGTTTCGGTGTGGTTTGGACCCGTTAAGCAGTGGGTAAGCATTTTGGTTTGAGATTGAGAAGTTTGGTGTTTTAATTGCTCATTTATGCATATTTTCAATAGTTGGATGGATTTTGGTCTATGGATCTCACTTTAAGATAAACCATTTATGGTTAAAGGTAAAATTTATCCAAGCCGGGGCGTACAAAGGGGTTTTCCAGCAGCTTTTGGGTTGTGGTAGTTTGTAAGCTTGTGAATTCGAGGTATTTGAAATTGGTCTCTTAAGGCAAAGTAAGATTTAGAAACTTGATTTTGGTTTATTTAAGTTGTTCTTGAGTAATTGGATATTTTTCTATGCATACTAGAAGTCAAACTTGGGAGTAGTAGATATCCGGATTTTTCTCTCATTGTGGCTCAAAGTAATTTAGCATCGTTTGGCGAAGAGACGTTAATCCGACTTTGATCTATTTTGAAAGGTAAGTAGCCTTTGGAATTAATTGCTATGTCTTGTTGTTATAATGAGCATTTGAGATATGTTTGATTTACCAACAAGGCAAAATTGCTAGATCATTGGTAGTTAAATAATGATTGCATTCGAATGAGGCTTAATGCCTAACTGCTTAAATGTGTTGAAAGCAAACTTTGTGTTGATGGTTGAGATTGTGAACTTTGAATCAGGTAGTGGTAGTGACATGAGAGCAATACTGTATTAGGGGTTTTCGAAAAGTAAAGTTGATCAAGCCATTGATCTAGTATTACTTATCCTATTTCGGTTATGTTGAGTGAGCGTGTAGACCTAGAATATATATGATGTGTTGAGCATAGGGGATGCGTTTCCCTATTGCCTGTGAGCTAGCTTAGGGGTGATTCCCCAATGTGTTGAGCATAGGGGATGCGTTTCCATATTGCCTGTGTGCTAGCTTAGGATGATTACCCATTGTGTTGAGCATAGGGGATGCGTTTCCCTATTGCCTGTGAGCTAGCTTAGGGGTGATTCCCCACTGTGTTGAGCATAGGGGATGTGTTTCCCTATTGCCTGTGTGCTAGCTTAGGATGATGACTGATAAGCCGTGAAATTAAGGCTTATTTAAATCCTCAATTGCTCGAAAAAACTCTTGTTTGTCCTAATATTAATTGAAAATGGTGGAAAATTGTTGAAAGAAGGAAAAAATGTGATAGCAATTGGAAAAGATTTCTAAGTATTATGGTTCTTTTGCAGGAATTGCCAAACCAAATTGCCAGACCATTGCCAAACCGGCGAATTGGCAATCCTGGAGCAGGGAATGTGATATTGTTGTAGGATCGGTATGGCAACCCTAGAGGGGGGGTGAATAGGGTTTATTTAAACTTTATAAAACTTTTTCCTAATGTGGGCCCAATTAAACAAATTAACACACTTTTGCAACAATTAACTTAAACAAGAAATCATGCAAATAAATTCACCTCAAATTAAACAAGAAATTAAATTTAACAATTTCAAACAACCTATTTAATTCTAAAAGCAAGATTGGTAAAGAATATGTAAAGATAAAATTGTACCAACCAAAATAGACATACAAGAACAATTAATTTTATGCAATATAATATAACAATAAATTAATTGCAAAAATGAAATAAGATAGGGATAGAGAAATTGACACCGGAAATTTTATAGTGGTTCGGCACAACCTGGCCTACTCCACTCCCCAAGCTCCTCTTGGGTATTTCACTAGAACAACGACCCTTTCCACGGCTTAGAGTCCAACCGTTACAATGTTCCTTTTCCGGGCGCAAGAACAAACCCGATCCTTTCCACGGTTTAGGATCAAACCGTTACAACCTCTCTTTTTCGGGATCAAGAGAAACCCTTACAATGGACTGAAAGATGAAGAACAAGATGAAGAAACTCTCTCAAAGAGTAGATACACAAATCAAAGCTCACAACTATGTAAGAAAGGATTTCTTACAAGTAAAAGCCCTCAAGTGGCTATGAAAATTAAAGAAATTAAAGCTCAAAAATTGCTCAAAAATATTAGAAATGCTCTCCAAGAGAAGTAGTATTTTTCAGAATTTTTTCACATTTTTTCCAAATTTTCTCGAGCCTTAAATAGAGGAGAAGAGCCAAAACTAGCCGTTGGCTGCCACGTGGCAGCTTCTGATTGGCTGAATTAAAATAATTCAAAATTAATAATAAAATAATAAAATAATAAAATAATATTATAAATATAATAATAATATAATATTAAAATAATAATATTTGGAAAATTTGACCGTTGAGAGTTTTCCTTTTTTTTAATATTAATTTCTTTTTCTTTTTTTTAAAACTCAAATATGCCACGTGTCGTATTTCTATTGGTCCACGTGTGTGCCACATCATCGTCCACGTCATCCGCCACGTCAGCAATTATGACCGTTTGAAGTGCCACGTCATCATCCACGTCGACGCCACGTCACTGACACGTCATCAATGTTGACCGTTGACCATCCACGTCATCCATATATGCCACGTGTCACGCCATGTAGGATTTTTATTTGATTTTGTTTTGCCCATAACTTCTTCGTTTGAGCTCCGATTCAAATGATTCAAGATGCGTTGGAATCGTTATTTCGAGCTCTACGCTATGGACACTTCAAAACACTAAAATTATTAATAAACAAAATCAAGTTTGTTATCATTAAAACATTAATTAATTAATTAATTAAAATTAATTAATTTGAGATTAAGGGCTAAAAAGCCAACAATTGCTAAATCAGATTGCCAATCTGGTTTGGCAATTTGATTGGCAATCTGTGTCTGGGCAAAAAATTCTGGGCGTGAACGAAGCGAAAATTCCGCACCAATCAAGGGAATTGGAGCATGATTTTTGGGCAATCTTCAACCCTAATGAATGCCTACAAATGAGGAAGAAGAAGAGGAGCCATTAATCGGATTTTGAGGGCGATTTGAAGGACCAATTTTCGTGGGTTTTTGGGTTTTAAAAAAGGAAAGAATTCTGCATTAAACCCATTTCGAGATTCTTCAATTACAGCCCGATTTGGAGGAAATTAAGCACGATTTTTTGGCATTCTTCAACCCTAATGAAGGCCTATAAATAGGGAAGAAGAGGAGGAGCAATAGAAGGGAATTTCGGAGGCGAATTTAGAAGCAAACGTCATGGGTTTTGTAGTTTTTCGTAGCCTCTGTTTTTCATCTTTTTCTGCTGTCTTTGGTTAATTTAATTCAATTCTCATCTCGATTTCTTTTAGTTGTATTACAGGAGTTAGCTTGCATTTTTTCTAATCTCATTTGATGTAATTTTGAGTTTAATTTCAAGTCAAGTTCATGGGTTTTTCTTAAATCTTTCATGCTCTGTTTTTCTTTTCCTTCGTTTCAGCTTCTGTAAGAAAATTTTTCACTTATGTTTGTACAAGTCAAGGCAAAAGGGAGGAGATAAGGAAATTTACTTAGCTACCCTTTCCATCTTGGCTTAATTTCAATTATTAGCCTTGCTTGAATACATAGGAATAGCCAACTTTTATTTTAGTATTTCATTTAGTTGATTTCCACCATTTTACCATGAATTTTATCTTTAAAATTAGTTTTAGGATTTTTATATTTAAGTTGAGCTAAAACTTCTTAGGGGGTTCAAGGATGTGAATTCCCTAAGAAGTAATTGTAGCCAAAATTTCAATGAAAACCAAGCCTACATCTCAATTGTTTGCTTGTGTTGATTTAATTTCCGTTGAGATCCTAGATTGATCAACTAGGGTTCAACTCAAGCTTAGATCTAATACCGACAGGGTTAGTGATAAGTGGATTTCACACAAGTAATGGAGTAAAAGAGCTTAGACATAAGTCATTCCTTACCCTAGACATAGGGATTAAGGACTCCAAGACCCATAAAATTGTGAGCCAAAAATCATCTATGATGGAGGGACTATAGACATATAGAGCCCCCACTTAGCCTCCTAAAAAACCCAATTTGAGGTAATAGGAGATGCAATTTTGGTTTACAATTGAGTGTGGAGTAGGTTGGAATTGCAATTTTGGTTTGCAATTACGACTTAGGGCAATGACATTCTTGAGCCCCATCCTCTATCATTTCATTCTTAAGTTCATTCAAATTGTCATTTCATATTGCCAATTTAGATTAGCAATTTAATTCTGAAATTTTAGTCTTTTCGCACATTGCCATTCCGGATTAGCAATTGGATTAGCAATTTCTGTTATTTCCAACATTGCCATTCTGGATTAGCAATTGAATTAGCAATTTCGATTTTCCACCAACAACTTGATTTTTGCATTTTTACTTTTCAAACTTGCAATTTTCCTTACACTTTTGCAAAATAAAATCTTTGTTACTCCGTTCCCTGTGGGATTCGATACTTGGTACTCAGATACCATTTTATATTACTCCGATCGCGTGCGCTTGCGTGAACACCGATCAAGTTTTTGGCTTAAATGTGTTGAAAGCAAACTTTGTGTTGATGGTTGAGATTGTGAACTCTGAATCAGGTAGTGGTAGTGACATGAGAGCAATACTGTATTAGGGGTTTTCGAAAAGTAAAGTTGATCAAGCCATTGATCTAGTATTACTTATCCTATTTCGGTTATGTTGAGTGAGCGTGTAGACCTAGAATATATATGATGTGTAGAGCATAGGGGATGCGTTAAGTATGACAACATTTGGAATAAAGTTCTAAATAAGTTAAGAAATAAATAAGTATGACAACATTTGGGATAAAGTTCTAAATAAATTAATCTTGTTTGCAGAAAATATGGAAATTGCAAAATCAAATTGCAAATTTAAGATTCTGCAATTTTTAGACAGCAAAAGAATTCAAGGAAGAACGAAAAATCCTGCGCAAAAACCCATATATGGAAAGCGTGAATTACCACACAAATTAAGGAAATTGGAGCACAATCTCGGGATAATTCAACCTTAGGAAGAATCTACAAAAGGACGAAAGAAAGGAGGCGGCATTATTCATTCGGTTTTAGGGAGAATTTGGCCCATGGGTTTTCAAGTTGAAGCACTCTGTTTTTCTGCAAAATTTTACTATATTTTTTTGGCCTAGAACTTCAATTTCTGTTTACTTTTCTGAATTTTTTTCTTGTATTACCAAGAGCTGCTGGTAGTTGAATCTTGTAGTTCAGTTTTTATTTTAATCCAGCCTATGTTGTGAGTTTCTATGGGTTTCTTCTTGTTTAATATCACAGTTTTGTTGCAAGTCGTTTAATTTCTGTTTTTACTCCAGTATACCCAATCCAATTCAAGTGGTACTTGAATTGTTAAGACTAATCTTCTCATAGAAATAGCAAGAGATTTAGTCGATTGGGATGGGGTAAAGATTAATTGAACAAATATTAAATGATTTGTATTCTTAATTCAATTCTGTCTTTTGCTTTCATTTAAGTCTCAATAATTGTTGAAATATTTATAAACCCATCAGATTCAAGGGTAGAAGGAAGAATATGGAAAATTTCTATTGAAGCCCTTGATTCTTTGTGTTTATTTTTAATTTGAGAGTTTTAGAAATCCTTGAAGTAATTGCCTAGAATTGCGTTAATTTTTATTATCATAGTTGTTCTATTAAGCAATACTAATTAGGATATAATTTTGTTTTAATTGGCTATTTACTTAATTTCCCAATATGAACCATTCCTAAAAAATTAGTTGTAAAATTTTTATCTTTAATATAGCTAAAACTTCTTAGGGGTTCAAAGATGTGAATTCCCTAAGAAGAAATTGTAGCCTAAATTTCAATAAAAATCAAGCTTACATCTCAATTGTTTGCTTGTGTTGAACAAATTTTCGTTGAGACCCTAGATTGATCAACTAGGGTAGCAACTCAAGCTTAGATCTAATACCGACGGGGTTAGTGATAAGCGGGTTTCGCACAAGCAATGGAGAAAAACACTTAGACATAAGTCAATCCTTACCCTAGACATAAGGATTAAAGACTCCAAAACTCATAAAATTGATGAGCCGAATGATCTAAGATAGAGGGACTATAGACATATAAGTCACTCACTTAGCCTTCTAACAACCTAATTTCAAGGTGAATAGGAGAAGCAATTTTGGTTTACAATTGAGTGTAGAGTAGGTTGGAATTTGAATTTTGGCTTGCAATTACAACTCAGGGAAATGACATTCTTGAGCCCCATCTTTATCTAAATTCCTTTTAAAATTTCATTCACTAAGTTTATCTAGTTGCTATCAAATATTGCCATTTCTAGACTCTGCAATTCAATTCTGCAATTTTTGTTATTTCAATTATTGCCATTTCTAGATTCTGCAATTAGATTCTACAATTTTTTTACCAACCCAACCTTATTTTTGCAATTTTAGTTTTCAAGTTGCAATTTTCCTTACACTTTGCTTTACAATATTTTTGTTACATCGTTCCCTTGGGATTCGATACTTGGTACTCACATACCATTTTATATTACTTCGATCGCGTGCGCTTGCATGTACACCGACCAATACAAGATCTCCTTCTTTGAAGCTTCGTCTTCTCACTGTTACATTGTAATATCTTGCAATTCTGTTCTTGTATTCTGTTGTTCGAAGACGAGCTTTTTCCTTGTGCTCTTCCAATAGGTCTAAGCACAGTCTCATTGATGTCTCATTCTGTTGAGGGTCAAATTCCTCTACTCTTGGTGAGGGTAAACCAATCTCCACAGGAATGACTGTCTCTACCCCATAAGTAAGTGAGAAAGGAGTCTCACCTGTGGTAGATCTTGCAGTTGTTCTGTATGCCCATAGCACATTGGGTAACTCTTCTGCCTATGCTCCTTTCAGATTTTCTAACTTTGTCTTGAAATTTAACTTGATAATCTTGTTCACTGCTTCCACTTGTCCATTGGCTTGCGGATATGCTGGAGATGAACATCGATGATTGATGTTAAGATCTGAACAAAATTTTTTAAAGGCTGTGTTATCGAATTGTTTTCCATTGTCTGAAATAATGACATTAGGAATTCCAAAACGACATACTAAGCTCTGTAGTAGATAAAGAATCACCTGACAATCTTGTTCATTGCTTCCTCGCTAGATGAAGTTAAAGCAATAAGCTCTACTTCCATAGTAGAGTTGGCAATAATTATTTGTTTTTTAGATTTCGAACAAATAGCACAACCTCCCAAGGTAAAAATATACTCTGTAGTAGATAAAGAATCACCTGACAATGTATTTCAGTTAGCATCAGAAAATCATTCAACATCAGCAGGATATTTTTTATAAAGTAAGCCATAGTCTTTTGTTCCCAATAAATATTTCATAACACGATCTATGGTATGCCAATGTTCTTTACCTAGCTTACTGATCGGTGCTTTTCGCTACACGCAAGTGCACGTGATCGAAGTAATAAAACTGGAGTATTCCAGAGTATCGTACCCAAGAGAACGGGGTTTAATAAAATGAATTTCAGTTGGCACAAAATTGTTGACAAATTGCAATTTAAGGTAACCGTGTTTGAAAATGATTTGAGGGTGTGTTTTGACAAAAATAAAATTATTTGAAAATTCAATGGAAATGAAAAAGGGATTCAAGTTGCTAATGCCCCTTTGGAAAGAAAATGCAACAAGAAAGCAATTGCAATCGTAGCTAACTCAAGAACTAAGTAAACCGAATTCAACTCCTATTCGACCTTCTATGAAGTATCTTTAGGAGACTAAGTGATTAAACCTATATTTCTATGGCTAATCTAACTTAGATATTTTTGCGCACAATTCTAGTGGTTTTGGAGTCTCGCCCTATGTCTAGGGTCGATGTTTCAGACTTATGTCTAAGCCTTTTCCTCCATTACTTTTGCGACATCCGCTTCCCTTAACCCTTTCGGTATTAAGTTATAGCTTGGCAAGCAACACTAGATGGCCAACTAGGTTTACCCAACAATTAACTCACCAAAAGCAAACTAGAGTTCAAGAATTAGCTAGATTATTTTTACTTTCGAGCTTTACATCTTTCCTCTAGGGCATTCACAAACTTGAATCCCAAAGGAAATTTAGCTCTTCATAATGGAATAAATTGAAAACAGTGAATTAGAATTGTAGGAATTCATTGGAAAAATCAAAGTAAAAAAATATGCAATCAAGTTGCAATTGCAATGCAAGTAAGTAGTTGTAAGGAACAATTCTAAGAATTCAAATTAGAAATTAACTCACGGAAACTTGTAAATAAAATGGTAAATCTAACTTCCAGTAGGATTCTAAATGTTCAAATAGTAAAGATTAACATTGCCAAAACTTAAGTTAACAAGCTGTCTTCAAAAACTCAATAACATAAATTAAAGTTTGCTAAACTAAACAACAAAACAGTGGCTAATTCCTCCCAATTTACAGAAATTTAAAGTGCAGAAATTGAAACTTCATCCTAAAAAACCCATCTTTCTTCGGCTCAATCGAACAAATTTGCCCTTAACCACTACCAACTTTCGTTGTTGTGGGATTGAAGAGAATTTAGAGATGGAGATGTAGAAGAAAATACAATAAAAACAGCAACTAAAAGCTTAAAAAAAATTCTGTTGCAGAAAGTAAAGAAACCCAAAAACGTGAATGAAAATCTTCTCCAAATCGAGCCCAATCGAATAAGGATTGTTCTTTACCAACATCCACTTCGTTGAGATAGAATTGAGGAAGAGATTCGGACTAAGATCTACAAGAAATAAAACAAAACAGCAACTAAAAACTAAAAATGAAAAATTGCAGAAAGTAAGAAAACCCAAAAACATAAACTAAAATCTTCTCCAATCTAGCTCTCTTTGTTTGGCTTCTTTGTTCAATATTTATAGGGATCTCATGCTAGGGTTTCCCTCTTGATTGATGGATAATCATGGCTAATCATCTTGCTGAATTCGTGGGTCAAATTTCCTTCAAAATCCCGAAATTCTCGTTTTTTACTTAAATTCCAGATTCTGCCAGATTGCAATTGCATAGCATTTGCACTGCTGTTGCATTCCACGAAATTTCTGCATCAAAACATTAAGTAAGTGTGAATTTTTTTCTTCTTTTGTTTTCTTTTCTCAACTTACTTAATTTAAAGGTCTTCCATCAATCATGTGATTAAATTCAAGGATTTTTTTATTTTTCATCAAATAATATGAATAAAAATCACAAATATAACTAAATTTAAAGGCCAAATAATCCTCATGAATGAGAATTATCACTTACTTATAAACCTGCTAAGAACTCCTACTCCATATGCAATGTCAGGTCTAGTGTAATCAGTTGCATACCGTAGGCTACCAATCACGCTAGCATACTTCTTTTGATTAATTACATCACTTTCATTTTCAATGGGAAACAAGTGGTGAATCAAATGGAGTAGACACATGTTTACAATCATAATAATTGTATTTTTTGAGTATTTTCTCAATATAATGTGATTGGTTAAGAAAAAAATCATATGAGGTTTTTGTTATTTTCATACCCATAATAAAATTAGCCTCACCAAGATCTTTCATGTCAAAATGGCTTCTCAATAAATTTTTTGTTTCATTTATAATAAAAATATTTGAGCCAAAGATCAATAAATCATCAACATATAGGCTAATAATAACATGTGAATCTTCCCATGATTTATAATAGATGCATTTATCACACTCATTTGGTTTATAACCATTATTTAGCATGCAAGAATCAAATTTCTCATGTCACTGCTTTGGGGTTTGTTTTAAGCCATATAAAGATTTAGTAAGCTTACACACTTTCTTCTTTTGCCCAGGTTCTTTAAAATCTTCAGGTTGGTCCATATAAATTTCTTCTTCTAAATCACCATTTAGAAAAGCTGTTTTCAAATCCATTTGATGAATACTTATATAAAAAATTGCAGCAATTGCAATTAGCAATCTAATGGATGTGATTCTCGTAACCGGAGAAAAAGTATCAAAGAAGTCTAAGTTTTATTTTTGTTTAAAAGCTTTTGCGACAAATCTAGCTTTATACTTGTCTATACTACCATCTGGTTTCAACTTTTTTCTCAAGACTCATTTACACCCTATAGTTTTACAACCTGGTGATAAATCAACTAATTTCCAAGTTTTATTGGAAATTTGTGATTCCACTTCATCATTCACAGCTTCTTTCCAGAAAATTACATTTGGAGATGACAAAACTTCTTGCAAAAAAATTGATGTTTCTTGAATGTTATAAACATAAAAATCAGGACCAAAATCTTTTACAGTTCTAGCTCTTTTACTCCTTCTCAATTCACTCATTCTCAATTCAACTTGAGAGTTGTTTCCATTATTATCACTAGGAGTAGATAAACCAAACTTAGAGGAAGTTTATTCACAACTTTGACCCCCACTATTTCTTGAATTGAAAGAAAATTTTTCTTCATGAAAAATTGCATCACTTGATTCAAAAATCACATTATGTTCAATGTCAAGAAATCTATAAGTTGTACTATGAACTTCATATCCAAGAAAAACACATGTGGTAGCTTTAGACCCTAATTTAGGTATTTTTGGATTTGTTAGCCTCACAAAAGCTAAACATCCCCAAACTCTTAAATATCCCAAATTTGGCTTATACCCTTTCCACAATTGAAAAGATGTAATTTTTATCTTTTTATGTGGCACTTTATTTAACACATGACAAGTTGTCAAAACCGCTTCACCCCAAAGATTAAAAGATGCACATGATTCTAATAACATATCATTAGTCAAACCAATTAAGGTTCTATTTTTTCTCTCAGCTACTTCATTAGAAGGAGGTGAATATGGTGGAGTAGTCTCATGAATTATTCCCAATGATTCAACATATGAATTGAATTCAAATGATTCATATTCTTGACCTCTATCACTTCTAATTCTTTTAATTTTTCTACCGAATTGATTTTCAACTTCGAGGATAAATTTTTAAAATTCTCAAAAGCATCACTTTTATTTTTCAATAAATAAATATGAGTATATTTTGAAAAATCATCAATAAAAGTGATAAAATATCTATTTCCTCCTCTAGTTAAAATTCCTTCAAATTCACACAAGTCTGTATGAATTAACTCTAGTAATTCGATATTTCTTTCAACACTTTTATAAGGTCCTTTCGTAATTTTAGCTTTACTGCATATTTCATATTTCTCAAAACCATTTTTTAAATTAGAAATTAATCCAAGACTACTCATCACCCCCACATATTTACTATTTATGCGACACAAACGGGCATGCCAAAAATTTAAAGAATAGAGCATATAAACCGAACTGGCATATGCTTTATTAATATTCTCAATGTTCAATTTGCACATTCCCACAAGCATAACATTTTCCTACAAAAATTTCCTTTTTTTTATTATCACATATTAATCAGATTCCATAGTTTGTTTAAAGTCAGCCTTATTAAGAAAATAACTTGACATGAAATTCTTCCTCATGGAGGGTGTATAAAACACATCTTTTAAGATTAGAACCCTTCCAAAGGTGAATTTTAATTCAACCTCACCAGTTCATATAATTTGGGTAGTATGGGAATCACCAAGCATTATTGTTTTAGGTTCCTTAAAAGGAGTATAAACTTTGAACCAATCTTTGTCATAACAAACATGTCTATTGGTATAAACTTTGAACCAATCTTTGTCATAACAAACATGTCTATTGGCTCCAGAATCTGCCCACCATCCTTCAACACTTTGAACCATATAAATATCAGTTATCATAGCCATAAATGGTTCTTCGGTAACATTAGCCTGACGTACAGGTTCATGTTTCTGAAATTTGCAAAATCGAGCAATATGCCCACTTTTGCCACAAACAAAGCAAACTGCTCTTGAGTGTTGAGGATATACTTGATTCTTAATCACTTGGCTTGAATTTTTCTTATGACGTTATTATTCTTTTTCATATAACTCTTCTTTGGCTTTAAATGACTAGTTTTAGGAATATGACCCTTAGGTAAACTACCATTAGAATAGATTAGATTTACCTTTGTGGAATTTTCATTGCCTTCTTGAATCAATGCATCTTGCCCTCTTAACTCTTCTTCCACACGAATGCGAGTAATTAGCACTTTTAGAGAAATTTCTTTTTGCTTATGACGCATATTTTTCTAAAATTCTCTCCATGATGGTGAAAGCTTGTCAATTATGCCGGCAACAATAAGATTGTCTCTGTTGGAATAGAAATTTCGGCCAATTAGGAATTGCCACGTCATCACCCAATATTAATGACAAAATTATATTTAATTAGAGATTTATTAAATTTGCAAGGATCTCTAAATTAAATTATGGAAATTCAAATACACAATTGGGTGATATGAAATTTGGGTCGATTCTAACCAAAGTCCAAATTAAAGGCCCCAATTAGAAAAGTTCGGGCCCAGTCCAAAGGTTAGGCCTAAAGTCAGCCAGGCTCAATCTAAAGTCAACCAGACCCAAAAGACAACCAAGCCCAATCCAACAAGGCAGGCTCAAGCCCACCATGAGGCCCTGAGGAACTCTATATATAGAGAGTTTCGTGCTTCATTTGGGAGGTAGGGGAGAACAGAAGAAGCTCAGAGAGGATTCAGAAACAAAACTGTGAAGCCTCAAGAAGCTCCTGAAGATCAAACCCTGTTTGAACGTAGAACACTCTTTGAAGATCAAGAACGATTCAAGAAGATCAACAAACTAGAGGCCGATCATCCAGCGATCAACAAGCCAGAGGCCGATCATCAAGTAGATCAACAAGCCAGAAGCCGGTTATCCAAGAAGATCAACAAGCTAAAGGTCGATCATCCAAGCAAATCAACAAGCTCCAAGTTAAAGACCTTCAAGAAGCTACAAACCGAAGACCTTCAACAAGCTCAAAGCTGAAGACTTTTCACAAATTCAAAGTTGACGATTCAACCTCGAGAACAAGCGTTCCAGCCCTCGAGTCAAGTGTACATACGAGAGAAAGAATCAGATGACCATATATTAGAGATTGTATTACACCCACTATATTCAAATTAATACAAATACAAGTTCATTCCACATGTTTTATTTCTTTGTTGAAATCTTGTGTGAACAGTCTCTAATCTTAATTCATTCATATGTTACTTTAGCTACTATCATCTGAAAGTCTTGTGCTTGCTTTACTATAGATTTTCCATCTACCATTTAGAAGCAAAAGAAGCAACTTGCAGCATATTTTTTCTCGCATGCTTCTTCAGTATCATATTTATTCTGCAAAGCTTTCCATATTTTCTTGACTGATGTGAAAGTAGTATCATAATTCATAAAAAAAGATCAGCAAGACAATTTAAAAGATAGTACCGACATTTGTACTCATCTTTCTCATATTTATCAAATTTCTCTTGGTGTTCCATGAACTCTTCAATGCCCATGTTTTCAGTATCAATCTTCTTTGGGTTTTTTTTTTTGTGAGGACATAAGCTATTTTGAGAAGATTAAGGTAGAACAACACTTTCCCTTCCATCTTTTAAAGTGGGCTCTTTTAAATCGAAAAGGCTTGTTAAGATCACCAATATTCTTATTAGACTTCTCAATTGTAGATTCCATGTTGAATTCTCCTTAAAATTGTTGGGAGAATTACAAATAACAGAGGAAAATAGAGTAAATATTGAGATAAATATTGAGAAACAAACACGTAAACAATTAGGTTGAGGCGCGAGTATCTCGCTCTCTTTAAGGAGATTCAAGCCCTCTGCGGTGTATATTTATTTATCAACCACCGATGCAGTAGTTCTTCTTTAGCCTGTCCCCTCCAGGTTACAACAATCCAATTAAAACGTTGTGTAGCTCAAATCACTATGTACTATGAGGTTGAGCTCAAAGCTCCACAACAAAGAACACCCTTCTTTTGGTCAATTGCTCTTAAAAGAGCAAAGTATAGAAATATGAGAAATTAGAGAGAAGAGAAGATTGAAATGTTGTGTGTTTGAGAGTGTGGTAAGAGAGATATTTATACTAAAATTTTAGATCTAAGAATTTAATATAAAAATATTTAATTAAATTGTAAACTTTTTAACCTTTTTTACCAATACGTTTTCTTCTTTAAAAAGATGAAAACTCTCCCAAATTAAATATTAATAAGAAATTTATATTTAAAATCAATTAAATATTAAAATGTTATAACACAATCCAACAGAATTCCGGCGAGGCCAAAGCCGCGCTCGACAGCGATTTTTCCCGGAAAACTCACACCGGTTTCTCATTGACGTAATTTCCGGGCGGATCGTACTCACAGATCACAAGCAACTCTCTGTTAAGGCAATTGACTCGCACGCAGCCCAATCGGAGCGATTCCTTCCAAATAATCTGCGTGTAATGGCCGCACACTTTGCCGGAGGCACATTCATTACTGTTCAGATTGTAAAATTTGTTCTCTCCGGCCCACGATTCCACCACTTCCGTCGGCGTCCAGTGCTCCAATTTCCCCCAAAACAGATTCTCGCCGTACGGACCGAACGAATGGACCATTTTACAGTCGCCGGCGCGTTTATCGCCCCACCGCCGCGCGTATCGAGTCAGATTCCTGTCCCACATTAATGGCGGAATCTTAAAGGACGATCGGTATTTGTTGTGTGCTTGAAGGAATTCGCTTGTAAAGGATCGGCTTCGGGTTGTTGGATATTGAGTGGTTTTGTTTGCGTCGGCCGGCGGAGGCGGTGTTTGGGCGGCGGCGAGGAGGAGGAGGAGAGAGAGGGAGAAGGCGGCGGCGGAGAGGATGTACGGCGGCGACATTGATGATGGTGAAGATGATGAAGGCGGTGGGTAATTTGGAAGGTTTTGATGGAATTCATATTTGGTAAAAGGGGAAACTGACCGACTGACTTCGTTGGCTTATTTCTTAATTATAGAAATTACAGTTTTTCTTTATGTAACGTAAGAATTCGTTCTATATTTTTTTAGTTCAAAAGTATATTTAATATGCCTAATTTGACTTTCATATATTAACTTAGCTTAGTCAAGACAGTTTTCATTTATTGACTTTTTTTATAATAGAGGAATTGTATGATGCTCATATTTGAGTCAACAATGCCATCACTTAGTACTACTCTCGACTCCTAGCATTTGTGATATTAAGAATGAATGTAGGGTGGACGATGTGCTTTTCAAATTAAACCTCCATATAAAGGGATTACTCCTCTCAAAACAATAAGTATCCTGACGTAGAGTTGAATGCTCCCATTCTCTAAATTAACTACTCTCTTTTGTCCATCTTTTAAGTTCTAACATAATTATCGAAATGTCTTAGGCTAGCAACACATGAATATCCACTTTAATTCCAAGTTTGCTACCTACTTGCTAATAACTTGCTCGTAGTTCCCGACAACATATTTTAGCATCTACACATAGTTACTTCGAAATGTAGATTTGGCAAGTTGATTGGACTCGCCACTGATAATATGACATAATGTGATATAAGGTATGAGCTATAGTGAGTGAGTCAAAAAATTCTAATAGATTGTATGTGTAAAACTATTATTCTTTTTTTATCATCAAATACTCATAACCATCAAAATCAAAAGTTCAATAACATGAGTACTCAAAAAAAAAAAAAAATCTAAGACAAAAGAAGTATAAGCATCACAGTCTAAAGATTGAATTTGTAATCTAGTCTTAAAACTTTGAAATTTATCTTTAAAAAAAAAGTCATGTCAAATTCCGGTGATTATTGTTTTCCTATTTATAGTTTATTTAACATTTTGCTGAAAACATCCATTTAAAACAATTAAAAAGAACATTTCCTAAAAATATGACAAATGACATCTTCTTTATCAAGTATAATTTTACAAAAATAAACAAACAAACAAAAAAAAAAAAAACTCTATTGTTGTTTTTAGTTTTAAGTTTTTTTTTTTTTTTTGAGAAACTCTTTTCACTTTCTCTTGTTTTTACTTCCAAACAACAGCGCAAAGTAAAACAGAATCCTGAAAAAAAATCCCCAAGCAACACTGATCCAAATGCAATTCCATTTGTTCAAATCAGTAATCCCCTGTTGCCGCAGAACGTCGGAGCCGGTTGTCACGCAGGTGGATCCGGTGATGTTCAATCCCAACGTCTTCCCCATGCTCTTCAGCAGCTCCGCCTTCGCCGCCGCCGGCACCGCCGCGAGCGGCGTATTGTCGAACATCTGAACGCCGCGGACGAAGCACTCCGCCGCCGCCTCAAACTCGTTCTGCAGTACCGCTTCGTACGGATACTTCACCAGCGACATGTAATGGAACCAGATCCAGTACGGCGGAATCCGGTCCCGGCTGAGGAAGAAGCCGCTGAAGAGAAGAAAGTACGCTAAAATGGCGACGACGACGGTGTAGCCTAACATTACATGAGAGACGACGCCGGAGAGAAACGTGACGAACGAACTTCCGGCCCAGAAGGCGGCGAGTACGGCGGAGAAGAAGAATAGAAAGCCGGAGAAGCCGCCGGCGAGACCAACGGCGAAGTACGTCGTTCCGGCGAAGGCCAGAGATAGGAAAATCAACGACGGGATGGAGATTAACGAATGTGCGAGAACGTAAGAAGATCGACGGTAAGCGTTGTAGGCTGTTTCTCTCATGAAAATGTAGCGTTCTTGAAGGAAAACAGGGATGGCCTCTGCACAGGTGTAGAAGGTTGTGGACATGGCGAAGGCGAAGAACCCTAACCGTTCTTGAACGCCTTTAGGGGAATTATCCAGATGCCAAAACACGGTGGCTAAAATCACTCCGGTGACCAGAACGGCGCCTAATCGAATTCCAAATAGCTCCGGCATTCTTCTCGAATTCATAATCGATCGTTTCGCTATCACTAAAATCTCAGTCCACAGAGGATTTGAGAATTTCGAGAACGAAGACGAACGATTCGAATCATTCGGAGCGCCCGAGACTAATTTCCCTCTCGAAATGCTCGCGCTAATGGCGTCTTTGAGACAGAGATGAACTCGATTAGAAGAATCGCAACTGATTTTCTGATTTCCTGACTGATTCTCGATCTTCCTCTGCCATGATTTGTTGTGTTCGACCATGGATCTGGTTCCTCCCGCGGTTTCTTCCAGATCTCGAATTAAATCTAGGGCAAACTCCGTCCGATTTTCATTCTCCGGAATCGGACGTCCAAATTCGGCTAAAAAATCCGGCAAATCCAACGGAGATCCGCCGTAAACCGTCTGTCCATGGGAGAGGAAGATCAATCGGTCCAGTAAACCGAGGATTCGGTAACTCGGTTGGTGAATCGACATGATCACAATACTTCCACTCTGTGCGATTCTCTGTAAAACTTTCACAACCATGAAGGCGCTGGTGGAATCGAGTCCTGAAGTAGGTTCGTCAAGGAACAAGAGGATTGGATCGTGGATAATGTCGATTCCGATTGAGACGCGGCGGCGTTCGCCGCCGGAGACGCCGCGGTGGCCTTCGTCGCCGATGACGGTGGCGGCGGCGGTTGTAAGTCCTAATTGGTCGATTAGGGCTTGAACTCTGGCCTTCTTCTTGGATTTTGAGAGGGATCGAGGCAGCCGGAACTCTGCCGAGTACATGAGAGTTTCTTCCACTGTTAGCATCGGAAAGAGAAGGTCATCTTGCATTACGTAGGCGGAGATTACTTTCTGTAGACCGGATTCCAAAACTTCGTCGTTTAATGTCACTGTTCCTTTCAAGCTCCCTGGTGAGAATAAGAAAACAAAATTTTGAATTTGGTGTATATAAATTAATCTTAAAAATATATTCATTTCCTCAAGATTTATTCACATTGATTACGTACTTTCAAAATCATTTTATTTTTTCAAAGTTATTTCATGGTGGTATTTAAACTTTAAAAATGTCTTATCTTGTTGATCTTCGATTATATCAGTTTGTAAATTTTTAAAAAATTGATAGAGTTAGCATGAAAATAGTTGAGTGGACGATGAATGAGAGGTGAGACGCGCACTGGTTACTTATATAAAAGAGCACAAGGCTGCACCCAAGTTTCTATAATATTCTCCCTCTTAAAATTAAAAGATAATTTTGCTTGAGATGTCCTAGTTTTATAATCCTGAGCATGGAGGTGTGTATTAAATAGACAACTATTAGGTGAAAAAATAATAATCATCATAATACTTATTCCTTAAAAATAGCAAACGTTGATATTACTTGTTTTTAAAAAGGTTTAATTTACCACTAGAAAAAGATTTAAAAATTTAAGATCAAAATGTGGTTATATTTTAAACTTTCATATACTAAATAAACATTTTGAAAATTTGTGGATTAAATATATACTTTGAAAGTTCAAGGACTAAAACGAAATAAACTTAGAAGTTTAGAGATTTTAAGAAAATAGTACTTGTTGAAAAAACTTGTTGGTGGGTAGCAAGAACACTTCTTACTATTTAGTCACTCTTTCATTTTTCAATCCATAATGAAGAGAGAGAGAGAGAAAATTGGTAATTCATATATCTCTACAATCACGAAAATTGAGTGAAAATGTGTGAATTAACTTTTTTGTGTCTTTGCCAAAGAGAGCATAGCTCAACTGACATATTGAAAGTGTTAATGACCATGAGGTCTGTGGTTCAAATCTCTCAACCCCTATTGTACTAAAAAAAAAAAAAATTTGTGCCTTTTTTTTCTTCTAATTTTTAAAAAGTAAACCCTTCGTAAAAAATGATGATCAGCAACAAGAAATTTCTATAATTTTTTTTTTAAATTCAACAAATAAATATAGAGATGGAATCTTCAACCAAGATATAAGGTCCAATTAGAAACTAAAATAGATTAAACATATTGATAATCATATATTAAGCCTAAAAAACAAATAACTTATAAATTTTGAGGTGATAAGATAGCTGATAATTTAACACTACCTTTGGCAATCCGATCAGCGAGAGCGTCAATCAGCGTAGATTTCCCAGACCCACTAGCGCCAAGCACCGCCATAATTTCCCCTTCCCTTGCCTCACCGGAGATATCATTAAGCAACAACTTCACCGTTCCACCATTCCCCTCCTCCGCCAACGACGACCTCCCGCCACCTCCCAGAACAGCGGGCGGCGAAACTCTCCGGCGAACTTTCACGCTGTAACTCAGATTCCGAAACGAAAGCTTGAAAGGATACAACGGCGGAGCCGCCGCCAGTGAACTGCAACCATAACTAACGTCGACGACACGGTGGTCCGGCGACTGTGCGTCTTCTACTCGCTTCAGGAGCTCGCCGAGAGTGGGTCGCCGGCAGAACTCTCTGAGCTCCAGTTCATTGGTGAAAAAG
Source organism: Trichosanthes truncata (assembly GCA_033996785.1). Taxonomy (NCBI): domain Eukaryota; kingdom Viridiplantae; phylum Streptophyta; class Magnoliopsida; order Cucurbitales; family Cucurbitaceae; genus Trichosanthes; species Trichosanthes truncata. Next base: position 55,841,786 of record JAWPNB010000003.1, read on the forward strand.
GGAAAATTATTGTTGCCGCCGGTGATGGCCATTTCGACGGCGGCGGCGTTTTGGTTAGAGGGGGAGAGATTTTAGTTACGAAACCCACCAAATATTGAGGAATTTATGGGAAAGAAAGAGGAGAGAGAAATTCCGGTGGTTGAATAGGAGTATCAAATTTCCAACGGCCGGAAGAATTAAGAGAGGGGAGTTGCGGCAAGGTTTCAATTTTCTTACCAAGTCATGCATAAAAGCAACTTCCAACGTCCTCCTTATAAACTTATATTTACATTCTCACGAAACCTAGATATATTTAAGGCTTAAATATGTTAAATTTACAAGTTGAGTCCCTTATTTTTGTGTCTATTTAAACCCTCAACTTTTATTTTTATATTTAATAGGTCTCTAAACTTTAAAAATATTTAATAGATCATTAAATTTTTAATTTTTTATCAATAAGTCCTTGATATATTCGAATTTTTTAAAAAATTAATTGATGTATTAAATATATAATTAAAATTTATGTCTAATAGAACCCTAAACTTCGATTTTGTGTCTAGTAGGTTCATGAATTTTAAAAAACGTTGAATATGTCAATAATCTATTAGACAAAAAAAAAATCAGGAATTTATTATACACAAAATTAAAAGTTTGAGGCCTATTAGACACCTTTTAAAGTTTAGGGATCAAATAGACACGCAAATGTGAAATTTAGGAACTTATTATATATTTTTGAAAGTTTAGGACTAAATAGATACAAATTTGAAAGTGTAGGGACTAAACTTGTAATCTAACCATTTAAATACTATTTTGATTATTGATAATACTTTTGGTATCTTCTATTAACCGCCATTCAAAATATGAAAACTATGAAAGAGGAATTTTGAATAGTTGTTAATTCAAATATTCCTACTAGCTAGTAATTTTTGTTTGTTTTGGTTCATGTACTTTAAAATGTCATACTTTCAACTTTGGTATATTTTAGCTATTGTACTTTTAAAATGTTTGTTTTGATTTTTATACTTTTAAAAGTTATCTATTTTGATCCATTTGTTTTATTCTTTATATCTTTTTTTAATTACAATTTCAACACAACATTACACTTAATAAATTTATTAAGATGTAGTCATAACTTTGTATAAGAATTTTCGGTAAGTCTAGAATTTATGTTAGAAATTGCAAACTATGATTAAAATAACCATTTTTTTAAAAAGTATAAAAACCAAAACAAACTTTTTGAAGAGAGACCAAAATGAATCAAAGTTTAAAGAATTGACCAAAATAGTATCTAAATCTATTTTTAACTTCGTTTTTTGCAACAACAAAATTTAAAAATCTTATTTAATCTCTGACAAGTTGAAACTTGTTACATTGTCCCACAACTTTTGAAATGTTAATTTTAATCTCTAGTCTTTTAAAAAATAATTATCATTATGGTCATCTGGCTGATTTTATCATCTAGATATTTGCATATTTAATACTTTTCAATATATGCACCCTTTATTATATTAGAAAACTTTTATGTGGGTTGCACGTGTAATTTATTTTAATATATATTTATTTTTTAATTTAAAATTTTAAAATATCATTTTTAAAATCTTAAAATTTAATTTAACAATAATTTTATGTTACATTTTAAAAGTTAATTTTGAAATCTTGAAAAATAAATAAACGGAATTTTAGAACTACCTTTTCGTTTTAAAATTTTGATTAAGATTTCAAGAATAAATGTATTTTTATATTTTCTATTTTTCAAAATTATCTAACATTTTTTCAGTAAAAAATTATTGATCCCAATGTCTTTTTTTTTTCCTTAAAAATATTTGTAGAGTCAAATTTTCAGGCATGTTGATATTTTCCTTAGTTTTCAAAAAGAGTACAGTAGTTTAAATCTTATTTTAGTTTCAAAATTGTTTAGATTTATTGTATACTAATTCATGCATTTTTCATATTTTTTATTTTTGCCTCTAAACTTATAATTAAAAAAAAATAAAAAATCCTTGTCTTTCTATTTGTAAATTATTTAACAAAAAATATTAACATAAATATGTGTTTTGTTGATTTATTTCATGATTAGTTCACATAACATATATGTAAATAACTATGCATATCAAAATTTAAAAAAAAAATTCAAATTTATGTTATATAATTGATAAAAATTAACGATAAATATGAAAAAATAAAAAGAATCAAATGCACAATTTAATTTATAGAGAGAGAAGAGGAAATGATGGAGAAAGAGGAAAGGTTAGAGATGTAACACACGACAAAATGAAAAGTGGAGAGAGAGGGAGAGAAATTGTAGGGAAGTGGTGGGTGAGAGTGAAATTTTTTAAATGAAGATCAATAAAAAAATTAATAAAATAAATAATGTAGTCTACTCGTCTTGTGGGTGGTGGAGATGGTTACAATAAGCCATTTTTTTTAATTTAAAAATAATTGAATAAGGATAATTAAGGCAATATTTTAAAAACCAAGGATAATATGGTAAAAAAAAGTTACTTCCACTTGTTAGTTTATAAATTAAATAAGGACAATAAATAATAGTCTAAAAATAAATTAAGGGACATATTGTGAATTATGAAATTAGCCTTTGGACATAATAGTCCAAAAAATGATTATCTAAATAAGCCACTTTTTAAGGACAATAAATAAATAATAGTCTAAAAATGAATTAAGTGACATATTTGAAATTATAAAATTAGCATTTGAACATAAATAGTCTAAAAATAATTCTACAAATAAGTCACTTTTTAAGATAGTATGATATGATTAATACACATACTCGAAGTTACTTTATCCATTTGTGAAAAGTAAAATAAAGGCAATGATCAAGATGATTGTTATTTGAAAGTTTAAAAACTAAAGTAGATATTTTGAAAATTCAAAACAAAAAATGAAATAATTTTGAATTTATGTTATTTGAAAGTTTAAAAACTAAAGTAGATATTTTGAAAATTCAAAACAAAAAATGAAATAATTTTGAAAATTCAAGGATGATATTAATGGAATTTAAACTTTGCAAATGACACTTAGCATGTTGCTACGAGCTCCATCCACACCAATCATATCGAGTATTTGGTCAATAAAAATAAACCAAATTAAAAATTCACTAAGTACTCTAGCCATTAATATTTAAATATACTTTTAGTCCCTAAAATTTAAACTTAGTTTTTATTTGGTCCGTAGGTTTTAAACTAACACTTTTGGTCCTTAAGATTTAAATTTTGTTTCTATCTACTTCTTGAAGTTTCAAAAGTGACATATTGAATTCTCAAAGTTTGAATTTGATTTCTAATTGGTCCATGAAGTTTGAAATTGATTTCTAAATGGTCCCTGGTAAAGTTGACGTTAATTGACCTTGATGGAATATTGCATGGTAGTTAACCTATGTTAACTAGACTTTGATGATATTAAGTTTTTAAATGAGTTGAATTTTTTTAAAATTTTTTATACTTGTAGACCAATTTGAAACTAATTTCAAATTTCATAGACTAATTAGAAATCAATTTTAAACTTCAGGGACCAATTAAAAATCAAATTTCAATATTGAGAACTAAACATGTTACTTTTGAAGCCTCGAAGACTAAATAAAAACTAAATTTAAATTTTAAAGACCAAAAGTAATAGATTTAAAAACTTAAAGACCAAATAAAAACTAAGTTCAAATCTCAACGACCAAAAGTATATTTTACTCTAATTTAATTTTTTTTTTTTTTTTTGTAGACTAAGCAACAAGAAGTTCTATAGTCTACTATTAAGTTTTTTACGGATGGGGTTAAAAATAATCTCTTTGGATTTCTCTCTCCCACTTGTCAGAAAGGTAGTGGCCAAAGTATGGTTCTTTATCCAATATTTATGAAGCTTAATTAAACCATAATTAAGAGCTCCTATTGCTAACTAATTAGTAGGGTAAGTTTTGTATTAATCTAAGTTAAATACCATTAAATCAAAAGGGACACGTGTCTCTCAATTAGGATGTTTTCCACACGCTATTGTTTGTCAAATATTTTGGAAAAACCCATTAGGGGAAGTAATTGATAAAGTTTTTATTTCTTAATATTAGGTGGGTATGTTACATCTGTTCTAAGTTCTAACCCACCCCACCTTTTCGTCTCCTTGTTATTATTAAAATAAAAAGGTTTCATTACTCTTTTGAATTCTATTGTTTTATACTTTGGTTTTCAACAAGTCATTTTAATTTTTACTAGTTCCATAAATTATTTGACGTCTACATGTCTTTTTTGTTTATTTAAGTAATGAGTAGGTATCTGTGTAAATAAATATTTTAAAATTTTTAACTAGAGAAATCACATGTTAGATTTTAAAATGGAGGAAAATTAATAACAATGACCAGATATATATCGACAAATATAGATTTTTTTTTTTTTTTTTTTTTTTTACAAAGCTTAAGAACGTACATTTGAATCTCCAAAAAAAAAATACACTCAGGAAAATTTTAAAATTAAAAAAAATAGTATTTAAAAATTTAGAAACTAAGATCGATATCAATGCACATAAAAGTTTATCCCATTCTAAATTTTCTTCTTTCTACTGTAAAAAGTAATAAAATAAAAACAACAACAACGGCAAAAAAAAACACAAATTTTTTTGTGGGCCTCATGGCATTGTGTTGGGCCGTTTCTACCAAATCTAACCGTGGGCTCTAACATTAAAATGGGCCAAGTTCGAAACACTTCGTGCCTACTTATTTTATTTTATTATAGGGGCAACTAAAATAATAGCTAAATATTGATAGTTCCTACTGAAAAATAACTAAAATTGTTAACATTTGAAAAAATGTCTAAATTTTTGTTATATTATTTATATTACGATTTTATAATTATATTGTGACTAAAATACCCTTACCTATATTTTCTACTCTCTAACTAACTAAATAAAAGCCTACAAAAAAGCAGGATTTTAAGTCTACAAAATATAAAAAACTTGAATCAAATCTAAATTATTAAGTAAACATAGTTTAAAGAAAATAACTATTTTTTTTAATTTTGCAGAACAATGTATAGGTTACATAAATGAACACAACGATTTAAATGACGAGCTATTAAATTTGCATCTAACTTATTATATATACTGGACCATACATCTGTACTAATTTAATGAAATAGAAATATGTGTAATTACCCATTATGCGTGTAAAAATTAAACTGAATATAAAAATTAATACCTCACACACGTCGTTAACAGAGGTAAAAATGTCATTATTAACCACTTGCCAGAATTAATACTCCACTTGAAACCCCTTCACCTCCCTCATTGTTTATACCACTGCTTTTTCCCAAACCCAACAATAAAGCAAAATCTTGCCCCTCATTATTTGTCACTAGCGAACGAAGCTCGACCATGCATTAAAGCATGTACAAATGATTGTTGGACTCGATTAATTTCGATTAGGTATTGCCTTTTGTTTACTGATTCCTCTTGACGGCCCACGATATACAAGTACCTCTTCTTACTGGTATTTCCTCTTGCTTACTAGTGTTAAATCACTAATCAACCCAAAAGCTTAAGCTTATGGGTTATGGTAAATTTAATTATATCAACACTCTAACACTCTCCATCACTTGTGAGCTTGAAAATTTGTAAGAGACCCAACAAGTGGAAATCAATATTAATTGGGAGAGAAATTGACATTAGTGGAGTTCGAACACATGACCTCCTGCTTTTATACCATATTAGATTACATGGGATTTCATCTCAAAACCAATTGGTAATGAGATAAGTAACCCATGGATCTTATTAAGAATGTGAGGTCTCTCCATCTTTCCAATGTGGGATCCTCAATATGCCCCTCAAGATGATGCCTCTTTGGGTTCACCATTCTTGGATCGGATCCCAATTTTAATTTTGGACCGAATACCCGTTTGAGTTTAATGGGCTCTGATACCATATTAAATTACATGAGGCCTTTTGGGTGAAACCATATTAAAAGGGCTTTGTTTTTCTCAGCCCATTAGAGTTATTATTCTGCTTGTATATGAGAGTTATTTAAGGCTTTCCAACTAAGAAGAAAATTGTCTTTTTCAGCCTCAATTGTCGTGCCTCATTCTTAACCTAAAACGTTTCTTGGTATTAGAGCTACCAACTCATCCACACCATTGCGTCGTTCATGGACTCTCCTATTGATGTGGAAAATTTATCTGAAAATACGGTAGGATGAGTTGCCAATCCCATTGCTAACCCAACTCCACAGTTACTGTTAACCCATTATTTTCCATCAATCCAACTTCCATCCATCCATTTAGAAACCCACTCACTTTCTACTGTTCTCACCATGAAATTGGATGATAAAAATTACATTCTATGGAGAAAGATGGTTCTTGCTGTGTTGAAAGGTCAAAAACTCGATGGCTACATCCTTGGGACCAAGGTGCGACCTGCTAGAGGAGCTAGCACATCAGAAGACACTCCAAATCCAGAGTATGAAGCATGGGTTACAATGGACTAAGCTCTCATCGGGTGGTTATATGGATCAATGACACCTGCCATAACCTCGGAGATTATTAACTTTTCCACCTCCAAACAAGTTTGGAAAGCCTCGGAAGACCTTTATGGATTTACAAACAAGGCTCGAAAGCAACAACTTAAGGTTGTTTTACAAAATACTAGGAAGGGGTCAATGAGGATGAGTAAATATCTTAGTACCATGAAGCAAGCTGCATATAACTTAGCACTTGCTGGAGCACCCGTTGGGATAAAAGATCTCACGTCCTATATTGTCTCCAACTTAGATGCTGAATACTTGCCGATAAGTTGTCAAATCAACAAAGATGAACTGGCATGGCAAGAGTTACACTCCACACTCGATACCTTTGAGAACACTTTCATCAACTTAAATGTGATTAATCACAACTCTGAAGGTAGAAGCATCACAACCAATGCAACATATAACAAACAGACTAACAACTCAAGTCAAAATTGAAGAAATGAACGTTTCACTCTGTAGCAGAAGCATTGGATCGTTTTTTATTTTATTTAAAATTAAACTAAAAAAAATCAGATTAAGAAAGCTTACTTAGAGTATACATGAAGATATTTCTGGCGAGTCTTTATCTCCTCCACAAAATCTTCCTAGCTATGACTCAAACACAAGACCGAGGCTTGTGGGGGCCTCTTAAAAGAAAATCCACAAGGGATTAGAGAGAAAGAGATCTAGAAAGAATTCTCTAATTCTCTATTGAGGAGACGTGTGTTTTATGAAGAATGCACACAATGACTTACCCCTAGGGTCCTATTTATAATAGCCTAGAGAAAATAATTAAATAATATATTTTAATATCTAATATATTAAAATATATTTATCTAACCAATTTGAATCTTATTCAAATTTTTTAAAATTCTCTTACGACATGTATTTTAATTTGAATCGAATTCAAATTTAATAAATATATTTTCTTTAATGTATCTTAATACATTAATAATTTCTTTGATATTTAATGTATCATTCATTAAATATGTTTTCCCTCATTTAATATATCAAATATATTAAATTTTAATTTAAACATTTCAAAATTTTCTCTCAACGAAATTGATTCCTATTTGTCTATATGAGCTAACAAGAGGACCTTATGGACCTATAGATTATAAGCTCAAATGTAACAAATTTAATTAATTAAACTCTTTAATTAATCAATTTTTATTAATTAACTCTATGGTCACTTCACTATAGACCTAGAGTTGTACTTTTATGCACTGTAGGACAAGTTGTGTCCGTAGATATAATTACTACATGCAGTCAATCTTTCACGAGTTTTTCGTAATTACAGTTGGGTCAAAAGTCCATTTTACCCCTGTAATTACATCTTGCACCTTAAGTACCTCCGATTCTCTAATGAACAATTTGTTTATGATTCAACCATAAACTAAGTCCCTCTCGGGCCAGTGAGAGGGTGATGCCCCATTGTTGAAGTCTCGAAACCAGCACTTAAGGGAACTACTCATCTACCTACCCTATAAGGGAAAGAGTGAATTACATCTTGTGAGATTATGTTCCCAACTGTCTATTTGGTCAAGTCCTCAAAATGGTAGGCTTATTGAATCGGCTACAAAAACCACTCTCACTCATGCAAATTAAAGGACAATCCCTCACAGGCAGGAGTTCATGATTTACTTAGGATTAAGATCGAGTCGCATATGATCATCATGATGAAATATTAATCTTCTCAATTAACGGATTTATAAAGAGAAATTAAATATTTCGTGGTTCAGTCTTATACAAACTCGTTGTATAATATACCCACACTCACATGTCTCCACATAAACGATTTGGATCAAATCATTTGTAACTATTACAAAGTGGGTCGTATCAATAGTGTTACCAGGATAAGACACCCAACCTTATCCATATACTATGCCTCTTTAGGTTATTTTTTGAACATGATCCTCTCGTATGTCAACCACATACTGTTCAAGATTACATTAATAACCTTAAATTTTTCATATAATAGATAATATTATATTGCAAATAAAAGAATCAAAATTATTATTAATTATTTTATAAATCATTAATTACGAGACTTTAAGGCATAAATCTCAAAAACAAATTCAAACTAACAAATCAAGTAAGAGGACATTCAAGTAACAAAGGAAATAATCCAGGAAGAGGACATGGAGGAAGAGGAAACAACAACGATCGAAACAACTCTTCTAAACCTACTTGTCAGGTATGTGGTAAATATGGCCATTCAACAGCCATCTGTTTTCACAAGTTTGAGAAAGATTTTGTTTCTCCAAGTTGGAATCACATTAATCGAAATGATGCCTATGATGCAACCTGGAGGTGGTTTGCTAATCTGAATTGGCTAGCAAATAGTGGAGCTTCCAATCACGTAACTCCAGACCTATCTAATCTACAGATTCAGTTCGACTACCATGGTAATGAAACAATATCAATGGGTAATGGATCTACACTTAAGATTGTTAATATTGGGCACAATACACATAACACCAAACACTCCCATGTTCAGTTGAAGAATATATTGTATGTCCCTAGCATTAAATGAAATTTGTTGAGCATATCTTGACTGCTGACAATAATTTTCTTGTGGAATTTCACTCAGAATGTTGTTTTGTGAAGGACAAGGCAACATGGAAGGTGGTGCCTCGAGGGAATCTTAAAGATGGTCTTTACCAACTTCATCTAAACCTACCCAAGTCCAACAATAATCCAACTGTTTGTGTTTATGAAGTCTTGTTGTCCAAATTAGAGTCAAGTTCTAGTTTAGAGTCAAATTGTCCAAGTCCTGTTAAGTTTTCATGTCACTTTGTTTTTAATGTTGAAAAACATGTAGGAGTTAAGAGAATATGGCATTAACGTTTAAGTCACTTATCCGATAGGGTGTTGAGCCAAGTTCTCAAATTTTGTAATGAAAAAATTTCTATAAATGAAAACTCTATCTTTTGTGATGCTTGCCAATTTGGAAAGTCTCGATCTCTACCTTTCAAACACGTTACATCTAAGACTAGCGTACCACTTGAGCTTGTTCAATGTGACCTTTGGGGTCTTTCACCTATTTCCTCAACTTTGGATTTCAATTATTACATTAATTTTATTGACAACTACACAAGGTTAACACATATTTTTCCTCTCAAAAGAAATTCAAAAGCCCTAAATGCCTTTAATCAATATCAAAGTCTTGTTAAAAATAGATTTGAGAAAAAAAAAATAATCCAAAGTGATTAGGGAGGAAAATTTAGGCCTTTTGCCCCTATTCTCAAAGCTAAAGGAATAGAATTCCAACATCCTTGTCCCCATACCAGTGAGCAAAACGTCATTGTTGAAAGAAAACATTGCCACATTGTGGAAATGGGCTTGTCCTTGCTAGCTCAAGCATCAATGTCATTGAGGTATTGGTGAGATGCCTTTGTTACCACAACTTACATTATTAATTGTCTTCCTACACCTACTCTAAGCCACTTGTTCCCTTGGGAAATGGCATTCAACAAGAAATCGGATTATAAATTCTTCAAGGTATTTGGAAGCTCTTTGTTTTCCTTGCTTAAGGCCATACCAAACACATAAATTTCAATTCCACTCCACCAAATGCGTTTTTCTAAGATATAGTGAAGAACACAAGGATTACAAATGTTTAAGCTCAAGTGGTTGTATTTATATCTCTAGAAGTGTCATTTTCAATGAAGAGGAATTTCCTTTCAAACATGGCTTCTTAACAACTTCTCCTTCCATTCAACAATCCCATGAAACCATTATCATTTGGCTGAATACATCTCAAGAAGACACCACAATTCCTAAAAACAACCAGCCCAACATATCCCCATTGTTGCATAGTCCACAGTCACATTGAGAGGCACCTTCCATGCCATCCGAGAGGCAGACCATCAACAATTCAAATTCTCTTGAAGCACCACCCATATGTGAACTTGCCCCAGCACAAAATGTTGTTGATGGAAGGGAATTACCTAACAACCCAAATTGCAAATGATGAGGAAAGTGAGAATGGTGAACCTTGTGTGTTGGCTGAAACAGAGGAAAAAAGAATTGATGTTAGTCATCCTATGCAAACACGATCTAAGAGTGGGATCTTCAAGCCAAAAATCATAACTTATCTCACTAAATCCACAACAAAAGAGAGGAAATTTGAGATGGTTATTGAGCCAAGAACTGCAATTGAAGCTTTAAAATGAAGGCCGGAAAACAACCATGAAAGAAGAATTGGAAGCCTTAAGAAGAAATGATGCATGGAATCTAATTCCTTTCTCTAGTAGTTATAACTTAGTGGGGAACAAATGGGTCTTCAAGACAAAATATAATCAAGATGAGATCGTTCAAAGACTCAAAGCAAGGTTAGTAGCAAAAGGGTTTCATCAACATCCAGGTTTGGATTTCAATGAAACTTTCAGTCCAGTGATAAAGACTCCTACTATTCGAATTATTGCAATGGAAAAAAATGGAACATAAGACACTGGACATAAACAATGCTTTTCTAAATGGGAAGCTCGAGGAGGATGTGTACATGCTTCAACCTGAGGGATTTATTGATTAGAAAAGACCAAATCATGTGTGTAAGTTGAACAAAGCTCTTTACGGTCTAAAGCAAGCACCCCGTGCTTGGTATGATAGTCTAAAGGATGCTCTCATAAAGTGGGGATTAACAAACTCCAAGGCTGATTGTTCTCTGTTTTACATCAGTAGAGGTAATCAAACTCTCTTTATCCTCATTTATGTGGATGATATTCTTGTGACTAGAAGCTAAAAATTAATAATTGAGAGTTTTGTCAAAGAACTCAACAATGTGTTTGCCCTGAAGGATCTAGGAGATTGACTATTTCCTTGGCATTAAAGCTATTAGAAATGACAAAGGCATGTATCTCACTCAAACGAAGTACATAAATGATCTATTGGAAAGGTTAAATTTGAGTCATCTAAAGCCATGTGGAACACTAGCAGTTGTTGGCAAACCTTTCTCAGCCTATGAGGGAGAATGATAATTTTCATTTATGAGGATTATTTGACCTTAAACTAGGTTGTTATTGTCATTTTTGTGTTTTTTGTTGTATGATGAGCAAGCTAAAGGTACTGTTTATTAGAAAATTCATAAAAGCTTGTTAGAGTAATGAAAAAGAGGAAAGAAGTTGAAAAGAAGTTAGAATTACACTAATTTGTTATTTATGTGTAGGTTTGGGAGCAAGTACAAAAATGCAATTGCATGCCAAATTGGAAATGCAATTGCATTTTTGCTGGAAAACAGGTTTGAGAACAAGCAAAAGAAGGAATTTGCGAGATTTTGGGAGATTTTGTGAAAATTGGGAGATTCTTCACCCCAATTTCAAACCTAAAAGTGGAACCAAGGTTGTATAAGAGCAAAGAAGGAAACCCTAGCCCATGAAGCTTATAAAAGAGGGAAGAAATTATGCAAAAAGTTTGTGGGTTTTCTCCTACATCAAGTTTTTCGTTTTGTTATTTTTCCAGCAAGCTGTTCTTCGTTTTTGCTCTGTGGAACTTCGAGTTTGACCCCTCCTCAGCGAAAGTTAGAGGAGGTAAAGATCCATTTTCCTTTGAAGGTGTATTTGGATTGATTGAAACAAGGAATACACGAGTCCATTGTTGGTCTTGCGTTTTGTTCATTTTTATTTCTCTAGCTAGCTACTGTTTTTAATTTCATTCTTGTAAGTTCTTTGAATTTTAGACAAGTGCTGAGGTTTATTGATTCCTGTTTTCTTCTTTAGCAAAAATAGTTTGTCTTTTAACTTTATAATATTTTGAAATTCTCTTAAGTGTTGCCATTGTCGTTGTAATCTTCTTTGTGACTTCTTTGTGAGTTGTTGGAGTTGTTTTATTCATGCCATTTCTTAGTAAAAAAAAATCAGTTTGGGTTTCCTTTATATTCTGGAATTTTCTTCCATTTTATTCGACTGTTTAATTATGAGTTTTGTATCAATTCAATTGTTGTTTTTCACTCCTTCCATGATGGGCTAAACTTTCTTTAGGGATTCAAGTTGGTGAATGCCTAGGGGAAAGATGTAAACCTTAAAAGCACAACCAATCTAGCTAGCACTTAAAATTTTGTTTGCTTTTGTTGAGTTTAATATTGGGTAAACCTAGCTGGTCAACTAGTATTGCTTGTTAAGCTTAAACTTAATACCGAAGGGGTTAAGGGAAGACAGATGTCACAAAAGCAATGGAGGAAAATGCTTAGAAATAAGTCTTGAACATCAACCATAGACATAGGACGAGACTCCAAAACGACTAGAATTGTGCACGAAATTATCTAAGTTAGATTAGTTATAGAAATATAAGTTTAATCACTTAACCTCCTAAGGATTTTGAAGCAAAATTGAATAGGAGTCAAATTCGGTTTACTTAATTTTCTTGTGATAGCTACGATTGCATTGCATTTTGGTGGCATTTCTTTCTAAAGGGGCATAAGCAACTTGAATTCCCCTGTTCATATCCATTGGTTTTTCAATTATTTTTCTTTAGTCAAAAACGCCTCTCCACATTTTTTATAACCTTGGTTACCGAAATTGCAATTCAAAAATAATTTTTGCTATCTTTCGAATTTTGTTGTATATGTTCCCTGTGGGATTGATACTCTGGAATACTTCTAGTTTTATATTACTTGCATCGACAATGTCCACATGCACTGGACTGAAACTTTGTTTTTAAACTAAAATTCTTTTCTTAAAACCTCCCACGTTTTAGTTCGATCTGAGAACCAATGGAAAATGCTACATTGTATAGAAGTGCAGTAGGAGCATTGCAGTACTTATCACATACTAGACCAGAAATAGCATATATTGTCAACAAACTAAGTCAATTTATGCAAAAACTCACTGATATATATTGGAAGGCTGTGAAAAGAGTTCTAAGATATTTACAAGGAACAAAATACAATGGGCTACATTTAAAGGATTCAAACGAAATGCAACTCACCACCTTTTCAGACTCCAATTGGGCCTATAATCCTGATGATCACCACTCAATTTCAGCTTAACTCGTTTTTCTTAGTAATTCCCTTATTTCTTAGGCGTTGAGGAAGCAAAAGGTAGTGGCTCGATCAAGTACCGAAGTAGAGTATAGGGCGCTCACTCATATTGTTGCCAAATTAAGCTGGATTCAGTCAATATTAAGAGAAATTGGGTTGTTGCCGAACGCACCTCCTGTAATTTGGTGTGACAACACCTGTGCCCTCGCTCTAGCTGCCAACCCGGTTATTCACTCCAAGAGCAAAAGCGTTGAAATTGAACTTCATTTTGTCAGAAATAAGATGTTGGCCAAGCAATTAGACATTTGGTACATACCTACAAGCATGGTGGAAAATTTCGGTCGAAATGTCGACCGACATTTCGACATGTCGACCTGTTCAACATGTCGTCCAGGGGGGGATGTCGTTTCCCCCCCATTTCGACGACATGTCGTCGACACCTCGACATTTCGAGGTGTCGACGACATGTAGTCCATATTTCGAGTTTTTTTTTTTTTTATACAAACATGAGAGCAAGGTTTTTATATTATTATTATTATTATTATTATTATTATGGTTTTTATATTATTATTATTATTATTATTATTATATATTTTGAATTTAATCTTTTCTTTGTTAATAAATAATAAGTAATAGCCTACGTCCACAGGTAGAGGGAGAGAGAATTTTGTTATATTGAGGAGAAATTGAGTACAAAATACAGAGAGCAATTAGATAAGAGTTTAAATGGTGTATAAATAAATTGATTTACATATCACTTAGGTTTCGGGGGCAACGTACTTGGCCATTCGAAGCGCTAGATAAGAGGTTCAAAGCATTTCTACACTCCAATTCCAATTATCTTAATTTCCCTCCAATTCTCTCAAATTCCCTCAAATTCTCTTAAATTCATTTCAATTCTCTCAAATTTCCTTCATAGTTGTCTAATTGAATATAAATATTATATATATTTAGATATATGATGTTAAGACTTAAGAGTAATCAATTATACTATAATTGAGTCACGACTCACAATTAAGGTTTCATGAAATAATTTTAATAATTTAAATCAATTTCCATATTTTTTTTCAAATTCCTACTCGCATTGATATTTCAAATTTTCAATTGACATTTATATCTAAATATTATCTTAATTTTTAGATGTGATGCTTAAATATAGTCCATTATAGTTTAATTAAGTCAAAATCTAAGTTTCATTGGCTAATTCAAACAATTTCCATCAATTTCCACGATTTCCGTAAATTTCTACCGAAATTTCCATCGACATTTCCATAAATTTTGGACCTCGACATTTCCATTGACATCGACATTTTGAACCTTGCCTACAAGTGAACAATTGGCAAATGGATTAACCAAAGGCTTGTCGGAAGTGAAGTTCAGAAATTTGAGAAACAAACTCAGTGTAATGGAAGCCCTCTGTTGTTTGAGGAGGGGAGTTAGAATGTCTGGAAGATGATCATTTGCCAGATAACCTTCTTTATTCCTTCAGTTTCTTATTCTTTAGTTTATTATTTGTAGTCCTATTAAGCCCATTGTTTGTGGGCCTTTGTTTGTTTTTCTTAGCCCATTAGGGTTATTATTCTGCTTGTATACAAGAGCTATTTAAGGCTCTCCAACTAAGAAAGAAATTATCCTTTTCAACCTCAATTGTCGTGCCTCCTTCTTAACCTAAAATGGACAATTTTTCTAATTTAGTACATATAGTTTCAATATTATATCTATTTAATTTAAAATTTTTAAATTTTAAATTACATATTTGTGAACTCTTTTTTTTTAAGTACAACAAATGTGGAGCATCAGAATTTGAACTTTCGACCTCAAAGGAAGGAATACATGTCAATTATCATTGAGTTATGTTTGGTATAATTGTACTTCTATTTCGTCTTTAATTAACACTATTAACAAAAAAAAAATAGGTCAAAATAAGTATAGCTAAACGGCAATTAGCATGTACTCCGATCAAGAGATTAAAGATTCGAATCTCTCACCCCAAAATGTTGTTGTTGAACTAAAAAAAGAAATTAACTTTTTTTTGTGTTTTTTTTTAGAAGTAGAAAATCCAACTTAACTATACAAAACTAATAAAAATGTTGTGCCAACATGAATATAGCTCAATTATACTAAAACATGTATTTTCGACAACAGATGTTGGAATCTTCCACTACACATATTTTTTAAAATGTTGCGTCAATTTTTTTATTATGTGAGTCCGTGTCAACTGCTTGTTAATAACTTTTTTTTTTGGAATGAAACTGTCAAAAATAATTGTCTGAAAATCCATTTTTTAAAAAATTATCTATACTAATAATAATGTCAAAATTAGACCGTTTATCTTACTGACAAAAATAAATAAATTTATAAATTCGTACGATATTTAGAAGAAAAAAAAATAGCGCCTCGGATCCATGTTCAGCTACTATTTCGCGTATATGTAGTTGACCATTCCTCCAAATTTTCTTCAGTATAAAACAAACGAATCAATAAGAACACAGTTCATCTCTCAGATCCTTCAAAATCAACCTTCTGCAAATGCTCCAAATCCTCCTCGCCGTTCTCCGCCATTAACGATCATCAAAAAAAGCTTCGAGGAAATGAGCGCCGTTTGTTCAACGAAGTACTGCGTAAGCGCCGCTGGCGGTGGCCGTCCGCCACGCGCCGCCTACATCAACCTCTACAAGTGGAAGGATTCCGACGGCGAGATAGCGAAATTGGCGATTCCGAGAGCGAGCCGCCGAGTTCCGGTGGCCGATGGAGTATCGTGCAGGCAAATGTACTTGAGGAGCTATAAATTCGCGACGAAGGAATCGGTGCCGGAGAAAACCAGGAGGTGTTTGGGGAAAGTGAAGAAGAAATTAGGTCAGAGAAAGAGGAATCGGAATCGGAATCGGAAGAGGAAGAGGAAGTGTTTGATTTGGAGGAAGATGAAGGAATTTTCGTGCAGTTTCGTTCTGTTTGGAATTTTTCGAAGGATTTTGTTATGTGCTGCGAGTATTGATGTTGTGGAGCAGAGTAGTGGAAGAAATGGTAATCGATTCTGAGTTTGAAATGTGCTCTGTTCTTTCTTGCTGTTCATCTTTCTTCTTCTTCTTCTGTAATTGAATTTGATTTGGCTTTTGTTTGTGTTCAGTTGTTCTATCACTAGCTTTTAGCATGAACTTGCTTTATCGTTAACACATTGAAATTAATCTTCATTACTTCATTCTGATCTCTCTCCCTCTCTCTACAAGGTTTTCATTTTTATTTTTGGTTATATCATAAGTTTACTCTTTTGAGTTTTTGGAATTGGAATTGATCTCTCAACTTGAAACAAATTTTTGATTTGATTTTTTAGGTCCCGTTTGATAACCATTAGGCTTTTGATTTTTGGTTTTTGAAAATTAAGCTTGTTTTCTCCCAATTTCTATATAATGATTTTCATCTCCGAAAGTATTTGAATTCTTAGCCAAATTCTAAAAACAAAAACAAATTTTTGAAAACTATTTTTTTTAGTTTTCAAAACATGACTTAGTTTTTGAAAACA
This sequence comes from Trichosanthes truncata, assembly GCA_033996785.1. Taxonomy (NCBI): domain Eukaryota; kingdom Viridiplantae; phylum Streptophyta; class Magnoliopsida; order Cucurbitales; family Cucurbitaceae; genus Trichosanthes; species Trichosanthes truncata. The sequence goes on from JAWPNB010000003.1 coordinate 55,858,751, forward strand.
TAGGTAAAAAGTATATGACAAAACAAGTAAGCCATAGGTGCTAGTATTGTATAGGCTTAATTTTCAAAAATCAAATGGTTATTAAACAATTTTTTTGTATGCTTTTCTTTATCTTCTTTTGAAAGTGAAACACATATAAATTGGCTAAATCAAGGTTAGTTTCATTTTAAAGTTGTTCTAAAATAATTATTTTTTTCAACAATAATGATGAACAAAAAATAATACGGTAACTAATGTATTAAAATTGGAATGTATATATAACATTATTTACAACTCAATTTTTTTTAGTTTATTTACAACTCAGTTTTAACTATATAGACGATTAAGATCATTGTTATCATTAATTTTAGCTTAAAAGACATAACAAATCAATTTTACACATAAATTCAAAAAATTGTAAATGATGTCATATATGTCTTATAGTTTTTACACATTAGTTGTCGTATTAATTTTCATCTTAATTTGAATGGAATAACTCTCAAATGATTTTTTTGGAACAATTTCAAAGTTCAAGGATAAAAGTTTTAAAAAAAAATTAGAAGAATAACTAATGCGTACCCCAAAGTTGAAAGATGTATATTTTTTATGATTTAACCTTTTAAATTCTTAGCCAAACTTAGAAAAAAATGGTTTCTAAAAATTATTTTAAAACTTTGATTTAAAATTTGAAAATGTTAAAAAATGAGGTAAATTTTATAATTTTAATTTTTTAAAAATAGATAATCAAAACAAAATTATTATCGAAGAGAATATTACTTTTTTACTTAATATCTATCGTAGAAAGTTGACGAGATACATTTAGTAAATCAATTTTCACTTATTTAATGTAATGTGGCAAATAGCTGGATAGACTAATGGACATGTCATATGTAAGACTCTTGTTTATGATGATCTTTTTATTAAATAAACAAATATACAAGTTAAATAAAAATATAATATAAAATTGTAATGATTTTTTAAGAATTTAATAATCAAATAAACATAATCTTCAAAGTTGTGGAACTTAATTTTCAACTTAACCTTTTCTGCTCCTTTCATTTTTATGTCATCTTGTTTATTATAAAAATTAAAAGAAAAAAGAAAAAGAAGATGTTTGGTAACTATTTTTCCCCTCCCTTTTACTAATAAAGAGAGTCAAAAAGAAAACTATATCAAATACGTTATAAACTTTTTTTTAAAAAAAAATTGAATAGATTTTAAGGAATATTACTTAAAGAAAAAGTTAAAAGCAAAAAATGCAGAATATTACTAGAAGGGGATATAGCTATGCTTAGGATTTTTTTGGTTGATAAAACATTTCCACCCCTTTTGTGGGTCTGGTCTCCACACTTGGATGGGAATTTTTTAATATTTTATAATTTATTTACATAATTCGTTTGCCTTTACTGAAAAAGATAAAAATAAAAATAAAAATAAAAATAAATAAAGTTTATATTATACAAGCCATTGGTTTAATAATTCAAGCCAATGATTCAATAGCATGTGCATGTATGAAATTCAAAAGAGTCTATATCAATAAAAATGAATAGAAAACAACTCATCAATCGATCAATATTAACTAGAGTATTACAAGTCAAATAATGGATAAAGATTTAAACTTATAAGCAATGAATTAAATTTTCATCGATAGTCTTATATGTCCATAGATTCAACATTAACATAGGGATCAATCAATGTTTATCGTAAAAATTTAATAAAGTATAAAAAAATATCAACATATTATATACATATTAATAATAATAAACTTTAATTTATTTAAAAAAAAGAGGTGAAATGTATATTTGTTAATTTAAGTATTTTTTTATGAATTTTTATTTATATAATTTTCTCATAAATATTCATTGACGGGCATTTTGTATATTTTGATCCACTAAGTTATATGAAAATCACATATTTAAGTATACATGTGATGGTCCATTGCATTTAAAAACCATTTTAGGTAAGTTTGATAATATGGATAAATTTTTGTGAAACTCTTAACATTTTTTTTTAATTTTTATTTTTTAGCAACAATATGTGGATGGAAAGATTCAAATTTGTGACATTTTGATCGAAAGTATATTATAGTAATATACTCAAGTTGACAAATTCTTAACTTGATTGCTAATTTGCCATTATAGTAATATAATTGTGCATAATAAAAATGTTATCTGATAGATATTATACTTCATTAAGCATTCTTCAATCCATATACGCTTTAATTTTTACAGACACGGTAGAAATTGAACTTTTACATTTGTTCAATCATTTGATAATAGATAGTGAAGACGTGACCTAATGAAAATCAAATAAATAAATAATAATGTCACTATCAATAAATAACGTATGATAAAGGGCTTGCTCAGTTTCCAAATTTTAAGTGGGGTTTGGTAAAAGATTTTTGACATTTTTGGGAGGATTAGAAATAATTAATTTCATAGTCAAGAGAGTGATGTAATTTTGTCAAAAAGAGAGAGAGAGAGAGAGTGATGTATTAATGATGTTAGCAATTTTGATGTGTATAGGTAAGAAAAAATACATACACTCACACAAGTTATGTAATTAAATATTGTGGGTCGTATTCAAAATAATTTATCACTACTCAAGTTGCAATTTTTTAATAGATTTATTTATTTTAGTCAATAAATATGAGGGTGGAGCTTTGAACTAATTTTAATTTTGAAATAAAAAATTTGTGTTTTGACTGCTAAGTTATGCTTGTGTTTATAATGTTTTTTAGTAGACTTAAATTATAAGAGGGTTAAATATCTTCATAAATAATATTAATTTTTTAAAATATAAATAATGAAGGAATTTTGCAACATGGAAATGTGGGTTAATGAGCTGTATGTAATATTCTATTTTGGGATATTTTTTTCCTTAACTAAACTTCAACCTAAAATTTTTGCAAACTGTTGTTTTAATTTTTCTTTTTAATTTATGCTACCTGTGCACAATAGTTATTAATCTTTTAAAGTTTTCAATGTATTAAAATTTCTCAATTACATTATTTCATTGTTAAACTTTGTCAACAAAAAGTTTATGCATCCTTAATTATATTATCATTTTATTATCATATTTAGACACGTACACGTACCACTCAGATACTACGCAATACACAAAATTCGAGCCATCAGTATCAACAAAATTTATTTGTTTTAAGTAGCATAGTCACTTGTCTAAATATGTTAATAAGATGATACTTTAATGAGCTTTTTGTTTACGAATTTTAATAATTTTTTTCGCAGAAAGACCTAATCGAAAATCTTTAATACCGAGTAAAATTAAAAATTTTAAAAGCTTTAAGACCAACTTGAGAATTACTAAAACGATGGCTGACAATTAGATATGTACTTAGCCTATAATTTATGGCATCAACATAGCCTCTTGGATGAGGGTATATCAGTCAATTTCCATAAACTTAGGAGAGTAAAAGCGGAGTTAGTACGCACAAGCCCATAAACTTGGGATAAAAATCAACGAGATGTCATTTCATAGACAACAAAAAATAGGTAAATAAAACTAATTACTCACCTACATGTCATTTCACTTAAAATTCTTGTGCACTGTATGTGTCTATCAAATAATGTCATTAATACGATGATAAATATGTGATATAAAAAAATTTGAATGCCGTAAATATGGAGATATACATGGTATATAAAGTATTATACCTGAATTTCTCTAAATCAAATTAGCTGCAAAAGTGGGGATGAGCTTATATGACTGTTCAGGTGAGTCTCTAATCAAATTTAGAGTTTTCTATCTTCCCCTCCAAGCTTTGTCATAACTTATACTAATTCAATGATTTTTTTTAGCATAGTCTATTATATCGTGTGGTGTACGATGCATCATTCTATTTGTTCTTAGAATGATTTTCGTGTGCTCACTAACAATAGTTGAGGTAGCTTGTCTGTGGTCATTTTGGACAACATCAATAGGACAACTATGCTCATAGACAGACTTCCTCAGTGCTGAATATTGAAGCACGAAGGTACCACTTACACGAGTTGTTGATACATTGGGCAATGAATTGTTTCTTATTTGATTTTACTGTTTTAAATTGAAAACTTCCTTTTAATGCTAGTGTATAAACAACCTTCTTCAAATCAACCTTACTCCCAAAAATACAATTCTCATAAATACAAAATTTATGTGTCAGTGCTCCAATTCTATTAGGATCAACGAGTTTGAAATCTTTCTTCCCTTTATTTATATACCTCGTTGGGTTTAGACTTGCATTGTCTTTGTGTATACGAGTATCTACACCTTCAATATCCACGACGAGACAACAGTCATGGTACATCTCGTTTGAAAACCTAGTGAGCATCTAGACAATGTCGCTATTCTTGGAAAGATTTATAACTTGGAAAGATTTATAATAGGAGATCTATTTTCACCACTTCTGAAGAGGGGGGAGGCTTAAATCTTGTTTTCACTATTGAGTTTGAGATGATTGACAATGAATTTGGTGAGTTGAGAAAGGATTGAGTCATTTTCAAATCTGAAAAATGGAAAAAGGTGCAATGTTCGATAATAGGGGGTGAAACATTTGAAAATTGAGAGATGAGTGAGAATGAGTGGAACATTTGAGAATCGATGGGAGAGTGAGTGAATTACGGATAGAGGTTGTTGGTTGAATTTTTTAAAAAACAAATCCTGGCAATTGGAATTAACTATCAAGTTAGTGCATGGATTTTTCTTCTTCTTCAAAATCTTGCAGTTTGGTGGTTTGAGAATAAATATCAATATACACCTGGGGTATGCTTGAAATACAAGATTATTTATTCTCTTCTCCTAAAAACTCTGTAGACATAAATTCGAATATTTGATCTTTCTAGCCATTTTTCATTTCCCTTTTTTTAGCTACAAGCACAATTCCCTCGTCATCAGGTCCATCATTGCGCTTGGGTCCTGCAAGTATTTGGGCAATTGGAGCATCTGGTAAACTTGAAGGGGTGGTTTTGAAAAATGTCAAAAAATTCGAATTACTTGAAAAATGTCCACACGTGCAAATCATGTAACAATAAATTTTTTAATTTTTCACATTTTATATATAGTGTATTTGGGGTTTAAATTTTGTATAGAATTTTTTGGTTATTCAAATCCACTTTTGTTGGCTTCCTTAGATTTGATTTTTGAATGTTTGGATATTTTTAGATTAACTTTTTTTTTTATATATACATAGATTGTGTTCCCAATTTTAAATTAGATTCTTACTATTTTATTTTATTTTTCATTTTAAAATTGATTACAAAATATATATATATATATATATATATATATATATATATATATATATATATATATATATATATATATATATATATATATATATTTTGCTATCTTCCCTAGGTGTTCTGTGCTAGGTTTCGTAGGCTTCAATATTTCGATTACATTATAATCGATATTTTTTTATTATATTATAATCAATTATTTCAATCATTTCATTGGGATCTTAGTATTTCTTTCGGTTACATCATAATCAAGCTTGACTAACTTGGAAGATTTTTTATCTTTCTCAATTGCATTGCAGGGCGAGAAAAAGATCATGGTAGCGATTCCAAGACAAGTGATTTGGGAGATTGTGAAGAGGAACAACTGGTTTTTGGTTAAGGAATTTAGGAGGGGAATAGTTGGCGTTCAGTTCAGCAAAGAGTTTAACAACTTGTACAATTTGAACTCGTACAAGCATTTTGGTAAATCATCTCAAATCCTTTGATTATTGAGGTTTTCTGTTCATATCAAGGAGAAAGCTAGTGGATTAAGTTTGGTGGGTTTTGTTTGAATGTCGAGACCATCTAGAGACGGGATCATAAGTATATTAGGTCATTGTTTGGTACTGGAGCAAAGTTTTTTCGAATTCATTTTAAAAACTCTTGTTAGGTGGAAAGTATACTTATTAAGAATTTACAAATTTTCAAAAGTAGGAGAATGAATCATTTAATCATTTTTTCCATAAAACTCATTATTCAATTAGATAGATTCTTAATTATTTGGTCCAATCATCCCTCGATTTACTATATTTAGGCTATTTTTGTTTGAATTTGAGATTTGATTTAATTACCCTATTTTTAATAATTTAATTTACGGATTTGAATTTTGAGATTTGATTTAATTACTTTTGTATTTGATGATTTAATTATCTCAGGTTGTTAGGTTGTAGGGATATTTAAGTCACTTGATAAATTTCAATAAAAAATTATTTGTCTATTTATCCGATATAAATGAATTTTCAATAAGTTGAAAACAAGGTATTTGCATTTCATTAAATTGCAAGTTTTTCTAAAATTCATTAAAATTTTACTTTGATTAAGTATCTACTTAATTTGATTGGACTTTTGCAGGAGAAGCGTGTATGCATGGAGAACTTTAACCATTTTTCACTTTTTGAATACACGGTACTTTCTCCTCTATGTACGATTCTACTGATTTTTGAATACACGGTAATTCTACAAGAATACGCTATATGCATGGAGCAATGTTAATGTCAATTTAATTAGTTAATCTCAGATTTACACTTTTTGGGAATTTATAGTACAATTTGAGATTTTTGCGAATGGTTGCCGCAAACAAGCTAAAATCTCTAGTTGATTGTAGTGGAAGGAAGGTGTTTGCAGAGAGCCAAGTCGATTTTCAATCCCTAAACAAATGTAGAATAGGAGATAAATCTTCAAAATTCAAAGTGTATTTTCATCCCTTTCAAACAGCTAAATCAATCAATATAGGAGGTGGTGTGTAAGTGCATTCAATTATTAGTAATTATTATGCCTTGAGTGGTGTGTTTAGTGATTTGTTAGGGCCAATGGGTGGTTTCTATTGTCTATAAATACAGTGTATTGTGTTTAAGTTCTTTACGTTCCCATAGACATGCTTATATTTGTTTATATCAAATTCAATCTATTCGTAATTCGTTATTTATCCATCTTAGAATGCCCATCAAATTATCCTTCTAGTTAAGTTAATTCATTATTTAGTTAGGATTTTAATTATTATGTATTTTTTTATTTTAAAATACACAATTAGTTTTTGATTTAAAATATTATGTAGAAGGTACAGTTATTGTGATTTTAAATTTTAGATTTGAATGAATTAAAGGATAATTATAGTATCTTTGATTCAAATTTTCGTTAAAAGGACATTTGAACATTTAATAAAAATGAAAAAAAAAAACGTTTGACCATTTTTCAAGAAAAAAAAAGTTTGGACATTTTTTAAAACATCTATTTAATATTTTGGCCATTCTTCTTGTTAGCCCAAAATATTTTATGGATGAAGGGCTTGCGGGCCAAAATAGTGATCGTCTTCTCGTGTGGCCCAATGAACCAGGCCCAATGCCATCATGATATATTTTCAAGAATTTGCATTCATTAGAAAATAATAAAAATAATCAATAAACAAATAACACATTTTTTCAAAAAAAATAAAAAAATAAAAAAAATAACAAACACCGATGATTGCGTATTTGACTTTTTTTTTTTTTTTTTTGAGTTCAACAATGGCTTATTTGACTTTAACAATCAAGTAAGAAGTTTCACGTAAGAATTTCAATTAATTTAAGGCATTTATTTATAGTTCGAATTTCTCAACAATATCATTGTGAAAAATACAGTTAAATCAGAACATTGTCCTTTAAAACGGAAAAAAATTCCCCCTTTTTTTAACTATGACATTTGGTTGCACAGTTGTAATTAATCAACAAACTCAAAAAAAAATTGTAATTATTATTAATATTATTTTTAGTTCAACAATATGTTGAGTTGAAGATTCGAATATTTGACTTCTTGATTAGGAGAGCATCTAGTTGAGCTATGCTCATGTTGAGTATTTTCCATCAATATGTTATTGAACTTTTTTTTTTTTTTGAAAAAAATGATTAATTCTTTCCAGAAAAACAACTACCTGGGAGCATAATAATAATAAAAAAATTATTAAATTAAACATGAGAAAAAACTAACTAAACTGACTAAAAAACTAATTAAATATAAATTATAAGCTTTTTTGAAATAGTTTTTTTTTGCTTTTTTAAAATGGGTAAACGGTACAAAATTCTGATAATTTATGTAGCTATTTCCCAAATTTACCTTTTATATCTAAAAATTTTGAACTTTACTCCAATCTTTTAATTTATTACAAAATGACAATGTATTAGCAATTTCAATTATAATTACTTTTGAAACATTAGGACAAATATGAAACTAAATACATATAAATTATACAAGATACTCCTACCATACGTCATTAGTTTCACTCTTGTCATCAACGTTGTAAACATTTCAATTTTGACATCATTTTAAAAAAAAAAAAAATTCCTTATAAGTATTTTAATAGAAAAATTTCCCCCCACTCTTTTCTAAGCAAATCAAACACATCAAATTAAATTTGAAAATGTTCAAATGTTAGAAACAGAATTGAAATAACCACACCAAAGACAAAAATTTTTCTTTGAGTCTAACAAGTGCACAATAAAAGACAAATTATTGATTTTTGAGAGGATAATAAAAACCTTATCCACTAAGCTATATTCATATTGATCATATATCCGAGACATTTGGTATAATTTAAGCCTAAAAAAAGAACGATCAATTTGTACATAACTTAGTGAATAAAAGACCTAATAACTTTCTTAAGATTCAAGTGTCAAGGTTCGATGTCCCATTCCAACATTTCTTGAACTAAAAAAAAAACCTCAAAAGAAATGCAAACTTCAAAACAAGGAAAGTAAAATTAGACACATTTTTCAGGTTTGAACAGATGTTGGGACCAAGAACAGGGAGTGGAGAAAGTTTTGGCAGAAGCAGATGGTCATTATGAATAAAGGGAAAAAACAGTTCAGTTTACTTATTTATTATTATTATTGTTATTTTTTTAATATATATATATATATATATTTCTATTTTTTTTGACACTTTTAAAATAAATAATTTAAACATAAAATGACATGAATTGAATACACGACTTCCACGAGGTTGTTGTTGTCTGGTTCTACCAATTTTGAAGCCGGGAAAAACATTTATCAGACACGAAACCTTTCTTAATCTCCAAAACGCCCCTCTTCCTCTCTTCCTAATTGCCTCAAATCCCACGGATCCGATAGCTAATTTCGTTCTCAACGAGGTCATTTTGGTATTTCCATCACCCCCATTTACCTATGTAATGCTTATTGTTATCCATGGAGGAGATTTCTTGCTTCTGTTTTTTTCTTTCCCTCTTGATTTCTTTGTCGCCCAAATGATTCTTTAAAGAAAATTTATGACACCCAATTTCCGACCCGCCTCCCCAATCCTCAAAATTTCCAATTTTTTTCATTGCCAACAGGAGATTGACTCAGAAAAGATTGGAGAATGTATGTTCTTTTAGCTTTTCTTGTTTCTTTCTTTGTTTTTCATCATAATCATGTGATCGGGATTGGGTTTGTTTGGATTGTTAATGCGTTTGTATGTGTTGTTTGCACTCTTTCTTTTGTACGTTTGGGAAATTTTGAGTTTCTTAATTCAATGCGTTCCTGTTTAGTAATGATTTGCCTCAAGATTTTGTGTTCTTTGCCAAATTAGTTTTGGGGTTGGTTTCATTTATTCATGTAAAAGAATTTGATTTATTCTGCTGTTTGTGATTAGATTGGAAATGATGGCTGGAAAGTTTTATATTTTTGGTTCTCCTGTTTCATTATGAAGAATTGGTGGCTTTTTTAGGGCTTGAATTTACTCTCTCTGTTGCCTTCATAATGGTTTTCTTTTTCTCATCGTTCTTGTTGAATTTGATGTAGTAAATTTTCTTGGTAGATGTGGTAGGCTGGTGATTATAACAAAAGATTGAAAAGTATTGAAGTGTTGCAATTCATTTCACAAGTACTGGAGGATATAAATTATGCCAGGTTTGATTGGAAGGAAACAAACAAAGGAAAGTGAATTTCTAATTGGCTTTTCTCACGAATTGGAGAGGGTATTAAGCGCTCGTCCAAATGAATGTAGTTGGCAAAGTTGGCAGTCTCATTTCTCAAGGAGTTTACTCGGTTGCCACGCCATTTCATCCCTTCGGTGGGGCAGTCGATATAATTGTTGTTCAGCAGCAGGATGGGACTTTCCGCAGCACCCCTTGGTATGTTCGGTTTGGTAAATTTCAGGGCGTTCTAAAGGGTGCTGAGAAGATCGTCCGCATATCTGTCAATGGCGTTGAATCCAATTTCCATATGTATCTTGATAACTCTGGTGAGGCATATTTCATAAAGGAAGTAGAAACTGGTCAAGGAAGTCAGGCTGATGGAGTTACAGATGATTTGGTTAAGGATGGTGTGATATATGGAGACAGCAAGGATGACCAAAGTAAAAATTTCATAGTAACAGGTAGACTCGAGCATAGTGTCTCTGATTCTACTGTTGTTCAACTGCGAGATGAAAAAAATTCTATGGCGGTTGCACGAATTGAGCGGGCAGAATCTGATGTTGAGCATAGATTCTATGATTTTCAGGATGAGCAGTCTTCTGTGGAGGATTTGGTTGAGTTGTCAGAGAGTGATTCTAATCGATATGAGAATCAAGAGAATGAGAGTTGTGCCGAGTCGCAGGGTACAGATTCAGAGGTTATCCTAGTGAGTGTGGATGGCCATGTACTGACTGCTCCAATATTGGCAACCGAACAAAATACAGAAGATGTGCAATTAAGTACACCTCAGTTTCATTTGGGGCCTGGTGAAGGGACAGAATTTTGTGAAGACAATGAATTTACTGGTGAAAATGACTGGGCAACTGATTATATCAATCAGCTGAATACATCTACAGAGAACACCGTATCCGATAAAGTTGGTCGTTTGAGCAATGAGTCTAATGGTAGTGTGCATGAGCTAGTGGTTTCTGAAGGGGAGGTAAAACTTGTTTCTCAAGCTGAAGAAGCGCCGGGCAGTCAAGTTCAGGAAGATGATCTTCTTGTGCAGAGTGATTCAGAAGATATGCGCATTATAATTGAGGAAGAGATTTTTAAGAGTTGTTTGGAGCTATCAGAATTGGCCAAACGGGTTGAAAACACCGATTCTGAAAATGTCGTCTCTCCGTCAGAGGCTCAACATTTAGAAGCTAAATTCAGCAAGATTGTTCTATCAGTATCTGAAACCAATGGAAGTGTTGTTGATTCCAGAGATAAAAACGGGAGACATTCAGGTAGTGATTCAGATAGTTCTGTTGTCGATATGACTCCAGATCTACTTGTTAAAGCTGGGGGAACTGAGGAAGACGTGTTTGGTGAAGAACAAGCCACTTCAGACAAATGTGTTGTTTCTGTTAATAATAATGATCCTTTGAATGACAGACAGTCTGAAACGACTGAGGGAGTTGAAAGGATGGATAGTGGTTCACAAGGGCCTGTTGTTGATGATGAGTGCAGTGAAAGACACATGGAGGAATCTCCAGTGGATGCTTTATGTGGAGGAACTCTACCTCATTCAACAGGTATCTTTTCATTTAAATTTGATTACAATGTCTTTTACCTTATTTTGACACAGATTGTATATTCTCTAATTACTCTAATTGTATGCAGGGTTTGAGATCTCTCTTTGTGGTAATGAACTTCGTGCTGGTATGGGGTTGCATGCGGCAGCAGAAGCCTTTGATGCATATCGTGTGTCTGCAGAGGAATTTGAAAAGTCTGCTTCATCGATTATTAAAAATGACAATCTAATTATCAGATTTGGAGATAGGTACATGCCGTGGGCAAAGGCAGCTCCTATAGTACTGGGGATGGCTGCATTTGGAATTGATTTAGAAGTGGATCCCAAAGATGCAATTCCTGTGGAACAGGATGACTCATTGACGCCTAGGGTGGATGAATCTGCTACCACTGCCACTCCCTCTGGCCGAAGATGGAGGCTTTGGCCGATTCCATTTAGAAGGGTTAAAACGCTTGATCACAGTAACAGTAACTCATCAAATGAGGAAATTTTTGTTGATTCTGAATCTACTTTACAGAACTCGCAAGCAGAACAAAGTCCAAGGTTGCAGAATGGCGGCAATGAGCCTTCTAAGAGGCAGCTTGTGAGGACAAATGTTCCAACAACTGAGCAGATAGCATCTTTGAATCTGATAGAAGGCCAAAACATGATAGCTTTCACTTTTTCAACTAGGGTTCTTGGGCCACAAAAGGTTTCAGTCTAGACTCAGTATTTTATATGTACACGATAACCACTTTATCGTATTTTTGGTATGTCGATGCTAAAATTCTTTTAACAGGTTGATGCTCACATTTATCTGTGGAAGTGGAATGCGAAAATTGTGATTTCTGATGTTGATGGGACAATTACCAAGTGAGGCTTCTTTACCCTTAAATATATGTTAGGCTACTAACCTTAAATCCTTGAAGTTCTTAGCTTCATTTTCTCTCTCTCTTTTGGGGTAACACGACCAAGGAAAGAAAATAAAAGGATTGCTAGTTCCATGTCTGAATCATTAGTCATCCGCATTCTCTGGCAAGAGAATAATGATGATGTAATGATCCTTGGGTAATATAACTCACCTTGAATAATTATGTTTTTCAGGTCTGATGTATTAGGTCAATTCATGCCTTTAGTTGGGAAGGATTGGACGCAATCTGGCGTGGCTAGACTTTTTACCGCAATAAAGGTGCATCTTCTGCATCTGTTCTTTCATAATTGTGTTTTCAAGATGACTCCATTTCCATTTTTACACTTTAGTTTATAGCTTTTTATGAGAATATGATGTCCATGAAGGAAAAGAGGAGACTGGGAAGTGATGTTTACAACATTTGAATGGGCCTTGTATGGCATATTCAAAATAAATTGAGGTTGTTTTGCTCTGTTTGGTGCCTTAGCTTTGGAGAGCTTGTTTTGCTCTGTTTGGTTGGTTGTATTTTTTTTTTCTCACTCCTATAAGAGTTTGTATCCTTGAACATTGTTATTTTAGATTTTTTTTTGATAACCGGGAGTCGGAGCTTTGCTCCCCTTTACCCGGGGTACCCGCGCCTGCCTCAAGGCTCGGACCCAGGAGACATCAAGGATTTTTATTTATTAAGCTCACCCAAGGGCTCGAACTTGAGACCTCTAAGCCGGTATGACCAAGAAACCCCAAGCCCTCACCAACGGGACCGCCCTTGGGGGCATCATTGAACATTGTTTTTCTTTTCATCTATCAATAAAATGTTCGTTTCTTAAAAAAAAGAATAATAATAATAAATTGAGGCTGAATGAACAATAAAATTAGAATATAACATGGCAGTTGGTTGGGATGAACTTGTTTTAATTAGAATATAATATGATGTCTCTGTACTTGTTTGACAAATTTTCTCAGCACAAAGGACAGTCTCCTAACAATAATGATAGAGAGTATAACTGTCAGTGTAAGCTATGTTACTGAATCAGCCGATGATAGGGAAAAAATTGATTACTGATAGATCAACTTTTATGAGATTATTATTATTATTATTATTATTTTGGGGGGGGGGGGGGGGGGGTGAAATTGTTGATGAGGTTTTGAGCTAATCAAATGACTCTTTTGAGCTGCTTCATTTGAATACAATAATGTGGTTTTACTCTGATGAAGCTATTATCTGATGATGTATTGGGCTTATCTCAGGAGAATGGTTATCAGCTGCTATTTCTCAGTGCACGTGCCATTGTTCAGGCGTATCTTACCCGAAGTTTCTTACTCAACCTAAAACAGGTTTCATTGATATAAATTGCTGCTGACCGCTTTCTTTTGGTCAAAACATTGAACTAGGCCAGACCTGTTACCTGAAAGATTTGATTTGTATCATCATGATCTCTCTTTCTGCTTGATTATTTGCACTGATGATCGTTTTTTTCCCCCATATATACTTATAGGAAGAATATGAATTTGATTAATAGTTCTGCTATGCTGCAGGATGGAAAAGCTTTACCAAATGGACCAATCGTTATCTCACCAGATGGACTATTTCCTTCATTATTTCGAGAAGGTGAGATCTTTTACTTGTAAAATTTCATGATCATCAATTTTGTTGAGGATCCTACATTGGAAAAATGAAGAGACCTCACAATCTTTATAAGATACATGAGTTACTCCTCCGTTGCCAATTGGTTTTAAGATGGAACCCTATGTTCATCTAATAAGTTTTAATGAAGGTTGGGACTTGATAAGTTATGAAGCATTAACATTAGTTTGAGTAAAGTGGCTGTGTTCACTATATCACTTATCAGCATTGTAATATTGACAACCCAACTATTCAGGCCTTAGTCACAACTGACAACCCGTCCCACCGTATTAAGACTTTTTGTCCTTAAGCAGCATCTCGTACATGCCGTATCTCAATATGGCTATGAGCTGAATAGTTAATCCCAAGTCATCTGTGAGAGTATGATGTGTAATATTATAGTCTGAAAATTGACAGCTTCAGCTGTTCTTATTTTTGATGTCACATGAAGCATATAATGTACGTGGTTACTCTCTGGTAACCTCAACTTAAAGCTTCTAAGTAATGTCAAAAGGACTGAAAACTTTGTATCTAACATTTCATTAAGAAGCTTAGCCAAGGTTGCCTGTCAGTATAGTCGAAGTTTAAGGAATGCTGAAGAATATCCTTCTCTTTGCATTGGCAACGCCCTTCGTTTGTCGTTGAGTATGCAATAAGTGGCTCTTGAGATAACTTTGCGCTTCTCTGTAGATGAAAGTGCTTGGATAAAATAAGCTATCCGTCTTCGTTCCTGAATGAATACTGCACCTGCACCCAATCCATAAGCATCCAGCTCTAAATTAAGGACTTTATACAAATCAGGTAGTGCTAAAATAAGGACACTAGCCACAGCATCTTTTAGTTCTTGTAAAACATTCATAACCTAGAAACTATCCTTCTTCAGCAGCCTTACAGGAATATGGTATTATTGCTTATATCATGTATACAAACACATTCAAGGACATTAGAGAGACTTTATTTATTAATCTATTTATTTTGATTGGAGAAATATATTCCACAAAGGAAGATAACAAGCTAAGGGTAGAGGGAACCCCTGTAGAAGCTAACTGAATATTACAAAAGAAGAGCCTTCGAATTGTTAATAATCATTAGAAGACTATAGTTACAAAAGAATTTTGTGTGACTAACTCTTGTGTGACTAACACTCTACCAAGAGGTGACATTGGAGAGACTTTTAACTCTCCAATTCTTAGCATGTCTAGCGTAAGCGAATCTAATGGGAGGCCAATTATGCCGTCTATCACAACCTTGTGCGAGGACAAGCTACCAAATCCATACTGGTGTTGAACCTTTGGTAATAACCTGTAAGACCAAGGAATCCCCTCAGTTCGTTAAGATATCTTGGCATTGGCTGTTTTACCATAGCTGCGATTTTAGCATTATCAGCAGCTAGCCCTAAGCAGACACCACGTGACGCAGATACTCAAATTGTTCTCAAGCAAATATGCACTTCTCTTTATTATCTGCTAAATGCTGTTTGTCTATGAAAACCGGCAAGATTGCCCCCAAGTGCTATGTCGTGTGTCGGTGTGCGAAAAGCCATCTTATGCTCATCCTCTTTCTTAATCCAAATCTGTGTCGGTGTTTGAGATAAATTTTTAGCATACAATGCTTGGTAGCTCACCCAATAAACTCCTCAATGTCAGGAATAGGAACTTTTCTGTATCATTTCATAGTTCATATCTCCAATACACTGATAGAGCTATAAAATTTAATTATTTCAACAAAGGAAAATAATTACCGCTAAGGTAGAGAGAAATTCAAGAATCTCCTTCCCTCCAATATTTTTCCAGCCACTTCCAGAATTCTCTGTATTTGCCTCTTCTTTCTGTTCTGCTACTTTTCGTTCTATTTCTTTGATAACCCATTTGGGTTATTAGAATCTTGTCAAGTTCATTGTCAACATGGAGAGCCATTTCACCTCCTGTAGATAAACAATGCGAGGCGAATTTTATTGCCTTCCCAAGGACACGAAATGCTTTATATGCCTTTGCTCTTCAGCATGCCTCGTACTTGCACAAATTTATATTCATACTATCATTGATTTTTTGCTTGCTTTATCTACATTACATAATTGACTTTGGGTTTCGTTTTGTCTATGGCAGTGATAAGAAGAGCACCACATGAATTTAAGATTGCATGTTTAGAGGTAAAAAAGTAAAATTGAACAGCTAATCTTCATCATTATCCTGATGGGTAGGATGTTTTCCTTATTTTGCTTCCAATGATAAAAAAAAATGCAGGATATTAAGAAGCTTTTCCCTCCTGACTACAATCCATTTTATGCTGGGTTTGGCAATAGAGATACAGATGAGCTCAGCTACCGAAAAGTTGGGATTCCAAAAGGAAAGATATTTATAATCAACCCCAAGGTATCCAAGTATCCATCTTTTATGAACTTTTTATGCCTTACTTTTATCAAGTAGCAATTTGGCATTCACTTATAACCGCAAACTTTGCATATGTTTACAGGGGGAAGTGGCCATTAGTCATCGCATCGATGTGAAGTCTTACACATCTTTGCACACACTTGTTAACGATATGTTTCCACCAACCTCACTGGTCGAGCAGGTAACGAATATAAAATCCTTGAAGATATGTCAAAGCAGCATGAGAAAATAAGACTTAAAGATGTCCGAATACTGGTTTTGTTACGTTAGCGCTAATGCTGCTGTTGTCATTTTGTATCTGTGCAGGAAGACTATAACGCATGGAATTTTTGGAAAATGCCATTGCCTGACGTTGATTTGTAGTCATTGCACAGAGAAGACGGGTTTCTATTGACAAAAAAGATCAAAGTGGCCTTTTCTTCCACACGAGATAGAAGTACTTGAAATTCTTCACATTTTGCCTGTTTTCTTCCACAAGTAATTTTGACAGACGGAGCCACAGGAGCAGTGTTTGAAGCTGTAGCTATTTGGGTGGATCAAGCAAGTTCCTATGGAATAGGAGTAAAGTTGTTAGTTGAATTTGTCTCTCAATCTTGTCTTCTTCTGCTTCCTTTTTGGTTATGTTACATTGAGATGCACCTAATTCATTAATTTACAGAATAATCAACAAACTTTTGTTCTTGCTGATGATGCTTCGAGGTTCTTTGATTAAGTTTCACTGTAGCAAAATGAAAATTTATACTAAAAAGTAAAACTAGGTACAAAACTAAATGGTGCCATGTTCTTCTCCCCCTCCCCACCCACACACAAAAAAAAGAAAAGAAAAAAAGGTAATTACATGTTTAGTCCTGAACTTTTAAGTTTGTGTCTAAAAGGTCCCTAAACTTTAAAAGTATTTAATATGTCTCTAAACTTTAAAAATGTCTAATAAGTCCTTAAACTTTCGATTTTTTTTCTAACAGGTCCTTGACACTTCAAAATTTTTAAAAATTAACTCATCTATCAGATATAAAATAGAATTTTATGTCTAATAGGCCTCTAAACTTTCAATTTCTTGTCTAGTAGGTCCGTGGATTTTTAAAAACTGTCGAATAGACACAAAGTTGAAAATTTAGAGATATATTGGACACAAACTTGAAAGTTTTAAGGACTTATATTTGAAGTTTATGAACCAAATAGACACAAACTTGAAAGTTCAGGGACCTAGTAGACACCTTTTAAAGTTATGGGATTAAACTTGTAATTTAAAAAAAAAAAAAAAAAAAAAAACATTTGCCTGCTTGCGTAGCAACTTTAAATTTAATGCCTTGTCAATTTACCTCCCAACATATGGACCAGGTTAAAACCACCCCAAATGCCAGCTCTCTCTCTCACAATCAAATGTGGGACTTAAAGAAACCTCCTTTAGACATATGGGCTGGCTTTTTAGTTGCTAGTTGCAGACGAGTCTGTGGATGCTTCTAGTAATGAGAAAAAGAATAACACTGAAAAACACAGCTGCTTGCCCTCTGTCCTTTTGAAACTTACCCATAAGTTCATACACTTAACCCAAACTACATAACGTCCAAAGTCTTAGATACATCCTTATCCTCTCCAAAACCATGTTCTCCCACTGTTTTCCTTTAGCTGTATGAAATACGTTATTTTCGATGGAAACTTGCTGAGAAAATCCACAACACTGTCAATGTCTTCATCTAGTTGGAGATTATCAAGTTGTATCTTTCAGTCCACATTTGATAACCATTTAGTTTTTAGTTTTTGGGAATTGTTCTTGTTTTCTCATTATTTCTCTACAATGGGTTTCATATTTCTTAAGAAAGCATTTGAACTCTTAGCTAAATTCCAAAAACAAAAACAAGTTTTTGAAAACTATTTCTTTTTCAAAACTTGCTTGGTTTTTGAAAACATATGTAAAAAGTAGATAACAAAACAAGAAAATCCACAGGTGAAAGTAGTATTTATAGGCTTAATTTTCAAAAACAAAAAACCAAATGGTTATCAAACGGGGCCTTAACATTTCATTCCATAGTAGCCATTGCATACAATCTTCTTCTTCTTCTTCTCCCAAACAGATCAAAAGTAGTCTTTAGTTCCACTCAAAGAGTATACAAAGAGTTTGAGAAGTCCTTGGCTATACTTTTTTTTTTTATTTCTTTATTTTTTAACAAGTAACCAACTTTTATTAAGGCAAGTACAATAATACAAAGGAGGTCCAAAAAGGTTAAGCCAAAAGTGGATATTACAAAAAACTTCAAAGAAGAAGAACCCTAGCTTTTAGTAATCCAAAGTAAGGGATAATTAGACAGCAAACTTTAATTAAAAGACTAATGAGAAGCATTAAAATGTGTCAAATTTCAAACAACATTCCACGACCTCTCTAGCCTTACCATTGTTCTCCTATTCCTTTCTAACCAAACAAGCCATAAAGTCGGCTTACTAGAGAACATAGTATTTACCTCAAAAGGGAGAGACCTAAATAATTCTCTTATTTCTTTTTAGCCAAACAAGCCATAGTACATAATGAAGTCGGCCTACTAGAAAACACGGAATTTCCCTCAAAAGGGAGGATCCCAAATGATTTCCTCCAATAGTTTCTTGGGCTTGTGATTCTATCAAGTCTTCAAACCTTGTGGTTCAGCTATACTTTGAGAAAAGTTGACACAACTTGTGGCTTGGAGGCATGTGTTAGAGAGTTTCTAAGGTCTATAATTATTGAGAATTTTTTTTTCCCCGGATAAGAAACAATTTCATTGATGGTATGAAATTACAAAAGAGGGGCATAAAACCTCTCCAATTGGAAGAGAGAGAACTATAGCTATAATGATGAAAGAGTGGAGAACATTTACACCATGAAAGATTCCTCGATTCCTTTCTTGCCAAACACTCCAGCAAAAGGCTCTTATGAAGTTCATCCAAAGAAGCGTTTTCTCCCTTTTGAAAGGGTGACCCCCAAGAGTGAGAGATAGGAGGGCAGGGTCATTAGGAAGAGCAATGGACAAAGTTTTGAGAATAATATCCCAAAAAGCCTTCACAAAATCACATGACAGAAGCATATGGCCTTGTGAATCCGAGCTATTCTTGCAAAGAGAGCGCCGATGGGGAGAAATTGGCAAACCACTTCTATAATACGTTAAAACCAAAATATGTACACAGCAATCTTGTAGATTTCTTTTGCTGATTCGAAAAGAGTTCTGAAGTAATAAATGAAAGAGAACAAACCATATAATGTAAGAAGTCTTTTTCTATTCTATAACAATGAAGAGACATCGAACAGTGAACATATGTAATGTACAACAGTTCTTTACTTATCTCTTCTCTATTAAAACTTTAAGAACTGGTGAGAAATGATGAAGATTTTCAATGAGGGACGAAACTCTCCAAGCATGGACATGATACGACACCTGCATGGCGACACGTCAATTTCTAAAAAAGTAGGACAAGGACAGTTTGGGCACAATTTTTTTAAAGAATATATAGATATGATCAATATTTCATAATAGATAAAACATATAAATTTAACATAAAAAACAAAATATACTTCACAAAAAAAAATATATAAAGTCAAGTTAATTAACAATATGGTTCAAGCCATGGTGGCCTAGATTTAATATCCTATGAGTTATTACCTTGACAACCAAATGTAGTAGAGTCAAGTGGTTGTCTCGTGAGAATAGTCGAGATGTGTGCAAGCTAGTCCAAACATTCACAGAAATTAAAAAAATAAAATGAAAAGAAAATTTTGAAGAGCCTGTAGATATATAGAAGGATTTTGTTGACTATGGCTAGAGGGTGAAGATGTATTCGATGATCAATATATAAGGATTAGAAGTTCTGTGTTTTTACATTGGGCTTACATGGGATGGTCTTTAATTTTTTTCAGAGCCGTGTCCAACCTGTGTCTGAAATTAATATATATATATATATACTATTAGACACATTTTTTGGCATGTTAGACACGTGTCCAACGAATTTGTGTCCAACACGGACACTTTGCCTAAAATAGAGTGTATGTGCTTCCTAGGTTATATTTGTTTCGACAAATCCATTTGTCACTATCTGCATCTAACAGTTTTTTACATCACTTGGTTTGCTAATCTACTGGGCAATTAACAAGAACTTATTTAACACTGATGTTGATTTTAATCAAGTTTACAATATGATTGTCCTGTGTTAGCTTATAGTTTAAAAATTCTTCCAAAGTTCCTTCCCCCCAACGTTATCTCTAGATTTAAGACTTGTGGGGCTGCAAGAAACCTCCTTTAGACATATGGGCTAACTTTCAGTTGGAAGTAAGTCTGATGGACATACTGCCAGTTATCCGATGTTTGGCAAAAGAACATTACAGAAAAAAGGGTCCATAGAATTCGAATGAAATGTATGCTAAAGTTTCCACTTGTTAGATAATACTCAGAAAAAGAATATAGTACACATAACAACAGTCTACATAGTATGAATACCTTAGTCTATCTGGAAATCCCCATGAAAGTACACTCATTCCCATATTTGCAGTATACCAAGTCGTTATCGACTTTCTTATTTCTCCAGCACTGTTTTAAAAGCTATTGGGGGCTGTTACTTTCTTTTGGAATTTGCTGCAAAAAACAACAACATTGTCAACATCCTGATGTTGTGGGAGATTCTCATGCAGTGTGTTCTATTATCATTGAAGTAACAGACAAGAGTGGTTGGTTGAATAAGAGAGCTCATTAGTTGGTGTTCCCTTGGATTTTTTCCCCTCTACTTTTTCCTCTTTCCAGGCTTTTTGCTGATTGCTTCTTACGTGTCAATCACTAACTTTAAAATTTCCTCAAGGTCTTCTCCTTTTTCCCTTTTGAAGATATCTTTTCCGGGAAGTGTTTAACTTTTGTCCTTTTGCCTTTTAAGGAGGCTGAGTGGGGACTCATATTTCTCATGATTTATACATAGCAGAACGCAAAAAAGGAAAAGTTTTACTTTCTCATCCTGTACATTTTCTTTCTTTCTTTTTTTTTTTTGAAAAAAACCAACTCAGTTTAAAATGCTTAATAGTTAGATCTTTAGAACTCAAGGATACAGTTCTACAACCTATAGAATAGATCCAGTTCAAGGAAGGTCATTGATCAATAGTTAGAAATTATGTCAACTGAATGGAAAATATGGTAGATAGACCAAATAGGATTTTAGATTTATGAACAAAAATAAGAGAAACTTCACAAGTTCTTAAAAGAGTACTCGCAAAACACTCACGAAATCTGGTGCAAAAAATTTCACAACAATCTACGCGCTCTTTCGTCGTCTAGAATTCTTTAGACATTTTTCTAGTTGGACTTTGGATCAAACAGGTTTCTCAGACTTATCTTACAGTTGCTGATCAAGTCTTCCAAAACTCAAAGTAGAAATATGAAAGACTTCCATATACCATGGAGTTTTGCAGTGTGTATTATCTGTTCTAATTTACACATAATTTTCTGAACTTTTTTTTCTTTACAGACTTTATTCAATCATAAGTTTGAGCAATGAGATGACTTTGATGGAGGACCACTCATGTCAAATTGACCTCTGCTTCTCTCTCTACTTCTTCTTCCTCTCACATGTTAAATAGACTCTTACAATTCTCTTCTTGGAAGTATTCAAAATATCTAAGGTTTAGTACCTTTAAGCAGTGAATGGTTGTCACTATAAATTCAGACCATCTACATTTCAAAAAGCATCACTTCCTCCACCCTTTTCCTTCATCAAGTTTAAGTGGAGAAAGAAAGCAAAGGTAGAGATGGCCATTGGGCAATTCTCTTGTACCTACACAGAGGATTACATTGAATTGGATATAAGTTCCTCTTCCAACTTCTGCTACTCGCTGAACTCTCCACCTCAAACAAGAGAGTTTGAGTTCCAAATGAATTCGGTTTCTCTTGAAAGAGAAACAGTCATTTCCCATGCTGATGAGCTTTTTTACAAGGGAAAACTTCTTCCCCTTCATCTCCCACCTCGCATTCAAATGGTCCAAAAACTCGTTCAAAACTCCAATACTCTCCATGAAACCAAACCTTGCTTTGAAGAAAACTTCCAAATCTCCTTCATCTCCAGCTCCTCTGCTTCCTCTGCTAACGCAAGCATTTACACCCCTCATGATTCCTTTAATTTTTCCCCTGCCGAGTCGTGCAGGTTCAGTTTTGAGCTAAAACCTGTTGAGCATTGGACAAATACTGAAATGGGAGGCCACCAAAAGCTGAGACAGAATAGGCAGTCCTCTTTGTTTCGGAAACTTAAGGCCTCGCGAGCGTACATCAGGTCCCTCTTCAATAAATCTGCCTGTACAGATGAATCCTGTGCAAAATTAGCAGAACATAGGCCAAAAAGAAAAGAATTAGGCTTTAAAAGAGACCATTTTACAGCTACATTAGTTGACAAAGACAGAGTTAGAAGCCATAGGAGGGCCTCATTCTCTGCAAAACCTTCCTGCTCATCCGCATCGTCTTCCGGTTCTTCCTCATTGTCTTCTTCTTTCTCTTTGAGCTCAAGTGGGATGTTTGATCCACATGTACTGAAGAGATGCAACAGTGCGAGTTCAGAGATGGCGCATTCCATCGAAGGGGCTATAGCTCACTGTAAGCATTCTCAGTTTCTATAATTTCACTCAACGAAAACCAAAACCAAAGCTCGAGACATGGCAATTCCTTCTCTGCTCAGCAAGAATCACCGAAGTGATACAAATAAAGGGAAAAAAGGATAAGAGAGACAAATTGAAGGATTAAAGCTTAAAACTATCCAGTTTGTTTTCTGGATTTAATGTTGTTGCTTTTATAGCTAGCAGTTGTAACTTGTAAGTAAAATCTCTTTAGTCCTTTCAGATAGTGCTTAGTACTATTTTGTTCAGTTACTGTATTCATTGTCTTCCTCTTTGGCTAATGTTGTTTGTCATGAATACAAATGAATTGAGCTGTTATTCTCTCTATCCTTTGGTTTTTTAGACATTTGGAAGCGTAGGTTCCCAAGAAAGATGCTGCAATATATTTATTAATATATTATGATATTCTGTATTTGCCTTTACATGTCTTGACATGAAAGCAGACCAATTAGATTCAATTCTGATTTTGCTGATCTATGCTACAAAACCTTCTTGGGTAGGTGGCTTGTGTATTAAAACTGATAACCCTTTTTCCTGTCTAGTCACTACCAGTTCAATCTAGATTCTACATCTAGCGTAGGGAAGAACTTGAGAGGAATCTTATCGAGTTCATTGGCAGGATGTTCCTACAATGAAGGAGTCAAATCAAGTTTCAAACGAAATAAGTTAAACTGAAAATCGAATTAGCTATGAGATCGTTGCAAAGAACAGAACACTTAGAACAGAGTAAGAAGGATTTCATGTTGAATGCCAAGAATTCTAACACTTGGTCAAATGAGAAACATACCAAGAACATGGTGTTCCCTAGAGATGAGAGTAATCTTTTGCATTACAATCTATGTTTATTTGTTGAATAAGTACCATAAGGTTTCTGCATAAAGAAGTCCTACAAGATGGGGAAATGAAGGAGAAAGGCAACTTTCAATCCAAAGCCTTAAAGGAATCATAGAGGCATTCAAGTTTTGAAGAAACATTTATAACATTGATTGTTCATTAAAGATGATATGAAGAATTTGGTCCATTTGGAATTATAACTTGTAGTTTTATCAACATTTTGATTCAATTTTGCTATTCTCTTGCCAACTTGAGGATAGCTTAAGAAATCTATATTTGACAAAGAGGCCAAATGTTCGAATCTCCCTACTCTGTTGAACTCAAAATTTGCTATTCTCTCTAAAAACCTTGTCTAAAAGTGTTGAAAAATGGTACAAGGCATTGAAGGATCGTTCTATCTCACTCAATGACTCAATTCTTGAAAAACTTTAGACAAATTGAAGTTAAAGTCAGATTTAATCCAATATTTCTCACAAACCCTTTTGAGCTTATTGAAGATAAAGAAGAATTTGGTGTCCCATGAACCAATGGGGCCATTAATAAAAGTGAAGCATGTGAAAATTGTTCTAAGAATTGAAGGCAAAAATATATTAATGAGTGAAAGAAGTTGACAAGTGAGAAGCTTGAAGATATTTTTTTGGATTCAATTAAGGTTATGTGAGTTGTCATCTTCTTCCTCTTCATCATCTTTTTAATTTTAATTTTTTTATTTGTGCTTGTAAGAAAAACCAAAAGGTGAAGCATGGTATCAAATATTTTCTCCCATTGTTTGTCCCCTTTGCCTTGCACTTTTCCCCACATTTCTATTTTTTATTGGGTCCCATCTAATAGGTTTTCCCCCCCTTTTTCTTAGCTACATTGATTTTTTTTTTTTACATTTTGAAATTAGAATTATTTAAATCTCAATAATATATTGTATTCTAGTAAAATGTTACCAAATGAACATATAACAAATCCAAAAGGTGCATGTGCTTGTGTTGGCACATAAATAAAATATCTTCGTTTCTTCATAGTGTAAAATACGAGGTTACATAATTTGAGTTTGCAACTCCCCTTCTTCCATATTTATATAATTCAAAATTGGAAAAAAAAAATCATATGCTTAACATATAGTTTTGGTCCCGTTTATTATCCTTTCTAATTTGATCCCTTGAATTTAAAAAAATTTCTTTTAATTGTTCAAACTTTAACAAAAATATAGTGTGTGGTCAAATTTTTTTATCTAATTTGATCATTTGAGTTTGAGAAGTTTTATCTAAGTCCCTCAAGTTTTAATAAGAATAGTATGTAGTCAAAATTTTTAACAAAAAAGTTTTTGAGAAAGTGAAATAGAGATACGTTTTTTTTGTCTACTATGTGTGATTTTTAATTTAATTTAATTTTTTATTTTTTTAAAGAGTTCAACAACATGTGAGATGAGAGATTTGAACTTTTGACTTTTTGGTCAAAGGTATATGTCTTTAAGCTATGTTCAGGTTGACTAACATGAACAATTTTGAATATTAAAGACCAAGATTATATTTTAACCAAATTATACTCAAGTTTTAATAGGTTTACATCATTCCAAGTTTAAAAGAAACCCTTAAATCATTGCTTAATATATATATATATATATTTTGAGAGGAAGATCAGTGCTTAATAATTGAAGTGTGAAAAGTGTAAGCAAAACCTTTCAAAGCAATACATTATTATGTTTCTAAGATATTTTTTTTTGGGGACCTATATAAGTCACTTCTTGTCCTTTTCTTTCCCTATTTGCATATCTTTACTTGCAATAGAAACCAAAAAGGGAAATGTAGTACTATTTTATTTTTTTTCTTCCAATGCCCCTTTTAGCTCACTTTTCCAAAATTTTATTTCTTACGGTAATATACACTTAAATTAATAATGTAAAAAATTAGAATCCATAATGATTTTGTTTTGAGTTATTTTTTATAAAAACAAATAGTTGGTTTATAAATAGTATTTATGTTTTTTGTTCAATTTCTTAAAAAAAAAACTTTTGAAATGTTTTTTTAAAATTTAAGGTAAAAATACTATTTTGGTCCCTATGCTTTAAGTTTCATTCTATTGTAGTCCATGTACTTTCAAATGTCCAACTTTAGTCCTTGTACTTTCAATAAAGTTTAAAATTGGTCTCTATTGTTAGTTTATTGTTAATTTTTCTGAAGAAAAAAAAATAGTATCTACTAGCATTCCTTCTATAAATTTTGAAAATATGTTCACATAGTATTTTTTCTTACATGAAAATTATTATTATCATTTAATCAATTTCAATAAAAGTTAACTTCAAACTAACGGTAGAGACTAATTTTAAGGTTTATTGAAAGTAAGGGACTAAAATTGAATATTTGAAAATAAAGACTAAAAAAGAATGAAACCCAAAGTACATGGACCAAAATGATATTTTAAATAACAAAAATTTAAGGACAAAAAATAAAGCTTTGAAAACTATATTTTTCGTAATTATGAAATTTTAACTGACTTGAATATTTTCCTCCCAATTCTTCCTTCAATTCTCATGTGAGACCCTAAAATTTCCATTCTTAAAAACAAAAATATTATGAAATGAGCTCTAACTTAAAAACTTTCATTCCAATTCTTCTTTTGGTTCTCACATGAGAGCTTGAAATGGTTTTGGTATGAATTTTTAAAAAATAATTTTTACATGAAGAAATTTCATTTTGTTCAATTATCATCTCAACTTAGAAAAGTTTTATACGACAAATTATTTTCCAAGTTAGTTTCTTTTTTTAAAAAAAAATTGAGCACTTTAATTAAAAAAGTGTCGCATATCATACTATAAATCTAAACGGTTAAATTATACAAAATATCTTTGAACTCTCAAGTAAGTTTCAATTATGCTCTTAGATTTAAAAAAGTTTCATTTTAACCTTTAAACTTTGAAATTGTTTACAAAACTATCTTTGAGATTTTCCCATTAAAACCATGAATGAGAATTTAATGGCAGTTGATGTATAAAAATAAAAAGGCATACCTAACATCCTTTTACAACATCATTCATGTAAATAGACATGGTAGCTAATGCGTAAAAATTGATTTTGTAAATGATGTTATAAATGACGTCACGATATCTTTTGAGTTGAAATGAACAGCAAAAAACGATCTTAATTTTCTATATAGTTGAAATTGAGTTGTAAATGATATGCTATGTATGCCTTCTAGTTTTTATAATCTTCTGTCGTGACAATTTCTATTCTTCATTTTAATGGAATTTTTTTAAACAAATTCAAAATTCAAGAGTTAAAATGAAACTTTTCAAAGTCTAAAGACATAATTGAAACCTACCCTAAAGTTTCAAATGTATTTTGTAAATTTAACCAATCTTAATTTTACCATTTTTCTTTCAAATAATGTCATTTTTGTTAAACTTGTGATAGAAAAAATTTATTTAAAAAATAAAGTCTGATAAAAGTTTGAAATGAGTAGTTTTGATATATATGAAAAATTTAATTTTATAAGCCATGATTTAGAAATTGATCATACAAAATCAATGTTTTAGTTTATTTTAGGCTAAATTATAAAAAAAAAAAAAAAAAAAACTTGTGAACTTTGCCCTTTGTTCCAAAAATGCTTATTTTCTTTCAAAAGTTGCAATATTATATTTAACCTTCCTTAAACGTTTCAAAACTAACCTTGAAGTGAAAATTTTATTATAATGTTAAACGAAAAGTCGACGTGGGGGAATGTCGTTCTTTCAGACTTAATCCATGCAAGCTTTCCAGTCACCACATTGTTCCAGGTCACCGCCATGTCAACTTTTTGTCCAATATTCTTTCGAATTTCTACTCCAAGGGTATTTTTGAAACGTTTATGAAAGGTCAAAGGTAATATTATAACTTTTGAAAGGATAAGAGTATTTTTTAAACAAATGGCAAAGTTCAGGGTATTTGTTTTTTGTTTTTTGTTTTTTGTTTTGTTTTGTTTTGTTTTTAAAAATATAATTTAGCCTTTATTTTATATTCACTAGCCAGTATTCTGTGCGTTGCACCTATTTTTATCTATGACAGTGAAGCTTAGAAACTATTCAATATAATATAATAATAAATAATAAGCATAATTTTCAATTTGTACTAATAATTAGTTTTTGAAATAAAATAAATTATTATGAATGAAAAAAATGATAGTATTATAAAAATAAAACAGTAAAAGAAGTCGTATGAAAAAGATAGGAATGTATTGTGAAATTTTAAATAATAAATGTTAGAAAAAATACAGTTTTAGTTTATGAAGTTTGAGTTTGGTTGTATTTTGGTCTCTAAATTTTCAAACTAACATTTTAACCTTTGAGATTTGGAAAAATGGTTTTTCTGGTCCATGTCGTCAGTTTTCCATTACTTAGCTAATATATAGCTGACTGAATTTTTTTTTATTTTTTTCTCGAGCATTATAAAAATAAAACAGTAAATTAAAAGAAGTCATATGAAAAAGATATGAATGTATTGTGAAATTTTAAATAATAAATGTTAGAAAAAAAATACACTTTTAGTCTCTGAGATTTGAGTGTAGTTATATTTTGGTCTCTGAGTTTTCAAACTGACATTTTAACCTTTAATGTTTGGAAAAATGGTTTTTCTGGTCCATGTCGCCAGTTTTTCGTTACTGCAGCTAACAGAAAGCTGATTGGATGTATATATATATATATATATATATATTTTTTATTTTTTTAAGCTGACATGACATTTCTTTATTAAAAAGTTTTTTTTTTAATTTTAAAACTAAAATAAAATAAATATTTAGAAAATCATTTTTTTATTATTTTCTTAAGCTGGCATGACATTCCTCTCCCATCCTCACTTTCATCTCTATCACAAACCCACCTTCATCGCCGTCTGTTCCTTTTTTTCTTTTTCTCTTCCATTTTCTCTTCTTTTTCTTTCTCTCTTCCTCGCCACCGACCACCATTTGAAACAAAGGAGAGTCTCCCCTTTGTTTCTGAACAGCAGCCGACAATGAGAAAGAGAGAAAGAATAGGAAGAGAAAAGAGAAAATGAAAGAAGAAGAAGGAAGAGGAAGAGGGGGAAGAAGAAGATAAAATGGAAGAGAGAGAGGAAGAAGAATACGAGAAAAGAAAATAAAAAAAGGACAGCGACGAACAACATTCTGTAGTGAAGGTGGATTTGTGGTAGAGATGAAGGTGGGGAGAGGGCGGAAATAAGAGAGAGAAAGAATAGAAAAAGAAGAAAAAAAATATGTTTTTGCCATATCAGCCATTTCACAAATATAAAATTAATATATTTATGCCACATCAGTTCCAAAAATAATTAAAAAAAAATGTCCAGTCAGCCCTATATAACAGAAAATTAACAAAATGGCCAAAAGTGTTAACGTTAGGGATAAAAAAAACAATTTTTGCAAATCTTAGGTGTTAAAATGTCAAGTTTGAAAACTCAGATATCTAAATGCAGCCAAACTCAAATCGAAGGACCAGTTTTTTCCTAAATGTTATTACCAAATTTAACTAACATTAATTTTATAAATTTTAGATTAAACAATTAAAATTTACTAATTATCAAGACATAATAAATTAAATCAAATTATATGATTAAAAATTAAAATAGTGAGAAATTTTATTAGATTGCCAAAATTATAATTAAATATTAAACGGGACAATAGATAAACATACATTTTATTCCCCTCAAGCTACTTTTTAATATTGATTTTTTTTAAAAAAAAAAAGAATCTATTTTTAAAAGATAAATGTACATAATATCATACATTTTGTTAATTAAAAATAGAAAATACAATTTATACGCATTATCACAATTATTAATAAATTTCTCAAAAAAACTAAAATACTAAACCACTTTTGAAGATGAAGTTATTGGAAATTTTAAAAATGAAATGTACAATTATATCTATAAAAAAAACATTTTCTCTCGCAGGGGAAAAGATAACATTTTT
The DNA here is from genome assembly GCA_033996785.1 of Trichosanthes truncata. Taxonomy (NCBI): domain Eukaryota; kingdom Viridiplantae; phylum Streptophyta; class Magnoliopsida; order Cucurbitales; family Cucurbitaceae; genus Trichosanthes; species Trichosanthes truncata. The sequence goes on from JAWPNB010000003.1 coordinate 55,888,436, forward strand.
AAGCTAACTTTTTTTAAAAATAATAATATTTTTCTTTTACAAAAATAAAAGTAAAATAAAACAATATAAAAATGAAAAAAAAAACTAAAGAAAATTACAATAAATGAATTAAACAAAATGGCCTAACTTCTTTTATATAGTACTAGTGCATTACCACGTGCATTGCACGTGTATTTTAAAATTTTAAAATAAATTATTTTTTAAAATGATAAATGATTTAGGTGAAAGTTTTAAGTATAATTAAAAACAATAATTAACATTCATTTTTATATCTTCTCATATTTTTATTTTATTTATTTGGTTGAACATTTTTATTTTAAATATTGTATTTCTCATAAATTTAATTATGATGTAATTATTTAAGTATTATTTTTAAACATTTCTTTTAAAAATATAGCATTATAATTGTGGGATTGAGAGTGAAGATTTTGAGATTTGTCATTGTTATTCTTTTTTTTTTTTTAAATATAGATGGTTGATTTTATTAATGTTTAGCATAAATACTTAAATTTAGGTATTTGTCTGAATTTTTAAATTTTTACAATTAATTATAATCCATGGAAATAAAACTATTTTTTAGTACAAATAAATCAATTAAATAGCTTTCATATAATAATTTAACATTAGTTTTTTTTTTTTGGTATTATTATTATAACACATATATATATATTTTTTGAAATGTATAACACATGTTTGTTTAGTATGTACAAACTTATATGAAATAGTAAATAATGGATGTTATTTTTATAGTCTTATATGTGCACAGGTGGTTAATATATCAGAGAATTGATAGAGGGTTAATTTTAATTCAAATGTAAGATCATATTAGCCAAATTAAACATAACTCAATTGATTAAAACATCGATAACCTTCTTAATAGCACTAAATTTGTTTAGTTATGCTTTAATCACTTATTTTATATATTTCCATTATTTTTTACTTACTATTCAATATAAGGTATATTTTTGTTAAAAACTCTTTTTTATTTAGTTTTTAGGAGAAATTAATTTAATCACTCCATCAAATTTCAGATTCAATTTTTATTTAAATGTTGGCTAGAGTTTTAAAAACCTTATTGAAATTAAAGTTAAAATAGGTTAATATATAAATAAACATTATGGGACATCTCTAGAAAAAAACTAAACTATAGTATTTGCATCAAGGGTGTACAAAAACTAAACCAAATTGATTATTGGATTGAACCTACGAAGGGACCAATATAATTTTTATTAATATTTTAATTATATATATATGGATGGTTTAGAGATTTTGATGTAAATTTATGAATATAAAAAATAAAGAATGAAAGCCACAACTACATTCAATGGTATTTTTGTAGATTGTAGCTTATATGTTTTCAAAACCCTAGTGACTTGTACTTTCCATCTTTAACTGATTTCACCTTTACCTTACCTCTACTATCACAATGGAGAAACAACCACATGTTATCTCTCGCTAGACAAACACTCACCCATTTTTCTTTTCCCATCAGTCTATCTCTAGACAAATACTCACCATTTCTCCCATTCGTCTCTCATATTTTTCATTCATCATATCGTCTATGTTGATTAGCTTCTTTCGCCCTTGGTCAGTTATTGTTCAAGTTCTCTGTCTCTTGCTTAACCTCCCTCCCCTTGATTTGCCTCTCTATTCATTCATCAAGTTAATTTTCTACTTGCTCCTACTCAAATGTGTCATTCAAAATCATTATATTTGGCACCATCAATCTCTCTATCACATACACTTTGCTAAATGTAGATGAACTTACTTAGTTTGAGTAACCAAATTGAATAAGTTTGATTTTCTCTATTAGTTAATTCATTTGGACTAAAATCAAAATTATATGTTATTTGATGATATTTTTCCTTTGGTTGAGAAGTGTGAGCAATGTATTGAGAGAAAAAAACTGTTGAGTAGTGACGATTCAAGAAAGTAGTGTATATTATAAGGAAAAAAACTCTGAGTGCATGGACTAAAATCAAAACTATATCTCATATATCGTCTCATATCTCATACAAATAAAAAGAAAGAAGAAAGAAAGAAAAGGTTGAGTGCAATGCATACCTAAATCATACCTTCTCGACTAATTGGGTTTTAAGCTAATTGGATTTTGAGTGTGTTTCTCAAATGGTTATATTTATATAATTTAGGTGAAATTCTATTAGGCATTTTCAATTTTAATAATAATGAAATAGGAGTAAATTTGTAACGGTAATTACTTAATACAATGACTTTAATGTTTAGGCAATTAATTTATATGTTACAAATACATTAATTTTTCGTTTTGTTAGTTAATTTTAAGGTATTTTAAATAAATTATTAATTATTAAGAATAAAAAGGATTAAATGGTTAAAAAAATTATGTAAATTTGAGGAAAATTTTCATATTCTAATATTCTATGTGATATTTTATGATTTAAATTCAATAAAATAATTTGTTAGAAATGGTAAGACTTTTAAAAAGAATTTTATTTTTTAATTAAATTATATATAATTAAAGTTAGTAATTATGTAAATAAAGAGAAAATCTTTCATATTCCAACTAATTAAATATCATGTAAATTAAATTAAATATATAATTTAATAATTATTATTAATTAATTGTGTGTGGCATGCTTTATTAATTCAAGATTTATTAAAGAGTAATATAGTCCAAAATTGTTTTACAAATATTGTGGCTTTTTAATGTGTGGCATGCTTTGTTAATTCAAGATTTATTAAAGAGTAATATTGTCCAAAAATATTTTTCAAATATTGTGGCTTTTTAATATATTATAGATGTAGATTATAGATTATTGGTTTATTGCCGTTCATACTCTTTTTTCGCCTTAAGGATATTTAAAGAAAATTTTTAAAAAATACTTTTAGTAGTCTATTCAAATATATATATACATATTTAAAAAAAAAGATATTTATGACATCCATATAAATAATATTTCTAATTTTAATTTTGTTCACATGAGATTTTCGGAGAAATTTAATTTGTGGAATGAACTTGATTTTATTGATTTTTGTGAAGTGTTACAATCTCAAATATTTATCCTATAATTCTTTCTCTTAAATATGTAAACTTTGAGCTCTGACTTATTGATTTTCTTGGATCGGCCTGTGGGCTTGTTGATCCTCTTGGATTGACTTGTTGGCTTGTTGATCTTGGATCAGACTGTTATCTTGTTGATCTTAGATCGGCCTGTCGGTTTGACGATTTTGGATCGACTTGTCAGCTTGTTGATCTTGGATCGACCTATCAGTTTGTTGATCTTTTTAAAGTCTTCTAGTCGTTGAATATTCTGAATTCTGAATCTTGCGTCTTTTGAATTCTTTGGATTCTCTGACTGGACTTGAAGCTTCTAAATCTCTAGTTAAATGTTCTGGATTCTAGCTCTTCTGAATACCTTCAAATGAAGGGTGACCTCCTCTATTTATAGGGTTTGGTGGACCTTGTATGGGCTTGGGCTTGGTCTTGGTTTACTTTAGGTCCAACTTTTAGACTTGGGCTTATTTGAGTTTAATTCAATCATTTTCAATAAACTTGAATTATTTAAATTTGGCCCAATTTCTTTTTAATGATCTCAGACTAAACTAGTTTTGGGCCCAACTGCCATGTGGCATAATTTGATTGGACTGACTTAAGTTGTCCAATGGATCAATACTAGACATGTGACATTATTTGTTTTGCCAATTTTTCATGTCTTTTAATTTAATTTGAGGACACACGTAAATTTGTAATTGGTCCCAAGTTCATCAATATATATTTTTATTATTAATATAAATTAATGATGTGTGGCAATTTGTGATTGACCGAAGTTTCTCATTCAACAAATTTAGTCCCAAAAAAATTATATTACAATACTACTATATGTTTAATATCAATTCCCACACCAATTTATGCCACAAAAAAAAAATCCCACTAAACCTTAAACTTACCGATCAAACTTTTCTTTCCAATTTCTAATGGAATTCAATAGCTTAGTGAAGGATTTTTTCATATTCAAGTTTAAATAGATGGATCAACTTTTACCCAGCCTAAACAATTAAGATTCAAGTTCTTACAAATTGTAGTAGCAACAAAAAAAATTATACCGATTTAATCTAGACACTACCAATCAATCTCAAACAACAAAGAAAAAACAACCAAAGCATTTTCTTCATGTGAAATCTTAGTGTCAGCACATAAAAAAAAATTGTTTCATTTTTAAATGTTATTTAATATAGAAAATATTTGATAGAAGGAATTTGAGTTCATTTCAGGATCCAACAATGACAAAAAATTTATAGAGAATAAAAAAAATTAAGAAAAATGATTTTTTTTAAAAAATAGTCTTTGGCAAGCTGTACAACTCACCTTGAGTCAAGTATCCCCCAAACCTCAACTTCTCCATGCATGCATGTTGAACAAGATTCACACTTCATCCTTTTGTAACTTACGATTATTAAAAAAATTGTAACTATTTGTTTGTTATTTTGAAACGATTCCACATTGATAACTTTTATTGAGGTTTACAATTTTGAGTCTTTATAAATTCATCAAAGTTTTAATTTAATTTGTAACAAAACACTAAATTTGGCAAAGGTTTATTTTAAATTGTATAATTCATTTAAGCATTAAATTCTGAAATATGATTCAACGTATTTCCACGATTTCTATATGAACGCTTACAATTTTTACTATTCCTCAAAGCTTTAATTTAATTTGTACATTAAATTATGAAATGATTCAACGTAAATTTCTACTATTCATCAAAGCTTTAATTTAGTTTGTAACCAATCACTAAATTTGATAAACCTTTATTTTAAATTGTAAAAAGGTTAGAAATGTAATTAACTCAAAATTAAAAGGATAAAATTGACCAAAAATATTTTTCGAAGTTTCTAGCATTTTAATATATTATTTTAAATTGTAAAAAGGTTAGAAATGTAATTAACTCAAAATTAATAGGATAAAATTGACCAAAAATATTTTTCGAAGTTTCTAGCATTTTAATATATTATAGATATGGATAGGTGAGCATTTTATGAAATTGCCATGATGCTAATGTTGACTTTTTTTCCTTTTTTGAAAATTGCTAATGTTGACTTTTTAAGTCACGATCGATTCACTATTATTCAAATAAATTAGTCAATTAACAACATGCCTGAGAGAGAGAATTTTATTTATAAATAGTAGTAATTAAATTACATCATTATGATAGTTAAATAATAATAATAATAATAATAATATAAACAGAATCGTGAAAGTAAAAACTTATTAACAACGGTCCTCTTGATAATAAATTTTTTTAATTAATGATGTATTTGTTCTTCATTTTTTAAACTAGAAAAAAGAAAAAACTCTTTAAATACGTAACCAAATGAAAAAAAAAAACACAGAATAAGAAAAACTACATAGATTATTTGAAAACTATGGCCAAATGATAAGGAACTTGGATGTTTTTGGGTTGATCAAAAACACCTTTTTACTTGCTTCATTTTTGGTCTCTCCATTCATGTATTTTGGTGATTTGAGTCTGGAACATATGTGAATTTATGACTTGAATTTAGATGTTTTATTAGTTAAATTTTGTACGATTTATTAGCTAATTTATGAGTAGTTTCTTAATCTGATTATCATTTTAGTTAAGAATTGACTAAGTAAAGCACATGGGTAAAAATAAAAATTTTCCTAAAACTTATCTTATATCATAAATTATTATTAAGAAAAACATGTTTTTTTTTCTTAATCTTACAATTTTAAACTTGGTCTTAATGTTTCAAAATATTTATTTTAAAAGTTAAATAATTATTTTGGTCGTTGTTAGCCTGCCACAAATATTTGTGCACGAAATACACCTGCCTTAACATATGTCCATTTTAACATGCTATTATATATTTAAAGTCATGTCATCTACTTATTTAAACAAATGTGATTGTAAGATTAATGACAAAGACTAAAATACTATTTATTTTTTTTTAAAGTTTAAGAACGGACATAGACATTTTAAAGTTTAGAAACTAAAATATAATAAACTAGAAAGTCTAATGCTAGCACGAAGTTTAAACCAGAAAGGTAGATTAAGAACAGGCATAAGCATCTTTAAAGTTTAGAAACCAAAATGGTTAAATTATAACTTCAATTGCTAAGGCCCCGTTTGATAACCATTTGGTTTTTGGTTTTTGATTTTTGAAAATTAAGCTTGTTTTCCCCCAATTTCTCTACAATAGTTTTCATCTCCCTTAAGGAAGTATTTGAATTCTTAGTCAAATTCTAAAACCAAAAACAAATTTTTAAAAACTATTTTTTTTAGTTTTCAAAACATGGCTTGGTTTTTGAAAACATAGGCAAAAAGTATATGACAAAACAAGTAAAACCATAGGTGGGAGTAGTATTTATAGGCTTAATTTTTAAAAACAAAAAATAAAAAACCAAATGGTTATCAAACGGGGCCTAAACTTTCACATTTGTATTAAATATGTTCTTGAACTTTAAAAAATGTCTAATAAGTCCTTAAACTTTCGATTATGTATCTAATAAGTCCAATAGCTTTCAATTTTCTACCTAATAGGTCATTGATCCATTTAATATTTTTAAAAATCTACAAATCTCTTGAACACAAAATTAAAAGTTTAATATTCTATTAAATACAAAATTTAACTTTACGTCTAATAAATTCGTTAATTTAAAAAATGTTAAATATGTCAATGATCTATTAGACACACAATCAAAAATTTAAACACTTAAATATTTTTTAAAGTTTAGAGATCTATTTTACATTATATTTATAAATTTATTTATATTAATATTGGTTTGAAATGTGGAAAAAGAAATTGAAAATAATGGAGTAGCTATCTTCTTAGCTGGATGGAACTGGAAGGAATAGCATGATGACGTCAATAAACATTTTGTTTAGGAGCTTTTGTCGTCTTAGCGAAACGACAGGTAAGAAAGACGCAACCTTTTGGAACTGTCGTTATCCTAAATATTCATCATTGCATTAAAACACACGGAGCCGTACGGTTTGGCACTTTATTTTTTTTAATGGGTTAAATTATTAGTTTATTTATTTATTTTTAATTCAATTATTGTGAGGTGGCAATTGAGAGATGATAATTGATGTCTTATCTATGAAACTATGCTTAAATTGATAGTTAAATTGTAAGTTTAGTCTTATTTTTTCTTTTAATCTAATACATCTCTAAGTTTTAAAATGTATCTAATAGATATTTGAACATTCAATTTTGTGTTTAATAAGTTCCAAACTTTAAAAATTGTTTATTAAGTCTCTAAACTTTAAATTAATTTATGTCTAACAAGTCTTTGAACTTTCAATTTTGTGGCTAATAACTCTTTGACTTATTCGACATTTTTTAAAATTCACGAATCTATTGAACACAACATTGAAAGTTTAATGTCTTATCAGACACAAATTTTAATTTTATGTCTAATTGATTAGTTAATTTTAAAAAATGTTGAATGTCCCAACGACTTATTAGACACAAAAAAAATTAAAAGGTCAATGCTTATTTAACATTTTTTAATTTCAAAATCCTATTATACACAAAATTGAAAGTTCAAGAACTTAATTATTAGACACAAATATGAAAGTTTAGAGACTAATCCGTAATTAAAACTTTTTTTAAAGTTTAGGAACTAGGATATTTTAAAAGTTTAGTAACGAAAATGGAACAAATTTAAAAGTTCATACATTTATTTAAAAACAACGTAGAAATCTTTAGCTATGATCCTCTTATTTTCACAGATGGAATAAATTGATTGGTTAGTATTATGCCAGTCAACCAATGCAAAATTTTAGATAATAAATTAAATAAATGAAGCTTTCAAAATCTCATATGTATGATATTTCGATACATTGTTCCTAGACCTGTTGAATTTTTATAGGTCTACAATTTTTTTGGTTCTAATTTCAATCTGATGCTTGTTGTTTGAAGAAAAAAAAGATTTGAAGAAAGGAAAATGACAAGATAATTAGATATTCGATTGAATTGAGATCACCCATTTTTTTTTTATTACCTTTGATTTACTTGACTTTGAGAAACATTGACTTGTATACATGCAACATTTCCTTTTTATTTTTCAACCAAAATAATATAATAATATGTATTTCAAATTCCTATTTTTCAATTAATGTAGTGACTTATCATGTAAAGACAAAATGTCTCGTTATGGACCTATCGCATTTATAAACAACTTGTTTTATAAGATTTTTGCTACCCATCACCAATGTGTCAAAGACGTTTAGTAATGTTCAATAAAACGATAAGGATCATGATGGAAGTTTAAAAAATATAGAGATCGAAATGACATAATGGTTAAGATATAAAGATTTAAAATATTTCTACTAGAGAGACGTGACCAAACCTCATATTATGAGCCATCCATACAAAAACAAAAGAAATATATAAATATATAGAACTAAATAATATAGCTAAAGTGAGCATAACTTAACGGTAATTAACATGTGTACCATCAATCAAAAGGTTAGAGGTTCAAATCCCCCATCCCTCAATATTGTTGAACAAAAAAAAATATAAAAGTGAAAAATAAAAACTAAGGGCCTATTTGGGTACTGAGTGGGCTATAATAACATGAGTTATAATAGTCTGTAGAATTATATAATATTGTTTAAAATGCAGAGTTATTTAGTCTGGAGTTATAATAGTATGTGTTTGGGATGCAGAGTACTCTACAGATTATTATAACTAAAGATGTCCACGAGGTGGGGCAGGGTCGGGGATGGCTTCCTCGTCCTCGTCCCCGCCCCCCATTTCATTCCCTGTCCCTACGAAATTTCCCATTTAATTTTGCTAGGATTGGGGCGGGGATTCTCCGTAGGAAATTCGCAGAGATCAAGTTCCCCGCGGGGAATTATTCTCCGTTTATATTATATATTTATATTTTTAAATTTTGATTAAATAAAATATTTTTTTAGAAAATTTCTATTTAAATTATTAATTCATAATGGTAAATTTCTATTTGAAGAGAATTTTTTAAAATTTTCTTTAGAAAAATAAAATAATACATCATATAATATTAAATTTAGTATTTATTATATATATAAATATACATAATAAAAAACAATAAAGTAATCGGGGCGGGGCCGAGAATGGGGCTGAGACAGGGACAGGAAATTTCTATGCCCCGTTAGGGGCAGGTCCCCACGAGGAAAATGAACATATCTAATTATAACATAGGTTATTATAACCCACGCCCCAAACAACCCCTAATAAATTATGACTCTTGTGTTTTCATGTTTGTTTAGCTCAACAAGGTATGGGGTGAGACATCAAATCTTCAATATCAAGAATGGAAAGTAATAAATGCCTCGTCCATGAACTATGCTCAAATTGACTTACATTATCATGATTAAATGTAGCATTTGAAAAAAGTTATATAGATTAAGTTTAAACGATGAAATTAATTATAAGTTAATTTTATCTTATGCCATAAATTTATTTTTTAAAAGAGAAAATCATAAATATAGGGGTGAGAATTGAAACTCATTATCTTTTTGGAGAGGTTGAGATACCTTAATCACTACTATGCTCAAGTTGGTATAAAATCATTATGCAATTCTAAATAAAAAAAATCAATACACCATATTTTAGTTGTGTTGACACCATCAATCGTGGCTATTTAATCGTAAAATGTTTGCAATTCCTATTCTAGATTTACAAATTTTGTTAATCGTTCGCAAATTCATTAGGGTAGGCCTATTGGAAGAAAAAAATTGTTGAGGAAAAATCATTTTGTTGCCATAAGTCTTTTTTGTCCACGCCATGGGAAATCATCGACAAATATGTATCTCCCAATAGTTTTGATCCTCATTGGGAGAGCCAACTTCTGCCGACGAGGTGCAACTTGTCGACGTGCAGTTCCTTCATCTACCAATTATTTGGAAAAAATTTCCAATATTACGGAAGTAACGTAATCCATTTGTTTACATTATATTTTATTACCAATGGACCCTACATAATTTTAAATGAAAATAGTATGACAAAATTTTTCATACTACGGAAGTTCTAGAATTTTTTCCAACCATTTGTATCTTGTCAACAACTCTTGTCTTTGCTGACTCAACAACTCTTGTCTTTGCCGACAAGGTACATAACCTGAAGGGTATCCCAACAAAATTCGCATTTAGTTGGAAAAAGTGTTTTTTTTTTAATATAAAATTATTCTAATTTCATTAAAACCTAAAAATTCATTGAAACGTGAAAATAGTTGTAGGGATCATACATCCAAAATTATCATAATATTCAAATTTTATATTAAACAAAAGGTCGTTCTTACAACTCATAAGTTAAAACTAAATATTCAAATACAACCTAAAACAACAAATTTAAAATACACACAAGTGTACTCGAAAGAACAAAACAAATAATAAGAAATGCACTTTACCCCTCGAACAAAAAAAAAAGAAAAAAAGAAAAAAAGAGAAATACTTAAAGAATCATTTGAAAGTAGCTATAAAGTTCCTTAAATGTTCCGAATGTCCTAGAAATGCCTAAAGTGCTATCTTGACAATCCACCTAACCTAAAATGTGCCTATAGTAAATCTTTAAAGAACTCTAAAACACATAACTCACCCCTCTTGTACTATGAGGCGAGCTTATTGAGGGTTTGTCAAATTACAATTTATAAATCAATCCTAAGCTACTTGTAACATTGAGTGGACCGGGTCAATCTCAGGAAACCGAATATCAATTTCTCAAATTAAATTTGCAAAGGAGAAAATAATTAAAAATGGGATTTTTGTGTTTTTATAAATAAAATAAAACATAACCAAATAAAAATAAAGATAGATCAAATCTTACCAAAATCCAATTCAAATGTACGATTTTATCCAATTGCAAAATCGATCATAGGCGGCATTCAGAACATTTTAAACTTAATAATGCAAGTACTTGGTCAACTTATTAGGAAACCCCAAAAAGCAACAAATCCCCAAAAGTCATTGACTCTAACAAATGCCAAGTCAATACTAATTACCTAAACAATTGGACACGAAATCGTTCCATATTATTTAGATAAAAGCATTAAGCACTTTAGAAAGACCAAGACAAACCGGTTAAATAAAATAACTTCAACCTAACCAAATTGCTCCTCTAATACCTAAAATTAAACATGCAAGCTATGCAGTTATGGAAAACCATAAACGACCCACATGTAATAATCCTAATGCTATAGAACTTAATCAAACACGACAATTACAGATCATGCATCATGAATAGCAATCGAGCATATACAATGATCGAGGTGTCAATTCAATAAAAAATACATGCTCGTAAAATAAATACATGAATCAAAGAACACTTGCAATTATAAGAAAACTACATTAAAGTTCGAGCATCACAACATTACAATTGACTGCAACCAACCTTTGAATTGGAAATGCGAGGTTTAGTCGAGCATATCCATAAAATTCTTCAAGCTCAACATGGTTCGATTTGATACAATAATTGTCTAAGGAGAAAAGAGAAATAAGTCTAAAAAGCTCCATTAAAAACGTGTAGGCTAAGAGGCCAAAAGATGCTTAACCCTAAAGTGAAGATTTGTTTAAATAAGGCAGACAACGTCTAGATGCTAAGGATGGAGTCAAGACGCTGCCTTCGCAAATAAGGAACAAATCTGGCGAAATCTGGGTAGTGTCTAGACACTTCAAGTAGCTTATCGACGCTACCAGTGTCGAGGGTAGCCTCACCGCAGCATTGAGCGAGCCTTGCATCCTTAATATGGCCAGTGTCTAGATGCTATTCCTGCAGATCTTCAAGCTTTATTTGGCAATGTAGCAGCGTCTTGATGCTCCAAAACAGTGTCTAGACTCTCTACTCTCGGTTCCTTTGGTTTGGATGGTATCTCTTCTTAGTTTAAATGCTCAAAATAGACCCGATTAGCTTCCTTTTCAGCCCGATTCATCCAAAGTCTTCCAAACAACTCTGAATTGCTCAATCCTGACAAAATAGACAAATAAACGTGTGAGGGCAACTAAACTAGCATAAAATAAGTTTATAAAGTAGCACTTCTATAGTGCCAACATACTACAAAGTAATCTAAAAGGTATCTAAGTGATCTAAAAGTGCCTAAATGCTATTTTGACTCTGAAACCAACTTAGAAGGTGCCTAAATTGAACCTAAAGCACATAACCCTACCCCAAAGCTACAAAGTGGCCTAAAAGTGCCTAAGTGTCATTTTAAGTCTAAAACATCAAACCTAGAAGGTGCCTTCTTTTAAGCTACAAAGTGTCATAAAAGTATCTAAGTGTCATTTCGAGTCTTAAAATAATAGAGAAAGTGTCTAAAGTAAACCTAAAGTACATAACTTGCCTCCTAAAGCTACAAAGTAAGCTTAAAACATGCATGAGTGCCATTTTGAGTCTAAAACTAATCAAAGTGCCAAAAGTAATCCTAAAGTACATAACTCGCCTCCTAAAGCTACACATAGGCTTAGAGGCTAGAAGTGCCTACGCTCGTTTGGATTCAGGGCATGGGGATGGGAATAAGGGTAGGAATCAACAAATGATACATAATCCATTGTTTGGTACAAGGTTTGGAAATTTGACCGTGGGAATGAGTTATTTCTATAGTTTTTGGAAATCCATGAGTAAAGGTATTTGATACCCATAAAAGCACGGGTTTTCTTCATGCCCTTCTCTTTCTCTCTCTTATTTTTGTTAATATCCATCTTTCCTTTGAATACATTTATTTATTCTATTAAAATTAATTAATGTAAATTAAGTTTTATAATCAACCGAATTATATAAAAATTATTTTATTATAATGTATCGAATTAACCCAATTAATTATTCAATTTTAATAAATTAATAATAACTAAGACCCATTTGATAACCATTTGGTTTTTGAAATTAAGCCCAAAATACTACTTTCATCTATAGGTTTCCTTGCTATGTTATCTACTTTTTACATGTATTTTAAAAAATCAAGCCAAGTTTTGAAAACTAAAAAAAAAAAGTTTTTGACACCTTGTTTTTGGAATTTAAAATTTGGCTAAGAATCCAAATGTTTCCTTAATAAAGATGAAACCTATTGTAGAGAAATTGGGAGAGAAAACAAGTTTAATTTTCAAAAACCAAAAGTCAAAAACCAAATGGTTATCAAACAAGGCCTAATTAATTGATTAAAAATATACCAACAAATTCTCATTTATAAAAAGGAAAAAAAAATCAATTTGATGAAATAACTAATTAGTGAAAATTGAATAGATGGTAGAAATTGCAACATTTAACTAAACCTAGAGTCCAATTTGATGACATCAAAAGAGAGTGAAAATTGATACACAGTAACATGTTTATAGGAAAAAATTGAATTTTTGTTCTTTTATAAAAATATACTAAATTGAAACTATTAATAAATTAGTAATCTATTAACTATATTTAATTAATTGAAATAATTTAGTATAAAAAATTTAACTTTGTATAATTATTTATTCACTTAAAACTACACAATTATTATGATCAATTAATTTAATTACATCTATTTGTTGAAGAATTCATTAATTAATGCATCATAATTATATAAAATTTATAAAATTAATCTCATAAAAAAGACAAAAATATAATTTATTATTATAAAAATTAGCATTCTCAGGTGTACAACTAAATACAACAATCTATAATTCTCAGCAATCTTATTCTCAGACATCTATTATTCCCAGACATATAAGAAAACTTGAACCAAACAATCCCTTAGGCCCCGTTTGTTTCACTGGTTTTAAGATGAGTTTTTTTTACTTGGGACTTTTTTCCTTGGAAAATGGAGAAGAGAAAAGAGAGAAGAGAAAGAAAAGTAATAATTAAACTCCCACATATTAATTACCATCCATATCCAAACACATGCATGAGTTATTTTTATCTATGGGTTATAATTACTTGGGTTTTTAATTCCTAGGTTTTTAACTCCCAGATATTTTATATTTGCAATCCAAACGGGCCGTAAGTGTCATTTTAAGTCCAAAACCAACCTTGAAAATGCCTATAGTAAACGTAAACACATAACCCACACTTGAAAAATGCTATTTTGAGTCTAAAACCATTCAAGTGCCTAAAACACCTAATCTCCCCCCTAAAGCTAGAAAGTGACTTAGAAGTGCCTAAGTGCTATATATTCTAAGTCTAATATCAACTTAGAAATTGCTTATAAAGTGAACCTAAAGGATATAACCCGCCATCTTGAAGCTACAAAGTGGCCTAGACGTGCCCTAAGTACCATTTGAGTCTAAAACTAATCTAGAAGGTGATAACTTGAACCTAAAGCTTCCCCTAAAGTTACAAAGTGGATTAGAAGTGCCTAAGACCCTGTTTGTTTCATTGGTTTTGAGATGAGTTTTGGCAATGGTATAGAAAATCAATATTTGTTTTATTGTTATTTACTTTTTAAAACCCAAATAATTATTACCCATAGATTAAAATAACCTATGAACCATGAGATTTTATTACTCATGTAGGAGATGGGTTTTTTTTACTTGGGACTTTTTTCCTAGGGAAATGGAGAAAAGAGAAGAGAGAGAAAAATAATAATTGCACTCCCAAATATTAATTTCCATCTATATCCAAACACATATATTTATTACCCATAGATATTGTATATTTGCAATCCAAACGGGCCGTAAGTATCATTAACCAACTTTGAAAGTGGCTAAAGTGAACCTAAAGCACAAAACTTACGTAAGTGTCAAGCATTCAGCTACAATAAACCTAAAATGTCCAATAATGCCATAATCTAAAACCAACTTAAGTACTTGAAGTGAACTTAAAGCACATAAACCTGTTCCTTGAAATTACAAAGTGGCTTAGAAATGCGAAAGTGTGCCTAAGTGCACACTACTTTCTAATTTCACCTAAATTTACGAAGTGTCAAGCTTTCAGTCTGAATAATGAAATATATATATTTTTTATTGACTAAATTGGCCAAGAAAAGCACGTAAAGATGTTGGACGACGAACTTGATTTGGAGAGAGGAAATGGTGAACAAAGAGATTGCAAAGAAGATAACGTTGTGGCGGTGAAGAAAACAGTTTTGTCGACATCGAAGAGATGTCAAAGAGGCCAAAAATGGTGGGTGCTGCAGAGAAATGCATAGGAGAAAAGAAAATCTAGCGCAAGGTTGAAGACGAACATCCATACAAAATTGTTTCGTCAAGAGAAATCCACATGGTGTCGAGAAAAGTGCAACACACCCATATCGAAGCTTTAGAAAAGCAACATTTCGCAACGTAATATGAATGTTTAAGAATGATTTTAATCAATAATTCAAATCATTTTTGCCATGTTCAAAATTATTCTAAAATATTTCTTTAATCATTTAAAATCAACTTAATATTTGATTTTAAAATTGATTTTAAATAATTAAAAGCATGTTTCAGAATGATTTTGAATGCGATAAAAGTGATTTTAACCATTTTAAAATCATTTTCAAACATGTCCATAACACTTCGAGAGAAGCAATTTCACTCAATATCAAAGCATTAGAAAAGCAAGTACTCCTAACATTGCATTTTACTTAGGCTTTCTAACGAAAATTTAATTTGTTAGCATAGATACTCTTTTCGTTGTGTTTTTTGTTTTTCTTTTTTTACTTCCAAGTGGCAGGAGTTAGCACCAACTAAGTAATGCCCGCGATACCTTGTTTCATCCTCTCGATGGAATTCATTTTTTTTTTCATTGCGAGTTAATTATTGAATAACTAAATTAATGATTAATAAAATTAAAACTAAAACATCAACTTGTTGTTTCTTCAATAGAAGTAAATGAGC
This sequence comes from Trichosanthes truncata, assembly GCA_033996785.1. Taxonomy (NCBI): domain Eukaryota; kingdom Viridiplantae; phylum Streptophyta; class Magnoliopsida; order Cucurbitales; family Cucurbitaceae; genus Trichosanthes; species Trichosanthes truncata. Next base: position 55,904,203 of record JAWPNB010000003.1, read on the forward strand.
TCAAAGTCAAAAGAGTGAAGGAGGGAGAAGTATAAACAAGTTTTTTTAAAAACTAATAATGCCCAAAACTTTAAGCTAACGAATGTATATATAAGTTAATGTTGCTTTTGTTACTATATCAATTTATAATTAACTTTATGTTATATTTAATGATTCAACTAATTTCCTTTTCAAAAAAAAATTCAATTACCTTTTAATAAGTTGGTCAAGAGGAGAAGCATAGATAGACAAAAAGAGCAAGATAGTGATTTCTAATATCATTTTGCGTCATGATGTAGAATGAACATTTTAATATTTTGTGCCATGATGTAGAATTAACTTTTTAATGTTATTCCCATTTTAACTTATCGTTTTTTTAATAGTAAGCGCATGTTTGGAACGACTTTTCAAATGCTTAAAAATATTTTTTACACTTAACTGTTTTATAAACACTTAAAAAGTCTCTAAATATATCATTTTATTTATAATGTTTAAACATTTCTCCAATTTTGTTCTAAATATTTTAATTTTATCTAGGTATAAAAGTTTTCAATCAAGCATCTACTATATAATATTATTATTAAAGTTGAATAATAAAAATATGGTTAAAACATCATTTTTGTCTATGTACTTTGAGACTAGTTCTATTTTAGTCTATCTACTTTCAAATGTCCAAATTTAGTCATCGTACTTCCAATAATCTTAAATTTAGTTCTTACTACTAGTTTATGGTTAACTTTTCTATTTTTTTTTTAAAAAAAAGAATCTATATTAGCATTTTCTCTATAAATGTTCTTAAATGAAAATTATTATTTTTATTTTACTAAGATTGATAAAAGTTAACTTTTGTTGAACTCAAAAAAAAAAAAAAAAAATCAAATTAACAATGAGTAATTTTAAGATTGGTAGAAAGTATAACTAAATTTGAACATTTAAAAGTATATAGACTAAAATAGAATATTATGTAAAATACATAAACCAAAATGGTATTTTAATAAAAAAAAATATTGACACACATAACATTTACTATATAATACTATTAAAATTGAATAATAAAATTATTAATGTAGCATTAAAAAAAATATTGGTTGCTTTTCAACGTTAAATGTCTACATCATCCTACTCAATTAAAAACCCAAATAGACTTGGCATTAAACTGAAAATCAGATCTTACTTACCTGAAAGCAAAAATTTGAGTCCTCTTAAATTTAATAGCTCTAGTAAATGTGTCAATCTGAACATACCTTACGGGATAACATACCGATTACCATTCTAAAAGAAGTTTGATCCTCACGATCCCACCATCACAAATTATTGAACTCCAAAAAAAAAAAAAAAAAAACTCTAGTGAATGTGTAACCTTTTTTTTTTTTTGAGGAATTTTCTTTTTTTCTTTTGGTAACTCGCAATCTTTCTTTATTTGTATAACAAAACCTCTTTCTTTGCAAGTAGGCTGGTGACATATTGAAATTGGCAGCCTTCTAAACATGCATGCAATAACATTTCTTTTCATTTTTCTTAAGAGTAGTTGGGCCAAGTATATTTTTTAAAAATGTTGAGCTTCTTAATTCGGCAAAAAGATGAGATGAATATTGAACATTAAAACAATTTTTAAAATTTTTTTATAATACATTAAAATGAATCTCAAATCATAAAAAATAACACTTTTTAAAAATTAAAATAAAATGCTACATATTCTATACACATTTTCTGAAGAAATAGAAAAAAAATGCTAAATAAATGTTTTAATCCGCGTTTCATGTTTGAGTGTTTGTTTGAGTTTTTTTTTTTTCAATTTGATTCTTCATGTTTGAATTTTTTTTTTAAAAATAAAGTCTATACAATCACTAAATATTAAAAAATGACGATATATATATATATATTATCAATTACATATATACCAACATTTTGAGTCAATTCCTATAATGAGTAAATTTCATGTCAAGTTAGTAACTACAAACTAAGCCATATAAAATTAGGGTAACAAAAAGTCAAATAAAATGAGTAAATTTTAAAATTTTAGGTTAAGTTACAAGTTTATTCTCTAAACTTTGAGGTTTGTGTCCATTTGGTTCATAAACTTTAAAAAGTGTCTAATAGGTTCTTGAATTTCAATTTTGTGTCTAATAGATTTTTGAATTTCCAATTTTGTGTCTAATAAGTCCCCTGACAAATTCAAATTTTTTAAAAATTAATTGATCTATTATATATAAATTTAAATTTTATGTCTAATGAAACTCTACAATTTCAATTTTGTATCTAGTACATCTGTGAATTTTAAAAAATTTGAAAGTTCAGAAACTAAATTTGTAATTTTAAAAGTTCAGGGACCAAATAAACACAAACTTTAAAGTTCATGAACTAAATTTGTAATTTAACTTAAATTTTACGAGCAAGTAATATAGCTATTTTATCAATTAAACACACAATACTTTTAACTTAATCATTATAGTCATTTTAACCCTTCGTGATCATTGTGTCAATTAATTTTAATAATACTTTGAGACGATAAAGACTTAGTAAAAAAAAATCAATACATTAGAGATTGATATTGAAACTTTGAAACTCCTAAAAGATTTAAAGGCCAAATTGAAAAAACATTAAAGATTAGGACCATACATTTAACAAAAAAAAAAGTATAACACATGATTTTTTTTTTTCTTGAGTTGGAATGGAGATTGAAAAAAGTTCTTACTGTTTACACGTGGTTTCAAAATAAAAAGAAAAGTGAGACACGTGTAAATAAATTTATATTTGTATTAATTTGAAAGTATTTGAGTACAATTTCTAATTTGTTCTTCCGATTCTTCCTCTCAAATATACATTTGTCTCGAGGGTTTTGCAGCTTGTTCTCGAATGTAGATTTGTCTCGAGGGCTTCACAGCTTGTTCTCGATCTTGTAAGTCTTTAGTCTTCAAGGCTCTGGTTCAGAGAGTGTTTGATCTTCAAGAGTTTAGAGAGTCTTCTGGTATTTGTTTCTGAATTCTCTCTAAGTTCTTGATAAACCTTAGAATTAAGGCTTATTTAACTCTCAATTACTTAAAATATTCTTGTTTTGTCTTAAGATCATTTGGAGATAGTTGAAAGTTGCTTGAAAATAAGAATGAAATAAGAATGAAGGCAATTATGATAAGATTCTAAAAACGTTAAGCTTGTTTGCAGGAAATGTGGAAATTGCAAAATCGTAATTCTGCAATTCTTTCTGGAGCAGTAGAAAAATTCAAACAATGAAAAAAATATGCATTTAACCCATTCTGAAAATCCTCAATTATTGCACGATTTAGGGGATTTTGAACACGAAATTTGGGCATTATTCAACCCTAATGAAGCCCTATAAAAGGAGAGAAGATGATTGAAGAAAGAGATTGGTTTTGGAGGCGTTTTCTTGAAGAATTTCGTGGGTTTCTATCCAATTTTTCTTCCTCTGTTTTTGTTTTTTCAGTTTTTTTTTTCTTCTATGTTTTAATCATGAGTGGCTGCAAGTTAGTCTATGTTTTCCTTCAATTTTGTTCTTTGTATTACTGATAATTTCTATCAAGTTTAGTCTCTGTTTTAACATTCATCTTACTAGGTTTTATTTATTATTGTGGGTTTATTCAAGAATGAAGTAATAATGCATTAGGCTATTGTTTTTATAGTTTATGTTTTTCAATTTAGTTTTGGATGGCAAAATGCCTTTAATTCCTTTAAATCTTTGTTGAATTTAGCATTTTAATATATTCTTCTAGTATGAATTGTTATTCTAAAATTAGTTGTAAGATTTTTATCTTTAATAAGAGCTAAAACTTCTTAGGGGATTCAAGGATGTGAATTCCCTAAGAAGTTATTGTAGCCTAAATTTCAATAAAAATCAAGCCTATATTTCAATTGTTTGCTGTGTTGAACAAATTTTCGTTGAGATCCTAGATTGATCAACTAGGGTAGCAACTCAAGCTTAGATATAATACCAACGGGGTTAGTGATAAGCTGATTTCGCATAAGTGATGGAGAAAAGAGCTTAGACAAAAGCCAATCCTTACCCTAGACATAGGAAATAAGGACTCCAAAGCCCATAAAATTGTTGAGCCGAATTATCTAAGATAGAGGTACTATAGACATATAAGTCACTCACTTAGCCTCATAAAAACCTAAATTCAAGGTGAATAGGAGAAGCAATTTTGGTTTACAAATGAGTGTGGAATAGGTTGGAATTGCAATTTTGGCTTACAATTACAACATAAGACAATGACATTCTTGAGCCCCATCTTTATCTAAATTCTTTTTGAAAATTTAGTTTGTTATCCAATATTGCCATTTCTCGATTCTGCAATTCAATTATGCAATTTTTATCATCTCAATATTGCAATTTCTTGATTCTACAATCAGATTTTGCAATTATTTGTTTTACCAACACACCATCCCAACATTATTTTTGCAATTTAGTTTTCAAGGTTGCAATTTTTCTTACACTTTGCTTACAAAATTTTCGTTACACCGTTCCCTTGGGATTCGATACTTGGTACTCACATACCATTTTATATTACTTTGATAGTGTGCACTTGGTGTACACCGAACTAGAGAATTTCAACTTCTGAACTTCTGAAATGGAGGAGGGAGCTCTCTATTTATAGAGTTCTCCAAGGCCTCTAGGTGGGCTTGGGCTTGTTAGTCGAACTAGGCCTGGTTGACTTTGGGCTTAACCTCTGGACTGGGTCTGACTGACTTTAGGCCTAGTCCTTTGGAGTTTTGTCTAAAATTAGCCCAAATTTCACATAAACCAATTGTACATTGGGGTTTGTCATAATTTAATTTAGGGATCCTTGCCAATTTAATCAATCCCAAATTAAATATAATTTCATCATCAATGTTGGGTAATGACGTGGCAATTTTTTGATTGACCAAAATTTATATTCCAATAAATGCTCCTTTTTCGAGACGAAAAAGATAATTTGGAATCAAAACTTAAGATGTTTGCTCATAATTTGGACTCCATTTGATGTGTCAATCTAATAAAAATATGGAATTTGGTTCATAATTTTGATTTGTTTTACACATTTTTTTATGCCAATTTATCAAAATATGAATTTGGGTCAATATTTTGATTTTCTTATCTAACATAAAATTTTGATTTGAACTTAGTAGAATTGATGTTCCACCTTAATTCAAATTATGAACTTGGGGCAGGGTTAAAATTCTATCAAATTTTTTTGCTTGAAATTGGAATAGGATTTGGAGTTCTATCCAACTTTTTTTATTTGAACTTAGAATAAAATTTGAAATTTACTCCAATTTTTATTTGGAATAAAATTTGAATTATGCCAAAATTTTGGCTTTGAACAGAATTCAAATTTTACTTGCTTTGAATTTGGAGTGAAATTTGAATTTGGATATTAACCAAATCTTGATTTAAGGAAATTTGAATTATGCTCAAATTTTGATTTGACAGATAAAATTGAAATTCTACCATGGTTTTGACTTCAATAGAATTAATTTTATCTTCTTTTTTTTTTATTTGGTATAAATTTTGGATTATGCCCAAATTTTACTTTTTGGAGATAAAATTGAAATTCTACCGTGATTTTGACTTTGATAGAATTAATTTATCTAATTTTTATTTGGGATAAAATTTGGATTATGCCCAAATTTTGATTTGAGAGGTAAAATTAAAATTCTACCATGATATTGACTTCAAAGAATTAATTTTATCTAATCTTGATTTGGGATAAATTTTGGATTATGCCCAAACTTTGCTTTTTAAGATTAAAATTCTACCAAATTTCAACTTTGGATTTGGAATAGAATTTTAATTTGGTTTGCAGTCAATTTTTAATTGGAGATAAAATATGCCAAAATTTAATTTGAGATGAAATCCTGCCCAATTTCGATTTGGATTTTGGAATAGAACTTGAATTTAAGTTTGTAGTCAACTCATCCCAAAATTCAAACTTTAATATCCCAAAATTTGAATCGTGTGTGATATTTGGATTCAACTTGGCTTTGATTTGATCTTCTTGGCCTTATCTTTGAATTCAAATTAGATGTGATTTATCTTTTTCTCCACTATAAATAGAGGAAATGAGTCTTCTATCAATTCACATCAACAAAGAGTGAGAGGAGCTTCACATTGAGGAATGGGGGGGCAAGTCCCAAAATTTGTTTATTTATTTTTTTTAGTGTGCATGGCAAACACACTCTTTTTTTCTTTAGATTTTTTTTTCCTTTTCTTTTCACTTTTTTTTTTCCAAATGAAACTTTATTTGTGGGACTTGCAAATATTTTCCTTGTAACAGAAAACCTTCAAATATATATATATGCCCCCTTGTTTTTATTCTTGATTTGTAGCGAAGATGTCTTATTCAATTTTGAAGGTGACCAACCCCTGATTCATGCAGAATTAAGGATGACACCTTCCACTTTGTTTTACCTTAGGCAGCTTCGACGTCTTCTTCAACTTTGAAGGTGGCCAACTTTTGATTCAGGCGGAAGTAAGGATGGCACCTTTCACTTTGTTTTACTCTTGGAAGACCAAACCCTAACTCAAGTGGAGTCGAGGGCGGTCTTGTTTTACCTTTGGAAGACCAAACCCTAACTCAGGTGGAGTTGAGGGCGGTCTTGTTTTACCTTTGGAAGACCAAACCCTAACTTAGATGGAGTTGAGGGCGGTCTTGTTTTAACCTTTGGAAGACCAAACCCTAATTCAGGTGGAGTTGAGGGCGGTCTTGTTTTACCTTTGGAAGACCAAACCCTAACTCAGGTGGAGTTGAAAGCGGTCTTGTTTTACTTTTGGAAGACCAAACCCTAACTCATGTGGAGTTGAGGGCGGTCTTGTTTCACCTTTGGAAGACCAAACCCTAACTCATGTGGAGTTTAGGGCGGTCTTGTTTTACCTTTGGAAGACCAAACCCTAACTCAGGTGAAGTTGAGGACGGTCTTGTTTCACCTTTAGAAGACCAAACCTTGACTTAGGTGGAGTTGAGAGCGGTCTTGTTTTACCTTTGGAAGACCAAACTCTAACTCAATTTCTAACTCAGGTGCAGTTAAGGATGATCCTCCTTTGTTAGCTTTACCCTTGGATTCGTTCCAACTTTGGAGGTGACCAAATCCTTACTCAATTCCTGACTCAGGTAGAGTTAAGAATGACCTTCCTTTTGTTAACTTCACCTTTTCTTTTTGCGTTTTTTTTTACAACTTTTTTTTGCAAATTTTTTTTGTTAACTTTTTTTCTTAATTTTTTTTCCAGGAAACTTTATCTCACTATTTCTCCAAATAACCCTTATCCACCATCTAGGTAAATAAAGATTTAATCTATTTTGTGAATTTCTTTTTTTTTTTTTTATAGGGATGCCCCCGGTGAAGTTTGTAAAGCGAGCATAAGGATGACCAACTATTGACCTTTTTCTCCCTACAATTCATCCTATGTCACAACCCGCCCTAGATTAACTCTATCAAACCTAGGATGAGCTGTGACGGCAGTAGACCCCAAATGTGCAATGGAATCTATTGCCAAGTCTTTATCTCTTCTTTCATTATCTAACTTTATCTATGGATATCTCATAAAACAGCATAGTAAAATTTTTTTCCCTTTACTTACACTAGATGATATGCAATGACTTGATAAGACTGGTGGCAGATTCTGATTAGCTAACTCTGATTGAAACTCAAGAGCGACCTGGTGGAAAAATTTAAAAACAAAAGAATGAGCTAAAAAGCCCAGTGAGTGGTGCTTCCATATAAAAAAATAATGTTTAGTAACACACTTTTCATAATAAACATAAATCAAATTTCTGAACGTGCAAATAATGTAGTTTATGCTTGAGATCATTTCAACACGTTAAAAAAATGTGTAACAATAACTCTTAAGTCAACAACTCTTGAAATATAAGCACAGGTTCGTAAAACATAGATAGGAAAATCTGCAATTACAGCTCTGGAAAGTATAAACATAATTAGTGAAATTCATCACCAAATCTATACCCAAACCTCTGTCATACTGGCGTAGAGTAATCTCAATACGCATAGCAATCTCTGTCATACGTGCACGTAGAGCAAACTCTAACATCTGTAATGCTTCAGGACCAAGATTTGGACTAGGATTCGGAATCCGGATTCGGCACCTAATGGCCCCGGCATTCCCCTGCATCCCCTGTGGCCTGAGCACGTTACATACTATGGAAACACATTCTCATAGCATATGGGTAATCACCATGGGTACAAAAATATAGTGGTTTTAAAAATCCATTTTTAACATAAATTTCTTAATTCTCAAACTCTTTCTTAAAATCGTGTTCTCTTGCTCTAAAAAACTTTTCATAAACTTGAGAGATTTCTGAAATAACATTAAACATTTATAATTTCTCAAATAATCATCAAATCTCTCAAATAATATAAAACATTTCCAAATAATCCAAAATCAAATAATCACTATCACATATATATAACCAAAAGTTAGAAGACCAAATGTGGGTCTTACAAATTATTACCACCTTTTAAGAATTTCGTCCTCGAAATTCAATCAAGAAGTGTATTTGAACTTCACTTTTTCATGTTACCTTTTTCACTTCATGATATATTTTTCCATGCTTAACAATAGAAGATGGTGTTACAAAATATTACCATCTTTTAAGAATTTCCTCCTTGAAATTCAATCACGCTAACGGGAAAGTAACTGAGCATACAAAGTTTTCATTTGCTCTTCATCTCCAAATTGCTCTTCCAAACATGATTTTTCACTAAAACTTTAGCAAACGAACCGTTCATATACACCTTTTCTTTCATATCTATAATTTAACCGAGCTTAATACGCATATAAAAGTATATAATTCTCGATCAACTCCATATCCCATCGGTGATCATAAGTCCATCATATACCACCTACCATCAAAAATTTCTCAACTGAAGTAATATTTGTCTTTTACCAACACCCAATTGAAATTATAAAAGAATATAGAGTACATAAAACCAAGATTCATCTAACATCACGAGCATCCTTGTCAAAGGTGATTAACATACTCAAATCGACATATGGTATCTCTTGAAGTTCATGTCGAGTCACTACACTTACTCTTCCTTAGTTTCAACTCAAAATTGTGTGAAGGATTTGGCATTTGCTTATGCCGCATAAAGATGCTAGAAAATTCCATCGTAAAACCAAACGATATACTGTATTGTTCCTATATGCTTGGGGGCTCTTAATAGTCCACATATCTACAGCTCTGGCTATTATCCTTTCTTATCAAATCAAGATATTGTTTTCCAATGATAAATTTGAAATTAGTCTTGTCACCAATTTCAAGTTCTATGTTTCTTTTACATTTAAATACTTAACTCCACTTGTCAATTTTGTGCAAAATTTCAACTTTTCACTGGTCAACATTATCTTCTCTACAAATAATTTGAACAAATTCATCTCCTATCCATTCCTTCTCACCATTTTATTACAACAAATGGAGTTCTCTCTCTCTACATACAAAGCTTTAACTAACATCATCTCTCTATATTTGAATAACGACCCTTATTATAAGCAAACTCCACAAACGACTCATGAGTTTCCCATCTTTCCTTGAACTACAAATAGGCTCATAACATAACTTCAAAGTTTAGATAGTTCTTTTCATAAATCCATCATCTATGGCGAGAATTTGTACCAAAATATAGCTTAGTACCCAACATTTGCTATGCACTAGGCCATAATTGGAAAGTAATTTCCAAGCTCTGTTCAATACATTTAACTCCATAAGTCCATTTATCTAAGGGACTTGTAATCTTGGACGACAATGATTAGTAATTCTGGACCAACCTATGTCATCAACCAGACACAATTATAACCACTCTTAGTGCAAAGTAAGACCAAATAATAAATCCATCTTGATATGCTTCCATTTCCATTAAAAGTAAGGTAGAGAAATCAAAAGTCTTAGTGACAACTCAAGCATGTAGAAACATATTTTATTTTTCTTACCATATCTTGCTATTAATAATGTTTCTTCAACCCTTAGTACATTTGGTACTTCATGAGTGCATATACTAAGCCAAAATATGAGCTCCCCAAGTATCTCATTTCTTATACTTGGGTGGTTAAATACTCATAACCAATTAAACTTAGTCAAATTCTCAGCATCCATAATTCTATCAATCCAAGCAAGTTTTATACTCAACAATTTGCAAATTTGGTTTCTTATTCATAAACTGAAAAATTATGCATTCAATTGTTTGAAATCACCCCATAAAGAAAATCTAATTGCATCTCTCTTAAACAACTTACCTCCTTGCTTAGGGCAACTATAATAAATTACTCTAATCATAATGTTCTTTCAACTTTCGTCATCTTCTCTTACACAAATTTCATTCTGTCTAGTTAAATATGTACTTTAAACTCTTGTAATTTGCCCATATATGAAAACTCTCCTCTTAGAGATAATGTCACTACTCCTTAAGTATCTCATACCTTAAGGCTAATACCATTTTAGTAAATCCTCAATCACAAGTTGGATAATTATGCTTGTGATTCTACACCATTCTGAAATATAAACCATTAACTTTCCATTTTGCATCAAACACAACCAAACCTAATATCCCTGTAGATAACAAGTTATTCACTATGCATTGGAAGTGTTATAATGAGTGGCAACTAGCATTTACTTCAAATTTCAAGAACTTTGCTCATACTTATTTGCCTATATACATTTCAAATTCTTTCTAATCAAACATATCAGTAGAGCATCTATCTTGAATAATCTTCCAATATAACGGCCAACTCATCCCAAAAGCTATGTACTTCAATAACAGTTCTAGGTCATCCCATTTAAATCTTGCCTCAATCTTGTGATGATCGGGAATTGTGTCATTTACATTATTCACGTCTTTTACAAGATTCACTTGGTCTAGAAACACAACTTGATCAAGCAAAAATGCAAACTTGTTAACCTTAATATATAACCCCTTCATCTTGCAATGTTTGTAGCTTATTATGAGATATCCCACGTGCTCTTCTTTACTTTTAGAATTTGCCAACTTGCCTTTAATGAATACAACCACAATTGTATTATTAAGAATTGAACACTTTGTTTCCAAAATCCATAATTTTGTTGGTTCATTAACTACTAACTTGTATGGTGCAACCAAAAACTCATCTTACATAGATAGCGTCCTAAAGGCAATTTTCGGTACTTTCGTTCCTCAAATAGTGGCGGTATCCCAATCGCATAACATTTCAAGAATATGTTGAGATATCTTTGAACTACTCAAGCAAGTCCTCTATTCAGGTAGTGGATACTTACTATGTGAAACCTCCTTATTCAAATGATTAAAAACAATGTACCACCACCTCATAATGTTAACCTTTTTCCAATAATTAATACAATTGTACCATCTGATAAGATGTTAGGTCTAGTGAAGTCTGCTAATCATCTGACCTGTTAATTGTACTAGCTAAAGAGCCATGTACATTCTCCAATGATCCTCTAGGCTTCTTCATTTCTAACACATTATTTCAACTCTCATAGTCCTTTTTCTACGTACTTTCCATTCATTCTATTTCCTTATCAAGACAGGAGCTTACCTTTCACCCTTTAATACTTCAATATGGTCACTGATCTTTGTACTAACTTAAAACACTCATTTTGTATCAAATCTCTCTATATGACCACAAACAAATATTCTTCATAAAAGAATTCCTTGAATTCGCTTTAATTTCTTATTTCAAAGTCTCGATTTCAATTCCTTAATTTTAAAGTATATTACTTATTATTAACTCCAAACTCCAATTAACTATAAGCTCTTTCTTTGACAGGAAGTGATAAACACCACTTCTTATCCTTTAAGCATATTAATACATCAGAAATTTTCCTAACTTCCCCATCATATATCTACTTTTATACGTTGATCACTTTAACAATGTGTTACTCCTTTAGCTTTCACTTGCTAAAATTTGAATTTTCCTCAAGTTCTTGAGCATCTTCATTCCAAATGCTACTAACATAAAGTAAATTCACCATCCATATATTTTTTTCTTTTCTCATAATTGCTTCAACTAATTTTCCATTCCTATCTATTTTCAAACTATAACATGGATTCCAAATTCTTTTTCATAAACCATCATCAAGTCCCTTACACTTTTCAACTTCATCCTCAATTATCATGGTTGCATATTTGAAAAGCTCAATATACTTTCTTTGTTACACAACATGATGTCATCAACTCTCGCTCCAAACTCAAAAAAAAAAAAAATTCATTTCCCAACTCTATACAATGGTGGACAATATTCCTCATATAAAACTTTCTTGAATTCATTTCTATTAACCCCGTGACCATTTGATCGCCTACTTGTATTTGATTTCCACCAATCCTGAGCCACTTCCTCTAAAAGAAATGTATCAAGGTCTTATCACCTTTTATTTGCAAGGCATTCTATTACCTCTAAATATATTTACAACTTGCCCATCCAATTTTCTACATCAACTGGATTCGAGGCCACAGTAAATGACTTTGCTCCCAACTCTATCAATCATTTAATCGTATAGTTTTTCTTTTTTTTTTTTTTTCATCTCTCCAGCTATACCATAAGTAATTTTAACCATAAATGATTTTTCTCTATCGTTCGCATCCCCTTGTTCCTCATCTTCTAAGTGACCAATTTCTCTAGCATTTTTTTTTTCATCCATTATCATTTGCCTACCAGTAGCTCATTGAGTTTCAATTTCTTGTAACATACGTGATCTGCCACCATGACTCATGATTACTTACCATGCATTGCATATCACACACTACATCCACTAATATTCACTTACTACTCATGTCATGCAGAATCTTATTTCTCTGATACCAAACTATCAGAACCCGCCTCAGATTAACTCTACCAAACCTAGGATGAGCTGTGACGGCAGTAGATCCCAAATGTGCAATGGAATCTATTGCCAAGTCTTTATCTCTTTTTTCATTATCTAACTTTATCTATGGATATCTCATAAAACAGCACAGTAATTTTTTTTCCCTTTACTTACACTAGATGATATGCAATGACTTGATAAGACTAGTGGCAGATTCTGATTAGCTAACTCTGATTGAAACTCAAAAGCGACCTGGTGGAAAAATTTAAAAAAAAAAGAATGAGCTAAAAAGCCCAGTGAGTGGTGCTTCCATATAAAAAAATAATGTTTAGTAACACACTTTTCATAATAAACATAAATCAAATTTCTGAACGTGCAAATAATGCAGTTTATGTTTGAGATCATTTCAACACGTTAAAAAAATGTGTAACAATAACTCTTAAGTCAACAACTCTTGAAATATAAGCACGGGTTCGTAAAACATAGATAGGAAAATCTGCAATTACAGCTCTGGAAAGCATAAACATAACTAGTGAAATTCATCACCAAATCTGTACCCAAACCTCTGTCATACTAGCGTAGAGTAATCTTAATACGCACAGCAATCTCTGTCATACGTGCACGTAGAGCAAACTCTAACATCTGTAATGCTTCAGGACCAGGATTCGGAATCCAGATTCGGCACCTAATGGCCCCGACATTCCCCTGCATCCCCTGCAGCCTGAGCACGCTACATACTATGGAAACACATTCTCATAGCATATGGGTAATCACCAAGGGTACAAAAATATAGTGGTTTTAAAAATCCATTTTTAACATAAATTTCTTAATTCTCAAACTCTTTCTTAAAATCGTGTTCTCTTGCTCTAAAAAACTTTTCATAAACTTGAGAGATTTCTGAAATAACATTAAACATTTATAATTTCTCAAATAATCATCAAATCTCTCAAATAATATAAAACATTTCCAAATAATCCAAAATCAAATAATCACTACCACATATATATAACCAAAAGTTAGAAGACCAAATGTGGGTCTTACATCCTAGGAGTTCATCTTGACCAAGGATGGTCCTTTCTTCCTTGTAGTCCAAGATAGGAGTTCATCCTTGCTTTATGATGGAGAGGTACAAAGCCTCCATTCTTGACGATGAAGCGATGGTGAACCCCTCTAACTTGAAGATGAAGCGACAAAAATCCTCGAACTTGAAGATGGCGGAGCGACAACGAAGCCTTTGAACTTGGAGACGAGGCGATGGTGCAGCCTTGTAACTTGGAGGCGGCAGGGCGATAGCATAGTTTTCAAACTTGGAGAAGAAATTATAGTGAAACCTTTAAACTTATAGAAGAAGTGACGATGAAGCCTTTGAACTTGGAGAAAAAGCGACGACGAAGCCTTCGAAATTGCAGAAGAAGCGACGACGAAGCCTTTGAACTTGGAGAAGAAGCGACGACGAAGACTTTGAACTTGAAGGCAAGGCGATGGTGCAGCCTTCGAACTTGGAGACAAAGCGACGACATAACCTTCGAACTTGGAGAAGAAGCGACGACTAAGACTTTGAACTTGAAGGCAAGGCGATGGCGCAGCCTTCGAACTTAGAGACGAAGCGACGACGTAACCTTCGAACTTGGAGAAGAAGCGACGACGAAGCCTTCGAACTTGGAGAAGAAGTGACGACGAAGCCTTCGAACTTGGAGACAAAGCGACGACGTAACCTTCAAACTTATAGAAGAAGCGGCGACGAAGCGGTCGAACTTGGAGAAAAAGCGACGATGAAGTCTTTAAACTTGGAGGCAAAGCGACGGCGCAACCTTCAAACTTGGAGACGAAGCGACGGCGTAACCTTCGAACTTGGAGACGGTGGAACTTTCGAACTTGAAGAAGAAATGACGGAGAAGCCTTCGAACTTGGAGATGAAGCAACAACGTAACCTTTGAACTTAGAGAAAAAGCGACGACGAAACGTTCGAACTTGGAGAAGAAGCGACGACCAAGCCTTTGAACTTGGAGGCAAGGCAACGACGCAACCTTCGAACTTGAAGAAGAAGTGATGACGAAGCATTTGAACTTTGAGAAGAAGCGACGACGAAGCCTTTGAACTTGGAGAATAAGCGACGAAAAAGCCTTCGAACTTCGAGAAGAAGAGACAACAAAACCTCCAAACTTGACGACGAAGCGAAGATGAACCCCTCTAACTTGGGCGAAGCCTTGTGACTTGAGATGAAGCAAAGACAAAGCCTCTAGACTTGAAGATGAAGTGACGACAAAACCTCAAAACTTGGAGAGGAAGCGAAATGTCGAACTTGATGGCAGAATGCCAAACCTGAAGGCAGAACGACGAACCTGCAATGAGTAGAACGCCAATCTTTGGAACGAGCGAGACGCCAAACTGGAAGGCAAAACGTCGTACTTTGAACGATAACGCTTAATCCTTGAACTTGAGTGATAATTCTCAGTTATGATAATTATTTAACTCTAAAACCAAGTTGTTCTTGCCAGTTTTGTGGATTTTGTTGAATAACAAGCAAGAAAAAAAATAACATTTTTTATAAATTCATGCAAGCTTGTTGAAATCTGATAAAAAAGGAATTAAGAGGAAAGATCCAAGAAAGTTGGCTTAAGTTGATGTTCTTTTGTGCAGATTTGAAGACTTTCCAAAAGGGAATGCAATTGCATTCCCATTTGCAATGTAAAGTGAAGAACAAGGAAGAAGAATGCAATTGCAATGTGAATTGCATTCTCTGAATCAACAAGTCAAGAACGAAATTCGCGGGAATCACCAAGATTTGCGTGATTTGCACAGTTTGTGGAGAATTTCCAGCGAGAAAATCATGTCCAAATTCTACCCACTAATTAAGGATCCAAATTTGGAAGGAAAGGAGGCTCGGATTGACTTTAAAAAGGAGGAGGCCGAGGAGAGAAAAGAGCGTTCTTCCTGGGTTTTATTTTTTTTCTGTTTTCTTTCATCGACAGCAGCAACATTTGATTTCCTATTGTTTATTAGTTCAGTTCTGTTTCAATTCTCTGTTATTTTGGCAATTATTCCTTACAATTGAGGAACTTGAGCAACACTCAATCGATCTTAGACTTAAAATGAGCGAAGGTCGATCTTAAACTTGAAGCGAGTGAAGCCCTTTCCCATGCATTTAACATGTGTGACGTCTTGTTTCAAGCTTGGGGTGGAGATGTTTTTTTTTAGAAGACTGAACTTAAAAGTTTTTTAAGATGCCTACGTACCCTTAAGGAAAGAAATCAAGTCATAATGTAGTTCAATGATTTTTTTTTTTTAGGGTCACTCGCCTTTTAAGCTCATACGGGCCAGAAGCATCATGCAGTTTAGGCTCTTGCGATGAGGAGGCTTCTTTACATTTTAGATGCTTTTGTCTTCATCATAGTCTTGATTAGATCCTTCATTTGTAGGATTTGTTAAGATGATGACATTTTTCTTCACCTTCAAGGAACCCTCCAGGTTTGTGAGAACGGAGAACTTCCTTTTTATACGAGGAGGAATAAAACTGTGAATCTTTTTGTCATTGTTCACTTCATTGAATAGTTCAGCCTTCAAGGATTTCATATTCCTTTCATGTTGATTGTGAAGGGGTGAATATTAAGAAAGCAGAAGCAATTTTGGATCTTGAGCACTCTAATTTGATCAATTTTATCAAACAAAAAACATGCTCAAAACTGGAAAAACAGAGAATAAGAACACAAACCTTTGTAGCTCAATATTCTCTTAATCCTTTGCAAATCTTGGATCACCAACACTACTTGGACCACCACTAGAGTCTTCCCTACTATTCTCAGCCCTTGTAATAGATTGTGGGATCTTTGATTGAGAGAAATTGGGAGAAGAATGAGTAAAGATCTAAATAAAAAAGCTAGAGAGTTTTCTACAAAAATCTCTTGTTTTTCTCATCTCTTTCTCCATTGTGTTTCTTCTCTATTTATAGAAAGCCACAAGCTTAGTGAAGAAGCTAATTGAATGAAGATAAACTTCAAACAAGAAGCTTTGTGAAGAAGCCAATTGAAAGAAGATATGCTTCAAACAATAAGCTTGGTGAAGAAGTTATGAACTTGGTCCATATTTCATTTCCAAATGAATTTGAATTCTTTTTTTTAATTTTAATTCAAAATTAATATAAAATTAATTTTAAATTAAAATCAATTTTTAATTAATTAAACAATTTAATTAATTTTAAATAAATATTTAATTTAATATCAAATATCAAATTAAATAATTGGACCAATCCTAATTTCTCAAAACGAACGTTCGAACATGAATCCCTATTCATGTTTTAAATCGAACGAATATTTAAATCATATTTAAATATTTCCACCTCTTCTTTATCATAGTTTAATTCATAATTAAGCTATGATACGTTAAGTATATCGCATATAATTAACTTTTTCTCCCAAATTCGAATTTGAACAATTCAAATTCTTTTCTCTCAAATTATTCCAAGGCTTAGTCTGAGCTAGTAAGGGGACCTAATGGACCTACAGATCATGAGCTCTAACGATACGAGATTAACCGGCCAAACTCTTTAGCCTAGCTAATCAACATTCGTTAACCATCGGGACACTCCACTAAAGCCCAGTGGCTGCACTCTCCTCACTGTAGATATATTTCTGTCCACTCGATATAACCATGATTAGTAAGTCGATCCTTCACAGGTTGTTCGTAATTACAGCTGGGTCAAATAAACCGTTTTACCCCTGTAATTACTTCTTGTTCCTTAAGTCCCACTGATCCTCTAATGAACAATTTGGTTTGTGGTCCAACCAACAAACCGTATCCCTCTCGGGCCAACGAGAGGGTGGGCCCATTGTTCAAGACCTGGAGTCAGTACTTAAGGGAACAACCTCTCTACTAAACCCTAAAGCGGGTAGGAGTGAATTCCATCTCGCATGACTATGTTCCCAACTATCTATCCGGTCTTATCCCCAAAATGGGAGGCTTATTGAGTCGGCGATCTCGGGCCACTCTCACCCATGCAAATCTAAGGATAATCTCGAATAAACAGGAGTTCATAGCACGCTCAGGATTAAGATCGAGTTACCTAGGTCATCGTATGAATATAGTCAGTTAAAACAGTAAACGGAGTTAAAAAGTCTAAGTGACTATTTCGCGGTCCAGTCTTATGCAAACTCATTGCATAGGACGCCCCCACTCGCATGTCTCCACATAAACGATTCAGGATCACATCGTTAGTACTATACTAAGTGGGCCGCATCCATAGTGTCCCCAGAATAAGGTACCCAGCCTTATCCCTATACTATAGACCGTTTTGGCTATTACTCGAACTTGATCCACTTTTATGTCACACATAAAGTTCAAGTATACATCTTATAGTCAAGGGTTCTTAATTCATTGGATTTGGGTTATAGAATACACAATTCACTTTATTCAATAACACATTTACTGAATAAACCTCAATAACATCTTTATTATAAAATAGAATATACATTCAGTTTACAAAACCACGAGTTTTAGGACATAAAACCCAACAGATTGCTTGTTACTTTGAGACGATCAAAGACAAATGTTGAAGGTTGATTTTTTCTCGATGTGAAGACGCTTAGCCTTTGAAAGACGGAAGTTCGAGTTGAGACAGAAGTTGAGCATTGGTTCTTTTCTTTTGTCGCTGCCATACTTATCCTTTGGAAGACTGAAGGTCGAGTAGTTGAAGGCTTGATGCGATCAAAGACAGAAGTCCTTTGCTCGGCTTCTTTTGAATCATCGACTTCTTTCACATTGGTGCAGTATGAACTTGCTAAATCTTCTTCCTCTTTTTCCACTGGATGGAAATCTATCGAGAAGAATTCCTTTAAGGTCACCGATTGGCGAGGTCGAGACTGTTTTTTATTCTCTTTTCCCTTTGGTTTAGGTTTCCTAATTGGATTATTCTTTCTTTGATACTTGTCCTTTCGTTTGTGGCTTCTAAATTGGAGAGACTCGTCTGAAGCTAAATTTTTCCTTTGCTTCTTCACATGAGACACAAGAACTTGACCTTTGTCTTTATCATTAGTAGGTTTGACCATGTCTTGAAGTTTGTTTCTTGGTACCTCATGTTGAAACAACTACAGGTTCTAGGGCTCCAAATTGGACTAGACACACTCCTTGATCATGAAGCGGGCTAGAGTGTATTTGACTGCATATGTTTGTTGTCACTGCAGCATGATTTGTTTGAGCTAATTCATTGAGATCTAGCTCAATCTTTCCTTCTTTAGCTAATTTTAGAATTACCTCTTTTAGGACAAAGCACTTTTCCACTGGATAACTGATAACTCGATGATACTTGCAATACTTAGGATCATCGACTTTTTCCATCTCTTTTGGCTGTTTACACTCAAGAAGTTCGATTAGTCGTGTGTCCAGTAGTTGCTCTAACATGTCAGGAATGTCAGAGTCAAGAAAAGGATAAGACTTTTTTTTTGTCTTTCTTTCAAAGTTAAGCAACACCTTTCATTTCCTTGTCGCTTTTCAACCCTCTAGTCTTTCGAAGAAAAATTAAAAGGGATTGTATTTACAACCATAGATTCTTCAGAAATCGCTTCGATGTTCTCTCCTTCTTTCTTCATGTTAGAGAGTAGAATGTTTTTATCTCCTCAACTAGCAATACTTAGTTCCATATCGTGGGCACGAGTTGCTAGTTCTTCAAAGGTATGAGGCTTTATACCTTGGAGGATGTACAGAAGTCCCCAGTGCATGCCTTAAATGCTCATTTTGACAGCAGACATTTCAGTGAGACGATCTTTGCAATCAAGACTTGTGGCTCTCCAACGATTTATGTAATCGACAACGGGTTCATCTTTTTGTTGTCTAGTGTTGGTGAGCTTGAACTTGCTAACAATGCGTCTTGTGCTGTAGAAGCAGTTGAGGAATTCCTTTTCAAACTGCTCCCAATTGTCCATCGACTCAGGCTCTAAATCAGTGTACTAGTCGAAAGCGTTTCCTTTTAGTGTTCGAACGAACTGCTTAACTAGTAGATCTCCTCGTGTATCAGTATTTTCACATGTCTCGATGAAATGAGCAACGTGTTGCTTAGGGTTGCATTTTCCATCAAATTGCTGGAACTTTGGTGGTTGAAATCCAGTTGGCATCCTCAAATTATCGATTCTCTTAGTGTATGGTTTAGAATACAAGAAAGAACTTTGAGAAGCTCCACCATATTGAGCTCTAATGGAGTTCGTGATCATGTTCTGAAGTTGTTGGACAGATAGTGAAACGATCAAAGTAGAGTGTTGTGGTTGATCTTCCAGCACAACGACCTTCCCTTTATTGCGATCTTTGATAGCAGGAGTCGAACTTGATTCAGCGACATTTTGACTCTCAATCTGGCTCTTTAAGTATGCAATTTGAGAATCTCTTTCTTTAATCGCCTTCATCAAGATGTTGATTTGCTCCTGCATCTTATCCATTCTTTCTTCCATAGTGTTTGTTTCAGTCATCATGACGGACACTACATCAGAATTGAGTTTGAACAAAGGGTTACACTTAATAGAAAACTTATTGTTAGTCGATGTCCTTGGCAGCATCATTACTTTGATCGCAATAATTGAGGATTCATATTGTTGCAGTCAACTCATTGGAGCAACTATAGGTAACAAAACTCGTGTACAAGTTGCTCATGACAATGGTCATCGAAGAAGTCTTGGATGACATCACTTTCCTTGTGCTTTGAGATGAGAGAAAGAGATGAGAGGTAGGGATTACCCCACTGGGCGTGCCAATTTGTTTACACGTGATTTCAAAATAAAAAGAAAAATAAGACACGTGTAAATAAATTTATATTTGTATTAATTTGAATGTTGTGGAGGACAATCTCTAATTTATTCCTCTAATTCTTCCTCTCAAATATACATTTGTCTTGAGCTTGTTCTCGAATGTGGAATTGTCTCGAGGGCTTCGCAGCTTGTTCTCGATCTTCTAAGTTTTCTAGTCTTCAAGGCTTAGAGTGTTTGATCTTCAAGAGTTTAAGGAGTCTTCTAATATTGTTTATGAATTCTCTCTAAGTTCTCTAGAGAATTTCAACTTCTAAACCTCTGAGGTGGAGGAGAGAGCTTTCCTGAAGGCCTAGTCCTTTGGACTTTTGTCTAAAATTAGCTCATATTTCGTCATCAATGTTGAATAATGATGTGACAATTTTTTTATTAGCTAAAATTTCTATTCCAACACTTGCATACAGAAGTCGAAAGAGAGAGAAAACAAAAAGTCCTTGTGTAACCAATTTATTCAATTTCTATGATCAAAATGTCAAAACATACTAAATTGTTATTATTTACTGTTACAACTTGCACATGCATATCCAAAAATTCGGAAACAAAAAAAAAATTGAAAATTAAAAAAAAAAAAAATGGCGGCAATTTTCAACGGAGCGCCGATTAACGGGGCCCCGATTCCCGCCGGTGAGAGGAGGAGGTCGAGGACGGTGACGAGGTCGAAACGCTCTCCCAATCGGACGGCTCAAAATAGAGATCTGAAAGGTAGTTACCGATATCTTCCGGCGAGAATCTGATGTACGGCTTTTCATTACCACCGGCGTAAGCTTTCTGCGCTCTGTAAAATTCTCCATAGAACGACACGAGCTTTCTTCCGATTGATAATTTAACTTCGTCTCGAAGCTTCGAATCAGGAATGAAGCAGGATTTCTGTTTCCGATGAGTTTCTTGGAACGCCATATTGAAGTTCCTGAAGATTTCTTTGGCTTCCTCCTGTGAAAATTTCTCCGTTGGATTCTCCGGCAAGGAATCGAAAACCCTGCCCCAAGCCAATGCCTCGTACTTGGCAGCGAATTGCCTTACTTTGGCCTCGTGCTTAGTGATCCACTCGTCGCCGAGAAGGTACTGAAGATTCGACGATCGGACTTTAGAGACGATGTGTTGAAGATTGTTAGCGAGGAATAGATACGACAGCGAAACGTCTTTGTAGCGTTTCGCTTTGCTGTCGAGTTTGCAGAGGAGGACTAGAATTAGCCATCCCATTCGTAAAGAGATTGCAGAAGCCGTTGCAGAGTCCTCGGATTCTGAACTGCCGAAGAAAATTTGATCGAGAGAGGATTTCTCAGGCGGAATCCAATCGGCGAAAATATCCGTCAAAACGTTTCCGTAATCGGCGAGGAAAGTGAGGTAGTTCATCGAGAGAAGCGTCAATGAATGAACGCCACCGCCTGCGACCGGCGATTTGGATGAATTTTTCTCAATCGACAACTCGAGATCCATTACAATCGCACGGACTAACTCGCCGAGTTTTGCGAGTGAGGTCAGAGCTTGAGATCGAACTACAGATGTCGATTCGGAGGAGAAAATAATTTCGATCTCCGGCCAATTTTCGGCGATTGACGAGTACATATCAAGAACACGGAACATTTTGTCCGGCGATCTTTTACTCTTAGCAACAAGTTCAGGAAATCCGAACAGAAGCAAAGCCCCTTCTCTGGATATATCAGCAAAACAGGATTCTGCAATCGATTCAGAAGAGGAAAAGACGTGGTCGCAGAGAATTCGTTCGCCAACGAACAGCGTTCTAATTGCGAGTTTAAGTGCATCCAACCAGTTCTTGATTTTAAGATCAAGCACCTCCCAATCCATCTTATTGATTCGGGAAGCGCTCAATTTCTCAAGTCCGAGTCGGTACACACCTTCATCAATAATCGATTTCCGAATCATTTTATACATACTAACGCACTCTTTAGCGTAGCCAGAGGAGATCATGCACTCAGCTATGGCGCGCAAATCCTCCATGACAGTGAAAGAAACCTGCTCAACTTCAGAGATCGAGTCCCCTACGACTTGGATCTCATCGTCGAGGGTTCCGTCATCTTCGAAATCAGCGGAAGTGCTCGACCTAGTCGAACAGCGAGAGGATCGAGTGGAAACAGATTCCGGATCGAGATGAGCGCGATTCATGGAGAGAATCTGATAAAACTCCTTCTGAAGCCGTTTCATGGCGATTTCCATCAATCCTTGAGCGTAGACAAGCCTTTCCGAAGCGGAACCAGAATCATCCGAAACCATCAGATGCATCGCTTTCTGAAGATCATTCACACGCTTGATAAACTGCATGGCTTCTCGTTTATCTTCATAGAACATGGACGTAACTTTGGCGTAAGTTGAAGAATCCGGATTCCATTTCATCACAATCGCCGCCGCAGATTCGACGCTCTGTTCGATCATGGCGTCGTTGAAGCTTCGCCGTGGAGTCAAGGCCGGAGTTCTCGACGGCGACGAGACCGAATACCTGGAAATGGAATTCGACGGCGACGAGAACTGGAAAAGGAGACTCCTCATTCCTTTTCTCGGCATTTTAAGATCTCTAAATCTAAAACCCTAACCAGTTTCAGGCTCGGATTTTGGGTACCAACTGTTTTGTTTTTGGTATAGTGGTGAAATGAAGGCTATGCATTGTCTTTTATAGACGGTACAGTACGGCGCCATTCAGAAGATAAACGACGGCAACGAAAAAAGTTTTGACTTTTAATGAACTTGAAGGGTTTTTAAAAAAGACGCCACGTGTATTGACCCGAAGGTTGCGCGTTTTGTTGCCTTTGCCTCGTCGTTTTGGACGGCGACTTCCGGGCTACGATTCTGACAAATCATTTCCCCAATTTCATACGACGTCGTCGGATCGGTCCTCTCTTCGCTTTTTGGTCGCTGAGTTTTTAATAATATATGCTTATCTGAGTTTTGAAAATAGACATTTTTAGTCCTTGAATTTAGGAAAAAATACCTTTTTGGTCCTTAAATTTTAAAAATAGACATTTTTAGTCCCTGAATTCTAAGAATAGGTTTAAAAGATCCCTTGTATTATTATTATTTTTTATTTTTTAATATAAAATCAATATTCTTTATTAATTTTTAATATTAACGATTTTTTAAATTAAAAAAAACCTCTTTATTAATTTTAAATCTCTCAATATTCTTGATTAATTTTAAATTATTAATTTTTAATATTAACGATTTTTTAATATTGAGAGAGAGAATGGGGTAGAGAGGGAAGAGAGTTTTTTTTTTAATTTAAAAAATCGTTAATATTAAAAATTAATTAAGAATATTGATTTTATATTAAAAAAATAATAATACAAAGGACCTTTTAAACATATTTCTCAAAACTCATGGACTAAAAAGGTCTATTTCTAAAACTCAAAGACCAAAATGGTATTTTTCCCTAAACTTAGGGACTAAAAAGGTCTATTTCAAAAACTCAGGGACCAAACGCACATATGGTTGAAAACTCAGGGACCAAAAATGTATTTTTCCCTAGATATATATATATCTTTTGCTGAAAACATGCTTTGTAACGTCACATTTATGAAACGATGAAAGTGCTAAAACGAGCTTAGCTCAACTAGCATTAAGCTTAGTACTATCAACATTGAGATTAGAGGTTTAATTTTTTTACCCCACATTTTCAAAAAAAAGGGAAAAAAAAAAAGAAATAATGAAGGTACTGTAAATTTTCGAATTTGTATTTAATAAGTCTAATGTATCTTTCAATTTTAAAAATATCTAGTACATTCTTATATTTTGAATTTTTTGTCTAATAGTTCTATTAGTTTTAAAAAATGTTGAATAGGTCATTGACATATTAGACACAAAATTGAAAATTTTGAAAACTATAAGCACAAACAAAATTGAAAGTTTAGAGATATATAAGACACTTTATAAAGTTTAAGGTCATACTAGACATAAAATTGAAATTTCAATGATCTATTACACATTGATAACTTGTGAAAACAAGTTATTTAAGACATTCAAAATTGGCTATTGTATGCCTCGACGCGACGAAACAAGAAGATAAAAAGCAATAATAGCGCTAAATTGTATAAAGTCATGTGGTGAACGCAATATGCACTAAATGAAGAAATGCACGATAAATCCTTTGACCATTGAATTTTATTGCGTGAACTTTCACAAAAGGCATTTTGCAGGCAAATGAAAGAAAGGTGATGAGCTATTCATGCTAAGGGTGTGCACAAATCGATCCAAATTGAAAAATCGAACCGTTCGGTTCAATTTTTCCTGAAAAAATCGATTCTTTGGTTCATAAGTGCAGAAAACTGAGCATTTTCGGTTTGGTTCTTGGTTCACTACTTTAAAAAATCGATAAAAACCAAATCGGACTTGATTCTATAATATATTTTATATATTTATTTAAATTAAATAGTTTTATCATTTGGTTCCTCAGTCTTTCAAGCCTAATGCCCACAAGCCTAGCCCATCCCTTTTTTAAGCATTCACACGTGAAGTAAACCAGTCAGAATATTGTGCAGTCATTAGTCAAATCATGGTATTTTCTGCATTGTATTATTTTTTCTTTTCAAAAACATCAACCCTAGACTTTTTCATCCATTTTTCATTTTCAGGTTCGACCCTTTCTAGACACACATTTTCTCCCATTTTATTTTCTCTAACCCTAAACCTATTTTCTTTCATCAAACCCTAACTATAATCAATCAAAGTCACTACCCACACCAATCACTCGCCGAAGCCAACCAATCGATGCCGACGTTATCTACTCAATGTCGGCAGTCGCCACCTACCCAATGCCGACACTGTCACTCTTCAATTTTTATTTTCGTTTTTCTCCCTCTCATTTTGCTCTCCTCATCTCAATGTTAGCTAGTTTTCATTTTAAAGTTTTGACAATTAGATATTATTTTTTTTTTCTATGAAAAGACAGTTATGACCAAACGGAGAGGAACCAAACAAGAATTGGTTTAGTTTGAGACCAAAACCAAAGCAACCTACGATTTTTTTGGTTCAATAGAGTTAAGAACCGATATGTTCAATTCGATTCACGGTCCTGTCCAAAATCGAACCGAACCGAACCTTGAACACCCCTAATTCAGGCGATGAAAATCTCCAAGGCGCCAAAAGGGAAAGGGACTAGCGATGGAGACGTGTGTAGCTTGTGTCAGAAAACGAGTAGTGGAGTGGCGAGTTCGTATAAGGTGCAGGCTTAAGGCCGACAGAACAGGAGAATGTCATAAGGGACCACTGTTTGACCCGAATACAAGCCTGCAAGCATCAGAGATATTTTGGCCTACGCGGTCCCAGCCGTTCCCCTGCCCCTTTTACTATTTATACATTATTCTTCTATAATTGAAGGGGGGAGTTTGGACAAAAATTTACAGAAAAGTTCTTGAGAAAGAACTCCATTACCAAAGAACTTCTTCAATTTTGGGAGTCCACACAAGGAGGAGTGACAGACCTCCATTGAAGGGCAAAGAAGAGTGAAGAAGGAAGAGCTCATAGTGTCATTCTCTCCAACCATTAGTTTCACTTGCCTAGTTTACATTTCCTTTCATTATGCTTTATTCAGTTGTATTTGTGTTTTCTTTTATTAGCATGAGCTAAATACCTCTTCAGGACTTCGCCTAAAGGCCCTTTTGTTAACTTTATCAGTCATGCTTTAATATAAGTGGTAATGAAAGTATAATATTGAATCTTCTTCTTGAGTATGCTTGTTTAAATTGCGTAAGTCCGTTTGGCCAACCGACATTAAGTAGTAACATGTTTTAGATACCGGGAGGGTCAAGACATGTGGAAGACTTAAGAAGAACAATAGTGAACATAGTTTACTAGCTACGTTGTTATAGGGATAACTCAACCACTTATAGGCACATAAGAAGGGGTAGTGAGTGTTGAATAATGGTAGCACAGAGGAATCTAACTAATGTTATGTGTGAATGTGATACCGAAAGAGAGGCGTTCAAAGGTCCCCTTGCCTAGGTTCAATAGTTGCTTTTTCGCCAAGCATGTTCATCGCATGAAAAACAAAATTAACATTAAGTTGCCTTGACCAGGTCTTGATAATCTCATTATTCAGAGTGTCTCTATACTGTTAAGGCTTCTGTTCTCTTTTCAACGCATTTTTACTTCCAACGCACCTTTGTCTTTAGCACACCTTTCATTCAACGCACGCATCACTCAAGTATATTTATACATCGGTTACCATCGGCCAGTCCATTGTCAACGTGTTATTATTCTATTGTGCAACTTAAGATTTATTGTTCATTCCTTGAGGAATCGACCATGGAATGCTCCTAGGTACTACTTGCCAGCACGCTAGTGTATACTTGTGCTAGAGCGTTGGGTGACAAGTGTCAGGTGGATTTTCATTTTCAAGCACCTCATTCCATTTCTCACTTCATAGCATCTACAAACTGTATTCTTCCAATCCACACACCTAACTAGTGCACCGTGTATTAATATCATTCATACACTTAAAATATATTTGTGTCACCACACACATTTTAAAGTGAGATCTATTATATACAAATATGAAATATTAGTGACTAAACTTATAATTTAACCAACAATAAAATTGAAAATACATTATCCGGATACTTTTATAAACAAATTACTTTAGTTGAACAATTATTCATGTAAATAAAAAGTTGAATAGTCAAAAGTGTAATTGTTTGATTGAATAGTATAGAAAGCTAACTTAATGAGATCCATGTTCGAATAAGCCTTAAGCGACAGACACAAACTTTTTAAAAAAGAAAGAGAGACAGCTAACCTAAATTTAAGTAGTATCATGTCGACTTTTTAATGCTATTTAATCGAATACATAACCTCAAGCTTGAAATGGACAAGAATATAGAGATCTCGAGCTTGTTTGGATGTTCTCAAAGATAGTTTTTTTAGGTAATTTGCACATGAGATCATCAATGATGATCTCATAATTTTAAGAGGAAAAAACTTCTATGATATCCACTGTCAAACATGTTTCTTCTTCTAAATTTCCATGTAAAAATACAAAAAGAAAGAAAAAGAAAAACTGTTTTGTTTGAACACTACCTAACAAGTCATAAATAATCTTTTAAAGAGCATGATGTTTGGAAAGCAAAACAGGCTAAATGATTGAACATGAAACAATTGGTGGAACTTTAAGGGTCAATCACAATTGGAAGATCAATTCAAATAAACATAGCTATCAAAATAAATTTGGTTGTTATTTCTCATTGATGATGGAAGAAAAATTCAGACATATTTTTTTTTAAATGTAAAAGATGAATAATTTTCTTTGATGTGATTGATAATGGTTGTATCATGCAATTGGAGACTTTTATAAAAGCTGGGGGCATAATTGGAACTTAATTTAAGTGGGGGGGAATCAAAAAATTTCAATTTAAATAATTTGGCTTCACACACAAAAATCTAATGGCATTATTTTCAAATTACTTTTTTCTCTTATTTATTTAGAGTTTGTATCTATTTAACTCATCAACTTTAAAAAGTGTCTAATAGACCTTTTTTTAGTTCAACAATTACGAGACGGAAGATCAAACCATCAACCTTTGAAATGGTAATTTGTGCCTTATTCACTAAGTTATGTTTAATTGGCGTCTAATAAGCCTTTAAACTTTCAATTTTGTTCCAATAGGTCCTAAATTTTTAATTTTGTGTTTAATAGGTCATTGACCCTATTTGACATTTTTTTAAAAATTCACAAACTCTAACACACGAAATTAAAAGTTTAGTTTTCTATTAGGCTATTACACATAAAGTTCAATTTTAAATTTAATAGTTCAATTAATTTTTAAAATTTTGAATATGTCAAAGAGATCTATTAGACACAAAATTGAAAGTTCATGAACCTATTAAATATTTTTAAAGTTCAAGGACCTATTAGAGACAAAATTGAAAGTTCAAAGATCTATTAGACATTTTTTAAAGTTCAAGTACATTTTTTACACAAATTTAAAAGCTCGGGGACTAAACTTGTAATTTTACTTATTTATTTTTATTTTTATTTTGAAAATTTGTGATTATTTAACTTTATAGGGTTGATTAGTCAATGGACCTTCATGCTCAATTTTTTTGGGAGAAATATGTTAAAAAAAAAAAAAAAAAAAGTTTGGTCTTTGTATGAATTGTAAGCATTTATGTCACCAAAGGTTCAAACATTTGGCTAAGCAAATAGTCCAAGTGGAAATTTTTGATTCATAGCATTTAGTTTTGGAAATATATTAAGACACTTGTTTGGTAGTGAGACAAAAAGAAAATTTTAATAAGAAACTTTGGTTGACTAATTTTTAGAGAACATTTTCCTTGGAGGGTAAGTTTTTTTTATTATTCGAATTGGGAAGCGACGAGAAGTGTATTTCAGATCCCAAACTTTTTAACAATTTTAAAATATATTTATTTTTTTTTAAAGAAATTTAGTTTTTTTTATTCATACATTAATAATAATGATTACATAATTATTTTAAAAACTATGATTAGAGATAATAAAAAAATTTATAAATGTTATTTTATCTGAAATTTAAATTACAGTGTGTATATTGTAAATATTAGTTTATATTTAATTATAAAAAGAAGAAAGGAAAAAAAGATGGATTTTTTTTGGTAGGAAACCCTAATTTCAAGCGGGGATTCTCCAACCCTAATCTTTATTTTTGCAAACCACTAATAAGGGTGAGGATTAAAAATCTTTGCAGGATGAAGAATTGTGAGTGTATTTTTTTTATTTGAGTTCAATAACATTTGGAGGTAGGGGATTCGAAACTTTGACCTCTTGGTCGATGATACATACCAAATTACTGCTGAACTAAGTTCACTTTGGCAATTGAAAGCATATTTTTCGTGTCTTGCTCCACCTTAATCTTTTAAAATATTACATCACAAACAGAAGTGAAAATTTGAACGTATGACCTCTTAAATAAAATAAAAATGTTTAAACTGCAAACATCTAATTTTGGAAAGAAGAACGTTTTTATTTGTTCTAAAGAACAAGTTATTTGCAACAACATATTAAACAAACAATCTATCCAAAAATCAATTATTCAAATACGGTTTTCACTAAAAACTCATTTTGAAACATTCTTGCACGAGGATTGTCCTAACGGCGAGCCAAAAGCTTTTATAGGGACAAACAAGAACTTTACATACAAATCCTCGGTTTTTTATATTATCTCCTACATTACTCTTGAACATTTTTTCTCAACTCTTTTAAAAACATCTATTTGTAGTAAGATGATTTCACCTAAATAATAATGCATGGTTGTCATATTTTATGACATTTTTAAGTTTATGGGGTTGGAACTCTGGACTTTAGAGCAATTAAGACACATTAGTAAATTAATTTTGAAAAGTAAAATATAAATTAATTTTGAAAAAGTACAATTACACTCAAACCATTAATTGAAAGGATTTTTAAACAGGTTGGTTTAAACTTTTAGGTAGCAAGTTGATATGGTCAATAATTGATAATTGTTCAAGTTGAACGTTATTTCAAAAGTCAATAACACTTCCAAAATTTTCAACCCAATTTATTGGAAATGTTTGTGGACCAAAACTTCCCAAATGTACGGTCATTAAATTATTAAAATATAGCTTTTATATATATATATATATATATATATATATATATATATATATATATATATATATATTAAATTTTTTATTTAAATTATTATATTTTTAATATTAAAGTTTCAAAATGTTTATTTTAATACATGCACTTTTAAAGAGAACAATTATGTGATATTTTAATCCATGACTTTTAAGGAGATAATTATTTTGATGTTAATTGTTCAACAGATAAATAATGTCTAAACCTTAATTTGGTCTCTAAACTTTTAGGATTATTTTGTTAGTCTTTGAAATTTCAAAATATATTTTAGTTTCTGAATTTTTTGAAAATTAATCATTTTGTTGTTTGAATAGAAAAATAATGAGTCTTTGAGTATATGTATTAACGTGTTGATATGGACATATATTGGAGCCATATAGCTTGTTTGAGATAGATATTAGGTGGACAAATATTAATTATTAGATGGTAGAATAATAATAAAGATCAAAATGATTATTTTTAAAAATTCAAAAATTAAAATAGACATTTTTAAACTTTGGGAACTTTAATAATTATTATTTTTTTAAAATAAAATTTAGGGACCGCACTAAATGAACATTTTGAAAATTAAAAAACAAATGAAATATATTTAAAAGTTCAAAAACTAAAATGAGATTTAAATCTTGGACAAACAATTTTCACATACTATGTATTTTAAGTACAACAATTTTCATATATTCAATATAATGTAGGATCTTTTTCAAATAAATGAATAAAATTACAAAGTCCTTATTATATATGCTTTTTTTTGTATTAATACAAATTTAATTATCAGAATTTTTACTACTTATATTGATTAGGTCCAGGTATATTTAAGAGTTTTGTTCTAAACTCTGAACTTCCTTTAAAATTATTTTTAGTCCTAATTATTAAATGTTGAGTATTGCATTATTTAATATTAATCTTGGACGGCCACTCATTTCAATTTTGTATGTGTGGAGTTCATCGGTCTGCATAAGAATTTACTAAAATGTGAATTCGTAAGTAATATTCAAAGACCAAAATAGGGTATTAAAACTTAGAGAAATGCACCAAAATGATTATAGTTTCGCACAAATTGATATGTATAATCAATCAAGAGGTCAGAAGTTCGAATCTCTCCATCCTAAAAATTGTTGAGCTCAAAAAAAAACTTAGAGAAATACCAAAATATAATTTTAATTTTCTTATATAATGATATAGGAGTCCACTAAAACAATAAATAAAAACTAATTTATACCATATATATAGAGAGAGGATAAATTAGGTTTAGAATGGACTTTGGTCCTGATTTTATATGTTGCCCTATTTTAGTTCTTAAAATTCCAAATATTTTGTCTATTCTTAAATTTACTAATATTTTAACTGAATCTATTTTAAAACTCAATATTTAGTTTATTAACTTCCGAATTCAAATACTTATATAAACATCTACTCATCATCTAAATAAATAACCGGGTGTTATACCATATTTTTACTGATTAGTGATAGAAAAAATAATTTTATTTTTTAAATAAAAACTTAAAGACTAAAAT
The DNA here is from genome assembly GCA_033996785.1 of Trichosanthes truncata. Taxonomy (NCBI): domain Eukaryota; kingdom Viridiplantae; phylum Streptophyta; class Magnoliopsida; order Cucurbitales; family Cucurbitaceae; genus Trichosanthes; species Trichosanthes truncata. Next base: position 55,935,863 of record JAWPNB010000003.1, read on the forward strand.
AAAATAAATATGAAAACTTGAAAATCAAAACAGAAACCGACTAAATGCATAGCTACATATTGAATAAAGAATGGTTAGGCTAAATTAATGGGTTTTGAGTGTTAAAAGATTGAAAAGCATCGACTCTGTGAGATTTGTTGACATTGACATTCTTATTTGGCTGGTTTCTAATGCAAAATTAAATTTTGAATAATTAAAAGACGATGAGGTCTTTATCTATGTGTGTGTGAGCGATGCAAATTTGAACCATCCATTTAAAAAAAAAATTAATCTTAACTAATTGAGTTTTGCTGAAGTTGGCAAGATTATGAAAAGTCATATTACTTAATTAAATTTGTGGATTTTTTTTTAAAAAAAATTGTTTCCTTCTTAATTAATTTTATAATAATCATTCAATCTCAAGTTGTTCCAAACGGTGAATTCTTTAATTTCTTTTGACTTCTTGCAAATTGAATAATGAAATTATATATATTGTTGGTTGAGTGTTACATAATATAATGTTAATAATATACATTATTACTATTTACTAAGGGTTAGATATAAAAACTTCTAAAAAAAAGGGTTAGATATAAAAATTATTTATGTACGTTATTTTTTTGAAAATATTTATGTATGTTATTTGACACAATTATGAATACACTTGTTTATTATTTGAAAATAATGTACTTCCATATTAGCATGATGTATGGTATTATATACAATAGTTATTCTCTCTATCATATACAGTAGTTTTTTCTCTATGGTATAAAATAAACTGTATTAGCTAATATGATTATAAATACATTGTCTATGTACGATCTAAAGAAAGATAATCATATGATCTTAGATATCCGCTTATCTTAGATGTTATATTGGAAAACAAGTAAGACAATAAAAAAATAGTAAGGGTTTTTTTTTCTCGTCAAGTTACCAATTATATTATTTTATAAATAGGTATTTAAAAGATTTTAAATACTTTTCTTTAGAAAAAAAACATGTGACAACTTGCATATCTCTTAAAATTTAATAAAACATTTCACTACCTTTGAGACTTTTGTATAGTTAGTATAATAATTTTATAAAAGAGAATGTTCACTAATAGTTGTCCACCACATTAGAGCAATACATTTGAAGAAATAGTCTAAAATAAATGAACATTTATACTTACTACATCATAAATTTTATATTTAAAATATTTTATTTTAGTCCTTTTACTTTATAAAAAAAATTATATAGATCGATGTGCTAAATTTTATAATAAATTTAATCGATATCTTTAACTAATTTCACATTGATCATGAAGATTACTTGAGATTTATGTTAAACACAATATAACACATTTCATCAATAATTATCAAAACTCAACTCAACTTTTTGAAAATTGAAACATACATTAAATGTTGAATAAATGTATAAATTAAGGAGCAAATGTAGGATTTAAACCAATAAACAAAACATAAAATAAAATAAAATAAATTCGTCAGCCATTCAAATTCAAACAATTAAAAATTTAAAATGGATTGAAAAAAAGAACTCCAATATAAAATAACACAACGTGCCACTTGATAAGTGATATTCAATATTTAAATTAATATGATATATATATATATTAGGAATTATCTGTATAATAATAAAATAAAATAACCGTCGCCGGTTAGAGGGTCAAAATTGTGAATAGGCGGCAAAATCGGCCGTACATTTCTTCCGCAAGGGAACGGGAAAGTTCGGTTACAGAAAAATTCAAGCACGTGACTAGGATCCAGGCAATTTTGTAAAGGTGTTCCCATTGAAGCAGCATCACCTACACGTGTACGTTTCCCCACGAATTATCTATCTTTGATTATTTAATTTTGGAAAAAAAAACATTTTTGACCCCTAAACTTTGCATGTTGTATCAATTTTAATCCTAAACTTTCAATTTCATCAATTTAAACCTCAAACTTTACAAATTGTATCAATTTTAACCCTAAACTTTTAATTTCATCAATTTAAACATCAAACTTATATAAGTGTATCAATTTACACCCTTGGTTAAGTTTTCATTTCAATCCTTATTAGAAAAGTTTTCCACACATATCCAAAGTCACGTGTTGCTCTATAATAGGTACATATTTGTTATTTTTAAAAAAAAAATTAAAATTGCTAAAGAAAATTGGAGTAAAATCTCCATAATATCTTTCAATTTAGAGCATGACTTTTTTTTACTTCTTATCTTATCTGATTCTGTTGCTTTTTTTCATTTAATTAATTGAGGTTATTTCAATTGTAAGGCATGATTCTACTCAATCCACCGGCTTTTAGTAGAAACAAAGCTTATTTGCATCATATTTTTTCTCAATTGAGTACTCTCCTTTTTTAATCGTTTGCCAATATTTTTTTTTTAATTTCTCATCGGCCTTTAGCTTGATTTGTCCTCCATCCACTACAATGGACGTGGGACTTTCAGAATCATCACCCTCGTTAGAATTTTTGTCTTTTTTCTCTCCGGCATTGGTGTCACTTTAATCCCCTGTAAGATTGTCGACAGGGCCGACAAGGTCGGCTAGACCAGTTCATTGTGTTCATGGGCGTCATTTTGTTTGTCATTGCCTTTCTTGTTCTCTCCCGCATTTTAGCTAAGCTCAATCTTCTTTATACTTGTCGTCATTGGTATTGACACTAATGGCGAGGGAAACACACAAGTGTTCATTTTGTGTGAGTCCTAATTTCGAAAGTCGAGTTCGTGGTTTTCATGATGGTGGCGATTCGATCTAGAATTGTTTAATTATTCTTTTAGTAAATTTATTTTTTAAAAAACAACAAATAAGTATCTATCATAGAGCAAAATGTGGCTCTGGACATATGTGGGAAATCTTTCTAATGGTGATGGAAACGAAAACTTAAACGAATGTGTAAATTGATACACTTATTCAAGTTTGAAGTTTAAATTGATGAAATTAAAAGTTTAGGGTTAAAGTTGATACAATTTACAAAGTTTGAGGTTAAAATTGATTAAATTAAAAGTTTAGGGTTAAAATTGATACAATTTGCAAAGTTTGAGGTTGAAATTGATGAAATAGAAAGTCCAAGGTTAAAATTGATACAACATGCAAAGTTTAGGGTCAAAAATACTTTTTTCTCTTTAATTTTTATATTGTATTTTGCAATCTTTTCTTCTTTTTTTTTTTTTTCCTTTCAGAAAAAGACAACACATAGAGGCTACTTTTGAAGCTTGTTTAATAGGAAATTTGATGGTGTGAAAATGGTTGGAGATTAAGAATATCAAGAAATCCCATGAGGTTGGGTTTATGCGGGCCCTGCTTCGAATGGGTTGGAAATTCTCGTTAAAATTGAGAATTCGTCGGGATGAAAAAATTCTCTCTCCTTATTTTATTTTATAGGACGGAGATGGAAAATACATTCTCTCTCCTTATTTTATTTGATGTATATTTATTTACTTTTCTAATTAAATAATTAATAAAAGAACATTAAATATTTTTAAAAACCAATTTTTTAACTGGAAAAATAGTATAATTAAAACATTTGTAAATATAAAAAAGAATTAAATTTAATATATTGGTATATTTTATTAAAAATAACATATGAGATCTTGTGAGAAATCTCCACCCTACTCTTGATTCCTCAAATTGGGGAATGGGGTAGCTAGGGATGGAGATGGGAATTAATAATCCCTTCAAGAGACGATGATAGGGAATGCATTCCGTCTCTGCTCCACCTTGTTGACATTCCGTCCCTACAAACACGTATAATCATGTAATTATTAGTGTAGAATAAGTTAACACATCTCTAATAGTATGTGATATTTTAGGTGAAACTAAAAAGTAAATTCATAAGAATTGAAGCTAGATAATATCATACCTGTTGATGCACAAATTCGAACAAAGGGTACGCACCTGATTTGCACGCGAAGCCAATAATGAATTTGTATTTGTGAGAAAAAAAGATGTGGCCTGCAAAATAAAGAAAAATTGTCACATCCACTCCGATGTTTAAGTCAGAGAGGAAAATAATGTAGCAAGCTATTAAAGAATGAAGACTGAGAATCGGTTACTTCTAATAGAGTTATAATGCAGTATTTATACGATGGTTGATCTAGGGTCTCTTCCATTTTCTTAGACATAGAAAGTGGGCCTTCGAGAATGATTCAAACTACGGACAAGGAGGGCGCACGTCACGCACACATGGACCGGCTCAGCTCGATCTAGTCCGATTCAAGTCGAGCGGGACTTTTGGCCTTTTCGCCTTTTTCCTCATTGTTCTAAGCCTAATATCGCCCTGGTCCTCGAGTTTAACCCAGTTTGGCCGGTTTGTCTTCTATTCTCTTGGGTTTGATGTTGTTGTCCAAATTTATCCATAACAATACCTATTGTAAAAATATTGAGAGATTTGTTGCTCTACCAAAATTTGAGTTGGGTAACTGGCCATTGCAAAATCAAGAAATCAAGAAATTCGGTTAGTTTAGTATAATTTACAAAACGACACAATAAATATAACATATACATTATAAAGAAAAATAGTTTGGAAATAGTAATAGGAGCTTGAAGTGCAAGCCAAACAAAAAGATTAAATTGAATTTATTAGGTATGAATTAATTTTGATTTAATAACTAAATTAATGGTTGTTTTGTTGGATAAATAGTTCAATCAAGATATTTATTAGAATCAAAGTTTATCTTTCAATCATCATACCAAATTTTATAAGTTACCTAAAAAGTCCATATGGTTTCTAACATGATTTTATTGTTTCTAACTAATTTCTCATGCATACATTTGAAATGTAGATATCGATATTTACTTTTATTTAATTCTGACACATTGACTATTTGGCCTATAACAAATGAAAAATTGAAATCAAAATATGAACTCGAAAAGTTCTATATAGTACAATCATATTTAAATTTTGGTACACATTCTAAAATTTTTAATTAATTGTAATGAGACAATTAAAACTATTTAAATGAACTATTTAAATATTTTAAAAGATATTTGCAATCTAATGTCATGAATTTGTGTTTTGATTAGAAATGTCCACGAGGTGGGGCGGGGACGGGTATGACTTCCTTGTCCCCGTCCCCGCCTCTAATTAGAATCCTATCCCCGCGAAATTTAACAAATTTTGGGGGGATCGGGACCGGGATTCTTCGCGGGAAATTTGCGGGGATCGGGTTCCCCGCGGAGAATTATTCCTCATTTAGTTTTTTTTTCTTTTTTAAGAATCAAATAATTCTTTTGATAAATTTTCAAATAGTTAACTTCTATGAAAAATATCCATTAATTTTCAATTATATTGTTAATTCATCACCAAAAATCTTAATTTAAATAGTTAATTTTTTATTAAAATATATATATTTTTTATTTAAAGATAAAATTCTTGAACCTTCTAATAAAAACAAAACAATATTACATATCAAGTTATCTAATTAATACATACATATTATTAAAATGTTTAACTATATAATTCAAACATATCTAATTATCTAAATAATTAACAATAAAATTTTAAATGACATATATACACTTATACACACATATACATATATATATTAAAAAATAAAATAAAAATATTAAAAAAATAAACGAAGCGGGGAATTGAGAATGGGGACGAGGAATACATTTTTCGTCCCTGTCCCCGCTCCCGTTTAGCCCACGGAGAATTTTTTTTCCCCACTCCTTCTCTCATTCTCCGCCTAAACGGGAGTTCTCCATCCCGTTAAGGCAGGTCCCTGTGGTACCTCGTCTATGCAGAAAAATGGACATTTTTAATTTTGATGCAATCATTCTAATCAAATGGGTGTGGATAATGGCATATTGCACCATTATGCAAATGGGTGTTTTTAGGAAATATCTTAGCCAATAAGAATAAAATGTAACTACCCACATGACATGGAGATTGAGATCTATAAGATCCTTTTCAAATGGTTGAAACGTCAAGAGAATCATATTTTTTTTAGTCATAGTTGTAACTTTAACTCTTATAACAATTTTTTTTTGCTCATATAGGTTCAAATTCCTATACCCCACATCTGTTGTACTAAAAAAACTCTTATAATATATTTTTTTTAGTTCAACTTCATGGAAATTAGAACTCTGACATGTTCATAGAATAATTAATTAATTAACATGATCTTTGTACCTCTATTTTCTCATCTTTTATCCATCATTGTTTGATCCAAGTATAATTAAAAGTTTAGAGATATCAAAAGAAGTAGAAAAATCAGCTAAATGAGAAATTTCAAATAGGGAAAAAGAAATCAAGAAGATGAGATAGACTGAGTGAGGGGAGAGAGATCGAGGCAGTGAGAGAAAAATCGATGAAGTGAGAAAGATCACAAATGAGAAGTGAGATGAGAGGAAAATGGTTTTTTTTTTAAATTAAACAATTGTAGAGTTGAAGATTGAACTATTGAGCTTTAGAATAGTAATGAGTGTGTTATCCACTAAGAAATGCTTGGATATAAGAAGAAACAGTTTATATCAATGACAAATGAATATAGATGAGTTTCTAGTAGTTAGAGAAATATTTTTTAAATGAAAGATTTGAACATTTAACCTTTTAGTCGATAGTATATGCGTTAATTAGTTGAGTTATATTCAGGTTGGCCAAAAAAATTATTGTTTGTTTATGTTATCTTTTAAATGATTTCTCATAATGTCATCATTTTTTATTCCATGTTATCACAATTTTAACTTTTAAGGACTTGATCGAAATAAATGAATACATTAGAGATCAAATTCAAAAATAAAGATTCAAAACCAACCCTATGATGTATAAATGTATAATATTGTCCATGCATGACTTGACTTGGTAGGTTGCCTCTCCTTGCTTCCATCTCTCTCTCTACTTTTTTGATGTGAACCCAATAGATGCCCAAAATCAAAAGGAAAATTGCATTTATTGACTTCTTTATGCTTTTAAAATTTTCCCCATATTGACCCATTTTTCCTAAGTTCAATTTGAAGAATATAGTTAGCCATTGGTCAACAATGTAGCAAATTAAGATGAAGTTTATAAAATGAGTTAAGCCATGGTTTTATTACCATGAATATTTTTTTAAGCTAAACATTGGCAACAATGAGGTCAATCAAGATTTAGACTAATTAATTTATAAAATTGGTAATGGATCTACGAGAACTTTTAGATAAGGAATAGAGTTTCCTTCCTAGAAACTTCTCAATCATGTGGTATGTAATTTGTACTTCCTTTAATTCAATTTTAAAATATGAAGACTTAAAAGATATATCAATTAATGCCCTATCTCTTTACTATTTGGACAAAATATACTTTTTAGTTCCTAAAATTTAAGTTTGGTGTCTATTTGATATGTGAAGTTTAAGTTTTCTTTTCCTTTGGTGATTTTAGTGTTGAGCCGTGTGATTTTCAAGTTAGTTGGTACTTTTTTTTTTCAAGTTCATTTGTTTGGTGGAAGCAACACTCTATTCTAGATTTGGAACAAGGGAGAAGAAAGGGTTGGCAGCGTGATGGTGACCATTGGACAAACAATGGGTGAGCATCAGATGACAATGCTAACAAGGTCTACTAGAGAATGATGGAGAAGAAGACGAGGAAGAATAAGGGAGGAAGAAGATGACATGTTAGCGCCGCGGTCCAATTAGCAAAAAGATAATATAAACCTAATAATTTTTTTTGCCACAAGTTAAAAAATGTCACATCATTAGAGTCCAATCCACATATTAACTATCACATTAGGGTTTCATGAACTATTTGAAACTGTTTTCCAAACTTTAAAGACCAAAGTGTTTATTTTGAAACTTCAAAGACAAAATAGACACTAATTTCAAATGTCATGCACCAAAAGTATACACACGTTTATATATATATATATATATAACTTTCTATATCTCTAAAGTTAAAATAGACAATTTTGTCTTTCTTCATTTTTATCAGCATCTCTAATATAAGTGGTCAGTGTGAACTTAAGTGTCTTTATGGAAATTAAGATTGTCGTGATCACAATGGGCCCTCTTTCAACAAACTAGAGAGAGGATATCATTGCAAGAATGAAACAATATTTATGGGTTCTTAATCTTCCAACCCTCAAAGCCACAAGATATTTTTTTCCAATTAATAAAAACAAAAGAAAAGAAAAAGAAAGAACCATACACGAGATGATAAAATTGCTCAAGCCTTCATGGCTGGTAGTATATCCCTTGATGTAATCAAGAGTCATCAAAAATCAAAATAAATCAACAAGTAAATGACACCACACAATTGTCTCATTATTAACATTACATTCAATCAACGTCCTCACCTCAATCAATTTCTAGGTTTCAATTTCCTCCATTAGAAAAATAGAGAGGAAAACTAAAGGTCACCTACCCTCTCCCTCCCACCTTCCTCTTTCACTCTCACTCAACCATGACAAAAATCTCTACAAGGACCGCCCTCCCTCCTTCGCCCCTTGATAAAAATCTCTGTTGGGTCGGTCCCGATAAGGCCCACTTCGGTCCCGATAAGGCCCACTCCAAACCTCTCTTTCACGAGAAGTTATTTGAAGAGGTCATCACAATAAAATTGATAGTTTTGCACCGTTTGATGCATAAGAGAGAAATTATAAAAGTACTTCACAACAGTTATTAGGAGCAGATAAAATATAAGATCTAAATCCAACGATTTTAAAGATCCATGCAGTCTCATTGTCACGGCTTCATTTAATAATTTGTCATCTTTCACTCTCATTCTTTAGGGGTTGTTTGGGGTGTGGGTTATAATAACTTGTGGAGTACTTTGCACCCCAAACACAAACTATTATAACCTCAAACTAAATAACTTTGTATTTTAAACAATATTATATAATTCCACAAACTATTATAACTCATTCAGTGTCTCAAACAGCTCCTAAGATATTAAAAAAAAAATCTATTGAGTCGAGTCCCCACCCTCATGGGAATTGGAGTCCGTGCACGTAATTATGTTCAAATTGGAGAAATGTATTTCAAATTTTTTGGAAATTTTTTTCAAATGAATGTCTAGTCCAATTAGGTGGTTGAAAAAAAATTTAAACCCCCACCACATAACATGCCATTTGCGTGTGTTTCTAGAAAGCTATTAGGTTTTTTTTCCTTCAAAACCATTCATTGTTTATTGAAAACGATAATCCGTTTTCAAAAAAATTGTATATTAAATATACTAATATAGGTGGTTGTACTTTACCATTATTACATGATATTAGATCGTATAGTCAATTCATAAGTATTTAAATTCGTAAGGACATTTCTTTATGTAATTATCATTACATTCTTTATTTTAGTTTTAGTGTTATTCAAATATAGAGCATGCATTTAACCTGACCAGAAAAAAGAAAAAGTAATTATGATGGTTCATGTTTTTTCGTGCAAGCATAAAAAGTTTTTTTTTAGTCCAGTAAAAAATTCGAACATCTGACTTCTTTATCGAAGATACATGTCAATTACTACTAAAATAGGCTAACTTTAACACAAATATAGAAAGTTGAACACATATAAAACTTGGAGAATGGTGCAAAAAAAATCGATTTAAAAAAATGTATGTCGAATTAGAATTTGTTAATTGAATACTAAAAGAAAAAAAATGTTATTAATTGAATAAAAAAAGATTAAATATTAAATAGGTATCAAAATTTTAAGAGAAATTTTCATGCCACTTCCTTTGAGGTGATATCTCTTTTGTTTTTCTTTTAAACACAATTTGCAATAAAATAAATAGATTACTTGAGTTATTTTGAAAGAGAAATGAGCCTAGGTGAGACACAATAAATTCAAATAATTATTAAAGGCTCCAAACTCGTTTTAATTTTTTTTTCTTTTTTTTTAAAATATAAGTTCAGTAAAAATATATATTTAGATTTCTGGTTTGGTCTTTTGTTAGGTTGCTCCAACGTTTCCTTTTTTTTTTTTTTTTTTTTAATTCAACCACATGTGAGGTGAGAATGTTCAAACATCTGAACTCTTAGTCGAGAGTATATATTTTAACTTAGTAAGTTATGCTCAAGTTGATTTGCTCTAACATCTATACAAATGATATGTTTATGACATATAACAAATATATTTGTAAAAATGTATTTCAATGTGTACAATAGTTTTAACCTTGACTAGTGATTCAATCACATATTCTTAATAAAACAGTTTTGAAAACAAAAACAAAAATTAATTTACCAAACACATTGAGTTTTTCTTTTGGAATATACTTGGTTACTTTTCAGTGTGTAGGAATCTCTATGCTCCTCACTATTTAATTGTTGAAAACAAGAAAAGATAAAATATTTTTCACATTTCTCTCTCTTTGTTGTGATTTCTCTCTTCTTGTCGTCAACAATTAAGTCGTAGGGAGCAAGGAGATTCCTACACATTGGAGAGCAGCTAAGTATTGTTTTTTTCTTTTTGTTGTTAAATTATAAGATTTGTTCTTTGTACTTGCAAAGTTGTGTCTAATGGGTCTTTAAACTTTAATTTTTTTTTTTTAAAGTTTAAACTTTAAAAGTTGTGTGATAGGTTCTTGAACTTTCAATCTTATGTCTAATAGATTTCTCAAACATTAAAAAGTGCTTATTAGATTCCTTGACTTTCAATTTTGTCTTTAACTAGTTCTTAATTTATTAGACATTTTTTTTAAGTTTAAGTAATCAAGAGTGTACTTAGTTCGTAATTTGAGAACATAAATTTGAAAACAAGAAACTCAATGAAAACATAGTTGTATTTTGTGTATGAAAATAGTAGTAAGTAGTTACTATTACTAACTAAATATTTAGTTGAATCTCAAATATTATTAATTGATTTATTAAATATAATTTTTCTTTTTTTGAGTTCAACATGTGGAGTGGTTATGGAGATTTGAACCTCCAACTTGATTGACACATTTTATGTTATAAATTTTGTATAATTATTATTATAAAATATTATATAATCTATAATATATTATGTTACATGTTTTAATTTTAACTTAAAAAAGATGTGTTTATTGCCTGGAATACTATAGTTATCATAGTTTTTTTTATTATGAATTTTTAAATTTTAAATTTAAGATCTATATAACACTGAAAATATAAAAATTTTGTTTTCAAAATTTTGGATGTTTGGATGAATGAATCCAAAAAAAAGTTTTTAAAAACAAACTCATCAAATAGATATTCATCATTAAATTCATTGATTCAGTTAATTTGAAAACAATAAACAAAATTTGACCCTAATAGATACAAAATTGAAATTTTAAAATTTATTGGATATGATGTTGAAAGTTTAGAGATTTATTAAGGGAAAATTCTAGGAATGGCTAAAAAGAATGGGTTGTTTTGGTTAATGGTCATCCGATTTTTCTTTTTAATTATGGTCACATGTGAGGTGCACGTGTGGCGTTTCTTTTTTCAAATCCCCATTTTGTCCTCGTACACTAAATCTCCCTCTCTCCTATTTTATTTAAATAGTATCTATTTTGAAAGATTTACATTGCAGTTATTATCTTTATAATTATTTTCTCCCCAAGAATATCTTCCTCTCTTCTCTCCCATCGCTACTGCACAACGATTCCGAGCTTGAAGGTGATTCATAGGAGCTTTTTGGAAGCTTAGAAGGTGATTCGTAGGCGGTGCTGAAGAAGATGAAGAGTAGAGTGTTAGTCGGGGACAAGGTGGTTGTTGGTTCCATTGATGGGGAAGGCATAGAGGGCTTTTTATTTTTTTTATTTATAGTGTATTTCTATGTGGGTATTTTGTTCCGTTGATTTTTACTCTGTATTTCTCTGTAGGTATTTTGTTCCGTTGATTTTTACTCTATATTTATTGCTCAAGAGATAGATGTTAAAATGGTAATAAAAATTAGTTCTTTTTACGCACAAGCGCAATTTCTCGAACCCACCAGTCCATCCAATCAGACGGCAGCAGCGGTGCGTGTGTGGAGAGAGATTTTACTACCTCTCTATCCACATTTTGCAAGCCTCCCAAGATGCTCTAGTGCATAAACCCACTTCCCAACTCAAAATCTTTCCATGTGGGACAACACCCACACTTTTTCTTGTAAAGACTTGTAATGGACCAAAGGCCCATTGTAGTAATTCCCAACAGTCTAGTCATTTAATAATTACTAATTAAAATTATGAATAATAATTTGGCCATTTTTAAAAAATTAAGATGGCTCGGCCATTTTTCAAAACATGAAATAAAAAATGGTCATTTGCGTAATCAGCCCATTTATTAAATACAATTTCAAAAGTATAGGACCAAACTCATAATTTAATCTTCACTCTTTTCCCAATTTCATTTCCAGTACGTACAGATAGAAGACCAATGAGAAATGAAAGATTTCCATTATTGTACAAGAAAATTACAATTCTATCCCCTTATAGGAGTTGGTACGCACGTTTGCAATGTCGAGGGTAACAAAGTCAAAAACACGTGGGATAGTGAATCTCTCAAAATTTGAAACACAAGATTTTATTATTTCCAAAATTTACCATATATACCCTTTTATTTAAAATGATTCTCAATACTAGTCTCAATATTTATTTGTTTTAAAGTTTACCTTTTAATATAATTTATTTAAATATTTCAACAATGTACGAAAATTGTAAATTTAAGAATAGCTTAGTGGTAATTGACATGTATTTTTAGTCGGAAGTTCAAATCTACATACCTCACATATGTTGTACCAAAAATAATAATAATAATAATAACAATGTGTTTGATTTAATATTTTTCGGAAAGGGCTAATATGAAAATTCTTATGTGCTAAGGGATAAGTTGATAATGAAAACATAAAGAGGGGCATCTGTGAAAAATTCTCAAAAGATATTTTAAAAGGTTACGTGGGCTTGGTGGACCTCAAAGGTTTGAATGGGCTTGGGTTCAAAAATATTCTTCCGTCGGCCTTCTTTGACCAGATCCTTTTTTGGTAATTCATTTTCCTTCCCTAATATTTAATAATTAATGCTTAATCAATACATGTTATTTGAAAAAAGAGAGGGGAGAAAAATGCGAAGTCAAACGTGGTCCTATAGAAATTGAAATTGAAATTGAAATTGAAATGTTTTTAAGTTCCTTCTGTCCTTACATCTTCTCAAGAGGCATTGTGAAGTTTTCACCTTTCTCTTTCTATTTTTGTTTTTTATTATAATATTATAAACTACATGTGAGCTTACCAATGTCTTAAGGCATGTTTGGGAATGATTTTAGAAATAGTGATTTTAGCATAATTGATTTGTTTATAATTGATTTATAAAAAGTGATTTTCATATAATCATTTTAATGTTTGGTTCTACACTTTAATTGTGATTTTTATACAATTAAAAGTGACTTTCAATGATTAAGGGCATTTTTGAGAGTGACTTTAAAATAAGTATTTTAAGCTAAGTGATTTAATTATAATTAATTTTGTAAAAGTTTTAGTTATAAATCATTTTAATATTTGGTTCCAGTCTTGTAAAAGTGATTTAAATTTAATTAAAAGTATTTTTTAAAACGATTAATGTTTATTTTCAAAGGTGATTTTTGAATCATCAAATTACTAAAAAGAGCATTACATTTGAAATTTTAAAAAAAAAAATAGAATGTGGTAGAAAAAAGTTATACCGAGAGAACTAAAAAATTAAGAGAGAAAAAAATAAAGCTAGAGAAAATTAAAGTTTCAAAGAGAAAAACATGTTAAAGACATAGAGGGATAGAAATTTTAGAGAGATGGACAAAAAATTTAGAGAGAAAATTTAATAGAGCGAAAAAATCGAAAGATAGAGAAATAAATTTAGAGAGATATACAAAAAAATTTGAAGAGAATGATAAAAGTTTTAGGGAGAAAAACTTTAATAAGAACAAAAAAAAAGTTCAAAGTCAGGGACAAAAAATTTCAAGAGCAAAAAGTTATGGCAAGAGGTCAAAGATATGAAAGAAAAAAAGTTAAAGAGATACAAAAATTATAGAGAGATGAACGAAAAAATTTAGAGATAAAAAAAGGTAGAGAGAGTTAAAATCATTGGAGAGAAAAAAAAAGTGAGAAAATGAATAAAAATGTTAAAAAGAGAACAAAGTAAGAGATAGACATTATAAAAACTTTAGAGAGAGAAAAAATGGCATTTTTTAAATAATGGTGGATGACCTAAATGGTGACAGTTTTGAGAATACATGCTTTTTGATGAAAATTAATGAATTTTTATAAAAGGTGACGGTTTTTACCAGTCACAAAAAGTACGATTGTTTTAAAATATAAATAATAGTCATTTTAAAGATAAAATCACTTGGGAATCACCTCCCAAGTGATTGACAGGGAATCACTTTCTTATCATTGCCAAACATCACAATTTTGAAGGAGAATTGATTTTGGGCATGTCAAAAGTGATTTTGGGCATTCCAAAATCACTCCCAAACATGCCCTTAATCAGTTAAGCTATGTTCAAGTCGGTATAATTTTTTCTTCCCAACAATGAAAATTTGTTGGTTTTTCTTAATAACAACAAGGTTAAGAAACACTATTGGTCCTTAAACTTTCATAGAAGTAACAATTTCGTCTCTGAACTTTAATTTGTAACAATTTAGTTCATGCGCTTTCAAATTTGTAACAATTTAGTCTATAACTTTAGTATGTAACAATTTAATTCATATACTTTCATATTTGTAATAATTTAATCCCTTCCATGAAAGATCCCTTCAAAATTAAGTGTCAATTTTTATTATGTAACAATTTAGTATTTTTACTGTATAAACACATTTGGTCCCTAATCAGTATACATCTACATTTGTATGAAATCTCATTAAAATGTAGAGTGAACTCAAAAAAAAAAAAAATAAAGTGCAGAAAACTCAATTGTTATGTATTAAAATTCAAGGACTTGTTACAAATTTAAAAGTACATAAACTAAATCAGTTTAGGGACTAAATTATTACTTCCATGAAAGTTTAGAGATCAAAAGTGTTTTATAACCTAATAAAAAAGTATAAAAATCCAGACCAAATCTTGATATTTGTTGGTTGATCTTCAATTTGATAATGATTTTGTTTGTAGTTTGTTTTTTATTTTAAAAGTCAAATCGTCAAGGAAGCAAGCACAATTCTCTAAAATAGAAATTTTAAAAAAAAAAATCGTTATAAACGGGGCAAAGTGTTGTATATGTTAAAATTTTCAAGTGTTTTTAATAGGGGAAAATAAAATAAAAATGTATTATTAAATAAGTTCTATTGTTTAACCAAAAAAAGTTCTATTTACCAAAACAAAACATTTAAAACAATATTATTAAAGGGATCAAATAATTTCCTTATCTTTTTGGTACTAGTGTTGAAATTTGGTTATAAATTTTTCAAAAAAAAAAGGAAAAAAAAAAAAGGTATCACGTGCAGGAAAAGGAAAAATTCTACTATTGCTAATTATATATTTCCTTTTTTTTTTCTAATCTAAAAATTTGAATTTTATTGGTAAATAAAAAGGGAAAAGAGGGCAATCTAGAAATAGGACGTTATGTTATGGGCCTTAATGTGAACAACTTTCAAGCCCTGTCCTTAGTGGATCCATTGAATGGGTTTAATGGGCGTAGCCCATTTTCTCTTCACACAACTTCTTGTTTCAAACAATGACATTAATTTTAGAATAATCTTTGAAATAGGAAGTTAGAGAGACTAGAGTTATGCTTATGTTGGTAATAGTTATAGAATAATCAATGTCTTAGTTTATGTATTTTTTTTTTCTCCATCGTAATTCGAACCTTCAATTTTAGATTTTTTTTATGTACTTTCTCTCTTTCGTCAAAGAAAAGTTTTTAGATTTTTTTTTTTAATTAAAACCTTCAATTTTAGAAAAGATAATAAATAATTTGAAAATATAATAAATATTTATTGAATTATGTTTGGATTGACTTTATATTTTCATTTAATTTTATAAGTTTATTGATTTTTTTTTAGTTCAACAACATGCGAGGATGGGAAATTTGAACTCTTGACCTCTTGGTTGAGAGTATATACCTTAACCAATTTAGCCAACTAAAGCACAGCTCAATTAGTTAAGACATATGCCCTCGATCAAGGCGTCAGAAGTTAGAATCCCCACCTATGTGTTGTTGGACTCAAGAAAAAAAAAACCAATTGAGCTGCTCAAGTTGGCTAAATTTTGTTGAATTATGAAATGGAGATTCAAATATCTAATCTCTAAAACAAATGTGTAATACATTAATAAGTTCAGTGACGTGTAAGTTAGACATTTAGGCCCCATTTGATAACCCTTTGATTTTTGGTTTTTAGTTTTTGAAATTTATGATTGTTCTCCTACAATTTCTTTATCATGGTTTTCACTTTTGTTTAAAAAAAAAAAAGGTTTGAACTCTTGGTCAAATTCCAAAAACAAAAATAAGTTTTTAAAACTACGGCCCCGTCTGATAACCATTTGGTTTTTTATTTTTGGTTTTTGAAATTTAGGCTTGTTTTCTTACAATTTCTTAATCATGGTTTTCACCTTTCTTAAATAAACATTTGAATTCTTAGTCAAACTTCAAAAATAAAAGCAAGTTTTTAAAAAATATGTCTGTTTGATAACCATTTGATTTTTAGAAATTGTGCTTATTTTCAAATCAATTATCTACCATGAGTTTCATCTTTCTTAATAAAACACTTCAATTCTAAGCCAATTTCCAAAAACAAAAACTAGTTTTTGAAAACTAATTTTTCTAGTATTCAAATTTTGGTTTGATTTTTGAAAATATAAGGATTTAGTAGATAACAAAACAAGAAAACCTATTGGTCAAAGTAATATTTATAGGCTTAATTTTCAAAAATAAAAAACTAAAAACCAAATGGTTTTTTTCAATTTTCAAAACTTGGCTTGGTTTTTTAAAACATTGGTAGGAAGTGAATAACAAAACAAAGAATCTCATAGGTAAAAGTAATATTTATAAGCTTAATTTTAAAAAATCAAATGATTATCAAACCAAACCTTAATTTTGTAAAAGTAGAAATCTATTTTTAATTTTGTAAAATTAGAGATTAATTTTTAATTTTATCTATAAAAATTAGAAAATGGGAACAGAGTAGCAACTGTTAGTGACTTTTCATAATGATAGGTTTTGTAGGAAAACTCTTTTTTAATTTTGACAGACAATATACTATTTCTTAGACTTTTGTATCTCCTACTATTTTGGAAAGGAGGACACAGTGAATATTTAGGTCTTTTCACATGAGATTTTTTTTTTTAATTCTTTTGTTACTATAATTTGAAGTGTGAGACAAGCACTATCAAATCATGAATTGCAATTAAAGATTTTTTCTTAAGGAAAAATAAAATAAAATTCTAGTCTCAATTGAATTTTATGTATATTGTCTTTTAAGGCATTTGTGCTGCTATCATTGTATATTTTGCTTAATATGATTAGATCAAAGAATTATAGGATTTTATTTTGACCTTTTTCCAAGCTTTGGATAGTAAGTCAATTTGAGCATAGCTCAGTGAATAAGATATCAATTATCATTTTAATGGTCGATAATTTGATCTCCCACATCTGCAGTTATTGAACTCAAAAAAATAAAAAACATAATTGGACAACAAAACATATTAATTGTTCGATACTAAGTTTGTGTTTGACATGCTTTTTAAAATGCTTATGAGTGACTAATTTTTTTCAAAATTTGTAATGGTTAGTTAAACTTTTAGAGCATCCTTCTAAAATAAATTTATTATTAAACTGGATCGAGAAATTCTAAAAATTGATAAAAAAAAAAAAAAAATCACTTTCTCTCGAAAAATGCTTATATAGTAAATTGAAGGTTCAAGAACCTAATAGACACAAAATTAAAAGTTCCAAAACATATTAGACACTTTTTAAAGTTTATAAACATATTAGACACAAACATATTTCCTTAAAAAAAACCCTAAAATTTTAGGAGATAAAACTTGTTTTTTATAAAATAATTTGGGGGTAATAATATACTTTTGGTCCCTAGAATTTGAACTTAGTTTTTATTTGGTCATTGAATTTTCAAAGTTAATACTTTTGGTTCTTGAGATTTAATTTTTAGTTTATATTTGGTCCTTGAGGTTTCAAAAATGACATGTTTGGTCCTCATAATTTAAATTTGATTTCTAATTGGTTCCTAAAGTTTGAAATTGGTTTTTGAGTGTATATATAAAAAAAATCAACTCATTTATAAAATAATATTTACAAAGTCTTGTCAACATATTTTAACTATTACGTCATTTCTACTTAAGAACCAGTTAGAATATAATTTCAAACTTCAAGGAGCAATTATAAAGCAAATACCACATGTCACTTTTGAAACCTAACGACCAAAAAATGGAAACTAAATTCAAAATATCAATGACAAAAAATGTATGCTTGAAAAATTAAGTATTTTACCCAAAAATTTTCTAATATAGTTAAAATGTTTTTATATAGAAAAAAATTCAATTTTTACCCTTAAACTTGTGAAGTTGTATCAATTTTCACCCTAAACTTTTAATGTAATCATATTGAACCCTAGACTTACATAAGTGTTACAATTTCTACCTTTATTTAATTTTTGCTAATTTTTCTACTAATTTTAACATAAAACAATGTAAAAATATTTCTAAACTCACTAATTTCAATAATATCAAGTTTTGCACAAAAATTAAGTTTGATTAGTACACAAATTAACCATTGAATAACATTGTCAAAAACTCACAAATTTTAATAAAAACTTAGCTCTAATATATTTTTCTTTTTCCTTTTTTCATTTGATCAAATTTGTACCATGCATAGGTTTTGTAATTCATTGAAAGCATACGAAAATACTTATTTTTATAATTTTTCAAATGAAAACTTATCGAATGGTAAAATATGCAATATTTTTTCAAGTTCAAGGTTAAGATTGTAAAATTTATCTAAGTTTGAGGTATAATTGGATGAAATTAAAATTTTAGAGTAAAAATTGATACAAACTCGATAACTTTAGAGGTAATATTTGATGTTTTCCCCTTTTATATGAAATTTTAGCAAAAAAGAATAGAAGAAAATTTTCGAGGGAAGGGTAATGTCGGTTTGGACAAATTAAAGTCTTAGTTAGGGCATTGAGCACAATTACGATTACCTAACCCTTTCCTTTAGTCAGTTTCAGTTGGGAAATTTTTGCGATCTCTCAGGTACCGAATGGTTGAAATTCGATCTTAAGATTCACAAATCTTCAACTTCACATCCAAATTTCTGAAAATTCTCACTAGGAAATTCCCCATTCCACTGTTCTTCTTCTTGATCTGTAATCACATTCAGAAGCTGCTGTGAATCAATTTCAACAACACACCACAGAACAATGCAGAGCATCAAACAGCTCCATAAGCAATCCAGCATCAATCATCGGCGGGATGAAGAAGTTCCGACGGGTCCAATATCGCCGTATTCGCCAAAAGCTCTCAAACACCCCAGATCTCTGCCCAGATCCATCAATTACCTCTTCCGAGAGCAGAGGCTTCTGTTTGTTTTTGTCGGCATTTTAATTGGCTCTACGTTCTTTATTCTCCAGCCCACTCTGTCCCGTATTGGCCCCTCTGAAGCTGGTTCTGCAATACGCAGATCGTTTTCTACAGGTTTGACGAGCAGGGACGAGGTTTCGGGGTCGGGGATATATGCATTCGGTAAAACGGGGGGCAGAGTCCCCGTCGGTATTGGTCGACGGAGGTTGAGGATTGTTGTCACCGGTGGAGCTGGATTTGTGGGAAGTCATCTTGTGGATAAGCTAATTGAAAGAGGGGATGATGTGATTGTTATTGATAACTTCTTCACCGGTAGAAAGGAGAATTTGGTGCATCATCTGGGAAATCCTCGTTTCGAGCTCATTCGACATGATGTGGTTGAGCCAATTCTTTTGGAGGTGGATCAAATCTATCACTTGGCTTGTCCAGCTTCTCCTGTTCATTACAAGTACAATCCTGTCAAGACTATTATATCCTTTTTCAGTAGTTTCATTTTCAGGTTCTTGCTTGTCGTACTATATTGTATTTTAGGAAGAAATTTTGCTGTTAGAATTATTATGTTTTTGTCTGGACATCCTTAACTGCTTATCACAAGACAAATGTAATGGGTACCTTGAATATGCTTGGCTTGGCAAAGAGAATTGGGGCTAGATTTCTACTCACCAGTACGAGTGAGGTTTATGGTGATCCACTGGAGCATCCTCAGAAGGAAACATATTGGGGAAATGTAAATCCCATAGGTAGAGTGCAATTCTGATATATACCATGAGCCGTTCGTTCTATATTTGCATCAGAGTTACAATTTTAAGAAAATAACTTGTAATTCTTAGGCGAGAGGAGCTGCTATGATGAAGGAAAGAGAACAGCAGAAACCTTAACTATGGATTATCATAGAGGTGCTGAAGTTGAGGTAACTACTCTGATGTTTAGTTGTATTCCATTAGCTGCTGTTATAATGCTTACATTGAACATGAAGAAAAGGGATCGTGGTATTGTTTATATGGGATTAATCTCTTTCAGTTTCCAGATTCATTTGACAAGTGGTGAGATTTTCTCTTTGCAGGTTCGAATTGCTCGTATTTTTAACACATACGGACCCCGTATGTGTTTAGATGATGGGCGTGTTGTCAGCAACTTTGTTGCACAGGTTAAACATCTCACTTGATATTTTCCCCTTCCCCTATTTAAGATTCGTTCAGGAGTTGACGTGATCAATGCTTAAAATGTGTTTTCTAATGATCTTATTAATTGCTCAGGCAATCCGCAAACAACCATTGACTGTTTATGGTGATGGAAAGCAAACACGGAGCTTTCAATATGTCTCTGACTTGGTATGGCATATTGACATTTTTAATTTCTCTACTGTATCTTTGTCTGTGTAGTTCTTATAAATAAAAAAAAAATTAAAAAAAAAAAAATTAAGAACTGTGTAGCTTCACTTGGAAATATTATTGGTGCTTTTGTATTCTTCTGACTTCGGTTGGGACTTACGAACTGTCAGATTGAATTAGCCTTGTTGGATGACTATTATTTTGCCATTCGACATTTCATTGAATGCAATGATTACCCAAGTGTACCAACATAAGGGCAAGAGAGGAATTTCATTAGAGAATTAGTTGGTTCCGAGAAGGGGAGTGAGGGATTATCTTGTGGGGACCATGGTAGAGCATGGGAGTGAGGGCCTATATGTTATGGCAAGGGCTTTTGTTAGTTTTTTGACCTTTTTTTGAGTTTTGCTTAGTAGAGCAGAGGGAAGGAGAGAAACTAGCTCTCTGAATAGCTGGGAGTTTTGTATTGCCTTAGGCAAAGCTTTTCTCTGATTAATCAATACTTGTAAGGAAATACCTTACAAATTGGTATCAAAGTATTCAACCTGGGGAGAACAAGGAGCCAAAAACAGAGAGATGTGGAAGAGAGGATGGATAACGCCGATCATGAGCGACAAGCTCTGAGAGCAGAGCTAGAAGGGATCCAAGAGAAAGTTCTGCGAATTTCGTCGATGGAGGAGGGGATAGAGTCATTGAACAAGTCGGTAGATATGTTAGTAGCGGAGTTGAGATCACGATCAATGATAAATGAGGTTAGTGACAACTCGTCCTTGAAACAGAAAAGTACGGGAGAATCGGGAATGTCGGCTCTGGTTCAAGCGAGGAATGGGATTAAACCTACTTCAGGGAGTCAGGAAGAACCGATGGGAGACCGCAGCAAATTTTAAAAGGTGGAGATGCCAATGTTCGGAGAAGATGATCCGGATTCATGGATGTTTCGGGCTGATCGATATTTTCAGATTCACAAGCTTACAGAGTCGGAGAATATGACGGTAGACGCCATTAGTTTCGAAGGGGTAGTGTTGAATTGGTATCGGGGCAAAGAAGAGAGAGAACCTTTCACCGGATGGGAGGATCTGAAACTACGATTGCTTGTGCGATTTCGAAAGGCCAAAAAGGGGAGTGTGCTGGGTCGATTCTTGGCGGTTAAGCAAGAAGGAACAATAATGGAATATTGCAATGAATTTGAGTTATTAATGGCTCCTCTTCTGCAGCTATCGAAGGATGTGATAGAGAATACCTTCATGAACGGACTAAAATCGGTGATCAAAGCTGAGGAGTAGTGCTGGCAACCGATAGGGCTTGACGACATGATGGAAACGGCCCAACTGGTGGAGGATCATGAGCAAGCTTGATTGGACGAATTGAAGGAGATAAAAACAGGCCCATCGGGCCCAAAAGGAGCAAACCTAAACTTAAGATCCAATACGAGTAGTGGGTTGAATCCTCGACCCCCTGAATCGGTGACCACCAGAACAATAACCTTGACTGGAAATTCAGCAATGGCGGAAAAACGTGAGGGATCGGCGAGGAGGTTGTCCGATGCGGAATTTCAAAGTCGAAAGGAACGAGGACAATGCTTCCGTTGTGAGGAGCGATATACGGTGGGACACAAATGTAAAGCCAAAGAACTACGAGCCATGGTGGTTCAAGAGAATGGGGAGGAACTGGACATCATCGAAGACGGGGAGGGAAATGCAGAGGGTGAACCTGAAGTGACTGAAGAAGAAGGTGACACTGCTCATCTATCCTTGAATTCAGTGGTGGGAATGACGAATCCAGGAACGATAAAAATTAAAGGCCGAGTAATGGATCAGGAAGTCATCGTGTTGATCGATTGTGGAGCAACTCATAACTTCATTGCCCAGAGGTTAGTTGACTTGCTTAAGTTGCCTTTGATTGAAACAGCGAACTATGGCATTATCATGGGAGGGGGAATGGTTGTTCAAGGGAAGGGAGTGTGCAAGGGAGTAGTAGTTAATCTGGGAAAGATAACAGTGATTGAAAGTTTTCTTCCGTTGGAATTGGGAGGTATTGATGTGGTGTTGGGGATGTAGTGGCTACATACTTTGGGAGAAACAAATATCCATTAGCCTACATTGACTATCAAAATATTAATGGGAGAAGAAAAGATTGTACTGAAGGGAGATTCGAGCCTAACAAAATTGCAGGTTTCGCTGAAAAAGATGATGAAAACATGGGAAGTGAGTGACCGAGGATTCTTGGTGGAGTTTAAGGCTCTGGAAGCCGTACCTCAACCAGAGGAAACAGAGCAAGTAGAATTGCAAGATGAAATTTCGCTGTCGGTGGACAAGTTGACGGAGGAATTCAATGATGTGTTTCAGTGGCCAGAAATTTTACCGCCGAAGAGGGAAATTGAGCATCATATTCACCTGAAGGAGGGATCCAATCCAGTGAATGTGAGACCTTACCGATATACCCAAGTACAAAAAGGAGAGATCGAGAGATTAGTGGCTGAGATGCTACACGTAGGGATAATACGCCCCAGCTCCAGCCCATTTTCGAGTCTTGTTATTTTGGTTAAAAAGAAGGATGGAGGATGGCGTTTTTGTGTTGACTATCGAGCACTCAACAATGTAACCATTCCAGATAAGTTCCCAATAGGCGTTGTAGAAGAATTGCTTGATGAATTAAATGGCTCGAGAGTATATTCCAAGATCAATTTGAAGTCGAGATATAACCAAATCTGAATGAATGGTGCGGATATTGAAAAGACTGTGTTCAGAACTCATGAGGGTCACTACGAGTTTTTGGTAATGCCATTCAGTTTAACAAATGCTCCCTCCAATTTCCAAACGTTGATGAACAAGATATTCCGACCATTACTCCGTAAGTTCATTTTGGTTTTCTTTGACGATATACTTATCTATAGTAAAAGTCACGATGAACACTTGAAACATTTGAATATTGTTTTTGAGGTACTTCGGGAGAATCAGCTGTATGCGAACAAGAAAAAGTGCCAATTCGCACGAACCAAAATTGAGTACTTGGGACATTGGATATTAGAAGAGGGAGTAAAAGCTGATGATAGTAAAGTGCAAACAATGTGGCATTGGCCAAAACCAAAATCCATGAAAGATTTCCGAGCTTTCTTGGGATTGACAGGCTATTACCGTCGCTTTGTTCGCTAAAAAAAGGATCATATGAATGGAATGAAGAGGCAAGTAAAGCATTTGAACAGCTCAAGAAGGCCATGGTAACATTACCGGTGCTGTCATTACCTGATTTTAATCGACCGTTTGTTATAGAAACAGATGCATCCGGTGTGGGGTTAGGGGCTGTCATGAATCAAGGGGGGCATCCGATTGCTTTCTATAGCCATACTCTGTCTCTAAGGGAGCAGGCAAAGTCAATATATGAGAGAGAACTGATCGCCATAGTGTTTGCGATACAACGTTAGAGACCATACTTGCTTGGGCAGAAATTCATTGTGAAGATTGATCAGAGTGCTCTTAAATTCTTATTGGATCAACGGACGATACAACCTCAGTATCAGAAATGGGTGGCTAAATTGCTGGGTTACGATTTTGAAGTTCAATATCTACTCAGTTTTGGGAACAAAGCAGCAGATGCCCTTTCAAGGGTACCTCCGGTAACTCAGTTAGCCCACATGTCAGTTCCATTTATTTTAGATGTCGAAAAAGTACGGGAGGAAGTGACCGTTGATCCCAAATTACAGAAGATCATTGCACAATTAAAAGTGAAGAGGATAGTGTGCTGAAGTTCTCTTGGATACAGGGGACATTGTTATACAAAGGGAGGTTAGTGTTATCTAAGTCCTCTCCCTTAATACTGACTATTCTCCATTCCTATCATGATTCTGTACTTGGATGGCATTCGGGGTTCTTGCGTACGTATAAACGGCTCACGGGAGAACTTTATTGGGAAGGCATGAAGGCTAATACTGAGAACTATGTAGCAAATTGCTTGATTTGTCAAAAGAACAAGACTTTAGCAGTATCACCCGCTGGACTCCTATCGCCGTTAGAGGTACCGAATCGACTTTTGGAAGATTTATCAATGGATTTCATTGAGGGGTTACCCCGGTCAACTGGTGTGGATGTGATAATGGTGGTAGTCGTCCATTTGAGTAAAATGGCGCATTTTATAGCGTTAAGGCATCCCTTTACAGCAATGACAGTAGCCGAAAGTTTCATAAAAGAGATAGTTCGCTTGCACGGGTACCCATGTTCCATAGTTTTTGACAGAGATAAGGTGTTTATGAGCTACTTTTGGTTAGAACTATTAAGGGTACAAGAAACTAAATTGTGCAGAAGTACAACCTACCATCCTCAATCGGATGGTCAAACAGAAATTGTGAACAAATGCGTGGAAACTTACTTGCGTTGCTTTTGCAGTGAAAAACCAAAGGAGTGGAGTAAATGGCTACATTGGGCTGAGTACTGGTACAACACAACATATCACATATTG
This sequence comes from Trichosanthes truncata, assembly GCA_033996785.1. Lineage (NCBI taxonomy): Eukaryota > Viridiplantae > Streptophyta > Magnoliopsida > Cucurbitales > Cucurbitaceae > Trichosanthes > Trichosanthes truncata. Next base: position 55,961,022 of record JAWPNB010000003.1, read on the forward strand.
ATTAGGATCACCCCCTTCCCGGCAGTCTACGAACAACCTCCTCCTCCCTTATTATCTTACAGAGCCACGAAAGCAACTAATGAAACATTGGAGCAAAGTACAACCTACCATCCTCAATCGGATGGTCAAACAGAAATTGTGAACAAATGCGTGGAAACTTACTTGCGTTGCTTTTGCAGTGAAAAACCAAAGGAGTGGAGTAAATGGCTACATTGGGCTGAGTACTGGTACAACACAACATATCACATATTGATTAGGATCACCCCCTTCCCGGCAGTCTACGAACAACCTCCTCCTCCCTTATTATCTTACAGAGCCACGAAAGCAACTAATGAAACATTGGAGCAACAGCTACTGCATAGGGATGCCACCTTAAATGCTTTGAAGAATCACTTATGTTTGGCCAAGGAGAGAATGAAGAAATTTGTAGATAGAAAGAGAAGGGAAGTGCAATATGAAGTCGGCGACATGGTTATATTAAAATTGAGACCTTATCAACAAGCTTCATTGGCGAAGAAGAGGAATGAAAAATTGTCCAAAGTATTTCGGTTCTTATCAGATTGAAGAAAAGATTGGATCTGTGGCTTACCGACTTAAACTCCCAACTTTGGTGTCCATACACCCTGTTTTCCATGTTTCACAGCTGAGACCAGCCCTCGGCAATCACCATGTCATGCAAAAGGAACATCCAAGGTTGACAGATGACTTCGAGTGGCAAGTTGAACCAATAGAAGACTTTGCTTATCGTAAGAATGTTGGCACGGGAGAGGATGAGACTTTGATATGTTGGAAAGGGTTACCAGAACATGAAGCAACTTGGGAAGTCATAACACAAATGAAACAACAATTTCCTCATTTCAACCTTGAGGTCAAGGTTTCTTGGTACTAGGGGAGTAATGTAAGGCCACCGATTACCCAAGTGTACCAACGTAAGGGCAAGAGAGGAATTTCATTAGAAACTTAGTTGGTTACGAGAAGGGGAGTGAAAGATTATCTTGTGGGGACCATGGTAGAGCATGGGAGTGAGGGCCTATATGTATGGCAAGGGCTTTTGTTAGTTTTTTGACATTTTTTTTGAGTTTTGCTTAGTGGGCAAAGGGAAGGAGAGATACCAGCTCTCTGAATAGCAGGGAGTTTTGTATTGCCTTAGGCAAAGCTTTTCTCTGATTAATCAATACTTGTAAGGAAATACCTTACATGCATATTGACATTTTTAATTTCTCTACTGTATCTTTGTCTATGTAGTTCTTATAAATTAATTAATTAATTAATTTTTTTTTTTTTTTAAAAAATGTGTAGTTTCACTTGGAAATATTATTGATGCTTTTGTATTTTTCTGACTTCGGTTGGGACTTACCAACTGTAGATTGAATTAACCTTGTTGGATGACTGTTATATTGCCCTTCGACATGCCGTTGAATGCATTTGCAATCTCCTCCTGTTTATGTTGATTTTATATTTTGAGTGGAAATTTAAAGGCGTCAGCAGAAAGATTTAAGACAACTCTTAAATTAGTTTGTAATTTACAATCAGTTGAACATCTTATGGTTCTTTTCTGTCTTTGCATGTAATTTCCATGAAGATTAGATGCTTGTAATTTTCATTTGAATTGTTTTTTCTGTGGTTAGTATATGTGCAAGGGCATCAGTTGGGAACTTGACTTGCAAGATCTACTTTTAAAATAAAGAATTATCTTGTGGTTTAACGAACCTATATTGATGACCTTGAAAATTCTCACCAATGACAGGTTAATGGACTGGTGGCACTAATGGAAGGTGAACATGTAGGGCCTTTCAATTTGGGTAATCCAGGAGAATTTACCATGCTTGAGCTGGCTGAGGTTTGTTTTGCCGATTGACTCATTAATCTAATTATTTATGGATTTTCAGATCATTTCGGGATTTATAAAAAGGTGGATTTTGAGTGATGTGAACCTGACCTTTCTTGCAAGTAGTTTCTTGAGTATTTGCATGTGCACTCCTCCATTAGAGAGAGCGAGAGAGAGATAGTGAGAGATTCTGTAGCAATAGTTTCAACATCTTTTTTGTCCTGGTTGTATAGGTTGTCAAAGAAACCATAGATCCAAGTGCAACAATAGAGTTTAGAGCAAATACTGCTGATGATCCTCACAAGAGAAAACCTGACATCAGCAAAGCGAAGTCATTACTCAACTGGGAGCCTAAGATCTCCCTAAGAGAAGGACTGCCTCTCATGGTGAGTGACTTCCAGAAGCGCATTTTGAATGAAGATGAAGGGAAAGGTTTCTAATGAAGAAAATTACAAGGAATGTGCCAAGTATGTATAGTATAGTGCGAAGCGACTGAATCTTGTTGATTCATTCATTCATTGTCCAAATATCCTCTAAATTGAGTTTCATCCCACTATAGGAACGTAAAAGGTTTGTTGTGCTCTTCATTACAAGCTTGAGTGCCACATCCCTATTTATTTGTGTTCTTTTCAATGCACTTTATCCAATAGATCTGTGCTGCTGGTGAAAATGTCTTTTCGGCCAGATTTTTTGTTTCCTTGAACCAGCATGATTAGGCTACCTGAAGTATGGTTGTTAGAAGCAGCCCAATCTGTTTGTATGGGCTTTGAGTGTCCTCTTTTATCTCTGGGCTTGTCATTTTCACTTGCCCCATTCCACTACATATATGTATCCATGCAAATAAACATCACATGCATATATTGTATTTTTCAATATGAATGATATGATGGTGTGAAACTGTTTCTCTAAGTTTTGCTTCACACAGCTATCTAATATAAATTCACTCATTCAAATTTTTAAGTTTCTTTGTGTGCTTGGTGAATGATTTCAACCTTTTTGCTGGTGCTGCGGTGGTTGCTGCAGTTGTGATTAGGGTGCTAAGCTGGTGGTTGAATTATAATGAAAATATTGAGAATTTGTAGAGCTGTAATGGGTGTATTCTGTTTTTTAATTAATGGTAAGGTTTTGTTTTATCAAAGGTTGAAAACTTACAAAAACATCATTCATTTTGAACTTTTTTTCCTTTTTGAGTTCAACGACACGGGGGAGAGAGATTTCGAATCTTTGATCAATTGGTCAAAGGCATATGTCTTAATTTGCTGAGCTATACTCAGGTTGTCTCATTCGTTTTAAACTTCATATAATGATGGTTGATGTACTGCTTCAAAATCAACCATATACTTTCTACAATGATATATTGTAGTCATGTATTTATTTATTAGCCAAAGTGAGCATAGCTTAACGATAATTGTCATGTACTCTTTTTTTTTAGATCAGAGGTTTAAATCTTTATACTCCACATTTGTTATATTAAAAAAAAGTACTTATTTACTATGACATATAGCTTAGCTTTTAGTCTTGAATTGAACCTCTTTTAAATTCTTGTGGTGCAATGATGTTTTGCTTTCACAAATGTTTGTTCAAACTTTTACCACTGTGAATTGAAGGTGAGTTCTAGGGAATTTATTTTTTGGGACAAGTGTTTGGGCCTATTGCCAAATGATATCTTCCGTGGCTTTTTTTTTTCTTCTTCCAATGGGTAATGGATAATTGAAACAGACAACTTTTGATGATTGGACACTTCGGGATCTGATTCCAAAGCATCCTAAAACCTTTGACATGTACAAGAATCCAATTCTATCCAAAAAGAGAGAACAGATTCCATCCCTCCCCCCCCCCCCCCCCCCCAAAAAAAGTGTACAAAATGAAACAAATATTTGATAGGGTGTGAGATTTGAAATAACATCATTTTTATATTCTATGTAGACTTACCATCTTTGTATAAGAAAGTTTAGGCTAGTTTGTGGATTGACTTTTTCCGCATTATGCTATGTAAAAATTCAAATAAGCATGAAACAGTATGGTAGTTTCTAAGATGATTGAGGTGCTTATGAAGCTGTCCGTGCTCTTTATTAATTCTTTTTTATGTGTAATACAACTTGAAAGTTGATCCAAGTGCACAATGGAATGTACTAATAAGTGGGATTTTCAGTAAGCACTCACATGATCGGTCAATCTGAGCATAATTCAACTAGTTAAGACATATATCATCAACCAAAAGGTCAGAGGTTCAAATCTCTTTATCCCACATGTTGAACTAAAAAAAAAAAGTACCCACGAAATCAATAGACCACAATTTGTGTAAAACAAACATTAATTGTCGATATAATTAAATAAAAATCAATATTTAACATCTTTAAAGGAGATTTCTCGGAGTTGCACCTTTTTTTTATGCCACGTCTTTGTAGTCATCTAAAAAATGAATATGATAGCGAGGGATGGGAAATGGTTTTAACACAAAAAGGAAATGGTAAGAGAATAAAGTGGACCAAGGGGTAGGTCGGCATTGAATGAAATGGAGAAGAACACAAGGAATTGATTAGAGGCTTTAACATTATATTGGTAGAAATGGGTTGGCCAAAATGTGAAAAAAGGAAGCAAAAGAAAACAAATGAAAGCCAACACTATCAGCATCTGATTCCCATGAGCCACTGAAAGGGAGCTCCATGGCTTCATATTAGAAACAAAGAAGAAGAAAAGTAGCTTTTGGGGTTAATACTTTCCAACACCAGAAGAAAAAAAAAAACAAGAAAAATGAAGCAAAATTCCAAAAGGGTTTGCTAACAAACTGGCACAACTTCTTCTAGAAACCTTGTAATGCTTATTCATAAGTGATTATTCCCTCTTTCCCACCTTCCCTTTTTAGCTGCTTGGATTTGTAATTAACATTCCCATGATGGGATTGACCTTCATTTTCTTGATGGGAAAGGTCTAAGTTTTGGTTGCTTTGAATTTGATTGATAACCTTCTGATTAGCCAGAGAAAAGTAATGCCCGAAAACTGATTCATTGAAATCTTTGGAACATCGTAGCATGCTGGCAACGTTAGCAAGTTTTGCCATCACGGTCGATGAGCGAAATCTCAACGTCGACAAACATGTCAAAAACAGTATCTAGAAAAAATCTATTGCATTGAAGGTTATTTAAACACATAATGAAATAATAATGTTTGTGTGTGTGTTTTACTGCTTGTATGATGTTGAAAGAAGGTGAATCAGACTGTTATTTAAAGTGAAATTGCAAGGAGACAGTTGCTGTTGTCATATAGCTGTTACTTGTTTGGTTGCGCTCACTCCACAGAGCATTAAACATAGGAATTGAATTTTCTGTAAATTTCATCAGAACGTTTCATTGAATAAAGACATGATTTTTGTTGGACATATCAAATAAATTCTGCAGGGTCAGGCTGATAAAAAAAACTCTATAGTTCCCAGTTATAATTTTACATGTTTTTCTTTTCAACTGGAAGGCTCTGACTGCATAATTTATTTGGTTCTGTATCTACTTATTACCATATTGAATCTTAGCCAAAAAAGATAAAACTCTCAATATTTTGTTGGGAAAACTCCACTTTTCAAAATATAACAATCAAACTCTCTCACTCTCTCTCTCTAAAGAGATTAGCTTAAAACCAGAAAAGAACAAACTCCTATCTGTAAAAGTTCTCAACTTTCTCTCTTCATCTATAGGTTCAGATTCTCCCAGCCAAACCATCTCTCTCTCTCTCACACATAAATCATTGTCAAAAGATGAAAGGCATAGATATATTCTGTGCATCCCAAGCTTCAACAGCCATATGCTCAAGCATGGAAATTGAGCAAGCCTCCTCGTCTTCCTCCTCCTCCTCCTTCCCCTCCTCGCCCGCTATTGAGCTCGGTGGTCGTGCTCTCGACCGCCACAATCCCATCATCTGTGATGGAAGAAGAAACAGCACTGCTCCCAACACTCTATTAACACCTCCTCGTGATTTTACTCGACCGCCTTTCAGTCCCCAACCTCACCATCAACTCACAAAGAGCAAGAAAACCTCTTCCAAAGGCAACAGAAGAACCAAGACCAAAATCCCATCAGTGACGCAAGAAAATGAAGAGAAAGAAAGTTCTCACACTCTTCCATCCACTGATATTTTGAAGAAGAGTTCCTTCATTCCCACTGATATTGTTACCAGGAGCTTCGCTAAGCTGAATGATCTGATCGCTCCTCCTCCTCCGCCACCGGCTGGCTCCTCTAGGTACCTACTTGGAACTGATACACAATCAGAATTCTTCGACGGGTTACCGGAGATTGACCCTGTTTACGATATCGTCCCTGCTGATGATTACAAAGAACTCAAAACTGATGTAAATCAAGATGAGTCTACTTCTTCAACAACTCAAGCAACATTGCCTCAGCAGCCCAAACCAACTCCTACCAAACAGGTTTGCCACTTTGCTATACCTTTTAGTGATAAAGAAGTAAAAATGACAGAAAACAAGCATGATTATAAAGGATAAAAGAAACATTGTAACTATTTTTAACATTTTATAAGGTAAGTAGCTGTCTTTTTCTTAAAGGGAAATGTTTGGTTTTGGTTTGGTCGCAGGTTGTGGTGTTGATGGTGTCACTGCACTGTAAAGGTTGTGAAGGGAAAGTCAGAAAACATCTTTCAAAAATGGAAGGTATGCTAAAGCTTCCCTAAAGAATATGTTTGACAATGTCTTTGGCCCTTTTGATAACACTTGTTAAAAATGCCATCTCTTCAAACACGTTCTTGGACATCCATTATTAACCTGTCTGTTGTTTCTAAAGTTGTTTTCAAGAGAATATAAACTCGCTCTTCTCTAGGATTCAGTGTTTTTACGAAAAAGAATGAACTTGTCTCTCACGCAACGAGATTGAGTATCACATCCGTTAGAATGTTTTGTTACAATAAGTATAAGTTATGATGAATTACAAGAAAGATTTGACTTTTAATTTTGCAAGCAGGAGTTACATCCTTCAACATAGACTATGCAGCCAAGAAAGTGACAATAGAAGGAGATGTAACGCCAGTAGGCGTTTTGGCAAGTGTATCAAAGCTAAAGCATGCAAAGTTTTGGACTTCTCAACCACCAACGCCACCACTGCCACCGACTCTGCCACCACTGTCACCACCATCCACTGCGTTAACGGTGGCTTCAACATCAGCCACCACAAAAATACCAGAAAACCAGCTTGATTAATCATATCTTATGACTGAAAAAGTTTGAGTTTACTGTACATCTAGTTTAAGAATGAACTCTGATGCTTTCAAGGAAGTAAAAAAGGTTGGGATTCTAGAGCATGCTGTTGAGAAGTTTCAAGTTAATCCTCTTTTCCTTTGTTACTTTTGAAGTTTTGAGGTTTCAGTAAGGAAAAGAGTGGCATCTTTCAAGCAAAACTATTGGGAAAGAGACCACTAAGCTATTTTAAAGAAAGGGAATTCGCTTCCCCATGGTTTTGCTGTAATACAATACAGCCATGCCTTTTTGATTCCCAAAGCCTTTATTATCTGATGAGGTTTGTCTTCTCCAAAAAAATATTCCCCAAAATATGGTTTTGGGAAGCTGTTGTTTAAACCTTCATTGAATGGCTCAAAGAGCACAATGGCTCTTGGTAAGGGTAAAGTTTCAGCCCAAATGATTAAACCCACATTAAATTATAAAGCTGTTTGGGGCGCTGAATGAGTTATAATAGTCTGGGTTATAATAGTATGTGAGGGGCTGTTTGGGGCACTGAGTGAGTTATAATAACATGGGTTATAATAGTCTGTGGGTTAGTCTGTGAAATAATATAATATTGTTTAAAATGCAGAGTTGTTTAGTCTGGGGTTATAATAGTCTGTGTTTGAGGTGCAGAGTACTCCACAGGTTATTATAACACAGGTTATTATAACCCTTGCCCCAAATAACCCCTGAGTTATAATAGTCTGTGGAGTTATATAATTTATGTTTAGAATGTAGAGTTATTTAGTCTGAGTTATAATAGTCTGTGTTTGGAGTGCAAAGTATTCCACATACTATTATAACCCAGACTATTATAACTCACGCCCCAAACAGCCTCTATATGTTTATTTCATGAACATATTTATTTTCATTACATCTAAAATCACCCGATCATATAATACATAGTTAGTGACTAGTGTGCCACGTAAGTGTTAAACAAGTTAATGGCAAAGATGCCAAATAAGTTCCAAGACCAAACTTATAATTTAAGTTCAAACATATCTTAACAACTAAAAATAAAATTTTGAATTTAGCATGGTTTTAACATAAGTCAACCCAAATGGACACCTCATACTTTGAATCATTTGCCAAAGTCCAGCTACATTTCGGTATAACAATTTGATTTTGACATGGTTTTATGCATTCTTACCTTAAAAGATGCAGCATTTAATCATGAAATGGGTGTTTTTTTGCTCATGCATTTTTTTAAAGTCTTTAATATCTTATTTCAACATGAGAGATTATATGAAAGCTACATCATCTATAAATACATGTCAACTACCTCTTCTATGAGCTCATCTACCATTAGTCTCTCAATTTCCTTGCCCATTACATCAACATCATACCCCAACACTAACCATTGAGTTGTCTTTCCCAGCACTTTCCCTACAATGTCTTCATCTACTTTCTTCACTTGCTTAGCTAAAAACTTACACAAATTATTGCAGAGCCCGTCATTATTCCCTACTTGAATTGTTGGGGGCCTTACCCATGGATAAGGGTCAGTGAATTTTTGGTAAATATCCAAAATTCCTAAATTTATACGGTCAAAAAGTAACTTTCTTTCTGACCTTGGTTGAGAAGACCAGTCCACGTACTTCTTCTCAAGCTCTTCAAATGTAGAAGGATCTACGGGGCATTCAAGAGAGTGCCACATTGTGATGAACATGTCGGGATCGGCATCTTTAAAAGCTGAGTTGTATAAGACATCAGTTAGATATGAAAACTCCCAGCTATCATCAGCTTTACATGCATACTTCTCTGGAAACCCAATGAATCCTCCCCCTTCATCTTCATCACTTGAGATGTGCTGTGTTTCTTCAGATTCAGCAAAAGTTTCTGTCTCTAACTTGAGTAACTTGAGTTGCATTCGAAGCCCTGTATTCATCAGACAGAGGAGAACGTATTAAAACTTATCCAGCTTAAGAAAACAAAAGATAGTCAAAGCATAAGATTATAGTCTCTCCAAAAGCCTGGCTATTCCTAATTTTCAGAACACTTGAGTGAGATCTCTGGCATTTCAGAACGTAGGAATCTGACGTGCACTCAACCATTGATATAATTATTCAGATATGTTAAGTCTACGATTGAAAGCAGAATGAAATCTAGGAATATATAAAATACGATGGCTTTATACTTCTCACTTCTTTAGATCATGTCCATCTCTTTCTTCTCTCTGTTGAATGAAAAGTTGATCATTCCATTCAATAATTTTATTCCTTTCTTTCCATCCTTCATAAGTCCAGCTAAATATGGAGAACTAAAACGGAAAAGCAAATTATTGCACCACATGATAATCAGAAGAGTCTATGGCATGAAAAGAACTACACGATCTACCTATAAAGATGATGATTTGGTCAAACGTCTTATACAGTAACAGATGACTACCACACAATTGTACCTTTCGAAGCACAGTTCAATATGTTCATGTTTAAAAGCAGTGCCAGGTACAAATTCGAAGCACAGTTCAATGTGTTCATGTTTTGAATAATATCATTCTTGAATAACAGGTAGCGAATTAAAATTATTTCAAAATTAGGTTGATTTCATCTGCCAAATCACTTCAATAAATGCCTAAAGGAGAACATGATCTTATGTAATTACCATGGAGGTCAGCACTGAGACTCTCAAAGCAATCAGAACCACGAGGTAGATCATCCGTAAAAGGAGGTTCCAGAACTGAAATTGGACTGGGCTGATCAGCCTCCTTTGAGCTTACGGGAGATTCTAATCCAGGAACAGATTTCAAATGAAACGAAGTATCTTCAGATGCCTCAGGCGACAATTCCTGGATATAACAAAATGTTTTAGCTGGGGAAAAAGTTGTCAGAGTGCAAGATTTCATGGTTAAAATATCTTGAAATGTACAGTGAGAATATTTGAAGACAAACCTTAGACATAAAAGAATCTTGGTCACCAGAGCAAGAATTATCTTCTACCACTGAATGAACAGACAATTCAGGTTGAAGTTCCTCATTAGACAATACAATCACTTCATCGGATTTCACTCTCAAATCCATCCAATTTTCAAGAACTTGAGTCTGGTCCTTCACAGGGAGAAATGTTGATTCTTCAACAACCAAAAGATTTCTTTTGGCTGGATCATTGTCGTTAAAATCACTGTCTTGATTCTGGCTAGAGCAAATCTCCAGTACAAAGTCATTATATTCCCCAAATGAACAGGTAGAACTATGACATTTCTTTCTCCTAGATCTGGAGCTTCTGCAGGCTATACGTTCCTTTTGGCACAAACTCTCCCTAATTGCCTCCTTTCTTTCCCACTTGAAGACCTCGTTTGGTATCACAAGTTGATCCATTCTCAGAGAATCAGAATTTGTTTTAAAAATCTCAAAAGCAGTTGACGAGGCGGGAAGAGATCTTGACCTAGATAATTTTTCTATGCAGATGTCCTTCCAGCCATCCCTACTGCTTATACCAAAAGGTTCGATGCGTTGATCATTCAAAATTTTACCACTGGATCCTCCTCCATACCTTGGTTCCATATATGCAGGTGTGGTTTCCTTCTCAGGCATGGCAAGCATCTCAGCCAGTGTGCAACTCCTACTAACCACACCCATGTTATAGTAGTCACAAGTCGTTTTCCACCTTTCTGACAGTCTCTTCTTAGCCTCTGCAGTCAAGGATGACTTTTTATAACGAAACGATGAAGACAGGCATTGACCATTTAAGGCAAACATATCATTGGAATTGCATTTTCCAGAATCTAAATCATTCCCAACGAAAGGACTTCCATTCCTATCATGTCTTGTTATTCCAAGAGATGAACTCATGGAACTGGAATCAAAATTCTCTCTCAGTTGTCTAGTTTTCTTCTTGGAAATTTCTTTAGAATATCTAACCTCGTGACTTGATAACCCTACATCATCATGATTTTTCGTTCTCAAGGTTTCCATCCCCCTGTTCTCTGTCCTTTCAGATTCTGATGGCTTCCTACAATCAGACTGAAAAGCATGCGAGGACTGTATAACAATGCTGGAAGAATTCTGTGCCTTCCCAAGATTTGGCTTCAAAACAACAATTCTTTTTGGGAAGAGGGCCAATCTTTCATCGTCTTCTAATTTAGTTCTTGTACTTCTAACAGAATTTTTGGCAACATAATTACAATCAGAGGGGCTGATATGACCGCTACAATGTTTGCGAGATTTTGTGTGCTTCTTCCGTGGATATCTCCTCGCTGACTTCCTACCAGAGTCATGACACCCATGATTCTCATCCTCTGATGATTTCATAGCCATATGAGTACAATTAGAATGGGGAAGAACATCATTTATGTCAAGCAGATGCTTCATGAACAGAGAATCTGGCTGCTGGAGATATTTCAGTAGAAGTTTCTTGTTTGAATCCAGCACTTCGAGTGCATCATGAAATTCCTTGGAACCCTGTAGCTTCTCATCAGTTACAAGACGTTTGGCATCCATGAACTTCTTCTGAATAAATTCCATCTCTGCTCGAGCAAGCTTCAGATTTGCAATCTTCGGTACTGAGAAACTGCTGCTTCCCTTCATTGATGTTTCCTGTACCTCAAAAACATCCTTAAATTTTTGCTGCTGCCTTAAACCTCGTGCATACAACTGATTGTCGTCAGATGTACCACACCTTTGAGATTTTTCAGGTGATATCGTCCTCTGCAAATAGTTCCCTTGTGTCTTCTTATGTTGTTTACAAGACAACTGCCGATGCGGCACTGGCATCCCATCCAGACCCATCAATTTGGCAACGGGACTGGGCGACCTCCTTCTGGATTCAGTCTCTCTAGACATTTCTTATGCTAAAATATTTTTATCAAGTTTCCAAAACTTGCCTAAAAGACTCCCAATTCAACTTATGCGTGGACTACAATTTCTGAATTCATTTTACTAAACCATCAGTTCTGTTTCCATTTTTATTCTACAGAGTAACCAAAAACAAGGGGGAATCAACAGAAGAGATGATGACATTTACATAAGATAGAAAAGATCTACTAAATCAACTTGATGTAGGAAGTGGTATAAACCATATCACATAGTTCAACCAACATGTAATGTAGGAAGGTGAGAGCGTGGTGCATGTAATCTGCTGCTGGTGAGATTTGAAGACCTGACTCTTTCCTGGAAAATTTAGTAAAGATCTTCAGTTTGAATGCATCACGAGCAGAAGAAAGGGGTGAACGATCAGAGAAATTTATAAAGGAAAATAAAAAATAAAAAATAAAAAACCTAAAGTTTGAAAAATGGAATTTGAGAGAACTTATCAGGGAATCTAGTATTGCTACTGACAGAATCCAATGTTTCAAAACATAGCAAAGATATTCTTTTTAAATTTACAGGAAATATTTCAAAAGAGGAGCAGAGCAGGGCGGTGAGGGGGGAAGAGTTCACAAAAATAAAAATGAAATTCAACTTAAAGGTGAACTTGGGAAAGTACCTGAATGGCCATTAATTTTTCGAGCAACTTGTTTTCACGCGCCTCAATTATGTCCAGAAAAATCATTACGGAAAGAAACGATTTTATAAAGAAAACCCTGCAAAAAAAAGAAAAAAAAGGGGGAAAAAAGTCAAAAAGTAACTTCTTGAAAACCTGCTTTAGCAAAAGTACATTCAAACCCAGGCAATAACATAACCTCTGAGGATTGATATTGCAGACAAACCGCAACGAACATCAGTAAAAACAATAAATATATAGAAACAAAATTCTTTCTAATTACTCAATTTCTCCTCTTGCCAAAAGAAAAAGGTGACAGTACCACCATACCAATCAGCCAGCGAAAAATCAAATCTTTGGCTTTTCAAATGAAAAATTATCAAAGCAACCAAAAAAGCAGGCTAATGGGGTCGCAACTTTCTCAGTTTCATTAGCATTTTGCAGCAAAACAAAAGAAAAGCCCCACATTCCAGCTGAGAAAATTGTAGTACAAAGCAAGAAGAACCATTATATCTAGAAACGAAAATACTCGATTAACGTTATACCTCTGTACATTCAACATAAGCACAAGAACAAACAAACAAACAAATTCATTTCTGTACTCTTTTCCTTTCCCGAAATTTCCTCAAGAGCCAAACAGAAAACACCCAACAAAGAAACAGCAAAAATTAAACCAAAAAAGAAACAAACCTTCTCGAATAAGTCGCCCTTTCGTAACAACTGTTCAACCCAAGCTTGGAGTTGGACAAGTGATTCCCGTGAGCTTCTACCTATTTTGTCGAAGCTTCTCCACTTCACGCATTAAAAGCACTTTCTAAAAAAATAAACAGTCGAAAAACGCATAGGAGAATCCTCGAATTCCACCTACAGGCAAGTGAAGGACGCTCTCAGATTCAAAATTCAGTAAAATTCGGAAATCTGAAGATCGTGAGATTCGAGAGAAAACAGTAAATAAGGAATGTGCGTGGGACAGGGGAACAGAACCTAACCCTAGCCAAATCGGAAACAAGAAATTCCGCTCCGGCGAATCGAGACGGCGGAGAGCGGCGAACTGGCCGGCGGAGGAATCAATGAGACAGAGAGAGAGAGAGTGAGAAATGGATTTGAACATTCAAATTGGCGAAGGATTGAGTAAGATGAGCCAATTTGGCCGAAGAAAAATGCCGACGTGTCGGAATATTATGCCGCCATGTCGGCTTTTGGGACTGTCTCATCAGGAAAGAGAAAGAAATTGGGAGAGTAATTTTGTAAACTTAACGACAGGGGTAGATTTGGTAAGAAAATAGTTTAGTCCGACCTAATGATTAATGATCTTTAGAAAGAATTTAGAATTCCTTGTTTTTTTAAGAAAGCGTGGATTTTAAAAAGTTTGGTAACATGAAGCATCTTGACTTTTGTATGATTATTTTAAAAATATTTAGTATTCTTTATTTGAGATTTTCTTCAATCAATACCTATCTAATATTTTATTCCTATGTAGTTTAAAGGATAAGTAAAAATAATTCATATTTTCCTTAAAAATATAAAATAAACCCTCACTTTCTTACCAAGCAAATATGATATTTTTGTACAAAATAAATTATTCAAAGGTAAAAACCTTTTATATTTTCATGTTTGTATCAACTTTATTTCTATAAAGTGATACCAAAACTTTTTTGTTTTTGACAATATGTGGATTGTGGGATTTGAACTTTTAACCTCTTAATCGAAGGTACATGTTTTATGCTAGTTGAATCATACTTATGTTAGTATACAAAACCAAATTGACATGATGTAATTAATAACAAATATAATTTAATCAAAATAGATCTACCCTTTACTTTTTACAAAACACCAAAATTGGCAAAGGTTTTTCAATCGGAGTGCAAGGGCATGAAGGATGCCATTGGCTTCTCTCTCTTTTAAGAGTTAAAAATACAAGAATAAAGAAATTGGGGAAGGATTTGTGGTTGAGTCCCACAATTATACAACTATCAATTATTTCTATTTTTATAACTTACTTTCATTCACCCACAAAGCACTTCAATCATATATATATATATATATATATATATATATATATTCGTTCAACAACATAAGGGTGCGGCAACATTCGAATCTCTAATCTCTTGATCAATAATATTGTCTTAAATCAGTTAAACTATATTTAAATTAACACAAATAAATATAGAGGATAGGTTTGAATTTAAATGATTTTGTGGCATAGTAAAAGAATGAGGGAGAGAGAATTTATTGCCTATCATGAAAGTACTCATTACAAATATTTTATTGGGCAATTAAAATGATGGGTAGCATGCAGTGATGCATGAAACATGGACAGAGTGATAGGACATATGACAACTGAAGCTTCTTTTGTTTCCTTCCAATTCATTCACTGCTCCTAGAGAGAGAGAGTAAAAAAAAAAGAGACAAACACAGAGAGAAACAGGGAACAAAAATCAAGTACCCACATAGGGACAACTTCAAGGACTTTAAGTTTATTTGTCATGTTCACTACAAATCTTAGCATGTCATACAATAATGCAAATAGATATAGAGATAGACAAAACGAGAGATTCAAATCTCCGACTTTTTAATCGAAAATATACTCGTTAACTAGTTAAATTATGCTCATGTTGGCAAAAAGATTTTTTCTCTTATTTTCTTTTGATGTTGTCAAAGAATTAACACCAGAGTATAACACATCATGAAGTTTATCTCTATCATAAACAAATTGAATAAATACAACAAAGCAAACCACCAAAAGGGAAGCTTTATTGAATGGGAAGAAATTTCAAGAATTGTTCTTTCTATGCAGAATTTATCTTCTCTTGGATTAGTAATGACATCCTAAGGAATGACTTAGAATGTAAAGATTTAAGATGTTTGAAGATATTACCTAAGGTCTTATATTATATTCAAATCTCCCCGTTTAAATTTCCATGATAGAAATTCTTGTTGTTTCTCCAAGCTAACTTGAGATGGGCAAGGCTTCCATAAGAATTAATAGAGGTGGGCCACAAATATAATAATATAAGAATTAGTACAGTTCAAAAAAAAGTAGACAATATTCTTAAAAAGAAAAAATAAAAGTTAAAAGTACAAAGACCCCCACTTAATTTTTGAAAAAGATAAAAAGAAAAACGTTTACTGTATCCATTCTACTTTAAAGAGAACTTTGCATTAAATCGTTGAGGATTTTTTCAACAAAAAAAAAAAAAAAAGATCAATGCTTAGTATTAGGAATTAAAAAAAAGTGATCTACAAGTAATCTCATTACTACCAACAAAAAAAAAACTTTAGTTTAATTTAAACTTGATTTCGAAGTAAAATTATTCTTTGGTTATACATCTTCACAAAGAAAGAAAAACTTGAATGAAATGAAGTGCCATTCGGAAACATAATCCAAAAGAGTTAATGGAAGAAAGTTTTCACTGTTCTTTGTGAACAATTTTAATCAAGAAAAAGTTACCGTTTGAACTGAATAAAGAAACAATAAAATCATATTTCTCTACTTTCTAATGGAGACAATCCTCAAAAATAGTGTTAAACTATTGAAATCCATTTTCAAATGAATTCCATATTCAAATAAAATGCCAAATGTAACCCCAGATTTCAAATCTAGAAGGAACAGAAATTAAATGCACAGGATTTAGAAAGAAAAAGGATAGTAGATTTGAATGTTTGATTATTCCAAGAAGGAGACATGTGTACTGGTTTTAAACTAAAAAAGGTAAAAAGTAAATTTGCCTTGACTGGAGCTTCATCTCTGAGGTCAAATCCCAATTCCCATCCATGGAATTTCGGATTGGCTTTAGTTACCTTTTTCGAATTATATGCGTGACAAACAAGGCAGGCAGCTTCTTTTATTTTACTTGATACAGTCGCTTTCTAATCCAATTTCAAGGGCATTCACTCGATCCTATGGTATTTAATTGTCAAGACATTTTTCGAATTTTAGTATCCTAAAATGGTGGTCACTATAAAGTTTGAACCTATATATCCCAAAACCTTTTTATTTTCACTTGCACAATGTCTGCTTAGGCTGAGAAGTACTATCTTATATGCAACCTAAAGTATCATATGGAATGTTTTAGGCCTCGTTTGAAAATGATTTCATTCTAATTTCACGTGCTTTTAAAAATTATGTTTGTTTCCTCATCATTTCATTACTATAGTTTTTAACTTCTTTAAAAAAACATTTGAATTCTTTGCTAAATTCTAAAAGTAAAAAAAAAAAAATTCAATTTTCAAAACTTAAATTTTGAAAACATGAATAGAAAGTAGATAATAAAACAAAGAAACTCATAAATAAAAACAATATTTATAAGTTAAATTTTTAGAAACTAAAAAATCTTCAGACGAAGTTTTAACGATCATAATTATAAATGTCAAGATGATCATAAAAGATCGTAAAGAAAATTCATTGACATGTCCTATATTAAGCAATCAAGACGCACATGAAACCAGCTAACAATAATTTCTGAATAATAATAAGTAAATGTACAGACCAACCTTTGTGTCGTATCCTGAGGGGAATTCTTGGCCTCCAAGCCTCCACTTGTGCTTTTCCTTCTGCAATTGCATGACCCAATGAATTAATGCGACAAGACATAAATGAAACTTAACCTTCATTTTTAAACCCAACAAATATAGACACTACTACCAGAGAATCTACATCTAGCAAGAGAGTGTCTCACTTCAAAATGTAAAAGTAAAATGAAAAAGAAGTAAAGTCCTATGAGGGGAGAAAATCAAGCCAAGCATTAAAAAGGCCAGATGTTACGGGCAATGTCGTGCATGGAAGAGACATACAGCCACAAAAGTTGAACGCAAGGGGTGACCTAAAACATTAAAAAAGCATGCAATGCAGCTCCATCCACTTCAATTTTCAAATCGAAGGACATTATTTAATAAAGTTAGGCACAATAATGGACTCAAATCAAGACTACTTTAAACAACAATAATAATCTGGTATTGTTCAAGGCTAATTTAAGAGTTCTAAATTCTGTGTGTTGATTAGATGTAGGTCTAAAAAGTTCGACAATAAGAAAAACGGATATCTCTATCCAAAACCATGTTTTTTTTTCTTCAGTTCAACAACATGTGAAGGTAGAAGATTCGAACTTTTAATCTCTTGGTTGAAAATATATGTCTTAACATGTTGAACTATGTTCAAATTGGTAGAACCATGTCAAAACTACCTGTCCACCCTTTTATTAATCAGAACTAAAGGTCCAACCATCGGTGCTTGTGAAAGAAACAACAGAGGAGAATAGCAATTTATAATCTTCAACAGTCACCCTATTATAAAGGAGATACAGTGCTGAAGTCAATTCAAATGTTCAGCTAGTTAAGATTTATTCTTGTGAAAGAAACAACAGAGGAGAATAGCAATTTATAATCTTCAACAGTCACCCTATTATAAAGGAGATACAGTGCTGAAGTCAATTCAAATGTTCAGCTAGTTAAGATTTAAGAAAAAACCTCAAAGTTCAAACTTACAAACTGTTTTTCCTTTGAGCCCAGAGAGAGAAAAGAGAGGAACCTAATGTTGCTTTTGAACAAGCCAGAAAATTCCCTAACTCAGTCCAAAACACGGGCTTTCTGTCAGCCAAATTGTAGGAAGTAATTCACATAATGGCATGATTCAAAGTTATACATTTTGTTCACATTAAAATGCATGATTGAAGGAGGAAGTTCACCTACCAAAGAGTACTTTGATTAGACAAATGCAATTCAATGCACCAAGGCACAGCAATGTGAAAAATGGGATCCAAAGAGCAACTCCACTTAAACAACTACAGTCATCAAGCTCCCTAAAATGGGAATAACAACATATTTACCTTTCATCCCTTAAATTCAACCAAATATGACAAAAACTGGAGCTAGATTGCAACTAAGCAACAAAACCATCAGTATAGAACCAGAAAGTTCTGTAGACACGAAAAAAGACAATCAATTATTGGAAGCCGCTGCATCCCTCTCAATCTGTTGTACAAAATGCTTGGTTGCAAACATGTTTTCATCAAAATATTCTTTGTAGGGATGGTTCTTTGGAACAAGCCTTCGAAATATCTCAAATTGCTTCTCAGCCTCATCATTCTTCCTAAGCAGAGTATAAAGAATTCCCTGACACAAATATGGCCTAAAATCCCTTGGCTCCTCCCTTTCAAGTTCTTGGTAATCTTTCAGTGCTTCAGAGTAACTTCCTTCCATAACTTTAATCTGAGCTATCAAAAGCTTAAAATCCCTTTCCTCCAACTTCCCTTTGTGTTTCTTGCAATTTTCCAGGGCCCCTTCAACCCTATTCAGAATCGCCTTCAATGAATCAGTATCTGATGTGTCCGTCAACATTACAAGCCCATGATAGGCCTCAACCTGAAAAGGGTCCTTCACTAAAATTCTCTCAAACTCCTTTCTCGCCAATTCAGAATCGCCCACATGACTATAAACGTTAGCCTTCAATACTAGCCATTCTAAGTCATCGGGCTCAAGTTCAATTAAACGGTCTAGAATGTTAATAGCTTCAGGAAACTTTCGAGCCTTAACTCTCACCTCCATGAGCGATCGAAGAGCTTCAACATCATTGGGCTTGTTCACCAGTTGTTCTTCAAGTACCCTCTCTTTATCTTCTTCGCCGTCCGTCGATTCCTGCACAGACTCCACCGTGGGCTGAGGAATTGGAGCTGCAATAGCAGGTTTGCCGCAAAACCGCATAAAAAACAAGGCGGCGGCGGCGGCAAAAGTGACGCAGGTGGTTTTGAGGATGGATGAGGAAATGGAGTCTAGCATTTGGGGGAGTGAAGGCCTACGCCGTCGCGGAGTTTGACAAAATGAGTCGGAGGAGAACGACGGCGATGGGTTCAAGGCTCTAACAGATGACGATTTGAACGACGACGTCGGTACCGGCAGTGGGGTTCTGAAGCTAAGAGAAGATATTGGTTTTGAAAACCAGGGGAAACGGTCGACGGGAAGGTGAAGGGACTGGTGGCAGTGTTGCAGTCTACAAAGAGAATCCATGGCGACGGTGGAAGAGAAATGGGATTTACAGGGGAAATTCCAAAACCCTGATCACGCTGCCAAGGAAGAAGATGAGTGTACAGAAATCTCCGTATATACCTTCTACGACGTCGTTTAACTGAGAAGGCAAAAAGCGCCAAAATTTTTGGCGCTATTTTAAAAATATAATTGCGCATGGCCCATTTCTCAGCTTCACAAAATTCTATCTTTAACTATTTTTTTTAGAAAAAAGTACTTTGACTTTCTAATTTTAAGATATTTTCTTCCATTCCAAGTCTTTTTTTTTTTCCTGAAGAATCTTCCATTCCAAGTCTTAAATTTTATATAATAATTGCTTTTAATATTTATTATGAAATTTCTATACTATTTTTTAACATAAAATCTTATGTAACCATCAAATACACTTGTGTTTCCATAGCACATTTCACAAAACCATAACCAAACTTGGTAAAAATTTCAAAAATAAAACTTGAGATTCTATTAGATATAATAGAAAAATTAAAGACAACAAATTGTATGAGCATTTCAAATATTGAATGACACTTACTTAAAAATTAAAACAACTCCCACTATTTAATGGTCAACTTTTGCTTTGGAAAAAAAATAGAAGAAACAAAAATGGTAAACATTGTCAAGGAACTTGGGTTTATTATTCCCCATTTCAGAAAATCAATTGAAATTTTCGAGAACACTACGGGTACAATGACTTTTTTTAGTTAAACAATATGTTAGAGTAGTGTTTCAAACCTTAACTTCTTGGTCAAGAACATATGTATTAACTGTTAATTATGTAGATGTACCATGACTTATATGGTTCAGATTACTGTTGAACTCTCATTGTTCAAACTTAGAGTGGCCTTTGGATTGTCCAAATGCCATTCCTGCATAGAGTTTTGCTTGCCCAGCTATTGAAAACTTGAAAGCCAAACACCAGATTCGAACACATCCATTGATTGCCAATCTTTTTTGTCGTTCAGATGGTCAAGAACTTTCTACAAATAATTGATTTCTTTTCCATTCCCATCTCCAAAAGGATTGTTTCCTTTGTATATATATTCATATGATCTCAATCATTCTGTTACCTCCATCTTCCTGCTTGGCTTTCCTATTGTGTTTCAGTTGTAATCAAAAATGGTGAGGCGACGCTCATTCTCTCTTACACACGACTTTGCGGCGAATCTCACCGCTCCGGTTTCCATTAAATGGCAGCTTTTGGTCTGCTATCTACATTTCAACGGTTAGACCTTTGTCCAAGCACCTGGAAATAATGAACTAGCCAGAATACATATCAATACAAAAAAGAATATCAGTACATTACTTTGGTAATTTTGCATAAAAAACCTCAAACTGGAATATACCAGGAACAGATCAGATCATTGTATGATATGGTGTAGACAAGGAACAGGGTGAAGAAAAAGGAATGTGATAGAATCATCTTTTGGATTTTAGCTACACAAGAATTTGGCAAATACAAAAGAAAAAAAAAAAAGAAACAGATGATGATGAGCTTATTAGCGAAACAATTCACACTTCTTTAAAGTTTCTTTCTTTCTCCCTCGATAGCGGCTCACTCTTTGATTAAAATGTGAATGAGAACTACAAGGGGTAACCACACCTTCTTAGATCTCTAGTGAAAAAAGGATGTCTTAGTGCTTCCCTTGGCATGAGCCTCTCGGCTGGATCATAACGTAATAAGCCTTGCAGGAGATCAATCAAATCACCAGCCGAGTGATCGACATGCTGCATTACAAGGTTCTGCATAGAATATTTCGAAAGAATTACACCTTGGATTACAAAAAATTCGGTGGAAGGTGAAAATAAGAGGTGGAAATAATTACAGGAAGCCTAGGTAACTTCCAGACTGCTCTCATGCTTTCTCGAGATGTTGCACCTTGGGGCCAATCAAGCTGCATGCCCCGCCTGAAGTATTTCTCAGCACGGCGACTGCAAAAGTTTTAGAACAAATTACAGATAATAAGAGTTTTGTCAAGAACTCCAACCCAAAAATAAATAAATAAATAAAAGGAGAACAAAATCCTTACTCTGCCCGCAGAACCATATGGTGGGGCAACGGGCCCAAAACCTTCTCCATCATGGCAAGATGCTCCAAGTTCTCGTGTGTTTGAAAAAGTGCCTCGCCCTGCTTACCAACCAAGCAATAGAAAAATTATAAAAGCAAAAGTAAAAACAAAATACAAAGCCTAGTTGTAAAAATAACTTAAACTAATAAGAAAACAAAAATGGAAATTCATATTTTCCAAACTTTATTGGAAGCAACGCGTTATGGTGGCCAATTACCAAAATACCTCCCCATAAAACTGTAATGAGCTATATGTCCTACAAAATGTCTCACCACGATATAATATTTACCAGGATTCTTCCCAAAAAACAGCCCCAACAGAAGAGCAATAAAAAGGAAATTCCTATTTTCCAAACATTTTGTTTAATTTGTTTAAGTAAAAACGAAATCTAGAAATCTAATCAAACCAACAAATGTTTTAACCTAGTCTATAAGATCATACGTACAGAACAAAGTTCAACAAGTATGCACCCCACGCTCCATAGGTCACACGGATAGTTCCATCCTAGACCTGCAGGCAATATAACAGTGTATAATTCAAGGGAGCGAAGCATAGCAACTGGTAAACCAATGATACTGCAAGAGGAAAATATGTACCCAGGATAACTTCTGGTGCCCTATAATGACGTGTTGAAACAATATAGCTGTGATCTTGTTGTTCAGTTGTGGTACTTCCAAAATCAATGAGCTTGATCGCAGCTGACTTTGGAAGATTCTTGAAATAGGACCCATCTTTCGCTGAACGTGATAAAAACTAGAATGCGGGAGGGGGGTCAGTTTATAAAAAGAGCAACATATATCAACCATGCAAGAACGTTGCCCTTCCCAAGCATGACTGCAAAGGTATTGAAAGCAATCCATATACCTTATGGTCTGGCACTCTAATGAACTCCGAGGAAACAAGAAGAATATTCTCTGGCTTCAAATCAGTGTGAATTAGCCGTAGCTCGTGCATAACTACATATAATCATTTAAAAGGTTAATAAGACAGACATCTGTAACATGTATAATATTTCATGCTCCAGCAAACAAACTTGGTCACATTTCAGTAGGCATCATATATATCAATAAGAAATTCTAGGATTCATGTTAAATTTATTCGAGCATCAAGTAAATAACAAAAAAATTGCAAGAATTATTCACACACATGCTACAGACTCCAGAAGTTGTCTGGCAAACTCCCGAACAAGATCAATGGGAAATGAACGGTAGCTGTTTTTGCGAAGAAAATCGTATAAGCTTGGTCCAAGCTTCTCAAATACCTGTTGAAACCATTTAAATTCATCCGCAAGTTTTCTTTTAACTCACACAATATTCAGGCATTAAGGAACCAGTATTGCCCCTCCAAATTAATCAAATCAGGAGATATTAACAAATACTTACAATACATATATGATTACGATAGTCAAACCAATTCCGAATTTGCACACAACTGCAAGGAATGAAACCACTTATACTAATATTTACTTTGAACTTCTCCAACAAAAGAGTGAAGTAAGATTGAACAAATCTTACCGGGTGCCGCCAATATCATGCCTGGCCAGCCTCTGTAGGACATCAATTTCAATCATGGCAGCTTCACGATATTTGCTTATAGAACGAACAATTTTAATAGCCACAACCTCTTTTTTCTCACTATCCAAGCATTCTAAAACTTGCCCAAATGTTCCTACAGAGATGGGAAAAAAAATTATTGAACTTTGTAAAGAGAAAAGACGAATAAATAAAAACCCGTGGAATACACTCAGAGAGAGAGAACAACAGAGATAAAGATAGATATAGAGAGAAGAGAAGAAAAGAAAAGAAAACTAGGTTCCTGAAAATGCTATACTAACCTTCACCCATTTTGCTCAGAATTCTGTCTGCAGATGGCATAAACAAAGGATATCAGCTAATGGCAGAGCAAAGCAATATCAATAATAAGCACGAGTATCAAGAAATAAGCAGTGGGAAATAAAGGATTAAATGTTTCTACCATCTATTACTACGTCCATGATGCAACAGTTAATCAGATAACTTCTAAATTAGAAACAAATTCCAACGAATTTACAATTAATCTGTTCCCTCTCTCCTAAATGTCTAAAATGTACCAAGGGGTGACAATAACCATATCATGGGAAACGAAAAGCAAGTGCATATGCTACAGTCAGAGAACTGGGGGATGCTTACAACGAGGAGTTAAACATTCTCCAATGGAGAATACATAATGTCCATCTTTATCATCCGGCCTCCATGGAGGAGATCCAACGCGCGGTGCCCCACTGCAATACATAGACGGATATGCAAAATTGGGAACTTGCCCATTCCCAAATTCCTGCCCGCAGTATGGTGGTGGAAGAACCTGAATTCATAACAAGTCAAAATTCAAAAGTTAAACATAAGTGCTGAATCGTCAAACGACAAACGCTTTGGTCCCTAGGTCTCATGATAAGGACAAAAGCCATAAAAAGCCGATTCCATTTCCATGATTTGAAATTTTCAATCTCCATTCCACAAGCACACGTTATTCTATAAAATGGAAAACGAATTATAACGATAATCATGTCCTTGGAACAAACAATTAAGTCCGATAATACAAAATAAAACTCATAAATCCCAATTTGCACGAGAGAGTAAGAAGCAGTACCTTCGGAGGAGGAACAGGAGGAGGCATATCCCAAGCCAATCTCTGTCTCTTCCTCGGGCGTTTATCCATATTTTTGTGCGGGAATTCAATAATCCTTTGCGTCTCCATTTTGCCTGGTTTTTCCCCAATTTTCTCTTCTTCCCTTGCGCAGAGAATGGTCAGAGAAATCGAAGATCTCAACAACGCAGAACTTCAATCCGAAGATCAATCCTAAGCCAAAAAACTAAGAAATCTGAGGAAATGAGCTATAGAAGATGACGGAAATTCAAACTTCGGAACCCTAATCGTGGAACAGATCTCGAACAGAAGTTCGCACCAGTTCGGGTTAACCCAGGTTGGTGAGCAACCTAACCTAACCAGGAATAACGGTTTATTTTCCTAACTATGGTTAAGGACAAGTGGGTCCCACCTCTTAGCAAGATTTTTATTTTTATTTTTATTTTTATTTTTTTCTCGTTCTTGGAGGCGGGAACATGAAAATGAGTGCTGTTTTGATGGCGCTCACGTAAAAAGAGAGCCCACTGATTTTTTTTTTCAAAACTTGGGCCTCACGGCCCATTTATAAATGAAAAAGACTGAATTGCCCTGGAATATTTCTAAGAGTTTTTTTTTGCGAGAGTTAAACCACATATGGCATAGGGGAATTCAAACTTTGACCTCCTAGTAGTTGGTCAAGATATAAGTCTTAGCTATTTGAGGTGAATTTAATCTTAATAGTTTATTCAAGTTTTTAATAAAGGTGACTAAATTTCGTTATTTGCAACAAAATGTTGAATTACAAATTTGACCTCTAAATCTTTTGATTTTGTTTAGTTTCAATATTTTAAAACATTTTAAATGGATTCTTAAACTTTTATGTATATGTTTGATCTCTATACTCTCAAAAGTTTCTTCTGATTTTGTTTAGTTTCAATATTTTAAAACATTTTAAATGGATTCTTAAACTTTCATGTATATGTTTGATCTTTATACTCTGAAAATTAGTTTCTAAAATATTTGTGAACTGAATTTTGTGTCTAGTATGTCTCTATCATTAACTAAATTTGATAAATCAATTTAATGCTCAAAATGAAATGTTAACTATTATTTTAAAAAAATCGCAAGCTAGTTTCGAATAGGGTAAGCACTTGGTGGCATAAGCACTAAATTAAAGGTAAAAATTTAAAAACATATTAAAATATTTTTTGAAGTATGTAAACTAAATAGACACAACAACTGTAAAAGTTTGTGCACTAAACTTATAATTTAACCGCAATATAACTTCTCAAATTTTATAAAGTAATTAAAACTAATTGTATGGTTACCTTCTCAAATATGTATGATTCAACCCTTGACTTATAAAAGAGATAATTAGTGAATTAGGCTCGACAGTAAGTAATTATTACTACAACCACTATGATAGCACAACATTTAAACATTTATAAATTGAAAAGTAATAATCATTCATCGCTGTCGATATTTAGACCAAAAAAAAAAAAAAAAACAATATACAAGTAAAAAATGGATATTTGAATTGAAATATATGTCTCTCTCAAATTATCTTTACTTATTTGAGTAAAAAAAACCATTCCCACTTGTTCAATAAAAATATTCAATCCCTCAATTTTCAATGCATATTATGACTTGCTGATTGCTCATTAATGAGAAAAGGCCAAAACATTAACTTGTTACTTATAATCATTAATATTGTTATTTAACTCGACTCTACACAATGTCATTGTCATATATGAAAAGAAAAATCAAATCTTTTGTTGATATAAAGAACCAATCAAAGATTTGAATCTTCTAATCAAAAGTTAAATCAATATGAGTATTCTTCATTGATTAAGGCACATATACATTCGACCAAGAATTTATAAATTCAAATCTTACACCCAACATGTTGAATTCAAATATATATATATAAAGTCAATTAAAAAAATAGTTATCAATTATTGAAGCCAAAAATCAACCAAATTTGTATGCGTATATTGGAAAATAAAGAAACCAAAATTCAGCTACTCAATCAAGAAAGAACCATTGAACGAATATGTTTCTACTCTACAAACTTTTGGTGAAGAAAGACAATTTAATTTCAAACTTTAAACTTGTGGATTAAATTAATCTTCCAAAATGGGTGGTTGAAGTTGATAGGCAAAAAACTAATATAAACTTGAATCATGCTTCAAATTATTATATTGTTAAACAAGAAAGATTAAGCCAATTGAATGCCATTGTTTAGGGGAAAACATTTTTAAAAAATCAAAGAAAGAAACAAAAACACACAGTTAAAGACTTTGTAATGGTTCCAAAATGCCAAAAACACAGGAGATTCCATAAGAATGTGAAGAAGACAAGACAAGTTTGGACAGCAATAGTGAATTTAAATTGACTTGAAAATGATTAATTAATGTTAATGGCAATATGATTAATGAGAGAAGTTCATCTCCCTAAGCTCCAATAATTTTTATAATTTAGCAATGGGGTTTTGCCTTTTTCAACAAATGGGGTTTTGTGCATGAAACTTTGCCCATTTGGTTGGGTTGGTGATGGGTTTGTGCTTTTTGTTGAAAAGCTCTTGATTCACATGTTTTAGGTTGGGTTGAAATAACACTTTGGATATGTACTGAGTCTCTCTTCAATTATTTGAGTAAAATGCAACAAACAAAAAGTGTTTGATATTATTTGAAAATTTTCAAATCGATAGAACCCTATTCATTCGGTGAAACACTTTAGTTTAGTTGTTCTATTTGCTCTTTCATATTACTCGAACACTAGAGAAAAGAAGGGGAAAGAAATAGATGATAAGAGAGAAGAAAATAATTGTTTATTATGTAAAAGTGAATAATAATTTCTCTCCAGAGAAATAATTCGGGGAGGTTGCC
This sequence comes from Trichosanthes truncata, assembly GCA_033996785.1. Classification (NCBI taxonomy): domain Eukaryota; kingdom Viridiplantae; phylum Streptophyta; class Magnoliopsida; order Cucurbitales; family Cucurbitaceae; genus Trichosanthes; species Trichosanthes truncata. The sequence continues at coordinate 55,988,064 of JAWPNB010000003.1, forward strand.
ACATTGTGGCGGCAGTTTTACATCATTCGATGTAAGAGAGAAAAGTTGCAAAAGTACTTTAATTTTGTATCTAGTAGTTATTAGGAGGTATAAAGATTTTCGAATTCATATCTCACGGTCATTAAGAGGTAGTCACATTGTGGCGGTCTCATTGAATAATTTTTTCTCTCCAGTACTTAAATACAATAACTAGTAATGAAGAAAATACACATGTGACTAACATAAGTGGTAGTATCAAGATAAAGGTAAAAACATATTGCTAAAGAGCTCAAGGAACCAACTAAAAAAGCGATACGGCTTAACAACTATAATAACTTTCAAGCTTACGGTTAAATTATATTATTAGCATGTGTGGTAGGGTTGAATGAAGGACAACTAAGATAAAGGCAAAAACACATAATTAAAGCACCCACAAAGCTCACTAAAAGCAATACAACTTAATAACTATAATAGCTCTCAAGCTTACGGTTAAATTATCATTAGCATGTGTGGTAAACTGGTAAGGATTGAATAAGGACAACCAATCGCCATTAAGACTAGGGAACCAATGTCGAAATGAAAAGAAAGCTAATACTCTTTGTTCTAAGTTATTATGTAGCTGAATTTTTTTAAACTACAAGAATTCAAATAAGACACAATTATATACTAAAATACAACTTTAAATTATTTGTATATTATATAGTTTTAAATAATATATCTTTAGTTTGACTTAATTTGGTGGGAGATCTCTTTGGAGATTAGCCAAATCAATTGGGTTTGTGTGTATATATATCATATCAAATGGAAGAAGCTTAAGCTAGTGCTTTGGAGACTCACAATAACAAATTCTCACAACATTGGCCCATCACACGTTTGAGGAAAAAAAGAACTTTGCTACAACTTCAAACCATTTCAATGATTAGTCCCTCTCCCCCAACCACTAATCTCCCATAACATAATTGTAAATATATATTATGTTAATTAATCTACTCTATTTCATCATGAAGCAATGATTAATTCAATCTCTACTTTCACTTTTAAATATTTCCATTCAAACTAATCACTTCAAATTTATATCATTTCCATCTAGTACTTTAGATTTATTTATTTATCAATTATCAAATACTCATTATAATTACTTCACATGGAGAATGAAATCAATCACGACATCTAAGGCCCCGTTTGATAACCATTTGATTTTTGGTTTTTGAAAATTAAGCTTGTTTTCTCTCAATTTCTCTACAATGGTTTTCATCTCCCTTAAGGAAGTATTTGAATTCATAGCCAAATTCTAAAAACAAAAACAAGTTTTTGAAAACTATTTTTTTTAGTTTTCAAAACATGGCTTGGTTTTTGAAAATATAGGCAAAAAGTATATGACAAAACAAGTAAAACCATAGGTGGGGGTAGTATTTATAGGCTTAATTTTTAAAAATCAAAAACTAAAAATCAAATGGTTATCAAACGAGGCCTAAATCTTTTGAATACAATAAGCATATAAATAAAGTCAACATTATACTTAACATATATGACAGTAGTACTATCATCTTTTTAATTACTAGTTTGAGACGATTCTAATGATTATATGTATGGTCAATAATATTCATTTCTTAGGGAAAAAAATTCATGAGCTCAATTACCCCACCAGCTCAAAAGTTTTGATTATTAACTAATTTGGATGAAAAAAGGGAATATGATGGGCAAGCCCTTTATCTAATTATTATGTATAATAAAGTTTGAACTAGATCTACCTCAATATGATATATATAACTTTATTGTATAATTGAAAATTAAAGCACACATTTGAAAAGGCAAAAAAAAAAAGAAAAAAAAAAGAACATGATGAGATGACCCCTCTTAATAATTATATATACCTATATGTCACAGAATATAGGCTTGAGAGAAATAATGTGAAGTTCTATTATTCACCCCACTTGATTGCATCAAGTTTGACTTTGTTTTAATTTTTATACTGTGGTTTAAGAATTTTAAATATTAAAGAATTCAAATGAAATAATTTTAGAACAAAGGTTTTTATATGTAGAATTGATTCAATTATATAAATCTAGATATGTGTGATATTATGTAAAGGCATACATAATTCAAAATCAGTATGAATCTAACATTAGATCACCTTTTTTACAACCCTTTTAGAGGGTGGAAATCAATTGATTAAAATACCAATTAATAATATTTATTTTTAAACTACTAATTATATTATTTTTAGTACAATAAATGTAGAATAATAAAGATTTTAATCTCTAATCTCAAGAGAAGTAGTACATGTCAATTACTGCTGAGCCAGACTCACTTTGACACTTAAATATATTATTTTTTGTTGTTCTTTCGAAGTGCTTTGGTATATGAAACTTTTCAAGGTATATAGAACACAAAAATATAAAAGTACAACGACTAAGATTAAACGAGCATAAAAATTTAAAATCCAAAATAAGATTTAAAGTTCTTTGTAAGTTGGTAATTTCAAGTGTATAATAACCTTAACTTTTAAGTGTCACATGCACCCCTAATTCTCGAAAACAATTTTGACAACAAAGTAGAAAATTGTGTAGTAAATAACCTTTCAAAGATGGGAGTACTTTTAGCCAAATTACTTTAATTATAAACACTTTAATAAAAAAAATATTTAATAACACATCAAGTGTTGTTTCATTTACCAATTACAAATATTTTTTTATATGTTTTTCAGTCAAGCATTTAAGCTAAAATCACTCAACAAGTACTTTTAACTTCCTACAAAAGTATTCTTACATTATCTCCAAATGTAATATTTTTTGGACAGAAATATTTTTTAGCAGGACAAAAATATAATTTTGGACTATGATGCTAAAAACATTTTCAAACATACTCTAAATCCTTTTTAAGTTTGGGTTATTTTTTTATCTCCCTCTTCGTTGATTTTAAGTTTGGGTTTTTTTTTTCTCCCTCTTCGTTGATTTTAAGTTTAGGTTATTTTTTTTCTCCCTCTTCGTTGTATTTTAGTTGGATACAACCTAATGAATATGGAGGGTCCCACGATTAGGTTAATAATTATGACATTAAAAAAAAAAAAAGACAAATTTATGGATTAACATGAGAGATTGTATAAAAATAAATAAATAAAAATATTACAGGCGTGACAATTGCTTAATGAGAGTTTAATGACATAAAATTGGAAGTTTCTATGGATAATGAAAATTATTAATCTTTCAGGACCGACCTTCGTAGCTCCCTATCACCATAACAATGCACTAAAATAAAAATCTCATTTTTTCCTCTCTCTCTCTCCTATTTCTTGTTTGGCTAATGGAAAAGTCAAAAAAGTTTTCCTGGAAAACTGATAGAAACAGGTAATATATCAGTACGTGTCCGTAAAAATCTGATTTAATAATGTGTTTTTATTTTTCTAATCTTTTGAAAGATTGATGTTAGATCTTAGAGTCAACAAAAGTAACCCATTTTTATTGTTTTTAATCATTTTATATTGGTATAAGATTGGTTTGATGGGTGAAAAGGAGCATATCAGAGCTAAAGAAATGGAACTTTTTCAAGTTTTCGATTCATTTGGATAGATATCCTAGGTTTTGTTTTGTTTTTTTAATGATTTGTTCGCTAGTATGTCTTGTACACGTATAAGTAATTAATGTAGTAAATCGTTTTGAGATATGTTTGACATGATGAAATTGTGATTTTTTCAGTATGTTTGTTTATTGAGGATTACTGTTGTTGTTCTTGACTTAGTTTTATATTCAATACATATTGTTTCTATTATTTGCTCTTTCATGATTTTTTTTTTTTAATATTATGCATGTGCTTAATTTATGGCAAGAGTTAGAGGTTATCAATTTTTCAAATTAGTTCAAAAAATTCTAAATGGGTAGTTTTAATTTTTTTTTTTTAAATCTCTAGTCATTTTTTTAAAGTTCAATAACATGTGGGGGTGCAGGATTTGATTTAAACCTCTAACCTGTTAGTCGATAGTATATATCTTAACTAGTTGAGTTATGTTCATATTGACATCTCTAATCAAATTTAAAAGAATGGATTTTAAATATGAGCGACAATAACGAAAGAGAATTAATGACTAATTTACATCATAGTATAAGATCAAGATTCTTATAACCCATTTGATATCGTTTGTTCTTTCTATTCTCATATATAATTACATTTTAAAAACATTATCAGTTTCTCTCATATCTCATTTTTCCAAAAGCATGTATAAGGAAGCTTACAAATTGATTGCATAGAACTTACTATAATAAACATGCTAGCATAGTTCTAATATATGTATAGAGATAGTTATAATATATGAATAGAGATTTCTAGTCTGGCTAGTAGCTTAGTAGTAAAATTTATTTATTTTGACTCACGAATCTCACGAAATTATGAATTTAAATAAATAATCTAAAAATAAAAGAAAATTTTTCTAATTTTAAAATCGTTGCAAGTAAAATTATTAGTATAATTAGAAATGAAGAAGATTATCCACACGTTCATTTAGATGAGACCTCTTAGATAGAGGTCCAAGATAAGAAATTTCAAATCAATTTTGATGGATCAAGTTTTAAATTATTTCGTATCAATTTGATTTTATGATTTTATTTATATATATTTTTTGTTTTTTTTTGGAAACCAAAGTTGAATTGTTACCCCAACTAGTTGCGTTAGGTTAATCACAGGCAAGATCTTCAGAATCTGCAAGAGCCAGCACAGCCGTCCACGTGGAATTTCCCTACTAATGGGACACATGGCTCTCCGCTATTGGTCTGTCGTACAAAAAGTGGCAAATCCAAACAAAAACAATAAACCTTAAACTAATATATATATTTTTATTAATTTGCAGGATTGTTTGTGTCTAATGTAATGGAAAACGTCATCCGGTGTGGCGCACTCACAATGTCAAACTATTTGAATATATATTTAATTAATTTTTATATTTGCCTTTGCGTGTTTCTCCTCCAAAATCTTGACCTTTACGCCAGCCAAATGGCCACGTGTAAATGCCAATATTCCGGTTAAATATATTAATTTCTTCATTTATAAATGAATTTTGTCAAATTTAATTAAGAGTTTGAATTTGTTTATTCTATTTAAATATGTAAATTTTCATTCTTAATTAAATAATCAAGGTATCACATTTGAATATTCTATATTCAGAACTGTGGCAAAAACGAGTTCGTTTCATCTATCTATAATATATAAATGGTGCTGAATGAGAGAAACTTTGATTTTTTTTTTTGTCCCTTCTTAATTTGAAGACTTCTCATCATGACTTTCTTAATTGAAATATTTTCCATCCTCCCTCAATTTGAATAAAAGTTGTAAAATCTCTACACGTGTAATATCTAATTTTAATAAATATTTTAAAATCTCTACGATCTCCAATCTTTCAACTAACTAATATTTAATTTTTTAATGATAATTTAAAAAATTAATAACAAAAACTAAAATAATATTTTTGAACCTATGTATTTTCGAGAATATATAAAATTATTATAAAAGATTTTTCTTAAAATAAACTAATATTTAGAGATTTTTAGTGCATATTTAAAATTTTAACAACATAAACTTAAAAAGACAAATTGAATAACTGATTTTCGAGAATATATGAAATTATTATGAAATATATATATTTTTAAATAAATTAATATTTAAAGATTTTTTTAATGCATATTTTAAAATAAAGATTTTTTAATGAATATTTTAAAGGTTATGAATTTTTTAAAATAGATTTGTAATGCATATTTAAAAATTTAAGAATAAAAACTTTTAAAAAAATTGAATAATTGTTTTTCGAGAATACAAAATTAAAATAATAGGAAGTACTTTTTTAAAAAATAAAGATAAGATTTTTTTGAATAAATATATCAACAAAATATTATATTCTAATATATATATACATTAATATTTTTGAACCTATGTATTTTCGAGAATATGAAATTAAAATAATGCATAAATACTTTTTTTTTTTTAAATGAAGATAATAATTTTTTTTGAATAAGTATATATTGACAAAATATTAGATTCAGATTTATTGTGATTAATATACATATATTAAATGTCATACATCATCGGTCTATATATAGTGCATCTCACAACTGAATTCTTCTGTGTCTTCCAAACTAATTCCAAAAATTATAGGGGAGAAATTTTGATTTTCCTTCTTTCATTTGATGGTTGTGGCTATATAAGCCTAATCTTTCTTTTTAATAAAACAGATCATTCGTATTGAAGAGACTTCATAATAATGATATTAGAGGTCAACAAGTGAATGAGCCCTCATTCCAATTGTTTTTGCAAATGGCACATAAAAAGATAGAGTGATTTAATGTAATTTACTGTTTTTTATGTGTTTTGTTGTTGCAAATGGTAGAGAAAAATGGTAATTTAATGTAATTTACGACTTACATAGTTTTTTTCTTTTTCTTTTTCTTTTTTGGCAAATGGCAAGGAGAGTGATTTAAATGTAATTTACTGTTTTTGTAGTTTTCTTTTTTTCTTATTAAATTTGTAAAGACACACCAATTCATTTACTGATCCTTGGCATATAAAAGATGGTAGAAAAGAAAACGATTACAACCTTGGTTCCTTAAGGCATAAGGAGAAGTAGAAAACGGCACACAATGTGATATAATTGTATTATTTTCTTCTTTATTTTTATTTATTTTTGTTTCCTTTTTCTTTTTTTTTTTAGATAAATTGGAATTTAGTATGTTAGAATTTAGGAATGTTTGATCACAGTTTTACATTTTTTCCTATTTATATTATTTATTATATTTAAATATAATTATCAATGTTATTAAAAATATAATATCATTGCAATTTTCAATATTATGGTATCAATTAATATTCAGATTCTAAAAGTTATTTTATTTGATGGAAGATTGAATTCTCCATCTAGCATAAAAAAATAATATTTTTGTTTAAATTAATTTATTAATAGATATTTTCAATTCATTGAACTTTTGTAAACAAAAATAAATTGACCAATAGATCTCCTAAAACTTCTTTCATATATTTGAAGAGCTCTAAAATTGAGAACCACGTATCTAATCAATGATTCCCTTGAATTTGGAAAGATCGTTAAAAAAAATATTTTTTCAATTACTAGATAATCAATACAAATTTAAAAAGAAAAGAAAAAAATAATATTTTAGTTTGAATTAAAGTTTGGAATTAAGTGGGTAATCAAAATAAAAAATAATATTTTGGTTTAAATTAAAGTTTGAAATTAAACTTTTGTAAACAAAAATAAATTTATTAATAAATGTTCACGATTTAGTGAACTTTTGTAAACAAAATAAATTAACCAATAGATCTCTTCGAAACTTCTTTCATAGATTCAAAGAGTTCTAAAATTGAGAACCACCATCCAATTAATTATTCCATTGAATTCAAAAAGGTCAAGATTTTTTCAATTACTAGATAATATGAAATTTTAAAAAAATAGGAAAAAAAATATTATGGTTTAAATTAAAGTTTGAAATTAAGTGAGTAATCAAATGATGCAAATAAAAAAAATATATAATTTGGTTTAAAATAAAGTTTGAAAATAAATGAGTAATCAAATGATGCTAATCAAAATAAAAAATAATATTAAAGTGTAATTCTTCATTTTTCATATGTATAAGACCTTATATTCAACTTTTATATGTACATTGTATTTTCAACATTATGAAACACGTGCAACACACGTAGTATCCAACTAGTCTATACTATATAAATGACGCTTGAGGGGAGAAACTTTTGATTTTCTTTTTTGCCCCTTCTTAATTTGAAGACTTCTCATTATGACATTCTTAATTGAAAGTTTTTCTCTTATGTCCTCAATTCTAATAAAGATTCTAAAATCTATAAGCATGTAATCTCTATTTTGAATAAATGTTTCAAAATCTCTACAATCTCCAATTTTCCAACTAACTAATGCATATTTGAATTATCTGAATAATAAAATGATAAATTAAACATATTTGAATTTTGAATAATAAAATGATAAATTAAACATATTTGAATAATAAAATGATAAAAATCTAATATTAAACATATTTGAATAATAAAACGATACAATAATATTTATATCCAATCTTCCAACTAACTAATGCATATTTGAATAATTTGAATAATAAAATGATACAACAATACTTATTTATTTATTAATATTAAACAATATTTACTACATATTTAAAAATATTTTTTAAAAAATAAATTAATATTTAAAGATTTTCTAGTGCATATTTAAAAAGTTAAGAACAAAAACTTAAAAAAAAATTGAACAATTGTTTTTCGAGAATATGAAATTAAAATAATACTTAAATATTTTTTTAAAAAATAAAGATAATTTTTTTTTGAATAAATATATTAACAAAATATTATATTCTGATCTATTGTGATTAATATACATAAATTAAATGTCATACATCATCAGTTTATATATAGTGCATCCCACAATTGAATTCTTCCATGCCTTCTAAAGTGATTCTAAAAACCATGTAGGGGAGAAATTTTGATTTTTCCCTTTTTATTTGATGGCTATGACTATATAAACCTAATCTTTTTTTTCTTCAATAAACCAAATCATTCATATCCAATTTTCTAATTGTTAAGGTTCAAGCAATTTATTATTGAAGAGACTTCGTTATGGTGACGTTAGAGGTCGACAAGTCATAAATGGGTAGAGAAAGAAATGGATTGATTTGATGTAATTTACTGTTTTTTTATGTGTTTTTGTAGTTGTTTTTATGCAAATGGTAGAGAAAGAAAATGATTTAATGTAATTTATGGTTTTTTTATAGTTATATTTCTTTTTTTTTTTTGGCAAATGATAAATGGAGTAATTTAATGTAATTTACTGCTTTTGTAGTTTTCTTTTTCTCTTTTCAAATTTGTATATAACACATCAATTCATCTACTGATCCTTGACATATTGAGGAGGATGAAGAAAAAAACAATTGCAACTTCGCTTCGTTAAGGAAGCAGAAACGGCCGACAATGTGATGTAATTGTATTATTTTCTTCTTTATTTTTATTTATTTTTGTTTTCTTTTCCTTTTTTTGTTTTGGATAATTTGGAGTTTACTAGGCTAGGATTTAAGACGGTATGATTTTTGTATTTTTTTCCTATTTATGTAATTTATTATATTTAAATATAATTACTAATAGTTATTAAAAATATAATGTCATTGTAATTTTCAATGTTATGGTAACAATTAATATTCATATTCTAAAAGTTATTTTATTTGATAGAAGATTGAATCCTCTATCTTACAACTTTATGATAAAAAATAAACTCAATGCTTCTTAATTTATGATTATTAAAGTTTGAAATAAAAATAATATTTTTGTTTAAATTAATTTATTAATAGATCTTCTTGATTCATTGAACTTTTGTTAACAAAAATAAATTGACTAATTTATCTCCTTGAAACTTTGAAGAGTTCCAAAATTGAGAACCACATATCTAATTAATGATTCACTTGAATTTGGAAAAATCAGTGCAAAAAAGATTTTTTTTTCAATTACTACATAATTAATACGATTTGTTTAAAATAATATTTTGGTTTAAATTAAAATTTGAAATTAATTGGGTAACCAAATGATGCAAATCACAATAAAAAATAATATTTTGGTTTAAATTAAAGTTCGAAATTAAACTTTTGTAAATAAAAATAAATTTATTAATAGATCTTCTAAATTTATTGAACTTTTGTAAACAAAAATAAATTAACCAATAGATATTCTTGAAACTTCTTTCCTAGATTTAAAAAATTCTAAAATTGAAAACTATTATCTAATTAATAATTCACTTGAATTCAAAAAGTTCATTGCAAAAAATATTTTTTCAATTACTAGATAATACGAAAATTTAAAAAAATAGGGGAAAAAATAATATTTTGGTTTAAATTAAAATTTGAAAATAAGTGGGTCATCAAATGATGCTAATCAAAATAAAAAATAATATATATTAAAGTGTAATTCTTCATTTTTCATATAGATAAAACCCTACATTCAACTTTTATACGTACATTTTCAACATTATGAAACACGTGCAACGCACGTAGTATCCAATTAGTATATTAAAAAGTGAAGATGTTGGAAAAACTTTTTTGGACACTTTTGTCCTTTCTTTAATTTACTAATTTACAAAATATGTCATTATTGACTAATTGTAAATAGTAAATTAATTAATTGATAATTAATTATTATTAATAAATATATATATATATAGAATTTAAAAGGTTGGAATGTAAAAAGTTTTTTCCTACAACTTAATTTTTTTTTTCTTTAATTATAATTCATAATAGAATTTTAAAAGCTCAAGAATTCAAAAAGTCGTATACCTTCTCATCATCTACTACTATAAATAATGAGTTTTTTCACCAACCTTAGAGTCCCATTCTTCTTATCTTCTTCTTCTTCCTTGGTTAATCCATCTATTATGCTTTCAAATTCTCTTCAATCTCTAAGACTCTTCAATCTTGAAAGCATCTAAATCTGATATGAAGATGTTGATGGTACATTCAAGTTGTAAATGATGCATGTGTCGAGTCGATATTGAAGGGGTGAATATTAAGAAAGCGGAAGCAATTTTGGATCTTGAGCACTCTAATTTGATCAATTTTATCAAACAAAAAACATGCTCAAAACTGGAAAAACAGAGAATAAGAACACAAACCTTTGTAGCTCAATATTCTCTTAATCCTTTGCAAATCTTGGATCACCAACACTACTTGGACCACCACTAGAGTCTTCCCTACTATTCTCAGCCCTTGGAATGGATTGTGGGATCTTTGATTGAGAGAAATTGGGAGAAGAATGAGTAAAGATCTAAATAAAAAAAATCTAGAGAGTTTTCTACAAAAATCTCTTCTTTTTCTAATCTCTTCACCTATTGTGTTTCTTCTCTATTTATAGAAAGCCACAAGCTTAGTGAAGAAGCCAATTGAATGAAGATAAACTTCAAACAAGAAGCTTTGTGAAGAAGCCAATTGAAAGAAGATATGCTTCAAACAATAAGCTTGGTGAAGAAGTTATGAACTTGGTCCATATTTCATTTCCAAATGAATTTGAATTATCTTTTAATTTTAATTCAAAATTAATATAAAATTAATTTTAAATTAAAATCAATTTTTAATTAATTAAACAATTTAATTAATTTTAAATAAATATTTAATTTAATATCAAATATCAAATTAAATAATTGGACCAATCCTAATTTCTCAAAACGAACGTTCGAACATGAATCCTATTCATGTTTTAAACCGAACGAATATTTAAATCATATTTAAATATTTCCACTTCTTTATCATAGTTTAATTCATAATTAAATTATAATACGTTAAGTATATCGCATATAATTAACGTTTACTCCCAAAACCGAATTTGAACAATTCAAATTCTTTTCTCTCAAATTATTCCAAGGCTTAGTCTGAGCTAGTAAGGGGACCTAATGGACCTACAGATCATGAGCTCCAACGATACGAGATTAACCGGCCAAACTCTTTAGCCTAGCTAATCAACATTCGTTAACCACCGGGACACTTCACTAAAGCCCAGTGGCTGCACTCTCCTCACTGTAGATATATTTCTGTCCACTCGATATAACCATGATTAGTAAGTCAATCATTCACAGGTTGTTCGTAATTACAGCTGGGTCAAATAAACCGTTTTACCCCTGTAATTACTTCTTGTTCTTTAAGTCCCACTGATCCTCTAATGAACAATTTGGTTTGTGGTCCAACCAACAAACCGTATCCCTCTCGGGCCAACGAGAGGGTGGACCCATTGTTCAACACCTGGAATCAGTACTTAAGGGAACAACCTCTCTACTAAACCCTAAAGCGGGTAGGAGTGAATTCCATCTCGCATGACTATGTTCCCAACTATCTATCCGGTCTTATTCCCAAAATGGGAGGCTTATTGAGTCGGCGATCTCGGGCCACTCTCACCCATGCAAATCTAAAGATAATCTCGAATAAACAGGAGTTCATAGCACGCTCAGGATTAAGATCGAGTTATCTAGGTCATCGTATGAATATAGTCAGTTAAAACAGTAAACGAAGTTAAAAAGTCTAAGTGACTATTTCGCGGTCCAGTCTTATGCAAACTCATTGCATAGGACGCCCCCACTCGCATGTCTCCACATGAACGATTTAGGATCACATCGTTAGTACTATACAAAGTGGGCCGCGTCCATAGTGTCCCTAGAATAAGGTACCCAGCCTTATCCCTATACTATAGACCGTTTTGGCATTACTCGAACTTGATCCACTTTTATGTCACACATAAAGTTCAAGTATACATCTTATAGTCAAGGGTTCTTAATTCATTGGATTTGGGTTATAGAATACACAATTCACTTTATTCAATAACACATTTACTGAATAAATCTCAATAACATCTTTATAGTAAAATAGAATATACATTCAGTTTACAAAACCACGAGTTTTAGGACATAAAACCCAACAGATATCTCGGATCCTAGGCTTGCAACTTTGTAACTCCACGTAGATGAAGTTCAATAATAGTGTTTGTTTAGCAATATTGTAATTATTTTTTTTTATCAAGTAGACAAATCTATTTTAGGGATGTATAGGTAGAGTCTTGCATTTTTGTTACTATTTATTCTTTTATTGTTATCTCATAAATATTGTATTGTTATTTTATTTAAAATGTTTGTTAAAAAAATAAAAGTATAGATTGATTAATTAAAGATTATATTTCTTTTGTTGAGGAAAAAAAATCATGATGTCTCACAAAAATTTTAATAAATTATAAATAGTAAATTAATCATTTATCCATGATCAATAATAATTTTGTTTGAGTTTATCAATAATAAATAATATTTAAAAATTATATTAAAAGGTTGAAATAAAAAAGGTTTTATCATTTATTCCCAAATATAAAAAAAAATCTTAATTATAATTAATAACATTAATTATAATATGAAATCAAATTAATAAACTAATTTTATCTTCGTTTAATTTAAAATTTTAATTGTATTGTATCTTAAAAAGTGGCTAATGGAGACTGGAAAGAATCATTTTTTTTTAATTTTTTGTCCAAATATTAACTTTGTAATTCTAATTGTATCCCTTAATTAATTATTATTTGTATATTTATTTTATTCCACTCTTCCAATTTAACTTTTGACGTTCTCTCTTTCCCACTCATCTATTCAATAAATAAACTTAATATATATATATATATATATAACTTGACACACTCACACATCCACATTATCATGAAGTCCACTCTCCCAATTCAACTCTTGACATTTTTTCTCTAAATCATCTATTCAATTAATAAACTTAATTTATATAAATAAAAAAATTTAAAATTAAAAACAAATCACACATTCACACTCACGTTAACATGAACATCAATTATCTAAAAAAACAAACATGTACATTAATAGCATTTTTAGCTAAAATAGTAGAAATAAAACATGGACATTAATGGAACATTGCCTTTATTGTTTAAAGAAGTTACGTAACAACACTAAAAAAATACGTAACAATAAAGATAATATTTCCTAATTTTTTTATTAAAAGAATATTAATTAAATTAAAAAACCCTTCACACACTCATGTTAATTAACACATACATTAAGATCTTTAAACTCAAAAAATAAATAAGAAAATTTTCTCTGTTTTTTTTTGACGGAAGTTACACTTTTTTTTACATTGCTTTAATACACTTATAATCATTGATAAATGAAGGGAAAATAAAATAGTAGAATATCAACAATTTTACCTTCCATTTATTTATAAAAATTAAATGATACTTCATTTAACTCAAAAAAAAAAATGATACTTCATGGAATTTAAAATGGTTCAAAATGCTAAAAGTTTTGTAACTCCTCAATTTCCTACTATTATAAAAAGGACTTATTTTCCATTTGATCTCAAACACACAATTTCATCTTATTTCTTTGCATTTTTTTTCTTCGATGACAATTTGTTGATTTTAGATTATTTGTTATTGTGAAATCATGTCTTATCTTTCTCACTTCCTGTTATTATTTTTCTAGTTATTTTATAATTGATGTTTTTTTTTTTAAAGTACAAAAACAATACAACATAAGATTGGCAATGGAGCCTAAACAACTACTTCTTACGATATAAATGTTTGTCTTAAATTTCTAATTCTAATTTGATAAAATTGAATAATGCTATTTTTTGTAGAAATTAACAAGCAATTTTCAAGAATGTTATTTTATACTTATTATAGTATTTTTTTTCTTTAATTTTTTTTATTTAAAATGTTTGTAAATGCTTTTATTTAATTATTTTAGTTCAACAATATGTGGGGTGAGAATTCGAACCTATAATCATTTAATCTAGTATATATGCCTTAATCAGATGAGTTATGCTCATGGTAGCTTCTTTAATTTAAATTTGATAACTCACAATATCCTAATTTAGATTCAAAATTTATAAGAAATTTAGCATGTTCATTAGATTATTTTTTTTCTTTATTATAATAATTCATATATTATCTCAATTGTTTTTTTTAAATAACATATGTAATATTTGAGAATATATTAGATAAAAATTATTTAGCTCAAATGAAGCATTCATTTTTTTTTAATAGTGAGTCCATTAAATTTTCTAACAAACTACTATAAAATTTATTACTTTTAATATAATAGCTTTTATTATAATGAAAATTTTAAGAAATTGTTTTTACCTCTAAAAAAATTATAAAATAACAAAATAATAGGTATGTTAATATAAAATATTAACAAATTTATGAATCAAAACTAAATAAATTAATTTAAATTATTTATAAAATTATAATTCTTTTAGTATAATAAACTTATAGATCATATCATATTATATTAGTAATTAATCTATCATTTGTATTTTATACAAAATTATTTTATTAGTTATAAGAAAAAATATGCATAATTTGATATATAAATGTGTATCGCACGTGATTAAAAAAAAAAACTAGTTTACAAAAAAGAAAAAAAGGTTTGATCCGACATTATCATAAACGACTCCATCATTTTTATATTCGTTTACTACTATTCTCTAGTATATTTTTAAACACTTCTTTTTCTTTTCTTTTTTTTTTTTTTGTGGTTAAATTATAAAAAATACCCTTGAACCATTTGTTTAAAAAATACCTCTATCTATAATCTATAATCTATAGTATATATAAAAGCTACAATAGGGAGAAACTTTTTATTTGCCGATTGGGGGAATTAAATGCTAGGCAATCAATTTAATTTAGGAAATAATTTCTATAATTATTTGCTGATTAAGGGAACTAAATGCTAGGTAATCTGATTAAGGGAAACAAACGTGGGTTGTTTTGAATTTAATTGAGAGAAAATTTATAGCATCCTTTGATAATTAAAACTGATTATGAAAATTAAACGAACTTTCAAAACATTTCGAGAATTTAATCTAGCATTAGCCAAAAGAAAAATTAGGAACATTGTTGGCATTTAATTTAGAATACAAATCGTTGGTTGGTTTAGAATTTCTAAAGTCATTTAAATTTCTAAATTCATTATGGAAATTAAACTGATTTTGAAAACATTTATGATCATGTTAGTTCAATTTCTTATGAACGATTGTAAAATTCCATATTTAAACATGAAGGGGATGATGATAAACTTAGCAACTTCTTCTAGAATTTGAAAATCTTCGAATGTACAAAATTTCAAAGATGTCGACACTTGACTCATTCAATTTCTTATGAACTTTCCATATTTTTATTCCATGCTTTTAGTCTTTCATCTTCCTATTACATTAACGGACAATAAATCCATGTTGCAATTAAACAAGCATTAATACCATTACTTGACGCTCAATTACTTCACTCTATTTAAGTTTTAAAAAAATGTTTCACTTTTGAATATATACTTATTTGCACTCAATTTGAATTGATGTAGTGTCAATTTTACCATTAATGAGTAATTGAAGAAGACAATTAGTTGTACAATTTTAATTATGGAACTTGAAAACTTTAGTCTCTTGCTTCTCTCTCTCCCTCTCCCTCTCCCTCTTTCTTTATAAAGTGAATTAGATTTCAAGGCCCCTTGGCGGGAAGCGTCAATGAAAAATGGAGGTTAAATTAATTTTATATCGAAATGGGAGGTTTGTAGATTGATGGATATAATGGGTTGAGGATCAATTTTGTTTCAAGTCTGTTTCTTCTGTTGCATTTCGCATCTAACAGCTTGAAGATGACGTCGCAAAGACCTAAGGGAGAGGGTGATATCAACACTAAAAATCCAATGAAGATTGAGGAGATGATATCGATCTACTGAAAAACTGAATGATTGAAATGAATCTCGAGAGGGAGGGCGATTGACGCTACCATCATTATGATCATCATCAACGTAATTGATTGGTACTGGTGATCATATCAACGACATGCGAGGATTTGCAAGAAAGACATATCGTTTAAAAGAGGGAGGAAGATGAAGGAGAGCATAGCAGACGTGAAAACCAAAGAGATAGGGATGAGCGATAGTTCTAGGATTTCATTACATTTTTTTTTTAACTTTTTGTTTTTCAATAGAATAGGCTATGCTATTTTTCTTTTCAACGGCTTGACTATTTCGTAGTTTTGGTTTTTTCTAATTTATATTATAAGGATTACCATGCATTTTTCTTTTGTTGCTTTTTTTAATAAAATAGGCTGCCTTTTTTTTCTCTCTTGCTTTTGTTTTTATTTGTATAAATTAAATATTATATTTTAATATATATATATTTTAAAAATAATATAACTATGAAGATTTAAATTGAAGGAAGAATAAATTATGGATTTTGACGAGTGTGAAGGTTTATCTAAGTATTTGAAAATGTCAAAAATATAAATAGTTTAAATACTTTCAGGCATAGACATACAAACAACACTTTTATCATTTTTAATTTATGATATTTTAATAGATTATTTTTATTTAAATAACTCATTTATAAATCTAAACTACAACCAATTGAATTGATCATTCATAATATTATTGAATGATATTTACCATGAATTTAAAAAATTCCTATTTACTTTATAATAATTGTGAAAAAAGTCTCATTTTAAATAAAATGACAAATTCCACGTGCATCGCACCTGTTGCCGACTAGTCTATTATCTATTATCTATTAAAAAGTGAGGATGTTGGAAAAACTTTTTTGGACACTTTTATCCATTCTTTAATTTATTAATTTACAAAACATGTCATTATTGATTAATTATAAATAGTAAATTAATTAATTACTAATTAATTATCAATGATAAATGTATAGAATTTAAAAAGTTGGAATGTAAAAAGTTTTTCCTACAACTTAAATATTTTCTTTCTTTAAGTATAATTCATAATTCAAAAAGTCTTGTAACTTCTCATCATCTACTACTATAAATAATGAGTTTTTTCACCATTTTTTCACCAACCTTAGAGTCTCATTCTTTCTTTATTTTTGTTGTTTCATCCATTGATCTTCTCTTCGATCTCTAAGAATCTTCAATCTTGAAAGCATCTAAAGTTGATATGAAGATGTTGGTGGTACGTTCAAGTTGCAAATGATGCACATGTCCAGTCGATATCTCAAATCCTAAGCTTGCAACATTGCAACTCCACTTAGATGAAGTTGAATAATAGTGTTTGTTTAGCAATTATCAAGTAGGCAAATTTATTTTAGGGAATGTGTGTATATAGGTAGAGTCTTTCTCGTATATAGGTAGAGTCTTTCTCTTGGATTTTTTTTTTTTTACTATTTATTTATTTATTGTTCTCTTATAAATAGTGTATTCTTATTTTATTTAAAATGTTTGTTAAAAAAATAAAAAAATATATATGGATCAATTACAAGCTTATGTTTCTTTTTTTAAAGAAAAAAAATCATGTAACCTTATGTCTCACAAAAATTTTGAATAATTATAAATAGTAAATTAATTCATTAATTCATTATCAATAATAAATAAAATATTAAAAGATTGAAATACAAAAAATGTTGTCATTCATCCAAAAGATTTTTAAAAAAATCTTAATTATAATTAATAACATTAATTATAATATGAAATTAAATTAGTAAACTAATTTTATCTTCGTTGAGTTTGAAAAGTTCATTATATTGTATCTTTTTTTGTAGAGAACACTGTATTCTATCTTAAATTGTGGCAATCATTTTTTTACTATTGTCCAAATGTTAATTTTATAATTTCGATTGTACTTCTTAATTTGCTTTAAAAAAAAAGATTAATTTTATAATTTTGATTGTACTTCTTAATTTGCTTTAAAAAAAAAGATTAATTTTATAATTTCGATTGTACTTCTTAATTTGCTTTAAAAAAAAAAAAGATTAATTGTACTCCTTAATTAATTATTATTTGTATATTTATTTTATTCCACTCTCCCAATTTAACTCTTGATATTCTCTTTCACGCCATCTATTTAATAAATAAACTTAATATATATAAATTTAAAAAAAAAAAAACTTGACGCACTCAAAGTATTAAATATAAATATTAAACTAAAAAAAATTACAAAAAAAAAAAAAAAACAATGTTATTATGTAATAATAGAATGTTTTATTTAACATATAAAACCAAATATTTTACTTAAAAATTGTAGTTTGAGTAAGTTATTCTAATTGGTTATAATTTTTATTAAATTGAGTTAAAAGAAATAGTATGATATAATGTTATTTTCATACAATATAATATTCTATTTTGTAACATTAACTTTTTAGTAAATTATTATTATACTTTTTTTAAATACGTAAATTCTTATTATTCATTAATTATATTTTACACAAATGCGATGTTTAAAAATATACATAACCTATAGCGCAATATTTATCTTAAAAAATCATAACACATAACACAATATTTAAATTAGTTAAATCATTTTTTAACAAATGAATATATAAGAATACCTATTTAAAAGAAAAAGAAATAAAGATGTCGAAAATAATAAAAATAAATAAATAAATAAATTGACAATTTATTAAATATTAATTTAGATGAGGGAATTCTCTCTTAGAAAAAATGAATGGAGATTTAAATGCACCCATCATTGTTAATAAAAGAAAGGAATGTAGAGAGGTAGAATATGAAAAGTTTTTCATTCAACTGAGATAATGTTGAAAATAATAAAACTTAACTTGATAATTTAGAATTAAAAAATACACGAGGTCTCGAGGACCAGTTCTCATCTTAGAAATTTGTGCGATTTTGGCTGGTTTGGAGTCTATTGTGGATCGACAATTCCCCCTTGTGGTTGAATCTGATTCATTATCTGCTATTAATCTCATAAATGGTTGTAATGAACATCTAACTGAGGTGAAAGAGTCGATTAAAGAAGTTCAACGCTTGACAACTTTATGGTCTCAGATATCTTTCATTCATATTCGAAGAAATATTAACTTAGAAGTTGATAAACTTGCTCATCGTGTCATTTCCTTAAGTTTGGATGATACCTGGGATGCTGCTTCATCTATGGGTCTCACAATTTTCTTTTCGGCTAATGTTTTTTTGTTTTGTTTACCGCTTCCTCAAAATTAAAAAAATAAAAAGTAAAAAATAAAAAACCTTGATAATTTTTTTAATTTATGTGTATATATAATTTATAATATATTTAAAAAATCTTTGAAAATCTTTTAATTTTTTTTTATCATCAACAATAGATATAATTTATGTTAATTTAAAATATTTAACTCTAATATAACATAGTACAAAAAAGAAACTATTTAAAAAAAATTAAAAAATGTCCCATTTAATTTAATTTGTTGTTTGGATTTTAAATATTTTATTCATAGAGTTGTAACAATCGTAAAATTTGTACTCTATTTAATTGTTTTTAAACAATAAAATAATACTTAAATTATTTTTATTCAATGTAATCAATTACCTTTTTAATGGTATTGCAAACTATGATGCACGATTACATATTTAAGTTTTATTGTCATCATCAATGAAATAAATCGATTAACTATTAAATTCTCTAAAAACAAATGTTTCACTATTAAAATTTCAACCATCCATCAAGAAATAAAATATATAAATATAATAGTATGATTTGAGAAACTAATTAAGTATTGTAGAGTGATAACAATAGAGAGGTTGAGTGTATAGGAGAGAGGTTTAGACGCACAAGAAAAGAGAAAGATACCTATATTATCTAAAGTTTCAACAAAATATAGAAGATGAGATCATTATCTCGGTAAAGATTTTTTTTTCTTTTCTTTAAACTAGTTTTAGCTTCGTTTCTTCTAATATGCAGGGAAGTAATTCAAAACTTTAAGTCAAAATGTCATTTCATGGGTTTGCGCAATGAATAAATGATAGCAAATAACATAATTATTAAAAGTTAATTTATATTAGACTAAAAAAGGCTTAATTTAAAATGAAAAAAAAAATTACACATACATCTGCACGTGATAATACACTAGTTCTTTTAAAAGTTGCAATATTATCTTTGACATTTCATAAATATTTCAAAATTAAATAGAAATCCATCAGAATGTTGGACGAAAAATCGATATGGCAATGACCTAAAACGACATGACAACAATTAGGAAGCTTGTTTAGATTAAGTCTGAAAGAACGATATTCAGACATGCCAACTTTTTGTCCAATATTCTAACGATTTTTCTAGTCAAATGATAGTTTGAAACGTTTATGAAAAGTCAATGGTAATATTGCAACTTTTGAAAGAATATGAGTATTTTTTAAAACAAATGACAAATTTCAAGGGTATTTTTAATTTTCAATTATTTAACCTTTTTTTTAGTTCAACAATTGTGGTGTAGAAAATTAAACCATCGATCTTTGAGATGATAATTAGTGTCTCATTCATTTAGCTATGCTTGGATTGGCGGTAAATAACACTTTTAACTGATGATTTTTTTCACTTTTATATTTTATTATGACGATGAGATCATATGATTTAATCTTTGAATTGTGTAAAATAAGTTCACGTTCCTGACTTTATTTTTTGTTATTTGCAATAATGTGTTCTCAAATGAATAAATATTTAATTACATTTTTTGATAAGTCAATTTTTTAAATATTCATCTCTACCCTTGTAATGCTGTATATGGTATTTACGAAAAAGAGTTACAATAATGGAAAGCTTGCTATATATTTTTCTTTTTATGTTATTATTTTATAATATTAATAAATTCACCACAATACTATCGTATAGGTTAAAGTCTATAATCATATCTAAATATGAACCACTCAATAAATATATGACTTATGACTTATCAGAGACAATTCAAACCAACGCTGGTCGAAAGAGTAGCTAAATCCAAAACAACTATATATATTCGTTCAAAGATAATTAAGTACTTACGAACAACGTTGCTTTGTTTGTCTTACCCACACAACTTTGTTGCCACAGATTTGGAGAATTTTAGCTCTCTTTGTCACTAATTATGATAAAGTAACAAAAGGCTATTTTGGATGTTTCTTAGAAAATTTTGGGACTATCCCTCTTTTGAAGCAATACTCAAACTTGTTGGCCAATGACTTATGTAGAAAGTGCCTCATTGGATGAGATTTCACCACAAATATCTTGGAATATTATCTATTCAGTTTCTAAATTAACTTAAATATCTCTTTTATTTCTTCACTATTCTTTATTATTTTTTCTCATGTAACTAAATAAAATTGTCAAACAACACCAAAAAAAAGTTCCTTTTTTTGTATATAATTTTGAACTTTATAACTTTAAAATTTATGTTCTAACTGCATATATTAAATTTTGTGTTGGATTTAGAAATGTGTAACTTGAGATATAGGTTAAAAGAAATAAGATTTAGTGATAAAGACTTCGGCAAATTTTTATAAAAGTTCAAAAACTAAAACAAATCATTTCCATTTATAATATTGGAACAAAAACATAAGAAATTTAGACACTAGCTAGGAATTAAGCTAAAAATATAGTTAGGATTTTAATTTGATGTATTTTATATCATACCACTAGAGAATTTTCTTTTCTTTTCTTTTCTTTTTTGAAAGACATACCACTAAGGATTAGACTTTACATTAATATTGATTTTTTAAAAGTCAATACATACCAAAACGGACCCTAAGCTGAATCACATGCTATATGTTTAGGGATATAGAAGTCAGAGGTGAAAAATTTTAATAAATAAAGCCAGCCTTATTTGTTGACTATTTTTTCTCAAAGTTTTTTTACCAGAAAATTAACACACTTTATAGAAAAATTCAACATGTACTATACATAAAAACCAAATATAATCTCAATTAACCTTTTTGTTATTCTCTTAGTTTGTTTTTTATTTCAGATTTGAGTTGACTCAGTAAGATTTTCTTTTAATTATTTATATTTAAATTTGATTTGATTTTTTAAATGTTGAAAACGAGTTTGATACAATTTTTAAAATTTTTTTTATTAAAAAAATGGTGATAAATCTAATATATCAATGCATTTCTCATAATAAGTACTATTTTCTTTTTCTAAAATTGGTTCAATAAAAACATATATATATATATATAGATAGACTGATGGAGTGAAAATGTTTGATTTTTTCTAGCACATGACATCATAGTCTACATATTTATTATGGATTTTTTTTTCTTGCTGTGGGTTATTAGCAATTTTGAAAAGAAAAAATATATAATTTTCTTTAGGCTAATAATTTTAAAATGACAATTGCATGTAATCCAAAGTATAAATTATTTTCAAATGATATGTTTTTATTAGATTTGTTATTCAAATTTTCTCTTATTGCACTTGCGAAAATTTTTTTTTCCAACCCCGATAATTAATTAAGCTGGAAAAATTCAAGGTTTTAGTTCTGTGCAATTGAGTTGTCTCTAATAAGACTTAAGTTAAATTATAGATTTAGTTTTAAAGTAATAATAACAAATTTAATAAAATTAATATCAATAATGAAATTGTGATAAATTAAATAAGGCATGGGGTTGAAAGTACATTTTGGGTCATGAATAAAGATGGGAGAGTGCTACAATCATTATTGTAAAGCATATGGTACTTCGATTTAAAGTCATCAAATTCTCTAAATTCTAGACTATTTTATTATAAAGGGAAAGGATTTTTTTTCATTAATAAATATAAAGGGAAATGTTTTTTTTAGTTCAACCACATGTAGGATGGGGGATTTGAATCTCTTACCACTTAGTCGAGAGTATTTACTTTATGTCAGTTGTACTATGTTCATGTTAGTATATAAAGAAAAATATAATGTTGACTATGATAGAGGTGCAAAATCATTCTTTAAAAAAATAATTGTGTTTAGCTTTAAAATTATATTCAAATTCAATGGAATAACATAACTTGTGAATGTGGGGTCAGTAAAAGGAATAAAGAAAAAGCAATGATACACCAAAGTGAGCGTAACTTAGCGGTAATTGACATATACCCTCAACCAATAAATAATTGACAAATTTGAGTACCACAACCCTCAATTGTTGTTGAACTAAAAAAAAAAAAAAAAAGGTTGATGCAATAATTATTTATAATTGAAATATAAGTGGGTTGTTTTAAAATAAATAATTGTAAGAGAAAAAAAAAAAAGGCTACATTCTCTATTGCAGTAGTTCTTAATATGAAATGTTAGGGTTGGAAATTAAATATTTTTTCATACAAAATTAAAGGTTAAATTATATTTTCAAACCTTGTACTTTAACCTTAATTAGTTTAACTTAGTTTCTATACTTATAAACAAAATATATTAAAATACCATTTTAGTTCCTATATTTTAAGTTTCATTCCATTTTATTACTCTTATAGTTTGATTATAGCTTATCGCATATTCCTATTATCACTAAGAAACAATAACAATTCAACCTAAAAAACTTTTTTTTGTTTAAATGCAAATCAAATTAAAAAGAAAGAATTCCAACCTCAGAAATGTCTAAACCACTTAAATGGTGGCTTGTGTTGATTCGAGTGAGGTTACTAATATTATTGAGCTACGAATACGACAAATTATTTGGGTTTTTTTTCTTTAAAA
Source organism: Trichosanthes truncata (assembly GCA_033996785.1). Lineage (NCBI taxonomy): Eukaryota > Viridiplantae > Streptophyta > Magnoliopsida > Cucurbitales > Cucurbitaceae > Trichosanthes > Trichosanthes truncata. Next base: position 56,011,997 of record JAWPNB010000003.1, read on the forward strand.
TATTGCATCACAAGCAAAAGAACGAGAAATTAAACTTACAACTTCTAAAGAAGATCTTACACGAGCATAACTCAACTGATTAAGACATTATATTCACCATGCATTAATTTTGCAACACACAAATAGTTGTATGTAGCATACCTAAAAATAGGTTAAAAAAACACATTTGGTCGCATACTTCTTAATAAAAGTCACAATTTAGGTTTTAAACTTTCACATGTAATAATTTAGTTTCTATAGTTAAAATTGGTAATCATTTAGCCCTTAAACTTTAGTGCATAAAGATCTAATTCCTATAGTGAAAATTTTCATAAAGGTGTAATGAGGTATGTTACATATGTAGATTGATAAATAAGTCAAAGACCAAATAGATTTGTAATCGATTTTTTCAATATAAAAATTAAATTGATACATATTAAAGTTTAAGAATTATATTGTAACAAATTTTAAACTACAATGACTAAATCGTTATATGTGAAATTTAGGAATTAAATTGTTATTGCTACGAAAGTACAAGAGTTTTTGACCTTAATAAAATAATATTAAATAAATAAAAGCTAAATATGTTTTGGTCCCTAATGTATATTTAAAAAACAAAAAATTACTCCCCATACTGTTTAAAGAGTTTTAATTAATTTCGATATATTTTAATAATTTTTCAATTATACCATTACCAAATGCTAAAATGTACTGATGACAATCTTTTAGGGGTTGGTACTTAGTGAATTGTTGAGGCCTGCTAAAAAAAGAAAAGTCAAAGTTTCTCCTATTCTTATAAATTTTGAGGAATTAGAAATTTTCCTAACTAATTAAAATTATACCTACTCCATTTAGTATATTTTTCACAATTTTCACAAAACACATCCAAATTCTTAGTCAAATTTAAATAACAATACACATTTCTAAAGACTATTTTCTTCAATTTTACAATTTACTTTGACGTTCAAAAGATGACAATATCAACTTTTAGTTTTACTTTTCTAAAAATCTGCTACATTTTCTAACCATTTACAAATGTCAAATTTATCCTTCCATATTTATATATTTTTTTACGTCTATTCTCTTCCTCTTATATCAATAAAATTTTGATTGATTCAACTTTTTATAACAATTATTTTTCTTAAACTTTAATCATGTAATTTATATTTAAAAAATTAGATGCAATTTAAATGATATAGATTTGTAAGTAATTATAAATTAAATATCAATATGAAAATAGTGGAAATAATAAGCCTACTTTGGTCATTATAACTAAATCACAACAATTTAGCATTAATTTACTAAACACGGTAACTTGCTTTTTCTAATTTAAATTTGAAATTTACCAAACACTATTTTACTTCGTTTCACAACTAATTTTTTTAAAAGCATAGTTGCTATCAATTATTTTAAAAGTTATTGCAATCCCAAACTAAACCTTAACCATTTAAATTAGCTCAAATTAGCTTAAATCCCGTTTCAAAAAAAAAAAAAAGCTTAAATCAATTTTTTTGAAATGTTAAATAAATAAAAAATAAATTAAAAAAAACATAATGGCAATTTTAGTGAAAACACATATTTAATCATAAATAAACATAAAATGGTTGTTTGAGGCGCTGGATAGGTTATAACAGTCTGCATTATAATAATCTGTAGATTATATTAATTTGTGAAATTAGATAATATGTGTTTAAGATGCATAATTATTTAATTTGAAGGTTAAAATACTATTTTGGTCCATGTACTTTGAGCTTTATCCAATTTTGGTCCCTGTACTTTTAAATGTCCAATTTTAGTCCCTGTACTTTCAATAAAATTTAAAATTGGTCCCTACTATTAGTTTATGGTTAATTTTTTTTTAAAAAAAGTTAGTCTCTATTAGCTTTTTCTCTATAAATTTTGGAATTATGTTCACATGGTATATTTTATTGTATTAAAATTATTATTATTACTTAACCAATTTTGATAAAAATTAATTTCAAACTTGTCATAGGGATCAATTTTAAGCTTTATTGAAAGTACAAAGACTAAAATTGAACATTTAAAAGTATAAAGACCAAAATAGAATAAAGTTCAAAGTACAAAAGGACCAAAATGATATTTTAACCTAATTTAAATTATAATAGTATGTGTTTGGAATACAAAGTCTATTATGACAGCCAAACAATCTTAAGTTATTTTCTCTCTTTCATTTTTTTTTTTAACAGCCATCGTCTCTTTGCATAAAAAGGAACAAGACGAAGAGAGACGGCAGTCCCACTCCTCTTTCAAACAAACAAACCAACTACTTCCATTCCCTTTCCCATACTTTCTACTTTTCACCACAATAACCCAAAATCGCCGCCTTCAACCTCCCCCCTCCACCGCAGCCGCCCTCTCCTCCTCCGGCCGCCGCGTAACCCCCCCCCCCCCCCCCCCCCCCTCTCTCCTCAAAAAGCTCCATCTCAACAACCATGGCTTCTTGAATTTACCCTCCTCCTTTTCTGTAAGTCCTCCAATTCTCCTAATTTTGCCTCCATTTTTCTCTCACTAATTTCTTTGTAAGTCCATCTATTTCATTTTATTTTTTCTTCCAGAATGTTGTCTCCAATCTCATCATTTTAATCAATCTTATCGCCCTGGCCAGGGAGGGAGCTAGAAATTTTTATTATTAGAGACAATTTTACTACAATCTTTGATTTTTTATTATTTTTTTAATCTAAGTAGAATTCTCTTTACTTCTTCGCTTTGCCCTTTTTCAACGGAGGGATTTTCGAGGGAACTTTTTCCGAGGAAATTCAAATTGAAATTATGAGAAAAAGTTAGCTTTTTGGGAATTGGGTTGAACTGGGATTTGATCATCTTCATAAGATCTGAAAAGGGTTGCTGAAAATTCATTCCTTTTGTTGTTTGATTTCATTTATTTATTTTTTTTCTCTCTCTGTACTATTTTATTGATATTTCATTTTCTCTGTTTTTGGTTCTTTGCCGGAGGGTGGCTGTCTCCATTTTTTCCTGCAACTGGGTCTTTTATATTTGCCGTTGAAAACGCTAATTAAAATTTTAAAACAATAATTAAGGTCTGTTTCAAACCCCCTCTTGTCATTTGATTATTAATCAACCACTTAAATTACACCTTTTTTTAATTACTTAGATTAACATTAAAAAAGAAAAGGATATATTACCATTCATTACTGATTTATGATCTGGATATTTCGGCAATCATTGTCCTCCGCCGTTTCAGTCGGCGGTTTTTGGCCCGAAAAAAAGGAATAACAAAAACAAAAAAGAAAAGGTTTAGATTCGTTTCTCGGCGGTTGACGGCGGCCGGAGCAATGGGAATGAAACGAGGGAAAATCTTTAAGGTAAGAATTTGTTGTGTTTTTTAAGGATATGGAGATTGAATTTCCGACATGTCGGTTTTTGGGTTTTGCTTACGTTGTTTTGTCGACTTGTTTCTCCGCCGCAGTCGTCGTGGCCGAGAGTTGTTGCAAGGAAGTGGCTGAATTTTCCGGCCGAAAAGCTTCATTTTTCGCCCGATTTCGTCACTCAAGGTAAATTATTTTAGGTTAAAGTAACATTGTTTTGTTTTATTATTATTTCTTTTTTGTAAACTTAGGCTTAGGCTGGGTTTGAAATTGATTTTGCTTGCATGAAGAACATGTTTGTGACTGATTTTAAAAAGTTTAAAATCACTTTTGTTATATTTAAAATCACGCTTTTAATTATTCATAATCAAATTTTATGATATGAAAATTATCTTTAAAAGTGTGAAATCAAACATTAAATTGATTTTGAATGATCAAGGATATGACAAAAGTGGTTTTAATCCTTTCTAAATTGTTCTAAAAGTGTTGATTAAAATTGATTCTATACATATATATATATTTTTAGTTCAAAAGTTGCGAGATAGAAAATTGAAACATCTATGAGAATGTTAATTAGTGTTTTATCCATTGAATTATACTCGAAATTACAAATTGATACTACACTAATTTATAGAAATTCAACCTTTCTATTATGTTGATTTGTAAGATCTAGTTAAGGACAGCTTTTCAAATTGGCTTCTTGGAAAATTTGGTGATTATTCTCATCTTTAAATTTTTAAAAAATTTCATTTTATCCCACTTTTCAATTTAAAATTGAAATTTACACCATGTTACACTTAATTTTTCTAAAATCGCATTTGATAGAATTTACTTTAAAAACTACAACATTGAACCATCGAATGCTTAAATTTAACTATATATCTTCTAATGTCCAAATTTAATTAATTTAGTTTCTATAAATTCACCTCCACTAATTTGGATTATTTTTGCAAAAAACAACAAATAAAAATCCTGTATTTCTTCATTTAGAAATTTGTTTGGGGTTAACTTACACACCATTAATTTGGAGTTTGGTTTCTTTCTAGAAATTTGAAAACAAAATATTTATATCAAAGTGTTGGAAAGTTCTTTTATTGTCTTTTTACATGTTACCAATTAATTTCAAAGTAACGACTAGTTTTAAATTTATTGAAATTACACATACTAAATTTGTACATTTAAATTGTAAAAATTAAAGCAGAATAACATAGGTTTGAAAGTGATTTTAAAGTGAAAATAACTTTTGTCATGCACTTTTTTACTAGATAAAACAAAAGTGATTTTCATCATTTTAAAATCATTTTCAAATATGTCTTAAATCTCATTTAACCATAATACAATAAAAAATCAAATTAATTTCAGTTCAGTTGGATTACTGACCAGATTTGTCATTTGGTGTTTCATTTAACAGAGAGGAGGAAGAGCTGCTCCGATCAAGACAGCTGCGCCGTCGCGCCGGAAAACATCGGAGGTAATTTAAAAAAAAAAAAAAAAAAAAAAAATCACTGTGCTACGACGCAGTAATAATTATGTACAGATCTCAGGCAGTTCTGAGCCGTCAGATCAATTTACCTGATTTGATCACTGAAGTATAAGGGAAAAGACTTTTAATTAATAACCCATCATGAAAAAGGGTGGAAAAACCTGCCCGTCTTTGGGACCTGTGCCACGTGGACGGTGGAGATTGCGGGTGCAGGATTTAGTGTAGATCTGACTTTTGCAGAGTATAGCCTCTAGGCTCAATTTTATTCCACGTGTCTGTTTTTGATTGGGTGTCTGAATTTCTAGTTGAAAGGTGGACAATGGAGAAGACAAGTGGACTTGGAGTTAAGCCCAATAGTGATTCTCTCAACTTGAGGTAATTATTTTCATTTATAAATGTAATATTTTTATTTTCTTCAATTATTTTTAAATTTCAAACTTTATGGTTGTTTGCTTGTTAAGTGTTTTTTTTAACACCTTATTTTTAGCTTCTATAATAAATATTCTCATTTTTTATTTCATATATCATATTAAACGGGTTATTTGAAAAGTAAAAATCAAACAAATCTATTGATTCACACATGACGCATCTATCAATTGAATTAGATGAGACAATCTTAATTATTTTTTCTAAAATAAAACAATATAAATAATGTGTTTTAATTAAAATAAAAATAGTACAAAACTGTTTTATATGGTTATAGTACTAGAAATCTTCTCAACGCGTTCTAATTATTGTTTTGGATTTGATTGGGGGAATTAGAATGATGGTGGGACACTATTCTTTAAAATGTAAACAAGAATAACAAATATTCTTATTTTTAAAATGAAAATTAGATATAAGAAACTATTCTTTTATTTCATATGTCATATTGCACGAGTTATTTGAAATGCGAGAATTAAACTTAATCCATTGATTGACACATGACGCATGTACTGAGCGAATTAGATAGAACAATCTTAATTATTTTCTTCTAAAATAAAATAATATATAATAATGTGTTTAAATTAAAATACAATTAGTACAAAACCGTTTGATATGGTTATAGTACTAGAAATTTTCTTGACGGGTTCTAATTATTGTTTTGGATTTGATGGGGGAATTAGGATGTTGGTAGGGACATGGAATGTGGGAGGAAAGCCACCAAATGAAGGTTTGAACTTGAGGGATTGGCTCAACTCTCCAACCCCAGTTGACATTTATGTTCTTGGGTATGCTCTCTCTCTAAATTTTCAGTTACCTTTTCTAATCAAAACAATTCTTTTTTTTTAGTACAATAGGGATTGGGGAGATTCGAACCATAGACTTCATAGTCGTTAACACATTCAATATGTCAGTTAAGCTATGTTCTCTTTAGCTAATCAAAACAATTAAAAAATAGAAAGATAGGGATCAAAATGAATTAAGTAAACCATAGACTATTTATCTACCTGTCAAGACATTAGTAATTTCTCTCTTTTTCTAGTATAATGTTGTAGAGTAGAGATTTGAACCTTCAACTTTAGAGTAAGGAATCGATAGCTTAACCGTTAAGTTACGTTTTATGTTAGCCATTAGTAATTTATCTTAAAAGTGGTAGTTTCATCATTTTTTTAAATGATGATAGTGGTACTAATTTTCTGAATTACAAGTGTTGCTTGATAGGAATATTTGAGAGGCATTCAAGTGTGGCTTTGGCTTCCTTAATCTAAACCATGTTTGGTACAAGGGCTTTCCAAGTCCGAGTTTGGCTAGACATACTCACATACTTAAACAGTAATCTTGATTCAAGCCTCTTTATACGAATTTTTTTGAAAAAATTTAAATTATATTTCTTTAACCTACACGATCAAATAAATTTATCTCAAATTCAAGCCTTCTTAACCTTTCACTTATACTCTCATGCTTACTAAATACAAGCTTAAGATGTCGATCCAAGTAAGCATTTTGAGAAAAAAAAAAGGGTTAGATTAAGAAAATGCATTAATAGAATGAAAAAAATTCTAGTACTATAAGAGTATCATACTCTCTTTATTCACACATTATAGTTATGCCTTTTTAAATATATATTTAATGTTGGTAAACCAACTTTAAAACAATTTAACTGTCTCAAGCAATAAATAGAAAGAATCGGGATACTTAAAAATTTTCATTGGATTCAAGCTAATCATGCCCTAGAATTGTGTACTTGAAAAGTCTTTTCAATAAATAGCCATGCCCAACTTGCTGACCATCAATCCCAATCTTCTCGTTCCGTCTTTAGCTGCTCACGCGCCGCCGTAAGCGGTTGTTGCCATGCTAGTTCTCTTTTTGTAGTCTCTCTTTCTCAATTCTTTTTTTCAGTTTAAAGTTAAAACTCAAAAGTTTAGCGTAACAAATGGAAGTATTTGTTCAAATGGCAAAAGACTTTTTTTTTTTTTTTTTTGAGTACTAAATGGCAAAAGACTTTTTAGTCACTCTGTCTTTGCTGACCCTTTAATTGATAAAATACTATTTTTTTTTTTAAAACTTGTTAGGTCGGGAATCAATATCTTATAGGCGTTTGGTAAATGATAGTGAAAAATAAGTTGGAAAATGAGACAACTGAAAATGGAATGCTTTGAAAATAAGAATTGTAGAATGTAGACTATGTAGTTTAGATTTTTATTTTAAAAATTCTATTGAGATAAATTGAACTTGTTGTTATATTTAAAGTGAATCGATCTTTGAATTTTACAAAATGATTTCTTCATGTGAGCTTACTATTGAAAGTCAACTCTGTTTTTCTGTTAATCAAGTTATAAACTTTTTTTTTTTTTTTTTAAGAAAATGAATTTCCTCATAATTGATTATTTGTGTATGTGTTATTTCTGAATAGGTTCCAAGAAATCGTCCCTCTAAATGCAGGCAATGTGCTTGGGGCGGAGGACAGTGGCCCTGCTGCCCAGTGGCTAGCCCTCATCCAGGAAGCCCTCAACATCGACGATGTCGATTCTCCGACATCAATCAACCAGCAGCAAGCACCCCAGAAGCCAAGGCAAAGTTTCTCGGACTTGCTCGCTTTAGAAGACGACAATGGCAGTGGCGAAACTGGGGTGTGCTCGCCAAGTAACCCAATGCAGCAACATTATTGCCTAGCAGCAAGCAAGCAGATGGTAGGCATTTTCTTGTGCGTGTGGGTTCGAGTGGATCTTTTTAAGCACATCTCGAACCTAAAGGTCTCCAGCGTCGGGAGAGGCGTCATGGGGTTCCTCGGCAACAAGGTGAGCCACCATTGTATTTAAAAAGACTCGAGTTATCGAATTTGAGTTGAACCCGAATGACGTTTTTTGGTGCATTAACAGGGATCTGTATCCATCAGTATGAGATTGCACCAAAGAACCTTTTGCTTTGTCTGCACACATTTGACCTCTGGGGAGAAGGAAGGTGATGAATTAAAAAGAAACTCAGATGTGAGTGAAATTTTGAAGAAAACTAGGTTTTCACATTCTTGTAGAGCTACTACTGGAGCACAGCCACCCCCTCCTGAGACCATATTGGATCATGAGTAAATTTCATTTTTCCTTTCTTCCTAATTTTCCGATTGAATCAAACCGCTCATGAGACCTGTGATTCTAACATAAAGTTATATGCAGCAAGGTCATCTGGCTTGGGGATCTGAATTATCGACTTTCAACTGGCTGTGGGGAAACATACGAGCTTCTAAGGAAGAACGATTGGCAGGCACTTCTAGAGAAAGATCAGGTGAGTTCAACTCTAAGCAGAAACTTCGAATCAACTAGATTTTGTTCGTGAAATCATCACTAGTGGGTAATACTTACCGTCTCCTGGATTCATCTGAACAGAACGGATCCTTTGAATCAACTAGATTTTGGTTCTGAACATGGGAGTTTGATAGAGGATTTGGAAATTTGATTTGTTTTATTTGATCTTTTGGCAGCTAAAGTTAGAGCAAAGGGCTGGTCGAGTGTTTAAAGGTTGGGAAGAAGGACAAATACGGTTTGCTCCAACTTACAAATACATCACCAATTCTGATCATTATGTTGCATTGACCTCCAACTCCAAGCCATCCAGAGAGAAACGGCGAACTCCTGCTTGGTAAGTTTGCCAATTCTGCTAGTTCTGGAAAAATCCCACCTGCAAAAAATAGATATTTTTAACCTGCAAAGAAGAGGGAAATTTTACTGATCGGCTTCTTCCTATTGAACATTTGGTAGGTGTGATCGGATCTTGTGGAGAGGGGTAGGAATGAAGCAGATGTGGTATGTAAGAGGGGAGTGCAGATTCTCAGATCACAGACCTGTTTACTCACTGTTTTCAGTCCAAGTCGACCTAGCAAACAAGAATCTAGCAACTACCAACTCTACCATCACTGCTGCAACAAAACCGTCGATCGATGCTGCTTTGTCATCTTTGTGTGCAGCCAAAATCCAAGCTGAAGAGCTCTTGCTCAGGGTGGAGACCATCGACACCTCCCTTCAGTAACTGTAACTAGTTCTTTCACTGACCCACTTTTGGAAAGTAACCAATGTATATTTGATTTCCAAGTTTCCAACAGCTGAAAATTGAAAGCTGCAAGCTCAAGACAAGCTGGGCAGCCCCCATCGATCGAGTTCTTGAGCTGTGAAGCGCATAAATGGCGCTTGTGGGTCAACTATAAATTTCAGTCTGGTGATTCTTTTATTTTGTGGAAGGAAAAGGAATAAAATCAAGCAAGATGTGGGCGTCAAGCTCAAATTTTGTATATAGTTTTTTGAGAAATTTGTAGATATAGGACTGTGGAATCTCAATGTTAAGATAGGTTGAAGGTGGGCGGCAGGAGTGTATAAGAAAGCAAGAAAAAAATGGGAAATGGGAAAGATGTTACTGCATCTCTGGATTTATTTACTCTTATATTTTATAGCATTTTTCATACAACGATACAGGTGTGTTCATTTTCTAACCAACTGAAAGTTCATGTCATTGTCCATAAAAGAGTAATTTTCTATTACAGAAAAATAACTGATTCTGGAAAATGGGTACAGAGAAGTAGACTCAGCTTGCAACTTTCAGAACTAATTAAAAAAGATCAGTTGTGGAAACACTACACTCAACTACGGAAAGCACTTATATTGAAAATATGAAACTTCTTTTTCAGTTTGAAATGAAATATGGGGTAGATGAACCATATAATTAATTTCCTGATAAGGATTTACTATAGTAGTACTAGTGAAAAAAAATTGACAGAAGTACGAGTAACCTAATTGTGTTGCCTTGCAAGTAAACCACCTTTAACGTAATTGTCTTAAGATCCACAACAAGCCGACTTCTGAGCAGTTTGGGAAGCCCCTGCTTCATTATCTGCTTGGTTTATCTTGATTGTTTGAGGCTGCAGCATACCACCAGGGGAGAGAGAGGATCAATACATGGACAACCAAAACGTATTCATGTACAAATTATGGCTATAATAACTCAAAGAAAGAAATTATGGCTATAATAACTCAAAGAAAGAAATTATGGCTGAAATAACTAAAAAATTTATACCTCAGCCTTAGAGTCGCTGTCCGCAAGCCTTTGTTTAATATCCTTAGCTATGGAGAAGAAAACTTCTTCCACATTCAAATTTGTCTTTGCACTCTGAAATGTACAACATCTTCAAGATATATGATCTAAACTAACTATCCGGGAAATACATTCGAGGACTGCTAATTATTTTACTTACAGTCTCAAAAAACTTGATGCCATACTCATCTGCGAGAGCTTGACCTTTTGATGTTGGAACGGCCTAAACGAAACAATTCACTGAGACTTGGACAATCATAGATTTCTGGAGGTTGTGGATTTGCAAGCACACAAATTGAAGTGACAAAAGCGTAGAAAAAATGCATACCCTTTTGCTCTCATCCATATCAGCCTTGTTGCCCACCAGTATCTTGTTGACATTGTCAGAAGCATGCTGTTCAATGTTACGAATCCAATTCCTAATGTCTGAATAGGTAATGCCATGAAGAAAAGGAAAAAATAAAAAAGAAGGATGTTCCTTTACGAGCAACAAAGATCTTAATAAGAAGGAAAAAGGAAAAGAAAATCATATCTTGACTAGCAACAAAGATCTTAATAAGAAAATAGGTAATGCCATGAAGAAAAGAAGGATGTTCCTTTACGCAATAAAGGATAACAGAAGCTACTTTAATACAACTATCTTCAATGGAGAAATTTCTGAACCAACTGTAGTCCTACTATGAACTTAGAAGGGCAACTGGCATCTTCAGATTTTTAACCTTTGGTTTAAGGTAGAGAAGAATTACTGTTAAATGATGACTCATCTGTAACATCGTACACTAGCAAAATACCCATGGCTCCACGATAGTAAGCTGCAGAAATAAAATTTTACTAGGGATTTAGTGAACCTCCCAGAAACAGCAAGAAACATTTACATACGAAAACTAAATAAATAAGATCAAATCCTTATAAGTCAGATATATAGTGTCTGAAACTTTGTCAGCATGTAAATTTCTACATAAGAAATGTCTATAATTCATCCAGAATAATGACAAATAAGCTTAAGTCCCTAATCATCAGGTACTGAAAACTTGCAAGGATGGAGATCAAGGATTGCAAACATTTATCTGAGATCAATACTAAAGAAATTTTAAGAATTGAATGAAATAGGACGTAAGATGAAATTAGAAAGAAATAAAAATGACCTCTAGAAACATTCTACAAGTGCATATTCCAATAATGCTAATAAGAGAAAACGTTAAGAATGTGTACAGACCAGTTGTAATTGTTCTAAACCGCTCCTGACCAGCGGTATCCCAAATTTGCAATTTGATCCGTTTTCCATCTAGCTCAATGGTTCTAATCTTGAAATCAATGCTGTTCAAGTACAACCAAAGCAATGAAATCAGGAAGACCAGACAAAGGAAGTAAAGAAAAAAAAAACATTAATTTAGATATCACAATGTAGAATGAACGTACCCTATGGTTGTGATGAAACTAGTGGTGAAGGAGCCGTCGGAGAACCGCAAAAGAAGGCAACTCTTTCCCACACCTGCCTTGTCATGTCACAAGAAATAGCTTGTGAACTTATAATTTAGGAGTCCAAGTACAAAAACGAAATCCTACCGGTACAATACATCTCTCACAAAACAAAAACTATAACATCTTAAGTCGATGACAAATCCTTTCGGGAACTCCACCGATAATCCATCAAATCAACAACTTATTATGCACTCTAGATTCTAATGGTGAAATCCTCTTATCACGTCAAAGAAACGGCTCGTGAACTCATGATTTAGGAGTCCAAGGCAAAAAAACGAATTCCTATGGATATAACACAACTCTCACAGAACAAGAACTATAACAACTTTATCTAATCATACCAATGACAAATCATTTCGCATATTCCACCGCTAATCCATCAACAACTTATCACGCACTCTAGACTCCAATCACGAGATCCTCAAATCGTCGATATTAATGAAACAACAGCAAACATTCGTATATAAAAACAAAAATCCAATTAACATCCAGTAATTTCACAATTACTGATTATAAATCAAACGAAACCACAAGATCGCAGCTCGAACAGAACAAGAAAGCAAAACTAACGCACCGCTGTCGCCGATCAGCAGAAGCTTGATAAGATAATCGTAATCGGCTCGAGCTCGTGCAGGTGGAGCAGCCATTGAGAAAAACGACGAGTGCAGTTACAAGATCTGGAGAGAATGGCAATGAGAGATACGATGAGAGAGATGGCGTCGCCTGGTACGGCGGTACCGAACGGCCGTTGAAATCGTTTTCCGGGAGCGGAAAGAAGATATTTTTTTTCTTTTTTTTTTAAAAAAAAAACTGCTTCTGGTTTCAGTCTTAAGGCTATGGGGGGAGAACTCCGTGACCGGTGAATTTTCATACCGATTTCATGTCTGCGTTGATCCGACGGACGAAAACAAATCTGTAAATCCGCGCCTTCATTTTTTATAGGGACACTTTTCTGTGCAGTAGTTCAGGTATATGCGACGTCGTTTGCTTGTGGCTGGAAATAGTAAAAGTTCATTGCCCACCCACGCGTTGAGTTCCACGTAACACCAAAGTAGACATTGCAGAATTTTTTTAATTCTGATTTTTTTTAAAAAAAATTAAAAAAAAAAGAACTTGGGCAAAAACCATGGGTAAATTGGATGAAAATTGTAGTTAAAAAAAGAAAGTAGCAAAACACGTGGATTTAAAATTATTTTAAAAAAGATGGCTATTTTGTTTGTCTTTATTGAACATCGTTTGTATAAAAAATGCGTACCAATTAAAATTATTAAAAATTTATTTTTTTATTTTGTCTTTTTGTGGAATGTGTCTCCTAGAGACACATTCCATTTATTTATTAATTATTATTATTTTTTATTTTTTTAATTATTTATGTTTATTTTTTTAACATATTAAATGATTAATTTTTTTATTTTTTATATGAGATTTTTTTTATAAAAAATAATGTATTAATTTTTTTTTTTTGCAAAAATTGATTTAGATAATTCTATAATTTTACAAATGATATACCTAATTTTTTTTTGTTTAAGCCATAAATGCTCTTTATGAAATTTGATTTTACAAATACTATATTATACATTTTCAAAAAATGCATCAAATTTTTTTAAAAAAATACATAATTAAATGCATAAACAAATCATTTTTTTCTTCCATACTTTTACAAGTTGTAGCTATATATATTTTCCTTTATTTTTCAATTGTGAATTTTAAGACTTAATTTATATTCAATATTTTTGCTTGATTATTTTGATTTTATTTTATTTAATTTTGAGCCTAACAATTTTACAAGTTTTTTATCTTTTAAATAATTTTTTTTTGTTGTTGTTGCTTTTTTAAACTCATTAAATGACTAAAGTTTTATTTATTTATTTTATTTTTTTACATGTTAAGCTCAAAATTAAATAAAATAAAATAAGTAAAAAGTTAAATTACAAGTTTAGTCCCTGAACTTTAAAGTTTGTGTCTATTTGGTTACTAAACATTCAAAAGTGTCTAATAAGTCCTTAAACTTTCAATTTTGTGTCTAATAGGTCCCTAAAAAATTCAAAATTCTGAAAAATTAATTGATCTATTAGATATAAATTTGAATTTTATGTCTAATGGAACCCTAAAATGTTAATTTTGTGTCTAGTAGATTCGTTAATTTTAAAAAATTCGAGAGTTCGTGGATTAAATTTGTAATTTTGAAAGTTCATGGGCTACACAGGCACAAACTTCAAAGTTCATGGACTAAATTTATAATTTAACCTAAGTAAAATTAAAATAATCAAACAAAAATATTGAGTATAAATTATGTCTCAAAATTCGTAATTAAAAAATAGAGAAAAAATATATAGTTACAACTTGTAAAATTATGGAAGTTTCAAGATCACCTTTTTTAAAAAACATTTGCTAGCTTCAAAAAAAAAAAAAGAAGAAAAAAATGATTTGCTTATGCATTTAAATATGTAATTTTTTAAATTTAATGCATTTTGAAAAGATGTATAGTATAGTATTCGTAAAATTATAGTATTATTTAAATCAAATTTTGTAAAGAACATTTAATGGTTTAAACAAAAAAAAAATAGGTATATCATTTGTAAAATTATAGAATTATCTAAATCAAATTTTGCAAATTTTTTTTTTTAAAAAAATCCTTATAGAAAATAACAAATAATAATTAATAAATAATAAAATAAAATAAATAAATAAAGTAGAATGCATTAGAAAAGATACATTCCACAAAAAATAAAGTAAAAAATAATTTTTTAATAATTTCAATTGGTATGGTGTTTTTTTTACAAACAATGTCTAATAAGGACAAAAAAAACAGCCATCTTTTCTAAATAGTTTCAAACCCACGTGCTTTTGCCAATTTTTTTTTTAACTACAATTTTTATCCAATTTACCCAAAACCACTCATAAATTATAGGAGTTGTTAAATTCACACTCTCAAAGTTTCAATTTGATTAATCACCCCAAAACTTTTAAAATTATACTATTAAACCTTTAAATATTGCAAATGCACAAACTATTTTTAAATAATTGTTACAGTTCATACTCTCGAATTATGAAATTTTTATCATTTTATCCAAATTTTATAACTCGGTAACTTTTGAAAAATATAATATTAAATATTAAATATTTTTATTTTCATATTGATGTTAAATTATCATTTTGATTTAAGAAGGTAAGAAACTGATGTAAAAAAATTTGAATTTTATAGTAACGAGAGTTTAATTTGAACTATATTTATAATTTAGAGATGTAGTTGTGTGAATTTTTTGAAGGGATCATACGAAATGATAAAAGTAATCCAAGAACTTTTTTTCATTATATGGTCGTTAAAATAACATTTATTAAAAAAAAAATTCACCTTTGAGTGTTGCAACGTCATCGCAACTCAAAGCGGCCGACGTCCTCCTCTAAGGGTCTCTTTCAAGGTAAAAGATTTGGAGTCGCCACCAATCATCATATGGTGATTGGTCACCCATTTTAGAGGAAAAATGTTGGTCTATGAAACTATAAATTAGACTCAGGAGTTGATTAAGTATAAGGAAGGTGTTAGCACCCATACAACACTCGTTTTAGAAAAACGATTACCACATTTTACTTTTTAAATGTGGATTAATAAATTTTGGGACATTTAAAATAAAACACAAAATCTTGAAAATAAAATGCATTGGGAAAAAAGATGTTTTTGGGCATTCTTTTTCACTTACTCTACATTGTTGTGGGGGACTTGACGTCTCCTTATCTAGAAAAATTATATTAAAATATTACTTGTTGCACCACGTGTCGCTAATTCCAGGAAGCAAAGGACTCCCATAACTCAGCGGTTACGCTTCGACGTCCCCTCTGTTCACAATATTCCTTAATCTGCATACTAATGTGGTGCAAGCGTACAATACTCAAATGTTCAAGGTAGCTTCATCTACTTAAACTAATGGAGACTATCGCTTAGAGTGTTACTCACCTCGTCCCATTGGCATTCACTCTCTTTTTATAAGATGAAAGTTTTAGGCTAGAGTAGAAATAGAGTTTGTAGGATGTCACATCCCCTTTTCTTCTCTGGGAAGGGGAGCATCCTCAAATGCCTAGGGTGTTGACTCTATTTCCATCTGGTGTCCTTTATCACCTTTTCATTTAATGTGGGAGGTCATTCCCCACGGCGTACAAATCAACCATCTTCACTTCTTTCCAAGGTGTGATCTCAACAAAACAAGGACAAGGAGTTCGAAAGATGGCATAGCCAAGGGTTCTTCCCCCAATGGCATTGACCGAACATAGAGTTTCTTGTGCTTACTACCCTAACATTACTAGCTACTATTTTTATATTGTGTTATTTCACTATTTAAATTATTGTTGTTTTTTTACAATCCAAACATAGTTTAATAGACAAGTGATCGATTGAAACGTGGGGGCTTTAAGAAAATATTTTTAGTTTAAAAACGAAGCTCCAGTTTAGTGCAAGTGCACACTATCGATGCAAGTAATATAAAGTTAGAAGTACTCCAAAGTATTAATCCTACAGGGAACATATATAATAAAATTCAAAAGATAGCAAAAAATATTCTCAAATTGCAATTTCGGTAACTAGGATTATAAAAATGTGGAGAGGTGTTGTTGCTAAGAAATAAATTGAAAAACCAATAAGTATGAAAAAAGGATTCAAGTTGCTAATGTCCCTTTGGAAAGAAATGCAACTAAAACGCAATTGCAATCGTAGCTAATACAAGAAAACTAAGTAAACCGAATTCGACTTCTATTCAATTTTGCTTCAAAATCGTTAGGAGGCTAAGTGATTAAACCTATATTTCTATGGCTAATCTAACTTAGATAATTTTGTGCACAATTCTAGTAGTTTTGGAGTCTCGATCTATGTCTAGGGTCGATGTTCAAGACTTATTTCTAAGCTTTTTCCTCTATTGCTTTTGTGACATCCGTTTCCCTTAACCCTTTCGCTGTATTAAGTTTAAGCTTGACAAACAACACTAGGTGGCCAACTAGGTTTACCCAACATTAAACTCAACAAAAACAAACAAAGTTCAAGTGTTAGCTTGATTGTATGTGCTTTTAAGCTTTACATTTTTCCTCTAGGGCATTCACCAACTTGAACCTCTAAAAGAAACTTAGCTCATCATGAAAATAGTAAAAAATGGTAAGTTAAAGGTATGAAAATCCATGACAAAATTGAGAAGTGAAAGAGAAGAATTTCGGGTTCAATAAAGATTCAAATGAATGGTAACTCTATTAAGAAGACACTAAAATTCAACAAATTATAATCAAGCTTCGACAACTAAATTATTACAACAAAAGAACTACAATGGAAAAGAAATAAAAGCAGCTAAAACTTCATATGAAATGAAATGAACAAAACATAATCTAACATGAATAACAAATAAAGAGACCCGTTTCACTTCTTGCTTAATCGACACAACTACTCTTTCTTCGAAGGCGATTGGGTCTTTATCACCTCTAACTTTCGTTGAGGTAGGATTAAGCTTCGGAGCTTCATGGGTCTGGAACGAACAAAAAAATAGTAGTAAAATAAAATGAAAACAACAGAATGATGGACTCCTTCTTGCGTGAAAAACCCATACTCCATTGCCTCCGTTTCTTCCTTATTTTATAAGCTTTATAGGCTAGGGTTTTCATATTTGTTCATGTGCAGCTTGGGTCAACTTGTCTTGCTGGTGAAGAAGAATGACATAAAATCCCCAAAATTATGTTGGTCCCGTGTTTGGTGCGTTTTCTAGATTTGTGTAAGAATGCAATTTATGTTGCATTATTTTCCAGATCTGCCAGAATTACAATTACAATTTTATTTCTGTTGCATTCTTCAAATTCCTGCACAAAATATCAAGTAAGTGTGGTTTCATTTTCTTTTGCTTTATTTTCTCCACTTACTTAATTTAAAAGGCTTCTAACAATAATTCAATTTAAACAAACTTTTTGCTAGTCTTTCATATAATAACACGCATAAAATAACAAGAATAACTAAGTAGTATAAAGGCCAAATAATTCTCATAAATGAGCATTATCAACAAGTCACTTATTACTGTTTCAAAAAATGATTATTCCATCTCACCTTCGACTTTTGCAACGGAGAGTTCAATAACTGCATGGGGATCGAACCTTCGACTTTTGGAATGGTAATTAGTGTCTTATCTACTCAACTAGACTTGGATTAATGAATTAGAATATATATAGTTATTGTTTTATTAAATCATGACATGGAATGGACAGAGATATAACTTACGATATGTTACTTAAAAAACAAAATTTGTAGCAATCAACTTACGATATGCATTATCTTCCTCATTGGACCATAAAGTGATACATTCTAAAAAATAACATGTTACTTAAAACTAATGTGTTTCTGTTTTCGGAAAACATTCCACTAATGTAATTTGATGTAATTCCAAATTGAAATAAGATGTTCTATCACATAAGCTTAATTTATATTAACAACACTGTTTACTTATGTCATAGACACACGGTAAATTTTAATTACAGAACGAAAAACTGATAAGAAAACTTTTAAAGCCATCCCAATAAAATTAGAAACTAAAGTTAGCCGACTGAATATATATATTCCATAAGATTTTGCAAAAACGTATAAATAAAAAGCAATACAAGAAAAACATGGAAGCAGAACTTGATTTCTTCTTAAAAAGATATCTTCATTTTCAATTGAGATGAAATGATTTCTTAAATCAAAAAATGATTAATAAAATTGAAGTATATTGTCTCCTGCTTAGACTGATAAATCCCAAAGAAATTAACTTTATCTTGATCCCTATAATTCTAAAAGTTTCAATTTATTTCACATGATTTGAGTTTAGTTTCAACACAACCCTCCTAGTTTAAAATGTCTCAATTTTGCCACTATTGTATAGTTAATCATGTGAGTTGACCATATTAAGGTTTAAGATTGAGTTGAAATATCTTTCGGAAAAAAAAAAAGAAGAGTAAAAGTAGAAGAAAATAAGTAGATTTTCCTCAACCAAAAGGTATGACATCTGAATACTCACCCTTGTTGAACTATTTTTTTTAAAAAAGTAGATAAAAGATAATTAATGAAGCTAAGTTAAAAATGTTTAAATCATACCTACCAAATTGAAACTAAACTTAAACCACCCGATTAAATTTAAACTATATGTTTTTTTTTTAGTTCAACAACATGTGGGGTGGAGAAATTCGAACCTCTGACCTCTTGGTAGATGGTATATAGCTCAATCAGCTAAGCTATATTTAGGTTGACAATTGAAACTATTTTAAATATAGAAATCAAGTATTTATTTGATAATGTTTTTGAAAATTAAGTTTATAAACATCATTTCTTTCTGTGAATTTTTTTGGTTTCTAATCTACTTGTTAATGTGTTCAAAATTCATGCCAAGTTTTGATAAAAAAAAATAGGGAAAAATACCTTTTGGTCCCTGAGTTTGGTGTCATGTTTCTATTGGGTCCCTGAGTTTCAAAATCGAACAATCAAGTCCCTTAATTTGAAGAAATAGTTCTATTGGGTCCCTGGGTTAACTTTTCCGTCTAACTACTAACGGGTTGCTGACTGGGCAGCTGACTAGATTAAAATTAATTGAGCTGGCGACCATATTGATTTTAAATAAAATGAAAAAACTTAAAATTAAACTAAATAAAGGGACACGTGGGTTAACCCTCACCACGCACGCGTCCCCGATTTTAATTAACTTGCAAAGGAAGCTTCCCACTCATAATTTCATCTTCTTCCCCGACTCTTCTCCTTCCTCTGCCTCTGTCTTTTCCCCTTCATTTCCCTCTCTGTTTCTTTTCGTTTCGACTAATCTTTGGCGAGCTTGGCTTTCGTGGGTGTGATTTGGCAACAAGAGACACTTGAACGAAGGAGGAAGTACTTACCATTTCTACAGGTATGTGTGTTATTTGTAAGCAAGTTTTGAAGTATTGTCCATGCATGTTGTAAACGTTGGAAAAATTGTTTTATTTCTTCTTTTCTTCAACCATGTTCTTTTTTTATTTTCGTTTTTGGTTGTTTGTCATTTAGATGTCTCTCTATTCCCCCCTCTGTTATTGTCCCTGTTTTTCTGATTCCTATGTTTTTGTTTCATTTCTCTATCTTTTGGGTTTAGAGTCTTTCTATTTGCGATTTATGTGTACAGAAAAAATGAACGAGTTTGTGGA
Organism: Trichosanthes truncata; assembly: GCA_033996785.1. NCBI lineage: Eukaryota > Viridiplantae > Streptophyta > Magnoliopsida > Cucurbitales > Cucurbitaceae > Trichosanthes > Trichosanthes truncata. The sequence continues at coordinate 56,031,950 of JAWPNB010000003.1, forward strand.
AATTAATTTCCATTATAATGGTCGTATGGTGTTTCGTCCACTTCAATATATTGGGGGAAGACAAGCAGTTGTCCAACACATAGACTGTGATAGGTTGTCTCTGATTGAACTACGTGTTATGATGACTGAACTGGATGTATTTAACTGTGCGGAATTTTATTTCGTTTTACAGGGACATACACTGGCTACTGGTTTTAGGGTGTTGTTGACTGATGATGATATTTTAAAAATGGTTCAGCTAATACCTGAAAGTAGGATTGTCCATATATATGTAGAACATTCACCTAATGTTGAAGTATTGGATCTCACCCAACCTCTTGAAGTTCAAATGCCTATTTTCCTAGAGTGGCACCCCAACCGTGATGAAGATGACCTAGATTCTAATGACTTAATGGATGTAGACTTGACTGAAGAGTCTTATGTTAGTGAGGGGGAACATTCTGATGTGTCTGTGGAGTCTTTGCCTTCATTTAATGTGAATGTTGATATAAATTGTGAAGAAATAGAATCATCTTATGGGTCATATTCAAACATTCATACACCTCATAATTCTGAGGATGAAGGAGAGGTTAGGGGACCAGAATTTAGGCATGAAAGTGACATGGATCATATTCAGTTTAGTGTGGGGATGACTTTTAGTAGCCCAAAAGTTCTTAAAGACGCCATTAAAGAATATGCAGTTAAGAATGGATACAATGTGAGGCTTGCTAAGAATGACAAGGTGAGGGTCACCGCTGTTTGTTCTGGACAAGACAAATGGAGATTGCATGTAGAGATGGCAAAAATACCCGCGGGGTCGGGTCCCCGTGGAGCCCCGCCCCAAACGGGGCGGGGAATCCCCGGTTTGACCGGGTATGGGGGTCAAACCGGGGATTTTTTCGGGTCCCCGGTCGGGGACGGGGCGGGGATGGGGAGGGTATCCCCGCCCCGTCCCCGTCCCCGAACCCGCCCCGAATAATTTCATTTTATTTTTTAAAAATATAAAATATATATTATAATTGTTTATAATAATAATACTATATTATATTATTAATAACATTATATATAAAAAAAAATTAATTTCTTTTACTATCCTGTTACCTATTTTTAGTTTTTATTTTTATTTTTATTTTTCTTTTTTAATTTCATTTCATTTAGATAGTTTATACTGGTATTATATATAATTTTATAATATAATAATTTTAATATTAAATTTATAATAAACATATTAAATATTTTAAACATTAATTATTTAAATAAATAAAACAATAAAAATACTGTGCTAAATATATATAATTTTAATATTTTACTGATTTTTAATTAATTTAAAATTAAAAATAATTAAAACTAAATAACAACAAACGGGGATTTTTCCCCGCGGGGACCCGATCCCCGAACGGGGATTCCCCGACCCCGACCCCGACTTCCCCAAACGGGGAATGGGGCGGGGACAGGGATGGGGAGTGCATCCCCGGCCCCGCCCCGCCCCGTTGCCATCCCTAATTGCATGCAAGTGTTATTGAGAATGATAACACTTTTCAGATTAAGACCTACACGAATGAGCATATATGCAGTAGGGACTTTGTGAATCAGAACATGAAATCTAGTTGGGTTGCTAAGATGTATTTGGATAGGTTTAGAAGTCAACCAGATTGGTCTCTTGGTAAAATAATTGAGGAAGTAATGAAGGATTACCAAGTGAACATTTCGCGAAGTCAAGCTTATCGTGCTAGACAGAAAGCAAATAGGAAGATACATGGTAGCATCACTGAACAGTATAAGAGATTATGGGATTATGCAAAAGAGATTAGACAGTCGAATGAGGGATCAACTGTGAAGATTCAATGTGATATGTCCCATGAAGATTCCCAACCTGTTTTTAAGAGGATGTATATATGTTTCAAGGCATGTAGGGATGGTTTTCTTGCTGGTTGCAGGCCTTTTATTTCTTTGGATGCTTGCCATTTAAAAGGTCCATGCCAAGGACAATTAATGGCTGCAATTGGTGTAGATGAGAATGATAGCTTGTATCCTATTGCATGGGCTGTTGTTGAGGCTGAAACAAAAGAAAGTTGGACATGGTTTCTCATATTGTTGCAGTCAGACATTGGATGCTTTTTGAGCAAAGGTTACGTGTTCATTTCAGATCAACAAAAGGTATGTAGTTGGCTGTATTATTCAATTTTCAACTTTTGTTTAGGTAACTTGTATTGTGGATGTTTTCAATGTGTTGCTTACTATTGTACAATGATTTTTCATAGGGTCTAGTTCCTACATTTGAGGACATTTTTTCGAACGTACCTCATCGGTTTTGTTCACGTCATTTGTATGGAAACTTTCAAAAACAGTTTAAAGGGCTGGCTTTGAAAAATCTGGCGTCGAAATGCACTAATAGGAAGGAATTTGACGAGGTTATGACCAATATAGGTAGAGTAAGTGTGGGGGCGGTCCAATATTTGAATGGTATTCCTGCAAAACATTGGTCTAAACATGCATTTCCTTGTCAACCCAAGGCCGATTTCTTACTTAACAATATGGCTGAGTCCTTTAATTCATTGATACTGCCAGCAAGAAACAAACCTATAATTCAGCTTTTTGAAACCATCAGGAAGATAGTTATGTGTAGGTTGACTAAGAAGCATGGTAAATATACCAACATGAAGGAAGAGCATGGTTCTAGAATTATGAAAAAGTTGGCAACTAGCATTTCTAACTCTAGGAAAGTAATACCTCGTTGGGCTGGGAATAACATGTTTGAGGTAGAGTCTGGGACTACTCAGTTTTCTGTGGATATTGAGAAGAGAACTTGTACTTGTGGCCTGTGGCAGTTAAGTGGGATTCCTTGTCCTCATGCTGTCCAATGCATCTATTATGTCAAAAAACGTCCTAATGAATTTCTGGATGATGCATACAGTAAACAGACCCTAGTTAAAACATACTCACACTTTTTACTGCCTTTGAATGGCCATACTTTTTGGCCTACAACCTCATTCCAACCCATACTCCCACCAACCATTAGAAGACCACCAGGCCGACCAAGAAAACAAAGGAAACGCAATGTGGATGAGGCTGGGACTTCTAAGTCAGGGTTGTTGCGTAGAAGATTGCGATGCGGTAGGTGTGGGGTGTCAGGTCACAACTCCAGATCTTGCAAAAGTAAAGTGAAGAGCAAAAGGAGATCAATGAACACATCCAATTCTTCATTCATGGGTTTCAACATTCCTTGTGTAAGTATGTTCTATTTGTACATGTTTCTTATAACTGATAAGTTGATGTATGAATCTTACCATTTCATTGACTTGTAGGAACCATCTGGCTGTGATATACAGACTGGAACACAAGGATCTTCTGCTTCTGCACCACCGTATGCTACACCACCATCTTCTGCATCACCCTTTTCTGCACCTCAATCTGCTGCACCACCATTTTCTGGAAGAGCATTTACTGCACTTCAATCTGTTGCACCACCGTTTGCTACATCACCATCTTCTGCATCACCATTTTCTGCACCTCAATCTGCTGCACCACCATCTTCGGGAATAGCATTTACTGCACCCCGATCTGCTACACCACTAGCTTCTGCAAGTAGTTCATCGAGGAAGAGGAAGTCTAAGTGATAGAGAAGAAGACTTGTGCAAGTAGATCTAGGGTTTCTTTGGACTTCTTTTTGTATTGAGACTATTAAATGTACTGTCATTATTTTTTGTAAGTGTGACTCGAAAGGATAGTGAGTCACACCTTATTTTTTGTAAGTTAATGTTTATCCACATGTGTGGTTTGAAATTTATCCAATGAAATTGGGATTTAATGTTTAACATATTGATCTACTGTTCAATTTATGGCCATTATCTTTCTCAAGTTTTAAGTTTGTTTGGTCAAACGAGCAAACCATCTCTTAGGGACCATAAGTGTAATTTTGCATTAAAACTCCAAACCCCCCCATTTGTGACTTCGTTCTCCCCTTTGCGTAGCCTCCCGATCACGAAGATAACTCACATTTTAAGTTCGTTTGGTTCAAATGAGCAAACCATCTCTTAGGGACTATAAGTGTAATTTTGGATTAAAACTCCAAACCCCTCCTTTGTGACTCTATTCCCCCCCGACACATTGCTTATTCTCCTAGGCACGAAGATAACTCAAGTTTTAAGTTCGTTTGGTTCAAACGAGCAAATCATCTCTTAGGGACCATAAGTGTAACTTTGCATTAAAACTCCAAACTCCCCTTTGTGACTCCATTACCCCCTGACACATTGCTTAGCCTCCCGGCACATCACTTTAAGTAACATCGCATTTAAATTTGAAATTCAATACAGATCTCTTAAAAAAAAACAGAGATTCAATAGTGAAATGTCTCATTTCCATAACAATTAAATCATTTCCATCACTAATGTAAAATTTTGATTTACATTTTCAGGCCAAATTTAAACAAACATATATACATTAAGTCCCACTAGTATAACAATAACCATCCAGTAAATCTTGACAGAGCATCACAACATCTTCATTTCTTTCTTCAATCTCCAAACTTCATCTCTTAGTCATTTATAATGTCCTTCTCATGTCGTCCAATTGCAAGGTCAGACCAAGCAAAAAATCCACATCCATAACCTCTACCCTGTAGTTAAAGAACGAAGAACGTGTGAGGAAAGTCTTGAGGTGTATACCAATAACTGGTGACATAGAGTACTAACCTTATACGAAGCACAACCCCATAATCGACGTCCTGGGTTTGATTTCGTCCATGATATTTTTAGATTAGTCCGCAACCCACAATAGCAGAACGTCTCATTTAAAGATCTTGACATACCCCTCCTCATCGTTCTCATTCGTGACCTCCATCAGGTTAATTGGCAGTTTCTGTGTACCAGACGATGTTTCGATTGAAGATCTGCCTTGTTTTTGTGCGCCCTAGCTCGAATTTGCAGAAAGGGATGAACCCAGCAGCTTGTCGAATAAAAATGAAGAAGGAAGGAAAATTAGGGTTCCATTTACTTAAATGAAAATCCAACTAAGATTTGTTTTTTCATTTTCTTTTTTTAAAACCGACGCCAGCTCAATTAATTTTAATCCAATCAGCTGCCTAGTCAGCAACCCGTTAGTAGTTAGACGGAAAAGTTAACCCAGGGACCCAATAGAACTATTTCTTCAAATTAAGGGACTTGATTGTCCGATTTTGAAACTCAGGGACCCAATAGAAACATGACACCAAACTCAGGGACCAAAAAAGTATTTTTTCCAAAAAAATAATTTTTAAAAACTTATTTTTGTTTTTTTAAATAATCTGTAATTTAAGATTTTAAAAAAGGATAAAACGAAACAAAGGTAACTTCAAAAAACAGAGTTTAAATTAAAACGTAATTTAATCTTTAAAAAATGAATAAAAGTACAGTAAAAAACCAATTAAGAACAAGCAAAGCAAACGTATCCTCTTCCAATACATAAAGCCCGTCTTCAGCTAAAACCCTCCAAAATCCATCCGCAGAAAACCAGTAAGAACCACTCTGCGATTTCACAGACTCGAACCGATCACCATGAACTCCTTCAACAACACCGCCAATTTCGACAATCTTCTCCTTCAAACTCTCATGGGCAGGCTCCAAATCCGGCCACCAAACAACAACAACAATCCCCTTCTCTCTCAATCCCTCGAAGACCTTCTCTTCGATGCGGCCAATCTCTCCGACGACGACGGCGACGAGAACAAAACGCAGCTCGCCAAAGAGGAATCGAAGCTCGAGAAAGAGGTTATTCGTGTCATTCTCGCCGGAAACACCGATTCCCTAAAACCCAATTCCGGCCAGGCCGTCACGATCGGCGAGCATCATATATGCGTAGGGTTTCATGAGGAGAAGGATTCGGATTATCGAGTTTGGGAATGGCACGGGCATATTATGTTGTTTGATGAAGAAAATGGGTACTCGCCGGAGTATATTTATGGGAATTACTTTGAGAGGCTTCAGGGGAAGGTCAACCGTGAATTGAATAAACGGAAGGAGGAAGAAGAGGAGGAGGAAGAAGAAGAAGATGAAAAAGAGGAGAAGGTGGGCAAATTGGGTCTTCGCGAGTTGATTGATGGTGGTGATTCGAGTGGCGGTCGGATTCTTCATCGTAATGTCAATGCCAGTTCTCAAAGGTTTTACATAATTTACTTTCTGTTTTGCTTTCATTCCTCATGTTTTTATCAATTTGAAGCGAGCAAGAAGTTTAACCATAAGAAGGCATCTTTGAAAACAGTTTCTAAAACAAAATCAGAAGGTTGTTTTCTGGAAAAATTTCCAAATAGCTCTTGCTTTTCCATAGTTAGGATGAAGAATATAGAAACTGAGAAGTAAGACAAGGGGGACTTTCATATCTTCAATGGAGTTTTGAAATAGCCACTTAGTTTTGATTCTCACGTGCCATTGATGTGTGCTCTTGCCTGATAATATTGGTTTGATTTTCACTTGTATATGTCATAGTATCTGCCCTACGCCAAGTTTCGTGGAGTAAACCATTTCTCTCCTAAGTCTTGTAGTTATTGTATGTGTAGACATAGTTTCTCTGCCTATCATTAGAGAAGACTCTTTTTATTGATTAGGTAAAGGATTTATGGATGGAAAAGTGTGTCCATCGCGCATAGGCTTTAAGGACATTGTGGCATAACCGTCAAGGTCAATCAAAAGGTTCAGGGAGATCATATGTATGTTTGCAAAATGAAATTTACGGTTATCATCATTGAAAAGTACTTGATATGTGGTGGTAGATGGAACTATGGAAGTGAACATGTTGACTAGTAATATCGAAACCTTCTTAGTAAAAGGAGTTTAGCTGAAGCCTAAAATGTTAGTTTGACAGAGGAGGTGCTATTATTGATGCAGTAGAATTTACCACGGCAGAAGCTCAGCCACATGAATCCTCCAGTTGTGATTTTCTTTCTGTTCCATTAGGGTAATGTAAGGGAACTAATAGGGGGTTTATTGGTAGGAGTAGTATGGTATTAGTAAGGGCATAAGGGTAATTAGTTAGGGAGATAGTTAGTGTATTTGGTTATAAATAGATGAAGGGGGATTGAGGGAATGCAAGCAATTATTGAGTGATTTAGGGCTTGAGTTAGCATACTCAAGAGAGGGGAGGTTCCAAGTGCCTTATACTTGGTTTATCTTGTAGTTCTTGGTCCATTACATTTCAATATATTTTAGTTCTTAATTCCTGTTAGGTGGTATCCTAACAGATCCACCTAACAGATTATCCACCACAGATGAATTAGTTAGAACAGCCACATATTTGGGAAACTAGAAATCTATAGAACCTACTAGAAATGGCAAGAGTCCAAGATAGGTCGTCACTTCCTGTATACAACCGTTTTGAAATCAATTTGCATCTTTTTGTACTTTCGATGCCATGAATAAACAAGCAAAGAGAGTCATAGTCGATATTAGGACAGCCATATTTTTACTTCCATAGTTCCATTAGAACAGCCACATATTTGGGAAACGAGAAATCTATAGAACCTACTAGAAATGGCAAGAGTCCAAGATAGGCGTCACTTCCTGTATACAACCGTTTTGAAATCAATTTTGCATCTTTTTGTACTTTCGATGCCATGAATAAACAAGCAAAGAGAGTCATAGTCGATATTAGGACAGCCATATTTTTACTTCCATACTACAAGATGTTTTAGACAAAGCAACTACTGCTAGGAAACTTTGCACTCTATTTTCTCAGAATCTTATAGCAGGATATGGCTAATGAGGTAGATGTTCCTACAAGCGAAAGTTTGTAACATGCTTTAGTTTTTAGGAAATTTATGGTAACCCTGAATATAAGGCCAAAGGAAGTCTCTTTGGTGCAGTTGCTCATAATTGTTTGTTATGTGCTTTATATTCTGAGAGGCCATATGTGAAGGTTGTATGTGTTTGTTGCTTGATTGTGTTAATTGGAAACTTGGAGTTTTAAGTGCTATTCCTTAGTAATCTTTTGGGTTTTTCCCCCTCTTTTGGTTTGGATTTGAAGGAAAACTCAAATGACATTGCTGCTAGATAGATCTCTTTCATTGTTGACCTTGATCTTGTAAATCCTGAATATTTCAGACTAGATAGAGATTGACAATTTGGTGGAATTCTTATCTGAAAAAAACGATGATCCACTTCCTTTGTGATGATGATTAGTTTTTTGTTCTAACTAACCTGATGTTTGTACACTTATTCTAATTTCATTATATATTTTGCCGTCAACAGGTTTTAAGACAGTTGAGCTGCGCTCTTTCGATTAGTATAAGAAGTTTGGATACCGAAGGATGCTGCTATGGACTATCGTTTTACAGATTGCACCTGGGTGTTTCTGCAGTTGGGTCACTGAACTTCTTGTGTATGTTGGACAGTAAAGGAAAGGAGATGAATATGAGATTCAGTAACATTCACTCTGGTTGAACAGTTTCTTCTCCATCATTTTGAATAATTACTTTCTTTTTGCTCTTTTCAGTTCACTTCTACTGTGTGTATTTGGTCATTTTTCCAGGATTCGTTGCCTGCTTATTTTTGGCGTTTTACAGATTTCATCAAGCAGTGATTATGCAATTTCATCCATTTTGTTTATGAGAGGCTCACATATCTTACTCATTGATCTGTATTTTCTTAGAACTTACAATTGTGTTCAACATGTAGGGATGAAGGAGATGAAGGATTTGAATTTCTGACATCTTAGTCAAAAATATATGTCTTAATCAGTTGATAGCAAAATATACACGTGTACAACTGTAAATCCATTTTTGGTAGACAATATATGTCTTAACCAATTGAACTATGTGTAGGTTGGTTCAGATTTTACAACTGTAAATCTCATAGTTGACGGGATGTTTTTAGGCTATGATTAATATATATTACAGGATAAACTCTGGAAATTATTATACAACTTATATCAGGATAATAATGCCTAAATATTTGATCTAAGGTAGATAGATCATATCATTGAGTTTTATAGGAGGAGTTGTATTGGATCTTTTGAAGTGTTATGAACTTGTGAGTAGAAGTGCTCTTAAACTTTTTTCTTTAAAAAATTCATTGATCGTCCAAAATATTTGAGTGAAATAGTTGAGTGAGTCGTTTGAAATAAACTACAAAGAATGTCTACAGAGAGAAATTATTTGATGAGGCCGTCATGATGAGGACCAATGTAAGAAAAGAAATTATAAAAGTACATCGATTTTGTATCAAACAATTATTAAGGAGTAGATAAATATTAAGATCTACATCAAACGATGCAAAATTGCTAGTTTCATTGTGACGGCCTCATTGAATGATTTTTTTATTCAAAGGATTGAACAGACTAAAGTTTAACCAATCCAAATGCTTTTGGGAAAAGAATGACCTTTACCTTGACTTAAGTGGTTGATTTTAATCGTAAGGCTAAATTTCTTTTAAATTGTTCTTTGAGCTTATTATAGTTCAACTATCTATATACGATAACATTATTTTAGACAGTTTATCTTATCATTTCAATTTTATTTTTATTTTTCATTTTGTCATCATCCTCCATTTTATTTTCAATTATTTCTCACTTGAGCTAGGATTTGACTCTCATTCTGCCAAAATTTCAATTTTGATAAAATAGATTTTTTTTGCCAAACTAAGCTCAGCAGTAATTGGCGTGTATTCCTTTCTTTGAGGTTAGAAGTTCAAATCCTTATAACCTAAATTTATTATACTAAAAAAAGATTAAATAGTTTTTTTTTTCCAAAAATATAGTACATCAAATGAACATAAAAGAATTATTTATTTGGGGTTTTAAAACTCTGTTTCAATTAAATGTTTTGCTACGTCAAAATTTACAAAAATAAAAGGTTACTTTATGAGTTTGTTCCATAAATTTTTGACATATTCAATATTTTTTTGAATTAGTGGATTCATTGAACATAAGATTAAAATTTTACGTATAATAATACTATAAACTTTTAATTTGTATTTGATAAATTTGTGAATTCTTAAAAATATCTTAGACATAAAATTTAAGTTTAGAAATCTATTAAATATAAAATTAAAATTTTTGAAAGTTTTTTAGATACAAAATTAAAAAGTTTATAGTTCAATTATTTTTTTTAATTCATGTATTTATTAGATACAACCATAAAAATTTACGGACTAGACAAATAATTTAATTAAAATAGAAATCGTCCGAGGCCAAAGACATGACGAGTCGAAACTCAATACATAATCTCAACCGCGATTTAAATAGAATCCAACAGAAGCTGCGATGCCACGTCGTCGATCCGCGTGAAAGTCCAATCATCCAATAAGAACCGCCTCATTCTTCTATATAAACTGCCCTCCGCCACGAGTTACAAAATCGTCCAAATTCCTCAATTCACCAACCGTCTTCAACCTCCACGAGCCTTTTCACCTTAAGTTCCTGCAAATCTTATTTGATTCAACAATGGCGCCAACGAAAGCCGAAAAGAAGCCCGCAGAGAAGAAGCCAGCGGAGAAGGCCCCAGCCTCGGCGGAGAAGAAGCCAAAGGCCGAGAAAAAGATCGCCAAGGACGGCGGCGACAAGAAGAAGAAGAAGATCAAAAAGAGCACCGAGACTTACAAGATCTACATCTTCAAGGTGTTGAAGCAGGTTCATCCTGACATTGGAATCTCCAGCAAGGCCATGGGCATTATGAACAGTTTCATCAACGACATCTTCGAGAAACTTGCGCAAGAGGCTTCGAAATTGGCGAGATATAACAAGAAACCTACGATCACCTCACGGGAGATCCAGACCGCCGTCCGATTGGTGTTGCCTGGTGAGTTAGCGAAGCACGCCGTATCTGAAGGAACTAAGGCGGTGACCAAATTTACAAGCTCTTAGGTTTCGGAATCGGTGAATTTTGGGATTAGGTTACGTTTGCAGTTATGGTAATTTGTTGTGTAGATCCTGGCTTCTCTGGTCATCATAGGTTTATCGAACTAATAGTTTTAATGAATAACAATTAATTTCTTCGGCAGATTTCTATTCTTTTGGTGCAAATGCTGATGAATTGGGGAAGCATTAGGGTTTACGTAGATCTGATATTTCTTTGATTTTGGATGTTCTCTTCCGGCGGATTTTCCATTTCACTTCAAATTTCAAATTCCGATTCTTTTTAGTTGTTGATCGTTCATCTAATCATGCAATGTATCAACACGTTCCTCGATCAGAAATCGACTGATCGAGCCGGTGTTCATGACAATCGACGTCATTCATGAACTCATTGATTGAGATTGCTTGTGGCAGATTCTCAGGTTGGAAGAAAGAAAGAAAGCAATTAATTCTTGGTGAGAATCGAGGTCCCAGTTAGGGTTTTGTTTTTTTGCAACTTTTTCTCATCTCGTGAAGTCTTAACTCTCTAGAGAATTATTGGAGGCATTTACTTTTAAATGGAAATGGGGCAGGAAGTTTGAATGGAAGTGGATTGAAATAGAGTTTGTGCAGATGAGTCTTTTTTTAGCTAAATTATGAAGGTTGTTCAACAAGCCATAGTCCATTTTTTGTTCACTTAAAAACACTTTCTTTTGTTTTATAAGAAATTTTTTTGAAAGCATTTGGCCAAAGAAGCACTTAAATTTTACAACTAGAAAGTTTAATGGGATGGTTTGTTATTAAAGATATGACACCCGAGGAAAAACTTTTTGTTTATTTCTTCATTCATTTTTGGTTAAATTTCACCTCTGACTTCTTGGTAGGTTTTAATTATTGAAATTTGTTCCAAAAATAAATTTTAAGATTCAAGAGTGAAAATGAAACTTTTCAAATCCATCCACAAAGTTTACTAAGATCATAATTGAAATATCTTCCTTTTGTAATGTGAACTAAAAGTTAGGAACATAATTGAAAAATATTAGTTTTATAATTTGAATGCTATTTTTCTTTGTTGTGTCCAACATGCTCATCCGTAACAAAATCAAATGTTAACGTGTTATGAGGTGTGTTTGGCTCTTGTATTAAGTATGGGTAACTTTTAGTTTTGAAGTCAAACCCATCATATATTTCTAAATTTTGAAGGATTTTTCTAAAATCCCATATGGTAGTTCAATAGTACATAAGGATAAGAATTTAAATCTTGGATTTTTCTAAAATTTCATATGGTAGTTCAATAGTACATAAGGATAAGAATTTAAATTTCTAACCTTTTTTTTTGGTCAAAGTGATAATAACTCAATATGGAGTCACGTTTAGTTGAATTAGATATGTTATAATATCTTAACCCGTTGAGCATGTTAGGTTGGAGGTTGGAGTGCATAACTAATCAACACATGCATAAGCTAGTTCGAAATGTCAGAAAAAAATATCTATAAAGAAGTGCAATATTTGTAATTAACTACGACATGGAAATTTATTATTTGTTTTAATTTCAATAAAATAAAGGAATTTTTACACATATAATTAGATTTAAAATAGGTATTTTCATAAATGTACAGAGATTTGAATATTTTCACATCTAGATTTAATGTGCATTTTTGGTCTATTATGCCCTTTTATATGTTTCTCTCTCTTAATATTTATTATATTTTTTTATTGTATTTATAGATATTGTTTACGTTTAACTATTTATATTATTCCAAGATCCCACGATTTTAGCATTTAGTTTCCAAATATATTGTCACTCATTGATAATCACACAAATTATTCCACAATTTTAGCTCTTTACGTACACAATGAAACAATATTCTGACCAGTGTCTTCCATATTTCGTCTCCTCCATCAACATTTTTTCTTTCTACCTCCCATTTATGACCTTCAATAGTATCAAGATTCTTCATTGTCGTCGCTCAAATATAACATGTATTATATGATAAAAATGAATATATAATATGTAATATATGATATATAAGTTTAGTTCTGTTGTACAATTAGGAACTCATGTTGTTAACATAATTATGTCCTAGATCTTCTCATATATAATTATATCATATACATCCGTATGAATTATGATTTGATATATATTATTAATTAATGAGAATATATTAATATCATTTTCAAATATATCATATATCATGGGATATATATAACAATATATACCATATATTTGCTATCATACATGTACTATCATATATATACTAATTTAAAGGGATGCTATGTGCCGGAACATGGAACGAGTTGGATAATTATGTTAGTTACAAAGTTTAAGAAATTGTGTTGCATGATGGAATGTCCTATCTTCAGTTCCTAGAATCTATTATGCAAAAGTTGGGCACTATAGGTAATTTGGATTCCCCCCATATATTTGCTTGCATAGATTTCTGAAGTTTCTATGTATATAACTTCATATATACCTCATATACTATGTACAAAGGTTTTTCGTTTTGCTCATTTTATATGCTAGGTTTTTTTTTTGTCATACATATAGTCGCAAACATAACAATATGAGTGTTAATATTAAATTAATATATTCCAACATATATACTATATTTATATCCATTATTTCATCTTTATTGAGATATGTATTTCACATATTACAAATTTCGTCATATATACTTGACATATTTAGTTATTTGCAAATATATACTCGATATATTTGTTCGTCACGACCATCATGTATTCCACCTATAACAGATTTCTTCATATACACTCGGTATACATATGTTGAGTGTGTGTGTATATATATATATATATATAATTATTTTCAAATATATACTCGGTATATTTGTTTCTTACCATTGTCATATCTCTGAAATGTTGTAGTAAACGAAATTGTCCCTTTAGTTTCATTGGCCACCATGAAGCATTCATATGCAAATTAAATTTGTACCTAAAATTCATATGTAAATATTAGGTATATTGAAGGGGTGAATATTAAGAATGCGGAAGCAGTTTTGGATCTTGAGCACTCTAATTTGATCAATTTTATCATACAAAAAACATGCTCAAAACTGGAAAAAACTGGAAAGTATGAACACATACCTTTGTAGCTCAAAATCTCCAAATTCTTTGCAAATCTTGGATCACCACTAGAGTCTTCCCTACTATTCTCAGCACTTGGAATGGATTGTGGGATCTTTGATTGAGAGAAATTGGGAGAAGAATGAGTAAAGATCTAAATAAAAAAGCTAGAGAGTTTTCTACAAAAATCTCTTGTTTTTCTAATCTTCTTTCTCCATTGTGTTTCTTCTCTATTTATAGAAAGCCACAAGCTTAGTGAAGAAGCCAATTGAATGAAGATAAACTTCAAACAAGAAGCTTTGTGAAGAAGCCAATTGAAAGAAGATATGCTTCAAACAATAAGCTTGGTGAAGAAGTTATGAACTTGGTCCATATTTCATTTTCAAATGAATTTGAATTCTTTTTTTAATTTTAATTCAAAATTAATATAAAATTAATTTTAAATTAAAATCAATTTTTAATTAATTAAACAATTTAATTAATTTTAAATAAATATTTAATTTAATATCAAATATCAAATTAAATAATTGGACCAATCCTAATTTCTCAAAACGAACATTCGAACATGAATCCCTATTCATGTTTTAAACCGAACAAATATTTAAATCATATTTAAATATTTCCACCTCTTCTTTATCATAGTTTAATTCATAATTAAGCTATGATACGTTAAGTATATCGCATACAATTAACTTTTTCTCCCAAATTCGAATTTGAACAATTCAAATTCTTTTCTCTCAAATTATTTCAAGGCTTAGTCTGAGCTAGTAAGGGAACCTAATGGACCTACAGATCATGAGCTCCAACGATACGAGATTAACCGGCCAAACTCTCTAGCCTAGCTAATCAACATTCGTTAACCATCGAGACACTCCGCTAAAGCCCAGTGGCCGCACTCTCCTCACTGTAGATATATTTCTGTCCACTCGATATAACTATGATTAGTAAGTCGATCCTTCACAGGTTGTTCGTAATTACAGCTGGGTCAAATAAACCGTTTTACCCCTGTAATTACTTCTTGTTCCTTAAGTCCCACTGATCCTCTAATGAACAATTTGGTTTGTGGTCCAACCAACAAACCGTATCCCTCTTGGGCCAACGAGAGGGTGGGCCCATTGTTCAAGACCTAGAGTCAGTACTTAAGGGAACAACCTCTCTACTAAACCCTAAAGCGGGTAGGAGTGAATTCTATCTCGCATGACTATGTTCCCAACTATCTATCCGGTCTTATCCCCAAAATGGGAGGCTTATTGAGTCGGCGATCTCGGGCCACTATCACCCATGCAAATCTAAGGATAATCTCGAATAAACAGGAGTTCATAGCACGCTCAGGATTAAGATCGAGTTACCTAGGTCATCGTATGAATATAGTCAGTTAAAACAGTAAACGGAGTTAAAAGTCTAAGTGACTATTTCGCGGTCCAGTCTTATGCAAACTCATTGCATAGGACGCCCCCACTCGCATGTCTCCACATGAACGATTTAGGATCACATCGTTAGTACTATACAAAGTGGGCCGCGTCCATAGTGTCCCCAGGATAAGGTACCCAGCCCTATCCCTATACTATAGACCGTTCTGGTTATAACTCGAACTTGATCCACTTTTATGTCATACATAAAGTTCAAGTATACATACTATAGCCAAGGGTACTTAGTTCATTGGATTTGGATTATTGAATACACAATTCACTTTATTCAATAACACATTTACTGAATAAACCTCAATAACATCTTTATAGTAAAATAGAATATACATTCAGTTTACAAAACCACGAGTTTTAGGACATAAAACCCAACATATATATCATAATAAACAGAGAATGATTTAATAAACATCACTTATATATCCTATTGTGATTCAATTCGATAAATGTAATGAAAATCATTTAATAAATATTAGGTATATATCCTATTCAACATAATACCTCTGATGCAATCCAAAAAATGTAACAAAAATGTAGTGACAAATATCAAGTATATATCTTATTAAACTAAATACTTATGATGCAATCAAATAAACGTAACAATCATACTTTGTAATTTTATATACATCGACTCTATATGTAAAAATCAAATGAAAAATGAAAATGATGAAAAGAAAATACAGAAAAAAAAAACATAGAATGAAGGCTTATGGGAAATCAAATAGTGAAAATATATGAAAAAATAAAAAAGCTAAAAAATAAATAAAAGTAAGAAAGAATAGAAAAGCTTACTCATGTTGTGCATGATATGGCAACAAAAAGATACTCAAAGTCGGAATGAAATGACAAAAGAAGAAGAATACAACATAATAATGAAAAATGGAGAAAACAGCACTGTGAATGACGGCACAAAGGTGGAGGAGACGACAAAATGTAAGAAATGGAAAAGAAGAAGGCAACTATGCAAATATGGAATAAATTGTAACAATATAATTAATTTTTTAAAAAAAAACATCCCACGAATCTTCCTTAAATGAATGACATGTATGCAAATATGGAATAAAATGAAATAGGAAGTTGGATTTGCTGATTTCATGGAAGGTTTTTTTTTTTGTTTGTTTTTTTTAAATGTTAGATAATGGAAGAGGGGCATAACAGTAAATGAAACACAATTTTTATGTAAAATCTCTAGTTCCATTGGTTAGTTGTGTAAAAAATGGTAGGTTTTGACAAAAATAAAATATGGGTCTCATTTTTAGGCTATCCACGTAGTTATCCCTAAAATAAAATTAAAAAAAACGCAATTCCCATGTACTTGGAAATGGGCTTTGAGATAAGAAAGCCCAAGCCCAATAAGGAAATATTTGGAAATATCTAAAAACGACTTAATCAGCGAATTGTCAAACGAAGAAACGTGTACAATTCTGATTCGACCTGACAGCTATATCTAAGCGACCGATTCATTTCTATTGACCCAAAGGATTTGTTCCGTAAGATCCCAATTCCGCCACCATTTTCGACCTCATCCTCCCAAAATTATCCGATCCGCCTCCGCCGCCTCTGCAACCCTGCCGATCTTTTACGGATCAGATGAATTCCGGCTCATCCGTTTTACTGGAACGGTTTCAGGTTCTCATGTTCTGAACCTTTGTTTTTGTTTTTGATTCTCGCATTACGATTTTCCCCCCCGCTTTCTTCCGTTCTTGGCTTGCAAATCTGAGGTTTTGTTAGACCCTACGCCAATTAGGGTTTCGAAGAGCATTTCAATATGCCTTCGGTACCTATTGATCTCTTCCTTCGCCCTCTGCTTCCTTCTTTGACTTCTTTTCATGGTGGTTCGTCGACGCATCGTCTGAAGCGGCTTGAAAAGGGTGATCGGCGTGGTAATCTTAGTTAACATGGGGTTCTTTTAGCGCATTTCGTGCTCTATTCGTATTTTCCAGTCTTCTATTTCCTCCTCCTTGCTCTTTGCTCCGTTCCAGGTCTGGAATTCCTAGAGAAATTAGAGTCGTAAGGTGTAAGGGTTTCTTGTTTTGATCTTGATCTTGAGGTCTTTTGGCGGTCGAAGCCTCTGAAATCGAGTTACTGGCAATTGGCTGCTCGTTGAGAGGGTTTTTACGATCCCGATTGTTGTGCAAGGTATTGTGCTATATTCTTTTTATATTCTTCTTAAGATTTTTAAAGGGCATAATAGCTTCATGTTTCTTTCTGAGCATCTGGGTCGGGTTTCTTCCGGGCTTGTTTTACGATATTTTGGATATATGTGCAGGTTCTAGCAGATTTCTTGTGCTCTATATAAGCCTGAATGGACATTCCTTCCATTCATCAGAAGTTGGCTCTCTTAGACGTAGGCGGTTTGGATGATCTGCAGTCTTCTTTGAGAGAAATTGATGCTGCATTGTTTAATGATCTTGACGGTACTTTTAAGAAATCTTTGAGCATTGAAGATACTAAAAGTTCAGAGTGCAATCATAATGTTAATTGCGATGATAATTCAAATGATAGAAACAAACAAAAAAAGCTTGAACTTCCCGAGAACATCTCAACTAAGAAGTGTTTAAGCAAATCCAAGTCCTTTCCTCTTCCTGCTGTAACATCCCCTCCTAATGATTCTTCAGACAATGATAAGAAACCACAAACAGCGATGGGTGATGTGTCCTGTAATGAATCTATCCATCAAGCCTTTGCACGATCAATTTCTTTACCAGTAAGTTTTCTTCTCGTCAAAACTAAACATGGAAAAATTTGCAGTTGTGTCTTGTGTATATGATTTCTTATATTCAGTTATGTAGCTTTGATATTATTATTTGCTATATTGATTATTCCTTTTTGTCATTAAAAACTATCAAATATCATAATTATCATTATTTTTGTTTGTGGCAAAAGGCAATTAGGAGTGGGGATTGGAACCCTTGAGGACAAGCTTTGCTGGCTGTCCCTACAGTTGTTATTCTTTCTCTTTGAGAGCAAGTTTTCTGTCATTGATTATGTATTGACTATGTTTTCCTACCTTGGCCCCGGGGGGGGGGGGGGGGGGGGGGGGGGGGGGGGGTAATAAGTTCTGGAAATTAAAATTGTTTTAAGCAAACATGATTCATGAAATTATTGATTGTGCCTGCCATTGTGCTTGTGCATGACTGAAGTATGTAGTTAATTTGTTCTATGGTTTTCTCATTTTCATTTAACGAGAGTGAGAATTTTCTGTAATTCAAAGATGATTGTCTTTTACACTACAATATTTGTGTACTCACCCTGGGTGCAGATTTGAGTTTGTTATTGATAAAACAAGCACATGATATTAGATTGCTTGTGGGTTTATACTCAGTTATAGATAATGAATTAGTGAAAAGTAAATGTTAGCGAAGCCATTGCATGTTGGCATTTCGGTCTTACCCGTTTTGTTCTTTTTTCATGACCCTTATCTTCTGTTTACTGACATAACTTCTAATGTTTAGGTTCCCATGAAGCTCGTATCTGCTATGAAAGGTAGCCGAGCACAACACTACGGGTGGTCTCCTAACCTGTCTGTGAAATGGGCTCCTGATGTGTACGATCCACCCCAGACATCTTTGTCCCATAGTGTCAAAAACAACAAGAAACAGCAGAAATCTAAGAACAGGAAGAATGGAAAGAAAGGACAGAAGGGCAGCAACTCTTCCCGCGGGAGTGGTGGCAGGGACAAAAGGCAGGCTCGTAAAGCCGTTGGTAGTTCTGATCGGTGTCAAAGATCATTTGACGCCCACGAAAGTTTGGTTAATACTCTCAACGAGTTTGAGGGTTTTGATGACGGGAGCTCAGACTCTCACTGTGGAAGCATCTTCCTGAAAACATCGGTCACCAAGATGCATTACTCTGTTACTGAAGCCTTGTGAGCGTTATTTGTCCAAGTTTTCATCTTCTCTCACAGTTTTTGTAAATAAATAAAATGTTGTTTTGGTTTCTTTTGTGATTGTGGATGACCGAGAAGGCTTGGACCAAAAAATTGTTTGACATTAACTCGTTTGTTGTTTGTTTGTATGAGGGATTGTTCGAGGATTTATAGACCGTTTTATGATATCGTTGCAATTTCGCTTTTTATTAAACAGACTGATATGATATGTTACTCCTTTGTGTTTTTGGATATGGTTGTGACTTTTTTGGATGTGCTTTCTGTGTGTGAATTTAGTGTAGTTGTGGAGGTTGATTTTTGTTTTTTTTTTAAAAGGTCAACAATACACTATCTGGGGTGAGAGGATTCGTACATGCTTTATGTCGAGGTTGATTTTTGTTAGAACCTTGTTAGGTTTGCATATAGAAGCCCATTTACATGGGAATTTGTTTGTTTGTTTTGAGTTCTGACGACAGGAGTGGAGATTCAAACTGCTCCAGAAATTGTTTCTAACAAATATTTGTTTTCCCCTGAAAAATAAGTGAATGGCTATAATATACCAGAAAGCAAAAGATGCATTGAGAGTATGACACCCATATTCAAGCTCTTGTCCCAAACAAGATGAGTTTAATAATTAATCAATTGAACTCAACTAAGTGATTTCAATTGATATTTCATCCAAAGGGCCCAACATACTTGGGGTACATAAAAGATAATGGGTATTATACACATGCTTAACAAGTACACCAAGGATTTTCAAAGGACTGGGTGATGCATTATTCTCTGTTGTAGCTAGCTGCATTGCCAACAATCTATGTAGTATACTCTGCATTTATTTTGACATAGTCGTAACTCAAGTCGCAACCCCATGCCTGTCCTTCTCCATGTCCATCACCTGTCGATTGAAGCAACTAACTAGCTCAGTCATGAATCTAATATTAGAAAATCCTTTTGATTTTAGTTTACTTTTTAGACATTTTTAGGTAAGAAAGTTATCAATCGATATGAAATTATCATCCTTGTTCAGAATTACTTCCTTAACATAGGAAGTGAAAAATCTCTAATATGTTATTTGAAGAACTCACCTACAGAAATATAAATTCTGACAGTATCATGGGTTTCTCCAGCTCGTCTGAGATAGTTACTAGCTGCAACCCTGAATCAGACACAATACAGTTTATAACAGTCAAGTGGTTAAAAAAAAGTACAAAGATGTTTATGTAATACTTCGATTTGATGATTGAAAGGGAAGAAAAATGTGTGGATTGTCTTTAAACCTGTCAAAAGATTGGGGTTCTCCTCCATCCATGAGGAGAATGTTTCCTAGAGACACTTTGAGTTTCTTCTGCTCGAACGGTACCCCTGCGTACCCAGCAGCCGCTGCTACGCGTCCCCAATTTGGATCTCGGCCATATATAGCTGACTGCATCATGAAAACATAATTTTGATGAAACATGCCTACATGAGGCATCGGAGAAGATGATTAAGAATGATAATCATGCCTTTACAAGCGACGAGCCTGCCACTGAACGAGCAATTTTCGCTGCTTCGGCTTCTGAACTTGCACCATTCACTGCAACCTGTGGCATTCACAGATGGGAACAATACCCTTTACAATGTTGAATTCAACTCGAATTTCAAATTTTATAACTTAATGTTTGAGGTTGAAATTCGTAGATTATGGAACTGGTTAGTTTATACAAAATGCAGACCTCAATTAGACAGGTTGCTCCTTCACCATCCCAGGCTATTGACTTGGCAAGCCCTTGCATTACCTGAAAATTAAAAGGAGTTACTAACTGGACGTGGTCATGTCTTAAGAAAGTAAAACAGCAGCCATCAAAAACTGTAATTAATAGGTATTTTAGGCGACTGCTAACCTAAACAAAGCTTAATTAGTTAAGGTATTATAACCTTGACCAAAAGGTCAAAGGCTCGAATCTCCAACTTCACATATTGTTGAACTTAAAAAAAAAAACGTATTTTAGCAACCATCAACATCTCTAATTCCAAATTTTCTCTATAATATTTGTAACTTTTCCTTCCCTCTCAAACAACTCTCTCTAACATATCTCTCCTCCACCCATTTTCTCTCTATAACTTATATATTTCACTATATTTACCATTCTCTTTTTCTCTCTAACTTTATCTATCAAGAAATATACTCTATTTCCATCTCTAAAATATCTCGTTTCACTCTTCAAAAGTTCTCTATTTCTCAGGAGGAAATATGGAAGAAGTGAAGTAATATACAGTAGTGTGAGGATGTTGGTTGGTTGGTGTTTATGCAATAGGTGGATTAAAATGACTTAAAAACCAATTCTATTTGTAAGGAAAAAATCCAAGCAAGAAAATGAAAGGAAGGGTTAGGTAGCGATTCATAATTGAATGTTGGTGAAATAGCTTGAGGGTGGAGGAAGGAAACCACTTTCTGATTTAATTGATTGTGAAGAGGTTAGGTATTTGCTTCCTCAATCCTTACCATTCAACATTCATGTTTACGCAAAATAATCCTACAACATCAAAATAATTTCCCTTCCTAAAACAAACATTCATTGAGAAAAAAAATAATGAAAGAATACATGGAAATTGAAAAAATCAAGCCCACAAATGAGAACCCCCCCACTAAAGAACCAGGCTCC
This sequence comes from Trichosanthes truncata, assembly GCA_033996785.1. NCBI lineage: Eukaryota > Viridiplantae > Streptophyta > Magnoliopsida > Cucurbitales > Cucurbitaceae > Trichosanthes > Trichosanthes truncata. The sequence goes on from JAWPNB010000003.1 coordinate 56,053,741, forward strand.
AATCAAGAAAAATAAGACTTAAAAAATAATTACAAAACAACCTAACAAGGGGCCACACATTACTGGTCTTATTATTTCTCCCAAGTTAAATTTAAAACAATTTATAGTTCTTACTAAAATTTCTAAATCTTTCCCTCTCTAGCGTATTTATATCGTCCTGTACAACATTTCTTTTGGTAATCTCTTTTTTTTTTTTTAATTTTTTTTATTAAATATCTTTAACAAATGTTCATGTCTTTTATTATTATTATTATTATTATTATTATTTATAAAAAAATAGAAAACATAAAACTAAAAGTAGTATAGATAAAATAGGAAATTAAAAAAAAAAAAAAAAAAAGAAGACATTTTTACATACCACGTCAAGGCATTCTTGAAACTGCCCTGCCTCTCTACTTTTGAATGATGAAATAATATTAGATTTGGATCCGCACATTCCACTAGACAAAGCGATGACGGTGTCGTTAGTACTCGTATCCCCATCCACCTACATCATCAAACCAGGGTATTAAATTTCCGTCGACATGTCGACATTTCCATCGAAATTTCCACGTCCATGGGTTCGACATCGACATAAGGGGGGAATCGACATTTCCACTATACTGTACAAAATTGACGAAATATTAAAAAAATAAGCAAGAAAATGTAACTTAATGTGAATATAATAATGTAACAAGTATTTTAACTCATTTAAAAAGTATAAAATGTTCATTTATTAATTTAAATATTTTTTTTGAATTTTTTGTTTTTAAAATTTTTTCCAGAAATATCCATCGACATCGACATTTTATCGATATTTCCATCGACATTTCCATAAAATTGAGACTTCGACATTTTCGTCGACATCGACATTTTAAACCTTGCATCAAACCCATCTTAAAAAATAACAAATAATAATAAATAATAAAATAGTGAAAGGGAATGAAAAAAGAAAAAAGGAAAAAAAAGTTTATTATTATTATTATTTTTTTATTTTTTAGTTCACCAACTTGTGTGGGTGAGAGAATTTGAACATTTGATGTTTTGGTCGAGGATATATACCTTAACCAGTTAAGCTATGCTATGGTTGACAAATTTCAGCGAGCTAGTTTGGTTTGACTTGATTTTATATTGAGTAATAGAATAAGTAAAGTTTTCCCGAGTATAGTAATGAAAGAGCTAATCAGACAAGTAAAATTGTAAACACATATTAAACAGTCATTACCGTAATCTGATTGAAGCTTCGATCAACAGAAACTTGCACCATCTTTCTCCAAACATCACTAGCAACCATAGCATCTGTTGTTATAACCTGCCACAATTTAACAAATCAACATTCATGAAAATAATCACAGCATTTAACTTCTTCGACTACGAACCACAAAGTTTGAAGATACATACACCGAGCATAGTAGCCATGTTCGGGTGAATCATTCCCGAACCTTTTGCCATTCCTCCAATTCTTATGGTTGAGCCACCAACCTAGGCATTTTTAATCAATTGTCACTTAATCCTTTCTGCAATGAGTTCATTCTAATGCAATGTCGCAAGTGCTTTTTATGTCGACGTTAGACTGATACTATTGTATAGACCCCACAGCCAGAACAAGAAAATATAAAACGGTTTTTACGTACTCGGGATTCAATTGCCACGCTTTTACTAACAAGGTCGGTTGTCGTTATTGCCACTGCTGCAGAAGCTGCACTGTAAACAGACTGATGCTATTATCACAACCAGAAAAGTTTATAAAGACTTGAATGAAAACCGATAACCAAGGAAAGGATTGACGATGTACAAGCCGAACACGTAACCACAGAAAGTACAACTAAAACTAACTAAAAGATTGAGGATTACCCTTCCATTGAAGATGAAAGGGACCTGACTAGTTTTGGAAGAGAATTCAAAAGGGCATCCTGCATTTGAAGTTGGATAACTTTAGCATTCAAGACAATACATCCAGTTGGTATATTTTCAGCTAAAATACAAGACATTATCAATCTCCAAACCTTTTTTATTCTATGGCCAATCACCCCAGTAGATTCAACTAGTACTTCCTCTGGCCTTATTTGAAGGATCTGCAATCAAATTTGCAACTTAAAAGTTGTACTGAAAAAAGATTTAACAAATTTGTTGTGAACCCAATGAAGGTGCATGCCTTAGCAAGATTGTTCACACATTCTATCACATCTTGATAACCAGCATCCCCCTGCAGCAACCAAAAGACTCTTAGCTACGTAAATATACAACCGACACGGGCATAGATTTCTAACTTTACAAGTCCAAACCGTATTCACTGTGTATCAAATCATATTTAATAGAAGTCGTCAAAATAACTGCTTACCGTTGCGGCATTGGCTTGACCAGCATTTATTAACACTGCACGTGCCTAACAAATTGTAGAATCGATCAAATTGTAGTTAGTAAATAACCAAGCACATGATGTTACAGTTTAAGTTAGTGAATCTAAAAGCACTGTTTGTTGAGTAGAGTGAGCCAAAATCCGGAGTAGCTATATAAAAGGAGCAAAATCAGTGAACTTGTTTAGTTTTTAGTTATGGTTTTACCATATATGAACGTTCGGCTGCTAGTTAAACATAATTTAAACCCGATGTGCAAGAAAACCTACTGTTTCTGAAATGTTCAAGGCTTTTTTACAGTATAAAACTGGTGCTGCAGCGACTACATTCTTTGTAAATGCTCCTGAAAATGATAATGAACAAACTCCTAATCAGTATAAAGAATGTTTCTTGCTTGACTCGCATTCCAAACAAATGGGCACGACAAAAAGTTCAGAATCAATCAGTTAATATATTCCCCAAGGACATGGACAAAAGCCACCAAAATCTTTCCTATAATAATCATTCTCTAGTTTGTCAAATAACCGAAAACTGATAATTATATATCACAGATGAACTCGACAGTCAGCTTTTACCTGCAGAAATGGCATCAACATCACAAGTAACAAGTGCAAGATCAGGTTTCTCTGTCTTTGCTCGTAACCCACCATGTAACCCTGCAGCTTTGAACCCCTTTGCAGCAGTAACTCCTCCATCAATCTACAAAACAAGTTTATTTTTAGTTTGAACTTCTAAAAGGTTAAAAACTGAGAATCCACAGTGACAATATCTTGTCTAAAACTAGTAACACTTTTTCATAACAATTTTGTTTTTAGTTTGAACTTATAATAAGTTAAAAACTGAGAATACCTATACTTTCTTGCTTTAGTTCATCACTTCTAGAAAGCACTTTTCAAAGTTCAGTCGAGTTTCAAAAACAGAAAGAAACAAACTTCTTAAAACTAAATGTTCTTTAGATTCTAAACTTTGGCATTTTGAAAGACCTTCTGTAGTGATTAGAAAACTAAAACAAACACTTCAGGGCAAGAAAAGAACTAGGAGATAAACACAAGAACAAGAAGGCCACTGGGAAATCTCGATTAAAGTATTCAATCAACCTCAGACATTCAAACTAAATCAAAACAATCAACAAATCTTCAAGCACACAGATTGCAAATTCACAGTCCTGACCTGCTTCCATGGTCCATCCGGAATCAGAATCGGAGCCTCCGGGAAAGAACTGGCGGTTTCATTCGTAGCCACAGCAAACACTCCAAAATTCCTCTAAGAAAAACAGAAAACAATCAGAACATCAGCGATAGAAATGAAAAAACAAAAAGAAAAATCCAAACATAAAGCGGAAATGGGAAAAAGGGGTATGAACATTGTCTTGTTAATCGCTAAAACCCGACCCAGAAACAGAATCATAGAAAAGGGATTTTGGGGCGATCGAAAACGAACCTTTTGGGATTGAAGGGCGGGAAATTTGAGAGAGGGGTAGTGAGGAACAGAGAGATACATGGTTCTGTTCTAAAGACTGAAACAGAGAAGAGTGAAGAAGGCGATGATGGATCGAGCGTTATAAAGTTGAAAGGAACAATTAGGAAATGGGTTTTGTTTTGGTTTGGTGGGTCAAGTTCAAATGATGATCGGCGGCCATTGCGATGGTGAAGAGGGGTGTGTATGAGCACGTGAGGGTCACGTTGGGTTAGATCATCGTTTTCAAGTGAGAAGAAGTCTGAAGAGAAGTGTTTGAAACCAAGGTTCTTCTGTGAATGAGAATTGAGAAATAAATTTAGGCAATAAAGGAGGCTTTTGGAGGTTGAAGGATTCAATTTGGAGTTTTTTTTTTTTGAGGCAGTTGCAACAATCGCAAGAAAATTTGGCTCAATTGCAAGTATGTCTCCTATTTTATCTCATTTGCAAATAGGAAAAATTTTAAGAATGGCTAAAAAAAATGGGTTGTTTCAGTTAATAGCCATCCGATTTTTTTTTTTTTTTAATTATGGCACAGGTGCACGTATGGCGTTTCTTTTTCAAATCTTCATTTTGCCTTTGTACACTAAATCTCTCTCTCTTATTTTATTTAAACTGTATCTAATCTGTATTTTAAAAGATTTACAGTTAGTATCTTTATACTTATTTTTCCAATTCTCTCTCCAAGACAATCTTCCTCTCTCCAAAATTCTCTCCCCAAGACAATCCTCCTCTCTTCAAATCTAAATATCTCCTATTTTATTTAAACTATATCTAATCTGTATTTTGAAAGATTTACATTGCAGTTAATATCTTTATACGTATTTTTCCGATTCTCTCACCCCCAAGACAATCCTCCTCTCTCCGAAATTCTCTCTCCCCAAGACAATCTTCCTCTCTTTGAATCTTAAGTCATCGTAATTGTTCAGTTGCTTCCTTCTCCTCTCTCCGAAATTCTCTCTCCCCAAGATAATCATCTTCACTTACTTCTCAACTTTCTTACTGTTCGAACAACGATTTAGAGCTTTTTGGAAGCTTTCAAGGTGATTCATCGGAATCTTCGAGGCTTGGAGTTGAGTTGTTGTGTCTGGTGAAGGCGGTGCTAAAGAAGATGAAGATGAGAGTGTTAGTCAGGGACAAGGTGGCTGTTGGTTCTATTGATTGGGAAGGCATAGAGGGGTCGCAAACTTGCCTTGGATTCTATTCGATTATTATTCATGCCTGTTCTGCTGCTCTTATTGATAAAAATCTAGGTTCGTGGTAGTGTTCGTACTTTTTATTTTTTTTTATGTACAGTGTATTTCTCTGTATGTATTTTTTACTCTATATTTATTTCAGACACATACACAACTCAAGAGGTAGATGAGTTCGTGGTAGTGTTCGAACTTTTTATTTTTTTTACCTACGGTGTATTTCTCTATAGGTATTTTGTTATGTTGATTTTTACTCTATATTTATTTCAGACACATACACAGCTAAAGAGATAGATGACAACAGTAGGTTTAGGTATAACAAACTATCTAATTTAAACTCTAGAATAAAGAAATCAAATCTATTTATATTTTATTATATTCGTACCTTGTATCTTCTCAAAATATCAGATTATATTTTTAAAAAATGTGTAAATATGTTAATCTTCGTTATTTTTTGGTTACTTTTATTTTTTAGTTTAGTATTTCATATTGCATGTCATTTTATTGGTTTGTTAATCTATTATTTTAACTATTTTTTAAATCTTTTTGATATGCAATCAATTTTTAATTGTTGTGTATTTTTGTTTAAATTGTAGATAATTTGTTTGAATTTTGAATTTTTGTTTGGTTTATGAATCCTAACAACTTTTGTTGTTTAGATTACCGAATTTATCTATTCAAATTTAGATTTTAATTTGAAATTAAATTTAATTATCCGATAATTAGGGAATCTTAGTCATGGAAGTGGTTAAGGGTAGTCTGGTCATTTAATAATTACTAATTAAAATTATGAATAATGATTTGGCTATTTTTAAAAAATTAAGATGGCTCGGCCATTTTTCAAAACGTGAAATAAAAAATAGCCATTTGCATAGTCAGCCATTTGCAAATATAGTAAAAAGTCAGCCTAGTCCAAACGTAATCTGCGAAAAGTCCAAAATAGCCCTTCATTTATTTTTTTTTTAATACTGCATTTTGATAATATGAAGTATATCAACAGTCTATCAGTGATATATTATTGATATATCTAATATAAAGTATATCAATGATATACTATTTATATATTTTATTTAGATATATCAATGAAATGAAATTTCTAATATTCAATATATCAATAGTATATCAAGAATACCTAATATGAAGTATATCAAGAATATAACAGTAATTTATATTCAGTATATCAGATATACTTAATATGAAGTATGTCAGCGATATACTACTAATATACTTTATTTAGGTATATCAATGAAATGACATTCCTAATATAAAATAAATCAACAGTATATCGGTAATTCATAATCAATATATCAAATATACCTATATGAAGTATATCAAGCTGATAAGCCTTAGATTAAGGCTTATTTAACTACCATTTGCTTAAGATATTCTTGTTTTGTCTTCAGATCAATTGAAAATAATTGGAAGATTGCTTAAATTTAAGGAAGAAATGAATATGTTTGCATTTGGGATAAATTTCTAAGTAAATTGATCTTGTTTGTAGGAATTGTGAGAATTGCAAAATCAAATTGCAGAATCGGATTTTGCAATTCTGGACAACATGTAATATCAAAGGTTTATGAAGTTGAAAAGCCGAGCAACGAAACCCATTTTTGGAAAACTCAATTTCCGCACAAATTGGGGGGATTAGAGCGCAATTTTTGGCAAATTTCAACCCTAGGAAGATTTACAAAGGAGGGGGGAAGAAACTCGAAAGGGAGAATCGGATTTTTGAGAGCGATTTTGGATTTGGAGAAGTCGATCTCGTGGGTTTTCATTGAAACTCTGTGTTCTGGAAATTTTCGTTTTGTTTCTGTTTGGCCAAAGAATTGAAGTAGTGTTTATTCTTCTTTAATTTTCGGGTTGTATTATGGAGAATAGTGGGAAATACAATCTCTATTCCTCGTTTTGAACTCTTCGGGTACTAAGTTCAAATTTAATTTCAATATTTTTGCTCGTTGGTTTCCCCTGTTGTTCTTGAATTCTTTTCTGGAAATTCTGTTTTGGTTGAATAAATTTAACTTCTGTTTTGGAACTTCCTTCGAATTCTCTTGTATTGCTGAATGATGTCATTTGATTTTTTTTTTGTTTGTATACGCTTTTGTTCATCTTAAGTTATGTCTTTCGTGGGTTTACTAAACTGTTGTGCTTCGTTAGTTTTCTTAATTCTGTCAAATCTAAGAAATTGGTGCATGTATTCCAGTATTCCAGTCCGATTCAAGACAGGAGTGAATCGTTAAGATTAATCATCCCCTAGGAATAGGGAACATAATTAATCGATTGGGGTGAAGAAAGAGTTCATCAACATCACCAACTTTATTTATTTTGTTCTTCTTCCTTCTGTTTCATGCTTTAATAAAATTCTCATAAGTATTGCATGCTGAAGGATTGGGCAACAATTGAGGATAAAAAGGAGTAGAACCAATTTCTAATGTTGCCCTCCGTTTTCCTTCATTCAATTTGAAGTTTTCTAGAATTTTTGTACTATTGCCCAGATTTTACTTAAGTTTACTACCATAGTTATTCCAACATTATAAATTGTAGTAGTTGACAAATACTTTTTAATATGAAGTTCACTTCAAAAATTAATTTTAACAGTTTTATTTCCAACATGAGCTAAAACTTCGTAGGGGGTTCAAAAATGTGAATTCCCTAAGAAGTAATTGTAGCCTAAATTTCAATAAAAACCAAGCATACATCTTAATTGTTTGCTTGTGTTGAATATATTTCCGTTGAGATCCTAGATTGATCAACTAGGGTAGCAACTCAAGCTTAGATCTAATACCGACGAGGTTAGTGATAAGCGAATTTCACACAAGTAATGGAGAAAAGAGCTTAGACATAAGCCAATCCTTACCCTAGACATAGGGATTAAGGACTCCAAGACCCATAAAATTATGAGCCGAATTATCTAAGATGGAGGGACTATAGACATATAGGTCTCTCACTTAGCCTCCTAAAACCTAAATTCAAGGTGAATAGGAGATGCAATTTTGGTTTACAATTGAGTGTGGAGTAGGTTACTATGCAAAATATGCAAAATATCATTTAACTGATATACCTAAAAAGAAGTGTATCAGTAGTATATCAGTAATATATTATTAATATACTTCGTTTTAGGTATATATCAGTTGGTTGATATACCAACTGTAAAGTATATCATATATACTATTGATATACCAAATATAAAGTACATTAGATATACTACTGATATACCTATTAATACACCAATGAGGGTAAAATTGGAATAATAAAAAAACGACAATCGGATTTAAGAAATTTTGCTATATTTGCAAATCTCCAAAAATCATTTGCAAATTGGAATAAAAAAACCACACTCACTCGTCTGGTCATCCAAAGTTGCAACAAACTACCGTTAGAAAATCCGTTAGAATGTTAAACAAAAAGTCGACCATCACCGCCACGTCGTTCTAGGTCATCCCTATATCGACTTTTTGTTCAACATTCTAAAGGATTTTTACTCCAAGATAGTTTTGAAACATTTATGAAATGTCAAGGGTAATATAGCAACTTTTGAAAAAATAAAAGTATTTTTGAAACAAATGACAAAGTTCAAGGGTATTTTTTTTTAAATATAATTTAACTTCTTTTCTTTTTTTCTTTTTCTTTTTTTGTTTAAACTTTACTCACAGATTCAAAATGAGACTTTGCTAGTTTTATGGGAGTTGGAAAATTGGAAGTAGGGGGTGTCAATAGGGTGGGAGGAAATTGCAAAGTTCGGATTTCTCAAGAAATTTTGTTCATTTAAAACAAGCAAAAGCAAGTCTCCATTTAAAAGGTTAATTGCTTGAGAATCTCAATTTAAATGGTTAAATTCTTGAAATTCTTAATAAAAACAAAATTTTCATTTCAATTTTAACGATTAAATAAATATTTCATTTTAGTTGAAATATATCTTATAAAAAACATGTTCAAGTAAACTTAATTCATAAGCCTTAAATATCAAATTATCAATATAAATAAATCTCATACATATATATATATATATATATATATATATATATATATATATATATATATATTGTATAAGCAAGAGCGAGAATCCAGGTAGGGAAAAATTTTCCTTAGTCCCACCCAAAATAGAGAGGCCCTAATCTTGTTTGGGCATGTCTCCATGAGAAAAAATGAAAAATTGGCACCCCCAATTAGAAAGTAACTCTATTAGATAAGATATTTTAAAAGCATCGCCATCCTTGATTTGTTTAGTTTGTTTTTACAAATTTTGAGCTTTTAAATGGTATTATATTATTTATAATTTTTTAAAAAACATATTACATCACAAAAATCTAATGGTAGAAATTCAAAACTTATGACAAAGTCATAACGTTACTCACCATGCAAAAGTCACTTTAATTAGCTTTCTCAAGAACATGGAAGAAATGTTGTGAACAAATAGACAAACAGTCTGTAAATTTCTATGCATCAAAAATACTTTTTAAGAATAAGAACCCACTTAATTTTACTTTTGTCTCATTTTGTTCTTTTATTTTTAACTTAGATAATAATGTTAGAAAGAAAGTTGAAAATAAGGTTCGTTAAAAACTAGCAACAAAATAAAACAAAATGATCGATTGAGACAGAAAATAAACCATTCATTTAATTTGCATTCTTCATCATTTTTTACTTTAAGAAGTACATTTTTAAAATTTTGATCAAATTAAAAATAAGATTATGAAAACGACTTTTTGAAAATTCCAAAATCTAACTAAAATTTTAAAAACATTTATAGGAGATTATAGAACAAATAATACACAAACAAGCTTACTAAAAAAACTATTCTTAATTTCTAAACTTCAGTTAAATTGGTAAAACAGTTTTAAGAGCAAGTTACAAAACAAATAAGTTATTAGAAGGTAAACCTAGTTTCTAAAAACTAAAAAAAAAAAGAAAAAAAAAAAAGAGGTCAAATGTTAAGACATACATGTTGATGAACTAAAAAAAGCTATAAAAAAAGAAAAACAAAATGCTAATAAACAATTGGTAGCCTTGAAGCAACCAGTATATCAGTACCTCAATACAATTGTGGTGACAAACAAAATACAAAGCAATAGAAAACAGTATAGTTTTCCCCTTAGCAGCTCTGAATAGAGTAGAATAATAAAACAAGAATACAGAAGAACAAGAGCAATGAAAAAAAGAAATCAATGTATAATTCAAGGTCTAGCATATAAATATGAGAAAATTCACAGAGGCCAAAAATGATGATGGGGCTGTTTCCTGTGCTGGATTACAAAACCATAGTTCTTCATCTATCCAGGGATCCAAGTAGAATAATTGGATGAGTAAATATGGAGGTACAAAATCTATGCTAAAGAGTCAAACAATCATTAACCACACCAACCGATTGTCTTATTTGTTCTGAAACCTTCTGTCGACTCAGGCTGTGGCTGCGGAGGCGGTCTAGGCTCCCTTGGTTTGGCAGGGTCAACAAAAATAACCCATCCATCCAGGAATTTGGCGTTCATTTCTTCTCTGGCCTTCTCAGCTTCCTCTATGGTTGCGTAGGAAACGAAACCGAAGCCTTTTGATCGTCCAGAGGCTCGATCAGTAATAACTTTTGCTGGAGGGTCATCAAGCCAAGCCAATTTGAGTCAATAAGGTTATAATCTTTGGAAGGCTATGTTCAAGGAAATGAAAACACAAAATTGAAAGAAAAGGAGTATTATTCACCTTCAACAAGCTGGCCAAAGGGAGAAAAGGCCTCCTTCAGCTTATCATCTGTAGTTAGTCTTGAAAGACCTGCTTGTTGGGCAATAAAAATCAGATATTCATTACACAAACCCAGTTCACAATCAGCTAAACCATTGTTAAAATAGTTGGTAACATTGGAGAACTTCTGAGTTCTGTATAACACTCTCACCTATCGCCTTTGGGAGGACTGAAATTCTTTAATTAACTATCCTGTCAATTCAACTTTTGAGCTAAGCAATGGCTCACAGAAACTTTACTAGATTGACTAAAAAAGGGTACTGGGACATGCTTGAGCACTTGAAAATATAACACATCAATCAGGTGGTAGTATTGATGGATCAAAAGATGACTAATGACCACGGAAATCTTTCCTAGATACCTAACTTTTACTGGACAAAAGAAAATGTCGATCATATGCAATTAATTCAGATGGCCTGAATCCGAATGAACCAGTTTAAAATCTTGATTCTTAACTAAGACAGCAATCACTGGCGCTCAACAATAAAAATACGTCAGCACAACTAGTAAGTTTTTTTTTTTTTTTTCCTCTATCCTCCTAGTCCTAGGTTTAAAGTGCATACATATTCATCAGGACACTTGGAAGTTAAGTTAAAAGCGTAATAGATTCTCAAGACACAAGCAAGCCAAGAGTTCACTGTCCAACGTCTGTATATTTTTCAGCTTTTTAGATTCAAGGGAGGGTAAAATCAAGTTCAGAATTAAATGCAACTATCACAAGTTATTGGACGAAATCCAAAGTTGGAATTCTAGAAAACACAAAAAGCAACTGTATCAGAAGTAAAAACATATACAAATCGATGGAAACGAATGCGATTTAAAAAAAAAAAAATCATGCTTCCTCGATTCCGAAACAAGCGGAAAAGCGGCAGTAAAGATCTATACTCGAGGAATTTCGTAGAAACTGTTCCCCGCATCCAATCTAACAAAGCAAGAATGCAAAGAGAAAGGAATAATATTAATCAGACAATTCAGGCGTACCACTGACGAAGAGCTTGGGAGCTGTGAGAGTGGAATTGAAACGAAACGAAGTCAATTGCTGAAGAGAAGACGAAGCGAGGGAAGATCCAGAGAGAACTCGTCGGAAGGCGGAACCGAAAGCCATTGCAAGCGGAAAGAGAAGCGTCGCCAAAGGACTTCACAAAACCCTTTCAATCGCCGCAAAACCTCCGCGTTCAGAAGTTCCGCTAAGTGGCGGGTGAGTTTACGTCCTTCGTTCGTTCAACAATTTTCTTTTCTTTTTTTTGCCTTCTTTTAAAAAAAAAAAAAAAAAACAAATCATATTTTAACTCTAATTTTATATTTATTATATTTCTTATAATTCTTTTTGTTTCTAAACTTTCTTATATTAGACATTTATCAATCTGCGTTGGAATGCAGGCTTTCTAAATCTAAAGATTTTTTCAGTTTCATGCTTTTCTTTTAAATTACGGAAAATCTTCAATTGAAAATTTTTCATTGATGTAAAAATGTTATATCAAAACGAATTTAACTGCAGTAACATTCCAATGCTATCTGTTTTCTGTTCTCTTAAAAATAAACTGATTTGGCTAAAACCATTTCATATCGATGTAGAAAGGTTGAGATTTCAATTAAATTCACTATTACTAGTATTGCGTTAACTCAACTCATATTAGCGATATTTTATAATATTTTTACATTTTGTCAATATATTTAAAGTATATTAGGAAAACCAGTTTTGTTTTGGGCATAACAGGAAAGTCAGTTAATCTTCTATTTCAATGTCAAATTTATGAAAATATAAAAACATCAACAGAAAGATCAGCGGATATTTAATACCCTATTGATCACTTCATATCTAACGTTTTAGATACCCAATTGAGCGATTAATTTCCACAAGGAAAAAAAAAAGCCCTATATTTACATAGTAAGAAATAACCCGAGTCATTGAAAAAAAGATAAAAATAATAAAAATAAAAATCTGTTCACCTTCAGAAATAATGAAAATGTAGATTGCACACCAACAAAATAGAATTTCTAGACAAGTAATAGATGCAAAAAAGAAAAGAACAAAAAAATCAAACTCGAACAAAATTTATGAGGGCATATATACAAAAGGTTGATCATTAGTTATGAACATCACAATAAAATCATCAAAAGAAGAGGAAGGGAGAGATTAGATGCATACAGATACAGACATGAGAGATTGTTGGAACTTGATAGTGCAACAGGCAATACAGCCTCTTCCAAATCGGGCCCAGGGCTGCAGCAGCAAGGCAACTGGCATTTCAGGCTTTCTTTGTATTATTATTTTTTACACTTTGGAAGAAGAAGTACATGAAATATCATCAAAGTTAAGCAGCCAAAAAAACAAAAAAAAAAAAAGGTGAGATCCTCCAGCATGCATAATAAAAGGTCAGCATGCAAAATATTGTTTTTTTTTTTTTTTTTTCTTATTTTCTTTTTTTTTTTGCTTTCTTCACTCGCACCCCCCATTAGTTAAACTATCTAATTTCTAGTTTGTACAAACAGAACAACCTTCCCAAGAGATTGTTGGCTCTGGCTGCCAGTCCAAACCAAAACTCGCAGCAATTATACATCATAACTATTGCTATGCAGAGGATTAAAAGGGGACAAAGAATGAAATAAAATATAATTCCAACTTTCACCTAAAACCTTTCTTTCCTTCCTTCCAACCATCCTACTTGAATGAATTATTTCAATAGAGACATGTGCACCAACGATCATTATATCATAATGTCGATCACTGCACCACCTTCTCTAGCATCGATGTTCCGTTGAAGATCGTCAGCTGGACCTCCCTCATATACTTCATCAACTGGCCAATCATAGACAAACAAGATGAGAAACGCTTTAACAGAGCTATTTTGCTGTTCATTAGGGTGAGCACAATGACTCAGAAATTGTCTAGAAAACTAATTGGTTATTGGGAGGGTTGGTTCAGGTTGGATTGAGAAAACAAACATTTTGGATCAACACAAATGTTCAAGTTGAATAATTTTCTTACAATTATTGAAGAATAAATATTTTGTACGAGTTTTTGAAATGAGTGGATAAGTAATTAAAATGAAACTCGTGTATCAAACTCAAGTGTCAGGAGTGAACCAAAACTAACAAAAAGGAACTGATAAACCAACCCATAGTTTAGGTCGAATTGATTGAGTTTTCTAAGCGATCAAAATTTTCTGTACGCCCATAAAAGCCAGCCATAGCATCCAGGGATATTACTTACTTGTTCTTCACTCATCTTTCTGAAACCCAATTTCTTGGTCCAAATTGATTCAGCATCCTCCGCTGCAGGGAGGACAAGGTTTTGCACATTTAGGGAAGAAAGTAGCCGCTCTATACAGGAAAACAATACTTGGAAGTAACCCTGCCCACCAAACAAAAAAAAAAGGTCATATACAAAGAAAGAAAGTGGAGATGAAACCCCATATTCTAACAGCTAAGACCATGCCATGGTCTTCTCACTAAGAACCTTATTAAGCACACGTGCCCAGGTGGTTAATGCATATGTTCTCGACCAAAAATTAAGAGGTTCGAATCTCCACCACTCCAACATGTGGTTGAACTAAAATAAATAAATAACTACCTTGCCCTGATGTTCTCTACTTGTGGCAACAATAGGAAGCTCAGCAACTTCACGACCAAAGATCCTAAGAAGACCAGCCGATACAACTATTGACCTGAGAAGCAGAATACCACAAGAATGTGAGGGAATCAGCATTAAAAACAAAAAAAAACAAAAAAACAGTACACTGTAGATAGATCGTCATACCTCACAATTAAAACAACACAATACATCCCTCCAAACTCTTGTCCAGATATATTTCTCCTGCAGTGAGTCACAATATATCAAACATCTAATCATATAAATACACAAATAGACAAGAGACAAACCAGTTAATGAGTAATAGGGAATGAATTCAACTGGACCCTAGAGTCTTTCTTCATCATTTTAAGGAAACAAACAATATTGCTGTGCCCCATGGAGAACATGACCACGTTGACTTGACCAGTTCCCCCATAATTTTTCAATTGAAAAACTAGCTTAAGAAGCAATATAACTTGCCATAAAGAAGTTCGTAGAATTAAAAGAAATACAACAGCTCCAAATATTTATCTTGCCAACGGAATGGGAATAGCCACAAGATATAGCATTTATCTTACCCATAAACCATAACGGGTATGAGATCACGACCCGATTTTGCAACAATGGGATCAAAACATTCCTGTCAAAGAAATAAGAGATGTGATTAGAAAACTAGAGTTAATAACTTCAATCAAACCCAGTGTTTTAAAAGGCGCGCCCTAGGCGCAAGGTGCATGTGAAGCGCCTCGCCTCGAAGAAGCGAGGCGCTGGTAAGAAGACACGGCCTAAGTGCGCGCCTTCCATGAAGCCTGTGAGGCACGCGCTCCACGCGTCTCTAGGGCTTATTGAATTTCATTTTTTTAAAAAAATTTAAGTCCAAATTTGCATTTAGGTTAGTTATTATTTAAAAAAAAATTGTAAACACTTTAAACGCAAGGGCTTCTGTTGTATTGTTTAGATTCTTATTTATTTTTTATTAGAGATGCCTCATATTAGAGTTTAGGAAGCTTATATATGGCACCCCCTTAAACCCTCATACAGAATAGGCCCAAAAAGTCCAAAATTACGAAATAAATAATTTTTCAAGTCTAAACTAATCTCCAAATATATATATTTGTTTTTTTTATATATAGTGCGCCTTACAAAAAAAAAAAAAGCCCGCGCCTTTTTTTGCACCTTGCACCTTAGTGCGCCTTGAACCTTTAAAAACACTGATCAAACCCGAAAGGATTAACTCAAAATTGAAAACAATATTCAAGGGAATTTGTGAAGCCCATATCAGTGAGTATGTTACGTATGTTTGGATTGCAGAGAGGAACGAATTTTAAAATTTTGGATTTGTAAAGACAGTGGATTTGAAATTTGAATAGGAGATTAAGGAGAATTGCTGGAGTATCAGATTGATATGGAGCAACATACTTGAAAAACAGCAGTCGCCCTAGAAACATACTCGAGAAATTTGAATAGGATATTGAGAAGAAGAAGAAGAATTGCTGGAGTATGAGAGTCATATGGAGAAGCATACTCGAAAAATAGCAGTCGCCCTTGAAAGAAATGGAAGATCTTCTGGATAGCGACTTTTTCCACTTAAAATTTGCCACCGAACATCATTAAGAGCTTCGTCAACTAGTAACCCTTTTCCAAGGTGCTTTCTGATTATTAAATCTGATAACGAATCTGGAATAACCTGTGCCCCGTTCAAAACTGTATTCTGAAGGGCCAAATGGATATTACTACAGTCTTCACAGCAGAACCACTTATCCTTGGGAAGTTCCTGCAGGAAGATTAGGTTCCCCTTAGTAACTTCATAACATTATTTAAAGATTAAAAAGCTATTAAATTACTTTTAAACATACCTTCAGATCACATAATCCACTATCCCGCAGACAGCCTACATGGAATTCTCTTTCACACTGAACAAGAAGAGAAAATTAGACATTAAATTAGACAATGCAAAAGCAACATAGAAAACATACAAATAGAAAATATGACACAATGTTCATACTTGATCACATAACAGTACAGTTCGATCATCAAATTTAGCAGCACTGAAATCATGTCGCCTACAAGATTAGAAACAGTTGTATCAGAGTTAAGGGTCATATAAATCATATACCTAAAAGATAATGCGATATGAAGTTCCCTTTTTAAAAACAAAAAATTAAGAAACAATATAACGAGTAAAGAAAGCTTCAGATTTATCATGAAACAGTCAATCACATATGTTAGCCCTTCAGTTTGTTGATATCCCACCGTCAGCCATCTACTAACTAAGGAAACAACACACCTAGTAAGTCAACTACACTCTAACCAACTTACTAAATCTACAAGTACAAATAGTAAATATTGCCTTAATTTTTAAACCAATTAAAAAAAATTAAAAAGAATATAGACAATATGCATCCAGCCAATACTGAATCAGAGTTTCAGCTAAATAAAATATAAAAGAAAAAAGGGCCAAACAGATGAATGGAAGGTCCCCCCACCCGCACGCACGGAGTGTGTCAGACATTTTTCTTTTTATCAAAGTTTTAAAAAAATCTGGAAGGAAAAATTAAAAACAATATAAATATGGTCCCTTCCTAAAACGGGATCTTTAAAAATTAGTAATATTTATCCAGTTAAAAGTGGTGCAGAGATTTACTACCCTAGATGTCAATTTAAGGTATCAGCACATTCTCCTAAACTAACTCAGAACCAATAATTTCCAAAAAGAGAAGCCGTCATTGAAGAGTTAAGAGACATGGGAGAAAAAAGTAACTACCTGCAAACAACACAACCACCAATTTCATACTCAGGGGCTTTAACAACTCGTGTCAACCTAAATACAATTGGTTTTGGAAAACTCAGAGAACCTCCGGAAGCAGCCTTCAAACTGGAACCCACTTTATCTCTACAGTTTGGGCAACACCAAACTCCTTCAGGAACATTCTGTAGATGCAGGCACCCTAGAAAAAGCAACCTTTAGGAGTGCAGAACTAGCATCCAATTGTGAAAATAAGCAAGATATAGTTCAAAGAAATTAGCAATACGAGAAAGTCAAAATGAACATGGCCACTGGCCAGAGTGGGGGAAAAATGATAATGCTAAGCCAATCCGTGGAGACAAACTGAAATCCATACTACAGGCATATTACATAATTTAGGAAGCAGTTTTGAATAAACAAAAAACTAAAAATAATCAACCTGAGGAGATCTTCATCTAAGACAGGATATACACCCCCCCCCCCCAAAAAAAAAAAAAATCAAAGATCCACCTGTATGGAAAGCTCGAGGACAGCGATCACAGAAAATCAAATCCCCTCCATTACCACATGCAGCACACATATCATCACTGTCTCCTGTGGTAAGTTTTTGCCCACTAGCCAGGGATATGGCAATATCATGAAGTGTAAGTCCATTTGTAGTATAAATGTGGCGGTAGCTGCATTGCATAGAGGAACATTTTTTTAGTATGACAATCTAGCAGCACTTCAACAAAATACAACACTTTACACTATACTCACGGTTGACGTCTGGCAGCCATCCCTGCATGGGCTTCAAACTGAGAAGGACTAATCTGTTTCAGATTTGAGAATGGTTTAGAAATAGAAAAATACAGACAAAAATAGATCAATACAGTAGAAAGGGTGAGCTTACTCTAGCCATAAAAGTTGCAGCAACTAACCTCTCGATTACAGTGACTACAGAGTATACCATTTCCTTGCTTGTAGCCTCCAAGTATTCTCTTTGGATAGTAGGGGAAACGGAAAGGAAAAAAGGTCAGATCAACCAACAAACTTGTTCATCACATACATACATCAGCTAAGTTTCTATTAACCTGTCCTTTGACAAAGTAAGCCAGCTCAGACCCATCTGGAAGCCCATTTGGCATGAAAAGTAGCCTGTGAAGATCATTATCCCTGCCAATAGAGGGGAAAACAATCAATGATAAACGAATGCTATAAACTTTTTCTTTTGAAAAAAGTCAATAGAAAATGTACTTTTTAATTATTATTATTATTTTTTACTTTTTATTTATTTATTTTTCTTAATAAATAAATAAAATAAATAGAAAATGTACTTGTAATAACCAATAAGAGAAAAATACCTTCTCTTCGTGCCTTTTTCTGCCGTTTTCTTCTGTTGCATAACTGGGTTGGATAAATTAGGGTTTGGTCTGAATAAAAAAGAAAAGCATTATTACAACCAAAGCACGAGAATATTCCAAAAACCAATATTTATCATTGCAAACTAATGACGTCTCTTAAAGAAAAACCTAGTGCACGCACAGAAGCCAGTATCTTCAAAATTCTAATAATTATCAGAAAAGTTAACAATCCCAAAACAATGCTAGCTTGTAGCTTCATGCTTTTAAAGCAAAATACCAAGATGCAAAATGCTACCAGGTCACTGATAAAATGCATTTGGATCTAAACAGAGGCAGTTGCTGACAGAAAAAGGTTCACACATCTTCATTCATCTCAAAAAAAATTTAGCACAAAAAATGTCTAATCCATTCAAGAGTATTTACTTGGTTATGGTCAGTAAGGTTGCTAACCCAAAATCTCAGGGAATTTCTTTAAATATTCCTTGCCCTCAAACCCTAGAATCAAACAGAAACTAAATCTTAGTCAACTTAAGTCTTCAATAAAAGAGGCACTATAACATATAAGTTTCATCTCACTGGCAACTGAAAAAATACATTGCGCAGCAAAAATATATTTTGGCAATTGTTTGATGCAAGAGAGTGAAGGGGATGTACATAAGCCAGCAAGAAATAACATAAAGAAGAATAATTTTTTTTCAACAAACTTAGAAAAGGCTTATCAAGTTATAATTTCATACCTCTCAATGGGATGTGACATTTTAGGAAGCTTCACATCATCACTTTCCACTTCAATACCACTGTTCTGGTGGAAACTTGCTGCAAGACATAAAATTGTCAATTAAAGAAGAGAGCCCAACTCCTTCATTTCCAGAGGAAGCAAATTCATTACTTATTCAGAACTTAGTCTCATACTTAATTGTTAATGCCAAAGAAGCAGATAAAGTCAGCTCTAATCCTGAATATTTTCAGGCGACCATAATTTTTTTTTAATCGTTTATCATATACATAAAAAACAAACCAAAGCTAAGTATCTCAATTGTCTTCCAGAAAGGATAGCTAAAATTTGTTAATAAAAATAAAAAACATCAATACCTTTCCAAGCCTCAAATGAATCCATGTTAACAGATGAACCCGCTACCTCCTTTATCACTTCATCTAATATGCTAAGAGGTGCACTCTTAATTTCCTGTATGACACTATAAATTGGCCTCCCATTCTCCAGGTATATATGATTATTTGGATGTCTAGTCTTGAAACCAGCATGCTGCTCAAACTCGTAAGCACTAAGGATCTGATCAAAATTTTCAAATTAATTAAATGGCCACTCTAAGGAAGTCAGGAAATCATGTAAAAGAATTGCTTATTACTTACAGTTGTAAAATTGCATATTGAACATCCGCACATATAACCTCCGCCATTTATAATACCATTTAGCTTTATCTAACAGCAAAATGAAAATAAAATCATATTAAAAAAATCAGACCGAGAAGAAAATAGCAATTGGGCACTATTAGGAAGTACGAAAAACAGCAAATACCTCACGTGTCGTAGATATATACTTGACCCGAGCTCCGTCAAGTATACCAGTCGACAGCAGCTTTTTCACATTTGACGGGTAATTGTTTGGCAAAACCTTCTTCGACATTTTCAATTCCATTTTATTTGAGCCTGAAAGAAACCTGCTGCTCTCAGCACAGCCTTCCCAGCTATGTGCAGATGTCTCCGTATAAGCATCATCAACCGATGATGGTTCCGGTTTACAGTCCTTGTCAGTGTTTCCATAAGAATGAACTTTGCCAGCTGACATGGATGCGTCATTGTTGTCCTTTTTTTTGCTGAATTTGAACGTAATTTTCCTAATTCCAGTTGAACTAGCATGCTTAGGAATTTCAATCACAAACCGAGAGACCTCATCAACATCACACATATCAGCGTCATTTCGAGACGTGTTGTTCTGGCAACGAACTCCATCGCTTGAGATATCCTCTGAGCTTGAATTTCCCGAACAAGCTGATGTAAGGTCCCCGCGCCCGACTTGGTTGGTATTTTCTTGCTCGTCTGGCTGGCTAGTAATATCTTGGAAATGATTCCCTTTCGGAGAAATTACGGGATTCGAAACTTCTGAACGAACGTCTTCATTCGACACTTCTTTTGCCTGCTTCTTATTGTGAAACGACTCGGGTTCCGTATCTTCAGCAAGACACTGATGGTCTCGCTTCAATTCGGCACTCGAAGCGCTCTCTTTCCCCAGCGGCTCATTTGTAACTGCAGCCAAACCAGCTGCTTCTTCTCCCATCCAATATATATTCCTCCAAATCTACAGAGCCAGTAGCTAACAATACCGCAAACCCAATCGGCAGCATCCAAAAAGCCCACGCAGACTGGAAATGAAAATCCAGATTCACGTAAAAAAATAACTAAAATTCCTTAGAGCCTGAGAATTCGAATGCTAAACTTCAAGAAAACCTAAAATCAACCAAAAGAAAAGAATATCAGAAAACCATTCATTCCCAAAAATAACCGCCAACGGTTACCATCAAATCAGAAACCGAGCGTTCACGCGTAAAAATCAAGAATCCAACCTCGACGCCATTCTTGAAAGCTGTATAGCAAGAATCCGATCAGAAAAACTCGAGAATCAAAACAAAAGACCGAGAAAAGCCAAGCCACGAACACCAGAGCCTCCGATTGAATTTCCAACAACTACGGATCTGAGATCTGCCAGGTCGGCAACAGATTTCAGGTCTCAAAACAGTGGATTCAGAATCGGAATACGACGAAGAGCGGATTGGTTAGGGCTAGGGTTTTGTCCGCGAAAACCTGAAAGAGAAAAAACGAGAGAGAAGAGCAGAGCGCCAAAAAACCGAAATGAAAAAGCTCTTGGTTCGCGGTCAAGATTTAGCTTTGTAAGAGATAGAGATAGAAAGAGAAAGAAGAAAGAAATAAATAAATTTAATTAATTTATTATTTATTTTAAAAGCAAGCAACAACAAAATTAGTAAAGTTCGTCACGATTCACGATCTTTAGAAGGAAACGAGACGACAGTTGGAAAAGTCGATGGGGTCAACTTTTCTATCCAATAACAGATTACCACGTGTTATTACTATGCCAGCTAGTGTGCTTACGTGGAGGGTTTTTATGATGATGTGTCACGTCTACATGGTCGGGACCACGTTATCAGAAAGCAAAGCACTACGTTTGTGAGATTTTTTTTCTTTTTCATTTTTTTTATAAAAAAAATATTGATTTTTAGTTGCCTTTCCCTTCCTTATCACTTGGTGACGTGTAATTAGAAGATCGTGACGGTTGTTTTTGGTGTAACAAACTTAATTTTGGGCCGTTGGATTATTCCACGTCACTGTGTCTGAATTTGAAATTTTCTTTTCGAACCAAATGTATTGGTAGTTTTTTGATATCTTGTCGATGGGACAATTTTTTTAAAAAATTGTGATTAAAGTTGTTGTGTAATTATATTTAAATTCGTTTTATTCTTTTTTTTTTTTTTTAATGTTTGCTTGTTTGTGCCTTTGTGGTGCTGTTCGATAAAGAAGAATATTTGAGGATGTTTGAATGGGCCGATCTTATTGGACCGACTCCCACTGGACTCTGTATTCTATTGGATCAAGGTTTTAGGGTTATTAACCCAACTCAATCATTTTTATTATTAAATTACAAATTTACTCTTTCATCTTTCGGTTTAGAAGATCCATTCACATTAAAAAATATATATATTTAATAAAACCTTTAGCTTTTAATTTTGTGTCTAATAGATCTCTAAACTTTCAAACATGTGTTTAATGCACAATCTATGTTTTTAAAACTATAAGATGGGTCAATGACTTATTGGACATAAGATTAAACTTTTTTAGAAGAAAATTTAAAATTTTAATGACTTGTTAAGCACAAAATTGAATCTAAATGTGCTAGATACTTTTAAAATTCAATTATCTATTAAACACAAACATGAAACCATCAACCTATTAGACACGTTTTAAGATTTATGGATTAGATAGATACCGACGTTAAAGTTCATAGACTAAATTACTAATTTATTCTTATTATTCTTATTATTCTTATTGTTATGGGTGAAATTGGACCAACAAGAATGGGCTAGCTGAAGGGCTGTAGTGAAGGGTCAAACATGGAAAGAAGCCCCATACGAAGTCAAAATGGACCGAAACCGACAGGAGACCAGCCCAGGACGAGAAGTGACGAAGAAACGGACTTGGGCTGAAGCCCAAGCCCGTGGTCGGCCTCGGTCGAGGCCGAGGCCAACCACATGGCAAGGCCCCATCCTGGGCCTTGCCGTGGTATAACCATCGATGGGATGAAGCAAGGGCTTGGGCTCGGCCCAAGCCCATGGTCGGCCTCGGCCTAAGGCGAGGCCGACCAGTTTGGCAAGGCCCAATTTTGGGCCTTGCCTCGGTCCCTCATGCCACGTGTGCCCTCGGTCCAGCCCGATTCGGTCTTTCCTTTCCCCATTCGAAGACGGAAACCCACAAAAAGCCCTAGGAATGAAGCTATTTAAGCTCTCCCCCAGGGGGAGAGCAAGGTAAGTTCATTCCAGCTTACGACACTTTCCTACAACTCTCAAAACTCTCTCTGACTTAAGCATCAGAGCCTGTGTGGCCTACACCACACCGGTGTCCAGGTTTTTCTTGTCTTGCAGACCGCGTTCTTCCCCCAAGAATACAAATTCACCGTCGTTGTCACGTGGAGGTCAGGTGATATTTCTCCTGTCCAAAATTTGACAACAACACTTATTATTATTATTATTATTATTTTAGCTTGGGATTAATTTAGCTGTTAAAATAATTGTTATCGATTTTACTTTTTAAAAAATCAACTTTAACATGAAATAAATCAGTGTTGGATAATTTTCAATTTAAAACATGAAAAAAACATGTTATAATGTTTGATAAATTAATACTAGCTTGTGTAATTTGACTATAATGACTAAAGTAGGCATCCTAATAAAATTCACATGCTTTTAATTTAAAATCTCTAAATTTTTTGTTAAAATATTAAGAGAAACAATTGTCAGATTGTATTAGAAAATTAAGGTATAGTTTTTAACATAAAAATGGCTGCATTGAACTAATTAATTTGAAAATCTAACTACAGTCCTGTTTGATTAATAGTTGAGAAAGTATGATTTTAAAAATGAGGGATCATGACACAAAAACTAGGAGAGGGAATAATATGGTTGTATAGAAAAATATATGCGATATATGAAGTTAATCTTAATCTTGTTGAAATATAAAATTGAAATTTTTAAATTTTGAGCCAAATTTTAAAATCATGGTCGAGACAAAAATTGATAAAAATAGAATGAGTTGTGTTTGGAAGTGCTTTTAGGAAAAAGCTAAAAACACTTGTAATGTTTTATGAAAACGTACTTGTACTATATTTAAATAGTGTAGAATTAGACATTAAAATGATTAGTCATTAAGAATTTCGTACTAAAATTACATAAATATATTTGTTGATATCAGAATTTGGATCGTTAGATCAGTGGTAAGATTTATATTACCGAGAACTAAAAGTGCTTGCAAGATAGAAATAGGTGAACGGCGGGATGGTGGTAAGTCACCGATAGTCCGACGCTCAAGTCAGTAATCGAGTTTGAAAGTGGCTTAACTAGTAGACAAATGGTCGTATTTGGACGTACCTTTCCATCTACCGAGTTGTCGTATTTATAGGGTGGTTTAGAAACCGTTGTTATAATGGAGAGCGATAACCTCGCCTTGATTCCCATTGTACGTTAAGTATGAGAAACAGTTACCAAGTTGGATCGTTACTTAGTCGAACCGTTTATCATGGTCATTGCGACACCTATAGGGATCGATTTCAATGCTTAGCTGACCCCTTATAGTCGATCTCATGGCCAAGTCAACCCCTTAAGGGTGGTCTCAAGGTCTAGCCGACCCCTTTGGGCAGGCCTTATGGTATAGCCGACCCCTTGGGATCAAACTTATGGCTAAACTGACCTCTTGTGGGTCGGTCTCAAGGTTTAGATGCCCCATTTGGGGTCAGTCTCAATGTTTATCCGACCCCTTGTAGGTTAATCTCAAAGTCTAGCCAACTCCTTTAGGTAGGCCTTATGGTCTAGTATATCTCTTAGAATCGACCTTATGGCCGAGCTAACCTCTTGGGGGTCGATCTAAAGGCCGACCCGACCCTTTAGGAGACCCCTTGGGGTCGGTCTCAATACCTAACCGACCCTTTGGGTCGGTCTCAAGGTCTGGGATCGGCCTCATGGTTGAGCCGACCTCTTAGAGGGTTATTGATTCCCATTTTGAGCCTTTCTTTATGTCTCTTCCTTTGGTCCAATAAGCCTAGGCCACTTGCCTTCTTCCTTTAGTTCAGCCGATAATTTTCAACCACAACAATATTCACTAGATTTTTGTTTAGTTCATATTCACTAACACTTACTCTACTCAAAATGAAGTATGGTCAATTTCAAGATTTGTACCAATTATGTATATCATTTGAAAAGAACAAAAAAGAAAAAGACATTTTTTCAATGTTGTCATCTTCCCCCCATTTTATCTCTTCAGCTCAACGCTTTCCCCAATTATGTTGATATCGCTAGTCTACAAATCTTCTAAAATCGTAGTTGTTAGATTATCAAATGGGGCCTTGATTTGTTGTCTTTTTATATATGTTTTAAAAAATCTAGCTAAGTTTTGAAAACTAAAAAAAATAGTTTTCAAAATCTTGTTTTTGTGTTTTAGAATTTGTATAAGAATTAAAAATATTCTCGTAGGAAATATGAAACCCATTGTAGATAAGGGATGAAAAAATTAAAAAAAAAATCTCAAAAATAAAAAATAAAAAATTATCAAATGGGGCCTTGATTTTTTATTTTTTTAAAATGTGTTTGTTTTTTCATCATTTCTCTATAATGGGTTTCATCTTTCCTAAGAAAACATTTTGAATTCTTAGCCAAATTCTAAAAACAAAAACTACTTTTTAAAAACTACTTTTTTTTTAGTTTCAAAACTTGACTTGGTTTTTGAAAACATTTGTAAAAAGTAGATAAGAGAACAATGAAAACCTTGGGTAGAAATAGTATTTATAGGCTTAATTTTCAAAAATCATATGGTTATCGAGAGGGCCTTAATATCACGGATAATGAAGTAATGAAAAGTGAGAGTAGATTATATATATATATATATATATATATATAAATAATAGTATTATAATTATAATAAATGAAGTGCTGATAAAGTGAGGGTTAAGTGTTCCAATCACACCCATGAACTTTTAATTTGATCAATCAACCTCCTATACTTTGTTAAGTATTGCAATCAACATCTTCTATTAGTTGCTATTAAATTATTATTTAATTGGTCTTCACGTGTGTGACTCACACGTTAGTAAGAAAGAGTAAACTTGTGATTGACATATCTGGAAACAAAAATAAGTTTTATGTTTTAGAAAAAGAAGCGTAGGAAGTTTCAATTTAGTGGGTGTTTCCATTGTGATTTTTCTGGTCTTCTTTTTTTTTTTTTTTTTTCTTTACGAGAAAGAAGAAACCCTATAAGGCCAAGGAGATTGCAATCACCATAGCTGAAACTTCCATACCCAAATTAGCTAGTGATGGTTGCCCAATATGTACATCTCAGAGAGAGGGGCCACCATCATAATATCTTCAATGACAAGTTTGTCGTCCCCTACTCGCATATGAGTCACACATGTGAAGTCCAATTAAACGGTAATTTAATATCAATTAACAAAAGAGGCCGATTGCAACACCTAACAAAATACAGGGTTGATTGATCAAATTAAAAATTAAAGGGTGTGATTGTAACAACTTTCATAGTTCATGGGTGGTTTGTGCAATTTTTCCTAATATATAATAAACATATGAGAAGAAAAAAGAATGAGAGTAGGTTGTAATGTATTTTTATTAAAAAAGTAAATAAATATATTTTATATTTTAATTTAATTTAAAATGTTCAAAACATAATTGTAATTGACATTGTTATTTAATATTAAAATATTTTATTATTATTAATATAATTTCCTACAAAATTATAAGGGCATAACAGTAAAATGTCGTACTTTATTTTCATTTCTCGTGAGCATCCAAACAATAAATTTTAGGCCTCGTTTGATAACCATTTAGTTTTTTATTTTTTAAAATTATGTTTGTTTTCTCAGTATTTTTCTACTATGGTTTTCATTTTTCTTAAGAAAACACTTAAATTCTTAGCCAAATTTAACAAATTTTTAAAAACTACTTTTTTTAGTTTTCAAAATTTGACTTGGTTTTTTAAAACACAAGTAAGAAGTAGATAGCAAAACAAAGAAACTCATAGGTGAAAGTAGTGTTTATAAGCTTAATTTTCAAAACCAAATAATTTTCAAGCAGGGTCTTAATTTTCATGATCTCAAATCAATTTGATTCCAAACGTAAATACGTATATGAAATCATTTACATTTTTTTAATGTTAGTGTAATTTTGTAATATGCCGAAAATTAGGCTTAAATCACTACTTTCCTTATTTATCTTTTGTGTATAAGTTAGGAATAGTCTTTCTTGTAAAGTATGAATACAGATCAATAATATACAGAAATTTACATGGTATCAGAGCCATACCAAACTTAGGGTTCTGTCGCCGTCGTATCCTTGCCACCGCCTCAGATACCCTTCTGCCCATAGTTGTCTTCATCTCCGTCAAAGACCCAACGACGGCAAGCGATTCAGACCATATCCTCCAGTACCCACCAAATCCGCCTCCGATCTGCCAACCTAGATTCAGACCATATTCGATTTAAATCTCTAGTCAGCACCCACCAAATCCGCCAGATCGCCAGCCCAGATCCGCCTGCGTTCACACTCCATCTAGCCTCGCTGATCTAGTTCGTGAATACCCAGATTCGCCTCTGATCTAATTCGTGAACACCTAGATCCGCCTCCATTCGTTGATCTAGTTCGTGAACACCCTAGCGATCAGCTCCTCGTGCTTGCTCGTGAAGAACGACAACCCAAACTCCGCCGGAAACACACCAGACTGCGTCGCCGCCTCTCGCCTCCGCCGTTTGCTCACGATCGCCGCCGGACCAGTCGAAAAACGCCAGAGGAGACAGTCGCGCGTGTCTGCAGGTTGAGGTCACTGTGAGTTTCTCCTTAGAACGCGTGAAGAAGATAAGTTTTATCACTTAACCGGTTCACTAAAGACCAAACCGGTTCAATCAGACCATACCGGTTCAGTCATTCAAACCAGACCAGTTCAGTTCAATTTCGGTTCACCTGTTTGTTTGATTCAGTGTTTTCTTCATGGCGAAAGCTTATGGCTCTCTCTTCTGCACGAATTGTAAATTATATGGTCATAAATTTCTTGATTGTCCTACAATTGAGTGCAGGTATTATCACAAACGGGGTCACATTTTAGACAATTGTCCTATTCGACCACCTCGTCCTACAGGTAGATCCACCAAACCAAAGAACTTATCTAAAACTGATTCCTCATCTCTTGTTGCTGCTGCTTCTTCCTCTCCAGACCCCCATCTTCTTAGGTTTTCGATAAGTGATATTCATGGTTTACTGAAACAGATAATCTCTTCCAATTCCTCTGTTCTTGCAGTCCCAGGTAACTCTTGGCTTCTTGACTCTGCTTGTTGCAATCATATGACCTCTAATATCTCGCTTTTGTCTTCCTCAACTCCTGCTCCCTCTCTTCCTCCCATTCATGCTGTTGATGGAAATAGTATGTCTATTACACACATGGGTACTATTGCCACTCCCACTTTAACACTTCCCCACACCTACCATGTCCCTAATCTGACCTTTAATCTTGTCTCTATCGGTTAACTCTGTGATCTTGGTCTCACTGTTTGTTTTTCTTCTCATGGTTGTCAGGTTCAGGATCCACAAACAGGACAGATAGTTGGTACAGGACGCAAAGTGGAAAGATTGTTTGAGCTCACATCTCTTCAGCTCCCTGTTTCTCCTTCGATCTCTGCATCTGCCACTGATTCTACCATGTATCAATGGCATCTTCACCTTGGTCATGCATCCTCTGACAAACTTCACAAGTTTGTTGGCAATTTAAATAATGTTTCAAAATTTACTCCTTTTGACTGTTTGAATTGTAAGCTTGCGAAACAACCTGCTATGTCATTCCCTATTTCATCATCTTCATGCGATACTCCCTTTGGGCTTATTCACTCTGATATTTGGGTCCTGCTCCTACTTCTACTGTCAGTGGCTATCGTTATTTTGTTATATTTATTGATGACTATTCTCGCTTTACTTGGATATATTTTCTGAAAAATCGCTTTGCTTTATCTCAAATTTATATTGTGTTTGCCAATATGATCCAAACGCAATTTTCTCGAACCATTAAAATCTTTCGCACAGACAATGCCATGGAGTATAAGGATTCGAACCTTATCTCTTTTCTTACCCAACAGGGCACACTGATTCAATGCTCATGCCCACACACCTCCCAACAAAATGGACGAGCAGAACGCAAACATCGCCATATCTTGGACTCTGTTCTTGCCCAACTTCTCTCTGCATCTTGCCCTGAGAAATTTTGGGGGGAGGCTACTCTCACCTCTGTCTATGTCATCAATCGTCTTCCATCTTCTGTTCTTCAGAATATCTCTCCTTTTGAAAGCTTATATGGTACTCCTCTTCTTACGATCATCTTAAAGTTTTTGGTTGTGCATGTTTTGTCCTCCTTCAACCTTATGAACATACCAAACTTGAACCACATGCTCGCTTATGTTGCTTTCTTAGCTACGGCACAGAGCACAAAGGTTTTCGTGTTGGGATCCTATCTCCAAAAGGTTACGTATCTCTCGACTTGTAACCTTTTGGGAACATAGTATGTTCTCTAGTCTCTCATTTTTCCATGCTTCTCTCTCTAGTCCCCAACCATTTTTTACTGATCTCTCCAGTGACCTTTTTCCCCCGTCTGATCTTCCATGTGCTCCCCACCTTCATCACCTAGCCCCTGACTCTGCACCTTTGAATCCAGTATTGGCTTCAAATGATCCAGGTATAAATCTTGATCCTTCACATAACCCTGGGCTTGATCAATCTGCTCATGTCTCTGCTGTCCCAGATCAGACATCTGTAGTCTTGGCAGAACCTGAACTTGAACCTGCACCTGTCACCTCCGTTTGTCGCTCCATTCGGGTAAGAGAAGCTCCCCATCACCTCCAGGATTATCATTGTTTTTCTACCATCGTGTATCTAGTTGAACCTTCATCTCATCATGAGGTCAGTACTAACCCTCTTTGGCAACAAGCAATGAATGAGGAACTATAGGCTTTAGAAAAGACTCATACTTGGGATTACGTGGATCTACCCCCTGGCAAACGACTTATTGGCTGTAAGTGGATTTACAAAATCAAAACCCACTCTGATGGTTCTATTGAACGGTATAAAGCTCGTCTTGTTGCAAAAGGTTATTATCAGGAGTATGGTATTGACTATGAAGAAACATTTGCCCCAGTTGCTCGAATGTCATCTGTTCGTAGTCTGTTAGCTGTTGCAGCTGCCAAACAGTGGCCCCTTCTTCAGATGGATGTTAAAAATGCGTTCCTCAATGGTACTCTCTCTGAGGAGGTTTATATGAAACCCCCACCTGGTACTTCTCCTCCACCTCAGAAAGTCTGTCTCCTTCGCCACACTTTGTATTGTCTGAAGCAAGCTCCATGAGCTTGGTTTGCCACATTCAGTTCCACCATAACTCAACTTGGGTTTACTTCTAGTCCTCATGATACAACACTGTTTACTCATAAGACTTCTCAGGGTATGGTCTTTCTTCTTCTTTATGTTGATGACATGATTATTACAGGAGAAGATCCTCAGGCTATCTCTGATTTGAAATGCTACCTTGGAAAACATTTTGAGATGAAAGACTTGGGATCACTCAGTTACTTCCTTGGCCTTGAGGTGTCATCTCACTCTGATGGGTATTATCTATCTCAAGCAAAATATGCTTCAGATCTGGCTCGATCGGGTATTACTGACTCTATCACATCATCAACACCACTGGATTCAAATGTTCGCCTAACTCCTTTCGACGGTGTTCCTCTTGAAGATGCTACGTTGTATCGACAACTTGTTGGCAGCCTTATTTATCTGACCGTGACTCGCCCAGATATTGCATATGTTGTGCACATTGTTAGTCAATTTATGGCTTCTCCTCGGACCATTCATTTCATTGTTGTACTCCACATTCTAAGATATGTCAAAGGCACTCTTGGTCATGGACTTCAGTTCTCTTCTCAGTCATCCTTGGTGTTATCTGGTTATTCTGATGCTGATTGGGCTGGTGATCCCACTGATCGACGTTCCACCACAGGTTACTGCTTCTACTTGGGTGATTCTCTCATCTCTTGGCGAAGCAAGAAACAATCTGTTGTCTCACGTTCCAGTACAGAATCTGAATATCATGCCCTTGCTGATGCTACTTCTAAGTTACTATGGCTTCGCTGGCTTCTTGTTGATATGGGTGTTCCTCAACCGTTTGCTACGATACTTCATTGTGACAATCACAGTGCCATCCAGATTGCTCACAATGATGTTTTTCATGAACGCACCAAACACATTGAGAATGACTGTCACTTTGTTTGTCATCATCTCTAGAGCAACATTGTTCTTTTACGATCCATCTCCACTGCGGATCAACCAACTGACATCTTCACCAAAGCATTGCCACCCGGTCACTTTACTCAGCTACTTCGCAAACTCAAGTTGGTTGCTACTCTACCACCTTGAGTTTGAGGGAGGGTGTTAGTGTAATTTTGTAATATGCCGAAAATTAGGCTTAAATCACTACTTTCCTTATTTAACTTTTCTGTATAAGTTAGGAATAGTCTTTCTTGTAAAGTATGAATACATATCAATAATATACAGAAATTTACATTTAAAATTCTAGATTTTGAAATCCTTCCTCCCTAAATCTATTAGCCAAAAAGAGCATTAAAAAAATATAAAATAACTAAAAAAAGGTTACGGACAGAAATAAAATTTTGCGCACGAGAGGATAAACGTGGCACATAGATCAAAGTTTAGATATTTAGTATAATATTTTTTAAGTTAAAATATCATTTTGGTCTTGTAGTTCATATACTTTTAAATGTCTAATTTTAGTCCATGTATTTTTAATAAAATTTAAAATTGATTCCTACTCTTAGTTCATTATTAAGTTTTCTAAAAAGAAATAGTTTCTAATAGCTTTCCATCTATAAATTTTAGAAATATGTTCACATTGTGTTTTTTCTTGTATTACAATTATCATTATTATTTAACTAATTTTGATAAAAATTAACTTCAAACATATTATATGGACCAATTTTAAGCTTTATTGCAAGTTCGGAGACTAAAATTGAACATTTAAAAGCACATAGATCAAAATAAAATAAAACCTAAAATATAAGAACTAAAATGGTATTTTAACCTAAATTTTTATCAAGTGATAGAAATTTGAGTAGATAAGTAAAGATGAGTAATACTTAAATATACATACATACATACCCACTTTAAAAAAAAAGTTTAAAAAAAAACAAAAAAACTCTATTTCAGCAAAATTAAACTTTTTTTGTGAAGAGCAAAATAAAAAACAAATACAAATTTAAACGTATAAAAAACCAGAAAGCCAGTTGTTTTTTTGTTTTTGTTTTTTACTGTGAAAATCCAATTTTTTTTAAAGTATATATAGCTGAAGGACCGGTTAGGTTTTAATTAAAAAACAGAAATATTAACCTTTGATTAATAACCATAAATACTACTTCCACTTATTTATTTTATTCGCTATTTTTATAATTGTTTTCAAAATGAAAGCCAATTTTTGAAAACTAAAAAAAGTATATATATATTTTTTAATTTGTTGTTGTTTTTAAAATTTGACTAAGATTTCAAATGTTTGTTTAAGAAAGATCAGAATTATTGTTAAGAAATTGTAAGAAAACAAACCTAATTTTCAAACCCAAAACAAAAAATCAAGTGGTTTCCTAGTTATTGAACGGCCAATTTTTTTCTTCTTACAAATGGAAAATATAGAAAATAAATAAAAATTCAAACATATTATAGTATTACGAAGAGAAACAAAATACATTTTTTATCCCTGAAGTTTGAGTGTTTGGTTGTATTTAGGTCCATGTCATTAACACTTTTTGCCATTCTATTAATTTTTTGTTATATAGGCCTAACTGGACATTTTATTATTATTATTATTATTGGGCTATGTGACATAAATATATATTAATTTTATATTTATGAGGTTGTTGGCAAAAACATATTTATTTTATTTTTTTTTCTTTTTTCTTTCTCCTCCTCACCTTCACCTCCATCACAACCTCATTGTCGTTGTCAACTACCAATTCCTCTTAAACACAGGTAGGTTATGATAAGGACAACGACCCTCAACACATATCACATATCTCCACAATGATATGATATTGTTCACTTTCGGCATAAGCCCTCATGACTTTACTTTTTGTTTCTCAAAAATGTCTCATATCAATTGAGATAATTGTCCTCACTTATATACCATAGATTTCTTCCTTCTCTAGCCAATGTGGGACTTTTGTTAGCACTCTTAACAATCCTCCCCTCGAACAAAGTACCACACTTGAACCTCTCCTCGAACAAATCCGTTCACTCCCAACAAAGAGCTTACTCTTCATCTCGAGGCACAACCGGTTCATCTCGAGGCAACATCCAAATAAAGTACAAACACACGGATCACACTTGCTTTTATCAAGGCGAGAAGAGAAGAACACCCAGATAGAGCATGACACTTGCTCTTATCTCTAGATTAATATGATATTGTCCACTTTGAGTATAAGCCCTCATGGCTGTGCTTTTAATTTTCTCAAAAAGCCTCATATCAATAGAGATAATTGTCCTCACTTATATACCATGAATCTCTCCATTCCTTAGCCAATGTGGAACTTTTATTAGCACTCCTAACAAGTTCAAAATTTCTTCACCTTATATATTTGAATTAAAATACAAAAAAATGACCAAAAAAGAAATAATTCGAAACAAGTCTAATATCTAGTTAGAATTGTATTGGGTGAAAAAATTTGTAGCCGAAAATAATAAAAATTTGTCTAAAAAGGTGTTAACCTAACCCAACGGAGTTATAAAGTAAGGTTGATTTTGGATAATGGATGGGATTTAAAATCTTATCCAAACGAATATGTGTGTGTCCGTTCCGTTCATTAAATTGCATTGGTTCAATGGCACTGTTTCGTGCATGAATCGCAGGGGCAGTTAGGAAGTTTCCCCTTTCAATTTTCTATCGTAATAATGTCCATAAATCTCGGAACTCCGACATGCCTCTCATAAATACCCTTCCATCTATAAAAATAAACGTTAAATTACAAATTATAATTATTATAATTATTTTTTAAAAAATTCAATCACACATGGAGTGAGAATTCAAATCTCGACTTTTTTGTTGATGATATAATGTATTAATCAGTTAGTTATATTTAAGTTAACTTCACATAAAATTTTCAAACTTTAAAAGTTGTGTCCATTTAATCCATATAATTTACAAACTTTACAATATATTCATAAATTGTTAATATTGTATCTAATAGATTTTATGTTTTTTTTAATATGTGTCTAATAGATTTATGTTGTTGACTCTAATACTTCGACATTCTCATATTAGGCTGACATATTATTTAAGAGTTTGAATAAATTTAGATGTTTGGTAGGGTTTTTTTTTCTTGAGTTCAACAACATGTGAGGTGAAGGAATTTGAATCTCCAACTTATTGGTTGATGATACATACTATACATACTATAACCAGTTAAGTTGTGTTTAGGCATAGTTATTATGTTAATAAGGTTAACAGAATGACCTGTCAAACACAATATTAAAAGTTCATAGGTTTATTGTAAACTTTTTAAATACATGAACTAGCTAGAGATACAACATTGAAAGTTTAAGAAGACATTGAACCTACCAACTTAGATTAAATTACAAATATAGTTTCTATTGTCTAGACAACGTTTCAGTTTGGTCTTTTAGTTTTAAAATTTTTAATTTTGTTCATATTAATTGAATTTTGTTTTAATTTGGTCCCTATAGTGTTCAAACATCTTCAAATTGAATATATAGTTTGGTCAAACTTCACAAACCAACACAATTACCCAAGCATAAAACATCAATTGTGTTGATTTGTGAAGTTCGACCAAACTATAGTTCAAATGGTCTTTAAGAGGGTTGTTTGGAGTGTGGATTATAATAACTTGTGTTATAATAACATGTGGAATAACCTGCACTCCAAACACAGACTATTATAATCTCAGACTAAACAACTCTGCATTTTAAACAATATTATATAATTCTACAGATTATTATAATCTATGTTATTATAACTCACTCAGTGCCCCAAACAGTTGTTAAGAGGTTTGAATTCTCACACTCATATATGGTTGAAAACCAATAGAGATTATATTTTTTTAGTACACCATACAAATTGTGTTGAAATTGTTAGAATAGAAGATAAATTATTTTATTTTATTTTTTTAGTTAAACAATATATTGGAATGAAGATTAGAAATCTTTCGATCAATGTTATATACCTCAATTGATCGACCTTAAAGTTTGGCATGGAGAGGTCATTTTTTTAAGTTTAAAAACACGTGAGTGGAAAATTTAAACCTCTAACCTCTCAAGCAAGTGTAAATATTTTTAGTAGTTGAGCTATGCTCTCTCAAAGATATATATATATTTTTTTTTTGAGTTAAATTATTATGAAAGTAGAGAGTCGAATCATCAAATTTTATAATGGTAATTGATGTTACATCCAATTAGTTAGGCAAGATTGGCAAATGAGAGACCAAATATGTAATTTAACTTATGAATTAAACGTCTATAAAAACCAGTCAACTCTACGGTTACGCCGTCGACTCTCACTATTTCTATCTCCTTTTTCTCTCTCTCTCTGTTTCCCCCTTCTTCACCATTCCCAAATCCACACTCTCAATTCTCAAATCTACGCCGGAAAATGTCGCAGCGACCGGGCAGGCACCAGAGGAGGCCTTCGCAGGGCGTTTTCATGGCCGCCGATTACCTCTCCGAACCGCCTCCGCCGGCCGGACCGGCATCGGCAGTTGAATCCGCCGGTCCGCAATCGGATCTCCTGTCTCGACCGCCGCAGCAGAGCCGCAACGCTGATCCGGCGGCGGCAAGGCCTCCTGCTCCGGCGGCGTCGAATGAAGCTCCGAACCCGGCGTGCTAGCGGACCTAACGCAGGGATTCGACGCGTCGTTTTGTTCTATCGGAAGATGAAGATGAAGTATGTTCTGTTTTCGATCTGTCGTTTCGTTTCGTTTTTTGTTTGGGTAAGATTTGGTTTAGTTGTTGTGCATGAATCTTATCTCACAGAAATTGTGGGGAAATTTGCAGTTAAATTAAATCTCAGTTTCTTTTTCTTTTTCTTTTTTTCTCTCTTTCTCTTTTCTGTTATTTTTCTATGTTGACCCGAACCCAAAGAAAGGTGACGTTTTATGAGCGGAAATCGGTGCTGCGACGGGACCCAGATTGTTTCGATTGTCGTGTTTATTTAGTCTCTTAAGTTCAAATCATTTCAAACTTTATTTTAACAAAGTTGAATCGAATTAGTAATTAAATGTTGAATTTGCGTATTGATTGAACTGGTAAGTAATGATTTCACATGATGAAATTGGCTAATTTAATAAAACAAATAGTGGACAGGCCGAATCGTAGTTTGAAATATATTCTTCCCCATGGTTTCCTCGAATTATTAAGGTCTCGATTGATAACCATTTGATTTTTTGTTTTTGAGTTTTGAAAATTAAGCCTATAAATACTACTTCCACCTATGACTTTTCATGTTTTCTTAACTATTTTTTAAATGTGTTTTCTTAAACTAAGCTAAGTTTTGAAAACTAAAAAAAATAGTTTTCAAAAACTTGTTTTTGTTTTTAGAATTTGGCTAAGAATTCAAGTGTTTTTTTTTTAATATGAAAACCATTGTAGATAAATGATGAGAAAATAAACACAATTTTTAAAAATAAAAAATCAAATGGTTATCAAACGGTGCCTAAATAGTTATCAAACAGGGTCTAAATGATTATCAAACAAGCCTTAATTATAACATTTTTTAAAAAATGAAAGAGTACATTCAAATCCATATATATTTGTTCGTTTTAATGATAATACTTTAAAAAGAGAGAGAGAGAATCTATTATTAATGTTAGGTCGTATTAAGTTACAAATTTAATCATAATTTCTACAACTTTGTTTAATTCTAAAGCTTTCAAAAGCTTCTACTACATCAATAAATTTTTTATTTTGATTCTAATAAGCCTTTGATGCTAACACTATTACATTAATATTGACATGAAGTACTAAATGAATGTAACAAGTAACTATATGTCACAACGTGATACAAAAAAATATGTTTGGTAGATAAAATAAAGTTAGGAAAACTAAGGACCGTTTGGTAGGCAACCTGAAAACAAAATTTTGAAAACAAGCGATTCAGTAAAAACAAAGTTATATTTCATGTTTTCATATATGTGTTTGGTAGCAGATTTAGAAATTAGATTCTAATTTAAACAATTATTCAAAATGTGTTCAATAATACATTCATAGAACATGAAATTAGTTGTAGTTGCAAAACTAAATATTAAGTTAAATATAAACCATTATTAATTAATTTATAAACATGTTTTTTTTTAAAACAAAATTGTATAATCATTACTTTACAATATCATATAATTTATAATATATTATATTATACATATTCTAATTTAACAAAAATAAATAGAGTTTATAACATGGAATATTATATTTATTAAAGCTATTATTTTTTTAAATATAATTTTGCATTTTAAAATTTCAAATTCAAAATCTGGATACATTAAAAACATAAAGGGGTTGTTTGGGGCGTGAGTTATAATAACATGTGTTATAATAGTCTATGGAGTACTATGTATCCCAAACACAGATTATTATAATATAGATTAAACAACTATGTATTTTAAACAATATTATATAACTCCACAGACTATTATAACACATGCTATTATAACTCCACTCAATGCCCTAAACATCCTCAAAAATATTATTTTCAGAATTTCAATTATTTGGATATAGAATCTGGAAACAATTTTAGATTCTGCATCTGCCAAATTCATATTCAATGAACTCAGTAAATCTGAAAATATAAAACAAAATCTTGCCTAACTCTAAGGCCCCGTTTGATAATCATTTTATTTTTGGTTTTTCAAAATTAAGCCTATAAATACTACTTCCACATATGGGTGTCCATGTTTTCTTATCTACTTTTTACATATGTTTTCAAAAACGAAGTCAAGTTTTGAAAACTAAAATAATTAGTTTTCAAAAACTTGTGTTTTGTTTTTTGAATATGGCTAGAAATTCAAATGTTTCCTTAAAAAATATAGTATCATTGTAGAGAGAAGATAAAAACTATTGTAAAGAAATGGTAAGAAAACAAGCACAAATTTCAAAAGTCAAATGGTTGTTAAATGAGGCTTAATGATTATCAAACATGACCTAAATGTTAGCTCAAGTTGACCGTTGTAAATTTATTTTGTTTCTTGTCTTATTATTACTTTTATTATTTTATTTTTTTTTGTGCTTTCCAATTTCAAATGTTTTCTTTTAAGTCAATTTAATATGTTGACTGCCACCGAAAACGATCCAATCCTAACTTTTATGTCAATTTAATATGAATATTAATATAATACGAGCTAAAGTGAGCTTAACTTAATGGTAATTGACATGTATCATCAAATTAAGATGTCAGAAGTTCGAACCCCTATTCTCAAATGTTGTTGAATTAACGAAAAAAGAAATATATAATATGAGAATTTAAATCTCGTTTTGCTATTTAGAAAAAATCATAAGAATCAATTACATTAGCTTCCCACTGACGGTGGACATTCGAATAGTCAAATTCAATAATATGGATTTATAATTGTGCAAGTTGATGAGGTTTAGAGTGTTTTTAAGGTTAATCAAACTATTTAGCAAATCATAGACCTTTTTTTGACCTTTTTTTTTTCTTTTAAATGAAGCAAAACATGGACATTTGTATTTTTAAAACAAGCAGTCATGTGATTTTCAAATTATAACCATACCATTTAATTATTCAACTATAAGTCACACAATAAGTTTCAATCCAAAAAAAAAAAAGTCACACCATATGTACTAATTTCATCTAATTATTTAATTACGAAGTCACACCATATGTACTGATTTCATTGATACGAGGAAAAGTCAACCATTAGTACAGTTAGCTATTCACATAACAGTAGTGTATTATTTTTATTTGTAAAATAGCTAAATTACAAAGGTGAATAGATTTTTTTTTTTTAATTTTTATAAATCATTATTCACATTACTATTATGTGAATAGTTTAAGGATGGGGAATCAAAGAGACTTATTTATTATTATGAAGATGCCAAATATATATTCTCGTGCAATTGAACTTACAGTAAATATTTAATGTCATGCAGTTGATAATGTTAAATTGACATTTAACTTGGTCAACTTATTGGATAGAAATGTTCTCCTTAAGAAGACTCCCTCAATAACCTTTTAAAAAAGTACTTGTTTTATTACAAAATTAAAGCAGGAAAAAAAAACTACTCATCCAATTAACACGTGTAATTAACATTTTTTTTCTCTTTGAGTTCAACACTTGTGGGGTGGGGGATTGAACCATCGATCTATGATAAATAGCTTGTCGAAGGCTCTATTAAATATATTTATAAACATAAACCTCTAAAATTTGCAATAATAATGGCTAAGGTCGATCACAAGGATTGAATTTCTTAATTCATTTAAGTACCGTAATTACTCTCACTTAACTTTATTTAGAGAAAGAAATCAAATGCTAACAAGCTAAACTAAAGAGCTAACCTAAAAAGCAAAAGATAAATTGAGACACAATAGGAGAGAGATATCCTAGGGAATCAATTTCACCAATTAGACTTACATAGAAAACTACCAAGATTTGTCATGCAAATATTCCATAAGCCAAGAAGTGAGGGTGTTAATTGACTCTATCAAGCACAATTAACTCTCATGCAATGTTATAAACCTAATATCTCTATCTAGATTTTAATAACATGCAAGGCTTTAAGCAACTTCTTTTAAGGACTTCTAAGAGAATTCTCCATTTTCATGTAAGAATTTACAAATAGTCATGCAATTAAGTTCTAGCCTAAACCATACTTTTTCAAGCACAAATTCAGACCAATAAAGCAAACAATCTTTGATCAAGAGATTATAAGCATTAAATACATAAAAGCATGAATGAAACAAAAAACATTCACTCAAGGTATTTAATCAATTAAAAAACACTCAAGTCTAATGGCTACATCAAAACTCCAAGTATTAGGAACAAAGATACTTAGATTCATAGAATTAAACCTCTAAGTTCCCAATTTACAGCCACAAAACATAAACTAAAACTAAAGAAAAAGGAAGAAATTAGCAAACATTGGTCGATCCCGCGTTCCCGTCGTGATCTCCACGTCCTCCAAGCTTTGGATCTTCAAAAATGCTCCACAAATGCTCCCTAAACCTTCAATTTTAGCTTGGAATCGAGATTAGGGCTCCCAGCTCTCGGATTGGCCTCCCAAAACGGCGCAAAAAATGATGTTATATAAAAAATCTTGAGGTAGCTCTATAAGAAAAATCGTTTGCGGGCGTTTCTAGACGAAAAACAGCATTTTTTCGATTTTTGTAGCGTCGAGACGCTATAGACAGCGTCGCGAGGCTACCCTGCAGACAGCACTGGCAGTTTTTGCTATATCTTTTCGCTCGGATGTCCGAATGACCTTCGGTTTGATGCGTTGGAACCGTGATTCGATGTAGAATCTCCCGAAATGTGCTTTATGCTCAAATAACATCTTTAATCTTCTTGAATTTTCAATTAAGCTTCAAGAGGCTCCAATATCCACCAAAATATTCTCAAATACTTGGTTTTGCTCCTCAAGCTCGGTTTCTACAAAATTAAGAGAAATAGGCATAAAAGCTCACAAAATAATCACAAAACTAGCATAAAATAATAGGAAATAAGATAGCATAAATACATACTATCAATCTCTAAGATGGTAAATTAGTTTCTTATCTACCGAGCTATACTCGAATTGATGTAATTAATTGTTGTTCAATTTACAAAATTCAATAATTATATGATAGTGTAAGTGGAATTCACTCCATTTAGAAGAGACAAAAGAAATCAACCAGATGGATACCAAAGTCACTTTTAAAAACCTAATCAACCATCCAACACAAAAATTTCCCAAAAAACAAAATGGATTTCAACATATCAAAACTAACAAAAAATTATTGGTTAATATACTAGATTATCCCATTCTACTTTCAAATTTTGTTCATTTTGGTTGGTATACTTTCAAAACGTCCATTTAGTTATTATACACTTTCAACTTTTGCCAATTTTAGTCAATCTACTTTCTAAATCTCCATTCCTATACTTTGGAAAAGCGCTGGATTTTTTTATCAATTAATTTTTTAAAATCAAACTTTGAAAATTTTCATTTTAACCTTCAAATTTTGAATTTTTTTTCCAAAAAAAAAAAAAAAACCTTTGTTGATGCATGAATTCGGACAAAGGGTACGCACCTGATTTGCACGTGAAGCCATAGTGAATTTATATTTGTGAGGGGAAAGAGGTGGCCTGCAAAACAAAGAAACCTGCACACTGGTGTGGTGCTTGCCACCTGCTTTGATGCTTAAGTCAGGGAGGAAAATACTATAGTAAGCTATTAGAGAGTGAAGACTAAGAATGAATTACCTCCAATGGATTTATAATGATGTATTTATATGAGGATGACCTAGGGTCTTTCCCCCCTTTGCAAATTGGATTAGGTCTAGGATTGAGGTGGAGCTCTTAGGAGTATATTGGGCTAGAGACATGTGGGGAGCACGTTTTCGTAAGCAAGAATTGGTCGGCCTATTCGGCTCGGCTCGGTCCGATTTGAGCTGATTTAAGTCTTTTAGCTTTTGGTTCTTCTCTTACTTTTTCAAACCCAATTTCATCCTTGGCCTCTGTTCAAATCTCGTTTGATCCAATTGTCTTCTATTCTCTTGGATTTGATTCGGTTTTACCTATTCTCTTGTTTGACCCATGTTGGGATTTGTGGTTTAGCTTATTTTTGGGTTGGACACTCAAAGTCCAATTTAGGAGTTTATATTTGCAAATTTGTCCTCGGAGAATAATATATAACCCAAGTACAAGGCGTCTTCTATATTTCCTTGAGTTTTGGTTTTGGAATGACCTATCAAGCCTTTGGGTTGTTTTTCTGGCTTTCAAATATTTATAACAAAAAGATTTGGAGTTGACCAAAAATTTTATTTTGGAATGACCTATCAAGCCCATTGGACTGATTTTATGTTTTCCAACATTTATAAGGAAAATATTTGGGGTTGGCCCCAAATTTGATTTTGGAATGACCTATCAAGCCCATTGAGCTGATTTTTTGGCTTTCCAATATTTGTAACATAAGAAATTATAAGACCCCATATTTAATTATGACTCATCAAAAGATTTATCTTAGATTTTAAGTCATGCTTGGACCAATTAACTAAGCCCCTTTTGAGGACCCAATTAACCACCTCTAAGATTTGCGTCCTCCACACTTAAGGAGAGTTTTGCACAATCGGGACCTTTTGTCTTAGCTAGAGTGGTATTAATTTTGCAATTAAACACTCATGATGTGCAAGTATACACAATCTAATGCAGCAAGTGATAAATATATTTATATCGTTCTCCTCAGGGATTAGTCCAAGAATTTTATTAAGCTTGAGCTCAATTTTAGTGAATATAAAGGGTAACCAAACAAAAACACATTCAATGGGCTTTTAAAGAAATAAAACTAAGCTAGCTCAACCAACACCAAGCTTACAATAACAGGCAAAAGAACTAAAACAAGTAATAACAGATGAATCACTTAGAGTTAAAAACAGGCTTGGATTAGAGAGTTCTTATACTGTTTTGAAGACTCAATGCTGCAGCAAAAGTCATGCTAAATCACACCACACAACATTCCAACACGGAATCTTCCCAGATTTCCTTAAATTGTAGCTAAATTTCCATTTAAACTACTCAAAATAAACTCATTACTTGTGTGCACTAAGTGGGTGATTATCCCTAATCAACCCATTTCACTGCAAGCTTAACTTGTAATCAGTCTTAGTGAGAATTGAAGCAATCAGTTTCCTATTCTTTTTCCCAGAATGCAAGGAAATAGTAGATGAAAAAGGTTGGCCAAACATAATTCATCTTAAGAAATAAAAACACTCCAAATTAGTATTCAATAGCAGAAACAACCGAGCAAAACTCCTCTTACAATATAAGATTTCTCTAATCCTTGCCTTAAACTATTTAGCTCATAATTACAACAACAAAACTACTAATATCTACTTGAAAATTCATTACAGCAGTCAAGAAAAATGGAAAAGCAACAAAAGGAAGAATAACAATAAGAAGAGAAGAGAAATTATAAGGTGAAGAGCTTCTAAATGAATCCTTCTTTCTTCCTCAGCTTTCCCAAGGTAGATAGCCTTCTTTTTAGCTCATTTCTTTCCTTTTTCGTAAAACTTCTTTTTAGCTCATTTTTTTAGCTAATCCATTTGTCAAACTCGATCAAAAAGCAAGGAAAAAATAGTAAAAATACCTTAAAGTTCCCAACCGGCGACTTGTTGATAAGCAGGGGCACATGTTGGCATGTGTCTGATATAAGTTAGCACACACCAGATTCCTTTTTTGGGTGAGGCCAACCTGAGGTCAGCTCGGCCTCTTTCTTTCTTTCTTTTTTGATCGCCCATGTGGCTCGGCTCGACTATGTGGCCTCGACCAGCCCTCGACCAATTGCTTCTATTTTTTTAGTATTGATTTATGGATCAATACTTGCTTTTTGTTTAATAGGGAAGCATATTCTTTGTTGCTTGCTGCTCTAATTAGCTTCCAAACCAGTAGTCCTCATTTGTGATAAGTGAGATTTATAGTTTATTATTATCTTTATCAACTATTCTGCATTTAAAGTATAATTTTCCATGAACATGATATTCTTCATGATATCAAAAGTCCAATGAAAATACTTTTAAGTGATTTGATGCAGGTGCTATGTTGATTTAACTGAATAAAACATATTCATAATTTCACATATGAGGAATTAATGTATGTTAGGAATTTCATAAAATGGGTATGTATTCAACTAACTTATTATATTAAATAAACAATTGTATGACCTTCAAAATTCCATATGACAATTTTTTTTTCTAATACTTCATGACATTCCTAGTTTATTCATGATGTTCTACTCATATTCATTATATCACTAAGTCATACAAGGTTTTATCTTGAAACATACAGAGCATGACATGTTAATTAGTGAATTCTAAAACAGAGTACAAGGAGATGCCATTGTAAAGAAGACAACAGATAA
Source organism: Trichosanthes truncata (assembly GCA_033996785.1). NCBI lineage: Eukaryota > Viridiplantae > Streptophyta > Magnoliopsida > Cucurbitales > Cucurbitaceae > Trichosanthes > Trichosanthes truncata. The sequence continues at coordinate 56,097,584 of JAWPNB010000003.1, forward strand.
ACAACTATTTCATGATAATTGTATCATCTAGCTTTTAAATTTTTAATGTAGTATTAGAAAGTTTTCGAGTTCGAAATAAACTTATCTGGGATTTTGCAGTTTTGTAGAGATCTTTGATGTTAAGGCTCCTAAATTTGCTCTGATTGATGTATATCTTTTGGATTAATATCAAGAAAAATGACAAGCTATCTTGGCCTCTGCTCAGCCATGGTGGTCCCAGCTCGGCCATGTTGGCATCGGCTCAATCAGTTCCCAATTCAGCTTTTGCTCTAATGTTGCGTGAACTGTCTTCTGCCTCAAATTTTATTCTTTGAAACCTTCTTCTAAATCAACTTTTGCTTTTAATATGAAAGCATATCATTTTTTTTCGTTCTTTGTTTAATGGGGAGACATATTCCCTTTTAAGCCCTTTATTCAACGATGATCTTGATTGCATGAAGAATTGACTTGAATAGAGATAGATTATCAAAATATAACTTGCATGGATGGTTATAGAGTGAAAAATGATATTCATGTCTAGTTAACTTAGATAAATCTATCAAAATTAGGAAGTCATTATCATGATACTAGATATTAGACTACTGATAATAAACCTCAAGGTGTTCTGCATTATAGGGATTTGATAAAGTCTTCCCTCTCTGAGGATGAAGTAAGCGCTTTCTTTTCTGAGGATGAGGTGAGCTCAAACCTATTTGAGGATGAGATGAGCTCAAACCTTTTTGAGGATGGGATAAACTCAAATCTGTTTGAGGATGAAGTGTTTGAGGATAAGGTGAGCTCAAACTCTTGTGAGGATGGGGTAAACTCTTCCCCGCCTATGGATGAAGTGAGCTCAAACCCTTTTGAGGATGAGGTCAGTTCTTCCCCACTTGAGGATGAGGTGAGCTCAAACCTATTTGAAGATGAGGTGAGCTCAAACCTCATTTGTGCCATTATTGGAATTTCTGGTCTAGTTGAATTGCCTCTATCTAACTTGACTTCTTCTACCTTGGCTCAGCCAACTGGGCTTGGCTCAACCTCATTACGCTCAGCTCGGCCATGTTGGACTTGGCTTGGTCATCATTGCTTTTAGCTTGACCAGTCTTGACATGATTCAGCTAGTCATCAAATGATATTCTAAATTAATATCGAGTAAAATGATGAGTCATCTTGGCCTAAGTCTTGGCTTCGGCTCAACCTTTGCTCAGGTCGACCTCAACTCAAGTCCTCCTCATCTTGGCCTCAATCTTCATTAGAATCCATCTTTCGTCTTTTTTGATACATTGATATAAGGATAGAGTTTTGTCTTTGCCTCGGCCAAAGTGGCCTCGACCTCGGCTTTGTCTGACTCTGTCTTCATTCAACTTCTCTGGTTGGTTACGAATTCTTCTTGTTGAATGAGACTCCGATCAGTTTTTCTTTCTTTGGAAACCTCTATTTTTTTTTGTTGATACACTTAGGCTTTCAAAGAAAATACATGGGATGGCCTCACATTGGCTCGGATTGACCTCGGGTCAGGTAGAGTCGGCTTAAGCTCGGATCGAGTTGGCCTCGGTCTTCCCATAAAGTATTAGGGTTTGGCCTTAACCCTGACTAGTACGACTACTATGGCATCCTCACAATTTTTCTCGTTTGTTCCTATCTGGAATAAACTTTTCCTTTGGATTCTGACAATGAGCATATGATTTGCCCAAGTCTTTTTCCATCGGGGCTTTTCCTTTGGGGGGATCGCGAACGAATCTTTCCTGATGGTGATTGAAGATCTGATCTGACTTATGTCGCTTCTCAGCCAAGATAGTCGGGTTGACCTCGGGTCTTCCCTCATTTAGAAGAGGCCGAGGTGAGCTCATCCCTAGTGAACGGAGCATTGTGATATTCTTCTTTAGTGCTTCGAGTTATTCTAGTCAACTCTCCCTAGTATGAGGTCGAGGTGAGCTCTGAAGGAATGAATGTTTCACTCCGCAGCAGAAGCATTTGATCGTCTTTGATTTTATTTAAAATTAAACTAAAAAATAAGATTAAGTAAACTTACTTGAAGTAAATATGGAAATATTTATGACATGTCTTTATCTCCTCCACAAAGTCTTCTTAGCTATGACTCGAACACATGACCAAGGCTTGTGGGAGCCTCTTGAAAGAAAATTCACAAAGGATTGGAGAGGAAAAGGTCTAGAGAGAATTCTCTAATTCTCTATTGAGGAGATGTGTGTTATGTCTAATGACTCAACTCAAGGGTCCTATGTATAGAGACCAAGGGAAAATCTTTGTCATAATTAAAATATTATATTTTAATATCTAATATATTAAAATATATCTTATATTTATTTGAATCTTATTCAAATCTCCTACGATACTTATTTATTTGAATTTTATTCAATTTTTATAAATATATTTTATTTAATGTATCTATACATTAATTATTTTAATATTTAATGTATCAAATACGATAAATATATTTTCCTCTTATATATTTAATATATCTAATATATTAAATATTAATTTGAACATTTCAAAATTTTCTTTCAACTAAATTGATCTTTTAGTGTTACTATGAGCTAGCAAGAGGACCTTATGGACCTACAGATTGGAAGCTACAATGATACAAAATCAATTAATTAAACTCTTTAATTAATTAATTTTCATTGATTAACTATAGGTCACTCCACTATAGACCTAGAGTTGTACTCTTATGCACTGTAGGACAAGTTGTGTCCATAGATATAATCATTACATGCAAGTCGATCATTCACGAGTTGTTCGTAATTACAGTTGAGTCAAAAGTCTGTTTTACCCCTACAATTACATCTTACACCTTAAGTACCACTGATCCTCTAATGAACAATATGTTTATAATCTAATTATAAACTAAGTCCTTCTCGGGCCAGTGAGAGAGTGGGGCCCCATTGTTCAAGTCCCATAATCGGTACTTAAGGGAACTACTCATCTACTTACCCTATATGGGAATGAGTGAATTCCATCTTGTGAAATTATGTTCCCAACTCCCTATTTGGTAAAGTCCCCAAAATGGTAGGCATATTGAATCAGCTACAAAAGCCACTCTCACCCATGCAAATTAAAGGACAATCTCTCATAGGCAGGAGTTCATAACTCACTTATGATTAAGATCAAGTCGCATATGATCATCCTGGTAAAATATTAATCTTCTCAATTAATGGATTTATAAAGAGAGATTAAATATTTCGTGGTCCAGTCTTACACAAACTCATTGTATCAGATACCCCCACTCACATGTCTCTACATTAACGATTTAGATCGAATCATTTGTAACTATTACAAAGTGAGTCGTATCAATAGGATTACTGAGATAAGGCACCCAACCTTATCCATATACTATGACTCTTTAGGTTATTTTTGAACATGATCCTCCCATATGTCAACCACATATTGTTCAAGATTACACTAATAACCTTCGATTTTTCATATAATGGATAATATTATATTGCAAATAAAATAATCAAAATTATTATTATTAATTAAATAAATTATTAATGACGAGGCTTTATAACATAAATCCCAACAAGCTCTTCCCAGTTCGAGGATGAGGTGAGCTATTCGCCATATGAGGATGAGGAGATCTCTCCCCCATTTGAGGATGAGGTGAGCTCTTCCTTGTTTGAGGATGAGGTGAGCTCTTCCCTATTGCAGATTCATTATTGTTTGGGAAGTGCCTTCCTTCATCCTCCTCAAGTGGTGTTCTTGATCAGAACTCTCTTCCTCGATGGCGTGGTTCAGATCCATGGGCCTTCTTGTTCATTTTCGATGTCAGTATGCAAGTTTCTTGGTAAAACTCTCTTGATCCCCACAGACAGCGCCAACTGTTGACCACAAATTCAGGTAAAGGGTACACACCTGATTTACACGTGAAGCCAACAATGAATTTGTATTTGTGAGGGGAAGGAGGTAGCAAGCAAAACAAAGAAAACATGCACACCGGTGTGGTGCTTGCCACATTGCTCCGATGCTTAAGTCAGAGAGGAAAATAGTGTAGCAAGCTTTTAGAGAGTGAAGATTGAGAATGAGTTACCTCTAATGGAGTTATAATGATGTATTGATATGAGGATGACCTAGGGTCTTTCCCCTTTGCGAATTAGATTAGGTCTAGGATCGAGGTGCCCTTCAGGGTATATTGAGCTAGAGATCACGTGCGGGGAGCACATCTCTGTAAGCAAGAATCGGGTCGGCTAGTTCGAGCCGAGTTGAGCCTCTCGGCATTTTGGTTATTCTCTTACTTTTTCTAGCCCAATTTCATCTTATGCCTCCGTTTAAATCTTGTTTGACCCAATTGTCTTCTATTATCTTGGGTTTGATCTGGTTGTCGAAATTAACCCATAACACCCTTGAACTTTGAAATTGGTCAAAAAAATATCTTTTCCCTTAAAATAAATTATAGAAATTGATGTGGCATCACATGTATAAAAATTAGAAGACGTACGCGATACTATTTACAACTATATAAAGGATTAAAATCGTTGTTACCATTTATTTTATTTCAAAAGATATCGTTAAAATCATTTATATGATCAATTTTACACATCAATTGCCACACCAATTTACGTAAATGATGTTGTACATGATATCATGATATCTTTCAATTTTTACACATTAGTTGTCACGTCAATTTTCATATTATTTGAACGAGAAAACTCTCCAAAGGTATCTTTTAGAACAATTTTCAATGTTCAGGTATTAAAAAAAAATAAAAATAAAAATAAAAATTTAGGAGCATAATTGAAATTTACCACAAAGTTTAAGAACATTTTGCGTAATTTAACCTAATCAAAATGAGCCAAAGCTTAAAGTAAATTAAAGTTATATCATAAGTTCTCCGTAATCAAATCCATCAACATATGTATTATCCAAACCCCTTAAACGAGCCGAATTTATTGATCTTCTAAAATTTGTTAGATTTTGGGTCTCCACTTACACCTAGTTAGTTTTACCATCTAAAAAATTCATTAGGGACTAACAATTAAAACCAAAAGAAGGATATTATATATATATTTAAAGAAGAAAGAAATTGAGATGCAGAATCATGTGATACAATAATTAGAAAATATGAAGCAAAGCAAATAAAAGATTGTCGAACGGCTTAGAAGAGAGGAAAAAACAGAAAGCAAGAGAAATGGTTGGCATTGCCAACAAACACAAGCAAAGGCCAAAATGGAAGGCGTGGGAAGGATGTGGTTTTTTTTTTTTTTTTTTTTTTTTTTTTTAGGGTTAAAATACAATATCGGTCTCTGTAAGATTTTATCTATTTTAGTTCATGTACTATTCAATTTTAGTCTTTATACTTTTAATAAATCTTAAAATTAGTTTCTACCATTAGTTTAAAGTTAATTTTTATTCAAATTAGTTAAATAATAATAATAATTTTCGTGCCAGAAAAGATACAATGTAAACATATTTTCAAATTTTATAAAAAGAGTATTAATAGAGACTACTTTTTTTAGAAAAGTTAACAATAAATTAATAATAGAGACCAATTTTAAGCTTTATTAAAATTATAAGAATTAAAATTAGACATTTAAAATTATGTGATCTAAAATAGAATGAAACTTAAAGTACAACTGAATGAGATTAAAATGGTTACTTTAACCTTTACTTTATTTCATTTTTTGGATTTTGAAAAAAGAAAAAGAATTGCGTTAGATCGACGCAGTGGAAGGAATCTCGAGAAAGAAAGATGGCCAATTATTTTATCCCATTATTTTAAATTTTAAATAATGCTTTTTAAAAAAAAAAAAATAATAATAATAATCAAATATGTCAACGAACGAACTGAAACTCGTCGCTGTATTGAATGGGGCCCAACTCCGCCGAGCCGCTCGCCGTGTCTACGAGCTATATAGCCTCTGTCCACTCTTTAATTTGTTTTAAATATTAAAAATCTTATTTTATTTGTGAATTTTGGTCTCAGTTTTTCTTTTTTAATAATAAATCTGGTCCACTTTCATTTACAATGTATTGAATTTTTCCTATCAAGTCCTCATTTTCACAAAATGTTAAAATTAGTTTACAAAATGATGGTGTAATTTCAAAGTACACTTTTTTATTAATTAAGTTTAAAGTACCCTGTATTATTCTAACAAAAAAAAAAAAAATACTATGCGTTTTATTTTGATGAAACTAGCGTAATACTCATCTAAAAAATTTAAAACTTACTCATTTCATATGAGTTATCAATAACTTATTTATCTTGAAATTGCTTGTTGTTATATAAAATTGACTTATTGAAGCATTCATTTCTTTTACATGTATTTCATTATCTTAATATTTAGTGATTGTAGAGATTTTATTAAAAGAACCATAAAGGGGTTAAATTTAAACTTTTAAAAGATTAGGGGCCTAGTTGAAAAAAAAAATATAATACTCATACGTTAGAGACTAAAACGTATATTTAGCCTTTGAAATATATGTTTTGACTGTGAACTTTCCGACTTTTTGCATTTTAGTACTTATATTTTAAAAATACTTATTTTAATTTGTGAACTTTAATTTTAAAGAAAATGTTTTAGTCATTGAATTTATATTGCCTTTAACAAATATATTATATGGTTTCAAGCATGTGTATAAACATGATAATATGAATATATATTGAACCATGTGTGCTAGTTGAGACTAGTAGGGGATAAGTGGATATTAGTTAATAAAGTAATAGTAATTAGTAAGAACCAAAATAATTTATTATTATTTTAGCTACAGGATTATTCAAATATATTTTTTAAACGTATAAAGACCAAGATTGTTATGTTTTAAATTGAATCATAACCTTGAATAAAATACAAAATTAATATATTTAGTTAAGTTTACAATTTTTAAAAAGATTTATAGCTCTAAGTAGTTTTGTAATTGGAAGAAACTATTTTATAAGTATTAGTTATTCTAATTTTATTGGGTTATAGATTTTATTACCGAGCTTAAACATTTTCTTTTACCTACATGGTTTGTCAAATTCAAGTACTTTTTTTTTTCTTTTTTTTTTTTAAGTTCAACAACATTTGGGGTTGAAAGATTCAAACCTCTGACCTTTTGATCGATGATACATGTCAATTACTACTGAGCTAAACTCACTTTGGCTAAATTCAAGTATTGTCATAGTTGGGATATTAGGTATTTTTGTAGTTTTATTTCAAATAGCCTTGCTCATTCAATTTTGTGTGCCTCATTAATTAGTTTATATGCAATTTTTATCTTACTAAAAAAAAGAAATTAATTTTTAACTTCAGCCATGTGGAGGTGTACTAATTCCACGAGTTATTAGAGTTTAGAATTCAATTTGACGATTAAAATTGACTCAATTAGTTACAAATTCACGAGATTAAACTAATTAACTTATAGAATCCATAAATTTAGTACTTTCGAATTTAGTACTTCTGTTGAAAGGTGCACGGAAATTGCTCCAAAACCATCCAAATTTTTATTAAATGTTCGACCAACGACAATTGGAAATCCTGATGTAAAAAAAAAAAAAAATAATAATTATTATTATTTAAAAAAAAAAAAAAAAGTCCTATCCCTATTCAACTCTAATAAACAAAACCCACCCTGAAATATAGTCAAAAGCTACATCTAAAATATCACAAAAAAACAAGCACTCACAAAAACAACTACCCTACCTCCCTGCTTAAAGAAGGTCTTAAAAAGCAACAACCATTTCGTTTTTTATTTTTAAAAATTGGACTTATTTTCTCATTAATTTTTTACAATGACTTTCGTATTTCCTAACAAAACATTTGAATTCTTAGTCAAATTCCAAAAATAAAAATAAAATTTTGAAAACTACCTTTTTAAGTATCGTTGGATAATTATTTGATTATTTGTTTTTTGTTTTTTAAAATTAAGCTTATAAATAATGTTTTCACATATGAATTTCCTTTTTTATTTTCTACTTTTTTACATGTGTTTTAAAAAATCAAGTCAAGTTTTAAAAACAAAAAAAATGTTTTTAAAAAAATGTTTTTTTGTTTTTGAAATTTGGCTAAAAACTCAAATGTTTCATTAAGAAAGATGAAAATTATTATAGAGAAAATGAAGATCATTGTAGAGAAATTGTGAGAGAATAAGAATAATTTTCAAATTTCAAAAACAAAAAACCAAATGATTATCAAACGGGGCTTATTTTCAAAATTTGGCTTAATTTTTGAAAACATAGGTAAAAAAGTAGATAACAAAAGAAGAAAACCTATAGGTTTAAGTGGTATTTATAAGCTTAATTTTCAAAAACTAAATAATTATTAAACGAGGCCTCAAATTTTAAGTTAAATTACAAGTTAAATTTATAAAGTTTTGTTTTCTAAAAAGTGCATGATAAGTTTTTAGACTTTAAATTTTGCATCCAATAAATCATTAAACTTTCAATTTTGCATCCAATAGGTTCTTAAACTTTAAAAATGTTGGATAAGTTTTAAAATTTTTAATTTTATATCTAATAAGTCTATGACCTATTTGAAAAACAATTTATGAACCTATTAAATACTAAATTGAATTTTGTCTCCAATAAGTGCTTTCAATAACAACTCCGTAAATTTTACAAAACTGAAAATTTAGAGAATTTTTTAGTAAATATGGAGTATAGAAATTTGAACCTCTAGTTTCAAAAAAATGAATACATGCCAATTACAATTGAATTTAAAACTTATTAAATACCTCTTATTAAGGACAACCTGAAACTCCCCTCCTAAACTTGTACTTGACCTAAAGCTTATACTTATTCAAAAAGAGGGGGGAAAAAAGATAGTTGACGATAATAATCTTATTATTTATTTAAGATTAAATATTTTATTTTATTAGAAGTCAAATTAAATTTGACTTAGGTTAAAAAAGAAATTTGAAATAAATTATACTAAGGTTAACTAAAGCGGGCTTAGTCGGCTTATATGGAGCCGCGGCGCAGCCATAGGTACCACCCCACGCTCCAAGTAAACGTGGCGAATGTTGGTTGGCCCGTCAGATCTGACCGCCAACTCTCACATATAAATCACCCCCACGATAGCGTTGCTCCCGAGCACAAACACAAAAAAAAAAAAAAAAAAAAAAAAAAAAAAAATCACTATAAAAACCTCTCCACATTTTTCCTCATCTCTAAACCCACTGCCTTCTTCTTCATCATCGGAGCTTCTTCTTTCTCCTCTCAAAATGGTGAGTCCTCCGTAGTTTTACTTTGTTTGGTTCTTGCGAAAGGATTGTTATTTCTAGTTCGCCTCTTTGAATATTACTGCACTCTCGCGATCGGGAGTTTCTTGCATGTATTTCTGAAATTAAACGTGTGTGGAAGCTTTGAAACTATGTTTTTAGATTTGAAGTTGTGATTCGCATGCAGTTTACGGGGATTGGGAATTGAATGCGTTTTCTGTTTTCCAGGAGATCCGACTTGAATTCTACTGTGATTTTTTTTTTCCAACTAAGCGAAATGTTGTTTTCTTAAATTTATTGTCGACTTCGAGTGATCGTATGGCCGTGGATCTATTATGATTTGATCACTGTTTTTGTTTTTGTACTTCTTATTTTGTTACATTGAAATTTTCTGTCAAGGATTGCAATTATAAGTTATATTAGTGTATTTCCCCCTTTTGAGTTGCTATTAATCTTGTTGTGCATGTTGTAAATGAAGTGGAAACTTTGTCGAGTTGTGATGCCTGCATCGGATCCATGTTTTGGCTGTGCCTTTGTTTTAAATTTTGGTGGAAATCAATATCAAGATATAGGTAAAAGCTTATGAGGGAAAATCCTACCACCCCATTTTCCTATGTTGCGTGATCATCTTATTTTGATTAAATATGACCACGCGATGATGGTTAAGATGAAGCTATCTGATGGTGAGATGTTAGATAATTAGTCCATTTTATTTAATATTAGTTTAGTTGTTAATTTTTGATTTATTACTACTTAATTAGTATTTTATATTTAATTAGTTTTTTTGTTAATTTTATTGTAAGGCGCCACTTTTTGAATTGTAGGGGGCTTTTGGAATATTATTTTGAAATAAAACTTTGTTCTTAGAGTGTTATCTCAATTTTGGGAATGAATTTCCCTTGTTTGGCCATGGATTTGACCTAATCACAAATTTGCTGCATCACTATCAGGGGAGAACAGAACAATTGTTGAAAATTTGCGAAATCTAATCAGATCAGAAAAATTCTCTCGATCCCAATTTTCTGCCTTTCCAGTGGTAGATTAAACAATATTCACCCCGTTGATTTGCTTTGCAGCCTTTGGTTTTATAGCTGTGTTACCAAGGACGTTTTATTTTCAAATTTTGTTCTGCCTTTTCAACTTGTTGTGTATGCATCTCTTCTGGACTTTGAAATTGTATTATAAGCAGTTTCGTTCTGCATTACATAGGCCAATGCATCGGGAATGGCTGTGAATGATGATTGCAAGCTGAAGTTTTTGGAGCTCAAGGCCAAAAGAACCTATCGCTTTATTGTGTTCAAGATTGAGGAGAAGCAAAAGCAAGTTGTAGTAGAGAAAGTTGGGGAGCCAACTCAAAGTTATGAGGACTTTGCTGCAAGTCTCCCTTCAGACGAATGTCGTTACGCTATCTATGATTTTGACTTTGTTACTGAAGAAAACTGTCAAAAGAGCAGGATATTCTTTATTGCCTGGTATAGCTAACATCTCCTTTACTACATTGCTTTCATGTTTGCTTTCCAACTATCGCTCGCTCGCTTACGAAAATGCCATTCTTTGAAGGTCCCCTGATAATTCAAGAGTCAGAAGCAAGATGATATATGCAAGCTCTAAAGATAGATTCAAGAGAGAGCTGGATGGATTCCAGGTTGAGCTGCAAGCAACTGATCCGACCGAGATGGGTCTTGATGTCATTCGAAGCCGAGTTGGCTGAATGCTACATTCTGGTATCGATAACCGATTCGGCTAAAATGGTATCAATTATTTCCCTGCAGATCTTCTTTTCAAGGTGAACGAGTGTCCTGGTCCTGGTTTTGTGGTATATAATGTGTTTTGGATTTATGTGTTCGAGCTAATACGCCTCTTATTAGTTGTTTGACGACACATATATGTATAATTTTACCCTTTAGGGAGATATTGCAGCAGGATTTTATCAGATTCCAGCTGCTGTTCTGCTTGTACTCCACAGATTAATATACAAGAGGAGTGAATATTTGTATTTGAGCGATCTTGATGTTTTGCTGTTCGTGTTTTCTTCTTTAGTAACGAAAAAATATTTATTTGCTTGGATTGGAATCACCTTACTTTTTTAGATTGAAAGATTTTATTTTTGTAGTTTGAAGTTTAATAAATTCATGATCTGTTTGATAAATGCTTAAAAGAAACTAAATGTGCAATCTAATCAATTACTTGTTAGAGTTCTCATGGAAATCTTATTAAGATATTAGTAGTGGCATAATAGTAATTAGATTGAGTTGAGTTGCTTATAAATAAGAGAGTGGGAGGATAGGGAAAATTTTGGAGAATAGTCTTGACACAAATGATTTGTTATTAGGTTAAATTCATGGTCAAGCGAGGGAAATCTATCCCTAAAGTTGTGAGGACATCCTGTATTCCATTATAAATGAAATTCAAAAAGGTCATTTACTATTCTAAAATTAGGCTATTTATAACCTTACAATAAATAAGTAAATAACTAATTATATCTAAAATATTAACTAAGAACTAATTAATCTAAAATTAACAACTAAATAGATAATAATTAAACTAGACTAATCATCTAATATTTTATCTAACATTAAGTCTATGTTGGGACTTGTGGGAGAGACCTTAGGCAATCGATATTAGACTTGGGAGAGAGACCTTAGGCAATTGATATTATTATTTTAGTTACATTGTCATTTTCTTTGATTGAGATCCCAATGTTACTCAACAAATACATAGCTAAACTATGGATGATTAATTACTATATTCATAGTTTAGCATGTATTTCAATAATTATTGAATTATGTCGTGAAAATTTTATTTTGTGGGTGCATAAAAAAGAAATTAGTCGGGTAAAGTAGAAAAACACTTTTTTTTCCCTTTTTTTTTTTTTTTAAATGATGGCACATGACTCCTTGCATTGTAACAAAGATAGATGGTTTGAATCTACGATACATTTAATTCAATTGGCAAAGTGAGTATAGTTCAACAATAATTGATATGTGTCAAAGTGAGCTTAGCTAAGTGGTAATTAACATGTACCATCGATCAAGAGGTAGCATGTTTGAATCACCCCACCTCTAAATGTTGTTGAAATAAAAAAGAAAGAAAAAAATATGTACCCTCAACCAAGAGGTCAAGTGGTAATTAACATGTACCCTCGATCAAGAGGTCGCATGTTCGAATCACCTCACCTCTAAATGTTGTTGAACTATATATATATATATATATATATGTACCCTCAACCAAGAGGTTAGATGTTTGAATCTCTCATCTCAAAATGTTGTTTAACTAAAAAAAACATTTAACTCAATTTGTTTTAACTCAATTTATTAATTGTCTAGCATAGTTCGACTGATTAAGACATATATCCTCGATCAAAATGTTAGAAGTTCGAATCTTCAACTCCACATAATGTTGAACTAAAAAAATCAATTTATTGATTTAAATCCTCATAAAAAAGATTATATTGGTCATAAAAAGTTCATCAACTAATGAACATATTTGATTTATTAATTTTATCAAAATCAACACGATTTATTAATTATAAAAAAAGGCCAGATATATGTTTCTCTATAATGTTTGGGAAATTTTCATTTAGACTTTATTGCTGGTACGTTTTAACATTTTTCAATTTAGTATATTACTATTGATGAATGTTAAAATTTACTTATAATATTTGTGAATGGAATAAAATTCAAATGAGAAGAAAAATCATCTCAAAGATTTTTTTTTTATAATTTCTCCTCTAAAAAGGCGATGAGCATAAATCTTGTACCACCTTCTTGGTGGTACAAGATTTATTCTTTTAGCTGACCATTTGTCTTCTCTAAAATTTTGCAAATTAACTAAGTATTATGGCATGTATCTACCTATTTTAATATACAGGAGACTAAATTGAAAAAAGTTAATACTGATAAATTTAGAGATACTAAATTGAAAAAAAAAACCCAAACATCTACTAATAAAACATATATTTAGCAAAAAGGGGAAAAACACACACACATTTTATTGATTTAAGGGCATGTTTACGTCATTGGAATTGTAATCAATTAATGAGAATTCAAAATTGTGAGTCCCACATGATTACGATGGATCCATCAATCGTGGCTATTCCCAAATCCGTAATCCTATCCCGCAATCCATTACACTAAGGGGCCGTTTGGAGGCTTGTTTTGTAATGGGTTGGATTGGGTTTGAAACCCAATCCTATGTTTGGCCCGCTGAATTTCGAAAGCCTTGGTTTAAAAAAAAAGAAACCATCGGTTTCCTTATTCCATTCCAACGCCCCCATCGGTTTCCTTATTCCATTCCAACGCCCCCCAATTCCAACGCCCGCAATTACTCCTTGTCGCTACCTCTCCCACACGGTCTCTGGACTTCCACGAAAAAACCCTAGCTCTCCATCATCTTTCCAAACGCTCTCTGGCATGCTTTCGACTTCTTCTTCTACCTTCGATCCCTCTCTCCCGTAAGCCCAGTCATTTCCGCTCCAAGAAGCACCCCTTGCCGCCTTTCCCGTCTCTTAGATATCTTCTCTTATTCCTCGAATCTGATCGCGAATGGCATGTCTTCGGGTTTGAGGCAGATTCGAATGTAGAAAAAGGCTTGGTAGGGGATGATTTGGCTTCGTTTGAGCTTGGTGGTCGACTTGCATCTCTATTCCAGGTTCCGGCATGCTTTCGACTTCTTTTTCTACCTTTGATCCATCTCTCGAAACGCTCATCCTCTACCGTAAGCCCAGTCATCGCCGCTCCAAGAAGCACCCCTTGCCGCCTTTCCCGTCGCTTAGATATCTTCTCTTATTCCTCGACTCTGATCGCGAATGGCATGTCTTCGGGTTTAAGGCAGATTCGAAGTAGAAAAAGGCTTGGTAGGGGATGATTTGGCTTCGTTTGAGCTTGGTGGTCGACTTGCATCTTTATTCCAGGTTCCAACCGGCCGATGATGGTTCCTGAGGCCGAAGTTTATGTGTATGTCTGTATTTTTTTTCATATCCTTCGATCTGATTTAAATTTGATGGGGTCTCTGATTTGTTACACTTGTGATTGGTATTCATGTGTGTTGTTTTCATTTGTTCTTCGCCGATGATGATTCTACTCCTATTCCTCGAATCTGATTGTGAATGTCCTGTCTTCGGGTTTGAGGCAGATTTGAAGTGAAAAAAAGGCTTCGTAGGGGATGATTTGTCTTCGTTTGAGCTTGGTGGTGGTCGACTTGCATCTATATTCCATATTCCAACCGGCCGATGATGGTTCCTGAGGCCGAAGGTTATGTACACGTCTGTGTTTTTCTTTTTCATATCCTTCGATCTGATTTAAAATTGATGAGGGCTCTGATTTGCTACACTTGATTCTGGTTGTGATTGGTATGCATATGTGTTGTTTTATTTTGTTCGTGGCCGATGATGATTCTCTATTTTCTTTACCTATATGAATCGTTACTACAATTGTGAGGATTATTTTCAGGCCCCTGAGATACTACACTTGATATGACCTGATTATTTGCTTTCTGAATGATATGCATATAATTTGGTTTCTTTGTTCATGGCCGATGATGATTCCTTATTCTATTTTCCTGTATGAATCGATTACTACACTGTGTTTATTACCCTGAGGCCACGATTTTCTTGATCTGGATTGTGATTCTTTGGCTTCTGATTAGTATGCATATTTTGGGATTATCCTGTTGTTAATGGTTGAAGATAGGTGATTATTATGTTATATAAACTGACATACATGATGTTATGCTACTTTGAATGATGCTAACTTCAACTATGTTGCCACTGTTTAGTTCTGAACTAACCAGATTGTCACATCCTATTTGAATTCATTTCCTGTTGAGTTCAAAATATAGATCTGAGGCCACAGTTATTGTGTAATAAGTTCACGTTTTTTTAAATAAAGAGGGTTGTCTCACCCATACATACTGTCATTAACTTCCATTTATTAAATTGTCATATCACTTCACTTGTATTAATGGCTTGTCATCTCACTTCACTTGTATTAATTGGGTAGTTGGGTGGTTATGAACTTATTATATCACTCCATCTCAATTTCTATTTAAACAACAACCCATCCCTTTACGTTAATCAACCCTTCTCCTTTAGACAATTGGTATGGGTGCTGAAAATTCATTCTCTCATATTTATCTTCACATTTGGCCTTTTTTTTTTCCTTATCATTCATGAACTAATCCCTTTTGTTCTTTTTGTTGGTGGGTTATGAGGTGGTCGAGGTTAGAAGGAGTTCGCACAGTGTGTAACTCTGTTCAATAGGTGGTACACGCACGACCAACAGGTATTTCTTTTTCCTTCATTTTTCTTTTTCTCTTCATTATGCACTGAAGATGCCAATACCTTATACGTTGTGTTTTCCTTCATTCTTTTTTTACAGGATTTGTGTTGCTCATTCTCACACGGAAATTTTGAAGTAAATGTCAATTTGTATATACGTTTTTTTTTTCTGTATTTTTTTTTTGTTTTCGAACAGTTTATATTGTTATATGAGTTTCATCCATGCTTGTTTGCTGACCTATATTAGTATTTTGCTTTTGGTTTAAAAGTAGGACTCGAACAAAACAACGGTTTATTTTTAGATGAATTCATTTATTATTATGTAAGTTCTTAAGTCAACAAATTTTTGGCAATGAAGTGTCCCAAACGATCACGTCAATTACAATTGAAAAATAAAAACTCATATAGCTTATTTCAAAAAATGTTTTTTTAATGCTTTAAAGAAGAAAATTATTAGTATGGTTGTTTCTTGAGCCATCAATAGAGATAATAAACATATAAATAATAGTATAAATCTTAAAAACAATATCAATATTAATAATGAAAATAACTTTCAAACATAACCTAAAAAAGCTATCATTTATAAATATAATTGGTCATGAGTTTACATTTGTTCTTATTCTTTGGCTTTTTGGTTAATTTATCCACCCCTCTTATTCCATAAAATGCAGACAATTAGAAAAAGAGAATGTGAAATAGAGAGTTTTCAAATACAAAATCATTTCACAAAAGATGGGATGGAAACTTCAAAACCATAGCATCCTAAGTAACTTAGAGCTCCCGTTGATAATAAAAAAGCTTTTGATTTTCTGTTTTTCAAACCTTCTACTATGTTGTATGGTTTTATGTGTTGTAATTTTGACAACTTTATACATTCATTGCGAACTACTTTAATTATATGTTCTTATTTCATTTTCAATGATCATGAATGTTGTGGTTGAGATAGCAATATACTTGTACAAATTACACATAATATATTTCGTATCTTTGGAACAATTGATCCACATAAGAAGGAAAAATATGGATATGCAATTGAACAAATAATTTATCAAGTACAAATAAAATGAATCCAAAAAACCAACTAAAAATTGTCTAAAAAAAAATCTGCATACACAGCTCCAATCCAACCCAACCCTGCACCCCAAACACAGTAATCAACATTCCCAGGCTTTCTGATTACGACCCAGGATTCCCAGGTTTTGTGATTCCCAGGCTTTCTGATTACAAAACAGCGCGCCAAACAGCCCCTAAAAAAGTACTCATTCTAATTCCCACTGATTATTACATGGGACCCACACCATCTTTTTAGCTCACTTTCCACCATTTTGCCCTTTCTCTCTTTTAACCTCCAAGATTATTTTTTTATTTTTTCTTTCTCCTCCTTCCTTCTTCCTTCAATTTCATAAAAAACATTAAAACTCATAATTATTTTTATGGTCTTATTAAAAATTCTTCTTATATGTTTTTTGTAATTCTCCCTGTTATCTTATTTTTCATTTGTTTTTTTTGATATGACGCAATAATAATAATATTTATGGCTCTTGTTTTGGCCATGGCGAAAAACCATATTTGTAGAACCATAAACTTTTGGTCTCACAGATTTACTGACCATTTACATTAAATCGTGACCCTTTTCATCAATCGAAACAAGATTGGAGAACTCATAACGAGAGCTAAATCCATAGCGATATTGAGATCTAGATTGAGAGTTAGCATTTTGGCTTTTATTTGTGATTTTTGGCTATATTGATATCGAGTTGAGCTAGATCGATATTGAGATGAACTAAATCAATATGACATTTTTTTTTATCCGTGATTTTTGGCTATATTGATATGGAGATAAGCTAAATCTATATTGCGTTTTTGTTTTTATTTGTGATTTTTTTGGCCATTTTGGTCATATTTGCAAGAACAAGAGCGATAATTAGGTATTTTTTTATCCGATACATGAATTTTGGTTTGGTTTGTTACAATCATTTTAAAATAAATTAAATGATATTATTTTTTAAATCTTTATTTTGAAAATTGTGATTTTTTTTCTTCTAAAAGTATTTATATCAAGATTACGTGTTTTGAAATCTACATTTTTTTAAAAAATTTTAACTTAGGTATTAAAATTTTTTCAATTATAAAAAAAACAAAAATAAAAATATGAAAAAGTGAATAAAAATGAAAAAGGGCCTTCTAATTATTGTATTATATATTTTAATTAATTAGAAATATAAAAGGGCATTATGGTAATATACATATTTTATTCCATTTTCAAATGTTAGTAAACAACACCAATGAAATTCTAATTACGATTCCAGTTGACTCCAAGTAAACACCCTCAAGGAATCTCATTCCCATTGCATTTGATTTCATTACAATTGATTTTCATTACGATTGGATTCCATTTTCATTATGGGCATGTAAACATACCCTAATTTTTTTTGGATAAATTACAAGTTTAATCTCTAAACTTTTAGGTATATGTCTATTTGGTCTCTGAACTTTAGGAAGTGTATAATAGGTTCATGAACTTAAAAATGTCTAATAGGTCACTGACATATTCGAAATTTTAAAAAATGAATTGATCTATTTGATATAAAATTGAATTTTATGTCTAATATGACCCTAAACTTTCAAATTTGTATTGAGCAAGTCCGTGAATTTTAAAAAACGTTGAATAGTCCAAGGATTTATCATACACAAAATTGAAAATTCAGAGACCTATTAGACACAAAATTAAAATTCAAAGACTTATTATACACTTTTTAAAGTTTAGTGACCAAATAGACACAAATTTGAAAGTTAAAGAACCAAATAGAAATGAACTTTGAAAGTTAAGGCCCCGTTTGATAACTATTTAGTTTTGGGAAAAAAACATTTTTGACCCCTAAACTTTGCATGTTGTATCAATTTTAACCATGAACTTTAAATTTCATCAATTTAAACCTCAAACTTTGCAAATTGTATCAATTTTAACCCTAAACTTTTAATTTCATCAATTTAAACCTCAAACTTTGTAAATTGTATCAATTTTAACCCTAAATTTTTGATTTCATCAATTTAAACTTCAAACTTGAATAAGTGTATCAATTTACACCTTCGTTTAAGTTTTCGTTTCCATCACCATTAGAAAGATTTCCTACATATGTCCAAAGCCACATTTTGCTCTATGATAGGTACTTATTTGTTATTTAAAAAAAATAAATTTACTAAAAGAATAATTAAACAATTCCAGATCGAATCGCCACCATCATGAAAACCACAAACTCGACTTTCGAAAGTAGGACTCACAAAAAATGAACACTTGTGTGTCTCCCTCTCCATTGGTGTCGATACCAATGACGACAAGTATAAAGAAGATTGAGCTCAGCTAAAATGCGTGAGAGAACAAGAAAGACAATGGCAAACAAAATGATGCCCATGAACACAATGAACTGGTCTAGCTGACCTTGTCGGCCCCGTCGACAATCTTATAGGGGATTAAAGTGACATCGATGCCAGAGAGAAAAAAGACAAAAATTTTAACGAGGGTGATGATTCTGAAAGTCCCACATCCATTGCAGTGGATAGAGGACAAATCAAGCTAAAGGCCGATGAGAAATTAAAAAAAAAAATATTGGCAAACGATTCAAAAAGGAGAGTACTCCATTGAGAAAAAAATATGGTGCAAATAAGCTTTGTTTATACTAAAAGCAGGTGGATTGAGTAGAATCATGCTTTACAATTGAAATACCCTCAATTAATTAAATGAAAAAAAAACAGCAGAATTAGATAAGATAAAAAGTAAAAAAAAAAAAAGAAAAAAAGTCATGTTCTAAATTGAAAGACATTATGGAGAGTCTACTCCAATTTTCTTCAGCAATTTTATTTTTTTTTTAAAAGATGACAAATACGTATCTATTATAGAGCAACACGTGACTTTGAACATGTGTGGAAAACTTTTCTAATAAGGATTGAAATGGAAACTTAACCGAGTGTGTAAATTGATACACTTATACAAGTTTGAGGTTTAAATTGATGAAATTAAAAGTTTAGGGTTAAGATTGATACAATTTGTAAAGTTTGAGGTTTAAATTGATGAAATTGAAAGTTTAGGGTTAAAATTGATATAACATGCAAAGTTTAGGGGTCAAAAATGCTTTTTTCCCTTTAGTTTTTGGTTTTTGAAAATTAAGCCTATAAATACTACTCAAATCCATAGATTTACTTGTTTTGTTATCTACCTTTTACCTATGTTTTCAAAAACCAAGCAATGTTTTGAAAACTAAAAAAAGTAGTTTTCAAAAACTTGTGTTTTGTTTTTGGAATTTGGCTAAGAATTCAAATGCTTCTTTAAGGAAGATGAAAACCATGGTAGAGAAATTGAGAGAAAACAAGTTTAGTTTTCAAAAATAAAAAATAAAAAACCAAATGATTATCAAACGGAGCTAAGGGAATAAACTTGTAACTAAATTAATTAATTATTATTAATATTATTATTTTCAATTGTTTTTTCTTTTTCTCCATTTTAGATTCAGATACCGGTAGTTAGAAGAGATTCCACGTCCACCCAAGTAAGGACACCAAAGCCCCACCTCCGGGCGGCGAGCGAAACGGGAAGACTTTTCACATAGAACACAAAATGGTAATTGGCCAGCTCTCTTCTCATCTCACATTCGATTTTCGAATCAAACAAACAGAACATTTCGAGCTCGATCAACTATAATTTAATCGAAACACTAACCCTTTTGATTGTCTTCACTTTCAGCCGGCAATTCTCCTGGTTTGACCTCAATCCATTTGGGTTTTTTTATAAGCATTTCTACGGGCAATTGGATTGAAACGCCAACACCATGGATCACGCGGATCCTGTACACGAAGAGGCTCGATTGCTCGTTCATAACGCGCCAATTCGAGCCCCGGTGAATCATGCGAGAGATGTTCATGTTTTGAGCTTCGCTTTTCTGTTGATTTTCCTAGCTTATGGAGCTGCGCAGAACTTGGAGAGTACTGTTAATACTGTAAGTTTCTATTCACTCTGTTAGTGCTGTATTGTTTAGGTATTTGTTGAGGATGTTGAAGAGATGGACGGGAATCCTTATTTTGGATACTGTGTTTGATGGATTTTTATGGGGTCAAGTAATATTCTGGGTTTTCGGTTTGATTTGAGCTGCATTATTTTGTTTGGCTTTGAAATTTCTATTCAGGAGGATGATTTGGGCACTACCTCGCTCGGGATATTGTATTTGTCTTTCACGTTTTTCTCTCTGGTGGCTTCTTTGGTGGTTCGAGCACTGGGGACTAAGAATGCTTTGGTTCTTGGGACTACTGGTTATTGGTTGTTCATAGCTGCAAATTTGAAGCCTACTTGGTAAGGTTTTTTGTACTCTCAATCACCTTCTAGATATACATACATGAGCTTGAGAGTTACTTATAAGAGAGTGACTAAATATATATTCCATTATAACATTAACTAAATTATTTTGTGAATATTAATAATATCTACCAGTTGGTAATGGAGAAAAGAAACCCCAATTATTTGTGATTTTAATGCTCTGCTTTGGCCAGACGATTATCTTCCTATGAAAAAAGGTTTTAGCATAATGAACACAACATGTTATAGTGCTGATTCTGGCATTGTGAATTACTCAAAGCGTTTTCTAGACATGATTAAAGAAGAAATAGACTGTACGTCAGTTCTTCAGCGACCACTGGGTGCGTTTGATGTTCATCCAAGTCATGAAATCATTCATTATATTAGTGATTTGAAAAACTACCTTATGATAGTGTCTCGAAGAACATTCTTTTTAATGAAACTGATTGCAAATAACATTATACTCTATGGAAAGCACAAGAAAAATAGAGTACCTTGCATAACTTTTTATGTGATTTGTGAAGGCTAACAAGGTGTAAGAATGCCTTCTCAAAGATTCTTCTAACTGAATGTTTATATTATTTTGAATAAGTCATCGGTGTCATACTGTCATGAGCTTGCCTTGCTTACAAATTCTCAGATGATTAAAAAAAAATCAGTCTTAAATATGATGGTTTACTTGAACTTTAAGTCAAATTTCTATATACTGTAACTTGATGTTTAGGCGATTGCAAAAGTTGAGATGAAAAACGCTTCTTTTCAGGTTTACAATGGTTCCAGCTTCTGTCTACCTTGGTTTTGCTGCTTCAATAATATGGGTTGGGCAGGTGCAATGTAGTAAATATCATGGATGATCACAATAGTTGTAGAGTAAAAAAATCTTTGACGTCCGTTATGTAATGAATTTCTCAGGGTACATATCTCACTTCAACTGCACGTAATCATGCAAGAAATAATGACTTACATGAAGGAACTATCATTGGCAACTTCAATGGAGAATTTTGGGGAGTATATGCAAGTCACCAGGTGAATCCATCGATTTAAAGTTTAACTTCGGTTCATCAATACAATGTTGTCCAAAAAACAAATACTTAAACTTAACAATAAGGTCCATACCTTTTTAAATTGATAAATTTCTGATCTCATATGTGATCTAATATTGCAGGTCATTGGAAATATTATATCTCTCGTTGTGCTTAAAAATGAAACAGTATGTATTATCCTTTTAATTACCTTCTTAAAGAGTTCCATTTTAGAGTTTGCACGTTTGACCTTTGACCATATTTCTTCTTTTAATAGCCCACACAAACCTTTTTAGTACATCATAACATCTCTAGATTGAATCATGTTTTTTTGCCCCGAAATCTGCAGGGTGGAAGAACTAGTGGCACAACTGTATTGTTCATTATCTTCCTTTGCATAGTGACGTTAGGTATAGCACTTATGTGTTTCTTAAGGAAGGAAGACAGTAAAGAAGAAGAGCCATCATTGCCCTCGTCCAGCCTTCATGCTTCTATATTCTCTCTGTCAAAGTCAGTAGTTGCTCCATTAACTGATATAAGAATGATCTTGGTCATTCCTCTGATCGCTTATTCAGGACTACAACAGGCATTTGTATGGTAATTACTGGAACAAAGTATTACATGCTCTTTGTTGTAGCAGCCTATTTTTTCCCTCACTAAGCATTGAAAGAGTTTCAAACATAGGGCCGAGTTCACAAAGCATGTCATCACGCCGTCACTTGGTGTTTCAGGGGTTGGTGGTGCAATGGCAATTTATGGGGCCTTGAATGCAATTGTAAGTATGCTTACTTGTTCTTTTTCCTTCCTCTTGTTTTTTCGTTCAACTAGTAACAATAATCATTCGATGTGAAGTAATATGCATTAATCTCCGTATTAACGTAATGTCTGTTCGTCCAAGTTAGAAGAGGGGAGTTACTTAAGTACTTTGGCGATTTCTCCCTCTTTCTCTCTCTATTTTGGCCATGGCATTATCACACATTCATATATTCACTTTCAACTATTTATCTTTCATCAAAGCTATGGCTTGCAGAAAAAGGGAGTTTTGATTGTTAAATTGTTTTCTTTATATGTTAATAGATATCAATGATCTTCTGGTGTATTTTCCTTGTCTTAACATATTATAACTCTTTTGGTTCCATCATCTTTTAATTTACATTCTTGCCATTTTTTGTTGTCTTTCTAGTGTTCGTTGGTGGCTGGTCGTCTTACATCTGGTCTCCCATCAATCACTTTCTTAGTATCTGGGGGAGCTGCCATTCAAGCTATTGTCTTTGTTTGGCTTCTTCTGGGACAGAGGTTAACGACATTGGAAAACTTTGTACTTTTAGAATCATTTTGTAATAGATACGGCGAGTGTACTTACTAAACCGTGCAATGCCCTGCTTGTTACTCTTCATTAACCAGTGAAGCACTTGGCGTTGTATACCTGCTTCTTATATCAGCCTTACTGGGAGTTGGTGATGGAATTTTTAACACACAGCTGAATGCTCTGCTCGGAATACTTTTCAAACATGACACGGTACTCATTTATCCTTCATTGCTTTCTCAAGATAGAACTTGGTGGGTCGATAAGTGATCTTTTGATCCTTTAAAAATCAAGGTTCTGAATCTCTCAACGTAGCAACCTCATTTGTCAATTTCATATCATCTAGTTACATCTGTTGCCACCGACCTCATATAATACCATAAATGCTGGATGTTGCTTGTTTCTTATCATCTATGAATCTGCAAATAGCTGGTCAAGAATGGACTCATATAGGCATTATCTTTTGGTTCACAGGAAGGAGCGTTCGCCCAGCTGAAGGTCTGGCAGAGTGCGACTATTGCGGTTGTCTTTTTTCTCAGTCCATACATTTCGATGCACGCAATGCTGGTGATTATTCTTTCTGTTCTCTGCCTATCATATGTTGCTTTTCTGACTTTAACCGTTTGGGTAGAGAAATCATTCTCTTCAAGATTGTAATGTCTAGACATAGACATATACATGTGCCTAGCTTCATGTCATTGTTGTGTAAGAAATCTGTCCTTTCGCCAATTGATTTCTGTCAAACTGTTCATTTTCTTTGCCAACCAATCTTGTGTAAAATGCACCTCTTCCATACAAATTGGAAAGTGAATGTGTTTTTTAGCTTTTGTTCATCATGAGGAATATTTCAATCTTGACCATTGTTTTGTTTTGTTTTTTTTTTTCCTTTTCGTTTTTTAATCGGGGTATTAGGAGATCTACATCTTCAATTATGCTCGTAGCCTAACTCCATTAATCCTTGGATCATCCATTATTATCTTTTTTGGAAGTGTTAGATATATAGCTCTCCTCTTGTGCTTTATTGTAATTCTACCAAGCTTAGTTGTCAATTATTAATCTCCTCTAGTGTGTATAAATACTGAGGATTATTTCATCATTTAACCATGAGATTTTTGTAGTTTGAAAGTAAATCCATATGGTGTCATCACATCATTGAATCCTTAGAGAGTTCCAACTTCCACTTCAAAGAGTTTATTATTATTATTATTATTATTATTTTCGTTCAACAACATGTGGGATGGAAAAATTTGAACCTCTGACCTTTTTGATCGGGAGTATATGTCTTAAATATTTTTTTTTGAGTTTAACTATTGCGGGGTGGAAGATCGAACCATCGACTTTTGAGATGGTAATTAGTGTCTTATCTATTGAACTATGCTCAGGTTGATTGTTTTCTTTTCTTTAAATTAATGAGAAACCTTTTTACAGTTTATTTAAAGATTATATAATTTTTTTCAAAGAAGAATTAAGTTGGATGCCTTCTTTGGGAGACTGAAACAAAAATGTCTAAAACTCTTTGGGCTTGTAGGCTTCGGGTTTGTGGAATGGTGTTAAGCCCAATTGCTATAAACCAATTGGGCCTTACCCATCAGCCCAACTCTTAAATCTAGAAAATTGCCATTCACAACTAGCAAAAAAGTTGGAAAAAGAAACCATATATACTTAATCGATTGAATATCATAATTATCAAACAATATGAATGGAATAATCACACCAATACTATTTCAAAAAAAGCAAAAAAATCACACCAATACTACGGGCTCCCAAAGCCCATAACACCATTTTTCTTAATTTTTTTTTTACTAAAATATAATATTTTTTTCAGAGAACCACATCGTTTAATCTCTCTTAAATTCTTTATAAAGTTGAGTTGGCATGTGACTTGAGGCTCGAGTAATGTGGGTCTTAAGCCACTTCTTTTCATACTTTAGAGATTGAACTTATTAAGTTATTGCTGAAGTCCCAAAGTTTCTTTGCAAGTGTTTCGTTTCTAGCATGGGAGCTCGGTCGCTTCTCGTTGCAGTCCAAAAAGTATTTGCCGCTCACTCCCTTCAAGCTCGGGTGGAGTGCCACGTAGCACGTTGTCGCTGCCCCCTAAAACAAAAACAACATGATTTATTAATTGTGATTTTTTTACGAGTATTACATAATAAATAAGGAAGAAATGATTTGATCGGTCACCTTTTTAGACTATTACATCATAAATCATAAATAATAAAGTGGGGATTTGAGAGTATTACATTAGCTATTTCTTAAAATGAATACATTAGAAATAACTAAAAAATCTTTAAAAAGTTGCATACAGAAATTTCATTAGAAAATATGAAATAATAATAATAACAATAACAAAAAAAAAGGGTAATTGCTTTAATTTACCTGAGGAACATTCTTCCAGATAAAAAAGGTGAAAACCTGCAAAAGCCCTAGAGAGAGAGAGAGAGCAATAAGTTCGGTAAATAACGACATGTCGTAAAAAGAAATAATAATAAGAAAGAAAAAAAACGAGTCGACGTGTCGTACTCATGAGCAGCATAGAATGCCTCATAAGAGGCGTCATTATCAACCCTGGATGCACCGCGTTAGCCGTTATGTTCACACCCTCTTCCTACACCCACACACACCAAAAAAAAAAAAAAAAAAAAAAAAAAAAAATCAAATTCAATATCATATTAATTACTCAATAGTGGAATGTTTATTCAAAAAAAAAAAAAAAGCTGTTTTTTGAGTTTCAACCAATCGTGGAGTGGAGGGTCAAACCTTCCCTATTTAAGGAAGTCAAACCTTCCCTATTTAAAGAAGGTAATTAAGGGGTCGTTTGGTTTGCAATTTTGGGTGGTTTGTTAAGCTTGAGTTTATTAAGTTTGGAGTTGTAAAATCTAGGTTTGTTAAGCCTGTGTTTGGATGATACAGAAAATAGGTTTGTTAAGTATGAGGTTGTTAAACCAATGTTTGGATGATATCAAGTCTGAGTTTATTAAGTCTGTGTTTGATTTCTAATTAATTTGTTAAATCTAAGTTTATTAAAAGTGTATTTGGTTGGTAAATTTAAAATTTGTAATAAATAATAGAAATTATTTAATTAAAGTAATAAACACTATATATTAAATGTAACTTTTATTATGAAATTAGAGAGTATTATTTTAATAATAAATAAATATTTTTAATACATTTGTCCACTCAATTTTCTTCCGATAATTATTTTATAGAATAAATATTTAATTGTTCATGAAAATATTTTCAAACTATTTACCAAAGTGTGAACAAATATAAACAAAATTTTTTATGCAAATATATCTAACATAAAATTAACCATAAAGAAAATGTTATCAATTGTTTATTTAATGATTTATAACTTGTTGTGCTAACAAAAGTTATTTACTACTTATTATCAAAATTACTATTGAACTTATCTTGCTATATTT
Organism: Trichosanthes truncata; assembly: GCA_033996785.1. NCBI lineage: Eukaryota > Viridiplantae > Streptophyta > Magnoliopsida > Cucurbitales > Cucurbitaceae > Trichosanthes > Trichosanthes truncata. The sequence goes on from JAWPNB010000003.1 coordinate 56,124,087, forward strand.
AACTAATACATAAGGTTATAAAGTTAAAGTACTTTAAATAATATTATTTTAAAAGCTATTAACTTTAAGATACACTAATCAAAATAGTTTAATTAATTAATTTTACAAATATTATGCATTTAATTGACTATGATAACATGATTTTTACATTTTCACAAGAAAAAGAATTTAGAAAAGTTGTGGATTTAGAGAAATGGATTTTTTTTTTATCAAATGGAAATTGACGTATTAAATTTAGGTTTATATAACGTGTGTGGTTTGGAATTTATAATAAAATCATTTTTATTATAATTTATATGTTAATAAAAATTTTAAAATATAATAATAAGTTTTTTTTGAACTAGGAACTGTTACTTTGTAAGTGAATAATTTATTTTTTAATATTATTGTTAATCTGAACACCTTTTGAATAATTATTTTGTAAAACAAATATTTAGTTAGTTTTATAATTGTTTTTTTCTAATATTTGTCAATGTAGGAACAAAATACAAAGAAATTCATTCTTATAAATTTATCATTATAATTGCTCTAAAACATGAAGTATAATAAAGATGACATATCGGTTTATGAATTAATTATTACTATTTGAAATTTGAACTTAAATTATTTACTATTTATTATAAAGTTATCATTAATTAATTATTTTTATTTAACTAATTTATTTTTATTAAAAATTTAATGCATTTTAACAGTATGATTAAAGACAAAATATGTATTGTAACAAACTTGGAAAGTATGAATAAAGTACTATAGCAAACATGGTGAGTAAGGTAAAGCATTGTAGCAAACTTGAGAGGTATAATAGTATGTACTATAGCAAACATGGGTTAACAAAACTGTCAACCAAGCATTTAAACAAACCCATACTCCCCACTTCCAAAACAGGGAACCAAACACCCTTAAGTGTTTCATCCACATCCACTAAACTATGTTCAATTGGCAAAAAAAAAAAAAAATTTAAAATTGTCTTTGTTGTTTTCTTTAATAGTAGTATTAAATCTTGCAATATGTTATAAAATGATGTCACATTTTAGAATGTAATAAAAGTAGAAGTATTGAAATTTAAGGCCCGTTTGATAATCATTTGGTTTTTGAAAATTAAGGCTATACATATACTATTTCCACCTATGAATTTTCATGTTTTCTTATCTACTTTTTACCTATGCTTTCAAAAATCAAGCCAAGTTTTGAACACTAAAAAAATAGTTTTTAAAAACGTAATTTTTGTTTTTGGAATTTGGCTAGAAACTCAAATGTTTCCTTAAAAAATATAGAAACTATTGTATAGAATATAAAAATTATTATAGAGAAATTGTGAGAAAACAAACACAATTTTAAAAAATTAAACGATTATCAAACATGACTTAAAATTTTGAAGAGTTTAAGAAATCACTTGGAATCGATGGGTGAGCTCCTTGGCATGTAAAATGTTCGCTAATTTTGATTGTCCGTACGCTCTTTTATCAGAATACCTACAAATTAATGACTCAGCTTTATAATAAAAATTAATAAATAAAATCAAACATTAATTTGAAACTCACAAAACAATTTTAAAAAAAAGTAAAAAGAAAAAAAAAATACCCATTCTTATCATTGATTTTTTTGAAGCGAATTCCATCTCCTCCATAAGTGTGGACATGAGCTATAGATGACAAATTGACAATTCTACCCTCGATTCCTGTGCTTTTTGCAGTGTTCTTCATTTTCTCAAGAAGAAGGTTTGTTAACAGAAAATGACCTAACAGAAAAGGACCAAAAAAAAAAAAAAAGTGAGCACAATAATTGAACACATAAAATATATATGGGACTTGTATTTATTTGGAGATGAAATAATATTTCATTTATATACTGGCACGTTTTTGTCAATTACATCCTTGCAAACTCTTACTTTTAACTTTTGGGTCCCAGTAACTTTTGTAGTTAAAAATTATTGACCATATCATAATAATCTCAATCGACTTTAGTACCATATATCATTAATCTCTTGCGTACCTATAACACAATAACTTATCAGAATCATTAAAATTAAAGTATAAGGTAAAATTAAAATTTTGATTTAAGTATAAATACCAACTTAATACAAATGCAAAAGTATAGAGACAATGAATGATGTAACTTTGACGTATTTTTCATATATATTGTTGAGGATCCCACATCGAAAAGATTAAGAGAGACCTCACAATTTATAAGATACATGAGCTACTATTTTTATTACCAATTGGTTTTGAGATTGAGCTCTAAGTTTATCTAATATGACATCAGAGTCTATGAAACTCAAACGAATATTCGGTCCAAAAAATCGAATTGAAATCCAACCAAGAATGGTGAATCTAAGAGGTATCATCTTGAGAGGATATGTTGAAGAGAGACATAAAATCTCGTGTTTATCTAATAAATATATATATATAAATTACCAAGATGGTTGGTGGCAAACTGCATCTCTATCCCATCTTGAGAAAGTTGAAATGGGCAAAACATAACACCAGCATTATTTCTGAAAAATTGCACAAAAAAAAGGTCACTTCAAATTAAAATAGATATGTTAATAAAAATTTAATTTAGAGAGAGAAAAAAGAAAAAAAAATTACATTAGAATGTTGAGAGGGAGATTAAGAGCAAGGAAATTTTCAGCAAATTCTCTTGTGGACTTGATGGATGAAAGATCAAGTTTGAGAACATCCAATTTAGCAGATGGATTTTCTTCGAGTAGCTGTTGTTTTGCTTTATTTGCAGCCTCCAAATTTCTCGCACCTATAATTACGTGCGCCTTTCGCATTGCTAAAACTCTCACTGTTTCCAACCCGATTCCACTCGCTCCTCCTGTAGTGTCCAAATAACCAAGGTTAAATTATAAATTTGGTCTCTATGATTTTGAGAAAGTTAAAATTAAGTCCAAGACTATTCGTGAGATCAATCCATTAGGATAATTCTAACTTTTAAAATTATAGGGACTAAATTCTAACTTTCTTCAAACCATAGGGAATTTAACCAATAACTAATAAAATATTGGTTTCATAATTTCCCATTTTAACGAAAAACTTTGTTGTATTGTATCTTTTTTTTCAATTTCCATACGTTGCACGTCAATATATGACATGTCTTTAATTAATTTCATTTGATATTTTCCTTATGCCTACTTGCTTCTAACTTGAATGCTTTTAGACAAACGAGACTCTTGCCCCATCTTGTGATAGAGTACACACAAAAAAAAAAAAGAGAAGAAAACGTGTGATACAATCCATCGAAAGGATAAAAAATTTGTCTAATGTCCAACGACAGTGGACATGTACTTCTTCTTTTAAAGTTGGAGGTTCAAATTCCCTATACTCTACATTTGTTGTACTAAAAAAAAGAAAGTATATCTTTCAAAATATTATAAAGTTTAATTCAAAATATTATAAAGTTGTTCCTCAAAAAAACAAAGATTTATAAAGTTGTTTTCTATTTATTTCTTATTGATAGTTTACGTGTTGGGGTTTGTGAAAAAAAAGAGTATCTAAACTCAACAATATATTTGATTTTTTTTTTTTTATCGTAACTGTACTGCATAATATTAAGATTTACAAAACTATCAATGATATATTTGGAAAAAAAAAACCCTAATTGCTGACTTAAAATTTTAAATGAATGGTGATTAAACAGTTAACTTGTATCAAAATTGAAAACCACCCTGAATCCAAAGCACTAAAAATATCGAACTGTTTCTCATTTTCATATTAATATAAACAGTCAATAAATCACACAGGGAGAATGAGAAAGAGTATTAAAAACCAAACATGAAAGATAGAACGCATTATAATCTATAAACTCAAAGAAAACCCATCTCCAAATTAAATTTAAAAACCAAAAAAAAAAAAAAAAACGCAGAGAACTGATATTAAGGAAGCGAAATACATGAAAGTTGATATTAAATGAGAGAGAAGTTGACCAGTGACAATGGCAGTAAGAGCAGCAGCGTCAATCCCTTGAGTTACTTCCTCTGCTGTGGAGGCCGATCCGAAGCCGCTAGGCCCTGCCCATCCAGTTATAAGTGAAACGATCGACATTTTTTTTTTCTCTACACGGATACGACACGACACGAGACGAACAACCCTCTTTTCAAAGAGGGAAAGGATTTTTGGAAATTGAGGTACTGGGCGAGGGAGCAAATAGCGATAGAAGAAAGAAAAAGGAAAGTGATTAATTTATAGAGCATTTTGGAGTAGGGAAGGGACTTAAAAAGTGTGCAAGGAATAAATGTGATTGTGATTTGGCAGGTTTTGGATAGTAAATAGGTTGCCGTGTTTGGTTAAAGCCCCTTTCTTCACACACCTTTTCCCTTCTTTTCTTTATGTTCATATATTTATTATGTATCAAATCAACCATGCTATTCAATTTCCATTCACATTTTTCACATCTCCATCGGTTTCGAGTACACTGACATATCCATTATATCGTAAAAAAAATTACAACAAAATGTCGCTAATATGAATGTAATATCTTATTTTAAAAAATGTAGAATATTTATTTATTAATTTAAATATATATTTTTTGTTTTTATAACTTTTCTATGATTGTCTTTTGGAATTGGATTTAAAAAGGTTAATCTAAATATGTTTCTCCTTTGGCCTTTTATCATTTTGATTTTTATCTTGTTCTGAGGTAATTTGATTTAAGTCCAAATTTCACCCCTAACATTTATTTTCTTCCTTCGACTTACTCATTTTGATAGTATCCTATTAGTGATAAAGACTATGACCTTCAAGATTGTGACTCTTTGGGTTCACTAGATATTATATTAGAGAAACATGTGATTCTATCTTAAAATTAATTGACAATGAGATGAGTAACACATCTTTCACCATTGGCATTCATTGGTCTAAAAAATTTGAGATCTAGGGCTTAGATTGATATGAATTTATTCATTTTCACTCAATACAAAATATGAATTTATTCACTTTCGGTTCAATCCAAAATAAGCAAAGAAATATAGAAACAACAGCAACAAAACTGCACATTGAATTGGAAAATTTAACAACAACAAAAGTACACGTTAAATTGGATAATTTTTGGTTGCAACAAGAGGTATTTTCCTCAACCAGAATCACTTTTGACACTATTGGCTTCATCAATTGAAGACCAAGTTCTGAAAAAGTACACTGTGACGAACAACTCCAAATAAAAAGTACCCCTTTGAAATGAAGAGGATGGCTGGGGTAGGAGCGGGAAGGTGATGACCTAGCCAATGAGTTAAGGCACCTAGTATGCGTTCGCTAGCGTTTGGGGAGGAAGTGAGATTTGGGAGATTTTTATTTTAATTATTCATCTCATGTGCCATGTAATTAAAAGAAACGCCACGTTAACTAGTCCATGTCAGCAGAGATAACAGTCTAGTAATTTTTCTGTTAGGATTAGTTAAGTCAATGACCATTTAGAATCATTTTGCAAACTTCAGTGACCAAAGTATTTCTTTCGAAACTTTAAAAACCAAATAGACATAAACTTTAAACCTCAGTGACCAAAATTGTATTTTTTCCTAATTCATTTTATTACTCTTTGTCTTAGTGAAATTAAACATTTTTTTTTCTAAACAGTGGCGTGGAGAGATATTTTTATTTGTCGGAGAATCTTAATGCTATATAAACTAAAGTATAGCTAATGCCACATTTAAATAATCTCTTCATAAAATTCAAATAATTAATCTCACACTCTTTCTCTTAGTAAAATTAAACAAAAACTATGCATAAACCTTTTAACAAAGGTGTGCGCTGTGCAGACTGCGTATGTATAAGTATAACTATCATCGAATTTATTCAAGTGAGCTTAGTTTAACGATAATTGATATGTACTTCTTCTTTGAGGTTAAAAGTTCAAATCTCTATATTTTATTTGTTGTAGTAAAAAAACCTATCAAATTTTTTTTTTTTTAATAAAAAAAGGCTACGACACTTAACTTTAGTGAACTTAAACTAAAAAAATTAGAGTTTTTCTTTAGAACAGTGGTGTGTAGGGAGATCTTTTTAGAACAATACTTACATTAAATTTTGTACATTTTCAAAAAGTAAACTTCGAAAAAAAAGAACTTAGCAGTAGTGGTAAATATAAATTAGTAAGCAGGAAAATGTCATCTCGCCACATTAAAAGAATCGAATAGAAAATTTCACAATGGTTTCTTGTGTTGAAAAGTCTCAATAAGCAAGCAAGAAGAAGGGGATAATAATAATAATAATAAAACTCATTACAATTTGTAACCACAAAAAAATTATGCATATAAAAAAAATCACATGATTTCAATTCAATTTTGAGAAAGTCTCATCCACCCACCCTACATGATAAGGACCATTGTCCCACACCGTCCTCAATAATGAATGCTGTTCCCATACTCTCATTTTTTTTTCAATTTCTCATTTATGAAATAGTAGGGGTTACCCATCTCCATTAGGGGTACCATGCCCTTATCTTTCATCCTTTTTCATTTTCATTTTCTTAATTAATGATCTTCTCTCCCGCTTCAAAATATTGGGTTTTTAAAATTAGTCATTTTAGAAAATCTTGAATACCCTTTTCTTTCTTTAGTAAAGGTACGAGAAAAGATGATTTTATGAAACATTTTCTTAATTTTGGAGTAGATATCCTTTTCGTCCACGCTTTTTGATTTTATTTTTTATTTAGTACTTAGATTTTAAAATGTTACCTTTTATACTGAGAATTTAATTTTCATATGGCATTTAAGTTTTAAAATGTTACACTTTTACCTTATAATTTTTTTTTTTGTTTTTGTTTTTGTTTTTACTGATGTTCACTTTTAATTCTGGACATTTACTTTTCTTTAGTTAATTTAAAGAATTGTGATAAGATAATTTTAAAACAATTTTGATACTGATGTAGCAAAACAATTTCTTTTAAATTATTATTTTAGATGATGAAAAATTATTTTAAAAATAATGTTTCTCTTCCTAATGTGATGTTTTATTTTCGCTGTAGATTAATGAAAGTGTAAAATTTTGAAACATAACGACCAAATAAAAACAATACTCAAAAGGTAAAAGCATAAATTTTGAAATTTAGAGGTTGTTTGGGTTTTTAAGCCAACTCAACGTTTGGCCTGTTAACATATTTTATTACCGTTTTAATTTACTGACTCAGTGGGGTTGATAACAGTAACCCTACTCTCTCATGCGTTCTTCGTTCTCTCTCTCACCCTCACTTCTCCAACGACTGGCGGTCACCTTCTTTGGCGACTGTCGGCCATATTCGGTAACTGACGGCTACCTTCTTCGACAACTGACGATAATCGTCGACGACCATATCTGACAACCGATGTCCACCGTTGGAGACATTCTCCACGCGACTGCCGAACTTCCGATGACTACTGCCGATGACAATTTCTGCCGACCGATGGCACACCAGCGACCCTTTTGGTTGTGATCGCCGATCATAGTGTTTTAATAAGAGTTGTCCTTTATAGTAATTTGACATTGTTAAACGCATTTTGAGTATAAAGCATGTTGGCTTTTTGACCCTTAATCTCAAATTAATTAATTTTAATTAATTAATTAATTAATATTTTGATGATAACAAATCTGCTATTAATTACTAATAATTTTAGTGTTTTGAAGTGTCCATATCGTAGAGCTCGGGATAACGATTTCAACGCCTCTTGAATTACTCAAATCGGAGTTAAAACGAAGAAGTCATGATCAAAACAAATATGAACATAAAATTCCCGATGCGTTGACGTGGCGGCCAAATCAGCAATATGGATCAATTAGAAGATGACATGTGGAGCTATGGAAAAATGACATGTGAGTGGATGTTTAGTTGTTTTTAAAATAAAAGAAAAATGAAATTATATTTTATTAAAAATCTATATATTACTTTTGGTATAAAAAAAAAAAAAATAAAAAAAATATATACTTATTATATATAATGTATATAGCCGTTAGGCTGTTTTTATTTTTTTTATTTTTTTAAAAAAAAAAAATTGCTTATGACCGTTGGTCATTTTATATTTAAAAAAAAAAAAAAGAAAAAGAAATTTTTTTGACCGTTGGGTCTTTCTCTCTTTCTCACACTCACACACTACCCAACAAACATCTTCTTACACACTTTCACATCATCTCACATCTCCACTATCCTTATTTTATTATTTTTATTATTATATTAATATATCTACCTTTTAATCTCCACCATTCAATCTTCTTTTACAAATCCAATGGTCCAAATTAAATCTTGATTTTTATTCATTTCCCTCTCTATAAATATCATCTTCTTCTCCCATTTTCATACACACAATCAACACAAACATTCTATAATTTCCATCCTCCATATTCCAAAAAGTTTCTATTGTTGTTCTCTCCAAAGCCTTCAATTTTCTTTTCATCTTATTCGTGAGAGAGAATTATTGTATAGTGAGGATTGATTTGTGAGTGCTAAATTTGTACATCTACTCTTTGAGAGAGTTTTCTCAATCTTGTTCTTTCATTTCCAATCCATTGTAAGGGTATCTCTTGATCCCGAAAAAGAGAGGTTATAACGGTTTGATCCTGAACCGTGGAAAGGATCGGGTTTGTTCTTGCGCCCGAAAAAGGAACGTTGTAACGGTTAGACTCTAAGCCGTGGAAAGAGTCATTGTTCTAGTGAAATACCCAAGAGGAGCTTGGGGAGTGGAGTAGGCCGGGTTGTGCCGAACCACTATAAATTTAAGGTGTCAATTTCTCTATCCCTATCTTATTTCATTTTCGCAATTAATTTGTTATTATATTATATTGCATAAAATTAAGTATTCTTGGATGTCTATCTTGGTTGGTATAATTTTACTTTTACATATTCTTTACCAATCTTGTTTTTAGAATTAAATAGGGTGTTTAAAATTGTTAATGTTAAATTTATTGTTTAATTTGAGGTGAATTTATTTGCATGATTTCTTGTTTAAATTAATTGTTGCAAAAAGTGTGTTAATTTGTTTAATTGGGCCCACATTAGGAAAAAGTTTTATAAAGTTTAAATAAACCCTATTCACCCCCCCTCTAGGGTTGCCATACCGATCCTACAAAGCAAACCAAACAAACTTTATATAAAAACACTTTTGAGAAAATATAACCCAACATATGATTTTTTTAATTTTAAAATATTTTTATAAAAAAATGTTTAAAATAAAGTGCATTTTTGAAAAACATTTTTTTAGAGGTTCAACCAATCAAACTTTGTTGTTGTTTGTTGAGATTGTTTGATTAAGAAGAAAAAGCAAATAGAGAGGAGGAGAAGAGTTGGACTAAGTTTAGAAAAAATTATTCACGTAGCTACCAGTTGTGGCTAAAATATCTATCAACCATTTTGTTTGAATCAACCCCTTTTTTTGGATATTGTATGGAACATAGATGTGGCCCTTTGTTCGGCATTCAATTTTTTTTTGTGAACCATGTATGTAGGTTCTTGTTGGTCTATTTATTTTTCGTGCATATTCCACTCACATATTCCTCTAATGTAAAAGCATATTATTGTAATTTTGTTGTTGGTATGAAACAAAACTATTTTGTCAACCTCAAGTACACATGTTACATGTAGAAATTGTAAAATATTTATGAAGTTTTTAAGTTGATAACTCAATTGAATGTTAAAATTTGTGCAAGTATATGTCTAATTGAATGGTTGAACAAAAAGTTAAGAAAACAAAAACAACCAATAGAAAAATCAGACTTTAGAACTTCAAGTTAAAAAAATCTACACCAGAAACACATGACTTAATAGCTCCAAGTTAAATAATTATGCACCCCAAACACATATTTATTAACTCTACAGACAAATTAACTCCAAATTTCATTATTCAACTTTGTACCTCAAACAGCCTCTTAGAGACTAAATAGTAACTATACTCAAAACTCAAGGACCAAAAAATTATTTTCTTTCCTTCAATTGATTAGGTCCCTAAATTTTCATATACTTTTCGTTTTTGCTTTTAAAGTTTTGAATGTTAATTTAAAGTTAAATTTTAGTTAAACAATTTTATACATCTGACTAATATGAATAAATTGCAGGTATAATAATAAGATTATGGGATTATTTCAGAAATAATTAAAAATTAAAAAGAGAGAAAATATTGTGGTATTGAAATTTATTAAAAGATGGAAGAGCATTTTCAATGGTCCACTGACTAACGGTCTTTTAAAAAATGAATTTTATGATAATTTGGTAAAAATATTTTGTTGAAGAGATTTTTCTTTTCCTTTTCTTTCTACAAAAATTATTATCATTTCTGAAATCGTTAACTCAATAAATTATTAAGAATATACTATTGACTGAAAAAAAAAATCTATGGTACAATTAATTGCTAATCGCTAGATAAGTATGTCTAGCCAATTTGAATATAGCTTAACTAATTAATTTGTCAATTACTATTTCAAAGGTTAATATTTTGATAATCTACTCCTACAATTGCGTTGAACTATAAAAAAAAAGTAATAATAATAATAAAGTCATCATGCATTTTGTTAGATGTTCAAATTTGTACTAAATTTTGTTGGAAAAAAAGTACATTGAGTTTCCTTTTTAAATTATTGTATTTTCTAAAAGTCGTTAAATTATTTACATTTTAAAATTACTTATTCTTTATATTCTTCCATAACATAATTTGTGTTAATGGAATTACTAGCAAAATAATGCATCAATTATATGTGATATCAATTAATGCAATAAACTCTAGATCTTTCACAGGTAGGCCGCTCCAATAAGATGAGAAATTATTCAACTAGTTAACAGGTAAACATTTATGTTCTTAATTACTGAAAAAAAAAAGTGCATTTAGCTCAGCACTAATTAACATGTACCATTAATCTAGAGGTTAGAGATTTGAATCCCCACCCTCAAATATTGTTAAACTAAAAAAAAAAAAAAGAGTAATTGGATGACTAGCTTGATAGGGTTTTTTTTTTTTTTTTTGGTTTTTTTTTTACAATGAGATTGACTAGCTTGATAGCTTAATTTATTATACTAATATTGTAATTTAATGTTTTTATTAAAGGAACCTTTCATTTATAACAAGTTTTTTTAGAAATAATTTTAAACTTTTATTTTAATTAAATTAAACTCAAAACTGGAATGAAATTAGAAAAGTAATGTCCCAATTAATTTAAGCCTCGTTTGATAACCATTTGATTTTTAATTTTTGGTTTTTGAAAATTAAGCCTATAAACACTACTTCCACCCATATGTTTTATTATTTTATTATCTACTTTTTACCAATATTTTAAAAAACTAAGCCAAATTTTGAGAATTAAAAAAATAGTTTTTAAAAATTTATTTTTGTTTTTGAAATTTGGCTAATAATTCTAATGTTTTCTTAAGAAATATGAAAACTATTGTAAAGAAATTGTGAGAAAACAAGCATAATTTTCAAAAATAAAAAACAAAAAATCAAATAGTTATCAAACGTGGCCTAATTTTTTTAGTTTTCAAAATTTGGTTTGAATTTTGAAAGTATTTGTAAAAAGTAGTTAACAAAACAAAAAAATTTATAGGTAAAAAAAGTGTTTATAAATTTAATTTTCGAAAATCATATTGTTATTCAACGGGGCTTTAAATACTTATTATAGCTAGATTGATTTTTTTTATAGCTAGATAGATTTTTTTTAGAACGAATATTGTTTTAGTTTGGCTTGAGTATCTTGTTTTGCTAAGTTTGGAAGCTTTTTTATTTGCTTATGATTTAGGTGTTTTTGTTGTCATGTTTTTGTGATTTTTTTTAAAAGTTTAATAACATTTAGAGGTTACGGAGATTCGAACTTTTGATCTCTTGATTGACGGTACATGTCAATTACCGTTGGATTATGTTCACTTTAGCACATTTTTGTGACCTAATGTTAATGTTGAGTGTTTTATGGACAACTTTTTAATTTCATTTTAAGTACTTCCAGTATACAGTTTTTTTTTTTTTTTGGTAAAAAAGAAATCTCATTTATTTTAAATTATTTAAATCAAACTGTCCCATTAAATAGTTAGCTTTTATGGGTTCACCCCCCGCTGCTGTATACAATGAAACTTTTTTAATAATTTTTAGAAAACTTAAAATCATTTTTTTTTAATATTTGAGAAATCCTTCAATCTGTACAGTTCAAAAACAATAATTTAATTCTTAAAGTTTATTTAACAATTTAAAATAATCTCGCAACACCAATCATCAAGTATTAATATTACCGAAAAAGTGATGAGACTTTTTTAATTGATTCTTTTAGGAATTTTTAATATGTTTCACCATGAATAGTTGCAAATTGCATTTAATAGGATATGCATAAACTTTAATATGTGCAGGTTACATCCTCACATTTTAGAAATATTTTAGTAGCTATTTAAGACGTGAGTTATAATAACCTCTGTTATAATAACATGTGGAATACTTTGTACTCAAAATACAGATTATTATAACTTCAGACTAAACAATTATACATTTTAAACAATATTATATAATTCTATAGACTATTATAACTCACTCAGTGCTTCAAACAGCCCCTTAAAGTTCCATACTAGTATTATTTTTTTTTTTCCCTTAATCTATTTTTAATTAAATTGAGTCATAATTTTACGATTTTGGTGGAACCACTTTAAACTGTTGTATTCTTTGTGTTATGATTTTGATTTTTATTTGTTGTCAATCTGGATTTTTCTGTTTCGTTTTTCTAATTTCACAATTTTAAATAGAATTTCTTTTTTATTTTTCAATTCAACAACATAGAAATGAGTATTCGAACCTCTAATCTTTTGATCGGATATATCTTAATCAGTTGAATTATGCTCTTGACAATTTTAAATAAAATTGATAAATGTAGCTAACAAACTTCTATTAAAAAAAAAAAAACTAACACCATAGTTTGACATAAGGGTACAATGAGGGAAAAAAAACTAAGTATCTGGATGCTCAATACCAATGTATTCCAAAACATCAAGCATGTGATTTGCAAATGGTACAAATTAAAGAGATGTAACATTCATTTAATTATTCTCTATCTAAAAAAAATGCAATTATTCTCTTTTTATATTATTTATCTCGTTTCCCTTCTCCATTTCAAATCTTTTAAACTCTAATTTTAAAAATGAAAAAACAAAAGTTTATTCATTAATAGACATTTTTTTTTTGTAAATATTTCCATGGGATTGCATCATGTATCATGTATCATATGGTTGTATTGAATGTGGTTGGTTAGGCTAGTTCAATGACCATATTTGAATTAGCCTTTATTGATGCAATGTGAAAAATTTTCTTTCTTGAAAAATAGAAGAGAAGAAAAATCCGCTTCATTATTGAAAGTTAGAAAGAGTCCTCTAAAGAAGAGTAGCAAATTGTTGAACATAATTTTCCAATTTATTCAATTTTCTTATCTCATTCATCAACATGGCCTAAAAAATTGTTTGATATGCAATAATGATAAGAGAGGGATCGAACATTAGAAGCCCATGCTACTATTAAATTTTGGACATTGACATCTTAAATTTAGTATGAAAGTAATTTATCACTCATTTTTAGTTGCAAATAAAACTCATTTTAAATTTAGTATGATATAATTTATTAAATAAAATATCATCAATAAGATTTAATTCAACTTTATACAATTGATTGGGTAATAAAAATACCATTAGGTTTAGATAATAAAAATTTTAATTACATTTTATAAATCTCAACTCCTATATATTTTATAGAGTTGTCTTATTTTTAAATCGTCTTATTCTTCAATTAGGTGTTTGAGACATTTTTTATGGTTCCAAAAAAAGTCTATGGAGATAATTGTCTTACTTATATACCCATTATCACTCCCATTCTCTAGTCAATGTTGGATTTTTTTTACACTCCTACATGGTACACCCAATTTATTGCTGATATAAATAAACTCGTTGAATATCTTTTCCTTATCAACACCATGTCTTTATACATAGAACTTTAGAAGTGGTTCTAAAATTTATGAAAACGCTTTAATGTCATTTCCAATCAAACATGTATAGAAGCTTAGAGATGTAATATTTGAAAATAGAATTACTGTATTTAATACATGAGAATATGAGTGTAAAATGTGATCTATTTATTTATTTATGATCTAATTTTTATAACTAATTCATGGTGCAAAATTGATTAAATCTATTAATATTATTTTGTGTAATAAATAATTACTTTTATACTACTTTAATGCTATCTTCTAAACTTTAGAAGTTGAGTTACAAGTTTTAAACTAAAAAAGGAAACTTTAAGGAGTAGCATATTGTAAGTTCTCTTTTTTGTTTTTTGTTTTTTTTAAAAAAAATGTATTGCGATCTTTGATATATCTATATAAATATTACTAATTGATGTACCAACTATACATTAGTAGTAAATTAATATATATCCATACATTGACCAATACTTATTTTTATATGATAAGGTCTACTTTGAACCTAAATTTGCACTAATATACTTTAAGTTTTTTGTAAAAGATGTCGTACGATAAATCCTTTTCATTTTAAGCATTGTAAGACTATATTCACACTCGTAACAAAATTCTTGTTCTAAGAAAGGTTAGATGACTCTTTTTCAAAAACAGTTCTCGAACAACTCAAAACTTAGTCGTCTCATCAAAATGTGGATGGTCATATACAAAGTTAGCTTTGAATTGTCTTTGATAGGTTGGAATGCAAAGCTTTCAGTCATTAATATGAGTATTTAATTAAGATATGAACAACTCAACTTTGGTTAGTATGAGGCGTGGTCCCTTCTTTAACTTTATTTGTGTATATTATATTTTTTTTCCTTCTTCAACTTTTAAAGGTAAGTGCAAGGTTGGGCACAAAACATATTGTCATCATTTAATGTGAATTTGTTGTAATGAAAGTGAAGGTAATATTGTCCCTATTGTTATCTGAATCCACAGTATAGAAGTAAATATGCCCATCTGCTAGCCCTTAGTTTGCTTGTGATGGCCAAAATGAACATAGCTCAGTGATAATTGATATGTATCATCAGTTGAAAGGTTAGAGGTTCGAATCTCCCATCTTAAATATTGTTGAACTCAAAAAAAAAAAAAAAAAAAAGAAGAAAGAAGCTTGCTTGTGATGATATTATTTTGGATGTAAAATTAGTTCCAATTAATTATGTTTGATTTGACCCTGCAAGTCCTAATTCGTGTTTTTTTATATACTAAAATTGGAATAAAGTTTTAGAGATGGGAACTCTGTGACTAAGATTCCTGGAAGGCCTAGGAAAAAGATTATTGGTTAAAAATGGTCTATCTCTACTAATAAGATTGAGGAACCACAACTCTATAATTTGGATATATCGAGTGACTTATGCAATGAGAAGCTTAAGAATTAAGAGTGTTGATGTGTGGTTTTGGCACATGAGAACTTTACTGACATCAAATTCAAGGTGGAGATGAGTCAGTTGAGGTAATGACCTGCACAGCGAACTTGCATTGATGTGGCTGATAATTATCATATTTTAGAATTATTTAGCTCACAAAGGAAGGTTATTCTTGTCTTTTGTATCTCGTTGAACCCTAAAAATCTATTGAATTTGAGAAGGAATCCTTGAGCATGATGAGAATTCTTAAAATTAAAGAAAATAGTTAAATATATTGAAAAGTTGGCTGAAATCTTTGATTATTGTGTAGTTTTAGAAAAAGGAGAGGATTGTAGCACAATTGCAATTGCAACCTGGAAGGTAGACCTACGAATTTCGAAAATCACTCAATTAAGAAGATTTCATGCAATCAACATCCTTGAATCAAACGACAACTTTGAAAAATCATTCCATAACATGGCAAAGGGGGAAACCTAGGTGATGCACATTATAAAAAGAAGAGGAAGAAACAGCTGAAGGGTCATTTGGCAAGGAGCTCTCTAAGTTTTTGTTTTTCATCTTTTGTTCTATAGCAAATCTCTTTCCATCTCAAATTCATCCAGCTTAATCCAACCTAGGAGACTTTCTTGGGTTGTAAAGTACAACTCAACTTGAAAGAAATTGAGGAGAATCGATTAAAACAGAAGAATGATAGGTTGGGAGAATTTCTTCTTTAATTTTTGTCGTGTTAGACATTTGTTAGCAATGGGTTCTGTTTTGTTTATATTCATTTGAATTTCTAGCAGTGTTGTGTTTAGTTTAATTGTTCCTTGAAGTTCTGAGTTGAACAATTTTCGGCCGAGACCTTTTGGAATAAGAATTTTGTATTACTTTCATTTGGGTTTTTCTTCTTCTTTAATATTGCAAGTTCAGTTTAGTGTTACAAAAACCCTTATTTATTCTTTGTTGTGAAATTTGAATTCAGTTTCTTATGGCGGTTGCAAGATTTTACTTTATTGATTTTTGGTTTTATTTCATCAACATGAGCTAAATCTCTCTTAGGGATTCAAGTGTATGAATACCCTAGAGGTGAGAATGTGAAGCTTATATGCAAAAGTAATCCAATTTAACACAAAGTTTGTTTGTTTTTGTTGAAATAATTATTTTTAGTAAGCCTTGATTGATCAACTAGGGTTGCTTTCAAGTCTGAATCTAATATTGAAAGGGTTAGAGGAAGGCAGATCTCACAAAAGCAATGGGATAATAAACGCTTAAAAATGAGTAAACTCGATCCTAGACATAGGATGAGTTCCCAAAAACACTAGAATATGATCTAATTGTATCTAAGTACAATTAGCCATAGACATATAGGTCCAATCACTTAGCTTCCTAAAGGTTTTGAATCAAAATTGAATAAGAGTTGATTTGGTTTACAATTACTTCGTGAAGGTGTGATTGCAATTGCAATTGAATAGCAATTCTCACCAAAGGGCATGAGTATGCTTGGATCCCTTCATTCTCTTTAAGTGATTTCAACAACTTTTCTCGTAGCAATTATTTTTATCACTTTATTTTTCCAGCAACAAATCTAAATTTTGTGCTTGGTTACTTTAGTTGTTATTTTCAGAAATCTTTTGTCACACTCAATTTTTGTTTAAATCGTTCCCTTGGGATACGATGTTCTGGAACACTTCCATTCATTACTTGCATTCGACAGTGTGCACTTGCACTTGGGGCTGAATTTTTTCTCTTGATTTTTAACCCAAAATTCATTTGATCAGTGGGTCTAATGTCTAAATTAGTGATTAGATCGAGGTGAGTGTCAAATTGGGTAAGAGTGAAGCTGCATATATCTATGTGTGAGACAAGTTTTACTTTTTACAAGGAGTTCTAGAGACTACTCTGTCATATTATTTTAGTTCATACTCTACATCTCACAACGTGAATCTCATAAGTGGAAAACATGTAGGTCAACTCAGTTAAGCACTAAGTTGTGCATGTCATATCAAAGATAGAGAGCTCGACTCTTTTCTCGACCCGCTTAGCTGGTTCTAAAGTATGAGAATTAAAAGCTCGAGAATGAAAAGCATCATAATTTGAAGTCAAATGTAATTGGTATAGAGTTGGGGTATAAAAAACTTAATATAACAAGAGTTAAAAAATAAAATGTTTGTATTGATCATTTGAAACCCAACATGTTATTGGTGAAAATGGGACCATGAGGAAAAATCCAGATCACAAGGAAGATTAAGGGCAAAAGGACCAATAGGAGGCAAAACGAACTCAAACGATGAACGAACCAAACCATCGGACAAGAAGAAGAGGTGGGTTTAAGCCGAATCCCAAAACCCACCTGGTCGGCCTCGACCTCTATGCTCGACCTTATGAAGCACGTGCCAAACGTGCCTCTGGCTTGTATTCCCTCGGTCTGACTTATTTGGGTCCACCAGATCATGGTTCGACTATTTCCCTAATTCATGACAGATATGCAGAAAACCCTAAAATTAAGGGTTCATATAAAAACACCCTTGTTCAACCTTAAAGGGTAAGTCAATTCATCTTCCAAAACCCTAACTGGCTGCACTCATGTGTGGCATGTACCACATTGGTACCCAAGGTTTACTTTTCTTGTAGGTCATGCTCTTCCCCTAAACTACAAATTTATCCTTGTTGTCACGTGAAGGTCAGTTGTGTTACCCTGTCTAAATTTTGGCAACAATAGTTGGCGCCGTCTGTAGGGAAACAAGAGCTTGACTTGTGAAATCAATACAATATCGAAAGATGAGCAAATTGATCCAGATCCCTCGACATCTATTGGCCGAGGTCGACCGACCCATACAAGTAGAGGTCAATCAGATTATTCCAGCTGCAAGACATCGTGATCTGAATGACGAGGGAGTGAAGAAAAAAGTCAACCAGCCCCTTAGCTTGACTGAGAAGGTCGAGACTGACCAAGTCATATTAGCTGGAAGAGATCGTGATCAAAACGATAAAGGAACAAAAAAGAAGGTCGACTAGCCCCTCAGTTCGACTAAGGTCAAACAGGTCTTCTTTGTTGCAAAACAACACCATTTGCATGACGAAAGGATGGAAAAGGTGATCGATCGTATGGTCCACCTGAAGAGGTCAAGATCAATCAAAGAGGACAACCTGTAGAAAAGATAGTATTAATTCCACTCACGTCAAAAGATCGACGAGTAAATATTGGAACCCAACTGGAGTTGAATAGAAAAAGAATTTGATCAGCTTCGTTAGGGACAATGCAAATCTATTTGCATGGTCACACGAAGATATGCCAGGAATAGACCCTAATGTCATGTTACATCGCCTGAACATGGACAGAGACTTCAAGCCTATCAAATAGAGAAGACACTCGTTCAACCAAGAGAGGAGTGAAGTCATTGCCAGCCAAGTCGATGATTTACTAAAAGTTAATTTCATTAAAGAAGTCCAATAGCCTCAATGGCTCTCTAATGAAGTTTTAGTAAAAAAGGAAAATGGCAAGTGGCAAATGTGTATCGACTTTACTGATTTGAATAAAACTTGTCTAAAAGATAGTTATCCTTTACCTATAATAGATCAATTGGTGGACGCAACAACAGGACATGAGATGCTAAGTTTCATGGATGCCTACTCTGGATACAATCAAATCAAGATGCATAGACTAGACCAAGAGAAAACTTCCTTCATCACTTGTAGAGGTCTCTACTTTATAAAGTCAAGCTCTTTGGCCTTAAGAATGCGGGGGCTACTTACTAAAGAATGATAAATCATTTGTTTGCTCCCTCTGCTTGAAAAAATTATAGAAGTATATGTGGATGACATGTGATAACTCTTAAATTAAGAGTTATATGCTTGTATTTTTTGGACTAAATTGCCATATTTTATCTCATTGTATCTTGGAAATTCCCTAGCTTGGAGTCATTTTGCTCTAGGACTAATTTTGATATAGTAATATTTTTATTAGAGCAAATTTATCCTAATTAAGGCCTTTTATGTGATTAAATTAGGAGGGATTAAGGAGGAATCGAGAAGCCAAGAACAGCAGTTTTACAACTAATTGCTGGAGCAAATGTCGCGTTTCAGGCTTTTACGAAATTCGCACGTGGGAGCTGTATTCATTAATTGAGCTGGAATCTGTCAGTCCAGTCACATGTTTTCAGCCAACCTGAGCTCGCCACGTCACAAGGACAAGTCTAATCAGCCCTCATTTTCATAAAGGGTGACTATTATAATGGGGCAGCCGTTTTTTGTTGGAGGAGAGTTGAAAGAGAAGTGAGGATCCCGAAAAACCAGAAGAGAAAGGAGCAGCAGGGGAGAGAAGCTTCGACCAAGGGAGCCTTCATCGGAGTTTTGCCAAAAACGGAAGGTTTCCAGTCGGAGCAGACGCTGATGCTGTGGCAAGAAACTTGGGGTAGCATTTCGACTTCTCCTGCTATATTTTCTTCTGTCCTTTAGTCGTTTTCTGTTTTTATTTTCATTATGTTTCCATTTCTACTGTTTTTCCGTTTTTACTGTAGCATGAACTAATCACTCTAAGGTGAGGATTAGAGGATGATTGTTATTAGCTAATGTTATAGTTGAGTAGCTTTCATCTCCTTCGGTTTGGTTTTTAAGGGGTTTATTCTTAGTTTGTTTCTGCTTGGCCAGCCGTTTCGAACACCGTCCCTCTGATTTCTGGGAAGAATAGGAGGGGCTGAAAACTTAAAAACCACGTTAGCCTCTTGTTAAGGTTAGTTGCTGACTAAGTGGGTAGGTTAGGGATAGCCACTCGCCTAACGCACGTAAAGTACAGAGGGTTTATTGTGCTGAAGTAATTTATTTGCGACAGCATACATTCGGTGATTCGGGAGAATACCGTGTAGTCTGTAGTGAATCGATTGGAATGAATGTATACTTAGTTTATAACTTAGCTAATGCATGACTTACCTCTAATCCGAGCCTTTCGTTTAATTAAAGCACAAGTTAAGCGTTACCTGTTTTCTGAATCCTTACTCTGTTTTTGCATGCTTTAGCATTACTTTTGTTCCAGCATTTATGATTTCTTTTATTGCATCTCTATCGATAATTTTGAATGGTTACCAACTGAGTTACTGAGAATTAATTTGGGTTCAGTAGAAAGATCAATAGTCTCCGAGGATACGATAATTTTACTTGCCACTTGCTATAAAAAAGATGTGTACACTTGCACATTGACACTCTAAATTGCACAATTGTTCACATTGCTCTAGCAAACGCATCAAGATGCATAGACTAGACATGAGATGCTAAGTTTCATGGATGCCTACTCTGGATACAATCAAATCAAGATGCATAGACTAGACCAAGAGAAAACTTCCTTCATCACTTGTAGAGGTCTCTACTTTATAAAGTCAAGCTCTTTGGCCTTAAGAATGCGGGGGCTACTTACTAAAGAATGATAAATCATTTGTTTGCTCCCTCTGCTTGAAAAAATTATAGAAGTATATGTGGATGACATGCTAGCAAAAAGTATCAAAGCGAATCAACATGAGACTGACCTCAATAAAGCATTCTAGATACTCTACAAGTACAAGATGAAGTTGAATCCAAGCAAATGCACTGGTGACTGAAAACGTGTGGCTTTTAGAAGAAACTTTTGAATAGAAAAAGTATCTAATCTAGTATAAGTGCACACTGTCAAACAAGTAGTAATTGGAAGTATTCCAGAGTATCGATTCCACAGAGAACGAATACCACAAAATCCAAAATTAAGGCAAAGATGTTCACACAAAGCAACATCAGTAACCAATATTAATAAATCAGGAAGGTTGTGAGTGTACTAAAAATAAAATAATAAAAAAAATGGAATCCAAACATGGTTTTGCCCCTTAGAAAAGAATTGTGACCTAAAATGCAATTGCAATCTTTACGAACTTAGTTTAATAAGAACACAACCCTTGGTCTTAGAAGTTTCACCCTATATCTAGGGTAAAGAATAAGTGCTTATGTCTAAGCCCATTTCCTCTATTGCTTTATATGAACACGTAATCTCGTTTAACCTTTTCAATATTAAATTCGATCTTTGTATGTTCACCTAGGTGATCAATCTGGATTCACAATAAGAATGATAATCAATAAAAGCAAACAACGCTATGGAATTGAGCAAAGTTACTTTTACATCTTAGGCACAACTTTCAATCCTTAGGGCATCCACATATCTGAATCACAAGGACGAAATTAGCTCATAATGGATAAAATAAATAACAAGACATTAAAAGAAAAGAAACACATACTGGCTTAAGAAATAAAAAGAAATAAAAACAAAAGCTAGAAAATAAAGTAAGGAACTTAAAAAGAAATATTAACTTGCTGGAATGAATAATGAACTTTATAAAAAGAGAACTTGACGTGAATTAAAAAATTAAAATTAAAGACAAGGATTAGAAGTAAACTGTATGTGAAATAACAAAAATTAAAGTATTGGAATTTAAAGAAATAAAAAAGAAAATTAAACTTGCGAATACAAAGAAAAATCGAACTTAAGGAGATAACTTCCACCTCTCCAATCGATCTAAACTCAACATTTGTCAATGAGAGTAAGATCTTCACAATCCTAGACTTTTGACAAGGTTGGATTGAAGTTTGGGCATCGTTTTTCCTCATTTTGTTAGGATTTATGCCATAAAGCCTTGTAATTAATGATAATTAATAATAATTTTGATTATTTTATTTGTAATATAATATTATCTATTATATGAAAAATCCAAGGTTATTAGTGTAATCTTGAACAGTAAGTGGTTGACATATGGGAGGATCATGTTCAAGAAATAACCTAAAGGGTCATAGTATATGGATAAGGTTGGGTGACTATTCCTAGTACATTATTGATATGATCCACTTTGTAATAGTTACAAATGATTTGATCCAAATCGTTCATGTGGAGACATGTGAGTGGGGGTATCTTATACAATGAGTTTGTGTAAGATTTGACCACGAAATATTTAATCTCTCTTTATAAATCCGTTAATTGAGAAGATTAATATTTCATCAAGATGGTCACATGCGACTCGATCTTAATCTTGAGTTAGTTATAAACTCCCGCTTGTGAGGGCTTGTCCTTTGTTTTGCATGGGTAAGAGTGGCTTTTGTAGCCGATTCAATATGCCTACCATTTTGAGAACTTGATCAAATAGGGAACTAGGAACATAATCTCACAAGATGGAATTCACTCTTTCTTATATAGGTAAGTAAATGAGTAGTTCCCTTAAGTGTTGATTTCGGGACTTGAACAATGGGGTCCTACCCTCTCACTGGCTCGAGCGGGACTTAGTTTATACTGAATTATAAATAGATTGTTCATTAGAAGATCAGTGGTACTTAAGGTGCAATATGTAATTATAGGGATAAAATGAACTTTTGACCTAGCTGCAACTACGTAAAACTCGTGAAAGATCGACTAGCATGTAATGATTATATCTATGGACACAACTTGTCCTACAGTGCATAAGAGTGCAACTCTAAGTCTATAGTGGAGTGACCTATAGTTAATGAATAAAAATTAATTAATTAAACTAAATTAATTAATTAAAGAGTTTAATTAATTAATTTTGTATAATTGGAGCTTATAATCTGTAGGTCCATAAAGTCCCTTTGCTAGCTCATAATAACGCTAAAAGATCAATTTAGTTGAAAGAAAATTTTGAAATATTCAAATTAATATTAATTTGAAGTGTTCAAATTAATATTTAATATATTAGATATATTAAATATAAAAGAGGCAAATATATTTATTGTATTTGATACATTAAATATTAAAATTTGAAATGTTCAAATTAATATTTAATATATTAGATATATTAAATATAAAAGAGGAAAATATATTTATTGTATTTGATGCATTAAATATTAAAATAATTAATGTATCTTAGATACATTAAATAAAAGATATTTATAAAATTTGAATAAAATTCAAATAAATAAATATCGTAGAAGATTTGAATGAGATTCAAATAAGTATAAGATATATTTTAATATATTAGATATTAAAACATAATATTTTAATTATGGTAAAGATTTACTCTTGGTCTCTATAAATAGAACCCTTGGGTTGAGCCATTAGACATAACACACATCTCCTTAATAGAGAATTGGAGAATTCTCTCTAGACATCTTCCTCTCCAATCCTTTGTGGATTTTCTTTCAAGAGACTCCCACAAGTCTTGATACAGTGTTTGAGTCATAACTAGGAAGACTTTGTGGAGGAAATAAAGACATGCCAAAAATATCTCCATATTTACTCCAAGTAAGTTTACTTAATCTCATTTTTTAGTTTAATTTTAAATAAAATTAAAGATGATCCAATGCTTCTGCTGCGGAGTGAAACGTTCATTCCTTCACCTTTAAGTCGAGAAAACAGAAAACTAAAAAGTGTAGAAAGTAAAGTGGTCTTCAAGTCGTGAAAACGATCTTGGATGACTTTTCCATGACTTGAATCTTCATATTTATATCCTCCAAATTCTAGGGTTTGCTCCATGTATGTTTAAGGAAAAAATCGAATCTTTATGAGCTTGATTCGTGAAGAATATCTTCAAATATCAGCACAAAATCGAATTTTCAGATTTCCTCCTGATTTTTAGGAATTCTATCTCTAAGCAAAATTGCAGTTGCAATTGGAGTCGCAATTCTGGCAGTTTTTACTTTTATGGCATAAAAATATCAAAACTCATTAAAAATAAACTTTTTTCCTCTTATTTCCTATTTCTTAGCTCAAAACAATCCTTTAACTAATTTTTCTATTTTCTCATTAATTTTCTATATTTATTAGACATAAAAGCATGGATTTGTGCAAATAGCTTAAATAAAAAAGGGTGAAAATATTTAAAATATTAGCATTATCATGCACCTTTGGGATAACATTAGGAAAGTTTCTTAGATTTATGGTGCATCAAAATGGAATAGAAGCTAATCCAGATAAGATTAAAGCCATCATGGAGATGTCATCCCCAACCAATCTCAAGCAACTTTAAAGTCTCAATTGAAGAATTGCTGCACTAAATAGATTCGTTAGTAGAGCTACTAACAAATACTAGCATTTTTTTCAAAATTTTAAAGAAGAATCTCCAATTCGAATGGACCAAGGAATGTGAGGAAGCTTTCCAAAAATTGAAAAAGTACTTAAGTGCAACACCCTTCCTTGCCAAACCAATTTCAAGAGACAAACTACTTCTTTCTGTAGCAACCTCTAATACTGTAGTAAGTTCTACATTGATCAAAGAAGAAAATGGTCACCAACTACCAGTTTATTACACCAGCAAAGCAATAGTGGGGACTAAAACTAGATACCCACAAGTGGAGAAGCTCGCCCTCACATTAGTCACATCAGTCAGGAGAATGCGTCCTTACTTCCAAGCACATAAAATAACTATCTAGACAAATTTTCCTTTGAGGTAGGTACTACAAAAACCTAAAGCATCAGGACCTCTCTGTTGGGATTTATGCCCTAAAGTCTCGTAATTAATAATTTATTTAATAATTAATAATAATTTGAATTATTTTATTTGCAATATAATATTATCCATTATATGAAAAATCCAAGGTTATTATTGTAATCTTGAACAGTATGTGGTTGACATACGAGAGGATCATGTTCAAGAAATAACCTAAAGAGTCATAGTATATGGATAAGGTTGGGTGCCTTATCCTGGTAACACTATTGATACGACCCACTTTGTAATAGTTACAAATGATTTGATCCAAATCATTCATGTGGGGACATGTGAGTGAGGGTATCTTATACAATGAGTTTGTATAAGACTGGACCACGAAATATTTAATCTCTCTTTATAAATTCGTTAATTGAGAAGATTAATATTTCATCAGGATGATCATATGCGACTCGATCTTAATCCTGAGTGAGTTATGAACTCCTGCCTGTGAGGGCTTGTCCTTTGATTTGCATGGGTGAGAGTGGCTTTTGTAGCCGATTCAATATGCCTACCATTTTGGGGACTTGACTAAATAGGGAGCTGAGAACATAATGTCACAAGATGGAATTCACTCATTCCCATATAGGGTAAGTAGATGAGTAGTTCCCTTAAGTGCTGATTTCGGGACTTGAACATGGGGCCCCACCCTCTCACTGGCCCGAGAGGGACTTAGTTTATAATTAGATTATAAACATATTGTTCATTAGAGAATCAGTGATACTTAAGGTGCAAGATGTAATTATAGGGGTAAAACAGACTTTTGACCCAGCTGTAATTACGAACAACTCGTGAAGGATCGACTTGCATGTAATGATTATATCTATGGACACAACTTGTCCTACAGTGCATAAGAGTGCAACTCTAGGTCTATAGTGGAGTGACCTTAGAGTTAATGAATGAAAATTGATTAATTAAAGAGTTTAATTAATTAATTTTGTATCATTGGAGCTTATAATCTGTAGGTCCATAAGGTCTCCTTGCTAGCTCATAGTAATACTAAAAGATCAATTTAGTTGAAAGAAAAATTTGAAATGTTCAAATTAATATTTAATTTGAAGTGTTCAAATTAATATTTAATATATTAGATATATTAAATATAAAAGAGGAAAATATATTTATTGTATTTGATACATTGAATATTAAAATAATTAATGTATATTAGATACATTAAATAAAAGATATTTATTAAATTTGAATTGGATTCAAATTAGAAAATAAATGTCGTAGGAGAATTTTAAACGGTTTGAATAAGATTCAAATTGATTAGATAAATGTATTTTAATATATTAGATATTAAAATATATTATTTAATTATCTTCCCTAGACCACTATAAATAGGACCCTAGGGGTGAGTCATTGTGCATTCTTCACAACACACTCTCCTCAATAGAGAGAATTAGAGAATTCTCTCTAGACCTCTTCCTCTCCAATCCCTTGTGGATTTTCTTTCAAGAGGCTCCCACAAGCCTTGGTCCTGTATTCGAGTCATAGCCAGGAAGACTTTGTGGAGGAGATAAAGACCCGCCAGAATATTCTCCATATTTTGAAGGTATTTATTGCTTAACCCTTGTATTTTAATTTAATTCTAAATAAATCAAAGACGATTCCTATGCTTCCGCTGTGGGTTTAATTCGATTATTCCCTTCACTCTCATGAAGTGGATGTTGGGATTTATGTCCTAAAGCCTCGTAATTAATGATTTATTTAATAATTAATAATAATTTTGATTATTTTATTTGCAATATAATATTATCCATTTTATATGAAAAATCTAAGGTTATTAGTGTAATTTTGAACAATATGTGGTTGACATACGAGAGGATCATGTTCAAGAAATAACCTAAAGCGTCATAGTATATAGATAAGGTCGGGCGTCATATCCTGATAACACTATTGATACGACCCACTTTGTAATAGTTACAAATGATTTGATCCAAATCGTTTATGTGGAGACATGTGAGAGGGGGTATCCTATACAATGAGTTTGTATAAGACTGGACCACGAAATATTTAATCTCTCTTTATAAATCTGTTAATTGAGAAGATTAATATTTTATCAGGATGATCATATGCGACTCGATCTTAATCTTGAGTGAGTTATGAACTCTTTCCTGTGAGGGCTTGTCTTTTGATTTGCATGAGTGAGAGTGGCTTTTGTAGTTGATTCAATAAGCCTACCATTTTGGGGACTTGACCAAATAGGGAGCTGGAAACATAATCTTACAAGATGGAATTCACTCCTTCCCATATATGGTAAGTAGATGAGTAACCTTAAGTGCTGATTTCGAGACTTAAACAATGGGGCCCCACCCTCTCACTGGCCCAAGAGGGACTTAGTTTATGGTTGGATCATAAACAAATTTTTCATTAGAGGATCAATGGTACTTAAGGTGCAAGGTGTAATTATAGGGGTAAAACGGACTTTTGACCCAATTGTAATTACGAACAACTCAGGAAGGATCGACTTGCATGTAATGATTATATCTATGGACATAACTTGCCTTACAATGTATAAGAGTACAATGTATAACTTGTCCTACAATGTCTATAGTGGAGTGACCTATAGTTAATGAATGAAAATTAATTAATTAAAAACTTTAATTAATTGATTTTGTATCATTGGAGCTTATAATATGTAGGTCCATAAGGTCTCATTGTTAGCTCATAATTGATCAGATTGAAACGTGGGGGCTTTTAAGAAAATATTTTTAATTCAAAACAAGCTTCAGTCTAGTGCAAGTGCACACTGTCGATGCAAGTAATATAAAACTGGAAGTATTACAAAGTATTGATCCCACAAGGAACGGACAGAACAAAATTCAAAAGATAGAAAAATTGTTCTCAAATTGCAATTTCGGTAACCAAGGTTATAAAAATGTGGGGAGGTGGTGTTGCTAAAGAAATAAATTACAAAAAACAAGAAGTATGAAAAAGGGTAATCAAGTTGTTTATGCCCATTTGGAAAGAAATGCTACTAAAATTCAATTGCAATCGTAGCTAACACAAGAAAACTATGTAAACCGAATTCGACTCCTATTCAACTTTACTTCAAAATCTTTAGGAGGCTAAGTGATTAAATCTATATATCTATGACTAATCTAACTTAGATAATTTTGTGCACAATTCTAGTAGTTTTGGAGTCTCGCCCTATGTCTATAGTCAATGTTTAGAACTTATTTCTAAGCCTTTTCCTCCATTCCTTTTGTGACATCTATTGTCCCTTAACCCTTTTGGTATTAAGATCAAGCTTGACAAGCAACACTAGTTGGCCGACTAGGTTTACCCAACATTAAACTCAACAAAAACAAACAAAGTATCAAATCTTAAATAGATTGTTGTTACTTTTAAGCTTTACATCTTTCTTCTAGAGCATTCACCAACTTGAACCCTTAAAAGAAATTTAGCTCAACATTATTGGAATGAAAAACATCAAGTTGGAAAATAGAAAGTTGAAGAGTTGGTAATTTGGAATAAAATAATAGAAGAAAAAATTCAAGCATAAAGAAATCAAATAACCAACTAACTTTATAAGAAAACTTTTGAACTCAATGTCTACCAAAAACTCCAACAACTATCTAAACTTAAAAGGAAATTACAAGGAAGAAAAGAAAAGACAACAACTAAGTTCCTATGAATTGAAATGAACAAACTGTAACACCCGAGTTCAGGAGGGGTACATGAATGAACAGAGACCACATCCAAATGAGAGGGATCATGAGACTATGCAAGACATGGTTAAGAAAGGCTTAAAAGAATTGATAGTTACTACCTATACCAACAAGATGCACATTCCTTTTCGGTGGCTTAATCATAAGAACTCCAAAGTTAAGCGTGCTTGGCTTGGAGAAATTTTATGTTAGGTGACCTAATGAGAATTTTCCTAGGAAGCACGTGAGTGAAGACAAAGCATGTTGAAAGAACCCGTGTTGGTTTGTGGGGACAATCTTCACTCTTAGAAGCAGTTCAAGACAGTAAGGTGACATGGCCAGATCGTAAGGGATGCAGGAGAATGTCGGGGCCATCAAGTGCTGAATCAGAATTCCAAATCCTTGTCCGAATCTTGGGCTTGTGGCGTTACACAAACTGAATTTAACATAAAGAACAATGACGAAACCGTTTCTCCTTGCTTTAATCGACACAAATACACCATCAAGTGCAATCGGATCTTTACCTCCTCTAACTTTCGTTGAGGAGGGATTAAACTTAGAGCCCACTGGTTTGGAACGGAAAAAAAAATAGCAGCAAAGTAAATGGAAAACAATAGAATAGTGGACTTGGGGCGTGAAGAAAACTCTAGCCACTTGTTTGGTCCATTTTCCCTTCTTTTATTGGTGTCGGAGGCTAAGGTTTCCATCTTGAAGGGAATAATCTAATTAAACCCAAGCGGAAGCGTAGTAATCGATTTGAGTTTATTTAGAATTAAATAATAATATTATGGTTAAGCATAACATACCTTGAAAATATAGAGATTCTTCTGGTGGATCTTTATCTCTTCTACAAAGTCTTCTTGGCTATGACTATAAATTAATTAATTAACTATAAGTCACTCCACTATAGACCTAGAGTTGCACTTTTATGCATTGTAGGACAAGTTGTATCCATAGATATAATCATTACATGCAAGTCGATCATTCACGAGTTATTCGTAATTACAATTGGGTCAAAAGTCTATTTTACCCCTATAATTACATCTTGCACCTTAAGTACCATTGATTCTCTAATGAACAATCTATTTATAATCTAATTATAAACTAAGTCCCTCTCAGGCCAATGAGAGGGTGGAGCCCCATTGTTCAAGTCCCGAAATTAACACTTAAGGGAACTACTCATCTACTTACCATATATGGGAAGGAGTGAATTCCATCTTGTGAGATTATGTTCCCAGCTCCCTATTTGGTCAAGTCCCCAAAATGGTAGGCATATTGAATCGGCTACAAAAGCCACTTTCACCCATGCAAATCAAAGGACAAGCCCTCACAGGCAGGAGTTCATAACTCACTCAAGATTAAGATCGAGTCGCATATGATCATCCTGATGAAATATTAATATTCTCAATTAACTGATTTATAAAGAGAGATTAAATATTTCGTGGTTCAGTCTTATACAAACTCATTGTATAAGATACCTCCATTCACATGTCTCCACATGAATGAATTGGATCAAATCATTTGTAACTATTACAAAGTGCGCCGTATCAATAGTGTTACCAGGATAAAGCACTCAATCTTATCCATATACTATGACTCTTTAGGTTATTTATTGAACACGACCCTCCTGTATGTCAACCACATACTGTTCAAAATTACACTAATAACCTTGGATTTTTCATATAATGGATAATATTATATTGCAAATAAAATAATCAAAATTATTATTAATTATTAAATAAATAATTAATTAAGAGGCTTTAGGGCATAAATCCCAACACATCTTTGCTCTTCTACAACCTTGGGTCAATTTGTAGGAATGAAATCGGGCTGAAGAATCTCCCAAATCTCGCAAAAATCTTCATAAATCTCGTAATTTCCTTGATTTTCACATTTTTCAGATTTTTGTAGAAATGCAATTGCATTTCTATTGCATTATTTTCCAAATTTTCCAAAATTTTCTAAAAATGCAATTGCATTTCCATTTCCCAAATCTCGCAAAAATCTTCATAAATCTCGTAATTGCATTTTGTGCTTGTTTTCCAGACTTATTTTTTGAAGAAATGCAATTGCATTTCCAAAATGGATTGCAATTACATTTTGTGCTTGTTCACAAACTTGTTTTCCTTAAGAAATGCAATTGCATTTCCAAAATGGAATGCAATTGCATTTTTGTACTTGCTCCAAACCTACCAAAAATAACAAATTAGTGTAATTTCCAATCTCTTTTCAACTTATTTCCTTTTTTTCATTACTCCAACAAGCTTTTATGAATTTATCTTATAAACACTATTTTTAGCTTACTCATCATATAACAAAACATACAAAAATGACAAGAACAACCTAGTTTAGGGTCAAATAATCCTCATAAATGAGAATTATCAATAGTAATACTAAAAGATCAATTTAGTTGAAAGAAAAATTTGAAATGTTCAAATTAATATTTAATTTGAAGTGTTCAAATTAATATTTAATGTATTAGATATATTAAATATAAGAGAGGGAACTATATTTATTGTATTTGATACATTAAATATTAAAATAATTAATGTATATTAGATACATTAAATAAAAGAGATTTATAAAATTTGAATAAGATTCAAATTAATAAATATCGTAGGAGATTTGAATGAGATTCAAATAAATATAAGATATATTTTAATATATTATATATTAAAATATAATATTTTAATTATGGCAAAGATTTGCCCTTGGTCTCTATAAATAGGACATTTGAGTTGAGCAATTAGACATAACACACATCTCCTCAATAAAGAATGAAAGAATTCTCTCTAAACCTCTTTCTCTCCAATCCCTCGTGGATTTTCTGTTAAGAGGCTCCCACAAGCCTTGGTCCTGTGTTTGAGTTATAGCTAGGAAGGCTTTTGTAGAGGAAATAGAGACCTGTTAGAAATATCTCCATATTTAAGTCAAAGTATGTTTTGCTTAGCTAAATTATTTTTCATTTAATTCTAAAATAAAATCAAAGTCAATTCCAATGCTTCCGTTGTGGGTTTAATTCGATTATTCCTTTCAGTAGGCAATAGAATTAAGTAAATATGATATTCACTACAAGCCTAGAATGTCGATAAAAGGACAAGCAGTGACAAATTCCATTGCAGAGCTGACCTTGCATACGATTAGAACCAAGTTAACCCTTAGGAAGAAGAGGCCGACCACCACTGATCAGAATCCGAAGTCAATTTTCTTCATTCTTCGGATTCAAACCTATCATGGAACCTCTTTGTCGATGGATCCTCCAATCTAAAAGAATGCAGAGCAAGGATTTTACTTGAATCTCTTGATGGAAAGCAATATGAATACGCTCTCAGGTTCAACTTTAAAGCCTCAAACAATTAGGTTGAGTATTAAGCATTAGTTGCAAGATTAAAGCTCGCCAAAGGGATCATATTTCTCATATCCTAATCCTAAGTGATTCCCAACTAATTGTAAAACAATTAGCTGAGGAATATCAAACCAAGAAGAATGGCAAAGTAATTTATCCAAGGTTAAGGAATTGTTGGCCTTATTCCAAAGATATGAAGTAAAGCAAATTCCAAGATCATAGAATGCCAATGCTGATTCTTTAGCTCGATTAGCAGCAGCATGTGAGACAAAATCTAGCAAAACGGTTCCAGTAGAAATCTTGTTTGGACCTACGGTGCACAAGGAAGAAATAATGGAAACTGATGAGTTTGAACCCCAGAATAGAGAACATTTGAAGATCATAAAGGAAAACTCATTCTTCGTCCATGGAATGCATAACATTTGAAGATTTATTATCAGTAGATAAATCCAAATAAAATTATTTTCCTTTTCGATTTATGCAATTGTACTTTACTTAAGCTTCAATTAATAAAATTTTCTTTTCAAGTATCACAAGTTATGAGTCCATAAGCATGAACTTGTCTCACAAAGGGGTATGCTTCCCTCTTAAATAAAAGCAAGAAGAAGGGGATATGTCTCCCTATTAAATAAAAAGCAACAGGATAGAGGCCGACCAAGGTCTTTGAAGAAAAAAAGAGTAGATGACAGCCTATGAAGGTAGAGACCGGCCCTAGCCTATGAAAACCAAGACAAATGCACACCTGTAAGATGGAAAGCAAGCCAAATGTGTCAGATTTGGCCACTTGTCTCGATCCAAGTCTCCATTTTTCAACCTATGAGAAATGGACACCTGCCCCAATCCATGCTTTCATGTTTTGGCCAATAAATAGGCACCACTTAGCAAGGAAACGTGTGAGAAGAAAATCTAATACTTCCCTAAAAATTGATTTTCATCTTTCTAAGAGGAGAGCAACAATTAAAAAATACCTTTAGAAATTAATTTCTATCTTTCTAAGAGAAGAGTGACGAATCAGAAATTACCTCCCTAGAAATTGATTTTCATCTTTCTATAAAGAGAATAAGGAACAAGGATAACCTCCCAAGAAATTAATTTTCATCTTTCTAAGGAGAGAACTCTGGTATTTTCTCCAAGAAATCGATCTTCATCTTTCTAGAGGAGAATCTAGACCTAAGGAAGACTGAATCAGTCCCACGAGGATAGACCGACAAATCCTAAGGATCATCCGAAACAAGACTTTGGAGCTCTGACATTTTCTCCAGGGAATCGATCTTCATGTTCCAGAGGAGAATCTTAAAACCTATGGAAGACCGAGTTAATCCCACGAGGATTCACTGGCAAATCTTAAGGATAATCTGAAGCAAGACTCTGGAGCTCTGATATTTTCTCAAGGGAATTGATCTTCATCCTCCAAGGGAGTTAATCCCACGAGGATTCCTCGACAAATCCTAAGAATAATCCGAAACAAGATTTTGGAGCTCTGACATTTTCTCCAAGAAATTGATTTTCATCTTCCCAAAGGAGAATCTTAGACCTAAGGAGGACCAAATCAATCTCAAGAGGATTAACTAAAAAAATTCGAAGGATAGCCAAAGCATACCTTTGGGATACTTAAAACTTAAAAATGAGTGCGATCGATCGCGAGACAAAAAAATGGACCTGTAATAACAAGCCACACCATGAATCCCAATTAGGGAATAAAGGCTAATGTTATGGGTGAAAATGGGAACATGAGGAAAAGCCCAGATCACAAGGAAGGTTAAAGGCAAAAGGCCTAATAGGAGGCAAAATGGACCAAACCACCGGACAAGAGGTAGAGGTGAGTTTGGGCCAAAGCCCAAAACCCACATGGTCGGCCTCGGCCTGAAGTCAGGGCTGACCCTATGCTCGTCCTTTTAGGGCACGTGCCAAACGTGCTCCCAGCTCGTATCCCCCCGGTCTAACTTGTTTCTATCCACTAGATCCTGATTCGCCTCTTTTCCTAATTCACGACGGACATGCAGAAAACCCTAAAATTAAGGGGTCATATAAAAACACTATTCTTCAACCTTAAAGAGTAAGTTAATTTATCTTCCAAGATCCTATCTGGTTGCACTCATTTTCTCTCTTACTAACTTAAGCATCGGAGCCTGTGTGCAAGTACCACATTGGTACCTATGTTTCACTTGTCTTGCAGGTCACGCTATTCTCCTAAACTACAAATTTGTTTTTGTTGTCACGTGAAGGTCAAGTGCGTTACTTGTTATGATTTTGGCAACAACACAACCTATCAACTGCTTTTAGCGTGGTGCTTAAATTTAGTAAATGTTTCTTCAAAAGGTATTTGAAAGTATTTTTGAGTTATCGACATGTTTGCCTACATGTCTTCTGTTTTTTCTAACTATTTTATGATTTAAATAAATGAAATTTATGATATGTTGGTATAATTTTAAGATGTTTAGGGGTTCTTTGATAATATTTCCATTTTTTTGAAAACATTTTTTCTTCTCTTTTAAAAAAAATAAAATAAAATCATGTTTCATATAATGGTTTCTTGTTTCCTTCTTTTTTTCCTTCTTCTTGTTTTCATTGAAAATAAGGAGAAAAAAAGTGCTATTTTTGGTAACAATTTTTTTATTATGTTCTCTCAAATTTTAAATTTTAAAAATCAAAGTTACGTTTTACATCAAAATTGAGATTTTAAATAAAATATTTAAAATTATCATGTTATGTTTAATTTTTTGGGTGGGAGGGAGGATTTTTTCCAAAATTTTTAATACAATTTTGGGTATTTATTTTTATCAATTTTTTAATACAATTTTGTGAATATTTAAAAAAAAAAAAAGGGAAACGAAAAATAGGAACAATTACTAAAAAAAAAAAAAAAGAAACAAAAATATTAACATGACAAGTTCACATTAAACAAATTTGGACTAATTTAACATGATGTAGTAGAAAAATAAATAGATTAATGATGTATTAGTGGTAATTGACATGTACTCTCAACCAAGAAGTTAGAGGTTCTAATCCTCCCAACCATAAATGTTGTTGAACTAAAAAAAAAATGATGTATCACATAAGCATTCCATTAATAATGTTAAAAATAGATAATAAGACAAAATTATATTTAACATCTTTAAACTAGATTGATTTTAGCTACATCACAATAGATCTACAAGTCCTTTAAATGAAAATTATGTCTAATGGATTATTTCAAGATCATATTTTCATAAATGTCTAAATATTTGAAATTTTTTATTATTAGATTTGACGTGTAATTTCTAATCATTATGCTCCTAATTTCGTTTCTCTCTCCTTAATCAATATCTATATTAATGATATATTTTTATTTTAAAGATTACACCCATTTGACTCAATATATCTTTTTTTTTTAATATCCCATGATTTTAGTGTTTATTTTTTCCCCATTTATCCCTTTTGTTCACATGATTTCTTCCATAATTTTAGCATTTGACTTACAAAGAAACGTTAACTTTCGGCCACCCATTTTTCATATTTCAGAGAAACGTGTCTTCCATTCCTTTTTTTTTTTGAATCTGTTCGTCGTATCGTTTTTCCTCCGACAATTTTTTTTTCTTTTTGTCCACTGTTTTTTTATCTTCATTCACCATCCGACCAATACGTTTTCTTCACTTCAAATCACCATATTTCAACATTGTTCATTGGTGTTTAATACCCATTTTTCAACATTGTCATTCCCTCATCTATTTCAGTTTACAGCAGTCTATAATACCAAGCAATAAGTACGTTTTCTTCCCTGCAGAATCCCATATTTGTTAACATCATTTCACAATTATTTTGATATCAAGTACACCATGTACATTCGTATGAATTATAGATTAATATACATTATTAATAGACGACAATGTATTTATCTCATGTCCAAATATACCATATAATATGTGGTATACCTAGTTAAGAGGGGCTGTAACATATACTAATTATGTACTGGGTATATTTTTACATGAATATACTAACTTAAATATTTTGATACCAATGTATAGGTAGTTCTGTTGTACCAATGCTATATGACGGAACTTGAAACGAGAGAGATAATTATGTTAGTTTATCATATATATATAGGTATTTATTATGTCTATATGATAAACCGAGAGGTAATCTCAATTGATATAAGTTATAAACTTAATACCATGTGTATGTTATAAATATAATGGTATGATATGTTATTTGATGTTCTCAAATGCTCTATGTGGAACTACTCTTTAAAATAACACATACATGTCAAAATCAAATGAATAAATAGGTAAAATCTTAAAATGTATTGTTGCAACATGAAAAATAGAACTCTGTAAGTACTAACAAATGAAACTAATCTTTAACAACATGAAATTTGACATTTATGGTTCCATCATTATCTTTGAAACGTTGTAGTAAATATAATTGTCCCTTTCGTTCCACTAGCCACGTCCATGAAGCATTCTTATGGGAATTAAATTTGTAACGAAAATTCAAATGTAAATATCAAGTATATATCATAATAAATAAAGAATGATTTAATAAATATTAGGTATATATCCTATTGTGATTCAATTTGATAAATGCAACGAAAATCATTTAATAAGTATCAAGTATATATCCTATTCAACATAATACATCTGATGCAATCCAAAAAAAGTAACAAAAATGTAGAAACAAATATTGTAAGCCCTAAACTCTCTTTTGATCATATTGTGCTCATATTTGAAGTTTTGACATATGCAAATTGATATAGGTTGCACTAAAAGATGTCGTGATGAGATTTGGGAATCTTTTGGATTGTGAACTATAATGTGTATAAAGCTTCATAAGGAGATAGGTAAGCCATTGAATAAGCATATTAAGAGTTGAATTGAAGTAAGTTAAGGTCATTAACAAGTTGGGTAAATTTTAGGTGCATTATGTATTGAATGAAAGTTCTTATTTCTCACAAACTTAAGTAAAGTTGACTAAATGTGATAGGTGAATATATTGTCTTTGTTTTGTTTTTTTTTTTTTAAAAAAAAGGGGGATTAAGATGTAAATAAGGAAGTAGGAGGTGGCAAAAATTTGTGGAGCCACGATTTTGTCTTTGACAAGTGGGTGCTGTCCAGCTCGAAGCTTCTGGAAGAGGATCAACTTCAAACAGCCATATCTCTTAATTTACTGCACCAAATTCGATGATTTTTGAGTCAAACTCTCATAAATTGAGTGTAGAATACGAAAGTGGGTGGCTGTTTTGAAAATAGGAAGAGGAAGGAGGAGAAAATAGCAGAAAACCGAGAGGTGTTCACAGTTCTCGGGTAGCAGAACAGTGTGAAGAAATCCGTTTCTTTTGAGCTCTTGAGGAGGAATTAGAAGCTGAAACTTTGAGGTAAGTAAGCTAAGATGTTGTACTTGAGGTTTATCAAAAAATATTAGGTGGTTGTTTTGCTAAATTTTGAGGAACCCAAGCTGAAATTTGAACCTGAAATTTTAGGGTACATAATTCTCGGGTAGCAGAACAGTGTGAAGAAATCCGTTTCTTTTGAGCTCTTGAGGAGGAATTAGAAGCTGAAACTTTGAGGTAAGTAAGCTAAGATGTTGTACTTGAGGTTTATCAAAAAATATTAGGTGGTTGTTTTGCTAAATTTTGAGGAACCCAAGCTGAAAGTTGAACCTGGAATTTTAGGTGCAAGAAAAAAAAAACTGCTAGCAAGAGATTGAAGAAGATGTGCTTCCATTTCTTTATACCTTACACCCAAGTGCATATGGTTATTATGAATTGAGTTATGGGACTGAATTAGATATGTTTTTAAGGTGTATAAGGAAAGGAATTAATGTTATTAATTTCTTTTTTCAGGGCAAACGGAGATAGGAATAGCTTATAATCCTTGGAACCCTTTTGGTGATTGTGAGTGAATCTATTTTAGAACTATGCTTGACCTTTGTTTTGCTTCAAAAGCATAAATGTTGATCATTGAAACATGCTTGACTTACTTTTGTATACTTTTCATGGAGCTTTTAATAGAATGTCATTGATGAAACTTAAGCATGATTTGAATTAGTTTGTAACTATACGTTCAAACATGGAAACTAAATTATGGAAGTATGACTTCCTTTAGAAAATGCTTTGTGTAAATCCACTTGGAAACATGTTTAGAAAGGAAAAGTGCAAATGTTGAGAATTTGTTGTTTGTGTTATCAAAACATGATTTCCAAGGTAATCAAAGTATGCCCCGGTATGTTGTTAACCCCCAGTACTGAAGGACATTGAGAAGGTACTTGGGAGGGAGGAATTATGATTTCCCGATACTGAAGGACAAAGAGAAGGTATTCGGGTAGTAACTGGTCTAACCCAATACTGAAGGACATAGAGAAGGTATTAGGGAAGACCAGTGTGTCAATGGAATTCCACGTGCACGAGAGAGAGGTATGAACGTTGTTGGTATAGAGATGACTCTACCACAGCTAAGGTTCGAAAGTGGTATCATGATATGAGTTTTATTGTTATGAGCTTCTACGCTTTTGAAATGTCTATTCTTCAGTATGATACTACATTATGAGTTTCTATGCTATACATAATGTGGTGACTTAAACCTGTAAATGGGTAGCATGGTTTGATTATGTTTACAAATAAGTGATAAGTTATCTCTAACTTGTAGCTTGTCCATCATTATGTTTCATCTTTGAGCTTATAATGTTTTTAAGATAGACACTCACTGGGCTTCCCAGCTCACGTTTTTATTATGTTTTCTCTTCCCAGGTAGCAGACGAGTTCCCGGTGCTTAGCCTTGACAAGACCTGTTTGCCACCACGCCGTTTTAGCTCCTTGTATATACACTTTCTTATGTATATAGTTTGTAGTAAAAGCATTTTAGCGGGGTTGTAATAACTATAAAATGTTATGACTTGTTAAAGAACATAGTACTGAAAGTTAATGGGTCTTGCTCATATGTGTATTTGAGCGTTCCAAACTAACTTGTTCAAACGTGTTGTGTTACCTTCATTTTCAGATATATGTTGGGATGGTTAGAGAGAGCTAGTAAAAGGGTTGATTGTCTATGTCTTTACATCTCTTCCTAGGGTAGGCAAGTAAGCTGGGAAGGGGTGTGACAAATATCATGTATATATCATATTAAACACAATACTTATGATGCAATCCAATAAATATAACAATCATACTTTGTAATTCTATATATATTGGTTTTGTATGTAAAAATGAAATGGAAAATGGAAAATGAAGATGATGAAAAAAATATAAAAAAAAAAACACAAAATGAAGATTTATAGAAAATCTAACAGTGAAAATATTAAAAAAAAAATAAAAAAGCTAAAAAGTAAACAAAAGTTAAAAAAAAAAAAAAGAATGGAAAAGCTTACTCATATTGTGCACAGTGTTGTAACAAAAAAGACATCAAAGTTAGAATGAAATGGGAAATGAAGAAGAAGAATACGATAAACTAATGAAAAATGGAGCAAACAACACTGTGATGGCGGCACAAAGGTGGAGGAGACGATAAAATGGAAGAAATGGAAAAGAAAAGGACAAGTGTTCAAATATGGAATAAATCATAATAATATAATTAATTAAAAAATCATCCCACTAATTTTCCTTATATGAATAGCGTGTATTCAAACATTTATTTTAATAAAATGAAAGAGGAAGTTGGATTTTCTGATTCTCGGAATGACTTTTTTTTAACTGTCAGATAATGGAAGAGGGGCATAACAGTAAATGAATCACACTTTTTATATAAAATCTGTAAGCTTATTAGCTCGTTGTGTAAAAAATGGTGAATTTAGACAAAAATGAAATATGGGTCTCATTTTGATTTTATATAGTTTAGCCAAAATTTAATGAAATAGTGATTTTACTATTATTTTAATAGTGGTATGCCATGGGTGGGGTGCGGCAAGATGGGCAAGTTGTGTTTTTTAAACTTTTAAAAACGCTGCATTTGCCAACTACGTGCACTGCACATGACCGGCGGTGCCTTTAATGAACGACAACGGGATATCATTCAACTTGGCATTCTTGGTCAAATTTTCCTTTTGATTTTTGCTCCTTTTAAACTTTTCACATGATTTTTTCCCTTTTTCAAATTTTAATTTTGAGGGTGTTTTTTTTATAAATAAAAAATTATTTAGTTCAATGTGTCAGGTAGGGGAGATTCGAACCTCTAACCAACGACAGATTCACGTTGGGGTCGGGAGGGGCACGTGCTCTCCCTAACATTATGCATTTTACATATATGTAATGGTTATTTCAATTATAATCACCAAATGATCCTTGGTTGTTGGTTAAGTTGGGGGGACGGTGCACTTTTCAAATCCAATGAAGCGCGTTGCTACCTGATTTTTGTAACTTCATTCTTTTAATTTTGTATATATATACACCAAAAAAGGTTGCTCTTTTAGTTTAACTTCAGTTTTTATATATATATATATATATAATTTAAAATTTTCGATATATATATATATATATATATTTTTTTAATTTTTAGTATGTTGGATACAATTGAAATTTAGTTAATATTTTTTAAAAATTTTACACAAATATACATACAAACATAAATTAATCTTTAGTAAATGTTTTAGAAAATTATATATATATATATATATATATATATATATACACACACACACACATGCATAAAGCTTGAATATAGCTCAGTGGTAATTGGTATGTATCATTGACCAAGAGATCAGAGTTTCGAATCCTCCCACCTTCAATTATCGTTGAACTAAAAAAAATGCATAAAAAAAACTTAATTTTATTTTAAAAGATAAGTTTCATTTTTTGCTTATATATTTAGGTGGATAATTCTATCATGGTTTATTATATTTTTTAATTAATATTACTTAATCTAAATATTATATTTTCCTATATATATATATCAATACATTTAAAATTATATTTATATGAAGGTTAAATTACATATTTAGTCCTTGAATTTTAAATTTTGTGTCTAATAGGTCTTAAACTGATTATTTTTGTGTCTAATAAGTCATTGAACTTTAAAAATGTCTAATAAATCGACAAAATTTCAAGTCTTAGCTTTCAAAACATTTATAATTAATTGTTCTATTAGACACAAATTTTAATTTTGTATCTAATTGAACCTCAAAATTTCAATTTTGTAACTAATAAATATATTTAAAAGATGTCAAATAGGTTGAAGACTTGAAATTAAAATTTATGTCTAATTGAACATTTAATTTTTTAAAATTTTGAATATGTCTTAGACCTATTTGATACAAAATTGAAACTTCAGAGATGTATTAGATACAAAATTGAAAATTTAAGGACCTATTAAATATTTTTTAAAGTTCAAGGTCATATAGACACAAATTTAAAAGTTGAGCGGCTGAACTTGTAATTTAACTTAGTATGAACTTGTGCCCCCTCAGCATAAAGTTCTGGATCCGTCATTTCCTCTAACTTAATTGGTCGATGATATATGTTTTAACCAGTTGAGTTATGTTCAGGATAGCATTTTGAGGTGTCTATTAACATATTTTTTCCTCCTAATTTATTATTATGTGGGTATAATTTGTATGTAGAGAAAATAAATATGTCATCTATAGAATCAAAATCGACCCACTCAATGTAATAAATTTGTTAAGAACTTGACAAATTGTACAAATTTTTACAACTTTCAATTTCATCAAATGACACTTTAAATTTAGATGAGTGTTGGAATATCTTAAACTTGAATGACTGTTGTAATTTTTACCGTCTAATAAGCTTTTATTGAAGAATCACTAAAAAATATATATATTCTCATGTATGTTTAGTGAATTATAAAATACATGTTTTATTGAAAATTAGAGATACTTTTTTTTTGGTTGAAATTTGTGAAATTTATTCAATAGTTAATCTTATGCATTGGTTAGACTTAATTTTATGTAAAACTTGATTTTCATTGAAATTAATGGGTTTAAAACGATTTTTATTTTGGTTTTTCTTAAAATTAGTGGATGAATTAGCAAAAATCCTTAAAGGTAAAAGTTAAACATTTCATTTGTTGAGGTTAAAAATTTAGAGTGAAAATTGATACATATTGTCAAATTCAAAGATAAAAAGATGTTTTTTTTGGGGTCAAAATTGTATATTTAGGGATAAAAAAGAAATAGAGAAAAGATGTCACAGATTTCCACAATTTTTAACAATGTAGGGGTGGAAGATTTGAACTCATATGCTATTTCATTGTGTAAATATATACACACACGAAATTGGCAACTATTCCTATCATGAAGAATATTAAAATTCCTACAATAATCGATTAAAAAAGTCGCACAACTTTTTCGGTAACATTATTAATTGAAGATTGGTGTTGGGAGATTATTTTAAATTGTTAGTAAACTTTAAGAATTAAATAATGTTACCCATAGCAAAATAAATAAATTATCAAATCGAATGATTTCTCATTAAATAAGTTTCATTGTATACAGTATGTCAGAGGGGGTTGAAACCATACAAGCAAACTATTTAATGGGGCAGTTTGATTTTAATGATTAAACCAAAAAAGAAAAGGAAGAAGATTGATATTATTATTATTATTATTTTTTTTTTTGTAAAGGTAATATATTAAAAAACATAAAGGACAGCCTGATGTAAAGGCACAAAGTACAAAAAACAACACGGCAAGAAAACATATCAACAACAGAACTCAAGGGAAAGGGTCAAGAGAAGATTAATTTTAAGTGTATACTTGAAGTACTTAAAATTTTAAATTAAAAGCGTCAAAGTCACAAAAATGTGACAACAAAAATACCAAGATCTAGCAACAAAACTAAGCAAATAAAAAAGCCTTCAAACTTAGCAAAAAAAATATACTCGAACCAAACTAAAGATGCGTTTGGTTTAACCTATCAAGTGTTTAATTTTGAAAAAAAAAAGTTATTTTTATAAAATTTTTAGTGTTTGGCAACCATTCAAAATGACTTTTTACAAAATGAGTTTGAGAAATAAGTAATTTTGAGAGAGATACTTGAAACCAAATTTTAGAAAAAAATGTTTTTAAGTGTTTAACCTGTAATCCCTACCAAATTTTCATGATATATAAAAATGACTAAAAAATCCTTACATTACCCCACTCATCGCAGCCCGCTGCCAGCGACCATCGATGGTGACAACTTAGATGACCACTCCACAACCCCTCCAACAACCTCCTTCGACGATCACTATCGCACGACAACTCCAACGACCACTGACGGCGACAACTCAAATGACTACCCTAGCGACTCGACCACCGCTAACAACCATCTCTGGCAACCTGACCACTACCAACGACCACTCCTGTGACCCGACCACACAAGCAACCCTACCACTATGATGACCCGACTACCACGACAATCCAACAACCCTAACGAGCCAACGACCTTGATGACCCGATCACCTCAACGACCCAACCACCCTGAGTAACACGACCACCTTGGTGACCCGACAACCCGACAACCCGACCACCTCCGTGACCCAACCACCCTGAACAACCCGACCACCTCAATGACCCGACCACTTGAGCAACTTGACCACCTTGAGCAACCCGACCCCCCGTTCGACCACTCGAGCAACCTGATCACCCCAGCGACTGATAGGGTGAAACTTGTGGGAAAAAATAAAAGAAATAATTCTAGCCTAGTGCAAGTGCACACTATCGATGCAAGTAATAAACAGGAGTATTCCTAAGTATCGATCCCATAGAGAACGGTTTTAATAAAAAGGCAAAATAGCAAATTGTGTTCAAAAATTGTAAATTGGTAACTCGATTACAAAATCAAATTGTAGGTTGGTGCAAAACAACAAAGAATATAAAATGCAAAGAATAACTCTCTGAAGGTAAAATGGGCCTCAAGAATGTTGATCGAACTGAAACGTGAGGGTTTTAAGAAAATATTTTTAGTTTAAAAACAAAGCTCTTGTCCAGTGCAAGTGCACACTGTCGATGCAAGTAATATAAAACTGGAAGTATTCCAGAGTATTGATCCCACAGGGAACGGATACAACAAAATTCAAAAGATAGCAAAAATTGTTCTCAAATTGCAATTTCGGTAACCAAAGTTATAAAAATGTGGAAAAGTGTTTTTGCTGATGAAAATAATTGAAAACCAATAAGTATAAAAAAGGAATTTAAGTTGCCCATGCTCTTTTGGAAAGAAATGCAACTAAAATGCAATTGTAATCGCAATCGTAGCTAACAAGAAAACTAAGTAAACCGAATCCGACTCCTAATCAATTTTGATTCAAAATCTTTAGGAGGCTAAGTGATTAAGCCTATATTTCTATGGCTAATCTAACTTAGATAATTTCGCGCGCAATTCTAGCGGTTTTGGAGTCTCGCCCTATGTCTAGGATCGATGTTAAGGACTTATTTCTAAGCCTTTTCCTCCATTGCTTTTGTGACATCCGCTTTCCTTAACCATCTCAGTATTAAGTTCGAGCTTGACAAGCAACACTAGTTGGCAGACTAGGTTTACCCAACGTTAATCTTAACAAAAACAAACAAAATTCAAGTGTTAGCTAGATTGTATGTGCTTTTAAGCTCTACATTTTTCCTCTAGGGCATTCACGAACTCGAACCCCTAAGGAAAACTTAGCTCATCATGAAAAGGATAAAAAACAGTAAGTTAAAAGTCTGAAAAATCCATAATAAAAATGATAAGTGAAGGAGAAGAAATTCGAGTTCAATGAAGATTCAAATAAAAGGTAATTCTATTACAATGAACACTAACATTCAACAACAAAGCTTGGGAAACTAAACTATTACAGCAAGAGAACTACAATAGAAAAGAAATAACAGCAACTAAAATTTCCTATGAAATGAAATGAACAAAACAAAATCTAACGTGAATAACAAATAAAGAGACTTGTTTCACTCCTTGCTTAATCGACACAACCACTCTTTCTTCAAATGCGATTGGGTCTTCACCACCTCTAACTTTCGTTGAGGTAGGATTAAGCTTAAGAGCTTCACGGGTTTGGAACGAACAAAAAAAATAGCAACAAAATAAAAATAAAATAGCAGAAGATTGACTATTTCTTGTGTGAAAACCCATATATCACTGCCTCCA
This sequence comes from Trichosanthes truncata, assembly GCA_033996785.1. Classification (NCBI taxonomy): domain Eukaryota; kingdom Viridiplantae; phylum Streptophyta; class Magnoliopsida; order Cucurbitales; family Cucurbitaceae; genus Trichosanthes; species Trichosanthes truncata. The sequence continues at coordinate 56,168,832 of JAWPNB010000003.1, forward strand.
TTTCTTCCTTCTTTTATAAGCTTTATGGACTAGAGTTTCCATATTTGTTCATGTACAGTTTGGGTCAACTTTCCTTGCTAAATTTGTGGAAAAGAATGGCCTAAAATCCCCATAATTATGCAAATCCTTTATTTGGTGCATTTTCCAGATTTCTGCATAAATGCAATTGCATTCCTATTGCATTTCTGTTGCATTCTTCAAATTCCTACACAAAAACATCAAGTAAGTGTGATTTTTATTTTCTTTTGCTTTATTTTCTCCACTTATTTAATTTAAAAGGCTTCCAACAATAATTCAATTTAAACCAATATTTTGCTAGTCTTTTTATCTAATAACACATATAAAATAACAAGAATAACTAAGTATAAAGGCTAAATAATCCTCATAAATGAAAACTATCAAATGTTCCTCGAAACCACTGCCGCTGACCACCCTAGCAACTCGACCATAACCACTTTCGATGATTACCTAATGACTACATCGGTGACCACCCTGACAACTCGACCACTCCAACAACCTGACCATCGGTCAACCACCACCGATGACCACCCCAACGATCTGTCCACCTCAATGACTCCTTCGACGATCACCCCTACGATCTGATCACGCGGCAACCACTACTGACAACTACTTCAACAACCCAACCACCCCAGCAACCCGACCACCTTGATGACCTAACCACTCTAGTCACCACTCTCGACAACCACCATCGATGATAGTCTCAGTGACCACTCCAGCGACAACCCCACCAACAACTCTGGTGACCAATCCAGTGACAACTTTGACGACCAATCGACGACCTCTTCCGGCATTAGTCAGCCAGTCATGCATATGAGTGTTTTAAATACAAATTTGAACTTATTAATTCATAATGTTCAATAGTCATCCTTTATAGTAATTTGACATTAGTATAAGCATTTTAAGTGTAGAGAAAACCAAACAAACTTGTGTATAAAAATACTTTTGAGAAATGTAACCAAACATAGGAGTGTTTTTATTTTAAATGGTTTGTATAAAAAAATGTTTAAAAGAAAATACATTTTTGAAAAAACTTTCTTTCACAGGTAATCCAAACAAGCTCTAAAACAATATCATTTCTAAAAAAATCAATGTATAATATGATCATATGCATTTCTTTCCCTTCAAAAAGCGAAAGAATAGACCGAAAACTTGGGCATCTAGGCAAGAAATTTTTATTAGTTTTAGTTGGACATTCATTCCTATAAATAATAGAAAAATTGTAATCACATATCAAATTGGTTGTCATTGTTGCAAATTTGTTCCATAGATAAATAATTTGTAAATATGACAATTTTTTTTTTACTATATATCACTGATATATCGTTTTTGTATCACTAATATAGTTAATATAAAGTATATCACTGGCATATCAATATAAAGCATATTATTGATGGATCGCTTTTTATATCATTGATAAAATATATCACTGGTATATGTTGTATATAAGTGATGACATAACACTTGTGTTATTTTTGTAAAATGTTTTATTATATACAAAGTCGGCTATTATTTGGGTTAGATATGCTATTGTTGCAAAAGGATGTAGGGTTCGTTTGGTTTAACTTTTCAAGTGTTTAATTATTTTTAAAAAAAAAGTCATTTTTGTAAAATTTGTAGTGTTTGGCAACCACTCAAAATGACTTTTTCCAAAATGAGTTTGAGAAATAAGTCATTTTGAGAGAAACACTTAAAACCAAATTAAAAAAAAAAAAAAAAAAATTAAACTTGTAATCACTACCATATTTTCATGATATATGAAAATGACCAAAATACCCTCACACTACCCCACTCACCATCGTCCACTGCTGGTGACAACTTCGATGATCACTACGGCGACCCCTTCGACAACCTCTTCCGATGACCACCGTTGCACAACCACTAAAGCAACAACTTTGGTGATAACTTCTACAACCACTCGACAACCACCACTGACGAACACCTTTGGCAACCACCTTGACGACAACTCCTTAAACCATTATGACGACCACCCCCGAGACCCAACCACCGTGATAACTCGAGCAACCCGACTACATGGCCACCTCGTAACAACCACCAACAACCACTCTGACGACCCGACTGCCTCGACGACGCAACCACCTGATGATAATTCTCATTTATGAGGGTTATTTGACCCTTATACTAGGTTATTCTTGCCATTCTTGTGTATTTTGATAATGAAAGAACAAGCCTAAGGTAGTTTTGTTTGGTAATATACTTAAAAGCTTTTAGGATTAATGAAAAAAGAGAAAAAAAAAAGCTGAAAAGAAGTTGGAAATACACTAATGAGTCCTTTTTGTGTAGGTTTGTGAGCAAGCACAAAAATGCAATTGCATTCCAAATTGGAAATGCAATTGTATTTCTGCGAAAATCTGAAAATTGCAAAAATCACGGAATCAATGAGAATTTGGAAGATTTGTGAGATTTCTCAGCACGATTCCTGCAAAACAAATTGACCCAAGGCTACAAATGAGCAAGGAAGGAAACCCTGGCCCACGAAGCTTATAAAAAGGGGAAGGAACGATGAAAAGGAGTTCAGGTTTTCGCATACAAAAAGACTTCATTTTTTATGTTGTTTTTGTACTTGAATGAGTTGCTGTTTTTTCCTACTTTCTCAAAACCTTTGAAACTCTAATTCTCGATCCTTCCTCCATGAAAAGTGGAGGTTGTTAAGAGCCAATTCTCCTTGAAAAAAGAAGGAGTTGTGTTTGATTGTGCTAAGAGTGAAAAAGGGGACGTTTGTAGTTTGGTTCTTTGAACTTCTTAGTCTCATCAAGATGTTGTTATTCATTTTCTTATGATTTAGTTTCTATTATTTTCTAGTCATTAAAGTTCTTTTGCTGTAGTATTGTAGTATTCAAAGCTTGTTACAATTTGATGAATATTGGTATTCATTTAGTATCATTTATTTTCTTCATTGAATCCAACTTTCTTTTCCTTCACTTCTCAACTTTGTTATGGATTTTCAAAACTTTAATTTACTATTTTTCACTCCAACTATGATGAGCTAAATGTCGTTTAAGGGTTCAAGTTGGTGAATGCCCTAGAGGAAAGATGTAAAGCTTAAAAGCACAACCAGTCTAGCTAGCACTTAAAACTCTGTTTACTTTTGTTGAAAACCTAGCCGATCAACTAGTGTTACTTGTCGAGCTTAAACTTAATACCGAAAAGGTTAAGGAAAGACGGATGTCACAAAATCAATGGAGGAAAGGCTTAGAAATAAGTTCTAAATATCGACCCTAGACATAGGGCAAGACTCCAAAACCACTAAAATTGTGTTCGAAATTATCTAAATTAGATTAGCCAAAGAAATATAAGTTTAATAACTTAGCCCCCTAAAGAATTTGAAGCAAAAATTGAATAGGATTCAAATTCGGTTTACTTAGTTTTCTTGAGTTAGCTACGATTGCAATTGCATTTTAGTTATATTTCTTTCCAAAGGGGCATGAACAACTTGAATTTCCTTTTTTTCTTACTTATTGTTTTTCAAATATCTTCTTTATCTACAAACACCTCTCAACATTTTTACATCCTTGGTTATAGTAGTTGCATTTTGCAAACAAACTCGTGTCATCTTCATAAATTTTACTAAAATCTATTCCCTTGGGTACGATACTTTGGAATACTTCCAGTTTTATAACTTGCAATCGACAGTGTGCACTTTGCACTAGATTGGAGTTTTGTTTTAATTTAAAAATATTTTCTTAAAGCCCCCACGTTTCAGTTCGATCAAGTTTTTGGCGCCGTTGTCTGAGAACAGTATTTTTAATAAATTTACTTTAGACGCACAAATTGTGAGCAAATTGCAATTGGATTGCAATTGCATTCCTTTTATTGCAGGAAGTCCAACTTGTTTTGCAAGTACTTGCAGGTTGAGTTTGATGCATGCAAAAAAGGCTTTGTCTCTTGGAGTTTGATCCTGAAATAGAAAGAACCTTCCACCGGTGCTGTAGACATCATAGGAAGAAAAAGGAATAACAAGAGTTGATCGCACAGGAAATTCGTGAAAAACTACTCCATCGGAAGTACAAATGGATCCACCTATAGCTGATCCTCAAGCCAATCCAGCAAATGGAATGCAAACAATGGGTAACCACAAAGGGCAGTTCCTCCAAGAAATCTCATCTTCACTGTAGAAGAGAGGGACAGAGCAAACAGAGACTATGCAACTGTCACTTTTTAAAATTTGAATACAGGAATTGTATAACCAAATATCGAGGCCAGTCATTTTGAACTAAAGCCAGCGATGTTCCAGATGTTACAAATCATGGGCCAATTTGCAGGACTACCCAATAAAGATCCCCATAAGCACATCAAGATGTTTCTTAAAATTTGCAATTCATTTAAAATGAATGGGATCTCGAGTGAGACATTACGATTAAAACTGTTTCCCTTTTGTTTGCAGGGAAATGCATAAGCTTGGTTAGATTCATTTCCCCTTGACTCCATAAGAACTTAAGATGACTTAGATGAGAAGTTCCTTCTGAAGTACTTCCATCCCACAAAGAACACACAAATTAAAGGGAGATCATCACTTTCAAACAATGAGTATATGAAGGGGTATACATTGCCTGAAAATGTTTCAAGAGTTGGTAAGGAAGTACCCACACCTTGTCCTGCCAGCTTGTCTCCTCATAGAGCATTTCTACAATGGATTAACTCAGGCATCGAAGGCTCTAGTTAACGCATCAGCCAATGGATCATTGTTGAAAAAGACAGTGAATGAGGCCAATGAGATTCTGGATGCTATGGTCTCAAACATCAGTCAATGGGGGAGAGGATGAACCTCATCACACAAAAAGCATTGCAAGAATTCATGAAGTTGTCACACTGGCAACATTAAGCGAACAAATATCAACAATGAATAACACATTGAATCTTGCCTTGGAAGATCAAGCCCAAATTGCTGCAATAAACCAAACTTCTAACCCTACTTGTGTTTATTGTAATGACAATCTTTGACAACTGTCCTTACAACTCTATTTCTGTGTATTATATAGGGCAAAACAGATCAAACCCATACTCAAATTCAAACTTGAACTTATTAGTTCATAATGTTTAATCGTCGTCCTATATAGTAATTTGACATTAGTATAAGCATTTTGAGTGTAGAGTAAACCAAAGAAACTTGTGTATAAAAACACGTGTGAGAAAATGTAACCAAACATATTAGTATTTTTTTTTTGAGTTCGGTAGGGAAGGAACTTGGGTTCAATAATATTTTGAAGCATTAATTATAATTTATAAGAAAGGTACTAATCTTTGCAGAGCCCAATTAAGACCCTTTTTATTTTACTATAATGTATTAAAATTTTGTAAACTTCAGTACTTTTCATAATAATAATAATATTAACATATGACAAGCCTGTATCAAATAATAATTTAAATTCGACTTTATTGTTTCCTATAATACAGTAATCATAATATATATTGAAAAGATCGTAATCATATATTTAGATTTAGCTTATGCCTCGTAATATCCTCTATTGCACTGATTTACTAACATATATATACTATGTATATTAAGAATTAATATATGTTTATGTGTATATAACTAATATGTTCGTGTGTATATGACGAATAATTTTTTGTGCTAATTTTTTTTCCAGTAGTATTTCATAAAATACTGTATAGTCATGACAATGTATATTACTTATATAGTTAGGTATATTATGAATTTTGTTTATAATCAACTTTTAATACTTACATATATGACATGACAAAGGTATAGTACTTAGTTAGGTACATTATGAATTTTGTTTATAATAAATATATACCAAAATATAAGAAGACTTTGATGATGTGATAGAGACTCTAATAGTTCCATATGGATATTGTTTTGAGGTATATTGGATATATACACACACTTGTATGTTTAATTGTAATTCTTTAAGTTGGTGAGTTATAACTACACGTTAATGTATAATATATATATATATATATATATGGGTGAAGGGTCCATTCGCGAAGAAACAAAATAAGGTGAATAATATGCAACTTGCTAATCTAGGACAACTATTGAGAGAGATCAAACATTGAGTTTTCATGTCGTTGAATATATTGAGATGACCCTTCACTTCAAAATTTGGTTTGACAGAAGAAAAGTAGAGCAAGGAAATTTTCTGTAGCCAAAATTTTATAATGGACAAATAAGGTAATTGAGAATATTTTGTTGCTATCTAATCTTAACTATTATAGAATAGTGGATGACATCTTATTTCTAATTAAATATATATTCTTAGTATATGTCAGGGTTTAATTTGAAAATGTGATAAATAATATATTACATTTTGTTTACTTTTAAGAATAAATATATACTCTAGTATATATAATACCATTGATAACGAATATATGTAAGACTGAAATAATTTTAATCATGAACTATATATTTGTCATCTATATTAAATCTAAACATAAGATTTATTTAATAAAATACATCAATTAAGCTAAATTGACGTCGAAAATGATTTAAAAAAATGGCATCATAAACAGCCAGAAATTGACATAAAAATGGTTGGAAAATGGGTGAAAAAAAAATATAGTAAAAAATGATAACAAATTGAGTATAAACCTAGAGAATAGAAAGTGATTCACTAAATCAATGATTGTAAATTGAGATGAAGACAACATTTTTTGTGAAATGCTAAAATCTTGAAAAAAATCGTATGAAAAAAAATCTATGCTAAAATTGTGTGAATAATGTTGAAATCGTGAGAATATCCAAATCATTAAAGAAAAAAAATATATAGTTTTTTAAATTAAAATGTAAACATATAAACGTATTCATATATATATATATCAAATTGAAAATATGTGAACATTTATGAAAATACGATATTTAAATAACGGACATAATTTTTCACAATTTTTTCCAAGACGAGTGGGTCATACATTGGGCCATTAGTTGGTCTTTGGTTTCAGGCCCATTTTGCTACGACTAAATTCTTTATAGAAGTGGGCCCAACCAAGCCCAACTCAAAAAACATAGAAGCCCACTGAAGCCCACAGAAAAATTTCAACCCAAAGTGAAGCAAAAGCCTTGAAAGCCCATCTAGAAAATGAAAGAAGCCCACTGAAATTATATATACATGTATTTGTTTTTTTTTTTTTTGGGGGGGGGGGGGGGGGGGTGGGGGGAGGGGGGCATAGAAACAATTGTTTTTTTTTTTTTGGTTGGGAATGTTTAGAAACAAAAATAACTACCATGCTTGATTGTGTTACAATATTTGTTGGAGATAATTCAGTTAAAAATAGCTTGATTTAGATCCCTTCACTCATACTTACATTTTGTTTAAAAAAGGTTTGTAAAACCTATTTTAGTGTATGTACTTTTAAAATATTAGTGTCTAGTATCTATACTAGTAAAATGTGACTATTTTAGTTTGTATTTACATTTTTTTACAAATTCTGTACATAATAAGAAACTTTTAATTAAAAAAAAAGTTATGACTACATTTCAAGAAATTTATCGAGCATAGTGTTTTTTGTGTCGAAATTATGATAAAAAAAATGAAGGAACCAAAATAGTAACTTCCTAAAAGCACAGTGACCAAAACAAATGTTTTGAAAGTATATAAATTAAATAGACATTTGAAAAATGTAAAAATCAAAATAAACAAAAGTCGAAGGTATGAAGACAAATTTAAATCTTCAAAAATAAATTAAGAAGTGAAAATTTGACTGTAAAATAAAATTAAAGTTCAAATATAATTTTAGTCTTTATACTATGAATTTCATTAATTTAATTTATATATTTTCAATAAATCTTAAAATTATTTCGCATGGTTAGTTTGAAATTGAATCCATACGTTTTTTTCATTTAAGAAAAAAAATCGAATGTTAATTGGAAAACATTTTCAAGACTAGGAGGAAAAACAAATAAACAAATGGTAAATTAATAAATTTAATATAAATGGAAATTAGACTGCGAGTCGATTCTCTCTCTCTCCTTCCTTTTTATGCAAACGGAACGCTAAAAAGGAGGAGCTTTTGACGATTTGTGAGGGTGTCGGTGTCTCGCCGAAAGAGGAAGAGGTTGAAGCAACGAAACGAAGAAGAAATCCATTAGAATTTAAGGTTGCGCCCTAATCGGCGGCCCTCCGTCTCTTCTCTTTCCCCCTTTACATTATTCAACAATTTTTGTTTAGATTTCTTACGTTTTTCTTTTCTTTTCCCATTTTCCCATTCCTGTTTTTTCTTTTCTCGATTTTCCTGCATCCGATTTAGCTTTTGCTTGCTTTCATTTGTTCGAATTCGATTCCGTTTTCCGATCGATTGGATCTGATCTAAATGGCGGCGTCACGGCGGCTTCGGGACCTTCAATCACGGCCGGGGAATAAGATCTGTGTTGATTGTTCACAGAAGAATCCCCAATGGGCCTCGGTTTCCTATGGTGTTTTTATGTGCTTGGAATGCTCCGGGAAGCACCGTGGCCTTGGTGTTCACATCTCGTTTGTTAGATCCGTTACGATGGATTCTTGGTCTGAGATCCAAATCAAGAAGATGGAGGCTGGGGGTAATGAGCAGCTCAACGCCTTCCTTGCGCAATATGGAATCCCTAAGGACACTGATATTGTCACCAAATACAATACCAACGCGGCTGGCGTTTATAGGGATCGAATTCAAGCCCTAGCCGAGGGCCGATCTTGGAAGGATCCACCGGCCGTGAAGGAGAACATTGTAGTTGGAGTTGGAAAATCCAGGCCTCCATTGGCGCAAAGTGCTGGTGGAGGAGGAGGGAGTAAGGTGAATAACGGAGGTTGGGATAGTTGGGATAACGACGATAATTTTAGATCTTCCAGTGATATGAGGCGAAACCAATCAACTGGCGATGTTCGAGGCATGGGCGGCGGAGGGATGCCGTCCAGGTCGAGATCGACAGAGGATATTTATACACGGACTCAATTGGAGGCCTCTGCTGCAAATAAAGATAATTTTTTCGCTAGGAAAATGGCTGAGAATGATTCGCGGCCTGAAGGAGTTCCACCATCACAAGGAGGAAAATATGTTGGATTTGGGTCGAGTCCTGCTCCTCCTACTCGAAGGAATGATCCCCAAAGTGACGTTTTCTCTGTTGTTTCTCAGGTATTACGTTGTTGTGTAATCAACATTATCTGTTTGTTTTTATACTTTTGTCATGATTTGTCATATAATTTTGATTAATTGATACCTCATTTCATTTCAGGGGTTTGGTAAATTATCCCTGGTTGCTGCTTCTGCGGCTCAGTCAGCAGCAAATGCTGTTCAAGCTGGCACAAAAGAGCTTACTACCAAGGTATTTACATTTCAGCTAGTGCTAGCATTTTCATGTTGTAACTACTTGGATTGAAATTTGAAATAGATATTATTGCAAATTACTGGAGGTGTAGTGTTGGTACTTCGTGTGGAATATCATGAATCGCTTCATTAATGTCTTCTTCTGCTTTTGGAAAGATCTTATCCATGTTTATTTGTCACTCCACAAATACAGATTAGCGTTGTTATGTGTGAACATGACTCGTTTTACCCTGGTCAGTTTTGGTATTACTTAGTTTGCTTTTTTCATTTCGTTAGCTTTTCAATTGCATCTTGTTAATAATAGTTTCATGACGACTTCACTTCTGGTTATTTTGATTATTTTGTTTTGTGATCCCGATGGGAGCTAACTTTAGTTTGGTACTGAAATTGTTATCCTCCCAAATGTACGTTTGTAAATTGTTCTTACAGGTGAAAGAGGGTGGCTATGATTACAAAGTAAATGAAACCGTCAATGTTGTCACAGCAAAAACAACAGAAATTGGGCAGAGGACGTGGGGAATTATGAGAGGTGTAATGGCAATGGCTTCACAGAAGGTTGAAGAGTACACCAAAGATGGCATGAACTGGAAGAATGATGGCTGGCAACGAAACGAAAATGAGAAAAATGGATATTATCAAGAATTTGAGCCTGATAACAAAGGATGGAATTCTTCTTCTGGAACAGGGCAATCATCAGGAAGTGGACATGGACATCAAAATTCTTACAACTCAAGTTCTTGGGATGATTGGGATGCCAAAGACAGCAGGAAAGAGGAAACAACCAAAGGGAGTGGATCCCATAATAATAACAACAACAACAATAATGATGGCTGGGCTGGCTGGGATGACCAAAAAGATGATGGATATGATCACTATTATCAAGCGTCTGATCGGAAAACTCTCGGTCAAAATGGAAAAGCAGGAGGTGGCACATGGTCTGAGGGAGGCTTTCTCTGAGGTTGGTAACAATGAACCTAATTCTCAATGGTTTTCTGGATCTTCTTGGATCCCCAATATCTCCATGGGAGCCATGATATATTTACATGGTTTTATTGGCATATAATACCCTTTTAAGGTCAAACTCATTGCTCCTTTGGCTTCATAACCTGTAATACTTGTTAATTTACATTCTTGGTTACTTATGAAAGAAATGATTGTATTCCTGAATCCATTGTCCGTACATCTTTATCCCGAAGTAATAAAAAGATTGTTGTATGATTAGGTAGCATCTGAATACACCACAAACTAGTTCCTGGTTTCCTCAGATGATGAAAAATTGAATAGTTGGAGTAGCTCATACGGATGGCTGGACAACACAATGGTAAAGATGATGATTACAAGAACATATAGAATAGAGCTGATAAGATTCTTATGGAAGTGGATACCGAATCCCACATGGGTCGCTCATGTTTTGTTGAGGTCAGTACATCTACAGTCGTTTTCTTTTTTCTTTTCTTTTCTTTGGGGGGGGGGGGGGGGGGGGGGGGGGTGGTTATGTATTTGCAAGTACTGTATCATCAAAAACGTCAATAGTGGGAAACCCCCAATTTAAAGACACTGTTTATTATGTGGTTGTCAACATTATTTCAAAATTGAAATTTTCTCTCTATATTTGTTTTGTAATGAATAGAAATTAATGACATTCATCCCTTGTGTATGTTTGTCTGGTTGCGATTGAGCCATTGGGAAGAATTTCATTTGATTTCAAGAGAGTTTATCTGTTTGAATGGTTAAGAACATTAGGATTCTTGGATATTGCTAAAAATGCTTTACTAATATGAATGTTTGTTACCCCTTTGTTGAGCATGCATTCTTATGTCGGGCCCATCTTTATACCCGAACACGTCTTGGAACTATTGATGATTTCTAGTAGCAGGCTGTGTTCAAGCTCTTATATGCAATTAAAATGGTAGTTACCATTTTGCTGTTTGTGTAAAATTAGAACTCAAGAGTCAGTTTGATGTTCATTAGCATATTGTAGATAATAGCAGGCAATTATCCTCTTGTTGCCCCCATGCAATCCCCATTTGGGTTCGTTACACAGGCGAGAGGGCACACGCTAGCCTCCCATACGCACTGGTCGTGCAGATTGCTTAAAATCGTGTCCTCAGAGTTTGTCTTTGCGACACTATGGTAATTAGAAAATAAAAAGTAAACTGGAAATTGTCCTCACAGGACTCAATAGCTTCCAACGCATAAAAATGTTATTATTTGGTGGAAGAATCTCATTTGTTTTGAGCATTGTTGAACGATTAGGTAATCTTGATTTGATTATTTCATTCAAATTGTTCTGTAACAATCTTCAATGTGGACTCAGTTGAATGGTCGATCTTCCATGGATGTGGCAAAATCAACATGGGAATATTGATTTGAAAGTGATCTTTATAAACATTAAACCAATAAATTGTAATATGGAGGGAAAAAAAATTCTGTGATGACCGATCATACGCCATTGTTGTGGGAATTCGGATGGTTCTTTAACCAACGCATTGTAGTTTCCTAAAGAATTCCCAGAAAGACGTTTTAATCATAACATAATTTGGTCAAAAACCATCATTGCATTGAGTAAAAATGTAATATTTTTACCAATATTTTTTAAGCTAATTTTTAGAAGCACATTAAACAACAGAAATCCATGATGTGGCCGTCTATATGGTTAGGCAAGATAAGGTTAGGTATGACTTGGCTTCGCCCTCCATCTCCACTAAAATTTTCATGTAAAAAGTTAAGAGAAAAAGGATGGGAATTTCGTGAGAAAATTTTTAATGTTGTTTTTTCTTTAAAAAAAAGAAAAAAAATGTTAAATAAAAATTTATCAATATGATTTGGAGAAAGATAAAATTTAGTCCCTAGAGTTTTAAAAGTTAGAATTTCATCTCTATGATTTGATAAAATTTCATAAATAGTCTTTATGGTTTGATAGAACTCTCGTAAATAGTTTATACAGTAGAGACTATTTATGAGAGTTTTATCAAATACTAAGACTAATTCTTAACATTTAAAATCACAGGAACCAAACTCTAACTTTTTCAAAATCATAGAGACCAAATTTATAATTTAACAAAAAAATGTTAACGTTATAATATTTCAAAAATTAATAATAGCATAATATTAATGGTTTTTCCTTCAAAATACAGTATTACAAATGTGGAAGTGAAGATTCAAGTAGTTGTCCTATATTCAAGTTGGTAAATCTTTATATTCCCTATGTACAATTTTAAATTTTGTACAAATGCTTGGTTTCTTATAAAAAAAAATGTCGGTATTTTAAAAGATAAGAGAGTTATTTCTTCATTTTTTTTTTCATTCAACAAGAGGCAAGAGAGATTCTTTTGACCTTTTGTTCAAATAAACCATCACTTAACCCGTTGATCTATATTATTATTTTTTTAAAAAAAAAACTAATCTATACTAATTTTTCATTAATCATTCAATGCAGTTACTGAATTGTAAACAGAGTAGGGAGAACACGATTTTTAAAAAATGAATATAAAAAACGATAGACCTTCAAATTACAAATTACAAACATCAAAACCATGTTTGACGTTGAAATTAGGGTTCAGGGTTTTCCTCTTCCCCTTTGATTTCCGTCGGGTGAAAAAATCTTCAATCTCGAACAAAGGGGAATGATCCGTCAGTAGAGAGATGGCAATGAGAGCTGTATTATCCCGGCGAATTCTTTCAATTTCAAGGTTTTCTTAGCAATCCGCAGCTGCAGCTAATTTTAATTCGACTCATACTTCTAATTTTAATTCCAACGATGATAACGAGAAGCCTGCGCCAATTTCTTAGAGCCTCTTTTCGTCTCTGGTAATCATTTCACCGTTCTTTCTGGTTCTAAGTTTTTTATGCCAATTTTCTATTCTTTCTGATTATACATTTTTGTATGCATATAAGTGATTGGGTATGAATACAGATTACATGTGTAGCTTACAAACCACTAGAGATGTTTAGAGGTTTTCTTTTCTTCCCACTGATCCAATTATTTAAATTTCAGAATAACTTTTCATGAGCTGTTTTCTATGTCTTTAAAAAGAAGAAGAGAGACTCGATCTTTTTGTATCTGGCTATACTCTGCCACACTATCCGGTTGTGACCGACCGTTATTCTGGATTCTCAAGGGGCTTTGGTTTTGTAAGATATGCTTACCTTAGAAGAAGCAGAGAAAGGAATGAAAGGGATGGATGCACAGTTCATTACCGCACCTTTCATTTACTGTTATATTTTTCTTGTGAACATTACAAATGCTTACTAATTTCGAGGAGAAGAAGAAGAAGTGGCCGTGGAGGAGTTGGCTGTTTAGGTTTTTTTTTTTTTTTTTTTCAAAGTAAGAACTTTTTTATAAATCTGATTTTGTGGGCTTTTAATAGGGTTAAATTGGATGAAAATTGTAGTTAAAAAAAGAAATTGGCAAAAGCACGTGGATTTGAAACTATTTAAAAAAAGAGGGCTATTTTTTTTGTCCTAATTAGACTTCGTTTGTACAAAAAACGCATACCACTTTATTTATTTATTTTTATTTTATTATTTATTTATGTTTATTTTCTAACATATTAAATGATTAATTTTTTTTTCTTTTTTATATTAAATAATAATAATTATTATTTTTTTTTGTAAAAATTGATTTAGATAATTCTATAATTTTACAAATGATATACCTAATTTTTTTTGTTTAAGCCATAAATGTTCTTTATGAAATTTGATTTTATAAATACTATATTATACATCTTTTAAAAATGCATCAAATTTTTTAAAAAATACATAATTAAATGCATAAGCAAATCATTTTTTCTTCCATAATTTTACAAGTTGTAGCTATATATATTTTTCTTTATATTTTTAATTGTGAATTTTGAGAGTTAATTTATATTCAATATTTTTGCTTGATTATTTTGATTTTATTTTATTTTATTTTGAGCCTAACAATTTTACAAGTTGTTGTTTTTTCTTTTAAATAAAATTATTTGTTGTCGTTGCTTTTTTAAACTCATTAAATGACTAAAGTTTTTTTAATATTTTTTTTACATGTTAAACTCAAAATAAAATAAAATAAAATAAGTAAAAATTTAAATTACAAGTTTAGTCCCTAGACTTTGAAGTTTGTGTCTATTTGGTTCATGAACATTCAAAAGTGTCTAATAGGTCCTTAAACTTTCAATTTTGTGTCTAATAGGTCCCTGACCAATTCAAAATTTTGAAATATTAATTGATCTATTATATATAAATTTGAATTTTATGTCTAATGGAACCCTAAAATTTTAATTTTGTGTCTAATAGATTCGTTAATTTTAAAAAATTTTAGAGTTCGTGGACTAAATTTGTAATTTTGAAAGTTCATGGGCCACATAGACACAAACTTCAAAGTTCAGGGATTAAATTTATAATTTAACCTAAGTAAAATAAAAATAATCGAACAAAAATATTAAGTATAAATTACGTCTCAAAATTCGTAAATTAAAAATAAAGAAAAAATATATAGTTACAACTTGTAAAATTATGGAAGTTTCAAGATCACCTTTTTAAAAAAACATTTACTAGCTTCAAAAAAAGAAGAAAAAAAATGATTTGTTTATGCATTTAATTGTGTAATTTTTAAAATTTAATGCATTTTGAGAAGATGTATAGTATAGTATTCGTAAAATTATAGTATTATTTAAATCAAATTTTGTAAAAAACATTTAATGGTTTAAACAAAAAAAAAAAATTAGGTATATCATTTGTAAAAGGGAAATTGTGGCAAAGAGCACATTTTCAACCATATATTTCATAAATGTCTCATTTTAAAAAAATTATCAGCTCTAGCATGACTCATATTTATGAGATCAATTTATTCCATTTGTACCCTTACAATTTTTGCATATATTTATAATATTATTATAATTATCATTTATTGTTTCCATAATTAAATCATTCAATTTAGGTAATTAATGTTACCATTACTTACATGAATATCTTTTTTGTAATAGTAAATATTTTTTCTTCCATATTTTACTATTCGAATTAGGTTAGAATTTATTGCTACCATTAATAACCATGCTCCATTATTCTAATTGATGGTCTTCTCCACCGACATTCTTCTCTAATTGTGGGTTCAATTGTTGTGTACAAATTTTTGTTCTCCAAAATGAGTAAGCTAGTCTTCTTCCTTATTCCTTCTTCTTTGTTTTTCATTTGTTTTTTTTTTATTTAAATCTTATATTTTAGACTAAAGAAAGTAGTATGGATAGTTCCTTTACATAGAAGTATATTATATATACGTATGTATATAATTCTATTATATTTTATGTAGGCAATAAATATAGTTATATTTACAGACATATATTATATAAACATAGGTAAATAATCGTCATATATTTTGTATTGGTAATAATCTTATTAATTTTGAGATAACCTTACAGTATATAGCTATAATGTCATAACATGGTCTATCCATTTTATACATATTGTATGTAATATATAATGTTCAATGGGTTCCTAAATATATACTGTGTTGTATATTGTACCAATACACATATATGTTGAGGTATATAATATATACATCAGCATGTAATCATTTTATATGTTTGGGATAACATGATACTCCTAGTATATTCTCAGATATATATTATATATACCCCTACTATATTTTCAGATATATAATATATATACCCCTTACGTATGAAGAATGAAACCGTTGATAATGGAAAAGGTTGTCTAGTTTTTAAAATCCCTAGATTTTAGGAGGAAAATTGTAAAAATCTTTCATCTATTATATTCCTTATACAAAATTAATGGTGTTTGGAGGGAAAGATATAGGTTTCAACGTTTATGGAAAGTATCCATATATTTTATTTTTATTATATATATAGAGAGAGAGCAATAAATAGAGGGGTAAATGAGTAATGTTCCTCTAGATTTAGCTTCTATTTGGCTTGAAAAGTGACAAAGCCAATATTAATAACAAAACGTGCCATTTGTGTAAAATTTGGTTCCAAATATGCTATTTATGTAGTTAACCCTTTGTAAAATTATAGAATTATCTAAATCAATTTTTGCAAATATATATATAATATTTAAAAAAAACCTTATAAAAAAGAGCAAACAAAAATTAATCATTTAATAGGTTAAAAAAATAAACATAAATAAATAATAAAATAAATAAATAAATAAAGTGGAATGGTTGGTTAAAAAAAAATAAACATAAATAAATAAATAAAGTGGAATGCGTCTCTAGAAGAGACACATTCCACAAAAGACAAAATTAAAAAAAAAAAATAATAATTTCAATTGGTATGGGTTATTTGTACAAACAAAGTCCAATAAGGACAAAAAAAACAGCCATCTTTTTCTAAATAGTTTCAAATCCACATGTTTTTGCCAATTTCTTTTTTTAACTACAATTTTCATCCAATTTACCCCTTTTAATAGGTATTTTGTTTTTATTGGGTTTAAGTGGACTCATATGACTTATTAGATTTTATATACATTTAAATTTGGCTAATCTTTTCCTAAGTTTATGAATTTTTAAATCAGTTGGATTTCCTTAATTTTCGAATCCATCCATCTTCAAGTATTTTATTTTAATTTAAGATATCAATCACACCTTTATCTATAGCAAAATTATCTTCAAACAAACTACTACTCAACTATCGACATACATTTTTTCGTGACACTCAATACTTCTCTCCAGCCATAATCTGTTCTCCCTCCCTCTCTCACATGTGTTCAGCCGCCGACTAACCACCCCTCTTGCTCAAACTTTTTCTCTGGTGAACACAAGCTTCGCACGACGCCTCCCACATAGCACGCATTCCACCAGTGATGAAGACGACAACACCGGCAACCCACGCAAAAGCCATGAGATACACGAGGCCCAAAACTCCAACGAGGCTGTACTATGACTTCTGACGGTGTTCAACAGCAACATCCAGCAAGACACACAAGTTTCGAGGTTAGTTAGTGTGGATAAATTGATCAATTATTTTATCTTTTTACATTTTGCAGGCAAATTGTAAAGCATGATTCTTTGAAGTTTGTGTTGAAGCTAAAATAAGTACGTTCAGAGTACTTAGTAAGTTTTCCCTCTTGAGACCACATATGTTATTTATCTTATTAAATCCATGATTAACTTTCTGAATGTGATTGTTATCGTGGTGACTAGCTCAGTGGCTTATTAATAATTTTCTAGTCTTAATTTTTAATTCATTTAATTTTCTAATGTTTATCTTTAATACATCTAAATTTGCATGTCTGAGGTGTGGACCGTTCGTTCTTGGTTGTGGTAGCTGTTCGTGATGCTTGGCCACATGATCAAGTGAACCACTTTGATTCTGTCCAAATATATCCTCTAACATCCATTTTCTTTTCGATATGCTATTTCCTTAGTTTTCTTTTTGCTTTTTGACTTCAGTATTGCTTTATGACTTCAGTATCTTATGCAAAGGCAATTTTCTTTTTGCTTTATGACCTCAGTATCTTATGCAAAGGCACTTTGATTCAAGTTTGATGCTAATTTAATCCCTATAATCTCAAGGGGTTTTCTTCTTAAAAAATATCATTCATCTACTTAGTTAAATTTTCCAAAAGATTCTGTCTTTTGAACTAATTGAAGAGTCTTGTTTTCCCCCGCTCTTGTTAGGTGTACATTTGGGTCTTGCTCTTATTGATGTTGTTATTGCAGTTCTTGCATTTATCAGGTTTGCTCTGTGTCTATCAAGCATTTTGAAGCTTAGATTTTGCTTATTTTCAACCATCTTTTATCTATTCTCCAGTTTTAGATATTTTGGAATGTGGAAAATTGAATGTGGATCTGCATTGTATTGTTCAATAGTTGTAATTTGAGTTTGGAATTGTTGTTTCTTTGTGTTTGAATTGTTCTACAGCTTGAGCTTGCATTTTTTGATTGTTTGAAGACTGTTGTTATATTCAATTAAGGATTGGTATCTTATTGATTGGGTGGTTATTGCGTTTGTTTACTGCTTGATTTCTGTAGATGACTAAAAGGGGGTTTCAAATTGGGTATAGGTTTCCTCCTCTATCAATTTTACCGTGCCTTCGTGTTTGTTCTATTCATCTATTATTGAATTTAGATCTTACCATAATGCACTTAAACTGTGATTGTATATTGTTAACATGGTTTGTAATTTAATGTCTTTTCTGTATACCTTTCATTGTTCACAGCGAGTTTCAAATCAAGAAAAGTTATTGATAGTTATTTGTATATTCTTGATAGTTATTTGTTTAAATGAGAAAAAGTAAGCTTGTTGTTTTGACTTATTTTTTGATTATATTTAAAAGGAGTAGAGTTGTTAGAGTTACTTTTAGATAAGAACAGTGTTGAGATATCATTGTGATTGAGTTGAGTAAATGTAAGAGTTTGAAAAGTAGAACTTGTATGATATGAGAGTGATTATCGTACGTTTATTTGCATGATAGAAAAGTAGGAACTTGCATGTTTAAAAGACATTATGTGTTGAGATATCTTTGTGATTGAGTTGAGTTAATATTTGGCCATGTAAACATTTTATAATCAACTCTAATGGTTATAGTTGTCTCCCGAGTCAGTGGTTCACTACAAGATTTTTCACTTTTCCTGACGCAACAAAGTGTCGGGAAAAGTCAAAATTGCGTCGGAAAAGTCTTGGTCGACGAAAAAATTTCGTCGGCGATTTCGTCGGCATAGAGCCATCGGGAAAGCTTTTTCGGACGAAAATGGTGTTGTGTCGGCAAAAGTTAACTTCTCCCGACGCAATGCATTGCGTCGGGAAAAAGTTTCTCCCGACGACTAGTGTATGCGTCGGGAAAAGTTTACTTTTGCCGACGCAATGTGCGTCGGTAAAACTCTAAATCCTATTTTTTTCTCTTATTTATTTATTTATTTATTAACTACTTGATAGTTCATTTTAGTATCATGTTAAAACAAAAAATAATATCATAAAAAATAATAGTATTGATATGGAATAATGTGATTACAAAATATTCAATATCTACTTGTACTAGAGTTCGAAAGAAGAAAAAAATACATCAGAAATAAAACAATTAATCTTGAAGGCTTCAATCTTCGTCTTCGTCTTCGTCTTTATTTTTAGAAAATAGGTCTTCAAAATTACACAACTACAAATCTGAAAAAAAAAATAATGTGAAAAATTGTAAATATAAAACAAAAAATAAAATAAGGTGCATATAGTGAAACTAAAACACAAAAGAGTCTAAGTATCATTTTGACTCTCAAAGAAATTTAGAAAGTGCTTAAAGTGAAACTTAAGCACACAACCAACCCCTTGATGCTACAAAAGTGCTTAAAGTGAAACTTAAGCACACAACCAACCCCTTGATGCTACAAAAGTGTCTTAAAAGTGCTTAAGCATACTTTGAGGCAAAAAAAAAAAAACTCAAAACGACCTAAAAGTATCTATTTCGCCCCTTAGAACCTATAAAGTGGTCAAAAAAGTGACTAAAAAGAGTTTAAGTGTCATTTTGATTCTTAAAGAAACTTAGAAATGTTGTAACCACACAACGTGAAAATTAAAGTGAACCTAAAGCACACAACCCACCCCAATATGCTACAAAATGTCTTAAAGGTGCCTAAGCGTATTTCGAGGTAAAAAATGACTCAGAATGACCTAAAAGAGTCTACTATGCTCCTTAAAACCTACAAAGTTATCAAAAAAGTGTATTAAAAGAGTCTAAGTATCATTTTGACTCTTAAAGAAAGCTAGAAAAATGTCTAAAGTGAACTTAAAGCACACAACCCACCCTCCAATACTATAAAAGTGTCTTAAATGTGCCTAAGCATATTTTAAAAAGCAACAAACATTCTTAACTCATTGAAGCTCTTACTTCAAATATCACAAACTCACTCAAACTACTTTCTTACACATCTCACTAACTCACCCAAACTAAACCTAAAAAAATGTATAACTTATCTATTCTTACTTAAAATCACTAAAAAGTGTCTAATGTACAAATTTTAGATGATTAACTCACTCCAAAATCTTCCAAAAGTGTCTAATGTACAAATTTCATTCTAACCATCCAAGGATATATTAAAGAAATGTGTCTTTGAGTATAGCATTTTGTGCACCAACCTAGTTCCAAGTACATACATATACAAGGCACTTAGGAATTTTAAGAGAATAAAATCACAATAAAATCTTCACTAAGCTTAAAATAAGCACTCTAACTCAATATATAACCTTAAAGTAAGCTAAAAATTAACACTTACATTTTAATCTTCAATAGGCTCAATAGGATAAAAATCACAAAATAGCCTACAAATCAAATTATACAATAAGATTAGAATCAAACTTTAATCACACACAAGATCCTCAAAATCAAATAAACACACACTTGGACTCAATGTCACAATTTAATCACACAAATATAGGCTCAAAACCACATGTCTAATCCCACAATAAGCTTCAAATCAAACTTTAATCACATAAAGAGCCTATAAATCACAATTTAATCAAATAATTATGCTACAAATCACATTTCGAACACACAATAAATTCAAAATCACGATTTAATCATACTTTAATCCAACAATAAGCTCCAAACTAAACACCAATCACATAAATAGCCTCCAAACCACACAAGTATTCTCCAAACTATACTTTGATTACATAATACATTCAAAGTAAAATTTTTTACTTCAAAAGGCTTAATAACTAAGTTTAAATCTTAAATAAACTAAAAAAAATATAATGTAAAAATTCTATATACCTCCAAAGTAGCAAACTCCATAAAATTTCTCCCTCAAAATGCCCAAAATCGGACTTCCGCCTCATGCCGTCAAAACCTACAAGAAAAACACCGAAAATAGAAGATAGAGGGCATGGGTGAAGGAAAATGGAAGATAATGGAGAAGAACACTTTGATTACATAATACATTCAAAGTAAAATTTTTAACTTCAAAAGGCTTAATAACTAAGTTTAAATCTTAAATAAACTAAAAAAAACATAATGTAAAAATTCTATATACCTCAAAAGTAGCAAACTCCATAAATTTTCTCCCTCAAAATGCCCAAAATCGGACTTCCGCCTCATGCCGTCAAAACCTACAAGAAAAACACCGAAAATAGAAGATGGAGGCATTGGGTGAAAGAAAATGGAAGAAAATGGAGAAGAATAAGAAGAAATGAGGTGACTGTATATGGAGTTTTAGATGTAGACGGCGGAGAGAAAAGGAAGAAGAAAAAGAGGGAAAAAGAAAAGAAAAAGAAGAGGAGAAGAAGAAGAAGAAGAAAGGGCTAGGGTTTTATTTTTTCGCCGATTTTTCCCGACGCAACACTTTTCGGCATAGGTCAAAAAAAGCGTCGGGAAAAGTGAAACGCGCGTTTCACTTAATTAACTTCTCCCGACGCTACAAAAGTGTCGGCATAGCCTTTTAATATGTCGGCTTATCTTTTCACGCCATATGACGAGCTATGGCGCGCAAATAAATCTCCCGACGCAACACTTTTCGTCCGGAAAAACATACTTTTCCCGACGAAAATGGAAAGCGTCGGGAAAGTGTGTAAATTTTCCGACGCTTGCCATTTTCGTCGGGAAAAGTATGTTTTTCCCGACGAAAAGTGTTGCTTCGGGAAAAAGTTCGTCGGCAAATCTAAAATTTTTTGTAGTGGTTGTTGATATAGATCTTTGCCTATCCCATTATTTTGATTCTTGAATGTCATAGTGTCACACCATCTTTAACCCCATGACACAGTCACCTAGCTTTTGTTTCCTTAGTTGCATGATTTTTAAGTAGCTTTCTTTAACAATGACAATTTTGAAAAATGGGTTGAGTTGTATTGTAGAATTAAACTTCCCCATGTTTTATCAGATTTTTATTTTAGGTTTCTAGCATCAATTGGTAAATCTAAAATCTCCCTGACACTAACTATAGATTTCAAAGAATTTAGTGTTAGGTAGCATAGGATTTTTCTCTTCTGCTTGTAGGTTTAATTCATATTTTATTATGATATCACTATAATCTTTTATTTTTTTCCCCAATGTAAATCTAAAGATGGAAATTCAAAGAAGAGTGGTAAAATCTGTCATATTAAGAGCTTGAAATGCATAACTTTCAATAGTTATATTGAACTGCATGCTTAACTCATTCCTTTGAATTTGTTATCTTGAACTTTGAATTTAACTTTCTTATAGCGCTTTTAAAGCGTTTGGGCTTATGGTTTTATCTTCTTCATTTGTTTTGATTTGCCAATCTTGAATCTTTAAGTTGGCAACAAAGAAAGAAATTTTGTTTTCTGCACTTCAATCTGATGAGGGGTCATTTTTGTCTCTTGGTGATTTTAAAGCATTGATTTTTGGATTTTGTAGAGTGCAGGTATTATGTACAAAAATATATATGAGAAGTGCATATATCAACTAGAAGAAATTGATGAGGTTTAAATAGAATGGGCAAAATTTGTTGGAAGATATATGTGTAGACTTATGAATTTGTTAATTTTGTATATTTGATGTAAGTACTTTTGTTTAAATTTTCTTTCGGTAGGATAGTTGATATTTTTAATTAATTGATACGTTATTAGTTAAATTATTTGTTAATTTTCTTATTGTATTACATTTTGTATATTTTATTAATTAAAGTTGTTGATCAAGTTAATTGTTGTGTAAAAATAATAATATTAATGATATTTTATTTTTGTGCGTAGGTTGAGAAAAATAAATATTGTTGGTTAGTCACGTGTGCAACCAATATTTTTTTTATTAAATTATTGACCAAATGATGACAGGCATTGCCTGTCATTAGCACATCCAAAACAGACATTTAATGACACATATTGACTTTAATGTCATACATTGACCGACATTAAAAGTTGTTCGTTATTGTAAGCTACAATGACGGTCATTTTTTAATGACGGGCAATGTCATTAAAACATTTCAAATAGACATTTAATGACAGACATTAACTTTTAATGTCATACATTGACCTTACATTAAAAACTGACCGTCATTGTAGGCGATGACATATGCTTTTTAATGACGAGCAATACTCATCATTAAAGGGTGTCTATCATCATAGCTTACGATGACACTTGAAATGATGTCAGGCGCATGTCCATCATCGTTTCTCTTTAATGATGAACAATGCTCGTCATTAAAATCCAGTTTTGTACTAGCGTCGGGCGTGTCCAGCTAGTTCATGAGCTACAGAGTTGCATCTCCTTGGGGCGAACAAAAAACCCTTGACAATTCCAATCCATTCTTTCTCGTGCGAGCCATCCACAATGGTTGAAGCTAGTTTTCAAACCTATCGTGCCCAGTTAGAAGTTTCCAGAGGATTTGTGAGTCCAATACTTCTGCTATCAAAGGTGTAAGTCTTGGTTCAAAAGCCATAGAAATATGCTCCTTTAAGGCCAGAGCTTCGGCAAGCTCAACAGAGCCCTTAAAACTAGGAATTTTTTAACTATGAGCATGTTTATGTCGAATCTCGAATTATGGCACCCATCCCCACCAAATTGCCAATCATTGCAGCGCCAAGTGTTCTAAATGAATGCAGTGGGGGAGGTTGCGACCTAGCAGCGAGAACATCAGTGTGTTGCCTAGTGGCAGCTGCTCCATCTTGGTCGTGGCGATGGTGAGTGATCGTGGGCCAAGAGGGATTCATCTAGGTCGCCTGCCCACTGTCCAATTCCTCGATGAAATCAAATGCCTATTGTAATGATTGTAAATGTTATCGTGTAGTATAAAAGATGGGTTTCATAAATCAAATTTATGTAAGACGAATTTGTGTAACATGTGGGATTTTGGCTTGCATAAACAATCTCACATATATATTAAACATAGGTTGGACCTTTTAATCTTAGATTTATACCAGTCTAACTAGTAAATGAACATTTAGAATTAAATATATGGCTAAATTATAAAAAATATTCATGAATTTTGTACCTTGTTTCAATAAGATCCATGAACTTTAAAAAGTTTCATTCATACCCTTGGCCTTTCAAAAAATTTCAAACATACCCTTATCGTTAAGTTTTGGAAGGAAAACGTTAAAGTTTTATTAATACCATTGATCTTTCAAAAAATTTCAAAAATACATTTACTGAAAATGCCTTGCTTATAAAGGTTGTGTGCAACAAACACCATATTAAAACAACGTTTGAAATTAAGCTTTCTCTTTTTTAAAAGCGTAAAGAAGATAAGTGGGAGCAAAAAATGAAGTTTTTTTCTCTCTCTCTTAATTTTGCTCTCTCTGCTTGTGTGTGTTAGTGATAAGCAAGGGATTAACGTTGTTTTCAATTATGATGAATGGGTTGGTGAAGGAAGATAGAAGTTTTTTTTTTCTTTATTTTTTGGAGAGTTACGATGGAGGGTTATGATTATGGTTATGGATTTGGGGTTTTTTGAGCTTATTAGGTTATTAGGAAAATTGATTGTATTTGACGACCTTGATTTTTTTTTTTTTCCTTTTTCTTTCCTAGTCTTCTTTTCTAAATAAGTTATATTGTTTTCATATTATCTTTCTACCATTCATTTTGAATATTGTGTTTTTTATATTCTCTTAAGTTTAGTTTAAGGAGGAAACATTTGGATGCAACAAATCAAGACAGTGATGGAGATATGCATTACTTTTATTTGTGTACTCTAAAGATTGCTACAGACGATTTTTCAAATGCTAATAAACTTGAAGAATGGCGAAAGTGGTCCAATTTACAAGGTTAATTAATAAAAAGTTTGACATGTGATTCTTTTTTTAAAAAAATATATTTAAGTGTTAGAACCACTATATGAATGTTTTCATTTATTGTGCCTACAATGAATTTAGGGAAAGCTTATGGGTAGTGACCGATGAGAAAATACCAGTGAAAAGGCTATCAACAAAATCAAGTTAAGGATATGAATAATTCAAGAATGAAGCAAATGTCATCTTGAAGCTTCAACATAAGAATTTGGTCACGCTTTTGGGATTGTTATGTTGAAGGAGAAGAAAACTTCTAGTCTATGAATATATGGCAAATAAGCAAAGCTTCTCATTAGTTTTCATGGAGGAAGAATTTGTTGAGAAAGGAAGAAGAAGAATAAACGTTTTCCAGTAAGAATATTTTTTAAATTTTTTGAAAGGTCAAAGGTATTAATGAAATTTTTTTAAAGTTCAAAATATTATTGAAACGAAGTACAAAGTTTAATGGTATTTTCTAAAATTTAGTCTAAATATTATTACTGATTGTCTTATATATTATTATATGTTATTCTTTCCATGAAATATTATTAAGGAATTTTTTCTAGGATTATTTTTTTTCATTTCTTAAATGTGCGAACAAAATTCTCTCTACTTTTCTCTTTTCTTTTTTCTTTTTTCTCATTTTTTTTAAAGATCAACCATAAAATGATAAATTTGAGACAAATATTTAGTTTTAATAATTTTTTAATATTGCACATAATAATTTTAAAGTGAAATGTCAAATATGATATAAGGCATAAGTGAATAATTTAAAATTAATTTTTTTAATAAGAAAAAAAGGGAAAAATGATACTCTTGGACCTTAAATTTTTATACATCCATCATTCACAAGTTTTCGTATCTTATTTAAATTTTGTATTAAATGAAATAGTTCCCGATCATGACTCTATGATAATAGAGTATATCCCTTTAGAGATGGAAATTACACTCATCATGGACTAAGAGGATAAAAGATGATGTTATTTGCTAAAGTAAGTATAGTTCAATGGTAATTAGCATCTACTTTCAACGAAGAGGTTTGAAGTTCAAATCCTCCAACCCCAAGTTTTGTTGAACTCAAAATAAAAAACATTGATGTTATTTCGTGGTAGACAAACTTTGTGATAAATAATTGAGTTAAATGCTAGAGGAGACAAATGTATGCCACAAGTCAATGGAGTTAAAGGTCAAACATAGTTCGAGCAATGGTATACCTTGCAAGTTGTCTAAACTTATTTGTGTCAATTGTCAAACCATGCCACTAAAACATGTATTGTAAATTTTTTTTTCAAACATCGGAAAAAATTGACTTGTCATATGTTGATGCACAAATTCTGGCAAAGGGAATGCACATGATTTTCACATAATCCAACAGTGAATTTATATTTTGTGAGGGAAAGAGGTGGCCTACAAAACAAAGAAAACTTACACACTGGTGTGGTGCTTGCCACAATCATTCTGATGCTTAAGTAAGAGAGGAACGAAGTGTAGCAAGCTTTAGAGTTTGAGGATGAAATTTCCGTTGATAGGAATGAACAATTCATCCAGCAGCGGAAGCATTGGATCGTCTTTGATTTTACTTAGAATTAAACAAAAACTAATGTTAAGCAATAAATACTTTTGTATATGATGGAGATATTGCTCTAGCAGGTCTTTATCTCCTTTATAAAATCTTCCTGGCTATGGATAGAACATAGGATCAATGACTTGTAGGAACCTCTTGAAAGAGAGAGGGAATGAATAGGGGAATTGAGAGAACTCTTTTCTCTCATTGATGGAGGCACTCTCTAGTTTAACCCATTAAAGTCCTATTTATAGTGACCACCTAGGGAAAAACTTTGCCTAATTAAATAATACATATTTTGATATATAATATTAAAATATTTATTTAAACCATTGGAATCTCATTCAAAAATTTCAAATTATCCTAATATATATTTCCTTATTTGAATCTCATTTAAATTTTATATATGTTTGTATCTTAATACATTAATAATTTGTAATGACTCTAAAAACTGAACAGGCTAATTAGGAAGCACAACTGGGTTATCCCGTTCATGCCCGAAATTTCGACAGTATAACGACATAACTACAAGGAAACCAAAATTTTCTAAGGACCTGAAACTTCTATATTGTAGAGGAACTTCTCAGCATTCGCAAAACTACGAAAACAAGTTGAGTTCAACCCACAACAGACACCAGAATAAAGAAAATTCTACTAAACACACGAAAACAAGAGAAACAATGAATTTACAACCTAACCACGCAATACAAAATAATGACACAAAACTAAACGCTAAACAGAAGGAAAGAAACTTCTGGTGGTGTCTCCATAGCTTCGTCAAGTCATCGCCTCCATCACCCTCGCTCGTGGTTGTGCACCATCTGCAAAGACACAAACAAAGTAGCAAGAGTGAATATAATCATACTCAGTAAGTAACTTACTTAAGGGTCCAAGTTCAAAACCATACAAAGAAGGGTCATTCCCTAACTCATAGGCTCCCTGCTCAGTCTCAAACATTCACTTCAATTAGCTAAGTGCCTACTTACCCTACCCCAAGCCCACCTTGCACTAGTATTGCATTGTGTTATACCTATGAGTCATGTAACCTAGACTAGCCTAATGCAATGAAGGAGAGCAACCCTCACCCCAATAACCTTGGAGGAACCACCCCCTCTAGCTAGCGCAACGCAATGAAGGAATGTAACCCTCATGCTTGAAACAGTGGGGAAACGCCCTTAAGCTAGCACACCGAATGAAGGAAAGCAACCCTAATTCCAAATACAGTGGGAGAATCGTCCCCTACGCTAACATACCGAATGAAGGAAAATAAACCTTATTCCAAACACAGTGGGGGAATATAAAAGAGGAAAATATATTTATTGTATTTGATACATTAAATATTAAAATAATATACATTAAATAAAAGATATTTATAAAATTTGAATAAGATTCAAATAAAGAAATATCGTAGGAGATTTGAATGAGATTCAAATAAGTATAAGATATATTTTAATATATTAGATATTAAAATATAATATTTTAATTATGGAAAAATGTGCTTTTGGTCTCTATAAATATGACCCTTGGGTTGAACCATTAGATATAATACACATATTCTCAATAGAGAATTAGAGAATTCTCTCTAGACTTCTTCCTCTCCTATCCCATGTGGATTTTCTTTCAAGAGACTCTCACAAGCCTTGGTCTTGTGTTCGAGTCATAGCCAAGAAGACTTTGTGAATGAGATAAAAACCTGCTAGAAATATTTTCATATTTGCTCCAAGTAAGTTTGCTTAATCTTATTTTTTTGTTTAATTTTAAATAAAATCAAAGACGATCCAATACTTTCGCTGTGGGTTTAATTCGATTATTCCTTTCATCAATATCAGGGTGAACTCTTGAGAATGATATGATTATAGTTTTGTTTCCAATACTTGACCTACCCTACGATGGAACTTGTTGCGATAAAACTATGGAATTTAAAATGATGGGTCACACTTACAAAGGACTCATTAAAGTTGTTAATGATGTCATTGACCAAACTAATGGTAACTAAATATTATAGAAATAAGAGTTATTATGGTATAATATTTGGTTGAGATTGTCTCAGTTTAGTGAAGGAACACGTGACCTACCCTATGGCGACACTTGTTTTAACTCACTAAAGTACTATAACATTATAAATGATTTATAGGATTCATTTTTCAAACTGTTTTATTTCTATGCTAAAATTAAATAGATAATTGATTGTATGATGTTAAATAATATGTTTTATATATTTCAATATTACGACTATTTCTCTTAATTTTAATTTGGAATACTGATTCGTCGAGTTGAGAAAATTTTATTACACGGAAAAGTAACATTAATGCTAATAATGGCAGTGTAAAATTTTTATTTATTGAGAAATGTTTTCAAACTTGTTGCCAATGCTAATTGAATTATTCGTGAAACACATGATTAATGAACCAAAAGTAAACGAGATAACTTGTACGTATCTCCTAGTTGACATATTAGATATCAAGTTTTAGAAGATTAAAAAAATAACAACAGCATATGAGATGTTGAAGTTAATAGAAGCTAAATTTAGATAATTGTCTAGATAATCTCGAAATTAAGTATTATAAAAATCCAAGAAAAGAAATCAAATGACCGAAGCTATATAAAAGGAAATAGTTCCTAAATTAGTCATGACAATCATAATGGGATGAATTTTTGAAATACCTCTATGAGAAGAAAAAATATAAATAATTTGATTTATTGGATTTTTGGTGAAGAATAAATATTGTCAACTAGATAGTTGATTCTTTATATGTTCTTCATTACAATTAGATTGTAATTGATAAGCCAATTTAAGCATGGCAAAATAGGGTGCATTTTGGGCTAATGGGCTAATGGTTGGCTTTTGATGTCTTTGTTTTATTAATCTTGCTTACTTTTTGTTTGTTTATGTTTTATCTCCTTGTAGGTTGTGTTTTGGCATTCATTTGGGTGTTTAAAGGAAGAAGGCAAGGGTTTAAAGTTGGATTTTTGGCAGCAGGATAGCGCCTAGGCGCTAAAGCTCGGGCAGAAAGGCAGTATCCTCATTTTTTTTTTACAGTGCCTAGGCGCTGTCTATGGCGCCTAGGCGCTGCATCGCAGATCTGTTTTAAATATGGGTGTCTTATAACATTAAAGGGATCGATTTTTATGAAATTTTAGGGCAAGAGAAGGGCGAAAAACAGAGGCAAAGAGGGAAAACGACCAAGGAGAAGAAATTGCTCATCTTGGAGGTCGTTAACAACCAAAAAGGAGTGAAGCTAAGCTTAATTTGTTTATATTTCTCTTATTCTTTCTCTTTTTGCTGTTTGTAGAGACCTAAATGGTGATTATTGTTGGTTTTGTTAAGATTTACATTATGAACTAAGTTTTTCCTTCTAGAGCTTTGATGTAATCAAATACTTGAATCCTACTCTTTCTTAGTTAATAGTTGATGTCTTTATTTCATATATGGTTGTGAGAATGTTTTTGCACCTAAAGTTTGTTTAGATTTGGCCACTCTTTACATTATTCCTATGTCATGGTTTGAGGTTGAGAAACAAGAATCATTGATGAACTAAAGCATTTTCCCTAATTTACACTTGAGATAGAGATATCCTTGTGGGTTTTGTGACAATTTTAGGTTCTACGGGCTTAATATTTGATTTGTTTGAATTGTCATAGAGATATAGTCAATTTACACTTCAATGAACATCGTTATTGCTTGAGAAAGAATATCGAGTCTATAGGGTAGAGATCTCCAACAATCTTGAACTATTAATGAACAAAGAGTAGAAGGAAGTATTTGGTGAAATCATTGCTCTAGAGTTTTTACAAATTTGGTTTTATCCTTTGTTTTTGCTCTATAAATTGTTGAGTTTAATCATTTTTTTTCTTTTTCATGAAGCAAATTAAATTTCCATTCATCTTTGAAAAGTAGGTGCTTAGATAAAATTGAAGCTAAAGAATTTGGTAATTGGTAACTTTCAGTCCTTATGGAGAACGAACTTTGATTTAATCACTGTATTACTTGTAACAATTCGTGCGCTTGCGAATTCGATCACCAGTAATTCTTGAAAAATACTTAACATGTAGAATTGTTTCTATATGTTGGCACCAGAAAGCCCATCTTAATTAGTGTAGTGAAAGACATTAAGATGTCATTATATGATAATTGTTACTTAATGCTAAATGTGTTGTTTTTATCACAAGAGACATTCAAATTCTCAAACTTTATTACTAAAAAGTTCATATAGTATGAATTATTTTGAAGTATTAAAGTTTATATTGTCAAAATTGTTTGAAAATACATTCAATTTAAAATAAGAACAATTTGTATATATTAAAATGTTAACATGTACTATACAACAAAACACTGAGGTATACAGGATTATAGAATCCATAATAGAAACACAAATTGTTTTCTCCTAAACGATACTTGACTTTGGCAATTAAAGTTGATTAACATCAACTTAAATAGTATGAAAAGACTAGTAAGAGATAATTCTCTTAAAGTTAGAGTTAATTAATTTATCTGTTTATAGATCTTGCCTTTCATGCAAAATAATCATTAGCCCTTTATTGGATAATGCTACAAGGCCAAAGAATACTTTGGGCTTACACATTCTAACCCGAGTTGTCTGGTGAATGTAAAGGAAAAATAAAATCATGAATATTTCATCACTCTAGTTGATGATCATTCAAAGCACATGCAAGTCGAGTGCCACGTGTAAGTCGATCGGTCAAGTGGCAGCAACGTACTGCCACCTGCTATTTGCAGGTGTTGGGATTTATGTCCTAAAGCCTCGTAATTAATGATTGATTTAATAGTTAATAATAATTTTGATTATTTTATTTGCAATATAATATTATCCATTATATAAAAAATTCAAGGTTATTAGTGTAATCTTGAATAGTATGTGGTTGACATACGGGAAGATCATGTTCAAGGAATAACCTAAAGGTTCATATTATATGGATAAAGTTTGGTGCTTGATCTTGGTAACACTATTGATACGACCCATTTTGTAACAATTACAAATGATTTGATCCAAATCGTTCATGTGGAGACATGTGAGTGGGGATATCGTATACAATGAGTTTGTGTAAGACTGGACCACGAAATATTTAATCTCTCTTTATAAATTCGTTAATTGAGAAAATTAATATTTCATTAAGATGATCATATGAGACTCGATCTTAATCCTTAGTGAATTATGAACTCCTGTCTGTGAGGGCTTGTCCTTTGATTTGCATGGGTGAGAGTGGCTTTTATTAGCCGATTCAATATATCTACTATTTTGGAGACTTGACCAAATAGGGAATTGGGAACATAATCTCACAAGATGAAATTTACTCATTCCTTTATAGAGTAAATAGATGGTAGTTCCCTTAAGTGCTAATTTCAAGACTTGAAAAATGGGGCCCCACCTTCTCATTGGCCCGAGAGGGACTTAGTTTATGGTTATATCATAAACAAATTGTTCATTAGAGGATCAGTGGTACTTAAGGTGCAAAATGTAATTACAAGGTGATCGGTGTTCACGCAAGCGCACGCGATCGAAGTAATATAAAATGGTATCTGAGTACCAAGTATCGAATCCCACAGGGAACGGAGTAACAAAGATTTGGTTTTGCAAAAGTGTAAGGCAAATTGCAAGTTTGAAAAGTAAAAATGCAAAAATCAAGTTGTTGGTGGAAAATTGAAATTGCTAATTCAATTGCTAATCCAGAATGGCAATGTTGGAACTAACAGAAATTGCTAATCCAATTGCTAATCTGGAATGGCAATGTGCGGAAAAACTAAAATTGCAGAATTAAATTGCTAATCTAAATTGGCAATATGAAATGGCAATATGAATGAACTTAAGAATGAAATGATAAAGGATGGGGCTCAAGAATGTCATTGCCCTAAGTCGTAATTGCAAACCAAAATTGCAATTCCAACCTACTCCACACTCAATTGTAAACCAAAATTGCATCTCCTATTACCTCAAAATTGGGTTTTTTAGGAGGCTAAGTGGGGGCTCTATATGTCTATAGTCCCTCCATCATAGATGATTTTTGGCTCACAATTTTATGGGTCTTGGAGTCCTTAATCCCTATGTCTAGGGTAAGGAATGGCTTATGTCTAAGCTCTTTTACTCCATTACTTGTGTGAAATCCGCTTGTCACTAACCCTGTCGGTATTAGATCTAAGCTTGAGTTGAAACCCTAGTTGATCAATCTAGGATCTCAACGGAAATTAAATCAACACAAGCAAACAATTGAGATGTAGGCTTGGTTTTTCTTGGAATTTTGGCTAAATCTACTTCTTAAGGAATTCACATCCTTGAACCCCCTAAGAAGTTTAGCTCGTATTTTTAATGAAAAACATAAAACTAATTTTAAAGGATGATTTCATAATGAAATTTAATTAAAAAGAAAACAACTTATGAATGGTAAATTGGGTTTTCCTAGAATTTCAAACAAAAATGCATAATTGAAATTAAATCAAAGTGGCAAGGGTATTTAAGTATTTTTGTTTTGTCTTCTCCCTTTTTGCCTTGACTTTCTACCAACTTAAAATAAAACATGCTTACAGTAGCTAAAAATGAAGAAGAGAAAAAAAAAACAGAAAAAAAAAGAAAAACAGAGGAAGGAAACTATATAAAAAAAAACCATGAAATTAATTCAAGAAAATGCCAAAAAAAACTGAATTAAAACTTTAACTTCTTCACTTGAATTGGATGGGATAAATTGAAGGAAAACACAACTACATTGCAGCAATAACAACACAAAAACATAAACGAAAAAGTGCATAAAAGTGCATAAAACAGAACGAAAACGGGCTCCAAAACGTCCTCCAATTCGCCTCCAAATTTACTCTTTTTCACTTGAATTGGGCTAGAAGGATTGAAGGACAATTGGAGCTACATTGCATCAGAATTTTGGTAAAAAAAATAGCAGAAAAATGCAGAAAACAGAGGCCAAACTGTGACAAAAACCCACGAGCAAAACTCCCAAAAACGCCTCCCAAATTTTCTTCTTTTGCTCCTCCTCTTCTTCCCTATTTATAGGACTTCATTAGGGTTGAAGAGTGCCCAAAAATCGTGCTTAATTTCCTCCAAATCGGGCTTTAATTGAAGAATCTCAAAATGGGTTTAATGCAAAATTCTTTCCTTTTTTAAAACTCAAAAACCCACGAAAATTGGTCCTTCAAATCGCCCTCAAAATCCAATTAATGGCTCCTCTTCTTCTTCCTTATTTGTAGGCATTCATTAGGGTTGAAGATTGCCCAAAAATCGTGCTTCAATTCCCTTGATTCGTGCAAAATCTTTGCTTCGTTCGCGCTTAACATTTATGCCCAGAAAACAGATTGCCAGTCAGATTGCTAAACCGGCGAATTGGCAATTGGTTTGGCAATTCCATTAACATTTCTGCCCAGAAAACAGATTGCCAGTCAGATTGCTAAACCGGCGAATTGGCAATTAGTTTGGCAATTCCTGCAAAATAATCACAATTTTTAGAAATCTTTTCCAATTGCTACCATATTTCATTATTTCCTTCTTTCAACAATTTTTCACCATTTTTCCATTAATATTAGGACAAACAAGCGTTCTTTCGAGCAATTTAGGATTTAAATAAGCCTTAATTTCACGGCTTATCACAAGGGTAAAACGGACTTTTGACCCAACTGTAATTATGAACAACTAGTGAAGGATCGATTCGCATGTAGTGATTATATCATGGACACAACTTGTCATACAGTGCATAAGAGTGCAACTAGTGGAGTGACCTATAGTTAATGAATGGAAATTAATTAATTAAAGAGTTTAATTAATTGATTTTGTATCATTCGAGCTTATAATCTGTAGGTCCATAAGGTCCCCTTGCTAACTCATATAAACAAATAGGGATCAATTTCGTTGAGAGAAATTTTGAAATGTTCGAATTAAAATTTAATATATTTGATACATTAAATAAGGGAAAACATATTTATTGTAGATGATGCATTAAATATTAAAGAAATTATTAATGTATTAAGATACATTAAAGAAAAGATATTTGTTAAATTTGAATTAGATTCAAATAAGGAAATAGATGTCCTAAGAGAATTTGGATAGGTTTGAATATGATTCAAATTTGTTAGATAAATATATTTTAATATATTAGATATTAAAATTTATTATTTAATTATTTTCCCTAGGCAGCACTATAAATAGGATCTTAAGGGTGAGCCATTTGTGCGCATTCCAAATAAGAGAAAAAAACTCTAGAGAACTCTTTCCTCATTCTCTCATTCTATTTTCTAGAAGGTTCCTACAAACCTCTTTGGTCATTTGTTCGAGTCATAACAAGGAAGACTTTGTGGAAGTCTTGGAATTCAACCTCATTGGAGTTGGAGCACAAGGAGAACAAGACCCTCAAGAATATTCTTCATATTGATGCACAAAAAAAAAATCATCTCTATCCCTACAGACGACGCCAACTATTGATGCACAAATCCAGGCATAGGGAATACATCTTATTTGTACATGAATTCAATAGTGAATTTGTATTTTGTGAAGGAAAGAGTGATGGGCGTACTTTTACGTTTCCGCAAGCGCACGAGTCAAGTAATATAAAACGATAGGAGAGTATCGAATCCTCAGAGATTAGCTTTTAATTCAATTAATTACCACGAATGCTCTCACTTAACTTTATTTAGAGAACCAAAGTCAAAAGAAGATAAACTAACAAATGACAATAAATGGCAGAAAATAAATGGGAGACACAAACACGAAGGATAACTTCGGAGATGATCAATGACTAAGCTAACAGATAATTATAAACCAATGGACAGTGAACTCATAAGTCTAGAAGCTTTAAAGACGTGGAATCTCCTCTTGGTCTCCTCCAAAGTACTAATTAACTAACCCAGGTCTCCCTAGCGCTAGCTAACTCATATAAGGCATTAAGACTCTTAATTATGAACTTCTAATGTCTATTTATTAACCCCAACTGTCACACAGGTAAATAAACACTAGTTATGCAATTGGGTTATTGTCTAAGCTTCTCTCTGTCGAGTTTCCACTTAGAAAACTAGTCAATTAACCAATGCCCAACTAATTAACCTTCATCACCAACTACAACTAATTAACTATTAATCTCGTTGTCACTTGACTAGTTAATTAATTGCGCATTAAGCTAAACTAAGTATCCTTTTTCGAGCTCAACTTAGAAATACTTCAATTAATTAGAGAAACAATGATTAAAGGCATTAAGCAACAAATGCATAAATGATTCAAACCCCTACTAGTCATAAACATCCATAAACTAAGCAATTGGTCCAACAATTCCAACAATTAAGCATCTAAGCAATTAAATACATTAAACCCAAGTGATTCGGGACAATAATATATAAATTCAGTCCAAACAACACATAAATCCCTAATCTTCCAGCCTATATAGTAGCTAAAAGTGAAAGAAAAAGGAAGAAAATGCAAATGGAAGGTCGATCCCCCATTCCCGAGTTGATCTCCTCGGTCCTCAACCTCTAAATCTTCAATACCGCTCCAATCCATTCACAAAATGCTCCCAAAACCTCTCAAAATAGCATGGAATCAAGTTTAGGGCGTTTTCCCTTGGTTTGACCTCCTAAAATCAAAGAGAATATGTTGTATTTATAGCAGGGATTGAGTAGATTTGAAAAAAATGCGTTTTGCTGATATCGCAGTGCCTAGGCACCCAAAACAGTGCCTAAGCGCTGTCATTCTGCCTTTCTGTACTGTCTGTGGCGCCTAGGCACTGTAAATTTATTATTAATTTTTTTAAAATTTTTTTATAGGTTTCAACATGAAAGTCTTCAAACTTGGACTTTCAAAATGAAATATTTCCTACTCAACATTTTATTAACTATCTTTTCTCTTTTTGAATCTCCAACAAAGCTCTAAAAGGCTCGAATATCCATCAAAGTAATCTCGAATACTCGATTTTGCTCCATTAGCTCGGTTTCTACAAAATCAAGAGAAATACATATCAAAGCTCACTAATTCAATACAAAACTAGCCAATAAATATAGCATTAAATTAGTGCTATCAAAGAGGTGACTTGCAAAACAAAGAAAACCTGCACACTGGTGTGGTGTTTGCCACAACCACTCTAATGCTTAAGTCAAAGAGGAAAGAAATGTAGCAAGCTTTCGAGTTTGAGGATGAAGTTTCAATTACCTTTAATGGAGTTATTGTTGCCTAGCAGAATGTATGCAATTTTAGAATGGAAACACCCTAAATGTGCAAGTATACACAGTCTAATGTAGCAAGTGATAAGTATATTTATATCGTTCTCCTCAGGGATTAGACTATGAATTTTACCAAGTTTGAGCTTACTTTTAGTGATAAAAGGGGTAACCAAACAAAAACAACATTCAATGGGGTTTTTAAAGAAATAAAACAAGTCTAACTTAACCAATAACAAGCTTAAAAAAACAAGCAACAGAGCTAAAACAAGTAATAGCATGTGAAATTACTAGGGGGCGTTTGGGGGAGTGAGTTGGGTTGAGTTGGGTTGGTTTATAAAGTCCAACCAGTGTTTGGGAGAAGGGAGTTGGGCTGAGTTGTAAACTGCCCACTTCGTTTTAATGAACTCGGTGGAGTTCAACAGTACCACGCGTTTTCCTTACTCGCCCTTCATTCATTGCATCTGTTCTCTCCTCTTCTCGAAATCGTTCGTCTCCTCTGTTCTCTCCTCTTCCCGAAACCGTCCGTCTCCTCTGTGTCCGTCTCCGTCCGTCTCCTCTGTTCTCTCCTCTTCCCTAAACCGTCCGTCTCCTCTGTGTTCGTCTCCGTCCGTCTCCTCTGTGTTCGTCTCCGTCCGTCTCCTCTGTTCTCTCCTCTTCCCGAAACCGTCCGTCTCCTCTTCACGAAACCCTCCGTCTTCACGAAACCCTCTGTCTCCTCTTCACGAAACCCTCCGTCTTGACGGTTCTCTCCTCTTCACGAAACCCTCCATCTCATCGGTTCTCTCTCTCCCTCGTTCCTTATGCTCACTCGTTTCTTAGATGGAGATGAGTTTGGATATGTGATTCGATGTGCGATTTGTGACTTTGCTTCTTGAAGGTATGCTGATCTGCAATTTTATTCATTTTTACCCTCTCATCTTCTTTCCCAATTTTTGCTCACTCGTTTGTTCGATGGAGACGGGGTTGGATATGGGATTCGATGTGCGATTTGGGGCTTTGCTTCTTGAAGGTATACTGATCTGCTATTTTATTCGTCCTAACTATTTTATCTTATTTCTCATCTTATAAGTTTTTTTTTTCCTCATAAATCTAAACCCTAACTCCATCTACCTCGCATCTGATTTTACTCACGATGATTTCTTTTTTATTTGGTATATCAGAAAAATGAGCCCTCGGTTTGTCGATCTTTACTGTACATGCACTATTCCTTCACCTTCTATCCCAGATCCTTTAGATCCGTTACCCCACGCAACCTTCCTCTAGTCCTTGCTTGAATCGATTTCCTGTTTTCCTAATTTCTTTTTGCAGAACCATAAACGATTCTTTACACTTCACAGTCCCACTCCCCCTATCGGATTTGCATGTCGATTTCCTCGTTATCCCACCCTCCCCTGACCGCTCTACACCTTTTTTTTGACCAAGCTCTTGCCGGAGTCCTTGCTTTTCCTCCATTGGGCCATCCATTCATCCATAACTAACCTGTCCAACGATTGAGTTTTGTTTGAATGAATGCATGTACCATGTGAGGGATGAGTGAGGAACTTCATGGTAGGATACTTGATGTCTGATTCGAGCTTGGTTGGGGGAAGGGTTCCGACAGGTATGTTCTCTAACCCTTCCGGCCGATGATGAACTGTGTATTTTCCTAAAAAATAAACTTTTTCTCTTTTCCAAACATTATGTTTATATATTTTGTTGGTATTTGCATACTGATTTTATTGTTTACGTTTTTTTATTTGCATACTGAGTTGTTGTCGATTGTTTTGGGATTTTAGTGGATTTCTGGTTTCTGTTTATTGCATACTGATTCTTTGTTCATGGACTTTTTTTGGGGTTTTGGATTCACTTCCTTTTTCCTTTAGTACTTGGATATCGATTGATTATGGCTAAAATCATGTTTTAGTTCCATCCCACTTTCTAATATGATCTCTGTTTTTTTCAATACTGATATATTGTTTTCAATGCTTCACGATTTTGATTGAGTATGTTGTACTTACATACAAACATGAATTGAAAGGGGTGTATTATTTGATTTGGTTTTTCCTATTGTAACAAACTTCTGTGTCAACCAAAATTTTGTCCAATGTTAGACACTTCAAACTTTCATTGACCATAATAGGTCAACTTATTTCCTGAGGCCGGTTCTATTTATTTTAGTTCTATTTCTATACATCATTTGGATTGTATGTTATATGAATTTGTTTAGTTCTACCTTTCGGTTGGATAAGTTTGGACTGTCATATTTATCATAAATATGTCAGACGTTTTCTGCCTTGTCTTTTCAGTGCAATAAATTTTATCTGCCACATTAAATTTGGGTGTTTGAATTTACAACCACCATCTACTTTTCTTTGGTGGATTGGAAACATTATTACCATTATTAATTACTATCAATAACTTAAAAAAAGTAGGTGGGAACAACCCATTTTCTGTTCCTATATATCCATGGGCATTTCTGTTTGCATTTTGAGGATCCTCCACTGCATATATTGGTTTCCTATTCCGGTGAGTTCATTATAATGATTCATTTCTTCAAGTTTTTTACATTGTTTCTATTTTTCAATTCCTCATTCATTGTATCTGAATATCAGTTACACCACCTCCTCTTTACCCTTCAAGAACTGGAAGACTCCTCTCGACTCAACTCCATTCCACATAAGGTACACAACTCATTTGTTAGGGCAAGATTTCTTTAGTTAATTGTATTATGTTCTTTATCTTCATTCTATCTAACATAATCTTTTTAATATGTGCAGGCTCAAACTAATAATTATTGCACACATTAGTTTGAGGTTTGGAATGCAAACTTTTTTACATATACATTTGTTATTTTTTTCTGTTTTTTTTTTCTGTTGTGTTTAATTTATGCTTCATTTCTGTTTATACACTACCTTTTTTGTAAGGGGTGGCAATTGCTTGTGTAAGTTTGTTTGAAATTTTTTAGCATATGTTCCCACTATTTTCCTTAGATTAAAAATTGATAACAATACATTTGTAATGAATGGTTCAATTTTGATTTGTAACTATAATTCGTTTCGATTAAACTAAGTTTTATTCTTTTTAATCTTGTGCAAAATTATTGATTACCGTTGAATTTTAATTGTAGTAAGTCATTAATGTATGATTATGTTTATATTAATTCGAGTTATTGCCGATGTCAACTAACTAATAATTTTGACACTTATGACGCCATCTAAATAATTATTTTTTTAACAACAATTCGTTTCTCACAAAAGTCTAAATAATGAGTTTGAATTGTTATGTACTAAAATAGAAAAATGAACATTTTTCAGAAGAAAAAAAAATAAAGGTAAATTCTTTATAACTAAACTCATTAACAATAAACCATCATTGAACATATGTGTTTTGCAAAGGAAATTTTGATTTTGTTTTTCCATTCTTCATAACTTGAAAAACTGTTTTAACTTGAATTTCACTAGCTTATTAGTTCAATTTTAAAGAAAATAAAAATGAAGGTAAATCCTTTATAACTAAAGTCATTAACAATAAGCCATAATTCAACATATGTGTTTTGCAAAGGAAATTTTGATTTTGTTTTTCCATTCTTCATAACTTGAAAAAATGTTTTAATTTGAATTTCACTAGCTTATTAGTTCAATTTTAAAGAAAATAAAAATAAAGGTAAATCCTTTATAACTAAAGTCATTAGCAATAAGCCATAATTCAACATATGTGTTTTGCAAAGGAAATTTTGATTTTGTTTTTCCATTCTTCATAACTTGACAAAATGTTTTAATTTGAATTTCACTAGCTTATTAGTTCAATTTTAAAGAAAATAAAAATAAAGGTAAATTCTTTATAACTAAAGTCATTAACAATAAGCCATAATTCAACATATGTGTTTTGCAAAGGAAATTTTGATTTTTTTTTTCCATTCTTCATAACTTGACAAAATGTTTTAATTTGAATTTCATAATCATATTATTGGAATTTTAAAGAAAATAAAAATAAAGGTAAATTCTTTATAACTAAAGTCATTAACAATAGACCATAATTGAAAATATGTGTTTTGTTTAGGAAATATCATTTTTTTCCCTTCTTCATAACTAGAAAAATGTGTTAACTTGGACTTCATAATCATATTAGTGGAATTTTAAAGAAAAAAAAAAAATGAAGGTATATTGCTTATGGTTAAAACATTCAACCATAAGCCCCAAAAACTCAAACACCTAAAACCCAAAACCCATAAATACTAAAGCCCCCAATCTCCAAAACTCCAAACCCTGAATCCTATAACTCTAAGAACTGAAACCCTAAAAAAGTAATCCATTAACCATTCATCATAATCTTAGTAAAATTTATAGGGTTGCTTGTTCCATGATATCACGGTTAACTGCGTACAATTTGAATTTAGGATTATGGGTAAGGCAAAGTTCTATGTGGTCTGCGTACAATTTGATTTCTATTAATTTCATATCATGTGGAATAAGTCAACTCCAAACACGAGGAATATAGTTTTTTTAAAAAAACTTGTAGGATTGAAACATTTCTTTTGTGGATATTCCACTCATACATTCCAAAAATATTGGAATTTATAGTTATTTTTTAATTCAATGTTTGAAGGTTAGAAAAAATATGTTTCTAGATGAATGGTTTGAGGGAAAAAAGTCAAGTAAAAATCAGTCTGCTTCTAGTTGCAAATTACTGTTTCAGATACATCTGACAGCTCAACTCAACTCAACTCAACTCAACTCTGCAACCCAAACACAGACTTCCTGACTCAACTCAACTCAACTCTGCACCCCAAACACAGACTTCATGAACTCACTGACAAACCAACTCTGCTCAACTCAACTCAACTCTGCCCAACTCAACTCAACTCTGCGCGCCAAACGCCCCACACAATATTGTAGCAAAACTTATGCTAAATCACACCACACAACATTCTAACACGGAATCTTCCCAGATTTCCTTAAATTGTAGCTAAATTCCCATTTAAACTACCCAAAATAAGCTCATTACTTGTGTGCACTAAGTGGGTGATTATCCCGAACCTACCCATTTCACTGCAAGTTTAACTTGTAATTAGTCTTAGTGAGAATTAAAGCAATCAGTTTTCTATTCTTCTTCCCAAAAGTCAAGAAAACAATAGATGAAAAAGGTTGGCCAAACGTAATTCATCTTAAACATTAAAAGCACTTCAAATCTGTGTTCAACAGCATAAAACCACATAGCATGAACCTCTCTACAATATAAGAGTTCCTTAATCCTTGCCTTAACTAATTAGTTCATAATAACATAAATAAAACTCCTAAAAGCTACTGGAAACTCCATTACAGCAATCAAGAAGAATGGAAAAGCAATAAAAGGAAGAAAACAATAAGAATATAAGAGAATTTCTCAGATGAAAAGCTTCTAAAGGACTTCTCCTTCTTCCTCAGCTCCTTTCCCTAGGTAGACAGCTTCCTTTTTAGCCATTCTTCTTCCCCTTGTCGTAAAAGCTTCCTTTTCCAGCCTCCCCCTTTAATTCCCATCAGGCAAGCTTAAAATACCTCATCCTTTTCATCAAAATCAGGGCTGAATAGACAGGGAATAAAATATGGCAACATTCTATTGGTCCACGTTTTTCCAGCTGGCTTAAATTGGACAGCTCAATTAATGAGAATCCTTGCACATGTGAGATTTGGAGTTTTATTAAGATAGATTGCTGCAACATTTCAGCTTAGAAAGCTTCACTGTACTCATTTCTCTATTCATTAATTCTTCTCTTACCTAAAACACAAATTGCAACAAATCAACTCATAAATTGAAAGAATCCAAACATTAATCAAGGTTTTCTCAATACTTAGCCAAATAAGCAATAAAGCACTAAATTAGGGACTTAAGTAACCAAAAAGATTCCAAAATACCTCAAACAAGCAAGGTTTAGCAAGAAAATTCAAGTAAAAATAACTCTTCAATAAAGAGTTATCAGTTATCATGAGGTATATATCTGAGGATAACCTAGGGTGTCCTTCCTTTTTCCTAATCAGATTAGGTTTAGGACGAAACAGGGCGTCACGAGGCTCATTGAGTTGTGGGCGTGCAGGGTGCACGCTCACATGTGCTCAGAAATGCTCGATCGATTCAAGTCAACTCGACCTGTTCAGGTCAGCGAGGGCAGAGCTAGACTTTTGGGCTTTTCGGTGCAATTGCCTCTTCATTTAGGCCCACTCGCACTCGGGTCTTGGATAAACTCTTAGTCGATCCTAGTTGTCTTCTATCTTCTTAGGTTCGATCCTATTATCCAAATTTAGCCATAACTTCGTAAATTTTCATACTAAGTAGGATAAACAAGCCTATGTCTCATACATGTGTCATTCATAAACTTTATATGTAACTTGAGTCGTTATCCTTATCTAACTTAAAAATATTTTGCAACTACTTTTTTTGTTTTTGTGAGTTCACAGCTACTACTTCCTTATATGACAAACTCTCTAGCACCAAATATTAGCCAAAGTTGCATGATTGACAAAAAGTAATAAAGTTAAAGCTTCTAGAATTACAACCATTTCAAAACCAGCACCAATATCCAAGCGAACAATTATCACAAACAATGAATGTCAAAAAAGTATATATATGTAGTTGCATATCCAGAACTTTATGTTAGGGGGGCTTTGACATATTTTAATATTAGTTTGTTCAATAAAAAGTATAACGAACTTTTTTATGGGTTAAAAAACACTAGTTCCTAGACATTCATGGAAGTAACAATTTAGTACGTGAAACATGGATTGTAACAATTTAGTCCTCGTACTTTCAAATTTGTAATGATTTAGTCATTAAACTTGAGTATAGAACAATTTAATCCTTGTACTTTAAAATTTATAACAATTTAACTTTATTATGAAAATTTTTTGAAAAATCAAATGTCAATTTTTATTATGTAACCACTTAGATTTGGTTATTCTAATAAATTTATCAATCTACATGTTGGGATTTTATTTGCAATATAATATTATCCATTATATGAAAATCCAAGGTTATTAGTGTAATCTTGAACAGTATGCGGTTGACATACGGGAAGATCGTGTTCAA
Source organism: Trichosanthes truncata (assembly GCA_033996785.1). Lineage (NCBI taxonomy): Eukaryota > Viridiplantae > Streptophyta > Magnoliopsida > Cucurbitales > Cucurbitaceae > Trichosanthes > Trichosanthes truncata. Next base: position 56,212,537 of record JAWPNB010000003.1, read on the forward strand.
GAAATAACTTAAAGGGTCATAGTATAAGATTGGGTGCCTTATCTAGTAATACTATTGATACGACTCACTTTGTAATAGTTACAAATGATTTAACCAAATCTTTCAAGTAGAGACATGTGTAGAGATGCCCATTTAACCTACGAGGACCCGCCTTGAACTGGGCAAGGAATCCCCGATTACATGGGGTATGGGAGAGGGAGTGGGGAGAGTTTTCTCCCTATAGGCTAAAAGGGGACGGGGAACATATTCTCCGTCTCCATCCCCGACCCCAACTCCGCTCCACCCCGCCCCGATTAGTTAGTATATATATATATATATATATATATATATATATATATATATATATATTAGCTATAAATAGAAAATTAAAAAAAAAACTATAGTAGGAATTAGTTGAAGACTAATTTTTATTAAAAAAAAAGGTTAAAGACTATGTTGTAATATTGAATTTTGAATTTTTAGAAATTAAATTATTTCAACATTATAATATTTTTACTTATGGTATATTATTATTTTTATTAGGAAATTTTATAACCATTTTTTTAAAATAGAAATTATATTGAAAATTATTCATTTAGAAGTCGTTGGAAAGAATTGATATTATGGTTGATAAGTCTTAGAATTAAGGCTTATTTAACTCTCAATTACTTAATATATTCTTGTTTTGTCTTAAGATCATTTGAAAATAGTTGAAAGTTGATTAAAAATAAGAAAGAAGAAGAGTGAAGGCAATTAGGGTGAGAATCTTAAAAACTAAACTTGTGTGCAGGAATTGTGGAAGTTGTAGAATCAAAATTGCAAGATGAAGTTGCAATTTCATTGCAAGGAACTGTGGAAATTGCAAAATCGAAATTGCAAGATGAAGTTGCAATTCTCTAGAGCAGCAAAAAAATTCAAAAAGGGAAAAAAAATCTACATTTAACCCATATATGAAAATCCTCATTTGCTGCATGATTTGGGGGATTTTGGGCACAAAATTTGGGCATTATTCAACCTAATGAAGGCCTACAAAAGGAGAGAAGATGGGTGAAGAATGGATCGATTTTTGGAGACATTTTTGGAGTTTTATTTCGTGGGTTTTTGTCCAATTTTTCTTCCTCTATTTTTTTTTTTAGTTTTTCTCCTCTGTTTTTACCGAGAGCTGCTGCCATGGTTATTTCTGTTTTTCTTCAATTTTTTCAGTCTGATTCAAGTGAAAGCTTGGGTTGTTAAGATTTAGTCTCTTCCTAGAAATAATTGAGGGATTGAATCGATTGGAGAATAAGTGAAGATTTGTTGAATGTTGTTGGGATTCCTTTGTTTCAATTTAGTTTTTGTTTTAATATAGTTGAGTGATGTTTTTTTCAAGCTTTGTGTAATCTTGTTGGATTCAATTTAGATTGAAGGAATTCTCTGCTGGAAGTTCATGAAGCATGGGTATTTTTCTAAGTTTGGTTTCAGTTTTTAGCTTGAATAATTATCTTCCATGAAGTCATTATTTTGTGGGTTTATTTCTCTAAAGTTTATGTTTCAGTTTTCAGCTTTGTTGGATTCAAATTTGGATGGTAAAATGTCCTTAATTTCTTTAAATTTTTGTTGCAATTAGCATTTTAATATATTCTTCTAGTATGAAATTAATTTCTAGAGTTTGATGTGAGATTTTTACATTTAATATGAGTTAAACTTCTTAGGGAGTTCAATGATGTGAATTCTCTAAGAAGTAATTGTAACCAAAATTCCAACAAAAACTGAGCTTACATTTCAATTGTTCGCTTGCGTTGAATAAAATTTTGTTGAGATCCTAGATTGATCAACTAGAGTAACAACTCAAGCTTAGATCTAATACCGACGAGGTTAGTGATAAGCGGGTTTCGCAGAAGTGATGGAGAAAAGAGCTTAGACATAAGCCAATTCTTTGTTCTAGACATAAGGATTAAAGACTCTAAAGCCCAAAAAATTGTTAAACCAAATTATCTAAGATAGAAGAACTATAGACATATAAGTCACTCACTTAACCTCCTAAAAACCTAATTACAAGGTGAATAGGAGTAGCAATTTTGGTTTACAATTGTGTGTAGAATAGGTTGGAATTGCTATTTTGGTTTGTAATTACAATTTATGTTAATGACATTCTTGAGCTCCTCCTTTAAAGAATTTCTTTTGCAATGTTCATTTCCTTTATCAAGTTTGTTTGGTTGCTATTCAATTTTGCAATTTTCGATTATGCAATTCAGTTATGCAATTTTTTTCACTTTAACTTGCAATTAGATTATGCAATTATTCTCTTTTTAACAAACACACCAAACCCAACCTTGTTTTTGCAATTTTTAGTTTTAAGTTGCAATTCTCCTTACATTTTTCTTAACAATAATTTTTGTTACATTGTTCCCTGTGGGATCAATACTCAGGAATACTCATGTTTTAATACTTGCATTGGCAGTGTGCACTTGCACTGGGGTTTAACATATTTACTTACTTTTCTTCACCAAAAGTTCACATGATCAATGGTTGAGAATAAATTTAAAAAAAGAAAAAAAAGAAAAAAAATTCCCGCAGGGAACTCGATCCCTGCAAAAATAAATGGGAAATTTTCGTGGGGATGGGGATTGAAATATTTAATCTCTAGACATGTGAGTGAGGGTATCTTATACAATGAGTTTGTATAAGACTGAACCACGAAAAATTTAATCTCTCTTTATAAATCCGTTAATTGAGAAGGATTAATATTTCATTATGATGATCATATGCGACTCGATCTTAATCTTGAGAAAGTTAGGAACTCCTGCCTGTGAGGGCTTATCCTTTTGATTTGCATGGGTGAGAATGACTTTTGTAGCTAATTCAATAAACCTACCATTTTGGGGATTTGACCAAATAGGAAGTTGGGAACATAATCTCAAAAGCTGGAATTCACTTCTTCCCATATAGAGTAAGTAGATGAGTAATTCCCTTAAGTGCTGATTTCGAGACTTGAACAATGGGGCTCCACCCTCTCACTAGCCCGAGAGGAACTTAGTTTATGGTTGGATCATAAACAAATTGTTCATTAAAGGATCAATGGTACTTAAAGTGCAAGATGTAGTTATAAGGGTAAAACGGACTTTTGATCTAATTGTAATTACGAACAACTCGTGAAGGATCAACTTGTATGTAGTGAGTATATCTATGGACACAACTTGTCCTATTGTGCATAAGAGTGAAACTTTAAGTCTATAGTTGAGTGACCTAGAGTTAATAAATGAAAATTAATTGATTAAAGAGTTTAATTAATTAATTTTGTATCATTGGATCTTATAATCTTTAGGTCTATAAGGTCCCCTTGCTAACTCATAGTAACACTAAATGATCAATTTAGTTGAAAGAAAAATTTGAAATGTACAAATTAATATTTAATTTGAATTGTTTAAATTAATATTTAATATATTAGATATATTAAATATAAAAGAGGAAAATATATTTATTTAATACATTAAATATTAAAATGATTAATGTATATTAGATACATTAAAATATATATATTTGAAATTTGAATGAGATTCAAATAGGTTAAATATATACAGTAGGAGATTTGAATGGAATTCAAATAAGTATAATGTATATTTTAATATATCAGATATTAAAATAAAATATTATAATTATAGCAAAAATTTGCCTTAAGTTTTTATAAATATGACCCTTGGGTTGAGCTATGAAACACGCATCTCCTCAAAAGAGAATTAGAGAATCCTCTAGATATTTTCCTCTCTAATCCTTTGGTCCCGCGTTCGAGTTATAGTAAGGAATATTTTGTAGAAGTCTTGGAACACAAGAAGTAAAAAACCGTCAGAACTTTCTCCATATTTCATTCAAGGTATGTTTTCCTTAGCCTAAAATTATTTTTTTGTTTAATTCTAAAAAAAAAAAATCAAAGTCGATTCTAACCCTTCCGTTATGGGTTTGATTCGATTATTCCCTTCACTACATATGTAAGAAATCTCGATAAATCTTAACAATATTTTTCACGATAGAGACTAAATTGTTACAAAATTAAAAGTACATATACTAAACAAACTAAAATTCATGGACTAAGTTATTACTTCCATGAAAGTTTAGAGACAAAGGGGCTTTTTGGTTCCCTATTTTGGATTTGGATGGTTTTGGGTTCCAAACCCAAAACTATATTTGGCCTAATGTGTTTAAAACTCTTGGTTTTGAAACACAACCCCATGGGTTACCACAGTGCAACTCCATGGGGTTTGTGCCACGTTTTCTTCTTCCATTGGCCATCTTCCATTTCCGTTTACCATTTCAACAACTTCGGCAACCATCAACAACCACCGTTGACGAAAACTCCAATGACCACACCAGCTACCCGACTACCTCTAACAACTACCTACGACGATTACTTCAGAGACCAGTCTGACGACAACCCCTATGACTCGACCACCCCAATAACTCGACCACCCGAGCACCTCGACACCCCCTACCACCTGACTTTCCAGCAACCACCCCAAACAAACACCTGACAGCGACTCCTACGACCCGACCACCTCAGCAACTCAACCACTCTAGGACCCGACCACTCTACAACTACCGTCAACGACCACCTGGTGACCACTTCAACAAACCACCATAATGACAACTTTGGTGATCACCCCAATGACTTGACCACTAGACAACCACCGCCGACAACCACCTTGATGACCCGACCACTAGGAAAGCACTGCTGACAACCATCTTGATGACTCAATCACCCTGCAGCCACCACCACCAACCACTCCAGCAATCTGACCACTTAGCAACCATTGTTGACGACCACCCAGTGACCACTCCAACAACCACCCTAGTGACTCAACCACCCAACAATTGGACCACCATGATGACTACTTCGACGAACACCCTCACAACCACTCCACCGACTCGAACACTTGACAACCACCCAGCATCCACTCAAGCAACTCAACCACCCTACAATCACCGACGACGACCACCCAACGACCACATCAATAACCCGACCACCTCGACGACTTAACCACCCAGTTATTTTTTTAAAAGGTTAAAATTAAACTAAAAATGGCTACTAATTTTTTTTTTTAATTTCTAAAATAGAGTTCCAAAAATAGGATTTGAATACTTTGTAAAATAGAGATTTAAATTCCCTAATTTCTTAAATAGACTTTCACTTTTTTAATTTCTAAAATAGAGTTCCAAAATTTTAATTTCTAAAATAGATTTCCAAAAATATTTTTCTTAATACTTTATGAAACAGAGTTTTAAATTCCCTAATTTCTTAAATATACTTCCAATTTTTTAATTTCTAAAATAGAGTTCCAATTTTGTAACCCATTTATGTTATACATAGGCTTCTACAATTCACAAAACATCCATTAAAAAAAAGAGAAAAATAAGAAAACAAAACAACTTAAAAGGAAACAAAAAACAAAAAACGAAATCAGTGTAAGCAAGAGCTCAAACCCAGCAACCACCCTGGCAACCCGACTACCTCGATGACTCAACCACCTAGTTAATTTTTTAAAAGGTTAAAATTAAACTAAAAATGGCTATTAAACAAAATATTTATTTCTGAAATAGAGTTCTAAAAATAGGTTTTGAATACTTCGTAAAATAGAAATTTAAATTCCTTAATTTTTTAACTAGACTTCTAATTTTTTAATTTCTAAAATAGAGTTCCAAAAATAGGTTTTTGAATATTTTGTGAAATAGAGTTTTAAATTCTCTAATTTCTTAAATAGATTTCCAATTTTTTAATTTCTAAAATAGAGTTCCAAAAATAGTTTTCTTAATACTTTGTTAAATAGAGCTTTAAATTCCCTAATTTCTTAAATAGACTTCCAATTTTTTAATTTCTAAAATAGAGTTCCAATTTTGTAGCACATTTATGTTATACAAGGGTTTCTACAATTCACAAAACATTCACTAAAAAATAAAGAGAAAATAAGAGAACAAAACAACTAAAGGAAAAAAGGAGAAAAAAACCTGCACAAACCCAAGATTTAGAATACTGCACCTGAAACATTATTTTCTGATTCCCAGGCTTTAGAACACTGCACCCCAAACACAACTTTCTGATTCCAAGGCTTTAAAACATTACACCCAAAACATAGCTTTTTAATTCTCAGGCTTCAGAACCCCCCAGAACAAACTCCCAGGGTTTCTGATTGCAAAACAGGGGACCAAATAGCCCTTAAAAGTTTTTTAATATATTTTTATATAAATATACAAGAAAGAAAATAAAATTTTGAAAAATAAGTATAATATTTTGCTTCATAAGAGTAATAATAGTTTGTATGAAATTAATTTCGTAAAAATAATTTACTAAAATTTAAAAATATCTTATTCATTTTCATTTATATTTGATAATATGAGAAAAAAGTTAAGAAAATATAAGAAAATAAAAAGAAAATATTAATGTTTTTATTAAAAAAAAACGTTAACATTTAAAGGAAAAGAAAAGCATCAATCTATGTAAAAAAGAAAAAAAATAACGTTAATATATGTAGAAAAAACTCGGTGGTAACAAGAAAAAAAAAACAGTTGGAAAGGAAACAAGAAAAAAAACAACATAAAAGGAAACAAAAAATAAAAAACGAAATTAGTGAAAGCAAGAGCTCAAACCCAACGACCACCCTAGCAACCTGACCACCTCAACGACTCAACCACCTAGTTAATTTTTTAAAAGGTTAAAATTAAACTAAAAATGGCTACTAAACAAATTTTTTATTTCTAAAATAGAGTTCCAAAAATAGGTTTTGAATACTTTGTAAAATAGAGATTTAAATTCCCTAATTTCTTAACTAGACTTCCAAATTTTTAATTTCTAAAATAGAGTTCCAAAAATAGGTTTTTGAATACTTTTTGAAATAGAGTTTTAAATTCTCTAATTTTTTAATTTCTAAATAGAGTTCCAAAAATAGTTTTCTTAATACTTTGTGAAATAGAGTTTTAAATTCCCTAATTTCTTAAATAGATTTCCAATTTTTTAATTTTTAAAATAGAGTTCAAATTTTGTAACTCATTTATGTTATATAAGGGCTTCTACAATTCACATAACATCCACTAAAAAATAGAAACACAACTTTCTAATTCCCAGGTTCAGAACCCCCCAGAACAAACCCCCCAAGATTCTTATTTCTAGGGTTCTGATTCTAAAGAGGGGACTAAACAGCCACTAAAAGTTTTTTTTTTTAATATTTTTTATAAAAATATACAAGAAAGAAAATATAATTTGGAATAATAAGTATCATATTTTGCTTCATAAGAATAATAATAGTTCGTATGGAATTAATTTCTTAAAAATAATTTACTAAAATTTAAAAATATCTTATTTATTTTCATTTATATTTGATAACACTAGAAAAAGATTTAGAAAATATAAGAGAATAAAAAGAAAACATTAATATTTTTATTAAAAAAATGGTTAGCGTTTAAAGGGAAAAAAGCATCAATTTATGTAAAAAGAAACAAAAAATAACGTTAATCTGTGTAAAAAAAAACCCATGGTAACAAGAAAAAAAACAGTAGGAAAGAAAACCAGAAAAAAAAAACATCGTAAAAGGAAACAAAAAATAAAAACGAAATTAGTGTACGTAAGAGCTCAAACCCAACGACCATCTCGACGATTCCACCACCTAGTTAATTTTTTAAAGGTTAAAATTAAACTAAAAATGGCTACTAAACAAAAATCTAAGTATATTACATTAACTGAAGCTATTAAAGAATGTTTATGGCTTAAGGGAATTGTATCTGAATTATGTTATAGTGATAATGTCTCCGTAACTGTATTATGTGATAGTCAAAATGCTCTACACTTATCTAAAAATCATTCTCACCATGAAAGAACTAAACATATTGATGTTAGATATTATTTTGTTAGAGATATTATCAATGATGGTTTAGTTTATGTTAAAAAGGTTGTTACTGATTTAAATGTTGCAGATATGTTTACTAAAACATTACCATGTGATAAGTTTAACATTTGTATGAGAATGTTGCAGCTTGATAATGGGTGATAAATGAATTTTTTGAGTCCTTTTGGGAGCAAGCTCCATTGTTCATTGATCCTTCTTTTTGGTAAATTTGAAACCAAGGTAGAGATTGTTATAAAATTGGTTTCTAATTTATCATGGATTTAATTTAGCATAATTGTTTTTAGATTAAGTTCAAATTGGATTTAATTAAAAATGACAAAGCTAAATTAAAATAAATGTTGGACCAATTAACTTGTTCCTAATTCGATGGACTCAAATATTTATTGGGCCCAAATATGGAAGAGACCAGTTTAGTACAACCACTTCTTAATGAGATATGATCAATTCTATAATTTAAGGGTCATAGCAAATGTGTGTGAGGCACCATCATTCATTAAGAGAGTTTTAGGGTTTAAGAAAGAAAAAGAAAGAGAGAGAGGGAAAGAGATTGGCCATTCGGCAGAATAAGAGAAAGGGAGAGAGAGAAGAGGCCCTTTTTTTTTTTTTTTTTTGCGATAAGTCTCCTTCATTTCTCCTTCGCAATACCGCCTGCAATCGACGCCAAGGGAGTTCGCAGCTACTGTTCACGAAATCGAAACCTCTGTTCTTGAGGTTCTGCAGCGACAATCGGAATCTGCTGCTGCTGTTCGGGAGGAGGCTTGCGATTAGGGGGTGAAATCGATTCTTGGCCTTTTTGAATGCAAAACCTTGAGACAGAAAGGTTGTTTCTTTTTCCCTCTAATTTACTGCTTTCTTTCTAAAATTCTTCTTAGATCTACTTTCTTGTTTTTCAATGTTCTGTAAAATGTTGCTTGAATCTCTAATAATATTGACTTGCAAAGGCCTCTAAGACCCTTTGCAGTGGAGTAGGTCTATTGACCGAACCATTATAAATTATTGGGTTTTTTTCTTTTCTCTATACTGTTTTTTCTGCATTTTTCAATACTGTCCAGCACCTAAATTCTCAGAAAAACTGCTCATAATCACTTCTAATTTGCTTAAAAATGACTAAAACTTGGGTTGTGATCTTGGATGAATAATAACACTATCAATTGGTAGCTTTTTTTTATTGGCTGAGTCTTGAATTGAGAGGTTGCACCTATATATTATATGAATCATAAAATTTGAGAAATGATGTGACAGGAGATGAAATTGTGGATTTTGTTGTAATAGGAAGTTCAGTGATGAAGTTCTCTTATTTGTAATTTTTTATGTTGAATCTTTAGTTATCTGTCGGGTTATTGATTATCTTCAGTATTCAAAGTTTACTTTGCCCTTCTTTTTGATGTTTAGGACTTCTGTGAATCCTCTTGTGGATTGTCATTGGATCTAGCAGTTTCAGTCATGGTTGGTTGGCAGAGATGTATTCGGTCCATGCTTGGCCATGTGCAGAAGAGAGTGGAATTGAGTTACAATGTAGCTGCCAACTCTAATTATTATCGCTTGCAATCCTCTCTTTCATATGGTTAGTTGTACTTTCTTTTGGATGAATGCATGAATCATATAAGACCTTCTAGCCCATTCAAGCATTAGTTTTTCATCAACATATTGTACATTTATATTAGAAATGGGTTTTGCTTTTGAAAATTGAAATTTGTTTTAGGTGTACGTGTTCATTTGATTCATCATCAACTTTATGCAATAGTTTCTTTCTTTTTATTAGTGTTTGCGATTTTTTAATAATATAAATTATTATTATAAAAAATATCATTTTTTTTTTTTGATAAGGAACCGAACTTTCATTGAGAAAAAATGAAAGAATACACGGGCATACAAAAAAGAAGCCCACAAAAAAAGGGGGAGCCAACTAAAAGAATGGACTCCAGTCAAGCAAAATAAGCCTTAAAGAATAATTACAAAACCGCCTCGACACCGAAGCCCATAGAGAAACATCGAATCTAACAAGGGACCACACATCAATAGACGAACTCTCTCTCCCCCGAAAGATTCTATTATTTCTCTCCCGCCACAGGCACCACAAAATAGCACACACCCCGGCCTGCCACAAAAATAACCCTTTCTCACGAAAAGGCGAACTGAGGAGAAGCTCCATGAATCTCGCTCTACTCTCCTGTTGACCCACAAAGCTAAAGTTGAACTGCCGAAAGATTATAAAAAATATCATTAATTACCCTAGTACTTACATAAGTTAGTCACATACTTTTTGCTCTTGTACTAAGTCAATTTAATTCTTAAAAGTTTTAATTTCATCAAACTAAACTTTAAACTTGAATAACTTGTCAGTCAACATCTTCCAAAATAAGTTAGGAAATTGGTCAAAAACCATCCAATTAATTATCTAAAATCTAGCCTACAACATGCCAAATCTATCACAGAATCATTGAAACTGTATTAATATGTAATAATGGAAGAGAAGCCTTAGAGGTTGTTTGAAATTATTTTGAGAAACAACTTTATGACTTATGGAACCGAAATTTATTGGCTGTGTTTGAACAACTGCTTTTTAAAGGTTGTTGTTGGTTTTGTAATTAAATATAAATTACGTTTGGACTGTTTTTTTAGATAGTTTAAGTTGTTTTACCTTGTAAAATCATTAAGATGTGAATATTGATTTGGTGAATTATGTAATAACTCTAACCTTTACAATGTACCTTAAAGTTGTTCTTAAAAGTTGAAAGTAGTTGAGAAAAGAAAGCAGAAAACTGTTTTCAAAACAGCTTCCAAACAACTCCTTAGCAACCAATTTGATTAGAGCTTTCTTTTGGGTTATTTGGAACAAGAGGAACCAAAGGCTTTTTGTGAACAAATGAGCAGTCCTATGATAGACTTTTTGATAACATTACTTAGCGATCTCTTGGGGTAAATTGTCCAATGAGCATCCCTATGATAAATCAATCTTATGTCTTGTTTCACTTTTGTCCAAGGAGAAGTCTCTTGCAACTCCATTGGCTTGGGGTATCTTTCCTCTTTCTTTTGTAAATTCATACATCAATGGAATTGTTTCTTATGAAAAACAAAGGTTTTCTTTGGCCAACTACTTCAAGTTAACTAGGGTGTCTTATGCTTTTTCATTCCGTCCTTTCAATGCCATATTGCAATTTTGGTAAGTTCAAATTAGAGATTTAGTTAGAACTTATCAATTCTGCAAATTGACAGAACCAAAGCTCTAATGAAATTGTGTCTCAGCACACACTTGCCCCCAGAGCATTGCTGTGAAAAATGATAATTAGAATGTGAGTAATCTATTTCTTGATTCACACCGTGACAAAAAAAAGTTATAACATGAATTTGGAGTTCCTTGTTTCATGCAGAAGAAGTGAATGCTATCTATTATGTGATGTTTCTTGCTAGAAGATATTATGGTTGGCATGCAATAAAAGACGTTTTGAAGATTAAGTTGATGATTTATACAGGCTTTGGAATCGGAAAATTTAGTATATGGTTGGTACATCAACCTGAGAAGATTTGATAACTCTGACCTCTTTCACCACTTTATTGAATAGGTTGCAATCCTGGGAATTTGTCTTTCTAAGAAAACTCCCTCTTCAAAATATTTATCCTATTGTTTATTCATTACAAAAGTGTTTTGCATCTGATTGAAATCAGTTGAACCACATCAGAATCTAAAAATTGAAGTTCCTGAGTTGCAACAATTTCTCATGCAGGGGAGTTGCCTTATTTACAGAGACTTCTGAAACCATCCTCAACGGGCATTACACAACCTTACTATCGGTGTCTCCAACAGATGGTACGCATGCCACCATACCATCCATATGAAATTAATTTTTGTTTGAAAATTTATTTCTGGAAAACAGAACTTCAGAGTATGTGTCTTTATTTGATAAAACACTTGAATTCATTATATTTTCTGAAAAATGCCTTCATCGTATTCTACTTTTTTCCTTTTATAGGGAATTTCCAGTTCAAGGATGCTATTAGCAGATAAATCAGAGGAACCAATTTCATCTCCTCTGACCTCTGTTTTGGCATTAAGCAGTGGAAAAGATGGAGATAAAGACCAAAAAGTAGTCTCTAAACCTTCCAAAGTCCAAGCTATATTAAAGGGAATCAAACAGGTGAAGTCTGACTTATTCTTGTTACTTACTAAAAGCTTGAGTAAAAAGACATGAATGTCATAATCAAGTGAAACTTACACTTTTTTTTGAGGTTTGGAAAATGGTTCAAAATGGTTATTGAGCTCATTTGACCGTTAGTGGACTAACAGAAAAATGATGTGCCTCTTATTGGCTTGCACATTGGCAAATTATGCTAATTTTATATTACATTTTATGATTGAACATGTTAGTTAGTCATCTCCTTTCCCTCTCTTTCTTCTTTCTTTTTCTCCTCTTCCTCTGCCGAACTTCGCTAGCACTAGTGTTGTTGTTCACCGCCTTCTCTTTTCTCTCTTCTTCTCTCGTCTCTTTCTTCCATTCTTCTTCTAATTTGCCTCTGATGAACATGCATTGCAATCTCCTCCTTCCCTGTCACATCGGCCACCGCCACTTGTTGTAGCTCAGATCTAGAACGTCATTTCATAGATCTAAAATAAAGGTCTGCAAAGGGAGAGCCCCATGTTTCAGATCAAAAGCTTCTCCCCTCTGTTTTGAATCTAATTTGGTACAAAGATCGGCTTCTCCCTTTGTTTTAGAATAGATCAAGAATGAAAGGAGTTGTATGATGTGACGAGAGAGGAGGGAGATGCAGTGCACATTCGTTGGTGGAGGGGAAGAACAAGGATGAGAAAGAGGAGAGCAAACGACAAGCATCAACGAAGTTGCTAGAGGAGGAGGAGAAGAAAGGAAGGAAATGAAGAGAGAAGAAAGATAGAGAAAGAAGATAGCCAAGTCACATGTCCAATCATGAAAATTAATATAATTTGCCAAGTTAGCAAGCTAGTAATGGCCACATCATCTTTCCATTAATCAACTACGGGTCAAATGAGCTCCAGGATCATTTTGAACTTTCCAAACCTTAGGTACAAATTGTGTCTTTTGAAACTTCGGGGACCAAATATAGACACCAAACTCAAACCTCAAAGACCTGTACTTTGCTCTAAATTCCATATATTGGTCAAGTGTGGTAACTCATTTTCTGTTAATGAAAGGTGGTTTCCCACCAAAAAAAAGTGTAGCAACTGATTTTGGTTTACCTTTTATTTAAAAAGAATTAATGTGACTGTTACATTTGAATTGTTCTACCAGAGTCCCAAAAAAGTCAACTTGGTTGCTGCTTTAGTCCGAGGCATGCGTGTTGAAGATGCACTATTACAGTTACAATTGACTGTAAAGCGAGCTGCAAAAACTGTTTATCAGGTGAAACAAATCTTACAGTGCTTGATGTACACCTCATTTACCATTCACTATGATCGAATATTTCTTTGATTTCATTATTTGGGAGACTGCTGAGAAATAAGCAAATACTGAAGTCAGGTCAACCAGTTTTTTGAAGATTGAGCTTCTGGTATTGGCAATTTGATAAAAAAGTTTGGTAGTTGGTGCGGGTGTGCCGCGCGGGGGGGGGGGGGGGGGGGGGGGGGGGTGGAGGGAATGCATGTTCTAGGAGCACTAGGACCAAGTCGAGGAGTTTTGTTTGTTTTTTCCTCAAGATATTCAGTAAAATAGGCCATTTGAACAATAGTAAGTAATTAATGGTTTTGGAGCTGGAGACTTTCATTCTTAGAAGATTTAGACATTGACTTTGCAAGTTAATGTGAGTTCCATGTCATAAATTGTGCTCCCATTTTCTTTTGCAAGATGCACCTCCTTTAGTATTGATAAGATTTACCGATTTTAAAATTTTTGTGTTGTGATATTTTGAAGGTCATTCACTCGGCCAAAGCAAATGCAACCCACAATCATGGAATGGATTCTGATCGGCTCCTTGTTGGTAAATGAAGCAATCAAAGATAACCCATTGTTCATATTTTATGGTTTTGTTTATTTGACTTGTTATCTTGTACAGCTGAGGCATTTGTGGGCAAGGGATTCTTTAAGAAAAGAATATCATATCATGCTAAAGGAAAATGTGGGATCAAAGTTAGACCAGAATGCCGGCTAACAGTTGTTCTTAGGGAGACAACCCCTGAAGAAGAGGCAGAGATAGCGAAGCTGAGAGTTAGCAATTTCCGCAAGCTTACCAAGCGTGAAAGCCGACTCGTACCTCATAAGCTAATTGAAACCACATCAATCTGGAATCGAAAGGGCAAAGCTAGAGCAAATGAAGAGGGTCGAATGGCTTTGTAATACGATAATAACTGCCTCCAGTTGAGTTTCCTCATCTCTTTTTGCTTGGCATTGCTTACTTTCATGGCCTTTTGTTCTAGGCAAGAAAAGTGAATTTAATGTCGTAGAATGTAAGGATAGCTTTTGCACAAGGAAGCCTTTGCTGCAATCACATTTTGTTGTTTTTCATGCATTCTTGTATAAAAATCATGTGTGCTCATTTAACAGAGGATTTACTTTTATTTAGCTTATACAATCTTATGAGAGTTTTGGATTTGAATGGAAAGGCTTTTATCCCCATTCTTGAGGAAATGAATGAGGCCCTATGTAATTCCTAGAAGCCTTCTTACCAAAATGTGATGCCTTGTTTCACTTAAGATTTTCTTTTCAACTAAGTTATATTGTTGGGGACTATAATCAATAATTTTTGTGGCAATTGATTTGTTTTGTTTGTTTTTTAAAAATTCAGCTAGCTTATTATTTAAAAAACTATTTGTTAATGAGGTACGATAATCGATGACCACCCAATTTCAATTGATGTTTATATTTATCTAAAGATTATTCATGTGGCGATTCCCGGACCAAAATTAAGAACGAAATTGTACACTTTTATCCCTCCAAATGAATATGGAAAATTCTTATACATTCTTAATGTTTCTTTTAATATTTAGAAGTGCTCGAACTAATTTGCACATACATGACTGAACAAGACAACGATCCAACATTACAACATTTAGTTGTGAGGAGAAGTCGTAAGATTTTAAATCTTAATTAGATGACTATGATGATTTAAACTCACTCCTATGCGTTTACTTTTATTTTTACTAGCTATAATGACCATTAGACTAACTCATGATAGTTTATACATTCTAAATTTATTAGCAGTTTTTATTAATATTTGACATAGAACATGAACCAACTAATGTTTGCCTTAAGTTTCTATCCCATGTTCAAATCTTATACCTCTTGCTAGGAGAGTTCACGTAGGTGATAGGAGATCACATAGATTGCATACTATGCTTAACCATGGACTTCTTAGTTAATGAACTATCCAAAGAGACTGGATGTTTTGTTAGTACATGTAATATTTATAACTTCTTCAAAATTCCTCTCATTCTAATTAATGAAGTCAAATTCATTCATGTGTCATTTTGCTTAGAAACTTATCAAGAGTCCTTGTTTCTGCTTTCCTTTTTTGTACCGATGATTACTCATTGCTCTTGTCAACTCTAATTATCCGTTTATCAAACAAAGGTAAAAAAAGGAAAAAAAAGGAAGAGAGATTTTATTTGATCATTTGTCTAAAGAAAAGACAACATTCAATGTCAAATACATCTCCAATCTTGTCCTTTAACAAAAGGACAAAACACACATCAATCCCCACCCTCAGAAAGAGAAAATCCCCATATCTTAAAGCAACAAACAAACAAAAAGAAACAAAGATAATATTCTCAAGATCATAGAAAGCCACACACTAATCTTAAAATTGAGGCCATCATCACTGGGGTTGGAGTTATGCAGAAGAAAGATAGAGTTTTTCATTCATGACTTTCTTCAAACACCTTCAAAGCATTTCCTTTTCTCTTATGTAATGAACAGGCCAAAAAAAGCTTTAGCCTTTAGTTACCTTCAATGATATGGCCTTTGGCTCAACTCAAGCTGGAAATGACATAAGAATTTGAGAGTAGTTATGGTTTTTTGATGAAGAAGATTCAGATTCAGAAATGGAAAAAGGCAGGAAAAAAAGTGTGAGCTTTTGATTAGGTAAGGGAAAATGAAGCCATGTGGCTGGTTCATCATTTCATTGTGTGTGATTCATCAAGATTTCATCATTTCTCTTCAAAAAGTATTGATATTGATCTCAAGATTTATTCAATTATGTCTTTGTACTTTGTATTATGATTCTACGTAGTGTTTGTTGTTGATACATTAACTAAATGATGATATTGACGTGCTAGATAGATGTTTGCCATTTGACTATGACGTTAGATAAATGATTGATGACAATGGATAGCTGGACTAAAACTAGCATGGTCTGTAAATGGGATTTGAAACGTTGCTTTAAGAAGTTAAGTTGAATGAGCTACTTTGTTTTGTCCAACTATCCAATCTTTTATCACCTTTACAATGTTAATGACAAGGACAAAGATTAAAATATTCGTTGTTATTATATTCTTAAATCAGAGAGTTAGACATCGATATTAAGAGTCAATCAATATTTTGATCCATATGAACATAAATACTAATAATAAACCAATTCGAGCATAGCTCAGTGGATAAGGTATCAATTACCATCCCAAAGGTTAATGGTTCGATCCCCTACTCTTGCAATTGTTGAACTAAAAAAAAACTAAGAATAAGATTTATAACTTATACTTTATTAATTGATTTTTTACAAGTTTTTTGGTTTACAACAATATCTATTGATATCGATATTGATATTGATATTTTACTAATGTATACACCAATATATCAGTAAAACTAAGATCTCAATAAGGACCGGGGTTACATTAGATTGAACTAAACCTATCATTTAACCCTTTGTATATATATAATTGTTCTAGAACATGTTTGGAGTGTTGACACATATGGATAAGGTTTAGACTTTATTTTGATGTTAAAATATTTTCATTTATTGTAATGAAACACTAATCTTTGGAACCCAACTGGGTTTAGTTTTGCTTCTTGAAGATGAATAATATTTCATTAAGAAAGGATTCTAATATATCCATTAATTTGTATACACCATGTTAGGCTTCATAGAAAACAACAAATTGAGGATAAAATGAATTGGCCATGTGGCCAAGTCAAATTGGCTAAATATTTAAACCACAAGTTTTTGGAAGCAAGAAATCTACATATTCCAAAGCTTATATAATTTAATATTGATTAACCAACTAGCACTCTTTGAATAATTTAAATAATTAAATCATCAACAGATGGACATTAATTTTTGGTCTTATTAATGTTTCTTTTTGTTGTGTTTTGTTTTTGTGGTTGGCAATCTGCAAGGCAAGTAGGTCACTCTTTTTCCCTTTTTTGACATGTGTTATTGACTTATAGTCTTAAATGCTCATCAAGATGACGCCGTTTAACTCGTTGCTTATTTGGCAAGATGTGTTAATGAAGTACTTGTTGAGACTAGAAAACCATTTAAGAATTGTATTTGAAAATATGTGTACAATTTATATTTAACAATGATTAGTTTTTTTTTTTTTTTTGTAACATCAAATTTATTATTATTTTTTTAAATATACTCATACTTTATTTATTTATTTATTATTATTATTTTTTTTAATATTTGTGCTTTCAAAGATTAATCTTTGAAAATATATTCATTTTTTAGAAACAATTTTGAAATCATAGTGAGATTTCAAATAAAAAATAATAGAAAATTGGTAGTTGTAATTATTGTTGTTTTTTTTATAAAAAAACTTGGTTGAATATTTAACAATTCCTTATTTTTGCCGAGATGAATATAACTCAATTGATCAAGGTATTACTTATTTCTCTAAAGGTTAGATATTCGAGTTTCCTTACCTCCAGTTGAACTTAAAAAAAAAAACAATCCATTATTGTTGAGATCTCAATCCAATTGAAAACACACAACAAGAAGCTTTTAAAAGTCAAGTTTCTAATTTTTTATTTTAGTTAAAAATTTTAAACTAATTTTTGTTACCTAGAAAGAAAATTTTGAAAAACTGAAAACTAAGAATATTTGGGGGGGGGGGGGGGGGGTATAATTTTAAATTTATGATTATATTTTTAACTTTTTTCAAACAATAGAAATTTGGAACTTGTTGTAAAATTGAGAGGCGAAACCGGGCACCAAAACTTTACCAAAACATATAATAATAATAATAATAATAATAATACAAAAGATGAAATATAAAAAGAATATATATATATATATATATATATATATATATATATATATATAAACAAAAGAAAGTGGAGATTTATGGCAAATTAAAAACACAAAAATTAGAGAAAATGGGAGGTAAATTGGTATCATTTCTTTTCCAAAAATCTCTCTATTTATAGGCAATTTAAGAGAGGATGATGTGGTACATTTGGACACCAATCTATGGCCTTTAGAAGACACTTTGGCTATGGAGAAAATGCCACTTGGCATGGATAACAAATGGGCATGTGGAATGGGCATTTACATATGCCATATTCACAATAGTCCCCCTTAAATGCCCATTTATATAAAATATGTCTCGTTAAAACCTTACTAGGGAAAAACCTAATGGGAAAAAAACCGTAGTGAAGGAAAAAGAGTACATATTTTATATAGTTTACTATAATACATTCACTCCCCCTCATGGAGACATCACTTAAAGTCTTTGAGTCGCCGCATTCCAATGCTATATACTAATTTATCGAAGGTTGCAGTTGGTAATGCCTTTGTAAATAAGTCAGCCAGGTTATCTTTTGAACAAATTTGTTGTACAGTGATATCGCCATTTTCTTCAAGATCATGAGTATAGAAGAGCTTTGGTGAGATATGCTTTGTTCTATCTCCTTTGATATATCCTCCCTTGATTTGAGCTATACATGCTGTGTTGTCTTCGTATAACATCGTTGGAAGAGGTTTACTTGAAGACAAGCCACATGTCTGATGAATGTGTTGTGTCATCGATCTTAGCCATACACATTCTCGACTTGCTTCATGAATAGCGAGGATTTCAGCATGATTTGAAGAAGTGGCCGTTATAGTCTGTTTCACTGATCGCCACGATATAGCAGTTCCTCCACATGTGAATAGATAACCTGTCTGAGATCTAGCTTTGTGTGGGTCAGATAGATAACCAGAATCTGCATAACCAACTAGATCATACTTTGATTTGTTAGAATAAAATAAACCAATATCAATTGTCCCTCGAAGATATCGGAGTACATGCTTAACTCCGTTCCAATGTCTTTTTGTAGGACATGAACTATATATAGCTAATAAATTTACTGAAAATGCAATATCTGGTCTTGTGTTATTAGCCAAATACATAAGTGCACCAATTGCACTAAGATATGGTACTTCAGGACCAAGTAGTTCTTCATTGTCATCTCGAGGTCGAAATATATCTTTCTTTATATCCAGTGAACGAACTTCCATTGGAATGTTCAATGGATGTGCTTTATCCATATAGAATCTTTTTAAGATTTTCTCTGTATAAGTTGATTGATGAACAAATATCCCATCTGCTAAATGTTCAATTTGCAAACCAAGGCAAAATTTTGTTTTTCCAAGATCTTTCATCTCGAATTCTTTCTTAAGATATTCTATTGCCTTGGATAACCCTTCAGGAGTTCCAATTATATTTAAGTCATCAACATATACAGTTATAATAGCAAATCTTGACTGAGATTTCTTTATAAAAACGCACGGACATATTGGATTATTTTGGTATCCTTCTTTCAACAGATATTCACTCAGGCAATTATACCACATTCGTCCTGATTGTTTTAATCCATATAATGATCTCTGTAACTTTATTGAATACAATTCCCGAGAACTTGATTCATATGTTTCTGGTATTTTAAATCCTTCCGGGATTTTCATATAAATGTCATTATCCAGAGATCCATATAAATACGCCGTGACTACATCCATTAGATGCATATCAAGCTTTTCATATACAGTCAGACCAATCAAATATCTTAGCGTTATTGCATCCACCACAGGAGAATATGTCTCCTCATAATCAATACCAGGCCTTTGCGAGAATCCTTGTGCAACAAGTCTCGCTTTATATCTTGTGACTTCATTCTTTTCATTTCTTTTCCTTACAAATACCCATTTATATCCCACAGGTTTGACGTTTTCCGGTGTTGGGACTACTGGTCCAAAAACCTCACGTTTTGAAAGTGAGTTCAACTCTGCTTGGATTGTTTCTTTCCACTTCGGCCAATCCTTTCTACGTTGACATTCTACGATAGATTTTGGGTCAAAATCGTCACTTTCATGAATAATATCGTGAGCAACATTATAAGAAAAAATGTTGTCAATAATGATATCATTTCGGTTCCATCTCTTTCCTGTTGTAACATAGTTTATAGAAATTTCATTATTATCCTCAAGCGTTTGATTTTCACCAATACTCTTTTGAGTAGTTGTATTCTGGATTTCTTCTGGAACATCCATACCTTTTATCGAATCATTTTGATTCTCAACTACTTTTCTTTTTCGAGGATTTTTATCTTTAGAACCTATTGGTCTACCACGCTTCTGGCGTGCTCCAGACTCATTATTGACAACTTGTTCCTTTGGGATATCAACTTTTGATGGAGCATTTGCAGCTGGTATATATGATTTAGTCACACTTTTAGTATCTGTGAATGCATCTGGTAGTTGATTTGCTATATTTTGCAAATGAATTATCTTTTGAACTTCAAGTTCACATTGATTTCTACGAGAATCTAAATGAGATAATAACGATGCATTCCATGTAATTTCTTTTTCCAACTTCTTAATTCCTCCCCCTAATGTTGGAAAATTTGTCTCATTAAAATGACAATCAGCAAATCGTGCAGTAAATACATCACCCGTAAGGGGTTCAAGATATTTAATAATTGATGGGGAATCAAAACCAACATATATTCCTAACCTCCTTTGAGGACCCATCTTAGTACGTTGTGGTGGAGCAATCGGTACATATACTGCACATCCAAAAATTCTTAGATGGGAAATATTTGGCTGCTGGCCATAAGCTAATTGCATTGGGGAGTATTTATTATAAGCTACTGGCCTAATACGTGCCAGTGATGTAGCATGCAAAATAGCATGACCCCATACCGATGTAGGAAGTTTAGCTCTCATAAGCAATGATCTTGCAATTAGTTGCAGACGTTTTATAAATGATTTTGCTAGACCATTTTGTGTATGAACGTGAGCTACAGGATGTTCAACACTTATCCCAATTGACATACAATAATTATTAAAAGTTTGGGATGTAAATTCACCAGCATTATCAAGTCGAATGGTCTTAATTGTATTATCAGGAAATTGTGCTTTTAACTTAATTATTTGAGCAAGTAATCTTGCAAATGCAAGATTTCGACTTGATAATAAGCATACATGTGACCATCTGCTGGATGCGTCAATTAATACCATAAAATATCTAAATGGACCACTTGGTGGGTTAATAGGTCCACAAATATCACCTTGAATTCGCTCTAAAAATGCAGGTGATTCAATCCCCACTTTAGCTGGTGATGGTCTAATAACTAATTTCCCTTGAGAACAAGCATCACATGACAACTCATTGGATTGAAGAATCTTCTGGCTCTTTAAAGGATGTCCATGTGAATTCTCAATAATTTTTCTCATCATTATTGACCCTGGATGACCCAATCGATCATGCCAAACACTGAATATTTCTGGATTCATGAACTTCGGGTTCATTATTGCATAACTTTCGATTACTCGTATATGAGTATAGTATAATCCAGAAGAAAAAGCAGGCAGTGTTTCTAATATACGTTTTTCATGTGAAACAATAGATGTTATATAGAGACACTATATATTATTTTTACAATCAGTTTCAACATGATAATTATTTTCACGTATATCTTTAAAACTTAATAAGTTTCTTTTCGATTTGCTAGAGAACAGAGCATTATTAATTGTAAATCTTGTTCCTCTAGGCAAAATAAAGTTTGCTTTTCCAAAACCTTCAATCAGATTTGCAGAACCTGATATAGTATTGACTTTTGCTTCCAGCATTGTCAATCTAGTAAAATATTTTCTATTTATGAGTATCGTGTGCGTAGTTGCGCAGTCTGCCAGACATAAATCCTCATTGCTCATTTTCGAGTTACTCAACATATTGAAATTGTTCATATTTCTTCATTGAAAAGAAAAGAAAAACGATTACAAAGAGTCTTAAATATATATACAAACAAAACAACAACAAAAACATACTAAACAATACTTAATTATATATTTTCATACAAATCATCCTCTACTTGTTTGATTGCATCAATTCTCTCTCCAGGAGATTCAAAATAATCAGCTACATCAAGATGCATCATATTGGAGGGGTCAAACACATCATCTTCTTGAATGGCAAGATTTACCTCCACATTCTTTCCTTTTCCTTTTTCCTTCAGGGAAGCTTGATAGAGATCAACAAGGTGTTTTGACGTACGACAGGTATGTGACCAGTGCCCAGTCATTCCGCATCGGAAACATTTATGTTCATCACCTTTCGAACTTCTATCTTGTGGAGCCTTTCCTTTATGATCATCACTTCGTGTGGGTTTCTTAAAATTATAATGTCCACCACGAAAATAGGTATTTCTTCCTCTACCGTGGTCCCGACCTCGACCACGACCACGACCTCGACCACGGTTATTAAAATTCACAGCATTCACTTCAGGGAATGGTGTTGCTCCAGTTGGTCGGGATTCGTGATTTTTCATCAACGAGAAGACATGAGATAAGTTCAGAATATTTTGCAAAACCCTTCTCTCGATATTGCTGCTGCAGGAGCATATTCGAGACATGAAAAGTGGAAAATGTCTTCTCTAACATATCAACATCAGTAATCTTTTCTCTGCATAATTTTAATTTTGAACTAATTCTGAAGAGTGCGGAATTATACTCACTTACTGATTTAAAGTCCTGCAACCTCATAATAATACTAATACTAATACTAATAATAATAATAATAATAATAATAATAATAATAATAATACTAATACTAATAATAATAATAATAATAATAATAATAATAATAATAATAATAATAATACTAATAATAATAATACTAATAATAATAATAATACTAATAATAATAATAATACTAATAATAATAATAACAATAATACTAATAATAATAATAATACTAATAATAATACTAATACTAATAATAATAATAATAATAATAATAATACTAATACTAATAATAATAATAATACTAATAATAATAATAATACTAATAATAATACTAATACTAATAATAATAATAATAATAATACTAATAGTAATAATAATAATACTAATAATACTAATAATAATAATAATAATACTAATAATAATAATAATACTAATAATAATAATACTAATAATAATAATAATAATACTAATAATAATAATAATAATAATACTACTACTAATAATAATACAAAAGATGAAATATAAAAAGAATATATATATATATATATATATATATATATATATATATATATATATAAACAAAAGAAAGTGGAGATTTATGGCAAATTAAAAACACAAAAATTAGAGAAAATGGGAGGAAAATTGGTATCATTTCTTTTCCAAAAATCTCTCTATTTATAGGCAATTTAAGAGAGGATGATGTGGTACATTTGGACACCAATCTATGGCCTTTAGAAGATACTTTGGCTATGGAGAAAATGCCACTTGGCATGGATAACAAATGGACATGTGGAATGGGCATTTACATATGCCATATTCACAATAGAACTAAGTTTTTTAAATTTATGATTTATATTTCATATTTTTCATGAAAAATGGAAGTGACCTGACCCACCACCTTAATACCAAGGAATAAAAAACAGGTAGATATTGCAGCTGGGGTATTTTTAATTTTTTAAACATACAAGTTTTTTAAAATTAAAAAAAATTAAAACAAGTTGATTTCAAAATTATTTTAAAAATAGACAATTATAGACAAATTATTTCTCTAAACTTTGTCTATAAAAATAGTCTCCTAGAAATATGTATTTAAGTAAATAGTATCTTGACAAATTTTTAAGAAGATTTAGTCAACTATATTTAAAATCGGTTTATTTTAAATTGAATACAAATATCCTAAGCTAGCAAGCCATGTTGGTGATATTCACATTTTTATTTTTGTTTTCGTTTTTATGTTTGAAAAGAATGTGTATTTTTCCATTAAAAAAATGTGTATTGACTATAGTTCCTTTCTCATTTTTAAGAAATATTCTCCAAAATTATTTACAAAATTCGGGAACATTTTGGTTTCTTTTTCTTTTAAACTATTTTCAATTTTAAGAAAATATATATAATTTTTTTTTATCATTTTTTGTTGAATAGTTCTTATGATTTTAATAATTTATTTTCAAATTTATTTTAAAAGTAGAATTTTAATTTTTTTAATTTAAAATTTAGGGGAAAAAAAGGTAAGATTTGTTAAACATTTTACTATTTACTTTTTTTTTAGTAAAAGGACAAGTTAATGCATCGTTTGATAACTATTTCTATTTTTAGCTTTTGGTTTTTCTGTTTTTTTTTAAAAAAAATCATATATGTTTGATAATTGATTTTTGTTTTCTATTTTTAAAAACAAAAAATCAAACATAACAATTACCTACCAATTACCATATTTCTATTATTTGAAAAAGGTTTTAAAAAATTAAAAAAAAATGAGAAAAAAATAAAGTATGTGCTATTTTCCATTTCTCATTTCTTGTTTTTTAAGAAAGAAAAAGAGATTGCATTTAATAACTATTTCTCATGTTTTTTTTATTTATTAAAAGAACGTAAATATATTTGGCTTTTTTATTTTTATTTTTTGTGTTCTCTCAAATTTTAAATTTAAAAATTTACATAAAACAAAAGTTTCAAAATAAAATGTTCAAATAATTATTTCACAATTTATAAGTAACCAAAAAAATGACAAACCATAGCTTTTAATCATGTTTTTTAAAAATTGAAAAAAGAACCAAAAGCTACATTTTCGCCGTAATTTCAAAAACATTTAAATGAATAGAAAAGCAAAAACAATTGCTATTCACATGTCTCACAAAAACTAAAAGCATGAAAAAGAAACAGATTGAAATTAACACAACTAACATTAGCAAATCAAATCCATCTAGATATAATTCAATTGATTAAGACATCAACTAATTAAGGTGTATGCTACCGACCATGAGATTAACGGTTCAATTTCTCATTTCGTTAAAAAAAAAAAAAAAAAAATCAAACGAAGATCAAAAAGTAAAAATAATAGATGAAAACAATTCTAAAAGAAAAAAAACTATACATTTCATACAAATAAAAAAACCATTAAATTTCTTTTTGATCTCTTATTATTTCAATTCATGGTAAGCAAACGTGACTCAAACTCCGTAAAATTATACCCGATCGAGCCTTTCATTTACAAAAAAAAATAAAACTGACAAATTAATATCACCACCACCACACGATCCCCATCCTCTACAAATTCAATTTTTTTTTTCCTCTCACCAAAACCCCACAATTAATTAAAGAGAAAAAAAAAACAATAAAATAAATCCTCACAAGCTTCTAGCCATCATTTCTTGAAACCTCCTGTAAGACTCCTGTTTTTCCAGCCTGAATTTCTCATGACACCTCGCTATAAAAATCTCTGCCAATTTATCAATCTCATTCACATCGCAACATTCCTCTTCTTTACCATCTCTCTCCTCCAGCCACTGCAAATACCCAGAAAGCTGCAGCCCATACTGGTCGCCGCAGCCGGAGTCGTCCCACGTGACCGGCGCAGGAGTCACGTGCGAAGACGAAGAGCACCAGTTGTAGTGGAGTCTGAAGGAGCCGAAGAGGAGCTTGTTCTTGTTCTTCTTCAAAGCTATGGCGGATTTGTGGTTGGCCTGTTTCAAGATGTGAAGCGCCATCCTTTTGGCTCTGGAACTGGTTCTGGCCAGAGAGAGAATGAGAGTCTGCAAAAGGGTTTTGAACTTCACCAGGCTTAAGGTTGAAGATGATGAATTTGAGGGAAAAACTTGGAGTGAAGATGGTGAAAGGGAAACCATTTTCATTTTTGAGAAGTGGGGGTAAGTGTTTTTTTTTTTTTTGAGTTGGTGTAAAGGAGTTGTTTATAGAGAGGTTTGGTTGACGAATTTGCCCTTGGGGTTTTTGTGTATTTAAAGTTGGTGGCATGTGATCACTTTCTGGATAGAGGTGGAAAAAGGTAAGGGCCAGTTTTAAAATATTTTTGTTATTTTAATATAAATTTAACATGGTAACAGATGATTTGGTGCTGACTGTATGCTGATTTGGTAAAATGTATTCATTTAATAATACTTTTGGGTGACTGGACTTTTTCTCTCTCCTCCTTTCCTCACCCTTCCTCTCTCATTTTTTCTACCTCCAGCAAACCTTGTTGGGTGCTGTCTCCATCATTGTTTCTAAAACCATTCTTTTATAAACTTCAAAGATCAAATGGATACAAACTCTAAAATTGTAAGGGCCAAAAATGTAGTTTGTTCTTATTTTATTTTTCTTTAAATTTTTTTGAGATAACACTGTTTAGACATAATTTCAAAATAGAAAAAAATTAGACATATGTAAATAAATTTAATTTTGTATTAATTTGAATATAGTGGAGTACAATCTCTAATTTATTCCTCTGATTCTTCCTCTCAAATATATATTTGTCTCGAGGGCTTTGTACCTTGTTATCGAATACAGATTTGTCTCGAGGGCTTCACAGCTTGTTCTCGAATATAGATTTATTTTAAGGGCTTTGTAACTTGTTCTCAAATGTAAATTTGTCTTGAGGGCTTTTGCAGCGATCTTCAAAGTCTTCTAGTCTTCAATGTTCTGATTTAGAGAGTGTTTGATCTTCAAGAGTTTAGGGAGTCTTCTGACCTTTGTTTTTGAATTTTTTCTAAGTTCTTTGAAGAGTTTTCACTTCTAAATCTCTGAAATGGATGAGGGAGCTCTCTATTTATAGAGTTCTTGATGGCCTCCAGGTGGGCTTGGGTTTGTTAGTCAGACTAAGCCTGGTTGACTTTGGGCTTAACCTGTAGACTGGGCTTGGCTGACTTAGGCCTAGCCCTGTAGACTTCTGTCTAAAATTAGCCCAAATTTCACATAAACCAATTGTATATTGGATTTGCCATAATTTAATTTAGAGATCATTGCCAATTTAATCAATCCCTAATTAAATATAATTTCGTCATCAATGTTGGATAATGACGTGACAATTTTTTGATTGGCCAAAATTTCTATTCCAACAAACACGAATATTGTTGAGATATTGTGTTTTGAGGAGACAATTTTGTTAAATATCTATGTTAGAAATTGTTGATGCAAAAATCTAGGTAGGAAAAATCTCATTTAACCTTCACATGTTTCAACAATAAATTTAAATTTGTAAGTCGGAGAAAATGTGACCTGCAAAAGAGAAAAAGTTAGGCATCGGTGTGGCGTTGTCACACCAACTCCGATGCTTAAGTTAGCTAGAAGAATTTGGGTGTAGTAAACTAGAGTTTAAAGAATGAAGGTTAAGTTGAATTCTCTTTCTTTTAGTAGTATTTTATAAGATCCTTTGACCTAAGTTTTTCATATTTGGATTCAAATGAATTTTTTCTTCTATCTAGGAATTGAATTTGAAAAGGTTAATTTAGACCTGTAGGGTGGTTCTCTTGGGCATGTTTCGTATTTTAGGCTCTTATCCTCTTAACTTTTATCTTATTTTAGGATATTTGATTAAATCCAAAGTTGATGCATAACAGAAATCTATCTTGAAAATATGATTTAGGGGTGATGGTGGGGTTTGGTATGTTTAGAAATTATCTTAGATGATTTCATAGATATAAAATTGTGAGGTTCATCTTGTTAACTTTTTTTGTATAAGGGTCCCGAGTTTGAATTTAGTCGGTAAGGTAAAATTAATTATGCATCTAATTTACTATTTTTTTAAGGAGTTTTATTCGGTGTTCCCTCCTTCCTCTCTCTTCATTTATTGCTAATTCTATATTTATTTAATATAGGAATATGTAGGAAAACGAAAAAGAAGAGGGCATTAATTAGAGACGTGAGTGAAAAAGGGAAAAAGAATCTAAGATAATGTAGTTTAGAAAGATTGTTGAACTTGGATAAGACTATTAGCATGGAAAGATAACGAGGAAACCACAATAATATGCCAACCTGAATATTTGATTAGTGCTTAAAATATCTATTATTTCTTTAAGGTTACTTGTTCAAATTTCATTCTTATATTTCTTGTACTTAAAAAAATTTATATTTTAATACTCAAAAATTATGTTTTGAAAAAATGATTTTATATACATTCGTCTCTTCACGATATAATTTCTTACTTCAACTAGTGTGTTTTGAGTGAGTTAAATGTCAGCTCATTCAAACTATATCTTTTGATAACACACTACCATGTCAAAATATTTCCAAAAACAATTCATTATTAAAACAAGTTTTAAGAATAATAATATTTATAGAATTCTTTTTTTTTTTTTCTGCAAAGGAATATTTATAGAATTCTTGAAAACGAGGGGAACAATTATCCCATTTGAATTTGTCATAAATTTTAAAATTGTTTATATAAAAAATTAGGTTAAATTATGAATTTGATTTTTTTTAGTTCAACAATACGCGGACAAATATTATAAAAATGACATTGAACATATATGTATAATACCTTAATAATTGAACTATACTCGAGTTGAATATGAATTTAGTAGTTGGATTACGTCTATTTAATTTTTGTATTTTACATAGTTTTTAATTAAGGTTTTAAAAATTCTAATATTAGGTCTATTTTAGGTACATTCAACTTTCCTCTTTTTTACTATGTCCTTGAACCTTTTTAATTTTGTGTTGAATAAAACTTTGTTATTAACTCTGAAAATTTAGCGATTTCTTGTGCCACGATTATATTATTCAAGAATTATGTGGAAGGTTGATTTGAATTAAATTCAAAGTGTTTGGTAGTGTAAATGTTTAGACACTTTTATATAAAAAAAAATTTAAGTACACAAATCTGATTGACATAATCTTAAAAGTTCAAAGACCAAACATATAATTTAACAAAGAATTAAGATTTTAAAGTTTTTATTATGTTCTCTATTAGAATCGAATACTTGTATATCTAAAAAGTTAGAATATAACATCTTATTCTTTTTGAAAATATGTAACTCTACTGTCCTTTATGCAATTGGAATGAAATGCGACATATTCTTTTCAATACTAGATTACAAATGAGAGGTGAAAATTTGAACATTTGACTCATAATAAGAAGGTATAAACACCTAACCACTCGACGTTTGGGGTTCATTGACGGATTATATATGATAATATGCAAAAATCTTTTTCTTGCCTTTTAGGAAATGGAGTTAGATGAGTGATTTTTTAAAATATTCCCAACGCTTATCCCTAAGCTTTTGCTTTTTTCTCGAAGCTTTGACACGCAAATGCTTAATTTATAGAGTAGCAATTTGGTAAATATGGAGAAGAACGAGGAGTTGTTGGTATTTGACATTTTGGTGACTTCTGCTGGCGCCAACGCTAACGGAGTGGCAAAATTTTAAATTGGTGAGAGGTAGAGATAGTCCATTTAACACGCGGGATCGGGGCCCCGTTCGGGGCGGAATTGGTGAGAGGTAGAGATGTCCATTTAACCCGCGGGGACCCGCCCCGAACGGGGCGGGGAATCCCCGATTACACAAGAAATGGGGGAGGGAGCTAGCGGGGAGATTTTTTTCCCTGTTGGCTAAGCGGGGACGGGGACGGGAAATATATTCCCCGTCCCCGACCCCGACCCCGCCCCGCTCCAATTAGTAATATATATATTAATTATTACCTATATATATTAAAAAAAAACTATAGTATGAATTATTTTAAGACTATTTCGTTATAAAAAAAAATAAAATTAAAGACTATGTTGTAATATTGAAATTTGAATTTTTAGAAATTAAGTTGTTTCAACATTATAGTATTTTTACTTATGGTATATTATTATTTTTATTAAGAAATTTTATAACATTTTCTTTAAATAGAATTATATTGAAAATTATTCATTTAGAAATAATTTTTATTGGTTGAGAATAAATTTAAAAAAATGGGGAAAAATTTCCCGCGGGGAACCCGATCCCCACTTCTATCCTCGCGAAATTAAATAGAGAATTTCGCTGGAACGGAGAATGAAATGGGGGGCGGGGACGGGAACGGGGAATTCATTCCCCGGCCCCGCCCCGCCCCGCCCCATGGACATCTCAAGTGAGAGGAGTCTTGCACGGCGACGAAGAGCTTGTTTGTTAGTGTCCTTACAATTTTCTTGTCTTCTAAATATGGAACATGTTTTTTTCTTTTCTTTTCTTTTTTAAATAATAATACAAAGGGTAAATTATAAAATGAAAATTTGATCTTTATAAATAAAATTTGAATACAGTTTTAAATGTCTCATTATTTTATTATTATTATTATTTTTAATGATTTAGAATTTGTTTCAATTTGATTCATATGATTTGGTTAAGCATAACAAATGATCTTTAAACCGTCTTTTATCTATTTGAAAAACTCACTTTTTTTATTACTCTTTCCTAAACCTTAATACAACCAACTAATAAAGTTAGCTCAATTGAAAACATTAGTCATTGTTAGAGTATTGATATAATTAAATTTACCGTAATCCATAAGCTTAAGGTTTTGGGTTGATTGGTGATCAAATGGTATTAGAACAGAAGCTCTCTCAATAAGATGTGATTTGGACCAAGATGAAAATTGGTAGGCATATATGACACTCAAGTAGAGAAGGGGTACATGAATGAACCGATATCAGTAATATGAATGAGAGAGATCTTGAGGATGTGAAAGTATGGTTAATAAAGACTTAAAAAAATGATAGTTATTACCTATATCAACAAAAGTGCATCTTCTTTTTTGATAGCTCAATATAGGAACTCCAATGTTAAGCGTGCTTAGCTTGGAACAATCATATGTTGGATGACTTCCTGAGAATTTACTAAAAAGTATGTAAGTGAGGACAAAACATGTTGAGAAAACTTATGTTGGTCTATTGAAACTATGCCCAAACCACATAAAGACCAAATTTGAAATTTAACCTACATTTTTAGTATTCGGTTTAGAATTTCATGAAATTGAACATTTAGGATAAAAATTGATACAACTTGACAAGTTTAGAGGTATAAATGAATTTTTTTCCAAAATATTTTCAACAAAAAAATGTTATTATATCTTACATTTTTTTAAAAGTATTTTAAATAACAAATTTGTTTGGTTGCACTATATATTCAAAAGTGATTCTATTAATTCTAATTTTTTTAAAATTTTTTATTATATATTTTAAGGATTTTCGATTAATCACTTTAAAGTCATTTTTAGATAATTCATCTCTCAGGTGTTTCTTTATAAAAGGTTTTAAAATTAATTCAATTTTTAAAGCACTTTTATTTATTAATATATTTTTTAAAAAAAAACCACTTTTGATAATATAAAATCACTCAATAAGCTATATTAAATGCACTTTAAATTATTAATTTTTCGAAGATGCTTATAAAAAAATCGATTTTATTAATGTATGTCTATGTATATGTATATATATATATATATTTCACAAGTTATTCCAAACCTACTATTAATTTTTAGACTTTTGTTCTAGCCTACTGATGTATTGATGCTCCCGCCACAGTTATGTGAATTTGAGTATCTTTGGCACCTCTTGAGCATATGCTTAAGGCCTTGTATCATGGTGCACATATATCAGGGTTGTTGTGACATCTAACTCAGGAGGGGTACATAAATGAATCGACATAACATTAGAATAAGAGAGATCTTAAGGCTATGCAAGGAATGGTTAAGAAATGCTTAAAAGAATTGATAGTTAATATCTATAACAACAAGATGCACTTGCTTTTTTGATGTCTCAATCGTAGGAACTTCAAAATTAAGTGCGCTTAGCTTGAAGTAATCCTATGTTGAGTGACCTAAGAATTTTCCTAGAAAACATGTGAATGAGGACAAAACATGCTAAAAAGATTTGTGTGTTGGTTTGTGGGAACAGTCTTCACTCTCACAAGCAGTTTTAATCTAATATGGCGATGTGGCTAGGTGCAAATTCTAAATTCTGGTCCAATTCCTGGGCCTGAGGCATTATAGTTGCATTTTTTGTTCAATGTTGCAACGCTCAAATGAGTTTTAACTAGGCTTTGATTCAGGATTGAATCAAATCTATTTGATGATTGGAATCTCCAATCCTATAACAAATAGAGGTTAATGGACCTAACAAATGAGTTTTAATTTAGCTAGGTTTTTAACTCTCACTATATCAGATTTGTTTCAAATTTTTCGCAAAGGGACCTAATGTTTTGGACATATTTGGTCTAAACATATTAAAAAATAGATGTGTGTGTACACCTTGAGTTCAACCTTGTTCTTGGACAACGTTGCTAATATGCTAATTTGCCTCATTCACGGTTTTGTACGCTCTAACACGGCTTCTGATCTTACCACTTGGATTGACAAACTTGGGATTTAACCGTGCATTCTCCCTTCATTGTTCATATTTCCTAGCCTCTTGAGCGAACATTTAACAAACCCTGGGAACACTCATTTTTATTCCACATATTAGTAGAATTTTGTTAGCTTTTAGTTGATGAACTCTGATCGATGATATGACTTTAAACATCATCATTCAGGTGACAAGTAAAATAGATAAGATTCAACTTTGAATAGATTCACTGGAATCTATTGGCTTTTACGGTTTGATTTGACTATTATTTTTTCTTATTTTGCTAGGTTTCTCTTTGGTTGGATACTTTGAGGTCTTTATATCTTACTGTGTAGATGCTTAGGCCCCGTTTGATAATGTTTCATTTTCTTGTTTCCTATTTCTTGTTTCTTTATTTCCTATTTCTTATCTTTTAAGAACTAGAAACAAGAATATGTTTGGTAACTATTTTTGTTTCTTGTTTCTTGAAAAAAAGAAACAGAAACATAAATTTGTTTGATAATTATTTTTTGTTTCTTGTTTTTGTTTGTTTTTTCTTAACTTTTTTCTCATTTTTATAGTTTAAATAGAATTTAGTTATATAATATAAAAAGTATATAGCATGCATTAAAACAAATAAAAAGTCATTATCGAATACAAATAAGTCGTGATGCAAAATTAACAAATAAAAATTTCTTAAAAAATAAAAAATAAAATTGTTTCTATCCTTCAGATGTTGCCAAAATTTGATTTGCAATGTTATCTCTCACTCGAATCATTCGCCTTAAATGATGTCGACTCAAATCCAATTCAATTATATTGCTCTGTAAACGTCGTGGTTGTAAAACATTAAAGTGAGGCTAAATGCATGTTTTAGTGAGTAAAATTTATATATTAAAAAATTCTAACGGATTCTAAGTGTACTAAAAATTAAAATAATATATATGTGTGTATATATATATATATATATATATATATATATTAAAAAAATTGAGAAAAATAGTTTTTTGGTCACTGAGGTTTCAAAATAGACTCTTTTGGTCCTTGATTTTTGAGAAATAGGTTTAAATGGTCTATCACGTTACTTTTTCCTCCATTTTCTATTGTAACAGTTACTTTATTATTATTATTTTATTATTATGATTGATGACAGGTAAAAATAATAATAACCAAAACTTTTCTTCTCTCTCTTTTAGTCACTTCAGCCCCACTCCCCCTTCTCATCTAGCGCTATCCTCTCACTCACGCACCCACTCCCCTTTCTCCTCTCTCTCCTCTCACTCACGCCTAACCCCCTCTTCATTTTCTCTCTTTTTAAACATTTCCACACATTTTTTCCTTTTGCTTCACCAATGTTGCGATGGCGATCGGAAGTGACGCGATCTTTGAACTCTCCCGCAAATAGTGATCAATTTTCCTCGAAGAATGGGATTTAGTAGAAAGATCAAACAGAAACCAAATCCATCCCTCATTTTTATGTTTATAAACTTCCCCATCGTACGGATCCAGAAATTTCCCTCTCGCTGGATCTGTAGTTGATTTACTCATGTTGTTGCTAAATTTTGGACAAGAGAAATCTCACCTGGCCTCCACGTGACAACGACGGTGAACTCACCTGGAATGAACTTACCTTGCTCTTCCTTTAGTGGGTTTCCATCTTCAAATGGGAACGAAAGGATCAAACGGAGCTGGACTGGGGGTCTACGAGCCATGAGGGACCGAGGCAAAGGCCCAAAAGTGGGCCTTGCCATTTGGTTGGTCTCAGCCGACCACGGACTTGGGCTTCGGCCCAAGCCCATTTCTTCGTCCCTTTTCTTCTTAGGTCGTTTCTCTTTCGGTTTGGGTCCGTTTTGACTTCGCATTAAGCTTCTTTTCCTCGTTTGGCCCTTTATCGTAGCATTTCAGTTAGCTCAATCTTGTTGGTCCAATTTCACTCATAACATTAGCCCCCACTCCCTAGTTAGAATTTGAGATTACGAGCGTGTGAAGTAATAGCTGAAGGAATGAATGTTTCACTCTGCAGTAGAAGCATTGGATCATTTTTTATTTTATTTAAAATTAAACTAAAAAAACGATTAAGTAAACTTACTTGGAATAAATATGGAGATATTTCTAGTGGGTATTTATCTTCTCCACAAATTCTTCTTAACTATGACTCGAACACAGGATCAAAGTTTGTGGGAGCCTCTTGAAAGAAGATTCACAAGGTATTGGAGAGGAAGATGTCTAGAGAGAATTCTCTAATTTTTTATTGAGGAGATGTGTGTTATGTCTAATGACTCAACCCAATGGTCCTATTTATAGAGATTAAGGGCAAATCTTTGCCATAATTAAAATATTATATTTTAATATCTAATATATTAAAATATATCTTATACTTATTTGAATTTCATTTAAATCTCTTACGATATTTATTTATTTGAATCTTATTCTAATTTTATAAATATCTTTTATTTAATGTATCTAATATACATTAATTATTTTAATATTTTATATTTAATATATCTAATATATTAAATATTAATTTGAACACTTCACATTAACATTTCAAAATTTTCTTTCAACTAGATTGATCTTTTAGTGTTACTATAAGCTAGTAAGGGGACCTTATGGACCTACAAATTATAAGCTCCAATGATACAAAATTAATTAATTAAACTCTTTATTTAATCAATTTTTTAATTAATCAATTTTCATTCATTAACTCTAGGGTCCCTCCACAATAGACCTAGAGTTGCACTCTTATGCACTGTAGGACAAATTGTGTCCATGGATATAAGCACTACATGCAAGTCAATCATTCACGAGTTGTTCGTAATTACAGTTGGGTCAAAAGTCCATTTTACCCATGTAATTACATCTTGCGCCTTAAGTACCACTGATCCTCTAATGAACAATTTGTTTATGATCTAACCATAAACGAAATCCATCTCGGGCCAGTGAGAGGGTGGGGCCCAATATTCAAGTCCCAAAATTAGCACTTAAGGAAACTACTTATCTACTTACCATATATGGGAAGGAGTGAATTCCATCTTATGAGATTATGTTCCAAGCTCCCTATTTGGTCAAGTCCCCAAAATGGTAGGTATATTGAATCAGTTTCAAAAGCCACTCTAACTCATGCAGATCAAAGGACAAGCCCTCACAGGCAGAAGTTCATAACTCACTCAGGATTAAGATCAAGTCGCATATGATCATTTTGATGAAATATTAATCTTCTCAATTAACGGATTTATAAAGAGAGATTAAATATTTCGTGGTCCAGTCTTATACAAACTCATTGTATAAGATACTTCCACTCACATATCTCCACATGAACTATTTGGATCAAATCGTTTGTAACTATTACAAAGTGGGCCGTATCAATAGTGTTACTAAGATAAGGCACCCAACCTTATCTATATACTATAACCCTTTAGGTTATTTCTTGAACATGACCCTCCCGTATGTCAACCACATACTGTTCAAGATTACACTAATAACCTTGGATTTTTCATATAATTGATAATATTATATTGTAAATAAAATAATCAAAAATATTATTAATTATTAAACAAATTATTAATTACGAGGCTTTAGAGCATAAATCCCAAGAATTGCATGGAGCCTGACTTGGGAGTAACCTATGAAGTTTTGGAGTTTTGTTGACATTTCGAGGTCTGCCTCGAATTCTCTCAGTTATTGTTGTCAATCGCTGTGAGGATATTCAGTCTCCTAGAGTGTTGGTTTTTCCATTTTCTCGTAGGATTTTAAGATTCCATGACGCTTATCTTGCATCTCTATCTCTCCATTTTCCTATAGAAATTTTAGGATTCTGTGACGGTTATCTTGCATCTTAGATCATCCCCAGGATTGTTGTCTAACCCCGTAGGTCGGTCTCTTCCTGGTGGGTAAGATTCTCCTCTGGATGTGTGTTCTTCTAATCCTGGAGAAAATTTAGGGCTCCAAGGTTCTCCTTGGATCTCTCCAAGTTGTCGTCCAACCCCATAGGGAACATTTGAATCTTTCTTGGGGGCTAAGACTCTCATCTGGATTTGCGATCTATGTCGTTTTCCTACAGAGAATATGTAAATTCGAGGGCGTCCTCAAATTTAAGTGGGATTTCCATCAAACCCCGTAGGGACTATTTTGGACTTCCCGATCTCCTGTAGGAGTGAATTTTGGTCATATAGTAGCCATGTAGCTTTATGACCTCATGCTGAAGGGAATTATTGGCTATTTAGCAGCCTCGTAGCTTCTCATTTTTCGTAAGCATTTTCTGAACAACTGTAGCTTAATTTCAGGCGGATACGGTGAGAGGAGAGGAGAAAATTAGTTATGGGGTGACAATTGGGGGAGAAAAAGGCATCCATACACGTTTTACAGGTGTCTAGTTCAGCATACCAAGCCGGTTCGATAGAACCGGCTTGGTCGACCTTGGCCGGGCCAAGGCCAAGGCCTGCCCATTAGGCCTAGCGCCTAGGCACATGCCTACAACCTCTGGCGCGTGCAGGTGGGCTTGCTGTGTGCAGGCTCTCATTGGCCTCGGCGCCCAATTACAACCTTTTTTTTTTTTTTTTTTTTTTAAATTTGAATTTGAATTCAACATTTGAATTTCAAATCCAAATTTTCCTTCAATTTCTCCTCATCCTTCTTTTATAAATAGGAGCTCATTTCTCCACATTCTCACACCATTCTCATCTTCTCATTCTCTCTTTAAGGTAGCTTTTTGCTTTAATACTCTTCCATTTTTTTTTATACATCAAGATGGAGAGTGAATGTTATGCTACTTCTCCTGAGGTTGAGGGGTCTTCTTTTGGTGATGAGTCTCTTAGTACTAGTTATTATGAGACTCATTCATTTTCTGATCATCTTTTTAGCAAACCTTCTGTATATTCCGAGGCTATATCATCCTTGGTGACCAATGCTCATCTTGAGCAACTGCGATACAAGTATGGTAATCCCTTTGATGTACAACTGAGGGTTCCTGGGCCCGATGATCATCTTGATGATCCCCCTGAAGGAGAAGTTGCCTTTTATTCTGCTATGTTCAAATTTGGAGTTCGTCTTCCATTGCCTTTTATTTTTGCAAAGCTTTTTTATGTTGGTTGGGTTGGCTCCCGCTCAAATTGTCCCAAACAGCTGGAGTTATCTCATAGGCTGTTATGTATTATGGACAACATATGACAATAGTAGTCCACTCACACCACATGTTTTTATGTCTCTCTACATTTTAAACCATAATCCCTCTTTTGGTCGCTTTTTTTATTATCTGTGTTCCTCTTGTGATAAACTGGTTGATGGACCAAGTTCGATTCATGGATGGAAAAATAAATGATTTTTTTGAGTGGAAATTGGTTGGCTCGTGGGCCCAAAATTCCACATACGCAGTTTCCATGAGGTTTGGGGATTATGGTGAGTTACTCTCTTTATTCTCCCATTCTTTTTGGAAACTGCTTTTATAAACCTTTATTTAATCACACTATACTTTCTCCTTTTCAATTCCCATCGAGTTCCTTTGTCCTGTTGTTTCTCGAGCTTTTGTGAGAGCTATGAGGAGTTTAGAAGCTCCAGCTTGTCTTGGTCTTGCCCTTGTGAGTCAAGAGAATATAGTCAAAATTGGTTTTTCTCCACCCCTTCTTCCTGAAGGTTGGATTTAATTTTGTATTCTTCTTTAAATTCTTGTGTTGGGGAGAGGCTGGCCTCGGCCAAGGTGGTTAGCCTCGGCTCCTTTGTTTATACTTCTACTTCGTCTACTTTCTATAACTCACGATTTTTGCTTCTGTTTTCTAGATATGCCTCTACGGTCTACTTCTTTGTTCAATGTTCAAAGATAAAAGAAGAAAAAGAAAGCCACTGGGGGAGCTGGGTCCTCGAGGGCTGGTGGCTTTAGCTCAAATGTGGGAGGTACTTCTACCTTTGAGACTTCGAACCTTCCTCCTTGACCTTATGGTGTTAGTACTCGTTGTACCAGAAAGGAAACTTTCTCCTCTTTTGGGGAGGATATTCCTTCTGATCTTCCCATTTTTTCTCTTCCTAAAGATTACTCTACTGTAAGTAATGAGATTGACATTCTGGGGCGAAGTTTCGAGCTCTGGAGGGGTGTTGGTCATGACCATCCTTAAGGTTATAGAATGGAAGATCCTAGGGAGGATGTTGTCTAAGGAGTTCGTGAATTGCATCATGTAAGTCATTCGATATCCGTCTTCTTTTATTTTTCACTTGCTTCTTTACAACTGATTTTCTCATTGTTTTGTTCTTTCAAGCTTTTGGACGACTCATTATGTCTGCCATGACCATGGCTGAGAAGATCTCCTTTCTTCAACAATTCAGTGAACTAATTCAGGCTTAAGCTAGCTTGGCCTAGGCTAATCGTCTCTTAGATGAGGCTAGGACTGAACTTGATTCTACGAGGGTTGAGTTTCAATCAGTTCGTGCCCAGTTTGGTGAAGTCAAGGCCCATTTGATCAATGCAGAATATCTGGTTGAAAAGTTCAAGAATATAGAGGAATATGTTGTGATGCAGGATGAAATCTTTGACTACGGATTTACTTGGGTCGTTAAGCACTTTTCCAAGCATCATAAGGACATAAACTGTTAGGTCATTTAAGAAGACTATGCTTCTTTTAAGAAAGACTCATTTTCCTTTCCTGATTCAGATTATTCTAATGATAGTGGAGGGGCAGACATGAATGAGGGCTAAATCTCATGTGATTTTCCTTTACTTTCTTTTATCTTATTGTTAGATTTTTATTTATGAATCAATGAGAATATCTTTTCTGTCCATCATCATTGTTTCTCTTTAATGAATTTTATCTTTAAAGAAGTAAACTCCATTGAACATAATTATACAAGTCTTACTAAACAAGATAAATTGATCCTCAGACATGCATCCAAACCACAAACCAAAGAAAATCACTTACATGTGGGTGCTTGGTCTCAGCCTATGAGGTCAGTCTCAGCCTTGGTTTATTTGAAGTTGTTGACTTTTCTAGCTCGTTTGGTGTAGCTTTTGCCTTTTGTTCAATTAGAAAGTCATATCTCTTTAGTAGCTTCATTGCCCTTTGTTTCATAGAGAGACATATTCCTAAGTAGGTTATTTGCTTTTTGTTTAATAAGGAGGCATATCCCTTTAGTAGCCCCTTACTCAAGTAAGAGTTTTGGTTGAACTCATGCTTGAGTGACACCATTTATAGCTTGAAAATAGAATTTTATTGCTAATAAAATTTGAATCTTACTTGAAGTTGCAGAAGTTGACAAAAGCAATCCTAACTAGAGAAGAAGTAAACAAAAAAAAGCCCATAGTAGTCCATAGAGGTGTGGTTGGCCTCAGCCTCGACCTTGCCGAGGTATGCCTCCTACTCGTTGCTTGGTCTTTTCACTCTCTCTGAGTGTATTGAAGTA
This sequence comes from Trichosanthes truncata, assembly GCA_033996785.1. NCBI lineage: Eukaryota > Viridiplantae > Streptophyta > Magnoliopsida > Cucurbitales > Cucurbitaceae > Trichosanthes > Trichosanthes truncata. The sequence goes on from JAWPNB010000003.1 coordinate 56,252,227, forward strand.
ACACTCCCTTGAAGCTTTCTGCTCCCATTTTACTACTCCCACTCCATTCAAAGTAGGGAACTTTAGTAGCTAATGATAGGTGGAAGCTACAACCTTCAGTTGATGGAGTGTTGGTCTTCCTAATATGACATTGTAAGCTAATGTGCACTCCACTACCAAGAAGTTAATCATCTTAGTAGTTGTATTCAGTCATCCCCAAAGGTGACTGAAAGTTTGATGCTGCCTTCAGGAGTTATTCTTTCTCCCCCAAATCCAACTAAGGGAGTCAAATTCTCCTTCAGTAGTTCACTCTCTAACCTCATTGCTTTAAAAGCAGTCGAGAGAGAACATTAGCTGAACTTCCCCCATCTATGAGGACTCCGTGAACATTCACATTGGCTATAGTTAGGGTAATTACCAAAGCATCATTATGGGGTTGATGGATGACTCTAGCTTCAACCTCTGTGAAGTCTAAAGCTTGGTTCACAGTTTCATAATGGACGAATACATACCTGGATAATTTGGGTCGTGTCTGGCCTCACGAGCATTGCCTTCATTTTCCTGCTGAATTCACCTCCTGATGGTCCCCCAAATATGATTCTGATCTCATGTGAGGTTCTTCATCTGGTGCCCCGGCCAACTTTTATCAGCTTCGGCTCGTCCCTGACGTATTCTTTCAGATATCTTTTCCTAATTATGGTTTTGATTTTGTCTTGTAGTTGATAGCAATCGTGAGTTGCATGACCATGATCTTGGTGAAAGAAATAATATTTATCTTTGTCTTTTTTTTTTCAGATGGAGTTCGTATCTTACCTGGAAACTTCACCAAATTCAAGTGGTGAATTTCCATCAAGATCTACTCATGAGGGATAGTTGTAGAAGTATACCTGTCGAACCGTTGACTAGGGACGACCTTAGGGTCTGGTTGGCCTCGGCCTCTTTTCTCGGCCCTCCTCCTCTTCAAATTGGAAAAATTGTTGTCCCGAGCTTTGTCTTGCTCTGAGTGTCCGTTGCTTTTTTCAAGATCAGATAAAGCTTATTTCGATCGTATCAGCTCCTCAGCTCTGATATACTTTTGAGCCTTGGTTATGAAATCAACTTAGGAAGTTGGTTATTTCTTGCCAATTGATCTAAGCAAGCCTTTATCCTGTAAACCTGCACCAATGGCAATTAGGGCAGTAGTTTCTGTAAATCCCTCAACTTGTAATGCTTCCTTGCTAAAACGAGAAACATAATCGTGTAAGCTCTCCTTTGGCCCTTGCTTTATAGTGAGTAAGTGCATTTGGGGCTTACGTTGGTCTCGTCTTCCCAAGAATAGCATTACAAATGCTTTGGCCAACTCTTTGAAATAGCCAATGGACTTTCTCTTCAACTTCATGTACCATTCTCGTGTGGGTCCTATTAGTGTAGAAGATAAGGCTCTGCACTTGATTGCCTCTGAAACTCCATGGAGTTCCATCTGGATCGATAGTGTCAAGGTGTTCTACAAGATCGAAATTGCCATCATATGGTGCGATGGTGAGTACTTTGAACTTCTCAGGAACCTTCTCTCTCATGATCTCATAAGTGAAAGAGAGGTTGATAATTCTTATTTATGAGGATTATTTAACCCTAAACTAAGTTATTTTTGTCATTTTTGTATGCTTTATTGATTACCGAGCAAGCTAAAAATAGCGTTTATGAGATAAATTCATGAAAGCTTGTCGGAGTATAGAAAAAGAAGAAATAAGTTGAAAAGATAATGGAAAGTTGGCTAAAGTGTTGTTTTTGTAGGCCGCACAGGCTCTGATGCTTAAGTCAGAGAGGGTTCTTTAGAGAGAATTAGGAGTTCTAGGAGAGTGTTGTAGGCTGGAATTAACTTACCTTGTTCTCCCTTCTTGAGAGAGCTTAAATACCTTCTCATTAGGGTTTTAATGGGTTTCTGTCTTCAAATGGGAACAAAAGAACCAAACGGAGCTGCACCAGAGGTCTACGGGCCATGAGGGACCGAGGCATGGACCAAAAGTTGTCCTTGCCATGTGGTCGGCCTCGGCCTCGATCGAGACCGACCACGGGTTTGGGCTTTGGTCCAAGTCCGTTTATTCATCCCTTTACTTCCTGGGCCAGTCCTCTTTCAGTTGGGGTCTGTTTTGACTTCGTATTGGGTTTCTTTTTCTCATTTGGCCATTTATCATAGCATTTCAGTCAGCCCGTTCTTGTTGGTCCAATTTCACCCATAACAACTCCATTTTCTCCAAAAAATGGAGTTTCAAAATTTTCAAATTTTAGGAATTTGCAAACCCTAGCTTCGTCCATCAGAATTTCAACATACTCCTTGTTCCAGTTGGAGGTTACAATCTCAAAATTGCTGTAAATGTCTTCTGCAAAAAAAAGCATTACAAGGATAAATTTGCTCGTCACAAGTAAGTATATAACTCCAATATTTGCAATTTTGTGAGATTATTCTGTGCTGTAGTTTCTTTCAGCAGAAATTTTGTTAGAAAGTTTAGGATGGATAATGTAACAAGGAGGAGAAAACAGAAGAACCAGAAACTCCTAAATATAGAGACCGAGCTAAAGAACGAAGAGAAGATCCTGGCAGTGACCTCCATTTTTCAGAACCCAAATTTAGCCAACGAAGCAGAAGAATAACTATCGTCGGTGCCGGCGGCAGCGAAATCATATATGAAAAAGGATGAAGAAGAAGAGGAAGATGAAGCTCGAAGAGGAAGGGGAGAAGAGGAAGTGACTAATTTTTCGAACTTCTCTTGGAGACATAAAGCGCAGATCCCTCCTTGGTTGTTTCGATAAGGATGGAAATTGCACCTTGTGCCGTTGTGCATGTAGTTTTCATCGGCGGTGGCATTCGAAATATCGACCATCTATGGGAGTTGCTGAGAGAAGTGGTTGAAGAGAACAGAAGGAGAAAATGAAATGAAAATGGAGAGAGGACTTTTTGTTATTGTTATTATTATTATTAACTGTCAGCAATCATAATAATAAAAAATTAATCGTTACTATAGAAAACGGAAAAAGTAACGTGAAGGACCATTTAAACCTATTTCTCAAAACTCGGGGACCAAAAGGGTCCATTTTGAAAACTCATGGACTAAACACACCTATAGCTAAAAACTTAGGAACTAAAAATGTATTTTTTCCTAAAAAATTAAAAATTAAAAATAAAATAATATATAAATATACATATTGCAAAATTAAACCTTAAAAAAAAACACAGTTAAAATAATATATATATATACATATTGTAAAATGAAATAAATAAAAATAATATATAAATATACATATTGCAAAATTAAGAAATAAAATAAAGAATCTGAATGTTTTGTCTTGGTGTACCCTTGGCCAACAAACCTTAGAGCCATTTTGGTGCTTTAGAGGAACGTTTTTATATAAGAAGCAAAATAAAAACGGAACAGAGAGAAACTACTTTTAGCAGTTTCTAAAATTCAGACTCAATCTTAAAAACGTTTTTTAAATTTTGGAAATAAGAAACGAGATGAATTATCAAATAAGTCTATTCTTAAAAAATGAGAAACAAGAACAAAAAACATAAAACATAAACATTATCAAGCAGGTCCTTAACAACCAAGAAAAATGAAGAAAGAAAGAAGGAAATAAATTCTCAAAGCTTTTAAAAAGCCCTAATGTTTCTTTATTATCTTCAACAAAAGTAAAATGATAGCTCCAACAAACAACATGAACAATTAGCTAGCAACAGTGGTGGAATGAAAACAAACAATAACAGTGATGATTCAAGGTATATATTTTTTTTTTGTCAAAGTTATTGTTAATCAAAATGTGCATGCATGCAATCCAATCCAATCTAATCCAAAATCCAATCCATTAGGTGGAATACCCAAATACAATTATATCTCAAACTTTTTCCAACCCCCATGAGGTGTTGTAAAAAGATAGATTTTAAAATTATCCTTGGCCTCCAAGTAAATATATAGGGAGTTTCTTGCAAACATGGACAACTAAAAAATTGACTCCTGTGACAAAAGATTAAAAAAAAACAAAGATCATATTTTTTTTATCACTTTAACAATTAAATACATAAAAGAGAGAGGAAATTGTAAAATGCAGTGAAATGGGACACAAACCACTTTTTGTTTGGTAAAAGAAAAGGATTGCATCTTCAAATATGTGGGCAAGGGTTAAATATAATTAAAACCATGTAAAATCCAAATCTTGTGCATATAATCTTCAAAAAGTATATGAAGATGATAGCTTTATTCTGCGTGTATTAAGGAAAAATTAAAGATGAAATATAAAACTTTATAATATTTTAAAGTTCAAGGGTAAAAAAGAAACTTTCCAAAGTCTACGGATATAATTGAAACATACCTCAAAGTTCAAGGGTATTTTGTATATTTTAACTTTTTCAGAACAATTTTGGAAGTTCAAGGATATTTTTTGGAACAAATTTAAAAGTTTAAAGGTAACTTTTCAATATTTAGAGACATAATTGAAACCTACACCAAAGTTTCGAGATATTTTATATAATTTAACCTATAATAAAATCACGTAAAATCCAAGACTTTTGTTCATATAATCTTCAATTATATGAAGATCATAGCTTTATTCTGCGTGTATTAAGGAAATAAATTAAAGATGAAATATAAAACTTTGTAATATTTTAAAACCTAAAGTTTTTTTTTTGGACCTCCTTTAATATATTCTCTTCTCTTGAGAATCATTTGTCACTGTCAAAGGAAAGATTGATATTAGTGTAAATCAACTTTTTGTATGTTTTTTTTAGTTTTGAATTGTCTTTAGAACCATATAGGTTTAATTTGGTTGCCTTTCTTCTGTTATCTTCCCCAGTTTTGCCAGTACAGAAAACTCTTCCAACCTTCTTTACTTGACCCACCACATTTTCCTCACCTTTTGTTATTTTCTTTCTGTTTCACTGTTCTTATGTATATTATTTAAAGGTTGAAATATTATCTCGGTCTCTCATTTTAGTCTTTATACTTTTAGGCCCCGTTTGATAACCATTTGGTTTTTGGTTTTTGGTTTTTGAAAATTAAGCTTGTTTTCTCCCAATTTCGCTACAATGGTTTTCATTTCCCTTAAGGAAGTATTTGAATTCTTAGCCAAATTCTAAAAACAAAAACAAGTTTTTGAAAACTACATTTTTTAGTTTTCAAAACATGGCTTGGTTTTTGAAAACATAGGCAAAAAGTATATGACAAAACAAGTAAAACCATAGGTGGGAATAGTATTTATAGGCTTAATTTTTAAAAACCAAAAACCAAAAACCAAATGGTTATCAAACGGGACCTTAAGTATTCAATTTAGTCCATATACTTTCAATATATCTTAAAATTAGTACTTATTGTTGGATTGAAGTTAATTTTTATTGAATTTGACACGTAAAATAATAATGGTTAAATTATACAAAATGCCTGTGAACTTTGTGGTAGGTTTCAATTATGCCCCTAGACTTTGAAAAGTTTCATTGTTACCCTTAAATTTTGAAATTTGTTCCAAACTTCTTAAAATGTTAAATTATACAAAATACCTCTGAACTTTGAGGTATGTCTCAATTGTGCCTATAGACTTTGAAAAGTTTCATTTTTACCCTTGAATTTTGAAATTTGTTAAAAAAAACCAATGGAGATCAGTTTTTCCTTTAAAATATGATGAAAATTTATGCAACGATTAATATGTAAAAAATGGAAAGCATACGTGACATCATTTATAACAACATTCACGTAAATTGACGTGGTCACTGATATGTAAAAATTGATTTTGTAAATGATTTTAACAATATCTTTTGAGACAAGATAAATGATAACAACGATCTTAATCTTCTATATAGTTGTAAATAATATCACATACACCTTCACCTATACATTAGCTTCCACGTCAATTTTCATCCTTTATTTTAATGGAAACAATATTTTTTTGGAACAATTTCAAAGTTCAAGGGTATTTTTTAGAAATTTCAAAGTTCAAAGGTAAAAATGAAAATTTTCAATGTCTAGGGGCATAATTGAAACTTACCTCAAAGTTCAAGGGTATTTTTTATAACTTTCATTAATAATACTTTTTATTCAATAAAAGACACCATGAGAATATGTTTCCATTTTTTTTTTTTGAAGTTAACAATAAACTAACATTGGTTTAAGATTTATTTAAGTATAGAGACTAAATTTTAACATTTGAAAGACTAAAATAGAATAAGTTCTAAATGATAGAAACAAAAATGGTATTTTTAACCAAATTTAAATCTCTCTCTAGCTAACCACGGTAAGTTGAGTTGCTTTTTTTCTCTCTCTAGCTAACCATGGTCAGTTGAGTTGGACTCCCTCTCTCTAATTGGGTTGGACTATCTTTCCTCTCTAGCCAATTATGGTCAGTTCAGTTGGGTTGGGCTCTCTCTCTAGCTAACTATGTATATGGCCCAGTTGGTTCGGGTTGGGTTCGATCTCTATCAGAATTCAACTGTGTACTGCTCAATTGAGTTGGTCTCTCTCTTACTAACTATGAAAATATTTGTAGACGAGCATATTCATCCTCTCGAATTGACAAAAAGTTAAATTATACAAAATGCTCTAAAATTTATTTCAAAAAATCTTTTCGTCAACTTTTCTATGAAAATGAAAACAAAAATGTAACGAGGCAGTGAGTTGTAAAAATAGTGGTATACATGTGCATATGTGACAGGTTTCAATTATGTTTCTAAACTTCATGGTATATTTAAATTACACATGTCCCTTATTGTTTCAAACATTTCAATTTAACCTTTAACCATTAAAATTTATTTCAAAGCTTCTCCATAAAATAAATACAAAAAATATGATGAGACCATGAATTGTAAAAAAATGGAGGTTACGCTGGCACACATGGTAGTAATCTGCAAAAGATTTGAAAGGTTCATTCAAAATGGAATCGATTAGAAAGGGGCAACAAATCTAGGAGTTTTAAGCCAAAATGGCATAGGAAGCCATGAATTGTGAAAAAAGTCATGCATTTTTAAAAATCAACAACCCACTGATCACTAGAAAAGCCAAAAACTAAAAAGATCAAAGGAGAGTTTGGTTAGAAGAGAAAGCTTCACGAGAAAAAATATGTTTATGAGAGAAAAATTAGGACAAAAGTCAATTTATACCTCTAAACATTGGAGTGTTGGACATAATAATTCGCTGTGTATAAGAACTGAGTAACACTAGCAAATTTGATTACAACTTAATTGGCCACAAACAATTACAGTGTAAACAATAATACAGACACTGTATGTAATAACAATTTCAAAACTCAAGAGTAAAAGATAATAAGTAGTCGAGGCACGCTTACAAAGCGCTGTCCTGAAGACAATTATTCGCTTTGCACAGGTTGCAAGAAGGCTACGCGATCGTCTCAACAGGATACAACGACTAACTCCGATAGAATAGCAACCTTGAACTACTCGAATATGGCAGAACTCTTGGATACTTGCTCTCAACTTGACTCGAGATTAAAGAAAAGAAAGAGATGAGAGAATAACTCTTCAATTGGAATGAGATACTCCAAAATGGAATGAGATGCTTCAAATGAAGAAACAAGTTGCAATTTATAGGCTAGCAACTTAGTAACTCTAAAAAAATAAAACTAATATAAACAATATGAAACATACATAAAAAGTAACTCAATTGTGTAGTTACTTGTAAAGATTCAAACATAACTCACAAATTTAACTTTTAAGTTAAATTTGTAAAAGAAACATCAACACATTTTGATGTTTCAAACCATTTTGAAACCTTTGAATTTCAAATCAAGTAACAACAACATAAATGAAACATTAATTCATTTTTTATGTTTCAAACCAACACTTTCTTTCACAAAATTTTACTATAAAATCCAACATGGAGTTGTATCAATTAAAACCTTAAACTTGTTTTAATTCTAAACTTACACTAGTATATTAATTTACACCATCTGTTAGATTCTGCTTGAAAAATATTAGTTCACACGTATGCAGACTTATAACTGTATCAATTAAACTCTTCAACTTTCATAAATAAATCAATTTAGATCCTTCATTTCAAATGCATGGAAGATTTTCAAGTGGATGATTTAAATTTTCAAAGAAATCTTTACATTGTAAGAATTGATACATGAACGATTTTCAAATTGATGGTCTAAATAGATTCATTTACGAAAGTTCGAAAGTTTAATTGATACAATTATAAGTTTGCACATGTGTGGATGATAATGCTCACTATTGAGAGTTATTTAGCCTTTAAATTCAAGTTATTCTTGAGAATTCACATATTTAGATCCACAAAGTTTAGTAAAATGAAGGAAGTTTGAACAAAATCACTTGGATATATTAGGAATATGTCAAAATAGCAAGAGAAGGTGGAAAATGCATAAACTTGTTGATTTTTCTATTTTTGTGCAGGTATGGGAAACTGTGAAAAATTGCAATTGCAATCCAAAAAACAAATTGCAATTGCAATTATGGACAATGTAGGAATGGGTGACAGTGAAAAATTGTTATTGCAGTCCAAAATGCAATTGCAAGTGTAATTCTGGGCAGACATAGAAAAAACGAAAATTTTAGATTTTGAAAATTTTTGAAGATATTCTCGAGATATTCTCTCCGATTCTAGGCATTAATGGCATGGGTCTTTCTATACACTAAAGTTGACAAAAATCCTAGCTTTTGGAGGCTATAAAAAGGCGGCTAACACACTCAAAATGATGTTGATTGTTTACGTCACATTCTATCGTTTCTTCTTAATTTATCGTGTTGATCGTCATTCTTCATCTTCTACAGCCTCTGAAACTCAATCCAAACTAGATGAAGACCTTGGATTGTGAAGACCCATTTCACCTTGAAAGAGATTGGAGTAAATTCGATTGAAAGAGAGGGCGTTGGAGGTTGTCGAGTTTCAAGAGTTTTCTTTGTATTTCCAAAAATTGTTCCAGCTTTTATTTAGTTTTGGCTACGTTTTAGTTGCTGAATTTTTTACGTTCAAGTTGCTATATTACTTCTCCTTTTATTATGGTCTTAGTTAAGTTCTGTAATTCTAAATTTTTTGTGACAATTTCAATAAAGTTTGATGTCATTTTATTTTTTAACCCTTCTTATTTGAATTTTATTTTCTTTTCACTATTCTTCAAGTTTAATTCCTTCAAGCTATGAAGTGTCTTTTGTTTAAAACTTATTTATTTTCTTCTTTAATTATGAACTAATCCTATATTTGGGATTCAAGTATGTGAATGCCCAAGAGAAAGGAATTTAAGGCCTAATATGTAAGAGCAACCTTACTTAATCTTATAGCATTGTTTGCTTTTATTGATTGAAATTGTCATTGTAAGTCTAGTTTGATCACATAGCTTCGCATACAACGATTGAGTCTAATACTGAAAAGGTTAGATAAATTTGGATCTAAGGTCAAAATCAAGGTCTTATTTCTATGCTCCTTTCCGAAATTGCTTTTATGAAAACCCAAATTTATCTAACCTCCAGAACCAATAGGATTGTGTTTATTTTTAATTAGGTTCATATTAGCCATAGAAATATTAGTTTAATCACTTAGTCTTTTAAAGATACTTCATAGAAGGTCGAATAGTTGTTGAATCCGGTTTACAAAACTTAAGTGTTGAGTCAAATGATTGCAATTGCAATTACGCCGCAATTCCAATCAAAGGGGTATGAATGTGCTTGGATCCCTTCTTTTTATTATTATGTTTTTCCACAAAAATTCATCCCAATCATTGTGCTATTTGGTTACCGAAGTTGCTATTTTTGAACATCATTGTGTTATCTTTGAATTTTATTATATTCATTCCCTATTGAATTGATACTTTGGATTACTTCCAATTTTATTACTTGCATCGACAGTGTGCACTTCCACTGGACTAGAGCTGTTGGGATTTATGCTCTCAAGCCTCGTAAATAATTATTTATTTAATAATTAATAATAATTTTGATTATTATATTTGTAATATAATATTATCCATTATATGAAAAATCCAATGTTATTAGTGTAATCTTGAACAATATGTGGTTGACATACGAGATGATCATATTCAAGAAATAACCTAAAGGGTCATAGTATATGAATAAGATTGGGTGCCTTATATTGGTAACACTATTGATACGGCCCACTTTATAATAGTTACAAATGATTTGATCAAAATCATTCATGTGGAGACATGTGAGTGAAAGTATCTTATACAATGAGTTTGTGATAGATTGAACCACGAAATATTTTATCTCTCTTTATAAATACATTAATTGAGAAGATTAATATTTCATTAGGATGATCATATGTGACTTGATCTTAATCTTGAGTGAGTTATGAAGCCTGTGAGGACTTGTCCTTTGATTTGCATGGGTGAGAGTGGCTTTTGTAGCAGATTCAATATGCCTACCATTTTGAGGACTTGACCAAATAGGGAGCTAGGAACATAATCTCACAAGATGAAATTCACTTCTTCCCTTATAGGATAAGTAAATGTTCCCTTAACTACTGATTTCAGGACTTGAATAATGGGGCCCTACCCTCTCACTAGCCCAATAGGAACTTAGTTTATGGTTGAATCATAAATAAATTGTTCATTAAAGGATCAGTGATACTTAAGGTGCAAGATGTAATTATAAGGGTAAAACGAACTTTTGATCTAGCTGTAATTACGAACAACTCGTGAAGGATCGACTTGCATGTAGTGATTATATCCATATACACAACTTATCCTACAGTACATAAGAGTACAACTTTAGGTATATAGTGGAGTAACCTATAGTTAATGAATGAAAATTAATAAATTAAAGAGTTTAATTAATTGATTTTATATCATTGGAGCTTATAATTTATAGGTCCATAAGGTCCACTTGCTAGCTCATATAAACAAATATGGATTAATTTTGTTGAGAGAAATTTTGAAATGTTCAAATTAAAATTTAATATATTTGATATATTAAATGAAGAAAAATATATTTATTGTATATGATGCATTAAATATTAAAGAAATTATTAATGTATTAAGATACATTAAATAAAAAATATTTATTAAATTTGAATTAGATTCAAATAAGGAAATAGATGTCGTAGGAGAATTTTGAAAGGTTTGAATATGATTCAAATTGGTTAGATAAATATAGTTTAATATATTAAATATTAAAATATATTATTTAATTATTTTTCCTAGGCCACTATAAATAGGACTCTAGGGGTGAGCCATTTGTGTGCATTCCAAATAAGAGAAAGAAACTCTAAAGAATTCTCCCCTCATTCTCTCATTCTATTTTCTAGAATGTTCCCACAAACCTCTTTGGTCATTTGTTCGAGTCATAGCAAGGAAGACTTGTGGAAGTCTTAAAATTCAACCTCATTGGAGTTGGAGCACAAGAAGAAAAAGCCTCTCCAGAATATTCTCCATATTATTTTCAAGGTATGTTTTGCTTAATCTTAATTTTTATTGTTTAATTCTAAATAAAATCAAAGTCGATTACAACGCTTCCACTGTGGGTTTAATTTGATTATTCCATTCAGGAGCTTCTTTAAAACTAAAAAAATCTTTCTTTTAAGCCCCCACGTTTAAGTTGATCAGTGAACTAACATTTTTTCAAATAAAATCTAACGGAGAATGTAATTTGGTATACTTATAAAAGTTCAATGTTTAAATTGATACAATTATTAGTTTAGAGTTTTAATTGATACAACTCCTAAAGTTTAGAGGTATAAATTGATTTTTACCCAAAAAATTATGAAGAATGAGGCCGATGGAAAGTGTCGGTTCATGGAAACTAGGGGAACAACAAAAAAAAAAACTATTGACTAACAAAAAAAGACAGTTTTTATCCTAAAAGTAAGAAATTTATTGAGCAATAACGGCCCCTAGCTTTAATTGTCTTGAGATTCTTTGTTTGTCTCTCTCTTCTATATATTCATGCCCTAAACCTAACTTTCATTAATTGATTGTGAGAGAAGGCCACAAATTTTATAGATCCTTATGGTTTGCTCTTACTCTCTCAAAAATTTTGTCTCCTCCTAAAGTCTTTTAATTGTGAGAGGATCAAAGGAAAACAACATTTTACCTTAACTCCAAATTCTTTTTCTCTCACCCAAATTAAATGACCATCAATTCAAACGTGACAAACATAATTTTATTTTTTTTACAACTTATCACCACGTCATATTTTGATCTTTATTTTAACAAAGAAGCTGACAAAATAATTGTTCTGAAACAATTTCAAGGGCATTAAATGTGAAAATAAAACTTTTGAATTGATAGGGACATATTTGAAACTTACCACAAAATTTAAGAGGATAATTGAAATTTGTTACCTAGTCCCATGTGTACTTCTATTTAATTTGCCACCACATCACAACTTTTTTTTTTCATTTTAACAAAAAAGTTGATGAAATAATTGTTTTGGAACAATTTTAAAGTATAAAATTAAAAAATGAAACTTTTAAAAGTTTAGGAGTATAATTGAAACTTACCTAGACATTTTATATACTTTTAACCCTTACAAAATAACCAAAACTTTCATATGTTGAAAATATTGTTATCTAAATATTTGACTCTTAATTTTAGATTCTCCATGCATTTTATCCACTTTACCCCTAACCTTGGGTGCGCTCTCTCCTCATTATGATGAGCTAATTTCTTTCCTTTCATCCAATACCCAACCACAAATAAACTCAAAAATATTTATGTGTAATGTGAAAGTAAGGAATCAAGGAAGGTGTTATAAAACCGAACTCGAATATGCCCAAATCAGAACCCAACTTGCATCAACCAACTCAAATCCTGACTGATTTGAGCTTCAATCGAATACACATGACACTAGCCACAACCACTATTTGAAGTTATTGAAAAAACCATGGCCACACCGTTTAAGGCCTCTATACTGAGGCTCAAACCTAGTACAACTACTTATTGGGATTTATGCCCTAAATCCTCGTAATTAATAATTTATTTAATAATTAATAATTATTTTGATTATTTTATTTGTAATATAATATTATCCATTATATGAAAAATCCAAGGTTATTACTATATTTTTGAACAGTATGTGGTTGACATATGGGAGGATCATGTTCAAGAAATAACCTAAAGACATAGTATATGGATAATGTTGGGTGCTTTATCCTGGTAACACTTAATACGACCCACTTTGTAATAGTTACAAATGATTTGATCCAAATCATTCAAGTAGAGACATGTGAGTGGGTATCTTATACAATGAGTTTGTGTAAGACTAAACCACGAAATATTTAATCTCTCTTTATAAATCAGTTAATTAAGAAGATTAATATTTCATTTTGTTGATCATATGCGACTCGATCTTAATCCTGAGTGAGTTATGAACTCCTGCTTGTGAGGGCTTGTCCTTTGATTTGCATGGGTGAGAGTGGTTTTTGTAGCCGATTCAATAAGCCTACCATTTTGGGGACTTGACCAAATAGGGAGCTGGGAACATAATCTCACAAAATGGAATTCACTCATTTCCTTATAGGGTAAATAGATGAGTGATTTCAGAACTTGAACAATGGGGCCCCACCCTCTCACTTGCCCGAGAGGGACTTAATTTATGGTTGGATCATAAATAAAATGTTCAATAGAGGATCAATGGTACTTAAGGTGCAAGATGTAATTATAGGGGTAAAACGGACTTTTGACCTAGCTGTAATTTCGAACAACTCATGAAGGATCGAATTGCATGTAGTGATTATATCCATAGACACTACTAGTCTTACAGTGCATAAGAGTACAACTCTAGGTCTATAGTGAAGTGACCTATAGTTAATAAATGAAAATTAATTAATTAAAGAGTTTAATTAATTGATTTTGTATCATTGGAGCTTATAATCTGTAGGTTCATAATGTCCCATTGCTAGCTCATATGAACAAATAGGGATCAATTTCGTTGAGAGAAAATTTTGAAATGTTCAAATTAAAATTTAATATATTTTGATATATTAAATAAGGGAAAACATATTTATTGTATATGATACATTAAATATCAAAGAAATTGTTAATGTATTACGATACATTAAAGAAAATATATTTATTAAATTTGAATTAGATTCAAATAAGGAAATAAATATAGTAGGAGAATTTAGAAAGATTTGAATAAGATTCAAATTGGTTAGATAAATATATTTTAATATATTAGATATTAAAATATTTTATTCAATTATTTCCCTTAGACCACTATAAATAGGACCCTAGGGATAAGTTATTTTGTGCATTCTTCACAAGAGGAAAGAACTCTTGAAATTCTCCTCTTATTCCCTCTCTCTATTTTCAAGAAGGTTCCCACAAACCTCTTTTGTCCTTTATTCAAGTCATAGCAAGGAAGACTTTGTGGAAGTCTTGAAATTCAACCTCATTAGAGTTAGAGCACAAAGAGAAAAAAATCCTCCAGAATATTCTCCATATTATTTTCAAGGTATGTTTTGCTTAGCCTAAATTATTTTAATTTAATTCTAAAATAAAATCAAAGTTGATTCCAACGCTTCCATTGTAGGTTTAATTTGATTATTCCTTTCACTACTGAGATCAAAACCCACGAAACACAACCATTGAAATTTGAGACTTACAGCCATGTCGTTCGACCAAAGAGACCCACGGAGTTCAAACCATTGTATCACAACCCACTTCATTTTAAACAGACCCATTCACCGACATTCTCTGTCTCAGAACCGAGACCCACGCAAGATGAAGACTGACGACAAACAAAACCCACGAAAAAATGAGACCTATGCAATCAAAGTCTCTTGAAAACGAGACCCACACTGTCGACGCTCATTACCTCTGAATCAAGACCCTTTCCAGCGTCTATAGCCTCTAAATCGAGACCTCAGATGAATTGCAGCTATCGGCAACAAACCCTGTCTTTCTTTTTTATTTTGTGCGACTACATCATGTTTTCAAATTTTTTTTCTCTCCCTTCTATGTTTCACGAAAAAACCAGCCCTAATGAAAGAGATGATAACAAATTTTCATTTATGCCCTTTTGTCCTATTTACTTAGATGCCTCTATTTAAAACCTTAACATTGCTTGTCATTTTCACAAATCGCTCAAATGGCCCCTAAAATCTAGCCCCAATCACCTGCATTTACCACCACACCGTCTGATCAAATACCCAATCCAAAACAAAGACCCATGATGATAAAACCACCTGAAATGGATACCTCACTGCCAAGAAACTGACCCACATGCCAACGTTCACCGCAACTAATCAGAAAACCCACGTCGGCAACTGGTGAATCGAAAAACCCATGACAAAACTGACCCTCGGCCTGCTCGATTTTTGTTTCTTAGTGCGGTTGTTCCTCTGCATGTTTATATCTCTGTCTCTACTTTGCAAATCGTGAAAAGCCCTAACAATAAACAAGATGGACCAAAATTCCCCTTATGCCCCTTTGTCTAATTATTTAAATTCCCCCACTTAAGTCCATAAGATTGCTTGTTATTTTTAACAAATCTTCCTCATGACAAGAACATCTTAAGCCAGTAAGAAGATTCTCTAAATTTTCCTATCATTATGGTTTTACGTTCAATTCATTTAACAGACATTTAAATCTATGAGCTGCAAGTACATTGGTTAACATATCTGACAAATTCTAATCTATATGAACTTTGACCGGTTCAATTTCATTATGAGCAACAACGTCCCTTATAAAATGAAATTTAACATCGATATGTTTAGACCGTTCATGGTAAGATGGACTCTTCGCAAGATGAATAGTACAAGATGAATAGTACTCTGGCTATCACAACGGATGATAGGAATAAACTCTTGTGACAACAACTCACCAACAATACGCTTCAACCACATTGCTTCCTTAACTGTTTCTCCAACATAAATATACTCTGATTCAGTCGTTGACAAAGCAACTACTGGTTGTAAAGAAACCTTCCAAATGACCACATTACCATACAAACGAAAAATGTGACCTGATAAAGATCTTCTTTTGTCAAGGTGTGCAACATAATCTGCATTTGCGAAGCCTTCTAGTAATGTTGATTGATCACACTTGTTCCCAAAATAAAATGATACATTTGAAGTACCTTCCAAATACTGAAGCACCCATTTAACTGCATTCCAATGCTCCTTCCCAGGATTTGACATAAATCTACTTATCCTGCTCATTAAGTAACCCAAGTCAAGCCTAGTACAAATCATGAGATACATTATGCTTCCAACAACATTACAATAAGGAATGTTTGACATCTCTAACCTTTCTTGAGTAGTAATAGGACACTGAGACGAAGAAAGTCTAAACTGAGATGCTAAGGGTGTCGAAATTTCCTTACAATCAGACATGTTATATTTGTCAAGCAGTTTATGCACATAGCTCTCTTGCGAAATGGTTAACAAACCTTTCTCTCTGTCTCTCTGAACATCCATGCTTAAGATTCTTTTCAATGCATCTTGATAGCATGCAATTATGCTATCTTATTTCCTATTAATTATGCTATTTTTGTACTTTAAATGTATGTTTTGATGCCATTTTATCTTGATTTTGTAGAAACTAGGCTAATAGAGCAAAATCGACTGTTTGAGAGCATTTAGATGATTTTGGAGCTTAAATGATAATATTTTGGACATTCAAGGATGAAAGGATGAAGTTTTGGCAAAAGAACATGAGGAGAGAGCGTCTAGACTTTAAAATGGTGTCTAGACGAAGTCTAGACGCCACAATTGAAGTGCCAAACCTGAGAGCAAGCGTCTCGACGCTCGAAAGACGTGTCCCAACAATTTTCGTATGGAGCGTCTCAATACTACTCAGCACGCGCGAAGGAAAATGACAACGTTTCGATGAGCGTCTCGACACTGTATCGATAGAGGTATAAATTTATCTCTTTCTCTTCGAGAAAGGGGAGGCCAAACAGTGGAATACAACACTAATCTCAATTCCAAGCTAATTTAGAGGGCTTTGGGGAGAAATTGTGAGCATATTTGAGCGGAATTGAAGAATCCAGAGCTCGAGGACCAATGAGATCACAATGGGAAAGTAGGATCGACTTTTGTATGCCATTTCCTTCTCTTTTCTTTCAATTTTAGCTACTGAATTGGTTGTTAATTTAGGGATTTAGGAGTTTAATTGCTTTATTCTGAGTACCTTTATCTCTAATTACTTGGGATTTAATTGTTGGATATTGGATTTATGCTTAATTGTTGAATGAATTGATTTAATTACTTGTTTAATATATGGATGTTTATGGCATTTTGGCTTTTGAATCCATTTGTGCATTTAGAGCTTAATGCTTTTAACCATTGTTCTATGATTAATTGGATTAATCTTGAAGGAAATAATGGAATTAAACCCATAACGGAAGTGTTGGAATCGACTTTGATTTTATTTTAGGATAAATGAAAAATAATTTAGGCTAATCAAAACATACCTTGACTTAAATATAGAGATATTTCTAGCGGATCTTTAATCTTCTTGCTCAAACTCCAACAAAGTTGAAACTTCAATTCCATAAAGCCTACTTGTTATGACTCGAACACATGATTAAGACTTGTGGGAGCCTCTTGAAAGAAAATGAGACAAGAGAAGTTCAAAGAGAATTCTACAATTCTTTGTAGAGGATATGTGTCTCTTACGAAAAATACACAATGGCTCACCCCTAGGATCCTATTTATAGTGTGACCTAGGGAAAATAATTAAATAATATATTTTAATATCTAATATATTAAAATATATTTATCTAACCAATTTGAATCTTATTCAAACCTTTTAAAATTCTCCTACGACATCTATTTCTTAATTTGAATATAATTCAAATTTAATAAATATCTTTTCTTTAATGTATCTTAATACATCAATAATTTCTTTGATATTTAATGTATCATATACATTAACTATACTTTTCCTCATTTAATATATCAAATATATTAAATTTTAATTTGAACATTTCAAAATTTTCTCTCAACAAAATTGATCCATATTTGTTCATATAAGCTAGCAAGGGAACCTTATAGACCTAAAGATTATAAGCTCCAATGACACAAAATTAATTAATCAAACTCTTTAACTAATTAATTTTCATTCATTAACTTGAGGGTCACTCCACTATAAACCTAGAGTTGCATTCTTATGCACTGTAGGACAAGTTATGTCCATGGATATAACCACTACATGCAATTCGATATTTCACGAGTTGTTCGTAATTACAGCTGGGTAAAAAGTCCGTTTAGCCCTGTAATTACATCTTGCACCTTAAGTACAATCAATCCTCTAATGAATAATTTGTTTATGGTCCAACCATAAACTAAGTCCCTCTCGAGCCAATGAGAGGGTGGGGCCCCATTGTTCAAGTCCCGAAATCAGCACTTAAAGGCACTCTCATCTACTTACCCTATATGGGAAGGAGTGAATTCCATCTTGTAAGATTATGTTCCCAACTCCCTATTTGGTCAAGTCCCCAAAATGAAGGGTTATTGAATCTGTTACAAAAGTCACTCTCACCCATGCGAAATCAAAGGACAAACCCTCATAGGCAGGAGTTCATAACTCACTCAAGATTAAGATCGAGTCACATATGATCATCCTGATGAAATATTAATCTTCTTAATTAATGGATTTATAAAGAAAGATTAAATATTTCGTAATCCAGTCTTACACAAACTCATTGTATAAGATACCCCCACTCACATGCCTGTACATGAACGATCTGGATCAAATCATTTGTAACTATTAAAAAGTGGGTCATATAAATAGTGTTACCAGGATAAAACATCCAACCTTATCCATATAGTATAAACCTTTAAGTTTTTGATTTTTTTGATTTTTTTTTTTTAGTTTTCAAAACTTACCTTGGTTTTTGAAAACCTATGTAAAAAGTAGATAATTACAAAAGAAAGAAACCCATAGGTGGAAGTAGTATTTGAAGAATAGAGAGAAAGATTGAATCAAATTAAATGTATTTCCTTCACACTTTCTATTCATAGAAGAGACCCTTTTTGTATACAATAAAATGATTCCAAATAAGGCAAACTTTAGGCTAAAAATATTTACAATCTTTACAATTAAAGAGCTGAAATTATGCCAAGGATTGTGGATCTTATATGATTTAATATGCCCCCTCAAATTGAAGCTGATGTGTAGTCAGAAGTTTGTCTTTGAATGATAAGAATATCTGAGAAGATAATGGTTTTGTAAGCAAATCAGCAAGTTGATCTTTGGAAGATATAAATCAAAGTGAAATATATTTTCAAATAACTTTCTCACAAACGAAGTGGTGGTCAATCTCCACGTGTTTTGTTCGAGCATGGAAAACTAGATTGTTTGCAATGGAAATTGTTGATACATTATCACACCATAGCATGGGAGGAACGGTCAAGGGAACATAAAGATCACGTAGTAGCTATCGTAACCAGTAGAGATTAGTTGTTGTAGTTGCCAAAGAACGATATTTAGCTTCTGTGGAGGAACGCAAAAATGTTAGTTGTTTTTTGGCAGACTAGGATATTCGACTGGAGCCAAGAAAGGCAATAAATCTAGATGTTGACCGACAATGAGATGAATCACCAACCCAGTTAGAGTCACAATATGCAGTTAGTGACATATCTCCTTGTCTAAATAGAACACCAAGATGCCTTGACCCAGAGAGATACCATAAGATGCATTTGACAGCAAAAAAGTGAATAGTTGTAGGTCGATGAATGAATTGATTCACTCGATTTACTACAAAGGCAATGTCAGGTCTTGTGAATGTGAGATACTGAAGTGAACCATAACAATACTTACATGAAAACATAGAAACAATGTGTACAAACATGCAATAAATAACATGTAGATATGTGTATATATAAACACACATCTAAAGCACAATTGCATAAAAGATGTCTACAATAGTATGTATAAACAACAACCATATCAATCACTCGCATATGGATAAGGGTATATAAGTGTACATACAAACTAAGATAAGTGGGGTTCTATAAGCCTCGTTATTTTCAAAATCAAACACATTAAAAAATCCCTAAAAAAACACAAGGATTTTTAGAATACAAAATTTGCATTTAAAAATGCGAAACAAAATTCCTAAAATATCGAGGTAGAGTTAAGGATTTAAATACAAAACATTTCTTTTTTAAATTTCAGTTAAGTGAAGAATACAACTTTGTATTCAAACCCCAATTTCGTTCAAAATCAAACACATTAAAAAAATCCCTTAAAAAACACAAGGATTTTTATAATACAAAATTTGTATTTAAAAATACGAAACAAAATTCCTAAAACATCGAGTAGAGTTAAGGATTTAAATACAAAACATCTCTTTTTTAAATTTCAGTTAAGTGAAGAATACAACTTTGTATTCCCCCCAATTTCCAGATGACAAAAATTATCCAAAGAATAAAAAAAAAAAATCAGAGAAGGGTTGGTAAATTCATGTACATACCTTACAACAATCTTTTAAGTCTCGGCAACAGGGAGTAATGTAGAAGATGTAGAGCATTGTTATTTAAGAGAGCAGAGAGTGAAATTTTAAAAGAAGATGAAAGCTAGAAGAAAAAAAAAACTATCGCTCAAGAAGATAGAGGGATCTGAATCAACTGTGTTTATTGGTATGCATTAATTCTTGGCAAGTATGAGATGCATAACCCTACTAATAGGGTTCATAATTACTGATTGTTTGCGGGATTTATGCGTATTTACTCATGATGGGGTTTTTTGGTGTCTTGTTCTTATTAGAATTTTGGTGGTTTTTCTGGCATATTATATTTCAATCGATTTATGCATGGGTTGGTGTACATACCTCACCATGGTTTGTCAATGCAGGAGGAAGCGTACGATCTTTAGTGAAGATGAGGGAAATAAGGGGTTAAATGCATGCGGTTTTGGGGGAGAGACAAGGGTTTAAACAAAAAGCATTTTCTTGGAGAATAGGAATTTTCAGGTGATTGACGTCCTTATTAATGATGAAAGGTGAATCATTATAGCTATTTACCTTTTGCAAGGGTGGATGTGATTGATGAATACTTAATTGCATTCACTCCTTCACGCTTAATGGGTCCTTAAACATATGATAGTTTATCATTTTGATCACTGTGCTTATCAATCTATGTAATTTTTGCATTTTTGTAGTTTTTTTTTTCTTTTTCTTTTTTTTTTTTTGCAATATGTAGGGTGAAAGATTTGAACTTCTGATATTTCTGACAATATCAAATTTTATGTCAGTCGAGTTATGTTCATGTTGGCTTGTAGTTTTTTTTTAGGTGTTGCTTTAGGTGTTTAAAAACTAGAAAATGTAGATAAGTGCATTTTCGTCCAAATTTAATTATAAAATCGTATTATAAAAAATGAAAACAAATAGGTTTAGACTTTTTTACAAAATCTAATACGTTTAGTTATATTTTAAATTGACCTATTAATATTTAGCTATATATTTTGTTGCCCCTTTAAATTTTAAACTAAATTCAAAGGCTAATTAAATTTTCATTCACATTTTTTTAATTTTAATTATTTTTAATAGTTAGTAAAAGAAGCTAAGTATTTTGTGTTTGATCTTTTAATATTATCTAATAAAAAAATAAAAATAAAATGTCCCCAACGTGTCCATGTCCTACATTTTCAAAAATTGGCATGCCTCCATGTCCGTGCTTCTTTGGATAATAGTTACAAGGAATTGTATACTGTGAAACTCAGAGAATTAGTTTAGTGCATTTCATTATTTTCATTTGCAAATTCAAGAGTCGAGCCACTTGAAATTCACTGTCGGTTTAGTTTCTAGTCATACTCTTGCTCGTTGACATTGTTTCGATCATTGGCGAAGATGTGTAAACGATCACATTCAAGTCGTCGAGTTAACAGAGAACGACATCAGAATACATGTTAATGCAACAACTACAATTTACAATTTGGTAAGATCCCGACACACCGATCTCGCCTTCCTCAAGATTTACGTCCAATAAGATGGGAAATTCATAAGCATTTTGAACAATGTAGCAGGATTTACATGCTATTAAGACTTAAAAGAGTTGAGAAATAGATACAATTCTCAGAACACAACAAGAAGGATAAAAAGCCAACGTTACTGAAGTTGAAAATACCATATATATATATATATATATATATATATATATATATATATATATCCGCACACAAGTATTTATGAACATTATGCAGCCATATTTGCCAGAAGATTTCCAGTCGTATCATTTTCATTCCCTTTTTTCAGAACGAAATCCGCTACTAACAGAAAGTTAGATGCAAACCAGGTACCCTTCGGCATTCTGTAATTAACTGAATGCAAATCTGGTAACACAAGCAGTAGATGTAAAGTAGGAATAAGTTTCAGTATTGATATTAACCAAATGATCAGCCATTTTTCAAGAATTATGACTTTGATGATCGTCGGGTTCTATCAAAATGAGACCAGATTCATAAGACTAATAACGAAAATCGAAAAAGAAAAATGTGATAAGCAGATTGAGGTTCATAGAATTCTATCTTGTGGTATAAGTTAGTAAACCGATCATGCATCGACCATGGCAACAAGACAACAACCTTTAATTCTGTTTGAGAAGTGCCTCTATCTCAATTTAACATTAGATTTGACTCCAAGGAGCGGTCGAAGGCAAACATGGACCTCGTGTTCTTCTGAACCTTCCCGGAGTTTGGGGACCATAATCTCAAGAACAGATCCTGGTCCATCGTAGTATGCTTCAATGTTAGCATCTTCAGGAATTCGAGTCAAGAGAGGAATTTCTCTCACGAATTCACCTGGAGGACAATGTTCAGTAGACGAATCTAAAAGCTTGAAAGTTCTGTCGTGCCTCTTGATGAATGGTACGCGAGATGTGCTCACACAAGAAACCTTTATAATACCATGTGTGAGCGTATTCCTCCACGAAACTTTGACCCTTTGTAGATCCACAAAGGGCAGACTGATGATTATTAAATAACCTTCACCATCTTCATATATTGTCTTTGCAGCTGTAACGGGCCCGTAACTGTTCTTCATAACTCCACTAAAGTCGTTCAACCACTGCAGACCATTCGAGTGCTTGTCCATATCTGAAATCCAGTCGGGAGGATTGACCGTCAATACACAATCATCGTCATTCATATTAGGAGATGAACTTTTCCTCCTCTTGCTGGTAACAGGTGATGAATCCATCATATCATAGTTGTTGTGGTTTGACATCTGGTTTGATAAATTTAGCGTCGATCCGTTGAGCAATTTCTTCGGTTGAGGATTTAAAGCACTTTTGACAGAAGGAACTGGCCTCTCAAGTTCAAAATCTGGGCTAGGAAGATTCCTCCATGAGCTAAAATCACTTGCTTCAGGTGGGATAGTGAAGTTAAAGTCTCTACCTGTTAGTTCTACCCATCTCTTACGTAGTTCTTCGTCGAGAGACATTAGATTGGGAGATGCAACAACCTCAATCCCATGTACACACTGAGGATTCGAGAGACCCCGATAATGCTTTCGTTGCATTCTGTGTGATCGAACAAAACCTTTTTCAGCCCCAAATGGGAAGGAAGGCTCACCTTGGCGAGAATGCCCGTTCATGTAACTTCTAAGCTGCATTTTACC
The DNA here is from genome assembly GCA_033996785.1 of Trichosanthes truncata. Classification (NCBI taxonomy): domain Eukaryota; kingdom Viridiplantae; phylum Streptophyta; class Magnoliopsida; order Cucurbitales; family Cucurbitaceae; genus Trichosanthes; species Trichosanthes truncata. Next base: position 56,275,718 of record JAWPNB010000003.1, read on the forward strand.
TAATGCATTCTCAGGCCTCTCCTTGAAAGCCCACATGTACATGTTCTCCATGTCATGTTGGACCATAAAAACATCAATCTTAAGATCTGATTTCTCAAATCCTGAAACACCGTTGCTATCACGAGTAATCTTAGCCTTCGATTTCTCATTTAACACAGGCTTGAAGTAGAAACTAAAGAAAAACCAAGCACCCCAAATGCTGTCTACTCGCTTGGTGCATTTTCGTACAACCTTCGGAACAGTAAGAAAACTTTCAGTCTCATAAACTTGTGAAGCAAGCCCAACATCTAAAATGTTACAGTGATCGGAATTCCATGGCTGCAGAGTGTAGCTGCAATCAGTTGACAATGGTAAATTTATATCGGGTGGACGGGAAAGGACGATCTGTCTATTCGTTTCCAAATCCAGTTCTTCGTGAGACGAGGCACTCGAATCCATGAATAAAAGTGTAGATGGGTGATGATTCTCCAGTGAAAGGGCTGTGAGGAGAGAATCTCCCATTTCAGCTCATCTCTTATGGAGTCATATTTGTTTCTGGGAAGTTGAATATTGTCATGGCAAAAGGGAAAAAAAGGGGAAAAAAACAACACCGACTGAAGAAAATAACCCTGTAAACACTCTGATGATGTCAATCACCAGTGTATCTCCCCTCCATCAAAACCCTAGATTTTCCAACCAGAAAACAAATTACTCACAGACTCAATGATTAGAGAAAAATGAACAAACAATCCCAACAAAAACAAATAAAGCAAAACAACAAATCCAATCCACAACAAGAAGAAACCAATGTTCGATTAAAACATATACTTCTCAATCTCCAATACACTAAATCGAATCGCAACCTTCCTCAAAAATGCCCCAAATCACTCCAAAATCACTCGGAAACGCCGATTTCAGATCCCAAAAAAAAAACCCCAATCAAATCCATCATAGAAATCAACGATTAACCCCGCAAAAGAAAACGAGAAATGGTCAAGAAAATCTAAAGAAAACCCAGAAATCGAAAAGAAAAAAGTCGAAGGGATCTACCTTTTGGGATAAGCATCGGGGAATCGAGAAGTAGAAGGGCCTCCAAAACCGACAGCAACGTTCATCTCCATCGTATCGTCAACAACCATCCCTCTTTGCTCAGTTCTTCAATTTCTTCTTCTTGTTCCCCTTCTTCTTCCTGACCAAAAAACCAGAGAAAAAAATGGAACGAAACAGGGCTGCGCGGCAGGTATCAAAAGGGTAACGAGGGATTTTGGAGTCGAATGCCGCAGCCTTGTTTTAAAGGAGAAATTTCGCTGGTCAAAACCAAAACTACAGCATAACCCACTTTGAAAAATCTCTGTTGGCTTTTTATTCTCCCCTTTTTAACTACACTAGGAAATATTTCTTATCAAAGAGAGAGCAAAACAAACAACCAAACAAACTCTCTGTAAGCCTTAATTTGTTGGAATTAATGGCTAAAGAAACTTTAAGATTTTGTAATAAAGTTTATACAATACAACGAGATCATCACTTCCCATAAAGTGAATTGGAGTTTGTTATTTAATTAAGATTCATTTAAAGAAAAGTTGAAGATTTGTATTAGGCAGTCTAATCACCACCCAGAAAGGCCAAAAAGGGAAAGGGGAAAGTGCAGAGCATTATTACAGGAAAATAAGCCACCCAACGACTCCAAACCATAAAAAAAGGTAGAAGAAGATAGAAGTTGATTTGGGATCAATGATTACGTTATAAGCTCTATTGGAAATAGAATATAACCCATTCACAATTTTGGGTGAATTTCAAAGGCTACTGATCAGAATTTAAATCTACAAATTAGAAATGTAGACCTATAGCTTTTTCTTTTCTATTCTATTCTTTTCTTTTTCTTCATCTACTTTTTGTTTTTTTTTTTTGGAAAGGAAATGAAGACTTGTAGCCAATGGAAAATTTATTTGCTAAATTATAGAAAATACTCCTAAACTATGAGTTTTGTTTTAATAATATCCTTAAACTTTAAAAAGTTTCAAAAACACCCCTAATCTTTCAAAAATGTTCAAAAATATATTTACCGTTAAGTTTTTTATGGAAAACATTGAAGTTTCATTTCAATAAAAAAAAATACCTCGACCTTTCAAAAATACTCTTGTCCTTTCAAAGGATTTCAAGAATACTCTTACTGTAAAATGTTTCTTCTTCTTCCTTTTCGTGTAGATTCTTCCTCTATGAAAACTTATGAGAATGAACGGATTATTAGCATTTGAAATGCCGTAGTAACAATTTGACCAAATAAGCTCCAAAAATCCAAAATTGTTGGAAAGGTAAAAAAAAAACAAAGAAAGAAAAATTGTTGTTGGAAAGGTGGATTCATGTAGGGATTTGTTCAATTCTTCGAAGATGAAGGATAATTTTTCGTCGCCTTGCTTCGTGGGATCGATTTCTAGCTCAAATTCGTTTAAAATTCAACTACCCAGGTGCTTGAATTTGACATCAAATTGTGGAGATGAAAAATAAATTCTCGATGACCCACCTACCGCTTCCATCTCCAGGTTTGTTGTCTTTTATTGCATCAAGATTAACACTCGAATTTGAAGTTCATTTGTGACTTTGTGTTTGCTTTAAACTTTTGGGTTTCCCTTTAGCAATCATTAAGGTAGCATTAAACTTGAAAATTTAAGGCATGCTACAACTAATAGAACAATCAATTGAAAAATGCTAGCTAGCTAGACTAACGCGCAATGGCTTTCTCTATGTTGGTATTGCGTAAATTTATTCAATACAATACTGCAAGTGTACGAGTCAAGTTTTAATATAGTGTAAGAATGTCAGAGTATCGTCCACAGGATTGGTGTTCTAGTTCACTTAATTACAACGAATACAACCATCCAATTTTATTTAGAGAAATAAATAGAAAGATGAATAAGATCAAAACAAAATAAAAATATAAAATAAAAGATGGAGAACAATCAGGAGAGAGATGTCTTAGGAAGTTGATTTCACCAATCAGACTAACGATTCAATTAATTAAACAATCAAGATTGACATACAAATAATCCATAAGTCAGGAAGAAAAAGGTAAAAATGGTCTCTTACAAACATAATAAAATGTCAAGGGTATTAATGAAACTTTAACGTTTTTCATCCAGAACTTAACAATAAGGGTACTTTTGAACGTTTTTGAAAGGTCATGGGTATTTTTGAAACTTTTTAAAGTTCAAAAGCATTATTGAAACGAAACTTTAACGTTTTCCATCCAAAACTTAACGGTAAGAGTATTTCTGAATGTTTTTGAAAGATCATGAGTATTTTTGAAACCTTTTAGGGCCTGTTTAGGGCGCTAAGTAGATTATAATAGTCTGAGTTATAATAATCTGTAGAGTTAAATAACTCTGCACCCCAAAAACAAACTATGATAATGCAGACTAAATAACTATGCATTTTATATACATATTATATAACTCCACATATTATTATAACTCACAGACTATTATAACCCACTTAGTGCCCCAAACAACCCTTTAAAGTTTATGGGTATTATTGAAACAAAACTCATGGTTTAGGGGTATTTTCTATAATTTAGCCAAAATTATTCAATGAGATCACTATAATGTAGTTGTCTCTTAATAACCATTAGATGTATATTAAAAAATATGTATGCCCTCTAATAATCATTAGATAAAAGTTCAAGGTATTTTTGCAGTATCTCTCTCATACATCTAACGGTATAAAATTATCAACCACATTGTGGTGATCTCCTCGAATAATTTTCCATAACATATGGGTTACAAAGCTCATTAGATGAAGTCAAAGTTTCATACTATTCTCTTAATAGCTAATCACTGCTTGGTGACCCGTAAATAAAGTACGGAACTTTATGGTAATTTATTGTTCACTTTGTTACTTTCTTGCTTCTTTTTTTTTTTCTTATTTGATTAAATAATAAATTTAGTTCTTAAATTTTGATAGATATGTCTATTTTGTTTTTAAATTTCCTAGAGCGTTCAAAACTTGCATTTAGTTTTCAGCTGATGGGTTATATGAAGTTTATGAGATGAAGTCCAAAGTCAAAACGAAGAATCAACTTTCTTACTATTCTCTTAATCCCCACCTAATGATCCATAAATAAAATATGGAACTTTATAGTGATTTATTGTTCATTTTGTAATTTCCTTTCCTTTCTTTTCTGTTTTTTATTTGGCTAAATAATAAATTTAGGTTTTTAGTTTGGATAGTCATGTCTATTATGTTCTTAAACTTTAATGGTACACTCAGATATGGGTTAGGTTTAGAATGAGCTTTCAAAGCCAACTGACATTTAGGTGATGAGTTGTTAAACCCAGTTTAATGGAAGAAACCAACGAGCTTAAAAAATAGGAAAATTGTGTGTAATGTCTACAAATAAATAACTATAATAAAAAAAATATTAAAAAAAAGTTTTATATTTGGGATTATGTCTACTTTATTTAGAGGAAAGAATGTGAATAAAAATAATTGTCCATCCTACCCCTAAAATATATCGCTATCTACATTCAACCTAATTCAACCGCAAGATCTTCTATAAACAAATCTCCCTAATGTTTTGCAACAAATTTTGTTGATATAGCCTTTTTTGTGGGGAAAAATAGCAAATTCTTTCAAACTAAATTTCAGAAGCTTTCCTCCAATTTTGAACTTGAGTTTCAATGACTCTATGGGTTGCATTGACAACTTCCAAGTCGTTCTTCATGATGTTTTTAAAAATATATATATATTCTTAGTGTGTTTAGGCAGCCATTGTAGAAGTAGAAGCTTAGGTTGGTGTTGTTGATATTGAAACTTGCATTTCCCTCCAAAGCTCAAGGTGAAGCACAAGAGGAGCACTTCGAGGGAAGAATTGAGGAAATTATTTGGCAAATTTTGAAGTCTTCACCTGCGAAAAGAGAGAGAGAGAAATGAAATCGAGTTTTTTTTTCTATGGACGAAGAAAAAAACAGATTGGACAGAGGAGGAGTTGGGAGTTTGCAGCAGGAGTTGGGAAGATGTTTTTTTTTAAGAAAAAAATCCATAAATGGCCAAAACACGTCCTTCGAAAACCTCTCCTCATAGAATATGTATATAAGGGGAGTTTGCAGCAGGAGTTAGGAGGATGTATATAAAGGCAAGGAAGCTCATAGATAATAGGTATACATAAGATTAACAACAAATGTAGATGGTATATAACAACATGTACACAACATCTTTTTCCAAACTAAAGGGTGTGTATATATAGTACATACAATAATGTCGTGTGTAGATTAGTCTAACAAAGACACAATGGAAAATATGATGTGTACATGCTATGTATATAAAGACAGGACAACTCATATATAATTTGTATATAACAACAAATACAAAGGATTAACAGAAAAATACAGGGGTGTATAACAGGATGTATACAACATTTCTTCCCAGACTAAAGAATGTGTATATATCATACATACAATGATGGCGACTGGAAGGTCCCAACGGAATGAAGCAAACAAAATCGTAATGAGGGTTTCAACCACAAGAAAACAATTCGATGGAATGGAGGAATGAGGGTTTCGTGAGCCTCCTTTTTGGTTGTCAACATGAAAAATGTTCAAATGCTTGAGGTTTGGTGAGTGTCTCCAACTGATGCATTAAATGAAACCATGTAAGTGTAACCTTGATTTGACACTATTTCATCGTTTAAAGCAAAATGGTTTATTAAGCATCCATACTTATGTTCACAGGGGTAATTACATTTGCAGGGGTATATGAGTATGTGTAATTAATAGTATTGAGACATTTATCCAAATCCCAAATCTCAAATATGAAACATATTTGTCCATATTTCATTATCGTTTTTTTTAGACATTACTTACAATTTTTCAATAATAAATTAGTGGTTGAGGTGCCTTGATTATGAATGAATTAATTTACATTTGGGGGGAACTAGCATTAATTATTTACTAAAATGTTATTCATTTGTCGATGCCTGGAGTGTAAATACATGTATATGCAGATGTTATGAGCTACTATCTTTATATTTTAATTTAGACATTTGTTCAACTTAGTTTCATCGAGTTCTAATTGTTCTTTGTGTGTTGGATTTTTTTTTTTTTTTTTTGTGTTCATCGGAAAGCTCATGTACCCACACTATTGTTTGAATTAAACAAAATGATGATTTGAATTTAACAGAACGATTATTTGAATTGTTACAACGTTTTTATTTCCCTCCATTATTAAAAAAAATATACACACATTTTTCTCCTAGATACACTCAATTTTGTTAGCCACAATTTTAGGTACTAGAAACCCATAAATCTCTAACGATGATATTTTTGTCCAAATGCTTATAGTATATTTTAGGGAAAAACTATTTAGCCATTTTTGTAAAATAAAACTTGTTTAGACATTTTTCAAGCTATATGGGTTAAATTTAGACATTTTTCTTGTTGCCCCTAAAAAATAGTTCACGATTTAAGACCTTACACAATTTTCTAAACTTTGGTATCCTAAACATGTACCATAAAACACAAATTTTTTGAACCTATGTTTCCTAAACCCTCATGCTAACTAAATCTAGACTATGCAAAACTTGTATCCCAAACGCAATCTTAAAATTTCAATTACATTTCTAAATTTTGAATTCTTATTTGGTATAATTTTGTTGGTTAACATAATTAACTAAATGATGATATGACATTTCTATTCGTCAATAGTAAACTAAATTTTCGTGACAGATAGATTATCAAAAGAAATAGACAACAAGATAAAATAGAGTAACATAATCTATAAAAGAAATTTGTTACATTACACGTACCACTTTACGATTATAATCAAATAAAAAAATGAGAAACAGGAATGTTATCAAGTGTTAAAAGGGAGGTGAAGACACATGAAGGATATTTAGAAATTAGAAACAATCATGTGTTGGCCACTAAGCCACTGCATTGCACAGGCTATAGCATCAGGTTGGGGCCTCACCAACACTTTTTAATTTATCTCAAAAGTCTTATTAGAAATGATCTTCTCCTCCAATACAAAGTGAGATACTAAAAAAAAAAACCTAAAAACAATTGCAAAAAAAAAGAAAAAAAAAAGAAAAAAAAAGTGAGCTGCTTTCCTTTATATTCCTGTGGTGCATATTCATTTAATTTATATTCAACTTTTTCTTGAGGTTCCCTATCAAATATAAAATATCTCATTCTTCCACCTCAAAAGAAACCAATAATATACCCTAAGTCACACATCAAGGTTTTTGACATATTTAATTTATGGTACCTTGAGGGGGGGTTTTGGTGTATTTTTCAAAAATTACTCCATGGGAAAATAGTAAAAAGACTATTTTTGTTTTTTTTTAAATTATTCTTTTTGCTACACGATATTTTGTTTACACAAGATTACATTAAAAAAAGTATTCAAATATTAAAGACTAAAATATATATATATATATTTAACTTGTTCGAATGTGTAAGAGAAAACATTTTTTTTTTCTTTTTTGCACTGAAGACTGTTGTTATTTTTAAATATAGAAATATTTAAGTTTAAATTCTATTTTGATCCCATAATTTTTAGATTCGTTCTATTTGGTCTCTAAACTTTCAAAATGTTTATTTTAACCTTTAAACTTTTAGATATGTCTCATTTTGGTCTTTGGACTTTTTAAATATCTATTTATTAACTCTCAAACTTTCAAAAAAATAATCATTTTGGTCCTTATTTTTATTTCGTGTTTACCAAATTAATGATGTGGCTTTCAGAATATGTACTAGCATGTTAATTTGAGCGTGATTTCAAGCCACATAGGTTAGATATGAGCATTGGACAAGTAGAAATTTGGTGGATAAATAATGTAACAAGGATCAAAATGGTTGTCTTAAAAAAGTTCAGGAAATAAAATAGACATTATGAAAGTTTAGAGACCAAAATAGAAAAAACATATAAATTTAGGAATCAAAATGAATATTTTAAAAGTTTAGGAACTAAAATAGAACAAACTTAAAAGTTTAGGGACAAAAATGAAATTTAAACCAACGATATATTTAACTATTAGTTTCAAACAAGATTCTAAAGACAGGTTTGAAATGACTTTTTAAATACTTAAAAAAATATTTTTAATGTAGAAAAAGTGTTTTTAAGCCCTTAATAAGTCAGACCAAATCAACCTTAAATTTGCTTGATGAAATCTTCTAAAATTATTGTGCCTTTTATCACTTTTTATATTCCTAATTTCCCATCTCTCACAAAGGACGACCTAGCTTTTATATTCATAATCTTTTTTATAATATATGTATTCATATCAGACTATTTGTTCAAGGGTTTTGTTACTAGGGTTTGGATTGTATGAAAAATGTGTTAAAAAGAAGTTTAATTAGAATTTAAATAACTCGATAGGTAGGTTTATGATTTGTAAAATGTAGTCTATTTTAGAAACAATAGTTTATGCATTTTGTAAATTCGTAATTTAAGATAAGTAAATTCACTCATCAAATATAGGTCGTTTGACTTCCTATTTTCTATTGGTACGTGACTAATATAGGTTGTTTGACTTCCTATTTTCTATTAGTGCGTGACTTATATAGTTATTAGGATGAATAATATAAAATATAACTGATTAAAATGTAATTTTGGATTTGACTAAAAGTTATTCCTCCATGTCCCACAACCTCTCTTTTCTAAAAAGTAATAATGATGACTATATTTAATTAATTAATGTGCTTAATTATTCATTCTAATGGAGCATTATATTAGACTTAGTCTACATCTCAATAATGTCTTTGTGGTCCATTATGATAAGTGGGTGATAATTTTGACAATACCATGTTCTTCAAGCCTAATGCTTGCTTATATTTCTTTGTACTTTTCTTCTTATTTCTATTCCTTCTTGAATTATTAGTCTCTATGTATTGAACTCAAAAAATATATATATACTAATCTCTATGTATTATTGAAGGAGAACAATTAATTTCAAATTAAAATTAACCCAAATTATATATGATACGCTTTAGTTGTACTTGTTAATTAGACGAACCTTCACTAATAATGATAAATTTATGATGTATGGATTATTATTTTATTCATAAGATTCAGAGCATTTAGATCCATCCATTGCAATATTTTTCTCACCTTTTTAAAGTTGCATAAATGGTTTGTAAGTTATAATTTAAAGTAATGAAATTATAGTCAAGTGAGCATAACTCAATGGTAATTGACATGTACTCTTTTTCTTAAGGTTGAAGGTTCAATATTAGTTGTAAAAGAAAAGTAATAAGTTCCGAGAAAAATTGAAAAATAACCGGTTGAATCGTAAAATGAATATTACTCTAACCACTCATATGATTTATCAAATATTAGAGGAAAGACTATCCATTACTTTTTTTTTCTTTTTTTAATAATTATTTATGGACATAGATAGACACGTTTGAAAGATGTGTGAATTACTACCATTATTTATCACTCCATAGGTAAGGTTCAAAAGAATATCACATGAAGATTTGACTTTTCTTTGCAATAATATTATAGTGCAATGTATGTTTTTGTAGACTTGAGAATGCACACCTAAAATTGAAATTTTCACAGAGTAACATAATGCAATAAGCAATAATTGAATATTATTGGGTCAATATTGTCAAATCAAAACTTTCAATTTTATTCTTGCTGCCATAATGATTTACAATGTGTGTCAATATATATATATATATATATATATATATATATATATATACTTTTTATTTTAACTATTTGAATTTTTGTCCGCTTTTCTTTTTTTATCTTTTCTTCTTAAAATTTCAATTTTAGTCCTTTAACTTTTATTGAACTTCACATTTGATTCTTACCATAAAAAAATTACTTTAAGTTATAATCAAAATATGATGTAACACCATCCATTACTCGTTTCTCATATATAAACTATCACTTTAGTACTAATAACCATTTGTGAAGAGACTAATACAATTGGCTAAATTATAGAAAATACCCATGCATGAACTTTGTACTTTGTTTCAAAAATATTCTTGAATTTTCAAAAGTTGGATTAATATCCTTAAACTTTCAAAAAAAAAAGTTCAAAAATACCATTACCGTTAGTTTTGAATGGAAACCGTTAGTACTTTGTTTCAAAAATACCCCTAAACTTTCAAAAGTTTCATTAATATCCTTGAAATTTCAAAAAAAAGTTAAAAAATATCATTACCGTTAATATATAGACATGAATCGTTAATACCTCATTTTAAAAATACATTTGAACTTTCACATTAATAACCTTAACATTAAAAAAAAACAAAAGGTTAAAAAATGTCCTTACCATTAGTATATGAACGAAAACCGTTTTTCTACACCTGATTACCTCCCTATTCTATTTCCTCTTTCTCCTTATTTGCTTCAATCTATGTCCTAACACTTCTCTATTTTTCCTCTTTTTTTTCCTTTCTTTTTCAATTCCCTTTTACTCTTTTCTTCCATTTTTCAATCTTTAAAACCTCCCTCATTTCTCCTATATTCTTAAATATTAGAACTTTAAATAAACAAGAAGAACTCTCTCTCACTTCTAAGCATGCCAAAACATAAATATAATAAATTTTAACACCTAAATAGTCAATGTCTTTGAAGTTATTTTGAGTTGGAAAATAACCAATTTGAAAACAGTTCCTATCGATACCTTCATTTTTTTTTTCATATAGATACTCTAATTTTTTTCTCCATTTGTCCAATTCTCAATCATGAGGAACTTTCTTAACTGACCACGACAAATAGACTAATTTGAACTGCAAAAAAAATTAACAAAATCTTCATCTGCTACAAATTTGGTAATGCATATGTTTTCATTATTTTCCCTCCCACTAGATGTACTCAAAATTATGACCCAAATTCTCAACATGTCTCTCTTTTTGTGTAATAAACCCAAACATACTAACTCAAATGACTAACGCACAACCTTGTTAAAGCATTTAAGTCCTATGGTCTCTTGGTGGTTCCATTATTCTCCTTTCTTCTTGCTATAGTCTATATACCTTGATTGAAATGGGTAATTTTAGAGATTGAAAAATAGAAGAAGAGAGTAAAGAGGGTATTGAAAAAGAAAGGGAAAAAAGGGAAAAAAAATAGAGAAGTGTTAGGTCATAGATTGAAGCAAATCAAGAGAGAGAATAAATGGGAGAGTGAGGTAATGGGGTGTAGATAAATGTGTTTCGTTCATATACTAACGGTAAGGGCATTTTTTAACCTTTTTTTTTAAGGTTAAGGGTATTAATACAACTTTTGAAAGTTCGGGGGTATTTTAAAACGAGGTACTAACAATTTTTGTTCATATACTAATAGTAAGGGTATTTTTTGAAGGGAATAATCAAATTAAACCCAAACGGAAGCGTAGGAATCGGTTTGAGTTTATTTAGAATAAAATAATAATATTATGATTAAGCATAACATACCTTGAAAATATGAAGAATCTTCTGGCAGATCTTTATCTCTTCCACAAAGTCTTCCTAGCAATGACTCGAACACAGGATCAAGGCTTGTGGGAGCCTCTTGAAAGAAAATCCACAAGGGATTAAAGAGGAAGAGGTCTAGAGAGAATTCTCTAATTCTCTCTATTGAGGAGATGTGTGTTGTGAAGAATGTCTAATGGCTCACCCCTAGGGTCCTATTTATAGGGGTCTAGGGAAAATAATTAAATAATATATTTTAATATCTAATATATTAAAATATATTTATCTAACCAATTTGAATCTTATTCAAACCTTTAAAATTCTCCTATGACATCTATTTCCTAATTTGAATCCAATTCAAATTTAATAAATATTTTTTCTTTAATGTATCTAATATACATTAATTATTTTAATATTCAATGTATCAAATACAATAAATATATTTTCCTCTTTTATATTTAATATATCTAATATATTAAATATTAATTTGAACACTTCAAATTAAATATTAATTTGAACATTTCAAATTTTTCTTTCAACTAAATTGATCTTTTAGTGTTACTATGAGCTAGCAAGGGGACCTTATGGGCCTACAGATTATAAGCTCCAATGATACAAAATTAATTAATTAAGGGCCCGTTTGATAACCATTTGAGTTTTTGTTTTTAGTTTTTAAAAATTAAGCTTGTTTTCTCTCAATTTCTCTACAATGGTTTTCATCTCCCTTAAGGAAGCATTTCAATTCTTAGCCAAATTTTAAAAACAAAAACAAGTTTTTGGAAACTACTTATTTTAGTTTTCAAAACATTGCTTGGTTTTTGAAAACATAGGTAAAAAAGAGATAACAAAACAAGTAAATCCATAAGTGGGAGTAGCATTTATAGGCTTAATTTTCAAAAATCAAAAACAAAAAACCAAATGGTTATCAAACGGGGCCTAAACTCTTTAATTAATCAATTAGTTTAATTAATTAATTTTCATTCATTAACTCTAGGGTCACTCCACAATAGACCTAGAGTTGTACTCTTATGCTCTATAGGACAAGTTGTGTCCATAGATATAATCATTATATGCAAGTCGAACCTTCACGAGTTGTTCGTAATTACAGTTGGGTCAAAAGTCCGTTTTACCCCTATAATTACATCTTGCACCTTAAGTACCACTGATCCTCTAATGAACAATCTATTTCTAATCTAATTATAAACTAAGTCCCTCTCAGGCCAGTGAGAGGGTGGGGCCCCATTGTTCAAGTCCCGAAATCAGCACTTAAGGGAACTACTTATCTACTTACCCTATATGGGAAGGAGTGAATTCCATCTTGTGAGATTATGTTCCCAACTCCCTATTTGGTCAAGTCCCCAAAATGGTAGAAATATTGAATCGGCTATAAAAGCCACTCTCACCCATGCAAATCAAAGGACAAGCCCTCACAGACAGGAGTTCATAACTCACTCAGAATTAAGATCGAGTCGCATATGATCATCCTGATGAAATATTAATCTTCTCAATTAACGGATTTATAAAGATATATTAAATATTTCGTGGTCCAGTCTTATACAAACTCATTGTATAAGATACCTCCACTCACATTTCTCCACATGAATGATTTGGATCAAATCATTTGTAACTATTACAAAGTGGGCGGTATCAATAGTGTTACCAGGATAAGGCACCCAACCTTATCCATATACAATGAACCTTTAGGTTATTTCTTGAACATGATCCTCTCGTATGTCAACCACATACTGTTCAAGATTACAATAATACCTTGGATTTTTCATATAATGGATAATATTATATTGAAAATAAAATAATCAAAATTATTATTAATTATGAGGCTTTAGGACATAAATCCCAACATTTTTGAACTTTTTTTAAAAGTTTAAGTGTATTTTTGAATCTTTTTTTAAAAGTTTAAGGGTATTAATGAGACTTTTAATAGTTCAGGGGTATTTTTTAAACAAAGTACTAATGATTTCCATCTAAAACTAATAGTAAGGGAATTTTGTAACTTTTTTTGAAAGTTTAAGGGTATTAATTAAACTTTTGAAAGTTCAGGGGTATTTTTTAAACAAAATACAAAGTTCAGGGGTATTTTTTATAATTTAGCCTAATACAATGTGACATAATTTAGATTTCTCTAAGATATTTAATTGCTACATAAAGAAAAAATACTCTCCATTTCCATCTATACTTTATCTTAATTGGGATTTTTGTACGGATGACCTCTTTTCAGAGGGTTATCGATGGATGACCTACTTTTAAAAGTTAACCATACATAACATTCTGTTGTCGTCAGCACTCTCGGTCTAGGACAAAAAGACCGACAAAAGTCGCATTCCAATTGACCCTTGCTCTGGTTTCCAAAAGACTCGTTAATGCAGTGTGATTCACTTCTGTACTTCCGTTAACGCAATGCGATGTTTTCTTTTATTTTCTTTTAACAAGAAAACTCTCGATCTGGGTTATTTAATTGATTATGGAATCTTTAATTCGATGGGACTCTCGGTCTGGGTTATTTGGCAAACTTTTGTACGCCATCAGTCTGGGTTCTTTTCGACCCGATATGTCCATTTCTATTTTTTTATTCTTTTTTCTTTTAACAACAAAACTCTCGGTCTGGGCTATTTTATTGATTGTGAATTCTTTAATCTAATGGGAATCTTGGTCTGGGTTATTTCACAAACTTTTGTACGCCCTCGGTCTGGGATATCTTCACGGACCAGGACAATTAGTCAATTGAATTAGCTATAACTCACTGGCAGTTTTTCCAGCCAGGCCATTTCATCATAACCCCAGGAAGGACCAAGACGGTCAATCAACCGAATTGGCTATAACTCACTGGCAGTCTTCCCGCTGAACTTTTCCCGGCTATCCACTATCCTCATACCAACCAAAAAGATCAAAGATGCAGCCAACACAAACATATATAGTCAAAAGTGTTATTATAAGATTCATTGAACAATATGAAATGAGATTTTCGTATTAACAAAGAGAGTACAATTGATAATTATAATTTATGAGGATTAGTTGACCCAAAACTAAGTTATTCTCGTCATATTTGTATGTCTTGTTGAACAACGAGCAAGCTAAAAATAGTATTTATGAGATAAATTCAAGAAAGCTTGTCGATGTATTGAAAAGGAGAAAAGAAATGGAAAAGAGATTGGGAAGTAAGCTAATTTTGTTGTTTTTGTGTAGATTTGGAGCAATTATGAAATTGCAATTGCATTCCACTTTCGAAAATGCAATTGCATTTCCGTGGGAAAACAAGATGGTGGACAAAAGAAAAATTCAATTGCATTCCACTTTTGAAATGCAATTGCATTTTCTGGAAATCTCAATTGCCACGGGAATCACAGAAAATGGAAACCCAAGATTGAAGCAGCACGAAGATGGAAACCCAAGCCCTCAATGCCTATAAAAACAGGGAGAACGAAGCAAAACAGATTTGGGTTTATACCAAAATTTATGGAATTAATCAATTTCTAGGAGATTTTTCAGCCCAATCTCATGCCCTAAAGTTGGCCCAAGATCGAAGGAGCACGAAGATGGAAACCCAAGCCCTCAATGCCTATAAAAATAGGGAGAACGAAGCAAAACAGATCTAGATTTTTCTCTGTCGGACAACAGCTCAAGTTTTCATTTTTTCGATCTTCTTTACAGCAATTGTTGTCATTGAGCACTGTAATTTCTGAGTTTGATCCCTCCTCAATGAAAGTTTGAGGAGGTGAAGATCCAACTGCCCTGGAAAGGGTATGTGGTTCAATCAAAGTAAGGAAACTTCGTTAGCGTTGTTACTCTGTTTCTATTCAGTTTTATTCAGTTTAATCCCTCTGTTTTCTGCTCAATTTTATTTATATAGTTGGTCTCTGTTTTAATCCAATTTTTATAAGTTGTTGAAGTTGAATTAACTAGTGAATCCTGGGTTTTGTTCTCCTTCGTCTTTTTATAATAAGTTTGTTGATTTGTGGAAATTACATCTCCACAAAGTTTTGAATTTTTCATTAAGTACTCATTAAGTACTATTACTGCCCTTGAAATTTTGGTTGAAAGTTAGTTTAAAAGGTAACAAACGTGCTGTCTTTGAATTTTAGCATTGACTTTGCAAGTGTTTTGAGTTATTGGATTGGGTTTACATCAAAGTATTCTTATTAAATTTCAGTTTGATTTGCTCCATTATTCTGGAATTTAATTCTCTTACTTTGGTTATTAAATATGAGTGTTATAGCAATTAAATTGTGGTTTTTCATTTCTCTCATAATGAGCTAATTTCCTTTTTCGAGATTCAAGTTAGTGAATTCCCTAGAAGAAAGATGTAAAGCTTAAAAATATATTCAATCAAGTTAACACTCGAGACTTTGTTTGTTTTTGTTTAATAACATGGGTAAACCTAGCCAGATAACTAATGATTGCTTATCAAGCTTGAACTTAATACCGAAAAGGTTAAGAGAAAGTAGATGTCACAAAAGCAATGAAGGAAAAGGCTTAGAAATAAGTTCTAAACATCGACTCTAGACATAGAGCGAGACTCCAAAATCATTAGAATTGTGCACGAAATTATCTAAGTTAGATTAGCTATAGAAATATAGGTTTAATCACTTAGCCTCCTAAAGATTTTGAAACAAAATTGAATAGTAGTCAAATTCTGTTTACTTAGTGGCATTTCTTTCCAAAGGGGCATAAGCAACTTGGATCCATTTTTTCTTAATTATTGACTTTCATTTATTTTCTTTAGCAAAATCAACCTCTCAAGCATTTTTACACCCTTGGTTACCGCAATCGTATTTTGTAAACAAATTTGTGTCATCTTCATAGACTTTGTTAAAATCTGTTCCCTTGGGTACAATAATCTAGAGTACTTCCAGTTTCCTATTACTTTGATCACGTGCACTTGTGTGTAGCTCTGATCAACAGTACATGTTCGTTTTGAAATGGCTAGAAGTACAATAATTCGACCAGTGAGATCAAGTGTCCAATCACTTCAGCACTTGCTTGCTTATGGTCATGATTCAACATCTCTATAAAGCATGTGTGCTCGTTTACGTACTTCAAGATCCTGAAGATATCACACTCATGCATCTTAATTGTGCGAAGTCTCCAATTGCAGTCATTCAACATCTCTATAGAGCATGTGTGCTCGTTTATGTACTTCGAGATCCTGAAGATATCACACCCATGCATCTTAATTGCGCAGAGTTTCCACTTGTAGTCATCGCTAACGCATCGCACATTGTATAGATCCTTTGTTGATTTCAAAACCCTAAACTCAAAGTTCTTATTCTTTGCAAATACTGAAATTCTCGTTTTTAGGTCCTTCTTACAAAAGAAAATTTGGCCAACCTCAACGTCACCCCCACCTCCACGCATAACAATGTCCCTCGTGGTTCCATTATTAATTACAGACGAGGGACCCGTTGCTCTAGCTTGTACAGCTAGGCAATCACTTCTTGTCCTATTCACCTGCACCCTATGTTCCTCATCCAATAGTGGCATTGTTTTTTCATGCACATGGATGTGTTGTTCATGATCTACCACTTGAGTCTTCATGTGTACATTTTCCACGTCGACAAAGTCTTGTGCATAATCGTCTCAATCATACAGATTCCCACCTAATCCGTCATCTACTTCAGGCTGTGATGAAGAAAAAAAATCTCACGGGCCCGTGTTGTCATTGTCTAATAACATTACACTTGGGAAATGACCCATCTCCCTCTCAAACTAGTCTATGTCCTGCACTTGATCAAACCCCGAACAACCCTCATCATTATGAGAACTAAACTGCAATTCATTCCCTACTTCATACCCTACCTTATTCCCTACCTCATTCCTTATCTCATCTTCCTTTTCTTCTTCATATTCAGGTTCATAATCTTAATCCTCTTCTTCCTCATTAAACCAAACCATTATATGTGTGTGTGTGTGTGTGTGTGTGTGTGTGTGTAAATATGTGTAATTTATATTCTAGAATGTAGCCCATGCTCATTTCCTTGATTTTGACCCAACTCCACCATGCCCAGTCACGTCCACCAACCCTTTTGATAAGATTTCATTTTTTTAATAAAAAACATGAAAACCCTAATTGAAATAGAATAAATTTCTTCTTATTCTCACTTCTCCCAATTTCCAAACGGCACATTCTCTGCAATTTCTTTCTTTTCTTCTTCTTCTCTGCATTTTCTTTTGATTCTTTTTCTCCTATGCCGCCTCTAAAAAAACCAACCACCCATTAGTCACTTGTCAACGACGGCCAATCGACACCGACACAACAGAGAAAGAGAGATACCGAGCCATTACGAGTGCTTATTACAGGGGAGAAGTGGGTGCACTTTTGGTATATGATATTACCAAGAGACAAACATTTGACAATGTCCAAAGATGGCTACGTGAACTGAGAGACCATGCTGATTCAAACATTGTGATCATGATGACCGAAAACCTGGCCGATCTGAACCATCTCGGAGCAGTTTCGGTTGAAGATGCTTAGCTTTTGGTAGAAAAAGAAGGGTTGTCATTTCTCGAGACCTCAGCCTTAAAGGCCTTGAATGTTGAGAAGGCTTTTTAGACCATTTTCTTTGTCTTTTCTCCCTTTCATTTTGCTAATCTTAATTTAGAAATTAAGGTGAATAGTATGCCATCTTCTTTATCTCTATTTTCTCCATTTCATTTTCCTTTTCCTAATTTCTACTACCGATTACTAACTCAGTAGTTTTTTAGTTTTTTGTTTGTATGTTTTAACTCTTAAAAATAAAGATGGAAAAGAATAAAATATAACTATTTATTTAGAACACAAGATTTGGGAGTCGATAAAACGCAAATCAGTATATCATTAACATATAAAAAATCAAAATAGGTTATAACAAAACCAAACTGACTTGTATCGAATCTAGACGGTTCAGTTCAAAAACTGAAACCGAGGAATCTCGATTTTTTTCGGTTTAGCATCCTGTAAAATCGACATGTTCGATTCGATCCATGGTTTTACTCAAAATCGAACCGAACCGAACTGTACACACCCCTAGGCACCACAAGCCCTACCATTTCGCCTCTAGTGTAAGAACATGAGTACTCGTGCCAAACACCACCGTAACGAATGAATACACACTTGTTTTCCATCCTTGAAGTGAAGAGAAGAAAAAATCTTGTTTCCAGCTCTGTATATTGCTTCCCAAAATGTTTGCACGTTCTCACATTGGATTCAATTACTCTAAAATTTATCTAAAATGTTCTATGTATAATGGGAAGTAATTTGATTGGTGGTTGGTTGGATGTGAGTTAATTTGATGGTCCTCTCAAATGTCAAGCACATTATTTACTCCCATTTTCTAAGGGTCAGCCCACAACCAACCTTCTCATAATAATTAGAGTGTGAAATTTAATGTCATTGTCCTCTCAAATTTAATCTAATTATGATCTCAAATCTAATATGATTGTGCTCTCATTCTCCTTTCAGGTTTTCCATCATAATTGTGATATACGTCCAAAGTGATACTAACCATCGAGAGTAGCCTTCACGTACAGGAAAAAAATAAATACAAAAAACAACCGAGAGCGAGAGGTTATCAACGACTAAAAACAACTCAGAGCGAGAGGTTATGAACGCCTGCAATAAGTAGACACATGTATTCTTTAACGACTAAAAACAACTCACCCAAATCCATCCAAACCGAGAGTTTTGTTGTTAAACAAAAAAAAAATCGCAATGGACATAGTAGGTCGAAAAGGACCCAGACCACGGGTGTACAAAAATTTGCCAAATAACCCAGACCAAGAGTCTCATTGGATTAAAGAATTCGTAATCAATAAAATAACCCAAACTGGGAGTTTTGTTGTTAAAAGCAAAAAGAATAAAAAAAATCGAAATGGACATATCAGGTCGAAAAGGACCCAGACCAAGGGCGCAAAGTTTTCCAAATAACTCAAACCGAGAGTCCCATCGGATTAAAGATTCTATAATCAATTAAATAACCCAGACCATGAGTTTTGTTGTTAAAAGAAAATAAAAGAAAACATCGCACTGCGTCAACGAAAGTACGGAAGTAAATCACACTGCGTTAACGAGTCTTTTGAAAACTAGAGTGAAAGTCATTTGGAATTTGACTTTTGCCGGTATTTTCGGCCTAAACCGAGAGTGCTGACGACAACAAAAGGTTATGTATCATTAACTTTTAAAAGCATATCATCCATCAATAATCCTACTGAAAAGAGGTCATCCGTACAAAAATCTCATCTTAATTATGCCATTCAAAAGTGACAACCAAAAAGAAAGTAAAATGTTTTTAAAAATTACATAGAAAAGAGTCAGCAATGGAGGATGAAAAAAATGCGTGTGCTCGTTTATATTGATAAAAGAGATTTAACTTTAAAAAAAGAAAGTGAAGAAGATTAAGTTCATCTTCTATTTTGATTTTTTTTTTTTAAATAATGGTCATAATCCTATGTTCTTTCATAGTACCTTCTTGTGTTGAATACAAGCAAACGGACAAATAGAAAATAGGAAACCACAACATTGAAAAGGTCTGCATTAATTTTAGAATTTTATAATGAACTTGTCTATTTGGCCATTTGTTAATTTATGAATCAATGTGTTAAAATGGTTATTGTTAAATTTGAGAGATTAAGCAACTGGATTTCAATAAGTATGTTAAGATTAGGAATGAGAAGCCTTGTAGAACACAGAATATCATGAGATGTCACTTTATAAGAGATTATTATTTGATGATTTTAATATTTATCCCTTAAATTTTGATGCAGTATTAGAAAATGTCAAGTTTAAAATAAACTTATCTAGAAATTTCTTGATTTGGTAGAGATCTTTAACGTTGATGCTTCGAAATTTTAATCACATTGATGCATGGATCTCCATAATTATATGCTCCAATTTTAGTGAGAAACTCGCTTCCAATCTCCCGATGCACCGAATGAACATGAGCCAATATGGGTTGAAATTTAATCTCACTCAATCTGAGATTGTTCAATTCATCCAAGAGGGTTTTTGGATTGGTGGATTTGCTTTGTGACTTTGGATTCTCACTAGCCAATTTTGTCTTCATGTGGCTGGACTCATTTGGAGCACTTTCAGCGTGAAAATCAGATTGAAATCGAATTCCATTAATTTTCCACCGAATTCCTTCAATTGATATACATGTTGAAGAGTCTTGCCACTTCAATTTAGGAGATAGATGGTTACACAAACCCTTGTTAGTTGGCATAAACATAGGTTGCCTAAGATTTGCAGTCATTTAGTCGTTGGTGATTGGTGGACCATAACGACAAATCTTTTATCCAATCTAAGCTCCCATATCTTCATAGCTTTGATTTTCTCAATTCAGGTATGTAAGGTAGAGCACTCTCATTTCCCACAGACAGCACCAACTGTTGTTGCCAAAATCTAGCATGAGGTGACCTACAAAAGAAAAAAAGCTAGTCACCCTAGGAAAATTTGGGATTTAGCTAGGAGAATTTGGATATAGTGAACTAAAGTTTAGAGAATTAGGGTTAAGTTGAACCTTTTTTCTTTGAGATATAACGACGTATTTATAGATTTTTGACCTAAGTTTTTCATATTCATAAGGATTTAAGAGGATTTCCTTTATATCTTGGAATTGGATTACAAAATATTAATCTAGGTCTGCAGAATTCCCTTGGGCCTATTTATCCTCTGGCTCTTATTATCTTGATTTTTATCTAGTTTTGGGCTAATTTGATTAAGTCCAAATTTTACCCATAACATTAGCCCCACTCCCTAATTGAGATTCGTGGTTTGACTTTTGATGGTTATAGGCTAGACATATAGAACCCAATTTGGAAGTATAACATTTTTTAATTCTAATTATTATGCATTTTAAGTTCAAGCGCTCCGAAGTCAGGCTTCAGATTATCCTTAGGATTTGCAGGTCAAAGTCCATGGTTCGATCTTCCACTTTTGCAATGGTTGAACTAAAAAGATTATCTACAAATAAAATAATTAAATACTACACATTTTTTAATATTTTGATAGATTCAATTTTATAAAAGAAAACACGGACTACAAATTAAATTTATAAAAGATAAACGAATTAAAATTAAAATACTTTTAGAAAAATAAATAAAGAATAGGTGGGTAGGGCTAGGCACGTAAGATACACAATTGTTTTTAGCTGGCTCACCTTGTTTTTGTTTGATCAATCTACTCTTTTGTGTTGAGTAACATGAATTTATGACATGTTTTCCCCATAGGAATCTTAATGAATCCGAAATTGAGGATCCACTTTATGATTAATTGTATTTCCAATACTTTGTAATGGAAACCAACCATGGTTCTACTCTCAAATCGATTTCGTAATCATATTATGGTCAAGAAGGTGTTCAATCTCTCTCTCATTGATTATTACGTAGGACCAACATCATCTTTTTTGCTTACTTTCCACCATTTGTCCTTTCTTTCTTCTTTGTCTAAAATTTCTTTTCATGTTGATAAAAAGCATAATTATTTTTATGATTTTATTAAAATTTCTTCTTACTTTGGAACTTCCGACTATTGTTGTGGCCAAGACGAAAAGCCATATTTGAAGTACCGTAAATTTCTGGTTTCACAGATTTGTTGACCTTTTTCATAAATCGTGTATCTAAACAAAGTTGGATAAAACGGTATCAAAGAATAAGGGATTTGGAACTAAGAGTTAGTGTTTTTGTCCGTGATTTTTGGTCATTTACCATATCTTATCGAGTTAGCAAATTTTTTTTTTTAATTTTTCGTTTGGTCTATTACAAGAATATTATTTTAAAATAAATTAAATAATATTATCTCATTAAATCAAATAATTGTAGATTTTGTTTTGAAAATTGTGATTTTTTTTCTTTTAAAAGTATTTATATCAAGATTATGTGTTTTGGAAAAAAAAAAATCTGCACCAAAATTGAAGTTTGAATTTGATGAGTAGAATGTAAGATAATTACTTTTTTATTTTTAAAAACCCTACATTTTTAAAAAAAATTAATTTAGGTATTAAATTTTTTTCAAGTATACAAATTGGAATAAGTAAATAAAAATAAAAATTTGAATAAGAAAAAAAATTGTAAATTGAAATTTTAACTCTTGTAGTATATTCTTATTTACTGCATTTTAATTAATTAGAAATATAAAAATGCATTCTAGCAATCATACATATTTTATTCAAATTCCAGATATAACTAAACAATGCCAATAGGATTCTGATTACAATTCCAGCCAATCCCAAA
Source organism: Trichosanthes truncata (assembly GCA_033996785.1). Classification (NCBI taxonomy): domain Eukaryota; kingdom Viridiplantae; phylum Streptophyta; class Magnoliopsida; order Cucurbitales; family Cucurbitaceae; genus Trichosanthes; species Trichosanthes truncata. The sequence goes on from JAWPNB010000003.1 coordinate 56,298,316, forward strand.
CAGCCTCAAAGGAATCTCATTCCCATTTTGAATGATTTCATTACGATTGATTTTCATTAAGATTGAAGTTCATTTTCATTATGGATACGTAAACAAGACCTTATATATAACAAATCTATAATATGTTAGACATAATTTTTTAACGTTTTTTAGTACAATAAATGGAAAGATGAAACTTATACATCCAACTTCAATAGAAGAATAGATGTTTTAACCGTTAAGTTATGTTCATGCTGGCCATAATTATTCAACTTTAAGTTATGAAGAATCTAACTCATGACTTGTAAGTCAAAAGCCAACATGAGCATAGCTCAACGTAATTAGTATGTAATCCTTACACCTAAATTTGTTGTACTAAAAAAAGGGTAAAATCAATTTATACACCTAAATTTTGGGAGTTGTGTCAATAAAAATCCTAAACTAATAATTGAATCAATTTAAACAACTTTCATAAGTGTATCAATTTATAGATTCCGTTTGAAAAAAAAAAGTTAGTTTATACGTGTACAAACTTATCATTATTTCAATTAAACTTTTGAACTTTCATGAGTGAATCAATTTAGACCCTCCACGTGTGAAGATTAATGCATGGACGATTTTCAAATTGAATGTCTAAATTGATTCACTTATGACAATTTAAGGGTTTAATTGATAGGATTATAAGTCTTCACATATGTGAACTAATGTTTTTCAAACGAAATCTAACGGATGGTATCAATTGATACACTTATGAAAGTCTAAGTTTTAAATTGATGCAATTATTGGTTTAAAATTTTTATTGATACAACTAAAGTTTGGGGATATAAATTAATTTTTGAAAAGAAAAAAAATCTTGTAAGTCAAAATTTCAAATACTGTTACAATTTTAGAGCCTAACATGACATGTCAAGCACTAATTAGGGGCGGAGCTAGCATGGGCCCGGGGGGGCGAGCCCCCCTCAACTCCAAATTGTTTCCTATTAGTACTAAATGTTGAGCCCCCTTGTGGGTATAAGGGTCCGATCTTGTGTTGTGCGTATTTTATAAAATGTACTTTTTCTATTATGTGTGTGTGTGTGTTTTTAAAATAATCGTTATTATTTTATTCATTTAAAAATATATACAAAAACTCTTTTTTTTTTTTTAAAAAAATAACCTTTTATATTTTATAAATTTAAATTAGGAAAAAATCAATTTTTATCTCTAAATCTGTATTGATTTTTATCCTAAACTTTTAATTTCATCAAATTACATCTCATATTTAAATAAGTGTTATAATCTTAACCTTAAACTTGAAAGAGCGTAAATTTTTACTCTTTCATTAGTTTTTATTTGAAAATTCGTTAAAGAAAAGTATTTTCATATGTGTTAAATGAATTATAAAACTTATTTATAGTACAAAATTCATAGGATTTTAATGAAAAACAACATGAAAGCTAAATTTTTGTCGAAATTTTTAAGTTTTGGTTAAGTTATTCAATAGTTAATTTGTGTTAAGCAAACTTGTCAAACTTGATTTTATAGAAATTAGTGAGTTTACCAAGATTTTTACATAACTTTTTATTAAAATTAGTGGGTGAATTTCAGAGAATAAAAATTGCAACACTTGTCGCAATGTATAGTCTAATTTGATGAAACTGAAAGTTTATGGTAAAAATTGATATAACCTGATAAGTTGAGGAGTTTAAATTGAAATTTTCCCTTTAAATTATATGTTATATTTCATTTTAAAATGTTTGGTTCATTGTTTTTTTAAAAAAATTCTTGTGATATAAGTGAAGCCCCTTAACAAAAATTCTGAATCTATCACTAGCACTAATTATATTGTACGGAATTATTTTTAGGATGGGAACCCAGTCGAGAACAGATAAGAATCGGACAGCATGAGCCGGCAGAACCGGGCACGGCTCTACCACTGTTCCTTGTCGGCTGCCGTCCAATAAAAAGACCAAATTTTCAACCCCTTCAAAAGACACATTTCCATTTTTCAAAAAAAAAAAAAAAAAAAAAAAGACACATTTCCAATTTCCTCTTTTATTATTATTATTATTATTTTCTACCAAGACATTTGAATTCCAATCTAGTGGGTTTGGTAATGAGCTCATAGCTTTTGCAACTCAAAATGTCAAAACTATTATCAAATAAGTTAAATTACAGATTTGGCCCTGATGATTTTGAAAAAGTTAGAATTTAATCCCTATAATTTTAAAGGTTAGAATTAGTCTTTACGGTTTGATAGAATTCTCATAAATTGTCTATATTGATGAGAGTTTTTATCAAATTATAGGAACTATTTGTGAAGTTTTCTCCAACCATAAGGACGAAATTCTAATTTTTAAATCAATAGGGATTAAATTCTAATTTTCTCCAAACCATAGGGACCAAATTTGTAATTCAACCTATAAAATAATAGCAACAAGAGTAAAGGAGAGAGGAAGAATATTAGAGGACAAATGTATTTTTTCTTCCGTTATATATTCAAAGAATACAACCACCACTATTTATATGATTTAAAAGATCTACACAAATCGAAATCACTTTTCAAATCCCAATTCTAAAGGGAAATTAAGAGAAGACAATGAGAGATAATTGGAGAAGATAATCTATGTGATTATGGACATCTAATTAAAATATTCATATAAATACAATATTTTCTTTCTTATTTAATTTTAATTATTGACCCCTACCTGCCTAACTCTATTATCTTTATTTTCAATTGCCCACCTCACTCATTTTTCTCATTAAAATATTCACAATCATTCTCATTTTTTTTTTAAAATGTTACTTGTTTTCTTTTTGAAAATAATGGATTATTTAAATTACCAAGTACGATGCTAAATAATAATTTAAAGTGTAGGGATTTTACATAGAAAAGGTCTACAGTTGTGATTCGGTGGCTGCAAAGTAATAAGAGACCAAAAAAAAGTTAATTAATCCTAGTTTGTTGAAGCGATTGGTCAAATTTTTTACGATTAAAATGTGGAAAATTGTATAAATTTTTAATGAGAATTATGACTATGGTACTTGCTAGGTACTATAAAGAATTTTAATACCTACACAAGTTTAATTATCTAATTACAAATTTTGATCACTATAAAAAAAATATACAAATTTTGATAAGTTACTTGCAGTCGGCTTAATTGGGCTGGTAGAGTTATATATTTTGGATCCTAATGGGCCTTGACATCATTTGGGCCAGAAGGGCCAGAAGGAAATCAAGGTTTGTGTTCCAAGACTGCCAAGTACAACCTAAGCAATGATTGGTTGATCATTGGACCACCACCAAGCATGGTATCACACTGCGTTTTTAAATTTTTGTTTGTAAGATGAACTCGAATGATGAACAAGATCAATAAACAACATGAAAAAGAAGGGTGAAATATTTGAAAAAATATATCTAAATACTAAAAGAGATAAACCAAAAAAAAATTGAAGATTATAAAAAAAAAAAAATCTAAAAAAAGTGGCCAAATTTTTGAGACATGTGGCCATTTATCAAAACTACTGTTTCAATATGGACATCTAGTGAAATTTCCCACTTTATTGCCCAGTTGGTTGTAAACAACGGAAAATGGGCCGGTCTGAGTGATAGTTGGTCTTCAACCGTATACAATATGGGCTTTTTTTATCGGCCCATATAAAACCAAACCCACGAAGGAAAGCCCATAATTACAATCATGTCACATATTTTTTCCAAATTTTTGCTGTCCCACGAGGATGGAGATGTTTAATCAATCAATAAAATGACCATTCAGTTCATTTAATATTAGGAATCAATTGATATTTTTAATTCCTTTTCAGAAAAGAAAAAAAAGTTGATGTTTTTAATTTATTTTATGAAAATCGATTAAATATAACAAAACATACACAAGGATATCGCCCATATAAATACTAATAATAAATTTTCAACCGTATTTGAAAGTTGAAAAAATTACAAAAACCATCCCTAAACTTTAGAGTTTATTACAATTACACTCTTTTAACTTTTCATTTGATCAATCAACTCCCTGTACTTTGTTAAATGTTGCAAGCACACTCATGAACTTTTAATTTGATCAATCATTCACATGTTCATTGTTAAGTGTTGCAATCAACCTCTATACTTTGCTAAGTATTGCAATTAGTCTCATGTTGTAACGACCCTACTTATCCTACTAAACTTCCTAGGGACGTTACTACATGCATGCTAATAAAAATGTAGAAATCTCGATTTAGAAACACAAAAATAACTTTAAAACATTTATCTAAAACCATTAAAATCCTTTACTTTCGGGATCCCTTGTAAAAACTAAAAACATGAAGATAACTAAAATATTAAAAATCATAAGAAATTCTATGAAATTCGACAACTAACAGTTATGAATAAATAAATAATAATAACTTGCTAGCTAAAAAAAATATGCGGAATGAAACTGCTGAACGTCACCCATGGCCCCTGCAGCAACTGCCCTGTCATTCACCTAGGATGCCCTTTCCTTTACCTGAAAAGAAAAACGTTTTGAAAAGGGTGAGTATTTTTCAATACCCAGTAAGTGACCTTACTACCAGGTCAGGATATGCATACACACACATAATGAGTTTTCGAAAACCTTTTTCTTTTCTTTCTTTCCTTTGGTGGGACCTAACTTCCTTTCATAGTGTAAGCATTTACTTAAAAATTCCCTTCGGCTTTTAATGTGGATAATTACCCAACCTAACCTCACCTTTCACATAGCCTCATAAATTCCTTTTCATATAGCCCTAAGGCTCCTTTTCATATAACCTTTTCAGGTTCCTTTTCATATAGATGTACATCAATAGTGTTAGGGGGTAATTACCACAGCCTTCGAAATAAATTTTAATATGAAAACATAGTGTATGCGTGAGGTCCCAAAGCATTTTAACTTTTAAATTTCATGATGCAACATGCAACAAAGTTCTCATATTATCATACATCATGAATCATACATGTAAAAATCTATTTTCACACAAACAAGACAATTACCAATTCATCAAACATCATGAATAACACATTGATAAAACTTTTATCTTGAAGGTGAAATTTCTTTTCAGTTAAGTTCCTGATTTGCGTTTAAGCATACTGGCATAAAGTCCCTTACCTTGGCCAATAATCAAGAAAGAATCCTTAAATCACCCAAAATTCTACTGCCTTGAACCTCGATCAAACGATTTGGGGGCCTAATCAACCATTCCTAAGGTTAGAAATAAATTCCTAAAATTCATAATAAATTCCCAACTTCGTAAAAGAATCATGAGATAATAATTTTTCCAACACCCTCCAAATTCTAGAATTGAAGTCTAGCATAAACTCAATGATTTTTCTTGATTTCAGAATAAGAGTTTTACCTCAATTTCGAGCCCAAAACAGAATCGTACTTGTCGAATAGTTGATGGTTTGATTCAATTTTTTTTTTTTAACAAATCAACCTCCTCCTACAATGGGTATTCCAATTTAGAGTCCAAAAAATTAATGGGTAAATCTCCAAACTTCCACATCAATTCCCAAAACCAAAATTCCAATATGAAAATCATAGGAGGGAAATACGAAACTCTTACCCATGCGAAAACAGAGGCAAAACGGGGCTGTTCGGTACCAAAAATTGCCGGAAAAACGACTCTAAAACAGAGGACTTCGCCGGAATCGAACTGCAGCGGCGATCGGCGGAGGGGAGCGGCGGATCGCGGCGGCGGGGAGCGGCGGATCGCGACGTGGGCGTGTGGCGTGCGGCGGATCTGAGCGTGCGGCGGCTGGGTCGTTCGTGCGGCAGTTGCGGTTCGGGTGGGGGTCTGTGCGGCGGTTCGGTCGACGGAGAGAGACGGTTCGCGGCGGTCTGCAGCGGCGGCAATGCTCGGCGGCGTCCGGCGTGCAGTGGATCTGAGGTGGTGGTGAGAGGTGCTGAAAAAAAACTTCTTTAGCCTTCCATGGTGGCTGTCGAACAAGGAGGAAGAAGATGGAGATGAAGATGAAGGCTTAGATGGCTTGAATAACTTGGCTGACCTAGGGCTTCGTGCAGAATAGAAATATTAGAGAGGAAAAATTGTGGGCTTGGCTTCTCTTGGCTTGGGCTTGGTTAAAAGTCCTCTAATCTACAAGAATGCCCCCAATCTAATTAAAATTCTATTTTCCCTCAATTCTTCCCAAATTACCCTCAATTCTCCAATCTCCATCATTCAAGACTTCAAACTTAAAATCCAATGCACAAATTGAACATAAATTGGCTTACACTTAAATTAAATAAAAAAATAAAGGCTTAATTAGTACCTGAAAGTTTCCGGTTGTTACACATGTATTTTTTTTAGATCTATCAATAATAAATTTGTTCTTCCCTATTAGCGTGTGAATCACACATGAGAAGTCCAATTAAATAGTAATTTAACAACAACTAATAGAATGAGCTGATTGCAATACTTAACAAAGTATAGGAGGGCTCGACTGATTGATCAAATTTAAAGCTCAAGGGTACGATTGCAACACTTAACAAAGTTTAGGGGGTTGATGGCAACACTTAATAAAGTTCAGAAGGCTAATTGATCAAATTAAAAGTTTAAGGGTGTAATTGTAACAAATCTTATAATTTAAGGGTGGTTTGTGAAATTTTGCCTTAAAAGTTTTATAATAAATGGTTATCAATTAAAATAATTATGATAAATTCTAAAATTTAATTATTTTTCTAATAACATTTTTTTTAGATAAAAAAATATTTTCATTTAGTTAAAGATATGGAAGCATGACTAATTTTGATAAATGTTATTTAGTTATTAAAAAATATTTTCTAATAACATTTAGGTCCCATTTGGAATTGCTTTTGAAGACCATAAAAGCGGTTGTTAGAGAATTTTACTATTTTTTGTGTTTAGTAAAACTGTTCAATAATTTGGATCACTTTTGAATCACCTTGATTTGAAAAAGCTTAAGAGTAGCTTAGATTTGGCTTCTATAAGAATTTGGTGTAACTGACAATTTTTTTTAAAAAATTAATCCTTTTATATCTTATATACAACAAAAGTTTTTTTAGAATATTATTATTTACAATTTATCTCATCTCATTATTTTTATTTTAAATTTAATTTGTTGCTTCTAATTTATTTTTCTTACTTTTTGTATTTGTCAATGCCAAAATCTGGCCGGAAAAATCTCATACTTCAATGGTAAATTTGTTTATTTGGAGAAAGAGATGACCTGCAAAATAGAAAAAACTGCACAATGCATAAATTAGAAAATAGAGAAGAAAGTGTAGCAAGCTTTTACATTAAGAGAATGAGAATGAAGTTACCAATTATAATAAAGTATTTATAGAATAATTTGACCTAAGTTTTTCATATACTTTTTAAAATTAGGATTGAAAGAAGTTTCCCTTTCTTTAGGAATTGGATTCGAAAAATGTTGATTTGGGCTTGCAGGGTCTCCTTGAGCTTGTTTCCACCTCGAGCTTTTATCATTCTATTTTTTCTTTAATTTTGATAGATCCGAATTTACCCATAACAGTATTTAAACTAAAGTCATATTTTGTTTGAAACATTTTTTTTATAACAATTGTTTTTCTTGATATTTTTATCAAATTATTTAAGTAAACAAAATATAATTTGAAATTTAAATTATATAAAATTTTACATAATTATCTTATAAAAATTTTGAAATTAAATATTAATTCAAGTTTATGCTTAATTGAAATATATGTTTTTTTTGTCATTATAACTGTATCAGAGCAATTTAGTATTAATTTACCAAATACGGTGACCTGACTTTCCATGTTTAAATATGAAATTTATCAAACACTGATTTGCTTTATATGACAACTGATTTTCTTAAAAGTAAAACTGACAACAATTATTTTAAAAGTTACAGCAATCCCAAACTAGGTCTTAGTTAAAGATATGGAAGCATTAATTCAAATCAATAACTCATAAGTTGCTAATGTAACAAATTTAATATGTATAGAGTGGGATATTGGACTATCAACATTATAAAGGGTAATAGGTATCAACATCATCAGTTTGAAGTTGAATTTCATCCGACCTAACAAAAGAATAATAATAATTTTCATAAAAGAAAAGACACAATGTGAATATGTTTACCAAATTTTTAGGCAAAAGACTTATAGGGACCAAATATTTTTAGCAAAATTTAACCATAAATGAATTGTGAGGACTAATTTTGAGGTATATTGAAAGTATAGGGACCAAATTTGAACATTTAAAAGTACGTGGACTAAAATGGGACAAGTTTCAAAGTACATGGGCCAAAATGATATTTTATATTTTATTTTTATTATATATATATATATATATATATATATATATATTTCAATGGTTGTGGGGTGGGGATTAAACCATCAATATGATAACGAGTGTCTTAACCATTGAACTAAACTCAAATTTGCAACGATATTTTTGGTTCAACAATTAGAGGAGAGATCAAACCATTTAAGTACATATTTTTATCCTAGAGGTGAAAACTTCAAATTTTCATACTCGTTAGAATAGAACTAAAAGAAAATGTTAAACTACAAATTTAGTTCCTAAACTTTCAAAATTAAAAATTTAATCCCTGAACTTTTGATTTTTGTTTTTTAAATTCAAGGATCTACTAGATACAAAATTGAAATTTTAGGGTTCCATTAAACATAAAATTCAAATTTATACCTAATAGATTAATTAATTTTAAAAAATTTTGAATTTTTTGGGGACCTATTAGACACAAAATTGAAAGTTTAGGTCCCGTTTTATAACAATTTCAGTTTTTAGTTTTTGGTTTTTCTGTTTTTTGTTTTTTAAAAACAGAAACCATTTATGTTTGATAACTGTTTTTTGTTTTCTATTTTTTTAAAATAGAAAACTAAACTTGTTTGATAACTATTTTTTATTTTCAGTTTTTGAAAAATTAGAGAGATGAAGAGATGTTTTAGAGAGAGAAAAATGTGTGGACACATTGAAGTAAAAATTTAGAGATATATATATCTATATCTATATATCTATATACTATCTAAATGGCGCTTTAGGGGAGAAATTTTTTATTTTCCTTTTTGTCCCTTTTTAATTTAAAGTTTTTTCCTTTTGTCCTCAATTTGAATAAAAGTTCTAAAATCTCTACGCATGTGATCTATAATTTTTTAACTAACTAATGCATATTTGAATAATAAATATCATATTACCCCTTTTTAATTTAAATACGTGGTTTGTTTGAATAAAATAATAAAACAATGCATATTTAATAAATAAATTGTCCATTTTTAATTTAAATAGGTGGTTTATCTTGTAAATAAGTTAGAATTCTTAGAGACAGGTGATAAAGTATAAATGGAATGGAAAGATGATACAAGTAAATCATTAGAGACAGAGAAAAGATAAATGGAATGGAAAGATGATACAAGTAAATCATTAGAGACAGAGAAAAGATTGTGAGAGAGATTTCAACAACGGTTGTCCAGGTTTTTGTTGGGTCCGACCAACAATGATCTACAAGGGTCGTAGATTGGCCAGTGGAAATTAAGTTGGATTGCCTCCTAATTAGGGAGACTTCTAAATTTGGTTTATGATAATTTTTCATATTTCGTTTAAGTTTCTCAATGTCTTTTGAGTCTCTCATCGTTACCTTTAACAATCTTGAAATTTTGAAGAAAGAAGGAGCAATTGGTTGAAAAGGAAAATAGAAGTATTATAAAAGTTTGATAATTAATGATATTTGGATTATGAGATAATGAACTTTTTTTTATTACAATTCAATACTTTTTCATTTATTATAGAGTATATACATTATATTTTCATTCCAAATTATCTATCATCTCCTTTCTTCTAATAGTACAAAATTTTTATGAAATTTTGCAAAATTACAAATGAGTAATAGTTGAAGGAAAGAAAATGGGAAATATATGCTTTAATAGTTCAACTTGATAAACCACGTGTATTATACAACTCGTAGATATAATTTTTTCAATAGAAAAATTAAACGTAATAAATTTAGAGTAATCAAATATTTTAGAGAGAGAATTTAGAAAGAAATGTATTAGAGAGAGAATATTAGTTAGACTTCATACAAAATATTAGTTAGAGAAAAAAGAAAAAAGAAAAAAAAAGTTAGATGGGAAGAGATAAATTTTAGAGAGAGAAGTTAAATAAAAAGAGAAATTTTAGAGACATAGTAAGATTAAGAGTAAAAGATATGTAAGAGAAATAAGAAAAATAAATAAAAGTTGTTTTCAAAAGAAAATTTAGAGATATATATATTAGAGAGAGAGGTTAGGGAAAAAATTTAGAAATAGATTAGTTAGAGAGAGAAAATGTTGGAGAAAATGAAAATATTTGATTTTTAGAGAGAGAAATTAGAGATGTATGCTAGAATAGAAAGAGAAATGAAAGTTAAATAAAGATAGACATTTTAAAGAGAAAAAAATTACGTAGGATTTAAAATTTTAGAGAGAGAAAGAGAAATAATGTAGAGCAAAATTTAAAGAGAAAAAAGTTTTAGAAAGAAAAAAAGTTAGTGTTATGGGTAGAATTGTCAATTAGGTCAAAATCCCATCAAGAGTAAAAACCTATAGGCTGAGGGAAAGGACTAAAAAAAGATTAAGCAAGCTTGAGGGGCTGAACCCAACGAGCACTGACGAAGATTAAAGAACTTGAGATCAACCCCATTGGGGTCGGCAAGGATCAGTGTGGGTCGCTCAAGGCCCATAGGGGTCGGCCAAAGCCTCCGAGATTGATCCCTATGGGGTTGGCTAAGTGTGGAAGGATCAACCCAATGGGTTCAGTCGTCAGTTGAGAGAGATGAAACCCAAGTCTCAGCCATGGTCAGTCAAGAATCAATCCAAGTTGTAACTGTTCTCCATACTTAACGCATCATGAGGATCACGATGTGATTATCGCCCTCCATAGTGACGATGGTTTCTAAACCACCCTATAAAATACTATAAGTCAGTAGATCGAAAGGTACATCCAAGTCGCTCACTTCTTACTCTCTGCACCTATTGTCGACTAGATTACTAAAGCGTCGGAGTATAAGTGGTTTAGCACCACCCCCCCCCCCCCCCACCGCTCATTTCTTTTTTTTTGAAATTTGCTTCTAATTTCAAAAACGTTTTTGAAAAACATAAAACAAAAAAATAAAATTGGTTATCAAATAATTCTATTTTTTAAAAATAAAAAACCAAAATGGTTATCAAACAACTTCTTAGAACCTATTAGACACTTTTAAAAGTTCAAAAATCAAATAGATACAAACTTCAAAGTTTATTAATTAAATTTGTAATTTAACCTAACACAAAATTAAAAGATTAAAGATTTATTAGACACAAAATAAAAAATATAGAGACCTATTAGAACTCTTAAAAGTTTAATAACTAAATATCCATAAAATTCAAAGCTCAAAACTTATCATTGAACCCCCCCCCCCCCCCCCCCCCCCCCCCCCCCCCCCCCCCCCCCCCCAAAAAAAAAGGAAAAAAAACTATGCTTAGTCGGCCATGGGCAAAGGGAAAGCCATGTCTTGTCTATGGGTTTGGCAGTGGCCCACATTCTCAAGTTGCAAAAACCGATAAAGCAGGTAAGTTGCATAGCCATCACGCTGACGGCAGCCGCAACCCCTCAATTATTGTTTTCCTCATCTATACTAACAAAATATTTTTCTATATCTAATTAATAAACAACTATTATTTTGCCAAAAAGGACTTTTTTTCTCATCTATGAACAAGACTATTAATAATTAAGGTATTTTTTAGAACCAAATATATCAATTGGGTATTAGATTCCATTGCTTCAATAATGTTTGTTGCTCCTTAAAATTTATGTACTTCTTTTGTTTATCACCTTTGTAATAAATTAAGTAAAAATAATCGATCTAAGATAATATTATGCTACTTTTTTAAATTAAATTTTATGTTAAAATATTATTTTGGTCTATATATTTTGAAACTTATTCCATTTTATTTTTTGTACTTTCAAATATTCAAATTTAGTCTTTGTACTTATTATAAATCTTAAAAGTAGTATTTATTGTTAGTTTAAAATTAATTTTTATCAAAATTGGTAAAATAATAATAATATATTCCATTAAAAAAATACATATTGTGAAATATGCTTTCAAAATTCACAGTGGAAAGGCTAATGGGGATTAATTTCTTAAAAAAATTAATCATAAAATAACATTATGGATTAATTTTAAGATTTATGAAAGTATATGGACTAAATTTAGACATTTAGAAATACAATGACTAAAAAAAAAACTCTAAAATATAGAGATCAAAATGATATTTTAACCTAAATTTTACTATATTAACAATACGATGAGTATGACTCTACGGTTAAGATATTTCTATTATTTGTCATAGTTTTGAATTGTCACCTTATATCTATGAAATAACATTCTGAAAAAAAAAGGAAATGTTTTTTATATGTAAAAAAGAAAAAACACAATTGTTAGTGTTTGAAAGTTACATAATGTATCTCGACTATAGCTGTAATACTTAATAGTCATGTATTTATTTCGTAGTCAATTCTTATAAGACGTTGTCATTATTCATCAAAGATATAAACAGAAATTGACACGACGAAGAAAAGAAGTGAGATGAAAATCATTATCAAACCAGCTTTTTTTATTCAAATTAATTTAGTTTCTATCAATAAAAATAATAATCCAACAAATCCAAACAAAAATAATAAAATTCCAATCTTCTACCTAAGCTCCTAAATGATAAGATACCAAGTCCACAGCCCTGCAAGCCCTTCCATTTCTCCTCCGCCATGGACAGCAGCGCCACCGTGATGAATCGACCAACGCCGCCGTACACGTCGCCGCATCGGACCGTCGATTTCTCTCCGATCGAGTTCATCCTCGGCCTTGTGGCCGTCATCACGATCCCCGCCCTTGTCTACTCCTTCTTCTTTGCCATCAAGTGCCCACCCAATCTCCTCCGCCTCTGGCGGCGGAGATCCGCCAGGCTCTCCGGCGCCGGCGTTACCGTGGTGACCGGAAATTGTACTTCTTCTAGTGACGTGGCGGCGGCCGTTAAGTACAACAAGGACGAGCACTGTAAGGAAGTCGGCAACGAGTGTCCGGTGTGCCTGTCGGCGTTCGCCGACGGCGAGGAGGTCCGGCAACTCGCCGCCTGTAAACACTCTTTTCATTTGGATTGCATCGATATGTGGCTCTATTCTCACCCTAATTGCCCTGTTTGTCGAGCCGCCGTCGCCGCTAAACGGCAGATTAATAACCGCGCGCCGCCGCGGCCGGCGGCTTCTAGAAGCGACGATTATCAGCAAGGTCTGCCGGATGCCGGAAATTTAGTTTGAAATTCTTCTTCTTCTTCGTAAGTAGCGAGATTCCGATTGCTGCAAATTTGAAATTCAAAGCGCAAGAATGAAAAGGATTAGGTTGATTTTTTTTTTTTAGGTCTATGGAAAAATGATTTCTGTTTTTTTTTTTTTTTTTTGTTACACGTGTTGTCATTTGATTTCATTTTCCACTTTAGCTTTAATTAATCATAAATGCGAAGATATAATTTCAACCTTTATAGTATGCCTATCTTTGCAAATGGTTGTAAAATTTCAACTTTATTATTTAGAGTCCTAATTCTCATATTATATAGCAATGCAAATTATTTATTTGAAACAATCAAGTTTATTGTTAGATATGAATTAGGCTATCGGTTTGGTGGTACAAGTGTAAGTCAAAATAACACAATTTGTAGATATCATTAAATCGTGATTGATATGTTAGACAAATATTAGAAATATTTACTAACCTCTTATATGAATTAGACAAATATTTGACACTACATATTCTATATAAGATGTCAGGTTTCACAAAAAAAATTGAAATTGTGTTAAATGATTAATAGATTTTTTTTTATATTATATTTGACATCAACCTAGCATAGTTTAATTATTAATTAATCCTTAAAAAAGTTTGCTGTTGGTTGAAAATTTGAATTTTCTCATCTTGACAATTGTATTCTAAAAAGAGAGGGAAAAAATTAATTGTAAAATTATAACAATTTTTTTGAGCAAAATCTAGAAGTTAAAATATAACACCTGAAAGCTTAGAAATCTAAATAAAATAAACATGCAAATTTATATATCATAAATGAATATAAAAAGTTTAAATTAACATTTTGAATTCTATTACACAATCATGTTTTTGTTTCTTAATCTTGCTTTTTAACAATGACCCTAACATGATTGCCACCCATATATTTTCCATTTGTCATGGATCTATTTTTTACACATTTGACTCTTTTAAGAATAACTTAGGCTCAGTCAACAAAAGTTCGTATTATTAGTATAAAGTCTTGTACAATTCTTTTTTTTTTTTTTTCCTTAGTCTAGAAGTACAAGAAAATTAAACCCATTTCAACTAACATAACTGTATATCAATCAAAATTGACTTAACCATCGATGAGTCTATAGACTTTCTCTAGAAGCAAAGAAAATTTTATTGTGTTTTAAGTGGAGTGATACTTTAGTATTAGTATAATACCCACTTTTTTAATTTACTAGTATTTTAGTACGTGCGTTGCAGGTGGTATTTTTTCTAATAATATAATATTTTGAAGAATTTAATTATAAATATAAGTAATCATTATTATTAAAAATGTTTTAAAAGAAATTGATAATGCGGCATATGTTTGAAAAAAATTACATGTTTTATGCAGATATACCTATAACTTATTGCAGATATAATGGCATCAACCAGTTCCACAAGTATTTCACACAATGGTAAATTAAATAAAATTTTCATCCCATAGAAATAAAGAAAGATAAATTTAAATTTTCTATAATAACTAACTATTGGTTATTTTAATTGCAGAGTTACAAAAGATGAAAGCAAATGAAAAAAGGAGGAAAAAATATGCAAACTTATCAATGGAAGACCGACTAAAAAAAATTGAGACATCATCCCATCAAAGAATTAATCGTCCTAAAAAAAGAAAAAACCTAGAAAGTAATTTATTAATAGAAAACCTATCTCACTACCACACTGAAGGTAAAAATATTTATTTTTCATATATATATTTATTTTATCAAATATTATAGCATATTTAATCTATGAATTATGTTATTATAAAACAGGGATATGTTCTTTTCCTCAAGAAACAACATGTTATGAAATGAAAGAAGTTCCACCATGCCAACATTGCAAAGCAAAAAGATTTGAATATGAAACACCAACTTTTTGTTGCTACAATGGAGAGATTCACCTTGCAAACAATGAGATTCCTGATCAATTACTTCATTTTTTTTCATCTCAATCTGAAGAAGGAGTATTATTTAGAAAAAATATTCGAGCCTACAATAGCCTTTTTTTCATTCACATCATTTGGAGTCAACTTGGACAAAACTTTAGCATCATCAAGAAAAGGTGTTTACACATTTAGAGCACAAGGACAAATTTACCATGATTTGCCTGCTTTAGTTCCTGAAGATCGTCCTAGATACTTTCAGTTATATTTTTATGACAATGAGAATGAAGTTGACAATAGAATTGGAATATTTGAAGATGGACAACTTGATAAAGATATTGTTGCAAAACTAAAAGTCATCCTAGATGAAAATCCATATGCAAACATCTTCCGAAGTCTAAAAGACTATCCAAACTTGACAGACATTCATCTTCGTATTGCAAGCAATATAAAAGTTGACCAAAGGGTATACAATGCACCAACTGTTAGTCAAGTAGCTGCTATATGGATTGAAGGAAACAATGGAGATATCCCTTTTGAAAGGGAAATCGTATTGCATGAACATTCAGGAAACCGACACCGAATAAAACATTATTTCAGTTGTTATGACTCTCTACAGTATCCATTATTGTTTCCAAGGGGAGAGCCTGGTTGGGACCAACAGATAAAAAGAAATAAATATTCCAGTAGAAAGAAATATGCTAATGAAAATTTGGAAGGTGACAGTTGTGCAGTGAGATCGTTTACATTCGTCTATCAAGTTCTACAAAATGAATGTCAAGGTATGAAAAATCTCAATTCTTCTTCATAATAATTATTACTTCATTTCATATAAATATTAAATATCTATTGTTGACAGAAAAATTCAGAAAAACATCTGGGAATATCTCATGTAGAGAATACTACTGCTTCAAATTTCAAATAAGGATTTCAAATGCATCGACCATTCTTCTTGCTGAACGATAACAATATGCAGTAGATATGTACATAAAGTTGGAAACAACAAGACTAGATTTCTTTAAAACACAACAATCACATATAAGATCTGAACTATATCAAGGATTAGTAGATGTTGTAAATGCTGGAGAAACAAGAGCTAACAAAGTAGGGAAAAGAATTGTACTTCATGCTTCTTTTATTGGGGGTCCAAGAGATATGCGAAAAAGATATCTTGATGCAATGGCTTTGGTCCAACGATTTGGAAAACCGGATCTTTTCATCACAATGACATGCAATCCAGATTGGAAGGAGATCAAAGACAACCTTAAAGAAGGTCAACAGTCTCAAGATAGACCTGATTTGACATCACGAGTTTTTAGAGCTAAGTTACAAGACCTCAAACACCAATTGTTTAAGAAAGAAATCTTGGGAAAGGTTGCAGCATTTGTTTATGTGATTGAATTCCAGAAGCGGGGCCTACCACATGCGCACATCCTCATAATTTTTAATAATGGATATAAAGTCAAAAATGCATATCAATATGATAAATATGTTTGTGCTGAAATTCCAGATAGAAATGAATTTCCTATTCTTCATGATGCAGTCGTCAGACATATGATACATGGACCATGTGGAAGCTTTAACAGTAAAAGTTCATGTATGATCAATGGAACATGTAGATTTCACTATCCAAGACCTTTTTCTACAAAGACTATACAAGGAATAAATTCATATCCAATATATCGAAGGAGAAATAATGGCATACAGGTATGTTTTATCTTTCATATTAAACTTCATATTTTTCATATCCAAATTATTTTTTATATCGTCTGATTTAAATAAATTATTAAATTCTTTTTATCTTAAATTCACAGATAAATGTTAGGAATGCAACCTTAAATAATCAATGGGTAGCTCCTTATAATCCATATCTCCTTGCAAGATATAATTGTCATTTAAATGTTGAAATTTGTTCCGCTATCAAGGCAGTCAAGTATTTATATAAATATATCTACAAGGGTCATGATAGAGCAACAGTTTCCATAGCCAGTGATGAGGAAGATATAATAATCAATGAAATACAAAATTTTCAAGATGCAAGATGGGTTTCAGCACAAGAAGCATTGTGGAGAATTTATGATTTTAGATTAAATGAGATATCTCCGTCTGTTATAAACCTACAACTACATCTACCAAATCAACAATATGTCTCATATTGGGACAATCAAAATCTAAAGCAAGTCGTTCAAATGGAAGATACATCAAGAACAATGTTGACAGAATACTTTGACATCTGTGCAAATAATGAAAATTCAAGGACCCTTCTTTATAAAGAATTTCCAGAGCATTATGTATGGGACAGAAGAATAAAGAAATGGTCACCTCGAAAAAAAAGAGAAGTAATTTCAAGAATTAACGGAGCAAATCCATCAGAAGGAGAGCGATATTATTTACACCTTTTACTAAATCATGTGAGAGGGCCTCGATCTTTTAAACATTTGATGACTGTTGAAGGAGTTGAGTATTCTACATTTAAAGAATCATGTTTAAAGCAAGGTTTACTTGAATCAGATCAAAGCATCATTGAATGCTTAGATGAAGCTGCAATTTATGAAATGCCATACACATTTAGACGACTTTTTGCAACCTTATTGGTATATTGTGAGCCTACTGAAGTTAGGAAGTTGTGGAATGCTTATTATGAAACCATGTCCCAAGATTTTGACAAACATATTCAAATGTCTTTGCCAGATAAACTGCAAATGGTATTGAAAGAGATCAATTTCTTTTTAGAATCTATGGGAACTAACATTCAACATTTTGACATGCCAATGATACAACAAAATAACTCTTTAGAAGAAATGAATTGATTTAGAGAGATCACCGAAGAGAAATCAATCGAAATAAGACAAGAAGATCTTCAAGCATCTTTTATCTTGAATGAACATCAAAGGTTTGCATATGACAAAATTATGGAAAAAATAAATAATGATGAAGGAGGAATGTTTTTCATTGATGGACCTGGTGGAACAGGTAAAACCTTTTTATATCGTGCACTTCTAGCAACGGTAAGGTCAAGAGGTATGATAGCTTTAGCCACAGCAACATCAGGTGTAGTTGCTGGAATTATGTCTGGTGGTCAAACAACACATTCAAGATTCAAAATACCTTTACAAGAAAATGAAACAACTTTATGCAATATATCAAAGCAGAGTTCAAGGGCTGAATTGCTTCGTATGGCAAAACTAATAATATGGGATGAGGCACCAATGGCCAAAAAACATACCATTGAGACTGTTGATAGAACATTTCGAGATTTAATGGATTCTTCAGAACCATTTGGTGGAAAGATATTTGTCTTTGGAGGAGATTTTCGTCAAGTTCTTCCAGTGCTTCCTAAAGCTACTAGAGAACAAACAATTGCTTCGAGCTTGAGTAGATCATATCTATGGGATAAAATGCATAAGATACAATTACAAAACAAATATGAGGGCAAAAATGATTCACTTTTTGCAGACTTCTTATTAAGAGTTGGAAATGGAGATGAGTTGCATACAGAAGATAACTTCATACAATTGCCAAAGGAAATAATGATACAAAATTTCGGAAATGATGGAATACTAGAGTTGATAAATAATATTTACCCTGATCTGTAGAACCAAGCACAATCACATGACTACATCACAAATCGGGCAATTCTTGCAACAACAAATGACCAAGTGGATGAATTAAATGGAATGTTGATAGACATTTTTCCAGGAGAAAGCAAAACATTCTTTAGTTTTGATCAAGCAATAGATGATACAAATAATTATTATCAAGAAGAATTTTTGAATACATTACTGCCAAATGGAGTACCTCCCCATAAATTAACTTTGAAGGTGAATTGTCCAATTATGTTGCTACGAAATTTAGACCCATCTAATGGTTTGTGCAATGGGACAAGAATGGTTTGTCGTGCGTTTGGAAATCATGTCATACATGCAGAGGTCACAATGGGACAACATGTTGGAAAACATGTTTTCTTGCCCAGAATTCCCCTAAGTCCAGCAAACGATGAAGGATACCCATTCCAATTTAGAAGAAAACAATTTCCTGTGAGATTGTGTTTTGCAATGACAATTAACAAAGCACAAGGACAAATAGTGCCACATGTTGGAATATATCTCCCACAGCATGTTTTCTCACATGGACAATTATACATTGCATTGTCCAGAGGAACTTCTATGAAAACAACCAAAGTATTGGTCGGATCAGATACTAATGAAGACATTGTACATGGTCTCACCAAAAATATTGTTTACAAAGAAATTCTTTTACAATGAAGGTAAATGTAACCATAAATCTTTCTCTCTCTTTATATATATTTATTTATTTAACCTTTAATCATATATATATATATTTTTTTTCTCTTTCAAGAAAAAATCCAGCTTCAACTCATAGCTAAAGACATTAGAATATCGAATTCTCCACACATTAAGAATTCAAAGTGTAGTTCATAGTTCTTCATTTTCCATATGTATAAGACTCTTATTTCAACTTTTATATGTACATTGCATTTTCAACGTGATGAAATACGTGCAACGCACGTAGTATCCAACTAGTTATTAAAAATGTTTTAAAAGAAATTGATAATGCGGCATATGTTTGAAAAAAATTACATGTTTTCAGAATTATAAAATATTTTTCTACTTTTTTAATAGATTTTTATTACAATTTTTCACATGTTAAATTTTTTTTTTGAAGTTATGTTTAATTAAAATTTTAGTTTCAATATATTGTATAATTGCAATTTGGTTTCTAGCATTTTAAAAGTTTTAATTTGGCAAAATTCTTGTAGTGATATTTTAAAAGTTTTTATTAGTCCATGTTTTTTTTCTTCATTTTGAGTTTGTCATTGTGCTTTAGTTAAACCTCATAAGTTTAACTTTTTTTTTTTTTTTAATTTTGCTTAATGATCGATGTACACACAAGCGCACACGATCGAAGTAATATAAAATGGTATGTGAGTACCAAGTATCGAATCCCAAGGGAACAGAGTAACAAAAATATTGTAAGCAAAGTGTAAGGGAAATTGCAACTTGAAAATTAAAAATGCAAAAATAAGGTTGGGTTGGTGTGTTGGAAAAATTGCAGAATCAATAAATGACAATATTGGAATAAAGAAAAATTGCAGAATTGAATTGTAGAATCTGATTGCAGAATCGAAAAATAGCAATAATGGAAATAACCAGAAATTGCAGAATTGAATTGCAGAATCTAGAATTGGCAATATTGGATAGCAAATTAGATAAGCTTAGTAAATGAAATTGCAAAGGGAATTTAGAATAAGATGGGGCTCAAGAATGTCATTGCTCTAAGTTGTAATTGCAATGTCAACCTACTCCACACTCAATTGTAAACCAAAATTGCTTTTCATATTTACCTTGAATTTACATTTTAGGAGGCTAAGTGAGTGACTTATATGTCTATAGTCCATCTATCTTAGATCATCTAGCTCAATAATTTTATGAGTTTTGGAGTCTTTAATCCCTATGTCTAGGGTAAGGATTGACTTATGTCTAAACTATTTCTCCATTACTTGTGTGAGATCCGCTTATCTCTTACCCTATCAGTATTAGATCTAAGCTTGAGTTGCTACCCTAGTTGATCAATCTAGGATCTCAACGAAAATTTATTCAACACAAGCAAACAATTGAGATGTAGGCTTGGTTTTTATTAAAATTTAGGCTACAATTACTTCTTAGGGAATTCACATCCTTGAACCCCTAAGAAGTTTTAGCTCATGTTAAGAATAAAAATTTTTAAACTAATTTTCGAAGAAAATATCATATTAGAAAATTGAGCAAATTGCTAATGATGATCAAAGTAAAATAATTTGATACAAAAATTTATCCTGGCAGCTTGCTTATTGAACAATCAAGACCATAAGTTTGTAATGCACATCTGGGCAGTAACCTTAAAGACTTCAAGAAAATTTCTCAATTGGAATTAAAACCAAGAATCAAGGGCATGAGTGAGTTCTACTTCCTTCTCCCTTTAATTCCTATAGAAATAATATGCAAATAATTACTGAACTTTTATAAAGAAGAAAACCAACTTGGCTAAAAACAGAGATAAAGATGATAAATGTTCTATGACTCCTCACTCCATTCCAATTGACTAAATCTTTTCGCTATTCCTAGGAGATAATTAATCTTAACAATTCAAGTACCACTTGGATTGGATTGGAACACTGGAGTACAAATCGAAATTAAACAACTTGCTACAAAAATACAAAAATTGAACAAAGAGACCTACTGAAGCTCATCAAATCAGATACTAAATTGAACAGAAACTTAAAATAAAAGAAGAAATCGAATGAAAATCAAGGCTATACTGCTAGCAACTGTCGGTAATACAAGAAAAACTCAAAGAAAATGAAAGATAGAAGCTAAACTCCTCGACAAAACAGGCTTCCAGAATTTTGCAGAAAAACATAGCATTATCGTTGAAATAAACCCACGAATAGAGATTGAATTAACACTTAAACGTAATACAAGAAGAATTCAAATGAGGAACAATGATTGTACTGCAAACAATATCCATAAGACAAGTAGAAATTGAAGAAAAATAAGACTGAAATTGAAGTTTTCAGCTAAAAACAGAAAAAACAATGCTGCAGCAAAAACAGAGCTTCGGTTTCCAAATTTTTCTTCCAAAAACCGAATGTCCCTTGCCGCCTCTCTTCATCCATCTTTTGTAGATCCTCCCTAGGGTTGAATTATCCAAAATTTGTGCTCCAATTCCCCCAATTCATACGGTAATTAAGTTTTCCATATATGGGTTTTGCGCGGGAATTTTCGTTCTTTCTTGAATTCTTCTGTTGTCCAAAATTGCAAAATCACGATTTTGCAATTTGATTTTACAATTTTCATATTTTCTACAAACGAGATTAATTTATTTAGAACTCTATCCGAAATGCCATCATATTTATTTCTTTCTTAAATTGAAGCAATCTTTCAACTATTTTTAATTGATGTTAAGACAAAATAAGAATATTTTAAGTAATTGGGAATTAAATAAACCTTAATTCTAAGGCTTATCACTTAATTAAGTACGGGGCTGGGTAAAAAAAAAAAAAGAAGAAAAAATTAAAATCTTAAACATACCCACTTTATATACATAGCATAAACTGGCAATTTTTTTCTTAATAATAATAATGACATTTTTTCATTATTTTAAAAAGAGGTTGAGTGAATACAAAAATATCTATAAGATTTATTCATTTTATTTCATTTTATTTGATAGTAATTTTCAATATATAAAAATACATTTTTGTCGTCCTTAGGTTTTATTGAAGTTGTATGGTTTTAAACTTTTCAAACTTGACATTTTAATGTAATCTAAAATTTTAAATTTGACGATGAAAATACATATCAATTAGATTATAATGTTTCTGAATATAAAAACTAAGGTTCCTTTTGATAACCATTTGGTTTTTGAAAAGTAAGCTTATTTTCTCATGATTTCTCTACAATAATTTTCATTTTTCTTAAGTAAACATTTGAATTCTTAGCCATATTCCAAAAACAAAATTTTAAAAACTAGTTTTTCTTAGTTTTCAAAATTTGGCTTGCTTTTTTAAAACATATTTAGAAAGTAGATAGATAACAAGACATGGAAGTCTAAAGTGAAAGTAGTATTTATAGACTTAATTTTTAAAAATCAAAAGTCAAAAACCAAATAGTTATCAAATAGGACCTAAGTTAAAATCGATCAAACTAGAATTGAAGGTTAGACCTTAAGCTTCAGTGAGACTATTGTATTTATCAGCTTGCTAACCCATTTTCTTGTAATTTTGTTTAGGAATTCATGGAAGTTTATGTTATTTTAAAATTTTTGTTTCATCATTATTTTACTTTATATACTTTATATTATCAATATTTTATTTATAAATTGAAAAATCCAACATTGATGAGAAGTGTTGATTAGTATTTCCATTATATCTTAAATACTAATTAACAATAACGTTTTTAACTTACTTTTAAAATATAGAATACTTGTTTTTTTAATTTCAGTAGTTTGTATAAATTTAGTATCGATTGAAATCTCATTTTAACCCATAAACATTCAAAATTATTCTACTTTCGTTTTGAAACTTTCAAATGTCCATTTTTAATACTTCAAATTTTCAGGTGTATTCCACTTTTGTCTATAAACTTTCAAAATATCTATTTTAATCTCCAAAATTAAAAAAGTCATTTTAGTATTTACCATTATTTTACTTTCAACAAATAAATAATGTGACTTTAAGTATATGAACTAACATGTTGACATGGACATGTATTTGAATGATATAAATTGTATACGATTGTATGACAACACTAGGAGAGAGTGAATAGAGTTGTTTACTAAAATTAAGACTTTTTCAAGAAATTAAACTAAAATAATTCAATGAAAAATTAATCGGATAAGCACTCAAAAATGCTAGAATATAGAATAATTTTTCTAAGCATACAATCGGAAATCCCTACTCCACTTCCCAAGATGCCTTATTTGGTATTTTACTGCAACGGTCTGCTTAAGGGTGGGAACCAAACCGATTGGTCACTCTTTTACTGGTTCAAAAGTCAACCCCCAACCGATATTTCAACACATGAATAATGTGACTTTAAATATATGAACTAACATGTTAACATGGACATGTATTTGAATGACATAAATTGTGTAGAATAGTATGACAACACTACAAGGGGGTGAATAGAATTGTTTACTAAAATTAAGACTTTTTCAAGAAATTAAACTAAAATAATTCAAAGAAAAATTAATCGAATAAGCACCCAAAAATGCTAGAAATATAGAATAATTTTTCTAAGCATACAATCGGAAGTCCCTACTCCACTCCCCAAGACTCCTTCTAGGGTATTTTATTGCGACAATCCTCTTAAGGGCGAGAACCAAACCGATTAGTCACTCTTTTTACGGGTTCAAGATGAAAATGAAATTTTCACAAAAAGAAAACTCTCACGAGAGTAGATACACAAATTTGAGCACTAGAAAAACACTCCAAATTTTTTCTCACAAAATACAATAATCAAGTTCAAAGAGTGTCAGAGACACTTTTTAAAGGAAAAAGAGATGATAATGTGTGTTAATGAAAAGAGAGGTCAAAAAGATGTTTAAATAAGGTTCAAAATTAGGGTAAATTTTGGGCCATTGGATCTAGGTTAAATAGATCAAGGGTGGAAAAAATTTGAGAGAAAAATGGCAAAAGAATGATTAAAAACATTTTTGAAAATGGCTCCAAACGGTCTTTAAAAAAAGGCCATGTGTTGCAATGTTTTTCGTCTGCGTTATTGCAAAATAACAGTTTTTCTCAATCTTCTTTTGACCATAACTTCTTCGTTTGATGTCCGATTTGAGCAATTCAAAATGCATTGGAATCCTATTTTCAAGCTCTACCTACGGACACTCTAAAACACACAAAAAAAAAATCATTAATAAATGAAAGCTTTGTTATCATCAAAACATATACTATGATTGAAAGCTCGTAAAACTAACAAATTGGTTAGGAGAAGTATTAATTGCTAAGTAGATATTAGATTGAAAAATAATATCATCGATAAAAAATAATATTCTTTAAAAAATTTAGGGACTAAAACAAATATTCTAAAAGATTATAGTATAAAATAGTTATTATTATTATTTTTTAAAAATGTTCAGAAATTAATTTGGACATTTTAACAGTTTAAAAACTAAAAATAAATGGAAAGTTCAAACCAAAATCAAATTTTTAAAAAAAAAAGTTATTTTAAAGATATTTTCATAAAAGGGAAAAATACTCTTTTGGTTACTGAGTTTTGAGTATAGTTTCCATTTGGTCTCTAAGTTTCAAAAAGTTATATTTTTACCCTTGAGTTTCGAGTTGAGTTTCATAGTCATAAGTTTCAAAATGTTATATTTTTACCAAAGAGTTTTGAGTTTGGTTTCCATTTGGTCCCTAGGTTTCAAGATTCTACATTTTTACTCTTGAATTTTCATCGATGCTCACTTTTGGTCATTGGTATTAGATTTCAGTTAATTAATTTAAAATAATATAATTATGATGTGAAATTTTTAATGAACTTTAATAGTAATGGGAAATTAGTGAAAACTAATTTAATTATTTTAAATTAATTAATAGAAAATTAATACCAAGGACCAAAAGTGAGCATTAGTGAAAACTCAGGGGTAAAAGTGTAAAATCTTGAAACTTAGGGACCCAGTGGAAACTAAACTCAAAACTCAAGGGTAAAAATGTAATATTTTGAAACTTAAGAACTAAATAGAAACTAAACTCGAAAACTCATGGAGTAAAAGTGCAACATTTTGAAACCTAAGGATCAAATAGAAACAATACTCAAAACTTAGAGTGTGTTTGATTGGTGGTATGAAAATAGAAATTTGAAAACAATAGTTTTAACGAAAATAAAGTTGTATTTCATATTTTCAAATATGTGTTTAGTAATAGATTTATAAATTGAATTCTAGTTTAAACAATTGTTCAAAATGTGTTTGATAATATAAGAAACTATAAAGCTAGTTGAAGTTATAAATATAAACTATTATTAATTTATTTATGAACTTGTTTTATGTTATAAATTTTGCATAATCATTATTTTACAGTAGCATATAATTTATAATATATTATATTATACTTATTATAATTTAACAAAAATGAATTGAGTTTATGATATGAAATACTATATTTATTAAAAAAATTATCTTTTTTAATATAATTATGCATTTTATAATTTCAAATTCAAAATTTAGATACACTAAAAACATAAAATATCATTTTTAGAATTTCTACTATTTGGACCACAAAATTTAAACTAATTAAAATATATAAAACAAAATTTAAATTACCTACCAAACAGAAGACTAAAGACTAAAAATGTATTTTCTTCCAACATAAAATTAATAAACCAACATTTTTTTCCTGTGAATTAAATGCTCGAATTAAAGTACAATATTGTGTGACGGCCATTTTAAATTGGTTAAATTATCAAAAATACTCTGAACTATGGGGTTGGTTCAATTATACCCTTGAACTTTGAAAAGTTTCATTTTAACCCTTGAACTTTGAAGTTTGTTTCAAAACAACTTCTGAAGGCTTTTTTTTTGTTAAATTCATGGATGAAAAATGATGTTTTTGCATTTATATTGTTGCTTATGTGAACATATACATTGAAAAAAAAATCAAAACATATGCAAATACGTCATTTTTCGTCCATAAATTTACCTAAAAAAACCTTTAAGGGTTATTTTGAAACAAACTTCAAAGTTCAAAGGTTAAAATGAAACTTTTCAAAGTTGAAAGATATAATTGAAACCAACCTCATAATTCATAATTCTGAGATATTTTTGATAATTTAACCTTTTAAATTTCTTTCGGGTGTAATATTTTTTTTCTCTCTTGCCCAAGATGTCAGGGGATGTATTGTTGAAGTGTTCAAAAAAAAAAAAAAAATCCCTCTTTGATTTTATTTCATATCAACCAATTCTGTTGCTGCGTCGCACCGACAGCTCACTTTCACCTTCCGAGCTCTTTCTCAAGCATCAAAATCTTCAAATACGCCCATAAATCCATCAAAAACCGCACCAATTTCCAGCTACTTGGGGTTCAACTTCAACAATTCGATTCACCTACTTCTGACTTCTGAGTTGTAACTTCGAATCGGGGTTTTGGGTTTAACCTCCGAGCAACCAATTTGCATCAGTTCTTCTTCAGAAATCGCATTCCAATTTGACATTGGGAAGTTCAAATGAAGAAGAATCACAATCCCTACTATCCAGATCGGAAATGGTCGATGCCATTGGCGGTATTTTGCTTGCTCTTTCTGATAGTCCTTCTAATTGTTACTTCCGGGTACCCCAAATCCTCTTCCGACGCTGATTTTTCCCATGGCGCAACGAGATTCGTGCTAGACTCCAATGGGAATGAAAGGCTAGGGCTAGGGCTTCCGCCATTGCCGAGATTTGCATATTTGATATCAGGAACGAAAGGAGATGGTGGATCGATGAGACGGCTTCTTCAGGCGGCATATCATCCGAGGAACTACTATCTGCTACACCTCGATCTGGAAGCTTCGGATTCCGAGAGACTCGAACTGGCGAAATATGTGAAATCGGAGAGTGTATTGAGAGAGTTCAGGAATGTGATGATTGTGGGCAAGGCCAATTTGATCACTGATAAAGGTCCAACTATGATTGCCTCTACGCTTCAGGCGATTGCGATTTTGCTGAAGCGTGCTAAAGATTGGGATTGGTTCATTAATCTCAGCGCCTCTGATTATCCTCTGGTCTCGCAAGACGGTAGTTTCTTTAGCTCATTTTTACAGTCTTTTCTCAAGTTGAATGCTTAATGCATAGTCTCATTGTTATT
The DNA here is from genome assembly GCA_033996785.1 of Trichosanthes truncata. NCBI lineage: Eukaryota > Viridiplantae > Streptophyta > Magnoliopsida > Cucurbitales > Cucurbitaceae > Trichosanthes > Trichosanthes truncata. Next base: position 56,325,817 of record JAWPNB010000003.1, read on the forward strand.
TGTTTGTTAATTGAGGCCCATTTGGATTGTTATTTGATCATAAATTATCGGACCTCGTGTTATGATCTGAACCTGCGCTAGAGCGTGTTTAAATTATATTGCATAGATTAAACTTAGTCTAGTGCCATTTTAACTGACTTTAGAACACTACATTGATTTTATTTTCTGTATGTTCCCTGTATATAAGTTAATACTAAAATGGGAATGAGTATTTCAATATCGTGTTTGGATATCAAGTTTAAAATTCAATAAATTTTCTATTTATTTTGTTGATATCAACATTTTCCAAGTTATTTTTTGACTTTCCATTCTGAATATATACATAAAGACCATTCAATTTCTTTTTGTGAGTGAATCGCAAAGTTCAATAAGCAATCAATTAGTAAATGTATAAATTGTCCTGGGGTTTAGAGGCTGAGTTCTTGGTGTTCAACTCATAATCTAGTAGCTGAGGTCTTGTTGCTTTAGATTGATGTGCCTCACTTGAATTAGACAGGTTTTCTTTTGGCATCATATGGTTTGCTATCAGCTCCCATCTGTTTAAACTGTCGCTGACTTGGTTCCCAATTATCTGTGGCTATAATTTTTAAAACTCATATATACTTGTTATGATCTTGCTCCCTTTTGTAAGTTTGTTAGGCTACAGACATTTCTCCGTTCAAGCAGCCATTTGCATTACCTTCCAACGAACTAGAAGAAAGTTCAACGGAACTATTCTGTTCTGGTTGAAGTTTGTAAAATCATGTTGCAAGAACTCATAAATTCTTCTTTTTCTGTCATTGCTGATATTTAGGAAGAATAACTGAAATTGCAGTACTACGATGTGACTCATGAATTTTATTTTCTTTTGACTCATGTAACTGTCTATATGCTTGTGTTTCAGATCTTTTGCATGTATTCTCATTCTTGCCAAGGGATTTGAACTTCGTTGAGCACTCGAGTAATCTTGGTTGGAAAGAGTAAGCCCGCCCCTCCCATTGCATCACAATTCACAAATATCCCTTTGGATATGAACATTATTATCTAAATTGTTTTATAAATGATCTAGGGACTTGGGAGCAAAGACTATAATAATAGATCCTGGCTTATATCATACGAAGAAATCTGGAGTGTTTTGGGCAAAAGAGAGAAGGTCGATACCGTCATCATTCAAGTTGTTTACAGGTAAGTCAGTTCCTATAATCCTATGTAACATTTTTCTTCACCATTTGGATGGTTTATTATTCTTGATATTTCCATCATAATAATGTTCGACCAGATATAAATCATGCCAGACTCAAGTCAATGAGATGGAAAATTAGACATTATCAGATTGCTGATTTTCATTGGGTGACATAGAATTTATAAGTTTGGACATTTAATCTATCATCTCTGAGTAGTTCGATATTCTTTGAAATAATATACTCAGATAATGAAAATCTATTGCCAGGATCTTCATGGGTGGTTCTCACAAAGCCATTTCTGGAATTTTGCATATGGGGATGGGACAATCTCCCTCGCACTCTCCTTATGTACTACACCAATTTCTTGTCTTCCCCAGAGGGTTACTTTCACACCGTCATCTGCAACCACAAGGACTACCAAAACACTACTGTGAACCAAGACTTACATTATATGAAGTGGGACAATCCTCCGAACCAACACCCGATTAATCTAACGTCTGAACATTTCATCGACATGGTCCAAAGCGGTCTCCCTTTTGCACGGAGTTTTGCTGAGAATAGTTCAGTACTTAACAGAATAGATGATGAACTTTTAAAGAAGTCGAACGGGCAGTTCACATCGGGTGCCTGGTGCGTGAGGAGCTTGGTCTCGGAGAAGGGTCCTTGTGTGTCCTATGGCAGTCCCCATGCTGTTAAACCAACCAGCAGCTCAAAGAGGCTGGAAAAGCTTCTGATGAAACTTCTTGATCATGAGAATTTCAGACCCAGACAATGTAGATAATCTGCAAACATATAAATTTTCCCCCCGAATGAATTCTTTTTGTCCTGAGCAGCAGCTACGGGGCGGAGTGATTCCTCTGTACAGAAAATTTGAAACAGCAGTTATTTTTAGTTATATGAAGTGAAATTATAACATGATGCTAAGGATTTAGGGTCTATATATAAATTATAGTTTTAGTATAAAATATTAGAATCAACAAGATATATACCCTTCATTAAAAATGAGTCAATTAACATGTTAAAAGTACTTTACGAAAACTATCTAATAAGCTAATAAAGTTGAGTAGATAAGACACTTGTTATTTCCTATAAGGTTAAAGGTTACATTCTCTAACACCATATTTGTTGATTTAAGAAAAAACAAAAAAAGCTATCTAATATAATTCGCATACATCTTCCAAAACATGAAAAAATATAAAAATAAAAGTAAAAGTAAAAGTAATCCATCTTCAAGAATTTTCACAATCTTTTTTTTCTCATACCGATGAATGTTTTCATTTTCAACTTATATATGTATATGTATATAATGTTTTACCTTCATTTAAATAAGAGAAAATTGGTCTAACCTAAGCATAACTCAATTGATTAATATATATATCTTTGACCATAAAGTTAGAAATTTGAATCTCCACCCTCACCCTCACATGTAGTTTTATTAAAGAAAAAAAAAAGTGTAATTTAAAAAAAAAAAAAATGGAAACATGGAGGGTAGAATGCATACTAATTTTGTAGTTATTTTGACTTTATTTTAGGGGCAATAAGAAGAATGTCTAAACTTAACCTCCCAACTTGAAAAATGTCTAAACAAGTTTTAATTTGTAAATATGACTAAAACCATTTTTAACTAATTTCTATTAATTGCATTATGATGAAAATACCCCCGCTGGATATTTATGAGTATTCTACCTAAAATAGTGGCTAACAAAAAGCAATCCATTAATGAGAGAAAATTACAACTAAAAAACTTGTGATTCCAAAAAAAAAGCTACAAAAAGGGAGTGCTTCAAGGAAGATTAGTTTAATTCAAATAAAAATCTACATGATTGATAAAAATACATAATTTGTGATTCCAATCCAAAATCGTTGTTGGTGTGGATGCTTGTGAAAATTACAACTAAAAAACGAATAAAACACTTATAAAAGTCCCTTTGGGATCAATACTGATAAAAAAATTGATAATTTGTGACATAATTACAACTATTGAACACCATAAAACGTGGTATATAATAGTAAATACATGTTGTATATAATAGAAACTTCTTTAGAAACCTATTAGACACTTATTAAAGTATGGGTCTTTGACAATGAACATAGTATATAATAGTAAATACATGTTGTATATACAGTATATACATGTATATATATGTAAAATGTTAGATGTTAACTTTATAAAAGTAAATACTTGGATTTTTTTTTTCAATCAACCTAGTTGCAAAACATAATTTCTGCAAAATAAAAATATCATCTCTCTGTTGTGCACTACCATTTCCATCAATAATAATTTGAAGCCCATTCTTTAAATTTTCTAGAAAAACCTCCAATAAGTGATGTATCTTTTCGACGATTGCCTCAATTCTATCCCCCGACTGCTCTTTCAATTGATTTTATGGTTTCAGTGACTAAGTCAACTTGCTATTTCACTTGGTTCTATGGTAAGCCGTGATGAACTTCATTTCTTTTTGATGATTCTCCTGACTTTTTCCATTTTCAACTTTCATCAACACTAGAAAAGACGATAATTATTTTGTCAACAAAGTCATTATATGAATTTTTCTTTTTCATCTTCTTCCTCATTACTCCATCACCAATAGGCCAAGTTTCCTAGGAACTAGCACTCTCAGCAAGAGACTTATGAACTTAGTGAGAATTCGATCTAGGTACCTCAGGTGACAGTCAAGAGGAAACTAATGAAAGAGAGGAAATATATTTAAAAGTAAATCTAATTCATATTTTGCATACAAAAATCTAAGGGAGATATGTTTGACAAAAAAGATGTGTGGAAGAATTATTTATTTATTTATTAATTTTTTTATAAGCAACCAATAGATATGTTTGCTGATATTTTTGGATTTTTTTTTTTTTTTTTTTTTTGTAGTAACAAACATCCAATTGAGTTGATACCAAAATAAAAAATTGTGACTTCTTAGATTAGAGTAAAAGTAGATAATTTGAAAATGATTTGAAACAAAATCTAGGAAATTTGAAAATTGGTACATTCAAAAATTAAAAGGGAATCCAACTAATTTAAAAATCCATAATTTAAGAAATGTGAGCCAATTTCGGTTAGAGTTGGTTGAAATTTTTTTCAAAATAGAATATGGCAGTTACGCTGTAAATACAACAATGTCATGGCTGTAAATACAAAGATATACCAAGGGTATCTTGAAAAATCAATATTATTACCAACCGCTCCTAAAAGTACTGTAGTCATACTCACAATATTGAAACTATTTAGCTATTTTTCATTACGAATAATTTTTTTTAGACATTACTTACAATTTTCCTTTTTTTTAAATGGTATTTGGGCTAGGCCCAAACCTCTTGTAACTTGGGCCCAACTGCGAGTACTTGGGCTTCGAAAGTTGAAGTCACTCTCATCGCTTTAAGACTACTTGTCGTTTTGCAAACAAACGTTCGGCCATTCCATTTGTTGTCGTTCTACGATTGATTGAAGAAAGGTCTCTGCTTTTGGTCTTGTCGTTTGCCAATTATAATCCAAAAAGAAAGTTAAATATTCTTCCTTTTCTTTTCATAAGTGCTCCCTCACGCAAGCATCCATATACTCTATCCATAAATTTAAATACCTAAAAAGAAAATTAAAAAAAAAAAAAAAAAGAACAATGATTGGAGCTCCCACTGAGTCAAATTCACATACTAAATCCAAGTGGAAATTTGATAGTTTTGATCAATCATTCTCATTTGTTTAATTATAATAATAAACATCATGCCAAGTTACTCTCTTTACCCAATCAACAAATATGCTTTTATATTATGTTAAGTAATAAAATAATGAGAAAGAAGAGAATATCATGGAAGCCTAACCTATTAGCTTAAAATTTTTTCGGTTATATTATAAGTTTAGTTTCTGAACTTTTAAATTTATGTCTAAAAAATCTTTCAACTTTAAAAAGTGTTTAATAGATTTTTGAATTTTAAAAATGTATAATATATTCTTGAACTTTCAATTTTGTGTCTAATGGGTTCATGACATATTCAAAAATTTTAAAAATTAACCGATCAATTAAATTGAATTTTATGTCTAATAGGGCCACAAACTTTCAATTTGTGTCTAGTAGGTTTGTACATTTGAAAAAAAAAATTGAATAGGTCAGGGATACAAAATTAAAAAATCATAAACCTATTGGACACAAAATTGAAAGTTTAAGAGCCTATTAGACGCCAAAGAGAGAGAGAGAGAGAGAGTCTATTAGACATCTTTTAAAGTTTAAGAACTTATCATACACAAAATTGAAAGTTAAGAAATCCATTACACGTTTTAAAACTCAGGGACCAAATAGACAAAAGCTTGAAAGTTCAAAAACTAAACTTATAATTTAACCAAATTTTTTGGTAAAATGATAATTTAATATAGTATTAGAGCGAAACATTGATTTCGTGTTCAAACTCTTGCAATGTCATGTTATTTCCTCTCCAAATAATATTGATAATCACATCATGTTCGGTTTCAAGCTAATTTTCGAACATACATATAAGGGATAATGTTAAGAGTTTGTGTGATCATTTGTTTGGTATATAGTGAAGATTTAATAACCATTAAATGTAAAACGTGTAAGCATAATTTGTTGTTCCCACTCTCTTTATGAATTTCTGTCACAAACAATGACGAGAAAGATTGGTCTACTTTTTAAAATTTTAATCTTTGATTAAAAAGATTGATGGCAAAAGATTTAGGTTTGAATGAAATTCTTGAATTGTTTTTTTTTTTTTTTTTGGCAAACGAATCCAAAGAGATGAAGGGAAAAGAAAGCTTTTGTTTTCATTGGATGCTTGGTCTCCTATTGAGATAGGGTCAAAGTTAATGGGCGAAGGAAGGAACTATTGAAAAGGTGGTGATGCTAATGTGACTTGTGAGTAGGCCCTTTCAACTTGTTAGAAAGATTATTATTTTTTGACAAAGGCATTTGAAAATTTCCCATCAATTCTTTTGTTTTTGTTTTTTTTTTAATGTTGATTCAAGTGGAGAGACGAAGAGATTTGAATCTCGAATCCTAAAACTTAAAATAAGACTCGTCAAACATTCTTGTTTGATCATGATTTTATTTCTTGTACTCTCTATTATAAAGAAGATAGATTTGTTTTTACTCCCAATCTTTTCTTCATTTCGTTTTAACATTTTGAAAATTCCGGCTTCGTTTGATAAACATTTTGGCCATGTGTGATAACCATTTCATTTTTTATTTTTGGTTTTTTAAAATTATGCTTGTTTTTTCATCATTTCTCTCTACAATAAATTTCATCTTTCTTAAGAAAAATATTTGAATTCTCAGCCAAATTCTAAAAACAAAAACAAGTTTTTGAAACCTACAGCCCTGTTTGATAACTATTTGGTTTTTGGTTTTTTAGTTTTTAAAAATTATATTGTGTTTGTTTTCTCATCATTTATCTATAATGGATTTCATCTTTCTTAGAAAACATTTAAATTCTTAGCCAAATTTCAAAAATAAAAACTACTTTTTTTCAATTTCAATAATTGGCTTGGTTTTTGAAAATATATGTAGAAAGTAGATAACAAAACAAGAAACCCCATAGGTAAAAGTAGTATTTATAGACTTAATTTTTAAAAACCGATTATCAAACGGGGCTTTTTTTTTTTAGTTTTCAAGCTTAGCTTGGTTTTTGAAAACATAAGTAAAAAGTAAATGATACAAAACAAAGAAACTCATAGGTGGAAGTTGTATTTATAAGCTTAATTTTCAAAAACTAAAAACTAAAATCAAATGGTTATCAAACGGGGTCTTTGTTTTTTGTTTTCTATTTTTAAAAATTAAGCTTATAAATACTCCTTCAACCTATAGTTTTCTTGCTTAATTTATCACCTACTTTTTAAAAACATTTTAAAAAACCAAGCCAAATTATGAAAACTAAAAAAAGTAGTTTTTAAAAACTTGATTTTGTTTTCAAAATTTGGATTAGAATTAAAATGTGTATTTTAAGGAAAGTACAAATTTTACCCAAAAACTGTGAAGAAACAAGCATAATTAAAAAAAAATGGTTATCAAACGGGGCCTTCATTCTCAAAATTTAGTTAGAAGTCAAAGTTAAGGATAATCTAAGGAAATATGGGTATGCCCCTAAACTTTGATTACCCATTCTGTATTTTTTATTTATAACAACCCTAGAAACGAAATCAATCACGCTATTATTATATATCATAAGGAGAACAAAATATGTAGTAACTACCAAAAACAGTCTTATGCAATCACTCTAGTAATTTAGATCTTAAGTTAGCACAATTAATAATAGACCATTGAAAATAAATCCAATTATCAAACAGGACCTTAACGAATAACAAAAGAAAGTGATGTATGGAACGTAAAGGGACGAGATGGACTACGATTAGTTTTTTTTTTAGGGTTGATAGACGACGTAGACCTAGGTCCACTAATGACGGGGACCAAAATGCAAATTTTGGTGTGTCATGTTTAATTGGGAATCTCAAATGTGGATGGGCCATGGTTGTATGATTGAGTTCATGTGGGAGAACGTGAGAACTTGAGCAAAAATTCTTCATTTCTTTCTCTCTCTCATAAGAAGATTTTCGAGAGAAAGAGAATATGCGTGTATATATATACATATATATATATATATACATATCTTTCAGCACACAGCTACTACTACTCTCTACAAAAGTGAAAGCTGCTGCATCAAAAACTTTGTACATAAATACCATATGATACAGCAAAGTTATATATACTATATACTACTACCATATGGTAGATATTCATTCTATTAATATTTAGCTTTATACTTGATGAAAAGCTTATTTCATATATTGTGTGGATCTACTCTTTTATTTATTTTAGTTAAAATATGATATATATCTACTAAGAGAGTTTAGCTTAAGAGATTGAACAATCGATGATTGTCCATTCGTCTATGATGCCTTTGTTTGTTTAGGGTTACTCTCTTTTCACTACTCACGTTTCTAATATTTTTCTAATGGTATAATATTGTTTACTTTAGGTATCAACTTTAACAACTTTTGTTTTTCCACCAAAAAAGTTTTATACTAATGGAGATATTATCCTTCACTTGTTTACCTATGATATTCCTTTTTTTTAAGTCAATGTGGGACTTTACTTGCATTATTAATAGGAAATAAGCAGTTGGGATGTCATCTCGGGTTGAATCTAAGGTTTTATCAAAGATTATGGCTAGTTGGGAGCTTCCTCAAGTTATTGAACAAATCCTGAAGATTGAATAGTACTCCAAATGTGTGCTCCAACCAACCTCGATCTTTTCCTAAAATTAAAGTTTCAAGATTTAAAAAAGTTATTGAATGTGACTACTACGATCATGTTGTTGCCCTCTAATAACCATTGGATGCATATTCAAAATCTGTGTATTCCCTAATAAATACATTTTTTCATTTCTCTCTTACACATCTAATACAGTGGAAAATTACTAGCCACATTGTTCCAATAACATCTCTCGATTTACATTCTAAACCTACCTAAGTTTTTTAAATATATCCATACTTTCTAAACCTCTCCATTCAATATATTTCCGAGCTCGAGATGTCGAACCTGCACCCCAATCACCCCCTTTAGAATCAGAAACAAAGACATGGACACAATCCAACCAGCTTGGGAGAGACTTACAAAAGGAGAGAGAGAGATTATTGAAAAAGAAGAGAGAGAGAGATTATTGAAAAAGAAGAGAGAGAGAGAGAGAAATGAAGATGGATGTGATACACAGAGCACAAAGATCAATGTGTGTACCTGGTGAGGTAATGATATATGACGACCAACATAGAAAAAAAACCACTCAATACAATAATTTTTACGAACAAACAACAAACATAATAGATTTCGCTTGGAATTCCGAGCCATTTTCTCTCTTTCCTTTTTCTCTCTTTGCATGCTCACTGAATCAATGTATCTTTTGAAGAGATTATCATTGATATGCTCCTGTATTTTTCCATAACCAAACAGTTCCAATTCAGATCTCCTATATAATAATTATATTTTTTTTTTCAATTTTAATTATTAATTTCTTCCCCTCGACCAACCGACCAACCACGAGATTTTCTCTTAACACTGTTGGAAGAAAGAGAAATAAATAAAGAAAAAAAAAGATTTTTTTTTCCCTTTCTTTCCAGAGTGTGTGTTGTTGAATGTGAGTGCTTTATTCGTTGTTAGTAAGCAGCCTCGATTGTTGCAAAAGCTAAGTCCAAACAGCCCTCCAAGATTCCTTTCTTTCTAGATGGCCAATCTCTCATTTTTCTCTCTTGGGTTTTGGGTTTTTTTTTTCTTTATATTAAAAAAAAATGTATTTATATGGTGTATATATGAGGATTTGGATTTGGGTTTGGGTTTTGATTTGGAATTGGGTTAGCTTTTTTGTGGATATGGGAGCTAAAAATATATATGCTAATAACATATATACTTTATGATTTATTTTTTTTAATTACATTCAATTCAACCATGTATGTGTTGAAATCACCAATCAATCAAACTGTTTCAGCTTTTTGCATGGCTACATCCTTGAGTTTCTTGAGGAACTAAAGCTTCACACACATGCACATATGCACAATTGGAGAAAAATTGATACACTTAATATCAAATTATATTTATGTCAGTCTAAGCATAACTTTAATTGATTATAACATTATATATATTATCGACTAAAAAGTTAGAGATTTGAATCTCCACTTCCACATGTTGTTGAATTTAAAATATTTATATATCAATCATATTTATAGTTTTATCTTTCCCTAATCAGTCCGTTTTCATAGAATTTTCTTTTGCTAATCTCTTTTAGCTTTGATATATGTGTAGACTCTAATCTCCCGGCGGTAATTATTTAACTAAAAATGTGGGTCATACTGTAATCTTTTTTTTTTTTTTTTTAATTTCTATAGATATGAAATGTTGATATGAGATGTAGTTTCATTTTAAACTATTGTTTGGCTAAAATGATTTTTTATTACTGGCTTAAAAGACCCAAAAACTAATTCTAACCAACTTGTGAAAAAGCAAGTATATCTTCACTTACCAAGAATCATTCTACAATCATACTATTAATATGTGAGAATATTACAAAGGGTACATTTTGATCATTTAATATATGATAAATTAAAACTTTCCATTACATTCCTGAATTTTAAATTATGTTTATCTTTAGTCCATGATGTTAATATTGATGGATAAAATGCTAACATGATACTTTATTAGATAAAACTTTAATGTCGTACAATTTGACAATGCATAATTAGACGATTACAAATAAAATGGTAGATTCAATTAGATTTGAATTAGATTTTGAACATATAAGTTAGCTGGGCTAAAATAAAGCAAAAGTGTAAACCATTGGTATATGTGTTCATTCATTAGTGTCAATCAGCAAGTTTAAAATTGTTAGACCTTTTTAAAAGTAGGACCATTCAAATAGGGGAGGATTTGAACCTATGAATTTTAAGAGAGATTATTTATATCTTGACTAATTAATACTATATATTCAAATCGACATAAACCCTAAAACATTAGGTTAATAGATTATGTTTGAACTTGCATGCATGTACAAAATAAATTGATCCAAAAATGAACTTTCAAGATTGAGAGTGAATCACATTCAAAATTGGCTTAAATAATATCCCTCATGAAAATAAACAGTAGAATCAAGGATTTTATATAAAAGTGAAAATAATCAAAAGAAAGTACAGTAAAAACTAAAAAAGAAAGCAACTTAGATTCAGCTTTAAACTCAATGCTAGCTTTTGACTACTACCTTTTTTAAGTAACGCACAAAAATGAAGAAAAAATGTACTATTTACTCGGACACATTCAGCCATTATTTATTTTTTATATATATATACATATAATATAAGTATATAGCCCTATATTTATTTGTTTTTTAATGAAGTATTCTATTCTCTAAAAAAAGAAAAGAAAAGAAAAGAAAAGTCGAGGGGTCCGTGCTGGTGAGTGTACTGTGTACTTTGTGTAATTTAAGTGAGTTTAGGGAATTTTATATAATAATTGAGGAAATTGAGGTGTGGAGAAAAATACGGGGGGCCATTTTTGTAAGTTGTGTAATGTGCAATTTCACGCAGTCGAAAAGTGCGTGCAATTCAAACATGGAAGCAAAAACCGGGGCCCACAAGAATACTGACAAAACAGAGCTTTGTCGCCTTGTGATGCGTGATCTAACCACACCCCTCAGGCGCGTGTAATTCTCTTTTCACACACACATTCAAGGGGAGAGCGCGTGGGATTTAGTCTTTTTACAACCACACAATTACAAAAAAAAATTGATTTAAAAAAAAAAATCTGTATAAATTGGGTAGCACAGCTGCACCCAAATTTTTTCTTTTGATTTTTGGCTTCTTTTGAGACTTCTTCACTGCCCTTTGTTCTATTTTTGGGACTCAATTGCCTTTCATATATATGTTTTTTTGGAGAAAAAAAAATTCCCTTTATTTTCTGTGTATAATAGTTATGACAAAAGAATCATTTTTACCGCTAAATTTTCTCTTTTTTTTTTTAGTTCAACCAAAAAAAAAATGAAAGTTCTGACATTCAACTTTTAAGAATATTTGTGTGTCTTAACAACGAAGCTATATTTAAATTGGTTTCTACCAATTAATTTAGCTTACTAAATGAACTTTTAACCTTGAAAACTAAATAAGAGGTGAAATTAACACACTTTAAAAAATTATATATGAATAAACCACAGAAAATTCAACCAAATGCTTAAAACAAAAGTCATAGAAATGTTTGAACCTAACTATAAAATCACGCTAAATAAAATAGTGTCTAATCTATCTTGATAACAAAATGACGAAAACCAACTAAAGATACTCAATAGTATCAAAAGATCAACCAATAACCACAAAACCAGTCTCTTCTTGCCACAAGCATACTCATAACTAATAAAAAATTGAAAATTTTGAAAAAGAAAATGAACTAATTTAGGGTATTAAAGCTCACAAGTTAAGAATTGAATTCAATTAAATTGAAATTTTAAGATTAAAGTTGAACCACTAAGTCACGTATAGCTAAAGAAAATGAATTTTTTTCTAACTTTTTTTTTTTTTGACAAGTATATGGATTAAGAAAATGACATTGAAATATTGATTTCTCAATACAAGAAACAAAGAGAATTGAAGTACATTTAAAGAAATGAGAAGATTTTCGTACTAGAAATTTTCTTAACATACTTCGTGCATCGTTATTCTAGTATAGATAGTGGTACAATAAAAATTCACACAATATATATCTCTAATATAAAGTTAAATCTTCTTTAAATTCTCTTTTTATATATTTCTTTTATATACAAGAGAACTCAAACCTACTACTCATCATGAAAAGAGACACTAATTTCTAACCATTAGAACAACCCTAAAGTCGTCTATGCCATGCAATTCCTTTAAGAAGAAAATGTACTTAAAAAAATGTGCTCAAATTTGACTTGTTAATCATTTAGTTGTACTAAACCAATTAATACACACCATTTCATTGGAATTGTTGCAGATCAAATTATTGAGGCAATGACTATCAAAGTGTGATATTAATATATTATATTTTATAAATTATTTTCTTTTTAATATTATTTATTTGAATCTCTCTCTCTCTCTCTGACTGAGAAGTTAGAAACTTAGAACAAAGAATTCCTAAATGCACCAAACCCCAAAATCAGTTTAATGGTTTTTTTTTTAAGGAACCGCTGATTTTGCCAAAATCTTTGGCTTTTTGCTATATGTGTTGGATAGTGTTCTCCCTGCATATAGCCCTTTTGTCCCCCTTCTCATTCAAACATGGGTTTTCCAAAATCTTACTTCCTCACATAGAAAAGGAATATCATAATGATGACGGTTGTAAGCAGGTTAGATTTTTGGTCAATATCGACGTTCTCGAAAACCAAATCCATGATGTTGACATACGTAAATCGATTGGTGTGATCATACCAGCACTAATGCACTGGATCCCATTAGAACTCCGCAGTTAAGCGTGCTTGGACGAGAGTAGTACTAAATTAGGTAACCACATGAGAAGTCCTCATGTTTCACCTCTAAAAAAAAAGACATATGTAAATTGATCAAACCACAATAAAAGAACAAACAAATAATACTCATATGTAAATTGATCAAACCACAATAAAAGAACACACAAATAATACTCATTCTTTCTGGTCGTACATAAAAAACAGTTCTAAAAACAAAAGTAGAAATTTTTTCCTTACAAAATAATGATCAAACAGTCCTAATTAGCTAATTGATTCAATTTGGTCGATATGATCCACTTTTACTTCCATTTGTTAATGTTATGCACACATGAATCTAATACTAATTAAAATCAAACAACATTCTATTGTAATTGCTATAGTTCTAAATAATACTTATGTTAGTAAAGTTATATGTATGATGCATGCAATATAATAGTGATGTTTCGCTTTCTAAGGTTCTCAAGTCAAGTTATTCAAACTTGGTAATTAATTTACGTATCCCAAAGTTTGAGTTTGATAATTCATAAGCTAAGTTTTTGAAACCCACCTTTTCACACTAGCTAGACATGTTACTAATTACAAACTTATGAATCAAAAACACACACTACATTATAAATTCATATTTCTTTAATTGATCATTTCTCTACATAGTCCAAATAATAACCAACAAACTTGAACAAATCTAGACTTAATTAACACCATAAATCAACCATCTCTCTCAGGGTTGTGGTTTCACTGTAGTGCTGCAGTTTGTCAAATCCAAGACTCTGTTCACCAACTCTTTCAAGTAACAATTTTGCCTAGTTTTCACATCTTCTTGTCTCAAAATTTGTTGAACTGACAAGTTGAAGTAATCACCAAAACAAGCAACATACCTATGGAACTCTAAGTTATGCTCTCTAATTTTGGTTGTTGTAATAGCAAGTACTAACCATGACCAAAACGCATCGTTTTTGTACTTTTTACCTTTGTTTTCACTCCAATCCAGGTGAGTTTGGAGATTGCTCTAACTAAATGCTTTCATGAGGGATAACTAATGTTCATCTCTCTTTTGGGAACTTTTTTTTTTTTTTTTAACATATAGAATTCGAAAAACGTCTTTCCAATTCACATATTGGCTTTTTTCGATATCGAAAAAGATTAAGAAAATATGTTGGAAAATAGCTTGAAAAATGACACATTCTCCAGAGTCAAACTGCATTGGCATAGTAAATCTCCTTTTTTTTTTTTTTTTGAAGAAAAAGAAAAGAAATAAAAAGTGCCAAACAAAAAAAAGACATCCCTTTGTTTTACTACAAACCCTTTCTCTACAATGAAGATAAATTTTATAGAAAACAAAAACTCACTTTGCAGAATATAACTGCATTTCCCATAACCATATAATATATAGCCTTTATGGGAATGTTTTAAACAAATAAAAGCTCTCATAGCTTTTACTTCCAATTGGAACATTTTAGATCCATGAGGTTATATAAAAGAAACACATTTACAACTAATACATGAAAATTTAAATAATCCCACAAACATAATAGAATAAGGGTTGTGTCGATGTTCGGTGCGCGTGATTTATATATTCAACAATATATTATCGTTATAAATAATATAGTTCAAATATTTACCTGAGTATCCTATATAATCATCCCATATTTATTTAATCATATATCTATGAGAGTTTTCAAATTAGTATAAAAGAAAATGTGAGACATGTTTTAGATTTTTGAGATATATCGTTATTATGCAACAATTGTGAAACTTGAGAGAGAAACTTTATAATATAAGAGAACAAAACCAACATATATAAAATTTTGCTTGAGCTGCATTGATTTTCCAACACAAATCATTCTATGCAGATTGAAACCATGCATTTTGAGAAATTGACATGATCATATCAAAGATTAAGGAACACACATTCTCTATCTATATGGCAATAAAATGTTCTCACTTCTCATCCCCAACTCCAATCCTAAAGACTAAAACTAAACAAAAGAAAGAAAAAAAAAACAAAAAAGATATGATTTTGAAAAGAAAAAAAATTACCATATTTTTTTAGGGTTTTAGCTGATCATCATGACACATTACGAAATAAACATGAATTCAGCTCCATTCTTCATCCCAATGTGTTAATTTTGAACATTTCTATAATGGATTTCTTGTTGAAGATGAAGAACTGAAACCAGAAAGATCTGACCATGCCATTGATCCACTGCTCCAATATTGTTCATTGCTAAGAAATTGTCTTCCAACATTAACTTGATGATCTGGGGTTTCTTCCATTTTCACTGAATTTCCCATTTGGGTTAAATTCCTTGAACTGGATGGTAGTTTTGGCCTCATTTGCCAGCCGGACCCGTCTCCGCCGCCACCTCCGCTACCGCCGTCGAAAGGGTCGAGGCTAGACAAGAAGGGAAATTGGGGAGCTTGTTGCTGGAGCCGCCATTGTTGGTCAAATCCCAAGAGAGATCCAATGCTTGTGCCTCCAGCTAAATTAGTGTTGCCCAATTGGAAACTCAGGTCGCCGGCGGCTGTGGCCGGAGCTGAGAGGCCGCCGCCGTAGTTGAAGCCTCCGATGTCGAAGTCACTGAATTGTTGGTGGAGGGGAGCCATGAACCGGTGTGGTGGGATCTGTGGGGAAAGGCCTCCACTGTTGTTGGAAGCTATTGCACTTGATGAGGAATTGCCTGAACCGCTGGTTTGTTGCCGGTCCGAGCTGATCGGAGGCGATTTCGAACTACGCCCTTTGCTTCTTCTGTTCCTCCGGCACCCGCCCCCGACCGGGACGTTCCTCAGGGCTCCACCTCTAGTCCAGTACCTTCAGGAGCGGAGCCAGAAATTTACTTAGAGATGAGCAAATTAGAGAGAGAATTTAAAATTTTATATATTTTATATATTTTTTTTGACTTTACAACAAGCTAAGTTTTTCATTCCAGCTCTTTTAAAGGTGGAAGAAAAAACATTATTTAGAGAAGAGCAAAATTTTAGCTTTTAACTTTCTATATAATTAAGCAAAAAGTTAGAGAGAAATCTCAAATATTTCATATATATATATATATATATATATATATATATATATATTGAATTTACAACAAGCTAAGAGGAGGAAAACTGCTCCGTCCTGGATTACCTTCGACAAGTCTTGCAAAAGTGTCGAGGCTGGGTGAGGCTATAATTGTTGAAGTAACAGAACTTAGTGTTGGTTGATTCACATCTTGGGCATTTCAATGCAGCCTCAGGCATGGGAATATTAGCCAATCGAGCTCGCTCGGCCATCGAGCCGGGCCGGATGGAACCGCTACCACCGACGCCATGGGGCGGTGGTGGAGGCGGCGGTGGAGGAGGAGGTGGTGGAGGTGGAAGCTGAGAACCAACTCCAGTGCTACTACTTCCCACTTGATGGGTGACTTGCTGAGCAAAAAAAATTGTGAGGGAATGAAATCAAATATCTCAAGTATATTCAAAAACAACACAAGGTATAGAAAGCAAAATAGGGGAATATTTATCTTTTTCTTATGGGGTTCCATTTTTTTAGCTTTAGTAGCAAAGAAAAAAAATCCATGGAGAAGCCAAAAGAAACCAAAAAAAAGAAAAACCCTTACCTGTTGCCAGTTGGAAGGATCAAGGTAAGAAGGAATGGAGGAAAAATTCATGGTGTTTTTCTGGGTTCTCTTTCTCTTTTGTAAAGGTTGATGGGTTTTGGGAGAGATAAATAGTGGAGAATCACATCAAAGAGGAAGAGAGAGAAAAGAGAGAGAGAGAGAGAGGAATGAAGAAGGAGGAAGAAGGGAGCAAAAATAAAGGAATGAACTTTTTTATGTATGTATATATATATATATATATATATATGTTATAAGAAAAAAATAGTAGTTATCATTCTCTCCTTTTCTTTTGTTCTCTATTGCTTTTTTAGGGCATAAGAGATGTTGTTTCTTAGTCCATAAGCTTCTTTTGATCCTTTCCTTTTCTCTCTCATCACTATCTGCTTAGCTAATTTTTAGAGAGAGAGAGATTAGTGGTTCTCATCTTTGCATGCACAAAGCACAAATGACATTTGATTTGATTTTTTTTTTTTTTTTTGAGGAAAAAGCACTTTTTTAATATTTTTTAGTGAGGAAAAAATACAAAGAAAGAGAAACAGTCGGTGTCTATATGTCTGGGAGGAGAGAGTGCTGACCAGCTTAATGTTAGTTTGGAGAAATTTTGGGAAATGGAAATCCCATATTCTTAATAATTTTAAATAACTAAAAGGCTAAATTATCAAAAAAAAATCCTTAAATTTTGTCATTTGTTTAAAAAATACTCATATTCTTTCAAAAGTTACAATATATTACTTTTGACATTTCATAAATGTTTCAAAACTATCCTTGAAGTAAAAAAACCGTTATGAACAAAAAGTTAACATGTCTAAATGTCATTCTTTAAAACTTCATCTAGAAAAGAGTCCTAGTCACATTGCCATGTCGATTTTCTGCCCACATTCTAATAGATTTTCTAACTCCAATGGTAATTTTGAAACTTTAACAAAAAAGTTAAGTATGATATTGCAATTTTTGAAATAATATAAGTATTGTTTAAATAAATGATAAAGTTTAGGGGTATTTTTTATAATTTAACTTACTTAAAAAGAAATTTTTTTTTTTTTTTTTGTTTTTTTTGAGGTCATAATTCAAAGAAGTTAGATTGGGGCTTTTGTAGTGTACGACACAGTCTTCTTTTATATATTTTTTGCATGGGAATATATGTGGGCCCCTACAAGTCGACCCTGCTTGGAAAGAATGGGTTGGTATCTAAGAAACGACATCGTATTTATCAGAAGGCTAAAGTTGTAATATTTTCCATGAGAGATATTCTAATGCAGCTATAAATTAAGAATAATCAACGGTAAAAATTGGAACAAATTTTCAGAAGAAAGAAAAATGGTCTGCTTGTTCAAGTCCATTGAAAAAGGAGTATGGACTTTGATGTGCCAAGACGTTACCTTTTAAATTTTAGTAGTGATTTTTGTTCAAAGTCGGCCAAAATTTTCAAATTTTACCACTACTAAAAAAGACAGGAAAAGAAATCAAAAAGACAAAAGTATGTTTCTACTCCAATGGAGAAATGTTAAATTAAAAAATATTTATATTATTATGATTCTTCGTAGTGTTTAAATTGTTAAAATCTAAATAGTTGAAATAAATATTATAATCTTGGTACACTTATATTTGATTCTATGGATCGAAATGTCATTTGGAAGTTCTAATTTTCATTCTTTGAACCTTCTGAATCAAAGATAGAATAGTCCAATCAAAACATAAATATAATATAAACACCCATATACAGATTTATATATTAAGCTTCTAAACCTCTTGTGATTTGGTGTACAATTTATATGTGCATTAATTCTATCTTACACTCGAAAACCAAACATGTGAAATTAGATGTTTACTTTGTTTGTGGCTTGGTTCTTCACAAGAAGGTTCTTATTTAATGTTCGTAATGTCATTGTCATTAACTTCCGAGGTATTAAGATAGCTCACTAAGTTTTCAATTTGTGTATTACCAGCTAAATTTTAATGTGTGCACATGCGTCAACTGGCTTAATTGTTAGCTTGGGTTTTATTATTTTTTGTTAACTGGTTGTTTCTATCAAATCTGTTAAGAGTGAGATATTTTTTAGGGACTCTTTTGTGAAAAGCTCGTAGGAGTTTTCTTCCCAAACCTTTATATATGGTTATGATTTAATTTTGATCATTTTTTTTTTAATATTAAAGCCAAGAGTTTCGCCTGCAAATTCTCTTTTCTCTACTTCTTTTTGTTTCTGTTGAAATGCTAAAAGAACCCATCTTCAAGTGCTATATATAAAGATTTTGCTTCCGTCAACTTAAAAGAGTACGTAACTTAAAGTAGTTAAATATTAATGCTTCTAATTCAAAAGATAAATTACCAACGAATTCTCTGTATAACATTTTGTAATGTATATTGTTGACATTCAATAGATGATATACCAAAGAATTCTCTGGCCCCTTTTTTCTAAGTTTCTATTGCAGCCCTCTTTCATTTTTCTGATGTGTGTGGTTGATTTCATTTGAATCGACTTACCCGACCCAAACCAACCTAAAAATTATAGGGTTGGGGTTGGCCTTTCAAATCTTGTTAGTCGGGTTAGGGAACCGATTTCGAGTTGGTCTAAAAAAAATACCCCTAACCCCAACCAACCCAACACGTGTATATTTTTAATTGATGTGGTGTTTGCTACACACACTTCGATGCTTGAATCGGAGAAGAAGAAAAGTATAATAAAGTTACCTTTAATATAGTTATAACTATTTATATGAGGATTGATTTAGGAGTTTAGGTTTACTTTTAAGATTAGGATTGAAAAAGGGTTTTCCTCTGTCTAGGAATTGAAATTGAAAAAGGTTGATACAGGGTCGTAGAGTTTCACCCCAAGCTCTTATCATTCTATTTTTTCTTTAATTTTGGAGTATTTGGTTAAGTCCAAGTTTACCCATAACACTAAGAATCCTATATATATATATATGTATACACACACTAAGAATCCTATATATATATATATATAATATATATATATGGAGAATGCAACACAGTATGACCAATCAAAGATAAGAATTGAGATGCAACCATTGTTTGTTTTCAGAATTTCAATCTGTATTAGAAGCATAATATAATCTAGAGAAAGATATATATTGAAAGAGAACAAGGATATACTATTGAAATATTGTCTGCTAAACTGAAGATGCAAAGTAAAGGTTAAGGAGAATCTATGGAAAGTAATATGCCAATATTGTATGGTGGTTAGGTGAAAATTCTTCATTAAGTTGCTTTATTTGTTAAAATATTCTATGGAATCCGACTTAATGGAAGACCGGTTCAAGTTTTAGCCTCTAGCTAGCTAATTGAAGACCATGGTCAAATTAGTCTTAAATTTTGGCCACTTTAATTCAGGCTTCGTTTTTAGCTACATATCTTGCATATAAAAATATTTCGCACTCAATTTCAAATCAAGAATATGATGATATGCATAAACAATTTAATCGAGACTAAATGAATAGTATTCGATGATATGCATAAACAATTTAGCTCAAACTTTGTATTTTATCCTTTTTAAAGAGAATATATTTCCAAAAGGATACCATTTTCAGAAACAGAACAAGCTAGGGAGAAATCTCCAAATAGTATGAAAGGTAAAAGTGAATCCTTCTATAGTACTACGATGAATTTCTATTCAATATATAATACCAAATTCTGGGGTCTTCAATGAACTTTTAAGCAAGTCTATTGAAGAATATCAAAACATGGAATAAAAACAAAACTTTCTTGATTGGTTGTTGCGGTTCACATTAGTTGTCCTGACTTGGACATAAATGCTCCTATAAAATAGTATATTGACTTAGGACTAAATGCTTCACTCACTTTAATACAATGTTACATAATATTTTCTTGGAAAATTACAAGTCAATTCGGATTCATATTTGTCATTGAAATTTGGACATGACCAGGATTATTCATGGGAACTTGAAACCATTCACATCTCTTTTTTTCCTTCCTAGTACTTCGGAATCGATCAAACAACTAGTTGTATTTGACTCATTTCCAACAAATAGAACCATCTCCAAACATGAGATGTAGTTTACTATTGCATGTTATCATCTCTTCAATACACGAAAAATCAAATTTCAAGAAAAAGACTGGGGTGCATGTTGGAAAGAAACTTTTAGGGGCTGTTTGGGGCGCTGAGTGGGTTATAATAACAGGGGTTATAATAGTCTGTGGGTTATAATAGTCTGTGAAATAATATAATATTGTTTAAAATGCAGAGTTGTTTAGTCTGAGGTTATAATAGTCTGTGTTTAGGGGTTAAACTTAAAAGATAGATTTTTGAGAAAAAGGCTACTTGTATTATTGGTCACTTCTAACTTTTGGGCTTGATACAAACTCTAAGACATTACTTCTATTTATATTAGTTGCACCTCTTAAACGTATGACCATAGTTTTGTCAACACATATACAATCTAGTAGTTACAAATGACTCTCTATAATGTTCTTTACAAATACATTTTTTTTTCTTACATTCTAGAGAATTCTACATCATACTTTAAAACATTTTCAAAATGAGATTTCTCTAGAATACTCTAATACTTAAAATGTTTCTAGAAATTGAGGTTTTATATAGACTAGGCCCAAATACTAATTATCCAAAATCAAGTTTATATTTCAACAACCTCTCTTAAACTTGATTTTGTTACTCCAAGCAAACCTTTCAACCTTGTGAAGATATCATCTACTTGATCATGAGTCTTCACATACTCCAACTGCACATCATTTCTTGCGATGCACTCTCTAATATAGTGGTAACGTGTATCAATGTGCTTACTCCGGTCATGAAAAATTGGATTCTTACCCAAAGCAATTGTTGACTTGTTGTCCACAAAAGTCTTCATCGACTCCTCTTGTGACAAACTCAACTCTTTTAGCAGATTTCTTAGTCAAATTGCATGGTAAACGCATGAGGTAGTAGCTAGGGGTGAGCATCGGTCGGTCGGAGTTGGTTTTGGGCTCGAACCGACACCGACCACCGACGTGTCGGTTTCCGGCGGTCTGTTCTAGTCGGTTTTGGAGAGGTTGTTTACACTGATCGGCCTTCCACACCATCAGTGTTCGATTGTAGTCGGCGAGAGAGAGGACATTGTCGGACATCATTTTGAAGAAAATAGTGGAAATCGGTGCCGAATTTAGAGCTAATCGCGTCGGAGCCATCGCTTGTTGCCGGAGTGGGACGCCTTTGCTCACTAAACTGAACCTACGGTCGTCTTGAACCACGTGGTTTCGTGCACGAGGGAGAAGAAAGGAGAAGATGGAGGCTGGAGGTGAGGCTTACCGGTGCTAGAATTTTTTGTGGTTGTGCATGAGATTGAGGAAGAAGATAAAGAGATGGGGAGAAGAAGAGCATTCGGAACGGAGAAAAGAAGAATAGAAAAAAAAAAAAAAAAAAAAAAAAGAAGAATGGAGAAAGAAGAAGAGAGAAGATGAAAAAAAAAAGAAAAAAATAATAATTTTTTCATAAAAAGCAACCCCTCGGGAAGACCAATGGTCTTCCCAAGGAGTTGTCACTTGTCACATTTTCCCAAGGAGTTGTGACATTTTTAAAATATTTTTTTTTGTAAATCTGATGCCACGTTTTTTACTTCTTTTTTGTTTCAAAGGTAGTCAATCGGTATGTTTGAGCCTTTTCTAGGCTCACCGACCAACCAACAGTCGGTTTAGCTAAGTGCAAAACAGACTTCCGACCGAGAATAGCATAAAAACGACCGACCGAAGTCGGTTTCGGTCGGCCTGCTCGGTTTATCGGCCTTGTTTGCTCACCCCTAGTAGCAGCTACATATTCTGCTTCACATGTAGAAAGAGTAACAATTGGTTGCTTTTTTAACGTCCTTGTGAAGGCAGTGTCTCCCATGTAGAACATAAAACCAGTCGTGCTCTTGCTGTCATCCATATCTCCACTCCAATCACTATCAATATATCCCACGAGCTTATAATCATCAGAAACAAAATAGTACAAACCGTAATTTATCGTACCTTTGATGTACCGAAGAATTCTCTTTGCTGCCTTCAAATGTGTAGTTGTCAATTTCTCCATATAGCGACTAAGAACTCCAACCGCATAGAGAATATCGGGTCTTGTGCATGTCAAATACTGCAAACTTCCAACTAAGCTCTTAAAGAGTGTTGGATCCACTTTTTCTCTTTCCTCTTGATTTGATAGTTTGATTCCGCATTCCATAGGTGTGTTTGACTGGATTAGAGTCATCCATCTTGAACTTCTTGATCACCTCCTTAGCATAGCCTTTTTGGGTGATTAAGATGCCTTTATCTTCTTGTTTTACTTCAATGCCGAGGTAGTACGATATGAGCCCGATGCTAGTCATCTCAAACTCATTTGTCATCTCTTCCTTAAACTTGTGGAACATGCTCGAATTATTATCTGTAAAGATCAAGTCGTCTACATACAAGCACACAATCAATACATCGTTATTTTGGACTTTGATGTAAAGTGCGTGCTCATATGGACACTTGATGAAGTTTTTCTCGTGTAGGTACTTGTCTATTCGAGAATTTCAAGCTCTTGGAGCTTGCTTCAACCCATTTTTCAACCTCAAAATTTTGTCTTCTTTTCCCTCAACTTCATAGCCTTAAGGTTGTTCAATGTAGACTTCTTTCTTAAGGAGTCTATTAAGGAAAGAAGATTTCACAGCCATTTGATCGATTCTCCAATTGTTTTGAGCTACTAATGAAATTATTAATCTAACTATTTTTAGTCGAGTAACGGGAGCAAATACCTCATCATAGTCAATGTCGGCTCTTTGACTATAACATTTCGCTACTAATCTTGCCTTATCTTTCGACTTCTCCTCTAGCATTCTTTTTGGCTTTGTAAACCCACTTCACACCAATCACCTTATGCCTTTTTGGAAGTGAGACTAGCTCCCATGTGCCGTTCTTCTTGATCGCCTTGATCTCTTCATCCATAGTGTTTTTCCAATTTTTGTTTTCGACAGCTTCTTGGAAGTTCATGGGCTCACAATTGACAAAAAGACAAGAGAGTAGGATTATCTTGATTTGTAGTTACCTCATAAAGTTCTTATAAGCTTCTGAAGCGGTGAACTCTTTCACTTAAACTTTCATTCTCTTGAGAACTTGTAGTTGGTGAAGCTGGTGGGGTAGAAGGCTTCTCCCTTGTTTACTCTATCCTTGTTTGTTCCATGTCATTTTCTTCAAAGTATGGAAAGAAGTTGTAGTCTTCATCACGTTGTCTCCAATCGCATCCACCTTCTTCATCGAATACCACTTCTCGATTCATCGAGTTCTACGAACATGCTCATTCTTTCACACATATGGTTGCTTGCCCCAGTGTCTAAGTACCATCTATTATCTTTATTCCATTCATCATCCGTGCAAGCCATCAATAAGATGCCACATTCTTGATTTCTTTCTTCCTTGTAGTTTGCCTTCTCTTCAACTTTATTGTTGCTAGCAGCTCTACATTCATATGCATAATGACCAAATTTCTGACAATTGTAGCATTTAATGTTTGACTTATCGTACCTTGATCTTGAGTTGTCTTGCCCATAACCTCTTGTTGAGTTTCTTCCTCTTTGGAAGTTGTTATTGTTCTCATAGGGCCTCCAACCTCATTCTTGTCCTTGTCCATGACATCTTCCTCGTCCTCAATGTTCACCATGACCTCGTTCTCGTTGGCTTCTATCATTGTGACCGATTCCTCCAATAGTTGAGTCAACTCGTAGCTTGAGCAATTGATCTTCGATTCCTTCTTTCTTCCTTTTCTTTTCTTCATATGCTTGTAACGAACCCAAGAGTTTCTCAATGGTCATAGCCTCCAAGTCTTTTGTTTCTTCGATTATGGCAACTATTTGTTCAAACTTTGGATCTAATGATCTTAATATTTTCTCCATAATTTTTACGTCATCGAGCTTTTTACCATTTCTCTTAAGTTGATTGGTGACCGTTAAAACTCTAGAGAAATAGTCGGAGATGATTTCCCCTTATTTCTTATGCAAAGTTTCAAACTCAGTTCTTAGAGTTTGAAGACGTACTTTCTTGACTGAATCCGTGTGTCCTTTCATAAGAATCGTCTTCTACTCAAAAGAATCGTCATATAATCCTTGATAGATTAGATAGAGAGCTTTCTTGTCTCTCTTTTTTAAGTCTCTCAAACTGTCCCTTTGTGTTTGAGAAAGACTACCATCATTTTCCGGTTCAGTGTGTCCTTTCCTACTATCTCTCATACATCTTGTGATCCAAGGAGAGCCTTCATCTTGATGCTCCAATTATCGTAGTTGCTCTTGCTGAGTAATGGGACTTGGAAGGGGACCATGTTGTTACTTGCCATCTTCTAGAAAGGATCTTCAAGCTCTTATACCACTTTGTTGGATAGAAACTTTTGGAGGTTAAACTTGAGATAGATTTTTGAGAAATAGGCTTCTTGTATTATTGGTCACTTCTAGCTTTTTGGCTTGATAAAAACTCTAAGACATCACCTTTATTTATACTAGTTGCACCTCCTAAACTTATGGCTATGGTTTTGCCAACACATATACAATCTAATGGTTACAAATGACTCTCTATAATGTTCTTTACAAATATTTTTTTTTTCTCTCACATTCTAGAGAATTCTACATCATACTCTAAAACATTTTCAGAATGAGATTTCTCTAGAATATTCTAGTACTTAAAATATTTCTAGAAATTGGACTTTTATTTAGACTAGGCCCAAATACTAATTATCCAAAATCAAGTTTATATTTCAACGGTACAATGATTCGAAATGGATCGAATTAGTTGTATTTTTTTTCATTTGAGACAAATGAAATCATCTCCGAACAGTGCACTCAATTAATTTACTACTACAAATTGGAGTAGATATCCATCACGAATTTCAGTTTGTAATTAGTCAGCAGAACTCAAAACGATCAGTTGCCTGGTAGATCTCAATGACAAACGGAATTGGTGAGTCCTAACTAGTTGGGTCGGCCTAGACTAACCTATTGTCTTGATTTAATTGGGCGCTTTGGAATATAGTCAAACTATATACATTCAAATTAATTAGGATTTATCAAATGACTAAAATACTCCTAACAACTTAACTGATGAAAATCGTAGAACGATAGATTAGCTAAAACAAATCTCAAATAAACCAAATCTCATAAAACAAAAAATCTTTCCAACTAACAAAATCAAAATTAAAAATCAAAATCAACGTACAACAACAACAACAAGAAATCAAATCAAAATTACAGATTTAATAAAACGACTCCACAAGAGTGGACCCAGAATCTCTGGTTCTTAGACCAGCACGTTACCTATTGGGCCATGGAGTCTTTGTTGAAATCCCAAATTAGTCTTTATTTAATGGAAGAACACTTTCCGCTAATTTGCCTTTTAGTCTTAGTATAACATATCTTGCATAGTAAAAATAAATTGGCACTCAATTCCATTCCAAGGATGCGTGTTTGTCGTTCAATAATAATGACTATTCCCAAGGAAATCCTAATCAAGATTAAATGAAATACCATTGAATGAAATTACATGATGACATCCATAAACAATCTATAGTTCAAACTTTCTATTTTTATCCTACTAAAAGAGAATAAAAATAGAAAATAAAATGGTAAGGGACAATCTCGAAATAGTTAAATTATACAAAATACCTTTAAACTTTGGGATAAGTTTCAATTATGCTCTTATACTTGAAATTTTTCATTTTTATCCTTCAACTATGATGTTTCGGCCCAAGCTAACAAAATGACTTAAAGGCCTTCCAATCCAAAAAAGAAGCTCATTCAATCCCATCACCTTATCCATTCGGCCATAGAATCTTTATTAAAAATCTAACTTAAAAAATAAATAAAAATAAAACAAGTATCTTTAAAGGAATATATGAATACCATTTAATGAAATTACATACACTTTGAATCTCTAAAAAAATAGATAATAAAAAATAAAAAAATGAAAACCGACTCCACTGGGGATCGAACCCAGAATCTCTGGTTCCGTAGACCAGCACCTTATCCATTGGGCCATGGAGTCCTTGTTGATAACTTTGGTAAAACAATTTTATTTACTTGTTTAAATTTGATCTCTTAATTTCTTTTTCCCTTTTTTATGATAAACGATTGTATTAGAAAAAATGGCATAGCGAAGGGCGGAAATTAACCCGTTTGATTTGATGAAAACATGAAAATATTTTAATGCAAGGGATAATTTGAATTACACCAGTAAAATAGCTTAAAGGGATATTTATTTATAATACATATATATAGTTGTTCAATATAGTTGGCATATTATTTCATAAAGTTGTTAATATTCTACGCTGATTCTAATGATAAAATTTGTGAACTTAATATTATTAGGTTGTAATCAATTCGATATTTCACATTGGCATATGTCCTTAATTTAGAACTTTGCTGAAGGCAAATTTTCTAAAATTTTCTTCTAGAACTTGCAATTCCACCCAGATGAACATGGTTTAGCGATCAAAGACATTTATTCCTTTCCTTGAGGTCGGAGTACAAATTTCTACCCTACACATTTATTGCACTATAAAAAGAAATATATATATATAGTGATTCTTCAACATCTTTGTGTCTTTGATCCCCCATGTAAATTTGAACGTTATTTGGTGGCTACAAATAAAACTTTGAAAACTTAAAAGCCTGAAATCTGAACATCATTATCACAACCAATAAAATTAACAAAACTCATATTCAGGAATAAGCAAATACTAAATGTCAACTTGATTTCACATCTCAAATTATACAAACAAAAACAAAATTGAATTGCTTGCGTTCATAGATGTTCTATATAGATAGCCATTCCTCCTTCCAGCCTCCAGCTTCTTGATAATCCACCATTTGCCAATTCTAAAATATCAAATCCTTGTTTGTCCCCAGAACGTTCTAACTTCTAGGGAAGCAGAGCATCACCACGAGCTTTGCAAAAGATGAAATATAAGATATTAAGAGAGACCACAAATCCAAAAGGGAATAGCAAGGAAGATTTGGTAGAATCGAACAGCCTACAATTAGCACCGAAATGTTGGAACAAAAATTCTACAGTCAATGCATAAAAAAGAACTTGCAAAATCTAGAAACTGAAATAGATGGCCATACAATCAGAGTTACCTAAATAAAAAGTAGAATCTGATCCCTGTAACTTATTCTTCTGCATGTTCTTTATTCTTCTTTTTCTTCTTCTTTTTCTTCTCACTCCCATCAACATGACCATCTGCTTCACCATTTTGAATATCATTTCCAGACTCCTTGTCTTTCTTCTTCTTTTTCTTCTCGGACTTCTCTGTCTCAGGTGTACCTGCTTCTTTTGCATCTTTGTCTTTCTTCTTCTTTTTCTTCTCTGATTTCTCAGCATTTTCCTCATCTGAAGGTTCTGCAGCACCCTTCTCTTTGTCTTTTTTCTTCTTCTTCTTCTTTTCTTTCTTCCCAGCTTCTTCAGCTTCTTCAGTCTTTTCAGCTTTCAGTTTCTTAGCAGGAGCAGCTTCTGTTTCTTCATCGTGCTTTCGCTTCCGCCCTCCACCATCTTTTTCCTCATCTACAGAAGCAGTCTGCTTTGCAGTGGCGGTATCAGAAGCGAAAACGCTTGCAACCAACGAATCCCCACCAGTAGGCAAAACCAAATTCCTCAGCCACTCCTGCGGAGTGTTCTCATTTGGTTTTCCATGCTTATCCAACTTCCCTTCTCCAATAAGTTTTTTCTTCATTGACGCCCTTGGACCCAATCCCCATTTCCTTGGGTAAGTATCTCTATCCATCACAACCCTTTTGATCTTTGCAACAACACCATGATCACAAGTTGCCATCACTGCAGTGGTCATCTCTGCAATACCAAGAGCAATGGCTTCACCCTTGGTGGTCATAAGCACAACTTCTTCCCCAACTTCAATATCATTCTCAAATCTCAACAACCCTGGAATCATCAACTTAGCACCATAACAAATAGCATTAACAGCAGAATCCTTGACAACCAATCTTTTATAGCTTGTCAAAACCACCTCAAGAGGCATAATTACCCTCCTCAGATAACTCTCATCCTTAAAATTATCATAAACCCATTGAGCATCCATCACATCATGCATTGTAACCATGTTATCCTTCTCACCTAAAATCCCAGACCTCACCCTCCTAAGTTCTTGCATATGCCCTCCAACGCCAAGAATCAGACCCAAGTGCACACACAATGTTCTAACATAAGTTCCAGCTTCACAAGAAATCCAAAATACAACCAAATGTTTATCAGCATCATACTCAAGAAGTTTACTTTCATAAATAGTCCTAATCCTAAGCTGTCTTTTCACAGCCGATATCAACGGAGGCCTCTGGAACACAGCTCCAGTGAGCGTCTCCAGAGCCCGAGCCACCTTAGCAACTTCGGGCACAGCAGAATGCAACCGAGCAATACACACATACTCCTTACCCGCACCCTGTTGCGATTTCACGAGCCGCGTGGCTCGATCAATGCACACAATCAAATTACCAGTAACCTTCGGGTCCAGAGTACCACTGTGACCCGTTTTATCAACCCGAAGAATCCGTTTAATCCAAGCTACAACCTCATGAGACGAAGGATTCGCCGGTTTATCAAGATTGAGAATGCCATACCTGATGTACTCAGCCAGAGGCCGCTTGAGAGGAGAGAAACCGGACGGCAGAGGAGTGTAGTGACCGGTACGTACATTGAGACGGTCGTAGTTCTTCAGAAGAATAGGCCACTGAGATGTGTCCACCGGAGGAGTAAAACTTTGAGGCTTGATCATAAAGTCGGCAACGTCCTTCTGCGGCTGCTCGTCGGAACCTATCGCCGGTGACACTTCTTCATCCTTGCTCCGGTGCTTCTTCTTCTTCTTCTCCGAACGAGAAATCTCAACTTCCGACATTGCTGAACTTCAGAAAGCTTAGCAGTAAGCTGCGAGTCTGCAGACTCCAACGAAGAGAGGAAATGGTTTTCTCTAGGGTTTTAGAGGAGACGAACTTAGAAGACAGCCAGTGGTTTTAGACGCTAATGGGAATATATATATGGGCTTGTTGGGCTTCTTCTCAGCTTGGGCCTGCAATTTAGTTGGAGTAGGCTCGACTAGAAATCAATGAGGCCCAATTATGGAATGGATATATGGGCTACGGCCCAATACTGAAGCGATGTTGGGCTGAAATGGGCTCGAGTCCATGGGGTAAAGTTTGCTAATAATTGGAGAATCTATACTGTGCGGCCGTGCGTTGCTTTTTACTTTACAGCCGTAAGCAATTGAACAATGACTGAAATAGTTTCAGAAAAGAGAAAGAGGCGAACGAGGTTGATGGCTAAAATGGGGGAAATTGGTCTAACGTACAACAGTTTTTTGTCCAATAAAACAAAGGCATCATTATAATTAAAAGCACGTTTTATATTTCCTTTTTGACAAGAAAAATCGGTGGAATTTGAATTTCGAGGAATTTGTTTAATTAAGAGTTGTATTTATTATAATTTATAAGTATAATGATTTAATTTAATTAAATAATTGTATTAAGTTTGTTTGATTTTGGAATTTGGATATTTTGGATAAGGAAAGTTATATCCAATATTTGTATTATGTTTATGTTTAGTCGAGCTTCGTTAGAGGAAGAAAAAACTTAAAGGAATCGGGCATTTTGAAAATAAAAAATAAAAGAGAGAAAAATAACAACAACTTTTATTTATTTATATGTCATTGATCTTTCTCTCTTACAACCAATAATGATATTATTCGATTTTTTAACAATCCTCCCTTGGATCCAATGACCACTAAATCTCCCCACAAATAGTTATTCATTCATTCACTTCTTTGCTATATTGAAAGTTTGCTCTCCAAGCCAACTTATCTTCTCTAGAACACATTATTTTTCGATTGAGCTTAATCAAATATCACATTATGGGATAATTGATGCCAACCACTGTTTGCCGTACTTCTTTAACCTTCCTCTCCTTAAACAAAGGCATTCCTTCTAGCAAAAACATGTTGCCTTGTCTAATAGAGCCATACCACTTCACAACTACTTCTAAAGCTGATTTTCTATTCAACACCCAAGAATTTGATCAATATGGCTAAGTTTGGGACATAAATTTTATATTTCTTGTTAGAACATTCTCCTATTCCTACAATGATATGATATTGTTTACTTTGAGTCTAAATATGCATAATAATGTTTTTGAATTTTAACAAAAATGTCTTGTATCAATAGAGCTTTTTTTTAATAGTACATCTTGTATCAATAGAGTTATTGTCTTTATTTATATATCATGAATATTTCTCTCATTTAACTCATGCCAACATCATCGAAATGAGACCAAGTGTTTTTTATGGGTAATAATTCATTGCGTGGTTAGCTTAGCATTTGTGACTTAATTTTCATGTAAGTATTTTATTGGTTGAATTTGCAACTTTGTTTTGTTAGTTTATAGATAATTTCCTAATTTAACTACATTAGTTTCGCAGACCCATTTAAATTTAGGATTCGATTGGATGAAAATTTAAAACTTAAAATTATTGTACACTCCACTAAAGTAAAAATGAATATTTCACTTTAAGATATATTTGGATGATTATGTATATAGGATTCTCTCTGTATATAATGTTTTCTTACAAGACTTTATATTATTTTAAATTGATGGGTGTACTCATTAATTGCACGCATAGTTGCATACGTAAATATTTGGTTAAAATAATATTTTGGTTCTTGTATTTTGAATTTTGTTATATTTTAGTCTATGCACTTTTAAATGTCCAATTTTAATATTTGTACTTTCAATAAAGCTTAAAATCGGTCCCTATGATAAGTTTGAAGTTCATTTTTATCAAAATTGGGTTAATAATTATTATTATTATAATACAAGAAAAGATGTGAATATAGTTTCAAAATTTATAGAGAGAAAGCTAATAGAGACTAATTTTTTCAAAGAAAAGTTAACAATAAACTAACCGTAGGGACCAATTTTAAGCTTTATTGAAAGTACATGAACTAAAATTGAACACTTGAAAGTATACAAACCAAAATGAAACAAAACTCAAAGTATAAAGACTAAAATAGTATTTTAACCTAAATATTTATTTTGATTATATACACAATTAATTCCCATATTTCATTAAAAGTATATAGGACAAGATGTGACATGGATATGCTAACTTAAGCACCAACATGTCTTTTATTGAGAGGTCAGTGTTTCGAACCATTCATCTCACATGTCGTTGAATAAAAAAAATGGCATACATACAAGTATTAAAATAAATTTGGTTAAAATGTCATGTTGGTCCATATACTTTGAGTTCCATTCCATTTTAGTCTATGTACCTTCAAATATTCAAATTTAGTATTTGTATTTTCAATAAATCTTAAAATCAGTCCCTATTAATTTGAAGGTAATTTTTATTAAAATTGGTTAAATAATAATAATAATTTCTATGTAAGAAAAGATACAATGTGAACATATTTTCAAAATTGATAGAGAGAATGTTAATAGAAACTATTTTTTTTTTATAAAAGTTAATAATAAATTAACAGAAAATACCAATTTTAAGCTTTATTAAAAATACAATGAATAAATTTAGACATTTAAAAGTACATGGTCTAAAATGTAATGAAACTCATAGTACATAGACCGAAATGATATTTTAACCTTCTTTAAAAGTATAAAACAAGATATGACATATATATGCTAAATTGAGCATAGCTCCAAGTTATATATTCGACTAAGAAGTCAAAGGGTCAAAGTAAGCATTACTTTTGGTAATTGACATGTATTCTCAATCAAAAAAGTATAAAACAAGATATGACATATATATGCTAAATTGAGCATAGCTCCGAGTTATATATTCGACTAAGAAGTCAAAGGGTCAAAGTAAGCATTACTTTTGGTAATTGACATGTATTCTCAATCAAAAGATCAAAGGTTTGAATCTCTTACTTCAAATATTGTTAAACTAAAAAAAATAAAAAAACTAAGAAGCCAAACAATCAAATCCTCTGTCCATGTTGTTGGAAAAAAAAACGTGGCATAAATACAAGCATTAAAATAAAATTTCATGTAAAGATAATTATTTAAACAAAAAAAAAAAATCTAAAATTTCAAAGGAAAACCCCGATTACAAAAGTTGATTGGTTTAAAATAAAATAATCATAATTGGTTGAAATTCTCACAGTCGCGAAAAATCATATCGTGTATGAGCATGGGCAGATACTATAAAATTAGCAAACTCCCTGGGCTGCACCCACCTCTAACAGTCCAGCCACGTGGCTCATTATTATGGTGCCACGTGGCAATTCAGTTTTTTTTTTCCATCCCTCCTTTTCAAGGGGTTTTTTTTCTTTTCATTTTTTTTAGAAAATTTCTTTTTCATTTGATAACATTTCTTTTTTTTTTTTTACAATATCAATTTTATTTTTATTCTCTTTTCTCATCTACACAATACCATTTATTTTTAATTAATCAATTGAAAATTGAGACTTTACAATAATAA
Organism: Trichosanthes truncata; assembly: GCA_033996785.1. Classification (NCBI taxonomy): domain Eukaryota; kingdom Viridiplantae; phylum Streptophyta; class Magnoliopsida; order Cucurbitales; family Cucurbitaceae; genus Trichosanthes; species Trichosanthes truncata. Next base: position 56,359,000 of record JAWPNB010000003.1, read on the forward strand.
TGTGAGAAACACGCTTCATAACCTAAAGCTAACGGCAATTTCATAATCAATTTTATTTTTTCTTTTATAATTTTATTTATCTTCTTATTTTCTTTTCTCATCTCCACAATATCATTTATTATCTACTAATGAATTGAAAATTGAGAGTTAAAAATATCAATGTGAGAATACGTTTCATAACCTAAAATAACTTTTTTTTTATATTAAAATCTTTAAACAAGTTAAAATTTTTATTATTTATATTATATGCATATCACTAATATTTTGTTGCTTATTTTATGTTTCATGGATTCCTTTAACTAGCTAAAAATTTTGAAAAAAAAATAAAGAATGAAACAAATGGCGAAATTGTTCTTATGCACTTATCAAATATTCATTCCAGAAACCACTTCAATGACCCCCACAAAATTCATCAAATGAATTTGAAAATTCTCATGGTTGGATTAACAATTCAATATAAATCTCGTTCATTCTTCTAAATCAAATGATTAGTAAACGTGAATAAAGATAATAGTCAATGAAAATCACAATCGATATTCAATTTCAGAGAAATCACCTACACCGCAAGAGTTATTGATGTTAGAGATTCAATTAAATGATTCCAATTTCAGAGAAATCTCGTCCAATTATTTATTTATGAAAATAAATGGTATTATATAGTATTTTCAACTCATCAATTGAAAATTGAGAGTTTAACATAAAAATAAAAAACATTATAAAATAAAAAGGAAATTGATATTGTCAAAAAAATTATGTATAAAAAAATGTTATTTTAAGTTATGAAATGTATTCTCTCATTGCTATTTTTAACTCTCAATTTTCAATTGATTAGTAGAAAATAAATGATATTGTGGAGATGAAAAAAGAAAATAAAAAGATAAATAAAAATTATAAAACAAAAAAAATAAAATTGATTATGAAACTGCCATTAACTTTATATTATGAAACGTATTTCTCACATTACTATTGTAAACTCTCAATTTTCAATTGGTTAATTAAAAATAAATGGTATTGTATAGATGAGAAAAGAAAATAAAAATAAAAAGTTTATAAATTTGAAAATAAAATTGATATTGTCAAAAGAGTTTGTAAAAAAAAAAAAAAACAAAGAAGTGTTATCAAATGAAAAAGAAAATTTCGAAAAAAAAAAGAAAAAGAAAAAAAAACACTCAGAAAGAGAGAGGTGAAAAAAAAAAGTTAAATTGCCACGTGCTACTATAAGAATGGGCTACATGGCTGCTGCAAGAGCTGGGTGCAACCAAAAAGCAGGTAAGTTTTGCTCATATAAAATAATACGAATTGCCCAAAATATCCGACACAGACGCCAAAATAAAATAATAATAATAGTAATAATAAAAGTATATCCTTATTATTACCCACACGAAGAAGTTGCCCGCTCCTTTGGCGGGCAGGTTCAAATTACGAGGCCACTTCAATTCAATTCATTCAATATCACTCCCTTCCTTCTCATCCACTCCTGCAATTCCCCTACTGATCTCCATCTCCTTGTACGGCTTCCATTGAAAACTGGTGAGTGAGCTTCTTCTCGAGCTCCTCTCCATGTTCTAGGAGGCAATTCTCTCATTTGAGCTTGCCGAGGGAGGGGGAATGGGCCAGGGCCTGAGCTGCGCAGACCGCCATGAAACTGAATTCTTCTTCAGAGCTCTGCAGAATGGGGATGTGGAAGTTGTTCGAGCCATGGTGGAGATTGATCCGTCTATCTTACATCACACCACCAAACATCAAAGATTGTCTGCCCTACATGTGGCAGCTGCCAATGGACAGATCGATGTGAGTTTGAGTTTAAGTTCAAGAATTTTTTCTGTACTTCATGTTGGTACAGAGTTTTTCTTCATTTTTCGGAAGGGATTTAGTTGTGTATTTGTTGATGATAGATTCTTTCCTCGCTCCTGGACTGGAATGCGAATCCGGATGTTCTGAATCGGAATAATCAGGTTTTTGGTTCGTTTGATTGAATGTGTGTTTTGAACTCTTTGTTGGTTCGATTCTTCTTTTAATTGAATCGTTCTTTTTTTCGGTTGATTCAGACTCCTCTGATGATGGCTGCAATGAGCGGGGAGATAGCTTGTGTTCAAAGGCTGGTCGAAGCAGGAGCTAATGTGCGTATTCCGATTTGGGCGATTTTCCAAAGTTTGTTTCTTAATTTGATGCAATTTTGATTACTGGTGTCTATTTGATTTCCGTAGATATTGATGTTTGATTCTATACATCGAAGAACCTGCTTGCATTACGCAGCTTATTATGGACATTCAGATTGTCTGCAAGCGATTCTCTCTGCTGCCCATACCACCCCTGTATCCGACTCTTGGTTGGATAATTTCTTCATCTTCTTCTTGCCACATTTGATTTCAAGTTTCGGCTTCATGTGATGAGTTTTTAATTTGAATTGAATGGAAATGGTTAGGGGTTTTGCGAGATTTGTAAACATTAGAGATGGGGATGGCTCAACTCCATTGCATCTAGCCTCCAGGCAGAGCCAACCTGAGTGTGTTCGTATCCTTCTTAACAATGGTGCTCTTGTTTGTGTCTCCACTTGCAGGTATGAGGAATGATCTTTCATTCTTTCATTTTGAGCATAGCCAAAGAATGATGGTTTGTTGTGTTTGATGGAGGTACTATATTGTGAATATGTTATGCAGTTGTCCAGGTAGTTCACCACTTCATTTAGCTGCCCGTGGTGGTTCGTTGGAATGTGTTCGAGAATTGCTTGCTTGGGGAGCTGACAGATTTCAGTTTGACTCATTTGGGTAAGCTTCAAGAAAGATTTTCGATTAGTTTGATATTTTTGGTTATCGAAATCTTAAATACCATAATCCCCTTATGGAAAGATGTTATGCAGGCAAAATTGTCGAATGTCAGTCGACATTCTGCCTTAGAGACAACCCAAATGTCAGCTCAAAAAATCACGAGTTGTGGTATTCTCAAAGGTTTTCCAACTTGGTCTGAAATAGTTGTCAATGTTAAACATTATATCTATGCAGTGAAACAAAGATCAAGATGTTATTGAAGATGACCTGTATGAAGAAAGAAATTAAGGATATCTAGATATAACTCTTTAAGCTCCGTGATCATGTAGGCTGCAAATATCAGACCTCTAGACTTTCTTTTCCTGATATGATTGCTTCTCCATTACCAACTAAAGCCTTAGGAAATATGTAATCAAGTTAGCCCCATGCTTCTCTTAGAACAGTCACAATTTAGAATTAAACAATAGACCTCTTAATGAAGTTTTCTCAAGGCATCAGCTTGACCATTTGCAGGAGGATACCATTTACAGTTGCTTTGAAGCATAAGCATCAAGCTTGTGCAGCTTTATTGAACCCTTCATCACCAGAACCTCTCGTCTGGCCTTCACCTTTGAAGTTAATCATTGAGCTAGATCCAGATGCAAAAGTTTTGCTAGAAAAGGCTTTGATGGATGCAAACATGGAGAGAGAGAAGGCCATATTCAAGGAAACATTCATCACACCTCCATGTCCTTTCCAAGCTGATGTCGACATTGACATTGATGTTGACAATGACTTAGCATCTGAGGTAATACAACCAGACTGTTCATTTTAGTTTTTTTGTTGAATAATTTCAAGTCAGGTGTCAGAATACATGCGTGCAATGAATCTGAAAAAGGATTTCCTCTTAATCTTCTAGTTTTACTTTTTGGTATACTACTCTGTTTCCATTTCTGCAATTATTCGTGCACCATTCTTATATTACTTGTCGAACTCCTTCGGAACAGGCTAGCGATACAGAGTTGTGCAGCATATGCTTTGAACAGATATGCAATATTGAGGCTCAACCATGTGGCCATAGAATGTGCGCCCATTGCACATTATCTTTATGCTGCCACAAGAAGCCTAATCCAACAACAGCTTGTCCAACAGCCCCTGTTTGCCCCTTTTGCAGAAGCAGCATCACCCAGCTTCTCGTTGCTGAGGTGAAGAGTAATGACAATGTAGACCAAGAAATTTCCCCCTTGAAACTGAAGGGATTGAGAACGTCAAATTTCAATGAAGAAAACAGCAGCTTGAAGAGCTTATCTGCCCTATTTGGGAAATTGAGTGATCAAAATTCAGTGACATGTATCAAGTCTTAAAAAAGGCCTCACCAGATGGATGATCCAGCGGATATGACAACCTCAGATTCACTTGGAAACGAAGTACCGTCCATCTGAGTATATGATTTTTTACTTCACCTATATAGGGCATCAATATTTGGATGTACTGAGGTTGGCACCCTATCTAAAGTATGTAAGGGTCATGCGGTGCGATGTGGGCAAACATACGAGAAGGTTCGTTTGCCCTGAGTATCATTTTATCATTGTCAGTTATTTACAACAGTTGCTTGAGCCACTAAACCAGCAAATATAGCAAATCTATACGACCATTTGAAGTTTTTTCTTCTATCATATGCTAACAGATACGAAAAAGCTAACCATGGTTACTAGTTAAGGCTCTATGGATTAATCAAATGTAGTTCACTAGCTTGGCAGTAAACAGGCTGAATGTAGCAGCAACGATCGATGAATGCCTCGATTTGTCTGACCCCAAACACAATGGCTCAATGATGATTATGATAAGTAAATCTCCTACAAATCCAATGGTAGAATGAAACAAATGACCATTTAACTTTTGACATGCATCATTTTTCCATGAAGAAAGAAGTTGCATTCAAACCTTATTGTACGAATCAAAGATAGAATTATTTAATCAGTTGGCAATATAGACATGAAAAGAGTAGAGGAATCCCTTGACTGTTACCATCTTGAACAAGTTCTCCATCTAATCTTCTGGTTCTCTCTTCAACCACTGGTGCAAACGACACAGGAGCGACTTGATCGTTGGAAAGCAAAGAGTTCGTTCCAGAAACAGGACAAATAGGCAAATAATCATTCGGTCCATACATGGTCGGGTTGTGAATCCTGTGATTTCTTGTAGCTCTCCTTTCTGCTTCAAGAGAGTGCTCAAGTGAAGGAGAGCTCCTCAAGCTCACTGCATCAGGGCGGAGTTTAATACATAAAGATAAAGAAAACAACCATGGCTTGGACTTGTACTTCTTTTTGTCTTCAAATGTTTCGACCTTGTTTCCTTTTGTTGATCTTCGTGATAGCTCGAGAATGCTAGAGACACCAATGAGACTCCCAAGCGTGATGCTCTTGTCACGGTAGAATGATCCAGTTGACTAAAAACCAATTATCTGATGAAATTTAGCAAAAACAGAGCCAGAAAAGACGAGACCAAAGCTTTTGGAGGGGAAAATCTACAGTTGGTACATTGCAGTTTCCATATAAACTTATATCAGATGGCCATAATTGAGCTCAAAAGAAAATCAATGCACATTTTTAAAAAGGCTACCCTGTAACTTCAACTCAATCCCTTCAGAAAAATGAGACGAGATTTTGTCCTAACTGTGAAGCGACTCAATGCAATGAATTGGTTGAAAAACACTTTTTGTCCATGAAAGTAACAACTTAGGTCCGTTTGATAACCATTTGGTTTTTTGTTTTTAGTTTTTGAAATTTAGACTTGTTTTCATACCATTTCTTTATAATGATTTTCATATTTCTTAAATATACATTTGAATTCTTAGTCAAATTTCAAAAACAAAAACAAGTTTTGAATTTTTTTTTTTTTTTTCGTTTTAAAAAATTGGCTTGGTTTTTGAAAACATGGGTAGAAAGTAGATAACAAAACAAAGAATCTCATTCGTAAAAGTAGTGTTTATATGCTTAATTTTCAAAAACCCAAAACAAAAAACCAAATGGTTATCAAATGGGGCCTTAGTCATTGAACTTTAGTTTGTAACAATTTATACTTTCAACCTTGTAACAATTTAGTTCGTGTCAAGAAAAATATTGTTAAGGCTTAATGACATTTCTTACACATGTAAATCGATAAACTGATTAGGGATCCAACCTGTTTTTTTTTTTTTTTTTTTTTGAAACTAGAGATCCAATGTGTTAAACCACAAAAACTAAGTCGTTACATAATAGAAACCAATGCTTAATTTTGATGAGATTTCTCACAGTAGGGACTAAATTGTTGCAAGTTCTCAAAATATAATGACTACATTGTTATATATTAAAGTTTAAGAACTAAAATTTTAGTAATTTTTCAGGTAAGTTGAGGGACCAAAAAATGTTTTTTTTAACGGAAAGGAATTCTACTATAATCAAGCATTATTCTAGTGTTTGCCAACACAAACCAAGCATAATGTACTTCCATACGAACAAGTTTCCAGGCTCTCTAACGCATACGCATTTACACAGACAAAAAAAAAGGAAAAAAAAAAGACATTGAAGTAAACAGACCTCTGTATCAAGATCTGAGGAAGAATCGGTGAAGGAGCTAGGAGAATGAGTGCGCAAAGTATTGAAAGAAACCGAAGCAGAGAGATCGTGATGATTTCCCGCCAATCCAACTCTGGCGTTCATAAGCCGCAAGCCTAATGGCCATCCATCGTCCTACATTCACAAATCAACCGCAAAATTAGGGCAAAATGAAGCACTGAAAATTTCGACAGACAGAGAGAGAGAGAGAGAGGTACCTGTTGAGCCATGGTTGAATCTGAAAGCAGCAAGCGGAGCAGGAGAAAAGCGGATCAGGAGGTCAGTTGAGAGTTTCAGAGATCAGATAGGACGAAGAGTCAAATCCAACCGGCAATACGATAATGGAATTGAGGAGGAAGAGCAATAATTAAAGGAAAGAAATCGACGAACCAGAATGGACAAGGAAGAAACTAGCAAAAACCGTAAATTATAGAGAACAAGAATGTACGATTGCTCTTGCAATTTGCATCACATGGCTGTCAAACGACGCCATTGGCATTTGGCCGTGGCCCTGCAAGATCACGCTCATTTGAACTGTGAAGGAAATGCAGTTTCTTTCTGTGGAGCTGGTGGAAGGAAAGGACGTAGAGAGAATAATTTCGATCGTACTGCCATCCGATTTGAAGGTGGACTTAACGACCAGTGGAGGGCCAGAGAAGGAAGGAATGCACTCCAAATTCTCTTTTTGCAGAATGACTATTATGCCCTCCTTTGTTTTCTTCTTCAGCTACTGGACAAGGATTTATTCTGGTCATTTTGCTTAATCAACAGCCATTCAATTCTTCTACCAGAAAATTCTATTGCAATAAAAGGTCTCTTCTAGTTCTAACTGCCCGTTTTATATTCATGATATATTTCCAAAAGACCCATGTATTATTATTACTATTCATTCTAATTTTTAACGGAGTTTTTTTTATTAATATTGTAGTTTTTTAAAGTTATTATAAAAATATTGTTGTTTTGAAACTATTTATATGAATATTGTAGTTTTAAATAGCTAGCAGATGGTCTCTTTTGAAGAGACGACTATGTACACACGTTTCAGATGGTCGCACGACCAAGTGTACGAAGAGACGACCATAATCGAGACCTTCAAGTTAAAAACCAGCCCCACCATTCTTGTCTCGTTTTATACTCATTCTCTCAATCCCACCTACCATTCTTCTCTCGTTTTCTACTCATTCTCTCGACCCCACTTGAAATTTTTGTCGCCATCTCAATAAACAAAGTTGATCTTTGTCGGCATTAGAGTAAAGAAGAGCATTTTGTGGATATTGAAAGATGTAAACAACAAAAGCATCCACCATTTCGAAGGAGTACAAAATTTGTCTTATTCGTGAGTTTTATTAAATCTTTCTCAATATTATGTTATACTTTCACTTATTTTTATTGTAGATCTATTGAATAAATTTGTTAGAATTGTTGAATTTGGCCATTGTTGGATATATATATTTACTTTTTTATAAGATTTGTTAGTTTTACATATTTTTTTAAGATATATTTGATTTAATTTTTTTAAAATTGTAGGATTGAGTTTTGTTTTAATAATTCGTTGGATTTAATTTTTTTCAAATATTTATTGGACTTATGTTAGTTTTAGGGTTTAGAAATTGGGTGGTTAAATTTTAGAAATTGAATTTAATATAGAAAGAAATTATTTATTTTGTTTAAACTAGAAATTAAGTTAGATAATTTTTTGTTTGATTATAAAATGTCATAGATTTAATAAATTTTAGAAATTGAATTTAATATAGGAAGAAATTTGTTTTCTTTTGGTTTCTAAACTAGAAATTGAGTTATATAATTTTTTGTAACTAATTATGAGAAAATGTTAGACTTAATAAATTTTAGAAATTGAATGTAATATAAAAAGAATTATTCTTGTTGCTTTTTAAACTAGAAATTAAGTTAGATAATTTTTTGTTGGGTTAGAAAATGTTCTAGATTTAATAAATTCTAGAAATTGAGTTCAATATAGAAAGAAATTAGTTTTTTGCTTTTTACACTAGAAATTAAGTTAGATAATTTTCTGTTGAATTAGAAAATGTTCTACATTTAATAAATGTTAGAAATTGGGAGTAATATAAAAAGAAATTAGTTTTTTGTTTTTTAAACTAAGTTTTTGTTGTGAGTTGGTACTTAATGGCTTTATTTAAATTCAATTTCATGTTTTTATTTCTTTAATTTATAAGTTTATGTTAAGTTTTGGTTATTTATATTGAATGTGAATTGAATTTCAATGTGTTGATTTTTTAGGTTATGGATATCAACTCAAGGCCAATTGATTCATCAGTTTTATATGCTCAACAGTCTCATAGATCAGAGCTTGTTTGGCAAGATCGAAATTTAGAAAAGCTACACTGTAGACGCCGAGAAGCAGTTGTCTCTCGCAACATCCCACTGCACCCCCATATATTGCCTCATATTCGTGCAGTAGGGTTGGATAGGGTGGCCAGATTAGGATTCAGTTAGACTGGCACTTCATCACTGCACTCGTAGAGAGGTGGAGGTTGGAAACACATACTTTTCATGTGCCTTGAGGGGAATGCACTGTTACTATACAGGATGTAGCAATTTTACTTGGATTACAAGTGGATGGCGAGCCTGTCACTAGAACGATGACCTACAATTGGAGTCAGACATGTGAACGATTGCTCGGGGTGACTCCAGGCCCTAACCAGATCAGGGGTTCCAGGTTAAGTTTGCCTTGGTTAGCATCTCAATTTCCAGGGCTAAATGATGATACAGGCTAAATGATGATGCATATGAGGTGACCATAGCGAGGTATGCCCCGAGCATACATTTTACAACTATTTGGTGGGAGCTTATTTTGCAACAAATCTGGGGACAAAGTGCACCTAGGCAGCTTTGTAAGGCGAGTCGATCAGATGCTCGCGAGATTGCTGGCCCTATGATTCTTCTACAACTTTGGGGTTGGGAACGATTCCCAAAGGCTCCTCAACGTCGCCACATCAACGATGCAGTATTAGTTGGGCATGCACTTGGTTCTCGGTTTGTCAACAAATTTCAAATTTAATTTTTTTTTTTTTTTTTGTGAATAACTTTTGTTGAAATTTAAAATTTAATATTAATGTAGGTGGAGAGACCAATTTTGTGTCACTGAGTCAACTACTCATGTACTTGTCTAGTACAGATATATGTTTAACCTCCTTAAACCGAACTTGGTACGTGCTTACTAAAAGAACTTATATACTTTTTGATTTGTTTTACAAGCACTAATCGTCTATATTTTGGAATTTTAGATTATTTGGGAGCCCTACACCAATGTCATGGCCACATTGCTTGACACTTGTAGAAATGGTCAAGATATTTGGCGTACGATGAGTCCACTCGTATGTTTTCATATTATTGAGTGGCATCTGCCGAACAGAGTGGTGAGACAATTTGGGATGAAACAAGCTATCCCAGAAGTGTGTCAGACGGAGCCAAAGTTGCATAACATAGACCTTCGACAACAAGATTGGTCGATCGCGCTAACACCATATGTAGATAGATGGCATAGACGTCGAGAGTTTGTAGCTGATGCTCCTCCAATTGATGCATATGGCCATACCACTCCAGATTACATTAATTGGTATGTGAATATTACTCAGCGCTACATCACTCGCAAGGGAGCGTCCTATTGTCGAGCGGTACAAGTTTCAATTAAATTCTAAATTTATATTTACTTTAATTATAAATTCATTTATCAATATTGTTTACTTTTTCTTATCATTCGCAGAGGTCCTGCTTCAGACAAATTCGAGACCTTTCACAAAATTTGGAGATTCTGAATTTGTGCGATAGTGGGGACCTAAATATGGAGCAGTTACATTATTTGTATAGCATCCCTATTGCTCCTCAACCGGGTCGTAGACAAAGAAGGCGTGGTCGACAGCAGAACAATGCTCAGCAGCAAGATGTTGCAATAGAGGAGGTTCGTCAAGACGAGGTTCACCATGATGCGGATGACATGCCTCTCATCACTCAGACGCAAGATGGTGCTGGTTCTTCCACTTTGATGATGATGATACCGACTCCAGGTTCACAGTACTATACACCACTACATTATGTTTCTGAGGCTGGTCCATCATCATCATCACAGGCTCGGGGACGCGAACGTGGATGTGGAGAACAAGATACCTATTTGTACCATACTGGAGCACAAGAAGCAGAAAAAGAATAAGATTAATTGACAACCTCCACCATGTAGCATGCACTAGTTTTTTTATTATTCTTATATGTAAAGTGAACATTTATTTTGGTTAATATTTTATCGACTATTTCACTACTTAGCAATTAAATTATTTTTGTTTAAAATTAAAAACTGCACATGTTCAATTTCTGAAAAAGACATTAAGATAATTAGAAAAGAGAGAATCACTATTATCTTAAAATGAATGAACAAAATACTAGAAAAAAAAAAAAAGAAATAAAGAACATAAAATTGAATTTAAATGATGCCATTAAGTACCAATTGACAACAAAAGTTAACAAAGAAATATAACTTATGTCATTACGAACCAAAAAGACAATAAAAGACAACAAGAAAATACTACGAAGGTGCTTCTCTTTGTCTCGAAGGACAATTCCTTCGATTGTGACCCAATTGATTACACAACTCACAACGTTGTTGAGTACTTGGCTCTCTCCAGTCCATTTCATTCTGGTAGCGAGAACTCTTCAGTCTACCAGGTTGTCTCAACAATTTTGGGTCAGCATATAGAACAGGCATGTTAGGAAGTGTGATCCAATAGTCTTCATGAGGGATCGGTTGAAATTGAGGAGAATAGCATGCAGTGTATGTTGAAAGCTTATAAGTGTCCTAAATGAAATCTTCAAAGTTCAACTTCAAGTGCGAGCAAACAACCATGAAATGTGAGCATGGAATGCCATAGGATTGCCACTTATTGCAAGAACAATAATGGATTGAACTATTTTTTCCTTGATCTAACCTCAAAGATTGAATATTCCCTCCTTTAGCATTGAAGTAATGGAGTCCAGTTTTTATGTGAAATACACCAGTTTCTCGATCATAGGATACCACTTCATGTTTACTGGATCATGATACCCACTTCACAATTTTATCAAGAGCATACATGATATATATTTCATTTAGTATGATTATATGGAAATAAAATAATTTGACTAATATGAAAATACGTAGTGTAATTACCTAGTATATTTCTCTCCTTGCGCGGAAGCTGTTCTTATTTCGGCTCTTCTACTCTCAAAATACGCTATGCACTTATAGAATGTAAGTTGAGTAAGTGCAGTGATTGGCAGCATCCGACCTTCTTTGAGAACTCCATTACACTCTCTGCCAAGTTTGTGGTCATCCACCCATATCTAAACCCTCCATCGTGCGATTGTGTCCATTTCTCAATACTAATATTGTTGAAAAAGCTCATACAAGAGCTGTTCATTAATTTAATCTCTTCAACGACTTTGTTGTACTTACGAACTTGGTGTTGACAACCAGCACGATAAACCAAGTTTCTCAACTTTCGACACTTTTTATTTTGAATTGAAGTTGCTGGCAATGTGTCGTAAGTGAAACCGGTGATGAGAGTTACCATCTGTCCAACCATTTTGTGGAGTGTTAACAGGAGAAATTCTACCACCATGTCGGTCTAAAATCAAACATACATCTTTCTGTGTAACAATTTGTCTGAGGTGTTTCAAAAATTAGCCCCAATTTTCGCGACACTCCTCGTCCACAATGGTAAATGCAAGTGGAAGTAATTTTCCATTAGAGTCAACTGTTGTTGTAATTAATACTTTCCCTCTATATTTGTCGTACAGGTGTGTACCATCAATTTGAATTATGGGTCCACATTTTTTGAAAGCCTCAATGCAAGGACCAAAAGCCCAAAACACCAAAGTAAGGATGGCATAACCTGCACTTTCACCAAAATATTTTACTTTTCACTCTACACGTGTGTCGGGATTGGTATGCTTCACCATGTACATCCACTTGGGCAAAAGCTTATATGAATCGTCCCAATCACCAAACACTCTCATCATAGCCTTTTTTTTCCCTTCCCACACCCTCTGATAGGGAACGTGGTACCCATACTTTTCTTTTATGTCAGTTTATAATTTTGATACACTGACAGAAAGCTTATTTTTCAAAGTTTCACATACTTCAATGGCAATCATCATAAAATCCAATTGCACATGACTCTGATTTAATTCTGAATAAAAATAATTATGTTGCTCACCATACTGAGTTATCTCGAAAAAGTTATGTGATTTTTTTTTATGGCGCGAAGCCGCCATCTACAACCATCTTCTCATTTTTTACACCATATTGCCCATATCGCAGGTGTTGACTCCACAACCTCATATGGTGCGTGACACCTAACAACAAAGCATTTTACCAAATGTTGAAGAATCTCTTTGTTGTTACAAATTAACCCCTTATATAATTGGTTCCCTTCAAAAACCTCTGGTTCTTGGATAAGATCATGTTCCATAGTACTATTTATTACATTGTTATCCAACTCAGTGAATGTATTTGAAGGGATAACGTGTTCATTACCACCAAAGTCTAGTTCTTCAAACTCATCATCTGTTTCAATTCTGAAATCCTTATATGTATTATCCACCATCATATCTTCACCATCACATAGTGGGGCAACTGATTCAGGCTCGGGGTCAATACATTGGCTAGAGGTTTCTCCCAAGTTTTTTACATTCATGTCGACCCTTTTCACACTGATGTATAAATGCACTAAAGTCGGAACTGGCATCACAATTGAAAACATTAAGTTCATTGCTTGTTGGTTAGGAATTGGTATTAGTGTATATCTTACCAATCCAGATAGTGTTAACTCAGGGTGTCTATATACTATCTCTAACTGATTTGTCCTCACATCTACACCAAGTGATAATCCTACCATTTCGGTTGGTCATAATCAACTCCATCTACCCCATCAATCATAGATCCATTTGTATGCAAAACAAATCTCAAACATTTGTCTCCCATCTTCTATAAGGAAGTAAACAAGATATCAATTAGAACTAATTTATAGAAAAATTATATAACTCAATTTCTAGTTTAGAAACCAAAATAAAACTAATTTCTTCATATATTAAATTCAATTTCTAAAATTTATTAAATCTACGACATTTTATAATCAAACAAAAAATTATCTAATAATTTCTTTCTATATTAAATTCAATTTCTAAAATTTAACTACCCAATTTCTTAACCCTACAACCTAAAAATAATATAAATATTTGAAAAAAAAAAATCCAACGAATTATTAAAACAAAACTCAATCCTACCGTTTTAAAAAAATTAAATCTAATATATCTTTAAAATATATGTAAAAGTAACAAATCTTATAAAAAAGAAAATATATATACCCAACAATGATCAAATTCAACAATTCTAACCAAATTCATATTCATTCAACAGATCTACAATAAAAATAAGTGAATGTATAACAAAATAGTGAGGAAGATTAAAACTCACAAATCAGACAAATTTTGTATTCCTTCGTGGTGGAAGTTTGCTGTTTAAACCTTTCAATACCCAAGAAATGCTCCTCTTTACTCCAATGCCGACAAAGATCAACTTTGTTTACTGAGATGGCGACAAAAATTTCAAGTGAGGTCGAGAACGAGTAGAAAACGAGAGAGATATTGGGGTTGTGGAGGTGTGGGGTTGGTTTTTAGATTTTAAAAGTCGGATGTGGGGCGCTTTGTTTATTTTGAAGAAAAATGGGTGAATTTGTTCTCTGTTATGAGACGACCATCTAGACATGTTGTTTAAAAATGCGAGAGATAGTCGTCTCTTCAAGAAACGCCATCTACGCGTCTTTTTAAAAAAATAATAATAATAAACGGTAGTAAGAGACGACCATCGACGCATTTTTTTTTTTAAAACAAAAATGCTGGAGATGGTCGTCTCTCAAGAGACGACTATTTGCCGCATGAAGAGATGCCATCTGCCAACTATTTAAAACTACAATATTCATATAAATAGTTTCAAAACAACAATATTTTTATAATAACTTTAAAAATAAAAATAAAAAAACCCTCCAATTTTTATAAATAATTTAATATGTAAATCTTTAAATTTTCAACCATGATCTTCCGATTCTAAGTAACAAGAATATAAGATAAGTTAAATATAATATTTATTTAATGAAATTAAAGTTTTGGGTAAAAATTTATACAATTTGACAAGTTTGAGAGTAAAAATTGATTCTATAAGGTTGGTTGTTATTAGTATAATATAACAATTTTTTATAATAAATCTATATTCCATAACAACAGATCATCTCAGGTTGGATAAGCTACTCCAATCTAATCATATTAATTGAATGAATAGTTTACTATTTTATGAGCAACATGTCTATTTTATCAAATTCAAAAACATAAAATATTTTATCAACACATCATCTTATCAATAAATATTAACATTTCATGGTAACAAGAACTTGACAAAAAATAAACTACCACTGAAAAAAGAACAAAAATAAAGAGTGGAAGTGAGGCTTGTAAAATACTACCAACAATTATGTAATAATCCAAACATTAAAGTTTAAATTATATATTTCTCATGTCAACCTAAATATAGCTCAACGCCATATACCCAATTAAGAGGTCAAGGTATGAATCCCCCACCGCCATATGTGGTTGAACTCAAAAATATATATATTTTTTTAGTCTAAAAGAAAAAAAGAAAAAGAAAAAGAACCATTATAAAGAATTTCCAGTTCAATAATTCAACTGCAAGTGAAGCATATCTGGGTCTATTTTCTCCATTAATTGGACTGCATAAAAAGGGGAGCAGTTCCACTTTAAGGTAAGTTAATTGCTTCATCCAGAGCACCATTTTCCTTTTTCGTCCAATGCCCTGAAATCCAACTCGAGCTCTAACAAAAAAAAAAAATTCAAGTGTATCACAAAACCAATGGCCTCCACCGACCGAGGAATAATGACCCATAGCCAGCATCCAAGAAAGTAACAGTCACCTCCCACCAACCAAAAGATCCTCCAACTGGGGGAGTGGGACCAAAAATATCATACATTATTACATATTGTAATGCCAGTACATAAGAAAAGGTGCAACCAACTAAATCACTTTCTATAAAAAGATATGAAAGTTTTACCAAATATAAGAAAATGCCTGCAAGCAACATTACAAGAAGCGATGAACTTCTCTCTGGTAGATGGTGTTTATCCACCATTACTGTTGTTCTTTGAGATCTCAGATTGGTTACAACTTACATTCAATGAACTTTTGTGGTTATGTTTCGTTTGTTGTTAGAGATTGCCCGCATCTAACTCCTTCCAATACAGGTTAGATTATGGCTGGATAAATCTGGCAAGTCTTTACTTTTGGCCCTGGCATGCACCAGGTCGATACTCTCCAATGCCAAGCAGGTCCTGAAAATGTTTAAACATGTAATTGCTTGCACCAGAATCAAAACTTCTCTGCTGGGTAAAATTTAGCAGGGACATAAAACATGTAGCATTTTCATCCAATCCAATCCATGCTACATACAAAGTGAAAGTTGTCGAGAGAATATGTAAAATACATTGCCAACCTAAGTATAGCTCAACTGGTTGGGCATTTCAACCAAGAGGTCAGAGGTTTGAATCTCTTACCTCCGCATGTTGTTGAATTCAAAAAAAAAATATGTAAAAAGGATTAAATATATACCTACTCAAATCTACCGACTTAAGTTTTTTAAAAGTTTAATGGTAATTTAATATACTAGAGGAGGATGACTCATGTTCAAAACTCTTGCAATGTTTTTCCTTCTGAATTGATATTGATAATTCATGTGTAGACTTCATGAACCGAATTAATATTCGAGCTCACATATTAGAAAAGTGTTAAAAGATTTGATGCACATACTCTAACCTATAAACTTAAACTTAAGCTTTTACATTGAATGATAATTTAACTTAAAAGTTAAAAGCTTTCTAACATCGATCTATTTCCAACAGAAGATGAGGAGCAATAAACTAATTTGACACTTGGGAATTCTTAGAATTAAACAAATATGAGACAGATAAATTCGGCTAAGTCGGTTGTGAGAATTAATGACTTACTTGGCATGCCTTATTCTTTGCCCTGGTTTCTGCTGTGCTAGGAATATCATGATTTGGTTTTATAAATCTCTTCTCACGCCGTTCACACGAGCCCCATCCATCACAAAATCTACCACCTCTAATATTGAGAAAATGAATTTAAGACTATAGAGTTCAGTTCAAGATTATATCACGTGGAAATAGCTTAATACTGCAAAAATCGATAAGCAAATAGGAATAGAAAAATGGATAAGTTATTAAGTCCCATCCATAAACATACTGCATATATGCTCGAACAACAAACTCAGCACGCTGGACATTGCGGTTCTCATCAAATTCAATTGTCTTGTCCTTAATTTCAAAAGAGAGATTGAAATAAAATGATATCTTCCTCCATCCTGTATAAAGTAAACTGCACCTGTTAATCAATCTCTCCATGTTGTACTGAAAGGACAAAGAATAAATTGCTCGACCTGATTTTTTTATGAAAGGGTTCCCAGCAATCATAGTAAAGTCTGATTTCTCTAAAATCTGTACATTGAGATTGTCAAAGAATATAGAATTTAAATAATATTTAGAGACATAGAAATAAATCACTTTAAGAGATTTCAGAAAGGCAAGTGCCAATCAAAATATTGATGCATATAGAAGACATGGGACTTTCAGCGTGTGTTAATGCAAGCTGAACAACTATGCTACACCTAATCTATATGGACATAAAAAATAAGCAATGAAAATTTAGGAAGGTAGTAACATGACCAGAGAAACTTAATTCAATCCCATGACACAAGCAAAAGTGAGATAATTAAGGCCCCATTTGATAACCATTTGGTTTTTAGTTTTTGGTTTTTGAAAATTAAGCCTATAAATACTATTTCCACCTATAGGTTTCCATATTTTCTTATCTACTTTTTCTATATGTTTTCAAAAACCAAGCCAAAATTTGAAAACTAAAAAGAGTAGTTTTCAAATACTTACTTTTGGAATTTGGAATTTGGCTAGAAACTCAAATGTTTCCTTAAGAAAGATGGAAACCATTGAAGAGAAGATGAAGACTATTGTAGATAAATTGTGAGAAAACAAGTACAATTTTCAAAAATCAAAAACCAAAAACTAAATTGTCATCAAACGGGGCCTAAGATTTCAAGAGAAAATAAGACTATTCATAGATGCAAATATGTAGCTGCTAGAGTATTAGAATGGAAATATTAGAAATATCATTAGGATATTAGCAAATGCATTTTCATGTCGGCTTAGCAAATTTAAACTGGATTGTACCATGATTTAAACCATGCTTTTGTTTAGTTGGGTTCTTTATCAATCTCACAGAAAGATTTTCCATCGCCTCCACTAAAGCGAGCCAATAATGGCTTCTCATGGCCACGAAATATTTCACACCAGCCTGTTCTGCATTGAGACATGGTAACATGCTATACTTTTAAAAGCTTAACGTCATCTTCGGACATTTTCTATTGTCTTTTAACTAAAACTTGAAAAACCTACAGCAATAAAACTATTGCTCAACATTAGAAATTAATTGAGATTACGACCTTCACTTGATGTGATTCCCACCTCTTCAGTGCTAAATTCTTGGATTCCCACAATGTATATTCTAACACAAAACACACATTCCTGAATGTCATAACAATGAATTCTAAAAGTTTCTAACTTTTAGTGCTCGGACTATCCTATAGTTTCCTGTTCAATCGAAATTTGTTCAGACAGAGGCTTGGTTTGCGCAAGGAAGTATCATATGAAAATGAAAACTAAAGGCAGAACTAAACGGATCTAGAAAATACCGCCATTGCCGCATTTTGATACTCCTTAAAGAGAGAGACTGAAGGGAACTGCCCAGAGAGGCTATGCCTTGTAATTTCCTTCCCATCGTTCAGCCCACTTCCACTACTAGCTGGAGAGCCTTCAGAGCCAGAAGCAATCTGCGGCGATAAGTACGCTTCAGGAGACAAATATGCCGGCGCAGGCGGAGTCCGTAGCGCGTTGTTACAGACAACTGCAAGAGGACTGCTCTCACTCACTTCCGATGTACATGTCCTTGCGATTTTCCGAGGAGGTTGAAACACCCAAGGCTCATGCACCACTTCACCCTCTGCAAAAACGCTAGAATTCCTCTGCGGCTGGTACGGAGTTCTAGGGCTTTTCGGGTATTTGGGCGGCGGGGAAGGGTTTGATTTATTGAGGCAATTAAGAGCTAGAGACTTACAAGATTTAGAGGAAGAGGAGGAAGAAGCCGCAGCCGCAGCAGCAGAATCGATTACGGCCCACAAAGCCACATCGTCGAAATCTTTGTCGTCGATTGCAGAGTAGGAAATTGGGGACGCCATTGTAGTGAAATTTTGAACTTTGGAACTGCGATTTCAATGAGAAATTCGCTTATTTCACAGGAAAATACCGAAATCAAACGGCTGAAGCCGTCGGAGAAGGCTCGTTCGCCATCCCCGGCTCAACCTGAGCGACCTGAAGCGACCACTGGCCAGAAAAAAAATACTAGCGGGAATTGACAATTTGATTCTGCAGACTCGTGTAAAACGGCGTCGTCGGGCAGTAGTGACGAGACGGAAGCCAACGTCTACGGTGGTGGGCCTGCAAGATTATTGGGCCAACCGTCAACGATGAGCCCAGTGATATTGGCCGTTACAGTGCTCAGCAAATTTGGTCCATGAAAACAGACAGCAGACAGGGAAGTGATTCGTCAAAATTGTATTTATAATTTAGCGATGTGCGTAATTTCCTAAAATTATATATTATTGTGAATATGGCATATGTAAATGCCCATTCCACATGCTCATTTATTATCCATGTCAAGTGGCATTTTCTCCATAGTCAAAGTGTCTTCTAAAGGCCATAGATTGGTGTCCAAATGTACCACATCATCCTCTCTTAAATTGCCTATAAATAAAGAGATTTTTGGAAAAGAATACACACCAATTTTTCTCCCATTTTCTCTAATTTTTGTGTTTTTAATTTTCCATAAATCTCCACTTTCTTTTGTTTATACTATATATATATATATTCTTTTTATATTTCATCTTTTGTATTATTATTATTATTATTATTATTATTATTATTATTATTATTATCATTATTATTATTATTATATGATTTGGTAAAGTTTTGGTGCCCGGTTTCGCCTCTCAATTTTACAACACGTTATCAGCACGAATCTCTGTCATTTTTCCCGCTAAAGGTAAGTCTTATAGGTAAGCCATTTTTTACGCATTTGGTTTATGTTAAATTTCTAATATAAATATATATTATTATTTTGATAGTGTTATTATGGCAAACCTTACAAAGCTAGAATTTGCGGCCCTGGATATTAATGGAAATAACTACTTGTCATGGATCCTTGACGCTGAGGTCCATTTAGATTCTATGAATCTTGGAGAAACAATTAAAGAAGGAAATGATGCATCAAATCAAGAAAAAGCAAAAGCTCTGATCTTCCTTCGCCATCATCTTCACGAGGGATTGAAAATGGAGTATCTTACAATAAAAATCCCTACGTTCTATGGCAAGGTTTGAAAGAAAGGTACGATCATCAAAAAACAGTTATTCTTCCAAAAGCTCGTTATGATTGGATGCATCTAAGGTTGCAGGACTTTAAATCAGTAAGTGAGTATAATTCCGCACTCTTCAGAATTAGTTCAAAATTAAAATTATGCGGAGAAAAGATTACTGATGTTGATATGTTAGATAAGACATTTTCCACTTTTCATGTCTCGAATATGCTCCTGTAGCAGCAATATCGAGAGAAGGGTTTTGCAAAATATTCTGAACTTATCTCATGTCTTCTCGTTGCTGAACAAAATAACGAGTTATTGATGAAAAATCACGAATCCCGACCAACTGGAGCAACACCATTCCCTGAAGTGAATGTTGTGAATTTTAATAACCATGGTCGAGGTCGTGGTCGTGGTCGAGGTCGGGACCGCGGTAGAGGAAGAAATACCTATTTTCGTGGTGGGCATTATAATTTTAAGAAACCCACACGAAGTGATGATCATAAAGGAAAGGCTCCACAAGATAGAAGTTCGAAAGGTGATGAACATAAATGTTTCCGGTGCGGAATGACTGGGCACTGGTCACGTACCTGTCGTACGTCAAAACACCTTGTTGATCTCTATCAAGCTTCCCTGAAGGAAAAAGGAAAAGGAAAGAATGTGGAGGTAAATCTTGCCATTCAAGAAGATGATGTGTTTGACCCCTCCAATATGATGCATCTTGATGTAGCTAATTATTTTGAATCTCCTAGAGAGAGAATTGATGCAATCAAACAAGTAGATGATGATTTGTATGAAAATATATAATTAAGTACTGTTTAGTATGTTTTTGTTGTTGTTTTGTTTGTATATATATTTAAGACTCTTTGTAATCGTTTTTCTTTTCTTTTCAATGAAGAAATATGAACAATTTCAATATGTTGAGTAACTCGAAAATGAGCAATGAGGATTTATGTCTGGCAGACTGCGCAACTACGCACACGATACTCATAAATAGAAAATATTTTACTAGATTGACAATGCTGGAAGCAAAAGTCAATACTATATCAAGTTCTGCAAATCTGATTGAAGGTTTTGGAAAAGCAAACTTTATTTTGCCTAGAGGAACAAAATTTACAATTAATAATGCTCTGTTCTCTAGCAAATCGAAAAGAAACTTATTAAGTTTTAAAGATATACGTGAAAATAATTATCATGTTGAAACTGATTGTAAAAATAAAATAGAGTGTCTCTATATAACATCTATTGTTTAACATGAAAAACGTATATTAGAAACACTGCCTGCTTTTTCTTCTGGATTATACTATACTCATATACGAGTAATCGAAAGTTATGCAATAATGAACCCGAAGTTCATGAATCCAGAAATATTCAGTGTTTGGCATGATCGATTGGGTCATCCAGGGTCAATAATGATGAGAAAAATTATTGAGAATTCACATGGACATCCTTTAAAGAGCCAGAAGATTCTTCAATCCAATGAGTTGTTATGTGATGCTTGTTCTCAAGGGAAATTAATTATTAGACCATCACCAGCTAAAGTGGGGATTGAATCACCTGCATTTTTAGAGCGAATTCAAGGTGATATTTGTGGACCTATTAACCCACCAAGTGGTCCATTTAGATATTTTATGGTATTAATTGACGCATCCAGCAGATGGTCACATGTATGCTTATTATCAAGTCGAAATCTTGCATTTGCAAGATTACTTGCTCAAATAATTAAGTTAAAAGCACAATTTCCTGATAATACAATTAAGACCATTCGACTTGATAATGCTGGTGAATTTACATCCCAAACTTTTAATAATTATTGTATGTCAATTGGGATAAGTGTTGAACATCCTGTAGCTCACGTTCATACACAAAATGGTCTAGCAGAATCATTTATAAAACGTCTGCAACTAATTGCAAGACCATTGCTTATGAGAGCTAAACTTCCTACATCGGTATGGGGTCATGCTATTTTGCATGCTGCATCACTGGCACGTATTAGGCCAGTAGCTTATAATAAATACTCCCCAATGCAATTAGCTTATGGCCAGCAGCCAAATATTTCCCATCTAAGAATTTTTGGATGTGCAGTATATGTACCGATTGCTCCACCACAACGTACTAAGATGGGTCCTCAAAGGAGGTTGGGAATATATGTTGGTTTTGATTCCCCATCAATTATTAAATATCTTGAACCCCTGACGGGTGATGTATTTACTGCACGATTTGCTGATTGTCATTTTAATGAGACAAATTTTCCAACATTAGGGGGAGAAATTAAGAAGTTGGAAAAAGAAATTACATGGAATGCATCGTTATTATCTCATTTAGATTCTCGTAGAAATCAATGTGAACTTGAAGTTCAAAAGATAATTCATTTGCAAAATATAGCAAATCAACTACCAGATGCATTCACAGATACTAAAAGTGTGACTAAATCATATATACCAGCTGCAAATGCTCCATCAAAAGTTGATATCCCAAAGGAACAAGTTGTCAATAATGAGTCTGGAGCACGCCAGAAGCGTGGTAGACCAATAGGTTCTAAAGATAAAAATCCTCGAAAAAGAAAAGTAGTTGAGAATCAAAATGATTCAATAAAAGGTATGGATGTTCCAGAAGAAATCCAGAATACAACTACTCAAAAGAGTATTGGTGAAAATCAAACGCTTGAGGATAATAATGAAATTTCTATAAACTATGTTACAACAGGAAAGAGATGGAACCGAAATGATATCATTATTGACAACATTTTTTCTTATAATGTTGCTCACGATATTATTCATGAAAGTGACGATTTTGACCCAAAATCTATCGTAGAATGTCAACGTAGAAAGGATTGGCCGAAGTGGAAAGAAGCAATCCAAGCAGAGTTGAACTCACTTTCAAAACGTGAGGTTTTTGGACCAGTAGTCCCAACACCGGAAAACGTCAAACCTGTAGGATATAAATGGGTATTTGTAAGGAAAAGAAATGAAAAGAATGAAGTCACAAGATATAAAGCGAGACTTGTTGCACAAGGATTCTCGTAAAGGCCTGGTATTGATTATGATGAGACATATTCTCCTGTGGTGGATGCAATAACGCTAAGATATTTGATTGGTCTGACTGTATATGAAAAGCTTGATATGCATCTAATGGATGTAGTCACGGCGTATTTATATGGATCTCTGGATAATGACATTTATATGAAAATCCCGGAATGATTTAAAATACCATAAACATATGAATCAAGTTCTCGGGAATTGTATTCAATAAAGTTACAGAGATCATTATATGGATTAAAACAATCAGGACGAATGTGGTATAATCGCCTGAGTGAATATCTGTTGAAAGAAGGATACCAAAATAATCCAATATGTCCGTGCGTTTTTATAAAGAAATCTCAGTCAAGATTTGCTATTATAACTGTATATGTTGATGACTTAAATATAATTGGAACTCCTGAAGAGTTATCCAAGGCAATAGAATATCTTAAGAAAGAATTCGAGATGAAAGATCTTGGAAAAACAAAATTTTTCCTTGGTTTGCAAATTGAACATTTAGCAGATGGGATATTTGTTCATCAATCAACTTATACAGAGAAAATTTTAAAAAGATTCTATATGGATAAAGCACATCCATTGAACATTCCAATGGAAGTTCGTTCACTGGATATAAAGAAAGATATATTTCGACCTCGAGATGACAGTGAAGAACTACTTGGTCCTGAAGTACCATATCTTAGTGCAATTGGTGCACTTATGTATTTGGCTAATAACACAAGACCAGATATTGCATTTTCAGTAAATTTATTAGCTAGATATAGTTCATGTCCTACAAAAAGACATTGGAACGGAGTTAAGCATGATCTTGAAGAAAATGGCGATATCACTGTACAACAAATTTGTTCAAAAGATAACCTGGCTGACTTATTTACAAAGGCATTACCAACTGCAACCTTCGATAAATTAGTATATAGCATTGGAATGCGGCGACTCAAAGACTTTAAGTGATGTCTCCATGAGGGAGAGTGAATGTATTATAGTAAACTATATAAAATATGTACTCTTTTTCCTTCACTAGGATTTTTCTTCCCATTGGGTTTTTCCCTAGTAAGGTTTTAACGAGGCATATTTTATATAAATGGGCATTTAAGGGGGAGTATTGTGAATATGGCATATGTAAATGCCCATTCCACATGCCCATTTATTATCCATGCCAAGTGGCATTTTCTCCATAGCCAAAGTGTCTTCTAAAGGCCATAGATTGGTGTCCAAATGTACCACATCATCCTCTCTTAAATTGCCTATAAATAGAGAGATTTTTGGAAAAGAATACACACCAATTTTTCTCCCATTTTCTCTAATTTTTGTGTTTTTAATTTTTCATAAATCTCCACTTTCTTTTGTTTATACTATATATATATATATTCTTTTTATATTTCATCTTTTGTATTATTATTATTATTATTATTATTATTATATGATTTGGTAAAGTTTTGGTGCCCGGTTTCGCCTCTCAATTTTACAACATCTATAAACCATAATTTTTATAACACGATAAAATAGTACTACAAAATGATATATATATATATATTAATTTTCCATTATTTAAATATCTTAACATTAATATATTTCTTAAAGAATTGAATGCAACGTGTTAAATTTAGGTTCTCTTTCTTACCCCTAAAATTTGTTGTTTTTGTAAATTAAAAAATGTACTACTAGTTGTAGTATAATATAATTACGGTTAAATTATAAGATTGATATTTATGATTTAGATATAAATTCAGTTTGATTTTTAAAATTTTAAAGTTTAAAACTAGTCTCAAATCTCTATTGTTTGGGTTCTTGTTTTGATTTGATCCTTGTTATAAAAGTTACAATTTAATAATTTAGCCAAATTTAACCAGTTACTTACCATTACTATATTAACATTTTTATATAATAGTAAGATTATATTTTTTGTTGAGCTAACCATGTTAGTTCGCTGTAATAACGTTTATGCCAAATAAAAAATAGGAAGAAACAAGTAGATTTTTAGTGAGCAAAGAACAATTCATAGATTCGGAGATATAGCAATATAGCAGCCCACGAACTTGTTTCTCATGCTCGTCGCTTCAAACATTCTGAGATATGGCTCGAAGAACACCCTCTCTGGGCAACATTGGTTGTTGAAAGGAATATCCCTTCTCTTTAGATTGTTTCTGCTTGTTTGTTTATGTTTCTTCAATGTACTAAAAAAAATCATAGATAACTTTTGAGGTTTACTAAAATATTGAGACCAAATTGAAACTTTCAAAATTGTAAAATACTAAATTTGAAATACAACTCAAATCATAATAACTAAAGTGAAATAGCCAAATTAAAACCAGAGGGATAAAAAAAAAATTATTTCGTTTTTTTTTTCTTCCATCAAGATCTCAATAGATTTGCAAGGATGTAATTTGTTCCGCATGTTTACGTGAAATTAATCTAAAATAGATCAAATTATTCCAAATCTACCCAAACCAACCAAATTTGTTCAAATCAAATTGAATGACTATTATTTTTTTCAAATTTATAATCATAAAGGACCAAATCTAGGAATAAGCATAATCCAAACCCACCAAACAAATTTAGTTCGGCAATTGTTTTTTTACAAGTTAGAGAATTAAATTATAAATAAAAAGAAGTTATGATTCGCCAACTTGAGCATTGTTTCATCTAGTTGACATATATATCATCGATTAAAAAGTGAAATATTCGAATCTCGACTATTATATATTGTTAAACTAAAAAATAAATAAATTTTCTGATATAGAAATGGAACTATTCCCATAGAGTAGATAAGAAGTGAACTTTAAAAAATGAATAATAATAATGGAGGAGCGGGAAAAAAAGGTAGATTCCTGAAAAGAAAAAAGTTGCTATCAGAGCAACTTTCGGGCCACGCCGTGCGACTTTGGACGATCCACCGCAAATGGACAGAATTCAACGTGGGCCCATTAGATTAGGGTATTATTGACAAATGTGGGCCCATTTATATGTTACAGTCTTTGCTTGATAAATGCCCTTCGTTTGACAAAAAAAGGAAAAAGGTTAATTTTGTGGGTCCCCCACACTATGAATGACCCATGTGCCTTCCTTTGCCTAAAAAAAGTGTCTTCCCAAACTCTCCATTTCACCGCATTTCACCTCCCCACTGAAGTAATTGTTCTACTGGGCTATTTTTATTTATGTCAATAAGGGTTTTTTTTTTTTTTGTTCTTTTCTTTCTCTCTTTTTTTTTTAGTTCATCCACCTTTGTAATCGGAGGATTCGAAACTCTAACATCTTGATCGATGATATATGTCAATTACCATTAAACTAGGCTCACTTTATTTTTATTTTTTTTCTTAATTTGAGTTAAATAACATACGAGAGTGGAGTTGGGGTTCAAACTTCTAAACTTTGGTTGAAAAAATACAAATGTCTAAATCAGTAGCTCTACACTTAAGTTGTCTAGGTTATTAATGGTTTAGTACCTACAACTGTGAGGATTAATATCTAATATGTTCCTTAAAGTTAAAAGTACTTGATACGTTTTGATTTTCCAATTTTGTGTGATCTAATAGATATTTTCTAAATTTCACAATTTTGTTGTAGTAAAAAATTCACGAACTTAATATCATAGTAATATTAGACATAAAGTTCAATTTTGTATCTCATAGGTCCACGAGTAAAAAAAATCGAAGGAATCCAAAATTCAAAGTTTATAAATCTATTACATACAACCACTCTCATAGACTAAACTAGTAATTTAACTAAAAAGGAAAGTACCCATAGATTGTCGTATACAAAAATAAATTATAAAATATTTAAGTTTTATTATTATTTTTTTAGTACAACAAATGTGGTGTATGAGAATTTGAACCTCCGACCTCAAGAAAATAAGTACATGTCAATTATCTTTAACCTATGCTAACTCTGACATTTTAATTTTATTTTAGAACAGCATTATAAATGTGATTATTGATTAAAAAATGTTATGAATGTGAATATGAGCATTTAGTACTGAGTTAACAAGGTTGAATGTTATATTCAAATTCATCATAATAGGTTGATTTACTTGGGACAAAGATTAGCTATTTGATAAATCATTTTTTTTACATTTTTTATACGTTCTAATAATATTGAGATAATGCGATTTTATATGACCAATATAAAAGAAATCATTGCAAAAAGATTTTGAGAATTAGTAGTACATATACTATACTCATTAGTGTACTACATTTACTATGCTATGATGCTCAAATGTACTATAAATTAATTGACACATTTGTAATACATGTCTGATGCTTAGATTTGTTTTGGAAAAAATGTTAATACTTTTTTAAGTTGTTTGAGGAAACATAATATAGTTATATACATTTATTTTGATTTTATAGTAGTTAGCTTTTGAATATATAAGAGATTGTATTTTGAAATAGAATCTCTCTCTTTATATATATTTTTAGAAGAGATAATAGTTGATTTTGCACTTTCATGTGGAAAAAATAGTTATTTTGTTGAAGGGATTGTTTTTAGTCTCGAGAAAAATGTTGATTTTTTTCTCGAGATTTGGACTTAGGACTAGAATAAAGTTATTGAATGTCTAATAATCAAAACATGTTTTAAAGATTTTAGACTTCATTTGATAATCATTTAGGTCACGTTTGATAATCATTTGATTTGTATGTTTTAAAATTTATGTTTGTTTTCTACAATTTTGTTATCATAGTTTTTATTTAGACATATTCCAAAAACAAACACAAGTTTTTAAAAATTACTTTTTTTAATTTTTAAAAATTGGCTTGATTTTTTAAAACATTGGTTGAAAGTAGATAATAAAGTAAAAAAATTCATAAGTAGTGTTTATAGGGTTAATTTTCAAAAACTCAAAACAAAAAATCAAGGTCTCGTTTGATAACCATTTAGTTTTTTGTTTTTTATTTTTGAAAATTAAGTCTAAAAATACTACTTCCACATTGATTTTCATGTTTTCTTATCTACTTTTTACATATGTTTTCAAAAATCAAGCTAAGTTCTGGAAACTAAAAAAAATAGTTTTCAAAAACTTATTTTTGTTTTTGTAATTTGGCTAGAAACTCAAATGTTTCCTTAAAAAAAATGAAAACTATTGTAGAGAATATGAAAACTATTATAGAAAAATTGTGAGAAAACAAACACGATTTTAAAAAACAAACAACTAAAAACTAAATGGTTATCAAATGGGACATAAATAATTATCAAACGAGATCTTAGTTTTTGAAAATTGTGCTTGTTTTCTCAGATCTTATTTATCATGATTTTCATATTTCTTAAGAAGTCCTTAAATTTTTAGCCAAATTTCAATAAATAAATAAACTTTTTTTAAAAAAATTTCAAAACTTGGCATGAAGTTTGAAAACATTTGTTAAAAGTATATAACAAAAAAAAAAAAATCTATGGATGAAAGTAGTGTTTACAAATTAATTTTAAAAAACCTAAAACTCTGGACATTAAACGGGATGTTAATCATTTTAATTAATTCAATGATTAACTGATTCAATATTGCGCTTCCAATACAATACATTATCACCTTCAATCTCTAATTTTTTATGTTCTTTTTAATTTATTTTGTTAGTTGGATTTTAAATTATATTGCCCTAGTTGATGATGTTTTCCTTTCTTAGTACCGTCCCTTTCCTAGCTGCTTAGCCGGTCAAAGGAAAGTATAATTTGGACTTTTTTTTTTTTTTTGGAACCAGTGTAATTTGGACTTGTTTATTACTAGTTTGGTTTGTTTTGAATTATCTTTTTTTTTTAAAAAAAAAAAAAGAAAGAAAAACAGGCTAAAATCTCAAACATGTACTTTTAAATATAACATTATTATTATTATTATTATTATTATTTATCAATATTACATTTTGCGAATAATTTTTTTGACTTATTCATTTGTTGCATGTAAACCCAATAGAACAATTTTTTTGTACAACAAATATGTGAAATCAAGGTCCGTGCATTATGTATGCTCGTGTTGGCATAAGACATTTATTAGTATCTTAAGGCCATTTAGTTCAATGCTTCTTATATGCCTGAGAACAATAAATACTTAAGAATAAGATTGTTCGAAATCATTGATTGCTGGATTTGGTTGCACACTTGAGAATGCTAATTTTTATAATAATAAATGATATTTTTGTTTGTTTTATGAGATTAATTTATATTTGAGAATGATAATTTTTATAATAATAAATAATATTTTTGTCTTTTTTATGAGATTAATTTTCTAAATTTTTTATAATTATGATACATTAATGAACGAACTCTTCAACAAATAAATAAAAATTAATGGATCATAATAGATGTATAAATTTAATTGAATAAATAGTTATAAAAAGTTATTTTTTTATACTAAATTATTTCTATTAATTAAATATATTAAATAGATTGCTAATTTATTAATAGTTTCAATAAATACACAATTACATTAATTTAGTTTATTTTATAAAAAAAATCAATTTTTATCCGTAAACATGTCACCGTGTATCAAATTTCACTCTAAACTTTTGATTTCATCAAATTAAACCTTAGACTTAGTTAAATGTTGCAATTTATACCGTCTATTTAATTTTCACTAATTTTAACAAAAAATAATGTAACAATCTCCATAAAATCACTAATTTCAATAATATCAAATAATTTTTATACAGTTTGTTGATTAAAATGTTGCAAGTTGTGTAATTTATTACAATTGAATAATTAAGTAGGTTAATTCAATACATTATTATAAAATAAATTTTATATAATCTGTTTGTTTATATAAATTAATTTGAGTAAATTAATTTTAATAGAATAGATAAATATATTCAAAAGAAAGATGAATATTAACAAAAATAAGAGAGAAAGAGAAGGGTACATAGAAAATTCATGCTTTTGCAAGGGTATCAAATACCCTTAAACATGAGCATATAAAACCTATGGGAATAAACGATTCCTATGGTCATTCCTCTAAATCTTGTACCAAACAACGGTATCACAAGTCCTTGTCCATTCTCATCTCCAAAACCTTTGTACCAAACAACTTAAAAGTTGTTCAATCTTAACCTCCATCATTTTTGAACAACAATTAACAACGGGTTGATGGACTAATAAATGGTCTTTCTAAATAAAAAAAATAATGAATGAAGCTATAAAAATGTGGCTACTCCTCTAATAATTAAATAAAATATTAGATGAGATTATAACAATAACAACATGATTGTCAAAGAAGCTTAGTGATAATTGATATATTTTCGAGTCAGAGATTCAAATATTCATATTTTCATTTGTTGTATTAAAAAAACAATAGCAATAACAACATAACTGTCAAAGTAGCATAGTGATAATTGATATATTTTTGAGTCAGAGATTCAAATCTTCATATTCTCATCTGTTCTATTAAAAAAACAATAACAATATGACTGCGAATGACAATTAGATTTAGATTCTAAATTTTATATAACCTTTAATAACCATTTGACACACTATTTTTTTCCTTCAAAAAACATTTGATGTAGATTTAGAATAAGTTTTGTAATTTCTCTTCCATATATTTATTAGTAATTAACCGCCACATCGTGTGGCGTCTCCGATGATTTCTCTGCATCTCAAAAGAATCTTTCATTTCAATATCAACCGTTGATTTATCTTTGATAAGATCAAATGTGGACCGTTGATTACCTATGTTATCGTTGTTTGATCATCGATTGCGGACCCCACAAAGTACCCATACAACTGAACCATACGAGTGATCAACACGAGAGATACGTGGAAGAGAACAGACGCAGCTTCGGGACCATACGCGAGAATTTCCGTCCGCTACGATTTTGACACGTGGATGGTGGATACGATTCTCTCTCTCCTTCCCCGCCTCTATATATGGAACTCATCATTCACCTCTACAAACTCGTTCAATCGCGAGAAGTTCTAGTTTGATTTCATAAACAAACTTACTAATCTCTTCGTTCTTCGCTGTTCATCGTCGAAAATGTCGTGCTGTGGTGGAAACTGTGGATGCGGCACTGCCTGCAAGTGCGGAAGCGGCTGCGGAGGGTGAGTAATTGCTAATTTTCTCTTTTGAATTTGATCGCGTGAACTGATTTTTCAATTTGTTTCTGTGGAAAATGTTTTCTCGAGAATCTGTTCTTCCGTTTTCTTATGTTGCTTTCGATTTCTTTTTATCTCTGTTCCTTTGTTCCTCGATCGATTGCGATCTGATCGTGTGCTGATTCTGTTTATTGAATTCTGAATATGAGAAAAGATCTCGCGATCACGGCCTATATTCTTCCGAATTATCTGAAAAGGACTTCGATAATCGTTTTCAGAGGATAATCGCGACGATTCTGACGTTTTGATCTTTCGTTATGCAGATGCAAGATGTTCCCTGACATGAGCTTCTCTGAGACCACCGCAACGATCGAGACCTTCGTCGTCGGTCTCGGTCCTCAGAGGATGTACGTTTTTCGAAATTAGCCTAATCTTTCAAGAGAAATTTAGTAGTGATCATGATTTTAATTAACGGTGCTTGTTTTCCATATCAGGTCTTTGGAGGTTGCAGAGATGGGAGCGGAGAACGGCTGCAAGTGCGGTGACAACTGCACCTGCGATCCATGCAACTGTAAATGAGCAACAGCTCAAATCCACGCGACCTGAGATGTCTTCGAGTATTAATAGTATGATCATAATAACAATTATCGAATCTCCAAGTGGTTTCCTTCTATCGTTGCGTCTTTAAGAGTCGATTGTAGTGTTCCTTTTGAATAATAGCAATAGCAGTCGTGGAGTTGTGGAAAAACCTATATGCTGTTATGGTTCACGGATCTTGTTAGCTTAAGATTTCTGTGTTTATCCATGTCTGTTTAGCGTTTGCTTTTCTCTGTGTAAAGAAATGGTCTGTGCTAATTTATGTGGTAACAGAGTTTCTTCTGTTATCCATATCTATGGTTGAAAATGAAGAACAGAGTTTGATTGTTCACTTGAGATCTTGACGTGATAAATATCTCTAAACCTCGATTTCAAACAATATCCGAGAGTTTAGTTTATTATTCGATAAATATGTAAAAATTCTCATAAAATAAATTTCAACAATTTGGGGCCCGGTCGAATAGTTAATACCTTTCATTCTCAATCGATATGCAAAATTAAATGCGTATTTACGTGTACCAGTTATATTTTTCATGGGATAGCTAAACTTTCTAAATTTACATGGTAAATAGTTTTGGAAATTTATAACTTTTTTTTTTTTTTAAGTACAGTAGGAGTTGGGCGAATTCAAACCACAGACCTCGTGGTCGTTAACATATTCAATATGTCAATTGAGCTATGCTCTCTTTGGCTTGGAAATTTATAACTTATCCATCCTCTTTTTATTATTATTATTTTTGTCCTCCTGCCTTTAAAAGATTGGTTGGCACATCGTTGTTCTTTTTTTTGGAAAATTAAAGGGGTTTCTTCTCGTCTGGAAAAACTTATCGTTTCAACCTTAAGTCGGCGAGTTTAGAAAATAAAAATAAAAATAATTGAAAAAATAACTAAGTCGGCAGTTTAAATGTATTGACAAAAAAAATCAATAGTTTCATTACAAGAAAATGCTTAAATTAATAAATAGCACCTCGCCCTTTTTAAAAAAAAAAAAAATAGAAGCACTTCACATTGTACAACAATAAGTCGTATGTTCTCCATGACTAATATAGTCACATAGTAGTATTTTTTTAGTTAAATTATCAAAAATAACCCTGAATTATAGGGTTGGTTTCAATTATATTCATAAATTTTGAAAAGTTTCATTTTAACTCTTAAACTTTAAGGACGTATTTGCATATGTTCACATAAGCAACAATATAAACGTAAAAACGTCATTTTTCGTCCATGAATTTAAAGAAAAAAAGTCTTCAGGAGTTCTTTTGAAATAAACTTTAAAGTTCAAGGATTAAAATAAAAATTTTTAAAATTTAGGAGTATAATTGAAACTAACTCATTTTTTATAATTTAACTTATTTTTTTAACATGAAAAATATCCATTCGTTCACACCTATCAATTTTTTAATCATACTTTAAAAAAATCGACCCTTTATCCATTATATATATATATTCCTTTATTTTATTTTATTTTTTTGTAGTTTTTGGATTAAATTAATGAGACGGTGATCCCCTTATTTCTTTTTTATTTTTTATGAGGATGATGTAGAGTTATCTTTTTAACGTGTTTTAAATTAACTACAAGTCTACGATAGTAGTAGTCATTGATCATTCGAGGCGAATTTCCACCCCTCTTTGTGAAGTTATATTTTAAAATATAATTTCAATAATGGTCAAATAAGCGCGCTCTTTTTTTTTCTTTAATTTTTTTTTTTTAAAAACCACTTTATTCTTCCCCCACTTCCATATTTTACATCCATCCTGTTTTGGTTCGAATTCGAAACAGTTCCGATTATTTTATAATATTCAAATTCTGCAAATTATTGCACCATTAAATGCTCTATAATGATCATCAAGAGCCACCGGTTGAATTTAGTTCAATTTTGAAAATAAAATAATCTCCAAGAATCTTTAAATTCATGGAATATCTCTACTGTGAACTATCACAGTCTTAAAAAGTGTTCTTTTTCGATGATTCATTTTACTTTGAACATATCGACGCGGCAGATTGGAACAGCAGGTCAACTTGGTTTTTCGATCCCTGTTTTGGGAAAATCAATCTGATACACTTTTTCATTAGAGAGTAAATCAGTCTATATTTTTATTTATTCTTTCTATGAAAACCTTTTTGAAACATATTTTCCATCATTATATTTTAATCAATTTTATTTTGTTATTTGCAATGGCAAGAAATAACATTAATATATGTATATAATATAATCTTTAAGAGAGCAACACCTTTTCTTATATATATATAAAAGAAAATCACTAGCAAAAATAAAAATTCACTCTTTTTACCCTTAACCCATTAACGAAAAAGACAAAAACAAAAAATAAGGCGTTTCACAATTTCGACAAAAAAAATCCACACCCATAGTATCGTGATCATGATTTTCCTACCCTTAGAGGTAGTTTGAAAGCGCTCTCTATGAGAACGTTCTTATCATGATTATCCCATTCATTTAAATAGTATCAAATAAATAATTATCTGCACTGGTTTCATATGAACCATAAAAATAACAATAAATAGCATCATTCTAAATCATCATATTTATATTACATCAGCCGCAAGTTCATAGTTTAACAAATAGACATTTTTGTAAAAAAAATAAAAATGATACAGATAGGCTTTATAGGACATCAGAAAACCCATCACGCCGACCAGGCAAAATCCTAAATCAGACAGTTCTCTACTTGTTACAATTATTTTAACAGCAACTTGGAGGATGTTGCTATGGCACACTTCCCAATACATTCATAAATCTTCTTCCTCAATTATTGGTTGGATAATGAAGTTTCTGAACAAGGGGAAGCAGCTAAATCTTTTGTTCTATCAAATATTCCACTTGCAGCTTTGCTGAATAAGTTATGAATCTGCAGAACAAACTCATATTTTCAGGGGCCTGATTTTCCAAGAGTGAAAAAAAGGGTAAATTTGGTTAAGTTGCTATGTTTACTGAAGCATTACCTGCTTGGATGAGAGTCCTAGTTTCTTCATGTCAGTGAGCTATAAACACAGCAAGGAGAAGAAAAGTTCATTACTTTGACACCCAAGTAGAAAATATTCAGGAAAAAATTTGGAAACTGACTTGTATTTCATTTTTTTATGAACTTTACATGTTATGTTTTCTATGTCAAGTGACTATTAGAAACGAACATAAATATATCTGGGATGCAAGAGTTAAAAACGGTCGAAAAATGTCTTGCATAATTCCTTAAAAGGTTTCAAGTTTTCCTCTTACTGATTTCAATGGACTTGTTTCTCTGAGATCCAGAATGTACTCTGCCATTTTCACTCCAATGCCCTGAGGATTGAAGGGTGAAAAAAAGAATCAGGACATGTAGGGGAAGAGGGTAATTTTTTCTTAAATAAAAAATTCCAATCGTGGTCTAAAGTTTTTATAATATTACCTTCAATTCTACAAGTTCATCTCTGCAAAACAAAGCAAGCCAATAGATAATTAATTAAACTTCTCACTCCTTCAAATTGAAAAGTTGGGGACTGGTGGATTTGTGCATGAAGTGCTAAATATTTTATATGATTATGGACCTACCTGCTTGCTGTATTCAAGAAATCCACATATTCTTGTGCAAGGCAACTCTGATTGGGAAAGATGACAAGAAAAACCATAATTATTGGAATCCAAACTGCACGGAGAAGTACGGGAATGAGACTTTAAATAGGCTTTATGAATACCTTCAGAGTTGATGCTTGAGCACCAAACTTATCTAAAGGGGTGCCAAAAGATTTGAATTCCTCATTTGCAGAGAATGGTGTTTTTGGAGTCCTTGGTTCAAAGGTAGTTGCTGGAAATAATTGGTCTGTAAACGGGAGTTCCAGCATAGCCTTCTGGATTCCATTTGTGTTGTTGATTGGCGAGAGAGCCTTTCTTGGACTATTGACTTTCACCTTACCTACTGCAGCTAAAGATGAAGATTCAATCATATCCAAACACCATGTGGCAGAACGAACAAGCTTTTGTTGAGTGAAAAAAGGCAGCCGTGATAGAAAAATACCGTGATCTTTGGTTGTGATAGACTTAATTGCATCTTCATTTTCAATCAAGTTTCTGAAAGCCACGGCTACAGTCCTGAAGATCATCAATGCAGTATAGTCAAAAGAAATTAGTAGAGGATATTAAAAGTTGATAAAGCAAAAGCAAATGTTTGCCAGACCTTTCTTTTTCTTGTTTACAAGCACTCTGGTTGGCAGTTGTCTTAACTTTGGCAGAACTGTTTAAGAGAGGTTTCCTCAATTTTGAAGCAGTGGAACAAGGAGTTTTGCTAGAAAATGGAGAACCAATCCCTCCAATTCTTTGTGCACTCTTGGTCTTGCCTTTTGATTCAAGCCAAGCTCGTAGCTTTGCTTCCATGTCAACTTTAGCATGTAGGGTCCCCTGTTTATGGACCGGCAAAACATAATTCGAAATTTGACGCGATCGGGCTGCCAAGCTGACCGTATGGACAGACTCCTGATATGCTCCTGGATTCTGTTATCGAACAAAAGGAAAACTGAGCAAGTGTAATGTTATATTACAAAAGATATTTGGCCTGCGTCAACTTACCAGGCAAGCAATCATCAAAGCACGGCTTGTTCCACCAAGAGAATCCTGCAATATGCGGGTCAATTTGCTTTCTCTATAAGGTACTCGGGCAAGGTTCTTGTTTAGTGCATAGATCACATTTGAAAGCGCAAATAAAGACTGGTTGATTTTCGCACTCTCTTGAAGGCGAATCCCTTCATTGCCAGTCCTCCTGTTATCTTCATTACCTGACATGAATGGTTGACTGGATTAGCAACAATAACAACTGGCCAGAGAAAAGTGAACTCTTGAGGGATGAATA
Source organism: Trichosanthes truncata (assembly GCA_033996785.1). Classification (NCBI taxonomy): domain Eukaryota; kingdom Viridiplantae; phylum Streptophyta; class Magnoliopsida; order Cucurbitales; family Cucurbitaceae; genus Trichosanthes; species Trichosanthes truncata. The sequence continues at coordinate 56,395,398 of JAWPNB010000003.1, forward strand.
AATTCAGTAGATAGTTAAGAATAGGTTTCCATTAAGCTTAAGAAGGATACCTGCCAAGTCTATGAGGTTGAGCTTCCCTGTAATAGAAACCCCAGAATCACCACACCCGGGTGATGAAACTGTAATTACAAGAATCCCATGACTTCTACTTGAGACATCATTAAGATAAGTATCAGCAACTTTCCGCCTCTGAATTCCGAGAGCCAACGTCTCCCGGAATTCGGTCATGCAATTTACAGCAAGCTTAGACAATCCCCTAAGATGAATTTGCCCTTCTTTATCATCCATAATTGCAATTTCTTTAGCTTTGGGTTCCAGAAGATCATGACACCTTTCCAAATAGACTTCATAGTATGACATCTCTGCTCTAGAACCCGTTTCTCCACAAAGTGATAAAATTCTAGACATGGCTAGCGGAATTAGACCCGGTTCCTCTTCAGTACCCTGCATCCTCAACAAAATTCGACACAATTTAGAGTGCATTTCATTTCTATTGTTCGATTATTTCATATCAAATTCAGAGAAAATTAAGCTTCCATAAACGAAAACTAATGATTCTGCAGTTGATTTCAAGCTAATTGCAGCTGCATAGAACAAATCCCCAACTAATTAAAGATAACCTGCATTGTGTAGGTCTTTCCACTGCCAGTAGCCCCATAAGCAAACACAGTAGCGTTGCATCCATGAAAGAGTCCTGGAATCAAAGGATTAACTTCTTTATCGAAAATCTGCCTCACCGTATGGTCTTCTTGGCCAAAATATGAGTCCAATTGATAGCACTCGTTCCGACTACACTCAGAAAATCCAACAACCATAATCAATCGAATCAAAAGATTCTTCTACAGCAGATAAACAAGAAACAGTGAAATTACAAAAGCCGAAATACCTGGTTTCCGGATCTTTGAGATGAACGGTGACCTCCTCCTGAGAGATACGATCTTGATCCACGATGGAAATGCATGAACCTGGAACCCTAGAACTTTTGGCTGAAACTTCTTGGGCGAGAAATGGACGAACCCTAGCAACAACTCTGACCTTGGAGATTGTACAGTGGTCTGTCGATGTAGCAGGTGCTAGAAGTTCAAAATTTTCGGCAGCCATTGAAATGGAAGATGGTTAGCGTAAGCAGTGGCGAAAGGTCCAGCCAAGGGAAGGACGAGGGATGTAATTTTGAAAATTAAGACCGTTGGTGGCAGTGTTCCACTTCTTTATTTGAACCTTTTTTTTAATTTTAAAAAAAAATCCCTCTTCTTTATTTGAACTGAATCGTAACCTTCGTTTGAATTCTCCTGGGCCAAGCTTTATAGGCCTGGAGAGTTGGCCTGTTGGGCTCAGCGGCCTAAAAAACGAAAACAAATAGGGCTGACTACGCAAATGGCCATTTTTTATTTCACGTTTTGAAAAATGGCCGAGCCATCTTAAATTTTTAAAAATGGCCAAATCATTATTCATAATTTTAATTAGTAATTATTAAATGACCAGACTACCCCTAACCACTTCCATGACTAAGATTTCCTAATTATCGGGTAATTAAATTTAATTTAAAATTAAAATCTAAATTTGAATAGATAAATTCGGTAATCTAAACAAAAAAAGTTGTTAGGATTGATAAACCAAACAAAAATTCAAAATTCAAACAGATTATCTACAATTCAAACAAAAATACACGGCAATTAAAAATTGATTGCATAACAAAAAGATTAAAATAATAGTTAAAATAATAGATTAACAAACCAATAAAATGACATGCAATATGAAATACTAACTAAAAAATAAAAGTAACCCAAAAACAACGAAGATTAACGTATTTACACATTTTTTAAAATATAATTCGATATTTTGAGAAGATACAGAGTACAAATATAATAAAATATAAATAGATTCGGTTTCTTTATTCTAGAGTTTAAATTAGATAGTTTGTTATACATAAACCTACCATTGTCATCTATCTCTTGAGCTGTGTATGTGTCTGAAATAAATATAGAGTAAAAATCAACGGAACAAAATACCTACAGAGAAATACACTGTACATAAAAAAAATAAAAAGTTCGAACACTACCACGAACTCATCTACCTCTCGAGCTATGTATGTGTCTTAAATAAATATAGAGTAAAAATCAACGGAACAAAATACCTACAGAGAAATACACCGTACATAAAAAATAATAATAAATTCGAACACTACCACGAACTCATCTACCTCTTAAGCTATGTATGTGTTTGAAATAAATATAAAGTAAAAATCAACATAACAAAATACCTACAGAGAAATACACTATAAATAAAAAAAATAATAAAAAGTATCAACATTACCACTAACCTGGATTTTTATCAATAAGAGCAACAGAACAGACATGAATAATAAGTGAATAGAAAGCTTCAGGTGGACCATGAATAGAATCCAAGGCAAGTTTGTGACCCCTCTATGCCTTCCCCATTAATGGAACCAACAACTACCGTGTCCCCTATTAACACTTTGCTCTTCATCTTCTTCAGCACTGCCTTCACCACGCATAACAACTCAAGTCCAAGCCTCGAAGATTCCTACGAATCACCTTCTAAGCTTCCAAAAAGCTCTGAATCGTTGTTCGAACTGTCAGAAAGTTGAGAAGTAAGCGACTGAACAATTACTGAAATTGGCTTGTTCAGTAGCGACGGTGCCGATGGCTTGAGATTTGAGATTCGGAGAGAGGAGGATTGTCTTGGGGAGAGAAAATCGGAAAAATACCAATGGCTTAAGATTTAGAGATTTAGAGAGAGGAGTGAGGATGATTGTCTTAGGGAGAGAGAATTTCGGAGAGTGGAGAAGGAAGCAACTGAACAATTACACGCATGAAATTAACTTCTGCAGCAGTGATGGTTACCAAAAAAATACCAATGGCTTAAGATTCGAAGAGAGGAGGATTGTCTTGGGGAGAGAGAATCGAAAAAATAAGTATAAAGATACTAACTGCAATGTAAATATTTCAAAATACAAATTAGATATAGTTTAAATAAAATAGGAGAGAGATATTTAGATTTGAAGAGAGAAAGATTGTCTTGGGGAGAGAGAATTTTGGATAGAAGAAGATTTTCTTGGAGAGAGAGAATCGGAAAAATAAATATAAAGATAATAACTGCAATGTAAATATTTCAAAATACAGATTAGATACAGTTTAAATAAAATAAGAGAGAGGGAGATTTAGTGTACGAGGACAAAATGGGGATTTGAAAAAAGAAAAGCCACATGTGCACCTCACGTGTGGCCATAATTAAAAAGAAAAATCAGATGGTCATTAACCAAAACAACCCATTCTTAGAATTTTCCCAAACAAATATCCTACATTTTTTTTTTTTTATTTAGAGTGATTTTAAATTCTACCCATGATATTTATTTATTTCAAAATTGACCCTTTCAATGTAATCCTTTTAATCTTTTAATAGTGTATGAGAATTTTGAACTTTAAAATGATAGTTGTTAAAATGAAAGACAATATCCTGAAATAACAAACTTTTATTTAATATTTGTTGAAAAAATAGCTAATATGAAATTTCTTATATGAAGGATGTTTTGACAATGAAAGGGTAAAAAGGGGCACCTATGAAAATTTCCCTTAAGAATATTTTATTGGACCTCTCCTATTCGTTTTAAATGCGTATTTTTATAAAGTAAGGGTAGATATACTGTTTTTCTTTAAATAATCATATATGGAGAAATTTCTAGACATTCATTAATCACTAATTAAATTTATAGTATTAATCCATTGTTTTTTAAAACTTTTACATAGTTTTTGATTTACGTAATTGATTATTAACTAAATTGATTATAGTAATTGTATATTATGTTTGTTATATATATATATATATATATATATTTTATATTTTTCCATATTTGTGGGTGGAGATGCAAGTTGAAATGAAAATTTTGATGAAATCGACAAAAATCAAGTTGATTGGGTCAACATTTTTTCATGTTCAACAATATGTGATGTGGTAGATTCGAACCTCTAACTTCAACTTCATATTCGAGGTACATGGTTGAGCTATGCTCATGTGTGACAAGTTAATTTGGTTAGTCAAAATAACACTTACGTGTTGGTTTGATTCTAATAAAATATCACTTTCAATTCAATTTAGATAGATTTTAATGAATTTCAATGGAGTAGGTTAGATAAATGTTCAAATAAGTTGATTTTAAAGTTGATGTTCCTTTTTTAAAATTGTTTTTACGACATTTAACCTATTTGTATGTATCGAATCAAAGTTTAGACTGAATAGTATACCAAGTTTGTGTTTTATCACATCTCAAAAAATAAAACAATATTTTGGTCATCATACTTTAGATCTCATTCTATTTTAGTCTTTGTACTTTTAAATATCCAAATTTAGTCCATGTATTCTCAATAAATCTTTAATGTAGTCCTTATTTATCGAACTTAATAAAATAGTAATAATAATTCTTATTCATAAAAAATACAATGCGAATTTATGTTTCTAAAACTTATAGAGGGAGGACTAATATAGACTAATTTTTTTTTGGAGAAATTAACAATAAACTGACAATATAAACTAAATTTATAATTAATAAAAAGTGCAAAGACTAAATTTGGATATTTAAATTACAAAGACTAAAACAAAAAATCCCAAAATACAAAGACCAAAATGATATTTTAATTTTTTTTAAAAACAATTGTGTTTTATAAATAAAAAAATAATAATAATAATAATTTTGACTCCTAAATTTGTCAAATTATATCAATTTTCACCATAAACTTTCAATTTCATCAAATTTCACCTCAACCTAGAATAAGTGTTGCAATCTTAACCTTAAAATTTAAAAAGTATTGCAATTTTAACCCTCTAATAAGTTCTCACTTCAAATATCGTTAAATAAAATTTTCTCTTATGCATTCAATGATTATAAACCATATGTAATATGAAATTGATATAATTTTAGAGAAAAACAATATTAGAGCTAGATTTTTTTTTTTGTTGAGTTTATGAATTTTGACAAAGTTATTTTATGGTTAATATGTACATTGGTTATAAATTTATCTCTGTGCAAAGCTTTATTTAATTGAAGTTAATGAGTTTATGAAGATTTTTACACTTTCTTTTTTGCTAAATTATAGAAAATACCCCTAAATTGTGGGTCTTGTTTCAATAATGTCCTTGAACCTTAAAAAGTTTAAAAAATACCTCTAACACTTCACAAACATTAAAAAATACCTTTTTTTTTTTTTTTTTTTTTTTTTTTTTTTTTTTTTGAGAAACAACTAAATGAAGTTAAAAAGTCAAGTGACCGCTTTATAGATTAAGAGGGTTGTCGGCAACCACTTCCTGTAAGTAGAGAGGAAGCACCGCCGTTGGGACTTTCTCTATCCATGATTCTTCTTGTTGCAGAAAGATAGCTTCCTGAGCCACTGCATGCGCCAAACAATTTGCCCGTTGATCACACCACTTGAATGAAATACGCGTAAGATGCTTTGCAATTTCCCAGATTTCTTCTACAATTAACCCTTTGTCACAACCCACCCTAGATTAACTCTACCAAACCTAGGATGAGCTATGACGGCAGTAGACCCCATATGTGTGCAATGGAATCTATTGCCAAGTCTTTATCTCTTCTTTCATTATCTAACTTTATCTATGGATATCCCAATAACAGCACAGTAAAAAAAATTTCCCTTTACTTACACTAGATGATATGCAATTACTTGATAAGACTAGTGGCAGATTCTGATTAGCAATCTCTGATTGAAACTCAAGAGCAACCTGGTGGAAAAATTAAAAACAAAAGAATGAGCTAAAAGCCCAATGAGTGGTGATTCATAAGAAAATACATTTTCAAGGAAATTATTTTCTTACTAAACATAAGTTCATAACTATGTGAAATAATGCAAATCACGAATAGTTTAGAAACCTTCGAGATCATTTTAAGACATTAAAGTCTGTAAATAAATATCTCTTGAAACAACAACTCTTAAGTCAACAATTCTTGAAAACATAAGCATAAGTTCGTAATTATAGCTCTGGAAAGCATAAACATAACTAGTGAAATTTATCACCAAATCTGTACCCAAATCTCTATCATACTATGTACCGAGTAATCTCCAGATACATAGCAGAATATATCTCTGTCATACGTGCACGTAGAGCAAACTCTAACATCTGTAATGCTTCAGGTCCAGGATTTGGACCAGGATTTGGAATCCGGATTTGGCATCTAATGGCCCCGGCATTCCCCTGCATCCCCTGCGGCCTGAGCACGCTAGCATACTATGGAAACACATTCTCATAGCATATCGGGTAATCACCATGGGTACAAAAATCTAGTGGTTTAAAAATCCACTTTTAACATAAACCTCTTAAATCACAAATCACTTTAAATTATAAAAATTCTTAACTTTTCAAGATCTCAAACTCTTTCTGAAAATTATATCTTTCTCTAGACAATTGTTCATAAACTTGAGAGATTTCTGAAACAACATTAAACATTTATACTTTCTCGAATAATCATCAAATCTCTCAATAATATAAAACATTTCTAAAATCATATTTTCTCTGAATCCACATCTCAAAAATCTCATACATTTCTCAATAAACATTAAAACTCTTCAAATTCAAATATGCTAAATCATGAATTCAATTTAGTGATCATATGTCACTTTCTCATCAAATTAGTAAATCATCAATCTCAATAATAATCAATTTGTGAAATACAAGTAATTTCCTCCAAATTTTCAAATAACTAAATCATTTGCATTAACATTAATTGCAATTGATTTCAAATCTCACAAAAATATCATCAATCACTAAATAATTGAAATACTTTATAAAATAACCACTCACAGAAATATCAACGTCAATTCTTCAAATCATATGCTAGTCCAATTTCTGTCCAATCTGAAATTTCCAATAACCAAATCACCAATTTACAAACTAATTCCAAAAGAGAAATAACATGAATTTCATCTTAATCGAATTAACTAATTTCCAATCTATTTCCCTTATTCCAATTTTCCAAATTATGCATTCTTTCTCATCCCAACATTCACCAATATACTAATTGTCTTTTCCCAAATAAAACTATTTTATCATTTCTAATTCTTTTCTTTTCAAAATCCATGAAGTATTTTGTCATTTTCTCCAATTAACTAATATTTTCTTCTCTTTCTTCCACAATCCATCATTTCTTAAAATATAAATAATTTTTATATTTCCAAACTATGTCTCCCAAGTGAGACATCCAATTTCAAGTCCACTTTTCTCTCCTCATAACTCCACTTTATACCATACAATCATTTCCCTTTTCAATTTACCTAATTACCCTTCTTCTTCTTCTTCTTCTTCTTCTTCATTTTCTCAACTTCTTCCACAACACTATGTTTTTCTTCCTTCCAATCCATACCTTTACTTTTTCTTACAACTCTCTAATCTTTTAAGCTTTCTTAAATTAAGTTTCTAGTAATTTCTCTTGGCAAACTTTTCTCTTTACTAATTTATCTTTCCTTCCCTAAAATTAAAACAACCTCCCAACAAAATTGAACATTTCAAATACCCAAATTCCATTTCTTAACTTTCAACATACCCACATAATAACATAAGCAAACTACAAACTTCATCCTCCTATTTCAAAGTATCCATAAGAATTCCACAATCAAAAAAAGAAAAATCCATAAAACTCTCTTTAAAAACCACCTATTTTCATGGTTTCCCAAAAAAAAACTTACCAATATAAATCTTCTTGCTTGAGCCTCTCAACACCACTTTCAATTTCATGCTTGGCATGCTTAAGCTCCTCAATTTCCTCTTCTCCCTTTCTCCTTCTCTTCATTTCTTTCTTCATTTTTTCTTTTCTCCTCCTTTTCCAGAACACTCCTCCCTCTCTTTTTCATTTTCTTTTTTTTTTTAAATTAAAACCAAAAGCTTCCACTAAAAGCTTCTTTTATTTTATTATTATTATTTTTATAATATATATATATATTCTTTTCCAACTTCCTTCCTTCCAATATAATACAATACAAACTCCCATTTTCCTTTCTTTTCTAATATATATATTTATTAAATACAATTTGTATTTCATTTTCAAAGTTTCAAATTACTTGTATTTCTATTTTGTCTCAAACTATAATTTCTCCATCAACAATTTCAAAATTGAATAATCCATATATCAAATGCATATATCCAATTGCTAGAAGACCAAAATTAGGTCTTACAAATTATTACTCCATTTTGAGAATTTCGTCCTCGAAATTCAATTAAGGAATGCATTTGAACTTCATTTTTCCATGTTGCATATTTATTGCATGTTTTCTTTTTCTGAGTTCTTAAAGACATAAGAGGGTGTTACACCCTTTCTCTAATTGATTCGTCGATTTATTGTGTAAAAGGTGGATAACATTGGCTGAATCCGTTTCAATCTCCAGTCGTCGAAACCCCATATCTACAGCAAACGCAAACCATCTCTTACTGCTAAAGCCTCCACCAGCTCGACATCCGTGATCCAAGGGATCGGTTTGGCCAAGGTTAGCATCGCCTCTCCTTTATCATTTCTAATCACTGCTCCCAAGCACTTATATTTTCCCTGATTTGGACAGCAGCATCCGTATTCATTTTGTAGTTCAAAAAACTTGGCGGCTGCCATTGAACCACCTATGACTTGATCTGATTTGAATGTTTGAGTTATGTCGCAAGTTTGCTTCTCTGAACTGATTTATGTAAGAGATACTGTGAATCTAGTCCAATTGGGGCCCGTTCTCAACTCTCTTCCCTTCAACGACTGCTTTGTTTCTTTCATTCCACACCCACCAACACATAACTAAAAAATCTTCAAAATCTTTTTTGTTTATGGAGATTTTACACCAATGCATTACATCCGCAAAATGGTTAAGCTGAGGAGGCTAGCTCAAAAGGTAAAGGGGAGCCTTTTTCCACTTATTTATTAAAAAATACCCTTATAATTAAGTTTTGAATGGAAAATGTTAAAGTTTCATTAATACCATTGATCTTTCAAAAATACTCCTATTGGAAAACGTTTCTTCTTCTTCCTCCCTATGCAAATTCTTCCTCCATGAAAATTAATGAGAATATTTTCTTATTTGACATGTAGTCATAGACCATAAAATTTTATTCTCCTTCAACACAACATCCCAAGAGCCTAACCAAATTCTTTTGTTGAAGCTTCAAGATGACTTTTGCTTCATTCTTGAATTCTTCATGTCATTGACTTGATTTTGTTGGTAGCATTTTCACTCCTATTTCCTCCTCAATCACTACCCATCAACTTTTCCTAAATTCATTTTAGGCAAAATTAATGAAAATATTGTCATATAGTGTTTCTAACACTTCTTAAATATTAAAAAAAAAATTTCATATCAAACTTTTGATTAATTAACCTTGTAAATTGGACCAAACCTGTATTTTTCAAGTTTATTAACATTTGAAAAGTCGTAAAAATAATTTGACCAAATAAGTTCCAAAAATTCAAAATCCATAACCATAACACTCCCTTCTAACTCTCTCAAGACCAAAAAAAAGAAAAATTACACCTCTCTTTTCTCACCACTCATTCATCGTAATTAACACACAGAGAAAGAGCAAAAAGAAAAAAAAAAACTGTTTTTTTCTTCCACTTATCTTCTTTACACTTTTAAAAAGAAAAGTTTGATTTCAAATTTTGTTTTTATGAGGTGTTCTATTGCACATAATTTTATAGAGGAAAAATTTACAAACAGAGGGAGAAAAAGAAGAAACATTTTTAAGGGTAATTTTGAGATTTTTTTAAAGGTCAAAGATATTAATTAAACTTTAATATTCTTCATCTAAAACTTAACGGTAAGAATATTTTTGAAAGGTCAAAGATATTTTTAAAACTTTTTAAAGTTGAAAGGTATTATTGAAGCGAGGTACAAAGTTTAGGAGTATTTTTTATAATTTAGCATTTTTTTGTCAAAATTAGTTGGTAAATTAGCGAAAATAAGATCGAGGTAAAAATTGCAATATTTATTTAAGTTTAAGGTCCAAATTGATATAATTTGATATGTTTATAGGTCAAAATCGATATTTTCCCCAAACAAAACTTAAAATATGTTGAAGAAGTTCAAAAGGGGTGGGGGGTTGAAGTGGTAGACGAGATCGGAATTATACAAAAATTCAAGGACCATTTAGCAACAAAATCACTACGCTGCTTTCCCCAACCTACAAAATTTGTTAATCGCGCCGATGCAAGAAAAGAAACCGAGAAGTTAAACCCTAAACCCTTTGCTTCCATTTGAATCGAAGATGGACAAGGGCATGCTTGCTGATTTGGAGGGTCTTCCCGAAGAAGACAAGCTCAAAATGGCCACCATGATCGACCAGCTCCAGATCCGAGACAGGTTCTATTTACATATCTAAAAACTTCTAGTTTTGAACAGGAACTAATTTATTGAATCGTTCTCTTGTTATATATGTTGTTTGTATCTTTAAATGTTGCGGCATGGTAGAAAGTTATAACTTGAATTCGTCTCCGATAATTGATTTCAATATCATTAGTTGGGAGGCCATTGAATTGCGCGAAGGATGATTTTTACCTGATTAATTCACTTGCCCGATTCATTAGGCTTTATTTGTTTCTCTTTAATTTGTATGATTATTTTTCTATATCCTTTATGTTTCAAGTTTGGTTGGATATTTTTGGAATTCGCTCTTTAAATGAACCGTGGAATGGTTGGAAGGGTTATAGATACAGGTCAATGTGTGGGTGGCGATACGGATTTTTTATTTTTTTTAATTGATTATGGTGCAACCAGATTGAGAGCTTCTAGCACAGTACCGTAGCTTCAAAGTCATTACATGACATGCTCTGAGAAAGAAAGGTCCAGCAACTTAAATTTCCACCACCAGATTTTGGGAGCTTGTTTACTGTACCATGCTTCTGTTTTGTTGGATAATTGGATTAAATTTTTTAGAGGTTTTGATACCACCTTAGATTAACCACTTTGTGTTGGCCTAGTGGTCAATTAGGGTCAATCTAAATAGTAAGTTATAATGGTCACCTACTCAGGATTTAATATGAGTTATCTTAGCAACCAAATGTAGTAGGATTAGACGGTTGTCTTGGTAAAATAGTTGAGCTGTGTGCAGGTTGGCTATGATACTCGTAGATATTTAAAAAAAAAAAAACCACCTAAAGTATCATTTGTTTTTTCTTTTCTTTTAATAATCGTGGTATCCGCTCCTGCTCCATTAGTTTCTTCAGAGACCGTGCACCCTGGCCACAGGAACTCAGAGTTCATACCTCCTAACACCCTAAGACCTCAACCAACAGAGGGCCACCGCTTCAAGGCTTTGATGGTATCATTTTCTTGACACAGTTTCAATGTTCTGAAATTTCAGTACTGATCACGGAACTACTATTTCCTCCTGAATATACTCCAGAAAAGGGAACTGATAGAGTTTTTGGGAGTGATATGATTCACGATGAATGTAATTTAAGTTGAAGTAAGATCCCATTTATAATTTATATTCAAAAGACTGCACAAGACTACCATACAGCACATGTTTCTCTTTTTTTTCTCCAGTTTAATTTATGCTAGTATCCAATGTGTTATTTTTCTTCTTTTTACGACTTCATTGTAATCTGGTCTCAGTGTTGTAAATTACTGCATATGACAGAATAAAGTTGTCATCACAAAATATCAGAACACATTCAGAGTGATAATTGTTTGCCTTTTAATAAATTGCAGTCTGAGAATGTACAACTCATTGGTGGAGAGATGCTTCGCAGATTGCATAGACAACTTTCAGCGAAAATCCTTAACCAAACAAGAGGAAACATGTGTACGTAGGTGTGCCGAGAAGTTCTTGAAGCACTCGATGCGCGTTGGCATGAGATTTGCTGAGCTCAACCAAGGAGCTGCTACCTCTGATTAAACTCGCATCAGAGGATGCCCGGACATATTCTCAAGCCTTTCAGTTCTTTCACCTCTGGATTTATAGTATGTTTCTTCCATTTATGCTGCAACTGGGATTAAGTTGTAATTTGATTTGACTTATAAATTAAAGTTTTAGTAGCTGACTTTCAATAAATGTTTGAGATTCCATATCAATCAGGATGATAACATATTTACTGAAGCATGTAGCCGTACAATAGAAGCTGGTTTAACCTAAGTTTTTTTTTTTTTTTTTTGCTTATTATTGGTATAATGCCCTTGTCTTCATCACCATAACCAATTTGATAGAAAATGATTGGAGATCAAATCTTCAACAGTTGGATGAACAGCAATTAGTTGGGTTTGTTTGGTAGAGGCTTCTGATGGAAGCACTTCAATCTTCATCTAATCTAAGCAACTCAGGCTTGGCTAAGCCTAGGTTTTTTCCCTCTCTTTTTTGAGATTAATACACCACAAAACAAATGCAGAGTAAAGATCTCTCGATCCTACCATCTTTTAAGGGAGGTAGAGATGTCTTATCCCAATCATTTTGTTTAGATTGGCTCATTAAGCCTATGTATGTGCTGCTATTTCTTGCAAATTCAGCAAGTGAAAGATTCCGAAACTTACTAAATCGCTCATGTCATTGGTTATAAGTAAAAATTGCTAGCACTACAATTGAATTGTACTATTCTATTAGTATCAGAATGTAGTTTGTTATTTACATATGTTGGTAACTGGACTAAATTTGAACACAACCATTTCAATCATTTCTTTTAAAAAAATTGAATTTTAAATTTGATTAAATGAAGGTCACACAAATTTTCTCTCACATATTATTATGAATCAACCATTCGTTTTCTCCTCCAAAATAAACATAGTTCAACGGTAATTGACATGTATCATCGACCAAGAAGTCAGAAGTTCGAATCTCTCCATCCCAAATGTTGTTGTTGAACTTAGGGAAAAAAAAAACCATTTGTTTCCTCTAATGGAAAATAAGAAAATGCACGATATATGTTTTTTCCTTTTATTTTATGATAATTAATATTTGCAGAGCTATGCAATGCTTAACAAAGCCTATATTAATACTTCTTAAAGAAGTAAAATTTCCAAATTCAATTACATTAACTTTAATATTTGTTATTAATTTAACGTACGATATCTGTTTACACAAATCCGCTCAAATCGTGGTCATTTATTTCCAATCGGACGGTCCAGAATAGCCCGCGAATCGTCTACCCGCGATCCGATCCCCAAAAATGTTCGACCTTTAACGCTCGAAGTCTCAAGTGCCGTTTGAGGTTTAAACCTCGTTATCACTTATCCTAACGCCTACCGTCTCAGAATCGTTAAGTGACCGTTAGCCGATAGGGTTTCCCTTTTATTTTATTTTATTTTTTAAAAATCCGAAACTCGATAGCCTTCAATAACGGTAATTAACGGAGACGTCGGTGGTGAGATATATTCGTTATGTACAAATATTGCAAATTTTGGGAATTTTATTATTAATTTTTTTAATCATTATTTATATATTTCTTTTTTTTTTTTTTTCCTTTTTACTCTCTCTCTCTGTTTCGCCCCTACTTTTGTTTCAACGGGCGACGATTTTCGAAACCAAAAGAAAACTCTTTGTTTCTGAGGGAACGGTGGTTCCTTTGGTGTTGAACTAATTTCATCGCTTCGTTCAGCTCCACTTCGATTCCCGCCACTTCAATCAGAGGTATCTTTCTATGCTCTTTAATATTTTGAATTTGTTTTCTAATTCACTTGATTTTCCCTCAATCTTGTCTGACTGTTTGATCATGTGTTTTCGTTATTTTTTCTAACCTTTCTCTGATTGGGGCAGGGTTGTTTCAGTTTTTCGATTTTTTTCGTGTCTCAAAACCCTACAATTGTGCGCGCGTTTTCCATCTGATTGTGGGTTTTAAGATCTGAGTTTTTGTTTTCCGGTTTAGGTGAACTTCAGAGTACTTGGGGTTTTTGGGATGGATGCTTTAGTGGTTTTCTGTTGGTTTTTCGGTTACAATTTGAGGTGGAATTTTATTCTGTAATTAGGATTTTGAATTTTGGAGATGGTTCTAGGAGTAGATGGAAGAGGCGAAACAAGAAGAGTGTTGTCTTGAAAATAAACAATCTACGGCTGCTACGAGTTCTTCTGTCTCTGAAGGTAGTGGCAGCGCAACTGCTAAGTCTCCTGGGATGTGTAGTCCAGCATCAACATCTCCTTCTCATCGGTAATCTCACAAAGTTATTTCACTCAGTGTTTGATTTAGCAATATGCAGAAACATTTACTGATGAAGGAACTTTTTGTTATTGTTTTCTAGACATTCTGTTAATAAGGCAGCTCTTCGTATTTTATAATAGACTGCTAAAATAATTGAAAAATGCAATGATTCTGTACTGCTTATGATCAGTTCAAAAAACTCTCAGACATTTATGCTTAAATAATGTGTAATTTGACTTGGCAGGAGGACTAGTGGACCCATTCGCCGAGCTAAGGGTGGTTGGACTCCTCAAGAGGTAAGCATTGATTATCCCCTCTTTTAGCTGCTTGTGTTGCATAGTTCTTAGCATTGGATAAAGAAGATCTGATTTCCAAAAATCTTAACTTGTAAGGACATTCATATAATTGGGAGCACTTGTCTTGACTTGTGATGGTGACTTCTTTTTCAGGATGAGACGTTGAGAAATGCTGTTGCAGCTTTTAAAGGGAAGAATTGGAAGAAAATAGGTTTCTCTCCATTCTTGTTCCTATGGAACTCATTTTTTAAATATGATTTTAAAATTTTAACCTTTGGCTTTAAAGTTGATGTCTTTATTTTATCTGATGAATTGGGATGTTTTCTACTGTCAAGGTAGTCTTGAAGCATTTTATGCGTTCATTTAATTAATAGGAAAAATTATGTTAAATATTTTGACCGTTTTTAAATTTGTGGCCCTATAGGGAAGGCATCACAAGCATTTATACTTCGGATGGGCGATCGTGTCAGTAGTAGTATGGAGTTGTACTATGTTTGCATTTTGCGTCATTGAAATTTTATAAGCTACAGCTGAAAGTTTTGGAAAAACAAAATATATAGATGGTCACTTGTCTTAATTGGGCTGATATTTACTTTTGTATATATATTGCTCATTCATTCAACTTTAAGAATACTATTTTTAGTATCTTTATAAATTCTACCTATTATGTACTGTTGCTTCACGGTATTGGGCAAATATGCTTGATGCTTTTGGATGGTCTATGGTCTTACCAAACACTGTGTATGAGCTTCTGGATTCAATCTTTGTGGGACATTCTTCTCATGGTGTTCGAAAGACTTTATGGCTTGCTTTTAATCGATTTTTTTTTCTTTTTTCTTCTGGTTTCTATGGTGCGAAAGAAATAGAAGAATTTTTAGGGACTCTTTTTCAACTTTTGATGGTTTCTTTGAATGGATTCTTTTTCATTCTTTGTGAATAAACGCCCATTTAGTGACTATATTCTTTCAAGTTTAATCTCCGATTGGAGAACTTTCTTGTAATCACCTTTAGGTGTTGGGTTTTTGCTTAAGCTCCATTTATTTCATTCATCAATGAAATTTATTTCTCTTCTAAAAAATAAATAAATAAATAGATTTTACCTATGATGAGTGGGTTGCCTGATTAGTAATTACCATCACTTATTATGACAGCCTGACCATGACTCTAATGAAACAATTATCAACATGGTCATGTTTTTGTTAGTCATACTTATTATGCAACTTTGTTAGTTTGATTAACCTCAGAGTAAAATTTGCATGCAGCTGAGTACTTCCATGATAGGTCAGAAGTTCAGTGTTTGCATAGATGGCAGAAGGTTCTAAATCCAGATCTAGTTAAAGGGCCGTGGACTCAGGAGGTTTTTACTTGGTGTCTTCGATCTTGGATGCTTTCTACTCTTGCATGTATTGTGAAAATTTATCATTTTGTTTTTCTTTTTTATAGGAAGATGATAAAATTATTGAACTGGTATCCAAGTATGGGCCTACCAAATGGTCTTTGATAGCAAAGTCTTTGCCAGGTCGCATAGGGAAACAATGCCGAGAGAGGTAACCCTTTTAACTAATGCAATTTACAGGTTTCTTGGAAGTTGATCATACTTTTTTTTCCCTTAATACTTGATCAATTGTTGTACTGAATGATTGTGTGGTTCCTTGTTTTCTTACCTAAAGGATAATAAGATTTATTTATGGGTTGTGATTTCTGAACTTTTAGCATTGTCTGTCTTCATGTTTTGTTCTTTCTGAATATTGAGGGATGTGGATTTTTGTATCTGTTGTAAAGCAGTATTCCATAATTCTCAGGTGGCACAATCATTTGAATCCAGATATAAAGAAGGATGCTTGGACATTGGAAGAGGAATTGGCCCTCATGAATGCACATCGGTTACATGGGAACAAATGGGCTGAAATAGCCAGGGTTTTGCCTGGAAGGTACTCATTCTTGTTTTTGTGAAATTCAATACCTCAATGAAAATAAAAATAAAAAGAAAAGAAAAGGGAAAAAGAAATAAACAGAGATAGAAACACACATAGAGACAGGACAAATGACTATATGTAGATCATGCATTTAGCTTCAGCCGCCTGTCCAGTCCCATCTAATTAAATTCATAAAGTTTCTACCGATATGGTCTTACATTCTTCTCAGTATTCATTTGGAAGCAACCCTATATTAGTTTATGTCGTCGTCTGTTATTTGAAGAATTTAGTATTATGCTGAAGGGGAATGGTAGAAAAAGGTGGAAAGATGTGTTATATAAATTATGACCTAATAAGCACAATATGAATATTATTTATCACGTATAGGAAAAAGGAATATCTTTGCTTTGGTATTTTTGTCTGCTTGACTTGGTTAAAATGATATCTCGTATTCTTTCTATATTCAGGACCGACAATGCAATAAAAAATCATTGGAATAGTTCCTTGAAGAAAAAGCTAGATTTCTATCTGGCAACTGGGAAGCTTCCACCAGTTGCAAAAAATAGTTCCCAGAATAGTGCTAGAGATACTACTAGGACTCCACCTACTAAAAACTTTCCTCCTTACTCTAGTAAGAGTAAAGGGTCAGACTCAACTGCCCAAACATCATCAGGTAACACAGACTTCCACAAATTGGACGAAAGTAGCAAGGACCAGATTGAGTCGTCAGCGCCTCCCGATGAAGATATGGTTGCTTCAACGAGTGGCGTTTTGAATGAGTCTGCTGATTCTATACATGTCAAATGCTGGCCAGGACCTTCCAATATTATGAATCCAAGGTTCAGGAAATCTGGGTCAGCGCGAAAGAATGGGACTAAAACTCATGGTGAATCAGACAATGAGGTTAGCAAATTAGATGAAGATAAAATTACACGAACACCTTTGAGATTTGAATCTCCAAAGTATGGTTCATTGTACTATGAGCCACCCCAATTAGAAAGTCGTATTCCTGTAGATTCAGAACTTTTAAGTATGTACATGCACGAGACAAATAATAGCTCAATTACTTCGCCTATTGGTATCTTCACTCCTCCTTGTGTGAAGACTAGAGACTTGAGTATACACAGTCCAGAGTCAATATTGAGAATTGCGGCTAGAAGTTTTCCCAGCACTCCGTCAATATTACGAAAGAGAAAGACAGAAACTCAAACTTGTCTCCCTCCTAAACAGATGCAAGAAGGGGAGACAGAAATTGTGAAGGACATTTCCCGAGAATCCGGTCAAGAAGAAACGCTTAATAATAGTGACAGCATGTTGGGTTCACCAAATGGAAGCTTTTACGACAGTCCTAGTAATGATCATAGCCCCAGCAGGTCAAACAGTAAGGCTTTCAATGCATCTCCTCCATACCGGTTAACATCCAAGCGAACAGCTATCTCGAAATCTGTGGAAAAGCAACTAGAGTTCACATTTGACAAGGAGAAAAACAATCATACTATCAAGTCAGTAGAATCAAATGGGATCTCCTCCAGATAGAGAATTCTTTAGCAAACAATATGATGGGAAAATCTGAACTGTAAGTTGTTGAAACTCTTTCTTCCGTTAGTCATATACTCATTTTCTATTGAAATTCGTAACACTGATATTAATCATGTGCATTTTGTTTTCTTGTTGATTTAATTAGGGAGATCCTTGAAAAGTCATTAATGTTCTGCTTTGTGAATGAAAAAAAATTTTAGTTGACTCTTTTTGTGTGGATCAACCTTCAGAATAAGGAAAGATCTTCTTGGGTGGGCTTTTGATAACTTTTGGATGCTATTATTATCAAGTTCAATGCTTGCTCTTTTCTGTAGTACTGGTTTGTTATGAGATATTAAACTAGAACAAAGCATTTCATCTGATTTTTAAGGATCTTTAAATACTCAATCTGCTTGTTTATATCACTGTTAGTTTGGTCCCATTCTTCCAAATGTTTAACAAATTCATTGTAAATAGCTTGAGATATGCTTTCTGTAAACTTACTGATACAGTTCCATCTTTGGCAGCCTCAGCGATGGAACGTCCCACTCCGCCAAGTTTATATCGAGAAAAAAATGCTGTCCCCATAATCTTCAGTGTTTCTTCAAAGCAGCAACCGGTATCGAAAATCGACAATTTGCTTAGATCCTTCGTACATATATTTTTTAAACCTTTTTTTTTTTTTTTTTTTTTTTTACAATTGCAGATAGGCCTAACGTTTTTCTGTTTTAGTGTCCACGAAAACATGTTTCATTATACACTGACGAGATTCGAATGGCTAGAATTATGATATTTATGAAATAAAATTTGATTTTTCTAACTTGTAAAAATTCACATTGCAATGAAGAAAAAATTCTATGATTCTTAAGTGTTGTGTGTTTTGGGTATGAAGAAAATTATTACTATTATTGTTTTTTTTTTTTTTGAAGATGTATTACTATTATTTTTGTTATTATATATCTGGATGGTATAATTATAGAAATAGAAGCCGTTAGGAATCTCTACAGTATTTTTGCACATGGACAGTTACTAAATGTGGACCTAGACAAGCAGTAAATACATCTTCTTGGTATTTAGTAACGAGAGAAGCCAATCACAGTTCAAGATATTAAATGGCTGTGATCACCTTTTCTTTTTAGTTTGGGGTGGGGGATCCAAACCTTTGACCTCCCGATTGAGGATATATGTCTTAACTAGTTGAGTTATTAGCGACCAGCGACTGTGAACACCTAACATCTATGATCTAAGCTATCTTTATTGGTCATAATGAAGGACATGGACTAAAGATATCAATGGACACCTAAGTTTCGTGATGCTTTTATTCTTAGGACATAGAGTTTCAGTCGAGTGGTACAATACATTTCTACTTTGGCTTGTTCCATGTTTGTGATGGGTTTTGGGGGTGGTGTGAAAGCTTTTCTATTCTAGAATTTTATGTAAGATGTTGATGCATAAGAGTCTTGAGGATACTTCAAAAGCATTTAACTGTAAATGACATAGGTCTTAATTTCATCTTTTCAGAAAACAGCTACACAAAGCTGAAGATTATTATAGAATCGGTTTCACTATTTAAAAAGATGACGAGCTGGAGAGTAAATATTACATAACGACAGATATATATATATTTTTTATAAAAGAATCATAAAAGCTATAGAAGTAATAAGTTTAATTTGTTTTTTTAAAAAAAGTTATAAGTTAAATTACAAGTTTAGTCTCTTAACTTTTAAGTTTGTGTTTAGAAGATTCTTGAACTTTAAAAAGAGTAATAAGTTCTTAAATTTTTAATTTTGTGTTTAATATGTAGTTGAACTTTAAAAATGTTTAATAGGTCCTTAAATTTTCAATTTTGTATCTAATAAGACTCTAAGGCCTCGTTTAATAACATTCTTGTTTTTCATTTCATGTTTTCCGTTTCTGTTTCTTGTTTCTTGTTTTTTAAAAACTAAAAACGGAAACATGTTTGATAACTATCTCTATTTCCTATCTTTTCTTTTATATAAAAAAAAAAAAAAAAAAAACAGAAACAAACATGTGTTTGATAAGAGTTTTTTGTTTCTTATTTTTTTAGTAAAAATAAAATTTAGTACATGTAATACAATAAAACATATAACATGCATTAAAATAAATATAAAACAATTATAAATAGTTTATAGTATTTTATTTAGGGCCAATACAAAATTAATAATAATAATAATAATAATAAATTTATCCTTCAAATGTTATTCAAATTTGATTTGCAATGTCATTTCTCACTCAAATCAATTCACCTTAAACGATTTTGGCTTCTTACACGAGTTAGTTCAATTATACTAATTTGTAAATTGTCTAAGGTTAGACAATCGAGCATACCCATATTTCTTTAATTTAATAATAAACTTTATTTTTATTTTTTTCTTTAAAAATGCATTAGCCAATAATACATGCAAGTAAAATCAGAAAAAGAGAGAGAGAATATATATATTTTTTTACATTTAATGGTAAACATGAAATACATTATTAGTTTATTTATTTAATAAAAAAAAGTAAAATCATACCAAAAGGAAAAATAATAGAGATTTAAATAGAAAATAATAACTAAAAGCTCGTTAATGCAAAGTAAAAAAAAAAAAAAATGAGAGGAGAAAAACATATACGAAAAGAGAAAAGAAAAAAGAAAAAAGAAAAAATAATAAGGAACTATTAAAAGAAAAAAAAGATTATGTTGGAAGAGAGAGAAAGAAGAGAGAAGAGAAAGAAATAAATGAAAAAAAAAAAGAGATAAAAACGAAAAGATAAAAAAGTATTAAAAGAAAAAAATTAGAATGGAAGGGAGAGACAGAAAAGAGGGGAGAGAATTTGAGAAACATAGCATGAAATATGAAAAAAAAAAAAATAGAAACAAAATTTGAGAAACTACTTTTTGCAGTTTCTCAAAATTTGCCCCTTTTTTAAGAAATGATTCTAAAAATTTAGAAACATGAAATAGGATGGTTTATCAAACATGTTTGTTTCTTAAAAAATGAGAAATAGGAACAAGAAATGAGAACGTTATCAAACGAGCCCTAAACTTTCAGGCCTCGTTTGATAACCATTTGTTTTTTGTTTTTGGTTTTTGAAAATTAAGCTTGTTTTCTCCTAATTTTTCTACAATGGTTTTCATCTCTATTAAGGAAGCATTTGAGTTCTTAACCAAATTCTAAAAACAAAAACTACTTTTTGAAAACTACTTTTTTTAGTTTTCAAAATATGGCTTGATTTTTGAAAACATAAGTAAAAAGTAGATGACAAAACAAGTAAAACCATTGGTAGGAGTAGTATTTATAGGCTTAATTTTCAAAAACCAAATGGTTATCAAACGGGACCTCAACTTTTCATTTTGCGTCTAGTAAATTCATGAACTTTAACGAATAATTCAAAGACACAATTAAAAGTTAATGGATCTATTTACAAAATAAAAAATTCATGAATCTATTAGACCCAAAATT
The DNA here is from genome assembly GCA_033996785.1 of Trichosanthes truncata. Lineage (NCBI taxonomy): Eukaryota > Viridiplantae > Streptophyta > Magnoliopsida > Cucurbitales > Cucurbitaceae > Trichosanthes > Trichosanthes truncata. The sequence goes on from JAWPNB010000003.1 coordinate 56,416,714, forward strand.
AAAAGTTTAAAAATCTATTAGTCACTTTGTAAAGTTCAGGAACTAAATAGACATTAATATGAAAGTTTAGTTCATGGACTAAACTTAGAATTTCTTTTGTTGAAACTTATTGATGTTCCATGTTATCTTGAGGGGGAAAAAATAGAACTCTCCAACAATAACAATGTGGAATCTTAAATTAAGAAAAAAGGTTCTTTCACATCAAGAGAGTTTCCCTTTAGAATGTCTCTTTTGTTTGATGCCGGAGATCGAATAATACAGTAGCCCACACTCTTGCGAGGGAGGTTGTTCTCCGTTGGTATATTTTCGAGCAGCAATTGTCTTTTGGTCTGGAAGATGGAAGCCTTTTTTGGATGAATAGCGTAATGCTTGCACACACTGTTCTTCTCCCTTATTTCTTTCCATATCCCTATGAAAATGGAGTGGGGGATTTTATTTATTTTTTCTTTAATTGGTTTATATTGTGCCACAACCAGCTTCTATCAAGATCGTAGAAAGAAAGCATTTATTTTAAATTGTAATCACAAAATCGAAAATCTCCCTTCCTTCAGAAAAAAATTAAAAATTAAAAACCTCCCAATAATTGTAATCGCTCTTTATCATGATCACAAGTCATTTTTTTTAGTTAAAATAATGTGAAATTAGAGATTCAAATCTCTGACATTTGATTTTTTTTTTAGTTAAAAAATGTGAAAGATAAAGATTCAAACCTCTAAGATCAAGAATAAACCTGCTGAATCTATCTTACACTATTATCTTTTTTAAATATGGAGTCTTTCATTATTTGAATAACAAACAAGTTCTTCACTTCAAAAGAATGAGATCATTTTGTAGTATAAGTTATGGTAGCAATTCGGATCAGTGTGCAGATTACTACTAACATTATATATCGTTAAAAATAGCATAATAACTTAAAAACCCTAAACTCTAACACACCAAAACATTGTCGATTCTCTCTTCCCTTCCCACTGTTAAAAAAAAAACCCATTTTATAATTGAAGAGACATGAGAAAAAATATAACATGGAAGACGAGGGGAAGAGAGGGAGCAAGGTGGTAGAGACATGTATGATAGAATTCAAAAAAAAAAAAGTGAATGGTGATATTTTACAATGAAGATTAACAAATAAAAAATTGAGTGGACTAGAAATGCACAATAAGTTCCCCTTCTACTTTTCCCTATGTACTTTTAGAAGCTTCATTGGGCTGATTTCCAACAATCGGTTTAAACTTTAAAAACTACATACAAAAACAGGCAGAACAACTCAGTTTTTCCCTTTTTGGAGATCTAACCCTTCCATTTTAATTGCACCAACTGATTCCAGATTGTTTCTGCCAGATTTGACAAGTACAAAATGGAACTTACTTCTCAAGCCACCACCCCCAAACAGAAAGAACCCAATGGGATTGTATAACAACCTTGATTCAGAAATTAAGGCAACTCGAAAACAATGCTTCGTCACTAAAATACATACCGGGTGACCTCCCTATGTACAAGCGCACTTCAAACACGTCAACTTCAGAACTTCTTCCAACCCACTGCTCATGGAAAGGTGATGCACCTTTCATATCCTCTAGGCCACTGGCTCCTGGCTCCAACATGTGAAAATAAAGGGTCATTCTCAACTCTGAAAACACTTGTGGACGAGTATTCGTTCTGGTGGGAGTACGAATTCTTGAAAACAAAGAACTACACAATAGTCAACATTATCCAAAAAATAGAAAGATAAGCCAACATAGGAAGTAGAGAAAGAGCAGCAGCATAGCAAAATAGTCAACATCGTAGCAGATAATTTACACTGGAATGCTTTTTTTTTTTTTTTTTTTTTTGGTTAAGAAACTGAGCTTTCCTTGAGAAACATGAAAGAAAATACGAAGCAATTTACATTGGAATGTCAAAAGGCTTACTCATCTTGCTTGTACTTAAAAAGCTCCTCCCTTACAACCATTCTAGATTTGATATGAAAACCGCGGCAAAGAGGATAGGCAAGTAGACAGAGCACAGAGGTACATGGAGATGGAATTTTTATCTATGTGCATGCTAGTTTTATGACCTTTAATCATATTATATGTTTTGATGATAACAAAAAGAGAGTATTTGTTAAATGTTCTCATAAAAAAAGAGTATTTGTCAAGAAAAATATAAATATCCTTTTTCAAAATAAAGATTGAAGTACATATTAGTGATTGATTACTTAAGGTCCCAGAAAGGCTATAGTTATACAACATACACAACTAAAACTCTATGCAGACAGATTTTTTTTTATAGGAATTTTCAAGTAGATATTCATTCTACATCAGAGGTATATAGGGGGTTTCCATGTTCATCATACCTGTATCCGACATCCCTATCAATGCCTCCAAGGCGTCAAATACTTCTCCGTTAGACAAACTAGGACAAGGAATTCAGCACGAACTATAACGCAGGTAAGTGCAAAATCTCAACAGTGGTAGTGGCCAAAGGAATCGCCTCAAAATATACTCCAGATTAAATCATGAAGATAGACCCAATTGTAGTCTGGCCTAGAACCTTTGAACTTCGATCAAGGCCATGACAAGCAACCTAAAAACCAAAAAATTAATCCACAATGGAGAATCAAATAAAAAAGATTCAAGCATATTTTATTCAATACTCAATTTTTATAGTTTCTATTCTAATTTTTATTAAATACTGAAATTTTCTGCCTCCACAAGTTCCCTAGGTTTGAAGTCAAAGGAACTGTCAAATGAAAAAATGAACTACGAGGGAAAAAGAATAAAAAAAAAAAAAATTGTTTCTACCTCCTTAAACAACAGCAACAAAAAATAGTAAAGGGAACCAAGAAACAGAAAACCAAAAATGGAGACGTCACAGAACTGGGGCATGTTTGGGAGTGATTTTAGGTCTCACATTTAGATAGGTAGCTATGTGGTTGATCTTGATAATTTAACAGAGCCCTCATTTCAAATATTCAGAGCAGAGAAAACTTGGTCACTTAAAAAGAGGGAAGGAAAAATTTCTATTGCGGGAAAAAAACACAAGAGTTTGTTTTCTTCACCATATATGATAGGGCAGCATAACGCTCTTCATTCAAATATAATGGTTTTCCTCGACGCATTTCAATATCCTGCAGCAAGAAAGGAAACTAGAGATTACAGCAGAATATGAATATGACCAAAAAGAATGCTATAGAATACTTGATTTGAAATGATGAAGGAGAGATTCCATTAATTTGCATGGAAACCTATTCCCCCCCCCCCCCCCCCCACAAAAAAAAAAGGAGAGATTAAATCCTCGATAACTGCAATATAGAACCACTTGGTTTCATATGTTTCATGATAACAAGACATACGGAGCAAAATGCTCTTGAACCATAAAGCAATCATATTCAAATCAAGTAAATAAGTAGTAGTAGAAGCATAATAATAATAACGATAGAAACAGTTGATGAAGATGGCAATTTACCTCCTCACCAAAGGCATCCAAATAAGGAGATGGCCAAGGAGCCTGACGAGCAGATCTCTGCAGTAGAATTGTGGTCCTCTGTCAAAATAAAGAGGAAGCTTATTTAGCTGATCCCATTGTCAGGCAAAATATATGTAATTCACAAAAGGATCCCAAAACAAAAGGTTAAAGGACATTTTGACGCACCCTAATCAGCAAAAATACACCAGTGCCGGCAGCACAGATATTTGCATGAGCTTGGCATCCACTTTCCCTTGAGACAAAAAAATATTTAAACTTTCAAAACTTCATAGCTAACAGTAGAGCATGGAATAACATGTTTAATGATACTGGACCACATTCCACACTAAGTCAATTTTGAAAGAACAATTATTTATAGAAGGCAAAAAGACCTGCAACATGATTTCCAGCTTGGAGAGCACAGTCGACCACATAGCAGGCATAATGCAGGATCATCAATAACATGTTTGCAGTCAGGGCATCTCTTTTTTATGTACCTGTTGAAGCAGAAAGTTCGATTAGACATACTTCAATATAACTATAACTAAAAAATAAAAGAGGAAATTGAAGAAATTGAACACACCTTTGCAATAGATCGTGGTAAACATGAGGTAAACGAATTAATTGAAAAGGTACTGCAGGTGTGCAGTGCTTTATATTTCTAGACCTCTGAAATTCAAATTCTTTATTAAAATGACAAAACCATTTCCAAACAAGTGACCGCGAGGCTCCATCCTTGAGAACAACATCCAATGGAGGGATCTCGAACATTTTCTCAAGCTTCTCAATTTCGTTGAGTTCCAGTGCGATGTTGTCCATCATATCGTCACCGGCAAGATATGTTTCCAAAGCAGTCTCTCCATCAAAAATTGGCACTCGTGCAGTAGAATTTAGTAGTTTTAAAAGAAGTGCACATCTCCGAAGATAAGGGAAAGTCAAGCTACGTATCATATCCTTAACATTACAAGATGACTCTGTGTAATTTGAAACAAAATACCGTTGAGCATATTCAGATTCTCCCATAATTTTGCAAATATCAGCAATCAAGCAATCACTAGAACCCAACCCATCTACCTTGCCTTGGTACTTGATGCAAGATGTGATTATAGCCTGTAATAAATATTTCAAAATTACAAATCTTGGAAAAACATACTCAACATTGAAACTTTAAATGCCTCAAACATACCTGGGACACAGAAACTAGGTAGAAGATATGCACAAGGGAAAGCAAGGATTCCTTGCACGATAAGAAGGGGAAAGGAAGGCAATATAGTACCCACATCAATGATGCGAATGGGTCATGGGCAAGAACAGGATCAGATCCTCGGCTCAAAAATTGGATATCAAATTGTGGCAATTCCACACGAAGGCTGGTCAAGATGTGGAGGATACCTGCAATAAATTAGCATCAATCAGAAAACTATAAGTTGAACAGTTGAAGATATATATATATATATATAGAAAAACTCCGGAAGAATTCCAGATGGGAATCTATCTGAGCATTTATTGAAAGATCATGTACATAAGTAAAGAGATATCATATCTAATCTCCTAAAAAATTAATTCATAAGGACTTGTCCTAAACAGAATTTGAATGGATGTTTAGAAAAATTCAACAAGATTCTAGGTATCCATTCAACTCCCCTAAATGCACACATCTCTAGTGAACAAAATCAAATACAGTGATACAGATAAAATCCAATATAGGAGCGCCAAAAATAACCCAAAAAGATAAAGATGCTTCTAAGCCCCAGAGTTGTACCTCGCCCACATGAGTCACTAGCATTTTCATTGGAAATTCCAGAGCAGATGGAATCTGCAAACCTTTGAACACCACAAAATCTTTGAAGCAAAAGGAGAGAATCCTCACACTTAACGCTTTGTATCACTTTTAGCAATAATGACAATATAAAACCACCCGAACTTTTAAGTTCCTTATACAATGTATTAAGGCCAATATTGGGATTCATATCAGTCTTACTACGAGCAGCAATTTCCATTGATATGAGAGAATATTTGAGAGTGTCCCACATAAGAATTGACGGATTAACCCTGGAGGAGCTTATTAACTTATCCTGTTTCCCAGAAAAATACAACTTAGACATAACAAGGGACACAGCTTCGAGATTGCGATTCACTTTCCTATGTCTATGTACAGAAACATCTTTAAGAACTTTATTCTTCCCAAAATCCTTAGCTGCGGATTGCAGGAGAGCCACTGCTTGCTGAACATAAAGTGGATTCACTTTTTCACTTGATTTGTTAAGATGACCTGAAACATGTGACAAACTCCCAATTGAACTCATCGACGGGTTCCAAATCTTTTGAAATTCCCTAGTAAATGCAGGCAAAGTGGAATTTGCAAGGCGTCTGCACACTGGGCACAAGAATTCTCCCTGTTACATAAAACCAATTTTCATTAATTATATTATTAAAAAAAAAAAAAAAAAACCACAAGCCACTTCGTCATCTTATTCCTAAAAGTTGAAAGAAAGTACTATTTTGATATATGATCAAGTACAAAGAAAGCGTGAACAGAAGTTGGGTTGACTAGCACTAGGCTAGGTGTAATCCAAATATCATATGGATTATATCTTAGTCCAAGTATATGTGCCCTTACATCTGGTCAGAAACCAAGGGTTAGAAGTAGATTAATGCTTATTAAGCATCTCCTTTGTCTCTGGAAAGCATACGACTTTAACCACTAGATGTGCATGCTAATTAAGATTTTAGGAAGATTACTATTTGAAGAGAAATATAACTCAATTTAACAAGAACCATGTAGACACCTGCTTTCATGGAGCATCTAGATCTGTCGTATACATATGATCAAAAGCAGTGTTTTTTTAAAGTTCGAGGCGCACTAAAGCGCAATAGCCCTCCGAGGCTTAAGCATGAGGCGCAAAAAAAAGTGCCGGTTTTTTTATGAGGTGCACAATATAAAAATGTATATAAATTTTTTATATAGGAAGAAAAATAGTAATACAAATAATAAGATGATGAAAAGTTTAAGAAAATAGAGCTTTCATTCTAGATTGCAAGGAAAGACTATTAGTTTTTAAGAATATTCTTGATTTTCTTCCTTACAACTTCAAATTTTTTTTTAAAATAGTAGGAAGTAAGGTGCACACCACAAGCACTGAGGGCTTCATTAACAGAGCCTCAATTTTTCGAAGAGAGGTGCAGCGGCTGCGCCTTGGGCCTAGGCGCGCCTCAGTGGGCTTTTTAAAACACTGATCAAAAGAGAATAGTTTAGAATGGGAGATCGAAAGACTAGACAAAAAAAGACAACATTAATTTTCGGATGCAAAATGTTAGGTATATGAAAATATTATTTATATATAAAGTAGAGACAAGATGATTTAGTCACCATACACGAAATCAGCCAATTCGAGAAGGCTGCTCTCTCCCAAAAGCGCTCCACTATTCCCAAGATAACCAATACCCCTCTCTCCAGCTACTAGGCTAAATAGCCCAGCACACTCCCTCTCCTAACTAACTTTCTCTCAATTTCCACTCTTACCCTTTTTCTTATACACATTAACAATAGGTGGTTCTTTCTTCTTTCTCCTAGTGTATACATTCCGTATAGGAGGTCTAACAATACCCCCGAGGCCAAACGAGACCTTGTCCCCAAGGTTGAAATGAGGAAATTGACGTTGAATAGTAATCAGAGTTTCCCACGAAGCATCTTCAGCCAGTAAGGACTTCCATTGGACTAGGACATCCCATGTACTTTGATCATCAATCAGTCTAATGCCAAGAATCTGCTCTAGTTCGAGAAGCCAATTACAACCTGCATCAAGGATAGTAGGAAGTGGGCTAGTGGACGGACGGGAACCCATTACCTTCCTTAGTTGGGACACATGGAATACATTGTGAATGGAAGCTTCCGAAGGTAGCTCCAATTTGTAAGCTACTGCACCAACCAATAATCGTTGCCGATAAGGTCGTAATTTCAAATACACAAAATCACCCACTAATAGCTCTACTTCTCTTCTTTTCCGATCTGCAAATCTCTTCATTCTAGCTTGAGCTCTTATCAAATGATCCTTCAAAATATGAAGGATATTTGGTCGCTCTCTATCAATTGTTGATCCAACTGGGCATTCACTGTTTTTAGTTGGCCATAAAAAGCCAATGGAGGAGGGGGGGCGGCCGTACACAGCTTGGAATGGGGTCATATTGATCGCCGATTGGAACGTAGTGTTGTACCAATACTCCGCCCAGGGCAAATATTTACTCCACGGTCGAGCTTTCTCATTACAAAAGCATCTCAAATAAGTTTCTAAACAACGATTTACTACCTCAGTTTGTCCGTCCATTTGAGGAGGATAAGTCGTACTCTTCCTTAATTGGGTTCCTTGAAGTTTGAATAATTCGATCCAGAAATTACTTACAAAGATTTTGTCCCTATCAGACACAATGGAATGAGGGAACCCATGGAGACGAACCATATCCCTCACAAAGGCTGCTGCTACAGGTTTTGCTGTGTAAGGATGTTTGAGGGCGGTAAAATGACCATATTTACTAAGGCGATCCACCACCACAAAAATTGTATCATAGCCCATTGAACCCAGCAAGCCATCAATGAAATCCATGGAAATGTCATCCCAAATGTGTTCTGGAATTGGCAATGGAACAAGCAAACCGACTGGCAATAAGGCTTGAGACTTGTTTTGTTGGCAGATGACACATTCCTCCACATACTTTTTAACATCGTTCTTCATTCCCACCCAAAACAATTCACCCATAAGACGTTTATAGGTTCTCAAAAATCCCAAATGTCCCCCAATCACAAAATCGTGATAAGTTTGCAATAATGTCGGAATCAAAGGAGAAGACATGGCAAAACTAATTGGCCTTTATATAAAAGATTATTATGATGTAGAGCATACCTTGGTACACTATCTGCATGATTGTGCAATTGTTGGATTATCTTCTTTAGATCAGGATCTTGTTGAACTTGAGTGTGAACTTCTTGAGTATTGATCAATGTTGGAACTGTTATAGAAGAAAGCCCCACTGTCGCTAGACAACATGAGAGGGCGTCGGCAGCCTTGTTTTCCACCCCGAGCGATACTGAATATCAAAATCATAGCCCAAAGCTTCGTGACCCATTTCTGATATTCTGGAGGTATTATTTTTTGTTCAAACAAATACTTCAAAGCCCTTTGATCAGTTAAAACGATGAATTTTCAACCCAAAATGTAATGGCGCCATTTTTGGATCGAAAGAACAATTGCCATTAGTTCCCGCTCATAAATTGACCTCACTCAAGCCCTGGCAGATAATGTTTGACTAAAATATGCAATTGGCCTTTGTTGTTGCGTTAGAATTGCCCCTAACCCTGTGCCAGACGCATCTGTCTCAATGACAAAAGGTAATGAAAAATCAGGTAGGGCCAAAACCGAAAGAGTCATCATAGCTGTTTTCAAATTTCTCAAAAGCTTGTGTGGTTGTTGTATCCCAGTTGAATGCATCCTTCTTCAATTGATGTGTTAAGGGTGCTGCCAACACTCCATAATTTGCCACAAATCGCCGGTAGTAGCCCGTTAACCCCAAAAAACCACGTAGTTCTTTGAGATTCTTCAGTATCGGCCAATTACTCATGGCTCTCAATTTTTCCAAGTCTGCTTCAACGCCATTTGAAGTGATCCAATGCCCCAAATAATTCACACATAATTCATACGTTGTTGACCAAAGCAACATTTCTTTAGATTGGCGATCAATTGGTTGTCTTTCATGGTTTGAAAAACAATTTCCAAGTGTTGGGTGTGGGATTGAACATCCAAACTATAAACAAGAATATCATTAAAAAAAAAAAAAAAAAAAAAAACTAACACAAATTTACGCAAATAAGGTCAGAAAACCTAGTTCATGAGAGCGTGGAATGTGGACGAAGCGTTGGATAAACCAAACGACATCACCACAAACTCGTAGTGTCCTTTCATGTCTCCAGAATGCTGTCTTTGGAATATCCGCTTTGCTAACTCGGATTTGATGGTAACCTAACTTCAAATTGAGCTTAGAGTATATTGTAGACCCATGTAGCTCATCAATTACGAGTATGGGAAATTTGTCTTCGATTGTCACCGCATTTAGAGCTCGATAATCTATCGCCAACTTCCATCCTTCTTCTTGACCAACAAAACCGGGCATGAGTACGGGCTAACATTCGGACGAACAACTCCAACCGCCAACATTTCTCCTATTAACTTCTCTATTTCAGACTTTTGAACATGTGCATACCTATAAGGCCGAATGTTAATAGGTGCTTGTCCCTCATGAGGTGGAATCTTGTGATCAATTTCCCGCCGAGGTAACTGACTTGTTGGTTCAAAAATTTCTTGGAATTTTCTGATTATAACTTTAATTTCAGATTGTAGTGGCTCTAATTTCTCGATGGATATGTCAAAATTTGATTCTGGAATCGCCGCTAACTGTCTCAACTCTACCAAAAATCCTTGATCCTGATGATCCCATGTCTTTGCCATTGTTTTTAATGAAACACCTGCCCGAACTAAGGATGGGTCACTTTTCAAAAAAATTACCGAATCACCCACCTTAATTTCCATCAGCAAGGCATCCCAATCCACTTCCATTCGACCCAACTTCTTTAACCATTGCAGCCCAAGAATAAGGTCAATTCCACCTAATTCCAGAGGTAAAAAATCCTCAATTATGGTCATTCCAGGTATGTTTAGCACAACTGAAGGACAAATTCCCATCTCTTTAATCGTTGCCCCTGTACAGATAATCACTCCATAGTGTGTTGTTTCCATTATGGGTATCTGTAACTTCTCCACTAAGGCTTTCGAAATAAAATTGTGCGTTGCTCCCCCATCGATCATCACCACTACTTCGGAATCATGTAGAGTTCCCTTTACCTTCATCGTACCGAAGGAGTTAAGCCAACCACGGAATTAAGGGAAAGGCCTACCGTTTCTTCGATTTCTATGGACGAATTTTCTTCTGTCTCTTTCAGTCTCTGCTCTTTGAACTCGTCTTCATCTAGCACCAACATAACTCTGAGCTCTTTTTTTTTACATCTATGGCCCACTGTAAATTTCTCATCGCACTTGAAGCAAAGCAAAGACCCTTTTCTTTTTTCGTCAAAAATTCAGCCTCCGAGAGACGTTTGTAGGTGCTGTCACGATGCGTGGGTGGATACTTGTCTGGTAACGTCACCGTGCGTGTCATGCTGATATCGTTGCTTTTTGCGATTGATTTAGGGTTTGCATAACCGGGCTTAACAATTTTTCCATCCCCTTTTTCTTGGACCGCCGAAACTGCTAGGGCCCGATCTTCTGCAACTTGGGCCGCATCCATTATTTCTTCCAACCCAACCGGTTTGTAACCTCTTATCTCAGCCCTAATGATCGGATCCAGGCCCTTCTTGAACGTATCTTCCATAACTTCTTCATCAAGGTTATTCAACGACGCCAACAAACGCTCGAACTCATGCCGATACTCATCCACCGTCCCCTTTTGCTTCACGTTCAAGAATCGTTCGCACAACGATAGGGATCTGAACCGCTTAAATAACCTCAACTTCAGATCTTGCCATCCCTTCAACAGTCGATGAGTTTGTGCGCATTGAAACCAATCCAATGCTCTTCCCTCGAAACCTATCACAGAAGTAAGTTTCTCAGAATCAGATAGCTTGTGAATTTCGAAATACCTCTCGGCTCGAAACAACCATCCGTCGGGGTCGTATCCAGCAAAGACCGACATCTCCACCTTCTTAAATTTATGTCTGTCCGTAAGCTCCTCTGGTGCTTTCGAAGTATCGCCCGATTCACAGACCTTTTCTGAGAACGTCTTCTCACTTTCTTCTGGTGGCTTCTTCTTCTGAACAAAATCTTCAATAACCGATTCCATAAGGGCCATTTGTTTCTCCCCTGCTTGGTTCGAAATCAAGTTTGGTCATGGTTCTTTGATTTTCCTCCAGAGTTCTAAAAATTCGCTCAATATTTCGTGACATGTGCTCTATCGATCGTTTCAGTCCCGGAATCTTCTGTAATTGCTCCTTCACCTCGCTTGGCTCACTCATGGTCGACTCCAACTTCTCTTCCAGGTGCTTCTGCGCCATTTTCTTTCTTTTTCTTATGTTGAACGTGCTATGATACCAATTTGTTAGGTATCTGAAAATATTATTTATATATAAAGCAGAGACAAGATGATTTAGTCACCATACACGAAATCAGCCAATTTGAGAAGGCTGCTCTCTCCCAAAATGCTCCACTATTCCCAAGATAACCAATACCCCTCTCTCTCCAGCTACTAGGCTAAATGGCCCAACACGCTCCCTCTCCTAACTAATTTTCTCTCAATTTCCACTCTTACCCTTTTTCTTATACACATTTGCAATAGGTGGTTCTTTCTCCTAGTGTATACATTCCGTATAGGAGGTCTAACACAAAATTTTTGGGTTTGGATTGAAATGATACTAGCGCGAATCGCTACATATTATAGAGAGAACTTTTGCAAAAGGAAGAACATCAAATTCTTTTTCCTTTCTTCCGCAAGGACCAAAAGATTGGATCTAGCTGTAAGAAGAATTTTTTTTTTTTGATGAGAAACCGAACTTTCATTGAGGAATAAATGAAAGAATACACGGGCGTACAAAAAAAGAAGCCCACAAAAATAGGGGAGCCAACTAAAAGAAGGGACTCCAGTCAAGCAATATAAGACTCAGAATAATTACAAAACAGCCTCGACACTGAAGCCTAAAGAGAAACATAGAATCTAATAAGGGACCACACATCAATAGAAGAACTCTCTCTGCCCCGAAAGATTCTATTATTTCTCTCTCGCCACAGGCACCACAAAATAGCACAAACCCCGGCCTGCCACAAAAATAACCCTTTCTCACGAAAAGGCGAACTGAGTAGAAGATCCGTGAATCTCGCTCTACTCTCCTGTTGTCCAACAAAGCTAAAGTTGAACTGCCGAAAGAAACAGTTCCACACATCCCGAGCAAAGTCACAAGTCCAGAGCATATGATCGAGATCCTCAGCTGCCCGCCTGCATAGAATACAACAAAAAGGTCCCACCAGGGATGAACCCCTTTCTAACAAACGATCCATGGTGTTAACCCTTCCGTGCCAAACCTGCCACGCAAAGAACTTGACCTTCTTTGGAATCTTTACCTTCCACAGAGAGGATAACCCAGAACCACTCGACGCACCAGGCCTGACTAAACAATGAAAGAAAGAACTGCACGAGAAGCCCTTAGAGGGCGAAGGTCTCCAAAGGCGTACGTCCCTCCTATGAGGAGAGAACCGAAACTGACTAATCAGGGATAACAAAGAGGTAGCGTCGGTAGTTTCCCTATTGGTCAACGCCTGGCAGAAACCAAGGGAGATAGACGAAACGACTTCAGTAGGAAAGGAGGCCAAGGACAGGATCGAAGCCACCGAATGGTTTTTCATAGATGATAAGTGATATAAACGAGGAAACAAAGAACAAAGGGGACTATCCCCCACCCACTGATCCTCCCAAAAGTAAGTGTCCCTCCCATCCCCCACGACACTAAGAACAAATTGAGAAAGAACAGAAAGTTCAAATGCAATATCTTTCCACGGGGTTTCTGGACGTGCCTAAAACCCCACCAACAGTCCACTCGAAAGGGTGAGGACCATACTTGCTTACAATGACCTTATACCATAGCGTATCGGGTTCATGATGGAATTGCCAGAGCCATTTAGCCAACAGGGTCTTGTTTCTCACCCTCACATTACCAATCTCTAAACCTCCCAGGTCTAGTGGCCTAGAAACCACCTCCCAACTCACAAGGTGAGAACCTTTACCTTCATCCACCCCTTCCCAGAGGAAGTCCTTCATAAGCTTCTCAATCCCCTTACAAACAGAACTTGGAATTCTAAAAAGGGACAAGAAGTAAATCGGAATACCGCTCAAAACAGATTGAATAAGAGTAAGTCTCCCACCTTTAGAGAAAAAACACTTCCTCCAAGACGCTAGCCTTTTGCGGATTTTGTCATAGACCGGGTCCCAAAACGAGATACTACGAGGATTATGACCTAAAGGAAGACCAAGATAGGAGGATGGAAAAGCACCAACCTCACACCCCACATAAGACGCCCATCTCTCTACCTTAGACGGGTCACAATTAAGGCCCAAAAGCTGACACTTGCCTCTGTTGATACAGAGACCCGACATGGCCTCAAAAAAGGTGAGAATTTGAATCAAATTAAGGAAAGAGCCTTCCTTCCCAGAACAAAAGAAGATCGTATCATCCGCGAACTGGAGATGGGACAAGGCCACCTTATTCCTCCCAATCTTGAACCCTTCAACAATATTACCCATCACCCCTTCGTAAGAAGAATGTTTGGCTGATAAATAACTCACTTCTTGGTCATCAACCCCTTAACCCAAGAACCAAAACACATATAAAAAGAGTAAATATTCGCATGCAAATGTTTCCATTTTATTAGATTTCTAAATTTGGGTCAATCAAATATAATAATAGATAATAATAATAATTATAAAAAAAAAGGCAAAACAAAATAAAGATTTGTTATAACCTTACAATAAAAGGAAAAAAATAACAAAACAAGATTATATTATCTATAATTTTTGGGTTTTGAACTTTTGATTAAGATGATACTATGATTATATAAATTAAAATTTCTGGCTATTTATTCCTAAGCAAATACAAAATGAAATACTAAATGAGAGATTCATATACCTGCTCAGGATCAACAATATGCCCTCCTTCAAATACAATTCTTCGAGCAAACCTGGAATAAAAGAACATATGTTTGGCATTAAAACATATTGAAACAGAAAGAAGCAAAATGTACAAACAAGCAGTCTAAGAAAATAGGTACATCTTGTGCTTGCACATACAACTTATAATGTCCTATTTCTAATTATATACCAGTGGAAGGGTATGACAAAGACCTCCTTCAGACCTAACCTCAGAAACTCCCGAGCACCAGTAAACAAAGAGAGCAAAAACACAGTGAAGTTTATCAGACAGTGGCCTCTTTACCACAGTGGACAATACCCAAAGTCTCTGGAAATAAGACCAAAAATTACAAAATGTACCAGAAGCATTGTTGTCAGCAATCACTCATTTGGAACTTCAAGCAGATGGTATATTTGGTATTACAATCCAACCCTAGGAGATGCCTTAGATCTAAGAAGCACAGACACGGACACGCGACACGGACACAGCGACATGTCAATTTCCAAAAAAGTAAGACACGACACATTGGGGACACGTTAATTCTTTTATTATTATTTTTTTTAAATATACGTGTGCATATATTGACATGTTATGAATACATAAAAATTTTTACCTTTAAACATACAAACAATATCCACACAATTCATTTAAAAGATAAGAGATAAGAAAATAAATATGTGAGGAGGTTGGAAAATAACAAAAAAAAAAATCAATTTCAGCTGACAATTCCCTATGCAGCAAGCCCCCACTGTTTTTTACTTAAGAAAATTGGCCAGCGGTGGTCGCCATTGGTTGCCGGTGGGCGTGGATGGCAGCAGCCGTTTGGAGGATGGAAGTGAGAAATGGAGATGGGTAGATGGCTGTCGTGTGGGGGCAACTTTGTTTGGAAGCTAATGAACTAAAAGTTAAAAACCCTAAAATGAGAATTGGGCTTGGGTATTGTGCTCTCTCTTTAAATGGGTCCTAAATTTTTTTAAAAACACATTAACGTGTCTGAGAAGTGTCCCCAGCGTGTCCTTGTGTGTCCAAAAATAAAAAAATAATAATAAAAAAATGGACACGCCAACTGGCGTGTCGGTGTCCGACACCGACACTTGGCAATTTTACAAATGTCGGTGCTTCCTAGCCTTAGATAAAGCACCATATGAATTACGCCCATCACTACCTAAGAAGTTCAATCCTACTCCTTTTGTACAAAACTTTGATCGGGATCAGCACCTCAAGGCTAAGAGCTTCTTTCACTGTGTGATGACTAAACACAATCATATACAACCTAGGGCACATCACGGTCTACTTCAGGGATAACTCTCAATCCATTAGGGGTGATGTCGGTTCGGTTTTCATCGATTTTAGGTCAAACCGAGAACCGAACTGATCCAATCGGTTTTACCAAACGAGGAACCGAACCAATATCCAATAAAGGACAATACCATCGGTTCGGTTTCTCTTCGGTTCGGTTCTCGGTTTTTTTGTCTTTTTTTTAATTATTTTTTTTTTCTATTTTACTTCCTAGGTCGAGCCCCTATTTTAGTGTTTTTTGCCCTGAAATTTCTCAACACCTCAATAAGAATTCATAAAGTTAACAATCTCATTTTGTTACTTTAAAATTAATTGAAAGAAAACGGATGAAACGACACAAGAATGCAGTGGGATTCAATTTATGGATTTTTTGAGGTATATATACATTGGTTCAGTTCGGTTCGGTTTTTAATGGTTTTTCTGGACAAAAACAGAACCGAACCAATATTTTTCGGTTTTGCCAAAACAAAAATCGAGATGTCCAATTTTTTCTAAAAAACCGAACCAAACCATTGGATCGGTTTGGATCGGTTCGGTTTGGTCGGTTTTCGGTTAAGACTATCACCCCTACAATCCATTGAAAAGCCAAATTTAACCCTCACTTTCATCTTCCTACATAAAGGAATTCACAAATTGCCGGAACAAGATCCTTTTTCTTGCTACTAGTTTTTTTTTTCTTCTTGCTTTTGATCTCTGCTCTCTAATGCAACAATGCTCAGATTCACAAATCAAAATGATATGATCCAAAATATATTGAAAAACTAAGTGTTTGAGGTACTTGGACCCCCTCTCTAACTTGAGATCACTCAAGCCCTAAGCCAAATCACCAAATCAATGCTTGTCTTCACCCTTTTCCACACTCTCTACTTATAACCAAATAGCATAACAAACTCCCTAACTACTTACTAATATACCCTTAGGAATGCTTATCACAAAACTAAATTTCCAAAGAATAAAATGCTGGGATAGAGTAAACAACTAATTAAGAAATGGGTTAAAATATCATTTTGGTCCTGTACTTTGGGTTTAATTCCATTTTAGTTTCTGTACTTTCAAACGTCTAATTTTAGTCCATGGACTTTCAATAAAGCTTAAAATTGGTCCCTATTGTTAATTTATAGTTAACTTTAAAAAAAAAAATTAACTTCAAACTAACGGTAGGGACTAATTTTAAGATTTATTGAAAGTACAAAGACTAAAATTGAACATTTGAAAGTACAAGGACTAAATGGAATGAAACTCCAAGTTCAGGGACCAAAATGGTATTTTAACCTAAGAAATATCATCAGATTATATAGTATTGAGATTGGTCACACACAAATAAAATGATTTTCTAAATCCATAAACTGTAATAATCACAATCAAACAAAACATCTGTTATGAGCAAAATGAATTAATGTTGAAAGGATACCTTTCCTTCAAGGAAGATAAGTATCGATCAAGACATCCTTGATGCACAGCATGCCCACAAGAAGAAAGATAAATTCCATCACAATCTGTAGGACCAATTTCATTAAATGCGGTAGGCTGCAAAGATTCTGCGGGCGTGGGAATGTTATGAGCACTTTCAGAAGTTGAATGATTTTCTGCCAGCTCTCTTGATAGAGCTGCTATATATTTTACATGCAGCACAGACTTGGAATCTTCTCCACTTACAACTTTAGAAAATTTTTCATCCTCATTTAATTTAGAATGTAGAGCATCATGCATGTCTCTTCGAACAGATAAATAAATATCTTCTTCCAACGTATCAAAGCTGAATATTATCTTTTCTCCTTTAACATTTGATGTACCAGGCACTTGAATATTTCGTAAAGGAGGAAAATGAGACTTGACAAAATCCAGAAAAGCGCCAACTTCCCCAGGTAGTCCATGATTGGCATATTCTCTAACGGCATTCTGAATGAGCTCTGCTAACTGCGGAGATGAAATCACTCCTGAACCTGCAGAGGAGGTGCATAATCCTGATTGATCAAGGTCCCTTTTTGACATTGTGGAGGCATGTTCATCTCTCCAGTAAGGTTGATCCCATGACACAGGACCTCGATCAATTAAACTCACAAGCTTTGATTTCTTGTTTAAGAAAGATATAAATTTTAAAATCAGTATCTGAAATCTGTAGTGGATGAATCAAATTATACAAAAGAAACCAAAATGGGGAAATAAAATGAAGTTAATAGGAATGAAAAACAGCTAATCGCATACCTGCAAAAGAATCAGAAAAGAAATAGGAACACTGGAACTAGAATCATGGCAAAGCGAGCAAACAGTTTCAGACTGTTCTGCACTGTTACTGACATTGGGCTTCTCAGATTCCTGCCCAAATTCTGTATCATCATCATCCACAGAGGCATCAACACTGGCCAAAAATTTAGATTGCTCAGCTCTCATTTTTTCCTGCAGGCAAGAACCACCCACGTAAGTTATTAAACCAAAGTTCATTTAATAACAGAAGTGGAATTAACACCATCCCAGTGTGTGAATGCAGCCGAAGTTTACCAAGGTAGATGAGGCCCTTATAGCATAAAAAGCAAATGAATTTGTCATATCGAAAGAACTTGAACTTCAACTTAATGATTACAAGATCAGAACGAAAAGAATGCCTTCCAAATACAAGAGAATTATCTATCAAATGGAAATGAATATTTTTCTTTAGAGGAAAATAATAGAAATAGACAAAAAAAAAAAGATACTTACTCAGAAAGAAGAAGAAGAGGAAGAAGACATCTTACCAATATAGCAGCCTGTCTCTCTCGAGCCTTGGCCTTCCGCTTCTCACTGTCAGAAGTTCCACTTGGGCTATTAGTATTACTACTAGGCACAGATTGTGTAAAGTAACCAAGAATTTCAGGCGCAAGTTGCTGGACTTTGCCCATGCAACGAGAATCAATCTCTGAAAATTTCTTCAACAAGCTTTCAACCAGAGAGGATAGGTTGCAACTTCCAGCCTCCAATAAGTTTTCTCGACCTTCCTTCTTGTGCATTTTCATTAATAAAATAAGAAGAGATAACAAGCTTTGTCTGCCGAAACCATATGCCAAACCTTCATCAATTTCTTCATCAGCAAAAAGAAGCAAGGGAATAGAATCTCGAGCATAAAATGATTGATCACTCGATTCCTTTTGCATAAAGCAAATGTCCAATGCCAATGCTAGCAAGTGCAGTGCACTTAACAGGACACTATCCGGGGCACGTGATTTAGTTGATTTCTCAGTGAAAACAGAATAAAACAGCACAGCACGAACAATTTGAAGGACTGTTTTACAAGTAGCTATTCTAGCCAATCCTCTAAAAGGAGGATAGATTTTAGTCCATTTAGGTAGCTGTGAAGTCAAAGCAGAGACACCACATGACCTCAAATATCGTTCTTCAGCAATCTGCAGATCCCGTAAACTCCAGCGAGGGTGGTACAGATCCAATTCTTTCCAATACTTCCATTGTAAAGAATACATCCCCTGAAACAAATTTATATCTTAAGAAATAATAATGAACAAAAAATACGAATGTCAACAGAGATCCCAAACTGGTGAAGGTCATAACCTGATTAAATCCAGAGGGATTGGAATACACAGCAATTGTATCTAAAATTTCCTGTAGCTGATGACACTTGGAAAGATCACGAGGAAGTGCTTTCACCAGTTGACTATGAGTAGCATCTCCAATTGCTAACTTGTAAATCAACTCTCTCTTCAAGCTTTCGGCTACTGTAAGTCCGCAAAATCTCCTTTCATTGACTACTTGTATGATTAATGTGAGCATCTCTTGCACTAAAACAGGCTCATACCTGAAGAACAATCGTTCTATATTTTATATGAAAATTTTAAAAACGAAACAATTATTTCTGAAAGGGATAATTGTAAAGTATATGTAGTTAAACATGATTGCAAGTTCGCTCCCACCCATTTTATATATTTGTTTCAAATATAATTATCTATACCGGCATAATTTGACAAATGGAAAAAATTACCCCCATCTTTATCTCAACACTTTGGTAATGTGTAGTGTCTCAAATAACTATCACGTCTACAGTACTTGCCCCTTTGATTTGATACAATTACATATCACACCCATAGTCGATGCTCCATCAGCAAGACAAGAGTGTTCAGCCAATAATAAATATCCCATGAATTTTTTAAAAATTATTTATCAGGAGTGGTTTAAATACCAAACAGGAGTGATAAGTGTTAATTGCACTTCAATGAAAAGCAATTCTTGTCGAAAGTATTATAACTTTATAAGGAGTATCCTCTTTCTTTTGTTAATACTCACAAGTTTCAAAAAAAAAAAACTTTTAAGTATCCTCAACATCTATGTACTGGAAGGAATATCTGAACTGCACTTAATATAAAGGGAGTGTTAGTGTAGACTACGTGGAAATTTAGAAAAGTAGGGTTTCTTTTTCCGTATCGTTGAAGATTCTAAGGTTTCTTTTGAATTCATGTGTTGCTGTAGCGAAATAACTTTTTGCTGATTCAATGAAAATTTTGGTTTCTGTAAAAAAATATATTATTATATATAGATAGATATTGTAATGAGTGATTCGTAGCCGCATTAAACAAGGGTTTAAGTTGCACCCTATTTTAGAAGAACAATTACGTTCCAAGTCAAAGTAATAGATGAGTACATACTCACTAGGGCGTTCAACATTTAGGGAAAGATAGTCTGATAGCCGGAAGCGTTCTAAAATTCTACTGACATAAAGATCAGGTGGAGCCATTGCCGCACAGCACTGCAACAGAAAGAGATCAAGCTCCAGACATTGTTCTGACCTGTTACGAAGCCATTAAAATAGCAGCAAGTTTCCTTACACTGTGTGAAAATGAGAAGATAGAACATAAGTCCTTTGCCCCCAAAAATTAACTTACCAGCGGATTGATCGATACAACTCACAGGATAATAGGGCTGCATCTCCATTCCTCCGCCACGCTCCAGCATTAACCTCAGCACAAAAAACTTTAATGCGTAGAGGATGCTCCATAACAAATGAAGAAAAACCATATGGGTGACAGTCTGTAAGAACACTTTTAAAGAAGTCCACATATTCAGATGACAAATTTGAGGAACTGGCACCTGTTGCACTTGGCACCACAGATTCACTAAAACAGCTTCTCAATGCCTTCTGTAAAAGCAAGGAAAGCAGTCGATGTAATGGGATGTGAATGGATATGTCCTGCAAACTAACATCATAAACTATGTTTGGCCAAGCAGACAAGCTTAGATAATCTAGTGCATCAATCTCCATGGCATAGTCCTCAACAGTAACTGTATCATTGGTCACATCCATCAGTTGGTTGTCTTCTCCATGACTTATACCATGCTCATTATCAATACTCATTTGAAGGCCACTGTACATACGTGAGGAATATTGCCTATTATGGTATTTGCTTCTTCTAGCAAGCTTCTCAAAAATAAATTTACCCTTCCCCGTCTTAGATGACATTTTCTTTGGTTCCAGGGCAGAGGTTTTTCTTAATGCATAAAATTTGCAACTAGGGGCCATGCTAATGTTCTCATCAAGCATGTTTGGAATGCCTCCAGATGTATTTTCAGTTCCCAACCAACTATCAATAATCTTCAAGCACTCGTAAGTCAGCCACATAATAGTTGATGAAATTGTATCTGAACAAACTTCATCAGCTCTTGATGCAGAAGCGGATGTAATACTCTTTCCCAATACATTACATGCAGCACTTTCCTGTGATAGACGTCCTACTTTAGCATGTCTAACGCTATCTATGTCATCTGGATTCTGCTTGTACGTTTGGAAAGACATTGCATCAGCTGTATCTTCACTACTACTACTACTACTAGCAGCAGAAAATGCTTCATTCACCAATAGAGAGTGAATGTTGGCAACAGAATGATCTAAACCAAAAGGTAAATGGACATTTTCATTTTCTTCTTCTATATGGATGCCTGTTTCTCTCTTCTGAGGATCCATTCCTTGTACAAAAGTCAGCAGTCTCAACCAAGTTCTTAGAATATCTTGCTGCTCATAGATTACATATCTGGGCACTACAGCATGACTCATGACAAATCTAACATCTTCAACTACACGAATGGTGGTTTCATACAAATTACTCCACTTTATAACCTACATACGGGAAAAGACAAAATATAAGAAAGCAAATAAGCAGAACCATACCAAAAAGAATACTAATTGAAAATTATTATTATTAACATATGAAGTCTTCAGAGGGATATTTGTCAATGACTTCGTCAAAACATTACAATGGTCATTTGTATTTTATTGCCTGTGTCTACATTAAGTGCACATTACACATTTGTCTACTACTAAAAACATTATATGAATGTAGAACACCATAACAATTGACTGGGTGCTCAGAGCTGAAAATAAGTAAGGATGCTTTACCTGCAAGCAACCATCTGTACTTGCACAAGAAATGAAAATATCTTCTAAACATCCCAGGAGGATGGACAATAAGTTCATTTCCTCCACCAAACGAGGAGTAAGTGTTGGAACAGTGAATATTTGCACTGAGAAAGTTGGCAATAGTGGATACTTTTTAAGAACGTGGTCACTGTTGTCTTCTATCGCTTCACTGATAACAGTAGGATAATAATTCAAAAAAACTTTTGCAAATTCGTATTTAAATATAGGTTCTCCTAGCAGTTTAAGAAGTAACTCGTGGACTTTCTTCACTACGCTTTCAGTTAACAGCCTCTCCAACCTCACCAAAACATCCAATAAGCCAGCTGAAGAAATCACCCTCTTTGAAACAAAGCTGAGTAAGCTTTCACTGTACTTGCAGAAGTCTAAAAGCATCTCAACCACAGCAAATGTTAACTCATTTGCAACCTTTTTATGCTCCGTAACACGGTCACTCAATTTAGGGTCTTCCACACTAATATCTTCTGCAGATAAGAGTTTGTTTTTCCAAGAAGTGAAGAGTGCATCAAGTATAGGCCCTACAGATTTAACAAATTCCTCTGGAAGTGGTTGTATCTGTTCTGCACCTTTATGCTTTGAGCAAAACCCCTCCCGCTTCCATGCTGTCACATCACCGCAATCACAGCAACCACCACCTGTATAAATTATGGAGTAATCGTGGTCCTTATGATTCCCACTCTGAAAGCAAGGGACACAAATTGCACAAGTTGGGTCGTGTTCACAAGTTCGGCACCTGTAAGCTATATCATTATGTCCCCAAACAGCACCACATACACCACGCTGGCCAACACTCATTTTTGACAGGTTCTTCAGAGCAGAAGCTGGTTCACCTTCAAACATCAACCACTGTAACCACGTCATGCTTTCACGGAATTGATTTTTCATGGTTGGGCCGGTCACAGATTTTTTGGACCCTGCTTTAGCTTCTCGTATAACTTCTACCACTTCGACATCAGTAGGCAAAATTACAGACACCAGCTGCGGTATCAGAAACTTGTTGTCTTTGACAAAAGAAACTAAACCAGGTTGAAGTTGATCCAATAGCTCATCAGGAACTCCAAGAACAGCAAGCCGCTGACAAACAAAGGAATCAGAACTATGAACAAGTAAAACCGAGAAGATAACCAGAATTCGATCGAGGCACTAACGGGAGTAGAAATACTATCTCATTTCCAAGTCGAAATTGAACAAAAACTCCAATTTACAGAAAAGGATAAACTCATTTACAACCTAAAGACAAATACATCCATTTCCAGGAATAAGAACACCAACAGAAACTGCTTGCAGGATGGGCAGCGAAGTACAAAAGGATTAAAAAGAACAAAATGCGAAATACAATAAGCAAATAGAAAACAGGAAAAGAAAACAGGAAAAGAAAATCGCATACCCGCACAATTCGATCACGAGGTTTAAGTGGGGCAGATTCAGAAGGGGAACCAATATCCATATCGTCCATTCTCCGGGAGCGCCAATTCGGCAGCAGCCAGTCAGCGCAACTAAAACAGCGCCGTAGCCGAGAGGTAGCACTCCCCAGGTTTCAACTCCAGCCAACAACTACTCGATAAGAATTCCGAAACCCTAAAATTCAATCCTCGAATCCGTTCCGTCTCGATCATTCAATCCTCGAGCAGTAAATTTCAGCAATGAGATTATCTTTGTTTATCCCTCTCCGTTGCGAAAAGTGGTTGGTTCACCAAATTTCAGAATCACGATCAGAGTAGAGAAAATTAAACATCGTCCACAGAAAGTTCATCGAGGAAGGGAAGTAATATGTAAAAAATTGCGTCCAAACTCGTTGAAATTACGAAAGAAAAATGCAGAAACCCTTCGAAGGGAAGTAGTTGATCGTATCTTCTTCGGTTGCGTAACAATGGTTCTTTTTTCTTTTTCTTTTTCTTTTTTTTTTATAAATAAAGTTCATATTTTGTCTCACGAGTCACGCAATGCTTAGAGTCGGTGAAAGGTTTAAAAATGTTCTCGTTCGTAACAGGCCAGGCCCATTTCACATGTGCGCCTGCCTGGGCCACCTCAATTTCTTTCTTTCTTTCTTTCTTTTTTTTTTTTTTAACATATTAAACAATAGTAAAATTTAAAAAAAAAAAAACAAAAAAAAACAAAAAAAAAAAAAAACAAAGTGTCTAAGCCATTTTGCTCATGTCTGGACTAATCTTCAATATTTAAAGATTAATAATATTTTGGTCAAATTATAAAATTTAGCCTCCAAACCCTTGGTTTGTGTAGAATAGGTTTTTAACTTTAAAATCTTTGATATTTCAAATTTTTTTAAGATTACTGATATTTCAATTTTATATCTTATAGATACATGAAATTTAATGATGTCTGATGTCCAGACTCAAAACTTTTAATTTTGTGACTAATAGATTCTAACATACTCAATATTTTTTAAAATTAATTGATCTATTTGACATAAAATTGAATTTACATATGAAATTAAAAATTCAGTGACTTAACAAACACAAAATTAAAAGTTCAAAGATCTATTAAACTTTACAATTTAACCAAATATTATTAAGGTTTTTTTTTTTTTTTTTGGAGTTTTAGAGGTTAACTTGTTTTTTCGCGTATTGTTTCCTTGTTTCGACTATAAAATTGTCAATCTATTGACAAATTGAAACTTTAAATGCCAATTAATTGTTGGAAGATATGAACACAAATTAATAACTTATTTTCATTTTTTTTTAAATTAATAATTTATTTGGCATGATATGTGTTCTTTTTATTTATTTATTGGAAAAAAATTAATTTTGACCCTACACTTGGCAAGTTGTATCGATTTTAACCTTGAACTTTTAATTTTATCAATTTAGATCTCAAACTTGATAGATTGTAACAATTTTAATCTTAAACTTTCAATTTCATCAATTTAGACCAAAAACAAAATGGACTCTTGTGTTCCTCTCACCTTTGGTGTCGGTACTAGCGACGACGAGTGTGGAAACGATCTAGGCTGTGACGTCATTGAAGGCGACAACAACCATGACAGTTTCGTCGACTTCGGTGGTGAGGAATTTGAGCTCAACTAAAATGCAGGAGAGATAATAGGGAAGATGGTGGTGGACAGAATAACGTATATAAACACAATGAACTGGTCGTAGCCGACCTTGTCAGCCCCATGTCGACAGTCTTACGGAGGATTAAAGTGACATCATGCTGGAGAGGAAAGGGACAAAGATTCCGACGATGACAATTTTGAAAGCCTTACGTCCGCTGCGGCGAATGGAAATCAAATCGAGCTCGATGTCGACGAGAAATTTAAAAAAAAATCAATATTGGCGACTGATTCAATAATGAGAGTACTCCATTGATGAAAAATATGGTCAAATAAGCACTAAAAGCCGATGAATCGAGTAAAATTTTGCCTTAAAATTGAAAAACTCTCAATTAATTAAATAAATAAAAAGCAGCAAAATCATAGAAGATAAGAAGTGGAAAAAAGTGATGTTTTGAAATTGAAAAACAATATGACGAGTCTACTTAAGTTTTTTTCAACAATTTTATTTTTATAATATATATATATATATATATATATATATATATATATATATTATAGAACAACATGTGGCTTTGGATATGTGTAGAAAACCTTTATAATGGGGATTGAAACAAAAACTTAATCGATGGTGTAAACTGGATACACTTAATCAAGTTTGAGGTTTAAATTGATGAAATTGAAAGTTTATGGTTAAAATTGATACAGGTGTAAACTGGATACACTTATTCAAGTTTGAGGTTTAAATTGATGAAATTGAAAGTTTATGGTTAAAATTGATACAACTTGCTAAGTTTAAGGTTTAAATTGATGAAATTAAAAGTTCATATTTAAAATTGATACAACCTGCTAAGTAAACTTGGGTCAAAAATGATTTTTTTATTTTTATTTTTTAAATTTATTTCAACATATTTTGTTTAATTGAATAGCATGGATACAAGAATTTGAACATCTAATCTCACGCCACATGTATAATACCTTCAAGTTTAATATTCTAGAGTTTTTTCTTTCCATTAAACAAAATTTACTCCATAAATTCGTGGCAAAAAAAAAAAAAAAAAACTCCATAAATTAATAAAAAAAAATGTTAAATATGTAGTCAACAAAATGTTTTATACAAATAGCCTGTACAATTTTTTTAATACGACATTAGAAATATTGTCGTTTGTGTCTTATTTTGTGTTAATAAAATTTAAATATGATATTATAAATGCAATAAACTATTTTTCTAATTTATACTGGATCACAATTAATTTTTTCACGTTAATACTATTGAAATTTTCTATTTTAACTAGAGATTTTCATTTTTTCGTGGGGACCCACACCTAACGGAGCAGTGAATCTCCGTTTAGGTGGGGAATGGAGGAAAAACTTTAAACGTTAGCTAAACGGGGACGCGGAATGTATTCCTTGCCCCGCTCCATTCTCCGTCCCTCCCCAATTTCTTTAATTTTTTATTATATATATATGAACCATAAATTCAAACTTTTGTGAAGTATTATTTTGTTTTTCTAAAGAAATTAAAAAAATTATTTTTAAATAGAAATTTCTCATTAAAAATTAATAATTTAATTTGAAAATTTTCAAAAAAAATATATTTTATTTAATCAAAATTAAAAAATATATATATAAAAATCACAAAACCGGAAATAATTTATTGCGGGGAACCCAATCCCCACGAATTTTCAGTGGGGAATCCCCTCCCTGTTTTCCGCAAAATTAAATAGAAAATTTCACGAGAACAAGGAATGAAATAGGGAGCGGGCTTCTCTGTCCCCGCCCCACTTCGTGGACAGCTAATTTTGACTGTCGCAAAGAATCTTGGTAGATAGCTTGTGAAATTGTTTTAAATAATTATTTTAAAAAATTGTTCAAATTACTTCTGGAAACATGACTTCAACCTTCATTTGGAAAAATACCATACACCAAGTTTATATTTTTATAAGGAGTAGCAATTTCTTTTGCGTTAAAGAAGATTAATATGTTATAACACAATATGGAAAAACAAGATCTAAACAAGAACTGTCCAATCATAATTTTACTGAAAAACAAGCTAAAGTTAAAAAAAAGCAATAAACAATTTCTAAACAATGTCTATATTCTATTGATATTAATCCCATCGTTCAAACAAGTTTATCTATAGTTTCAATCTATTATACATTATTTGAAATTTCTAAATGATGTAAAATTTCATCAATATTAATGTTTAAATAAGTTAGTTGGTCGAGAAATAAAGAAGCAAATGAATGCATAACTCAAAATTTCTTTTATTATGAGTGTCCAAGCCAATTTGTGCACACCTCAAATACTCATGGGACAATCACATGCTCTTAATACATTTGGTTGCCAAAGAAACTGAAAAGATACTAAATTGGCTGTAAGTGATCACCATAGTTGAACCCATTTATACTAACTTCATTATTTACATTGGCCCTTATTGACCATTTGGTCATCCCATTATAGTTTTGTACATAGCTCAATTACTAAACAAAATTAGTAACTTTCTTCAACAGTCGGGTATTTAAATCTTCACCTCTACTCTTTGTAATGTTAGATTACAAAAGGAAAGCTCAAATCTTTGTAATTTTGAATTATAAAAGGAAAGCTCGAGAAGTAAAGATTAAATCTTACCACTAGGCCAATTCATCATAGTTTTGTACATAGCTCAATTACTAACCAAAATTAGTAACTTTCTTTCACGGTCGACTATTTAAATCTTCACCCCTACTCTTTGTAAAGCTACATTATGAAATGATAGTTTGAGAAGTACAGAATAAATATTTTGCAAAATTAAAAGGGGTGAGGGTCTTCATTGGCAGAGCAGAATCAAAATACTTGACACTTTGCTTGTAAGAGTGTATCAATACATAGCAAATATAGGACATTGATGCATAATTTCAGATGTCAATAGATACAAAATGGAAGTAAAAATATAAAAGAGTAATTGAAAAGGAAAGATTTCCCATGAAGAAATTCAAAGCCAATTACAAAACTTGGACTGTTGTGGTTTGGTTGGTATCTCACCTTCCACTGGACTCAGCAATTCTAGTTCTGCAACCCATATGCTCAAGAAACTTAGTAAGGCTCAAGTGTTTTGCAGCCCATTGCTCAGCCAACTTTTGTTCTTTGGCCTCTGCATCTTTTCTCAACCCTGCCAATTGTTCCTTATACTCAGCTTCAATCCTCTCCAAAGCAATCTTCTCTTCTTCTCTAAGAGCCTTCACTTTCCCTTCAACCTCCTCCATCTTTTGTCGAATTCGAGATGCCTTCTCTGACTCCAATTGCAACTCCTGTCTCCTTAACCTCCATGCCGTTTCCTTCTTGTGCGCTGCCCAAGCACGGTGGCCTTCGTCGAGCTCTCGGCAGCATTCAACGAGCTCGGAAGCGAAGAGGCTTCCACCACATGATGGCATTGTCATTTGAGGTGCTAAATTGCCCAACACAAGAGGCATGTTTTCTGGGATTCTCTCTGGCTGCTGCAGCCAGGGGATGGGAGAGTAGGCTGGAACTGTGGGGGAAGAGAGTGTTAAGGTGACCGACGGGGAAGGTGGTCGGAGCGAGGAGCTGCCATTGGAGTTCGAAAGCCATGGAGGAAGAGATGGTGGTGGAGTTGATGAGTCAGTTTGAAGAAAACCCCCATTGGAAGTGGCCATGAGATAAGGTTTAATCGAATAGCTTACAACTTGGTTCAAAGTAAGATTTCTATTCTATTCCTCCATAATTTCTAAGTTAAAGCCTCCAAGGTCCAACCAAAATTTTGTTTAAAAAATTCTCTGTTTGATTTCTATTCACAGCTGAGTTCAAGCCTCCAAGGTTCAACCAAAATTTTGTTTGTGCATCGTTTGTAAGCTTTCCAAAATCTTCTACTTTATAGCATCTCTGAACGGATTTCAAGATATGAGATAAATAAATTATCAGAAGAAGATGACAAAATGGAAACAAATTTAAGGAAAAGACTGACAAATAAACAACAATCAGCAACAAAGCTTGGCCTATTTTTTTCATACATTTCAGATCAGATAATCCTCAACTACTGTGCCATCAAGATACAGAAGATAAGTTCAACCTCAACCAAACAACAAACTAGACATAAACAGCCATAAAAGCAGGAAGGATCTAGGAAACTAGCAATGCTGGCAATTGCCAATGAACTCAAACAGAGAACAAAAAGAAGAGAATAGTCATCTACAAGGAAATCATTTCATACAAGTAGACAGATACCAAAAAATACAAAAGAAACTCCTTTAAAAGGGTTCACCAAACAAAACCAATTTGAACATTACCCCAAAAACTGCCCTCCATCCAAGAAAATTCAGCAAAACTTAGCAGAATTAAACAAGGAAATCGACCCAGAATTCCCATTCTTCAAAGCAACAGAGTAAGACAAAAGAAAAAAAAGGACTAAAGCCATCATCACGTAGCCATCAGAACTATTTCCTCACAAGGGACTGCACTCAAAGTCCTTAAAAATCAAATTGAAACCAGAAAACAGACACAAGAAAGATGAAAAGCCAAAAGAGAGGTGAGTGCATACACTGGTAGTGGTAAGTACGAGCCTCCTCAGCAGAACAGAACCAATTCAGTAGAAAGAAAGAGAGAAAAGGAGCAAAGGGCAGAAACACGATTCTGTAAAAGCCCCAAAAGGAGAGAGAATTGAAGGATGGAGGATGATGGAATTGGAAAAGGCGACGGGGAAGAGAAGAGGAAGAGATATATGGAAGAGGGAGAGAGAAGGGGGCTGGGAAAGAGGCCAAAGAAGAGGGGAAAAGAGTTAACAGTGGGTGTTCCACTGGGGCACAGCCACAGCAGCATTAGCTTTCGTTTAGTCACTGTTCCATATATATGTATAAAGCCAGAGGGGACGATTGAGACAGAGCGAAACAGCTGAGATCAGAGCTGCAGAGAGAGAGAAAGGGAAAGAGAGTGGGTATTGCTTGGCATTTAATGCTGCAGAGAGGTTTAAGCTTGGTTTCAGCGCTTAACCTGCGCCACTCCCCATGCCAACTCCACTTTTTTTTTTTCTAATTTTTTTTCAGTTCAATAATTAGAAAAAAATTCGATCTTTGACATTTCTGTTGAATATATATCTTTTAACTAATTGAGTCAGATTTCATACTAAAAATTTAAATTTCTGACATTTTAATTAAAAATATGTCTTAATTAATTATATTATGCTTAAATTGATCTCTGTTTCACTCATTTACTTGTGTCTGTATCAAAATCATCATAAAATTCAATACATGGTGTATGTTTTTCAAATGTATTGAATTTTCATTGAAATTCAAAGTAACATATTGATGCTAGAATACAATGGTTTAATTCTCTCTTTTGTGCACTGTCTTATTCTATAGTACATTAAAAGAACCAGAGAATAATTCATATCTTTCTACCCAAGCGTAACATTACTAAAGTAATCAAAGATCAAACGTTTTTCTTTATGACATAAGTTCAAATATCTTTCCAACATTTATATGTTACTTTATAAATGTGCTATACCACTGTACAACGCGAAGATAATCATCTATTTTATCTGGTGAACAGTACAAAATAGTTGATGGGATGCTTCAATAATTTAATATTATTGAAACTAAAAATTAACTTGCACATGTAAGTGAAACAACCAATGAGCATATTTCAACATTTAAATCATTTTAAATGGCATCAACTGATTGTAAGCTAAAAAAAAAAATATAAAGTAAATAAACCAACATAAGATAAATTATATTATACGAGAAAACAAATTAAAAAGCACTGTATATATAAATTAAAAATTTTATTCATAAACTTTTATTTCTAAATCTTGTCTAATGTTGACCTTAGTTAAGGTATATAGTATTATCTTCGAATATCTAACATTTTAGTCAATTGAGTTATATTCATATTCGACATGTCTAACAAGTTATTTATTATTTTTTAAAACAAAAAAATGATTAAATATATCAACTTGAACATAACTCAAGTTATTAATCTTAAAAAAAATGTTAAAATGCAAGTTAAAATTATAGAAACCTATAAAATACAAAATTTAAATTTAAAATGCTTATTAGAAACTTAGTTGAGATCTATTTGGATACCATCTTAAAAATTTATAGACTAAAATTGTAATTTAATTTGCATAACTATAGAGAAAAAAGTCATCAGGACACCAACCAGGCAACTAATTAAAACATATTATGAACTAAAAAAACCTAGAGAGAGAGAGTGGAGTTAAACTAAAAAAAACCTAGAGAGAGAGAGTGGAGAAAAAAAAGTACAAGATATGGGAGGGGGAAAAATCAGGGCGCAGACTAGCAGAGGGAAAGAAAGTGATGGGAAATGAGTGATCATGTCATGGATTCATGAGAGTATTGGTTAATGGTAATAATAATAAAAATATGTGGAGGAGCAGGACTAACTAGGAGAGAAGAAAAACGCAGAGAGAGAAGAGAGCATGGATAAAATAACCGAATGGGATGATAAAAAAAGCAGAGTGAAGCGAATGACGCAGGCAGGCACAACTACAAGGGGTTTAAGTTTAACATAGCGACGAACCTGAGCGTCCATCGGGTCGGAGTCAGAATGGGGAAGGAGACGAGGATCGCGGAATCCTTCACCGGTGGCCCTCCGAAAAGGCGAATTCTGAAACTCTGACGTCAAAAAAAAAGAAAAAAAGAAAAAGAGAAACCCTAGAAATTGATAGGAGGGAGGGGGCCCGCTGCAGTGGGTGAGGATGTTTGAGAGGGTGGACTGTAGTCCGGGTTTCGCGGCCCGAGGTGACGGAGTTTGATGGAGACTCGACCTTCCTTCTCTGCGCCTTCTTCAGTCGTCCTTCTCCCTCTCCCCGCAGGTTTTGTCAGTGATGCGTTACGTCCCTTTATCTTCCTCCACTCCTTCTGGCTTTTTCGTAATTTCCCTCCCCCACTCCCACTCCCTCCTTTTCAATTCTTCTTCTTCATCATATATTTCGTACTACAATTCTATTCCTTCTACATTTCTAATTTCGATTAAATTAAGTTATAATTTAGTTATTATAGTTTTAAAGTTAAAATTAATGGTCATGTACTCAATTTTACAATTCAATTTTTTAACGATTTTTTTACTTCAAAAATAGTTTTTGAAATGTTTCTAAAATGTCGAGGGCAATGTGACAACTTTTGAAAGAAGAATGATGTTTTTGAAACAAATCACAAAATTCAAGTGTATTTGTCGTAGGCTCATAACAACTACAGTAAAAATGAGAAATCCAACTGTTAGATCGTGATGGGTGCTTATCCATTTAACTATATTTGAAATGACACTAAAATTTGGTTAAACATTACAAAATATTCTTAAAATATTTGTTTTGTACCTACTTGGAAATTTACCTATCCATCCTTAGTAGTGCTTGTTACCATGTAAATATGAAATAAAAAATGTCCCACTTTAATAATGGTGGAGATTATATAGAGACTAAACTTAAATTTAGCTTCAAACTTTAAGGATCAAATTTTAATTGGTTTAGAGGTAAATTTGAAATATTATATTTGCTTAAACCATCTTCCTTTTTTTTTGTTACTAAAAAATTACATATAGTTTTAAAAGCACTTCTCTTAAAAACAACAAGCAAAATAAAAAAATAGAAATACTATCAATCTATTCTTTAAATTCAATCAATTTATGAATTTAAGAGGTTGTTTGGAGCGTGAGTTATAATAGTTTGTGAGGTACTCTATATTATTATAACTCATACTAAATAATTATGCATTTTAAACAATATTATATAATTCTACAGACTATTATAACTTAATAACATGTTATTATAATCTATTCAGAATTCCAAACAGTTTATAAAAGATCAATTATAAAAAGGTTAAATTACTACTTTGGTCCCTGTACTTTGAGTTCGGTTCAATTTTAGTCCCTGTACTTTCAATTGTCCAATTTTAGTCCCTGTACTTTCAATTAATCTCAAAATCAGTCCCCACCGTTAATTTTGGGTTAGTCTACCGTTAAAATTGAAAAAAAATCGTTTCTCTCTCTTCTCTTCTTCTTTCAATTTTCTCTATCCTCATTTCCTGATTTCTCTACTCTTCTCCTTCCCCATTTCCCTTTCGAAACAAATTACCCATTTTTTGCCCTCTGCTTGAAATCCGCCGTCGATTTGGGACTTTTTTGAGAACCATTTGAAATCCAAACATGAAATGGAAAAAAAACCCTCAAAAGGGAAAAATAAAAAGGAAATTGATGAAAAAAAACAGAGGAATCGGAGAGGGTTTATTCGAAGAATAAGAAGAAAACAGAGGAAAGTAAATGGGAGGGAAATGAGAAAAAGGACTGAAAGGGAAATGGGGAAGGAGAAGAGTAGAGAAACCAGAGAAATGAGGATAGAGAAAATTGAAAGAAGAAGAGAAGAGAGAAAGAGAAACGATTTTTTTTTTTTTTCAATTTTAACGGTAGACTAACCCAAAATTAACGGTGGGGACTGATTTTGAGATTAATTGAAAGTACAGGGACTAAAATTGGACAATTGAAAGTACAGGGACTAAAATTGAACCGAACTCAAAGTACAGGGACCAAAGTAGTAA
This sequence comes from Trichosanthes truncata, assembly GCA_033996785.1. Taxonomy (NCBI): domain Eukaryota; kingdom Viridiplantae; phylum Streptophyta; class Magnoliopsida; order Cucurbitales; family Cucurbitaceae; genus Trichosanthes; species Trichosanthes truncata. The sequence goes on from JAWPNB010000003.1 coordinate 56,450,139, forward strand.
TTTAACCTTATAAAAATAACAAAGAAAAACATTACTGTTTTTTTTAAAAAAATTATTATTATTATTAAAAAAAAGAGTACTGTGATGTAATTATATTTGGAAAATGTGATAAAGTGCTAAAATTTTTAAGGAAAAAGAAAAAGCACCGAAATGGTGGTTTTATTCATTGTCGTGTCAAAAAAGCTCTCATGTCCCATCAAATTTTTCTGAAACGATAGGCAAACGGGGAAAAAAGGCAGGTTATGATTAACCAAATGGAGACGAATGAATGAATGAATGAAAGAACGAGGGTAAAGAAAAGGGTTTAGAAAATACTGAGATTATTATTATTTTTTTTTATTTAAGGGAAAATGTAGAAAGTAAAAAGTAAAAAGTAAAATATGGGTATCTAATATCTATTAAAATAGTAACAAAAAAAAAAAAAAAAAAAAGAAGAAGAAAGAAAGAAAGGAGGATTTGATGTTTCAAAGCTGCCGTGAAATTGAGGGGGATCCTCTTCTTCAACCCAACATCAGTCTCAGTCTGCAAAAGCCGACCAAACACTGAACCATTACGAGATTGAAGATTGCCTGCAATCTCGAAAGGGACACTCACATCCTTCCCCATCAGTCGCCGGAGAATCGCCGGCGCCGGTCACCGCCCACCTCATAATAAAATTATTAGAGCGCTGGCAGTTTTTGTGTACCATAAAAATTGCAAAAGTACTGCCAATCTATATCTTGAAGTTGTGGAGTAATTTTTGTTTCTTTGAGTTAAATTACAAGTTTAGTTTCTAAGTTCTCAAATTTGACTAAAAAGTTATTGGTCTATTAAATCTATGTTTAATGAGTTTCTCACGTATTTAAAATTTTAAAAATTAACTAATCTATTGAATATAAAATTAAGTTTTGAGTTTAATGAGAGATCTTAGATGCAACTTACTATCAATCAACCATGTCTTAGATTCTCGTTGCGAAATATCTTGGAATGTGCCCATTGTGTGAATGCACATACAAGTAGTATCACTATTTGTCGCCTACTACTAAATTAAGTGTAGGCGGAGAGTGGATTTTATATTATATCAATAAGGTAGGCTGGACTGGGGTTCTGGAAAAATCTCCACAATTCTTCATTGCAAGAGATATTTTTTAATTTATATCCGGTAAATTTGTGAATTTTAAAAAATATCAACTAAATCAAGGATTTATTAGACATAAAATAAAAAATTTAGTACCCATCGAACACAAAAATGATAGTTTAAAAATCCATCAGACACTTTTTTTAATTTAAGGACTAATTAGAAATTTAAAAAAAAAAAATCAAATATACAGCAACTTTAGAGTTTAGAGACTAAACTTATAATTTAAGTTAAATTAATGATACTTATTTTGGCTTTGTCCATTTTTACCGTGGAGCCGTCTTAGCTCAGCCGGTAGAGCGCGTGGCTTTTAACCACGTGGTCGTGGGTTCGATTCCCACAGACGGCGTTTTTACTTTTTTGAATACTGGTTTGGTGTCGAGTTTGTATTATTACTGAGAATAAGCCCTAGAGTTGAAGCCCCACCCTAGTTCCGGTTTGGTGTGGACACGTGGAATTTTTTGGGGGATGTTTCGCTTATAAAGCCCCACGCCCTTTTAAAACTGTCCATTGGAATTAACGATGTGGCCAATAAATAAAATCCCATTGGAGATTTTCTTTTTTGTTTTAGTTGAATCAGATTTGGAGTTTTTCAAATACTATTTTTTTTTAATAAAAAAAATTGTGAATCAATTTGAAAAGTTAAATTTGTACATCATCAAATTGTTTTAGCAATTAAAGTTAGTCATTAATAAACCCATATTAATATTGCTTGAAGAAATATATTAGAGATGAAGTAACCAAGTGACCAACTTTTTTTTCTTTTAGCAAGAAAAGATGATTTTTTTTTCTCCCTTCTAATTTATCGTGTGAAAGTGAGAATTTGTATCTCCAACTTTTTAGTTCATAATATAATGTATTAACCGGTTTAACTATGTTTAGGTTGGCAAATGATAGTTTTTTTAATCCACAAACGTTGATCTTAATAATACTACACTTGATCTTAGCCAAAAGGCAGAGAAAGGTAACATTGATCTTAATAATACAAGAGTCGCATATTAGTACTGAACTACTTATTTGAAATATATATGTTTTTGTATGTAAGGATAGTCAAATGTTAATTGCGAGTGTTCTTAAGATAGTTCACCATCATCATTTGGATTATCTATTTTTCAGTCTATTAAAAGTAATGATGTTTGGGACAAAATCTCAACGTTTAAAGATTAAAATGGTAACTTACCATACATTTTTATAATGTTTTTATTCTTTTTTTTACCTTGCAAAAAAAAGAAAAAGAAAAAGAAAAAAGAAAAAGTAATGATGTTTGAGAGATTTGGTTATCCCATTAACTTAATATTATCTGCCATTTCATCCCCAATAATAATAATAAAAAGGTTAAAATATCATTTTGATCCATGTACTTTGTACTTTGTTCTATTTTGGTCCCTGTACTTTTAAATGTCTAATTTTAGTATTTGTACTTTCAATAAAGCTCAAAATTGGTCCCTATAGCTAGTTCATTGTTAATTTTTCATAAAAAAATTTATTTTCTATTAGCTTTCTTTTTATAAATTTTGAAAATATGTTCACATTATGTCTTTTCTTGTATTAAAATTATTATTATTATTATGTAACTAATTTTAATAAAAATTAACTTCAAACTTATCATAGGGACCAATTTCAAGTTTTATTGAAAGTACAAAGACTAAAATTGAACATTTAAAAGTATAATGACTAAAATAAAACAAAGCTCAAAGTTCAAGAACTAAAATGATATTTTAACCTTAAAAAAAACATATGCAATAAAATCGCACTAAATGTTAGATCAAAAAAAAAAGTGTACTAAATGTATTTAAATCCAAAAGTTTTCTTAACAGGCGTCCTTTAGAGATTGAATATCAGATTTTTTTTTTTTTTGAGATAAAAAATTGAATATCCGATTAAAGAAATTATTTGTGATAAAATCATTAATGTTGATGTATACATTTCAAATAATTACAACGAAAGTACCACGTGTGGGGATATCCATGTGTTAAAAAAAAAACTAAAATTAAGTTTTTTTTAAGGTTAAATTATAATTTTGATCCCTATAATTTTAAAATTTAGTCTCTATGGCTTTAAATATTAGAATAAGTTCCTATTGTTTGGTAAAACTCTAAGGATTATTTATGAGAATTTTATCAAACTATAAAGATGAATTCTAACTTCTTTTTTTTTTTTAAATTATAGGAACTAAATTTGTAAATTAACCTAAAAAAAAAGTATCTAGCTATTTTTCCTGTAGTTCTGAGTGGACACATGAAGGTGCATTCATGAAACCCGATAAAAATGACTTTCACTGCTGTAATTTTGCTGAGAGTTTGAGGGAGAAATACAAACTATATACAAAGAACAGAGGCATAATTTCGCAATGAAATATGTCCAAGGGATGAATTTCTTAAGCGGTCTAGTTTAATTTAACCTTCAATCAGTTACAAAGCCCAGAACACAAACCTTGTATCTGCGAATTTGTAGCATTTGGGAGAATATACATTCCTGATTTACCGTTGGTCGAGCACGTTAGGTTCAACTGGTTACCAACTTGCTGTGACTGAAAGTGAAAACCAAAGTGGAAAATTGGTAAAAGTTAGATTTCAAGGAGTAGGTAAAAAGTAGGACAGAATTAATTATTGATTTTTCTAAAAGTGCTTCTAGAAAACATTGTTTTATTTAAAAATCATTTTTTCCAAAAGCTATTCCAAATATCCTGCAAGTTATATTTTCATCCAGCAGAATGTTGGGCATTAGAAACACAAGTCATGCAAGTGCATTGAATATTTTGAGAGTGTATATCCAATGCATAAGCTTATGTTTACTCCTCTCTTTTAACCTTCATTTGTGGTTGAGATTATGATTAAGATGGTATATCAATCCGATTGTTTTTAAAAGTTAAAACTTATTTACTTGTGTTTTTTTTTTCATCATTTTTAACTACACTTGAATTTCCAAACAAATTTAAAAAATAAAAACAAATCTTGAGAACCTTTTATTAGATAATGAGGTTTAATCTCAAAATCAATTGACAATGAAAAGAGTAGTCCATGTATCTTATAAATTGTAAAATCTCTTTTCATCTTTCCGATATGGGATCCTCAACACTTCTGTTTTTTGGTCACTTAATGGCTAAATCGTGTTTAAGAAGTAGATCATAAAGTAAAGAAACTGTGAGCAAACTAAGTTTTTATTTGTTAATTAGTGTGTGATATGAAATGTTATAGAAAATGACGGAGAATGCAGAAGGAAAAGTTACCAAGCAGAATGTAGGTTCTGAACTACAGCTCCATTTGGAAGTAGGAACGCAAGACAAATAATGACACCAAGAACAATGGCGGTTTGCATCAAATCCTCGAAGAAGTAAAACCAGGCCAACGGTGAATCTGGAAAATACCATCTTGGATCAGTTTCAAAACTACTACACATTGCCAAAATAGGCTTACAAGATAGATATCATCTCAACCACATCTTTGAAACTTGAAAGACATAATCCTTTGCTTCTAATATCAATTAGAGGCCTGGAAGTAAAAATCCACAACCAGTATTGAATCTGAAGTTGTAAACACATTCTAATTCATCAAACTAATCTTTCTGAAATATGAAGATCCACTATGATTTAGCTCATTTTCCTCCTGATGACTGCAATGACTTTGGTCTCATTTCATGAATGCAGATCTAAGACATTGCAAGGAATAAAGTATTCAGATCATAGAGTTTAGTTTAGGTCTATTTTCCTAGTACAGCCAATTACCTAACATTTCAGAATTGTAGAGTATAGTTTTTAGGCAAACAAAATTCACAAACAGCGTGGAGTAACTAACAAAAACACGTATTTTTCTGAAGATTGTTTTCGTTTGTAATATAATAGCTAAACAAGTTCCAAGGGATACAGAAATGTTACGTTGTTTAACCACCAAAACAAAATTTTATAAGCATATTTGGACATCAAGTTCGTGGTTTCTTGTGATCATATCTTGGGTTAAAAGAAACTCACTATACAAGGCCTCTTGAAAGATTGTTGTATCTTCAAAGTGGAGTGTCAAATAATTTAGTACAGTATGGGCACATCTTCTCTATTGAGAACGTTTATTGGTGTGCCTCAATATAGAATTTACAAGCTTTTCTTATCTCTTATTTCATTGCTGTTTTGATTACTAGTGAATTTATCTCCAACAGTGATTCCACTTCTAATTTTGCATACTCTCTCAATGCAATTGGCAAAAGGCAGCAGAGAAATATGGATTGAATTGCTTACCCGGCAATCAAAAGTATAAGCGAAACGATCCACAATATGCATTGATATAGCTTGAATTTATGTTCGACAGCGATGGAAGAATTTGGTAGAGAAGTATATCTTTGGCTGACCCATCCAAACTGCGGGCGAATAAGGAACACAAAGCCCAGAAGAAATCCAGAAACAAATCCTCCAATATGAGCAAAATTGTCAACATGAGGAAGAATTCCCACTGCCAAATTGATCACTATAATGACCAACAGAGTAAAGAGAGCTGCTACCTGAAAGGACAAAGAGACCAGAAAATGCAACCAAACTAAGTTTCAGGATTCATCTGAAAATTCCAATACAAATGCAGTTTGAAGAGTACCTTATTAGAATATATCGTCCAGTTAGTGATGAGTTCAGAAAGCATTCCTCCAAGCAACCCAAAAAGGGCACCAGAAGCCCCAACAGAGATGTTTGACTGGATGAATAGAGCAGACAATAGGCTCCCACCAAATCCAGATATAACATAGAGCAAGCCAATCCTTACTGTAAGATATCCACAAAAGAATTTGTGACTCCACTGTATATAACATAAAATAGCTTGTGTCTAAAAAAACAACCAACAGAACTTTTAGGTCCGGTTTAATAACCATTTTGTTTTTGGTTTTCTGTTTTTGAAAACTAAGCTTATAAACACTGCTTCCATTTGTGAAGGATGGAATGCAATGGCTCTACTCTATATAACATAAAATAATGTATCTATAAAGCAAAACTCTTAAGGCCCCATTTGACAGCATATAGTTTTCTTGCTTTATCACCTACTTTTTAAATACATTTCAAAAAATCAAGCCAAATTTTGCAAAACTAAAAAAAGTAGTTCTTAAACACTTGAGTTTGTTTTTAAATGGATTAGAATTTAAATGGTTTTTAAAGAAGATGAATAACTTACCAAAAACATGGCTTTAAAAAATGGCCTACTATCAGAGATTGGTCTTAGCATTTCAGGAAATTAATTCTGCTAGCGACACCAGAAAAAAGAACAAAGAATGATAAAAGAAACATACTAAATCCGAATTCTTGTTCAAGACGAATTCCAATGACCAAGAGACTTAACATATTGGCCAATAAATGAAAAACACCGGCATGTAACCAATTGCAAGTGACGAGACGCCATAGTTGGTCGCCATGAACCACTTTATTTACTTCAAGAGCACCCATACTCTGTAGCCTGGAACACAAGCAATAATTGGTTCAAATTGACGACACAAGCTGGATTCAAATGCAATGAAAGCAACTTACGTTGAAGATGAAGGTCCAAGCAGAGGATTTTCCTTTAGGGGCTGGAAAGAGAATCTACCCAAGAATCGAGCAATACAAGAGACTGATTTCTTAGGGCAATTATTAACGTACATGGTGATAATGAACATAACAATATTGGCTATAACAACTGATGGTATTAACCAAGGGAACCATTTCTTGAATTGCTTGATTTCCCGGTAAGCAGTTGAACCCGGCGCTTTTGACGACTGGGCATCCGCTTCTACTACTGGGTGTATTGCAGTACTGCCTCGCCCGGAATCGACCCTGATTTGAATATCTGAAGGACGGTGTTCCGCCATTGAAGCTCTTCTCAAGTTAGAGCAACAAAAAAATAGGATGAGACGAGGGGATGAACTTGATCAACAACCACCATAAAATATATATATATATATATATATATATATATATATATATATATATATATATATATATATATATATATATATATATAGTTGGATTACTTTAGAAAGTGAAAATGATCGACAATGATAGAAGCTTACCGAGTCCTAATTTGAAGGTGCAAGAGTCAAAGGTCACCTACCATGGCTGCTAGCCTTGAGATATATGAGAGACGCCCGATTCTTCTTTCTAAGGTGGTTCATGTAAAGTTCATTTAAATCCTGAAGAGGAGAGAATTCAAAATTCAATTAGCTTCGCCCTCATAACCATTTGGTTTTTTTTTTTTGACAATTCTACTCGTTTTCTATTTTTTTTTTTAAATTTCAAAAACACAAAATCATTTTTTTAAAATTAAATTTTCTTCCTCAAAAAAAAAAAAAAATCTTTTTAATTTTTAAAACTTAGCTTAATTTTAAAAAATATACATAAAAAGTAAAAAACAAAATAAGAAAAAGTATTATTTATAGGTTTATTTTTCAAAAATTAACCATCAAAAATTAAATGATCATCTAATAGAGTCTTATTTTTTCATTTTCTTTTCCAATCAAACAAATAAAAATGAATCTTTTTTTTTTAGTTAAATAACATTTAGGTTGAGGATTCGAACTTCAGATCTCTTAATTGAGAGTATATGTCAACTAACGCTCAACCAAATTTATTTAGGAAGAAATAAACATTTTCTCATGTTTGCAACCTTACGAAGAGCTATTCATTTGAGATTAAAACTTGCGTATTGCACGAAAAAGAAACACAATATATTAAAATAATATGGCGTATAATGTCCATGTTGTAGTCTTCAATACTTCAATTGCTAGTACGCATCCATAAAATTTTGACTGATGATTACTTGTACTTGTAACAGCGGGACGCTTCCGCCAATTAATTAATAAACAAAGGCATACGCAATTTTCTTCAATTAAGTTTTTTTTTTTTTTAAAAAAAAAAAAAATAGGCACACATCAATGATCAGAATTTTAATTAGGTCCTGAACTCATACTGCATTGATTGAGCGGTTGCAGTTGAGCTAGCAACTCCATTTTTTAAGAAAATTTCAACTATCAGAATCTTCAAATGAATTGGTTGACCTACTCTGAAGGAGAAGAATCAAAGTCAATAATAAACCATAAAATAATTAATTCAAAGATGGTTGTTATTTATTTATTTTTTTTTGAGAAAATGATGGTTGTTATTTGTTTCATAAAATAATAAACCATCAAATAATTATTTCATGCTAGAACAATCTAACTGAGTTGGCAATCTCAACCATATGATAGTTCAACTGGCATAAAGTATGTGTCTCTAATTAAGAAGTTAGAGATTCAAATCCTCTACCCCACATATTGTTCAACTAAAAAAAGACTGAAGATGTTTATTAATTGTCTTCAACTTGGCTGAATAAATCAATTCCAAAGACAAGGGAGATCATATGAACTAGTTGAGATAGAAACTATGTTCTACCTTTTTTTTCGATCGTTATGCTTTAGGGCTTATTCTATTTTAGTCAATGTAATTTTAAATGTCTAAATTTAGTCATCGTATTTTTAATAAATCTTAAATTAGTCCCTACCATTAGTTTTATCGTTAATTTTTTAAAAAAATAATTAGTCTCTATTAATTTTTTTTTTATAAATTTTAAAAATATATCCACGTGGTGTCTTTTTTTTTTTTTTTTAATGAAATTTTACAAAGTTAGATCATGATTAACTTTAAACTAATGAATACTAATTTGATTTTTCAAGATTTTTTAGGAAGATGAAATTACACATATCCTGTGAGGCTTCTCTAGGGTTTCAATCTCTTTAGTATTTTTTATGAAATTATATGTCACATCTGCTTCATGTTTCTTATTAAGACAATTAGTGTAATTTAGACGATAGACTACTACTACATTGCGTTTTTGTTTAGTTTTTAATGGTGTCCATGTTTATTTTAGATGCTAAATATCCTATAAGACTGAACAAGTAAGTAATGTAGACTCAAAATCATATTGTTTTAACAACTAATTATAATTTAGTTAGTTAGTATCTACCCTCTTTCCAGCTTGGTTTTTTATTTGTTGAATAATTAAAAAAGTATAATCTACATCAGGGGTAATTTAGTCTTAATTACAATCCGGAGGTTTTAACCAAAAATAAATTTAGTAATATTTACAATATCTTATATTTTTAGGCAAAGTTGGATTATTAAAAATTATACATTCTTCTTGTTAGCCAATGATGGGTTAAGGCTCGAGGCCCATAACCAGGTTTTTCAATTAGCCCAAGCCCAAACATATGTCAGAATTCAGCTTCCAGCACACCCGGCCCTCCAACCAAAATGTTTTATTCATTAGAATTTGAAGTTTTGTTTCTTAATCTCAGATTTTCGCTCCTCTTTTCTTTTATATTTGAATTCATTGTTACCTTTTATATTTGTCTATGATTTTATCTCATATAAAAAATTCACATCCTAATTTTGAGATTTATATTTTTTTAAATTTATTAAACATAAATCTATATTGTTGTTGATTTGCACTATTTTCCACACCACACACAATTTGATCAATTAAAGGTTGTTCAATATTCGTCGTTTATGTCTCCTCCTTCTCTGAGCTTTCAAAATTTTGACAATGCAGGCATTGAAAGTGAGTTCCATTATCCATCTTAATTGCATTAATATCCCCCAATCGATTGTTGTTCTCAAGCTTACACTGACATGGAAAAATACACAATAATTTACAATCTCATAGTTCAAAACCATGACAAAAACTTGATCGACTGAAAACTTGTGGGTTTTAGAAGAAAACTTTTAATAAGAAAAAGTCTTCAGTCTAGCTCAAATGCACACTATCAAACAAGTAGTAAAATTGAAAGTACTCTAAAGTATTGATCTCACAAAGAACGGATATAACAAAATTCAAGAAAATAGCAAGAAAGTATTCACAATGTAACCTCGGTAACCAATATGAAAATGTTTGGGAAGATTGTTTGCTTGAAAAGAAAATTTGAAATAACAATGATAAAAGGGAGGGATCCAAGCATGATCATGCCCCTTTGATTAGGGTTGTGGCCTAATTTCAATTGTAATTGTTGACTTAATACTTAAAAGATGTAAACTAGATTCAACTCCTCCTATTCGACCGTGATCACAAGTATCTTTAGAAGACTAAGTGATTAAACTTATATTTATATGACTCATTCGAACTTAGATAAATAGAAACACAATCCTATTGGTTTGAGAGTCTTGCCCTATGTCTAGGGTTAAAATTAAAGATTTATTTCTAAGATTTCTCCTAATTGATTTTGTGAAAACCACTTTCCTCTAACCCTTTCAATATTAGATTCAAGTATTATATGCAAAAACTAGGTGATCAATCTAGACTTACAATGAACATTTTAGTTAATAAAAGGAACAAGCTATGGAGTTAAAGTCATATTGCACTTGCACTTAGGCCTTAATTTATCTCTCTAGGGCATTCTCATTCTTGAATCCAAAGAGAGGATTAGCTCGTGATTGAATGGGAAAATAAACAAGCTTTGATTGAGAGAAACTTCATAACTTAAAGGATATAAACTTGTAAAACTGAGAAGACAAAATAATGCCCAAAACAGAAAATTCAATACTTAAATGAGATCAACTTTATTAGAAAGACCTTACAAAAATTGAATCATCAAGAAATTTGAGTACAAAACTAAACTGAAGAACTGGACTAGAAAGAAAGCGTTACAGTACTTTGATGAAAAGAAATGAATGTAGAATCTCGACACCCTTTAATGCCATCTCTTTCAATCCAACTCACTCCAACCTTTTTCAAGGTAGAATGGGTCTTAACAATCTCAGTTTTCACTCATATTGGATCGAGTATGAAGGGTTGTAGGTGTAGACTCCATATTTGGTTCGGGTGGAGTTGGTTTTTCATAATATTTTTGCAAAAAAAGTGAATTAGACGAAAATGCACTTTAGCAAAAAAAAAAAAAAAAAAAAAAGGAAAAAAGAAAGAATAAGTGCATGGAGAGGATTAGAACACAAGACCTTTAAATATAAATTTAACATGCCTGCCATTGGGCTAAAGGTAAAACCTTAAAAACTTTTATGATTTAAAAGTATTAGAGCACATTTGTCATCTCTTTATTAAAAAAATCTAGAACATTTCCCACAAATATCAAAATTGTTATGGGTTTTAAGGAAAAACTATTGATCTTCTTTCCCACGCAAACCTCTCTCTATTTTCAAGGAAAAAATCTCTCTTCTTTCTCATGCAAAACCTCATCTCTTCCCAAAAACAAATCTTTTTTGAAGAACGGAAGGATCTTGGATTATTCCCCCAAAATTTGATCATTCTTCTCCATTTTTTTTTCTCTTTAACAATTACATCTACACCATTTTTCTTGAGGTCGTAGGTTCAAATCTCACACTTCACGTTTGTTGTACTAAAAAAAAGACAAAGGTGGTAGATCAAACATTCAATCTTAAGAAAGATAATAAATATTTTATCTATTAAGATGACTCAATAAGAAAGATATGACTTGCTAGTAGTTAAGGCAACTTTATAATCGATAATATTAATTAGTATAGCCTCCACTCTATGGTAATATGTGAAAAAAAAAACATAATTAAAGGTTTATTTTTGTAACGATGTTTTTTTTTTTTTTTTGTAACGATTTTATTCTTTTCCTTCTAAAAAATCATGTTTACAATCTCTTAAAAAAACATGTTTGCAAAACATTTTCAAATGCATTTTTAAAATCCAAATTTGGAAAGCTTGAAAAAAAATTTGAAAACCAAAAATTGAAAAATGAATAATTGACATATACTATTGATCAAGATGTTAGAAGTTTGAATCCTCCTACCTTCAAATATTGTTGAACTAAAAAAAATACTTTGAGTGAAATAGATATGCTTATCTGATTTGACCATTCAAGTGACAAATATGTTTGAATTTTCTTTACTGCTTTGTCATGATATAGGATTGTATTCAATGAACATAAAACAAAAGTAAATAAAACCATCAATATAAATCAAGTTAGAACAAATATATATATTTGTTTTCTTTGATATAAAAATGCAACAGGAGTTGAAAAAAATAAATATTATAAATTATGCTAGTATTATTATTTATTAGGTAAAAGGAACAGTGAATACAATAGATTTTTTTTTTTTTTAAATGAAGAAACTATATAGTGGTTTTAGTAAGTACAAATTGCAATAGTTTAAATATAGAAAAATAAATTGTGGAGGGACAACGTTATAAAAATCGAAACAACATGTTCTTTGAATAGAATAGCCTTTTTTTTTTTTTGAAACCTAGAATAGATAATAGCCTTATAATCATGCCAAACAAAAATCTAATAATTATTTTGATAATATATTATATTGCTTCATCAATATTATGGAATACGGTAAAAAAAATGGAAAGTTGACATTTGAAACCGCACTACATTTATTTATTGTATGAGATAAGTAGCACTATCAATAATTCCTCAAAAAAAAAAAAAAAAGTAGCACTATCAATAAAGATGGCTATCAATTTATTTTGTTTGAAATAATATTAGATGTTTTTTAGTACGAAATAATATTAGAAAATGACATGACAGGGGAACTAAAAACACACACACACACAAGATAGAGTGGAACTGAAAGAAGTGACAAAATAGAAGGCTATTATGTTAACCTGAACACAATAATTATATTGAACTAAATAAAATTTAAAATTTTACCATTTAATCTACCCTTAAAATTTTTAAAGATTGAATATATCAAAAGCTATAACATAATTTTATCCATTTTATGAAAATTTGAAGCTCTATTATAACTTTATAAGTTAATTGGATGACTTTCGAAAACAATGTTTTTAAGTGCGAGCAATTCTTCTATGAATACTTTTGGAATAAACATTATATTAATTAAGAATTTAAAGTGCCAACATGAACATAATTTAAATGACATAAAATATGCCATCTTAACTAAAAAATCAAAAGTTTGAATCTCCCATTCTACATCTTGTTGAACTAAAAAAAAAACATAATAATAAGCATCTAAAGTGATTTTTAAAATTTTCAAATCATTTTTAATTATCTAACCATATCCTGTCAAAACAACTATTAAAACAATGAAAAGTGCACTTAAACGAGTTAAAACTATTTTTTTTTTTACTTTTTTAAAAGTTGCCACAAATTCAATCAAAATGTGATTGGAAAAATGATTTCTATTAAAAAAAAAAACTTAATTAGCTCATGATATCAACGAGTTCATAAATCAATTTTTACCTTTAATATTGTTAGGTTGTATAAATGGTCACCTTAAATTTTTAATTTCATCAAATTGAACCCTAAATTTACACAAGTGTTGCAACTTTTGCCCTCCAATCTTTTTTTTTTTTTTTTAATTTTATTTTTAAAGAAAACATTTATCCTCTAATCAATATTTTTTATCCTCTAATCAAATCCCGCTAATTTAGCTATATATATATATATATATTGAATTCAACAATTGGAGGGTAGAGAATTGAACCATCAACCTCTAGGATGGTAAATTGGTGTCTTCTCCACTGAGTTATGCTCGGATTGACATTCATCCACTAATTTTAATTAAAAAATAATATAAAAATATTCATAAACTTAGGCCCCGTTTGATAACCATTTGGTTTTTGGTTTTTGAAAATTAAGCTTGTTTTCTCCTAATTTCTCTACAATGATTTTCATCTCCCTTAAGGAAGTATTTGAATTCTTAGCCAAATTCTAAAAACAAAAACAAAAATTTTGAAAGCTACTTTTTTTAGTTTTCAAAACATGGCTTGGTTTTTGAAAACATAGGCAAAAAGTATATGACAAAACAAGTAAAACCATAGGTGGGAGTAGTATTTATAAGCTTAATTTTTAAAAACCAAAAACCAAAAACCAAATGGTTATCAAACGGGGCCTTAATAATTTCAATCAAAGCAAGATTTACACAAAATTAAGTTTGATCAATGCACAAATTAACTGACACACCCCATCCCAAATTATCCTAACTAATCTGGGATGAGGCATGCCGACCTTAGATCCCTACTAATACTATGGAACCCAACGTCAAACTTTACAAAATAAATCTTAGTTTTGAAAATCACAAGTGGCTAGCCAAAACTTGTTGATACAAAATTAATTAATTTTGTTAAAAAAAATTCCGCAGAGTTTCCCCTGAAAACTGAGTAAAACACACCTGAAAAGAAAACATATACACTCCCAAATTAACTTGTTCAAACTCCAACTACTATTTTAGAAACTTAGCACAATCTGACAAACTTATTAGTAGATAAACATGTGGTTTTATATTACAAACCAAAGGAAATCCCAAAATGGTACTAGCCACATCAGTTACACAAGCAGTACTTGTAAATATGTACATACAAAATGATATGCAAACTATCAAGTCTGGTGGCAGATATCGACTTCTGTAGGCTCATTAGAAACTCAGTTGCTACCTGGAGGAAAAATTTAGGAAGAAAGAATGAGCTAATAGAGCCCAGTGAGTGGTAAGTTAATAGGAAAAAAATAACCTCTCGACAAAAACCTTTTATATTAAAAGGAATTCAAAGTTCAATAAAACTTTATATACTAAGCACAATCTAAATATACAAGATAAATAAAACATCATAGAGATTTGCAGCAATAACTCTTTAAAGAAAGCACAAAATAATAGGCCAACAAAACTCATCACCAAACTTGTACCCAAATCCCTGTCATATTATGCATCTAGTAATTTCCAGATACATAGCAGAGCAAATTTATGTCATACTTGCACGTAGAGCAAACTCTAACATATGTAATGCCTTAGGTCCAGGATTTGGACAAAGATTCGGAATCCGGATTCGGCACCTAATGGCCCCGGCATTCCCCTGCATCCCCTACGGCCTGAGCACACTAGCATACTATAGAAATACATTCTCATAGCATACGGGGTAATCACCATGGGTACAACATTTAGTGGTTTGAAAACAATTTCTATATGATAATCATCCAACCCAAAAGACATAAACATTCTCAATCGTGTGGTCTCATAACTTTAAGCCATAACTCAAAGATCAGCTAAAACCATGATTCAAAATCAAGTCATTTCTAAAACTACAAATACTTGATTTCATCTCAAATAATTTGAACTTTTGCCAATTGGCTAAAATCAAGAGATTTCTATAAATTCACCTTTCATAAACTTAAATAATACAAATAATTAAGTCATTGTAGCTAAAATTTCATATAAACATAAATCTCTTCAAATTCAAATATGCTAAATCATGAATTCAATTTAGTGAGCATATGTCACTTTCTTATAAAATTAGTAAATCATCAATCTCAATAATAAACAATTTACTAAATACACATAATTTCCTCCAATTATCAAAATCTTCAATAACTAAATCATTTGCATTCATGTATAAATGACAATTGATTTTCAATTCTCACAATTTCATAAATTACTAAAATAATTGAAATACTTAATAAAAGAACCACTCACTAGTACTATGGGTGAAGTTTGTTCGAGTTGTAAATGGTTCCAATCTCCATTTGTTCTGAAATTAATGCCAAAATTAGGGCACAACAACGCTAATTTATCCAAGCTTTTAAATTTCTCATTAACCCAAGAATTAACCATTCTTTTCATCATCTTACTCTTCTAATTACCAAGAAATTGAGACCATAACCCAAAATAAAGTTTCCAATAACTCCATTGTAATCCATCTCCATAAGAAATCTCATTCTTCTCATTTCTTCTTCTCCATGAACAAATTCATTGGTTTTATTTTCCATAAGAGCTTGAAATTTCTACATACAACTAATCCCATTCAATCTATACTTTGATAAAACTCATGACTTTCATCATTTTTTCCTCTTTTACTCAAACATCACCCTCATCTTTGTTTTCAAGCTATTTTATGCAGTTTCCAACTAAAGGAAGAAACCCATAAAGAAAACTCACTAATTGGTTCTAAAACTCATGAAAAATTTCAATCAAAAGTTAGAGAACTTACCCAAAACTTCAATCTAATGTTGTGAGATCCCCTTCTTGATTTTCACACTCCAAAATGGTCTAAAATCAAGAAATCCTCTCCACTTTCTTCCTCTTCCTCTCTTTACGTGATATGTTGTCCAACAAAACCCCTCCTTTTTGTTTTATTAAACAATATGTATTTATTAAAGCCACATGTATTTATTTAATAAATAAATATATTTATCCCACTTTCTCTTTCTTTAATTTTCATTATTTAATTAATAAATTGAAACCAATCCTTATCTTCCAAACTAAAATCATAATTATCCAAATATCTAATTTCTCAAATTTCATGCTTTCCAATTATATATATATTTTTCCAAAATGTAGAAATATGTGTAAAATAGGTGTAACATTAACTATTGAATAATTTTGTCAAAACTCACAAATTTCAACAAAAATTTAACTCTAATGTTAGTTTTATTTGAAATCTTATTAATTTTGTAATGTAGATATGTTTTATAATTTATTAAATGCATAGAAGAATACTTTTTAAGGATATTTCAAACAAAAACTTTCTAGAAAATTAAAATTGATTTTTTTTTAAAGTTTAAGGTTAAGATCGCAACACTTGTGTAAGTTTGAGTGTAATTTGATGAAATGAAAAATTTAAGGTAAAAATTGATATAATTTGATAAGTTTATAGGTAAAAATTGATTTTTTATCGTTATTTTATCAAATAAAATTCATAGCTCTTTTCAAAGTAAATAAATAGCCTAAAAGCCTACAAGTGAGGTCAGATATGAGTCTATGACACATGCAAATAAAAAAGAGAAAAGAAAAAACTGGTTACTCATCCTTGCAATTATTTTTTTTGAAACTTCATCCTTGCAATTAGAACCTATATTAAGATGCGTTCTCATATTAACGTTTTTCTAATAATAGTAAATAATAAATAATAATAATTAAAAAAAAACTCAAGAGTTTTGACTTTGAATGCAATATTAAACTTTTGGTTAAAATACCATTTTGGTCCTCGTACTTTAGATTTTGTTCTATTTTAGTCTCTGTACTTTTAATAAAGCTTAAATTGGTCTCTAATGTTAGTTTATTGTTAAATTTTCTTTAAAAAACTAGTTTTTATTAGGTTTTCCTCTATAAATTTTAGAAATATGTTCACATTGTGTCTTTTCTTGTATTAAAATTATTATATTATTTAATCAATTTCGATAAAAATTAACTTCAAATTTATCATATGGATCAAATTTAAGCTTTATTGAAAGTACGGAGACTATAATTGGACATTTGAAAGTACATGGACCAAAATGGTACAAAACTCAAAGTATAGGGACTAAAATGATATTTTAACCTAAACTTTTCTAATAATTACAATTAGAACCTAACTTGAAATTCTAAAGTTGGTGAAAAATGTGTTTGAAGTTTAAAAAAAGTTTGATGAGTTCTCAAATTTTTAGTACGGTGTCGGAGAGATTCCCAAACTTTAGAAAGTATTTAATAGTTTTTTTAATTTTCATTTTTGTATCTTATTAGTCCACGCTCTTTTAACTTTTCATCCAATAGATTTATAACTTGCTTATAAGACACTTTTGGAATTTCAATAATGTATTAGATACGAAATTGAAAGTTTAGAGATTTATATAAAACATTTTTCAAATTTTATGAACTCATTAGACATAACCTTAAAAGCTTAAAAATTTATTAGACACTTTTTATAGTTTAGTAACTTATTAAATACAACTTTTCAAATTTGGGACCAAACAAACTTGTAATTCTATTCTAATTTTTTAAAATAAAATATTACACCATAAATAAAAAGACTAAGATTCCAGCTCATTGTCTAGAACGAATAATGTGGGCAGATGAGTCCTTGACAAAACTAGTGAACAATATTTGAATTGGCTTCACACCAAACTACGTGAAGTATATTCAAATGGGTGAATATGACATTATAGTATTAGTTAAACGAAGCTTTTGGTCAATGAACAATATTTGAATTGGCGTCACACCAAACTACTTGTATATTCAAATTGGGGACATGACATTATAGTATTGGTTAAACGACCATTTTCATCCATGAATTTTCATTGAATTAATGATTTAGTTAAATTGTAGTTTATGATAAGTTAGTCTTTATACTTTTAAATTTGTCACAATTTAATTCTTCAACTTTAGTATGTAATAACTAAGTCTTTATAGCAAAAGTGAACATAGCTCACTGATAATTGACATGTACTACCTCCCTTGAAGTTAGAGGTTCGAATTTCCATTTCTCCCACATTTGTTGTACTTAAAAAAAAAAAAACTCAATCTTTATAGTTTAAAATTTGTAACAATTTAATCCACACCATGAAAAAGCTCATCAAAATAAGTGTCGATTTTTGTTACATAACGATTTAATCTTTGTATTTTTTTTTTTGAGTTAAACATGTGAGGTTGGATGTTTGAACCTCCAACCTCTTGGTCAATGATATATGTATTAACCAGTTGAGCTATGCTTATATTGACTTAATATTTGTAGTTTATAAAAATATTTAACCGTCACTATTTATTGGTCTACATTTATATAAGAAACTTCATTCAGTTTTATCAACATTTTTTAGATAGACTAAATATTAAAAATTGAGCAAAAATCAATCTATACCTCTAAACTTTGGGGGTTGTATCAATACAAACCCTAAACTAATAATTGTATCAATTTAAATTTTGAACTTTTATAAGTGTATCCATTTACACTCTCTGTTAGATTTCGTTTGAAAAATGTTAATTTACACTTGTGAAAACTTATAATTATATAAATTAAACTCTTGAACTTTTATAAGTGAATCAATTTAAGCCATTCGTTTCAATTAATGGACGATTTTCAAACAGAAGGTTTATATTTTTTAAGAAGTCAAATTGATGCATGGACGATTTTAAATTGAAGGCTTAAATTGATTCACTTATGAAAGTTTAGGAGTTTAATTGAATAATTATAAGTTTGTACATGTGTAAACTAACTTTTTTCAAAGGACATCTAATGAAGTGTGTAAATTGATACAGTCATGAAAGTTTAAGGTTTAAATTGATACAATTATTAATTTAGGATTTTTATTGATAAAACTCACAAAATATAGGGAGTATAAATTGATTTGTACTCTAAAGATTTTAAACAATAGAGACTAAATTGTTATAATTTCTTTTCAAATAAAAAAATTGTTACCATTTTGAAAGTACAAAAATTAAGTCATTATATGTATATTTTTTAAGTTCAACAATATTAGGAATAGAGATTTGTAACTTTGATCTCTTAATAGAGGTTCGAACCACCAATTTTTTTATATTAATTAATGTCTTATCTACTAAGTAATTGACTGCTTTAACGAATTAAACTATCTTATTTGATGTGCCTGAGACAGGTGCATTGAACGTTTTAGAGTGAACAGGCGTGAGTCATGGCTATGGGAAAGTTCCAAAAATAACCGAATCCGGTTCGCGCCGAACCCGCAAATGCAGTAAAGTTCAAACAGGTCAAACCTACGATGGACGCACTTTACTGGAGACTTCTTCATCTTTCTCTTCTGATTGGCTCTTTTTGTGGGGCCGAGTCCAAAATTATTTAAATTTCCTTCATTTCAATTTATATAAACCTTTTTTTCACGATATTCTCACCGCCGTACACGTTCGATCTGTTCCACGTGCCAACACGTGCGTGACTGGTGGTCCCTATTCATGTCCACGCGCACTTTTACGTCAGGGGGTATTTTAGTAAATCTACGTACTTAATGCGGGTTGAGCTGGCATAATTGGACACATTTCACTCTGTGATTGGAGGAGATTCGGAAAAAGCAAATGGCCTTTCACATTTTTATCAAGAAAACACGGGGATTATCGGTAATTTTCATCAGGGAGCCGGTGTGATCGGAATCGACGGCTGGGATTGGTCTTCGAACCTCGGCGACTTTTTTTAGCATCTTCGCAGCTTCAGCGTCTTTGGCTAATTTTTATTTACAGAGACAAAAGTTTTTAGTCGGCACTCAATTTCTCCACCTTCCTCTTGGCTTCTCTATCCTTCTCTCTAACCTAGGGTTTCTGTGAGGTACGCATTTGCTCATAGTATTTGCTTCACTGAAAGCAAAGCTTATTAAGTACCTCTGCAGTTTCTGTGATCGTTCTCCTCCTGTGCATGTTTGAATTCGTATTGACTATTTGACGACTTCATTTGAATAGTTCATAAATTGAGTTTCTAGTATCGCTATCTGATTGTTTCTCCAGCTTGTTCAATGATTAGTTTTGGTTGTGTGTAAACTGTAAACTATTTACAAGGAATTGGTTATATTGAGAAGCTGGATTTTGGGTTTTTGTAATTCGCTTTCTGTGGACGTCTATCAATGAACTAGTAGAGTTTGAACATTTGAATTGCTGAGGGTTTGTTTTTTTGGGGCGGTTTGAGTTTTGAGTTTCGTAGGGTGAGTTCCCTGTTAGATTAATCGCAGCTTTGCAATGGATCCACGCCTTAGACGACATGCTGGTTCCATGAATGGAATTCTTTTAGGTAATGGTTCTTTTGTGGTTCAATCACAAGAGGACGCTATTGGCAGGTCTAGATTTCAGAATACCATTTTGAGTCATAACTTTCATGAATTTAATTGCCATCCTCCCGATCCATCACCGAGTAACATAGCCTCAAGTTCCAGTCTTATCACCTCATCTTCTAATGATGCGAGTCATGAGGAAGATTATCTGGAAGATTGCGATTTTTCTGATGCCGTTTTGAGATTCATAAATCAGATTCTCATGGAAGAAGATATGGAGGACAAGACTTGCATGCTTCAAGATTCTTTGGATCTTCAAGCCGCCGAGAAACCATTCTACGAGGTTCTTGGAAAAAAGTATCCTCCTTCCCCTGAACCAAATAGATCTCTGGCCAATCAATACAGTGATAGCTTCAATGAAGAACTTTGTGGAGATAGTAGTAATTACCTGAATGGTTACAATAATACTTCTTATTATGGTGATGATAACCCTTTTGAAACTCAGAGTGGAGATGTATTTCGAATCAGAAGCACTTTAGGTGATACCATTTCTCCATCATCTAATAGCTCCTCAAATAGTATAATTAGTGGGGCAGATGGGTGGCTGGACTTCTCGAATAATACAATTCGAATCCCTGAGCCTAATAACAGAAGCCAATCTATTTGGCAGTTTCAAAAAGGGTTTGAAGAGGCTAGCAAATTTTTACCTGGTGGCAACAACTTGTGTCTTGATTTTGAGGTAAACGGGTCAGCAACTCAGGGTTTGGACGAGGGAACTAGCCAGATATATGTGAAGGCAGCAAGAAAGGATCAGACGAATATTTTGTCACTTGAGTCACGAGTAAGAAAGAATCCGCATGATGAGGATGGAGATTTGGAAGAAGAGAGAAGCAGCAAGCAAGCAGCTGTATTTACAGAGTCGACTTTGCGGTCTAAGATGTTTGATATCGTGTTGCTTTGTAGTGCAGGGGAGGGGCATGATCGGTTAGTTTCATTTCGACAGGAATTACAGAATGCTAAAATCAAAAGCATGGTGCAGACTGGGCAACTAAAAGAGTCTAGTGGTGGGAGGGGTCGTCGGAAGAAGCAAAGTGGGAAAAAGGAGGTTGTGGATTTGAGAACTCTTCTAATTAGCTGTGCTCAAGCTGTTGCAGCTGATGACCATAGGAATGCCAGTGAACTTCTAAAGCAGGTCAGGCAACATGCTTCTCCTTTTGGGGATGGAAATCAGAGACTGGCCAGTTGTTTTGCTGATGGTCTGGAGGCACGCTTGGCAGGTACTGGTAGCCAGATTTACAAAGGTCTAATTAATAAAAGAACATCTGCTGCTGATATATTGAAAGCCTACCACCTGTATCTTGCTGCATGCCCATTTAGGAAGATCTCTAATTTTACTTCAAACAGGACTACAATGATTGCTGCTGAGAATGCAACTAAGCTTCACGTCATAGATTTTGGTATTCTTTACGGTTTCCAGTGGCCTACTTTAATCCAGAGACTGTCGTGGAGAAAAGGAGGACCTCCAAAGCTTCAGATTACTGGAATAGAATTTCCCCAGCCTGGCTTCCGTCCGGCAGAGAGAGTTGAGGAGACAGGCCATCGCTTGGCGGCCTATGCAGAGAGTTTTAACGTGCCATTTGAGTATAATGCTATAGCAAAAAAATGGGAAACTATTACAGTCGAAGATCTCAATATCAATGAGGATGAGTTCCTAGTTGTTAATTGTTTGTATCGAGCTAAAAATTTACTTGATGAGAGTGTTGCCACAGAGAGTGCTAGAAATGCTGTTCTTAGATTGATACGCAAAATTAATCCTAACTTATTCATCAGTGGAATTGTCAATGGGGCATACAATGCTCCTTTCTTTGTTACCCGATTTCGAGAGGCTTTGTTTCACTTTTCAGCTATCTTTGATATGCTTGAAACTGTTGTACCTCGTGAGGATTGGGAGAGAATGCTATTGGAGAGAGAGATCTTTGGCAGGGAGGCTTTAAATGTTATAGCATGTGAGGGATGGGAGAGAGTGGAAAGACCAGAAACATACAAGCAATGGCAATTCCGGATCATGAGGGCTGGATTTGAGCAACTGCCTTTTCGTCGTGAGATTTTTGAGAGAGCAGTTGAAAAGGTGCGGTCAAGTTACCACAGAGATTTTTTGATTGATGAAGATAGTAGATGGATACTTCAGGGATGGAAAGGTCGAATTATATATGCCATCTCTGCATGGAAACCTACTAAAGAGTAAACATGATGATGGAATTGTGTTAATCAGGTCTGCAAGTGTCTTTTGGCTCTTAGATATTCAAATCAAATGAGATTGCTGGAGGACCAAGGGTAATATTAGCGTTATTTCACTCCCTTCCGTTGTATTACTACTCCCCTGTTTTTTAACTTAGTTTTCAATAATCCATCTCTAGTCACAACTAATTATTGTCCCAATATAACAGGTCAACTGTGGAGCTGTTTCAAATTTGAAATGAAGTGTTGAGGAAGGCTCCAATGACCCCTGTAGAATTTTGTTAGACAGAAAAAACGACGAGACTTCTTCCCTCCCCATATAGATAAATCTGTATTTTAGCAAATGTCCTTCAATGTTCAGTTGGAGAATCAACAAGGGCTAAGACATGCCAGGCTTCAATGTCATTCGATCCCCCTATGCCGCAGGTAGAAACACAACCAAAATTTTTTGTCTTTGTTTTTATCTTGAGTGTGTTCAACGCGAGAAGAAGATACAAACCTCTCTTCTTCTATGTGCTCAGAGTTTTGTAGTTACAATGTTCTCTTCCAGTGGAATCTCAATAAAGATCTGTTTCCTCATAGAGCTACAGAAACCATTCTCAAACCTTCTGTTTCCCTTTTTCTTTTCTTAATAGCAGAAAGTTCATGGGAAAACTAAAAAAGAAGTGGATTTCCAGAATGACATTTCAACTTGCAGTATAGTAAGATATTATATTATAGCATATTTGAGTATTGTTTAGGAGAGAAAGTGAGCTGAATTATGAGCTTTCTCCTCCACCTATGAGGGCTCTGTTTTCTTTGAACTAAACCCAACGTTGCTGTTGTGAGGACCTTTGTCCTAGCCAAGTTTGGAGGGGAACATGGATCCGAATGGCATGCAATTTCTTGAATAACGAGCTATACTTTACCAAAAGGAGTGGAAAAGAAGACCCATAATCAGTCTTGTGAATGATGAGAAACTGATTCCTTTTTCAGGTCTCTTCCAGCAGCCAAGCCAACTCAACCCATGTTCTTGATCTTTCATTGGCTGGAACCTTCTCCATTCCTCTTGAATCTCATTGTCCAATTCTTTAATCAAATAGAATCTCTCCATTTCTAATGGTACCTGAATAACGTCTACATTCACTACAACATTTTAAATCGGTTAAATACACCAAATCGTACCTAATAGTTTAGGTAATTCTCAGTTTAGTCCCTGATCTTTTGAAATTTTCAAATCTATCCCAAATGTACGAAAAAAAAAAAAAGTTTCAATTAGGTCATTCCATAAAAAATTGTTAAAATTGTTTGATAAAAAATTGATATTTCATTCAATTATTGTTTATTAACATGTTTGGAAGTTTTTTTTTCCCTCTTGAATCTCTTTATCCAATTCTTAATGGAACAGAATTTCTCTAATGGCATCATAATTCATAATAGCATCTACATTCACTGCAACCATTTTAATAAGGGTAAACTATATAAATGGGTAATGAAGGTTACCCATGTTTCAATCGTGTCCATAAGTTTTAAAATTAGCATCCAAATCCACTAGTTTTAAAATATCAAAATCAATATTATAGCTCATTTACCATGTTGCCCCATCTTCTACAAAAAGTAGAAAAAAACAATAAAATTAGAAAAGGAAGTATAAAATTTAGATATTTACAATAGCTAATCTTTCCAAAATCACTCCCCAATTATTTCTTCCTTTCCAAAAATACATCTCACCAAAAATCACTCACCAATTATTTATTTCCTTCCAAAAGTACATCCCACCATTTTGACCTCTTCCCATAAGGAAAAACCCCACAATTTCCACCATCAAGAAGAGGGTTTTGATGCTACTCACAGTTGATATGGTTGCCGATCATTGCCCGTTGCTCCTCGTAGATCTAGGTTGCTAGAGTTTTGTCCAAATGTTGTCATGAATCAAGGATTTGTTGGAAGATATGTAACGTGGAAGCTATGGTCACCGTACGCTGCAGATTGGTGGGTTTGCTCTTTGGAGGTTTGTGTCGTCATTAGTCGTTGGCATCATGGAGATTCGTTGGAGATGAAGACAAGGGAGGTGGCTAGACGTGAGAGGGAAAAAGGGTGGGATGTTTTTTTTCCTCTAATTTTTCTCTGTTCTCTCCTCATTCCTTTCTTCTTTTTCCTCCATTCTTTTCTTTAGGTACCCAATAGAGTTTTGCAAACAGGATGTTGTAATGACATGTAGTTTTTATAGTTGTATATAATTGTTTCATACTGCGTTTATATTTTTTAAAATGGAGGGTTATATTTAACATATGAGGTATATATTTTGTATAATTTATTTTTGAAAAAGAAATATATAATGAGAATATATTTGTAAATGACATGATGAACAAATGTACCAAGTATATATTTGCAAATATCTAAATATATCGAGTCTATATGACATCTCAATAAAGATGGACTAATATATATAAACCTAGTATATATGTTAGATTATATTAATTTAATGTTATCACCTATATTGTCATGCTAACGATATATGTATGACAAAAAAAAACTGGTATATGTGGCTATGATGATTAAAAAAAATCGTGCACATGGTATATATGAAGTATATCTTTCAGCTAGAAAATCTTGAATGTTGCGGCTGGTGGAGTAACTTAATTAAAAAAAAAGCTGGTGGAGTATATAGATTATATAATACGCAACGATCTTTATATATGAAATATGTTTAATATATATAGGTATATAATATATGTACTATCAATATAGTATGATGTATTAAATTTGATTGCTATACTTACATTAATTTTATGATATTCTTAATATAACTCAGAATAAATATATAATAAAAAAATTACATCCTTTATTGTTGGAAATGGAAAATTTGCCGAACGAAAATGGGTGTTGCTGAACAGAAATGGTTGACGAAAAATGTAGATGTTGGCTGAAATGGGTGTCAAAAAATTTAGATGCCAGCAAAAAGCAGCAAAAATGACAAAATTGATAGAGATTGATGGTAGAAATGGAAATAGAATTTGAATATGATTGAAAATTAAAGCTCAACATTAATAGTGTCTTTATTGTTATGGAATCCTACTAATGGGAGAGAAAAACAACAAATCCTTAACATTTATTACTAATTGAAATTAATTATTGTAGAAACATAGAAAAGAAAAGTCTAATTTTAATTATATATAAAGAAAAACAATATACACAAAAACCCCTAATTTTTTTTATGATGTATCTAAAATTGGTTAAAATTCATACATGTAAATTTTAAACAAATTGGACATATTTGTAAACAAGTTTTAGAAAGGACCCATTTATCAGAATTACTCTTTTAATAATTTAAAGGCTAAATATATTCAATCATTCCTAATTCTTTTAGGTCTTAGTTTAGTTTTATTGTTTTGAAACTTTAAAATTTGTGCCTAATGTATGAAAAATTCCCAGTTAGGTCATTTCATTTAAAAAAAAAGGTTAACTTTTTATTTTTTTTTATAACAAAAGGTTGATAAAACAATAATATAATGTCACATCAACTTCCTAATAACAAAATTTAACATTGTTTTCTATGGAAGGTCTTAATTGAAAATTTTTATTAGATTGAGGGTAAAATTGAGAGTTTCAAAAGATTAAAAACAAAATTGAGTAAAACATGAAAAGATTAGGAAACATTTTATATATTTAGCCAAATTTTAAATTATATTTTTTTTTCTCTTTAGAAAAGAGCTTCTCAAGACTCATAGGGGTTGTTTGGCGCGCTGGTTTGAAATCAGAAACCCTGGGGTTCTGGAACCCTGGGGTTCTGGAACCCTGGGGTTTCTGATTCCTGTGTTTGGGGTGCAGGGTTGTGTTGGGCTGGTTTGCTGAAACCTGTGTTTGGGGTGCAGGGTTGGGTTGGGCTGGGTTTGTTTAATTAGTTTTTTTTTTTTTTTTTTTATAATTTTTCAAACTGTTTATTATTTTAAAAAAAAATCTTACACTGTTTTTTTTTCCTACTCCATTTTTTTAACTTCATAATTTTTTTGGTGTGTTACATACAAACTATTTAACCAATTATGTAGAGCAATTGTTACAACTATAGTTCAATTTGAATTATACTATGTGTAGTTTGTATAACTATATGCTATCTCATTCACTCCACTCATGATGACATAAAATTGAAGATTATGCGTAGCAACAGATAATTAATAGGTGCAATGTAAGAATGGTGTTGCCAATGGTAAAGTAAAACCAAAAATTAGAACTAAGATCTAGTTCTAAAAATATCATAACACACATTCCAGATGAAATGACAAGAAAGTAGAAGTAGTTGTCCAAACACAAATGTAAGTCATAAGAGTGGTAGATGAAAGTGATGAAAAGAGAGTCAGGTTCTAGGTGCTTTCCCCAAAATTTTCACGTAGTAATCATACTTCCAATCTGGGGTGAATGTAAAGAAGGAGTTCAACATCATACTATCCGAGAGAATAGTCTTTGCAACAACCATTCAGTCTTGCCTTGTCATCCTTGGGATCGCCTTTAGTTTTGCATATAGCTCGTCCACGCTGGCCCTTTTAAAATATTGACTAGGTGGTTGTGTCGCTAGGGTGTTGGAGTGGTCATTGGGGTGGTTGGATTGATGGGGTGTTTGGGTATGTCGAGGTGGTCGCCGGTGGTGATTGCACAGTGGTCAGGTCGCCGGAATGGTCGTTGGGTGGTTTTCAGCAGTAGTTGTCGGGTCGCTGGAGTGGTCATCAGGGTGGTCATGTAGCCGGAGTGGTCGCTGGGTGGTTGTGGCAGTGGTTGGGTTGTTGGAGTCGCCAGGGTGGTCACCAGGTGGTCGTCAACAATGGTTTTGGGTGGTTGGGTTACCAGGTCGTCGGGGTAATCGCCGAAGTAGTCATCAAGGTGGTCAGGTCATCGGAGTGGTCACTAGGTGGTTGTCTACGGTGGTTGCTAGGTGGTCAGGTTTTCGAGGTGATAGTCAACTATGTTGTCGGGTGATCGGGTCATTAAAGTGGTTGTTGTCGGTGGTTCGGGCAAGTCGGGTTGTTTAAGTGGTTGGGTTATCGGGGTGTCTAGTGGTTGGGTTATCGGGGTGTCTAGTTGTTGGGGTGGTCGAGTCGCAGGGGTAATCGTCAGACTGGTCTCTCGAGTTCTCATCGCAATGGTTGTCTGAGGTAATCGTCAGCGGTGGTCGGGTCACCGTTGTAGTCGTCGGAGTTGTTGTTATCGATGGTTGTTGGGTGGTCGCCGGAGTTGTCATCAGAGTTGTTGTCGAAGTAGTCGCTAGAAATGGAGAATGGTAAATGGAACTGGTCTCTAGAGTTCTCATCGCAGTGGTCGTCGGAGGTAATCGTTAGCGGTGGTCAGGTCGCCAGAGTTGTCATCGGAGTGGTCGCCGGAGTTGTTGTCGGAGTGGTTGCCGGAAATGGAAAACGACAAATGGAAAAGGAAAACATGGCACAAACCCCATGGGGTTGCACTGTTGTAACCCATGGGGTTGTGTTTCGAAACATCTTGTGCCAAACATGGTTTTGGGTTTGGAACCCAAACCCATCCCAACCCAAACCCATGGGCCAATACAGTTTTCTTTTAGGAAAAAAATTTGTTTTGTTTGTTTATTTTTTGAGTTCATCCGGACTTATATAGCTCTGTGTGTGTGTGTGTATATATATATATATATATGTAGGTTTTTTGCCACTCCATTTTAATTTTTTAATAAAAAACATTGGATTCATATATAGAGACAAAACTAAATTACCTGTTGTAAGTGGGGCATTTGCTGTACCAGAAGGACATTCTTTTAATAACTTCCTTCTCTCTCTTCAAAATTCAAATCAACGGTCTGGTCGATGACTGTCCTGTTTTAATTTTAAATTCATTATTTATTTGTAATATGTGTAATATTTCATTCTTTTAATAACTTCCTTCTCTCTCTTCAAAATTCAAATCAACAGTCTGGTCGATGACTGTCCTGTTTTAATTTTAAATTCATTATTTATTTGTAATATGTGTAATATTTTAGACAATAGCAATCTACGATTGAAAAGAATAATAAAGAGATTATATATCATTTTGATTTTGTACTTTAGATTTTATTTTATTATAGTCCCTATACTTTTAAATATCTAAATTTAGTTTGTACTTTTAATAAAGCCTAAAATTGTTTCATACTGTTAGTATATTGTTAACTTTTTAAAAAAAGAATTAGTCTTTAGTAGCCTTTCCTCTATAAGTTTTGAAAATATGTTCTATCTTTTCTTGCACGGAAATTATTATTATTATTACTTAACCAATTTTGTGAAAAATTGACTTCAAACTAAAAATATGGACTAATTTTAAGATTTATTGAAAATACAAAGACTAAATTTGGACATTTAAAAATACAATGACTAAAATAAAATGAAATTCAAAGTACGGAAAACAAAATAACATTTTAACCTAATATTTTATACACAGAGTAAATGGAAAGAGGTGAATTTCCAAGCCATCACCATTGTAATTTACTCTTCTAAAGCTTCAATCTTAATGAAGATAGGATCATATTTGCCAAACTCTTATAGAAAAACAAACAGAAATTATGTCAAAGAGCACGTCTTCAAGCATATATTTTACAAATGTAACAATTTGAAAAAAATCTAAGCTCGACGATGGCTCAAATTTCTACAACAATTTTATTTCATTTATACTCTTGAAAATTTTACACATCTTTATAATAATGATATTATTGTGATTTAATATTTTCATAATGAAATTATTCAATTTAAGTAAATAATTTTGACATTAATTATATATATATATATCTTTTTCAATAATTTTCAACATTTTATTTTCCAAATTAAGTGTTATCTCTTTTTTAGCATTAATTACATATAGAATTACTGCTCGATTTTTGTTGTTGTCGCTCCAATCCCCTTCGGCGACCACTGGCTCAAAGTATAATTATCTTCGCTCCAATTATGTGTAATGTTGCTTCAATTCTTCTTGTATTAGGTTTATTATTATATTATTTTATAGTAAACTTTAATTTTTTTTTTCTTATTCAGTTTGTTCTGATGACGGCAAGACAAACTTTGTTTGTTAATTGATATATGTTCGCTCCAGTTTGTTCTTATTATATATAAACATTTATAGATATATGTTATGGGTGAAATTTTGATTTAATAAAATATCCCAAAGCAAGATAAACATCAAGATGGTAAGAACCCAAATGCGAAACAGGCCCAAGAGAATCCTGCATGTTCAAATTAACCTTTTCAAATTCAATTCCTAGATAGAAGGGGAAAATCATTTGAATCTTTATAAAAAAAAAGGAATATGAAAAACTTAGGTCAAAAGATCCTTATAAATACATCATTATGACTCAGAGAAAGTGAGTTCAAGTTAACCCACATTCTCTAAACTCTAGTTTGCTACACCCAAATTCTCCTAGCTAACTTAAGCATCGGAGTTGGTGTGGTAAGCGCCATACTGGTGCCTAATTTTTCTCTTTTGCAAGTTGCTTCTTTCCCCCGAATTACAAATTTACCGTTAAAGCATGTGAAGATCAAGAGAGATTTCCCCTGGCTAGATTTTGGCATCAATAATATGAAAGAATGAACGTTTCACTCCGCAACGGAAACATTAGATCGTCTTTGATTTTATTTAAAATTAAACTAAAAAATAAGATTAAACAAATTTACTTGGAGTAAATATGGAGATATTTCTGGTGGGTCTTTATCTCCTTCACAAAGTCTTTCTAGTTTTGACTCGAAAACAGGACTAAGACTTATGGGAGTCTCTTGAAAGAAAATTCATAAGGAAATGGAGAGGAAGAGGTCTAGAGAGAATTCTTTAATTCTCTATTGAGGAGATGTGTGTTATGTCTAATGGCTCAACCCAAGAGTCCTATTTATAGAGACCAAGGGAAAATCTTTGCCATAATTAAAATATTATATTTTAATATCTAATATATTAAAATATATCTTATACTTAAATCCTTGTAATGACACTAATGGCAAAGAGTTAAACCTAATAGGAGAAAGTAAACTGTGAGTAAACTTTCTCACTTGTTGCCATACTGAAGTCTGTAAGCATTATTTAATTTATTGTTGCATATGGGATATGAAAAATGAATCTTTAGAATTGTTTTATGAAAAGAAATTTTAGATAGTACACATCTACACAAATCAATAAGAGATGTTTATTTTCAAAGATCAAAAGCAAGAGGTTTGTGAAGTAGTGAAGGTTCATTTATGAAATGAATTTTACCATTAGATATTTGAATATAATGTTTGATAAAAGATCAACATCTATGACTTTGGATAAATATTAATGAAAATTGTATAGACAAGAAAATCATTAATTGCTTAGTGAATTTTTCTCATGTTTTATGTTGATGATATTTTACTCATTATGAATGATGCAAGATGTCTTTCTAACATTAAAAGTTGATTAAGTAACCAATTCCAAATGAGTGGTTTGGAATGATTTGGTATATTTTACACGTCCAAAATGGAGATTTTAAGGACAAAATGTTAACTTTGTCTCAAACTTCTTATATTGACAAAATTGTTGTCAAATATTTGATATTTATGTCTAAGGAAAAGTATCCTAAGACACCTCAAATGTTGAGAGTATTGAAGGGAATAATCGAATTAAACCTACGGCGGAAGCATAGGAATCGTCTTTGATTTATTTAGAATTAAACTAAAATACAAGGGTTAAGCAATAAATACCTTCCAAATATGGAGATTCTTCTGGCTGGTCTTTATCTCTTCCACAAAGTCTTCCTGGCTATGACTCGAACACATGACCAAGGCTTGTGGGAGCCTCTTGAAAGAAAATCGGATTGGAGAGGAAGAGGTCAATTCTCTCTATTGAGGAGATGTGTGTTGTATAGAATACACAATGGCTCACCCCTAGGGTCCTATTTATAGTGGTCTAGGGAAAATAATTAAATAATATATTTTAATATCTAATATATTAAAATACATTTATTTAATCAATTTGAATCTTATTCAAACCGTTTAAAATTCTTCTACGACATTTATTTCCTGACTTAAATCCAATTCAAATTTAATAAATATATTTTATTTAATGTATCTAATATACATTAATTATTTTAATATTTAATGTATCAAATACAATAAATATATTTTCCTCTTTTATATTTAATATATCTAATATATTAAATATTAATTTGAACATTTCAAATTTTTCTTTCAACTAAATTGATCTTTTTAGTGTTTCTATGAGCTAGCAAGGGGACCTTATGGACCTACAGATTATAAGCTCCAATGATACAAAATTAATTAATTAAACTATTTAATTAATTAATTTTCATTCATTAACTATAAGTCACTCCATTATAGACCTAGAGTTGCACTCTTATGCACTGTAGGACAAGTTGTGTCCATAAATATAATCATTACATGTAAGTCGATCATTCACGAGTTGTTCGTAATTATAGCTGGGTCAAAAGTCCGTTTTACCCCTATAATTACATCTTGCACCTTAAGTTCCACTTATCCTCTAATGAACAATTTGTTTATAATCTAATTATAAATTAAGTCCCTCTCGGGCCAGTGAGAGGGTGGGGCCCCATTGTTCAAGTCCCAAAATCAGCACTTAAGGGAACTACTCATCTACTTACCCTATATGGGAAGAAGTGAATTCCATCTTGTGAGATTATGTTCCCAGCTCCCTATTTGGTCAAGTCCCCAAAATGGTAGGCATATTGAATTGGCTACAAAAGCCACTCTCACCCATGCAAATCAAAAGACAAGCCCTCACAGGCAGGAGTTCATAACTCACTCAGGATTAAGATCGAGTCACATATGATCATCCTGATAAAATATTAATCTTCTCAATTAACGGATTTATAAGGAGAGATTAAATATTTCGTGGTCCAGTCTTATACAAACTCATTGTATAAGATACCCCCACTCACATGTCTCCACATGAATGATTTGGATCAAATCATTTGTAACTATTACAAAGTGGGCCGTATCAATAGTGTTACCAGGATAAGACACCCAACGTTATCCATATACTATGACCCTTTAGGTTATTTCTTGAACATGATCCTCTCGTATGTCAACCACATACTGTTCAAGATTACACTAATAACCTTGGATTTTTCATATAATGGATAATATTATATTGTAAATAAAATAATCAAAATTATTATTAATTATTAATTACGAGGCTTTAGGGCATAAATCCCAACAAGTATATGATATGCATAAATGAGACTGAACATTTAATATACAATTGGTTAGCACATATCAGTTAAACGAATGATATTATCATTGAGTAGAAAATTAAAAACTTTATCAAATTATCTATGGATAATGAGAAATTTTTGTGTATGAAGTTAAAGATTTGATATTTACAAGATACACTAGTTCTTACAAAAATTTAGGAAATCTATGTAACGATAAATTTTACCCTAAGTGGTGGAGTATGATATACAAGTTAAATTGTTTTGCTTGTAAAACAACAAAAGAACTTGTATGACACAAATAGTTCCTTGAAGATCTGAAAGGTGTTTCAGATATAATTTAGTCTATCATCATTATTATGATAATAATGGTGCAAAGACTAATATTAAGGAAATTAGAAAACACCAATGTATAGGGAATCATATCGAGAGAGAGAAAACATCATGGTAGTGACCAAGATGACTTTTAACGACAGTCATTTGGATCTATATAAAAAGACTCTCCAGGCTAAAGTGTTTTAGAGTCACCTAGAATGTCTAAGATTACGAGACATGTCTCATCTTTGCTAGGGCAAGTGGGAGAACATGTTGGGTATAGAGTATGCTCTAGGATACATTTCTCGCCGAATTTAGTGCAAGTGGGAGATTGTTGGGATTTATGCCCTAAAGCCTCGTAATTAATGATTTATTTAATAATTAATAATAATTTTGATTATTCTATTTGCAACATAATATTATCCATTATATGAAAAATTCAAGCTTATTACTGTAATCTTGATCAGTATGTGGTTGACATACGGGAGGATCATATTCAAGAAATAACCTAATGAGTTATAGTATATGGATAAAGTTGGGTGCCTTATCTTGGTAACACTATTGATACGACCCACTTTGTAATAGTTACATATTATTTAATCTAAATTGTTCATGTGGAGACATGTGAGTAGGAGTATCTTATACAGTGAGTTTATGTAAGACTAGACGACAAAATATTTAATATCTCTTTATAAATCCATTACTCGAGAATATTAATATTTTATCAGGATGATCATATGCGACTCGATCTTAATCTTGAGTGAGTTATGAACTCTTGCATGTGAGAGCTTGTCCTTTGATTTTCATGGGTGAGAGTCGCTTTTGTAGTCGATTCAATATGCCTACCATTTTGGGGACTTAACCAAATAGGGAGTTGGGAACATAATCTCACAAGATGAAATTAACTCATTCCCATATAGGGTAAGTAGATGAGTAGTTCTCTTAAGTGCTGATTTCGGGACTTGAACAATGGGGCCACACCCTCTCACTGGCCCGAGAGGGACTTAGTTTATGGTTGGATCAAATTGTTCATTAGAGGATTGGTGGTACTTAAGGTGCAAGATGTAATTACAGGAGTAAAACAGACTTTTGACCCAGCTGTAATTATGAACAGCTTGTGAATGATCGACTTGCATGTAGTGATTATATCCATGGACACAACTTGTCCTACAGTGCATAAGAGTGCAACTCTAGGTCTATAGTGAAGGAACCCTAGAGTTAATGAATGAAAATTGATTAATTAAAGAGTTTAATTAATTAATTTTGTATCATTGGAGCTTATAATCTGTAGGTCCATAAAGTCTCATTGCTAGCTTATAGTAACACTAAAAGATCAATCTAGTTGAAAGAAAAGTTTGAAATGTTCAAATTAATATTTAATTTGAAGTGTTCAAATTAATATTTAATATATTAGATATATTAAATATAAAAGAGAAAAATATATTTATTGTATTTGATACATTAAATATTAAAATAATTAATGTATATTAGATACATTAAATAAAAGATATTTATAAAATTTGAATAAGATTCAAATAAATAAATATTGTAAGAGATTTGAATTAGATTCAAATAAGTATAAGATATATTTTAATATATTAGATATTAAAATATAATATTTTAATTATGGAAAAGATTTTTCATTGGTCTCTATAAATAGGACATTTGGGTTGAGCTATTAAACATAACACACATATTCTCAATAGAGAATTAGAGAATTCTCTATAAACCTCATCCTCTCCAATCCCTTGTGGATTTTCTTTCAAAAGGCTCCCACAAGCCTTGGTCCTATGTTCGAGTCATAGCCAAGAAACCTTTGTGGAGGAGATAAGGACCCGTTAGAAATATCTCCATATTTACTCTAAGTAAGTTTGCTTTTGTGTCTAATAGATTCATGATATATTCAAAATTTAAAAATATCCAATAGATTCATGAACTTTTAATTTTGTGTCTAATAGGTCCCTGATATATTCAAAATTTTTAAAATTTAACTGATCTATTAGATATAAAATTGAATTTTATGTCTAATAGGACCCTAAACTTTCAACTTTGTGTGATATTAGGTCTGTGGATTTAAAAAATGTCGAATAGGTCAATGATCTATTAGACATAAAATTAAATATTCAAGAAGCTATTGGGCACAAAATTGAAAGTTTAAGGACCTATTAGACACTTTCAAAGATCAAATAGACACAAACTTGAAAGTTCAGAAACGTATTAGACACTTTTTAAAGTTTAGAATCAAACAAACATAAATACGATAGTTTAGGGAAATCAACTTGTAATTTAACCTAAAATATATTATTTCTATGTTATAAGTTCCACACATATTTAAATATGAGTGACGATTTAGCATAGAAAAGTTTCATTTACTAAACATTTAAAAAAATTCCCTATCTTCAACCTTGTGCATTTGCAATGTTTACTATAAAAGCCCAAATGTTCAAACTTGGTTTCTTTCTTTAATGCAATTGGTAATGGATTGTTCTCTTTCATTTCTGCCATTTTGGACTAACATTCTTTAATAATATGCTTTTCCTTCTATGTACCAATTATAGAAGTCCCTTCATTGAACTTAATCAATATCTATATTCATTCCATTCCATCTTACAAAACTTTTCATGTCTTGTCACTTCCATTTTCTTTTTCTAACTGTATATCTCATTCGTTGGTGTCCTTTCTACAATTACTATTAGACATTTCCTATTTTTATTTTGATATTATGGTTGCAAATATACGCACTTATTTGAAAATAATGTGAACATCCTATGATAGAGTTTTATCGAACATCCTATGATAGGTTTTTATTGTAACTGAAAATACGATTTCGATGAGTTAGATTTTTATTATACCTGAAAACAGGATTTCGATGAGTTACATTAAATCTAAATTATATCATGATATCCCATCCAAATCTAGCCATTCAATAAAAAATTAGTATTTGTACATCGCACTTAGTGGATTTGCTATATCAACTATATTGAATTGATTTTAGAGATGACATTTGAATGTTTATCCAAATTTTTTTTTTAGTACAATAGGGGTTGGGGAATTTGAACCACAGATCTCGTGGTCGTTAACACATTTAATATGCCTCAATTGAGCTATGCTCTCTTTAGCTGAATGTTTATCTAAGTAAATGATGAATTTCACGATAATAAACGCTGTGACATGACAAAAAAAAAAGGGATAACTTTTTTTTTCTTCTTTTATATCTTTTTATGTGATTAAGGTGTAAAGAGAGAATAGATCAGGCTGTCATAACAAGATACATACGAACTACAGCCATGCAAAACATGGTGGCAATGAATTTGAATGGATAGAAAATTAGTGGAGTATGAAAAACTCGTGTTTTATTTTTCTAATTTAAATGTCAATATTTTTTTTAGTGGTTTTCAATGATTTTGTGAATGTTAAATTACACATTTGGTCCTAAACTTCAAGTTGTGACAAAAAGATATTTGAACTTTAAAAAAATTTATAATAGATTCTCAAACTTTTAATTTTGTGTATAATACCTGAACTTTAAAAATATATAATAAGTTCATGAACTTTTAATTTTATGTCTCATAAGTCTCTAACATATTCAAAATTTTTTAAAATTAATTGATCTATTAGATTTAAAATTGATTTTTATATGTAATAAAACTCTAAACTTTCAATTTTTTGTCTATGAGATTCGTGAATTTTTTAAAAATGTAAAATTGATCAAGAATTTATTAGAC
Organism: Trichosanthes truncata; assembly: GCA_033996785.1. Lineage (NCBI taxonomy): Eukaryota > Viridiplantae > Streptophyta > Magnoliopsida > Cucurbitales > Cucurbitaceae > Trichosanthes > Trichosanthes truncata. The sequence goes on from JAWPNB010000003.1 coordinate 56,487,076, forward strand.
ACAATTAAAAATTCAGAGATCTACTAAATACAAAATTGAAAGTTTAAAGACTTATTAGACATTTTTTAAAGTTGATAACCTATTGGACACACAAAATTGGAAGTTCAAGAATCTATCAAACATTTTTTAAAGTTCATGGGTCAAATAGAAACAAATCTGAAAGCTCAAGGACTAAACTTGTAATTTAATTATTATTATTTTTTTGTTAATTAAGTGATTGTAGAAAGACAAAGATTACACTTATGAACTAGACCCTCATAATCAAAATGCTTATTTACAACACATCTGCCCAGTGAAACATTTTCCCCAGAACAGAACTTTTTTTTTTTCTTTTTTTTTATTTCATTCTTTTTGGGGAAGGATTTGAAGAACATAAGATAACAAGGATGTTATAGTTCTAAGCTGTGACAGATGTTTCAACTGCAACCTTTCCAGCATAACCCATTTCTGATTTGATTTCAACATTCCAAAGCTCTGGTATTCCTTCCCTAAGATTGTGGATGCTTTCCAAGGCATAATCAGCTCCTTTAACTCTCTGTGAAGTGCCAATCTATAGTACCACCAAAAAAAACACAAACAAATTAGGCAACAATATCTCAAATCTTCAGCAGGAACTGGCCTTTGTTTCCTCTACATGAATTCGAAATGCCTTACCAAGACGGTGTCGAGCTCGACGCGCTTCCCCGCTTGTATGTTTCGAACACTGTCTTCAAAGAACAGCTGAAAAGAGCAAAAGGAACAAGTTAAGAAAAACAATGAAGTTAAAGGGTTAAGCTAAGAGAAAAGTAAGATGTTTTATTTTATTTTTTTTAAAAAAAATTCTTACAGTTCTTTGAGGGTTGAGGCCTGCAATTTTGAGAGCCCTTTCAATGGCAGCTTCTGATGGTTTACAAATGATGGGAGTTTTTGGTAATTCCACCCCAGGATTGGAATGAAGAAAATGACCAATGATGTCAAATATTTCTGAGCCAGATGGGGTTGGATTGGATCCAAGAAACTCAAGTTCATCTTCATCAACTGAAACAAAGTTTTTGTTGGTTGGATTCAGGGTTTCAAAGCAGATAATCCCTTCAAAACAGTCTTCTAATCCAAGCCTTTTAAGAACTTCAACTGCATGGACCTTGTCAGCATTTGTAAAGATCTATTCACACACAAAAGGAGAAAAAAAAAATCAGAAAAAAGAAGGTAAAATTCAAAGAAAAAACAAACAAATACAAATACTTACAACTTTCCTATAAGGCAGGCTCAACAGAAGGCTCCTAAGAACAGGATCAGGTTTAAGGTTGTCATAAGGAAGTCTTCCATGAACAAAACTATGGTACTCATCATAATCAAAATCATAGCCAATTGCCTAAAAAAAGAAAACCCCATTAGTTGTTTTTGTTTTAAACTTTTAAGCATTTCGAAAAGTGGGAATTTGTTCAAGAAGCCATACCCTGAGACCAGCCATGGTTGTTCCATAGTTCTTGTACAGTAAATTGCACAGGTCAGGGATTTTGTTTTGCTCTATGCCCAGTTTTTCAACCATGTAATCTACAAAAAAGGGCAATAACAACATCAAGAAACTGATGATGATCTCAACTCAATGGGAAATTCAGGTTAAAAATTTTGAAATCTTACCTTTGATATTCTGTAAACATGAAGCTGCAATGCCAGTACTCAAGGGATACAGAGTGTCATCCAAATCTACAGTTTCAGACACATTAGAAAAGAACTATGGATTTCTAAAGCAAAAACTACGAAAGAATAGAGAGAATCATAAGAAAAGAGTTCTTACCAAAAAGAAGACAGTCATATTTTGGCCTCTGAGCCTGCCTGAACCGACTCTCGTATTCCATTTTGATTAGAAATGAAATCCTATCAAGAACAACGAAGAAACGTCAAAACTGATTTTTCATTAGGCCAGAATATTACATATTCTCTTCAATTTTCAAGATTTTGATGGCTTGTTCAAGAATGCAGGAGAAAATGGTCTCTGAAAAGGTTGGTCCATAACAATCTCATTCGTTGGCTCAAGGTTCTTTAACGATTTCCAACCAAAAACCACACCATTGTCACCAGGTATTATCAAATCAAATCAAATATTAAGTTCATGTTCAGCCAGAAGGAGACCCAATTTAGAGGCCATTTAGTGGTCAATCAAAAGTTCAAGAACCCATCAATTCAGGCAAAAATTGCAATGGTAAATAGAAAAGTCATCTTTGTGGTCAAAAACCTCACAACCCCATCAAAACCCAGAAACGAAATCGAAATCAGAGATCAAACAAGGAAGGAAATGGACATAAAAATGCAAAATCAGTCAACCCCATGAGAAGAAACAAGACTTACCAAATGTGATTGAAAGAGCAAGAGCAATAGCAATAGAAAGAAGCTTTGAAAGAGAGAAAAAAAAAGCTTCTCAAGGAGGGGATGAAGAATGGAGCGAGTGGGGGAGGAAGAAGAGGGGCTTTAAGGGGCTTTTATAGGCAAAGGGAAAGGGGCCATTTATTGAATTAACTAAAGAATTAGTTTTTAATCTTGATTAATTAACAAGCAAAAGAGATTATTCAAGATTCAAAGGCATAATAAAGGGGCAGTCTGGTTTCCTTGTACTTTCTGGACTTTTGTTTGTCCTTTTACCGTCCAATGCTTTCCCACCCCAGCTGGAGCCTGGAACCTCCAATTATCATAACTGGGTCCTGTATTTTTCCCTGCCATTTTATACTACGTGGACCAGTTAATTCTTTTTCTTTTTTAATTTTCGATGTAAAATCTACAAAGAATTTTTTTTTTAAAATTTAATTATAAGCTTAGTTCAGAAAATTTCAGGATTACATCCAGAAGGTTCATGAACGTCAAAGAGTATCTAACATATTTTTAAACTTTTAATTTTGTGTTTAATATGTAATTGAACTTAAAAAGAAAAAAAAACATTTGATGGATCTCTAAACTTTCAATTTTGTGTCTATTAAGTTTTTGATCTACATAGACATAAACTATACATAAATTTGTTGGAAACGTGACTAAAGTTCCATGTTAATGAGCCATAAATGAGAGGAAAACCACATGTATATAACAAAAAGTAAAGTAATAAGGATTTTATGTCTAAAGTGGAAAATATCATACTATTGAGTAGATATGTAACAGGTTTGTTGTCCTTAGCAACTTTTTAAAGTTTGAAAAATATACAAAATTAAAAATTTATGATCTATTAGACACTTTTTAAAATTAAAGAAAATTGTCAGACACAACCTTAAAAAGTTGAGAGACTAATTGCGTAATTTAACACCAACAGCCAAAAAAAAAAAAGATGGAAAAGCCTTCCCCTTTTTCATGTAAGTTTTTAGTTTCTCCATGAAAATTTGCTTCTATAGTCAAATTATTCAATGAGGTCGTCATCTTAATAACCATTGGGTGTGTATTTAAAAATGTGTATGCTCCTAATAACTACTATATACAAAATTAAAATACTTTTGTAATTTCTCTCTCATACATTCAACTATACAAATTGCTAGCTACATTGTGGCAGCTTCTTCAAATAGTTTCTCCATTTCTTGACTTTGCTCATTTCATTTTCATCCAAACAAACAAAACCCTAACACAAAATGAAAGCGAAATAACAAAAAGTTCCTTTAATTTTGCATCATCAAAATTCACATGAACAAAAACCTCACAAAACTTTTTAGAAAGATGGGTTGCATAAACACATCATTTCTTTAATAGTCAACTTATTGAAAAAAAAACATTTTTCCAAAAAAGATGCATATCCATATCAACTATGTAAATAGTACATTGGATCTAAAACGACAACAATAATTGAACACTTATTCATTTTGTGGTTTTTAACTTTCTACTGAAAAAAAAAAAATCAATCTTTTTATTCAATCTCATACAAGCATTGATAAATAATAAATATTTGTGGAGTCAGATGAAAGAAGAGAAAGTGAAACCAATAATTGGAGGTGGAATAATTCTTTTATTATTCTCTAATTAAGCCACGCAACTAAAAGTCGGTTTAAAATTGAACATTTAATTTGAAGGATTCTGATAATCAAAGTAAAATAAAATTAGGCATAAAAGTTGATTACGTTTATGGGGCTGAGGGAATCATGGAATGAAAATAAAACCAATGAATTTTTCTTGACGTGTGCAACTCAATCATACAGAGATTGAGTCGTACACAGCACAATCTATTAACAATACAATATGAATAAATAATGTTCAATTTTTAAAGATTAAATGAGAGAATTTAGTAATAAAAAAGAGAGAAAATATCAATTTTTTACTCTCAAATTTAGCCAAGTGTATCAATTTTCATCTTAAAATTTTAATTTCATTCAATTGAACGGTATAAAAGTTGCAATTTTTATATTTTGTTTAACTTCGGCTAAGTCCATCCACTAATTCTATTGAGAGAAAAACAGGGTTGAAGTCTAATGAAACTCTCAAATTTTGACAAAAATCAAAAGTCTTGGTCAATTTTATGAAAGAAAAATATGATAAAATTCTTCTGAAACTCTCTAATTTTGACCCAACCAAAAGTATGGTGGATTGTTGAATAAATCTTTTAAAACTTACCGACCAAAAAAAAAAAATATATATATATAATAGTGTCTTTATCTAAAGTTCTATACCAATTTTGTTCTAGAAATATATTTTATAATTCATTGAATGAATATTAGTTAATGATTTTTTTCCTTAAAAAAATTTAATTTTTACCCTGAACTTGACAATCTGTATCAATTTTTTACTCCAAACTTTCAATTTCATCAAATTTCAATTTAAACTTTGATAAATGTATTGTAATTTTTACCTTATGATAAACTTTCATTAAAAAATTGTCAATGAAAATATTTCCATGTGAATTTATGAATATAAAACATATGTTTACTACGAAATTAATGAAGCTTAAAGAAAAACGATACTGAAGTTGGATTTTTGTTGAAATTTGAAAAGTCTTATTCAATCGTCAATGTTATGCATGATTTCATTTTTATTGAAATTAATGAAATTTTTGAGAGATTCTTACTTTACTTTTTATTGAAATTAGTGAATGAATTTAGTGAAAATTGAACATAGGAAAAAAGTTATAACATATTTTTAAATTTAAGGTTTAATATAAAAATTGATATACAACTTGTCAAGTTTATTTTTTTTCTTTCCCAAATTTGTTCTTCAATTCCTTAATTGAAAGTCTATTAAAAGGTAAACATTGTAGTACTTATTCAAGTTCAAAGTAAAGATTACAACATTAATTAAAGACCAAACTCCAATTCAACTAAATTAAAATCTCCGAACAAAAATTGATACACTTTATGAAATTTGGCCGTAAAAAATAATCTTTCCCCTAAAAAGAAAAAAAAAGAAAAGGTTGATTAGGTGGTGGTGGGTGTGAGGAAGCACTGTATTTTTGTGGAGGCTTCTGGATCATCATATCACATGGTACAATCTACAACTACAATCCCTAAAAGTAAATGAAAAATGTGAACAAAATAACACAGCTCATATGCCAGCCAGCCCTTCCTCACTACCAAAAGCTTTTAATAGCTTTTTGGGTTCCCAAAAATGGGTTTTTGGTTTCATTCAGACATTTCTTCCAACACTTGGTGGCCATTGCATCAAATTGTTGTGTACTATGTTTATAGCTTCATTGTCTTTTTATTTCGTACCAATAATGTTCCTCTCTTTTATGGATATATCAAATCCAAAGAACGGGTATTTTTAATTTTTAACTCTTAATATCTATACAAATCTAACCCGTAAATCAAATATGTTGATGGGTTTTTAATTTGAATGGAGGTAGAAATCCCACGTCCGAATTTTTCAATTTTTCTTCCTCTCCATCATTGGACAAATTATTCAATGTGACCGCCACAATGTCTCATAATAATCACTAGATATAAATTAGAGTATTTTTTTCTCTCTATCCAACGATGAAAAACTGCTAATCACATCGTGATAGTCTCACCGAATAATTTCTCCAATCATTGAGAGGGATAAAAAAAAAAAAAGGGAATGCAATAAATAATTAGGAAATGAAATGTTTGCATCTTATAAAAATCATACCAAAATGCAAGAAGGATTAGAAGGGTTTGGGCCCTCCTTTGAGAAGAAACAAACGGCCAATAATTTAGGCGCTTAAATAGACGACAAATGTAATGCAAATGATATCATTTGGCATAGACATTAGTTGGTTTCTTGTTGAACACGCGATGCAAAGATTTTGCAAGCCTAGCAAATCCCCATTGTTCATGCTATTTTCTATTTTAATCCATACTTGTTAACATTTTTTTTTCTTACCGAAATAACGGTATGAGTAAAATATTTATGTGGATAAGTATTTGAACTCCGTTTTCAAAAAAAAAAAAAAAAGTATTTGAATTCGAAATAGTTTTAGTCGTTTCTTAAATGATTAATGTAAAAATTAAAGACAAGCACAAACAATTTCGTTCCTAAAGTAATTTGATAGACAAAAATAAAATATTAAAACAATTTAAAGAATAAAATAAGATTTAAAATTTTATGTAACTTTTTTCTAAAGCTTTAATTGTTCTCACACTCTCGTATTCTCAGTATTCTTATAATTTTATATATTTTATGATCGTTTATTTATTTTGGTTAACAAATTAAAAAAATCTCAAATATCAATTATTCATAAGTTAAATTAAATAGTTGAATACCATCATGTAAAATTTGGAAAGTGACGTCTCATAATAAGTCCTACCACATTAACTTTTCCATGAATAAATACAACTATGTAACATATACAAAAATGTGACATTAGCTGTCACACACAATACTTCGTACCCATATTAATCTTTCTCGATACTATTTAATGACTAAGAAATTTAAAAATATAGAAATAACTTTACCACCCATTTAAGTCTACCCCAAGTAATTTATGAATTAAAAGACAAGAGAAAGGTGGGTGAGGAAATAAAATAATAATCAAAGGGAGGAAGGTATCTTATCAATAGAGTAATAATTGAGGGTTTTTTAGCAAAAAAAAAAGAAGAAGGTTTTTAAGGGTAGGAAAGAAAGCACACAAAACACGCTTGAGAGGTGAATGATTGAGGGAGTTGGAATTATTAATAAATTAATAACAACAAAATGAAAATAACGTGTCAAATGTATTGTGTAGCGTAGATCAACGACACGGCTACCCCCTAATTAAATTACTAACATAAGAGAGAGAAATTAATTCATTATTGGAACCATACATCATCAAATTTTGACACCAATTTTCATCTTTTGTTTTTTCATGATGTCTATCACTTTAGCATTATTAACTATTTTTTTAATCCCTATGTTTGAACTTTGAATGGTGTTTAATTCATGATTTTTATGATTTTTTTAAAAGTTGTAGACTTTGATCAATTTTCTAAAATATAGGGGAAGAGATTAAAGTTCAGACTATATGAGGATGAAAAGTAGGAAACCTTTACTCCATGAGTTTTTAATGACATGCTGTGGCAAATCTAGAATTTTATGTCAGGGCACAAATTCATATAAAGTTAAAATATAGGTTTAGTCTCTGAACTTTTAAGTTTGTATCAATATGGTCTTGAACTTTAAAAAGTATTTAAGTTTTTGAACTTTTAATTTTATTTCTAATAGAACTCTTAAAATTTATCTCTAAATTTTTAATTATATGTCTAATAAATCCTTAACTTATTTGATATTTTATAAAATTCACGTATCTAATAAATATAATATGTTAATTTTTTTAATATTTCGGATATATCAGAGACCCTATTGGATATAAGATTAAAAATTCAAGAACATATTAAACATTTTTAAAGTTAAGAGATTTAGTAGACATAAATTGAATGTTTAAGAACCTATTAAATATTTGTTAAAGTTGAAGGACTCGATGGACTCAAATTTAAAAGTTTATATATAAATATAATTTTAAATACTTGGATATATAACATTAGATTAAGTAATATTAATCACAAAATTATAATCGTTATACAATTATCTACATAAATAAAACAAAGGATGAAACTTTGAAATATTTACTAAAATGTTTTTACAAATAGAATTACATTTTTTATGCAATTATTTTTTCTAAAATAATTTAATAAAGAATAAAAAAAATATTTGTATATTTGTGTGTCCACACGGAGAAATATATATATACCACATTTGAAAATGTACTAAATATTAAGGGGTCGTTTGGGGCTTAATAATGAGTTGGGTTGAGTGGACTAAAATAGCCCACTCCTTGTTTGGCCCACCAACTATTATAAACGAGGGTTTATATAACCCTACCCACCGTTTATGAATAGTTCGCATTATTTCACTCCGCACGGTTTCTTATACAATTCCACGGGTTTGATCACTTCTCTCCAAGCGTCACTGTTGTGAGGTTGGTATCTGTTCCCATTTTCCTCAGTTTTCCTCTATTCTCGTCTTCTTTGCCTTCTTCACCGAATGGTTTCAGTTGAGTTCGATCGTTTTTTTTTGTTTCATCCACTTTGTCCTTCGGTTTGGTCTGTTTTCCTTCACCATCTTTGATCGTTTGGTGATCTGAGGTTCGTTTTCGATCTTTTTCTTCCCTTTTTTAGATCTAAATTGCTGAAGTTTATTTCCCTTCATCTCTGGCTCTTTTTGCACTCAATCGCTGAAACCAATACTTCAATCCCATATTTTTTTCTCCACGGCTGAAACCTTAACCCCAACCAACCTCATATTTGTGTTTGTTCTATTTTTTTTTCCAGATTCGTAACCTTGACCATTCACTCCCCTTACTGCTTCGAGTCCCTTGCCGCTTTCGTTGCTGTTCCCTCATCCTCTATATCTTCATCTCCATTGATTGTTTCGATATATGAAGCTGCATGCTCCATTTGATGGAAACAGGCCTGTAATTGCCTGGTAGGGGACATCCGAACAAAAAACGAAACTTGGTGATCACTAATGAAGGTTTGTTTTGCTTTCTTTTTCACCGGCCAATGATGAGTTCCCATTGAGATTATTTGTTGATATTGACATGGTTGTTGTGAAATTCTTCATTATGTTTTTTTTTACTACTCACGACAATATTTGTTGTCATATTTGTTTTGATTTAACATTTGTTCCTTGTTTTTTGTAAATTTCATCTCATGGCTGATTTTGTTATGTTTTTCTTATGAGTTTCCATTGAGCTTATTTGCTAAGATTGATATGGCTGTTATAAAATCCCTTCATCATGTTTTTTTTTAATACTAATTGCAATTGTTTTTACTATCCACGGCAATATTTGTTGCCATATTCATTCTGATTTAATTTTTGTTCTCTGTTTTTGGTATAATTCTTCCATGATATCCATTTTAGTCTTTTTTTTTTTTTTTTATCACTTTGTTGTATTTTGCTCTTTATTTTTTTTTTATCACTTTGTTATATTTGACGTTCGATCCTTGTTGGTGGAACAACTATATTCTCTGAAATTCTATTTCTATGAATGAATTTTGAGAAATATCTCTGAAGGTGGTCTAAATTGAATCAAAATTTTCATTACTATTGTTCTTTGATTTATGGAACAACCATGTTCTTTGATATATGTTATATTTTGTTTAGTTGGTGGTTGTGTGCCTTTAATGAGGTGGAGTGATAATTCTCATTCATGAGGATTATTTGGCCTTTAAACTTAGTTATATTTGTGATTTTTATTCATATTATTTGATGAAAAATAAAAAAATGCTTGAATTTAATCACATGATTGATGGAAGACCTTTAAATTAAGTAAGTTGAGAAAAGAAAACAAAAGAAGAAAAAAATTCACACTTACTTAATGTTTTGGTGCAGAATTTTCGTGGAATGCAACAACAGTGCAATTGTTATGCAATTGCAATCTGGCAGATCTAGAATTTAAGTAAAAAACGAGAATTTCGAGATTTTGAAGGAAATTTGACCCACGAATTCATCAAGATAATTAGCCATGATTGTCCATCAACCAAGAGGGAAACCCTAGCATGAGATCCCTATAAATATTGAACAAAGAAGCCGAATAAAGAGAGCTCGATTGGAGAAGATTTTCGTTCACGTTTTTTGGGTTTCCTTACTTTATGCAATTTTCATTTTAAGCTTTGTAGTTGTTGTTTTGTATTCATTTCTTCCTCATCTTAGTTCGAATCTCTTCCTTAATCCTATCTCAACGAAGTTGATGTTGGTAAAAAGCAAAAACTTATTCGATTGAGCTCGATTTGGGAGGAAGATCTTCATTTCTTTTTTGGGTTTCTTTCATGAACGACAGTGTTCTTTATTTTTATTTTCTGTTTTTTTTTTTATTTATTTATTTAGAGTTAGCTACTGATTGTATCTTCTTTTTAGCATTTTAATAAAGTTATAAATTCTTCTATTTTGCTTCAGAGCATTCTTTTGACATAATAGAATTTCCATACAAGTTTGCTTGCTAGAATTCTTTAGTTTATTTCCAAATTTTCTTTTCTACCAATGAATTACTTTAATTTTAGCTTACTATTTTTTTTTGTTAATTTAATTATGATGAGCTAAATTTTCTTTGGGATTCGAGTTTGTGAATGCCATAGAGGAAAGATGTAAGGCTCGATAGCAACACAATCTAGCTAATTCTTGAATTAGTGTTTGCTTTTGGTGAAATTAATGTTGGGTAAACCCTAGTTGGCCATCTAGTGTTGCTTTCCAAGCTAAACTTAATACCGAAGGGGTTAAGGGAAGAGGATGTCGCAAAAGCAATGGAGGAAAAGGCTTAGACATAAGTCTTGAAACATCGACCCTAGACATAGGGCGAGACTCCAAAACAACTAGAATTGCGTGCAAAAATATCTAAGTTAGATTAGCCATAGAAATATAGGTTTAATCACTTAGTCTCCTAAAGATACTTCATAGAAGGTCGAATAGGAGTTGAATTCGGTTTACTTAGTTCTTGAGTTAGCTATGATTGCAATTGCTTTCTTGTTGCATTTTCCTTCCAAAGGGGCATTAGCAACTTGAATCCCTTTTTCATTTCCATTGAATTTTCAAATAATTTTATTTTAGTCAAAACACCTCACAAAACTTTTCACCCATGGTTACCTTAAGTTGCAATTTGTCAACAATCTTGTGCCAACTAAAATTTGTTTTATTAAACCCCGTTCCCTTGGGTACGATACTCTGGAATACTTCCAGTTTCTTTATTACTTCGATCACGTGCACTTGCGTGTAGCGAAATGCGTGTAGCGAAAAGCACCGATCATGGAGGTATTCATTTCTTTCTAAAAAAATGTACCATTGCCTCTGTTTTTTTAAAAGGGATGGTTAAGGTGGTATTAATGGTGTTGGCTTATCTCACTAGTTCTCTTAAATTTGCTAGGTGCACTAATAAGTGCACTCAACCCTTTGCTAACAACTACTCTTCCATCATCTCTTCTTTATATATAACATCATACTTATGCTATACTTTGAGGAGAACACCACACTCAAACTTCTGTGCTATGTTTAGTGAGTTCCTTCTTACCACTTCTCTATCCATTTCTTTCATATATATATATATACATACATACATACATATATATGCTTCATTTATTTTATATTTGAGAGTTTCTATTAATATATCTTATCCCACATGTGTAAGGGTCTACTTACTGGAAATCCAATCACATTTGATGCCTGTTCGCTCATCATCGCCTACGAAAAGGTCATTTTTTTTTCTCACTTGCATGTATTTAAGTATACAATTGTTAGAGATTGGTACTAATTTTTATTTTTTATATTGCAGGGTTAGAAAGTACGTCATTCCTTGTTCTTTGAGGTTCGTTAATTTAAAGCTGAAGATTCTTTCATTATGTATTTGTATGGCACATTAGATCACTTTATTTCCTTATGTATTCAATGTACACACTGAGACACTTGATTTTCAGTATGTATTTTTCTTATACTTGAAAATGTGTATGTTTTATATTTTATTCTTTAGAACAGTTTGGTCACGTGTTATATATAGATTGAAGTATTTATGATGGAATTTTAACCCTTTACCAAGCATGTGTGGATACAAAGTATTATTATTATTATTTAGCTTTTTTGGATGCAACAAAAAAAAATGAAAAAATAATGCAAAACAAAAAAAATGAAAAAAAATGCAAAACAAAAAGAATTCTATTTTTAATAAATAGAAAGGGGCGGTTTTGAGAGAAAATATTGCTTTTTTTTTTTTTTTTATAAGTAAAACAAAAAATGAAGTTTGAACATAAAAAAATGAGGGTTCAATAGAAAATATGATGCTTTTATTTGAAATAAAACAGAAAATGAGTTTTGTATTCAAATTAGGATTCTGATTGTTAATTAAAACAAAGAAATGAAATTTGGAAACAACTAGTTGTAGGCGCTTTTGGATTAAGAAGAAGAAAAGGAAATTTGAATGAGACATATGATGTTTTCTTTAAATTAAAACATAAAATGAATTTTGCATACATAATATGATGCTTTTTTTAATTAAAAAAATTTGAATTCGGATACAACCAATTTTTAGTCTTTTGTGGATAAAAAAAAAAAAAAAGAAATTTGAATGACAAATATGATGCTTTCTTTGAATTAAAACATAAAATCAATTTTCCATACATAGGATGTTTTTTTTTTTTTTTCTAATTAAAAAAAAAAAGAACTTTGGATACAACCAATTTTAGGCTTTTTTGGATAAAACAAAAATAAGAAATTTGAATGAGAAACATGATGCTTTCTTTGAATTAAAAAATAAAAATAATTTTGCATACATAATAGGATGTTTTTTGTATAATTAAAAAAAAAAAACTTTGGATATGAGAAATTGTACACTTTTTTGGAGTTAAAAAATATGAATTTTCAATGAGAAATATGATGCTTTCTTTGAATTAAAACAGAATATCAATTTTCCATGCATAGTAGGATATTTTTTTCTAATTAAAACAAAAAAAAAAAAAAAGAACTTTAAATACAACCAATTTTAGACTTTTTTGGATTATGCAAAAATAAAAAATTTGAATGAGAAATATGATGATTTCTTTGAATTAAAAAAGAAAAATAATTTTGCATACATAATAGGATGTTTTTTTTTTTTTTTTTGTATAATTAAAACAAAAAAAATGAACTCTGGATACAAGAAATTTTACACTTTTTTGGAGTTAAAAAAAATATAAAGTTTGAATGAGAAATATGATGCTTTCTCTGATCCTAAACCCTAAACCAAACTCTAAACTCTAAACTCCAAACCCTAAACCCTAAACTTAAACCCCAGACCCCAAACCCTAAACCTCAACCAATCTCTAAACCCTAAACCCAACCACAAAGCAAACCTTAAACCCAATAAACCACTAGACCCTAAACCCCTAAACCACAAATCGAACCCAAACCCCAAACCCTAAGCCCATAAACCAAACCCAAACTTAAAAACCCTAAACTCATAAACTAAACTTAAAAACCATAAACACAAAACTTAAAAACCTTAAACCTAGTTAGTATTTGATTGACTGATTGTAACTCAAGGATTTATAGATCATGGGTTGAACCCATGGGAACTAGTTTCCATATTGGATGGAAGTAAATAATATATTAGACGTTTGTCTTTCAGGAACCAAGCTAAATCGTTTCCTATATTATGGACTCACGGGAACTAGTTGCCATATTGGCAACCTTCACTTTATCACAACATCATTTACTTCTAAGATTAGAACTGTATATGAACGACCATAGAAGAATAGAACACCAATCACCCTACCTCAGACATCACATTAGGCAACTAGCATTCTTTATGCCCATCCACGAGTCTAACTTATGTTGTCGTGAGAGTACGTGGATGGGCAGAAGATGTTTTTCCATATTATGTACTTTACTTAAGACAACAAGAGGTTTAGTCAGAACAGAGGTCATAGATGTAGAAGAGATGGTGGCCATGTTCATGCACATCTTAGCCTATGATGTTAAGAACCGAGTAGTTCGTAGAGAATTTGCAAGGTCTGGTGAGACCGTTTTTAGGCATTTCAACTTAGTCCTTAATGCAGTATTATGACTACACGATATACTACTGAAGAAACCAGAGTCGATCACTAACTCTTGTACAAATGAGAAATGGAAATGGTTTGAGGTACAAATCATTTTTAAATCCAACAATAATATAATGAATATCATTTATTGTGTGAAAGCAGAATTGTCTCGGTGCATTAGATGGTACGTACATCAAGGTCAATGTAAGTGCCAGTGATCGCCCAAGGTATAGGACGAGGAAGGGTGACATTGCGACCAATGTGCTTGTTGTTTGCGATACGACTGGAGAATTCATATTTGTCTTACCAGGGTGGAAAAGGTCCGCAACTGATTCTCGAGTGCTTAGGGATGCAATATCACGACCTAATGGACTGAAGGTTCCAAAGGGTAATGAGCACCTTCTTAATTGTTAACCATCCTAATATTAGGACAATAGATTAAACGGTTCCACATTGTACATGATATTATTATCTATGCGATGCTGGGTACCCTAATGCAAAGGGTTTTTTGGCAATGTATAGAGGAGAATGCTACCATCTGTTCGAATAACGTGGATGAGGGAATGCACTGACTACTCCAAGAGAATTTTTTAAAATGAAACATTCTTTTGCAAGGAATGCGATTGAGAGGGCATTCAGACTGCTGAAGGGTAGATGAGCCATTCTTAGAGGAAAATCATACTACCCAGTACAAATCTAATGTCGAACCATCACAGTGTGTTGCATCATTCAAAACCTCATCAACCGAGAGATGGGAGAAAGTGTAATGATTGATGACTTGGACAAGGTGGACTCGGCTTCTGTTACCATTGGGGGAACAACATCAATTTCATTGCGACTTTTAATGAATGGAGCCAGTTGAGAGATGATTTGGCCCAACAAATGTTTTTCGAATGGGAGTTACGTAATAATTGATGATTTCTTGGTTGTTTTGTTATATTATGACTTCTTTATGTTTTTGGATATATTTGAATTAACTGTTGCTTTGGAACCACGATGTTGTACTATAATTAAGTATGTTATGTATTTTATTTCAAAAAGTAAACGAAGCATTCTCTTATGTTCGAGCTAAACTGTGCAACGATGTATGTATGCATTTAGCATAATGTCAGGTGCAACGAGAACCCCCAAGCACTTATGGACGAAGAATGAGGACACAAAGTTGGTGGAGTGCCTTGTGTGGTTGGTCCAGTTCGGCGGGTGGAGATCAGACAACGGGACATTCTGACCTGGTTACTTGATGCAACTGCAATGTATGATGAGGGAAATGATACCAGATAGTGAAATTCAGTCAAACACCATTGATTGCAGAGTTCGAACCCTTAAAAAATAATATCATGCGATTATAGAGATGCTAGGATCGGGTTGCAGTGAATTTCGTTGGAATGACAAATTTAAATGCATTGAGGTGGAGATGGAGACTTTCGATGGATGGGTAAAGGTAAGATTGTATAGTCCCCTTATAACTTTTATGTAACATTTTATAACATATACTTTTATCCTCATGCAGGGTCATCCGATTGTAAAAGGGCTGCGAAATAAGTCGTTCCCCCACTTAGCTGCGGAGATGCCTGGGGATATGACATCCAATGTAGGAGAGCATATGGATGAAGAGATTCACCTTGGTGGCTCCCAGGAATACTATGTCCCAATACCGCCGGGGTCAAACCCAGGAATGGACATGGCTCAAGAGGAGATACAAGGAACACCCACCAATCGAAACAATGCAGTAGGGACTTCCTCTAGGGGTAGTAAGAGGAAGTGATATTCTTATCACTCTGAGATGGTAGAGGTGGTACGAAATGCTATGAATATGCAATCGACCCACCTGAAGATGATTGTAGAATGGCCAAAAGAGAAGGGTGGAGTGGAGGTCGAAGTATGCGCATAAATTGTGAGTAAGCTGTATAAGATCCTAAAGTTGAATAATCGGGCCAGAGGGCATATTATGAATATCCTCTTCTGTGATGTCTTGGCGTCCGAGAGCTTCTTGTCTATTCCTCCAGAGTTGAAATTCGACTACTACCAGCTTCCTCGAAAAAGACGACATATCAACCCTTCTTCATACTACTTTTTTGGATGATAACAAACTATATATTTTTTTTAAACTATGTATATATTATGATATTCTTTTGTGCCATTCGGGTGGTGGCTTCTATTGACAACTATCTCTCATTGAAAACCCTTTTTTTATGTACCTATGGAGTTAGAAGATAAGTTGTCATTATACATCTCAAAATATGAAGCTTATATAATGAATGATAGCAATTATTTTGTGCATCTCAAACTCCAAAATGGTCAACTCATGAAACAAATATTTTTTATTTCAAATTTGAAAAATTGATATTTAATATAGCATTACTTGTATAATACAAAAAAAAGTTGAAAAAAAATTGTCAGCATAAACACAACATTTAAAACTCTATATTAAACAAATCTGCACTTGTTGGAATAGAAATTTTGGCCAATCAGAAATTGCCACGTCATTACCCAACATTGATGACGAAATTATATTTAATTAGAGATTAATTAAATTAGCAAGTATCCCTATATTAAATTATGGCGAATCTCAATATACAATTGGGTTATATGAAATTTGGGCTAATTTTAGACGAAAATCCAAAGGGCTAGGCCCTAAAGTTAGCCAAACCCAGTCTAAAGGTTAAGCCCAAAGTCAACCAGGCCCAGTCCGACTGACAAGCCCAAGCCCACCTGGGGAACTCTATAAATAGAGAGCTCCCTCCTCCATTTTGGAGGTTCAGAAGTTGAAACTCTCTAGAGAATTTAGAGAGAATTCAGAAACAAATACCAGAAAACTCCCTAAACCTTTGAAGATCAAACACTCTCTGAACTAGAGTCTTGTAGACTAGAAGACTTTAAAGATCGAGAACAAGTTACAAAAGCCCTCGAGACAAATTCACATTCGAGAATAAGCTGCAAAGCCCTCGAAACAAATCTACATTCGAGAACAAGCTGCGAAGCTCTCGAGACAAATCTACATTCGAGAACAAGCTGCAAAAGCCCTCGAGACAGATTCACATTCGAGAACAAGCTACAAAGCCCTTGAAACAAATCTACATTCGAGAACAAGCTGCGAAGCCCTCGAGACAAATCTACATTCAAGAATAAGCTACAAAAGCCCTCGAGATATATTCACATTCGAGAACAAGCTGCGAAGCCTTCGAGACATTTGTACATAAGAGAGAAAGAATCAGAGGATAAACATTAGAGATTATATTCCACTAAATTGAAATTAATACAAATTAAATTCATTTACACGTGTCTCAAATCAAATTAAATTAAATCTCGTGTAAACAGCACTCTCAACACAGACTATTATAACTCAGACTGAAATACTCTACACTTCAAATACAGACTATTATAACTTTTAGACTATAATAATCATAAACTATTATAACCAATTCTACGATTATTTCTAGCATTTAAAAAAAGTAAATAAAACATAAAACATAAATGTAAAAAATTGCACTAGCTCTCTGGCGCGCAAGTCCTCTGAACACTGAACCAAGTGATAACTTCGATGTTTATGGTAAAGCCATATATATATATATATATATAAAGAAGTAGAATTTTTGACGGCAGAATACCTTCCGTCACTACTTTTAGCCAAAGTGGCGATTAATTTCTATATGTTGCTCGATTTGCTTTGTTTGTAACTTTGGCCGAGCAATGACATGGTATATATCATTGCCAAACTACTGTTTTTCTCTCTATCTTTTTTATTTCACATCTTTTTCTCGTGGCTCGATTTTAGGGAGATATTTTCAAATTTTTGTTCTCGTGATAGTGACATTTGCCCTATACTTGTCGCTATTAGGGCCAATGAAAAGATTTTTCTTGATTTGTTCATAGCTTATACCTTCTTGTGCATACCATGCAATTTTTATTTATACTCATGATGATCTTAGCCCTAGTCCTAGACCGAAATTTAAAATTTTCATGTAAAGTCTATCGATGTAGGTAACCTAATATTTTTGTAATGAAGAAGAAAATATAATTAATATCAACATCTTCATCATAACGAGATCATTTATTTTAATGTATTATTTATGATAATATATTTTCTAGAAGCCAATTATATATATTACAATAGGGTTGTATTAATGCTTATAGTTAAATATGAGAACAAAAAATCACACCTAAACCTCAATGAAAGGTACGTAGATTCTTTAGGGATCTTTTTTTTTTTGGGCCAAGTCAAGAATTTGGGAAGAAAGTTTCATAATACAAAACAACCATACAAGCAAGGAAAACAACAAGAACATAAAGTAGAGATGGGAAAAAGTAACATATGGGGGCATAAAATAATAATTGAAAGATTGATATATAATAATTTTTTTCCTATAAAAAATTGAAAATGGGAGAAGGGTGATGGAATTGCTCTGCTGGGTCTTATTAAAGAACAATTTTCCAACTATTTCTCTCAATTATATGAACCATTTGGGCTGGCTATGATTATGACTTTATATTATAACATTATAAATTTGTATAGTTTATGTTAATAATACATATAAAAATATCATTGGGTTTGGATTTAATTATTGCTCTTTTTTCAAGTTGATGAGTTTGGTTGACTTGTTCGAAAGATACATCAACGGATGCAATACAATTCTAATTTTCCTTCACTATTTTTATTTTGTAGGGATTAATTAATCAATCTATTTCTAATTTGAAATCATAAAGTTACTTATATTTGCGATTATTCCATGAAAAAAAGAGAATTAATTAACTTTTTTTTTTGACATGGAAAAAAGAATTAATTATTGATTGGTGAGAAAAGGTTTTTTTTTTCAAAAAAATAAAATAAAAATTAATGCGACAGTTTTATATGAGACTAATTACTGAGTTTAAAAAATTCAGAGTAAAATTTCTATATAAATAAATATTTAATTTATTCCAAGAAACCTAACTTTCAAAGACAGACCTAAAAGATGTTGAAAAATGTTTTTTTTCTTTTTATTTATTTATTTATTTTAAAAAATGGAGATGTTCAAAGCAAGTTGTTGCCCACAGTATTATGGTTAAAGCTCTATCTTTCCAAATTCTAATGTCTTTTCACACATATTATCGAAGTGAGCATAAATCAATAGTAATTAATATATGCCTACAATCAAGAAGTTAGAGGTTCAAATTTTCTACTTCAAATATTGTTGAACTAAACAAAAAGATAAATTTTGAAAATGACTCTTAATTAGATTTTTAATAGTCTTAATTAGGCTTTAAAAAAAAAACCAGACCATTCCATATCCAAGGCCGGTGATTCCTACATGTATATGAAAGTCATATTTTATAATAGAAAACGATAGTAAATTAAAGAAAAAAAGTTTGCCTAATTACATATCGTACCTTCAATTTTAAACACTCATATATTTTATGAATTTGCTCATCCTACTCTGGTTAGTTAATTATAGGGGGAAAACATCAATTTTTACGTGTAAACTTGTCAATATAGCAATTTTTATCCTAGACTTTTAATTTCATCAAATCACACTTTAATTTTTTTAGTTGAAAAATCGTTTAAAAAAAGTATTTTCATATGCTTTTAATAAATTATAAACATATGCATGGTACAAAATTGATAAGATTTAAAAGAAAAATGACATTATTCGAGCTAAGTTTTTGTTAAAATTTGTGAGTTTTAACAATATTATTCGATGGCTAATTTTTGCATTAATCAAACTTAATTTGTGCAAAATTTGATATTATTAAAATTATATTAGTGAGTTTACAAAGATTTTTCCATCATTTTTTGTTAAAATTAGTGAGTGATCGAATTAGCATAAATTGAATGGATGGTAGAAATTGCAATACTTATATAAGTCTATGGTCTAATTTGATAAAATTAAAATTTTAGGGTGAAAATTTATACAAACTTGATAAGTTTAGGGGTATAAATTGAATTTTTTTCCTTAATTATAACGTAGGTATACGCACGTAAAATAAGCTATTTCTATTAATTTCGTTAAAAATAATGGTAAATGTTAATGAAAGGGTATGGTATTTAAATTTTACAAGCCATTACTATATATATATATATATAATTTATAAAATAGACCAATAGTGATTCATAACCATCCCCATATGAAATCCATCACATCAAGAATTCCTCTCTTGCCAATCAAATAGTTTTATGAATATTTTTTTTTTAGGTAGGGTGGGAATTCAAACTTTTGATCTCGTGATCGAAGGTACATGTTTTAGAAGAGAATAATGTATCTAATTTTATTTTATTTTATTATCAAGACAAATTGTATCTATCATTGTACAGTAAATTAAATTAACATTTCCCTAACTAGTGAATAATTTAGAAATACCATGCATGCATCTTGGTTAGTGTCAAAAGCAAAAAGGCATCTTTCTTCCCATTAGGAAGAATTCTAATTTGGACCAAATAATTCTCATGGCTACCTCTAGAATGATTCATATCATAGAACCAATTAAGATGCAAATGTTAGTCTCATTTGGACCACCAATTTACTAATAACTACAAATATTATTAGTCTTATTGCTTTTGCCCTATATATTGACTATAAATGCTTCACATAGATTTGATATCTAGAAAATTTTCTTGTTAGCACAAGAAATCTCCTTTGATTGATGACATGAAAAGACAATCCCCTTACCAATTTTTTAATAATATAAACTCTATGAGCCTTTCAAATTGCCTTTCGATAAGTTAAAGCTGTCCAAAACTTGAACTCATTGTACCAGTATCTCTATCCTAGGCCAAGCAATTCTTTATAAACTAATGTTTAATTTTTTTGCATCAACTTGTTGAAAGAATAACGTCTGTATTTCTATTATTTTATTTGCTTAAAATGGTACTCATTAGGTTTAATTTTCAAGTGAGAAAGAATGCAGTCCAATCATAACTTTTGAATTTGAAATTGAATAATCTTGTTTTTTAGTTCAACAACATGTAGAAGGGAACCTTTGACCTCTTGATCGAGTGCCAATAGTATATACTTTAATCAATTGAGCTATGCTCAAGTTGGCTGAAATTGAATAATCTTAATACTATCATTTTATTGGTAATTTTATTTTATTTTATTATTTTTTTTAGTACAACAAATGTGGAGTATGGAGATTTAAACTCCGACCTCAAGAAAAGGAGTACATGCCAATTACTGTTGAGCTATGCTCACGTTGGCCGTGGTAATTCTATTTAAGATGCTTATACTCTAGTCAAAATAATGAAGTGAAATTGGGATGGATGACCTAAAATTTTGGGCCCTAATGATATATAACCTAGTTTCTAAAAATAAGGCTATATAACCTTTTGCTTACGTCACAACCAAAGCGAGAGAATGTGAGAGAACGAGAAACCTGACGACAAGGAGAGAGACGAAAACCTGACGAGAGCAAGAGGGACGAGAAAAAATCAACCCACACATTTTTCTCTATCTCCTTGTTCTCCAGAGCCACGCATTTTTCGACGAATCTCTCACACTCTCTCGCATTTCCAACAAATCTCTCATTCTCTCTCCCATTTTCGATGCAAACCATAAGCGCGGGCAACCTCCATTCAGTTTGGGAGTCTAGATCGGGTGACCGATGTTCTTCCGGAGAGTTTTTTCCTTCATGTGTTACTTTCAGCGATTGTAACATCTCTGACCTATGTGAACAGTGGTTGCAGACAATGAGTGCGCGATTTTTCAGTGTTGTTTTGGCAAATCGATTCCAACGACCTTCCTCCCTCATTTCAATGCGATTTTTGGTGTTGTTCTGTGGGTCTCGATGGTGTTGGTCTGTGTGAACTATGAAGCAGTCGTGGGCCTCGATGGTGTTATTCCTCTCGTCTCTCACTCTCATCGGGTTTTCTCTTCATCTCGCTTTGATTGTGACATAAGCAAAAGGTTATCCATCGTTATTTTGAGAAAGTCGGTCATATTTCATTTGGACTGAAAATTTTAGCTCATCTGTATGAAAAACTCAATAATTAAATTAAAATCAATTGTCACACTTGTATAGTTGCACTTATCCCATCCCACCAAAACCACTTCTTCTTACATTTAATTCATTTTGCTTTCTCTATATAGTATTGTGTGACATATTTGATGATAGGAAAAGGGTCCTATGCTTTGACATATGTAAATATATAAAATTATATATTTTTTGGAACCATGTTTATTTTAAAAAAAATTAGTGGTTTATTTTATATAAATTAAACACAAATGTTATTAAATAATATATAGCATTAATCAAACATGTCATTTTCACCTTTTTTTCCCCTAGTATTATATGTTGTTTAATTAAAACAAAGACCTATAAGCTCAACAAAAGCACTGCTTCCAAAAAGACAAACCCACTAACTTAACCAATAACCAACTAGTCTTTGATCATTAGAAAGTAATCATTAACCTAAAATAAATTTCTTAAGAAACTAAGTCAAAATGCCATTTTCAATATTTAGAATTATAATAGATTCACTTTAGATGAGCAAATTCCAAATTTTAATTTTTTTTAATGAATTTAAAACAAGAAAAAAATTGAATGATTTTTAGTTAAATATTTCATGTTTCGTTGTTATTAGAACAAAACTTTAAGAAACAAAAATTTAAATTTAATTCATTCTTTAATCTCTCTCTCTCTCTTTTTTTTCTTTAAGAAACATTCTTTAATCTCAATTGATCATTATTGTTTTTAATGACCCATCTAATGCTGAGATCAATTAGAATTTTATATTATGTTAAATTACTATATACTCAAAAATTTTAGAAAAGAATATACTTGAAATATTACATGTTAGAGATAATTAATTCAGTAATTTATTTTGGCCTTGGGCCAACCTATAGTAGTTATAGAAACAATCTAATATATGAATTATTAAGAATCTGTTAGATAATGATTTTGTTTTCATTATATGTTTTTAAATTTGGTTACTAATAATTTATTTATTTTACCAACCTTTTGGAAATATTTTTAAAATCCTCCAAAATATCTTTATCCTAAAAATAATGAAATTAGTAAAATTAAACAAGATTTTTTTTTAAAAGTTTAACAACATTTGGAGTAGGGAGATTTGAACACGTGACCTCTTGATCGAGGGTACATGCCAATTATATATCGCTGAGCTAAGCTCACTTTGACAAATTAAACGTGATCTCACTTTATAGTAAAGTCTAGTAATTACTAAATTTTATGATCTAGGTTTAATTTCAATTTGGTTGGTCCCTATAGTTTATTTATTTATTTTTTAATTTGGTTCAAATACTTTTGGTTAAACCTTATAACTTATCTCTATTGTTACCTTTTTTTTTTAGTTCAACAATATTTGGGGTAGGAGGATTTGAACCTCTAACCTATTGGTCGAGAGTACATGTCAATTATCGCTAAACTATACTCACTTTGCCATCTCTATTATTATTTTGTTGGATACTTTATGTGTTTTAAATTTATGTGGTAATGAATTAATATTTTCTATTTTTGATAGACTATTAATGTGTTAAGTAGAAAATATTAAGAGAAGAGAATTGGTTTCTTGGGTGTGGATTAAAAATAATTTAGGAACAATCGGTGATATATTTATCTAAATTAGAAGGATGAAATTGAATTATTTTCAAATCAATATAGGATAAAATTGGTAATTTAACAAAAAAAAAACTAATTTAATATCAATCTTGAGATTAGAAATTCACCATTATTATCTCCAACAGATATTGAATTATGGAAACTAGGAAGAGAAAAAATCAATTGCATCCACACAAATATAATATCATAATTCCTAAGTCCTTTTCTCATGCGAATTCAAAAAAAAAAAAAAAAAAAAAAGTCTTTTCCACATGCATCGGCTGTCTGCTTTCCAACCAGGAGCCCATTAAGGTTGGAGAGGAAAACCCATTTTCTTTTGTCTATATGCTTCTAATTTTCCACTATGTAAATGTGTCATTTTCTTAGGAACCTTCCAAATTATGGAATATTATCCTTTCACACCCATTTCCTTTTTTATTTTATTTTTTATCTGGACTAATTTAATGAAAGTCATAAGGTTTTAAGTTATTGTCAAAATGTCACTCATACACCATTCGGGTTTCAACAACAATCATGTTTCAATTTGATATTTTATATCATATTAAAACTCCCCAACCTGAATTAATTTATTGTATATACCTAACTTTTACCGTATAGCTTTGATTAAATAATTTTTTTACTTAAAAGTAAAAGTATTACCTTGCCATATAATTAAGAAAGACGGACTTGAATTCTATTGGTTATTGTCATAAGGTCACTCATACATCATTGAGAGTAAACAAAGTTTAAAATGTCGATGTCGATGCAAATGATATTATATTTGTGTTATTATTTGTTAAATTCTATTGGTTATTGCCAAGCTGGACGAATTGGCTAGAAGCTTCTAGACTCTATTTGGGCTGAGATGTAGGGTGAATTAGTGTCGTATGAGAAAAAGGTTGACTATCAACACTCTTAAATGTGGCGTTCAGATAAATGCCCCCAATTCAAATCCACCCTCTGTACATGTTGCTTAAAGAAAGCCATCCTCTGGCCCTGTTCAATGAAATCAGCCTAATAATTCTCATGGTGACCATGGTCAGGGACGAAGACACTGGAATAACAGCTCAAATAATCGACCTACTTGCCAAGTCTGTGAAAAATTTGGCCATACAACTGTTGTTTACTATTTCCGGTTTAAGAAGGAGGCCAATAATCTAAATCAATCTTAGGAACACTCTTCTAGTGGAAATGGAAATCGCTCCTCAGTTCATCCTAATGCTATGGTGGTTCATAACATGATAGCTTTGCCAGAGATCGTCATAGATGTAAATTGGTACACTGATAGTGAGGCGTCGAACCATGTTACTTCAAATTTGAATTATATGAATCCTAAGGTTGAATATGCATGTAATGATTTAGTTTTGGTTGGTAATGGCTCTCAATAGTGCATATCACATATTCGTTGTTTTGTTATTCCCTCTAAATGTGGATATCTTAAATTGAATAATGTATTGTGTGTACCTCAAATTGCTAAGAACTTGGTCATCATTTCTAAATTAACTGGAAATAACGTTATATTTGTGGATTTTCATACTGATTTTTGTGGACAAAACATGAGGGGAGGAGCTACTAAAGGGAACGCTTAAGGATGGACTCTACCAGATTGATTCTCCTAGACTGTTAGTAAATAAAGGGCTAATCCAGTTGAGAAGTGATGTGTCTATTTCTACTAGTTTTGTTAAGTTTCCTAGTGTCTCTATTGTGACTAAAATTTTGGCTGATGTTAATATAGTTATGACCAAGTCGTTGTTACATTGTCGTCTTAGTCATCCATCTTTAAAGGTTTTGGATCAAGTAATTAAGAGTTGTAATAAACAATTTCCTTTGAATGAGAAGTTAAATTTTTGTGAATCTTGTCAATTTGAAAAAATGCATGCTCTGCCTTCTGCACACTCTGTTTCTCATGCTCAAAACAAATTCGACTTAGTTCATATTGATCTTTGGGGGCCTGCGCTTGTCTATTCTGATGTTGGTTATTGTTATTATGTCCACTTTGTTGATGACTTTAGTCATTTTGCTTGGATTTATCTTTTATGTTGAAAAAGTGATACAGTTGTTGCCTTGAAAGAATTTATCGCTATGGTTATGGATCAATTTCAGACTACTGATAAGGTGATTCAAATCGATGGCGGTGGAGAGTATAAACCAATTCAACAAATCTGCATTCACTTGGGAATTCAAGCTCATGTTTCTTGTCCTTATACCTCGGCACAAAATGGTCGAGCTGAGCGCAAACATCGAAACGTTGTCAAAATGAGACTTACACTGCTTGCTCAAGCTTCTATGCCTCTTCGGTATTGGTGGTTTTCATTTCAAAATGTTATTTTTGTTGATTAATGACTCGCATTCTTCCGTTCTTCAGGGAATTTTTCCCATGGAAGTCTTAATTGGAGAAACATTAAATATTGATGAGTTAAGAATCTTTGGTTGCGCTAGTTACCCAAATCTCAGACCATATTAGGCTCACAAACTGAAATTTCATACTGAGAAGTGTGTTTATATTGGTTCTAGTCCATTACACAAAGGCTTTTGGTGCTTGAGTTCCCTGGGTAGGATTTTTGTGTCTCGCCATGTTCGCTTAATGAAAATGATTTTCTGGTTTTGGAACTCAAACATCTCATATTTTGTCCTCCCTACCAGCTCCCTCTATTACCCGTTGATTTCACCATTTTCTCCCTTTATCTGATAGTTGTAAACCACCTATTAAGGTCTTGTCTCCATCTGCATGAAAGGAATAATCAAATTAAACTCACAACGAAAGCATTGGATCGTCTTTGATTTTATTCAAATTAAACTAAAAAATAAGATTAAGCAAACTTACTTGGAGTAAATATGGAGATATTTTCTGGCGTGTCTTTATCTCCTCCATAAAATCTTCTTGGCTAAGACTCGAACATAAGACTAAGACTTGTGAGAGCGTTTAGAAAGAAAATCTACAAGGGATTGGAGAGGAATAGGCCTAGAGAAAATTCTCTAATTCTCTGTTGAGGACATGTGTGTCATATCTAATGCCTCAACCTAAGGGTACTATTTATAGAGACCAAGAGAAAATCTTTGCCATAATTAAAATATTATATTTCAATATTTAATATATTAAAATATATCTTATACTTATTTGAATCTCATTCAAATCTCCTACGATATTTATTTATTTGAATCTTATTTAAATTTTATAAATATTTTTTCTTTAATGTATCTAATATACATTAATTATTTTAATATTTAATGTATCAAATACAATAAATATATTTTCCTTTTAATATTTAATATATCTAATATATTAAATATTAATTTGAACATTTCAATTTTTTTTTCAACTAAATTGATCTTTTAGTATTAGTATGAGCTAGGAATGAGACCTTATGGACCTATAGATTATAAGCTCCAATAATATAAAATTAATTAATTAAACTCTTTAATTAATCAATTTTCATTCATTAACTCTACGGTCACTCCACTAAAGATCTAAAGTTGCACTTTTATCCACTGTAGGATAAGTTGTGTCCATGGATATAATCACTACATGCAAGTCGATCCATCACGAGTTGTTTGTAATTACAGCTGGGTCAAAAGTTCGTTTTACCCCTGTAATTACATCTTGCACCTTAAGTACCACTGATCCTTTAATGAACAATCTGTTTATAAACTAAGTCCCTCTTGGGCCAGTGAGAGGGTGAGGCCTAATTGTTCAAGTCTCGAAATCAACACTTAAGGGAACTGCTCATCTACTCACCCTATATGGGAAGATGTGAATTTCATATTGTGAGATTATGTTCCCAGCTCTCTATTTGGTCAAGTTCCTAAAATGGTAGGCTTATTGAATCGGCTATAAAAGTCACTCTCACCCATGCAAATCAAAGGACAAACCCACACAGACAGGAGTTCATAACTCACTTAGGATTAAGATCAAGTCGCATATAATCATCATCATAAAATATTAATCTTCTCAATTAACGGATTTATAAAAAGAGATTAAATATTTCGTGGTCCAGTCTTATACGAACTCATTGTATAAGATACCCTTACTTACATGTCTCCACATAAATGATTTGGATTAAATCATTTGTAACTATTACAAAGTGGGCCGTATCAATAGTGTTACCAAGATAAAGCACCCAATCTTATCCATATACTATGACCCTTGAGGTTATTTCTTGAACATGATCCTCTCGTATGTCAACCACATACTGTTCAAGATTACTCATAACTTTAGATTTTTCATATAATGGATAATATTATATTGTAAATATAATAATCAAAATTATTATTAATTATTAAATAAATCATTAATTACGAGGCTTTAAGGCATAAATCCCAACACTACAGACCTATTCCCACAATCTTTGTCTCATACTCTTAGTACATCTCTGCCAACAACCATTAATTCCTATACATAGCTCTGTTCCGACCAATAAATCCCTACCTTCAAACTCACATCCTTCTACATCACCTTCGACTAATAATTCCTTGCCCTGTGCTTCACACGAGCTCTCCATTACCAGTTTTTCCTTGTGATCGAATTTTTCTGCACGCAAGTGAACGTGATCGAAGTAATAAAGAAACTGGAAGTACTCCAGAGTATCGTACCCAAGGGAACGAGTTTTAACAAAATCTATTAAGATGACACAAAAATTATTTGCAAAAATGCAATTGCGGTAACCAAAGTTGTAAAAATGCTTGGGAGGTTGTTTTTGCTAAAGAAAATAAATGAAAAGTCAATAATTAAGAAAATTGGGATCCAAGTTGCTTATGCCTCGTTGGAAAGAAATGTCACTTAAAATGCAATTGCAATCATAGTTAATACAAGAGACTAAGTAAACCAAATTCAACTCCTATTCAATTTTGATTCAACATCTTTAGGAGGCTAAGTGATTAAACCTATGTCTATGGCTAATCTAACTTAGGTGATTTCGCGCACAATTCTAGCAGTTCTGGAGTCTCACCCTACGTCTAGGGTCGATGTTCAAGACTTATTTCTAAGCCCTCTCCTCCATTACTTTTGTGACATCGACTTTTCCTTAACTCTTTCGATATTAAGTTCAAGCTTTGACAAGCAACACTAGTTGGCCGACTAGGTTTACCCACATTAATTCAACAAAAACAAACAAAGTCTCGAATATTGATAAGCCTTGAAATTAAGGCTTATTTAAATCCTAAAGTGCTAAAAAAAACTCTTGTTTGTCCTAATATTAATTGGAAATGGTGGAAAATTGTTTGAAATTAGGAAAAAAATGAAATTTGATAGCAATTGGAAAAGATTTCTAAGTATTGTGATTCTTTTGCAGGAATTGCCAAACCAATTGCCAGACCATTGCCAAACCGGCGAATTGGCAATCCTGGAGCAGGGAATGTGAAATTGCTAAATCAGATTGCCAATCTGGTTTGGCAATTTGATTGGCAATCTGTGTTCTGGGCAAAAATTTCTGGGCGCGAACGAAAAACCCATAAATGGGAAGAGAAAATTTCGCACGAATTAAGGGAATTGGAGCATGATTTTTGGGCAATCTTCAACCCTAATGAATGCCTACAAATGAGGAAGAAGAAGAGGAGCCATTAATCGGATTTTGAGGGCGAATTGAAGGACCAATTTTCGTGGGTTTTTGGGTTTTAAAAAAGGAAAAAATTCTGCATTAAACCCATTTCGAGATTCTTCAATTACAGCCCGATTTGGAGGAAATTAAGCACGAAATTTGGGCATTCTTCAACCCTAATGAAGGCATATAAATAGGGAAGAAGAGGAGGAGCAATAGAAGTCGATTTGGAGGCGTTTTTGGGAGTTTTTGCTCGTGGGTTTTTTCACGTTTTTGGCCTCTGTTTTCTGCATTTTTCTGCTGTTTTTTTTTACCAAAATTCTGATGCAATGTAGTTCCATTTGTCCTTCAATCTTTCTAGTCCAATTCAAGTGAAAAGAAGTCGATTTGAAGGCGAATTGGAGGACGTTTT
Source organism: Trichosanthes truncata (assembly GCA_033996785.1). NCBI lineage: Eukaryota > Viridiplantae > Streptophyta > Magnoliopsida > Cucurbitales > Cucurbitaceae > Trichosanthes > Trichosanthes truncata. The sequence goes on from JAWPNB010000003.1 coordinate 56,516,484, forward strand.
GGAGCCGGTTTTCTTTCTGTTTTCTGCATTGTTTCTTTTCCCGTTTCTGTTTTTGTTTTGTTATTGCTGCAATGTAGTTTTGTTTTCCTTCAAATTATCCCATCTAATTCAAGTGAATAAGTTGAAGTTTTAATTCGGTTTTTGGAGGCATTTTCTTGAGTTAATTTCGTGGTTTTTCCTTCCTCTGTTTTCTTTTTTTTTTGCAGAAAGTATGCTCTGTTGTTCCTTTATGTTTTGTTTAGTTGCTGTACAGAAAGAAACTTTCAATTTAAAGTGGTAGGAAGGCATGGCAGAAGGGAGAAGATAAGGAAAATTAATTATTTACCCTAGCCACCTTGCTTAGTTCTATTATTTAGTCTTGCTTGAATTCCTAGGAAAACCCAATTACAATTCATAAGTTAGTTTTTTTTTTTATTAAATTTCATTATGAAATTTTTCTTTAAAATTAGTTTTATGTTTTTCATTAAAAATATGAGCTAAACTTTTTAGGGGGTTCAAGGATGTGAATTCCCTAAGAAGTAAATGTAGCCAAAATTTCAATAAAAACCAAGCCTACATCTCAATTGTTTGCTTGTGTTGATTTTATTTCCGTTGAGATCCTAGATTGATCAACTAGGGTTTCAACTCAAGCTTAGATCTAATACCGACAGGGTTAGTGACAAGCAGATTTCACACAAGTAATGGAGTAAAAGAGCTTAGACATAAGCCATTCCTTACCCTAGACATAGGGATTAAGGACTCCAAGACCCATAAAGTTGTGAGCCAAAAATTATCTAAGATGGAGGGACTATAGACATATAGAGCCCCCACTTAGCCTCCTAAAAAACCCAATTTTGAGGTAATAAGAGATGCAATTTTGGTTTACAATTGAGTGTGGAGTAGGTTGGAATTGCAATTTTGGTTTGCAATTACGACTTAGGGCAATGACATTCTTGAGCCCCATCCTTTATCATTTCATTCTTAAGTTCATTCAAATTGCCATTTCATATTGCCAATTTAGATTAGCAATTTAATTCTGCAATTTTAGTCTCTTCGCACATTGCCATTCCGGATTAGCAATTGAATTAGCAATTTCGATTTTCCACCAACAACTTGATTTTTGTATTTTTTACTTTTCAAACTTGCAATTTGCCTTAACTTTTGCAAAACAAAATCTTTGTTACTCCGTTCCCTGTGGGATTCGATACTTGGTACTCAGATACCATTTTATATTACTTCGATCGCGTGCGCTTGCGTGAACATCGATCAAATATTAACTAGATTGAATATGCTTTAAGCTTTACATCCCTCATCTAGGGTATTCACTAACTTGAATCCCTAAGAAGGAATTAGCTCATTATGGAAGAAATGGAAACCCAAAATTTAATTACTATGAATTTCATAATTAAAAACCGAAATACCGAAATTAATTGTTGCAATGATGGAACTAAACAATTGAAACTTAGTAATAATTTATGAATCTAATTCAATAACCTAAATACTCATGGAAGAAATTTATATTCAAAATTAGAATTCAAAATAGCAACTTCATTAACCTTTAAATAATTGCTAATAAACCTTCCAGGCAGTGATGAAACTAATTGAGAATTTCAGAATTTAGAGTTATAATTTCCTCATATGAACGGAAAAACAAAGGAGAACAAAACCCATACTCCATTGATTTAATTCAACTTCTATGACTTACAAAAATTGGAGTAAACAGAGACCAAATATAAGAGTAAAATTGAGTAGAAAAACAGAGGAATTAAACAGAAAAACTACAAAAACAGAGTAACAATGCTAACGAAAATTCCTTGTTGATCGAACCAAATACCCCTTCAAGGGCAGTTGGATCTTCACCTCATTGAACCTTCGTTGAGGAGGGATTAAACTCAGGAATTTGAGGAGCAAAATACAAGAATGAAATACTGAAAAATGACAGAAAAACGTAACTTGCAGCTGCTGTCCGAAAGATTGAAAACCAGAAAAACCCATAAAATAGAGTGACCAAACCGAGTATGAATAATCATTTTCTCGTTCGTTCTTCCTTCCTTTTATAGATATTTCGATACCTTTTCTTTCCATCTTAGGGCTCCTTTATTCTTGGGTAGGCTTGGGGCGTGAATTTAGGCTGGAATTTCTCCCATAATTCGAGCAGATTTCGTAACTCTCGATAAAATCCCGTGAATTCCACTTTGATTTAGAAGTCCAGAAAATGCAATTGCATTGCAATTTGCATTTTCCCTTTTGTTCACCACCTTGTCTTCTCAAGGAAATGCAATTGCATTTCATTTGCATTTTCTTCATTTCTTCAAATCTGCACAAAAACAACAATTTTAGCCAACTTTATGTATCTTTTCAACTTAATTCTTCTTTTTTCCATATTCCGACAAGCTTGCATGAATTTATTTTATAAATGCTAATTTTAGCTTGCTCGTTATTCAACAAAATGCGCAAAACTGACAAGAACAACTTAGTTTTAGGGTTAAATAATCCTCATAACTTAGAATTATCACCTTGCCAACTTCTTCTTGCCCGACACTTACAACCGCCCACCCAATGGTTACTAAAGGAAAGACAAGCATCTTTAAGCCGAAGGTGTGGGTTGCATAGGCCATTACAAGTGATTGGTCTCACACAAAGCCAACAAAATTCTGTGATGCCTCAAAATCGTCACAGTGGAGATCTGCAACGGATGTTGAATACGCTGCTCTTGTAAAAATTGGGACTTGGTGTCTAGTTCCTCCCAAAGCTTATTACAACATAGTTGGATGCATGTGGGTCTATCAAATTAAAAGGAACATAGATGGATCTGTTCAACGACATAAAGCCTAAAGGGTTTCATCAGACTCTAGGTATCGATTATTTTGAAACATTTAGTCCAGCTGTCAAGTCTTCTACCAGTCACATAATATTGTCCTTAATTGTATAAAAAGGCTGGTTTTTAAGACAACTAGACTTCAATAATGAATTTTTGAATGGAACTTTGAAGGAGGATGTGTATATGTCTCAGCCTCCAGGATATGAGGATCTGTCTAAACCAAACTATGTTTGTAAGTTATGAAAGGTGATCTATGGTCTCAAGTAGGCACTTGAAGCTTGGAATGATGAGTTGAAGACAAGTCTTTTAGCTTGGGGATTTTGTCTTTCGAAATCAGAGGTTTTTTTTATACTATTATGGTCAAAATGGTGCTACTATTCTGCTATTACTTTATGTTGATGATATGATAATCACAGGGAATATTCCTCAGTTTGTTGATGGTTTAATTGCTCATCTTGACTCTAAGTTTGCTTTGAAAGATCTTGGTCAGTTGAGTTATTTTCTCGGTATTCAGATTACCTATTTACCATCTATAATACATTTAAATCAATCAAAATATATTAATGGTTTGCTAGAAAGAGTTGATAAGCAAAATTTGAAGCCTACTTCTTCTCCTTCAGTGGTAAGCAAACGTCTTTCTCTATATGATGGTGAACTACTTAAGGATCCTCTGATAAATAGAAGTGTTGTTGGAGCTCTTCAGTACTTAACTAATACTCGACCTGATATTTGTTGGGATTTATGCCCTAAAGCCTCGTACTTAATGATTTGTTTAGTAATTAATAATAATTTTTATTATTTTATTTATAATATAATATTATCCATTATATTAAAAATTCAAGGTTATTAGTGTAATCTTGAACAGTATGTAGTTGTCATACGAGAGGATCATGTTTAAGAAATAACCTAAAGGATCATAATATATGGTAATGTTGGGTGCCTTATCCCGGTAACACTATTGATATGACCCACTTTATAATAGTTATAAATAATTTGATCCACATTGTTCATGTGAAGACATATGAGTAGGAGTATCTTATACAATGAGTTTGTATACGACTGGACCACAAAATATTTAATCTCTCTTTATAAATTCGTTAATTGAGAATATTAATATTTCATTAACAGATTGTTCATTAGAGGATCAGTGGTACTTAAGGTGCAAGATGTAATTACAGGGGTATAACGGACTTTTGACCCAACTGTAATTACAAACAACTCGTGAAGTATCAACTTGCATGTAGTGATTATATCCATGAACACAACTTGTCCTACAATGCATAAGAGTGCAACTTCAGGCCTATAGTGGAGTGAACCTAGAGTTAATGAATGAAAATTGATTAATTAAGGAGTTTAATTAATTAATTTTGTATAATTGGAGCTTATAATCTGTAGATCCATAAGGTCCCATTCCTAACTCATAGTAACACTAAAATATCAATTTAGTTAAAAGAAAATTTTGAAATGTTCAAATTAACATTTAATTTGAAGTGTTCAAATTAATATTTCATATATTATATATATTAAATATAAAAGAGGAAAATATATTTATTGTATTTTATACATTAAATATTAAAATAATTAATGTATATTAGATACATTAAAGAAAAGATATTTATAAAATTTGAATAAGATTCAAATAAAGAAATAAATATCGTAGGAGAATTTAAAAGATTTGAATAAGATTCAAATAGATTAAATGTATGTATTTTAATATATTAGATATTCAAATATATATTATTTAATTATGACAAAGATTTGTCCCAAATCTCTATAAATAGAACCTTTGGGTTGAGCTTTAAAAAACACATATGCTCAATAGATAATTAGAAATTTCTCTCTAGATTTTTTCCTCTCCAATCCTTTGTGAATTTTCTTTCAAGAAGCTTCCACAAGTCATGGTCATGTATTCGAATATCTCCATATTATCTCAAAGGTATGTTTTGCTTAGCCCAAAATTGTATTTTAGTTTAATTCTAAATAAATCAAATGTGATCCAACGCTTCCGTTGTGAGTTTAATTCAAATGTTCCCTTCAATATTGCCTTCATAGTGAACAAGCTCAGCCAATTCCTTAAATCTCCCACTGATATTCGTTGGCAAACGGTTAAACGTGTTCTTCGTTATTTGAAAGGTACCCTTGATGTTGGTCTTTTAATTCAGTCTTGTACTTATTTCTCTATTACTGCCTTTTTGAATGCTTGATTGAGCAACCAATGTTGATGATAAGAAGTTCGTGGCTGCTTACTACGTTTTTCTTGGAACTACTCTAATTTCACAGTCATAAAAAATAAGTAGCTATTGCTCGGTCAAGTACGAAGTTTGAATATAGAGCTCTTGCTCATGCTTCTGTTGAAATTTCATGGGTTCAACAATTACTCTCAGAGATAGAGTACTGCTCTTCCACTATTCTAGTGTTATGGTGTGACAACATGAGTGCTGGTGCCTTAGCTGCAAATCCAGTATTTCATTCCAGTATTGAAATTGATGTACATTATGTTTGGGATCAAGTTTTTCAAACAAAGTTGGAGGTTCGGTATATCCCTTATTCAGAACAACTTGCAGATTGTTTAACTAAGTCTCTTACACACACTCAGTTCGTTTATCTTCATTCCAAACTCGGTTTAGTTCCACTACCCTCTCGTTTGAGGGGGATGTTAAGGAGATAGTCAAAGTTCAAATGATGAGGTGTGTGATGGTGAAGACTAAATGTGGCAGCCAAGCTAGATGAATTGGCTAGAAGCTTTTAGACTATATTTCTGTTATTATTTGTTATTCTTTGGTGTCAATTTATCTAACACGTGTAATGCTGTTAGGCTGAAATTCGTTTTCTATTCTTTATTCATTTTGCACATTAAATAGTGAACACTGTATGTATTTCAAATACAGAGAAATATACACCGAAAGTGAAGATATTTAAAACCATTTCCTCTTCCTTCGTTTCTTGATTATCTCTGATTTGCGACTTTACCTTATCATATAATTGAAAAAGACCAACTTGAATATGGCTCTATTGGTTAGCTATTTGTACATTTTTGGATGATTATAAATAAATCTTTGTTATCATATATAAATCATTTTATCTTTCTAGAGATGAAGTAGAATTTACTAAATTTGACTCAAAGACAAAAACCCTAATAAGAAAATCTTTTACTTCATTATCCCTCATCCATAACACGAAAGAGAAGAAGAAAAAATATTTTACTTCAATACCCCTTATCCATAACATATGGCTAAAGCGATAAGAACAATAAACCTCTTGAAAAGTCACTTATTGAAAGGTAATACAAACATCTTTCTCTTTGATTCTGAAACTTTTACTCCACATATTTTTGCTCAATTTTTAAAAAATTGTAGATATCCATCAATGTATGCTCAATTTAACTAAATTTCACGTGACAACCACCTGACTTTTTGAATATTTAGTGTTGGAAATTTTTCTTCTTGGGAGGATTTGATAGAATGTTAGGCTATGAAATTGGCAGAAATTAATTGAGTTTCAGTTGAGGAAAGAGATGTGTTGAAGTTGAAAGCCACAAAAAAAGGCTCATGGCTGAGATGCTTTGGATTTTGTGTACCACAAAAATTCAAAAAATTTATAAAAATAAAACCAAAACGCACCGTGGAAGCAGTGGCGGGCAGCTACTCACTTCCGCCATCGTGTTCGAAGCCTCAATTATTATTAAATATATATATAAACCCAACATATTTGGAATCCAATGAAATTCTCATAATTTTAAAAGAAAAGAAAAGAAAAGTATGTGGGCTGCTTTCGTTGACTCTGAAATGTTCAAAAAAGAAGATATATATATATATATATATATATATATATATATATATATATATATATATATATATTATATTTATTATTTTATAAATTCTCTTTTTTGAAAGCTGGTGGAGAAAATAAATAAAAATGCTACAACCACTATTGAAATACCGCCTAAAAAATCTCCTCCATTAATTTCTCTATTTTTATTTTTATTTGGACTTTTTCGATCATTTCCAAGAAAATTGGCATGTAAAGACGAAAAAAATATTTAAAACGAAACAAAAAAGTCTAATATATTTTATTGAGTAAAATTAATAAAAACACCAAAAGAAAAATTTTAAATACCAATAAATTTATCCAGTACAATTAACAAAAACATGAAAAAGTTACAAATAAAATTGAATGGAAAATGTAAATCTAATAAATTTTAATAAAATTTGGTTTGAAAAACTTTAAAACAATATATATTTTTTAAATAATTAAATAATTAATAATTCAAGCTCGATTTAAATTTTGATCCAATGTGTCAAACCCGCGACTATTAGAAGTTGGGCCAGCCCTGTATAAGCCCAAACAATGGAGGGCTCAGAGTTAGATCGTGCCTACACTTTTTCGGACTGAGGTAGGCTGGGCCAGCCCAATAATGAGGCTAACTTGTTTAAGCCTAATTCTCATAGGCTTGATCCATTTCACTCCTGGTTGATGTACCTTGAGTTGGGCCTGAAGCCCAACCATCATCTGTAGAGTTATGGGCTTCTCAGCTTTATTGGGGCAGCCCATCTGAGCCCAAGCTAAAGGATCAGATCATGAAATTATTTTTAAAATTTATTTTTTGTATTGTTAATTTCAATTTTTCAGTTTGTCCTTCCTTATTTGTACTGTAATAAATAATAATAATAACAAAAAGAAAAAATAACTTCCTAGTTCCCAGCAGGCAAATTCGATCACGACGGCACATCGATTTTAGAGTTAGTGGGTCCCATCCCCAGGTCGTGGACCCCATTTTTACATATGGGAATGAATCGCGGATTGGAATATTAAAAAGATACGGGATCGAGTGACGAAATCATGGAGACGTACGGTCCAGATTAAAAGTGCACCTTTTTCATTTAATTTGTATTTTTGCCGCGCATTCACCGACTGAAAGTTTCACCGCCATATTTGAAAAATAACAATTATTTAAATTACAAATTTGGACCCTTTTTTCCCCCTTAAGATAATTACAAATTTTGTCTTAAACTCCGGGTATTGCATCCTTAATTTTTCTAAAATAAAATTTCCAATTTTCCTTGCATTAAAATTAGTGTGTATGAAAGTCTTTTTTTTTCTTCCCTGTGTGGGAGTGTATATAAAAAGATAAAAGGTAAAATGTCAGCCTTTTTCTTATCCAAATCTTTTACTCCTCAAACTTTTCGTTTTAAATCTTAAATTAAATTACAAGTTCACTTCCTAAATTTTTATAATATCGAATAGGTAAATAAACTTTTAAAATGTCTTGATTGATCTATAAATTTTTAATTTTTTTCAAATAGATACTTGAATGTTGAATCCCATTGGACATTTTTGAAGTTTAAGAATATTTTTAACAAAAAAATTAAAAGTTTAAAGACCTATCATCACACTTTTAAAGTTTAGAAACCTATTAAACACACATTTGAAAATTTATGGACTAAATTTGTAATTTTTTTTAAAGATCAACTACATATGAGATTAGGAGAATTTAAATTTCTAACCTCTTTATCAAAGATGTATATCTTAACTAATTAAATTTGTGTATAATTTTACTTAGATTTTACATTTTTTAAGACATAAAACCCAAGAGGCACAGCTTAAAAGTTTTGAGTCTATTATATAGTTTTTAGATGAGCTGCAAATTTGCAAACATAAATATAACTCAACTTACATAAAATATATACCATCACCAAAACATTAAACGTTGAAATCCCAGCCCAAAGTGGTAAAAAAAAAAAAAAAGAGCTGAAAATTCAAAAGGATAAAAAAGACGCGGCCAATGCCGCCAATCGGAAAACAGAAGGACCCAGTCAACAATTGACGCGTAGACGACTTCCACGTCTTCCTTAGCTGTCTCCCACATCCACGCCAATCCCCGCCATCCATTTATCTCTCTCTCACACACCAAATTTTCAAATCCGCCACCTCCAATTCCTCCTCCTCGACGGTGGCGCTCCGCTCCGGGCTCCAGAACCTTACCATCTTCTTACAAACACAACCTAATAAAGCTCTGTTTTAAAAAAGAATAGGATTTTTCATCTCTTTGAAAATGGAGGCGAAACAGGGGACTGCAAATTACGAGGAAGAGTGTTCGACGCCGACCCGGTGGGAGTGCCGGATCCCGGAGGCGCTCAACTGTCCGCCGCCGCCGAAGAAGAAGACAGCCGGAACTAATGGGAAGAAGCGGGACCCACCGAAACATGGCTATTTTCAACCCCCTGATCTTGAGGCTCTGTTTTCAGTTCCTCCCAGAAGGGAAGCCTGTGTTTAGTTTAGGCTCTGTTTTAGGGTTTTCAGAATGTGAGGTTTTTTTTTTTCTTTTTCTTTTTTTATAATTAGATTGTTATATTTAATTGTGTATAAATTTTAGGGGTTGTTGCTTTTTAGTGGGTTATTGAAGTTCTAATCGAATTAAAAACAGAGTGGATTTGGATTCTTTAGTTTGCCATTGAAGAGAGCTTCTTCTGAGTCTGAAATGGAAGAATCTTAGGTTGAAATATTTGGTACCTTGTACGTACTCTGCTGGTTTTATTTTCTTTCTTTCTTTCCGGTTTGTTTCTTTTGACGTTTGCATGAATTTATGATGTTTGATTCAAGGAATGACAATTTGATTAATGTGTTTGTTTGTTTTTGTTTTTTTCTTTTGAGTTCAACAACGTAGATTAGAATTCGAACTTCTTACAGGATTTTATTTAAGTGAACTTGATCAGCTTTGTTGCCTTTCCAAAGACAAAGGTTTAAATACCTATATCTTAGTAGTTAGTCATTGGTATTTAAAAATTTAAAAAAAAAAAAATTCAATTTATACCTCTAAATTTGAAAGTAAAATTAATTAAAACTTTAAATTAATAATTAAAATTCAAAACTTTCACGAGCTAATCAATTTAGCTTCTTCATTAAGATTTTGTTTTAAAACTGTTAACACACAATTTTTACATGTATGTGAAACTTCTTTAAATACATAAATTGACAAAATATTAGAAGGAAATCCTGAAATTAAGTGGATAGTAGTAGCTTTTATTAATTTGGGAGGTTTTTCATGTTATTCACAACCCTACACATTCGACAAGGATGAATTGAAGGTTTGGCAGCTTTTTTCTTCCTTTTGAATTGATAAAACAGAAAGTAAAAAGTGTAGAAACTGTAATGGTCTGGGGATCGTAAAGGCAATCGTGGACTCATTTTCCGTGGCTTGAATCTTCTTTATTTATAACCTTTAAATGCTTGAGTTTGCTCCATGGATGTTTAAGGCAATAATCGGATCTTCATGAGCTTAATTCGTGGATCTTTATGAGCTTGATTCTGTCTCCAGGCGAAATTGTCGTTGCAATTAGAGTTGCAATTCTGGCAGTTTACAGATTCCTGCATAAAAACATCAAATCTCATTAAAAATCAATTATTTTCCTCTTATTTCCTATTTCTCAACTCAAAACAATCTCTTAACTAATTTGGGCTATTCTTCTATTAATTTGCCATAGTTATGGACATATAAACATGCATTTGTGCAAATAACTTAAGTAAAAAAGACTAGAAATATGTAAAATATATGCATTATCAACTATTTCGATTCAAGGAGGTGTGGGCTTGTCATGAGGAATGTGAATACATAATCCAACACAATTGGACATCAGACGCATCAAATCATCCCACAATGAACCTAATGGCAAACATTACGAAGGTCACTAGTCGATTATAGGTGCGAGAAAAGTAAAAAAATGGGGCACTATAGGAGGAAGATAGAAGACGTGAAAGACAGAATTCGAAAACTTTTGAGTGGCGATTATCATGGGGATATCATCATTCCCCTAAAGCACGAGGAACGACGACTGGATAACTTATTGATAGAATAAGAGATTTACTGGAAACAACGATCGAGAGAATACTGGATCAAATGGGGTGATAAGAATACTAAATGGTTCCATGCTTTGCAACTCATAGAAGGAAAGAAAAAACACCATCAATTCTATCATCAATTTGGATGGGCAAATGATACATGAAAGGGAGGATAGTGAAAAGCTTTTCCTTGATTCTTTCACTGAATTATTTACATTTCCCCTGTTTAATGCATAAGCTACTGATGAGATTCTCCATTCAATGACACAAGTCGTATCTCAGGACATGAAAGAGCAAATTGTTAGACCTTTCACAGAAGAGGAAACCTATGTTGTATTGAAACAAATGCACCCTTCCAAAGCCTTGGAGCCATATGGTCTTCCAACATTTTTCTCTTCAAAATTCTGGCATATCGTTGGTGGGGAAGTCACAATAGATTGTCTGTGTTGTTTAAACGAAGGGATTCTTCATGAAAGTTTCAACAAAACAAACGATTGTGCTCATTCCAAAAAGCAAGGACCCCAAAACAGTGAAAGACTTTTGACCTATTAGCTTTGGTAATGTTAGCTATAAATTATTGCAAAAGTTCTAGCTAATAGACTGAAACTAATATTGGATCACATTATCTCTGTTAACCAAAGTGCATTTATTCTTGGTAGATTAATTAAAGATAATGTAATCATAGCTTCGAATGTCTTCACCACATTAAAACCTCTAATGCTAAACAATGTTTTGCTTCATTGAAATTGGATATGAGTAAAGCATATGACAAGGTCGAATGGAGTTTTCTAAATTGCATGATGAATAGAATGGGTTTTAGTTCCAAATTGATTGATATGATATATATGAGTGTTAGCTCTATTTCTTTTCAAATTCTAATTAATGGGGAATGTTCGACAACCTTCATGCCCACTCGTGGACTCTGACAAAGAGATCCCTTATCTTCATATTTGTTCCTATTTTGCATTGAGGGTTTGTCAAGCCTTCTAAGTAATGTTGAGTGTAACAATTTGTTTACTGGTCTTAAAATAGTTAGAACTGCCCTTTCATTTTTTTATTTTATTTTATTTTATTTTATTATTATTATTATTATTTTGCAGACGATAGCATGTTGTTTATTTGGGCTAATCTGTATGAGGTGATCGAGTTAGAAAGAATTTTGAAAGTGTACGAGAAAGCATCTGGCCAGGTTATAAATTATGATAAATCTGCAATAGCTTTTGGAAGGCAAATGTTTGATTCTACAAAGACCATGTTGGCCAAAATTTTGCAGGTTCAGGTCATGAATGATCATGAAAAATATTTGGGCATTCCATCTTCATTATTAAAAAAAATAAGCATGTTTCGTTAATACCTAAAAGAAAAGGTGTATAAAACCTTCCAAGGGTGGAAGAGTCAGTTGTTCTTAACAGTTGGGAAATAGGTTTTGATCAAAGTAGTGGCCCGAGCTATTCCAGCCTACACGATGAATTGTTTCAAGATCCCTTTAAGTATATGAAATGAACTCAACCAAATCATAGCTAATTTCTGGTGGGGGAGTTTTGAGAAGAGAAACAAGATTCACTGGATAAGTTGGAAACGAATGACAACCTACACGATGAGTTGTTTCAAGATCCCTTTAAGTATATGCAATGAACTCAATCAAATCATAACTAATTTCTAGTGCGGGAGTTTTGAGAAGGTTAACAAGATTCACTAAATAAGTTGGAAACGAATGAAGGGACATTTATTTGTTTGACATAGCATTACTGACCAAACACTCCTGGTTGGTTCTGGGCAAAAATCAGTCCCCCATGGCTTAGGTTGTCAAGGCAAAGTATTTTTTCCACAACAATTTCTTAGCATGTGGGTTAGGGAGTCGTCCATCTTACACTTTGAGAGGAATTTTGTGGGGTAGGGAATTGGCTTTAAAAGGGGGCTAATGGAGTTGGAGATGGTACCTCAATTGATATATATTCTGACTAGTGGATTCCACGTGAATCAACCTTTAGAATACTCTCTCCTCCTCGCCCTTTGACAAATTCATGGTCAGGAGTTTGATAAACAACGGTGCTTGGCATGAGGAATTCATAAATGAGATTTTCATTTCTGAAGATGCAAAGATAATAAAGGGCATTCCTTTGCAAACTCTGAGTTGTTCAGACTATTTCTTTTGGCATGTTGATAAGCGAGGTCGCTACTTTGTTAAAAGTGGTTATAAAGTTTCCCAATCAGAATCTGACTTAGCTTCTTCTTCATCAAATCAAGAGACATCAGACATCTGGAAGACCCTCTAGAACACGACGATCCCAACAAAGAAGAACATCTTCTAATGGAGGGCTTGTCTTTCTGCTTTTCAAACCAGGAAAAATCTTTTTTTGTCACACCCTGCACCAAATTACCCTACTACTTAAAACGAGCTGTGACGACAACAGACCCCAAGTGAGCAATGAAATCTATTGTCAAATATCTCTCTTATCTCATAACTTAACTTAATTGATAGACACTACAAATACAATGTAGATATCGTATTTGGTCTAGGTCGTTTTATTTTTATTTCACAATTACGCTTCTTTCATGTTTAATTTGATTTTGTTTGATTTGATTTGATTTGTTTTGATTTATTTCTTATATTATTATTATTATTATTATTCTTGTTATTGTTATTTTACTTCGACTCCCTCTTTGTGCTTTTCACGCATCGCTCATCAAAATAGCCATTTTTGGCCTCTCTTCTACAACATGTTCCTAGTCATGGGGGAAGCTCAGTTCTAATTGTAGCAAATTGTATGTGTATATGTAAGGGGAAAAAAAAGGGAGGGGAATTCATGAGGAAATTAGAAGTTTAAATTGATTTAGGCGAAGCTCCGGCAACCCAATGCACCTGTATCCGGCCAACATCGGCCACCTCCGGTGACCATTTGAGTGCAGTAGCATCGCATCCACGTGCAGTAGCTGCGACGTGATTTTCCGACGACCCACACAAATCTCTTCGAATAGAGGTTCAAATCTCATTCCCTGTCGCAGCAAAACGAACGCCCACAAGCCAAGGTCATGCACAACCGAACGTGAGCACGAATTAGCCGTACCTCCGACGAGATTCTCTGGCGTCAGCATCATTGCGACGGACTTGAACCAACAAGTACAACAACAGACCATTTTTTTTCCCTTCTGCGTACACAAAGGTAAAGTGAGGGAGGGAAGAGAATTCTTTTCTCCTTAAACCTCCAATTTTACCCTTTCAACTATTTATTTATTCCTTTTTTGTCCTTTGTTTGGTAATATTTCTCACGTTGACCACTGTGGTATTTGTTTTTATTTGATTATGGTTTGTGCGATTTTTTTTCCTTTCTCAATTCTTTTCTGTGTTTGTTCAATAACATTATGGTTTGTGTTTTTTTTTTTCTGTATTTATTCAATTAATACTTGCTTAAATTTCATTTAATTAACTCCAATTACAATCAACCATTTGAGGAGTTGTTTAAATTTTGAATTATGGTTTAATTTTGAATTTGACCCTAAGTGTTTGTAACTTGTTAAATTTGATTCAAACTTGTGTATTTGATTTTTCATTTGACCATGATATATTTGTTTGGTTTCCAATTTGATCCTCAATTATTTTCTTAAGTTATTATCACTTTCGACTTAAAGAAATTAATAAGTGCTCTTTTCTTAAATCGTTTTGAAATAAGAAGTTTATTTTAAAAAAACCGTCTTCACATTTTGTTTCTTTAAAATTGGAGATAGTAGTGTTCTCTTTATGGATTTGGATGTTTATCAAAATTCCATAAATACATGAAGTTTCTCACTAAAATACATTAAAAAAATCCAAGACAAATGTTTTTTTAAACAAATTTATTTTCAAACAATCCATAACAAGTATTAATCAAAATGAGATTGAGTAGTGTTCCCTTTTTGGAATTTATTCCTTAAATACATGAAATTTCTCACAAGGATCCAACGAGGGAGATTAGAGAAATCAAGAGTTTGATTTTCCTAATGTTCTTGAGGTGAGGTAAATTATTTTGAGCATTCAAAATAAATTCCTAAGTTTTCAATGGCATTCATGCCACCCATAATCATTAATTCATGTTTTACTTCTAAAGTGTGAATTAATAGACATAGGACATTTAAAACTAAGCTAAAATAAATTTTGGTGGACCTCTATTTGCTCTTTTTAAAAGATTGGTGATGAAAGATAAAGTATGGTAACTGTTTCCTAAACGGGTGTTGTAGGGTGTTGATTTCTTCCATGCACACAAAAGACTCCCGAACCTAACATGATTTATGTATATTAATTTTTATCTTTTCATTAGGTGACCAGTCACACCTTTAATAAGATTGGTGGTGACTCCAAAACCCTTAAAAGGTGGACGCCGGTCGCTCCGCATCGCGATCACGTTGCGACATACAACACAACAAAAATTACATTTTTTACATACAATAAATGATATGCAATGACTTGATGAGATTGGTGGCAGATTTTGATAAACTAACTCTAGTTGAAACTCAAGAGCAACCTGGTGGAAAAATAAAGATAAAAGAATAAGCTAAAAAGTCAAGTGAGTGGTGATTCTATCAGACAATAATATTTAGGAAAACAATTTTCATAATAAACATAAATTAAAACTCTGTACATGCAAATAACGTAATTCATGAATAATCTAATAACTCTCGAGATCATTTTAACATGTTAAAATGTGTAAAAATAACTCTTGAAAACATGAATAACACCACAAAGATTACAGCTCTCGGAACAACAACTCTTAAGTCAACAACTCTTGAAACATAAGCACATGTCTGTAAAAACATAGATTGGAATATGTGCAATTATGGCTCTAGAAAACATAAGCATAATTTAGTAAAATTCATCACCAAATCTATATCTCAAATCTCTGTCATACTAGCGTAGAGTAATCTCAATACGCACGACAGAGCAATCTTTATTATACTATGTATTGAGTAATCTCTAGATACATAACACAACATATCTCTGTTATACTATGCATCGAATAATCTCAAGGTACATAGTAGAGCCAATCTCTATCATACGTGCATGCAGAGCAAACTCTAACATCTGTAATGCCTAAAGACCAAGATTTCGACCAGGATTCAGAATCCGGATTCGGCACCTAATAGCCCCGACATTCCTCTACATTCCATGTGGCCTGGGCACAATAGCATACTATGGAAACACATTCTCATAGCATACAAGTAATCACCATGGATACAAAGCTCTAGTGGTTTGAAAACCACTTTTAACATAAAACTCTTAACTTCTCAAACTCAAACTCTTTTTGAGAAGCATGTTTTTTTCTCTAAAACATCATTTCATAAATTTGACAGATTTCTCAAATAATATTTAACATTTAAAAACTCTCAAACGATCATCAAATCTCTCACATAACATAAATATTTTCCAAAATCATACTCTTTCTGAACCCACATTTCATTAGCCTCATGCATTTCTCAATAAATATCAAAACTTTTCTAATTTCTCAAATAATATTAAAATATCTCAAATATTACTCAAACGATAATTCTAGCTAAAAACGTAAAATACTGAAATTTTAATATAATTTCTGAAAGTTTAGAATGATTTCTCCAAGATCATAAAACGTTTCTAATATCTCTAAAACCATAGCTGAAAATCATAAGTTACTGAAAAAAATCATAACAATTCTCTGAAAATATCTTAGGAATTTCTCTAAAATCACATCTTACTATCTTAAAAATGGGCTAAGGAGGAGAATCATTTTTGGACTATTTTGTCCAAATGATAATTCCATAATTCCAAATATGCTCCTTCATTAATTATTATTCCTCTATTGTTTTTATATTAAAATATTGAAATAATATGAAATTATTTTATATACTTAATATTTAAGTTATGAAATAAATAGCCACTATCAAATAAGCATGTAGTAGGCTGAACTTAAATCTTACGTGTGAGCTCCAATTATTCATATTTGGAATTGAATGAATGTAGTGGGAGATAAAAAAAAAAAAACTGAAAATCAGCATGCAGTGGGAGATTAAAAAAACCTGAAAATTGTATGCATATTAAAATATGTTTACATCATCTTCTCAAATTCCATAACCAAAAAATTGAATTATATATCAATTATGTATACATCTTCCATTTCCTATAAATAGTTGCATACATTTGAAATGCATTTGTTAAGCCAAGATCATTGTGCTTTTTTGTGCCAAAATTTGATTGATCAATTTTAGGTATATGTTAATGCTTTCAATTTTTTTTAGCCTTTGTTTTATTAAAATTTAAATTTAAATTTAAATTGTTGCACTCTATAGTATTTACAATGTCATATTTTAAACCTTTTTTTATCACAATTTATATTTATAATAATAGTTTATTTCAATTTCATTTTAATCTAATTTTACTAATATACATTGTTGTAAAATTGTAGGCGTTATGGAGAATAGTCTGATACAAGATCTCGAACATTTCCAAAATACTTGGAGTTTGAAAGCAATTGTTATTCGTAAAGGTATTATTGAAAAGTATCAAACTAAGAAGGGAGAACTTCTAGAGGTATTGAAAGTCATCTTCATGGATGAAGAGGTAACTCTAATTTTTTTTTTAATGTTCATAATTTTTTAAGAGTAATTTTAAATATCTATCATAGTTCAATATTTTTTTCTTTTCAATATTCTTATATTTTCACTTATTTTATCTTTGTCTCTCTCTTTTTTTTCTCATAATTGTTAATGGAGAAAGGAATGTGAAGAGGTAAAATATAAAAGTTTTAGATTCATTTTATAAAAATTCAAAGATGGCCTTAGGGAATTTAAAATGAAGTTTTGGAATTTCAAGAAGCATTGACACTCTTCAATTTCCTACAACAAAAGAAAAAGGTTATTGTCTCATCTCATTTTTAGAGGTTGAAAATAATTAAAATTACCTTGATAATTTATTAAATCTTACCCTAAACGAATTATAATTGATTGAAAATTATATTGAGTTAATGAAATTTTAAATGCACTAATAATGGTTGATAAATGGAAGGAATGTAAAAAGGTGTGAAATATAAAAAGTTTTGCATTTATTATAGAGTTTTCCATTCATCCACTAAAGGCAAGGAAGATATAGAGTTTTCCAATGATCCACGTTTAAAGCACATAAAAAAATAATATATTAAAGTGCATTTGAAAAAATTAAACTTTTTCAATTCCATAACAAACCTTTTCCAATTCCATAACAAATAATAATAAATGATCCATTATATTAGATGTCTACCAATTCTCTTTAAATAGTTCCATGCAAAGAAACCTCATTACTAAGCCAAGAATCTTTGTTTTTCATTTGTGCCAAATGGATTGATTTAAGGTAAGTCTCAATCTTATATAATTTTTCTTACCTTCATTTTATTTTAAAATTTAAATTGTTGCATTGCATTATATTTGCAAAGTTATTTTAACAAAATGTAATTGTCGTATTTTTTTGTTACCAAATCGATAAAGCATCTCTCTCGATCTTATAATTTTTTGGGTTAAATTGTCTTTATTTGTAAAGCTAATCATGCTAAGCATACAATTATTGTGTTTCTTTAAATTTGTATAAAATTGATTCTTCTTTTTTTGATAGGTTGTAGGTTTGAATTTCCACCACATATATGATATAATATTCTAAAAAAATAAGGTTTTTTTAACCTACAATTTAGAATTATAATAGTCTATTTAAATTTGAATATAATACCTAAATTGGCCTTTAAATATTTTTAAATGTAAATAATCCCCAAGTATAAAGAGTGGAAATATCAGCACTGTTACACCACAATTAATTACCTACTTTTTTAATGAATGGGCTATTAATGCCAATCACACCCAACGTGACCTTTTTTTTTTCTTTAAATTAGTAAAAAAAACCCCACATAACTTAATATTAATGTTAAGATTAAAAAAAATTATTGTGCATAAGTATTTTGAAATTTATCAAACATGATGTAACATCATAATTATTTTAACAATTTAAATAAGGTAATTGAGTAATAGTGGCTCTCAATCTCTTAATATTCTCACACCCCATTTACGTATACATGTTTAATTTGAGTAATTAAATTTTATAACTTCGACGCCTTTTAGCATTCCCACACTCTAAGAATATACATGCATGTTTCTTTATTATTATTAAGCTACAAAATAAACCTATCTACCATATTTCAAAAAATAAAAATAAACCTATCTACCTTAAGAATCAAAACTTTTGTTTTTATAACTAATGGTTCTATTTTCTCAAAAAAAAAAAAAATAAATAAATAAAATTGTTTGGACCACCATCTAAATATTTTCATGCATTTATTGAGAGAAAAGAGTAATTATTTTCCTTCCTAACAAATTAATTGATTTTTTTTTTTGAGTTCAACAAATTGATTGATTCAAGGCATATACTAATATTATTATTTCTTTTGTCTTTATTTTATTGTAAACTTAAATTGTTGCATTGTATATCATTTGCAAAGTCATGTTAATTAACTGAATGCAACATTTTGATTTTCTTTTGTACCAAATCAATTTCACATCTCTCTCAATCTTATGACATTCTTTTGGTACCAAATTACTTTTATTTGTAAAGAAAATAATGATAGGATTATACATATTGTTTTATGTGTTAATTTGTACGAGATTGATTGAAGGTTTTTTTAGACTACATTTTTTTATTGTGATAGTTTATTTAAATTCATTTTTTTAAAATTTCAACCATTGTTGGATCCACATATTGCAAATATTTTTAAAAAAAATATTTTCCAATCTAATTATATTTCAGAGTTGTAGTTGCAAAATTGTAGGCGTAATAGAGTATTTGCTAAAGATAATCTTTACAAAATAATTGGAGTTTTAAATTAGGTGTTAGTGGAAAAATTTGTGTTGTGAAGCACCAAACTAAGAAAGAATAACTTCTAGAAGCATTGAAATTCATTGTCATGTGGATGGAAGAAGTAATCTTCCAATTTATTTATTTATTTTTATCGGTTTATGATAAAGAAAAATTTAATATATCTCACATAATTAACATGCTATTGTATATATATAATATATATATAATTAATAGAAATGTCATGTGCAACGCACGTGCTAAAAGACTAGTATGAATATAAATCTCTTGAAATTCCACAACAATAATTAAATAATAAAACACATTATAAAATAAATCACTCACAGAACTCTTGTTGATAGCGCTTTGGGTCATAAGCCATTCCAATCTCTGTTCAACCTAAAATTTCAATTTCAAATCACAAGTTAATCTCCAAAACATGTAATTAGAAAACCAACTAAACACCAATTAAACCAATTTCTCATTTTTTTTTATTCTCTTAGTTACCATTTATTTGACCAAATTTCCAAACAAATTTCTCTATTATCTTTCAACTTATTATGACCAAGGTACATTTTGTCTCTCTTCCAGTCAACTTTTTTTTTTTTTTGACTTGTGTGAAGCCACATCCATTCATTTTGTTATTTTTATTTATTTACTTATTTTTAACAAAGCTTCCAACATAAGCTTGCTTTTCATTTCTAAATTTATCTTTATCTCAATTTTTTTTTTTAAATAACCCACTCTTCCAAATTGCAGAAATAGCACAGAAATTTTCTACTCTCTTTTTTTTTTTTTTACCAAGTGCTACTTCACTCTTTGGTCTTTTCTTTTATTTCTATTTTTCTTCAAACTTTCTCCTCTATCAAAATATTTCAAAATCAATTAACTCATATGTCAAATGCATATCCAAAATGCTAGGTGACCAACAATGAGTCTTACAAATTATTACCTCCTTTAGAGATTTTCGTCTTTGAAATTCAATTGAGAAGTGCATTTGAACTTCACTTTCTCATGTTGTCTTTTGATTGCACGTTTTCTTATTCTAAGTGCTTAAAGACAGAAGAGGAGTGTTACATTTTTCATCGCCACATTCATCCAAGCTGTGAATGTATGAGTTGTCACAATAGTCCTGAGAGTGAACTACATGCAATTTGGGACAGTAAGGGAAGTAAAAATCTTGGTCTTTTGGGAATTCATATAGAAAACTTAGCGATGTGGTGTATTCTAATTTTTTGTTCTCTTTTTTGTAGGGCTATCCAGGTTCTGAACGAGGAAGAGTTGCGAGTTTTTACTATCATCGCACTAGCCATTGTGTTTGGAGATAGGTTCCATTCAGGAAAACATCCAGTCCAATGGGCCTACAATGGATTAATATGACTAGTTTTCATGCTCTATAATTATTTTATTTTTCTCTATTTATTTATAAATAATTACATTATAATTTTCTTATAATTTTGGTAGAATTTTGAGAAAATAATAATTTTAACTTAGGTAATTTTACGTTTATTTTAAATGGAATCAACTGAAAATAGTTATAAAGGTTTAAATTGATTTACTTATGAAAGTTTAGGGTTTTAATTGATACAATTATTTATTTAGGGTTTTAATTGATTCAACCTGCAAAGTTTCGAGGTATAAATTGATTTTTTTCCTTGATATTTTTACATGAATTTATTATTATTATTATTTATTGTTATTAAGTTTGTAACTTTACTTTATTGGTCAATCCAAGTATAGCTTAGATGATAAGATATCAATTACAATTTCAAAGGTCGATGGAACCTTTGACCTTTTGATCGAGGATATATGTTTAAACCAGTGGAACTATACTTCAGATTGATGCATCAGTGTAAAAATTCGTCTGGTCTAAATAGTATTTAAACCAATGATTAATAATTTTGTTGAAATAAGAAAAAATAATCATTTCAATAAATTTGTCGTAATAATCTATTCCACCTAATCGGGAAGACTAATTGCCATAATTTTATTTAGTTCAAGAATAATTGCCAGCATTGAAAAGGAAGGCCATGTCTTTTGTATCTAATCTAACAATTAATTACTATTTTTTTTTTCCATTTTTATTTATTTTCTACCAATATCACTAAGAAAATGATATGCCAATATGGGGTAAATCAACTCATGAAATATCATAAATGAAAATGCAAAAAGAAAGAGAGCAAATGGCAATTCAAGATGTAGACTTTTTGTTTCCTTCTTCATGTTCATGGTGTGGACCAATCCTCTCTTCTCACCAACTCGATTTCCATTTTTTATATATGAAAATGATTTAGCTATTAATTGAGTTCTACAGACTATTTATAAAATATATAAATCAATAAGAAAAACCATCAAAGTAGATGCTCCTAGCTATTTGCTTATGCATATTGTTTAACCTAGGCTAGAGCTTCTATATTTTATGTTTTTAAGAATAAAATTTGGCTGCTACCTAATAATGGTATGGAGCTCCTACTTTTCTTCTTTTATGTTAATAAATAATCTAGCGTTGAAAAGTTTGAATTTGTACAATTTTATTTCGTGTGTTCATGATTTCTAAAGGTTAAATTGGGTTTTATAAGCCAACGTTTAGACAACATAGGATTAATTTGTGTAATTAACAAAAACTTGTAACTTGTGATAAAGATACTCATCTATAATAGGAATGAACGATTCACCTCGCAACAGAAGACTATGATTTTTAAACAATTTAGAAATCAATTTAAGGATCGACTTTGATTTTATTTAAAATTAAACTAAAATAAAGCTTAAGCAAACATACTTTTTTGAATTAATAATGGAGAAATTTTCTAGTGGGTCTTTACTTTTTGTGTTCGAGTGAATCTAGAATCTCCACAAGATCTTCCTCGCTGACTCGAACACATGACCAAGGCTTGTGGGAATCGAAAATTCATAGGGAGAAAAATTCGTAGAGAGAATTCTGAATTTTCTCTATGGAGAAGATTGTGTGTTTTGGCTCAACCCAAGAGTCATAGGGAACCTAGGACAGAAACTTAGCCAAATTTAAATAATATATGGTAATATCTAATATATTATAATATATATATTTAATATATTTGAATCTTATTCAAATCTCTAAAATCTCTTATAACATATATTTACGTATTTGAATCTGATTCAAATTTAATATATATTGTTTCCTTTCATATAATGTATCTAATACATAATATATTTTTCTCTTTAATATTTAATGTATCAAATATAATAAATATTTTCCCCTCATTTAACACATTAAATATAATAAATATTAATTTGAACATTTCAATTTTTTTCTTTCAACTAAATTGATCCTTTTAGTATTACTAAAACTACAAGAATTTTTGGATATGCCAACGAAATTTTTTTTCTGATGCAAGCAACTTTGTCGACATATCCAGCTTATCCCGATGCAACATGCATCGAGATAATGTCTAAATTATGTCGACGCATTTTAAGGTTATCCCGATGCAAGGTTGCGTCGGGATATATTCAATAAAAATGATTTATCCCAAAACGCGTATAAGCGTCGAGACAAATGGTAAAACCCTAGACCGTATCTTCCTTTTTTTTTTCCAAAATAGAGGCGCTATTTGATTCTCTTCTTCTCCACTCGCAAACAAAACTTTTTCTTCTCCCCCAAATCGTTTTCCTTCCGGCAACGATGACCTCTTTTCTTCTTCTCCGCTCCCAAACCCAAACTCTCTTCTTCTTGTTCCAACAATGTCGAGGTTATGTTCTCCCTCCATATTCCAAAACCATTTTCTCTCTCTGTCTAGGGTTGGAGTTAGGGTTTTCGCTCACTTCTATTTTTTCTTTTTTCTTGTTTTTTATTAATTTTGTAGCATTTAGGTCTTTAATCTTATTATTTTAGGAAGATTCTTTGGTTTTTCTTAATTAGTTTGCTATGGATCTCGATATGGGTTTATTAGCAATGGATACGCGCAAGAGAGGGAGGTCGGCAGTTGGCATAAATGCAAATGGCGGCTTGAAGAAGTTCAAGCAAGGTTTGTTCCTCCTTTTCTTGCTCGGTTACTTCGATTTTCGCTTGTGTTTAAGTACTTCTTGAAGTTTGTTTTTCTCTTGTGTATTACGTTGTGTTGTTTTGAAGTTGTTGTTTTAGGCAATTGATGGTGGACATTTGAATTTCGCATATTTTGTTATTTTTGGTTTTGGGTTAAATCCTGACACTTGTTAGGAGGTTTCTGACTTTGAAGTTGGAATTAAATGTTTGTTGGTTTGAGTTTGATGAACCTTTGCATGTAAACCCCTTTTGTGGGAAAGCTATGAGAACTGAAGAATAGGAACTTGGTGTGGAAAAACTTCTCAGCGAAATGTAAAAATTTATTGCTGACTTTTGTTAGTTTACTTCATGGTGTAACAAACTTATATTTTCTTTTGGATTCCTTTGTAACCATAACATCTTTTACATCCTCACTCAAGTTTCTTAAACTATTGTTTGCCATTGGTCTATTAATTTGAGATGCAAGTTTGAAAGTACTAGCTTGGTTGCTCCTCCTGTCTGAAGTTTGACAGTACCGGCTCGATTGCTTCTTCCGGTATCCATAGCCAAAGCTAGATTGATCCCATTCAAGATAGGGACTGTAAGGCTCGTAGTTCATTTGATGACCAGGAAATCCTCCCATAGTGTAGGCGTTATGCATGAAATCCCGCTGCAACTGAGGACATGCTTCAGTGGGTGTCCTTGAAATGAACAAATTCTACATGTGTCTCCACTACTTGTAGTCTCTTCCTACAGCCACTTGAAGAACTAAGGAGGTTAAATTAAAAATTTGAGATTTAAGTTTACTAACCTCATCAACATACGGGATAGCTCCACTAAACCAATACTTATAAGATTTCTTTGCCATTAAAGAACAGGTGAAAACACAGAAAACACAAATAGAAAGTTTTTTATTTTTTTATTTTATTTTTTTTATTTAAATCAAATTTAACATAGAGAAACTAATAATGGTTCCTCGGCAATGGCGCCAAATTTGACGCGAGCTTGTCGATGGCTCGTCAAATTATAATTTATAAACCGATCCTAAGCTACTTGTACCATTGAGTGGACCAAATCGATCTTAAGGAACCGAATATTAATTTCTCAACTTAAATTTGCAAAGGAGAAAACAAATACAAATGGGGGGTTTTGCGTTTTTGCAAATAAAATAAAATATAAGAAAATAAAAATAGATCAAATCTTACCAAATTCCAATTCAAATGCATGGTTTGATCCAATTACAAAATTGATCATAGACACACAAAACGTTTTAACTTAATTATGAAAATACATAGTCAACTTATTAGGAAATTCCAAAAAGTAACAAATTTCCTAAAGTCATTAACTCTAACAAACGTCAAAGTTAATGCCAATTATCTAAACAATTTTGACGAAACCGTTCCAAATTATTTAGATAAAAGTATTAAGGGCTTTGGAAAGACTAAGACAACCAATTAGATAAAATAACTTTAATCTAATCAAGATGCTCTCTTAATTCGTAGAATTAAACATGCAAGCTATGCAATTATGGAAACCCATAAAACACATGTAATAATCCTAGCGCTACAAGGTTCAATCAACATGACTGTAGATACCGTATTTGGTCCGTTAATTTTTATACTTCGATTTGATTTGATTTTAATTTATGGTTTGTGTTTACTTTGGTTCATTTTTGTTTTATTTTCATTTTTCTCCGAGCTTTGTTTAAAGCTTTCGTGTTTATTAATTTTGTTATGATTTTTTATTTTGATTTTATTTAATTTTATCCTTTTTTTATTTTTGATTTTTTTGATTTTTTTTTCTTTTTCTTTCTTTCCAATTATTTTTTTTATTTTTTTTTCTCAAAATTTGTTTTCACAAATCAATTTAGTCTTCCCCAATTTTCTCATTCTTTCCACTATCTCGTTTCTTTCTCCCCAATTTTCTCTCCCTCATTACCACTAACTCTCATTTCTCTACTTACCATAATAATTTAAGGAGTGTTGTTTCTTATAAAAGGGGGAACTTTCTGGTGAAGTAGGGGGTGATTGGGAATTTTTTTTAGAAAACAGAGACATCACAGAGGAGAGAAGAAGAAGGAAGAGAAAATAGGATAATTACCCATATCCACGAATTCCATAAATTACCCATTCCGGCGGCGTATTTGGTTAACACCGGCGACCTTTGAAGTCTAGATCTGGCTGCAGCTCCGACTTCGCAACTCCGACGACCTGAAAATCGACCAGCAGCAGAAACCCACGTTGTCTTCTTCTTTCGTAAGGTGAGTTGTGGAAATGAAGGTAGAGAAGTTTTTTTTATCATTAATTTCTATTTGGACCCTTGATTTCTTGTGATAAATTCCCATTTTGTCTTTAATTTGTGTCTAATTTTCAATCTGGCCATTTTGTGTTAATTACTGATTTGCCCATAAACATGTGATCTTCAATTTCTAATTCAATCCATGATTGTTTAGTCTTTAATTGGATTCATATTGTTTATTTTTCCATTTGACTCAGGACATGTTTGCAATTTAACCCATGGTTTGTTGGTTCAATTTTCAATGTACCCATAATTTGTAGCTTAATTTCAAATTGACCCTAGTATGTGCTTAAATAACAAATTGATCCAAAACATGTTACTTAATTGCAAATTGGTCTATGGCATGTCGTTTGAATTTTTTTTAATTGACCAATAACTTGTGGGTTAATTTCAATTCTCAAATAGCATGTGATTTAATTCTAGTAGCAGGTTCTCAATTTGCAAATAAACATGAAAATAAATTAATTTGACATGTTGATTTAATTGTCAATTTGACTATTCTTAAACTTTAATTGTTATTTAAATTGCAATTAACTCGAATTGTTGTTTAAATTACCATTGGAATGTTAATTGACCAATTAATTGTATGTTTAATTTTTTTTTTTAATGTGTTGGTATAATGTCAAATAGTCCTTGAATGGTTGTTCAATTTCACGTTAGTTTTAATTGTTGTTTAAATATCAATTAGCCTTAATTGTTACTTAAATTTCAATTAATTGTTGAATGGCTCATTTCCATCATTTGACTGTTTAATTTGCAAGTTGATTTATTTCATTCTAATTTCAATTAAAATTGCAAATGTTTTAATTTGCAAATTGCTTAAATTTTGCTATTTTATTGTTTCATTTGGATTTGAATTAAATTGCACATTGCTTAAATTTTGCTATTTGACGATTTCATTTGAATTTGATTTGGAAATTTCTAAATACAATTTTAATTTGGTTTCAATTGATTTATTTCTAAACTGATTCCAACAAAAACAAAGTTTTAATTTGGTTCTAATTTAGATTTTTTAAATGAGCTCTCAAGTTGTAACTAACTAATGAGTTTGGAATAAAATTTGATTATGCGGGACTTGTTCTGTCTAGGCGGAGGTATTTAAGCTGACCAAAGGGAACACCTCTACCTAGGAACTGCCCAATTAGTCAATTTATTTAATCTCATTGAAATTTTTTCAAAATTTTATTTTGGCAACAAAGTTTGAAATAAAACAAGTTTGGCCTTTTTAAAATTGGATTTATGAAATAAGAACCTTCCTATTTCTCAAATTTTTATTTTGGCAACAAAGTTTGAAATAAAACAAAATTGCCCTTTTTAAAATTGGATTTCTGAAATAAGAACCTTCCAATTTCTTAAATTTTTATTTTGGCAACAAAGTTTGAAATAAAACAAAATTGCCCTTTTCAAAATTGGATTTCTGAAATAAGAACCTTCCAATTTTTCAAAATTTTATTTTGGCAACAAAGTTTGAAATAAAACAATATTGCCCCTTTTAAAATCGGATTTCTGAAATAAGAATCCTCCAATTGTTTTCAAAATTAAATCTTGGCAATGAAGTTTGAAATAAAATAAATTGCCTCATTTAAAAATGGATTTCTGAAATAAGAACCCTTTGTTTTTAATTTCTTTTCATAAGTAACTTGTTTTTTTATAAAATAAGGAATTTGTTTTGAAATATCAAAATAAATTCCAAATTTTTCTAATGGCCTTGAGCCACTCATAGTTATTAGTTCATATTTTATTTTAAAATGTGAATTAATAAATTTTGGAACATTCAAAATAAAACATAAAAATATTTTTCTTTGGACTATTAAATAAAGGGATAATTTTGAAATAAAATGCGGTAACCGTTTTTCTAAAACAGGTGTTGTAGGGGTGCTAACACCTTCCCTACACTCAATCAATTCCCGAGCCTAATTTCTGGTTTCATAGACTACCATTTTCCTTTAAAATAGGTGACCAATCACACCCTATGATGATTGGTGGCGACTTCAAACCTTTTACCTCAAAAGAGACTCCTAAGAGAGGACATCGGTCGCTCCGCGTCGTGATGACGTTGCGACAGCATGACAATTACAGATCATGCATCATGACACTAGCAATCAAACATATAAAGCGATCGAGGCATCAATTCAATCAAAAATACATGCTCATAAAATAAACACAAGAATCAAAGAATACTTGCAATTATAAGAAAACTACATTAAAGTACAAGCCTCACAACATTACAATTGGTTGCAACCGACCTATGAATTGGAACACTTACCTTAGTCTCTCATCATGATGATGTAGCCAAGGTTCGTCATTGGTTTGATATAGTGCCAAAAGAAAAGTAAAGGAAAAGGGATAAAAACTCTAAAAACTATTGTCTAGAAAAATTACACTCGGAGTCCCCCTGCAGTCGTCCAAAAGAAGGCTGAAATAGCCATGAAGTAGACAACTTGCACAAGAAACCTTAAATTCTATAAAGATATTTTCCCAAAAAAAATAGGGAATAATATTCAAAATAAAATAAAATAAAGTAAATAATTTTCTATCTTTCAAAATTCTGGAAAATACATCCAAAAATCGAAAATTCTTTCATAAATTCTCAAAACAAACATAGAATGTTACAAATAAGAAAAGTTTCTAGATTGCACAGTTTTCAGTATTTTGCCAATAACTTCTTCTCCAAAACTTGGATTGACGTGATCTTTATATGGATGGAAAGACCTTTAAGAGAACTTTAAAATGGTATCTAATTTAGCTATATTCCCAAACGTGATCAGTAAGATATTGGGAACGAAAGTTGGCACAAAGTATTCTTGGGTACAACAGTTTTTCAGCATGAGCAGTAATCACTCAAAATATCATAACTTTCATAATACTTGCATCTCAAAATATTATGATATGATCAGTCAAAGTTGGTATAGAAATTATGTTGCTCGAATCACCTCCGATTTGGTCTAAATTAACTCTGAAATGTTGCAAACTCTCCAATAGATGCAAATTGCTCAAATCCCTAAAAAATAATAATAAAACACATAAAATCATTCTAACTAATAAGAAATAATTGTGATTAAATATGACTTTATAGGTCCTATCACAACACCCAAACCAGTGACACAAACATGTTCATTACAAGCTGCATCAACAAACACATTAACATAATCACCATCATCTTGTTGATAAATGTGATTGTTCTTAGGAGAATTATCCTTGCGAATGACATAGTTAGATTTATAAAAATCCTACATATAATTTAAAATCCATTCACATCTACCCAAGTTAGATTGTATTGGCTTATTGAATACCCCGATGTTTCGGTCATTCCAAACAACCCATGCTCAAACACAGAGTTTCAAACTGGTTAGAGTTCAGGGTATTGAGAGAATGCATCCAACAATCCTTGATGCTATCAAAACCCTTCAATCCTACCTGTTTTCCTGGTAATAACATGTCACATATTTCCTTTGCCCTGAGACATCTGAATAAAGCATGATCAGTAGTCTCTGGATCCTCATTACACACTGGACACCTTGCAGACAATTCCAAACCCCTAAAGCACAAATTAACACCTGTTGGAATGCAATTATGAAACGATTTCCATACAAAAAAACCTTTATTTTAGAAGGGATGTTTGCTTTCCATAATGCTTTCCACCATCCTTTGTATCCATTGGTGCTTGGAGAAGTCTGCAATTCTTGCAATAACATAAAGGATTTATATCCACTCTTAACTTGATAACAACCTTGTTTGTCAAAATGCCAAATCCATCTGTCTGGTAACCCCATAAATGAAAGGGTTTGATTACTAATGGCTTGTACATCCTCTGGACAAAAAAAAATTGCTCAAGTTTGGGAATACCCCATTGTCTAGATGGGGTTATGAAATCTGAAACCAACATATCCTTCAAACCGGTTACCCTTGTCAATGCTTTAAAAGACCATGGTCTAGGAATTCAAGGATCTTTGAAAATCCGAATTGATTTCCCATTTCCTAATTGTAGACGCAACCCCTTTTTTAATAGTTCCATTCCCCACATAAAGCTCTTCCAAAAATAAGATGAAGAGGAAGGAATATGTGTTATGTCTATAATCTCCACCCTAACTGAGGGGTAGATCACGTGCATGTGACTGACATATAGATTTTTTTTTATGAGAATATTGTGTATGAAATGTAAAGTCCAGATGGTACTTGAAAATCTTTTCCATAAACTTCACAATTAAAAAAGCTTGGGATCCATAGGATGAGGCAATTGAACTGATGCAAGATGGTAACCAAGCTTAACTTGTGAGCCATTCATTTAGATATTATTGCTATTGGAATAACCATGCTGCTATTTCGAGATTGTTATGTATTTAATATATGGATCATATTTTGTAAGAATATTATATTTTAATATATATTGACCTTTATTATATTTGTGTTTGTGTTGAAATGGTACCATTGTTATTATTTACGTAAAATAATAAACTTTCACGTTATGTTAGAGATTGAAATAATAAAAAAAAAAGTAGGAAAAAGTGGTTTTGTATATCCTATTTTTTCTGACACAAGACCTTGCGTCGGGATAAGAGCTGGTTTATTTCGGTGCATGTAGCATCAAAAAAAAAAGCATACTTTTCCCGACGCAAGGTCTATTCGTTGGAAAAATTTTTTTTGACAAGGCTATGTTGATGTTTTAGTCCGACGTACATTTTGAGTCAGAAAAAATAACAGCGTCGGAAAAACCATAAAATCTTGTTGTAAGAGCTTGCAAGAGGAATTTATGTTCCTACGGATTATAAGCTCCAATGATACAAAATTAATTAATTAAACTCTTTGATCAATCAAGTTTCATTCATTAACTTTAGTTCACTTCACTATTACCTAGAGTGACACTTTTATGCACTGTAGAACAAGTTATATCTATGGATATAACCATTACATGTAAGTCGATCATTCACGAGTTGTTTGCAATTACAGGTAGGTCAAAAGTCAATTTTACCATGTAATTATATTTTATACCTTAAGTACCATTGATTCTCTAGTAAACAATTTGTTTATAATCCAATTATAAACTAAGTCCCTCTCGGGCTAGTGAAAAGGTGGGCCCCATTGTTCAAGTCCTGAAATCAACACTTAAGGAAACTACTCATCTACTTTCCCTATATGTGAAGGAGTGAATTTCATCTTGCAAAACTTATGTTCCCAACTCCCTATTTGGTCAAGTCTCCAAAATGGTTGGTTTATTGAATCGGCTACAAAAGTCACTCTCACCCATGGAAATCAAAGTACAAGTCTTCACAGGTAAGAGTTCATAACTCACTCAGGATTAAGATCAGTCGCATATGATCATCTTGTTGAAATACTAATCTTCTCAATTAACGAATTTATAAAGAGAGATTAAATATCTCCTGGTCCCAATGGCGGATCCAGAACCTTATGTGAGGGGGGGCTTGATGTATTTTAATATTAGTTTATTCGATATAAATATGACTGATATTTTTTAGGTTAAAATATTATTTTGATTCCTATACTTTTAATAAATCTTAAATTAGTCATTATCGTTAGTTTGAACTTAAAGTTAATTTTTATTGAATTTGGTAAAATAGTAATAAAAAATTTCATTCAAGAAATGACACAATGTGAATATGTTTTAAAAATTTATAGAGGAAGGTTAGTAATTTTTTTTTTTAAAAAAAAATTATTAACAATAAACTAACAGTATGGACTAATTTTAAGGTTTATTGGAAGTATGTGGACTAAATTTGGACATGTAAAAGTATAAAAACTAAACAAAACAACTCTTAAAATATCGAGACCAAAATGGTAATTTTATCTATTTTTATGTAAATATATAAAAATGAAACTTGAAATAATAATGGTAATTTTCTGTTTTATAATAATGGTAGTTTCTTATAGAATTAATTATTTAAAAATAAGTTACTAATGTCTAAAAATATTTTTATTCATTTCCATTTATATATGGTATTAAGGAAAAAATTTAAAGGAGAAATTAAAGTATAAAATATAATATTTGTTATTTGTTATTATTTTATATTTGTAAATTGCTTTGTACATAGAACTATTTAAAGGAGATTTGACTTACTATTTAAATTTATAAAAAATAAAGATATAAATTATTTCAAAAGAGTAGTTTGGTTATTAAAAATAAGTAAATAAAAACTAAACAGATTATATATATATATATATATATATATATATATATATATATATATATATATATATATATATTTAAAAAAAGAAGAAAACTAAACAAGTTCTTTTTTAGGAAAATGAAAACAACCTGTATCTTGGAAGCTCAGATTTTGAGGCAAACTTTACCGTGTTTACTTACACACATAATAAAGTAAAAAAATAAATCATAAAATAAGCTCTCCAAAGAAAAGTTATGCTATAAGGTTCGAACCCAGGCTGCGAGGGGGGGCTTAGGGAGTGATTGCCACTAAAACCAAATACAATCTTGATGATTTAGACGACTTATTTAATACTAATAAAATATCTTCTAAAGTTCAGGGGGGGCTTAAGCCCCCCAGGCTTACAGTAGATCTGCCAATACCTGGTCCAATCTTATACAAACTCGTTGTATATGATACCTCCATTCATATGTCTCCACATGAACAATTTGGATCAAATCATTTGTAACTATTACAAAGCGGGTCGTATTAATAGTGTTACCATAATAAGGCACCCAAACTTATACATACACTATCAACCCTATAGGTTATTTCTTGAACAAGTTCATCACGTATGTCAACCACATATTGTTCAAAATTACACTAATAACCTTGAATTTTTATGTAATGGATAATATAAATTGCAAATAAATTTAATGAAATAATAAATATTAATTACGAAGCTTTAAGACATAAATCTCAACAATAAACCCATACAAGCATATACAAACTTAATTTGTGAACCAAACATGTGTTATTGTCACAATTATTTTTTTATTTAGTAAGAAAAGGATATCTATATTGCAATGAATAGTACTCTTTTTTTTTCTTTCCTTTTTTGAGTTCTACAACACATAGGGTGGGGGGATTGAACCATCGACCTTTAGGATGGTAAATTGGTGTCATATTCACTGAGTTATGCTGTCGGATTAACAAACAGTGCTTCCTAATTTTTTGACAAGGGAGAGGGAAACACTCGAGGGAGAGAACTAAAAATATTTTTTTTTTTAAAATTGAGTGTTTGACAACAAACACATGTCAAAGACTTAGGATGTGTTTGAATTAGCTTTGTAATTATGAAGAACTAAAAATTTTTTTTTTTTTTTTAAATTGAGTGTTTGACGACAAAATATAATTTCTTTTGAAATAATTAGATTGGTTAATTATCATCTTCTCAATAATTAGTGCAAAGATGATTAAAAAAAATGATTCGGCCAATAACTTTATAAAAAAAAACACTCTTTCATATTAAAAGATTCCAAAATCCACATGAAAAACTCAAATAATATTGAAATTATAAAGTTTCTCTCAAATTCAAAGCTTCTCCTTTTCTCTTCTCTTTATTGTAATTTGATATTTGTAGAATGATATGACCAAAATAGTCCAAATTTATTATGCCTAATTCTTGTTAGTTTGTTAGAATTTGTGTTTAATTGATCATTTTGTAGGAATTTGAGCAAGATAAGTATTTTGGATCAATTGCATCCAATTGGGGTTAAAACAAGCCAGTTTGGACAACATTTGAGCAATCGAGCTAAAAGAACAAGCAAAATGACCATTTTGCCCTTGAGGAGCATCGAGACACCAGACGGAGGCCTTGCTCGATGCTACAAGGTAGTAGCCCCAGATGCAAGACAACGTTTAGACGTTGCCCATTGACGTCAAGATGTTGTCGCAAGTCAGACCGTGCGGATGCAGGACAGCGTCGAGACACGATCCCAAGCATCTCGACGCTGCAACAATGAGCGCAAGTCGACGCTGCGGCGAACCCCCCCCCCCCCCCCCCGGACGCTGGCTCAATTAAGGGCAGCGTTGAGATGCTTCCTGTAGCGTCTCGATGATGCCGCGATTTCTATAAAAGCATTTTTTTCTCCCTCTAGGTCATTTTGTCTCCATTTTTGGCCGCCAAAAGACCATGTTAAGGCCATTTCTCTCTGTTTTTCATTAGATTATGATAGTTTAGGAGTTTTTGGTCAATCTTTAGTGTCAGACAATATTGTAACGATGTTTGGCTAGACTATCGACGTCGTTTTGGGTTGAAAATAAGGTACTATGTATTTTTATGAGATTTATTCCATATTTCTAGTATTTTCTAACATGTTCTATTGTTTCTTGATACTTTCTTGAATGCCCATAGCATGTATTCTTTCGTAGATAGATTGACAACCTATTCGCGTTGATTGAATATGTGATCGTTAGTTTAGCTAACACTAGGACCAGCTTATGCTTGCATCATAGAGGCTAGTCTCTCATGTAGATTGCATGATAGAATCTAAGAATAAAGAGAGCTAATTAATTAAATTAGGAATGCATGTTTAGTTTGATTAATTGGTCTTAATCAATTCCTAGAACTTAAGGCGATTAACTACGTTAGTATGGAATGCTATCGTGCCTAGCTAGTTAGGGCTAATTAGGCTAATTAACTTGATGCTTGGTTGGGTTAATTGAGATTTAGGGGACCTAGGTTTGCTAGAGGCTTAGCCGACTTTACTGGTGAGTCGATTAGGTAATAGAGGGCAAGGAAATAGCTTGCATTTAGGCGTTCTGTGATAAAAAATAGCATTGTATCGAGTTTTATCTCGAAACGGTGCCCGAGTTTAACTATTGGCGTTTATCTTACTGGTTTCAGTCATTCTATCTATTTTATGCTTAATTCCCCATCAGTCCATATCAGTCTGTGTCAGTAAGAAAATCAATTAATAGAAACTCAATTTTAGTTCGGTTCCTTGTGGTTCGACCTGGTCCAATATTAATTACAACAAGTAGTTAATTTTAGATCGATATTATAAATTGTATTTGATTGAGCCTTCGACAAGCTCTACTTTCATAAAATAAGTTCACGCAATCAAACAAAATTGTGAATAAAATCACTTTCAAAATGATGTAACGAAACCATACGTCTTTAAATTAAAACCACTTTAAAAGAGTTTTCAAGAAAAAAATATTTTTTTTAATAATAAGCCTTTAAACTTGTAAGCATGTCAAACTAAGAGAAAAGTAATTTTTTATTGCAAAAATTATGCATATTGTATAAGTAAGAGTTCTCAATCAAGGTGCACAGTACCTTGAAAACTAAAGCCAAACAAGTTAATAGCCAACAACGACACAAAAATGCTAGAAACCCAAAGTGGATCAAACAAAAGCAAAGGTTAAAAAAAAAATCAAATTGGATGGAGTTCTCATTTTCCGTTTCATGTTTCTTATTTTTCA
The DNA here is from genome assembly GCA_033996785.1 of Trichosanthes truncata. Classification (NCBI taxonomy): domain Eukaryota; kingdom Viridiplantae; phylum Streptophyta; class Magnoliopsida; order Cucurbitales; family Cucurbitaceae; genus Trichosanthes; species Trichosanthes truncata. Next base: position 56,551,601 of record JAWPNB010000003.1, read on the forward strand.
GTTGAAATGAAATTTTGTACATATGATATAATAACTATGGAACTATTATAAAGAGTTTATAATATTTAATATAATTTTAACTCCAAAGCAAATGTTGAAATTATCCTAAAAATTATCCTTCAAATGTTGTTCAAATTTGAGTTGCAATGTCATCTCTCACTTCTGTCAATTCACCTTAAATGATATCAGCTTACATGAGTTAGTTCAATTAGATTAATTTATAAATTGTTCGACAAACTTTATAAATTTTCAATAATAATTAATTGATTGCACAACTTGTTATTGATGTATATTTTTGTGTGTCAAAATGGTAATGAAACATTTATTTAAGGTTAGACAATTAAGCATACGCACATTTCTTCAATTCAATAATAAACTTTATTTTTATTTTTTTTCTTAGAAAATGCATGTGTTTCTCATTAGCCAATCATACACAAATAAAATTTAAAAAAAAAAGAGAGAAGAAAGATTTTTTTTTCTTTGAAAATTAATGGTAAACATGAAATATCTTATTATTTTTTAGTAAAAATAAATTAAAACCATATGAAAATTGAGAGAAAATAATAGAGATTTAAAAACAAAATAATAATTAAAGGCTCGTTAATAAAAAAGAAAGAATAGAAAATGTTAAAATATCATTTTGGTCCATGTACTTTAAGGTTTATTCCATTTTAGTCCTTGTACTTTCACATGTCCAATTTTAATCATTGTACTTTCCATAAAGCTTAAAATGGGTCTCTACTGTTAGTTTGAAGTTAATTTTTTTTCGAAATTAGTTAAATAATTATAATAATTTTCATGCCAGGAAATACATAATGTGAACATATTTTCAAAAATTTATAGAATGAAGGCCAATAGAGATTAAATTTTTTTAGAAAAGATAACAATGGGGACCGATTTTAAGCTTTATTGAAAGTACATGGACTAAAATTGGACATTTAAAAGTATAGGGAATAAAATAGAATGAAACTCAAAGTACATTGACCAAAATAGTATTTTAACCCATAAAAATGATTAAAAAAATAAAAAAGGAAAAAGTAAAGGAGAGAGAAAAAAATGAAAAGGATAAGGAAGTATTAAAAGAAAAAAAGAAAGATGAGAGATGATTAAAAAAGGAGGGGAAAGAGAAATATGGATACATGCATGAAAATTGAAAATAAAAAAAAATAATAATAATAAAATAGAAATTTGAAAAAGTACTTTTTGTAGTTTCTCAAAATTTACCTTTTTTTTTAGAAATGTTTCTTAAAATTTAATAATAAAAAACGTGAATGGTTATCAAACAAGTTTATTTCTTAAAAAATAAGAAACAGAAACCAAAAATCAAAAATGGAAACATTATCAAATAAGCGCATAGTGTTATAGTCCAAATAGTTGTATAAGCAAAAATGACATCTTAACATGAGAAAATGCACCATGGAAATTCCCCTACGCTTTGAAAGAGCAAAGTAGAAGACCAATTAGATGAAACATCTTTGTTCATGTAGGGGGGCTCCCATTAGAGTTGGCGGAAAACTACTTCATCTCCCGTAATTACCTAACTACTCTAACGCATGTCTTGTCCATTTCTCAACTCCAATTTTTATTCCTTTACGACTTTTCCTAATATCAAATTCAATATCCTGTTACGCTCTCTCTTCACTTCTTTATTACTATATTCGTATCATATTTTAAAAAAAAATCATATCATATTATCTGTTTCAAACTCAGTTTACCTTATTTCTCGTGCATGATTAGAAAAAAGGGAGAAGTTGAAGAGATTTTAAGAGAGAGAACTCGCCAAGTCAGTAGGCCGTGTAGGGACTTACAAGAATTTTTGAACAAAAGAAAATAGGTTAACTTCCACGTTATACATCTAACTCTTGAACTTTTAAATTTGTGTATAATAGGTCCATGGACTTTCAATTTTATGTTTGATAGATCTCTGACATATTTGAAATTTTATAAAATTAATTGATATATTGGACATAAAATTGAATTTCTCGTTTAAAAGAACTTTAAACTTTGTGATGAATAGATCCATAAATTTTAAAAAATGTCAAAATTGTTAAGGACTTATTAGACACAAAATAATTTTAAAAAAAAAAATAGAAACCTATTAGACATTATTTAAAGTTTTCAAGAACTAAACTTGTAATTCAAGTGAAAAATATATACTGGGGGGTCACTACAAGAGAGAAGGTTACCCAACCTAACGTAAAAGGTACAGTTTGCTTTCTTTTGGAAAGATGGAATGGACGGGATAAGGGTTTGAAGAGAGTTTTGGGAGTGTTGATGCACTGTTCCTTAGTTTCAAAGCCAATTGAATAAAGCAAAACATATGTGATTGAGACACCCAATTTGGAGGCTGTGTATAATTAAGAATGAAGGGAACTAAAGTACCACATCAACTATCTTCAAAATATGGTAACATCAAGCCAAGGGATTCCACTTCCTTTTAGCAACTCTCCACACCTCACTTCATAACAAGTTCTCTTTTTCCTTTTCCTTTTTATCTTTTATTATTAGAGTGTATAAATATTTCCTCACAAGGCAGACAAAAAAACAAAACAAACAAACAACAAACAAACAAAACAAAATATAATATAATACAAATTATTTAATCTCTAAACTTTCATGTTTGTATCAAGTTTTGAACTTTCAATTTTGTGTCTAAAAGGTTTCAAGACTTTAAAAATGTCAAATAGATCTTTGATTTTTCAACTTTGTGTCCAATAGGTCCCTGGTATATTCAACATTTTTTAAAATTAACAAATTTATTAGACATAAAATTTGAATTTTGATTCTAATAAGATAGAAAATTTTTAATTTTATGTCTAATAGGTTCGTTGATTTTATAAAATGTTAAATATACCAAAGACTTATTAGACACAAAGTTGAAAGTTTAAGAACTTATTAGATGTTTGTTTTTAAGTTCAAAAATTTATTAGACATAAAATTGAAAGTTCGTAAACTTATTAAACATTTTTTAAAGTTCAATGATCTATTTGACACAAACATGAAATATATATATATAGATATATATATGGAATGAAAATTACTACACTATATTATTCTATGTCATCAGTTTCATGTCATTTTCCTTAATTTAATGCCTACATTAAAATCGAACAGAGAGACTTAATTATATCATTGATATTCATCGCTTGACCAAATTTAAATGAAATTATTTATTCTATAATTAACTGGACTTATACTAAAATAGATAACTCCAAAAAGGAAAAAGGGATAAAAATGAGGACAGTGTGTTGAAAAGAAACAAAACAAAAACAATTCAACAAAAAATTCCTTAACTTTAAAGAAATATAAAGCACATTTCTTAGCTTAATGATGGTTGTTCAAATTAAACCCTGTGAAATGAAGAGATTGTTCAAAAGGATCTGGTTCGTTAATCCCTCGTATTACCTGTAATCAACTTATATAGTTAATTAATACCTTAAGAAACCCCGTTGTAATTACTTAATCAACACTCTAAAATTAAACTTGACCAAAAAAATTTCAAACATTTGTGAACATAGAGAGACTTTAGAGAGAATAATTCCCACCAAATTAATGCCCCCCCCCCATCCCTTTGCTACCTAATCCAAAAGAAAAATCTTTTCTTTTCTATATATTAAACCCCATTTTTTCATCTTCTTCTGTACCAAAAAATAACTTCAGCTACTGAATTTCCATGGCTGCCTTCCACCTTCCATTGCCTTCATCCATGGCGGCTCTGACTGTTTTTCTTTGTGTTCTGTCGTGTTTCTTGCCGGAGCTTGCATTTGGGAAAACCAGACACTACACTTTCAATGTATGTGAATTTTTCTTTTGTTCTTATAATAAATGCTTAGCTTTTGAATGTCGTGTCGGTAGCAACTATTTGAGTTAAGTTCGAAGGGAGCTTCTTCTTCATTTTTATTCTTTAGAAGTATTTTCTAAAGTTGTATAAACGTTTTAGAATTACAAATGGGGTAGGGTTGGAAATAAATTTAAATTACTATCATTATTAATATTAAATGCTTTTTAATCATTTGTTTTACTATATAGTGCAAAATAAATATTTAAAAGAGTTAAAACGACTTAATAATTTTAAAAAAAATTGTTTTCCAATTTTCATTTTCATTTAAACTTTTAGAGAATAAATAAAATAGATATCAAAATGTGCATTCATGTTCTCTTTTGAATTTCTTTAAAAAAAAAGAAATAAATAGTTTTCTAATCTTTGTATCTTCAACTCTAAATACACATGAAAAATACTTTCCAACACAGTGTAGTGAGATTTAGTACTAGTAACTCTTTAACGTGGTGCATTTTTAATGGCTAAAAAATGTTAATAGGTCCACTTATTTTCTAAATGTAATAGAAATATACCAACAAAAATATATGATGTTAGAAAGTTAGTAAGATATCAACTTGTCCGGGTCATCGTAGTTCTAAATGCATTTCTATTTCTTTTTACGTTTTCTTTCTTTTTTATCTTATTTCAATTCCATGGTGCATTGTCAAATGTTAAGATGTCGTTTTTGCTTATAGGCCTATTTGGACCAACACAAAAACTCCGTCCAATTCCAAGCTTCCATGCAATTTTTTTCTAATGGAATATTTTTCTTACTTTTGCTTTTTTTTTGAACCACTTGGTTTGAGCTTCTTTCTATCTTATTGCATGTTTATAGGGTTTTTGTGTCATTGTCGGCTATTAAACTTGTTTGTATTTAGTTTTCAATCTGTGTTGATTGAGAACCCCCTACGTTCTTTTACACAATGCATAACTTTTGCAATAAAAAAATAAATAATCTTCTTATTGGGTGGGGCAACACTATTCTACTAGTTTAAACTTTTTTTTCAAAAAAAAAATAATTTTTTTCTTAAAACACTTTTTATTTAAAAAATCCTTGTGTGTTTGGTTATATCTTAAAATTAATTTTAATCATAACTTTGTTTGGTTGTATAAAGTTATTCTACACTACCATAAGAGAAGAGGAGAAATTTTAAATTTGAGAGCAATTTCGTAATTTCAACATTATTTAAGTTTTTTCATGTAGATTTTGGAATTTTCAATATGAAGATTTTTTTTAAAAAAAAAAAAGTAGTTTTAAAGTTATTGACGGAAAATTACTTTTGTTATATAATCACCTTTAAATTAATTATTGAGAAAATGATTATTAACCAATTCAATTATTTCAAAAGTGATACTTTTTTTCAAATACTTTAGTTTTTTTTATCATTCATAATCACTTACAAAAATAATTTAAACACAACTCTCTAATGTAGTCTATTTTTAGTAGCTAAGGCCCCGTTTGATTTTTGGTTTTTGAAAAGAGAAAAGTTTACCAGTGCTTGGGCAGCAAGTAGGTGTGGTGTAGCCCCACAAGAAAAAAAAAGTTGTTTTGTTTTTTAAAAAAAAATTATGTGGTGCCCAAGTGCGCTGCACCACAACTACCTGCTGCACCTTTTCTCTTTTGAAAATTAAATCTATAAATGCTACATCCACCTATGAGTTTACTTGTTTTGTTATCTACTTTTTACATATGTTTTAAAAAATCAAGCCAAGTTTTGAAAACCAAAATATAGCTTTCAAAAACTTGTTTTTGTTTTTGGAATTTAGTTAAAAATTCAAATGTGTTCTTAAGAAAAAAGAAACATGTTGGAGAGAAATGATGAAAAAAACAAGCATAAATTTTAAAAACTAAATGATTATCAAATAGAACCTAAACAATTTTAATAGGGCCAGAAGTTTACAAATAAAAACATATCTCGTCATAAAGTTAGTAGGATATCAACCTGTACAAGACCATCATTGTTCTAAATACATTTCTATTTCTTTTTACCTGTCTTTTTTCTTTTAAGAAATATAAAAAAAGAAAACAAATTAGAAGCAAAAAACCAGAAGGGTAACCGGAACAGCGTGGAATGGGTTTTTTCAGATAAGGTACCAGAACGTGACGAGACTATGCCACACGGTGAAGCTCCTGACCGTAAACCGGAGGCTCCCAGGGCCGCCGCTGGTGGCCAGAGAAGGCGACAGAGTCCTTATCAAAGTCATCAATCACGTGGCGGAGAACGTTACCATCCACTGGCACGGCGTCCGGCAGCTCCGAACCGGCTGGGCCGACGGACCGGCTTACGTGACCCAATGCCCGATCCAGACCGGCCAGGCTTACACATACAATTTCACCCTCCAGGGCCAGAGAGGGACTCTACTTTGGCACGCCCACATCTCGTGGCTCAGGGCCACGATTCACGGCCCCATTATCATCCTCCCTCGCCGGAACGAGTCGTACCCGTTCCCAAAGCCACATAGAGAAGTCCCAATTATTTTCGGTGAGAAGCTTAATTAATTAACGGTTAAATTACAAGTTTAGTCTTTAAATTTTTAAGTTTGTGTCTATTTGATTTGAATAATACTAGCTATACACTGGTGCATAGAAATTGTTATTCTCTTTTCTAGTAGTCAAAATCTGAACGGTGGTGTGTATCACACACTAGTACATAGTAAATGAATGTTTATTTGATTTTGAAGCCTCTAGACTTTTAGTTTTATATTCAACAAAGTGTTTGAATTTAAAAAGTGTCTAATAGGTCTTCAAATTTTTTAATTTTGTGTCCAATAGGTTTTTGATTTTTTTTATTTTGTCTAACAAGTTTTTGACCTATTCAATTTTTTTTTTTTAAATTCACAAACTTACTAGACACAAAATTAAAAGTTTAGAATTTTATTGGACATAAGATTTAATTTTATGTCTAATAGAGCGATTAATTTTTTAAAATTTTAAATATGTTAGTGACTTAATAGACACAATTGAAAATCTAAAGACATATTTGACATTTTTAAAGTTCAAGAACTTATTAAATACAAAATTGAAAGTTCATATATTTTTTAAAGTTCAAAAATCAAATAGACACAAACATTTTTTTGTTTTTGAAAAGAAACAAATGAACACAAATTTAAAAGTTAATGGAGTAAACTTGTAATTTAACTTGGGCGTTGAGTTGGGACATGAGACTAAGCGAAGTTGTTTTATGCGGTGCAGGAGAGTGGTTTAATGTGGACCCAACATTTTTTTGTTTTTGAAAAGAAACAAATGAACACAAATTTAAAAGTTAATGGAGTAAACTTGTAATTTAACTTGGGCGTTGAGTTGGGACATGAGACTAAGCGAAGTTGTTTTATGCGGTGCAGGAGAGTGGTTTAATGTGGACCCGGAGAGTGTAATTCAGCAGGCTCTTCAAACGGGAGGAGGACCAAATGTTTCTGATGCTTACACCATTAATGGACTTCCTGGCCCTCTCTATAATTGCTCTTCTAAAGGTGCTCACTATGATCGCTGTAAAATTTTGTTTACTTTACAGTAAAAGTTATTAAATTTATACTCTAATATATTCTAATCTAAAAGTATGTTTAACTTTTGTAGCAAAAAATTTGGAAGTTTAGGTTTCTAGTTATGAGAAATGAGTTAGAAGTTATACATAACATTATTTGGGTTGCGAGTTTTGTGAAAGTATAAAAATTAGTAGATTGGTACCTTGAACTAAATAAATGAATCGATTTAGTTCATTAGACTTTTTATGGATATGCTTTGTCAACAATCCCATTGATTTGTGGTTTAAATCTCATTTTAATCCATGCATTTTCACGATTATTTCATTTTGGTCTCTAAATTGAATTCTAACCATTTTTATTTTCAGATACATTCAAGTTAAAAGTGAAGCCAGGAAAAACATACTTACTCCGATTGATCAACGCTGCACTCAACGACGAACTTTTCTTCAGCATCGCCAACCACTCCCTCACCGTCGTCGACGCCGACGCCTCTTACGTCAAGCCCTTCCAAACCGACGTCGTATTGCTCAGCCCCGGCCAAACCTCCAACGTTCTTCTCAAAACAAATCCCAATTTCACCAACGCCACTTTCCTCATGGCCGCCCGCCCCTACTTCACCGGCCAGGGCACTTTCGACAATTCCACCACCGTCGGAATCCTCCAGTACGGCCACTCAACGACCACCCCAATTCCGGCCACTCTAATTCCCAATCTCCCGGCAATTAACGACACGAATTTCGTCGCCAATTTCTCGAGAAAATTTCGGTCTCTAGCCAACGCCCAATTCCCTGCCAATGTCCCCCAAACCGTGGACAAGAAGTTTTTCTTCACCGTCGGACTTGGAACCGCCCCATGTCCCAAGAACGCCACGTGTCAAGGTCCCAATGGCACGAAATTCGCTGCCTCTGTTAACAATATCTCGTTTGCCCTCCCGTCGACGGCGATTCTGCAGGCGTATTTCTCCCGCCGGGCTAATGGAGTTTACCGGACGGATTTTCCGGCCAAGCCGGTATTTCCGTTCAACTACACCGGAACGCCGCCGAATAATACGTTTGTGAGTAACAGTACGAGCGTGGTGGTGCTGCCGTTTAACTCGAGCGTGGAGGTAGTTTTGCAGGGGACGAGTATTTTGGGGGCGGAGAGTCATCCGCTTCATCTTCATGGGTATAATTTCTATATTGTTGGAGAAGGTTTTGGGAATTTTGACCCGAATAAGGATCCGGCTAATTTCAATCTGGTTGACCCGGTTGAGAGGAACACCGCCGGCGTTCCCACCGCCGGCTGGATCGCCTTCCGTTTCTTCGCTGATAACCCAGGTGAGATGAGAATGTCTCTTTCAACATTCAAATATTTTTCATTTTTATTTTGCTTATTGCACATATTACATTTAAATTTAGGTTAACATGCAATTAAGTTTGGTTCATACTTACTAATTAGTCATTAAACTTTAAAAAAATGTTTAATAGATTTTAAGATTTCTAATTTTGTGTCTAATAGGCATGAACTTTAAAAGTGTATTAGATTCTAAATTGGCAATTTCAAATTTTTGTCTAAAACCACTCAAACTTTTCAATTGTATGTATTACAACTTCGTGAATTTCAAATTTTTTTAAAAAATGTTTAATAGGTCTCTGATCTATTAGATACAAATTTAAAAGTTTTGAGACTTATTAAACATTTTTAAAATTAGACACAAAAAATTGAATGTTTGTGAACCTATTAAATATTTTTCAAAATTCAAAGATCTATCAAATATGACTTTAAAATTTCAAAGACTAAACTTGTAATTTATCCTAAGTTGAATTATAAGTTTTAAGTTTAGTTGATGAAGCTTTAAAATTATGTCTAATCCTTTTTATTTTAAAAAGTTTTTAATATTGTGACCATCTAGTCCATGTAGACTCAAAACTTTTCAATAAATCTTTAAGTTTTCACTTTTTCCATTTAATAGGTCAAATCAAATTAAAATTGAGCATTACCTAGTTTCATGCAGTGATATATCACTATTAAAATTTTGACAATTAAGAGAGAGAGTAAAGAAGTTCCAATTCTCATTTTCTACCTTCAAATATTAATAGTAATGCATGGCCAAATATTGTTCATTAAAATTTACATAATATACTGACTATATTATGTAATAATTACATTACATGACACTTCAATTTGGGATAGATTTCATGTAATGTTTGGTGGCTTAAGGTAACAAAATTAGTGATAGATATTCATTAAATACCAACTTAAAAGTAAATATATATATATATATATATATATATACATACTAAAACAATATTAAATAAATACAACTGCAAAATTTCAAAGACCAATTAAAATAGATTTACTTAAAAAGGTTTTAGCATCAAACTTATATTTTGAGTGGTGAAACAGGGGTGTGGTTCATGCACTGCCATTTGGACGTGCATACGAGCTGGGGGCTGAGAATGGCATGGATTGTACTGGACGGCCCAAAACCCGACCAGAAACTGCCGCCGCCGCCCGCCGATCTTCCAAAGTGTTGAATTCTCATTTACCAAATTTTGGTTTTGGTTTTGTTATTCACTCTTCTTTAACTTAATAATTGCCAGATTCTTTTCTTTTCCCCCTCTTCGCCCTGTGTGTTTTCTTTAAGGTAACAGAGTGGGCTTCATCCTCCCTTCGGCTGTTTCCTTTTTCTGTTTGCTCAAGAACAAACAAGATCTGCTTTTGCATAAATTCTAAATGAATCTCTTCTCTTTTCTCTTTGAATCCTTCATTTACTGTTTCTGTTGAGTTTGATTCAGCAACTGCAACTCTTTATCAAGTGTAAAAGAGAGAAACTTCAGAGTTGAACATGTCATTGCCATCGATATGATTTTTGGAATGATCCTTCGGTACAATTCATTAAGAATACCAGTCATCGAACAAGCAGAAAGATGAAACTGATATTCATATTATTCATAAAGACTCCATACGTTTTTTATGGCGTTTGAAATATATACAAACCTATATACATTTGGTTTGCTCGTATTCGAACCAAGCAATCACAGTTACAGCATCAGCATGGAGAAGTACTGCTCAAATTCTTGATCAATCGTTGGGGTTTTAGCTCTTGATTGAGCCTCTGCATTAAGTGAATGAGTGTGATTTAGTAAATGGCAAAACCAATTTAATTCAACTGATAAAAATTCTTATGGATGATGTCTTTATTACCGTGGTTTACAGGCCATCTTCCGGACGAAAGAATATATGTATTCGGGTTCAACCCATTCGAATGGAAAAGATCCTCAAGTTCCTGATCTGTGCATTGCTCAATGTCACCATTTACAAATTCTGCACAATCATAATCTTCATGGCCCAATTCTAGCATATGTTCCTGAAGTTTGTGAATTGTTTCTATTCTCTTCTCCTCGCTCGCAAACACAACTTCCTGTTCGGTAGAGCTCGAATCCATTGCTGTAGAACTTTCAACAGAGAAATGGGTGCTTTCAGAACTAGCCCCACCAAAACTCAGAGATTGGGTGGAAGAACTATCATATGTGCAAGTTACAGCCTGGTTCAGTTCAAATTTTGCTCCACGAAATACCGATGTGGCAGAATCAGACTCTTCGCTGAAGCTATTGCTATCTTTTGCCGATTCAGGCATCGACCCCTCGTCAAAACACATTACATTCGTATTCCCCTCTATGAATTGTACATTCATGTGCTCGGTTTCAGGTAGGCCACCATACAGGAAGGCAGACCTGGAAGGGAAGCCTTCACTGCAGTGTTTATGTTTTGACGAAGGCAAGCCCAAATGTTCAGCTGGCAGCTTTCTTTTCTTGCACAAGTCGAAAGGGTTGGTCCGGAGCTTTGAAACCACATAGAAGCTGCAAAATATTTGGAAAAAACAACATAATTCATCAGACAACAGACAGGAAAAAAGCTGCAATCCTCCATTAATTTGGATGCAAGACAGGAACTACAAGAGACAATGCTTCAAACTCTCACAAAATTACTTCATAAATATAGGCTTGGGAAATTCCAGAACTGGGGAACAAGTGAAATCCAATGAAATATAAATATAAATATGCGACATGATATTTTAAGTAGAGTGGCCCTGTTACCACGATTCATTGAGATTCAGTCCTTCATCGCTCCGATTCATTATTATTTCTAAAAAAGAATATCAGAAGAAAACAATACCATCTTCGGACAGAGCTTGATCAACAGAAGAGTTACAGCAACCAAAACTCAAAATAAGGTCTTAGAAGAACATTTTCACAGGATACGGCCGCTTTCCTTGACTAAACACAATCTCTTTTCAAAAGGGGCTCGTAACTCACAGAAATCCAATAGTATACCTTTTCAATCTCCTAATTTCCCAATTTGTATTCAAGATAACTAAAATCGCTGACAAGTTGGTCCATATCAGTAAGGCACAACCACGGACCCCATCAATGAATTTAAACTTTTCAAAAAAGGAAAGAAATCAGACTTCCTGAAATAAGTATAGCGTGAATTAAGATTGTTCTTTATCTCCTAATCAAATAATAGCAATAATAACGATACTAAAAAATTAAGCAAACAGAAAAGAATCAAAAACCCCATCTCGATCCCCATCCACCATTTCATAAATTAGACCAACATAAAAAGGCAGACCTGCTAGAAATCTTCCCTCAATCAAACGAAAAGGGAAAAAAGAAGAAAAGAAAGAAATAGTAAACAGCCTTTAAACAGTACAAGAAACAGATTCCAAAACTGATAAAAGAGTCGGTTAACAACAAGAATCTTTAAAACCCAGATGCCAAACCTGTTGATCTCAGTTGGGTTCTGTTCCTTCTCCTCCATCTCAATCAGGAAGACGAGACAATCGATCAGATTCAGAGACACAAATCCAAACCCCCAAAACCCCAAACCCAGAAATGAAATCCAATTTCACTGGAAGAAGAAGAGGCAGGTTCTGGGTATTTGAAGGGTCGAAAATTTGTGGGAGTAGCACAGAAAGCTGAAAGAACTCCGAAATTGGAATCACAGAAGGTAAAACAGTTGGCTCGAGTGTGTTTTTGCGATCTTTTCAAATCAAATCAAAGCCAGAAAAGGGGAGAAATGGGCAACAAAGTTGGGGGAGTTGGGTCTTATTGGTGCGCGCCACTGAAAGTGATTCAGACACGTCCATCTCGAGTTCACGTGGGTGGCACGAGGAAGTTGCTTCCTTCGTCCCCCCAATCCCATTCCTCTCATCAGTCATCACTGCCCTTTGTTTTGTTTCTCTCTCTTTCTTCGAAGTAGTTTTTTAAAAGGATAACTGTTGATAGCCAGCTACATTGGGAAATTGTATTTCATTTCTTTCTGTCTTTTTAGAATCTTAGTTTGCGGATAATGTAGGGATGTTCATATTGTATAATTTTATTTGAGTTCTTGAAATACCTGTTTTTGTAAAATATATAATAGACTATTAAGGGAAAGTAGTGAGAAATCTAAAGTAGAGTGTGCTTATTATAATTGCATGATCATCTAAATACATAATTAGTTGTGGCTATTTTTAGCATAGTTTAATTGGTTAAAGTATTATAATCTCGACTAAAAATTAGAGTTTTGAATCTCCATCCCACGTATTATTGAGCTAAAAAAAAAGTATATAATAAGTTATGGATCTAAAAATTGATTGATATTATCATAGTCAATTATCAATTGAATGGCAACATGAGTGTAGCTTAATTTATTTATATCATTCAGTCAAAAGGTTAGAAGATTTAATCTCCACTCCCACATTTTTTTTATATTTGTGAGTGTCTAGACCAATGTACCTCAACCAATTGAACACATTCCCTCTAAGTCTTCATTATTTTCGTGGCTCGTATTGACCACTAGGGACAACCCATGAACTCCCACATGCTCTTGAACTAATATATATATTTTTTGAGTCAGCAACTTGTTTAATTATTTATAGAAGTCAATTATTATGTCCATTTAACATAACTAACAATTGTCCATTGATTTAATATAATCATAGCTGGATTTTTGGACATCTTATTGTTAAACACCAACAATTTTTTTAACTCGAAATATTATAACTTGATTTTAAATACTCTGTTTATAGAATTTTTCATGACTTATTGATTAATCCATGAGGAAAGCTACAATTTCTCAGTAAAGTCTCCATTACTTATCGGCGAACCATGAGGAGCTTTTTTTTTTTCGCCAGAAACTATGAGGAGCATTGGAAAATCAACGTCATATAAGCCATCGTCTTTTTTTTTTCTTTTTTTTTTTTTTTTTGAGTCAAAAAGTAAATATAAGTCCATCTCAATCTATAAATGTCAGATTGAAAGAAAAAAAAATGCAGCCCCCTCTTCAAAATTATTGATTTTTAGGAAACTTGATAATATACGACAACAATAATACTCTCTTTTGTATATAAGAACAAAGTGAACTTTTCAATAACATAGATTAAAATGCGAATATAAAAAAGAAAAGATGTATTTTCAAAAAAGGAAATAACAGAAACAAATTCTCACCTTATGATAAATAAAGGAAAAAGCACTTTAAAAAAAATATACTACGTGAATATGTGCATGTCCATTGATGTGGCGGATTCTGGCTTCATGAATCCTTCATTTCTATTCAGAAATAAAAACTGGCAAAGAAACTTGAGAATTTTGGATATGGAGAGCATTAGCTTCAATCACAAAGAAGCATTAGATGGAGAAACAAGTAAAAACTAAGCAGTATATAATACCACAAATGAAATATTTCAAAGAAAAAACAAAAGATTATATTTATCTTAATTGTAATTTACCTCCATTTTTGTTGTTACAAGTTACAGAGCTACAACTACACAAAACAATTTGTTAGCGTGTTGAATGAACTCATGTACACAAACACCCGCCCACATCTGGGATCTCTCTTTTCTACACGAATCTATAAACTGCGTCATCATCATTCCGCAGACCCTAACTTCAAATGAGTTCTCTAAAAACAAACAGGAAAGGATAAATCATACCCGAAACAGATTCGCTGAGCTCTTGATGTCGACAAGGTTGCGATAGACAATCTCAGTAACTCTCCAACGAGTCACGGCAGTCATGGCAATGTATATATATTTCAACAGTTAGAATGCTGTCTGAGATTTGGGTTCTTCAAAGAACCACCACTCTGCTGAAGAGCTCAGTAAATATGAATCCTTGATGGTCACTGAGAGCTGCATAGCTTGTTCTTCTAAAACAAACGTCGAGGGTAGAAATGAAACTTTCCTTTCACATTGATGCACCAGTAGATTTGTCATAGGCCGTTCGGAAGCGAAGACCAGTGCCTTTATGTCTCGACATGGGGCATATCCAGCTTAATATATTTGGGCCAAGAATCTGTTGTAATGAGATAGAACAGCTTAGACAGCATACAGGTACAACAATTCTGGGCAGTCCAAGACCCAGCTGTATTTGTAAAATATTGGGTTAAAATAACCAGAAGTACAAACGTTAGAAGGTGACCGGCTAGCACTACATTTAAGCAGCCCTGTCTATTAAAATTTCATGTGTCCTTTAAAGCTACCACAATGGATAAATGCATTCTAGGTTGTACAGTTTAATAAATGTCATGTTCGAATCCAAAAGAACGAAAGTAAATACATTATACAGCTATTAAAACATCAAAACACAAACTTTTTTTTTTTTTTTATAACCGGGAGTAGGAGCTTTGCTCCCCTATACCTGAGGACACCCGTGCCCACCCCAAGGCCCCGACCCAAGAGACATCAAGGGTTTTTATTTATTAAGCTCACCCGAGGGCTCGAACTTGAGACCTCTAACTCAGTATGACCAAGAGACCCCAAGCCCTTACCAACGGGGTCACCCCTTGGGGGCAACATCAACACAAACATTTAATATGTTGATAAATGACCCTACGTCATTTTAAAACATCAACGGTTTCTCTCACCTAAAAACAAGGCAAAAGAGAGGAAGGAAAACAAACTGTAGTAAGTACCGTGGTAAGATTCTCGAAGGCACCAAGATCATATGGATGTGAGTACACATTCCCACCTTTCTCTGCAAGCCACATAGCTCTTACTCCTTCATGATACTATAAAGCAAACAAAATGCCTGGTAAATCTGCCTGAATTAGGAATTCACAGGCAAACAAACTGACAAGAAACAAAACCTTTAGAAACTAACCTCTATTGTAGTCTTGTTGTGCAAAATTAGGTAAATATGCCAACCTAAAAGAACACTTAAAGCCATACTTAAAGGGAATAGCAACAGCCCAGCAACAACCTGTATCGGTGACAATGAGCATAACAACTAATTTAAACCAAACACCGACCGAGTGATAGAAAAACAATCATGAAGAGTTTCAAAAGGAAAAAGAAAGCAAGGATGGAGCATGTATTTACATATACAGTCCTAAAAGAGCCTCCAACTTGCTGCTCATCCTTAGGAGGATCAATTGTAAGACTGCCAATGAGTAATACCTGAAGATCCAGCAAACAATGAAACAAAATTTTAACACTGTAACTATAAGGACGATGCCTGCATGCAACTACTCGGATAAGTAAAGCACAAAGCAAAGAATTGGCCAGAAAAGAAACTAAAAAAGAATCAATCGATAGAATGAGTAAATAGAGACTAAATAACATTGCATCAAATGACTTACCAGGGAGTAGATACATGAGACTACAGCATACACGACAAACACGAAGAACGCCTTATAGTTTTCATGGCCGACGCAATTATTTATCCAAATGCAATGGTGGTCCTTTACATTTTATAAACAACCTTTAGCACAACATCTACACAAAATTTTAAGTGGCAGGAAGCCAAAACTATATAAAGACGACACATACCATTCGCAAAATGCATCTTTTGCAAACTCGGCAATGATGTGCACGAGGAGGCTTGTATTGAGAACACTTTTGGCAGTATCTCAGATCACCACCCTGCAATATAATCGAGAAGATCCAATTCTTCAAGGCTCATAATAACGAAAACGAACACATGATCAAAGATTTGGTCAAATTTCCTTCATCAATTAGTTCTGTTTATATGAAAATGAATCTCCTAAACGCTAATCAAGCTCTACGAATTCGTCAGCCTTTATATAATTTGCAGATCAAGAGGTCTCATAGAAGTACTCTATTCATACGCTAGGTTCCACATTGCCCAACAAGATGGCGACTAAGTGGTCAACAAAAATAGAAAGATAGCAACACAACCATGGCACTGACTAAATTTTTTTCATCTTCAATTCCAAAACTCATTCAGAATGAGATCAAGGGAATAAGATCTACATCAACGTTGTATTAAAGATTCTTATTACCGCAAATCAAACAGCTTTAACTCCGTGAAAGATCGTAATTACCAAATTACTCCGTGAAAGATCGTAATTACCAAATTAAACAGAGGAAAAGATAAAAGCAAAAGAAATTAAAAGGCAACACCGAGCATTGTGTACCTTACGCTTGATCTCGTGAATAGGGTTTTCGGAATCCTCGATATCAGGCATATAGGTCGAAGGGACCCAACCGGGATCCGTAAAGATAGCGAGGGCGTAATTGGCGATGCACATGAGAGCCACGGCGGTGAAAACGACGGCGTTCATAATCCCAGGCGAGGACATGAGGCCGAACCACCGGTCGATGAAGATGAAGATTGTAGAGAAGTAGATAAAGGAGATTGCCAAGACGACGACGGCGACAGGAGGAGAAAAGGAAAAGCCCCGCTTCATCTTATTGGGAAGCGGGTGAGGGAGGCCAACCGGCAGCTCCGGCGGCGGAAGGGAAATTATTCCGGTGGGAAATGCGACGCTCAGAAGCAAAGGAACAACGCTTAAATGTAGAAAGGGGAGCGGCACCGGTGGCTTGTGTTTTACGGATTTGGGCTTTGGTTTATTGTTCCTTTAACGAAAGCGTTCCCCTTTTAGGTGGGTACTAAACAGTAAATTACTTAGTTTGGAAGCTTATTGCGTGTGCTAAATGCTACTATAATATTTCCATTTGTCTAATATTTAAGTTTTTTCAAAGTATGTACTAGTGGGTAAAGTTGGTCGTCTTTTTTTTTTTAATATTTTTTTTTGATACAATTTTTTTTTTTTTAATATTACATCACTTATGAAGTAGGAAAAGTCGAACCTACATTTATGACTTCTTAGAATAAATAGAGATCCTTAACATCTGAGCTAAGTTTATGTTAGTTGTATAAAGTTTGTCTCAAATATAAATAAAGTTTAAATCTCCATTTTGATTCCTGAACTTAGTTATTTCATTTTAATGTCTAAATTTTTAGAATGTCTATTTGAGTCTAAAACTTTCAAACTTGATATTGTCTTTAAATTTTGAAAATGTTTATTTTAATTTCTAAACTTAAAAAAAAATTATAAGGTTGGTCTAAAACTAAACTTAAAATTTTAAACTTCGTTTTCATCGCTAAACTTTTTAGATTATTTTATTTTAGTTCCTAATTTCTAAAATTTTCTGTTTTAGTCTATAAACTTTTAAATTTGTTTCATTTTAATCGTTGAACTTGTGAAAATGTCTATTTTAATCTTAACTTAAAAATGGGTTGAATATGTGTTACTTGCACATATATTTGAGCCACTAAAGTTGATTGGAAAATTGAGTGGACAAATATTAGGTAACAAAATAACATTAAAGAATTTTTTTTTAATAATTTAGAGAATAAAACAAACATTTTGAAAGTTTGACGATCAAAAGAAATACACTTGAAAGTAAAAAATGAGACTTAAACTTAAAATAAGTGAATGTTGAATCATTTACAAAAATGGCCCCAAATTTCGAGCAAATTGGAAATTTAACCCTCACCTACAAACGGAAGAGGAAAGAGTTTTTTCTTGATGTGGATTGGATCGACGTTTTACACAAACTTAAAAATGTCGGTTTAAGAAGTTTCCTTAATTCTCTTCATCTAATCTTTTAATATTTTACATTAAAAGATTAGGATATTTCGATAGCTAAAAGTAGAAGGAGAGATGAGACGAAAACATCAAATTAAATATTATCTTTTATTGTTGTTGGGACAGAGACCAATTTGGAAATGGAAAAAAAAAAAAAAAAAAAGATAAAAACGACGTTGAAATTTTAGACTGTTCGATTGTGTTTTTATAAAATAAAGGAAATTAGAGTAGGAAGATTCCAACAACAAAAAATATTTATCACTTCACATCTTTGACTTGCAGAAATTCGTTGGAAAGCTTTATGGGTTGCTTGGAAAAATATGGATGTTCAACTTTTTGGATCGAGTAATTTTTTAATTGCTAAATTATAAATAAAAAAAAAAAAAAAACCTACGAACTTTGTACTTTATTTCAAAAATATTCTTAAACTTTCAAAAGTTTCATTAACATCCTTAAACTTTCAAAAAAAAATTTAAAAATATCATTACCGTTAGTTTTGAATGAAAACCGATAGTACTTTATTTCAAAAATATTCCTGAACTTTCAAAAGTTTCATTAATATCCTTAAAATTTTAAGAGAAAAAGTTAAAAAATACACTTAAACTTTTAAAAAAAATGCAAAAATACTCTTACTGTTAGTCTATGGATAGAAATTGTTAGTACATCGATTTAAAATATCCCTGAACTTTCAAAAGTTGTATTAATACTCTTAACCTTAAAAAAAATTAAAAATTCTCTTACTATTAGTATATGGACAAAAAACATTTATCTACACCTCATTACCTCTCTCTTCTATTTCTTCTCTCTCTTGATTTGCTTCAATCTATGGCCTAACACTTCTCTATTTTTACTTTTTTTCCCTTTCTTTTTTCAATACCCTCTTTACTCTCTTCTTCCATTTTTCAATCTCTAAAACTACCCCTTTCAATCAAGGTATATAAACTATAGCAAGAAGAAAGGAGAATAATATAACCACCAAGGGACCATAGAACTTAAATGCTTTAACAAGGTTGTATGTTAGTAATTTGAGTTAATATGTTTGGGTTTAATACACAAAAAGAAACACATGTTGAGAATTTGAGTCATAATTTTGAGAACATCCAGTGGGAGGGAAAAGAAAAAAAAACATATGCATTACCAAATTTGTAGCGGATAAAGATTTTATTAATCCTTTTTGTAGTTTAAATTAGTCTATTTGTTGTGATCAATTAAGAAGGTTCCTCATGATTGAGAATTGAACAAATGAAGAAAAAATGAGAGTATCTATATGAAGAAAAAAAATGAGGGTATATATATGAGTTGTTTTCAATTTGGTTATTTTCCAACTCAAAATAACTTCAAAGACATTAACTATTTGGGTGTTGAATTTCTTATATTTATGTTTGGGCATGCTTGGAAATGAGAGAGAGTTCTTCTTGTTTATTTAAGGAGGAAAAATAAATAAGTGTTAAGCCATAGATTGAAGCAAATCAAGAGAAAGAAAAAATAGAATAAGGAGGTAATCATGTGTAGATAAACGGTTTTCGCCCATATACTAATGGTAAGGGCATTTTAACCTTTTTTTTTTTTAATGTTAAGGGTATTAATGTGAAAGTTCAAAGGTATTTTTAAAATGAGGTACTAACGATTTCTTTTCATATATTAACAGTAAGGATATTTTTGAACTTTTTTTTTTAAAATTTAAGGGTATTAATAAAACTTTTGAAAGTTTAGGAGTACTTTTGAAACAAAGTACAAAGTTTAGGGGTATTTTTTAGATAAATTACTAACAGTTTCCATCCAAAACTAATGGTAAGGGTATTTTTGAAATTTTTTTGAAAGTTTAAGGGTATTAATGAAACTTTTGAAAGTTCAAGAATATTTTTGAAACAAAGTACAAAGTTCAAGTATATTTTCTATAATTTAGCCTTTTTAATTATATCAATACTATAGATTCTGAGGGTAGATTACACTTGTTCTTATAATATAAAATGATATTGGGTAGAAGTTTCTTTTGCAAGTTTTTGGTTTATGGTTTAGAGTGGTAACAATGATCTAAAATAAATATGATGTTTATAGACCATAGCTTTCTTAAACATTGGTCTAAAATCCTACTCTAGAACATTAGTTTAAAACTGATGTTGGACAAAAATATATATATATTACTTGATTACACATCATCATTAAAATTTTGGCAACTAGAAGAGAAAATGACAAAGTAAAACTTTTTTACTCTCTCATAGCTGTAAAAATTTTAATGATGGTATGTAGAAAAATACCTATACAGTGATATGTAGCAAAGTATATTGTTAAAAAAAAAAAACTATGGTTACAAATAGAAGATAGTGATCTAAAATTCTTATCATAAGACCACAATCTATTGGTTTTATTACCACAATTTCTATAATTTGAGAGTGAAGTTATTATAGTATGATTTAATTGCAACAATTTTAAAAATCTTGAGAGTAATATATGGGTTGTTCAATTTTTTATAAATTTATATATACAACATTTAGTGAAAATTCAAAACTTCAACTTATAACAAAGGCTACAAATGCCTTCATAAATTTTGAGCTGTTGTCAACAAAAAAAAAAAAGGAAAATTGGGCAAATTGAACAAACCAACCCTAAAAGCTATCTTATTCCATGTCGAAGTTTTTTTTTTTTACTCCACGTCGAATTTGATGCAACACATATTTGTAAAAAGAGGAAATTTTCCATAATTGTTTTTATTACACATAATCGTTTTTTTTTTTTTTTTTTTTAAATCCAAGTCATTAACAAATCACGTACAGAATTTTTTATTTTAGCACATTGGTAGGTATGAGGGTTTAAATTTTAAAATTAAAATTTAGGGGTACAATTAAAGAATATAGCATTATATATGTGGAGATAAAAGTTTCAAAATTTGGTAATATTACTAATATCTTAATCATTTCTCCAAAAAAAAAAAACCAATATCATAATCATTGAACTATATTTAGTTTTACCGATTAAGATGTATACTTTCAACTAAAATGTCAGAAGTTTGATCTCTCACACCCCCACTTGATGTTAAACTAAAAAAAAAATCTCAATTGAACTATGTTTGAATTGTCTTTAATGCCTAATATGGAAGTTCCACATGAGAAACCTTCCAAATAAGAAGAGGTCAAAATTCCTATTACTTCATTAGTAGATGAATCAAATAACAGTAAGTGTCAACTTTTAACAATCACACTCATTCAATTGAAAACAAAAAGTATGAACTTCAAATCTAACGATGAAAACTAATTGGTTAAAATATGATTTGGGTCCCTGTACT
The DNA here is from genome assembly GCA_033996785.1 of Trichosanthes truncata. Taxonomy (NCBI): domain Eukaryota; kingdom Viridiplantae; phylum Streptophyta; class Magnoliopsida; order Cucurbitales; family Cucurbitaceae; genus Trichosanthes; species Trichosanthes truncata. The sequence goes on from JAWPNB010000003.1 coordinate 56,573,047, forward strand.
TTGGAGTTTGTTCAATTTTAGTCTCTATACTTTTAAATGTCCAATTTAGTCCATATACTTATAATTAATCTCAAAAATAGTCCCCACCGTTAGTTTAAGGTTAGCCTACTGTTAAAACAGGAAAAAAAAAAAAAAAATCTCTCTCCTCAAGTTGTCTCCTTCATCTTTCTCTTTGATTTCTTCCTTTCTCCCCATCTCTTCTCTCTCCTCAATCTTTCTCTCTCCCTCCAACTTTCACTCTATCCTTCTTCTCTACATTTAAAAAGGAAAAAACGAAAAGAATGGTGGATTTGAGAGATTCCAACGGCCAGATGAACTTTCTTCCACATTTGATTCACGCTTCCCTTCTCTGCGAATTGCAATTCATTTATACCAAATTTTGCTCTTCGAATTTTGATGTGAATGAGATGGCCATAGATTGCAAAATTGGAGGTAGGTTTTCCTTTAACTTGACACATAAAAGTTTGTACGTGTCTTTTAGATATGGATCGATTATCGAGCTTTTTTACTCATTGGGATTTTCAATTCTCAACTTACAAGAGATTCAAGCTTTTGTTTTTGGGGTTAGTTAAAAGATGAGCATATGGGAGTATCAACAAAATATATGTTTGGCTTTGAAGTCATAGACTCACGGCCAAAAGTGAATACTTTTCCTCCCTCTCACCTGAAATTTCATCTGATTGTCAGAATCTCCTAAACCCACCATTCTTTTCTGTTTTTTTTTTTTTTTTTTTTTTTTTGCCTTTTTAAATGGAGAGAAGAGGACTAGAGTGAAAGTTGAAGTGGAGAGAGAAATTAAAGCTTGAGGAGAAACAATGGATGGAGAGGAGGGAGAAAGGAGAGAGAATAGAGAGAAATAAGTTGAGGAGAGAGAAAAAAAATCACTTTAACGGTTGGCTAAGACTGTTTTTAAGATTAATTAAAAATACAAGAACTAAAATTAGACATTTAAAATTAGAAGAACTAAAATTTGTAAAATGGCATTTTAACCAAACTAATTCAGAAAATCTTCTGGTTTTCCCTTGGGGAATGTCTCTGAAAAAAAAATAAAAAAACTTAGCATTTAGGGAGATCGGAAGGCGGCGGCGGCAGCTTCTGATTGGGCTGTTTACCGTCCTGTACAATCCAGGCCATTTTCAACCCCCAACTGGTGTGGACTTCCAAGTGGCAGTGCATGAACCAAGCCCCCGGATTGTCGGCGACGAACCGGATCGCCACCCAGCCGCCGGACGGAACGCCGACGGTGTTCCTCTCCGCCGGATCGGCGAGATTGAACTTTGCTGGGTCTTTTTTCGGGTCGAAATTTCCGATCCCCTGACCCACCACGAAGAAATTGAAGCCGTGGAGGTGGAGTGGGTGGCTCTCCGCTGTGATTATGCTTGTGTCCTGCATTACCACTTCCACGGCGGCGTTGTACGGAAGCACTGCCACCTTCGTTCCGCTGCTCACTATCAAGTTCTTCGGCGGCGTGCCTGATGGGGAAAGTAAGAAATTTTCTTAGAGGAAGCAAAGATTTTGAATTTTAACTTTGCTTATAACATTACAAGATTTTCTAATGGATATTAAATAGGTACTAAATTAATATTTTTCCAAACTTAAAAAGTTGTGCGAGAGACATAGATCTAAAAAAAAGGGAAATAATTTTTAGAATTTCAACATTGGGTAGTCCCTAGATTTTAGAAACGTAAGCGCCTAAACCATCAAATGAGAGTCACAAAATTGAAGGTCGACCATAACAAGTGTGTTATTTATCTTTTAATTGTGTGGTTAATTGGTTTTTGAACTCTTAATTTTGTGTCTAATAGGTGTTTCAAGTTTAAAAAAGTTTAATAAATTACTAACTTGAGTATAACTCAACCGACTTAGACATTATCCTTACCAAGAGGTTAAATATTCGAATTTCTCACTCCCACATGTTGTTGAACTAAAAAAAGTGTTAATATAAGTTTTTAAACTTCTAACTTTATGTTTAACAGATTTCTAACATATTTGTCATTTCTTCAAAATTTACAAACCTATTACCTTCAATTTTATGTTTAATAGACCCATAAATCTGGAAAAAAAAATTCAAATATGATAATGACTTTATTAAACACAAAATTGAAAGTTCATAGACTTATTAGATTTTTTTTAAAGTACAAGAACATATGAAACAAATCTAAAAAATTCAGAGACCAAACTAGTAATTTAATATTAAAAGTTTAAATTTTACTAAATATAAAATTAAAGTTTAATGATCTACTAAGACACAACTTTAAAAGTTTAAAAATTTGTTACACACTTTTAAAGTATAGAATTAAGTAGAAAATGTCAACATGAGCATAGTTTAGTAGTAATTTGCATCTACTCTTTTTTTTTTTTTTTTTTTTTTGAGATTGGAGAATCAAGTCTCTCTACCTCATCTTTGTTGTACTAAAAAAAATTATCTAGAAAATAGAAAAAAAAAATTGATGAATTTTTCAGGCAGTAAAAGACAAACAATTTATGAGGTTCAACAAAATCAATTAAAATTTTGGGAAAAATACCTTTTTGGTCCCTGAGTTTTTAACAATATGTGCGTTTGGTCCCTGAGTTTTGGAAATAGACCTTTTTAGTCCTTGAATTTAGGGAAAAATACCTTTTTGGTCCCTGAGTTTTGGAAATAGACATTTTTAGTCCTTGAGTTTTGAGAAATAGGTTTAAAAGGTCCCTTGTATTATTTTTATTTTTATTTTTTAATATAAAATCAATATTATTTATTAATTTTTAATATTAACGATTTTTTAAATTAAAAAAAAACCTCTTTATTAATTTTAAATCTCTCAATATTCTTGATTAATTTTAAATTATTAATTTTTAATATTAACGATTTTTTAATATTGAGAGAGAGAATGGGGTAGAGAGGGAAGAGAGTTTTTTTTTAATTTAAAAAATCGTTAATATTAAAAATTAATAAAGAATATTGATTTTATATTAAAAAAAATAATAATACAAAGGACCTTTTAAACCTATTTCTCAAAACTCATGGACTAAAAAGGTCTATTTCTAAAACTCATTGACCAAAAAGGTATTTTTCTCTAAACTTAGGGACTAAAAAGGTTTATTTCAAAAACTCAGGGACCAAACACACATATGGTTGAAAACTCAGGGACCAAAAAAGTATTTTTTCCTAAATTTTTTTAAATCATACCAACTAAATTGAAAGTACGCTCAAATAATTCCAACCCAATTAAAATATGAAACTAAAATCACAAGGTTAAATTCATATCAAAATTTAAAATTAAGAGAAATAGAGACAATTGCCCCATCGGTGCGTACCTGTGTAGTTAAATTTGAGCGGCGGATTGACCGGAAAATCAGTGGTGTAAACGCCCTTAGATTTGTTAAAGAAATGAGCTTGCAGAAGAGCCGTATTTGGCTGCACGAATGTGACATTATTGATCGACGCTGAGAACCTGGAATTATTCAGGCCTTGACAGGACCGGTTCCTCTGGCACGGCAGCAGCCCCAAACCCACCGTGAAAAAGAATCTCCGATCAACCCTCGTCGGAACTTTCGCCGGAAATTTCGAGTTCGCCAAGCTCCGAATCTTCCCATTAAATTTGATCGAGAAACTCGTGTCGTTGAACCGGGGAAGGGCCGGTTTAAGAAGAGGGAGCTTATTGTGATTCGTCTTTGACAGAGATTTTGTGGGTTCGTATTGGAGCAAGCCGGTGACGGTGGTGTTGTCGAAGGCGGCCGACGCGGTGGCGTAGGGCCGGGCGGCGATGAGGAATGTGGCATTTGGAGCGTTGGATTTGGTGTGGAGTAGTACGTTCATGGTTTGTCCTGGAGTGATCAGAACGACGTTGGTTTTGAAGGGTTTGACGTAAACGGCGTCGGCTTCGACGACGGTGAGGGTGTGGTTGGCGATGCTGAAGAAGAGCTCGTCGTTGAGGGCAGCGTTGATCAGTCGGAGAAGATAGGATTGGCCTGGTTTTACCTTGAGCTTGAAGGTATCTGTATCGGCATTTCAAACTCAGATGTCATAACCATCCATTCCCTTCTAAAATCCATTTTTAGGAATAGAAATTTTTTACTCTCTACCCACTAAAATTTTGACCCACAAGTATTAAATTTTGGTCAACATTCTCCTATGTCTATAGGTCAACATCGACAAGTGCTCGACATTTTCTAAGACGACAACTAAAAAATATGACATAATATTAAGGCTAAATTTTCAGTACCCCTAACTTTGGAGAAATTATTTAATGGTCCCGATATAACGAGACTCTCTCTTATTGTGATGACAAATAGTGGCTTGTTAACCAACGTAGTTAACTTTTTATTTAAAAAAAAAAAAACAAATGGCTTCCAAATGTTGACCTACTTTTCACCATTTTTTTTTTAAATTTCTTATTTAGTTTGTTGGGCTGGTAGCCTTTTTTTTTTTTTTTAATTTCTTTTTTTCAATATTTAACTTATTTTCTAATTCTTTTTGTTGTATTTTTCTTTTTTCTTTTCATTCAAAATTGTCATGGTTTGTTGAGATTTTCATTTGACTAAATCGATTTTTTATTTTCTTTTCCTCTATAATTTTTATGTTCACTACTAAGCTTTTTTTCCATTAAAATTTGGCTTCTCTCTTTTTTTTTTTTTCTTTTTTTTTTTCTGTTTAGTAAGCCATTTTTTTAATATATATAGTCATTGTTAAACTAAATAGCAAGCCATTTTTTAGTGGCTAAATCTAGGAGGAAATTTTTTTTAAAAAAAAATGAAACAAATTGGTTTAGTAGTCAAACTAAAAATAAGAAACCAAATTTTATCCTAAAAAAAAAGGCGTGGGTAGTCAAATCATTATTGCTCTATCTAACAAACTAAATAAAAGAATTAAAACAAAACAAAACAAAAAAAAAAAAAGGGAGAGAGTGCCGTTTTTATGGGGCCTTTTTTTATTTTTAAAAAATAAACTTAACGCTAGTTAATCATCTGGTTAACCAATCACTATGTGTCATCAAGATAGAAAAAGCCTCATTGTACCAGGACCATTGAATAATTTCTCCTAACTTTGCCCCTAGTTTAAAAAATACATCTATTCTTTCAAATTGCAATAGTACCCTTGACCTTTTATAAAAGTTTCAAAACTACCCTTACAGTAGAAATCAGTTAGAATATTGGACAAAAAATCGACATGGCAATAACCTAAATGACGTGACAGTGACTGAAAAGCTTGCCTAGATTAAGTTTGAAAGAATGGCATTCTGTCACGTTAAATTTTCGTCCAACATTTTAAAGGATTTTCTATTTCAAAAATAATTTTGAAACACATTTATGAAAGATCAATGGTAATATTGCAACTTTTAAAAGAATAGAAGTATTTTTGAACAAATGGCAAAGTTTAGGGGTATTTTTTTTTTTTATAATTTAGCCTAATATTAACAATAAGTCTTTTAATGCATTTAAAAAACGTAAAATATTTATTTATTAATAATTTTTTTTTCAAAAATGTCCATGAACATTGATATTTTATCATATTTTCATATGATATTTTCATAAAATTGAGATCTCAACATTTTAAACCCACGAGAACTAATAGAAACTTCCTCCTTCCTTTCTCTCTCTTGTTTGTTAAAAATTTAGTATTGGGTAGGAGGAATTTTCTGTTATCCGGTGAGTAGAGGAAATAATATAACTAAACATGTGTCAAAAATTTAGTGGTGAGCAACTACTCTTATTGAAAATGATTTTAAGTAAAGTACCTCCTTGTCCCTGTTAATTGGATAACAGAAAATTTCTAGTACCCATCATTAAATTTTTAGAGAAAATAACTAGAAGATAGAAGAGAGACTTATTACAAAATGAAAATACATGTAAAAATTTTAATGGCTCCCAATTGTTAGTGAAGCATTATTCAATTTTTAAATGACAATGTTTTGAACTACATTTTTATTCTAAGATCAGCATTAGTATTAGAAATGAGAATTAAGCAAGAATTTGGAGTACCTTGAACAGAGCAATTATAGGAGGGGCCAGGGAGGCCATTAAAGGTGAAAGCATCAGAAATATTTGGAGCACCACCATTTTGCATGGCTTGGTTGATGACAGCCTCAGTATCAGCCTTCCACCACTCCCCTACAAAAACCCAATGCCCATTCAAATAAAATCTTTTCAATTTTCATAAACCCAAAAGAAAAAGGCTAATTGAAAATTTCTAACAAAACTTTTACCAAAAACAATGGGAACTTCTTTAAAAGGCTGAGGGAAAGGGTAAGGCTGATGGGTTTTGGGAAGAATAGTGATTGGCCCATAGACAGTTGATCTTAGCCATGAGATATGAGCATGCCAAAACAATGTCCCTCTCTGCCCTTTCACTGTGAAGTTATACACATAGCTCTGCCCTGTTTGGATCGGACATTGCGTCACATACGCCGGCCCGTCCGCCCACCCGCTCCTCACCTGCCGCACTCCATGCCTATTGTTAAGATTGTAGGTACCGTAATCACTTGTTAGCTTAAACTTTTAAGATTGGTAATGGTTTGAGATATTGACTTTGGATTGTTACGTACCAGTGTAGGGATATATTGTTTTGGACATGATTGACAACTTCGATTAAGAGGCGGTCACCTTCCCTAGCGATGATTCTAGGCCCCGGAAATTGCCCGTTAACGGTCACGATGGTCTTTGTTTGGCACAGCCTTGTTATATTTCGCAATTGTATCTGAAAAGAAAAAAAGGTTTTGAGTGAAAGATGCATTATTTTGGCAATGCAAAAGGTGAAGAATTGAGCTCACTTGAAACTTGTAGTGCCTGGTGATGCCTGCATTGGCCATGTTTGGAAGCAAACAGAGAAGAACAGAGAAGGCAAAGAAAAAGATGGCTTTCGAAGAGAAAGAAGCCATTTTTTTAATTGGTGTTGAACTTTTGAGTTTTGTTTGGATGAAGAGAATGACAGAAAAAGAGAGATTTTTATAGGGGGAAATCATAATCAATGGGTGGGTTTGGTTAATTAGGTGAATTTTTAACAACAGATTCGTTCTCTTGTATATCTTATGAGTCTTTCAACCTCAACTTGTAGTTGCTGCTAAAGCTTTGTTTTAGAGTGAAATTAAAGGTTTTGTTTGAACAAAACCCATTTTACTTGTTTCTTAAAGGTATGACTTGTTTTAATCAGCTACTTGATGTCTATATGGAAAAATAAAAATGAAACAAATATTTTCACTACCCAAATGTTATTTTTATTTTTACTTCAACAATTTAGAGATATTTATGATTTTGGGTTTGTAATATAATGGTAGATATGAGTCAACTCTAAAGCTAGCAAATAGGGATGTTCACAAGATGGGCGGAGATGGAAATAACTTCTCCGTCCTTTATGAAAAATTTGTGGAGATCAAATTCTCTGCAGTTATTTTTTTTAAAAATCAATTAAAGAATTCTTTTGGAAAATTTTTAATTAATATTATATATATATAATCACAATAATAATAATAATTTTTTTTCCCCGCAACTGCAGCCTAAACAAGGATTCCCATCCTCTTAGGGCCGGGCCCCTTGGGCCATCCAACTGGCAAATTGGACTGTACATAAAGGTTTATATTTTTTAGTGTTAGGTAAGAAAACCCAGGAAAAATAATGAAAAAAAATAATTTTTTAAAAGAAAAATATGATATAAATATTGAAAAAAATCATTTCTTCGAGTAGAAAAAAATTGTTAGGGAAGTTTTGTGATACAAGCATAATCAATCAAAATAGAGTTTTGAGGGAAGGGAATAGGGCTATGAGGCAGGCTTCAACCTCCAATTGGTGGCACTTTCTAATCAAAAGCTAAGAAGGAATAAAATGTTTTACCCACCTGCTGACCTGCAAGGCTGCAACTTTCTGGTGGTTTTTGAAAGCTTAATGGAAGTTTTATTTTTATATGGATATTTTGTTACTTAAAGTATTACATAAATAACTAAATTGATATGATAGCTTTGATAACTTCACTATGTTAAATTCGTGATATAAAGATTTTGTAATATATTTTAGGTTTATATCTCATTTTCATCCTAAATTTTTAAATTTGTTCCAATTTGGTCCTTAAACTTTTTTAAAAAATAATCATTTTAATATTTGCTATATTATTATTCTATCTAATATGTACTTGTCAAATGCTTGTCTCTGAACTTATATGGTTTGAAATCATGTTCATTGTTCAACGAGATGTCCAAAGAAATTTAATTTGTAAAATAAAATTTGAATTTGTATTGATTTCTGACATAAGTGTAGTACAATCTCTATGTTTGATCTTTTGATTCTCTTTCTTAGCTGTGTATTTAACTCAAGGGCTTTAACACTTGTTCTCGAAGTTGAATCTTTCGTTTCACTCTCGTTGTAGAGTCAAATGACGCCTTGAATCCTTGTGGCTTTTAGTGCCTCCCGCTTGTCTTCGAGAAAGCTTCATTCTTCAAAGTCTTCAGGAAGTTTTTCTATCTTCTTGGAGTCTTTAAACGTTTTCAAGCCTTTAGAGAAATTTAGGTCTTTAAGCCTTCAGAAGAAGTTAAGTCTTCAAGTCTTTAGAGGAATTTAGGTCTTCAAAGTCTTCAACTCTTCAGAAGAATTTCAATCTTCGAGCCTTCAAAAGAATTTCAGTCTTCAAAGCTGAAGCTTCTTCAATCTTCTGGCATCCGACCCCTCAAAATGAAGGGTGAGTCCTCTATTATAAAGTTTTCCACTAGTTTTATGTGGGCCTGGGCTTTATTGTATTGGGCCTAACCCTTTAGGTTTCAGGCCAAATTATCATTTAATACGCTTTTGGGGCTTATTTGAAATTGGACCTAAATACCATTGACCTAGTTTGACTAGTTAAGCTTGTTTGGCCATGATAAAGACACGTGCAATTATTTGAAATTTGCCAATTTTTGTCTCCAAATTTAATTTGAGACACATGTTAATTTATAATTTGTTCCGAATTTAATAATATGTAAATTTGTATTTAATTTATAAATAATGACCTAGCGACTTGTGATTTGCCAAAATTTATCATTCAACGCTCATATTAGCACGTTAGTATACATACTCAAAACTATGTTATTAATTTATTAGAAACAAATAAAGGTAAGGACCAAAAGGACTTTTTTTTTTCAAAATTTAAGGATTAAAATAGACATTTTTAGAGTATAGATGCGAGAATATAACAAATTTGAAAGTTCAAGAATCAAGATTGACATTTTTCAAGATTATTAGACTAAAATGGAACAAACTTAAAAATTGAGGGATCAAAATGAGATTTAAACCTATATATATATATATATATATATATATGAACATGTTAGGTCGGAGAAGAATCTAAATAATTATTGAGTCATCTTTTTAGAAAACTAATTTCAGTTTTTTTTTTTTTAACAAATCGAAATCATCTCTTCTGGAATAGTTTCGACGGATAATCAATTTTAATCACTGGTCTATGCTAAAATCATCAATCTTTTTAAAAAATAAATAATAAAATAAAAATTGATAAAATCATCAACTTGACTCTAAAACATTTATTTTCCATTCAAATAGATGATTTCTAATTTTCTAACGTGCTTTCGAATAAACTCATAAATTTCAAATAAGTTTTATAACCATGATTAAAACCAAAATTCTTTTAGTATCGTGTTAGTGTTTATTTAGGTACTTTCACAATTTGAGAGGAAGACTAAATCGTCTTTTATTCAATGTTAATATAAGAGATAACCTCTCATGGATATTTATACAAATATTGAGCTTGGTAAAGCTTACCAGTAACGAATCAACAACAATTAACAAAAACTGTAACAGCTGTAACAAGATTAGTTAAACAATTGTAATTAAAAACAGTATGGTAAAGTAAATACAAAAGTTTTACTGCTGGTAAATATATCATAGATACTAATAAGGACTAAAGTGAAAATATAATTTAAAGCTTAAAAACGTTATTAACATTTTTTTTAACTTTGATGATTAAATAGACATTAGGGACGACAATTTTCTTCATCGAAACATGACCTATAGAGAATCACTTAAACAATAAAGAGGTTATTTGATTCAATCAAGGGTGTAGATGAGAAATTTATTCCTCGATTCATTTTGGAGATGGGAGAGAATGCATTCCTACTTGTCTCTACGAAATTTTTAATCGTTTTTAATTATATTTATTAATTTTTACATTCATTTATTAATAAAACAAAATTCATTATATATTTGTAAAAAAATTAATGATTAGAAATAATGAATATGGTGAATTAAATTTATTCTAAAATTTAACTGAAAAGGTATGTTTTATATACTATTTAGCATTTAACTAAAAATAAATTCTAAACCAATAAAATGTTATTTGGCGTGCAGAGTTGAGTTGAGTTACGTAGAGTTAGTTTGCTAGTGAGTTTAGAAGTCTGTGTTTGGGGTGCATAGCTGAGTTGAGTCAGAAAGTCTATGTTTGAGGTGTAAAGTTGAATTAAGTTGTCAGGGGTATCTAATGCAGTTTTCTGTAATTCGAAGTAGACTGATTTTTGGCTAACTGTTTTTGTTTCCTTCATTTTTATTTTTTCCAATAATTAATCTAGAAACATATTTTCCCAACTTTCCAACATTAAATTCAAATATCCACTTCAAAAAAACATTATATTTCAACATTGATTTTTTTTTTTTTAAAAAACATCATTCTTTATCTTTCTTTTTAAAAAAAATGACTTCTTCCAAACTATAGGCAATGTAGCATTGTTTTCTTTTTTTGTTACACATTGAACTTCTTTCAATTTATAGAAATCAAATGTTGCATTCTTTATAACAACAAATAGTAATTGATGAATGAAAAAAAGACAATGTACCTGCATTTTTTTTTTCTTTAAACACAAATTGAACTTCTATCAAAATATAGAAATCTAATATTTCATTTTCTAAACACACATTGAATTTCTTTGAAACTTACAAATGAGGACCTTATTATGACTTTTTTCAATTACTAATAGGGTCTTCATTATGAGGGAGTTTTTTTTTTTAAAAAAAAAAAACACATTGACCATTACGTATTCTTTTTTTGGCAAAGGAACATTGTTTGTTTATATTTGTTTAATCACATGTACTAAATTGAACATCTTTATAAAAGAGAATACCAGTATTTTACTTTTCCAAGATAACAAGAAAACGACAATATATTTCAACATTAGTGTCATGTAAGAGTGGAATATTAACAAAATATTAGTAGGTCATCAAGGGCCTATTTACATGATTCACAAAACATAATTATGATTCAAAAAATATAAGTAATGGTCAATAATGGGTCAAATTCGTAAGTCAGAAGAAAGATTATTGAAGTCAAATTGTGAGTTGGGTTTAAAACTCAACTCAAGTTAGGAGATCAAACGCCCCGTAAATTCTTTTGAATTTAGGATGAGCAGGTATGGAGATTAAAATCCTAGGCAGTAAAGGCATTCACAATCTCCCCCTATCTCGTTGCCACCTAAAATTCAAATGTGATTGACTTAATTTATAATTAAAAGATATATATATATATATATATATATATATATATATATTTCAAACATTAAATAAATGAGGGTTATATGCATCATAAATTCTTGTTCATATTTTCTATTACTTCATTAAATTGCTTAATTTTTCAACACGGCCTCATGGATTAGATGTGTATATATATAGCCTCGTCAAAATCTCCTCTCTAAATCTCCAGAGTTTTTTAGGCAACATTATTGACTTTACAATATCAGCATTAAATGTCGCAATTTGCTTGGGTCACACTTCCAATATTGCCTCAAAAGAAATATCATAAATAATTAATATTTTACTTTGCATATATATATATATATATATATATATATATATATTATTACATTAAATTAAAGCTCATGCATATTTAAAATGTACAGGTAGGGCAGAAAAAACGAAAAGAAAATTGTTCTTACACGTGGCGACATCGTAGCTCACTCAATCTCACTACACCCGTCGGATGAAACTCGCTTTTTCATTTTTTATAATATCACAGATGGTAGGGTACCCACATACGGACGGTATTAAAAGCTGAAGGACCACCATAATAGCATGGACCTACGACTACACACCAAAACCCGTAAGATTTTAATCAATATCACGTGCTAAGTTCACCCCGATAGTTAAAACGCTGCCATCAAATGGGCCCGGGTTATTTACAGGCCCATACCCAATTTCTGACCCGCTAAATCGCACCGAATCTCCGCCAGCCCGATCCGCGATTTTTTCAGATCGAACTCCATCCACACGTTTTGTTGATGAAGATGCCCAATCACGTACGCTTCAACGCCCAGAAGATCCGAATTTCCGAAGGTAAAGCAATGAATCGTATCGTTCCCTCTTATTTCTCCAGGCACCCGGTACAGAATCCGGTCACCGGGAACCGTCATCTCCGCGCCGCGAAACACCAGCGTCACTGCCGGCAGCGGTGGGAGCCGGGTTTGATTCATCGGAACCCGGTAGCAAAGATCCATGGCTCCTTGGAAAACGAAATTCGGATCCTCGAAAACCCGAAGCGAACCGGCGGTTTGGTTCAGGAACTCGTCTCGGAGCGCGGTGTAAGCCGGCCCGAGAAGGAACGTGAACTGGGTGCCCGAGTCGACCATTGTCTGACCGGCGCCGGTGTGGTCCGGTTCGAAAACCGATTCCGGTATCGGAAGTAACTTGTTCGAAACTTTGATCCCTTCGAGCTGAACCGTGTAAGCGACTCGATCGAAATATGGCAATGGCGTCGACATTTCGATCAGTGGAGTGTAATTCAACGGAGCCAACCATGAAAAATTAGCATCTCCGAGAAGTAACAAACCGGAAAAATCATATTCCGATATGCAATAGGAAAATTTGGGGAAACCCATTTGAGAGACGAAAGATAAAGATCCACGATTCATACCCATTAATCCGGTGTTTTTGGAGTCTTCTTCATTGTTGGAACTGAAAATTGAATCCATACAACCGAAAACAACATTCGAAATTCCGGAATTTCCGATGTAAAACGTATCGGTGGCGAGATTTCCTTCTGAAGAAGAGGCGTCGGCGTAAGACAAAGTGGCGTGACAGAGCTGATTTGAATCACACGATGCCGGAATCGGAAAATCCCGAGTTTGGTCGGTGCAGGTGGAGGAGGAACAGGGGATCGGAGTGTACGAGGAGGACCGGACCGGGTTGAAAGTTGAAGATGAAGAAGAAGAATTTTGTGATCTGTTGCAGTGGAGCCATGAGAGTTCGCTGCCGGTGTCGAGGACCATTGTGACGTTCTGCGGCGGCGTTCCGACGGTCAGAGAGACGGTGAGGCTGACGTTATGACGGAAAGGGAGCTTGTCGGGGGATCGCCGGACGGATTCTGGCGGAATCACTTGGGTTTTGAGGGGCAAAACGAGGGCTGGGTTTAATGAAGTACAGAGTGTGGGATTTTGTAAGACGAAAATCAGAGGACTGAAGAAGAAAAGGAGACAAGATTTGAGAAATGGGTTGTTTGACGGATTGAAATTTATACAATAATCCCTCATTTTTTTTTCTTTTTGATTCCTGGAAAATTGGAATTGGCAAACAGTTGGGGCAGTTGGAAGAAGCAGAGTGAAGAAACCTGAGCAAGTTCGTTGGCTCTGTTTTGGTTTATGAGAACAGAGGGTTCTGAAATTTTTTTAAATCCTTTGAGAAACTTCTCCCCGCAACAATATAAATCCCAATAATTAATAATAATAAAAAACCCAATAAATTCCAAAAATAAAAAAAGGAAAAAGAAATTCACAGTGAGATCTCTGGACGGTGTTCGCTATTCGGTGCAGAAGCACGATGTTTAAGCAGAACGAGACAAAGCGAATTTTGTTCTGTCCCAATCTATTAGGCTATATATTTTTTTTTGTTATTAAATTAAATTACAAATTTAGTCTGAATTTCATGTTTGGGTATATGTTTGATCTTTAAAAATATCTAATAAATCACCAGATTTTCACTTTTCTATCTAATAAATTACTAAATATCTAATAAATTCTTTAAAAATATACATATAATAAGTTCTTAAATTTTTAGTTTAATGTTTAATTATATTTAAATTTTTAACTTTATGTCAAATAGATTCTTGTACTATTTAAAATTTTTAAAAATTTATAGACTTATTAAACAATATCACATATGTGAAGACCTTTTAAGCACTTTTAAAGTTTAGAAATATTTTCAAAATTCAGTAATCTATTAGACATTTTTATATTCATGAACCTATTAAACGTAAAATTAAAAGTTTAGTGAGTTATTAGATATTTTTTAAAATTTAAAGACTTATTAGAGACAAACTTGAAAGTTTAAAGACATATTTGTAATTTAACATTTTTTTCTTTCTTTATTTGTAGTTTCAAGGTAAAAATAGGTATTTTGGTACCGTATTTTAGACAGAAAAGTAAAATATTCAATCTTTATAAAAGTACAACAGCCACCAAAAGTTATTTAAGGAGGCTATAAATTTTTTATATATGAAAATTGAATATAAAAATTACCTACCCTGTTTGGGGAAATTATTGAGAGAGGGACACCTAGGTGTTTCACTTCATTGAATAATAAAAAAAATAATTACAGTTTAACAGAGCAACACATGATGTTTTTTTTTACCCCTATTATTTTAGGACAGGAAGCAATATTAATTGAATTTATAAAATTGTATTTGATATGATATAAAAAGAATATATTCTTGTGGTGAAAATAATACTTGGAGAAGAAGCGATGTAAAAGGAGACAAAATTAGTAAATTGGTCACTGAACCAGACAAGGAACAGAGTCAAAACATGCTAATGTTGACACGTGGAAATTTAAATTAAGAATAATGCCACGTTAATTGATGCCAGATCAGCAAAGGCATTAAATTAATAATTGAAAGGATTTTTTAAATATTTTTAATTATGGTTTTTGAAGTTTTCATCAGTACGCGGTTTTCCTATAATGTATGTATTGTTTAAATGTGTCTGCAACTTGTTTGATGTAACAAACAAGCAGCCTCAAAAAGAAAATTATATTTATACATTCATTGAATTTTTATTTAAATTATATTTCTTATGAATGACTAAAATTAATTTCGAAGTCATATCAAACGAAAATCTTTGAAGTACAAAGACTATAATGCAACAAGTGTGATAATTTTCCTTAAAAAAAAAGTGTGATAGTTTGAGGACTGAAAATAAAATTTAAAGTTTTGAAATTATCTAATTAATGTATTTATTTCTCAATATAAATATCTAATTAATGATGGAATATTTATATTAATATGACTGTTCTTTCATTCCTAAAAGAAGGAATGGAATCGCTTGTTATTGGAGCAAAAATATAATTTTAAAAGGGAATTTTTTTTCCTCCTTCTAGAAAAACCAAACCACACAAAATGAAAATGGATTATCCATTAATAGGTTTAAAATTCCTAAGCTAATAAAAAGAAAAGTTTATTGTCATTAAATTAACACAATTTTTTTTATCGTTAAATGAACACAATTTTATTCCATGGAACTTTAAAATTGATATTTTTCTTATTTGGATATCAAACTAAAACTAAAACTAAAGAAATAGATCATAAAGAAAAAGAAAGACCATGGTGTATTGAATGTGAAGGGATAAGTTCAAAGCACGGCTTTCTTTTTTTTTCTCGTGTCTCAGTTGTATATTCAATCCTTGGGTCCATCCATTGAGTGCTTATGAAAATCTAATTTAATTTATTTTAGCTTGTAGGGTGAATGTGTTTTAAATTTTTAGGATTTCATAAAAGATAAAGTAACTTAATATTATTATTTTAGATAATATTGTAACTCTCTGATATTTGAGAAATGGTATAGCATAATTTAATAGTGAAGGCATCTATATTTTTTGTAAAAAGTTATGAGTTTAAATTCCCATCATTACATGTGATGTAATATTCTAAAATAAAAATTCTTAGGTTGACATTAACAAAAGAAGATAGATAAAGTTAAACAACAAAATGAGTTTATTCTCGATTCTAAATAACTGAGAATTTTTTTTTTTCTGAAAAGAAATAACTGAGAATTTTTATTTTATATATACATACACATATACTTGTGGCTTTTTCCCTCTAATTTTCCTTCCTTTCGAACCCTATTCACAAAAGATGTCACATAATTAATAATAATAAAAAATAAATAAATAAGTGCCAAAGTAGGTTTCTCCTTTCTATTTCACTACTTGGTTAGTTTCATTAACAGAAAATTTACTTCAGAACCAAATTATTTCTCAAATTTTAAATGTAAAAATGTTAGTATTTTAAAATTGAGGCACTAAAATGAATTATTTCTTCGAATTTAGAGGCTTTAAGCTCTTAATTTTATTTTTAAAAAAAAAAAAACCATATAAATAAAAATCATAAAAAAGTAAATTAAAAAAAAAAAAAGAAGAATTGTACGAACCATTCCTAAACTATGGGGTTTGTTACAATCATACTCATAAATTTTGAATTTGATTAATCAACCTCCTGAACTTTGTTAAGTATTGCAATCACACTCTTAAACTTTTAATTTGATTGATCAACCCCCTAAACTTTGTTAAGTGTTGCAATCAACCTCCTAGACTTAACAAAGTAATAGGTGCTGTTTGCAACACTTAATAAAATATAGGGGCTAATTGCAACACTTAACAAAATTTAGAGGGTTGATTGATCGAATTTAAAGTTTAAGGGTGTAATTGTAACAAACTCCATAGTTTAAAGGTAGTTTATGCAATTTTTGTTTTTTTAAAAAAAAAAAAAGGAGAAGAAACTGAAAATGGGAAGTTAGAGAAAATGTATGAAAAAAATCTCAAAGATTGGTGGTTTCACATGTGATGCTGAATGGGTTGACAGCAATGGAAGGATGGTGATGGGTCCTTTAATATTAAAGCTATAGCTCACACCTTTCCTCTGATTTAACTTCTCCATTTAAAGGTCTGTCCCTTCCCTTTAGGTATCTGTTTCTCTATTTCCAAACAAAATTAATTGGACCATTATTCATATAAATCTAGAATCTTCCAAATTAAATTACTCTATCAGTTAACAGTTACAAGTCTGTCAAATTTATTTACTCAAATTTTAATATATTTTGTACTTTCATGGGAGTCCTAATTTATAACTAAGTCAAATCGATTAAATCAAACAATATCAACCTTGTTTGATAGTCATTTGATTTAGTTTTTTATTTTTTAAAATTAAACTTATAAACACTACTTTCATTTATAATTTTCTTACTTTATTATCTATTTTTAAAAAATGTTTTAAAAAATCAAGCAAAATCTTGAAAATGGTTAAATTACAAATTTAGTCTCTGAACTTTCAGGTTTGTATCTACTTGATCCTTGAACTTTAAAAAGTGTCTAATAGTAAAAGGTCACTGAACTTTAAATTTTGTGTCTAATATGTCTCTAAACTTTAAAACGTATTTATTAGATCCTTAAACTTACAATTTTGTATCCAATAGATTCCTGAAATTTCAATTTTGTGTCTAGTAAGTCTTTTACGTATTCAACATTTTTTTTTTTAATTCATGAACTACTAAACAGAAAATTGGAAGTTTAAAATATTGTTAAACATAAAATTTAATTTTATATCTAAGTGATCAATTAATTTTTGAAATTTCCAAATATATTAGAGACCTATTAGACATAAAATTGAAAGTTTATGGACCTATAAGACATTTTTAAAATTCAGGAACTTATTAGACACAAAATTGAAAGTTCAGAGACTTGTTAGAAACTTTTCAAAGTTTAGGGACCTTTTAGATACAAACTTAAAAATTGAGGGACTAAACTTGTAATTTAACATTTTGAAAACTAAAACAAGTAGTTTTTAAAAACTTGATTTTGTTTTTGAAATTTGACTTAGAATTCAAATATGTTTTAAAGAAATATGAAAAATTTACCAAAAAAATTATGAGAAAACAAACATAATTTTAAAAAACAAAATAGTTATCAAGCTGGGCGTTCCAAATTACAATATTACATAGTGCTTAATGCAAATATCAATTCTCTTTCTACTATCTTCATGCTTTTCTTTTTTTTTTTGGTAGTATTTATTTGATATATCAAAGTTTGGAAAATATGAAAATGTATAGGAAATTGAGATTGACCTGCCGTGTTTAGATAGGGACAAAGCCAAGTTTCAAATACTGGTTGAAAAAACTATGCACTATACATTCCTTTGTACATTACTATAGAAAACCAAAGAAACTTTTTGGCGGTAGTATACGATGTAGTGTATATTTACATATTTCAAACTTACATAACAAATGCCTTCATGTTGTAAAATTGAGAGGCGAAACCGGGCACCAAAACTTTACCAAATCATATAATAATAATAATAATAATAATAATAATAATAATAATAATAATAATATATAATGCAATTAAAGGAATATAAAGGAGTATATATAAATATGATATAAACAAAGAAAGTGGAAAATTATGGAAAAATCAAAACACAAGAAATTAGAGAAAATTGTTGTTATTTCTTTTCCAAAATGTATCTATATAATCAACCACCAAAAACCTCTATTTATAGGCATAAGGGAGAGCATGAAGTGGAACAAATGGACACCAATCAATGGTCTTTGTTGGACACATGGAAGACACTATGGCTATGGATACAATGCCACTTGGTAAGGAAATAAGATGGGCATGTGGAAAATGGGCATTTATATTTACAATACTCCCCCTTAAATGCCCATTTATATAAAATATGCCTCGTTAAAACCTTACTAGGGAAAAACCCAATGGGAAGAAAAACCCTAGTGAAGGAAAAAGAGTACATATTTTATATAGTTTACTATAATACATTCACTCCCCCTCATGGAGACATCACTTAAAGTCTTTGAATCGCCGCATTCCAATGCTATATACTAATTTATCGAAGGTTGCAGTTGGTAATGCCTTCGTAAATAAGTCAGCCAAGTTATCTTTCGAACAAATTTGTTGTACAGTGATATCGCCATTTTCTTCAAGATCATGAGTATAGAAGAGTTTTGGTGAGATATGCTTTGTTCTATCTCCTTTGATATATCCTCCCTTGATTTGAGCTATACATGCTGTGTTATCTTCGTATAACATCGTTGGAAGAGGTTTACTTGAAGATAAGCCACATGTCTCATGAATGTGTTGTGTCATCGATCTTAGCCATACACATTCTCGACTTGCTTCATGAATAGCGAGGATTTCAGCATGATTTGAAGAAGTGGCCGTTATAGTCTGTTTCACTGATCGCCACGATATAGCAGTTCCTCCACATGTGAATAGATAACCTGTCTGAGATCTAGCTTTGTGTGGATCAGATAGATAACCAGAATCTGCATAACCAACTAGATCATACTCTGATTTGTTAGAATAAAATAAACCCATATCAATTGTCCCTCGAAGATATCGGAGTACATGCTTAACTCCGTTCCAATGTCTTTTTGTAGGACATGAACTATATCTAGCTAATAAATTTACTGAAAATGCAATATCTGGTCTTGTGTTATTAGCCAAATACATAAGTGCACCAATTGCACTAAGATATGGTACTTCAGGACCAAGTAGTTCTTCACTGTCATCTCGAGGTCGAAATATATCTTTCTTTACATCCAGTGAACGAACTTCCATTGGAATGTTCAATGGATGTGCTTTATCCATATAGAATCTTTTTAAGATTTTCTCTGTATAAGTTGATTGATGAACAAATATCCCATCTGCTAAATGTTCAATTTGCAAACCAAGGCAAAATTTTGTTTTTCCAAGATCTTTCATCTCGAATTCTTTCTTAAGATATTCTATTGCCTTGGATAACTCTTCAGGAGTTCCGATTATATTTAAGTCATCAACATATACAGTTATAATAGCAAATCCTGACTGAGATTTCTTTATAAAAACGCACGGACATATTGGATTATTTTGGTATCCTTCTCTCAACAGATATTCACTCAGGCGATTATACCACATTCGTCCTGATTGTTTTAATCCATATAATGATCTCTGTAACTTTATTGAATACAATTCCCGAGAACTTGATTCATATGTTTCTGGTATTTTAAATCCTTCCGGGATTTTCATATAAATGTCATTATCCAGAGATCCATATAAATACGCCGTGACTACATCCATTAGATGCATATCAAGCTTTTCATATACAGTCAGACCAATCAAATATCTTAGCGTTATTGCATCCACCACAGGAGAATATGTCTCCTCATAATCAATACCAGGCCTTTGCGAGAATCCTTGTGCAACAAGTCTCGCTTTATATCTTGTGACTTCATTCTTTTCATTTCTTTTCCTTACAAATACCCATTTATATCCCACAGGTTTGACGTTTTCCGGTGTTGGGACTACTGGTCCAAAAACCTCACGTTTTGAAAGTGAGTTCAACTCTGCTTGGATTGCTTCTTTCCATTTCGGCCAATCCTTTCTACGTTGACATTCTTTGATAGATTTTGGGTCAAAATCATCACTTTCATGAATAATATCGTGAGCAACATTATAAGAAAAAATGTTGTCAATAATGATATCATTTCGGTTCCATCTCTTTCCTGTTGTAACATAGTTTATAGAAATTTCATTATTATCCTCAAGCGTTTGATTTTCACCAATACTCTTTTGAGTAGTTGTATTCTGGATTTCTTCTGGAACATCCATACCTTTTATTGAATCATTTTGATTCTCAACTACTTTTCTTTTCCGAGGATTTTTATCTTTAGAACCTATTGGTCTACCACGCTTCTGGCGTGCTCCAGACTCATTATTGACAACTTGTTCCTTTGGGATATCAATTTTTGATGGAGCATTTGCAGCTGGTATATATGATTTAGTCACACTTTTAGTATCTGTGAATGCATCTGGTAGTTGATTTGCTATATTTTGCAAATGAATTATCTTTTGAACTTCAAGTTCACATTGATCTCTACGAGAATCTAAATGAGATAATAACGATGCATTCCATGTAATTTCTTTTTCCAACTTCTTAATCCCTCCCCCTAATGTTGGAAAATTTGTCTCATTAAAATGACAATCAGCAAATCGTGCAGTAAATACATCACCCGTCAGGGGTTCAAGATATTTAATAATTGATGGGGAATCAAACCCAACATATATTCCTAACCTCCTTTGAGGACCCATCTTAGTACGTTGTGGTGGAGCAATCGGTACATATACTGCACATCCAAAAATTCTTAGATGGGAAATATTTGGCTGCTGGCCATAAGCTAATTGCATTGGGGAGTATTTATTATAAGCTACTGGCCTAATACGTGCCAGTGATGTAGCATGCAAAATAGCATGACCCCATACCGATGTAGGAAGTTTAGCTCTCATAAGCAATGGTCTTGCAATTAGTTGCAGACGTTTTATAAATGATTCTGCTAGACCATTTTGTGTATGAACGTGAGCTACAGGATGTTCAACACTTATCCCAATTGACATACAATAATTATTAAAAGTTTGGGATGTAAATTCACCAGCATTATCAAGTCGAATGGTCTTAATTGTATTATCAGGAAATTGTGCTTTTAACTTAATTATTTGAGCAAGTAATCTTGCAAATGCAAGATTTCGACTTGATAATAAGCATACATGTGACCATCTGCTGGATGCGTCAATTAATACCATAAAATATCTAAATGGACCACTTGGTGGGTTAATAGGTCCACAAATATCACCTTGAATTCGCTCTAAAAATGCAGGTGATTCAATCCCCACTTTAGCTGGTGATGGTCTAATAATTAATTTCCCTTGAGAACAAGCATCACATGACAACTCATTGGATTGAAGAATCTTCTGGCTCTTTAAAGGATGTCCATGTGAATTCTCAATAATTTTTCTCATCATTATTGACCCTGGATGACCCAATCGATCATGCCAAACACTGAATATTTCTGGATTCATGAACTTCGGGTTCATTATTGCATAACTTTCGATTACTCGTATATGAGTATAGTATAATCCAGAAGAAAAAGCAGGCAGTGTTTCTAATATACGTTTTTCATGTGAAACAATAGATGTTATATAGAGACACTCTATATTATTTTTACAATCAGTTTCAACATGATAATTATTTTCACGTATATCTTTAAAACTTAATAAGTTTCTTTTCGATTTGCTAGAGAACAGAGCATTATTAATTGTAAATCTTGTTCCTCTAGGCAAAATAAAGTTTGCTTTTCCAAAACCTTCAATCAGATTTGCAGAACCTGATATAGTATTGACTTTTGCTTCCAGCATTGTCAATCTAGTAAAATATTTTCTATTTATGAGTATCGTGTGCGTAGTTGCGCAGTCTGCCAGACATAAATCCTCATTGCTCATTTTCGAGTTACTCAACATATTGAAATTGTTCATATTTCTTCATTGAAAAGAAAAGAAAAACGATTACAAAGAGTCTTAAATATATATACAAACAAAACAACAAAAAAAACATACTAAACAGTACTTAATTATATATTTTCATACAAATCATCCTCTACTTGTTTGATTGCATCAATTCTCTCTCCAGGAGATTCAAAGTAATCAGCTACATCAAGATGCATCATATTGGAGGGGTCAAACACATCATCTTCTTGAATGGCAAGATTTACCTCCACATTCTTTCCTTTTCCTTTTTCCTTCAGGGAAGCTTGATAGAGATCAACAAGGTGTTTTGACGTACGACAGGTACGTGACCAGTGCCCAGTCATTCCGCACCGGAAACATTTATGTTCATCACCTTTCGAACTTCTATCTTGTGGAGCATTTCCTTTATGATCATCACTTCGTGTGGGTTTCTTAAAATTATAATGTCCACCACGAAAATAGGTATTTCTTCCTCTACCGCGGTCCCGACCTCGACCACGACCACGACCTCGACCACGGTTATTAAAATTCACAGCATTCACTTCAGGGAATGGTGTTGCTCCAGTTGGTCGGGATTCGTGATTTTTCATCAATAACTCGTTATTTTGTTCAGCAACGAGAAGACATGAGATAAGTTCAGAATATTTTGCAAAACCCTTCTCTCGATATTGCTGCTGCAGGAGCATATTCGAGACATGAAAAGTGGAAAATGTCTTCTCTAGCATATCAACATCAGTAATCTTTTCTCCGCATAATTTTAATTTTGAACTAATTCTGAAGAGTGCGGAATTATACTCACTTACTGATTTAAAGTCTTGCAACCTCAGGTGCATCCAATCATAACGAGCTTTTGGAAGAATAACTGTTTTTTGATGATCGTACCTTTCTTTCAAACCTTGCCATAGAACGTAGGGATTTTTTATTGTAAGATACTCCATTTTCAATCCCTCGTGAAGATGATGGCGAAGGAAGATCAGGGCTTTTGCTTTTTCTTGATTTGATGCATCATTTCCTTCTTTAATTGTTTCTCCAAGATTCATAGAATCTAAATGGATCTCAGCGTCAAGGACCCATGACAAGTAGTTATTTCCATTAATATCCAGGGCCGCAAATTCTAGCTTTGTAAGGTTTGCCATAATAACACTATCAAAAATAATAATATATTTATATTAGAAATTTAACATAAACCAAATGCGTAAAAATGGCTTACCTATAAGACTTACCTTTAGCGGGAAAAATGACAGAGTCTCGTGCTGATAACGTGTTGTAAAATTGAGAGGCGAAACCGGGCACCAAAACTTTACCAAATCATATAATAATAATAATAATAATAATAATAATAATAATAATAATAATAATATATAATGCAATTAAAGGAATATAAAGGAGTATATATAAATATGATATAAACAAAGAAAGTGGAAAATTATGGAAAAATCAAAACACAAGAAATTAGAGAAAATTGTTGTTATTTCTTTTCCAAAATGTATCTATATAATCAACCACCAAAAACCTCTATTTATAGGCATAAGGGAGAGCATGAAGTGGAACAAATGGACACCAATCAATGGTCTTTGTTGGACACATGGAAGACACTATGGCTATGGATACAATGCCACTTGGTAAGGAAATAAGATGGGCATGTGGAAAATGGGCATTTATATTTACAATACTTCATAGTATGTTGGTGCTTGATTTGATTTTTCTTGGTCAACAAATTAAATTTCATTCATTGAAATTGGCCATGTGAATGTGTAGCCTATTAATTGCAACAAAAAGTTATTATTTAAATAACACTATAAATAGCACTTTCAACCAAGTTTCAAGATCTTGAAATTAAATATAGCATTATAGGTATTATTCAATTAATTTCTTAAGAATGTCACACGATGTTTTTTTTTTTTTTGAAAAGAGAATGTCACACGATGTTAAACATGATATATTATTTTTCTTTTTTTGATATTTTGATGTGTGTGTCAATATTTATAGATATATATAACTAAAATTATTTTTAATTCAAAAAAACATTTCTTAATTTTTAACACTAAAGGAGGTTATATATGTATATATATAATACAACATATGCTATTATAATTCCCCCCCCCCCCCAAAAAAAAAATCATACGCTATTATAGATTAGGTTAAAATTAAATACCATTTTGGTGTTTGTACTTTAAGTTTCATTCAATTGTAATCCATGTACTTTTATAGGTTAAAATTTAGTCTGTATACTTTCAATAAAGCTTAAAATTAGTTCTCATCATTAGTTTATTGTTAACTTTTCTTTAAAAAAATAGTATTTAACAGTTTTCTCTCTATAAATTTTATAACTATGTTCACATTGTGTCTTTTCTTACATAAAAATTGTTGTTGTTATTTAACCAATTTGATAAAAAAAAATTAACTTCAAACTAATAGGAGAGACTAATTTTAAGATTGCTTGAAAGTACATAACTAAAATGAAATGCAACCCAAAGTACAATGACCAAAATAGTATTTTAACCTATAGTATAACATGTTTGAGAAACATCCTTTCCAATTAGATATCACGTTGACAATATAGACACGTTTTATAATGAATTATTAAAAACATAAAGATACAAATTGTTATTGGTGAAATTGGACCAACAAGAATGAGTTAGCTAAAAGGATACAAACAAGGAAAGAAGCCCAATATGAAGTCAAAACATACCGAAACCGACGCAAGATCGACTCATGAAGCGAGAGGACAAGAAAAGGGCTTGGGTTGAAGCCTAAGCCTGTGGTCAGCTCGGCTGACCACATGGCAAGGCCTTCCTTTGGGCCCTTGCCTTAGTCCCCCATGGCCTGTGTACCCTCGATCCAACCCTATTCGGTTCTTTTGTTCCCAATCGAAGACGGAAACCCCACGAAAACCCTAAGAGGGAAAATATTTAAGCTCTCTCTTGAGGAGAGAGAAGGGTAAGTTCATTCCAACCTCTAAAACTCTCCTAGAATTCCCAAATACTCTCTAAACTCTCTTTGACTTAAGCATCGGATCCACACCGGTGTCCATGTTTTTCTTGTCTTGCAGGCTGTGTTCTTCCCCCAAGAATACAAATTCACCATCGTTGTCACGTGGAGGTTAGGTGAGATTTCTTCTATCCAAAATTTGGCAACAAAAGTTGGCGCCATGTGGAGGATAGGTGTGCTTGAGTAAATCTTCGAAAAGAGATGAGTAAAATGTCAGAAAACAAGCATTGGAACGAGGATAAAGACAATTTTGATCAGATCCATCGCATGCGACGAACGCAGAAGAACACACCTCCCCAGCCTCGTACCGAGGCCAAAGCTGACAAGAAAAAGGCCAAGGCCGACCAGATCGTTCAAGCTTCATGGCAGAGCAGACCAGAAGGATAGCATGAAGAAGCTGACTTGTGTTTGTTGGCTGAGGCCGACCACAAGGAGGCCAAGGCAGACCAGATCGTTCAAGCTACATGGCAGCACAAGCCTAAAGGATTGCAAGAAGAAGAATCACCTTTGATTTGAGACTTGAGAAAAGGAAAAATAAAGTTGGTTGTGGGTACGAGAGAGTTCAATTCTCATACCCAAAGACTAACTAAGAAGCTGATTCTCAGAAGAAATGACAAATCTCATCAGACCACGGCCAAAAGTTTGGTGAGTAAGGCTTGCAGAATAAAATTCGTAGGGCAAGCATCTCGCAATCTGATGGTCGAGGTGACTAATTGACAAAGAAGAGACAATCACACGAGATAACGAAGCGACATCAGACTTGCGAAGTCTGATCAACGTGAAAAGGAAGTGATAATTCTCATAATTGAGAATTATATAGCCCATAAATAGAAGTTATGCTTGGATTCATTAGCAAAATTCTTTATAAAATCTTTTAAATTCCAAGAAAAACATCATGAACTCTTCAAAGTGAATCAGAATCAATACATGAAAGAAAAAAAAAAAGATTTGCACTAATTAAGGAGTTTTTTATGCAGTTTTGGTGAAAAAGACAGATTGCCAATGGATTGCTTAGCAATCGGACAAGGAAAACAAAAAAATGGGATTTTCAGGATTTGTCAAATTTGAAAGATTCCAACATTTATTTCTCCTTAAATCAAGTAACGATTGTCGTATATGAAGTGTGAAGAAACCCTAGTCGTTATTGTCTATAAAAAGGGAAGAAAAAACACACAAAAAGACAGAATTCCTCCTTGGAAGAAAACCCATTTTTTCTGCATTTTTTCTATCTTCATCATTTTGTTGTCCTTTCAATTTTCTGTTGTTTTTCATTATGTATATATATATATTTTTTATTTTCCCGTTCTGTTCTTGGAAAAAACCAGAATTCCAATCCTTGGCTCAACCTAGGGTTGTGAAGATCTCCTCTAACTCGAAAGATAAGAAGGGAAATGGACTAAGGGTGTAATCGAGTAGCTTAGATTTATCTCTGTAGTATTTTTTTTCTATTGGGTTTTATTTTTCAGAGCAATTTCAACTTAGTTTACTTTTTGTTCTTATTAGTTTGTTGTTGTACTGAATTTTCTTCATTATATACAAGTACCCATTAAGTTTCTTAATTTTCTTAATTTTCTTCCCCTTTATTTAGTGTTTCTCTTTCTCAGTTTCATCAAGTAAAATTTCCTAATTTCATAGAGTTTACCTTTTATTCAGTGTTGTTTTTATTCTTAACCATGAGCTAAACCTTCCAAAGGGATTCAAGAACATGAATGCCCTAAGGTAAGGATGCATAGCCAATAAAACCAAAGGCAATCGACATTAACTTACACGTGGTTTGTTTTTACTGAGTTTATTTCTTTATTGGAACCCTTGAATGATCAACTTGAGTTGCTTTTAAGTCCAATCTAATACCGAAAGGGTTAGAAGAAGACGAATGTCTTAAAAGTAATGAGGCAAGAGCTTAGACATAAAATGTCATCTCTAAATATTGAGCTTGGTTCAACCAAATCCAAGAAGAGCACAAGGTATAAAATGTCATCTCTAGGAACTGCATATTGAGATACCATAGTAGTTTTATTGCACAATTGTACTCAAGCATGAATGCATCACAACAAACTCCCACTTGAGTAGGGAGCTACTAAGGGGATATGCCTCCCTATTAAGCAAAAGTCAAATAAGTTACTAAAGAGATATGTCTCTCTATTAAACAAAAAACATAAGCTACACAGAAAAAAAATAATAGAATGGTTCAGAAAATCCAAAAACTCTGAAGTAGCTAAGGTCGAGTGCCCTACAAGTAAATGATTTCTTTGGATTTTTGGTTCGAGTTCATGAATGAGGGACCCCTTTTTTACTCTATCTTATTTAGTAAGACTTAGGTCATTCTGCTTATCAAAGTTTATCTCTTTGAAGTAAAATCCATTAAAGAGAGACAAGGAAGATAAGTAGAAATTTGACATTCCTAAGAAAAATAAGTGAATACAAGAAATAGAAGACATAATCTTGCCCTCATTCATTTCCACTCCACTTCCATTGGAATCATCTGAGTTAGGGAAGACATAATCTTTTTTGAAGGAAGCAAATTGTGGAGGCATATTTGAAAAACATAGGCGACAAAATCGTGAGTTATAGAAAAAAAAAAAAAAAAAGCTGAAACAGAGGGGTCGAGGCCAATCACTTGGCTAAGGCTGACCAACATGGTTGAAGTCGAGCTCTTTCCAGCACATCAACCAAAAGAAGAAATGAAGAACCACAAGATTGATCATTAGAATGAGAGAAAAAAAATTTGGGTCCCAATCCATATATGGTAAATTAGAGTCAAAATCTAGAGCTTACTCTAGATACAAAAGATTATCGCATAAACAAAGCACGGAATACGCAAAACTCTAAAGCATTTAGGTATAGAGGAAGTGACCCGGGAGGTTGATTGAACCTAAAAAGGTTTGGTTGACTGACCTTGGCAACCCAAAAATTTGAGGAAAATCTCACGATGGGTCCCTATTGAGCACGACAAAGCATGCTCCATAAAGCTAAGCATACCATGCTTAATGCAAAACTCTCTGCTTAGGTGTGGAGGACGCAAGCCTAAAAGATTAATTGGGTCCCCAAATGGGACTTGGTTAGTTTATCTGAGCAGCCTAAAAATTTGAGATAAGTGTCACAATGAGTTTTGAAAATAAAATGAGAAGTAGAAAATAGAGAAGTAAAGTTCAACCTCGACCTGTGACAGGCAGAGGCCGACCACAAATGGGACGAGGCTGAGGCTTCAAAAATTATTATTTTTTCTTTAAAAATAAAGGAAATACAAAAGGAAGAAAGAAAATTTGACCTCGAGAAAGAGGATGGTAAGGCCAATGAGAACTTATACACGGCAGACGTACCAGCGTGTGCAAAGGGCTAAAAGCATTCTCCCGACACATAGCAGAAGTGCCAAGGAGGCCTCGACCTCGGTTGGACTCACACTCCGGCTCATTTTCTCCTATCCTCTCACGGTATCTGCCTCCAATGAAGCTACATTTGTTCAAAAAGACGTTTATGAAAAGCGGGAAGCTATGAGGCTACTAGATAGCCAAGAAATTCCTCCTATGGGAGGTCATGAAGCTACACGGCTACTAGATGCCCAAAATTTCCTCCTATGGGAGGTTGGGAAGTCCAGAATAATCCGTACAGGGTTTGATGGCAATCCCACTTAAATTTGAGGACGCCCTCGAATTTAGATATTCTTTCCAAGAAAGCAGCACAGATCGTGAATCCAGAGAAGAGTTTTAGCCTCCAAGAAAGATTGAAATGTTCCCTACGGGGTTGGACAACAATCTCAGAGAGATCAGGCGAACCTTGGAGCTTTAAATTTTCTCCAAGATGTGGACGAACACACTATCTAGAGGAGAATCTTACACACCAGAAAAAAAACCAACCTATAGGGTTAGACGAGAATCCTGAGGATGATCTAAGTCACAAATTAAGCACCACGAAACCCTCAAATTCGTACGAAAAAATTGAGAAACTGACACTCTAGGAGACTAAAATTTCCTCACGAGGATAGACAACAATAACTAGAGAAAATTTGAGGCAGACCTCGAAATGTCATAAATGACTCCAAAATTTAATAGGTTACTCTCAAGTCAGGCTCTATATAATTATTTCATACGTTCCTAATCTCGAATCCTAACTAGGGAGTGGGGGCTAATGTTATGGGTGAAATTGGATCAACAAGAATGAGCTAGCTAAAATGCTACAATAAAGGGCCAAACGTGAAAAGAAGCCCAATACGAAGTCAAAACAGACTGAAACTAACGCGGGACAGACCCACGAAGCGAGAGGACGAAGAAATGGGCTTGGGCCAAAGTGGCCTTGACCGACCACATGCCAAGACCCTCCTTTGAACCTTGCCTTAGTCCCTCATGGCCCGTGTACCCTCGGTCCAACTTTGTTTGGTCCTTTTGTTCCCAATCAAAGATGGAAACCCACGAAAACCCTAGGAAGGAAGATATTTAAGCTCTCTCTTGAGGGGAGAGTATGATAAGTTCATTCCAGCCTCCAAGCCTATCCTAGAACTCTCAAATGCTCTTTAAACTCCTAGAACTCCCAGTGTCCAGGTTTTTCTTATCTTGCAGGCTGTGTTCTTCACTCAAGAATACAAATTCACTGTCGTTGTCACATGGAGGTTATGTGAGATTTCTCATGTCCAAATTTTGGCAACAACACAAACAACTATTTTAAATTCATAATTATTAAAACATATTTTTAGTCCACGTACATTGGCATTCATAACATCTTACTCTTTTTGTGTAACAAAATTTAGTCTTCCAATTTGAAAAATGTAACAATTTTGTCCTTGCCTTTAAAATTTTTATTACAATTGAAACATATGAAAGAGTAAACAACTAAACAAACTCTAAATTTAGATCATATAAGATCTATCAACTTCATATTCACTTTTTTTTTTTGGTACAATGGGGGTTGGGGGGATTTGAACCAGATGCCTCGTGGTCGTTAACACATTCAATATGTCAGTTGAGCTATGCTCTCTTTGCAACTTCATATTCACTTATTGACTAGTTATTTGAAATTAAATTTTTGATAAAAAAATTTAATTCAAGGACATAAACATTTACATTTTTCAAAAAGCATATAGACTAAATCCTCACAAAAAAAAGAGAGGTATAGAATGTTATGTAAGCCCAAAATACACAAAACTAATAATATATTTTAATACTTTATTACAATCGCATTAATAAAGTATGTATATTAAGAAAGGGCGAATTATAAAAAAGAAAAAACAGTAATAGTCACACCGAAGCCGCCGAAAAGCAGGTTTAATTTATTTGTCGATTTGATTGAGCTTGCCGAGGCCATTGCAACGAGAACAAACGATCTGAGTTTGATCTTTACGAGCCGCATTTGCTCTCAGCGCCGCCCCCGACTGCCGAACAAACCCTGCGCCGTCGCATACCGGACACCTACGGAGGACCAGACCACAAAAACCACCGCCGCCATTAAACTTCAACCATTAAAATTTAAAGCCCCTCTTAATGTCGTGAAACTGAAATCGAAATTAAGAATAAAAGACAATAACAGAACCCCACCGTAGAGAAACTGGTTACTCCAGAAAATTTTCAATGCTATGTTTTAACAATATTTTCCTATTAAATGGGCAGAAGAAGGAGAAATTATTCAATGGTCCCAGTTCAATGAGACTTTTTCTATTTTGATGATGCGTAGTGATTGGTTAACTAACGTTAAGAGGTTAACTACGTAGTTCCCAGATGGTTAACTAGCTTTAAGTTTATTTATTTATTTTTTTAAAAATGGCCTCATAAATATGCCGCTCTCTCCTTTTTTTTTCTTTTATTTATTTATTTATTTATTTTATTTAGTTTGTTACGATGGAGCAATAACGATTTGACTATACCCACACCTTCTTTTTAGGTTAAAATTTGGTTTCTCTCTTTTAGTTTGACTACTAAACTATTTTTTTTTTTCATTTTATGGCTTGCTATTTTGTTTAACAATTACTATATATATATTAAAAAAATGGCTTACTAAACAGAAAAACAAAAAAGAGGAGAGAAGCCAAATTTTAATGTAGAAAAGGCTCAGTAGTGAACTTTAAAATTTTAAATGGAAAGAAAAAAGAGGAAAAAAATAAATAAAGAATCGATTTAATCAAATGAAAATCTCAACAACTCATGACAATTTTGAATGAAATACAACAAAAAGAATTAGAAAAGAAGCTAAATATTGGGAAAAAGAAATTTAAAACAAAAAAAGGCTAACAGTCTAACCAACTAAATAAGAAATTTAAAAAAAAAATGGTGAGAAAGTGGACGTAACATTTACCCCCTGTTTGGAACCCCAAGGTTTGGGATGATTTCAAATCAGTTATGATTTGAAATCATTTCACACGTTTGGATGCTAAAAAAAAGTAAGGGATTTGAAATCGTTTAGGATTTCAAATCTCGTTTTTTTGAAAAAATTTTCCCTTCCAAGTAGGTCGGATTTGATGGGATTTCAAGTTTCAAAAAATATGTTTCCAATTTTACCCCCACCTACGATAGTTTCTCCATGATAGTTTTTCTCTATTCAACTTCATACTATCAATATTTCTTCTATATTCAGACTTAACGCCATTAAAGCAAACTCAAGGTTAAGATTCTATTTTGTTTCTCCATTGTATTTTGCTATTTTTAAAAAATTGATAACAATAATTTCAATATTTTCAATGCAGCTTTTACATTTTCAACAAGTTTTTTTTATAGACAAACAAACTAGAAGTGAGTTTTTTTTTTTTTTTTTTTGTTTATCTTCTTAAACATTTATTTATTTATTTGATAAGAATAATATGTTTTTTTCCCCTTTTTATATATATTGATTCAATCAATTTTTTTAATGTATATTTTTTTAGCTTTATGTTTTCAACATTGGGTTGAAGAAGAAATCAACAAAAAAAAAATAATTCTTTTGATTTTTTTTCTCCATAGCTGGACAAAACAAATCAAATTTCTTTTGATGGATTTTTTTTAGATTCAGTTGGGTTCAATCTTTTTTTTTTTCCATTTAAATTAAGACATTTGGAATTTTCTTATTTTCATTTTTAACAATAATGATAATATTTATAAATTTTAATTTCATAAGTTGATTTGTATTGATTATTGGTATGTTTTCATGATGGTATGTATTTGATAATGTTATTTGATATTAAAATATTTTGTTATTAATTAAAATAATCTCCTACAAAATTCATAAGGGCATAACAGTAAAATGTTATACTTTCTTTTCATTTCTCGTGAGCATCCAAACAACAAATTTTAATTTCGGTGATTTCAAATCAATTTAGTTCCAAACGCAAATAAGAATTTAAAATCATTTCCATCTTTTAAAATCTTAAGATTTGAAATCATTTCTTACTAAATTCATCTGCCAAACAAATCATTAGAAGCCATTTGTTTTTTGTTTTTTTTTTTTGTTTTTTTTTTAAAAATAAAAAGTTAACTACGTTATTAACCAATATTTCACCGTTTTTCACGGAGGTTTCTTCTCCGTGGCCAAATAAGCTTGTGATTTCCATTGGATTTCTTGGTGGCCTAATAAGCTTGTGATTTCCATTGGATTTCTTGGTGGCCTTTGCTGCGGTTCTTTATGTTTCTATTTAAAGCGTTTTGCGTTTTTTTAGAAGATTTCTTGAGACTTTTGTTCGATTGGGCTTGATCGTCCAATGAGCTTGTTCGAATTGGTAAAAAAAACCTAAGCCTTCCATAAAAACATGTAAACAATTTTCTTTTTTCTTGAAGATGGTAAAATTCTTAAACCCTCAAAGTTAATACCTCTTTCTTTGAATCCATAAATTTTCAAATCAGTATGCCAATTCTCGTTTCGAACAAAAGCCCCAAGAAATCACACAAAAGCCCCAAAGAATCACGTTAAAAAAAAAAACAAGACACCAATCCAATTATTCTACCAAATGATTGAAAACACAACCTAGCCGCTGAACAGAAGCTAAAGAACATGCTTATTTGGCCATGAAGAAGAAACCCTTGAACAAGAAAAAGGGTGAGAAATATTGGGATTTAATTCGACCCGACGCAGTTTATTTGGCAGCTTAAAATGACCACGTGGCACTTAGTCAGATCATAAAAAAGTGTCACGTTGTCAATCTATTAGTTTTTTAACAGCATACTAACAATAGGTAGTTTTTTAACAACATACTAAAAGCTCCAAGGAATCACATTTCGAAAAAAAGACTCAAATCCAATTGCAGAATGATTGAAAACACAACCGTGACGTTGAACAGAAGCTAAAGAACATTGCTTATTTGTCCATGAGGAAGAAACCCTTCAAGAAGAAAAAGCATGAGAAATATTGGAATTTAATCCGGCCTGACACAGTTTATTTGGCAGCTTAAATGACCACATGACACTTAGTCATCTCATAAAAGTTTTTAACAGCATACTCACTGCAGAGATCAAAATGAACATTTTTTAAAAGTACGGAGTCTAAAATGGTATTTAAACCTAAAAAATAAATAAATTACAAGTTTAATTCGTGATCTTTTAAATTTGTTTCTAATAAATCTCACCACTTTAAAAAAATTCTAATAAGTCCGTGAACTTTCAACTTTGTATCTTATAGGTCTTTGAACTTTAAAATTTTTCTAATAAATATTAGAGTTAAGAACTATTAATAGTTACATTAGTTTCTTATTCATTGTATCTATTATTGTTTATATGTTTAGTTACTTTTTCAACCAACTAACACCTATGCTAGGGGTGATCATTGGTAGGTCCGCGTCGGTTTTGGGCACAAACAGATGCTAAAAATCAACCATTTGATTTTGATTGGTCGGTGGTCGTCGGTTTGGAGAGTGGCTATGGAATCGATCGCCGACCACACTATTGGTCAGTCGGTCGATTTCGTTTGGTTTTGATAGTTCATTAGAATGGTTGAGTAGAGAAGTGAAGGGGGTGGGGAAATGGAAAGGGCTAACGCTGCTGATAGTGGATGAGGAGGGAGGAGAGAAAATGGTTGACGACGATGAGAAAAGGTAGGAGGAAGGGAGAGAAGAGGGGAGACCCATGCGGTGGCAGACGGACGACGATGGGAGGAGGACGCAGTGGCGCACGGCAGTGGAAGGATTATGTAGTGGAAAACGATGGTGGGAAGAGTGGAAAGAAGAGAGAGAGATTCACGTTAGCAATGGGAGAAGGGGAAAGAAGAGAGAGAAGGGGGAGAGGAGAGGGGAAAGAAGAAAGAGAAGGAAAAAGAAAGGGTTGTATACATCGATCAGTCGGTCGATTTTCTTATTTTTATTACTTCGACCGACCGACCGACACCAACCGATTCGCTCTTTAAACAGACCAACTGACATCGATTTTGGTTGATCTAGTCGATTTTCAAGTTTCCTTTGAACACCCCTAACCTATTCTACATGTGGCTATTTATATGCCCTTGGAATCATTTCAATACACATGCAAGTTTATTTACTCTTTGGTCATTGTGTCAGATGAAAATCTTCTCTACATTTCTTTGAAGGTTTTCTTGGATCTTTCCTCACTTTTATGGCTGGAAACAAAACTATTAACCCTATTGATCCTTCGTCCTCTTCCTTGACAAATCAGCCTACAAGTCAGTCAATTCTAGAGCACAAAGATAAAAGGGATTCTCATAATACTAGAATGTTTTTCATTTCTCTACCAACTAATTATGTTATGTATTTGCAGTCCACTACTAAGTTTTTTAATAGTTAAATTACAAGTTTAATCCATGAACTTTCAGGTTTGTGTTTAATAGGTATTGACATTTACAAAGTATCTAATAGGTCCCTCAACTTTCAACTCTATATCTAATAGGTTCTTGAGTGTCTAATAGATCCCTAGACTTTCAACTTAGTGTCTAATAAGTCTTTGAATTTTCAATTTTGTGTCTAATAGGTCATTGATCTATTTAAAATTTGTAAAAAATTATGGAATTATTATATACAAAATTGAAAGTTCATGATCCTATTAGACACAAAATTCAATTTTATGTCTAATATCTTCGTTAATTTAACAAAATTTTGAATATATCAAGAGCCTATTAGTCATAAAATTTAAAGTTTAGGGATTTATTAAACATCTTTAAAGTTCGAAAACCTATTAGGTAAAAAATTGAAAGTTTAAGAACCTGCTAGACATTTGTTTTAAAAATTAGTACCTATTATTAGACATAAATTTGAAACTTCGAAGACTAAACTTGTAATTTAACAATAAAAAACTTAGTAGATGAATTGTGAATATGCAACAAAATTACTTGGTAGAGAAATGGAAAATTTCTAGACTACTGATGTACCTACTTTCTTTGTGTTCACAATATGATTTTTCTCTTATAAATGATTTTTTAATATAATTAGATCTCACATTATGTGTTGATGTGGTGATAATTAATCGGAGTAGCATCCATACACTGTTGACATTAGGGGCCGTTTAGGGCACTGAGTGAGTTATAATAACATGAGTTATAATATTATTTAAAATACTGAGTTGTTTAGTCTAGAGTTATAATAGTATGTGTTTGGGGTGCAAAGTACTCTACAGGTTATTACAACTCACGGCCCAAACATCCCCTTAAAAATGATATGTCGATTTGTCGAAACCCATTATCACCAACAACACGAGCATAACCACTCAACCAAGAGGTCAGACACATTATCACCCAAGTAGAGATGTCCACGGGGTGGGACAGGGCTGGGGAATGGGTTTCTTGCCCCAGCCCCGCCCCCCATTTCATTCATTGTCCTCACGAAATTCCCCATTTAATTTTGCGGGGATCGAGGCGAGGATTCCCTGTGGGGAATTTTTTCCCGTTCTTTTTTTTTTTTGTTTTTTTAAATCTTTTTTTGTTTTAATTTATTCTCAACCATAATAGAAATTCTTTCTAAATGAATAATTTTCAATATAATTTCTATGTAAAGAAAATTTTATAAATTTTCCAAATCAAAACAATAATACACCATAAGTAAAAATATTATAATGTCGAAAAAACTTAATTTCTAAAAATTTAAATTTCAATATTACAACATAGTCTTTAATTTTTTTTTATTAAAAAAAAATAGTCTTCAACTAATTCCTACTATAATTTTTTTTTAAATTTTCTATTTATAGGTAATAATTAGCATATATATATATATATATATATACTAATTAATCGAGGTGGGGTGATGTCGGAGTCGTGGTCGGGGACGGGAACAAGAAATATATTCCCTGTCCCCGTTTCCGTTTAGCTAACGGGGAAAAAACTCTCTCACATTCTCTATGTAATCGGAGATTCCTAACCCGTTCAGGGCGGGTCCCCGAGGGGCCCGACTCTGCAGGTTAAATGGACATCTCTACACCCAAGTAGCAAGTGTTAAAAATAGAACTAAAAATAAAAACATTTAAAAATGACGTGGAATTAAACAGCATTTGTTAATTTAATATTAATATAAACAGATGGGAGTAACAGAGATTTTGCTTACAGGTCTTTGCGAGAGAAGAGGATAGGGAAGGCGGTTCCGACGAGAGCCACAGCGACGGCGCCGGCGATCAAGTAGGTGGTGCCGTCAGCGGAGACGTCTCCAACGGCGGCGACAATCGTAGAAGTTCTCTTCTGGTTGCGGCTGCTTCGGCGGAGGGACAACGCCGCCGGTCTCATCGGGTGATTGGAGGGCGGAAAAGTGGCGGCGGCGGCGGAATGCTTGATGGGTTCTGCAGAAGAAATGCGTGGAAATGAACACAAGGATGCCATGATCGAAGGCTGAGATTGAATCTGAATTCTAGGCTGAACGAAGAGAGGATCGATGGAGTTTTTGTGTTTATATTTTGGTGGTAATTTGAATGAAATTATGGAAAGGAATATGGATATAGAGATGTTTTGGAATTGAACTGTGGATAAGGCTTCGTCGGACTTCAGGTTCTGATTGTTTAAGTGTAGTGTAGATAAGGATGTCCCACCATCTGGATTTCATGGAGTCAATTTTTTTAGGTTTGAAATTGAATCCCATTTTATTTTAGTGACTAACTTCCTTCAACTTTTGTCCTTTCAAAATTTCTAATTTTAAAAATAATAGCTTTGATTTTTGTTATTATTTTGCTATATAATATATTGGTTAAATTACAAGTTTAATCCATACATATTTTAAGTTTGTGTTTATTTGATCCATGAACTTTAAAAAAGTATAATAAATCATTTAATTTTTAGAATTGTGTCTATTTGATTTTTGAACTTTTAAAAAATGTTTGATAAGTTCTTAAGGCCCCGTTTGATAACGTTCTCATTTCTCGTTTCTTGTTTCCTGTTTCTGTTTCTCATTTCTTGTTTCTGTTTCTTAAAAACTAAAAACAGAAACATGTTTGATAACCATTTCTATTTCTTGTTTCCTGTTTTTGGTAAAAATAAAATTTAGTTCATATACTATAATAAAACATATAACATGCATTAAAATAAATATAAAACAATTATAAAGAGTTTATAGTATTTTATTAAGGCCCAACACCTAATTAATAATAATAATAATAAATTTTATTCTTCAAATGTTGTTCAAATTTGATTTGCAATGTTATTTCTCACTTCAATCAATTCACCTTGAACGATTTTGACTTACAAGAGTTAGTTCAATTAGACGAATTTGTAAATTGTTTAAAGTCAGTGATAAGCCTTAGAATTAAGGCTTATTTAACTCTCAATTGCTTAAAATATTCTTGTTTTGACTTAAGACCATTTGAAAATAGTCGAATATTGCTTAAATTTAAGGAAGAAATGAATATGATGGCATGTGGAATAAAATTCTAAGTAAATTGATCTTGTTTGCAGAAATTATGGAAATTGCAAAATCAGATTCTGCAATTCTGGATAGCAAGGAATGACAAGGAAAGTATGAAAATTGAAAGAAAAAAAGACCCGTCGCAAGTAAAGAAACCCATATATGGAAAACCAAATTACCGCCTAAATTGGTGGAATTGGAGCACGATTTTTGGGCAATCTTCAACCCTAATGAAGGCCTATAAATGGGGAAGAAGAGGAGGAGCTATGGATCGGATTTTGGAGGCGATTTTAGAAGTAAAATTTTGTGGGTTTTCCATTTTGTCCGAAGCTCTGTTTTTCGAAGTTTTTGTTCTTCTTCTGTGGTTAGCCGACAACTTCAGTCATTTTTTAGTTTTCTTCAGTTTTGTAGTATGGAGAGATGCTTGTGGTACAATTTCTATTCTCCATTGATTTATTTTTGAATTAAGCTTAAGTTTTAATTTCAATCTTTGCTCGTGGGTTCCAATTTCGTTCTTACTCTGTTTTTTGAATTTGCTGGAAATTTTGAATTGTTCTAGCCTTTGTTTTTCGTCAAGTTCAGTTTCTGTGAAGTGTTGTTTTTATTCAAGTTAAGTTTTTATGAGAGTCTTTAAAGCTCATCAAACTAAGGGGCAAAAGGAAGTATAACCAATTTTCAAATATTGCCCTCTGTTTTCTTTTATTCAAATGGAAAATTTCTGGAAATTTTGAATTAATTGTCCAGATTGGTGTTAATGTTTAATACCATACTTGTTTAATCAAGTTGTCTTAATTAGAATAGAATTTTGTTTTAATTAGCAATTTGCCCAATTCCCAATATGAACTTCTCTTCCAAAATTAGTTGTAATATTTTTATTTTTAATATGAGCTAAAACTACTTAGGGGGTTCAAAAATGTGAATTCCCTAAGAAGTAATTGTAGCCTAAATTCCAATGAAAACCAAGCCTACATCTCAATTGTTTGCTTGTGTTGATCAAATTTCCGTTGAGATCTTAGATTGATCAACTAGGTTATCAACTCAAGCTTAGATCTAATACCGACAAGGTTAGTGATAAGCGGATTTCACACAAGTGATGGAGAAAAAGAGCTTAGACATAAGCCATTCCTTACCCTAGACATAGGGATTAAGGACTCCAAAACCCATAAAATTGTCGAGTCAAATTATCTAAGATAGAGGGACTATAGACATATAAGTCACTCACTTAGCCTCCTAAAACCTAAATTCAAGGTGAATAGAAGATGCAATTTTGGTTTACAATTGAGTGTGGAGTAGGTTGAAATTGCAATTTTGGCTTGCAATTACGATTTAGAGCAATGACATTCTTGAGCCCCATCTTTATCTAAATTCCTTTTGAAATTTTAGTTCACTATCTAATATTGCCATTTCTAAATTCTGCAATTCAATTATGTAATTTCTGGTTATTTCCATTATTGTCATTTTTCGATTCTGCAATTAGATTCTGCAATTCAATTTTGTAATTTTTCTTTATTCCAACATTGTCATTTCTTGATTCTGCAATTAGATTCTGCAATTTTTGCAATTTTAGTTTTCTAGTTGCAATTTTCCTTACACTTTGCTTTACAATAATTTTTGTTACACCGTTCCCTGTGGGATTCGATACTTGGTACTCACATACCATTTTATATTACTTCGATCGCGTGCGCTTGCGTGTAACACCGATCAGTCAGACAATCGAACATACCCACATTTCTTTAATTTAATAATAAACTTTATTTTTATTTTTTCTTTAAAAATGCATTAGCCAATAATACACACAAGTAAAATCAGAAAAATAGAGAGAATGTATATATTTTTTTTACATTTAATGGTAAACATGAAATACATTATTAGTTTATTTATTTAATAAAAAAATAAAATCGTACCAAAAAGAAAAATAATAGATAATTAAATAGAAAATAATAACTATAAGCTCGTTAATGTAAAGTTAAAGAAAATAAGAAAATAAGGGAGAAGAGAAAAACATAAACGAAGAGAGAAAAGTAAAAAGAAAAAAAGAAAAAAAAAGATAATGAACTATTAAAAGAAAAAGATTATGATAAAAGAGAGAGAACAAATAGAAAGAAATAAATCAAAAAATAAAAATACAAAAGAAGAAAAAACAAAAAGATTAAAAAGTATTAAAAGAAAAAAAAATAGAATGGAAGAGAGAGAAAGAAGAGAGGGGGGAGAGATGAGTAAAAAGAGAAATATGAATACATGAAACCTGAAAAGAAAAAAAAACAGAAACAGAATTTGAGAAACTACTTTTTGAAGTTTCTCAAAATCTGTCATTTTTTTAGAAACGTTTCTAAAAAATTTAAAAACAAGAAACATGATGGTTTATCAAACATATCTGTTTCTTGAAAAATAAGAAACAGAAACAAGAAACAGAAAACATGAACGTTATCAAACGAGCCCTAAACTTTCAATTTTGCGTATTTAATAGATTTCTGAACTTTTAATTTTGTTTCTAATAGGACTTTGATTTATTTGATTTTTTTAAACTTCACAGACTTACTAGTACAAAATTGAAAGTTTAGGATCCTATTAGACATAAAATTCCATTTTTCATATAAGAAATCCTATTAGACATAATGTTGGAAGCAAAATTGAAAGTTTAAAAATTTATTGGACATTTTTTTTAAAATTCAAGGACCTTTTAGACACAAACTTGAAAGTTTGGGAACTAAACATGTAATTTAAACTAATATCTACTACTCGACTTACTTGACTTATATGATTCTCATACATGCTCACATTCACATATTAATACACATATTCGAAATTGCATTATCCATTTGTTAAAATTGAAATAAAGAACAAGACCAAAATGATTATTTTCTATAAATTCAAAGACTAAAATAAATATTTTGAAAATTTAAGGATCGAAATGAGGCAAACTTGAAAGTTCATGCAATAAAAATGGACATTTTAAAAATTCATTATCTAAAATGAAAGAATTTTGAGAGTTTAAGGATGGTTGCTTTAAACTACGCCATCCATTTAACATCGGATTTGGTCATTCGTGACGACTGAAATGGATTCTTCAATTGTTTGGAATTTGCTATTTGCTACATGAAATTTTCATACAAGAATGAAATTCAACCTATCATCGAAGAGTTAATCTAGAGAAGCCAGTGACATGAGATGCTAAA
Organism: Trichosanthes truncata; assembly: GCA_033996785.1. Lineage (NCBI taxonomy): Eukaryota > Viridiplantae > Streptophyta > Magnoliopsida > Cucurbitales > Cucurbitaceae > Trichosanthes > Trichosanthes truncata. Next base: position 56,614,198 of record JAWPNB010000003.1, read on the forward strand.
TTCTAGAATGATATACTCATATCCATCATCGTTTTGTTTTGTAATATTCCTTGTTTTCTTTTATCTCTTTGCTTTTATCTCTTTGTACTCAAAGAAAGGAAGAAAAAAAAAATTGAGATGAGATTTCTTTGAATTAAACCCTCAACAATGAAATTATTACATTCTCATAGTTATAAATTATAAAGGTTTTGAAAATAAATTAATCAATAACCACACAACATCATAAAGTGCCCAAATCGACCTAAAAAATATCCAATTCAATTCATAATCACAAAATCAACCTTGAAAAAAAGTGTCCAAAACTCCCACTTAGACAACAAAATATCTCAACCCAACTTAAAAAAAGACATGTATACTAATTACAAACTAATAGATATTTTTTTTAATCTCTCGTGGCTACAGTAATCTTAACCACCGAGGCACCCATTATTAGAGTAAAATCAAACGATCCTTTGCACTTTTTTAGTGGAACGTGCATTGTCCAGTCTCTTGTCACAGACAAAATCCAAATGGTAGATAGAAGACATGAAAAGCCTTCTTCATTCATCATACAAAGAACCTCCCTTTCCAATAACAAAAACAACTCCTTGGTTCAATAATCTTGATCTGATTATGCATTTTGTCATTTACGTCAATATATCAATACAAAAATCCAACAATCATAGCTTAGCTTACAACAGCCGCTGATGACATGACTAGACAGGAATCAGCACAAGGGACAGAAATTTCAAAAAGGTTCTAAGACATGTGAACTTACTTCTCTTATACCAAACAAAACGAATAAACTTCCATTCCTTCTCCCAACAATCACCATCTGATGTGTGTCTTGGTAGTTCACTTTCAAGACATGAAAAAAGGAGTACAACCTGTTGTGCTCACTTTCCTGCCCATATTTTTGACAATTCATACAAGAAAGAAAGCACTTTGGTATCATCTCATTGGTAGCATAAAGGAAACTACACTTGGAATAAAGCTACATTTGGTTTTGATATGAACTTAGAAAGCTGTTGAAGTTGCACATGCATCAAAGTGACATCCTTACATTAAGAAATGATTTTGATGATATCAAGCATATTGGTGAACCATCGTGGGTTGGCCTAGTGGTCAATAAGGTCATGTAAATAATAAAGGGTTCAAAGAGAATGAGTTCAAACTTCAAACTATGGTGGTCACCTACCTAAGCTTTAATATCCTATGAGTTATTTTGGCAACCAAATGTAGTAGGGTAAGATGGTTGTGTTGTGAGAATAGTTGAAGTGCACGCAAACTGACTTAAACACTCACGGATATCAAAAAAAAAAAAAAAAGAAAGAAAGAAGATGTCAAACATATTGTTGGCCAACATACAAATGTGCATAAAGGTTTCAAGCCAGAAAGCCAATGAATGCTTGAACTTTTTCTAGAGCCAAGAACCTTTTTGAGTACACCAGCATGGATTTGATAATAACACATTAATCAACTTGTTATAAACAACGGCCCTGGCCCTGAATGAAAAGTTCTTCAATGCAATGAAACAAAATAGACCTTACCTGAGTATTAAATTATCCCCACCCTATCAGCTTTGCCAATCTGCCTTCCTTAAAAGAGGATGGATCCTCCTTCTTCACAGACAGAAAGATGGTATAGTATGGGGGTAATTTTGATACTTCAGTGAACTGAAATCTGTGAGAGAAGCCATGAACTTCAAGTGGAGAAAGTTTAATAAATGTAAGCTGAGAGAGACAATAAGAGTTCCTTAAGAATAATCGTACAACAGAAACAGTGCCACAAAGCAAAGTGAGAGATGCAATTTAACTTAAAACCATGAAGGGATAAAGATTCAGACATACTAAAAACAGTAGATTTTCGTATTTTAAGGATAAGACCTGCTTTGCAGTGAAGTTACAATGTTACATTGCATAAAGGAAAAAATGAACCTACTAGACATCAACAAGTACTTCTTAGCCATCTCTTTCCTTCTAACATCAAATGGCAAAAGACAATCAAATACTTGAACTGCCAAAAACCCTTGACCAGGCAGCTTGTACAACTCTCTCCCTTCTTTTCTCTACATATACTTGTCCCACCATGTCAAAAATTCTCCAGTCAACTACATTTAAGTTATCGAATACGGTATTTCTTTTTGATGTATAACCTATATACACCTAGTAAAACAAAAATTGTACATCTACATGGTCAACCAAAAGGAAGACTGTTATGCGTTCAGTATCACTCACAATTTCTAAAGAGAGTACAGGGTGGGAATTCAACCTCTCTATAAGTATAACTAAGAAGAAAATGTATAGTCCGCCTCGGACGCCATAGGGTGATTATTCCTCCTTGAGCGTCTATTGAATAATGTAGTAGAGAAGCTCCTCCTCATTAAACCAGGTCCCGAACTAGAATGACGGGATGAACTTCTAAACCTCCCAAAAAAGGAGAAGAAATTGCGAAACATACGACGAAGACCACCACTTTCACTTGATCTCCTTCCGCTTGACGCCCATGTAATCCTCCTTGGAACACCACTGGTGGTACTAAAACCACCATCAATTTCAGTGTAAACAACAGGAAGGTCATGTTCTGCAGCTCCCCTACCCCAAGTAAACCTCCCAACAGCAAATCCCCCACCCGGAAGCCTCCAAATTGTTAATCCAACAACTTCTTCAGCAGACACAGGGGAGCTCCTGCCACTGCTATTATGCACATCGGTAGGCAACTGGTGCCGACAAACAGGACATGAATTCCGGATAGAAAGCCAAGGAAGTATACAATCCGAATGGTAAATATGCTTGCACGGCATCTCTCGAGCCTCAGAGTTGAGCTCAAATGGCTCCTTACAGACCGCACAATGCGATTCCATAGGCACATGGCTAGCGAGAATCTTAACCACAGGCAAAGATTCAATTGCGGCCTTAGAAGCCGGTGGGTGTTCCAATGGGCCAACCCCGTTCACCTCCAGCTGCGCCAATTGATTGAGAAGGCGATCGAACCCCGATCCCATCAAGAACTCGGATATATTAGAAGGCAAGGGGCGCAGGCTAGCCCCGGTACCATCATCATAATAAATCTCATAATTTCCTCCAGCTCCAATACCATTATTACTAATAGCGCCAGGATTAGAGGGATCGCGTAGAACAATGATACGATTGAAAGGGGAGCGATCCTCACCGTTTCTTCGGCTGCGACGCAATCTTGGGACGAAGGAAGGGTCTTGGTCGGAAGCGTCATCGTGGTACATCGCAGCAGCTGGAAACCGATGATCAACCGGAGATAGAGATGGCGGCGACCTAAATTCTTCAACGAATTCTCCACCACAATCAGGACAACAGACCGAATCTAGGGCCCGAGCCCGAACCCTGAAGAACCGATTGCATCTGTAGCACAAAGATGTTGATCCCATCAAATCCATCAATTGATCAATCGAAAGAATGGTAATAACTCCTTTACCGAATAAACCCTAATAATATAAAGTTTGATAAAGAGATTGAAATTACCTATTCAAATTCGATGCTCGCAAATCAACGGACGCCAAGAAACTTCAAGAATCCAAAAATGATCGCCCTCGAATGGAAGAAAGGATGCCCAAATTGCAGAAAAGCTTCGCCTTTAAGTGCTGTAGTAAAATCGAGAGACAGAGAGAGTCGCAGCAGACGAAAATTGAGGTTAAAGACAATTGCGTGGGAACTTCAATAGCGAAGGCGCGTCGCTCGTCAAAGCGTGGAAATTACGCTTTAAAGCCTTTTAACTACTAAGCCAATTTCCTTATATAATTTTTCATTACATTAATTTATAAATAATTAGCGTTAATTATTGTACGTTGCCGCCATGTGCATTTGTCTTCAATTTAAATAATCAAAACAATAACAATTACATAAATCATCTTCATTTTGTTTTTTTTTTTTTAATTATATTCTCTCATTATTATTTTTTATAATATTTTGTAATTATTTTTATTTCCTGATCTTATGTGAAATTATAAAATCAAAGTTTAAATTCTATTTTACTCTTGGTACTTTTGAGGCATCTATTTTGGTATATGTCATTTCAAAACGTTTATTTTGACCTTTATACTTTAAAAAATGATTATGTTTGGCCCCTATTTGTAATACCCTAACAAAAATTTCAGTAAAAAGTACTTAACACAAAATTATGATAATATTTCAAGTAATTTATTGAGTTTAGTGTTTTGAGTTGAAATTGTGATAAAAAAAAAATGAGATAAGAAAAAAAAAAGGGGGGATCAAAACAATTGCTTTTAAAAGTGCATAGATTAAAATAGGGTTTAAAATATAGAAATTAAAATAGACAAAAATTGAAAGTACAAAAACTAAAATAGATATTCAAAAATCGAAAATAATTAAAAATAGGAAGACTAAATATTAGTTGAAAATACTAAGACAAAAATAGAAAATCAAATAATAATTTTTTAAAATATATTATGTATAAATGCTTGTTGGGAAAACAAATAGAATGTCTAAATTTAACCCACCTAACTTGAAAAATGTCTAAACAAGTTTTAATATGCAAATATGGCTAAAACAGTTTTTAACTAAAATCTACTAACTGTATTAGGACGAAAATACCCTTATTGGATATTTGTAAGTTTATTCTACCTAAAAAAATGGCTAATAAAAAGTAATGCATCAAGAGGAAAATACGTTAGATTTTTTTGAAATAATTATATCCATCGATTTAAATTTTGAAACAAAATCTAAGGATGAGAGATGGAGGTTGTAGAAACAAACGTAAAATAAAATCTAGAGATTGAAAATTTGAAAAAAAAATATTGAATTAAAATAAAATATATAAATTGTAGTTTGTTAACTTCACATTATTTCAAATTAATTTCTAGACTCTTGATATGACAAATTCAAAGTCTAATTTCAAATATGAAAATGTGAATAGAACCTCACACTAGTTAATTAACAAAGAAAGTCATGAATACACTGATAAAGGATAAAGATGATAACCTAGATAAGTACCAGCGAGGAGTATATATTCGGAAATACATTTGTATTCATCATTTAACTTGAAGTTGGTAACACTAACTATTGAGCTATATGAGTATGAAAACACGCTGCAGTAGTGTATGAGATCGCATTTAGTAATTTTAGCTATGAATCTAATAAAAACAAAACTTAAGATAAGTCGCAACAAGAGTATATATTCGTAATTTCATCTACAATTTTCTGTTTTAATATCATCAATAATCCTAAACCTTAAAACATTCCTAATCTAAAAATCACAATGATCGAAATGAACTACCACAATGATCAAAATGATGAATTACCTAAAAATTGACACATACATAATAGTATCTAGAGAAACATACCTCTCCACTCATTTTTCCAATGAACTCAAGCAATGTAAATATGTTTAAATACCCATTAAGCATACAGAAGCAGAATGATGACCCACTATTTTTCGATTTGGAAACCCTGATACATCAATCACATTTATCTGCATCATTATTGAAGATGTTCCACACTTGAAAACTCTCCATGCCTCATAGACGGATATTCCTGTATTTCCATCCATCTATGTATGTCCCTGACAAAAAACGTCATAAATATCAGTATATACATGGTGTATAAAATGATAAATACTGAACTTAAAGGGTATATACTTAGATTTTCTCAATTAAATTGGCTGTAAACCAAAGAATGAAGGTGTATGCCTCTTCAGGTGAACCACTAATCAGGTTTACAACCTTCTTTCTCCCTTCACACTCTATCATAACTAATCCTAATCCCAAGCAAACCTCTTATTTCTACTGCAGTTGGCTAATATTAGATCGATTTCTCTCATTTCATCGCTCCCAGCACATCATAAGAATTTTTTTTCAATCATCAGTGTCAAGCCTTGCACCAAACTTAGAAGGTCATCAAAATTATTAATTGTAGATAGTCAATTCATACAGTAGAATTTTTTTTAACATAATCTGGGCTGTAATGGATTCAGAGAGTTCCAAAAGAGTTGCAACATGCCCGACTACCACTGAGCTGGACATGTAATCCTGTCCCAAACACCATTAAACAAGGTGGTAATACTATGGGAAGCAATTAACAATTGATATTGACCTGCAAATGCGTAAACCTAGGACATAATGTGAGGAAAGATTTTTATCGATTTCTTCTGAAAAGTGGACAATGAGAAACCTTGCAACCTTCATGCAACCTCCATGGAGAGAATCGACACCTCCACACCCAAAAAATCCGATCAACCCAATCTATTGCAAAAAGTTAGGGCGATTTTGTTGTAGAGGATCTCGTGGTGGACTTGTTGCAAAAAGTTAGGGCAATTTTGTTGTAGATGATCTTGCGGTGGACTTGGGCTGATTGTAGATACCAATATACACCAGGGGTAGAATGACCATAACTTTTTCTTCACACTCTTCCCTGAAAAATAGGTAGACAAAACTCCAATTATGAAACATTTTTATCCTTTTTTCATTATAGGTATTTTTTTTGTAGACATTACTTACGATTTCCTATGTTTGTTTTGGTTGCGGGCCAGGTCATATGAAAGGCTTATATTCTTGAGAAATTGTAAGTAATATCTAAAAAAAAATTAATCATAATGAAAAATAGCTAAATTGTTCCAATATTGCGAGTATGACTACCGTACTTTTAGGGGCGGTTGGTAATAATATTGATTTTTCAAGTTGCCCTTAGTATATCTTTGTATTTACAGTCATGCCATTGTCGTATTTACAACCTTCCAACAACTGCCATATTTTGTTTTGAAAAAAAAAATTCAACCATTTCTAACAGAAATTGGCTCACATTTTCCTAAATTATGGATTTTTATATTGGTTGGATTTCCTTTTAATTTTCAAATGTATCAATTCTCAAATTTCCTAGATTTTGTTTCAAATCATTTTCAAATTGTCTACGTTTACTCTAATCTAAGATATTAGTCACAATTTTTTATTTTTGTTATCAACTCAATTGGATGTTTGTTACAACAAAAAAAAAATCCAAAAATGTTAACAAACATATCTACTGGTTGTTTATAAAAAAAATTAATAAATAAAAAAAAAACCTCTTCCACACATCTTTTATGTCAAACATATCTCTCCTAGATTTTTTATTGCAAAATATGAATTATATTTACTTTTAAATATATTTCATCTCTTTCATTAGTTTCCTTAGACCACCATTGACTGTCACCTGAGGTACCCAAATCGAATTCTTACTAAGTTCATAAGTCTCTTGCTGAGAGTGCTAGTTCTTAGGAAACTTGGCCTATTGGTGATGGAGTAATGGGGAAGAATATGGAAAAGGAAAAGTCATATAATGATTTGTTGACAAAATAATTATCGTCTTTTCTAGTGTTGATGAAAGCGAAAAACGAAAAAAGTTAGGGGAATCACCAAAAAGAAATGAAGTTCATCATGGCTTACCATGAACCAAGTAAAATAGCGAGTTAACTCAACCACTAAAACTAGAAAATCAATCGAAAGAGATAGTCAGGGGATAGAATTGAGGCAATCGTTGAAAAGATGCATAACTTACTGAAGAATTTTTTAGAAAATTTGAAGAATGGGTTTCGAATTATTATTGATAGAAATTTTAGTGCACAACAGAGAGATGATATTTTTATTTTGCAGAAATAATGTTTTGCAACCAGGTTGATTGAAAGAAAAAACCAGGTATTTTCTTTTGTAAAGTCAACATCTAACATTTTACACACACACGTGTATACATACATACGTGAATATACTGTATTTACAACATGTATTTACTATTATATATCATGTTCATTGTCAATGACTCATACTTTAACAAGTGTCTAATAGGTTTCTGAAGAAGTGTTTATTATATACAACACGTATTTACTATTATATATCACAATGACCCATACTTTTAAGAAATGTCTAATAGGTCTCTGAAGAAGTGTCCATTATATACAACATGTATTTACTATTATATATCACAATGACCCATACTTTTAAGAAATGTCTAATAGGTCTCTGAAGAAGTGTCCATTATATACAACATGTATTTACTATTATATACTACATTCATTGTCAAGGACCCATATTTTTGAAAAGCGTCTAACAGATCTAATCTAAAGAAGTTTCTATTATAAACGACATGTATTTACTATTATATACCACATTTTATGGTGTTCAATAGTTGTAATTATGTCACAAATTATCGATTTTTTATTAATATTGATCCCAAAAGAGTTTCTATAAGTGTTTTATTCATTTTTTAGTTGTAATTTTCACAAGCATCCACACCAACAACGAGTTTGAATTGGAATCACAAATGATGTATTTTTATCAATCACAGATATTTTTATTTGAATTAAACTAACCTTCCTTGATGCACTCCTTTTTTGTAGTCTTTCTTGTAGATTTTTATTTGAATTAAACTAACACTCCATTTTTGTAGTTTTTTTTTTTGGAATCACAAGTTTTTTAGTAGTAATTTTCTCTCCTTAATGCATTGCTTTTTGTTAGTCACTCTTTTAGGTAGAATAAAATCATAAATATCCAGCGGGTATTTTCGTCCTAATGCAATTAGTACAAATTAGTTAAAAATGGTTTTAGTCATACTTACAAATTAAAACTTGTTTAGACATTTTGTAAGTTGAGAGGTTACATTTAGACATTCTTCTGGTTGCCACTGTATTATTTGGGCTTTGGAAATTTAGTAATTTAACGGGCCTCCAAAGCCCAGCCCAATTCAACCCCGTTAACAATTCGACAAGTCGAATCTTCTCCACCGATCAAGCGTAATTTACGGTTACAGCCTTTCCTTCTTCTTCATTACCTATTTGATGGCATCTCAAGCAATTCTGGGTTCTTATCCAACTCTAGCGAGGCACTGTTAAACTCTAAAATCTCACTGAATATGTAACGATTCTTTGAACTGAAGATTTAATTGGTTTTGAACAAGCGAAAGGAAGTTCAAGAAATGCCAGAAGGTGGAAATGAGAGGTCAGTCTTCCCAAAACAAATAATCGGTACAAATTTGTTCGAATCCAACTGGTTTATTATTATTGTTTACAAATTCAGAAATGTATTATACTAATTTTGTTTGTGTAAATGTTGGATTAGCTAGTCTGCTTTGAGTTCATGCAGGGTTTTTTTGCTTGAATATGAATATGTATTTTGGATTAGCTAGCTTGCTTGTGTTTGACAGTGAGGATCGAGGGTGTATCATTGAAGCAATGTAAGCCCAGAGTGTGGATGTGACCATTCCCCTGAAGGAAATAATTCATGTATACCAGCGGATAACGAAAGTAATTCCCCTGAAACAACAAAATTTCTACTCTCAGAAAGGCCCTCAAGTTCTTGGGAGGTTATTTATTTGGCTAAATTCTTTGGTTTTTGCTCTTAGTAGGTATGCTGAATGAGCTACAAGAGCATGTTGAATTAACTGATGTGGCCAACCAATGGTAAATGCCCTTTTTTCATTTGTGGTATATGGCAATCTTAGGTTAGGTTTCATTAGTTAGTTTCACTCTTTAACACCATTCTAAAATGTACTTTGTTTTCTGTATTGAAACTTATAAATGAACGATGGAATCCATGAAATGAAAGAGCAAAAGGTATTTGTGTTGGTGATCAGGTCAAATTGCATCCTGTGCTTGAACTCTAGAGCTAAATTGAAGTCACTGACACTCTAATTCTATCTGTTGAACTAGGAATTTTAACAAAGTGTTTCCATTATGTACTTGTTTTGTTTTGACCATGAGTTTTTTCTAGAAGTGTCTCTCCAAAAAATCAGGAAGATCTTATTCCTTGTTGGCTCTTTTTTGCACAAGATATTGAAATGAATGCAAATCTCTCTGCTGAAGATTGCTTGTTGCTATTCTATAGGTTAGTCGGCATCTATCATTCCTGCCTGCCAATCTTGAGGGCACATTTACAGACACCAAAGGAACTTATAAACCTGATTTTTCATTAGGTCAATCTTTATTCATTGGGGTCTCTTGGTCATACCGGCTTAGAGGTCTTAGGTTCGAGCTCTCAGGTGAGCTTAATAAATAAAAACCCTTGATGTCTCCTTGGTCCAGGCCTTGAGGCGGGTGCGGGTTCCCTCGGGTATAGGGGAGCAAAGCTCCGACTCCCTATTATAAAAAAAAAAACAAAGATGAACTAATATAACTTCTCTGTAACATGATATTTATATTGACACAGAATGCAAAAATCTTCAACATATACTCATTCGACTCAATTTCTCTGAGTAACTAACAAAAAGAAGATAGAAAACATAGGATGGTTGAATAAACCACAAGAGCTTGTAATTCTGCAGGAAGGCATTATTTTTGTACTGTCATAGTAGACTTCTTCTTCCTGCAGCAACCTGGAATCGTCCTCACATGGAAGGACAGAAAGTGATGGCATAACGTGAAACCTTGCATTTACGAAGGCTGGAAGGGTCGTCAAAAGCATAGGTGTAAGCCTTGGGGCACATGGCTTTGAATAAATGAGCAAATAGCGTGGGCCTGCAGGCTTTGGGGTTTGCATACTTTCCTGTGCAGCAGTACTTGGCTGATTGCATGGCTAAGCAGGCACTCTTGCAGCCCACCACTTTTCCATTTTTCTTCACCTCCAATGCTGATGGACAGAAAATGTTCACATCAATATCACAGGATGCAATGCCACAGCCAATTCCACCCCCAATCGGCTTCATTGAAAGAGGCAAGTTGAAACCATCTACCAAGCTAACATCATAATAATGCAGGGGTGAAATAGATGATCCCAGAGTTACTTCAACTATAGTTGCTGGGGGAACACCAGCAGAGCCTCTACAATGTAATCTGCCCGAACAATCTCCAGTGTCGCATGAGCCTTTGCCATCATGGCTAAAAGAACAGCCTTGCCTGCCCCAAATCCTGCCTGACCACTTCTTTGGCACTTCGACCACTACGTGCTTGCCGCTGCCGAGATGAAAACCACCATCCATTGGTGTCTGGTGGCCCGAATTGCCGAGTATTCCAGGCCAGACAGTTTCATTGCAGTTGTTTGCTAAAATGAGTTGTTCTCCACCTGCAAGCAGAAAAAACCATAGTGCATGAAGTGAATAGGGAAGTTATTGAAAAAAGAAACGTTTCACGACAGCATGCTTACTTGTAACAGAGATGAAGACTGCCAAACAGAAGATGAGAAACAGATAGGCGTGCATGATCTGAGACTTATGAACTGACTGGCAAATGGTGATGAAACTTCCTAACATTTAGCTGTTTGTTTGTGATCTGAATGACAGAGACTTGGGAAGAGAGCTATTATTTAAAGGCTGCATTGCGCAAGTTTCTCCCCTTGTTGATACTCCCACTCTCACTTTCACTATAAAGGGATTTATCCATTCCTTCAAATTGGGGGCATTCTTTCTCTCTCTCTCTCTTGTTTGCTTTGATAGATCACCACGATACACTTTTCAACTTTTGAAAAGAGATCTAACTTGAGCTCAGCTCAAATGATGCTTCACTTTGCTAGATTTCCTTCTTGAAATATGCTCTTTCCCTAAAGGATGAGGGATTTCTTAAACTGTATGATCATGAAATTCATTTCCACACAAGCAGATTCTCATTGTACATGAAAAGGAAATGTTCAGTATTTCATTGAAGCGATTGCTTGGCTTGTTCAAAAAGAGAAAAAGTTGTTTGATCAATGTTGAAGTTTTGAATTTCATGCTTTTCATTGTCTCTCAATTTTTAAATATTGTAGCTTGCTGCTTTTGAGTTATTAGCAGCCTTATTTTATATACTCATTGTGTAATTGAGGCGTGTTTGGTTGGCAATATGAAAACATAATTTTGAAAACAAGGGATTCAATGAAAACAGAGTTGTGTTTCATGTTTTCAGATGTATGTTTGGTAGCAGATTTAGAAATTGGATTCCAATTTAAAAAATTGTTCAAAATGTGTTCTATAATATATTTATAGACCATTAACTAGATGTAGTTGCAAAACTAAATATTAAATTGAATATAATTCATTATTAATTAATTTATGAACATGATTTTTGTTATAAATTTTGTATAATTATTATTTTACAATATCATATAATTTATAATATATTTTATTATACATATTTTAATTTAACAAAAATAAATTGAGTTTATAACATGAAATGCTATATTTATTAAAGTTTTGGTTTTTTCTAATGTAATTCTGCATTTTAAATTTTCAAATTCAAAATCTGAATACAATGAAAACAAAAATGTTATTTTCAGAATTTCCACTATTTGGATCACAGAATCCGAAAACAGTTTTCGAAAACACGTCTGCCAAATGTATATTCACTGAACTCAGTGAATCTAAAAACATAAAACATAATTCAAATTGCCTACCAAACAAGCCTAGGGAAGTGAGAGAGACCATAAATGGAATAAATAGATTGAGTTCATATTGTGTTTGTTGATGTTATTAAAGTTCCGCTGTTCTAAGCTTTGTGAGAATTCGAATTATTGAAGACAGTTTTTAAAATTTTAGTAAAAGGTATAAGTTTAGTTCTTGAATTACTAGATTTGTGTCTATTTGGCCCTCAACTTTAAAAATATCTAAATGTTGTGTTTAAGCTCTTTAAACTTTTAATGTTGTGTCCAATAGATCATTGAATCTTCAATTTTGTGTCTAATAAGTTTTTGACTTATTTAACATTTTTTTAAATTCATAGACCTACTTGATACAAAATTGAAAGTTTAGGATCCCATTAGATATAAAATTCAATTTTAATCTGGTTGATCAGTTAATTTAAAAAAATGGTAAATAATTATTAAACACAAAATTGCAATTCTAAAGTTTGAGGATCTTATTAGATACAAAATTACTTTTTAAAATTTAAGGACTAAACTTGTTAATCTAAGATGACAGTGTCTTCAAGTTTGATTCAGTTATCTTTACATTTATACTAATAATAATATAGAGTCTAAAAGTAAAAATAAAACACACATTTATCCATGAAATTTAAGTTAAAAGGTTGAGCTTATATTCGGTATACTGATTTCTTTTTTTTTTTCTTCTTTTTCTTTTTTTTGAAAATATGGTATACTGATTTCTTTTATTTCAAACTACAAATCTACTGATCCGAACTACTAAACTTAGGTTTCATGAATTAAATTGAAAACTATTTTCTAAGCCCAAACTTTATGAACTCAAATTTATTAAAAAATTTCAAATATCTCCTTTGGCTTTGATTTCAAGCGCTCTCTCTCGCACTGTCTTCTATTTTGGATTTTGGAGGGAGGCCATTTTTGCCTAACACAATTAGCCAAAGCTTTGGTTCGAACACCGTTTCTCTGGTAGCTAGCCATGATTCGTGTCGCCGTTCAGCTGTCAAAGACCGCCGCCGTCGCCGCCGTTCGAACTGCGAGATTGGGCTCCAGCTCCCGTTTCTCTCTTCTTCCTCCTCCATCGTCGTCATGGTTAGCTTCACCGTTGAGATCACTTCACGTTGGAATGGACCGCCCAAATGCGAATCCGGTCACTCTTCAGATGATCAATTATGCTCTCTCTCTCGCTAGGTCTCAGAAATCAGGTCCATATTCTTATTTGATTTCCTTATTTCGTCATGTCTTGATTCTTACAACTTCAGAAGTTTGTTTTCGTTTTGTTTTTATTCGAAAATCGGTGTCAATTTTTTGGTCTGTTATCAATTTAATGTGATAATTAGACGAATCGTACGCTCAAGCTCTTCTGGTTCTGGAGCAGTGCCTCTCTGCTCAGTCGAGTGAAGGCCAAGATGCCGATAACTCCAGGGGAGCGGTGTTACTTGCTATGTCTACCTTGTTTGCTGAAAGGTTTTCCTTTTGTTTCATTTATCCTTTTTTGATTCATTTCCTTAAGAGGTAGGTCGTTATTGAATGGAATTGCATATGGCTTAATAATTGTCCTATTTTGGCTGTTTCAGAGGTGATATTCACGTTGCTATAGATAAGCTTCAACGAATTGAGGATTTAGCACATTGCTCTCTTGATATTAAAGGTAAAGGTTCCAAGGGTTTTTAGTTCATTTTTTTAGCCTAGTTAAGCTCGGTTCAAAGGCGCTCGTGTTTTGACCATAATTTCTTCTTGTCTTTCTTGTAGTTGCTGCTCTTGAAGCACTTGCTGGACTTCATCTCGAATTAGACCTGGTAAATTTCCCTTTAAAGTTGTAATTATTGCTTCCAAGTGATCTTTTCCTTTTCTCATCTCGAATTGAGTAACACGGATCAAAGTTATCTGGGGATGATTCTTCATATGTAGGATGATGCTTCATCAGCTATCGCAGATAAATGCTTAAAACTATTCGAAAATAGTGAACTTGCTGATGATGGAAATTCTGGCATTCTGCAAGCTCGTGTTAAAGCTGTAAAGGGGCTGGTTGAGCTTGTAAAAAATAAACTTGATGCAGGTTTTTGGCCTTTACTGTTCTCTCTACGCACCTTGTTCTGTTGTGATATCTGTCTCTAAGTTTTACTCAAGTTAACTATTGGTTTGCAGCTGAATCGTTATTTGAAGGGTTTCAAACTATTGAAAGATGTACTGGTGAGGTTCACTTCAACGATCTGTGTGGGAAAATTTGTTGATTACATCCTATTGATATTTTGATTCGTAGGTAGTGCTGCCTTTTCATACGGAGAATTCTTAGTTGCCTCACAGAACTTTTCATCTGCAAAAGAGGTGTACCAAAGAGTAATTGAAGTGGGATCAGAAGTCAAAGATTTGAGCGAGCAATGTGCATTAGCTGGTGGTAATATGTCTCCAATGGAAGTATTAGTGGCTGCGACTTGTGCTTTAGGGCAGCTTGAGGGGAACTTGGGGTAGCTTCTTGATTATTGTGCTATGTTGGGCTACTTGTCAATAAGGTTTCCTTATTGTAGTAATTATGAATCATAACTATACCCTGTTTTGTTCAGGAATTTTGCTGAAGCTGAGGATATACTGACAAACGCGTTAACTAAAACAGAAGAATATTTTGGTATGGTAGTTGCTAGTTTAGAGCTCCCAATATATTTGAATCTGTACGATATATATACAACTGAAGTTCCTGTTTGTCTCATGTGGCATTGTTTGGAACTTTACATGGTACAGGATCTCACCATCCCAAGGTTGGCGTTGTCTTAACCTGCATAGCACTCATGTTTCGACACAAAGCAACGAAGGAGCATTCAAGTTCACTTTTGATTCAGGAGGTTGGATTTTACTCATGCTCTCTTATGTTTGGAATATGTAGATTCTTTGTTGTTAATCAAACTTGTTGCATCAGTTAGGCAGGCTGGCAATTCAGTCTACTTAACTTAACTCTGAGAAGTTTTTTAGTAATGGTAGTGACATTATTAAGGATAACTATGAATTGGCGACAATAATAGTAAAGGCTAAGTCCCAATTCGTAAATGCCCATGCAAGGGCTACATCAAGAGTTCTAGCAAAAGAAAAAATGAGTTGTATTAGGTAGGAGATTTCTTATTGAAAAAGAGATTTTTTGAAGTAAACCCAACTTTAATTTGAGAAGATGTAGCTCCGGCCTGAGTCATTTGTATTGTGTAAATCTACTCTTAAATTAATTTGTGAGAACTGTCATGGCCTTTTCCACTGCATCGCTTATATTCTAAACTCCTTTCAAATATAAGCAAAAATTTTCATCCTTTAGTGCATTTAGGTTGGTGTTGATTTCCCTTTCAAAGATCCTGGGTTTTCGTTCTTGTCTACTGGCCCGTGATTGAATCTTTTGCCAAGATAATACTTAAAAATTATACAACTTATTCCAGTCAATGTTAAGTTGTCTATACAATTCAATTCCAATTTAGGCTTCTGATCTGAACGTTGGCAAATCAAAAGATCAAATCCTCATAGTTTATAAAGTATTTCTTGTTAGTTACATTTCAGCAGATTGCTCTAAAAATTCTTTTACAGGGTCTCTATAGGAGAGCAATAGACTTGATGAAAGTTCCACTAAAAGGTATTGCAAACCAACTCAACATCTTAACTTTTTATTAATTTCATATTTCAATCGAATGGTTTATTCTCTTGAAGGCCCGGATGAACAATTAAAGGTGGACAGATGTGACATAGCATCCATCGCTGGAGGTACTGAACTGATCAAGCATCTAAGTGATTCTAAGCATTTGGCTCAAGACTTGTAAAAAGAACAAACAAATCACTGCATGAGATCGAAACATTACGAGAGTTGTAGTGGTTAAACATTTGATAGCTTTCAGTTGCACTCTTAAATGAAACCCAGATGAACTGATCATACCCCACCACTGATTATGGTTGAAATCTCTCATAAAGTCACATGTTAGACATGTTAAGTTTTGTAAACGTGACGGTCTGGGCACCGACTGAAAATGAGACTATTCATCGATATCACTGGTTGCCTCTGTAGGTGCGTACGCGGAGATACTTGAAGTCCAACGGAACAGAAAGGCTCAAGGAAAGATGATAAGGAACTGGGCGGAACTTGCTTGGAAGAATCGCAGGATATCAATGCCAGAAGTACTAGACATAGCTCAGCCTCCTTCCAAGGTGCCTGTTATCGATACTCGAATCTGTAGGCTTATTTAGTTTTGCAATATTCTCGAGTTCTGGTTATTAGGTATCCTTACAGAAGTCAAGAGAGTGAGCATATTCTGTACACTGACAATGTTATGTAATTACTAATGAAGTATCAGAACTTGAAGATTGTAGAATTCTCTGATACAGTTGAAAGTGCTGTGTTCAGTTTCAATTTTGAATTAAAAAAAAAAAAAAGAAAGCAAAGGATCTCAAGATGTTTACAGGTTTTCTGGAAATCATAGAGGAAGATCCAGGCCTTTACCAATATCAACTCCAATCACCTGAAGTATTCCTTTGTTCAATATCTGAAAAATCAGACAAACATAAAGAAAACCCACAAATTTGAATATTGAAGGTAAAAGAAAGAAACTTTTCCCATTGTTTAAGAAACGAAAAACTCACCAGCTCTACTACGAAAATCCCAATGAGGCCTATCATGCAGGCTCTTGAATTCCAGATTTCAGCAGTTTTAGTGAATCCAAGAAACGGGGCTTCAAATTTCGGCTCTACTTTTGGCAATTCAACCTTCAAAACAGAAAAGAAAAGGTAACTCGCAAGCCCACATGAATTTATTATTCTGAATTTCTGTAAGCTTTTCAGATGTAAATGAATTTGTCAACAGGTGAAACAGAAATGGGAAAAATCCACAAATTTGAAGAGGATAGCCACGTACTCCAGCCGGAGGCTTTGCGGCCTGAACCCTAAAAGGGGTACGAGCCCTGCTGTTATTGGCGCGGACAGAACCAATTTGAAAGAGACAGACTCGGCCGTCTTGACGGTTACAGGTCGGAGCTTTGGCCGGAAGAAGAGAAGATGATAACATCGTAGAGGAGGACGCCATTCTCTGGTAATGCCCCAAACACAACCACAACCACTGCTTCGGTAATGTTATCAAAATTTTCCTCTTCAATTTCTTTGCTGGAACTCTTTTTTCCACCTTAAATTAAATGCTAGGCTGGAATCTACTAGATCTTGAGGATTTTCATATTTGTTAAAATTATTTTCTCTTCACTCATTATTGACCATTGGGAAATTGTAGACGGTATAGAAAGGGGAACCATCAACGAAATTGTTCACTCATTTTATATTTTTATTAAGAAAAACATCCATACGAAATAAAAATTATTGTAAGAAATTTTCCTTCCACACATTATTTCGTTCTTGCATTTAAATATCTGAATTTGAAAATCAAAAAATTTGTTTTTTAAAGGAAGGATGATCCTTTGACCTTTACCTAAGAAAAAGGTATAATTATTATTATTAATTGTTTTTTAAAAAACTACATTTGCATTTTCAGTGGATGAATCTTGAAAATATTTAATTCTTTAAAGTAGAAATTGGTAAGTCAAATTGAGATATAAAATTTAAAATTTAAAAACCGCCTAAAATTTGGAGGTTAGATTTCCACCTCCACACTTTTGTTGTACTTAAAAAAAAATATTTTTTTTAAAAAAAACTTATTTTTCTTTTCGGCCCAAAAAACCAACTGGATGAATAGAAATATTTTTTTTCCAGGATATTTGTTTAGATAATAATGTTTAAATAAATAATGACAAAATTAGGGTAATTTTGAAATTAAAAATTTTTTAAATGTAAAAAAAAAAAATTACAAATCTAGAGCGGAAAAGAAAGAATTATTTAAAATAGGGTAGCTAAATCATGTACCATGTACACAATTTATGTGTGGTGACACGTTGTCAAGTGACGTGGAACTCGTGTACATTGTACATATTTTACGTGGAACATGTGTATCATGTTCACGACTTACGTATTTTTATAATTTTTTCTCTCCTTTTAACTATTGTAGCTTTTTTTTTCGTAAGCAAAATTTGAATAATTTCCTTTCTTTAAATAAATGCATCATATTAAAGGGATGTGACGAGTAAGTTTTTACAATTAGAATGTTGCTTGATTTTTTTATTTCTTCATATTCATTTTGACTTTATGTTTGTCACTTTGGTTCTTCAAAATGAGCTTTTTTTTTTTTGGACTCATGCGCCTCTTTTTAACTATCCATTTTGTTTTCTTGTGCTTTGAACTACTAGATTCAATTAATGTTCAAAATTTTATGTTGGGGCACTTAAGAGTTAACGTTTGAATTTATGAGATTCATCACTTGATTATATTGAGGTTGTTTGTTTGATCCTATGTTTAGCAAACCCCTGGAATTTGGATGAAATCAAAGAGGGACAAAATTTTAAAATATATTGACAAATTTTGAAAAAAAAGATGTTATCTAAGTATTTAAAAATACAATACAAGTCTATTGAAATGAAATAAGAATTTTTTTTAAAAAAATATTGAAATTAAATTGCATGAATGTCTAATAATTGACAAGTATTTTAGTTTTAACACATACAAATAGTAAAATATTGCTAAAAACCTCATGTACCATACAATGGTCTTTTTCTTGGACGGGCTCTGCGACGAGGTCGAGAAACATCAAAGTGCGGTTGATGGTGAATTATACCATCAATATCTTGTTGCACAATAGGTGGTAGTAGATCTTGTGCATAATACTCTTGGTTATGACCAAAACTTGAAGCAATGTCAGTATTTAAAGCCTTCTATTGCAGGAGCAAATGACCAAAAAATTCGACCAAAAATATGATGACCCCTTACATTAGTTGGAATCAAATCCCATTGAGTTTGGGTTCCTACATTGTAGTGTACAAGAGCATTCAACCAGTATGAAAGTTGTTCATATGATTTCTCCCAATCACCGAAAACTTTAATTATAGCTTTTTACGTAGCTTGTCATACATGTCTGTAGTTCACACAATACCCAAAGTCTTTTTTAATAGTTTCTTGCAGTACTGATATTTTCACACCAAAATCACATCGAAAAAGATTATGAACTTCAATACATTAAATTTGAGTCAAGTTGTGAATGATCTTGTGTGAGTTCTGGATACAAACATGAATGTTCCCCTTCAAGTTTCGTAATTTCGAACATTCCATGAGTTTTACGTTGACATGCACGAAGCCTCCACCTGCAACCCTCATTCCATTGTTTGCATTTCACATACTATATATCTTAATTTGATTCCATCACAGTAATCTGATAGTGTGTTTAACACAATATTTTTTTATGGCAAGTTGTAGATCTTCTTTACTCTCAAATAATAATCATTTACTTATTATACGTGAGTCTATTTCTACACATATTGCCTCTTCTTCTAAAGTGGATCATTCTTCACATATTGAATCAGCAATCTTCCAATTTATATCTGTAAAAAAATTTGAAGGTTCCTCTTCATTTTGCTTTGGGAAGGAAGATTCGAGTTATCTCTATATAGTTCATTAAGTTCTTCCTCTATATCACTATCTCCACCATTTATAGGTTCAAGTATCACTAATTCTTCATGACGCAATGACATATTTTACCATCTTGATTACGACGGTACAAAATTAAAAAAAAAATATATATGTTAACTAAATATTAATTATTTTATCATTAGTTTATAATATAAAATTCAATACTTCATAATTAGTTTACAATATAAAAAACTTAATTATTATATAATATAAAATTGATTACTTTATAACAAAGGCTTAATTAGTTTATAATATAAAATTTAGAGTTATAACAAAGTCTTAATTTGTTTCTAATATAAAAATAATTACTTTATAATTAGTTTATAACAAAGAATTAATGAATTTATAATATAAAATTAATTATTTTCAATTTTAATTTACAAAAATAACCTAGTTCTATAAATTAAATATAGACCATAACAAGTAGTACAACAACTTCAAACATTATATTGATCCAAATCAGCTCAATCCAAAGCTAATATAAACAACCACAATCATAAATCAGTTCAAAAACCATATGGGCTATGGATTTGTCCAAAAGTGCATAGTCCAATCTAAACTAATAAAATACAACTAGAATTGTAAATCATATAAATCAGTTCAAAAATATACTAAAGAGTATAAAATAAGCCCAAAACTGCAACTAAAATCATAGATTAGATTAAAAAAACGTGTAGATCGATCCAAAATCAGTCCCAAAACAAATAGATCAGTCTAAAATAAGCCCAAATCTACAATGAAAATCACAAATTAGATTAAAAAAAAATATCGGTCCAAAATCAGTCTAACAAACATGTAGATTGGTCTAAAATAAGTCAAAAATATATAGATCAGTCCAAAAAACGTGTATATTGGTCCTAAAATAAGTCAAAAAATACGTAGATCTGTCCAAAATAAATATAAAAGGAAGATCTGACAAAAATAGAGTACAAACATGCAACACATTCACACAATAGTCAAAAGAAAGAAAGAAAAAAAAAACCTCAAGCAGGTGGCGAAAAACGCAGAGGTGAGGAGAGGGTTGGAGGTGACTTTGCTTGAAAATCGGCAAGGTGGATGGAAAATACAGAGAGAAACGACGGAGAGAGTGGGCGCGGGGGAGGTTCTAGTTTTGTGGTGGTGGGGTTGTTAAAAGGGACCACCAAATCGTGTACGTGGTACATGAGAACCAGACAAAAAACACGAGATCCATAAGGAATTCGTGTACCATGTACACGAGTTACGTGTAACCACTTGGCATTGCATGCCTCCAGGTGGCGCGATGTTGCAGGAAATCGTGTACGTAGTACATGAATTTCCCTTTCCTCGCAGACATGGGCCGCACTTCATTAATCTATACGTGTACAAGAGCCACGTATTAGCTAATTCGTGACCCATGCACACGAATCATCTACCCTAAATTTGAGAATACTATCAAAATGATCATATTTATGTTATTTTTTTTTAATTAACATTATTTTTAAAAAAGATCCTTTTTTTTCGAGTAACTATATTAATAATATAAAAGCTAAAATATATTTTCAAAAAATTTAGAACCTGAACTACAAGGGTGCTAAAAAAACAAAGAATTTAAAAAACAAACAAACAAATTCTTTCAGAGATGTTATGCTTACATTTTTAGTAACTTAGTTTCGTCTCGTGTAGTTTGTTATCGAATTGTATAAAGAGTGAGTAATTAGAAACTTGAATTAGTATGATGTTATTTTATTTCTTGATTTCTAAACATGAGTTTCAAGAAGTCTGGATTATTGTAACTAGCAGTATTGAACAAACTCGGTACCAAATGCATACTGGATTTTAGGTAAAAACCCAATCTTTGGACAATGTGTTGATGAAAGCCAACATTCAACGGCCACCAGATAGGAGAGACTGAGCATCAGAAGAATGGGCGAAAGCCTCGAAGGAAGAACTAGAAAGTGCGAAAGCCTTATCCAGGGGAGACGAATACGACATGACAAGATCATCAAAACTTTCACACCCACCGCCAAAAGTTTCGATAGAAGTCGTCTCCGGCATGGGAGCGTCGCCTTCCAAGTACTGCACAATTTGGCGCATGGTTGGCCTCGCTAATGGGTTGGATTGAGAGCACAACAATCCAAGTTTCAGCACCATTTCCATCTCCTCTGCTACATACTCTGTTCCCAATTTTGGATCCCTGGCCTCCACAATGGCTCCTCTCGCCCAACATAAAAGCACCCATTCCACCAATATTACATCTTCTGTCATTCCCCGAATCTCTATTGGCCTCTTTCCAGTCGCCACCTCCAGCAGAAATGCCCCAAAAGCAAACACATCCATGTGGGTCGTCGGCCTGCCGGATCTCGTGTGCTCTGGAGCCAAATATCCAAGTGTTCCGACTATGTGGGTGGTTTGAGGGTCTGTTCCATGGTCGTACAGTCTCGCCAACCCAAAATCTCCCAATCTTCCATTTAACTCATTGTCTAGCAAGACATTACTGGCTTTGACATCTCTGTGAATCACAACTTGCTCCCATTCTTCGTGCAGGTACAGCAGGCCCGAGGCCACCCCTTTTATGATTCGAAACCTCTGGCTCCAATTCAGACTGGGATTCGATTCGCCAAACAGGTACTTATCCAAACTTCCATTCTGCATGTAATCGTATACTAAAAGCAGCTCTCCTTTGCGTCTGCAGTAGCCTAAAAGTTGTACAAGGTTTCTGTGGCGAAGCCTCCCGAGACTAACAATCTCTGCCACGAATTCCTTCATTCCCTGCCTCGATTCATGAGAAACTCTCTTTACAGCGATCTCAAGTTTTGATTTTGGTAACACCCCTTTGTAGACTCGTCCAAATCCCCCAGAACCCAGAAGCTCTTTCTCTTTAAATCCATTTGTAGCGACGTATAAGTCTTTGTATTTGAACCTGTGAGGCCCATAATCCAGCTCCCAGTCTTCCAGCAGCTCGGCGAACTTCCTCTTCCTTCTGACAACATAAACAATGGCTAAAATCACCAAGAAAACAATCCCTCCAGAAATTAAAGGCAACCCAATTGTTAAAAGTTTGGATATTTGTTTTTTCCTAGGCAACTTTGGAAGGTGGGAAATGTCGAGACTTCGAGCTTGCCCGTTTAACCTGAAACTCCAACCTAAAACATAATGAGAAGTTGAAACCGAGCCAGTGGAGGACGAAAACCCGACGAACATGGAGTTGTTGTTTAGGACTGATGAAAGGTCTCGGGAGAAAGACAAAAGTGGAGTTTTGGGTTTGGGTATGTCAATTGGGGCCAAAGTAACATTGATTTCTTTGTTGATACCATCATATTCGATCCAAACCTGCATTGGTTGGCCACTTATAAGAGTCAAGTTTCTGAATTTCCCATCACTGTCGGAATAAAATCCAGCTGTTTTAGCTTTCTCAGAGATCAACCCATTTATATCTATACCAACATGATTCCCATCGATATCATTAAACTCTGTACTCTGAATCGTGTCGAGCTCTACAGCAAATACATGGTTGGTTGAGTTACCATTGTTATTCTTATTGAAAAGGCCAAGATACTGGCTTGGAAGAGCTTCAGGGAAACCTTTCATCGGAGCCACCACGAAGACAATTCCATGGCCACTGAGATTTGGGTATTCAGAGATAATGGCAAAGACAAAAGTGGTGGAGAAAGAGGAGGCGCCATAAGAGGAATTGACAAAATTTACAGGATTAGAATAAAAGGCATGGCCACTTCTTTGCCTGGTCTCGTTGGTCAGTTGCAGGAGGCCATTTGGGGTAACAACAGCCACGCCATCGAGTGATAGATTTGCAGATTGGAAGCCATTGAAGATGAAATTGGGACCTTCAGAAGCAGCTGAGACTGAGGCCTCAAGCAGAGACGCCATGATTGCGAGCTTGAAAAACATGGTTTTGTTCATCTCTTTAGTCGAAACACAGCATAGGCACCATTTCTTCAAAAGGGTCGATCAAAATTACCGGCGACAGCGATGAGAAACTTGCAGGAATCCATTCACACTCCTTTCGAGGTAAGCAATTTCTTTCAAACATCTTTTAAATGATATTTTGAGCAGGAAAAGTCCACGGATTTTGATGTGGAGGCTTCATATTAAGAATAGTTGAAGGCTCACAGTTGAAGAATTCCTGATGAGCCAAACTGATGGAAAAAAAAAAAAAAAAAAGAGCCCACATTTCAAAGCTTTAAATTCCAATGGAATCTTATCGTTTTAGTTTTAAAAGTCTTTATGGGTATCGAGTATAAAATTAGTTGGAAGGTAGGCAATGGAAAAGGAAAGAAAATTGAGTCAATTTGTTCAATTTGTGTGTTGGATTTTTACAAAAACGTCGATTTCAATATCAAAAGAAACTTTAGAATTTTTTTTTAAATTAAAACCATAAATTCTACATTATATATATGTATGTATAACATGGTAATCGACCTAATCTTACTAATTATTTTTTATTGTTTTAAAATGAAATCTTACGAATTCTATTTAATATTTGTAAACAATATTTTTTCTATTATTTGGTTTTGCTGTAGAAAGTTCTAATATTTGAATAGCAAACTTACCTACGTTCAGGCAACGGATAAGTGTGATGCAGTCTATTGAGCACTATAGATTTTTTTTTTAAACAAAGATTTTTTTTCTTCTTGTGGACACCAACTGGGCTGAGTTTTTTTTTTTTTTTTTTTTTCATATTTGAATTAATATAACAGATACATATAATTGAAGAACAAGTTTTTCTTTAAATATATATATATTAGACGTGATGTGACACAAGTGTTTTATTTATTTATTTGCTATATGGATATAATTATCGGTTATTTAATTAAAATCGAAAGTCAAGTTTGCTATAGTTTGTCCATTGACAAAAAATTTCCATCAAAATCTATTTCCACGACAGTAAGCTTACAGAAATCACATCATAGACTTAAAATAAAAAATTATACAACATTTAAATGGAAATTTTATGATATTTTTTTAGTTAAAAAATATTTGATCATTTAACCTTATTTCATTGAATTTATAATGTTTTGAGACAAAATTAAGAGTTGAAATACTAAGAAGAAAAATAAATAAATGCAAATATAATAATCTGTCTATGAATATGATTATTATAGCATATGAATCCAAAATATTAAAATTAGAACTTATAAAGAAAAATAGTTTAATTATGAGGTAGAACTGGAAAAAGAACATAGGATTAAGGGAAATAGTTATGAAATTAGAGAGCTTACTTGTTAGAGTTTGCCTCAAGCAACGAAAAGATCGAGGAAAATCAGTCTGCTACAATTTCTTGAAAAGTGAAGGATTAGAGGAGAGAGAGAGAGAGAGAGAGAGAGAGATGTGAGATGGAGAACAAAGCAAGCGACTGTAGAGAGGCGGGAGAAAAAGGGGGGACGAGGAAGAAATTGTGGTCAGCGTCAAGATTGGTTTGCTAGGATTTTATTTCTTCTACAGCTATCATTTTTGGTCTTTTTCTATAATTTTTATTGTCACTCGTAAATAATAAATTATGAGAGAAAGATAGGGAAAGGGGGATCAAGTTAAAGATAATAGCAATTTTAAGGAATGTAGACCTTGTTTTGCAAACTAAGTTTGAAATAGCAGTTTAAAAAATAAAACGTGTGCATTTAAAGGTTGTTCAAATTAATAAATTTGTGTACATTTTTTTAACCATACAAAATTTAGGAGAGTCATGGATTGATCAAGTTTATTTATTTTGATTCAACCTCATCTTAAAAGTAGGTTTTATATTTACGAATACCAACCCCAACAATTTGAATTACAACCATGGAAAATTTCAAATAATTTAGAGCCTGTTTGGTATTCGTTGAAAACAGAGTTGAATTTCATGTTTTCAGATATGTATTTAGTAGCAGATTTAGAAATTAGATTTCATTAAACAATTATTCAAAATGTGTTTTGTAATATATTTATAGACCATAAAATTAGTTGTGGTTGCAAAACTAAATATTATGTTGAATATAAACCATTATTAATTAACGAATGTACATGTTTTTTTGTTATAAATTTTGTGTAATTATTATTTTACGATATCATATAATTTATAATGCATTATATTATACATATTTTAATTTAACAAAAATAAATTAAATTTATAACATGAAATGCTATATTTATTAAAGTTTTTATCTTTTTAAATATAATTCTGCATTTTAAAATTTCAAATTCCAAATCTGGATACAATAAAAACATAAAAATGTTGTTTTCGGAATTTCTACTATTTGGATCAGAGAATACAAAAATAATTTTGAAAAACACAGCCAAACACATATCTGAAAACATTTCAATCATACTCCCAGGATTTTATCGACATGGTTAAGTGGTGGGGCTTCGATACCAGTTGTTAGGAACAAGTGCCCTCCACATATTTCCACAATGATATGATATTATCCACTTTGGACATAAATCCTCATGGTTTTGCTTTTGGTTGCACCCCGAAGACCTCATGACAATTAAGATATTGTCCCTCACTTATATGCTCATGATCTTTCTCTTTTTAGCCCATGTGGAACTTTAGTCGCAATCCCAACAATAAATTTACTTGTGGGCCTTAGTATTCAAGGAAAGGGAAATTGGACCAGATGACCAAATAATGAGTCTGGTTTTGCAAAACAGCCAAAAGAAAAAAATGATGGAATTATGTCCACACTTGAGTTAAGCATGCCTAACTCTTTTTCGATTTTCCTAGTATGCCCCTACGTATGTTGTTTGAGAATTAGACTATTCTGGAGACAGATATGGTATATCTAAATATCCAAATCTTATTTTAAATCTCTTCCTATTTTAAATCTATATCTAAATCTTAGAAGTTGTTATTTATGTGTCATTTTAAATTTTAAATGTTGATTTTTTATTTTATTTAATTTTCTGTTTATAGATCTTAACTTCTTTTTGTCTATTTAAAATTTTAGATTCTCTTTCAAAGTTTTAAACACACACATAGTTTTCACACACACAGTTTTTCCGTTTTTGTGCATGGGTAACTGATTAAGTTTTTTTGTTGCCCATTGATCATGACTCATGAACATTTTCTATCAATCTCTTTACACTTCATAATCTCGGTTTACCATAGTTATTTAGTAATCGTTCGACTTCTTCAGTTTTAACAACATTTGATCACATATTATTTCGAATATCAGGTATGGTCAATGTTCTTCCATTGTATTTCTGACTCTCCCCTTGTGCTGGTGACATCATGATAATGTACAAATCTCCCCACACATTCCAATACGATTGTACCATTTGGCGGGGCATACCTCGGAATCAAAAGGGTGCATGTGGGTGGGTTGTGCTTCTTGATTTTCGAAGCTCGTTTGCAGTTGGGGAGTGTGTTTGCATGGTTATGTTTGAGAATTCCAATACACATATTATCTTTGAAATACACGATATTTTTTGTTTGAATTCATTAGTTCATTTTCATTTGTGAGTATATGTTTCTTTTTGTACATTGATTCTAGGGTTTCTCATGTTAAACCATGAGTAATGTTAATTTTAAGTTCTTTATAATCTCAAATCACAGATATTTAGAATTTTAGAATTTACACTATATGATAGATTTAAGTTTAGTGATTTTATCTTGATTTAAATTGTATCTAAATTTGAATAGACTCTATAAAATCTTTCTAAGTTTTGATGGATTGAACTAACCATTTTTTTTTTATATTAATTTTAGGAGCATTTAGTTAATCTCAAATCACGTGTATATCTTCTCTCCTAATTGATTTCTATAAATCTCTTTAGAGATTAATTCACATGCTTCATCCAAAATAGATTATGTAAATACAACATAATTATTTTTCTAGGTAGGTTAATTTATTATTTTTCTAAAATTTTAACTAGTATGTATTTTTTTTATTGGAGAATACATAATTAGTTGTTGATTTAAGATATTTTAAATAAGATATGGTTGTTATGATTTTAAAATTTAGATTTAGATTAATTCAAGGATAATTGTATTATCTTTTATTCATATTTTTGGTTGAGGGCATTTTTTTCTTTTTTTCATAATTGTGTTTTTATTTATTTTTCTAGGTAGGTTAATTTATTATTGTTCTAAAAATTTAATTAGTATGTATTTTTTATTGTAGAATACACAATTAGTTGTTGATTTACGATATTTTAAAGAAGATATGGTTGTTGTGATTTCAAATTTTAGTTTTGGATTAATTATAGGATAGTTGTATTATCTTTTATTAAGATTTTCGGTTGAGGGCATTTTTTTTCTTTTTTTTCATAATTGTGTTTTTATCCATCAAATATTTGTCTAGGTAGGTTAATTTATTATTTTTTAAGATTTTAGTTAGTATGTATTTTTTTTTATTGTAGAATACATAATTAGTTGTTGATTTAAGATATTTTAAAGAAGATATGATTGTTGTGATTTTAAAATTTAGATTTGGATTAATTCTAAGATAATTGTATTATCTTTTATTCAAATTTTTGGTTGAGGGCATTTTTGACATTTATTAATTTGATTTAAAATTGGATGAAAATAGTTTGGACATTTTTCTAGTAAAAATAAAAATTAGACATTTTTCAAAACGCCTATTTAAAATTTTCCATTCTCCTTGTTAGCCCTCAAGGAAATGGGTCTCAACTACGAAGTTTTAAAGACTTCTGAACCCACCTTTTTCACTCCATCATATATACCTTAATATTGTCCTAGAAAGGTGGCTTCAAAAATTAAAGAACTTTAGATAAAAAAAATAACAGCTCATTATGCTAAAAGTGTCTAATAGATCCAATTTTCTCATCTCCAAAAAGAATTGTCTTTTGATTGAGTATAAAATTTATGTTCAAATTTTGCAAACAAAGACTAAATTGGTCATTTTTTGAAAGTATATAGACCAAAACAAACGTTTTGAAAGTACATGTACTAAAATGGATAAAAGTTAAAAAGTGTAGTAACCAAAATGAAAGTTTTGAAAGTAGAAAGACCAAAATGATACATTGACCAAAATAGTATTTAAACTAATATTTTTTTTTCTCCAAATTTTTAGCTTTGATATTTTATCCGATCAACTCACTTGGATTCTCCTCCTTTATCAAAGTTACGTTTTTGAGACATGGTTTATCTTTATTTCTCCTTTATATATGTGGGTTAGATGCAGCAAAGAAAATGATGGTTAAATTTTGAGAGCAGGTGGTTATAACCAAGGTTTAAAATGTCGATATCGATAGAAATATCGAAGTCTCAATTTTATGGAAATGTCGATGGAAATATCGATAAAATGTCGATGTCGATGAATATTTCTAGAAAACTTTTAAAAACAAAAAATTCAAAAAAAATATTTAAATTAATAAATGAATATTTTGCATTTTTTAAATGAGTTAAAATACTTGTTACATTATTATATTCACGTTAAGTTACATTTTCTTGCTATTTTTTTTTAATATTTCGTCAATTTTGTACGGTATAGTGGAAATGTCGATTCCCCCCTTATGTCGATGTCGAACCCATGGACATGTGAAAATTTCGATGGAAATGTCGACATGTCGACGGAAATTTAATACCCTGGTTACAACATATTACGTAGATATGTATAAAAAAGACTTCATTAAAATGTGAGCCAAAATTATCTACCGTCAAAATTCATTAGACTCCGGGAATAGGATCATCAATCATTTCTTTTTCTTTTTCTTTTTCTTTTTTTTAACTATTACATGACAAACTAAGAATCGGAGGAGCCAAATATTTGACTCCAAAGTTTTTGGTAAAAAAGAATCATACTTGGCAGCACACCAACATTGAAATGTTGAAATCTGGGAAAGAGAGGTAGAAAATGATATATTTTTTCCAGGGGTGTAAGGAACCGAACCGAACCGAACCGATTCGGTTTGGTTCAATTTGGTTCGGTCTTCAATATTGATTCAGAGTGAACCGACCCGAACCGATAGGGTCGGTTCGGTCCTCGGTTTCATTTGCCCTAATTTTGCACGCAACCGAACATCATTTCATTCCCTCAAAATCTCAGATAATCTCTTTGCCTCTTCGCTTCGTCTCTTCTTTACCTCTTCACTTCGTCTCTTCGGCTGTTCGTCACGAGGGTTTCGTTAAAGGAGCTGAGGATTTCATCCAGAGGGTTCGTTAAGGGTTTTCATTCTGCCCATTCACCTTGGGTCTTCTTTTCGTTCGTGGGTAGCACGTAGCAGATCTGGACAGCTTCTTGGCTCTTCGTTGAGTATAGCTTCTGTTTGTGAGTAGTGTCACCGAGTATAGCTTCTGTGGGTAGAAACTCTGTGTAGTCGCCGTCAAGGAGAAAGGTTTCATCAAATCACAGGCTATTGGAACAGAGCAGGTTTTATATCTCTTTTTTTTGTGAAAATTTTGCTTTCGATTTCGATTTCTGGATTTCTGGGACTTCTCATTTGCGGTTTGATTTTTCTGGGTTCAAGTTTGTTTCCTCTGAATCAATTTTTCTGGGTAGATGATGCTTGAGAAAAAAAAAACCATATTCTTTTCAATTTGCTTCAAATGGTCTGCAGTTTTGAACTAAGCAACGTCTTCTTTAAAAGCCTAATCTTCCATTCTATTCAGAGATTTGGTTTTGCTGGTATCTTGGGAGATGTTAAGTCACATGGATATATGCATACTCAGCTCATCTCTCATGGAATGATTGATTGATTTGAAGTTAGTATATGTAGTTTAAGTTAATGAACTAGTTTCCATGCGAGTTTCTGCTAATATGATGTCGAATTGGACTGACCTTTGCAAACATCATTAGTTTTGCTGAATTTTCTTTAAGGTTCATTGTAGAACTAGTCTCAGGCTTTGTTTTGTTGCTATGCCTGTTTTAAAGAACATTTTAGAACTATTTACCAAACTCAGGTTTCCAATCTTTAAGGGGAATATTTGAAAAACAAGCAAGCAAGAAAAGGGAAAAAGGGGATTTGGGTATATGTCTCAATGTTGGAGGTGAAGATGATAAATAAGGGAAGTTTGTGAACAGAAAAATGACAAAAAAAAAAAAAAAAAATCACACTCTTCTCAGTCTCAACTTATGACTTGTTGTTCCTTAAAAGTGTTGAAAAAAGAGATCCAAACACAGTTTTATTACTCAGGTTTTGAATCTTTGTTGCCTTTTTTTTTTCTTTTTTTTTTTTCCTTTTTTTCTTTTAAAGCTGATAAAAAAGCAACTCTCATTGCAGTATTTTTTTTTATTAATGCACACTAATTTTCCTCTCTCTCTAGACTTGAGTCAATGAAATTTGTTAAAATATGAGTAAAAAAGTAATGAAATGATGACTTTATGTCAATGGTTTTGTAAAATGAAAATAGTTAACCCATAAATAAGAATGTTTTTTTTTTTTAATTTCTCTAAAATTCATATATATATATATATATATAATATTTTACAAACTAGAATATCGTTTAATTTTGTTTAGTAAATAGTGAAAGGGAATTAGTTTAAAATTGGTTTGGTAAAGAAGATATTGAAGAAGAACTAGGAAATGGGAAAGTGGAAAAAGCAAGATATGAAGGGGGGGTTCCGTAAGAGGAAAGAAAATGAAGCGATTGGAAACCTAAAGTTTGGTAAAATAGTTCTAAAATGTTCTTTAAACTCATTTAACCTTTAGTAGACCACACGAAGATGATGTGTCGATGAGTTGTTGATTGTAATTTGTATACTAGCTAAAATATACTAATTTAATACTCTTTTTTACTAACAAGACAGTGAGGTGACCTTCCTTTCCCTCCTCTTCTAGCAAACTTTGTTATAGCCACCTCCCTTCTTGTTGGTTGCTAGCTGCCTTTGCTGTCGTCTCCAACCTTCCTCTTTGGTTGGAAGGGAGAGAGAAACTTTAGGGACTCTAGAAATTGAGTACTCGTAAGCTTTACTTGATTTAATTTCTGTTACAGGATGACTTCGTCTTTTACAAATGAGACTTCTAAACAAAGTCATTCTAGTCAATCTCTTCGTTCAGTTGAAAGTGATAATCCTAATCTTGGTGCGAGTAATAAAGTAGGATTGTTAGGGAAAAGAAAACCTGCTAAACAAGCTTCAGATGTTTGGGAGCATTATATTAAAGTAGAGGGATGTGATCCTGAATTTCCTAGGGCTGCTTGTAAATATTGTGGGATAACATATGCATGTGATTCTAAGAGAAATGGAACAACAAATTTGAAAAGGCACTTAGATAAATGTAAGAAGTATTCTAGTAAGTCAGAGGATTATGTTGAAGAAGAGGGAGATTCTGAATGTAATTTGATGGCTACATCATTCACTCAAGAGAATTGTAGAATGATGCTTGCTTGTATGGTCATATTGGATGAATTGTCATTTAAGTTTGTAGAAAGTGAAGGATTTCACAAATTTTGCAAGGCATTAAATCCAAAGTTTGTAATTCCATCACGAGTCACTGTTGCAAAAGATTGTTTTCAATTATACATGGGGGAGAAAAAGAGGTTGAAGAGTGTCTTAGCTCAAAGTGGCCAAAGAGTTTGTTTAACAACCGATACATGGACTTCTATTCAAAATATTAACTAAATGGTTATAACTGCTCATTTTATTGATGGTAATTGGAACTTGCACAAAAGAATTCTAAACTTTTGTCAAATTACTAATCATAAAGGAGATACGATAGGAAGAGCAATTGAAAAATGCTTGCGAAGTTGGGGTATTAATAGACTTTTTACCGTCACAGTTGATAATGCTAGCTCAAATGATGTAGCAATAGCATATTTGGTTAAAAAGTTTAAAGGAAGAAATGAGTTGGTATTGGATGGTGAATTTCTCCATGTTCGATGTTGTGCTCATATCCTTAATTTGATTGTTAGTGATGGTTTAAAAGATTTGCATGAGTCTATCATTCGCATTAGGAATGCTGTGAAGTATGTTAGGTCATCTCCTTCGAGATTGCAAACATTTAAAGAGTTTGCTAAAGAAGATAACATTTCAACAAAAAGTTGTCTTAGAATGAATGTTCCAACACGATGGAATTCGACTTTCACTATGTTGGATGGAGCAATTAAGTTTCGAAAGACCTTTGAAAGATTAGAGGAACATGAGCCAAAATATTTGCCAAAAGGTGAGAAACCTACTATTGACGGTTGGGATAATGCTAAGGTGTTTGTGGAGTTTTTGAAGACTTTTTTAGATGTTACTTTAAAGTTTTCTGCATCTATGTCTGTAACTTCAAACATATTTTTCATGAGATGTGTTTGGTTCAAGAAATAATTCGAGAATACTCGTTGTATAAGCATAAGTTGTTAAGTCAGATGGCATCAAACATGCAAACAAAATTCAACAAGTATTGGGGTATAACTTCAAGTGAGAGAACTAATTTGTTATTGTATGTAGCTGTTGTTCTTGACCCTAGATATAAGTTGAATTATGTGAGTTATTGCTTTCATGAATTTTTGGAGGAAGAAAGTGCAAATACGTGGACAAATAAGGTTGAAGAAGCATTGCGCCGATTGTGTGATGCATATTATTTAAGAACATTAGTGGAACAATATCCACAAACACAATCATCCACGTCCATAGAAGCATCAAGTTGTCAAAGTCAGAGTGAAATATCATCTATCTCCTCTAATGCACCGAGTGGAATTGGATCTTATAAAGTACGTGCTATTGTCCATGATAGATATAAAGAACTAAGTAAGAAAAAAGATCCAGATGATGGTAAAACGGAGGTGGCTCGTTATCTAGATGAGGCTTGTGCAGAAGATGAAAATTTTGATTTGCTAAATTGGTGGAAGTTAAATTCAGCTCGATTTAAGATTATTAGTCAAGTAGCCAGGGATATCTACAGTATTCCTATATCTACTGTGCCATCTGAATCAGCTTTTAGCACTGGAGGACGAGTGCTAGATTCTTTTCGTAGTTCATTAACTCCTCAAACTGTAGAAGCCCTCATTTGTGCCCAAAATTGGCTTCAATCTAAACCTCTGGATGATATGAGTGAAGAAATTGAAGGAGCTGGAGAAATTGATGAAGGTAATGAGCTAATGAGCTAATTATTTATGTCATTATTTGCATTTAATCAGTTAATTGTTTTTCTTTCTTATCTAGAATTTGTAAGCATACGAAAGGAAATGGAAGTTGCCTCTGAGAATTTGAAAACCGATTCTATGGTAAATATCATATTTGTTATTTTTGTAGTTCTTAGCAATGCATATTTTATTTTACTCTTAACTCATTTACATTCACTTATATTTTATTTATATAAATTTTATTTTATATATGCTAATGATTCTTGTTTTTGTCATTTTTTTTAGAGTCTTGAAGTCTAAACAATGAGATTGAAGTTACGTTGGGAATCAAAAGCAGTCGAAAAGTGGCAATAGAATTCGTTGGAGTTGGAAGTTCATTTAATTTTCATTGTGTAAACTTTGATATTTGAAACTTTGTGTATATTTTTAATATTAGACTATTAGTTAGCTATTTGAAATTTTGTTGATGCGATTTAAAAATGTCAGTAGTATTGATGAAAATTTAAGAGTTTAAAGTCATTGTGAACATAATCGAAGTTTGAGTCTAACTATCATGTGTTAAGGTCATCTTGAACAAAAGAAACAAACTCTTAAATTTCGCAATAAAGTATTAGAGAGAGAGAAGTTTTGGAAGGCAATATTAAAAAAAAAAAAAAAAAAAAAAACCGCATCTGAACCGAACCGAACCGGTTTGGCTTGGTTCGGTTCGGTTTTATTCAATGCCAAACCGACCCGGTTCTGTTCGGTTCGGTTTTCCTGCAGAACCGAACGAACCCACCATTTTTACACCCCTAATTTTTTCTCTTAGCTGTCAACATGACAATTCTTCATCATTGGTAACACTTTTCCCCAAAATAGAGATCTAAGGAACATCCATTAATCGTACTTGAATCTACATAAAAATTATATCTAACATAATGGAGAGAGAAAAGGAGAGAGAGAGTTGTTTTATAATGATTTTAGAGCTCTTTTGAATTGAAGTTAGCTTCTGCCATTGAGAAGCGAAAGAGAAGTGGATAAAGGAGCCAAACTCATATCTCTATTTTCAGTGGCGCCAAAATTATTCCCTCCTTCCACCACTCTCGGTCCCGTAATCTCATCGGGAACTCCAATCTCGCCGTCCAAAAACCGCACCACCTGCCTCATGCTCGGCCGCGCCACCGCCGAATCCTTCGAACAGAGCAACCCCAATTTCAAAATCATCACCGCCTCAACCACATTGAATTCCCCTTTCAATTTTGGATCCATTACCTCGAGTAATTTCCCTTCCGTGTACTTCTCCCACACCCAATCCACTAGGACCAACTTCTCTGGTGTCGCCCTCAAGCTGATTGGCCGACGGCCGCAAGCCACTTCGAGCAGGAGTGCGCCGAACGCATAGACATCGGAGCTGGTAGTGGCTTTTCCGGTTCTGTGTAGCTCCGGGGCCAGATAGCCCACAGTTCCAACGATCCGAGTCGTGGTTGGGTTCTCTCCGTGTTCATAAAGTTTGGCGAGGCCAAAATCGCTTAGTTTTCCGTTCATCTCGTCGTCGAGCAGAACATTACTGGCCTTCACATCTCTATGAATGACCACCTGTGTTAGCAATAAAAAGATTAAAAAGAGAAATAAAAAATTAAACATTACCGCGGGTTTGATAACCATTTAGTTTTTGATTATCAAACAGTACTTATCTTATTAATTTTTATCCAAACTTTGTAATGAAAGAAGGAAGAGTGGAAATAAAAGAGAAATTGCACCAAGGAAATGCTTCAAATGTGTTCTATGCATTGTGGTGAAAATATTACATGAATATATGTAGAAAAATAAATGACCAATTGCTATACCACAAATCTTAAAATTTTCCCTAATCAACTCCACTAACCCATCAACTACCCTAAATACTAACATTAATTTCTAATAAGTAAAAAGTTACTCATTTAATTTTTTTTTGAACCAATACTAATTTAAATTACTTGCACTAAAAATTAATGAACTTTCCAATTTATCTAATTGAACCTTTGGACCAAACAAGTCTTATTAATGACAAATATAACAACTAACAATTTTTTTTTTAAAAAGTGCACTTATTTAAACATTTTGTGTAATTTCTCTTTCATCCTTGTATATTCCTTATAAAAACTGATAGACTAATAGACATTTATCAATAATTTAAGTTTATCACTCATTTGCTATTAAGTCTATATATCATCAATTTAGCATATCAATGATTAAAAATGGTAAATCTATATAGTATTTAACTTTTATTTTCTATCTGTGATTATTTGCATACTGATACTCATTTACTAATAGGTTTATCGTTGATATATCATATAAATAAAAAAGATATATAAGTGATGTTTGACTTTATTTATTTATCAATAATTATTTGTATGCTCATTTGCTATATGATATATCATTGATATTGTAGAAATGCCTTGAATTTGTTATCGAGCGCTTCGAATGACCTAGTACGGGGGTCTCGCTGACCGATCAGGGAGTAGGGGTCTAGGGGCGAAGTGCCCTGGTGGGGGTTTGGGGGCAACGCCCCCAAAACCTAAATCAAATTATGGGTTGGTTTGTTGTCATGTTTTTGGGCCTTTATTTGTATTAGGGTTTAAATAAAGGGAAGCCATATATAAGCTCCCTAACAACCCCTATCTAGTTACAACCCTCTGTATTTCTTCTTCTCCTTCAAGAGACAATAAAATCTTTCTCTCTCCTTCTGCCCGTGGATGTAGCTAACTCTGTTAGTGAACCACGTAAAATCTGTGTATTAATTTGTCTCTTATTGCTTGTGCTATTTGTTTGTCATCCATCTCTATTTTAACAAACTGGTATCAGAGCGTTGGTTGTTAGTTTTTTTTTCTTTAACAAACAAAGATGTCTATTGTGAATGTGAAAATCGACAAGTTCACTGGGAGAAATAGTTTTGGTCTATGGCAGATCAAGATGCTATCTCTGCTAAAGCAACAGGGGCTGTGGGCGCCGCTATCTGAAAAATCGAAGAAAGCGGATCTAGATGACTATGAGTGGAATAGCCTGGAGGAGAATGCTTATTCGACAATCATGCTATGTTTGGCTGATGATGTCATCGTTGAAGTCGCTGATGAAGGAACTGCCGCTAGTCTCTGGTTGAAGCTCGAAAGTCTGTACATGACGAAGTCTTTAACCAAGAAGTTGCTTTTGAAGCAACGTCTGTTCAGTCTACGTATGCATGAAGGTACACCTTTGAGGGATCATCTAGATAAATTAAATACAATCTTGCTAGATCTGCATAATATTGATGTTAAAATAGATGATGAGGACGCTGCCTTAATTCTGTTAGTGTCTTTGCCCTTATCATATGAAAAATTTGTGGATTCGTTTATTGGTGGGAAAGATACTCTGTCTCTGGAAGAAGTAAAAACTGCTCTTCATACTAGAGAGGTCTGTCATACGGTAACTGGTTTGGTCACAGAAAGTCAAACCTCAGAAGTAAAAACTGCTCTTCATACTAGAGAGGTCCGTCATACGGTAACTGGTTTGGTCACAGAAAGTCAAACCTCTGGGTTAGCTGCTACAGGGGTTACGGGACAGAAGAAATTTGTTAAAAAGAAGAATTATAAAAATTCGAAGTCTAGGGGTCCTAAACCTGATGATATCTGTAACTACTGTAAGGAAAAAGGACATTGGAAGAATGATTGCCCTAAGAAAAATAAGCAGCAGTAGAAAGTAAATGGGGGTTCTGGAAGTTCTGGAGGTTCTACCGCTGTGGCAGAAATTGACATCGATTCTGAAGGAGATTTTGCCTTAGTTGCAAATGAACATTCATATCACAAAGATGTGTGGGTTCTTGATTCTGGGGCATCTTATCATATGTGTCCAAACAGGGAGTGGTTTTCAACTTATGAGCATATAGATGGAGGAAGTGTGACTATGGCAAACAGTGATGTGTGCAAGGTAGTTGGAATAGGCTCAATCAAGATACGGACACATGATGGTTATTTCTGCACCTTGAACGAAGTTAGGCATGTTCCACTAATGACAAAGAATCTGATATCTTTGAGTGTACTTGACAGTAAAGGATTCAGTTTCAAAGGTGAAGGTGGAGTTATGTATGTCTACAGGGATTCCAAGGTATTTCTGAAAGGTGTCAAGCAGGGAACTTTGTATTTTCTGGCAGGTTCTACATTGACAGGGTGTGCTGCTGTTGCATCATCTTCAGTTCATAAGGAAGATATGACCAAGCTATGGCATATGAGGCTTGACCATATGAGTGAAAGAGGAATGCAAATTCTGTCAAAGAGGAATCTTCTTTGCGGGCACAAGATGCAGAATCTTGAATTCTGCGAACATTATGTGTTTGGGAAGCTACATCGCAGCAAGTTTCCAAAGGGTGTTCACAATACAAAGGGAACACTTGACTATATCCATTCTGATTGTTGGGGATCTTCTCGACTTGAATCTATTGCAGGCAGCAGATACTTTATGTCTCTGATTGATGACTACTCAAGAATGACTTGGGTGATTATGATGAAGCATAAAAGTGAAGCCTTCAAAAGTTTCAAGCAGTGGAAGGTTTTGGTTGAAAATCAGACTGGGAAGAAGATTAAAAGGCTGCGAACTGATAATGGTTTGGAATTCTGTGGATCTGAGTTTAATGAGTTCTGCAAAAATGAAGGGATTTCCCGTCATCATACTATTAGAGACACACCACAACAAAATGGAGTGGCAGAACGCATGAATCAGACATTGTTAGAGAGAGCAAGATGCATGCTCTCTAATGCTGGGTTAGCTAGAAGATTTTGGGCAGAAGTGGTAAACACGACATGTTATCTGATTAACCGTGGACCTCACACAGGTATTAATTGAAAAACACCTTATGAGATGTGGTCTGGTAAGCCTGTAGATTATTCTTCACTAAGAGCTTTTGGTTCTACTGTTTACTATCATGTAAGTGAAGGAAAATTAGAACCAAGAGCTAAAAGGGGTGTATTTGTGGGTTTTGGAGATGGAGTTAAAGGATATAGAATCTGGTCACCCTTTGAGAATAGAGTTATACTTAGTAGAAATGTTATATTTGATGAGAATTCTATGCTCAACTCTATTGTAAAGTCCACTGTTGCAGGAGAAAGTAGTAATGTTGACAAACAGGTGGAGCTGGAATTCACTTCAGATGAGAGTGAATTATAGAACCAAGGTGGACAAGATCAACATATTGATCTTGAAACTGATTCGCCGGTTGCTGCTACAGAAACAGACATGCCAGTTGTTGATATAGAGATTGATATGCCAGAATCCTCTAGTTCAGAAACACATCAGCCAAGTATAGCTTTTGATAGAGCTAGGAGAGTTGGTGTTGGATCTCCAAAGAGGTATGGTTTTGAAGATATGGTGACCTATGCATTGCAGGTTGTTGAAGAGATGGATCCTCATGAACCATCCACCTACAAAGAAGCTGTTTCAGGTAGTGAGTCTACTCAATGGCTCGCTGCAATGGGAGATGAGATGGAGTCACTTGATAAAAATCAAACTTGGGAGCTGGTCAAGCAGCCTAAGGAGAGGAAAATTGTTTCTTGCAAATGGGGCTTCAAGAAAAAGGAAGGTATATCACTTGCGGAGGGTATTAAGTATAAAGCTTGAGTTGTTGCAAGAGGTTTCACACAAAAAGAAGGAGTTGACTACAACGAGATATCACCAGTGGTTAGACATACTTCCATCAGGGTGATACTAGCTATGGTTGCACATCAGAATTTAGAACTTGAGCAACTAGATGTGAAGACAACTTTCTTACATGGAGAGCTAGAATAAGAGATATACATGACCCAACCAGATGGGTTTCAGTGTCCTGGTAAAGAAGACTATGTTTGCAAGCTAAAGAAGTCCTTGTATGGACTAAAACAGTCTCCGAGGCAATGGTACAAAAGGTTTGACAACTATATGATTGAGCTAGGCTACAATAGGAGTCCATATGATTGTTGTGTGTATCACAGCAAGTTAGATGATGGTTCAATGATCTATCTGGTTCTATATGTAGACGACATGCTCATAGCTGCAAAATCCAAGTCTGATATTCAGAAGTTGAAGGGCCTTCTCAGTGCTGAGTTTGAAATGAAGGATTTGGGTGCTGCTAAGAAAATTTTGGGTATGGAGATTTATAGGGAAAGAGATCAGAATAAGCTTTTTGTGACACAGAAAGGTTACATTCAGAAGATATTGTCCAGGTTTGGCATGTCATCAGCTAAGCCTATAGATACTCCTAGTACTGCAAATGTTCGTATGTCCTTTGTGTTTGCACCACAATCTGAAGATGATAAGGAGTACATGTCTCGAGTTCCATATGCTAGTGCAGTAGGAAGCTTAATGTATGCTATGGTTTGCACTAGGCCTGATCTTGCACATGCTGTTAGTGTTGTCAGCAGGTTCATGGGACAACCTGGAAAGGAACATTGGCAAGCTGTGAAGAGAATTTTTCGCTACCTTAAAGGTACGTCTGATGTTGGTCTTGCTTATGGGAATAATACACAGTGTTTAGTGACTGGATATTGTGATTCTGATTATGCTGGAGATGTGGACAGTAGGAGGTCTATGACTGGCTATGTATTTACTCTTGGCGGTTCTGTTGTTAGTTGGAAGGCAACTTTGTAGCCTACAGTCACTTTGTCTACTACTGAAGCAGAGTACATGGCATTGACAGAAGCTGCTAAAGAGGGAATATGGTTGAAAGGGCTAGTTGGTGACCTTGGTTTACATCGTGATCAGGCTATTATATATTGTGATAGTTTGAGTACAATATGTCTAGCCAAGGATCAAGTCCATCATGAGAGGACTAAGCACATAGATGTGAGCTATCATTTCCTGAGAAGTGAGAAGAGGGTGAAGGTGATGAAAGTTGGTACACCTGATAATCCTGCTGGTATGTTCACCAAACTTGTTCAGTATGGCAAGTTCAAACATTGCTTGGACTTGCTAAATGTCTTAAGCTGTTAACGGTCCCTTTTGGGACAATTTGAGGCAAGGGAGAAAGTCTGAGTACATCTGGTAACCTTTATGTTGCATCTAGTACATCTGTTTATCTGTGAGAGAATTCAAGTCAAGGTGGAGATTTGTAGAAATGTCTTGAATCTGTTATCGAGAGCTTCGAATGACCTAGTACGGGGTCCAGGGGCGAAGCGCCCTGGTGGGGGTTTGGGGGCAACGCCCCCAAAACCTAAATCAAATTATGGGTTGGTTCGTTGTCATGTTTTTGGGCCTTTTGGGCCTTTATTTGTATTAAGGTTTAAACAAAGGGAAGCCATATATAAGCTCCCTAACAACCCCTATCTGGTTACAACCCTCTATATTTCTTCTTCTCCTTCAAGAGACAATAAAATCTCTCTCTCTCCTTCTGCCCGTGGATGTAGCTAACTCTGTTAGTGAACCACGTAAAATCTGTGTGTTAATTTGTCTTTTCTTGCTTGTGCTATTTGTTTGTCATCCATCTCTGTTTTAACAGATATACTATATCAATAGAATAACAAAAAGTGGCGGATCCAAAACTTTATGTTGAGGGCACAAGTTCTTATTAGGTTAAATTACAAGTTTAGTCATTGACCTTTTAGACTTGTGTTTATATGGTCTCTGAACTTTAAAGTGTGTGTATGAATGTTCAATTTTGCTAATAGATCTCTAACATTTCAATTTGTATCCAATAGGTCTATTGTAATTTAAAATTTTTAAAAATTAAATGAAATTAGACATAAAATTTAATTGTGTTTAATAAGTCCTCAACCTACTTGATATTTTTTTCCAGTCTTGAATACAAGACTGCCCACTCCAAGCGAATCCTCCGTGCCCTCCCCACCCCCTCGACCAATAATCCACATGACTATTATTAAATATAGACGAATAACAGTGTGTATATATATATATATAATCTATTATTTCAAGGGCATGTGCCCCTCTAACCCAAACGTGGATCTGCCCTTGTACATAAGTAACACTTGGTTTCTTTTTCTATCAATAGTTGTTTGCTTTTCTATTTACACACTTTTACATCTATAACTGATTTACACTTATCAGTATATCAATGATAGACATATATCACTAGTTGAGGTAAAAATGGTCTATCAATGGTATTACTATAGACGAAAAAATGGACAACTATCAATGACAGACGTCTATCAATACTATTACTTATAGATATCTATCAATGAAATACTAAAAAAAGTGATATAGTAGCTAGTGATATACTAGAGTGAAAAGAGAATTACATAAAAAAATGTTTAAATGGGTGCACAAAAAATTTTAAAAAGTTGCCATAGGTGCAAAATCATAACCCGTGCCTATATTTGGAAACATGGCCCCGTTTGATAACATTCTTGTTTCTCGTTTCTTGTTTCTTGTTTCTGTTTCTCGTTTCTCGTTTCTGTTTCTTCAAAACTAAAAACAGAAACATGTTTGATAACTATTTCTGTTTCTTGTTTCTTGTTTTTTGGTAAAAATAAAATATATAACATGCATTAAAATAAATATAAAACAATTATAAAGAGGTTATAGTATTTTATTAAGGCCCAACACCTAATTAATAATAATAATAATAATAAATTTTATTCTTCAAATGTTCAAATTTGATTTTCAATGTTATTTCTCACTTCAATCAATTCACTTTGAACGATTTTGACTTACAAGAGTTAGTTCAATTAGACGAATTTATAAATTGTCTAAGGTCAGACAATCGAACATACTCACATTTCTTTAATTTAATAATAAATTTTATTTTTATTTTTTCTTTAAAAATGCATTAGCCAATAATACAAGCAAGTAAAATCAGAAAAAGAGAGAATGGAATACATTATTAGTTTATTTATTTAATAAAAAATAAAATCGTACAAAAAAAAAATAGAAAATTAAATAGAAAATAATAACTATAAGTTTGTTAATGTAAAGTAAAAGAAAATAAGAAAATAAGAGAGAAGAAAAAAACATAAACGAAAAGAGAAAAGTAAAAAGAAAAAAAAAAGATAATGAACTATAAAAAAAAAAGATTATAATGAAAGAGAGAGAATGAATAGAAATAAATAAATCAAAAAAGAAAAAGAAAAAAAAGAAAAAAAAATAAAAAGTATTAAAAGAAAAAAAATAGAATGGAAAAGAGAGAAATAAGGGGGAGGGGAGAGACGGGTAAAAAGAGAAATATGAATACATGCATGAAACCTGAAAAAAGAAACAGAAACAGAATTTGAGAAACTACTTTTTGAAGTTTCTCAAAATCTGCCATTTTTTTAAAAACGTTCCTAAAAAATTTAGAAACAAGAAACAAGATCGTTTATCAAACATGTATGTTTCTTGAAAATGAGAAACAGGAACAAGAAACAGGAAACAGGAACGTTATCAAACGGGCCCATAGGAACTGTGAATTGTTACCTATTAAAAATTTCCTAAACTTAAACATGTGTTACACTTACAACTTTAACCCTATGGTCAATTTCTACTAAAATCACCCTCTAGTTTTATCAAAATGTAAAATAAAAATCTCTCCAAATTCATTAAGTTTAAAAAACAAAAAGCAAAGCATGGTACAGTCTGATTGATGCACGAGGTGTTGAATAAATCTTTCGAAATACATTTAAACAAAAATTCAACTTGAGTGCTGTTTTTCTTTAGATCTTTATTAATTTCATACTAGACATATGTTTTACATTTATTAAATGTACATGAAAATATTTTATTGACGATTTTTCAAATGAAACTCGATTAGGATAAAAATTGTAACACTTACTAAAATTTAATGCAATTTTATGAAATTAAAAGTTTATAATAAAAACTCAACAACCTTATTAAGTTTAGGGTAAACATTAAGAATAACCTGTAAATTTAATCTGGTGTCAAAGTAAGAGTTCTTATAAACTTATTGTAC
Organism: Trichosanthes truncata; assembly: GCA_033996785.1. Taxonomy (NCBI): domain Eukaryota; kingdom Viridiplantae; phylum Streptophyta; class Magnoliopsida; order Cucurbitales; family Cucurbitaceae; genus Trichosanthes; species Trichosanthes truncata. Next base: position 56,657,776 of record JAWPNB010000003.1, read on the forward strand.
TATGATATGTGAGTAGAAGTTCTTAGGTTGAAGTCTAAATTTATCAGATTGTATCAATTTTCATCATAACTTTTCAAGTTCATCAAATTTTACCTCAAACTTAGATAGATATTGCAATTTTAACCATAAACTTTAAAAAGCATTGCAATTTTTACCCTCTTATAAATTTTCATTTGAAAGATCGTTAAAAGAATATTCTCATATGCATTCAATGGATTATAAAACATATCTATGATATAAAATTGATAGGATTTCAAAGAAAAACGACGTTATAGCTAAAATATGTTGGAATTTGTAAGTTTTGACAAAGTTATCGAATAGTTAATTTGTGCATTAATCAAACTTAAATTTGTATAAAACTTGATTTTATAGAAATTAGTAAGAAAATTGATACAACTTGTTTGATTTTTGTATTTTAGGCCTCCTTTGATAATAAATTTGGTGTTAATTTTCTGTTTTTGAAAATTGTGCACGTTTTAAGGTTTGAATTTTTAGTCAAATTTCAAAAATAAAAAAGTTTTCAAAAACTACTGAAAACTACTTTTAATTTTGCCTTAGATTTTGAAAACAATTTCAGAAATGGATTAACTAAGAAGAAGAAGAAGATTAACTATCGGGTGGGTTTTAGAGTTGTGAATTAATAACCTGTTCGTAGCCTTCGTGCAAGTACAGGAGGCCGGAAGCAACGCCCTTTATGATCCTAAACCTCTGTTCCCAGCTCAGAATCACTTTGGGTTCGCCGAATATGAAGTTATCCAAACTCCCATTAGCCATAAAATCATAAACAAGAAGCAGATCCCCGTCGTCACGGCGGCGACACCATCCCAGTAACTGAACCAAGTTCCGGTGACGAAGCCGACCAATGGTGGTGATTTCCGACATAAATTCACGCAGCCCCTGTTTCGATTCGTGGGCAATTCGTTTCACAGCCACTTGGGTTTCCGAATTCGGCAATGTTCCTTTGTAAACTTTACCAAATCCGCCTCGCCCCAGTAGCTCTTTGTCTGTAAATCCTTTCGTCGCTTGCTCGAGTTCCTTGTAAGGGTACCGATGGGGGCCAATTTCAAGCTCCCAGGCTTCGATTATGTCTACCTTCTTCGTGATGATGAAAGCAGCAATAAAGATTGCAGCTATCACAATCAAAACGATGGCAATTGAAATCCCAATTGCTGAATCAGTGTACGTTTTCTTCAGCCCTGGAACTGAAGGCAGAGAATAAATATCCAGAGACTGGGCTGGTCCGTTCATACTGAAACTCCATCCCAACACATAGTGAAAAGTCTCTATCGACCCAGTCGAGGCCGAGAACCCAATGTACATAAACTCCTGAAGAATCGGAGAGAGATCTACTTTATACGACAGAATCGGCTTCTTGGGTTTGGTTGAAAACGGAGAAAGCGCCACCGTGATGGAATTTACAGAGGAATTGTAATCGACCCATGCTTGAATGGGTCTACCACTTATGAGGCTAAGATAATGCTTGGTGGCGTCGTTGTCGACGTAATAGCCGGCACTGGTGGAGGCACTGGAGATCATACTATTGAGATTCATTCCGACGTGGTTGTCGTTGATGTCGGCAAACTCCGAACTTAGAATGGTGTCGAACTCGACGGCGAAGACATGGTTCAAGGAGTTTCCGATACTGGTATTATTGAAAAGGCCTAAATACTGACTGGGAAATCCATGGAGGTTTTTGGCGGGTGCAATGGTGAAGGCGAGGCCATGGCCGCCGAAGCTCGGGTACTTGGGGACGATGGCGAAGACAAAAGTGGTGGAGAACGAAACAGCTTTGCCGTCGGAGGAGTTTTTGAAGCGAACAGGGGGCTCGTAGAACGCATGGCCCTGTAACTGCTTGCCGTATGTGAGCTTTAGGATTCCATTCTCCTCGATGTTCGCGATATCTGGTAGGGTTAAGGTGGTGGCGGCGGTGGCGTCTAGAAATCCAGGGTAGAAGAGCTCCAGAGATGCGGCGGGGACGGCGGAGAAGAAAATGGGCAAGAAAGGAAAGAAATAGAGGTTCACCATGGGAAGAACAAGCATCCGAGTCTAGACTTTAGAGGTTGTTTTGTGATTTCTGTCAAACATCTTTTTGTGTTATTTTGAGCAGGAAAAGTCCACAGATTTTGATGTGGAGACTTCATATTAAATATAGTTGAAGTCTCACCATTGAACAATTCCTCATGATTGATGAAAAAAAAAAGGACTTCAGATTTTAAATTAGTTGAACAAAAGTCCACAATTGAATCTTATCGTTTTAGTTTTAGAAGTCTTTTTGTGCATTAAATTAGTTGAAAGGTCGCTTGATAGTGAAAAGGAAATAAAATTGTGTCCATTTATTCAATTTGGGACTTAAAAATAGAATTTTTAAAAAACGGTCGATTTCAAAGCTAAAACAAAATTTCAAGAAAAATTTTAAATTCAAACCGTAGACTTTATATTAGGAAAAATTTCTAATGCTACCATAATACTATTTTCTCTTATATTTATTGCTTGTCATGTCCACATTCTTTGGGGTGCAAGCGCCTCGATTGAACTCGGTTAATGTGCAAAACTGACCCGAAATCGAAGAGATAGTAAAATCGCACGGACCGAATCACATATACCACAATTTGGTTGGTTCGGTTAGTGATTTGCTGAATACGTCTTCCGCGTGTGTTTTGGGTATGGGCCACATGAGTGGGTCGGGTCTGGGTGCAGGCCTCGTGGCTTCTTCCTTGTTCCTTTGACCTTCGTGCCTCATGGCTTCAAGTTGCAATCTTCAGATGTGCGTTTCTAGAATCGATCAATTCCAGACCTAGGGTAGCAGACCTCTTAGATTGTGAGTCAAATCGTTGATGTCGACGGCCCGCTGGGGGTGGGCGATACGGTGGTGGTGGGTCGACATGTTCATTTTTCCTGCAGAGACTCGTCCTAGTTAGGTGGGGAATGGGGGTGGGAGTGCAGGAAAAATTTTCTCCGTTAGCTAAATGGGGACTTGGATGGAAAATGCATTCTTCGTCCCAGCTCCGATTTCTTTAATTATATATATATAATAAACGGGCAAATTGGAGAAATAGGGGTCTTTTCATAACTTATTACATAAAAGGAGTTCAAAGTCAAACTATTTACAAAAAACAGGCACTTTTTTTTGTCTTTATTAGAATGCGTCTCTTGAAGATACGCATTCTTTGTGATGAACAGTAGCAGTCAACACAGTATTTGACCAAACAACTTCTTTCTTTTTTTAAACGGAAATATTTTTTTCCATTAAAATAAATATATATTTAATAAACCATCAAATCCTTTCAATAAATATTTAACTACCCATCAAATCAACTAATCAGTTATTTATTTTTTTCTTTAAAATAAATATTTAATAAATTATTCATCATCACACAATCATTCACCAATCAATTTTATTATTATTATTTTTATAAACACATGTGTTGGAATAGAAATTTTGGCCAATAAAAAATTGCCATGTCATTAATTAAAATTAGTGACAAAATTATTTATTTAATTAGGGATTATTTAAATTTGCAAGTGCCCTAAATTAAATTAAAGTAAATCCCAATGTGCAATTGGGTTATATGAAATTTAGGCCAATTTTAGACTAAGCCCAAATAGGAGGCCCTAATTCAGCAAAGTCTAGGCCCAAAGTCAATAAGTCATGGCCCATAGCCTAGGCCTAAGGTTAATCAGGCTCAGTCTAAGGACCAGGCTCAAAGTCCACCAGGCCTAGTCCAATAGTCAAGCCCAAGCCCATCTGGAGGCCCTAGGGAACTCTATAAATAGAGAGCCCCTCCTCCATTTTGGGAGTTCAGAAATTGGAGATCTCAGAGAGAATTCAGAAACAAAGGCTAACTCTTTGAGCTCTTGAAGATCAAACACCTCCTGAACAAAGAACACTTCTTCGAAGATCAAGAACACTTCTTCGAGACCCCAAGAATCCATTGAAGCTTCAATCTCGAGAATAAGCTCTACAGCCCTCGAGTGAAACATACAAGCAAGAGAGAGAATTAGAGGATCAAGTATTAGAGATTGTATTCCACTACATTCAAAATCAATACAAATACAAAGTTTCATTTGCACGTGTACTTATTTCTTCATCGAAATTCTCGTGTAAACAAATTGGCACGCCCAGTGGGACAATCTTTACCTCTCATCTCTTTCTCTTCCAAGTAACGCAATGGCACCAAAGAAAGCTGCATCGAAATCTACTGCTTCAAGCAACACATACATGGGACCAGTTACTCGCAGTCGATCTCAAGGGGTTGAAATAAATGAAGATCGAACCCCTGATGCGATTGCAAATAGAATTGTTAAACTGATCGAAGAATCTTCCAAGGACAAGGTTGTTGTCAAGGACAACTCGCTGTTTGATCTATCCACTCCTGCTGGCAGTCAATCGAAGACGACGTCAAATCCAGATGTGATGTCTGTAATGATGGCTGATGTAGACTCCAATGAAAGGATGGCGGAGATGGAAAGGAAGATCAATCTCCTAATGAAGGCAGTCGAAGAAAGGGACCAAGAGATTGCCTACTTGAAGAACCAGATGCAAAGTCGAGAAGTTGCTTAGTCGAGTTAGACCCCTACTGCGAAGAAGACTGACAAGGGGAAGACTATTGTCCAAAAAGAGCAACCACAACAATCAGCTTCTGTTGCTTCCTTGTCCGTCCAGCAGCTGCAGGATATGATTATGAGCTCAGTATGGCGGGCCCACCCAAAATTCTCTCATGTACTCTAAACCGTACACTAAGAGAATTGACAACTTAAGGATGCCTGTGGGATACCAACCTCCAAAATTTCAGCAGTTCGATGGGAAGGGTAACCCTAAGCAGCATGTTGCTCACTTTGTTGAGACATGCAAGAATGCTGGAACTCGCGGCGACCTTCTGGTCAAGCAGTTCGTCCGCACCTTGAAAGGGAATGCCTTCGACTGGTATACTGATCTTGAGCCTGAGACGATTGATAGTTGGGAACAGTTTGAAAGAGAGTTCCTTAATCGCTTCTATAGTACGAGGCGAACTGTCAGCATGATGGAGCTCACAAATACGAAACAGCGAAAAGGCGAGCTTGTCGTCGATTACATCAATCGCTGGAGAGCTCTAAGTCTCGACTGCAAAGACCGACTTACCGAACTGTCCGCTGTGGAAATGTGCATCCAAGGCATGCACTGGGGACTGCTCTACATCTTGCAGGGGATAAAACCTCGCAGCTTCGAAGAGTTAGCAAAACGAGCTCATGACATGGAGCTAAGCATTGCTACCAGAGGAAGTAGAGACCTTCTAGTCCCAGATGTAAAAAAATAAAAGAAGGAAGTGAAGAGCACCGAGAAGGTTTTGAAGGGTGCTACTGCAAAAGAATCTATAGTCGTCAATACGACCCCTTTTAAATTAACTTAGAAGGGAAAAGAAATTAAGGCAGAAAAACGATCGGATGGGGGCGAGAGACGTCGCCTAACTTTGAAAGAGAGGCAGGAAAAAGTTTATCCATTTCCAGACTCTGATGTTCTAGACATGCTGGAACAGTTGCTGGAAAAACAACTTATTAAGTTGCCATAATGCAAACGGCCAGAGGAGTTAGGAAAAGTAAATGATCCTAACTATTGCAAATACCACCGAGTCATTAGCCACCATGTGGAGAAATGTTTCGTGCTGAAAGGGGTGATTATGAGGTTGGCTCATGAGAAGAAAATCGAGTTAGATCTTGATGAGGTGGCCCAAACAAATCATGCGGCTGTAATGAGTCGTCCTAAAGTTCAGTCACTTACAAGTCTGCTTTATAAGCAAAAAGAAATCCTAATTCAATTCGGATCCTTTGAACCTATTGTTGTTTGGTCAAAGGAAGAACCCCCAAGCAAGAATCAGCAAGAGAAAGACTTTCAAAAGAAAGTAGTTCAAGGAAAGAATGAACAGACTAAAGATGAAGATGAAGGCTGGACTGTTGTGACTCGTCGCAAGAAGCGGCAACAAAGCTATGCTCAAAAGGAATCTCGGCTATTTCGGGAGCATAAGAGAAAAAGAAAGTCGCAAAAGAAGAAAGAAAAAAAGAATGCAAGGAAGCTCGCCTGCATTGTGGAAAACGATGAGGATTTCTTCTGTCCTCGACAGCCAGTGACTCTAGAGGAATTCTTTCCAAAGAACTTTCTAAGTGTTGGACAAGATGAAGCACTTGATGTGGTTGCATGTCATGTTGTCAGCACAAGTGAGGATCCTCCAAGCTCATCTGAGGTGACAACTGAGCTGGAAAACCAATCCTCTTTCAGTATAGAGGACCTGTTGTCACTCCCTCAAGCAGCTAAAAGCGCTCTTATTGAGGCCCTGATAGACTCCGACAGTGCAAGTGCTCCAACTTCTACGGCACATACATGCGTGTCGTGTTGTATGTCAATAGGTTTTACAGATGAAGACCTGCTGCTGGGGTCGAAGCCCCACAATAGACCTCTGTTTGTCTCGGGGTACATTCGAGAGCAGAGAGTTGGTCGAATCCTTATCGACGACGGATCTGCTGTCAACATAATGCCTAAGTCAACAATGAAGTAGTTAGGCATCTTGACGGAAGAGCTGTCAAACAGCAAACTGGTGATCCAAGGCTTCAACCAAGGTGGGCAACGAGCCATTGGCATGGTACGCTTAGAGCTCATCATTGGGGATCTAAAAGCTGATACCCTGTTCCACGTCATAGACTCCAAGACCACTTACAAGCTGCTACTGGGTCGTCCTTGGATTCATGGAAATGGGGTTGTAACTTTTACGTTGCATCAATGTTTCAAATTTTACCAGGATGACATTAAGAAAGTGGAGGCTGACATTAATCCATTTTCGGAAGCCGAATCTCATTTTGCTGATGCAAAGTTCTATATGAAGGTAGATGGCGTAGGAGAAACTTTACCATCAAAGATTCATTTGATTAAAGGTGGTAGTAAGCCCAAAGAATAACTACAAGTCGATATGAGAAAAAAGACTGTTGAGGAAACAGACGGGCCTGCCCCAAAAAGAGATGAAGCCTCTACAAGCTCTGCAAAGTCCAAGGCTTTGAAAGATGAGAAAACCTCAAGTGTTCCTGTCTTGTGCTATGTCCCTCTATCTCGACGCAAGAAGGGTGAATCACCTTTTGCCGAATGTTCAAGGAATTTGAGAGTCGGGAACATTGAGATCCTAAAGGAAAACTTTGTCACGCCTCTCACAAAGACAACAAAGCAAGAGGTCAAGAAACTTATGGATGACCCAACAAAGACGTTTCTGCCTGAAAGACGAATGAATGACGGATTCGACCAGAAGGCGTATAAACTCTTAGCAAAAGCAGGCTATGACTTTACGACTCACACCGAGTTTAAAAGTCTAAAATTCTTCGATGAAAGACCTGAGCTCTCTTCAACACAGAAGAAACTTCTGAAAGAGGGCTATGCTCTACCAGTGTCAAAGAAAGGACTTGGATATAAGTCCCCTGAGCCAGTTCTCATAACGAGAAAAGGGAAGGCGAAGGTGGCAGACACAAACCACATAACAGTAGAAGAGGTTGATGACTCAAATGAAAAGGAAGACGTCAGCCGAAGGACTTCTGTTTTTAGACGTGTCAGGCCATGAGTAGCGCGACCTTCAGCTCTTCAGCGATTAGGAGTGACTCCGATAGAAGAAGATGGGTCACTTCCTGCCTCTGGTTCCACTCGGCTTTCGGCCCTCCGGAGGATAAGTATGCCTGCTAAGGAAGAAAATGCTTCATTAGCTCCAACTTCTAATTTTACTCGACCTTTGGTCCTTCAGAGGTTATGTATGCCTACAAACGAAGGGGAGAGTTCCTCATCAACTCCAACTTTGGCACGGCCGTCAGCTTTTCGAAGATTAAGTGTGGCTACGACGAAGAGAAAATATGCACTTTCAACCTCAACCGCGATGCGGCCATCAGCTTTTCAAAGGCTGAGTGTAACCACATCAAGAAGTGGGGACCCTCCATCGTCAGTCTTTGACCGGCTTCAACATGATTGCCCAGTGGAAACCCCAAAAGGTAAGTCCATTGTTGAAACGAAGAATGATGGAGAAATTCGCAGTGCCTTTCCTTCTCGAATGAAGAGAAAAACCTTCGTTGCAGTCAACGTAGAGGGTTCATTGAGGGAAAAGCGACGGGATGTCGTCATCACCAATTCCTCAAGAGAGGATTTGGAGCAAGAGGAAGGTGAGACTTCCTGTCACCATATCACTGTTGAAGAGGAAAAAGAGATTGAAATGTCTGAAGAAGATGCTGATGAGACACCATTGCTACTTGAAGATGGTAGCCAATCAATAGTGGATGAGCTTAAAGAGGTGAACATCGGCACGCCAGAGGAGCCGCGCCCAACTTTTATAAGTGCATCGCTTACTTGTGAGGAAGAAGACAAATATATGAGCTTGCTCACGTTGTATAAAGATGTCTTTGCTTGGTCGTATAAAGAGATGCCTGGACTTGATCCAAAAGTAGCTGTCCATCATCTTGCCATCAAACAGGGGTATAGACCAGTCAAGCAAGCTCAATGGCGCTTTCGACCAGAGCTGATTCCCCAAATTGAAGCGGAGGTCAATAAGCTGATTGAAGCAGGGTTTATCCGCAAGGTAAAATATCAGACGTGGATAGCCAACATCGTTCCTGTTAAAAAGAAGAATGGGCAACTTCGCGTTTGCGTTGACTTTCGCGATTTGAATAATGCATGTCCAAAAGACGACTTCCCACTGCCTATCACTGAGATCATGGTCAATGCCACTACAGGACATGAAGCTCTATCTTTTATGGACGGATCATCGTGATATAACCAAATTCGAATGGCTCTGGCTGATGAAGAGATGACAGCCTTTCGAACTCCAAAAGGGATATACTGTTACAAGGTAATGCCCTTTGGACTGAAGAACGCTGGTGCAACCTATCAACGTGCCATGCAGAAGATTTTTGATGATATGTTACATAAACACGTCGAGTGCTATGTCGATGATCTCGTCGTCAAGTCCAAGAAAAGACAAGATCATTTGGAAGATCTAAAAGTGGTCTTTAATCGACTAAGAAAGTATCAATTGAAGATGAACCCTCTCAAGTGTGCATTTGGCGTCCTCGAGAAAGTTCCTTGGATTTGTGGTGAGACACTGAGGGATTGAAATAGATCAGTCAAAGATTGATGCCATTCAAAAAATGCCAAGGCCAAGAAATTTACACGAATTGAGAAGCCTTCAAGGTCGCTTGGCCTATATCCGGAGATTCATTTCCAACTTAGTTGGTCGATGTCAGCCTTTTCAAAGGTTAATGAAGAAAGGAGAAGATTTCAAGTGGGATGAAGCATGTCAAAACGCTTTTGACAGCATCAAAAAGTACTTGCTTAATCCCCCTGTTTTAGGCCCCCCTATAGCAGGAAAGCTGTTGATACTGTATATCGCTGCGCAAGAAAGGTCGCTTGGAGCGTTGCTAGCACAGGGAGGAAAAAAAGGGAAGGAACGAGCCCTTTATTACTTGAGCAGGACTCTGAATGGAGCTGAAGTAAATTACTCTCCAATCGAAAAGATGTGTCTTGCTCTTTTCTTCGCTATTGACAAACTAAGGCACTACATGCAAGCCTTCACAGTACACTTAGTAGTGAAGGCCGACCCTATCAAGTACATCTTGTCAAGACCGATTATTTCTGGACGCTTAGCCAAATGGGCAATCTCTCCAGCAATACGATATTGTCTATGTACCTCAAAAGGCGGTGAAAGGACAAGCATTAGCAGACTTCTTAGCAAGTCACCCAATTCCATCAGATTGGAAGTTATACGAGGATTTGCCTGACGAAGAAGTCTTCTATGTGGAAATCACGGAGCCTTGGACCATGTATTTCGATGGTGCAGCGCGAAGGAATGGAGCGAGGGCAGGCATTGTCTTTATTTCGCCAGAAAAACACATGCTCCCTTATAGCTTCACACTCCATGAGTTATGCTCGAACAACGTTGCTGAATACCAAGCGCTAATAATTGGCCTTCAAATGGCTATAGAGATCGGCATAACGTATATAGAAATCTATGGCGATTCAAAGTTGATTATCAATCAACTTTTGCTTGAGTATGATGTGAAGCATGAGGACTTGAAGCCTTATTTCAGCTATGCAAGGCAGCTGATGGGAAAGTTTGATAGCATTATGCTGGAGCATGTTCCAAGGTCAGAAAATAAGAGGGCAGATGCATTAGCAAATTTAGCCACCGCTCTAACGATCCCAGATGATGTGGCTATAAACATCTCACTTTGTCAAAAGTGGATCGTGCCACCAGCTGATGATGAACACCAAGAAATAAATATGATCTCCGTCTATGCCATTGAAGAAGAAGACTGGCGACAGTCTATTATAGAATACCTTCAGCATGGGAAGCTTCCCACAGATTCCCGGCGTAAGGCTGATGTACGAAGAAGAGCCTCCCGATTCATCTATTACAAGGAGACCCTTTATAGTCGTTCATATGAAGGACTGTTCCTTCGATGCCTTGGAAAAGAAGAGTCGATCAAAGCACTAGAGGAGGTGCATTCAGGCGTTTGCGGTGCTCAACAGTCAGGTCCAAAATTTCATTTCCAGTTAAAGAGGATGGGCTACTACTGGCCCACGATGATCCATGATTCAATGGAATATGCAAAGAAGTGTGAAGCTTGTCAGTTTCATGCAAACTTCATACATCAACCGCCAGAACCTCTCCATCCAACTGTTGCTTCATGGCCTTTTGAAGCTTGGGGGATTGATCTTGTTGGTCCAATAACACCTAAGTTGTCAGCAGGACATTCCTATATTCTGGCAGCGACAGATTACTTCTTGAGATGGGCCGAAGCAATCGCATTAAGAGAAGCCAAGAAAGAAAATGTAGTGGACTTCATTCGAACTCATATCATCTACCGATACGACATCCCGCATCGTATCGTGACGGATAACGGGATACAGTTTTCCAATAGCTTAATGGACAAGTTGTGTGAGAAGTTCAAGTTCAAGCAGTACAAGTCATCCATGTACAACGCTGCAGCGAATGGCCTGGCAGAGGCATTCAATAAGACATTGTGCAACTTGTTGAAGAAGGTAGTCTCTAAGACAAAAAGAGACTGGCAGGAAAGGATTGGTGAAGCGTTATGGGCTTACCGAACTATGCATCGCACTCCTACAGGAGTCACACTTTATTCCCTCGTCTATGGGGTTGAGGCTGTGCTCCCATTAGAAAGAGAAATTCCATCACTCAGGATGGCTGTATAAGAAGGGTTGACTACAGAAGATAACGCAAGACTACGTCTCCAAGAGCTAGAAGCGCTGGATGAGAGAAGACTAGATGCTCAACAGGCGCTGGAATGTTACCAAGCACGAATGACCAAAGCCTTCGATAAAAATCTCAGGCCCCGGTCATTTCAAGTTGGTGATCTAGTACTTGTTGTCCGAAGACCCATCATTACTACGCGACATACGGGAAACAAGTTCACACCTAAATGGGATGGTCCCTACATTGTCAAAGAAGTTTACACAAATGGAGCATACAAGATTGTTGACAAGGACGACTTAAGGATCGGCCCCATCAACGGAAAGTTTCTCAAAAAATTTTATGCATAAAATGTAAACACTCCCTATCGTAAGAGTATAAACTACATGTTGCTCCTGGCCCGCATGAGCTTAAAATGTGAACGGCCCAAAAAAAAATTAATAAACACTTTTGAACTACATTATGACTTGATCCCTCTTCATCATAAGGGTACGTAGGCAGCTTAAATGAAATTTTAAGTTCAGTCATAAAAGTTAAAAAAAAAAATCTATCCATGAATAAGGCTCTAATATTTTATTGATTGAATGAGAAAGAGCAACAAATAGATGATTCGCCTAACAAACGGAAAAATAGAGTCAGCAAAAAATAATACAGTTACAAAGGAATAAAGAGTTGATCAAGTCAAGGCTTCCATTTGTAGTTCCTCAGCTCTTCACGCGTAGCCTCTAAGTTTTCATAGAGTAGCGCCAAGGTCTTAGCATCTTCCTCGTCCACAATGGGGGCACACTCAATACCACTGATCTCATCACGGATCCGGGTCACCTCGAGCCCCTGCTGTTCTAAGGTTTTCTCCTTCTCATGAATCAAACTAGAAAGCTTCTCGAACTCGACTTTTGCATTTCGTAACTTAGCTTCTAGTTTCTTTATTTCCAGTGATGATTGCGTAAACTGTTGCTGTAGCACATCCTTTTCCTTAAGTAATTGGCTTTCCACAAGTCGCACCTTTTCTAATTCAGAATTTTTCTCCCCCAGCTGATGATCTCGACTTGTCGAAGTCAACTGGGTGGAATATGTGAACGCAAGTTTGTTGTACGTCTCCACCCTCTTGAAATAGTCACCTACGAGATTCTGGAGGAAAGTTAAATTGTTCGTCTGAGTCCCTGAAATGGCATCGAGTATCTTATGCGTTTCAGGCACAAGACTGGCGACATTTTCAAAAGATGTGCGTGCAATTTTTTGTTGCATAGCTTCCCACATGCCTTTGGCTGCCTGTTGTTTGAAATTGAAAATCACAAGGTCAGCACAAAACTGGGAAGCTTCAGAATCGCCAACAGTGGGTTTCTGTTGAGTTCGTTAAGAGCTTCCAGAAATTTGGAGAGGGCGATAAGAGGTTGTAGCTTCTTCCGATAATATCAATTTGGACATGCTCGCACGCCCGATAGCATTATCGACAGCATTAGGGCCCGTTAATGATTCCTCACTATGCTGTTCCTCAATTTCAAGATGGACATCATCCAGAGGAGACTACAAAAAAAAACACGCACACAATAAGAGCAATAAAAGACACTTGATAATCATTTGATTGAAAAATTCACGAACCAAGAGCAGCGGTTGCTTGGGAAATTGTGAAGCACTTGCGACCCCTTCAAAAAAATTGTCCACTCCGGCTGGAGACACTTTCGACTTTTTTGGCGCTATCTTCCAACAATGGTCTTGGGTGCTATTGTGGCTGGATTCACCATGTTCTGACTTATCTTGTTTAGGGGTGATGGCATCATTCTCAGGCAAGCGTATCTTCTTACCCCCATGATCACCTCCAGTGCTCTTGGGTAATTTAGGGCGGGCTGGAGAAGGAATTACACTACCTACTAACTTATGCGCGTTCTCTTCAAAGTAGTCACCATGCTTCTCCAACCACCAGTTTTTATACTGTTGGGAAACCTGCGTATGTGGGTCTAACGTGCGCGCTGGTAAATACACACGAGACAACGTACTACTTTTGGTGCAAATCCTCCAGTGGCGTTAAATATTTTCCAGGGTAAGAGCAGGCGGGTCTCCTCCTAAATCATTTGGCACATCTTGGTAAGAGCCAAACTGCCGACTGAATCGATAAGGACTATAAGATTTGATAATTAATAGGTCCCCGCACCGCGATGATAAGTATGATGAGCGCAGGCTAGGAAAATATGAAGATTGAGAAAAGGATAAGGCGTTGCTGTCTTCCAAAAGCTCGTGCTTATTTCTACCTTGGACATTTGCATGCCATATAATGGTTGCGCCCTTGTGGATTAATTCGCGAGCATCGAAGTCCCCAAAGTATTTTGAGCCGCCCTCGCCAGAAAAATCAACCATCTTAGGGCCCCGGACCTCCACCGGGACCAAGTAGTGTGTGTTGAAGTAATGGGCTAGCCAACCATAAATATAGTGCATAGGTAAGCAAACTTCCATGTGCCCGATCGGATTGGTAGCCTCTGTTATTCTTCCTAGCCCATGATATATATTAGCCAAAGTCGGGACGACAAGGCTAAAGATTTGTCCTTCAGCTATTAGACTAGCAACCCTAAAGACTCCGGGGCCAAGAAGTTGAGTTCCCTTACGAGGGAACACAAAGATGCACAACCAACATGATAGAAAGGCGGCTAGATATGTCTTTTCACGCCATTCATCTGGATCCTGAAATAATTTGTACTCGTTGCTCGTTCAGTCTCGAGGTTTGATCTTGGTACCATCCGGGTTATGAGTAAGCTTGGAACGAGAAGCTTTTCTCTGTTTTCGTGGGGGAGGTTTCTCGTACTTTGGAAGGCTATTGAACCAAAAGGAAATTCAAGACCCTATAGACACATGAGCATCAGTCTTTGAAGATGACCCTCGTTCATTCTTCGAAGAGGCTATTAGATAGTGCTCACAGCTCTTTGGAAGATGCTTATGCTTGCTCCGCGACCCAGTCAGTTCTTTCAAGCAAGGGATAACCTCCTCGTAAAACTTGCCTTTAATTGGAAGACCGCCAAAAGTCCATAAATCCCACAAAGAGATAGACAATTCACCTGCTGCAGTGTGGAGAGTATTTGTTGTTGGACACCAACCTTCAAGGAAAGCTCGAACCACGCCATTATTGCGGTCGTAAGTATAGAGGGAGGCCATCACAGCATTAAAAAGGCGAGTATGATAAAGTAGTTGTTCGTTTCGACCAACTACAAATTCAAGCCACTCCCAATAACGTGGAGTGAAAGTAAATTCTCCAGGAATCTTCATTATGGGGTTCCAACGAGTTTTGCCTTCTATCAAGCGACGCCCCAAAGTTAACTCTGGGTCTCGATTAGGGGCTTTATTGTGGAGTGAAGATTTCAAAATCCATACCTTGTTGTTTGAATTTAAGGGCTTCTCTGTCGACAGTTCATGTGGAAAGACAGCACCCGAGTCAGGCCATAAAGGTGAAAGAGGACCAGACATCGGCTCCTTAGCAAGAAGTGAAAGCCCATTTTTAATCGGTTGATCCTTATCCTTCAGGATGACGAGATATTTTTGTCCTGAAGAGATGTGTTTGACAAAGTGCACCATGGTTCTAAAAAAAAAAAAGGGAAAGAGAAAAGTTTAGTCATACAAAAGAAGTAAAAAAAAAAAAAGAAATCATAAGTGGACTATAAAAAGGAAAAAAAAAAGGGAGAGTTCCATTCTGATGCAAAGTAAGGGGTGAACACTGAGGGCTCGTTACTCGTGATGGTCCTACTATAATCACCCCTACACTTGCTTCTGTTTTCGACTCGGAGGTTGCATGATACTTTGTGGCGAAGTGGGGGGATAATCACCCATACACTTGCTTTTGTCTTCAAATTGGACGTGGCAAATAAAGTTTCCTGAAAGAGAGTGACAAGACAAAAAGAAAAAAAAAAACTTTATTTACCTTAGTGGTTGGATGAAAACAGTTGAAAGAGGTTGCAAGTAAAGTTTCCTGAAAAATAAGAAAGAAAAAGTTAGCAAAAAAATAAAAAAAATAAAAAAAATAATTAAAATAAAAAAGAAAAAAAATATTTGTACAAAAAAAAGGGAAAAAAATAATAAGTTTGCAAAAAAAAAAAAAAAAAAAAAAAAAAAAAAAGAAGAATAAAAAAAAAAAGAGAAAAGAAAACATAAATATATATATATATATATATAAAGTGGGTGGGCCACCCTTGTTTATATATATATATATAAAGAAGACAAGGTTGGTAGATCACCCACGTTTCTTTTAAATATATATATATATATATATATATATATATATATATATATATATAATAATAATAATAGTAAAACAAAAAAAAAAAAAAAGAAACCTTTTACCCCAGTTCCCTCATTATTTCACCTCTCTCACTCTCAGACCCTCCATCTTCCTCACATACCCCCTCGTCTACCTACCTCCGATGAGCTCACAGACGGCGACGTGGCTTGGATAGAGCAACTGACGGCATGCAGCGACTTCCGGCGACAGGGGGCAGCAGATTCTTGAAGACAGACGTGCTGTTGGAGAGGAATTTTGAGTTCCCTCAATTCAGATCTGATCTCCGATTCGGCAATGGACGGCGGTTTGACGGCGGACGATTTACCTCGGAGATCCGGCAATGCCAGGCGGCGGTGGAGTCAACAAACAGCAGCTCGATCTTGTTTCGTCCAAGGTTTGAATGTTGAGCACCCATCTTGCCCAATATTTATAGGAAAAAGTCGAGGATTTAGATTTGCAGATCCAAATTTGAAAATCACGGATTTAAAATCTAATAAAGATGGAATCTGAGATTCATGTGTGCTAAGTGTTGAATCTATTATCCCATTTGGCTCGTTAGATTTGATCTATATCATATTCAAGAATCAAAGTTAAAAAAAAAAAAAAAAAAAAGAGACGAATCCATTGAAGCTTGGCTAGATTTATGCTAAAAAAATTAGCTTGAATGTCTAATTTGATTTGGATTTTCGAATTGTATTTTGAAAGCCGGATTTTTGATTCAATATTCATAGTGGAATGTTGAGCATATCTCAAATTTTTACTCAGTTTAGAGTAAATTTCAAATTCAAAATGTCAATCCAAATTCAAGTCAAATTACATCCAATCCAAGGCCTTATTCTCTTCAAGTCCATTTCAAAACAAGTCAAAAAAAAAAAAAAAAAAAGAAGCTTGTTGAAGGATAAATTTCAAATTTCACCTAAACTTCAACAAAAATTAGAATTTGGGCACCTCCAGATTTCTTCAAATTCAAGCCAAAATTGGAGAGTCAAAATCTTGAGGTCTTGGAGGAATTAAAGCTATATTTCAAAAAAAAAAAAAAAAAAAAAAATTTGGGCATAATCCAAATTTAATCCCAAATCAAATTCAAGTTCTATTCTAATTCCAAAATATAATTGGGTAGACTTTTACTTTAAAAAAAAAAAGGTAAAATTTGGGCATAATCCAAATTTTATCTAAAATTAAATTTGGAGTAAATTTCAAATTTATTCCAAGTGCAAACAAAAATTTGGGTATTTCAAATTCAAGTTTCAAATTCAAAGTTCAGTGGTAGGTTCTAAACTATGCCCTAAAAAATTGGGTATAATTTGAATACTACTTGAAATTCAAATTAGATAGAATTCAAGTTTTGAATAAAGGAGAATATAAATTCCACCGAAATTCAAATCAAGGTTTGATGCCAAGTAAGAAAATCAAAATTATGACCCAAATCCATATTTTGATGAATTGGCACATCAAATGGAGTCAAATTTAGGAGCAAACACCTTAAATTTTGATTCCAAAATTATCTTTTTCGAGATTCACTCACACATACTAGTGCATAAATCTCGAAAAGGGGGCATTTGTTGGAATAGAAATTTTGGCCAATAAAAAATTGCCATGTCATTAATTAAAATTAGTGACAAAATTATTTATTTAATTAGGGATTATTTAAATTTGCAAGTATCCCTAAATTAAATTAAAGTAAATCCCAATGTGCAATTGGGTTATATGAAATTTGGGCCAATTTTAGACTAAGCCCAAATAGGAGGCTCTAATCCAGCAAAGTCTAGGCCCAAAGTCAATAAGTCATAGCCCACAAGGCTAGGCCCAAGGTTAATCAGGCTCAGTCTAAGGACCAGGCTCAAAGTCCACCAGGCCCAGTCCAATAGTCAAGCCCAAGCCCATCTGGAGGCCCTAGGGAACTCTATAAATAGAGAGCCCCTCATCCATTTTGAGAGTTCAGAAATTGGAGATCTCAGAGAGAATTCAGAAACAAAGGCTAACTCTTTGAGCTCTTGAAGATCAAACACCTCCTGAACAAAGAACACTTCTTCGAAGATCAAGAACACTTCTTCGAAACCCCAAGAATCCATTGAAGCTTCAATCTCGAGAATAAGCTCTACAGCCCTCGAGTGAAACATACAAGCAAGAGAGAGAATCAGAGGATCAAGTATTAGAGATTGTATTCCACTACATTCAAAATCAATACAAATACAAAGTTTCATTTGCACGTGTACTTATTTCTTCATCGAAATTCTCGTGTAAACAACATTCACCAATCATTTTTCAATTATTATAAAAAAATTATTATTTTTTAAATACATTCACCTATAATCTTCTTAATCATGATCTCAAAAAAATTATTTTTTAAAAATACATTTACCAATCAATTTTTATTTTTTTCTTAAATATTTCTTTCTCCTATTTTTTTTTTAATTTTAATTATTATTTTTTTTTCAAATACATTAATCAAACATTTCATTTTTATAGTCTTCTTATTTTTCCATTTCTTTGATTAGTCTTTTTAATTTTTATTTAAAAAAATATTTCTAAACACTTCACTTTATATGATATAAATTAGACATTTATTATTCGAGATGAATAAATCATTTATTATTTTTATTCATTAATTTTATAATTTTATTAATCTAGGAATTTGAAAAAAAAAAACAAAACAAAACAAGGTCAAGCATATTTTAAAATTTTTTGGAGATGGGTCGAAGGCATCCAAAAAAAAAAAAAAGCTCCATCATAACTTTGTCCCTATAAGGAAAAATTGTCATCTCTATATGAAAGTAACTAGGCATGGTAAGAAAGTTAAGAAGTCGTTTCTAAGTACTTGAAATCTTTGAAAATTTAATATGGTGGGAAAAAAAAGAGGGGCAAGACTTGGGTGCTACCTGGGCAGCACTCAAAGTCTGTGCAGCCCACATCTAAGCCACACACTTTCCTTAAAAAAAAAAACAAAAAAAAAACAACAACAACAACAACAACAACAAAAAACAACAAAAAATTTTCAAATCCAATGGTAAGAAAGTAGGCTGCACAGACTTTGGGTGCTGCCCAAGCAGCACCCAAGTTTTTTCAAAAAAGATGGTGAAAAGCATTAAAGAGAAAAGGTAAAAGAGACCATGCATAAGAGGAGAAAAGGATCAATGATAGAAAATGAAAGGCTGTCTTGAGGTGTGAAAGAGGGAAAGAAGAAAACAAAAGGGTTAAGAGAGAAAGAAAGAGAGAGGCTTTTGTGGGGTTTAAGCAAAAACAAAATGGGAGATGCTATTCCAAGCACTTCTCTTTCACTTTCACTTATTTCTTTCATAACTTGTATCTTTCATTAGTTTATAAATTTTAAGAAGTTTTATTTTGATTTCATCATTCTTATCTTAATCAATGTTCCGTTACACGTTAGCTTTATTTTGTAAATATTCTATTTTGATCTCTAAACTTTTATATAAAATCGTTTTGCTTACCATCATTAATCTTAAGTCACATTCATTTCTAATATCGATATATATTGTTCAAATTAAAGTTCATGGGATGGCATATTGAATTTTATTTTCTTTATATATCATTGTCAAATTATATGAAAAATAAGGTTAAATTATAAGTTAGGTTATAAACTTTTAAAGTAGAAACAATATTGAAAGTTTAAGAATCTATAAGATAACTATGAAAGTTTAGGGACCAAAATTGTAATTTAATTAAAATATAAATATTAGAATTTAACAACAATAAAAGAAGTTGAAACCCAAAATCAAAGCATTTGAAAGTATATATTGAAAATAAGGTTTGATTTTTTTTTTTTTTTAACCTCTCTCCATTAGATTAAAGTCAATTTCCTTATTGGTTTTGGTGAAGACCACCAATACCAAACTCCATGTATATTTTTTTTTTTTGTATATATTGTCACCATACGCAAGTATTTGGAGTTTCCCATTATCTTAGAATCCTTTCCATTTCACTTAAATTAAATAACATCGCTCCTGTTTACACGTAATTTCAACAAAGAAAGGGAAATGAGACACGTGTAAATGAATTTAATTTGTATTAATTTGAATGTAGTAGAGTACAATCTCTAATGTTTATCCTCTGATTCTTTCTCTCTTATGTACAAATGTCTTGAGGGCTTTGCAGCTTATTCTCGAATGTGGATTTGTTTCGAGGGCTTTGCAGCTTGTTCTCGAATGTAGATTTGTTTCAAGGGCTTTGCCGCTTGTTCTCGAATGTGGATTTGTTTCGAGGGTTTTGCAGCTTGTTCTCGAATGTGAATTTATCTCGAGGGCTGTAGAGCTTATTCTCGAGATTGAAGCTTCAATGGATTCTTGGGATCTCAAAGAAATGTTCTTGATCTTTGAGGAATTGTTCTTTATTTAGGAGGTGTTTGATCTTCAAGAGCTCAAAGAGTTTTCTAGCCTTTGTTTTTGAATTCTCTCTGAGATTTCAAATTTCTGAACCCCCAAATGGAGGAGGGGGCTCTCTATTTATATAGTTCCCTAGGGCCCCCAAATTGGCTTGAGCATGACTGTTGGACTGGGCCTGGTAGACTTTGGGTCAAAACTCCTCTAGACTGAGCCTTATTGACCTTGGGCCTAGACTTTGCTGCATTAGGGCCTCCCATTTAGACTTTGTCTAAAATCGGCCCAAATTTCATATAACCCAATTGCATATTTGGATTTGCCTTAATTTAATTTAGGGATACTTGCAAATTTAAATAATCCCTAATTAAATAAATAATTTTGTCATTAATTTTAATTAATGACATGACAATTTTTGATTGGCCAAAATTTCTATTCCAACAAATGCCCCCTTTTCGTGATTTATGCACTAATATGTGTGAGTGAATCTTGAAAAAAGATAATTTGGAATCAAAATTTAAGGTATTTGCTCCTAAATTGTACTCCATTTGATGTGCCAATTCATCAAAATATGAATTTGGGTCATAATTTTGATTTTCTTACTTGACATCGAACCTTGATTTGAATTTCGTAGAATTTATGTTCTCCTTAATTCAAAATTTGAAATTTATCTAATTTGAATTTCAAGTAGTATTCTAATTATACATTTTTTTTTTATTTAGGGCATAGTTTAGAATCTACCAATGAATTTGAATTCGAAGCTTGAATTTGGAGTGTCCAAATTTCACTCTTTGAGATAAAAGTCTACCCAATTATATTTTGAAATTGGAATAGAACTTGAATTTGGATTTCAATCAAATTTTGATTTGGGATAAAATTTGGATTATACCCAAATTTTACTTTTTGAGATAAAAGTCTACCCAATTATATTTTGGAATTGGAATAGAACTTGAATTTGGACTTCAATCAAATTTTGATTTGGGATAAATTTTGGGTTATGCCCAAATTTTACTTTTTGAGATAAAAGTCTACCCAATTATATTTTGGAATTGGAATAGAACTTGAATTTGGACTTTAATCAAATTTTGATTTGGGATAAAATTTAGATTATGTCCAAATTTTACTTTTTGAGATAAAAGTCTACCCAATTATATTTTGGAATTGGAATAGAACTTGAATTTGGACTTCAATCAAATTTTGATTTGGGATAAAATTTGGATTATGCCCAAATTTCACTTTTTGAGATAAAAGTCTACCCAATTATATTTTGGAATTGGAATAGAACTTGAATTTGGACTTCAATCAAATTTTGATTTGGGATAAAATTTGGATTATGCCCAAATTTCACTTTTTGAGATAAAAGTCTACCCAATTATATTTTGGAATTGGAATAGAACTTGAATTTAAACTTTAATCAAATTTTGATTTGGGATAAAGTTTGGATTATGCCCAAATTTTTCTTTTTTGAGATAAAATTCTACCAAATTTGAATTTTGGATTTGGAATAGAATTTTAATTTTGCTTATAGTCAATTTTTTAATTTGAGATTAGATATGACAAAATTTAAATTGAGATGATATCCTGCCCGATTTTGATTTGAATTTTGGAATAGAACTTGGATTTGAATTTGTAGTCAACTCATCCCAAAATTCAAGCTTTAATATCACAAAATTTGAATCCTGTATGATCTTTGGATTCAAATTGGTTTTGATTTGATCTTCTTAGCATTATCTTTGAATTCAAATTAGATGTGATTTTATCTTTTCCTCCACTATAAATAGAGGAGATGGGTCTTCCATCAATTCACATCAACAAAGAGGGAGTGGAGCTTCACACTGAAGAATGAAGAATAGACAAGTCCCAATTTTTTTTCTTCTTTTTTTTTTTCACGTTTTTTTCATGTTTTTTTAAATTTTTTTTTTACATTTGCAAGATTTGCAAATACTTTTACTATAGAAGAGAATATCGTAATCCACAAAAAGGTAAACAGGTAGGAATTTTTTTTAGACAATATATATGCCCTCTTGTTTTTTTTTTTTTTTTTTAATTTTATTCTTGCTTGCAGCTAAGATGTCTTCTTCAACTTTGAGATGTCTTCTTCAACTTCGAAGGTGACCAACCCTTGATTCAGGCGGAATTAAGGATGACAACTTTTGGCAGCTTCGACGTCTTCTTTAACTTCGAAGGTGACCAACCCCAGATTCAGGCGGAATTAAGGATGACACCTTTTGGAAACTTCGACGTATTCTTTAACTTCGAAGGTGACTAACCCCTGATTCAGATGGAATTAAGGATGACACCTTTCGGCAACTTCGACGTCTTTTTTTACTTCGAAGGTGACGAACCCCTGATTCAGGCAGAATTAAGGATGACACTTTTCGACAACTTCGACGTCTTCTTCAACTTCGAAGGTGACCAACCCCTGATTCAGGCGAAATTAAGGATGGCACCTTTCAGCAACTTCGACGTCTTCTTTAACTTTGAAGGTGACCAACCCCTGATTCAGGCGGAATTAAGGATGACACCTTTCGACTTTGTTTTACCCTTAGAAGTGACCAAACCCTAACTCATGTGGAGTTGAGGGCAATCTCGTCTTACCTATGGAAGACCCGACCTTGACTCAGGTGGAGTTGAGGGCGGTTTTATTTCACTTTTAGAAGACCAAACCCTAACTCAGGTGGAGTTGATGGTTGTCTTCCTTTGGCTTCAACATTTTTTTTCACTTTTTTTTGCAATTTTTTTTCTTATTTTTTTTAGGAAACTTCATTTCAATATTTCTACAAATAACTCTCATCTACCATCTAGGTAAATAAAGACTTAATCTCTTTTGTGAATCTCTCTTTCTTTCTTTTGTGAAGTTTGTAAAGCAAACATAAGGGTGACCAATTCTCGACATTTTTCTCTCTACGATTCATCTTAGGAGTTCATAGTGACCAGTGATGGTCATTTTTTTTCCTTGTAATCCAAGATTAGAATTCATCTTTGCAATGAAGAGGTACAAAGCCTCTAATCTTGAAGATGAAATGGCGCTGAATCCCTCTGAACGGATTTTGAATTTGACGAGCCGAAACAGTCGAACTTAAGCAAACGAAATGTGAACCCCTAACTTGCAGCTTGTGAAGATGCTTGAACCTTAGGAAAGTAAGCAATGAACTAACTTGAAGGGAACAAAGCTCTATCGTATGCATCCAACTTGCATCGTTTTGATTCATGGGGGTGGAAATGCTTTTTTTTTTTAGAAGGAGAATGAGCTTAAAGATTTTTTTTTTCTTTAAGCTGCCTACGTACCCTTTGAGTGGAAGAGATCAAGTCATAACGTAGTTCAAATGAATACATTTTTTATTAGGGCCATTCACCTTTTAAGCTCATGCGGGCTAGGAGCATCATGCAGTTTAGGCTCTTGCGAGAATGAGCTTTCTTTACATTTTAGATGCTTTTGTCTTCATCATTGTCTTGATCAGATCCTTCATTTGTAGGATTTATTACGATGATGACATTATTCTTCACCTTCAAGGAACCTTCCGTGTTTGTGAGAACGGAAACTTCCTTTCATACGAGAAGGAACAAGATTGTGAATCTTTTTGTCATTGTTCACTTCATCGAACAGTTCTTCCTTCAAGGGTTTCATCTTCCTTTCATGTTGATCGCTTGTTGCTTTGAGACGATCAAAGACAGATGTTGAAGGTCGATTTTTCCTCGATGTGGAGACGCTTAGCCTTTGGAAAACTACTGTTCGAGTTAAGACAGAAGTTGGACTTTGGTTTTCTTCTTTTATTGCGTCCATACTCATCCTTTGAAAAATTGAAGGTCGAGTAGTTGAAGGCTTGATGCGATCAAAGACGAAAATTCTTTGCTCGGCTTCTTTTGAATCATGAACTTCTTCCTTATTGGTGCAATATGAACATGCCAAATAGTCCTCCCCTTTTTCCACTGAAAGGAAGTCTCTTGAGAAGAATTCTTTTAAGGTCACCGGTTGGCGAGGTTGAGAATGTTTTTTATTCTATTTCCCATTTGATTTAGGTTTCCTTGGATTATTCTTTCTTTGATACTTGTCCTTTCGTCTGTGGCTTCTAAATTAGCGAGACTCGTCTGAAGCTAAATTTTACCTTTGCTTCTTCACACGAGTCACAAGAACCTGACATTTGTCTTTATCATCAGTAAGTTTGACCATGTCTTGAAGTTCGTTTCTTGGTACCTCATGTTGAAACCAAATAGATACAGGTTTCAGGGTTCCAAATTGAACTAGGTGCACCTCCTGATCATGAAGCGGACTAGAGTGTATTTGACTGCATGTGTCTGTTGCTATTGCAGCATGATTTGATTGAGCTATTTCATTAAGGTCCAGCTCTAATTTTCCCTCTTTAGCTAATCTTAGAATTAGCTCTTTTAGAACGAAACACTTCTCCACTAGATGACTGATGACTCGATGATACTTGCAATAGTTGGGATCATCGATTTTGTCATCTCTTCCTGCCGTTTACACTCTGGAAGTTCGATCAGTCGTGTGTCCAGTAATTGTTCCAACATGACAGGAATGTCAGAATCAGGAAAATGATAGACTTTTTTCTGTCTTTCCTTCAAAGTTAAGCGATGTCTTTCATTTTCTGGTTGCTTTTTAGTCCTCTTGTCTATCGAAGACAACTTGAGTGGAGTTGTATTTACAACCATAGATTCTTCAGAAGTTGCTTCAATGTTCTCTCCCTCTTTCGTCATGTTAGAGAGTAGAAGGTTTTTGCCTCCTTGATTAGCAGTACTTAGCTCCATGTCGTGGGCACAAGTTGCTAGTTCTTCAAAGGTGCAAGGTTTTATACCTTGGAGGATGTACAGAAGCTCCCAGTGCATGCCTTGAATGCACATATCCACAGCTGACAGTTCAATGAGACGATCTTTACAATCGAGACTCATGGCTCTCCAACGATTTATGTAGTTGACAATGGGTTCACCTTTTCATTGTCTAGTGTTGGTGAGCTCGATTATGCTGATGGTTCGTCTTATGCTGTAAAAAGCAGTTGAGAAATTCTTTTTCCAACTGTTCCCAACTGTCTACTGACTCAGGCTCTAGGTCAGTGTACCAGTAAAAAACATTCCCCTTTGGTGTTCGGACGAACTGTTTGACCAGTAGATCTCCTCGTGTACCAACATTTTCACATGTTTCAATGAAATGAGCAACGTGTTGCTTAGGGTAGCCTCCTCCATCATATTGCTGGAACTTTGGTGGTTGGAATCCAGTTGGCATCCTCAAACTATTAATTCTCTGAGTATATGGTTTAGAGTACAAGAGAGAACTTTGAGGAGCCCCACCATATTGAGTTGTAATGGAGTTTGTTATCATGTCCTGAAGTTGTTGGACAGATAGTGAAGCGATCGAAGTGGAGGGGGGTTGTAGTTGATCTTCTTGTATAACAACTTTTCCTTTATTGCGATCTTTGACGGCAAGAGTTTGACTTGATTCAGCAACATATTGGTTTTCAATCTGGGTCTTTAAGTATGCGATTTGAGAATCTTTTTCTTCAATCGCCTTCATCAAGATGTTGATTTTCTCCTGCATCTTTTCCATTCTTTCTTCCATAGTGTTTGTTTCAGTCATCATGACAGACACTACGTCATAATCGAAATCGAACAAAGGGTTACACTTGACTAGGAACTTGTCGTTAGTCAATGCCCCCGGCAGTGTCGTTACTTCACCTTCTTCCAACCTTAGTTCATTGGAGCAACTATGGGAAATAGAACGTGTGTACGAATTGCTCATGACAGAGATCATCGGAGAAGTCTTCTTGCACGTCATCACCTCTCTTGTGCTTTGAGATGAGAAAAATAGATGAGAGGTAGAGATGGTCCCACTAGGCGTGCCAATTTGTTTACACGTAATTTGAACAAAGAAAGGGAAATGAGACACGTGTAAATGAATTTAATTTGTATTAATTTGAATGTAGTGGAGTATAATCTCTAATGTTTATCCTCTGATTCTTTTTCTCTTATGTACAAATGTCTTGAGGGCTTTGCAACTTATTCTCGAATGTGGATTTGTTTCGAGGGCTTTGTAACTTGTTCTCGAATGTAGATTTGTTTCGAGGGCTTTGCCGCTTGTTCTCGAATGTGGATTTGTTTCGAGGGCTTTGCAGCTTGTTCTCGAATGTGAATTTATCTCGAGGGCTGTAGAGCTTATTCTCAAGATTGAAGCTTCAATGGATTCTTGGGATCTCGAAGAAGTGTTCTTGATCTTTGAGGAAGTGTTCTTTGTTCAGGAGGTGTTTGATCTTCAAGAGCTCAAGGAGTTTTCTAGCCTTTGTTTCTGAATTCTCTCTGAGATCTCAAATTTTTGAACCCTCAAAATGGATGAGGGGGCTCTCTATTTATAGAGTTCCCCAGGGCCTCTAGATGGGCTTGAGCTTGACTGTTGGACTGGGTCTGGTAGACGTTTGGTCAAAACTCCTCTAGACTGAGCCTTATTGACCTTGGGTCTAGACTTTGCTGGATTAGGGCCTCCCATTTGGGCTTTGTCTAAAATCGGCCCAAATTTCATATAACCCAATTACATATTTGGATTTGTCTTAATTTAATTTAAGGATACTTGTAAATTTAAATAATCCCTAATTAAATAAATAATTTTGTTATTAATTTTAATTAATGACATGGCTATTTCTGATTGACCAAAATTTCTATTCCAATAGCTCCAATTTTCAACCACCAAAAAAAATGTGAGAAACAATTGGAAGTTTTTTTTTTTTTTTTTGTTTAAAAAATAAAACTCAACCAATAAACAAAACGTGGATGGTCATGCATCAGTTATCTAAATTTAATCGTTAATATGAGCACAACTTAATAGTTAATGCATTAATAGTCTTTCTTATAGGTTAAATGTTCGAAACTCCATCTCACGTAATGTTAAGTCTAAAAAAATCTCTCTCGTATAGGTTAAATCAGTTTTTTAAGTATTTTTTACAAATTGCACCCCTTATAATTTTTCCTCATATAATCCAAAAATTAAAGACATTTTAATTATATTTTTTTCCCAAGTTTTATGTTTAATTTATATTTAATTAGTTAATTATACATTATTATTGAGATGAACGATTTTCAGTTGATGAGACTAAACTAAGCGATTTTGAGTTGTTGATTGAAAATGAAGACAATATATTCGAAAAAAAAGTTGATTAATTGTGATGATATTTACAAGCTAGAAAACATCATCTGAAAAAGTGGTAGGGCAATATAGAGAAGTGACTCAATCTTCGTTTCCATCTGGATGACCACCTCCATTCAAATCCAAGAGTCGATATATGAACGTTAAATTCTCCAAACACCTTCTACCAAGTGGAGTCATGTGGAGTAAATTGTGCCGAAATAACTAACAAGTGAAATCAAATTTAAGCAAGTCAATTTCTAATTACATCATCTAGGCAACCCTAAAAAAGATTCTTACCAAATAATGATATGATGCTCCTAGTTGTGTGATGTATTTTCTTGTAATTGCAACATACCATTGATCATAATTATGCCCAACATTGGCTCCCCCATTGATTAATTGTCCGCGAATAAGGAAATTTTCTCTTCTTCCTTAGATTTCTATAATAAGGGCTAAATATGCTACCTAATCTCATTCTTGTCTGCCCCGTAGGTCGTATGAGTGCAATTGCATGTCCTTATTACAAGGTATAAAAACATCATGCACCCACCGAAATTGTCTCATTATACGTTCTGGGAACCACTCAACTACATGAAAACACATGAGTGGAGCTCTGGCTGCCCATATGTGACTACCAACAATGCAATATTTCGGCAAGATTTGGAAAAGATGGTTATAAGACTCCCAAATAATCTGCATAATTTTTTGAACATAAGTTCACCAACATTAACTAAAATAAAAATAATTTGATTAAAAACAATACATAAAGGAACTTAATGATCCCTGATCAGGCCTCATTGTATCTAACATATATCTGTACTGGACCAACACATGTGTAGGCGATTTGGTAACTGAAAATTCGTCGTTCCATCTACAAATATATTAAATTGAATATTAGTGTAACGTAGGTAAAATGTATGACTATAGTTAAACTCATTAAAGTTTCTTACCGTATTGCCAATGGTCTATCTCCCAACTGATTCTCGTATCGATGTAATCGTCGAGGTGCCAGAAAAGGGAATCGATCCCATGCCCAGACTTGTAAAAGTATAAGGGGCTCGCCCAAATCCTTCGCATTTATCACTGCAACTTTGCATAGTTGTCTATAGAGCCACGCAAGACATCCTGTGCCCCAGCTATACATCCCTGCGTCATGAAAATCTGCTAGTATAGGGAGATACATCAAGTGGACCCAAGTTTTAGACTTATTTGAGAAGAGCACACCTCCTATGAGTGACAAAATATATGCGCGGGCATATCGTTGGAGGTCGTCTTCATTGGCGTCCTTTGGTAGATGCACAAAATTGTTAAACTGGACAGCCAACCAAGGCAAGCTGAGGCGACCTCCTTTCAGTACATCATCATTTATCGTAACTCCCAATAGGTCATGACAAACATTAAACCAGTTATACTCGAGTGAACCGATAAATGCTCGGCCATTAACAGGTAGTCCAAACTGGATGGCTACATCATGTAGTGTGATCATGCACTCCCCGTGTGGCAAGTGGAAGGTGTGTGTCTCCTGTCGTTAGCGCTCCACCAGTGCAGTCAGTAAATGCCAATCATATTGAATAAGTTTGATGCAAGAAACACCATAGAATCCAGACGCTTGTAAAGATGACTCGATGAAGGGGTCTGGTTGTTCAACCAACCTCCTTAATACAACTTTTCGACGCCTACAATGTAATAATGCACCAGAAAATATATCTTCCCAGGCTAATGAACTGATGGTTCATACGGTCCGGTAGTAATGTCGTTTTCCATCTAATAATATTTAAATAGACAAAAAATAAATATTACTAATTCAAATAGTTTGAAGATGATAACAAGTTTGCATTGAATATATATGAGCGACATATGTTTGACATTAATGAAAAAACTGTGTTACACACTATTATTTTACATTACAGAAGCATTGAGTTCACAAAAACCTAGAAACTAATCAAAACGTCTAGGCGCTTGACTGGGACACTTCCGTCGATTATGTCCTTAAGCCCCCCGCCCGCTCACGCTCCTTACCAACAACCCGGCGCTTCGCCGGAACACACCATAGGTTAGTCCAACAACCAGTGGGCTCCTCGCTGCTGGACATTAGCAGAAAAAAGTGAGTGAATAACCAGTCCCATGCAAGTTGCTCAATCGGTTTCCTTTATCTTGTTGCAGAAATATGCAAAAAAGAAAGGCTTCTATTCTTGTGAATTAGAAAGCACTAAAAAAACTTATGCATAGAACTTGCTATCTTTTTTATTTCTTTTTTCAAAGTCATATAAGAAATGAGTGAGAGATGAAATGAAGTATTCATCTCCATCTCTCTTAACTAACGAAAAATCGAAATGAGCAAATTTTGGATTCTCAAAATTGAGAATTTTTTTTAGAGAAATGGTTTTCTCCGCTATTTGAAGAATTTCGTTTGCATCTTTTGACGCATGCTCTTTGTAAAGCCAAATCCCGTTTGCCCAAATTTTTTGTTGCGGACTCGGAACCAGGAGTGGTAGTTGGTGTAATACCGCAACAGACGGGCCCTAGCCTGAGAATTCGAGCAAGAAGAACTCTCGTGCTCTCTAGCGGTAAGCAGTTGAGCGGGATGAGCCGCCTTGTTTTTCGAAAGAGATCGAAGGACAGGTTCCCCCTAGCCTCCCCCAGGGGGGGCGAGTCTCAATTCAAGATCGAGAGAGATCTCCTCTTCAGATTCTTAGGAATATATATATATATATATTACATATTTGAATCCTATTCAAATCTTATAAAATATCCTACAATATATATTTAATCTATTTGAATCTCATTTAAATATATATATTTTCCTTTAATGTATCCAATACATTATTTATTTTAATATTTCATAATCAAATATATATATATATATATATATATTACATATTTGAATCCTATTCAAATCTTATAAAATATCCTACAATATATATTTAATCTATTTGAATCTCATTTAAATATATATATTTTCCTTTAATGTATCCAATACATTATTTATTTTAATATTTCATAATCAAATACAGTAAATATATTTTCTTCTTTTATATTTAATATATCAAATATTAATTTGAACATTTCAAATTAAATATGGATTTGAATATTTCAATTTTTTCTTTCAACTAAATTAATCTTTTAATATTACTATGAGCTAGCAAGAGGATTTTATGAACCTACAGACTATAAGGTCCAATAATGATACAAAATTAAGTAATTAAACTCTTTAATCAATTAATTTTCATTCATTAACTCTAGGTCACTCTACTATAGACATAGAGTTGCACTCTTATGCACTATAAGACAAGTTGTGTCCATGGATATAACCATTACATGCAAGTCGATCCTTCACGATTTGTTCGTAATTACAACTGGCTCGAAAGTCCGTTTTACCCCTGTAATTATATCTTATACCTTAAGTACTTCTGATATTCTAATGAACAATTTGTTTATGATCCAATCATAAACCAAGTCCCTCTCAGGGAAGTGAGAAGTGAGGGCCTCATTGTTCAAGCCTCGAAATCGGTACTTAAGGAAACTACTCATCTACTTTCTCTATAATGGGAAGGATGAATTTCATCTTATGAAACTTATGTTCCCAACTTCCTATTTGGTCAAGTCCCCAAAATGGTAAGCTTATTGAATCGGCTACAAAAGTCACTCTCACCCATGTAAATCAAAGGACAGTCCCTTACAGGCAAGAGTTCATAACTCACATAGGGTTAAGATTGAGTTGCTTACGATCATCTTGTGAAATTTTAATTTTCTTAATTAACATATTTATAAAGAGAAATTAAATATTTCGTGATCCAGTTTTATACAAACTCAATGTATAAGATACCCCCACTCACATGTTTCCACATGAACCATTCAAATCAAATCGTTTGTAACTGTTACAAACTGGGTCGTATCAATAGTGTTATCTGGATAAGACACCCAACCTTACTCATATATTATAGATTGTTTAGATTATTTCTTGAACATGATCCTCTTGTATGCCAACTAAATATTGTTCAAGATTACACCAATAACCTAAAATTTTTATATAATGGATATTATAAATTGCAATAAAAATAATAAAATAATTATTAAATATTAAAACATTAATTATGAGGCTTTAGGGCATAAATCCTAATAGAGCATACGTAAAAAGCATGTGAAAATGTTCTCAATCTAATATTCATATCAAATTAATATCAAATTTAGGGTAAAATAGGAATAACAAAAAGCTTAGGCTCTATTTGATAACCATTTGGTTTTTTATTTTTAGTTTTTGAAAATTGTGCTTGTTTACATCATTTTTCTACAATGACTTTCATCTTTCTTAAGAAAACATTTGAATTCTTAGTCAAATTTCAAAAACAAAAACAAGTTTTTGAAAACTGCGGCCCTATTTGATAACCATTTGGTTTTTGAAAATTAAGCTTATAAATATTACTTCTACCTATGGGTGTCCATGTTTTCTTATCTACTTTTTACATATGTTTTCAAAAACCAAGTCATGTTTTGAAAGCTAAAAAAAAAAGTTTTTAAAGACTTGTTTTTGCTTTTGAAATTTGGTTAGAAACTCAAATATTTCCTTAAGAAAGATGGAAACCATTATAGAGAAGATGAAAACCATTGTAGAGAAATTGGGAGAAAAACAAGCATATTTTTCAAAAACAAAAAACTAAGGGGGTGTTTGGAGCACTGTGTTAGGTTTGGATGTTTTTGGAATCCAACACACCCATTCTCATGTTTTTGGATGTTTAAAACTCAATGAGTTTAAAAAACAACCCCATGGTTTTGAATAGTGAAACACGGTGGTTTGAAGTTCCAACACACCCATTCTCATGTTTTCTTCTCTCTCTCATCTCTCACTCTCACGTTTTAATTCGAAACACTAATCTCTGATCGACTTTCCTGTCCTTCTCTCCATCTCTCTCACTTTCTCTCCATCGTCTGCTTCCCTCATCGTCGACCAACTCTCCTCCATCTCTCTCGATTTCTCACCACTGCCTGCTTCTCTCATTGTCGATCGACTCTCCATCTCTCTCGATTTCTCTCCACCAACTGTTTCCCTCATCGTCGACTGTAGGCTCTTCCAGCTTTCTCGATTTCTTTCCTCTAGATCCCGTTTTCCCTTCTCGAACTCGTTTTCCCCTCCCTCTTCTCTTCTTTCAACTTCTTCTCCCCCTCCATTTTTGACCAATGCGACAAATTTTTTTTTATACTTCAAGGAAAACTCAATTTTTTTTTACAATTTCACACCTCATTTACCTATCACTTTAAACATTTATCCATTCTAAATATCATCTATGATGTAAATTATAAAAAAGAAATTGTATATATTAAACTTATGCTAAATAAATTATATATAAAAAAAGTCAAAAAAAATATAATAAATATATAAAAGATAGCTTCAAATATATATATATATATATATATATATATATATATATATATATATATATATATATATATATATATATATATATATATATATATAGATAGATAGATAGATAGATACCTAACGCTAGCTTGTCAAGGGCTCGTCAAATTACAATTTATAAATCGATCCTAAGCTACTTGTAGCATTGAGTGGATCGGGTCGATCTTAGGGAACAAAATATCAATTTCTCAAATTAAATTTTCAAAGGAGAAAACGATTAAAAAAAGGGGTTTTGTGTTTTTATAAATAAAATAAAACATAAGCAAATAAAAATAAAGATAGATCAAATCTTACCAAAATCTAATTCAGAGGTACGATTTTATCCAATTGCAAAATCGATCATAGTTATACAAAACGTTTTAATATTACACTTAGAGACCTCATGCAACTGTCCAAAAGAAGGCTTAAATAGTCTTGAAGTAGACAACTTGCACAAGTAAGAAACCCTAAATTCTAGAAAGATATTTTCCCAAAAAAATTAGGGAATAATATTCAGAATAAAGTAAAATAAAGTAAATAATTTCCTATCTTGCAAAATGCTAGAAAATACATCCAAAAATCAAAAATCATTTCCTAAATTCTCAAAACAAACATAGAAGGTTGCAAATAAGGAAAGTTTCTAGATTGCACAGTCTTTAGTATTTTGCCAATAACTTCTCCAAAATTTGGATCGATGTGATCTATATAGGGATGGAAGGATCTTTCAGAGATCTTTAAAATGGTATCTAATTTGGCTATATGTATAAACATGATTAGCAAGATAATGGGAACAAAAATTGGCACAAAGCATTCTCTGGTACAACAGTTTTCCAGCAGGAGCAGTAATCACTCAAAATGTCATAACTTTCATAATACTTGGTGGAATGCAATGAGTCTTATACCGTTAGAAATATAATTCAATAAGCTTCGATTTGACACCAAATATGAATATATTTTCATCAAAATATCATGATATGATCGGTCAAAGTTGGTATAGAAATTCTGTTGCTCAAATCACCTTCGATTTGGTCCGAATTAACTCCGAAATGTTGCAAACTCTCTAAAACACGCTAATTGCTCGAATCCCTAAAAAATAGTAATAAAACACATAAAATCCTTCAAACTAACAAGAAATAAGTGTGATTAAATATGACTTTATAAGTCCCATCAATACCAAATTAGGATTTTAAATCATCTTTTAAATAATGAAATGCAGATTACTTTTTATAACCCAAAGTTCATAGTTATATTTATATGAATATATATTTATAACTTTTTTTTAAAAATAAATGATATCATTCAGTCATTTTTTTATACCTTAAGGAAAACTCAATTTTATTTTACAATTTGATACCTCACTTGTCACTTTAAACACTTATCCATTCTAAATATCATTTATGATGTAAATTATAAAAAAGAAATTGTATATATTAAACTTATGCTAAATAATTTATATATTAAAAAAAGTTGAAAATAAGGAAAGGGAGAAAAAAAAAGACTAAAATAGCAAAGGAAAAAGGAAAAAACAAAAACTGCACAACCCAAGAGTTCAGAACACTGCGCTCCAAACACTGTTTTTTGATTCCCAAGGTTGAGAACACTGCACTCCAAACACTGTTTTGATTTCCAGACTTTAGAATAATACACCACAAACACTGTTTTCTGATTCCCATGCTTTCAAACCCTCCAGAACAAACCCCCCATGGTTCCCATTGCAAGGATTTTGATTCTGAAACGGTGCTCCAAACGCTCCCTAAATGGTTACCAAATGGGGCCTACTTTTTTTAGTTTTCAAAATTTGGCTTAATTTTTCAAAATATATGTAAAAAGTAGATAACAAAACAAAGAAACCCATAGGTGTAAATTGTATTTATAGGCTTAATTTTAAAAAATCAAATGGTTATCAAATGGAGCCTTAATAATCAGATTTTTAAAAATTGGGAAAAAAGCATTTTTGGCTCCTAAACTTTGCATGTTGTATCAATTTTAACCCTGAACTTTCAATTTCATCAATTTAAAACTCAAACTTTGCAAATTGTATCAATTTTAGCCCTAAACTTTTAATTTAATCAATTTAAACCTCAAACTTTGCAAATTGTATCAATTTTAACCCTAAACTTTTAATTTCATCAATTTAAACCTCAAACTTGAATAAGTGTATCAATTTACACATTCGTTTAAGCATTCGTTTCAATCACCATTAGAAAGATTTCCCACATATGTCCAAAGCCACATGTTGCTCTATGATAGGTACTTATTTGTTATTTTTAAAAAAATAAATTTACTAAAAGAATAATTAAACAATTTCAAATCGAATCGCCACCATCATGAAAACTACGAACTCGACTTTCGAAAGTAGGACTGACACAAAATGAACACTTGTGTGTCTCCCTCGCCATTGGTGTTGATACCAATGACGACAAGTATAAAGAAGATTGAACTCAACTAAAATGCGGGAGAGAACAGGAAAGGTGATGGCAGGCAAAATGACACTCATGAATACAATAAACTGGTCTAGCCTACCTTGTCGGCCCCATCGACAGTCTTTCAAGGGATTAAAGTGACATCGATGTTGGAGAGAAAAAAGACAAAAATTCTAACGAGGGAGATGATTATGAAAGTCTCACGTCTGTTGCAGTGGATGGAGGACAAATCAAGCTAAAGGTCGATGAGAAATTTTTTTAAAAAAATATTGGCAAACGATTCAAAAAGGATGGTGCAAATAAGCTTTGTTTCTACTAAAAGCCGGTGGATTGAGTAGAATCATGTTTTACAATTGAAATACCCTCAATTAATTAAATGAAAAAAAAGTAGCATAATTAGATAAGATAAGAAATAAAAAAAAAAAAAAAAAGTGAAAAAAAGTCATGCTCTAAATTGAAAGACATTATGAAGAGTCTACTCCAATTTTATTTTTTTAAAAAAATAACGAATATGTACCTATTATAGAGCAACACGTGACTTTGGACATGTGTGGAAAACTTTTCTAATAAGGATTGAAATGGAAACTTAACCGAGGGTGTAAAATGATACACTTATTCAAGTTTGAGGTTTAAATTGATGAAATTAAAAGTTTAGGGTTAAAATTGATACAATTTGTAAAGTTTGAGGTTTAAATTGATGAAATTGAAAGTTTAGGGTTAAAATTGATACAACATGCAAAGTTTAGGGGTCAAAAATGCTTTTTTTCCCTTAAAAATTTTCCATATTTGCAAAATTTTATTCAATGTGCTATATTTGCAAATATGGAAACTAAAACAGCTACCCATTACAATTACTCTTATAAATATATGTTATAGCGTAAATCTGGCTCATGTTCATAGTTGTTATCCAATCCGATGGATGATCCAATCAACTCCCATAAACACCTGCACAAAGAAACTCACACCAATGTGGCACTCTGCCAAGCATACTTTGATGCTTAAATAAGTATTAATCTTAGTCATTCTCAGAGTGAGCATAGTATTTTTTGTGTACCTATGAGTGAGAGAAGACCCATTATTTGTAGGAGATATATAGGTTAGATAGAGAGCCTAATTAGTTAATGCCGTGATCTCCTACTCTGCCAATTCTTTTCACGAGCGGACACCTCAACTAAGGTCGAGGTTTTAATCATATCTCTGAAGTTCTGGTGTTAGATGAGAAAATTTCTAATACTACGGTGGCATGAAATTTTTTTCATATTACTTCTATTCATTGTTTGTCATGAAAGTAACATTAAGAATAGTGTGAGATCCATAAAATAAAATTATATATCATCAAATGACGTATTAAATGCTAAATGGAAAAAGTATGTACTATGGTGGTACTATAAATTTTCCTGGTGTTAGGTGTCACAATCGCACACTTCGGGACGAGACGACGATTGTGCGACACTTACTCTAATATGGCGAGCAAGTCAGCCGTACGAAAATCGGAATTCGCGGACAACTTTAGCGTAGGGTATAGCCTCCCCTCACGTTTCGAGAGAAAATGGTTTTATAAAACGTGAGAGATAATGGTTTTATAAAACGTGAGAGATAAAGTATTTGAAAACATTTAAGAAAGAGTTTTGTTAAACACTAGTAAGCAAGTAAGGGACAACAACGACTTATTAGCATATAACTCCGAGTAGGAATGATTGACAACTAGTCATACGCCCCTATAGTACATTCTAGGATTTTACATTATGATAGGCTTAAACATGAAAATGGCGAGGAGTCATACGCCCATAAAAATGCAAGGAAAACTAACTAATAAGCAACATGACATAAATACAATGAAAGCATGGTAAAAAGGGGTTGGAATGGGCATGCGGCCACGGGCAACACGCCCTGGACAAGCATGACCGTGACATTAAGCGCCCTTACATTGGAAAATTTTCTAGTACTATTGTAGTACCTATTCCTCCTATTCATAATCTGACACGTCATTAGATGATATATTAATTTATTCTATATACCCCACATTATTATGAAATACTACTAATATGACAAGCAATGAATTGAGGTAATATGGATAATTTTTCATACTACGATAGTATTAGTATTTTTACCCAGAACAATATATAATGTAGAGGAGAAAATATCTAGTACTATGAGAGTACCATAAACCATTTGTTCAAACTATAATTTTGTCATTATAAATATTTTTTTAATGTTGGTAGAGTCTACATCTAGGGGTGCATGCTAAATCGAACAACATTGACTTAAACGACCAAACTGACCGAAACTACAAGCGATATGATTTCGGTTCGATCTAGGCGGTCGGCTACGATTTGCTTGATGTAGAAACCGAAAATAATCGGTCAGCTTCGATTCATCACAGAGGTGCACCAACTACCACCGTCCGATTGTCAACCGCGTGCGCGTCTAGTGTTGTCTTTTATGTTTTTTTATTCCATCATGGCAGTCAATTCCATCCTAGGTTGTGACGTGGCTGCAACCTACACATCTTCTTCATCTTTCCTTTTGTCGTTTCCTTGTGTTCTAGGGCTTCTAGTTCCAGTTCCATCCACCCAAATTGGAAAATTCAAATCAATTTCCAATTTCAAAGTTTTCCATATTTCAATTCCAATTTCCAAAATTTTTAATTTCCAAATATATTCCTTTTCCTAATCTAAAAAGTAAAATATGAATTATATTCCTTATATTTTATTCTAATTAGTTTCTTTTAATAGATGAACACAAACTTAGTGATACTCAACCAATCTCTCCTAGTCTCCACTATTATGAAATGCCACGGGGTGGGGCAAGGCCGGGGAATAGCTTCTCTGTTATCGTCTCCACTTCCATTTCATTCTCCATCTCCATGAAATTCCCATTTAATTTTGTAGGGAATGGGGCGAAGATTTCCCGCGGGGATTGAGTTCCCTACAGTATTCCCCGTGATTTCATTTTTTTAATTTTTATTAGATAAAATGTTTTTTAATTTTTATTTAAAGTATTAATTCTAAAGAGAATTTTCTATTTAAAGAGGAAAATTTTTTAATTTCCTTAGAAAAACAAAATAATATTTCATAAAAGTTTGAATTTATGGTTTATTATGGATTTTTTAGAGAAATAGGTATGTTTTGAAAAGTTATTATAAAAAACGAGTGAAAATGAAAACTATTTACACAAAACGGGTAGTTTTTTTGTTTTTATTAGAATACGTCTGTTGGATAGACGCATTCAGTATGGAATGCGTCTGTCCAAAAAACGCATTCTTCCTTCGTAGTCAAACAAAACGGCAGGTTAACGGGCAGGTTGAAGGGAGGGAATGGCAGAGTGATGAATGCGTCTCTAGAAGAGAAGCATTCAACTCGAAACCAAGCGACTGACGTGACCGAAGTCACGCGCCTGACGCCCTGAGTTTGACAGCGTTGAATGCGTCTCTTCTAGAGACGCATTCAAGCCAAACCTCCTAACTTCGAATAGACATGCCGCTGACCCCCTAACCTTGCCTGATAGCCCCTGATTTCGTCTTGGAACTCAACAAAATCATTTCTGATCAAATTAATGACCCATTTATGCATTTATTTGAATCTACCACCAACGCCCCCTACCACCACCGCCCCTTAAAAACATATTCCTTCATATTGCAAAACCACCACCTTTCCTTCTCTCATCTGATCTCTCTTCCCATCTATAGCCATCCGAAATTAATTCTCTCTTTGCATCTAATCTCTCTTCCCATCTGCATCATCCTAAATTTCTTCTCTCTTCCCCATCTGCAATCCAAACTCCATTTCCTTTAATTTTCTTCTTCTTCTGTCTTTCATTTCCATTTCTATTACTTTTACTTATTTTCCTTTCCCGCTTTTTACTATTTCATTTTAACTTTGAGGAGAAGAAAAAGAAAACATTCCATCTTCATTTTATTGAAAAATAGTAAGTTATCTAATCTTTTATGCTTATTTTTTGTTATATTAAGTTTGATATTAAACTACAATTTTTTTAATTTGATTCTTTTTTTTTTTTACAGGGATAAATACGTGAAAAGCAAGTTAAGAAAGGAATTTGATTCTCCTCGGCAAGTGTATATCTTTTTTTTTTTTTTCATAAAAATGTATATAAAAAATTGTACAAATATGTGTATGAAAAATGTAGAAAATTAATGTTGAAATGTATGTACAGAATTTATAGATTTCTAGAATGATTTCTATGACTTTTAGATTTAGGGCGGTTTTCGTAGCTTTTAATTTGTTTAGTTATTCTCATTTCCTATTTTTTGTTCTTGTTTCTAAATATCTATTTTAAAATTAAAAGTGAAAAAATTAGGGTTTAGATGTAGGAATATCATAATATCTTAAAAAGGGCATAGTTAAATGTAATTATACATAAACAAAATTAAACAAACATTATGGGAATATTTACTTTTTTGAAAAAATTATATGAACTTCCCCTGTTTTGAACTATAAAAATTAAACTAAAAATGAAATTGACAAAAAAGAAAAAGCGACAAAAATTAATCATTACATGTAATATAATATTATATTTAAAAATTGTAGTTTTAGAAAAGTATTCTCCTTAGTTATATTTTTTTTAATTAAATTGAACTAAAAGTAAAAATAATAAATAATAAAAATTAATATGATATAAAGTTATTATTTTATACAATATAATATTTTATTTGATAAATTTAGTTTGTAATAAGTTATTATTGTCCATTTTCAAAAAAAAAGAAATTAGGGTTTAGATGTAGGAATATCATAATATCTTAAAAAAGGCATAGTTAAATGTAATTATAAATAAACAAAATTAAACCAACATTATGAGAATGTTTACTTTTTTGAAAAATATATATAAACTTCCCGTGTTTTGAACTATAAAAATTAAACTAAAAATGAAATTGACAAAAAAGAAAAAGAGACAAAAATTAATCATTACATGTAATATAATATTATATTTAAAATTTGTAGTTTTAGAAAAGTATTCTCCTTAGTTATATTTTTTTAATTAAATTGAACTAAAAGTAAAAATAAAAATTATTATGATATAAAGTTATTATTTTATACAATATAATATTTTATTTGGTAAATTTAGTTGTAATAAGTTATTATTGTCCATTTTCAAAAAAAGAAAAAAGTTATTATTATCTACTAATACAATATTTTGATTAATTAACTAACTTTTAAAAAATGGATATATGAGAATACCTATTTTTTACTGTTGAAAATCCTGAAATTTTACTTCATGATATCTTAAATCTAACACTAAAAAAAATTAGAATTTATATAAATTTAGATTAGATCAATAAATATTTAAATACACTTATGATTGTTAATAGATGAAGAAATTTAAAGAGGTAGAGTATGAAAAATTTTATTACTGTTGTTGTGACTATTGTTATTTAAGATTTAGTATAATATAAACATAGTTATATGCCTTTATTAGTTTGCGACATTAAATAGTGCTTGTTGCTTTTATTATATTATTTTGTGATAAATTTTGCAATAATGCCTCTCTGTAGTACATCATTTTATTTATATTCATCCCTAAACATATGAGAAATCATAAACCCTAAAAAATATTAAACCCAAATCGTAATACCCTAAAACACTAAGCCCAACCCCTAAAAGTAATATTCATAAATACTACAGACCCTAACCCCAAAAAAAATAACCCTAAAACCCTAAATCCTAACCTCTAAACCCTAAAATAATATCCATAAACCCTAAACCCTAAAAAAAATAACCCTAAACCCCAAACCCCAAAACCATAAACCATAAACCCTAAAAATAATAGCCCTAAACCCTACAAACCAAAATAGCTTAGACTCTACCAACCAAAAAACTCCAAATCTTAAAACCCTAAACCCTAACATTAATAACTCTAATCCCTAAAACAGTAAACCCTAAACCATAAAAATAATAACCCTAAACTCCAAATTTCTGAAATTCTAAAAATAATTACCTTAACCACACACTCCTAAACGCTTAGATTATGCAGTGATATCAAATAATTTACTGATACAATATTTTCTGAATATCATATTTAATTACATAACTACAATGGATGTTCTTGGATTTACGTGTTATATGAACGGAAACATTATTCATGGGCTGAATGGTATACTATATGATGTGGGACCATGTATACAAATGAGTGCTAGTCGTGACATTGAATTCAATACATTTATGGACGGGTTATGTAATGGTTTGTCAATAGATAGAAATGAAGGGGTTGAGGTCATTTTTAGATACGGCAGTATTGGGATAGCAGGGTCTACTTTCTATGCTCTTGTCTCACTACGAAGTGAGATTGATTTTAGGTTCATGATGAACCTTGCTCCATCCCTTCCAAATACAATCGAGCTTTATATTTCTCAACCAAACATTGTAAGTCAAACCGAAATGAGACAAATAGAAGATAGTCCAGAAGTCCAAAATTTGAACAATGAAGAATTGGAAGATTCGGAGGAAGATAACCTTGAGCCAACTATGGCCACAAATGATGAAGACGTTGAAATAGACAATGAGGATGATAGTGAAGGAGAAGTAGTTGAATTTTATGGCGAGCATGACATTCCTCCCTTTTTCACTCAGTTAGATATGGATGTTATTGATTCCAGGCCTGACACTAGGATTGAACAAGAAATTAAAGGGTCTGATTCATTGCTCAAAGGGATGATTTTTGAAACGAATACCGATTTAAAGAATGCTGTAAAGAGCTACTACATCCTTCGACATCAACATTTTGACGTTATCGAATCGAACAAGAACGTGTGGGCAGTGAAGTGTAAGAGGTATGGCGATGGTTGTACGTGGCGACTTCGTGCATGTTGTCGTAAACGACATGGTCAATTTGAAATTACATAGTACAATGGTCCTCACTCCTGCATTTATGCAAGGCTGAGTCAAGATCACAATCAACTCGACTCGAATCTTATAGCGTCTGAGGTGCACAACATTGTCAAAACTGAACCGTCTGTAACTGTACACACATTACAGGTAGTCATACTGAAAAAATATGGATATAATGTTAATTATTCCAAAGTATGGAATGGAAAAAGAAAAGTTATCGTCAATATCTTTGGAAATTGGGAGGAGTCGTACAATTTTCTACCAAAGTGGACCAACATACTTGAAATGACTAATTCTGGTTCAAAAATTTTGTGGAGGCTGCAAGAGGTGGAGGGAGCAATAAGGAGGTCATATTCCACTATGTTTTTTGAGCATTCGGACCTGTTATTGAGGGATTCAAGCATTGCAGACCTCTGCTTCAGATAGATGGTACCCACCTATATGGAAAGTATAAGGGAATACTATTAATAGCAACCTCTGTATACGCGAATGGTCGCATATACCCTGTTGCTTATGCAATTGTACCAGAAGAAAGCACTGGTACATGGGGTTGGTTTTTGCGCAACCTACGGATAGAGGAAGTCCATGAGAGGGAAGGGATGCGTCTCATTTCAGATAAGGCAATTCGAGTCTCGGATAATGGTTGGCAGATGCGCATCATTGATTCTGCTTGCGACATGTCGCAAGTAATTTTAACCAAAAATAGAAGGATAAATTCTTGACGAATCTGGTGTATCGTGCAGGCTCAAAGTTTTAGGTCCGAAAGTATGAACTATGCATGCTTGAGCTCGAGGTAGCCAATAAGGAGTGTATGAGATTTTGTAATTCATTGGATCCCACGCAATAGACTCAATCTCTTGATGGTGGTCATCGTTACGGGTGGTAACCACAAATGTGGCTAAATGCATAAATGGTGTGTTGAAATGAGCTAGGAAGTTACCCATAGCTGTAGTGGTTCAATCCACATTCTACTGAACTGTGACCTACTTCTCCAGGAGACGATTTTGAGCAAAAGCTTCCATTGACAAAGGGAGACATTTCATAAGGTAACTTCATCAATTGCAATCTATTATGGATTTTGAGGTGATCTAATACCAATTGAAATGTTATTGGTAGGTATGATATTGAGAAATTAGTACCCTGGGAAGCATGTGCCAATGGGCACAAAGTGCATGTCTATAATCAACAACTACTGTTGATCCAATCACTTTGAAGGGTGGAACAACACATCGGATTAAGCTACGTGAGAAAACTTGTGCTTGCAACAAGTGGCAAGCGTATGGGATTCTATGCTCTCACGTCATTGCTGCCTGCAAGAAGCTTGGCATAGATTACTTGGGCCTCTTACAAGATTATTACAAGCGGCCAACTTACTTGAAGTGTTATTCGCTAGAGTTTGAATCCATCCCTGATCAAAGTTGCTGGCCTGACCCTAACTTTCCTAAAGTTTGTCCAAACGAGACACTAATGAGGGCTAAAGGTCGTCCATGTACGTCTCGTATACAAAACGAGATGGACTGGAAGGAGCCAACAGTCAAACAATGTTGTGGCATTTGCGGACTGAAAGACCCCTGTAGGGCCTTGAAGAAGCGTGGCCCACACACGGCCAGGGAGGAAAGAAAAGGAAGGGGGGATAAGGGGAACCTTAGCCTTGAGAATCTAATTATAAACTGGCGTGGCGCTGTTGGATGCTTCTGATCAATAGAACAGGAAGAGGAGTAAGCCAAGAAGAAAGACCACCAAAAGTCACGACCACCAAGATACGCATAGTGATTCAATCTTTTGATCACCCATTTTTAGAAAACCATTTTTGGGGGCTTCTGCCTTACAGATGGAAGATTGGATTACTTGAATCACGAGTCAACTATACTGTGTTACAATCACCTTATATTGATAAAAAGTTCAAAGAACAATTTGAAATGGAAATCAAGAAACAATTTCTGGTCATAAAAACAGAAAGGCATGAATTGTGCAAGAAGTTCTTTCGATTAAAATGTCGTGCGACTCGGAGGACATAAGGTTGATTGGGCAAACCAAAAAGATTTTCGACAGGTAACCTTAAGGAGTGGCGACAAAGCTCTTGATTGATCAACGTGAGTGAACTGTGCTAAGACGCTTTGTAAAACTACACCGATCTACGAGAGGAGCTAATGGATGAGTAGGCTTCCCCTTTCGATTCACGGAATGTGATTTGGGACACGATGGGAGTTTGCATGCCTCGATAAGAAAGAGATTACCGGAGTATAGCATAAGATTGCCTTTTCTTGTTGCCATGGGGTCGACCTATAAACAAGGTAAACCCAATGGGAACCAAAAAAAGGGAGGGTACCGCATTGGGCAGAAGACGATCCAAAAAGCGAAGGCTCACCCTTATTATTAATACTCACCTTAAAAGAAGGGAGGATCTTTGGCATAAAGATACCTTCTTATTAGAGAAAATGGCAACCTATCTTACTAATAAGAAAAATGGGTGAGATAGGCGATAGGTAGCTTGCTTCCAAGCCGGATCGGCCGCGAGGAAGAAAAGATCTTTGCCAGTGCTGACTTGACCTCGGGTGATGGAATAAGGAAGCCAGAAGCGACGAGTCATCGCGGTCGAAGCTTGGCTCTAGCCGACAGGCTAGCTGTAAGCTTGGCTAAAGCGAAGCGCTTACCAAACGCAAAGGAAAGGGCCTTCGCCAATTGAGTCGTATGCAGGGGAACTCACACGTGCGGTTCTTACGGAGGGAGAGCTAGTAGGAGCCATCCTATCCCAATAGCGTATATTTGGAGCTCAATATGAAATCCTATTTTCTTGCAAGACCCGTTTGGATAAGGGAAAACTCTAGAGATTGCTTCGAAGTAAGATCCTTGTGTTGACCCTTTCCTGAACTAGAACCGGGGTCCGAGGAAAAGGGGATCAAAATGTCCCATCAATAAAGTGAGGGCTTTCTGGACTTTTCCCACCCCCTTTTCAATTCTTCCTTCCCTTCTCATTCCCCCTTTTTCAATAAAGAATCCCCGCTCCCTAAAGTAAGTAAAGGGCCACTCTCTAATAAGGAAGGAAATGAAATAATCTCAATTTGACGACAAATCCGGTCCGATGGTTGTTCTCCACTAACCATAAGGACATAAGGATATAAGGACTATATATTTCATCTTCGGTGCCATTGCTGGAGTGATGGACACATGTTTCTCAGTACTGATTCGTATGGAATTAGCACGACCCGACGATCAAATTCTTGGTGGGAATCATCAACTTTATAATGTTTTAATAATGACACGCTTTTTTAATGATCTTTTTTATGGTTATGTCGGCGATGATAGGTGGATCTGGTAATTGGTCTGTTCCGATTCTGATAGGTGCACCTGATATGGCATTTCCACGATTAAATAATATTT
Source organism: Trichosanthes truncata (assembly GCA_033996785.1). Classification (NCBI taxonomy): domain Eukaryota; kingdom Viridiplantae; phylum Streptophyta; class Magnoliopsida; order Cucurbitales; family Cucurbitaceae; genus Trichosanthes; species Trichosanthes truncata. Next base: position 56,702,736 of record JAWPNB010000003.1, read on the forward strand.
CATTTGTTGGGTATAGAGTATGCCCTAGGATACATGTCTCACCGACTTTAGTGCAAATGGTAGATTGTTAGGATTTATGCCCTAAAGCCTCGTAATTAATCATTTATTTAATAATTTTATTTGCAATATAATATTATCTATTATATGAAAAATCCAAGGTTATTATTGTAATCTTCAATAGTATGTGGTTGACATACGGGAGGATCATGTTCAAGAAATAACCTAAAGGGTCATAGTATATGGATAAGGTTAGGTGCCTTATCCTGGTAACACTATTGATACAACCCACCTTATAATAGTTACAAATGATTTGATCCAAATCATTCATGTAGAGACATGTGAGTGGGGGTATCTTATACGATGAGTTTGTGTAAGACTGGACCACGAAATATTTAATCTCTCTTTATAAATCTGTTAATTGAGAAGATTAATATTTCATCAGGATGATCATATGCGATTCGATCTTAATCCTGAGTGAGTTATGAACTCCTGCCTGTGAGGGCTTGTCCTTTGATTTGCATGGGTGAGAATGGCTTTTGTAACCGATTCAATATGCCTACCATTTTGGGGACTTGACCAAATAGGGAGTTGGGAACATAATCTCACAAGATGGAATGCACTCATTCCTATATAAGGTAAGTAGATGAGTAGTTCCCTTAAGTGTTGATTTCGGGACTTGAACAATGGGGCCCCACTCTCTCACTGGCCCGAGAGGGACTTAGTTTATGGTTGGATCATAAACAAATTGTTCATTAGAGGATCAGTGGTACTTAAGGTGCAAGATGTAATTATAGGAGTAAAATGGACTTTTGACCCAGCTGTAATTACGAACAACTCGTGAAGGATCGACTTGCATTTAGTGATTATATCAATGGACACAACTTGTCCTACAGTGCATAAGAGTGCAACTTTAGGTCTATAGTGGAGTGATCCTAGAGTTAATGAATGAAAATTGATTAATTAAAGAGTTTAATTAATTAATTTTGTATCATTGGAGCTTATAATCTGTAGGTCCATAAGGTTTCCTTGCTAGCTCAGTGTAACACTAAAAGATCAATTTAGTTGAAAGAAAATTTTGAAATGTTCAAATTAATCTTTAATTTGAAGTTTCAAATTAATATTTAATATATTAGATATATTAAATATAATAGAGGAAAATATATTTATTGTATTTGATACATTAAATATTAAAATAATTAATGTATATTATATACATTAAAGAAAAGATATTTATTAAATTTGAATTAGATTTAAATTAGGAAATAGATGTCGTATGAGAATTTTAAAAGGTTTGAATAAGATTCAAATTGGTTAGATAAATATATTTTAATATATTAGATATTAAAATATATTATTTAATTATCTTCCCTAGACCACTATAAATAGGAGCCTAGGAGTGAGTCATTGGGCATTCTTCGTACAACACATATCTCCTCAATAGAGAGAATTAGAAAATTCTTTCTTGACCTCTTTCTCTCCAATCCCTTGTGGATTTTCTTTCAAGAGGCTCCCACAAACCTTGGTTCTGTGTTTGAGTCATAGCCAGGAAGAATTTGTGGAGGAGATAAAGATTCGCCAGAATATTCTCCATAATATTATTTTCAATGTGTGTTTTGCTTAACCTTAATTTTTATTGTTTAATTCTAAATAAAATCAAAGACGATCAAATGCTTCCACTGTGGGATAAAGTGTTCATTCCTATCATCATTCTGGTTGTTGCCACCAAGTCTCTTGCTCCTATTAAGCTCAGCCTTAGTAGAAGTGGGTAGCGGCATTGGGTGGACGGTCTATCCTCCCTTAAGTGGTATTACCAGCCATTCTGGAGGAGCAGTTGATTCAACAATTTTGAGTCTTCCTCTATCTGGTATTTCATCCATTTTAGGTTCTATCAATTTCATAACGATCATTTCCAACATGCGTGGACCTGGAATGACTATGCATAGATCACCCCTCTTTGTGTGGTCCGTTCTAGTGACAGCATTCCCACTTTTATTATCACTTCTGGTATTGGCAGGGGCTATTACCATGTTATTAACCGATCTAAACTTTAATACAACATTTTCTGATCCCGCTGGAGGGGGAGACCCCATATTATACCAGCATCTCCTTCAGTTCTTCAGTCATCCAGAGGTGTATATTCCCATTCTGCCTGGATTCGATATCATAAGTCATATCGTTTCGACTTTTTCGGTATCTAGGCATGGTTTATGCCATGATCAGTATAGGTGTTCTTAGATTTCTTGTTTGGGCTCATCATATGTTTACTGTGGGCTTAGACGTTGATACCTGTGCCTACTTCACCGCTACTACCATGATCATAGCAGTCCCCACTGGAATCAAAATCTTTAGTTGGATCGCTACCATGTGGGATGTAATATATATATATATATATATATATATATATATTAATGATAATCCTCATTCATGAAGATTATTTGGCCTTTAAACTTAGTTATATCCATGATTTTATTCATATTAATTGATAAAAATAAAAATATTTGATTGAATTTAATCACTTGATTGATGGAGGACCTCTAAGTTGAGAAAAGAAAACAAAAGAAGGAAAAATCTCACTTATTTAATGTCTTTATGCAGATGTTTGAAGAAAATGCAACAACAATGCAATTGCAAGGCAATTGCATTTTCGGCAGACTTGGAAGTAAAGGAAAGAACGAGATTCTCGGGAAATTTTGAGCAAATTAACCATGATTTCAGGGGATTGAAATGCTGTGATTGATCATTGATTACGAGATGAAGCCCTAGCTCAAAAACTCTTATAAAAGACGAAGGAAAAGCCGAAGAGGGGTGGATTTTTGGAGAGGAAACTTTTGGGTTCGTTGCCGACAGCAGAGATCTTTTTACTCATTTGAAGTTCTATTTTTTTTCGGTCTTCCTCCTAATCTCCAGATCTCCTTCCTCAATCCCATTCACCTAATAATTGGGGATGGTTATGGACTATAACTCAGTCCGATTGAGATAAGGGAAATGGGTTTTTAGGAAGCTTGAAGTTTTGTTTGTCGCATTTTGAAATTCTGTATTCGAGGGAGAATAGCTAAGGATTTGTCCTTTAAATTTCAGCACTTTAATTTCTGTATTTGAATTACAATTACAGTGTGTCAATTTTGATTTTGGTAATTTTACTTTCTGCCATTTAAACATTTTGGAGCCTACTGGAATTTGGTTTTTGCCTATATATATTTGCAAGTTTCTTCAATATTTGAGCTACTGGTTCTTATTTCAATTTTCCATAAGTTAATTTGTAATTTGAATTCTTAGAATTGTTTCTTTTAACTACTCACTTGCATTGCATTTGCAACTTGATTGCATTATTATTTTGATTTTTCCAATGAATTCATACAAGTCTAATTTACTGTTTTCAATTTATTCCATCATGAAGAGCTAAATTTTCCTTTGGGATTCAAGTTTGTGAATGCCCTAGAGGAAAGATGTAAAGCTCGGTGGCAACATAATCTAGCTAATTCTTGAACTAGTGTTTGCTTTTGGTGAAATTAATATTGGGTAAACTCTAGTTGGCCATCTAGTATTGCTCGCCAAGCCAGACTTAATACCGAGAGGGTTAAGGGAAGCGGATGTCGCAAAAGCAATGGAGGAAAAGGCTTAGACATAAGTCTGAAACATCGACCCTAGACATAGGGCGAGACTCCAAAACCACTAGAATTGTGCGCAAAATTACCTAAGTTAGATTAGCCATAGACATATAGGTTTAATCACTTAGTCTCCTAAAGATAATTCATAGAAGGTCGAATAGGAGTTGAATTCGGTTTACTTAGTTCTTGAGTTAGCTAAGATTGCAATTGCCTTCTTGTTGCATTTTCTTTCCAAAGGGGCATTAGCATTCTTGAATCTCTTTTCATTTCCATTGATTTTTCAACCAAATTTTCTTTTAGTCAAAACACCCCTCAAATCATTTTTACCATCGGTTACCTTAATTTGCAATTTGTCAACGATTTTGTGCCAACTAAAATTCATTTTATTAAACCCCGTTCCCTTGGGTACGATACTCTGGAATACTTCCAGTTTCTTTATTACTTCGATCACGTGCACTTGAGTGTAGCGAAAAGCACCGATCAATTAATATTCAAGATATTGAAATATATTATTTGATTTTGGCAAGATTCTACCCTAGTGTCTATAAATAGGACCCTTGGGGTTGAACCAAGGCAAAATCATACATCTCCTCTACAGAAAAATTATAAATTCTGTCTGAATTTCTCCTCTCTCAATCCTTTGTAGATTTTCTTTCAAGAGGTTCCCACAAATCTTGGTCCTATGTTCGAGTTATAGAGAGGAAGAATTTATGGAGATTCGAGATTCACTAGAACATGTGGAGATTCGCTGAAATACAAGAAGTAAAGACCCACCAGAAACTTTCTCCATTTACTTCACTATAAGTTTACTTAACTTTGTTTTTAGTTTATATCTAAATAAATCAAAGTTGATCTCCTATATTGATTTCTAAATTGTTTCGAAATTATAGTCTTTCGTTGTGGGGTGAAGTGTCCATTCCTATCACGCTCTTATTTCTTCTACTCTTCACCTAGTTTTTCTTGTTTTCTTCCATATGCATTTTTTTTATCGCAATCGTCTGTGGTTCTCCTTCTGCATTTCTAAGTATGTTGTTTCTAATCATTTTTGTCTTCCTTTACTATTTTTTATCAACTGTGTTTTTGGGTTTTTTTTTTCCTGTTTGATTGATGAATCTATCAATTTAATATTTTTAGGGTTTTGAATCTCATTCAAATTTAATATATATTGTTTCCTTTAATATAATGTATCTAATACATAATGTATTATTCTCTTTAATATTTGATGTATTAAATACAATAAATAGATATTTTCCTCATTTAATATATCCAATATATTAAATATTAATTTGAACATTAAATTCAAATTTTTCTTTCAACTAAATTTATAATTTTAGTGTAACTATGAGTTAGTAATGGGACCTTATGAACTTACAAATTATAAGTTGCAATGATACAAAATTTAATTAATAAAACTCTTTAATCAATCAACTTTCATTCATTAACTTTAGGTCACTCCACTATAGACTTAAAGTTGCACTTTTATGCACCATAGGACAAGTTGTGTCCATGAATATAACCATTACATGCAAGTCGATTATTTACCAGTTTTGCTCATAATTACAACTAGGTCAAAGGTTTGTTATACCCTTATAATTACATATTATACCTTAAGTAACACTAATCCTCTAATGAACATTCTGTTTATGATCCAACTATAAATCAAGTCCCTCTCGGGTCAGTGGCCATTGTTTAGTCTCAAAATTAGTACTTAAGGGAACTACTCATATACTTTTCTTATATGGGAAAGACTGAATTCCTTCTAGTGAAAACTTATGTTTTCAGCTCCTTATTTAGTAAAATCCCCAAAATAGTAGGCTTATTGAATCGACTACAAAAGTCACTCCCACCCATGCAAATTAAAGGATAAGCGCTCACATGCAGGAGTTCATAACTCACTCAAGATTAAGATCGAGTCGCATATGATCATCCTATTGAAATATTAATCTTCTCAATTAAAGGATTTATAAAGAAATTAAGTATTTCGTAGTTCAGTCTTATACAAACTCATTGTATATGATGCCCTCACTCACATGTCTTCACATGAGAGATTTGGACTAAATCATTTGTAACTATTACAAAGTGGGTCATATCAATAGTGTAATTACCATGATAAGACACCCAACCTTATCCATATATTATAGACATTTTAGGTTATTTCTTAAACATGATTCTCTTATATGTCAACCACATATTGTTCAAGATTACACTAATAAATTTGGATTTTTATGTAATGGATAATATAAATTACAAATGAAAATAATCAAATAATTATTAAATAATAAAACATTAATTATGATACTGTATGACATAAATCCTAACAGTTTTGTTGTTATGTTTATAAGTTCTGGTAGTTTAGGTAGGTTCAATAAGTTTAATTATGTTCTTAAGTTTTGATAAGTTTAATTGTTTGTGTTTATTTGATGAGTTTTGTCGTGGGTTCGTGATAAATTTTCTTGTTACATTTATAAATTTTGATATGTTTATTAAGTTTTATTATGTTCCAAAGTTTTGGTTAAATTTAACTGTTTGTTATAATTTTTGATGAGTTTATTTGTTGTTATGTTTATAAATTTTGATAGTTTAGTTGAATTTTGTTGTTATATTTATAAGTTTTGATAAGTTGGTAAAATTTTGTTGTTATGTTAATAAATTTTGATAAGTTAGTAGTTTACTTCCATTTTTATTTCTAGTTACATTATTTCATTTCTTCTTATATGTCAAATTTTGTAAACCGATAGTTTCAAGTACAAATTGCATCACATTTTATATAACCTTGAAGAACTTGGTGGTTTTTCTTTTTTTTTTTTTACACTGACCAAAATGTTATATAAATTGTTATACTTATTTTACAAAACTTTTGGATCTTCATAACTTTGATAAATGATATTTAGATTCTAGATTTGTTGATGATAGAATTGTAAAAAAATTATTGTTAATTTGTCAATTCAACATCTTAGATTCTATATTATTTTGTGTAAAAGCTTTATAATAGGTTTGCTTAAATTAAATTTGGTTTATTTTTTAAAATAATGAATAACTTTTAGGGACGTTATATATGAAATTGATAAATGATAGCAACGTGTAAAAATATATCAATTTTAGCGATGTTGAAAGGAGTTCCAAAAAATCAAATTGGCATGCATTAAAAAAAAATCAAATTGGCAAAGTTTAGTTTTAGTAACTCGTAAGTTAAGTTTTGAGTGACATACAAATGTGTCAGTAAAAAACAACTTATAGCCACGTTCCCAAATTTTGTCGTTAAAACCTAAGAAGATGAGGAGTTACCGATGTTTTTTTGCACGTCAATGGAAGTGTAATTACTTGTAGTGATAATATTTTTCAATATTTTTAAAAAAATCAAAATTTTTGTATAGAAAAAACAAATATTAAGAAAAAAAAACTATTACTTTATAAAATATTTTAAAAATGAACAAGATTAGGGTAAATACTATGATCTAAACATATAGAATATAAAATCTATGTACCAACTTGAGCATAGTTCAATTAGTCAAGACATCTATTATTGATCAAAAAATTAGAGATTTAAATCTTCACCTTCACAAATTGAAATCACAGTGTTGTAAAATCCCATCTTTAAATCGATATTTTAGGTTTGAAGATTTTTTCTAACTGATTACAATAGGAATGAAGAATTGTTCATTATAAAAAGCAAGAAAGAGATAGGGAAAAAAAAGCACTCACTTGATGTGGCATGAACAGGTTAATTAGTCCACCCCCTCTTTCTCTAGGTGAGCTTGATCGTGTAATAGCCACGAAAGTGGGTGGATATGCCAAGACAAAAACGAAAGGGAAAAAAAGTCTGAAAAGCAACAAAATAGAAAAATAAATAAAATTCTAGCTTATGGAAATGGAGAAAGAAAATGAAGACTTAAGTCGACTTCCAAGAAGCGTGGTATTTACGATATATAAGTAGACTAGATCAAATATATAAAATGAAGACTTAAGTCGACTTCCAAGAAGCGTGGTATTTACGATATATAAGTAGACTAGATCAAATATATAATGTCTTATATTAATTAGTTGAACTATACTCAAGTTGATGTATGAATATAAATTTTGTTGTAATTTTCACCCATGTTTTAGATTTAATTAGATTTCTTATGGACAATTTTGAAAAGGTTTGAAATTATGAACATTTGTGACATTGAGTTATTATATATATATGTACACACTAGAAAGATAAGAATTAGAATAGGCTTTCAAAATTATTGTGGAATGACAAGTACTCTCCGTGTGAAAGAGGTCTCTCTTGACTGATCACTACTAAAAATTCGACAACTATTTATTTTTTTGAAAAATAAAAAACAAAAACATTTATTTTCCCTCTCCTTTTGCGTATTCCTCACTCATATTTATAAAAAAGAATAATACTTAGTAGATTCCCGGTGTGCAGAATCTACCTACCATCACCATTCAATCATTGACAACAAGGAGAGAGAAAACACCTTTAGAAGAGAGAAATGTAGAAAATATTTTCTCTCTCATTGTTGTAAAAAACTCTTTGACTTGTGCAATAAGTATTATTAAATAATAAAACTTATCTCCTAACTAGTCATTAAAAATCCACCACTAATGATTTGACCGCTATTTATATTAAAAAAAGAAAAGGAACAAGAGAAAATTTATCTTCACTTTTCTCTTGACAAATATGGGAAAATTTCTAATAATTTTTTTTTTTAGTTTAACAACATTTGAGAGTGGAGGATTTGAACATCTGACCTTTTGGTCAATGGTACATGTCAATTACTATTGAACTAAGCTCACTTTATCAATTTCTAATAGAGGTTACTCCTTAACGTTAGAGAAATTATTGGAGCAATCGTTATTAGAGAAATTTCTAATAGATGTTCCCATGAAATCGTTGTCTACCAATCAAGAGTTGAGTTTTATCAATGATTGAAAATGCCCTCCAATAAATTCTCCTCACCGAACTTTTGCAACATTTGCAAAACAACCTATAAACTCGAATGCTTGTTCTTCCCATGATGAACCTCTGTTTCTTTTCTTTCTTGCCCATTTTCTTATTCGCCATCCCTGCTGCATCTCAAGAGCTCTTCTACGCTGGATTTCGTGAAGCCACAACCAATTTAACCCTATCTCGGATGTACCAGCTTGTTTAAGTAACTCATTTGTGTATTTGGTTTGACAAACAGAGATAGTGGAGCTGGCTCATGAAACTTCAAGGCCCAAAAAATATTTCAGTTCTCCCAGATCAGTCATTTCAAACTCATTCCTCAAATCTTGTATCAACATTTCAATGTAGCAAGGATCACTGCCTATATTATAATATCATCAACATAAAGGAGTAAGAAAGTTGTGGAAGTAGGCGTGTGTTTGTAAAATAAAGAAGAATCTGCTTTCGAGGCTTCAAACTCAAGTGTGAAAAGATAGATGGTAAACCTCTCAAACCAAGCTCGGGGAGCTTGTTTGAGCCCATAGAGAGACTTTTTGAGGCGACACACGTTATGAGGATTAGTAGAATCAACAAATCCTTGTGGTTGGGTCATGTAGACTTCATTCTTGAGAGTTCCATGGAGGAAGGCATTCTTGACATTCATTTGGCGAATAGGCCAATTAAAGTGAGATGCCAATGAAAAGAGAATTCGAACAGTAGTGTGTTTAACCACAGGGCTGAAGGTTTCATCATAATCAACTCCTTCTTCCTGATGAAAGCCTTTGGCTATGAGGCGAGCTTTATAATGGGAAATAGAGCCATCTGGATTTCTTTTAATTCTAAAGACCCATTTGTTGCCAATGAGATTTTTACCATCTGGAAGAGGAACTAGATCCCATGTACCTTGTCTTTGTAAAGCTATAAACTCATCAGCCATGGCCTTTCTCCATTCTTCATATTTATTTGCCACAGAGAATGTAGTTGGTTCTTCAGTAGGTGGTGTAATTATAATATTGGCAAGATACCCTTGCTTCTTCTTAGAAATGTCGTTCTTGGCCCGAGTAGTCATTGGATGATTATTGATCATAGGAACAACACCTGCATCAACACTTGGTAAAGAAATGGAGTTTGAACTGTGAGAAGAAGTAGGAATGTTGTGATTAAGGACTGAATTTGTGTTTGGTTGATTGAGAGTTAGAGCAGAACTAGTGTTAGTATGTGGAGGCTGTTTTTGTTTATTTACAGTAGGTAACAGAGAAAGAAGAGGTATGTTGGAAAATGAAGGATTAGAAGCTGAAGAATTTTGGGAAGGAATTAGAGAAGATTTGTTGGCAAAAGGAAATATGTTTTCATCGAAAAGAACATGTCTCGGGTGAAAAAATATGTCAGCCTCAATATTTTAACAAACATAACCTTTAATATTTTGAATGTAGCCAAGTAAGACACATTGGGAGGTTCGAGGTTGAGGTTTATTATTGTTATAAGGTCGTAAGAGACGATAACAGGCACACCCAAAAGTTTTAAGATAGGAGATGTCAGGAACTTGATTGAAGAGTTTTTCAAAAGGGGAGACATTATTAAGTGTAGGTGAGGGTAGTCAATTAATGAGATAACAGGCGGTAGCAAATGCATGAAACCAAAATTTGATGGGTAAAGAGGCATGAGAAAGTAATGTAATAGCCATTTCAGTAAGATGTCGATGTTTGCGTTCAGCAACACCGTTTTGTTCTGGAGTATAGGGACAAGAGGTTTGGTGAGAAATGCCATTTTAAGAAAGATAAGTGCGGAAGGAAAAGTAAACAAATTCTCTACCTCCATCAGTTCGAAAGAGTTTGATCGTTTTAGAAAGATGTTTCTCAATGAAAGGTTTAAAGGTTTGAAAAATGTTAAAAACTTGAGACTTATTTGTCATTGGAAATATCCAAGTAAAATGAGACATATCATCAATGAAAGACGTATAATATCTAGAGCCAGCATAAGAAGCTTCAGGACTAGGTCCCCAAACATCACTATGTAAAAGTTTAAGAGGTTCAATAGACAAAGAAGTGGACAAAGAGAAGGGTAGTTTATGCATTTTTCCTTGAAGACAACTGATACAAGTACATGTATTTGAAGAACAGGAAATGTTTGCTTTTCTAAGAACAATGTGCAAAACAGGATAGAGTGAGTTCTTGGTGGAGAAGAGGAAACCTTGGTGGAAACAAAGGCATGAGAGGAAGCTTTAGACTTTGAATTTATTGAAGGCAACGGATATAAGCCATTTTCAGAAGGCCCCTGAAACAAGATAGAGTGAGTTCTTTTATCTTGAATAATAAAAGATTCAGAATCAAAAAGTACCGTGCAATTGTTGTCTTGACACAATTTATGGACAAAGAGCAAATTAGCAGACATGGAGGGTACGTGAAGAACATAAGTAAGATTAAAGTTGAAGGAAGGGGTAGGGAGTATTCCTCTACCAATGTGTTGAACAGGGAGACCTTGACCATCACCCACAGAGATTTGTTCATCACTATGACAAGGGACAGATGAAGCAAGTAGGGATGAATTTTGAGCAACATGAGCATTGCACCTTGAATCAACTAACCATACAGAGGAGTTTGACTGATTTGAAGAAGAAGATGAGTATGATGCAGCCATGGCAGCTAGTTGAGCTGGTGGATGGCATCCTTGATAGGCATAGTCCATTCGATGAAAGCAGTCAAGCGCATTGTGGCCTGGTCGTTGGCAAATTTGACAAATGTGTCGAGAATAAGATCGATCAGTAAATGAGACATTAGGAACAGAGCCTCCTCTGTTAGAGGCAGAACCTCCCTCTCCCTCTATTTTGATTAAAGCTACCTCGATTATTCCCAGAAAAGCATCCTCGTCCACAATTATTTGCTCCTTTGGAGACATCTTGAGACCAATTGAAAGAGAGTAAAGTAGTGGCAGAGACCAAAGCCTCAATATTTTTTATTTGCACCTCAATTGAATGTTCTTCAGTCTTTAATAAAGCATAAAGATGCTCAAATTTTATGGGATTTGATCTGGTTCTAATAGAGGTACAGAAAGCATTGAAATCACTCGGCAAACCATTCAAGATGTATATGAGCATTTCTTCGTCATCCACATATATACCAATGTTAGCAAGACGATCTTTGAGATTTTTAGCGCGTTGAACATATAAATCAATCGACTCATCAGACTTCTTGATTAGGGTTTGTAAAGAAGACCTTAATTGAATGATATGGAAACTAGATAGAGAAGAAAACTCGGTCTCAAGTTGAATCCACGTATCACGAGATGTGACGCAACCAACAACCAGTGATAAAGCTGAGGGTGATAGCGTTGAATTGATTAGGGCTTTGATCGCACGATCTTGGGCCATCCAATCGCCATACTGTGGATTGATGTTTATGGTGAGATTTCCAGCTTCATCATAAAGAAATTCAAATGGAGTTGTACCAGATCCATCGATGAACCCAGATAACTTGTGAGCTTCAAAGATTGATAAAATTTGGTGTCGCCAGAGAGAGTAATTGTTGGAGTCGAGTTTGATTAACACCAGATTGCATACATTCGATAAGAGAAGAACAGGGAGAGAGGATTGATTGATGATAGAGTTGACGGTAGAAAACGTGGCTATGGTGGAAGAAGAAGAAGTGACCATGTGGATTTTTTGAAAAAAGGAATTGACGTGGGTCAGTGATGCTCTGATACCATGAATGCTCTTGTGTATTATTAATATTGCTTTCACACTCATACAAGAGCAGCTTAGCTCTATTATATAGAGGAGCTTAGTGAACAAAAATAACAAATAACTACCTATTAGTTTATAATAACAAAACTAATTATTAAACAGTAAACCAGTATACAAGTATAACACGAGAATGGAATCTTAAGGCTCATAGACGCCCATATATTACAAGGTCATGCGTTCTACGAGTCCTCTGTTCGCTTCAAAAACTCCTCTAACGGCAAAGTTTTTTAATTCTCCACCACTTTTGTCTTCGCCATCGTCCCCAAGTACCCGAGCCTCGGCAGCCATGGCCTCACCTTCACCATTTCGCCCTAAAAAAACCTCCATGGACTTCCCAGTCAGTATTTAGGCATTCTTCATTCGATTATCGGAAACTCCTCAAACCATTTGTTCGCTGTCGAGTTCGACACCGTTCCAAGTTTCGAGTTTCTTGACATCAACGACAACCACGTCGGAATCAATCTCAACAGTATGATCTCCAATGCTTCCACCACTGCCGCCTATTACGACGACGACGAACTCCAAAGATATATTGAGCTCATAAGTGGTAGACCCATTCAAGCTTGGGTCGATTACGATTCATTTGTAAATATCATCACGATGGCGCTTTCTCTGTTTCCAACCAAACCCAAGAAGCCAATTCTGTCGTATAAAGTAGATCTCTCCTCGATTCTTCACGAGTTTATGTATGTTGGATTCTCGTCCTCGATTGGGCTTCTTGCGAGTTCTCACTGTTGGGAGAAAAAAATAATAATAATAACAAAAATACTACAATATTAATTCTCCTCTTCCATAGAATAAGTCAACCAAACAAGAGTAAAAAATAATAATAAAGAAAGATACGAAAAAGAGAATGAGACCGAAGTTTATACTGGTTCGCCCCAAACTCGGGACTACGTCCAGCCTCAAACTCGCGCCACAAACTAACTCTCAATAGCCCAACAATAGCTATTGAATTCCAAGTATCACAACCCAATTGCTTGAGATAAACAATAAACGAAAAATCCTCAATCCAAGAGAAAACACTCCTTTTTCTCTCAGAAAATCACTCATTGCCATGTACAAAAATCACAAAGTGTGATTTTATCAACAACCAAAGAAAAGGCTGCTCACACTCTCGGTGAAATTTTTTTTTTCCAGCAGCAATAATGTATATATATATAAGGCCCATTTGCCTTCAACCTTGTATATATATATATATATATATATATATATATATATATATATAATATGTTGCTGTTGTAAACCGAAACTCAAAATGGGCAAAGGCCCATTTGCCTTCAACCTTGTGTGTGCGCGCGTCAAACAATATAGTTGGTTTGGCTCCAAACTTAACACTCACTATGTGTTAGGATGGACTTTTAGCATGAATGGAGCGGCCCAGTCTCTGAATCATTCTTCTCTGCCTTCAGTTCCACTTCCACTTCCACGTCCGAAGAAAAAGCACATTCGTTTAACAATTCGGGTTTCAGCTGCCGCCGTTTTGATGATGGTAACTGCAACTTTTAGTGCTGTTTTTATCATCAAAAAGATGAAGAAGATAGACATAATCGAAGCCTGGGAGGCTGAAATTGGCCCCCATCGGTACCCTTACAAGGAACTCTAGCAAGCGGCGAAAGGATTTACAAACAGAGAGCTACTGGGGCGGCGTGGATTTGGTAAAGTTTACAAAGGAACATTGCCGAATTGGGAAACCCAAGTGGCTGTGAAGCGAATTTCCCACGAATCGAAACAGGGGCTGCGTGAATTTATGTCGGAAATCACCACCATTGGTCGGCTTCGACAACGGAACTTGGTTCAGTTACTGGGATGGTGTCGCCGCCGTGACAATGGAGATCTGCTTCTTGTTTATGATTTTATGGCTAATGGGACTATGGGAGTTTGGATAACTTCATATTCGGCAAGCCGAAAGTGATTCTCAGTTGGGAACAGAGGTTTAGGATCGTAAAGGGCGTTGCTTCTTCCGGCCTTTTGTACTTGCACGAAGGCTACGAACAGGTCATTAAATCACAACTCTAAACTAGTTCATCATGAACTCTTCCTCTCATGCTATAGTGTAAACTCTTGACACCATATTAAATTTACAGATTATTCTTGCAAAAGTATCAAATTTTATCCTGACTTTAATATTCATTCTTCCTATAAACTTTTAATTTCATCTGATTGTATTTTCTATAAACTTTTAATTTCATCCGATTGTATTTGAAAGTTTGAGCAGTGCCATTTTTGCTTTTAACTTTAATAAGGAAATAATGAAAATATTTCTAAGTGTTGTGCAACCCATTTTACAACTATAATTGTTTTTTTAAAAAAATAAATTTTTTTTCTTGTAGTTGTAAATCAGTGAAGCTTGAAAAAAAAAAAATACTAAACTGCACTTTTGTTGAAATTTATGAGTTTTGAAGACAATCTTATTGATCAAACTTAATTGTGTACCATGCTTAATTTTTGTTGAACTTACTAATGTTTAAAGAAAATTTTAATGGCTCGCAATTCACATTCCAATATTTGCAAATAATAGCACTAGAATTAGAATTATGATTTTGCATATATGACAATTTAAAAAAAAAAAATTCTACACCCTATTAAGATATTTTTATTTAATTTCCTTTTTATCCTGTACTAATATATCATTTTTATAGTATATCACTTATAAACATCTATTGGTTATAATATTATACACCATTATTACATTTATTAATAATAGCATTGATAAACATCTATCACTAATAGATAATTTTTACGTCTGTTAGTGATATATGTCTATATCATTGATAGACTTCACAACAAATGTATGATAGTCATAGACCTAATTTGTCCATGTTACACGTCTGTTAGTGATATACAAAGGTAAAAAAAGAATGAACTAAAAATGCCTAAATAGGCGACATACAAGTGAAAATTTTGTAAAAAATTACTTTCTTTACAAATGTGTAATATTATTGCTATATTTTCAATTAACTACTTTTTTTTAGCTCAACTATATTTGGGCTCGGGGTTTTGAACTCTGATCTTTTAGTGGATGACATATGTTGATACTTTATGGTGTGCAAGTATTCTTGCTGGCCTACAACTTAACTGGCAACAAACAATTACAGTGTAAATAATAGTACAGACACTGTATGTAATAACAATTTCAAAACTCAAGAACAAAAGATAATAAGTAGTCGAGGCACGCTTACAAAGTGTTGTCCTGATGATAATTTATTCGCTCTGCACGAGTTGCTAGTAGGCTACAATGATTGTCTCAGCATGATACAACGACTAACTCCGATAGAACAGCAACCTTGAACTACTCAGATCTGGCAGAACTCTTGGATACTTACTCTCAACTTAACTCAAGATTAAAGAGAAGAAAGAGATGAGAGAATAAAACTCTTCAATTGGATTGAGATACTCCAAAATGGAATGATATACTCCAAATGAAGAAATAAGTTGCTATTTATAGGTTAGCAACTTAGTAACTCTCCAAAAATAAAATTAATATAAACGATATGAAACATACATAAAAAGTAACTCAATTGTGTAATTACCTGTAAAAATTAAAACATAACTCACAAATTTAACTTTTAAGTTAAATTTATAAAAGAAACATCAACACACATTTTGATGTTTCAAACCATTTTGAAACCTTTGAATTTCAAGTCAAGTAACAATGACATAAATAAAACATCAATTCATTTTTTATGTTTCAAATCAACATTTTCTTTCACAAAATTTTACTAGAAAATTCAACACCTTAATCCTTAAATGATAAATCTCTGTTTTGGAGCAAAATTGTTACAAATGATGAAGGAGAATTTGCCTTTGATTGGCAGCTGAGCAAAAGGGTTTTCGAGTAGAAGTAAAGCCTTTTTTTTGGGGTTGCTGCTTGATTCCAGTCAAAAATGAAAACTTGGTGTGAAACTTAATACCATGTGAATTTAAAATTTTGCTTCCTCTAATAACCACATATATATACGTTTGAAGTTTCTGTATCATACATTTAATGGTGCAAAACTACCAACCACATTAAGGCTGCCTCCTCAAATAATTTCTCTAAACATTGTCCTATTCAAATTCTTCCCTTTTTTTTTTCTTTTGAATCCTCATATTTTTACTTTGTGATGTAATATTTAAGAAAATAAATAATTTAAGAAGACATGTGCATTGATGGGTTACTTTTTCAAATTAATAAATTTGAGCAAGTTTTTTTAACCCTACAAATTTTAGGAGAGCCCTGGATTGATTTGATCTCATCAATTTTGACGTCAACTTGACAACTCTCATATGTTTTGAACTAAAAAAGTTCATTTATTTCGACTCAACTAACTCATATTACTAATACCAACTCCTACAATTTGAATTAAAATAATGGAAAATTTCAAATCATTAAAGTTTTTTTAACATTCCAAATCATATTAAGTTATAGGGACTTGGGCAAAACCCAATAGTTAGATGTTGTGAATCTCTAATATAGTTGGTTAAGACATCAGTAACTTCTGTATAGGTTTAAAATTCAAATTCCTACCCCCACAATTGTAATATTATATTATTGAAAAAGAAAAATGTTAGATATTAATATCTTTTCCATTTGAGTTGTAGGTTCAAATTTCTACTTTTAAGCAATGTAACACTATAAAAACATGGCATTATAATTACTTTTTGTAGAATTTTTGCTATGATTCATAATTTTGAGAAGAAAATGTCAACTTAAGTACAACTCAGTGGTTAATAAATCTCTACCTCTCTTAAAAGGTTATAAGTCGAATTCTTACCCTAGACTTATGACATAATGTTATTCTTAAAAAAATGGGAGTAACTTAAGGCAACTTAAGACCTTAGGTGGTAAGATTTTATGTGTTGTTTTACATTTTTAAAAAAAAAAAAAACTTAGTCTATAAACTTTATTATTTGTTTTTTAGTATATTTAACATTATTCTACTTTTAATATTGAATTAATTAGTTTTTCTAATATATTTCAAAAGTCTTTTCATATCCCAATTGAAGTTTATTCATGGCCAACATCATCATAGCTCAACTTATACAGAATACATATAGTATATGAGAATTTTATACTTGCATTGTAATTTGGTTACAATAGAGAAGCATATTTATAGCTTGAGTACATGTAACAACTATGCAAATTTAAGTAGATGCTAATTTAAGTAAAGCTAATAATAGAAGTATGTTACAATAATAAGCTAATATTAGTATTTATACATTATTCTCTAATATGCCCCCGCAAGATGGAGCTCTGAGATGAGAGACCAATCGTGGAGAGTAAGTGGTTGAACCGTAGGCGAGGTAGTGGTTTAGTCAACACATCTGCTAGCTAATTTGTTGATGAGACATGAGTGACACAAAGAATTCCATCCCAAACTTGTTCACGGATAAAGTGGTAATCAAGTGCCACATGTTTCATACGAAAGTGAAAGACTGAGTTGGAGCATAGATTAGTTGCTCCCACAATGTCACAGTAGATAACTAGCATATGTGTGGAAGTGAAACCAAGTTCACTAAGAAGAGAAGTGATCTAGCGAACCTCAGTGGTAGTAGAGGCAACAGAGCAATATTCTGCTTCTGTGGATGAGCGAGCCACTGTGTGTTGTTTCTTCAAGCTCCAGGAGATTAGATTTCGACTAAAATATATGATATATGCACTGGTGGAGGTGAAGTCATCTTTGTTTCCTGCCCAATGAGCATTAGAGTATGCATGAAGAGCAAAGGGTGACTGACGATGAAGAAGGACACCAAGATCAAGTGTGCCACATAGATAGCAGAGAAGTCGTTTAACAGCATCCCAATGATCAGTAGTTGGGCGATGCATGAACTATGACAACTTATTGACTGTAGAAGCGATGTCTAGACAAATAAGGGTGAGATGTTGAAGACTACCAACAATAGTCCGAAACTCGGTTGGATTAGACAATGTTGTGCTAAAGTGAAGAGTAAGAACTGGTGAGGTAGCCAAAGATGTGGTGATAGGGCGAGCATCAATCATCTTTATTCGAGTAAGTAAGTCAATGATGTATCGTCATCGAGAGAGGAGTAGGCCTTGGAAATGAGGCACCACCTCGACCCAAAGGAAGTAGTGGAGATGACCCAAATCCTTTAGCGAGAAGTGACGAGCAAGAACCGAGATGAAGTTATGAACTAATAGAGTATTGTTACCTGTGACAATTATGTCATCAACGTAAACAAGTAAGATGATAGTAATATCGTTAATTGTCTATATGAACAATGAGGTGTCAGCAGTGGAATTCAAGAAGTGAGATGCAAGAAGAAATAAATAAATAAATAAGAGGAAAAATAGGGTTTGCGTCGGCAAAAGTAAACTTCTCCTGACGCGTACATTAGTCGTCAGGAGAAATTTTTTTCCGATGCAATGCCATTTTTGTCGAGAAGTGGCTTTTCCGATGGGTTTATGCCGAGAAAATATTTTCGTTGATCAAGACTTTTTCCGACACTTTGTTGCGTCGAGAGAAGTGAAAAATCTTGTAGTGAAGTGGCAGTGAGAAATGCATATGACCAAAAGGTGAGAGGTAAGGAAGCACGAGACAAGAGAAAAAGACCAGTTTCAACAATGTGACAATGACCTCATTCAGAAAATAATTTTGTCTGGGGTATGTGGAGCTGATTTGAGGTGTGAGATACCATTTGTAGATAAATAGGTTGCAAGTCCACTATATTCCCTCCATTGTCTGAGTAGAGAGTCACAATTTTCTTATGAAAGAAGTTTTCAACAAGTGCTTTGAAATAGGGAAAAATGATTGAAACCTCAAATTTGTGTTTGCCAAATATAGTGTGTGAAGTGATTCTCAAAGATGACATAGTATGTGAACTCATCAATGAAATAAATAGGAGAAGTCCACACGTCAAAGAATATTATTTGGAGTGGGGAGTGAGACACGAGATGATTGAGGGAAAGGTAATTTATGGCTTTTATCGTTAAGACAATCATTTCAATGAGAAGTCTTTTGACTAGATGAATATATCACTAGTTGGAATGTGGAGATAATGTGGCGTAGGATTGACTCAGACGGATGACCGAAACAATGATGCCAGACATGGTGAGACACTTTGACACTAGTGAATATTGATGGACAAGGTGCAGAGAGAGAGGTTGACCATTTATATACACCATCTCTAGTTTGTCCTTCCAACAGCATTGCTCCTAACAATATATCCTTCACATGAAACGAAGTGGGTAAGAACTCAACAGAAGTGTTATTAGATTTGCAAAATTGAGATATGGAAATAAGATTTCTTTTCATGTTAGGAACACATAAAACATCACGTAATTGAAATTTTTGAGTAGGGGTTGGAAGAGAAGTGGAGCTAGTGTGTGAAATATGTAATCCAATACCATTACTGATGACAATGTCGTCAGAACCATCATAAATAGTGTGAAGAGAGAGATTGCTGAAGTCAACATTTACATGGTGAAATGCACCACTATCAAGAAGCAAATTAGGCAATAGGCATCATAGAAGTGGTGGCGGTGGTTGTATGTGCCTTTGGTTGCCATGGAAAGGAGGCCTTGTTGGTAGTTGGAGGCATTTGCCGAGGGGTGAATGGCGTGGATGAGGGAACCAGTTAGTAAATTAGACAATTTGCAATGGTATGGCTTGCATTCCTGCAGTCTTGGCACTTATCGAGATATGGGTGTTGCTAGCGAGGGGTTGACGTCGACTAAGGAGATTGAGAGAGTGATTCAAGTCAAGGTGTCGAGAAGTGACGTTGACTACCGTGTCGTGTTGAGGTAACATTTGTTGTGATTGGATGCAAGGAGGATGTCAATTATGATTGCTGAAGAAATAAATCTTGGTTGATAAGTTTCTCATGGAGCTCATCAAATGAGATGGGTGTTTTTGGACCTTCAACAATGTCAACGATATGGCAATATTCATCATCGAGGCCCTCAAGAATTTTCTCAATGAAGTCTTCACGATCTAAAGGTTTACTTAGAGTAGCAAGTTGGTCGGATCGACATTTGATGAACTGCATGTACTCAGAAATTGTCTTGCAGCCTTTATTGGCTCATTTGAGTTGGTCCTTTACCTGCTTAATGTGGCCACAAGTCGGGTGAGCATAGGTGTTGGCAAGAATTTTCCATGCATCACGAGAGGTAGTGACCTATTAATAAGGGGTACAAGGAGAGAGGATATGGAACCGACAAGGGCAACAAACAGAAGTTTGTATTGTCAAACCCATGGAAGAAAGGTTGGGTTTGGAGATGAGATGTCGTTGGTGGAGATGGTTTTGGGTGGGCATGGATGAGATTCATCAATGTATTTGTGAAGGTCATAACCAATTAGGATGGCTTCAATTTGAAGTTTCCAGGCAAGGTAGTTTGTGGAGGTGAGTTTTATGATGTTTTGATGAAGGGTGTTGACGAGTTGAAGAGGAAGGGTGGGATTTTCTGTGTTGGGGTGATGACTACTTGGGAAACAGTAGTGTTATCCATGGCTATGGTTGATCATTGCACTTAAGGAAGGAAGGAGATTGGGACTAGAAGTTCTGATACCGTATAAGAATACAGAGAGTATGAGAATTTTGTACTTACATTGTGATTTAATTACAATAGAGAAGTCATATTTATAGCTTGAGTACATGTAATAACTAAGCTAATTTAAGTAGATGTTAATTTAAGTAAAAGCTAATTTAAGTAAAGCTAATAATAGAAGTATGTTACAACAATAAGCTAATAATAGTATTTATACATTATTCTCTAATACAATTAGCATAAAGCACATATCTTCGATTAAGAGGTAAAATGTAACGACCGGTTTATTTAGATGCATTAATTTTTTTTAGGAAATTTTGGAAATCAAGTTGGATTAATTTCTTAAATAAGTATTTTAGATTGTTGGAGTTAATTTGAGATTTGGAAATTTAAGAAAGGGTAAGTATGGAATGAGAAAAGAAAAAAGGGGCATTGTAGTAATTTTTTTTATTATTATTTTTTTCCTTCAACCTTATCTTCTTCTCTCCTTCTTCCCCATCTTCTCCTCATTTTCCCTCCCTCTCCCGATGGCTCTCTCCCTCCCCGAAGGTCTCTCTCTCTCTCTCTCTCTCTCTCTCGAAAATGGCCTCACCGAACACTCTCTCCCTCACTGGCAGCTTTCTCCCTCCCGTTCTTCTTATTCTTTTTTTTTTCCGACAGCCACACGCCGCCTGTGCAGCTCGAGTCCGCCCGTCGCCCTTCAGCAGCTCCGTCGCACGCCCAGTCTCAAAACGAAGCTCCAGCCCGCACGCCGCCCGCCGTCCAGCTTCGGTTGCTTTCTTCCTCCTTCTCTCCCTCTCGGTTTCTGTACAGACAGCAGCAAGGGTAGTGTTTTTGGAGCAATTTCCTGCAAGTTCGATATTCGTACAACCGTTTACGACCTCGATTCGTAGTGGGTAAGTGTTTTGAGTTTTGAATTTAATCTTTTAGTGGGTTATGAATGTGATTTGAAGTTTACCCATGAATTTGTAGTTCTAAGTTTGGATTACCCATCGCGTTTAAAGGTTGTTTAGGCGAAATTAAGTTGATTCAAGCTGCTGTCCAGTGGGCTTTGGTCTCGAATTCGGGGACTTTGTTGGTGATTCAAGATTGAGCATTCGAGTTTAGGCTACCTTGAATCTTGAGGTTATTTAGGTAAGTAGTTATTTGGATTTAAGCCTTTTAAGTTCTTAAATGAATTGTATGTGTGCTTGATATTTATAATTGGTGAATTGTATGTTTGAAATCGTTTCTAGGAAGTATGTAATGGTTAATGGATCCGTTCGGGGGTAGTTTTGAGCTCAATGGCCTAAGTCTGTGGCTATAAGGAGATTAAGGGCTTAAAGAATCAAGTTATTGAAGTAAGCACGGGTAGGACCTTAATAGTTTACCTAAAGTTGTGGTTGAATGAATTTGGCTCATGTTTGTGGTGCTTGTGATGAAATATACACGTCTTTTATGATTATGTGGGTCATGGTGTGAATGGTTGAATCATCCTGAATTGTCCTTGAGTTTAAGTTGCTTGAGCACGTATTAAAATGGTAATAGGGGCTTAAAGACCCAAGCTCATTATAAATAGCAAGAGTAGTACTTTACAAGTATGCTTATGATAGTGATTGGATTTGTAACATTCCTGAACATTGTTCTGAGATTTAGAAGGGTTGCAATTAGGTATTTGTTGTTGCAAGTAATCAATTCGGAAGAACTTGTCGAGCTTGGTAATGGAGTTGAATCTTGAATTAGTTTGTGCTCGAGGTTTAGGAATGGTGATTGTGTTTGATTGCAAGGTTTATGAGCTTATCGTAGTTCTCTAAAGGTTTTGCGCATAGATTATTGATTTACTCAGATTGCTTGAAACTCTTAAATGATTGGTTGAGGTATAGTTTCTACGGGTGGTAATGAACTGACTGAGAGCAAGGCGCTGTAGTGGTTGGTTTGGGCTAAAGACTGATCTAGAACATCTTAAGGGTTCAGTGGGCAGGGATGTGGTTAGTGCTGCAGGTGTTTAGAATGAGCAGATAATTGAGCAGGTTTAAGATGTTTCAGATGGGTTCGAATATGAGTGGTGGATTGTTGGTCGACTTGATTTCTAGTGTTGTTCGAAGACTGAATTCTAGATTTAAGGGATGGAGGACTATAAGTCGTTAGCACAAGTATGTGCTTGTGAACTACGGGCCAGGTGGTGAATGTGGTCCAGAAATAACAAATGAATTTGGTATGGTAGATTACCCTAGGGACTCCAAAAGTAGTGCGAAAATTGCAAGGAGCGTGATAAATTAGAGCCACCTGACCTTATGTCTCTCTTGGGCGAGTCTAAAACTCTAGGTTGACTAGATGTGATGAGAGTGAGGGATTGTGTTCCTTCACTGTGGTGCTAGCTTAGGGGTGATTCCCCATTATGTTGAGCGTAAGGATTGCGATCCTTATGGCCTGTGTGCTAGCTTATGTGTGATTCCCCATTATGTTGAGCGTAAGGATTGCGATCCTTATAGCCTGTGGTGCTAGCTTAGGGGTGATTCCCCATTATGTTAAGCATAAGGGATGCGTCCCTTATTGCCTGTATGCTAGCATAGAGGGGTGATGTTCTATTGTATGTAGGCGTGAGAGTTACTTTCTTCCACGGCCTTAGTCAACCTAAGTTACATGGCTCGTTGGTAGTGCTCGGGACAATGCCATACCGGGATGGACTCAGGTAAGGGTGTGCGAGTGGTAGTTGGATGGTTGATGAGTTGAGATTAAGAAGCAGATGTACGTGCCAAGACAACTTTTGTGTTGATGAGGCTAGCATAGGGGCGTTATCCCTAGAGATTTGTGACGAGCATAAAGGTTGCGATCCTTATTGCCGTGGGTGCTAGCATAGGGGCGAGGACCCCAGAGATTTATGTTGAGCGTAGGGAATGCGTTCCCTAGCGCCTGTGTGCTAGCTTAGGGGTGATTCCCCATTATGTTGAGCGTAGGGAATGCGTTCCCTAGCGCCTGTGTGCTAGCCTAGGGGTGATTTATCCATCGAGATGAGTGTGAGGGTTATAGACCTTCACAGGGTTGAGTTCTAGGTTACAAGACTCGCAGGTATGACACGAAGTTAGGGTCAGGTAGCAGTGAATGTTGTGAAAGGTTAAATGGACTCTTAAAATAATTGAAGGAAGTATTTGGAATCTAAGCACGAGTGTGAGTAAGAGCTTGGTATAGTTTCTTTAAACATTGGACCCTTAAGTGGGCTACTTACTGAGTATGTTTATACTCATCCTTGCTACTTTGTTTGTTTTGCAGATTGTGCACATTCTCGGGGTGGATGACGCAGACGACGACTTGACGAGACTATGGAGGCTCCACTAAATTTCTTTTCTATGTTTAGCCTTTAGTTTTGTTTCTTTGTTCCCTGTTGTTTGTCGGTCTGTAAAGTTTAAATATTCTTTAGCTTTGTGTGTCTAGTTAGAAGTTTTTATATTGGGATGTTTGTTAATTGAGCTCAGCATCATTTATCGTAGTTTGGTGGATGCTGAGTCTGTGATCTGAAACATAGAAGTGTTTATATCTCTTTCCAGGTCTTGGTAAAATTTTGGTTTCTTGTAGTTACGCCGTCATGCTGCCGAAATTTCGGACATGAGCGAGGTAACTAGGTCGTGCTTCCGATCTAGAGTGTCGTAGTAGGTTCGGATCTTTACATAAAAAGTTCGAATCTCCCACTCTCACATTGTTAAACTCAAAAAAGAAAAAAAGGATTGAAGTTTACACGTGGGCATTATATTCAAGGAAATGGATCTCAACTACAAAGTTTTGAAGACTTTTGAACCCACCTTTTTCACTCCATTATACCTGAAAGTCGTCCTAGAAAAAGGTGGGTTCAAAAATTACAGAACTTTGGATAAAATAACAGCTAATTATGCTAAATCACGAGGTTATGCATGGAAAGGATCTGCAAAAAGATACAAAGAGCTAATAATTGCGGCAAGGCAACTGCAAAGTGCCAACTCGGAGGATTCCACAATTCCACTGCCACCGCCACCACCAAATCAGCTCCTTTTTCCGACAACAGAATAAAGATAGTTGGATGTCCGACTAAGAGCATGTTTGAAACTCCTCTTTCCTTAATTTTTGTTTTCTCAAATTCTTAGTTCCAATATTTATTCAATCAATTTCCTTGGGTTCTTCTTCGATATGAAAGTTACCTTTTCACTAACATACCTCTACACAACACAGACATATATTATTCAAGAGGTCAAAAGTTCAAATTTTCACTTCCATATGTTGAACCAAACAGAAGTTATGATTTTTTCATATTCAACAAATATGGAGGCGATGAGAATTGAACTTTCAATCTTGAAAGTAAAAGTAAATGTCTTAGTCTCTAAATTATGCTCATGTCATGTTAACATCAAAGTTACAGTTTTAAAGCATGCACGATTTACCTTTATTTATCATTTAGTACGTGCATTAGAAGCAGCATGGATAAAATACCTATCAATTATCATATGAAAGATAGATGATTCAATCCTAACCCTGCACTACTAAGTGTTGAACTAAAAAAGGGATATGAAAACAAAGATTGAATTTTGAGAGCAGGTGGTAACCAACATAGATATGTAAAATGACTTCATTAAAATGTGGGCCAAAATTATCTATAAGGTCAAAATTCATTAAACTCGAGACATATGACTTATGAGCACAAATCATTTCTTTTCTTAAATATTACATCACAAATTAAGAATCTGAGGAGCCCAATCTTTGACTCCAAGATTTCATTTTTGGCTAAAAAACAAAGAAAAACGTAAATTTTTACCTTAATTTTGGCTTTTCTCCAGCTCGAGAAACCCTTTTTCTCAGCTGCCAATCAAAGGAAAATTCTCCTCATCATTAACAATTTTCCCCCAAAATAGAGATCAAAGGATTAAGGAACATACATTAATCTCACTTGAATTTACATCAAAATCATATCTAACATTATGAAGATAGAAAAAAGAGAAAGGATTCTTTTCTTATGATTTTGGAGCTTTTTTCTGTTTACAAATGGAAGTCACAAGTCAGTCCCTGCCATTGAGAAGCGAAAGAGGAGAAGTGGAAAAAGAAGCAAAACTCATATCCATATCCCTATTTGCAGTCAACGAGTTCGTGCTAAACTTGTTAAACGAAGAAGAAGCATACGAATTCACAAAATCATCGAACCCTTCGCCGTTCTTCCCTCCTTCCACCACTTTCGGCGCCGAAATCTCGTCCGGAACTCCAGTTTCTCCCTCCAAAAACCGCACCACCTGCCTCATACTCGGCCGCGCCGCCGCCGAATCATTGGAACAGAACAATCCCAATTTCAGAATCATCACTGCCTCAGCCACATTGAAATCCCCTTTCAATTTTGGATCCATTACTTCCAGTAATTTCCCTTCCCTGTACTTCTCCCACACCCAATCTACCAGCACCAGCTCCTCCGACGACGCTTTTGGGTCGATCGGCCGCCGCCCGCAGGCCACTTCCAGCAGAAGTGCGCCGAAGGCATATACATCTGAGCCTGTGGTGGCTTTCCCTGTTCTGGGTAGCTCCGGCGCCAGATATCCCAATGTTCCGACCACCCGAGTCGTGCTCGGGTTCGCCCCATGTTCGTATAGCCGAGCGAGGCCAAAATCACCCAGCTTTCCATTCATCTCGCTGTCAAGCAGAACATTACTGGCCTTCACATCTCTATGAATGACCACCTATGTTAAAAGAACATGAACAAACAGTTAAATTCAGTCGCTTAATAGCTCTACGATTATAAGCTTTTGAGGTTAGTGGTGATTTATCACCTGTTCGTAGCCTTCGTGCAAGTACAGAAGGCCGGAGGCCACGCCCTTAATGATGCGAAACCTCTGGTTCCAACTCAGAATCACATCCGGCTCGTCGAAAATATAGTTATCCAAGCTCCCATTAGCCATAAAATCATAAACAAGAAGCAGATCCCCACGGCGGCGACACCATCCCAGTAACTGTACCAAGTTCCGGTGACGGAGCCGACCAATGCTAGCGATTTCCGACACAAATTCCCTCAAACCCTGTTTCGATTCATGAGAAATTCGCTTAACAGCCACTTGGGTTTTCGAATTCGGCAAAGTCCCTTTATAAACCTTCCCAAATCCACCGCGCCCCAGAAGCTCTTTATCCCTAAATCGCTTCGTTGCTTGCTTGAGCTCCTTGTAAGAGTACCGATGGGGGCCGATTTCAAGCTCCCAGGCTTCGATTATGTCCGCGTTTTTTATCTTCCAAATGATGAAAGCAGCAACACAAATCGCAATTACCACAATTAAAACAGCCGCAGCAGAAACCCCAATTGTGAAACCAGTGTGCTTCTTCTTCGGACCTGGAACAGAAGGCAGAGAAGAAAGATCCAGAGACTGGGCTGGCCCATTCATACTGAAACTCCATCCCAACACATAGTGAGAACTCGCAAGAAGCCCCGTCGAGGCCGAAAACCCAACGTACATAAACTCGTGAAGAATCGGAGAGAGATCTACATTAAACGAGAGAATCGGCTTCTTGGGTTTGGTGGAAAACGGAGAAAGCGCCAACGTGAGGGAATTTACAGAGGAATCGTAATCGATCCAAGCTTGAACCGGCCTCCCACTTTTTAGGGTTAGGTTTTGCTTGGTGGGTCCGTCGTCGACGAAATAGGAAGCGGTGGTGGAGGCATTAGAGACCATATTGTTGAGATTGATTCCGACGTGATTGTCGTTGATGTCGCCGAACTCGAAATCTTGAACGGTGTCGAACTCGACGGCGAAGAGATGGTTGGAGAAGTTTCCGAGATCGGTGGCATTGAGAAGGCCTAAATACTGACTGGGAAGTCCACGGAGGTTTCTGGAGGGTGCAATGGTGAAGGCGAGGCCGTGGCCGCCAAGGGTCGGGTACTCGGGGACGACGGCGATGGCAAAAGCGGTGGAGAACGAAAAAGCTTTGCCGTCGGAGGAGTTTTTGAAGCGAACAGGGGAAGTGTAAAAGGCATGGCCCTGCAATCGACTGGTGTCGTTTGTGAGCTTCAAGATTCCGTTCGGCTCGATCTTGGCGATGTCGGTGAGGGTTAAGTTGGCGGCGGCGGCGTCGTGGAATCCGGCGAAGTAGAGCTGCTGAGATGCGGCGGGGCCGGCGAAGACGAGGAAGAAGAAACAGAGAAAACATAGTTGAGCCATGGGGAAAGGGAAGGATTGGGATCTAGAAGGTCATGATGTGAATGTTGAAGAAATTTGGCGGGGGATAAGAAGCGGCATGGTGAGCAGATTTTGTTGAATTTGAACACTCAAGAAAGAGACAGGGGAGAGAGAGAAGTGAAGAAGGCAATGGGAGCCTCCAAAATGGGTCATGTCAATTCACAGTTCACAGGTAAAATTTCTCTTTTGTTCACGTATATTTATGAATCTATAAATAGCTTTTTAATAATTTTTTATAGACCTTACATAATTTTAAGGATACGGACGTATCAATCAATAAACAGAAGTAGAATTGGTCTAGGAAAGGCCAACCCTAATTTTCTTTTTTCGTTTTTTGTTTTTCTTTTTTCAAAATGTGGATGATGAATTTGAAGAATATGACAATACTTATGATTTTTTTTTTAAGAATAAAATATTTATGAAATTTTCTTCCTAAAAAATTACCTTTTTAATTGTAAAGTATATTAAACTAAAGTGAAAATGTTTAAAAATGACTTTATGAAAAAAATCAATAGGAAAATCATATTTTGTCAATCCGAGCAAAATTTAATGAATAAGGTACTCATTATCATTATAAAGGTAATGGATTTGATCTCCCACCCAACTGTTAAACTCAATATATATATATATATATATATAGTGAAATTATATTTTACATTACATAAAGTATTTCATCTCCATAATCTGTAAAGTGTTTTTTTTTTTAGTTCAATAACATGTGGGATGGGGGATTTGAACCTCTCACCTCCTGGTCAATGGTATAGATATGACCAGTGGATTCTTTTGAACTTCTGACATCTTAGTTGATGGTATATATTTTAAGCAGTTGAGTTATGCTCAAATTGACATAAGAGCATATGTTAATAGTACTATTTTTTTAGGTGTTAATTTAGGCATTTGAGGGATTAATTGTTAGGATTGATATTATATTATGCCTAAAGTTTAGAATTCTTAGGTTGGGTTTGTATATTTTTTCCTAATTGGGTTTTTTTTTATTATTTCTTGCTCAATTTTTAGACAATGTTTTTCTAAAACATAATAATATAATTGTAGGGTAGGAGATTTAAACCTTCGCCCCTTAGAAAATTAATGGTGTTTGACTTTTTTTTTCTTTTAATTCAACAACATGTGGAGATGAGAATTTGAATATTTAACTTTTTGGTCAATGATATATTATGTTTTGATTGACAATGGTGTTTAACCATTGAACTGTGCTCATTGTTAGCCAATCTTGAATTGTGTGAAGAATCAAGATTATGCCAATCTAATTGAAAAAATTAGGTGTGTATCTATTAACTTTCTCAATTTATTTAAATTGCATAGTATTTTTATATTAAAAAAATATTGTTATATGCATTATACTAGTAAATTTAAATAATATAAATAAAACATAAGTGAAAATATAAAAATAATTCAATTTTTTTTTAAATATGAAAAAAAAAGACAAAACATTTTTAAAAATTAGTCTAAAAACATTTGTTTGATATATATATATATATATATATATATATATATATATTGTACCTAAAAACTCAGTCAAACCAATGTGGGGAAAAAAGCATTCAAACTATAATTTAAAAATAAAAGCCTCGTGCAACTCCTTTATGATGCACTAGATCTTGAATTATCATTCAACTTAATCATTTATAAATTGTACATATTTTATAGTAATGGAATTTTGGAAATATTACCTCCACGTGTACGTATAATTAGTACTACCATATGCCAATGCATCTCCTTCTTTTTCTCTTTCTTTTATTTATTTATTCATAGGCTTTCTTTCTAACAAAGATATATATTTCTAAGTGACTTTGAATATAAACCTAGAGACTGGAAAAATGACATGACCTTTTATTTATATATGAGTCCACTTGTATATGTTTATTAAAAAAATAAGAAAAGAAAAAAGAGATATGAATTTCTATAAAATTGAGATATCTATAATATATACGAGAATACATTTTATTTAATATAAAAAAGAATTGTAAGCGTGAACCAATTATATAATAAAAAAAGGCAAACTATAACTCATTAATGAATTCATTAAAAAAGGAATAGTTTGATATTGTTGTAAAATTGAGAGGCGAAACCGGGCACCAAAACTTTACCAAAACATATAATAATAATAATAATAATAATAATAATACAAAAGATGAAATATAAAAAGAATATATATATATATATATAGTATAAACAAAAGAAAGTGGAGATTTATGGCAAATTAAAAACACAAAAATTAGAGAAAATGGGAGGAAAATTGGTATCTTTTCTTTTCCAAAAATCTCTCTATTTATAGGCAATTTAAGAGAGGATGATGTGGTACATTTGGACACCAATCTATGGCCTTTAGAAGACACTTTGGCTATGGAGAAAATGCCACTTGGCATGGATAACAAATGGGCATGTGGAATGGGCATTTACATATGCCATATTCACAATACTCCCCCTTAAATGCCCATTTATATAAAATATGTCTCGTTAAAACCTTACTAGGGAAAAACCCAATGGGAAGAAAAACCCTAGTGAAGGAAAAAGAGTACATATTTTATATAGTTTACTATAGTACATTCACTCCCCCTCATGGAGACATCACTTAAAGTCTTTGAGTCGCCGCATCCCAATGCTATATACTAATTTATCGAAGGTTGCAGTTGGTAATGCCTTTGTAAATAAGTCAGCCAGGTTATCTTTTCAACAAATTTGTTGTACAGTGATATCGCCATTTTCTTCAAGATCATGAGTATAGAAGAGCTTTGGTGAGATATGCTTTGTTCTATCTCCTTTGATATATCCTCCCTTGATTTGAGCTATACATGCTGTGTTGTCTTCGTATAACATCGTTGGAAGAGATTTACTTGAAGACAAGCCACATGTCTGATGAATGTGTTGTGTCATCGATCTTAGCCATACACATTCTCGACTTGCTTCATGAATAGCGAGGATTTCAGCATGATTTGAAGAAGTGGCCGTTATAGTCTGTTTCACTGATCGACACGATATAGCAGTTCCTCCACATGTGAATAGATAACATGTCTGAGATCTAGCTTTGTGTGGATCAGATAGATAACCAGAATCTGCATAACCAACTAGATCATATTTTGATTTGTTAGAATAAAATAAACCCATATCAATTGTCCCTCGAAGATATCGGAGTACATGCTTAACTCCGTTCCAATGTCTTTTTGTATGATATGAACTATATCTAGCTAATAAATTTACTGAAAATGCAATATCTGGTCTTGTGTTATTAGCCAAATACATAAGTGCACCAATTGCACTAAGATATGGTACTTCAGGACCAAGTAGTTCTTCACTGTCATCTCGAGGTCGAAATATATCTTTCTTTACATCCAGTGAACGAACTTCCATTGGAATGTTCAATGGATGTGCTTTATCCATATAGAATCTTTTTAAGATTTTCTCTGTATAAGTTGATTGATGAACAAATATCCCATCTGCTAAATGTTCAATTTGCAAACCAAGGCAAAATTTTGTTTTTCCAAGATCTTTCATCTCGAATTCTTTCTTAAGATATTCTATTGCCTTGGATAACTCTTCAGGAGTTCCGATTATATTTAAGTCATCAACATATACAGTTATAATAGCAAATCCTGACTGAGATTTCTTTATAAAAACGCACGGACATATTGGATTATTTTGGTATCCTTCTTTCAACAGATATTCACTCAGGCGATTATACCACATTCGTCCTGATTGTTTTAATCCATATAATGATCTCTGTAACTTTATTGAATACAATTCCCGAGAACTTGATTCATATGTTTCTGGTATTTTAAATCCTTCCGGGATTTTCATATAAATGTCATTATCCAGAGATCCATATAAATACGCCGTGACTACATCCATTAGATGCATATCAAGCTTTTCATATATAGTCAGACCAATCAAATATCTTAGCGTTATTGCATCCACCACAGGAGAATATGTCTCCTCATAATCAATACCAGGCCTTTGCGAGAATCCTTGTGCAACAAGTCTCGCTTTATATCTTGTGACTTCATTCTTTTCATTTCTTTTCCTTACAAATACCCATTTATATCCCACAGGTTTGACGTTTTCCGGTGTTGGGACTACTGGTCCAAAAACCTTACGTTTTGAAAGTGAGTTCAACTCTGCTTGGATTGCTTCTTTCCACTTCGGCCAATCCTTTCTACGTTGACATTCTACGATAGATTTTGGGTCAAAATCGTCACTTTCATGAATAATATCGTGAGCAACATTATAAGAAAAAATGTTGTCAATAATGATATCATTTCGGTTCCATCTCTTTCCTGTTGTAACATAGTTTATAGAAATTTCATTATTATCCTCAAGCGTTTGATTTTCACCAATACTCTTTTGAGTGGTTGTATTCTGGATTTCTTCTGGAACATCCATACCTTTTATCGAATCATTTTGATTCTCAACTACTTTTCTTTTTCAAGGATTTTTATCTTTAGAACCTATTGGTCTACCACGCTTCTGGCGTGCTCCAGACTCATTATTGACAACTTGTTCCTTTGGGATATCAACTTTTGATGGAGCATTTGCAGCTGGTATATATGATTTAGTCACACTTTTAGTATCTGTGAATGCATCTGGTAGTTGATTTGCTATATTTTGCAAATGAATTATCTTTTGAACTTCAAGTTCACATTGATTTCTACGAGAATCAAAATGAGATAATAACGATGCATTCCATGTAATTTCTTTTTCCAACTTCTTAATTCCTCCCCCTAATGTTGGAAAATTTGTCTCATTAAAATGACAATCAGCAAATCGTGTAGTAAATACATCACCCGTCAGGGGTTCAAGATATTTAATAATTGATGGGGAATCAAAACCAACATATATTCCTAACCTCCTTTGAGGACCCATCTTAGTACGTTGTGGTGGAGCAATCGGTACATATACTGCACATTCAAAAATTCTTAGATGGGAAATATTTGGCTGCTGGTCATAAGCTAATTGCATTGGGGAGTACTTATTATAAGCTACTGGCCTAATACGTGCCAGTGATGCAGCATGCAAAATAGCATGACCCCATACCGATGTAGGAAGTTTAGCTCTCATAAGCAATGGTCTTGCAATTAGTTGCAGACGTTTTATAAATGATTCTGCTAGACCATTTTGTGTATGAACGTGAGCTACAGGATGTTCAACACTTATCCCAATTGACATACAATAATTATTAAAAGTTTGGGATGTAAATTCACCAGCATTATCAAGTCGAATGGTCTTAATTGTATTATCAGGAAATTGTGCTTTTAACTTAATTATTTGAGCAAGTAATCTTGCAAATGCAAGATTTCGACTTGATAATAAGCATACATGTGACCATCTGCTGGATGCGTCAATTAATACCATAAAATATCTAAATGGACCACTTGGTGGGTTAATAGGTCCACAAATATCACCTTGAATTCGCTCTAAAAATGCAGGTGATTCAATCCCCACTTTAGCTGGTGATGGTCTAATAATTAATTTCCCTTGAGAACAAGCATCACATGACAACTCATTGGATTGAAGAATCTTCTGGCTCTTTAAAGGATGTCTATGTGAATTCTCAATAATTTTTCTCATCATTATTGACCCTGGATGACCCAATCGATCATGCCAAACACTGAATATTTCTGGATTCATGAACTTCGGGTTCATTATTGCATAACTTTCGATTACTCGTATATGAGTATAGTATAATCCAGAAGAAAAAGCAGGCAGTGTTTCTAATATACGTTTTTCATGTGAAACAATAGATGTTATATAGAGACACTCTATATTATTTTTACAATCAGTTTCAACATGATAATTATTTTCACGTATATCTTTAAAACTTAATAAGTTTCTTTTCGATTTGCTAGAGAACAGAGCATTATTAATTGTAAATCTTGTTCCTCTAGGCAAAATAAAGTTTGCATTTCCAAAACCTTCAATCAGATTTGCAGAACCTGATATAGTATTGACTTTTGCTTCCAGCATTGTCAATCTAGTAAAATATTTTCTATTTATGAGTATCGTGTGCGTAGTTGCGCAGTCTGCCAGACATAAATCCTCATTGCTCATTTTCGAATTACTCAACATATTGAAATTGTTCATATTTCTTCATTGAAAAGAAAAGAAAAACGATTACAAAGAGTCTTAAATATATATACAAACAAAACAACAACAAAAATATACTAAACAGTATTTAATTATATATTTTCATACAAATCATCCTCTACTTGTTTGATTGCATCAATTCTCTCTCCAGGAGATTCAAAATAATCAGCTACATCAAGATGCATCATATTGGAGGGGTCAAACACATCATCTTCTTGAATGGCAAGATTTACCTCCACATTCTTTCCTTTTCCTTTTTCCTTCAGGGAAGCTTGATAGAGATCAACAAGGTGTTTTGACGTACGACAGGTACGTGACCAGTGCCCAGTCATTCCGCACCGGAAACATTTATGTTCATCACCTTTCGAACTTCTATCTTGTGGAGCCTTTCCTTTATGATCATCACTTCGTGTGGGTTTCTTAAAATTATAATGCCCACCACGAAAATAGGTATTTCTTCCTCTACCGCGGTCCTGACCTTGACCACGACCACGACCTCGACCACGGTTATTAAAATTCACAACATTCACTTCAGGGAATGGTGTTGCTCCAGTTGGTCGGGATTCGTGATTTTTCATCAATAACTCGTTATTTTGTTCAGCAACGAGAAGACATGAGATAAGTTCAGAATATTTTGCAAAACCCTTCTCTCGATATTGCTGCTGCATGAGCATATTCGAGACATGAAAAGTGAAAAATGTCTTCTCTAACATATCAACATCAGTAATCTTTTCTCCGCATAATTTTAATTTTGAACTAATTCTGAAGAGTGCGGAATTATACTCACTTACTGATTTAAAGTCCTGCAACCTTAGATGCATCCAATCATAACGAGCTTTTGGAAGAATAACTGTTTTTTGATGATCGTACCTTTCTTTCAAACCTTGCCATAGAACGTAGGGATTTTTTATTGTAAGATACTCCATTTTCAATCCCTCGTGAAGACGATGGCGAAGGAAGATCAGGGCTTTTGCTTTTTCTTGATTTGATGCATCATTTCCTTCTTTAATTGTTTCTCCAAGATTCATAGAATCTAAATGGACCTCAGCGTCAAGGATCCATGACAAGTAGTTATTTCCATTAATATCCAGGGCCGCAAATTCTAGCTTTGTAAGGTTTGCCATAATAACACTATCAAAATAATAATATATATTTATATTAGAAATTTAACATAAACCAAATGCGTAAAAATGGCTTACCTATAAGACTTACCTTTAGCGGGAAAAATGACAGAGATTCGTGCTGATAACGTGTTGTAAAATTGAGAGGCGAAACCGGGCACCAAAACTTTACCAAAACATATAATAATAATAATAATAATAATAATAATAATAATAATAATAATAATAATAATACAAAAGATGAAATATAAAAAGAATATATATATATATATATAGTATAAACAAAAGAAAGTGGAGATTTATGGCAAATTAAAAACACAAAAATTAGAGAAAATGGGAGGAAAATTGGTATCTTTTCTTTTCCAAAAATCTCTCTATTTATAGGCAATTTAAGAGAGGATGATGTGGTACATTTGGACACCAATCTATGGCCTTTAGAAGACACTTTGGCTATGGAGAAAATGCCACTTGGCATGGATAACAAATGGGCATGTGGAATGGGCATTTACATATGCCATATTCACAATATCATGGATAAATATATGCCTCTAATTTTCTTCCTAGGTAGAATTGAGAAGTAGTTTTATGTTTTAGCTGACCTTTAACCCTTCCAAATAAAGTCACTATCAGCCAAAGAGAATATAGCTCAACTGATATATTAAATGTATTAACGACTACGAGGTATGTGGTTCGAATTTTCCCAACCCCTATTGTACTAAAAATAAATAAATATATAAAGTCACTATCAGCATGTGTCCCAAAGTTATGTCTATAGTGTTAGTAATTTTGTCTACTTGCTAAACAAGTTTTGGAAATGGACCTCTCCCTATAGGAAGGGGCATTGACTCTCTATTATTTTTATTTTATTTTTTTTAAAAAAACTTATTTTAAGAAATTGTGTTAGGATCCCTCTCTCTATGTTTAATTGCAGAGAAGGGCTTCAAAGGGATAGAATAGTTGGTCAAGAAGGGCCAATGACATTGAGACAAGTTGGCATTAGCAAAAAAGGTGAAGGGAATAATCAATTTAAAAATTATAGCAACCAACTTTCATTGTCACTTCTTTTTCTTTTTCCTTTTCTTTTTTTTTTTTTTCCACATTTTCTAAGCTGATTCAACCATCCTAGACTAGGACAAGGAGGGTCCAAAAATTCTACCAAGCCCCACCTATTGTATTCTCTTTTGGTTGGTTTTAATTTGGAGTTTAATTCAATTTCAAAGACTCTATATATGAAAGATGAAGAGGAAGAAAATCATTTTGAATGCGTAAACTGTAGGCAAGTAAAACAAAGTTTTTAAATTCTATTTTACTATCATCCAACTTTTAGGAACTTTCTTTTTTTATAAATAAATAAAATATGTTATTGTGCATTAATTTTTCAATTATATTTAATATAAATTGTAGTTCGTCATTCATTTCAAAATTTAAGAATAGACTTGATACGACTAATTTAAAATATAAATTCCAATAGTACCATGTAAGATTTCATTTAATACACTATAAATTAATTTGAATTAATTTAATGACAACAATCAAAGTGAGTATCATATATACAAACTTTAATGACCAAAATAAGATATTTGAAAATTATAATGATGTGAAAGTTAGGAGTTGACAAGAGAGTTGATGTGACCTACCTAGGTTAAATCTTCGATTAGTATGTATTGAAATAAATATTAAATCCCAATTTGGGATTTAATTTGTTGATTAATTTAATCATTAAGTAAGAACTTAGGTTTGAATGGCATGAATTTCCTCGTATTAAATCAGGTCAAAGAGGATCAAACCCATTATCGTACAGTGATAATATTTAATATCATGTGTGATGTTACACATTATTATATAATTGTATTTATAGGTCTGTAAATTGCAAACAAACAAAGAAATCAATATATATCTTGGGTATTTCATATCTGGATCAAGAATTATATCAATTATTTTTATTGCTTTCTAGGTTACCATATTTTTAAAGGGAAAACATGTTATAATCCTTTATATCAATGTTTTTTTTTAATATTAAAAACATAAATGTTTACCTAATAGCTTTTATGATATAAATTTTGGAGAAAAATCCAACAAGGTGGGATGACACATGCCATTATCAAAGTTAAATTATAAGTTTAGTCCATGAATTTTTAAGTTTGTATATGTTTGGCATTGAACTCTAAAAAATGTCTGATAGATTTGAACTTTCAATTTTTTGTTCAATAAATCCTTAAACTTTAAAAAGTGTCTAATAGGTCTTTAAATCTATAGAAGTTCAGACATTTATTAGACATTTTTAAAATTTAAGGATGTAATAGACACAAAATTGAAAGCTTGAAAGGCTTATTAGACACTTTTAAAGTTTAAAGATCCTTTTAGATACAAACATGAAAGTTCAAGAACTAAACATGTAATTTAACTATTCATTAAATATAATTTTAATTTAACCAAAAAAATAAGTAATTTAATAATGATAAAGGTTTAACTACATCCTGGCTCCTCCTTAATTTTCATCCCTATTTCATTCTAACTCTAAACAAACAAACAAACAAAAAAAAAAAGGCAATTTATAAAACTTATTAATGAGGTAAATAAATAAAAAGAAAAGCATGACATGCATTAAAATTTTATTAAATTATTATAAAATAAGACAGAAAAAAAAAGGGAAAGAAAGCTAATGAAAGAGAAAAAAAAATGGAAGTGAGTTTTCACTTTTCTCCAAGGAGCCAAAATTGACTTGTATATATATATATATATATTATCGAAAATTCAAATTTCTATACCATCCTTGGTTGTACTAAACAATATATATAAATGGGAATGGCCCATTTGAGAGCAACATAATAATATTTGAATAAACAAAGCCAATTAATTATAGTGGGCAGAAAACTGTCTGGGAAGATCAGGATTTGGTATATGAATTAATTCTCCTTTGCTTGGTTTTCAAATTCCATCATTGTTTATGTTTGCTTTTTCTATTTTCTATTTTCAAACCGGATTCTTTTTCCATCAAGTTGACATTAAAATAAATGCATGTGCCGTGAGAGCTGAAAGTAGGCAGCTAGGCAATATGGGCCTGTTTTATTACACATGTAGTGTTGCCCGTTGGGAGTTTTTTTATGAATGCTGTTCAACCAAATTAATGAAGTAGTTGAGAGAAATTTTCCCCAGTAGTAGTATGAAAATTTTTCTATGTTACTTTCACTCGTTTGTTCGAACTCAAAAAAAAAAAAAAAAAAAAAACACACACACACGTTTGTTCGTTATATCATAAATAAAATATGTTAAATTATATGTTCAGTCTCCGAATTATCAAATTTATATTTGTTTAATCCTTAGCTTTAAAATATGTTCAACAAATCTTTAAAATTTGAGATTTGTGTCTGATAGGTCATTGACCTATTTGACACACACACATATATATTAAATTCACAAACTTACTAAACACAAAATTGAAAGTTTAAAAGTCTTAATACGCATAAATTTTAATTTTATATTTAATAAGTTAATTAATTTTTATAAATTTCAAATATGTTAGAGAGTTATTGGACACAAAGTTGAAAGTTCATGAATCTATTATATATTTTTAAATAGTTAAAATACTATTTTGGTCCATGTAATTTCGGGTTTGTTCTATTTTAATTTCTGTACTTTCAAATGTCTAATTTTAGTCTCTGTACTTTCAATAAAGCTTAAAATTGGTCTCTACTATAAATTTATTGTTAACTTTTCTTTGAAAAACTTAGTCTCTATTAGCTTGTTTTCTATAAATTTTCAAATTTTTTTAACATTGTATCTTTTCTTATATTAATATTATTATTATTATTAAACCAATTTTGATAAAAATGAACTTCAAACTTATCATAAAGACTAATTTTAACCTTTATTAAAAGTACATGGACTAAGATTGACATTTAAAAGTACATGGACCAAAATGATATTTTAACTTTTTTAAAATTCATATATATATTGACATAAAATTGAAAGTTCAAGAACCAATTAGATACTATTTAGAATTCAGTTATCTTTTAGACACAAATTTAAAAGTTTAAGATTTTTTTTTGTTAACTGCTCTGCAACTTTTCTTTTTCTTTTCTCATCTATTAAGTGTGGCTCACAACCTCTTGATTATTTGTATTTAGACATATTCTGATGAAATTCTGTGTTTCTCTTTTTCCATCTTCATCATTAACAGTGAAATCTACACATAGGAAGACAAAACATAACCGTGTAAATTTTGTCACGTTTATTTATTATTATTTTTTTTCAAGGGCTTTTGTATATTATTGTTGGTGAGAAAATTTTAGAATAATACACACTTTCAAATTTTTAGCACATAACAATATAACATAACTATGCAAATTTTTTCCCCTAGCATGATTCAAGTTACCCGTCTGAGTTTTTTTAATTTAAAAAGTTCCAAAGATTAGTGTACAAAAAATTCCTCGAGGAACTTACTGTGTAAAAGTAAAACAAGATAAGTTTTATTTATTTATTTTTTAAGTTCAAAATGACAAGAGTGACATATCTAACTATCAACTTTTCAAATAAAAATTGATTGTTGGAAATTTTTATAATATGGGGCGACATGTGTAATAAATTAATGTGTGTTTTTTCTATTTTGATTAAACCAAGAGAAGTGATCTACTTATGAAAATATTTATAGATGAGTATTTATAAATTAGCCGTGAACAAAATGTGTAGTTATCATTACTTTATATCTAATTTGATGAGGGCTCAAATTAGATGTGAAAGTAACTTATGCAATTAACCAACTAATGGTTTCCATTCGATTTAATTTTGTGGTTGGTTACAGAATAATTATGGTCCCCAACGTTAGATAGATTTATTTCACGTATATTTTTTCCTCTCATCCCCATCATAGAGAATTAATTATTATTTTTCTATAAAAGGAGGAGAAACTAAGGAAATAAAACATTAGAAGTACAAAATAAAAATAGGTACACTTTAGCTTTCAAAAATGGATACATGTACACTTCTACTTCCGCTTCTTGAAATTAAGTTCTCTTGAATTTGACATGAAAAATTGAAATGTGAGTTAAAGTTTATTGATTTAGAGTTCTTTAATATTCTCAATATTGGTATATTATATACTAAACTAAGCTCATATTAGCAAAATAAGATAAATTTAATATTATAATATATGAGATACCAGTAAAACGATAACTAAAATATATTTGGTGAATTCGAATAAATAAAATACTAATTACCATTCTAAAAATTTATGATTTTCGCTCTACCATTAGTAAACTAAAAATAGAAACGACATAGGCATAATTTGTAACCTACGATACGACAAACACTCCCCCATGCTTTTCCCCAAAACTGGCGGCGATTAGCTGCCTGTCACGGCCGCTGATTTATTCAAAACTGACTAAATACACAATTGCCGTTTACTTAATTATTATTTAACTGTGGAATTTTCCGTTAATTAATCTTTATTTTAATAGAAAATTAATCTAGAAGGGATTTGACGAATCAGAATTGGTTGATTATTTATTACTCAAACGGTCAAAATTATTAGAAATATTCCAAGTCGCTCAATTTATTCCGCAAAATTTGACGTTTTTCGAGTCCAAAACAATTCGTAGGGTTCATGCTATTTATTTTTATAAGGCAATTGTTTTTTATTTTTTAATAAACAATGAAAAATCAATTATGGAGAAAATGGAAACTTTTGATTAATAATATTTTAATTTATCTTTTTTTGTGATTCAAGATTTCACCACTCTTATTATCAAAAAATATATATAAAAAAAAAAAGATTTCACCACTCTTGCAAAGTTAATATATAATGATATGATCAGTTAAATATAAAATTTAAGCTAAGCTACCTAAAGTGAAAGGCAAGCAAGATCTCGAGGAAAAAACACCTAAATTTTCTTTAAATTTTATGAAAGAAATAAAAAAATTGAAGAGGAAAGAGAAGTAAAATAAAAAGATATTAAAATTTTGAAAATGATTATCAGACTAATAAAAGAAAAAAAAATCAATTTTCATAAACGAATATTAATATAAAGTATAAAAAAAGAAGTATAATCAACTATTCATTTAAAATAGGTGAGAAAAATTAATCTATAGCTCAACGAATATGATATTAGTATAACTAAAGCGAGAGTCATAATTCAAAAATCATATCGCGGTAAAGGAAAAGAAAAGGAAGGACTCGAGAGTCATACTTTGAAAGCTATTTTAAATCATCCTTTAGTTGGACTTCTGAGTCAGCGGTTTCCCATTGAAAGA
Source organism: Trichosanthes truncata (assembly GCA_033996785.1). NCBI lineage: Eukaryota > Viridiplantae > Streptophyta > Magnoliopsida > Cucurbitales > Cucurbitaceae > Trichosanthes > Trichosanthes truncata. Next base: position 56,744,106 of record JAWPNB010000003.1, read on the forward strand.
GATTTTTCTAGCAAGAAGAAGATTTTGTCATTATTATTATTACTTTGAGTTCGATTTTGCCATTATTTAAAGAATATATTCTAGTATGAATTATTATTTTCGTTAAATTATAAATTTAGTCCCATGATTTTTAGAACTTTCAGGTTTGTGTTTATTTAGTTTTTTAATTTTAAAAGTGTCTAATAAATCAATAAATTTCTAATTTTGTGTTTAATAGATCTCTGAACTTTAAAATATCTAATAGATCACTAAACTTTCAATTTTGTATCTAATGCATCATTGACATATTCAAAATTTTAAAAATTAACTCATCTATTAATATAAAATCGAATTTTATGTCTAATAAGACCTTAAACTTCAATTTTGTGTTTAATAGATTGAAAATTTTAAAAAATGTCGAATAAGTCAAATACTAATTAGACACAAAATTAAAAATTCAGTAACTGATTGGATATAAAATTAAAAGTTCTAAGGATTTATTAGACCATACTTTTTAAAGTTTAGAGATCAAATAGACACAAATCTGAAAGTTCAAAATTTTATTAGACTCGTTTTAAAGTTTAAGATCTAATAGACACAAATCTAAAAGTTTAGAGGCTAATCATGTAATTTAAACCACTGTTTTTTATAAAAGAAAATTGACCGAAGAAAGATATTCTAGAATGAGTTTTAAAAACCACGATAATATGCATAGAAGTGTAAAAGCTACTTTAATTTTCTAAATAATTTAAAACGGCTGGCTATATAACTGACGCTGATTTATTTTTCAAAATAATAATAAGGCTAAATTATAAAAAATACCCATAATTTTTTTTATTTCTTTAAAAAATATACCTATTCTTCCAAAAATTGTAATAGGACCCTTGACCTTTTATAAACGTTTTAAAACCACATTTGGAGTAGAAAACCCGTTAGGAGCTTAAACGAAAAGTTGATGTGTCTGAATGTCGTTTTTTCAAACTTAATCTTAGCAAGTGCCCTAGTCATCACCATGTCGTTCTATGTTATTGCTACATCAATTTTTAGTCTAAGATTTTAGTGGACTTTTACTCCAATGACAATTTTGAAACATTTATGAAAGGTCAAAGATAAATATTGCAACTTTTAAAAGAATATGGATATTTTTTAAACAAATGGCAAAATTTAAGGGTATTTTTAAAAAATATAATTTAGCCTAATAATAACAATGAGAAATAATAACATATTATGTTTCATGTAATTGTGCAATTTTCCATTAATTAATGATTAATAATGACTTTAATTAAGGATTAGTTTTAAAGGGATTTAGTTTTAAAAAAAAGTTTTAAAGGGATTCTGCAAATCAAATTTGACTGAAGATGAAGCAATTGCTAGTTCTGTCATGATATTAAATTTTCATCGACATGTGAATATAATATAAATAAGGTTAAATTATCAAAAATACCCCTGAACTATGAGGTTGGTTTCAATTATACCCCTGAACGTATTTGCATATGTTTTGATTTTTTTTTCAACGTATATGTTAAAATATATTCACATAAGCAACAATATAAATGTAAAAACATCATTTTTCGTCCATGAATTTAATGAAAAAAAGCCTTCAAGGGTTGTTTTGAAACAAACTTCAAAGTTTAAGAGTTAAAATGAAACTTTTCAAAGTTCAATGGTATAATTTAAACCAACCCCATAGTTCAGGGGTATTTTTGATAATTTAACCTATAAATAATAAGCATTCTAACTTATTTTAAAAATGTAAAATGTTTATTTATTAATTTATTAATTTATTATTTTTTGGTTTTTAAAATTTTTCTAGTATTATCCATCGACATGGACATTTTTTTCGATATTTGTATTGACATTTCTATAAAATTGAGATCTCGACATTTTTGTCGACATCAGCACTTGAAATCTTGGTTATGTCAAATCTAATAGAAAATCTTAAAGCAAAATGACAAAGATGCTCCTAGAAAATTTACCATTGATTTGAACTTGATTTTTATTATTTTTTATTTATTTATTTTTAGTACAACAACATATAGGAGTAGGAGGATTCAAACGAGAGCAAACCAGTTGAGCTAAGCTCAGATTGACATTTGAACTTAAATTTTCATTCAATATTTTCCTTTTAAAAAATCCTATTTTAAAAATTAAGTTTGTTTAGAATCTTTTTAAAAAAAAAAAAAAAAAAAAAAAAACTCCAAACTACTGCCAAATTATAAAAACTAAAAAATAAAAAGTTTTCAATAACATGTTAGTTTTCAAAATTGGATTCTCGAGATAACTATAAAAATTAAAAAAACAAAACAATAAATTGTATAGTAGGTTTACATAATTATTAAAGGAGATCTATTAACTTTGAAACATTCCATTATCTTACATCCACTCAACGAAGTTTTCTGTCTTAAATAGATATAGTGAAAAATAGTTGAATTAAGTTTGGTCTGTGAACTTTGACTATTCTGTTTAATGATCATTAAATTTTAAAAGTGTAATTATTTCTTGAACTTTCAATTTTGATTCTAATTGAGTTTTTTAAACTTTAAAAAGTGTCTATCAAATTTTTAGAGTTTTAATTTTATTTATAACGTGTCTCTAAACTTTCAATTTCATATTTAATTGTGTTAAGAAAGCTCATCAATTATGAATTAATTGGTATTAGTAGTTCACTTGTTAAAATATGTTTGCAGACTATTTTTTGTATACAATTTTTTTCTTTTTTTTTTTTTTTTGAAAAACAATAACTTTCATTTGAACTAACAATTAAGCCCCATGAGCTCAGGACCATAATTCTCATGAGCAACAATGTTCAAAAACCATTCTGAAAAATCTCTTGTCCATAAAGTTGGACGACCAAATAGACCATACCTTGCTAATGCATCAGCCAACAAATTATGGTCTCAATGAGTATGAGAAACCATAACTCTCTGAAACTCCTTTCTTATTGCAGCTATGTCCTGAAGATAGTTATGAACTTCAGTAAACGGATCCCATAACCCATTCAACATTGAAACAATGGTTAATGAGTCATAGTGAACATGGACTTTTTCAAACCCCAACCTATGTGATGGGCAAAAACCCTCTAGAATGACACTAGTTTCTGAACAAATGGAAGAAACAAAAATATCATTATAATTCCCCACTGCTGCAATCAATCTACCATCTGAGTACCTTATTACCGTACCAATGCCAGTTTTCCTGTGAGTGTCATCACAAGTTGCATCCAAAAAAACATGGACCTAATCTTCCTCTACTCGATCTGACTCTATATTTGTCATACTTGACAAACATGTAAAAGCAGCTCCATTTAATTTATGAAAATCCTATACACATAATCCACTCGCATTTAACCTAGATATTTTGTAAAGGATGATCCAAACATACATTATTAGATCATTTCAAATAGCTCAAGCACCAATACACAACACATGAAACTATTCTAATGAAGTTTTGGCCAAAAGATCCAACCACTTGTCATTAACACAATCAAATCCACGGTCTCCTATAATATCATTTGGCAACAAAGCTCTCCAAATATCCTTCACCCTTGAAAATTTAAAAAGAGCATGATCTGTAGTTTCAAGTTTACCTCTACAAACATGACATTGAATAGGCATTGTTGTCCCTCTATTGCATAAATTTACTTTTACTGGAATGCAGTCATGGAAAGCACGCCAAACAAAATGTTTAACCTTGGTTGATAATTTGGCTTTCCATAACAACTTCCACCATCCCTTGCACCTATTTTTGCTTGTTAAAACATCCAAATCCTACCAAAACATAAATTTTATATAACCACTTTTAACTTGATAATGGCCTTTCTTATCAAAATGCCAAATCCATCTATCTGGACAACTTGCGATCGAAATTGGTTGATTAATAATAACGTGCACATCAGTCACACTGAGATAATGACTCAATTTTCAAACATCCCATTGAAACAACGGAGTTATAAAATCAAAAACCAACAAATCACCTAACCCATGAGGTGTATAAAGAACTTTATAAGATCAAGGCCTAGGTAACCATGATCCTTAAAAATTTGAATGGATTCCCCATTACCCACCTATAACTGAAGGCCTTTTCTCAAAAGATCCATCCCTCATACAAAACTCTTCCAGAAAAAGGAAGAAGAATGAGTGACTGTAATATGTAGCAAATCAGTGTGAGGAAAATACTTACCTTTTAGTACCTTTGACACCCCTAAATTAGGATTATTAAAAATCCTCCAAACCTGCTTTGCCAATAAAGCTTGATTAAACCCTTGATCTTTGAAATTCAGTCTTCCAATCTCTTTAAGTTTACATAGTTTTTCCTATCTCATCTAGCGTATCTTTTTTTTTCTCATCCGTTGAACCCCACTAAAATCTAGTCATTAATTTTGTCAACTGAGAACAAAAGGTCTTTGGTAACTTAAAACAACTCATATCATAAGTAGGAATAGCCTGTGCAACACTTTTGAATAAGACCTCCTTAGCTCCAGCAGAAAATAACTGGCTCTTCCACCTCTGCAAATTTTTCCTGAATCTATCCTTCAAAAATTTAAAATCGACCCCCCTTACATCTTGGAAAAGATGAAGGAAGACCTAAGTAAGTTCCCAAATTTGCCACCATTCTCATAGGCGTAATTTGATAAAGAAACTCCTTGGAAACTCCTTGCAATCAACATTGACATTAGGAGAAAAACACATAGTAGACTTTCCTAAATTTATGCTTTGACCAGATGCCTTCTCATAAATTTGGAAGATAAACTTCAAAAAATCGAATTCCACAGTATTTGCCTTTAGAAACATAAGGCTATCATCCGCAAAAAAAGAAGAAGATGTGTTGTTACCTTTGGGCTTTGTCGAGCTATAGTCGATGCACGTACTTTTACGCATAACTGCAAGCTCACGAGTCAAGTAATACAAAACAGTATTCCTACCGAGTATCGAATCCACATAGATTGACTTTTAATTCAATTAATTATTGTGAATAAACTCACTTAGCTTTATGTAGAAAACAGAATTCAAAATAAGATAAAATAAACTAACAACAGAAAATAAAGTGTAGAAAATAAATGGGAGACGCAAACACGAGGGGTAACTTGGGAAATGATCACTTACTAAGCTAACAAACAATTATAACCCAATGGACAGTGAACTCATAAGTCTAGAAGCTCTAAGGACGTGGAATCTCCTGTCGGTCTCCTCCACTCTCAAGTACTAATTAACTAACCTAGGTGTCCCGCTAGCTAACTCATACAAGGCTATAAGAATCTTCATTACAAACTTCTAATGTCTATTTATTAATCTCAACTGTTACTCAGGTTAATAAACACTAGTTATGCAATTGGGTTCTTGCCTAAGTTTCTCTTCGTCGAGTTTCCACTTAGAAAACTAGTCAATTAACCAATGCCCAACTAATTAACCTTCTTCACCAACTACGATTAATTAACTATTAATCTCGCTATCACTCAAGTAGCTAATTAATCGAGCATTAAGCTAAACTAAGTATTCTCTGTCGAGCTCTACTTAGAAATACTTCAATTAATTAGAAAATCAATGATAAAGACATTAAGCAACAAAAGCACAAATGATTCAAAGCCCTAAAAGCAATAAACATCTATTACTTAAGAAATTAATCCAAAGTTTTCAACAATCAAGCATAAAACAATGTTTAACAACTAAACCTAAGTCATTAAGGGTTAACAATACAAAATCAGTCAATACAACCTAGAAATCCCTAATTTACAGCCATTAAATTAATTTTAACTTGTGGAAAAAAGAAATGTTTTTTTTAATCAATATGCTAAGTTCTCAATAGCCATAGTAGGTTTCCATTCTCCAAAGTTGATTTGTTCTACTAATATTTTTAGACTAAATAAATGATATTTAAACTTTTATGTTAGAGTATTCTTTAACTTGCTTACTATTTAATATATTATAGTAAAATGATTATGAACTTAAAATACGCTTTTAAATTAAATTTTTTTGATTCATAACTGTCTATCTATATATAATTACTAATAGTTTGTCCATTGTTTGAAGTAGACCTATTTGGATCTTACAATGGCAAGCACACAAGAGGGTCCTTTCTAGCTAGGTATGGATGATTTCTTTAACATTATAAAATCATTATGAAACTTAATTATTGTGTTTTTGTGTTTTATTATATGTTATATTGTAGTCATAATTAAGTTTAAAAATCGATTTGGGTGAGTTAAGGTTCTTTATTTACTGTCATAGTTTACTTGGTTGTATGGTTATCTTGCAGTTATGGTAGTCATACTTTAGGGAGTTAGTTTCATTAAGTTAGTGGGATTTGAAGTAAGATTAGATGAATTAGACATTTTTTTAAAGGTTAGTTTGGGTAAGTTTGTGATATTTTGAGTGAATTTCAATGAGTTGGGCATGTGTTGTTTTTGGCTTTTAAGGTTAGTTTGGGTGAGTTTGTGGGTTTTGGAGTGTGTTTGGGTGGTTTTATGGGGTGTAGATTGAGTTTAAGTGAATTAGGCACATTTTATTGGCTTCTAAGGGTTAGTTTGGGTGAGTTTGTGAGATAAATGTGTTTGGATGAGTTTGTGGGATGTGGAGTGAGTTAGGTAGATTTTGTTAGATTTTAAGTAGTTTGGGTGAGTTATACAAACTTTTTAGCTTTTAAGTAGTTTGAGTGAGTTTGTAAGATTTGAAGTGTGTTTAGGTGAGTTTGTGGATTTGGGAGTGTGTTTGGGTGAGTTTGTTGGATTTGGAGTGTGTTTGGCCACTTTCTAGTCACTTTTTGGATATTTTGTAGGTTTTGGGGGTGCGGTTAGACACTTTAATATCATTTCAAGGATACATAGGCAACTTTATACTTACATAGCTTCGGAGGGTGGTTATAAGTGCATTAGACTTCTTCACGTTCATTTTTAGCTTCCATACGATACTTAGAAACTTTTTAGCCACTATTGGCTACTTTGTAGATTTTTTTTGGGGGGGGGGGGGGGGGGGGGGGTGCACTAGATGCTTTAATATCATTTTGAGTTAAGTTTTGGTCTCAAAAGACACTTAGGGGTTGGGTTATGTGCGTTAGGCATGCCTAGGGCACGTTCAAGTTCATTTTGGCCTCCATGGGATACTTACACACTTTTTAAACACTTTTAGGTCACTTTAAATATTTTGGGGGGCGGGTGATCGGTGGTCACGCAAGCGCACGCGATCGAAGTAATATAAATTGGTATCTGAGTACCAAATATCGAATCCCACAGGGAACGGAGTAACGAAGATTTTGTTTTGCAAAAGTGTAAGGCAAATTGCAAGTTTGAAAAGTAAAAATGCAAAAATAAAGTTGTTGGTGGAAAATCGAAATTGCTAATCCAATTGCTAATCCAGAATGGCAATGTTGGAAATAACAGAAATTGCTAAATTGAAATTGCAGATTCTACTTTGGCAATGTGCGAAAAGACTAAAATTGCAGAATTAAATTGCTAATCTAAATTGGCAATACGAAATGGCAATCTGAATAAACTTAAGAATGAAATAATAAAGGATGGGGCTCAAGAATGTCATTGCCCTAAGTCGTAATTGCAAACCAAAATTGCAATTCCAACCTACTCCACACTCAATTGTAAACCAAAATTGCATCTCCTATTTACCTCGAAATTAGGTTTGTTAGGAGGCTAAGTGGGGGATCTATATGTCTATAGTCCCTCCATCTTAGATAATTTTTGGCTCACAATTTTATGGGTCTTGGAGTCCTTAATCCCTATGTCTAGGGTAAGGAATGACTTATGTCTAAGCTCTTTTACTCCATTACTTGTGTGAAATCCGCTTATCACTAACTCTGTCGGTAGTAGATCTAAGCTTGAGTTGAAACCCTAGTTGATCAATCTAGGATCTCAACGAACATTAAATCAACACAAGCAAACAATTGAGATGTAGGCTTGGTTTTTATTGGAATTTTGGCTACATTTACTTCTTAGGGAATTTACATCCTTGAACCCCCTAAGAAGTTTTAGCTCATATTTTCAATGAAAATCATAAAACTAATTTTAAAGAAAGATTTCATAATGAAATTGAATAAAGCACTAACTTATGAAATGCAATTTGGTTTTTTTTTTCTAGAAATTCAAGGAAAAGTAATAATTGAAATTAATTCAAAGTAGCAAGGATAGCCCAGTAACTTTTCTTTTCTCCTTCCTTCTGCCTATAAGTTGGAAACCTTGTTGTTTTGTTCTTTCCAGAAGCTAAAACGAATGAATAAAGAAAAACAGAGCAAGAAAATAAGAAATCAATTTGATGTCTATCCCGCTCCTTCCTATCCAATCGATTCAATCTCCTCCACTTTTAGAGAGAAATTGATCTTGACGATTCAAGAATATCTTGAATCGGATTGGAAATCCGAGGAAGATGCAGAATTTGCTTGAACAATCCGAATTGAAGAAAGAATTCTAAATGATGAACTTCGAATGGAATTGAACTTTCCAATAAAATAATGTCTGCTTGCATTCACTTAAGAACAAAAGGGTAATACCCATAACCATTCATAAAAAAAAAAAACTAGAATCGATATACTATGAAGAAGAACTAATAAAAACAGCAGAAACAGAGGACCTCTTGCGAAAACTACCCACGAATGAACTTGAAATCAACTCAAACTCGAACGAAAATACAACGAATCGAAAAACAAAGTAACTTGGCAGTGTTCTGTAATACAAACTGAAAGAAAGTTGCGATGGAAATTGAGTAAAATTGTAAAGAAAACAGTAGCAGAAAGCAAAAACAGGGGCTGTCCAAAACAGAAAAACCCAGAAACTAATCTTCGAATTGAGCCCCCGAAATTCCTCTTTTTCTTCCGGCGTCTTCAATCTCCTTTTGTAGATTGATTTAGGGTTCAATTTTTCCAAGAATAACGCTCTAAATCCCTTGATTTGTGAGAGATTTCCTCTGCCATTTATGGGTTTCATCAATCGCGTGTTTCCAGAAAATTCCATATTTGTGCTGCTGAGGATTGCCAAACTGGTTTGGCAATGGTCTGGCAAATTGGTTTGGCAATTCCTGCAAAAGAACCACAATACTTAGAACTCTTTTCCAATTGCTATCATATTTCATTATTTTCTTCTTTCAACAATTTTCCACAATTTTCAATTAATATTAGGACAAACAAGAGTTTTTTCGAGCAATTGAAGATTTAAATAAGCCTTAATTTCAAGGCTTATCGCACCCCCAAACTTAAGATGTTGCTTGTCCTCAAGCAATTTTTAAGAGTTTATGGTGGTGACAATCAACCATGTTTGATTAGCAATTGGTTTAGTATGATTAACTTCTCAGAGAATCTTCAAACTCATAATACCTTTTGCCCAACTTGCTAAACTTGCTCTTCCTACTTTCTTCATAACTTAACACTTTTTTAACACATCCAGTTTAACTTAAACTTCTACTAGTTCAGGTCGATTTCACCAAGTTGTCCTAGCAAAAGATTTCAAAGTGCTCCACTTTCTTCTCCCCCCCAAACTTATTTCATGCTGTCAACACCTTTTTTTTTTTTTTATATATATATATGTATTTCAGTCAATTGTGCCTTCGTTTCAACTTACTAACGCTTTGTGGCTGAAGTAGCTGACTACGAGCACATATCACCTAATACAATCATACCCATTTTCTTATTGAACCGTTCATGCAAAGCAAATCATGGGTGTCATGACTTACCCTGATTACTTGGTTAAATTTGAAAAGAGGGGTATTTTTTTTTTATTTTTTTTGAGACAGCTCATTTTTTTACAGGAACATAACTATTTCCCTCCCCCAAACTTAAACTTGTCGATGTCCTCATTGACACTAGAATTAAGGGAAGATGTAGGGGACTTAGAATAACTTAGTGCTTCTATCTGAAGTGTGTATTAATTTAAGTCTACTGGATGTGATCAAAAGTGTTAACTAAATGGAGAAGTAGTACTAACCTAGTCGAACAGGTGGGTGGTAGGTATTTAATTAAAATGGGTGGTCCTATCTCATCATCAAAGTTTATTTATTTATGTTTTTTTTTTTTTTCATTGTATTTTTGTTTTTGATTAAAATTTGTTCAACAACTAATGAAAAGGAATGAAATAACAAGGCTTGAAGTTTGATTAATGAATTATGACTGAAAGAGTTAACTAATCCTATAGTGACAATTGCAACAAGAAAACACAGTCTAACAAACAAAAATAAAGAGTTCAAACATGAAATTTCAATAAAAATTCAGATTTCAAAAATGTAAAAGGGGTGTGTAAGAGAACTCCCCTAAAGAGAAGAAGATTGCTCGTCATCTTGAGATTCTGATGGAGGTTGAAGCAGGATGTTTGGAAATTCTGGGAACATTGGACCCTTCCCTTTTGTGAGTGCCGCCAAGGTTTGCTGAAGGGCTTCATCACGTTCCTTCGCATACCTCCAGTAGGCTTGCAATTGCTCTTGAATCTTCTTTTGGTGGTTTGTGAGGATTGCCAAACCAGATTGCTGAACTGGCGATTCTGCAATTCTCTTAGCAATCGTTTCAGCACCCTTTTCAGCACTCTGTTCTTGAGGTATGTCCGTGTGAAGCCTCATGACTTTTCTTTTATTATGGCCCATCAAAACCTTGACACCAGTAAGGTCCCATGGCCTTATGTTTTCACTAGGTCTGCGCACTTTGAGGCCGGCCTTCTTGCACAACTTTGTGATCAAATCTCCAAAGAACATTTTTCCCGCCTTCTTGTTTCTTCCAACCACCATATCATGCTTGATCAATCTGCCCACATTGATTTCGTACCCCTTATATATGCTGTAAAGGAGCATGATACGTTCTTGAGAGATAGTAGAGGAATGGGTGGTAGGCAAAATCCTGTTCCTGATGAAGTTTAGCCATACTGAAGGCTCATCCTTCAAATCTCCTGCAAGCAAATGTTTCCTCCCTTGTGGTGCTACTTGCCATTCAACTCCTGGGTGTGCAAGCAGTTTCAAAGCTTCATTCATTTGCTTTTTGGTTGGTTTTTCTATGGCTTCATTTCCTGAAGGATTTCTCAAGGATTTGAGTTTGTAGATGTCATTGATGCTTTTGGCCGAGTAGTCCACCCTTTGGTTTTGAAGCATGAGTTCATTTTTTCTTTCATTTCCTAGGTGGGCATAGAATTCGATCAACAATTTCTCATCCGCTGGTTTCGGATGTTTGCATAACTTCTCCCATCCATATTGTTTAATTTTTGTTGTTATGAAGTCTGGCACATTGGTGGTGAATCCCTTCTCTACTATCAATCCCATCTTTTTCAAACTTCTTTTTCTTTCCCCCACATCAATCAATTCTTCTTCTTCTTTGTCTTCATCCTCTTCTTCTTTTTCTGTCCCTTCAGTTTCTGTCTCTTCAGCTTCTTCCTCATCTTCTTTCTCCTCTAAACTTGTTTTCTCACTCCCTTCTTGTTCTAATTCTTCTACTTCTTCTTTGCTCTCTTCCTCTTCTGCCTTCCCCTGTTCGGAATCATGCCCCATCTCAGATGATGAGGTGCTAGAGGCCCGATTTCCTCTAGACTCCACAGTCATTAATTTTTCAAAAGAATCAGGGGATGATACCTGCCTTTGTTGATCTTCTCCTGTTTGGCTAGGCCCTCCAATGTCAAGAACCTCTTCTCCAAGTTCTGCTTCTGGTTCAGACCACCTTGAAGGTCTTTTTGTACTGAAGTCGGCTGCTATGTGTGCCTCTTGGAAGGATGTTGCTAAGGTTTGAGCATGGACAATTGCCTTCTTCACCCAATCTTCCTTTTGAGAAGGCTTCTCTGCCGATTGCTGTTGCTTGGGTGGTGGCATTTGCTGCACATTCTTCCCTATGGAGCTTCTCGGTTTGGAATTTCCTTCCCCTGTCTCTTTTTCCTCTTTCGATTGGTGAGGAGTCCTTGCTGCCTTCCTTGCAAGAAGTTTTTGCTTTGTGAGTTTACTTGCTTTAGGAGGCACCAATTTCACAGCATCCTCTTCCTTTTCCACCACAGCCTTAGAAGCCTCGATTTTTGCTTTTTTTGCCTCACGTTTGAGCCCCTTGATGAGGGTGTCAATTTCTTTTTCCCTCTTCAATTCTCTTCGGTTAGCATGGATTTGGCGAACCATTTCCCTCCATTCCGGGGTTCCTCTTTTTGGTTCGGCCGTTGAACTCGAAGAAGATGCCAAGAGAGGCATTACCACTTGAAGTGGTTTCTCCAATTCCAGCAACTGCTCGTACCGATCATCCGCGACTCGTTGCCATTCCCTTCTCCATTCCTCGGTTCCCACTTCTGGTTCAAGATCGATAAACGATTTGGATTCTTGCTGCTGTCCCTTTGATTTCTCGTTATCGGCAGAGGACATTTTGGGCGTTGGTGCTTCGGGTAGGATTTTAGGGCTTGAAGGCAAGGTGCTCGCGGGTTGGGTGAGATCTTCACTCCTTGTTACTGGAGTTTTTCTTGGCCGGCGGCAATAAGTGCTCATCGACGTTTGCATGTTGAAGAATAAGAGAGGGCTTCGGTCGAAGAAATGAAGAAGATGAAGTGATGGGGGGAAATTTCTTAATTGCTTGACTTCCCTTCTTTGTTTTATTCGAATAAAGGAGGAAAAATCAATTTAAAATGGGCAACGGTTGGGTTTCATTTAATAAAATTCCCTTCCTTATTTGCCCCCAAAAAGATTTCCTTCCTTATTCCTTTTCTTCTTTCCCTTTTTGAGAATGCGATAGGATTGCCAATTCGCAGGTTGCAATTTCTCTTTGGCAATTGTGCGGGATGCATTGCCAAAGAGATTGCCAATCTGGAATTGCAATCTTTCCTTGCTCGACTCCGCGAATTGCGATTGCGATTGCTGATTTAGGGTTCAGCAATTTCTTCCTACATTGTTTACAACTCGCCATTTTTTTTTCCCGAACCTTTAGTCCTTTGGATGCTCTTGCACTGTCTTCCTGTGACTAAAAGTAGCATATTAAAAAGTTCACACAGATTATACACAAAAATTATTTATTATTTATTATTATTATTATTATTATTATTATTTTTTTTTTTTAATATTAATAATGGTGTCCTCAATTCTTTAGCTCAAAAGTTGGAATTCTTTGAGTTAATTCCCAGGTCATTCCCCAGGTAGAGGTGTTCCCTTAACGGTCAGCTTAAATACCTCCCTCCTAGACATGAATTTCCTTAGACAGAATTTTCTCAAGCAATTTCCTGATTTTGTGCTAAAGTTATTTGTATTCACCGTTATTAATACATAATTTTTTTTTTTATTTAAATCAAGAAAAACAGCTATATACATCTAACCTGGTGGTCTTTCACTTTTCCTCTAGCAATGAGATGACAACTTTATGTCGGTTCAAATCGTCTCCCCAGTATGGCTTGACTCTTTGACCATTGACCTTGAATATGTTCCCCTTGTCATCTCTTAACTCAACGGCACCGTGCTCGTAAACCTTCTGAATAACAAATGGTCCAGACCATCGTGACTTGAGTTTTCCTGGGAAGAACTTTAATCTTGAATTGAACAATAGGACCTGTTGTCCTTGTTCCAGCTCCTTTCTTCGGATCCTTTGATCATGCCATTTCTTCATTTTTTCCTTGTAAATTTTAGAATTCTCATAGGATGCATGTCTGAGTTCTTCGAGTTCATTCAATTGCAGTTTTCTCCTTTCTCCAGCTTGATCCATGTTGAGGTTTAGCTTTTTGATGGCCCAGAAAGCCCTGTGTTCGAGTTCAAGTGGTAAATGACATGCCTTCCCAAATATGATTCTGTAAGGTGACATTCCTAAAGGTGCCTTGAAAGCAGTCATGTGAGCCCACAATGCCTCGTCCAATCTTATCGACCAATCTTTTCTGGATGGATCAACTGTTTTTTCTAATATCGCCTTGATTTCTCTATTTAAGAGTTCAGCTTGTCCATTGGTCTGTGGATGATATGCAGTTGCCACTTTATATTTCACATTATATTTTGCAAGCATGCTGGCCATTATTCTGTTGATGAAATGTGTGCCTTCATCACTGATCAACATCCTCGGTGTTCCATATCTTGTGAAGATATTTTTGAGAAGAAACCTTTTGACCACCTTGGCATCGTTTGTAGCTGTAGCCACTGCTTCTATCCATTTGGATACGTAATCTACCGCCAACAGAATGTAATGGTTGCCAAAGGATGGAGGGAATGGTCCCATGAAGTCGATCCCCCAAACATAAAAAATTTCCACTTCTAGCATATATTTCATTGGCATTTCATCTCGTGCTGTCAAGTTCCCTGTCCTTTGACACTTTCACAACCTTTTGCAAAAATATGAGCATCCTTGAATAAGGTTGGCCAGAAATACCCACTTTGCAGAACCTTTGCTGCTGTCTTGTTTCCTGCAAAGTGACCTCCATATGGAGCCTTGTGACATGCTTCTAAAATTTTTCTCATTTCATCTTCAGCAACACATCTTCTTCATACCTGATCTGGACCTAATTTATATAGATAGGGTTCATCCCAAAAGTAATACCTTAGATCATGGAAGAATTTCTTTAATTGATAAGAGGTCGCTTCTGGGGGTGTCACTTTGCTGACCAAATAATTTGCAATATCTGCATACCATGGATCTGGTCCAATCTCTATGGCTAACAACTGTTCATCAGCGAATACATCCTTTATTTCTGTCTTGTCTTTCTTTGGAATAATCGTTTCTAGCCTGGTCAAGTGATCTGCCACTTGGTTCTCTGTGCCTTTCCTGTCTTGGATTTCTATATCAAACTCTTGCAATAACAATATCCATATGATAAGTCGTGGTTTTGCCTCCTTCTTTGAAAGTAGATACTTCAAGGCGGAATGATCAGTGTGAACTATCACCTTGGTACCTACTAAGTAAGAACGGAATTTGTCAAATGCAAAAACTACGGCCAACAATTCTTTCTCAGTAGTGGTGTAATTAATTTGTGCTTCATTCATTGTTCTACTGGCGTAGTAGATTGGATGGATTATTTTGTCTCGTCTTTGTGCCAGCACCGCACCGACTGCGAAATCACTTGCATCGCACATTAACTCAAAAGGCTGTGACCAGTTTGGTTATATTATAATTGGAGCAGAACTCAATGCCTCTTTCAACTTGTTGAAAGCTTTCATGCATTCTTGATCAAATATGAATTTTCGGTCGTGCTCCAACAATCTACACAAGGGTTTTGATATTTGTGAGAAGTTCTTGATGAATCTTCGGTAAAACCCTGCACGTCCAAGGAAACTACGAATATCTTTCACAGTTTTTGGTGGGGGTAATTTTGCAATTAACTCCACCTTGGCTCTATCCACTTCTATTCCTTTCTTGGATATTTTATGACCTAGCACAATTCCTTCTTGCACCATAAAATGGCATTTTTCCCAGTTTAGTACTAGGTTTGTTTCTTCACATCGAATCAACACCTGTTCTAGGTTATCCAAGCATCCCTGATAAGTCTCGCCAAACACAGAGAAGTTGTCCATGAAGATTTCTACCGTTCGTTCGACCATATCTGAAAATATTGCCATCATGCATCGCTGGAAGGTTGCAGGTGCATTGCATAACCCGGATGGCATTCTTCGGAATGCGAATGTTCCATATGGGCAAGTGAATGTTGTTTTATCTTGATCTTCTGAAGCGATCGTGATCTGGTTGTAGCCAGAATAGCCATCCAGGAAACAGTAATATTCTTTTCCTGCAAGTCTATCCAGCATTTGATCTATGAACGGTAGAGAGAAGTGATCCTTTTTGGTGGCCTTGTTCAAACGTCTATAGTCCATGCAGACTCGCCACCCTGTCACCGTTCGAGTTGGGATCAATTCGTTCTTCTCATTTTCTACTACTGTCATTCCACCTCGCTTGGGTACACATTGGACTGGACTTACCCATCTACTATCGGAGATAGGGTATATGACTCCTGCGTCTATCCATTTGATGATTTCTTTCCGCACTACTTCTTTCATTGCAGGATTCAATCGTCTTTGACTTTCCACTGAATGCTTTGCTCCTTCTTCTAGGTTGATTCTATGCATGCAGAATGAAGAACTAATTCCATGGATGTCTGCAATGGACCATCCAATTGCTTGCTTGTGTCGTGCAAGTACCTGTGTCAAAGAAATTTCATCCTCGTAAGACAAGGTGGCAGAAATAATTGCTGGAAGGGTCTTATCTTTTCCCAAAAAGATGTATTTTAGATGTGGTGGTAATGGCTTCAGCTCTAATTCAGGTGGTTCCAGAATGGATGGTTTGATCAGTGCTGCTTTATCTCCGTCCATCCTCAATGGGCTTATTTCTTTCATGAATGCTGTAGGTTCAGTTGACCACTCTTCTTCTTCTTCAACCTCTCATTCTTCTAGGTATTCTTGTGGTTCATGAAATTGCATTGCTTCTATAACGTCTGCTTTTAAGCAATCTTCCATGTCCCCAGGATACTTTAATGCGTTTAGTACGTTGAAAGTGATTTGTTGGTCATGCACTCGCATTGTAAGCTCCCCTTTCTGAACATCTATTAAGGTTCTCCCAGTGGCCAAAAATGGTCGTCCTAAGATGATTGGAACGTTTCGGTCTGCTTCACAGTCCAAGATTATGAAGTCTGCAGGGAATACAAACTTATCAACCTTGACTAGGACGTTTTCTATTTTACCAATAGGGCCATTAATTGCAGTGTCACTGTTGTCGGGCGAGCTTCACCTATGCCTAATTGTTTGAACACGGATAAGGGCATTAGGTTAATGCTTGCTCCCAGATCGCACAAGGCCTGTCCGACGTCCGTTTCTCCAATCATGCATGGGATTGTAAAGCTGCCAGAATCCTTCAACTTGGGCGGCACCTTGCTTGTTAGCAATGCACTGCAGTTTTCTGTTAGTGCCACCGTTTCGAATTCTCCCAATTTCCTTTTCTTTGTCAAGATGTCCTTGAGGAATTTAACGTAATTTGGCATTTGCTCAAGCGCCTCCACTAACGGAATGTTGATGTGAAGCTGTTTGAGAATATCCAAAAACTTGTTGAATTGGGCATCTTGATTCTTCTTTTTGAGTCTTTGTGGAAATGGGGGTGGTGGTCTATAAACTGGTTCAGGATCTTTTGTTTCAGGTGCCCTGGCTGTGACCTTGGGTTGTTCATCTTTTGGTTCTTCTGCATTGATCTTCTCTTTTTCTTGACTTTCCCTTTCTGCAATGCCTTTCTCACCCTCTGAAGTTTTGTTGAGAATTGCTTGTTCATTTTCTTGTGGCATCTTTGGTCCATCATAATTAAGTCCACTGCGTAAAGTAATTGCCTTGCAGTGTTACTTTCCTTCTCTTTGGGGGTTTTCAGTTGTGCTTGGGAAGGTTCCTTGAGGTCGATTCTTCAATTCATTGGCCAATTGCCCCACCTGCATTTCTAAACTTCGCAGTGATGCTGCCTGACTTTGAATAATGGCATCGTTCTTTGCCATGTTTGCTTCATTTTTAGCCATGTATTCTCTCATCAAGGCTTCTAATTATGAATTGTGTACTGCAGGTTGAGCTTGTGGCTGTGTCACATTCTTGGGCACAAAAGTTTGCTGTTGTGAATTGTTGAATCCTGGTGGTCCTCCTTGCTTTCCATAAGAATTAGCATTCGCTGTGTTCGCACCTTGTCCTCCCCATGAGAAGTTTGGATGCTGCCTCCATCCAGGGTTGTAGGTATTAGAGTAAGGATTTGCCCTGGGTTGTCCTACATAACAAACAGAAGCTGGGTTATGAGGACAATTGTCAGCAAGATGGTTATCATTACAGTAAATACAAGGTGAAGTTGCAATTTGATTAATTGAAGCTACTGGGGCCTGGTTCCCCAAAGTTAGTGATTTTAAGGTGTTGTTCATTGCCGAAATTTGTGCACTCAAAGCTGCAATTGCATCCACTTCATGCATTCCTGCAACATTCCGATTGTTGCTTGGCTCTTCTTCTCCCCATTGGCTATTGTTTGATACCATGGCATCCAAAATTTCATTTGCCTCGTTCACTGTTTTCTTAAGTAGAAATCCATTGGCAGATGCATTTACTAGAGTTTTTGAAGCTTGTGTCAGACCATTGTAGAAGTGCTCGATCAGCAGACAAGCTGGCAATCCATGGTGTGGACATTTCCTCACTAGCTTCTTAAAACGTTCCCATGCAGCATCTACTCCTTCGTTTATTCCTTGCCTGAAGGTGATGATTTCCCCTCTAATTTGTGCATTCTTTGTCGGTGGGAAATACTTCAGAAGGAACTTTTCTGCAAGTTCGTCCCAGGTTGTGATCGAGTCTGGAGGAAATGAGTCAAGCCATGCCTCTGCATTTCCCTGTAAAGAAAAAGGGAACAATTTTAGCCTCAAGGTGTCATTAGAAACTCCCATCAATTTGAATGAATTGCAGATTCTCATAAAAGTCTTTATGTGCTTGTGTGGATCTTCATTCGGCAATCCAGCAAATTGTCCTATTGTATTCAACATCTGAAACATCACGGGCTTGAGTTCAAAATGATTTGCTTCTATTATTGGTTCTGCAATCCCGGTGTTCAGATTTTGGAATGTAGCAGCTGCATAATCCCTGATGGTTCTATTCCTTTCTTCTGCAATAAATATGGGATTTTGCATAAGATTTGCTTGCTGCTAAGCAT
This sequence comes from Trichosanthes truncata, assembly GCA_033996785.1. Taxonomy (NCBI): domain Eukaryota; kingdom Viridiplantae; phylum Streptophyta; class Magnoliopsida; order Cucurbitales; family Cucurbitaceae; genus Trichosanthes; species Trichosanthes truncata. Next base: position 56,762,631 of record JAWPNB010000003.1, read on the forward strand.
TGTTGTTCATTCCATTGTTTTGGCCCTCATTGCCAAGTGGATTAACTCGAGGTCCATCTTCCGGTCGATCCATGAGTGGTTCCTGCAAACAAGTTTCCACAGATTTCTCCCGGGTGTTCAACTCGCGTTGTTCCTGTTTCTTCCTCCTTTGCTGCCGACGGCGCCGGTGGAAGGTTTTCTCTATCTCAGGATCTAGCTCAAAGAGATGAGGCTCTTTTCGCATACACTGGATCTACCCTGCAATGTTTGCAAGTGAAATTCTGCCCTCCTGCAATAGAAAGAAAAATTGCAATTTCGTCTTACAAATGTTGCTAAAAACAAAATTCTTGTTAAAAACTGCCGTTCCCCGGCAACGGCGCCAAAAACTTGATCGGTGGTCACGCAAGCGCACGCGATCGAAGTAATATAAATTGGTATTTGAGTACCAAGTATCGAATCCCACAGGGAACGGAGTAACAAAGATTTTGTTTTGCAAAAGTGTAAGGCAAATTGCAAGTTTGAAAAGTAAAAATGCAAAAATAAAGTTATTGGTGGAAAATCGAAATTGCTAATCCAATTGCTAATCCAGAATGGAAATGTTGGAAATAACAGAAATTGCTAAATTGAAATTGCAGATTCTACTTTGGCAATGTGTGAAAAGACTAAAATTGCAGAATTAAATTGCTAATCTAAATTGGCAATACGAAATGGTAATCTGGATGAACTTAAGAATGAAATGATAAAGGATGAGGCTCAAGAATGTCATTGCCCTAAGTCGTAATTGCAAACCAAAATTGCAATTCCAACCTACTTCACACTCAATTGTAAACCAAAATTGCATCTCCTATTTACCTCAAAATTAGGTTTGTTAGGAGGCTAAGTGGGGGATCTATATGTCTATAGTCCCTCCATCTTAGATAATTTTTGGCTCACAATTTTATGGGTCTTGGAGTCCTTAATCCCTATGTCTAGGGTAAGGAATGACTTATGTCTAAGCTCTTTTACTCCATTACTTGTGTGAAATCCGCTTATCACTAACCCTGTCGGTAGTAGATCTAAGCTTGAGTTGAAACCCTAGTTGATCAATCTAGGATCTCAACGGACATTAAATCAACACAAGCAAACAATTGAGATGTAGGCTTGGTTTTTATTGGAATTTTGGCTACATTTACTTCTTAGGGAATTTACATCCTTGAACCCCCTAAGAAGTTTTAGCTCATATTTTCAATGAAAATCATAAAACTAATTTTAAAGAAAGATTTCATAATGAAATTGAATAAAGCACTAACTTATGAAATGCAATTTGGTTTTTTTTTTCTAGAAATTCAAGGAAAAGTAATAATTGAAATTAATTCAAAGTAGCAAGGATAGCCCAGTAACTTTTCTTTTCTCCTTCCTTCTGCCTATAAGTTGGAAACCTTGTTGTTTTGTTCTTTCCAGAAGCTAAAACGAATGAATAAAGAAAAACAGAGCAAGAAAATAAGAAATCAATTTGATGTCTATCCCGCTCCTTCCTATCCAATCGATTCAATCTCCTCCACTTTTAGAGAGAAATTGATCTTGACGATTCAAGAATATCTTGAATCGGATTGGAAATCCGAGGAAGATGCAGAATTTGCTTGAACAATCCGAATTGAAGAAAGAATTCTAAACGATGAACTTCGAATGGAATTGAACTTTCCTACAAAATAATGTCTACTTGCATTCACTTAAGAACAAAAGGGTAATACCCATAACCATTCATAAAAAAAAAAAACCAGAATCGATATACTATGAAGAAGAACTAATAAAAACTGCAGAAACAGGGGACTTCTTGCGAAAACTACCCACGAATGAACTTGAAATCAACTCAAACTCGAACGAAAATACAACGAATCGAAAAACAAAGTAACTTGGCAGTGTTCTGTAATACAAACTGAAAGAAAGTTGCGATGGAAATTGAGTAAAATGGTAAAGAAAACAGTAGCAGAAAGCAAAAACAGGGGCTGTCCAAAACAGAAAAACCCAGAAACTAATCTTCGAATTGAGCCCCCGAAATTCCTCTTTTTCTTCCGGCATCTTCAATCTCCTTTTGTAGATCGATTTAGGGTTCAATTTTTCCAAGAATAACGCTCTAAATCCCTTGATTTGTGAGAGATTTCCTCTGCCATTTATGGGTTTCATCAATCGCGTGTTTCCAGAAAATTCCATATTTGTGCTGCTGAGGATTGCCAAACTGGTTTGGCAATGGTTTGGCAATGGTCTGGCAAAATGGTTTAGCAATTCCTGCAAAAGAACCACAATACTTAGAACTCTTTTCCAATTGCTATCATATTTCATTATTTCCTTCTTTCAACAATTTTCCACCATTTTCAATTAATATTAGGACAAACAAGAGTTTTTTCGAGCAATTGAAGATTTAAATAAGCCTTAATTTCAAGGCTTATCAGCGGGGTAGACAAGTTAAGCTCATTTCAAGTTAGGTTTTGGCTTCTTTGTCGCTTTAAGGTCAAATGATACTTAGGAACATTTTTTTCTTTTGAAAAACTTTTGTGCATTTTTCTTTCCCTTTTATTTTATGATTTATGTTTAAAATTTTTCATATATATTTTTTTCAGGTCTATAGTTGTATAATCTTGAAGACCGCTTAAGCAAAAACGGACGATAAAGATAATATAAGCCTTTTAGATTTTTTTCTCTTCTTTTTAATGTTTTTTTTTTTTTTTGTTTCGAAACTCTAGTGTAGTGAATGTATTGGATGATATTTTTGTAGGAATATTACATTCTAATATATTGGCTTTTATATAATGGTGCAATTGGTTTTTATTTATGTTTTAATAATGAAATTCCAAGAAATTATAGATCAAATGAAAAAAATAAAAATAAAAATAAGTGTCGGCATATATAAGTTCTCTTGACGCAAATCCACACTTCTCCTGACGCATAAAAACGTCGATATAGACTTTTTCCCTCTCAAATTGACTAGGCCAGTTTTTCATTCACCGCTCAAATCGACTAAAGGATTGCTGAAATTTAAAACAAAGTTGTATTTCATGTTTTCAGATATGTGTTTGGTAGAAAATTTAGAAATTAGATTTCTATTTAAACAATTGTTAAAAACGTGTTCTATGTTATATTTATAACCCATGAAACTAGTTGCAGTTACAAAACTAAATATTAGGTTAAATATAAATGATTATTAATTAATTTATGAACATCTTTTTTTGTTATAAATTTTTTATAATTATATATTATTTTACAATATAATATAATTTAAAATATCTTACATTATACCTATTTTAATTTAACAAAAATAAATTGAGTTTATAACATGAAAGGTTATATTTATTAAAGTTTTAATCTTTTTCAATATAATTCTGCACTTTAAAATTTCAAATTCAAAATCTAGATATAATGAAAACATACAAATAGAATGTAAATTGCCTACCAAACAAACAAAGCTTTAGGCCCCGTTTGATAACCGGTTTTTGGTTTTTGGTTTTTGAAAATTAAGTTTGTTTTCTCCCAATTTCTTTACAATGGTTTTCATCTCCCTTAAGGAAGTATTTGAATTCTTAGCCAAATTCTAAAAACAAAAACAAATTTTTGAAAACTATTTTTTTTTTTTAGTTTTCAAAACATGGCTTGATTTTTGAAAATATAGACAAAAAGTATATAACAAAACAAGTAAAACCATAGGTGGGAGTAATATTTATAGACTTAATCTTTAAAAATCAAATGGTTATGAAACGGGGCCTTAAATTTTTGTTTTCTGGTTTATATTTTCTTAGTCGTCGTTGGAAGTCGCCAGTTGCAGCCAAAGATTTGGTCCAAAATCGTTGTTGAGCGGCTGCCGTGGGTTTGTTTTACACGAAGGAAGATTACAGAAAACGAAGATTTATTTATTTATTTATGTACTACTTTTAAACTATTTTAACTTTTAACTTAATAATTTTCCATTTTATCCTACATTTAGAAAAGGACAAGTAAGCATTTAACAGTCCCAACCTTTAAAATTATTTTTATTCAAACCTCACAATTAGAAAAACTTAGCCACCAAATCTGACTACTCCTCTAAACCTCGACCAATAATATATTTGTCCTAAATTTGTTCTCTTTCCTTATTTCAAATGGACCTAAGAAATCATGATTCAAAATTTATTTAATTTGTCCAAACATTTGAATATTTATTAACGAGATTGAAGGGCATAAGACGTGTAATAAAAAAATTAAAGTACTAATCATTTTACAAAAATTAATTATTGGTGATAAGAAATCAGTAGGTGCACCCAGATATCCCAATTAGATTGGCACAACCTTAGCACGCTCATCATCTAACTCATTCCAACAATTATTAGATAAGATATTGTACAGTAAAGTCATTTAGACGTGTCATCTAATTAAACTAAAAGCATTAGAAAACAAAAAGAGATAAGACCCCATCTGCTCCAAGTTGAATGATGACACAGTTTCAAAGATGATCATACCTGCAAAATTATGAATTTGTCAAAACTTTGAATAAAGGCGTATAAAAAACACAGTGATTTTGAACAAAAATGAATATCATAAAAATTATGATAATTAGAATGTTTAAGAAGAACAAACTCACATGTAGAATATATCTATGAAGGAATTGGACGATTACTTCCAATGCCATTCATTATCATAACTTGAAACTTTTTCTACATTAGTAGGGCTCCACATTGTTGCATTGTTGGAGTGTGCATGCTCTTGAGGTCTTTCACAAACATTTCAATATCTAAAATTTGATCATGTGATTTCATTTGTGTTGTTGAACTATAAGCAAAATTAAAATCTTGTTTATGGACGTTGTTAAAGAAAAAGAAATTCAAAGTTAATAAAGCTTAAAGGAACTTATAGGCAACCACCATTTATATCAAAATTAAAAGCATACCATAATGTATCTGCGGGTTCCACACAGTTTGGATTTTGATCATTGAACTCCTCACTGAAAATTTAAAATATTATTTAAGGTAATTATTAAAGAAAAATAAACAAACGTTATTCATTATAAATGAAAATTAAAATCATACCATAGATTAACAAACTCTACATTGTCGAGATTTTGATCATAGAGCTCCATTTGTGTCATTGCACTACAAGATTAAAATCTTGTTTAAGGTAATTATCAAAGAATATAAACCAACGATATGTGAAATGAGAGAATTCCCACTCCATCACCAATGAAAATTAAACCCCAACAAAATTGATTTCTTCCCAAGACCTCATTAATTAAAAATTCCCCATCCCTAATTCTTTTGTGTAATTTGAATCCTAAAAACAAAACTACGTTAAATTTCATCACTTCTACCAAATTTTCTACGTTTGGAATTTTGATCATATAATTCTATTTGTTTCATTGCACTACAAAATAAAAAAATTGTTAAGAATCTTGTTTATGACCATCATTCAAGAGAAATATAATTCACAACGACATTTAATTATCCATAAAAAAACTAATTTACATGATAAATATGTATTTCCACAATTTGTTTTTTTTAGGTGACATAGATGATTTTAAGGTTCCTCCCCTTCTCTCTCTTAGGGGCCGTTTGTTTTTAGGGAATCAGGATATCCGGCATCTTCAGATGCCTAGAATCTTAGATGTCCAAAATTTTAGATGTCCGACATCTTTAGATTACTATGTTTGTTTTGCAGGAAAATTTAAAAGGATGTTTGGGAATATTTAGATAGCCATGTTTGTTTTGTAGGATTTATGTATGAGAATGTCTTAAAATTATGTGTTGTACCAATAATGCCCTTGCTAACCTTTGCATAATTTACTTATTAGTTTAATATAATTAAATTGATATCACATGCATTTTGGTGTTTGTTAATTTAATATTATATTTGTATATCAATTTATTTTATATTAATATTTATGTGTTATTTTGTAGAACAAATTACTTTATATTAGTTTGATATTTTTATAAAATATTTAATATTAAATATTAATTCAATTTTAAATCAGCTTTATTTTACATCTAAATGTAAAATATAAATATAACCAACTACATATGACCGTTTATTAGTGCATAAATACATTAATTTATTTTTAAATAAAAATAAAAATGTAAAATAAAGAAAATTGATAAGGGGCAAATATGTCATTAGCGGATGCCCTCAACATGGGAATCTTAAAAACCCATGTTTCAAAAGGGCATCCAAATTTAATCTGATGCCCCCCGAATGGGCATCCTAGGATACCCGGGCATCTTCACATGCCAAGGTATTATACATTCCTACAAAACAAACGAATTAATCCAGATGCCTATTACATAGGAATCTTAGATTACCACGAAACAAACGGCCCCTTAGTGTACTGAGAGAATTCCAATGAAAATGAATCGCAACAAAATTGTCACACCCCAATTTCTTCATGTAATATTTCTCCTAAAGTAACATACTTAAAACTTTCAACCCAGACCCTTATGCACTACATCAAGAGTTCTGAAGTTGGAGGAATATGTAGTAAAGAGAAGTCAAGAATTATTTAAATATTTAATCAAAATTATCTTATATCATACATGAAAAAAGAGAACTTTAGAAATTGAATCTTACCACATTTCAGTAGGTTGATTATCTATCGAAGGTCGAATATCCTTCTCATGCTCAGTTGATTCCACATCATTACAATCTTGAAGTTCTCTGATTTCATCTTCAGTAAATATCATATCCATATTGATCCAAGATTGATTTTCTAAATCAATAGCCTCTACTGGTTTGGGATTATGATCATATTCTTTCATCGATGTTGTTGTTGGCCAACAAGCAAATGTTTGTATTGGTGCCGGAATGATTGCCTTTTTTTCCTTTTTCACAATCTTTTTCCGAATCTTACAAAGTACGTACGAATCATGTATGATCCCTTTCGGTACGAAACTAGGATCAAGAGTGTACTCATACATGATCCAAGAATAATCCTCATCACTAACTTTGAGTTTAGGATTCTCAAAATGAAAACGTTTAAAAGTACCAATGAGGGCATCATTAGCAGAAGAATATACTAGATTAGCTTTATTTTCACCACTCCAAGTGCCTCCATTAGAGCCGACTTTTCTTACTATACGAGATTTCTTTTTCTTGAGTATGGTGAAACAATGGAAGTCTTGGCCATCAATCCCTCCAAATTGTTGCCATATCAGAGAAGGTTCTTGACTGTAAAGATCAATCACCGGTGGTGTAAATGGAGGATTGTATTCTCCAACAATCTTGTGGAATAGATAGTGGCTCAATAGTTCTTCGTCAGTGGGAGAGAAGATGAAACCGAGCGGAAGCATGCTTGGATTCATCATGATGAATGCAAGAAACTAGAAAAGAAACCTGGAAAGAATTAAAAATCTAAAACTCTCTTCTCTTAGAATTAGCGTGGAAAATTATTTATTTATCATTTGTCAAAAATCTGAATTGAAGATCTTGAAGGCCATGAAAAAATCTCATTGTAAATCATGAAATCTAAGGATTTAATTTGACCTGATCCAACTCAACATATTTGGCAGCTAAAATGATTACTTCCTCATCTCATACAAAAATGCCACACCTTAATAGCAATTTAACGACCAAAACCGAACCATTTTTTAAAATATGAAGATGAAAAGGGACCTTTTTAAAGTCTAGGTACTAAAATGAACGAAACACCAAAAATATACAAGACCAAAATAGTATTTAAACCAAAGAATAAATATGCTGTGCGGTAGGACTAACCTGTCTGAGCTAACGCGTTGGCTTCTTTGTCTCTCTCGATCGATTTTCCTTCGTCGCTGGTTTGAACTCTCCAAGCAATGAATCAATGAATGAATTTATATCGAATTCCAAGAAATAGATCGAATGCCTTCTCAGTTTCTTTGGCGGCAAATTCAAGCTAAATGATTATTTAGAGGGAAAAAATCTTTTTATATTCTGGTTGACCACAAATTTGGGTCTATTAATACTAAATCTCTTTTCTTTTTCCTTATTTCAATATTTTTTAGTTTAATAAACCAATTACCGTTTTCAAGATATATGATATATCTACTCATTTAACATCACTTAATTGTTTTTATGTAAATTGTTACTTAAGTTAAATTTTTTTATATACAATTTAAATGATAAATGAATAATTTCCATTATGGTTACATGAATTCATTTGCTTTGTCACAACATTTTAATATGGTTACATTACAAGTTCTTCAACTTTGAAGTTCACGTTTATTTGGTCTCTCAACTTTAAAAAATGTCTGATAATTCCTTGAACTAATGTTTACTTTGATCTCTTGATCGATGGTACATGTCAATCATTGCTGAGCTAAACTCACTTTAACTAAGATATCCCAATTAGATTGACACAATCTTAACACCCGCATCATCTAATCTAATAACTCGTCCAAATATATTATTAAATAAGAAAAAGTTCAATATATAACTCAGTCACACGTGTCATCTGAACGAAAAGAAAATTTTAATAATATATTTGGACATTTGATCCATGAGTTTTTAAAATAGACACTTTGATTTCCCAGGTTTGCAAAATGATTCTAAATGGTCATTGACTTAACTTTAAGTTAACGGAATGGTGATTGGATTGTTATTTACTGACGTGAATTGACTTAACTTTATTTGTTTATAAGTAATAACATATTCAATCAGAAAAAATACATTTTACTTTTATTATAATAAAAAAGTAAAACTTAAAATCTTGAGAATAGGCAGTTTAGAATAGGGATGATGAAACAAGACCAGATTCCAAATTGCATATAAAAAAGAGTTTCTTCCCCTATCCTCCCCTTCCCTATTCCCTTCTTTCTCTCTCAGTGAATAGAAAGAATTCCAATGAAAATGTAACATTTCTCTTAAAGCACAACTACTTCAAATTTCAACTCAGATGCATACTCACACTTGCATATAAAAAAGAGTTTTCAAATTGGAGGGATATGTAGTAACCAAAAAAATTCAAGAATTATTTAAATATTTAATTAAAATTATCTTATATACTACATGTCAAACGAGGATTTTAGAAATTGAATCTTACCACATATCAGCAAGTTGATTACCAATCAAAGGTTGAATATTCTTCTCAAGCTCAACCGATTCCAAATCATTACAATCTAAAAGTTCTCTCATCTCATCATCAATAAATCACATATCCATATTGATCCAAGATTGATTTTCCAAATCAACCACCACTACTTGTTTGAGATTCTGATTATATACTTTCACCAATGTTGTTGGCCAACAAGCAAATGTTTGTATTGGTGCTGGAATGACTACCCTTTTTTTCTTCCTTTTTCACAAATTTTTTCCAAATCTTGCAATGTACGTACGAATCATGTATGCTCCCTTTGGTATAGATGTAGTGTTAAATTTTTTAAATTTAGTAATATCCAACATTAATGTGACCCATATACATTTATTTCTATGTTAATGTTTTAAGCCCCCTACATTAGTTGGCCAATTAATTAAAAAGTAAAATTTTAAATTAATACCTTGATAGACGGTGTATATATAAAGATCAAACTCTACGAACTATTTCTCACTCTGCCTTATTAAGTAGAATTTTCGCTCCATCAAGAAGACCTAATCAAATTCTAAAGGAAGGCCAGACGGAAAAACACAATCCTTACAAGATCAATATTATGGATCAAGGCATGTTACTTTAACTTATGTTGTTGTTGTGAAAATCTTCTAGGTTCGAAGATCCTGGCTTTTATTGAATTATACAATTAAGGTTTTATTGTATAATCATGTATAATAAAATTTACATATGGTATCAGAGCCAAGTTGAGAACATGTGATTTCCATTAATGTTTTAATGTATGAATTTATGTTTTCGTTGTAAATAACTATGTTTCCTTTTCCTATAATGAATCAAGTGATCGAATTTAGGAGGAGGAAGAATTTTGTATCTTGATTGGTTTTCGTTCGTGCATTCAAGAATTTCGTATGTTGGTTGATTTTCGTTCATGCATTCAAGAATTCCGTATGTTGATTAATTTCCGTTCTTGCATTCAAGAATTATGTATCTTGCTTGATTTGCATTCTTGCATTCAAGAATTTCGTATATTGATTGATTTTCATTAATGCATTCAAGAATTCCAATACGATTTTTTCAAACAAACAAATTTTAATAATAATAATAATAATTTGTTGGATTTATTTAAATCTATTGTTGGTAAATTTTTAAATTGTATAATGTAAATTACATATCATTATTTTATTATGATGTCTATGTTATAAATAGTTTGTTAGCTACCAAAGTGGCAAATTAGAAAGTTTTATAGATATCAAATTAAAGTTAATTCAATTACTCATGTTTATGTGATGATAATAAATGAGATGATATTATAAAATATTAAAGTTTTTATTATGAGTATATATTGATGTCATTATTATAAAACATTTTAAATCGCCCAAAGGTTGATTAGTAATTTTATAATTTTGATCCTTATCATGGTTAATTGTGGTACTTGGTTAGGTATTTTTAGTATATCCAAAGATAACTAATATATCTAATTTGAGCATTTTAATTACCAATTATGTGAAATTAAATCTAGTATCAATTATTTATGAATGTTGTGTCTTCCAAAGGAAAACTTTAATGTATGATTAATGTTTATTTAATGTTTCCTCAATCTACATTCTATATTTAAGTTTATTTATCCAAGCAATGATGTGTAAGCATACTTTCTGTATCTACAGTAACTGCTTAAATTTCTCTTCATTTTGCAAGCCATATCTATTATTAAGTTTAATGAACTCAATTTCTCTAATTGGTGTGAACAAATTCGATTCCATCTTGGTGTTTTGGATCTTGATTTGGCACTTTTAAATGGGATACCTACTGCACTTACTAATGCTAGCAGTGCTGAGAAAAGATTTTTCTACAAAACTTGGGAAGGATAAAATAGGTTGAACTTAATGTTTATGTGAATGACTTTGGCAAGCAATATCAAGTCCAAAATTTCAAAAATTGAAAATGCTAAGGATTTTATTTTTTTGGTAAATTTTTAAAAAAAAATAGCAAACAAGTATATATCATAGAGCAACATGTAGCTTTGAGAATGTGTGAGAAACCTTTCTGACGGTGATTGAAATGGAAACATAACCGAGAGTGTAAATTGATACACTTATTCAAGTTTGGGGTTTAAATTGATGAAATTGAAAGTTTAAGGTTAAAATTGATACAATATGCCAAGTTTGAGGTTTAAATTGATGAAGTTTAAATTTCAAGGTTAAATTTGATACAACCTACCAAGTTTATGGTCAAAATTGATTTTTTTTCTTTTAATTTTTAATTTAATAATTTTCCAATTTATCTTACATTTAGAAAAGGACAGGTAAGCATTTAACAATCGCAATTCGTTAAGTCAACTAAGATGTAATGGGTCCATGGAGGACCCTTTAAAATTATTTTTATTCAAACCTGACAATTAGAAACACTTGGCCACCAAATAGACTACTCCTTTAAATTTCATGGACCAATAGTATATTTGTCCTAAATTTTTTTCTTTTTCCTTATTTCAAACGGACCTAAGAAATCATGATTCAACATTCATTTGATTTGTCCAAGCATTTGAATATTAATTAAGGTGATTGAAGGGCATAAGACATGTAATAAAAAATTAAGGTGCTAGTTATTTTTACAAAAATTAATTATAGATGAGAAGAAATCAGTAGGTGCACCTAGATATCTCAATTAGATTGGCACAACCTTAACACCCTCATGCCAACAAGGACATAGCTCAACTAACATAAAGTATGGGCTTGTGACAAGAAGGTCATAGGTTCAAATCCACCATCCCAAAACGTTGTTGAGCTCAAAAAAAAAAAAAAAACAAAAAAAACTTTAGCACCCTCATCATCTAACTCATCCTAATAATTATTATAAGATATTGTACAGCAAGAGTCATTTACATATGTGTCATCTAATTAAACTAAAATGATTAAAAAAATAAAATAAAATAATAAATAAGACCCCATCTGCTCCAAGTTGAATGATGACATGATTTCAAAGATGATCATATCTGCAAAATTATGAATTTATGAAAATTATGAATAAAGGCATAAAAAAAACACGATGATTTTGAACAAAAATGGAAATTATAAAAATTATGTTAATTAGAATGTTTATGAAGAACAAACTCACATGTAGAATATATCTATGAGGGAATTGGACGATCACTTCCAATAATACCATTTATTTATCATATATAACTTGAAACTCTTTCTACATTAGTCGGTTCCACATTGTTGCATTGTTGGAGTATGCTCTTGAGGTCTTTCATAAACATTTCAACGTCTAAAATTTGATCATGTGATTTCATTTGTGAAGTTGGACTGTAAGCAAAATTAAAATCTTGTTTATGGATGTTGTTAAAGAAAAATAAATTCAAAGTATAATAAAGGTTAAAGGAACTTATTGGCAACCACCATTTACATCAAAATTAAAAGCATACCATAATGTATCTACAAGTTCCACACAATTGGAACTTTGATCGTAGAACACCTCGCTAAAAATTTAAAATATTGTTTAAGGTAATTATAAAAGAAAAATAAACAAAGATTATTTATTATAAATGAAAATTAAAATCATACCATAGATTAGCAAACTTTGGATTGTCGAGATTTTAATCATAGAGCTCCATTTGTATCATTTCACAACAAGATTAAAATCTTGTTTAAGGTAATTATCAAAGAAAATAAACCAACGACTTGAGCATAGTTACGTTAATTGATTAAGGCATATATCGTCGGAGATTTAAACTCTCATATACAAATAAAAGTAATAATAATTAAAAATAAATAAAGAAAAATAAAGAAATAATATCCATTATCAAAAGAAATTTTAAATGTTACAATTGATTGTCAAGCTCCACATTGCTGAAAATTTGATAGTAGAATTCTATTTGCATCGTTGCAGTGCAAAATTAAAATGTAATTTAAGATAATCATTAAAGAAAAATAAATAAACATCTTTTTTCAATCAAAATTAAAATTCTACCTTGGATTAGTAGGTTCAACATGGTAGAAATTTTGATCACAAAATTCTGTTTGTGTCGATGGCCTACAAAATTAAAATCTTGTTAATAATCTTGTTTATGGTAATTATTAAAGAAAAATAAACTTAAAGCTGCGAAATTTCTAGTTTGCCACATAATTGAAAATTCAAGTTTCTCCTATCCTACCGTTCCCTTATATTGTCGAAGCTCCCCTCTCCTTTTCTTTCTCTCTCTCACAATGAAATGAGAGAATTCCCATTGTATCACCAATGAAAATTAAACCCCAACAAAATTGATTTCTCCCCGAAACCTCATTAATTAAAAATTCCCCACCCCTAATTCCTTTGTGTAATTTTAATCCTAAAAACAAAACTACATTAAATTTCACCATTATTTAATATCTCAGGTTTATTTGGCTACGTAATACTCATACTTACATTCTCTGAAATTGAAGGGATATGTCCGCCATGTAGTACAAAAATTCGAGAATGATTTAAATATTTAATCAATTATCAATTATCTTATAAAAGTTCTCTCTCATCTTCCATCAATTTCTTATTGTTGCAAAATTAATTTTCCAAATCATTCACTTCTACCAATTTTCTGTGTTTGGAATTTTGATCATATAATTCTATTTGTGTCATTGCGCTATAAAATCAAAATATTGTTAAGAATCTTATTTGTGGCCTATCATTAAAGAGAAATATAAATTCACAACTACATATAATTATCCATAAAAAAAACTAATTTACATGATAAATATTGTATTTCCACAGTTTTTTTTTAAATTTTTTTTTTTTTTATCATGCTAACTCCCTAAATTTGAGCTAAACGGTTATTCTACCGTAGAGGAAAAAAAATCATTTTATATTTTGGTTGACCACAAATTTGGGTTTATTGATAACAAATCTTTTTTATTTTTCCTTATTTCAATGTTTTTTTAAATTAATAAATCAATTACCGTTTCAAGATATATGATATGTCTACTCATTTAATATCACTTAATTGTTTTTATGCAAATTGTTACTTATATTTATTTTTTTTACATATAATTTAAATGATAAATGAATAATTATCATTATGGTTAAATAAATTCATTTGCTTTGTCCCAACATTTTAATATTGTTAAATTACAAGTTTAGTTCTTGAACTTTGTGATTCATGTTTATTTGATCTCTCAACTTTAAAAAGTGTTTAGTAAGTCCTTGAATTTTCAATTTTGTGTGTTTAATAGGTCTTTGTTCATGGTCTTCCATATTTCATTTTTACCTAATTGATCCTTAACATATATATTTGAAGTTTTTAAAAATTAACAGATTTATTAGACATGAAGTTAAATTTTATGTCTAATAGGATCCTAAACTTTTAATTTTGTGTCTAGCTAGTAGATTTGTGAATTTTTAAAAAATGTCAAATAGGTTAAAGACACAAATACAATTGAAAATTTAGGGACCTATTGGATACAAAATTGAAAGTTTAAAGACTTATTAGACATTTTTTTAAAGTTCAAGGACCTATGAAAAAAATGAAAAGTCCAGAGACTTATTAGACACTTTTTAAAGTTTTGACACCAATTATAAAAAATCTTAAGAGTTTAAGGACACACTTGTAATTTAACCTTTTAATATTTACTAAAAAGTTGTTTGGAGGATATGTAATAAAAAAGTGCGTGTTTAGACATGATACACCAAAATATCTCAAATTAGATTGGTCAGTCTTAACACCCTCATCATCTAATAACTCGTCCAAATGTATTATTAAATAAGATAAAGTTCAATATATAAGTCACTCACTTACACGTGTCATCTGAATTTTAGAAGTAGAAAAAACCCCACCCTTTTCAAGTTGAATGCTGGCGCCATGCCAAATTGTTCATATTGAATACAAAATTATGAATTCATGAAAATTATTTATAAAAGTGAAAACATGAAAATTATGAATAAAATAGAAATTATAAATATTATAAATATGTTTATGAATACATTTCGTCAACTGACTTTTTGTCGTGTGATTCCAATTTTGTATTGTTGGGTACTAACAAATTAAACTTTTTGATTTTTGTGTTTTTTTTTTAAGATAATTTAAAATTTTGTTTATGATCATTGTTGAATAAATTCACATCTACAGAATTAACCATGCAAACTTATTGACAAACCACTCAAATATAAATTTAATTTTACCGTGTACTCGCAGGTTTTTCACAATGTCGGGATTTTGATCATAAAACTGTGCTCTGTACATTAAAATGGTCTAAGGTAATTATTAAATAAATTAAAACTAAAGAAACATTCATTATGAATATCAAAATGATTTTATGATTTGACCATAGCACTACACTTGTAATTTAACCTTTTAATATTTACTAAAGAGTTTGAAAGGGAAGGTATGTAATTAAAAAAAAATGCACAAAACATAATAATTGGTGTTAAGAAATTAGGTAGATGCACAAAGATATTCCAATTAGATTGACACGATCTTAACACCTTCATCATCTAATCCAAATATATTATTAAATAAGATAAAGTTCAATGTAGAAGGAAAATTGCTGAAACTAACCTAAAACAAAAAATTTTATACAAAATTACCTGATGTTATGGGTGAAATTGGACCAAGAAGATAAATTCAAATTACAAGAAAATTTTACAAGATAAGATTAACTTTTTTAAATCTTATTCCTAGATATAGAAGGAGAAATATATTTAAATCTTTATCTAAAAGGAATGTGAAAGTCAAAGATCCTATAAATAGTTCATTATGACTCAAAGACAGAGAGTTCAACTTAATCCTCATTCTCTAAACTCTAGTTAGTTACGCCTAAATTCTCCTTGCTAACTTAAGCATCATAGCTAGTGTAGAAAATGTCACATCAGTGCCTAGCTTTTTCTCTTTTGCAGGCCACCTATTTCTCCAAAATTACAAATTTACAGTTGCTGTCACGTGAAGGTCATGTGAGATTTCTTCTGGCCATATTTTGACAACAATAATTGGCGCCGTCTATGGGGAACAAGAGTGCTCTACCTTACATACGTAAATTGAGAACAATAAAGAATGAAGACATGAGGGCTCGAATCGAATGAAAAAAAAAAAAAGAAAACAGGAGACTAACGAACAACAATAGCCTCCCAAGAAATTGTATTTCATCTTTCTAAGTGGAGGACTCTAAAATTTTCTCCAGGAAATCGATCTTCATCTTTCCAAAAGAGAATATAGACCTATTGAAGACTGAGTCATTGCCACGAGGTTTGACCTGCAAATCCTAAGCAAGACTTTGAAGTCTTAAAATTTTCTCCAGTGGAGTTGATATTCGTCTTCCCATAGGAGAATCTTAGACCTATGGAAGACTGAGTCCAACCTCATAGGATTCGACCTGTAAATCCTAAGGATAATCCGAAGCAAGACTTTGGAGCCCTAAATTTTTCTCTAGTGGAATCTGTTGGGATTTATGCCCTAAAGCCTCGTAATTAATAATTTATTTTATAATGAATAATAATTTTGATTATTTCATTTGCAATATAATATTATCCATTATATGAAAAATCCAAGGTTATTAGTGTAATCTTGAACAGTATGTAGTTGACATACGAGAGGATCATGTTCAAGAAATAACCTAAAGGGTCATAGTATATGGATAAGGTTGAGTGCCTTATCCTGGTAACACTATTGATACGACCCACTTTGTAATAGTTACAAATGATTTGATCCAAATCATTCATGTGGAGACATGTGAGGGGGGTATCTTATACAATGAGTTTGTATAAGACTGGACCACGAAATATTTAATCTCTTTTATAAATCCGTTAATTGAGAAGATTAATATTTAATCAGGATGATCATATGTGACTCGATCTCAATCTTGAGTGAGTTATGAACTCCTGCCTGTGAGGGCTTGTCCTTTGATTTGCATGGGTGAGAGTGGCTTTTGTAGCCGATTCAATATGCCTACCATTTTGAGGACTTGACCAAATAGGGAGTTGGGAACATAATCTCACAAGATAGAATTCACTCATTCCCATATAGGGTAAGTAGATGAGTAGTTCCCTTAAGTGCTGATTTCGAGACTTGAACAATGGGGTCCCACCCTCTCATTGGCCCGAGAGGAACTTAGTTTATAATTAGATTATAAACATATTGTTCATTAGAGAATCAGTGGTACTTAAGGTGCAATATGTAATTATAGGGGTAAAACGAACTTTTGACCCAACTGTAATTACGAACAACTCGTGAAGGATCGACTTGCATGTAATGCTTATATCTATTGACACAACTTGTCCTACAGTGCATAAGAGTGCAACTCTAGGTCTATAGTAGAGTGACCTATAGTTAATGAATGAAAATTAATTAATTTTGTATCATTGGAGCTTATAATCTGTAGGTCCATAAGGTCCCCTTGCTAGCTCATAGTAACACTAAAAGATCAATTTAGTTGAAAGAAAAATTTGAAATGTTCAAATTAATATTTAATTTAAAGTGTTAAAATTAATATTTAATATATTAGATATATTAAATATAAAAGAGGAAAATATATTTATTGTATTTGATACATTAAATATTAAAATAATTAATGTATATTAGATACATTAAATAAAAGATATTTATTAAATTTGATTTGGATTCAAATTAGGAAATAAATGTCGTAGGAGAAATTTAAATGGTTTGAATAAGATTCAAATTGGTAAGATAAATATATTTTAATATATTAGATATTAAAATATATTATTTAATTATTTTCCCTAGACCACTATAAATAGGACCCTAGGGGTCAGCCATTGTGCATTCTTCACAACACACATTCCTCAATAAAGAGAATTAGAGAATTCTCTCTAGACCTCTTTCTCTCCAATCCTTTGGGGATTTTATTTCAAGAGGCTCCCACAAGCCTTGGTCCTGTGTTCGAGTCATAGCTAGGAAGACTTTGTGGAAAAGATAAAGATCCGCCAGAATATTCTCCATAATATTATTTTCAAGGTATTTATTGCTTAACCTTTTTTATTTTAGTTTAATTCTAAATAAATCAAAGACGATTCTTATGCTTCCGCTGTGGGTTTAATTCGATTATTCCCTTCAATATATTGTTGGGACTGCGACCAAAGTCCCATATCGGCTAAATAAGGGGAGGATCATGGATTTATAAGTGAGGGACACTATCTCCATTGGTATGAGGCCTTTTGGGGGAAATCAAAAGCAAAGCCATGATGCCCAAAGTGGACAATATCATACCATTGTGGAGATATGTGAAGGGTTATTGTCCCTAACAAGTGGTATCAGAACCATGCCCTTGAGCCGTGATCGGTACAATCCTCGGGTGTCGAATAAAGGATGAGAGCCCCGAAGGCATAGTCATGGTGAAGATCCATGGTAGAGAGCTCTATCGGATAGGCGGTGTGCTCCGGTAAAGGAGTTGGCCTGGACTGGCAGTGTGCTCCGGTAAAGGAGGTGGCCAGGATAAGAGCTAGACGGATAGATGACTATTTAAAGGGAGGCTCGATTGGTACTTTGTTTGAGGGGAGGATTGTTGGGACTGCGACCAAAGTCCCACATCGGCTAAATAAGGGGAGGATCATGGATTTATAAGTGAGGGACACTATCTCCATTGGTATGAGGCCTTTTGGGGGAAATCAAAAGCAAAGCCATGAGGGCTTATGCCCAAAGTGGACAATATCATACTATTGTGGAGATATGTGAAGGGTTATTGTCCCTAACAGAATCGATATTCATCTTTGCGAGGAGAATCTTAAACCTATGGAAGACTGAGTCTAACCTCACGGGGTTCGACCTGCAAATCCTAAGGATAATCCGAAGCAAGACTTTGGAGCGCTTAAAAGGCCTTATACTCATAACTAAAAAAAGTTATACTCCCAAATCAGTCTCCATGCTAATAGCCCATGACAGTAAAGCTAAACCATGAATCCTAATTAGGAAGTGGGAGTGATGGCTAATGTTATTGGAGAAATTGGACCTAGAAAATAAATTCGAATCACAAGGAAATCTTGCAAGATAAGATTAACCTTTTTAAATCTCATTCCTAGATAGAAGGAAAAATATATTTAAACTCTTATCTGAAAAGGAATGTGAAAGTCAAAGAACCTATAAATAGTTCATTATGACTCAAAGACAGGGCGTTCAACTTAACTTAACCCTCATTCTCTAAACTCTAGTTTGTTACACCTAAATTCTCCTTGCTAACTTAAGCATCGGAGCTTGTGTGGAAAATGCCACATTAGTGCATAGCTTTTTCTCTTTTGCAGGTCACATCTTTCCCCTAAATTACAAATTTACAGTTGCTGTCACGTGAAGGTCAGATGAGATTTCTTCTGGCCAGATTTTGGCAACAATAATTGGCGCCGTCTATGGGGAACGAGAGTGCTCTACCTTACATACGTAAATTGAGAACAATAAAGAATGAAGACATGGGGGCTTAAATCGAATGAGAAAAAGAAAGAAAGTAGGAGAATAACGAACAACAATAGCCTCCCAAGAAATTGATTTTCATCTTTCTAAGTGGAGGACTCTAAAATTTTCTCCAGGAAATCGATCTTCATCTTTCCAAAAGAGAATCTAGACCTATTGAAGACTGAGTCATTGTCACGGGGTTTGACCTCCAAAGCCTAAGGATAATCCTAAGCAAGACTTTGGAGTCTTAAAATTTTCTCCAATGGAATAGATATTCGTCTTCCTAGAGGATAATCTTAGACCTATGGAAGACTGAGTCCAACCTCACGGGATTCAACCTGTAAATCCTAAGGATAATCCGAAGCAAGACTTTGGAGCCCTAAAATTTTCTCTAGTGGAATCAATATTCATCTTCCCAGAGGAGAATCTTAGACCTATGGAAGACTAAGTCCACCTCACGGGGTTCGACCTGCAAATCCTAAAGATAATACGAAGCAAGACTTTGGAGCGCTTAAAAGGACTTATACTCATAACTAAAAAAAGTTATACTCCCAAATAAGTCTCCATGCTAATAGCCCATGACAACAAAGCTAAACCATGAATCCTAATTAGGGAGTGGGAGTGATGGCTAATGTTATTGGAAAAATTGGCCCTAGAAAATAAATTCGAATCACAAGGAAATTTTGCAAGATAAGATTAACCTTTTTAAAATCTGATTCCTAGATAGAAGGAAAAATATATTTAAATCCTTATCTGAAAATGAATGTGAAAGTCAAAGAACCTATAAATAGTTCATTATGACTCAAAGACAGGGAGTTCAACTTAACTTAACCCTCATTCTCTAAACTCTAGTTTGTTACACCTAAATTCTCCTTGCTAACTTAAGCATCGGAGCTAGTGTGGAAAATGTCACATTAGTGCCTAGCTTTTTCTCTTTTGCAGGTCACATCTTTTCCCTAAATTACAAATTTACAGTTGCTGTCACGTGAAGGTGGGGTGAGATTTCTCCTGGCCAAATTTTGGCAACAACACCTGACTTTTTGAAATCGGCTTTTTTTGACTTTTTTACTTTGCGAAATTCCATTTGTACCACTTGAGTTAAAAGAAACATCAAATGCCCAAAATTTATTTCTCCTATCTCTTCTCTATCTTCTTCTTCTCTCTCCTTTGTGTTATTTTTCTTCTCCCTCTCCGCTCTCATCCCACCATGGCTTGAGCACCGATGCCGATCTTCAACGCCCTCTAAGTCATTTTTCTAGAATAAGTTACGACTATTTTTGGGTGGAAGAGTCAAACAAGCTACTTTCCAGCACCTAGATCTCAAAAAGTTGCATAAATTTTTTAAAAAAAATCATCCAATTTAGTCAACTGAGCTCAAAATTATGGCCTTTCAAAATTTAAATTAGATTATATCGACTTTTGGAGGCATTAAAACTCAAGATCCTTTAAAATTCTACTTATTTTATCAGCATGGTCGGGAAGAACTTGAAAAAACAAGTGCTCATTTAGCCAAAACGAATTTGTATCGAGGGAGATATGACCAAAATACAATCGTACACTACAATCGCGCCATGCGGGCTATGATCGCAAGATCGCGGTGTGTGCAATCGTAGTGTACAATCATAGCACGATTATGCGATCATATTTTGGTCATATCTTCCTCGATATAAATTTGGTTTAGCTAAATGACCACTCGTTTTTATACTTTTTTTTGGGTTCTTTCCAACCATGCTTATAAACTGAGCAAAATTTTAAACGATCTCGACTTTTAATGCCTCCCAAAGCCGAGAGAATCTAAGTTTAAACTTTGAGAGGCCATAACTTTGAGCTCAATTGACTAAATTGAATGATTTATTTTGGTTAAATTGAAATACCATTTTGGTACCTGTACTTTGGGATTTGTTCAATTTTAGTCCATATACTTTCAAATGTCCAATTTTAGTTCCTATACTTTCAATAAAACTTAAAATTGGTCCATACTATTAGTTTATTATTAACTTTTCTAAAAAAAAAAATAGTCTCTATTAGCTTTCCATCTATAAATTTTAGAAATATGGTCATATTGTGTCTTCTCTTGTATTAAAACTATTATTATTATATAACCAATTTTAATAAAAATTAAATTCAAACTTATTATAAGGACTAATTTTAAGCTTTATTAAAAGTACATGGACTAAAATTGGATATTTGAAAGTATATGGACCAAAATGATATTTTAATCTATTTTATTTAATTTCGTGCAACTTTTCGAGGTTTACCGTGCTAGAAGGGTAGCTTGTTCGACCCTTCCACCAAAAAATGGTCGTAATTGATTGTAGATGAACGACGACAATGGTGCTGAAGATTGGCCAGCGATGCTCAAAGCCATGGTAGGATGAAAGAGGAGATGGAGAAGAAAAAGAACACAAAGGAGAAAGAAAGAAAAAGACAATAGGAGAGAGGAGAGAGAAATTTTGGACATTCAATGTTTCTTTCAACTCAGGTGCACAAACGAAATTTTACTCATCAAACAAGTAAAAAAAAAGTAGGTTTCAAAAAGTCAGGTCATTCACTACAAGAATTTTTAGATATTCCGACGAGCTTTTTCCCGACGCAACCTAATTCGTCTGGATAGTTTACTTTTTCCGACGCAATTGGCGTCGGGATAGCCTCACGTTATTCCAACGCATGTTTGAGCCTATCCCGACGCAATTGCGTAGGGACAAATTCAATATTCGCAAACACGTGTTTTGCGTCGGGTTTAAAAATAAAACCCTAACTTTTTTTATATCCATCGTTTGCGCCGCTATCTCCCTACTTTATACATTTCGACTTCTTTTTCGCAAAATATGTGTTTTGCTTCTTCTTCTGTCGTTCTTTTTCATCTTTCCCAACCTCTGTTC
Source organism: Trichosanthes truncata (assembly GCA_033996785.1). NCBI lineage: Eukaryota > Viridiplantae > Streptophyta > Magnoliopsida > Cucurbitales > Cucurbitaceae > Trichosanthes > Trichosanthes truncata. The sequence goes on from JAWPNB010000003.1 coordinate 56,784,856, forward strand.
CGGCGACAGCGAGGGCGTTATCTTCTCCCACTACAACAACGAGGGGGAGATCTTAACTATCCTCTCGTTGCGATTCCTCTGATTTCCCTCTAGCTTTTCCCCTCTCATTTCCCTTTGGTTCTTCCCCTTTGCTTTCTCTCTCTCGTGTTTCCCTCATTATGCTTTCTCTCTTAAGTCCCAAAATATGATCTGCAAAAGTCAAGATTTGCTCCTCTCGTCGCCCCTTCGCTTTCCCTCTCGTCTCCCCCTCTCATGTGTGAGCAAGATTCCAGGTATTTGCTTTCTCTCTTGTCTTCTCTCTTAAGGAAATTTTGTCGGTTTTCATTTGTGCATAATTTCAAAAGTTTCTCTCAGTATTCCATGTCAAATCTTCTAGGGTTCTTCACTCTCAACTTCCTTGATTCAAGGCATAGGAGTGAAGCAGCGAGGGGTTATGATTTTGGGTTTAGATCTGGAAAAAAAAAATAGGAGATCTACAATAATGAGATGGAAGTAAACAAAAGAACAGAAGAAGAGAAATAGGAGATCTACAAGAATCGTCGAAGATGAGGTCATAACAGAGCAAAACAGAGGTCGATACCACCAGAGAAGAGTGAGAAACGATGAACGGAAGAAGGTGCTCAAAGAGATCATAATACAAAAGTACATGAAATTAAGGTACTCATCATCGGCCTTTAAGAAAGAAAACAAACCTCGTTGACAAGCCTCCAACCCAACCCCTCCCCCCACCAGGCTCCAAAATTCGTAACAACCCCTGCCAAGCACCATATCGGCCATTTTCACTAACATGCAGCCTCACAAACCCAAAGAAAAAGCACCGAATTAGAGGAAACTGTTGTGAATGAAAGAATACCAACAAGGGCGACAAGGGCCGATGTTACGGGTGAAGCAGCGAGGGGTTATGATTTTGGGTTTAGATCTGAAAAAAAAAAGGAGATCTACAAGAATGAGATGGAAGTAAACAAAAGAACAGAAGAAGAGAAATAGGAGATCTACAAGAATCGTCGAAGATGAGGTCATAACAGAGAAAAACAGAGGTCGATACCACCAGAGAAGAGTGGGAAACGATGAACAGAAGAAGAATCGGAGTGAACGGAAAAAAGAATTGGAGAAATGAACGGAAGAAGCATCGGAGAAGATAGACAGACAAAAAACCCTAAACGGAAGAAGAAAGGGAGAAGACGAACCTCGAGGACTGGGAGAGAGAGATGAGAACATGCGTGTAGAAGGAAGAAGAGATAACTGATGGTTACTGTGCATGTAGAGGGAAAAGTGAAAAATAATTATTACTGTGCGGACTTCAACAGTAAACACTGTTGAAGTCCGCCTTTATCTTCTTCCAAGTCCGGGTTTCGTAACTCTGTGGGCCAAACGAGGATAATTTTGGTCTACCAAACTCCGGGCTTTGCAACTCCGTGGGCCTTATTGGATACAAAATTGAAAGTTTAAAGACTTATTAGACATTTTTTTAAAGTTCAAGGACCTATGAAAAAAATGAAAAGTTCAGAGACTTATTAGACACTTTTTAAAGTTTTGACACCAATTGTAAAAAATCTTAAGAGTTTAAGGACACACTTGTAATTTAACCTTTTAATATTTACTAAAAAGTTGTTTGGAGGATATGTAATAAAAAAGTGCGTGTTTAGACATGATACACCAAAATATCTCAAATTAGATTGGTCAGTCTTAACACCCTCATCATCTAATAACTCGTCCAAATGTATTATTAAATAAGATAAAGTTCAATATATAAGTCACTCACTTACACGTGTCATCTGAATTTTAGAAGTAGAAAAAACCCCACTCTTTTCAAGTTGAATGATGGCGCCATGCCAAATTGTTCATATTGACTACAAAATTAAGAATTCATGAAAATTATTTATAAAAGTGAAAACATGAAAATTATGAATAAAATAGAAATTATAAAAATTATAAATATGTTTATGAATACATTTCGTCAACTGAATTTTTGTCGTGTGATTCCAATTTTGTATTGTTGGGTACTAACAAATTAAACTTTTTGATTTTTGTGTTTTTTTTTTAAGATAATTTAAAATTTTGTTTATGATCATTGTTGAATAAATTCACATCTACAGAATTAACCATGCAAACTTATTGACAAACCACTCAAATATAAATTTAATTTTACCGTGTACTCGCAGGTTTTTCACAATGTCGGGATTTTGATCATAAAACTGTGCTCTGTACATTAAAATGGTCTAAGGTAATTATTAAATAAATTAAAACTAAAGAAACATTCATTATGAATATCAAAATGATTTTATGATTTGACCATAGCACTACACTTGTAATTTAACCTTTTAATATTTACTAAAGAGTTTGAAAGGGAAGATATGTAATTAAAAAAAAATGCACAAAACATAATAATTGGTGATAAGAAATTAGGTAGATGCACAAATATATTCCAATTAGATTGACACGATCTTAACACCTTCATCATCTAATCCAAATATATTATTAAATAAGATAAAGTTCAATGTAGAAGGAAAATTGCTGAAACTAACCTAAAACAAAAATTTTTATACAAAATTACCTGATGTTATGGGTGAAATTGGACCAAGAAGATAAATTCAAATTACAAGAAAATCTTACAAGATAAGATTAACTTTTTAAAATCTTATTCCTAGATATAGAAGGAGAAATATATTTAAATCTTTATCTAAAATGAATGTGAAAGTCAAAGATCCTATAAATAGTTCATTATGACTCAAAGACAGAGAGTTCAACTTAATCTTCATTCTCTAAACTCTAGTTAGTTACGCCTAAATTCTCCTTGCTAACTTAAGAATCATAGCTAGTGTAGAAAATGTCACATCAGTGCCTAGCATTTTCTCTTTTGCAGGCCACCTATTTCTCTAAAATTACAAATTTACAGTTGTTGTCACGTGAAGGTCATGTGAGATTTCTTCTGGCCATATTTTGACAACAATAATTGGCGCCGTCTATGGGGAACGAGAGTGCTCTACCTTACATACGTAAATTGAGAACAATAAAGAATGAAGACATGGGGGCTTGAATCGAATGGAAAAAAAAAAAAGGAGACTAACGAACAACAATAGCCTTCCAAGAAATTGATTTTCATCTTTCTAAGTGGAGGACTCTAAAATTTTCTCTAGGAAATCGATCTTCATCTTTCCAAAAGAGAATCTAGACCTATTGAAGACTGAGTCATTGCCACGGGGTTTGGCTTGCAAATCCTAGGATAATCCTAAGCAAGACTTTGAAGTCTTAAAATTTTCTCCAGTGGAATTGATATTCGTCTTCCCATAGGAGAATCTTAGACCTATGGAAGACTGAGTCCAACCTCACAGGATTCGACCTGTAAATCCTAAGGATAATCCGAAGCAAGACTTTGGAGCCCTAAAATATTCTCTAGTGGAATCGATATTCATCTTCTCAGAGGAGAATTTTAAACCTATGGAAGACTGAGTCTAATCTCACGCGGTTCGACCTGTAAATCCTAAGGATAATCTGAAGCAAGACTTTGGAGCGCTTAAAAGGTCTTATACTCATAACTAAAAAAAGTTATACTCCCAAATCAGTCTCCATGCTAATAGCCCATGACAGCAAAGCTAAACCATAAATCCTAATTAAGGAGTGGGAGTGACGACTAATGTTATTGGAGAAATTGGACCTAGAAAATAAATTCGGATCACAAGGAAATCTTGCAATATAAGATTAACCTTTTTAATCTTCCTAGATAGAAGGAAAAGTATATTTAAATCCTTATCTGAAAAGGAATGTGAAAGTCAAAGAACCTATAAATAGTTCATTATGACTCAAAGATAGGGAGTTCAACTTAACTTAACCCTCATTCTCTAAACTCTAGTTTGTTACACCTAAATTCTCCTTGCTAACTTAAGCATCGGAGCTGGTGTGGAAAATGTCACATTAGTGCCTAGCTTTTTCTCTTTTGCAGGTCACCTCTTTCCCCTAAATTACAAATTTACAGTTGCTGTCACGTGAAGGTCAGGTGAGATTTCTTCTGGCCAGATTTTGGCAACAACACCTGACTTTTTGAAATCCGCTTTTTTTGACTTTTTTACTATGTGAAATTCCATTTGTACCACTTGAGTTAAAAGAAACATCAAATGCCCAAAATTTATTTCTCCTCTCTCCTCTGTATCTTCTTCTTCTCTCTCCTTTGTGTTCTTTTTCTTCTCCCTCTCCGCCCTCATCCCACCATGGCTTGAGCACCGATGCCCATCTTCAATGCCCTCTTCGTCATTTTTCTAGAATCAGTTACGACTATTTTTGGGTGGAAGAGTCAAACAAGCTACTTTCCAGCACTTAGATCTCAAAAAGTTGCATAAATTTTTTAAAAAAATCATCCAATTTAGGCAACTGAGCTCAAAATTATGGCCTTTCAAAATTTAAATTAGATTATATCGACTTTTGGAGGCATTAAAACTCAAGATCCTTTAAAATTCTACTTATTTTATCAGCATGGTTGGGAAGAACATGAAAAAAAAAGTGCTCATTTAGCCAAAACGAATTTGTATCGAGGGAGATATGACCAAAATACAATCGTACACTACAATCGCGCCACGCGGGCTATGATCGCAAGATCGTAGTGTGTGCAATCGTAGTGTACAATCATAGCACGATTATGCGATCATATTTTGGTCATATCTTCCTCGATATAAATTTGGTTTAGCTAAATGACCATTGGTTTTTATACTTTTTTTGTGTTCTTTCCAACCATGCTTATAAACTGAGCAAAATTTTAAACGATCTCGACTTTTAATGCCTCCCAAAGCCGAGAGAATCTAAGTTTAAACTTTGAGAGGCCATAACTTTGAGCTCAATTGATTAAATTGAATGATTTTTTTTGGTTAAATTGAAATACCATTTTGGTCCATGTACTTTGGGATTTGTTCAATTTTAGTCCCTATACTTTCAAATGTCCAATTTTAGTTCCATACTTTCAATAAAACTTAAAATTGGTCCCTACTATTAGTTTATTATTAACTTTTCTTAAAAAAAAATAGTCTCTATTAGCTTTCCATCTATAAATTTTAGAAATATGTTCATACTGTGTCTTCTCTTGTATTAAAACTATTATTATTATATAACCAATTTTAATAAAAATTAAATTCAAACTTATTATAAGGACTAATTTTAAGCTTTATTAAAAGTACATGGACAAAAATTGGACATTTGAAAGTACAGGGACTAAAATAGAACAAAATCCAAAATATAGGGAATAAAATGGTATTTTAATCTATTTTATTTAATTTCGTGCAACTTTTCGAGGTTTACCGTGCTAGAAGGTAGCTTGTTCGACCCTTCCACCAAAAAATGGTCGTAATTGATTATAGATGAACGACGACAATGGCGCTGAAGATTGGCCAGCGGTGCTCAAAGCCATGGTAGGATGAAAGATGAGAGGGAGAAGAAAAAGAACACAAAGGAGAGAGAAAGAAAAAGACAAAGATGAGATAGGAGAGAGAAATTTTGGACATTCAATGTTTCTTTCAACTCAGGTGCACAAACGAAATTTTACTCATCAAACAAGTAAAAAAAAATAGGTTTCAAAAAGTCAGGTCATTCACTACAAGAATTTTTAGATATTCCGACGAGCTTTTTCCCGACACAACCTAATTCGTCGAGATAGTTTACTTTTTCCGATGCAATTGGCGTCGGGATAGCCTCACGTTATTCCAACGCATGTTTGAGCCTATCCCGAAGCAATTGCGTCGGGACAAATTCAATATTCGCAAACACGTGTTTTGCGTCGGGTTTACAAATAAAACCCTAACTTTTTTTATATCCATCGTTTGCGCCGCTATCTCCCTGCTTTATACGTTTCGACTTCTTTTTCGCAAAATATGTGTTTTGCTTCTTCTTCTGCCGTTCTTATACGCAATATATTTAATTTTTTATTAGGTTGGAGTTGAACAAAGTGGAGTTTTTCTATAAAAACAACGGTATTATTGGAAAAAAGTATGTCTTCTACACAGCTCTATCAAATAAATATATTGGCTTGTTGATACTCCACCTTTGGATAGATTTGCACGAAGACATAATTACAGAGATATGAGAATGGAAAGTTTGTCAAAGGTAACATTGTCTTTTCCCATTTACAAATGTATGAAATAAAGAAAAGAAATTATGGAAGGAAAGTCTAATGAAAATAAAGTGCAGCTGACAAGGAAAGTCTATCTTTGTTTTGCTTCATGCAAGTTCTTGAAGAGAGATGCTGTAAATGGGTTGTTTATTAAGTGAAAAGTAGGCCATATGATCAGTGTGTAACCTCTCTCTCTTTCTATATTCTTTTGTCATTTACCATCTACTTAATGTTTTTTGGTTGGAACATTTCTTACAGAATTTTTGTACAAACATGTAAGACCAACTGAATAGATTTGCCAAAGTTTGATGTGTTGCCTTTCGAAAAGAAGTTTGAACCTCATTCCCCCTTCTTCTCCTTCAGAAGTGTTGAGAAATTTCAACCAACCAGGTTTCCTCTTTATTTCCTCTCCTTAAGCATATCGTTGCATTTGCATTTTTCAAGTTACTGATGTAAATATTTATTTCTTTGTTTGTACTAACAATCTAATTAAGGATGAATTAATGCTATGTGCATCCTTATAATTTCTTCCTCAAGTATTATTATTCCTATCAACTATATGTTTTTTCTTTGGGTTTATGGCTTAGTTGATGGTGTTATATGCTTATTTTAACCTTAATTAATTTCGTTAGTGGAACTTTCTGTTATGTTCAAGTCTTAATGTTAAATTTGCTAGATTTTCAAACTTTTTTTTTTCATTTTTCTCTATATTTTCATAAGGATTAAAGATGCTTTTGTCCAATAAATATATGCTTATGAAGTTATAATTGTACTTTAACTAGGTTTAATCTCATGTTACTTCTACTGGAGCATTGATTTTGAACTTTTAATTTTAAATCATCATTTATTAAGGATTTTGTTATCTACTGGAGAGTTTTGTAGAAAATTCTACAACATGGTGGTTAGTGTGATTGAACTAAAACTTTTGTTGATGGTTGCATTGAATAAGTTTCATAAGGTCTGAAAGGAGTTAAGATTTCACATTTAACCATGTAATTTTATTTGTTTTTTCCTTTAGAAGTTACCAAATAGCCCATGAACCATATGTATTAAACCTATTTTAGACTAAGGTGTAAGGAATAAGAGTTAATAGGTTACATTTTATGCAAGTATTTACTTGATTGTGCTTTGTGTTGTTAGGATGAACAAATCTCCTTTTTCCTACCTCAGGTTACGGGGGAAGGAACTCTCTAATAAGTAAGCAAAAGCTTTGGAATTTTATCTCCAAGCTATTAAAGATAGGTGATTAGGTGATGCTAACTTTCAATCATGTTTGTATGATGATGTGGCTATCTAATTAGAACCTCTTTCTTGATCTCATTAAAGTTCTTAACAAACTCATGCATTAGGTTTTGTGTACTACTATGTTACAATTGAGCTTATGTATTTTGTTTCATATTCTCTTGAAAGTATGGTATGTGATAGGATTCAAACAGTAGTTTTTGTATTTGACTAATAGATTAGTAAGCATGCTATATATATTCATAGTCCAAGGAGCTAATCTAGTTGCGCAGTACATAACTTGGTTATTTTTACCTATTGAACCTATCCCAGTAGTTAATGTTTTTTTTTTCTTTTTTCATTTGTTTAATGTTTAGAAGGTTGTCTTACAAGTTACAACAAGATGTTGTCTTCAATATACAACTTATTTTCAATCATCTATATTTTCAAAATTAAGCCAGATTCTTGTTTAATTGTTATTTTGTATTTAAAGGCTTAGAGAATATATTGATATGAAACAAAGTTTTAAGATTCGGAGGAAACTTAAGGTATATTGCTTAAATATATGTGTGATTCTGTATGTGTATCTATATTTGGCCCAAATATTGTCTTGTTTTCTAGACACCTTTAGGACACTTGCATAGTTTCGACAGAGTAGGTTACGTGCGTTAGGCATGTATAGAAAATGTTCAAGTTCATTTTGGCACTTAGGATTTCATTTGAAAAACTCTTGTGCATTTCAACACTTTATTTATTTATTTATTGTTTATGTTTAAACTTTTTAATATTTTTTATTTTTTCTTTCAGGTCTATAGGTATGTAATTTTGGAAGCTGCTTTTGGAGAAACAAACAAATACAAGGACATAAGCTTTTTAGATTACGTTTTCTTCTTTTTCTTGTATTTTGATATAACATTGGAGACTTCTACTCAATGTTCATTTTGTAAGAATGATATATTTTAATATGTATTAAATTTTATTATATTCATTTTGTGTTAAAATGGTATAATTTTTATTATTTATTTAAAATGAATTATTAGGTGATTACAAAAAGTTAAATTACAGGTTTTGATTACAAAAATTTAAATTTAATTTTAAATAATTATAAAAACGTAATAGAAGAATTTAGTTATCCCGACGCAATTTGCGTTGGGAAAACTGCGCAACATTACCCGGCGCATAATGCGTCGGGATATTTGAAATTCTCCCAAACGCAACTTGCGTTGGGATAGTGTTTCTTTTTCCCGACGCAAGTTGCGTCAAATTCTCCCAATGCAACTTGCGTTGGGTTTCTTTTTCCCGACGCAAGTTGAATTGGGATAGATTAATTTTTTCCGATGCAAGACAAAATGCGTCGGGAAAATTTCTCCCGATGGGGCTTTCGTGACGATTTTACCCGACGTAGTTTTTTCGTAGGGATATTTTTTCCCGACGTTTGAGTTACTTTTCCCGACGCTTTTTTGCATCGGAAAAAAGCAAAAATCTTTTAGTGATTCTTGATATAATTTTTGGATTTAGTTCATTTCTAGCAATTTTCGAATGTATAAGTCACTTACACATGTCATCTTTAATAAAAGAAATTATTTGGTTAAAAATTAAAATCATTAAAAGTAAATATTCCAAAAAAATATAGTTAAAAGAAAAAAAAAAGTAAATCTTCATTTTTCCATAATCTTTCCGTTCCTTTGAACATTTTGGACCAATCTTTGGCTGCCATGATTTTCAGGTGACCAATGTCGATTTCTGACAAGGCTCGTGGAAACAGTTAGGCACGTTGTTCATTCACTGCTCAAATCGACTAAAGGATCGCTGAAATTTAAAACAAAATTGTATTTCATATTTTCATATATGTATTTGGTAGTAGATTTAGGAATTAGATTTAAATTTAAACAATTGTTAAATACGTGTTCTATGTTATATTTATAAATCATGAAACTAATTGCAGTTACAAAATTAACTATTAAGTTAAATATAAACGATTATTAATTAATTTATGAACATCTTTTTTTTGTTAGAAATTTTGTTTAATTATATATTATTTTACAATATAATATAATTTAAAATATATTACATTATACTTATTTTAATTTAACAAAAATAAATTGAGTTTATAACATGAAAGGTTATTTTAGAATTTCTATTATTTGGATCACATAATCTAAAAATAATTTTCAAAAATACATCTGTCAAATGTATATTCACTCAACTCAGTCAATCAAAAAACATAAAATATAATGTAAATTGCCTACCAAACATACAAGCCTTAGATTTTTGTTTTCTGCTTTATACTTTCTTAGTCGTCGTTGGAAGTCGCCAGTTGCAGCCAAAGATTTGGTCCAAAATCGTTGTTTAGCGGCTGCCGTAGGTTTGTTTTACACGAAGGAAGATTACAGAAAACAAAGATTTATTTATTTATTTATGTACTACTTTTAAACTATTTTAACTTTTAACTTAATAATTTTCCATTTTATCCTACATTTAGAAAAGGATAGGTAAGCATTTAACAGTCCCAACCTTTAAAATTATTTTTATTTAAACCTCACAATTAGAAAAACTTAGCCACCAAATCTGACTACTCCTCTAAAATTTGTTCTCTTTCCTTATTTCAAATGGACCTAAGAAATCATGATTCAAAATTTATTTAATTTGTCCAAACATTTGAATATTTATTAACGAGATTGAAGGGCATAAGCGTGTAATAAAAAAATTAAAGTACTAATCATTTTACAAAAATTAATTATTGGTGATAAGAAATCAGTAAGTGCACCCAAATATCCCAATTAGATTGGCACAACCTTAGCACCCTCATCATCTAACTCATTCCAACAATTATTAGATAAGATATTGTACAGTAAAAGTCATTTAGACGTGTCATCTAATTAAACTAAAAGCATTAGAAAACAAAAAGAGATAAGACCCCATCTGCTCCAAGTTGAATGATGACACGGTTTCAAAGATGATCATACCTGCAAAATTATGAATTCGTGAAAACTTTGAATAAAGGCGTATAAAAAACACGGTGATTTTGAACAAAAATGAATATCATTAAAATTATGATAATTAGAATGTTTGAGAAGAACAAACTCACATGTAGAATATATCTATGAAGGAATTGGACGATCACTTCCAATGCCATTCATTATCATAACTTGAAACTTTTTCTACATTAGTAGGGTTCCACATTGTTGCATTGTTGGAGTGTGCATGCTCTTGAGGTCTTTCACAAACATTTCAATATCTAAAATTTGATCATGTGATTTCATTTGTGTTGTTGAACTATAAGCAAAATTAAAATCTTGTTTATGGACATTGTTAAAGAAAAAGAAATTCAAAGTTAATAAAGCTTATATCAAAATTAAAAGCATATTTTAATGTATCTGCAGGTTCCACACAGTTTGGATTTTGATCATTGAACTCCTTGCTGAAAATTTAAAATATTGTTTAAGGTAATTATTAAAGAAAAATAAACAAACATTATTCATTATAAATGAAAATTAAAATCATACCATAGATTAACAAACTCTGCATTATCGAGATTTTGATCATAGAGCTCCATTTGTGTCATTGCACTACAAGATTAAAATCTTGTTTAAGGTAATTATCAAAGAATATAAACCAACAATCTGAGCATAGTTACGTGAAATGAGAGAATTCCCACTCCATCACCAATGAAAATTAAACCCCAACAAAATTGATTTCTCCCGAAACCTCATTAATTAAAAATTCCCCACCCCTAATTCTTTTGTGTAATTTTAATCCTAAAAACAAAACTACTTTAAATTTCATCACTTCTACCAATTTTCTGCGTTTGGAATTTTGATCATATAATTCTATTTGTTTCATTGCACTACAAAATCAAAAAATTGTTAAGAATCTTGTTTATGGCCATCATTCAAGAGAAATATAATTCACAACGACATTTAATTACCCATACAAAAACTAATTTACATGATAAATATGTATTTCCACAGTTTGTTTTTTTAGGTGACATAGATGACTTTAAGGTTCTTCCCCTTCTCTCTCTTAGGGGCTGTTTGGGGTAAGGAGTTGCAGGGAGTAGGAGTTAATATGTCTGAGGAGTTAGGAAGTCTGTGTTTGGGGTGCAGAGTTGTTTAGTCAGGAGTTAGGAAATCTGTGTTTGGGGCAAGGAGTTGCAGGGAGTAGGAGTTCTGAAATCTGTGTTTGGAGTGCATATTTATTAAACATGGAATTATGAAGTCTGAGTTGATTTTAGCTCTTTTTTTTGTACAAATTTTTTCTAAAATTTCTAAAATTTTCATTATTAAGAATTTGTTCCCATAAATTCTAAGATTGAGATTTTTTGTTTTTATTAATTTATATATTCTTTACAAATTTCTTTAAAGAATTTTTTTTTAACAAAATACCTCATATTCTTTTTTCAATATCTCTCACATTAATTATTCATTTGCCTTGGATAGTTTCAAATAAAAGAAATTCTTACAAATTTTTTAAATATTACATGTGAGTCGGAAAGATTTCAATTTATTAATTTTACGGGATTCAAATAAACTTGAAGATTTTTATGTTTTTATTCTCTCAATTTTAGAAATAATATAGATTTATTTCCGTCAATCCTAAAATTGAGATTTTAAATTATTTTATTTTATGAATATTTTATAATTTTATTAAAGACTTGTTTTCGTCAATTTTAAATTTTAATTTAAGACTTGTTTTTCAAGCTTAATAAAATAATTTGTTTTATATAATTTAAGAATTTATTTTTCTAACTAATCAATGTAATGGATTATTTAACGTTTGATTAATTTGTAAATAATATATTCTTTGAAGTAAATATCAAATATTTATGCTATTTTAAAATAATTAAGTTCAAAATGAATATATATTTTTTAACACCATTCAAAATGAATATTATATATAGTACTTTTGTTCATATTACTATATATTTATGTTATTTATTGTAATTATTTTATTTTATTAAGTTTGGAAGGAGAAATCGTTTATCTTTTTACTTTGAATATGATTAATTTGAAAACCAATTTTTTTTAATACGTTAACATTTTTAAACACTAATTTCTTAAATAGTAATACGGGTTAGTTTAAAATATGTTTTTCTTATCTTCAAATCATAAAATTATATATGTTTTTTAGCTATTAATAAAAAAATAAGCCAAAAAAAGATAAGATTGTTATTTGTTATAAGTAATTTTTGTTTAAACTTACGAAAAAATTGTAGATGACATGTGGAAGAAGTGAGATAGGGATGTTTTTATCAATTAAAAAAATGGTTATGTAGTACTCTAATTTACACTAAGAATTTCAATTTAAATAATAGTATCATATCTAAAACATTCTTATATAATTTATATTTAAAAAAGAAAAATATAGAATAAAAAGAAAAATATTTTTGTTAAAATTTAATTAAAATTATAGGATAAAAATAAAATTATTTTTTAATAATTAGTTATATTTAATTATTAATTAGTAATAATGACGAGAAATTTATATAAAAAAATAAAGATTTTTTTTTAAATTAAGAAATTAAAAAAATTATGTAAAAAATAGAGAGAGAAATGAAAGGAGAGAAGAGAGAGGGGTAAGAGTGAGGTGAGGTAAAAAAATGAGATAGTAAAGTTGTGGGGAGTTGTGGGGAGTTGGAAAAGGAGTTTATAAGTTTGTGGGACCTACACTAAGGAGTTAGAGGGGGAGTTAATAAATCTGTGGGGCCCACAATAGGAGTTAAAATACCCTTGGGCCAAACAAGGAGTTGGGAACTCCTCCCAACTCCTCAATCCAAACACCCCCTTAGTGTATTGAGAGAATTCCATTGAAAATGAATCGCAACAAAATTGTAACACCCCAATTTCTCCATGTAATATTTCTCCTAAAGTAACATACTTAAAACTTTCAACCTAGACACTTATGCACTACATCAAGAGTTCTAAAGTTGCAGGGATATGTAGTAAAGAGAAGTCAAGAATTATTTAAATATTTAATCAAAATTATCTTATATAATACATGAAAAAAGAGAACTTTAGAAATTGAATCTTACCACATTTCAGCAAGTTGATTATGTAACGACCGGCACTTTCAGGTATTAATTAAGACTTTAATTTTGAATTTTAAATTTATAGTAAGGTTAATTTTATGCTTAAGGTTGTATTGAATTTAATTTTGAGGATTAGCAAAAATTGAAATTGGAGAATTTTAGGGTAATTTGGGAAGATTTGAGGGAAAAATAGGATTTATTTAGTTTGGGGGCATTCTTGTAATTCAAGGGACTTTTAGCCAAGCCCAAGCCAAGAGAAGCCTAGCCCACAATTATCCCTCTCTAATATTTTATTTAGCACGCAGCCCTAGGTTGAGTTAAGCCCTCAAGCCAAGCCTTCAAGCCATCATCTCCTCCATCTTCTTCATCTCTTTCTCCTTCCTCTTTGATTTTCGACAGCCATTGAAGCAAGAAGATTTTCTTTCAGCAAGCTCTTCACCAACTCAGATCCACCGTCGCGCCGCCGTCCAACACTGACTCAAACCGATCGCAGCTCACCGTCGCCCGCGAACTGCTGCCGAGCTCCACGAAATCGCCGCCGATCTACTGCAGACCGAGCCCAGATCCGCCGAATCGCAGCACAGACCACACACCCGAACCGCAATGCCGCCTGCTCAGACCGCCGCCGTCTGATCAGCGAACCCACGCCAGACCGCCGCCGTCCGATCTCGCGCCGCTGTGCTGCAGATCTGCCCGACGAATTGCTCTGTTTTTGGGTCGTTTTTCCTGCGATTTTCGCTACTGAACAGCCCCGTTTTGACCTTGTTTTCACGTGGGTAAGCTTACTCGTGTTGTATACTCATGGATTTCACAATAGAATTCTGATTTTGGGCATTGATATGGAAGTTTGGAAATTTACCCATTGATTTTTGGGCTCTATTTTGGAATACACATTGTAGGAGGAGGTTGGTTTGTCAAAAATCGAATCAAACCATCAACTATTCGACAAGGTTCGGTTCTGTTTTTGAGGTCGGAATTGAGGTAAAATTCTCATTCTAAAATCAAGCAAATCCTTGGAAGTTTTGGATTTTTGATAGATTAAATTTGAGAGTTAAATTAAATCAAGAACCTTGTGTTTTGAATTTAGCTTAACCACCAATTTGAGATTAAGTTAAATGTTAAGGAATTTATTCTAAATTTTGGAACTTTAATTGGTGGAAGGAACTTTGGGATTTAATTATGGATTTTAGGAATTGTTTCTAACCTTAGGAATGGTTTGATTTAGGCTCCAAATCGTTTGACTAAGGTTCGAGACGTAGGAATTTTGGTGAGCCTTTGGAAAATTTGGACTCTTGAGCTGGCCAAGGTAAGGGACTTTATGCCGGTATGCTTAAATGCAAGTCGGGAACTGAATTGAAAAAAAAAAAAAAAGAATTTACTTTTGAAATAAAAGGATTTTCATAAATGTTTTAGTTATGATTGTTGATGAATTTTGAAATGCTATGTATGAAAAATAATTCTCACATGTATGTTCTTATGAGTGTGATGCATGTTATATGATTTATGATATGATGAATGACATGAGAACTTTGTTTTATGTTGCATCATGAAATGAAAAATTGAAAATGCTTTGGGACCTCATGCATACATTATGTTTTCATGATAAAAATGATTTCGAAGGCTGTGGTAATTACCCCCTAACATTATTGATGTACATCTATAGGAAAATGAGCCTTACGAGGCTATATGAAAATGAACCTGAAAAGGTTAAATGAAAAGGAACCTGAAAAGGTTAAATGAAAAGGAAAGGTGAGGTTGGGTTAATTGTCCACATTAAGCCGAAGAGAAAAGTTGAAAGAGAAACGTTTCTGCTATGAAAGGAATTTAGGTCCCACCAAAGGAAAGAAAGAAAATGTTTTCGAAAACTCATTATGTGTGTGTATGCATATCCTGACCCGGTAGTGAGGTCACTTACTGAGTATTGTAAAATACTCACCCTTTTCAAAAATGTTTTTCTTTTCAAGCAAATACAAAGACACATCATACGCGATTGACAAGGCAGTTTGCTGAGAGGGTCATGGGTGACTTTGAAGGTCATGACTTCCGCATTTAGAAGTGTGTTAGTTAAAACATATTTTGTTTAGTAAACAATGTGTTGTGAAACTATTTCAACTGATTGAACATTATAATTTATATTATGTTTTGAAATGATTTTTAAAGGGATCCCGAACATAAAAATTTTTGGTTGTTTAGCAAAAAGTTTCATTCTTTCTGTCTTTTACCAAAGATTTTAAAATTCTACTAGCATGCATGTAGTAACGTCCCTAGAAAGTCTAACAGGAAAAGTCGGGTCCTTACAGATTATCTATCGAAGGTCGAATATCCTTCTCATGCTTAGTCGATTCCAAATCATTTCAATCTTGAAGTTCTCTGATTTCATCTTCAGTAAATAACGTATCCATATTGATCCAAGATTGATTTTCTAAATCAATAGCTTCTACTGGTTTGGGATTATGATCATATTCTTTCATCGATGTTGTTGTTGGCCAACAAGCAAATGTTTGTATTGGTGCCGGAACGATTGCCTTTTTTTCCTTTTTCACAATCTTTTTCCGAATCTTACAAAGTACGTACGAATCATGTATGATCCCTTTAGGTACGAAACTAGGATCAAGAGTGTACTCATACATGATCCAAGTATAATCCTCATCACTAACTTTGAGTTTAGGATTCTCAAAATGAAAACGTTTAAAAGTACCAATGAGGGCATCATTAGCAGAAGAATATACTAGATTAGCTTTATTTTCACCACTCCAAGTGCCTCCATTAGAGCCGACTTTTCTTACTATACGAGATTTCTTTTTCTTGAGTATGGTGAAACAATGGAAGTCTTGGCCATCAATCCCTCCAAATTGTTGCCATATTAGAGAAGGTTCTTGACTGTAAAGATCAATCACCGGCGGTGTAAATGGAGGATCGTATTCTCCAACAATCTTGTGGAATAGATAGTGGCTCAATAGTTCTTCGTCAGTGGGAGAGAAGATGAAACCGAGCGGAAGCATGCTTGGATTCATCATGATGAATGCAAGAAACTAGAAAAGAAACTGCGAAAGAAAAATATAAAACTCTCTTCTCTTAGAATTAGCGTGGAAAATTATTTATTTATCATTTGTCAAAAATCTGAATTGAAGATCTTGAAGGCCATGAAAAAATCTCATTGTAAATCATGAAATCTAAGGATTTAATCTGACCTGACCCAACTCAACATATTTGGCAGCTAAAATGACTACTTCCTCATCTCATACAAAAATGCCACACCTTAATAGCAATTTAACGACCAAAACTGAACCATTTTTTAAAATATGAAGATGAAAAGGGTCCTTTTTAAAGTATAGGTACTAAAATGAATGAACACCAAAAATATACAAGACCAAAATAATATTTAAACCAAAGAATAAATATGCTGTGCGGTAGGACTAACCTCTCTGAGTAGAGATGTCCACGGGGCAGGTCGGGGCCGGGGAATGGATTCCCCGTCCCCGCGAAATTCCCCGTTTAATTTTGCGGGGATCGGGGCGGGGATTCCCCGCGGAGAATTCGCGGGGATCGGGTTTCCTGCGGGGAATTTTTCCCTGTTCTTTTTTTTTTTTTTAATCTTTTTTATTTTTTAAATTTATTCTCAACCATAATAAAAATTATTTCTAAATGAATAATTTTCAATATAATTCTATTTAAAGTAAATGTTATAAAATTTCATAATAAAAATAATAATATACCATAAGTAAAAATACTATAATGTCAAAACAACTTAATTTCTAAAAATTCAAATTTCAATATTACAACATAGACTTTAATTATTTTTTTTTTTAATAACGAAATAGTCTTAAACTAATTCCTACTATAGTTTTTTTTTTTTAAAAAAAATCTATTTATAGGTAATAATATATATATATATATATATATATATATATATATATATATATATATATATATATATCAAATTTCAATATTACAACATAGACTTTAATTTTTTTTTTTTTTATAACGAAATAGTCTTAAACTAATTTCTACTATAGTTTTTTTTCTAAAAAAAAAATCTATTTATAGGTAATAATATATATATATATATATATATATATATATATATATATATATATATATATATATAAGTATATTATTAATCGGGGAATCGGGGCGGGGCGGGGCGGGGAATATATTCCCTGTCCCCGTCCCCGTTTAGCCAACGGAAAAAAAAACTTCCCCGCTCCCTCCCCCATTCCTCATGTAATCGGAGATTTCCCGCCCCGTTCGGGGCGGGTCCCCGTGGGGCCCCAGCCCCGCGGGTTAAATGGACATCCCTATCTCTGAGCTAACGCGTTGGCTTCTTTGTCTCTCTCGTTCGATCTTCCTTGGTCGCTGGTTTGAACTCTCCAAGCAATGAATCAATGAATGAATTTATATCGAATTCCAAGAAATAGATCGAATGCCTTCTCAGTTTCTTTGGCGGCAAATTCAAGCTAAATGATTATTTAGAGGGAAAAAATCTTTTTATATTTTGGTTGACCACAAATTTGGGTCTATTAATACTAAATCTCGGGTACTAACAAAATTAAAATTTGTTTGTGATCATTGTTAAATAAAATCACATCTACAAAATTAACCATAAACCTAAGGAAATTGGTTTACAAACCACTCATATCAAAATTAAAATCTTACCGTGAATTCGCAGATTTCACATTGTCGGGATCTTAATTATAAAACTCCGCTCTGCAAAATTAAAATGGTCCAAGGTAATTATTAAATTAAAATACAGAAACAATATTCATTATCAATCAAAATTAAATATCTACCATAGCTGGCAGGTTCCACATTTGTCAAGATTTTGATCATAGAAGTCAATTTGTGATTTTTTTTATAATAATTATTTTATGATTTGATATATAATAATAATAATTTTGTATTTGATATCATGCTTTTTTTTTTTTTAATTTTCAATAAAATTGATATTTTAATGTTTTTTTTAAACAAAAGGTTAAATTAATTATTATCTTATAATACTTTATGCATGAAAATTAATTTGTTTATAAGTAATAACATATTCAATCAGAAAAAATACATTTTACTTTTATTATAATAAAAAAGTAAAACTTAAAATCTTGAGAATAGGCAGTTTAGAATCGGGGAGAAGCGAGTAGACATAGTTGACTTAAGTTTCTTGCCCTATCCTCCCCTTCCCTCAGTGAACAGAAAGAATTCCAATGAAAATGTAATATTTCTCCTAAAGCGCAACTACTTCAAATCATTACAATCAAAGGTTGAATATGTTTCTCAAGCTCAACCGATTCCAAATCATTACAATCTAAAAGTTCCCAACATCATCAATAAATCACATATCCGTATTGATCGAAGATTGATTTTCCAAATCAACCACCTCTACTTGTTTGGGATTCTGATTATATACTTTCATCAATGTTGTTGTTGGCCAACAAGCAAATGTTTGTATTGGTGTTGGAATGACTACCCTTTTTTTTTCTTCCTTTTTCACAAATTTTTTCCAAATCTTGCAATGTACGTACGAATCATGTACGCTCCCTTTTGGTATGGATGTAGTAACATTAATGTGACCTATATACATTTATTTCTATGTTAATGTTTTAAGCCCCCTACATTAGTTGACCAATTAATTAAAAAATAAATTTTCAAATTAATACCTTGATAGACGGTGTATATATAAAGATCAAACTCTAGGGGTTGTTTCTCACTCTGCCTCATTAAGTAGAATTTTCTCTCCATCAAGAAGACCTAATCAAATTCTAAAGGAAAGCCAAGACGGAAAAACACAATCCTTACGAGAACAATTTCATGGATCAAGGTATGTTACTTTAACTTATGTTGTTGTTGTGAAATCATCTAGGTTCGAAGATCATGGCTTTTATTGAATTATACAATTAGCTAGGGTTTTATTGTATAATCACGTATAATAAAATTTACGTGTGGTATCAGAGCCAAGTTGAGAACATGTGATTTTCCATTAATGTTTTAATGTATGAATTTATGTTTTCGTTGTAAATAACTATGTTTCGTTTTCCTATAATGAATCAAGAAGAATTTTGTATCTTGATTGATTTTCGTTCTTGCATTCAAGAATTTCATATCTTGATTGATTGTTGTTCCTGCATTCAAGAATTCCATATCTTGCTTGATTTTCATTCTTGCATTCAAGAATTTCGTATCTTGATTGATTTTTGTTAATACATTCAAGAATTCCAATACGATTTTTTCAACCAATTTTTTTTTTAATAATAATAATAATTTGTTTGATTTATTTAAATCTACTGTTGGTAAATTTCCAAATTGTATAATGTAAATTACATATCATTATTTTATTATGATGTCTAGTTATAAATAGTTTGTTAGCTACCAAAGTGGCCAAATTAGAAAGTTTTATAGATATCAAATTAAAGTTAATTCAATTACTCATGTTTATGTGATGCTAATGAATGAGATGATATTATAAAATATTAAAGTTTTTATTATGAGTATATATTGATGTCATTATTATAAAACATTTTGAATCGCCTAAAGGTTGATTAGTAATTTTATAATTTTGATCCTTTTCATGGTTAATTGTGGTGCTTGCTTAGGTATTTTTAGTATATCCAAAGATAACTAGTATATTTAATTTGAGCATTTTAATTACCAATTATGTGAAATTAAATCTAGCATCAATTATGTATGCATGTTGTATATTGTTGTATCTTCTAAAGGAGAATTTTAATGTATGATCAATGTTTATTTAATGTTTCCTCAATCTACATTCTATATTTAAGTTGATTTATCAGAGCAATGATGTGTAAGCATACTTTCTGTATCTACAGTAACTGCTTAAATTTCTCTTCATTTTGTAAGCCACATCTATTATTAAGTTTAATGGACTCAATTTCTCTGATTGGTGTGAACAAATCCGATTCCATCTTGGTGTTTTGGATCTTGATTTGGCACTTTTAAATGGGAAACCTACGGCACTTACTAATGCTAGCAGTGCTGAGAACAGATCTTTCTATAAAGCTTGGGAAGGATAAAATAGGTTGACTTAATGTTTATGCGAATGACTATGGCAAGCAATATCAAATCCACAATTGCAAAAACTGAAAATGCTAAAGAATTTGTGAAATTTGTGAAAAATTATTCCTAGTCTAAGTCGGCTAATAAGTAACTTGCTGGAACACTGATGAGTACCTTAACGCACATTAAATTTGATGGTTCTCGTACTATGCATGAGCATATACTTCTGGTTATTATTTTAAATTTGGGAATGGGTGTTTCGGTTTATTCAAACAGAACATTCTTATTGGTTCTGGTACCATTTGTGATGGTTTATTTATTCAAATTAAAACTTGATAATTTTTTTGTTGGAACTTTTTCAACCATGCATCATAATGTTGGACCTAAACATTGAATCATCAACTTACTTGTAGCATAAACGGTTGAGTCACATACCCAAAGAAAGAATTGAAAGATTAGTAAATAATGAAATCCTTCCAAAATTAGATTTTATTGATCTTGGAACTCGTGTGGGTTGTATTAAGGGAAAACAAACAAAACACACAGTCAAGAAAGTAGTCACAAAAAGCTCACAGCTCCTTGAAATTATACACACAGATATTTGTAGGCCTTTTGATGTTTCATCTTTTGGTGCAGAAAAGTATTTCATTACCTATATTGATGATGTTTCACATTATGAATATATCTATTTGTTGCATGAAAAATCTCAATCAATAGATGTCCTAAAGATATTTATCAATGAAGTTGAAAGACAATTGGATAGAAAAGTGAAAATTGTAAAGTCTGATAGAGGTGGTGAATATTATGGAAAATATGATGAGAGTGGACAGTACTCTGATTCATTTGCTAAATTCCTAGAAAGTCATGACATATGTGCTCAATACACAATGCTGGGAACACCGCAACAAAATGGTGTTGCAGAAAGATGTAATCATACTTTAATGAACATGGTTAGAAGTATGGTAATTAATTCATCTTTACCCATATCGTTATGGATGTATGCTTTAAGAACCGCTCAATACTTATTAAACAAGGTTCCTAGTAAGTCAGTTCCAAAGGCACGTTTTGAACTATGGACAGGAAGGAAACCTAGTTTAAGGTGTTGGGAGAAAATAATATTATAATAATATGCGTGCTAAAGCGATAAAACTATAATATTAATTCTCCCTTGCACAGGTTAAGCCAAATAAGTTAGAGTCACAAATAATAAATATAAAGAGATAGAGAAAAGATAACGACACTGAAAGGTATACTGGTTCACCCCAAACTCGAGACTACATTCAGTGTTCTGCAACTGTTGGTTCTACTATAATAGGAGATTATAAGAAGCCTAAACTCTGTGCTACAAACTAACTCTTAATAGCCCAGCAAAAACTATTGACTTTCAAGTACCACAACTCGATAGTTTGGGATAAACAACAAACACACATCCCTTCAATACAAGAAAAAAAAAACACATTTTCTCTCTTCTCAAAATAACACACTGCAAATAAAATACACAAATGCTATATATATAGTTTATTTTATCTCTATTTTTTTCATTCAGTCACGAGTCACCTTAATAAAGAGGAAGTCAATAGTTTAAAAAAAAAAAAAAGTCACCTTGATAAAGAGGAAGTCAATAGTTTTTTTTTTTTTTTTTTTTTTTTTTGAGGAAGTCCAAAAATTGGGCTTGAAACATGGGGAAAGTTGTAGTGTTTCGGCTGTATTCAATTATAAAACAGGGCATGCTAATTCAGAAACCACTTAACCTAATAATGTTTCAAATGTTCTATACTATTTCTTGGTTATAGAAACTTTTGAACTTATTTTATTTCCATTTTTTGTTCTATTCCTAATTTTTCAAATGTTCTGTTTTAATTCCTAAATATTTACCCCAAAAAACTGTTTTAATCTCTTGTAGTTTGTTTGGATGTCCAATATTTTGAATGTTTTCAAATCCTAACGAATTTCAAATGAATGAATTATAACCTGAAATAGATGATTTGAAATTTGAAGTAATTAATATCGAATCATGTTTTTACATTAACAAAAATACAAACCAAAACGATTAGATTTTATAAGATTTCATAAAATTTTGAGATAAACTAATTTATTAAACATTGTCATATTTTAAATTTCTATTAATCTATCAATGAATTAAGATTAAAAACTTATATTATTAAACTTCATATTTTCTTTTACTTTCTAGAAAACATCTAAGAAGAAAAATAATTATATTCAATACAAATAATTTTCATTCCAAATAAGATTAAAAAAATTTAAATTAGTTTTTAAGACTCCCTTTGATAACTATTTAATTTTTAGTTGTTGGTTTTTCAAAATTAAGCTTATAAATACTATTTCTACTAATGGATTTCTTTGTTCTGATACCTACTATTTACATATGTTTTAAAAAATGACCAAGCTAAGTTTTGATAACTAAATAAAATAGTTTTCAAAAACTTGCTTTTGTTTTTAGAATTTGGCTAAAATTCAAATGTTTTATTAAGAAATATGGAACTCATGGTAGAGAAATAATGAAAAAATAAACACATTTTTCAAAAACTAAAAACTAAATAGTTATCAAATGGGGCCTATACTTTGTACATTTCGAACGGTAGTTATTATAAAATAAACATAAAAGTGAAAAGCAAAAATAACTTTTTTTTTAGTTCAACATGTGGGATGAGAGGATTTGTATTTTTTACCTCTTGGTCGATGATATATACCTTAATTGATTGAATAAATCAACAAAAACACAAATAGTTTATACCTCAATTCGAGAGGATTTTTTTAACCTTTAAGATCTTGGCATGCATATTCTTCTTTATTACCACCAAATAAATAAATAAATACATACATGCATATATAGACTTTTTTTTTTTTATTTATTAATATTGTAGTTTTCTAAACTTATTATAAAAAATATAGTAGTTTACAAACTATTTATATTAATATTGTATCGTCTCTTGAAAACCTTAACTTTCACATCTACTGGGTTGGAGCAGTGGTTTAGCGTGCAGTCTTACATCTATGGGTGCTTGAGTTCGATCGATGGTGAAGACAAAACATTTTTTTATTTTCGTTTTACTTGTTAATTTAAAAAAAAAAATGCTACCAGCCCCCTTAATTTGCTTTTCTTTTTCTTTTTTCTTATTATTCTTAATACAAATTAAACTTAGTTTTTTTTAAAAAAAAAAAACTATCCTTTTATAATTTTTATCTAATATTATAATAACTAAATTATAATTGAAATATTAAAAATTATTAGCGGTAGCTTTTTTTTTTCTTCTTCTTCTTCATTACAAAAATATAAATTAGTCTTTGCAAAAAAGAAAAAAAAATTATAAATTTTATTTCATCCTATAATACTTAAAGTGGAAAGCTGATTATTAATAATTTTAGTTCGACAGACAACAAACTTCATTCAATAATTTTAGTTTGAGAGATTATAATTGCATCCATGAACTCTACAAAACTTAAATTAGTCTTTGCAAAAAAGAATAGTAATTTTATCATTTTTATTTAATATTATAATAACTAAATTATAATTAAAATATAAAAATTATTTTAGCACAAAAAAATCAAAATTATTGAACTAAAATTAAGCTTAAGTTAAAAGCTCATGGATGTAATTATTAATAATTTTAGTTCGAGAGAGAACAAACTTCGTTCAGTAATTTTGGTTTGAGGGATTATCATTGCATCCGTTAGCTTAATTTTAGTTCAATAATTTGTTGTATTTTTGTGCTAAAATAATTTTTATATTATAGCATTAAATAATAATTATAAAATTATAATAATTATTTTTTTTTTTGCAAAGACTAATTTAAATTTTTGTAACGAAGAAGAAAATAAAAAAGAAAAGCTATCGCTAATAATTTTTAATATTTTAATTATAATTTAGTTTTTAGAATATTAGATAAAAATTATAAAATGACCATTTTTATATAGAAGAATAAGAAAAAAGAAAAAGAAAAGCATAGGGAGCTGGTAGTATTTTTTTTTTAATTAACAAGTAAAATGAAAATAAAAAAACTTTTAGCACACACCATGGATCAAACTCAAGCGCCCATAGATGTAAGACTGCACGCTTGACCACTGTTCAAATCCAGAAGATGTGAAAATTCAATGTATATGACGACTTCTACGCAAGTGAAGGTCGTCTCTTCAAGAGGCAACATTCAACTACGTATTACAGGTCGTCTTTTCAAGAGGTGACGTTGGTCCAACTAATAAAAACTACAATATTAATATAAATATTTTGAAAACTACTATATTTTTATAAAAAGTTAAGAGACAAGTTTGGTCCATCTAATAAAAACTACAATATTAATATAAATAGTTTAGAAACTACTATATTTTTAAAATTAGTTTTGAAAACTGCAATATTAATAAAAAAAAAAAAAATCCTCTATATATATGATACTGTTTTTTTTTTTTTTTTCTATTTTTATCAAGTGGTGCTTTAAAAAGCAAAAAAATGGTTAATCATTGCAGTAACGGTTAAAATATGCACGGTTTAAAAATTGTTTAAGTTTACGAGTTAAATAAGTATTAATATTTTTAATATATGTACAACCTCTCATTAAATCTAGGTATTTTTGGTACAACAAAATGTGAGGTTGAGGATATAAACCTCTAATTTCAAATAATAATAATAAATCTCAATTCCTAAGTTACAGTTGTGTTGCTTCAATTCTATGTCAGGGAGCCCAGACATTAGTATACATTTCAAAAAATTCCTTATTAATATACAATGAAAAGGAAATAATTAGTGTGATGATAGGATATAAATTTAGACTGTTTTTATTGTTTGAGATATTTTGAATGCTTAAAAGTTTTCTTTTGATAAGATTTCTTTAATCTCTTTCCCTCTTCTACAACTATTATATGTCTGAATTAAACTAATATTGTAATTATTTTGAATGCTTAAAAGTCTTCTTTTGATAAAATTTCTTTAATCTCTTAAATCTTTTTCCCTCGTCTACAATTATTAGACATGTCTTAATTAAACCTAATATTGTAATTTTTTTCTCAATTTAAATGTAAGTACTATATAATATGTCTAAATTGTTATCTTTGTGTCACAATTAATTATATGAAGATGTTACTCAATAAAATTGTTAGTTCCTAACTTAGACTTTAATGATTAGAACTAAATTTCAAACTTATCAAAATTCGAGAAACTAAATTGAATTTTTAAGACGAGACTATCAAAAGTAAAGTGATGGTAAGATTTAGGCACCAAAACAATGTTGAAATAAAAAAATCACACAAATTTTTAAAATAAATTATACACAATAAATAAAAAGGTGAGGAGCCAAATTTTTATTATTATTAAATCATTCACAATTGACAATTCCAGACCACCGAAAGCGCAGCGAAGAAGATGAGGATGATAAATATCATATAGGACAAAATGACCAATTTATCCTCAATAAAGACAAGAGACGAAATGACATCTTGGGTATTTCTGTCTTTTCACAATTCATCTAGAAAGTTCCACCTTGTATGAATATAAATAAGGGTTAAGGCTTTTTCCATGAACACAAAAAAGGAAGCTTAGGCCCCGTTTGATAACGTTCTCGTTTCTCGTTTCTTGTTTCCTGTTTCTGTTTCATGTTTCTTGTTTCTGTTTCTTAAAAACTAAAAACAGAAACATGTTTGATAACTATTTCTGTTTCTTGTTTCTTGTTTTTTGGTAAAAATAAAGTTTAGTACATATACTATAATAAAGCATATAACATGCATTAAAATAAATATAAAACATATATAAAGAGGTTATAGTATTTTATTAAGGCCCAACACCTAATTAATAATAATAATAATAAATTTATCCTTCAAATGTTGTTCAAATTTGATTTGCAATGTTATTTCTCACTTCAATCAATTCACCTTGAACGATTTTGACTTACAAGAGTTAGTTCAATTAGACGAATTTGTAAATTGTCTAAGATCAGACAATTGAACATACCCACATTTCTTTAATTTAATAATAAATTTTATTTTTATTTTTTCTTTAAAAACGCATTAGCCAATAATACACGCAAGTAAAATTAGAAAAAGATAGAGAATGTATATATATTTTTACATTTAATGATAAACATGAAATACATTATTAGTTTATTTATTTAATAAAAAAATAAAATCATACCAAAAGAAAAAATAATAGAGAATTAAATAGAAAATAATAACTATAAGCTTGTTAATGTAAAGTAAAAGAAAATAAGAAAATAAGAGAGAAGAAAAAAACATAAACGAAAAGAGAAAAGTAAAAAGGAAAAAAGAAAAAAAAATAATGAACTATTAAAAGAAAAAAGATTATGATGAAAGAGAAAGAATGAATAGAAAGAAATAAATCAAAAATAAAAATAAAAATAAAAAAGAAAAAAAAACAAAAAGATTAAAAAGTATTAAAAGAAAAAAAAATAGAATGGAAGAGAGAGAAAGAAGAGAGAGGGGAGAGATGGGTAAAAAGAGAAATATGAATACATGCATGAAACCTGGAAAAAAAAAACAGAAATAGAATTTGAGAAACTACTTTTTGAAGTTTCTCAAAATCTGTCATTTTTTTAGAAACGTTTCTAAAAAATTTAGAAACAAGAAACAGGATCGTTTATCAAACATGTCTGTTTCTGAAAAATGAGAAACAGGAACAAGAAACAGGAAACAGGAACGTTATCAAACGAGCCCTTAAAAATCGCAGAGAAAATGGAAAGTGAGACAAAAGTCAATCAATCTCTCAGGTTTTTCTTCCCATCTCTCTTTTTTTTTTTTTTTTTTTTTGGAAAACTCTTCCCATCTCTTTCTTTTTCAATTTCTACCATTTCTTAATGTTTTTGTTTATGGGTTAAATAAAATTAGAAATAAGATTCTTTTCAAGATCTTTATTACAAAATATATTTGATTCGTCCATGTATATTTAATATGAAAGTTGGAAAAATAAATATATATGTATATATATGTAAGAAAGAGACATGTAGTTTTTGGAAATTTTAATTTCCAACATAATCTTTTAAAATATTTAGAAATATGTATCTAGAGATGAGATACAAAAAGAGATGAATACTTCAATGTATTTTCACTTATATATAAAGGTACAAAAGGTGCCTATTTATAATTAGGCTAGAGGAGATTTACAAGGGAGATTCACAAGGGATTTGTAAAACAAAAAACAGTTTGTTACAACAGCTTTGACTTCTTTAGGAGTTTGTTCCTAATACACCCCCTCAAACACATGACGACTTATTAGGTGAACCACCTTTTCACGGATAAAGTGATAATCAATCTCGATATGTTTAGTTCGAGCATGGAATACTAGATTACTGGCCAAGGACATGACAAAGATATTGTTAGACCATAGCACCGGAGGTTCAGAGAGGAAAATATGCAGATCACATAACAACTATAGGAGCCAACAGACATCAGCAACTGTGTTGGCTAAGGCCCGATATTCAGCTTCAGTGGAGGAACGAGACACAGTGGTTTGCTTCTTAGCTGACTAGGAAACATGACTATTGCCAAGAAAGATAACAAACCCTATCATAGATCGCCGATCTGAGGTGTCACCTGCTCATCAGCATCACAGAATGCTTGAAGAGACAGCGAACCAGGTGTAAATAAAATGCCAAGCTCAAAGGTGCCACCAAGATAATGCAAGATGCGTTTAACAACTAAATAATGAATAACAGTGGGTTGTTGCATAAACTGACTAACTCGGTTGACAGCAAAGATAATGTCCGATCGTGTGAAGGTCAGATATTGCAGAGAACCTACAAGTTGTTTGTAAAGAGTGACATCAGAGAAAAGTGGAGCATTAGTATGAAGATCAATAGTGGTGGACATCATAGTTAAACAAGTCTTCGTGTTAGACATACTAGAGGAAGTAAGAAAATCACTAAGATATTTGGCTTGATTGACAAAGATTCCAGTAGGAATATATTGGACTTCCAAGCCAAGAAAGTATTTCAAGCACCCTAGGTCAGAAATCTGGAATTGAGAGGCCAAAGCAAGTTTCAAGGTAGAAATGTACAAAGCATCAGGCCCAGTAATCACAATATCATCCACATATAGTAATAGATAAGTTATTGAAGAACCAACTGCCTGAACAAATAAAGAAGAGTTAGCAGTAGAGACCAAAAACCCGAGCGTCATTAGGTAGTTTTTAAATCGATCATACCATGCTTGAGGTGCTTGCTTGAGGCCATAGAGATTTTTATAGAGTAGACAAACATGATCTAGACATGTCTTATCTACAAAGCTAATAGGTTGAGACATATAGACTTATTCTTGTAAATGGCCATGTAAAAAGGCATTTTTTACGTCCATATGATGCAAATGCAAATTTTGCTTAACAGCAAGAGAAAAAATGACCCGAATAGTAGGTCGTTTGACTATCGGGCTGAAGGTTTCATCAAAGTCAAAGCTCTCTATCTGATGGTAACCTTTAGCAACTAGTTGTGCTTCAATGGTACCGTCCATATGGTATATAGTCCGAAAGACCCATTTACAACCAACTACATTCATATGGGGTGAACGAGGGACCAGAGTCCAAGTGCCCTATTCTTGAAGGGTTTAAACTCAACAGCCATAGCAGAGCGCCAGTGGGGGTGTATAGATGCCTCTGTATAGGATATAGGATCAAAGTGGATGTCTGGACAGGTGGCTACATGCAATGCGCGAGGCTTGAAGATTCTGGATTTTGATCGAGTTTGCATTGTGTGATGGTTAATGGGTATTTGATTCGTGGATGAAATCTGAGCTACATTGGATGTAGAGATGTGGGTTTCAGGTTGAGGGCTAGGTGGGATAGGAGAAGGTGGCAGTGGAGAGGTAGGTGAGAAGGTGGTTAATGGACTGGTTGTGGGTGATAGTAAGGGGGAGAAGCTGGAAATGTAGGAAAGGCAACATGTGAGTTACCAGAAGAATTAAACACATAGGCAGGGGTACACATGTTGTGACAGGAGAGGTTAAGGCAGTGGTGAATTGAGGGGATGTCAAGAGATCTATAAGGGTGTGAAGGAGCATAGGCGAGGAAAAAGGAGTGTGTTTAGGAAGGGAAGCAGAGGGAAACATATTCTCATGAAAAATGACATGACAATTGATTTTTGAGTTAGAGGATTATAGCATATATATCCTTTATAGTCAAAAGTGTACCCTAGGAAAACATGTTGAGATGTTTTTGGCTCAAGTTTATTTTTGTTATATGACTTTAAAATAGGAAAACATGCGCATCCAAAAACTTTTTAAGTGAAGCAAATCATGAGTGTTCTCGAACAATTTTTCAAAAAGCGACAACATGTTTAAGGACATAGTGGTGTCATACGATTGATTAAAAAGGCAACGGTGGAAAAGGCATACGGCCAGAACTTAGTGGGGGACAGAGGAATGAAAGAGTAAGACCATTGCAATCTCAACAATGTGCCTATGCTTTCGTTCAGCGACCCCATTTTGTTATGAGTATAAAGATAAGATTTTTGGTGCAGAATGCCTTTAGAAGAAAACAAAGAAGACACATGAGAATTGAAAATTTTAACACCTCCATCAGAACGAAAAAATTTTAAATGAGCAGAGAGAAAATTCTCAACAAAAGGAACAAAAGTTTTGAGAATAGTAGCAACATCTGATTTATATGTTAAAGGAAGCAACCATTGTAAACTTACTAAAATCATCAACAAAGCTCACATAATATCGATAGCCATTATTGAAAATAACCGGAGAAGGCCCCCAAACATCACTATGAATTAATTTCAAGAGGTTTAAAAGAAATAGAATGTGACATTGGAAATGAGAGTTTCCATTTTTGCACGTAAGCAACTAGTGCATACACAAGTGGACAATGATTTATTAGTAGACAATCCTAACCTATTTAAAGAAATATGCAAGACTTAAGGGGGCGGATGACCTAACCGATGGTGCCATAGAGAACATTCCTTATTAACCAAAAAAACTGCAGGTTTTTAGACGCACTGGAGAGGAGGAGAAGGCAGAAGAGCTTGGAACTGGATATAAGCCATTAACATTTTTTTCTGTATATAGGGGACGACCAAATATTTTGTTCTAAATAAGGAACCAATTAGAGTCAAAAATAAAAATGCAATTGTTGTCAGTGCAAAGTTTGTGAATAGATAAAAGATTGGAAGCTCTATTAGAGCATGGAGAATATTGGAGAGAAAAAAGGTGTGAGTGGGTGTGGGTAGTATGCCATTGCCATTGTGTGTGACATTCATCAGCTGCCCATTTACTACAGTGACAGATTCTTCGCCATTACAATTGGTGGAAAGATTGAGGTTGGCCAAGTCATTAGTAATTTGCGCATTGCAACCACTGTCGGATAAAAAAAATTATTAGCAGGTGATAAAGTCAAAGAGGTCATGAAATTTACTGCCATGGTTGCTAATTGGGCTAGTGGATGACGGCCTTGGTACGCAAAATTCATTCTGTTAAAGCAGTCAAGTGCACTGTGGCCAAGCTTGGAGCAAATTTGACAAAAAATTCTGCCAATTGATCGAGGTCCATTAGGATTTCCATGGGCATAATTTTGTTAGGCTGTATGGGAAGTGGGTTGTCCACTAAAAGAGCCTGCAGGAATTCCCAAACCATGAAAAAATGGGCTGGATGTGAAGGACCCATTTATTACATGTATTCGACCCATTAGAAGGGGAGAAGACTGGCCCATTTGTTTGAGAAAAAGGGCGATTAGGCTAAGGCCTCCCACGTCCACGCTGCGATCGGGAGTTGAAGTGTGAAGAAGACCCACGACCATTCGAAGACCCAGCCACAGTGTGGCCTTGTCACTATCTGCCATTGAAGGCGGCCATCGTCGTGGGCATCGTCAGTACTGGTTCTCCAGTGGGCATCATTTTCCCGAGGCTATTCTCCTCGGCATCAAGCAAAGCTTCGAGCTCAGCAAGAGTAATCGTGGTGTTCCGAGTCTGGATGGATGTTTGAAACAGAGCGTACTCGATTGGAAGACCATTTAGAACGTGAAGCAAAGTCTCCTCGTCATCAATGGTAACCGATGCCGCCATAAGTATTGTTCAACACTTTGTCGAATTTCTTGATAGAGTAGAGGGAAGATTGTAATGCCAAGATATTAGATCGGGTTTTAGAAGAGTATCGTGTTTCTAGAGAGGACCATAGTTCCTGAGCAGTTGAGGCGGATGTGACATGAGAAAAGGCTGAGGGAGAGAGAGTCACATTGATGAGGGTGATAAGGGCCTAGTCACGGTAAGTCCATTGAAGAAATTCAGGATTGATCTCTTAAGGTGCTGAACTAGATGTGAGAGATACTGATCAGATTGTGGAATGGAGCCATCAACATGACCAAAAAGGGCATGGAATTTCAAAATGGTAGTGACTTGAACTCTCCATTGAACGTAAGTGGAAGAGTCAAAGCGCACGGGAACAAGATTACATATATTAGCAAGAAGAAAGTGAGGGGTTGAGGTTGTAGTATTTAGAGGGGAGGATGATGAAGAAGGTGCTGTCATGGTAGGAATCTATAGAAAAAAAAAATAAAGGACGTTTGTCAACTGCTCTGATACCACGATGAGATACAAAAAGAGATGAATACTTCAATGTATTTTCACTTATGTATAAAGGTACAAAATGGGCTTATCTATAATTAGGCTAGAGGAGATTTACAAGGGAGATTTAAAAGGGATTTGTAAAACAGAGAACATTTTGTTACAAGAGCTTTGACTTCTTTAGGAGCTTGTTCCTAATATCTAGGAATTGCATAAATATGACATATTTTTTTATAAAAAAGCTTGTAAATATAATATTTATTTAAAAACACATATTAACAAGAAAATAGTAATTGAAGACTTAGTGAGGACTTTGAGAGCATTTCTGTCCATTATATTTCCAGAAGTTCGAATAGGATAGCCGATGTTCTAGCTAGGAGGGGTCGTTGTGACTCTGTAGCTTTATGGACTTATCCTTTTCTATAATGGCTAGATCACCTGTTGGTGTATAGCAATGTGGACTTTGTAGTCTTGTGGCAATTTCTTCAGTTAATTAATCTATTAATTCTTCAGTCAAAAAAAAAAATTGATGTACCTATAACGGGCTTTATATATTGATTAACTAAAATAAAAGCAAATAATGATATACCTACACATTGATTAACTATAATCTCTGATATATCTGCCAATTGAATAACTATAATCACTTATATAAACAAGATGTAATAGTTGATACACATGTTCCTATTTTTGCCATATAATTTGAAAATGTTTTTTAGGTTCTGTTTTAGGTAAATTATGGTAGATTTGTTGCTACCTCTATTATTATTATTTTTTAGTTATACACTTTGAAACACTATTTTTTTTTAATTTCTTTTTTAATTAACTAGTGTTGAGAGTGAGGTATCAGTTGGAGAAAAGGGAGTACTTGGGAAGACATATTGCAAATGTGGGGAAGGTTGGAAAAGTGAGATCAAAAGAACTCAAGACCCTGATTGTAACGACCGGCACTTTCAGGTATTAATTAAGACTTTAATTTTGAATTTTAAATTTATAGTAAGGTTAATTTTATGCTTAAGGTTGTATTGAATTTAATTTTGAGGATTAGCAAAATTGAAATTGGAGAATTTGAGGGTAATTTGGGAAGATTTGAGGGAAAAATAGGATTTATTTAGTTTGGGGGCATTCTTGTAATTCAAGGGACTTTTAGCCAAGCCCAAGCCAAGAGAAGCCTAGCCCACAATTATCCCTCTCTATTACTTTATTATGCACGCAGCCCTAGGTCAGCCAAGCTCTTCAAGCAACTCCCAAGCCAGCCATCATCTTCATCTTCTTCCTTTTCCTTTTACGTTTTTCGAAAACCACCATTGAAGCAAGGAAGAAGCAAGCTCCTCACCGCCACTGGTGCTCCGTCGTCCTGCCGTCTCACAACCACCACCGCCGAACCCCCCACCTCACGCCGCCGCATTCCAGATCTGCCGAACGCCGCCCGATCTGTTGCAGATCTCGCCCACACGCGCCGATCACTGCAAATCGACGCCCAGAACCGTAAGCCAGACCGCTGCACGCCCACGCGCTCGAACCGCAGACCTCTTCAAACCGCTGCTCGCGCAGATCTGCAAGCCGGACCGAGCTTCTCGGATCTGTCGCTGCTCGTCGTGCCTCAGTCGCACGTCGCCGCCGGCCGCCAACCCGAACCCCGTCACTGCTGCTTATCATTTTTTTGGGCGATTTCGGTACTGCACAGCACCGTTTCGGCCCCGTTTTCACGTGGGTAAGCAGTAGTTTTACGTGTTTCCTTGATGTTTTTGGGTTATGGGCACTACAAGAAAATTCAATTTCAGTGACGCACAAAACATGTCGCTAAAAACTAAAACACGCCGCTAAAACTTTTACCGGCGCGTTACCTTTTGCCGCTGTATCTGTCGGTGTTGCCGCGTAGTCGTAGGTTGTTGCTGCGTGACGGGCGCGCGCCTCTAAAAGTGTATATTTAGCGGCATCGTGTGCGTCGGAGAAATAATGTTTTAGTGACACCTATGGGCGTCACAAATACATATTTTCTGCCACGTCTATTATATACGTCGCTGAAATTTATTTTCAGCAACGCCAGTAAGATGTTGCTAAATGTGATTTTGATAAATAGAATTTTTAGCAACGCATTATTTTTGTTATTGAAATTGCATTTTAACATGCCACTATAGATTCATCAATTTACAATTATCAAAAAATTTTTTTTTACCGATTATTAATTGTTTTGTGACACACGATAGACGTCAGTAAAAGTGATATGGAGCGGGCATCGATTTCTATGATTTACCGACATTATATAAAACGTCGCTAAAAGTTATTTATTATTTAAAAAATAAATACCAATTTATATTTAAACCTAGTATAAAATTTATATTGTTGGTCTTAGAACAAATTGACACAATGAGTCAAATAAAAATAGATGAAAACATAATTTGCAATTTAAAAGTGAAGCTGCACACTTTCATAACAATATTAGCACTAAGAAGGGAAGAACAAGTCTCGAATCTGAGAACAATTTGATCATTTTCTTCCATAATGATCTTAAGTCATATACAAAAGTAGAAGTTCAACAAAATGAGTATCATGATCACACATTTCTTCAAAAAGAAAAAAATAAAGTACCATGTTCACATATTTGCATAATGTGTTTTGAAAGCAACATTGTTAGTGAAATAGAAGGAAAAAAAAAAACCAACCTAAGTTCTTCAAATTTCCAACAAAATATGAGTGAACCTGTACTCGAGACAATCGGTGCAAACATCTGACAAATAAAAAGAAATAAAATATGTAAGCATGAGAATCAAGAGTTTAATTAAAGAAGACATATACTCAAATGAACATGAACAACTTAACTTATCACAAATCATCCAAACTTTTGAATGAAACATGCTTATAGAAAATAATGAATATAAGCAACTGCACTTATGAAATAATAATGAACTCAAATAATAATATTGTAGGTCAATATGCATAGACATAACAAAGCTCATAAACATATAACAACTCATAACAACTAAAAGTTATGAAAGGAACTAAACTCAATAAGGTAACAAAACTCATAAACATAAAATTTATCGAAAGGACTGAACTCAACCAAGGAAGCAAGACTCATAATTAAACATAGTGACTAAGCTTATCAAAAGAACTAAACTCAACAATATAACAAAACTAAAAAACATAACAGCTCGGTGGAAACAAAAAATTAAACACAAACAGCTAAACTTATTTAAAGAGCGAGCTAAATGCAAGAACATAACAACTCAATCAAAATATACATGAAGATAAACAACTAAGTACCATAACTGCAGGATACTCATACAACTTTAGTTATACCAAGTTAACATAAACATATAAATGAACTTTCATACTTTTCTATGCTCAACCTAATTTTAAGCTATGAGTATCATAATTGCAGGATACTCATAGCACTCCAATTATACTAAATCAACATGATCATATAAACGAACTTCCATACTTTTTCATGCTCAATCTAAATTTCAACTATGACTACCATAACTGCAGGATAGTCATCGCACTCCAACACATAATCTAATCCAACACTTTAGACAAGATAGAGGTTTCAGAAGAGAGTATCATAAATATTACCTTTAATTGTCATTTGACTGTTCTGGATTCCTTTCTGTATTAGATGATGAACTTTCTCCACTTGGCGGCAACCTCCTTAAAATTTCTTCAATTGTGGCTTGTTGTGATTCAACTATGCTTTGTAGCCGAGAAATCAAAGCCTCTGTTTCTTTAGATTTTTGGTAGCTAGCTTCATTCCTAGCATGCCTTGTTCTTGGTCCCCAACCTAGACCCTTCACATGCCCTGGCTGCGTACCTAGTACTCGTTGACATATCTCACTGTCCTAAAGAGGTTCATTGCCGTCTTGTGATGAAGCGGTTTTTAGTTCCATCATTTCGTCCTATAAAAAAAATATGTAATAGTATTAATATGTTGTAAAATAATAAAAAAAAAAAGATCATAACATATGGGTTTTTCTTACAAATTTCTTCTTTGCCTCATTCACCCATCCGTTCTTTTCATTATGGTGAGTGAGCTCGAATAGCTCAATTTCATTTAACTCCTTACCCTCTTCTTTCTGCATGTTACACTCAAAGTTAGTGTGACAAATATTCAATAAGATATAAAATAAATGAGGTATATACCTTTTTTTGCTTATGGCGTAAGAATGGAATAGTGCCACCTCTATGAGTGAATGGAAGAGAGGCTCGAGCCTTGGAATTTGCTTTAGAAAGATGCTTAAATTTGTCTTTTTCCCACCGATCACACAAACGAGTCCAATCCGAATCTCTTGCCACTCTTCTTCATCTAAATAATTCTTAGCAACTTCAATAAAATTATCAACACCGTTTGAATATTGACTACACCTCCGATCTTTTAAATTTATCCAACTTCGATCCATTGCAAGTGTTAAGTACCTAAATTAGAAATTGAAGTGTTAGATATCTAAGTCTTATATAAATAGCCAAATAGGCAATCAAAGTTAGAAATCTTATTAGTACCAATACCACATCAAAGTAGAAATTCGTCCATATGACAAAAATATGTTCATTCTTCCATTTTCCTCATAAGGTTCCTAGACAAGATTCCCTTCAAGATGCCCATGGGAGTCATCTAAAGTAGTTATTGTTTTGAGTGTTGTAGCACATTGATTTTGAGAAATGAAACTTCATTTCTTGCTTCCCACTCTTTATGCATGCCTACGAAACATTCTAAGTGTAATTGAACACCAAACATGTAGTCTTTCAAACTTAAGGTAAAGGATAATCTGACCCCAACTTTGTGAGTTAAAGGTTCATATAGCTCAAAGGATTTCTAACTTCAATTTATAAATGTTTATATATCACAAAACAATTTATCCAAGATTGTCTACTAAAGTCATTTGGTATTATCCATGATGACTTTTTTTTAATAAGAAACCAAACTTTCATTGAACAAATGAAAGAATACAAAGGCATACAAAAAAAAAAAACAAAAACAAAAACAAGTTCGAAAGAGAAGGAGAAGCCCAAACACTAACTAAAAAAATGACTCCAATCCAAAAGAACAAGACCAAGACCATAATTATAAAAAGAGAAAATATAATAACCATAAGTATAAAAGAACAAGACCAAGGCCAAGAATACAAGGGCATGCTTGTTACTAGTTTCTGTTATTATTATTTTGACTATCACTTAAAGATTATCTATAATGTCCTTGGATTCCTCTTCCACTAGTTTTTCTTTGGATTCCTTCTTAATTTGTTTGATCTTTCTTTCTTTATGCTTTGAATTTGGTTTGCTAAGAGTTTATTATTTCTGCTTGCACATATGAATTTAATGTGCATAAGTTCTTCTCTGTGACTATAATCCCATTTATGTTGTTGAAAGTTAGAAACTAACCAAGATAAAGGTCAAGCTTTGAACTCCAGACTTTATGAGATTTGTGATGTTCAGGATGCAGTGAGAAAATGTAACTTTTTACATGAGAACTTTGAACATCTTATGGATAATTTCAATTTTATAAGTAGAATATCAGTTCAGTGACATGAGTCTTCTTGCAAATGAATCTCTTACAAAGCACATTAGTAAAAGATCTTGATGGTTATGGTATAACCTTTGTAACACTATTACATGGATGCATCAATTCAAGTTTTCGATATGCTTTTAATTGAATTCTTTGTTGTCTTTTTTTCATTTCCCTTTATGAAGTTTCGATTTCTGTTATTTCGTCATATGTTGAAATACAAATCAGTAATACAGAGATTGATCAAACCATCTAATTTCTAGCTCTGTTGATGATGGTTGTAAGACAAATTAGGAGATGAAGTTTTGACTTTGTATAACCTTTATGAGGGCCCATAGACAAAGCAATTAGCACATATTTTCAGCATCTGAAGGAGCCTTCACCATGACAGAACTTCAAACCTTTTGACAGTCTGTCTATTATAGTCATTAAAGCCCCCATCATCAACGTGGTTTCCTTTGTGAGATAATTTTATTGTCATATTGAGTAAATCTCCTTTTAATTAGCAACTCCAATATCTTTGTAACTTTGGTAAGTTCAGTTTTCTATTTTGGAATTAGCCGTTAGCATTTTTTTTTCTTTGAATGTTCTCTTCGTGCAATTGTTCTTATAAGAAAGTTTGTATTATGTTTTTGCAAGCAATAACACTGCAGTGAATTTCTTCTATAAAAGTTGAGTAAAATTTCAAGTCAAACAGAGAAATGATTAGCCACCCACAAATTGAAATCAACATCCAACACTAACAAAATCAATAATAATATACAGTTTCACGACAACAAAGTAGATAGAGAAAGTGTGTCTTTTACCTATCAACCACACGATTTCACAGTAGAGAGGGAGAATGCCAGCATGGTTCTTCGAATGGCGGGAGAAGAGGCACGGATTATGAACGGCGACTGTGTGAACCAGAAGGATGTGCCAAAATGTGAACTAGCGAACTTTGAATGGCGAGTGAACGTCGAGGAGGAGCAGAAGTCGAAGGGCAGAGAGATGAGGGGGTGAACGTCAGGGTGAAATTTTGAGAGTTTGAGAGAGTGGAATTTTGAGAGGGAGGCACGATGAAATTTTGAGAGGGAGGGTGAAATTTTGGAGGAAAACCTAACTTAGTTTATTTATTTTATTTATTTTCTTTGGTACTAAAAAAAAGTATTTATTTTTTATTTTTAGTGACATGGTAAACTCTTTAGCAACGTCAAAAACATGACGCTAACATGCAACATTTTAGTGATACGGGACTACCACGCCACTAATACTATTAATGACATCTATTTTTAACTCGTTGCTAATAATAATTTTCTGCGACGTGTATTTTACACTGTTGCTAAAAATAGATTTCACTGACTTATTTTTGCTGCGTCACTAAAAAGTTGTCACTGAAAGTGAATTTTCTTGTAGTGGGGTAAGACTGATTTATGGACCTTGATGTGTTCTAAGGATACCCACTCCGATCCGGCTTTGAAGTCATGAGCATTGCGCCTTGAGTTGCTGATCAGTTGGTAAACGAGGACTTTTGGGTAAGATTTTTTTTATGTAGTCTCAAGGTCCTTGGAGTTTTGGATTTCTGGTAGATTAAACTTGAGAGTTCAATTAAATCATGAACTTTGGATTTAATTATGGATTTTAGGAATTCTTTCTAACCTTAAGGATGGCTTTAGATTAGGCCCTAAATCGTTTGATCGAGGTTTAAAGCAGTAGAAGTTGGTGAGCATTTGAGCGTTTTGGATTCCAAGGTAAGAGACTTTACGCCGGTATGCTTAAATGCAAATCGGGAACTAAACTGAAAAGAAAATTTTACCTTCAAAATAAAAGTTTTATAAATGTGTTATTCATGATGTTGATGAATTGGTAAATGTCTTGTTTGTGTGAAAATGAGTTTTTACATGTATGATTTATGATGTATGATGATATGAGAACTGTGTTTTACGTTGCATCATGAAATTAAAAAGTTAAAATGCTTTGGGACCTCATGCATACATTATGTTTTCATGATAAAAGTTATTTCGAAGGCTGTGGCAATTACCCCCTAACACTATTGATGTACATCTATATGAAAAGGAACCTAAAAAGGTTATATGAAAAGGAGCCTTACGAGGCTATATGTAAAGGAATTTATGAGGCTATGTGAAAGGCAAGGTTAGGTTGGGTCTAATTGTCCACATTAAAAGCCGAAGGGAAATTTTTAAGAAAATGCTTATGCTATGAAAGGAAGTTAGGTCCCATTAAAGGAAAGAAAAAATGTCTTCAAAAACTCATTATGTGTGTGTTTGCATATCCGATCCAGCAGTGAGGTCACTTACTGAGTATTGTAAAATACTCACCCTTTTCAAAAATATTTTTCTTTTCAGGTAAAGGCAAGGGTATCATGGGCGAATGACTTGGTAGTTGCTGCAGAGGCCATGGGTGACGTAGAAAAGAGTTTTATTTCCGCAAACTCTTATAGGCTAGCATTTTATTTATTTATTTCTCATGACTTTTTAACCGTCGAGTTCTGCAAATATTTTTTTTTAGATTTTAAATGTTTTGATCTGTTCTTATGTTTTGAAATAAAGGGATCCCGAGCTAAAGTTTTTGATTAATTAGTAAATGATTGAATCGTTTGGTGTCTTTGTTAAAGATTTCTGAAATTATGGTAGAATGTATGTGGTAGCGTCCCTAGGAAGTCTAAATTGATAAGTAGGGTCGTTTCATTGATGCTGGGAAGACCTTTGTCAATTGTGGCAACAACTGCATCTGTATAATGTAAGCCTAACCCATCATACATTTATTTTGTTAAATCACTTTTAGATTTAAAAGTTTTAGCTGATATGTTAGAATAAATTTGATTATATATAACTTTAATTTTCAATACAAACTCGGATATGTGGATTTTTTTTTACATAAATATACAAAGAAAATAATATTTTATAAGAATAATGTGAACTCGAAATCATATTATAAATGTTAAAATATCAGTTTGGTCCATGTACTTTAAGTCTCATTCTATTTGAGTTCATGTATTTTTAATAAAGCTTAAAATTTGTCCCTACTGTTAGTTTAGTTTTTTTTTTTTTTTTTTGAAACCCACAATTAGTTTATTGTTAACTTTAAAAAAAAAAAAATTAATCTCTATTAGTCTTTCCTCTATAAATTTAGAAAATATATGTTCATATTGTGGTTTTTCTTGCATGGAAATTATTATTATTATTTGATCAATTTTGATAAAAGTTGACTTCAAACTAACGATGGTGACTCATTTTACGATTTATTGAAAGTATTGGAACTAAATTTGGACATTTAAAGGTACAAGGACTAAAATGAAATAAAACTCAAAGTACATATACCAAAATGGTACTTTAACCTATTATAAAGAGCCCAAAAATTCAAAAGAGTGGTTGAGTTGAGAGTTTTGATAACCATTTGGTTTTTTGGTTTTTGAAAATTAAGCTTATAAATACTTCTTTCACCTATGAATTTTCATGTTTTCTTATATACTTTCTACATATGTTTTCAAAAACTTGTTTTTGTTTTTGGAATTTGGCTAGAAAGCTCAAATCTTTTTAGAGAAGATGAAAATTATTGTATAAGAATGGTGAAAAAACAAGCACAATTTTTAAAAACCAAAAACCAAATAGTTATCCAACTTGCCTTAAATTTGTTTGTAATCAAGATGCAAAAGCCTAGCCGAGCTGTTATTCAGGTTATTAGTTACACTTGTAATACTTCATTCCGTGTGTATATACTTGGATTTTGGGTGAATAAAATTATTTAACCATTATTTACTGAAATATTATATTTAGGATGCGAGTTTTGTTGATTTTCAACTATAGAGTTTGTTAATTCCTTTGGTTCATTTGATAAGCACTTGGTTTTAGTTTTTAATTTTTAAATGTTGATATGAAACTCTCAAATAAACTATCAAATGCTCTGAATCAACAATCAGAATTCTAATGATAAGCAAATAAAGGCAAACTTAGAACAAAGAGAAAGGGAAGAAGAAGAGAACACCAAGGTTTTATAGTGGTTCGATCAAAGAGAAGATCTACATCCACTTTAGTCCCTTCTATTATATCGTCAGTATACAAAACAAGAATCAAGCCTTCTGATTCTTCATTGATCAGCAAGCGTAAAATACCCAGATGCTAAGGCTCTGTTTTTCTTCCCTCTTGCTCAACAAGGACTCACTCTTACAAAATTCTCTCTCTCTCTCAATAGGGAATTAAAAACCCTATTTTACAAAACGCATAGGCTCACACACCTTTCACACACATTAGGATCCACACACATGTGTAAAAGAAGACGTTCTAACGGTGAGGCCATGTGCTGCAACAACTGAGTAGAAACTTCCAGAAGAATTTGTTAGAGAGATAGGTTGAACCATATAGCAACTGCCAGCTCAAACAAAACAGCATACGTGTATTCTAGCTTAAAGCCACATAGGCATTAATAATTTGTCAAATATAACATTAAAAATTAAGCTTATAAACACTACTTTCACTTCTGAGTTATCTTTGTTTTGTCATCTACCTTTTATAAATATTTTCAAAATTAAAGTCAAGTTTTGAAACTAATATATATAGTTAGTTAGTTATTTTTAGAAACTTGTATTTATTTTTTAAATTTGGCTAAGAATTCAAATATTAAGATAAAAACCATTTGTAAAAATATGAGAAAACAAACACAATTTTCAAAAACCAAAAATAAAAAAACAAATGATTACTAAAAAGAGAGCTTAAGCTTAAGTCCAAGATCCGAAACCTACCTTTTTCGGCTATAAACTAACTGTTAGAATTATTAAGAAAATTCAATTCATGATTATTCAAAAATAAAGACATACAATTCAGGAACAATTATGACAATAATTATAAAAAGATCTAAGCATGGAAGAAAACCAAAACTAAAGGAGATTAGAATTACCTGAAACTATTAAACATGTTGAACACACAAAAATTTGTGGTTTGTGGTCTTCCTTAACTATGCAACTTAGACCAGAATGAGTAATCCTCTCTATTAGATGGGGAATATGAGGCTAAAGAGGAATGGTGTATTGGGGACCATAACCTTGTTATTTATAATTAAGTTGATCCTAGGATCTTTCATAATCTTCTAGGATCAACGGATTGGTTTTTGCTCAGCAGGCCACACCACTATATGAGAAGTTTTGGGCCCATAATCAAGACCACACAATATGTCTATTAAATAGCCTAAATATAATTATCATTTAATTTGTTACCCACATATGAATTAATTATTAAATTAATTCCAACACTAACTTCTACAACTTATGAACTTTATCAAATAAAAAATAAGTTATATATACAAATCGGTCATGTGTCAATAATGACTACCTAAACAACCCAAAATACAAATTACTCCAAATCAAACTTTTCAACTCCAAGCTTTATAAACCCAAACTTATTTAAATCAAGAGTCTTACCTCTTGAGTTGATACATTAAGATAAATCTATTAGGGGCTGTTTGGGGCAATAGTTATAATAATCTGTGTTATAATAACCCGTGGAATACTCTGCACCCCAAACACAGACTATTATAATCTCAGACTAAACAACTCTGCATTTTAAACAATATTATATTATTTCACAGACTATTATAATCCACAGACTATTATAACCCATGTTATTATAACTCACTCAGTGCCCCAAACAGCCCCTTAATCTTTAGAATAATATACCTTCTAGTGTACAACCTAGAATTATTCTTTTATATAGCTCAAACACAAATAATTAACCCACCAAACTCAAACTTTGAACTTATTAAAAACTTGAGCCAAACATCTCTTGAATTAATTATGACCGATAAATAAAAACGATAATCTTTTGAATATTTCATCACCTATTGTACAACTCAAACACGTATTACACAACCTCCAAACTTCATAATCTCAAATTTAATTACTAGTTCATGAGCTCGATCAATTAAGATAAATCTAAATCTCTTCAATACCTCATCATCAATTCATCATCCATTACTTTGGATTTTCAAATTTCAAACATTGTCTGCAACAGAGAAGGGACAGCTGAAGGGGCTATGATGTTGCAGCAATTGGCAGCCGAGGGCAAGTTTGAAGGGGCATCTTGCGAGTGTGGAGAAGGGTGGAGCTGCACAATCTCCAAGATTGAAGGCCCTGAAGAGGCCAAGCCCTTTGCTAAATGTGCTGGAGATTGTTCTTGCATCACTGTTGTTTGATCATGAGGTTAATTCTCTCAAATATGTTTTAAACCTCAGTGTCTCTCTTAGTGTCATTTTGTGTTATCTTGTTGGAATTGAAAAGGGCTCTCTGGAATGTTAGGGTTTGGATTTGTGTTTCTTTTAGTACTTGTTTGTGTAAACATCTTCTTCTCATCGTGTGAATGAATAAAACGCTTGTACGTCGGGTTTTTTGGTTTATGAAAAATTAGAATGTATGAACTTGTAACAAAACGATGTGAAAATTTAGTTCTATTTGATAACTATTTGATTTTTTATTTTTGGTTTTTGGTTTTTAAAAATTAAGCGTATAAATATTACTTCTACATATGGATTTTCATATGTTTTCTTATCTACTTTTACATGTTGATACCGGATTTTGGTGGAGGAATCAACAGTGAATTTGTATTGTTGTGGAACGGCAAACATGCCTGCAAAACAAAATAGATGAGATAAGGGGGTGGTTTAAGCCACCTCCACTCCGACACTCAAGTCAGTATCAGGTTTGCAGATT
Source organism: Trichosanthes truncata (assembly GCA_033996785.1). Lineage (NCBI taxonomy): Eukaryota > Viridiplantae > Streptophyta > Magnoliopsida > Cucurbitales > Cucurbitaceae > Trichosanthes > Trichosanthes truncata. The sequence continues at coordinate 56,828,911 of JAWPNB010000003.1, forward strand.
CTTAGAGAGTAGTAGGTGAGTATTTGTGTACATTTCTAACTAATGAGTCGTAGTATTTATAGAATTGTTTAGAAATCGTCATAATAAATGAGTGCTATAATCGTGTCATGATTCTCACGACACTTTAAATACAAGAAACGGTTATGAGACTGGACCGTTACTCGGTTAATTCGTCAGTCAAACTGCCTCATAGTTCCTTAGCCGACCCCACCCATGTTGGCCTTGTAGACCTTGGCCAACCCTCACCCGGGTCGGCCTTATGATGTTTTGCCTACTCGGGGGTCAGCCTCGTGAGGCATGGTCATCCCCCACCCGAGTCGGCCTCCTGGGTTGGCCTCGTGAGTCATGGTCGACCCCCACCCAAGTCAGCCTCATCATGCTTGGCCTCGTGAGGCATGGCCAATCCCCACTTGGGGTTGACCTCATAAGGCATGGCCAACCCCCACTCGGGTCGACTTCATCACGTGCGGAAGCGATAAAACTATAATATTAATTATCCCCTTTACAGGTTAAACCAAATAAATTAGAGTCACAAATAATAAATATAAAGAGAGAGAGAAAAGAGAATGACATTGAAAGGTATAATGGTTCACTTCAAACTCGAGACTATGTCCAGTGTTCTGCAACTGCAGGTTCTACTAAAATAGAAGAATATAAGAAGCCTCAACTCTTCGCTACAAACTAGCCCTCAATAGCCCAACAAAGACTATTGACTTCCAAGTACCACAAACTGGCAGCTTAGGATAAACAACAAACACACAACCCTTCAATACAAGAAAAAAAAATACATTTTCTCTTTTCTCAAAATAACACACTACCAGTAAACTACACAAATGCTGAGAAACTATTCAGCTACACGAAAAAATTGAAAAGGCCACACCCATGTTCTGTTGGTAATCGAAATCGAAAAGGCCACACCCATGTTATTTATTTATGTATGTACGTATGTACGTACGTACGTATGTATGTGTACGTACGTACGTATGTACGTATGTATGTATGTATGTATGTATGTATGAACTAACTAATGGGCTACAAAAAAAGGAATAGTGCGTGAATATGTGTCTTTAGAGGCAAAATACAACTTTGCCTCCCACTGCAACAAAACTCTAATCACCTTGGCAAACTCCAAGGCCAAACTCCCACTACAACTGTTATTTATGATCTTCTTAGAAAATTCAAAAGCTAAAAAAAAAAACCTAAAAAATAATAAAAATCACAAAATAGGAAAACATCAGAAAATAATGGTAGTGCATCTGTGCTCGCTCTGAGGTATGGGCTTGCTACATGGATCTATTTTCCATACAAAAAAGATAGACACGTACTCCCATTTCAGCTAAGTGGTAACAACTAACATCTTCTTCAACCTCGAATCACTACTGATGATTCTCATTCATGAGGATTATTTGGCCTTTAAACTTAGTTATATTTGTATTTTTATTCATATTATTTGATGAAAAATAAAAAAATGCTTGAATTTAATCACATGATTGATGGAAGACCTTTAAATTAATTAAGTTGAGAAAAGAAAAAAAAAAGAAGAAGAAAATTCACACTTACTTAATGTTTTGATGCAGGATTTTCGTGGAATGCAACTGCAGTGCAATTGCTATGCAATTGCAATCTGGCAGATCTGGAATTTAAGTAAAAAACAAGAATTTCGGGATTTTGAAGGAAATTTGACCCACGAATTCAGCAAGATGATTAGCCATGATTGTCCATCAACCAAGAGGGAAACCCTAGCATGAGATCCCTATAAATATTGAACAAAGAAGCCGAACAAAGAGAGCTCGATTGGAGAATATTTTCGTTCACGTTTTTTGGGTTTTCTTACTTTCCTGAAATTTTCATTTTAAGCTTTGTAGTTGCTGTTTTGTATTCATTTCTTCTTCATCTTAGTTCGAATCTCTTCCTTAATCCTATCTCAATGAAGTTGATGTTGGTAAAAAGTAAAACTTATTCGATTGAGCTCGACTTGGGAGGAAGATCTTCATTTCTTTTTTGGGTTTCTTTCATGAACGGCAATGCTCTTAATTTTTATTTTCTGTTTTTTTTTTGTTTCTGTTATTTATTTATTTATTTAAAGTTAGCTACTGATTGTATCTTCTTTTTAGCATTTTAATAAAGTTATAAATTCTTCTATTTTTCTTCATAGCATTCTTTTGGCATAATAGAATTTCCATACAAGTTTGCTTGCTAGAATTCTTTACTTTATTTTCAAATTTTCTTTTCTACCAATGAATTACTTTAATTTTAGCTTACTGCTTTTTGTTAATTTAATTATGATGAGCTAAATTTTCTTTGGGATTCGAGTTTGTGAATGCCCTAGAGGAAAGATGTAAGGCTCGATAGCAACACAATCTAGCTAATTCTTGAATTAGTGTTTGCTTTTGGTGAAATTAATGTTGGGTAAACCCTAGTTGGCCATCTAGTGTTGCTTGCCAAGCTAAACTTAATACCGAAAGGGTTAAGGGAAGCGGATGTCGCAAAAGCAATGGAGGAAAAGGCTTAGACATAAGTCCTGAAACATCGACCCTAGACATAGGGCGAGACTCCAAAACCTCTAAAATTGCGTGCAAAAATATCTAAGTTAGATTAGCCATAGAAATATAGGTTTAATCACTTAGTCTCCTAAAGATACTTCATAGAAGGTCGAATAGGAGTTGAATTCGGCTTACTTAGTTCTTGAGTTAGCTATGATTGCAATTGCCTTCTTGTTGCATTTTCTTTCCAAAGGGGCATTAGCATCTTGAATCCCTCTTTCATTTCCATTGAATTTTCAAATAATTTTCTTTTAGTGAAAACACCTCACAAAACTTTTCACCCACGGTTACCTTAAGTTGTAATTTGTCAACAACTTTGTGTCAACTAAAATTCGTTTTATTAAACCCCGTTCCCTTGGGTACGATACTCTGGAATACTACCAGTTTCTTTATTACTTCGATCACGTGCACTTGCGTGTAGCGAAAAGCACCGATCAACTACTCCTGAAGAAGATACACTTTGAGAAGGGCTTAAATCCTCTATTCAAACGTGCTGCCAAACTAGAGACATTTCCTTTAACCTTAGCAACTGCTATGGCCTTTCACTTTGATGCCTCCACTCGCCTAGGTGATTCTACAATTCAATTGAACGTTTGACAATAGAGGTTCACAATAGCCATCAACTTTCTCTCTTAGACTTCCCAATTGTTTTTGAACTGAAGGATCTTGATCTGATGATCAAACTTGGCTATCATTGCTGTTGGCTCAACTATACCTCTACAACAATCATCTGCAGCTTTAACTGGCATCCACTTCTTTTTAATCCTTTGGCAACATCCAACTGACATCTATACAGTGTAAATTTTCTGTGGCCAACTGCCACTACTTAGGGTCCTAATCTAAGTTTATACTCGCGTCTACCAAACTCACACCTGTAGCCCTCATTTGCTAACTTGCTAGTGGAGATGATTCATCTTAACACTGGGCACAAACCTGACATCTCGCAGTACCAATTTATTCCCACATTCTGTCTTCAGACTGACCTCTCCAATTCCACTGGTTTTGGAAGTTCTGCCATTCACCATCTTCACTAGGCCATGATAACTTCTTGTGAAGGATGTGAACAAACTTTTATCTGAAGCTATGTGAACAATAGCTGCACTATTGATAGAACCAAAATAGTCCTAATTTATTATGCTCAATACTTGTTAGTTTGTTAGAATTTATGTGTTTATTTGTTTATTTTATAGATATTTGAGCAAGAAGTGTAATTTGGAGTATTTGCATCCAATCGGGGTTAAAACGAGCTAAATTGGAGGTCATTTGAGCAATTGAGTGAGGATTAGAAGAAAATCGACTGAAATGCCCCAGACGAGAGCGTCTCAACGTTGCTTGGAACGTCAAGACGCTGCAAAGAGGACAGAACTTGCGGATGTAGGACAACGTCTCGATGTTGTCCTGAGCATCTCGACACTGTAATAGTAAGTGTCTCAAGACGCTGCGGCGAGCCCCCCTCGACGTTGGTCCAATTAAGGGCAGTGTCGAGACACTGCTTGTAGCATCTCAATGCTATCACAATTTCAATAAAAGTAAATTTCTCCCCTCTAGGTTTTCAAGCCTTATTTTGTACAACCGTCATGGGTTTCTCTCCCTCCATCCTTTACTGTTTTTCTTAGTTTTAGGTTAGTTTAGTTTAAGAGGTCGATCCTCGGTGTTTGAAAGGTTCGGTTTGATGTTCGGCTAAGCATTCGATGACAATTTGGAACTATGGTACAATGTAATTTTTGTGAGATTATGCTTAATTTCCTTATGCTTTTCAGTAGCTTATTGCTTCTCTTTATCCTTGCTTATTATTGTGCATACTCGTAGTTAGATTGACGTTCTATACGCATCAAGTATGTGTTTTAGGCTAGTTTAAGTAACAAGTAGCTTGAATATCATTTAGCATGTTTATTATCTCTTGATTCTTTCTTTAACGATTATGATATGAGCATGTTCGTAGATAGCCTGACAACCTATTCACATCAAATGTGTTTGTAATCGCTAGTTTAAGGTAGCAATAGGACCAGCTCGTGTTTGCATAGTAGGGAGCTATCTCTCCATGTAGTTTGCACGAAGTACATAAGAATCAAGAGAGCGAATTAGTTAAATTAGGAATGCATGCCTAGTTTAATTAGTTTGTCTTAATCAATCACTAGAATTTAAAGTGGCTAGCAACGTTAGTATGGAATGTTATTGTGCCCAGCTAGTTAGGGCTAGTTAGGTTATTAACTTGATTCTAGGTTGGGTTAATTGAGATTTAGGGGATCTAAGCTTTGCTTAGAATCTTAGCCAACTTTACTGGAAAGTTTATTAGGTGATAAACTGGTGACTAGATATATTGTTGGTTGTTTGTGATCGAAAATTGCATTGTTACCTGGTTTAACCCCGAATCGGTGTCTGAGGTGAGATAGTAGTGTTTATCTTTACTACTTTCGATCCTTCTGTCTACTTTTATGTTTAATCCCCTTAGTATGTGTCAATAAGAAACCAATTAATTGAAATTCAATTTATTCAGTTCCCTGTGGTTCGACATGTCCACTATTAATTACTACAAGTAGTTAATTTTAAATCGGTATTATAAATTGTATTTGATTGAGCCTTTGACAAGCTCACTTTCAAATTAGCGCCGTCGCCGAGGATTTCATTTATTTGATTTCTCTAGCTCGCACCAATTTTAAACCATCAAATTGGTGCCATTGTAGGGGATTTTATTTATTTGATTTCTCTAACTCGCACCAATTTTGAACTTTCGTTGCCGGGGAGCCGCCAATTAAATTGATTTCTTGATTTTGGTTTTCTTATTTTTAATAAAAACAAAAATACAAAAAAGAGTCAATATACGAACTTAAACAAGTTTCCCTGATAATGGTTTCTTAAGTTTAATGATACTATCATATATTTTGGATTTAAAGAAAATGTCATTGATCGACGTATATATCTAAAGATTAGTGGGAGTAAGTTTATATTTCTTGTTATGTATGTTAATGACATCTTGTTGGATATTAATGACTTTGGTTTATTATGTCAAACTAAGGAATTTCTCTCTAAGAACTTTGAAATAAAAGATATGGGTGAATCATCATATGGGATTATAATAGAAATATTCTGTGATCAAGCACATAGATTATTAGGATTGTCTTAGAAAGCATATATTAACAAAGGTCTAAAGAGATTTAAGATGGATAAATCTTCTTCAAGTGTGGTTCCAATTTAGAAGGGAGATAAGTTTCGTCTCATGTAATGTCCAAAGAATGAATTGGAACACAATCAAATGGGAAACCATTCCTTATGCATCTATTGTTGGGAGCTTAATGTATGCACAAACTTGTATCAGACCAGACATCAGTTTTGCTATTGTCATGTTAGACAGGTATCAAAGTAATCAAGGAATGGATTATTAGAAAGGTGCAAAGAAAGTGTTAAGGTATCTACAAGGAACGAAAGATTATATGCTTACCTACAGAAGATTTGATCATCTTGAGGTGATTGGATATTCAATTTTAGTGGGTGTGTGAATACAAGAAATTCTATATTTGGCTATTTTTCCTATTAGTTAGAGGAGCAATTTCATGAAAAACTGCAAAGCAATCCATCATCATTGCCTTTGAAGGAATGAACGTTTCACTCCGCAACAGAAGCATTGGATCGTCTTTGATTTTATTTAAAATTAAACTAAAAAATAAGATTAAGCAAACTTACTTGGAGTAAATATGAGTAAATATGGAATTATTTCTGGTGGGTTTTTATCTCCTCCACAAAGTTTTCCTGGCTGTGACTCGAACATAGGACCAAGGCTTGTGGGATCCTCTTGAAAGAAAATCCACAAGAGATTGGAGAGGAAGATGTCTAGAAAGAGTTCTCTAAATCTCTACTAAGGAGATGTGTGTTATGTCTAATAGCTCAATCCAATGGTCCTATTTATAGAGACCAATGGCAAATCTTGCCATAATTAAAATATTATATTTTAATATCTAATATATTAAAATATATCTTATACTTATTTAAATCTCATTCAAATCTCCTACGATATTTATTTATTTGAATCTTATTCAAATTTTATAAATATCTTTTCTTTAATGTATCTAATATACATTAATTATTTTAATATTTAATGTATCAAATACAATAAATATATTTTCCTTTTTTATATTTAATATATATAATATATTAAATATTAATTTGAACATTTCAAATTTTTCTTTCAACTAAATTGATCTTTTAATGTTACTATGAGCTAGCAAGGGGACCTACAGATTATAAGCTCCAATGATACAAATTAATTAATTAAACTCTTTAATTAATCAATTTTCATTCATTAACTCTAGGGTCCCTCCACTATAGACCTAGATTTGTACTATTATGCACTGTAGGACAAGTTGTGTCCATGGATATAATCACTACATGCAAGTCGATCCTTCACGAGTTGTTCGTAATTGCAATTGGGTCAAAAGTCCGTTTTACCCCTGTAATTACATCTTGCACCTTAAGTACTATTGATCATCTAATGAACAATTTGTTTATGATCCAACCATAAACGAAGTCCCTCTCAGGCCAGTGAGAGGGTGGGGCCCCATCGTTCAAGTCTCGAAATCAGTACTTAAGGAAACTACTTATCTATTTACCATATATGAGAATAAGTGAATTTCATCTTATAAGATTATGTTCCCAACTCCTTATTTGGTCAAATCCCCAAAATGGTAGCATATTGAATCAGCTACAAAAGCCACTCTCACCCATGCAAATCAAAGGACAAGCCCTCACATGCAGGAGTTCATAACTTACTCAGGATTAAGATTAAATCGCATATGATCATCTTGATGAAATATTAATCTTTTCAATTAACGGATTTATAAAGAGAGATTGAATATTTCGTGGTTCAGTCTTATACAAACTCATTGTATAAGATACTCCCACCACATGTCACCACATGAACGATTTAGATCAAATCATTTGTAACTATTACAAAGTGGACCGTATCAATATTGTGACCAAGATAAGGCACCCAACTTTATCCATATACAATGATCCTTTAGGTTATTTCTTGAACATGATCATCACGTATGTCAACCACATACTATTCAATATTACACTAATAACCTTGGATTTTTCATATAATGGATAATATTATATTGCAAATAAAATAATAAAAAATATTATTAATTATTAAATAAATTATTAATTACGAGGGATAAATCCCAATAGCCTCCACTATGGAAGCTGAATTACTAGCATGCTTTGAGGCTACAGTCAAGGTTTATGGTTGCAGAACTTTATTTCAGGACTTGGAATTGTCTACAGTATTGCCAAGCTGCTGAAAATTTATTGTGATAATTCTACAACAGTCTTCTTCTCAAAAAATGACAAGTATTCAAAATGTGCTAAACATATGGAATTGAAATATTTTTTCGTTAAAGAAGAAGTTCATAACTCAATCGAACACATTAGTACTAACCTTATGATTGCGGATCCACTAACGAAAGGATTGATACTTAAGACATTCTAGGAACATGTCGAATGTATGGGCATTAGTAGATACGATTATTGACATTACGATTATGTTATTTGACACTATGAGCTCAATTATATATAAATGAATTACGTAAATTAAACAGGACCTTATCTTTGACAAAGACAATTATCATTGGACCATTATTGAATACCTTTATTTTAGATCATATTAGGTGAAGAATTAATTTCACGATACATGGAAGGGATTATGTCGATGCAATGACGTGTGACCACCATGATCCTTATCAATTTCTTGACTTGACATTGACTTATCAAAAACATGAACATATAAAATCAAAACTTAACCAACTTATCAAAACTTGTGAACATAATATCTCTAAAGAAAACAATATCCAAGCATTCTCTCACTCTCATATACTCAAAACAATCTCTTAGCACACACCCACCTTCCTTGCACTCAAAACAAACAAAATCACACTTTAATCATACAAATAATGTTCAAATGAAACTTTGAACACATACAATAGACTCAAAATTACACTTCAATTACACAAATAGGCTCAAAATCATATTTTAATCACATGATAAGCTCCAAATCAAACTCTAATCGCATAAATAGTGACCAGCGTTAACTCACTTTTCAAAACTAACGAACCTAAGTGGTGCTCAATCATCACTATTATCACATAAATAGTACAAGGACTCAAAATTCATTAGTTTTGTCTAAACGTTTTAATATTCATTATCGATTTTGAAGGGGAAGATATGTAATTAAAACAATTGCTATTTTTTTTTCACAAAAACTGATTATTGGTGAAAAGAAATCAATAGATGCAACTAGATATTTCAATTATATATCGACACAAGGCTTAGCAACCTTCATCATTTAACTCATCTAACTCAACCCAATATATTTTGAATAAGATAAAGTTCAAAATATAAATCACTTACATGTGTCATCTAAACTAATTTGAAAAAAAAAACAGAGAAGATTGTTGGAGTGTTGATATAATTAAATTTACCATAACCCATCAGCTTAAGCTTTTGGGTTGTTGATTGGTGATTTAACATTGTATCAGAGCAGGAAGTCCTATGTTCGAACTCCTGTAATGGAGATTGTTGGAGTGTTGATATAATTAAATTTACCATAACCCATCAACTTAAGCTTTTGGATTGATTGGTGATTTAACAAAGACCCCGTCTACTTCAAGTTGAACGATGACGCAATGTCTAATGTTTTCATATCGAGTGCAAAATGATGACATATGACGGCATTACTATTTAGAGTTTATTTAATGCTTATAAATATGTTCACATTGTGTCTTTTCTTGTATTAAAACTATTATTATTATTTAACCAACTTTGATAAAAATTAAATTCAAATTTATTATAGTGACTAATTTAAGATTTATTGAAAGTACATGGACTAAAATTAGATATTTATAAGTACAAGAACTAAAATAAAACAAATCCCAAAGTACATGTGTTCACATGTAATTTCAAAATAAATAAGACACGTGTAAATAAACTTTATATTTGTATTAATATTTTAGGGTGTACAAACTCTAACACTACAAGAAAAAAAGGGACATAATAGCTAACAGAAAACGCTATAATAGACTTTTTATAGCCTTTTTGCAAAAGTCCTTATAGCCCATGTTATTAAAAGTCCAAGACTTTTAGTAGAGCATTTTTTGTTAGCTATAACACATGCTATAAAAAACCAAAAAAATATAGCCTATTTACCTTGCTATGAAAATCTATTATAGTGTTAATTATTAAAGCTATAATAAATTTCTATAGCTACCAAATTGTGCTATCATAACTTTATAATAGCATTTTTTTTGGAGGTATTATAAGTTTCTAAAAACTTTTTGCTTTTACATTTATAGGTTTTTCTTTACGTTATTACAAGTTTTTATAACTTTTGCTTATCAATTAATATATATTAAGAAATGTCATAATGGTCATATTTGATTACTTCTAGTTGGTGCTATAAACCATTTCATTTGTTCATTAAATATCAAATAATATAATTTTGAACAAAACCTATTTATAGTTAAATAAACATACATGAATTATATATATAATTAAAACATCGTGACACTTAAAATACCACAACTTTCATCTCATAATTGAAATTGTGTACTTCATTACATCACAAAGTAACTCACAAAATAATTTCAAACGAATAGACAATAAATACAAATTCACCAATTTTTCAAGATTAAAGTAAGAGTACAAGCTTCAATGGCCAAGTGAGTTGTCATCTCCATCCATATGTAAAGGCTCATTTCACCCACCTACAAAGAAAAAAGTTATATATATAAACAAACTTTTTTTTGGAACTCATACATCACAATTGATTATAGTATTGATATAAGAGTTCAAAAAAAATTGAAACTTGCACTATCATCCATCAACTAAATGCATGGTCTATGTCACAATCAGAATAAACATGTCATTTCCCTTGATATCTCCTAATCCCACTAATGGCGTACATGAGTTGATGGACAAAATACCAAAAGAGAAAAGAAAAAGGAAGAGAGATATTGTCTACTCAAACAAAGGAGAAATAACCAATTTCAAATTCCATTTGCTCAAAATAAACGAATACACAAGTACTAATCTACAAAATCATATTAGAGGGAGTTGACAAACCAATTTAAAATTTACATGATATCTCATATCTACCAGTAAATTAAACATATACCACTCAAGGAGAATAAATATATATGGCCTTGTTTGTTTAAAAACTTAAGTTTGGAAGGACTCCCACATCTCCGTAAATGAATATGATCAAGAGTCTCATTAGAAAAACAGAGAGGGGGGAATAGCAGAAAGGATACTTATAATAATATTTTGGCCAGCCCAAGAGCATGATTCCCACTGATTCAAGGCCCAAGAGATTGCAAAAGCTATACAAAAAGAGAAGCACAAGTGAAAAAACAGAGATCTCCCTTAGTAATGGCAAATTCAAAGTCTTCTTCCCACAACTTTTGCAGTGTTTTTCATCACTGAATAATAGAAACAAATATAATATCATAATATAGTGCTCAATGAATAATAAGAACAAGAAAAATTTATAGAAAGATAGCATATAGATAAAGCAACTCATCATAATTTTCAGAACAAGAAGTATACAAGCAAGCATACTTTAATATTAGTCCTCAATTTCTATATATTATATAAGAACTCAGATAACTTTTGAGTCTCTTTCAAATAACAAGGTTCACATGGCCTATCCTCTCCTAGCACAAAACTTATTTAACAAATAGAGCTAAAATTTCATAACTCAAAGCAGGAAAAACAAAATTTTCAATTGGTAACTCCTTCAAATCCAGGAAGGTAGAGAAGAAATTTAGGATATCGTACTTTTTAAAGCTTCCCTTTTAAAAATTTAGGATACCAAACCTGACATAAGTTAGTCAATCATCAAAAATGGATTTGTCAATCATCAGAAGTGGATTTTCTTGCATCATAGTTCACTTAGAAAGTGAGGAAACTCTTAACTTCATGCGTCATTCTCTCAAAGCCAACAACCCAACCTTAAATGGTGGAAAGAATTGGTAATACAATGATAGACAAAGTTATGTGAAAGAGTTGCATTTATTTCAGTACAAGACAACATTGAATGAATGAAATGAATTATCTATGGATTAGGAAACTAGATGGCTTTGCCCTCAATGTCAAACTTCTGTGAAAACATTTGTATCAATACATATATCCGACTACAACACTTCAAAGATAAGTTTTATAGATCACACAAGTGCTCAACAATATCAAAATTATACAGAAAAGTGGAAGTGATTAAGACAAGAAGTCAAAACATAATTTCTCTGAACAATTTTTTGTACTAAAATTTTCTAATTACCAGTGACGATATACACATTTTCGACAAAAAAAGTAATGCATCAAAGAAGAAACCAGCATTTTAGATTTCACAACAGTTGGTTAAATGGTAATACATAAATCATAGTAAGATGTAATGAAACATTATATGAACTGAATTCGGATTACTTAGAATATCATCTATATTTGAAGCCATTCCCACTTCTTCTCAAAGAACAAATCTAAGAAATTTAAATGCATACCACATTAATATAACCAACTTAATATATCTCAGAAGAAAGTAGCATCAAATTCTAGTGACAGAAACTTATAACCAAATTAATGGCAATAAACCTATTGCTTAAACGCTTATTATAGCAATGCATTTACTACAAATGATTTAGAATTCTCCAGTGACTAAAAAAAACAACAAGAATAAGATCAATTGGCCCCGCTCACTTCACCGGCTAGTTTTTCCTAGGAAACAAACACAAACAAAGAGGAAATAGAAAAAAGAAAGCCAAGCAGATGACCTAGAAATTAATCAAACACTACAAAACCTCCAAACAAAGTCTAAAAATTATAGTAAGAGAAAGAGGAAGAAATGGAGACTCACTTGGAGATCTTCAGCTCTACTACACTATAATCAATTCGATCATCAAGACTTCATTTGACCAAAAAGAAATGAAATTTCTCAAATAGTAACCTCACACCTTTCTTTGTCATTACTAAAATAAAATGCGAAAAAGAATTGCTAGAAAATTACCAATAGCATACGCTATTATGAAATCAAAAAATGGATGATGCATCTACTTGCACAGAGAGTTAGGACTAAGAGATAGGATTGCTTTTGAAATATGGAGGTTGACAGTTAAAAAATACTAGCAAGTTTAATCCCGGTTTAGAAGTCTTTAATATTAATATTCAAGTAAACACTATATTTCAGGAAAACCATGATACTAGAGAAAGAAAATAAGGATGAGAACTTGAAAATAAAACTAACCAAAGGGCATGACTGGATGCAGTTTAATTCTTTAATTGCAACAAGTATGCACAGTAATTTTATAACTCCATATAAGAACAGTAATTTACACATTCAACAGGGAAGAAGAGTTTAAAAGCCATAGAAAAAATGATCTCTCTACTTTCAAAGTAGGGTTCAATTCAGAAATGAAAGTTAAAATGAATAATCACATCACAGTGAGGGAGGGCTACTTGCTTTGCTTTTTACATGTACAGATCATAATGAATGAGGGCTGTTGCATTGTTAGACAAAGAGATTCATAACACGACTGATGTTGAGGGCATATATTCACATCCCATTGGAAGGCCTTTTAGGGTGTTGGTCAAAAGGAAAATATCAATAAAAAAAGGAAACATTTAAATATAATCTAAAATTGAGGTACGAATTTGCCCCTTTCTTCTTCTATCAGAACAACAAACTAATTCTAAACTCTGTAGAGATGAATCAAAGAGAAACAGAGAGAGAAGCATACCCAATCCAAGCCGATCGAAGCCAAAATAGTTGGAAAGGCTGCAAAGCGACAGAGAAACAACGTTAAACAATCATCAATCTTCTACATATCGAAGAAGATAATTTCTAGAAGAAGGGAGTCGTTGGACCTTTTATCCGAAGATAATTTCTTTCTCAAAAAGTGGAACTTAGCGCAAAATAAAATCAACAAAAACTAAAAATCTCATACCATAATAGTTTTGGTGTAATTGCCATATCACACTATTTTTCTTGAATAGGAACTTTGGGAAAAATAAAATCAACAAAAACCCACGATTTCTTGAGAAACTCACCCATTACAGTTTCATCAACACAGATTCGACTAACAAGAGTTAAGTGTGATTCGATGAACTAACAAGAGTTAATTTTCTGCCTTTAACTTTTTCGTTAACTTTAGATTCGATGAACTCCTGATCTGGTGTTTAGAAGGTAATTCCTATTTTTCATCTTTTAATTTTCATGCTTAATTTTCTGCTTTTAACTTTTTCGTTTAATCTTTACTCTAAAAAAATGAGGCAAAACCCCCCACCATACTCGATTTAGTTTGGTATAATTTCAAATTAAATTGAAAAACAATCAATTTGTCTCTCTATGATCGACCCTGCCTCTTATACTACAGTATTTGTGGGTCTAGAGTTATAAATATTATTTGGCGAGACTTCGACAAGCTTTGTCAAATTGGCACTGTTGTCAGAGAGGTAACAATTGATTATTTCCTCGTTTAATTTTAATTCTTAATCCCCTATCTTTTTGCTTTTGTACTTTACTCTTTCTTTGTAGGAGCTTGAATCCAGATTCTCACTTAATTCGCAAAAGAAAGACATGCTCAAACAAGAAAACGAGGAGATAGTAAAAGAAAGCCTAGCGTGGATATCATTACCTAACCTCGTCAAAGCTTAAATGAAGAAAATTATGGGCGTGCGCACCTTAAAAAACTTGCAGATCCATATTGGAATCAACAACCATTGTGCATCATTTATTCTAAAACCCAAGGTGACTTCGAACTTAAATCTGGTTTAATTTGTTTATTACCGATTTTTCATGGTAATGCAGAGGACGATCCGCATAAGCACCTAAAGGATTTCCACGTGGTTTGCTCAAGAATAAAGCCCCCGAGTGTGACAGAGGACCATATGAGTTTGAAGGCATTCCCTTTCAGTTTGAAGGACCAGGCAAGAAATTGGTTGCATTACCTTCCTTCAAGATCCATCACGACATGGAACAAGATGAAGAAGCTGTTTATGGAGAAGTACTTCCCGATTTCAAAAGCTAGGAGCATTGATAGGGAAATTAACGACATCACGCAAGGAGATGGAAGCCATGACATGCTTATTGGGAGCGCTACGAGCATTTGTGTGCAAGTCTCCCTAATCACCAAACTCCAGATAACCTACTCATTCAATTTTGCTATAAAGGCCTTCTTCCAGGAGATAAGATTTTGGTTAATGCAACCAGTGGAGGTTCCTTGACTGATAGAACTATATCGGAGGCGAGGAGGCTCATTTCAAATATGGTGGAGAATTCAAGCCAATTTGGAATGCGAACTCTAGTAGCAATTGAATATTTGAAGGAGGTAACAAAACTTAAATCTTAAGTTTCTAATCCTACCTCAGCTGTTAAAATTTTGGTTTAAGGGCAAACACAAATGATGGAAACGATGAACCAGCTGCGAAAAGACACGAAGCAAGGGATTGATGCCAATGGAGGGTGCACCAAATTACAGCAAGCACATGTGCAAATGCAAGCCTCCGGTTCAGGATCATGTATGTTTTTTGAGGATTATGTTAAGAGTTTAGCTTTTGATGCACAACAATTTCGACAGGAAAAGCGAGATATGTTCATCCAGCTCGTTTCCATGTTTGGGACATGGAGCTCCAATAAGGAACCTCAGGAAGGCCAAAACGAGGACATTAGTGCCATTAACTTGAGAAGTGGCAAGAAGATTCCATCCTGAGCCCCACCTGTGGAGCAGTCATAGGAAGAGAACCTAGCTCTAGTGGTTGAAGAAGAAGAGAAGATTGCTTCGCCATGACAAAGGGGGGTAATTTTCGATCCACCATTGAACTTAAATTCCTACGTTCCTAAAGCTCACTTTCCTTGCAATCTAGCTAGACCAAAAGAGACGGATAAAGAAAAGGGGAAAGAGATTTTGGAAAGTTTTAGGAAGGTGGAAATCAATATTTCTTTGTTGGATGCCATCAAGCAGATCCCTAAATACATGAAATTCCTGAAAGAGGTATGCACCAACAAAAGGAAGACAAAAGAGAAAGATAAGGTGCTGGTAAGTAGAAATAAAAATGTATCAGCCATTCTTCAAAGGAACTTATCGAAAAAATGAAAGGACCCATGTATGTTTACATTGCCTTGTGTTATTGGAGATAAAAAGATAGAGAATTCCATGCTAGACTTAAGTGCATCCATCAATGTCATGCCATACTCTATCTATAAGGAGTTAAATTTGAATGACTAGCATGAAACAGACATAGTTATACAATTGGCTGATATATCCCAAATACACCCTTTAGGAGTAGTAGACAATGTCCTAGTTAGAGTGAATGAGTCAATATTCCCTGCTGACTTCTATATTCTGAATATGGATGGTAACTCCCATGCATCGTCTACATCTATCTTGATAGGAAAATCATTCATGAAAACTGCTAAAACAAAGATTTCGGTTGCTGAGGGTACACTTTCGTCGAATTTGGCGATAAGATAGCTAGATTTAATATTTTTTATGCCATAAAGTATCCTGATGAGGAAGCTCATTCTTTGTGTGTTGTTGATGTAGTTAACTGTGTAGTGCAAGATGTTTTTGTTGATGATGATATTGGACAAAATTTGTTTGAGCTGTTTGATTAGACTGGTTTGGAGGGGATATCCTCACTTACTCCCTTTGAACTTGCAAGTTTTGAGGCTCAACTATCTTCTAAGAAAGATAAAATGCTTCCTTTTGTTTTGTAGGCACCCCAACTGGAGTTGAAGGCTCTTCCTGACCATCTAAGGTATGTGTACCTAGGTGACAAGGAAACCTTGCATGTTATCATCTCCAAACACCTTACCCAGGAATAGGAGGATAAGCTCGTGAGTGTGTTGAAAGAGCATAAGCTGGCAATGGGCTGGACCTTCGCCGACATAAGAGGAATGGGCCCAGCTTTGTGCATGCACCGAATCCTGCTGGAGGAAGGAGCAAAACCATCCAAAGAATCCCAGAGACGCCTCAATCTTGCAATGAAGGAGGTAGTGATGAAAGAAATATTGAAGTTTTATGATTAAGGTATTATCTATCCTATTTCTGATAGTAAATGGGTGAGCCCAATGAAAACACTAATTTAGTGCTATTTTATTGCCCGTTTATTAGCTAGTTTTGTGGTGATTTATGAGCTTTTATGTGGAATTATCTTACATTTGAGAAAATCGATTGATTGGAGCGGAAATAGTGATTTTGAAGCATTGATATTGAATTTGGAGCAAAGAAATGTGCAATTTGAGGCTAAGGGTAGAAATGGAGTCATTTTGGGCAAGTTTTCCCGAGAGGACAACGTCTAGACGCTAAAGATTTGTGTTTGATCCGAGGGTAAGTGTTAGTGTCTCGACGCTGCAAAAACACGAAGGAGTGCATTTCCATCCGTAGCGTCTCAACGCTACCTGTGCGTGCCTAGCTAAAACGTTGTCATTTTGGACAGTGTCTCAATGTTGTTCCTAGCATCTTGACGATGTATTGATTTTTAGACTTAAAAATAGCTTCTGTTTTATGAAAAATAGGAGCCAATTTAGGGGTTTTACACCCTAATCCACGAATTAAGAAGGTTTAGAGAGGTTCGGGGCTGAATCAGAGTGGAATTCTTGAAGATCTGATGCCTGAGGCTCGTGGAGATCATAGCAGGAGCGATGGATCGACTCATAACGGGTTTTTAATTCTGTTTTTTCTATGCTTCTCTACTGTTCTTGATTAGATTTAGATGGATTTTGGTTGTTTTGCACTGAATTATGTTGTATTTTGATTAGATTGTGGAGTTTATGGCTTAATTGATAGGACATATAAAGTTTTATTTAATCACACTTAACTTTTGTTAGTTGGATAGTTTTTATGTGTTTTCATGTTTATTTTATAAGGATTTGAGAAAAAGACGTATTTGGAGACTCTATGTCGAATAACGATTCAAACGAGCCAAACCGGAGGTTATTCGGACATTTGAACAAAAGTTAGAGCAAAATTACTAAATCTGTCTAGGGAGCAGTGTCTCAACGCCGCTCAACGCCAGCAGCGTCTCAATGCCATACTTGACACTGCTCAATCCTAAGCTACTGTTTTTGCTCAACGCTGTTTGACTCTGCAATTTGGCTTGCTCAATGCCAGTAGCGTCTTAACGCTGCTCAACACCACACAAAATAAGCGATTATTCTTTCCTTAATTGCGAGGGTAGCGTCTGAACGCCACCCTTGGTGTCTCAACGCTGCCCAAGTCCTATTTATAACACTTTTTTACTTTAGGTCAGGGACTTTTGCCTCATTTGCTTAGACTTTTAGAGAGAGCTTTTAAGAGCTTTTCTCCTTCTACTTTTACAATTTTATTGTAGCAAATCAAACTATGTTTAACGGGAGATATACTATCACGATGCTTGGCTAAAGCTCACGTTTCCAGTTCAGAGGTCGGTTGCAACCAATTGCAATATCGTGAGGCTTGAACTTTAATGTAGTTTTCTTATAATTACAAGTATTCTTTGATTCCTATATTTATTTTATGAGCATGTATTTTTGATTGAATTGACACCTCAATCACTTTATATGCTTGTGATTGGTGCTTATCGCTACACGCAAGTGCACGTGATTGAAGTAATAAAAACTGGAGTATTCCAAAGTATCGTACCCAAGGGAACAGGTTTTAACAAAATCTACTAAGACGACACAAAATTTGTTTGCAAATTGCAATTGTGGTAACCGAGGGTGTAAAAATGCTTGGGAGGTAGTTTTTGCTAAAGAAAATAAATGAAAAGTTAATAATTAAAAAGAATGGGATCCAAGTTGCTTATGCCCCTTTGGAAAGAAATGCTACTTAAAATGCAATTGCAATCATAGTTAACACAAGAGAACTAAGTAAACCGAATTCAACTCCTATTCAATTTTGTTTCAAAATCTTTAGGAGGCTAAGTGATTAAACCTATATTTCTATGGCTAATCTAACTTAGATAATTTAGCGCACAATTCTAGCGATTTTGGAGTCTCGCCCTATGTCTAGGGTCGATGTTCAGGACTTATGTCTAAGTCTTTTCCTCCATTGCTTTTGTGACATCGGCTTTCCCTTAACTCTTTCGATATTAAGTTCAAGCTTGACAAGCAATCACTAGTTGGCCGGCTAGGTTTACCCGCATTATTTCAACAAAAACAAACAAAGCCTCAAGTGTTAACTAGATTGAATATGCTTTAAGCTTTACATCTCTCCTCTAGGGCATTCACTAACTTGAATCCCTAAGAAGGAATTAGCTCATTATGGAGAAAATGAAAATCCAAAATGCAATGGCTATAAATCTCATAATTAATAACCACAATACCGAAATTAAATTTCTAAAATTAGAGTAAAACAAACTGCAAATTACTAAGAATTTGTGAATCTAAATCAATAACCCAAAGTACTCACAAAGGAAATTTAAATTGAAATTCAAAAACACACATTCATTACCCTTTAACTAAATCTCCACAAAACTTCAAATGCAGTACAGAGGCAGAAAAATCACAAAAGAACTGTAAAACAAAAGTTCCAAGTAAATGCTTGTGATAATTAAGCCAAAAATTTGAAACTAAAGCTATGGGAAAATGGAAATGAAAATTTCAGAAATTACAATCTTAATATTAGAGATAAAAGAAATTGAAACCCATGATCCAATGGTTCATACAAGAAAATTGGATAAAGCAGAGATGACCTTTATAACTGACTCAAGCAGAAAATGAAAAATTAAAACATAATGGAAAAACAGAGTAACAAAACTCATAGAAATTCCTTGCTTTGATCAATCCAAATACCCATTTAAAGACAATTGGATCTTCACCTCTTCTAACTTTCGTTGAGGATGGATCAACCTCGGAAGTTACAGAGCAAAGATGAAGAGAAAAACTGCTGTAAGTTGACAGAAAACGAAGAACAAAACTGTTGTCCGAAAATGAAAAATAGCAGAAAAGTAAACCAGAAAACAAAGTACGAAATCGATCCCCCTCTTCTTCATTTTTTCCTCCCTTTTATAGATATTCCGAGGCCTTTTCTTTCCATCTTGGGGCTCCTTAATTATTGGGTAGACTTTGGGGCATGACATGAGGCTAGAAATTCTCCATAAATCGAGCAATCTTCGTAAATTTTGCAATTTTCCCGTGATTTCCGTAATGCTTGATAGGTGCAGAAAATACAATTGCATTGCAATTGCATTTTCCCTCTTGTTCACCACCTTGCCTTCTCAGAGAAATGCAATTGCATTTCATTTGCATTTTCTTTATTTCTTCAAATCTGCACAAAACCACAATTTTAGCTAATTTTCTTGTATCTTTTTAACTTAATTCTTCTTTTTCCATACTCCGACAAGCTTACATGAATTTATCTCATAAATGCTATTTTTATCTTGCTCGGTAATCAATAAAGCATACAAAAATGACAGAAATAACTTAGTTTAGTGTTAAATAATCCTCATAAATAAGAATTATCAGCTTGATTGCTAGTCATGATTATGATCCGTAATTGTCGTGTTGATTGAACCTTGTAGTGATAGGATTATTACATGTGTGTGTGTTATGAGTTTGCATAATTGCATAGCTTGCATGTTTAATTATAGGAATTAAAGAAGCATTTTGATTAGATTAAAGTTATTTTATCTAATTGGTTGTCTTAGTCCTTCCAAAACATTTAGGGGCCGTTTGGCCCATGGGTTTGGGTTCCAAACCCAAAACCATGTTTGGCACAAGGTGTTTCAAAACCCTTGGTTTTGAAACCCTTGGTTTTGAAACACAACCCCATGGGTTACAACAGTGCAACCCCATAGGGTTTGTGCCATGTTTTCCTCTTCCATTTGCCGTTTTTCATTTCCGGTGACCACTCCGACAACAACTCCGGCGACCACTCCGATGACAACTCTGGCGACCACATCGGCGACCCGACCACCTCTAACGATTACCTCCGACGACCACTGCGATGAGAACTCTAGAGACCAGTTCCATTTACCATTCTCCATTTCTAGCGACTACTTCAACAACAACTCTGATGACAACTCCGGCGACCACCCGACAACCACCGATAACGACAACTCCGACGACCACAACAGTGACCCGACCACCGCTGACGATTACCTCAGACAACCACTGCAATGAGAACTCGAGAGACCAGTTTGACGATTACCCCTGCGACTCGACCACCCCAACAACTCGACACCCCGATAACCCAACCACTTAAACAACCCGAC
Source organism: Trichosanthes truncata (assembly GCA_033996785.1). Classification (NCBI taxonomy): domain Eukaryota; kingdom Viridiplantae; phylum Streptophyta; class Magnoliopsida; order Cucurbitales; family Cucurbitaceae; genus Trichosanthes; species Trichosanthes truncata. The sequence continues at coordinate 56,849,688 of JAWPNB010000003.1, forward strand.
TTGCCCGAACCACCGACAACAACCACTTGACAACCACTTCAATGACCCGATCACCCGACAACCATAGTTGACGATCACCTCAAAAACCTGACCACCTAGCAACCACCGTAGACAACCACCTAGTGACCACTCCGATGACTTGACCACCCTGATGACTACTTCGGCGATTACCCCGACGACCTGGTAACCTAACCACCCAAAACTACTGTTGATGACCACATGGTGACCACCCTAGCGACTCCAACAACCCAACCACTGCCACAACCACTCAACGACACTCCGGCGACATGACCACCCTAATGACCACTCCAGCGACCCGACAACTACTGCTGAAAACCACCCAACGACCATTCCGGTGACCTGACCACCGTGCAATCACCACCGACGACCACCTCGGCATACCCAAACACCCCACAATCCAACCACCCCAACGACCACTCCAACAATCACCCTAGCGACCCAACCACCTAGTCAATATTTTAAAAGGGCCAGCGTGGACGAGCTATATGCAAAACTAAAGGCGATCCCAAGAATGACAATGCAAGACTGAATGGCTATTGCAAAGACTATTCTCTCGGATAGTGTGATGTTGAACTCCTTCTTTACATTCACCCCAGATTGGAAGTATGATTACTACGTGAAAATTTTGGGGAAAGCACCTAGAACCTGACTCTCTTTTCATCACTTTCATCTACCACTCTTATGACTTACATTTGTGTTTGGACAACTACTTCTACTTTCTTTTCATTTCATCTGGAATGTGTGTTATGATATTTTTAGAACTAGATCTTAGTTCTAATTTTTGGTTTTACTTTACCATTGGCAACACCATTCTTACATTGCACCTATTAATTATCTGTTGCTACGCATAATCTTCAATTTTATGTCATCATGAGTGGAGTGAATGAGATAGCATATAGTTATACAAACTACACATAGTATAATTCAAATTGAACTATAGTTGTAACAATTGCTCTACATAATTGGTTAAATAGTTGGTTACTACACACCAAAAAAATTATGAAGTTAAAAAAATGGAGTAGGAAAAAAAAACAGTGTAAGATTTTTTTTAAAAATAATAAACAGTTTGAAAAATTATAAAAAAAAACAGACTAAACAAACCCAGCCCAACTCAACCCTACACCCCAAACACAGGAATCAGAAACCCCAGGGTTTCTGATTCCAAACCAGCGCGCCAAACAGCCCTGTAGGGGCTGTTTGGGGCAAGGGTTATAATAACCTATATTATAATAACATGTGGAGTACTCTGCACCCCAAACACAGACTATTATAACCACAGACTAAACAACTCTGCATTTTAAATAATATTATATTATTTCACAGACTATTATAACCCATGTTATTATAACCCACTCAGTGCCCCTAAACAGTTCCTTAATGCCTTTACCCAAATAATTTGGAACGGTTTCGTCAGAATTGTTTAGGTAATTAGTGTTAACCTTGACGTTTGTTAGAGTTAATGACTTTAGGGAATTTGTTACTTTTGAGGTTTCCTAAAAAGTTGACTAAGTGCTTGCATAATTAAGTTACTCGTTTTGTATGCCTATGATCAATTTTGCAATTGGAGAAAACCGTACCTATGAATTGAATTTGGGTAAGATGTGATATATCTTTATTTTTGTTTGCTTATGTTTTATTTTATTTATAAAAACACAAAACGATTGTTTTCTCCTTTGCAAATTTAATATTTGGTTCCCTGAGATTGACCCGGTCCACTCAATGCTACAAGTAACTTAGGATCGGTTTATAAATTGTAATTTGACAAGCCCTTGGCAAGCTTGCGTCATTAATCAAGCCATTGGGCCATGTAATTGAGTTTCATTAAGCATTTTTTTGTAGTTAATTAACAAGTTTACTTTTATGCAATTTGTTTAATACTTTGCATCCCTTGATCAAGGATTTAATGCCCCTGTTGATTTATGTTGATGCTTGACAAAGAATGCATAAATTAGAGCTTAAATTGCATAATGATTGATGTTTGGACACGCCAGTGATAAAAGCATCAATTAGGGCCTTTGATAAGGTTCGATAATGCCAAACTTATTTAATGAGACGGAGACGTGAATCAATTAATTAAGTTTGAGAATTGGATGAGCTCGACGGAGGATTCCTTGATAATTGTACCTTTAGACTCAAGTAAAATTGCCTAATTAATTGCAAGAACCCATTAAAGTCTATGATGGTCCAATAGGCGAGATTAATGTCCTAAACCCAACCCCGTTAGTTGTTCTCCATCTTAATTGAATGCTTTATTTTATTAGTTTAGTCAAATCTTGTGTTTGAGGTCTTTAGCATTTATTTTCCTAAATAAAATTAGATGCAAGTAAGAATAATAATTAATTGGTTAAACCTATCCAATTCACTGAGGATTCGATACTTGATAATTCTTACCATTTTATATTACTTGATCGCCTGCACTTGCGTGACCACTAACACCTAATTCATGTAGTTCCTAAGAAAACAAGCATGACTATAGTTAGGAATAGAAACGATGAATTGGTACCCATGAGAGTTCATAATGGATGGAGAATGTGCATTGATTGTAGGAAGCTAAATTCTGTAACGAGAAAAGATCATTTTCCTATCCCTTTTACTGACTAGATGGTTGAGCGTTTAGTTAGGAAACCATTCTTTTGCTTCTTAGATGGATTTTTAAGTTTCTATCAAATACCCAATGCACAAGAGGATCAAGAAAATACCATTTTCACTTGTCCATACGGTACGTTCGCTTTTCGAAGGATACCTTTTGGTCTGTGTAACACTCCAGGGACATTTCAGAGATGCATGATGAGTATATTTTCTGAGTTCATTGAAAACTGCATTTAAGTGTTCATGGATGCTTTCACAGTGTATGGTAATTCCTTTAATGGTGTCTATTGAATCTAGCTAAGGTAATGAAAAGATGTATTGAGTGAAATCTTGTTTTAAACTTTGAAAAATGTAATTTCATGGCCAGTCAGGGCATAGTGTTAGGATATGTAGTCTCAGCAAGAGGGATTGAAGTTGACAAGGCTAAAATAGATGTTCTGGTTAATCTTCTGTATCCTACAAATGTTAGGGAAGTTCGATCATTTCTTGGCCATGGAGGTTTCTATCTCATGTTCATAAAGGACTTCAGCAAGATCACCCTACCAATGACGAACCTACTACAGAAGGATGTTCCCTTCGAGTTCGGTGGAGTGTGTAAAAGAAAACTGATCTTCTTAAGGAGTTGGTGACTAGTGCACCCATCATCCACCCTCCCCGATAGGACCTTCCCTTTGAGATCATGTGTGATGCTAGCGACTTTGCTATTGGAGCTGTCCTTGGCCAGAGGATTGACAAAAAGAGCCATGTCATCTATTACGCATCTGAAACCCTCAATCCAGCGCAATGCAACTACACAACCATAGAAAAAGAGTTTCTCTTTATTATTTTTGCCCTTAAAAAATTCAAGTCTTATATTCTTGGCTTTGAAGTAATTATTTATTCTGATCATGCAGCTTTACATTACTTGCTGACGAAGAAGCAATCAAAACCTCGCTTACTAAGGTAGATTCTACTCCTTCAAGAGTTCGATTTGAAGATCAAGGATCACAAAGAAATTCAGTGACTGATCATTTAAGCTGCATCATGAGGGATGAAGATAAGGTGCCACTGAATGACTCATTTCCAAATGAATGCTTATTCCAAATGCAAGGTACTCACTGGGATTTTGCCTAATACCTTTAATGGATCTAGGAAGAGTAAGATTAGGAGTGAGTCCAAGTATTATGTGTGGGAGGACCCTTATCTTTAGAAGTTCTGTTCGGATCAAGTCATTAGGTGATGTGTGCCTGATAGTGAGATGCAGCCAGTTTTAGGATTTTTTCATGCGCATGTGGAGGCCACTTTGGCCCTAGAAGGACTATGAGGAAACTGCTTGATTCGAGAATTTACTGGGAGACATTGTTTAGAGATGCCTATGTTTTTTGCAAAATCTGTGAACGTTGTCAAAGGGTATGAGCCATAACTCATAGGAATGAAATGCCCCAAACACTGATAAGTTCATTTTATATATATTTATTATATCTTGTTTAGGTTGTTTTTAGTTAGTTTTCATTTAGTTTTTGATTTCTAATTCTTGTATTTCTTTTATTTTTATAGGTGTTCAAAAGTTGTATTTTGAAGGTCATGTTTGAGGACTTTTTGGAGGACTTTCAGGTTGAAGTCTAAAAAAAAAAAACAAAAAAAAAAAAAAAAATTCTCAGGCGCCTAGGCGCTGTAGACTGAAGCAGTTGGACAGAATGCCAGCGCCTAGGTGATAAAGAGCTTGTCGAAGGCTCTATCAAATAAAATTATTAACCAGACCTTTACGATTTGTAGTAGTAATGGCCAGGGTCGATCTCAGGGATTGGATTTCTTAGCTTAATTAAGTACTACGATTACCATTGCTCAATTTTATCTAGAGAACCTAACTTTAGATTGGAACAAGATTAAACTAAATTAACTATTTACGAAAGTTGGAGACTGTTTAGAAAGACTAGTGAAGATTGCATTACATGAAGTGCAACTATGAATTTGGTTAAAGAATTGTAGAATATGCAACAACCTTAAGCCAAGAATTACTAAAATATGCAATTGACGCTCTCAAGCCCAATTGAACTCATATAAAGTAGTAAATCAACCTTTCGGTCTATTTCTACACCTAAACATGGCATTATGAAATTCTTTTAATGGCTTATAATATTAACCTATTCATTCTCATGCAATAGATTAATTCTAGTCATGCATCTAAGTTCTTTAGTTAAATTTACTTTCTCAAGCTAAATTTAACCTAACATGCAAAGCTATGGCCAAAAGCTTAGAAAATTGATTCGAGATGCATAAAAGGCATTACGATATAATACAATTCAAAGAACCAAACAAAGTTTAAAAGTACAATCATCCAAGAGTCTAAGATACTCAAAATTAGATTCAGTATTCAGTCCAATAAATCCTAAAGTTCAAGAAACAAAGTAAAGGGAAAAGAGAAAAAAACTGGACGTCGGGTGCCAACACTCGTTCCCGTCGTGATGTCCCGCAATCTCGAGCTTTGAGTCTCCTCCTTAGCTCTCCAAAGTGCTCTCTAGGTCCCAAAACAATGCTTCTTGTCGAAATTAGGGTTCTAGGCTCTCAAAAACGGCTCCCCCAATTCGAATCCCAAATGTCATATTTATAACCTCGGGACAGCGTCGAGACGCTAGGGATAGCGTCTCGATGCTGTACCCTAGCTCGCAGAATAAAGGAGGCAAAACGGTGTAGCGTTGAGATGCTGTACGCAGCATCTCAACGCTACGGACGGAAATCTTTGAGCGCGCGTGTTTCTGGCGTCGAGAAGCTGTAAAGTAGCGTCTCGACGCTACTTCAGCGGAAATTTTGCGCTTGAATGGCTGCACATATAGCGTTGAGACGCTATGGACAGCGTTGAGACGCTATCTTCTCGGGTCTTCTCACTTGTAACACTTCTTCTACTTATCTTCTTTGCTCCAAAGTGTGTCTTTAAGCTTAAATTAAGCTCCAAAAAGTCTGGTTAGCTCCAATTGCTCGAAATCTACAAAATAGATAAATAAATGCATGAAAGCTCACTATAAACATACACAACCAACACAAATCTAAGCCTAGAAATAGCACAAATTTGAGTGCTATCACTAGGCGCTACATCGCGGCCCTAACTTTAAATTGGGTCGATTTTTATCATTTGGGGGTCGATTTTTAGGTTTTTTTTAGGGTAAAAAGGGCGAAGAATAGAGGCAAAGAGGGAGAACGACCAAAGGAGAAGAGATTGCTCATCTTGGAGGTCTTTAGCAACCAAAAAGGAGTGGAGCTAAGCTTAATTTGTTTCTATTTCACTTCTTCTTTCTCTTTTTGCTGTTTGTAGAGACCCAAATGATGATTTTTGTTGTTTTTGTTAAGATTTACATTATGAATTAAGTTTTTCTTTCTAGGGCTTTGATGTAATCGAATATTGAATCCTACTTCTTCTTAGTTAATAGTTGATGTCTCTATTTCATACATGGTTGTTAGAATGCTTTTGCACCTAAAGTATGTTTAGATTTGGCCATTCTTTATATTAATACTATGTCATGATTTGAGGTTGAGAAACAAGAATCATTGATGAACTAAAGCATTTTCCCTAATTTACACTTGAGATAGAGATATCCTTGTGGGTTTTGTGGCAATTTTAGGTTCTACGGGCTTAATAATTGATTTGTTTGAATTGTCATAGAGATATAGGCAATTTACACTTCAATGAACATCGTTATTGCTTGAGAAATAATATCAAGTCTATAGGGTAGAGCTTGCCAACAATATTGAAATAGAAGAAAACATTAGCTATTAATGAACAAAGAGTAGGAGGAAGTATTTGGTGAAATCATTGCTCTAGAGTTTTTACAAATTTGGTTTTATCCTCTGTTTTTGCTCTATAGATTGTTGAGTTTAATCATTTTTTTTTCTTTTTCATCAAGCAAATTAAATTTCCATTCATCTTTGAAAATTAGGTGCTTAGATAAAATTGAAGCTAAAGAATTTGGTAATTGGTAATTTTCAGTCCCTGTGGAGAACGAACTGTGATTTAATCACTGTATTACTTGTAACGATTCGTGCGCTTGCGAATTTCAAACAACAAACACCCATAATTATTTGTGAGATTTTTTATGTGTGGGGGATGGATTTCATGGGCCCTCTGTTGTCGTCATGTGGTTATAGGTACATTATTTTGGCTGTGGATTACGTGTCTAAGTGGGTGAAAACAAAAGCCACCGTTACTGATGACTCTATGACCATCGCAGGTTTCTTGAAATTTAACATCTTTAGGAGGTTTGGAGTCTAGCGAGCCATCATAAGAGACCAAGGCACCCATTTTTGCAACCAAACCATTGAGAGCATGATGAAGTATGGAGTGACTCACATAGTTGCTACTCCTTACCACCCCCAAACGAACGAGTAGGCAGAAATCTCTAATCGTGAGGTGAAGTCCATTCTCGAAAAAATAGTGAATCCTTGAAGGAAAGACTAGAGCCTCATATTCAAACACGCCTTGTGGGCATATCACACAGCTTACAAGACACCCATAGAGATGGCCCCCTTTAGAATGGTGTATGATAAGGCGTGCCATCTGGCAGTTGAGATTGAGCATAAGGCGTATTGGGCGGTGAAGAAGTGCAACTATAACTATGATCAAGCTGGTGAGCAAACTTCTGTAACTTTAAGAGCTCGAGAAGATGAGGCTAGAGTCGTATAAGAATGCAGTGATCTATAAGGAAAAGACGAAGTCATTCCATGATAACATGTTTGTCAAGAAGAACTTCGCGTTGGGCATAAGGTCCTACTATACAATTCTCGCCACAAACTAATGCAAGGTTAATTTCTCTCCCGTTGGTTAGGTCCTTTTGTTATTACTAATGTCTTCCCTCATGGTGTAATGGAAATACAAAGTCTTGACACATGAAAAATATTTAAGGTGAATGGGCATAGGCTCAACGTCTTTAACGAAGGTGATCCCATTTCCATTCTCTCAGCATTTGCTTTAGAACACCCAGTCTATTGGGAGCTAGGGTGAAAGAACCATACGACGAGTCGAGCGATCGACTATAAAAATTTGCCCTTCCTGGGGGCAGCCAGACGACCAAACTTCTATTGCTTTCTTTTTATTGCGATTAGAATCTTTATTTTTCTTAGCATAGTTAGTTTTTGGTTGTGCTTGGCAAGAGACATTGTCTTGAGAGGAGAATTATTTCATGAAGCTCACCATCACCTACATGCTAGTAGAGTCAGAAGAGTATTCTTACATTCCCTTTCATTTGTCTGTGTTCATTGGTTCTTAGCACACATTGAGGACAATGTGTCACTTCGGTTGGGGGTGGGGTGTGCATGTGTTGTCGAGTCTTGAACATCTGAGTTCAAACATTTACCCTAAAGAATAACACATACATATATAGGAGTTTGAGAACACTGAAACAATATGTCGGAAATAAACCTCGTCCTAAAGGTTCAATAATTGAAGCATTTATAGCAAATGAAGCATTGACATTTTGTTCCATGTACATGCATGGAATTGAAACAAAATTCAATAGGATAGTTTGAAATGATGATACAATAGACTTGGGTACCTCAACAAACAATGGACATTTATCTATATTTTCACAAAAAACACGTCCAATCGATGGTTCATAGTTGAAAGAGCTATCACGGGCTGAATTACAAAAAGCTCATTGGTATGTCCTAACGAATTGTGAAGAAGATCCATACAGAAGGTATGAAATTATCTACATTAACTAAAAACCTTTTGTTGAAAATTTGTATTTGTTAATGATTTTATTTAATAGAGAACATGAGGTTGAGCTAAGGAATAAAAGTCAAGCTAATATTCTTAGGATGCATGAAGCACAATTCCTAGAGTGGTTTAAAAACAAAATGAGTTTAAAGCATTTTATTGTATTTTTTGTATGATAATCAGAGTCATAGTTGTATAATGATCGTGAGTTTGTTAATGATGTTTAGATTCAATCGCAAGTTCAGTCAACATCTTATGAAGTTATACATGAGTTGTATGCACTTTCCTGTGGCCCTGATATTTGAATTAGTTCATATAGTGGGTGTAATATCAATGGTGTTCAATTCAACTCAAAAGAATGGGTTGATTGTTGCACACTTGATCGAAAAAACTTTAGGTGAAGAAAAGTAAATAAATACATTCAACCCTAGTGCATGTGCACACTGTTGATGCAAGTAATAAAATAGAAATATTTCTGAGCATCGATCCCACAAGGAACAGTGTAACAAAAATATTGCAGAGAAAAGTGTAAGGAGAATTGCAACTTGAAAACTAAAATTGCAAAAATAAGGTTGGGATGGTGTGTTTGGTAGAAACAAAATAATTGCATAATCTAATTGCAAGTTAAAGTGACAAAAACGTTAAGTAAGGAAAACAAAGATTGCATAATCAAAAATTACGAGATTGAATAGCAAAACAAAACAGACTTGATAAAAGAAATGGTAATTTGAACAAAAATTGACCCTAGCAGAATGTTAATCAACTGATGAAAATTGCATGGAAAATTCCTTAGAGAAATGAGAGAAGATGGGGCTTAAGTATGTCATTGCTCTAAGTTGTAAATTACAAACCAAAATTGAAAATCCAACCTACTCTACATACCATTGTAAACCAAAATTGCTACTCCTATTCACCTTGTAAGTAGGTTTTAGGAGACTAAGTGAGTGACTTATATGTCTATAGTCCCTCTATCTTAGATCATTTGGCTCAACAATTTTATGGATTTTGGAGTATTTAATCCTTATGTCTAGGGTAAAGAATTGACTTATGTCTAAGCTCTTGTCTCCATCACTTGTGCGAAATCCACTTATCACTAACCCTGTCGGTATTAGGTCAAAGCTTAAGTTGCTACCCTAGTTGATCAATCTAGGATCTCAACGATGTTTTATTCAACACAAGCGAACAATTGAAATGTAGGCTCGATTTTCATTATAATTTATGCTAGATTTAAAGGAATGAACGTTTCACTCTACAGCGAAAGCATTGGATCGTCTTTGATTTTATTTAAAATTAAACTAAAAAATTAAGATTAAGTAAACTTACTTGGAGTAAACATGGAGATATTTCAGACAAGTCTTTATCTCCTCCACAAAGTCTTTCTTGTTATGACTCGAACAAAGAACCAAAAAGGTTTGTGGGAACCTTCTAGAAAATAGAATGAAAGAATGAAGGGAGAATTCTCTAGAGTCTCTTTCTCTTATTTGGAATGCACACAAATGGCTCACCCCTAGGGCCCTATTTATAGTGGCCTAGGGAAAATAATTAAGTAATATATTTTACTATCTAATATATTAAAATATATTTATCTAACCAATTTGAATCATATTCAAACATTTCTAAATTCTCCTACGACATCTATTTCCTTATTTGAATCTAATTCAAATTTAATAAATATATTTTCTTTAATGTATCTTAATACATTAATAATTTCTTTAATATTTAAAGCATCATATACAATAAATATGTTTTTGCCTCATTTAATATATCAAATATATTAAATTTTAATTCGTACATTTCAAAATTTCTCTCAACGAAATTGATCCCTATTTGTTTATATGAGCTAGTAATGGGACCTTATGGACCTACAAATTATAAGCTCCAATGATACAAAATTAATTAATTAAACTCTTAATTAATTAATTTTCATTCATTAACTATATGTCACTCCACTATAGACCTAGAATTGTACTCTTATGCACTGTATGACAAGTTGTGTCCATGAATATAATCACTACATGCAAGTCAATCCTTCACGAGTTGTTCGTAATTACAGTTGGGTCAAAAGTTTGTTTTACTCTTGTAATTACAACTTGCACTTTAAGTACCTCTAATCCTCTAATGAATAATTTTTTTATGATCTAACCATAAACTAAGTCCCTCTTGGGCCAGTGAGAGGGTGGAGCCCCATTGTTTAAGTCCCGAAATCAGCACTTAAGGGAATTGCTTATCTACATACCCTATAAGGGATTTAGTGAATTCCATCTTGTGAGATTATGTTCCCAGTTCCCTATTTGGTTAAGTCCCCAAAATGGTAGGTATATTGAATCGGCTACAAAAGCCACTCTCACCCATGCAAATCAAAGGACAAGCTCTCACAGGTAGGAGTTCATAACTCACTCAGGATTAAGATCGAGTCGCATATGATCAACATGATGAAATATTAATCTTCTCAATTAACGGATTTATAAAGAGAGATTAAATATTCCGTGGTCTAGTCTTATACAAACTCATTATATAAGATACCCCTACTCACATGTCTTCACATGAACGATTTGGATCAAATTATTTGTAACTATTACAAAGTGGGTCGTATCAATAGTGTTACCAGGATAAGGCACCCAACCTTATCCATATACTATGACCCTTTAGGTTATTTCTTGAATATGATCCTCTCGTATGTCAACACATATTGTTCAAGATTACACTAATAACCTTGGATTTTTCATATAATGGATAATATTATATTCTAAATAAAATAATCAAAATTATTAACAATTATTAAATAAATCATTAATTACGAGGTTTTATGACATAAATCCCAACAAGATTTACTTCTTAGGAAATTCACATCTCTGAACCCCCTAAGAAGTTTAGCTCATAATTAACTCAAAAATTCAAAACAAAACCTTGAATTAAATTCCATGCCAAGAAAAGTTAACTAATAACCTATTTGAAACCAAGAGAAATAGAATTATGGAACTTTGCTTGTTGTATTACTGAAATGTGAAGATGAAGACTAATTAGAAATAACAATTACACATCCCCTTCCCAGAATAAAGATCCTGGAACAAACCCATGAAATAAACAACTTCATAGGAAGCAAATGTTCAAGCTAAAATCTGAGACAAAACTCATGAAGAAAGAAATTCTAGAAAAATACCCATCAATAGTTTCACCAATCTAAACTCAATTCAAAAGCTTAATATAGTAGGTAAGGAACAAAAAAAAAAAAAAACATGAGAATTACAACCAAATGAACTAAAACAAAAATTGAATTAAAAACAGGGCAATTTAACCAACCATGCAAGCCATTATTCATAAATCTTCCCTTAATCTCCAATCGACTCAATCTCTCAACTATTTCTAGGAAGAGATTGAGTCTTAACAACCCAAGTTTTTGCTTGAATTGGACTGAAAAAATTGAATAGAAACATAACAAAATTTGCAACAGAATTTCAGTAAAAATAGAGGAGAAAATTGGAAGAAAAATATAGAAAATTTAGGAAGAAAACCAATGACTTCAACCCCAAAAAACGCCCTCCAAAACCCCCCTAGTTCTCTCATCCTCTTCTTTTCCTTTTGTATGCCTTCATTAGGGTTGAATATTTCCCAGAAATCGTGTTCAACAACCTCTAAATCATGTAGCAAACATAGATTTTCTTTATTGGTTCTGTGAAGGTTCTTTTCGTTTTTGATCTTTTTTTCTGCACTAAAATTGCAACTTCATCTTGCAATTTCAATTATGCAATTTCCACAATTCCTGCACAAAAGAAACTCTTCTTAGTTTATCTTTCTATTTTCTTCATTCTTTCTTTCACATGCACTTCTCACAAGTTATTGATGTTTTTCAAGTATTTTACCAAATTTCTCCTATGATTTCTAAAGCAAAGAAGACATATTTTAAGCTTATGAGCATTAAATAAGCCTTAATTATAAGGCTTATCAACACTCAAAATAGTGGAGTTTGTGTTTTCGGAGGACATGATAGTGAAGGAGCAAACTTCTATGGTATCCTCAAAGAAGTGATTGAATTAAAGTATATTGATAGGAAATGAATTGTTCTATTTCGATGTGATTGGTATGATACAAATCTAAAAAATAATCGAATTCGTCAGACCATCATTTTACAAGCATAGATCCTCGATACTTTTGGTACCAGAACGAACCATTCATTCTCGCCTCCCAAGCACAACATGTAATTTATGTTGATGATATTCAATTAGGTAATGGTTGGAAAATAGTTCAAAGAATTCAACATAGACATTTGTGGGATGTGCGTCAAATTGAAAAGGTTGTGTACCTGAAGTAGATATACATCAATTTGTAGTTGAACATGTTGATTTTGAAATCCAAACATTTGATAGAGATGATGTAAATCCAATTGTAGAACATGTTTGTTTTCTCACTATTTCTCTATAATGGCTTTCATTCTTCTATACAATATGGTTTCCATCTTTCTTAAGAAAACACTTTAATTCTTAACCAATTTCCAAAAACAAAAACAAGTTTTTGAAAATTATTTTTTTAGTTTTCAAAACTTGGCTTGGTTTTTGAAAATACATCTAAAAAGTAGATAAGAAAACATGGAAAGCTATAGGTGGAAGTAGTATTTATAGGCTTAATTTTCAAAAACTAAAAACCAAGAACTCCTAAGGGCCTATAAAACATTTTTAAAGTTCAAAAACTTATTTGACACAAAATTAAAAGTTTAGTAGTTATTAGACATCTTTTTAAAGTTTAGAGGTCTATAAGATTAAACTCTTAAAGTTTGGAGACTGAATTAAATTAAACTTGTAATTTTACATTTTATTATTTTTCTAAAGTTCCAAAATGTCTATTTAGTCCCAAAAAATTCATTTTAGTCTTTATCTTCATTTTTCTTTTAACAAAAGGGATGATGAGACTTCTAAGTATATGGAAAATGTGGCATGTATTGAAGCATATAGATTAATTGAGATGAGTATTATTAGATAAGTGAATGTTAATTAGGCAACAAATTTTAAAATAATGACCTTTTAGTTATTTTTTGAAAGTTAAAAACAAAAGTAGATGTCGTTAAACTCAAAAATAAAAAATATAAGGACCAAATTCTTTTTTTTTTAAAGTTCAGAGATTAAAATGTAATAAACTTAAAAATTCAAAAACCAAAATGAAACCAACTTAAAAGTTTAGAGACCAAAGTGAAACATTAAACAATATGTGATAAATTACAAGTTTGATTTCCTAAACTTTCAAAGTTACATTAAGTTTATTTTAAGTCCTTTTGTACTTTAAAAGTAACAAGTCATTGAACTTTGGTGTTATGTCTATTTAGTTAGAGTTTTTTTTTTTAATATTGTATTTTTAAAATATTTTAATTTTAAAACAATTTATTTAAATATTGTAGTTTTAAATCGTCGATGGAGTTCGTCTCTAGAAGAGATAAACTGTACCCACACAGTCGGATGTCCCTTCTTCAAGAGACCCTTTTTCAAGAGACGACATCTACACAAATTAAATGCATATTTAGCCTTAGCATAATGTTATACTCGTGGACATCAGGGCGTAGGGCCTGACTTTGAATTCTAAGAGGCGCAAATTTGCTCCTTTCTTTTTTCCTTTTCCGTTTTACACTTTTTTTTCCTATTTTATTTCTTCTTTCCACTTTTTGTTTTGTTTTTTTTTTCCTTTTATAAAATAAATGAAATATTAGATTTCAATTTTTCTCTTTTCATTTGGAAATTAAAAGTGAACTAATTTTCTTTCTTTTTTTTTCTTTTCAGCTTTTTGTTTTTTTTTCTTTTTTAAAGATATGGAATATTAAGTTGCAATTTTTCTCATTTTGAAAAGAAATTAAAATTTTACTTAATTATTGTTTACACGTTATTTCAACAAAGAAAGAAAAATGAAACACGTGTAAATGAATTTAATTTGTATTAATTTCAATTTAGTGGAGTATAATCTCTAATTTATTCCTCTGATTCTTTCTCTCTCATGTACAATGTCTCGAGAGCTTTGTAGCTTGTTCTCGAATGTATACTTGTCTCGAGGGCTTCACAGCTTGTTCTCGGGTGTAGATTTTTCTCGAGGGCTTCACAGCTTGTTCTCGAATGTAGATTTGTCTCGAGGTCTTTGCAGCTTATTCTCGAATGTGAATTTGTCTTGACGGATTTGCAGCTTGTTCTCAAATGTAGATTTGTTTCGAGGGCTTTGCAGCTTGTTCTCGAATGTGAATTTGCCTCAAGAGCTTTGTAACTTGTTCTCGATCTTTGAAGTCTTCTAGTCTTCAAGGCTCTAGTTAAGAGATTGTCTGATCTTCAAGAGTTTAGAGAGTCTTTTGGTTTTTGTTTCTGAATTCTCTCTAAGTTCTCTAGAGAGTTTCAACTTCTGAACCTCTGAAATGGAGGAGTGAGCTCTCTATTTATAGAGTTCCTGAAGGCCTCCAGGTGGGCTTGGGCTTGTCAGTCGGACTGGGCCTGGTTAACTTTGGGCTTAACCTTTGGATTGAGCCTAGCTGACTTTATGGCCTAGCCCTTTGGACTTTCGTCTAAAATTAGCCCAATTTTCACATAACCCAATTGTATATTGGGATTCGCCATAATTTAATTTAGGGATCTTTGCCAATTTAATTAATTCCTGATTAAATATAATTTTGTCATCAATGTTGGGTAATGACGTGGCAATTTCTGATTGGCCAAAATTTATATTACAACAAATGCCCCCTTTTCGAGATTTATGCACTAGTATGTGTAAGTGAATCTCGAAAAAGATAATTTGGAATCAAAACTTAAGATGTTTGCTCCTAATTTGGACACTCCATTTGATGTGTCAATATAATCAAAATATAGAATTTGGTTCATAATTTTGATTTTTGTTTGGCAACTTTTTATGCCAATTTATCAAAATATGAATTTGGGTCAATATTTTAATTTTCTTATTTGACATAAAATTTTGATTTGAACTTAGTAGAATTTATGTTCGACCTTAATTCAAATTATGGACTTGGGACAGGGTTAAAATTCTACCAAATTTTTTTACTTGAAATTGGAATAGGATTTGGAGTTCTATCCAACTTTTTTTATTTGAACTTGGAATAAAATTTGAAATTTACTCCAATTTTGATTTGGTATAAAATTTGAATTATGCCCAAATTTTGGTTTTGAATAAAATTCAAATTTTACTTATTTTGAATTTGGAGTAAAATTTGAATTTGGATCTTAACCAAATTTTGATTTGAGGAAATTTGGATTATGCCCAAATTTTGATTTGAGAGATAAAATTGAAATTCTACCATAATTTGACTTCAATAGAATTAATTTTATCTAATTTTTGACTTGGGATAAAATTTAGAATATGCCCAAATTTTGCTTTTTTTTTGAGATAATATTGAAATTCTAACATGATTTTGACTTCGATAGAATTAATTTTATCTAATTTTGATTTGGGATAAAATTTGGATTATGCTCAAATTTTGCTTTGTGAGATAAAATTGAAACTCTACCATGATTTTGATTATGATAGAATTAATTCTATCTAATTTTGATTTGGGATAAAATTTGAATTATGCCCAAATTTTACTTTTTGAGATAAAATTCTACCAAATTTCAACTTGGGATTTGGAATAGAATTTTAATTTGGCTTGCAATCAATTTTTAATTTGAGATAAGATATGCCAAAATTTAATTTGAAATGAAATCCTGCCCAATTTTGGTTTGGATTTTTGAATAGAACTTGAATTTGAGTTTGTAGTCAACTTATCCCAAAATTCAAACTTTAATATCCCAAAATTTGAATCCTGTATGATCTTTGGATTCAAATTGGTTTTGATTTGATCTTCTTGGCCTTATCTTTGAATTCAAATTAGATGTGATTTTATTTTTTCATCCACTATAAATACAGGAGACGAGTCTTCTATCAATTCACATCAACAAAGAATGAGTGGAGTGATAAGCCTTAAAATTAAGGCTTATTTAAATCCTCAATTGCTTAAAAAAAACTCTTGTTTGTCCTAATATTAATTGAAAATGGTGAAAAATTGTTGAAAGAAGGAAATAATGAAATGTGGTAGCTATTGGAAAAGATTTCTAAGTATTATGATTCTTTTGCAGGAATTGCCAAACCAATTGCCAGACCATTGCCAAACCGGCGAATTGGCAATCTTGGAGCAGGAAATGTGAAATTGCTAAATCAGATTGCCAAAGTCTCGTTTGGCAATTTGATTGGCAATCTGGGTTCTGGGCAGAATTCTATGGGCGCGAACAAAGCAAAGATTTTGCACGAATCAAGGGAATTGGAGCATGATTTTTGGGCAATCTTCAACCCTAATGAATGCCTACAAATGAGGAAGAAGAAGAGGAGCCATTAATTGGATTTTGAGGGCGATTTGAAGGACCAATTTTCGTGGGTTTTTGGGTTTTTAAAAAAGGAAAGAATTTTGCATTAAACCCATTTCAAGATTCTTCAATTACAGCCCGATTTGGAGGAAATTAAGCACGATTTTTGGGCATTCTTCAACCCTAATGAAGGCCTATAAATAGGGAAGAAGAAGAGGAGCAAAGGAAGAAAAATTCGGAGTCGTTTTTGGGAGTTTTTGCTCGTGGGTTTTTTCACGTTTTTGGCCTCTGTTTTCTGCATTTTTCTGCTGTTTTTTTTTACCAAAATTCTGATGCAATGTAGTTCCATTTGTCCTTCAATCCTTCTAGTCCAATTCAAGTGAAAAGAAGTCGATTTGGAGGCGAATTGGAGGACGTTTTGGAGCCAATTTTCTTCTGTTTTCTGCAGTTTTCTGCAGTTTTCTGCATTGCTTTTTTCGTTTCTGTTTTTGTTTTGTTATTGCTGTAATGTAGTTTTGTTTTCCTTCAATTTATCCCATCCAATGAAAGTGAAGAAGTTGAAGTTTTAATTCAGTTTTTGGAGGCATTTTCTTCAATTAATTTCGTGGTTTTTTTTTTTTTGGTTGTCCTTCCTCTGTTTTTCTTTTTTTTTTTTCTCTTCTTCGTTTTTAGCTGCTGTAAACACTTTTAATTTTGAGTTGGTAGAAAGCCATGGCAGAAGGTATAAGACAAAGAAATTACCAATTTGACCTTGTATTTTAACTTTATTACCCTTATTTACTTTTGCTTGCATTTTTAGGAAAAACCAATTTGCAATTCATAAGTTATTGCCTTATTTAATTTCATTATGAAATATTTCTTTAAATTTAGTTTTATGTTTTTCATTAAAAATATGAGCTAAAACTTTTTAGGGGGTTCAAGGATGTGAATTCCCTAAGAAGTAAATGTAGCCAAAATTTCAATGAAAACCAAGCCTACATCTCAATTGTTTGCTTGTGTTGATTTAATTTCCGCTGAAATCCTAAATTGATCAATTAGGGTTTCAACTCAAGCTTAGATCTAATACCGACAGGGTTAGTGACAAGCGGATTTCACACAAGTAATGGAGTAAAAGAGCTTAGACATAAGCCATTCCTTACCCTAGACATAGGGATTAAGGACTCCAAGACCCATAAAATTGTGAGCCAAAAATCATCTATGATGGAGGGACTATAGACATATAGAGCCCCCACTTAGCCTCCTAAAAAAACCCAATTTTGAGGTAATAGGAGATGCAATTTTGGTTTACAATTGAGTGTGGAGTAGGTTGGAATTGCAATTTTGGTTTGCAATTACGACTTAGGGTAATTACATTCTTGAGCCCCATCCTTTATAATTTCATTCTTAAGTTCATCCAAATTGCCATTTTATATTGCCAATTTAGATTAGCAATTTAATTATGCAATTTTAGTCTTTCGCACATTGCCATTCTGGATTAGCAATTGGAGTAGCAATTTTTGTTATTTTCAACATTGCCATTATGGATTAGCAATTGTATTAGCAATTTCAATTTTCCACCAACAACTTGATTTTTCCATTTTTACTTTTCAAACTTGCAATTTGCCTTACACTTTTGCAAAACAAAATCTTTGTTACTCCGTTCCCTGTGGGATTCGATACTTGGTACTCAGATACCATTTTATATTACTTCGATCGCATGCGCTTGCGTGAACACCGATCAAGTTTTTGGCGCCGTTGCCGGGGAACGGCAGTTTTAACAAAAATTTTGTTTTAGCAAAAATTGTAAGAAAAGATTGCAACAATTTCTCCCATCTGCAGGAGGAGCTCGATTTCACTTGTTGAGGGAGAGAAATTTTAAAAAGACACAACATAGGGTTGATTGCTTAAGAAAATCCACAAGATGGAAGGAGACATCATTGCAGCATTGAGCGCACAAGCTTCATCTTTAAGCTACATGATGGAAACATTGATGATGAGAAATCCTATAGCTTCTTTTAACCCTATCTCTTCTATTTCTTGTGTTTATTGCAAAGGAAGTCATTCATTTGAAAATTGTCCTTACAATCCTGATTCCTTGTGTTATGGATTTCTACCCAGGTTTACAAATCAACATCAGTACCAGTGCTTCCAGCAAGGGAAGATGATTCCAAAAGAGCCAAGCATCGAAGAACTCGCGAGGGAATATAGAGCAAAGAACGATGTTGTAATGCAAAGTCAAGCTACATCTCTACGAAGTTTGGAAATCCATGAGGAACAAATTGCAGATGAATTGCAGAACAGGTTCGAAGGAAACTTGCTCAAGGATATAGAGACTTCAAAAGAAGAAAAAGAAGAATGCGAGGTGGTGTCACTTAGAACAGAATCGGAACATAAAGACCTTGAACTCCCAATAGAAGCAAGAAGCGCTCCAACAATTGACTACATTAAGGAGCCAAAAGGGAGAGAAGAAACCAAAGAAAAACCACCTCAAGAAGAGAAGGAAGAACAAAAGGAAGTTGTAGTGAGCGATACAGTTGCAATTCCACTGCAATTGACATCCAAAGTGCTCCCGATACTAGAATGCCCTGTTTTCGCTTATTGCAGTTTGCAGGAAATGCAAAATCAAGAAGAATGCAGAAAGGAGAGCATGAAGGATGACAACATGCAGTTTGCGACATGGATTGCACCCACAATTTTTACTTCCAAAGAAACATATAAATCTCTTGAGTCATCAAAGCTCGTTGTGATCAAAGCACCTCAACTACGAATGAAATCTCGTCCAACATCGAGACCTAGGTGCAAAATGAAAGAACACAATTGCGGTCTCACTGCTGGAATTGGATAAGTCACCTTGTCTTTCTTTTACGTTAAAATTATAAATAAAATAAAAAAAAAAAAAAAAAAAAAAAAAAGAGAAAATTTCAACTTTTGAAATTCCAACATGAATGAAGAAGTTAATTCAGAAAAGCTCTGTCTAAGGAAAATCCTGTCTAGGCTGAGGTACTTAAGTTGACCGTTAGGGAACACCTCTACCTGGGGATTTACCTGAGAGTTTGATGAATCAACTTTGAGTTCAAAAAAAATTGGAATTTCCAAAAGGTAACTTTGCATTGAGATAAACTGTGTGAACTTTTTGATGCTCTACTTTTGAGTTGTAGGAAAATATAAGAAGAAAGAGCGGGAGGAAGAAATTGTAGTCGCAATTGCGAAAGCAAATTGCAATTGCAGTTTCAGGAGAATTCTTTGTCAAAGACTCCAACAACCTCAAGGATAGTGATTGCAACAACACATTTTTCTCTGCATAGGGGAGTCTCTCTTTAACCTATCTTTCCAGCTTTGTTAATTGTTATGTTTTTAGTTTGAGGTTTAGTTAAGTTCTTTTATGCTTATTTAGTTTATTTGCTTCATGAATTCTGGAAAAGAAAAAAAAAAAAATTTTGCTCCTCGCACAAGCATGCCATAAAAATCATGTTTCAAATCAAATTTACAAATTGTTTTCTTTGGTGTTTTGTTAAAAAGCTCTTAATGATGTTACATAGAGTTTTCTCAACTTTCAAGTGCTTTCACACACAACTTCAAGTTTTCAAAATCATAAAACTTGATAAATTCTTTTTCTCTATAAAACATTCGAACCCAAACTTCCCTTGTGTTTATCCCATCTAATGGACTTAGGAGAGTTTAGTTTCGATGTGTAGCATGTTAAGTGGCCCAACTATGTACCCCAACCCCTGTTCTTCTAGTTCTTAGTCAATGAGGACATTGACCCATTTAAGTTTGGGGGGGTGAGTTTTGTAATACTATTGTTGTAATATTATATTGTTGTAACAGTATTTCATTGTAATAGTATGTCGTTGTAACAGTATGTTGTTGTAATATTATGTTGTCGTTGTAACAGCTGCTAGGATTAAAAAAAAAAAAAAAAAAAAAAAAAAAAAAAAAAAAACCTTCGATACTCCTCCTTCTAGAGTTAATTGAGTAACCAGAGGCAGTCATGACACCCATGATTTCCTTTGCATGAAAGGTTAACTTAGGAAGTGAGTATGTGAAAACGGTCTTAGCAGTGATTTGTGCTCGTAGTCAACTACTTTCACCACAAAGTGTTAGTAAGTTGGAACGAAGGTACAAGTGACAGTAAGACTCTCTAAAAAAAAGAAAAAAAAAATGAAACCTAGCAGCAGCTTTACATAAGTTTGGGGGAAAAATGCTTGTAATGTGAGTGAACTTAGCTTGAACAAAGAAGACTACCCTAGACTCTATGACTATGACTTAGGTAGGATAAGCATAATAGGTGAGTTTGCATAAGAATGTTTTATCTTGAAAAAGAAAAGTAAAAGTTTTATGTGAGGAAATCTTGAAATTGTGTAAAGTGTTAAAAGTTTGAGACCTCTCATGAACAATATTTTCCTTTTCAAAAACACCATTTGAAATCATTTTGTGAAGTGTTTGCTTGTGTTTGTTGCTATTTGTTTCTAATTGCTTGAGGACAAGCAATATCTTAAGTTTGGGGGTGTGATAAGCCTTAAAATTAAGGCTTATTTAAATCCTCAATTGCTTAAAAAAAACTCTTGTTTGTCCTAATATTAATTGAAAATGGTGAAAAATTGTTGAAAGAAGGAAATAATGAAATGTGGTAGCTATTGGAAAAGATTTCTAAGTATTATGATTCTTTTGCAGGAATTGCCAAACCAATTGCCAGACCATTGCCAAACCGGCGAATTGGCAATCCTGGAGCAGGGAATGTGAAATTGCTAAATCAGATTGCCAAAGTCTCGTTTGGCAATTTGATTGGCAATCTGGGTTTTGGGCAGAATTCTATGGGCGCGAACAAAGCAAAGATTTTGCACGAATCAAGGGAATTGGAGCATGATTTTTGGGCAATCTTCAACCCTAATGAATGCCTACAAATGAGGAAGAAGAAGATGAGCCATTAATTGGATTTTGAGGGCGATTTGAAGGACCAATTTTCGTGGGTTTTTGGGTTTTTAAAAAAGGAAAGAATTTTGCATTAAACCCATTTCAAGATTCTTCAATTACAGCCCGATTTGGAGGAAATTAAGCACGATTTTTGGGCATTCTTCAACCCTAATGAAGGCCTATAAATAGGGAAGAAGAAGAGGAGCAAAGGAAGAAAAATTCGGAGTCGTTTTTGGGAATTTTTGCTCGTGGGTTTTTTCACGTTTTTGGCCTCTGTTTTCTGCATTTTTCTGCTGTTTTTTTTTTACCAAAATTCTGATGCAATGTAGTTCCATTTGTCCTTCAATCCTTCTAGTCCAATTCAAGTGAAAAGAAGTCGATTTGGAGGCGAATTGGAGGACGTTTTGGAGCCAATTTTCTTCTGTTTTCTGCAGTTTTCTGCATTGCTTTTTTCGTTTCTGTTTTTGTTTTGTTATTGCTGTAATGTAGTTTTGTTTTCCTTCAATTTATCCCATCCAATGAAAGTGAAGAAGTTGAAGTTTTAATTCAGTTTTTGGAGGCATTTTCTTCAATTAATTTCGTGTTTTTTTTTTTTGGTTGTCCTTCCTCTGTTTTTCTTTTTTTTTTTCTCTTCTTCGTTTTTAGCTGCTGTAAACACTTTTAATTTTGAGTTGGTAGAAAGCCATGGCAGAAGGTATAAGACAAAGAAATTACCAATTTGACCTTGTATTTTAACTTTATTACCCTTATTTACTTTTGCTTGCATTTTTAGGAAAAACCAATTTGCAATTCATAAGTTATTGCCTTATTTAATTTCATTATGAAATATTTCTTTAAATTTAGTTTTATGTTTTTCATTAAAAATATGAGCTAAAACTTTTTAGGGGGTTCAAGGATGTGAATTCCCTAAGAAGTAAATGTAGCCAAAATTTCAATGAAAACCAAGCCTACATCTCAATTGTTTGCTTGTGTTGATTTAATTTCCGCTGAAATCCTAAATTGATCAATTAGGGTTTCAACTCAAGCTTAGATCTAATACCGACAGGGTTAGTGACAAGCGAATTTCACACAAGTAATGAAGTAAAAGAGCTTAGACATAAGTCATTCCTTACCCTAGACATAGGGATTAAGGACTCCAAGACCCATAAAATTGTGAGCCAAAAATCATCTATGATGGAGGGACTATAGACATATAGAGCCCCCACTTAGCCTCCTAAAAAAACCCAATTTTGAGGTAATAGGAGATGCAATTTTGGTTTACAATTAAGTGTGGAGTAGGTTGGAATTGCAATTTTGGTTTGCAATTACGACTTAGGGTAATGACATTCTTGAGCCTCATCCTTTATAATTTCATTCTTAAGTTCATCCAAATTGCCATTTTATATTGCCAATTTAGATTAGCAATTTAATTATGCAATTTTAGTCTTTCGCACATTGCCATTCTGGATTAGCAATTGTATTAGCAATTTCAATTTTCCACCAACAACTTGATTTTTGCATTTTTACTTTTCAAACTTGCAATTTGCCTTACACTTTTGCAAAACAAAATCTTTGTTACTCCGTTCCCTGTGGGATTCGATACTTGGTACTCAGATACCATTTTATATTACTTCGATCGCGTGCGCTTGCGTGAACACCGATCATGGAGCTTCACATTGAGGAATGGGGAATAGGCAAGTCCCAAAATTTGATTTTTTTTTTTTTAGTGTGTATGGCAAACACACTCTTTTTTTCTTTAGATTTTTTTTTTGTTTTTCCTTTTCTTTTCATGTTTTTTTTTTTTTAAAATGAACTTAATTTGTGAGACTTGCAAATATTTTCCTTGTAATAAAAAATCTTCATCCACTAAAAGGATAAACGATAGGTAATTTTCTCTTTCTGTAAAAATAATATATATATATGCCAAATATGCAAGAACTTAGTCAACTTATTAGGAAACCCCAAAAAGTAACAAATTCCCTAAAGTCATTAACTCTAACAAACGTCAAAGTTAATGCTAATTACTTAAACAATTTTGACGAAACCATTACAAATTATTTAGATAAAAGCATTAAGTGCTTTGGAATGACCAAGATAACCAATTAGATAAAATAACTTTAATCTAATTAAGATGCTCCTTAATTCCTAGAATTAAACATGCAAGCTATGCAATTATGGAAACCCATAAAACACACACATGTAATAATCCTAACACTACAAGGTTCAATCAACACGACAATTACAGATCATGCATCATGAATAGCAATCAAGCATATAAAGCGATCGAGGCGTCAATTCAATCAAAAATACATGCTCATAAAATAAATATAGGAATCAAAGAAATACTTGCAAATATAAGAAAATTAAATTAAGTTCAAGCCTCACAACATTGCAATTGGTTTACAACCGACCTTTGAATCGGAAATGTGGAGTTTTGCCAAGCATCGTGATAGCATATCTCCCGTTAAACATGGTTCGATTTGCTACAATAAAAGTGTGAAAGTAGAAGAAGAAAAGCTCTCAAAAGCCCTCTCTAAAAGTCTAAGCAAAAGAGGTAAAAGTCCTTGGGCTAAAGTGAAAAAGTACTATAAATAGGACTTGGGCAGCGTTGAGACGCCAAGGGTGGCATTGAGACGATGCCCTTGCGATTAAGGAAAGAATAATCACTTATTTTGTGTGGTGTTGAGCGGCGTCGAGACGCTACTAGCATTGAGCAAGCCAAACTGCAGCATTGAGCAAAAACAGTAGCTTAGCGTTGAGCAACGTCAAGTCTGGCGTTGAGACGCTGCTGGCGTTGAACATAGGTTTGAGCGGCGTTGAGACGCTGCTCCCTAGACATATTTGGTAATTTTGCTCTAACTTTTCGCTCAGGTATCCGAATGACCTCCGGTTTGGCTCGTTTGAATCGTTATTCGACATAGAGTCTCCAAATATGTTTTTGCTCGAATCCCTACAAAATAAACATGAAAACACATAAAAATCCAACTAACAAGAGTTAAGTGTGATTAAATAAAACTTTATACGTTCTATCACATATGTTAACTACCACCTCATTATTTCATTTAGGTCAATTAACATCAACTTTACTAGGGACCATTTAGAAACTAATTTCAAACTTCATGGACTAATTAGAAATCAAATTCAAACTTTGGAGACCTAACATGTAAGTTTTAAAACCTCAATGACCAAATAGAAATAGAATTTAAATCTCAAGAACCAAAAGTGTTAATTTTAAAAATCGAATGACCAAATAGAAACTAAGATCAAATGCTATGGATCAAAAGAAAGTAAATTTCATTTTTGGTCTTTTATTAATTCAATTTTGATCTTTGAATTTTCAAAATATTTATGTTAGTTTCACTTAAAAAGAATGATTATTTTGTTGGTTCTAATACATGCATACATTAATACACGTGCCTGAAATTAAGTTATCCATCAATTACTTCTCAAAAGAAAAATGTATCCATCCATTGAAACAATTCACAATCAACTAACGAGAATGATCAAAATAATTATTATTATTATTATTTTTTTAATTTAGGAACTAAAATAGATATCTTAAAATAAGATCACATGGTCATGGATGAATCGTGCTTGCAATGTATGAATTAATATGATCTCATGCACAAATATTTTATTGCATTTTACCCAATTAAACAGTAAATTTTGTTTGAGGGACATTAGGTTATTGGATATTTTGAAAGTTAAAAATTAATAAAGGTAGACGTTTGAATATCTTAGGATTCAGTTTTCATATCAACTTAAAATAAGGACAAAAATCAATATCAATTCACTTTTAATTTGTCAATTCAAGCCTAGCTTAGTGGATAAAAGCACTAATTATTATTTCAAAAGTAGATAGTTCGATCATCTACCTTATAATGATTAAAAAAAAGAAAAAATAAATCCACTTTTCTGATATTAATGATGTATCTTCCAAGTTGGTGGACATGGAAAAAAGCTAAGCGAGGTCAAGTCAAGGTCAAGTTGTCCTTAGTTTCCAATTAATTCCACTTGGAAAAGTTACCAATTCAAAAGCATGTTAAGAGAACTTTAATTCAATAGTCAAATTTGTATAAGTTGATTGTGACTAATTATGATTATAATTTTTAACATCCGGTCATATTAATTCAAAATGTAAACTCATTAAATAAAAATTTATTAATATTGGTTTTTAGTTCAAATAAGAGGTAAGAGTAGGAGTTTCAAAGTTTCAAAAAAAAAAAAAAAAAGAGTAGGAGTTTCAAATTTTTAAATTTTAGTTTACTACTTTTAAGTTAAGGCTCAAGTTGATTAATATCTGTACCAAATATTTAACATGACAATAATTATCCTACCTTTTGAAATTATAATATATCACAAATTTTTATTTAAAAAATAAAATGTCCTAATCTCACCCCTTTTTTTTTTTTTGAAAATATGTCCTAATCTCACTTGAAAACCTAAAAATGACAAGAGAAGAAAGTGCTGGAAGGCCATGCCATCAAATTTATTATAAAGAGAAAGACTCAATCCAACCTCATTTGTTATTTACTATGGCTTTTTTATCTACCTTAAAGATCATAAATTGAAACTCTTACTCATGTTTTTGTGACATAATATTATAAAGAAAGAGGGAGGGAGGGGGACTCATTTGCTAATTACCCGTAAAGAGTGGGGGATAATTTTTAATAAATACTGTATTTGTAAGAAGTTTGTAAGAAGTAGAAAAATTATACTAGTATGTTCTCCAATATTTTCTATGCTGAATTTCTTTTCAAACTTATTTTAGATGTGAATTCAAGATTTTAAAAGTTTCAAACTTATTTTAGATGTGAATTCAAGATTTTAAAAGTTTGATGGATTTACCTGTGAACTTGACATCTCTAATTTAAACACTTGTTTAAATAATGTTTTTCAAACTATGTTCATTTAGTGGTTTTAATTTAAAGACTTGTGTGTTTGGTTACATCTTCTTAAAAGTGATTTTAATCACAATTTTGTTTGATTGCACAAAGCAATTCCACAAATATCAAATTACCATAAAGAAAAGATGAGAAGATGAAATAGAAGAGAAGAAGATGAGATGCTTTGCATTTGAGGGTAATTTTGTAATTTAAACATTCTTTCGATTTTCTTTTTAATAGGAAGAGTTTTTTTTAAGTGATTCTAAAGTGATTCCCTCTAGAATCACTTGTTTTTTTATAAACACATTTAAACTAATTATTGAAAGGCTACTTATAAAAAATACCCATGAACTTTGTCCCTTGTTTAAAAAGCATTCCTATTCTTTCAAAAGTTACAATATTACCCTTGATATTTCATAAACATTTCAAAAGGGAAATTTGCACAGATGACTCACTTTCACGCGTATCGATGCCATTTGACCCGTGTTTTGAAATTAATGACATATGACTCTTTCCGTACTTTGCATCCCGTCCAAATTACCGTGAGGGCATCGTTGCTCTAGCTTTTCTCGCTCTCGCTCTAGATCGTTCTCGCTCTCTCTCTAGCTCGTTCTCGCTCTCGCTCTAGCTTGTTTTCTCTCTTGCTCTAGATTGTTCTCGCTCTAGCTCGTTCTCGCTCTCGCTCTCGCTCTAGCTTGTTTTCTCTCTTGCTCTAGATTGTTCTCACTCTCGCTCTAGTTCGTTCTCGCTCTCGCTCGTTCTCGCTCTCTGTCTAGCTCGTTTTATCTCTTGCTCTAGCTTGTTCTCGCTCTCGCTCTAGCTCATTTTCTCTCTTACTCTAGCTTGTTCTCGCTCTCGCTCTTGCTCTAGCTCGTTCTCGCTCTCGCTCTAACTCATTCGCGCTCTCGCTCGTTCTCGCTCTCGCTCTAGCTCTTCTCTGAGGTAATTTTTTCTTGTCTTTTTTTTTCTCCAGATTTTCAACCACTCATTTGAGTGAGAGCGAGAGCGTTTCTGCCTACGAGAGCGTGAACAAGCAAGACCACCTCATACTATCCTCATGTGTAATTTTGCACACTATGTCACGTCAGAATGGGTCATATTTCATTATTTTCAGAATGCAGGTCATCAGTCATTAAAGCATTGGAAAACGGGTCATCCGTACAAAAACCCCATTTCAAAACTACTATTGGCATAAAAATTTGTTAGAATGTTGGATAGAAAATCAATGTGACAATGACCTGGAACGATGTGGCAGTGACTAGAACGTTGGATTAAAAATCGATGTGGAGATGACCTAAAATGACGTGATGGTGACTAGGATGTTTGTCTAGAATAAATCTGAAATAACGACATTCAGACACATCAACTTTTTGTTTAACATTCTATCGATTCTTCTAGTCCAAGAGTAGTTTTGAAACATTTATGAAAAATAAAGTGTAATATTGCAATTTTTAAAAGAATATGAGTATTTTTTAAACAATGAGCAAAGATCAAGAATATTTTCTATAATTTAGGCCTCATTTGATAACCATTTTGTTTTTAGAAATTGTAATTATTTTCTCATCAATTCTCTACAATAAGTTTCATATTTCTTAAGAAAACATTTGAATTCTTAGTCAATTTCCAAAAACAAAAACTACTTTTTGAAAACTATTTTTTTTAATTTTCAGAAAACCTATGTACAAACTAGATAACAAAACAAGGAAACCCATAGAAAAAGTATTTATAGGCTTAATTTTCAAAAACTAAATGGTTATCAAATCGGGACCTTAAGCTTTTATAATTTAGCCTTTAATTATTTCAAAAGTATATATATGTATATTTCAAATACTCTAGATTTTCTTTAAAAATATTTTTAGTCCTTCATAATCACTTACAAAGTTAAACCAAACACGCCCTTCAAATGTATCCCAATGAATGTACAGCTATAAAGAATAGACTTTCCACAACTTCATGTTTAGTCCCCATTTTACCAAAAAGATGGGGCCTATTTTTAGTCTCCTCCCCGCTCCATACTCCACACCAAATAAATTCTCAGCTTCAACTATCTTGATATATCATTGGATTTTGAAGAACTTGTAGCCCAATAAAAGTGCTTTTCATCCATGGGTTCTCCCAATTTTATAATCTTTTTCATTTGCTATTACTTTCTATTTCTTCACTATTCTCAAGCTGCTCTTCATCCTCCCTTTGACAATACCACTGATCAGGAAGCTCTGCTTTCCTTCAAATCTTCACTCATTGACCCACATGGCGCCTTGGATTCTTGGCATCCAAACACTTCCTTCTGCAAATGGCATGGAGTCCTCTGCAACCCAATCAAGCGCCGAGTCATCGGTCTTCGACTTGGAGATCACTCGCTCGCTGGACCAATTTCTGCTCACCTCACCAACCTTTCATTTCTTCGCCTTCTTGAGCTGCAGAGGAACAACTTCTCCGGGAGAATTCCAGTGGACATTCATCGCCTTTTTCGGTTACGAGTTTTGAACTTGAGTTCCAACAGCCTTCATGGAACCATTCCACCATCTTTGAGTCGTTGTTTGATGCTTCGTGTCGTTGATGTTTATGGGAATGAGCTTCATGGTAGAATTCCATCTGAATTGGGTAGCTTATCAGAACTTCAAGATTTGAATCTTGGCCGGAATAACTTCTCAGGAACCATCCCATCCTCATGTGGTAATCTTTCTTCTCTCAACAAGTTGAATGTAGTTACAAATAATTTGGAGGGTCCAATCCCACTTGAAATGGGTCGTCTCAATCGACTCTGGTATTTACATCTAGGAGATAACAAAATCTCTGGCAGTTTTCCTACCCAACTGATGAACATTTCTTCCTTGAATATGTTTTCTTTAACAATGAATCGTTTTTCTGGTAAACTTCCATCTCATTTGTTCATTGCACTGAGTAATCTTTCCATTGCGTTTTTTGGAGCAAATCTGTTTGATGGCCAAATCCCTGAATCACTTTCTAATGCCTCCACCCTCGAAAAACTTGACCTATCAGTTAACCAGATTTCAGGAGAAATTCCTTCACTTTGGAAGCTAGAAAAGATTCATGAGCTGAATCTTGAAATAAATTACCTAACAAGCGATGGAAAGGACGGTCTCAACTTTATTACTTCACTTACCAATTCAACTCGCCTGACAATGTTGTCTGTGGCCACAAATTCACTCACGGGTCAGCTTCCTCGGTCCATTGGAAACTTGTCAACTCATCTTTATGAGCTTCTAATGGCAGAAAACCAGCTTAGTGGAAGCATTCCTGAAGAAATAGGAAATTTGGGTGGTGGTCTCATCGCTGTATCCTTACCATCAAATTCCTTCACAGGGAACATTCCTTCTTCATTAGCAAACCTCAAGAACTTGCAGATACTATCTTTAGAATCAAATTTTCTTTCAGGCCCCATCCCTGAAACATTTGGTAATCTAAGTGACCTCTCTCAGTTCTTAGTCAATGATAACAACTTAAGTGGCAAAATTCCTCTAAGTTTGACAAACTGTGAGCGTCTCCTCATTTTTGATCTATCAGAAAATGGGTTGAGTGGGAACTTACCGAAAGAGATCTTTAGCTTCGCAAATCTTTTAGAATTCAATGTTTCAGTTAACAATTTGACAGGTTCTTTGCCTTCTGAAATTGGCAAGTTATCGACGGTTCAACAATTGGATGTCGCCATAAATCAACTCTCTGGACCCATTCCAGACACAATAGGCAACTGCTTGAATCTCGAGTACTTGATCATGTCTAGCAATTCTTTCGAAGGACCAATTCCCAAGTCATTGGCCAATTTGAAAGATGTAAATTTCATAGACATTTCATCAAACAGGTTGTCTGGAAAAATCCCTTCTCTTGATGGCCTCCAATATCTCCAATCCTTGAACCTCTCTTCCAATAAACTACAAGGAGAAGTACCGAAAAGTGGCATATTTCTCAACATATCAGCCGTATTTCTGTCCGACAACCCCGAGCTTTGCGGCGGCATAGTTGAGCTTGGACTACCAAAATGCCCTGTTGGCTCAACTGGCAAAAGAAAATTTGGGAAATTAATTGCAGGAGTTGTTGTAGGAGGAATTGGTCTATGCATCGCAATTACTTTTGTTTTTTTCTTCTTGGCAAGAAGGAAACCAGTTGCCAAAATGGCGACGGATGTGACATTATTCGAAGGGCCTCACAGACAATATTCATACTATGAATTGAAACATGCAACAGGGGATTTCGCCAATGAAAATTTGATCGGAAAGGGGAGCTTTGGATCCGTTTACAAAGGCGTAATGAGAGACGGAAATTCAATCGCCATTAAAGTAATCGACTTAGATCATCGAGGTGGAATGAGGGGTTTTCTTACCGAATGTGAAGTGCTCAGAAACATAAGGCATCGGAACCTCGTGAAGATCCTCAGTGCTTGTTCCAGCTTGGATTTCAAGGCGTTGGTTCTGGAATTTATGGCGAATGGGAACTTGGAAACTTGGCTCCACAAAAGAGGAGATGGCCGATCAGAACGATGGCTGACTCTGAAACAAAGAATAGACATAGCTTTAGATGTAGCGGCTGCAATGGAGTATCTTCACCATGGATTAGAAACTGCTGTGGTTCATTGCGATCTGAAGCCGAGTAATGTTCTTTTGGATGAAGACATGACGGCCCATGTTGCAGATTTTGGGCTCGCAAGATTGCTTCAAGTTCATGGCGATTCTACAAGCCATAGTCAGAGCATTACTAGTGGGCTAAGAGGATCTATTGGCTACATTGCCCCAGGTATCATTTTATATATATTTCATTACATATCCATTTTTTAGGTTAAGATTTGAGTCAGTTTTGGATATTTAATTAGATTGTAAAAGAATTTCAATGACATCCTTATTTTCCATTGTCATTTACATAGTTTTTTTTTTTGAGACGATGTGGTTTACATAGTTATTCAAATATTAACATGACATGTTGATTGAACTAATAAATGATAATTTAACACTATGAAGTACAACAATAGAATATGCTCTTAAAAAAGAATTTAGATAGGCAAGCTAAAAATATTTGATGGATTGAGTGGGTGGAATACATTTCAAAGTATTTTTTTTTCTTTTTTTTTTTTTTGTTCTCTACTTTTTTTAATTCATGTGGCTCATTCCCATGTGACATTAATTGTAGCATACTGTCAAATTATCACTTGTAATCTAAGTAAGGTAGCATACTGTCAAATTATCACTTGTAATCTAAGTAAGGTCGAGACTTGCTAAAACCAAAATCAAGAGTTCATGAACGTAATTGGAAATTTGTTTTAAATATAAGGGACTACGTAGAAAACCTTCTATATATATCTTTGTCAAGATGCAAATGTAGTCGTACATATGCTAGACAGGAAATGAATAAATTTGTAGATATATAAAAAAAAATACCATATATATGTTAGTTTATGAAATCTTTCGAGTAAAGTCCAACAACTAAAATCATATAAATTTAGGTTTAACTTAAGATTGCTATGAATATAAGTAGTAAGACGTTGAGTAATAAGGTACAATGATTAAAGTGATAAGTTAATCTTTTTCTTTTTCATGCAGAGTATGCGTATGGTGTTGAAATATCAACAAAGGGAGATGTTTATAGTTATGGGATTCTTCTTCTCGAAATGCTTACTGGAAGAAGCCCAACAGACGAGATATTTAGTGGAGAAATAAACCTTCAAAGATGGGTAGAAGTTGTCATTCCAAATATGGTGATTGATATTTTGGATGAAAGATTGAAAGAACTTTCTTTTCACATTAACATAGAAGATCATCTAGTTTTTATTTTAAATATGGGTCTAAAATGTACAAATGAGTCACCAAACGAAAGACCTGAAATGAAAGAGGTGTATGCAACAATGAAAAGGACTCAATCCTTACTATTCAAGTAAGGCTCTTCCACATTGTAGGAAGTTGGGAGGCCATTCTGTCACTACAGAGTTAGATTATTTGGAAATCAATTATTCTCTTATGTGGAAAAATTTTCAATACTATAATAATATAAATATTATTCTCAATTTTTGTTTTTGTTTTTTTTTTAAGTTGTTCAACAACATGTGGAGGAGATTCGAATCTCTAACCTCTTGGTTGAGAGCATGTGTCTTAACCAGTTGAGTTATGTTTAGGTTGGCTCTCATTTATTATCGTTATTTAAGAATGACATGAAGTCCAACAATATTAGAAAATTATTGAAAAAAATCAATTTTTACCCCTATACGTTGCCTTGAATCTTGAGAATGATATGGAGCCCAATAATATTAGAAAATTATTGGAAAAAAAAATCAATTTTTATCTCCAAACTTTGCCTTAAATCCTCAATAAATGAATTTGAATTGATTTTAAATAGAATCAAGTGAAAATAGTCAAGTCACTAACATGGACTAGATAAGGGTGTGTTTGGTTGGTGATCTAAAAGTATAAATTTTAAAACAAGGGATTCAATAAAAATAGAGTTGTATTCCATGAGTTTGGTAGCAGTTTTAGAAATTGGATCCTAATTTAAATTAAACCATTATTCAAAATGAGTTTTAATAATATATTTATAAACTATAAAACTAGTTGTAGTTACCAACTAAATATTAGGTTGAACTATTAATTAATTTATGAACATGTTTTATCAAACTGAGCCTAAATTTTTAATTTTTGTGTCAATAGGTCCTTAAAATTCAAAAAGATTTAGGTAAAATCTTAGGAGATAAACTTGAGTTTTTCACTAAGATTTTACCTAAATCTTTTTGAATTTTAATTAGAGCTTTAAGTGGGTTTTAAAATTAGGAAAAGAAGGAAAGAAATAGGGAGTAAAACCCTATTTATAGAGAAATTATTCAATGGTCTCCATACAATGAGGTTTTTTCTATCTTGATGATACGTAGTGACTATTAACCAGATGGTTAACTAGCGTTAAGTTTATTTTTTTCTATCTTAAATAAATTCACTTGCTTTTGTCCCAATATTTTAATATGGTTAAATTACAAGATTCTTGATCTTTGAGATTCATGTTTATTTGGTTTAAAGTGTTTTTTTCAAAATAGCTT
The DNA here is from genome assembly GCA_033996785.1 of Trichosanthes truncata. Lineage (NCBI taxonomy): Eukaryota > Viridiplantae > Streptophyta > Magnoliopsida > Cucurbitales > Cucurbitaceae > Trichosanthes > Trichosanthes truncata. The sequence continues at coordinate 56,883,084 of JAWPNB010000003.1, forward strand.
ATTTCTCAAACTCATGTTTGAAAAAGTCATTTTGAGTGGTTGTTAAACGCTATAAATTCTTTTAAAATGATTTTTTTTTAATTAAACACTTGAAAAGTTAATCTAAACACACCTTAGTTGTTGGGCAAGTGGAAATAGTTCCGACGAGAAACAGTTCCAACGAGAAAGAAAATTGCAAGACTAAGACCAGCGACTCGGTGCTTGATTTGGTTGCAGAGTATTCCTTGCCAAAGGCAGAAAGAAGTGTTTGGACGCCAATGCCAAGAATCTGAAACTCTATGTGGGTCACTCGAAACTGAAGATTTGAATTTAAAGGAGAGCATTTTGATCTGTGGTGTTATTGAGGTGGGGATGGAAAGCTTGAGAATGGAGGAGAAGGCCGGTAAGAGAAAATGAAGGGGATTAAAGAGTTGGGGAAATGCATACATCGAGGGAAAAAGGAATTGGACTTCAAATGAGAGCTAGATTCTCTTGAAAAATGAACGAGTCTTGGGACTGTATAAAAGGAGCCAAAATCGTAAATGTTATAAAACCGAAGTTGAATATGCCCAAAATAGAATGCAATTTCCAACAAGCAAATTATAAACAAGCAAGAGAGAATAAGGACACCAAGATATATAGTGGTTCAACCTTTCGATCTACATCTACTTTGAGAACCAGCTTATGAAGATTTTGTAAGGAGCACTGTTAAATCACCAATCAACCCAAAAGCTTAAGCTGATGGGTTATGATAAATTTAATTATATCAACACTCTAACACTCTCCCTCACTTGTGGGCTTGGAAATTTATAAGAGGCCCAACAAGTGGAAATCAATATTAATTGGGGAGGAAATGACATTACAGGGGTTCGAACTCAGGACCCCCTGCTCTGATACCATGTTAAATCACCAATCAACCCAAAAGCTTAAGCTGATGGGTTATGATAAATTTAATTATATCAACACTCTAACAAGCACTAAGTCACAACTTCCAATGTACAAAAGAATCAAACCACTTCAAATCCTGATTTGAGCTCCAATCGAATATCAAGACAAGCCTTCAATATTGCCGGAGAAACAAGACTCACAACCATGCCTTCGACCCAAGAGGCCCATGGAGTTCAAGGACACAGAACTACAACCCACTCCAACCTAAACAGCCCCTTGCCGGCATTCACACCCCCTGAACTGAGATCCACGCTGCTGAACAACCCCTACACCGAGACCCACGGCGTCGACTCACTCTGAAACAGATTCTCAAGCCGCCGTCGACCTCTGAAACCCGAGACCCACGCCCCTGCTGTTCTGAAATAGAGACCCACGGCAATACCCACACCGAAGAACAAAGCCCACGCTTTGTCTCACAACTAAGACCCACGCAAAACGATGATAGGGAAAATTGAAACCCACGGCCTACGACTTCTTTTTCTTCCTCGTGCGAATGCACTGTGTTTTTCGTGTTGTGTGGCTGCTGTACCTTTCCTCTCTCACTCTATCTTCAAATCGTGAACTACCCTAAGAACAAAGAAGATGAGTTAATTTCAAAATTGCCCTTTGTACACATTTACTTAAATGCCTCTATTTTAATTCTAAAATAATTTGTCATTTTAATAGTAAAGGCTGCCTAGTATCATCCATGAATGAGTGACTCTTGGGGTGGCAATTTTTAAAAAGTTGTGATCTTTGGCTTGATTACTTTTTGCTAGGGTAGAAAGATTTATTCGAAAAGATATGAAAAAGAAAGAAGAGCATTGGATCAACTCATACGGACGTAAGAATAGCAACCATACTATACTTGCATCAATTTCATTGAAACACACAAAAACCTAACACTTTTATATATATAAAGCTTTGTTTCGTTGATGCATTGAATAAAGTTCTAAAACCTATTATCATTTTTGAGAAAGAAAGGAATGGATCAAACCGATAAGTGGGCTCCCAATTTATCTAAGACAATCAAAGTCTTAGATGAAAGTTTGAGATTTGGTTTATTAAAAGGAAACAAAAATTTCATACTCAATAGCGTGAATGCAGGGAGTATAGACATAGAAGTACAAGAAATTTTCATATTGAAAGGTGAATTGGGGCATCACTAAGGACAAGAAGGTGTTGGAAAAAGTCTTCAAAATAATGACAATATGTGCACTTGGGCGACCTAGTCAATTGTCTGAAAGTGACCCATGCTATGGAATTGGGAATTTTTTAGAAAAATAGGGGTGTTTTCAAAACATATTACAAAAAACGAACTGATTGAAAAACTATTACAAAAATATGGTGGATTTTTTGTCCATATTCGGGTGCGTCTGTTTGATAGACGCATCCTCTTTGCAATGTATCTTTCAAATAGACGCATTGCTTTTAAAATAGTTTATGCAGACTTACTCGCTAAGTGTTGAACGGGGGAGTTAATGGCTGTAGGGATGCGTCTCTTTAAGAAATGCATTCCCATTGGAAATCCGCGCCGCAGAGATTCACCTACAACACCGACCGCTGATGAGACCTGACGCTGACTACTGCTGAAGTGACCCAATTGACTAATCAGTAGCTTTAATGGGTTTAGTGAGAATGTGTTTTAAGCAAAAATGCATTCTTCCTTACAAACCCCCCCTCCCAACTGTTTTTTTTTTTTTTCACATATTCTCTCCTTCATTTCCATTTTTTTTTCCACAAACTCTCTCATTCCTTTTCATTTTTTCTCTCGGATTTTCTCCTCCTACCTTCCCCTCCGATTTACCTTTGAGAAAGAAAAGCTTCCAACAACATTTTTTTTTCTCTAGCCAACATTACTCTAGTGATTTAAAGAGGTTATGTTATTTATTTTTTATCCTTGTTTTATATTGAATTAGGGTTTATCTTTTTCTTACTATTTTTTTTTTAATTTTTCTTAATAATTTTACAGAAAAAAAATTCATAGAAAGAAGTTGAAGAACATAACTTTCTCCTCATTTTTTTTATTGGACTACTTCGAAAGGTTATAATTTTTACTTAGTACTATTATTTTGCATTGGGCTAACCTTATATATATATATATGTGTGTGTGTGTGTGTGTGTGTGTGTGTGTGTGTGTGTGTGTGTGTTTTTCTACTCAATTTTTTTAATAACCACTTATAGTTGTTAATTTGGATAGAAAAAAAAAATCAAAAGAAAGTTAGAGAAATAAGGTATGTAAAATGTATTTTTATTAATTGTTAATATGTTTGATTTTGTCAACATGCATGATTTAACTCAACTATTTTTGTTCTTATGTTTATTTTATCTTTTATTCATTGGTTCAAGATTCAACTATTTTTTGTTAATAACGAACACATAGAAACCAAATCTTCTAAAGAAGTAATAATGTAAAGTCTTTTTTTTTTTTATTGATCCATTCAATGTGTATACAGTTTAGATCTTTTTCAAAAAAATATTTTAGAAAATTGGAAAAAAAATGTATATAAAAAATGTAGGAAATTAATTATGAAATGTATTAACAAAATAAAGCCAAAAAAGTACATGCAAAAGACGTATTAAATGTTTGAAAAATCATAAGTTTAAATAGAAGAAAAAAATGTGTGATAAAATTGTATATATACATGTTAATAAAAGTGGTCATCGTTACGGGTGGTTAACCACAAATGTGGTTGAATGCATAAATGGTGTGTTGAAATGAGCTAGGCGGTTACCCATAGCTGCAGTGGTTCAATCCTGATTCTACCGAACTGTGACCTACTTCGCTAAGAGAGACTTCGAGTAGAAGTTGCCATTGACAAACGAAGACACTTCACAAGGTAACTTCTTTAATTGCAATCTAGTATGGATTTTGGGATGATCTAATATCAATTGAACTACTATTTGTAGATATGCTATTGAGAAATTAGTGCCCTGGGAAGCACGTGCCAATGGGCACAAAGTTCATGTCTACAATCACTAGTTGGAAAAATGTGATGTCACAATTGCAGTTAATCCAATCACTTTGAAGGGTGGAGAACAACACATTAGGTTAAGCTATGTAAGTGAACTTGTGCTTGCAACAAGTGGCAAGCCTATGGGATTTCATGCTCTCACGTCATTGCTGCTTGTAAGAAGTTTGACATAGATTACTTGGACCTCTTAGAAGATTATTACAAGCTGCCAACTTACTTGAAGTGCTATTCGCCAGAGTTTGAATCCATCACTGATAAAGGTTGTTGGCCTGATCCTAACTTTCCCAAAGTTTGTCCAAACGAGACACTAATAAGGGCTAAAGGTCGTTCATGTACGTCTCCTATACGGAACGAGATGGATTGGAGGGAGCCAAAAGTCAAACAATGTTGTGGCATTTGCGGACTAGACATAATCAACGGAAGTGTCCCAATCAAGCGCCTAGATGTTTTGATTAGTTTCTAGTTTTTTGTAAACCTGGTGCTTTTGTAATGTAAAATAATAGTGTGTAACACAGCTTTTTCGTTAATGTCAAACATATGACTCTCATATATATTCAATGCAAACTTGTTATCATCTTTAAACTCGTTGAATATTTTTGTCTATTTAAATGTTATTAGATGGAAAACGACATTACTACATAACCGTATGAACCATCTGTTCTACACCTCCAGGCAAGTCATCGATCTCAATTAACCTGGGAAGACATATTTTTCGGTGCATTATTGCACTATAGACGTCGAGAAACTGTATTAAGGAGGTTGGATGCACAACCAGAACCTTGCATTGAGCCATATTTACTAGCATCTGGATTCTATGGTGTTTCATGTATCAAATTTATTCAATATGATTGACATTTACTGACTGCACTCGTGGAGCGCTAGCGACAGGAGACGACACACACGTTTCACTTGTCGCACGGGGAGTGTACGATCACACTACAGGATGTAGCTGTCCAGTTCGAACTACCTATTAAGGGGCGGGCATTGATTGGTTCGCTCGAGCATAACTAGTCTAATGTTTCTCATGACCTATTGGGAATTATGACAAATGTTGATGTACTAAAGGAGGTCGCATCAGCCTGCCTTGGTTGGCTACCAAGTTTAATAATTTCACGTATCTACCGGAGGATGCCGATGAAGACGACCTCCAACAATATGCCCGCGCATATATTTTGTCACTCATAAGAAGTGTGCTCTTCCCAGATAAGTCTAACAGTCGAGTCTAATTGATATATCTCCCCGTACTATCAAATTTGCATGATGCGGGGATGTATAGCTGGGGAGAAAAATATCTTGCATGGCTCTATAGACAGCTATGTAAAGCTGTTGTGATAGAAGAGAAGGATTTGGGTGGGCCTTTTATACTTTTACAAGTCTGGGCATTGGATCGATTCCCTTTTCTGGCACCTCGTCAACTACATCGATATGAGAATCAGTTGGGAGATAGACCACTTGCAATATTGTAAAAAAACTTTAATGAGCTTAACTATAGTCATAAATTTCACCTATGTTACACTAATATTCAATTTATTATATTTGTAGATGGAACGGCGAATTTTCAGTTACCAGATTGCCTACTTATGTATTGGTACAATACATATATATGTTAGATACAATTAAGTCTGATCAGGTATCATTAAGTTCATTTATGTATTGTTTTTAATCAAATTGTTTTATTTTAGTTCATGTTGGTGAACTTATGTTCAAAAAATTATGCAAATTATTTGGGAGCCTTATAACCATCTGCTCCAAATCTTGCCAGAATATTGTCTTGTCAGTAGTCACATATGGGGAGCTAGAGCTCCACTAATTTGTTTTTATGTAGTTGAGTGGCAGTTCCCAGAACGTGTGATGCACAATTTGGGTGGGTGCAAGATGTTTTTATACCTTGTAATACGGACATGCAATTGTACTCATACGACCTACGAGACAAACAAGAATGAGATTGGGTAGCAAATTTAGCTCCTATTATAGAAATCTTGGAAGGCAGAGAAAATTTTCTTATTCGCCGACAATTAATCAATAGGGGAGCCGATGTTTGGCATAATTACGACCAATGGTATGCTGCAATTACAACAAAATACATCACACAACGAGGAGCATCATGTCATTATTTGGTAAGAATCTTGTTTAGGGTTGCCTAGATGATGTATATAATTATAAAATTGACTTTTGATTAAATTTGATTTTCTTTCAGCACAACTAATTACACCACATAACTCCACTTGGTAGAAGGCATTTGGAGAATTTGAATGGAGGTGGTCATCCAAATGGAAACGAAGATTGAGTGATTCCTCTATATTGCTCTGCAATTTTTTAGAGGATGCTATTTCTAGCTTGTAAAGATAATCTAAATTAATCAATTTTTTTTAGAATATATTGTCTTGATTTTCAATCAATAACTCAAAATCGTTTAGTCTCAACAAAGTTATCTAGCTTCAATAGTTGCTCATAAATAATATTAAGTATAAGGAACTGTTACTCTCTCCTAAGTTCCTCTCAAGTCACAACCCTTTGGAGAATTGAAGAACTCAACTGCAATCAACTTTTTCAATTAATAATTTATAATTAACTAATTAAATATAAATTAAACATAAAATGTGGCAAAAATAGAATTAAAACGCCTTTACTTTTTGGATTATAAGAGGAATCAAATGTCAAATTCATAATACATAGAAAAAATTGGGCACATTCCAAAATTGGTCACTAACATGTCTGACTATTGGATGACAAAAAAAAAATCAAAATTGATCTCATATAATAACATTAGTTTGACTCAAGCTTAAAAGAGTTAAACTAAAATTCTTATCATATAATAACATTTAATAAAAGGCATACAACTTTAATCCTATGGTGTTAGCATATTCATTCACTGTCTCCCTGCTGGGAATATACCTATCATAATACTAAAATAAGTTAAAAAGAGTAATTAGATGTATTGCCTAAGTTTAGCTCTTATTGCCTACCGCTAGACAAATGAATCTAGACACAAATTGTTGTATGTGTGTGATTTTCTTATGGAGGCGTAACACTTTCAAATTGAAAGCAATCTCTAATACGAACTTCCACCAAACCATCTGTTGTATTCCCATCATGAATGACATCACAACATTGTCTTCGAAGTGCCTGTTCACCCAATGATTATCAAAATGTGTTAATTCATTCTTTAAAATAAGTTTAGAAAATTATCAAAAAAACTAATCAATACTCACTTGAAATTCTAAGTAGAAGAACAATATAATATTCAAACACACCTACCAAATTAAGATGGAAAAAAAAATGGAAACCAACGAAAAAATTTCTAGTACTATGAGAGTACCTATTCCTTTTGTTCACACTATGTTTTAATACTAATAGACCCCACATAGTTATTGGTAGATCCTACGTAATTTTCAAAAGAATGTTGATATGACAAGCAATAAATTAGAGTAGTATGGAAAATTTTCCATACTACAGTAGTACTAGAATTTTTCCTATCTATCATCCATTAATGATAGCTCAACTAAGAAAATCTAATTAATTGTATTACATTTTTCTACTTTCTATAAATCTCTAAACTTTTAAGTCTATATTTAGTAGGTTAAATTTAAGAAATGTCTAATAAATTTATAAATTTTTAATTTTTTGTCAAATAGGTCTTTCTTATATATTCAACCATTTTTTAAACCTATTTGTATATGATAGGACCATAAACTTCCAATTTTGTATCTAAAAGTTCATGAATTCTTTGAAATGTCAATAAGCCAATGACATAATGAATACAAAATTGAAAACTGAAGCACAATATGAAATTGAAAGTTTAAGGATTTATTAACCACTTCTAATGTTCAAATGTCTATTATACACAAAATTTAAAATTCCAACAACCTATTAGACACATTTTAAAGTCAAAGAATCTAAAAAAATAAAAAATTTAAGAGACTAAACTTGCCATTTAACATATTTCTTTTTTAAGGTCATTTAGTCAGTTCAATCCATGAAGAAAAAATATTTTTCCCTTTAAACCCACTAAGAAAAACAAACCAGTAAACTACCATGAAAATTTAATGCAAACAACAACTTTCTTATGTTTTACCTGCCTCCACTGACGGCTGTCGAACTCCGGCGCCGAAACATTGAAATACCGAACAGCCAATGCAGGAGCGTAATCCGCCCGCTCACAATCCTTCTCAGCCTCCTCCACAAATCTCCGGTAACTCGTCAACGTCCGCGGTCCGCGGCCGAATCTATCTGCCGCATCCAAGAAATACAAAATGGGTCTTTCGCACGGGTCCGAACTTACGGGTCGGGTATCGAAAGCGAAGGGCTCGTTGCTATATGACTTCCACGTTTGGAATGTAAGAAAGGCCGTTTCCAGTTCCTTGGCCGTCGCCAGCCATGGATATAACTGAACACTGTAACCCCACGACACCGAAACGGACCAGTTACGAGCTGTGTCGTAGCAGAAGCTGTGCTGAAGGGCTCGACCCGGGTCTGTTTTGTAAGCGTTGTGGAGCTTCTTGAGCGAGTCGGGTTGGGACATGGCTGGGAATATGGTCTGCACGTAGTCGAGGTGGTGGAGCGACACTAACGGAACTAGTGGATGCGCAGCTAATAAACCATATGGGTTTCCTCTTATATCCACCTGTAATTAAACAGATATAAAATCCCATTGCTTAAAATAATATAAAGCTTCATAAATTTTTCATTTTTATTTTATCAACCATTGTGGGTGGAGAATGAACCATAGACTTTTGAAATGATAATTAATGATTTATCTATTGAACTAGGCTGATTAGATTGGCCATTTGATTCTTAATTTCAATTTGCTTTAAATTTTTTAATTTGGTTCCAATAGTTTTTATCCTAACGTTACATTAAACCTCACTAATAGTCCATGACCTTAGAATTAGTCGCTTTTTGTTAATAAATTGGTAGTTTTTATTTGGCTAATTGCATTAGCTTTTCATTTTAGTTCAACCATTATGAGATTCAAAGATTGAACCATCAACTTTTGGAATAATAATAGGTACATTATTTATTGAGCTATGCTCGAATTGATGCTAATCCGTTTAGCTAACCATATAAGGGTTGGATATAAAAGATATATGGGTAATTAGTGAGTTATCAAGAATGAGTAAAACATTTATATTTTGGGTTAACTTGGGTGTAGCTCAGTAACAAGATATCAGGTTGAATGTTCAAATTTCTACACCCACAATTGTTATGCTATATGTTGGAAAAAAAATTGAAACAATTTGCGAGATTTAAGTAACTCAGAAGGTACAAATTGAAATTGATTCCAAATAACAACTAAATTGAAACTTTTAAAATTATAAGTACCAAGTTAAAACTTAACCTTAGACTATTGGAACCAAATTAGTAATTTGATCTAAAATTTCAAATGTTGATATATAAGTGTAGAATGATAAAACCGGCCAAAAGAAGTTATTAAATTGCTTAAAAAAAGAACGAACCTGGTGGAATCCAAGCTCTTTGGTGAGTGGAACGCCGATCTCACTGATGCAGCCCTGAATTTTCTGATCGGAGCCATACATATCAGCGTAACGGTTGATGCAGCCGTCTAAAATTTCAACGAGCACTACCGCGAGAGGGTAGCTAACGGCGAATCCGCCGCCGCCGTAGGCCATGGTGTAAGAATGAACTACATCTTGCTCCACGCTCTCAGAATTACCTCCGATATAGTACATTTGATTGTGATCATATTTACCCAACACCTCCACCAAATTCTCCGTGAAGAAGACTGTATCATCGTCCCCCATCACAAACCACCTCACATTCTCCAACCCCAGTTCAAATGTCTCCTTGATAATCCTAGCCACCCGAATTGCAGACCGAAAACCGTACCTATTAAGAATATGAATAAATGATCAAAGAGATACTATAATTTATCAACTTGAATTTTTAGGTGCAATAATGATTTAATAGTATCTAAGCATGAGTCCTTGTGTCAAAATCTCTTTTCATATCATTGTTAATTAATATTGAAAATCACTTATTGGGCTTTTGTTAATTTTCAACCTTGACGACGATGTAATATGTGTGTTGTCTTTAATCATTTGGTTCAGTCAATTCTAATATAAATGAGTAGAAGTGGAACTTATATCATTTTAAAGTCCGCCTAATAACCATTTAAGTTTAAAATACAATTTTAAAATTCTCTATCATACATCTAATAATAATACAAAATTCTCCTCCTTTGAAAACAATATAGAATCCTCAATCACATTATTTCAGTCTCGCAAATAATTTCTCGAAGAGTATTGAAAATATAAATGAATGTAGTTAAAACATTATATATATATGTTTTGAAGTTAAATGAACAAATCTCTCCCTGGACCTTATTAAACTAAAAAAAATATATAAGCTTTTGAGCTCAATATTGATTTGACAGTACCAGCAAGTGTAGTTGAATTTCGAGGTGTCCTCTGAAATCCGGTACGGCGGAGACGATTCCGGCCAGAGAAATTCAGGCTTCTCATCAAGCCAAACAAACCCACGAGTAGCTTTCTTCTTCCACCACATCTCGCAATAATGGCGTCGCTCGTTCCACGTCTTGACGGAGCCACCAATGCCGAACACGAGATGGGATATATTGGTCGGTTGTTCTCCGGCATCGAAAGTCTTAATTTTCCGGTGAGTTGAATGCCGGAAATCACCGTGACAACCAAGACAACGGTGGTTTTGGTCGGAAAAAGTCAGGTAAAAGAAGAGAGAAAACGAAGCAACGGCGGAGATAACCAGAACGGCTCTAATGAAAGGAGCAAAGACATCAGTTGGCCGGAAGACCAAAACTTTGCGCGCTTCTAATGGATTCTGAATCAACATCTTGTTCGTTGTTCGAATTCAGAATGAAAAGAGATGAAATTTTGGTAATGAGAAGGGGGGGAAAAAAGAATTTATGGGTTTGGAATTGTAATGTGTGTGTGTTGTGTGTTCATGTCTGTGGCACATTCATATAGAAAAAGGTTTGATTTTTTTTTTATATTGTATTTTTAAAATGTGTTGCCAGAAAAATGAGGAAACAAATAATGTCAATCCAAATTCAATGGGGTTGCGAATATTGACCTTAGGATTTGTGTCTCAAGGGTTTGTGAAATTGTTGATTGTTTCGCCTTTGTTTAGATGGTAAATATCTTTCCAAATATGGGAACATATCCGTCATATTCTTTTACTTAAAATGAAGATTGTTTTGTTATAAGTTGCCTTAATAATAATTGAAAAAATAGTTTTATATTCTATTTTTATCACTTTCATACTTATTCTATTTTGGTCCCTTGATAAATTTTCAAGTATTTTTTTTAGTTCCTTGACTGTTTATTGTTATGTTTTACTTCTTAGATTATGCATAAAAGATTATTTTCGTTCATACCATTCATTTTTCATTAATTGTTTAACAAAAGCTTATATGTTTAGATCATATTCTACACTTGACTTACGTGTGACTTCAAATATATATTTAGATATAGTTATTAATTAAAAAATACGTGTTTACTTTAGATTTCTACTATTTTTAGTTATTTCAATAGTAAATACAAAATGCTTCAAAGTTTAGAGAAACATTCATAAAAATAAAAAATTGAAAGGATTAAAATAGGATTTAATCCTATTTTAGTTTTGAATTTCGTCCTCATTAAAATAACTGTCAAATATTTTATTTTAGTTCACAAACTGACATAAAAAGTAATTTTAATCGGATCGTTAATTATTTTTATAAATTATTTAGCAAAAACAAAATGCAGGATGTCTCAAAACAAAATAAAGTACTAATTAATTAAGTAGCATTAAAACCCAAAAAGAGGATAAAATAGTTTTTGAAATATGGTTGACTGGGTTCTAGGGAGGAGTCGCCGTCTCAAAAGGTTTGCAGGCTCTGATGTGGAGATTCGCTACACTATCAATTCCAGCGCCACCGGTAGTTGTACCATCCACGACTTGGCAACATTGTCTACGTGGGGCCTGCCAAGATAATATTTTTATTTTAATTTTGTCAATTAACTTTTTTTTTTTTTTGAAGGATCCAATTAACTATATCTATATATGTGTGTGTGTATGTATAATAAATCCATGATACCCTATTTTAAAGGTTTAGGACCAATATTGATGTACTCAAAAAAAAAAAAAGGACCACTATAGATAATAGTTTGATCTTTTAGATAATTTGTCATTTGGGTCCCTAATCTTTTTAACTTCTTAATTTTGCATTTAAGGTATTGAATATTCTCAACTAGGTCCTGATGTAGAAAATAAGAATGGGATGAGATAAACAGTCAAAATCGATCTAGACTAAAGCTAGAAACTGCCGATTTGAGTGTCCTGTATAATTCTTCGGATTCAAAAACTACCTTCTCTCTTTGCAAACACTTATTATAAAACTAGAGTTGCTACTAAATGGGCTGTAACTTCATGAAGCCCACTAAAGACTTAAGAAACCTAAACAAAAACTAACATAGCAAAGGCCCAATTTCAAATAGGTCTAGTTCTGGAAAATAACAGAAAGTAAAGCACAAATAACCACAAGTAGATAACTAAAGTTGACCAACTATAACTTACTTTAACTCAACCCTAGATTTCTCTTAGATTCTATGTCAGGTCCTTTGGTAAAGAAATTGTAAAAAAAAAAAAAAAAAAAAGTTGATGGATTGTCATTAATTATTTTTATATTAAGGTTAAATTATAAGTTCTTGTACTTTTAAATTTGTGTGTCAAATAGTTATTTGAACTTTAAAAAGTTGGACTTTCATGTTTGTGTCTAAAAAAATCCTTGAATTTTAAAAAGTGTATAATAGGTTTTTAAAAAAGTCCTTGAATTTTGTGCCTAATTAAGTCGTTTTTGAGTTTTCAATTTGTGTCTAATAAGTCTTTGACCTATTTGACATTTTTAAAAATTTGCAAACCTATTGAACACAAAATTAAAAGTTTAATATCCTATTTAGACATAAAATTCAGTTTCATGTCTAATAGATTCGTTAATTCTAGAAAATATTGTTGAATAATATACTATGGATCTATTAGATACAAAATTAAAAATTCAAAAACCTATTTGAAATTTTGAAGTTTAGGGACCAATTTGATACTTTTTTAAGTTTAGAGACCTATATTAAATATTTTTTATAAAGTTCAAAGAATTATTGGACAAAAACACAAAAGTTCATGAACTAAACTTATAATTTAACATTTTATTAACATATTTAAACATGTGAGGATGCTATCCATACATGCCCACTTGGAGGTAATGAATATTGTTGATGGGCAAGTTGGATTTCGTGTGGATCAAGTATGACATATTCATCTGTTCAAATATGTTATTTAAACAATAATTTAATAATCTATCAACTTTTTGTTAACAAAATCTTCACTAAATATGACTAATTAAATTTTTTTTGTACATCAAGAGAAGAAAGATTGGGAAGTTCAAAAGATTAAAAATCATATTGAGAATCATTCTAAAAGATTAGAGACTATTGTGTATATTTTGCATAAAAATTATACTGTATCATTTTTTTAACAAAAATATAAAAATGCTGAAAAAATTCTCTTATACTTTTTCTATCCATTGGGCATTTGGATTATAAAAAAGATTTGGATAACAATTTTAGGCCAAGTTATTTCCAAAAAAAAAAAAAAAAAAAAAAAAAAATCGGACGAGTACTTTGTGATCCGGTGATCCCTATAACATTTTTGGTCTATTATATATACTTGTCTTGGTTTTATTTTAGTTCATATATATATACATTCTTTAAATTAGTCTCTAACATCAATTACTGAATTAAATAATGACAAATAATTGGCATAGCATTACCAAGAAGTAGCATAGCACTCGATGGTATCATCTATATTTTTAGAAGACTTTGAAGTAGACTCCAAGAATTGTGAAAGGTTATCCTTTCAAAAAAAAAAAAAAAAAAAAAACTATGAAAGGTTCGGGTTAGAATTTCATAATCCAAATAAGACAGAATTAAGGACTTGACTACCACCTATGAATTTTTTATTAATATTTTTACAAAGAAGGTTGGAGAACTTATATCTAAAAATATCTTGGATTCAAATTTATTAATTTGATTCATATGGTTTGAGTATTAATTTTGTTTTAATCCTAATGATATCTTTTTCAAGTTTCAATTTAGTCTTAAAGTTTGATAAAACTTCACATCTTATCTTTGTTGTTTTTGACATATTTTCTATTTAGCTAAGAATGACCTATTCAACTAATTATATAATATTAAGGCTAAGAGCGGAAAAAAAAAAGTAAGCAATTTTTTTTTGGGAAAAATACCTTTTTGGTCCCTGAGTTTTCAACCATATGTGTTTGGTCTCTAAGTTTTTGAAATAGACCTTTTTAGTCCCTGATCAGTTTAGGGAAAAATACATTTTTGGTCCCTGAATTTTAGAAATAGACATTTTTAGTGCCTGAGTTTTGAGAAATAGGTTTAAAAGGTCCTTTGTATTATTATTTTTTAATATAAAATCAATATTCTTTATTAATTTTTAATATTAATGATTTTTTAAATTTAAAAAAAAAAAAAAAAACTTTCTTCCCTCTCTACCCCATTCTCTCTCTCAATATTAAAAATTAATAATTTAAAATTAATCAAGAATATTGAGAGATTTAAAATTAATAAAGAGTTTTTTTTTAAACTTAAAAAATCGTTAATATTAAAAATTAATAAAGAATATTGATTTTATATTAACAAATAAAAATAATAATAATACAATGGACCTTTTAAACTTATTTCTCAAAATTCAGGGACTAAAAAGGTCTATTTTCAAAACTCAAGGACCAAAAAAGTATTTTTTTTCCTAAACTCAAGGACTAAAAAGGTCTATTTCCAAAACTCAGGGACCAAACGCACATATTGTTAAAAACTCAGGGACCAAAAAGGTATTTTTCCCTCTTTTTTTTTGAATGACTTTGTTAGATTTAACTATATTATATAGAAAAAAAATGGAAGTAATGGTAAATTGTAAGAACTAAATTGAAACTACACAATTGATAATTTAACCCTAAAAAAAGTTGGTTAGTCTGTGTTTTCAATTTTGTAACAATTTTAGCCCTTAAATTTTAGTATGTAATAATAACAATTTAGTTCCTGTATTTTAAAACTTGTAATGGTTTAGTTTCTATTAAAAAAATATTGTTAAGATTTAATAAATTTTCATACATATGTCAATCGATAAATTGATTGGAGACTAAATGTGTATATAAACTACAAAAATTAAATCATTGTATAATAAAAACCGACACTTAATTGTGATGGAATTTTTCACAATAGGGATTAAATTGTTACATATTTTTAAGTACAATGATTAAATTGTTATATATTAAAGTTTTGGGACTAAATTGTTACAACAAACTAAAGTTTATTGACTAAATTGTTACTTTTACGAAATTTTAGGTACCAACAATATTTTTTACCCTAAAAGAACAACTATACTTATTTATGTATATATACATATATATATTTCATAAGTTAAATTACAAGTTTAATTCCTGAACTTTTAGGTTTGTGTCTCTAGTTAATCTCTAAACTTTAAAAAATATATAATATTGTTTAATAAGTTCCTGATATATTCAAAATTTTAAAAAATTAATTCATCTATGAGATACAAATTTAGGAACCTATTAAATTTCAACTTAAAAAGTTGTTTGGACTAAACTTATAATTTAACATTCTGCATACCATAAAAAATTTCCATACCTTCATCCAATAAGCAGCGGTCAACTGGCCAAAAGTCACCACGCGGAAACGCTCCATTTTCTCAGCTGACTGGAACTCGTCTCGGCTACACTCCTTTTCCCAAACGTCTAATTGCCGCTTGTAATCGGCCACAATCGTCCCGTTCGGGGTCCCGACCGTGTCCAAGAAAAATAGAACCGGCATCTCGCATGGGTCCGACTGGACCGGACGGGTGTTGAAAGTGAACGGACCGTCGCTCCAAGTCTTCCATGTCTGAAAAGTTTGAAAGCTCTTCTCCATTTCTTTGGGCGTCAGCAGCCATGGATAGAGCTGGACGCTGTAGCCCCAGGAGACGGAAATGGACCAATTACGGGTCGGGTCGTAGCAGAAAGTTTGCTGCAGGGTCCGACCCGGATCGAGGTCGTGGGCTGTTTTTAAAGTCTTTAAGGCGTCGATTTGGGTCATGGTTGGAAAAATGGGTGGAAGGTAGTCGACGTGGTGGAGGGATACTAATGGAGCCACTGGGTGCGCTGCTAAGAACCCGTACTGGCTTCCTCGAATATCCACCTAAAATCGTTGCATAAATTTAAGAATTAAGACAGGTAAAGGGAACTTAATTGAGTAATAATTGATACGTATCCTCGATTAAAAAGTAAGAAGTTCGAATTTTACAACTCCAAATGTTGTTGTACTTAAAAAAAAAAAGAATTAAGCTTGGTGTTTTACCTAGTTTTTTATTCGTTCCCATAGTCGTTTGAGCTTTTAGTTTCAATTTAATTCTCTAATTTAAAAATTTTCAATTTAGTCACTATAATATAATTCGGTTAAAGTTCTCCCATTATCTCTAAACTAAATTGTCCACTACTTACTCCAAATAGCCCTCAATTTTCTTTAGTTTTTACTCAATTCTAATACTAATCAATCAAATAGAAAATATCAGCTAAAGTAAGAATAGCTCAACAATAATTGAAATATTATCCCACCTCCAAATATGGTTGAACTCAAAAAAAAAAAAAAACAAATCTATTGTCACGTTAAAAAAAGGTCACATGGGTAGTGATCACAAACAACTTTGAGAAAAATTCAATCCTACGAATTTGTGATGTTTGATTAAACCATAGAAACTAAATTGAAATTAAGCTAAACTAATTCAAAGTTCTAAACTAATAAGGATTGAATTGAAAATTTTAAAATTTTAGGGACCAAATTAAAATTTTAAAATTTTATAGGAAACAAATTAAAAATAAGTCTAAACTATAATTATTAAATTTAAAATTTTGAAATTATAGTGACCAAATTAAAATTATATATAAATCATAGGATCAAATTTGCCCTTTAAACCAATTCAAACATTCAATTTCAACCTTAATTTTTTTTTTATAAAAATAATCATAATTAGAAATTCTTGCTAAACTTAAACAAAAAAAGTACACGATGGAGAGAGAAAAGACTTCCCAAAGACTCACTTGGTGGAAGCCAGTCTCTTTAGTCAAGGGAACACCAATTTCGCTAACGCAAGCCTGGACTTTCTGATCACCGCCGTAGAGACTGGCGTACCGATCAAGACAACCATCCAAAATCCTCACCAGCTCCACCGCCAGCGGATAACTTATCGCATATCCGCCGCCGCCGTACGCCGTCCCATACAAATGGATCACGTTTTGCTCCACACTCTCCGAATTAGATCCAATATAGTACATCTGATTGTGATCGTATTTCCCCAAAACAGTCACCAAATTCTCCACAAAGAAAACTGTGTCGTCGTCGCCCATTACGAACCACCGCACGTTCTCCAGTCCCAATTCGAAGCTCTCCTTCACGATCCTCGCCAGCCTTATCGCCGACCGGGACCCGTACCAGCAGGTGTAGCTGAATTCCGACGTGTCGGCGGAGACTCTGTACGGTGGGGACGTGGCCGGCCACGTGGTGTTGGGCTTCTCGTCGACCCAAACGAACCCGCGGGTGATGTTAGGCTTCCACCAGAGCTCGCAGTAGCTTTGACGCTTTTTCCATGTCTTGGTGGACCCCGCTATTCCGAATAGAAGGTGGGATATGTTCGTCGGTTGTTGCAAGTACTCGACGGCGATTTTCCGGCGGACGGAGCTTTGGAGCTTGCGGCGGTGGCAGTTGGGGCAGTTGAGTTTCTGGTTGGAGAAAAAGAGGAGGGAAAGGAAGGCTATGGAGCAAAAAGCTAGTGAGATTTTGAGGAATTTGGGAGGTTTGAATGAATTCTGAATCTTCATTTTGTGTTTGTAGAAGATGAAATCATTGATGGAAAACTTTGTTATAGCATTCCTATTATAGTGGTCTTTAAGCTGAGTAAATTGTTATTGGGCCCATCTATTTCATATAGGGCTTTTGTCAAAACTCTGGGCCCTGGCCAATGTGTTTTGACGATCAGAGTCTGATCCAATTACATAGCAGTCTTTGAGCTAATTATTGGGCTATTAGTATATATCGGGCTTCTGTCAACTCAGGCCCGTGGGCATTTTGAATATCTTAGGAACCTATTAAACAAAAAAAAGGTTGAAGGTTCGGGGACTTATTACATATTTTTAAAGTTTAGGGACCTGTTAGATACAAAATTGAAAGTTCAGGGATATATTCGACACTTTTTAAAGCTCAATGATCTTTTAGATACAAACTTAAAAGTTATAGACTAAAATTTTAGTTTGATCTTAATTATTGTTAATCTATGTGATTTTTAACCTATTTTCACATACATATCTATTCATTTTGGGCCAAACAACGAAAATCAAATAGTTGTATGAGCCAATTGAAGCCCAAGACCCAAGAAAACACATGCAGAAGAAGGCAAGCCAAATTTTCCAAGTGGACATTGTTCATAGCATCGCAACGCTGTTAAAGAGGAAATCAAGTGACTTGTCTCAACGCTCGAAGTTGATGCAGTGCAAGGAAGTTTGTAGTGTCTCGACACTACATTGCTACTACTACATGCCACCTGTTTAGGGTAATAGCGTCGAGACAAAAATTTATTCTTTGAAACTTAATTGTCGACAAAGGTTACTCTGGTTTGGAAAAGTTATTCATTGTGGTTGCTCCCTCTAAACTCCTGAATGCATAGTTAGACTATAACTTTTTGTTTCTATATTACACCCAACAACATAAAACCGTTAAATCTCCTCAAATAATTTATCCATGGTTTGACACATGAATAAATGAATGAATTACAACAATTTTTTTTTCTTAAGTTCCGTAGGAGATTGAAATTATCGACGTTTAAGATAATAATAGATACCTTATCTATTGATCAACTATACTTGAATGGTCCTTTCAAAAAAAATATATCAAATGCATTAGAAATGATTTAAAAAAATTGTGATTCCATGTATAGCAAAATATAGTTTGGAATTAATTATATGCCATTGGAGACAGAGAAAGGCAGAAGCAAACTTGGAATGATATGATGTCGTATCCCCATAATATATTATAACACAAAATGAGTAAGAAACGACATCAAACACCCATGTGCGCTAGCTGCTCCATAAACCCTAATTCCCTCACAAACCCTAAAACCAATCACTTTTAATTTACTCCTCCATCCCTCTTAAAATCTCTCTCACTTTCCCTCAATAGTAAACAATTCTCTCTCTTCTGCACAAAAACAAAGAGACCCACGTCCTCAAGTCAAGGGCCCTGGAGCCCTTTACGCTTCCCCTTCAACCCCTTCCCTTTAATGGCAATTCTTTGTTTTGTTGGGATGTGGCTTTTAATTTCAATTCCTTTTCACTTTTCAATTTTCCCCTGTTCCTCTTTTAATGCCTTGTTCCATCATCCCTTTCTCTCTTTATCACATACAACAAGTTTTTAAACTCCCACCAATTTTCCTCTCTTCCTGTCCTCCACCATTTTTAGCTCTCTATTTCTTTTATTCCCTCTTGTTGTTTTTTTACGATATCACAGTATACTACTATGTCAAATTTGAATTTCATATTTCTTGATAAAAATATTTTTCTTTTTTGAGTTCAACCATATGTAGGGATTGAGAGATTTGAGTCTCGACCTTTTCATCAAGGATATAGTGTGCTTTATATAGTGTATGTATAGCGTTATTTTATCTAATATTATAATAGAATTTGTTTTATACAATAAAGTAAGTAATGTTTGGTGTTGATATTAATGCAATAATGTTATTTTAGAGATTTTACTAAATGAAAAGTTCTATTTTTTATATATAGAATAGATTTACCGACAAGTTTTCTACAATAGATTTACCAACAAGTTTTACTTCTTTTTTTTAAGTGTAAAGGTCAAAATCATATTTTATCTAGTGGGTTTCTTATTTTAATGCTAAATTATTATTTTTAATTAAAAATCGACATTACCATTGTAACAACAAAGGAATCTTCATCCTTTTGTTGAGTATAAAATCAAAATATTCAAGACATCTATATATGGTTATTATTTATTATTTTAACCTAGATGCTCAAAAAAGACACAATATGATTGAGATTATGCTTATTGATGATCCAAATACATCTCATCTAGGGTTTAGAGTGGGATATTATCTAGGGCTCAGATCTTTTCACTCCCATTTGTACATTTGTCAAACAACACAAATTAAATATTGGGTTGATATATATATATATATATATATATATATATATATATATATATATATATATATATATATATATATATATATATATGGCTCACACAAAAAACAAGCTAGAAGTAAGGGGATGTGTTGGGAAAGTTGTCATGATGCATGACATTCTCTTAATGTGAATTAAAAAAAAAAAAGATGTACAAGCAAACAGCATATATATATATATATATATATATATATATATATATATATATATATATATATAATATGGACTACTTTTGATTGTATTGATTCCTAGAGTGGGTGGCAGATTTTTGGAGGGATTGAGAGAGAAGAAGAACGGTGGTAGATGGATTTGAGATAATATAAACACAACATAAAAAAGGGAATGAATGTTGTGATGTATCTGACTCTTTCTGGGGTTAGCTTTGTCTTGTCTCTTGTTAAATGCATTGGATGGCAAAAAGGTGTTCACAATATTTTAAGCACTTCTTTAATTAATCCAACCCTTCAATTAGGTTTTACCATTCAAATTCATAATGACAACCTTTAAGATTTAGCGTCCTCGACTCCAACAGCTATCTGAAAGGGTATCATTTTGATATAACTTCTTTTCGATCATTCAATCTAATTTATTTTATAATTATAGTATAACTACTATAACAATGAATTGGAGTGCTCTTGCATAACCATAAGCTTCATTTCATATGTACCTTCCATATTTATTAATAGCGTGGCTTCTTTAAAAAATTCACAAAGATAAAAAGGTTGAAAATTGAGTTCATATTTAAAATATTAAAGTCACTTGGTAACAATAAACCTACATAATTTAAATATATAAATCTAAGCTATTGAATCTCTCTTTCAAATTATATAAACTCATTGCTCTATATAATTGAAACAATCTAAACTATATAAATTTAAACTTTTTCCATTTCTAACTTACAAAAATATGGACTTTCTGTCCCCAGAAGCATAAAACCCCTAAAGAAGTTTGGTCTGGTAACCAAGTAATTGAAAAAGAGACACCTGGCCGGGAGATAATTATTAATCTCAGTTAAAGTTTCATAAATATAACCAATTAAAACTGGTACTCTCTCTCAGTTTTCGAAGGATCGTGCACAATCAGACTTTAACTAACTAGTGTTTAAGGCAAACTAATTGATATTAATTGCATCTAGCTACACCAATATTAAGTGCTTCTTTCATGCAATTCAAATCTGGAAGAAACTCAGTTTTCCTCACCATTTACACTGAAAAGTTCAATTGTAGAAGAGATTTTAATCCTCAATAATATAAGAACGATTCGAACTTAAAATAGTCAATCTGATTATGGGGCGAGAACCAAAATTTTTACTTTGAAAATTTCATAAGAAATGATTATTCTTCTATATTTAATTTGTTCAATTTGTCATAAATGTTGAGTGAAGTTGAAGATGATTGTTTTGAATCTTTCCTGCTTTCATTTGCTTATTGTTACAATAATCCGAAAGATTCATTCGAACTTTTAGTTACACAGACTGCAAAATTAAGAAGTAGTACTTGAAGTAGAAGAGGCCTTAGCCTCTAGCTACTTCAAAAGTGAAAAAGGAGGAATTGAAATTTAAAATAAACAGAAAACCAGATGAGAAAATTCAATGATCGAATTTGCTCACCAAGCATTTAGCAATTAGGATTCTAAATTACTCAACCTTTAGAAAGGCCACCAAGCCTGAGTTCAAGATCCAAATCATGTAAGGAGCTAGAGCTAAGTCCAATTACCTCTGATTGAATATGATGATGATGTCGTCTCTCTACCAAACTACTCGACTTCACATAAAATTGTATCGACGTTTCATCGTGAGTTTTCCTCTTCTTGCAACCGGGAACCGCCCCGGCCTCCTCCCGACCGTCGTCAAACAAACCCGACGTCGGCCGAGGTTGACCAAACCCAAAATTCAACCCCTCATCCAAAACCCCAATTCCAATATGATCTTTCTCCCTAACCCTAGGGCAAGAAATTCCCAATTTCTCATCTTTTCCCTCCTTCAAATCCGATCGACCGCACCGAACGGACGAATGGGTTTTAGGGTTAGGAAGATCATAAGCTAAAGTACAAAGATGACGATCAGCTGAAGAAGGGGATTGAATTAACCCCAAGGAAGAATTAGTGATATTTGGGGATTGCTTTAATCTAGCCCTATCTCTTCTGTGGACATTCATGTGGCCGCCCAAAGCTTGAGCTGAACGAAATTCTCTTCTACAAAAAGTGCAAGAATAAGATCTTGGCGGCCAAACGCAGCCTCCAAGGCGGCCAGCAGCATCTTCAGCAAAAGCTTGCTCTTCCCATGAGAAAGAGTCATCAAATTGAAAAGGGGTTTTGCTTTTTGAAGCTTCACAATCCACAGAATCATCAAAATCATGTCTTTTCCCCTCTTGTTCTTGTTGTTGCTTCGTCCACATCCAATACAATCTGTGGGTTTACAAATCAGAAACCGATTCAGATTTTTGGAATCCAAGAAAAAGAGTTGGTTTTAGAGACTAAAATAAAAATTGGGATTTTTTTATTTTTTTGGGAATCTTTCAGATGGAGAGAGAAAGAGATCAGATGGGCTAAACAACAACTTCAAAAAGGCTCAGAAAAAACACTGGGAACTGACCTCTTGGGGTATGGTAATAATATGAAAGGAAATTCTTTTTTTTTTGTTTTTTTTTTAATAATTTTTTGGGGTCGAATTCATATAAAGTTAAATATAGTTTTCGGGTATGATGGATACTTGCAGACAAAGTGAAATGATATGACTGAAACGTCCTTGAATGTTTGCCAGCAAAAGAGTTCGCATGAAGCTGGCTCATAAGGGGCAACAGTGTTTTTTTGGACCTTTCATGTCAATTTCAATTCTTAATATGTATTTTATTATTATTATTTCAATTATCAGTGCATGATTTTGATTGGGAATTATCATAATAAATCTTCTCTTATGATCTTTTTGAGTAATGTAATGGGTTATTGTTGTTTGTTGATGTCATTAGCTAGCAAGCTGTGCGGCCAGGTCAACCAGGCTTGTTTTTTTGCAATATATATTTTCGAAGATGTTCTTTTTTTCTCCCTATTTTGTGTCATTTGCCTCTAGTTAGAAAAAACAAAATTAAATACATTATTGTTTCGACCAGATTGATAATGATTTTGTTTTTTCTTTTTCTTGTATTTAGAAAGCTGAACTTTTGAACAACAGTTTTCTTTGTCTAATTATATTTTCGGTCTCTATGTTTTAACCTTAGTTTCATCTTTAACATTGGTATGCTTTTAAACATTTTATTCTAATCTTTATCATTTGATCAAAAGTTTACCGAACATCTTTGTCGTTAGTATGAAATAGAGATCACAAAATTCAAGATGATAAATTATTTACAAATATTTAAAATGAATTTCATGATGTAATATTTTGTTTTATTAACATTGGGTACACCTTAATAAAATGATATAGACGTTAATGAAATTTTTTTAAGTATAGAGGCCAAATTGAAACAAAACTTTAAACTTTCATATTAAAAATCCAATTTAAAGTTTGATATTTTAAAACGGTTTTGAAAATAGATGTTAAATAATTTTTATTTAAAAAAAAATCTACAAACATGATTTTGAAAAATAAACCCATAAAAAAAATTAAAAATGATCCTTCAAAGATAAAATCTCAAAATATAAAGAGAGAGTTCAAGAAAATTAAAGAAAGGAAGAGAGAGCCCTAATTATTATAATTTAAAGGTTAAATTATAATTTGGTCCCTATGATTTGGAAAAAATTAGAATTTAGTATGTTTTAAAAGTTAGAATTCTGTCGCTATGATTTTATAAAACTTCTCATAAATAGCTCTTATGATTTTGTTAACTATCTCTACCATGTACTCAATTTGTTAGTGACTTCTAACGGTCATGTATTCAATTCATTAGTGGCTTTTAACAGTAGAAATTATTTATAAGATCAAATTTATAGGAGTCAAATTCTAACTTTTAAAATTATAGGGACTAAATTCTGACTGGACCAAATTTGTTATTTAACCAAATTTAAATATAGAACAAACTTTAACCTATTAAAATTCCATTGTGGACGCAATCAACATTTTGGTTGCATGTCATACTTAAAACCTTTTCATTTAAAATTATAAAATCGACCCTACATGATTTTGTACATAATTACTTATAATTAATTAGCTTTATTAATATAACATTATAAAACTCAATAATCGAAGTTTAAGGGGTTTTTTTTGTGTTGGCTTTTGGCACTTTTCAAAATTAGTAGAAACTCAGGTCGTTGTACAAACTATAAGGTATGAGGAATTCTTACTTGAATTGAACAAAGAAAGTATAAAGTTTTATTGCCATTATGTTTGCCAAAGATAGTCATAATTTAATTAGCCTGAAAAATTAGGCTTTAAAGTTATCATATGTCATAGTTTCTTAAGTGAGTTACAATATAAAAGATTTACCTACGATAAAAACCATCGCTTTGAAGGTATATAAGGTTCATAATTATGAAATAATAGTTAAAAATATTTTCTATACAAAATAACGATTGCGGAGTGGGAAATTGAACCCATATTGACTTTTACAATAGTAATTGGTGTCGTATCCACTTAGCTATACTCGGTTTAGCTTCTATACAAAATATTTAATTTCAGATACCATTTAAAATTACTTTTAAAAAAAATGAGAATACTTCAATTTGATTGCGAAATTAATAATCTCATTTATGAGTCAAAGTTCAAATTTCTACCCTTACAAAATATTATATAAATTAGTTCAAAGTATCTTTTTATTTTTTTTTTGAGTTCAACAATAAGATGTGGGGGATTCGAACTCATGACCTCTTAGTCATAAACACATATTTCATGTCAGTTGAGTTATGTTTTTGCTTGCTATTGCTTGCTAGTTCAAACTCTCTCTATATTTTTTCTTTTACTAGCTAATTTTTTGTGATAGGTACTTTCTTTCTTTAATTTCTCATTACACATTTCTTTTTCTCACTAAAATTTCACTCACCAGACTCTAGAATTTTCAAGATATTTTGTAGAATCAAATAACAAATTAGTTTAAAAGTATTCCAATTAGAACACGCTTTGAGAGAGCTCCCAAAAACAACTAAAAAAAACAGATGGAAGAAAAAACCCTCAAACATTAATGGAAAGAAAGCATAAATGTATGGGGTGCAATCATATTATTAGTTCTGCTTCTCGTTTTCAGTTTTTGAAAAACAAAAGCATATGATAACTGTTTATGTTTCTCATTTTTTATTTTTTTTAGAAATAATTTCAAAATTGTGTAGAAATCTTGGAAACAACAAAATTGGGTAGAAATTTTGTTCCTGTTTCCAGTTTTTTTCTAAAAAATAAATAAAAGCAACATTGGTATCATTCTTATAATTTATAAAATGAACAATAAATATTTTAAAATAAATATAACACAAAAAGTTTGGATATGTAATTTTAAAAATTCAATTTTGTACATAATTTTTACATTTTTAATCTAAAATTTCATAGAACAAGAAACAAGAAATGATTATCAAACATGTTTATATTTCTTTTTTAATTAAAAAAATCAAAACCAAGAAACAGTTACCAAATACAGTTATATTTTTTTTTTATTAAAAAAATAGAAATGAGAAACAAGAAACTGAAAAACGAGAAATAAAAACGTAACCAAGCGGTCCTTAATCTAAAATAGAGTTAATCTTAAATTAATTCTACAAATTCAATAAGTAGATGAACGATTATCTTTCAAATTATTGCGAAGTGTTTGTTTGTTTGAAAATTTCATCGTTAAGCAAAATTTTATTTTGAAAAATTAAAAATAAAAGATCCCTGCCATATGGACGTTAAGAACGCGTTATGCACAGTATGAGCCTCGGTACAATCGAGCCGTGAATTTGTGGGCTTAAAAATTGTGGGCTTAATTTGTGGACGTTAATTTGTGGACTTTTTAGGAAGGGTTAACAAGATAAATGACAAAATTTAATGGAAAATTATGCTAAACAACATGTTTTCAATCATATATTTCACAAATAACTCTTTTTTAAATAAATAAATAAATAACCAGCCATAGTATATCTCATATATTTGTAACTATATTATGTCATTTATACCCTTGAAAATTTTATAATTCTTTATAATATTTTTATTGTGTTTTATTGTTTCTATAATTAAATCATTCAATTTAGGTAAATGTTCTACCATTGATTACATAAAACTATTTTTTATAATGCTAAATATTTTATTATCCAATATTTTATTATTCAAATTAGGTATTAATTATTTTTTTTATCATTAATAATATTTAGGGTTAACAAATTAGGTGTTATGCTATTATATTGTCGTCAACAAAAATTCTCTAGTGTAAATTTCCGTTCGAATTCAAAGTTCTTTTGCTCAAGTTTCCGTCAACCCCCTTATTCCCTTAATATAAGTAATGTTCTTTTCTTCCTTCTTTTTTTCCTATGTTTTTTTTCAATTATACTACAGACTTTTATTGATTTTTTTTTTTTTTTTTTTTTTAGTTGTTTGATTAATTATTATATTGCTTTATATTGTTGATTGATTTTTATTGGTTTTTTTGAAATTGTTCTGTTTGTTATTATTATTTGGTCAATTTTTATGTTTTTATAGGTTTTTTTTTTTTTAAAAAAGTTACACCTCAGAACCAACATTGACAGTAACAACCTTTTTTGTTTGATCTACATTATGAACTTGCTATATTACAAATATAGAAGGTTAATACGCTTGCTATTTAGTAGTATACTCATTTTTTTATGCATACATGATTAATTACTCAAGACAATATAATAACTTGAATAATATATATTTCATGACTATATATATTACACCTCAGTCAAAGACCACGTTATGGTATTTTTTATTTTTTTTAATGTTAGGGTCAATTTATCTATGTTAGGTCAATTTATTCTTTTTTTCCATATATTAGGTTTTAATACGTATTTTTGTCATAATCTTCACCATGTATATTGTTTTCACATCATGCATTTATGTATTATGTTTTGTCACTTTTTTTCGTAATGAGTAGTCTTATTATATATAAACTTTTGCAGATATATAATAGAGTTAATACAAATTATATAAATTTTATTACGTATATGTGTTATAAACGTCAATAATTATATGGAACATGCTTTGAAAATAGACGATGATAAATATATACTATGTTGTATATTGTACACATAAATATACACATAGAAATATAATATATATACTCAGTATGTAATCATAGTATATATTTGAGATGGCATGATAATCCTATCTATGTTTCAGATATATATTATATAAACATAGGTATATAATACTTCTACATTGTGCATGGTTATAATCCTATTGACATATGCATGGTTTACGACGATCATTGGAATATGATGGATAATTATATTGATTATGGAGTTTCTAATATTACGATTCACGAAAGAATGTCATTCACTCATTTGATTGAAGCTATGACCTAAAAGTTAGGGAGCGTAGGTCACTTAGATTCTCCCAATATGTGGGTTTCATTAAGCTCAACACAATATAATATAATGTGGATGATATAAACTTGAAAAATATAATATACCAATTCAATTATATATAACATTACATTTAACATTATATGAAATATAATATATACCCAGTCACATAAAACTCCAATTTTTTTTTTTTTTTTTTTTGATGACACATAAAACTCCAATTACTAACTCTATAATATATACTTGTAAATAATGTTCTTACCCATTTATGTTTATATGTTCGCCCATCTTTACCCAACTATATTTACAATATATACCCAAATGTTAATTTCATATAACAATGCGTATTGTGAACAAAACTCGTACTCTAGAGAAAAAAATCATGCTAACAACGAAAAAAATGCCTAGAATGTTGATTTTTCTTCAATGTTGTGAAATTTTGTACTTTGTAATTTTTGTTCTTTGTATATTTTATATAAACCCTAAAAACCAAAATAAACAGCAGATAAACCAAAAAAAAAAAAAAAAAAACAACAACAACAACGTCGATAATTAGAAGCCCTCACCGTAAATAGGAATCTCGCCGTCAATGAAAATTGAAAATCCGTTGCGGCTCCCCCTCGAACAAGCCCTCACCTTGGATTAGAAGCTTCACCTTCAATAGAAGTCTCGCCGTTGAACAAGAACACCGTCAATAGAAGTCTCGCTGTCGAACAAGAAATATTGACGAGCAAGAACTCCTGGCATTGATTTCAAGAACATGCCGGCGATGAAAATCTGTCACCGTCAAACAAGCCTTCCCCGTCAATATCAAGACCTCGCCGTCAAATAATCCCCTGTTTAAGAAATGGAACCGTTGAATAAATGGGGAATGTGGAGTGTTTTAGAATCCCTAGATTTAAGGAATGAAATCTGCCTATTTTGAAACCATCTATTAGAATGTGTAGTGTTTGCCGTTTGGAGGGAAGAATATAGAAGTCCAAGGTAAGTATCCCCTATACTTTTTATCTTTTCTAATTTTTTAATTTATATTAATTACAAATAAATTAAAGGGTAAATAAGTACTGTTAAACCTAAATTTGACTTCTATTGGCTTGGAAAGTGTCAAAGCTAATAATAATAAAAAATATATGTCATTTGTGTAAAATTGGGTTTTCAATGTTCTATCCATGTAATTAACTCAAATTTAATTGTGCATTTTAAAAAATGGCAAAACATCATTGTTATTGGAAAAATGACAAAACTTAATATTTTAATATTAAATCAAATTGACTAAATGACTAAAATACCTCAAATCATAATTGCTGACCTGTGAGCTATAATTACAGAGTAACTAATTTAAATCTAAGATTCAAATAAAGATAAAGCATAAATGATCACACGAGATTTCAACAAAGAAATAGGACATGTGGAATGAACTTGTATTTGTATTGATTTGAGTTTAGTGGAGTACGATATCTAATGTTTATCCTCTGATTATTTCTCTCTCTAGTGTAATTTGTCTGAGGACTTTGCAGCTTGTTCTCAAACGTAGATTTGATTCGAGAGCTTCACAGCTTGTTCTCGAAGGTGAGTTTGTCTCGAGGGCTTTACAACTTATACTCAAATGTGGATTTGCCTCGAGGGCTTTGATGCTTGTTCTCGAGGTTGAAGCTTCAATCAATCTTTAGAGTCTTCAAGTCTTCAAGTCTTGAAGAGTCTTTGGTCTTCAATGAGTGTTCAACACGTAAGGACTTCTGGGAGTTGCTGACTTTCTTTGCTCTGAATTCTCTCTGAGTTCTCTGGAGAGTTTAATTTCTGAACCTTTCAAATGAAGCAGAGCTCCTCTATTTATAAAGTTTTACATGGGCATGTGGGCTTGGGCTTTAATGGCCTTTGTGCTTAACTATTGGATTTGGGCTTTGTTGGTTTTGAGTCTAACCATTTGGAATTGGGCTTTGTTTAACTTTGACCCAAATTTCATTTAACCCAATTTGACCAAGTTAAGTTTAATTATTTGGTCAAACAGAGCATGTGGCATTTTAATTTAGGAATTTGTCAATTTTTGTTTTCAAATTAAATTTGGGGCACATGTCAATTTATAATTTGGTCCCAAATTTAATTATCTGCAATTTTTTTCATTAATTTGGAATAATGACGTAGCAATTTTGGATTGGCCAAAATTTCCCATCCAACAATAACAAAATCCAAGAATTACGGGGTATTTATGATAGATTTAAAAAAAAATGGAATCAAGACAATAAACTGATAAAAAAATCCATTTAAATTGCAAGGGATATAAAATTTAAGCTAATAAAAAGTGTTAATTTAAATTTAATACAAATCTAATATTGGGGGAACGAAAATAAACAAGAAAAAACGGTATCAAAATAAGTGATAAAAAAAATTAAATTGCAAGAGATATAAAATCTAAGCTATTATGGGTAAATTTGAAACCTAATGAAATAAGGGCAAGACAAGATAAAAGTCAAGATGATAAGAGCCAAAAAGAAATAGACCCAAGAGAATCCTGCAAGCCCACAGATTAACCTTTTCCTAGATAGAAGATGAAACCTCTTTTATTCCTTATGGAATATGGACAACCTAGGTCAAAGATCCTATAAATACGCCATTATGACTCAAAGGAGTTCAACTTCTACCCTCATTATCTAAATTATATAGCTTGCTACACTTTTCTTCGTTTATGACTTAAGCATTGGAATTGGTGTGGCAAGTGCCACCCCAGTCCTCAGCTTTTTCTCTTTTGCAGGGTCAAGTTAGATTTCTGCTGGCCAGATTTTGGCAACAACAGTTTGCGCCATTTGTGGGAAACAAGAGAGCTGGAGACAAAAGAGGGAAAATGACGGAAAAGAGAAAAACCCTAAACATCTCTCTCTCCCTCCCTTTCTCTCTATCTTCTCCCTCTCCTTTTGGGTTGCAGCCAATAGCCCCCTTGCCCTCTTTCTTTTTCATCACTTCCGGCGATAGTGTGAAGCTCCGACGATGTCCTCCAGCAACGAGCTCATCCCACAACTCTGTACAACTCCGAATGACAGTCGCATGCCTCCTCCCTCGCTCGATCTTCAACTACCGACCGGTAACAACGTTCTCTCCAGTCACGCGCCACTTTCTTCTTTGGCAACCCCAGGCATCTGCAACGATATGTGGACGACGGCGAATTTCACTACAACGGCGCTCCAGTCCACGAGTGTCAGCGACGCCGCTCGAACAAGGGTGGCAGCAAGCTGATTTCAATGAGAAAATCTGACACTCTAACAATGTGAGACTTGGCGGCAACATCTACGCTAATGACCCACGATGAGAATGACTAGATCAGCAGCTGTTAATGTCCCTAGCACTTCTGCAGCTTCACCGTCGATAGCAACATAGCAACGCTTTCACATTGGCACTTCAAGAAGGAATCAATTCCACTCTATAAATCATCCTCAAGCGGCCAATTGCTGGTTCAAGCGGATGACTTTTTGAAGCAAGTCTGGCCAGCAGTAATGCTTAAAGAGTTTGAGTTTTCAATCGGTGGTGTTGTTAGTGTGTGTTTTCAGCGTGCATCACTTCATCGCAGGTGGTGATGGATCTATTTGCTGTTGTGATTCTCAAATCAGCATGCAATCCTTGCTGACAGGATCTTGCGCTTAATTAAAGGAGCAAGTAGCAACCTTTGGCAAGTCAAATTGGTTTATGGACAAAGTTTTGTAATAGTTGGTGATGTGTGTTCAGCATCTCCAATCGACAATTCAACCATCCAAGAACCCTTTCTCTTAAAAAGGCATTAAAGAAGTTCTATCAACTTAAAATTTTAGAAGACAATAATAAATAAAGTGTGATAATTGTAAGAGGAAAAAACTTGGGTGCTGTCTGGGCACCACTAAAGTGCTGTGATGCCCACATCACAACCCTCCATTTTCGATTTTTGAGTTTTCTTTCTTTCTTTTTTTTTTTTTTTGGTTTGAAAATCAATGGATGTGATGTGGGCAGCACATGATTTGGGTGCTGCCCAGCACCCAAGTCTTGCCTATTGTAAGACGTTGGAGGTGGCAAGAAACCAGATGTCAAGTCATCCATTTGAAGAGATTGGTAAGCATATATCTCACATCAAGAGTAAAGGCCCACCATCATTCTTGAATCTCTTGGAGAAGAGACTATTAAAAATATTAAGCCTCAATTTTAATCAGCAAATTAATGGTGGTTATTTTTAGTCTCCATCCACAACTCCAACTCTTCGTCTTTTGCTATAACAAATGGCTCTACACTACATTTGCATATAGTAAGAGCAGCTTCGATTCTTCATGGGATAAATTTACATCAAGCAGCCACCATTATTGCTAGGAAGAACAAAAAGTAACAAATTTGAAAGTGTTGTTTCCGAACAAGATTACAAAGCAAATTTTGAAACCCTTAACTCCAAAGATTTCTACAAAATTGTAGAATTCAGAGCAAGACAGGGTATATGTCTCCCTATTAAACAAAAAGCAAAAGACAAAATGAAGAAAGAAAAGAAGTTGGGGTATAAAAGAAAAGAATACAAAATATAATACTTTGGGAACGAAAATAAACAACTAGAAGTGGAATCAAAACAATCAAGTGATAAAAATCAATTTGAATGGCAATGGGGTATAAAATCTAAACTAATAAAATGTGTTAATTTAAATTTAATACAAATTCTAAGATTTTGAATTTTTTTTTTCAAAATCGAAACAAAATTAGGGTCTTTTAAAATCGGAACTTAGGGTTATGAGGTTTGTGGACATAAATACCTTGTATTGGGTGCATAGACTCAGTATTTGAATTATTTGCATTATCTATCTTGTAGTAGTCAGGAACAACACAAATATCATTAGAAATACCATATGATATAATAGAGAGACAAATACATCTCTATCTTCGATAATTCTAATTACGTTGGATTTATTTGACCCATTCCTGTACATGTCAATTAGAAGACAATGTCCACCCCTAAGGTGAAGCTTGTTCTTCATGCACTTGGTGAATTGTTCTAAGTTAGAGTTGGCTGAAACTTGTTCATCAGTCAGCTTGAACTCGTGGTACTGTGTGTTATCATCCCACCTTCTATATGTGTGAAGGGACATCTCCACTAGAAAATGACATATTTTAAAATTATGCTTCCCACAAAGAACATTCTAGGGCAAATAAAGACCAAACATGCAATTAAATTAACACATATATCTAGTATTTGCAAAAATTTTGAAAATATATATCTGTTAGCCTGAAAAATGAAAAATCAATCTACACCAATCAAATTATACCAAATCCCCAAGGCTCTCATGACACTTCAGGAGCTAATTAGTCAAGCGAGTGATCATCTAATTACCTGAAAATAGAAGTTTCTTCCAAATGCAATCAGTGAAGTGTGTAATGTTGAGTCCATGGAAACCGATACATCAATTACTAAAAAATTGTGGTACTGATTATTTTCATCCCATCTTCCATTGTACAATATGGTTATCTGTTGAGAAGCAACATCTAAACTAAAGCAAAAGCAACCTATTTTAATCGGTAAGAATGAAAATGCTTATTAAAGAAGGAAAACAATGGCTATACATGAGTTATACCAAAAATTGATGATAGATATGTATTTCAGCAATAATACAATTGTAATAGTTGACCGAACAATAATTGTAGGTTGGGTTCAAAACAGTCGTTGATGATGAACACCAAAATGAATAATTGTGAATAATAATTTTGAAAAAGAAATATTTATTAAACAATGGATGAAGGTAATAAAAAGATGAAAATTCTTAAAAGAATAAATATATGATTATAAAATCGAAATTTGAAAGTCTTACACAATCAATATATAAGAAAAATTAAAATATCTATACTTATTGTAAATATGGCACATATAAATGCCCATTCCACATGCCCATTTGATATCTATGCCAAGTGGCATTTTCTCCATAGCCAAAGTGTCTTCTAAAGGCCATAGATTAGTGTCCAAATGGACCACATCATCCTCTCCTTATTATGGCTATAAATAGTGGTTTTTGGTGGATAATTTGATATAGAGATTTGAAAAAGAAATCACTTCATTTTTCTCTCCCACTTTCTATAATTTCTTTTGTTTTTAATTTGCCATAAATCTCCATTTTGTTTTGTTTATATTATATGTATATATATATATTCCTTTTATATTCCTTTACTTGTATTATTATTATTATTATTATTATTATTATTATATGATTTGGTAAATTTTTGGTGCTCGGTTTCGCCTCTCAATTTTACAACACGTTATCAGCACGAATCTCTGTCATTTTTCCCGCTAAAGTGTTATTATGGCAAACCTTACAAAGCTAGAATTTGCGGCCTTGGATATTAATGGAAATAACTACTTGTCATGGGTCCTTGACGCTGAGATCCATTTAGATTCTATGAATCTTGGAGAAACAATTAAAGAAGGAAATGATGCATCAAATCAAGAAAAAGCAAAATCCCTGATCTTCCTTCGCCATCATCTTCACGAGGGATTGAAAATGGAGTATCTTACAATAAAAAATCCCTACGTTCTATGGCAAGGTTTGAAAGAAAGGTACGATCATCAAAAAACAGTTATTCTTCCAAAAACTCGTTATGATTGGATACATCTAAGGTTGCAGGACTTTAAATCAGTAAGTGAGTATAATTCCGCACTCTTCAGAATTAGTTCAAAATTAAAATTATGCGGAGAAAAGATTACTGATGTTGATATGTTAGAGAAGACATTTTCCACTTTTCATGTCTCGAATATGCTCATGCAGCAGCAATATCGAGAGAAAGGTTTTGCAAAATATTCTGAACTTATCTCATGTCTTCTCGTTGCTGAACAAAATAACGAGTTGTTGATGAAAAATCACGAATCCCGACCAACTGGAGCAACACCATTCCCTGAAGTGAATGTTGTGAATTTTAATAACCGTGGTCGAGGTCGTGGTCGTGGTCGAGGTCGGGACCGCGGTAGAGGAAGAAATACCTATTTTCGTGGTGGGCATTATAATTTTAAGAAACCCACACGAAGTGATGATCATAAAGGAAAGGTTCCACAAGCTAGAAGTTCGAAAGGTGATGAACATAAATGTTTCCGGTGCGGAATGACTGGGCACTGGTCACGTACCTGTCGTACGTCAAAACACCTTGTTGATCTCTATCAAGCTTCCCTGAAGGAAAAAGGAAAAGGAAAGAATGTGGAGGTAAATCTTGCCATTCAAGAAGATGATGTGTTTGACCCCTCCAATATGATGCATCTTGATGTAGCTGATTATTTTGAATCTCCTGGAGAGAGAATTGATGCAATCAAACAAGTAGAGGATGATTTGTATGAAAATATATAATTAAATACTGTTTAGTATATTTTTGTTGTTGTTTTGTTTGTATATATATTTAAGACTTTTTGTAATCGTTTTTCTTTTCTTTTCAATGAAGAAATATGAACAATTTCAATATGTTGAGTAACTCGAAAATGAGCAATGAGGATTTATGTCTGGCAGACTGCGCAACTACGCACACGATACTCATAAATAGAAAATATTTTACTAGATTGACAATGCTGGAAGCAAAAGTCAATACTATATCAGGTTCTGCAAATCTGATTGAAGGTTTTGGAAATGCAAACTTTATTTTGCCTAGAGGAACAAGATTTACAATTAATAATGCTCTGTTCTCTAACAAATCGAAAAGAAACTTATTAAGTTTTAAAGATATACGTGAAAATAATTATCATGTTGAAACTGATTGTAAAAATAATATAGAGTGTCTCTATATAACATCTATTGTTTCACATGAAAAACGTATATTAGAAACACTGCCTGCTTTTTCTTCTGGATTATACTATACTCATATACGAGTAATCGAAAGTTATGCAATAATGAACCCGAAGTTCATGAATCCAGAAATATTCAGTGTTTGGCATGATCGATTGGGTCATCCAGGGTCAATAATGATGAGAAAAATTATTGAGAATTCACATGGACATCCTTTAAAGAGCTAGAAGATTCTTCAATCCAATGAGTTGTCATGTGATGCTTGTTCTCAAGGGAAATTAATTATTAGACCATCTCCAGCTAAAGTGGGGATTGAATCACCTGCATTTTTAGAGCGAATTCAAGGTGATATTTGTGGACCTATTAACCCACCAAGTGGTCCATTTAGATATTTTATGGTATTAATTGACGCATCCAGCAGATGGTCACATGTATGCTTATTATCAAGTCGAAATCTTGCATTTGCAAGATTACTTGCTCAAATAATTAAGTTAAAAGCACAATTTCCTGATAATACAATTAAGACCATTCGACTTGATAATGCTGATGAATTTACATCCCAAACTTTTAATAATTATTGTATGTCAATTGGGATAAGTGTTGAACATCCTGTAGCTCACGTTCATACACAAAATGGTCTAGCAGAATCATTTATAAAACGTCTGCAACTAATTGCAAGACCATTGCTTATGAGAGCTAAACTTCCTACATCGGTATGGGGTCATGCTATTTTGCATGCTGCATCACTGGCACGTATTAGGCCAGTAGCTTATAATAAATACTCCCCAATGCAATTAGCTTATGGCCAGCAGCCAAATATTTCCCATCTAAGAATTTTTGGATATGCAGTATATGTATCGATTGCTCCACCACAACGTACTAAGATGGGTCCTCAAAGGAGGTTAGGAATATATGTTGGTTTTGATTCCCCATCAATTATTAAATATCTTGAACCCCTGACGGGTGATGTATTTACTGCACGATTTGTTGATTGTCATTTTAATGAGACAAATTTTCCAACATTAGGGGGAGGAATTAAGAAGTTGGAAAAAGAAATTACATGGAATGCATCGTTATTATCTCATTTAGATTCTCATAGAAATCAATGTGAACTTGAAGTTCAAAAGATAATTCATTTGCAAAATATAGCAAATCAACTACCAGATGCATTCACAGATACTAAAAGTGTGACTAAATCATATATACCAGCTGCAAATGCTCCATCAAAAGTTGATATCCCAAAGGAACAAGTTGTCAATAATGAGTCTGGAGCACGCCAGAAGCGTGGTAGACCAATAGGTTCTAAAGATAAAAATCCTCGAAAAAGAAAAGTAGTTGAGAATCAAAATGATTCAATAAAAGGTATGGATGTTCCAGAAGAAATCCAGAATACAACTACTCAAAAGAGTATTGGTGAAAATCAAACGCTTGAGGATAATAATGAAATTTCTATAAACTATGTTACAACAGGAAAGAGATGGAACCGAAATGATATCATTATTGACAACATTTTTTCTTATAATGTTGCTCACGATATTATTCATGAAAGTGACGATTTTGACCCAAAATCTATCGTAGAATGTCAACGTAGAAAGGATTGGCCGAAGTGGAAAGAAGCAATCCAAGCAGAGTTGAACTCACTTTCAAAACGTGAGGTTTTTGGACCAGTAGTCCCAACACCGGAAAACGTCAAACCTGTAGGATATAAATGGGTATTTGTAAAGAAAAGAAATGAAAAGAATGAAGTCACAAGATATAAAGCGAGACTTGTTGCACAAGGATTCTCGCAAAGGCCTGGTATTGATTATGAAGAGACATATTCTCCTGTGGTGGATGCAATAACGCTAAGATATTTGATTGGTCTGACTGTATATGAAAAGCTTGATATGCATCTAATGGATGTAGTCACGGCGTATTTATATGGATCTCTGGATAATGACATTTATATGAAAATCCCGGAAGGATTTAAAATACCAGAAACATATGAATCAAGTTCTCGGGAATTGTATTCAATAAA
Source organism: Trichosanthes truncata (assembly GCA_033996785.1). Classification (NCBI taxonomy): domain Eukaryota; kingdom Viridiplantae; phylum Streptophyta; class Magnoliopsida; order Cucurbitales; family Cucurbitaceae; genus Trichosanthes; species Trichosanthes truncata. The sequence continues at coordinate 56,920,461 of JAWPNB010000003.1, forward strand.
GTTACAGAGATCATTATATGGATTAAAACAATCAGGACGAATGTGGTATAATCGCCTGAGTGAATATCTGTTGAAAGAATGATACCAAAATAATCCAATATGTCCGTGCGTTTTTATAAAGAAATCTCAGTCAAGATTTGTTATTATAACTGTATATGTTGATGACATAAATATAATTGGAACTCCTGAAGAGTTATCAAAGGCAATAGAATATCTTAAGAAAGAATTCGAGATGAAAGATCTTGGAAAAACAAAATTTTGCCTTGGTTTGCAAATTGAACATTTAGCAGATGGGATATTTGTTCATCAATCAACTTATACAGAGAAAATCTTAAAAAGATTCTATATGGATAAAGCACATCCATTGAACATTCCAATGGAAGTTCGTTCACTGGATATAAAGAAAGATATATTTCGACCTCGAGATGACAATGAAGAACTACTTGGTCCTGAAGTACCATATCTTAGTGCAATTGGTGCACTTATGTATTTGGCTAATAACACAAGACCAGATATTGCATTTTCAGTAAATTTATTAGCTAGATATAGTTCATGTCCTACAAAAAGACATTGGAACGGAGTTAAGCACGTACTCCGATATCTTCGAGGGACAATTGATATGGGTTTATTTTATTCTAACAAATCAAAGTATGATCTAGTTGGTTATGCAGATTCTGGTTATCTATCTGATCCACACAAAGCTAGATCTCAGACAAGTTATCTATTCACATGTGGAGGAACTGCTATATCGTGGCGATCAGTGAAACAGACTATAACGGCCACTTCTTCAAATCATGCTGAAATCCTCGCTATTCATGAAGCAAGTCGAGAATGTGTATGGCTAAGATCGATGACACAACACATTCATGAGACATGTGGCTTGTCTTCAAGTAAACCTCTTCCAACGATGTTATACGAAGACAACACAGCATGTATAGCTCAAATCAAGGGAGGATATATCAAAGGAGATAGAACAAAGCATATCTCACCAAAGCTCTTCTATACTCATGATCTTGAAGAAAATGACGATATCACTGTACAACAAATTTGTTCAAAAGATAACCTGGCTGACTTATTTACAAAGGCATTACCAACTGCAACCTTCGATAAATTAGTATATAGCATTGGAATGCGGCGACTCAAAGACTTTAAGTGATGTCTCCATGAGGGGGAGTGAATGTATAGTAAACTATATAAAATATGTACTCTTTTTCCTTCACTAGGGTTTTTTCCCATTGGGTTTTTCCCTAGTAAGGTTTTAACGAGGCATATTTTACATAAATGGGCATTTAAGGGGGAGTATTGTAAATATGGCACATATAAATGCTCATTCCACATGCCCATTTGATATCTATGCCAAGTGGCATTTTCTCCATAGCCAAAGTGTCTTCTAAAGGCCATAGATTAGTGTCCAAATGGACCACATCATCCTCTCCTTATTATGGCTATAAATAGTGGTTTTTGGTGGATAATTTGATATAGAGATTTGAAAAAGAAATCACTCCATTTTTCTCTCCCACTTTCTATAATTTCTTTTGTTTTTAATTTGCCATAAATCTCCATTTTGTTTTGTTTATATTATATATATATATATATATTCCTTTTATATTCCTTTACTTGTATTATTATTATTATTATATGATTTGGTAAATTTTTGGTGCCCGGTTTCGCCTCTCAATTTTACAACAATACTGAAAATTTAAAGAAAAGGAAGATATTCAGTTGGGGCAAGAGAAGGGCGTGATTCATAGGATAAAAATGTTCAAATATCCCTTCCGTAAAACTAGGGAAAAATCTCATATAACTAACTGTAGGGGCAAAATGGACAATTACAGTGTAATTTCGAAATCATGCTGATGTTAGTTTGGCTAAAAATTAGACATTTCTATTTTTGGCTATTTTTCAGTTTGGCGCTTTAGCTTTCGCTATACACTCCAATTTCCCTTTTATGAATCTTTCAGGCCTAGCTTTAAAACCGTCCACAGTCGAAAGAATTGTGGACTAAAAGCCTAAAGCATGAGAAAAAGTTTTTTTTAATATATATTTATTAATAAATACCTCCAGATTGCAAAAATATCTAAACTACCATAATTGTTGATGCTTATTAGTCTACCACAGATAATATCCTTAAATCTTGTACTAAAAATAAAAAAACCTTAAATCTTGTAAACAATACCGCTCGCCAAAACTTTTTGATTCTTGTAGCGGGGAAAAATAATAAAAATTAGATCAATAATCAATAAATATAGAAGTGATCTTTAAAAAGAAAGATCTAGGATGTTAAAAAAATATTTTGGAATGAAATAAATATTAAGAGGCTGATGGAAATCCAGATTTTCCATGGAATGGACATAACATATGCATTATTCCATTTGTTTTGCAGTAATAGAAGATGCCTAAACACCCTAGATGGTAACAAATAATAAAAAATTAAAGTATAGAATAAGAAAAAACTAATAAAAATATTTTTTGTGATTATAATTCACAATTATTAAGTACTATATCTATAAGTAGAAGTAGTATTTATATGAAAAATGTCGACGTCGAAAATTTTGAAAAAAAATCATAAAAATTTAAAAATTGATGAGTCATTATTTAAATTAAAATTTAAAAATTGATGAGTCATTATTTAAATTAATAAATGTAACTTTGATTATAACTTAATTATGATATAATTAATCATATTTAGTAGGCATTAAAAAATATAAATAATATTTGTTTTTTTATATAATTTATAACCATGTCGAACATAAATATATTACAAAACTACAGTAAAAATTAAAATAATTTAATAACTTTATTACTTTAATAATATATATGTATAAAAATATTTGAACATTTAAATAATTTAATCCTAAAAGAATATATCGATGAAAATATTGAAGTCGATAGAAACTTTGGAAAAACTATATAAAGTTATAAATAAAATAAACTATAGAAATTTGAAAATGAAATAGTAAAAAAATATAGGGCAAAATATACTTTTGATGTCTAAGGTTTGAGATTAATGTCTATTTGGTTCATGAGATTTTAAAAGCTACGTTTGAGTCTTGAGATTTGAAAATTGATTCTCAATGGTCCATAAGATAATTTGATTGTTAGTTGACTAACAGAAATTTGACGTGACATGTAGCAAATTTTAAATGAGGTGGAAATTTTTTCTAATTTTATATTTTTTTAATTACATGATGTTTTTTGGTTTTTTCACTGGAAAATATTTGGGTGTAGCTCAAGCTGCACCCATCTCCATGCAGCCCACCTTTTCTATACAACAATTTTTTTTTATTGTTGTGTATTTCAAGTGAGTGCATGGAGATGGGTGCAACCAAAGCTGCACCCAAATATTATAGTTGTGCAGCCCCCTTTATAACCACAAGAAAAAAAAATTGTGGTTGTAAAGTGTGATGCACAATACTTGGGTGTAGCTAAGTATTTTCCTTCCACTTTTTTACTCTTTCTATTTCTTTCTCTCTCATCTCCCTTCTTCTCCAACCTCTTTCTCATCTTCTCCGACGAGTATCATCTTTTTATCTTCCCAATCCTTCTCACTTCTTTTCTCTTATTCTCCATCACGCCGTGCTACCGCCGCCGCCGCTCACTGTAATGTTCGATGCTCACTACCACGTTATCATATGACAAACACCATCGTCGTTGCTTGGAAGTTCTATTGTCCGACATTGAACAAACACCCAAATCTAGCAGCTGGGATCTGAGCTTTCATTTGCATTCCCTGTTGGAACAAATGTCTTGACCATTCCTTGGATTTGGAACGAACTCGTTCATTCCAAATATGAGGAATGAACGCCTCGTTTCAAATTTGGCTCCTTAGTTGTTCCAGCATCGTTCAAAGGACCTCGAACATATAGTTTAATATCACGGGATGCCGTGATTTGATTTTAATATTTTTTCTAAAAAAGTACCATCCATGTTTAATAGAGTTTTTCCTATTTTGCAATTATTCTCTTTTAATGAAATCCTTCCTTTTTGTTTTAAAAAAAATTAAAAATCATAAAATCTTTTCCTAATTTTTTTTTTAAAAAAATGAAGTTCTTTAAAAAGGGAAAATATTTGATTTTTCTAAAATTGAAGATTTCCTTATTTGAAAAAAAAAACTCTCGTTTATAAAAAAATATATATATATATTTTCATAAAAAGCATTTTTATAAAGGAAAGTTCTTTTTAGAAACTTTGACTTTTTCTAATTTTAAAGTTTTCCTTCTTAAAAATACAAAAAAAAAAAAAAAAAAAATCTTCATCATAAAAAAAATATTTTCTTAAAGGAAATTTTGGTTTTTTTTGAAAATATCCCAATAATTATATTTTTATTATTATGTAAGAGTTTGATATGTTTGCGAAATGTCGTTTAAATTTTGACATTTTGAAAATTTAACGACAAATAAAAAATTTTCCCATAATAATGACACGTTAAACCAAGCGACATGTGGTTTCATATTTTAAATTGATTTTTTTCTAATATTGATGATATGTCGAACCCGACAATGTCATTCGATATTTTAAATTATGATGGCAAGATTTAATGTTTATAAATTTTTTGATTTATAGAAATATTCGTTGATATCGATATTTCCATCGATATATCTATAAAATTAAAATCTTGATATCCATATTGACATCGATATTTTCATCTTTGAATTCAATCAAACATAAAAATTAGATAATTTTGTAAAAAGAAAAAGGAAAAAATAAAAATCTATTTGACATGTTCTTTTATAGAGAGAGGAAAAACTCAAATGTATCAACTCAAAAATAATTTTTTGAAAGAAACAACAAAAATCTATTTGACATGTTCTTTTATAGAGAGAGAGGAAAAATTCAAATTTATCGACTCAAATTTTTTTTGAAAGAAACACAACATGGTAATATGAAATAGAAAAAAAAAAAAAAAAAAAAAGATAACATCAAGAAAAATTGAGGGAAAACATAAGGTCGAATTATGAAGAATTAAGAGATAATGTGAAAATGAGAAGAAAAATGGAATGTAAAAGAAGTATTTTTTTTTAAAAAAAAAATCTAGAAACAGCTTTTTAACCCCATAAAACTTTTAAAAACGAAATCTTCATTTTTAGGACATTCCAATATAGTATATCTTTTAAACAATAATAAATCTAGAAACAGCTTTTTAACCTCATAATTTTTTTTTTTTTTTAAATTAAAGATGAAGTCATGTGTAGCGAAAAAGGAAGGAGTTGTCCCATAGTCGCCTTGAGTTAAGAAAATTATATTAAAAAATTATATAAAGATATAAGATTTTAAAGTTTTCTCTCTGTTTTATTTTTATCTTAAATTCTCAAAATTAAAAGAATATATAGATATATATATTAAAGTTATATTGTAAAATTTTACCTGTCTCGAAGAAAATTTCTAGCACTCCCTTGTTTGTAGGTGGAGTAACTAATTTTCAAAGAAAGAGCTAAGAAGCAAAATTCTACATCCTAACTTGTTATGTGTATAATATAATCTTTCCATTTAAAAAATTTAGAGATGTCGATCTACTGATAAAATATTAAAATTAATAACTTTTTTCATATAATTTTTAATCTTAGACTAATCAAGCGAAGGGACTTATCTTCTCTCCTTTTGCTCGTCCTTGATTGTTTGGTCTCACTCTCATCAACTTTTCTTTTTGTTGGAGTGTGGTGATGATCTATCTTTTGACCTAAATTCCTAATGGCTATTGAGTTTCTTTGTTTCTTTTTTTTAAAGAAACTATATGCTAAATACCTTTTTTTTTACCAAAAAAAAAAAAAAAAAAACAATAGAGTTCAAACATGCAATACCAAGATAAAAATAAATAAATAAATTTTAATCAAGACAATGCATGAGCCGGCAATGCAATGTTGTGATAAAAAAAACTTTGTTTGGCGTGTATGTATTGATGATATCTTTAGTAAAAGGACAAAAAATGACCATAGACCGTCTCTACATTATATAAATATATAACTATATAAATGCATATAATTATACTTATACCCTTTCAAGAAAACAATTAAATAATTATATATATAATGTTTACTGGGGAAATTTTATTTTTATCCTAATTTAATGAGTTAATTTTAACATATCCAATAAATCTTACAAAAACACCAAAACTAAAGTGATAGAAGTGCCTAAATCTATCAACAAAAAATATTCAAACCTAATAATAAAACCAACCGGTAAAAAGATGTTTCTAAATTTAACTAATTTTTCCATTTTTTTTCTTTTTTTCTTTTTCCAATTAAAGTTTAATTTGGAGAAATCAAGCTCTCTCTCTAACGTTTCTCCAACTGTATAAGACAAATAATTAACAAATAGTCTTGTATCACAATTGGCCGTTGATTAATTAATACTATTCAATTTTTTTATTTACTGTAATTTAAATAATTTTAATAATTGGCCAAGATATATATATATATATATAATAGCAGTATTTATTTCTTCCAAATTATTTATAGGTCGAATTTTCGCAAAGATCGATTATTCTCAATTTAGACTAGCTGCCCTTTCAAAATTGGGGAGGAGTAATTCTATTATTTTATATAGGTTAAAATACAATTTTAGTTCATGTACTTTCAAATGTCCGATTTTAGTCCTTGTATTTTTAATAAAACTTAAAAATTGGTCTCCGTGATAAGTTTAAAGTTAATTTTTATCAAAATTGATTAAATAATAATAATAATTTTAATACAATATTTTCAAAATTTATAGAGAAAAAGCTAATAGAGACTAATTGTTTTTGAAAAAATTAATAATAAACTAATAATAGGGAACAATTTTAAGCTTTATTGAAAGTATAAAGACTAAAATTGGACACTTAAAAGTATAAAAATCAAAATGGAACAAAGTTCAGAGTACATGGATCAAAATGATATTTTAACATTTTATATATTATTGGAAAAGGTCAACAAATTTTTTAGGTCCCCACCCACTATCAATAATAATTGAGGGACTCTCAATTCTATGTCATACACGCATATATATAGTACCCTCTATTAGCATATATTATTTTATTATTATTATTTATGGGTAGATTAGTCTTTTATTATTATTTATTTACCCTACCTATATAAACTTAATTAGTGTGTACTTTATTCTTTCCTTTTGGTTAATGTAAATAAGTCATCCGTAGTTTTCTCTCTATTATCGCATGGTATCAGAGCCTCCATTCTCATGAAATTTTGATTACTCATTCAAGAAGAAATTGAATTGGTATTGCCGCAATCAATTCGTTAGCATATATATATATATATATATTTGTTGAAGAATCGTGCGGCAGAGCTTTTCTTTTTCCCTAGCAGATTGTTTTGGTTTATTTGAAATTGCTGGCTTAGTAGTGTTTTATCTTTTGCTTGGGAATTTTGAAGGTATTGTGGCAGCATAGGGTATTGGAGGTATTGAAATTGAAGAATCAATTTCAAATTGAAATTGAAATCTCATTGGTATTGATGAATCAATTTCAAATTGAAATTGAAATCGATAAGTACGTTCTTTTAAAATTGAAATTGGAGATATTGGTATTGGTATTGCGACAGAGGTATTGATATTGAAACAGACACTGAAATTGATTTTGATTATTGAACAATATTTACAATTTTAGTATTTACTATTGGTATTTGAGTGGAATTATTTGCAAATTGAAATCAATTGGTTTGATTGTTTGGTACAGTGGTGTTGCTCGATTGGTATTTACAATTTTTTCTGAGGATTTTGTATGATCATCATGTCGAATCGTAAGGATGATTCTCTTCAGTCGATTAGCGTACAATTGGACGGTAAAAATTATTCATATTGAAATTATGTTATGAAGAATTTCTTGCGAGGAAAATCTGTTTTGAGTTATATCATAGGTATGCGAGTCAAACTTATCGATAACAAGGCTGCTAACTATGCTTCTGAAATAGATTTTTGAGAGGTTGGCAATTCGAAGATCATCACTTAGATTAATAATTTTGTTACGCATTCTATTGGTACTCAGTTGGAAAAATATGAGACTGTTAAAAAGTTTTGTAATCATTTGGTTAGATTGTATATACAATTTAACTTTGCCAAACAATATCAATTCGAGATAGATATTCATGTGCTTCAATAGAATGATATGAGTATTCAAGATATTTATTCTTCTATGTTTGAATTATGGGATCAGTTGGCATTGACCAAATCCTTAGAATTGAGCACAATCCTAGCTTACATCACTAGAAGGGAAGAGCAGCGTCTAGTTCAGTTTCTCATGGCCCTTCGTTATGAGTTTGAGGGATTGTGTGTAGCAATCCTACATCGTAATCCTCTCCCTTCCATTAATTCAATGACTAGTGAACTGTTGGCAAAGGAGATTTGTCTTAAGTCTCAGGGAGATAAGAAAATTACCCCGCCTTCAAGTCCATTTGTTTTTGCAATTCCACAGCGGTCTCCGACTGGAAGCCAAAATAGGCCGGCCTCTAAGGTTTTTTTTTTTTTTTTTGAGTGTGTGTTCTCCAAACGAAAGGGTCATTGGAAGGCATAGTGTCTGATACTGCTGAATAAAGGTAAATCGTAGCAGAAACAACAACAACGATAACCACTACTAAAGCAGCAACAACAACAACATCGTCTGTCACAGCAACAATTATCGTTACCTCCGTAGAATACTCCATGGACATATTGACCACCTCAGTCTAACAATGGATGGTTGCTTCATCTTTGGATCCATACATGTTTGAGCAATTTCAATAGTTCCTCAATTCACAACCTCATGTTATGTCGGCCTCATCTCATAAAGATTTTTCATCGTCTAGTATCTCAAGTATATCTTCTTCCTTATTGGTCTTTGATTCAAGTGCTTCTCATCATGTCTCCTCATTTTTCCTATTTTGTTTCCTTGTCTCCCCATTCTTCTATATCAATTGTATCTGAATGGAATTCCTATATACCATTAGTAGGTGTTGGTTCCATTGTTACATCTCATGTGTCCCTCTTTGATGTTCTTTATTATATTCCTAGTCTTACACTAAATCTTGTCTCTGTTAGTCAATTACATGAATTTGGATACTTAGTTTCTTTTTCTTCTTCCACTTATTCTATACAGGACCCACGATCTCAAAAGGTGATTGGGACATGCCATAGGCAAGGGAAACTCTATGTTTTGGATCAACTCAAAGTATCAAATATTGCAACTTCTAGTGTGGATTTGTCGTCCTTTTGTTTGAGTCACTCGTCCTCTACTTTTTATTTATGGCACTCTCGTTTAGGTCATGTTTTTGCGTCTCGCTTACAATTTTTGGTGTCAATAGGTGCTTTAAGACATTTACATAGTCATGATATCTCTGATTGTAGTGGTTACAAACTTGCAAAATTTTCAGTCCTGGCTTTCTATAAAAGTATTTCCTTTTCTTCTACTCCTTTTAATCTTGTGCATTATGATGTATGGGGACCTTCCCCTGTACCCACAAAAGGAAGTTCTAGATATTATGTTTCTTTTATTGATGATTTCACTTGTTATTCTTGTGTCTATCTTATTAAACATAGGTTTGATTACCTTATGATTTTTAACAATTTTAGAGCTCTTATGAAAACTCAACATTCGGCTGTCATAAAGTATTTTTGTTGTGATTTGGGGGGTGAATACACTTCTAACTATTTTTCCCATTTACTTGCTTCGGATGGGACTATGTACATCAGACCTCTTGTACTGACACTCCTTAACAAAATGGCGTCGCTAAAACAAATCGGTCATTCTTCTTGTCAGCAGATGTTCCTAGTGCGTTTTTGTAACGCCCGGCTTATTTAGGAGTTTAAATTTTTAATTTTGGAATTTAAGTGGAATGATTTTTCATTGGGTAAGTTAAATTTTGAAGGTTAATTTGGAATTTAGAATGAGAAAAAGGGTATAATTGGAGCTTAATAAGTTATTGAGGGTATTTTGGTAATTTTTGGAAAAGGAAAGGGCAAAAATGGAAAGAAATTATTGGTCAAGGGGCATTTTTGGAAATTGGAAAATTTTTTTTTAAAATATATATTATTATTATTATTATTTAATATTTTTATTTTCTTTTATTTTCTTTTTCTTTTTCTTTTTTTTCTTTTCTTTTTCTCCTTCTTCTTCCCGCAGACTCTCCCCCCCTCATCGATCTCTCTCTCTCTCGGCCGAACACCATCCACCGTCTTCTCCATCTTCTTTCTGCCGGCAACCGAACGGAGCAGACGCCGCCGATCACCCAACCACCGCCGGCCAATCCTTCGATCCCACCTCAGTCGAAGCTCCTACAGCAGCACGTCGGTCGGATTAAGGTTGCAGTCGCCGGAATCCGCGAGTAACGCTACGCCAGAAGCTCCGATCCGTTCGCAGCTCAGTCCCATCGTCGGCCTCCCTTCCGTCGCACCGGCCTCGCTGAAAATACCCACTTTCCGCCGGTCTTCTTCCTCGCAAGCTGCACGCCTAGCCTCGCCGGTGAAACCCACTGCAACTCGCTGCCGAACGTCGAACCGCCGCAGCCTCGCCGTGAGTTTCTTCACCGGATTTTGTAAGTTCGAAACTCAGATCGCGCCGGATCTGCGAGAAAACGCCTCACCGGAGCTCACCGGAGTCCCGAGCGCACTAGATCTGCTCAAAACGCGCTTTCACGCGCCGATTGGAAGCTCCACGCGCCGCCGTCTGCCGCCGCACGCGCCGCCGTGCTCCGGCCACGCGCCGCCGCTCGCCGGAGTTGGGTAAAATTTGCCATTAGGTCCGTTTCGTCGAGTTATAAATGATAGAATGTGTTTTAACGTAATTTGGATGGTTTAAGACACGTTTAGAACACTTTTTAGGTGAATTGTCGAGGACCGAGGATCGTACTTGGAGTTGGAACTCAAGAAGCTTATTACTAGGTGAAGAAAGGGTATTGTAATAAGTAAAGACTTAAGGTAAGGGATCTCACAACGAAAGAAGTTTTCAAAACTTGAGCTAGCTCTATGATTTCTTTGAAAGTTTATGTTTTCATGTTAAGTATTTAAGAAAAAAAAGTATATTATATGTATGTCTTTGAAATGCGATTGCTATGACTGATGCATTCATAACTATGTTCTAAAACGAATGGGACCTCATGCATGTGTTGTGTTCATGAAAAGATTTATATAGGCTGTGACGATAATTCTCCCAAAAGTTTTATGTGGGTTTTGAGGGAACCCGAGTCTTCGGACTCTATATGCTCCCGGGGTTCGAGAGTGCCCCCAGACTGTAGCCGACGGGCTTGAGTCTTCGGACTCCACGATGGTAGCCTTCGGGCTGAGTCTTCGGACTCCATGATATATGTTAGCTTTCGAGCTTAACTCTCAGAGGTAGGGAGGACTCTATTAGACAGAAAAACTATGTCTTCGGACTATTCAGAGGCCCTCGGGAGAATTTAATCGTTCACAAGAGCTGCGAGGAAAAGTATATGGTTTATAAAAGGAATTTTAGGTCCCCTACTAAAGCGATGGTTTTATGATTTAAAATGACATGTTGCATGTGATTGAAATTCTTATTTTAAAACTATGATGGACTTACTGAGTATTATTCGTTAATACTCACCCTTTTCCTTTTAAAAATGTTTTCAGGTAAGGCTAAGATCGGCCCTAGCGTGTGACCGGAGATCCTCTACTCGAGTCATGGGAGCCGACTGATCGCTATTCCGCTTCCTCTATGTTTCTAGATGTATATAGAACTCATGTTAAGTTTTTTTTAAATGTTAGGAGAATGTTTTAAAATCTTTTAACATTTCTTTGTAAATCGTGCACGTATATTTGATTTCTTCTGTTTGAACCCTAGCATCATATTGAGAAGTTTGTTGGATGCTAGGAGGTTGTTTGAAATCTTAGAAGTGTGTTTTTCTATGTCTTATCAGGGTCAAAATTTTGGTTTTCGTGTAGTTACGCCGTTATGTTGCCGAAATTTTTGGTAATATAGCGACGTGACTTAGTAATGACTCTTAGGTAGCGTGTTGAGCCCCTAGGGTCGTTACAGTTGGTATCAGAGCACTAGGTTATAGGTTCTGTAGACTAGCTTACTTCGTAAGCATCAGGTATCCCATGACTAAGTAGTGATTTCCAGTCATCGCGCAGGTACGCCTCCGAAGTAAACTTTTAAATTCGTTTGTTGAAAAGCATGTTGTTTTTATGAAATGATTCATATGTGAAATGTATTTTAAGTTAAGGAAAGTTTAAGAAAAGTTGAAAAGTGTGATCCCTTTTGATGTGGAGGTTAAACTTGATTGTGTTTGTTTGTTAAGTATGCCGCCTAGAAGGAGAGGTAGAGGACGGGGTAGAGGACGTGGTGCTGGTAGAACACATGACTTACCTCCTGAGATGCCAGTGGAACAGGAGGTGAATTCTGGGGCAAGTTCCCCTGTTGCTCAGGATCAACCTGATCCAGTTATGGAGCCTGCAAATCCTACGGTTGCGTCATTGATGTTAGAGGCGATGCAGAACTTAGTACAAGCGACCGTGACGACCCAGTTAGCACAGATGGGTCAAGTTTCTACGCCAGCTTCATTACAAGCCCGTCACTTGAAAGATTTTAGAAAGTATGATCCAAGGGCGTTTGATGGATCCTCTGGGGATCCTACAGTGGCGGAGTTATGGTTGTTCTCTATGGAGAACATTTTTCAGTTGATGAGTTGCCCGGATGAATATAAAGTTTCTTGCGCCACATTTATGCTGAGGGATGATGCTTACCTATGGTGGGAATCTGCTCAGAGGACCATAGGTACAGGAGGAGGAGTAGTGACATGGCCGATGTTTAGAGAGGCTTTCTGGAATAAATATTATCCTGCGACTGCACGATACAAGAAACAAGAAGAATTTCTGCAACTTAAACAGAATCGACGTCCAGTGGATGTCTACGAGAGGGAATTCACAAGGTTATCTCGTTTTGCTTCCGAGCTGGTAGATACTGAGGCCAAGAAAACGGAGCGTTTTGTAATGGGTTTGGATCCTCAGGTTAAAGGCGTGGTACAGGCTGTAGCACTTCACGACTATGCTGCTGCGGTAAGGACAGCAGAGTTTATTGTTGCAGGCCAACAGAGTGAGATTCCTATGGTCCAAAACCCGAGTCAGTCATCCTCTGATCACAAGAGGAGATGGAGTCAGGCGAACTCGAATCCCCAGCGTTCTCAACAGTCTTCACAGTCGTCTATGAGGTCACAGGCCGCTTTTAGTCAGAGGCAGCAAGTGAATAGGCCAGGATCCAACATTGGGGAGAAACCTCGTTGTAATGAATGTGGAAAGTTTCATTGGGGTCAGTGCCTGATGCGGTCTGGGTTGTGTTTTCGATGTAAAAAGGAGGGACATAGAGCTGAAAATTGTCCTACCCTCCCAGACAGGAGAGGCCAGTCTTCGGGTTCAGGTGGAGTAGGACTTAATAGGCCCGCACCATAGCAAGGGAGAGTTATTGCTAGTACCAGCAGGGAGGCTGGTAACTCAGATGCTGTAGTTACAGGTACGTTTCCCGTTTTGGGATATCTTGCGTTTATGTTATTTGATTTCTACACATTCCTTTATTTCTGCGTCTTTTGTGAGATAAGATGAGTTAGAACTTGAGTCTATTAGTTACTGAGGGGATTAAGAATGGTAAGATGATAGTTTCCGACCATGAGATGGATGTGAATTTGATAGTCTTAGAGATGGAAGGGTTCGATGTTATTCTAGGCATGGATTGGCTGGTTTTGAACCATGCTAATATTGATTGTTTCCGTAAAGAAGTGGTGTTTATGCCACCAAAACAGGCCAGTTATAAGTTTAAGGGGATTAGGACTGAATTAATCCAAGAGTGGATTAGTGATGAACGAGGAACCCCAAATGAGGAAGCTATGAAGGAATGGAAAATAAGAACAAAAGAGAATATGATTGATGATTCATGGGGTCATTTGAGACTTTGGAAAGGATTAGCCCCGTACTCGTGGTTTAACTTGTTCACCTTTCTCTCTATAGTCATGATGTGCTTTATGTTCCTCTCGTTGAGGAAAGGTGTTGCTCGGTGATGGAAAAGAGACTTAATGGATTTAGTAAAGGAAGAGAAAGGTGATATAGAAAAGATATGTATGTCTCAAGAAATAAAAAGGAAACGGTTATGTTGAGGTGCCTAATACTCAAATATGGTGTGCTTTGAGGATAGAAATCCTTAAATATGGTGAAAGAACTTTGGTGAGTAGTTGAAACTCAGAACTTCGTAAGCTTTGGCTGAAGGTGAGAACTTGAGACTTTGGTTATGGAGCCTAGCTTAACATGTGAGATCTTACTCCTAAGGTAAGAGTTTAAACTTGTGAAACTCAAGAATTGGAAGAGAATTTCTTTAAGACTTTGTTTTAGGCTTGCAAAGGAAATGAAGAGAGCAACTTTCTAGTTGAAAATGGTTATTGGCCTATGTTGCTAAATAGTTGGAAAGGGAAACAAAAGGAGTGGTTCGAATATATGTGACTTCAGTGGATGAATTTGGCAAGGCAATAGTGGAAGTCTGGATCAGATAGAATTGAATTTGGAGGCCGAGGTCGTGTGAGGTGAAACCCAGAAAGCGATTCAAATGATGGTGACAATGCGGATAAACTTGCAAGTTGGAGTTCGGGTTTGGATGAGAATAGAGTTTGGAGTAGTGGTGGTTGTGTAAGGTCCTAGAACCGAGGAAGTGAATGGAATAGCCCATGACAAAGTTGGAAATCGAGCAATGATGATAGTGATAAGTTGAGTGTTCAGGAATTAGGTTGGAAGGCGACATTAAGAGAAATGAGCACAATAATTGGAAAGTATTAAGTCGTCCTTGAGGTTTGGATCAAACTATGGGTGGAATAGAGGAACTGAGAATCAAACAGCAAATAAGGATGAAAATGCAGGTGCTGGTAATGTTACAAGTTGAGGTAAAAGTAGCCCTGCAAATAGAGAAAAGTTGTCATTTGATTGGGAGCAATGATTGATGGTAATGTCTCAGTTCGAATACGAGCTCTAGGTCAGAAGATGGTTTTCCTAAGACTCGTGGTATTAAAGGATCGGTTTCAGTGATTCCAGCAAGGATAAAATTAGCAACCAAATGACTTTGTGTAGTTGCAGTCAGAAAGGTGCATGGTTTGCTTGGGTTTATGGGTTGCTTCCTATGTTAGAACCACTCCAGTGTAGTAATGTCTCAAACTTAATTGACTCAGTGGTGCAGTTGTTTATTTGGAGTGAGACTTATGAAGTGAGATTTCAGGAACTCAAGCAAAGGTGGATTTTGGGTGCTAGTGTGGAGCTGGAGAGTTGTTGCCCATGGTAATACTCTTGGAAAAGTGTTTGGTTGAGCTTTAGTGTAGCTGGGTAAGGTGATTGTTTGTATCAGGATTGGTTGAAAGGTTATGAATGCAACTACTCGACCTATGGCTAGGTAGGGGTAACTAAGGACTTTGCTTTGAAGAATTACAAGGTGTTATTGGTTTTAGGAGAAAGTCGAAACTTTCATCGCCTTTATGAGCCTAAAATATAGTTTATCCAGGGGTTGAGCATGTGGCAGCTTAGATCGTTTGAGTTATTAAGAGTATATGATGACAAGTTATGCTGCCACAAGATAAAAAGGGGCATGAAGTTCGAAGATGGTGGTTTTGTATCCCTGATGGTGGCACAATGAAAGGAGCTTTAAGGTTAGAACAAAAAGAAAAATGGCTAATGTTTGGTTGGGTCGTTTGAGAGGCGAACATGTATTCAAAGTTTTGTAAGACTAGCCACTTTCGAGGACGAAAGTTTTCTTAAGGTGGGTAGAATGTAACGCCCGGCTTATTTAGGAGTTTAAATTTTTAATTTTGGAATTTAAGTGGAATGATTTTTCATTGGGTAAGTTAAATTTTGAAGGTTAATTTGGAATTTAGAATGAGAAAAAGGGTATAATTGGAGCTTAATAAGTTGTTGAGGGTATTTTGGTAATTTTTGGAAAAGGAAAGGGCAAAAATGGAAAGAAATTATTGGTCAAGGGGCATTTTTGGAAATTGGAAAATTTTTTTTTAAAATATATATTATTATTATTATTATTTAATATTTTTATTTTCTTTTATTTTCTTTTTCTTTTTCTTTTTTTTCTTTTCTTTTTCTCCTTCTTCTTCCCGCAGACTCTCCCCCCCTCATCGATCTCTCTCTCTCTCGGCCGAACACCATCCACCGTCTTCTCCATCTTCTTTCTGCCGGCAACCGAACGGAGCAGACGCCGCCGATCACCCAACCACCGCCGGCCAATCCTTCGATCCCACCTCAGTCGAAGCTCCTACAGCAGCACGTCGGTCGGATTAAGGTTGCAGTCGCCGGAATCCGCGAGTAACGCTACGCCAGAAGCTCCGATCCGTTCGCAGCTCAGTCCCATCGCCGGCCTCCCTTCCGTCGCACCGGCCTCGCTGAAAATACCCACTTTCCGCCGGTCTTCTTCCTCGCAAGCTGCACGCCTAGCCTCGCCGGTGAAACCCACTGCAACTCGCTGCCGAACGTCGAACCGCCGCAGCCTCGCCGTGAGTTTCTTCACCGGATTTTGTAAGTTCGAAACTCAGATCGCGCCGGATCTGCGAGAAAACGCCTCACCGGAGCTCACCGGAGTCCCGAGCGCACTAGATCTGCTCAAAACGCGCTTTCACGCGCCGATTGGAAGCTCCACGCGCCGCCGTCTGCCGCCGCACGCGCCGCCGTGCTCCGGCCACGCGCCGCCGCTCGCCGGAGTTGGGTAAAATTTGCCATTAGGTCCGTTTCGTCGAGTTATAAATGATAGAATGTGTTTTAACGTAATTTGGATGGTTTAAGACACGTTTAGAACACTTTTTAGGTGAATTGTCGAGGACCGAGGATCGTACTTGGAGTTGGAACTCAAGAAGCTTATTACTAGGTGAAGAAAGAGTATTGTAATAAGTAAAGACTTAAGGTAAGGGATCTCACAACGAAAGAAGTTTTCAAAACTTGAGCTAGCTCTATGATTTCTTTGAAAGTTTATGTTTTCATGTTAAGTATTTAAGAAAAAAAAGTATATTATATGTATGTCTTTGAAATGCGATTGCTATGACTGATGCATTCATAACTATGTTCTAAAACGAATGGGACCTCATGCATGTGTTGTGTTCATGAAAAGATTTATATAGGCTGTGACGATAATTCTCCCAAAAGTTTTATGTGGGTTTTGAGGGAACCCGAGTCTTCGGACTCTATATGCTCCCGGGGTTCGAGAGTGCCCCCAGACTGTAGCCGACGGGCTTGAGTCTTCGGACTCCACGATGGTAGCCTTCGGGCTGAGTCTTCGGACTCCATGATATATGTTAGCTTTCGAGCTTAACTCTCAGAGGTAGGGAGGACTCTATTAGACAGAAAAACTATGTCTTCGGACTATTCAGAGGCCCTCGGGAGAATTTAATCGTTCACAAGAGCTGCGAGGAAAAGTATATGGTTTATAAAAGGAATTTTAGGTCCCCTACTAAAGCGATGGTTTTATGATTTAAAATGACATGTTGCATGTGATTGAAATTCTTATTTTAAAACTATGATGGACTTACTGAGTATTATTCGTTAATACTCACCCTTTTCCTTTTAAAAATGTTTTCAGGTAAGGCTAAGATCGGCCCTAGCGTGTGACCGGAGATCCTCTACTCGAGTCATGGGAGCCGACTGATCGCTATTCCGCTTCCTCTATGTTTCTAGATGTATATAGAACTCATGTTAAGTTTTTTTTAAATGTTAGGAGAATGTTTTAAAATCTTTTAACCTTTCTTTGTAAATCGTGCACGTATATTTGATTTCTTCTGTTTGAACCCTAGCATCATATTGAGAAGTTTGTTGGATGCTAGGAGGTTGTTTGAAATCTTAGAAGTGTGTTTTTCTATGTCTTATCAGGGTCAAAATTTTGGTTTTCGTGTAGTTACGCCGTTATGTTGCCGAAATTTTTGGTAATATAGCGACGTGACTTAGTAATGACTCTTAGGTAGCGTGTTGAGCCCCTAGGGTCGTTACAGTTTTGAACAGAAGAGATTCTTGTTGCTGCTCATGTGATTAATAAAATCCCAACCTCGCATAATTCAGGTTTGTCCCCTTTTGAAAAATCATATGGACATGTGCCTGATTATTCCTCATTGTGTGTTTTTTGTTGTACTTGTTTTGTTCTTCGACCTCACGTCAAGTGCAACAAATTATCTCCTCAGTCTGCCTTGTGTGTCTTTTTGAGTTATGGTGTTGGTTAAAAATGATATCGTTGTTGTGATCTGATTAGTCAAAAATTGTACGTCTCCCATCATGTTGTGTTTTTAGAGCATATTCTTTAGAGAGGTTGTCCGCAATCCACTTTGGCAGGATGCTATGGTTGAGGAACTTACTGCTCTACATCAGACTCATACGTGAAATTTGGTACCATTGCCATTTGGCAAACGTACTATTGGCTCTTGTTGGGTCTACAAGATTAAAACTAAATCTGATGGATCCATTGAACGATACAAGGCTCAAATTATTGTTTAAGGCTACTCCTAGGAGTATGGCATGGATTATGATGAAACCATTGCCCCTGTTACAAAAATGATGACTATTTGCACTATAATTACAGTGGCTTCGATTTATCAATGGAGAAAATCTCAGATACACGTTAATAATGTCTTCTTGAATGGTGATTTCATGAACAAGTTTATATGACACCTCCTCCAGTGAAGTTTGTAGACTTCGCAAAGCACTTTATGGTCTCAAACAAACACCTCGTGCTTAGTTTGAAAAGTTCTCCACGGTGATCACTTCGCTTGGTTTTATTCTTAATCATCATGATTTTTCATTGTTTGCCAAGTGTATCACTTGTATTTTATTATCCTTGTATGTTGATGACATGATTATTACCGGTGATGATTGTAATGGAATATAATATTTAAAATCTAAGTTATCTCGTTGTTTTGCTATGAAAGACTTGGGTGTGTTACATTACTTTATGGGCATTGAGGTCGCCTTCTAAAGGTTATCTCTTATCTCAACCAAAGTATATAGTTGATCTTGTGCGCGTCTCACTGACAACAAAATTGTTGATACTCCTCTTGAGACCTATGCTCAATACTCTTCGTCAAATGGTCTTCCTTTATCAGATCCCAGTTTATATTGTACCTTTGTTGGGAGCTTGGTCTATCTTACTGTGACTCATCCATATATTGCCCATGTTATTCATGTGTTTAGTTAAGTTTGTCACTGCTCCTACTACAATTCATTGGGTTGCTATTCTTGGTATTCTCAAGTATCTTCAATGCACTCAATTTCAGAGTCTTTTGTTTCCTTCCACGTCATCTTTAGACTTATGTGCTTAGTCTGATGCTAATTAGGTTGGTGATCCTACAGATCGCAAGTCAACCATTGAATTTTGTATTTTTCTTGGCGATTCACTTATTTAGTAGAATAGTAAGAATCAAGATGTTATTTCTCAGTCTTCTACAGAAGATGAGTATCGTGCTATGGCCTCGACTACTTGTGAAATTGCTTGGTTACGTTGGTTGCTTGTGGATATGGGCGCACGTATATCTTTATCATCCTACTATGTTATATTGTGATAATCAGAGTGCTATTCAAATAGTGCGTAATTTAGTTTTTCACAAGTGCACCAAGCATATTGAGATTAATTGTCATGTCACACGTCATCATCTTTAGCTTGACACCATCACATTGCCTTTTGTTCCCTTTTCTTTGCAGATTGTTGATATGTTTACCAAGGAAAACTCTGCTTCGCGTTTCTTTTTTTTTTTTTTTTTAACAAACTCTCAATGCTTATAGCTGTAGCATCGTGAGTTTGCAAGGAATGTTAGCATATTTTATTTTATTATCATTATTTGAGAGTAGATTAGTCTTTTATTATTAGTTGTTTATCCTACCTATATAAACCTCATTAGTGTGTACTTTATTCTTTCCAGCCTTTTGGTTAATGTAAATAATTCATCCCTAGTTTTCTCTCTATTATCACACCCTCATGGCATAAAAAATAATTATATTTTCTAATAATTTACAATATTATATAAAAAAAAATGTTGAAATATGAGTTAACTTTTAACTAGTAGGAGAATTCAAAAAAAAAAAAAAAAACTTTTAACGAGTAGGAAGAGTTTTCATTGACTCTTTTCATAATTAATTCGATTAATTGAATGCGATTAATGAGCAGATGAATTTCATTTTTTTTTTCAATAATGTATCAACTATCACTCTTTTCATAAAGTATATAGATTTGAACTTATCTCCATGATCGATCATCTCTTTGTTCATGAATATAACGTTTGAAAAAAGTAACCATTCAAGAACAATGAATACTTGGTTGATGAGTGCTAGAAGTTAGATTTTTTTTTTAAATATCAAATGTAATTGAACTAAATGAGTTTAAAATTTTTATATTTTCGTTTTGGTTTTTTTTTTTACAACATTTTTACTATGATGATCCAAATATGGGTGAGGATTAATATATCAAGCTTACAATTTTTAAATGAGAGATTACTAATATCTTAACTAGCTGATTAATACACTTGGCCTACATCAATATATTAGTACACACATTTGAAATATCTTATTCTTAATACCTTCTTAATAACATATTCAACATGTTAGAACTTAAACCAGTTGAGCAATACATCAGATTAATCAAACATACCTATATGACTTCAGTACATGCTTACATCAACATGTTAATATATATATTAGAAGCAACATCATTGATATTTTAAACAATTTGACAAAGAAAAATTGGCAATAATCGGACTTTTTTTTGAAAGCTCAAAAACTAAAATACACTACCTAACAAATGAACTCTAAATTAAGATTAATGGATTTGAGATGAGATTTAAATATTAACTTATATTTGATTTAGGCAACCTGAGAGTAGCTTAACTGATTAAGGCATATACACTCGATCAAAAAGTAAGAAAGTTTGAATCTTCCATCTCACATGATGTTGAACTAAAAAAAAAACTTATATTTGATTTAAAATAAACGCAATCTTCATTTTAATTTTTTATAATATATATTGTATTATAATTGTGAGTTTGTATATTTGAGTGCTAATATTTAATTTCATTCAAACTCCTATTCGAAAATCTTAAAAAAAAAAAAAGATCGGTTAATGACCTATTACATACAAAATTGAAAACTCATGGACCTATTAGAAATAAAACTGATGGTTTAATGATCTATTAGACACTTTTTAAAGTTTAAGGATTTACTAAACACAAAATTAAAAATTTAAAGTCTATTAAACACTTTTTATGGGCTATTTAGGGCATGGGTTATAATAGTCCGTAGAATACTCTACACTCCAAATACAGACTATTATGACTTAGACAAAATAATTTTGCATCATAAACACATTATATAACCTACATACTATTAAAGTTTAGAAACTTACTAGACACAAAATTGAAAGTTTAAAGATGGATTTATTAGACATATTTTAAAGTTTAAGGACCAAATATACACTAATTTTAAGGACTCAGTAATTTAACTTAAATTTACTAATCTTTTTGTTACGTGGTTTGCGTTTGAATATGGCATCTTTGTTTTGATTCCTTTGATTTAAGAGATGTTTGATTTTTTTTTTTTTTTTAAAAAACATTTTTGAGTAAAAATATAATTAAAAAAACAAATTGGAACAGTATTTTCTAGAGAGAGAAGAAGAAGCCAAGATGGTATAAATAACAGATAGAGATTGCGACCACCTCACGCACTGATCTCTAGATACCTTTAGAACACAAGTGTAATCCAAAACGATCCTCCCTTCTCTCTCCAAATTTTCTTATTGTCCTTTCCATCTGATAATCATCTCTTCAAATATCCATTTCTTTCTTCGATTCGTTGCAGAGAAATCCCCATGGCTGAACTCAGTTCCCCAATTCAAAGATGGTCTCTCAAGGGCTTCACCGCCCTCGTCACCGGCGGAACTCGAGGCATTGGGTCAAGCCCAAACGACTATCAATATTAATTAGAGAGAAAATAACATACAGAACCACTTGTTTATATTCTTGCTTTTTTCTTTTTTTCAGATATGCCATAGTTGAAGAGCTAGCTTCACTTGGGGCTGCCGTTCACACCTGTTCGCGCAACCAGACAGAGCTCGACGAAAGGGTAAAAGAATGGGAGCAAAAGGGCTTCAAAGTTAGCGGCTCAGTTTGTGACATTTCTTCAAGATCTCAGCGAGAACAGCTAATTAACACTGTCTCTTCCATCTTCAATGGAAAGCTCAACATTCTCGTAATTCTCTCCCTCTTTACTCTCAAAAACCCATCTTTTATTAAAGTATTAATAAAAAAAAAATTAAAAAATTAAATTTACCGTAATCCATTAACTTAGGTCTTGTTTGTTAACCCTTTGATTTTTTAAAATTAAACTTAGAAACACTACTTCTACTTATGAGTTTCTTTGTTTTGTTATTTAGTTTTTAAGTATGTTTTCAAAATCCAAGCAAAAGTAGTTTTTACCAACTTGTTTTTGTTTTTGAAATTTAGCTAAAAATTCAAACGGTTTCTTAAAAAAAATGAAAACTAGTGCAGAGAAATTGTGAGAAAACAAACACTTTTAAAAAACCAAATAGTTATATCAAAGGGGACCTTAACTTGATTCTATAGTAATTTAACTTTGTATGGTGTTGTGCTCAAATTGCTGTAATGCCATTTTAGATTCTATAGTAATGGATAGCCACTTGTTCAGCGATTAAATTGAGATGGTAACCCATCAATCTTAAGCTTTTGAGTTTGGTAAAAATTGAACTTCTTTTACAAACCAAAAATTCTGAAATTCTGAAAATGGGTGGTTTTAAGATCAACAACGCAGGGATGGTAACACTGAAAGGAGCAAGAGAGTACACAAGCGAAGATTATGCAAACATAATGAGCACGAATTTTGAGGCCCCTTATCATCTCTGCCAAATTTCACATCCAATTTTGAAGGCCTCTGGTTATGGAAGTATTGTTTTTGTGTCGTCCGTTGCAGGAGTTACAGCTTTACCAAAAATATCAATCTATGCAGCTTCTAAAGGTATGGATTTTACAAAAATATGTGACTAATGAAATGACTGGAAGATTCAAGGAGTTTTTTTTTTTTTTTTTTTTTTTTTTTTTTTTTTTTTCTTTCTTTTTCTTTTGTCCAACGTTTTGTCGGTACATTTCGATTGCATTGCAGGGGCAATTAACCAATTGACAAAAAACTTGGCGTGTGAATGGGCAAAGGATAATATTCGCATCAACACTGTGGCTCCGTGGGCTGTTAAGACTACCATTTCTAAACCGGTATTCCTGCCTCTTCATTTAAAATAAAGAAGTTTAAACCACGAGTTTTGTCTATGAACTTTTAGATTTGAATCTAATAAGTTTCTAAGCTTTTTGAAAGTTTTTAATAGGATTTTAAGCTTCTAATTTGTGTATAATAGATTCTTGATTGTCAAATAAGTCTTTAAATTTTTAATTTAGTATATAATAGTTCCTTGAGATCTCGTTTGATAATTATTTAGTTATGTTTTGATCACTATTTGGTTTTTGATTTTTTATTTTTAAAGTTAAGCTTATAAACATTATTTTCACCTATGGAATTCTTTGTTTTGTTATTCACTTTTTGCAAATGTTTTCAAAATCCAAGCACTTTTGAAAACTAAAAAAAGTAAACTTGTTTTTTGTTTTTGGAATTTGGCTAAGAATTCAAGTGTTTCCTTAAAAAAGATGAAAACTAATGTAAAGAAACTGTGAGAAAAAACAAGTACAATTTTCAAAAACCAAATGGTTATTAAACGAGATCATAATTCTTAGGTTTGGGTTTTTGAAAACTAAGCTTATAAACACTACTTTCACATATGAGTTTCTTTAATTATTTTGTTGTCTACTTTCTAACAATGTTTTTAAAATCCAAGCCAAGTTTTGAGAACTAAGCAATAGTTTTTAAAAACATGTTTTTGTTTTTGAAATTTGACTAAGAATTCAAATGATTATTTAGAAAAGGTGAAAACCATAGTAAAGAAATGGTGAGAAACTAGCATAAATTTCAAAATAAGAAGAAATCCTAATCAAATAGGGTCTAAACTTTCAATTTCGTGTCTAATAGGTCATTAACCTATTCGACATTTTTTAAAATTCATGTATATATTGTATACAAAATTAAAAGTTTAGAGTTCTGTTAGACATTCAAGAACATATTAGACACAAAATTGAAATTTTAGAAATTTATTAGATACAAAATTAAAGGACAAATTATACACAAGATTAAAAGTTTAGATATGAAACTCTTTAATATTCCAACACTTATTAGACACGAATTTGAGAGTTCAAAAATAAACTTATAATTTAACTAAAAAAGTGTTGGATTTCTTATGATTATTGATTTGGTTGTTGGGATTTTGAGGTAAATTAGGATGCGGAGGTTATGGAGGAATATAGCTGGCTGCTGGGGCGGACGCCGGCGGGTCGAATTGGAGAGGCCAATGAGATATCTTCAGTGGTAGCATTTTTGTGCCTTCCTGCGGCTTCCTATATCACTGGACAGATCATTTGTGTTGATGGTGGCTACACGGCGGGTGGGTGCTAGACGAGAAATTGTTGAAAGATTTTGAAACAATGTGACTTATAATTTTATACCGTAAAATGTATGAGAATATAATTTTATACAGTTAAGTATAAGAAAGAAATTAAATATTATAGTTTAATTATACATCTTTTCGAGTAGGAAACACAGCCACGTTGTGGGCCTGTCCATTTGTGTGGTGTTAGGTTGTTTCGATTATATAAATTATTGAACGAGTCAAGGCCTTGCCTTTGTTTTATGTTATGTCGATTTCCAAGTTTTAATAATTCATAGCTTTATTGCTATTGGTAGACAATGAGTAAAAGAAATGTTAAAGGAAAATTGTAACCGGTGTCAAAATTAGTTGTCATATTTGTAAATATGTCACACAAATAAATAATTTATAAATATGATAATTTTTTTCAAATTTTTGCAAGCCTATTTAAATATTTTTTTCCATAATTCATTTTTTATCTTTGTCTATCATTGACATACTGGATCGCTGATAGTAGTCTATCAGTGATAGATCACCTCTATCAGCTATAGACCACTATCACTGATTGACCACTATCACTGATTGACCATTTTTATTTCTATCACTTATAGACTCTTTCTATAGATATCAATGATAGATGTCTATCATAAATAGACAATTTTTATGTCTATTACAAATGTTACAATGCTCATTTTTATGTCATAGGCATCTATCATTTATATACTTTTTTTAATCCTATTGATATGATAGAATTAATAGCAAATATGCATGCAAATAATCAATTATAGATACCTATCACTGATAGATCTCAGTCAAGAGGTCTATAATTGATAGACCTCAGTCAGTGATAAATATATCATATCACTGATCGACCTCAATCAGTGATAGGCGTCTACCCTAATAGACTTACGACATTGAGATATGTTGATATGGTATATCAACACGTATCATTGCTAGACCTCAGACAGTGATAAAGGTCTATTAGTGATAGACCACAGTCATTGATAGATATATCAGCAATAGAACAGAGTCAATAATAGGTATATCACTAATAGACCTCAGTCAATAATATGTTAGGATTTATGCCCTAAAGTCCCCTAATTAACGATTTATTTAATAATTAATAATAATTTTGATTATTATATTTGTAATATAATATTATCCATTATATGAAAAATCCAAGGTTATTAGTGTAATCTTGAATAGTATGTGGGTGTCATACGAGAGGATCATGTTCAAGAAATAACCTAAAGGGTCATAGTATATAGATAAGGTTGGGTGCCTTATCTTGGTAACACTATTGATACAACCCACCTTGTAATAGTTACAAATGATTTGATCCAAATCGTTCATGTGGAGACATGTGAATAAGGGTATCTTATACAAAGAGTTTGTGTAAGACTGGACTACGAAATATTTAATCTCTCTTTATAAATCCGTTAATTGAGAAGATTAATAGTTCATCAGGATGATCATATGCAACTTGATCTTAATCTTGAGTGAGTTATGAACCTCTGCCTGTGAGGGCTTGTCCTTTGATTTACATTGGTGAGAGTGACTTTTGTAACCGATTCAATATGCCTACCATTTTGGAGACTTGATCAAATAGGGAGCTAGAAACATAATCTCACAAGATGGAATTCACTTCTTCCCATATAGGGTAAGTAGATGAGTAGTTTCCTTAAGTGTTGATTTCGAGACTTGAACAATAGGGCCTCACCCTCTCACTGGCCCAAGACGAACTTAGTTTATAATTAGATTATAAACAGATTGTTCATTAGAGAATCAATAGTACTTAAGGTGCAATATGTAATTATAGGAGTAAAACGAACTTTTGACCCAGTTGTAATTACGAACAACTCGTGAATGATTGACTTGCATGTAATGATTATATCTATGGACACAACTTGTCATACAGTGCATAAGAGTGCATCTCTAGGTCTATAGTAGAGTGATCTATAGTTAATGAATGAAAATTAATTAATTAAAGAGTTTATTTAATTGATTTTGTATCATTTGAGATTATAATCTGTAGGTTTATAAGGTCCCCTTGCTAGCTCATAGTAACACTAAAAGATCAATTTAGTTGAAAGAAAATTTTGAAATGTTCAAATTAATATTAAATATATAAGAGGAAAATATATTTATTGTATTTGATACATTAAATATTAAAATAATTAATTTATATTAGATACATTAAATAAAAGATATTTATAGAATTTGAATGAGATTCAAATAAATAAATATCGCAGAAGATTTGAATAAGATTCAAATAAATATAAGATATATTTTAATATATTAGATATTAAAATATAATATTTTAATTATGGCAAAGATTTACCCTTGGTCTCTATAAATAGAACCTTTTGGTTAAACCATTAGATACAACACATATCTTCTCAATAGAGAATTAAGATAATTCTCTCTAGATCTTTTCCTCTCCAATCCTTTGTGGATTTTCTTGCAAGAGGCTCCCACAAGCTTTGGTCTTATGTTCTAGTCATAACCATGAAGATTTTATGGAAGAGATAAAGATCCTCCATAAATATCTTCATATTTACTCCAAGTAAGTTTTCTTAATTTTATTTTTTAGTTTAATTTTAAATAAAATCAAAGACAATCCAATGTTTCCACTGCAGAGTGAAACATTCATTCCTTCATAATAGACGTCTATCATTGATATATTGAGATATGTTGATGGACATTTTTTTACTTTTCACATGCTTTTAGGCTTGAAATTGTGTCATGTTTGCAAATACTTTTAGCTTGTGCTAGATTTGCTATTATTTTGTGTTAGATTTCCATATATGCAACTGCCCCGATGTTAAACATATACTTTAGGCCCATTTGATATTCATTTGGTTTTTGGTTTTTAGTTTTTGAAAATTGTGCTTGTTTTCTCATAATTTCTCTACAATGGGTTTCATATTTCTTAAGAAAACATTTGAATTCTTAGCCAAATTCTAAAAACAAAAACAAGTTTTTGAAAAGTATTTTTTTTTTTTAGTTTTTAAAACTTGGCTAGGTTTTTTAAAACATATGTAAAAAGTAGATAACAAAACAAGGAAACCTATAGGTACACGTAGTATTTATAAGTTTAATTTTTAAAAACCAAAAAACAAAAGTCAAATGGGTATCAAACAGGGCTTTAGTTTTTTATTATTGAAAATTAAGCCTATAAATATTACTTCCACTTATGAGTTTCCTTATTTTGTTATATACTTTTTACATATGTTTTCAAAAACCAAGCCAAGTTTTGAAAACTAAAAAAAATAGTTTTCAAAAACTTATTTTTGTTTTCGGAATTTGGCTAAGACTTCAAATATTTTTTTAAGCAAGATGACATCCATTGTAGAGAAATGATGAAAAAAACAAGCACAATTTTCAAAAATCAAATTGTTATTAAACGATGCCTTAGTTTTGAGTTTTTTTTAATAGAAAAAAATCCATTTTATCCCTAAACTTGTTAAAGTTGTATCAATTTTTATTCTGAATTTTCATTTTCATCAAAAAGTACTTCAAATTTTGATAAGTGTCGCAATTTTAACCTTAAACATGAAAAAGTATTGTAAATTTTACCCTCGATTAAGTTTTTGTTTGAAAATTCATTAAAAAAAAAGTATTCTCATATGCGTTCAATAAATTATAAAGCATATGTATGACACGATTGATAAGATTTAAAAGAAAAACGACATTATAGCTAAATTTTTGTTGAAATTTGTGAGTTTTTGGCAAAGTTATTCCATGGTTAATTTGTGCAAAACTTTGTTTTTGGTACAACAAAAGATATGAAGACTTGAACCTCCAAACTCAAGAAAATTAGTATATGTCAATTATCGCTGAGCTATACTCATGTTAGCAAATTTGTGCAAAACTTAATATTATTGAAATTAGTAAGTTCATGGAGGTTTTTTTATTGTTTTTTGTTAAAATTAGTGGGTGAATTAGCAAAAATTAAGTAAATGGTAGAAATTGTAACATTTCACTAAATCTAGAGCCTAATTTGATGAAATTGAAAGTTTAATGT
The DNA here is from genome assembly GCA_033996785.1 of Trichosanthes truncata. NCBI lineage: Eukaryota > Viridiplantae > Streptophyta > Magnoliopsida > Cucurbitales > Cucurbitaceae > Trichosanthes > Trichosanthes truncata. Next base: position 56,948,936 of record JAWPNB010000003.1, read on the forward strand.
AAAAATTGATATAATGTGGAGAGTTTTGGGGTAAATATTGAATTTTTCCTTTTTTTTTTTCTTCTTTCTATTTCGTTAATTTTAAATTGTATAAAATGGTAGTTATTTATGATTTACAATGGTTAGTATTAGCAAGTTTTTCCAAAATGATTTGGATAGCTTCATTTGCCAGTTTTTATTTATTTAGATTGACTTGCCACTTTTGGGAGAGCTTGGTCCTTGTTGGATGTTTGTCGTCTCTAAACTCTCACTACAAAAATTTGACCCTTTGCCGACGCCGGAAAACGTCGATAGAAGCAAAAATCGCATCGGCCAAAGTTTTACCCACGCGGTTTTTATCGTCGGCAATAACCCGTTGGCAGATCTTCTGCAGATGCAAAGTTTCTCCGGCGTCGGCAGAAGCTGGATCTGCCGACGCCGAACCCTAAGCGTCGGCAAACCCAATTTACCGATTTTCTGCCGACGCGTGTCAATTGCGCCTCGGCAGGAAGGAGTTATGCCGATGCGAGGTGTACCCGCGTCGGCATGATTTTTGCAAACTGGTTTGGCCGAAGCAGTTTCGATGTGTCGGCAAAGCCAACATCAGCCGACGTTGATTTTTTATGGCGTCGGCAGAACCTATATATATATATATATATATATATAGATTTTTATTTTTGGATTATTATTATTTTTTCAATTGCATCCTATTTTTTGAATCATGTTGTATTATATACATGTACATAAAATAAAACATATTTTAGATTGGATTCGAAATATCATTTATGTCTTGTATATAAAATAATCCTAAATATTTTATAATTCAAAGTTGGAGATACAAAACAAAATTACATAAACCATCTAAGAAAAGAAAGCACTTGTAGATCCACATTGAAATTCCGCCTGCATACTCTTGCTCGACCCCGAAGTACCTAAAAAATAAAAATAAACTTATTAAATCTTTAGTAATATACTCTAACTTAGCCAAACATATTGAAGTATTTGAAAATTCAAAATGTCATAAAATGAACACTAAGTGACCAAAAATCCTAACAAAAGCCAAAGCAGAACATTACAAATTCAAAATGATCCCTAAATTATATTCCATAAACAAGTGATCGGAGCATGCAAATTGAAAATGGATCCTTGAGTTGCATCCTAAATTGCAACTCCCACCAAACATGTAAACATTACAAACAAAAAGTCTATCTCAACAAACAAACATAAAACTAATTAAACATATGAACTTAAATTCAACATATGCTGAACAAGTCTGTCTCAACAAACAAACATAAAACTAAACATCTCCCCCCCTACACAAGGCACACCAAGTCTACCAAAAACTTAAGATCACAACATATATGCTTAATTAAGTATATCTCAAACTCCACCATAATTAACTAGTCCGAAAACATGCAAACTTCTTAACACATGATCTAAAACAAACAATCTCAAAAGGAACTACATTGCAACTCCCACCAAACAACCTCAAAATGAAATAAAATTACTAATGAGACACCCAAGCAACTAATTAAACATATGAAGAAACATAAAAAGCAAACATCAATCCAAACACCCCCCCCCCCCCCCCACACAAGGCACACCAACTCTACCAAAAACTTAAGACACCAAGAAACATATCAAACGAAATCAAACATATCAAACCAACTCCTAACACCCCCTACATTGTAGGACAGCAAACAAGACACACGAACTCCACCAACAACTAAAAACCACAACCTATGCTTAAACATGTATATCTCAAGCATGGTGCTACCATCACTGCAGGATAGCAACCAAGACACACAAAATCCACCAAGAACTAACCAACACTACGTTGCTACATCACTGCAGGATAGCAACCATTATAATTAAACTTATTACGAGAGTACATAATACATACCTATTTTGATGGTCCTCCTTGTGATTCCATGAACTTCTTAAACATTTCCTGTAATTTTGCTCGATGTTGGTCCATTTGAGCATTGAGAATTGTCTCCATCTCTGCTCGTGCTTCTTCTCTTGTCACCTCAATTCTCTGCTCAATTCTCACCTCAATCCTTTCCTCCATCCATTCTTCAACCCTTGCCAACTTGTCGTTTGCTTCTGCCAGTTGTGCCTTTAGGGATTCAACTTCTTGTTGTGAGGGGGACGCACTCGATGAAGAGCTGCCTGATCTCCTGCTTGATTTAGGCGGCTTTGGTCCCCAACCAAGGCCTTTAACGTGACCTGGTCGTCTTCCTAACACCGTCTCACAAATTTCGCTCTCGAAAGTGGTTCGACCCCTTCTTGAGGGGAGGTCTCCCGCAACTGGATCATTTTAGCTTGCAATTATAAATGAAATAAGTACATGAGGACCTCAAAGCTAAAAATGGAAATAACCTTTAGAGGAAAAAAACTTACATGTGCATCCTCGGCGGCTGGATTGACCCACTTTCCATCTTTTGCGTGCGTCAGTTGGAATAGGTCGACAGGTCCTATATCCCGACCTTCTTTCTCTTTCTGTAACTCAAATCAAAATAAAATGTATGACTAAAGATTTGTAAACATATGAAAGATCGAATGTTTTTGTTTTTCAACCTACCGCATCCTGTTGTATAGAGATGAAAGTCTTTGACCCACAACTATGGTTGAACGTTAGAGTCGACCGACTCTTTTGACTGCTCTTCGATTTTTCCTAACAAAAGAAAATACTAGTTAAAAACTGTAGGTAGCATAAAATGGTATTATTGTTGTGAAGCGTAAATAATGTTCCTTCCATTCAGGGCTCCTTCTTTACAAATAGGACATGCTTGGTAACCCTTCGTACTCCATCCCGACAAGTCTCCGTAGGCAGGAAAATCATTAATAGTCCACAACAAACTTACGTGTAGTTGAAAGTACTCCCCACTTACACAGTCATACGTGCGCACATCATTATTCCATAACTCTTTTAGCTCCTTTATCAATGGTTGCAAATAAACGTCAATCTTTTTTCCATGAGATTTTGGACCAGGTATAAGTAAAGATATGAAGAAATTTGTCTCCTTCATACGTTTCCAATGTGGCAAATTATAAGGAACTAGCACCACAGGCCACATACTGTACCGAGTACTCATATTCCCAGACGGATTAAACCCATCTGAAGCTAACCTCAAACGAACATTTCGTGGGTCTGAAGCAAATTGAGGAAACTCAAGATCAAAATGCTTCCATCCTTCAGTATCAGCTGGATGTCGCAACACATCTTCCGTTTCAACACGCTTCTCTTTATGCCAACACATTTCAGAAGCAACATGTTTCGATGCAAACAACCGCTTCAACCTCGGTATCAGTGGAAAATGGTGTAAAACCTTGTGTGGAATCTTCTTACCCTTTCCATCGTTAACTTTATACCGAGCCTCGCCACATATTGGACATTGTTGGCAATTAGCAAATTCTTTACAATATAATATGCAATCGGACTCGCAAGCATGGATGGAGTCATAACCTAACCCTAAATCACGCAACTTTATCTTAGCTTCATAAAATGAACTAGGTATGGATGTGCCAGTTGGAAATGCTTCATTCAACAACTCTAGTAACATATCAAATGACTTGTTATTCCAACCATTAAGGACCTTAATATGTACCAACCTCACTAAAAATTGTAATGAAGAAAATTGTGTACAACCAGGGTACAATTCATTACCCGCTTCGGCCATTAAATCCTCAAATATGTTTGGAGTATCCCTCTCGTGGCCATTAGTGGGCATCTCATTCCCAAGGTCTTCTTCATCTACATCCACCTCATGATCTACATTCGCATCGAAAATAGGGACTTGTAAATCATATCAAAGATTCAACATTTCATTTTCTTCATTAACCACATTACACTCTGTAGTACTTGATTGACTTGTGTGACCCTCAAACCCTCTAGATAAGTCAACTGGTTCTCCATGATATACCCAACAACTATAGGAGGGAGACATTCCATTTGTGAATAGATGTCGTTCCACCCCATCTAATGATTGCCACATCGAATTCATACACCTCTTACATGGACATCTTGTTTTCCTGAATTGTTTACATGAAACTTTGCCATTTCTAAGAATCGGGCTACTCCTTCCCTGTAATCGGTTGAGAACTTATCCCTTATTTTAATCCACTCTCTATTCATTCTTAATTGTATAACCACACTTAAACAAACTCCTAATTCGTGAAAAGTTAGAACCTGTATAATTGGACAATAAGTTAGTAAACATGCACTTTGTCACATTGTCTAATATGTCTTTAACTTTCAATTTTGTGTCTAATTATAACTATTAATTAAAGTTATTGAATTTTATGATAAACTTCCTCAATTTAACTTAAAAGATGATAAACTTCCTCCCTAATTAATTACTTAATCTTAACTTTAGATTGAAAGAATTTTCAATTTTAAAATTAAAGTTCCAATTTTATCAATAAATCTTAAATTCTAAGTTTATTTCTAAAATTAAACTAGTTTCAAGGTTGTGTTTAATAATTTCCACTTCGTGTCTAATAACTATTATATATGTTTTTGGACTTTTAAGAGTTTTAAGTGTTTCTAATAGGTCACCCTTAAAAGAAATTAAATGCCAAAAGGAAAAAAATGATCCTAAAAGCCCACTTGGCTCATTTTTGTGTGGACTACCTAGCTTTCTCAACTAATATCCTCAAAATGTACTTTCCAACTTGATGTAACTAAATTAAAAGTGAAGTATTTGTTGTGATGCCCAAATATCCCCATATTCAACAATATGCATAGTCCAAAGTGAGATATATTGAAAAAAAATATCATTCATTGAAAAAAGTACAGTAATAACATCTTAACATTTTGCACCTAATGCATTTAAGATATTTTTTAGGACTACATATGACATAACAATTGTTGGTTATACAAAAAATTTACATTTTACAATGATAAGAAAAATCTCATCTTAACATTTTGCACCAAATGGACTTTAAACCATAAGAGTTTCTAATAGGCCTCCCTTAAACCATAAGAAATTTGTACCTCTCATACACCAAAACCCCCAAATTACAACATTCATAACTCAAAATTGAAACACAAAAATCAAATCACATTCACAATAACAAACTTCCTTTCATCACATCCATAATTTCCAATCAAACCTAAATGAATTAAAAACATTCTTATACACTTAATTTCATAATTTATCCTCTATTAGAATTACATTCACCAAAACACAAACAAAAAAAAATGTAATACCTCAAAAAAGTTTAATTTTCTAAAAATTTTAAGAAGTTTAAAACTACATTCTTATACATTTAATTTTCTAATTTATCCTCTAAAACTTTTAATGTTAAGAATTTTAGAACTCCATTTATCAAATTTAAACTTGAAATAGCTCCCAAAAAAAAAAAAAAATCACCGACGGCGGCAAGGACTAAGGCGGCGTGGCGGCGGCGGACGGCTGGAACACGAGTCACGGCGGCAGCAGATCTAGGAGCGACGGAGAACCCACGGCGGCAAAACCCACAGCGACAGCAGATCTAGGAGCAATGGAACCGGCGACAACCCACGTCGGACAGTGAACCGACGGCGGACGATGAACCCACAGCGACACTAAGCTTCTAGACGGCGGCGATCGGTGAGGGAGACTGAAGAACAGGGAGGGGTGGCGCACGAGAGAGAAAAGAAATCGGCTAGGGTTTTTATCGTGAAATGAGGGAGAAGACGGTTTTAAACGAACCTTTCCCGACGCCGTCATAGGAGCGTTAGGAAAGGTCACATTTTTTGACGCGTAAGTAAATCGCGTCGGCAAATATTTATCTCTCCCGACGCCGACTAAGGTGTGTCGGGAGAGCCTTTAAATTTCAAAAACTCTCTCGACGGGCAGGCATACGCGTCGGGAAAGCAAGTCTCTACCGACGCTATGTTCAATCATGCGTCGGCAGTGCTTAAGTTGATGGAACTCCCAACGCACGCACACGCGCATCGGGATAGGCCACTTTGCTGACGCAGATTTTTGGGTCGGCAACTTGGCGCTTCGGGAAAGACTTTTTTTCTTGTAGTGTCTAAACCTTTGACACTTTTTTTTCTTTCCTTTTCAGTGCTATAATGAGATGTTTGCAGTGTAATTATGAAAGGTCAACAATAATATCCCAACTTTTGAGAGAAGAAGAGTATTTTTTAAATAAATTGCAAAGTTTTAGAGTATTTTTTATATATATAACCTAGCCTTTTTTAAAATTAGATATTAAAAAACATTATTATTTTTGTTATAAATTTTTGTTTCAAATGTTTAATTTACTTAAAAATGTTTTTAATTAAGTTCAATTGGACTTAATTAAAATTGGATTAAACTAAATTAAACAAGTTTAAAGGTTCAACTTGTTTTCAAAAATTGTTTGGGCTAGAATGGAGGAGCCCAAATTAGTGATATGATAAGGCCATGTCTATTGTAATTTTCGTATAGCCCATTTTATATATATATAGGGATGATGTATGAAGCATGTGAGATGATATAGCATGTATGTGTAAGGGGCATCATTCATTAAAAGAGGGGTTTTAGGGTTTTAGAAAGCAAGAGAGAAAGAGAAAAAGGATAGAGCCATTCGGCCACAACAAGAGAGATAGAGTGAGAGAGAAGGGAAATCGATTTTCTAGGGTGTTTGGCTGTGAGCCTCAAAACCAAGAAGGAGAAGATCTTTCAAGAGGCTGTTGACCCCTTCCTTACCGCCGATCAACAATTCGTCATTGTCGTGCTATTGAAAAAGTGTTGCAGTTTGCGAAGTTGCAGAAAAGCGATCTTGAGTACTGATTGGTGTTGAAGAGATCCAAGAGATTGAGGAGTTGAAATTGATTGGGTTCAATCAATTTCTTCTTCTTGGATGCAAATCTTTAGAATAACAAAGGTTGTGTATTGCTCCTCTTTATTCCATTTGTGTTTTCTCTCTAGTTTATTGCTTTCGTTATAAAATCCCTTTTAGATCTAATTCTTGCTTCAATGTTCTGTTTATTGCTTGTTTGATTCTCTAATAATATTGACTAGCAAAGGACAATAAGACCCTTTGCAAGTAGTAGTAGGTCTATTGACCGAACCACTATAAATCCTTTTGTTTTCTCCTTTTTCTTTACTGTTTATGGGTTCTTTAAGATTTTGTACAACACTTAAAATTTTAGAAAAATCCATCAATTTCACCTCTAATTTGCTTATTAAGGTGAAAAACACGGGTTGTGATCTTGGTTAATTAATAACAATTTTTAATATTTATTAATGCATTTTATAAGTAACAATATGATAATTTTTTTTTTTTTATGTTTTTGAAAAACTGGAAACAAAAACAATAAACAAAAAAAAAACTTGACTTTGTTGTTTCCAAAATTTATACATTATGCATCTAAGAAACAATTTAACATTGTTAATGCTTGTTAACTAGCATTTAATGTCAACTACCATGTGTATATTGTTATCATTTCAAGAATAGCTTTATGGATAAGACAACATTACCTTCTCAAAAGTTGATGGTTCAACCTCTCGTCCACAGTTGTTAGAACTTAAAAAAAATGTGGGTCTTGTTGGAGGTTCAAACACGTCTTTTTGAAAGACATACTTGCAAAAGGAGAAAAACCAATTCATTTTACTAATTTTTCTTTAAAAACTACTCACTTTTTTTTTTTGGAGGGAGGGGGGAATTGTAATATGTAGCAAAAAGTATTAGGATATTTGCAAATCTAGCCATGGTTTTTGAGATTTGCAAATATAGCAAAAAAAAAATTTAATCTTATTTCCGTTTTTTATTATTCCAATTTTACACTCATTGGTGTATCATTAGTTATATCAATAGTATATCTGATATATTTTATATTTGTATATCAGTCAACTAATATATACCTATAATGAAGTATATTAGTAGTACTGATATACTTCTTTTTAGGTATATCAGTTAAATGATATACTTTGTATATATTTGTAGCATATTAGGGATATTTTGCATATTTGGTATATCACTGATATATTTCATTTTAGATATGTTCATTTCACTAATATACTAAACATTGAGTATATCAGTAATATATTAGTGAAATGAACATATATCATATGTAAGTTACTGATATACTATTGATCAATGAAGCGAGCTTGTTGAGGGCTCGTCAATTTACAATTTATAAACCGATCCTAAGCTACTTGTAGCATAGAGTGGACTAAGTCGATCTCAAGGAACCGAATATTAATTTCTCAAGTTAAATTTGAAAAGGAGAAAACAAATAAAAATGGGGGTTTTGAGTTTTAGCTAATAAAATAAACGAAAAAAATACCTTTTTGGTTCTTTAGTTTTGCATTTAGTTCCCTTTTGGTCATTGAGTTTTCAAATTGAACAAATTTACGCGAGTTTTGTATTTCGTATCAGTTTTAGTCCTTCTGTCAGATTTTCTGTTAATTTTTAACAGAAAGCTGTCGTGACACTTAAATATTATTAAAAAATATATATTTTTTGAATTTTTAATTATTAAACTTAATATATATATATATATATATATATATATATATATATATATATATATTTTCTTCTTTCTCCCCTTCGCCGCCAGCAGCCGCCGTCCATTGCTCTCCAGTCGCTGGCCGTCCCCTCTGGCCGTCATGCTCCGAACGCCAGCCGCCGACCAATATATATATATTTTTTCCCTTTCCTTCTTTTTTTTTTATCCCATCTTTCTTGTTGTTCTCTTTCCCTTCCTTTCCTTTTTTCTTAAAAAACAAAATTCATTTGTTACATTTGCCCATTTAAAAAGGGATTTTGCCAATTTTTTTTATTTTTTCGTTTTCCTTCTTCTCTCTCCAATATTTCTTCTTGTCCTCTTTCCATTCCTCTCCTTTCTATTTTTTTTAAACAAAATCCATTTAAAATGAAGGGGAAAGGATTTCGTTTCAACTAATTATTTCCTTTGTTTTAAAAAAAAAATATTTAAACCAAAACTTATTAGTTTCAACTTATTATTTAAATCCCTCCGTTTCAAGTTAAATCATTTAAAAAAAAAAAAAAAGAGCTTGGTTTAAATAATAAATACGGAAAAAAAAACAAGGGGGAAACCCCCTCTTCAATTCGTTTCATGTCTAAAATGAAGGGGGAATGATTTCGTTTCAACTAATTATTTCATTCGTTTTAAACCTCTCCATTTCAAGTTAAACACTAAACATAAACATTGTTAAGACGAAAGGATTTAAAACCTAAACAAATATGCAATTGTTGAAACGAAAGGATTTAAAACAAAGGAAATAATTAGTTGAAACGAAATCATTTTCCCTTCATTTTAAATGGATTTTGCTTAAAAAAATAGAAAGAAGATGAATGGAAATAGGACAAGAAGAAATATTGGAAAGAGAACAAGGACAACGAAAAAAAAAATGGCAAAATACATTTTTAAATGGGCAAATGTAACAAATGAATTTTGTTTTTAGAAAAAAAGGAAAGGAAGGTAAAGAGAACAACAAGAAAGATGGGAGGAAAAAAAAGAAGAAAACGAGAAAAAAAAAACAAAAAACAAAAAAAACTGGCGGCCGGAGCACGACGGCCGAAGGAGGAGGGAGGCGGCGGCCAGGGACTGGAAAGCAACGGCCAGCGGCGAAGGGGAGAAAGAAGAGATTATATATATATATATATATATATATATATTTATTTATTTATTTATATTAAGTTTAATAATTCAAAAATTCAAAAAAAATATATATTTTTAATAAAATTTAAGTGCCACGTCAGCTTTCTGTTAAAAATTAACAGAAAATCTGACAGAGGGACTAAAATTGATACGAAATACAAAACTTATGGGTAAATTTGTTCAATTTGAAAACTCAGGGACCAAAAGGGAACTAAATGCAAAACTGAGGGACCAAAAATGTATTCTGCCCTAAAATAAAATATAAGAAAATAAAAATAAAAATAGATCAAATCTTACTAAATTCCAATTCAAATGAACGGTTTTATCAAATTGCACAATTGATCATAAGCACACAAAACGTTTTAACTTAATTATGCAAGCATTTAGTCAACTTATTAAGAAACCCTAAAAAGTAACAAATTTTCTAAAGTCATTAACTCTAACAAACGTAAAAGTTAATGCTAATTACATAAACAATTTTGACTAAACCGTTCCAAATTATTAAGATAAAAGCATTAAGTGCTTTGAAAAGACTAAGACAACGAATTAGATGAAATAACTTTAATCTAATCAATATGCTCCTTTAATTCCTAGAACTAAACATGCAAGCTATACAATTATGGAAACTCATAAACACACACATGTAATAATCCTAGTGCTACAAGGTTCAATCAACATGACAATTACGAATCATGCATCATGATTAGAAATCAAATATATAAAACGATCGAGGTATCAATTCAATAAAAAATACATACTCATAAAATAAACACAGGAGCAAAGAATACTTGCAATTATAAGAAAACTACATTAAAGTACAAACCTCACAATATTGCAATTGGTTGCAACCGACCTATGAATTGGAACACTTACCTTAGCCACTCATTGTGATGATGTAGCCAAGATTCGTCATGGGTTCGATATAATGCCAAAAGAAAAGTAAAGGAAAAGGGAGAAAAACTCTAAAAACTATTGTCTAGAAATATTATACTCAAAGAAAAACCCTATGCAGCTATCCAAAAGAAGACTTAAATAGCCTTGAAGTAGACAACTTGCACAAGTAAAAAAACTTAAATTCTATAAAGATATTTTTCCAAAACAATTAGGGAATAATATTCAAAATAAAATAAATAATTTTCTATCTTGCAAAATGCTGGAAAATACGTCTAAAAATCAAAAATTCTTTCCTAAATTCTCAAAATGAACATAGAATGTTGCAAAAAATGAAAGTTTCTAGATTGTACAGTCTTCAGTATTTTACCAATAACTTCATCTCCAAAACTTGGATCGACGTGATCTTTATATGGATGGAAAGATGTTTCAGAGGGCTTTAAAATGGTAGGCTATATCCCAAACGTAATCAGCAAGACAATGGGACCGGAAGTTGGCACAAAGCATTCTCGAGCACGGCAGTTTTCCAGCAGGAGTAATAATCACTCAAAATGTCATAACTTTCATAATACTTGATGGAATAAAATGAGTCTTATACCGTTAGAAAGATAATTCAATATGCTTCGATTTGACACCAAATTTAAGTTTATTTTCATCTCAAAATATCATGATATGATCGATCAAAATTGGTATAGAAATTCTGTTGCTCGAATCACCTCCGATTTGGTCCAAATTAACTCCAAAATGTTGCAAACTCTCCAAAACACGTGAATTGCTCGAATCCCTAAAAAATAATAATAAAACACATATAATTATTCTAACTAACAAGAAATAAGTGTGATTAAATAGGACTTTATAGGTTCTATCAATCAACTTCATATAAGTATATCAGTAGTATATTAATAATATACTCTATCATAGGTATATTGTTGGTCTATCAATAATATCACTGATAGACTACTGACAAACTTCATACTGAACAACGTCCGTGAGAAATAAAGTATATCAATGGTGCACCAATGATATACTCTATATTATGTATATATCATATGCGAGTTACTAATATACTCATGATTAACTTTATATAAATATGTCAGTAGTATATCAATGATTTACTCTTTGTTAGGTATATCGCTAGTCTATCAGCAATATGGCATTTATAGACTACTAATATACTTCATATTGAAAACACATGTGCATAAAATATATGAGTATTTTTGACTTTTTATTCCATCCGTTTGGGTTGGGTTGGGTCATTTTTTTGTACTATTTCTGGAAATTGAATAAACAAGTGACATGTCTGTAATTTAGGTTTTTTTTTCTTTTTTTCTTTTTTTCTTTTTTTTTGCGATTCATGCAAGTAGCCCTATGGTTTTTTTTTTTTTTTTTTAGAATAAATGCTTTCAATTAAAAACTACTCACTTTTTATAATTAAAAAAAGAACGCTAATCTCTCCTCCACTTGTCCTTGGTGCTAACTGGACTAAGACGACCGAGAGCTGACAAAAACTTTTAATTGATAAGATATTATTGGTGGCTCCCAAAATCATGAATCACGTGGTCGCCTGAAGGCAGTGGGTCAATAGTAACATAACATTGGGCTAACTTAAACTTCATATCTCCTTTTGTTTTGTAGCTTCAAATCCAAACGCAACAGCAACAGCAGCCATGGCCAACAGCAGCAGAGATCAAAGATGGTCTCTCAAGGGAATGACCGCTCTCGTCACCGGCGGAAGCCGCGGCATTGGGTATTCCTAATTTTCAATTCCTCACTTTCTTGTTTGTCTCTCCGATCAAACTCTTGTAATGTCATATCTTTCAGGCGAGCCACGGTGGAAGAACTTGCAGCGTTTGGGGCCACAGTTCACACGTGCTCACGAAGCCAGGAGGATTTGGACAATTGCCTGAAAGAATGGGAAGAAATGGGCTTCAAAGTCAGTGGCTCTGTCTGTGATGTGCATAGCAGAGAACAGAGGAAGAAGCTGATGGAAACCGTCTCTTCACTCTTCAATGGCAGCCTCAACATTCTAGTAACAACAAAAGAAAATGCTCAGTTTCCATAATGGATGTAAGTGTATTTTAGTTTGAGGCACTAATTTTGGTTTGTTTTCAGGTAAATAATGCTGGGACATCGTTGATGAAAAGCGCCATAGAAGTTACAGAGGAAGAGCTTTCGAGTGTAATGAGTACAAATTTTGAGGCGTCGTTCCATTTTAGCCAAATTGCATATCCATTGCTGAAAGCTTCTGGTAATGGAAGCATTGTCTTCATGTCCTCTGTTGCAGGCTTGATGTCCCTTCCATATGCTACTCCTTATTCTGCCTCCAAAGGTAACCCACACATTTCTTGACCATTACTTTTCCAGAGCTTAACCAATTTTTGTTTCTGAACTATATTCATTCATTCCGAAACTTTTAATTTTGTATCAGATAGGTTTCGAACTATAAAAATGTTTATAGACTCTTTCCCTTTTGATTTTGTGTCTGACTTTGATCTATCAAGACATTTTTTAAAATGATTTATAAAACGCACCCCAATTGGAAGGTTGGAGTAGTTTTAAGCAAAAAAAAATAAGGTTTCGAAATTTATTAGACACAAAATTCAAAGTTTTGATAGCTATTAGAAACTTCTAAAGTTTAAGAAAAAATTTAGATACAAGATTGAAAATGTAAGAAGCTACTAGACATTTTTCAATCGACACAATCATGACGGTAATTTAGAAACTAAACTTATAATTTAATCTTAGGCTAATTAAATATATGTTTTAATTAGTCTTTAATGTTTGGTTGTTTTTTCAATTTTGTCATTTATATTTTTAAATTTCTAAATTTAGCTCCTCATTACAGTGAATATCAAAAATGACTAATGATAAACTTACGTGACATAATACTTAGAAAATTTAAAAAAAAAAATAAATATGAAAGTTTCTAATTTTTCTCTTTAAAGTTTTTAATAATTTTGTAGAAATTTTGAGTTTTTTTTTCTTTTTTAATTTCAACTCATTCACTAAGTATTTTAGCATATAAGTTTATCACCCATCAATTTTAACATTTCCACGAAAGACTAAGTTGAAAAATATTAATGCGGGAGAGACTGAATTTAAATATTTAAATAATACAGAGATTAAATTTTAAAAATTTTAAAAAGAAATACCCATTATAGCATTTATTTAGCCTTTACCCTTATTTTGAGGCCTTTTTCTTTTTTTTTTTTTTGAGGCGTGTTCATGTTCTTATAATGGATTTGTTAATGAAGCTGCCATAAATCAAATCACAAGGAACTTAGCATGTGAATGGGCAAAAGACAAAATCCGTACAAACGCAGTGGCTCCATGGATCATCAGAACTCGCTTTGTTAAACCTCCCAATGTATAAATTTCAACTTTAATTTTGAACCTCTCTTTCAAATTCATCATCGTTGGATTCTACAAATTTATTGCTGAATTTTTGTCGCATTTTTTTTTTCTTCAGGATGATCCAATGCATGTAAAATCAATGAACCACGTACTGTCAGTAACACCTCTTAAACGTGCTGGGGAGCCACACGAAGTTTCGTCAATGGTTGCATTTCTTTGTCTTCCAGCTGCGTCTTATATTACTGGACAAGTTTTCTGTATTGATGGTGGCCACACTGTAAAGGCTTTTCCCATCCCCGATGTTTGAAACCCTACCATCAAAAAAAATTATTCAATAAAACTGTCACAATATGATTGCTTTCTTAATAACTGTTAAATGTAGATTTGAAAATTTTCACGCTCCTAATAATTATTGGATATAAATTTAAAGTATTTTTGCAATTTCTATCTCGTACATCTCTAAGAGTCTGTTTGGAGCATTGAATGAGTTATAATAGTTGATGGAGTTAAATAACTTTGCACGTTAAACACAAACTATTATAACTCAGACTAAACAACTCTGCATCTTAAACACAAATTATATAACTCTACAAACTATTAATTATAACTCACTCAGCGCCCCAATGGTCCCTAACGATGTAGAATTGTCAGCCACATTGTAGTATCATCCTCCATTAGTTTCTCCTTCATAAGTTTTCTAGTGTTTGGACTAATTGATTGTTCTGTCCAAGGCTTAAAATGTCGATGTTGACAGAAATATCGGAGTCTCAATTTTATAAAAATGTCAATGGAAATATCGATAAAATTTGGATGTCGATGGATGTTTTTGAAAAATATTTAAAAACAAAAAATTCAAAAAAAAAATTTAATTAATAAATAAACATGTTACACTTTTTAAATGAGTTACTTGTTACAATATTATATTTACATTAAGTTACACGTTCTTGATATTTTTTTTAATATTTCATCAATTTTGTACGGTATAGTAGAAATGTCAATTCCCCTCTTATGTCGATGTCTAATCCATAAACATGTAAAAATGTCGATGGAAATGTTGACATTTCGAAGAAAATTTAATATTATGATTATGTCTGAGTTTATTTATGTTTCTCTTCTAATAATATGTAGGTAATGTATGTATGTTTGATGTGATGGTGAAATAAAGACTAAATTAAAGTTGATATTTAGTAAAGAAATTAATCTAACAAAATTAGATTTGTTTTTTCATTTTAGCCAGTCTTCATTCACCATGAATATGAACAAAGAAATGCTGACAATGAGTTTGTGGTCTTCATGTAAAAGAAGGATCAAATTAAAGAACCTAACGCAAAATTTTTGCCATTTTAAAGCAGTTTGATTCCTTGCTAATATTTTATTCTATGTGGCCTGACATTATTTTAGATTCGAAAATATTATAGTCGGGGAAGTCACATGGCATTCTTGAAAAAGAAAAAGAAAAGATAATAGAATTGGGTTACCAATTGCCATAAGGCTCACGGCTCAAACCAAATTAAACCTACACATCTATTGAAAGATTGAGAAAATTTGGAAGATTATTCAATGAAGTCGCCACAATAAAGTTAGTAGTTTTACATCAAAAAATTATAAAAGTATCTTACTTTTGTATATTCATCGATTATTAGAAGCAGACAAATTTAAAGATAAATCCAACGTTTTAAAGAGAGAACCTCGTTGAATAATTTGTTGTTAGGAATGCAAATGTCGTTTCCTTTAAGACGAAAAAGTTTATGGTATATAAATAATAATATCTCTATTAGTACACGGTATGTGGTTGACATACGAGAGGATCATGTTCAAAAAATAACCTAAAATGTCATAGCATATAGATAAGGTTGGGTGTCTTATCCTGGTAACACTATTGACACTACAAGAATTTGGACTTTTTCCGACACACAAAAGCGTCGGAAAAAGTCACAAAACGCGTCGGGAAAGGCTTTTCCGACACGACAATGGGCGTCGACAGGGGCGTCGGAATTGATCCGTCGGGAGAGGGTTTAGCCGACCCCGAAATAGATGACGTCGGCATAACCCACTTCTGCCGACACTAACTACGGGCGTCGGCAGAAGTCACTTTTGCCGAAGCAAAAAAATCAGCGTCGGCAAAAGTCATTTCTCCCGACGCAAATAATTCAGCGTCAACAGAAGCGGCTTCTGCCGATGCCACCTATTCCAGCGTCGGCGAAAGTCTGGTATTGATTTTTAATATTATTTTTTTAAAATCTCATTTTTTTTTCTTTCGAATATTATTGTAATGCAATTTTTTTACCTGATAATAAATGTATATAAAACAAAATATTCCATATTTCATTCAAATATAATAAGAAAATTTATGACAAATTTTATATCAACCAAACAACAAAATTTGTTCATACAATTTCTGTTTATATAAAATTAGAAATAAAACTAAAATTACGTAAACACTTAGGAAAAACAAAATTTCTGGTAAATGCATCCTAAATCTCGTCCATAATCTTACTCGCACGCACATCAACTCCGAAACACCTACAAAAAAACAAAATGTCAGTTCGTCCCAATATTTCAACGACAAATCAAAGCAGAACCAATTGATTCAAAGAAGAATTATGTGAGACAAAGTAATTGACAAAGCCAAGTATAAAATCAAGGCAAAAGATGCTAATATATATGCATATGGGTTTGCCCCAAAAAGTAAAAAGTTCATGAAAAAAAAGGAGAGACAAACCTTAAGGCATCTCATTGGAACCATTGTCCCAAGCCTTTAAGAATAACATTAACCTCGAAGTATCTATGAAAAACAAAACCTAATATTAATTATATAATTATATGATCACTACAAGATCAATATACTAACTTATCAATTAACATAACAAATAAACTAGTCAAATTAAAACAAACAACTAACATGTCAAACTTATGAACATAACATTAAAAATTAACTAACTTATCATGAAAATGAATACTAACTCATCAAATTAAAACAAACAATATACCTTAACAAATTTAACATTAAAATGAATACTAATCTCATTTAATTAAAAAAAAACAACTAAACTTATCAAAACAATCTGTTAGCACACATCATCCATTTAAATGGATCAAAACAATCAAAACCACTAGACTTAACTAACTTATCTAAACTTATGAACATAATATCAAAACTAAACTTAAACTTAGGAGCATTACAACCAAAACAATCTCTTAGCACTTCACCACCTATTACACACTTCACACCCCACAAATCACTCAAACTAACCTTTAAAAAAATGTGCCTAACTCATCAAATCTCACTTCGAATCCCACTAACTCATTGATTTAATTTCTTTAAAAAAATGTGCCTAACTCAACAAAAAACAACACGCCCCCAAAATGCTCAATCGAACCACAATCAAATCATTTGCCAAACAATATTTCACCAAGAAATCCATTATCCAATTTAAAACTAAAAACACACAAACAAACAAAAAATCATAAACCATAAACCATTAAAAAATTACCATCAATAAACACAAAAGAAAATAAACAACAAATCAAAGCACTCAAACTTCTATCAAGATTTTAGATAGCCAAAACGAAAAAATCAATAAACACAAAAGCATAAACCATTACAAAATTGCCATCAATAAATACAAAAGCAAATAAACAACAACTCAAAGCACTCAAACTTCTATCAAGATTTTAGATAGCCAAAAAAATAAGAGTTTGTTCTAATTCAAATGTTGAGGGAGAAAAAAAAAAAGGAAACCTAATGGAAAAATGGGGGCAGCGGCGAGACAGTGGCGGCGGGCAGCGAAAATGTTGGCAGAGGGCGGCGACGACATTGGCGGAGGGTGGCTGTGCAAGCAATGAATGTATGGTGGCTGCAGCAGAGGAGAAGAAAAAAATCGCAGAGGGAGAAAGAAAGAGGGAGAAAGAGAAAGGGGGTTAGGGTTTTCTAAGTGAAACTTTTCCTGACGTTGTATTAACTGCGTCTCGGGAAAAGTACCCTTTCCCGATGTCATGTTAGAGGCGTCGGCAAAAGGGTGACCTTTTTTCGATTTGCAGACACAGTTCATATGATGTAGGGAAAAGGTCACCCTTTGCCAACGCCATTTTAAACAGCATCGACAAAGGGCCACCCTCTGCCGACGCCTCTAACATGGAGTCGGGAATGGGTACTTTTTCCGACGCCGTTTAAAGCGCAGTCGGCAAAAGGTCACCCTTTTCCGACGCACTTTAACATGGCTTCGGCAAAGATGCTTTATCCAATGCAGTTCAAGTGGTGTCGGGAAAAGCTGTTTCTCCCTACGACATTTGCGGCGTCGAAAAAAAAAATGTCGGGAGAAACCAAAATTCTTGTAGTGTGATACAACCCACTTTATAATAATTACAAATGATTTGATCCAAATCATTCATGTGGAGACATGTGAGTGAGAGTATCTTATACAAAGAGTTTGTGTAAGACTAGACCACGAAATATTTAATCTCTCTTTATAAATTCGTTAATTGAGAAGATTAATATTTCATCAGGATAATCATATGCAACTCGATCTTAATCCTGAGTGAGTTATGAACACTTGCCTTTGAGGGCTTGTCCTTTGATTTGCATGAGTGAGAGTGGCTTTTGTAGCCAATTCAATATACCTACCATTTTAGAGAATTGACCAAATAGGGAGCTGGGAACATAATCTCACAAGATGGAATTCACTCCTTCCCATATAGGGTAAGTAGATGAGTAGTTCCCTTAAGTCTTGATTTCGGGACTTGAACAATAGGGCCCCACCCTCTCACTGGCCCGAGAAAGACTTAGTTTATAATTAGATTATAAACATATTATTTATTAGAGAATCAGTAGTACTTAAGGTGCAATATGTAAATATAGGGGTAAAACGAACTTTTGACCTAGTTGTAATTATGAACAACTCGTGAAGGATCGACTTGTATGTAATGATTATATCTATGGACACAACTTGTCATACAATGCATAAGAGTGCATCTCTAGGTCTATAGTGGAGTGACCTAGTTAATGAATGAAAATTAATTAATGAAATAGTTTAATTAATTGATTTTGTATCATTGGAGCTTATAATCTGTAGGTTTATAAGGTCCCCTTGCTAGCTCATAGTCACACTAAAAGATCAATTTAGTTGAAAGAAAATTTTGAAATGTTCAAATTAATATTTAATATATTAAATATATAAGAGGAAAATATATTTATTGTATTTGATACATTAAATATTAAAATAATTAATATATATTAGATACATTAAATAAAAAATATTTATAGAATGTGAATGAGATTCAAATAAATAAATATGGTAGAAGATTTGAATAAGATTCAAATAAATATAAGATATATTTTAATATATTAGATATTAAAATATAATATTTTAATTAAGGCAAAGATTTACCCTTGATCTCTATAAATAGAACCATTGGGTTGAGTCATTAGATACAACACATATCTCCTCAATAGAGAATTATATAATTCTCTCTAGACTTTTTCCTCTCCAATCCCTTGTGGATTTTCTTTCAAGAAGCTTCCACAAGCTTTGGTCATGTGTTCTAGTCATAGCCATGAAGATTTTATGGAAGAGATAAAGATCTGCTAGAAATATCTTCATATTTACTCCAAGTAAGTTTGCTTAATTTTATTTTTTAGTTTAATTTTAAATAAAATCAAAGACGATCCAATGTTTCCACTGCGAAGTGAAACGTTCATTCCTTCATAATATCGTCTATCATTGATAGACTTACGACATTGAAATATGTTGATGGACATTTTTTACTTTTCACATGCTTTTAGGCTTGAAATTGTGTCATATTTGCAAATATTTTTAGCTTGTGCTAGATTTGCTATTATTTTGTGTTAGATTTCCATATATGCAACTGCCCCGATGTTAAACATATACTTTAGGCCCATTTGATATTCATTTAGGCCCCGTTTGATAACCATTTGGTTTTTGGTTCTTGGTTCTTGGTTTTTGAAAATTAAGCTTGTTTTCTCCCAATTTCTCTACAATGGCTTTCATCTCCCTTAAGGAAGTATTTGAATTCTTAGCCAAATTCTAAAAACAAAAACAAGTTTTTGAAAACTATTTTTTTTAGTTTTAAAAACATGACTTGGTTTTTGAAAACATAGGCAAAAAGTATATAACAAAACAAGTAAAACCATATGTGGGAGTAGTATTTATAGGCTTAATTTTAAAAAACCAAAAACCAAAAACCAAATGGTTATCAAACGGGGCCTTAGTTTTTGGTTTTTAGTTTTTGAAAATTGTGCTTGTTTTCTCATAATTTCTCTACAATGGGTTCCATCTTTCTTAAGAAAACATTTGAATTCTTAGCCAAATTCTAAAAACAAAAACAAGTTTTTGAAAAGTATTTTTTTTTTAGTTTTTAAAACTTGGCTACGTTTTTTAAAACATATGTAAAAAGTAGATAACAAAACAAGGAAACCCATAGGTACACGTAGTATTTATAGGTTTAATTTTCAAAAACCAAAAACCAAAAGTCAAATGGGTATCAAACGGGGCCTTAGTTTTTTATTTTTGAAAATTAAGCCTATAAATATTACTTCCACTTATGAGTTTCCTTATTTTGTTATTTACTTTTTACATATGTTTTCAAAAACCAAGCCAAGTTTTGAAAACTTAAAAAAAAAAAAAAAAAAAAATATTTAAAAACTTATTTTTGTTTTCGGAATTTGACTAAGAATTCAAATATTTTTTTTAATAAAGGATGAAATCTATTGTAGAGAAATGATGAAAAAAAAAAACAAAGTTTTCAAAAACCAAATTGTTATTAAACGATGTCTTAGTTTTGAGTTTTTTTTAATAGAAAAAATCCATTTTATCCCTAAACTTGTTAAAGTTGTATCAATTTATATTCTAAATTTTCATTTTCATCAAATTGTACTCCAAATTTTGATAAGTGTTGCAATTTTAACCTTAAACTTGAAAAAGTATTGTAAATTTTACCCTCAGTTAAGTTTTCGTTTGAAAACTCATTAAAAAAAAGTATTCTCATATGCTTTCAATAAATTATAAAGCATATGTATGACACGATTGATAAGATTTAAAACAAAAACGACATTATAGCTAAATTTTTATTGAAATTTGTGAGTTTTTGGCAAAGTTATTCCATGGTTGATTTGTGCATAAATCAAAATAAAATTTGTGCAAAACTTTGTTTTTAGTACAACAAGAGATATGAAGACTTGAATCTCCAACCTCAAGAGAATTAGTATATGTCAATTCTCGCTGAGCTATACTCATGTTAGCAAATTTGTGCAAAACTTAATATTATTGAAATTAGTAAGTTCATGGAGGTTTTTATATTGTTTTTTGTTAAAATTAGTGGGTGAATTAGTAAAAATTAAATAAATGGTAGAAATTGTAACATTTCACTAAATCTAGAGCCTAATTTGATGAAATTGAAAGTTTAATGTCAAAATTGATACAATGTGGAGAGTTTGGGGTAAATATTGAATTTTTCCCTTTTTTTTTTTCTTCTTTCTATTTCGTTAATTTTAAACTGTATAAAATGGTAGTTATTTATGATTTACAATGGTTAGTATTAGCAAGTTTTTCCAAAATGGTTTGGATAGCTTCATTTGCCAGTTTTTTTTATTTTATTTTATTTAGATTGACTTGCCACTTTTGGGAGAGCTTGGTCCTTGTTGGATGTTTGTCATCTCTAAACCTTTGACACTTTTTTTTTCTTTCCTTTTCAGTGCTATAATGAGATTGCAGTGTAGCTATGAAAGGTCAACAATAATATCCCAACTTTTGGGAGAAGAAGAGTATTTTTTAAATAAATTGCAAAGTTCTAGAGTATTTTTTTTTATATATATAACCATGGTGGAAAATGTCGGTCGACATGTCAAAATGTCGCTCGACATTTCGACATGTCACACCCTCGACATGTCGTTAGGGGGGATGCCGTTTCCCCCCCTTTCGATGACATGTCGTCCATATTTCTAGTTTTTTTTTTTTTAAGCAATTACAAAAGTCGTGAAATGTGCATAGAAAATACATGAGAAACTTAGAAAGGCAAGTGCAGGGTTTTTATATATATATTTTTTCGAATTTAATCTTTTCATTGTTAATAAATAATAAGTAATAGCATACGTCCACAGCTAGAGGGAGAGAGAATTTTATTATCTTGAGGAGAAATTGAGTACAAAATACAGCGAGACCCCTGTACTTGGTCATTCGAAGTGCTAGATAATAGGTCCAAGGCATTTCTACACTCCAATTCAAATTCTCTTAATTTCCCTCCAATTCTCTCAAATTCCCTCTAGTTCTCTTAAATTCATTTCAATTCTCTCAAATTTCCTTCATAGTTGTCTAATTGAATATAAATATTACATGGATTTAGATATATGATGTTAAGATTTAAGAGTAATCAATTATGCTATAATTGAGTCACGACTCACAATTAAGGTTTCATGAAATAATTTTAATAATTTAAATCAATTTTCATATATTTTTTTTTCAAATTCCTATTCGCATCAACATTTCAAATTTTCAATTGACATTTATATCTAAATATTGTCTTAATTTTTAGATGTGATGCTTAAAAATAGTCCATTATAGTCTAATTAAGTCAAAATCTAAGTTTCATTGGCTAATTCAAACAATTTCCATCAATTTCCACGATTTCCGTAAATTTCCATCGACATTTCCATTTCCATAGACATTTCCATAAATTTTGGACCTCGACATCTCCATTGACATCGACATTTCGAACCTTGTATAACCTAGCCTTTTTTTAAATTAGATATTAAAAAAAATTATTATTTTTGTTATAAATTTTGGTTTCAAATTTTTAATTTACTTAAAAATGTTTTTAATTAAGTTCAATTGGGCTTAATTAAAATTGGATTAAACTAAATTAAACAAGTTGGACCGTTAAACTTGTTTTCAAAAATTGTTTGGGGCCATAATGGAGGAGCCCAAATTAGTGATATGATAAGGCCATGTCAATTGTAATTTTCGTATAGCCCATTTTATATACATATAGGGATGATGTATGGAGCATGTGAAATAATATAGCATGCATGTGTAAGGGGCATCATTTATTAAAAGATGGATTTTAGGGTTTTAGAAAGCAAGAGAGAAAGAGAAAGAGGATAGAGCCATTCGGCCACAACGAGAGAGAGAGAGAGAGAGAGAGAGAGAGAGAGAGAGAGAGAGAGAAGGGAAATCTATTTTCTAAGGTGTTTAGCTGTGAGCCTCAAAACCAAGAAGGAGAAGATCTTTCAAGAGGCTGTTGACACCTTCCTTACCGCCGATCAACAATTCGTCGTTGTCGTCCTCGTCCTCGAAACCGTCGTGCTATTGAAAAAGTGTTGCAGTTTGCGAAGTTGCCGAAAAGCGATCTTAAGTACTGATTGGTGGTGAAGAGATCCAAGAGAATGATGAGTTGAAATTGATTGGGTTCAATCAATTTCTTCTTCTTGGATGCAAATCTTTAGAATAACAAAGGTTGTGTATTGCTCCTTTTTATTCCTTTTGTGTTTTCTCTCTAGTTTACTGCTTTCGTTATAAAATCCTTTTTAGATCTAATTCTTTATTCAATGTTCTGTGTATTGCTTCTTTGATTCTCTAATAATATTGACTAGCAAAGGACAATAAGACCCTTTGCAAGTAGTAGTATGTCTATTGATCGAACCACTATAAATCCTTTTGTTTTCTCCTTTTTCTTTACTGTTTATGGGTTCTTTAAGAATTTGTACCACACTTAAAATTCTAGAAAAATCCATCAATTTCACCTCTAATTTGCTTATTAAGGTGAAGAACATGGGTTGTGATCTTGGTTAATTAATAACAATTTTTAACATTTATTAATGCATTTTATAAATAAACAATATGATAATTATTTTTTATTTATGTTTTTGAAAAACTGAAAACAAAAACAATAAACAAAAAAAAATGTGACTTTGTTGTTTCCAAAATTTATACATTATGCATCTAAGAAACAATTTAACGTTGTTAATGCTTGTTATATAACTAGCATTTAATGTCAACTACCATGTGTTTATTGTTATCATTTCAAGCATAGCTTTATGGATAAGACACCATTACCTTCTCAAAAGTCGATGGTTCAATCTCTCGTCCACAGTTGTTAGAACTTAAAAAAAATGTGGGTCTTGTTGGAGGTTCAAACACGTCTTTTTGAAAGACATACTTGCAAAAGGAGAAAAATCAATTCATTTTACTAATTTTTCTTTAAAAACTACTCACTTTTTTTTTGGAGGGAGGGGGGAATTGTAATCGATAGCAAAAAGTATTAGGATATTTACAAATCTAGCCATGGTTTTTAAGATTTGCAAATATAGAAAAAAAAAATTAATATTATTTCCGTTTTTTATTGTTCCAATTTTACGCTCATTGGTGTATCATCAATTATATCAGTAGTATATCTGATATACTTTATATTTATATATCAGTCAACTAATATATACCTATAATGAAGTATATTAGTAGTACTGATATACTTCTTTTTAGGTATATCAGTTAAATGATTTACTCTGTATATATCCGTAGCATATTAGGGATATTTTGCATATTTGGTATATCACTGATATATTTCATTTTAGATATGTTCATTTCACTAATATACTAAACATTGAGTATATCAGTAATATATTAGTGAAATGAACATATATCATATGTGACTTACTGATATACTATTGATCAATGAAGCAATTTATAAACCGATCCTAAGCTACTTGTAGCATTGAGTGGACCAAGTCGATCTCATGGAACCGAATATTAATTTCTCAAGTTAAATTTGCAAAAGAGAAAACAAATAAAAATGGGGGTTTTGAGATTTTGCAAATAAAATAAAATATAAGAAAATAAAAATAAAGATAGATCAAATCTTACCAAATTCCAATTCAAATGAACGGTTTTATCCAATTGCAAAATTGATCATAGGCACACAAAACATTTTAACTTAATTATGCAAGCACTTAGTCAACTTATTAGGAAACTTCAAAAAGTAACAAAATTCCTAAAGTCATTAACTCTAACAAACGTCAAAGTTAATGCTAATTACCTAAACAATTTTGATTAAACCGTTCCAAATTATTAAGATAAAATCATTAAGTGCTTTGGAAAGACTAAGACAACTAATTAGATAAATTAACTTTAATCTAATCAAGATGCATGTTTAATTTCTAGAATTAAACATGCAAACTATAGAATTATGGAAACCCATAAACACACAGATGTAATAATCCTAGCACTACAAAGTTCAATCAACATGGCAATTACGGATCATGCATCATGATTAGCAATCAAATATATAAAACGATCAAAAATACATGCTCCTAAAATAAACATGGGAATCAAATAATACTTGCAATTATAAAAAAACTACATTAAAGTACAAACCTCACAATATTGCAATTGGTTGCAACCGACCTATGAATTGGAACACTTACCTTAGCCACTCATCGTGATGATGTAGCCAAGATTCGTCATGGGTTCGATAAAATGCCAAAAGAAAAGTAAAGGAAAAGGGAGAAAAACTCTAAAAACTATTGTCTAGAAATATTATACTTAAAGAAAAACCCTATGCAGCTATCCAAAAGAATACTTAAATAGCCTTGAAGTAGACAACTTGCACAAGTAAAAAAACTTAAATTCTATAAAGATATTTTTCCAAAACAATTAGGGAATAATATTCAAAATAAAATAAAATAAAATAAATAATTTTCTATCTTGCAAAATGCTGGAAAATACATCTAAAAATCAAAAATTCTTTCCTAAATTCTCAAAATGAACATAGAATGTTGCAAAAAAGGAAAGTTTCTGGATTGTACAGTCTTCAGTATTTTACCAATAACTTCATCTCCAAAACTTGGATCGACGTGATCTTCATATGGATGGAAAGATTTTTCAGAGAGCTTTAAAATGGTAGGCTATATTCCGAAACGTAATCAGCAAGACTATGGGAATAGGAGTTGGCACAAAGCATTCTCGAGTACGGCAATTTTCCAGCAGGAGTAATAATCACTCAAAATGTCATAACTTTCATAATACTTAATGGAATAAAATGAGTCTTATACCGTTGGAAAGATAATTCAATATGCTTCGATTTGACACCAAATTTCAGTTTATTTTCATCCCAAATATCATGATATGATCGGTCAAAATTGGTATAGAAATTCTGTTGCTCGAATCACCTCCGATTTGGTCCAAATTAACTCCAAAATGTTGCAAACTCTCCAAAACACGTGAATTGCTCGAATCCCTAAAAAATAATAATAAAACACATATAATTATTCTAACTAACAAGAAATAAGTGTGATTAAATAGGACTTTATAGGTTCTATCAATCAACTTCATATAAGTATATCAGTAGTATATTAATGATATACTCTATCATAGGTATATTGTTGGTCTATCAATAATATCACTGATAGACTACTGACAAACTTCATACTGAAAACGTCCGTGAGAAATAAAGTATATCAGTAGTGCACCAATGATATACTCTATATTTCATATGCGAGTTACTGATATACTCATAATTAAATTTATATAAATATATCAGTAGTATATCAATGATTTACTCTTTGTTAGGTATATCGCTAGTCTATCAACAATATAGCATTTATAGACTACTAATATACTTCATATTGAAAACACATGTGTGGAAAATATAGGAGTATTTTTTATTTTTTGTTCCATCCGTTTGGGTTGGGTCATTTTTTTGTACTATTTCTAAAAATTGAATAAACAAGTGACACTTCTGCAATTCAGGTTTTTTTGTTTTTTTTTTTTTTTTTTTTTGCTATTCATGCAAGTGGCCCTATGGGTTTTTTTTTTCAATTAAAAACTACTCACTTTTTATAATTAAAAAAAGAACGCTAATCTCTCCTCCACATGTCCTTGGTGCTAACTGGACTAAAACGACCGAGAGCTGACAAAAACTTTCAATTGATAAGATATTATTGGTGGCGCCCAAAATCATGAATCACGTGGTCGCCTGAAGGCAGTGGGTCAATAGTAACATAACATTGGGCTAACTTAAACTTCATATCTCCTTTTGTTTTGTAGCTTCAAATCCAAACGCAACAGCAACAGCAGCCATGGCCAACAGCAGCAGAGATCAAAGATGGTCTCTCAAGGGAATGACCGCTCTCGTCACCGGCGGAAGCCGCGGCATTGGGTATTCCTAATTTTCAATTCCTCACTTTCTTGTTTGTCTCTCCGATCAAACTCTTGTAATGTCATATCTTTCAGGCGAGCCACGGTGGAAGAACTTGCAGCGTTTGGGGCCACAGTTCACACGTGCTCACGAAGCCAGGAGGATTTGGACAATTGCCTGAAAGAATGGGAAGAAATGGGCTTCAAAGTCAGTGGCTCTGTCTGTGATGTGCATAGCAGAGAACAGAGGAAGAAGCTGATGGAAACCGTCTCTTCACTCTTCAATGGCAGCCTCAACATTCTAGTAACAACAAAAGAAAATGCTCAGTTTCCATAATGGATGTAAGTGTATTTTAGTTTGAGGCACTAATTTTGGTTTGTTTTCAGGTAAATAATGCTGGGACATCGTTGATGAAAAGCGCCATAGAAGTTACAGAGGAAGAGCTTTCGAGTGTAATGAGTACAAATTTTGAGGCGTCGTTCCATTTTAGCCAAATTGCATATCCATTGCTGAAAGCTTCTGGTAATGGAAGCATTGTCTTCATGTCCTCTGTTGCAGGCTTGATGTCCCTTCCATATGCTACTCCTTATGCTGCCTCCAAAGGTAACCCACATATTTCTTTGACAAATTATTTGAAAGCGGAGTGGCATTGTGGCTGGCAATTTTAAACTGAACAGATGAGAGAAACTACAAAAGTATTTTGATTTTGTATCCGGTGGGTTATTAGAGAGCATGAAATTTTTTTGATTTATATCCTATTGATATTAAGAAACCACCACTCGTTGAATGATTTTTCCATTTCTTGACCATTACATTTTCAAAAAAAAAAAAGCTTAATCAAGTTTAGTTTATTTCTGAACTATAGGGGGATTTGGTCTGTTTTAATTTTTTGTTTTGATACAATTTGGCATATTTCTTTTTTTATATATATAATTTTTATAAAGGCCTTTCTTCCATCTTTTTTTTTTCTTTTTCTTTTAAGTTTTTTCTTTTCCTTTTTTTTCTGCTTTTTGGGTTTTTTTTTCCTTCGTTTGTATTTTTCATATTATTAATTTATTCATGAGATCAGTTCAAATTATTTTTTAATCAATTGTACACCCAATTACACATAATTATATATTTGATGTATTTTCTTCATGAATTTTATCAATTGTACACCTAATTACATATATTTATATTTTTTCACTATTATCATCAAAAGCCAAATCTAGCAAAAATTATTCAAAATTTAACATCAATCAGCCAATCTACTCTACAAAAATTAGAAGTTTGAATCCATAATTCTAAATTATAAGACATTTCATAACTAGTCAATTGAAATTAGGAACTATATCCATATTTATGAATTCCAAAGTAAATATATTTAGTTATTCAATTGATTATTTTTTTCAATTAGGAATTTTTTTTTTTAAGCCTTCAATTTTCAATTGACTAGTTATGAAAATTTAGGGTGTGTGGTCGATTGACGTTAGATTTTGTATAATTGTTGCTAAATTTGCTTTTTGATAATAATAGTACAAATATATTAACATATATAATTAAGTGTACAATTGATTGAAAATAATTCTAGATTGATCTCATGCACAAATTAAAAATCTAAAAAAGATAAAAATAGGAAAAAACGTAAAAGAAAATAATTGAAGAAATTTAAAAAAAAAAAAAAACATGTCACGTGGCACAATCATATTGTGCCACGTGGTGAGGTTGCAAAACTTATGTGTAGCCTAGCCTATACATAAAGTTTTCTCTTTAAAAAATGTCTTAAGGGTCCATTTGATAATCATTTGAATTTTTGTTTTTAAAAATTAAGTTTATAAACACTACTTTTACTTATAAGTTTCTTTATTTTGTTATTTACTTTTTACACATGTTTTCAAAATCCAAACCAAGTTTTAAAAACTAAAAAAATAGTTTTTAAAACTTTATTTTTGTTTTTGAAAATTGACTAATAATTCAAATGTTTTAGTAAAAAAGATGGAATACTATAAATAGTAAAGAAAACAAGCACAATTTTTAAATAATTAAAAATTTTTTTTTTTAAAAAACCCAAATGGTTATCAATGCCCTAACTTTCAATTTTGTGTTTGAACTACTGTCAAGACATTTGTTAAAATTCACCTACTTATAAATTATAATACACAAAATTGAAAGACAAGAGTCCTTTGGATATAAAATTCAATTTCTTAGGTCCCGTTTGATAACCATTTGGTTTTTGGAAATTGTGTTTTTTTCTGAACAATTCTCTACAATGGATTTCATATTTTCTAAGAAAACATTTTTAATTCTTAGCCAAATTCCAAAAACAAAAGCACGTTTCTAAAAATTACTTTTTTAATTTTCAAAATTTGACTTGGTTTTTGAAAAAAAAAAAGTAAAAAAAATATATAACAAAACAAGGAAACTTATAGGTGGAAGTAGTGTTTATAGGCTTAATTTTCAAAAATCAAAAATCAAAACTAAATGTTTATCAAAAAAGGTCTTATCTAATGAGTTTGTGAATTTTAAAAAGTATCAAAGCATTAGCCACAACCATGAATGTTTAGAGATAAAATGTATAATTTAGCCTTATGCTAGATATATGTTTTGTTTAGTCCTTAATAATTAGGTATTTATCAATTCAATCTTTATTGTTTGAAAAGGTTTAAATTTAGTACTTTATGTTTTAACATTTATAAATTTAATCTCTCAATTGTGGTAAATGTTAAAATTAGCAGATAATAAATTTACACGACATATTACTTAGTAAATTGACAAAAAAAAAATGGAGAAGAAAAAAAGTCATTTAAAAGATAAAAGTTTCTAGTTTTCCTCCTCCAAATTTCTTAAAATTTTGAGTTTCTCTTTTAATTTCAGCCAATTATTTTGCGAGGTAAGTTTATCATCAACCAATTAATTTTAGCATTCATATGAAAGACTAAATTGTAAAGTATTAGCCACTGTGACAAATATTTGGCCTTTTTAACCCTATTTCGAGGTGTATTCTTATAATGGATTTGTTGATGAAGCTGCCATAAATCAAATCACAAAGAACTTGGCATGTGAATGGGCAAAAGATAACATCCGCACAAACGCAGTGGCTCCATGGATCATCAGTACTCGCTTTGTAGAACCTCTTACCTCCCTAAACTTTAACGTCTCTTTCAAATTCATCATTGTTGGATTCTACAAATTTATTGCTGAATTTTTGTCCTTTTTTTTTTTCCAGGATGATCCGATGCATTTAAAACCAATGGAGCCCCTACTGTCAATGACACCTCTTAAACGGGCTGGGGAGCCACATGAAGTTTCGTCAATGGTTGCATTTCTTTGTCTTCCAGCTGCGTCTTATATTACTGGACAAGTTTTTTGTATTGATGGTGGCCACACTGTAAAGGCTTCCCCCGTCCCCGATCTTTGAAACCCTTTCCAAAGGTTTTTTTTTTTTGGAGTATAAAACTCTGACCTTGAATGAAATAATATATGCCAATTACTGGAAGCTACGTTCATGTTGGCCCCATCCAAAGTTTTTTTACTTGGTCTAATAATTGATCGTTATGTATGTTTCTAATAATAATAGTTTAAGATCTAATTTAATGAAATTGAAAGTTTACTATAAAAATTGATATAACTTGTCAAATTTAAAGGTAAAAAGTAATATTTCTCCGTCAAAGGTTTTAGTCAACGATAATTGGCATGTACTCTCGATCAAGAGGTTAGAGATTAGAATCTCCAAAAGTTGATGTTTATTATAGAAAATCTAACACAATAGATTTATTTTCTCATTTATGTTGTCTTTAAATCTCTATATTCCATATTTATTGTACTAAAAAAATAATAAAAGATAAAAAATAAAAAATTATGTCTAATAGGTTCCTAAACTTAAGAATTGTATGACAAGTCTTTTTTTCTTTTTTTTTTTAGTACTACGACAAGTCTAATTTAAACTTTCAACTGTTGTTCAATTAGCCTTTGAACTTTGAAAAGAGTCTCATAAGTGAATAATCTATTGGACATAATATGAAAGCTCAAGAATTTATTAGATAAAAAATTAGAAATTTAGAGACCTGGTAGATACAAAATTGAAATTTTAAATATTTATTGGGCACTTCTTTAAAGCTGAAATTTTAAATATTTATTGGGCACTTCTTTAAAGCTATGGACCTATTAGACATAATCCTAAAGATTCAAAGACCATACTTAATTATAACTTTTTCTTCTTTTTTTTTTTTTAATTTGAGTTCAACAATATAGTGGAGAATTTGAACCTCTAACATCTCGGCTATTCTTTTTAATTCTCTTGAAAAAGGTCCAACATAAATGCAAAATACTCTTAAGAAGCCAATTATATATTGATAAGTCTTCTGAAATTTTCGGAACCTAATTTAAAATTCTCTTGTTTTCTTTAATTTTTCCCTTTATAACGATTTTTTTTAATTTTCTTCAAAAACCCACTATAAAAATATTTTATTCACTAATTTATACTGTTTATTTTAGTTTTAATATGAACAATACTAGAAAGAAGCTTTTCAAAACTAAATTAAATTGCACTTGAAGTACGTCAATTATGTTACAGAAAAAGGTTAAATGAGTTAGCAATAACATCTGCTGAAAAAAATATTTTAATAAAATTAGACTATCAAAATTTAATATATTTAATTTTACATGTTAAAAAGTAAGAAAAATATAATTTGTATAATAAATTGGTTAAATTACGAATGTGGTCTAGTGATTTTAAAAGTTTCAAATTAGTATTCATGATTGAGAGTTAGTTTCAATTTGGTCCCTATATATATGATTCACTCTCACATCACACCTCACACATATATATTTTTTTTATCTGGCAATGAGTTGATGTTTTCAATTTGAATAACTATGTTAGTTGACTATATTAAGGCTTCATGCGTTAAGTAAAAACATCGAAAAAAATAGGTGAATTTCAAATGAATAAAAGACAATTTAGGAACAATTAGTGAAGTTTTACAAAACCAATGAAACTTTTAATATCATAAAGATCAAATTGTAACTAAACTAAAACAGTGGAGAATCAGTTTCAAAAAAAAAAAAGGAAAAAACAATGGAGACTAGATTGGAACTTTACAGAAATAATAGATACCAAATTGGAACTATAGGAAAGCCATAAGTTCGTAATTTAATATATACTATTATTAAGGCCCATTATAAAAAAAATTGGCCTTAGGTCTCATATTTACTCAAGCTGCTATGTATCATGAAAATGGTAATTCATATATAAAATTAAAATATGTTGAACTTATTTAAAGAAAAAAAAACTTATTGTTCATTGTGTCCAAATTTGTGGTCAACAACAATATAAAAGTTACAGTCAAAGTCACTGAGCGGCGAGAAATTACAGTTATTAAATCTACATCTAATAGTTATTATGAGGCAACCACATTATGGCGGCCTCATTGAATAATTTGTTCTAAGCAGCCCACTTTCAGTTTTTCTTCTATTTCATTTCATCTCTGTGTATAAACCACCGATTTCACTCAAAGTTGCTACCAAAAAACTGAAAAAAAAAAAAAAAAAAAAAAAAAAAAAAAAAAAAAAAACTACTTTCATGTTGGGACTTATGTCCTAAAGCTTCGTAATTAATGATTTATTATTTAATAAATAATAATTATTTTGATTATTTTATTTACAATATAACATTATTCATTGTATGAAAAATTCAAGGTTATTAGTATAATCTTGAATAGTATGCGGTTGACATATGAGATGATTATGTTCAAGAAATAACCAAAATGGTCTATAGTATATGGGTAATGTTGGGCATTATCCTGATAACACTATTAATACGACCCACTTTGTAATGGTTATAAATGATTTAATACAAATCGTTCATGTGGAGACGTGGGTGTGGGTGTCCTATATAATGAGTTTGTATAAGACTGGACCATGAAATATTTAATCTCTCTTAAATTTGTTAATTGAGAAGATTAATATTTCACAGGATAATCATATGGGACTCAATCTTAATCTTGAGTAAGTTATGAACTCCTGCCAATGAGGATTTGTTCTTTGATTTGCATGGGTAAGAGTGACTTTTGTAGCCGATTCAATAAGCCTACCATTTTGGGGACTTTACCAAATAGAAAGTTAAGAACATAATCTCACAATATGGAATTCACTCCTTCTCATATAGGGTAAGTATATCAGTAGTTCCCTTACGTGCTGATTTTGGGACTTGAACAATGGTGTCCCGCACCCTCTCATGGCCCGAAAGAAATTTAGTTTATGATTGGATCATAAACAAATTGTTCATTAGAGAGGATCAGTGGTACTTAAGGTATAAGATGTAAATATAGGAGTAAAACGAACTTTTGACCCAACTGTAATTATGAACATCTTGTAAATGATCGACTTGCATGTAATGGTTATATTCATGGACACAAAACTTGTTCTACAGTGCATAAGAGTGCAACTTTAAGTCTATAGTGGAGTGACATAGAGTTAATGAATGAAAATTAATTAATTAAAGAATTTAATTAATTAATTTTGTATCATTAGAGCTTATAATATCTAGGTCCATAAGGTCACCTTGCTAGCTCATAGTAACACTAAAAAATCAATTTAATTGAAAGAAAAATTTGAAATGTTCAAATTAATATTTAATTTGAAGTATTCAAATTAGTATTTAATATATTATATATAAAAGAAGAAAATATATTTATTGTATTTGATACATTAAATATTAAAATGATACATTAAAGAAAAATATATATTGAAATTTGAATGAGATTCAAATAGATTAAATATATACTGTAGAAGATTTGAATGAGATTCAAATAAGTATAATATATATTTTAATATATTAGATATTGAAATATAATATCACAAAGATTTGCTCTAGGTCTCTATAAATATGACCCTTGAGTTGGGCTAATAGATATATGCTCTCTTTGCGGAAGTTTTGGAAATTCGACCTCGTTGGAATTTGAGCAAAAAGATTAAAGATCCGCTAGAAATATCTCCATTTATTATGTAAGTTTGCTTAACTTGGTATATCTATGTTTAATTCTAAATAAATCAAAGACGATCCAATGATTTCGCTTCAGAATGAAACGTTCATTTCTACCATTTCATTCCTGCTATTTTTGAATTCAATAAATTCATTTATTTCCATTGTCGCTTCATTCATTCATTCAGTTCAAATCAACGAAGGCCTGCTTCAACAATCAATGGATCGAGAGAGACAAGAAGCCAATATCGTCAAAATCTCGTTGCACTGCATATTTTTCCTTTTCATTTTGCATGCATCTAAGAGACAAGAGTTTAAGATTTTACTTTCGGCAATTTCTTTTCCAGTTTCTTGCATTCATCATGATGATGAATCCAAGTATACTTTCGCTCGGGTTCACCTTCTCTCCCACCAACAAAAAACTACTAAACCACTATCTTTACTATAAAATTGTTGGGGTATTGTTAAGGATTAGCTTTGACTTAGTTACAATTTAGTTAGCTTTAAACTTTCCTTTTTCCATGTAGTCCTTGTAGTTTTCTATGTAATCTTTTAGTACTATCTTTCCCAGGTTTTGAGGTAAGTCTTAGTCTTCCCTTTTCCTCCTTTTGTGGGATTGTATGGGTGAGTTGACAAGTCATCTCTCTCTCTCTTGTATATGCCTTTTTTAAAATCCTGGAATGAAGAAGAGATAGACACAAGAAAAGAGCTTGCTGCTCAACAAGTGTTTTATTATTGTTCTCTGTTTTATCAAACTTCTTCTTGGTATCAGAGCGATGGATCACCCAAAACCAAACATTTCCAAAGAAACCAAAGAAGGTTATTTTTCCCTTCTTCCTCAATCAAATCCCCCACTTGCCACTTTGTTGAATCAGGTTACTTCCATCAAGATGGATCAATCAAATTTTTTGCTTTGGCAGAATATGGCCCTTCCAATATTGAGAAGCCACAAGCTTGATGGACACCTCACCGGGGAGAAAAAGTGCCCAGATCTATCCATAGTCGTTCCTCCAGGAGATGATGAAACGTCAAACATCAAAGAAGCCATCATTCCAAATCCAGAGTATGACTTATGGAGTGCAGCTGATCAATATTACTTGTAGGGTGGCTCTATAATTCGATGACTGCCGAAGTTACGTCTCAAGTTATGGGATATGACACAGCCAAGGACCTTTGGAATGCCCTACAAGAGTTCTATGGAGTACAATCTCGTTCCCAAGAGGATTACAATAGACTTATGTTGCAACAAACCAGGAAAGGTTCAATGAAAATGAGAGAATATTTATTTCTTATCTTATGAAAAGTTTCTCTGATAACTTGTTACTTGCAGGAAATCCTATGCCTCTCAGAACATTCATCTCTTACGTTTTTGCTGGTTTGGACGAGGAATACAACCCTGTTGTGGTTGTTCTGCAAAATAATAAAGATTTGACCTGAATTGGGGTTCAGTCTGAACTTCTAGCTTTTGATAATAGACAAGAGAAGCTACAATCTCTCAAAGCCATTTCGATTAATCAAATGACAGCCAACTATACGAGCACTGATCATAGACAAGGAAATCAGTCTAATAACAATCAGTATCACAACAAAAACTCAAACAATTTCAGAGGGGGCAGAGCTAGAGGAAGGGGGAGATATCAAAATGGGTCACGTCCCATTTGTCAAGTGTGTGGTAAGGTTGGACACACAGCCTTGGTATGCTATCATAGATTTAATGAGCATTATTCTTCCTCATCAAATCAGAAAAATGTCTCCACCAGTAGTTCAGCTCTCATAGCAACTGCAGAGGTTGTCAAAGATCCTGAATGGTACTTGGATAGTGGGGCCACTAACCATGTGACTGGAAATCTCGCCAACTTGTCGATTAAATCGACTCATACAGGTAATGAAAAGATGATTGTAGGGAATGGTTATAAGTTAGCTATACTGCATGAAGGCACTTCTTTCATCTCTGCAAATACTTCCCTTTTGAAGTTAAAAGGAATTTTTCATGTTCCACAAATGAAGAAAAATTTGATAAGTGTTTCAAAGCTGACTAGTGATAATAATGTTTATGTGGAGTTTTTTCCTAACATGTGCTTTGTTAAGGACAAGGTGACGAGCAAGGTGGTTCTAGAAGGAATACTTAAGAATGGGCTATATCAACTTATGAATCCCTCAAAAGCCTCTCACAGCAGCTGTTTTGTGACCACCAAAGTGAACTTGGACAAAGAACTTGATGACATGGTGAAAGAAACTGGAAGAATCTCTGGAAATAGTTCAGTTTTTAGTTTTGCCTTTGTTGTTTCTTGTACTAAAGATGTATGGCACAAGAGACTTGGACATCCATCTCAGAAAATTTTGGATCAAGTTCTCTCCTTATGTAATATGAAAACTAAGTTGAATGAAAAAGTTGAGTTTTGTGAGGCTTGTCAATTTGGCAAAGTGCATAAATTACCCTTTCCTACTTCTTCATCACGTGCTGAGAATATGCTTGAACTGTTGCATTCCGATCTTTGGGGACCTTCTCCCATAAAGTCTCGAGATGGTTATCAATATTACATAACCTTTCTAGATGACTTTAGTCGCTTCACGTGGATCTTTCCTCTCAAGGCCAAAGGGGAAGCTATATTGGTGTTCAAGCAATTTAAGATGCTTGTTGAGAATCAATTCAATGCCAAGATCAAGTGTTTGAGATTTGATGAAGGAACAGAATTTAAACCTCTACTCACTTATGCCAAGGATTCTGGTATAAAAGTGCAATTGTCTTGTCCTTATACGTCTCCTCAAAATGGAAGGATTGAAAGAAAACACAGGCACATAGTTGAGACGGGCTTAACTTTACTCGCTCAAGCTTCCATGCCTCTAGCATTTTGGTGGGAATCATTCCACACTGCAGTTTATCTGATAAACCGAATGCCTACATCAATCTTAGAAGGTAAGTCACCATTTGAACTACTTTACAAGCAACCACCAGATTACACCTTGCTTAAAATTTTTGGGACAGCTTGTTATCCTTATTTGAGATGTTATCAAACAAACAAGTTGAATTTTCATACAGAAAAGTGTTTATTTATTGGCTACAGCGATCTACATAAGGGGTATAAGTGCATTACGGATTCTGGCAGAATTTATATTAGTCGGCATGTCAATTTCAATGAGGAGGATTTTCCATGTGTGCAAGGTTTCTGGGTCTCTGAAGTTGATGAAGATCACAGTCCTGATTATGCTCCAATTGGCTGGTTACCCACAACCCAATCCTCTATTCAAAAACCTCTTCACCAGCCCAGTCCACCTTGTGCATCGGTTCAGCCCATTTCACCTTCTTCCGCTCTAGCTCGCCAAACCTCCAGCCCGAGACTTCTAGCCCAGCCCACCGGCCTCTTAGCCATCAAACCAGGCCTCACTTCACTCCCCATTTAGACTCGTTGCCCAGCCCATTTCCTTTACCACATTCGGCCAGCCCAGCTCCTCTCTCCATATCTCCCGATTCCCCCACCTCTTCTCCGCATCGCTTACCACATTCTTCTTCCTCGTCTTCTTCGGTCTTCTCTGTTCGTTCCTTGCCGCTCCCTTCCCTCAACACTCATCCCATGGTCACTCGTGCTAAACATGGAATCACCAAACCCAAACACTCCTATGGCTTTCTCTCTCATCTCCCCCCTTTGGATCCGTGGGCTACCTGTGAACCATCCCGTTTCTCTGACGCGGCTACCTCTTCTGTTTGGCTTTCTGCTATGAACGCCGAAATTGAAGCTCTCCGCACCAATCAGACTTGGCAGCTTGTTCCTCCCTCAGTCGATACTCACCCCATCGGGTGTAAATGGGTTTACAAGTTAAAACGTGACTCTCATGGCCTTATCACTAGGCATAAAGCTCGGCTGGTTGCGAAGGGTTATCATCAGTTACCCGGCATTGACTTTGGTGAAACATACAGTCCTGTCATCAAACCCTCAACCATCCGGGTTGTTCTTACTCTTGCCATCACATTAAATTGGTCTCTTCGGCAATTAGACGTCAACAATGCCTTCTTGAATGGAACGCTTCAGGAGGTTGTTTACATGGATCAACCACCCGGGTATGTTAGTTCTACTCATCCTAATTATATTTGCAAGCTTCGTAAAGCTATTTATGGCCTTAAACAGGCCCCTCGCGCTTGGTACGATCAGCTTCGCTCTACCCTCCTTGCGTGGAAATTTCAGCAAGCCACATCAGACATGTCTCTGTTTGTTCACCACACTGCCAAATCTATTACCATCTTGTTAGTCTATGTTGATGACTTAATCGTTACTGGCAGTGACTCTACTTCGATTCTGTCATTGATCTCTCGACTTCATCATAGTTTTGCACTCAAAGATCTTGGTGAGTTACATTACTTTCTTGGCATTCAGGTCGTTCGTGATCAGTCAAATCTTGTTCTCACTCAGAGTCATTATATTCGAGATCTTCTTGCTAAGCTTAATCTCTCACATGTGAAGCCCTCTGCCACTCCTATGACTGTTGGTAATCACCTCCACAAGGCTAGTGGCACCTCAATGGCTGATCCCTTACTCTATAAGAGTACCTTGGGTTCTCTTCAATATATTGTTCAAACTCGGCCTGATATCGCCTTTGCCGTGAGCAAGCTCAGCCAATATGCTCAAGCTCCCACCATCACGCATTGGCATGCTCTAAAACGCATCCTTCGTTACCTTCAAGGCACCATTGATCTTGGTCTCACCATTCAACCAGCTCATCAACTCACACTCACCGGTTATTCTGATGCTGATTGGGCCTCGTGCTCCGATGATCGTAAGTCTGTTGGTGGTTATTGCATCTTTCTTGGCTCCACTCTTATCTCTTGGGTTTCCAAAAAGCAACAAGTTGTTGCTCGCTCCAGCACAGAGAGTGAATATCGTGCTTTGTCTCATGCTTCTTGTGAGCTTCAATGGTTGCGCTCTCTCCTTAGTGAACTCCGGCTTTCTCCTCACGGCATTCCCATCACGTGGTGTGATAATCAGAGTGCTCTTGCTCTTGCATCCAATCCGGTTTTTCATGCTCGCACCAAACATATCGAAATTGACATTCACTTTGTTCGTGATCAAGTTCTGAAACGTCAACTTAAGATTCGCTATGTTCCCTCCTCTGATCAGTTGGCTGACTTGCTCACCAAGCCCCTGTCTCATTCTCGGTTTCAGCTTCTTCACGACAAACTCGGGCTCTCATGTCCCGCTCCGAGTTTGAGGGGGGATGTTAAGGATTAGCTTTGACTTAGTTACAATTTAGTTAGCTTTAAACTTTCCTTTTTCCATGTAGTCCTTGTAGTTTTCTATGTAATCTTTTAGTACTATCTTTACCAGGTTTTGAGGTAAGTCTTAGTCTTCCCTTTTCCTCCTTTTGTGGGATTGTATGGGTGAGTTGACAAGTCATCTCTCTCTCTCTTGTATATGCCTTTTTTAAAATCCTGGAATGAAGAAGAGATAGACACAAGAAAAGATCTTGCTGCTCAACAAGTGTTTTATTATTGTTCTCTGTTTTATCAAACTTCTTCTGGTATACAATCCTCCATTTGCGCTGCCCGTGATTGATCTTTACATCCAAAAACCTTCTCTAATATGGCAACAATGTGGAGGGATTGATGGCCAAGACTTTCATTGTTTCACCAATCTCATATTGTCAAAAAAGTAGCTCAAATGGCGGCACTAGGAGCGGTGAAAACAAAGCTAATCTAGTATTTTCTTCTGCTAATGATGCCCTTATTGGTAATTTTAAACGTTTTCATTATGAAATCCTAAACTGAAAGTTAGTGATGATGATTATTCTTGGATCATATATGAGTACACTCTTGATCCTACTTATGTATCAAAAGGGGATCGTACATGATTCCTAATGCTTTGCAAGATTCAAAAAAATATTGCGAAAAAGGAAAAAAATGATGTTCTGGCAACAATACAAATATTTGCTTGTTGGCCAACAACAACATCGATGAAGTATATGCTCATAATCCCAAACCACTAAAGGTGATTGATTTGGAAAATCAATCTTGCATTGATATGAATATGAGTTTTATTAAAGAAGAGATCATGAAACTTCTAAGTTATAATGATTTGGAAACAACTAAGCTGGAGAAGGATATTCAACCTTCGATAGACAATCAACTGAAATGTGGTAAGATTTAATTTCTCAAGCCATCTTTTATCAAGTAGTATACAAGATAATTTTGATTAAATATTTAAATAATTCTTGATTTTTTTTTACTGCATATCCCTCCAAATTTCAGAACTCTTTTAATTTTTATGTGTGAGAGTAAATATGCCTTGGTAATTTTGTTGCAAGTCCATTTTCATTGGAGTTCTCTCAGTTCACCAAGAGAGAGAAAGAAGGGAATCGGAAGGCCTCACGGGAGGAAAGTTGAAGTCAATTATGTCACAAAGAAATTTATTGAACTGAATATTTGTCGTCTCAATTAGTTCTTTTCATGGATAATTATTGTAGTTGTGAATTTATTTTTCTTGAATGATGACCATATAATATAAACAAGATTCTCAATAAGATTTTGATTTTTTTTTTTTTTTTAGCGGAACGACACAAATGGAATTATATAATCATAATCCCAAACTCAGAAGATTGGTAGAAGTGATTGATTTGAAAAATCAATTTTGCAACAATATGGAATTGGCAGAAGATGAGAGAAAACTTTTACAATAGAATGGTTTGAAATCTGTTATGCTGTTGAAGGATATTCAATCTTTGGCAGACATTCAACCTGCTAAAATGTAGGAAGCCTCAATTTTTAAAGTCCTCTTTTTTCATGTAGTATATTAGATAATTGATTAAATATTTAAATGATTTTTGAATTTTTTTTACTATAGGGTGGACACATCCCTCTAATTTCAGAGAGAGTGTAAGTATGAGAAAAAATACATGGAGGGAATTTGGGGTTGGGGGATTTTTGCAGTTTATGTGGAGAAGCCAGTTTTGTTGAGGGTTTAATTTTCATTGGAGATGGAGTGGGAATTCTCTCATTTCATTGCGTGAGAGAGGGAGAGAGAGAAAGGGAGAGGGGAGCTTGACAATATTCTAGGGGAAGAAACTTGTAGTCAATCATGTCACAATGAAATTTAGTAGTTGTGAGTTTAATGATGGCCATAAAGAAGATTTTTAACAAGATTTTAATTTTTCAGCTCAATTTTGGATCAAAATCTCTACAATGTGGAATCATCTAATCTAAGGTAGAATTTTAATTTTGATTGATAATAGAGATGTTTGTTTATTTTTCTTTAATGAATTCTACGATCAAAATCTCAACGATCTGGAACTTGACAATGAATGGTAGCATTTCAAATTTTGATTGATAATGCATATTATTTCTTTTATTTATTTATTTATTATTATTATTATTACTAGTTTGATTTTGATTTATAATGAATAATGTTTCTTCATTTTTTTTAATAATTACCTTAAACAACATTTTAATTTTTCAGCAAGAAGTTCAATGATCAAATTTTCAACAATATGTAGAACCTGCAAATACATGGTAAGCTTTTAATTTTGTAGTTTGCCAATTAGTTTCTTGAGTTTTATTAACGTGCAAATTTATTTTTTTATAACAACGTCCATAAACAAGATTTTAATTTTTTTTATAATCCAACGACACAAATGGGAATCACATGATCAAATTTTAGATGTGAGAATATTTGTAAAATTGTTCAAGAGTCAACACGAACAATGCAACAATGTGGAACATGCTAATGTAGAAAAATATTCAAATTATGATAATAAATGGTATTGGAGTGATGGCCCAACTTCTTTGTAGATATATTATTATATTCGAGTGGGTTCTTCATAAACATTCTAATTCATAATTGTTATAATTTCTGTTTTTGTTCATAATCATCATGCTTTTACTTTATTCATAATTTTGCAGATATGATCGCCTTACGTCATCATTCAACTTGTTGCACATGAGGTTAAAGATGTCCATTTTTTTTCATGGGAATAGGGTCTCGTAGGGACTATCCCATCCCCATTTAGGTGGAGATTTTTTTTTTTTTTTTGGGGGGGGGGGGGGGAAACGGAGATGAAAAATGTATTTTCATCCCTGTTTCTCGCCCCGTTTATTTTTTTTTATTATTTTATATTTTTAATATATATATTTAATTGTTAATGATTTAGATAATTGGTTATGTTTGAATTATATGGTTAAACATTTGAATTATATGTATGGATAATTTGATAATTTGATATAGAATATTATGTTATTTCTATTTGGAGGTTTATGATTTTTATCTTTAAATAGAAATTTTTTTTTGGTTGGAAATTAACTATTTCAATAAAGATTTCTTGTGAATAATTAACTATCTAATTGAAAATTAATTGATATTTCTCATAAAAAGTTAATTGTTTAAAAATTTATTAAAAGAATTATTTGATTCAATTGGATGAACAAAAAAAACAAAAAAACAACTTAACGGAAAACCCGATCCCTATGAAATTTCCCGTTGGGATTAAAATGGGGAGCGGGGACAGTGACGGGAAAGCCATTCCCATCTCCACCCCATGGACATTCCTAGATGGGGTCTTCTCTTTTTATTTTTTCTATTGCTTTTAGTTTAGATGACACATGTAGATAACTTTTATTGTACAATATTATTAGAATGAGTTAGATGATGAGGGTGCTAAAGTTGTATCAATCTAATTGGGACATCTGGGTGCACTTGCTGATTTTTTGTCACCAATAATTAATTTTTGTGAAAATAATTAGCAATTTTTTATTATGTCTTCCCCTTCAATTTCGTTAATAAATATTAGGGAAAAAATCAATTTTGACCCCTAAACTTTGCATGTTGTATCAATTTTAACCCTGAACTTTCAATTTCATCAATTTAAACCTCAAACTTTACAAATTGTATCAATTTTAACCCTAAACTTTTAATTTCATCAATTTAAACCTCAAACTTTGCAAATTGTATCAATTTTAACCCTAAACTTTTAATTTCATCAATTTAAACCTCAAACTTGAATAAGTGTATCGATTTACACATTCGTTTAAATTTTCGTTTCAATCACTATTAGAAAGATTTCCCACATATGTCCAAAGTCATATGTTGCTCTATGATAGGTACTTATTTGTTATTTTTTAAAAAATAAATTTACTAAAAGAATAATTAAACAATTCCAGATCGAATCGCCACCATCATGAAAACCACAAACTCGACTTTTGAAAGTAAGACTCACACAAAATGAACACTTGTGTGTCTTCCTCGCCATTGGTGTCGATACCAATGACGACAAGTATAAAGAAGATTGAGCTTAGCTAAAATGCAGAAGAAAACAGGAAAGGTGATGGCAGAAAAAATGGCGCCTATGAACACAATGAACTGGTCTAGCCGACCTTGTCGTGCCCGTCGACAATTATCTTACAGAAAATTAAAGTGACATCGATGCTGGAGAGAAAAAAGACAAATTCTAATGAGGGTGATGATTTTGAAAGTTCTACGTTCATTGTAGTGGATGGAAGACAAATCAAGCTAAAGGCCGATGAGAAATTTTTAAAAAAATATTGGCAAACGATTCAAGAAGGAGAGTACTCTATTGAGAAAAAATATGGTGCAAATAAGCTTTGTTTCTACTAAAAGCCGGTGGATTGAGTAGAATCATGCTTTACAATTGAAATACCCTCAATTAATTAAATAAATAAAAAGCAGTAGGAGCAGATAAGATAAGAAGTACACAAAAAAAAAGTCACGCCCTAAATTAAAAGACATTATGGAGAGTTTACTCTAATTTTCTTCAGCAATTTTAATTTTTTTTTTAAAAAAAATAACAAATACGTACCTATTATAGAGCAACACGTGACTTTGGATATGTGTGGAAAACTTTTCTAATAGGGATTGAAATGGAAACTTAACCGAGGGTGTAAATTGATACACTTATTCAAGTTTGAGGTTTAAATTGATGCAATTAAAAGTTTAGGGTTAAAATCGATGCAATTTGCAAAGTTTAAAGTTTAAATTGATGAAATTGAAAGTTTAGGGTTAAAATTGATACAACATGCATAGTTTAGGGTCAAAAATGATTTCTTCCCTAAATATTAAATGCTTGAACAAAGCAAATGAATTTCGAATCCCGATTTCTTAACTTTCAAATATAGTAATAAATTATTTGGATGTC
Source organism: Trichosanthes truncata (assembly GCA_033996785.1). Taxonomy (NCBI): domain Eukaryota; kingdom Viridiplantae; phylum Streptophyta; class Magnoliopsida; order Cucurbitales; family Cucurbitaceae; genus Trichosanthes; species Trichosanthes truncata. The sequence continues at coordinate 56,992,999 of JAWPNB010000003.1, forward strand.
ATATATATTTGATTTGCCACCCCAAGGTATAATAACTCACTCAAAAGATTAAGAAAATGCCATGATAAACTCAAAATAAAGCCTTCAAACTATAAAATTGTCAATTCAAAATTCGTAAACCTATCTTTCTCAAACCTTTTGCATACAGAAAATGTTGAGGAGAAAAAACAAAGACTTCAATTAGCAAAGAAAAGAATGTCATACAGGCGAAAATCTCATATATGTAATATTATAGTATATACAAATTATTTCAGTTGCATACACGTATGCGTGCATGTTTGGAGTCTTTTTGGTTTGATCAAATTCTGCTCCTCAGCTATATTGCATGGAAAACGTTACTTAATGAACAACAAACGTTTCACTCTCGATCAACTTCATCATCATAACTGCTTAACATGGAGAATGTGGCTCAAATCCTACCTGAGTTAGGATTTCTTTTACGCTGGAGAAGATGCAGTAGAGGCCAGAAAACATCCATTCTATGAAAGCCCCTTGGAGCCTGTGAAAAAAGTTGACAAAAATTTTCAGTCCGATATATAACTTTACTTTTGCCCATTTGAATACAAGTATAAACCGCATACCTCGACGATGAAATGAGCCCAGGAGTTGTTTGAATGGCGTTCAATCACACCCTTCAATATTGTTAATTCCAAATTCCGGATTATTTGAGCGATCTCTAAGAACAGTCCCATGTCATCGCATAGCATCTACAGGATGTTGATATTGATACATAGTATTAAAACACAAGTTAGCAGCTTTTGAGAAAAGAAATTTAAAAGGAAATAAACAAAAACCTTTATAAGCATGTGTCCCTTGTGTTCTAGATCCTCTACAACAATGGGGCAAACTTGGAGCTCACTCCAAATATCAAACGCCCAAGTCCAACTAGCCCCATTCGGTTGAAAATCCTCATTTTCAAGAATAGTGCAATTCTCAGAATCAGACCCCTATAAAAACATTTCAAGGCATTTTAGTGCACAAGTAATATACTTAAATTCTAAGCTTAAGAGGCATTTATTTTGATGTAGAGCACAACCCTTTTCTTATACCTCTTGTTGGGCCAGTTGCTTCAGCTTCTCAGCTTGGTCAGTTACCCGTTGTAAGTACAGCATATGATTTATGGTTTTCTCTAAGAGGCCGTCAATGCTACACTGTTGACCATTAGACAAAAAGGCAAGCTTACTAAGAAGGGAAAAAAAAGCAAGCAAAACTTAAATTGACACACTGAAACAGTTCTCAGGACACCCACCTTAGCACCATTTGGGACGATTTGTCGTAACTCTTTTATACGATCCTGGATCAATTGTCTATCCCTTGGTTTTTGTCTTGTATTAGAAGTAACTTTGATCCGTCGTCTAGAATTGGAACTTTTCATCCCTTTCCTATGTTTAGTGATGTCACAATCATTTTCTTCCTGTTCGTTAACAACTAGAGAGTTTGATGTTGACAAACTAGTTAAATTTGTCCTGCTTATTTCAGTCACCGTAGATTCAGGAAAGATCCAAAGGGCTGGGTCATCCACCACTATTGCGCTTGATTCAGATTGTGAACATGTTTTAGCAGAAAGACCCGATTTTCCTACCACAGGGGCAAATCTTGCATTGATTGTGTTATTCGAAAAAGTATCATCTAAATTATCATCTGAAGTTATCATAGCTTCCAGGAGATGCTCAATATCACCTTCCTTGAAATCTCTACTGCACATCAAACTTGAGGTTGTATCTTTGAATGAGCTAGATGAATCATGCGCAAACTCATTAGTATGTTTCTGTGCAAGCAACGCTGATCCAAGTGCTTCCTGTAGTTCACAGTCATCAGGAAAGCTAAAGAAATTATCCGCAGGGCCATATTCTTTCTTGGTCACAAGATTATGTCCAAATTGTTGTCCAACTATATTGTCCACAGAATAAGAGTGAACACTATGGGGGTTCCCTTCAAATAATCCGGTCTCATGGTTTCTCAATTGACTGCAAGGAGGTAGCGGTGATTCCAGACAAAATAAATCAGAAAATTCCACTTCACTAGCTATAATAGATTGATAAAGTGAAGCAAATGGTTCTTCCATATTAGTCCCTTGTATATCACATTTATGTCCTTTTTCACTGTGAAGAGTTTCGGGCCTAATTCTTCTAGATACAGTCAGTACATCTTGAATAGTTACAAACTGATTAAAAGTTGACACCGGTGGCTTAACACCATCAATAGCCCCATGATTTTCAGCTTCAAGCATATAAGTGGTGAAGTTTGTTTGCTCATCCAAGCTCTCAAAGGGACTAGGTACAAAAACTGATGCACAGAGAGGCCAAACACCCTTGTCTGAAGCAACACTTGTAGCATTTCCATCAACAAAGTTAATGGCAACAAATCTGTCTTTGATATAAGCAACCACCGAAAGATTTTCGGTAACCTAAGTTTTAATAGAACAGGATAACCGAGTATGAGATGAATAGTTGTAGAGCAATTCAATTGAGCGGGGAGGAATCAAATTGTTTCTCAAAGTATTATACCCGAAGAGTTTTAAACAATCAATAGACTAAACATTTAAAAAAATGGAACTTTTGACACACACCAAAGTTAAGCAAATACACACCATTTGCAATGAGCCAAGCTGCAACACTCCAAAAGGAAGAACAGGCACCAATAGAATAGTCTGCAAATGATTATTGGATCTTTTAGTTGAAAGCAATAACATGTGCTTTATGCGACTAGAGAACTATCGGAATGTGCAAGCACGGATATTGCAAGCTAGAGCAGTTGTATTTGTAATTCTCAATAATGTGTAGTAAAATTAGGAATTGTCAAATGCAATCAGGGTAACAACATGAGGTGGCATCAAAATTACATTACCTTGATACCAGATGCATATTGGATTAGCCATTCAGTAGGACCCTGCAGCATTAAATTATGTTATGCCCCATTTTTGGAGAACTAAAACATGTTTCCTTCTCATGGCAACCAAAGTGAAATCCGCACACACCTCATAAATAGAAGCAGAGAATAAATCGCTGGTAAAAATATTTTCAAGGAAAACCCAACTATGATTTCCAGAACTTGCCACGCTGCCCACAGTCCTGATGTAAAGTATGAATATGATAAAAATTAGGAATGTAGACTAAGATATTTGAAAGAACAGTACATCTTAAGCACTATTAACTCACTAAAATAGTTCTAAGAAATATGAAGGTTGCAAGGACTGATGGTAATGGACCCATAACTGCAAACTAAAGTCCATGGTAGCATGAGATGATAGCCATGGCAATAATGGAATCTGCATTAAGTCCTCAAAACCTTCATTTTAAGATTAACCAAGTAAAATTCCAAACATAAACCAGAACTAGCAAGAAAAGTAAATATTTGCTAAGTTTCAAGCATATCAATTTTTGTTGGAAGAAGAGGAAGACAAGAGGTACTTGCAAGAAAATGACAATAAATAGGATTTTACCCCTCTCCCAGCGTATATTGAAGGTAAAACATATCAGCCATTGCTGGTCCAACTGAACAACTTCCAGAATTACCAGTATGAATATTTGTTCCATAGTATGAAGAAACATGTTCATCCTTTTCTTTAATCATCCTATACTCTGCCATGCTTCCCATATGTTTTTCCAATTTTGAATAGTTGCAATACCCATCTTCCCAAGTCAATATCCTGATGATAACCCATGTTTTAAAATTAAACATACTGTTAACGGAATTGAGCCAAAAAAAAAAAAAAAAACTGAGAAACTTACGTTGGACTTTGATACTTAATCTTCCAAAACACAGCATAAATCCATTGTGAATTGTTGCAAAAACTTTTCAACAGCTGTTTGAGAGCCAAAGTCTCCATTCTTCGCTTGAGCGCTGACTCTTCCAGAGTACACAAATATGCAGAACAAATTCGAAACTAACGAAATATAGATTAACCAGAAAAAAGCCTTCCCTAGCTGCCGCTATACGAACCCCGACCCGCCTGTTTTATTCTCAGACCCGCTCGTCGTTTAATTGGTGGCCCAGTTGAAGCTAACAGCCATAATCCCATCGCTGAACAAAACCCCCCGCCCTCCTCCTCTACTCTAGCACTATTAAAGATTACCAACTCTAGTACAGTTAAAATCTACAAGCAGCAAGCAAGTGCTCAGTTTCATTCACAATTTGGAATTCAGTCTCCATCAGAAATGAAAAGGAAAATGAAAGTAGATCCAATCAGCACAGCAAGAGAATCACTCCAATACTGCAGTTAGAAACAGAATCCTCAACTTGTGGCGATCTGGATGGATGAAAAAACATATGATCAGATTATTAGTTACCAAAAGAATCACATACATTCAGTAGAACACATCAATGACCCCCCGAGTGTGGTGACTGATAAAGAAGAATTCTCTACTTTATTGGCCTCCCGTTTTCTGGGAAACAAAACAACAGGAGAGAGAGAGAGAGAGAGAGAGAGAGAGAGAGTTACCAGTTTGATGAAAGTTTAGCTTCAGAATCAGACAATTGGAGAGTGTTCAAACTCGGTTGATTCCATAGCCTGTCTCTTTCTCTCTCTCGTTCTTTGTGCAGAGAAAAATAGAAAAGAGATTTGGATGACAAAATGGAGTGGCCGAGTGCCAAATTGGCCTTTTCCAATTCACGCGCAATCACCGTTTTATAGACCCCAACCTACGCCACCGGTCACCGGTCGCCATACGTCCCTCTTTCTATCCGGATGCTAATCTTTTATAAATTTTTATTTTTTGCAACTTCTTGTGTCCGGATGGACGGTCTGGCCCGCCACACCATTTTTTTCTCTTTCGAGCATTCTAATTTTTATTTTTTATTTTTTATTTTTTTTTAAGTTCAACCACATTTGAGAATATTTAAATTTCTAACCTCGAAGATAGTTATACTCATTTTGGTGAGTACTCTAAAATTTTAAGATTAAATTACACAAAATAGTCATAAACTTTGGAAGAAGATTTTAGTTATGCTCTTAAACTTTGAAATTTATTTTAAAAAATATCTTTAAACTTTGATATTGTTCTTAAAGATATCTTTTTCATTAAAATAAAAGACCAAAATTGATGTGGTAGCTGATGTGTAGAAATTAGAAGGAATAGGTTGATATTATTTACAACTATATAAAAGATTAAGATTGTTATTGTCATTTATTTCGTCTCAAATATATCGTTAAAATCATTTACATGATCAATTTTTACACATCAGTTGTTACGTTAATTTATATGAATGATGTAGTAAACGATGTCATGTATATCTTTCAATTTTTACACATTAGCAGTCATATTAATTTCATCTTATTTTAACCAAAAATCTCTCTCAATAGTATTTCTTGAAATAAATTTTAAAATTCATGAATAAAAATGAAAATTTTCAAAGCCTAAAAACATAATTGAAATGTACCCCAAAATTAAGGGATATTTTCAATGATTTAAACCTATAAAATTTTAACTTAGAATGTATTGTTTTTCACTTTAGTATTTCTGTTATTTTCTGGTTAAAGTATACATACATAACCAAAAGCCACGGGTTTGAATCTCCATTTCCCATCCCACATAGTATTGAACTCAAAAAAAAAATTATTGTAATGAGTGATAATTTGACTTCATAATATATTTAATTAACTAAATTGTAGTTACTTCATATTTTGTTTAATTTAGGCCTCGTTTGATAACCATTTGGTTTTTTATTTTTGAAAATTAAGTTTGTTTTTTCTCAATTTCTCTATAATGGGTTTCATCTTTCTTAAGGAAATATGTGAATTCTTAGCCAAATTCTAAAAACAAAAAAAAGTTTTTGAAAACTACTTTTTTTAGTTTTCAAAACTTGGCTTGATTTTTGAAAACATATATAGAAAGTAGATAGCAAAGTAAAGAAACTTATAGGTAGAAATAATATTTAGCCTTAATTTTCAAAAACCGAAAACAAAAAAATTAAATAATTATCAAACGGGACCTTAATAAGTTGGATATGATGTATGAGTATGACCATTTATTAAATTGAAGATCCATCCATTTTGGAGGATTCTCAATATGACAACTTACTTGACCCATTATGAGTTTTTATTTTTTTATTTTTTTATTTTTTTTGAGTTCAACAACATTTGGAGGGGGGAAATTTGAACTCTTGACCTCTTGATTGAATATACATGTCAATTATCGCTGAACTAGACTCACTTTGGCCTTGATCCATAATGAGTTATTGCAGTAAAAAATGAACTTATGAAAGCTAACAACTATATTTTAAATTTTATTTTTAAATTTTCATTAATATTATTGGTAAGTATGACTGAATTTAAGCTATGAAACGATTAAGAACATAATTTAAAAAACATTAACGTATGTATTGGGACTGAAATGATATGTTTGACCAAATTTTTTCCCTACGACATAATCAATCTCAATCAAATTGGTACAAATCTTACCTCTCCATATGATACCTTTAATACTCAATATATGTATATATATATAATACTTTAATAGATTTCTAAATATACATATTACAAGCATGTGCAAATAAAATAATAAAATAAACTATGTCATTGAAAAATTTAATGGTTCAATTTTTTTTTCAGTACAACAAATGTGGAGTTGAAGATTTGAACTTCTGACCTCAAAAGAAAGAGTACATGGTAATTAATGTTGAGTTAGTCAAGAGTTCATTTTATTTTGAATAAGATATTTCGTTAGTAAAATTATTTATTATATACATATAATGGCTTTCTAGAATTATGAATTGTGGAGTTGAAGATTTGAACTTCTGACCTCAAAAGAAAGAGTATATGGTAATTACTGTTGAGTTATTCAAAAGTTCATTTTATTTTGAATAAGATATTTCGTTAATAAAATTATTTATTATATACATATAATGGCTTTCTAGAATTATGAATTCTTGAAGGGCTATTGAAAGTCTAAAAGATAAATTGAGTGTTTTATTTTGGATATATTGAGTCATCTTTATTATCAATATGAATACTTTCCATCTATCAAATTTTTCAATAATCGAAGTAATCAAATCCTTAATCATACTTTCTTTAGACTTTCAACAACTTTTTAGTAATCAAACAATGTCATCAAGACTTTTGGGATTTTATTTGATACTCGGTATTGTATAAAACTTTCAATTTTAATTTTTAGATACACAAATTAATTTTATAATAATAAAATTATATGACCTATTCAGCAACACTTTTATTTCTAATTTATGTTCTCTAAAAAGTAGTTTTTGTATATTACTGATTTTCTTTATATGTTTTTAGATTTTAAAATATCAGTTTAATTTTAAAACTAAAAGAAATTGTCCAAAAAGTAAGTTTATGGGTTTTGAATGTAAGCTCAGATTCCAAAATTGAAGACTATAATTAAATTAAAAAAAAATTAATAAAGAAGAAGTTTACTTTTCAAACAATAATAGTTGTTGTTATTATTATTGTTTTGTATCATATATATATATATGCTAATTCTTTTTGGCTGGTATCATTGCAATTAGACACGACCATCCTCCAACAAACAAATAAGATAATATTTTCAATAAATCTACTATAAAAAACTACAAAATATAGTATACATAGCTTTTTCTTGCCGACTTCACTTAATTATCTTTACATCATTTTATTGATTTAAATTATGTAATAACATGAATAATTTATATTAAATACTTGAAATACATAAGTAGTGCTCAAGTTCAACATCGAATTATAAAATCAAATTAAAAAAATTAAAAAGTATTTTAAATCATGGAGGAAAAAAAAGGGAATTTGATTTAGTTGCATAAATTAACAATTCGGATCAAATAGTGATTTCTTTCTTAAAAAACTTACTTTTAGATTTAAATTCTACCTCTTGTTAAATTTTTGCTTTATTTTGTTCACTCTATATATTTTTAAATGTTTTATTTTTTGAGTATTGAAGTTTCTATCTTGTTTGTATTTTTTTTTTTTTTTTTTACGAAATAATATTAGATGGCACCATATAATAACATATATTATAACACATGTGGCACCGACTTTTGAATAATCATTTTAGTTGAATATTTCAACAACGAAAAGTCATAAATTTGAGATTGAAAATGGAATGATAGTGATGGGTCATTCTTGGATTCACTGAATTTCTCCCATTAAATCCAATTAAACTTATTCTATGGAAATATCATTTTCCAATTAAAGGAATATTCTCATACCCCATTTCCTCTTCCCACATACTCACACAGTCCTAATCTTACACTATCATTATTGTGTTACAGTTGGACCCCATCCACTCAGATTTTGTTATTCTAGAAAAATAATATATGTTTTATAAATGTGTCACAAATCTAACTTTAAATTTTATAATTTATTCAATTAATCTCTAAACAAAAACAAAGAGTGAAAACAATGTATTTCAATTGGCTGACTTTTCTTTTCGAGATTTATGTGGTAAATTATGTGGGCGATGTTTGAGAAAAATGTTTTTTTTTATTGTATTAATTTTTCAAATTGTGTTGGATACTTTATAGTTAACTTTTAAGTATTCTGATGTTGATTTTTTTATAACATTTTTTTTAGTTCAACAACATTTGGAGTAGAGTGATTCGAATCTTTATAACATCTTGATCAATGATACATGTCAATTATCATTGAACTATACTCACTTTGGCTTCTTTTTCAGCATAATAAAGAGAACAAAAAGGGCTTTGAATAAGCACTCTTTAGTCTTCACGAACTGACTTTTGAGTTCAGAGAGGGGCATCTTCCATCCAGATTTCCTAGTGTTGATAATGTCGGGCATGAACAGAGAGAACGTGGGCAGCCATGTTCGAGCGTCGATCGGTGAATATGATTATGTTATTTTCCACATCTCCTCATGTCTCTAAATTTTGTCCACAATAAGTTGACTTTCACTTACATATCTCTTCCTACTCTTAGATTAGATTTTAAACAATTTTGGAATCAATTTCATCAATGATAGGTTGAATACCTATCTCTACGGAAAGCTGGATATCGTTCCTCAACGCCAAAACTTGGATCAGCTCCACTAGTCCAACAACACTAATGTGATCAAGTTTTAATAATGGTTTTTTTTACACGTTATGATTTTATCACTAAACTTATTCTTTTTTTTATATATAATGGGTTCCGGTCACATTTCTATGGCCTTAGTGTATTTTGTTATGGTATCCATATAGAGGCATTGATGGATTAGAGTTGAGGATAGAAAATAATATATCTAAAGCACTCAAGAAAATTTGATTCAAAACAAATAAAGGGACAAAATTAAAACTAAAATACCATTAAAATAAGTAGATCAAGTTGGCTATTTTAAGATAATACCCACGTAGTTGAATCGCAATATTAATAATTAATAAAATGCAAACCAAGCAAAAAAAAGCAACTAATAGGGAAATTAGGAACCACAAGTTTGTTTATCTTCCATCAACGAATAGCATTATTTTTATTTTTTATTTTTTATTGCGACCCACTAGTGGTTGACAAAATAGTAATATAGTAATTAAACAACCTTCAACTGTCCAATTGTTTTATAGTTTTTTTGTTTTTTTTTTTAGTACGTTACTGTCTAATTATTAAATAAATTACTAGGCAGCATTATATAATAAAAAAGTAATATTAAAAAACTATAAGTTAGAAGTTTTCTTGACGTGGAAGTGGAATCGTAAGGTTTGTTTTAATTGGACAATATGTCACATTTTGGTTGGATGGTCCGCGTGAAAAAAGAAATTTATTGATATTCTACATCATTTTTTTTTATAGGAAATAATGATTTACTTTGATTATGTGAAAAGAAACTTAATGGTATAATACAAAATTTTTTAAGTTTTTTTGCAATCCACACAGTTTGTTTACGTAAATTTGATAAACTATAGAATTTTTTTAGTTTACTTTAGGAATGATTTTCGAATCAAATATTCCTTCTTAGTAACACACGTTGTTAGCACATTATATTTACTTTAAAGCCATTATTACGTAGATTTTGGTTTTTTAAAGACTTAACACATTTGGATCTTTTTGTAAGGATTTCATTATATGTTAAGAAGCATTTTAAAAAGAAAATAGAAAATACGCACCCTCAATCGATCCTCAAAACATTAAAAACCATATCCTTAATTAATGTTCCTCTCAAAATAATTATGGTAAAAAATAGTAATAAAGAAAGTGGTCTTTTTTTTGTTTCTTTGCATAGCTCGTGAACAAAAGTAAAGTTAATATGTCAACATAAGCATAATTCAACTAGTTAAAGTGATGTCTTTGACTAAATGGTGAAAAGTTCAAATCTTCACCTCACACATTGTTGTACTAAAAAAAAAGTAAAATTAATGTAAATGTTTAGAGATGGATTCTATTTAATATTTAAAAAAAAATGATAACAACTCTGGAATAGTTATAGGCAAGGCAAGCTAACATGACTTGGACACACGTATGGACCAAAACGAGAGGAAAAAGCCTAGCTATGGATCCAATCAATGGGACAAGAGGAAAAAAAAAGCTTAGGAAGAAAGTAAAGGTGGGGGCCCTTAGTGTTGGAGGAGAGGGTACCCTACAAAGAAAGGGACACTTCTGCTTTATGTAGTGTACGGCAGGGGACCATCTAATGTAGGAATGCAGAAGCAACATAATTGAAAGAGGTCACAATTGAGTCTGATTCCTTGGAAGTGGTTAATCTCCTTAATCGAGTGGGCTCGAATTTTACTGAAGTGCTTAGCTCGGTTTGTAAATATTGTGAATTTTTGTAAAATTCCTAGAGAGGAAAACAAAACAGCTCATAATTTGGCAACTTTGGCGTCTTCTTTTGGAATTTCTTTTGTCTAGAAAGAGAATTTTCAAGTTGAAGTTTTAGCACTTGTTTCAAAGACTGTTGGTTGTGGTTCTGGTGCTGGTTCGGTCGATTAATGAATTTTCTCCAGTTTTTTTTTTTTTTTTTTAAAAGATCACAACGAGAGATTGGCAAAAGAAAAAAGAGAGAAAGAGTGTGTGATTTTACAGGTTTGGAGTGAACTTTAAGACACAAACGAAAAGTTCATTTAATAGTAAAAGGCAAAGGGAAAAGCACGTACCCCTACACTACACCCTTATATCAGCATTTTTGGACACTTTCCTTATAGCAACACCTTTTAGCTTTTACTTTCTTCTCTCTCTTATTTCTAGCCTCAAAACTTACTTTATTCTAGTTTCCTAGTTAGAGGGGCTTAGAATAGACAAATTATTCTATGAGGACACCTCAAATGCAAATTCGAAGTACTTTTATAGTTTCTCTCTTATATATCCAATGGTTCAAAATTGTCAACCATTGTGGCGGCATCTTTCGATAATTTCCCCTTAAAATGATAGGTACAAAGTAATGAAGGCAGTTATTCAAAGTTTTTTTTTTCTCTTCATTGGTTGGATTTATATGGTTTAAATTTTAAAAATGACTATCAAATCATACATAAGCTACTTTTAACACATCAATCTAAATATAACTCATCTGATTAAGACATTATATCATTGACTAAAAGGTCAAGAGTTTAAATCTTCACTCCACATATTGTTGAACTTAAAAAAATAATAATCATCATAAATAAATAAATTGCTTCGTAAGACTTAGACCTACATACGGTAATGTTGGTATATTTGTAACAAGTTTGTTAATATTATGAGTTACAAATATTCCATTGCATAATCCAAGTTTCTTAGAACTATTTTTCAAGTTATAAATTGATTTTTTAAAAAAAAAAAAAACTTACAACTTGCACGCCACAAATACTACATAAATATCTTTTTTTTTCCTCAAATCAATAATTTATGTTTAAATCAATTTAGGTACATAATTAATTGTTTTCTTGCAAATATTTTATTTTTTGACCAATATATTAAAAATTAATTTTAAATTTGCTACATATGGAAATGTCTATCTCTCTCTCTTTTTGGTCGTGTTTGCCCTGAAAACAACAGCCCCAATCACAACCATAAAATAAAGGAAAAAGTAATGCTCATTAATGACCGTTCTTTTCACACGTAACACAAATGGAATAGTTCCATTTATGAAACTCCTAACTTTCAGACATTTTTTCTCTTAATTTCCTCACTGGTCCAGACTGATTTTGTTGATATGAGATTAGATAAATCTTCCACTATTGCCCTAGGTCTTATCAATAACCAAAACCAATACTTGAAACTCACCAAACAAATTCAATTTGTTGCACTTACAATAAGACAAAAAAATTTCTTTATTTTAGAATATACTTACATTTCAGGTTTAAAAGTAATTTGTATCATTTCTTTAAAAGATGATTTTAAATAAACCATTTTAAAGGTTGAAAATAGTATTACAAAGTTGTTGATTGTATAAAAAGATTTTTTTTTTTTTTTTTTTTTTGAGTTGAGAGGTTTATATATATATATATATATATATATATATATATATATATATATATATATATATATATATATATATATATACATAGTCTTTTGAAAATATTGCTCCTTTTATTATTTTTTTATTAAAATGTTGTGATATTTAAAATCCGTATTTTTATTTTTATTGTAAACGTATTATTTTTAAAAGTTTGCTTAATGACAATTTTTTTTTGAAGGGCAATATGTGATTTTTTATTAGAAGGTCAACATGGTAAATTATTAATTAACTATAACATCTTCTTTTAGACAATTAATTAAATATATTGTCAATGGGGGCTTTAAGTAGGTAATCAAACATTCAAAATTTAATTAAAGTCAGCTATAGTTGTTGATGCTAAAATTTGGTTGACAGGACAATCAAGTCAGGTTGGATTCAAAGACTCTGATTTGTGTGACCTTGTAAAAGAGATATCTTATATCGGTGTAGTGCTTTGCCCAACACTTTTGATACTTAAGTTAGTACCAAGCGCAAAGTGGTGTCGAGCTAAGCTAAGTATACATATTAGGTTTGCATACCTTTAATGGAAAATGAGTTTCCTTATTTATATTGTTCCTTCCTGACATAGTTGTCAGGATCGTACATGGTGCCAGTAGCAATGAAGAGGGAGTCGTCACACACACCTCGACTTGGCTTCTAGGCTTGCTTGGCGAATGTGTTTCCCCTTTACATAGTCAGGTGCACGCCTACTCGGCCTCACAGGCCTCCGAGGGCGCTCTTTCCCTTTTCGGGATATGCATGCCTAATGGGCTTGGGTGGGTTCCGGCCCATGGGCCACTGACCATCAGCCCGTAACAATAGCCATTTTATTTGTTACGTGAACTTTATTAAAAGGCAATATAATAATTAAATATGTCCTTTTTTTTTTCTGCGGGGACCCATCCTTAACGGGGCAGAGAATCCTTGTTTAGGCGGAAAATGAGGGAGAAAGTGGGGGAAAAAATTTCCACAAGCTAAACGGGGACGGGGACGAGGAAACGAGGAATGTATTCCCCGCCCTGTTTAATTTTTTTTTTTATTTGTGTGTGTGTGCGCGCGAGTGTGTGCGTGTGGTGTGCGTGCGTGCGTGTAATTTAAAATTTTATTGTTAATTATTTAGGTAATTAGATATGTTTGAATTATATAGTTAAACATTTTAATTATATGTATGGATTAATTAGATAATTTGATATGAAATATTGTTTTATTTCTATTAGGAGGTTTAAGAATTTTATCTTTAAATATAATTTTTTTTAATAGAAAATTAACTATTTGAATGAAGAGTTTTTTGTGAATAATTAACAATGTAATTGAAAATTAATGGATATTTCTCATGGAAGTTAACTATTTGAAATTTTATCAAAAGAATTATTTGATTCTTAAAAAAAATAAACGGGAAATAATTCCCGCGGGGAACTTGATCCCCGCGAATTCTCTGTTGGGAATCCCCACCCCGATCTCCACGAAATTTAACGAAAAATTTCTCGACGATGGGGGTTCAGGCGCGGGGACGGGACGGGGAAGTCATCCCCGTCCCCACCTCGCCTCGTGGACATCTCTAATAATGATAACAGTAATAATAATAAGACAATATAATGGTAATAATAAATAATAATTTATTAATAATAAACATTTGTTAATTGAAACTTTTTTTTAGTTCAACAACATGCCAAGTTAGGGAATTCAAACCTCTAATCTCTTGGTCAAATATATATATATATTTTTTAACCATTTTTTTAGTTCAATAATTACGAGGTATGTGTTGAACCATCGACCTTTAAGATGTAATTGGTATCTTATCCATTAAATTATGCTTAGATTGATATATATACTTTAACCAGTTGAACTATGCTTAGATTGGCCATTTAATTTGTTCATTGAAATTGGACTTGATTAGATAACGCTTATAGCTACTTGTGTGTTTTTCTTTAGTTAAGTTTGTGAAACTTCTTTCTTTAAACGCTCTATATGAAGGGATAACTCGAGGAATGGCCAAATCTCATGTGTCGTTTTGATAAAAGTCCAAAACAAAATTAAATTGCAAAAATGGCCAAACCCAAAAAATCGAATTTTCAACCAAAAATTAGCAAACAAAAATGCCCCCCGTCCAAATCTTGTAGAATGGATTCTAAAATCAAGCAAAGTTGTTAATTAAATCCAATAACTATAACAAATCTTCAAATCTTAAAACAAAATACAATCAATTATTTCAATTTCAAAATATACTGTAAATCTACAAAATCTAAACACTAAAAATTGTAGATTAATTAATCAAAACAGAATCAACAATGCTCATGATAATATATTTCAGTTTCAAAATATACTGTAAATACACAAAATATAAATACGGTAGGTTGGAGATTAATTCATAAAAAACAAAAATTACCAATGGTCATGAGATGAATATCAAAAAAAACATAGAGTTGGTGTTTCATAAAAGCATGTTCTTTGAAAAACAAATAAATTGTACATTGGGGATGCAAATATCCTGTAATCAAGAAAATATGTGAAGTCATTTAAGCTTCCATGCATACATGTATTCCCTGCACACAAAAAATAAGTCACATCAAATTAAATAGGATGTCTCGAAAACTCAAACCCATTGAATTCTCTTTGAAGAAGCAACTCAAACTAAACCATCAATTTGTTCTTTAGAGTTGCACCATCAACTGATATGACAGGTAAACAGTACTTCCATGCGTGAATTAATGCAGAAATAGACATGAAGAAGAACTTGAACCTACATCGTCATCAAGTTCATGTGCTGTATACGTGCTAGTAAAGATGTAAGCGTGTTAATGGAAAATAGAAACATAGCAAATACATCGTATATATACATAGACTGTGTATGTACGAAAAGGTAAAGATTGAACCTCAATTTTTTGTTTGATTTAACGGTTCGAAATTAAAGCTATTTTTAAGAACAACTAGGCATATGACCTTTTTCAAATCATCTTTACTTTGAAATATAAAGCTTTCACTGATGGATAAGCCCGATGAAAAAGGGTCAATATCAACTGGATCAACAATTTTAGAAATTGTTTTACTGCTACAGTGTTGGATGATTGTGTTAGGGTTGTTGGCCTGCGGGGATACTGTATTTGAACAAATGCAGGTATCAATCTCGATGTGGTCAACCACGAGGCATATGTCATTGGACGAGCCATCTGAGACAGGAGACATGAACCATAAAACGTCCCTATCTTTCCTAATCCTAATTATATTGGATTTGTTAGATTCATTCTTATACATAGTAAATTGGACGATAATGTGGTTACCTTATGAAAATAGCTTAGACCGAATGCACTCGATGAACTGTTGTAGGGTGGAATTCATCATAATCAATATGATGTTCAACCTAAAATCGTGGTAATGATTATTTATGTCTCATCTTCCACCAAATAATACTGAAATGCTTTGGAAGACCATCTCAACTGAAAAAAGATGTGCACAAGCGTTTCACTGGACTAAGGGATCAAGTCATGACTGCTAATGCAAGTATGTGGTCAATGGTAGGTAAAACGCAATTATTAAAAAAAAAAAAAAAAAAAAGAAGAAGCAATTAGGGCAATGAAGAGTAGTAACTGATCGAAACCAGAGTTCAAAGAAATAGATTGGTTATGTTGACTAATGGATAGACTAAAATCGTGAAAAATCAAAGAAATTATGGATATGTATTTAAACAATTAATAAATTATAATCTATAAGAATAATATAAATTGGTGAAAAATATGTAATTCAAAAATTTAATCGATAGTAATTTAAATGAGATTTTATATTTAAACTTAAAAAACTAACAAACTCATATATTTGGATTTTATTTGAAAGAAGAAAGAGATAGATTCCAATTTAAGGGATTTAACATATTCGAAATACAAATACACTATCCGTAAAATATGATGAGAGCAATGCGTGTGTAAAACATCATGGTAAATATGGAAAGGCAGTGTACTCGTGAGGGCAAATATGGAAATGAAGTGTAATTATTGTGTACATGCAACTCACATTTGGCCATTTTTCAAGCGTTTTTTTCCGTCTATTTTTCAAAATCGGTTTTTTTTGGCCATATGCTCCAATTTTCCCAATATGAATAGCCTCTTTAAATTGGGCCCAAACTTACTGGCCGAGAGTTTCACAAATTGGGCCAGATTTAGGCCCATTCGCTTCTCTCTAGACCCAAAACGAACCTTTGAGCTCAAGTGAGTAACATGGTTTATTGAGAGAGAGAGAGAGAGGGATGCATCATTATATTTTGCAGAATATATATATATATATATATATTCTTAATAGTTCATTTTACGGAATAATCAATTTTTTATTAAAAAAAAATGCATGCAGTGAAGATAAAATTAAGAATTATAAAAATTATTCATTTCAAATTTTACTTAAAATTAAGTTCAATTTTATAAAAATAACTTTGACCATCTCATCTCAATGGCAAGAAGTCAACGAGAATGAATACATATGTAGTCTACTTACTTGCATACCATTATTTATTCAACCAATAAAGAAACTTGTAGTTTTTTTAATTTGTCTATCACTACAGTTTTTTTTTCTTGATCCAACTATCGATCTTTAGAATAGTAAGATAAGAAGTTAGTTAAAGCAAAAAATATGCAACCAATTAGTCCATAAATAAAAGTAATATAAAAGTTTTTTTCATATTCATTTTCTATATAGTAAGAATTGTCAATATCATATCATACTCTCTTAAATCATACTATCTTAAAAGGTGGCTAATGGAAAGAATCATTTATGGACTATTTTGTCCAAATGCTAATTTCATAATTCTAATTTTGTCCCTTGATTAATTATTATTTGTATGTTTAAACCAAACCTACTCTCCTCTCTCTTCCCAACAATTTCTCCTCTCCACCAAAATTTCCTTTTTTTCTTGACTCTCTTCCCACCCATCAACATTTCCACTCTCTATTTCTCTCTCTCTCGGTTATCTCTCTCTATAACTCTTAAAATTCTTCTCTCTTTTGAAATTCTCAATCATTTAATTTTGTTAAATGTCATTTAAAATATAAAAATATGTTAAATTTACTTATCATCGAATGCTAGGACATCAAAAGGTTTAAAATCTCAAAAGTTTTGCAACATCCTCATACCTACTACTAAAAAAGGATCTCTCTTCCTTCCATTTTCAACAAGAATTTGAGGTTCTCTTTTCTCATTCTTCATTTTTCTTTTATACTTTTCTCCCTCACAATTTTCTTAAGGTTTTTTAAGGTTAAATTATCAAAAATACCCCGAACTATGGGGTTGGTTTCAATTATACCCTTGAACTTTGAAAAGTTTCATTTTAACCATTGAACTTTGAAATTTGTTTCAAAACGACCCTTGAAAGTTTTTTTTCGTTAAATTTATGTACGAAAAATCACGTATTTGCATATGTTTTGATTTTTTTTTCAACGTATATGTTCAAATATGTTCACATAAGCAACAATATAAATGCAAAAACATCATTTTCTATCTATGAATTTAATGAAAAAAAGCCTTCAAGGGTCATTTTGAAACAAACTTCAAAGTTCAAGGGTTAAAATAAAACTTTTCAAAGTTCGGGAGTATAATTGAAACCAACCTCATAGTTCAGGGGTATTTTTGATAATTTAACCGTTTTTTAATATTGATTGTAGTTGATCATTGGTCGTTCCAATTTTTTGGAACAATATTATTTAGTAATCTTCAACATTTGTGAGAGGTAAGTCTATTTTAATATATATATATATATATATAAGTACCACAATTGTTATTTTTTATTATTTTATTACCACAATTGTTATTTTTTATTATTTTATTCTAAGATTTTTTTTTTTGGGTATTTTGAATGACTATGCGTGTGTATATATATCTTAAATGAATGACTATGCATATTTAAAATTTACATATTTTATCTATTTTACCAAATTTTAAGCATCAACTACATTCAAAATGTGAAAAGAAAACATAATTTAAATTAATTAAAAAACATAAATAGTATAAGAGATGAAGATAAATAAAAATACAAAAAGCATTACACGAATCAGGTGTTATTTGAATAATAGTTAAAATTTTCACACCCATATTCATGTAAATTTGAGTAATTAAGCCTAAATAAATAAATAAATAACTATATGCTTTTTCTCTTTTCATTTTTATTTTACTTTTTATTTCATTCAATAAATACAATATACATATCATTCATCATATTAATATGTTCAAACATTTGATTATGGAAGAAATTTTTTTTAGACAATATTAATCTTAATTTGTTTAATACATTTCAAATTATCCTTTAAACATTTTGAAGAAAAAAAACAATCGCACATGTAACCTAAAAATAAGGACATTAATTTTTTCTAACAATTTAAATAGGAGTAAAGGAAAAGATGGATATCATAAATATTTTCGATTTAAATAATTAATTTTTATTAAAAATATGGTTTATTTTGTTGTAGTTGAGTAATAAAAAGTTATAAACCTCTTAACATTTTCACAACTCCTACCTACATATATTTGCATGTCTATTTGAGTAATTGAATGCTAATGATTCACAACCTCTTCTCCACTGCATCTCACTTATGTATATATGTATATATACACACACGATATGTATGTTTGTTGAATGATGAAGCAATGAAACAAACCTTCCTATCTTCCCAACTTAAAACATCGACTTTTAAATTTTGCTTCTTTTCATTTTCTTTTTTTCTTTCTATTAAACTATTTATTTTCTCAACTTTTCTATTCAATAAATTTAATATATATATATATATATATCAAATCATTGGAATCCAATAATTCAATTGAAAGTTATTTTAATTGATGAAGGGATAAAATTTTTACTTTATTACTTTTTATAAGTATTATTCTAATGGTTTACATTTTCTTTTTTTTTGTGCGTTATGCATTTCATTCTAACCTTTACTTTATTACTTTTTATAAGTATTATTCTAATGGTTTACATTTTCTTTCTTTTTGTGCGTTATGCATTTCAATCTTGGTTAGAATTTCAATTGAATTATCCATATTACATTAAAAACAAAACTAAATATTAGAATAAAGTATAAACACTTAATGTCAAATATTTGATAGAAAAAATTACAGAATTCATACTTATATTTTTATTTAAATTTTATAATTGTATAATCTTATTAGTCGTAATTTTTAAATGATTTTATTAAATTTAGTTTTTGAAAGGAAAAATCATGTGCCACGTAAGAAAAAACTAGTAAGTTTTAAAATACATCTAGAAACAACTAAATTCAACGCATGACATCTAAAAGTGAGTTTTCAATTATTATAGAAACGGACTAAATCAGGTGAATTATTAATAACAATATTATTGGTATTATTTATTTATCCTTCCATCATCAAATTTGACCCTTCTCTCTCTTAGACAGAAACTGTGGCGCAAGCGGATGGTTTTCTCGTCACTTGGAGAGTCGCATTTATCAATGTTTTTTTTTTAAAAGTCATTATTTTCTTAAAAAATTTGCAGCCGTTTGATTATCCCATGATGTCGACAATGACGTCATCTACCTGCCCACGGCTTAGGACCGCTTGAGTTATCAGATTTATATGACCCTGTACACATCAAGCAAATCATAATAATCTTAAATTACCAATTCAACTTGATTAAGTTCTCTCAAATTTCTTTACAACCAATAGTAACAACAAAATTTCTTCAGTTTCCCATTATTGTGGTAACCTTCTCTTCTTCTATTCATTTACAACCATTTAACTTAACTATGGTATTCTTCTAATTTGAAATTGTGACACGAAAACTTAGACTAAAAGAAAAAAAAAGTTAGAAATCAAATTTTAGGTTGAATTACTCATTTGGTAATCATTATTTTAAAAAGGGATGCTCGCATATATGACAAAATACATTCTAACCATTACAAATATAACAAACATTATTTTAGACTTGTAAATATAACAAAAAAAAGTCCAACTTAAACTCACTCACGTAAAAGACTAAAATAGCCTTGAAACTTGTCATGATCTATTCCTTTCATGATGTCTATGTCTGTCAGTGATAGATGTATATATATCATTAATTTATGTTTATCAATCTATTAGTGCTAGTCATATATCACATATAAACGTGGATAGATGTCTATCAATAATATATGTCTATTGTTAAATTGAAATAAGTATTAAATTAAAATTTCAAAAAATTTGAAGGCTAAGTTGAATTTGAGCTCCTACCATAAGGATTAATCTAGCTATTGAACGTACAATTCGGGGAATATAAAAAAGAGCACCGTGCTTCAATATTTTTAAATAGTGATTTCTTCCACTATAATTGGAATTTTTTTTCATAATGACAAAAAGAAAAGTCACTTTGAAGATGAAAAATTAGGCCATGGCACTCATGTTAATCATGTTAACCACCAACAATGAACAATAATTAAATAATTTGTTTGGCGGTGAGATGCTTCACTCATACACCATTAATTTAATCACAAACTTATTACCTTACTTTAAAGCTACATCCGTCCAAACCATCCACGGAAAACCCCCCTAAAAACCACATGTTTTTCTTTAAAAAAAAAAAATTAAAATTAAAACCCATTGTTTCACTACTTTTTAAAATCGCCAAACCACTTATCCCCTTTATTATTATTTTTTTAAATTAAGCGACCCATTTAAGATAAAAACAAAAGTTTATAAACCATATATATCAAGAAAAACCATATATGTTTTCAGACGTCAAATTAAAAAATAGAAAGAGATTAGAGTAAAGATTTGGTGCGAGTGGGATATTATAGGAACGGATAAGGGTTGTAGTTTAGATAGAGCTTTCAATATTACTTTTTTTTACCTATGGGCTGGTTTCTTCTCCAAGTCTTACGTGGCTTAGCGTAAACAGCTGGGCTCCAACCCTATTACGCCACGTCATCATACCCCCCCTCCCCCCCATTTTAAACCAATCCCCTGTCCCATTTTTCTCGTCAAGTTTCAAAGTTCAAATCTCCTCTCTGAATTTTTTTCTGCATCTCTCTCTCTCAGAAATGGAAGGTCTAATTCCCTTTGTTTACAAAGCGATTGTTCAATACAAGAATGACAAACAAGTACCGGCGATCCGATCTTGGCTCGGCGATTCCCCGTCGGCGTCCTACATCAGACTTCCGAGCGGTGATTCCGGCCGGTTTCAATTCCAATCCGACGGTTCATATTCGGCCACCTCACCTGCGAAATCAGCCGCTTCCACCGCCACCCAGATTCTCGTTGCTACCGGAGTTCAGTCGCCGCTCCGCCACCTGACGCCTCGTCGGATTGCCGCCTGATCCGACCACCGGCGGTAGGTTTGATCAGAAAAAAAAAAAAAAAAAAAGAAGAAGCGTTTAATTTGTTTGATTTGTAATTTCTGGCATTTATTTTTGCGTTTTTTTTGTTAAAGGGTTAAGTGTTTGGAAAGCCCAACGGCACCGGCACTTGGGTTTCTGTAGTTGGTTAGTGATGAAATATGGCAAAAAAAAAAAAGGAGGAAAAGTGATGGATATTGGAAATCTCTGTAAGATGTGAATATTGATTAATGTAATTGTTTGAGATGAAGTTTGTTTGGTTTACTTATTTTTTGTTTGATTTTTGTGAATGGTTATGGAGTAGTTAGATGTCAAATCCAAACGAACCACATAAAATAATAAAGAAATGAAGAGAGACGAAAAGAATTTTGTAAGCCAAGGGGAGAGTTGGTGAAAAATCAATGGAGTATTATAAAGAAGAATAGAAACGATGCCCTTTTAGAAAATTGAAATGATTAGAGGATGTCGCCGAGCCAATTGAAATGAAGTTTTAAGAGAGGACACTATGTCTTTTCTCAAAAAAATAATGGACTATGCGACTATGTCTAATATTGTACTTTTTCAGGGGCTGCAAATGGCGAAAAAAAAAAAAAGAGAGAGAGTATATTATTGAGATTGATTTGGGTTTAGAATTTAGATACCACCGGCCGGCCCCAGGGTTTGAAAGGAAAAGGCTGATGCCGGGGAGGGTTTTCTTTTTCTCTGGTTTTCAGTCCTCTCCCTTGCCAATTGTACTAGGACTGTTTCTAATTTTGGTGTTATAATTTTTTTTTGTACACTACATTCAAAGATTTAAACTTTCGATATTTAAGAATTAACAAATGACTTAACCATAAATGTTGGATAACGTTTTTATATTCTGTTTCTTATTTTTTGAGATACAGACATATTTGATAAATATTCTGGTTTCTTGTTTCTAAAATTTATGAAATGTTTCTAAAATTGAATCAAAATTGAGGAATTATGAAAAACACTCTCTGGTTCCCGTTTCGATTTTATAGAGGCTGAGAAACAGCTGCACGCGCACAATTCTATGCAAAACAGCCAAGTACCAGCTTGGGTCCTACTTTCCACGCACGTCATGCTGTCTTTTTTCTTTTGCTTTTTGCTTCTTTTTTTTTTCTCCTGTGGAGTTCAACAAGATATATATATATATATATTTGGATTGCTGCCACCTTGGATGTGCCAATGGCTGTTTGGGAGGGGATATCAATCTTTTTTTTAAATGCATTACATTAGAATTATAAATTTATATTTACCCTTTTAATCTTTAAAATTTTATTTTATTTTCAACTTTCTATTTCAACATGAACCTAATAATTTTATTTTCAACTTTCTCTTTTAACATGAACATAGACCATTATTAAAAATAATAAATAGGATAGATTTTACTTCTTTTTTTTTTACACAATTTCACTACTATTTTTTGTTCATAAAAAATAAAACCGTTTTAAAACTAAATTATAAAATTGCTGATATGAAGACAAATTTTTTTAGGTAAATTAATATTCCTTCAAAACTAAATTAATAAAGTTTAAAGGTCTCAAAAATGGTTAAAATATCATTTTGGTCAATCTATTTTGTGTTTTATTCCATTTTAGTCCATGTACTTTCAAATGTCAAATTTTAATCCATGTACTTTCAATAGAGCTTAAAATTGGTTTTTGAATGTTAGTTTGTTGTTAACTTATCTAAAAAAAATAGTCTTTATTAGTTTTCATTCTCTAAATTTTGAAAATATGTTCACATTGAATCTTTCTTTACATGAAAATTATTATTATTATTAACCAATTTTTATAAAAATTAACTTCAAATTGACGGTAGAGACTAATTTTAAGATTTATTAAAAGTACAAAGACTAAAATTGAACATTTGAAAGTACATAGACTAAAATGGAATGAAATCCAAAGTACAGTGACCAAAATGACATTCTAACCTTAAAAAATATACTCATATTGGTTAAATAAATTATAAAACATGTGTATGATACAAGATTGATCGTATTTCAAAGAAAAAATATATTTGAATTATAAAACATATGTATGGTACAAGATTGACAAGATTTCAAAGAAAAATGACACTGTAGTAAAGTTTCTATTGAAATTCGTGAGTTTTAGTAGAGATATTCAATGGGTAATTTGTGCCTCAATCAATCTTAATTTGGTGAAAGCTTGATTTTATATGAAATTAGTGAGTTTTTAGGGATTTCTACATTGCTTATTGATAAAATTAGTGGTTAATTAGCATAAATTGAAAGGATAAAAATTGTAATATTTATCTCACTTTAAGATCTAATTCAATGAAATTGAATGTTTACTGTTGTTGTTGCCAAATTTTGGACACGAGAAATCTCACATGACCTTCATGCAGCAGTGATGGTGAATTTGTATTCTTGGGGGAAGAACGCGGTCTGCAAGACAAAAAAAATCTGGATACCGGTGTGGTGTAGGCAACACAGGCGTTGATGCTTAAGTCCGAGAGGGTTCTTTAGAGAGAGTTAGGGAATTCTAGGAGAATTTAGGTGGCTGGAATGAACTTACATTGTTCTCCCCTCTAGAGAAAACTTAAATACTTTCCTTAGGCTGGACCAAGGGTACACGGGCCATGAGGGACTGAGGCAAGGCTAGGGATGGAAAAAATACCCGCGGGGTCGGGTCCCCGCGGAGCCCCGCCCAAAACGGGGCGGGGAATCCCCGGTTTGACCGGGTATGGGGGTCAAACCGGGGATTTTTTCGGGTCCCCAGTCGGGGACGGGGCGGGGACGGGGAGGGTATCCCCATCCCCGTCCCCGTCCCCGAACCCGCCCCGAATAATTTTATTTTATTTTTTTAAATATAAAATATATATTATAATAATTTTTTTAGTTTTTTTCATTGTATTCTGTATATCTATTTTTATTTTTTATTTTTCTATCTTTTAAAAAAAATTAATTTCATTTCCTTAGTACTTCCTTAGTACTGTTATTATATATAATTTTACAATATAATAATTTTAATATTAAATTTATAATATAAATATTAAATGTTTTAAACATTAATTATTTAAATAAATAAAACAATAAAAATACAGTTTTAAACATATATAATTTTAATATATTTACTGATTTTTAATTCATTTTTAATTAAAAATAATAAAAATAAATAACAACAAACGGGGATTTTTTCCCGCGGGGACCCGATCCCCGAACGGGGATTCCCCGACCCCGACCCCGACTTTTCGAAACTGGGAATGGGGCGGGGACGGGGATGAAAAATCCCCACAGGGACGGGGATGGGGAGTGCATCCCCGGCCCCGCCCCGCCCCGTTGCCATCCCTAGGCAAGGCCCAAAAGTAGGCCTTGCCATGTGGTCGACCTCGGTCGGTTTGACCACGGGCTTGGGCTTCAGCCCAAGCCCGTTTCTCTTCCTTCTCATTTTGGATTAGCCCCCTGTTGATTTTGATCAATTTTGATTTCATATTAGGCTTCTTTCCTCGTTTGGTCCTTCGTTGCAGCCCTTTAGCCAACCCATTCTTTTTAGTCCAATTTCACCCATAACATTAGCCACACTCCCTAGTTAGGATTCGAGATTAGGAGCGTGTGAATGCATGGAGCCTAACTTGGGAGTAGCCTATTAAGTTTTGGAGTCATTGTTGACATTTCAAGGTCTGCCTCGAATTCTCTCTAATTATTGGTATCCATCATTGTGAAGATATTCAGTCTTCTAGAGTGTTGGTTTCTTTGTTTTCCCTTAAGATTTTAGGGTTTTATGATGGTTATCTTGTGCTCGAATTCTCCGTTTTCCTATAGAAATTTTAAGGTTTCGTGACGCTTTTCTTGTGTCTCAAATCATCCCCATGATTGCTGTTTACTGTAGGTCGGTCTTTTCCTGGTGGGTAAGATTCTCCTTTGGATGTGTGTTCATCCACATCCTGGAGAAAATTTAGGGCTTCAAGGTTCTCATTGGATTTATCCAAGATTGTTATCCAATCCCGTAAGAAACGTTTTGATCTTTCTTGGGAGCTAAGACTCTCCTCTTGATTCACGATCTGTTTTGTTTTCCTGGAGATAATATGTAAATTCGAGGGCGTCCTCAAATTTAAGTGGGATTGTCATCAAACTCTGTAGGACTATTCTGGACTTCCCTACCTCCCGTAGAAGGAAATTAGAGAGGGTTTTTTTAGAGAGATAATAAAATATGAACACCGGTGTGGTGTTGGCCACACAAGCTTCGATGCTTAAATTAAAGATAGTTTTTTAAAGAGAGTTAGGGAGTTCTAGGAGAATTTAGGGGGCTAGAATAAACTTATCTTGCTCTTCCCTCTAGAGAGAGCTTAAATACTTTCCTTCCTAGGTTTTCGTGGGTTTTTGTTTTTGATTGAGAACGAAATGACCGAACTGAGCTGGACCGGGAGTACACGGGACATGAGGGATCGAGGCAAGGCCCAAAAGTAGGCCTTGCCATGTGGTCGGCCTCGGTCGGTTTGATCACAGGCTTGGGC
This sequence comes from Trichosanthes truncata, assembly GCA_033996785.1. Taxonomy (NCBI): domain Eukaryota; kingdom Viridiplantae; phylum Streptophyta; class Magnoliopsida; order Cucurbitales; family Cucurbitaceae; genus Trichosanthes; species Trichosanthes truncata. Next base: position 57,019,118 of record JAWPNB010000003.1, read on the forward strand.
TTCAACTCAAGCCCGTTTCTCCTCCCTCTCATTTTCGGCCAGTCCCCTTTTGGTTTCGGTCCGTTTTGATTTCGTATTGGGCATCTTTACTCATTTAGCCCTTCATTGCAGCCTTTTAGCCAGCCTATTCTTGTTGGTCCAATTTCACCCATAACAATTGTGAAAATGGATAAAAACTGGCTAAATTTAAGAGTAAATATTGATTCTATTCCTAAGTCAAATGCCACTGAATAAAAAAGGTGAAACATATTTCAACCAAATAAAAGATAATAAATTAAAATTAATTTTTTTTTTTTGGAGATAACAAATTAAAATTAAATCTAAACCATAGAAATCAAATTAGGCCGGAAGCTAATCGATAATTTAACCTATTATTTAAAACCGTATGTGGTGCATTTTCCTTTTTTTTTTTTTTTAAAGAAAATCATGGTGGTAGTGGCAGTTAGGAAAGCCATGTAATTGGGTCAAGAGCCCGTTTATAATCGGCCCAACTAAGTGGAGTACCAATGCCATTACGTGGTTATATGGGCTCGGCCCATCAAGAAGGGGAAAAAAAGGCAATTTTTGAAAGGGAAAGAATATTTATATACGAATGTAAAACCCTTTCAAGCTAGCAAAACCCTACCGTCTCTGCAAACATCTCGTCTCCCTCGCAAAGCCAAATAGAAAAATGGCTTTGAATTCGATTTTCCGCAGAGCGCCCTCGTCGGTGTTGCCCCTCGCCCTCCGGTCTGTTGCAACTCCGAGAAGCTTCCACCATGCCATCTCTGCGGTCATCAATATTGGGAAGCACAATCTCAGTCAAGAGCGTAACCCCAATTTCTTTCTCCCATTTCTTCGATCTTATTCGGCCGCGGCTGCGAAGAACAACGCCGACGTTAGTCTTCTTCGCGTTCTTGAGTCTGAGATTAAATGCGCCGAGGAAGATGATCAGAACGGCGTAAGTTCTCTGTTTGTTGCTTATGAACCGATGTGAATTATATGTTCTGTTGTTTTCCTCTGTGCGTGAGATCAGATATCTTTGTATTCCTTTCTAAATTGAAGCGGTGAAAGGGTTTTAAAACATGCGATGCATCATCAAATTTCTCGATTTAGGATTTTTTTTTCTTCCTTGAGCTGATTTTTGAAATTGATGAAGTTCATTTAGTCTTTTAATTTTTGAGTTCTCTTGCAAGAACCATTGAGTTCATGTTCTGTAGAATTTAAGATCTCTCGTTGAGGGTTGTAATGTCTGCTTCAACCCATTCAATGAAAGCCTTCTATAATTTATAGCAGGTGCTTTAAATGCTACTTCTGCTCATTTCCTAGTTCCGCGCCAAGGCACCGTGTGCTTTCTGCATAAGTAGGAGAAGGAATCGTACTTATAACCTCGGAAACCATTGTATTTTGTTCTTCATGCATATCTGAGTGGAACTTTTAGTAAGCAAGGTTCATCATTCTCATTGCTTTTACTTTAATGTTGTTTCGTTTTGTTGTTATTATTCTGTTTTGTGAGAAAGCAGTTCGTTACTTGAAATTATTAGATTTTCTTTGGTTTATGGCCTTTCTATAGGCATTTGCCTGTTATCACTCGTTATAAGTTTTCAAATCGAAAATGTTACTGGAGAATGTACGTGCTCATGAACCCAAGTTCAAACTCCCTTTAAATTTCAAGCCATCCTTGACCTATGCGATTGGAAATTCTAGTTTTTGGTTTAAGATCTGATGAATATTGCCATGTGGTGAGCTATGGGAATCCTATGGACTACATAATGGAGAGGACATTTTCACTGGCCATTGAATGTTGTCATTGGAAGTTTGTAACGTTGGATGCTCATGTATTGCAGGTAGACAAAATCCCTGAAGAGTTTCCTTTTGAAATCCAAGACAATCCTGGAGAAAGAACCATATCACTCACTAGAAAGTATGGGGATGAAACCATCAAAGTTGAAGTTGATATTCCTAATGTTGCAGCTGAAGATGAAGAAGAGGATAACGATGAAGCTGGCGAGAATGATGAGCAGGCTCGTGAAGAATCCAGCATTCCACTGGTCGTGAGTATTTCCAAGGATAGCGGAGAATGTCTTGAATTTGGTGTTACTGCTTTCCCCGATGAAATATCCATAGATCATTTGTCAATCAAGAAACCTGATGGTTCTGAAGACCAGCTTGCATACGAAGGACCCGAGTTCCAGTTAGTCTACTTGGTCTTCGTTCTTTGTTCGTTTCTTTCTCTTGATCAAATTTGTTCACTTGATAAAATTTTCCTTCTTATGCCTTTGCAGTGATTTGGATGAGAACTTGCAGAAAGCTTTCCACAAATATCTTGAGATTCGTGGGATTAAACCCAGCACAACAAATTTCTTGCACGAGTACATGATCAACAAAGACAGCCGAGAGTACTCAATGTGGCTGAAGAACTTGAAGAATTTTATTGAGAAATAAATTTAACCAGCCCACTTATTTAGAGAAGGGTATGAACTCTTTTATTACAGCATTATTATTTAGGCTTTGTATTATGACCTTACGTAGGGAAGGTTTGCCTACGATTTTGAGAACTATATAAAAAGTAAATCATCCTTTTAAAAGGATAGTTCCTTTATCTATTTAAAACGGATTGGAAGGAAACTTATGTTCCTTATTCTTAAGGATTTTCATATACTTAAGATCTTTTGAGTTTTTGAATTGATTCTATCAATCCCATGAAGCTTTAGAAATGTTTGAAAGTTCCTAGGTAGAAAGTTTTATGACTAAAAATCATTAAGGTTAAATGAACTTTTAGGTTTGTGTTTATTTGGTTCTTAAATTTAAAAAATATTTAGTAGGTCAATGAACTTTCAATTTTGTGTTAAATAGGTTTCTAGACTTTAAAACGTGTCTAATAGGTCCTTAAACTTATAATTTTGTGTCAAATAGGTTTTTGTATTTTCAATTTTGTGTCTAATAGGACCTATTTGACATTTTTTAAAATCCACAGACTTACTAGACACAAAATTGAATGTTTAAAGATTTATTAGACATTTTTAAAATTCAATGACCTATTAGACACAAAATTGAAAGTTTATAGACTTATTAGACAGTGTTTAAAATTTAGGGACGAAATAGACACTAATCTAAAAATTTAGGGACTAAACTTGTAATTTATCCCATCTTTATTGAATTGGTCTTGAAATAGGTGGAACAGTGAGAGATTTGGGTTATGGTGGAGTTTTTAACCGGTTTCATGTCATGATTTTGACTCCAAAATTTTACTAGAATTGGGTAGGTATCCCAAAGAGAAGAAGTATTACTAATTCCTTTATTTTGTATGTAAAGATAGGAAAATTTTCATATGTGATTAGTGGAGGTGAGTCATTAGACAGATCAATCTGATTTCTCCACCAACACTTCCATTTTAACATCCGTACTAAGCATACATGACTTATGAAGGGAAAATGACAGGGAAAAAAAAATCTTGCAAGCTAGGAAAATAAGAGACCATGTCTGGTAAAAGAAGTGAATCTCTAGGGCATTCTGGCAATGGCGACCCTATCAATTTTGCAAACTGAGATCCTTGTGGGTGTAGGCCACTCCTTTATCACCTCTCACTACTTGCCCACGTCCCCTTAAAATCCTGCATTATATGCATCATCAACAAATGGACTTTAAACTTGGCAAATCATCTTTCTTTTAACATTGTATGCAGAAATCATTTTACCATCTTGTTGTCAACAGTCCTTCAACTCCTACAGGGCCTCGAGCATGAATCCTACTGGTACTTATTCCCACCTGTTCCGCCATAACCATCAAGCAGTCAGCAAGGAGTGAAGATTTGGTTTTGGTTTTTTCAACCATGAATATTAGGGAATAGTTTACCTCTGCACCAAGCCCGAACCGGGCTCCGTCGCAGAATCGTGTACTGGCATTGTGGAATACAGCAGCACTGTTGCATACAAGAAACCAGATAGGAAACAGTGTGAAAAGTTTATGGATGGGGAATTGAAGATGGTTTGTTCTTACATCAAAAAAGTTGAGTTACTTGTGTTTTTAACAGGAAACATGAGACACCCTCAAAACTCTAGCCTCCTATTCAACAAGTAAAGTACCAAAAAGGTAGAGGTGGGTACCTATCGACTCGATTCAAGAAAATTTCAGCAACTTCGTGATCTTTAGTGACGATGCAGTCGGTATGTGAGCTGCCAAGATAGAGTGGTGGGTCAGTTTCGGTTCACTAGTTCCTTAAAAGGCAAGAAACAGAGCTAAAATGTGGGAGATTTTGTCACCTTCCATGTTCATGTATATGGTCAATGGCAGCAAAGACATCGTCCACAATTTCAACAGTGCAGGTCAGTGAATTATACTCCTGGTGGAATGAACTTGCCTCTTTGATCTTAAGTAATGCACTGACTCGTTTTCCACCAAATAGAGTCACACCTGCATTAGAAACCAATTTGACTTGAGCAAAAATAGTTTCGATGGCCGAGAGCTAATTACTGAGACTTCGAGCAATCCATACGAAATGTGTCCAAGAAGAAATGGTACATATATCTATACCTTCCTTTCGCAGTTCCGTAATGAGTTCAATAAGTCCTCCATTACTTGCCAAATCCTTGTGCACCAAAAGTGTTTCCTGAAAAAACATAGAGGGACTGGAAATTATAACCAAAAAGATGAAACATTTTGCAGATTGTAGATAGCCCTCTGAGACTTCTATCAACAGCAAGAAGTGAACAAACCATTGCATTGCAGGCTGCTGGATAATCGACTTTTGCATCGGACACTATCTGCTTCGCCATCTCTATATCAGATGATTTGTCGACGTAAACATGACAGATCCCATCTGTGCAGGGAAAAAAAAGGAAAAGCTTCAGCAGTAGAACATCTGGTTTGAAGATTATATGGCATATTAGTGCCCTTGATGTCTCACCAGAATGGCCAAGAACAGGAATCTTTGTGGACTCTTTAATCTGAGACACAAGCTTGTTACTTCCTCTTGGAATCACAAGGTCTATCACATCATGAAGCTGTTATAAGAAAAAACAATCCATCAATATTATAACCAACAATAAGTATAAACAACTTCTTTCCTCCCCTCACCTTGAGCAGATCAGGAATCTCTTCTCTTGATGTTACAAGTCCAATAAGTTTTTTGCCTACGGTATCGGGGATCGCCGAAGTGATGACCTAAGGGAAGTAGAAACTGATATGTTAATGGGAAGGGACATCGAAATAAGCAAATGATCAATAAAGAATAAGCAGGCACAGGGAACGTGAACCTTATGCAGAGCAGCATTTGATCGTCGGGCTTCTTTCCCTCCTTTAAGAAGTAGACCATTTCCACTTCGAATTGCCAATGCAGCTATCTGTAAAGCAGTAGAAAACTAATCACAATGTGCTTCAATTATAGTACTTAACAAGCAGAAAGATTGAACTGAAGGATTTCCAACCACAAAAGAGAGCGCATTAGATATTCATCCTTACCTGAACTAGAGCATCAGGTCGAGACTCGAACACAATGAGGAGGACTCCCAAAGAGCACGAAACGTTTTCTAAAATAAGATCACTCGCAAGCTGAACGGAATGGCAGAGATTAAGATGTCATTAGCCATAGAAGAGGAGCACCATGAACTCAAATATAACAGAAAACAGAGAAAAAGAACTAAGTTTCAAGTGTACTTCTTTTCTTTTTAAAATGCGACCAATTGGTTCTTCCATGTCTGCAAGTTTACGAATAGAGTTCGCAAGAAGTCCAATCTGTAAAACAAAAACCATTCTGATAAAATCTTCATAGGAAAAGGAAAAAAGACATCGTTGGTTATCAAAGATACTAAAGCCATGGATGAAAAATCAGTACCTTTCCAGGCTTTAGAGCCAAACGAGATATCAGAGACTTCTCATATCCAGCCTCCTCTGCAGCTTTAATATCAGCACAATTCTCAGCCATAATCATTTTTTCATTATCTTCAAGTGCATCAGCTACATCCAGCAATATCTTTCTCCTATCTTCACATTTGAGAGCCTGCATAGAAAATAACAAAACATGAGTCCAAACTCTGATGAATTCAAAAGTTATATAACTGAAACTTGTCCTCTTCACTACCTGAAGCAGCCTCGAACTTTCCCGAGCTGCAACCGCCATCTCTCTTGCAGAAACTTCTTTAACCAGAGTCCACAAATGGGCATCTTTGTGAAAGAGAGTTCCTTTCATCTCACCTTGCAATACTTTTATTATGTTATCAGTGGCAAAACCACTGCACCAGAATTCAGATCCAAATTAGATTGAAATATCAAGGACTTAATGCACAATTGAGAAGATGGGATTGGTTTATATTACCTAGTAATGACAACAGGAATGCCAGCACAAGAAGCATAAACAGCAGCATTTACTTTAGCAGTCATACCACCTCTTCCCACTCTGGATTTGTCCCCAAATGTTATTTTCCCTAAATGTTTTTCTTTAAGAAAAGTCTGAATTAGCTTTGAATTTGGGTCACATGGAGGGCCACTATACAAGCCTTCAACATCACTCAGCAACACCAGAAGATCAGCTTTAAGTTCTAAAGCTAATAGACCTGCCAAACTGTCATTATCCCAGAAGATACCAGAAGAATCCTGAAAAAAAGGTTGCTTTTTTAGAATCTAATAGACATTTGAAAAGATGGGTTGGAAAAATGAGCATTGAATTGCATACCTCATATGGAGTTTTCCTAGTACTAACTGCATCATTTTCATTAAAAATGGGAATGACCCTAAGATCTAACAAGGAGTTCACTGTTTCAGAAAGCTGTTGTCTAAAGCCAGTATCACTAAAAACTGAATCTGTCACTAGAAGTTGCGAAGAGGTCACATCAAGCTGCAAATTTGCACAAGAAAACATTAGCAACAAGAATATTTTAAACAAATTTGCATTGCTATAAAAGGGTTTAGATCATGATTCTATTGTACCTGGCTAAACATGGTGTCATAAAGAGCCATGAGGCTACTCTGTCCAACAGCTGCACATGCCTTTCCATCGAAATCTCCTTGTGGATTCTGAAGATCAGCAAAGCTGGAGAAACAAAAATGTAGATTACTTTCAGTTTTAGGAGGAGCATCAATCCATCATTATTTCTTTACAATTTACTTAGAGTTTGTCTGGTAATGTTTCCATTCCCGGTTTTCTGTTTCCATTTCTCATTTTTTAAGAAATAAACTTGTTTGATAAAGCTTCATGTTTATTGTTTTCAATATTTAAAATATGTTTCTAAAATTGGGGCTAAATTCAAAAACTACGACCCTATTTGATAACCATTTGATTTTTTATTTTTGGTTTTTGAAAATTAAACCTATAAATACTACTTCAATCCATGGATTTACTTGTTTTGTTATCTACCTTTTACCCATGTTTTCAAAAACCAAGTCATGTTTTGAAAACTAAAAAAAGTAGTTTTCAAAAACTTGTCTTTGTTTTTAGAATTTGGCTAAGAATTCAAATGCTTTCTTAAGGGAGATGAAAACCATGGTAGAGAAATTGGGAGAAAACAAGCTTAATTTTCAAAAACCAAAAACCAAATGGTTATCAAACGAGACATACAAAATGTAGTTTCTCTTTGTTTCGTTTCTTTCCTCCCTTCTTATGTTTCTTTTCCTCGATTTTCCAGGGTTCTGTTCAACAACTTCAAGCTTTCTCCTCCTCTCAAGCTGAGGCACACACACAAGAGAGGTATTCTCTCATTATTGAACGATACTTCCTAGCGTCCACCACTAAAACTTTTATGTAGGTTCAGTTTTTGGAAGAAAAAAAAAGAGATTAAAGAAGTCTCTTCTATATCTGCCTTACCATATTTTATTTTTTTCCCTTTTTTTTCTTTGTTAATCTATAAAAATATGGTTGAAAACTCCAATTTGAATATGATTTTGACTTTCAATTTGAACATTTTATCTCAATTTTTTTATCAATTAATCCAAATCTTAATGGTTAAACAAGGAGTGATTATACATCAAAAAAAGGTGAGAATTGAAACTTGCAACAATAAAAAAATTACTAATGTCTTATAAAAATTTGGTTAGAGTTTTGAAAATATTTTTATATTTTTTTTTAAAAAAATTACGAAATATTAGTTTTGCTTTAATCAAAGAAAATAGTAATTAATAAAACTAATTTTTAAATATTAAAAAGAGGATCAAACAGTCTTTGAAAAAAATGATGAATCTAAATAAGAAAAGAAAATTAAAGACAAGCCTCGAAACGAAAATTTATTCAATGTAGTTTCTCTTTTCTACTTCCAACAGAATAAAATTGCTACACATTGTTCTAATTTCCTTCAATAATTTTTTAACTCAAACTCCAAACCAAACGGAAGAAGCAACAAAAGTTGGTCAGGAAAAAGTTGAACAAATAAACACGTCACCATGGTATGGTATCAGCCCACGTGCTAAGGCTGGTGGAAAGTTTTGTCCCATACACAAAATGTCTCAAAACAATTAGAAAAAAACAAAAACAAAAAGCAAAAAGCAAAAAAGGAAGAAATTTTGGTGTTTTGACACAAAAGGGAAAGGTATTTAGATGAACCTGCTATTGGCCAATCTTCTGTATCTGAGCCTTTGGCGACCAAGACCCACTGCACCTGATGTTACCAAAATTACCTCGTACCCTCGACAGTTCAATTCCTTCAGCTGTTTAAGCCATTATTATTATTATTATTTGTTTTTTAGGATCACAAAATTAAATTCAATAAAAATTTCCCAAGAAAACCAAATTTAATCACCTGCTCACACAGAGCTCCAAGTCTTCCCAATGCCAGTCGTCCATCTCCACGGGTAACCACAGCCGTTCCAACCTGAAATATTAATAAGAAAACACCCACAATTTCAAATGCCCAAAATGGATCAGAAAACAAATTAAAAAGCAAAAAAAAAATTGACTGCATAAAAAGATTGTACCTTAACGATCAGACGCTTGACCTTTTTAATGAAAGTTCGGGTAGGATCAATGGAATCCATTGATATAAGTTTTTTAAGAAGAATAAAAGAACGAGTTGAAACTGGGTCGACTCGTAGACTCGTGGCATACGTACGAGAGGCGACCCAGATGAGAAAAGAACAAAAAAAAAAAAAAAACAGAAAAGTAAGGTTTGAAGAAGTATTATTTGAATTAGTTATATATAAAACGACAGGAGAAAAAACAGAGGTTAAAAAGTTGGAAATTTGCAAAAAGCAAGCCTAGTTTCTGGAGAAATTCAAGGCAAAAAAAATGTACGCACTTCTCCCTGCCACTGAATGTGAATGGATTGGCATCGTTCCTATTTATGTCCGTACGTATAATATAAATAAAAAAAAACAAATATTTTTATGATCTGTTTCTTATGGAAGGGAAGGGAGGAGATTAAACCTTGACGATGAGGCGCCTAGCATTCTTGGTAAAAACTCGAGAAGGATCCATTGGAGAGCGAGCGAGGGAGCGAGCTGAGAGAAAGAGGGGAAGAAAATGAAAGGAGAAACTCAGTGAGTGAAATGGAGGGGAAGGGTATTTAATTTAAAGCTTTTTGAAAGAGGGAGAGGACAGAGAGAGGTATGCAAAAACAATGGAGCGTTACAGAAAAGGATAGGTGGAGAAGACGACAAAGGGGTCCGAGGATTCAACATGCTGCTGCTGCTTTGTTTCAACATGGGAATGTTGCTTGCTCTTCCTTTTTCTTTTAATTTTTTGGCCAAAACAAAAAAGTTAAAATAACATTTTGGTACATATACTTCGATTTCATTCTATTTTAGTCTTTATACCACTCTTAATAAAAGCTTAAATTCGGTCTCTATTATGTTAGTTTATTGTTAAATTTTCTTAAAAAAAATTAGTCTATGGTAGTTTTCATTTAAAAATATGTTCACATTGTGTTTTCATTGCATAAAAATTATTATTATTATTTAACCAACTTCCATAAAAAATAACTTCAAACTAATGGTAATGACTAATTTTAAAATTTATTGAAAGTATATGGACTAAAATTGAACATTTGAAAGTATAAGAACTAAAATGAAATGAAATCCAAAATACAAAGATCAAAATGGTATTTTAACCACAAAAAAATATATTTTTGGTTTCTAGAATTTGAATTTAGTTTATAGTTTAGTCACTGAGTTTTCAAAACTAACACATTTTCTCTTTATATTTAAATTTAGTTTCTATTTGATTCTTAAAGTTTCAAAAATGATATGTTTGGTTTTCTATATTTGAATTTGATTTTTAATTAGTCCATGAAGTTTGAAATTGATTTTTAAATAGTCCCTAAGTTAGACGTTGATTATTAGTTTATATAGCCAATTGAGGACATGACAGTTAAAATATGTTAATTAGACTTTGTTGATATGTACGTTTTAAATGAATTGGATTTTTTTTATACTGTGGATCTCATTAGAAACCGATTTCAAACTTTAGGACCAATTAGAAATCAAATTTCAATCTTGAGTACAAAAAATGTCACTTTTAAAATCTCAATGATCAAACATAAACTAAATTCAAATTTCAAGGACAAAGAGTGTAGCTTTAAAAACTATGCGACTAAATAAAAACTAAGTTATTCTTGAGAGACCAAAAGTATATTTTACTAAAAAAAATTGTTAAAATTTTTAATTTGTAAATCCTTTTTAATTAATAAATGTTGATGGTGATTTTATTCTGATAAGATACCATGTTGAATATCTATTGAGTTCAAATCTTAACACTTTTCCCTTCCATCTCTTAAAGTGTGCTCCTTTAAATCGAAAAGGCTTGTTGAGATCTCCAACATTCTCATTAGACTTCTCAATTGTAGACTCCATGGTGATTTTCCTTAAAATTGAAGGGAGAATTACAAATAACAGAGGAAAATGAAGTAAATATTGAGAAACAAACACATAAACAATCAGGTTGAGACACATATATCAAGCTCTCTTTAAGGAGATTCAATCCCTCTGCAATGTATATTTATTTATCAACCATCGGTGCAATAGTTCTTCTCTGGCCTGTCTCCTCCAAGATACAACAACCCAACTGAAACGTTATGTAGCTCAAACCACTCTGCACTATGCGGTTGAGCTCAAAGCTCAACAACAAAGAACACCCTTCTTTTGGCCAATTTCTCTTAAAAGAGTAAATAAGATAAATATGAGAAAGTAGGAAAAAGAGAAAATTGGAATTGTTGTGTGTAGAAAGTGTTTGTGAGAGAGGTATTTATAGGATCTTTTAGATCTAGTAAATTTATGACACAAGCTTTAACACCTCCTAAATTAGAATGAGTAGAAAACAACTGAAAAATTATATTAGAAAAAAATAACAACAATCAAAGAAGACAAGAATTTATATGGAAACCTCCTAAATTGAAGAAAAATCACGCCACCAAAAAGAAACTTCACTATATGAAAAATTATTACAATCACATATAATTATGATATGTTTCAAGCAAGGCACATCATACTACGAGGACCAACCGATGAGGAAGAGGATCTCCACTTCAATATTTAGAGTATCAATCTTCATGAAGAAGAAGAATGAGTGGAGAAAAAAACTTCAAAGCATCATGAAAACACCAAACCATTGAGAGCATCAATTTAAGGATTATTTAGGGTTCATCAATTTACGGATTATTTAGGGTTTGAACCTTAAAGTAGTGTTTTCATGTAATTCTTATTGCAGCCTTCTTTTGGACTTTAATTGTAAAACATATTTGTAAGTTCAAGGTCTATGTTGAAAGGTCATACACAATAATTAGAGTATTTAGTTATAACTTAACTTAACTTTATTTTAAACACTATTCTAGTTATGTTAGTTTAGGGCTTATATTTTACCTTTAGTTAGCTTTTCTTTCCAAGGTTATTTAAAAGTCACAATTTGTACATTTGAGAGGTTGGATTTTCCAAAGATGAATAAAAGAGCCTTTGAGCCTTTTTCTTTGCTCCAAACTGCGAGCATGTCTTGTTAATTTTCTTATTTTAGATCTTGCACGCCCTAGAAACCTTCAAGTTTGATTGGTCACCAAACTTGTGGAGGGTTTCGACTTTGGGTCAAGAAAAAGTTCTCTAATTTAAACCTTGACCATCAAGGTTAGTCATTTTCTTCTTCCCTTAAGTGATTCTTTGTGTGTGTACTAAGTGTTAAGTATGTGTTTAGCAGGTGCTTGTTCTCACAAGGGTTGCCTAAGTCCCAATACTCCTTAGCAGTCAAAATTCCATGTATATTTGCAAAAACATTCTTAGCTAAACTTAGTCTTATTGCGCCTGTAGCCCTCAAATCCATTTCCTCCTAATCTTCATCACTCATGTTGATCTTTTTAGAACCTCTTGGGAACCATCATTGGACCACCATCACCGCTTAACTCTTTGGAAGCACGACTACTTAGTATTCGCCAAGGCACATTGTATAACCTATATAATATTAACACATCCTTGACTTGCACTTGCCACCAATCAAAGTTGATTCTTTCATCAATTTGGACTCATAAAGTTTGATATATCTGATTCACACACTCCTAATGAATCTACAAAAAATGAACAACTAACATGTATAATTCATAGTACTGTCCTAGTTTGAGATATTAATATAATATCTACAAATTTAAAGCTTTGTTATCATTTGTTAAAAAAACCTTTCATTTTGCTGCAAGAATAAACATAAAATAATTGAGATATTATAAGAAAATAATAACAATTAATGAACACAAGAATTTATGTGAAAAACTTCCAAATCGAAGAAAAATCACGACCCACTATAAAGAAATTTTACTATGTGAAATATTATTATAATCACACAAAATTCTCTTTTAGACTCTAATTAAAAATATATATATATCAAAGCTTTATACGTACCATATGCATCCTTCTCTCTACTCTAAAAATTTAATTAGACTTAGTACTTTGTTTAAAGTGTTTCTAACTAAGACAAATAAAAAAATAGAATCATCAGTCAATATGCCAAAAGTTTTTGCTTTTCTAATACTGTACGAAAGCAGGCGCAACGATGGTGGCGAATCACCACCAGACAGAGTTGCGGTGTTGCGAACCACGTGGGCTTTTACCTTTTGAGGTTCCGTGTAAATCACAAATTGGTCTTCTTTTTTCTTTTTGTTTTTTTACGTAAATCACACATTAATCTTCTTTTTTCTTTTTCTTTTTCTAATTATTATTAAGTTTAAATTTCATTTTAGTCTCTGAATGGTTAATTTTGTTCTATTTTGGTCTCTAAAATTTTAAAGTATCTATTTTAGTCTTTAAACTAACAATTTTATTCTATTTTGATATCTAAATTTTCAAAATGCCTCTTTTAGTCCCTAAACTTAAAAAACGAAAAAACAATCATCTTGGTCCTTACCTTAAATTCGCATTGTCTAAAGTTCGTCTCAAACTTATTTGGCTTGAAATCATGCTTGTATTAATATGCTAGTAAGCTAGTACACATACTTGAAGCTACATCATTAATTTGTTAAAATCAAAGTAAATGTTTAGGATTAGAATAGTTATTCTTTAAAGTTTCAAAGACTAAAATATTCATTTTAAAAGTTCAAGGACCAAAATAAAATATGCTTACAAATTCAAGAACTAAAATAGATGCTTTGAAAGTTAAGGGACTAAAATAGAAAGTTCAAGATCAAAATAAACCTTATTATTATTCTTTTTTAAGCCTTTGAGATTACTTTTGAAAAAAAAATTATATGGTCTATTGTTTCCTCAAGATTTTATTATAAACTTTTCAATATATAAAAGGGTAAATTATAAAAAATACTCCTAAACTTTATACTTTGTTTCAAAAATACCCATGAACTTTCAAAAGTTTCATTAATACCCTTAAACTTTTTTAAAAAAAAGTTCAAAAATACCCTCAAACTTTTAAAAGAAGGTTAAAAAAATACTTATACTGTTAGTATATGGACAAAAATTGATAGTACCTCGTTTTAAAATACCCATGAACTTTCAAAAGTTGTATTAATACCCTTAACCTTAAAAAAAAAGTTAAAAACTGCCATTGCCATTAGTAAATAGACGAAAAACATTTATCTACACCCCATCACCTCTCTCTTCCACTTCTAACTCTCTTGATTTACTTCAATCTATGACCTAACACTTCTCTATTTTTCCTCTTTTTTTTCCCTTTCTTTTTCAATACTCATTTTACTCTCTTCTTCTATTTTCCAATCTCTAAAACTACCCCCTAAGGTACGTGACTATAGCAAGAAGAAAGGAGAATAATGGAACCACCAAGGGACCTTAGAACTTAAATGGTTATATGTTAGAGGAAATAGAAGAGAGAGGTAATCAGGTGTAAATAAACGGTTTTCGTCCATATACTAATGGTAAGGGCATTTTTTAACTTTCTTTTGTTAAGGTTAAAGGTATTAATGTGAAAATTTAGAGGTATTTTTAAAATGAGGTACTAACGATTTCTATCCATATATTAACGGTAAGGGTATTTTTTAACTTTTTTTGAAAGTTTAAGGGTATTAATGCAACTTTTGAAAGTTTAGGGGTATTTTTGAAACAAAGTACAAAGTTTAGGGGTATTTTTGAAACAAATTACTAATGGTTTCCATCCAAAACTAACGGTAAGGGTATTTTTGAACTTTTTTTTTGAAATTTTAAGAATATTAATGAAACTTTTAAAAGTTCGGGAATATTTCTGAAACAAAGTATAGAGTTTAGGAGTATTTCCTATAATTTAACCTAAATAAAAAAACTAGTTGACATAATTTTACAAGTTCATAAATATATTAAATTTTTTTTATAAAATATAGGATTAAATAGCTCTAAAAGTTTAAAGGCTAAACTAATTTTAACTTAAGTAAAAATAACTTTGAAGTATTTTCTCGGAAAAAAAAAACTTTTAAGTGAAGTTCTTCAAAAAATTTTAGAAGAAACATTAATAAACTATATTTCTTTAAAGTATTTTGAAATATTTTTCAAGTGTATTTTTATAATTATCAAAATCACTTGATTACATACCATGAAAATTTTGAAATATATTTTTAATTAGTTAAAAATAGCTTTCACTATTTTAAAAGGGAAAAAACTTGGGTGATGCCTGGGCAGCACCCAAGTGTTGTGCTTCCCACATCACAGCCATCCATTTTTAATTTTTGGGTTTTTTTTTCTTTTTTTTTTAAATGGATGGCTGTGATGTGGGCAGCACAGCACCCAAGTCTTGCCCTTTTAAAAGTGACTCCAAACTCTTCGCACAAAAGTGTGGAGTAGAGATTTGAACCTTTGACTCTTAAGTCGAGAATGATAATGGCCTAAACCAATTGAGCAATACTCCTAGTTGACTTCATTAATTTTATTTTCGAATACTTGCAAAAACATCAACAATTTGATACTTACGTGAATTACAAAATTTAAAATACTCTTTATGAACATACCATGACATATCTTTTTTTTTTTTTCTTTTTATAGTTCAACAACATGCATGTGTGAGGTGGAGGGATTCGATCATTTGAATCTCTGACCTCATAGTCGAGAATATATGACTTTAATCAGTCGAGTTATGCTTAAGTTGGTCATTACATACCATGTTAGAGTTTTGGTCCATTGAAAATGAAAATTATAAAGTTGGAAGTCATTTTCCATTAATTTTGACCTCAAAGACAATTTGGCTTTAAAAATAGCATGTGCTTGGGGTTAGAGAAAGAGAGATTACTTGTGGTGTGTACTTTGGAGAGAGCAAATTTTTGGTTATTATATTACGAGAGAGAGAGTTGTTTGTCTATCTTCTGTGTTAAAATATGGATCGTTTTCCACGTGTTTGATAAAATATAGAGATATAGTTTCCATTTTACATAAAAAGTATACATTATTCAAATAACCAATTCGACATTGATATGAATCATCTCAGCCCATATATACAACCACAATTTTCAATTTTTGTCAAGGTATTTTTGTATATCTATGAATTCGACATTGACTTGACACGAGGAGAATAAAGATTTCCATTATATCATAGAAAAATTGACCAAATATAACTAAAACATCATCCAAATATCATTAATGTAAACCAAATATTAATATTAAGAAATTTAAACTTATTTAAAAATGATGAAATTCTTATTTGTTAATTTAAATATTTTTATTAATTTAAATATTTATTATTTTTGCATAAATATTCATCAACATTAACATTTAATCGATATTTTTATTGATATTTTTTATAAAATTGATCAGAGATTAACATTTTTATCGATATCGCCATCGTATGATCCTGTAGATTGATATTGCTAATGCAGAATTAACTACAATCAACCTAAATTGAACATAAATTTATTGGCGGATGTAGTTTAGTACTAAAGGCTTTATGGAAAGGTTTCCAATAACAATAAAATTATTTGCTTTATAAGATATGATCTTTCCTACTTAGAATTGATGCGTTTTAAGGTTATAGATTGCATAAAATCATAAAATTGCATCCTCACCTCATTCTCATTTTAGAATTGACGTTTTGAAAGGATACACGTAACACATCTTTAAATTCTATACAAATTAATTTGAAGTTATTATTGTTATTTTTTTTTATTCCGAGTATTCTTTACTTAAATTTGGGTACTAATATTGTTTTTTATATCAACAAATCCACGATAAGATAATTATATATTGAGAAAATTACACTTTTGGTTTCATGGGGTTTAGATTTTTTGGTCCCAAAAATTTCAAAACTAACACTAAAGTCATTGAGGTTTGCATTAGTTTCTATTTATATCCCTTCAATTTTAAAAGTGACACTTTTGGTCCTTAAATTTGGATTTTTGTTTCTATTGGGATTGTTGGGGGGAAATTACAAATAACAGAGGAAAAATGGAGTAAATATTGAGATAGATATTGAGAAACAAACACGTAAACAATTAGGTTGAGGCGCGGGTATCTCGCTCTCTTTAAGGAGATTCAAGCCCTCTGCGGTGTATATTAATTTATCAACCACCGGTGCAGCAGTTCTTCTCTGGCCTGTCCCCTCCAGGATACAACAACCCAACTGAAACGTTGTGTAGCTCAAACCACTCTGCACTATGAGGTTGAGCTCAAAGCTCCACAACAAAGAACACCCTTCTTTTGGTCAATTGCTCTTAAAAGAGCAAAGTATAGAAATATGAGAATTTAGAGAGAAGTGAAGATTGAAAATGTTGTGTTGAAAGTGTTTGTGAGAGTGGTATTTATAGTATTTTTTAGATCTAGAAAATAAATACATAATTAAATTTGTTAAACTTTTAACATCTCACAAATACGTTTTTTCTATTTAAAAGAATAAAAAACTCAAATAGCTATTAACTCAAAAGAAACTCATATTTAAAAAACTATTAAATATTAAAATGTTACAACATTCCCCTACTCATTTTAATATTTAAAATAATCAAAATCAATTGACCAAAAGAAAGATAATTATGCATCATAAATGTGTGACTCTGCATTAAACCTTTACTAGTGAAATAATAATCTCTACTCCAGCATTAGTAGTGGTCTCTGACTTAAACTCTAACACTTAAGGGGAAATAGAGAACTATTATCCACACATAATTATCCAGGTGTTGACATGAGCTTTATTGGTTAGCACATTATGGCCTTGTGCTGATCCCAGAATTTCATGAGTGTATTTGAGAATAAGCCCCATATCCTCATAGAGAGCGGCCCCACTCTCACACTCATATAGGTAAAATCTGTCAAGGGTTGTTCTTATAACAACGACACCCCACTCATAAGAGCTATAGATTTTATTAAGAGTTTATTGAAAAGCTCAACCCTCCACTACGTTATAGGATAAATGCACTCACATCATAGGGATAGATCAATATATAAAAAAAAATAGTGCATATTTACGGCCACCTTATAATTCGTTTTTTCCTTTGAACCTAGTTCTCAGGATCTCTGATCACTAGGTGGGTATCCTTATATATGGCTCATGACAATTATAAGGGCTTCAATCCCATCCCCCTCGATGTATTCCAGACCCTTTCTCTATTCAAGGCCTTTGTTAATGGATCTGCAAGATTATCACAAGATTTAATGTAATTCACATTAATAATCCCATTACTCAAATAGGATCTCACAGTACTGTGTTTTCTTCTTATAGGTCTGGATTTACCGTTATAAAAAAGATTTTTTACTCTACCAATTGTGGCAGTGCTATCACAATTTATCAAAATAAGAGGTATTGGTTTCTCCCACATTGGAATTTCATATAATAAATCTCTTAGCCAACTTGCTTCCTCGCTAGCTGAAGTTAAAGCAATAAGCTCTGCTTCCATAGTAGAGTTGGCAATAATTGTTTGTTTTTTAGATTTCCAACAAATAGCACAACCTCCCAAGGTAAAAATATACCCTGTAGTAGATAAAGAATCACCTGACAATGTATTCCAGTCAGCATCAGAAAATCCTTCAACAACAGCAGGATATTTTTTATAAAGTAAGCCATAGTCTTTTGTTCCCAATAAATATTTCATAACACGATTTATGGCATGCCAATGTTCTTTACCTGGTTTACTCGTAAACCTGCTAAGAACTCCTACTGCATATGCAATGTCAGGTCTAGTGCAATCAGTTGCATACCGTAGGCTACCAATCACGCTAGCATACTACTTTTGATTAATTACATCACTTTCATTTTCAATGGGAAACAAGTGAACACTTGAATCAAATGGAGTAGACACATGTTTACAATCAAAATAATTGTATTTTTTGAGTATTTTCTCAATATAATGTGATTGGTCAAGGAAAAATCCATCTGAGGTTTTTGTTATTTTCATACCCAAAACAAAATTAGCCTCACCAAGATCTTTCATGTCAAAACGGCTTCTCAATAAATTTTTTGTTTCATTTATAACAAAAATATTTGAGCCAAAGATCAATAAATCATCAACATATAGACAAATAATAACATCTGAATCTTCCCATGATTTATAATAGATGCATTTATCACATTCATTTGGTTTATAACCATTATTTAGCATGCAAGAATCAAATTTCTCATGCCACTGCTTTGGGGCTTGTTTTAAGCCATATATGGATTTAGTAAGCTTACACACTTTCTTCTCTTGCCCAGGTTCTATAAAACCTTCAGGTTGGTCCATATAAATTTCTTCTTCTAAATCACCATTTAGAAAAGCTGTTTTCACATCCATTTGATGAATCCTCATATCAAAAATTACAGCAATTGCAATTAACAATCTAATGGATGTGATTCTCGTAACCGGAGAAAATGTATCAAAGAAGTCTAAGTCTTCTTTTTGTTTAAAACCTTTTGCGACAAGTCTAGCTTTATACTTGTCTATACTACCATCCGGTTTCAGCTTTTTTCTCAGGACCCATTTACACCCTATAGTTTTACAACCTGGAGGCAAATCAACTAATTTTCAAGTTTTATTAGAAATTAGTGATTCCATTTCATCATTCACAGCCTCTTTCCAGAAAATTGCATCTGGAGATGACAAAGCTTCTTGCAAATAAATTGGTGTTTCTTGAATGTTATAAACATAAAAATCAGGACCAAAATCTTTTACAGTTCTAGCTCTTTTACTCCTTCTTAATTCAACTGGAGAGTTGTTTTCATTATTATCACTAGGAGTAGAAGAGCTAAACTTATAGGAAGCTTGTTCACAACTTCGACCCCCACTATTTCTTGAATTGAAAGGAAATTTTTCTTCATAAAAAAATGCATCACTTGATTCAAAAATCACATTATGTTCAATGTCAAGAAATCTGTAGGCTGTACTATGAGCTGCATATCCAAGAAAAACACAAGTGGTAGCTTTAGACCCTAATTTAGGTCGTTTTGGATCTGTTAGCCTCACAAAAGCTAAACATCCCCAAACTCTTAAATATCTCAAACTTGGCTTATACCCTTTCCACAATTGAAAATGTGTAATTTTTGTCTTTTTATGTGGCACTCTATTTAACACATGACAAGCAGTCAAAACCGCTTCACCCCAAAGATTAAAAGATGCACCTGATTCTAATAGCATAGAATTAGTCAAACCAATTAAGGTTCTATTTTTTCTCTCAGCTACTCCATTAGAAGCAGGTGAATATGGTGGAGTAGTCTCATGAATTATTCCCAATGATTCAACATATGAATTGAATTCAAATGATTCATATTCTCGACCTCTATCACTTCTAATTCTTTTAATTTTTCTACCAAAATGATTTTCAACTTCGAGTAGAAATCTTTTAAAATTCTCAAAAGCATCACGTTTATTTTTCAATAAATAATCATGAGTATATTTTGAAAAATCATCAATAAAAGTGATAAAATATCTATTTCCTCCTCTAGTTAAAATTCCTTCAAATTCACACAAGTCTGTATGAATTAACTCTAGTAATTCGGTATTTCTTTCAACACTTTTATGAGGTCATTTTGTAATTTTAGCTTTACTGCATATTTCACATTTCTCAAAATCATTTTTTAAACTAGGAATTAATCCAAGACTACTCATCACCCCCACATATTTACTATTTATGTGACACAAACGAGCATGCCAAAAATTTAAAGAAGAGAGCATATAACCGAACTGGTAGATGCTTTATTAATATTCTCAATGTTCAATTTGAACATTCCATCACAAGCATAACCTTTTCCAACAAAAATTCCATTTTTTGTTATCACATATTGATCAGATTCCATAGTTTGTTTAAAGCCAGCCTTATTAAGAAGATAACTCGACATTAAATTCTTCCTCATGGAGGGTGTATAAAGCACCTTTTAAAATTAAAACCCTTCCAGAGGTGAATTTTAATTCAACCTCACCAGTTCCCATAATTTGGGTAGTATGGGAATCACCAAGCATTATTGTTTTAGGCTCCTTAAAAGGAGTATAAATTTTGAACCAATCTTTGTCATAACAGACATGTCTATTGGCTCCAGAATCAGCCCACCATCCTTCAACACTTTGAACCATATAAATATCAGTTATCATAGCCACAAATGGTTCTTCAGTAACATTAGCCTGAGGTACAAGTTCATGTTTCCAAAATTTGCAAAATCGAGCAATATGCCCACTTTTGCCACAAACAAAGCAAACTGCTCTTGAGTGTTGAGGATATACTTGATTCTTATTCACTTGGCTTGGATTTTTCTTATGAGGTTTATTATTCTTTTTCATATAACTCTTCTTTGGCGTTAAATGACTAGTTTTAGGAATCTGACCCTTAGGTAAACTATCATTAGAAGAGATTAGATTTACCTTGGTGGAATTTTCATTGCCTTCTTGAATCAATGCATCTTGCTCTCTTGCCTCTTCCTCCACACGAATGCGAGTAATTAGCACTTCTAGAGAAATTTCTTTTTGCTTATGACGCATATTTTTCTGAAATTCTCTCCATGATGGTGGAAGCTTGTCAATTATGCCGGCAACAATAAGATTGTCTCCAATCTTAGTTCCTTCAAATGCTACTTCAGCTACTATCATCTGAAAGTCTTGTGCTTGCTCTACTACAGATTTTCCATCTACCATTTGGAAGCGAAAGAAGCGACTTGCAGCGTATTTTTTCACGCCTGCTTCTTCAGTATCATATTTATTCTGCAAAGCTTTCCATATTTTCTTGACTGATGTGAAAGTAGTACCATAATAATCATAAAAATGATCAGCAAGACAATTTAAAAGATAGTACCGACATTTGTACTCATCTTTCTCATACTTGTCAATTTTCTCTTGGTGTTCCATGAACTCTTCAATGCCCATGTTTTCAGTATCAATCTTCTTTGGGTTTTTTTCTGTGAGGACATATGTCACTTTAAGAAGATTAAGATAGAACAACACTTTTCCCTTCCATCTCTTAAAGTGTGCTCCTTTAAATCGAAAAGGCTTGTTGAGATCTCCAACATTCTCATTAGACTTCTCAATTGTAGACTCCATGATGATTCTCCTTAAAATTGTTGGGGGAAATTACAAATAACAGAGGAAAAATGGAGTAAATATTGAGATAGATATTGAGAAACAAACACGTAAACAATTAGGTTGAGGCGCGGGTATCTCGCTTTCTTTAAGGAGATTCAATCCCTCTGCGGTGTATATTAATTTATCAACCACCGGTGCAGCAGTTCTTCTCTGGCCTGTCCCCTCCAGGATACAACAACCCAACTGAAACGATGTGTAGCTCAAACCACTCTGCACTATGAGGTTCAAAGCTCCACAACAAAGAACACCCTTCTTTTGGTCAATTGCTCTTAAAAGAGCAAAGTATAGAAATATGAGAATTTAGAGAGAAGTGAAGATTGAAAATGTTGTGTTGAAAGTGTTTGTGAGAGTGGTATTTATAGTATTTTTTAGATCTAGAAAATAAATACATAATTAAATTTGTTAAACTTTTAACATCTCACAAATACGTTTTTTCTATTTAAAAGAATAAAAAACTCAAATAGCTATTAACTCAAAAGAAACTCATATTTAAAAAACTATTAAATATTAAAATGTTACAACAGGGATCAATGAAGTTTCAAAAGTGACATTTGTCCCTAAGGCTTAGATTTAATGAGTTGATCATTAATTAACTTCAAAAAAGATGATGTGACAATTAACATGTTTGGTAAAGTTAAGAGAGCATGAGAAATTCTGTTCGACAACAAGGCTATAGACTTCTTTAAATTAGATTGAGAATGATGGCGAACCAACGATACTGATGCATGGTCAATAATCAATACCGGTAAATATGTTATCTATTACGTCATATTTTCATTAGGTTAACTCAAACTCAAGAAGTAATTGGATTGATTAATGTGTACTACTAGTTCACATTATAGGTAAAGGTAAAGCTACAATATTTAGAAATAAATTGTCATTATTGTTGTACTTATTTATTAATTATAAGTAAAAGTAAAACTCAAATACTTTAATAATATTAATTGTTATTATTGTGAAAATAAATTTTTAAAAATTGTCATTATTGTGTTAGCCTGATATTTTTTTTGTTAGTATAATAAATGGATGTCAATTATTGTTAAGCAAGTCTATGTTGGGTTTCAGAATTTGTTTATTAAAAAATATATAAAATGACAATTAGATATTTTATATAAAAGTAAACCCTTCAATTATCTCTTAATTAGTTCGATTTTTTTATAAAAAAAAAATTGGATTAAAAAATGATTAGGTTAAAAAATTCTTACACCCTCATGTATTGTAACAATAATAGTAATAATTCTTTTAGCAATTTAAATAATCTTAAACATAACCAAGTTATCTTGGTTTAAAAAAAAACCTAAGCTATCCTATTATTAAATTAAATATTTAATTTTTATTAAAGAATATTCTATTTGAGTAATTGATTAAAAAATATTTCTACTTTCTTCACTTATTAAAATACATGGGAATTATTTAAATTTTCATTTATTATAAAATATAAAATAAAATGAATACTAATTTTCAGATCCTTACTCTGCCTTAATTTTTTGACAAAAACTCAAACTATCCCTAATTATTTAAAAAAAAACTTATTCATCATTTAGAGGGGGAAAAACCCTCACATTGAAAAAATGAATATATATTCTATAATACTAGTATGTATATGTATATGTAAATGTATATATGTATGTATATATGTATGTATGTATGTATGTATGTATGTATATATATATATTTGAAATGATATAATACTAGTTTATTTAAAGGTCTGAGAACAGTATCACGCAGCGTATTACCATCTCCATTCATCGAAATAAAATTTTTAATTTGGATTGGGTTTGAAATTTTAAGAATCGATTGGTTTGATTTGGTTCGCGGGTTCAAAATTTTAAGATTGCAGTTTTTTCTTTAACTTTCTCCAGTCGCCTCCCAACTCATTCTCTCCCTCTCTCCCTCCCTCCCTCGCCAAATGCCTCCCTCAAACACCAACGTCGAACGTCGAACAACCCTTTCTCCTTCCTTCTCGTCGAACGCTCTTTCCCTCTCCCTCCCTCCAACGACGAATGAACTATCTCTCTTAGTCTCTCTCTTGATCTCGCTTCAATGCCAAATGAACAAACAATCTCTCTTTTGAACTTAGTCTCTCTTGATCTTGCTTCAATGCCAAACGAACAAACAATCTCTCTTTTGAACTCACTCCAACACTGAACGTTGAAGGTCTTTCCTTCTGAGAAAAACTTGGCTTGGGGGCACCGGTGGATCGTACTTCTTGGGGTTGAAGAACTAAGAAAATATGGTTTGTAAGTTGAAGAATGTGATTGATGAATTTGTTTGATTTTATTTTGGGGCATTGGTTTGGGGCTTTGTGTTTGTGTAATGTGGTGTGATATCTGTAATGATATATAATATTTGCTTTGAGTTTTGACTTTATTTTTCTTTTCTGCTGCATGTGATTTGAATCAAATGGTCGTTTCCAATTTTGAATTCTTCAACGTTAACAAAAAAACTACAAACTCTGTTCGTTCGTTGCCTCACCAACGTACGCCAATCTTTGTTTTATAGTACAACTTGAATGATCCAACTCGACCCAACTCGAAAATGTTAGGATTGGGTTGCCAACATAGTTCGGGTTCACTGGGTTACAGAACCGACCAACCTAAATTTTCTAAAAAAAATCTCCCTAACCCTACCCAACCCAACCTATGTACAACCCTACTTTGAGATTGGCAAAAGGAAAATTGTGAGTAATGTCTACAAATAAATAACTATAATGATAAAATGATAAAAAAATAAAATAAAATAAAAATCATATTTGGGATTATGTGTACTTGATTTAGAGGAAAAAATGTGAATAAAAATAATATCGCTATCTAAATTCAACCCAATTCAACCGCAAGATCTTCTAAAAATAAATTTTCCTAATGTTTTGCAACAAATTTTGTTGATATTTGACCTTTTTTTATGGGGAAAAACAGCAAATTTTCTCAAACTAAATTTTAGAAGCTTTCCTTCAATCTTAAACTTGAGTTCCAAATGACTCTTTGGTTTTGCATTGACAAACCTCCAACCCCTTCTTCATGATTTTTTTTTAATTTTTTAAAATTATTCTTAGTGTGTTTAGAAGCTTAGGTTGGTGTTGTTGATATTGAAACTTGTATTTCCCTCCAGAGCTCAAGGTAAAGCACAGGAGGAGCACTTCGAGGGAAGAATTGAGGAAATTCTCCGAAAAAATTCGAAGCCCTCGCCTGCGAAAAGAGAGAGAGAAATGAAATTGATTTTTTTTTCTATGGACGGAGAAAAAACAGATTGGACAAACGAGGAGTTGGGAGTTTGCAGCAGGAGTTGGGAGGATGTTTGTTTTTAAGAAAAAAATCCCATTGATGGCCAAACACGTCATTCGAAACCTCTCCTCATAGAAGATGTATATAAATGAAGTTTGCAACAGGAGTTAGGAGGATGTATATAAAGGTAAGGCAGCTCATAGATAATGGGTATACAAAGGATTAACAACAAATGTAGATGGTATATAACAACATTGTACGCAACATCTCTTTCCAAACTAAAGGGTGTGCATATATAGTACATACAATGATGTCGTATGTAGATCAGTCTAACAAAGACACAATGGCAAATATGATGTGTACATGCTATGTATATAAAGGCAGGACAACTCATATATAATTGGTATATAACAACAAATATAGAGAATTAATAGTAAACACAGGGGTGTATAACATGTATACAACATCTCTTCCCATACTAAAGAATGTGTATATATCGTACATACAATGATGGCAACCGGAAGACCCCAACGGAATGGAGCAAATGCAATCGTAATGAGGGTTTCAACCATAAGAAAACAGTTCGATGGAATGAGAGGAAGGAAGGTTTCGTGAGCCTCTTTTTTGGTTGTCAACATGCAAAATGTTCAAATGCTTGAGGTTTGGTGAGTGTCTCCAACTGATGCATTAAATGAAACCAGGTAAGTATGATCTTGATTTGACACTTTTTCATCGTTTAAAGCAAAATGGTTTAATTAAGCAGCCATACTTATGTTCACAGGGGTAATTACGTTTTTAGGGGTATATGAGTCTGTTAATTAATAGTATTGAGACATCTATCCAAAATCCAAAACCCCAAATATGAAACATATTTGTCCATATTTCATTACCCTTTTTTTTTTGTAGACATTACTTACAATTTTTCAATAATAAATTAGTGGTTGAGGTGCCTTGATTATGAATGAATGAATTTACATTTGGGGGGAATTAGCATTATTTGCTAAAATTTTATTCGTTTGTGGATGCCTGGATTGTAAATACATGTATATACAGATGTTATGAGCTACTATCTTTATGTTTTAATTTAGACATTTGTTTAACTTAGTTTCGTTGAGTTCTAATTGTTCTTTGTGTGCTAGGTTTTTTTTGTGTTCATTGGAAAACTCATGTAGCCACACTATTGTTTGAATTAAACAGAATGATGATTTGAATTTAACAGAACGATTATTTGAATTGTTACAACGTTTTTATTTCCCTCTATTAAAAAAAAAATCTACACATTTTCCTCTTAGATACACTCAATTTTGTTAGCTACAATTTTAGGTACTAGAAACCCATAAATCTCTAACAATGATATTTTCGTCCAAATGCTTATAGTATATTTTAAGAAAAAATTGTTTTAGCAATTTTTACAAAATAAAACTTGTTTAAACATTTTTCAAGTTTGGTGGGTTAAATTTAGATATTTTTTTTGTTGCCCCGTATTAGAACCCAATTATCGCTTAGCCCATCAAAGCTGGTAAAATGGACTATAGCCCAGCCCATTGAAGTTGGCAAATGTATTACGACCCAACTTATTGAAATGGAATTTATTTGGCAAAATCAATTAAAGCCCGATCATGGCCCAGCCAATTGAAATTGTCAATATCTATTAAACCCTAATTTATGATCCAGCCCAGCGCATCAATTTTTTTTTTTTTTTTTTTTTGTGTGTTCAAATAAACTGAGATCGAACATATGGCTCATGGTAATTAACTAATTGATGCTTTATCTTCTTAGCTATACTCAGGATAGAAAATGTCGGTCGACATGTCGTTAGGGGGATGTCGTTTCCCCCCCCCCCCTTTCGACGACATGTCGTCGACACCTCGACATTTTGAGGTGTCGACGACATGTCGTCCATATTTCGATTTTTTTTTAGCAATTACAAAAGTCGTAAAATGTGCATGGAAAATACATGAGAAGCTTAGAAAGGCACGTGCAGGGTTTTTATATATATATTTTTTTCGAATTTAATATTTTCTTTGTTAATAAATAATACGTAATAGCCTACGTTCACAGGTAGAGAGAGAGAATTTTATTATCTTGAAGAGAAATTGAGTACAAAATACATAGAGCAGTTAGATAAGAGTTTAAATGGTGTATAAATAAACTGATTTACATATCACTTAGGTTCAAGGCATTTCTACACTCCAATTCCAATTCTCATAATTTCCCTCCAATTCTCTCAAATTCCGTCTAATTCTCTTAAATTCATTTCAATTCTCTCAAATTTCCTTCATAGTTGTCTAATTGAATATAAATATTACATATATTTAGATATATGATGTTAAGACTTAAGAATAATGACTCACAATTAAGGTTTCATGAAATAATTTTAATAATTTAAATCAATTTCCATATTTTTTTTTTCAAATTCTCATTCGCATCGACATTTCAAATTTTCAATTGACATTTATATCTAAATATTGTCTTAATTTTTAGATGTAATGCTTAAAAATAGTCCATTATAGCCTAATTAAGTCAAAATCTAAGTTTTATTGGCTAATTCAAACCATTTCCATCAATTTCCACAATTTCCGTAAATTTCCATCAACATTTTCATAAATTTTGGACCTCGACATTTTCATTGACATCGACATTTCGAACCTTGGCTATACTTGGATTGGCACCAAAGATTTGTTTTTATTTCTTATAATTCAATTTTTATCGACATTTATTTCCTTTTTTTTAATAACAACATTTATTTCTTTAATATTTAGAAGTTACAAAAAAGAATATATATTTATCAGGACTTCTATTTTGTGTTAAAACATTAAAATATTTTAATAATAACAATAATTACAGTTGTTCGTTTTTTTTTTTTTTTTTGAGAAGATAATTACAGTTGTTCTTGTATACAATAACTGTTAAATTATCAAAAATACCCCTAAATTATGGGGTTGATTTCAATTATACTCCTAAACTTTGAAAATTTTCATTTTAACCCTTGAACTTTGAAATTTGTTTCAAAACAACTCCTGAAGGTTTTTTTCGTTAAATTTATGGACAAAATATGACATATTTGCATATGTTTTGATTTTTTTTTCAACGTATATGTTCAAATATGTTCACATAAGCAACCATACAAATGCAAAAACATCATTTTTCGACTATGAATTTAATGAATAAAAGTCGGTATTTTTTAAACAAATATCAAAGTTCAAGGATTAAAATGAAATTTTTCAAAATTTGAAGGTATAATTGAAACCAATCCCATAGTTCAAAGGTATTTTTGATAATTTAACCTACAAGACCAATGACAATAAAAAGCTCTCAGGATCACAATGAGCAGCAGCACCGGCAAAATCTCAACCGCCGCAGCCACCACCACAGCCACCGGCGCCGCATTCTCCACCACCACAGCTTCCGCCGAATTCTCCACCATCGATCACAGCAGCTGCAGCAACCGCAAAACCAACCGTGGCCGCCAAAGCGACACCACCATCATCAGTTAGAACAGTCAAATTACCATTTCCGCCACCGGAACCACCGGCTGCAGTTCTACCGCCGTGTCCTCGCGGCGGTCTGAATTTCCGGTCACCATTGTCCCCATCTGTTCGATTGCTCTTCTGTTTCTTCTTCCGACCACCAAAGCAAATACAACTCATTGCTCTGACTCAAAATTTGAATCCCAAAACGACCGTTAATGTTTGCAGATTCAGAAATGAGAGCCCTCATTTATATAAATGTCGAATATTAATTGGTATTAAAGAAAGTTGGGTAGCTGTTAAAGTTTGATCTTCTTCTCAGTCTGCCGTTGCCCACTATTATTCAATAGTGGTTCAGATTAGACGACTTTATAATTAATGGATACTTTTTTGACGCTGAATTTGAACTTTTCGTTAGTTGACCATTTTCCGTTGAAATTTCTTGGCTTTCAAGGAATGTGACCTGGCCATCAAGGCAGAATTTATTTATTGAAGGATTTTATTTAGATAATTAAGCATTAAGATTTCGGATTTGATTACAAAAATTAATGCTTAATTATCCAAATCCTTCGTAGCATCAATTCTGCCCTTGACGGAGATTTGGGATTGGATTACTAAGGCCCCGTTTGATAACCATTTAGTTTTTGGTTTTTGGTTTTTGAAAATTAAACTTGTTTTCTCCCAATTTCTCTACAATGGTTTTCATCTCAATTAAAGAAACATTTGAATTCTTAACCAAATTCTAAAAACAAAAACAAGTTTTTGAAAACTACTTTTTTTAGTTTTCAAAACAAGGCTTATTTTTGAAAACATAGGTAAAAAGTAGATGACAAAACAAGTAAAATCATAGGTGAAAATAATATTTATAGGCTTAATTTTCAAAAACTAAAAACCAAAAACCAAATGGTTATCAAACGGGGCCTAAACTTAATGGGGTTGATTTGATTCTTGATATGGTTCTTTAAAAAAATTTCTATCGAAAGAAAACAATTGAATTTTATTGCTACTATTGGAAAACTTACCAAGTTTACCATTCAAATAATTATTCCATATTAACGAAATTTTTGTGCTTGATTTTAAGAAATCTCGGTTTAATAAATGTTGTTTTTTAAACTCAAACGACAATTGATGCGAGGATTTAAATCTCCGATTTTTAAAGAAGTTGCTTACTAGAGTTTTGAATCTTTTTGATGAGTTTTGTTTTTTTTTTTTTTTTTTTTTTAATTACTTTTTTGAGTTCAACGAGTCTTGATGAGTTGATCGTGTTTAGGTTAGTAATTATTAAATATTGTTTTAATGATAAAAATAAGTTTGTAAACATGTATAGTCCATTTTGTTTGCTGGCTCCCTTCACGTTTTCGTTTCTATACTTCTACAATGTTTTTTTTTTTTCATTTTAAAAATTTGAAGGTATAATGATTAACTCCCTACTTTAGAATGTTCTCCAAAAACAAATTATCCTTAATATAGCAATACCCTTGCTGTATTATTAATGAATTGAATGAATACAATACAAGAATGCTAAAGCTCTATTTAAAGAGGATCTTTTAGTACACTGAAATAACAAACTAAAGATTTACAACAGAAATAATTATATTGCTAAACTATATACTAATATTCATTTATATCATCTTTCCTCAAACTAAAGGCTCTAGGAGACAAAGTTTGGACCGTAGGTGTATAAATCTGGAATGAGAGAGAGCTTTGGTAAAAAAGTCTCCTATTTGATCAACACTTGCAATGGTTATGATTTGAATATCTTTGCGTACAACCTTTTTCCTTACAAAATGGTAGTCAATTTCTATATGTTTTGTACGCGCATGAAAGAGTGGACTACTAGCAAGGGAGATAGCAGAAATATTGTCACACCAAAGAGTGGGTACATACCCTTAGTATAGGGATTTTGAAGTCACATAAGACTTGTCTTATCCAACAAAGTTCAACAGTTGTTGAAGCGAGAGAACGATACTCTGCTTCTGTTGAGGATTTAGATAATGTTGGCTACTTTTAACATTTCATGAGATGAAATTTTGGCCAAGAAATATAACATATACTTTAGTTGAACGTCGACCAACTGGATCCCCTGCCTAATCGACATCATAATAAGCCCTCAAATTGAGATTTGTAGACTTAAAAACCAATCTCATGTGTAATGACTTTAGAGATAACGCATTATTCTTTTGATAGCAACAAGATCACTCTCAGTAAGTGAATGCATTTTCTGATAGGCTTTATTTACAGCAAAATAGATGTCAGGTCGAGTGAAGACTAAGTATTGCAAGGCTTCTACAAGGCTGCAGTATTGCTGAGGATCTTTTAACAGTGTACTGACTGAAGGAGAGGAATCATTTGTTGCACAAGGTGTTAAGCAAGGCTTGTAATTAGTCATTCCAGCTTGTTTAAGTAGATCAAGTGTGTATTTAGTTTGACAAATAGAGATGCTAGACTCACTTCTTGATACTTCAAGCCCCAAAAAGTACTTGAGCTCACCCAAATCAGTCATTTCAATGTACAAGGAATCACTTCTAGAAATTATGATATCGTCTATATATAACAGTAGAAGTATGTCTATAGAACAATGAGGGATCAGTTTGTAAGGCATCAAAGTTTTGTGTGAGAATATATGATGTGAAACGCTCAAACCACGATCGAGGAGCTTGTATGAGACCATAAAGAGACTTATTTAGTTTACAAACACACTTAGGATTTGTAGGGTCAATGAATCCTTGAGGTCGAACCATATACACCTCCTCTTTAAGAGTTCCATGTAGGAAAGCATTCTTTACATCTATTTGGCGAAGTGGCCATTTAAAATAAGATGCTAAGGAAAAGAGAATTCGAACAATAGTATGTTTAACTACCGGACTGAAGGTTTCATCATAATGAACTCCTTCTTCTTGACAAAAGCCTTTAGCTCAAGGCATGCTTTGTACCTTGAAACAAAGCCATCCAGATTTCTTTTTATCCTATAGACCCATTTGTTGCTAATAACATTCTTATCAGTGGGTAAAGGAACTAAATCCCATGTTCCCTGTCTTTGTAAAGCTATGAACTCATCAACCATAGAAATTCTCTATTCTTCAAATTTATTTGCAACAAAGAAGGACAATGGTTCCTCATTTGGTGGCTTTTTGGTAATAGATGTAGAGGCTAGATAGCCTTGTTTCTTTGTACAAATTCCATTCTTTGCTTGAGTGGTCATTGGATAAGCATTAATCACAGGTGGAGGACCTGTAATAACACTAGATAAAGGGATATAACTAGACAGCGGACAGTTAGTAGGTGGAGGAGATTCAATGTCAGTATGTGGAGGTGAATTCGAAAAAGAATAGTCAGTAGGTGGAGTTTGATTTTGCAGACCTCAGTCATGTGGTTGAGGAGATGGATGCGGACCGTCTTGTTGTCCTTCTCGAACTTATCAGAATCACTGCTAGTGGGCTGTTTCGATCAGACAGAATTGGCATCGACAGACACTAAATCAGCATCGACAGCAACAATGGACTTCTCTGGATTTGCAACACTAGCACCTTTGGATTTGTCGGAGATGAGGACGTAGTCGACCTCCAGTTGTTCGAAGAAGATCAAGAGCTTCTGCGACCAGAGGCGATAGTTGGATCCGTCTAGTGGTTCCACTTTGGACATATTTTTTATTTTCTTTTTCGCGCAAGCACGGTTACCTGAACCCACACTCTCGCCCAAACAGACGGCGGCAATGGCGCGCGTGTGGGTTGATATTTTAATACCACTATAACCACTTTTTACCAATTAACATGTAAGTTTTACTATATAAACTACCTCCACATCTTTAAACTTTCCAATGTGGAACAAAGGTGTTTTCATTTCCTATGTGAGTTATTGGGCCCAAGGTCCATGTCATTCCCAACATATATGACTTTTTTTTTGGTTTAGTTTAACATGTGGGGTGGGTAATTCAAATCTCATTTCCTATGTGAGTTATTGGGCCCAAGGTCTTTTGATTCGGAGTATAATCCAGTTGAACTGTGCAAAAGTAAATGGTTATGTTATGATATGAAAGAATGCCAAAATTTGTTATATAATAACAACATTAAAATATTTTAATAATAAAAATAATAACAATATTTTTAGAGTTCATATAAATATGTACGTCTTGTTACCTTATAACATGAAAAGCTTTTTTTTTTTTTTTTACAGAACATGAAATATTTAATGATTATAATTTCTGAAAAATACAAAAGTAAAGGGTTAAGTTACGAAAAATGTCAAAATTGGCAGATTTGTTTTATGTATGATAATGGCAAGTGAGAAAGGAAGAATGGGTCATTTGATAAATAAAAATAATGGGTCTGAATGGATAAGAGTTTTTCACTCTTTATTTAGAGTAAATTTTGTGTACATTTTTGGCATCTCATATACCCAAAAATAAGGGTACTCTATGCCCTTTAAAGTTTAAACATTATGGTGCCTAAAATTACATTCGTCTCCATGAAATCAATAAATTTCTCCTCTCCCTTATTTTTTTTAATCTCTCTTTTTTTTAAACAATATTTTTCTTTCTTTTCTACTTTTCTTTTGGTCATGCCTCCTTTTTTTTTTTTTTTTTTAAGATAGTCTTTTGGGCATACTTATTTACATAATATGAACATAAATAATATAACTTTCAGAAAAAAAAAATCCTATTTACATATATATGAAAAAATTCCGTTGCCTAGGAATCAAACCCAAGTCTCTCGAGTATCCTAACTACCTAGACTACAACGGAATTTAAGAATTAGTTTCATAGTTAAGTATTGAAATCATAAAGGTTTCTTTTTTCATCTTTTCCCTTTAAATTGTAGTCAAGGTTTTAAATGTCGATATCGACAGCAATGTCGAAGTCTCAATTTTATGAAAATATCGATAAAATGTCGATGTCAATGGATATTTCTGAAAAAATTTTAAAAACAAAAAATTCAAAAAAAGTATTTAAATTAATAAATGAACATTTTACACTTTTTAAATGAGTTAAAATACTTGTTACAATATTATATTCACATTAAGTTACATTTTCTTACTATTTTTTTTAATATTTCATCGATTTTGTACGATATAGTGGAAATGTCGATTCCCCCTTATGTCGATGCGAACCCATCGACATGTGAAAATATCGATGGAAATATCGACATGTCGACGGAAATTTAATACCATGATTGTAGTTTTTGTACTTTCAAATGCCCAATTTTGTCCTTATACTTTTAATTCATCTCAAAAATGGTCATCACCGTTAGTTTGAGGTTAAGCTATCGTTAAAATCAGATGGGTGGAAAAAAACTATTATTTTCTCTCTCCTCAAGCTTTATCTGTCTCCCCTTCTACCCTTTTAACTTTCTCTTTCCTCCATCTTTCTCTTTGTTTCTCCCCTTCTCCCCTCTCTCCTCAAGTTTTCTCTCTCCCCCCTCCACCTTCCACTTAACTATAAGGGGCCGTTTGGTTTAAGATTTTCTAGATGCCTGGAAATAAAATATGCCAGAGAATAAGATGTCTGGGAATTAAAGATAACTGTGTTTCGCTATGCATGGGAATGTTAACAGATTTTCATGGGAATAAATGATTTATGTATTTAGTGTTACATGAGAATATTGTCAGATTTACATGAGTTACTTTTAAAATAATTATTCTTATTAATTTATTTTTATTAAGTCAATTTATTAAAATAATTTTAATTTAATTTTTATTCATTAGTAAATTTATTATAAATAATATATCTTAAATTTTAGATTTATAATTTGATTTAGTCATCAATCTTAATAATTATCCTCAAAGAAATGTAATTAATAAAATTATATAAATTTTTAATTATAATTAATCAGTACAATAATCAAGTTGAAAAATTAATTATGACTGTTATATTTCAAAAATCAAATATAATCTGTCTAAAAGTGGCCACTAAACATATACAAAATAAAAATTTATATCATGTCAATATTAATTAGTCATTTTCACTATAGTTTTAGAAAAATGATAGAAAAAGAAAAAAAAACTAGAAAAGAAATATAGAAAGAAAAAAGAAGAATAAATGATGTAAAAAAAATAGAGAAAAAGAAGAAAAATGACAAAGAAAAAGAAGAAGGAAGAGAAGAAAATTAATAATAGAAAGTAAAAAAAAAAAAAAAGGGTTTCAAAACCCATGGTTTTTTATGGGTTTTGAAACCCATTGATAATGATGCCTGGGAAAAACGTTTTCCCATGCATATAATTCAAAACCTTAAAATAAACATGAGTTTCAAAAATCCATGTCCATTCCCACCCCATATACCCTCCAACCAAACAGGGTCTAAAGGATTTCTTCAAATTAAGACTGATTTTGAAAGGTAAAGTACAGACAAAGAAGAAAAATACATAACACGATGGAGTACCTTGTTGAAGAAACAGATATTTTCTACCATGGGTATCACAAGAACAGCTAAAAAGGAAACCAAGTACAAATTTTAACTCAAAACCATCGACCTTGTTTGTACACTAACCCCAACAGCTGCTGATTTGCTTCAAAAATAGGCGAAGAAGAGACCCAAAGAGAGACACATTCGGGTTTAAGCTGAAGAATCCAATTTCGCCATGTGATGCGTACAAAACAAAGAAGAAACAAGCTGACATGTAATTTTGATTGGCTCGGTCTATTTTCAAATTCCAAACAAAATTGAAACTTTGTTAATACTCCGTGCAAGTTTTGTTGTCCCTTACTCAAAAACCCACTAATTTTTAATCAAAATTCTTGTCATAGACTCAGATGGTGTAATGCGAAACAACTCAAAAAAGCAAACATTTACCAAACACAAAAGAAAGTTGCAGAGCCGTGTCAAAGAATGAAGGTGACGGTGGTGGGAGGGAAAAAAAGACCACTCCTTTGCTAGACTACAATGCCTTTTTCCTTAAATAGAGATAAATCAATCATCGAAGGTTTTGATATTAATTATCGATTTTAAAAGGTAAGGTCTTGATTTTGGAAGGGAGGGAGAGAAAGCTTGAGGAGAGAGGGGAGAAGGGGAGAAACAGTGAGAAAGATGGAGAGAGGGAAAGTTAAAAGGAGAGAAGAGGAGAGAGATACAGCTTGAGGAGAGAGTAAACAATAATTTTTTTTCCACCTCATTTGATTTTAACGCTAGCT
This sequence comes from Trichosanthes truncata, assembly GCA_033996785.1. NCBI lineage: Eukaryota > Viridiplantae > Streptophyta > Magnoliopsida > Cucurbitales > Cucurbitaceae > Trichosanthes > Trichosanthes truncata. Next base: position 57,054,759 of record JAWPNB010000003.1, read on the forward strand.
TAACTCCAAACTAATGATGAGGACCGTTTTTTAGATTAATTAAAAGTACGGTAACTAAAATTTGACATTTGAAAGTACATAGACTTAAATCAAACAAATTTCAAAATAAATAGACTAGAATGATATTTTAACCTATATTGTACTTTGTGTTGTGACCTCTAAAATTTCTATTTCACAGCCCATTTTAAATACATCCAAAATAGCAGCCGAGTTTTGAAAGAAAAATGCTATTAAAACCCTTTTTTAAATATTTATTTAAAATAAAAATATATATGTATATTCATAAAAAATCTTACCTTTCAAAAATAAATAAAAAATTGAACATTTGGATCTTGCAACCATAACTTTAAAAAAAAAAAGTTCTGCAACTGTTTTTTTTTTTCTAATTCAAAGTACAAGATCTAACCATCAATTTTAAAATGAAAATTGATGTGTTATCTATTAAACTATACTCGAATTGACATTTATATAATTATTGCAAGAGTAGAATATCAAATTATTAATTCAAATTAGTGTTATTAGATAAACATAGAGTTCTATCTTAAAATCAATGGATAATAAAATGAGTAATCATATATCTTTCTCTTCATCTTTTCAAACATGAGATACTCAACATTTATCTATTAAATTATACTTGAATTTAACTCGAAGGATTGAAATTCTGAACTATTCTCAATCGTAACATTTAAAAAAAGAAAAATTTGCAATACGAAAACTAAGCCCTTGGCGGCCAGATGAGGTTGGTTCTAAATCAATCAGCTTTCTCTTACACCCCGAAGAAGAAGAAAAAAAAAATCATTCAAAGGTTCTGCACTGCTCCCGGAGCGACTATTATGGCGACAAAAGTGTCAACACCAATTCCTTTTTGAAACTACAAAATCAAAGGCCAATAATTCCGCCCTTGAATGGATTACAAAAATTGTCTCAATCTGGGAAATGAATTTAAATTTCAGAACTAGAAAAATATTGAATTGAAATTGAAACCCACTAATTACAAAAATAAAATAAAATAAAAACAATCAACAGAAGCAATTCAATACCGATGTATACACCACTAATCAAATACCAAAAAAAAAAAAAAATACCACTCTGAATTTCAGTTTCTATGTACAACAGACCATCAAGAAACCAAACCAAAGAAAAAGAAAAGAATCTGATATGAAAAAGACCAAAAAAGGGTAAAATCAAACACCTGCATAACCGCCGTCGCAAGTGCAGCTGGAATTAGCGGCGGCGGCGTCGCCGTGGTGGCGGGGCTTGGTGCTGAGACAACAACACAAAAGGCCCAACAGCAGCATGAAACACCAAGCCGTGCCCAAAGCCTGAGCCCAGTTCAAGTAATTCTCCATAGCTTTCTTTTGTTTTGAAGCTTCGTTTTGGGTCTCTCATGGTAATGGAACTGCGAGGAAGACGAGTTTATTATTGCTGGTCATTAGACCATTAGACGGTTTTAAAGAAGAAGAAGAAGGAATAATCTCTGGTTTTTAAAAAAATTAAAATGATGCTGCTGCTGTCAGCTGAAAAAGAGAGAGAACATGGGCTTAGGTTGAAAGAGGCCGAATTAACATGGGCCAGCCTGTGGTGGCGCAACCCTCTGAAGTGTTGCATAAAGAAATTTTCAGAAGTTTTCAATTTCAAATTTTCAATGTCAAATGATTATGGCTATTTGGATTTTGAGATAAAACAATTATGCAGTTCATAATCACTCGATACAACACTATTAAGTTGGGAGTCCACACATTTTATTTAAACCCCGGGGCCGGGCAATCCCTTTTAACTATTTCTTATATCCTCTCTCAACTTTTTGCTAACAACCAAAATTACAAATAACTTTTATAGCTTAACCACGTACTATAATTTTTCTTAAAGCTAAATTATATATGGGTTAAAAATCACCTTTGGTTCCTAAAATTTTTAGTCTTTATACTTTTAAATTTATAACGATTTAATCCTTATCGTAAAAAATTCTATCAAAATTACATGTCAATTTTAATTATTTAACGATTTAGATTTTGTAATTTATAAACATGTTGAGTCCCTAATTAGGTTATTAATCTACCTATGTAAGAAATTTCATTAAACCTTTCACAATATGGATTAAATCATTACAAATTTTAAAGTATAAGAACTAAATTGTTATATACTAAAGTTCATGGACTAAATTGTTACACAATTTAAGTACAGTGACTAAATCGTTATAAATCAAAATCTATAGACTAAATTGTTACTCCCATAAAAGTTAAGGGACTAGGAATGATTCTTAACCTTATATATAGAGATGTTTAAAATTATATATATATATATGAACTAAAGGGGACAACCTTGCTTGCTTGTATTTGGATACTTTGATGATCCATGTAACCTATATTCTCTTGTTTACCTTCTGATTTAGTGTCATATCAAAATGAGGTGTCATGTGATTCTTTACATTTTTATGAATACTTTTTTCTTTTTAGATTCTTATATAAGGTTTGTATTAGATGATTTGTCACCATCATAAATATACGAGTTGGAGTTAAAGTTTGGAATCAAAGTTTTCATAAGCAATAACGTTATAACTTATAAGATAGCAATACATTTGGTTAATTGGATTTCAAATTGTAGAGCTTTTAATTTCAATTTAATAACTTCATACTTCTAAGTTGATTCTTCCATAAACATTGGTTATGTAGATTATTGATGGGAATATTCTAAACATAAAAATGCATTAAAGATTAGCATCTTTTGGCATCATCATGGACTAAATTTGTAGTAATCATTACTTACACAAGAGGGGTATGCATAATTGATCATGAAAATGAAATATGAATGGAGGTTAAAAAAATGATAAATAAAAAGCTTGCAAATGGGAACTTACTTTAAGAAGGTGACTTTACACCAGGGGCGACTTGACCCAAGCAACTCTTTTTTATCACTCAAACCAAAGCTTTATTGATGAAAAGAATTATTCATTCTGGAAGATTCATTGCAAACGTCCCCTTTTGATTATGTTCTTTGCTGGAAAGCTTTAAAAGCATCAATATTTTTAAGTGAAGGATAAAAAAAAATAAAAAGGAAACGGAGACAGATTTTTTTTTTTTTTTTTTGAGGACAAATTAACATTTATTTACAACAAAGATCTATAGATTTGTTATAAATGTAACTTTTTAAAAAATAAAAACAAAGGACAGTAGAATTTAGACTATTTTTTCAAATTTTGTTTCTTTCTTTCTTTCTTTTTTTTTTTTTTTTTTTTTTGACGTATAAAATAATTGGAAAAAGAAAAAGGAAAAGGGGTGTTGCTTTGGTGTGTAATCGGATATAGCGCGTTGCACCCATTGTATTTTGTTTCTTGAGTTGGATGTGCTTTCCATTTGCTGGAGAAGGAAGAATTTCTGGTGTTAAAAATAATGGGAATTTTGTAATCATTTTAATAACGATTAAATTATACAAAATATTCTTGAATTTTGGGTAGGTTTCAATTATGTAGACTTTTTGAAAAGTTTCATTTTAATCATTGAACTTTGAAATTGTTAAAAAATAAACACTTTTAAGAGTTTTTCTATTAAAATGAAGAATAGAAATTGATGCGACTGTTGAATGAGAAATTTCGGCCAATCACAAATCGTCACATCATTATCTTTAAATTAATAACAAAATTAAATATTATTAAATTTGAGACCAATTTGTAAATTAACATGTGTCCTAAATTAAATTTGAAGACAAAAAATTGACAAATCCCAAACAATGCCGCGTGCCTTCATTACGATCATTTGATCAAATAAGCCTAGCCGGTTAGATTGGAGTCATATTACAAATGGGGTCCAAATTTAAATTAGCCCTAAAGCTAATTAAATGACAATTTGGCCCAAAGCCCAAATGATTAAGCCCAAAACCAACAAAGCCCAAGTCCATGGAATGGGCCCAAGTACAATCAAGTCCAATCCCATGTAAAGCCCGTGGAGAACTCTATAAATGGAGGACTCACCTCTCATTTGAAGGGAGAAGGTCAGACATTCAAAGAAGAAGAAGATTGCAGAGGTTAGACATTCAGAGAAGATTGAAGATAGAGTTTAAATCTTCCTGAAGATTAAAGTTTGAAGATAGAGTCTAAATCTTCTTGAAGACTGAAGAACGAAATTAACTCTTCCTGAAGATTGAAGATTGAAGATCTAAAGACAGAGTTTAAATCTGCTTGAAGACTGAAGAAAGAAATTAACTCTTCCTGAAGATTGAAGACAGAGTTTAAATCTTCCTAAAGATTGAAGTTTGAAGATCTAAAGACAAAGTTTAAATATTCCTATATAAAGACTAAAGAACAAAATTAATTCTTCCTAAAGATTGAAGACTGAAACTAAAGCGTCCAGAAGAAATGAAGACTTCAAAGATTAAAAGCTTCATGAAGACCTGAAGATTGAAGCGAACTTAAATCTTCTTGAAGACTTAAACTAACTGAAATTCTTCTAACAAGCCAAATACCTTCAAGAAGCTACAAGCCAAAGACCTTCTATAAACTAAAATCGGAAGACCTTCAACAAGTTATAAGTCAAAGACCTTGAAAAAGGTACGAGCTAAAGACCTTCAATAAGCTACAACTTGAAGACCTTGAACAAGTTCGAAGCTGAAGACTTTCCACAAGTTCAAACTTAAAGATTCAACCTTAAGAACAATCGTTCCAACCCTCGAGTCAAGTATACATACAAGAGAAAGAATCAAATGATCATACATTAGAAATTGTGATCCACTATACTACATAAATCAATACAAATTCAAGTTTTATTCCACGAATTAAATTTATTTGAAAATCTAGTCGAACAACGACGACTAATTTTAAAAATTGGAAAGCATACGTAATATAATTTATAATTCAATTTCAATTGTATAGAAGATTAAAATCGTTGTTACTATTCATTTCAACTCAAAAGATATCTTTGACATCATTTACAAAATCAATTTCTATACATCAATTATCTTGTCAATTTATATGAATGATGTTGTAAATAATGTCATATATGTCTTCCAAATTTTATACATTAGCTATGTTAATTTCTATTCTATCACTTTAATGGAAATCTCCAAGAGTATTTTTTTGGAACAATTTCAAAGTTCAAGGGTTAAAATGAAAATTTCAAAGTCTAATGGCATAATTAAAACCTATTCCAAAGTTTAAAGATATTTTGTATAATTTAACCTTTTAATAATAACTATACGGTATTGATAATTTTTTTGTAAGCAACCTCTAATCAACTAGGCGAAGATAATTAATATTTGGCTGTATAAACAAAAAATGTAAAAGGGAAGAAGAAGAAAAGAATAGAGAAAAGAGTTACAAAGTTATTAAAGCAACTCAAATGAAACCAGACTCTGAGTTCTAGATTTTGGGCAACTAGTAAAAACTTCAAAAGGATTTTCTCTTTACGAAATATCATCCATTACTACAAGATTACTTTTTGAATGAAATTATAATACCCTTTTTGTTGATTCGTTCCTCATTATGCTCTTAATTTGATCATGTAAATATTATAAACTCTTGCCTTTTTATTTACATATTATATATATGTGTGTATTTTTTTCTAAAGATTAAGCATGTCTTATCTTCATTTCTTTTGTAGAATAGTTGCTTCAAGCTTGAAAAATTAAACAAATTATACATCTTAAGTTTCTTATTTTAGATTTGTAAACCACAAAATAAGTTACAAAAGATGAAAAAGAGACGACAAGATTTGAAGGGTGGGAAACAAACAAGAGTTACGTTTGCCACACTTCTAGTACTTTCTTTCCCTTCAAACTTAAGTGGGGAAATATGAGTTTTCTTATATTTATTATTATTCAAAATTTAATATGCTCCCTCGAGTTATGTTTATTTCGTTGTCAATGGGAATCAGTACAGTTGGTCAAGAAAGAAAATTTCGAGGCCAAGTTGAGGATAGAGCCAAAGAAAGCGTAAAACTTTCCTGACCATTCTTCATTTTTAGGTATCTAAAACAACAATTCTCTCCTTGGATTTCACATTATCTAATTATTTATTTTTTTCCAAAATTACAAACATTCCGAACTTTCCCCTCAAAATAATGAGTGGCCTAAGTATCCCTGATCGACTTAATTAGTGCTGATTGTGACAGACAGCCTCGTGGTTAAAGGCGTCAACTTTTATTTATAATATTCACTCCTACCTTTTGGTATAAATGCAATGGAATAACCTTCTTCCATCTTCCACTCATTAGACAACAACTGTCATGGTTTCAACCCCTCTCGTTTGAAAAAAAAACCTTATAATAGAAGCTTTGGAATTTCCAGCCCTTCTTAGAATTTTATGAATTTGAAATTTTCATTCGTTTATTTTTCCTCCAATGGTCGACGTCGAGTGGCAGAATAATGACTAATTTTAAAGAGAAGACCATGCTGTAATATGCATATTGAAATTTACATCTAAAGTTTTTGTTCAATATCTAAGTTTATACTTGAGTCAACCTTAAGAGACTCTGAAATTTATATCTAAGTTTATATTTAAGTCAATGTCAATGGAATTCCTATTGGTTCTATAAAATAGCTGCAAGAAGCATATTTATATCAATAGAATTCCTTGTTAAATCACCAATCAACCAAAAAGCTTGAGCATATGGATTATGATAATTTTGATCTTATATTAATATTTTAACGTTGAATTCAAGACATCTTACTCTGATGCCATGTTAAATCACCAATCAACCCAAAAACTTAAGTGGATGGATTATGGTAAATTTAATCTTATATCAATATTTTAACATTCCTATTGATTCTATAAAGATAGCATGCATATTTAAATTTATACTTAAGTCAGCATCAATGGAATTCCTATTGGTTCTATAAGATAGCACGCATGTTGAAATTTATATCTAAGTTTATACTTAAGTCAACATCAATGGAATTCCTATTTTAGGTTGGGTAGAAATGAATTTGTTGGTTTTTTAAAAGCTACTTTTAAAAACTTTGGTTAAAATAAGGTTAAATTACAAATTTGGTCTCTATAGTTTGAAGAAAGTTAGAATTTAGTTCCTATGATTTTAAAAGTTAGAATTTCGTCTTTATAGTTTCATAAAACTTCATAAATAGTCCCTATAGTTTAATAAAACTCTCATAAATAATTCATAGGTTAGAGACTACTTATGAGAGTTTTATCAAACTATAGAGACATTTTTAACATTTAAAACTATAGAGACTAAATTCTAACTTTCTCAAAACGATAGAAACCAGCAGTTTTGCATTAGGCGCTTTCTCACAGTTCACCATTGCAGTGGCCTTCTGCAAGGGACAAAATACAAATAGCACGCGCTAAAGAGCCACGTATCCAAAATATCAAGTTGCAGGATATGGTTGTTTGTACCTCGACTGCTTGGGTCCAGATGATGACAAATATATGGAGGAACAGCGGTGGAGAGGAAGGCACACACGCTGAGATCAAAAGAAATATTCAGTGAAGTATAATCTCATCAATAGTTTTGAGTTTAAGTAGCTAAGAGCCCCCAAGCTTGAATTACAAGAACAGAGCTCCAAACAAATTGAAATGGGAGGCACGTAAAAGGCACACATGTTATTCAACCACAATCCGCTCACGAACTAGACTGTTCTTTTTCTTTTTCTTGAAGAAATAAGAAGTAATAGAATTCATAACTAAATGGGCCATTTAAATGTGGAGTATTCTAAGAATATTCAGTCCGCTTCACTGAAAACATTCCACTGTATCTATCCTCAGTCTTCATTCACAATACAGATGACAAATGAAACAATTACATCTCCAGAAGCATGAGCCAGAATTTACATTAAGTTGCAAAATCGGGCATATTTTGGCAGTCATCACTTGAGACTTTCCATCCCAGCAAATTGTTCTTTAGAGACAGCAGCAAAGTAGTCAGGTGAAGCACAGATTTACAGTATGAACACCATAATTAACAGAGGACGCCTGTACAGATTATTGTTAATACCAATCTTAGTAGTAGCAAGCTTACATCAGATTTATTCAATCAGTGAAAGCAATATAATCCACAACAAACTTTTAAAGGAAAGTAGAAGCTAACGACAAAGGACTGAAGAAACAGTAGAATACATTATTGATCTATTACTCTGATACTTGACTGATGAACTATGCTCAAGTTGGCGTACTTCATGTCATTACTCTATACAAAACACAACGGCAGAATACATTGTTGGCATTGCATCTGCACAATACTACCAGTAGGACGAGAGACATCTCAGATGAATGATCTCGACATACAGTCTTAATTACAACATTTTGCTGATTGCAGATCACCAAATTCACATGCAAGCATAACAATCAAGAGAATTTTACCAAGCATTTGTCCACATACAATTCAAGTTGCAGTGAAAAATAGTTTTTCTTTAGAATAAGCCTTACTTAAGCTTCCAATTCCCCAACTAAGAGACGTGGGAATCTTTGTAAACAAATGCATATCAAAACTTCAGTATGAAGTTTAGATTTAATCAATTAAATATAGTACTCTAATAACTAATTGAGGCAACACAAATACAAACTCAAGCTTCCTTTGCAGTGCCTCAAAATTTCAGACTGTCACATCTATCTTTTACCTATCAATTTTTCAACAAATACCGTTATCTATTACATTTTTTTATGTGGCAACATTAGTTTTCTAACAATTAAATGTGACCTTGCATAAGGGAGAAGATAACAGGGTTATAACATCAGTGAAATTCTAATTCTAAGTTCTAACATAATTAATTTCCAAAAAGAAGCCATAAATTCAAAAGCACAAAGACTATCTTTTCTTTTAAAAGGTCACCAAACTTCCGTTGATAAAAAGATGTGATATCCACGCTACTGACCAGAGGAGATTACAAACAAAAAAAAAACCTCTGGAGTGGCTACAAATTATAGAAGGAGAATAACAATGAAAATCACATCCTATAAATCGACAGTTCTTGGACCTAAAGCTCTATGTGAATGTTTAGTATGCAATGCAGAATCTATTACTTGTTTTCAGTTCACTCAATCTTTGTTTGGCAGATTTGTTTTTTAAACCATTTTTAAATTCTATGATCGTTTTCACATTCATATTATATAATGTTAATATGTTAATAAATTAATTAATACTATTTAAGATACAGCTAAATATTTAGTTAGTAACTACCCTTATTTTTATTGTTTACAAATATATTTAGTTAGTAACTACCATTACTTTGAACAACTTTTTAAATTGAAATTCAATTTCTTAATATGTTATAGAAAACATGTTCAGAAACACTTGGAACATAGAAATACAACTCTTTTTTGCTTTTTTCATTCAATCCCTTGTTTTCAAATTTCTGGTTTAAGATCACAAACCAGATGCACCCTAGACTTCCAATGTTTCCCAATTCCCACAATGACCCCTAAATATAAGAAACCAAAAGAGCACGATTCCTTGCAGAAATTAACAAAAATAAAATTAATAGCATGCACCCTTGGAGATGCATCAGAAGCAACAAACACCAAAATAGCAACTATAAAGATGAAGGCAGAATATACCCACCATTCTACAAAGTCCAGGTGACTACAGTTCACTATAGTTGCGCCAAACAGCACGGAATTCCTCACGGAATGTGTTTAGACGTGCTTTCAAGTTAGGTGTTCTGAAGCTTGCATGAAGTAAAGTGGCTGAGAAAATTGTTGGGGGGTGAGAAAATCAACCATAAAGTACAAGACTTAGAAAAACAAACAAATTCTTTATAAGCAGCTAACATACCGAGAAGTCCAAAGGCAAGCGACCAAAGTACAGTCAACAAACCGCAAGAAATGAACCAGAGTATGAAACTCACTACATCAGATGGGGAAAAAATCAGAAAACGTAAGGCATAAAAGATATATAATGTTAAAATTCAAATTCAAAAAAACATATAAAGTCCGATTAAAAAGATGCACTCCCAGATAATATCTGTACTTAAACATAGATGAAGTGGGTCCTCTGTATTTATATGAAAGTACACCAATAATAGATAAAAAGTATTTTTACCAGAAGAGAACATCAAGACAAAAACCCATCGAGGACGCCCGCATATGTATATTGCTCTTTTAGCTGATGGCCGTCCACGGATAACAGGCCTGGAAAATTATTTAAGAAATATGAAATCAAAAGTCATGACTTATTGCATTCATGGAAATTGACGAAGACACATACGTGAGAGGAGGTCTCATCTTTGCAGCCAAATGTGGAGAGAATTGTCTAACAGTTCTGGTTACTTTCTCACTAAATGTGCCTGCAAAACTGTGGTAAAAAAGATTATGACTAAAGAAAACGTGGCAGTCACAACAAACTTCACATGGAATTAAAACAAAGGATCCTTGCACGTCACTACATTATCTACATCTTAACACGTGACTCCTTGACCAACTGATACAAAGAGCATAATAATACATTAGCAAAAATTTTGTACCTACAAATCCTGCTACTCTCGATAACTGAGTGTAATCAAGAAGTCTAAAATGTCCATTAATAAATTGAGGTTATTAATAAGCTACATCCGTTATTCTTGATTTTTCAAGCTTGAATTTATTGATGCATTTAGCAACAAATGATTGGATTTGCAAATAAATGGAAAGGCATGAGGACAACCATTTGCTTTAATATTTCACAGCAAGATGGAAAGAGGCATCAATGTTCAGACATATTGTGGAAATAAAATAATTGAGAAATTAACAAAAAGTATGGTTGATATGTTATTATTAGGTAAATGTTTTAATTAACTATTTTATTAAAACTTTATGCTAGCTTCAGGAAGGTCAAAAGAGCAACTTTATAAGTAACCATAATTAGATTTCCCAAGTATTTTGACGAAAACGACACAAAAAGAATAAAGATATGTAATTCCGTGCAAGCAAACTTGAGGCCAAAGAATAACAAACATTCCCATCACAAGAAAGGCTAACGATATTAATTGTCATCTGCAGTGTGTATATCAGGCTATCAGCTCACCTGTCATTCAGAAAAGCGACGCTGAGTGCTGTGAGAAAAGCAGCAACAATAGCAAGGGGCCTTCGTAGAAAACCCAGGGCTGTAATCAACAATCCACACTTAAGGAAAAACTGTACGTATTTTAAGACAATAAAAAGAAATGTATGCATATAAATGCAGATATATAACAGTTTATTCACTCACCAAGAATGAAAACAATCATAATGAAGTAGTTGGTTCGGTAACTGCAAGCAAGAAATTAAGATTCCAAATTAGTAGGGTGAACGAGGCACTGCATAGGAACCAGTTTAAATGAAATGACGGGATATAGATTTCAGCATTTCGCCTAACAAGTAAATTAAAATAAGCCATGATCAACTATTTTGGCTACGCATTACTCACGACATGATTTCCTAGGAAAACTGAAAGAAATAAAACAAGCAACGCAGATACAGATTCCAGCATGTTTTCCTAACAAGTAAATTAACTAACTCAAGCAGCCGAGCCTAACACGTCAGACATATAACTTGATTTTCCCTACACAAGTTGCACATCGCGTAATCATATTCCATTTCGCTTTCAGAGCATATAGCTCCATATGGACTCGATTCGTGAAAACCGACCTAAACCGATATGGCGTTACAATTAGAAGCACCTCGAAGTATGAATCAACCTCACTCAAACAATCATGACTCAGCCAAAAATTGTGCGTAGAAAATAAAAAAGATACAGTAACTCAAACAAATTGAAGGAGAGAATAATCGTACTAATAGAGATTGCATTTGAGGCGGCTGTTCCACTTGGCGGAAGATCGGGGGACGGTGAACCTGGAGAAGAACTCGGAGATAGGTCGAGGAGGCGACGACCAATCAACCTCTCGAAGCGCATCGATCAGATCCTCTGCAGTAACGTTGCCCCAATCCATGGCTGCTATCTCAACTTATTGAATTGAGAAGACGATCTGGTTCTCAGTTGCAATTGGGCGCGTAAACCCTAAAAAGAAAGCAAGGGCTCGGATGAGAAAAAAAGGCAATGAAGGAAAGTCGTGGCCTCTGAAACGTCGAGTCTTGACTATTGAGAAGGCAATTTTAACTTGGACTGAAGGATGAAAATCCGTCGATACGTCGATATAACCATAAATAAGAGAACTTAATATAGATATTTCCAATATCTTTTGTAAAGATCATAAAAAATAAATAATAATAAGGTGTATAACTTATTTTGCAATATTTTTTATAAATATTCATAAAACATAAAAAGATATTATCTATTGACTTCAATATAAATATAAATAGTAATAACAAGGTGTATAATTTAATTTGAAAGTAAAAATAACTTAATTATTAATTTATCCATAAAATTGAAATATCGATATTGATGTCCAATATTTAAATCCTGATTAAAAGAGGATAAGAAATCGCAGGGCATTTTGGTTTTCTTTTTTATCAAGAGATCCGATGAAACCCACCAGGTTAAGAAATTGTAAGGCCATAAACCACTGCGCGCCAAAAATAAAATGAAAATATGTCTAAACCCGGGTTCGAACCGGGGACCTCTAGTGTGTGAGACTGGCTTGATAACCAACTACACCACCTAGACAATCTTAGAATAGATGCGTAATTTACAAAGATACGTTCACATAAAGTAACAACAATTTTTAAGAAAATTAATTTAAGGTTAAATTACAAATGGTTTGAATAAAGTTATAATTTAGTCTCTATAGTTTTAAAAGTTAGAATTTCATCCTTCTGGTCTAATAAAACCTTATAAATAGTTTCTATGATTTGATAAAATCTCATAAATAATTTATATGATTTGATAAAATCCTCATAAATAGTCTTTGGTTTTATCAAATAATAGAACTAATTCTTACATTTAAAATCATAGGTACTAAATTCTAACTTGTTCAAAATCATAGGGACCAAATTTGTAATTTAACCTTAATTTAATATATTGATTTACTGCTGTTGGAATAGAAATTTTGGCCAATCAGAAATTGTCACGTCCTTACCCAATGATTGGCTGTTACACGCAAGCGCACGCGATCGAAGTAATATAAATTGGTATCTGAGTACCAAGTATCGAATCCCACAGGGAACGTAGTAACAAAAATAATGTCAAGCAAAATGTAAGGAAAATTACAAATTGAAACTAAAATGCAAAAATGATGTTGGGTTGGTGTGTTGATGAAAAACAAAAATTGCAGAATCTAATTGCAGAATCTAGAAATGGCAATAATCGAAATAAGAAAAATTGCAGAATTGAATTGCAGAATCTAAAATGGCAATAAGTGAAATAACCAAAAATTGCAGAATTGAATTGCAGAATCTAAAATTGGCAAGATTGGATAGCAAATTAGATAAACTTAGAAAATGAAATGATAAAGGATGGGGCTCAAGAATGTCATTGCCCTAAGTCGTAATTGCAAACCAAAATTGCAATTCCAACCTACTCCACACTCAATTGTAAACCAAAATTGCATCTCGTATTTACCTTGAATTTAGGTTTTTAGGAGGCTAAGTGAGAGACCTATATGTCTATAGTCCATCTATCTTAGATAATTTGGCTCACAATTTTATGGGTTTTGGAGTCATTAATCCCTATGTCTAGGGTAAGGAATTGGCTTATGTCTAAGCTCTTCTTTCTCCATCACTTGTGTGAAATCCGCTTGTCACTAACCCCGTCGGTATTAGATCTAAGCTTGAGTTGATACCCTAGTTGATCAATTTAGGATCTCAACGGAATTTTAGTCAACACAAGCAAACAATTGAGATGTAGGCTTGGGTTTCATTGGAATTTTGGCTACATTTACTTCTTAGGGAATTTACATCCTTGAACCCCCTAAGAAGCCTTAGCTCATATTAAAAATAAAAATCCTAAAACTAATTTTTGAGAAAAGGTTCATAGTAAAAATTGTGTAAATTGAATAATTACAACAATAATTTGTGAAATTATTTTCGGCAACTATTAGGAAGAAAGGGATGCTTAATGGGAATTAAGGAAAACTTCAAGGGCTATTAAGTAAAATGTTAATCTTCTTCCTCATTTCTCTTAGAAAGCTTTGACATTAAATGTGCAAAAAAAAAAAAAAAAAAACAGAGGACAAACTTAAAAACAAAACCCACCAACTAAACTTACAACTTAAGCTTCAATCAAAGACAAATCAAATGGAAAATGGGAATTGTACTTCAGCCATTCTTCATAATACAAGTAGAAATTTGAAGACACATCAATAGAACTACAAATTTGGCTAAAACAGAAACAAAAAGAAAAAAAATTCCAGAAAACAGAGCATTTGAAAAATTAAAGAAAAACCCATGAACTTGACTTGGAATTAACTTAAGCTTAATTCAAAAATACACCAATTGAAGACTAGAGATTGTTTAAGCAACTCTCCATAATACAAAACTGAAGAAAAATCACAACTAAAATTGAAAATCTTAGCTAAAACCGAAGAAGAACGAAAAACAAAGGATTCGAAAAAAAAAGTAAAACCCATGAAATTCAATCTAAATTCGCCTCCAAATCCCCAATGCTTAGCTCCAATTCTTCTTCCCCATTTATAGGCCTTCATTAGGGTTGAAGAATGCCCAAATTTCGTGCTTAAATTCCTCTAAATCGGGCTGTAATTGAAGATTTTAGGAATGGGTTTAATGCAGATTTTTTTTCCTTTTTTAAAACCCAAAAACCCACGAAATTGATCCTTCAAATCGTCCTCAAAATCCGATTAATAGCTCATCTTCTTCTTCCCCATCTATAGGCCTTCATTAGGGTTGAAGATTGCCCAAAAATCATGCTCAAATTCCCTCGAATCGTGCCGAAATTGATCTTTCCATGTATGGGTTTCTTCGTTTGCGCATATTTTGGTTTCCATAATTTCTCAGCCCAGAATTGCAAAATCAGATTTTGCAATCTGATTTAGCAATTTCCATAATTTCTGCAAAAAGAATCAATTTATTTAGAATTCTTTTCCAAATGCTATCACATTCAATTATTCCTTAAATTCAAGCAATCTTCCACTATTTTCAATTAATCTTAGGACAAACACGAATATTTTGAGCACTTGGGACTTAAATAAGCCTTAATTCTAAGGCTTATCACCCAACATTGATGACGAAATTATATTTAATTAGGGATTAATTAAATTAGCAAGGATCCCTAAATTAAATTATGATGAATCCCAATATACAATTGGGTTATGTGAAATTTGGGCTAATTTTAGACGAAAATCCAAAGGATTAGGCCCTAAAGTTAGCCAAACCCAGTCCAAAGGTTAAGCCCAAAGTCAACCAGGCCCAGTCCGACTGACAAGCCCAAGCCCACCTGGGGAACTCTATAAATAAAGAGCTCCCTCCTCCATTTTGGAGGTTCATAAGTTGAAATTCTCTAGAGAACTTAGAGAGAATTCAGAAATAAATATCAGAAGACTCCCTAAACTCTTGAAGATCAAACACTCTCTGAACCAGACCCTTGAAGACTAGAAGACTTGGAATATCGAGAACAAGCTGCAAAGCCCTCGAGACAAATCTACATTCGAGAACAAGCTGTAAAACCCTCGAAACAAATCCACATTCGAGAATAAGTTGTGAAGCCCTCGAGACAAATCTACATTCGAGAACAAGCTGTAAAGTCCTTGAAACAAATCCACATTCGAGAACAAACTGTGAAGCCCTCGAGACAAATCTACATTTGAGAACAAGCTGTAAAGCCCTCGAAACAAATCTACATTCGAGAACAAGCTGCAAAGCCCTCGAGACAGATGCACATTTGAGAGAAAAAATCAGAGGAACAAATTAGAGATTGTACTCCACTACATTCAAACTAATACAAATTAAATTAATTTACACGTGTCTTATTTCTCTTTCTTTGTTGAAATATCGTGTAAACAACTGCTTATTTCAATTTCATTCAGACTCGTATATTTTGAACTATTTGAAAAAAATATTTCATTGAAAGAAATTTCACTTTTATATGAGCTTAAAATTTGGTGCAGATTAGGATAAAATCAACTTAAAATGTAGATAGAGATAAATGTCATTTTGCATCTAGCGTTGATATATTTTGATTGGAACAATGCACCTTAGATTCTAAGTAACAAGAAGAGGAGATTTAAAAGTAGAGATTCTAAGAACAATGCACCTTATATTTTGATTGGAACAATGCACTTTAGGGGTTGTTTGGGGTGCAAAGTTGTTTAGTCTGGAGTTATAAAGTCTATGTTTGGGGCAAGAAATTACAAGGAGTATGAGTTCTGAAATCTGTATTTGGGATGTAGATTTGTTAAACATGGAGTTCTGAAGTCTGAGTTGATTTTAACTTTTTTTTTTTGTATAGTTTTTTTCTACAATTTCTCAAAATTTTATTACTAAGAATTTGTTCCCATGAATTCTAAGATTAAGGTTTTTTGTTTTTATTCATTTATGTATATTTTACAAATTTCTTTAAAGAAAACAAATAATTTTGAACAAAATACCCCACATTCTTTTTTCAATATCTCTCACATTAATTATTCATTTGTCTTTGATAGTTTTCAAATAAAAGAAAGTCTTACAATACTTTTTTAACTATTACATGTGATTCGAAAATATTTCAATCCATCTATATACTATATAAATGGTGCTTAAAGGGATAAACTTTTGATTTTCTTTTTTGCCCCTTCTTAATTTGAAGACTTCCCATTATGACATTCTTAATTCAAAGATTTTTCCTCATGCCCTCAATTTGAATAAAGGTTGTAAAATATCTACGCATGTAATCTCTAATTTGAATAAATATTTTAAAATCTCTACGATCTCCAATCTTCCAACTAACTAATATTTAATTTTTTTAATGATAATTTAAAAAATTAATAACAAAAACTAAAACAATATTTTTTTAACCTATGTATTTTTGAGAATATATAAAATTATTATGAAAGTTTTTTCTTAAAATAAACTAATATTTGATGAATTTTAGTGCATATTTAAAATTTTAACAAGAGAAACTTTTTTAAAAAATAAAGTGAATAATTCATTTTCGAGAATATATGAAATTATTATGAAATATATATATATTTTAAATATATTAATATTTAAAAAAAATTAATGCATATTTTAAAACAAATATTTGTTAATGAATATTTTAAACATCATGATTTTTTAAAAAATAGATTTGTAATGCATATTTACAAATTAAGAACAAACACTTTAAAAATAATTGAACAATTGTTTTTCGAGAATACAAAATTAAAATAACATTGAAGTATTTTTTTAAAATAAAGATAATAATTTTTTGAATAAGTATATTAACAAAATATTAGATTCTGATCTATTGTGATTAATATACATAAATTAAATGTCATACATCAGTCTACATATAAGACATCCACAACTAAATTATTCCATGTCTTCTAAAGTGATTCCAAAAACCATGTAGAGGAGAAATCAAATTTCTTCCCTTTACATTTGATGGCTTATGGCTATATAAGCGTAATCTTTCCTTTCAATAAACCAGATCATTCATATATAAATTTTCAATTCTCAAAGTTCAAGCAATTTATTATTGAAGGGACTTCGTTATGGTGATGTTAGAGATTGTCAAGTAAATGAGCTCCCCCTCCAATTGTTTTTGCAAATGACAGATAAAGAGATAGAGTGATTTAATGTAATTTACTTCTTTTTACATGTTTTTGTAATTGTTTTATTTTATTTTTATTTTTTGCAAATGGTAAAGAAAGAGGGTGATTTAATGTAATTTACGGCTTATGTGCTTTTGTTGTTTTTTTTTTTTTTTGAAGGAGAGTGATTTTATGTCATTTATTGCTTTTGTAATTTTCTTTTTCTCTTTTCAAATTTGCAAATGCACACCAGTACATCTACTGATCCTTGGCATATTGAGGAGGATGGGGAAGAAAAAGATTGCAACTTTGGTTCATTACGACATAAGGAGAAACAGATAATAGACAATGTGATGTAATTGTATTATTTTCTTAATTATTTTAAATTATTTTTGTTTCCTTTTCTTTTGTTTCTTTTATTTTTGGGATAAATTGGAGTTTACTAGGCTAGGATTTAGGAAGACCTGATTACAGTTTTGCATTTTTTTTCTATTTATGTAATTATATTATATTTAAATATAATTACTAATAGTTATTAAAAATATAATGTCATTGTAATTTCTAATATTATGGAAATAATTAATATTCATATTCTAAAAGTGATTTTATTTTATGGAGATTGAATTCTCTAAAAAACATAAACTCAATACTTCTTAATTTATTATTCCAGTTTGAAATTAAAATAATATTTGTTTAAATTAATTTATTAATAAATCATCTCGATTTAGTCAACTTTTTTAAACAAAAATAAATTGACCAATAGATATCTTCGAAACTTCTTTCATAGATTCTATGAATTCTAAAATTGAGGACCCCGGAGCATTGCAAAAAATATGTTTCCAATTATTAGATAATTAATAAAAATTTTAAAAAAGAAAAAGAAAAAAAATAATATTTTGGTTTAAATTAAAGTTTGAAATTTAGTTTAAATTAAAGTTTGAAATTAAACTTTTATAAACAAAATTAAATTTATTAATAGATCTTCTCGATTTAGTGAACTTTTGTAAACAAAAATAAATTAAGCAATAGATCTCATCGGAGCTTTTTTCATAGATTCAAATAGTTCTAAAATTGAGGATCACTATCTAATTAATGATTCCCTTGAATTTGAAAAAATCATTGCAAAAAAGATTTTTTCAATTACTAGATAATATGAAATTAAAAAAATAATAGAAAAATAAATAATATTTTTGTTTAAATTAAAGTTTGAAATGGAGTGGGTAATCAAATGATGCAAATTAAGATTTAGAAAAAAAACAATATTTTGGTTTGAATTAAAAGTTGAAACTAAGTGGGTAAACAAATGATACTAATCAAAATAAAAAATAATATTAAAGTGTAATTCTTCATTTTTCATATATATAAGACTTTATATTCAACTTTTATATGTACATTGCATTTTCAACGTTATGAAACACGTGCAACGCACGTAGTATCCAACTAGTTAATTTAAAGTGATTCAAATAAACTTTAAGATTTTTACGTTTTTATTCTCTCAATTTTATAAATAATATAGATTTGTTTCCGTAAATCCTAAAATTGAGATTTTAAAATATATTATTTTATGAATATTTTACAATTTTGTTAAAGAC
The DNA here is from genome assembly GCA_033996785.1 of Trichosanthes truncata. Lineage (NCBI taxonomy): Eukaryota > Viridiplantae > Streptophyta > Magnoliopsida > Cucurbitales > Cucurbitaceae > Trichosanthes > Trichosanthes truncata. The sequence continues at coordinate 57,073,868 of JAWPNB010000003.1, forward strand.
TCGTTTTTGTCAATTTTAAATTTTGAATTTAAGATTTATTTTTCAAGCTTAATAAAATATATTTTTTTGCATAATTTAAGATTTTATTTTTCTAACTAACAAATGTAATGAATTATCTAAAGTTTGATTAATTTGAAAATAATATATTCTTTGAAGTTTTAAAATAACTAAGTTAAAAATAAAATATCAAATATTTATGTTATTTTAAAATAATTAAGTTCAAAATGAATATATATTTTTTAACATCATTCAAAATGAATATTATACATACTTTTGTTCAAAATACTATATATTTATGTTATTTATTGTAATAATTTTATTTTATTAAGTTTGGAATGAGAAATTGTTTATTTTTTTTACTTTGAATATGATTAGTTTGAAAATCAAAATTTTTAATATGTTAGTCTTTTCAAATACTAATTTCCTAAAATGTAATACAAGTTAATTTAAAATATGTTTTTCTTATCTTCAAATCATAAAATTATATATATATATATATATATATATATATTTAGCTATTAATAAAAAAAAGCTTAAAAAAGATAAAATTGTTATTTGTTATACGTAATTTTAGTTTAATTTTTTTTTAAAAAATTTGTAGATAACATGTAGAGGAAGTGAGATAGAGAGATTTTTATCAATTAAAAAAATTGTTATGTAGTACTCTAATTTATATTAAACTTTCAATTTAAATAATAGTATCATGTCTAAAACATTCTTATATAATTTATATTTAAAAAATAATATTATAGAATAAAAAGAAAAGTGTTTTTGTTAACAAAAATTATTAAAATTATAGGATCAAAATAAAAAAAATTATTATTATTATTTATATTTAATTAATAATTAGTAATAGTGATGAGAAAATTTATATAAAAAATAAAGAAAAATTTTCAAACCAAGAGATTATATATATATATAAATAGAGAGAAAAAAGGTGAGTGGAGAAGAGAGAGAGGTAGGAGTGAGGTGAGATGAAGAGAAATGGAGATAGAAAAGTTGTATGAGCCACAATGGAGAGTTGGAGAAAGAGTTTTAGTGATTAAAAAGTAAGGTTATTAAGTGATGTGTTAATTTTAATATTAAAATATAAAAGTAAAGATTCAAAGGAAACAAAATTATGCTTAACCTAAATCCTGAAAAGAAACCATAATAATCACTAATGGGATGCATTAAGTTTACCTCTCATTTAAATTTCGTATGTTATAAGATGAAATTGAAAACTTGGAATTAAAATTGACTTGCTAAATTGAGTAAATAGGTAAAGACAAAAAATTCAAGCATTAACGTACATAAACCAACCTGAGAATTATATCCTCATCCAATAAGTCAACAACTCGAATTTCTCCACCCCACCAACGTGTTGTGTAAACTATAAAAAAAACATATATATTTTGAAATATTTGAAAAAATAGAGTTATTTCAAATATATTTTTTGGACAAAGATGACAAAATATATATATATTGCAAAAGTAATATGTACAAAACAAGAGCGAAAAAAAAAATAGAGGACCTCACAGCCCGAGGTCAAGACAATAGACAAAAACAAAGAGAGACACTACGAACTCCAAAGGGGAAGCTACTAGAACAAAAAGACTAAAAATAGTAGTCAAAGGAAAAGAGTCCAAGGAGATGGGAAATCCACAGCCACACTAACAACAGACGCACCTAGCCAAGTGGAACAACAAAGAAAGACATATAATCACACAACTTAAAGAATAACCTGAGGAGGCCAAGGGCCAGAATCACGAGCCTGAGAGTTACGTTCCCACCATAAATGACATATAACCGCACACCAGACTACCCTCCATACTCAGAGACGCAAACACTTACCTACACTAAGTTGACAGATCCAAGCAAACTTTGTAGCTCAATAGGAAATCCAGCGGGAGGAGTGGCCCCACAACAACAACTCACCCGAAATAGATCTAATGTAAGGGTACTAAAAGAAAAGTGCAAGACTCAATTGCCCCTTAACAAAGAACATAATCAACCAGGACATATGGATTCCAACAACGAAGACGACCTCGCATAAGAAGTCTATCTCGAACAACAAGCCAAACTATAATGGAGCGCCTCAGTATGTTTCCACCAAATCACAATGGCCTATACCACGACGCCATAGGGCGCTTAGGACGAAGCGAATCCCAAGCACTAGCTATAGAGAAAATATCATAATGACAATGAAACCATATCACTCCATGCTCTCTGTTAGCATCCACTCGAATAGAAAGTCACAAGAATAGAAGAAAGCTCATCTAAGTTAAAAGAAATAGTCGACCAACACCACAAGTACCATTAGACTAAAGAAAATCAAACACCTTCGCATGTTGAGTATTATTATTTAAAATGACTTTTGAAGTGTGCTGCTGAAGAATAGAGCCACTTGATAACCAATGACCAAACAAAACGGAATACCAAGATAACAATATTGTATGGGGTCAAATTTCACGTACTTGAGTTTGAATTTTTGGTCAAAATGATTATTTTTCCATTAGGACAAAAATATATTAAAATGTAGATATCATTTTGCATCCAATATTAATATTTTAAATGGAAACAATGCATCAAAGTAACAATAAGGAAAGATTTAAAAGTGGAGATATTTGAACTTTGTACTCCAAAAACAAAAAAAAAGAATATTTGAACTTATAATAATGAAAAAGTAATTTTACTATTAAATGACGTTAGCAAAGTTTCAATTTCCATTTCTTCTAAGAATTTGGTAGGAAAAATAGGCAAGACGACAAAATGTAGAAGCCATCCGATTCCTGCATCAGTTCTCTATGCCGTTCGATTGGTAGAGCACACCAGTCATACAATGGAGCTGCCCATAGACTACAATTGCCATTATTTCCGTTTTTTCCATCTTAGGCTGCTCCAAACCTTGTCTTTCAGTTAAATGGAGAAATTAAAAAAGGCGCCATCAAATCGAGGAAACTCGCTGATCTCAGTAATGATCAGCAATTAAAAATTTTCAAATCCCGCGTTAAAAAAAAAGTATAATCCACAAATCAAATTAATCACCATTTACTGTCTGCTTTTGCTTTAAACAAAGCCTCCATCAACCAACCCCTGTCTCTCTCTCTCTCTCTCTCTCTCTCTCTCTCGCTCCAGCTCCAAGTTTCATTTCAAAGTTTTGATTTGATCCATTTGGAAATCCGTGTACGGTTCTTGAATTTCATCTTCAAGCTGCAACTTCGGTGGTTGGAGGGGTTTTGTTCCGGTCTCGTGTATTCGGATTTGAGTCTGCTAGGGCTTGGTCGAATGGCTCATTCGACGGGGAGAACTCGGGTGGTGGCGGATTATCTGGTTGGTCGCCAAATTGGCTCCGGTTCATTCTCGGTGGTGTGGCATGCGAGACATCGAGTTCATGGAACGGAGGTGGCGATCAAGGAAATTTCCATGAGCCGACTCAGTAAGAAATTGCAGGATAGTCTTATGTCTGAGATCTTTATCTTGAAGAGGATTAATCATCCTAATATTATCCGATTGCACGATATCGTAGAGGTCAGTGTTTAGTTCTTGAAGTTCTATGCGGGTTGCTTAGAGAATCTTAGATGGAGTTGAGAAGTTTATGTTTTACTTTGCATTTGTTCTCAAATTTGTGCGCTTAGAGAAGCTCTAGACATCATTTCAAGGATAAGAAACAAGGTTTCACTAGATTGTGCTTGGTTTTTTGTTGAGGTTAAAATTTTCTGAGCACATTTGTGCTGAGAAAAGGTCGGTCACGTTTGGGGTTCAAATTTGAATCAACGGCTGATGTAGAATGCAGGTGGTCGATAAGAATTTTTGGAAGTTGCCGGCGTACACTGTTAGTTATGAACCTTTGGAATATGCAATAGATCTTGCATGCTAACTAGTCTAAAATGATATGGAGTTGGAGGGAACTGTTTTCTTTTTCAACTTACTGAGCTTCCTCGCTTTATAGGTGGAATACGAAGCAATTTCTAGGCTGGGTGTATTTGGTGTAGGTAAAAAGGTCTGAAGTGTCCAACGGGTGTAATCATTTATAGGAAGTTTATATTATTTTTTTTCCGCTCCATGGGAATCCATTGCGTCATGTAATCTTACCTGGAACTTTATTGTTTTCTTTTCTTGTTTTTTACTTTGGGGAGGAGTTGGGAGTCGAAGTCGTAGGAATTGGTGATTTTGTAGCCCTTCACAGTCTTCATTAGGTGAAAGATAGAGCTAGAGAGAAATTTATAGTTTCTTTGGGCTTTTGTTAAGACAGTTACCTCCATCCAGGTTCCTGGGAAGATACATCTGGTACTGGAGTACTGCAGGGGTGGTGACCTTTCCTTTTACATTCAGCAGCGCCACGGAAGAATTCCAGAAGCAATTGCTAAGCACTTCTTGCAGCAGCTTGGTATGGTTTAACCTTTTTCTTGTTGGGGGAGGGGTGCTGGGATTTTTGCACTTTGGATATATTTTTCTTGAAGTCCTAGTGAGAGATATTCTTGTGAATGGCAGCGGCTGGCTTAAAAATCCTTCGTGACAACAATCTTATACACAGAGATCTTAAACCACAGGTTTGATTCATATTCCAATCTTTGGGTTATATATCATTTTTCTAGTGCTGTTTAATAAACTCCATTTTAAAGTTCTTTTGGGCATATGTAATCAGCTAGCAAGATAACAACAGCAAGCTAGCCTTGTGGAATATGCTTTATGGTTTTTCTATATTGAATAAAAGGACGAGTGGTGTTTATTATATGGCCAAATGTCCAACTCTATGTGTCAAAGTTTTGTTTCTTACAAAATATTCAGCGTGTTTGTAGATTTCTGATGGGCTGAGTATGCTGTTTAATTCCATTTTTGGCGTGGTTCTTTTTTTCTTTTGGGCAGAATCTCCTGCTTTCTACAAGCGGCGACAATTCAGTTTTGAAGATTGCTGATTTTGGATTTGCAAGGTAGAATGGATACCCTTTACAGATATATTGAGTCTTTATTTTCATACTGTGAAATGGAATTATGTCATGTTTTTGTACTGCCCATATTCACATTCAGAAGAGCAACAGAAAGATAGTTGTGAATATCTGTTATCAGTCTCACCAGAGAAGAAGTACTTCACTAGTCATCAAGATAGAGATTCTAGCTTAAACTAATGTTGGTGTTTAAGTCTGTGATTGGTAATGAAAGTTTTCCCCCATTGAAATTTACTATCTCCATGTCAGATGAATCTCCTATAAGCCCTTCATTTGAGCTTTATACTCTCCAATTTCTTTTGCTAGATCTCTGCAACCTAGAGGTCTTGCAGAAACCTTGTGTGGCTCACCACTTTACATGGCTCCAGAGATCATGCAACTCCAGAAGTATGATGCCAAGGTAATGTCTATATGTTTGCATGCTTTTTGAAATCGTAATATGTAATCAAACTTCATTCTATTATACCTTGAACTGAATACGCAGGCAGATCTCTGGAGTGTTGGTGCTATATTATTCCAGCTTGTAACAGGAAGAACTCCATTCACAGGAAACAACCAAATACAGGTACAGTTGGTTTTATGTTTTCTTTTTCTTCATGCCTAGAGTGCTTTATTATTATTCATCGCCTAACCCACTATATTTTTATTATGAATTCGCAGTTGCTCCAGAACATTATCAAATCAACAGAATTACATTTCCCTTCAGATATTAATTACTTGAGTTTTGACTGCAAGGATTTGTGCAGGAAATTACTACGTCGTAATCCAGGTAGAGAACTGGCTTGAAAGCTTAATTCTTGGACCTTTTTTAGTGCATTGCCACATCTTGGGTTTTTCCATATGAAGAACGAATGAGTGCTCTATATGATGAACTAACTGTACCTTGATACCAGACGCCTCTATTTCTACTTTAGCAACTTCTTACCATCTGATTCACTATAAGTAGTACGCAAGAGGTGGAATTTAATTCAATTTGATTGTTTCTTTGTTGGCAATTAAAACTGGCTTCAGGTAAAGCTCTTTGACAATAAAAAATATCTGTGTCTTTCCATACAAATGAAATAGAGAATGATGTCAATGTTACCCTTACTTTTCCTGAATGTGCTCAAATTGCTGGCCTGAATTCTCCCTCTTCTGTTGGCTGCAATACCCTCCAATTACCAGCTTTTTAGTATCCTAGTAGACATTTCTTGACTTATGTTCTATGGGAAGGGAATGTGCAATCTTCTTAAAACACCAGTTGTATGAGTGTAATTTTTATTTGTTTGTTCATCGGTCTGATGAAATTAAATTCTTACATTTTATATTATATGCCAATATTTATGCTAAGCTCCTATTAACTTTGCAAGATTTCTTCTCATTTTCTTTCTATTCTGTACATTGTCATTTTATATGCAGTGGAGCGATTGACATTTGAAGAATTTTTTAATCACCCCTTCCTGTGTGCTAATCAACCGGATGAATTGTTGGGGTAAATAAGCCAAGATTTCAGTTTTTGTCAATCTATGTTTATGTTATCAAAATAATAGAATTTCAATCCATATGCATACAGCAGTAAGAGGTCATCAGGATTAGTGGATGGATTTCCTTTTTCAGAATCTGATCATGCTAGTAACATGGAGGAAAATTCACAAGATGATTATCTACCCTTCTCTCTAGACGATGATTCCAGTGGTCCTGAGGGAAGTCCATCCTTTGTAAGGAGGAGGTCTTCGAAGAAGTCTACTTTTGGATTTTCCCCTGATAAAAAGGTCGATAAAGGGACCAGAGATACTACTTCAAGATACAGTAGCGTTCCAGATAAAAGGGAAAGTGCTACGCTGGTATTGGATACTTGTGTTCAGGGAAGAAATGTACTCTCTGATAGAAGTCTGAATGGTGGTTTAAGGTCTGCAAACCCACAATCAGTGAATACTCGGCCTAGAGGTACGAAGTTTATTGTTTTCCATCCTCTTTTTGGGATTTTGCTGTCTAGATCCAGAATGTCTTACTATTGTATTTTTCCCCTTAAATTCTATTTCCTGAATCATAGTTGCGGATTCACTGGAGTTGATTGATCAAGATTATGTTCTTGTATCTGGACCCCCCATGGATGATTATGCCTCGTCTTCCTTAGCAAGTGCTTCCAAGCCGATCCCTTCTTCATGCAAATCACAGAGCCCTACTCAAACATCCGTAAGTTTAGGTGCTGCATTGACTGCACCGATGCCTATCATTGGCCGAGCTACCAGTAGCAGCTCTCGTATGGGAAGCTTGGGAAGTCAAAGTTCTGCTCCGGGGTCAATGGATATAGAAGATACTTTGGAACAGCCATCTGCAAATTGCACGGCAAGAATTAAGTCATTGCAGCAGTCTGCATCTACTATTACAGAATTAGTAAAAGAGAAGGTAGGTTGATTTTCTGCTGATAGCAGCTAAATGCTTTCTTTTACTATCCAGTAACGAATCTGTGGGATGTTTTCTTTTCTGTTTGGAGGGGGGTGGGGAGAGAAATAAGATATCCGACTATCTGAGATATATTATAAACAAAGAGTGGAGTGGTAAGGTTATTCTCCATGTACGTTATATTTTTCTCATAGAGGAAGCATCTTTTGGAGCCAACTTAATTTTTCAGTCTCCTGGTCAAGACTGAAGGAAGCAAATACCCAATGTACAAAATATATGAGATATTGAGAGCATTGTGATCGAAGAGTGAAGTGTGTTGATGAAGCCAATGTAGCTCGGGGGGCTAGACATTGGTAATGTTATGGTGCACAATGAAGCCTTTTTGGCTAAGTGGCTATGGCATTTCCCAGGAATCTAACTTCCTTTGGCACAAGGTTATTTCGAGTAAACATGGTTCTCACCCATTCAGTTGGATTTCGAACAGGGGTATGAAAGGCACTGCCAGACACTTGTGGAAAGCATTTTTTGAGGGGCTTCTTCTCTTTTCGCTCTTTATTAAGAGTGTGGTGGGGGATGGGATGGACGCTTGTTTTTTGGGAAGACAAGTGGTTGGATGATAGACCCCTTTCTCTTTATTTCCTTGTTTACACCATTTGTCCTCTATGAGACTTCATTCGGTGGCTTCCGTTTTTTCCTCCTTAGGGGCTCCTCTCTGTTTTTTGACCTTGGGTTTTGCCGTCTGTTATCTGATAGGGAAATGTCAGACATTTTGGTTCTTTTATCTTTACTGGGGGATTTCTCTGCTATTTCAGGGAGGAGGGATCTTCGTATTTGGAACCCTAATCCTTTTGAGGGTTTCACATGCAGTTCCTTTTTCTATTGTCTGATTAACTCCTTTTCCTTGGTCTTCCCATCTTCTCTTTGCCATAGAAGGTTAATATCCAAGAAGGTAAATTTTTTTCTGGCAGGTTCTACATTGCAAAGTTAACACCCTGGATCTAATTCTGGAAAGGTCGCCTTCTTTGATAGGTATGTGGTGTTGTATCCTTTGCAAGGGAGTAGCGAAGGACCTCGATTATCTTTTGTGGTTTTGTGATCTTGCTTCGGCAGTCTGGACTTGTTTAGTTTAGTCCTTTGACATTAGCGTGGCTTGACCTAGAGTTTGCAGTTCTATGATCGAGGAGTTGTTGCTTCATCCGCCCTTTAGCAAAAAGGGCCCGTTTTTGTGGATAGCTAGTACTTGTGCATTGTTAGGGAATACTTTTGGGCGAGAGGAACAATAGAGTTTTCAGAGGAGTTGAGCGTTCTAGGGAGGAAGCTTGGTCCCTTGTTAGGTTCCATACTTTCCTTTGGGCTTCGGTGTGTAAGGACTTTTGTAATTATCTGTTGGGTATTATCTTGCTTGATTGGAGTCATTTTCTTTAGTTTGACTCCTTCCGGGGGGTTTTTTTTAAAATTTTTTTTTAATGTCCCTTGTATTCTTTCATTTTTTCCCACTGAAAACTTGGTTTCAAATAAAAAAAAAATTATGATTGAAGAATGGAGTCAAAGGTTATTCCATGTATATGGTCTCTCTTGTAGAGAACATATCTTTTGGAGTCAACACTATTTTTCAGTTTCCTGCTTAAAACTGGAGGATGCAAATAACCAATGTACATAATTGTTACAACATATCATGTTTCTCCCAGTTGTCTAACAAATATCTTCATGTATTTCTGTTTCTTACGCCAAGTGCCCCTGTTTCATTCTTATAATTCCATGCATGTAAGGTTTCGATGGTTAAAAGACTAGTAAGATATTATTCCGTTCCTTATTTATGATATAAGCAAAGTACTTTTATCATTACCTTGCATTATTGTTGGATTAATATTCAAATGAAGTTTTTTCCCCCTTTTTTTTGGATGTCCCTATGTGTGCATAGTCACCTTGTATCATGTAATGCTAAAATCTAATTAAAAGGGCTACATATGGCATAAGAAACTTACAGTGTCATTTATTTAAAAAGATCACTGCAGGTAGACAGCTTGAAGCATTCTCAATTCAGCTTGTTATTCTTGCAATCTGGAAAAAAGCTCTGGACATATGCCATACACAGGCTGCTTCAGCTTTAGAAGGAAGTCCAGGTCAAGGCTCTGCAGAAAGTAGGAGAAGCCTCAACAAGAAGCAAGGAAGTTCTCTTGGAAAGGGATCTCAACTCATTGTTAACTCACATCAGCCAGTGGATATCTCTTCTCAAGTTGAGAGGGAATTTCTTCGGGAAGTTGAATATGCTGAAGAACTTGCTAAGGTTGTTGAGCCTGGTAAGTTTTCGATTGTGAAATTTTCCCACTGATACCGAAAGAGTCTTGTAGGATTATAATTCATTTTCCAGCCCTTGTAGTTAGCTGATCTAAATTTCCAACGTAAAAATATCCACACCAAGCTACAGAACACCCAAATTCAACCATAAAAGTGAGCTGCAAAAGGCCCCAATCCCAAAATTGAAATGCTCAACCCCAAAACCTAAAATAACCACGTAACCATAAAAATCAGTCTTACATTTCAGCGGCAGCCTTCCAGTGTGGAGATGCCAAGAGCAATATGTTCCTTTTAGTATTAATTGGAATATAATGGTGTAGATCTGAGGCATGTCTGATGTAACAGTCTTATAGCCGCAGGCTCAGTTTGTACCCAATCTGCTACAAGTTTTTTTTATTGATATCTATTAGAACTAAGTCTAAATAAAACTTGCATGACTTTATTGATGATACGGCGGTCTTATAAATAGCCACATGTTGAGTACAAGAGAAGATATTAACAAACTAACTAATGAAGTAACAGACTAACTCTTAGTTAGTTAACTCTAAAAGAAAATTACAAACTCCCATCTTGGACAACAAAGACATAAAAGAAGAACAAGGTAAAACCTTTGTAAAAAGATCAGTCGACTGCATCTGTGAACGTATGGGCATCAACTTAATATCTCCTTTCACAACTCGATCACGAACAAAGTGACAATCAAGTTCAATGTGTTTTGTCCTTTCATGAAAAATGGGATTGGAAGCAATATGTATAGCAGCATCACTGTCACAAAACACTAAGGAAGGAGATGAAAAAGGAATTTGTAAGTCTCTCAACAGTTGAGGCAACCAGAGAAGTTCGCTAGACATGGCTACAAGAGCTCTATATTCAGCTTCGGCCGAAGATCGAGAAACTGTTGTCTGCTTCTTGGCTTTCCAAGAGACAAGGGAATTGCCCAAAAAAAATGCAAAAACCAGTAGTTGATTTGCGGGAGTCCAAACACAAACCCCAATCGACATCTGAAAAAACATGAAGTTGAAAAGAAGAAGAAGATTGTAAGAAAATCCCTTGAGCAGGACAACCCTTTAAATATCGCAGAAGGGTATGAACAGCTGCTAAATGTGATTGCTGAGGATGAGCAACATACTTGCTAAGCTTGTGGACTGCAAATGTAATACCCGGCCAACTGATCGTAAGATATAACAACCCACCAATGAGACGACGGTAAGCAGTAGGATCAACCAACAAATCACCAGCGGAAGCTTGCAATTTAATATTCGGATCCATAGGCAAAGAAGAAGGTTTGCAAGCAAGAAAACCGTTATCCTCCAGAAGCTGCAAGATGTAATGTCGTTGGGATAAAAAAATCCCTTTGGAAGATCTGGCAATTTCAAGACCCAAAAAGTATTGTAGTGGGCCCAAGTCCTTAAGCTTAAAGACAACATTAAGATGTTGTTTTAAATGACTGATGTCGGTGGAGGAAGGTCCAGTAATAATGATGTCATCAACCAAGGCTATAAAAGTAGGGCTAGATCCATGCACAAAGAGAAAATAATCCGATTTGGATTGTTTAAAACCAAGAAGCAGTAATGCATGAGAGAACTTATCAAACCATTGCCTAGATGCTTGTCTAAGACCGTAAATGGACTTATGTAGTCGACAAACTAAATGGTCCCCCTTAGATACAACATTATGTTTGTACCCTAAAGGTAAGTCCATATACACTTCTTCTAATAAATCGCCATGTAAAAAAGCATTGTTGACATCTAACAGAAACAACGACCAATCGAAAGAAGCGGCAATGGATAGAAGTACCTTAACCGTGACAAGCTTGGCAACAGGAGAAAAGGTCTTGATATAATCAAGGCCCTCCTGTTGAGTGTATCCTTTGGCCACCAAACGTGCCTTATAGCGTTCGATAGTCCCATCAGCTTTATGCTTGGCCTTATATATCCATTTGCAGCCAATGGAGTGTTGTCCAGTAGGTAAAGGAACTACTGTTCAGGTCTTATTTGCTTCCATTGCATCTAATTCAGCCTTCATTGCTTCACGCCAATGGGCAAAAGGGGCAGCTTGATTATAAAACTGAGGTTCATAAGTAGAAGAGACCATCAAAGTAAAATTCCTGAAAGCAGGAGATAACTTGTCATAAGCCAAAAATTTTTCAATCGGAAATTTAGAACCAGAAGGCTGAAACTCGCTTGAATATAATAGGCTGCAGTGATAATCCCCGAGATAAGAAGGCCGTTTGGATAAGCGAGAAGATCGTCGAATAGCAACCTTAGATGGAGCATCATGAGAAACAGTATTATCAGAAGGAGCAACAACATGATCAGTAGAAGAGTCATCAGTAGTTTCAATGGCAGCATTATCAAAAGCAAGACAAGAAGATTGGCCATCATGTATATGAGACTGTGGCAGACCAAAAAAATCAAAGGAAGTAGGTAGAACTAAATCTGGAAAACAATCCACCACGTCACTGGTAGAAGTAATCTGATGAAAAGGAAAAATCTCTTCATAGAACACAACATCACGAGAGATAAAAAATTTCTTGTTCTGAATATCATACAAACGGTAGCCTTTCATGCCATTTGGATAACCTACAAAAACCGAAGGAATTGCCCTGGGATGAAATTTGGAATGATGTGATGCAAGTGTTGATGCAAAACAAAGAGAACCAAACACCCGAAGAACACTATAATCAGCAAGTTGACCATATAGACGAAAAAATGGAGTCTGCCAATGTAGAACATGAGAAGGTGTACAATTAATGAGAAAGGCAGCCGTTAACACACATTCCCCCCAAAATTGAACTGGTAGACGAGATTGAAAAAGTAGGGCCCGGGCAACATTCAGTAAATGTTGATGCTTTCTTTCAACCACAGAGTTTTGTTCAGGTCATGCAACACATGAAAACTGATGAATGACTCCTTTAGACTGGAAAAAATCGGTAAAGGATAATTCTGGTGCATTATCTGAACGAAAAGACTTGATGCAAGTACCAAATTGAGTCTCAACAAGGGTAAAAAACTTGGGCACAATTGATAAAGCATCAGATTTATGTGTCATAAAAAAAAAACCCAGGTATATCTTGAGAAATCATCAACAATAGTAAGAAAAAACTTATAACCAACATTTGTAGGCGATTGGTAGGGACCTCAAATATCACATTGAACTAAATCAAACAGACTAGATGCCAGATGATTGTTAGATTGGAAAGACAAACGACATTGTTTAGCCAATGGACAAACTAAGCATTTATCAGAACAATCAGTCTTGGGAGAAACAATATGTAAAATATGCTTTAAAGCAAGTAAATGTCTACTAGATGGATGACCAAGACGATCATGCCATTTCGAAAAGGTGCAATCAGTCAAAGATGAACAAACAGTAGCAGAACTGGAATCAGAAACTTGTTTGGAAAACAAAACTCGATTCGGTTGAAGCAGATACAGTCCCTGCCAAAGATTAGCCTTGCCAATTGTCCTCAAAGAGAACCTGTCCTGAATAAGGCAAGAATCACCCAGAAAACTGATCATAAAATTGGAATTGGTAGTCAAGGCACTGATAGAAATCATATTGAATCGAAAAGAAGGCACGAGCAACACATTCTCGAGAACAATATTAGGTGAGATTTGAACACTGCCAATAAACTTCACAAACATACGGCTACTGTTGGGTAATGAGATTGAGATACCCGAAACGGGTGTAAGAGAGATAAAACTGTCCCAAGAATAGCAAATATGGGCAGAAGCCGCAGAATCCTGCATCCACGAATCAGAAGAAGGAGATGCAAAAGAGGAAGAACATGTACTTGCGACATGAGTAGTATCAGAGGATCCGGTAGCATTAGAATTTGTTTTAACGATAGCCAGATGTGATTGGAGCATGGTTAACAGACTTTGACATTGGTTAGTTGTCAAAGCATCAAGAGGAGCAGATGTGGTAGCGGAAGACGAAGTAGGCAAGGCCTCAGACTTGGACGAACTAATCTTCTGATTAGTACGATATCCAGGGGGATATCCGTGGAGCTTATGGCATCGATCGACAGTGTGTCTTTGGATGCCGCAATGAGTACAAAGAGGACGATCTTTCTTCTTAAATCCAATAGTAGAATGTCGAGAGGAATTAGAACCAACGTAGGTACTTTTAACAAGAAGAGCAGAAGCATTCTGAATCGGTGCACTCTGGATCAGAGGGGGAATTGCGCGCTGCTTGACCTCTTGAACAACTAGAGAAAAGGCACGGTTAATCGTAGGTTCTGGTTCCATCAGGAGTAGTTGAGTACGAATCTGACTAAAAGACTCATTGAGCCCCATGAGAAATGACATAACGTGTTCAGTTTGAAAATATGTGGCAAGATTCTTCACGCCACCACAAGTACAGCGTCCACACGAGCAAGAAGGACGATACGAATTCAATTCGTTCCATAATGTTTTCAATTTCGCATAGTATGTCGTGATGGAACTCTGATCTTGAACAAGGTTTGATAATTCTCGGCGCAATTGAAACACGCGAGGACGATTCTTCCTCTGATATCGCTCCTGCAGATCTAGCCAAATCTCCCAAGCAGAATTGAAGAAATTGACGCTGGTAGAAATTTCTTTAGACAGAGAATTAAGGATCCAAGCGGTAACGACGCTATTACATATGATCCAAGAATTCAACAATTCTCCAGTAGGTCGAGGAAGAGATCCATCAACAAAAACAAACTTGTTCTTGACCGTAAGGCCAATTGTCATAGCTTGACTCCATGAAGTGTAATTTGTTTCCGTCAACAAATTGGAAACAAGAACGATGCTGGTGCTATCAGATTGGTGGAGATAATATGGGTTGGCGTACAATACAAGAGCGGAGGAACCAGAGGGTTGAACCGTTGAAGAAGATGAAGACGGAACGGAAGAACTGGAAGGATTTTCAGATGCGTTCTCAGCCATGGAGGAGTGAAGGATGCAAGACGACTTAGGAAAATTTGGAGAGGATATTCACTGATACCATATTAGAACTAAGTCTAAATAAAACTTGGATGACTTTATTGATGATACGACAGTCTTATAAATAGCCACATGTTGAGTACAAGAGAAGATATTAACAAACTAACTAATGAAGTAACAGACTAACTCTTAGTTAGTTAACTCTAATAATATCAATATTGCAAGTATATACAACAGTCAAATCAAGAGGCAAGTTTACTCAGTTTTGTTATGCACGGTTGCAGGTAATACCGAAATGCCAGATGCAATAGAGACAGTATTTCAATCCGCCCTAGCTTTTGGGAGGCATGGAGGCGTGAGTACTTACATCATTATATTCCTAATTTGCATGAATTTGGGATCATCAGTTGCGCTGTTTAATCTGTAGAATATCAAAAATCATTCTTATTATGATATCATCATCGTGTTCCTTGTGATAATATCAGTTGACTGATTTCTGGATGTAATATGACGACTGGCACAGGTTGAGGAGCTCATGGGTGAAATGGAAAGTGCAGCTGGCTTGTATTCAAAATCTGCACAATTACTGGTTTTCCTTCTCGTGGAAGCACCATCTCTCATTCTAAACCCACCATTTTCTCTAACAAATTCGGACCGATACCGGTTGCGAAGTTACATTGATATTCTTAGTAACAGGCAAGGTTACTTGAGGTCGCAACGGTTGGCTCTTTTGAAGTGCGAGAATCAGCAAAGCCCTCCCTGAAAAAAGAAGCCAAAATTTTTGTATTTGTTCAGCAATGAGCAGTATGTAAAATCATTTCTTTGTACAGTGTAACATTATTCTTTGAGTGATAGGGAGGAAGTGGTGGCTGTGTATCTTGGGGTGATTGGATCTCTGCAGGACTGTAACGGAACGCTCGACTCTTGTATTACATGGTGTTCACATTCATTTCATCTCTCTTGTCTCGGCTGTGTTTCATTTCAGGTACATAACATCGCAAAAACTCACTTCAATTTCAACAATTCTTTTATAGAATTTTCAGTGAAAACTTTTGCATCATTTAAATTTGAAATTTTTATGAACAATGTATATAACAAAAATGTTGAATTACAAGTTTAATTTATGAACTTTTAAGTTTGTGTCAAACCAGCCTTTAAACTTTAAAAAGTGTTTAATATGTTCTTGAACATTAATTTTATTTTATTTTTTATTTTTTATAATTTATTTTTTATATATATTTTTTAAATCTTATAAGTTTTTTTAATTTTTAAAAGTGTCTAATAAGTTCTTAAACTTTTGATTTTGTGTTTAATAATTTTTTGAACTTTCAATTTTGTCTAATAGATTATGGACCTATTCTAAAATTTTAAAAATCTACTAATCTATTGGACACATAATTGAAAGTTTAATGTCATATTAGACACAAAATTTAATTATATGTCTAATAGATTCGTTAAATTTAAAAAAATGTTGAATATATCAAAGATCTATTAGACAGAAAATTGATAGTTGATTATTTGACGTTTTTAAAGTTTAGAAATGTATTAGAACACAAATATGAAATTTTTGGGACTCAACTTGTAATCTAATCCATGAAAATATAAACTTATAAAATTGATAGTTGATCTATTTGACATTTTAAAGTTTAGAGATGTATTAGAACACAAATATGAAATTTTTGAGACTAAACTTGTAATCTAATCCATGAAAAAAAATTCTCAATTACATCAATGAGGTTGGAAAAGTGGTTCTCTTAACAATAGGTGAATTGTAATGGGTAGCAAAAAATATTTGGATATTTGTAAATATAGTCATGGTTTTTTAGATTTGTAAATATAGCAAAAAAATTTAAAATTTGATTTTCGTTTTTTTATTAATCTAATTTTACTTTCATTGGTGTATCGACATGTATATCAGTAGTATCTCTGATATACTTTATATTTGTATATCAATCAATTGATATATACTTAAAACGAAGTATATTAGTAGTATATTACTAATATACTACTGATACATTCTTTTTAGGTGTATCAATTAAATGATATACTCTATATATATATTCGTAGCATATTAGAGATATTTTTCATATTGGTATATCACAGATATACTTCATTTTAGATATGTTCATTTCACTGATATATTTAACATTGAGTATATCAATGAAATAAACATATATCATATGCGAGTTACTGATATGCTCTTAATCAACTTCATATAAGTATATCAATAATATATTAATGATATACTCTATGTTAGGTATATTGTTGGTCTATCAACAGTATATCACTGATAGACTACTGACAAACTTCATATTGAATAATGCTAATGGGAAATAAAGTATATCAGTAGTGCACCAATGATATACTTTATATTATGTAGATATCATATGTGAGTTACTGATATACTCATGATCAACTTTATATAAGTATATCAGTAGTATATCAATGATTTATTCTTTATTAGGTATATCGTTAGTCTATCAGCAATATATCATTGATAGACTACTGATATACTTCATATCGAAAAATGCGTGTGAGAAATATAGGGATATTTTTGACTTTTCGCTCCGTCCATTTGAGCGGAGCCTTTTTTTCTTGCTATTTTTGTAAATTGGATAAATTGCAATTTTTGTATCTTTTCTTGCTACTCATGCAAGTGACCCTTAACAGTACCATCTGCCTCAAATCTCACGTTTCCATTCTAAAATGTAAAAAATTTACATGCGGAAAAGAATAGGATTTGCTACAGAATGACTGTTTCAGTTACAACGCCAAAATTGTAGTTCAATTTAACAGGTCAAATTTCAACCTCGATAATATTCTAAAAAGAAAAAAAATTGCAACAAGCTACATAAAAATAAATATACAGACAAAAATAATTTTTGTTTGAGTTTTCTACGGACAGCAACTGCTTTTTACAATAAAAAAGTAATCGTTATATATAATGTCAAATGGTATTTGCTAGTTAGGAATTGGGATGCTTTCTTTCAATAATTATTAAGAATCTATGTCAACTAGTTTACTATTAAATTAACAGCAGGCAGAATTGATGATTTATATAATTCTGTACATATATTTGTTTAACTCATAATTAGAATAGTTTATTGATGCATAAGAAACTTGCAATTGTACTCATTATATCATTTGTCACTATATTAAATATGATTTATATAATTCCGTACATATATTTGTTTAACTCATAATTAGAATAGTTTATTGATGACATAAGAAACTTGCAATTGTATTCATTATATCATTTGTCACTTTATTAAATATGATTCAATATATATCAACATATTAGCCAATTGAAAATAATTCAACCAGATAAAATATATATCATCGACTAAAAGATTAGAGGTTTGAATCTTTCATCTCACATGTTAGTTGAACTAAAAAAATATCCATAATAAAATATTATCTAGTAAACTTTTTCAAATGTTTTTAAAACGTGCAAAATGCACGAAGAAATTGTTATAATCCATTTATTTTTAACAAAAACATAAGACCTAGGTCTATTTAAGAACAATTTCATCTACGTTTTGTATATAAAAAATTATTTTACCTTTTAAATCATAGTGAAATTTCAAAAAACAGAAAATCAAAATTTCTAAAAAATATTATTTTAACCTTCAAGGGATCTGACTTAAATGCCCTTCACTTTCACGTTTCTAGAAAACAAAGATGACGTACTAAAAAGATCTTAGTAAATAATCTTATTTCGAACAATATAGTAATCATTTACCAACACATGTCCTAAAATATATATATATATATATATATTTTCATCAAGTGGCTCAAGTGGATGGTCAAGTGGAGTAGTACTTTTCCCACCTATTTTGACAAGTTGAACCGATTTAAAGTTCTAGTTTTGAATTTCTTTCACTCCATTATCTCTCAAGGAAAGAAATGATGAATAGCATTTGCAAGTATAATGTTGCAAACAAGAAATGATGCACCCTAAGTTAACACGCGTAAAGAGGGAGAAAAGAGTTTTTATTAATATCAAAATAATCTCTCAATATGATAATACATCCCTCAAGTATATATATAGATAGGATTAATGACTTAACAAATACAACTGCAGATAGCAAACTTCTAACTAAGTAACTGAATATTACATTAGTTATTTATTTAATACTTCCCCTCAAGTTGGAGTGTGAGTATCAAAATCTCCCAACTTGCCCATTAAGGATGTCAAAATAGAGGATGACAAGGCTTTAGTAAACATGTCTGCAAGTTGCATTTGTGATCGTATGGGAAGGAGTTTCAGAAAATCCTTCAATGATCTCGTTTCATACAAAATGGCAATCGATCTCGATATGCTTTGTTCATTCATGAAAAGTAGGATTTGATGCTATACTGATTGCGGCCTAATTGTCGCAATATACAAGGGTGGGCAAATAGCAAGGAACATGTAAATCAAAAAGCAGCTAAGCAATCTAAATTAACTCATGATCGCTGCTTATCGCTACACGCAAGTGCATGTGATCGAAATAATAAAGAAACTGGAAGTATTCCAAAGTATCGTACCCAAGGGAATGGGGTTTAATAAAATTAATTTTAGTTGTCACAAAATCGTTGACAAATTGCAAGTTAAGGTAACCGAGGGTGAAAATGATTTTAGAGGTGTTTTGACTAAAATAAAATTATTTGAAAATTCAATGGAAATGAAAAAGGGATTCAAGTTGCTAATGCCCATTTGGAAAGAAAATGCAACAAGAAAGCAATTGCAATCGTAGCTAACTCAAGAACTAAGTAAACCGAATTCAACTCCTATTCGACATTCTATGAAGTATCTTTAGGAGACTAAGTGATTAAACCTATATTTCTATGGCTAATCTAACTTAGATATTTTTGCGCACAATTTTAGTGGTTTTAGAGTCTCGCCCTATGTCTAGGGTCGATGTTTCAGACTTATGTCTAAGCCTTTTCCTCCATTGCTTTTGCGACATCCGCTTCCCTTAACCCTTTCGGTATTAAGTGATAGCTTGACAAGCAACACTAGATGGCCAACTAGGTTTACCCAACAATTAACTCACCAAAAGCAAACTAGAGTTCAAGAATTAGCTAGATTGTTTTTACTCTCGAGCTTTACATCTTTCCTCTAGGGCATTCACAAACTTGAATCCCAAAGGAAATTTAGCTCTTCATGATGGAATAAATTGAAAACAATAAATGTAAAGTATTAAAATTCATTGGTACAATCAAGGTAAACAATGTAATCAAATTGCAAATACAAAGCAATTAGTAGCTTAAAGAAACAATGTCAAAATTTCAAAATTCAAATAACAGAAACAAAATGTGCTGAAATTGAAAACAACCCAGTAGCTAATTAAAATTCAAATAACAGAAGCAAAATTGCAAAGCTAGCAAAAATCCAATAAGAACTCAACTATCCTAAAAACCCATTCCTTTCGCATCAATCGAACAAGAATTTTGTTCATAACCACATCCAATTCTTATGGAGATGCGATTAAGAAAAGGATTCTGGATTGAGGTGTAGAAAAATTCAATACAAAACAGCAAATAAAATGAAAGTAGAAAAAAATTGCAGTCGGTGAAGAAAATCCATAAACATAAACGAAAATTCTTCCAAAATTGAGCTCAATCGAATAAGTAATTGTTCATAACCAACACCAACTCTCGTTGTGATGGGATTGAGGAAAAGATTCGGACTAAGATGTAGAAGAAATGAATACAAACAACAACAAAAAAAACTAAAAATGAAAAGTGCAGAAAGTAAGGAAACCCAAAAAACGTGAACGAAAATCTTCTCCAATCGAGCTCCATTTGTTCGACTTCTTTGTTCAATATTTATAGGGATCTCATGCTAGGGTTTCCCTCTTGGTTGATGGACAATCATGGCTAATCATCTTGCTGAATTCGTGGGTCAATTTTCCTTCAAAATCCCAAAATTCTCGTTTTTTACTTAAAATCCAGATATGCCAGATTGCAATTGCATAACAATTGCACTGTAGTTGCATTCCATGAAAATCCTGCATCAAAACATTAAGTAAGTGTGGATTTTTTTCTTCTTTTGTTTTCTTTTCTCAACTTACTTAATTTAAAGGTCTTCCATCAATCATGTGATTAAATTCAAACATTTTTTTTTATTTTTTATGAAATAATATGAATAAAAATCACAAATATAACTAAGTTTAAAGGCCAAATAATCCTCATGAATGAGAATTATCAACTCACTAGTAATGAAAGCAAGGGCCCTGTACTCTGCCTCGGCAGAAGATTGTGATACGGTTGGTTGCTTTTTAGATTTCCATGAAACTAAATGGTTACCCATAAAAACATAGAAACCAGAAACTGATCGTTTGGTATTTAAACAAGCTGCCCAATCAACATCGACAAAAGCTTTGAGTTGAAAATTCAAACTTGGTCGCATCAAAATGCCCTGTCCTGGTGCACGTTTAAGATATCTCAAAAGATGATGTGCAACATGTAAGTGTTGACTGGTAGGTTGCTTTAAGAATTGGCTCAAATGATGCATCGAAAAAGAAATATTAGGATGAAAAATTTGCAAATAAAGCAAACATCCTATCAATCTTCTATAATAGGTTGCATCTTTAGAAGATAAAGGTGTACCGCCTTCCTTTGAAAGTCGGACATTAGGATTCTTAGGCAAAAAAGTTAGTTTAGCATCAAGAAATCCAATATCTTCAAGGATTTGGAGACAGTACTTCCGTTGAGAAAGAAATAATCCACGTTGAGACTGAGATAACTCAAGGTCAAGGAAGAACTTAACAACACCCGGATCATTGAGCAAAAAATGTGACCAAGAATAATGGCTTTGATAGATTCAATTTTTGGTGGTGAAGGGCCAGTTACCAAAATGTCATTGACATACACGAGTAATGCAACAAAACTACTACCATTTCCTTGTGTGAATAAGGAATAGTTATATTTGGACTGGATAAAACCATACCCTAAAAGAGCATTAGAAAATTTGGTAAACCATTGTCGAGAGGCTTGCTTCAAACCATATATAGATTTGTTTAGGCGACAAACAAGTTTCTCCTCCTTAGTAGAAGAATGAGAAACTTTATATCTCAATGGTAGAGACATATAGACTTCCTCAAACAAGTCACCATTAAGGAAAACATTGTTGATGTCCATTTGGGCAAGTGGCCAATTGAATGAAGTGGCTAAGGTTAAAATTACTTTAATAGCTACAATCTTAGCTACTGGTGAAAAAGTATTAAGAAAATAGACCCCCTCTTATTGATTATATCTTTTGGCTACAAGTTGAGCTTTGTATCTATCAACAATGTCATCGGGTTTATATTTGATCATGTACACTCATTTGCAACCAATAGTTTGTTGTCCAATCGACAAAGAGACAATAGACCAACACTACAACATTTTTCATTTTTCTCGATGCAAAAAAGCGTTGGGAAAAGTCTTGGCCAACGAAAATATTAATTTCGTCGGCATAGTGTTAGCTCTTAGAATAAGAGCTATGATTGAGCTTTTAATGCATTTGTTCATTGATATCTTATGCATTTTTACTATTTTAGCTTTTAGAAATCCCATGATTTGGTGCTTTCATGTATTAATTGTCACAAAGTAATTGTGAAGTACCTTTAGGCCATTGAAGTGCATTTCCTTGTTGAATTATATTATTTTGACCTTACAGGAGGTTTTGGTAGGTTAAAAATGGCTAAGCGTGGAAAGCTAAGATTTGGAGTACTGGGCTATATAAATGTTGAAGGATCAAGTTTGCTGGAACATTTTCTGATAGTAGAGTACAGATTAGGCACGTGTGAGATATTTCATTAATTGAGCTGGACACTTTTTGCCACGTGAGCTGCTGAGAACCAATGAGAAGCCACCAGACCTCCTTGCCTTGTCTATTCAACCCTTATTTCAATAAGGAAAGGATATAAAAGCTTGCATTACCGTTTAGACTTGGGGAAGAGAGACAACTTTGGGGAGAATTTTGAGAAAGGAGAAGAAGACCCACATTGGGAGGTGTTCCTCTTTTGGAAGGGAGCTGGAACCATCAAAGAAGAGGTTTTGGAGCTTTCCCCATCTGTTATTTCTTCCCTTTTCTTTTCTATTGTATTGTTTTACATTGTAACTAGGGTTTTTAATTATGTTGGGAGTTGTAATCACTGTTTTATTGCTTTCTTTTATGCTTAGTATGAACTAATCATCCTTGGGGTGAGAATTAGGGGATATTATGTTGATTCAAGTTTAATGAAAGAGTAATTTCTAGCAATTTCTGAACTCTTATGCTTTGTGTTTTACTGTTTAGCTGAGATTTGTTTGGCCACCTCATCTTAGCATTGTTTATTCCAACTTGGGAAAGAGAAGAGTAAACTGATTTCAAAGCATAACACTAGTTCTGATTAAGAGTTTGCTCTAAGGTGATTGAGGAGATTAGAGATAGTCACTCACCTAGTGTTTACAGTTAGGAGCTAATTTAGGGTGTTTAGTGGGAATTAATCATCCATTTGCGAGAAAATCTGGGAAGATGCCTTGAGTTTAGCTGTTTTGGGTGTTGAAGCAAGTTTAGAGCTCCAACATTAAGTTTGATGAAGCATAATTTCACCCCTAATTCAATCCCCTTTTTACTGCTTTGGTTTAAACTTGTGTTACTGCCTTTATTGTCTATTTAGCTATTGAAGCATACTTTTAAGCATTTTGTTTACTTTATGTCATTTAAGTTGAGTTGCACAAATTTATGTTGATTACTTATCACCTCACTAAATCCAACCCAAGCATTGTAAATTTCATTTAACTAATCCCTGAGGAGAACGATATAAAAATACTTATCACTTGCTGCATTAGACTGTGTATACTTGCACATTTAGGGTGTTTCCATTCTGAAATTGCATACACTCTGCTAAGCAACACATAGAGTTGTCGGGAAAGCTACTACCCGACGAAAATGGCGTTGCGTCGGGAAAAAGTTTCTCCCAACGACCAATGTACGCGTCGGGAGAAGTTTACTTTTGCCGACGCAATGTGCGTCGGCAAAACTGTAAATCCTACTTTTTTCTCTCAGTTATTTATTTATATACTACTTGATAGTTCATTTTAGTATCATGTTAAAACAAAAAATAATATCATAAGAAACAACAGTATTGAAATGCAATAATTTGATTACAAAATATTCAATATCTACTTGTATTAGAGTTTGAAAGAAGAAAAAAAATACATCGGAAAGAAAACAATTAATTTTGAAGGCTTCAATTTTCGTCTTCGTCCTTATTTTTAGAAAATAGGTATTTAAGTTTACACAACTACAAATCTGAAAAAAAAAATAATGTGAATTTTTAAATATAAAACAAAAAATAAAATAAGGTGCCTATAGTGAAACTAAAACAAAAAGAGTCTAAGTGTCATTTTGACTCTCAAAGAAATTTAGAAAGTGCTTAAAGTGAAACTTAAGCACACAACCAACCCTTCAATGCTACAAAAGTGTCTTAAAAGTGCTTAAGTATACTTTGAGGCAAAAAATAACTCAAAACGACCTAAAAGTATCTACTTTGCCCCTTAGAACCTATAAAGTGGTCAAAAAGTGACTAAAAAGAGTTTAAGTGTCATTTTGACTCTTAAAGAAACTTAGAAAGTGCTATAAGCACACAACCAACCCTCCGATGTTACAAAAGTGTCTAAGATGGTTAAGCATATTTTGAGGCGAAAAGGTAACTCAAAACAACCTAAAAGTGTCTACTCTGCCCCTAGAAACCTACAAAGTGGCCAAAAAGTGCTTAAAAATAGTATAAGTCTCGGTTTAACTCTCAAAGAAACCTAGAAATTAAAATACTTACTTTTTATGCTCTCAAAGTAGAAATGATCTAAGTCTGAATGTTAAATAATTTGTATTTCTACAAGTTATTTGGTGGGGAGTCAAAATCTTTCACTTTTGATCGATTATATAATAATCTGTTGAGCTATGGGGACGTTATTAACCCACGAACTATATGATCTTGGATATCGTATTTCTATTCTATTTTTATATTCATTTTAGATTCCATTGCCAAAATTTGTTTGGTTTTATTATATAGAAGGCACACTATAATGATAAAGCCGCCGACCACGGCAAGTGGCAAAGGATAAATATGGCGTAACCCTCATCCACAGGCAAGTTCTCATGTAAGATGTTCCAAATATAATTATTCTGCCTCGCCAGCCATGTCTGACGTTGTACCTTAAATTTTTATTGGTTTTAATATTTGGCGCTTCGTGGCGGCCATTGACCCCAAAAAGACCAAATTCAATGTCCCTACGCTAAAAACTTCAACATCTGTGTCAAGTAATCTTCCTCCACAGAACAAATCCCATCCAATTTCTATTCCAAAATTAGCTTCTGAAACTGATCAGAATGTTTGTTTCTTATCTGTTTATCTCTTTGCTTCTCGCATCCTCCACCGCTTGGACGGCGGCTCCGGCGGGGTTGCGGAGGCTGACTCCGGGAAACTACATAGCCGTTGAGGACGCGAATCAGTTCCTAATCTCTCCAGATGGGACATTTTCATCTGGGTTTTATCGTGTGGGCAACAATTCGTATTGCTATTCAATATGGTACACAAATAGCTTCGATAAAACTGTCGTATGGATGGCCAACAGAGACAAACCAGTGAACGGAGAGAAATCTAAACTGACCCTCAACGTCGATTCCAATTTGGTTTTGACCGATGCGGATGGCACAGTCATTTGGTCCTCCGACACACTTTCTGACGGTGAAATCGAACTTCGACTTCTCGAAACTGGAAATCTCGTAGTGAAGAATCAATCAGAAAATTTCATTTGGCAGAGCTTTGATTCTCCATTGGATACTCTCCTTCCAGAGCAACGGTTTCTCAAGAATTCAACTTTGATTTCAATGCAAAATCGAGGTACATATTTATCAGGCTTTTATTACTTCAAATTCAACGACTACAATGTATTGAATCTTTTATACAACAGCCCTTCACTTTCCGGTATCTATTGGCCTGATACTATGGTAACGGTTTTCGTGAATGGTCGATCTCCTTATAATAGCTCTAGAATTGCAATTCTAAACAAGATGGGAGGCTTTGAATCGAGTGACATATTGACATTTAATGCTACGGATTATGGGGTTGGTCCGAAGAGGAGATTAACGATTGATTATGATGGAGTTTTGAGATTGTATAGCCTCGATGAATCAACTGGCAACTGGACGATCTCGTGGCTTCCTTCCGGTGCACGTATAGATGCTTGTATGGTTCATGGGTTATGTGGGGAATATGGAATTTGTGAATATGACCCATTACCGACTTGTACTTGTCCTTCCGGTTTCGTTAGAAATGATCCTTCAGATTGGACCAAAGGGTGTAAACCACTTGTAAATTTGACGTGTGATTCTTCAAAAGAAATGGATTTTATTGCCCTTCCTAATACGGATTACTTTGGTCACGATTGGGCTTATAGACAAGAAGTCTCCCTTGAAACGTGTAGGAATTTGTGTCTTAGTAGCTGCGAGTGCACTGGATTTGGATATGCACTCGATGGCACGGGACAATGTTATCCCAAAACTGCTCTTCGAAATGGGTATCGAAAGCCCGACACTGTTGTGCTTATGTTTATTAAGGCTACGAAAGGCGAGTCATTAAGGCAACAACATTCCAAGGATTTGAATTGCTCGGCTTCACAAATTGTTTTTGGCACCGATCATGTGTATGCAGAAGAGAGTAATAAGTTTCGATATATGGGGTTATTAATTGGAGTGGTGGTTGCCGTTGGGATTAGTGAACTCATTTTTGTTGGTTTTGGGTGGTGGAATGTCTTTCGGAAGAAGGTAAATGAAGAGTTGGTTAATATGGGTTACATTGTTTTGGCCATGGGGTTCAAAAGATTCTCATATGCTGAATTGAAGAGAGCGACTAAAAACTTCAAGCAAGAGATAGGGAAAGGAGGGTTTGGAACCGTTTACAAAGGAGAGTTGGATGATGGAAGAGTTGTGGCGGTGAAGAGATTAGATGGCGTTTTACAAGGGGATGCAGAATTTTGGGCTGAAGTTAGCATCATTGGAAAGATCAACCACAGAAATTTGGTGAAATTGTGGGGTTTTTGCGCTGAGAAACATCATAAAATGTTGGTTTATGAATATGTGCAAAATGGGTCTTTGGACAAACTTCTATTCTCTGATTCTTCTCAAGTATTAGGATTGGACCAAAGATACGAGATTGCAGTTGGAACAGCAAAGGGTTTATCGTATTTACATGAAGAATGTCTTGAATGGGTTCTTCACTGCGACGTCAAGCCTCAAAATATACTTCTTGACGAAGCTTTGGAGCCCAAAGTAGCTGATTTTGGAATGTCAAAGCTTTTTCGAGAGATCAATGAAAGTGGGTTCTCAAAGGTGAGAGGAACAAGAGGTTATTTAGCTCCAGAATGGATGATGAACCTTAAAATTGATGCAAAAGCCGACGTTTACAGTTATGGAATTGTTCTCTTGGAACTCATCAGTGGAAAGAATGCATATGGTTTTCAATCGTCCACTATTATCAAAGATGGTGGAAGCACAGATCTGGTGAAATGGGTAATGAAAGTTGCAGAGAAAGGTAAGGTTGAGAAAGTGATGGATCCAAGATTGAAGGTGGAAGAAGAAGATAGAAATATTGTTGAAATATTGTTGAAAGTGGCTCTGCTATGTGTGAGGGAAGATCGAAACACGAGGCCTGCAATGAGTAGAGTTGTAGAACTCCTTACCGGCTACGAAGAACCGAGCCCATATGAAGATGTTTATGATCGAAAAAATTATTCCGAAAGCATCTAATAGTTGTAAGAACTTTTTATGCAGTAATCTCCCTACCCTCAATCATTCAATTATTAATAATGAGGAGAGAAAAAATATAAATAGGAGAGAAAGATGAAAAATATTCTCTCCTAGATGTAAACAATTGAATAATGGGAGCATGAAGATTCTTACATCTCAAGTGCGGTCAAGTATATTTTTCATTACTATTACGTTTTTTTTGTCAACCAACTTCTTTTATATTTGAAAGTTTAAATTTCCACCTTATAAAAGAAATTATTTTAATTCCTTTTTTTTTTTTACTAATATTCAATTTTAGTAAGTGGGAGAATAAACTATTCCTAAAGTATTTCTCCAATGTTTCCTTTTTTGAATATGTATAGTGAGAATGGGATGAATTAATGTCTCTCTCTGTTGACTATTCGACCAATAACATTATAAATTTTTTTTGACATGACCAATAACATGATAATGGAGAAAGTTTGTTGGAGTTTTTGTCTATATTCCTAATTCCAGGTCATGAAAGAAAAGAAAATAGCTACCAAAGAAAAGAAGACAATGATGTGAACAATGAGAAAAAAAATTATTCAGCCCCCAGAAATGAGTATTATACTACAATAAACAAGTGGCCATTGATTCATTTAATCAAGCTTTAGAATGTAGCTTTCTTGTTGCCCTACATGTGAGATGTCATTCATAAATTGATTTGAAACTAAGATTCTAATTTATTAATATCAAACTATTATTGATCCAAAAAAAGTTGAGTTATTTAATTTTATAAATATATATATATTTTTTTAACAAAACGCTCTTAGATTAATGTCAATCTTGTGTGCTCTATACTTCTATAAAATCTAATTTTCTTTTTCTTAATGGCCATTAATCCAAAAGAAAAAAAAAATAGTTCAGTCTTGCATGTATAGATTATAAGAGAACTATTTCTTGGTTTTCATAGATGGAACTTTTTCTTTTAGGTTTCACACAAGATTTGGGAAACAATTCCTTTCATATTCAACATGGTTGCAAAACGTTGGCACATTTTCATTTTCTTAAACATCTTGCTTGGAAAAAATAGACAAGTTACAAGAAAGAGAGAATTAATGAGAGAATTTATTTACCTCAACTTCTCTAATAATCTAAATGATATAGAGCAGTATTTCAATGGATTGATGAAACACACAACTTCTTTGAAATAAATTAAACAACATATAGAGATGAAGATTCAAGCCATTAATCTTTTGAACGAGAATATATGTCTTAACTAATTGAATTATGCTCAAGTTGACACTTATTTTGAATTCTCATCTAGATATACATAACCCAATTTTGTTTCATGAACTATGGTGTAAATGTAGGAAAGTTCTAGATCTTGGCTGCTTTTATTTTTTGATTTTGGGCTCTACTAGGCTTCGATCTTGTTTCATGTAGTCTATTATTTCAGGCCCGTTTCATGTAGTCTGTTATTTTGGGTCTGTTTCTTGTAGCCTACTATCTTTCATGAAAAATTAGCTTGGTCTAATTGTTTTTACCCATTTTGACCCTTATTTCAATTTGAATCTTCTATTAGGGATTTTTAATTTTAATGTAAGCGGTGGAGGGTGGTTATAATTTAATTTAAAACCCTAACAACTATTCTATATTATTTTAATTTTTTTGAGAGCTAAAGTTTATATTAGGAAAAAAAATCAATTTATACTCCTGAACTTTGGGGATTATATATCACTTAAACCTCAAACTAATAATTATATCAATTACAATACTAAAATTTCATAAGTGAATCAATTTAGACCATTTGTTAGAATTTTGTTTTAAAATCGTTAATACATAATTTTCACACGTGTATAAAACTTCTTAAATGCAGAGATTACTGTAATATTAGAGAGAAATATTAGAATCAAATAGATAACAACAATTTTCATTAATATGAGTGATTTTTCATCTTCTCATCTTCATCTATTTTCTCTACATCTTTAGGAATAATTACGCAAAAATTATTCTTGTTACTTTGGTAGGATTTTGGGAGGATAATAGTTTTATTTAGGTGATTTTGAGTTGATTTTAAATAGAATCAAGTAAAAATAGTTGTAAATCACTAACGAATGGTCTAAATTCATTCACTAGGGTTTAAATTAATACAATTATTAGTTTGGAGTTTTACTTGATACAACCTATTGCTTTAACTAGAGTGGAATTAATTTTTGCAATTAAGTACTCCAAATGTGCAAGTATACACAGTCTAGTGCAACAAGGGATATATAAGTATATTTATATCGTTCTCCTCAGGAATTAGTCCAAGAATTTTACCAAGCTTGAGCTCACTTTTAGTGAATAAAGGGGTAACCAAACAAAAACAACATTCAAGGGGTTTTTAAAGAAATAAAACAAGACTAACTTATCAACAACAAAGTTGAAATAGAAGACAAAGAAGCAAAATAGATAGAATAGCAAGTAAAATCACTTAGAGTTAAAAGCAGGCTTGGATTAGGTTACTCTATACTGTTCTGAGACTAAATTGCTAAAGCAAAAGTCATGCAAACTCACACTACACAAAATTCTAACACGGGATCTTCCCAGATTACCCAGATTTGTAGCTAAATTCCCATTTAAACTACCTATTTTTACTCAATACTTTGTGTACTTTAGGTGGGTGATTATCCCTAACCTACCTAATTCACTGCAAGCATGCTTGTAATCAGTCCTAAAGTGAATTTAAGCAATCGGTTTCCTTTTTCCCAAAAGTCAAGAAAATAGTGAAGGAGAAAGCTAGTCAAACTCAATCCAAACATTAGCATTAAAACAACTTAAATTCAGTATAAATGTGCACAAAAATTAACTCAACTCAAGCCTCGTTACAATATAGAGGTCCCTAATCCTTGCCTTAACAACTTAGATCATAAAGACAAAAATTAAACTACTAGAAAGCAAAATCAAATCCATTACAAAGGAGTTCTACACTAGAGGAGCAAAGAAGAAGAAGAAACAGTAAAGAGAGAAGAAAAATCTATTTGGGTAGCTTCCAAAGGTCTCCCTCCTTTGTCTTCAGCTCCTTTTCCAATGCAGATAGACCTTGTAACAACCTCTTCAGTCTTTTAGCACTTTGGAAGAAAGAAGGAAAAAGAAAACAAGCATGCATGAAAATGCAACATGCAAAAGTAAAGTTCAAATGTATTTCTTGATCGACTTGATTGAATTTTGAGGACGAAATTCTTAAAAGGTGGTAATATTTTGTAAGACCCAATTTTGAACTTTTAGTATTTATATGACATAATGGTTATTTGATTTTCAAATGTCTTGAAAGAGGAGAAGTTTGGAATAAATTAGAAGTAAAAGGAAATTGAAACTTATGGTTATAGGGTAAATTTTGTTAAAAAGAAAAAGGAAAGAAAAAAAAAGTAAAAATATGTATGGTTTTGGTGTATTTTGAAAAAAAAGGAAAAAAGAAAAAAAGAGATAAATTAGAGAATTATGAGAGGCACGTGGGTGAAACTTATTTCAGAAGCTTTTGTGTAGTTAAAAAAAATAATAAAAATAAAAGAAATAATGTGTGGCTTCAAAGAAGCCACACACATGCATATTGGATAGATTGCAAGCCACATGCATTGTTTTGGATGTTTAAAAAAAAAAAGAAAAAGAATAGAGAAGGAGGATTGGCTTTTGGGGAAAGAAAAAGAAAAAAGAAAAAAAAAACAGAGAGAGTTGGAGAGAACGGGAGAGGTGATTAGCACAGGAGAGAAGGGTCGTCAAAGAAGTGTGATAAAGTTGAGAAGGCATTGGAAAACGAATTGAGGAGGCTTATAGGCAAAATTTTCAAGCTTGGTAAGTGAATTTTGACTTTTGTAAGCCATTTTCCAAGGAAAATAAATATGAGTTTTCTTTCCTTTGTTTGTAAATATGTTATGGATGCTTCAAAATCATATTAGAGCAAGACTAAGGTTTAATTATGATGTTAATTGATTGGTAGAAAATGAAGGCAAATGAAATTTGAGTTTTTGCAATGTTGAATTTTGGAGGTGATTTAAGGAGAAGAAAGAGATTAGCCATAACATTAGATTAAAATATCAGAAAGGATACTTGAACTTGTGTACTTAAGGGAATTAAAAGAAAAGAAAAGATGTGCTGGAAGTGTGGGCTGGAAAAAGAAAAAAAGAAAGAAAGAAAGAAGAATAAGTAAAAAAAAAGAAAAAAAAAAGACGTTGAGGCTAAAATGAAGAACAAAACATAGAAGGGAGGAAAAAGTATAATGGTGGTTTGAGGAAGGAGACGAACTGATGAAGTGGGTGAATTTTCTTTTAGTTGAAGAATAAAAGTATATAAAATAAAAAGGAGGGACAAATAAGAACTTATATGAGAAGAGAGGAGTGTTATTTGGGTAGTCTTCATGTGAGGTTGTAATTTTGGTAAAGAAAATATCACTTTATTATAACAATTTGAGATGATAAAGGAGGTGATGTAAAAGAGGGGAGAGAAATAGTTTTGTAATTGTACAAAAGAAGAAAGTGAAAAAGAAAATTAATATGAAATTAAGGAAAAGTTGTTTAGGTATTAAATGTGGAGAGAGAAACTCATTTAGTGGCCTTCACGTGGGAGAGATAGTTTATGGAAAATGAAGGATTATTTTTATGGAAAGAAAATGGTGTGTGAGGGATGTTATAGGTAAAATTTGACCATTAGGATAAATTTCGAATTATAACAGAAGTGGAAGGGCAAATGTGCAAAGAAGAGCTCAAAACGAGTTAAAACGGATCATATCGGACCAAAGGAGAAAGAGATCGTGCCTCTAAGAAATAAATGAAGGAGGCCCAAATTCTTGGTCCACCTCGGCTTAGGCCGAGGCCGACCACATGGGCCGACCCCACCTCCTTTAGCTCCATTGGCTTGGTCCAACATGTCTCTAACATTTTTCCTTTCCTAATTCGCTATGGATTGAGGATTATGTCTTGGAATGACCCTATCATAGAAATAAAAGACAAAATAGGACTAAAACGCCCAATACAGATCACAACGGACTGAAACCAAGCCGAAACTAGGTCAATGAAAGAAAGGAACGAGGAGCAACCTTGGGCCGGAGCCCAAGTACCTGGTCGGCTGAGGCCTAGGTTGACCCATTTACAAAGCCCTTTTTTGGGCCTTGTTTATTCTTCACTGGGCATGAGCCACCTTCTTCCAGCCCAATTCGGTCATTTTTCGTCCTATTCCTATGAGGAATCCTCTAAAAAAACCCTAGAAGATGAGATTTAAGCTCTCTTCTCAAAGGGAGAAAGGTAAGTTCTTCCTCATTCTCAAAACTTTAACTTGTCACACTCATTCACTCTCTGACTTAAGCATCAGAGCCTGTGTGGCAAGTACCACACTGGTGTTCAGATCTTTATTGTCTTGTAGGCCACATTCTTCCCTCCCAAACAAATTCATTGTTGCTGTCACGTGGAGGTCAAGTGAGTTCTCCTGTCCTAAATTAGGCAACAACAGTTAGCACCATATGTGGGGAAGAAAATCAAGCTTGCTTGAAAGAATCTGTATACCGTGTGCATTCAAGGATGAGCAAAATCATGGGAAAGCTTCAATTGGGATCAAGATGAAATTGATTCGAATGGAAGAGCATGCTTTGAAGATCAAATCGAAGTGGTCCAGAATTTGTCAACTGAAGTCGAGGCTGACCAGCACATGGCTAAGACCGATCACGAGGAGGCTGAGGCCGACCATATCGTTCAAGCTACTTTGATTGAAAAGTGACTAGATCAGCACGACCAACAAAGAAGCAAGATAAGCCGAACAAACCGAATGAAATCCGTCATATACTCGACATAAAAAAGCCAAGGTAAAAGGGGTCGAAGCCGAGACAAGAATAAAACCCTAGCCTTGGATCAATGCGAAGAAGGGACAGATTTAAGAAGTGTAATCGAGGCAAAGAAGTGATAGAGTGCCTTGACAGAGGTTGAGGCGAGTAATCTTTCAAGTACTGAAGCGACGGATCTGAGAAGCGTCATCGAGTGGAAAAAACAATAAAGAGCCAAGGTCGAGGCCAATTTTGAGGTTGAGGATGAGGCCAATTTTGAAGTCAAGGCTGAGGCCAATTTTGACACTGAAGCTGAGGCCGAAGTCGAGGCAAATTTTAGGGCCAAAGAAGCAGCGAACAGTCTGCCATGGAGGGAAAAATTATTGAAGATTCAAAGCGAGCTGGACCATATCCAAGGAAATAAGAAGAAGGTAAAAAATGTAGGGTTTGATATTGATACTTTGATAGAATAGGTAGATCCACCTTTTACTGGTGGAATCATGAATGTGAAACTACCTCCCACATTCAAAGTTCCAAAGATCAAACCCTATGATGGAACAAGGACCTTGTAGTGTATCTAGATGTGTACAGATCATGGATGGAACTTCATGGAGTGGAAGATGCAATCAGATGTAGAGCTTTCTCATTCACTCTAGTGAGACCAACAAGAAATTGGTTTCGCAACATAAAAAAAATGATCTATTGGTTCTTTCAAGGAATTGGCTCGAGCATTCGTGACGCAATTCTTGGGAGGAAGAGATCAGCGCAAGCTAGCAACTAACCTACTTTCCATCAAACAAGGGTTTCCTATGAGAATATATTGCTCAATTCAATAGTGAAGCTTTACATGTTGAGGATTGCACTGACGGAGCAACGTTGATGGTCATAATTAATGGACTCAGAGATCGAAGACTCATACGATCTTTGGGAAAGATTAAACCCACATCATATGTAAAGCTCATTACTCGAGCTCAAAAGTATGTGCTTGCAGAAAAATTGCTTCGTATAAAGAAGAAGAAAACTGATGAACTCGAAAGAAGATCAGATCAATTAAATGATAGAAAAAGACCAAGTGAGATATTACACCTAGAGGCCAAGAAACAGAAGATGGATGACTAGAAACCACTTCGACTTGGCCACCCATCCAGAAAGTTCGAAAAGTACACTCCAACATTAGTTCCCCTTGAGTAGATTCTAATGGAGGTATGCCATTCAAACTTATTAAAGCGACCTGAAAAGATGAAATCAGGATCAAACAAGAGAGATAGAGAAAAATATTGTCTATACCATGAAGATCGTGGACATATGACCAGAGACTGCTTCCAGCTAAAGGATGACATTGAGGCTTTAATTCAAAACAATTTCTTGAAGAAATATGCTGGAAAAAGCTCAAGGCCGATCTCACAGGAGGCCGAGGTCGATCCTAAATCCTCTTCATAAAGAGTTAGTTTTGCTTCTATTTTCTTTGATCAAACTATATTTGTTGAGTTTAGATTCATTAAATTCAATTGATGGGTTAGCAAGTCTCATGTAATAGGCTAGATTTGTTATTGCTCATTTTAAGTTGATCAATATAAGTTATGTTTTGAAAACGAATTTTTACTCAATCAAAGAGATCTTCCTATTTGTAATATCCTCCTTGAGTGGGGGGCTACTTAGGGGATATGTCTCCCTATTAAACAAAATGCAAAGAAACTACTTAGGGGATATGTCTCCCTATTGAACAAAAGACACATAAGATACTTAGGGGATATGCTTCCCTATTAAACAAAAGGCAGAGAAGCTACTTAGGAGATATGCCTCCTTATTGAACAAAAAGCACTTGGAGTACAAAGACAACCCAGAAACTAGAAAAATACAGAGGAGGTCGAGGCAGACCCTCCCTTAGGACGAGGTCGACCCTAACAAACAAGGTTGTATGGTCTTTTCAAGTTAAGGCACATGAACATGAGGCTTCCTAAAAGCTCAAAATAACTATGGTTGTCCCAATAAAGAAAGAAGTTGAAGCTTATTGAACCAGTCTTAATGAGAGTCAGAAAAGGCCGAGGTCGACCACGTCATAGGCCGAGGTCAACCATCCTCAAGTAAGCTCCTACGAATTTTTGAGTTTTTGGGGCATGGACATGAAGCTTCTGCTTAGTTAAAATTATGTATAGTAAGACATTGATTTTACTTATTAGAGTTTTCTTTTTCGAACAGAAAGTTCATAAAAGTAAGACAATGAAAATAAGTGAAAATCCAAAGATGAATCTTTCATTCATTGGTAGAAAGTATTACAATATAGAAGAGAAAGAAACAAAAAATGCAAGAGAAAACCCTACGCAACAGAAGATGATTAAGATCTAGCCAGCTGAAACCGAGGCTGACCAGACTGGCCGAGGATGACCAGATCCAACCATTTAGTTTTCTCCAGATTTCAAGCCCCGTCCACAGTTCCTTTTCCTCTAGTCGTGTCTACCTGAGATGAAGCTCAATTGGCAAAAGAATTTCTTTCGAATAAGCAAGAAGTTACCAAAAGTCATCCTCACGAGGTTGGACGAGCTATCCTACCGATGATCCAAGGTTCACCTTAGAACCTTTGAACTTGAGAAAATCGAGAGTCAGGCCATATTTTGGATCAGTCTGACAACAGAGGAATGAATTAAGAATTAACCGAGGCTTAAAATGGACTACATAGAAAAGGAGATTGGGCCAAAATGGCCCAACCTCATCCTCGACCTTGACTTAGGCTGAGGATGAGGAGCCCAATGTTGCTCAGGGAGCGTGTGTCCTTGGTGTAGTTGGTTCAGCTCAATTCAATTTTCCTCTTGACCAAGGTTTACAAGAAAGAAGAAATGAAAACCACAAGATCGATCATCAGAATGAGAGAAAAAGTCAGGGTCTTGATCCATATATGGTAAATTAGAGCCAAAACCTAAGAGATTACTCTAAGATACGACCAATCATTTCATGCAATTAAAGCATGAAGCACGCAAAACTCTTGAGCACTTAGGTGCAGAGGAAGCGGCCCGGAAGGTGATGAAACCATAAAAAGGCTAGGTTGACTAATCTTGGCAACCCAAAAATCTGAGAAAAATTACACGATGAGTCCCTATTGAGCATGACAAAGCAGGCTTCATAAAGCTAAGCAGAACGTGATGAATGCAAAACTTCGCTTAGGTGTGAAGGATGCAAGCCTAGAAGATTGATTGGGTCCTTAAAAGGGACTTGATTAGTTAATCTGAGCAGTCTAAAAATCTAAGATGAGTCTCGCGATGAGTTTTTTAAAAATAACAAGTGAGAAGAATTAAGTTACATAAAACCAAGCACAAATGTTAATTTTGAAGACAAATTAAGACACAAAATCTATACTCCCTAATCAGGCTCCATGCAATCACCCATAGCTGAAAAGCTAAACCATGAGCCCTAATTAGGGAGTGGGGGCTAATAGAAGTAGAAGGGCAAATGTGTAAAGAAGAGCTCAAAACGAGTTAAAACAGATCAAATTGGACCAAAGGAAAAAGAGACTGTGCCTCTAAGAATTTAAGAAATAAAGGAGGCAGGAATTTAGGCCCGAGGCCTAAATTCCTAGTTGGCCTCGACCTAGGTTGAGGCCGACCACATGGGCCGATCCCACCATGGGGTTGGCCCCACCTCTTTTAGCTCCCTTGGCTTGGTCTAGCCTGTCTTTAACATTTTTCCTTTCCTAATTCACCACGGATTGAGGATTATGTCTTGGAATGACCCTATCACAGAAATAAAAGACAAAATAGGACTAAAACGCCCAATACAAATCGTAACGGGCTGAAACCAAGCTGAAACTAGGTTAATGAAAGAAAGGAATGAGGAGCCAACTTGGATTGGGGCCCAAGTGCCTGGTCGACCGAGGCCGAGGCCGACCTCTTTAAAAGGCCCCTCTTTTGGGCCTTGTTTCTTCTTCGCTCGGCCCGGGCCACCTTCTTCCAGCCCAATTCAGTCCTTGTCCGTTCTATTCCTACAAGGAATCCTCCAAAAAACCCTAGAAGATGAGTATTTAAGCTCTCTTCTCAAAGGGAGAAAGGTAAGTTCTTTCTCATTCTCAAAACCCTAACTTGTCACACTCATTCACTCTCTGACTTAAGCATCGGAGCATGTGTGGCAAGGCCCACACCGGTGTTGATCGGTAGTACACGCAAGCGCACGCGATCGAAGTAATATAAAATGGTATGTGAGTACCAAGTATCGAATCCCAAGGGAACAGAGTAACAAAAATATTGTAAAGCAAAGTGTAAGGAAAATTTCAAATTGAAAAATAAAATTGCAAAAACAAAGTTGGGTTGGTGTGTTGGTGAAAAGAAAAATTGCAGAATCTAAAAATGACAATAATCGAAATAAGAAAAAATTGCAGAATTGAATTGCAGAATCTAATTGGCAATATTGGATAGAAAATTAGATAAGCTTAGTAAATGAAATTGCAAAGGGAATTTTAGAATAAGATGCGGCTCAAGAATGTCATTGCCCTAAGTTATAATTGCAAGCCAAAATTGCAATTCCAACCTACTCCACACTCAATTGTAAACCAAAATTGCATCTCCTATTCACCTTGAATTTAGGTTTTAGGAGGTTAAGTGAGTGACTTATATGTCTATAGTCCCTCTATCTTAGATAATTCGGCTCAACAATTTTATGGATTTTGAAGTCCTTAATCCCTATGTCTAAGGTAAGGAATTAGCTTATGTCTAAGCTCTTTTTCTCCATCACTTGTGCGAAATCCGCTTATCACTAACCTCGTCGGTATTAGATCTAAGCTTGAGTTGATACCCTAGTTGATCAATCTAGGATTTCAACAAAAATTTGTTCAACACAAGCAAACAATTGAGATGTAGGCTTGGTTTTTATTGAAATTTAGGCTACAATTACTTCTTAGGGAATTCACATCCTTGAACCTCCTAAGAAGTTTTAGCTCATATTAAATATAAAAATCTTACAACTAATTGAAGAAAAACTCATATTAGAAAATTGAGCAAATTATTAATGATGATCAAAACTAAATAAATTGGAAACAAAAATTATCTTGGCAGCTTGCTTATTGAACCATTAGAACCATGAGTTGTAAAACAAATATGGGTAGTGGCTAATAAGACTTCAAGTAAAATTCTTAATTGGAATTGAAACAAAGATTTAAGAGCATCAGTGAGTCCACTTCCTTCTCCCTTTAATTCCAATAAAAAAAATACTATGCAAATAAAAACTGAACTTTTATAAAACAGTAACCAACTTAGTAAAAAAAATGAAGAAAACCCACGAATAATGATTGAATTAAAACTTAAACTTAATACAAGAAGAATTCAAATGAAGAACTATTGTACTGCAAATACTCTTCATAAGACAAGTAGAAATTGAAGAACAAATGAAACTGAATTGAAGTTCTTCGGCTAAGAACAGAAAAATAATTTCTACAGTAAAAAAAACAGAGGCTCGAAAAATTGAAAACCCACAAGCTAGATTCCTATCCAAATCTGAATTCGAATGACGAATAAAATGATACTACCAGCAACTCTTGGTAATACAAGAAGAAAATTAAAAAAAAAAATAAAGACAAAAACTGAAATTCTTGGCAAAACAGAGAGCAAAAATATGCAGAAAAATAGAGGAGAAAACCATGAAAATTAACTCCAAAACGTCTCCAAATCCGAATTGCTTAGCTCCTCATCTTCTTTCCAATTTATAGGCCTTCATTAGGGTTGAAAATTGCCCAAATTTTGTTCTCAAAATCCCCCAAATCATGCTGTAAATAAGTTTTCCATATATGAGTTTTTCGCATGAATTTTCGTTCTTCCTTGAATTTTCTGCTGTCCAGAATTGCAGAATCCGATTTTGCAATTTGATTTTGCAATTTCCACATTCCCTACAAACAAACTTAACTTTTTTAGAATCTTATCTAATTGGATTCATTCTTATTCCTTTCTTATTTTCAAGCAACCTTCAACTATTTTCAAATGATCTTAAGACAAAATAAAAATATTTTAAATAATTAGGAGTTAAATAAGCCTTAATTCTAAGGCTTATCAGGAGTTAAAATCTTTCTTGTCTTGCAGGCCACGTTCTTCCCCCCTCAAACAAATTTATCGTTGCTACCACGTGGAGGTCAGATGCGTTCTCCTGTCCAAAATTAGGCAACAACAAGGGAGAAAAAGAATTAATATTTAATGGGAGAAAAGACACTTTGTACCTTGATAATAAATGAATGAAAAAGAAAGTGAAATTTGAAATGTTGGACTATTGGATAATTTCTAAGAATAAATAATTGGATTAATTGTTGTTTGTAATGTATTATGGTTACAAATATCTTGAGTTGGAGAATGATTATTGATATGGTTATTGGTATTCCAGGTTGGATGAAAATTGAAATAACTTATGATTGAAGCGTTAACATAAATAGTTTTGTGAGTGGTTTATTTTACGAAATATTTTCGTTATTTAATTATTATTATGAGATTTCAAGAAATCTATAATTTCGTATGACTTTAGAGAAATTTTTATGAGATTTTCAGAAAATATTCATGAATTTCCAGTAATCTTATGATTTTAGCTGGAATTATCATTTTAGTGATATATTTGAAATATTTTATAATTAATTGAGAAATTAAAAGAGTTGTAATGTTTATTGAAAAATATATGCAATTTAAAAAAATGTGGTTTTAGAGAAAATATGAATTTAAAAGGGTTTTGAGTTATTTGAAGATTTATAAGTATTTGGTACTTCTTTGAGAATTCAACAATCATTTATGTTTATTGAGAATTTTTGATGATCGTGAAATATTTTAGAGAACATATGCTTATCATAAGGATTTGAGTTTATGAAAAGTTGCTTAGAACAAGAGAACATGCTTATCATAAGGATTTGAGTTTATGAAAAGTTGCTTAGAGCAAGAGAACATGATTTTTAGAAAGAGTTGAAAATTAAGAGTTTTATGTTAAAAGTGGTTTTCAAACCACTAGATTTATGTACCGATGGTGATTACCAGTCATTACAACAAATGTGGGATTCCATGACTCAGAAAAATTGTCATAACCACATTCCGTGACTCTTTTTTTCAGTCTTTGAATCGACTATCAAGAAAAGAGTATCAATGACACTTCAAAAAAATTGTCATTATTGAGTATTTTATGACTATTTATTGTAGTCGACAATAAGCAATTACTGACATTCATAAACTGTCATTGTCAAATTTTCTATGACAATTTATCACTGTCAATAAATGACTCAAGAATTTGACTTTTCTGTCAAGATATAGTATCAACGACAGTAAACAACAATCAACAAAACATATTGACATTGGGTCATAGCCACAGAAACGTTAATAATGTCACATTTTTAATATCAAGAATACCTTAATCATGACACCTTTTTATGTCGCATTTCTTCCTTGGATGACTGTATATTATTGTCAACATGAGTTCATACACTGACAGTATTACAGTGTCAAATAAATACATCTCATGATTATTTTGTTAAATGTCAAAGAAATGCTTATAATGATGAAAATTGTTTATTTAATACATGTCTTTACCAATATATTTCTAAAATAAGTTACTCCAATTTTGACACAAAATAGGTACAAACATAAATAAGAACTTTCATATATAAATATAAAGTTGAAGTTGATAGCATTTTTACAAAAAAACTAGTAACCAAACTAGGTAAATTTTTACAAAGAAACTAAATACAAGTGTTGCTACAAGTATTGTCACTAACCCAACAAAAAAGCTCATATGTCAATAACTTGCTTGGTGGCTTCATCACTTCAATGGGTTCGTGCACGACCTAGTAAAAAAGTCAATATTCATTTAAGAGTTCAACTTAATAAATCAATGTCAACATTCATGAGGTATACCTTTTTAATGTTGACAATCCTTTTTCAACTCACTAAACATCGATCTTGCTCACAACATTGATGTCAGAACCTACTTTCACAATTTACAAATACTCACACATCAGTCCATTAGAAAAAATGTAGTCAAATGAGGTAAATGTTGTACAAAAAAAATCTTCTCTTTGGTTTCCTTGTGGGAGAGGAGGGAGTAAACAAGTAAGAAATGTAATTCTAAATATGTACCTCTTGGACACCAAAGAAATTCCCACATCAAAAAACTGTCCTTCAACCTAATCTTTCTTCAAAGCATTCACATCATCCATGATTTGTCCATTGTACAATATTAGGAAACTTAATTCTTGATAATTTCTCCCTTAAACAAACCTGATAAAGAAGAACATATCGACCACAATTGGGTTAAATAACTCCAAAAGTGTGAAAATAAAATTGTATGAATATGAGAGTGAGAATTCAAACATCTTATTTCATGCTTCTAAACTTAAGAACCTTAGCAAGTACCTAACCACAGTTCCACATAGTTCTTCTATTGAGCAAACAACCAAGAAAATGGTAGGAAATGAGTTGTTTTCCACATTTCATTATGGTGTTCCCAAATATTGGTTTGAAACATTTTTCTTATCTACATAAATGCAACACAGTAATGTTCATTCAATCAACATGCCTAGAACTCACAACCACAAATTCAAAAGATATCTCGATAAACTCCCAACAAACTCAATAATCTAAACCCAAATTTTGAAAGCATCATAATAACATTTCTAAAAGTTGTGCATAGTCAATTATAGAAATTACAGCAAAAATGTTCCTACAACACTCAATTAAGTAATAAGACAAGCTTTTCAAATTGGTAAATTTGAGTATGAAATGAAAATCCAAAATCATCATAACAAAATTACAAAGATCTCATAAAACTACATGTTTTGCTAAATCCTTTCACCTGTACAAAGTACACGATCATTCAAATACTCTACAAAAACCAAAAAAGAAGATCATATATCCATGGACCAACCCCACTGATTTTACAAAAGAAAAAATGGAAGTTCAAAATTAATCACGAAAGACCGTGTTAAAAGCTAGCACATTATGAGGTAAAACAAAACTCCACCCAAAAGCTTCCAGCATATGAGTCCAATAACAAAAACCAAAAGAACAACCACCAAATAGGCTCAAGTTTATAATGCCAACAACAGAACAACCTAAACTGCTCCAATAAAATTATTAACAAACATCCATTATATTCATATTTGAAAGCAACAAAAGTTGACAAAACTTATTTTGAATTTGTTCATTGTTAACAACAAAGTTTAAAACAATAAAAGGGATGTGGTAGACTTGAATGAAACTTGTAGGATTTAAAATATTCTCACAAGTCAATGAAACTTGCATTCCCAAGGTGTAAGCAAGCAGAGGGAATTTCATATAGAACCCTGTATGTTAGTACTTGTACTAAACAAAAGAATCGATAATTTGTGGTACCTTAGAGTAAGGGAATGTTTTGTTGGTCTTTTATCAAAAAGTTCCTGAAAACAAGCATCAGTTTGTTGCCAACATATAAGATAAAAGAGCAAATTTTAGAAGAAATAGAAATGGGAAAAACAAGTAACAAAAGACAAAGTATGCAGTTGAATAAAAATATTACAAGTGACAAAGTAAAGAATTAAAATTAAAAAGAAAAGAAAAAAAAGATCTCACGAAGGCTTAGAACCCAACCGGGCCTAGTTAAAATCACATTCATCAAGCCTCAACCTAATGAAGTCTCTCCTTTCACATAGAAAAAGAGTTGAAGAAATATTGTTTAGTAGAATTAATTACCTAGTAATACTATAGAGAAAGTCAACACATCTTGAAGTGGGCACCTCTTACTCCCAATCTTGTTTGTGTGAAATCCATAAGTTGGTATTTTGAAGCAATAATTTGCATAGTCTAATAATACTGCACTTGCTAGATTTTTCTCAGGATAATGGCTGAACCACAATATGGAAAAATACATTCAAATGAGATGCACCAAGTCCAAAATATTTTTAGACAACAATTATAGGATGAGAAAAGGGTCAATGAAACATGGAGATACATGAAACATTAAAAATGCGAATGTATTATGTATCCAGCCAAATCCATGCTTCAATTACATATGAAATATAAAACATGTATACAATAAGACCAAATGATTAAAACCTTAAAGAAACGAAGAAAGAACCAAATCAAAAAGAAAAATTACATCAAGTGTTACAGATAAAAGATGAGATTCGCGAGAATAAAGTGCAATCGAATTGATTAGATGATCAAAGCAAAAAAACCAATTACCCAGCATCGATGCTTTAAGAATATGAATGCAATGGAGTTTACAAGAACATGGCAAAAATTGAAACCAGAGGATAGAAGAAGAGAGAACATACCTAAGATGCGAGCACTTTCAAATAGGATTTGAGAGTATTTGAGATGTTAGCCCTTTGCAAACCAATTAAACTTCTTATGCGTGTGTGTAGTCCTCTATTTCAGCTCTTTCGTTCACCAACCATTAATCTACAACTCAGTTATTGAAGCCAAAGTTACCACAATCAATTCACTTCTTTGTGACAACATTTCAAGCTCTCCTTATTTGATTATGTTTATTATTCTTCTGTACCAGTACATGTAATTTAGGCATATTGTCCAATATAAAATCTTGGACTTTAGGATTAGCTGTTGGTTCATTATTTTCCTTTTTAGCTTGATTTCGTGCAACCATTAATTAGACACAATGATGATTTTGTAATGCTCAATCCAAACTCAATCATCAGTTCAATAACAAGAAAAAAAACATCAAATTAACTAAGATTTAAGAATTTCTAGAGCATCCATAGACATGATTGATAAAGTAATACGAACCTGAGGGGGCCCCGCCGGGGAAGAAAAGCTGAAACTTTTCTTTGCTTTCTTTCCTAATCTGTTTTCTCAGCAATCAAATAAAAATAAAAGTGAGATTTTGGGAGAAAACCCAAACCTTGAACAAGAAGGTTACCTCCTGATTTGGATGCTTTTTGTAGATTGGGCAGTTTGGTCTTCTTTCGCCTATCAATCCAGACGACCACTCATTCTGAAACCAAGAAACCACTTATTGCTTAACTGAAATGAGATTTAGAAAAATAAACTGAAAAATCAAATGAGATTTGAGGGAGATTTGAGAGAGATTTGAGATGGAGGTGATTTTTTGTACATGGAGAGAGGATTTGGGGGAACATGGAGCGGCAAAATGAAAAGGGCTACTTTTTGGGGGAATTGGGGCGGGAGAATGAAAAAAAAAAA
This sequence comes from Trichosanthes truncata, assembly GCA_033996785.1. Classification (NCBI taxonomy): domain Eukaryota; kingdom Viridiplantae; phylum Streptophyta; class Magnoliopsida; order Cucurbitales; family Cucurbitaceae; genus Trichosanthes; species Trichosanthes truncata. Next base: position 57,118,051 of record JAWPNB010000003.1, read on the forward strand.
GAGGGATATTTGAAAAAACACAAAATTACCTTATTTTATTTTTAGGTTGAGTGAAATAAATTAAATTAAATAGATTTTACTTTATAAAAATTTATTCCTTCAAAAGTTTTTTTTATAAGAAAAATATTAATAAACTTTATTGTTAAGTATATTCAACTCCAAATTTGATAATTTAAGATTAATTATTAATATAGTCTATATAATTTGAACTTAATTTCAATTTGGTCACTAAATTTTAAAAGTTTAAAATTTGTCCACTTAGTTTGCCCTTAGTTATAATTGAATCCATATGATTTTAGAAGTTTGAAAAAATTTTAAAAACCACTTCTTAGTCATCACTCATTGGACTTTTTAGCTCATTTTTTTGTTTTTTTGTTTTTATTTTCCTCCAGGTTACTCTTGAGTTTCAACTGGAGTTAGCTAATCAGAATGTGCCACCAGTTTTGTTAAGTCATTACATATCATCTATTGTAAGTAAAGAGAGAAATCTTGACTGCGTTGTTTATGGGATATCCATGGATAAAGTTAGATAATGAGAGAAGAGATAAAGACTTGACAATAGATTCCATTGCACATTTGGGGTTTACTGTCATCATAGCTCATCCTAGGTTTGGTAGAGTAATTTGGGGCAGGGTGTGACAAACATTTTCCTCAGCTCCTCTCTCATTTCTGTATACCTTCCTTTTTTTTAGCCTCTCATTTCCTTTTGCAAAGCAACACCTTATATAATCCCTTTTGTCCATCAAAATCAGGGCTGAATAGACAGAGAATGAAGCTTGGCAGCATTCTATTGGTCCACATCATTCCAGTTGGCTATCTTTAGGCAGCTCAATTAATGAGAATAGTCCTTGCACGTGTGAGAAAATTGGCTTTTCTATGATAGATTGTTGCATCAATTTAGCTCAAAGAGCTTCACTATACTACCATTCTCTATTCATTAAGTCTGCTCTTACCTGAAGTACAAATTGCAACAATTCAGCTCACAAATTGCAAGAATCCAAACATTAATCAATGTTTTCTCAATACTTAGCCAAATAAGCAAGAAAGCACTAAATTAGGAATTTAAGTAATGAAAAAGCTACCAAAATACCTCAAAAAAGCAAAGTTTAGCAAGAGAATTCAAGTAAAAATAACTCTTCTATGAAGAGTTATCACAACCCCCAACGTTTGTGGGTATACATTTATTTTTTCTATTTATTTTAAGCCCAAATTATAAAAATAGCCCTGAACTTTGTAATTTATTTCAAAAATATCCTTGAACTTTAAAAAGTTGCATTAATCCCCTTGACCTTTCAAATAATTTAAAAAATACCCTTACTGTTAAGTTTCAGATAGAAAACGTTTCTTCTTCTTCTTCTTTCTCTCTCCAAATTCTTCCTCCATGAAAATTAATGAGAAAATTTGCTTATTTATCATGTATTCATAGACCAAAAGTTTTTCTTCTCCTTCAACACAACATTCCAAGATCTTGATCAGATTCTTTTGTTGAAGCTTCAAGATTACTTTTTGCTTCATTCTTGAATTTTTCATGTCCTTGACTTGACTTTGTTGGTAACCTTTTCATTACTATTTCCTCACTAGTCCCCACCTACCAGCTTTCCCTAATTTCATTTTAAGCATAATAAATAAAAACATTGTCATATAGTGGTTTCTAACACTTCTTAAATATTTGTTTTAAAAAAAAACATGTATCAAACTTTGATTAATTAATCTTGCAAACTAGACTAAACCCACCTTCTCCAAGTTTAATAGCATCTAAAAAGTTAGCCGTAGTAATCTCTTTAGGTCACACAAACTAAAGTAGCAATGCATATTTTCATTGTCACATCCAAATTATGTTTCCTCAAAATAAACTTAAGAGAATATAGAAAACATAATATTTAAAATTAATGGTAAAAAGACAATATGAAAACAATATAACTTTTTAGAAAAGAAAAACAGAAGAGGAAAAAAAAATCAAGGTCGTCAAATACCATTAATTTGACCAAATAAGCTAAGAAAACCTAAAATTCATAACCATAACCCTCCCTTGTAACCTACAAATACCAAAGAAAAAAAAGAAAGGAAACTTACTCCACTCTTCCTCCACCACTCATTCACATAACCAAAAACCACATTAATTCTCTACTTATCACTAACACACACAAATATAGAGAGCAAAAAGAAAAGTTCTTTTATGCACATAGCCTTTATAAGCAAAATGTCTCATTAATTTTCAAGGAGGAAGAATTTGTAGAAAGAGAGAGAGGAAGAAGAAGAATAAACGTTTTCCATCCAAAACTTAACGTTAAAGATATTTTAAAATTTTTTTAAGGTTAAGGGTACTAATGTTGATAAGGTACCTACTAGTTGATACAAGTGTCCACAACTCACTTATACACAATTGTAAATATCACTTACTGCAGTAAATTACACAGCAAAGTAATTGCTGTAAATTTATTGAGTAATTGTCGTGAGATTAATGGAATTGATTGGGCAAATCTTTCCATATTCACCCGCTACAATACTTTCCAAATTCACATGCCAATAGATCCTCAGATCATTGAAATTCGGCAAATTCAATTCCTACTTTCAACAAGGAAAGCCAATTGGCCAATCAACCAACTATCCGTTGGCTACAATCAAGCAGTTTTTAAGAGCATCTTCAGCCTCTTTTCCTTGCTCAATTTTTTACCTTTTGTGCACCATTTTCTTATGTGTTTTTAAGCTTGGTTGTCTGTACAAAATACACAAGGTGAATGTGATTTGTTTTCTCTGTTTCACATAGCATTTTGAATCAATTCTTTAAATGTAACATTTTAAAGTTTAAAGGTATTTTTAAAACGAGGTACAAAATTTAGAGGTATGTTTTATAATTTAGCCTTATTTTAAATGCATTGGGTTACAATGGATTTGGCCAACATATGGGTTGTGATTCTTTCTATTTTTCCTCAATGGCTAGCTAAGCATGATGGATCTTCATGTACTCATATATCAGCCAGAAAATATTTGTTATTATATCAACGACATGAAAATTAGTTATATCACTTATGTGTAGGTTGGTGCTTGCTTCCTATCATTTTATATATATATCAATCATGTACAAATGTGGTTTATATCTATGAATGGTGTATAAATGTGATCGTTCATCCTTAAACTGTTGTACAAACACTTAGCCTCACAAAGGGGACGCGTTTTTTTCTCATATGCACATCGAGAACTGCCACTAGTTAGGTCAAAAAATTGCTAACCATGCTTCTTGGTAATGCCACGACCGAATCTTGGGAACAAAATATCTCTCGCTAGCTTACAGATTTGAATAGCACTGCTTACTTTTCTTTCGGTTTAGGGTGGGGGAACATTGTCCCACTCCCCAAATTGGTTTGGTGCGTTTGCATCTTCTTAATGGAATGCAGATGTTTTGGTTCAAAATAATAATAATAATAAAAAACAAGTGTTGGATAACAGTGATAGATGTTATCAACTACTTTGTACTTGTTAAAGAGTGTTGGAGAATCAATTTGGTGTGTAGCATACCGCTGATTTTTTTTTTTGGTATTTTCTTGCAAACCTATATATCGATCCAAATTATTTGTATATCAAAATCATTGATAGATTTTCTAAGGGTTTTTTTTTAAATTTTAATTTTTTTTTGAGTTTAACAACATGTGGGATAAAGATTTGAATCTCTAACTTTTGGTCAAGGATATATGCACTTAACAAGTTGAGTCTATGCTCTCAAATTGGCATGTTGTGTTTTGAATTATCATTGAAATTGGTATGATTATGTCATGAATATTTTATATTAAAATTTATATGAATGGGTGGGGGTTCTACAAAATTTCCTTTATTTCATTTTCTGTTCCTGTGTTGCATGAATGTAATAAAGAAAATAAAAATGTATACACAAATTTGTTGGAAACTCATGGAGAGAATGTGAGATTATAGTTTGGCGTCGATGGGGGAAGATTTATGGGTAGTAGCCAGTAGGATGTTGGAATCTATGATTTTGGGCATCTCGTGTATCTCTAGTAGAATAATAGTTCTGGAATTTACCATTTAAGCGTGGTTGTTAAGAAGCTTATAATAGTAAATTTATATATCAAGAATTATTAACCTTTTTTTAGTTGCTCAGATGCTTAGATTTGAAGTTATTAATTTTGACTTGGTGATAAAATTGAACGATATTAATTGATTGGAACATAATTGATATTAGGGTAAAATACATTTTTGGTCCCTTAATTTAAGATAGGTTTCTATTTGGTCCTTCGTTTAGTCCCTATTTTTAAGAAATGGTTCTAAAAAGTCTTTGGACCGTTAGTTGACTAATGAAAAAAATGATTTAGCTAACAATTAACTTGTTAACTAGACATGGTTGTTTAATAAATTGAAAATTTTAATTTTTTTAGCATATGTTGCATGTCTCTCTCTTCTCCTATCCTTTTTCGTTTTCCTCTTCTCTCCTTTTTCTCAGGTCGGGTTTGTGATTGCTTTTGAAGACCATAAAAGTGATTGTTGGAGAATTTTAACCGTTTTTTAATCACGTTGATTTGCAAAAGTTGTTAAGAGTTATAGCTTTTAGATTTGGCTTCAAACAAGTTTTAATTTTTTTTAATCCTTTTATATATTATCTACAACAATTTTATTTTTCAAAAAATATTATTCTTTACCATTCATCCCATCTCATCAATTTGATCTTTAAATTTAATATATTGCTTCTAATTTATTTTTCTTATTTGTTTGTAAGTAAACTAAAATTAGATTTTGTTTGAAAATTGAATCAATTTTTTTTTACAACAATTGTGTTTATATATATATATATATATATATATATATATATATATATATATATATATATATATCATATTACCCATTATTTAAAGTAAACAAAATATAATTTTTAATTTAAATTATATAAAATTTTACATAATTGAAATATATGTTTATTTTGGGGGCTTTTTTAAAAAACAAATTAATATTGCAGTTTTTTAAACTTATTATAAAAAAATTGTGTTTTCCAAACTATTTATATTAATATTGTAGTTTTAATGGCGTGGAGGATGGTTGTCTCTTCAAGAGATGACCATATATACGCAGCAGATGGTCGTCTCTTCAAGAGACGACCAAACCTGCATTTTTAGAAAAAAAAAGAGACGACCATCCTTCACACGTTGCATGTTCGTCTCTTCAAGAGACAACCAACTTCGAAAATCCACAATAGCTTTAAAGATAAAAGAGACGACCATCACATAATGTTAAACGAATATTCTTGTTGGCATATTGGTCAGGTAACCATTCAAAAACTCAATGGGCCAAGATTCAAGCATTATGGAATGTAGTTTTCAACTTTTTATTTATTTATTTTTCCTTCCGTGTTTCTTTTTTTTTTCTTTTTCCTCTATTTTTTCCTTTCTTTTTTTCAACATTTTTTCTTTCTTTTATTTGTTTTATTTAAATCAAATAAGATATCTTTAGTTTTTTTAAATATTTTAAGTAAATTGAATATTATATTGTAACTTATTCTTTTTTTGAGTAATTTGATAATTTTTCTTACTGCTTCAATAAGACTTTGAGAGAAGAACAATTTCGTTTACGTCATTTTGAATTGATTTTAAATAAAATTATCATGAAAATTACATGATTTTTTAAAAAAGAAATTGAAATTTATTTTAAGTATTAATTATTTAAATATTATATTGCAATTTATTCATTTTTTAAGTAAAGTGATAATTTTTCTTACTGCTTCGATAAGACTTTGGGAGAAGAACAACTTCGTTTACATCATTTTGAATTGATTTTAAATAAAATTATTCTCCCAAAGTCTTATCGAAGCAGTAAGAAAAATTATCAATTTACTTTAAAAAAGGATAAAGTGCAATATAATATTCAATTTATTTAAAATATTTAAAAAAACTGAAGATATCTTATTTGATTTAAATAAAACAAATAAAAAAAGAAAGAAAAGTTGAAAAAAAGAAATGAAAAAAATAGAGGAAAATGAAGAAAGAAAAAAAAAACGAAAAGAAAAAAAAGAGAGAAAGCGGAGGAAAAAAAGAAATAAAAAGTTAAAAACTGCATTTCATAATGCTCGAACCTTGACTCATTGAGTTCTTGAATGGTCAATTGACCAATATGCCAACAAGAACATTTATTTAACATTATGTGATGGTCGTCTCTTGAAGAGATGACCATCCACTGTTTTTTTTTTCTTCTTCTTCTAAAAATGCAGGCTTGGTCGTCTCTTTCAAGAGACGACCATCCTCCACGCCATTAAAACTAAAGTATTAATATAAATAGTTTGGAAAACACAATATTTTTATAATAAGTTTAAAAAACCGCAATATTAATAACAAAAAAAGCCCTTATTTTGGTCATTAAAATTATTTCGCAATAATTTAATATTAATTTATCAAATATTGTAACCTGACTTTTCATGTTTAAATATGAAATTTACCAAATACTAATTACTTCATATGACAATTAATTTTCTTAAAAGAAAAAACTAATAATAATTATTTCAAAAGCTACGGCAATTCTAAACTAAATCTTCTCCTCCGATGAACCTGCCGCCACCTCTTTCACATTGACCATCGCCGGTGAATAAAAAAGAAAGGATAAAATGGGGATAGAAAATTTCTCCACCATAATCCCTTGTTACAAATTATAGATGAGATGATGTTCTTCAAAATTAAAAGAAAACAAAGTTGCATGAATCAAAATCTAGGGGGTGGGTCATCGGAGGCTTTTTTTTTTATATTAATATTGCAGTTTTTGAAACTTATGGTAAAAATATAGTACTTTCCAAACTATTTATTTTAATATTATAATTTTAATTAGCTGGACGATGGTTGTCTCTGAAGAGACAACCAACAACACGCGGTTGAAGGTCATCTCTTCAAGAGATGACCATACATGTTTTTTTTTTTAAAAAGACACGTGTATTGTCGTCTTTTTAAGAGACGACATATACATTCACATAACAAACACAACATGGTAGAACAGTGGATATGCGCGTGCCTTGTATGCATCAACTCTTGGGTTCAATTCCTGACTCACATAACAAACACAACATGGTAGAACAGTGGATATGCGCGTGCCTTGTATGCATCAACTCTTGGGTTCAATTCCTGACTAATGTAATTTGTGTTTTATTTTTGTTTTACTTGTCAATATATATATATATATATAAAACCCCAAGTCATACGTAGCTTTTCTTTCATTTTTTTTTCTTATTCTTCTTTATAAAAATTAAATTTAGTTTTTTTTTTTAAAAAAAGACAGTCATTTTATAAATTTTATTCTACCTTTTCTTGTTATATAAAAAAAAAGTTTACCTTTCCTTTTTTTTTTCTTTCTAAATTATAATAAATTAAAGGTTAAAATACCATTTTGGTCTCTAGATTTTCAAATGTCCAATTTTAATCAATGTACTTTCAATAAAGCTTAAAATTGGTCCCTACAATTAGTTCATTGTTAATTTTTCAAATTTTTTTTTTCTATTAGCTTTTCTTTTATAAATTTTGGAAATATATTCACATTATGTCTTTTCTTGTATTAAAATTATTATTATTATTTAACCAATTCGACAAAAATTAACTTCAAATTTATCATAGAGACTAATTTTAAACTTTATTAAAAGTATAGGAACTAAAATTGAACAATTGAAAGTATAGAGACCAAAATAGAACAAAGTCCAAAGTACATAGACCAAAATAGTATTTTCTTCAAACTTATCATGGAGACAAATTTCAAGCTTTATTGAAAGCACAAGGACTAAAATTGAATATTTAAAAGTGTAGGGACCAAAATGGTATTTTAACCTAAATTAAAATACTACAAATTTATTATAATTTTTAGTATTTTAATTATAATTTAGTTATTATAATATTAGATAAAATTATAAATGACTATTTTTTTTTGAAAAGGCTAAATTTATTTTTTGTAAAGAAGAATAAGAAAATGAAAGAAAAGCTACGTGGCTGGCATTTGTAGGCTTAGGATTTTTTTTAATAAATTAACAAGTAAAACAAAAATAAAATGCAAATTACGTTAATTGAGAATCAAACCCAGGTGCTAATGCATAGAAGGGCACACACATTTCCACTGTCCCACTGTATAAAGTTCAATATATAATTGTATGAGTATATCTTTGTTTTATGGTCTGTCTCTTGAAGAGACGACCTTGAGCTACATGTTATTGGTCGACTATCGTCTAACTAATTAAAACTACAAAATTAATATAAATAGTTTAGAAAGCACTATATTTTTACAATATGTTTCAAAAACTCCAATATTAATAAAAAAAAATCCAGGTCATCGGCGGGTTAAATTGTAACTCAATCCATTATCTTTTTCATTTTCTTTTTTAAGAAAAAAATAAACATCAAAGTTCATCATGAAATCGTCTTCAGAGTCGCCATTGCGATCTTCCTATACTGTGTCGTAGAAAACATACTCATGATTAAGCATCGCGTGTCAAGTAGCCATCCCATCAAGTGTAGGAGAAGACAGGAAAATGCCACATAAGCTAAGCTAAAAGAACTAAACCATCAAATTTTAAAATTCGGGACCAAATAAAAACATATCCTCAAACTCAACCAACGAAATGTATATTTTACCCTTGATAATAAGAGTTTCATTAGGGAGGAAGACTTCCCTAATTTTAATTTGGGATTAATGCTTATTTTCTTAATTTTAAAAGTAAACCGTTTAGGCCCGTTTGATAATCATTTTGTTTTTGGTTTGAAAATTAAACTTATAAACACTACTTTTATCTATGAGTTTCTTTGTTTTGTAGTTTATTTTCTACCAATATTTTCAAAAACTAAGCCTAGTTTTGAAAATTAAAAAGAGTAGCTTTTAAAAATTTGTTTTTGTTTTTAGATTTTGACTAAGAATTCATAGGTTTGTTTAAAAAAGGTGAAAACCATGATAAAGAAGTTGTATGAAAACAAGCATAAATTTCAAAAACCAAAAATTAAAAATTAAATGGTTATCAAACGGGTCTTTAACTTTCTGCATGCCCTAAATTTCCTATGTATTAGAGAGAAAAAAAAACATTGAAAAAGGACTTGATATCCAACATATTATCAAAGGTAGAAAGATCTATTTTATCATTTTAAGATCATTAGGTCTCACCAAGAATGGTTCTTAAGTCCTTTTTCTCACTCGTATCTTCTAAATTTTGAGCCAAAAAATGCACATACCTGGATTGATCTTGAACCCTACATTGTTGGTTACTTCTTGGAGCTGGAATGCACTTTTGATCATTTAATTTTGTAGATCTGGGAAATTACCTAAAATGCCTTCTTATTGTTGTGCAGGTCTGTTATCTCGATTATTATTTATTGGAACATTGATGCTCAAAATTGTATTGCAAAAGTTATTTTCACCCCTTTATTACCCAGCTCCATGGTTGATTTTCCATTGCTCTATTTTTATCTTGTTAATAACTCTATGAATCTTTGCATTTTTTTTATAAGTTTTTGCAATACTGTTTGTGTTGGGAATGACTTGGGTCTTGGGCCCAAAAACTCACATAAGAAATGGAATACATTTGTCCCACATTAGAAATTTTAGAGATGAGGAGGTGGTTTATATAGTAAAGGATATATGTGAGTTGGTAAAAGTGGTTATAGTGGCATTAAAATACCTCCCCACACGTGCACCATTGTTGCCGTCAGGTCAGACGACGGGTTTGGGTGATTGTGTGAAAAAGAAAATAATTTTTATTTTATTTTTCTCTTAAAATTAAAACCAAAATTTTTTTATTCTAATTTAATTTTGTTAGTGTTTGTCTTAATTAAAAAATGTATTTGCATTAATTGAAAAAACTTTTCTCCTCATTCATGGTGTTAGATCTGAGATCCAGAAAAGTCAAATTTGGAATTCTTTTTTCCTTTTTATTTGGTTTTTTCAAACCAGAACCATATAGCGTTTTTTCGATCATCTTCTTCGCGTTCTGTTTTTCTGTGCATTGTTCTGATCTTGATTCCAATCCTTCATTGACGAGTGCACGTTCGTGAAGGGTGTTGTGTTAACCTTGGGGAGCAACTGACATAAGCAATTTAGCACTGAGATCGTGTCGAAATTGCTTTCAAGGCAGTGGTTCTTCCATGACACAACGATTCTTTCCCGATTCTATTTTTTACAAGTTGAAAGCAATTTATTCCAATGTCGATCAAATCTAGGAAGATGCTTCCAGATCTGTCCAAGTTAGAACCACTTGACGGATCCAATTATCGTCTTCGTTGGTCCCAAAAGCTTATGATCTTCTTTGAGCAATTGGAGGTCGATTATATTCTCACCAATGAGAGTCATGCCAGATCTACTGTAGATCCAGAAAAATCAAAAGGTACTGCAGATCTTGATCCTACTCAATCTAAACAGTCCGCTGATGTTGATCCTAATAAATTTGAGAAGGATAACAAGACGATTTATAGTCATCTTCTTAATCACATGACCGACTCCCTATTCGACTTGTTCGTATTCTAGAAGTCTGCAAAGGTAATCTGAGATACTTTAAAGTCCAGGTATGTTGGAGATGATGTAGGCAGAAGGAAATATGTCGTTGGCAAATGGCTACAGTTCTAGATGCTCGACTATAAACCAGTCATGGAGCAGGTCCACGAATACGAGAATCTAGTGGCTAATGTATTGTTCGAAGAAATGAAGATGTGTGAGATTCTTCAAGGAAATGTGCTGCTTGAGAAGTTTTCCCCTTCATGGAGTGACTACCGTAACCATCTGAAGCACAAGAAAAAGGATCTGACCTTGCAAGAATTGACCAGCCATATATGCACTGAAGAAGCTAACAGACAGAAAGATAAGTTGAACTATCAATCCTTGAATTCTATTAATGCTAATTTTGTTGAATCCTCTCTGTTGCTACTAAAGACAAGTCCAAAAATAAGGGAAAACAAGTTACTAAAGATAGAACACAATGAAAGAATGGACACCAGTTTAAGACCCCCAATCGAAAAATTTAGAAGTCCAAACTGATTTGTTATGTTGCGAAAAACCCAGACACAAATCTTATCAGTGCAACCAGAGGAAAGGAAAGCCAGATTAGAGACTTGTTCCACAAGCCAATCTTGCTGAACAAGATGACATCATTGCTGATGTGGTCGTAGAAGCCAACTGATCGGTGCTTTTCGCTACAACAAGCAAGTGCACGTGATCGAAGTAATAAAAACTGGAGTATTCCAGAGTATCGTACCCAAGGGAACGGGTTTTAACAAAATCTAGTGAGACGACACAAAATTTGTTTGCAAATTGCAATTGTGGTAACCAATGGTGTACAAATGTTTGAGTGGTTGTTTTTGGCTAAAGAAAATAACAGAAAGTCAAATAGTAAAAAGAACGGGATCCAAGTTGCTTATGCCCATTTGAAAAGAAATGCTACTTAAAATGCAATTGCAATCATAGTTAATACACGAGAACTAAGTGAACCGAATTCAACTCCTATTCGATTTTGATTCAAAATCTTTAGGAGGCTAAATGATTAAACCTATATGTCTATGACTAATCTAACTTAGGTGATTTTGCGCACAATTCTAGCGGTTCTGGAGTCTCGCCCTATGTCTAGGGTTGATGTTCGGGACTTATGTCTAAGCCCTTTCCCTCGTTACTTTTGTGACATCAACTTTTCCTTAACTCTCTCGATATTAAGTTCAAGCTTTGACAAGCAACACTAGTTGGCCGACTAGGTTTACCCACATTAATTCAACAAAAACAAACAAAGTTCGAATATTAACTAGATTGAATATGCTTTAAGCTTCACATCCCTCCTCTAGGGCATTCACTAACTTGAATCTCTAAGGAGAAAATTAGCTCATTATGGGAGAAATGAAATTCCAAAACTTACTTGCTGTAAAGTTCATAATTAATATAATGAAATAAGGAAATTAAACTTAAGGCAACCAATTTGAATGGTCAATTAAGAATGCCCATAAAGAAGTAACACTGCTGGAGTTTCTAAATTAAATTCAGAATTACATAAATCATGATATTGGAATTTTCACCCTTTGTAGAAAATAAAAATTCCAGAAGTGACAAAGCTTTGTTACGTGAAAAGGGAGTTTAGAAACTAGAATTCAATTATACATTCAATTTCGCCATAAATAGGAAAATGGAATTTCAACCAAGACTAATTCAATATCTAAAAATTAAGCAAAAACTTGAAGCATTAAACAGAATGAAATTGAACCCAAAACAGAACAATATTACCGAAATTCCTTAATGTGGTCGAATCAGAATCCCTTTACGAACTCTTGAATCTTTACCTCCTCGAACTTTCGTTGAGGAGGGATCAACTTAGGAATTTAGGAGCAAAACGAAGCATAAACTAATAGAAGAAAAACAGAGGAAAGAGACCGAAAAGCTGCTGTTCGAAACTTGGAAAACAGAAAACCCACAAAAACAAAGTGTAGAAAAACCCAAAAAAATAGAGTATAAATCGAATGCCATTTTCTTCGTTCTTCCTCCATTTTTATAGATATTCTGAGGCCTTTTCTTTCCATATTGGGTTCCTTAATTCTTGGGTAGACTTTGGGCTTGAGATTAGGCTGAAAATTCTCCCATAAATCGAGCAATCTTCGTAAATCTAGGTAAATTTCCATGATTTCCATAATGAGGGATAAGTCTAGAAAATGCAATTGCATTGCAATTGCATTTTCCCTCTTGTTCACCACCTTGGTTTCTCAAGGAAATGCAATTGCATTTCATTTGCATTTTCTTCATTACTTCAAATTTGCACAAAAACAACAATTTTAGCCAACTTTCCTTTATCTTTTCAACTTAATTCTTCTTTTTCCATACTCCGACAAGCTTGCATGAATTTATCTTATAAATGCTATTTTTAGCTTGCTCGTTATTTGGTAAAATATGCAAAAATGGCAAGAACAACTTAGTTTTAGGGTTAAATAATCCTTATAACTGAGAATTATCACCAACTTAGTGGAGAACAAGTCTGACTGGATTCTCAACACTGGAGCTATGAGACACTTTTGCTCGAATCGAGAGCTCTTCCACAACTATTAGGATTCTGCTGATGGCGAGTGTGTGTTCATGGGAAACTCTAGAAAAGGGAAGGTTCTCTTAAAACTTACATATGGAAAAACTTTATCCTTAAGTGATGTTTTGTATATTCCTTCATTGTGTAGGAATTTGGTTTATGGAAGTCTATTAAACATGGTTGGGCTTAAGTTTGTCTTTGAGGCTGACAAGGTTATTATCACCAACAATGGTGACTTTGTTGGTAAGGGGTATTTAACTAATGGGTTATTTGTTCTTAACACTATGTCTGTTTCTACTTCGATGAATGAAAGTAATTCTCATTTTGCTTATATTGTCGAGTCTATTGATGTATGACGTAGTAGACTAGGACATGTGAATATTGCATCGATTAAAATGCTTAAAACTTTAAATCTTATTAATGCATATGAATCAAATGAAAATGGTAAATGCTCTATTTGTGTAGAAGCAAAATTTGCCAAAAAGCCATTTAAACCTGTCACAACTAGATGTACAAAATTACTTGAATTAATCCATTCTGATTTGGCTGATTTCAAAAATTGTTGGGATTTATGCCCTAAAACCTAGTAATTAATGATTTATTTAATATTTAATAATTATTTTATTTGCAATATAATATTATCCATTATATGAAAAATCCAAAGTTATTAGTGTAATCTTGAACAATATGTGGTTGACATACGAGAGGATCATGTTCAAGAATACAATAAAGAGTCATAGTATATGGATAATCTCACAAGATGGAATTCACTCATTCCCTTATAGGGTAAGTAGATGAGTAGTTCCCTTAAGTGTTGATTTCGAAACTTGAATAATGTGGCCCCACCCTCTCACTAGTCCCAGAGGGACTTAGTTTATGGTTAGATCATAAACAAACTGTTCATTAGAGGATCAATGATACTTAAGGTGCACGATGTAATTACAGGGGTAAAATGGACTTTTTGACCCAACTGTAATTACGAACAACTCGTGAAGGATCGGCTTGCATGTAGTGATTATATCCATGGACACAACTTGTCCTATAGTGCATAAGAGTACAACTCTAAGTCTATAGTGAAGTGACCTATAGTTAATGAATGAAAATTAATTAATTAAAGAGTTTAATTAATTGATTTTATATCATTGGAGCTTATAAGCTGTAGGTCCATAAGGTCCCATTGCTAGCTCATATAAACAAATAGTGATCAATTTCGTTGAGGGAAATTTTGAAATGTTCAAATTAAAATTTAATATATTTTCTATATTAAATGAGAAAAAAAATATTTATTGTATATGATGCATTAAATATTAAAGAAATTATTAATGTATTAAGATACATTAAAGAAAAGATATTTATTAAATTTGAACTAGATTCACATAAGGAAATAAATGTCGTAGGAGAATTTGGAAATGTTTAAATATGATTCAAATTGGTTAGATAAATATATTTTAATATATTATGTATGAAAATATATTATTTAATTATTTTCCCTAGGCCATGATAAGCCTTAGTATTAAGGCTTATTTAACTCCCAATTACTTAAAATATTATTGTTTTGTCTTAAAATCATTGAGAAATAGTTGAAAGATTCTTAAAAATAAGGAAGAAAGAAGAATGAAGGCAATTAGGGTGATAATCTTAAAAACTAAACTTGTGTGCAGCAATTGTGGAAATTACAGAACCGAAATTGCAAGATGAAGTTGTAATTCTGGAGACACATAAAAAAATTATGAATTGTGGAAATTGCATAACTGAAATTGCAAGATGAAGTTGCAATTATGGAGAAGCAGAAAAAAAAATAAAAAAGGAAAAAATCTGCATTCGAACCATATACGGAAATCTTCATTTGTTGCACGATTTGAGGGATTTTGAGCACAAATTTTGGGCATTATTCAACCCTAATGAAGGCCTACAAAAGGAGAGAAGAGGAGTGGAGAACGGCGGTGGTTTTGAGGCATTTTAATGGAGTTTTGCTCGTGGGTTTCTTCCGATTTTTTCTCTGTTTTTATGCAAATTTTCCCTCTATTTTTGATCGAAATTCTGCTGCAAGTTTAGTTATGTTTTTCCTTGATGTTTCCAGTCCAGTTCAAGTGAAAACTTGGGTTGTTAAGACTCAATCTCTTCCTAAAAATAGTTGAGGGATTAAGTCGATTGGAGATGTAGGGAAGATTTATGAACAATTTATTAAATGGTTGTGTAATTGCTCTATTTTTAATTTAGTTTATGTTTTAATATGGTTATAATTTTCATGTTTTTTTTGTTCCTCACCTACTGTATTCGGCTTTTGGATTTGAGTTAAGATTGTTGATGAAGGGAATAATAGAATTAAACCCACAGCGGAAGCGTTGGAATCGACTATGATTTTATTTTAGAATTAAAAAAAAAGGCTAAGCAAAACATACCTTTGAGATAAATATGGAGATATTTCTAGCGGATCTTTATCTCCTCCATAAAATCTTCCTGGCTATGCCTCGAACACAAGACCAAAGCTTGTGGGAGTCTCTTGAAAGAAAATCCACAAGGGATTGGAGAGGAAGAGACCTAGAGAGAATTCTCTAATTCTCTATTGAGGAGATATGTGTTATGTCTAATGGCTCAACCCAAGGGTTCTATTTATAGAGACCAAGGAAAAATCTTTGCCATATTTAAATATTATATTTAAATATTTAATATATTAAAATATATCTTATATTTATTTGAATCTCATTCAAATCTCTTACGATATTTATTTATTTGAATATTACTCAAATTCTATAAATATCTTTTATTTAATGTATCTAATATACATTAATTATTTTAATATTTAATGTATCAAATACAATAAATATATTTTCCTCTTATATCTAATATATTAAATATTAATTTGAACATTTCAAATTTTTCATTCAACTAAATTGATCTTTTATTGTTACTATGAGCTAGCAAGAGAATCTTATTGACCTACAGATTATAAGCTTCAATGATACAAAATCAATTCATTAAACTCTTTAATTAATTAATTTTCATTCATTAATTATAGATCACTCCACTATAGACCTGAAGTTGCACTCTTATGCACTGTAGGACAAGTGGTGTCCACAGATATAATCATTACATGCAAGTCGATCATTCACGAGTTGTTCGTAATTACAGTTGGGTCAAAAGTTTGTTTTACCCCTATAATTACATCTTGCACATTAAGTATCACTGATCTTTTAATGAACAATCTGTTTATAATCTAATTATAAACTAAGTCTCTCTCAGGCCAGTGAGAGGATGAGGCCCCATTGTTAAAGTCCCGAAATCAGCACTTAAGGGAACTACTCATCTACTTACCCTATATGGGAATGAGTGAATTCCATCTTGTGAGATTATGCTCCCAGTTCCCTATTTGGTCAAGTCCCCAAAATGGTAGGCATATTGAATCGGCTACAAAAGCCACTCTCACCCATGCAAATCAAAGGGCAAACTCTCACAGGCAGGAGTTCATAACTCACTCAAGATTAAGATCAAGTCACATATGATCATCCTAATGAAATATTAATCTTCTCAATTAACAGATTTATAAAGAGAGATCAAATATTTCATGGTCTAGTCTTATACAAACTCATTGTATAAGATGCCCCACTCACATGTCTCCACATGAACTATTTGGATCAAATCATTTGTAACTATTACAAAGTGGGTCGTATCAATAGTTTTGCTAGGATAAGACACCCAACCTTATCCATATACTATGAACCTTTAGGTTATTTATTGAACATGATCCCCCCGTATGTCAACCACATACTATTCAAGATTACACTAATAACCTTAGATTTTTCATATAATAGATAATATTATATTGCAAATAAAATAATTAAAATTATTATTAATTAATAAATAAATTATTAATTACGAGACTTTAGGGAATAAATGCCAACAATTGAAACAACTATAAGCAATTTTTTGGAATTTTTCTTCTTGGGTATTGCTTCTACGAGCCTTTTCTTTTCTTTTGTTCATGGGTTGTCTAGAGGTTTGGTAAATGATTATCTACTGCTTTGATCATTTCTTTTTTTTAATCCAAATTTGAATGGCAAGATGCCTTTAATTCCTTTAAATTTTGGTTGCAATTAGCATTTTAATTTATTCTTCTAGTATGGAATTAATTTCTAGAGTTTATTGTGGGATTTTTACTTTTAATATGAGCTAAAGTTGTTAGGGGGTTCAAGGATGTGAATTCCCTAAGAAGTAATTGTAGCCAAAATTCCAACAAAGACCAAGCCTACTTCTCAATTGTTTGCTTGTGTTGAATAAAATTCCGTTGAGATCCTAGATTTATCAACTAGGGTAGCAACTCAAGCTTAGATCTAATACCGACGGGGTTAGTGATAAGAGTATTTCACACAAGTGATGGAGACAAGAGCTTAGACAGAAGCCAATTATTTACCCTAGACATAGGGATCAAAGACTCCAAAACCTAAGAAATTATTGAGCCAAAATTACCTAAGATAGAGGGACTATAGACATATAGGTCACTCACTTAGTCTCCTAAAATCTAATTTCAAGGTGAATAGAAGTAGTAATTTCAGTTTACAATTGAATTATATTAGGTTGGAATTGCAATTTATAACTTAGGACAATGACATTCTTGAGCCCTTCATTTCTCTAAAGAATTTATTTTGCAATTTTTATTTCTTTTACCAAGTTTGTTTAGTTTGATATTCAATCTTACAATTTTCGATTATGCAATTCAGTTATGTAATCTTTGTCACTTTAACTTGCAATTAGATTATGCAATTATTTTGTTTTTAACAAACACACCAAACCCAATCTTGTTTTTGTAATTTTAGTTTCCAAGTTGCAATTCTCCTTACATTTTTCTCTGCAATATTTTTGTTACACAGTTCGCTGTGGGATCGATACTCAAGAATACTCATGTTTTATTACTTACATCGACAGTGTGCACTTGCACTGAGGTTGAACATATTTACTTACTTTTTTTCACCCAAAGTTCACCTTATTTAGCCATTATAAATAGGGCCTTAGGGGTGAGCCATTTGTGTACATTCCAAATAAGAGAAAGAAACTTTAGAGAATTTTCCCTCCATTGTCTCATTTTATTTTTTAGCGGGTTCCCATAAACCTATTTCGTCCTTTGTTTGAGTCATAGCAAGGAAGACTTTGTGGAAGTTTTGGAATTCAACCTCATTGGAGTTGGAGATCAAGGAGAAAAAGACCCTCCAGAATATTCTCCATATTATTTTCAAAGTATGTTTTGCTTAACCTTAATTTTTATTGTTTAATTCTAAATAAAATCAAAGTCGATTCTAACGCTTCCGTTGTGGGTTTAATTCGATTATTCCTTTCATCCACAAGCAGAGGAAGCAAAAAAACATACTATATTTCATTTGTTGATGATTTTTCTAGATATACAAAAATTTATCTCTTAAAATCAAAAGATGAAGCAACCAGTAGGTTTTTGAAATAGAAAGCTATAGTAGAAAATCAATTGGACAGAAAGATAAAAATGTTAAGGTATGATAGAGGTGGGGAATATAGTGAGAACTCTCTCAAAGAGTTTTGTGAATTAAATGGTATTATTCATGAATTTACTACACTATATTCTCCTGAACAAAATGACATAGCTAAACGTAAAAATAGAACATTAAAAGAAATGAAGAATGCTATGTTACTGAGTTTTAGATTACCTTATAACATGTGGGGGGAAGTTGTGCTTTCTGATTGTTTTATTCTTAACAGGGTTCCTCACAAAAAGCTGGATAAGACACCAAACGAGCTTTGGAAAGGTTACTCACCTAACCTAAGCTACTTAAGGGTGTGGGGGTGCTTAGCCAAAGTAGCATATCTAGAATATAAAAAACCTACGGTTGGATCTAAAACCTTTGATTGTGTGTTTATTGGTTGTGCTCATAATAATTCTGCTTATAGATTTATGTGTTTAAATGATAACTCAATTTGCGAGCATAGAGGTGTTGAATTTTTTGAACACATTTCCCTATGATCAAAACAGTCAATGAGTCAGTTAGTACATCATGCAGTAACCAGGTATATGTATCTTATTCTCTTAATAATGATAGTATGCATGAGTTTGAACCTAGAAGAAGTAAGAGACAAAAGATTGAAAAAAGTTTTGGGCCTGATTTTTTGACTATTTTTCTAGTTGAAAACTCAGATAAGATAAACAATCAATTTGCTTGCATGTACTTAATATATGAGGATCCTAAAACCTACCAAGAGGCTTTAAATTCTGTAGATTCTAGTTTTTGGAAAGAAGCAGTTAAAAGTGAACTAGATTCGTTACTGATAATTCTCATTCATGAGAATTATTTGGCCTTTAAACTTAGTTATGTTTGTAATTTTATTCATATTATTTAATATGAACAATAGAAAAGGGGTTGAATTTAATCACATTATTGTTGGAAGAACCTTAAATTAAATGAGCTGAGAAAAGAGAACAAAAGAAGAAGGAAACTCACACTTACTTCATGTTTTGGTGCAGATTTTTTGCGGAATGCAACAACATTGCAATTGCAATTTTGACTGATCTAGAAACTAAGGAAAAAACGAAAATGAAGGGATTTTGGGAAGAAAATTGCCCACGATTTCAACTAGATTATGAGATGTAATTGTCCATCAACCAAGAGGGAAACCCTAGCATGAAGTTCCTATATATTTTGGAGAAGAAGGCCGTGAGAAGAGGGCTCGTTTTTGGGAGAAGAAGTATGTTTATATTTTTGGGTTTTATTGTCGTATGCAATTTTTTATTTTCCTTTTTAGTTGCTGTTTTGTTGTACTTCCTTCTAAATTTCAATTCCTAAACTCTCCATTCATCCCATCACAACGAAAGTTGATGGTGGTTAAGAAAAAATTCCTTGTTCAATTGAGCCGAGAGAAATGGATTTTTAGTGTAGTTGTTCCTTCAAATTCTTCAAGAACTGTAATTTCCATTCTGTCATTTAAATTTTGAGGTTTAGCTACTGTTATCTTTTTCTTTGTAATATTTTTATTGAAGTTGGAATTTCTTTTGGTTCTTGGAATCCAGATTAATCCTTTTGATAAAGTGGTTGTTGATAAGCCTTAGTATTAAGGCTTATTTAATTCCCAAATTCTTAAAATATTCTTGTTTTGACTTAAGACCAATTGAAAATAGTTGAAATATTGCTTCAATTTAAGAAAGATCTAAATATGATGGCATTTGGGATAAAGTTCTAAATATATTGATCTTGTTTGCAGGAAATATGGAAATTGCAAAATCAAATTGTAGAATCACGATTCTGCAATTTGGACAGCAAAAAAATTCAAGCAAGAAAGTTCTGGCGCAAGAAAAAAAAAAAGAAGAAAAACCCATTATGGAAATCCTAAATTGTCACATAAATTGGGGAAATTGGAGCACAAATTTTGGATGAATCAACCCTAGAAAGGACTTATAAAGGGCGGAAGAAGAGGGATGAAGAAGATCATTTTTTTGAAAGTATTTTGGCACTTGAAGTTTTTTTTTTCTACAGCAATTGTTCTTCCTCTGTCTTTAGCTTAGAATTTGAATTTCTTTCTTATTTCTCTTCAGATTTTATTTGTATTATGGAGAGTTGCTTGCAGTACAATCGTTGTTCTTCATTTGAATTCTCTTGTAGTAAGTTTAAGTTTTAATTCAATCTCTATTCGTGGGTTTATTTCAACGTTTACACTCTGTTTTTCTGTAGATTTTTGTTACTATGTTTTTACCGAGGATTCAGCCTCCTGTCTTTATTTTTCTGAATTGTTCTTCTTGTATGACCAAGTGTCCTTGGCAGTACACACTTGTTCTTCATTCGAAAACAGTTTTGCATTAAGTTTTTGGTTAATCTAGCCTCTGTTTGCGAGTTTTTGAGGAGTTCCTCCTGGATTCAATCTTTATATTTCTGTTGCAAGATTGTTTAATTTATGTTTTTACTTCAGTTTACCCAATCCAATTCAAGTGATACTTGGATTGTTAAGACTAATCATCTCCTAGAAATAGCGAAGAGATTAAGTTGATTGAAATGGAGTAACAATTCTTGAACAATTATTGATGATTTTCGTTCTTAGTTATTTTGTTTTTTTATTACTGTTTAAATTTCAAGAGTTGTTGGAATATTTATAAACCATCAAAATCAAAGGTAGAAGGAAGGAGATTGAACTTCTTATTGAAGCCTTTGACTCTCTGAAGTTAATTTGAGAGTGCTAGAAATCCTTGAGATTATTGTCCAGTTTTCATTTCAAATTAGTGTCATGATATGTTGTGCTTTTGTAGGGTACTCTTATGCTCCAGAAACTAAAGCAATCTAGGATAGTTAGAATAGAATTTGTAAAAACTCAGAGTAGAGATAAACTAAATAACTCAAGAAATAAAAAAAATTATAGAAGAAAGAAAAAGGAAACATAAAAAACTCAAATTTTATGCAAACTTAAGAAAAAGTTGGATAAAAATAGAAAGCCAAACATAGAGACGAATAGCCAAGAGATTTTCATCTACCTTATGGTGTTAAAGAAATAATTGCTCTACATACATACTAGATTTGATACCCACCATGATTATTTCAAAATCTTCCTCTCTTGCTTGATTTTTGCTTTCGATCACATGCGAACAATATCAAATAGGAAGAAATGGAAAAAGATGTGAAGAAAAGGGCATGATACTTGAAAAGATGCTAATGCTTTATGAAATAATATCATCAGTGGAAGTCGATAGTAAGTGGAGATGCTAATGCTTTATGAAATAATATCATCTGTAGAAGTGGTTGAAACAATTAAACATAATCATTTTGCAGGAAAACATGGCAAGTTAATAAAAAGATTAAGCAACCAACAACTAATCAGTGAATTCACAATCTCTTCTCCTTGATAATTTATACGATAAACTGCTGTTAATTTATCACAATGTAGAGGGAGAAGACTACAACCACTTTGACCACTTCAACCACTTTCCATTGTGTTGTCATATTACTGTAGCTACAACCTACAACCTTCTTTTGATCCTCATTTGTTTCATTAAAAGTTAATTTATCATTAAGCCTTTTCAACAACCCTCAAACATAATTATAATAAATAATATATCAAAGTGCAAGAAGGCTCATCCACCATACCTATTTTAAGAATACATAAACTAGCTTACTGAACTTACATAAAAACAAAGATCATAATCTTGATCGATGGATAACAAAAACAAAAAACAAAAAATATTCAATTGTTTTTTTTCTACAACAACTTCAAAATAAACATCCAAATTAGCCAACATCAAAATCAAACTAAATTTCTTTTTCTAATTAATGATGTGCATACATTCATTAGTTTCCTTATTAAGATCAAATCAACACAAACACACATTAGCAATGCCTCACCAAGTCAACACCTCAAGGCCAAGTCAGCAATTTCCCAGTCAACACCTCAATACAATTTGAGCCCAAATTGACACCTACTGTAACTCATAATTAACAACAAATGCTCAACATCATGTGTTGTACTTTTTACATCATGCGATTTAATTTTGACAACAAACCAAATTCAAATGACAAAATATTTTATTGTTTCATAAAGTGACATTCCTTCGCAATTGCATCACAGCAAACAAAAAGATACATCCATTCTCTAAAAACCTTGACTACTACCATCCAATCCTAATATGGAATGAAGCTAACTTTCAACCCAATATGAAATGGTGTGAACTAGCTTCAACATATTATCATTTAAACTATTACCGTTACAATTTTTTTCGTATATGGTGAAGGAATGAACATTTCACTCCACAGCGGAAGCATTGGATTGCCTTTGATTTTATTTAAAATTAAACTAAAAATTAGGGTTAAGCAAACTTACTTGGAGTAAATATGGAGATATTTCTAGCGGATCTTTATCTCCTCCATAAAATCTTCCTGGCTATGACTCGAACATAGGACCAAGGCTTGTGGGAGCCTCTTGAAAGAAAATCCACAGGAGATTGGAGAGGAAGAGGTCTAGAGAGAAGTCTCTAATTCTCTATTGAGGAGATATGTGTTGTGTCTAATGGCTCAACCCAAGGGTCCTATTTATAGAGACTAAGAGAAAATATTTGCCATAATTAGAATATTATATTTTAATATCTAATATATTAAAATATATCTTATATTTATTTGAATCTCATTCAAATCTCCTACGATATTTATTTATTTGAATCTTATTCAAATTATATAAATATCTTTTATTTAATGTATCTAATATACATTAATTATTTAAATATTTAATGTATCAAATACAATAAATATATTTTCTTCTTATATATTTAACATATCTAATATATTAAATATTAATTTGAACATTTCAAAATTTTCTTTCAACTAAATTGATCTTTTAATGTTACTATGAGCTAACAAGAGGACCTTATGGACCTACAAATTATAAACTCCAATGATACAAAATCAATTAATTAAACTCTTTAATTAATTAATTTTCATTCATTAACTACAGGTCACTCCACTATAGACCTAGAGTTGCATTCTTATATACTGTAGGACAAGTTGTGTCCATAGATATAATCATTATATGCAAGTCGATCCTTTATGAGTTGTTCGTAATTACAGTTGGGTCAAAAGTCCGTTTTACCCCTATAATTACATCTTGCACCTTAAGTACCACTGATCCTCTAATGAACAATTTGTTTATAATCTAATTATAAACTAAGTCCCTCTCGGGCCAGTGAGAGGGTGAGCCCCATTGTTTAAGTCCCGAAATCAGCATTTAAAGGAACTATTCATCTACTTACCCTATATGGGAAGAAGTGAATTTCATCTTGTGAGGTTATGTTCCCAACTCCTTATTTGGTCAAGTCCTAAAAATGGTAGGCATATTGAATTGGCTACAAAAGCCACTCTCACCCATGCAAATCAAAGGATAAGCCCTCACAGGCAAGAGCTCATAACTCACTTAGGATTAAAATCGAGTAGCATATGATAATCCTGATGAAATATTAATCTTCTCAATTAACGGATTTATAAAGAGAGATTAAATATTTCGTGGTCTAGTCTTATACAAACTCATTGTATAAGATACCCCCACTCACATGTCTCCACATGAACGATTTGGATCAAATCATTTGTAACTATTACAAAGTGGGTCGTATTAATAGTGTTGCCAGGATATAAGGCACCCAACCTTATCCATATACTATGACCCTTTAGGTTATTTTTTGAACATGATCCTCCCGTATGTCAACCACATACAGTTCAAGATTACACTAATAACCTTGGATTTTTCATATAATGGATAATATTATATTGCAAATAAAATAATCAAAATTATTATTAATTATTAAATAAATTATTAATTACGAGGCTTTAGGGCTAATCCCAACATATAGTACTTGGCTTTTTCTTTCTTCTTTCTTCTGTCAATCTATAAATTGAATTGCTTTTTGTAATTGATCAAAATTATCAAGGTTTACTGTGAATGAGAATTGCATTCTAATCAAAGTCTCTTAATTAAAACAAATTTCTTCTTTATTTCACATAAGAGAGAGTTCTTGGGGGCAAAGAGATTGACATACTTTCTTTTTTCATTTCCCTTTCAACTTCAGTTTTTTTCCTCTTTCTTCTCCAATTCTTCTTATTTTTCCATTTCTTCTTATTTTTCATGGTTCCTCTTCCTCATACTTTTCATTTTTCTTTTTTCCACCATATCAAAAGATTGCAACACTCAACACTATTTTCTCCTAAAAATCAAGCGAAGAATGAAAACCTAACCCACAAAATTAAATCCATCAACCTTTTAACACAATATGAAACTCTCTTAAAAATTAAATACTTTAGTAACCAAGATAAAATCAACACAAATGGCTCATTTCAAGCAAGAATAATAATAAAGAGGTAGTTGATAACTCACCGGCTAAATAAAACAACGAGAAAAAAAAGCTCCTTTCAACTGCCACTTGCTTTAGACTGCATGATGGTACAAGTTTGTGCAGTGGGTTAAAGGGTTTCACACTGGGGTTTTAGATGATTTGGGCTAATATAAGAAACAAATTTCAAAGAATTGTAAAAAAAATTCAAGATTGCAAAAAATTGCACAAGGGTTCACACATGAGTTACCAACGCACAAGGGTGTTGCACAAAGGTCTTTATGATCTGAAGCAAGGTTTCATACAAGGGTTTCAGATGGAGAAAACGATGTGCGTGAAGATATAGATGTGAAGGTACCGGTGCAAAGGCATTAAAGTCCAACATGAAGGCATCGATGTGAAGATTTCCAACGGTGTGAAGGTTTCCAACTACTTGAAGGCACTGTTGTGAAAGCTTAAAAATGGATTTGATCAAGTAATTGTTGGTGTGTTAATTCTTTCAGGCGTCGTGAGGTAGAATTATGCGTATGGAGAGATAAGAAAAATAAAGAATGAGAACTAACAGAGAAAAAAAGAAAGGTTTCACGCATGTACGAGAGAGGGGTGACATAAATGGACTTTAGGCGGATAATCCCAAAAATTTTGAGCGTGCGGCCAAATTTTTTTTTAAACTTGTTTTGCCTTTTTTTTTTTTTTTTTCATAGCCTATTTTCTAAAAGGCTATAGTCAAAAGCTATCATTGAGGATATTTCTTGTAGTGATCCTAATTGTTGCAATAAAGCAAGGGCTGTTCAGGCTAAGAATTTACATTAATTCAATTAACCTTGGTCTTCATTGGCAATTTACACAATTTCTAATATGAATTTTTATTCAAAAATTAGTTGTAAGATTTTTATCTTTAATTTGAGCTAAAAATTCTTAGGGGGTTTCAAGGATGTGAATTCTCTAAGAAGTAATTGTAGCCAAAATTTCAATAAAAACTAAGCCTACATCTCAATTGTTTGCTTGTGTTGAACAAATTTCCGTTGAGATTCTAGATTGATCAACTAGGGTAGCAACTCAAGCTTAGATCTAATACCGACATGGTTAGTGATAAGCAGATTTCGCACAAGTGATGGAGAAAAGAGCTTAGACATAAGCCAATCCTTACCCTAGACATAGGGATTAAAGACTCCAAAGCCCATAAATTGTTGAGCCGAATTATCTAAGATAGAGGGACTATAGACATATAAGTCACTCACTTAGCCTCCTAAAAACCTAAATTCAAGGTAAATAGAAGAAGCAATTTTGGTTTACAATTGAGTGTGGAGTAGGTTGGAATTGCGATTTTGGCTTGCTATTACAACTTAGGGCAATGACATTCTTGAGCCCCATTTTATCTAAATTCTCTTTGAAATTTCAATTACTAAGTTTATTTAGTTTGCCATTTCTAGATTATGCAATTTCTGGTTATTTCCATTATTGCCATTTCTCGATTTTGCAATTAGATTCTGCAATTTTTCCAACACACCAACCCAACCTTATTTTTTCTATTTTAGTTTTTAAGCTGCAATTTTCCTTACACTTTTCTTACAATATTTTTGTTACTCCGTTCCCTTGGGATTCGATACTTGGTACTCACATACCATTTTATATTACTTCGATTGTGTGCGCTTGCGTGTAATACCGATGAGTTGTCATCCAATTTTTATTACTAGTTGTTTTTCATCTTCACTTCTCTTTCATACCAATGAATTCCTTTAGTTTTAACACACTGTTTTTTGTTAGTTTTATTATGAAGAGCTAAAATTCCTTTGGGATTCAAGCTTTTGAATGCCTTAGAGGAAAGATGTAAAGCTCGATAGCAAGAACAATCTAGCTAATACTTTGAACTATTGTTTGCTTTTGGTGAGTTCAATGTTGGGAAAACCGTAGTTGGCCATCTAGTATTGCTTGCTAAGCTATAACTTAATACCAAAAGGGTTAAGGGAAACAGATGTCGCAAAAGTAATGGAGGAAAAGACTTAGACATAAGTTCTGAAACATTGACCCTAGACATAAGGCGGGACTCCAAAACCACTAGAGTTGTGCGCGAATATATCTAAGTTAGATTAGAGGTTTAATCACTTAGTCTCCTAAAGATACTTCATAGAAGGTTGAATAGAAGTTGAATTTGGTTTACTTAGTTCTTGAGTTAGCTACGATTGCAATTGCCTTCTTGTTGCATTTCTTTCCAAAGGGGCATTAGCATTCTTGAATCCCTTCCTCATTTCCATTATTTTTCAAACAATTTTTCTTTTAGCCAAAACACCTCACAAGCCTTTTTATACTCACGGTTACTTTAAGTTGCAATTTGTCAACAATTTTGTGCAATTTACTAAACTTTATTAAAACTCGTTCCCTTAGATACGATACTCTAGAATACTTCAAGTTTCTTATTACTTCGATCACATGCACTTGCGTGTAGCACCGATCAAGTTTTTGGCACCGTTGCCGGGGAACGACATTTCTAATAAAATTTATTTGACACACAAATTGTGAGCAGATTGCAATTGCAATCCTTTTATTGCAGGAAGTCCAAACTTGATCTGCAGTTACTTGCAGGTTGAATTTGTGCATGCAAAAATAACTTTGTCTCTTAGAGCTTGATCCTGAGATAGAAAGAACCTTCCACCAACGCCGTAGGCAGCAGAGGAGGAAGAAAAAGGAATTGCAGTAGTTGATCACACAGGAAGTTCGTGAGAAAACTATCTTACAAGAAGTACAAATGGATCCACATGTAGCTGATCCTCAAGCAAATCCAACAAATGGAGGAAATCAATATAATGCAAACAATAGGCAGCAACAAAGGAGAATTCCTCCAGCAAATCTCATCTTCATTGTAGAAGAGATGGGCAGGGAATTAGAGACTATGCAACAACCACTTTTCAGAATTTGAATACAGGAATTGCAGAACCAAATATCGAAGCCAATCACTTTGAGCTAAAACTAGTGATGTTCTTGATGCTTAATGCAATGGGTCAATTTGCAGGACTAAAAAATGAAGACTCGCATAAACATATAAAAACATTTCTCAGGATATGCAATTCTTTCAAATTAACAGGAGTCTCCAATGTCACTCTAAAGCTTAAACTTCTCTCTTTTTCTTTACAAGGAAATGCTGAAGCATGGCTCGACTCTTTTCCTCCAAACTCAATCACCACATGAGATGAACTTGTAGAGAAGTTTATTTTGAAGTATTTCCCACCCACTAAGAATGCTCAAATTAGAGGAAACATTATTACCTTCAAATAGGGAATAAATGAAGGTATAGATGCAATCTGGGAGCGCTTTAAGAAGTTGGTAAGGAAATGTCCACACCATGGCTTTCCTGCTTGCCTCCTAATCGAGCACTTCTACAACGGGTTGACTCAGGCATCAAAGACTCTAGTCAATGCATCAACCAATGGATCTCTATTGAAGAAGACGGTGAATGAGGCCAATGAGATTTTGGATGCCATGGTCTCAAATAATAGCCAATGGGGAGAGGATGAGTCTCACAACACCAGAAATGTCACAAGAATGCATGAAGTGGATGCGATAGCAGCATTAAGCGCACAAATATCGGCAATGAACAACACATTGAAAAACCTTGCATTGGGAAATCAAGCTCCAATTGCGGCCATAAACCATACTCCTAACCCTACTTGTGTTTATTGTAATGACAATCACATCTTTGACAACTGTCCTTACAATCCGGCTTCTGTGTATTATATAGAGCAAAAAAGATCAAACCCGTATTCGAATACATACAATTCGGGCAGGCGACAACACCCTAACTTCTCCTGGAGTGGACAAAATGCAGGAAATTCAAGTTAGAATCAATATGTGAAACAGGGAGCGACACTAGGGTTCAACAATCAGCCACAACTACAATACACTTAGAAGATTGCAAATCCAATGTATCAGCAATTGATAGTACAGATTTAGGTGAGGCTGATGTGATACTTGGTGTTAAAATAGGAAAAACTGAAAAGGGATTCTCTTTATGTCAATAACACTACATTGGAAAATTATTAAAGAGATTTGATTGTTTTGATGATGCTCCTGTAAGAACACCTTATGATAATAGTATGAGTTTTAAGAAAAATAAGAGTTACTACAAGAATTTTGGTTTCTCCTGACGCACTTTTTTTCCTACGCGCAACAAAGCGTTGGGAAAAGTGACCTTTCCCGATGCCACTTTTAATGCGTCGGGAAAAGCGACGCCGTTTTATGCGCGTCGAGAAAGGTCACTTTTCCATACGCGGTTTTAAAACGACGTCGAAAAAATGTTTACTTTTTCCGATGAGTTGAAAGTGGCTTCAGGAAAGGTCACTTTTTCCGACGCTACTTTAAAAATGTGTCGGGAAAAGTGACCTTTCCCGACGCGCATAAAACGACGTCGGGAAAGGTCACTTACAAAACCCTAATTTTTTGTTTTGTTTTTCTTTTGCTTCCCACTTTTCTCGACGCTTTTTTAACGGCGTCGGTAGAGATGACTTTTTCCGACGCAAGTTTAAGATAGCGTTGGGAAAAGTTACACTTACAAAACCCTAACTTTTTTTTTCTTCATCCGCAGCTCATTCTTTCTCTATCTTTTTCGTTTTTTTTCTTCTCCTCTCTGCTCCAGCCATCGTCGCCCAAATGTCTCCTCTTCCTTCTCCTCCTCCTCATCTCCTCCTCATTCTTCATTTTCTTTTCATCTTTTTCTTCGTTTCCTCTTCCTCCTCCTCATCTCCTCTTCACTCTTCCTCTTCTTTGCCTTCTTCTTCTTCTTCTTCTTCTCTTCCTTTCACCTCATCATCATTTTTCCTTTTCTTTGTCTTCTTTTTCTTTTCCTCTTCCTCCTCCTCCTCCCTACCATCACAACTCTCCACCACAACCACTACCTCCGTCGCTCTCCACCATAGCTATCGTCTCCGCTGCTCTCCTCCACTGCCACCATCATCTTCTTCGCCTCCATCGCCACTATTCTCTACAAGCTTCCACTGCAAGTTTTGTTTTTTAATTTCTATTTTAATAATTCTAATTTATGTGATTGTTTATTATTTAATTTTTGTGTTGAACTTGTATAAATTTATTTAGTTATGAGTGATTGCGATAAATTTAATTTATTGATTTAGGTTGTGATTATTGAAGTAATTCGATAATTTATATTGAGATTACTTCATTTAATTTGTTGATTTAGGTTGAGGTTAATTAATGTTAGTTTGTTGAATTGTTGAAATTATTTAGTTTTTTGATTTAGGTTGAGGTTAATTAATGTTACTTTGTTGAATTATTGAAATTATTTAGTTTGTTGATTTAGGTTGAGATTAATTAATGTAATTTGTTGATTTAGTTTGAAATTATTCAATTTTGGGTTGTGGTTTATTTTTTAGAGATTATTTTGAATGTAGGGGGTTGGGTGGGGGAGAGATTTCTTTGAGTGTAGGTGGTGGGTGAGGGACTTATAGATTGTTTTGAGTTTAAGGGGTGGGTGAAAGGGATTTGTTTTGAGTATAGGGAGTGGGTTAAGAATTGTTTGGAGTGTTTTTAGTATGTGGGAAAGTGAATAATTGTTTTTAGTATAGGGAAAATAAAAAAAATATGAAAGTTTATTCACTTGTTTATGTTGGTTTCATTAAGTGTTTGTTTGATGAGTTTAGTTTTTTTGTTTATTTGATTTGTTTTGAATAATTTAGTTGTTATGTTCAAAAGTTTAGTTAAGTTTAGTTTTTATGTTATGTTCATGTTTTGTTAAGTTTTAGTTGTTCATAAGTTTTGAAACATTTTAGTTTAAGTTGTGATCATGTTATGTTTATTAGTTTTGAAAAGTTAGTTAAATTTGGTTGTTATATTTATTAGTTTTGGCATGAGTTTTAATCAAATATATGTTTCCTAGGTCTATGGTGTAACTAGTTTGACATACAAAGTGATCGGCACATTGTTGGTTCCTTAAGGTTACAAATTGCCTCCTAAGTAGTTTGAACTACTTTGGCGCACAAGGTGGTAGGGATTATAAGTTTATAAGTTTTGATTAGTTCAATTAGTTTAATGGCGGATATATTGTTCTTGTTTCGATTAGTTTGGTTTAGTTCCTATGTTTATAGAGTTATTTGAGTTAGTATTGCACCTAATTAAATTTTGTGTTTCTAGGTGCTTCGAGGTCGATGAATGAGCAAGATTATGCCAACGAGAATTAGGATGCATGTACGAGAAGTTTTGTTTTTCTTAGGTGCTTTTTAATTTTATTTTTATCTCAAACTTGTATGAACAAAAATTATATGAAAACTTTGTAATTTTGTTCATATAATGTATGAAAAAAAATTGGTTCGTTGGCTAATTCGAATGAAATTTAGAAAATATTTTATTTTGTACCCAATTTATTTTAGATACAAAAAAAATTGGGTAACAATAATATTCAAAAAGAACAAAAAAAAAATAAAAAAATAAAAATCAGCCCCTAACTTTTGCCGACGCTGAAACGTGGCGTCGGCAGATGTTATTTCTGCCGACGTCAGAGAGGTGGCGTCGGCAAAAGAAACTTTTGCCGACGCAGCCTATTTTGGCGTCGGCAAAGCCTCTCCCGATGAGCTTTTACCGACGCCGATATTTGCGTCGGGAAAACCTTTACCGACGCGTTTTGTGACTTTTTCCGACGCCTTGCAACGTCGGAAAAGGTTCAAAATCTTGTAGTCAATCTGAATATGCAAAAATTATAGGCATCGTTAGTAGATTGAGTAGATATACACATAATCATGATAATGACCATTGGACTGCTCTTCATCGTTTATTAAGATACCTTAAAGGTACAATGAATTTTTGTTTGCATTTTAACAAGTTTCCAGCAATACTAGAAGGATATTGTGATGCAAACTAGGTAACAGATAACGATGAAGTAAGCTCTACCAGTGGTTATGTATTTCTTTTGGGTGGATAAGTTATTTCTTGGAAATCAGCAAAGCAAACGTGCATAACAAGATCCACCATGGAATTAGAATTTATAGCTCTCGAGCTAGTAAGGTAAAAGGCAGAATGGCTGAGAAGCCTACTTGGAGACGTACCATTGGGTGTCTGTACCTGTCTCTTTGCATTGCGATTCACAATCTGCCATACGAATTGCCAAAAACAATATGTATAACGGCAAAGCAAGGCATATACTCCTACTGCATGGAGCTGTGAAACAAATGTTGAAGAGTGAAGTTATCTCCTTGGAATATGTGAGGTCTGAGAGAAATCTAGCCGATCCTCTCACCAAAGGCCTAACAAATAAAGTAATTCTAGAGTCTTCAACATGTATGGGTTTAAAATCCTTGAAATGAATCTATAGCCCATTTGTTAGGGTGGTCCAAATATGGACTTGATGGACAATTGGAATGCCTTCATAGCTCAGTTTTGAGTGGTTTGTCTCTGACAGACTTGATGAAGCAATTAACGTGATTGTGAAGGTGTGGCTGCCTTTTATGAAAGAGTCTAAGGTGCAGGAATGAATGTTTCACTCCACAGCGGAAGCATTAGATTGTCTTTGATTTTATTTAAGATTAAACTAAAAAAAATAAAATTAAGCAAACTTACTTGGAGTAAATATGGAAATATTTCTAGTCGGTCTTTATCTCCTCCACAAAGTCTTCCTGGCTATGACTCGAACACATGACCAAGACTTGTGGGAGCCTCTTAAAAGAAAATCCACATGAGATTGGAGAGGAAGAGGTCTAGAGAGTATTCTCTAATTCTTTATTGATGAGATTGTGTTGTGTCTAATGGTTCAACCCAATGGTCCTATTTATAGAGACCAATGGCAAATCTTTGCCATAATTAAAATACTATATTTTAATATCTAATATATTAAAATATATATTATACTTATTTGAATCTCATTTAAATCTCCTATGATATTTATTTATTTGAATCTTATTTAAATTTTATAAATATCTTTTATTTAATGTATCTAATATACATTAATTATTTTAATATTTAATGTATCAAATACAATAAGTATATTTTCTCCTTTTATATTTAATATATCTAATATATTAAATATTAATTTAAACACTTCAAATTAAATATTAATTTGAACATTTCAAAATTTTCTTTCAACTAAATTGATATTTTAGTGTTACTATGAGCTAGCAAAGAGACCTTATAGACCTACAGATTATAAGCTCCAATGATACAAAATTAATTAATTAAACTTTTTAATTAATTAATTAATTTTCATCATTAACTCTAGGGTCACTCCACTATAGACCTGAAGTTACACTTTTATGCACTGTAGGACAAGTTGTGTCCATAGATATAATGACTACATGCAATTCGATCATTCACAAGTTGTTCGTAATTACAGCTAGGTCAAAAGTCCATTTTACCCATGTAATTACATTTTGCACCTTAAGTACCACTGATTCTCTAATTAACAATTTGTTTATGATCCAACCATAAACTAAGTCCCTCTCGGGCTAGTGAGAGGGTGGGGCCCCATTGTTTAAGTCTCGAAATCAACACTTAAGGGAACTACTCATCTACTTACCCTATGTGTGGGAATGAGTGAATTCCATCTTGTGAGATTATGTTCCCAACTCCCTATTTGGTCAAGTCCCCAAAATGGTAAACATATTTAATCGACTACAAAAGTCACTCTCGCCCATGTAAATCAAAGAACAAACCCTCATAGACAGGACTTCATAACTCACTCAGGATTAAGATCATGTTGCATATGATCATCCTGATGAAATATTAATCTTCTCAATTAATGGATTTATAAAGAGAGATTAAATATTTCGTGGTCCAGTATTATGCAAACTCATTGTATAAGATACCCCCACTCACATGTCTCCACATGAATGATTTGGATCAAATTATTTGTAACTATTACAAAGTAGGCCGTATCAATAGTGTTGCTAGGATAAGACACCCAACCTTATCCATATACTATGACCCTTTACGTTATTTGATGAACATGATCGGCCCGTATGTCAACCACATACTGTTCATGATTACACTAATAACCTTGGATTTTTCATATAATAAATAATATTATATTACAAATAAAACAATCAAAATTATTATTAATTATTAAATAAATTATTAATTACGAGGCTTTAGGGCATAAATCCCAACATAAGTATCTCTTTCTAGAGTTTTCACGGTGACTCGAGGTTTTATGTGCATGGCCGTAAAAAGCACAAGATATACTGTTGTATAGCCGAATCAAGACAAAACACAAGGACTGAAACGTGTTGTGGGGGTCCCAATCATAATTACTGAAAGTTCAAGAGATAACTCACTTTATTTAATTAGGATGTTGCCCTACTTTACTATGCATCAATTCAAATCAAAGGATATTGATGTTTAAGTTTTATTCTCCTTTCTTTGCTCAGGAAACTATTCTTTTATTATTTTATTTTCTTTTATTTTGCAAGTCATTCGTGGGGGATTGTTGAGAATGACTTGGGCCTTAGGCCCAAAAACTCACATAGAAAATGGAATACATTTGTCCCACATTGGAAAGTTTAGAGATGAGGAGGTAGTTTATATAATAAAGGATATATGTGGGTTGGTAAAAAGTGGTTATAGTGGTATTAAAATACCTCTCCACACGATCGAACTTAAGGGTTCATATAACAGCGCTTGCGCGAAAAAGAAAATAATTTTTATTTCTTTTTCCTCTTAAAATTAAAACCAAAACTTTTTTATTCTAATTTAATTTTGTTTTCGTTTGTCTTAATTAAAAAACGTTTTTTCCTTAATTGAAAAAAGTTTTCTCCTCATTCATGGTGTTAGATCTGAGATCTGGAAAAGTCAGATTTGGAAATTCTTTTTCCTTTTTATTTGGTTTTTTCAAACTAGAACCATATAGCGTTTTTTCGATCATATTCTTCGCGTTCTGATTTTCTTAGCACTATTCTGATCTTGATTCCAATCTTTCATTGACAAGTGCACGTTCGTGAAGGGTGTTGTGTTAGCCTTGGAGAGCAACATGCATAAATGATTTAACGCCGAGGTCGTGTCGAAATTGCTTTCAAAGCAGTGGTTATTCCTTGGCACAACGATTCTTTCTTGATTTTGTTTTTTACAGTTTTTTGAAGGTTCCGCTATGTTAGGAAAAGGATAAGCCATCCCTTCATTAAGCATACGTTGCCATGGTGGTTGATCTGAGTGTTGTGCCAAACTTGCGCTATATGTGCCACTAGTGCGGTTCTCCTTTTTATTTATTAAATTTTTTGATTTTTTATTTACTTTTGAATTCAACAATATTTGAGGTAGGTGATTTGAACCTTTGACCTCTTGGTCGAGAATACATGTCAATTAATGCTGAGCTAAGCTCACTTTGGCTTTTATTTTTTGAGTTTAACAACATGTGCGGATGAGATTCGGACTTCCTTGTCAAAGACATATGTCTTAGTTGAATTATGCTTAAGTTGATATGTGGTTCTCTTTCTACCCAACCACCGAGGACCTAAATAAAAAACTGTCGTTCCAAAACCTCAGTCTCAATGAGATCCAGTTATACATATGGATAAAATACACCTTTGTTATGGAGTTTGAATATAGGTTTCTATTTGATATCCTTAAGTTTCTGATTGTTAGGTAATTGTTTTAAAAGAGATCTTTGGTTAGTTGACTAACGGAAAGATGATTTGATAGTTAACTTGTAATTTTTTACCTTATGTGGCCATTCCTTCGCTTTCTTTTCCTACCTTTCTTCCTCTCCTCCATTTTTCCCTCTATGGAGAGCTTTTTCTCTAGTGAAAATGAAAAAATGAATTTCTCTCTCTCCTTTCTTTTTGTCACACCCCGCCTCAGATTACTCTATCCAATTTAGGACGTGGCGTACGTGCCGACAATAAACTCCAACTAAATTATAGAATCTATTGTTAAATTTGTAAAACCAAAACACTTTCTGAAGCAATAAGTGGTTAGCAAAAACTTTATTCATCAATGAGTAGAAAGAGAACCCATAAAAAAATGCAACTAAGGGACTGTTTGGATTGCAAATGTAAAACATCTAGGTGTTAAAAACCTAGGAGTTAAAAATCTAAGTAATTATTACCCATGGATAAAAATAACCCATGCATGTGTTTGGATATGGATGATAATTAATATTTGGGAGTTTAATTATTACTCTTCTCTCTCTTCTCTCTTCTCTCTTCTCCATTTTCTAAGGAAAAAAGTCCCAAGTAAAAAAAACCCATCTCCTACATGGATAATAAAATCCCATGATTCATGGGTTATTTTTATCTATGGATAATAATTACTTGGGTTTTAAAAAGTAAAGATCAATGAAACAAACATTGGTTTTTTATACCATTGCTAAAACTCATCTCAAAACTAGTGAAACAAATGGGGCCTAAGGGAGACAAAATAACGGGGTGTGGCACTTTTTCTCTCTAAAAAAACAAAAACATACATTGAAAATTTTGTCCCACAGCTTCTCAAATGGCAAAGACCCAAGAGTAAAAAACATAAATGCTATCTTTGGAGTTTTTTATGGTACTATAAGTGAATTCAAAATTTATTGACTAACAACATGAGGAAAATAAAGGAGGAAGAAGGTTTGGAGAAGAAAGTGAGAGAATGGCCACATACGTTAAAAAATTCTAAATTAACTGTGAAATCATCTTTTTATTAGTCAACTAGTCTAAGAATCTTTTAAAACCATTTTTTAAAAGCCAGAGACCAATCCTCAAACTCATGGACCTAGACATATTTATATTTTGGCTTTGGATAATGCTTCCCAAAGGGTCACATAATTCTTATCTAAAAGCATTTGTTCAACTTATAATTTGTATTGAGTTTATGTAAGCCCAATTTGATAGCCATTTAGTTTTTGATTTTTTGATTTTAAAAATTGTGTTTGTTTTTTCATTATTTCTCGAATTTCATCTTTCTTGAGAAAAAATTTGAATTCTTAGTCAAATGATCCCAAAAATAAAAACAAGTTTTTGAAAACCACTTTTTGTAGTTTTCAAAATTTGGTTTAGTTTTCGAAAACGTATATATGTAAAAATTAGATAACAAAATAATGAAATCTATAAGTGGAAGTAGAATTTATAGAATTAATTATTTGTAAAAATCAAAAATCAAAAATTAAATAGTTATCAAACACACTTTGTTTATTTGAAATGGCATTTGTGTAGTTTATTAATGAAATGAATAAGAAGACGCTATTATATTTTGCTTATTGTGATTCATCATTTTATTGAATTTGATTCGGTTCATATTAAAATATTATTAATAAATTTTCTCAAGCATTCAATGAATTTGTGCTACCATTGTTAATAATTTATTCAATAAAGAAAAGTGGAAGTCTTAATTTGTATCTCTTTCAAATGAGAATTCCAATTCTAATCGAGATGATTTGAATATTAATTGCTAATTCATATTAAATGAAAATTCTAATTTTATTTATCATCCATTGATTATTGACTTCAAACTTACATCTTATCTCATGGGTTATAATTTTATTTATCATCCATTGACTATTGACTTCAAACTTACATCTTATCTCATGAATCATAAATATTTAATTGAAGTACTCAAATCAATTTGTCATAGAAATTTTATTGAGTTATCATTAAATAGATGGGTTTTATACTTTATAGATGGGTTGATTGTTAACATTGGAGATAATTACATAAATGAAACTAATTTTGTGATGGTACAAAAATACTTATTTTTTGAAAATCCAATTTTTAAATTCAAAAAACTTAGATTTTAAAAGGATAATAATTCATGAAAGAAAAAACATATATAGTTTACTTTAGCATTATACCACTTGAATAACAAACAGAATAACATAACCCATATTCTCTTCTTCCTTTTAGCCTTTTTTTAAAAAATTGTTTAGTTGTATATACACTTTAGAAACATCTAGAAATCTTAGTAAAATATGTAAAAGTTAGATATGCAGTTTTCAAAAAGTTTCTTTTTATCTTCCTTTCAAAAAAAAAAAGTTTGTTTTTATCTTTGAAATTTATATACGATTTTAAAAATACTATAAAATGTCCAAAATGCACCAAATAAATTATTATAACTAAATTTATTTTTTAATAAAAATCTAGAAATATAGAAGCCTATCTAATAAAAATTTTATCTACCATTTTTTAAATAAAAAAACATTTTTTTTACTAATGATTTCTTTATTTTATTTTTACTTTTATATACTTCTGAATCCAATCAATTCTTTTTTGGAGAAAACAAACCGACAAACCGATAAAACAAAATTTCCAAACTATTATATTAGTTTCTAAAAATTTGACCAAAATCTCCAACTTGCTTCTAAATATAGATGATAACATAACAAAAATAAAAGTCCAGCATAACCTATAGATGACCTAAATAATATATAATATACCAATCAAGTTGATCAAAGTTGTTCTATTTCCACTCATCCACACACGAAGTAGAATTCTTCTTTCCAAATATTTGACTATGATTAACAACCCAAAAAATTCAATTGATTCAAGATTTTTTCCTTAGAATTTAAATCTTCTCTCTCTGAATTTCATCTGTAAACAAAGAAAGAATAACACATTTGCAATTAATTACGCAAATCCTTACCGTTTAATTAAACTGGTGAAAATGATCTCAAATAACAAAATATAAATAAGACTAAATTACAAATTTAGTTCCTAAATTTTAAGGTTTGTGTCAATTTGGTTTCTAAACTTTTAAAATGACAAATTTAGTCCTTGAAATTTTCTATTTTTTTTTTAAAATTAACGGATTTATTGGAGACAAAATTGAAAATTTAGGGTTCTTAGACATAAGATTCAAATTTATATCTAATAGATCAATTAATTTTTTAAAATTTAGAATTTGTCAGGTACCTTTTTGACATAAAATTAAAATTTTAAAGATTTATTAGATACAAAATTTAAAGTTTAGAGGCTTATTAGATATTTTTAAAATTAAGAGATAAAACAGATATAGATCTCAAAATTTGGAGACTAAACTTGTAATTTAACTTAAAAATAAAAATAAATAGGTGAAAACAACTAAGCCATGTTGGCGTTTTATCCACTCTTTTCAACATAATATAGCTATTGGAAATAATTTACTTTCTGATTATGACTTTTTTTTTTTGACACTGGGAACAAGAAAATTAAAGAAACGTAACCCATTAGAGGTGCTAGAAGACGTACACTCTAAACAGTAAATCTCATAGATGTCGTCAGGCACAGCTTCCATCCATGTCTCTTCTCTCTAAAGCTTCAAACCGAGTTTCGCCGCTGCATGCGCCAAGAAATTCGTCCTCCGATCGCACCAAATGAAAGAACAAAACTGCAATTGTTTGACCAAGGTAAGAGCTTCCTCAATTATACTTCCCAACTCCGAGTGAAAAGAA
The DNA here is from genome assembly GCA_033996785.1 of Trichosanthes truncata. Lineage (NCBI taxonomy): Eukaryota > Viridiplantae > Streptophyta > Magnoliopsida > Cucurbitales > Cucurbitaceae > Trichosanthes > Trichosanthes truncata. The sequence goes on from JAWPNB010000003.1 coordinate 57,157,183, forward strand.
TTTCTGATTATGATTGGACTATATAATGCTTTGATAGTACAAATTTCTTAAAACTATTTTTTCGAAAAATTTAAAAATAATTTCAACTTTATATAGCCCCAACTCATTATAATATTGCAACTAGATTTTAAATTTCCATTGAGGTGAATAAGAACTTCAAAGTTAAACATGCTTGGCTTGGAGCAATCATATGTTGGGTGACCTCCTAGGAATTTTCCTAAGAAGCATGTGAGTGAGGACAAAGTATGCTGAAAGGACTTGTGTTGGTTTGTGGGGACAATCTTGACTCTTAGAAGCAATTCAAGACAAGTAAGGTGACTTGGCCAGGTTGCAGGGGATGCAGAAGAATGTTGGGGCCATCAGGTGCCGAATATGGATTCCAAATCCTGAGCCTGGGGTATTGCAGATGGTATCAGAGCGGAACCAAGGCGGAAGCTAGTGTGCATGTAACGCTCGAGTTTAGGAGGGGTACATGAATGAATCGACACCACATTGGAATGAGAGGGATCCTGAGGCTATGCAAGACATGGTTAAGAAAGACTTAAAAGAATTGATAGCTACTATTTATACCAACAAGGTGCACATTCTTTTTCGGTAGCTTAATCATAAGAACTTCAAAGTTAAGTATGCTTGGCTTGAAGCAATCCTATGTTGGGTGACCTCTTAAGAATTTTACTAGGAAGCATGTGAGTGAAGACAAAGCATTCTGAAAGGACTTGTGTTGAAGTACGGTGACGTGGCCAGGTCGAAGGGAATGCAGGATAATGCTATGGCCATCAGGTGTCGAATACGAATTCCAAATCCTGTTCAAAATCTTGAGCCTGTGGCATTACAAATCTAATACAAAATAATAGAAAATCTATAACAATTTAAAAATATTTGCAAATATGCATAATTTTAAGTCCTATTAATTAGTGATAGACCTATCCCTAATTGAGGTCTATCAGTGAATAGGTCTATCAATGACTGAGGTCTATCACGGATAGACTTATATGATAGATCTATCAATGACTGAGATATATCAATGATAGATCCATCAATGACTGAGGTCTATCATTGATAGATCTATCAATGATTGTGGTCTATAAGTGATAGACCTATCACTGATCGATGTCTATCAGTGATAGGTGTATATCATTGGTTATTTGCATACACATTTGTCTATTAGTGATAGTTGTATATCATTGATTATTTGCATACTCATTTGCTATTATGTTTATTACTAATATACTATATCAATAAAATATAAAATGGTATATAAATGATATTTTACTTGATCTACTATTAAATGATTGCGTGAATGTTCATTTTCTTTTAGGTTTATTGTGGATATACATTATCAATAAAATAAAAATACTATATCAATGATATTTAACTTTTGTTTTCTATGTATGATTATTTGTATGCTCATTTGTTATTAGATTTATCACTAATATACCATATCAATAGAATTAAAATTGATATATCAATGATATTTGAAATTGTTTTCTAAACATGATTGTTTGCATGCTCATTTGTTATATATGAGGTCTATTGTTGATTTATCATATCAATAGATTATAAAAAAAATAAATTGTTAATATTTAACTTTTGTTTTCTATCAGTGATTGTTTGCATACTCGTTTGTTATTAAGTCTATCGTTGATATGTCATATCCATAAATACAAAAAATGTATATTAGTAATATTTAGATTTGTTATCTATCAATAATTATTTGCATGCTCATTTACTATTCGGTATATCGTTAATAACTATATCAATAGAATAAAAAAAGTGTATATAAGTAATATTTTACTTAGTTTTCTGCAATTGCTATTTGATGGTTTATTTGCTATTAGGTCTACAACTTATATATCTTATCATTAGGAAAAAAATGGTATATAAGTGGCATTTAACTTTCATTTTCAATTTGTGAAGTTCACATGCTTATTTGTTATTAATTCTATCAATGATATAATATATCAATAGGATTAAAAAGGGTATATCAATGATTTTTTTTAGTAATTGTTTGCATGCTCATTTGGTCTATCATCAATATACCATATCAATAGACTTAAAAATAATAAATCAGTGATAAAATAATATAAAAAACAAGATAAAATTGATAACAAATAACTGTAAATTACTAATAGTTATGCATCACTAATATACCATTTTTATGTCTATCAGCGATATGTATATGAATGATAGACATATAAATGGTCTATCCATATAAAAATGAAAATATTTTGTCAGTGATAGACATAAAAAATGGTTTATCAAACATGTAGAAATGGTTGTTAATAGACATAAAAATAGTCTATGATCAGTAGTAAAAAGCTATCACTGATGGACATATTAATGGTCTATCAATAATAGATAAAAAAAAATTGTTTATCAACAATATACATAAAAATGGTTGGTTGGTGATAGACGTCTATAAGTGATAGACGTAAAAATGGTCTATCAGTGCTAAAAGACGACTATCACCAAGACTATCATTAATAGGCTATAAAAAAGGTATATCAGTGATGACTTGAAAATTTAAAAAATTGTCATATTTGCAAATTTTATTTATTTGTGACATATTTGCAAATATAACAATAAATTTTGCCTTATGTTACAATTATTCAAATGTAAAATTATATATAAAAAAGATGAAATGCTTATTTGTTAATTTAAATATTTTTTAATGATTTTTTAATATTTTTTCTAGAAATATCCATCAATATCGACATTTTATCGATATTTCTCTCGATATTTCTATCAAATTAAGACTTTAAAATTTCCATCCACATCGACATTTAAAATCTTGATTGCAACTAAACACAAAGTGGCCTCATGAATTAGAAATACTCAGTACCAACTTGAGCATAGCTCAATTCATTAAGATATATGTTGGGGGAATTACAAATAACAAAGGAAAATGGAGTAAGTATTGAGATAAATATTGAGAAACAAACACGTAAACAATTAGGTTGAGACGCGAGTATCTCGCTCTCTTTAAGGAGATTTAAGCCCTCTGCAGTGTATATTTATTTATAAACCACCGGTGCAACAATTCTTCTCTGTCCCCTCTAGGATACAACAACCCAACTGAAACGTTGTGTATCTCAAACCACTATGCACTATGAGGTTGAGCTCAAAGCTCCTCAATAAAGAACACCTTTCTTTTGGCCAATTACTCTTAAAATAGCAAAGTAGAGAAATATAAGAAATTAGATAGAAGAGAAGATTGAAATGTTGTGTAATTGAGAGTGTGGTAAGAGAGGTATTTATACTAGAATTTTAGATCTAGGAATTTAATACAAAAATAAGTAATTAAAATGTAAACTTTTTAACTTCTTTTACCAATACGTTTTCTTCCTATAATTTGATAAAAGAAAATATCTCAAAATTACTACCTCATCTAAAAGATAAAACTTCTCTAAAATTAATAATAAATATTAAAATGTAACAACAATATATACCTTTAATCAAAAGTTAAGATGTTTGAATCTCTTCACCTTACATGTTGATGAACTAAACAAAAAATTATAATTTCGTGAGCAATAAGGGAAATGTCATAAAATGTTAAAAGTCAAGAACCTTTAAAAAAATGAACCCTAATATTTATAATTTAAAAGAAGTGGTTAAATATTCACTACCACCAATAATGGGGAGAAGCTCCATTGAAGATCCTTCCAAATATAACATTTCTGGAAAGGCAGCCATTTATGAAAATGGTCTGGCTCATGTTTGACATTCTTTTTGGCCTATCTTTTTGCCGTTGCCTTCCAGTCATTGACCCAGAAAAAATAAAACTCCCAGTCTTGCACTACTAAAAACTTCTATAATAATGCTAAATCTTTGTTCACAGAACCCATCTTCACAAATTCCATTCCAAAAATTAGCTTCAATATGTTGGTTTCTTATCTGCTGATTTGTCTACTTGTTGTGTTCTCTTCTGCTTGGGCTCAGTCAACAATGGGGTTCCAGAGGCTGACTCCGGGAAACTCCATGGCCGTGGAGAACGTAAACCAGTTCCTAATTTCCCCAAATCGAACCTTTTCATCTGGGTTTTATCGTGTGGGCAACAATTCGTATTGTTACTCAATATGGTTCACAAATAGCTTCAATAAAACAGTTGTATGGATGGCTAACAGAGACAACCCGGTTAATGGAGAGCAATCTCGATTGACCCTCAATGTCGATTCCAATTTGGTTTTGACCGATGCCGATGGCACTGTCGTTTGGTCCACCGACACAGTTTCTGACGGTGAAACCGAACTTCGACTTCTCGAAACTGGAAATCTCGTAGTGGTGAATCAATCGGAACATTTCATTTGGCAAAGCTTTGATTTCCCCACCGATACTCTCCTTCCAGGACAACGATTTCTCAAGACATCAACTTTGATTTCAATGAGAAGTCTAGGCACATATTTATCGGGCTTTTATTACTTCAAGTTCAACGATGACAATGTGTTGAATCTCATATATAACGGCCCGTCACTCTCTAGTGTGTATTGGCCTTACACAATGGTACTTGTCTTCGACCAAGGCCGAACTCCTTACAATAGCTCGAGGGTTGCAATTTTAGACGAGATGGGAGACTTTCAATCGAGTGACAGATTCAAATTTAATGCTACAGATTATGGGGTTGGTCCAAAGAGGAGATTGACGATGGATTATGATGGGATTTTGAGATTGTATAGCCTCGATGAATCGACAGGAGCTTGGAAGATCACGTGGCTTCCTGGTGGGCGTATTGATGCTTGTATGGTTCATGGGTTATGTGGAGACTATGGTATTTGTGAGTATAACCCATTTCCAACTTGTACTTGTCTTCCCGGTTTTACCAGAAGCGATCCTTCAGATTGGACCAAAGGGTGTAAACCGCCTTATAATTTGACGTGTGATTCTAATTCTTCCAAGGAAGTGGATTTTATTCCCCTTACTAATACGGATTACTTCGGCTATGATTGGAGTTATGCCCAAGGCGTGTCCATTGAAGTGTGTAGGAATATTTGCCTTAGTAGCTGCGAGTGCTCGGGCTTTGGATATGCACATGATGGCTCGGGACAATGTTATCCCAAAAGTGCTCTTCGTAATGGGTATCGAAAGCCTGATCTTGCCGTGCAAACGTTTATGAAGATTCCAAAGGGTGTAGTGAGATCTCAAGATGAGTTCATGGTGGAGCCATATTCTAATGATTTGAATTGTTCAACTTCAGAGCTTATTTTGAACACTCATGTATATGGGGGAAAGAGTAATAAGTTTCGATATGTGGGGTTGTTAATTGGAGTGGTGGTGACAGTTGGGGTGAGTGAGCTCATTTTTGTTGGTTTTGGGTGGTGGTTTATCTTTCGAAAGCGAGTACGTGAAGAATTGGTTAATATGGGTTACATTGTTTTGGCCATGGGGTTCAAAAGATTCTCATACGATGAAATGAAGAGAGCAACCAAAAACTTCAAACAAGAGATAGGGAAAGGAGGGTTTGGAACTGTTTACAAAGGAGAATTGGATGATGGAAGGATTGTGGCTGTGAAGAGATTAGAAGGCGTTTTACAAGGAGATGCAGAATTTTGGGCCGAAGTCGGCATCATTGGAAAGATTAATCACAAAAACTTGGTGAAATTATGGGGTTTTTGCGCTGAGAAACATCACAAGATGTTAGTTTATGAGTATGTGAAAAATGGATCTTTGGACAAACATTTGTTCTCGGATTCATCTAAAGCTGCCTTAGGGTTGGATCAAAGATACGAGATTGCAGTTGGAACAGCAAAGGGTTTATCGTATTTGCATGAAGAATGTCTTGAGTGGGTTCTTCATTGCGATATCAAACCTCAAAATATACTTCTTGATGAGGCTTTGGAACCCAAAGTTGCAGATTTTGGAATGTCTAAGCTATTTCGAGAAATCAATGAAAGTGGATTTTCAAAGGTGCGAGGGACAAGAGGGTATTTAGCTCCAGAATGGATGATGAACCTTAAGATTGATGCAAAGGCAGATGTTTATAGCTATGGCATCGTTCTCTTAGAGCTCCTCAGTGGAAAGAATGCATCTAGTTTTCGATCGTCGACCATTGCCGAAGATGGTGGATGCACAGATTTAGTGAAGTGGATAATGAAGAGCGTTGAAAAAGGTGAGGTTAAAAAAGTGGTGGATCCAAGATTGAATATTGTGGAAGACGACCAAAACAAGAAGATAGAAGTTTTATTGAAAGTGTCTCTTCAATGTGTAACAGAAGATCGAAACATGAGGCCTGCAATGAGTAGAATTGTGGAACTCCTTACATGCCATGAAGAAACAAATCTGCATGGAGATGTTTATGATTGAGAGAAATGTTACAACTTACATTTATGGAAGTACTTGTTAGTTTTAAAAGTTTTTGTTTTGTTCAATTTATACTAAATGTGTTTCTATATATTAGGATAATTGTAATGGGTCAATAAAAAATATTAGATTATAAGATATATGGATTACTCCTCCCATTGTCAATTGGTTTTGAGATGGAACCCCATGTAATCTAATATGGTATCAGAGCATAGGCTGTGCTAAGAAACCATCTCAATTGAAATCGCAAATCTTTCTCATGGCCATCACAGAAAAAGCTCTAACAATTCAGTCACTTCATCAGTATACCAGTTTGATTTCGATCAAATTGAACAACGGAAATTACCTGCTATGGAAATCTCAAATATCACCACTGATCAAAAGCATGGAGATGGAACATCATATCACCAGCGAAAAGGGGCCAGAAAAGACGATGGAAGACAAGGATGGAATTTCCAGTATCAACCCTGAATACACTGCCTGGGCAATCAACGATGGGCTCCTCAATTCCTGGCTGTTGGGGACTATATCCGAAGATGTCTTGAGCATGATTGAAGGGATCGATACACCTTACCAGGTTTGGAGATCCTTAGAAGAGCAATCACTTACAATGTCTAAAGAAAGTGAAATCCATGTAAGTGAAAATCTTACTTATGTGATAAATTAGCTACAATAAAGAAGCCCTTAGATGATCTCACTAAGGTTTTTCATTGTGCACGAGGATTAGGCAGCAAATATCAGAATTTTAAGACTGTCATGTTATCAAAAGCCCCATATCCCATGTTTAATCAATTTGTTCTAGCTCTTAAGACACATGACTAGATGCTTTCAGTTGAAATTGAGGAAGATAAGTCATCTCAAATCAATCACAACCAAGCATACTATAGCCAAAGAGGGAGAAGCAGAGGTCGTGGGAGACAATTTTCCTCTTGAGGAAGGGGATTTCCTCAGTATAGACTTCAAGGATCAAACCAGAACACTCAAAATCAATCAGTTGCTACAACACAAAATCCTTTTTCTCCCAAATCCGAAAGATATGTAACTTGTCAAATTTCTGGAAAAACAAATCACATAGCTGTTTATTGCTGGAACAGATTTGATCACTTCTATCAGTCAGAAAATATACCAAAGGCGCTAGCTGGTATGACACTTATGGATGAAGCATACCCTGCTATATATGCTGACTCATGAGCCTCAACACACATCACCAACAACACTGGTAAAATGAATCACTTAAAAACTTACCATGGTAATGATAAAGTGTTCGTGGGAAATGGAGAAGCTTTAAAAATTACTCACATAGGACAAAGTTCTATTAATTCTGGAAATAAGCAACTTTTACTAAATGATGTTTTAGTTGTCCCTGAAATCAAAAAGAAATTGTTGTCTATAAGCAAACTTACCTCTGATAATGATTGTTCCATTGAGTTTTTTGCTAACTAGTTTGTTGTAAAGAATCCTCAGGGGCAGATCATGGCCAAGGGGCTTAAGAGAAATGGTCTCTATGCGTTAAAAGAACAAGAAGATGCTGCTTTTATAGCCTCAAATATTGGTGTTGTTTCCAATTCTGCTTTTGTTGCTACACATAAAACATTCCTCATCTATTTGGCACAAATGGTTGGGCCATTTAAATGAGAAAGCTTTAAAATTATTGCATAATAATAATCTTATTATGTTTCTAGTTGGAAAAAGGTAGAATCTGTGTGTACTAGCTGTCAAATGGCAAAAAGTTGTAAACTACCTTTTGTTTCTAATTCGCATTTAAGCATGTTCCCTTTAGAAAAGATTCATTGTGATCTATGGGGGCCTGCCCCTATTAATTCTTGCCAAAACTTCAAATATTATGCTTGCTTTGTTGATGATTTCTCTAGATATACTTGGTTATACCCTCTAAAAAGAAAATCATATTTGTTTCAATGCTTTGTTCGATTTCAAAAAGAAGTAGAGAATCAGTTCGACAGAAAATAAAAATCTTTCAGAGTGATGGAGGTGGGGAATTCACTTCCACTAGCCTTAAAACTCACTTAGAGACATGTGGAATCCACCATCAACTCTCTTGCCCTCACACACCTCAGCAAAATGGAGTTGTTGAACGAAAACAGAGACACATAGTCGAAACTGGGTTAACTCTTCTTTTTCATGCCAATATACCTGTGAAATACTGGGTTGATGCCTTTTCCACTGCTGTGTTTTTAATTAATCGTATGCCTTTAACTACATTAAAGATGAAATCCCCTTTCTTTCAACTTTTTAAGAAGGAACCAAACTACACAAATCTAAAAGTATTTGGATGTAAGTGTTTTCCTTACTTACGAAATTATTCCTCCAATAAATTTGCAAAAAGAACCTACCTATGTGTTTTTATTGGCTATAGCCATATTCACAAAGGCTATAGGTGTCTTGATCCTCAAAGTCATCGAGCCTATATCTCAAGGCATGTAATCTTTGATGAAGATATTTTTCCTTATAAAAAACACACAAGTAAAATTGCACAAACATATTCTACCCTTGAGGTAACTGAATATGCAGGGATGGAAACATGGCTCACCTAACTGAATATGCAGGGATGGAAACATGGCTCACCAAATCCTCTGACACTCCTCCACAACAACCTATTTTGGACAAAGAAACACACTCCAACAACACTGCTTCTTGCTCAAATACGAGAAACAGATTCCTCTTTGAGGAAGGACCATCGAATGATGCCACCACCTATCCAAATCCCAACAATAAAGTCTTCCCTGAGGAAGGACAACCTACTATCCACCATGAACTCACTGAGAATCTGCCTCCTCCTCATCTGGAATCAGCTCCTACAACCAGCAACGACGAGCCTACTCGCCTTACTCAAGAGCAACGCTCAAATACACCATCCTATGACAATGAGCTTGGAATACAGGAGCACTCTAATCCCTCACTTTTACTTGATTTACCTGATATTAGTAATCAACTATACATTGACTTACCTCTTTCTCTTGCAAGTACATCTCACACTCAGCCTATCTCAACCCAAAATACTCATACTATGATCACTAGAAGCAAAAAGGTTGCCCAACTTCATTCTCTTATCGCCACAACTCCAATTAGTGAGCCAAAATCATATAAGTCAGCCCTTAAAGTCCCACATTGGCAAAATGCTATGAAAGAAGAAATGGACGCTCTTTACAAAAATCACACGTGGGACCTTGTTCCTTGTCCTCCAAACACAAACATCATTGGCTCCAAGTGGGTTTTTAAAACCAAACTCAAAGAAGATGGCTCAATAGATAGATACAAAGCTCGTCTAGTAGCCCAAGGTTACTCTCAAGTAGAGAGAATAGATTATGCCGAGACTTTTAACCCAGTTGTCAAGCCAGCAACCATTAGATTACTTCTTAGCATTGCCACCACATCAGGATGGCCATTACGTCAATTAGATGTTAAGAATGCTTTTCTCCATGACATTCTCAAGGAACAAGTCTTCATGGCACAACCTCCAGGATTCAAAAACCCTTCCTTTCCCAACCATGTTTGCAAATTGCACAAATCCCTTTATGGGCTCAAACAAGCTCCTTGAGCTTGGTTTGAATGCCTCTCCAATTATCTCATGAGCATTGGTTTCTGTTGTGCCCATTCCGATCCGTCTCTCTTCACTTTTAGACAAGCCGAAGTTACCACCTTTATGCTCATCTATGTAGATGACATTATTATCACCGGTAATACCCCATCTGCAATTCAAACACTCATTTATCACTGATAGACTGCAATAAGCGATAATAGTCTATTGATATAAGTGGTAGACCTCTATCACTGATAAACAATTTTTAGTTCTATCATTGATAGACCATTTCTACGTCTATCACTAATAGATGTTTATCATTGCTAGACCATTTTTTATGTCTATTGCTGATAAATAATTTTTGTGTCTATGGTCGATAGACCATTAATATGTCTATTAGTCATAGTTTTTTATTATTGATAGACTATTTTTATGTTTATTAGCGACTATTTCTACATGTTTTAATCTTGTTGGGCATAAAATTGTGTCATATATTTGCGAATACTTTTAGCTATTGCTAGACTTGCTATTCTTTTGTGTTAGATTACTATATATGCAATTGCCTCAAACATGACCGTGTCATTTTATTAATATTTCAAGCATATCATCAGTATATCAGATATCAATCAGGACTCATTTGAGTTAAAATATGAGTGTATCATTTTAGTAATATTTTGAGTATATCAGATGCATATTAAAAAATTAATCAACATTCATTTGAGATAAAATATTGGTGTACAATTTTATTAATATTTCGAATATATCATCAGTATATTTGACATCAATCAATATTCATTTAAGGTAAAACATGAGTGTATCATTTTATTAATATTTTGAGTATATCAACAGTATATCAAACATCAATCAACATTCATTCGAGGTAAAACATGGGTGTATCATTTTAGTCATATTATAAGTATATCAGTAGTATATCAAACATCAATCAACATTCATTTGAGATAAAACATGAGTGTGTATCATTTTAGTAATATTTGAAGTATATCAACAGTATATCAAACAATTAATCAACACTCAATTGAGGTAAAACCTGGGTGTATCATAAATTTTCCATAAGAAGAGGCAAAATTTTACATCCTAATATTATACATAAGAAATAAAATTGTTGCTATTGGACGAACTATTGCAGTGGTTATCAAAGAGTTATGATGTTTACATAAATAATAAATTGTTGCAAAAATAGCAGATGTCACTATAATCGTTATAATAGGCAATTATTCAACAACCACATGAATAGTTATTCAAATTGCAGCGGTTATTTAAGACATAAGTCGACGGTTATTTATGCCATAATGCAGCAATTATTTACGCCATAATGCAACAAAATTTTCAATCGATGTTCAATATGCAACGGTTTGCTAACCGCTACAATTGTCTAAAAACTACTGCAAATACAATAGCAACGATTTTCTAAATTAATGTTAACTCTATTGCAGTTTATAATCGCCTATTACAACTATTATATTGACATCTGTAATTTTTGCAACAATTTATGTGAACATCAAAACTCTTTGATAACCGCTGTAATAATTCGTCAAATATCAACAATTTTATTTCTCATATAATTTTAAATTTACCATAACCCATCAACTTAAGCTTTTCGGTTGATTGGTGATTTAACTGGTATCGGAGCAGGAGGTCCTATATTCGAACCCCTGTAATGGGGGGCGTTAATATAATTAAATTTATCATAACTCATTAGCTTAAGCTTTTGGATTGATTGATGATTTAACATAGACCTTGTTAGAATAGAAATTTCGACCAGCCAAAAATTACCACGTCATTACCCAATGTTGATGAAAAAATTATATTTAATTAGGGATTAATTAAATTTGCAAAGATTCCTAAATTAAATTATGGCAAGTTCATGTAAACAAGTGGGTCACTTGGAATTTGGAAGACAAAAGCCCGAATTGAAGGTCCAAAGTCTAAGTCTAGTCTAAAGGACTGACCCAAAGTTAACCAGGCCCAGTCAAAATGACTAGGCCCAAAGTCAACCAGGTCCAGTCCAAAAGGGTTGGCCCAAAGCCAACCAGGCCCAATCCAAAAGGGCTGGCTTACAAGTTAATTAGGCCCAATCCAAAGGGTTGGCCCAAAATCAACTGGGCCCAATCCAACAAACCCAAGCCCACCTGGAGGCCTTGAGGAACTCTATAAATAGAGAGCTTATTCCTTCATTTGGAGGGGTTCAGAACTGAAGAAGCTCAGAGAGAATTCAGAAACAAAGCTCAGAAGACTCCAGAAGCTCCTAAAGATCAAACACCAGCTGTATTAAATTTCCTTGTTGAAATCTCGTGTGAACAGACCCCATCTGCTTCAAGTTGAACAATGACGCAATGTCAAATGTTTCATATAGAGTGCAAAATGATTACATGTTATGACATTACTATTTAGAGTTTATTTAGTGCTTAGTTTAGGGTTAGATCAATCACAGGAAACTCAAATTTTAGATTGTATTCTTCAAAAATCTTGTGGTAAAGATAGTGGTTCAGTAGTTCTTCATCGATGGTAAACAAGGTGAAGTAAAGATAAAGAATGCTTCAAATCAAACAAATTCCAAAAACAAAAACAAGTTTTTGAAAACTACATTTTTAGTTTTAAAAACTTGGCTTGGTTTTTAAAAATTGATAGGACCATTATAGTTCTATTATTTTATGCCTAAATCATGTTAATTTAGAATTTTTAATGTAATTAATTGATCATTCTATAGAAGTTTGAACACCACGTTTCAAGAGATGTTATGTCGAATCACGGTTCCAATGCATCAAATTGGAGGTCATTCGGACCCCGAGCAAAGAGTTAGAGTAAAAATGACCAGTGCTGCGCGCTGGGTAACGTCTAGACATTGTCCAGAGAATCTAGACGCTATCGACAGTCCCTTGAAGCCTCCCTCGACGCTGCGGCGAGCCCCTGTGACGCTGTCGATTTCTATAAGTAGATTTTTTCATCCTCTAGGTCATTTGTCTCCAATTTTCAACCATCATGAGACCATTTTAAGCTTTCTCCACTCTGTTTTTCATAGTTTTAGGCTAGTTTAGGTATTTTAGATCAATTCTCGGGTAGGGCAACGTCGGTAAGATGGATTGCTAGACTTTGGATGCCGTTTTAGGGTTGTAAATACTGTATTATGCATTTTATTGTGAGATTTGATTGTTAATTTTATTTTCCAACATTGTTTTATGGCTTGCAATTTCTTGTGCTTATTTCTAGTTATTTCTACTTTGATTGATTTGACAAATCAATTAATTTAGAAATTTCTTAGCTATGCTAGAGTACTCGTAGGTGTCCTCAACTCAATTTTAGTAGTAAATAGGCCAGTTGCCACGTCGGTTGAATTAAGTAGAATTGTTTAATTATGAGTACATGGTAGGCCTTAGAATTGTTAGCGCGGGCTTAGTTAATTTAGATCGACCAACCTTAATTAATTAACTCGTTTCGACTTATCCCTTGGGTGTAATGTGTTTAATTAATTCTTTTGGTATTGGTCGTGCCAAATTAATTAATTAAATTAGAACCAATTAGGCATTTGTAAATTTTTTTAATTAGGAGAGGCTCCTACGGTATCCCGAGGAGTTCGGTTGGTCTTAAAACACTGGAAAATTGATTGTTAGGTTAGTTTCAATGATAAATGAATTGGATAATTACTTGTTTACCCACGATTCGGTGCGCGATGTGAGATCTCTATCTCTACTGCTTTTTAGTCATGTTGTCTATTTTATGTTTTATGATTAACTTCCCCCAGTCTGTGTCAAATAAGAAACCTAGAATTTAGAAATCAATTAATTCGATTCCCTATGATTGACCCTAGCCAATTATACTGCAAATTATTCGTGGTCCAATTTATAAATGTATTTGATTGTGACTTCGACAAGCACCTTCAAAAATACATGTAAAAATTAAAGTAGATAACAAAATAAGGAAACGACCCATAGGTGGAAGTAGTATTTATAGGCTTAATTTTCAAAAACTAAAAACCAGATGGTAATCAAACAACATCTAAGAGATCATGATTCAAAATTTATTTGATTTGTCTAGGTATTTGAATATTTATTAACAAGATTGAAGGGGAAGATATGCAATAATTATTTTTACAAAAATTAATTATTGGTGATAAGAAATCACTAGGTGCACCCAAATTACACAATTAGATTGACACAACCTTAGCACCCTCATCATCTAACTCATCCCAATAATTATTAAATAATATTTTGTACAGTAAAAGTCATTTGCACGTGTCACATCTAATTAAACTAAAAGCATTAAAAAAAATAAAAAAGAGATAAGACCTCATATGCTCCAAGTTGAATGATGACACGGTTTCAAAGATGATCATACATGCAAAAGTATGAATTCGTGAAAACTATTAAAAAAGGCATTAAAAAAAACACAATGATTTTCAACAAAAATGAAAATGATCAAATTATGAATTAGAATGTAACGCCTGACTTATACAGGGGCGTTAATTTTGAAATTTTTGGAAATTAAGTTGGAATAATTCTCATTAAGTATTTTAAATTTTGACGTTAATTTGGAATTTGGAATGATGAAAGGGGAAATTTTGGAAATGAAGAAGTTAGTTGAGGGCATATATGGTTTTTGGTTATTTGTTTTAAAAAAAAGGACCTCCTTCATCTTTATCTTCATCATCTTCTTCTTCTTCATTCCTCCTTTCTCTCTCCCGAAAGTCCCTCCCTCCCGACAGTCTCTCTCTCTCTCTCCTTCCAGCCTCTCTCTCCCTCCTCGCCTTTTTTCAACCAGCCACAACAAGCAGAGCCACGAGCCGTCGCATTTTTGCCGAACGCACACCCTCACCACGAGCTGCCGTGCTAGATTGATCTAAGAATCCCACAAGTCAGTTCGCTAGAGCCATCGTCTCTCAGTTAGCTGCTGCACGCCTGTTTTCGATCGCTGGTGAAGCGGCGTTAACCCATTCGCCGCCACACACACGTTGCTCAACTGTAGCCCATCGCCGCCGTCTCTCTCTCTCCCTCTCGTTTTTGCACAGACAGCAAATGGGTGGTGTTTCGGAGTCACTTTCCAGCAAGCTCGATGTTCGTATAGCGGTGTACAACCTTGATTTGAAGTGGGTAAGTATTCCGATGTTGATTCGAGACATTCTTTTTGTTCATAAGTGTGATTTTGTTAATGTTCTTGGCTTTGGAGATTAACCCATAGAGTTTTAAACTTGATTCTAGATTAACCATAACCTTTGGGGTTTGGATTCACAAAATCAACTATTCGAAGCCGTTTTCAGTAGCGATTTGAGTTTGGAATCTAAGGGAAGCCATGGGTAATGCTCCAATCAATGAGGTATGCAATTTTAGAATGGAAACACCCTAAATGTGCAAGTATACACAGTTTAATGCAGCAAGTGATAAGTATATTTATATCGTTCTCCTCAGGGATTAGTCCATGAATTCTACCAAGCTTGAGCTTACTTTTAGTGATAAAAAGGGCAAACAAATAAAAACAACATTCAAGGGATTTTTTTTTATATAGAAATAAAACAAACCTAACTTAACCAATAACAAGCTTAGAATAACAGGCAAAAGAAGTAAAATAAGTAACAGTAGGTGAAATTACTTAGAGTTAAAAGCAGGCTTGGATTAGGGGTTTCTTATACTGTTTCGAGGACTCAATGCTGTAGCAAAACTTATGCTAAATCACACCACACATCATTCCAACACATAATCTTCCTAGATTTCCTTAAATTGTAGCTAAGTTCCCATTTAAACTACTCAAAATAAGCTCATTACTTGTGTGCATTAAGTGGGTGATTATCCCTAACCTACCCATTTCACTGCAAGCTTAACTTGTAATCAGTCTTAATGAGAATTGAAGCAATCAGTTTTCTATTCTTCTTCCCAAAAGTCAAGAAAATAGTAGATAAAAAAGGTTGGCCAAACGTAATTCATCTTAAACATTAAAAGCACTTCAAATCAGTGTTCAACAGCATAAAACCACATAGCTTGAACCTCTCTACAATATAAGAGTTCCCTAATCCTTGCCTTAAACTAATTAGTTCATAACAACAGAAATAAAACTCCTAAAAGCTACTGGAAACTCCATTACAGCAATCAAGAAGCATGGAAAAGCAATAAAAGGAAGAAAACAATAAGAAGAGAAGAGAATTTCTCAGGTGAAAAGCTTCTAAAGGACTTCTACTTCTTCCTCAGCTCCTTTCCCCAAGTAAACAGCTTCCTTTTTAGCCCTTCCTCTTCCCCTTTTCGTAAAAGCTTCTTTTTCCAGCCTTCCTCTTTAATTCCCATCAGCCAAGCTTAAAATACCTCATCCTTTTCATCAAAATTAGGGCTAAATAGACAGGGAATAAAATATGGCAGCATTCTATTGGTCAATGTTTTTCCAGCTTGGCTAAAATTGGACAACTCAATTAATGAGAATCCTTGCACGTGTGAGATTTGGAGTTGTACTGAGATAGATTGCTGCAACATTTCAGCTCAGAAAGCTTCACTGTACTCATTTCTCTATTCATTAATTTCGCTCTTACCTAAAACACAAATTGCAACAAATCATCTCATAAGTTGCAAGAATCCAAACATTAATCAAGGTTTCCTCAATACTTAGCCAAATAAGCAATAAAGCACTAAATTAGGGACTTAAGTAACCAAAAAGCTACCAAAATACCTCAAACAAGCAAGGTTTAGCAAGAGAATTCAAGTAAAAATAACTCTTCTATAAAGAGTTATCACGATTCGAGTTTGGAATCTAAGGCGAAGCCATGGGTAATGCTCCAATCAATGAGGTTTCAGGATTACCCATTACGATTGAAGATCGTTTTTGGTGAAATTGAATCCTCAGGCTACCTTGAATCTTGGAGTTATTTAGGTAAGTAGTCATTTGGATTTAAGCCCCTTTAAGTTCTTTATTTTGAATTTCATGCATGTTTGAGAACTTGTAAATTGTAGAACAAGCCTGAAAATTTTGTTAATAAACATTATAATGATTTGTGGATTGATGTGGATGTTGTTGGAGCTAAAATGCCCTAAGTATGTGGTTATAATGGAAATAGAGGCTTAAAGTTTCAAGTTATTGTAGTTAGCATGAGTAGGACCTTAAGAGTTTGCCTAAGGTTGTGATTGGATGAGTTTGGTTCATGTTTATGGTGTTTGTGATTAAATATGCATGTCCAATATGAATATGTGGTCATGGTGTGATTGGCTAAACTATCCTGAGTTGTTCTTGAGCTTAAGTTGCTTAAGCACGTGTTAAAATGGTATTAAGGGCTTAATTTATTTGGAACTCTTAGAACTATTGATTTCTAGTATGATATCCAAGGGGTCTGGGCCGTGTGTTATGTTTTCTGTATGCGACTTGTTAGAGCTTGGCTATAGAAGTGAGCCTTGGAATACCTTAATGACTTTAACTGTAATTTAACTAAAAGCATGAAAGTATTAAATATTTGATTAACCTTAATGATCATAAGTGGTTGAGAAAGGTCTACAAGCGATGTTGAGGTGTTTAATAGAGTATAGAATGTTTGAAACACTTGAATGGTTAACAGAGGTTTAGTTTTCTCGAGTTGTGGATAAGTTGACTGTGTGCAAGGTGCCAGGGATGTTGGTTTGGGCTAGAGGCTGACTTAGAACACCTTAAGGGTATGCAGTGATCAGTGGTCATCGTCCGTGTTTCGTGTGTTTAGAATGGGCAGATAACTGGGCATGTTTAACCTGTTTCAGACGAGTTCGAATGTGAGTGGAGGGTTATTGGTCGTCTTGATTTCTAGTGTGTTTAGGGGACTGAATTCTGGATTAAATGTATGGAGTGCTATATGCTGCTAGTACATGTATGGGCTACAATTATGTAAAGTTCTGATTTAGGAATGATGGTACCAGGGCATAAGTACATACTTGAGATTCGTGGACGTGGTCTTTAGCGAAAGGTCACAATGATGTGATTGCTGTTGTTTGTTGAGGTGTGGGCCTGGGTTATATGCTACTGGTAACTTCTTAAAAGAAAGAGAAGTGGGTTACCTTGGTGTTAGCCTAGAAAGTAAGTAGCCATTCGAAATGGTCCGTTAGGATTTGTGTCTCGCCTATTTATATAAATGGGAGGCATGAGGTGTTGTAAGTGTATTGAAAGGCTTGAGGGTTTGTTTCCCTCTTTGCTTGTGCGGATTAGGGGGGCAATTCCCTTTGTATGTCTTGTGAACTTTGGGCTAGGTCTTGAATGTGGTTCGGAAATGATGAATGATTTTGGTTTGGTGGATTACGCTAGAGGTTCCAAAAGCAGTGCAAAAGTACAAAAAAAAAAACTTGTTAGATTAGTGCCACCTGACCTTGTGTATCTCTTGGGAGAGTCTGTAACTTTAGGTTGATGTGATGTGAGTAGGGTGAGGGTTGCTTTCCTTCATCGAGTTGTGTGCTAGCTTAGGGGAAAATTTCCCCATTTGTGATGAGTGTAAAGATTGTGTTTCCTTATTGCCTGTGTGCTATCTTAGGGGGCGATTCCCCCATTGTGATGAGCGTAAGGATTACGTTTCCTTATTGCCTGTGTGCTATCTTAGGGGGCGATTCCCCCCTTGTGATGAGCGTAAGGATTACGTTTCCTTATTGCATGTGTGCTAGTTTATAGGCAATTCCCCATTGTGCGTAGGCATGCGAGTTGCTTTCTTTCACTGCCCTTGTCGACCTAAGTTACATGGCTCGTTGGTAGTGCTCGAGACAATGCCATACCGGGGTTGGACTCAGGGTAGGGTGTGCGAGCTATAGTTGGCTGGACAATAAGTTGAAGTTAAGGGAGAGTCGTGTGTGCCAGGACAACTCTTGTGTTGTGATATTGAGCTTTGGACCCTTAAGTGGGCTACTTACTGAGTATGTTTATACTCACTCGTGCTACTTTGTTTGTCTTGCAGATTGTGCACATCCTCGAGGCGAGTGATGAAGGCGATGACTTGACGAGGCTATGGAGACTCCACCAAATTTCCTTTCCTTGTATTAGATTTTAGATTTGTAGCTTTGTTCTTTAATTTGTTACTGGTCTGTAAATTCTGAATACTCTTTAGTTTCAGTGTAATTGGTTAGAGTTTCTTAGATTCTTGTGTCTGATGGTTATGCTCAACATATCTTGTCATAGTTTGTTGGATGCTGAGTGTTATATCTGAGATTTAGAAATGTTTTTATTCTTATCAGGTCGTTGTAAATTTTGGGTTTCTCATAGTTACGCTGTTATGCTACCGAAATTTCAGGCATGAGCGGGGTAACTAAGTCGTGCTTCCGCGTTTAGAGAGTCGTTTGGATTAGGGTCGTTACATAGAATGTAAATGTAGAACAAACTCACAAGTAGAATATATTTATGAAAAGGAATTGGACAATCACTTCCAATACCATTCATTATCATAACTTGAAACTTTTTCTACATTAGTAGGTTCCATATTGTTGCATTGTTCGAGTGTGCTCTTGACATCTTTCACAAACATTTTAATATCTAAAATTTGATCATGTGATTCCATTTGTGTTGTTGAATTTTAAGCAAAATTAAAATCTTGTTTATGGGCATTGTTAAAGAAAAATAAATTCACACATTAATAAAGCTTAAAGGAACTTATTGACAACCACCATTTATATCAAAATTAAAAACATACCATGTATCTACAGGTTCCCCACAATTGGAACTTTGATCATAGAATTCCTCGCTGAAAATTTAAAATATTGTTTAAGGTAATTATTAAAGAAAAATAAACAAACATTATTCATTATAAATCAAAATCAAAATCATACCATATAGATTAGCAAAGTCTGCATTGTTGAAATTTTGATCATAGAGCTCCATTTGTGTCATTGCACTACAAGATTAAACTCTTGTTTAAGGTAATTATCAAAGAAAATAAACCAACGACCTGAGCATAGTTACATTAATTGGTTAAGACATATATCATTGGAGATCTAAATTCTCACCCGACACGTTGTTGATATAAATCAAACGTAATAATAATTAAAAAAAAAGAAATAATATGCATAAAAATAAACTTAAAACTGCTAAATTTCTTTCGCACATAATTGACAATTCAAGTTTCTTCTCCTACCCTAACGTTCCCTTAGCTTGTCAAAGCTCCCTCTCCCTTTATTTCTATCTCTCACAATGACATGAGAGAATTCCCACTCCATCTCCAATGAAAAAATTAAAAATCAACAAAATTGTCCTCTCCCCGAAACCTCATTAAAAATCCCCCACCCCTAATTCCTTTGTCTAATTTTAATCCTAAAAAAAATACTACTTTAAATTTCACCATTATTTAATCTCATGTTTATTTGCTACGTAATACTCATATTTACACTCTCTCAAATTGGAGGGAAATGTTCGCCATGTTGTACAAAAATTCAAGAATGATTTAAACATTTAATCAATTATCTTATATACTTCATAAAAACAAAATTAAAAAAAAAAAAAAAAGGGAAAAAAGAATTTTTGACCCCTAAACTTTGCATGTTGTATCAATTTTAACCCTAAACTTTCAATTTCATCAATTTAAATCTCAAACTTTACAAATTGTATCAATTTTAACCCTAAACTTTTAATTTCATCAATTTAAACCTCAAACTTGTATAAGTGTATCAATTTACACCCTCGGTTAAGTTTCCATTTCAATCCTTATTAGAAAAGTTTTCCACACATGTCCAAAGTCACGTGTTGCTCTATAATAGGTACATATTTGTTATTTTTTTAAAGAAAAAAATTAAAATTGCTGAAGAAAATTGGAGTAGACTCTCTCCATAATGTCTTTCAATTTAGAACATAACTTTTTTTCACTTTTTTTCACTTCTTATCTTATCTGATTCTACTGTTTTTTTTCATTTAATTAATTGAGGGTATTAGTTCCCCTAAGTCAATTGATTCTAATAAAACATCACAATCAAAACTTATTGTCTAGTTAACTAGGGCACGATAGAGTTCCATATTAATTCAACAACAGCAGTAAGGACAATGAGAATGACTAAGACAAGATTAACTAGGCGAGAGAGCTACAACCTAATTAATTTCACTTCTTTATTTTTCTAAAGTCTATCATGCAAGCTATGTAACATAGAAAAGCCATAATCACCCATACATGAGCCAACTCTATTGCTACTTAATTCACTTATTCATGACGATTACAGATCATAAATTCATGCATAGCAATCAAGCAATTAATATCAATCCAGGCATCAATTCAATCAATATTAAATGCTCATAAAATAAAAACAAGAAATAAAGAATACTTGGATTGAAAAGAAATTATACTAAGCCCAAAGCCTCACTGTGACACTCGAGTTCAAGAGGGGTACATGAATAAATCGAGACCACATTCGAATGAGAGGGATCCTAAGACTTGCAAGCATGGTTAAGATAAGCTTAAAAGAATTGATAGTTAATACCTATACCAACAAGGTGCACCTTATTTTTCAGTGGCTCAATCGTAGGAATTCTAAAGTTAAGTGTGCTCGGCATAGAGCAATCCTATGTTGGGTGACCTCCCAGGAATTTTCTTAGGAAGCATGTGAGTGAGGACAAAGCATGCTGGAAGGACTCGTGTTGGTTTATGGGGATAATATTTACTTTTAGAAGTAGTTCAAGACAAGTATCATGGCCAGGTCGCAAGGGATGCAGGAAAATGTCGGGGCCATTAAGTGCCAAATTCAGATTTAGAATCCTAGTCCGAATCTTAAGCTTGGGGCGTTACAGATGGTATCAAAGCATAACCTCTCCCAATAAGATGTGGTTCGAGGACGAACTAAGGCAGAAGCTGGTGGCCATGTGACACTCGAGTTCAAGAGGGGTACATGAATGTACCGAGACCACATCCAAATGAGAGGGATCCTGAGACTATGTAAGCATGGTTAAGAATATGCTTAAAAGAATTGATAGTTACTATCTATACCAACAAGGTGCATCTTCCTTTTTGATGGCTCAATCGTAGGAACTCCAAAGTTAAACGTGCTTGGCTTAGAGCAATCCTATTTTGAGTGTCACACCCTGCCCCAGATTACCCTACCAATCTAGAACGAACTATGACTACAATAGACCCCGACTGTGCAATGGAATCTATTATCAACTCTCTCTCTTTTACCTCATACTTAACTTCAACTATAGACATCACATGTACTTGTGGTAGGATACCGATCAGCAAGACTGAATTGAAACTCAAAAGCAACCTAGTGGAAAAATAAAGATAAAGGATGAGCTAAAAGGCCCACTGAGTGGTGAGTTAATAACAAAATAATTTTAGAAAAAACTATTTTAATGCTAAACAAAAGTTTAAGCTCTAAGAAACCAATGCAAATCATGTATAATTTAATAGCCTGAAATAGTTTACACGCAAAGAAATCTATAACAACTATTGAAAACATAAAAATAAACATGTAAAATCCATCACTAAACATGTTCCCAAACTATGTCACACTAGTGCAAAGTAATCTCGATACGCACAACAGAGAAATTGGTCATACTATACACAGAGAAACTCAACACATATAGCACAGAAACGAGTCATCTTATGAATCAAGTAATCTCAAGACACATAGCAGAGAAAACATGGTCATACTATTTATGAAAGAATGAACGTTTCACTCCGCAGGGGAAGAATTGGATCGTCTTTGATTTTATTTAAAATTAAACTAAAAAATAAGATTAAGTAAACTTACTTGGAGTAAATATGGAGATATTTCTGGCATGTTTTTATCTCTTCCACAAAGTCTTCCTAGCTATGACTTGAACATAGGACCAAGGCTTGTGGGAGCCTCTTGAAAAAAAATCCACAAGAGATTGGAGAGGAAGAGGTCTAGAGAGAATTCTCTAATTCTCTGTTGATGAGATGTGTGTTATGTCTAATGGCTCAACCCAAGGGTCCTATTTATAGAGACCAAAGGTAAATCTTTCCCATAATTAAAATATTATATTTTAATATATAATATATTAAAATATATCTTATATTTATTTGAATCTTATCCAAATCTCCTACAATATTTATTTATTTCAATCTTATTCAAATTTTAAAAATATCTTTTATTTAATGTATCAAATATACATTAATTATTTTAATATTTAATGTATCAAATACAATAAATATATTTTCCTCTTTTATATTTAATATATATAATATATTAAATATTAATTTGAACACTTCAAATTAAATATTAATTTGAACATTTCAAATTTTAATATTTAATGTATCAAATACAAAATATATTATCCTCTTTTATATTTAATATATTTACTATATTAAATATTAATTTGAACACTTCAAATCAATATTAATTTGAACACTTCAAATTAGTATTAATTTGAACATTTCAAAATTTTCTTTCAACTAAATTGATCTTTTAGGAGATGTTTGGATTGAGGAGTTGGGGGAGTGGAGTTGTGAGGAGTTCTCAACTCCTTGTTTGGCCCAATGATATTTTAACTCCTATTGTGGGCCCCACAAATTTATTAACTCCCCCTCCAACTCCTTAATGTGGGTCCCACGAACTTATAAACTCCTCCTCCAACTCCCCACAACTTTCCTATCTCTTTTTTTTACCTCACCTCACTCATACCCCTCTCTCTTCTCTCCTTTCATTTCTCTCTCTATTTTTTACATAATTTTTTTTAATTTCTTAATTTAAAAAATTTTCTTTATTTTTTTATATAAATTTCTCGTAATTATTACTAATTAATAATTAAATACAACTAATTATTAAAAAATAATTTTATTTTTATCCTATAATTTTAATAAATTTTTAACAAAAATATTTTCTTTTTATTCTGTAATTTTATTTTTTAAATATAAATTATATAAGAATGATATAGATATGATACTATTATTTAAATTGAATTCTTAGTGTAAATTAGAGTACTACATAACCATTTTTTTAATTGATAAAAACCTCCCTATCTCACTTCTTCCACATGTCATCTACAATTTTTTTTTTTAAGTTTAAACAAAAATTACTTATAACAAATAACAATCTTATCTTTTTTTAGCTTATTATTTTATTAATAGCTAAAAAATATATATAATTTTATGATTTCAAGATAAGAAAAACATATTTTAAACTAACACGTATTACTATTTAAGAAATTAGTGTTTAAAAAGATTAACGTATTAAAAAAATTTGATTTTTAAATTAATCATATTCAAAGTAAAAAGATAAACGATTTCTCATTCCAAACTTAATAAAATAAAATTATTACAATAAATAACATAAATATATAGTAATCTGAACAAAAGTACTATATATGATATTCATTTTGAATGGTGTTAAAAAAATATATATTCATTTTGAACTTAATTATTTTAAAATAGCATAAATATTTGATATTTACTTCAAAGAATATTTACAAATTAATCAAACTTTAAATAATCCATTACATTGATTAGTTAGAAAAATAAAATCTTAAATTATATAAAAAAATTATTTTATTAAGCTTGAAAAACAAATCTTAAATTAAAATTTAAAATTGACGAAAACAAGTCTTTAATAAAATTATAAAATATTCATAAAATAATATAATTTAAAATCTCAATTTTAGGATTGACGGAAATAAATCTATATTATTTCTAGAATTGAGAGAATAAAGACATAAAAATCTTCAAGTTTATTTGAATCCTTTTAAATTAATGAATTGAAATCTTTCCGAATCACATGTAATATTTAAAAATTATTGTAAGAATTTCTTTTATTTGAAACTATCTAAAGCAAATGAATAATTAATGTGAGAGATATTGAAAAAAGAATATGGGGTATTTTGTTCAAAAAAAATTTCTTTAAAGAAATTCCTAAAAATATATAAATTAATAAAAATAAAAAATCTCAATCTTAGAATTCATGTGAACAAATTCTTAATAATGAAAATTTGATAAATTGTAGAAAAAATTTGTACAAAAAAAAAGCTAAAATCAACTCATACTTCATAACTCAATGTTTAATAAATCTGCACCCCAAACACATAAATCTCACCATTCCATTTGATATATTATATATAACTTTGAGCACAACATCACAATATGTGACTAAACAACTCTTTTTTCTTTTTGTAATTCATAAAGAAGAGAAAAAGAGAGATGACTCGTGACAAGAAGGAAAATAAGAGACTACATTTTTTGGCTACAAAGTAACTGATAAAAGCAAATTTATTTCTTTGAAGAAGTTGAAAAAATTACTTTGAAGGTTAAGCAACACAACTTATGTTTTTCGGTCTCCCATTTCCAATGTAATTAAGAACACCCATGTCCCTCTTGCCCTAGCCAAAATAACTTCTCAAACTTTGAAAACATCGAACACAACTTGATTTGGCATGTGGATGGTTCTTGAACAAATTACAGTTCTTTTTTTTCCTGCAAAACCAACCAACAGATTAAAAATCAAAAGAAAAGTAGCGAAAAATGGACAATTGGATCTAATTTTGAGCACTTTACAAGCCTTGCAAGGACACTTGTTGGACTGAGATTTAGAACTGCAGACAAATTTAGGAGCTAATTTTAGACACAACTAATATCATAAAGCATTTCTCAAACAGAAAAAAATTTGATGGTTTGCATATACCAAATTTTAAAGAGACTAACTTAAATAAGAACTAGTCGCTCATGGTTTTTATTTTTAAAAAACAAAAAATAGAAATTGGTAAAAAAAAAAAAAAACTAAAAAACCAAAAACTTAGATAATTATCAAATGGGTCTTAATTTTCTAATTATGACTGAACTATGTGTTAAGAATAATGGAGCCCAAAGACAACATAGGCTCATATAGTTAATGACACAATTTTTCTAATTAACCTAGCTATATAAGAAGTGTGTGGCGGCCGTGTGTTGGTCACGACAAGAAGAAAAAATTAGCGGCCGTGGTGGAAGTTACGGAAAGCAAAAAAAAAAAAAAAAACAGTGTGTTTTTGTTTTTGATTGAGTATATAGAAACCGTCAGCAAGGCTAAGTGAAGTGTTTTTTTCCTTGGTCGTTTGCAGTGAGTGTTTTCTCCATTGAAGAGTTTTGAGAGCCTATATAGAGTTATTCGTGAACCTTTTCCTTTAGAGAAAAGTAAAAGAAATCATTCATGAGTGGTTGTAAACTCTTGTACTTTCTCCCTAGCATTTTAGTGAAACCTGCATCGGTAGCAAAGAACTGGACGTAACCCACATTGGATGAACCAGTATAAATTCGGTATCAATTTCTCTTCCCTTATCTTGTTAAAAAGGTTGGTTAGTTTTAAGTGAAACCAACAGTAAACTCAGTAAACTTAGGAAATTACCTCAACTCTCTACTAAATGCTACTGATGTATAAAAGCTCACATGCTGTGAAATTAAATGGAGAGAAAAACGTGAGAGAGATAGAGATTTGTGAAACTTATCTGAGATTTGTAAAAATCCTCCAAGAGATTGAATAATATTTGCTCCCTTCTTCAGTGGATGTAGGCCTCCTAGTGTCGAACCACTTACATGCTTGCGTTCATCTTCTTCTTCTTCATCTTCTTCAAGCTTTGATTTCTTTTCTTCAAAACAATTAGACTTCTTCATTTTGTTTCAGAGTGCAAGAACGAATTTCTGGAAAAGTTGTGTTTCTGTCATTTTGCTTGAGGCTTCATCTCTCTTTTGCATGTGAAACTTGATACGTGGCAATTCTTGAACCACATCTGTCAACAAACAAAGAGATAAGTTTCAATTTATTTGGGCCTTGTGTGGTTTTAAGCCCATTAAACCCATCAAATTGGTATCAGAGCCTGAGTATTCATTTAAGAAATCAGTTCTTAAGGTTTCATAAATCTAAGAACTCAATCAAGAATGGCAGTTGCACGTTATGATATTGAAAAGTTTGATGGGAAAGGTGATTTCACTCTATGGAAAGTCAAGATTGAAGCAATTCTTGGACAGCAAAAGGCTATCAAAGCCATTAAAGACCCATCAAAGCTATCTACAACCATGACCGATGAAGAAAAAGAAACCATGGAACTTGTCGCTTGTGGAACCTTGGTTTTGAATCTAAGTGACAACGTTCTAAGGGAAGTACTAGATGAAGAAACAGCCTTCAAAATGTGGACAAAGTTAAACGAGTTGTATGTTACTAAAGATCTCCCAAATAAGATGTATCTAAGGGAGAAATTCTTCACATTCAAGATGAATGCTTTAAGAACCTTAACAGATAATCTTGCTGAATTCAAGAAGTTAACATCTGAATTTAAAACCCTTGGAGAAACGATTGGGAGTGAAAATGAAGCCTATGTCTTACTAAATTCGCTTCCAGAAGCTTATAGAGAAGTAAAAACAGCTTTAAAGTATGGAAGATAGTCCATTACCACAGAATCTATAATTTCAGCACTTAGAACTAAAGAAATTGAGCTTCAATCACGAAAGAAAGAGAATCAAGGTGCCGAAGGACTGTTCAGTAAGGGAAAGTCAAAGAATTAGTGGAAAAATGGCAAAAACCGGCAAGAAGAAAATAAAAACAAGCCAAAAGGGAAGTGTACTTATTGTCATCGGGATAATCACTTGAGAAAGGATTGTTTCTTTCTAAAAAAGAAACAAAATCAAAAAAATAAAAGGAGCAAACAAGCAGAAGCCTTAGTTGGAGATAACTCTCTTACTTTCACAGATGCTCTTGCCACTACGGATGAATTTGTAAACCAAGCCAGCCCTTTGGAAAAGCAAGATTGGGTTTTAGACTCTGGTTGTTCATTCCATATGACTCCATTCAAAGCATGGTTTAATACCTACAAGGAATATGATGGAGGTTTGCTCTACATGGGCAATAATGATGCTTGCAAGGTCGTAGGCATCGGATCAGTTTCACTAAAGCTTAAAGATGGGGTCTGTTAAATTGCTTCGAAATGTGAGGCATGTGTCTAACCTAAAGAGGAACTTAATATCCTTAGGCATGTTAGATTCAATTGGATGTGAATACAGAGGTTGTGGTGGCACTAAGCCTAACCCTCAAAACAAACACCCCCTTAAGGTCATTAAAGACTCCAAGACAGTCTTAGTTGGAGTAAAAATGAATGGTCTCTATGTTATAAAGGATGTGGAGATGGTTCAATCAGCCTTAATTGCTGTCACTAATGTAAAACTTGTTGGGATTTATGCCCTAAAGCCTCGTAATTAATAATTTTGATTATTTTATTTGCAATATAATATTATCCATTATATGAAAAATCCAAGGTTATTAGTGTAATCTTGAACAGTATGTGGTTGACATATGAGAGGATTATGTTCAAGAAATAACCTAAAGGGTCATAATATATGGATAAGGTTGAGTGCCTTATCCTGGTAACACTATTGATATGGCCCACTTTGTAATAGTTACAAATGATTTGATCCAAATCATTCATGTGGAGACATGTGAGTGGGGGTATCTTATACAATGAGTTTGTATAAGACTGGACCACGAAATATTTAATCTCTCTTTATAAAATCGTTAATTGAGAAGATTAATATTTCATCAGGATGATCATATGCGACTCGATCTTAATCTTGAGTGAGTTATGAACTCCTGCCTGTGAGGGCCTGTCCTTTGATTTGCATGGGTGAGAGTGGCTTTTGTAGCCGATTCAATATGCCTACCATTTTGGGGACTTGACCAAATAGGGAGTTGGGAACATAATCTCACAAGATGGAATTCACTCCTTCCCATATAGGGTAATGATAAGCCTTAGGATTAAGGCTTAATTAACTCCCAATTGCTTAAAATATTCTTGATTTGACTTAAGATCATTTGAAAATAGTGGAAGATTGCTTGAATTTAAGGAAGAATTGAATGTGATAGCATTTGGAATAGAATTCTAAATAAATTGATTCTTTTTGTAGAAATTATAGAAATTGCTAAATCAGATTGCAAAATCTGATTTTGCAATTGTTTCTAGAGCAGGGAATGTGAAAATTGCTAAATCAGATTGCAAAATCTGATTTTGCAATCCTGGGCAGAGAATTTATGGAAACTTCATATTTGCGTGGACGAAGAAACCCATATATGGGAAGATCAATTTCCGCCTGATTTGGTGGAATTGGAGCACGAAATTTGGTCAATCTTCAACCTTAATGGAGGCCTATAAATGGGGAAGAAGAATTGGAGCTAAGCATCGAATTTTTGGGAGCAATTTTAGACATCAATTTCGTGGGTTTTGTGCGAAGAAACCCATATATGGGAAAATCCATTTCCGCACGAATTGAGGGATTGGAGCACGATTTTTGGCAAATTTCAACCCTAGAAAGATCTATAAAAGAGGAGGGAAGAATCTAGAAGAATCAATGCGGTTTGGAGGCGATTTTGGAAGAAAAATTTCGTGGGTTTTTCATTTTCGAAGCTCTGTTTTCTGGACTTTTTTTTTTATGTTTCTGTACTGCTTATTTTCTTTAAATTTCCAATTGTATTAAGGAGAATTGTTTGAAATACAATCTCTATTCTTCATTCGACTCTCTCTTGTATTAAGTTAAGGTTTGATTCAGTTTTGTTCGTGGGTTTTTATAGTTTTTCGCACCTCTGTTTTTCGTTTTTCTTCTATTTTTGGCCAAGATATTCAAGTTTAATCTTGGTTTTTCTTCAGTTTGTATTACAGAAGGTGGCTTGAACTTTTTCTATTCTCATTTGATGTATTTTGAATTAAGTTGGAGTTTAATTTCAAGGTTTAGTTGGTGGGTTTTGTTTTTAAGTTTGTCCTCTGTTTTTTCTTTTCTTCTGCAGATCTAATGTCAAGGTTTTCTAAGGGGTATGAGGAAGAAAATTGACATTTTACTTAATTGCCCTTGAAATTTTCCTTTATTCCCATCAACATCATTTTCTTGCATTTCTAATAGTTGCCTAAAACAATCTCATAATTTATTGTTTTAATTATTCAATTTACATCATTTGTATTATGAACTTTTTCTCAATAATTAGTTTTAGGATTTTTATTTTTAATATGAGCTAAAGCTTCTTAGGGGGTTCAAGGATGTGAATTCCCTAAGAAGTAATTGTAGCTAAAATTTCAATGAAAACCAAGCCTACATTTCAATTGTTTGCTTGTGTTGATTAAAATTCCGTTGAGATCCTAGATTGATCAACTAGGATAACAACTCAAGCTTAGATCTAATACCGACGGGGTTAGTGATAAGCGGATTTCACACAAGTGATGGAGAAAAAAAGCTTAGACATAAGCCAATTCCTTACCCTAGACATAGGGATTAAGGACTCCAAGACCCATAAAATTGTGAGCCAAATTATCTAAGATAAAGGGACTATAGACATATAGGTCTCTCACTTAGCCTCCTAAAAACCTAAATTCAAGGTAAATAGGAGATGCAATTTTGGTTTACAATTGAGTGTGGAGTAGGTTGGAATTGCAATTTTGGTTTGCAATTACGACTTAGGGCAATGACATTCTTGAGCCCCATCCTTTATCATTTCATTTTCTAAGTTTATCTAATTTGCTATCCAATCTTGCCAATTTTAGATTCTGCAATTCAATTCTGTAATTTTTGGTTATTTCGCTTATTGCCATTTTAGATTCTGCAATTCAATTCTACAATTTTTCTTATTTTGATTATTGCCATTTCTAGATTCTGCAATTTTTGTTTTTTATCAACACACCAACCCAACATCATTTTTGCATTTTAGTTTCAATTTGCAATTTTCCTTACATTTTGCTTGACATTATTTTTGTTATTACGTTCCTTGTGGGATTCGATACTTGGTACTCAGATACCAATTTATATTACTTCGATCGCGTGCGCTTGCGTGTAACAGCAGATTAAGTTTTTGGCGCCGTTGCCGGGGAATGGCAGTTTAACAAAAATTTTGTTTTAGCAAAAATTGTAAGAAAAGATTGCAACAATTTCTCCTATTTGCAGGAGGAGCTCGATTTCACTTGTTGAGGGAGAGAAATTTCAAAAAGACACAACATAGGGTTGAATGCTTGAGGAAATCTACGAGATGGAAGAAGACATCATTGCAGCATTGAGCTCACAAGCTTCATCATTAAGCTACATGATGAAAAATTTGATGATGGGAAATCCCATAGCTTCTTTTAACCCTATCTCTTCTATTTCTTGTGTTTATTGCAAAGGAAGTCATTTATTTGATAATTGTCCTTATAATCCTGATTCTTTATCTTATGGATTTCTACCCAACTTTGCAAATCAACATCAGTACCAATGCTTCCCATATAGGGTAAGTAGATGAGTAGTTCCCTTAAGTGCTGATTTCGGGACTTGAACAATGGTGCCCCACCCTCTCATTGGCCAGAGAGGGACTTAGTTTATAATTAGATTATAAACATATTGTTCATTAGAGAATCAGTGGTACTTAAGGTGCAAGATGTAATTATAGGGGTAAAACGGACTTTTGACCCAACTGTAATTACGAACAACTCGTGAAGGATCGACTTGCATGTAATGATTATATCTATGGACACAACTTGTCCTACAGTGCATAAGAGTGCAACTCTAAGTCTATAGTGGAGTGACCTATAGTTAATGAATGAAAATTAATTAATTAAAGAGTTTAATTAATTAATTTTGTATCATTGGAGCTTATAATCTGTAGGTCCATAAGGTCCCCTTGCTAGCTCATAGTAACACTAAAAGATTAATTTAGTTGAAAGAAAAATTTGAAATGTTCAAATTAATATTTAATTGGAAGTGTTCAAATTAATATTTAATATATTAGATATATTAAATATAAAAGAGGAAAATATATTTATTGTATTTGATACATTAAATATTAAAATAATTAATATATATTTGATATATTAAATAAAAGATATTTATAAAATTTGAATAAGATTCAAATAAATAAATATCGTAGGAGATTTGAATGAGATTCAAATAAATATAAGATATATTTTAATATATTAGATATTAAAATATAATATTTTAATTATGGCATAGATTTTCCTTTGGTCTCTATAAATAGGACCCTTGGGTTGAGCCATTCTTCACAACATACATCTCCTCAATAGAGAGAATTAGATAATTCTCTCTAGACCTCTTCCTCTCCAATCCCTTGGGGATTTTCTTTCAAGAGGCTCTCACAAGCCTTGGCCTTGTTTGAGTCATAGCCAGGAAGACTTTGTGGAAAAGATAAAGATCCGCCAGAATATTCTCCATAATATTATTTTCAAGGTATTTATTGCTTAACCTTTGTATTTTAGTTTAATTCTAAATAAATCAGAGACGATTCCTATGCTTCCGCTGTGGGTTTAATTTGATTATTCCCTTCAAAACTCACTGAAGCGGACCTATGGCACAAAAGACTATCTCACATAAGTGCTAAAGGTTTGCAAGTCCTATCTAAACAGGGTATTTTACCTCATGGTATTGATGAACATTTGTCTTTTTGTGAACATTGTGTAATTGGCAAGGCAATAAGACAAAGTTTTACAAAAGCTCAGCACACCACTAAAGGAATTCTATACTACATACACTCGGATCTTTGGGGGCCTGGTGAGGTTGTCGAGGCCTACCAAAATTAAACTGGTTTCCCACTCTAGCTTGTAGAAGTAGTGGGCCGATCGATTTCCCAAAGGAGCCAGAAATTTTATTTTCTCAATATTAAATTTCAGTAAAAAGCGAAACGGGGGGTTTTGAAAATTTTTACTTAACAAAATAACAATAACAAGACAAACACTTAAAAGGAAGAAAAATCAATTCTTACCAAGTTCCAATTCAAAGGTGCGGTTCCACTCCATTGCAAACATTGATCACAGACATTCAATTATTTAAACTTAACAATGCAAGTACTTGGTCAACTTATTAGGAAACCCCAAAAAGTGGCAAATTCCCTAAGGTCATTAACTCTAACTAACGTCAAGTTAACGCTAATTGCCTAAATAATTTTTTACGAAACCTCTCCAAATTATTTAGACAAAGGCATTACGAACTTTGGAACGACCAAGACAGCTAATCAGATAAAAACAACTTTTATCTAATTAAGAAGCTCCTTTAATTCCTAGAATTAAACATGCAAGCCATGCAATATGGAAACCCACAAAACATACACATGTAATAATCCTAACGCTACCGGTTCATTCAACATGACAATTACGGATCATGATCATGACTAGCAATCAAACATGTAAGCGTGATTAAGGCGTCAATTCAATCAAAATACATGCTTATAAAATTATCACAGGAATCAAAGAATACTTGCAATTGAAAGAAAACTAAGTTAAAGTTCAAGCCTCACAATGTTGCAATTGATTACAACCGACCTCTGAACTGAAAACACGAGATCTAGCAGAGCATCTCCATCAAAATCCTCGAGTTCAAACAAGCTCGATTCAATACAATAAACTTTCTAAGAAGTAAAGGAAAAAGGTCTGAAAAAACTCTCTAAAAAACGTGTGTGCAAAGAGGCAAAAAGTCTCAAACCCTAAAGAGAAAAATTGATTAAATATGGCAGGGAAACGTCTAGACGCCTAGGAAAGCGTCTAGACGCTGCCGCAAATAAGGAAAGAATCTGGCGAGATCAGAGCAGCGTCTCGACGCTTGATAGTAGCGTCTCGACGCTTGATGTAGCGTCTCGACGCTACTAGCATTTTGTGCAGCCTCTCCGCAGCTTCGAGCGAGCCTTGCTTCTTCAAGTTCCCGGCATCTAGACACTTGGAATAGCATCTAGACGTCTTTCCTGCGGATCTCCAAGCTTGATATGATTGTGCAGCGGCATCTTGACACACAAAACAGCGTCTAGACGCTCTGCACTCGCCTCCCTTGACTTGAATGGTCTCTCTTCTCCGTTCTAATGCTCAAAATAGGTTCGATTGGCTTCCTTTTAAGCCTGATTCATCCAAAGTCTTCCAATTGGCTCTGAATTGCTCAATTCCCTACAAAATAGACAAATAAACACATGAGGGCGACTAAACTAGCATGAAATAAGCTGATAAAAGAGCACTATTACCGTGCTGTTAGGGCCCTCTCAAACACCATCATTGAGCGGTTCAAGGTACTTCCTATCCCTCACTGATGATTATTCTAGAAAGAGTTGGGTCTACTTTCTTAAGACAAAAGATCAAGCCTTAGACAAGTTTAAAGAGTGGAAGACTTTGATTGAAAAGCAAACAAATAGACATGTAAAGTGCCTAAGAATAGATAATGGTCTAGAATTTTGTGGTGAATAGTTTAACACATATTGTAGAGATTAAGGCATTAATCGACACAGAACAGTGAGATATACACCTCAATAAAATGGGGTGGCAGAGAGGTTGAACAGAACTACTATGGAGAGAGTTAGATGCATTATTTCATATGCTTTGCTACCAGAAAAATTTTGGGCTGAGGTTGTCTCCTATATTGTTTTTACACTTAATAGATGCCTACATACCTCACTAAACTTACTTACCCCTAAATAAAAATGGTCAAAACATCCACCTAAACTAGACAACCTAAAAGTTTTTGGATGTATTGGCTATGTGCATCAAAATCAGGGTAAGATAAAGGCTCGGGCTGTTAAATGTATATTTGTGGGGTTCACTGAAGGTGTTAAAGGTTTTAGACTTTGGCATCCTATTGAGAGAAAATGTGTAAACAGTAGAGATGTGTTGTTCAAAGAAGATGAAATGTTTATGCAAAAGGAAACTCTTACAGAAACAAGTTCACAGAAGGCTACTACTCAATTAGAGGTGGAGCATACATTACTTCCTAAAGGTAATTTGCCTCAAATATATTCTGGAAACAGTGAGGAAGAACCTTCAGAAGAAGAGGAATGTGCTGAAACTAGCCAAGAACAATTAAATTTACAAGACTATTCATTGGCAAGGGATAGAGAAAGAAGCAAATTGTTCCACCAGCTAGGTTTGCAGAAGTTGACTACATAAATTTAGCATTGAGTGTGGCTGTAAATGACTTAGAACCTTCCACTTTTGATGAAGCCATAAGTTGCTTCAATGCAAAACAATGGATTGATGCTATGAATGGGGAAATGGAGTCCTTGAAGCTAAATGATACATGTACTCTTACTAATCTTCCTAAAGCTTATAAACCTATTGCTTGTAAGTGGATATATAAATACAAGGAAGGTATAACAGGGGTTCAACAACCTAGATTTAAAGCTCGTTTGGTTGCCAAAGGATTGTCTCAAAATGAGGGAATTGATTACACTGACATTTTCTCCCCAGTGGTCAAGTACACATCTATAAGAATGCTACTGTCTTTAGTGATAAACTACAATCTAGAGCTTGATCAGCTTGATGTAAAGATAACTTTCCTACATGGATTTTTGTCTGAAACAATCTA
This sequence comes from Trichosanthes truncata, assembly GCA_033996785.1. Lineage (NCBI taxonomy): Eukaryota > Viridiplantae > Streptophyta > Magnoliopsida > Cucurbitales > Cucurbitaceae > Trichosanthes > Trichosanthes truncata. The sequence continues at coordinate 57,192,198 of JAWPNB010000003.1, forward strand.
TATGAAATAGCCACAAGGCTATGTAAAAAAGGGAAAAGATGATCTAGTTTGTCTACTCAAAAGGGAGAAGACAATCTATATGAAATAGCCACAAGGCTACATGAAGCAATCTCCTAGGTGTTGGTACCAAAGATTTGATGAGTTTGTCTCAAAGATCAATTTTAAAATAAGCTCATTTGATTGATGTGTGTATATAAACACAAAGTCATTTCAAAATAGTGTTTTTCTTCATCTATATGTGGATGACATGTGATCGAACTGAAACGTGGGGCTTAAAGAAAATATTTGTAAATTAAAACAAGGCTCCAGTTCAGTGCAAGTGCACACTGTCGATGCAAGTAATATAAAACTGGAAGTATTCCAGAGTATCGATCCCACAGGGAACAGATACAACAAAATTCAAATGATAGCGAAGACGTTTTCAAATTGCAATTTCGGTAACCAAGGTTATAAAAATAAGTGGGATGATTTTTGTTGTTTTTGAAAAGAAGAAATAAAAATGATAAAAGAGGGATTCAAATATGCTTTTGCTCTATTGAAAGAAATTGCGGCCTAACTGCAATTGCAATCCTTTGACTCAATACTTAAGCTTTGTAAACCGAATTCAACACCTATTCGACCTTCTATGAAGTATCTTTAGGAGGCTAAGCGATTAAACCGATATTTCTATGGCTAATACGAACTTAGTTAATTTTGAAACACAATTCTTTTGGTTTTAAAGGTTTTGCCCTATGTCTAGGGTCAAAAACAAATTCCTATGTCTAGGCTATTTTCCTTTATTGCTTTTATGAAAACCCAATTTTTATCTAACCTTTTCAGTATTAGACTCAAATTGTTGTATACTAATCTAGGTGATCAATCTAAACTAGTAATGAAAATTTCAATCAATAAAAGCAAACAATGCTATAAGATTAAGCAAAGTTGCTCTTACATATTAGGCCTTTATTCCTTTCTCTAGGGCATTCACATGCTTGAATCCCAAAGAAAGACTTAGCTCATAATTAAAAGAACGAAAAACAATGAATGAAAAGAATTAAAGTGCATAACTAAAATAGAAGCAATATGTGATAAAAATTTCAGAGTTAATAAATAATTGAATAACAACTTAATAATAAGGAAAGAACAACTAAAATTCCATTAATCGAAATAAATTCAAAAACTATTTAGTCTCGTAAGCAAAAGGAAAGAACAAAACAGTAGCTAAAAGCTTGAAATTACAGCAACAATTAAATTCCTAAAACTGAAGCAAATAAACAGAAAATAAATTCTAAGAACGGGAAGAACACAACCCCTTTTCCGCTTCTTATTCAATCGACTCAACTCCACTTTTTTCAAAGGGAATTGAGCCTTCACTTCCTTCAATTTTCATTGAGGAAGGATTGAATTTCGAAGTTGAAAGGAGCTGGAAAACAGAAGAAAAACAGCAGCAAACAGAAATAAAAACAGCAGAAATTTGACGGCAGAAATTTTGACAGCAGAAATTTGACAGCTGAAAATCGTGGACAGCAGCAACTGTGGCCGAAAATGGCAGAAAACTCATTCCCCTCTTGAGGTTTCTTCTCCAATATTTATAGATGAATGGGGCTAGGGTTTCCTTCTTGAATGAGGCACAATTATGGCTAAAATCTCAGCTAAAATCGTGGAGCCAATATCTCACAAAATTCCTAGATTTTAGGAGATTTGCAGATTCCCTTTCATTTTCAGATCTATCAAAATTGCAATTGCAATGCAATTGCATTTCTATTGCATTCTTCAAATTCCTGCACAAAAACATCAAGTAAGTGTGTTTTCATTTTCTTTTGCTTTATTTTCTCCATTTACTTAATTTAAAAGGCTTCCAACAATAATTCCATTTAAACTAACTATTTGCTAGCCTTTTTATCTAATAACACATATAAAATAACAAGAATAACTAAGTATAAAGGCCAAATAATTCTCATAAATGAGAATTATCAACATGCTTTTAGCAGGAAGTTCTAAAGAAGATTTAAAACAAGTTAAACCTCTTTTGAAAAATGAGTTTGATATGAAGGATTTGGGTGAATCTAAGAGAATCCTAAGGGTTGAAATAATTAGGAAAATGAGCAATTCACTACTGTTTATCAGTCAAAAGAGCTATTGTGAAAAGGTGGTTCAAAAATTCCATATGGAATGAGCTAAATCAATTTCAACCCCCTTGGCTCAATATTTTAAGCTGTCAACCGACAACTCTCCTAAAGAAAGTGATGTTGAGCACCTATATTTCATGTCTAAAATACCCTATTCCTAGGTGGTGGGAAGTTTGATGTATTTGATGATATCTACAAGACCTGACTTATCCTATTCAGCAAGTTTGGTAAGTAGATACATGAGCAATCCGGGTAAGAGACATTGGGAAGCTACCAAATGGATACTAAGGTATCTAAAATCCTCTATGGAAGCAAGATTAGTCTATTCAAGGTCAGAATCTTCCATTCCTAAACTATATGGCTATGTGGATTATGATTATGCATGGGTCCTTGATAAAAGAAGGTCATTATCTGGCTATTTGTTTCTATTGGGAGGTAATCTAATTAGTTGGAAGGCTTCTCTACAGTCAGTCTTTGCTTTATGAACTACAGAAGCAGAGTTTATAGCTCTTTCAAAAGCTATCAAAGAAGGCTTATGGCTACAAGGTCTTTTAAGTGATTTTGGCATCAAGCAGCATACAGTAAAAATATATTGCGATAATTAGAGTGCCATACATCTATTCAAGAATCAACATTTCAAAATCGAACAAAGCACATAGACATCAAGTTTCATTTTGTTCGACAGCAGATTGTAAATGGAAAAATTGAAGTCATTAAAGTTCATACCTCTGATAACGCAGCTGATATGATGACGAAACCAGTTCCACAACTCAAATTTCTGAAATGTCTCAAATTGATGGTTTCAATTTACCTGAAAAAGGATAAAATCAGAGATGAGAAGGGAGTAATTTTGAAGATTTCCTGTTGATTTCAAGGTGGAGATTGTTAAAAAGGTTGGTTAGTTTTTAGTGAAACCAACAGTAAACTTAGGAAATTATCTCAACTCTCTACTAAATGCTAATGATGTATAAAAGCTCACATGTTGTGACATTAAATGGAGAGAAAGCATGAGAGAGATAGAGAATTGTGAGACTTATATGAGATTTGTAAAAATCCTCCAAGAGATTGAATAATATTTGCTCCCTTCTTCAGTGGATGTAGGCCTCCTAGTGTCGAACCACTTACATGCTTGTGTTCATCTTCTTCTTCTTCATTTTTGATAATTCTTATTTATGAGGATTATTTAACCCTAAACTAAGTTATTTTTGTCATTTTTGTATGCTTTATTGATTACCGAGCAAGCTAAAAATAGCGTTTATGAGATAAATTCATGAAAGCTTGTCGGAGTATAAAAAAAGAAGAAATAAGTTGAAAAGATAATGAAAAGTTGGCTAAAGTGTTGTTTTTGTGCAGATTTGAAGCAATGAAAAAAATGCAAATGAAATGCAATTGCATTTCCTTGAGAAAACAATGTGGTGAATAAGAGGGAAAATGCAATTGCAATGCAATTGCATTTTCTGGACATATCAATTTATTGTGAAAATCACGAAAATGCTCCAAAACCCACGGCGTTTGGCTCGATTCTAGGAGACTTCTCAGCCCAAAAATGCTGATGAAAATGCAATTGCACTTCTGGAAAATTTTGGTAGAGCTGAAAAATAATGCAACAGAAATGTAATTGAAATGCAATTGCATTTCTGGAAAATCATCAAGCATTACGGAAATCACGGGAAAATTGTAAAATTTACGAAGATTGCTCGATTTATGGAGAATTTTCAGCCTAATCTCATGCCCAAACATTGACCCATGATTGAAGGAGCACAAAGATGGAAACCCTAGCCCTCAATGCCTATAAAAATGAGGAAAACGATCCAAAACGTGGCATGGGTTTTTCTTCTCTCCCACAGTCTGAAGTTCACATTTTTCTGTCAATTTTCAGCAAGTTTTTCTTCATCTTAGTTCTGTAATTTCCGAGGTTGATCCCTCCTCAACGAAAGTGGAGGAGGTTAAGATTCGATATAGTTTGATTCGATCATCGCAAGGACTTTTGTTTACATTGTTCTGTTTTTGCTCTATAATTCTATTTTTTTTTAACTTTTCTGTTTCTGCTACAATTTTAGTTAGAGAGAGCCAGCCTTGTTTACTTACACTTCTTGCATGTTGTGGAGTTGAATAAATTCATGAGTTCTGGGTTTAAATTTCTTTCATCTTTTATACAAGTTATTTAAGTTATTTATGTTGTGAAGTTGCACTGTGTTTTAGTTTAAGTTATTTACATTCTGGAAGATATCAAGGTGTTTTTTTTTAAAAAAAAAAAAAAGGAAAAATTTCAATCGGATTCCTCTAACATTATTTACCTTATTTCGTTTAAATTAATTATGAAATTTTTAACAAGTAAATTTTGGGTTTTCGTTTCTTCCATAATGAGCTAGTTCTCTCTTAGGGATTCAAGTTAGTGAATGCCCTAGAAGAGAGATGTAAAGCTTAAAATCATATTCAATTTAGTTAACACTTGAGACTTTGTTTGTTTTTTGTTGAATTAATGTGGGTAAACCTAGTCGGCCAACTAGTGATTGCTTGTCAAGCTTGAACTTAATACCGAAAGGGTTAAGAGAAAGCGAATGTCACAAAAGCAATGGAGGAAAAGGCTTAGACATAAGTCCTGAACATCGACCCTAGACATAGGGCGAGACTCCAAAACCGCTAGAATTGTGCGCTAAATTATCTAAGTTAGATTAGCCATAGACATATAGGTTTAATCACTTAGTCTCCTAAAGATTTTGAAGCAAAATTGAATAGAAGAGTTGAATTCGGTTTACTTAGTTCTCTTGTGTTAACTATGATTGCAATTGCATTTTAAGTAGCATTTCTTTCCAAAGGGGCATAAGCAACTTGGATCCCATTCTTTTTAATTATTGACTTTACTTTTATTTTTTTTAGCAAAAACGACCTCTCAAGCATTTTTACACCATTTGTTACCGCAATTGCATTTTGCAAACAAATTCGTGTTGTCTTAGTAGATTTTGTTAAAACCCATTCCCTTGGGTACGATACTCTGGAGTACTTCCAGTTTCTTTATTACTTCGATCACGTGCACTTGCGTGGTATAGCGAAAAGCACCGATCAATCTTCTTCAAGCTTTGATTTCTTTTCTTCAAAACAATTAGACTTCTTCATTTTGCTTCAGAGTGCAAGAATGAATTTCTGGAAAAGTTGTGTTTCTGTCATTTTGTTGAGTCTTCATCTCCCTTTTGCATGTGAAACTTGATACGTGGTAATTCTTGAACCACATCTATCAACAAACAAAGAGATAAGTTTCAATTTATTTGTGTCTTATGTGGTTTTAAGCCCATTAAGCCTAACAATCTTTTTATTATCGTTCTTGTTGCTTAGAAGTTTAGGTTGGTATATCTACTCTTTTAAGCTTGTGAGTTCCAATTGTTTATTCTGCAGTATTTGGATCGAGAACCTGATGTGGGATTTTAGATAGAACATATATTGTCTGAATCTAGTTGAGTAAATTTAGATTGATTATATTTTATCGCCCCTAACACTATGTCACTATAGAATGCTCTGACAGTACACGTTTCTTAAACTCTTTTATAAAAAATTGAAAAAGGGTCTCAACTTTCAAGTCATTATAATATTTCAACTAGTGTTTTAAATTTCTATTGACATTTCCATATGTCCATAACTTAAACATAAGGGCGACAACATTTTCATTATATCATAGAAAAATAGATTTGTTAATGAATTTTTTATATTTTTAATATTTCCAGAAATATCCATCAACATCGACATTTTATCGATATTTTCCTCGTCTTTTTCATAAATTAGGACCTCGATATATTTCTATTGACATCGACATATAAAACCTTGATTGCAACTGAGAACAAAGACGGTCTCGTGAATTAGAAATAGTCGGTACCAATATGAGCACAATTCAACTGGTTAAGACATATTTTCCATCAAGAGTTCAGACATTCGAGTGTCCAAACCCACATTTTATTGAACTAAAACAAAAAGAAATTTGGCGGTTATCAATAGGGGCAATGTCATAAAATGCTTAAGTCCCGTTTGGTTCATAATCCATTTTCATTCTTATGTTTTCGAAAATTAAAAATAGAAGAAAAATGATGAAAATATGTTTGGTACACTTATTTTCAAAAACGGTTTTCAAAATCAACTCCTAAAATGGCCTATTTTCATAAACAACAAGTTGTTTTCTTTGTTTTTAAAAATTATGAAAAACAAAGGATACACTCTTCAGAAAACACATTTTTCGTCAAACAACAAATTGAATGTTACGATTTTCCTTTTTTTTTTTTGAAGCTCATAAGTCCGCTTCTATCTACAAAATGGATCTCTCATCATTTTTTTTTTTTATAAAAATCACAAATAACAAAGATCAATAAACCAAAGTTACTAAACATATTTGTAGATGATTATACCATTGATTTAACTAGCACAATGCTTAGTATTAATCGTAAAAATTTGCATATCTTCCTTTCAATAAATAATTTCTTTTCCTTTTCTCTTGCCAAAAAGAATTTATTTTCCTTTCTCTTGTTGGAATTGATTTCTTTCTCTTATAAATTTTACCACCATTATTTCAAGAAACGAAAAATCTTTTCTCAATCTCTCCCTCTACTATCTTCTTTTTTCTTTTCGGCAACAATAAGTTCAAATTTGCTATAATAAGAAATAATTATATTTAATTAGTTTTTTATTAAAGAATTTATTCTAGGAAACACATATTAATCGTTTTCTATGTTTTCAAATTTCAACCAAACATATATTTTTTAATTTTGAATTTAAATTTAAAGTTTTTAAATTTGAACCATACATATTTTTAGATATAGTGAAAATAAGGAATTTGTTTTTCTTTTCTAGTGAATCTTTGTTTTCGAAAATAAATTTTCGGATCAAGTACCCAACTGGGCCTTAGTTTTTTTTTTTTTTTAAATATTTTGAGAAACATAAAATGTTTAGTTAAAAACCTTTAAATATTTATAAGTTAAAAGAAATGGTTAATAATCACTATCAATCACCACCAATTGTGGGGAAGCTCTCATTGAAGATCTTTCCAAATAGAATTTTTCTGCAAAGCCAGCTATTTATGACAATGGTTTGGCTCATGTTTGACATTATTTTTGGTCCAACTTTTTGCCGTTTCTTTCCCGTTATTGACCCAGAATAAATCGAACTCCCAGTCTTGCACTACTAAAAACTTCTATAATAATGTTAAATCTTTGTTCACAGAACCCATCTTTACAAATTCTATTCCAAAAATTCTGAAAAGTGCTCAGAATGTTGGTTTCTTATCTGTTGATTTGTCTACTTGTTGCATTCTCCTCTGCTTGGGCTCAGTCAATAATGGGGTTGCAGAAGCTGAATCCAGGAAACTCCATGGCCGTGGAGAACGTGAACCAGTTCCTAATTTCCCCAAATGAAACTTTTTCATCGGGGTTTTATCGTGTGGGCAACAATTCGTATTGTTACTCAATATGGTTCACAAATAGCTTCGATAAAACAGTTGTATGGATGGCCAACAGAGACAAACCGGTTAATGGGAAGCAATCTCGATTGACCCTCAATGTCGATTCCAATTTGGTTTTGACCGATGCCGATGGCACTATCGTTTGGTCCACCGACACAGTTTCTGACGGTGAAATCGAACTTCGACTTCTCGAAACTGGAAATCTCGTGGTGGTGAATCAATCGGAACATTTCATTTGGCAAAGCTTTGATTTCCCTACCGACACTGTCCTTCCAGGACAGCGGTTTCTCAAGACATCAACTTTGGTTTCAATGAGAAGTCGAGGCACATATTTATCGGGCTTTTATTACTTCACATTCAACGATGACAATGTGTTGAATCTCATATACAACGGCCCTTCACTCTCCAGTATCTATTGGCCTTATACAATGGTATCTATCTTCGTAAATGGTCGAACTCCTTACAATAGCTCGAGGATTGCAGTTTTAGACGAGATGGGAGGTTTTCAATCGAGTGACAGATTCAAATTTAATGCTACGGATTATGGGGTCGGCCCAAAGAGGAGATTAACGATGGATTATGATGGAATTTTGAGATTGTATAGCCTCGATGAATCGACTGGAACTTGGAAGGTCACGTGGCTTCCCGACGGGCGTATTGATGCTTGTATGGTTCATGGGTTATGTGGAGACTATGGTATTTGTGAATATAACCCATTTCCAACTTGTTCTTGTCCTTCTGGTTTTACTAGAAACGATCCTTCAGATTGGTCTAAAGGGTGTAAACCGCCTTTTAATTTGACGTGTGATTCTAATTCTTTCAAGGAAGTGGATTTTATTCCCCTTCCTAATACAGATTACTTTGGGTATGATTGGAATAATTATGCTCGAGACGTGTCCATTGAAGTGTGTAGGAATTTGTGCCTCGGTAGCTGCGAGTGCTCAGGCTTTGGATATGCACTCGATGGCTCGGGACAATGTTATCCCAAAAGTGCTCTTCGTAATGGGTACCGAAAGCCTGATACTGCAGTGCAAATGTTTATGAAGGTTCCAAAGGGTGTGGTGAGCGTGAGCTCTCGAGATGAGTTTATGGTGGATCCATATTCTAATGATTTGAATTGTTCAGTGGCCTCAGAACTTATTTTGAACACTCATGTGTATGGGGAAAAGGGTAATAAGTTTCGATATATGGGGCTGTTAATTGGAGTGGTGGTGGCTGTTGGGGTGAGTGAGCTCATTTTCGTTGGTTTTGGGTGGTGGTTTATCTTTCAAAAGCAGGTACGTGAAGAATTGGTTAATATGGGTCACATTGTCTTGGCCATGGGGTTTAAAAGATACTCGTATGATGAAATGAAGAGAGCAACCAAAAACTTCAAACAAGAGATAGGGAAAGGAGGGTTTGGAACTGTTTACAAAGGAGAATTGGACGATGGAAGGATTGTAGGTGTGAAGAGATTAGAAGGCGTTTTACAAGGAGATGCAGAATTTTGGGCAGAGGTCAGCATCATTGGAAAGATTAACCACAAAAACTTGGTGAAATTATGGGGGTTTTGCGCTGAGAAACATCACAAGATGTTAGTTTATGAGTATGTGAAAAATGGATCTTTGGACAAACTTTTGTTCTCGGATTCATCCCAAGTCTTAGATTTGGAACAAAGATACGAGATTGCGGTTGGAACAGCAAAGGGTTTATCGTATTTGCATGAAGAATGTCTCGAGTGGATTCTTCATTGTGATGTGAAACCTCAAAATATACTTCTTGATGAGGCTTTGGAACCCAAAGTTGCAGATTTTGGAATGTCTAAGCTATTTCGAGAAATCAATGAAAGTGGATTCTCAAAGGTGCGAGGGACAAGAGGGTATTTAGCTCCAGAATGGATGATGAACCTTAAGATTGATGCAAAGGCAGATGTTTATAGCTATGGCATCGTTCTCTTAGAGCTCCTCAGTGGAAAGAATGCATATGATTTTCAATCGTCCACCATTGCCGAAGATGACGGATGCACAGATTTAGTGAAGTGGATAATGGAGAGCGTTGAAAAAGGTGACGTTAAGAAAGTGGTGGATCCAAGATTATTGAATGTGGAAGACAACCAAAACGAGAAGATAGAAATATTGTTGAAAGTGGCTCTTCAATGTGTAACAGAAATTCGAAACATGAGGCCTGCAATGAGTAGAATCGTAGAACTCCTTATGTGCTATGAAGAATCCAACGACCTGCATGGAGATGTTTATGATTGAAAAATGCTACATTTATGGAAGTATTTGGTGTAGTTTTAAAAAGTTTGTTTTTATCTTTGAAATTTAGTTAAGATTTAGAAAATACTATAAGATGTACGTGTGCACCAAATGAATTAGGCTAAATTATAAAAAAAAATAATAACTTTGAACTTTGCCACTTTTTCAAAAATACCTCTATTCTTTCAAAAGTTACAATATTACCCTTGACCTTTTATAAATGTTTCAAAATTACCTTCAAAGTAGAAATCCATTAGAATATTGAATGAAAAATTGATGTGACGATGACCTAAAACGACATGACGGTGACTATGGCACTTGCTTAGATTAAGCTTGAAAGAACAGCATTCAAACATGTTGACTTTTCATCAAATATTCTAACTTTTTTTTTTACTTCAACGGTAGTTTTGAAACATTTATGAAAGATAAAAGATAATGTTGCAACTTTTAATAAAATAGGGGTATTTTTGAAACAAATGACAAAGTTTAGAGGTATTTTTTATAACTTAGCCAATGAATTATTATAACCAAATTTATTTTTTTAAATAAAAATCTAGAATTTGAAGTTTATCGAATAAAATTTTCATCTACCATTTCTTAAATGAATATATATATATATATATATATATATATATATTAGTAATAATTTCTTTGTTTTGTTTTATTTTATTTTATTTTTACTTTTATGTACTTCTGAATCCAATCAATTTTTTTAGGGAAAAAAAACCGAAAAAACCAAATTTCCAAACTATCGTATTAGACTATTAAAAATTTGACCAAAACTTCAACTTGCTTCTAAAACTATATTACATAACCAAAAAAAAAAAGTGCAGCAAAAAAACTTATAGATGATCTAAATATTCTAAAAATTTGACCAAAACTTCAACTTGGTTCTAAAAATATATTACATAACCAGAAAAAAAAAAGTGCAGTAAAAAAACTTATAGATGACCTAAATAATATATAATATATTTAGTTTGCTTGATAGCAGTATAACTGTATTTTTTTATATAAATGTACAACAACAAAAAAAGTAAACGCAACTAGAAATAATAAATAGACTTTTTTTTTATTTAAAATAATTTAATAAAAAAAAAGTTAAAATATTTTTATTAATTTTGATTTATACTATCAAGAAAAAAAATGGAATTTAAAAAAGAAATTAAAACAAAAATTACACCACTATATGCCAACCAACTTCAGTATATTAAGCCAAAGAGAGCATAGCTCAACTGACATATTGAATGTGTTAAAGACCACGAGGTCTGTGGTTCGAATCCCCCAACCTTATTGTACCCAAAAAAAAAAATCAGTATATTAAGACAAATATCAACTAAGAGGTTAGAGATTTGAATCTCTACTCCACATATTTTTTAATTAAAAAAAAATTGGAGCATTATTTTTATTTTTCTTTTCTTTTTTTTTTTTGAGTAATCACTATATAGTTGTTATTATTCACATTTAACCGAAAATAATTGTTATTATTCATATTTTTAGATATGTATATAATTTTTAAATGAAATATGATTTACAATATAAAAGTCTATTTTTTTTTCTTTAAATGTTTTTTTAATTAATTTAAACAATACATAATTTACGTAATATGAATAAAATCTCCAAATATTGCAAAACTAAGCCTCAAACTGAGGCCACACAGGAAAAAGTTAGTGAAGGCTTAAGCATACTGTCACCAGACCAAGTTCCCTCGAGTTCTAGGTAAATTTTCCACTGCTTTCAATCTTAGAATCTCTACATCTCACATGTTGTCCAACTAAAAAGAGAAAATAGAAGTTAGGGACGATGTCATAAAAGGTTCGAAGTGAAAAACTTTAAAAAGACAAACCCTAACTAATATTTATAAGTTAAAAGAAGTGGTTAATAATCACTATCAATCACCACCAATCGTGGGGAAGCTATCATTGAAGATTCTTCTAAATATAATTTTTCTGAAAAGCCAGCCATTTATGGCAATGGCCTGGCTGACATTATTTTTGGCCTAACTTTTTGCCGTTTCCTTCCAGTCATTGACCCAGAAGAAATCAAATTCTCAGTCTTCCATTACTAAAAACTTCTATAATAATGCTAAATCTTTGTTCACATAACCCATCTTTACAAATTCTATTCCAAAAATTAGCTTCACAATGTTGGCTTCTGATTATTTGTTGCATTCTCCTCTGCTTACTCAGTCAACAATGGGGTTGCAGAGGCTGACCACGGGAAACTCCATGGCCGTGGAGGACGGGAATCAGTTCCTTATAATGTCCCCAAACGGAACTTTTTCAAACAAAAATTTATTATAGAATTAAAATTGCAACACTTTTTTAAAGTTTCGTGTTAATATGGTAATACTTATCTAAATTTGGGGTGCACTTTAATGAAATTGAAATTTAGACTAAAAATTATACAACATTACAAGTTTAGGGGTAAAAATTGATTTTTTTTTTTCCTATATTTTAAAATGTAGTGAAAGAATTATAGGAAAATTACCTTTTTGGTCCCTGAGTTTTCAGGAATAGGTGCATGTGGTCCCTAAGTTTTCAAAATAGATCTTTTTAGTCCCTGACTTTTGAGAAATAGGTTTAAAAGGTCCCTAAGTAATTTTTTTTTATTATTTTAATGTTATGAAAATTTAAAAAAATAATTAAATAATAATAAAAACAAAAACCCCTCTCTCTTTCCTCTCACTCCCTCCCTCCTCCTCTCTCTCCTCTCCCTTCTTCTCCCTCCTCTGCTTCTTCTCTGCTTCTTCTTTCTCATCCTTCAAAATTGTGATATCACAATTTTCCTTTTAATTTTTTTTTTCTCTCTCTCCCATGGTCGCTCAACCCCCTCTCTCTCGGACCATTTTTCTTTTTCTTCTTCTTCTTTGAATATAGAGATTGTATTTAAAGATGGTGCAATGAAAATGGAAGTACTATTACAATAGGTGATTTTAACTTTGAAGTAGCACTTCTCCTTCTCCACCGGCGTCTTCATCGTCTTCATCTTCTTCTTCCGAAATCGATCATTTTAGGTTGGCTTTCTCTTTTTCCCTCCCTTCTCTTTTCTGCTTTCATTCACCACTTTCTCTGTGTTGTGGAGGAGGGAGAAGAGGGGAGAGGAGAGAGAGGAGGAGGGAAGGAGGGAGTGAGAGGAGAGAGAGAGGTTTTTGTTTTTATTATTATTTAATTATTTTTTTAATTTTTCATAATATTAAAATAATTAAAAAAAATTACCTAGGGACCTTTTAAACCTATTTCTCAAAACTCATGGACTAAAAAGGTCTATTTTGAAAACTTAGGGACCACATGCACCTACTCTTGAAAACTCAGGGCCAAAAGGGTAATTTTCCCAAGAATTATTGTAACGCCCCCAAATTTTTACTCAAATTAAGGAACATTACTAGACTTACAACCAATATGTCCCGAAAATTTCAGCAGCATAACGGCGTAACTACAAGCTATCCAAAAAATTCCTAGCATCTGATAAACAAGAAAACAACACTTCTACAAACCAAGGTAACTAAACACAATCTTCTCACCTCCTGGCTACAGATCAACACACCCAAACTCCCAGAATGAACAGAATATCATCAACTTGAAACATACTTAATTTAAATAAATTAGCATGAACAAAGGTAAAGTTTCTAACAACAAGGACTTTTATTTCAAGACCTAAGTTCTACCAAAATAACAAATCTACTCTTCAAAAAACAAATGAAAGAAACAATAAAGAATGAGAAGTAAGGCCTATACAAAGCATCTATTCAAAACAACTAGAATTCTATCTATGCAATTCAATGGAATCCTCTACTATGAAAACACATAATACTAATGGTGTCCTTTCATCATGTTTTCTCGTTTGCATCACCAAGTTCACAGTATTCGTCATCACCTGCAAAATTTGGTGATGGGTCAGTACATAACGTGTACTAAGTAAGTAACTCATACCTGGTGAGCCACCAAACATCAAACTGAAGACATTAACGTTTCACTCCACAGTGAAAGCATTTGATCGTCTTTGATTTTATTTAAAATTAAATTAAAAAATAAGATTGAGTAAACTTACTTGAAGTAAATATGGAGATATTTTTTGCATGTCTTTATCTCCTCCACAAAGTCTTCCTAGCTATAACTCGAACAAAGGACCAAGGCTTGTGGGAGCCTCTTGAAAGAAAATCCACAAGGGATTGGATAGGAAGAGGTCTAGAGAGAATTCTCTAATTCTCTACTGAGGAGATCATATGTGTTATGTCTAATGGCTTAATCCAAGGGTCCTATTTATAGCGACCAAGGGCAAATATTTACTATAATTAAAATATATCTTATACTTATTTGAATCTCATTCAAATCTCCTATAATATTTATTTATTTGAATCTTATTCAAACTTTATAAATATCTTTTATTTAATGTATCTAATATACATTAATTATTTTAATATTTAATGTATCAAATACAATAAATATATTTTCCTCTTTTTATATATCTAATATATTAAATATTAATTTGAACATTTTAAATTTTTATTTCAACTAAATTGATCTTTTAATGTTACTATAAGCTAGCAAGGGGACCTTATGGATTTACAGATTATAAGCTCCAATAATACAAAATCAATTAATTAAACTCTTTATTTAATTAATTTTCATTCATTAACTATAGGTCACTCCACTATAGACCTAGAGTTGCACTCTTCTGCACTGTAGGATAAGTTGTGTCCATATATATAATCATTACATGCAAGTCGATCATTCATGAGTTGTTCATAATTACAGTTGGGTCAAAAGTCTGTTTTACCCCTATAATTACATATTGCACCTTAAGTACCATTGATCCTCTAATGAACAATCTATTTATAATCTAATTATAAACTAAGTCTCTTGGGCCAGTGAGAGGGTGGGGCCCCATTATTCAAGTCTCGAAATTAGCACTTAAGGAAACTACTCATCTACGTATCCTATATGAGAATGAGTGAATTCCATCTTGTGAGATTATATTCCCAACTCCCTATTTGGTCAAGTCCCCAAAATGGTAGGCATATTGAATCGGCTATAAAAGTCACTCTCACCCATGCAAATCAAAGGACAAGCCCTCACAGGCAGAAGTTCATAACTCACTCAGGATTAAGATCGAGTCACATATGATCATCCTGATGAAATATTAATCTTCTCGATTAACAGATTTATAAAGAGAGATTAAATATATCGTGGTCCAGTCTTACACAAACTCATTATATAAGATACCCTCACTCACATGTCTCCACATAAATGACTTGGATCAAATCATTTGTAACTATTACAAAGTTGGTCGTATTAATAGTGTTACCAAGATAAGGCACCCAACTTTATCCATATACTATGACCCTTTAGGTTATTTCTTGAACATGATCATCTCTTATGTCAACTACATACTGTTCAAGATTACACTAATAACCTTGGATTTTTCATATAATGGATAATATTATATTGCAAATAAAATAATTAAAATTATTATTAATTATTAAATAAATCATTAATTACGAGGTTTTAGGGCATAAATCTCAAGACAAACAACAAACAACATGTTGTTCACACACACCCAAACATGCTTATTCGAAGTAGTATCACCAGCATCATACTTTGCATACATAAGCAAGTAAATTATGCATAAGACTCACCTAACACATGAATTCTCTCACCATGCCATACAACTAATACATGAATTATCGCATCATGTCATGCAACTGACACATGAATTCTCGCATCATGTCATGCTTTGCTCGGTTTTACTCAACACTCATGTTTAGCCCTCACCAAAACTCTCCAAGACTGACCATTTGAGAAGCATCTACCCTATCTATAGTTACTAGGCATCAACACATCTCTACGGAGCTCGATATTTGACCCTTGTCCATAGTTACCAAGGTTCGAATTGTGCATCGACCCTTCTCAATAGTTACCAAGGTCCCGATGAATTAGCAATGTATCAACCCTTGCCCATAGTTACCAAGGTTTCAATACATGCCTTAGATCTCATTCCACCAGCCCTTATCAATAGTTGCCAAGGTCCCAACCTGTACATCGACCCTTGCCCATAGTTACCAAGGTCTTGATACTACTCTAAACTCTTTCTCAGACTCACTAGAATACATGTTTCCTAGGCATGCTCCTAGACCATGCTTTAAGCCCAAACAAAACTACACATTCGCAGCTTGCGTATATTTCAAGCTCAATAAATCAACATGCTAAGCTCAAGTAAATCAACATGCTAACATTGCATAAACTTTACAAGTCAACATCCAAACTGAAAGAGTTAATATCACAAAAGTGGAAGCAATTTTGGATCTTAAGCACTTTAATTTGATCAATTTTACCAAACAAAAAAACATGCTCAAAACTGGAAAAACAGAGAAGGAAGAACACTACCTTTGAAGCTCAAAATTGAAGCAATCCAAGGGCTTCATTTGAATACAAACTGGTTGTGGACCTCCTTTAGAGTCTTCCCTACTATCCTCAGGCCTTGGAACGGATTGTGGGATCCTAAATTGAGAGAATTTGGAAGAAGAATGGGTAAAGGTCTAAAACCGAGAGAAAACAAATTTTCTGCAAAATTCCACTTACCCATGGTGTTTCTTTGCTAATTAAAGCTATTAACAAGCTTCATCAAGCTTGCTAAACTTGACAACACATAGATGAGAAGGATTAATCAAGAAGGAGGTGGCCAATTTTGGTGAATTTGGAAATACAAGGAGGTTATTCATCAATTTATGAATTTGGTCCAAAATTCAATCCTAAATGAATTTGAATTTCTCTTTTAATTTTAATTCAAAATTAATTTTAAATTAATTTTAAATTAAAATCAATTTTTAATTAATTAAACAATTTAATTAATTTTAAATAATTATTTAATTTAATATCAAATATCAAATTAAATAATTGGACCAATCCCGATTTCTCAAATCGAACGTTCGAACATGAATCCTTATTCATGTTTTAAACTGAACCAATATTTAAATCAAATTTAAATATGTCCACCTCTTCTTTATCATAGTTTAATTCATAATTAAGCTATGAAACGTTAAGTATATCGCATATAATTAACGTTTTCTCCCAAAATCGAATTTGAACAATTCAAAATCTTTTCTCTCAAATTGTTACAAGGCTTAGTCTGAGCTAATAAGGAGAACCTAATGGACCTACATATCATGAACTCCAACGATACGAGATTAACCGGCCAAACTCTTTAGCCTAACTAATCAACATTCGTTAACCACCGGGACACTCTATTAAAGCCCAGTGGCTGCACTCTCCTCACTGTATATATATTTCTGTCCACTCGATATAACCATGATTAGTAAGTCGATCCTTCACAAGTTGTTCATAATTACAGTTGGGTCAAATAAACCGTTTTACCCCTGTAATTACTTCTTGTTCCTTAAGTCCCACTGATCCTCTAATGAATAATTGGTTTGTGGTCCGACCAACAAACCGAATCCCTCTCAGGCCAATGAGAGAGTGGGCCCATTTTTCAAGACCCAGAGTCAGCACTTAAGGGAACAACCTCTCTACTAAACCCTAAAGCGGGTAGGAGTGAATTCCATCTCGCATGACTATGTTCCCAACTATCTACCCGGTCTTATCCCCAAAATGGGAGGCTTATTGAGTCGGTGATCTCATGTCACTCTCACCCATACAAATCTAAGGATAATCCCGAATAAACAGAAGTTCATAGCACACTCAGAATTAAAATCGAGTTACCTAGGTCATCGTATGAAAATAGTCAGTTAAAACAATAAACGAAGTTAAAAAATCTAAGTGACTATTTCGCGGTCTAGTCTTATGCAAACTCATTGCATAGGACGCCCCCACTTTCATGTCTCCACATGAACGATTCAGGATCACATCGTTAGTACTATACAAAGTGGGTTGCGTCCATAGTGTCCCCAAGATAAGGTACCCAGCCCTATCCCTATACTATAGACCGTTCTGGCTATTACTTGAACTTGATCCACTTTGATGTCATACATAAAGTTCAAGTATACATCTTATAGTCAAGGGTTCTTAGTTCATTGGATTTGGGTTATGGAATACACAATTCACTTTATTCAATAACAACTTTATTGCAAAATAGAATATACATTCAGTTTACAAAACCACGAGTTTTAGGACACAAAACCCAACACAAACATGCTCATCGAACGACACAAAAAAACATAGAGTGAATATGTCGCGCAAAATATCAAACAAGAAAATATAAAGCATGTTACACATAGTTAAACATACTCAAAAAGTAGAAACTACTTACCTAGAGCATTCCTAAAAATATTCCAAAAGTTTCTAAACCAAGGGAATAATTTTTAGAGGCTATACTTAATTTGAAAATCTCTTAAATAACTACAATATGCTCAAAGATGAGTATACTTACTTAGATTTGAACATTAAAAGCTAACTCAAGCACTCCATGTGATAATTCTCATTTTTTAGAAATATTTAGCTCACAAACAAAGGTTATTCTTGTAACTTTATCTTTTGTAAACCCCAAAAATCTCTTGAATTTGAGCAAAGTGTTAAGAAATCATTGAGCATGATGAGAACCCTTAAGATTAAGAGAAATAGATAAAAATATTGAAATTTGGTTGATTTAATTGGTTATTGTGCATATTAGCAAAAAGTGGACACTGGCAGTACATTTGCAATTGCAATTGTAACATAGAAAGCAAAAAAATGGAATTTTCGAAATTGGCCAAATTTAGAAGATTCTAACATTTATTTATCCTTAAATCAAGTAATGATTTCATATATCAAGCCATGTATGGAGTGTGAAGAATGTTAGGATTTATGCCCTAAAGCCTCGTAATTAATTAATTATTTATTAATTAATAATAATTTTGATTATTTTATTTGTAATATAATATTATCCATTATATGAAAGATCCAAGGTTATAAGTGTAATCTTGAATGGTATGTGGTTGACATACGGGAGGATCATGTTCAAGAAATAACTTAAAGGGTCATAGTGTATGGATAAAGTTTGGTGCCTTATCTTGATAACACTATTGATACGACCCACTTTGTAATAGTTACAAATGATTTGATCCAAATCGTTCATGTAGAGACATGTGTGTTGGAAATTATACCCTAAAGTCTCATAATTAATTATTTATTTAATAATTAATAATAATTTTGATTATTTTATTTGTAATATAATATTATCCATTATATGAAAAATTCAAGGTTATTAGTGTAATATTGAACAATATGTGGTTGACATATGGGAGGATCATGTTCAAAAAATAACCTAAAGGGTCATAGTATATGGATAAGGTTGGGTGGCTTATCCTGGTAACACTATTGATACGACCCACTTTGTAATAGTTACAAAATGATTTGATTTAAATCCTTCATGTGGAGACATGTGACTGGGAATATCTTATACAAGTTTGTGTAAGACTGTACCATGAAATATTTAATCTCTCTTTATAAATTCGTTAATTGAGAAGATTAATATTTCATTCGAATGATCATATGAGACTCGATCTTAATCTTGAGTGAGTTATGAACTCTAGCCTATGAGGGTTTGTCCTTTGATTTGCATGAGTGAGAGTGGCTTTTGTAGCCGATTCAATATGTCTACCATTTTTGGGACTTGACCAAATAGGGAGCTGGGAGCATAATCTCACAAGATAGAATTCACTTCTTCCCATATAAGTAGATGAGTAGTTCCCTTAAGTGCTGATTTTGGGACTTGAACAATGGGGCCCCACACTCTCATTGGCCCGAGAGGGACTTAGTTTATAATTAGATTATAAACAGATAGTTCATTAGAGGATCAGTGGTACTTAAGGTGCAATATGTAATTATAGGGGTAAAACAGACTTTTGACCCAACTGTAATTACGAACAACTCGTGAATGATCGACTTGCATGTAGTGATTATATCACTACAAGAATCTATCCTTTTACCGACGGATTTTTTCCCGACGCTATTTAAAACGGTCGAGCAAAATAGGATATACCGACGGTATCATAAACCGTCGGCCATACAGTACAAAACCCCGACGGTTTCATAAACCGATGGCTATTCGTATATAAACGTCGACGGTTTTATGGCCCGTCGGCCATTACTATTAAAAAAGCCGATAATATTGTCAAAATCGCCGACGGTTTATCGAATCGTCGGGTATTTTATATATATGGCCGACGGTTAGTCGAACCGTCAGCTATATGTATCAAATGGTCAACGGTTCAGCGAACCGTCGGGTTTAATTTAACAAAATACCGACGGTTCATTGAACCGTCGGTTTATTCTATAAGAAAATCCCCGACGGTTCAATTAAACCGTCGGCGAATAGGACAAAAACTGACAGTTCAATGAACCGTCGGCTTTTTTATAATGAACCGCCGACGGTTCTTTGTGAACCGTCGGCGGTTCAACCTTAAAGGGGGGTCTGTTCGAAGACCCCCCATTTCCCCCCCTTTTTTTTTTCCTTTCCCCCCCCATTTTCTCTCATCTTCTCTCACAACCATTTCCCTTCTCCCCTACCCACTTACATCGCCACCCGACCCGACCTCCGCCGCCGCCCTCCGTCGCCGCCTTCCGCTGGTCGTTGCCCGCCGCCATCGCCGGACCCATCTCCCTCACATTTCCTTTCCATTTTCTCCCCTATTTTTTTCCTTTTCCCTCTCTTTTTTCTCATCTTTTCTCACATTTTCTCTTTCCCTTCCCCCTACTCACTTACCTCCGCCGACGCCACTGCCGACCGCCGCCCTCAGCCGCCGTCGCCGGACCGGTACCCCTCTCTCCTCCATTTTCTCCCTTTTCGCTTTTCTCTTTTTTTTTTTTCTTCTCCATTCTTTTTACCTCAAAATCCCAACTACCCATACTCCTCTTGCATCTTGGTAACTTCTTTTTCCCAATCTATTAAATTATATGTAGTTAGATTGCATCTTGGTAATTTCTTTTTTCTCAATCTATTAAATTATATGTAGTTAGATTGAAGATTATTTTGTAAATCTATTTAAGTTTATTTGATTTGTGTAACCTTAGATTTAGTTTTGAAAATCTTTTCCATTACAAACAAATTATCTATCTTGCAAAATAAGTAAAAAGGAATGGGATGGAGGTGGAGGGAATATTAAGTGAAGTGATAGGATATTGGGAAGAGGAGGGAGTGAGTTTATGGGAAAGTGTAAGAGTTGGGAAGTAGGATAATGAGTGAAAAGAGGGAAAAGATAAAAATAATAATAAAAAAAAAGGAATTGAAAAGAGGTAGTATAGAATGGGAGAGAGAATGAGAGAGGGTTTGAAGTGGAGAAAGTTTGGGAGGAGGTGGGAGCTTGTCTCTCACTTGTCTCTCCCACCTTTTTTTTTTTTTTATATAATTATTTGTTTAGGAATTTTTGAACTTAGTTAAAATAATTTAGATTGGTAACTAACCTTGAATTATTTTGTTTTAGAATTTGGGTTCGTTTCAAGGTGTTCAAACAAAATTTTAAGGTGGAATTGAGTTGATTCCGGCGGGGAAAGAAGAATTTAAGGTGAGTTTAACTCTTCTTTTCTCTATTTTGAGTTTGTAGTTTCTAGTTTATTGTGAAGAAGTGTATATGTATGTATTTGATTTATTTGTACTTAAAATTTAGTTTGAGTTAATTTGTAATGTTGATTATTTCCCAATCTATTAAATTATATGTAGTTAGATTGCTTCTTGGTAATTTCTTTTTCCCAATCTATTAAATTATATGTAGTTAGATTGAAGATTATTTAGTAAATTTATTTAAGTTTATTGTATTTTGATTTGTGTAACCTTAGATTTGCTAGAGAATCTTTTCCATTACAAACAAATTGTCTAGCTTGCAAAATAAATAAGTAAAAAGGAATGGGATGGATGTGGAGGGAATATTAAGTGAAGTGATAGGGTATTGGGAAGAGGGGGGAGTGGTTTTATGGGAAAGTGTAAGAGTTGGGAAGTGGGATATTGAGTGAAAAGAGGGAAAAGATTAAAAAAAAAAAAAGGAATTGAAAAGAGGTAGTATAGAATGGGAGAGAGAATGAGAGAGGGTTTGAAGTGGATAAAGTTTGGGAGGAGGTGGGAGCTTGTCTCTCACTTGTCTCTCCCACCTTTTTTTTTTTTAGTTATAATTATTTGTTTAGGAATTTTTGAACTTAGTTAAAATAATTTAGATTGGTAACTAACCTTGAATTATTTTGTTTTAGAATTTGGGTTCGTTTCAAGGTGTTCAAACAAAATTTTAAGGTGGAATTGAGTTGATTTCGGTGGGGAAAGAAGAATTTAAGGTGAGTTTAACTCTTCTTTTCTCTATTTTGAGTTTGTAGTTTCTAGTTTATTGTGAAGAAGTGTATATGTATGTATTTGATTTATTTGTACTTAAAATTTAGTTTGAGTTAATTTGTAATGTTGATTATTCTTATTCATGGGTATGGAGTGTTGAAAATATATATTGTTTATATGACCCATTTGGTAGTGTTGTCGTTTCTTGTTTATAGCTTTTATAAAGAAAAACGGAACTAAATTTAGTAATTAATATACTTACTATTATTATTTGCATCTTTGATGTTCATCTTCATTGTGAACTTGACCACGTGGATTTTAATGTTATATTGATATATTGCATATTTGATGTTTATCTTCACTATAAACTATGGACAAAAAATTTACAAATAAGTTTTGATTTTGATAATTAGAAATTCAAGAGATAATTTTAATAGGTAACTACTTGATAGGTGCATGTTGTATTTTTTTAATACATTATACAATAGTTCACATTTTAGCATAAATCAATATATGAGTTTGTTTGTTTTTGGTATAAATCAATATAAGTCTATAAATACTTATCAAATGGTTAAGACATCTACTTATTTCCTTGAGATTGAAGGTTCATATCCTCACTCCTAACATATTAATTATATACTTAAACACATTTGGAAAGACACCTACTACCATGAATGATATGTTTATACTCAAACTACTTGAACACAATTTCGAAATAATTGAATGCTTAGATCTTAATTTTAAAATAGTTGAATGCTTAGAACTTACCTTTAACACAAAGTTGTTAAGAAATTGCTTATACATAGTGAGAAGTTATGTATGGCTATCCTGCAGTTATGGTAGCCAATGATTTGAAACTATTTGGTTTGTATGAGTTTCTTTGAGTTTATGTTCATGATCGTTGAGTTTTAATTAGAAGCTATCTATGTTCGCTTGTAGTTGATTTTGAACTTATTGCTTATTGTTTTGTAATATTGATACTTGCTAATATGTTTGGAATTTATTGGATATGGTTGTGTGGTTTGTTTAAGTTTTAGGTAAATGTTTTGTAACTTTTGTTTAGTTATGGTAAAGTTGGGTTGAAATTTTGATTCTTTTTGTTGATACTTATAGTAATTTTAGTTGTGGTTGGTGCTTAAGTTTAGTTAAATGTGCCCACAAGTATTGAGAAGTTTAGGTGAAACTTGTTTTATGGTTTGTTTAAGTTTTAGGTAAATGTTTTGTAACTTTTGTTTAGTTATGGTAAAGTTGGGTTGAAATTTTGATTCTTTTTGTTGATGCTTATAGTAATTTTAGTTGTGGTTGGTGCTTAAGTTTAGTTAAATGTGCCCACAAGTATTGAGAAGTTTAGGTGAAACTTGTTTTATGGTTTGTTTAAGTTTTAGGTAAATGTTTTGTAACTTTTGTTTAGTTATGGTAAAGTTGGGTTGAAATTTTGATTCTTTTTGTTGATGCTTATCGTAATTTTAGTTGTGGTTGGTGCTTAAGTTTAGTTAAATGTGCCCACAAGTATTGAGAAGTTTAGGTGAAACTTGTTTTATGGTTTGTTTAAGTTTTAGGTAAATGTTTTGTAACTTTTGTTTAGTTATGGTAAAGTTGGGTTGAAATTTTGAATCTTTTTGTTGATGCTTATCGTAATTTTAGTTGTGGTTGGTGCTTAAGTTTAGTTAAATGTGCCCACAAGTATTGAGAAGTTTAGGTGAAACTTGTTTTATGGTTTGTTTAAGTTTTAGGTAAATGTTTTGTAACTTTTGTTTAGTTATGGTAAAGTTGGGTTGAAATTTTGATTCTTTTTGTTGATGCTTATAGTAATTTTAGTTGTGGTTGGTGCTTAAGTTTAGTTAAATGTGCCCACAAGTATTGAGAAGTTTAGGTGAAACTTGTTTTATGGTTTGTTTAAGTTTTAGGTAAATGTTTTGTAACTTTTGTTTAGTTATGGTAAAGTTGGGTTGAAATTTTGATTCTTTTTGTTAAGTTTTGATGAGTTTATTTGTGTATATGATAGTTTTTAAATTTAACGATTATATTTGATCGTTTTAGTTTGTTGTAAGTTAGGTGATTTCGTTCATATATATATATAATTCAGTAGTTTGGAAGAGCTTTAAGTAATTTTAGTTGTGTTGTAAATTTCTGATTTTAATGAGTTAATTATTGATATCATCGTTTCTTACTTTTGAAATGTTAATTTAATTATGTTCTTATATGTGTTTTTCTTATATAAGTTCGATTCAATTATGTTGTTCATAATGAGTAACTTATGTGTTTTTCTTATATAAGTTAGGTAACTTAATTACATTTTTTTCTTTGTTTTTTCAGGGAAGGCGTGCTAGCTTATGAGGACTTTTAAAGGACTTATGGGACAAATTTTTTGTAATATGTACAAAGTGATCATAGGAACTTAAATTAGTTTATGTTGTGTGTTGAAGTTTTTGTATTTTATCTCTTATGAATTTACTCATTATGAACAAAGTATATTCAAATTTGGTTTAATAGAAAGTTTTATTTGATTTATTTTGTATACGATTCCTTTTAGATCCAATAATTTGTGAATTAGAATGAAATTATAGATAATAAAAAAATATTGAAATTTAAAAAATGTCAAATACAAACATTTTTCGACGCTTTTTAGATTTTGTCGGCCTTTGTAAAAAATATCAAATACCGTGGGCATTTCATACAAAGGCCGACGCTTTTAAATTTGGTCGGCCATTGTACGAATGGCCGACGCTTTAAATTTGGTCGGCCTTTATAAGAAAGGCCGACGGTATTATTTTGGTCGGCCTTTCTTACAAAGGCCGACCAAATAAAAAAAACGTCGGCCATTCGTACAATGGCCGACCAAATTTAAAAGCGTCGGCCTTTATTACAAAGGCCGACCGAATTTAAAAGCGTCGGCCTTTGTAGGAAAGGCCGACGGAAATAATACCATCGGCCTTTCTTATAAAGGCCGACCAAATTTAAAGCGTCGGCCTTTTTACCAATGCCCGACGCAATTGAAATAAGCGTCGGCAAATTGTTCCCCGACAGTGTTATGCCGACCGAATTGCCGACGGCCGTTTTTCCATCGGGAATTAATTGGCCGATGGTTTATGGACTTAGGCCGACGGTTTTGTGCGTCGGCAAATCCCTAAATTGTTGTAGTGTATCTATGGACACAACTTGTACTACAGTGCATAAAAGTGCAACTCTATTCACCCTTATTTGACATGTCCAAGATGTATAATTACAAACCATGAAAAAAAAAATTTAAAAATTACCTTAAAAAATGTTAAATCGTTATATTATTGTCCCATGTTTACTTATCATCAGGGAAATATGTTCAAATAGGCCATTTTGATTTTCATGAAGCATACACTTTTATGGATGACAATTCTCATCTTTTGCACATTGAAGTTTTGTGGTCTTGTGTTAATTTTTTTCACTTTTTGGTAGTTTTAGTTTTCATCCATACATATATGTATATATTTGTTTTGTGTGATATCTAATCCTGGTAACATGTTTGTCTCACTCTTTTTATTGAAAGAGAGCCATCAAACAAAGCACTAGATTAGCAAACACGTGCTGGAAAAAGATTCAACCTATCCCAGCTGTCACAAGATTGCATCATCGAAGAATTACAATGTTCATCATCATTTCTCTAGCTAGCTACAAATCAATCGGTTGTTGATTTGCAATGGTCAGCTTTCCAAAAAGGAATATTTTGCATCTTTTTGGAGCTTTAATCAGCACAACATTGCCTTGTTTGATGCCTCTCTTTCATTCATGTGTTTTATTTCCTATAAAAAGATCTATTCAAATGAATAGAAATATGTTTATATACTGTAGTATATATTTGCCGACACACTCACACTCGATTATGAAATTAATGTTCGCTTATTGCTTATTTTCTTTTAAAGGTTCTTTCCTTGCACCTTTAGTTTTCATAAGAATCAGTCTTTTATTGTTATGTTGCAATAATGTTGTAAGTTTCTAATTGTGGTTCATAGCATAAGTAGAAGTATTCTTTCTCCATTAAGTCACTTGCTCCCAACATCTGTGCTAAATACACATGCACAAGAGAGTAATATTAATCCAAAGAGTTTAGGTAAGAAAGAAAACATAGAAATGGTAAGAAGAAAACTATAATTCTCAGGTGTTATTTCCTTCCTTGTCTGTTCCCTCTTTGTTTTTCTCTCTAGTTCATGAACTAATTAAGGTTCAAGTTCACTTACATATTTTTTTTTCCTCTAACTTTATTGTTATCAAGATTTTAAACTTAGGCATCTCTATAAATAGTTGCATTTTATTAACAAGTAATAAACAAACTGATCTTGCACTAGCAGTTGGAGCTAATCTAGGGGTTATGGAGTGTGATGAACTGAAAATGCAAGATGGGGGGCCATTTGTATTTGCTCAAGTCAATTTTGTTCTCTATTTGATTTCTTCAGTAGCACTTTGTAGCTAGAGGATTGTGAAGTGATGATATTGTTATCTATGTTTGTGTATGTTACTGATTGTTTTCTCTTTTTGTGGTTTTTGTGGTTAATTTGGAGTCTAGAGTTTGAAAGATTACTGAAACATTGAGGCCTTAAAATTTGATGAAAATATATTTTATTCAAATTCCAATTTCAAAGTAATTTTAGTCAATATAATTTAAGAAACTTTATTCCCATTCCATAAATGCTATCCCGAGAACTAGTGGTTGTTCAATCATTATACTCATAGTCTGATTGTTTGAGTAACTATATGTTGTTCAATCATTATACTCATAGAAATTTTAAGCATTGACCAGTGGATAGATTGATTGAATTTGATTAGTAAATTGGTATTATGTTTTGATTTTGTTTCCATATGTTGGATTTGATGCTATTTGCAAGCTTAATTATAAGTCAACTTTCATGATTTAGTGCTTCCAATTTAATAGACTCTGCGTTAAAACCCAAGAATGTATGGTTATGGGAAGATGGTTGGATTTGGCATCTCTAATGCTTACTACTGCTGACCTGATATTTTCAAAAATCTTTGAAAAAAGTAAATATAGTTTAAAATTGAAGAATAAGAATAGCTCTCTGGAATTATATTTTTTTGTTTGTTTGGGGGGATGATTACCTTTTTATCTGGTCAAGAGTTGGAATTGTAATAGAATGAAGGTAGTTGAGGTTGGTTCTTTTATTGTTATTATTATTGCATGCAACTTTCAAGTGGAATAATAGAAATGTTAGTATGGAGACAAGATTTTAGTGAAAAAAGAAAGTGGAGGAGAGAGAGAAAATGTTTCATTCATGTTCACTGACGCAGTTCTTTTATTTTGGAACAGATCTTGAGTGTGTTCTTTTCTTTTATAAGGGGAAAACTGCTCAAGCATGTATCCCAAAAGAGTTGAGACTCGTTGAAGCATTTGAATATGATGACAGTCCAACAGGAACTTTTGATATGTGTGATTTTTGTCTACTTCTTTTTACCTTTTTTGAAAAAAAAATTCTTGTTTGGGTCTTAAATAATGGAGAATTGGTGCTTCCGGTAACATTGAACCTCATATTCCTTGCATATTTTTGTCTTTCATTTGGTTATGGCAGTATGTGAGGTTATGGAGAGATATTTTCCAACTTCAGCATTGCATCACAATAGTCATTTCTCTTTGATTATTTGATACAGTCTTTAGGTACTTTGAGTATGTATACTTTAATGATACATGAATATTAGGTTAGTTGTAATCACAACATATGTGAGTGGTGCTCGTTTTGTACTATAAATGATGTTTCTGAAATGGCAAGTATTTAAACTTTAATTTTTTTTTTTCAACTTGCCTTTGCATCTGTATTTGGAAACTCATTTTGTATGATAAACTTGTTATTTCTCTTTTGTTTTTCAGATGAAGAACTTTGTTAAGTTAAAAATATATAAGAAGTTCTCAAATGCATTGGTAGCCACCGTTATTGCTTTTGTTGCTTGGATCAATGAGGTATTACTTCAATCTCTATACACATTTTATTCCATTGTCCATGTAGATGTATATATAAAGTTTAGTAGTTGGCTGTTTTTTTAGTGTCAACCTAAGCTTTATCATATGGAAAGTAAAATATAAAAAACAAGATTATGAAGTTAAGGCACGCATCTTCTGACTGAAGCATATTGTTGCGTCATGTGTGTAGTAATTTGTGCAATTCTACATTATTTTTTTTATAGTCTTGAGAGAATTAAATTTATGTTTCTTTTGAAATATGTTTGTTGAATTACTCAGGTGAGTTTACCAACTCTAAAATTTTTCAAAAAGTTTGTTATCTTTGCTAAAATCTCATTTCAGTACAAAGACCTTTGTATTCCCTTCCTTTCTTTGCCTAATCTAGGATGTGCAATATACCTTGAGCAGATGATTTTAGATTTTTTACATCCTTCTAATGATCATTTTTCAGTACTTTGGTCAAGCACGCAATGATTGTTGGAAGAACCTTGAGCATATGATTTTAGATTTTTTGCAACTTTCTTCGTGCGAGTGGGTGCCTTTTAACAATCATGCAAATTTTTTCATTTCATGTTCCCCACTTTTATTTTCATACTTGTTTGTCTCAAATTTTTTATTTTGCTAGATGCTAGTCGTAAAGGAGATTATTTTCTAACCTTTTTCCTTGTATTTTTTTGGTTTTGGTGACAAATGAATGCATTTTTTATTTTTCCAGATACTCATTCATACTAAGGAGCACCTTTCACCCAATTGAGTTGCCACGCCTTTCACCAATCCACCACTTCAGTTGGTTGGTCTTAAGTGCCAGTTGAAAGGTTTATTTTGCTTAGGAATTTTGCTTCTCTTTGTAAGTTGGATGTGGTCCTAAGGGGATGGGGAATCATATTTGTATTGCGTGGATGTATACAGAGAAATTTTATGTTCTTTATTTTTTTTTTTAGTTCAACATAAGTGTATTACATATTTTATATTTTATTAATTAAAATTATGTTTGTTAAGTTAATTGTTGTGTAAAAATATAATACTATTGAAATTTTATTTTGTTTATCGGTTGAGACAGAGAAATATGGGTGGTTAGCTATACGTGTAACTAATAATTTTTTTTATTAAATTATTGACGAAATGATGACGAGCATTGCTTGTCATTGTTTAATGACAAACGGACTTTTAATGACGAACGGACTTTTAATGACAGACATTTAATGACGGATGGACTTTTAATGATGGGCACTTAATGACGGGCAAATTTTTAATGACGGACAAACTTTTAATGACAGTCGGATTTAATGAAGAACATTGC
The DNA here is from genome assembly GCA_033996785.1 of Trichosanthes truncata. Lineage (NCBI taxonomy): Eukaryota > Viridiplantae > Streptophyta > Magnoliopsida > Cucurbitales > Cucurbitaceae > Trichosanthes > Trichosanthes truncata. The sequence continues at coordinate 57,221,470 of JAWPNB010000003.1, forward strand.
CCGTCATTAAAAAATGCCCGTCATCGTAGCCTACGATGACACTCGAAAAGATGACGGGCACATGTCCGTCATCGTTTTCTTTTAATGATGAATAATGCCCGTCATTAAAACCCAAATTTGTACTAGTGCTTAATGCTATCTATTAACATAAGGATGAAATATGTAGTAGAAGGATCAATCACTGCTATAATATATAGTACATGGAAGGATAATAAAGATCTAAAAGCAAATGTGACCTTTATAATCATGGAAGGATTGTAAAGATCTAGATGCAATTTGATCGTTATCTCCAAGATCAAAATGAATCCTTATTGCTTGTCAATCCACAAGGATCTTCAACCTTGAAGAAAAATTAAGCCTAGTGACGACAATTCTTTATTCATAATAATGTACATGACAACCATAACGTCAAGTATAGAAGAGGGGCTGAGACCAACAATTCCTAGAAACTAGATTTATCTTAACTAATTTACTAGAAACTAATATCTAGATAACTCTATTTAATTGGAATTCTAAACTTTAACCAAGAATATTTACAAACTAATTAAATAAAATAGCAACTTACTTTGCCAATGTTATGTGATGAATATAGCTGGAGCAAACTCATGCAAAAATCAACAACAGTAGCTATTTCTTGTGCTTCTAAGTAATTAATTTGTCAATCCACCCAGTGAACCACAAATTTCAATAGCATATAAACAACTGCAAACTAATAAAAACATAATTCATCAGTATATAAAAAATCAACACAAAGACCTTTTTAAGGCATCTTATGATTCTCTTGGTGTAGATCTTTCTATCTAAATGTACCTTTACAAACTAAGAGAAGCACCCCTGAAAAGATTTGTAGTAGTGAACTCATAAATCAAAGTATTGCAAAGGAAAACAAAGAATCAACTATGGGAGAAGTAAACTATGATCAATGAATATACCAGTAACAAAATAAGCATTCTCATGATCTGATTTCAGGATATTTAGAACATCATCAATTCCTGTAACTACAAACTACTCCTCTGCCTGATTAACTGATCAGATCTAGAATAACATTACCAAAGTAGAAAGAGAGAGACCTTGAGATCCTTGTCCAAACAAAAGGCCATCATAGCATAAGCAACATAAACATGATATGTGCAATTTGGGGATTTGCGAGCATCCAAAAAGTGCTTGCGAGCAGCCTTTACTCCTTCATTTCTTCTAAGAAAACGAATAAACTGAATCAAAAGCCACCAGTGAAGTATTCTTCCCATAGAATTCTTTATAGCAAGGCATACAATACATATTTTTACTAGTCCTGGTGAAGTGTGAGCCAACTATCCTTTCAGAGCCAAGCATGTATGTGGAAGAATTAATGTAAGCTAAAATGTCAAACTCACTTGAATATGTGCCAGTGCAGTCCCATTAATACCATCACTCAAAAATGCTTTCATATATATCTTCTTTACAGACTATAATAAAGACGAGAGTTAAATGAATTGACAATCTAGATATACAAAATGTTCATGGAAATCAAGGCTCAACTCCACCAACTCTACAACAAAGACAAATACCAAACAGAATCGAATTCATATCTCTCGGTCGCATGTTCAAGAACTATTTACTTGTCAAACTAAGTAAACATCTATATAAATTAGAACAACACATCCCTAATTTTTCTCATAAAACAAAGAGAGCTTGTATTTCAAGAACTAAACTACCTCTTACTGTTCAGAGAGGAGAAAAGCCTAGCCAAGAAGCTCTGTGACTCTGCTCACTGCGATTTTCACAATCGCAGAGGCCTCCTTCTTCTAGTTGCCTCTAGAATTCTTTGGCGAGCTTTGGGAAGCATCTTGTGGCAGATACAGTCTACCAAAAATGAACGGTTCAAAGTGAATTATAGAGAATGAGGATCAGAAAAAGATGGCGAGTTGAAATTGAAATGAAGCCTCTAGTGTAGAAGATACCATGGTTGTTGTCAGACCTAGAGCTCGAAGCGGATAGTGGAAAACTTGTCGTTTAGAGAGCTGGCGAGAGGGTGACCAACATAACAAGAGAATGAAGAGTATAAAGTTTGAAGAAATGGAATCAAGATCAAATTTGGAAGATGAAGCTCAGTTAACAAAGGAAAAAAGCGAGAGAGGAAGATAATGAAGGGAATAATCTAATTAAACCAAGCGGAAACGTAGGAATCGGTTTGAGTTTATTTAGAATTAAATAATAATATTATGGTTAAGCATAACATACCTTGAAAATATGGAGATTCTTCTGGCGGATCTTTATCTCTTACAAAGTCTTCCTCCCCTAGGGTCCTATTTATAGTGGTCTAGGGAAGATGATTAAATAATATATTTTAATATCTAATATATTAAAATATATTTATCTAACCAATTTGAATCTTATTCAAACCTTTTAAAATTCTCCTACGACATCTATTTCCTAATTTGAGTCCAATTCAAATTTAATAAATATCTTTTCTTTAATGTATCTAATATACATTAATTATTTTAATATTTAATATATCAAATACAATAAATTTATTTTCTTCTTTTATATTTAATATATCTAATATATTAAATATTAATTTGAACATTTCAAATTTTTTCTTTCAACTAAATTGATCTCTTTAGTGTTACTATGAGCTAGCAAGGGGATCTTATGGACCTACAGATTATAAGCTCCAATGATACAAAATTAATTAATTAAACTCTTTAATTAATCAATTTTCATTCATTAACTCTATGGTTACTCCACTATAGACCTAAAGTTGCACTTTTATGCATTGTAAGACAAGTTGTATCCATTGATATAATCACTACAAGCAAGTCGATCATTCACGAGTTGTTCGTAATTATAGCTTAGTCAAAAGTCCATTTTATCCCTGTAATTACATCTTGCACCTTAAGTACCACTGATCCTCTAATGAACAATTTGTTATGATCCAACCAAACTAAATCCCTCTGGGGCCAGTGAGAGGGTGGGGCCCCATTATTCAAGTCTCGAAATCAACACTTAAGATAACTACTCATCTACTTACCCTATAAGGGAATGAGTGAATTCCATCTTGTAAGATTATGTTCTCAACTCCCTATTTGGTCAAGTCCTTAAAATGGTAGGCTTATTGAATCGGAAACAAAAGTCACTCTCACCCATGCAAATCAAAGAACAAGCCTTCATAGGCAGGAGTTCATAACTCACTCAGGATTAAGATCGAGTCGCATATGATCATCCTGATGAAATATTAATCTTCTCAATTAACGGATTTATAAAGAGACATTAAATATTTCGTGGTCCAGTCTTATTGATAAGCCTTAGAATTAAGGCTTATTTAACTCCTAATTACTTAAAATATTCTTGTTTTGTCTTAAGATCATTTGAAAATAGTCGAAAGTTGCTTGAAAATAAGAAAGGAATAAGAATGAAGGCAATTAGATAAAATTCTAAAAGAAAGTTAAGTTTGTTTGCAAGGAATGTGGAAATTGCAAAATCAAATTGTAAATTTGTGATTCTGCAATTGTTTATGGAGCAAGGAATGTAAAATTTGCAAAATCAAATTGCAGAATCGAAGCAGTAGAAAAGTTCAAAAAAAGGAAAAAAATCTGCATTTAACCCATTCCAAAAATCTTCAATTACAGCATGATTTAAGGAAATTTGAGCACGAAATTTGGGCATTCTTCAACCCTAATGAAGGCCTATAAAAGGGGAAGAAGAAGAGGAGCAACACAATTGTTTTTGGAGGCATTTTTAGGAGTCAATTTCGTGGGTTTTGTTTATGAACTTCAATACTCTGTTTTTTTTTCTTTTCTGCATTTTCTTCTTTGTTTTACTATTTCTTCAAGTTCTTCTTGTATTATAGAGAGCTACTCTTGTTTTTCTTTTGATTTATCCAATCAATTCAAGTGAAGAAGTTGGGGTTTAAGTTCGTTCTTAGAGAATTTGGCTCGTGGGTTTCATTTTTTTTTTGTTTTACACTCTGTTTTTCTGCAAGTTCTGGAATTTCTATTTTTGCCAAAAAGTTTCAGCTTCTGTCTTCAATTTTCTTCGAGTTTCTCTTGCATTACCGACAACGTTGGCAGTACACACTTGTTTTTCATTCAAAATCTGTTTCGCATTGTTTTTGGGTTTAATCTAGCCTTTGTTTGCAAGTTTCTTTATTTTTATGTTTTTTTTCTCTTCTGTTATGTTTTATAGCAGTTCAACATTTATGGGTATGGTTAAAATTCTATTAGATTTAAATGGTTGAAGGAAGAAGAATTAAATTCCTTCTGAAGCCTTTGATTTTATGTTTTTGAATTAAATAGTTTTAGACTTCTTTGAGGTAAAGTGCCCAAGTTTGCTTAAGCATACTGTCATAAGTGTTTCAATTATTACTTAGGATAGAATTTGTAGTAATTAGCAATTTATTCAACTTTCTAATATGAATTTTTCTTCAATTAGTTGAAATATTTTTATTTTTAATATGAGCTAAAACTTCTTAGGGAGTTCAAGAATGTGAATTCCCTAAGAAGTAACTGTAGCCTAAATTTCAATAAAAATCAAGCCTACAACTCAATTGAGTGTGGAGTAGGTTGAAATTGTAATTTTGGCTTGCAATTACAACTTAGGGCAATGACACTCTTGAGCCCCATTTTTATCCAAATTTCCTTTGAATTTTCATTCACTAAGTCTATCTAATTTGTTTTCAATTATTGCCAATTCTAGATTTTGCAATTCAATTCCTCAATTTTTCTTATTTCGAATATTGTCATTTCTTGATTCTGCAATTTTTATTCTTCACCAACAAACCAACCCAACCTTATTTTTGTAATTTTTATTTTTCAAGGTTGCAATTTTCCTTACACTTTGCTTTACAATATTTTTGTTACTCCGCTCCCTTGGGATTCAATACTTGGTACTCACATACCAATTTATATTACTTCGATCGCGTGCGCTTGCGTGTACACCCGACCACTTATACAAACTCATTGTATAAGATACCTGATAGGACCTATAAAGTCCTATTTAACTACACTTATTTCTTGTTAATTAGAAGGATTTTATGTGTTTTATTATTATTTTTTAGGGATTCGAGCAATTCACGTGTTTTGAAGAGTATGCACCATTCGAAATTAATTCGGACCAAATTGGAGATGATTCGAGCAACTGAATTTCTATACCAAATTTGACCGATCATATCATGATATTTCGAGATGAAAATATATTCAAATTTGGTATCAAATCGAATCTTATTGAATTATCTTTCCAACTGTATAAGACTCATTACATTCCAATAAGTATTATGAAAGTTATGGCATTTTGAGTGATTACTGCTCCTGCTGGAAAACTGTTATACCCGAGAATATTTTGTGCCAATTTCTGTTCCCATTATCTTACCGCTAAAGTTTGGGAATATAGCCAAATTAGATATCATTTTAAATATCTCGGAATGATCTTTCCAACCATATAAAGATCACTTTGATCCAAGGTATGGAGAAGAAGTTATGGGCAAAACAAATGAAAACTGCGCAATCCAGAAACTTTCCTTATTTGCAACATTCTATGTTTGTTTTGAGAATTTAGGGAAAGATTTGCGAGTTTTAGATGTATTTTCCAGCATTTTACAAGAGAGAACATTATTTACTTTATTTTATTTTATTTTAAATATTATTCCCTAATTGTTTTGGGAAAATATCTTTCTAGAATTTAGGGTTTCTTACTTGTGTAAGTTGTCTACTTCGAGGCTATTTAAGCCTTCTTATGGACAGCAAGGGGAGAGCTTTTTTTTTTTGTCTCTTGGCCTAGACGTTTTTAGAGAGTTTTTAGACTTCTTTCCTCTTTTCTCCTTAGACAATAATGGTATCAAATTTTATCACGATGCTCGGCTAAACTTTGAGTTCCCAGTTCAGAGGTCGGTTGTAATCAATTGCAATATTGTGAGGTTTGAACCTTAACGTAGTTTTCTTTCAATTGCAAGTATTCTTTGATTCTCGTGTTAATTTTATAAGCATGTATTTTGATTGAATTGACGCCTTAATCGCTTTACATGTTTGATTGCTAGTCATGATCATGATCCGTAATTGTCATGTTGAATGAACCAGTAGCATTAGGATTATTACATGTGTATGTTTTGTGGGTTTCCATATTACATGGCTTGCATGTTTAATTCTAGGAATTAAAGGAACATCTTAATTAGATTAAAGTTATTTCACCTAATTTGTTGTCTTGGTCCTTCCAAAGCACTTAATGCCTTTATCTAAATAATTTGGAGCGGTTTCGTCAAAATTGTTTAGGTAATTAGAATTAACTTGACGTTTGTTAGAGTTAATGACCTTAGGAAATTTGCTACTTTTTGGGGTTTCCTAATAAGTTGACCAAGTGCTTGCATTGTTAAGTTTAAATATTTTGAATGCCTATGATCAATTTTTACAATTGAGTATAACCGTACCTTTGGATTAGATTTTGGTAAGATTTGATCTATCTCTATCTTTATTGTTTATGTTTTATTTTATTTATAAAAACAAAAAACCCCCATTTTTAATTGTTTTCTCCTTTACAAATTTAACTTGAGAAATTAGTATTCGGTTCCCTGAGATCGACCCGGTCCACTCAATGCTACAAGTAGCTTAGGATCGGTTTATAAATTTTAATTTGACGAGCCCTCGACAAGCTCGCGTCAGCCAATTCACATGTCTCCACATGAACAATTTGGATCAAATCATTTGTAACTATTACAAAATGGGTCGTATCAATAGTGTTACCATAATAAGGCACCCAACCTTATCCATATACTATGACTCTTTAGGTTATTTCTTGAACACGATCCTCCTGTATGTCAACCACATACTGTTCAAGATTACACTAATAACCTTGGATTTTTCATATAATAGATAATATTATATTACAAATAAAATAATCAAAATTATTATTAATTATTAATTAATTAATTAATTACGAGGCTTTAGGACATAAATTCCAATAATCTCCCACTTGCACTAAAGTCGGCGAGACATGTATCTTAGGGCATACTCTATACCCAACATGTTCTCCCACTTGCCCTAGCAAAGATGAGACATGTCTCGTAATCTTAGACATTCTAGGTGACTCTCAAACACTTTAGCCTGGAGAGTCTCTTTATATAGATTCAAAGGACTGCCATTAAAACCCATCTTAGTCACTATCATGATGCTTTCTTTCTCTCGATATGATTCCCTATACATTGGTGTTTTCTAATTTCCTTAATATTAGTCTTTGCACCACTATTATCATAATAAAGATGATAGACTAAATCATATCTGAAACACCTTTCAGATCTTCGAGGAACTATTTGAGTCATACAAGTCTTTTTGTTGCTTCACAAGCAAAATAACTTAACTTGTATATCATACTCCACCACCTAGAGTAAAATTTATCTTTACATAGATTTCCTAAATCTTTGTAAGAACCAATGTATCTTGTAAAGATCAAATCTTTAACTCCATACACAAAAATTTCTCATCATCCATAGATAATTTGAGAAAGTTTTTAATTTTCTACTCAATGGTCATATCATTCGTTTAGCTGATATATGTTAACCAATTGTATATTAAATGTTCAGTCTCATTTATGCATATCATATACTCTCAACATTTGAGATGTCTTAGAATACACTTCCTTAGACATAAATATCAAATATTTTACAACAATTTTGTCAATATAAGATGTTTGAGACAAAGTTAACATTTTGTCCGTAAAATCTTCATTTTGCACATGTAAAATATACTGAGTCATTCCAAATCACTTATTTAGAATTGGTTACTTAATCAACATTTTATGTTAGACATCTTACATCATTCATAATGGGTAAAAATATCACCAACATAAAACATGAGAAAAATCTACTAAGCAATTAATGATTTTCTTGTCTATACAAGTTTCATTAATATTTATCCAAAGTCATAGATTTTGATACTTTTATCAAACTTTATATTCACAGATCTAATGGTAAAATTTATTTCATAAATGAACTTTTACTATTTCCCAAACTTTTTGCATTTGATCTTTGTAACGACCCGAGTTTTCCTATTAGACTTTCTAGGGACGTTACTACATGCATGCTAGTAGAATTTAGAAATCTTTGGTAAAAGACAAAAAGAATTAAACTTTTTTTCTAAACAATCAAAATCTTTTAGTTCGGGATCCCTTTAAAAACCATTGCAAAACATAATGTGAATCAAAACGTTAAATCAAATGAAATAGTTCACTTCAATTAAGTTTACTTAACAAAATAATTTGAGTTAAAACATAAACTAGATGCGGAAGTTATCCTCCTCATGACACCCATGACCCTTTCAGCAGACCACCTTGCCACTCGCCTAAAATATGTTCTTGCCTTTACCTGAAAAGAAAAAAAAACATTTTGAAAAATGATGAGGATTTAAAATACTCAGTAAGTGACCTCACTACCGGGTCAGGATATGCATACACATACATAATGAGTTTTCGAAAACATTTTCTTTTTTTCCTTTGGTGGGACCTAAATTCCTTCCATAGCGGAAACGTTTCTCTTTCAACTTTTCTCTTCGGCTTAATGTAGACAATTAACCCAACCTAACCTTTCCTTTTCATTTAACCTTTTCAGGTTCCTTTTCATCTAACCTTTTCAGGTTCCTTTTCATATAGCCTCGTAAGGCTCCTTTTCATATAGATGTACATCAATAAGTTTAGGGGGTAATTGCCACAGCCTTCGAAATCATTTTTATCATGAAAACATAATGTATGCATGAGATCCCAAAGCATTTTAAATTTTTCATTTCATGATGCAACATAAACAACATTCTCATATCACTCATCATAAATCATGCATAACTTTCATAAAATATTTGGCAATCACTCATGTCAAAATCCATTTTCATATGAAATAAAGCATTTTAAAGTTCATCAAAAATCATAAATAAAACATTTATAAAACTTTTTTTTTTTTCAATTCAGTTCCCAACTTGCATTTAAGCATATCGGCGTAAAATCTCTTACCTTGGCTAAGCTCAAGAATCCAATCACCCAATTGCCCACCAAAAATTCCTTCACCTTGAACCTCAACCAAGCAATTTGGAGCCTAATTCAAACCATCCTAAGGTTAGAAAAAAATTCCTAAAATTCCTAATTCATTCCAAAGTTCCTTCCACCAACTAAATTCCAAAATTAGAAATAATTCCTTAGCATTTAACTTATTCCCAATTGGTGGTTAAAACTAAATTCAAATTACAAGGTCCATGATTTAATCGTACCCTCAAGTTTAATCTACTAAAAATCCAAAAACTCCAAGGATTTGCTTGATTTTAGAATGAGAATTTTACCTCAATTCCGACCCTAAAACAGAACTGAATCTTGCCGAATAGATGACGATTTGATTTGATTTCGCTGAGCCGACCTCTACGTACAATGGGTATTCCACGCAAAAACAAAGCTGAAACGAGGTTGTACAGTACCGAAAATCACCCAAAAATCAAACTGCAGCAGATCGGGCGGCTGTTCGTGGAGTCCGGCGTCGTGAACAGTACCCGCGGTATGAACAGTATTCGCAGTATGAACAGTATTCGCGGTATGAATAGTACTCGCGATATGAACAGTACGTGCCGTGAACAGTACCACGCCGTGAACAGTACGCGATGAACAGTAATAGCCGTGAACAGTAATCACACATGAGGGACAAATTTGGCGATGTATGTTTGTTGAAGAAGAAGAAGCTTTCGAATTGATGGATCTTTTGGTGGTGAAAGATAGAGAGAGATTGATGGTGGAGACTGTTTTTCATGGAGGAAGAGGAGAAGGTTGAAGAAGATAACGGCTTGGCTTGACCTAGGGTTGCGTGCTCTATAAAAATAATATAGAGTGATATCTGGGCTTGACTTCTCCTTGGGCTTGGGCTTGGCTCAAAGTCACCTAATTAACAAAAGTTGCCCACAAACCAATTAATTCCATTTTTCCCTTCTTTCTTCCCTATTCACACTCCAATTTCTTAAATTTCAATTATGCAAATTTCTAAAATTACCTTTCAACACAACTTTAAACATGAAATTGGCCTTACAATTAATTCAAATCTCAAAATTAAAACTTTAATTAATACTTGAAAATGTCGGTCGTTACAATCCTCCCTCCTTAAAAAACTTTCGTCCTCGAAAGTTTCTAGCCTTGAAAATCTCGGGGTATCTAGCCCGCATCTCATCCTCTCACTCCAAATTAGCCTCCACAGACTGGTGTTTTGCTAAAGCACCTTAAGAAGATTAATCTCTCGATTACGAAGAGTCTTCTGATCTCTCGCCAAAATTTGCACAGGCTTTTCTTCATAGCTCAAGTTCTCATTCAGCTGCAAAGGCTCAAAGTATATCACATGTGATGGATCTGGCATGTATTTCCTCAACATGAACACATGGAACACACTGTATACTACAGAAAGTGATGGCGGCAAGGAAAATCTATAAGCTACAAGGCCAATCCGCTCCAGAACCTCAAACGGCTCTATAAAACGTGGACTTAACTTTACTTTCCGACCAAACCTCAGAACCCCTTTCATTGGAGCCACCTTCAAGAACCCGTGGTCACGTACTTCAAACTCCAAGTCCCTTCGTCTCGAGTCAGCATAGCTTTTCCGTATACTCTGTGCGGTTTGCAACCTTGCTATGATCCTTTTAATTGCATCATTTGTGGCTTGGACTAACTCGAGTCCCAACAACTGACGTTCACCAACTTCGTCCCAGTAAATAGGAGACCTACATCTTTTACCATACAACGCTTCAAATGGTGTCATGTCGATGGTTGCTTGGTAACTATTATTGTAAGCAAACTCCATCAAATGCAAGTGGTTATCCCAACTACCTGCAAAGTCCAACGCACAGACCCGTAGCATATCCTCTAATATCTGGTTTAACCGTTCTATCTGACCATCAGTCTGGGAATGAAAAGACGTGCTGAAATCCAACTGAGTACCCAAGGCTTTATGCAAACTCCTCCAGAAGTTAGATGTAAAACGGGATATCTGCTCAAAACAATCCTCGTAGGAACTCCGTGCAATCTAACTATCTCCTCCATGTACAATTGTGCCCACTTCTCTGCGGAGTAAGTAGGCTTCCCTATAAGAAAGTGTGCTGACTTAGTAAGTCTATTCCACAATAACCCAAATCACGGTGTAGCCTCTAACTGTCCAGGGTAGCCCTACCACAAAGTCCATAGAGATTTCATCTCATTTCCACTGTGGCACGCTCAATGGTTGTAACAAGCCTGCTAGGCTTAGACCTTGGGGCTTTTATTTGTGGACAGACCAATCGTCTACCGACAACGTCTGCAAACCAATGATACTTCTTGAGATTCTTATACACCTTTGTACCGCTAGAATGCAAAGAAGTTTTGTGTGCCTCCTCTAACAACTATTTTCTGATATGTTAATCCTTTGAGAGTTATAATAATCTCCTTTGGTACAGCAAAGTTGAGTCACTAGGGAGGGTAAAATCTTCTTTATGTCCCCTAGATAGGCATTAACAAACCGTTGATAATTTCATGAGTGGGGGTAACTAAGCTCGGGTTCCTTTAGCTGACATGAGACATAAGCAATAACCTTCTCATGTTACATTAGTACACAATCCAACCATTTCCATAAAGCATCACTGTATACCATTAAGCTTTTCGTCCCATCAAGAATAGTTAACACTGGGCTAAAGTCAATTGTTCTTTCAACTGTCGGGAAGCATATACAATTACCTTCCTTTGTCGCATCAGCACTCAACCTAGGCCTTTCTTAAAGGCATCACTATACACCATGTAATTGCCTGACTCATCAAGTAAGGTCAAGATAGGGGATGAAACCAACCTCCGCTTGAGCTCCTGCAAGCTCGTCTCGCAAGCACCATGCCACACAAGAGTGATTCCCTTTTGAGTCAACTGAGTTAAAGGTGCTGCCTAGCTAGGAATATTCCAAACAGACATCCTAGAGTAGCTTGCATAACTAAGGAACTACGACTTTCCGCCATTTACTAGGTTTAGGCTAATGACGAACTGATTCCATTTTAAAAGGGTCCATTATGATACATTCCCTAGTAGTTACGTGCCCAAGGTACTCCTCATTTTGTCTTTTAGTCTTTGAATAAACTCATAGGTCTTTATAACTACTGAAACTCAATGCGTAACTGCCTGGTTCGCCAATCTTTTTTTTTTCTTAACGAACAACAATTAATGTGTCCTATGGTAAAACGCTAGGGCACATGAAGTTTTGGTCTAATAGTCCATGTATCTGTGACTTGGGCTACAATAGCTTTGTTAGGGTCATTCCACCCAAAGCCAAAAATGAGCATTGTTCTTGACTTGAGCTCTATGCTCATGTCTATGTATTGTGCTAGTGATAAACCTGAAATGTTCAGCTTGCTTGATTTAACACTAACATAACCTTTTTTTTTTTTTTCACCCTCTTTAAGTTGGCCTAATTCCTCACTTCAATAAGATTATTGATGACTTCATTAGTTCACTTCAATAGTTCCTTGACAACTATTAAAAAATAAACCACTTCAATTTAAAGGTTGTTCTCTTCAACTCCTATTTAAAACAAATGCGAAACTCATCAAAGAACTATTCCAATATTCAAAATATCCTTGTTTAATCCTTTGTTTGGAAAAGAAATCTCATACTAAAGTTGAATTTGGTAGTCAAAGTATCCTACAATTTATTCCACCAATACCCACCAAAGTTCTAAGCTTCCAAATAGTACCAAGACTCCCAAACATATAGTCATAATGTAAAAGTCAAGTCATGTTTGTGTACTTGATGTCTCTATCTTTGATTTTCCTTGACTCTTAACATGCAAAACCTTTACTCCTCATTTTTTGTTCTAACTCATACTTGTCTTTAATAAGGTCATTATGCGTATGATGCCCTTTTTAATTCTCCAATGAAGGTTTTTCTTCAGCAACCAAAAAGCATATCTCCATTTATAATCTTCTCTTAGGTCTAGTTCAAAATTGAACCTTTGGTGGGATTTTTTTTTTTTTTTAATAAATGACCTTACTTTTAAACCAAATCTTCTCTTGAACCCATCATGAACTAGATTCCCTTTTTATGGTTATGGTTAAGAATCCAAATAGTTTGGGGTACCTTGAAAATGACCTTTCAATTCCAACTAACAATTTTCTCTTCCTTTAAGCCTTAAGTTTCTTTTCGAACCACATAACCTTTTTCATTAACCACACTAATTAAGTTAGGTGTTATAAAGGAAATTTCTCATATTATCCCATACACTTTACTTTTTCACCCTTTTCATTCCTTTGGTCATGACACATGAAAAAAAATCCACAAATACCTTAGTACACAAAAACCTTAAACTTCCAAAGAGTAACCCTAATCATAACATATCATTCCTTTAAAGTCTTACTGAAGAGACATCATCAACCAATGACTTTTGAAAAACTTTAGTCTCTTAAGATCTCATCTTCTTTCTCTTGTCTACACTTGACTACTTCAATCTCACACTTAAGCAAGTGTTTTATGCCAAGAAAGCCTCTTTTAAACACAGTCTTTTTCATTACTCAAAATAGAACATAACATCAACAAACATCTCAATCAAGCATTTCATACATCACATTAATCATATCTATTCAAAACTTTTTTTTTTATAACAAAACATTTTCTAGATTTTTTTTTTTTTGCAAACATTTTATACAATAACATACCTGGCGGTGACAAGGCGTTCGCTCTTTGGTCATGGGGACACTTAATGCTTACGATGTAAGCAAGTCTACAGAACCCGTAACTCTGGGCTCTGATACCAACTGTAACGACCTGAGTTTTCCTATTAGACTTTCTAGGGACGTTACTACATGCATGCTAGTAGAATTTAGAAATCTTTGGTAAAAGACAAAAAGAATTAAACTTTTTTTCTAAACAATCAAAATCTTTTAGTTCGGGATCCCTTTAAAAACCATTGCAAAACATAATGTGAATCAAAACGTTAAATCAAATGAAATAGTTCACTTCAATTAAGTTTACTTAACAAAATAATTTGAGTTAAAACATAAACTAGATGCGGAAGTTATCCTCCTCATGACACCCATGACCCTTTCAGCAAACCACCTTGCCACTCGCCTAAAATATGTTCTTGCCTTTACCTGAAAAGAAAAAAAAACATTTTGAAAAATGATGAGGATTTAAAATATTCAGTAAGTGACCTCACTACCGGGTCAGGATATGCATACACATACATAATGAGTTTTCGAAAACATTTTCTTTCTTTCCTTTGGTGGGACCTAAATTCCTTTCATAGCGGAAACGTTTCTCTTTCAACTTTTCTCTTCGGCTTAATGTAGACAATTAACCCAACCTAACCTTTCCTTTTCATTTAACCTTTTCAGGTTCCTTTTCATCTAACCTTTTCAGGTTCCTTTTCATATAGCCTCGTAAGGCTCCTTTTCATATAGATGTACATCAATAAGTTTAGGGGGTAATTGCCACAGCCTTCGAAATCATTTTTATCATGAAAACATAATGTATGCATGAGGTCCCAAAGCATTTTAAATTTTTCATTTCATGATGCAACATAAACAACATTCTCATATCACTCATCATAAATCATAATCATAAATCATGCATAACTTTCATAAAATATTTGGCAATCACTCATGTCAAAATCCATTTTCATATGAAATAAAGCCTTTTAAAGTTCATCAAAAATCATAAATAAAACATTTATAAAACTTTTTTTTTTCAATTCAGTTCCCAACTTGCATTTAAGCATATTGGCGTAAAATCTCTTACCTTGGCTAAGCTCAAGAATCCAATCACCCAATTGCCCACCAAAAATTCCTTCGCCTTGAACCTCAACCAAGAAATTTGGAGCCTAATTCAAACCATCCTAAGGTTAGAAAAAAATTCCTAAAATTCCTAATTCATTCCAAAGTTCCTTCCACCAACTAAATTCCAAAATTAGAAATAATTCCTTAGCATTTAACTTATTCCCAATTGGTGGTTAAAACTAAATTCAAATTACAAGGTCCATGATTTAATCGTACCCTCAAGTTTAATCTACTAAAAATCCAAAAACTCCAAGGATTTGCTTGATTTTAGAATGAGAATTTTACCTCAATTCCGACCCTAAAACAGAACTGAATCTTGCCGAATAGATGACGATTTGATTTGATTTTGCTGAGCCGACCTCTACGTACAATGGGTATTCCACGCAAAAACAAAGCTGAAACGAGGCTGTACAGTACCGAAAATCACCCAAAAATCAAACTGCAGCAGATCGGGCGGCTGTTCGTGGAGTCCGGCGTCGTGAACAGTACCCGCGGTATGAACAGTATTCGCAGTATGAACAGTATTCGCGGTATGAACAGTACTCGCGATATGAACAGTACGTGCCGTGAACAGTACCACGCCGTGAACAGTACGCGATGAACAGTAATAGCCGTGAACAATAATCACACATGAGGGACAAATTTGGCGATGTATGTTTGTTGAAGAAGAAGAAGCTTTCGAATTGATGGGTCTTTTGGTGGTGAAAGATAGAGAGAGATTGATGGTGGAGACTGTTTTTCATGGAGGAAGAGGAGAAGGTTGAATAAGATAATGGCTTGGCTTGACCTAGGGTTGCGTGCTCTATAAAAATAATAGAGAGTGATATTTGGGCTTGACTTCTCCTTGGGCTTGGGCTTGGCTCAAAGTCACCTAATTAACAAAAGTTGCCCACAAACCAATTAATTCCATTTTTCCCTTCTTTCTTCCCTATTCACACTCCAATTTCTCAAATTTCAATTATGCAAATTTCTAAAATTAACTTTCAACACAACTTTAAACATGAAATTGGCCTTACAATTAATTCAAATCTCAAAATTAAAACTTTAATTAATACTTGAAAATGTCGGTCGTTACAATCTTTGAAAATAAACATATTTGATTGATTTGTGTAAGTGCATTATCTAAGATTTCTTTTCATAAAATAATTCTAAACATTCATGTTTTTTATATCACATATACAACAATGAATTAAATAATGCTTACAGACTTCAGTATGGCAACAAGTGAGAAAATTTACTCGCAGTCTACTTTCTCCTATTAGGTTTAACCCTTTGTCATTAGTCTCACTTTGCAGGTAATAAGCCTTCAACTTTGTCATATAACATGACAATTTGGGCTTCAATTAAGTCCTTGTAAAGGTTGAGTCATCTCATAACTCTCCCACTACGGTGAGGCTTATCCAATTCATGACTATGACCCATTTGACTTTCAAATGTAATTAAATTGTTAACAACTTTTGTTAACTATTTAGTGGCTTCACTTGGAACCAATTTATTAACATTATCTCACATTATTAAAGGTTTGTAGTCTTTTATTTGACATTTCTTATAAAATGGATATTTGTCATACAAATACCTTATTCGTTTTAAGACTACATAAAATACCATTTTATACTCCTTAGGGGTGGCCTACACTTAGGCTTATCTTTGAACATATACAAGCTTTTTAGGCTTGTTTCAGCACGTGAGCTTAACATTCCCAAATGGTGAAGCGTTGTAAACCAGCTTTACTACTCTTCTATAGTCTTAAAATTGTCTCGTAGACATTTTTGGAGGGAATCATGTTCACCATGCAATCTCTATTGCATTTCCTAACTAGAGTATGGTAATGGTGTGTAACTCATTACTGATGTGACCATGTCTAACAAGGTCTTGTTTCTCCTCTTGCAGCACAATTTCACAAAATTGTAGTTGGTATTAAGATAATTGGGATAAAAACTAATTTTCTATCAATTAGTTTTAGTACGTAAGGTTCCTGTACTTTCTATTATGATCTGATCATAATATCTTGATAGATTTAATTACCTAATCGATTTTTTTAACTTTAGTCTTAATTTTCTTGAACTTTTCAAAAATTTAGACTTATGTTGTATTAGGTAAAGATACTTATACCTTGAATGATCATCAAATAGAGTGATAGAATACTCATGACGTTATTTGACTTTTACATGCACCAGACCACTTGGGTCAGAATGTGTAAGCCCAAAATATTCTTTGGTGTTCTAGCCCTATCTAATAAAAGCTCAATGATTATCTTGCATGAAAGGCAAAATCTACAGACAGGTAAAGTAATTAACTAACTTTTTAGAGAATTACCTCTTACTAGTCTTTTCATTGTATTCAAGTTGATGTTAATCAAACTTAACAGCCAAAGTCAAGTATCATCTTTTAGGAGAAAACAATGTCTTTCTATTTTGGATTCTATAATCCTAAATATCTCAACATTTTGTAGTAAAGTATATGTCAACATTTAACATATACAATTTGTTCTTATTTTCAACTGAATGTATTTTCAAACAATTTTGAAAATATAAACTTTCATACTTCAAAATAATTCATACTATATGAACATTTTTGTAATAAAGTTCGAGAAATTGGATTTCTCTTATGGGTACTAAAAACACCATATTCAGCATTATGTAACCATTTTTAATTAATGACATCTTAATGTCTCCCACTATACTAACTGAGATAGGCTTCCTAGTGCTAACTCGTAGAAACTATTCTACATGTTAAGTATTTTCCAAGAATTACATATTAAATGTAATGAAGAATAAATCTTGATAGTAGATCTTATATCTGTTGGGATTTATGCCCTAAAGCCTCATAATTAATGATTTATTTAATAATTAATAATAATTTTGATTATTTTATTTGCAATATAATATTATCCATTATATGAAAAATCCAAGGTTATTAGTGCAATCTTGAACAGTATGTGGTTGACATACGAGAGGATTATGTTCAAGAAATAACCTAAAGGGTCATAGTATATGGATAAGGTTGGGTGTCTTATCCTGGTAACACTATTAATACAGCCCACTTTGTAATAGTTACAAATGATTTAATCCAAATCATTCATGTGGAGACATGTGAGTGGGGGTATCTTATACAATGAGTTTGTATAAGACTGAACCACAAAATATTTAATCTCTCTTTATAAATCCGTTAATTAAGAAGATTAATATTGATAGCACTTGAAATGTGCTATTCTATAGCTCTAATTCACGACATTTTCGTTACCCTCACACACTTATTTGTTTATTTTGTAGGGATTCAAGAAAAAGGTGTGTTGGGAGACTTTATATCGAATAACGATTCAAACGAGCTAAATTAGAGGCCATTCGGACACCTAAGCGAAAAGTTAAAGCAAAATTACAAAATCTATCCAGGGAGCAGCGTCTCGATGCCGCTCAACACCATGCTCGACGCTGCGGTTTGGCATGCTCGACGCTACTCAACGCTAAGCTTCTATCTTTGCTCGACGCCGCTCGACGCTGTGATTTGGCTTGCTCGACGCCAGCAGCTTCTCGACGCCGCTCGACGAGCAGTTTTTCTTTCCTTATTTGAGAGGGCAGCGTCTCAACGCTGCCTAAGCCCTATTTATAGCACTTTTTCACTTTAGGTTAGAGACTTTTGCCTCTTTGCACACACATTTTTTAGAGAGTTTTTTCAAACATTTTTCCTTTACTTCTTAGAGAGTTTTTTATATTAAATCGACCTTGTTTGAACTCAAGGATTTTGATGGAGATGCTCGGCTAGATCTCGTGTTTTCAGTTCAGAGGTCGGTTGTAATCAATTGCAACATTGTGAGGCTTGAACCTTAACTTAGTTTTCTTTCAATTGCAAGTATTCTTTGATTCCTGTGTTAATTTTATAAGCATGTATTTTGATTGAATTGACGCCTTAATCACTCTACATGTTTGATTGCTAGTCATGATCATGATCCGTAATTGTCATGTTGAAACCAGTAGCATTAGGATTATTACATGTGTATGTTTTGTGGGTTTTCATATTGCATGGCTTGCATGTTTAATTCTAGGAATTAAAGGAGCTTCTTAATTAGATAAAAGTTGTTTTATCTGATTAGCTGTCTTGGTTGTTCCAAAGTTCGTAATGCCTTTATCTAAATAATTTAGAGTGGCTTCGTAAAAAAATTGTTTAGGTGATTAGCGTTAACTTGACGTTCGTTAGAGTTAATGACCTTAGGGAATTTACCACTTTTTGGGGTTTCCTAATAAGTTGACCAAGTACTTGCATTGTTAAGTTTAAATAATTGAATGTCTATGATCAATGTTTGCAATTGAATAGAACCGCACCTTTGAATTGGAACTTGGTAAGAATTGATTTTTTCTCCTTTTAAGCGTTTGTCTTGTTATTGTTATTTTGTTAAGCAAAAATTTTCAAAACCCCCCGTTTCGCTTTTTATTGAAATTTAATACTGAGAAAATAAAATTTCTGGCTCCTTTGGGAAATCGACCTGGTCCACTATTTCTACAAGCTAGAGTAGGAAACCAGTTTAATTTTGGTAGGCCTTGACAACCTCACCAAATATTTCATTAGGATGATCATATGCGACTCAATCTTAATCTTAAGTGAGTTATGAACTCCTGCCTGTGAGGGCTTGTCCTTTGATTTGCATGGGTGATAATGGCTTTTATAGCCGATTCAATATGCCTACCATTTTGGGGACTTGGCCAAATAGGGAGCTAGGAACTGATCGCTATGCTTTGCTACAACACGCAAGTGCACGTGATAAAAGTAATAAAGAAACTGGAAGTATTCCAGAGTATCGTACCCAAGGGAACGGATTTTAAAAAAATCTTATGAAGACGACACAAATTTGCTTACAAAATGCAATTGGGGTAACCGAAGATGTAAAAATATAAGGAATTGGTTTGTTAACAAAGAATGGATGAACAATCAAAGAGTTAAAATAGAGATTCAAGTGATTCAAGCACCTTTGGAAAAATGCTATTCAAATGCAATTGCAATCATAGCTAACATGTGAAAACTAAGTAAACCAAGTTCAACTCCTATTCAATTTTGATTCAAAATCTTTAGGAGACTAAGTGATTAAACCTATATGTCTATGGCTAATCTAACTTAGATACTTTCGCACACAACTCTAGTGGTTTTGGAGTCTCGCCCTATGTCTAGGATCGATGTTCAGAACTTATTTCTAAGCCTTTTCCTCCATTGCTTTTGTGACATCGGCTTTCCCTTAACTCTTTCTATATTAAGTTCAAGCTTGACAAGCAATCACTAGTTGGCCGACTAGGTTTACCCAAATCTAAACTCAACAAAAGCAAACAAAGTTCATATGCTAGCTAGATTGATCATGCTTTAGAGCTTTATAATTTTTTCCTTAGGGCTTTCACCAACTTGAACCCCTAAAGAAAATTTAGCTCATTATGGAAGAAATGAAAATCAACAAGTTAGAATATTGAAAATCCATAACAAAGTTGGTAAAGGGAAGGGAATAACAACTCAAATTAAAATAAAGATTTGAATGAAAGAATCTTTTATTGAATCAATTTAATACTCAATTACATTCAACAACTTTAAGCAACAAATTTTAACAATAAAAATTGCAGTAACTAAACTTAAGAAAAACAGAAACTTCAACCAAAGACTTGAAAACAAGAATACCCAAACTAAACTAAACCTTTTTTTTGGTTCATGTCTCAATCGAACTCAATTCCTTCTCTTTCAAGAGGTTTTGGCTCATAACAACCTTCACTTTCGTGAGGAAGGATTGAGATTTTGAACGTTGAAGATTCTAAAAATGAAGAAGAAGAAAACAGTAGCAAAGTAAAAAAAAAAACAGCAGAAAATGAGAGAAAAACAGTGCAGAAAAACCCATAAAAAAATGAAGAACGAAATTCAAAGATTCAATGTTTAACGAAAATTTAACAACTTACAACATTTAGATCAAAACATAAACTAACTATAGACTAAACAATGAACAAAAACAGAAGAGAAAAGTGCTGTAAATGACAGAAAAACGTGAGTACAGACTGTGGGCGAGTAGCAGAAAAACCCAGCCACGTTTTGGATCGTTTTCCTCATTTTTATAGGCATTGAGGGCTAGGGTTTCCATATTTGTGCTCCTTCAATCATGGGTCAATGTTTGGGCATGAGATTAGGCTGAAAATTCTCCAAAAATCGAGCAAATCCCGTGGATTTTGGTGTTTTCCAGAAATTTCCGCAACTTCCAAAAATTCCAGAAATGCAATTGCATTTCTATTGCATTATTTTTCAGCTCTACCAAAATTTTCCAAAAATGCAATTGCATTTTCATTAGCATTTTTGGGCTGAAAAGTCTCCTAGAGTCGAGCCAAACGCCGTGGGTTTTGGAGCATTTTCGTGATTTCCACAATAAATTGATATGTCTAGAAAATGCAATTGCATTTTCCCTCTTGTTCACCACATTGCTTTCTCAAGGAAATGCAATTGCATTTCATTTGCATTTTCTTCATTTCTTCAAATCTGCACAAAACAACAATTTTAGCCAACTTTCTTGTATCTTTTCAACTTAATTCTTCTTTTTCCATACTCCGACAAGCTTGCATGAATATATCTTATAAATGCTATTTTTAGCTTGCTCGATAATCAATAAAGCATACAAAAATGACAAAAATAACTTAGTTTAGGGTTAAATAATCCTCATAAATAAGAATTATCACACCCCCAAACTTAAGTTATTGCTTGTCCTCAAGCAATTATCAAAACAAACGGAAAAGCCACAAAATTTCCCAATCAAGACACGTCAAGCTCATAACACATGTTTATCACAACCAACTTTAATCCCACCTTACTCTTGACCTTAGCACTTTTCACTCATACTTCCCTAAAAATTGTATCCCTACTCTTCTAGTTTCATCTTGCTTGCTTCCTACATAGGCCATCAATTTAGGAACAACTTGACTAACAAAAGAAAAACTCCCCCAAACTTATTTCTTTTTACTGCCAAGCTATTCAAACTTGATTTTTTTTTTCTTTTTCTCTTTCTTTCTTTCTTTTTCTTCTTTTTTTTTAGAGGGTTTCCTTAGTCAATTGTACCTTCGTTCCAACTTACCGACACTTTGTGGTGAGGGTAGTTGACTACGAGTACACATCACTACTAGAAACCGTTTTTAATCTAATCATTTCCTGAATCAACCTTTCATGCAGAGGCAATCATGGGTGTCATGACTTTCTCTGGTTACTCGGTTAATTCTTGGAAAGATGAGTATCCTTTTTTTTTTTTTTAGCTTGGCAGCTTTCATACAACAACTCACAATATGTTTACATTTCATGAATTGCAAAAAATGAATATATAATGATGTGGGGTCAACAAAAGTAATGTAAGGTGTCTGTCCCCCCCAAACTTAAGATGTGGCAATGTCCTCATTGACTAGTTTGCTTTTGGGTGGTTAAGATGGCCATATATATTAACAAGCTTAATAACCCTAGAAATAGCGACACAAGCTAAGATGAATTGGTGGTGGGGTGCTAAGGAAAGCAAAGAAGTCATAAAGTTGGGTGGATAACTGAGGAATGTTTAATGAGTCGAGCCTATTCCAAATATCACCATCAAGGATTTTTAAACTTTAAAACATATTTGGGAGACATCCAAAAACAAGAGATCACACATAACTGACATTGAACTTCAAACAATTTGGATGTCAATTAAATAATCCTGACAAAATGCAAGGGACAAAGACAAGCACAAAAATTTAAGACAATAACATCACAATCTAACTATTACAAACTTGATGAGTAAAATTTAAGGTGCAAAGAATAACTCCCCTGATCATTGGAGGCTGACTCATCATCTGCTTGGCGTGTTGGATGTTTTGCTTCATTTTGCAATTGCATTCCATTTGCATTCTTGTCCCTCAGCTTTGCCTCATTTTTCGCAAATGCAATTGCAATTCCTTGTGATTGGCGTATGATTTTTCCTTCTCCTTTTCGTCTGAACTCAAAAGTGAATTGTTAAAAAGTTCACACATACTCAAAAAAGAGTTCATGCCTTTAAATAATTTTTTGTTTATTTCTTTTTGAAATTTTGAATTCCTTCAACAATTTCCCAGAGAAATCCCCAGGTAGAGGTGTTCCCTAAATGGTCAACTTAAATACCTCAGCCTAGACAGGATTCTGCCTTAGACAGAAATTGCTTAGTCATTTCAAAATTCATAGAAATAAGTTTTTTTTTTTTTTTAATAAAAAAAAAAAGAAAATGATAGAAATAAGTTTTTTTTTAAATAAAAAGAAAATGAACGAAAAGATAAACTTATCCTATTCCAGTAGGTAGCCCACAACCGTGTTCCTTCATTTTGCACCTAGGTCTCGAGGTTGGATGAGATTTCATTCGTAGTTGAGGTGCTTTGATCAAACGGGTCTTGCTTGCTCGAGAGATTTGCATGTGCCTTTGAAAGTAGAAATTATAGTTGCAACTTGTGTCACATTCTGCAAATTGTCATCCTTCATGATCTCCTTTTTGCATTCTTCTTCATTTAGCGTTTCCTGCAAGATGCAATAAGTCAAAGTAGGGTCTTCTAGTATCAGGAGCACTTTGGATGTCATTTGCTGTGAAATTGCTGAAGAGAATAATCGAATTAAACCCACAGCGGAAGCATAAGAATCGTCTTTGATTTATTTAGAATTAAACTAAAATAAAAAGGTTAAGCAATAAATACCTTGAAAATAATATTATGGAGAATATTCTGGCGGATCTTTATCTTTTCCATAAAGTCTTCCTAGCTATGACTCGAACACAGGACCAAGGCTTGTGGGAGCCTCTTGAAAGAAAATCCCCAAAGGATTGGAGAGGAAGAGGTCTAGAGAGAATTCTTTAATTCTCTCTATTAAGGAGATGTGTGTTGTGTAGAATGGCTCAACCCAAGAGTCCTATTTATAGTGGCCATAGAAAAATCTTTGTCATAATTAAAATATTATTTTTTAATATATAATATATTAAAATATATCTTGTATTTATTTGAATCTCATTCAAATCTCCTACGATATTTATTTATTTGAATCTTATTCAAATTCTATAAATATCTTTTATTTAATATATCAAATATACATTAATTATTTTAATATTTAATGTATCAAATACAATAAACATATTTTCCTCTTTTATATTAAATATTAATTTGAACACTTCAAATTAATATTAATTTGAACATTTAAAAATTTTCTTTCAACTAAATTGATCTTTTAGTGTTACTATGAGCTAGCAATGGGACCTTATGGACCTACAGATTATAAGCTCCAATCATACAAAATTAATTAATTAAACTCTTTAATTAATCAATTTTCATTCATTAACTCTAGGGTCACTCCACTATAGACCTAAAGTTGCACTCTTATCCACTGTAGGAATAGTTGTGTCCATTAATATAATCACTACATGTAAGTCGATCCTTCACGAGTTGTTCGTAATTACAGTTGGGTCAAAAGTCCATTTTACCCCTATAATTACATCTTGCACCTTAAGTACCATTGATTCTCTAATGAATAATTTGTTTATAATATAATTATAAACTAAGTCCCTCTCGAGCCAATGTCGGTGGGGCCCCATTGTTCAAGTCCCGAAATCAGCACTTAAGGGAACTACTCATCTACTTACCCTATATGGGAAGGAGTGAATTCCATCTTGTGAGATTATGTTCTTAGCTCCCTATTTGGTCAAGTCCCCAAATGGTAGGCGTATTGAATCGACTACAAAAGTCATTCTCACCCATGCAAATCAAAGGACAAGCCCTCACAGGCAGGAGTTCATAACTCACTCAGGATTAAGATCGAGTCGCATATGATCATCCTGATGAAATATTAATCTTCTCAATTAACGGATTTATAAAGAGAGATTAAATATTTCGTGGTCCAGTCTTATACAAACTCATTGTATAAGATACACCCACTCACATGTCTCCACATGAATGATTTGGATCAAATCATTTGTAACTATTACAAAGTGGGCCGTATCAATAGTGTTACCAGGATAAGGCACCCAACCTTATCCATATACTATGACCCTTTAGGTTATTTCTTGAACATGATCCTCTCGTATGTCAACCACATACTGTTCAAGATTACACTAATAACCTTGGATTTTTCATATAATGAATAATATTATATTGCAAATAAAATAATCAAAATTATTATTAATTATTAAATAAATTATTAATTACGAGGCTTTAGGGCATAAATCCCAACAATCTCCCACTTGCACTAAAGCCGGCGAGACATGTATCCTAGGGCATACTCTATACCCAACATGTTCTCCCACTTGCCCTAGCAAAGATGAGACATGTCTCGTAATCCTAGACATTCTAGGTGACCCTCAAACACTTTAGCCTGGAGAGTCTCGTTATATAGATTCAAATGACTGGCATGAAAAAATCATCTTAGTCACTACCAACTTTCTCTCTCTCGATATGATTCCCTATACATTGGTGTTTTGTAATTTCCTTAATATTAGTCTTTACACTGCTATTATCATAATAAAGAGGATAGACTAAATCATATCTGAAATACCTTTCAGATCTTCAAGGAACTATTTGAGTCAGACAAGTCATTTTGTTGCTTCACAAGCAAAACAATTTAACTTGTATACTATACTCCACCACTTAGGGTAAAATTTATCCTTATATAGATTTCCTAAATCTTTGTAAGAACCAGTGTATCTTGTAAAGATCAAATCTTTAACTCTATACACAAAAATTTCTCATCATCCATAGATAATTTGAGAAAAATTTTAATTTTCTACTCAATGGACATACCATTCGTGTAACTGATATATGCTAACCAATTGTATATTAAATGTTTAGTCTCATTTATGCATATCATATACTCTCAACATTTGAGGTGTCTTAGGATACACTTCCTTAGACATAAATATCAAATATTTGACAACAATTTTGTCAATTTAATTTAAGATGTTTGAGACAAAGTTAACATTTTGTCCTTAAAATCTTCATTTTGGACATTTAAAATATACTGAGTCATTCAAATCACTTATTTGAAATTGGTTACTTAATCAACGTTTTATGTTAGACATCTTACATCATTCATAATGGGTAAAAATATCACCAACATAAAACATGAGAAAAATCCACTAAGCAATTAATGATTTTCTTGTCTATACAAGCTTCATTAATATTTATCCAAAGTTATAGATTTTGATACTTTTACCAAACCTTATATTCACAGATCTAATAGTAAAATTCATTTCATAAATGAACCTTTACTATTTCGCAAACCTTTTGCTTTTGTTCTGTGAAAATAAACATATCTGATTGATTTGTGTAGATGCATTATCTAAGATTTCTTTTCATAAAAGAATTCTAAACATTTTTTTATATCACATATGCAACAGTGAATTATATAATGCTTACAGACTTAGATATGGCAACAAGTGAGAAATTTACTCGCAGTCTACTTTCTCTTATTATGTTTAACCCTTTGCCATTAGTCTCATTTTGCAGGTAATAAGCCTTCAACTTTGTCATCTAACATGACAATTTGGGCTTCAATTAAGTCCTTGTAAAGGTTGAGTCATCTCATAACTCTCCCACTACGTTGAGGCTTATCCAATTCATGACTAGGATCCATTTGACTTTCAAATGCAATAAAATTGTTAACAACTTTTGTTAACTATTTAGTGGCTTCACTTGGAACCAATTTATTAACACTATCTCACTTTATTAAAGGTTTGTAGTCTTTTATTTGACATTTCTTATAAAATTGATATTTGTCATACAAATACCTTATTCGTTTAGGACTACATAAAAGACCACTTTATACTCCTTAGGGGTGGCCTACACTTAGGCTTATCTTTGAACATATACAAGCTTTTTAGGCTTGTTTCAACACGTGAGCTTAACATTTCCAAATGGTGAAGTGTTGTAAACCAACTTTACTACTCTTCTATAATCTTTAAAATTGTCTCGTAGACACTTTTAGAGGGAATCATATTCACCATGCAATCTCTATTGCATTTCCTAACTGGAGTATGGTAATGGTGTGTAACTCATTACTGATGTGACCATGTCTAACAAGGTCCTGTTTCTCCTCTTGTAGTACAATTTCACAAAATTGCACTTGGTATTAAGATAATTGGGATAAAAATCCATTTTCTATCAATTAGTTTTAGTACGTAAGGTTCATGTACTTTCTATTATGATCTGATCATAATATTTTGATAGATTTAATTACCTAATCGATTTTTTTAACTTTAGTCTTAATTTTCTTGAACATTTCAAAAATTTAGACTTATGTTGTATTAGATAAAGATACTTGTACCTTGAATGATCATCAACTAGAGTGACAAAATATTCATGACTTTATTTGACCTTTACATTCATCAGACCACATGGGTCAGAATATGTAAGCCCAAAGTATTCTTTGGCGTTCTAGCCCTATCTAATAAAGGCCTAATGATTATCTTGCATGAAAAGGCAAGATCTACAGACAGGTAAAGTAATTAACTAACTTTTTAGAGAATTACCTCTTACTAGTCTTTTCATTCAATTCAAGTTGATGTTAATCAAACATTAACAGCCAAAGTCAAGTATCATCTTTTAGGAGAAAACAATGTCTTTCTATTTTGGATTCTATAATCCTGCATATCTCAGTATTTTGTAGTATAGTATATGCCAACATTTTTAACATATACAAATTGTTCTTATTTTCAGCTGAATGTATTTTCAAACAATTTTGAAAATATAAACTTTCATACTTCAAAGTAATTCATACTATATGAACATTTTTGTAATAAAGTTCGAGAAATTGAATTTCTCTTATGGTTACTAAAAACACCATATTTAGCATTATGTAACAATTTTTACTTAATGACATCTTAATGTCTCCCACTACACTAACTGAGATAGGCTTCCTGGTGCTAACTTGTAGAAACTATTCTACATGTTAAGTGTTTTCCAAGAATTACATATTAAATGTAATGAAGAATAAATCTTGATAGTAGATCTTATATCGACTATCTAGGTGACATTATGTATATTCCACCAAAAATCTAGTAAATCAAATTTACTTTCATTTATATCGACTATCCAGGATAAGGCACCCAACCTTATACATATACTATGACCCTTTAGGTTATATCTTGAACATGATCCTCTCGTATGTCAACCACATACTGTTCAAGATTACACTAATAACCTTGGATTTTTCATGTAATGGATAATATTATATTGCAAATAAAATAATCAAAATTATTATTAATTATTAAATAAATTATTAATTACGAGGCTTTAGGGCATAAATCCCAACAATTGCAACTTCATAATTCACTGCAACTTCCTTGGGTGGTTCCTTCTCTTCTTGAGGTGGTTCTTCTTTAATCTATTCTCTCCCTTCTGGCTCCTTAGTGTTTTCAAGTGTTGGAGCGCTTTCTGATTTTTCTAGGAGTTTGAGATCCTCATATTTGAATTTACTTGGTGTCACCGCCTCACATTCTTCTTTTTCTTCTTGTTTGAAAGTCTCTGTATTGTTGAGCAATATTCCTTGGGACTTGTTCTGCAATTCATTTACAATATGTTCCACTTGGATCTCCAAATTTTGTAAAGACGTGGCTTGGTTTTGCATCACAACATCGCTTTTTGCCATGTATTCCCTCGTGAGTTCTTTTATGCTTTGCTCTTTTGGAATCATCTTCCCTTGCTGGAAGCACTGGTACTAATGTTGATTTGCAAAGCTGGGTAGAAATCCATAACACAAAGAATCAGGATTATAAGGACAATTATCAAATGAATGACTTTCTTTACAATAGATACAAGAAATAGAATGGATAAGATTAGTAGGAGCTATGGAATTTCTCATCATCAAAGTTTCCATCATGTAGCTTAATGATGAAGCTTGTGCGCTCAATGTTGCAATGATGTCTTCCATCTTGTTGATTATCTTAAGCAATTCAATCCTAAGTTGTGTCTTTCTCCTCTTGCAATTGCTCTCCCTCAACCTACAAAATAATGTGAACAAGAATTGGGTTTCCTGCAATAGAAGGATTGCAATTACAATTTAATTACAATCTGCTCACAATAGCTTTTACATTTTTTCCTTAGGGCTTTCACCAACTTGAACCCCTAAAGAAAATTTAGCTCATTATGGAAGAAATGAAAATCAACAAGTTAGAATATTGAAAATTCATAACAAAGTTGGTAAAGGGAAGGGAATAACAACTAAAATTAAAATAAAGATTTGAATGAAAGAACCTTTTATTGAATCAATTTAATACTCAATTACATTCAACAACTTTAAGCAACAAATTTTAACAATAAAAATTGCAATAACTAAACCTAAGAAAAACAAAAACTTCAACCAAAGACTTGAAAACAAAAATACCCAAACTAAACTAAACCTTTCTTTTTGGTTCATGTCTCAATCGAACTCAATTCCTTCTCTTTCAAGAGGTTTTGGCTCATAACAACCTTCACTTTCGTGAGGAAGGATTGAGATTTTGAACGTTGAAGATTCTAAAAATGAAGAAGAAGAAAACAGTAGCAAAGTAAAAAAAAAACAGCAGAAAATGAGAGAAAAACAGTGCAGAAAAACCCATAAAAAAATGAAGAACGAAATTCAAAGATTCAATGTTTAACGAAAATTTAACAACTTACAACATTTAGATCAAAACATAAACTAACTATAGACTAAACAATGAACAAAAACAGAAGAGAAAACTGTTGTAAATGACAGAAAAACGTGAGTACAGACTGTGGGCGAGTAGCAGAAAAACCCAGCCACGTTTTGGATCGTTTTCCTCATTTTTATAGGCATTGAGGGCTAGGGTTTCCATATTTGTGCTCCTTCAATCATGGGTCAATGTTTGGGCATGAGATTAGGCTGAAAATTCTCCAAAAATCGAGCAAATCCCGTGGATTTTGGTGTTTTCCTGAAATTTCCGCAACTTCCAAAAATTCCAGAAATGCAATTGCATTTCAATTGCATTTCTGTTGCATTATTTTTCAGCTCTACCAAAATTTTCCAGAAATGCAATTGCATTTGCATTAGCATTTTTGGGCTGAAAAGTCTCCTAGAATAGAGCCAAACGCCGTGGGTTTTGGAGCATTTTCGTGATTTCCACAATAAATTGATATGTCTAGAAAATGCAAGTGCATTGCAATTGTATTTTCCCTCTTGTTCACCACCTTGCTTTCTCAAGGAAATGCAATTGCATTTCATTTGCATTTTCTTCATTTCTTCAAATCTACACAAAACAACAATTTTAGCCAACTTTCTTGTATCTTTTCAACTTAATTCTTCTTTTTCCATACTCCGATAAGCTTGCATGAATATATCTTATAAATGTTATTTTTAGCTTGCTCAGTAATCATCAAAGCATACAAAAATGACAAAAATAACTTAGTTTAGGGTTAAATAATCCTCATAAATAAGAATTATCAGGAACATAATCTCACAAGATGGAATTCACTCCTTTCCATATAGGGTAAGTAGATGAGTAGTTCCCTTAAGTGCTGATTTCGGGATTTGAATAATGGGGTCCCACCCTCTCACTAGCCCGAGAGGGACTTAGTTTATAATTAGATTATAAACAAATTGTTCATTAGAGAATCAGTGGTACTTAAGATGCAAGATGTAATTATAGGGGTAAAACGGACTTTTTACCTAGCTGTAATTATGAACAACTCGTGAAGGATCGATTTGCATTTAGTGATTATATCAATGGACACAACTTATCCTACAGTGCATAAGAGTTCAACTTTAGGTCTATAGTGGAGTGACCCTAGAGTTAATGAATGAAAATTGATTAATTAAAGAGTTTAATTAATTAATTAAAGAGTTTAATTAATTAATTTTGTATCATTGGAGTTTATAATCTGTAGGTCCATAAAGTCCCCTTCTTAGCTCATAGTAACACTAAAAGATCAATTTAGTTGAAAGAAAATTTTGAAATGTTCAAATTAATATTTAATTTGAAGTGTTTAAATTAATATTTAATATATTAGATATATTAAATATAAAAGAGGAAAATATATTTATTGTATTTGATACATTAAATATTAAAATAATTAATGTATATTAGATACATTAAAGAAAAGATATTTATTAAATTTGAATTGGATTCAAATTAGGAAATAGATGTCGTAGGAGAATTTTAAAAGGTTTGAATAAGATTAAAATTGGTTAGATAAATATATTTTAATATATTAGATATTAAAATATATTATTTAATTAGCTTCCCTAGACCACTATAAATAGGACCCTAGGAGTGAGCCATTGGGCATTCTTCGTAGAACACACATCTTCTCAATAGAGAGAATTATAGAATTCTCTCTAGACTTCTTACTCTTTAATCACTTGTGGATTTTCTTTCAATAGGCTACCACAAGCCTTGGTCCTGTGTTCGAGTCATAGCCAGGAAGACTTTGTGGAGGAGATAAAGACCCGCTAGAAGAATCTCCATATTTTCAAGGTATATTTTTCTTAACCTTAATTTTTATTGTTTAATTCTAAATAAATCAAAGATGATCCAATGCTTCCGCTGCGGGATGAAGAGTTCATTCCTTCAATATCGACTATCTAGGTGGCATTATTTATATTCCACCAAAAATCTAGTAAAACAAATTTACTTTCATTTATATTTTTCTTCTTAGAGGTGTTTCAAAAATTCTTCTTATTATGATTGTCCTAGCTAATTTAGGAACTATTTCCTTTTATATAGCTTCAATCATTTGGTTTCTTTTCTTGGAATTCTATAATACCTAAATTCGAGATCATTTAGACAATTTTCTAAATTTAGCTTATGTTAACTTCAACATCTCATATGTTGTTGTCATTTTCTTTATCTTCTAAACTTGACATCTAACATGTCAACTAGGAGAATACGTACATGCTATCTCGTTTACTTTTGATTCATTAATCATGTGCTTCACGAATAATTCGAATAGCATTAGCAATAGGTTTTGAGAACATTCCTCAATAAAGACAAATTCAAAATTTTACATTACCATTATAATGTTAGCGTTATTTTTTCAAGTAATAAAATTTCTCAATTTTGACTTATCAGTAATAAAATTAAAAATTATGAGAGAAACTGACATAATATTGAAATATATAAAATATATAATTTAACATCATGCAAACATTTATCCATTGAATTTTAGCATAGAAATCAAACAATTTGAAAAATGAACCCTATAAATTATTTCTAATGCTATGGTACTTTAGTGAGTTAGAACAAGTGTCGTTGTAGGGTAAGTCAAGTATTCCTTCACTAACAAAAGCCACTCTCACCCATGCAAATCAAAGAACAAGCCCTCACATACATGAGTTCATAACTCACTCAGGATTAAGATCGAATCACATATGATCATCCTGATGAAATATTAATCTTCTCAATTAACGGATTTATAAAGAGACATTAAATATTTCGTGGTCCAGTCTTGTACAAACTCATAGTATAAGATACCCCCACTCACATGTCTCCACATGAACGATTTGGATCAAATTATTTGTAACTATTATAAAATTGGTCGTATCAATAGTGTTACTAAGATAAGGCACCCAACCTTATCCATATACTATGACTCTTTAGGTTATTTCTTGAACACGATCCTCTTGTATGTCAACCACATACTGTTCAAGATTACACTAATAACCCTAGCGATGGGGGAAGAGAGAGAGAAAGGAGGGGAAGCAAAGGGCGGAGAAATTGCGTTTGGGGGAAAATTGGAATATATATTGGGAGAATTTCTTTTTTGTGAGAGGAATTTTTTTTTTTCTATTTTGGGTAAATTGGAGAAATAATAATTAAATTATTTTTAATTAATGATAGTTAATCAAAGTCATAGATTCATGACGTTAAAAAAATGTCATAAATTTTCGAAAATGCGAAAATCTACACTTTTTCACGCCAAAAACGCACCCCCAACCATTTATGACGTTTTTTTTTCCTTCCCTTTATTTGTTTTGCCCTTGGTGTCATAGAATCTCAAATTTGTAGTAGTGGTCCTACAGTGCATAAGAGTGTAACTCTAGGTCTACAGTGAAGTGACTCTAGAGTTAATAAATGAAAATTAATTAATTAAAAAGTTTAATTAATTAATTTTGTATCATTGGAGCTTATAATCTGTAGGTCCATATAGTCCCCTTGCTAGCTCATAGTAACACTAAAAGATCAATTTAGTTGAAAGAAAAAATTGAAATGTTCAAATTAATATTTAATTTCAAGTGTTCAAATTAATATTTAATATATTATATATATTAAATATAAAAGAGGAAAATATATTTATTGTATTTGATACATTAAATATTAAAATAATTAATGTATATTAGATACATTAAATAAAATATATTATAAATTTGAATAAGATTCAAATAAATAAATATCTTAGAATATTTGAATGAGATTCCAATCGATATAAGATATATTTTAATATATTAGATATTAAAATATAATATTTTAATTATGAAAAATATTTTCCCTCGGTCTCTATAAATAAAACCTTTGGGTTGAGCCATTAGATATAACACACATCTCTTCAATAGAGAATTAGAGAATTAGAGAATTCGCTCTAGACCTCTTCCTCTCCAATCCCTTGTGAATTTTCTTTCAAAAGGCTCCCACAAACCTTGGTCCTGTGTTCGAGTCATAGCCAGGAAAACTTTGTGGAGGAAATAAATACTTGCCAGAAATATCTCCATATTTACTCCAAGTAAGTTTGCTTAATCTTTTTTTTAGTTTAATTTTAAATAAAATCAAAGACGATCCAATACTTCCACTGTGGAGTGAAACGTTCATTCCTTCAAAGAACCCTAGATGCTTGAAGGCTATAAAATGGAGGGAAATGAAGGCAAAAAGCGAAATTCCTCCTTGGAAGAAAACATATTTTTTGCACTTTTTCTTATTTTCATCTTACTATCTATTTTAGTTTTGCAACAACTTTCTGCCCAACTCGAACCCTTCCATCTTAATCCAACCTAAGAGATCTCTTGGGTTGAAAAAATTCAACTCGACTTGAAAGAGATTGAGGATAATCGATTAAAACGGAAGAAAAATCCATTTTTATGCATTTTGTTTTCTTCTTTTCTGCTACACATTCAATCCATCTCAAATTCATCCAACTTAATCTAACCTAGGAGATCTCTTGGGCTATAAGGATTCAACTCAACTCGAAAGAGATTGAAGAGAGTCGATTAAACAGATGAATGAGAGATTGGTAGGTTTTTGTTTTAAAGTCTACTGCTTAGACGTTTTAATCGTGCGTTAGGTTCTGTTGCAATTCTCACTAAAGGGCATGATCATACTTGAATCTCATTTTTCATTATCTTGATTTTTTTTCATTTTTACTTTCTAGCAAAAACCCACCATATTCTTTTTATTTTTGGTTACCAAAGTTTCACTTTGAACACAATCTTGCTATTTCTTAAAATTTTGTTGTATCCATTTGATCAAACTAAAACGTGGGGGCTTTAAGAAAATAATTTTAAATGAAAACAAAGTTACAGTCCAATGCAAGTGCATACTGTCGATGTAAGTAATATAAAACTGGAAGTATTCTAGAGTATCGATCCTACAGGGAACGGATACAACAAAATTCAAAAAATAGCAAAAATTATTTTCAAATAACAATTTCAGTAACCAAGGTTATAAAAATGTTGGGAGGTATTTTTGGCAAAAGAAAATAATAATAAAAAAATAAGTATGAAAATGGGAATTCACGTTGTCCATGCCTCTTGGAAAGAAATGCAACTAAAATGCAATTGCAATCGTAGCTAACAAGAAAACTAAGTAAACCGAATTCGACTCCTATTTAATTTTCTTCAAAATCTTTAGGAGGCTAAGTGATTAAACCTATATGTCTATGACTAATTTAACTTAGATAATTTCGTGCACAATTCTAGTGGTTTTGGAGTCTCGCCCTATGTCTAGGATTGATGTTCAATACTTATTTCTATGCCTTTTCCTCCATTGCTTTTGTGGCATCCACTTCCTTTAACCCCTTCAGTATTAAGTTTAAGCTTGACAAGCAACACTAAATGGTCGGCTAGGTTTACCCAATATTAAATTTAACAAAAGCAAACAAAGTTTCAAGTGCTAGCTCAATTGGTTGTACTTTTAAGCTTTACATCTTTCCTCTAGGGCATTCACCAACTTGAAACCCTAAAAAAAATTAGCTTCTCATAGCAAGATGGAAAAACAGAAAGTAGAAGAGTTGGTAATCCATGAAATAAAATGACAGAAGTAAGAATTCCAACATAAAGAAATCAAATAACCAACTGACTTTATTAAGGAACTACTGAATTCAATGTCTAACAAAAACTCCAACAACTATCTAAACTTAAAAGGAAATTACAAGGAGAAAAAGAAAAGACAGCAACTAAGTTCCTATGAATTGAAATGAAAAAAAAAAACTAAATCTAACGTGAAGAACGAACAAGAAACTCGTTCACTCCTTTCTTAATCGACACAACTTCTCTTTCTTCAAAGATGATTGGGTCTTTACCACCTCTACTTCGTTGATGAGGGATTAAACTAAGACCTCACAGGTCAATAACATGAACTACAACTGCTGGAATTGACAAAACAAAGGGACATAGGGTGTGAAGAAAAACTCAGCCACTTTTTGCATCATTTCTTCCCTCTTTTATAAGCTTCGTGGACTAGGGCTTCCTTAATTGCTCCTTTATATCCTTAGGTCAACTTGTAGGGCTAAAATTATGTTGAATAATCTCCCAATTCTCACAAAATCTCCCAAAATCTTGCCTATTTTCATGATTTTCGCAATCTCCAGGATTTTCCAGAAATGCAATTGCATTTCCATTCTGGAATACAATTGCATTTTTTTGCTTGCTCCCAAACATGTTTTCCATAAGAAATGTAATTGCATTTCTAAATTGGAATGCAATTGCATTTTTGTACTTGCTCCCAAACCTACACATAAATAACAAATTAGTGTAATTCTAACTTCTTTTCAACTTCTTTCCTCTTTTTCATTACTCCAACATGCTTTTATGAATTTTCTAATAAACACTACCTTTAGCTTGCTAATCATACAACAAAATACACAAAAATGGTAAGAACAACCTATGAGATCGGTACTTTGGAGTACTGCCAATTTTATATTACTTGCATCGATAGTGTGCATTTGCACTAGGCTGAATTCTTTGTTTTATTTTTAACCCACAATTTTCACTGGATCACCAGGATTAACCCAAGCTAGAACAAGATTATCCAGGATTAGAACCTAATTTACAACACCTTAACACAAGTTTGAGTAGGTTAAAAGGGTGCTAAACTTACCAAAACTTATTAAACGCACATGCTGAACTACAAATAAGATAGTTCCACGCGTTAGAACCCAAATCACAACACTTTAAGTGATTTGCGAAAAGGATGAAACGTGCTAAAACTTACCGAGAAGGCCCAAACAGACTTGGTCCCTTACTTATTGGTGTCCGAAGGGGATCAACTTAGTTTGAAACTACAAATAGGAGGCTTCCACGCTTTAGAACCTAAGCTACAACACTTACATTGATTTTTGAAAGGTCTAAAACGCAATAAAACTTACCGATCAACACTAAAGGGACTGGAATGCTTGATGGTTGCTGTTCGAACGAGTTCAACTTCGCCAAACCAATCCCTACAAACCCTGGGTACTCCAAATTAAGGCTGATTGAGATGGGTCACGAACCTAAGGTGATTTGAGGCTCGATTCTGAATGGGTCTTGCTGGAAATCACAATTTTAGCATCAAATGATCTCAAACTCGATTTAGATGATGTTTGACAGAGTCTAAACTGCACATCAAAGTCGTTTTGGAAATGGGTAATCCAAATCTAAGATCAATTAGGCATGGGTCAATGACCAGGCTCACTGAACAAGGCAGACAACGTCATCGGAGGTCTAAAGATGAGTGGGTAAAGTGAGAACTCACGGATCAAGCTGCTGCAACCATGAATATGGTTCAAACACGTTGCTGAAAGGGTTTCGTCGGAGTCCACTCACGCGCTAGGAAGGAGAGAGGCTGCAATCACAATTCGTCGCTCAGACAAGGGGAAAAGACACCGTGTGTCGCGCCACCTACCAAAGTTTGCTGCTCACGTGAGTTCATCAGAGTTGAGGATGAGTTGCTGCTTGTTGGTTGATGCATGGTCGCTGGCAACGAAGAAGACGCAAAGGAGAAGAGGGTTTGTGCGGCTGTCTTGCGTGAGGGAGAGGGAAGAGAAGAAGAAGAAAAACATAGGGCTTTTTTTTTCTTTTGGTTTTCTTCTTAATAACCTTTTATTTTAATATTTTAATAGACCAACAAAACCCTAAATAAACTCCAACAAAACTCTTAAATTATCTTCTAAATCTAGGTGAATCTTAAGAGAAAAATTATACTTTCAAAATTATGGAGTTGGGACTTAATTGAAGATGTCTCATCCCATAATTCAAAAATTTTACTTAACTTAGATCAACCAACTTACATCCAATTTCTTCAAATTTAATCCAAAATACATAGACAGAATAAAATCTAAATATCCTCCAAAAAATAAAATTAACCACGTTTAAAAACCTGAAACGTCACAATTGTACATTCACATCATCTTTAAAATTCTTCCCTTATTAAGAGGCGTGTCAAAAGTATTTTACTAAAATAATTAATTCAATATTGTGGAAGAAGTGAAGAACATCGCCTATAAATTAAAATAAACCGATGAAAAAGTATGATTTGCTAGCGGAAAAATATTTTAATAAGGAGATGTATATTAAATCAATATTTTAGTTAGTAGGAGAATAAAATAGTACTAAAATAATTGTCCAATAATTCTGTTATCAGTTTTTTAATATATATTAAAGATTGGAATAATAGTTCCTCTATAGACTATTTGACCATTGGAATGAAATGGAGAAGAGTATGAACAATAAAAGTCAATGGAAATTTATTTATATATATCCTCAGTTTATAAAAAGGGATTAGGACTTAGGATTGGTCATTTTTTCTCAAAGCAAAGTTCATAATGTCAAAAAATTATCACATTGTTCAATTAATATTTTATAAAATTCCAAGTCACGGTATGCAAGAAAAAGACATCCCAAAAAGAAGACTATAATGTGATCGTTACAAACAATGATAAAAGAAAAAGTATTCAAAACGTCATGCCTTAAAAAAGGAGAATTATCATGAAAAAGTTTCTAGTACTACCGAAATATCATACTCCATTTGTTACACTATATTTTAATACTAGTGGATCTTATATCATTTTTAGTAGACCCCACATAATTTTCAAAATGTTGCTGATGTGGCAAGCAATAAATGAAAAAAAAAATCATACTTCGGTAGTACTACAATTTTTTTCGAATTATCATTAGAGATGTCTATTTTTCTCGCGGGACCCGCCTTAATGGGGTAGGGGAATCATTGTTTAAGCAGGGAATGGGGAGGGAGTGGGGAAAAAAAATTTCGTGAGCTAAATGAGGACGGGAACGGAGAATGTATTCCCCATCTCTGTTCTCCGTTCCCAGCCTCGTTTAATTTTTTTTATTTTTTATTTTTTATTTTTTAATATATATGTATATATATATCATTTAAAATTTGATTGTTAATGATTTAGATAATTTAATATGTTTGAATTATATATATAGATTAATTTGATAATTTGATATGAAATGTTGTTTTGTTTTTATTAGGAGGTTTAAGAATTTTATCTTTAAATAGAGATTTTTTTTATATAAAAAATTAACTATTTAAATGAAGATTTTTTGTGAACAATTAACAATGTAATTAAAAATTAATGAATATTTTCCATAGAAGTTAACTATTTAAAAATTTATCAAAAGAATTATTTGATTCTTAAAAAAAAAAGAAGAAAACAAAATTAAAATTTCCCACGGGAAACCTGATCTTCACGAATTTTTCACAGAAAATTTTTGCCCCGATCCCTATAGGGATGCTTCCCCGTCCCCATCCCGTGGACATCTCTAATTATCATAGAATGTTAAACAAGTGGCCAATAATTTCATCTAATTTTAACCAAGCATTAAATGTAGCTTTCTTCTTCCCCAAAAGTGGATGTGCCAATCATAAAATGTTATTATTTATTAAAAAAAAAAAAAAAGAGGAAAAAAATCACTTTATTTTTCTTTTTCTTTTTCTTTTTTTTTTTCTTTGAGAAACGGTCACTTTAAATTTTCAATTTATACCATTTGAACTCTAAATTTAAACTATTGTCGCAATTTTTATCTCATTCAATTTTTACTAAATTCACTCACTATTTTAATTATTAAAAAAAAAAGTAAAAATCTTTCCAAACTCACGAATTTCAACAAAACTCAAACCTTTCACAAAATAGTTTGATTGATGTACAAGATTGATAATTGAACGAATCTCTCAAGATTCACAAATTTCAACAAATATAGAATTTTTGTTGTCATTTCTCTCTATAGTTTTATCGTATTCATATTTATATATTTTTATAATTCATTAAATACATATAAAAAAATTAATGCATATTTTTTATAATTCATTATACACATATAAAAAAATTTAATAATTTTTTAAACGAAAATCTATTTGAAGGTAAAAATGGTAACATTTATTACGGTTTAAATTCAAAATTGCAACACTTGCTAAAGTTTAAACGTGTAATTTGATGAAATTGAAAGTTGGATAAAAGTTAATAAACTTGACTAAGAATTGATTCTTCTCCCAAAAAAAAAAGAAACCTAGAGTCAAAGTCCGATTCATTAGGATCATTTTATTTTTTGTAAAATAAAATTTTGTGCAAAATAGTTCAGAGATATCTTTCTTCCGTGCTCGTTCTGCCGACTGCAAGTGTGAAAGCGAGCTAACAGCCAATCCACTTCCATGAAGTCTAATTTTGCTTCTTCCTGACTGCCATTGACCCCCCCCAAAAAAAAACAAAAAAACATAGAAACTCAAACTCAAGTTCTTGCATGTATACATTCCAAAACTTCTAAATTGGTTCCAAAATCTCTGAACAAAAGTGGATTCTAATTTCTCCAAGCTCAGAATGTTCGTCTCTGGCCTTCTAATTTACCTCTTTCTTTCACCATTCTCAGCTTCGGCTGAAGCAACTCCACCAGAATTCCAGAGGTTAACTCAGGGAGAGTCCATAGCCGTTGAGGACCAGAACCAGTTCCTAACTTCCCCAAATGGAACTTTTTCTTCTGGGTTTTACAAGGTCGGCAACAATTCCTTCTGCTATTCAATTTGGTTCGCAAAAAGTGCTGATAAAACTGTCATTTGGATGGCAAACAGAGACAACCCAGTTAATGGACAGCAATCCAAATTGAGCCTCAGCGCCGATGGAAATTTGGTACTGACCGATGCCGATGGCTCTGTCACATGGGCTACAAATACAATCACTACAGAACAAGTCGAGCTTCGGCTTCTTGAGAATGGAAATCTTGTGCTTCTGAATCAAATTGGAGGCTTTATTTGGCAGAGCTTCGATTTCCCAACAGATACTCTGCTTCCGCAGCAACAATTTCTCAAGAATTCGACTCTGGTTTCAATGAGAAGTCCAGGTACTTACTTATCCGGGTTCTATTTCTTGAAATTCAACGACGACAATGTTCTAAATCTCATTTATAATAGCCCTTCGCTCTCGAGTATCTACTGGCCTGATCCTGGTAAGAGTGTGTTTGATAATGGTCGAACTCGCTATAACAGCTCTAGAGTAGCAATTTTGAATGATGTGGGGAGGTTTGAGTCCACTGACAACTTGAATTTCAATGCTACTGATTATGGGATTGGTCCGAAGAGGAGATTAACGATGGATTACGACGGAGTTTTGAGATTGTATAGCCTCGTAGAATCAACTGGCTCTTGGAAAATTTCTTGGCTTCCGAGTGGTCAGCTAGATGCTTGTTTGGTTCATGGGTTGTGCGGAGAATTTGGGATTTGTTCATATAATCCATTGCCTACTTGTATTTGTCCTCCTGGTTTCACTAGAAACGATCCTTCAGATTGGAGTAAAGGCTGCAAACCTTCTTTCAATTTGACTTGTGATTCCGAGAATTTGGATTTTATTCATCTTCCTCGTACGGATTATTATGGTTATGACTTGGTGGGTTACGCCAGAGAAGTCTCTGTTGAGACTTGCAGGAACTCTTGTCTCAATAATTGTCAATGTTTGGGGTTTGGATATTCAATGGAAGGCATTGGACAATGCTTTCCTAAAGGAGCTCTTCGTAATGGGAATCGAAAACCTGATAGCATTATTCTTATGCATATCAAGACTCCAAAAGCAAGAGCAAACACTCTAGAAGAGTTGAAGGAAGGAGATTCAAATGATTTGAAATGCTCTACTTCAGAACTTGTTCAAAACACACAAGTGTACGTAGAAAACAACAGTAAGTTTCGGTATATGAGATTGTTAATTGGGTTTGTGGCCGTTGTTGGGTTTATTGAGTTCATTTTCATAGGATTTGGGTGGTGGAATGTTTTTCGCAAGCGAGTTAATGAAGAGTTGGTTAATATGGGTTACATTGTTTTGGCCATGGGGTTCAAAAGATTCACATATGCAGAAATGAAGAGAGCGACGAGAAACTTCAAGCAAGTGATAGGAAAAGGAGGCTTTGGAACCGTTTACAAAGGAGAATTAGATGATGGAAGAGTTGTGGCTGTGAAGAGATTGGAAGGCATTTTACAAGGAGATGCAGAGTTTTGGGCAGAAGTCAGCATAATTGGAAAGATCAACCACAAGAACTTGGTGAAATTGTGGGGTTTTTGCGCTGAGAAACAACATAAGATGTTAGTTTATGAGTTCGTGAAAAATGGGTCTTTGGACAAACTTCTATTCTCCAATTCATCTGAAACACTGGGATTAGAACAGAGATATGAGATTGCAGTTGGGACAGCAAAGGGTTTATCATATTTGCATGAAGAATGTCTGGAATGGGTTCTTCACTGCGATGTCAAGCCTCAAAATATACTCCTCGATGAGGATTTGGAACCCAAAGTTGCAGATTTTGGAATGTCGAAACTTTTTCGAGAGATCAATGAAAGTGGATTCTCAAGAGTGAGAGGAACCAGAGGATACTTAGCGCCAGAATGGATGATGGACCAAAAAATTGATGCTAAGGCAGATGTTTACAGCTATGGCATCGTTCTCTTGGAACTTATCAGTGGAAAAAGTGCATCAAATTTTCAACCATCTTCAACTTCTAGAGAAGACAGATACAGTAATCTGGTAAGGTGGATGATTGAGAGTGTAGAACAAGGCAAGATGAAAAATTTGATTGATCCTAGATTGCCAGAGAGCCACGATTGTAACAAGATTGAGATGTTGCTGAGAGTGGGTTTATTATGTGTGAAAGAAGATCGAAATTTGAGGCCTGCAATGAGTAGAGTTGTGGAACTTCTCACCTCCTTTCAAGAATCAAGCCCAAGTGGAGATAATTTTGATAAAACCATTTGATAATCATAAAAAGTTTGTTACTAGCTAGAAATAAACGTTGAGAAAATATTTGTTCCTAAATTCACTAATCTTAGTTTCACACATCTGAGTCCTACAATAGTCTTGGTGGCCGCCCTTTTAAGGCATTTTGAAAACTAGAATGAGAAATGGATTGAATAACGTAGCCATCAAAATAAATAATTCTTGATTATATTGGAAGATGATTAAAATTTCATTCTTACTAATTTTAATGTGTTGGAGGTAGAACGAGAATTCATTTTCAACCCACCTCAAACGCTTTCATCACTCTCGCTCTACAAGAAAAAAGTTGAAGATGGGTTGAAAATGGCTTCTTGTTCTCGTTGGGTTTTTTTCATACTCTCGCTCTCAGTCAAGAAGGTTGAAGATGGCTCTCGCTCTCGTTAGGTTTTTTCGTACTCTTGCTCTCAGTGTGACATCAGCAGAAGGTTATCTATCGTTATTTTGAAAGACTAGGTCATCCACCATTTTGGCTTTAAAAAAAAGGTCATCCGTACAAATAATCATTGTGTTTGCCACTATGTTAGAAGGTCATTTAATATTGTTGTCTATGAGTTGGTGATAAGCTATATTTTAATTTTAGGCTAGCCATGTATTATTGCATCCGTTTGACGTATCTTATTGTATTTTTTTTCTTTTATTTTATGAGTTGGTTTCGAGCTCATTCATTTATTACATGTAGGATGAGAGATTGAGAGCTTGATGATTCATCTAGCACAATGTTGGAAATGTTATGGTAAGGAATAATATATAAAAGAGAACAAGGTTGCACCCAAGTCTTGTGCTATCTACTTTACAACCACACAACAACAACAATAAAAAAAGGTTTTTTTTTTTACTTTACAACCATACAATCATAGAAAAAAAATTTGAATTTTTTTTTTTTAAAAAAATCTGTAGTTATAAATTGGGCAGCACAAGACTTCAGTGCAACCTTTCATACATAAAATTAAGAGCTAGAAACTCCTTTGTCTCCATCTAGAAGAAATATTGGCTACATCGACTTGGGATTTTTGCCGGCCTTTTTGGTTGGTCTTTCTTTATTCTTGTATTAATAAGTTTTTTTGCAAGATAGTTGTCCAAGTCTCTCTATTAATTTGGGTTTTAATAATTTCCTTAAGGAATGGATGCACCCTTCCTTGTCCTTCTAGAAGTGGACGGCAGGTGTGTACATGGGTTGGGTTGGGTTAGGTTGAAGGGTTTTTTGGGACCAACCCGAAAATTTGGGTTGATCGGGTTGGCTACCCAAATGACCCAATCAAGGGTTGCAACCCAACCCTATATTTTCGGGTTGGGTTGGGTTGGGTTGGGTCGTCAGGTTGAGTTTTTATTTTTTTTTAATAATTTTCTTAATTATTTAAAATACTTGTTGCTTGAATTAATAACTAAAATCACATAAAATTCAAATATCAAACTTTAAAGTTCATAACATCTTAATCTTCGTTACAATCCTAGATGAAAAACATTAAAAGTTCACAAAATAATTCATTTATAAGTATATACATTTATTAAAAAAAAAAACATAAATTTTGGGTTAGGTTGGGTTGGGTCGGGTCAACCCGAGCCTAAAAAAGCCAACCCGAGAACCAACCCGAAAATTCGGTTCTCCAAAATTTTAACCCAACCCAAACCCAAAAAAAACCTAACCCAACCCAACCCAACCCTTACGGTTTGGGTTGGGTAGTCCGGGTTGCTTGGGTTACCGGGTTGTTTGTACACCCCTAGTAGATGGCAGCTAGAGTAAGAAAATTTGAGAGGAAAAAAAAACAATTTTCACCTCTAAATTAGTTGAGATATATCAATTTTTACCCTAAATTTTTAGGAGCTGTTTGAGACAGGGAGAGTTATTAAACATGGAGGTACTTAGTATGCAGAGTTAATTAGCCTTAAGGGTTATGAAATTTGTGTTTGGAGTGTAGAGTTGTTTAATATGAAGTTATGAATTCTGTGTTTGGGGTGCAGAATTGTTTAGTTTGAAGTTATGAAGTCTGTGTTTAGACTACATAATTGTTAAATTTGAAGTTCTGAAGTCTGAGTTTATGTTAACTGTCTTTTTTTTCTGTATAGTTTTTTTTTATAGTTTTTCAAATTTTCATTATTAAGGATTTGTTCCCATGAATTCTAACATTGATTTTTTTTTATTATTAATTTATGTATATTTTAAATTTTTCTTTAAAGACAAAAATTGACCAAAATACCCCATGTTCTTGTTTTACCATTTTTTCACCATCTTGTTTTCACACGAAAATGCAATTGCATTAAATACAATTGCATTTCAAAAGTGAAATGCAATTGTATTTTCGTACTTACTCCAAATCTACACAAAAACAACAAATTAGCTTAATTTTCATTCTCTTTTCAACTTCTTTCCTTTTTTTCAATACTCCGACAAGCTTTCATGGATATATCTCATAAACACTATTTTTAGCTTGCTCGTTATTCAACAAAACACACAAAAATGACAAGAACAACCTAGTTTAAGGTCAAATAATCTTCATAAATGAGAATTATCAGACCTAG
The DNA here is from genome assembly GCA_033996785.1 of Trichosanthes truncata. NCBI lineage: Eukaryota > Viridiplantae > Streptophyta > Magnoliopsida > Cucurbitales > Cucurbitaceae > Trichosanthes > Trichosanthes truncata. Next base: position 57,266,165 of record JAWPNB010000003.1, read on the forward strand.
AGTTGCACTCTTATGCACTCTAGAACAAGTTGTGTCCATGGATATAATCACTACATGTAAGTCGATCATTCACAAGTTGTTCATAATTACAGCTAGGTCAAAAGTCTATTTTACCCCTGTAATTACATCTTGCACCTTAAGTACCATTGATGCTCTAATAAACAATTTGTTTATGATCCAACCATATACTAAGTCACTCTTGAGCAAGTGAAAGGGTGGGGCCCCATTGTTCAAGTCCCGAAATCAGCACTTAAAGGAACTACTCATCTACTTACCCTATATGGTAAGAAGTAAATTCCATCTTGTGAGATTATATTTCCAGCTCCCTATTTGGTCAAGTCCCCAAAATGGTAAGCTTATTAAATCGGCTACAAGAGCCACTCTCACCCATGTAAATCAAAGGATAAGCTCTCACATGCATGAGTTCATAACTCACTTAGGATTAAAATCGAGTCGCATATGATCATCCTAATGAAATATTAATCTTCTCAATTAACAGATTTATAAGGAGAGATTAAATATTTCGTGGTCCAGTCTTATACAAACTCGTTGTATAAGATACCCTCACTCACATGTCTCCACATGAACAATTTGGATCAAATTATTTGTAACTATTACAAAGTGGGTCGTATCAATAGTGTTACTATGATAAGGCACCCAGCCTTATCCATATATTATGATCCTTTAGGTTATTTTTTGAACATAATCCTTCTGTATGTCAACCACATACTATTCAAGATTATACTAATAACCTTGGATTTTTCATATAATGAATAATATTATACTGCAAATAAAATAATCAAAATTATTATTAATTATTAAATAAATCATTAATTACGAGGCTTTAGAGCATAAATCCCAACATGACCCACAATGAAAAGTTGTTGGAGCTAATAAATTGTGAGGCCCACAATGGGAGAGTTGGAGTAGAAGTTAATAATTTTGCGGGGCCTACAATAGGAAGTTGGAGTAAAAGTTAATAAGTTATTAACTCCACTCCACCCAACTCCTCAATCCAAACACCACCTTAATTTCTACAAATTACACCTCAAACACATATAAGTGTTGCAATCTTAATCTTAAACTTAAAAAGTGTTGCAATTTTGACCCTTTGATAGGTTTTCATTCAAAATAACATAAACAAAAGTATTTACATATGTGTTTAATGAATTATAAAAAATATATATATGGTACAAAATTGATAGGATCTCAAAGAAAAACAATATTAGAGCTAAGTTTCTTTGGAATTTGTGAGTTTTGGCAAAGTTATTCAAGGGTTAATTTGTTCATTAATCAAACTTAATTTTGTGCAAAACTTGATTTTATTGAAATTAGTGAGTTTACAGAGATTTTACATTATTTTTTGCTAAAATTAGTGGGTTAATTAGCGGAAATTGAATAGAGGGTAAACATTTCAACAATCAATTTAAGGCTAGGGTCAATTTGATTGAAATTGAAAGTTTATGGTGAAATTTTTGATACAACTTGACAAATTTATGGGTAGAAATTGATTTTTTCCCCTAAATTTAATATTAGTTTGAAATTATTATATCATTTAAAATAAATGTTGGCAATGGTACTTTTAGAAAAATAAGTTGTAAAATAAAACTATACCAACTAAAGAAACATTAAAATAAATTTAATATTAGTTTGAAATTGTTATATCATTTAAAATAATTGTTGCAATGGTTCTTTTAGAAAATAAGTTGTAAAATAAAACTATACCAACTAAAGAAACATTAAAATAAATTTTTGTTAGAAGAATGTAGATCAATTTTATTTGTATATGTTACACAATAAAAGTATTTTATTTTAACCAATTAAATAGAATATTTTAATTTTTTTAAAAAAATACATAAAATAAAAGAATAGATTAGTAAGATTTTTTTATTAGAAGAAAAATTATTGGATAGATTATACAAAATACCTCTCAACTTTGGCTCTTGTTTCAAATAATTGTTGGCAATTGTACTTTTAGAATACTATACTAACTAAAGAAACACTAAAATAATTTTTTGTTAGAAGAATGTAGATCAATTTTATTTGTATATTACAATAAAAATATTTTATTTTAACCAATTAAATAGAATATTTTAATTTTAAAAAAATACATAAAATAAAAGAATAGATTAGTAAGATTTTTTTAAGATTTTTTTATTAGAAGAAAAATTATTGTATAAATTATACAAAATACCTCTCAACTTTAGCTCTTGTTTAAAAAATACTCCCATTCTTTAAAAAGTTGGAAAAAATCATTTTTAATCCTAAACTTGGCGGGTTGTATCAATTTTAACCTTGAACTTTCAATTTCATCAATTTAAACCTCAAACTTAATAGGTTGTATCAATTTTAACCCTAAACTTTCAATTTCATCAATTTAAACCTCAAACTTAAATAAGTGTATCAATTTACACCCTCGATCAAATTTCTATTTCAATCCCTGTTAGAAAGGTTTTCCATACAACTCCAAAGCCACGTGTTGCTCTATAACAGATACGTATTTGTTATTTTTTTAAAAAAATAAAATTGTTGAAGAAAATTGGAGTATACTCGCCATAATGTTTTTTAATTTCAGAGCATGACTTTTTTTCACTTCTTATCTTTTCTAATTTTGTTGCTTTTTCATTTCATTAATTGATTTTTCAATTTTAAGGCAGGACTCTACTCAATCCATCGGGTTTTAGTAGAAACAAAGCTTATTTGCTCCATATTTTTCCTCGATAGAGTACTCTCATTCTTGAATCGATCACCAATATTGATTTATTTTTTAATTTCTAATCGACCTCGAGCTCAATTTATTCTTCATCTGTCGCAGCAGACGTAGGGCTTTCGAAATCGCCCTCTTCAGAATCTTTGTCCTCTTCCTCTCTAGCATTGATGTCATTTTAATCCTCCGTAAGACTATCAACTAGGCCAACAAGGTCAACTACGACCAGTTCATTGTGTTCACGAGCGTCACTCTTTCCACCACTACTGTTGTAGGACAAGACTAGATCATTAGTTTAGTTTAATTATTATTAGTTTAGTGTTAATTTTAGATTAATTAGTTTTGGGTTATTTTTGTTGTGAGGCTATAAATAACCTATTGTTGAAATTGTAATGAAGTTTTTGGAAATATATTTTGAATAGAACATTTTTTTAGAGTTCTCTCTCTTTTTGGGATGGATTTCCCTTCTTTGACCATGGATTTGGCCTAACATTAAATCTGTTGCGTCAGTTGTGTAACAGATTAGAAGCTAACCATGAATAATTTGCCTCCAATCAAATTTGTCAAACAATATCTAAGGTGAAAGAAAAGTATTATGAAGGCATAAACAAATCTGACCATGGAGAAACCAATATCCAAGATGAAGAAATCAAAGCAAAAAAAGAAAATGCCAGAAAAGAAAGGGAAGTCGAAAAAGAAGAAAAATTCGAAGAAGAGCTTGCCGACGACAACACCATAGTCGACGATGAACGAAAATACGATAGAGGAGAAGCAAAGATAGAGAGAGAAGAGGAGGTGTTGGAGGTCGTAGCGTTGTCGGAGGCGGTCAATTTTTCGAATCCTGTCGGACAAGGACACGCAACACTTGTTGAAGATTTGTTGAATGGGGGAGATTTGGTCGCGGCTTGGCCGTAGACTAGCCTTTTTAGAAGTCGTCAAACGGTGGCTTGACCACTATCGCTACGTCAAAAGGAGAAGAATATGATCTTTGTTGCCTTGTTGGAGGAGAAGAAGTTGTCGGCAACTTGATAGATGGAGGCGTCGTTCATGTGTGGGAGGTAGCTCATGATGAAGAAGAAAGAAAGTTATTGATAGGGGCAAATTTGGAATTTGGTTCAACAACCTTAAATTTAAGTGAGACAACATTGGGCATGGCATTGGGCCTCTTAATTGGCCACTCCTTAGCACTTGGTCAATTTAATGGCCATTCATCTCATGTGTACTTCATTTTCAAGAGATTTCCATGGAATATTATTTTAATTCCAATTTGGATTTGAAAAATTTTACACCAATATTTTTTAATTGGAGTTTATCACACTCACAAGGATCGAGAAAGAAATTTTATTTTTATCACCTCGATTCAAGGACGAGTCTTTTTTTAAGTTGGGGTGAATTTGATGTAAGACAAGATTAGATAATTAATTTAATTAAATTATTATTAGTTTAGTGTTAATTTTAGATTAATTGATTTTAGGTTATTTTTGTTGTAAGGCTATAAATAGACCATTGTTAGAATTGTAATGAAACTTTTGGAAATATATTTTAAATAGAACATTTTGTTCTTTTGAGAGTTCTCTCTCTTTTTGGGATGGATTTTCCTTCTTTGGCCATGGATTTGGCCTAACATTAAATATGTTGCGTCAACTACCTTCCCTGTTTTCTCTCACATTTTAGTCAAGCTCAAACTCCTCACCAGCGAAGTGGACGAAACCACCATGGTTGTCGCCACCTTCAATGATGTCACCACCTGGATCTTCTTCACACTCTTTGGTGCTAGTATCGACACCAAAGGCAAGGAGAACACAAGAGTCCATTTGTTTTCATGTGGTTCCTACTTTCGAGAGTCAAGTTTGTGATTTTCATGATGATGGCAACCCGATATGGAATGATTTAATTATTTTTTGGTAAATTTTTTTAAAAAAATAACAAATAAGAACATATCATAGAGCAACACGTGGCTTTGAGCATGTGTGGGGAACCTTTCTAACAATGATTGAAACATAAACTTAACCGATGGTGTAAATTGATACATTTATCCAAGTTTGAGGTTTAAATTGATGAAATTTAAAGTTTAGGGTTAAATTGATACAATTTGTCAAGTTTGAGGTCTAAATTGATGAACTTGAAAGTTCTAGGTTAAAATTGATACAACATGTCAAGTTTAGGGTCCAAATTAATTTTTTCCCTAAAAAGTTTCATTAATACCTTTCATCTTTCAAAACATTTCAAAATGCCCTTGAAGAAGAATTTCGTTAGAAACTGGGGTGATAAACCAACATGGATGGTGAGCTATTAATGGTAGCCCAGCATGGAAAGAAGAGGAAAACGTGGAAGCTTCCAAAAAAATGTTTTTTTTTTTTTTAAATGTCATCGTTTTAAAAGGGGGATTAGGGCAAAATTGGACAAAATCTTACAGACAACCCAAATTGAGCAAGAAACCAAATTTTCAAGTGATAACAACAGAAAAAATGTGAAGGAAGAATAAAAAAATTAGCAGTAGTTTACAAGCAAAATCAGCACCAAATCAACCCCAAATATCAACACCAAAATCAACCTCAAATATCACACTCAAATAAATAGCAAACCAAATTCAGTAGCAAATCAAATTTAAAAGCAATAACAACAACAGCAAACCAAATTTAACAATCCCAAAATTAATCATAAGTCGAATTTAAAAACAATAGCAGCAGCAACTAAGGGTATTCACGGTTTGATTTTGTGTGGTGTTGTGTGTGTCTACATTTGTCACACTGCATTAGACGAGTGTGTACACACGCACACGCACCCATGAATGGAAGCTCACAAACATGTGGGCACCCACGCGTGTGCGCACTCACACACACAAGCATACATGCACCCCACGCACATGCGCACACACATTGAATTGAAACTACAAAACTGTCGAAAATCAAAATTTTGATTTGTTGGTCGGGTGAAACTTGTGGGTAAAAATTAATAAGAATAAAAGCTTAATTTTAGTGCAAGTATACACTGTCAATGTAAGTAAGATAAAATTGAAAGTATTTCAAAGTATCGAATTCCAAGGGAACGGAAACAACAAAATTAATGTGCAACAAGATTGTAAACAACGACAACTTATAGTAGCCAGAAATCTAAAAACAAAAATATTTGGAGTGTGAGGGTAACTACATAACAGAAGAATAAAAACTTGAAACTTGTTAAAAATCACTCAGAAAAATGCAAGGATTCAAGTCCACTCCTACCCGTTGGTAAGATTGCCAACCAATTGTCTCAGCAATCAGACATTTTATAGAAACATGGTAAATAGAATCAACTCTCATTCAGTTTTGATTCAAAACCCTTAAGAGACTAAATGATTGGACCTATATGTCTATGGCCCATCGTACTTAGGTAGTTAAGATCGCATTCTTGGTTTTGAGGGGCTCGTCCTATGTCTAGGATCAAACTTGGCTTATGTCTAAGCACTTTGCCTCATTGCTTTTACGAAATCAGTCTTCTTCTAACCCTTTCGGTATTAGATTGAACTTAAAAACAACCCAAGTTGAGCATTCAAGGTTCCAATAAAATAAAATAAAATCAGTAAAAACAAAACACGTTTAAGCTAATGTCGCTTGCTTCCAGGTTTATTTGCTATGCATCCTTACCTTAGGGCATTCATGTCTTTGAATACCTATGGAAGGTTTAGCTCATGATTAAGTAGAAAAACATAACTGAATTAAAGGTAAACGCCATGAAAACAGTAAATGAAAAATAACTCTTAATGAATCCGAGAGGTATAAAACAATATGTAAAAGAGAAATAGTCAAAAAAAAAACTTACTGGATACTCTTATATAAATGAAGGATAAAACAGTACAATGAAGAACTACAATAACATATTATAAGAACTAAATGAGAACTTTCCTACTCGATAAAACAGAAAGGAAAAATACAAACTACAACTACTTTTAAGCTAACTTGATTTCAACCGTTAGTCGATTTTCCTTCTTCTCTCTCGAGTTAAGGAAGATCTTCACAACCCAAGGTTGAGCCAAGGATTGGACTTCAGGCTTCCTCATGAACAAAAGTAGAAAAGCAAAGTGCATAATGAAAAACAGTTGAATGGAAAAGAAAAATAGCAAGATGAAGATAGAAAAAATGCATAAAAATGGGTTTTCTTCCAATGAGGAATTTCGCCTTTTTGTGTGTGTTTTTCCTTTTTATAGAGACAATGGCAGCTAGGGTTTCTTCACACTCCATATACGGCTTGATGTATGAAATCATTGCTTGATTTAAGGAGAAATAAATGTTGGAATCTTTCAAATTTGACAATCCCAAAAATCCCATTTTTCTGTCTTCCTTATCCGATTGCTATAGCAATTCATCAACAATCCTATGGAAATCATGCTTTTTCACCGAAACTGCAGCCAAAAACACTTTATTAGTGCAAATCTTTTCTTTTCATTTCATTATTGATTTTAATTTTCTTTGGAAGATTCATGGTGCTTTTCTTCGAATTTAAATGATTTTATAAAAAGAATTGCTAATAAACCCAAGCATAACCTCCATTTATGAGCTAAATAATTCTTAATTATGCGAATTATCAGCGCACACACAAAGAGATATATGCAATTAGAATCGAATCAAAACTACAAACTACTCAGGGGGTGTTTGGCCCACTGACTTGAGTTGAGTTGAGTTGGGTTTAAAACCCAACTTCCCCGTTTGGTCCATCAACAAATCAACTCTCCACAAAACAATTCAACCCCACCGTTTTGAGTAATTAACTCTCCATCATTTTGAGTAATTTCTCGTAGTTTTCATTCTATAAAGTGTTGCTCGTTAACTCTCCTCAACTCAACTCAACTTAACTCAGCCCAACTCAACTCAACTCTACGCGCCAAACGCCCCCTCAAATCTGAATTTTTTGTTTGCGCGCACACACACATCGAAACTGTAGTTCCGCCAAAAATCAAAATTTCAATTCCTTTCAATTCGATTTTTCGATTTTGATGTGCACCAGGGGTGCAAGCTAAACCCTGAAAAAACTGATTTAACCAAAAACATCGACTGAAACCGCCAGCGATTCGGTTTTGGTTCAATCCAAGTAGTCGATTGAGAGTGGTGACTTTAAAAAACTGAGCTTAAGCAGTTGGCTCGGGCTGCCATAGTGGCGTGCCAACCCCACCTGAGCCGATCGCCAGCCTAACCTTTTTGTTAAATACCATTAAATTGATTGTGTTGCGTGTATGGCATCTGCGAAACAACTCTGCATCTGAGCCTACCATCTGGCGTGACATGGCATTATGCGATTCCAAATTCCATCTTCATTCTTCGATTCTTCATCTCTTTCACGGCTACCGACGACTAGCGTTTGCGTCTGTGACTCTGGGGGATTTCATTTTCTCTTTTTTTTTTTAATTGCAACTTTCCTAATTCTAATCTGATTCTGATTTCCTAATTCAATTCAAAAGTCTATTCCTATTTGAAATTTTCTGTAAAATTGTATAAATACCCACAACATATGAACTTTTAACACACAACACAACTAGAGCAACCGGGGACCTTAAGAATTAGAAATTAAGATTTCATAAATCAACCCAAGTCCCCAAGGACCCCAACGCATATTGCCGGAGCCCTAAAATCGAATAGAGTTTATCTTTCTACCTTCTAGAATATGGAGTCTGAACTCTAAAGTAGATTTTGATTTCTTAAAGTCAACGTCCGGCGACCCACAAACACAAACTGCCAACTTTCCTTCTTCTATTTGGCATCGAGCATTTGGATTTTCGTATGCATTTTGCGTTTGTCTATCTTTGGCTTGGCGAGTCGGCAACTTCATCTTCGTAAGAATGTTGCCTCTTCTCTTTTTTGTTAGGTTAGGTTAGTGATGTCAATCGAATGAAAATCCCTCTCATCTCGTCTCATCTTGTCTGCGTCTTTGTAAAAGGAAAGAACGCTCGCCGTCTAGGTCCGACTCGGAGACTCGCACATTCTGAAGCAATTGGCAAACTACACGCCGAATCAACCAAACCATTTGAAGGGAATAATCGAATTAAATCTACAGTGGAAGCGTTGGAATCAACTTGGGTTTTATTTTAGAATTAAAATATAAACTTAAGGTTAAACACAAACCATACCCTAAAAATAATATGGAGAATATTCTGCCGGATCTTTTTCTCCTTGTTCTCCAACTCCAATGAGGAACTCCAAGACTTCCACAAAATCTTCTTTGTTATAACACGAATAAATGAACAAAGAGGTTTGTGAGAACTTTCTTGAAAATAGAGAGAGAAAATGAGAGGAGAATTTCAAGAATTCTTCTCTTGTGAATAATGTAAATTATTGCTCACCCCTAGGGTCCTATTTATAGTTGTCTAGGGAAAATAATTAAATAATATATTTTAATATCTAATATATTAAAATTTATTTATCTAACCAGTTTGAATCTTATTCAAAAAAATTTAAATTCTCCTACGACATGTATTTCCTTATTTGAATCTAATTCAAATTTAATAAATATATTTTCTTTAATGTATCATATACAATAAATATGTTTTTCCTCATTTAATATATCAAATATATTAAATTTTAATTTGAACTTTTCAAAATTTTCTCTCAACGAAATTGATCCTTATTTGTTCATATGAGCTAGCAATGAGACTTTATGGACCTACAGGTTATAAGCTCCAATTATACAAAATTAATTAATTAAACTCTTTAATCAATTAATTTTTATTCATTAACTCTATGTTCACTCCAATATAGACCTAAAGTTGCACTCTTATGCACTGTAGAACAAGTTATGTCCATGGATATAACCACTACATGCAAGTCGATCCTTCACGAGTTGTTCGTAATTATAGCTAGGTCAAAAGTTTCTTTTACCCCTATAATTACATCTTGCACCTTAAGTATCATTAATCCTCTAATGATCAATTTGTTTATGATCCAATCATAAACTAAGTCTCTCTCGAGCTAATGAGAAGGTGAGGCCCCATTGTTCAAGTCCTGAAATCAGTACTTAAGGGAACTACTAATCTACTTACCTTATAAGGGAATGAGTAAATTTCATCTTGTGAGATTATGTTCCCAACTCCCTATTTGGTCAAGTCCCCAAAATGGTAAGCATATTGAATCGGCTACAAAAGTCACTCTCACCCATGCAAATCAAAGGACAAGCCCTCACAGGCAGGAGTTCATTACTCACTTAGGATTAAGATCGAGTCGCATATGATCATCCTGATGAAATATTAATCTTCTCAATTAACGAATTTATAAAAAAAGATTAAATATTTCATAGTTCAGTCTTACATAAACTCATTGTATAAGATACCCCCACTCACATGTCTCCACATGAACAATTTGAACCAAATCATTTGTAACTATTACAAAGTGGGTCGTATTAATAGTGTTACCAGGATAAAGTACCCAACCTTATCCATATACTATGACATTTTAGGTTATTTCTTGAATATGATCCTTTTGTATGTCAACCACATACTATTCAAGATTACACTAATAACCTTGGATTTTTCATATAATGAATAATATTATATTGTAAATAAAATAATCAAAACTATTATTAATTATTAAATAAATCATTAATTACGAGGCTTTAGGGCATAAATCCTAACACCATAAGTATATACAGTTCAGTCAGAGCGAAAACCTCTAGGTGGTTTAGCGTCGGTCTTTTAATTTTTTTAATATATAATCGATTCGGCTCTGATTTTGCACAATAACTAAACTGAGTGCACCCCTAATGTGCACCCCTAGCAACAACAAACCAAATTACACTAAAAATAAGTAGCATCAAATTCTAATTGATCTTCGATTTTAACCCTAATCTAACAGAATCTTCCATCCATTTTAATCTAAACCCCTAAACAAAGACCTTCAACCACGTCTTTGCCTAAACGCTCTATTTTCTTTCAAAAATAGTCAGCAAAAACGACGTTGTTTCATCCCTTCTATAATAAACATTCGACGTTCACTGTCATGGTAAGACGTTGTTAATAGGTGACTAGCCATATTGGTTTTTCATCGCACTTTCTAATGAAATTCTTCTTCAAGGACATTTTTTGAAACATTTTAAAAGGTAAAGGTATTAATGAATTTTTTAAAGAATAGGAATATTTTTTAAGCAACGGTCAAAGTTCTAAAGTATTTAGTATAATTTATCCAAAATTATTAGTAGTGTAAATAAGAGAGAGTAACAGTTGTAAAAAAAATTATAAAAAAATGTTGTGGATCTCAATGATAGATGAGAGAGAGTCATAGTTGTGAAGTAACTAATAAATTTTGGGGCTCCAGAATAAAAAATATGGATGGAATGCGAGAGTTTTATAGAGGAATGAGATTACTCTTTTGTAATGAGTATAATTTCAAAATTAAAGGTGGATTCCACATTATAGTAAATAGTAAATCCAGCATGACTCAGTGGATTAAACATTAATTATCATCCCAAATATCGATAGTTTGATTCTCACTCCTGCAATTGTCGAACTAAAAAAAAAAAGAAAAAAAACACCATCAAAGGAAATTAAATTTTTGATTAAATTACAAATATAGTCCCTGAACTTTGAGATTTGTGTCTATTTGGTCCACGAACTTCCAAAATTACAAATTTAGTCTTTGAAGTTGCAAATTTTTTAAAATTCACAAATCTATTAGACACAAAATTGAAATTTTAGGGTTCCATTAAACATAATATTACAAATTTAGTCTTTGAACTTTCAAATTTTTTAAAATTTATGGATCTACTAAACACAAATTGAAATTTTAGGATTCCATTAGACATAAAATTCAAATTTATATTTAATAAATTGATTAATTTTTAAAAAAATTTAATTTTTCAACGATCTATTAGATACAAAATTAGAAGTTCATGGACTTATTAAACACAAAATTAAAAGTTTAAAGGTCCATTAGATACTTTTAAAAGTTTAGAAACCGAATAAGTACAAAACTCAAAGTTCATGAACTAAACTTATAATTTAACCTAAAATTTTAATTCTCAGTATTTGATTCCTAATTTCCTATTCCTTTGAAGTAACAGAGTCAAAGACAAATGAGATTGCCTCTTTTTTGGGGTGATTCCCAAATTTGAGGTAGGCCCGCATTTTATTCAGGTTCTTTTAATTATAGTAAAAGTCATCATTCTCATTCCTTGATTCCCATAGGACGAAAATGGTGCCTTAATTTCAACTAACTTAGCTCATTCCAATCCCCTAAGTAAATTATACGTCGGATTTCAGCAGCCCATACCGTTAATTTCTACCATAGAACAGACCTAAGAATCAAGTCCTCGCCACCATCATCCTCACTTTGGCATCTTTAATTACGTTTTATATGGATTCATCAAAAAAATAAAAATAAGAAAAGTCTAAAATAAATAAAATAAACGTTTGTTTTACATGGGCATCATCGTCCAGTAAGTATTTAATTAACGATTGTCATTAAAAAAAACAAAAAATCATATTTAATTGATAGAAGTCTACATCAAAACGTCATTTGCTAGTGGCCCAACATCCTTCCCAATTTAGTATGCTTGAAACTTGTCAGCTGTCTTGCTTGGACAAAGCAATCGTCGGGCTGAAATTGCCGGAAATATTTCTGTTGTGATCTCGGAGACGGATAAGAAAATTTCAATTTCTACTCTTAAAGTCAATTTTTATCCGCTTCTCATTTTATCAAATTAGATCTTAAATTTTAGATATTAAAAAAGTTATTTTCGCACCTCATACGAATTTGATGGGAGCCAAGAAAAAGACAACACTAGGATTTTTTTTTTTTTTTTTTGGTTGAAATGGATGAATTTTAAGGGATGATAGGGTTGATCTTGGTCTTTCTCTATGATTTTTTTTTTGTTGAAATTGATGAATTTTAAGGGATTTATATCATGGTTGATCTTGTGCATTATTTAGTTGAGCTTCAGCTTGTCATTAGCTATACTTCATTAAAAAAATAAAAAAAAATAAAAAGAAATTAGTGAGCTTTGAAAACTTATCTTTTTCTTGGGAGGAAAAAATTTAGGTGATTAGAAAAAATTGATCAATTTGTTTGTGTGAGAGGTAGAAATTCGAACATTTTTGACCTCTTGTTTGATGGCATATGTCTTAACTTATATAAGGATGGAGATTTAAACTTTAACCTTTAGTTAATGATATAATACCTTAACTAATTGAGTTATGATCAAATTGACCTTACACATGGCCATAATCTTATTTAGTTTAGTAAATAATTAAAATAAGATTTCAATTGTAAAAATATTTCTTCTACACCATGGCACAAAAGAAGATGTGTCATAAGGCTAGGATTGCAAGAATTCTTTCGACATGTGAGAAAAACATTGCATTATACGAATCACACAAGAAATATATTGCATAGTCTATATAAAGTATCTATCAGGTTCTACCATATCACATAAGACATCAGCTAGGCTCTATTTTATGATATTTGTGTAAAAGACAAATCATAACTCAATAACTCAATTGAAAAGATAAATATGTTTACAAATTATGTCTTGATTTATTTTTTTTATCAGTTTTTTTCCTTTTCCATTTATATTTTATTATTCTTGTGGAAGAGAAATTAATAATCCCCACCTTTCCAATTTTCAACAATAGGGCTGCCAAGTAAAATTGTTTTATAAAAATATGATAATTTAAATATGAACATCAACGTCGTTTTTTACTTTGTCAATATAAACATAGCTCAACTGACATAAAATATGTACCTTAGATTAAGAGATTAGAGGTTCGAATTTCTCATCTCACATATTAAAAAAAACATCATTTTTCACTTTATTATTTTTTTATTGGAGGAATAAAATAATAAAACCAACATATTGTCATCAATTAAAAAAAATGTTCGGAATCTAAGATCAAGACAAATAAGAAAAATAAATCGAGGACAGAAGATAAACTTCAACACATAGGATTGGAAGCCAACTGCTTAAGCATCGTTGATTATTATTATTTTTTGAAAAATGCATCATTGATTTTATTTTTATTTTTTTTAGCCTTTTTTTAAAAAAAAAAAACGAATAAACAATGAAAGCTAGTAACATGGACTAAGGATTAAGATGCTTGATAATAAAATACATAGGAATATATTGCTTTGTTAGGAATCATAAATTGTTATGTTTAGTTCTCCACCGCAAATTAAAATACTAATTTTTATAAGAATAAGATATGTTTGTATTTTTTTATATGATTAAATTTATAAAATTTATATAATTATGATACATTAATTAATGAATTCATACCTCAAAAAATAAATATAAATTAATTCATCTGAGTTATAGGTGTATAATTTCAATTGAATAATTAATTATTAAAATTAATATATTTATACTAAATTATTTTAATTACTTAAATATATATTTAGTAGGTTACTAATTAATTAATAGTTTCAATAAATAATCAATTACATTAATTTAGTATATTTTTATAAATGAAAATTATTAAGTACATATTTAATCAATCAATTAATTATTATTAATCTATTAACATTGAAAAATTCATTTATAATATATTTATTTTTAATGAGATAATTAAATGTATTTAAAAGAAAGAAAAATATTGACAAAATAAAAGAGAAAGATAAGAACATGAAAAAAAAATTCCTTACTTCTGTAAGGGTAATCTTACTAATAGGTATACAAAAAAATAAAAATAATAATAATGAGTTATTCTCATATCCAATTTTTCAAACCATTCTACTGAATAAAGAATAATGTATCATTTAGGAACATTTACTTAAACCCTACCATTATTCCCATTTCATGCCCTCAATCAAAACCATCCTTTTATAAAATATATATATGGCTTTTCATTTTTTTTTTAATGGCTTTTCAATTGCTCCAAAGGAGAAATTAGATACCAATAAAATATTGAGAAGAAGAAAAAAGAAAAGAAAAGGGTGCAAATTGGCCCATCAATTCAACAGTGGCAACTTGGCATTTTTTCGTCGCCATTCCGCACCGCTAGACGCTAGTGCGTTGGCTCTTTGCCAGCTGACTTGCCCATTTGCGCTCTCTAACGTCCAATTCAATTATCTTTTAGCGAAAAAAAAATCATTTATACTTTTAAAGTTTCAAATTTTATTGATTAAAATTTTAAATTAATAATTGTATCAATTTAAATCTTAAATTTTTATAAATTATTTAATTTAGACTATTCATTAATTTATAGTTATTTTTACTCAATTTTATTTAAAGTTAGCTTAAAATAAACTATATAAAATTCTTCTTCTAAAATCCTATCAAAGTAGTTATAAAAAAAAACTCATAGTAGAAAAAAGAAGAAAAGCAAGAGAAAAATGTTTTTGTATTCCTTTAAATCATAGCTAAAGTTGCACAAGAATTAGGAGTGTACACGAGTTGGGTTGGGTTGAGGGATTTTTGGGACCAATCCAAAAATTCGGATTGGTCAGGTTGGCTACCCAAATGACCCAATCAAGAGTTGCAACTCAACCCAACCCTTCAGATTATGTTGGGTTGGGTCGCCAGGTTGATTTTTTTTTATTATAATTTTCTTAATTATTTAAAATAATTTATGCTCGAAATAACTAAAATCACATAAAATTCAAATATCAAACTTCAAAGTTCATAGCATCTTAATCTTCGTTACAATCCTATATGAAAAATATTAGAAGTTCACGAATAATATAGGGTTTTGTTTCACTTTCATTTATATATTTTTTTTAAAAAAATACATAAATTTTGAGTGGGGTTGGGCAACCTAGCCTAAAAAAGGCCAACCCAAGAACTGGCCCAAAATTTCGGTTCTCCAAAATTCTAACTCAACCCAAACGAAAAAAAAAATATAACCCAACCCAACTCTTACGTTTTAGGTTGGATAGTGTCTGTGTTGTTCGGTTTGTCGGGTTATTTATACACCTCTAGCAAGAATACAAAGAAAAAAAAGTAGGAGAAGAAGAAACCCTACACGTGTCTTACACCAATTGGAATAACAAAACATCATATATATAACATGAAATGTACAAATTAAAGCAGTAAATAAACTCAAACTTAGGTAAAAGACAGAGGTAAAAATATAAAAGAATGTTTAGGAATATGATGGTTTAACATCCCTGCAAGCTGACTAAGTGATGAACAACAATAAGTTTGATACGCAAGCTTTGGAAGCGAGCCCTTTGGCCATTATGTTGGCCAGTTGATCTTCAGAAGGGATATGCCAAATAACAAGCATGTGATCGAGGATGCATTTGCGGACAAGTGTTGATCGATCTCTATATGTTTAGTGCGTTGATGTATTACTAGGTTGGTGGCAATGTATGTAGCACTAATATTGTCACAAAGTATTACCGGTGGAAATCGAGGCCTAAATCTGAGTTCAAATAATATAGATATGACCCACATAACCTTTACTGCAGCAACGTTCACCAACTCCTGATATTCGAATTTTGCACTAGACCGAGACACTGTCTTCTGTTTTGATGAAGATCAAGAAACTAAGTTCGATTCCAAGAAAGTACAGTATCCACTTGTGCTACGACAATCATTCGAATCCGATCCTGGATCAAGAAAAAATATCACATATTTATTTTTAAATAATTAGAGAAAAATAGAGAAGGACGAGAGGATAAAAAAAATCGTTCATATTAATGAAAAACTGTTATTATCTATTTGATTAAAATATTTCTCTTTAATTTCCATCAATCCCTACATTTAAAAAAAAATTATACATGTGTGAAAGTAGTATTAACAATTTTAAAACGAAATTCTAATTGATGGTCTAAATTGATTCAATTATAAAAGTTTAGAGTTTAAATTGATACAATTATTAGTTTAGAGTTTTAAGTGATACAACACTAAAGTTTAGGAATATAAATGATTTTTTTTTTATTTTTAAAAAATTTTATTATTCAATATTTTAAAATTATTTTTTATTATCATAAAAAAAAACATTTTTTTGTTATTCATGCTTATAAGTTATTACATGAAAATGGCTCGATTAATACCTCTTGAAATAAATCTACTCGCAAGTTCACGATAAATAGTTTTGAGATCAAACTTCCTTAGGATTAGTTGTCTAAGTGAGCTTGGTTTAGCAGTAATTGGCATGTACCCTCGACTTAGAGGTCATTTTTTTGCTAAATTATAAAAAATACTCTTGAACTTTATCTTTTGTTTCAAAAATACTTTTATTCTTTTAAAAGTTGCAATATTACCATTGACTTTTCTTAAACATTTTAGAACTGTCATTGGAGTAGAAATTATTTAGAATATTGGATGAAAAATCGACGTGACAGTAACGTGAAACGACATAGTAGTGACTTAAATTAATGTTTGTTTGGATTAAGTCTGTAATTTAAACTTTTTTAATTCAAAAGAGTTAAGAAAGTAGGCAATATTTTGATCAATTGAGTTATGTTTATATCTACGGATAAATTAAAATTAAATTTTTTTTATATAGGTAAATTAATTTTTTTTAAATCATAAAAACCAATTTAAAACAAAGCTCAAATCAAAATCAATAATTGAACCAAATTGTTCTATCCAAAAAGACTTCGCTTTTTAAATTATAATTTTTTATTTTTTTTTTTTGTATGCATGAAGCCATGAACAATTATTTGGAAGTGAAGATTATGTACATATTATATAAATATATATTTCCTCAAAAAAATATTATATATATATATATTGCTTTGCTTCAGAAAGTGAATATTATATTATATATATATATTGCTTCAGAAAGTGAATATTACATTGATAGGGAAAAAAATAATTAGACAAAAATCTTTAAAATCAAATCACAATGTTGATAGAAAAAAACTGATTTCTTGCCACGCGCGGGACCGCAACGTTTGTTGCCAGTTCCACTCAACAAACTTATAGCGCCACTTTCTCAAGTTAAAAAGAGAGGCAGAGGAAAAACCAGAATCTCATCATATATGATATTCATAAAAATTCTTCACAACCTTTGCGGCTTTGCTCCGCCGTCGCCGCCGCCGCCTCGATATAGTTTCGTCTAGTCGTTCATCTGGATAACGGCGACTTCCTCAATCGAATTTGTTATTGCTCCTGTTTCTTTGGCTTCTTCGCCGAAGCAGAGGTATTCTGCATAACTTATAGCCTAATGTCCTTTACTTTCTCTCATTTTTCTCGATACGCATATGTTTTTTTCTCCGTTGGAGTTCTTCGCTTCGACTGTTAGTCGGAAGAAGAATGATAATTTGAATATCTGATCCTACTTACTACAGCGTGATGGTTAAGGAACTTTCTATGTTGTTGTGTGCTGATTAGAAGTTTAATCGCAATTATGTTCGTTAGTCTGAAATTTTGTTTGCTTGTGCTTTCTCTGGTGAAGTTGTAAATTCGTCGACAATTCGGAGTTGAATACTCTAATATGGCAGTATTCGGAACGTCGTATTCTGTGGACTTAGGGAATGAAGTAATTTTCGAGAAGATGTGGAGTCAGGGGGTGGTTTTTGGCTGCAGAAGCTTTAAAAGTGTGGTGAAGGAGGTTGTGTATCCAGTATCGGCTAGAAAAAGTATTGGAAGATGCACCGCTGTGAAAAGGAAAAATAAGTTTTCGGTGGTGGTGAATTGTTCGCAGTCGCATTTTGATTCAGAAGCTCCTGCAGATGCTGTTACTGTTTCGAAGGAAGGGGATGACGCCATTAGAGAAAAGGATTTTAGAACTTTGGAGATTTCAGAAGTGCACAATGATAACCATGACAGAATTTTAATTGATGGCAGCGGTGGTAATGGAACTTATAATAAGGGTAGAGGAGGTCGTGGCGGTGGCGGCAGTGGGGATGACAACAAGGGAGACAGAGAAGAAGAGGAGTTTGGCCCAATTATGAAATTTGAGGAGGTGATGAAAGAGGTGGAATCACGAGGGGTGACTCTTCCTTCAGATATGTTAGAGGCAGCGAAGAGTGCGGGAATTCGCAAATTGCTGCTGCTTAGATATTTGGAGATGCAGGTAAGTTTTTTTTCAATCTGTTCTACATGTTTAATGCTGGGGCATATAGTTCTATCAACCAAGAAGGTAAGAGATTACCTTCTATTACATCTTTAGCCATGTCTGCTTACCAATTTCCTTGTTTGATTATTTAAGGGTTTAGGCTGGCCTCTTGGCTTTTTGATGAAATCCTGCACTATGATTCGAAACCGGATGCTGGCTGATCCATCTTTTCTCTTCAAAGTTGGCGTGGAGGTTTATTAGCTCTCATCCTCTTCCTAATTACCATGTTTCTTGCAAATTTCTATCTGATCAAATTAGCAGAGATTTGATTATGATGTCGCCAGAAAAAACCGTATCTGATCAAATTTCTATCTGTCTACTAATTACCATTTATGGTTTAACCTGGTTTAGTCTAATAGGTAAAACAAAGGCGAAATCTTTAGGGTCCTATTTTGCAAATTCTACATGCATTGATATCTGGAAGTAGAATGAAAATGGGAAATTAATTGGGAAGGCATATAAATGCTGATGAGGATATACTAGGTAGCATCATTGGTTGGGGGCTTGTACATCATCAT
The DNA here is from genome assembly GCA_033996785.1 of Trichosanthes truncata. Lineage (NCBI taxonomy): Eukaryota > Viridiplantae > Streptophyta > Magnoliopsida > Cucurbitales > Cucurbitaceae > Trichosanthes > Trichosanthes truncata. The sequence goes on from JAWPNB010000003.1 coordinate 57,285,354, forward strand.
GTTTTATGGTCAGTCTTTTTTTGTCTAATATTAGTTTTGACATAACTCAGGATGTCATATGGAATTTTTAAAATTACTGATTTAATATGGGCAGTTAGTGGTTGATTCTTTATGTGCTACTGTTGCGGAAGTTCAAAAGAGAGGCAAAGATTTCTGGACAGAATTTGAGCTTTATCTTGCTGATCTTTTGGTTGGCGTGGGAGTTAACTATGCTCTGGTTGCCTTGTTGGCACCTTACGTTCGTTTTGGGCAACCATCTGTATCGAAAGGTTTCCTTGGACGCATTCAACATGCTTGTGAAGCACTACCTAGCAGGTTCTCAGGCTTTACCAAGTTGAACTCAGGATGATTTTTTGTAGAATATAAAATTGAATCCCCGTTTTTTTAAATCTCTGATGCTGAGTTGTGTTACTTGTAAGTTGTAATCATCCCTTTTGATATCAATATGTTTAGAAGTTACCTTCATGTGTAGTGTTTTTGAAGCTGAACGGCCAGGATGTAGATTTTCTGTACAACAAAGAATTGCGACATTTTTCTATAAGGTGAGGGTTACAGATCTATTACTATTAGCCAAATCTATTTTTATCTCTTGGCAACTTATTTTTATACTTTTCTTTTTAGGGACTTGTGTATGGCGTAGTAGGATTTGGATGTGGTATAGTAGGCCAAGGCATTGCAAATTCAATAATGACCTTAAAAAGGTACTATTCTCTAGCCTGTTTTTTTTTTTGGTATTTCATGGTGATAATTTAAGGCATTTCATATAACACACACTTGTATGTATGTATGTATGTATGTATGTACGTACGTATGTATGTATGTATGTATGCATGTTTATGCTCCATGCTATACTGAAGTGTCAAGGCTTGACATAATAATTGGATGTGAAACTGTGATACTGGAGAGGTTTTCTATCTAGATTCATGAGACCTTTTGTGATAATATTCTTAAGCGTCATAAATTAAGACTCTAGCTATACACTTAATTCATCTTTATTAGCATCATTAAGCTCTTTCCTCAAGTTTGTTTGTATTTATGCAGACTCTGGCACATTTCTTTTGGATCATTGAGTATTTTGTTTTTTTTATGTGATCCTTACCCTTTTCTTTTTCCATACATTAGGAGCATAAAGAAATCTGAAGAGGAAGTACCAGTCCCACCTCTCATCAAGAGCGCAGTTCTTTGGGGTATTCCTCACTTGTTTACATTCTTTCCATTCTATTTCATTGATTTTCCCGGGGTCGTGTGAACGTTGCTACTTTGCCTATTGCTTTACCCTCACTAAATAATGGCTTTTTATGGCTACAATACTTTAAGTATTATCTTGTATATTTATTTTTTGTTTCTCTTGCATTCCACATATTTGTGAAGCTCATGCTTGCTGCTTCTTTTCAGACACCGGAGCTTATCTGATATTCTAATTTAGTCCAATGCACTATGCTTGGGTCAATATGTTTACCACGCTCAATCTATCTGATCAGGATTTACTTTGTATAATTTGTTCTTCAATTTCCTATTACAGATAGGATTCTATTTACTCTGTTCATATTGAGTTTGATATATTGTTGAATTCATGGGCTTGTGAAAGTTAACTGTGGTTGCCCTATTTCACTTGACATACATTCAACGCAGAGATGTGACTCTCTACACTGTGGTATTGTGATCCTTGAAGGAAAAAAAAAAAACCGGTTGCAAGATCGTTTGCAGTCCTATTTGGTTTTTATGGAGACTATAATGGCCAATTGCCATCAGAGTTTTGAGATTCTATTTCATTTGGGGTTTTCGTTCCTGGTATTTTTCCATGTGTAAATTCGTTTTTTGTTTCTTCTCACTAAAATATTTTTTTCGTACACCAAACTTGCAGGTGTTTTTCTTGCTGTTTCTTCAAACACGCGCTATCAGATCATCAATGGACTGGAACGTGCAGTTGAATCATCGCCATTAGGAAAGAATATTCCAACAGTTGCTGCGGCTTTCACAGTTGGTATACGATGTGGCAATACTGTGTATGCTGGAATCCAATTTATCGACTGGGCTAGATGGAGCGGAGTGCAGTAAAACCATCTTAACGACAATGAGATGTTCTTTAGTCTCTGGAGATCCCTAGGAGTCAAGTAAAGTATTTATAGGAAAAGAAAAGGTGCCACACTCTAATCACCTATAATCTCAATTCATTAAGGCCATCCTCTTGAATCTATTGGGGTATAGAACACAGTTTTTCTTCCAGCGCCACCCCCTACCCCCAACCCACAGAGTAACTTATGTTTCAAATTTTACTGTAATGTTTCCTCATAACTGCTGTAAAATTAATATCCTGCAGCAATAAAAAGTTAACAAAATTCATGAATATTCAACTTATTTGGTTCATTGCATTCTTTGTTATTGACATACTGACATCAAAGCTCTTATCATCAAAACATCTCCTTGAAAAACGTATGCTGCAAGAATGGCTCGAGAGATTTCCACCCACAAGTTTAAAGATTCTAATTGTCCATATATTTGTCTTAAGTATATACTTTCAACATTCTTATTTTAGATGTTTGGCATTTCCCTGTGTCTTCAATTATAGCTGTGAGTTGTGAGATGCAACTCCCAACACAAACGCAAACCCAAGCCAAACAAACATCCCTTTCTGTGATTTCTGAGGCCACCAATCAAAACGTCCAAGAATTAAATCCCAACTTGGGAATAATCTTGGATTAGTATTGGTGTATCACACAAAAAATATGTGTTTCTCATAAGATATTTTTGTGTCACAACTGTATTGATTTAACTCCTGCTAATGCAAACAAAGCTTGCTAATTTGTTGTTTTAAAGGTAAAAGAAATGGGGTTTTTTCTGAGTAGAGCAGAGAGCAACCACGGAAATATCATCATTTGGCTTTGAAGCACAGCCACCAGATTACCCAAGTATCCTCTTTTTATCAAAAATACACTACACTTCTCTGACATTGGGGCTATAAATTTGCAGAGGTTCGTGCTAGCAGGCTTTTGCAGGCTGGTTGGTACAGAGAAAAGCCAACCTGTCATCGCTTTTGAAGATGTTGGAGGGCAAAGCTGTGGTCCGCAAAACAGACATGCCAGAGGGGATCCGGGGCCATGTCCTTGAGTTGGCATATAAAGCACTTGATCAACACGAAGTTTCCGACTGTCAATCCATTGCACGTTTCATCAAACAGGTTTATTTTCTTAAACATTCAGAATCTTCTTTATGTAGTGGTTTAAATTTCTATTTTATTAAATTTAAAATATCCCCTTTTCCCCTTTTCTTTCAAAAAAGGAAGAAAAGTCCTTTCGTTGCAATAATAGATTGAAAAGATTCATTTTTGTAACCTGTAAAAGTTGTAGAGACCCTTTTATGATATAAAGAAGATATGGTTCATCAGTCACAGTAACCACATCAATAAACAATGTTACCTTTTCCTTTTAAAATATTCGAGTGTGTGTCATTTTCAGATACTATAAATTTCTACACACACAAACATAGATGATCTATGTACACGTCATCCACCATCTGATCTGATCTGATGAGACTAAATCTGGAATATACTTTGTGTGGATGATGTTTGAATCAACTTGTCTGAAGAGTAAAGGGACATCATTTTGAATGAAACGACTCAGAATTTCCCATGTTCATCATTTCTTTCTTTTTGCTGGTTTGTGATAAGTATGTATAATAATGAGAAAAAAGCTGCTCGATATCAAATTATATAGTATCGAATGGACCCACCCGTGACATGTTAATGAAAGATTACAAAATAGTGTCTGTAATTAACTGCATACTGATATGACTTTGAGCTTTTGATAATTAGAGGTTTGACGAAGCTTATGGCCCGGCATGGCACTGTGTGGTGGGCAAAGCGTTTGGAGGTTGCATTACGCATTTATGTGGTAGTTTCATCTTCTTCCATGTCGATAGGATGGAGTTTCTCATCTTTAAGGACGGAAGAGACTGCTCCAAAAGCATTGAAGAGACCGTTGGAGTTCGCCAGAAAAGTTAATCAGTGATCTTTATTTACATCTCAGGTGATACTATCCCTTTGCAGAGACTGAGCATAACGGGGTTACATACAGCCTTATTGATTGTGATATTTAGCACTTCCACTATGTTGTTTATTGCGTTTGAACAGTAATAGAAAGGCTATATGTATTGATATTGAATCGTGTCGTAGCTCAAATGAAAAGGTTAGCCTGTTTTTTTAACAAAGAAGGTTAGTAAAACAAGCTTACTAGATAAGAAAATAGAAAACCAAAAACAAAACAATAAATCATAGGGTGTGTAATAATCCATTTTTATTCAAATATCTTTAGATACAAACATTTGTGCTATCAGTTCTGTAAAATATTCTTACTTACAGCAACATAGAAAGCTTACATGGGTGTGGTGTTTTAATCTTGCAGCATGTGACAGAAAAATCATCAACATCACCATGTTCATAACATTAAAAAAAAAAAAAAAAAAAACAGATGGAAAAGAGCATAGAAACCTTGCAGGAGAGTTAATAATCTGCTTGCCAAATCCAGCATTGCCAGCAAGGAAGAGGTAATCTGCAACCCGAGGGCTAGAAAAGAAGACATTTTTATTTTTACTATTCTGATCTAAACCTCAGGATGCAGATTACCCTCTCCTTACCCAATAAAAATCATAAATCAAAGCTCCAGAAGAAGAAAAAAAATGGCAGAGAGAGGAGAGTTTTTGACTGGGGAAGAAGCTTTGGTTTTAGAAAGAACTGAAGTTTATATGGTAAATTCATCAGTATTTATAATGGGTTTCAAAGCCTAAAAAATATATTCCAAAGCATATAAAATTTAAATTAAAATTGATTTTTTTTTTTTTAGAAAAAGGTGCATAAAGGAGAAACACATGATAAGGTGCTCTAATAGAATTATGAGTTGGGTTCTGTTCTTCCCTTACCAATTGCAAGAAGGAAGAAGCTTTCCCTTTTTTGGGACAGTGATTGTTCTTTCTTTGACCACTTTTTTTTTCCAAAAAAATAAAGTTTCCTGTAGGAGCAGAAATCTTACCCAATTTATCAACAAAAGATTTTTCTACATTTTTCTTCAGTATCGTTTAACCATTTTCAAATTGATTTTATCTTATTCATCTTTCCATTCAATTACAATACATATGATTGTGATTTGTATACATACGTCATGTTATAATTGGGAAGTTTAATTCCTTCTCAATCATAAAAGAATAGAAATAAATTTTCAATGTGAAAAAGATAATGGAGAGAATATTCTAACTATTTTTAGATGATACATTGTTGTTTTTCTTATAAGGTTACCTCAATAAACCATATAATGAAAAAAAAAAAGTGTTTATTGATTTATTTTAATGGCTAACATTAGCATAGTTCAATGGTTAAAACATCTCTACTTTACAAAAAATTATAAGTTGGAACTCCTACTTCACATGTGTTGTAGTATTCTACAATATAATATTAAATTAAATAACTTTAATCAGTTTATCTTAGTTGTATAGACTATGGACCTTGGAAATTTCAAATATGTTCATTTATGTTGCTAACTTTTAAAACTGGTAGCATATTAATCTTTATCCAATTTACAAAACTACCCTTCAATTAACATATTTCTTTTTTTAAGTTTAACAACATGTGGAGTGACAATTCGAACTTTCAATCTTTAATCGATGATATATGTATTAACTAGTTAAATTATGTTTGTATTAATCCTTTGGGCAAACTAGAATCAAATAAATGAGAGCATGTATAATGCAAAGTTTAATGGCACGCACGATTCTAATTAGTGGACTTTAGACTATGCAGAAAGAATTGTGAATTGGATGCTCTTGAAAAATGGAAACCTTGTGAACCTCACACAAACAAGCTAAACACTGATGCAATTGCCCTTGAAGGAAATGTGGGGCTAGGAATAATTGTACATAATTCATATTGTGCAACGATGACGGCAGCACAAGATATTCACGGGATAACTGGCCCCGTGGAGCTTGCAAAGGCAAATGCTTTCCTAGCTTACAGGAATCAACCTAGCACACGAAGCCAGTCTCCAACCATTATGAGCAGAAATAAACTCCTTAATCCTTTGAAAATTATTGTACGGAAAACGAGACCCAATTGTTAGTCCACGACATCAAGGAGGGAAAAATTCTACTATTACCGTAGTATAGAAAATTTTCCATACTACTTTCATTTATTGTTTGTCACGTTAGCATATTTTTGAAAATTATGTGAGGTCCACCATAGATTATGTAGGGTCTACTAACATTAAAAAACTATTTATAAATCCAAAAACATGGTGTGAATAAAAGGAATATGGTATTCCCGTAATACTAGAAATTTTCTTCATCAAAAATCAGCAGTGATGGAAGATAGTCCAAGGTTTCATCCACACATCTCGACTTTGCCATATATGACGGCTCATACATTGGCTACCCATGCGTGCACCTATCTAAAATATGGGTGGATATAGCTATTCGTCATCAGACTCCAATGTCCTCATGGGCTCCCATTTGAACTTTGTCTTCTGGGTATTTTTTCAACCTTTTTTGTTTCACTTTCATTAGAACTCAAAAAAAATTAAACTTTACTCAAGTTGGCTCAATTAATATCTTCCTTAAGGTCTCTTAAATTGAAATTAAACCCACTAGGTCACTTTATTATAGCAAAAGCTCCAACCAAGTTCAGAAGAAGAGAGTACCACAACCTTCTATACTAAAACATGCACTCACCATTATTTATTCTTTTATATATATTAACCGCGAGTGATAAGATTCATTGAACCATCACCATGAACATAATTTTAAAACTTTGTGAGACCTTTTATCCTGTATCAGATATGCTTTCTTCTTTATTAGGCCCCAAAAAAGTACAAATTAGCAGAAAAAGTTACCTAATTGATTGGCTTCAATGGTGATTAAAGTTGATTTGTGGTTCTTAATGTTCCACGTAAAGAACAGAGATTCCCCATATCTTCACTTCAACTAGTCAAAATCTTTAACTGGAAACCTAGGCCCACACTCTTCTTTAAAGAGAGGAAAAAAAAAAAAGAAAGAAAGGCCCAAATTCTTTTTAGGAGAGTAAGAAAGTGAACCAACGAGCCCAATAAATGGGTCCGCTCATTCTACCCGGTTCTGACCATAACTTCCAGCTTGCACTTAAACGAAAATAACTTGTATAGCTAAATCATTTTTAGGTTAAATTACAAGTTTATTCTCCAAATTTTGAGATTTGTATCTATTTGGTCCTCGAACTTTAAAAAATATCTAATAGATCCCTAAACTTTTAATTTTGTGTCCAATAGGTCCCTGAAATTTTAATTTTGTATCTAATAGGTCTTTGACCTATTTGACATTTTTTTAATTCATGGACTTACTTGACACAAAATTGAAAGTTTAAGATTCTATTAGACATAAAATTCAATTTTATATCTAATTAATCAGTTCATTATTAAAAATTTTAAATATGTTAATGACCTATTAAACACAAAATTGAAAGTATGAGAATCTATTAGACATTTTTAAAATTAGGAGCCTATTATAAACAAAATTAAAAGTTCAGAAACCTATTAGACACTTTTTAAAGTTTAAGGAGTAAACAGACACAAAACTTGAAAGTTTAGGGACTAAACTTATAGTTTAACCTAATATTTATATGAAAATTAGAGACTAATCAATGTGAGATATAGAGGGGAAAAAAACAAAAATTAGAGAGATGCTGATGATAAATAAACAAATCAATTGAATTACTTACATTCCTTTAGTTTGCAAGTGCTTTTTAGATAAGTTTGTGAGCTTTCTTAATAGACAAATATCTATGTTTTGAATTTTGATTAGCATTAAAATTAGTCTTAGAAGTTCAATGTGTGACACCCCCAAACTAGTGAATTGAAAAAAAAAATGTATGACAAACCAATTAAGAAGGTTATAAAGAATAGCCATCTTTTTTTTTCACCACTTACTATCCAGTCTGCATTAAGAAGTTTAATGATATAAACTATGCTCAGATATCTTGTACATGGATGAATGATGCATTTGGGTAAAGTTATGATAAACAGGTACTTTAAAAAAATTATGATAAACAATACTATAGTGGTAATTAATCTAAATATTTTCAAATTATTGAAAAAACTAAATATTTTTTATGATCAAATTGCAAGTTTAGTTCATAAACTTTCAAATTTGTGTCTATATGGTCTCTAAAATTTAAAAAGCACTGTTAATTTTGTGTTCAATAGGTTCATAACCTTTAAAAAATGTCTAATAGGGCCTTAAATTTAGAATTGTGTCCAATAAACCTAATTTTCAATTGTGTCTAATAGGTCTTTGACCTATTCATCATTTCTTAAAATTCATAGACCTATTAGACACAAAATAGAAAGTTTATATAGTTTCATTAGACATAAAACTCAATTTTATATCTAATAGATCAGTTAATTTTTTTAAATTTCAAATATTTCAAAAACTTATTAGACACAAAATTAAAAGTTCAAGGATTTATTAAACACTTTTTAAAATTCAAGAATCAAATAGACACAAACTTGAAAGTTCATAAACTAAAGTTATAATTTAACCTTTTTTATTTAATTTAAATAGGTGGCTTTCACAAACCCACATATATGATATAACCTTATTAAAAAAGCAACAAGAAGAATTAAAAAAATAATAATAATATATAGCAAATGAAATTATCAACATTTTTCACGAAGAAATAGTTGAACTCCCAATCATATTCCTCATTTCAATAGTAATGTTTGATTATGAATTCTCATTTTTTAACAAACCCTACTGTAAAAAAGTCTTTTTCTCTTTTTTTTTTTTTTTACAATGTATAGACATGGACTCAAAAGTGGGATTCTCTCATGCTTTTTCATCGGTGCTTTATCGCCACCATTTCAAATGCCTATGATTACCGTAAGAGAAAGAAAGAAAATAATGATAAATATACATAGTAAACAAGCTGCACGAGAAATCATGATATGACACTTTCAACTCCCAATCATACAAACATAGAACACCCAAACTCCAAATTAGGGTTTGAATTAAATTAAAACATCGATTATTCTTATAAAATATTTGATCCAATAATAACAGCCAAAGCCAGTGCACAAATGCCAACGAACTCAGTCCCTACAAACCCCATTTCTTTCTCTCTTTCCACATTGTTTTACACCACCTTCTGTAAGAAAATTACAAACGCAAAATGGTAAATAATGACATTTAAATCAAGCTAGCTAGCTCCTCAAAGCTAATTTTTGACATTTTCAATTCTCCTTTTGTTTTTCTTTTCTTTTCTTTTTCTGGTTGGAATTTGGAGGTAACCCATTTACAGGTTTCTTCTTCTTCATTCTTCACATTGAATTTTTCGCTTATGCTCTTCTCTAGAAGTACTGATCTAAACCCCACATTTTTATATGGTATATAATACAACATCACTAGCAAATAATATGGATTCTGGAACCCCTTGTTTTCCTATTTATATGAAAAACTTAAAACTCCACAATGAATTTCAGCCTACAAAGTCACGTAACAGCTGACCTCCAAGAACATCTCTACCAAAATGTCCACCCATTACGTACCCATCGCTGTTTGCTTGGATTCCGAGGCCGAAACGTCGAGTGGCAGCAACTGGGAACCCGACAGGGAAGGGTTCTGAAAAGCCACCGATGCCGTTGTTCTGGTGAAGGCCTAGAGTTAAGGAAACTCCACCGTTGTTGCCTGCCATGTTTGCATTTGCACCCACATGGGGATGGCTCGACATGTTGTAAGATGCAATCAAGGGCTCGTCTTGATTTCCCATTGGCATGTCGTGATGTTCATTTCGGGTGCGTTTGGGAGGAGTGTCTTGAATTTGTTGAGCGGATGTAGAGGGGTTATCCGTCACGAGCGAGTTCGATGGATGATGGTCGTTCGCCCTGATGGCATTTCGATCTTCTCTATGCAAATTCTTGTGTGTTTGCTTTGTTTCAAGCATGTATATTTCTTCAACCATTGGCTTCCAAAGCCTCACTCTTGCATTAATGAACCAGTTAGATACCTGTCTCAAAGAGTACAATTATTGTCTTTTAGAGCAAAAGATGAATAAATAGTGTGAACCTAAACATGACAGAGATTTTAAATTGACAAAATAAAGCAGACCTGACTACGAGACAGACCAGTCTGTTTTGCCAACATAAGCTTGTCTGTATCAGAAGGATAACTGTCCCAAAAAAACGATAGTAAACAAGAACCTTAATAACCAAAAGATTTATCCCATTACTCTCACACTCAGATCAAAATACTATGTTTATATGGTTAAGAAGGTTCTTACGGATGCAAAAAATGTTCAAACAACCAAGCACGGAGAACTGTCACTGCTCGTTCGGGTAGCCCTCTTTGTGGTCGCCAAACAGGCTGATGGTCGAGAAATCCCGGGTTCTGAACAGATCTTTGACAGTAGTCTCCATGAGTCTTTTTATTGAATTGAAGTTGGTCTAGAATTGCATTTTTCAAGCACTTGAAATGCTTGTACATGGCTTTTATAGCCTGGTTGGCATAGGGTGCCGCATTCCCGAGCCCAGAGATGTACTCGAACGAAGTCATCACTTCCTGAATCTGTTGATAGTATTGCTTATATCTTCTGTAAACCTAGATGATGACCATGGGACAGAAATTACACTTTGAATAAATCAACTGCTGGAGAAAAATTAACAGTAGGGTGCAAAGAAGCTAATTTCACTCATCGTTCAACTTGCAGTAAAAACATCACCATCACATTGTACAAGGTATGAATGAGCAAGTAATTCTTCAACATATTATCAAAAGTACAATGGATAACAGTACAGCCATAAAAATCAATAGTAATTTGTATGTCACAAATTATATTCTTTTGTTTGGATGTGAGGGGAGGGGTTAAAGTATGATTAAGTTGTATTATTGCATCATAAATTTGACCATATGACAAAATGATAATATTCATTTTGATAGTAAAAATCTAGCATAATCTAGAAAGGAGAACAAGGGATCTAATGCATGGATAAGTGGAAAATGATGCAAATTTATGCTAATCTTATAAATATATAAGACTCTAATTATCTATAAGACTTCTACCATATAACCAGTTTCTTGATACTCTTAAATCAATTCACTAATTAATTAATAGAAAATATGATGACACATATATACAATTAATTTCTCCACAAAAAAAAAAAAAAAAAAAGTCCAAACATTCATTTTATTCATAGTATTTTTTAAAAAAATTGGAATATATTTATGCTCACAACACCTTTATAGAAGTATAAATCTTTATAGAAAATGGATTCCTTCAATCACTTTGATTAAGCACATTATGCCTAGACTTGGTAAAAAAAATATCCTTAGAGAACTCATGCTAGCTACTTAGTCAGACACACTTTAAAAGGCCAATACTCATTTGTGCATATATTCCCTCTAACCACCTTTTCAAAAAGGAAAAAAAAAAAGAAAAAAAAGAAATTATGTGAGATGCAGCTGCTATATCAATCCTTTTTAGTAGAGAGGAATCTAATGCATATTTAACTAAAGCAGAGGAAATAACAATATTAGGAATAACACACCACAGGGTTGCATGGTTGTTTAGTTTAAACAAAAGAATTGACATCAACGTCACCTAATCAAAGGAATCATTTTTATTTCCCCTAATTTATAATTCCCAAAAACATGCAGCCTCCTTAGAATGAAAGAAGAGTGCTAATTGGGCTCCATGAAGGATAATAATAGTCATAATATTGTTAATATTAAAAGACCCCCATTTCAAAGTAAGATCTCATTAGAAAATTACTTGAGCAAAATAAAAAAAAAAATTAAAAACCCCAAAAAGGGGAAGTAATTAAAGTTGCAACATATTATAGTGATATGCACTAAGCAAGCATGATAATTACTAATTAAAGCCAAAAGTCCCCATCTCTTAAAAAGAAGAAAAAAAAATCTCACTATAAAAGTGAAACAACAATTAAACCAAAACCCAAACCCAAAATAAGTTACTCGCCATCGATATGAATCTATTTCTTCTAAGTCCTCTACTTTTTCACGAACCCCAAGTCGATATAAAAAAAGGAAATTCCAAAAATAGGTTAAGATTAATCACACATAGAATCAAAAAACAATAATAGGAAAAATGTTGTTAAATCTTCAGAGTTAAATAGTACCTCATCAAGCATAGAAACAAGGGTAGATTTATTAGCACGAGCAGCATCAGCAACATCGGCAGCACAAGCAAGAGAATGATCAACAATTCCACAATCACTCAAGGTCTCAGAAGTGGGATCAAGTAAAGCAGAATCAGAAGCAGTTTTAAGAGAAGTAGAGGAGGAAGACTCAATTCCTTGAAGGCCAACAACATCACAAAGCTCCTCCAACAACTGCTGGGCAGGCTTCAAAAACCTCGAGCCTTTCAAAATGGAAGCGTAGCCAGTAAAAGGGCCAAGAGGAACAACCAAAGCTGCTTTACCAATATTAACATTACCAACACCGGAACCGCTAAGATAGGGCTGAGAAGAGAGAGATAGAGAGAGTGGCTCGGGCTTGAAGGAGGCGGCGGCGTCTGCAGCAGGGGCGGCGGCGTAGCAATGGTTTAAGAGAAGAGGGTTGTTGGAATCGGGTAAGAGAGAGGATTGGATTTGAGGGTCGAAAAAAGGGTGGTGGAATTGGAAACGAGGGGCGGAGAAAAGAGGATTGTTGGCGGTGGTGAGAATATCGGACGGGGAAATTAAAGACGGGTCGTAAAAAGGGAGGAAAGAGGACCGGTCGGTCGGATGTTCGCGGAGCTTGTCGCGGCGGCTCTGTTGAGGGATATGGTCGAACGATTCAATACCGTCACCCATGAAAGATAAGAGAAGAGAAGAACAGAACAGAAAATAATTGTGGGAGAGAAAATTTTAAAGAACACGAAGTCACACGCCTTTGTTCTGCAGCTTCTTCTTCTGCTTTTTTTCTTTTTCTTTTTTTTTTTCCTCTCTCTCTCTCTCTTCTTAATTTAATTTGTTGGGTTTGTATTTCTGGGTTGGGTTGGGTTGGGGAAGGGGAGAATAGGGTAGGGTTTGGGGAACTACCGGAGGGAGACCGGCTAAAGCCGGTAATAAATGAAGTAACCTGCGTGGCAGAGGTTTCTGACAGGGGTTTGAGTTTTTTTGTCGTTTCATATATTTTAATTTTTATTTATTTATTTATTTTATTATTTTTGGGTTATGGTGGGTTTTCCTATTTAATTATTTGGTTAGATGTCTGCGAGATGGTGGGTGTGGGTTTTGTGGGTCATCCTTTCTTCTTTTTTGCTTCTTTCTTATTTTCCTTTTTTCTCCTTTCCTATCTAAGTATTTTTACACATTTCTCTTCTCTTCTTTCTTTTATTTCTCCTCATCTAAACATATATATTCAACTATTAATAACTTAAAGAAGAATTTGTAATGGTTAGAAAAAAAAAATATTAGGATATTAGTTTTTAAGATTTGTAAATATAGCAAAAAAAATTAAATCTAATTTCTGTTTTTTTTTTATTATTCTAATTTTACTCTCATTGATGTATCATCAGTTATATCAGTAGTATATATGATGTACTTTATGTTTTTTGTTTTACAGTATTTTTTTTATTATGTTATGTATCAGTTTATATCTGCTTATTAGGTACATCAATGTAAGTATATCAGTAAAAAGATATACCTAAATAAACTATATTAGTATTATATCACTTATATACTTCATTTTAGGTATATATGAATTACTGATATATTGTTAATATACTTCACATTAGAAATATCATTTTATTGATATACCTAAATAAAATATACCGGTAATATATCACGAATATACTCCATTTTATGTATATCTGATATACTAATCAATATGAATTACTAAATTGATATATCTAAATAAAGTATATCACTGATATACATCATTTTAAATATATCTGATATACTGAATATGGATTATTAAATTGATATACCTAAATAAAATATATCAATAGTATATTATTGATATAATTCATTTTATGTATATTTGATATATATATACGAAATATAAATTACTGATACACTCTTAATATACTTTATATTAGGAATGTCATTTCATTGATATACCTTAATAAAGTATATCAATAGTTTATCACCGATATACTTCATTTTAAGTATATATGATAAACAAAATATGAATTATCGATGTACTGTTTCTATACTTCATATTACAAACGTAATTTAGTTGATATACCTAAATAACGTATATCAATAGTATGTCACTTATATATTTCATTTTAGGCAAATCAAATATACTCAAAATAAATTATGATATACTATTAATATACCTTATATTAGGTATATCGGATACACTGAATATGAATTACTAATATACTCTTGATATACTTCATGTTATAAATGTCATTTTATTGATATACCTAAATAAAATATATAAGTAGTATATCACTAATATCCAGGTATATATGATATACTGAATATGAATTAATGATATATTATTGATATATTTCATATTATGTATTTTTGATATACTATTGGTATACTGCATATTAGGAATGTCATTTCATTAATATACCTAAATAAATATTATCAGTAGTACATCACCGGTATCAGCAGTACATCACTGATATACTTTATTTAGGTATATAATTAGTATATCAACATTACATCACTGATATACTTGGGAATAAACTGATGTTTATTTGAGACTTTTCACAAATTTTGTTTGGGCTAGGTCAATTTTTTTTGCTATATTTGCAAATTGAAAAAACCAGTGACATGCTTGCAATTAGGTCATTTATTTTTTGTCATCCTTGCAACTGGCCCTAATTTAAAACTAAAATATTAGTGATTAACTATATACACATATGCTGTCTTATAAAATATAATAAAATAAAATTTAAAACAACCTATTTGCACATCTACGCAATTATAAGAGATTTCAACATTTTGCATGTACAATGTAGCTTTAAATCACAATTTGGTTTTGGTTTCTTTTTCCTTTTTCCACTTTTTTGGTCTATTTTAGTCTTTCCACTTGAAGATATGGTCATATATTTACCTCATGTACTTTTGAAATTTTTTTCTCATAACTATAGCTCAAAGCTACAATTAATAAATTTCTCAAAATGTTTTTATAACTTAGTATCAAAGGATTTCATTTTGAGTGTAAATTTTTTTTTGTAGGATTTTGCAAATAAGAGTCGGAATGGTTACTTTTAAGCATTCAAATGATAAAATAGACATTTTGAGAGATCAATAATAAAAACAAAAAAAAAAACAAAAATTAAAAGTAAAATGACCAAACACAATGCCCAAAATTACAGAAAATTGAAAGTTCAAAAACTAAAACAAAATCTATGGTCAGTTTCGAATTTAAAAAAGTGTTTTGAAGCACTTAGATAAAGTC
Organism: Trichosanthes truncata; assembly: GCA_033996785.1. Lineage (NCBI taxonomy): Eukaryota > Viridiplantae > Streptophyta > Magnoliopsida > Cucurbitales > Cucurbitaceae > Trichosanthes > Trichosanthes truncata. Next base: position 57,300,723 of record JAWPNB010000003.1, read on the forward strand.
ATTCCAAACAAACTCTTAGCCCTACGTTATAAACCTTTCTATCATTTGTTGATATTTTTACAAAATAGACTATAAATTTATACTATCTTAATTCAATTTAGAAAGTTTTAAATTAGACCATACAATATAATATATAACTTTACTTACTTTGAAAATTCTAAAATTTGTATATAAAGCAATACTGAAAAGAATAACATAATCATTAGAGTGACAAAAATAATGATATTTAGAACATATAAATAATTTTGTTGATAAAAGCTGGTTGGGTAAAAATACTGAATTTTCTGTATTATGACTCCTTTCTTTAATCATTTCAAATAATGTTCTCAATGAAATTCAATAATATTACCATTTCATTTCAACTATTTTTTTTCTTTTACGGTCTTTTCATCACACCCATCTTATAGTCAACTCTTCTCCTTAGTCCTTCCTACGAACTATATATAGAAGGGGAAATGAGTAAATGTGCATTGAATTATATTGAAATATAATAATAAAAACATTGATATAGAAAAATATAAAATAATATATAATATTTGTAGCGGCATTAATTTGGAGAAAGTTTCAAGACAGTGATGTGATAGCTTGACTCAAACTAGAACTCCATACTAAAAAACGAGCATTTGGAAAATAAATAAATGAATAAAGAATGGGTCCCATGAAAAGTACTCCATAACTAGTTGGAGATTAGAAAATTAATTATATATTAATGAAATTAGTGAAATAATAATACAATTAATTATTGTAATCCATTATCAGCAAGAAAAGTAAGGCTACTTTGGTTTAATGGTGTTCCAAGTTAGAGTGACAACCTTTTTCTTTGTCAATCACACTCAAACAAACCCTTCTTCAAAAACCCCTTGTGTTTTTTTTTTGTATTTTTTCCTCTCTTCATATTAACTTGTGTGCATTTCAATTCCTCTACCTTTTTTTTTTTTGGAAAGATACCAGCCTTTTTTTTCACCTTTTTTTTTGTTCAAGAATATTTGGATTTACTTTTTACAAAAGTGTATTTTGCCTTCAAATTTGACTAGATTACCTACTGTCTCTATTTGATTCAATTGATTGAGAAGTTTGTCTTTTTTCCTTTCTAACTTAAGTGCTATTGATTTTAAATTTATATGGTTCAAACTATTATATCGAACTTCTTGTCAAGATCTAAATAGTAAATTTAGATCAAATATGGTAATATCTTGAGATTGTGTGGTCTTATTTCCAACCACAAGAAAATGAAATTATCTCAATTTTCTTTTATCTGTGTTGGATTCCTAAAACTGTTCGGCTAGATGAACTCATAATTAGATGCTAATGTTTTTTCTAACATACATAAATTTTAAATCATAGATGATGATAAGAGTACTCCATGGAGAAGAGAGCATGATTACTTTATTCTTTTATTTCTTATGTTTTCTACTTATATTATTATTTTTAGGATGGAGTAATGGCTTTATTCTTTGATTTTAATATTTCAACAATAAATGCTTCGGATTTAATTTTAACTATTAGAGTTGTGATTTTATCATCTTCATGGGCTCTGTCAAATTTCTTATTGATCTTTTCCTCTATTTAATTTTAAATAACATCTCACAATAATCTAAATTTGGTTAATTTCTTCTTCAAATCACACTTGTAATATATGACATCAATTTTTGAGCAACACACAACACCACAAAAAATTATTTGTAATATTTTAATTAAATTACAAATTTGATCTCTATAGTTTGAAGAACGTTAGAATTTGTCACATTTAATTTTAAAAGTTAGAATTCATCTCTATGATTTAATAAAACTAGATACTATTTATGAGAGTTTTATCAAATTATAGGGACAAATGTCAACTTTTAAAATCATATTGACTAAATTCAAACTTTTTCCAAACTACATGGGCCAAAATTATAATTTAATCTAATCTTTTTCAATCATTAATTTCAATTGAGTTTTAAATTTGGATGGTTTATTTTCTTCCAATTTTCCGTCCATGCCAAAATAGAAGAGGGATAATTAAAAAGAGAAAAGATTAAGCAAAATCTCAGCATATACATACTTTAGAGTCTCCTTTATTTTTACTCACTCCTTTTTACCCTAAAATGATTGACAGAAATTTAGTGCACACGATCTCCCCTTTCCTTTTACCCTCTTTTCTTTGTCAGCTTTTGATATCTAAAGCATACATACAAATTCAATCAATTATTTATTTATTTTTCTTTCTAACTACTGTTTCAAGTTATTAAAATTTCCCCACCCAGTCACTGGCCTTAGCTTTTTTGACATCGAGATATGAATGGATTAAGTGTCAGCATACAAAGTCACGTATCATCCTATCAAAATCAAAACGTACATTACAAAGTAAATTAAATCTTGTAGGGCTGTCGGATAATTTTAGTTAAAATTAAGAGACATATATATATATATTCAGACAAACCGATTCTTTACAAATCCTTAGAAATTGTTGGTCAACAAAGAATCAAAGTTACATAATAATTAAAAATCAATATAAATTGAAAATTATATCACATTTACCTCCAAATATTAAAAAAAAAATGCCCATAACAATATATCTAACCAAAATACATTATATCCCATCTAAATTTCAAATCAAATCAAAACAAATTCTCTACAAACATAATAATTAAAAATCTATCTAAGTTGAAAATCACATAACATTGACCTTAAAATATTTTAAAAAATGCGACTAACAAAATATATAATCAAAATACATTATATCTAATCTAAAATTCAAAAAAAAATCAATCAAATTCTCCCAAATACCTTAAAACAAGAAATGCCAACAAAAAAATAAATTTAAAAAAAAACATAAAAATTAAAATTCTATCTAATTGAAAAATAATTTAATATATATTCTTAAATTTCGTAAATACCAAATTATTTAAATACAAAATTTCACCCTATAAAGTTCTTAATGAATTCATAAAAACTTATAATGCATGAACACAAAGTAAAAGCAAACACCAGATCAAAGATAAAGAAGTTAATCGAAGATGCTGAAGATAAATTGAGATACATAATATTGGAAATACGTGATGAATTTGGAAGAATCTGACTCGAAACTTCCAATTCACTTTAGGAAATCGTAATCACCTAAGATGAAGCAACGATTCGTTTCTAAGGTCTTAATGCTTTCTAAATCAAACTCAAACGATGAGAAAAAACCAAATTCCACCAATTCCATTGCTAGAATTTTGTTATTTAACAAATTATAACAAAACCATTATATTGATTTAGAAGAATTATCACTTTGATTTTCAAATCCAAAAAAAAATCAATATATCATAATGAAAAGTAAAAGACTGTATTGTACAATACTCAAAGCCACACGCAAGGAATGACTCAAATCAAATCATTTTTCTTTTTCTCATTCATATACTAATTGAAACGTTCATTCAAAAGTCTTTAAAAAAAAGACCCAACTTACATAACGGGTCATACAACTAACCAGAGATCCACTAGAAAATAAAAAGAAAAAAGAGAATAGAGTTGCACAACCTCGAATTTAGAACACTGTGCACCAAACACAACTTTATAATTTTCAGATTTTTAAACACTATAACTCAAACGTTATTTTCTGATTTTCAGACTTTCAAACTCCTTAGAACGAACTCTCGAAGTTGTGAATTCAAAGATTATGATTATGAAATGGTGGGCCAAACGTCTCTTACAAGTATAAATTTAAAAAATGTCTTAGTTTTAATTTGAAAAAGTGGTCAAATGTATAATGAGAAGAGAGAAGTTGAAAGAGGTCCACGTGGCAGTTGGGGTGAAGTGTCAGATATATTTGGCAGTTGCCGGTACTGTGTTTTTGAATATTGGGAGGACTGGGGATGTTCAGGTGACATCGTCATGCTCTCTATTGTTTCCCTCTCTCTCTCTTTCAACTTCAATCTCAATCTCAGTCAGTTTTTTTTTTTTTTTTAATAAAATTTTGGTGAGAGAGAGAAAGATAAGATATATATTTTTTTGCAAATCTTTTGCTTACGGGCAAAGTCCCCGCCCGAATTTGCCGCCTTTCGACGGAACGGTGTTTCAGTTTCATGCACAGAGAGAAAGAGACAGTAAGTTTCAAAAACTTTCAACTTTACTTACCATCCAACAGTATCCGTACTGTTGTAATTTACTTTCACAACTACCCACGGTGAAAAAAAAAAACCAAAAAACTCATCGATCTCTGCGAACTCACTCAACCAACAGTTTTTTTTTCACTTTTTAATTATTCCATGAGTTTCGCCATCTTCTGAAACTTATCATCTACTCTCTCTCGGAAATCGGACAACACCATTTCTTTTCGGCCATAATACTCTCACATTGTATTGTACCTACTATAAAATATGTTTTCACAAATAATTTTTCAATATAGTTAATTAGATTTAGACCATACCATACATCACTCGTAAGTAATCAACGTCAATGGATATCCTAGTAGAAGAAAAAAAATAAAATAAAATAAAATCATTGATTGTTTGCTACAGTAGCATCATTTAAGAATGCTGCATAATTCATCCTGTTTGCCTGAGCTGGGTTTGTAAAATAGAACGGAAATAATAGTACTGTTGCGACGGCTGAGAGGGGGAAGTGATGGTGATGGCGTCAGAAGAGGGGGATTTAAGGACTGTAGTGGTAAGAGTGATCACAGTCACCAAAATATATATTTATCAAATCAAATCAAGTGTTTTTCATAGCTCTCAGCTCAGTCAGCCAGTTTTTCTTTTCTTTTTTTTTGTTGGTTTGTTCTGAGTCTGACTGGAATGGTACTTAATACAGTTAGCTCTCTCCTTGGGACCGTCGGATTTAGTCATTGGTTTGCCCAGCTCCCAATCACTGTCTTTCCTTCCCAACTTATAATTCTCAAAAAAAAAAAAAAAAAAAGGTAAGTTTGTTTGTAGAGCCCTATCTGGATTTTTGCCAGTTGGGTTCCTTCTTAGGCCTTTCATTACATTTACACCCCAACACATTTCATCGACGTAAGCACTTTTACTATAATTAAACTTCCCTCTAATTTATTATTCTCACCTCACATCTCTCGCTTTTGTTGTTGTTGTTTTTTATTTATTTATTAAATATACAAAATTATTATTCAACAATGAAATATTAAAAAGAACAATGATAAAACGTAACCTACTTAACATGAATATAATACTATAATAAGCATTTTAACTCATTAAAAAAAATGTAGAATGTTTAATTACATTAATATAAATATCTCTTTGAATTGTTTGTTTGATTTTTTTTTTTTTAGAAATATCTATCAATATTTTTCATTGATATTTCCATAAAATTGAGATATCGATATTTTCATCGAAATCGACATTTTAAAGCCTAATTTTAATTATGTCTTTAAATTTTGAAAATTTTTATTTTTACTTTTAAAATTTGAAAAATTCATTTTGAATTGTTGTCAAAATACTGCAACTCTTATGAAAATTACTTTAAAAAAAACAAATACTTAGACTTCGTTTGATAACTATTTGATTTTTGGTTCTTAGTTTTTGAAAATTGTAATTTTTTTCTCACAACTTCTCTGCAATGGTTTTCATATTCTCTACAATAAATTCCATCTTTCTTCAATAAACTTTTGAGTTCCTAGACAAATTCCAATAACAAAATCGAGTTTTTGAAAATTATTTTTTTAGTTTTCAAACTTGGTTTGCTTTTTGAAAACATGTTTAAAAGTAGATGGAAAAATATGAAAACTCATAGGTTTTAGTATTCATGAGCTTAATTTTCGAAAATGAAATAGTTATTCATAAGCTTAATTTTATGATATTTTGGAAAATCTGGCTTACGTAAAAATATGAATTGAAATCATTCAAATTTCAAATCATTCTACTTCACGTGGTAAAAAAAACAATGAAATTCATTTTAAATTCGGTATAATTTGAAATCACACAAAATCCTAAGCAATGAACCATAGCATAAAAGGTCTAAACATTTGGGAATGGATGAAATGTGGCCAATTTGTAACGACTATGTAAAAATTTGAGTTGAAACAAAAGTAGGGAGGAAAATAATTATTTGAAAGTTAAAAATCACTTTTGTTCTCTAAACTTTTATGGAAGTACGAATTTAGCCTCTGAATTTTTGTTTGTAATAATTAGTTCATATACTTTTAATTTTGTAACAATTTAATCCTTTAACTTTAGTATATAATAATTTAGTCATGTACTTTAAAATTTGTAACGATTTAGTTCTTATTGTGAAAATTATTGTTAAGACTTAATTGGATTTCTTACATAGGTAGACCAATAAACTAATTAGGGACCCAATATATATGTTTATAAGCTACAGAGTCTAAATTATTAAATAACAAAAATCATCATTTGATTTGATGAAAATTTAATGGTAGGGATTAAATTGTTACAAATTTGAAAGTATAGGGATTAGTTACATACCAAAGTTTACTGACTAAATTGTAACAAATTTGAAAGGACACATACTAAATTGTAACAAAAAAAAAAAGTTTATGGACTACATTGTTACTTTCATAAAAGTTTAAGGACTAAAAGTATTTTTCAACCTTCTTTGAATAATGTTTTTGGAAGAGTAAGGCCTTTTCCATCTATTTGTCTAGATTAAGATATCATTTTAATTCACAGTGTCTGAATTTTAGTTTAATTTAATTTTTATAGTTCTAAAAAATTGTAGTTTGGTTCGCTTTGGCTTGGTTTCAAATTGATTCATATAATTTGATTAGATTTGCCAAATTGACTATAAATAGTTTGTTACTTGATTAAAAACCAATGTTCTTTTTTCTCTAAATTTCATTACACTTTGAACTTTCATTGTGGTAGAATAGAAATAGTAGTTAACTATCATGTAAATATACTGAAAAAGATTATCATGTAATAAAAAATGTGTTTCATACATTCAATATATACTAAGAACTTGCAACAATATGAATAATTTATGTCATCATGAATATAATCTCAATAGTTAAGATATATGTATTATTTTCTCTTGATTAGATTGAATGTTGAAATTTTCATTTACACAATCACAAAATTACCAACTTGACTAGACAACAAATAATTTCTGGTACCTACCACCGAGAGTTTGACAAGCAAGAAAGGTAAATGTAGAGAGAGACGAAAAACTTCTTATTTATATATATATATAAAGGTAAATGTAGAGAGAGACGAAAAACTTCTTATATATATATATATATATAAACCTTTCCAAATCTTAGTGAATTATTGCAGCTCAAAATTTATTGTTTCTGATACATTTGCAATGCCTATACATGTGGTTCATTTGTTAGATTTGTCTAAAACGACAAAGACCAAATTGAAACTTCTTAAACTAAGACTGCTAAATGAAAATTTGTAAACTTTGATCTCGTTTGATAACTATTTTATTTTTAATTTTTGATTTTTTAAAATTGTGCTTATTATTATTTTTATCATATTTCTACAATGAATTTTATATTTCTTAAGAAAATATTTGAATTCTTAGTCAAATTCTAAAAACAAAAATAAATTTATGAAAACTATTTCTTTTAATTTTTAAAATTTGGATTGATTTTTAAAAACATATATTAAAAGTAGAAAATAAAGGAAATCTATAGGTGAAATAATTTTATAGACTTCATTTTCAAAAAATTAAAAATAAAAAATCAAATGGTTATCAAACGAGATCAACAATAATTAAATTGAAACTAAACTCAAATCAAAATATCAAAATTAGCCAGACTGACATTTTACCATTTATTTTGTTTGTTTCTTTTTGAGATAAACATTTATTTTATAATTTAAACTTCTTTAAAAAAATCATACCTTCAAAATATATATATATATATATTGGATTTAAACTATATGGTAAAAGTGGAAATATAAACATCTAATTTTTGGTGGAAAAATACATGTGTTTAATAAGTTGAGCAAAGCTCAAGAAAACATTTATTATTTACTATCTCAGACACTTTAGCTCGACACAGTTTTATGAACTCAAAATTTTCCACCTTGGCTTATGCATTTGTATAAAAAACGTTTAGATATTATTCGAAATATGAAAACAGAAGGGGAGGGGAGGGGAGGGTAGGGTAGGGTAATATGTATCAATAAATATAAAGGAGACTGGAGAGAATGATAAAACCTAGCTGTTAATCTAATAGTAGAAGGTAAGGTAATAAATGGCGTTTGGGGACTGAGCCTAGTCTACCAAACTTTATTCTGTACATAATAGCTGCTCCTAAATCTAAATCAGACCTAATTAATTATTGTTAATCATGTTTCCCCCGTGTGCGTGGGCCCATATCTACGTACAAATCCTAATCTTAAATCTTAATCATCAACGTAGACCTCCTTCTGACACCCTGCACCCTTTTCAATGCGTATCATTTCAAATTACCTTTCTTTTTTTTTTTTTTAATTATTTACTTTCCTCATCATAATATCTAACCATCAAATCAATTTTAATGGGCTCACGTGCATCGGTCGTCGTAATGCTTTTTGTCGTCATGGGCTCATAAGCCCAATTCTAGACTATTTTGGGTGGCTCGACCTTATGCTCCGCCGATATACTATAACGGCCTCCTTGCAGAAATGAACTAAGCCCAATTTTGAAAATCATGGGTCTATCTTTTCTAAACCATTCAAGTGGGGATTTGAAACTCCCACATTTAAGGAGGTTAAAATAATATTTCAACCAATTGAGTTATGCTAATCTCATTTATTAAATGAGGGTCTTATTGATAGGGTTTTTCTCCTCAATAGTGAGTTTCAAAATTAGTACAAGGTCTAACAAGTGATTATCAATATTATTTAAGAGAAAATGATGTTACAAAAAACCATTTTCTTTTTTCAGCAATAATGTAGAAATGAAGATTCGAATCTCTAATATTTTGATCAAGGTTATACTATTTTAAACAATTGAGTTATACCTTGATACTATTTAAAGTCACCACTAAATTAAAAGTTTAAATGTGTAGGTTGCTATAAATTTGATCATATAAATTCATATTCTAAACATAGCCTAACTAAATGGAATTAAATTAAGCTCAACCCACCACCACAATCTAATTTTAGGGTTGGGCTTCTGGCTGGTAGTGCCATGGCAAGTCGGTGACTTTATATTAATGATTCTTGTAAGTGTGTGTGGCCGCCGGCGAGCGCCTTTATGCAGAGAACAAAGACCTTTATTACACAAAAAAGGCTTTTAAATTCAGAAACTGCTTCGCCTTCTCTTTAGAATTCGATTCTGTTTAAAGCAAATAGAGCATTTCATCGGTTCTCAAAGCATTGTACAAAGAAAGGGAAAAGACCAAACGCATCCATTTTTCCCCCCTTATATATTAATTATTTATATTTCATAATCAACTAATTGCAAGAGTCCGAGCTAGTCGATTATTATAATACCCTTACAATATTTGAAATTATTAGAAAAATGTTAAATTTACAAATTTAGTCTCTCAACTTTCAGATTTGTGTATATTTGGTCGTTGAACTTTAAAAAGTATATAATAGGTCATTGAACAATTTCAATTTTGTGTCAGACAAATTTTTGAATTTTAAAAAGTGTCTAATAAGTCTTTAAACTTTTAATTTTATGTCCAATATGTCACTGAATTTTCAATTTTGTGTCTAATAATTCATTGATCTATTTGTCCTTTTTTAAAATTCATGGGCTTACTAGACATAAAATTAAAAGTTTAGAATCATATGAGATATAAAATTTAGTTTTATATATAATAAATCAGTTAATCTTTAAAAATTTCTAATATGTCAAGGACTTATTAGACTTTTTTAAAGTTTAGGGATCTATTAGACACAAAACATACAAACTTGAAAGTTCAACGACTAAACTTGTAATTTAAAAAAAAAAAAAAAAAAACAAAGATAATGGCATTTCGAAATAGTTAACTACGAAACTTGGCAACAATATACATTTTATGTGTGATGACTCTTAATGTTGAACGTTTGTTGTCCTGTATTTTAATTTAAATAGATTCCCTTTGGTTCTACGATTCCTCCAAAGTTAAAAGTAAAAGGGACAAAGAAAAGAGTTAAAAAAAAAAAAAAAACGGTCTGCCGCCCACAGCTTTAGGGGAAAATGGTGTGATTATTTAATAAATTATTGATTAAGCTTAAGTTTGAAGGGGAAGGAAAATGATTGTGATTTGTGAATAGAGAAAGGTGGGGAGGGCCCAATCCAGTTGTATGACCGCTGGCTGCACTTGCTTTGATTTAGTTAAAATTCATAATGAAGAATGGGACTTTGGATAATGAAATGTGTTTGGGCAAAACTTTGTGATGTGAATGATTTGCCCACCCTATCGTTTCCTTTTGTTGGCATACACAAAAACTTGTGTGCTTAATTATTATCCACACACATTTTACATCTTTTACTCATATAAATATTGATAACGATGCACTTTTTATACCTATCTTGTCTCAATTATAAAACAATTAGATTGAAACTGACCACTTTTTAAGCAAGAAAATGACCATCTTAGTAAGAACATTTCATGAAAGAAAATTTATAATCTTAATGTCATCTTGATCATCAAAATGAACTTTGAAAGATTAAAATTTTGTTCACAATTAACTCCACAACTATCTAGAGGGGAGGAGAGATTTTTGAAAAGAGGTATGTTAATAGGGAAAAGGAAAAAGGGATTAAAAGAGACAAGCTATTGATTGCTTAAAATAAAGGATAATGTTGTATATTCATATGAGAAAAAGTTTGATATTCTACTTTTATTGAGGAGTGGCTTAAAAGTATTTAACTCCTAAAAAGGTTCTATTTTTGTCAATTACCCTAAAATAATTTCTATATATGGAGTGCTATATAACTAACCATCGCTCACATTCATGAAAATAGATCAAATCTTAAATTGTTATACACATGTAAATGAGTCTAATTTGGAAATGAATAAAATATCCCATATCAAGCAAAAGGAAAAAAAATTGTAGTCGCCGACGTGTCGTTCTTCTGGATACGTACTATCCGACGTGTCACATTGATTCTGACTAGCACGTTAATTTGAACAAATGGGACCCACATTTCTAACTGTTAATTAATTGAAGTGAGAAATTTTCAATACCATCAACGGTCCACATTTGATGACATTATATATAATATAATACACATTTTTTGTTTTCTTCTTAAATCCATTTGCAAAGTCCTTTTTTAAGTCCTGAGTTACTCAATTTTCTCACTCGTTACTCACTTTTCTCACTCTGTCCAATGGATTTCCCTCTCTGCTTTCTTCTTCTTCTTCTTCCCTTCGCTTTCTCCATCATCCCCACGCGTGCCGACCTCCCCGGCACGTGGGAGCTTCTCGTTCCCAACGCCGGCATCGCCTCCATGCACACTGCCGTCACAAGGTTCAACACCGTCGTCCTCTTAGACCGGACCAACATCGGCCCATCTCGCAAAATGCTCCGAAAAGGCCATTGTCGCAACGACCGATACGACGTCGTTCTCAAGCACGACTGCTACGCCCATTCCGTCGTCCTCGACCTTCAAACCAACCAAATCCGTCCCTTAACCATCCTCACCGACACATGGTGCTCCTCTGGCCAATTCCTCCCAGACGGCACTCTCTTACACACCGGCGGCGACATCGACGGCCTCAGAAAGTTCCGAAAACTCCAACCCTGCGAACCCAATGGCGCTTGTGACTGGATTGAGCTCTCGGAACCCGAATTAGCCGATGGGAGATGGTACGCTACGAATCAGATTTTACCAGACGGTTCGGTGATAATCGTCGGCGGCAGAGGAGCCAACACCGTCGAGTATTATCCGCCGAGGAAAAATGGGGCGGTGAATTTCCCTTTCTTGGCTGACGTGGAGGACGGCCAGATGGATAATTTATACCCTTATGTTCATCTTCTTCCAAATGGGCATCTCTTCATTTTCGCGAATAACAGAGCCGTTTTGTACGATCATGAAAATAATAAAGTGGTGAGGGATTATCCCCCGTTGGATGGTGGGCCGAGGAATTACCCATCTGCTGGATCGTCTGTTATGCTCGCTCTCCAAGGCGATCATTCAAATGCCGTGATCGTGATTTGCGGGGGCGCTCAATACGGTGCGTTCATTGAGAGAAGTACCGACACTCCGGCTCACGGAAGCTGTGGGCGAATTGAAGCCACCGGTTCCAACCCAGTTTGGGAAATGGAGGATATGCCGTTTGGGAGAATCATGGGGGATATGGTGATGCTTCCGACCGGCGATGTGGTGGTTATTAACGGAGCTCAAGCGGGCACTCAAGGTTTTGAACAGGCTTCGAACCCGTGTCTACATCCGCTTCTGTATAGACCTGACCAACCGGCCGGGTTGCGGTTCATGACGTTGAACCCGGGAACGGTTCCGAGAATGTACCACTCCACGGCCAATTTGATTCCCGATGGAAGAATTTTGATTGCTGGCAGTAATCCTCATTATTTTTATAAATTCAATGCGGAATTTCCGACGGAGTTAAGAATCGAAGCGTTCTCGCCGGAGTATTTATCGGCCGACAAAGCGAATATTCGGCCCGTTATTGAGAATATGCCGGAGACGGTGCGTTACGGCGCCTTTTTTGACGTGGTGGTGTCGGTTCAACTACCTGTAGTGGGGATTGTGGAAGTGAATTTGGCGAGTGCGCCTTTTGCTACGCATTCGTTTTCTCAAGGTCAACGATTGGTCAAATTGGCCGTTACGGCGAGCGTTCCCGACGGCGATGGGCGGTACCGGGTCGGGTGTACTGCTCCGGCGAACGGAATGGTGGCTCCGCCTGGTTATTACATGGCGTTTGCAGTCAATCAGGGCGTGCCAAGTGTCGCGCGCTGGATTCATCTATCGCCTCAATGATTTATTAACGATTTTTGTTTTTGTTTTTTGTTTATTTCTTCAAAAGTGGATGTGAAAATGGATTCTCCAATTGTCATTAAGATCGGGGAACGGAATAACAAATGTAAAAAAAAAAAAAGAAAATGTAAGTTGTTCACCCTATTTAATATATATCGCCACAGATGTTCAATTTCTCTCCTTGACTGTGTGTTCTTTCATCAAATTTGAAAATGAAAATATTTAGCCCCATTTGATAATCATTTAAAGATTGTTTGGAGCGTGAATCTCATTTGATAATCATTTAAGGATTGTTTGGGGTGTGAATTATAATAGTCTGTAGAGTGCTCTATATTTCAAACACAGACTATTATAACTCAGCATTCTAAATACAAATTGTATAACTCTACAGATTATTATAACCCAAAGATTATTATAATCCAGACTATTATAACTCACTCAGTGCTCTAAACAACCTCTTAATTTTTTGTTTTTAAAAATTAAGCCTATACATACTACTTCCACTTATAAGTTTTCTTATTTTATAATTTCTTTTTACCTATGTTTTAAAAAAACCAACCCAAGTTATGAAAATTAAACAAAATAGTTTTCAAAAACTTGTTTTTTGTTTTTTAAATTTGATTAAGAATTCAAATATTTTCTTAAGAAAGATGAAAGCCATCTTAGAGAAATAATGAGAAAATAAGTTTTTAAAAACTAAAAATAGAAAATCAAATGGTTATCGAACGGAGCATTGTTTACTAGGAGCAAAAGTTTATGTGTAGCTACTCAAATGTGTAGCATAATGGCATATATATATATATATATTTTATTATATAATTTTTATAAATCCCTTTCTTCCTTTTTTTTTTCTTTTTCTTCTTAGTTTTTTCCATGCTTTTTGGTTTTCTTCCCTCTTTTATATTTTTCATATATGCATGAGATCAGTTCATAATTAATTTTTAATCAATTATACACCCAATTGAACATAATTATATATTTAGTGTAATTATTTTCTTCATGAATTTGATCAATTGTATACCTAGCTAATTAAATATATTTTTATATTTTTACTATTATCATCAAAAGCCAAATCTAGCCATAACTATTTAAAATCTAACGTCAATCGACCAATCCACTCTACAAAAATCAGATGTTTTAATCCACACACTCTAAATTACAAGACATTTCATTACTAGTTAATTAAAAGTAGGAACTATATCTATATTTATAAATTTCAAAGTAAATATATTTAGTTATTCAAATGATTATTTTTTCAATTAAGAAAAATTATTATTGTTATTTTAAGCCTTCAATTTTCAATTCATTAGTTATGAGAATTTAGGATGTGTGGGTCGATTGACGTTAGATTTTAAATAATTGTTGTTAGATTTGACTTTTGATAATAATAGTAAAAATATATAAATATCTAATTAGGTGTATAATTGATTAAAAAAAAAAATTCTAGATTGATATATGATGCATAACTTAAAAAGCTAAAAAAGATAAAATAGAAAAAAAAAACTAAAAAAGCAGAAAAAAAAAAGAACAAAAAATTGAAATTAAAAAAAGCCATGCGACACAATGAGATTGTGCTGGATGGTTGGGTTGCAAAACTTACTTGACGTAAGTTTTGCTCATTTACTAATAGGTCAACAGAAATTTTTTGCTTACTACCGTAAGTTCTTGACAAGTAAAAGAGGGAGATATAGAAAGTGATAAAAGATATACTTTTTTTCTGAAAAATAAATAATCGTTTAATATCTAGGGGTGGTCAAAATTTAAAGGTCTGTTTGATAATCATTTAGTTTTTAAAATTGTGCTTGTTTTCTCACAATTTTTCTATAATGGTTTTCATCTTCTCTACAATGGTTTTCATATTTCTTAATGAAACATTTGATTTTCTAGCCAAATTTCAAAAACATAAACAAGTTTTTGAAAACTATTTTTTTTTTAGTTTTTAAAACATAACTTGATTTTTGAAAACATATCTAAAAAGTAGATAAAATAACATGAAAACTCATAAGTGAAAGTAGTATTTATAGGTTTAATTTGCAAAAAATAAAAACTAAATGGTTATCGAACGAGGCCTAAGAATGTTAGATTTTGACGGGTCAAGGGTGAACGTTCTTCTTTTCACATACAAGATACTTTTTTGTTTTTGTCAACTAGGCTCAACATGACGCAACTAGTTAAGACATTGTAACTTTGACAACTACATATTATTAAACTAAAAAAAAGAAAAAAGGAAACTAGTTTTTTGTTTCACTCCCATTTTATTAGACTCTTATATAGGTTGGTTTTTGAATTTTAAAAGTATTAATAAGTCTTTAAACTTTCAATTCTATATATAATAGGTAGATCACATACTTGAAAATTTTAAAATTAATTGATCTATTAGACATAAAATTGAATTTTTGTGTCTAATAAAACCATAAACTTTCAATTTAGAGTCTAATAGATCCATGAATTTTAAAAAATGTCGAGTATGTCAAAGAACTATTAAACACAAAATAAAAAATTTAAGAACCTATTAAATGCAAAATTTAAAGTTTTAAGGATTTAATACTTTTAAAAGTCTATTCATGTTAGACACTTTTTAAAGTTTAGAAAATTATTAGATACAAATTTAATAGTATATGGACTAAACTTATAATTTAACCGACTTAAACACGTGTATAAAGGGGAAATTACATACATATGGATAAATGAGCAAAACCTAATAATTTCCACATACACAAATATTCAAAAAAAAAAAAAAAGTAAACTTTTCTGACAATAAAAGCTGCTAATTAAAAGCCACCGATGATAGGGAATATTTTTCAAACCGCCGAACTTGCATCTCGGCCATTGCAGTCCGCGTCGCCGTCGTAGCAATCAGCCACCGTCGTCCTCTGCACAGATTTATACGTATACCGCCGAGCAAAGAACACATAAACACACATATTAACAGCCACAATTCCCGCAATTAGCCAATAGAAATGATCCAAACGGCTGCTGTTCAAATCCTCCCCAAACCAACTCTTCCCGCCACTCTTCTTGGTGATCCGATCCACAACTGTAATCAACAAGCTGCTCACAAAATTAGCAGCCCCATTAACGCTCAAATAAAAAGCTATCCCAAGGCTTCTCATGGAATCAGGAACTTGATCGTAAAAGTACTCTTGCAGCCCCACCAGAGCAAACCCATCTGCAATTCCAATGATCAAAAACTGTGGGGCCACCCAGAACACGCTCATCCCACTGGACCCTTTTGTTGGGCTATCTTTTACCACGCCGAGTCGTTTTCGCTCGACGAGGGCCGCGACCGCCATCGTCGTGAAAGAGAAAATCATTCCGATTCCGATCCTTTGGAGAATGCTTATGCCTCGCTCGTTGCCTGTGGTTTTTCGGAGGATCGGAACGAGTAGCTTGTCGTAGATGGCGACGGAGATGATCATGCCGGCTGCAGCCAGACAGTACATAGAGGATGCCGGGATTATGAAGCTGTTTCCGATTTTTCTGTCGAGTGTTCCGCTTTGTTTAACGAAGAATGTGGATGCTTGTGCCACGCAGATTCCAAATGGTAAAGAAGCTATCCAAATTGGGATCATGTTTAGAACTAGCTTCAATTCCTCAACTCTTGTAACGGTTGCAAGCCTCCATGGACCTTGTTTCCCAGCTGAATTATTAATGCCTGTCTCCTCAATGATCGCGGCTTTGTCCAAAAATCTGTACATGCATTTTTAATATTTTGGTTTAGCCCAGATGATATAATTTCTAATTGAACAAAAAAGTAGAATGCTTTTGCATAAATTGAACAACAATATTGCCATGTTCTACCATCACTAAATTTAGTCGAATGTCTTTTTCTTTTGATGAAAACATAAAAGTCTCTCCTTTCTCTCCCTCCCTACGTTTCTTTCTCTAACTCCCATTTGTCGAAATTTTAGCGGTTGACACCAGGAGACAACATGAAATTATGACTGTCCAACTAGTAAGAAAACATTGTCTTACATCAAAATAAGGAAGCATGCCAATTTTACCCCTTCGACCCCAACGAGTTAATTTTACTTATAAACTTTGAATTTCATCTAATTAACTCACTCAAGTAGCTTTAGGGTAAAAGTTGAATTTTGCATAAATTAAAGACCATCACTTTCTTATTAATTCTATCCACTACTAAAGTTTTGGTCCATGTTTACTTTTATAAAGAAAAAAGTCGTTCTTCTCTTTGTATCGCCCTTTCCCACTCCCATAGATTAAAGAGTAGATTGCAAGATCCAACAGAAAATTCTTGCTATCCAGTCAATATGGAAGTATTGTTATAGAGAAAACTCCAATTTTTACCTTCCCGTTTCAACAAACCTCAACTTTTTAATTTCATCAAAATTAACACTTTCGAGGAGTTGGGGGTGAGAACTTACTTGAGCTTCTTTGTGTGGGACAAGGGCCTCCCATGAAACTTGTCAGTAGTTTGAACTTCATAGAGGTGAGAAGAATGTGAAGGATAAGGCAAATTTCTCTTCCTAAAAGCAGCCACAAAAACCTGCAAGAGAGGAGTTAAAGGGCTTCCTAAAGGAGCCCTGAACCGATAAACCGGCCTTCCAAGGAGGAAGATTGCGAGAGATACGACCATAACCGATGTGAGAATCACGCCAGACATGCCCCAGCCAACATGTTCTTGAACGTACACGATTAAGGTCACTCCAAATATGACACCGGCACAAAGGCCAGAGTTCCACCAGTTGAAAAACGACATCTTTTGCTTTCTTTCCTCTGCGTGGTCGTCGTCGAACTGGTCGGCCCCGAAACTCTCCAGAGATGGTTTGTGCCCTCCGGTTCCGACGGAGATGAGGTAGATTGCTGTGAAGAACAAGATTTCATGGAGTTTTCTGGGCTCGTCGCACGTTTCGCCGTCGCAGGCCTTCAAGCTTGGTACTAGAGTGGACATTGTCAGCAGAGACAGGCCCTGTTTTTCACACCCACACATGATAAAATCTTAAGCCAATGTCATAGGTTAAGATTAGGAATAAAATATAAGTCTTTTTTTAACCTATCATACTTTTGCGTGTAATGGTGATTTAAACACTGCATTAGAGAAACATTAGCTTAAGTTTTTGGGTTTGATAGAGATTTAATGTGACATTAGAGAAATAGACCATGTGTATTAATTTCAAATTTAAATATTATTAGTTTTTGAACTTTCAAATTTATTTTAATTCAATTCATTATAGACTATTTTAGATCCTAAACACTCAAAAAGTAATTATTTTAGTATTTGAACTTTCAAAATGTCTATTTTAATTCATGAACTTTAAAAATTAAAATAACATTTTGGTCCTTACACTTTGGATTTTATTTCATTTTATCTCATGTATTTTCAAATGTTCAAATTTAGTTTCCGTACTTTCAAAAAATCTTAAAAATAGTCATTTGATGTTAATTTGTATCAAAATGATATTTTAACCACTTTAAAACTAGCAATTTTAATTTTGCTATATCTTTTTTTTTTCCATTTAAATTCACTTGCACAAATATTCACCTCCATTTCATGTAGTTTGAATATATACACACACACTCATGTTGACATGTCAGTACAGAAGTTTGAAGCCATATTTATCAAATTTTTAATAACAAAATAAAAATACGGACCAAAATAATTTTTTAAAAAACTTCCATGACTAAAGCTAAAGTACACATTTAAAAAGTTTAAAGACTAAAAATGAAGGTTTTGAACATGATTTAGAGACCAAAATAAAATAATTTTAAAAGTTAATGAAGTATAAAATGATATCTAAACCTAATTTTGTAAAAAGAAAAAAAGGTAAATTTAGCATAACCCATATCAAGCTAAAAAAAATATATTACCAAGAGGTAGACGATGGTTGAAGCGAGGACAGCGGAGAAACGACCCAAATAAGCATCGGCCAAGAACCCACCAAGCAAAGGCATCAAAGTGGTGACACCAGTCCAATAATTCACATTTCTAGCCGCTGTTTTCAGGTCCTGTCGTATCACCCTTGTGAGATATATGATCAAACTCGTCGCTATTCCAAAGTAACTCAGCCTCTCACTGAACTCAATGGCTGCAAATAAGAAGCAAAAACAAAACAAAACTTTAGAAATGGGGTACAGGAAAAGAAGAAGAATAATGGAATAATGTTCACAAAGTTGAGAACAAGAGGCCTTTTTTTTTTCCTTCAAGTGAAACACAGTAATTTATGTCCATTTTGATTTGATTCAACACCTTTTAACATATGGTCCATATATATTTAGGCCAAGTCAGCTGTTTAATTATTGCTTATTATTGTGTTTTGATTAGTAATAAACATTGAGCCCATAGGCCATAGCTTACTATTCATTTGATTGAACTCGCCCGGTCGGAATCGGAACGTATTGCTTTCAAAAGTTAACTTTATGTCATGGCTTGGCTACCTTAGTTTTTCGAGAAATTATTGTTTTTTCAAAGTTCCTCTCACTTTTGTTTTGAGTGGTTAAAAAAATAGAGAAAAGTTATGACGTGATGTATTAAAATCTAATCGCTAGTCATATCCAAGATTCTTCTGATAAAAGATAGAAAAAAGATTATATATATATATATATATATGTATATACTTTTAATTTAAATGCTTTGATCCAATATATTTCTCTTTCTCCACCTAAATAATTAAGTAAATAAGCAAATAATATTTTACTCTTTTCTACTGTACAAGAAATAAAATTTACCTCCTCATCAGTTGGCTATTAAATTTTTGACAGTTATTTATCCAGTTTAGAATGAGAAGAAAAAAAATCTTGATTCTCTCCATTTTTTGCATTTATCTTTCTTAGTTGTAAAAAACACAATGTTTATCCTAAGAATATTTTAGGACTTTAAAAACAGTTTAAAAAAAAAAAAAAAAGGACAGCAGAACAATCCTTACACTTTTTCTTAATTATGATTAGCTTCATTAATTAATTATAGCCTTCTTCTAAATCAAGAATTTTTCCTCTCAAAAGAGAGAAAAAAAAAACCCAACTTCGTACGGTGCGAAGCAAAAAGGCAAACGAATTGGGGTTCTCTTCGTTGCTGCATAATCTTACTGTATTACAAAGAAAAGAGGATATTATAAAATAAAAGAACGAAGATCAAAAAGAAACATAGAAAAACAGTCATTTGGAAAGCATGCTTCCAAGAATTCCACTTCAGATAAAATATAATAATACAACAAACTAATGAACACGAATTTCAGACAACTTTTGATCCAATAAAATTAAAGAAATTTATTTGTTTGATATGATAAATGAAAAAGCAAAGCTTTGAACTAAAATATTCACTCAGATTATGCAAGAAAAACCAGAACCCAATAAAAGAAACAAAGCAGCTAAGAAAGAGGTTAATTATATTCTTAAGAAAGATATAATAGCTTAGGCATTACGTGGAGTTAAATAAAAAAAAAAAATTATATATTGAAATAAATTGGTTACCGATGATGAAGAGGGAAGCTTTCCAGACGCCGGTGGAAGCTCGAAGAGGAAGCCTTCCTTTATGATCAACAGAAGAATCATAAACCAACTTTTCATCATCCCTTTGCTTTTCCTTCTCTGTTTGCATCTTCTTGATCAGTTTGGGGTTTGAGACAGGGAATAATTAATAAAGGGAAGGAAAAAAAGGGTTTGCTTTTGGTTTTTTTTTTTTTTTTTGTTTCTCTCTGATCTTCTGTCTTGTGAAGGATTTAGAGTGAGAAAAAAGCAAGTGGAGATGGGTGAGGAAGGATTGGGTTTGGACTTCCTTAAATAGGGATCTCAAATCTGTACTACACAGCCTTTGAGTTTTGACTCTGTTGCATGTTGCAATTATTGTTAAGTGGACTATATGTGAAAAATACATTTTTATGCTCTATAACTTGAAATTTTGACACCCAACGCTCTATTTAATTTCATCACATTTGTTTTTGGCAAAATATACACAATAATCCCAAATCTTTTGGATAATTCTCAATTTTGTTTATATATCTTTTAAAATTCTCAATTTTATCTTGTTTTTAAAAGTCTGGACTAGAAAGTTTCTTAAGAAAAAACTGATGGAACATGACATTAGGGTTCTATTCGATAACGCTATTTTGTTTTTGGAAATTAAACTTATAAACACTACTTCTACGTATAGTTTTATTGTTTTTATTGCCTACTTTTTAAAAGCATTTTTAAAAACCAAGTCCAAATTTTGAAACAAACATATTTGTCAAAAATCAAAAAACTTGGGCCTTAATTATTGTTTTTTTTAAAAAACATTTTGAATAGACAGACATATCACTCAAATACTATTTAACACATGAGATCCTTATCCTCAAAATCCAAGTGACATACCAATATGTCCAAATATGTTAATAAAACAATAATTTAATGAGACATAAGTCTTTTGTTAACCATTTTTGACAAATTATTTTTCAAAATGACCTAGTATGTTCAATATATTAAGGGTAAAATTAAAAATTTTAAAAGATTAAGAGACCAAATTGAAAATTGCAATTGCCTAGATTAGAGACCATTTAATATATTTAACCCAACTTTTTTTAAATTTTTTTTATTATTATTGATTCTCGCATTTTTCTTTGTCCTTTTTTTTAATATATAATTTAAGTAAAAACTTTAGAAGCTACATATTTTGCTAATAGAAATTTAAGATTTAGCAAGATTTTTAAACTTGTATGGAGTGTAAATAAAATTTCAGGACTGAACCACAAATGTCATTTTAAAAAGGAATAGTGTTCAATATGCCGTTTTTTTTTGGTGGGGGACCATGCCATAAACATGTAGCCTTGGACTTTTAATTTGTTTGGGCAAGAGATGGCTAGCCCCCATATTCCAACCAAAAAAATAGACCGAGACAAAAAATTATCCACCTCATATTTCATTTCATTATTATTTCATCATTGTGCCGAATTACTATTATTTGATCCTTCTGCCGACTTTGGGATAAAGTTTGAAAAGATTTTAAGACCTTTTGGGTTTAAATCTCGTCTAAATTAACTGTACTTCATTTTTTTTTTCGTATTTAAACTTTAAAAATAACTATTTTAGGCCATATAAACTTTAGAATATAACTATTTTTATTCCTAAACTTCTTAAATGTATATTAATAAAAACCCCGTTTAATAATTATTTAATTTTTTTATTTTTAGTATTTGATTTTTGAAAATAAAGCTTATAAAACACTATTACCTTGAGTTTTCTTTGTTTTGTTATCTACCTTTTACAAATGTTTTTAAAATTCAGGCAAAGTTTTGAAAATTAAAAAGTATAGTTTTCAAAAATTTATTTTTGTTTTAGGAATTTGGGGAAGAATTTAAATGTTCCCATATAAGAGATAACACTATTGTAAAGAAATTATAAAGAAACAAAAAAAATTTAACAAAAAAAAAAACAAAATTGTCATAAAAAAGACAATTATTTAACTTTTAAAAGTACAACTATGTTAGCAATTTCTATTATTCTACCACTTCATATTCCCTTCAACCAACCTATATCTCTAATACAACTCACGTCAGCATATATATATATATATATTAAAAGTCATGTATGTTATCCATCACCGTGAGAATCTAAAATAGGTTTTTTAAAAAAAGTTTAAAAGACTAAAATAAACCTTTTGAAAGTTTAAGAAAAAAATGAAAAAGGTTAAAAATTTAGAAACTAAAATAAATCTAGTGAAAATTGATGAGCTAGTATAGAATATTTCTAAAAGTTTAAGAATCAAAATGAAAATTAAAACTTTACTTTTAAATATGACATTTTTTGTATAAATACTAAAAAAACTAATTTAAATGCTTCTTCTAAAACTACTACAGTTTTTTAGAATTTAAATTTTAAATTTTAATATGTATCTAAATATCATAAAAAAAAAAAAAACACTTCTAATGGATTTAAAAAAAACACATTTCTTCATTTCAAAGGTTGTACCAAACTTGTTCTTGTTCAGCTTTTAAATTGTCAAATACTTAAAAATGTGTTTTGCATCCCCCCTTTTGTTTTCCACCACATCACTCATATTCGATAGAATCACATCACCCTTTTCCTAACAATATTGTTCTCTATAGTATTTTTGTATTGTAAGTTTTCAAAAAAAAAAAAAAAAAAGAAAAAAGAAAAAAGAAAAAAAAATTGTATTGTAATTCAATCGTCACGTTTTGGTAATTACTAAAATAATCAATAATCAATTTAATATTTCTATTCTTAATTGAATTATTACTATAACCTATCATTTTAGTCTTGAGCAGCCGCCAATAAATTTATCTCAACTTTCCATATTTCATCATCAGATGTAAATCTATTGTCAAACAATTGGAAAGTCTAGGCCCGTTTGTGATAATTATTTGATTTTTTATTTTTAAATTTTAAAAAATTAAGCCTATAAATACTACTTTCTCTTATGAATTTTCTTTTTTTATTATCTATTTTTTCAGTATGTTTTATCAAAAATTAAGCCAAATTTTGAAAACTAAAAAAATTAATTTTAAAAAATTTGTTTTTAGTTTTAAAATTTGACTTAATATTTCTTAGTAAAAATTTCATTGTAGAAAAATGACGAGGAAACAAATAGAAATTTCAATAACAAAAAACCAAAATCGAATGGTTATGGACCTTAATTTTTTATTTTTTGAAATTAATAAATTGTTATTGACCTTTGAAAGTAAGTTTAATATATAAAATATTTTTGGGCATTAATTGGTCAACCCTAAATTGGTGGGAAAAGACAATTTAGATTATTAATTTAAACGATAATTGAGTGTCAAGGAAATGTTGTGTGCGGCCCAGTATGAAAATATGACGAATATAATCGAATGGGAAATGGACCATTTTCTTGTCTCCATCATAAAATATGGGAAATAATTTCTTTATGAACCATGCAATCACATGTTAAATGAGATAACACCCAGTTTGAACATATTGTCGCAGAGATTCCACTTTTCATTAGAATTTTGTTTTAGAAACGGAATTAAGAAAAGTATGAAGCTTTGAACTCTTAATGAATTATACTAGAGGCCTAAACCCTAGTCTAATAATTAAGATTCCGACCTTGAATGAAATAGTACTTTAAATTAATTGTTAATCAATTCATCGTATGTTTGGATTAATTTTGTAATTGATTATAGAGTACAAAAATATTTTTTAAGAATATAGAATGTTTAACAATAAAAAAACAATCAATTTTGAAATAATTAAATTGGTGAATAATAATTTTTTTCAATGATGAGTTTAAAGGTGATTATAAAAAAAGAAGTGATTTTGAAGTGTTTCCTGACCAATCACTTTAGGAGCTGTTTGAGGCAGGGAGTAGGAGTTATTAAACCTGGAGCTGTTTAGTATGGAGAGTTATGAAATCTGTGTTTGGAATGTAGAGTTGTTTAATCTAGATAGTTAATTGGTCTGGAAAGTAATGAAATATGTGTTTGGAGTGTAGAGTCGTTTCGTCTGGAGTTATGAAGTTTGTGTTTTGGGTGCAGAGTTGTAAAACCTAAATTTATGAAGTCTAAGTTTATATTAGCTGTTTTTTTTAATATATTTTTTTCTACAATTTTTCAAAGTTTCATTAAAAAGGATTTGTTTCCATAAATTCTAAGATTGAGATTTTTTGTTTTTATTAATTTATGTATATTTTACAAATTTCTTTAAAGAAAAAAAAAGAATTTTGGCGAAAATATCCCATTTTCTTTTTTCAATATTTCTCACATTAATTATTAATTTGTCTTGGATAATTTTCAAATAAAAGAAAGCTTTACAATAATTTTTTAAATATTACATGTGATTTGGAAAGATTTCTGTTGTTGTCAAATTTTGGACAAGAGAAATCTCACATGATCTCCACGTGACAACGACGGTGAATTTGTATTCTTGGGGAAAAAGCGCGACCTACAAGACAAGAAAAACTTGGACACTGGTGTGGTGTAGGCCACACAGGTTTCGATGCTTAAGTCAGAGAGGATTTAGAGAGAATTTAGGAGTTCTATGAGAGTTTTGGAGGCTGAAATAAACTTACCTTGCTCTCCCCTGAAGAGAGAGATTAAATACCTTTCTTCCTAGAGTTTTCGTAGGTTTCCGTCGTCGAATGGGAAATGAAAGGACCAAAAGGGCTGGATCGGGGGTACACAAGCCATGAGGGACCGAGGTAAGACCCAAAAGTGGGCCTTGCCATGTGGTTGGCCTTGGCCTCGATCGAGGCCTATCCGAGGTCGATCACGACCCAAGCCCGTTTTTGCGTCCTTTCTCGTCCTGGACCGGTCTCCTATCGGTTTCAGTTCGTTTTGACTTCATATTGGACTCATTTTCTCGTTTGACACTTTGTTGTAGCCCTTTAGCCAACCTATTCTTGTTGGTCCAACTTCACCCATAACATTAGCCCCTCACTCCTTAGTTAGGATTCGAGATTATGAGCGTGTGAAGTAATTGCATGGAGCCTGACTTGGGAGTAGCCTATTAAGTTTTGGAGTCATTGTTGACATTTCGAGGTATGTCTCGAATTCTCTCTAGTTATTGCTGTCCATCTTTGTGAGGATATTCAGTCTCCTAGAGTGTTGGTTTCTCTATTTTTTCGTAGGAATTTTAGGGTTCCATGACGCTTACCTTGCGTCTCGGTTTCTCCATTTTCCTATAAGAATTTTAGGGTTTTGTGACGCTTATCTTGCGTCTCAAATCATCCTCAAGATCGTCGTCTAACCTCGTAGGGAACATTTCAATCTTTCTTGGGGGCTAAGACTCTCCTCTAGATTTACTATCTGTGCCGTTTTCCTAGAGAGAATATGTAAATTCGAGGGCGTCCTTAAGTTTAAGTGGGATTGCCATCAAACCTCGTAGGGACTATTTTGGACTTTTCGACCTCTCGTAGGACGAAATTTTGGCCATTTAGTAGCCGTGTAGCTTCATGACCTCATGTTGGAGGGAATTATTGGCTATTCAGTAGTCTCGTAGCTTCTCGCTTTTCGTAAGCATTTTATGAACAACTGTAGCTTCATTTCAGATAGATCCTGGGAGAGGAGAAGAGAAAAATGAAAAGTGGAGGGCATTGAGGAGAAGAAGACCATACCCGGACACGTTTTACACGTGTCTGGTTTGCCAAACTGGACTGGTTTAGTCAGCCTCGACCTGACCGAGGCCGAGGCGTGCAGGCCTGCCTCCTAAAGTGCTTGACGCATGCTAGTAGGCCTGCCGTGCACAAGTCACGGGTCTCCTCGGCCAAGTTAATTTCATTTTTTTTATTTAATTTAAATTTGAATTCAAAATTTGAATTTCAAATCCAAAATTTCCTCCAATTTCTCCTCATCCTTCTTCTATAAATAGGAGCTCATTTCTCCACATTCTCACACGATTCTCATCTTCTTATTCTCTCTTTAAGGTAGCTTGTTGTTATGATACTCTTATACTTTTTTGTCCTTTTCAGTTCCCATTGAATTTCGTCGTCCAGCTGCTACTCGAGCATTTGTGAGAGCTGTGAGGAGTTTAGAAGCTCTATCTCGTCTCGGTCTTTCACTTGAGAGTCAAGAGAATATAGTCGAAATTGGTTTTGCTCCATCCTATCTTCCTGAAGGTTGGATTTAAATTAAGACTCTTCTCTTGGTTGATGTGCTAGAAAGAGCTCGGTCTCGACCATGGTGGTCGGCCTTGGGCACTATGTTTCAGCTTCAACGCCAGCTTCATGTGTTTTCTATAACTCATGATTTTGTTGCTTCGTTTTTTAGATATGCCTACATTGTATGCTTCCTTTTAGAAAGATCCATATGCCTTCCTAGAGTCAAATGATTCTAATGGGAGTAGAGGAGGTGATATAAATGAGGGCTAGTCTATTTTCTGTTTTGTATTTTGCTTGTCCCTTTTTATCTTTTCAATCTCAATGTAAGACTTTACTTTGCTATTCAATGAAAGTTTAACTTCTATTTACCTTCCTTGTTTCTCTTTAATGAATTTTACTTCAAAAAGATGAACTCTGACAAATAGAATTACTCAAGCCTTACTAAATAAGATAAATCGATAAAGGGGTCCCTCATTCATGCACTCAACTACAAAACCAAAAGAAATCACTTACTTGCAATGTGCTCGCCCTCGACCTATGGGGTTGGCCTCGACTTATATGGGATTTCTGACTTTTCTGGTTAGTTCTGTGTAGCTTCTGAAGGAGCGGTCTACAATCATCCAATGATCCCTCAGAGCAGATTTTACAGCAGGCCTCTCGACCCTCGCCAACCTCATAGGACGTGTTGGGGTAAGAGCAGTTGCTTCGATTGTGCACTCGCTTCCGAGCTCTCACAACTCGAGAACCCCCAATCACGCAGCGACCCTGTCTCTACAGGATAACTAACCAGCTCTGATACCAATTGAAGGAGCAGTATACAATCATCCAATGATCCCTCAGAGCAGATTTTACAGCAGGCCTCTCGACCCTCGCCAACCTCATAGGACGTGTTGAGGTAAGAGCAGTTGCTTCGATTGTGCACTCGCTTCCGAGCTCTCACAACTCGAGAACCCCCAATCACGCAGCGACCCTGTCTCTACAGGATAACTAACTAGCTCTGATACCAATTGATGGAGTGAATATTAAGAATGCGGAAGCAATTTTGGATCTTAAGCACTCTAATTTGATCAATTTTATCAAACAAAAACACATGCTCAAAACTGGAAAAACAGAGAATAAGAACACAAACCTTGTAGCTCAATATTCTCTTAATCCGTGGGCTTTCTTTGAACACAAACGAGTTGTGGACCTCCTCTAGAGTATTCCCTACTATCCTCAGGCCTTGGAACAGATTGTGGGATCTTTGATTGAGAGAATTTGGGAGAAGAATGAGTAAAGGTCTTAAACAAATAGCTAGAGAATTTTCTTCAAAAATCTCTTTTTTACTAACACTCTCTTTCCCATTGTGTTTCTTCTCTATTTGTAGAAAACCACAAGCTTAGTGAAGAAGCCAATTGAAAGAAGATAAGCTTCAAACAAGAAGCTTAGTGAAGAAGCCAATTGAAAGAAGCTTAGTCATGAAGTTATGAATTTGGTCCATATTTCATTTCCAAATGAATTTGAATTATCTTTTAATTTTAATTCAAAATTAATATAAAATTAATTTTAAATTAAAATCAATTTATAATTAATTAAACAATTTAATTAATTTTAAATAAATATTTAATTTAATATCAAATATCAAATTAAATAATTGGACCAATCCCAATTTCTCAAAACGAACGTTCGAACATGAATCCCTATTCATGTTTTAAACCGAACCAATATTTAAATCATATTTAAATATTTCCAACACTTCTTTATTGTAGTTTAATTCATAATTAAGCTATGATACGTTAAGTATATCGCATATAATTAACTTTTTCTACCAAATTCGAATTTGAACAATTCAAATTCTTTTCTCTCAAATTGTTACAAGGCATAGTCCTAGCTAGTAAGGAGAACCTAATGGACCTACAGATCATGAGCTCCAACGATACGAGATTAACCGGCCAAACTCTTTAGCCTAGCTAATCAACATTCGTTAACCACCGGGACACTCCACTAAAGCCCAGTGGCTGCACTCTCCTCACTGTAGATATATTTCTGTCCACTCGATATAACCATGATTAGTAAGTCGATCCTTCACAGATCGTTCGTAATTACAGCTGGGTCAAATAAACCGTTTTACCCCTGTAATTACTTATTGTTCCTTAAGTCCCACTGATCCTCTAATGAACAATTTGGTTTGTGGTCCAACCAACAAACCGTATCCCTCTCGGGCCAACGAGAGGGTGGGCCCATTGTTCAAGACCCGGAGTCAGTACTTAAGAGAACAACCTCTCTACTATACCCTTAAAGCAGGTAGGAGTGAATTCCATCTCGCATGACTATGTTCCCAACTATCTATCCGGTCTTATCCCCAAAATGGGAGGCTTATTGAGTCGGCGATCTCGGGCCACTCTCACCCATGCAAATCTAAGGATAATCTCGAATAAACAGGAGTTCATAGCACGCTCAGGATTAAGATCGAGTTACCTAGATCATCGTATGAATATAGTCAGTTAAAACAGTAAACGGAGTTAAAAAGTCTAAGTGACTATTTCGCGGTCCAGTCTTATGCAAACTCATTGCATAGGACGCCCCCACTCGCATGTCTCCACATGAACGATTTAGGATCACATCGTTAGTACTATACAAAGTGGGCCGCGTCCATAGTGTCCCCAGAATAAGGTACCCAGCCTTATCCCTATACTATAGACCGTTTTGGCTATTACTCGAACTTGATCCACTTTTATGTCACACATAAAGTTCAAGTATACATCTTATAGTCAAGGGTTCTTAATTCATTGGATTTGGGTTATAGAATACACAATTCACTTTATTCAATAACACATTTACTGAATAAACCTCAATAACATCTTTATTGTAAAATAGAATATACATTCAGTTTACAAAAACACGAGTTTTAGGACACAAAACCCAACAGCTTCTGCTTTTTTGTTCAACATAAAGGCATATCTCCTTTAGTAGCTTCTTTGCTTTTTGTTTAATAGGGAAACATATCCCTTTAGTAGCCTCCTACTCAAGTAGGAGTTCTTGGTTGAAAATTATGCTTGAGTGACACAATTTGTAGCTTGAAAATGAGAATGCTATTGCTAATAAAATTTGAATATTTACATGAATTTGCTGGAATAAAATTAACTAAAGTAAAGATAAACAGAGAGAAACCCCTTCTATCCATGGGGGTGTGGTCGGCTTTGGCCTTGCCGAGGTGTGTTTCTTGCTCGTTACTTGATCTCTCGTGGGGATTTTTCATTTGGTCAGCCTCTGCCATCTCTAGTCAGCTTCGGCCTTGAATCATCCCTCACGTACTTGTTCAAATACTCTTCTCGGATTAAGGCTTCAATCTCATCTCGTAGTTGATAACAGTTGTGAGTCGCATGGGCGTGATCTTTGTGAAAGAAGCAATACTTGTCTTTGTCTCTCTTTCCAGAAGGAGTCATCATCTTATCAGGAAACTTCACCAAATCCAAATGATGAATTTCCATCAAGATTTTCTCAAGAGGGAGGGTCGTGGAGGTGTACCTTTTAAATTGTCGGCCAGGGATGACCTAGGGGTCTGGTCGGCCTCGGCCACTATCTTCGACCTTCCTCATTTTTCAGCTGGAATAGTGATTTTGGCGTACCCTGTCGTATCCTTTGTGTTTGCTGCCTCTTTCTCGATCAGACGTAGCTTCCTTCGACTGTATCAGCTCTTCAGCGCTCATACTTTTGAGCCCTGGTTATGACCTCAACATAGGAGGTTGGTTCTCTTTTGCCAATTGATCTGAGAAGTCCATTGTCTTGTAATCCTGCTACAATAGCAATCAAAGCAGTAGTGTCTGTGAATCCTTCAACTTGCAACGCTTCCTTGTTGAAGCGCGAGACATAATCACGTAAGGTCTCTTCTGGCCCTTGCTTTATGGTGAGCAACTGCATTTGAGGCTTACGTTGATCTCAACCTCCCAAGAATTGTGTTACAAACGCTCTTGCTAGCTCTTTGAAGGAGCCAATGGATTTCCTCTTTAGCTTCCTTTACCATTCTCTGGCTGGTCTTGTGAGAGTAGAAGAGAAGGCCCTGCATTTGATTGCCTCTGAAACTCCATGAAGTTCCATCTGCGCTCGATATGTGTCTAGGTGTTCAACATGATCAGTATTGCCATTGTATGGGGTGATGGCTGGCACTTTGAACATCTTAGGAACTCCATATTTTATGATCTTGTCAGTGAAAAAGGGGGTCGACTAGACTTGAGAATGTTCCCTTGAAGGTCCCCAAATTCATTCTAGATTTTCAGGATGTCAGCTTTCTAGGGAAAACTTTGGGTTTGGGCTCTGCACTTGAACTTCATCTCTTCGGCCTTGGCCTCAGTCTGGTCGGCCTCGACCTTGGACTGGTTAGCCTTGGCTTGGGTGTTCCAGTTCACGTTGATCAGACTTCGCAAGTCTGATGTTGCTTAGTGATCCCGCGCGATCGTCGCTTCAACTTTACCTGGTCGGCCTCGACCATCACTCTGTGAGACAACCTACATAACAAATTTTAACTTACCTACCTTGCACACCTTGCTTTTGACCGAGGGCTAACGTGGCTTTTCGTTTCCTCTAAGGATCAGCTTCTCGATTGGCTTTTGGGTATGAGATTTTGACTTTCCCAGCCTTTCAACCACCTTCGCCTTTTCTTTTCTTGGATCTCGTACGAGAGGTGAATCCTCCTCGCGTTTTTCTTCCTTTTGATTATCCTGCTTCTCGAGTTTTTCTAGGATTTTCAGAAGGTACTTATCCATGTTGTCGACCTTCTTCTTCAGCTTGACAATCTCCTCTTCTGGTCGGCATGTGTCAATATGAGGCCGATGAGGAGAAACTTCTCTGTGCGTCTCAAGTGACGATCCTAATCAGAATCGTCTCCATCTTCATTCCAATGTTTGTTTTCATGCATTCTACTCATCTCTCTTGGAAGATTGACTCAGGCACAAGGTTTTCAAACCAAGCGTTGTCGTTCCCCATATACGGTGCCAACTGTTGTTGCAAAATTTTGGACAGGGGAAATCTCACCTGACTTCCACATAACAACGACAGTGAATTTGTATTCTTAGGGGAAGAACATAACCTACAAGACAAGAAAAATCTGGACACCGATGTGGTGTAGGCCACATAGGCTCTGATGCTTAAGTCAAAGAGGGTTTAGAGAGAATTCAGGAGTTCTAAGAGAGTTTTGGAGGCTGGAATGAACTTACCTTGCTCTCCCCTCAAGAGATAGCTTAAATCACTTCCTTCCTAGGGTTTTCGTGGGTTTTTGTCTTCAAATAGGGAACGAAAGGACCAAACTAGGATGGATCAGGGGTACACGGGCCATGAAAGACTGAGGTAAAGCCCAAAAGTGTGCCTTACCATGTGGTCGGCCTCGGCCAACCACGGGCTTGGGCTTCGACCCAAGCCCGTTTCTTCATCTCTTCTCGTCATGAGCTGGTCTCCTGTCAATTTCAATCCGTTTTGACTTCGTATTGGGCTTCTTTCCTCGTTTGACCCTTCGTTGCATTCCTTTAGCCAGCCTATTCTTGTTGGTCCAACTTCATCCAAATAAGCTTCAATTTTCTTTATTTTTTTTTATTCTTATTCTCTCAATTCTAGAAATAATATAGATTTGTTCCCATCAATCTTAAAATTGAGATTTTGAATTATATTATTTTATTAATATTGTACAATTTTGTTAAAGACTTGTTTTTGTCAATTTTAAAATTTTAATTTAAAATTTGTTTTCCAAGCTTAATAAAAGTTATAATTTTTTTTTTCATAATTTAAGATTTTATTTTTCTAACTAATCAATGTAATGAATTATCTTAAATTTAATTGATTTGAAAATAATATATATTCTTTGAAGTTTTAAAATAGCTCAGTTAAAAATAAAATATCAAATATTTATGATTTTTTAAAATAATTGAGTTCAAAATGAATATATATTTTTAACATCATTCAAAATTAATATCATATATATACTTTTATTCAAAATACTATATATTTATGTTATTTATTGTAATAATTTTATTTTATTAAGTTTGAGAGGAATTGTTTATCTTTTTACTTTGAATATAATTAATTTGACAATCAAATATTTCTTTTTATTTTAATATGTCAACATTTTTAAATACTAATTTCTTAAATTATAATACGGGTTAGTTTAAAATATGTTTTTTTTTATCTTCAAATCATAAAATTATATATATATTTGAACTATTAATAATAATAATAAAAAAAAGCTTAAAAAAGGCAAGATTGTTATTTGTTATAAGTAATTTTAGTTTAAACTTTAAAAAAAATTGTAGATGACATGTGGAGGAAGTGAGATAGACAAGTTTTATCAATTAAAAAAAGTGTTATGTAATATTCTAATTTACATTAGAATTTCGATTTAAATAATAGTATCATATCTAAAACATTTTTATATAATTTATATTTTTAAAAATAAAATTATAGGATAAAAAGAAAAATATTTTTGTTGAAAAATTCATTAAAATTAAAGGATAAAATAAAAATATTTTTGTTAATAATTATTTATATTTAATTAGAAATGAGTAATAATGATGAGAAAATTTATATAAAAAAATAAAGAAAATTTTGTAAATTAAAAAATTAAAAAAATTATGTAAAAAAAATGGAGAGAGAGGAGAGAAGAGAGAGCGAGATAGGAGTGATGTAAGGTAAAGAAAAGATGAGAGAGAAGTTGTGGGGCCCATAATAGAAAGTTGGAGTTAGAGTTAATAAATTGTGGGACACACAATGAGAGAGTTGGAATAAAAGTTAATAAATTTGTGAGGCCACAATTAGATTTAAAATGTCCTTTGGCCAAAAAGAAGTTGGGTGGAGTCAAATAACCACTCAACCCAAAAGTTTAAGTTGATGGTATGATAAATTTAGTTATATCAATATTTTAAAATTTAGAATTAGTTTATTTTTTAAACCTTCATATTAAAAAAATCCAAAATCTACATAAAAAATCCAAAAAAAATATTAAAATTATAAAATGGCCAAAAATTCAAAGCTTCTCCTATTCTCTTTATGGTAATTTAACATTTATAGAATAATTTTGTGCAACCAAAACTTGTGGTTAAAATCACTTTTAAGAATGTGTAACTAAATACACAAGCCTTTAAATTAACTAAGTCACTTTAATGAAAAGAGTTTTAAGAAAAAATATTTTTTTTAAAAGAGTGTTAAAACTAGTGACATGTTTTTACTTTAAAAAAAAAATAGTAGGTATGTCAAACTCTCCTTCAATCTTTTTAGATTAATTATTATTCGACACATATATATATTGTGAATAGAGGAAGGATATTGAAGGATGATTTTGTCATTCCAAATACAGCTCTAATAGATAAATTACCTCTTTCTTCGAGTTGAAAATTCAATTCTCATTCGCATTTATTGAATTAAAAAATATGGTTGTCTAAATAAAATTAAAACTCCACCACTTATTCGTAGGTGCTAATGATGATTGCTCAAGATAATAAAACTCCAATGGCTCTCGCTCTTTCAAAATAAGCTATATGTTATTGAAATAATAGTTTTTTAATAATAAATTTTAAGCATTTGTCAATACAAAAAATGTGAACTAAATCAACTCAATCATTATAAGTTTGAATTTATTCCAATCCATATAATACAATTATAATTACTTGAAGGAGGAAATTTTACAACCTAAAATCATTTGAATTTGGTCTAATTTTTTTTTCCCTCAAATTGTTCTTGATTTGAATTAAATTAAACTGAAACAAAATAAGCCCATTAGTCAATAAGTAGATTTAATTAGTTTAAATATTTTCAAAGGATTCGCTTGAATTTAATTCAAATTTTCCATAAAAAAATTATTTCAAGGCATTTACATAAATAATATAAAATAAATGTTAAATTATAAGTTTAATCTCTAGACTTTTATTTGTGTATCTAATATAGATCCCTAAACTTTATAAAGTATCTAACAGGTCTCTGAACTTTCAATTTTATATCTAATAGATCCTGAACTTTTAAAAATTAATGTCAAATAAGTCTCTCGACTTTCAATTTTGTGTCTAATAGGTCCATGGCATATTCAACATTTTTTTTTTAAATTAATGAATTTTTTAGACATAAAAAATTGAATTTTGTGTCTAATAGAACTTTAAGGCTCTGTTTGATAACCATTTGGCTTTTAGTTTTTAGTTTTTGAAAATTGTTCTTGTTTTCTCATATTTTCTTTACAATGATTTTCATATTTCTTAAGAAACCATTTGAATTCTTAGCCACATTTAAAAAAAAAAAAAAAAATCAAAATCAAAAACTACTTTTTTTAGTTTTCAAAACTTGACTTGAGTTTTGAAAATGTAGTAAAAAGTAGATAATAAAACCAAAAAACTCATTGGTGGGAGAAGTGTTTATAAGCTTAATTTTCAAAAACAAAAAATAAAAAACCAAATGGTTATCAAACGAGATCTAAATTTTCAATTTTCCATCCAATAGGTTCATGAATTTAAAAAAATTAAATCTCAAATAGGTCAAGGATCTATCAAACACAAAACTTATAGCTTAGGGGATTATATTATTATTCACAAAATCAAAAGTTTATGGATTTATTAGACATTTTTTAAAGTATAGGGGCCTATTTGACACAAAGTTAAAAGTTCATGGACTAAATTAATTTATGATTTAACCTAAAACAAATATGTACTTTCAAATATAGCAAATATTTTAACATTTTACAAATACAACATAATTCAAATCAAATTTAAATGCAAAGTGTAATATAAAACATAATAAGACAAGTAGCACTAAATGCTAGCTAACATGAGCATAACTTAACTGTCA
Organism: Trichosanthes truncata; assembly: GCA_033996785.1. Classification (NCBI taxonomy): domain Eukaryota; kingdom Viridiplantae; phylum Streptophyta; class Magnoliopsida; order Cucurbitales; family Cucurbitaceae; genus Trichosanthes; species Trichosanthes truncata. The sequence continues at coordinate 57,335,824 of JAWPNB010000003.1, forward strand.
TAAAGTATGTAGCATGTATTATTGACCAAAAAGTCAGAAGTTCAAATCTCCCACCCATAAATTATCAAAAAAAAAAAAAAAAAAAAACACTAATGCTATTTCTAAGAAAAAAAAAAGGTTGTTACATTTTTTTAGAATTATATACTGAATTTATTCTATCTAAATAAATTTCTCAAAACATTTTCCCACCATTTTCATCATTTTCGAGTTGTGGAAATATATGTTAAAAGCTTTAATTACATTGGTAATTATCCTGTCCGCAAAAATTCAATCACTCAAAAGCACTTAATAGCAGAAACCAAAATAATTGAGCATTAGTGTGGTTGGGTGGAGTTTCTGCTAAACTGAAATCAGACAACTGTATTAATTTTTAATTAAGGTCAAATAGCAATTTGGTAGATGGCCTATATAAATAATTATATGTATATAAATGTAATTTCAGTGGACAATAAAGCCTTTTTCCTTGATGGCCACACAAGATTTCTCCATTTTAGCTATCAAATCATGATTCAACAAACACAAAACACTGGAAGAAACCAGTTTGTGTCAACTATAATTCACCACCATCATTGCCTTTTATCTTGTTCTTGCATTGTTCCCATTTGGTGCTTAGATCTTAATCAATCAATCTTCTTTACAGACATTAGTGGGGTATATATATTTGTTTCAACAAATCTCGATTTTCTTTTCATAATTAATATGTTACCCAATTTCTTCTTCTCTTTCTAACGATTTATTCTCCAATAAAACTTTCGTTTTCTTTTTCAACCATTAGGCAGTAGAAAATTCAAACGCTTCCCTGAAAGAAATTTTTATGGGTGAGAAAGTTATATTTATAAATATAGCAAGAGGATTCTATTTTTGCCAATATGAAAATTTTTATAAATTTTTCGCATGTTGCTATTTAGACATTTTTATGTAATACCCATTTTATTCTCATACATCACTTTATTAATAGACATTATAAGTGAGTGATAGACGCCAATCAATGATGTACATCTATTAGTGATAGACTAATAGACGTAAATCAATGTTAAATATCTATCTCACTAATAGACTATACGTCTGGTACACTTGTAGGGGTTGAGATATCGTGCGCATAAACTAGTGCTAATTTCAAGACTATTTTAATATTTTCCATATGTGGGTTTAGGTTGAGCTTTTCTTCTTTTTTTTTTTTTTGTTATATTTTATATATATCAAAAATGTTGTTGCTATATTTACAATGTGCTTGCACTTTCGTAATACAGATAAAGTAGATATCAATAGTTTTATATGTCTATGGATTACTTTACTTGCTATGATGACATCTTTAATTTCTTTCATGTATATCAGTTATGAATTTGATAAGATAACGTCGGCATTCCAAATTGTAATGTATCCAATAAGAAAAAAAGTTAAATAGTTGAGTGCTGCGATAGAACTCATAAAGAAATTAAGGCATGTGAATTTAATGTCTCAATTTTCATCTTTATAGGTAGCTTTGAAGGGGTTCGTCCATGAATAATGGTGAATCAAATCATATCACAAAAGAGAGAAAGAAAGCTATATTATATTAAAAGAAGAGAGAAAATAAAAAAAAAGAAAGTAAACCCATTTTCTCAAGTTGAGTGGGAGATCCATATCAGTCACAATCTCCACCTTATTATTCTCGATTAATTAGAATCTGTTCGACGAGATCAAGTTGGCGATATTATTATTCATTATTCATTTCCAATTTAATTTTTTTTTCAAAATATAATTATGGGGCTCTTGCATTTTCAGACCCTTAAGATCTTTCGTTTTCAAAAGCTGTGTGTTTTGGAATTTGGAGAATCCCTTGAGCTTTCTGTACAAGTTTGAGAGGAAGAGTACTTAATGGAGAGAGAATTTTTATAAATGTTTGGTAATAATAAATAATGCATGAAACATGCGGCTGGTTTTTCATGCATATCTTTGTTTGTGAAATTTTCCAAATTCTGGTCTTTTAGGGTTTGCATGTTCTGTTCTTGCTTTGATTCTGCTTTACAGTACACTGAAAATGAAACAACACTTTCAAGTTTCAAAGCTTTAGCCTTTTTCTACAGTGGTGAATTGATTCCTCATTCTTTCTTATAATTAAAGTACTCAATCTTTTCTAATAGTCTACTGATTGATATACCTTTATCAAGATATAAATATGATAAGGATAATGGAACGCTCTACCTATGTCCACAATAGTATGATATTGTTTACTTTGGGCATAAGCACTCATGACTTTACTCTTGGTTTACTCCCAAAAGGTCTTGTACTTGTTGGAAATAAACTTTTTGGAGATTGGAGGTTAGATTTTTGAGAAAGAGGCTACTTGTAGTATTAGTCACTTCTAGCTTTTTTTTGGCTTAATACAAGCTCTAAGACATCACCTCCATTTATACTAGTTGCACCTACTAAACTTATGACTATGGTTTTGCCAACACATATATAATCTAGTGGTTATAAATGACTCTCTAGAATGTTCTTTACAATTACATTTTTTCTCTCACATTTTAGAGAATTCTACATCATACTCTAAAATATCTTGAAGAAGAGATTTCTCTACAATATTCTAGAACTCAAAATGTTTCTAGAAATTGGGCTTTTATTTAGACTAGGCCCAAATACTAATTACTCAAAATCAAGTTTATTTTCAACAGTACTAATAGAGATAATTATCCTACTTATAAACTATGATCACTCTCTTTTATAACCAATGTGAGACTTTGTTAGCACTCCTAACAGAGTGAAAAGCAAAGTTACGAGGGTTTATACCAAAAGTGCACAATGTCATATTATTGTGGAGATATGTCGAATGTCGTTTTTCCTTATCACACTCCTAACCAAATACTGTGGTAATTTTTTACTTTGTGATTAAGTTACTTTTGTATCCACATCTATGTTTTTAAATTTTCACTAATGTTTGGATAAATTATAATGGATGACAAAATTGATGGTCATATTTGTAAAGTTGTCGCACATAAAAAAAATGCTAAATATGATTTTTTTTAAAAAAATTGTTGCTCATGTATGTAGATATTTTGACACAATTCTCTTTTTACCCCAGTATATTAGCAATACATCATTTTTATAATGTATCACTGATAGACATCTATCACTAATATACTATTTTTACGTCTATCAATGATATACATCTATCACCAATAGATTAATAGACATGTGGGGTTGAGATATGTTAATGGGTCTTTTGGACTACCAACTTGAGCATAGCTAATCAAATGGTTAAGACAAATTTCCTCAACCAAGAGGTTAGTGGTTCGTATCCCCCTTCCTCCACATGTTGTTGAATTAAAGAAAAAAAGGTTCTTTTCGACTTTTCAAAACATTTTGTTTGAGTTGGGCTTAAAAAGTGTTATGTATGTAGATGTTTTGACGCAATTCTCTTTTTACCCCAGTATATTAGCGATATATCATTTTTATAATGTATCACTGATAAACATCTAACACTAATATACTATTTTTACGTCTATCAGTGATATACATATGTCACCAATAGATTAATAGACGTGTGGGGTTGAGATATGTTAATGTGTCATTTTTTACTACCAACTTGAGCATGGTTAATCAATTGGTTAAGACAAATGCCCTCGACCAAGAGGTTAGAGGTTCGTTTCTCCTTTCCTCCACATGTTGTTGAATTAAAGAAAAAAAAAAGGTTCTCTTCGACTTTTCAAACATTTTATTTGAGTTGGGCTTAAAAAGTGTTATATTTGCAAATTTTCTTTTATCTTGAGCTAAATTTACTATTATTTTGGGCCATATTAGTTTATATATGCAATTGCCTTATAATTTTTAGGGCATGTTAGGGGCGTTGAGTAGGTTATAATAGTCTGGATTATAATAGTCTATGGAGTTAAATAACTTTACACTCCAAACACATACTATTATAATCCAGACTAAACAACTCTACATCTTAAACACATATTATATAATTGTACAGACTATTATAACCCACTCAGTGCCCCAAATGGCCCCTTAGTATTATTGTTATCCATTAAAGAAAATACGAAGTACTAATTTTAGTTTGATAAATGAAAAAGTATTATTACTTTTTACTAATTTTACAGCAATTTTATTGTAATCTCATTTAATCTACACAAAATATTATGTGATTGTGAGTTGGTTATTTGGAATGTGTAGCTAGAATAATTGAGGTAGAACTAAAATATCTCTTAAATTTATTTCACGAATATATTAGAAATATATCTCTTAAATATATTAGATTACATGAGATTCCATCTCAAAACTAATTGGCAATGAGAGGAGTAGCCCATGTATCTTATAAATTATGAGGTCTCTCTTCATTTTTTCGATGTGGGATCCTCAACAATTACTAACACTACAGTTTGATTTGAATAATAAAGAAGCCTTTAAATAATTTTATCCACACAAATTTAGGCAAATTGTGTTAATATATTACTGATAATTATCAAGACTAGTGGAATTGATATATATTTTTTCTTGATGATCAAATTCACATCGATTTATTTTTTATTGTCTATAGCCAATTTTAAAATCTATAAAAAAATTGTCAAAAAAAAAAAGCTATAAAAAAAGTATTGTCAATTTTGCTGAGACATTGAGATATTTTTGAAAATGACAGAAAACAAATATGATTAAAAACAGGTACTAACTTTAGAAATTTAATTTTCAACAATAATATTTCTAAAGTTTTGAATTGAATCTCAAACATTACAAAACGAAAATAATTTATGAGCCTTTAAAAGAAAATTTTTAGCACATGATTTCGACCCATAGGCTCTTTTACATTTTGTCTTATTGTTTGACTGAATTGATGGACTTCAATTTTTATTTATTGGTAAGAGAGAGGAGCCTCATGAATCCGACAGAAGGTAAAGAAAAGTAAAGGAAGAGTTTTTGTGTTTAAAGCTGAAAACTATACCATAATGCATGTTTTAATAAACTTTTACATAATTTTAAAAATCAAAAGATACAAAACATTATTACGATAATTGTGACATTCAACCTTAATGAATACATACAATTTTACTAATGTTTAATTACCTTTAAACCTTTCAGGATAATTGAAAATAAAATGAAAATGCACTCTCGCAAAAGTACAACCAAATTTTTTATGTTAACTAATTTGAATATAATTCAATTGGTTAAAATATTATACATCATCTTAAAAATCAAATGTTTGAATTTTCACTCGGGAATAAAAAAAATCATACATTTTCTTTTACACTTTCTCTTACAACGATAAAATAGACAATATTTTATTGATGTTCATTAAAAAAGTCGAATGTCAAACATCTATAATTTTGTTAATAACTAAAGAATAATAAAAGGAGAAATAAAGATTTTGTAAGTTATATATATATGCGCACACAAATATAGTGACGGATCCATGTTTTTTTTGTTCGTGGGACTTCATTTAAAATTTCATAAAAAAAATTTCAAGTGAGCGATCCAAAAAATTCAGAAGTGAAATTGAAATATTAATTTAATACATTGTAATTGTATTCTACGAGTTTTTATATTATGAAATCGTTGCTTAATAACTTCATTATCTATTTTATCAAATATATATTTTTTGAATATATGCTATAAGGCCAACATTGTCTATCTTACCAAATAAATCTTTTTAAAAATAAATATTAAATAAAATATAGTAAGTATATTTTAAATAGGTATATTTTAAATTCTTGAAAATGAAGAGAGCATGCCCCCTTGGGCCCATAGTGCATCCACTACCAAAGTTGAAACCAAAACTTTATGTTCAGGAGGAATTTTATTTATAAATAAAATTTTGAACGCATTGATATAATATGATGATATATTTTGATATTAATTTCATTAATAAGAAGTATAAGTAATTTTTTTTATTTAAATGTACGAGAAAAATAATGAAACTTTGAAATATAAGTTGATTCATTTTCAATTCAATTATTAAAATTATAGTTTTTTTATGGGATTAATTTATGAAAAATTTATATATTTATTATTATTTTATATTGATAGATACTTTATAGATAGAATTTTTCAAAAAAAAAAAAAAGGTTTACCATTTAAATTGATAATAAAAATGTATTTTTTTGAAATAAAAAAATGACCTCTTGATATATATTTTACAGCTTGTCATTCGGCCCATGTTGGATCTGCCCCTGCATATATATATATATATATATATATATATACATTCTTCATCCATATAGATATTAAGAGTGCAAACAAAGTTCTACATTGACTAGAAAAGAGGAAGATCCATAATATATAAGTGAGACAATTATTTGCATTGGTACGAGACATTTTAGACAAAACGTAATAACAAACAAAATCATAAGAGTTTATACTTAAAAGAAAAATATTATACTATTGTGGAGATATGTGGAGGGTGCAACAAAGTCTGATCGACACCAAATATATCCCAGAACTTGATCGGTGGTTATGCTCTATCTAGGTGTTGTGTTGGCCTTGATAAGATCAACTTTCATTGCCAGTCAAGAGTAGACGGAAGAATGACTATTTGAGGGAAGAATTCAAGTGGGTACTTTGTTTGAGGGAGGGAAGTATTGTTAAGGGTGCAAACAAAGTCTAATATTGTCTAGGAAAGGGAAGATTCATGATATATATATAAAGTGAGAGTAATTATCTCTATTGGAATGAGACCATTTTGAGTGAAACCAAAAGTAAAGTCATTAGGGCTTATGCCTAAAGTGGACAAATTTTTTATACGTGAATCTAGCCAAGCAGGTTCAGGTCAGATTTGCAGGTACGAATCGGCTACACATCACTTAAGACTTGCTACTACTACAATTTAAAATGGTTTTCAAGTAGAAAATTATTACTTGTTGGAATTTGACAACCATCTGGCGACATTACGTCAGGCTAAAATTTGAGTGTGTCACATTACCTTTTAATCACATATGTTATATCGTTTCTCTTTTGATACAAAAAGTTAGGAGATTGTATATTTTTAAAAAAGAAAAGAAAAAAGTTTGGAAGGGTTTTTTAAGTGCACGTGATAAATTCAATATTTTATTCACACAAACTTACTCATCGTTTTTATCATAAAAGTATTTAACTTTTTTTTTTCTTTAACTATCTTTTGAATTCATTTTTCTATAATTTATCTACATATATATAATGCGATCTGAAAAATGAGATAATATATAGATCTCTTAATTACAAATTAAAGATCTATAATTCATTAACTATATTTACTTGTCTCTTGATCTATTTTTAAGATTAAACTAAAGTAAGAGTCTCTCAAAAGATTTGTTTGTACTCTTTTCTCAATTCAAATTAAGAAATTTCCTTTTCAATTTCAATCAAAGCCACGTAATTCTCCTCAAAATATATGTAAATAATCTCTCACACATACCCATCATTTCCATTAAATCATAAAAGAGAAATATTGATAATAACAATACTAAAAAAGGTATCAAGAAATGTGGAGTGGAAGAAAAAGACCATTATGAATTGGTTTGCTTTTGAATAATTATCTAAAAGGCAGACGGATAAAATTGTGTGTTGAATATCTAAAAGTGACTTTAATTTTTTTTTTTTTTTTTTTTTTTTTGAGATGATAGGATATGTCGTGGAATGGATTGGATTGCTGAACAAATACAAGCACAAGCTCTATTGTTATTGGCTTCAATTACTCTCTACCATTGAAGCTATTAGGGATTAGTGTCAAAGTGATCTTTTGGGGCCACCGTGCTAGCTCTATAAACATATATCTATCAGCTTAATCTTAGGAGATCGACAAGTTTTTTTCATGCAAAAAGGAGGAAAAATCATTCTCATGCTAAATGGCCATTAGACTTGATGTAAAAAGTAGTTCATATATTTAGACTAAGATATATTGATATATAGTAGCATGATGCCGTATCTCACATAGAGTACATTCTTTCCTCTTTTTTTTTTTTTTTTTTTTTTTTTTTTTTTTTTTATTATAATTTTAATTTCAAGAAAAATTGAAGAATTGTAAATTATAAATGTTGATACATGAATTGAAAAAAGTATTTCTTTTTCTTAAACTTTTATATGAGTTTATAATAATATAATGTTCGTATCTTTATGTTGTACAACCTCTTGAATCATGTTACAAATATGATTAACCATTTCAAAAAAAAAAAAAAACCAACTTCTCAAAACTCTAAGGGGGCGTTTGGAGTGCAGTGTTGTTTAGTCTCAAGTTATTTAACCTGGAGTTGTCTAGTCTGGGAAGTTATTTAATATGTGTTTGAGATGTATAGTTGTTTAAACTAGAGTTGTGAAGTCTAGGTTTGTGTTAGTTGTCTTTTTTTTTTTCTCTATAGTTTTGTTTTACTATAGCTAGATTCCAATGATTTTTAAAAAAAAATAATTAATATATATTTGTTTCTGTCAATCCTAAAGTTGAGATTTTAAGTTATATTATTTTATAAATATTTTACAATTTTGTTAAAGTATCAATTTTAATTAAGATAAATAAAATAAATTCGCTCATTTTTTACAGTGTTCTTTTACTGAACTGTACAATTAGCATTAGATTCTAATATTTTTTTTCAAATTTTTTTTAATAAAGATTTGTTTTCCCCAATTTTAAAATTTTAATTTAAGATTTTTTTTCAAGCATAATAAAATTTATAATTTTTTTTCATTATTTAAAATTTTTATTTTTTTAACTAAACAATGAAATGAATTATCTAAAACTTGATTAATCTTAAAATAAATTATATTCTTTGAAGTTTTAAAATGACTACGTTAAAAATAAAATATCAAATATTTATGCTATTTTAATATGATTAAGTTCAAAATGAATATCATACATATACTTTTGTTTAAAATAATTATTTATGCTATTTATTATACTAATTCTATTTGATTAAGTTTTGAAGAAGGGATCATTTATTTTTGTTACTTTGAATATGATTAATTTGAAAATCATTTTTTTAAAATTTTAATACGTTAACCTTTTGAAAAAATAATTTTTTTAATTATAATAACGGTTAGTCCAAAATACATTTTCTTATCTTAAAATAGTAAAATTATATATATTTTTGAGCTATTATTAGTTAAATATAGATTAAAAAAAACCTTAAAAAAATATAAGATTGTTATTTGTTCTAAGTAATTTTAGTTTAAACTTAAAAAATTGTAGATAACATGTGGAGAAAGTGAGATAGAGAGATTTTTATCAATTAAAAAAAATTGTTATGTAATACTATAATTTACATTAAATTTCAATTTAAATAATAATATCATATCTAAAACATTTTTATATAATTTATATTTAAAAATAAAATTATAGAATAAAAAGAAAAATATTTTTGTTAATAATTATTAATTAGTAATAATAACGAGAAAAATTATTAAAAAAAAGAAAATAAAGAAAATTTTGTAAATTTAGAAATTAGAAAAAATTATGAAAAAAAATAGAGAGAGAAGAAGAGAGATGGAGGTAGAGGTGAGGTTGGGTGATGAAGAGAGGAGAAAAAGAAGTTGTAGAGTCCACAAAGAAGAGTTGAAATTGAAATTGGAGTTGGTATTAATTAGTTGCGGGGCCTACAATGGGTTTAATAACTCCTTGCCCCAAACATCTCCTATGTTACTAATATATACAGACAGATGTCAAGACATGGTTGTCACTTTTCAGACTAATGGCCATCTACAAATCGAGAATTTTCAAATTCTAATTTACATGTGTTTCAGAATTTGCTTTTGGGAATATATAATTTTCTTTTGATACTGAAGTGTTCGCTTACGTTTTCATTTTGTAAATTTAAATTAGTAAAGCAAATATAAAATAATATAGGTTCTATGTCTTGAGACTCAGGGGCCATTTGGATTAACTTTTAATGTAAGTATTTTTCAAAAATACATTTTTTAAAACAATTTTTTATTTTTATAAAAACTGTTTAAAATTAAAACATTTATATGTTTGGTTACATTTTCTCAAAAGTGTTTTTATACACAAATTTGTTTGATTTGCTCTAACCTCAAAATGCTTATATGTACTAATATCAAATTACTATAAAGGACGACAATTAAATATTATGAACAAGTTTGAATTTCTATTTAAAATACTATGATTAGCTGACTACCATCGACCACCGCTGGAGGGAGGTCATTGGCAATGGTGATCTCTGGAGTGGTGTCGTTGGTGGGAGTTGTTGGGAGAAAAATAATATAATAATAATAAAACTACTACAATATTAATTCTCCCCCTCCTTAGGAAACCACACAAGTTAGAGTCACATATAAAAATAAATAAGATAGAGAAAAAGAAAGGACACTAAAAATTATACTTGTTCGACCTAAACTCGGGACTACGCCCAGTCTTCTGCAACTAAAGGTTCTACTATAATAGGAGATTACAAGAAGCCTTCAATACTGCGTCACAAACTAACATTCAATAACCCAACAATGACTATTGACTTTAATAACAACATTTAGTTTTGTAATATAAATTAGTAAATTACTTTAGAAAAATTAATTTCATAAAAAAACTTTATTTTATTTTTGGTTGTAGAAATGCCTTGAATCTATTATTTGGTGCCCCAAAAGACCAAGTATGATATGGAGATTAGTTTATTTTTTCGTAATTTTGGGCTTTTGAGCCTATTCTGTATTAAGATTAGATGGGTACACGTAAATCTATGTGTCGCTTTATATTTTCTACGGTTCTTATCATCTTCTGTTTCTGTTTTAACATTGGTAAATACTTCAAATTTCCTTTAATTACTTATATATTTATATAAAAAAATTTATAATGGTTTCTTAAAGTTTTGTAATTAATATTAGGTTAAATTACAGTCTTAGTCCCTAAACTTTTAGGTTTGTATTTATTTGATCTCTGAACTTTCAATTTTGTAGCTATTAGGTCGTGAACTTGAAAAATGTTTAATAGGTCGTGAACTTATAAAATGTCTAATAGGTCCTTAACCTTTCATTTTATGTTTAATAGGTTTTTGACATATTTAAAAAATTTAAAATTAATTGATCTATTAGATATAAAACTAAATTTTATGTCTAATGCTTAAACATTCAATTTTGTGTCCAGTAGGAATAGATCAAGGACCAATTAGACACGAAATTGAAAATTCATGGATTTATTAGACACAAAATTGAAAGTTTAAGGACCTACTAGACACTTTTCAAAATTCAGAACCTATAGAAAAAAAAAATTGAAAGTTCAATGACCTATTAGCCAATTTTTAAACTTTAGGAGCTAAGTAGACACAAACTTAAAAGTTAGGGGAATAAACTTTGTACTTTAATTTTGATATTTCTTAAAATTAAATTTGTATATATTTGTGCTCCTCTGACATAAAATCCTGGATCCGCTACTGATTGTCAAACTGCACTATAAATTCTATTAAAATGATTTTTTTTAATTAAACACTTGAAAAGTTAATCTTGCATAGGATAGATTTTAGGTACCACTAAAATACTCATGTCAAAAGATATTATAATATTGTTTTTACTTTTATACTATATAAATCTTCTTTATTTTAACAAATACGAGACTATGTTTGCTATCTTTTGATAGACATTCTATTTTATCATTGAATACTTGATGGGTTAGAAAACTATGAAGATAATAAAATATACCATTAGTTAATTGAATGTTACGTTTGATTTGAATAATGAAGCTTGGTAAACGAAAAATAAGCAATTAATATTGAACATGTTGTGTTTGAAGATTCGACAACTATATGATATTCATGCATTAGCATTTAGCACTGTGGTTTCACGTAAAGGAAAAAGGGTCCCCTTTGCTAATAAAGCTGGATATGGGAGTGGATATGTGTTTGAGTTGAGATCATCAAATATAATGGAGCTTGTTGGAAAAAAGCTTGCTTTGAATTCATCAATAATGAATGTACAGGAAGATAAATATAATTTAAAGCGTTTTCAAAATGTGAAGTGATCAAGATAGCAAATATATATATCATGGATTAAGGTTTTTGGTGTAGTGAGAAATGCGTGCAATGAAATCCATGAGTGGAATGTGAATGGACTTTGGTTACTACTCTCTCCTTTAAATCGTGCTTAAAATAAAGTTATCCTATATGATAAATTTGTAAAATCCTCACTATATAATATTGAACTACTTGTTATAAAAAGAATATATGCACTTTGTAGTTTAGGTAGTGGAGAACTTTCCATTTATAAGAGATTACTAATATTTCAATTAATAAATATTATATTCGAGTTAAGATATGAAAGAGAGTAGTGATGGAGAATACCCAAGTGGCCACTTGAATGTCTTAATCTTGATTTAGATTTTTTTTTTCTCATTTAAGAGTTCAACATGTGGGAGTAGATACTAGATACTCAAGTTGGATGTAGATGAAGGTACAACTTTCAAAGAGTAAGAAAGGAAATACCCAATTCGCAACTGAAAAGGTTCGTCCTATGTAAGTTATATGGTTCAAAAAGAAAATTTTTAGCCCCATTTGATAACCATTTGGTTTTTGAAAATTAAGTCTATAAATACTATTTTATGTTAGATTATTTAAATATAAAATAATCATTAATGTGACCCATTAACATTTATTCACACTTTATGTTTTGAGGCCCATTATTAAAGTGGGCCAATTATGTAAAAGATAATTTCCCTAATTAAACACCATGATGGAAAGGTATATACATAAAGATAAAATCCTAGGGATTGGTCATCTCTCTGCCTAATGAAGTAGAAGTTTCTCTCCATCAAGAAACCTAATCAAGTTCTAAAGAAATGCCAAGAGAGGGATACACAATCCTCCTTTACAACAATAATATCATGGATCAAGGTATGTTATTCTAACTCATGTTATTGTGAAAATCATCTAGTTCAAAGATCTTGGCTTTTATTGAATTATACAATGTTACGGTTTTATTGTATAATCATGTAATCTAAATTTACATGTGGTATCAGAGCAAGGTTGAGAACATGAGATTTTCCATTGATGTTTTAATGTATGAATTTATGTTTCCGCTGTAAATAATTGTGCTTGGCTTTTCCTTAATGAATCAAGTAATCAAATTTGTGAGGATCAAGAATTCATTGTTATTGTATTCAAGAATTGAGTTTTTTTTTTTTTTGATTGATTTAGATTAATATTTAAGTTTTATTGTGCCATGTGAGATGAATCCATCGACGGCCATGAGTTTCTTGATTGGTTTTCCTTTTTTCATTCAAAATTGATTTCAAATCCACTGCATGATCAAGATTTCAAATTCTATAAGATTCCAGAATGAACTTTGTTTGATTTCAATCATATTATTGATTTCAAACACTTCAAATTACAATAAGTGATGGGTCCAACAAGTTTTAAAGATTCAATAGGCTTCAATGATGTACTAATTTGATTTTCAAAGCTTCAAATTCCAGTAATTTAAACAAGTTTTTTTTTTAATTATTATTTTCCAATCAAACAAATATTTATAATAATAATAATATAATTGTGTTTGATTGTTTTAAAACTACTAGTAATCTATTATTGATTTTGGTTTAAATTTAATGGTATTAAATTTTCAAATTGTGTGATGTGAATTACTTACCGTTATTTTATTATGATATCTATGTTATGAATAATTTGTTAGCCACATAAGTTGTCGAATTAGTAAGTTTTATAGATATCAAATTAAAGTTATTTCAATTACACAATTTGGAATGCATGAAGTTTTCCTAAATTTTCTTTTGATAAAACTATTTGTAATATTAATGTTTTGCAAATTATGTGATGAAAATTACTTATTGTTATCATGATATCTATATAATGTATAATTTGTTAGTCACCAAAGTGGCCGAATTAGTAAGTTTTGTAGATATCAAATTAAAGTTAATTCAATTACTCATGTTTATGTGATGCTAATGAATGAGATATTATAAAATATTAATGATTTTATCATGAGTATATTGATGTTCATTATTATAAAACATTTTGAATCGCCCAAAGGTTGATCGGTAGTTTTATAATTTTGAACCTTATTGTGGTTAATTGAAGTGCTTGGTTAGGTATGTTTAGTATATCCAAAGATAACTAATGTATCTAATTTGAGTATTTTAATTACCAATTATGTGAAATTAAATCTAGCATCAATTATGTCATATGTTGGTGCATCTCCCAAAGGAGAACTTCAATGTATGAATAATGTTTATTTAAAGTTTTATGAATCTGCATTATATATATTTAAGTTTATCAAAGCAATAATGTGTAAACATATATTCTGTATTTGCAGTAATTGCTCCAATTTCTCTCCATTCGCAAGCCACATCTATTATTAAGTTTAATGGACTCAATTTCTCTGATTGGTGCGAACAAATCCGATTCCATCTTGGTGTTTTGGATCTTGATTTGGCACTCTTAAATGAGAAACCTGCAGCACTTACTAATGCTAGCAGTGCTGAGGAAAGATCTTTCTATAAAGCTTGGGAAAGATCAAATAGATTGAGCTTAATGTTTATGCGAATGACTTTGTCAAACAATATCAAGTCCACAATTGCAAAAACTGAAAATGCTAAGGAATTTATGAAATTTGTAGAAAATTGTTCCCAGTCTGGGTCAGATGATAAGTCACTTGTTGGAACACTGATGAGTACCTTAACCAACATTAAGTTTGATGGTTCTCGTACTATACATGAGCATATCCTTGAAATGACAAACTTAGCATCAAGGTTAAAGATCATGAGAATGGAAGTTAATGAGAATTTTTTGGTAACATTCATCCTTAATTCTTTACCTCCATAGTATGGTTCATTCCATATGAACTATAATACTCTGAAAGATAAATGGAATGTGCATGAATTGCAAAGTATGCTCATTCAGGAGGAAGCAAGGCTTAAGAAACCAAAATTCACTATGCTAATCTCATGGGTCATAAAGGAGCTGGAAAGAAACTAGGAAAGAAGAATGGAAAGGGCAATAACAGACACCTAAAGATAAATCAACCATCTGTCCAAATCCACAAGAAGAAATAAATTAAGGATAAGTGTCGTTTTTTGTAACAAGCCAGGACACTATCAGAAAGATTGCCTGAAACGTAAGGCATGGTTAGAAAGTAAAGGGATTCCTTACGACCCGAACCACATGCCCAAATGAGAAATTCATCTTGATGGGAAACAGAGTCAAAGTTCAAGTTGAAGCTGTAGGAACTTATCGTTTAGTTTTAGACACTGGACATCATTTATACCTTTTTAATACCTTTTATGTTCCTTCTGTATCTCGTAATTTGATTTCCTTATCTAAACTTGATACTTCTGGTTATTATTTTAAATTTGGGAATGGGTGTTTCAGTTTATTCAAACAGAACATTCTTATTGGTTATGGTACTCTTTGTGATGGTTTATACAAATTAAAGCTTGATGATCTTTTTGCTAAAACTCTTTTAACCCTGCATCATAATGTTGGTACTAAACGTGGTTTATCTAATGAATCATCAGCCTACTTGTGGCATAAACGTTTGGGTCACATATCCAAAGAAAGAATTGAAAGATTGGTAAAGAATGAAATCCTTCCAAACTTGGATTTTACTGATCTTGGAACTTGTGTGGATTGTATTAAGGGAAAACAGATAAAACACACAATCAAGAAAACAGCCACAATAAGCTCACAACTCCTTGAAATTATACACACTGATATCTGTGGGCCTTTTGATGTTCCATCTTTTGGCGGAGAAAAGTATTTCATTACCTTTATTGATGATTTTTCACGTTATGGATATCTCTATTTGTGCATGAAAAATCTCAATCGATAGATGCTCTAAAGATATTTATCAATGAAGTTGAAAGACAATTAGATAGAAAAGTGAAAATTGTAAGGTCTGATAGAGGTGGTGAATATTATGGAAAGTATGATGAGAATGGACAGTGCCCTGGTCCATTTGCTAAATTCCTAGAAAATCATGGCATATATGCTCAATACACAATGCCAGGAACACCGCAACAAAATGGTGTTGCAGAAAGGCGTAATCGTACTTTAATGAGTATGGTTAGGAGCATGTTAATTAATTCATCTTTACCAATATCGTTGTGGATGTGTGCTTTAAGAACTGCCCAATATTTGTTAAACAGGGTTCCTAGTAAGTCAGTTTCAAAGACACCTTTTGAACTGTGGACAGGAAGGAAACCCAGTTTAAGGCACCTACATGTTTGGGGTTGCCAAGCGGAAGTAAGAATTTATAATTCACACGAAAAAAAACTAGACTTAAGAACAACCAGTGGTTTCTTCATTGGTTATCTAGAAAAATCTAAAGGGTATAGATTTTATTGTCCTAGCCACAGTACGAGAATAGTTGAAACTGAAAATGTTAGGTTCATTGAAAATGGTGAAGTTAGTGGGAGTTTGGAACCACGTAAAGTAGAAATTCAAGAAGCTAAGGTACAAATTTCTTCATCTATGACTTCTTCTCAAGTTATTGTTCCTATAATTGTTGACTCTATTAATAATTCACAGGAACAACAAATTAATGATCAAACACCACATAATGATATTGTAATGAATCTACAATAGAGGAACCAATAGAAACAGAATTAAGAAGATCTGTAAGGCAAAGAAGATCTGCTATTTCTGATGATTATGTGGTTTATTTGCATGAGTCAGAATTTGACTTTGGCATTGATAATGATCCAGTTTCGTTTTCACAAGCCATTGAAAGTGACAGTTCTGTTAAATGGTTAGATGCCATGAAAGAAGAGTTAAATCAATGGACCACAATGGGGTTTGGGACCTTGTAGAATTGCCTGAAGGAAGCAAAATAGTCGGATGTAAATGGATTTTTTAAAACTAAACGTGACTCAAATGGTAATATTGAACGATACAAAGCTAGACTCGTTGCCAAATGTTTTACTCAGAAAGATGGTATTCACTATAAAAAAAACTTTTTCTCCTATCTCTAAAAAGGATTCATTAAGAATTATTATGGCATTAGCAGCTCATTATGACTTAGAGCTTCATCAAATGAATGTGAAAAATGCCTTTCTAAATGGGAATTTAGATGAAGGAGTGTTCATGGATCAACTAGAAGGTTTTGCGGTTGAAGGAAATGAACATATGGTGTGTAAGCTAAAGAGGTCAATATAAGAACTTACACAAGCTTTCGGACAATGGTATCTTAAGTTTAATGATATCATTACATCTTTGGATTTAAAGAAAATGTCGTTGATCAATGTTTATATTTGATCTCGTTATGTATGTTGATAACAATTTATATTTCTTGTTGTGTATGTTGATGACATCTTGTTGGCTACTAATGACTTTAGTTTATTATGTCAAACTAAGGAATTTCTTTCCAAGAACTTTAAAATAATGAAAGATATGAGTGAGCCATTATCCTATGTGATTGGAATAGAAATATTCCGTAATCGAGCACATGAATTGTTAGGATTGTCTCAGAAAGCATATATTAATAAAGTTCTGAAGAGATTTAAGATGGATAAATGCTCTTCAAGTGTTGTTCCATTATGAAAGCAAAATTTGTAGCATGTTTCGAGGCTACAACTCATGGTTTATGGCTGCAGAACTTTATTTCAGGACTTGGAATTGTCGACAATATTGCCAAGCCGCTGAAAATTTATTGTGATAATTCTGCAGCAGTTTTCTTCTAAAAAAAACGACAAATATTCGAAAGGTGCTAAACATATGGAATTGAAATATTTTGCCGTTAAAGAAGAAGTTCAGAAACAAAGGGTGTCAATCGAACACATTAGCACTAACCTTATGATTGCGGATCCACTGACGAAAGGATTGCCACCTAAGACATTCAAGGAACATGTCGAACGTATGGGTATTAGTGGATACCATTATTGATATTACGATTATGTTATTTGACACTTTGAGCTCATTTATTTATTATTTCTGATTTTATTTTGTCATTCCTGTTTCTTATGATTGTTATATACATAAATGAATTACGTAATCAAACAGGACATTGTCTTTGACAAAGACACTTATGTTGGACCATTATTGAATATCTTTATTATAGATCATGTTAGGTGAAGAACTAGATTCGTGATACATGGAAGGGATTATGTCGATGTAATGACCTATGACCGCCATGATCCTTATCAGTTTCTTGACTTGACATTGATATAATGATATGAAGATGAAAGTTATCTTCTATGCGCATTATGTTTATGACCGTATATGGTAAATAATGTCGAATGGGCCAAGTGGGAGACTGTTAGATTATTTAAATATAAAATAATCATTAATGTGGCCCATTAACATTTATTCACACTTTATGTTTTGAGGCCCATTATTAAAGTGGGCCAGTTATGTAAAAGATAATTTTCCTAATTAAACACCATGATGGAAAGGTATATATAAAAGATTTGGGAGCTGCCAAACAAATTTTAGGAATGAGAATTGAGAGGAAATATGGTACATTGACATTGTCGCAGGAAGAGTATGTGAAAAAGGTGTTGAACAGATTTCACATGGAAGATGCAAAACCTGTGAGTACTCCTTTAGCTTGTCATTTTAGATTATCTAAAGAGCACTCACCCACTACTGAGCAGGAAAGAGATCATATGGCTAAAGTGCCATATGCTTCAGCTATAGGTAGCCTGATGTACGCCATGGTTTGCACAAGACCAGACATTGCACATGCAGTGGGAGTTGTTAGTAGGTATATGAGTAATCCAGGAAAGCAGCACTGGGAGGCTGTGAAGTGGATTTTCAGATATCTGAGAGGGACAACTGATTATGCTCTGCATTTTAAGAAGTCAGATTTTAAACTGCAGGGTTATGTGGATGCAGATATGGCAGGTGATACAGATGGCAGGAAAAGTACTACCGGGTATGTTTTTACTTTGGGTGATACTGCAATTAGCTGGGTTTCTAGACTGCAGAAGATAGTAGCTCTTTCTACTACAGAGGCTGAGTATGTTGCAGTTACTGAGGCAAGTAAAGAAATGATATGGCTTCAGTCTTTTTTAGAAGAACTTGGCTTGAAATTGGGAAAGGGGACTTTGCATTGTGACAGTCAGAGTGCTATTCATTTAGCAAAGAATCCAGTGTTTCATTCCAGAACGAAACACATACAGGTGCGGTACCATTTCATCAGATCAGTTTTGGAAGATGGAGTGCTGGTACTTGAAAAGATTCCAGGAAGTCAGAATCCAGCCGATATGTTTACCAAGACTGTTCCTGTTGACAAACTGAAGTTGTGTGCAACTTCAGTTGGACTTCTCCATGAATAGGGAGGAGTTGCTACCGTTGCAGGGGAGACATGTTGCATGTTTTGTCTCCAAGTGGGAGATTGTTAAGTAAATGGAGCCCAAAACAATGGCTCATTTTGTCAAGTGTTGGCCCACCATCTGACATTTAACCTAAGTATATATATATATATATGTGTGCTTTATGAGTTTTGCGGCAAAGGTGAGAGATACGTGAAGAAAAAATAATTTCAGTGGCTGTGCTTTACCGAAAACAGAGAGAAGAAAAAAAAAAAAGAGTTTTTTCTTCGGGTTGTTTTGCAGAGCGTTTTTTCTCCATTGAAGAGTTTTGAGACCTTATTGTAGAGTGATTCGTGAGCCTTTTCCTTGAGAGAAAAGTGAGAGAAATCATTCTAGAGGGTATTGTAAACTCTTGTAATTTTCTCCCTGAAATTTTAGTGGAACCTGCATCGGTAGCAGAGAACTGGACGTAGCCAACATTGGGTGAACCAGTATAAATTCGGTGTCAATTTCTCTTTCCTAATCTTTTAATTATCGTTCTTGTTGCTTAGAAGTTTAGGTTGGTTTATCTACTCTTTTAAGCTTGTGAGTTCCAATTTTTTCATTCCGCGATATTTGGAACCATAACCTGATCTGGGATTTTTAGATAAAATATATATTGTCTGAATCTGGTTGAGTAAATTTAGATTAATTATATTTTATCGGCCCCTAACAGAAAAGGCTGGCATTATTATTCCTTTTGTGAGGAAATATTGAAGATTCGCTTTTAACTAAAAAAAAAAAGAAAAAAAAATACCTCCAAAGCTAGGAGAAAAAGAAAACAAGAATATGGGAAGAAGAAAAGTGGGATTTGGGGTCTGGTTGTCGTGTATGTTTGGCTTAATTTGTCCCATTGAAATGAACTGACAAACCGATAATGCCAAGCCATAGCCATAGCCATAGCCATAATAATAATAATAATAATAGCCACCACGTAGTTGGTTATAAACTATGGGCCTATTTTCTCTTCTCCCTACCAAAAAATTCTCGACCTTTTTTTTTTTTTTTTTCATACACAGAGAAGAAATTCTAATCTGCAGAAATTGATGAGTGTGATTTTTGAGAAAGATTGACAGATGGGTTTTGGAAGGATGCGATTAAAAGAGAGACAGAGCATGTGAGTGTTGAGTGAAATAAGTTACAACACTTGTAATTCATGCATTCTTCGAACCTCAGTAGGAATTAGCATCCAACTTAATTTTCCCCTTCAGCCCCTTGATTTAGACCCCATTTTTTTGAGTGCCATGTGACCTTGTTTCACTTTCTCTAATAAAAGTAGATTCTCTTTCAAGTTTTGGTTCGGTTCACGTTGACGAACTCATTCGACTTTATTTACACTTTTTCATAATGGTATAATATTGTCTACTTTAAGTATCAACTTTCATACTTTTACTTCTGATTTCACTTAATTAAAAGGTGTCATACCAATAAAAATATAGCTAGTCCTCTTTCAATCACATTATTATCTCCTTTGCTACCCTTTTCCAGTTTCCTTCAATGAACTGTTTGTTTTATTAGTGATTCAATCTTGATCTCCCTCTTCCAATTATCTCTAAGTTATGAGTGAGTTTAATCTATAATTCATAATCCTATTGGGAATGCAACGATCAAAGTCTAGATAAGAAAAATATCATGGATATATAAGTAGGGGACAACAACTCCATTATTATGAGGCCTTTTGAGTGTGATGTCCTTGACTTAGCAATGCCGGTAGAATTCTTGGATGTTGAACCAAAGAAGTTGGTGAGCCTTGAAAACGTAGTCATGGTGGAGATAAACCGTGATTGAGCTCTATCGAGTTGGTGGTGTGCACCTAGATAAGAGGCCGACTTGAGGGTACTTTGTGTTGAGAGGATGATTGTTAGAAATGCGGAGATATTTGGAGGGTCCGTTTTTGTTAACAAACCCAATACTAGATTATGTGGACTTGAAAATGAGCATAAAATCTATCAAATTGCTCATGTTATGATTATGATAATACGTATTAAACTCAAATGCATAAATTATTCATATTTTTAATAAAGAGATACTAAGTATAATATATATAAAAACGCTAATATATATTAGTGCAGAGAATATATGGGAGGAAGGAATTTAGATATAGGAGTTGGTAATGAATCACATCACCGACGAAATAAAGAAATGAAAAAAAAAAGGAAGTTTGGGAGTGTGGGAGGAGAATAAAGGAATTAAATGAAAGAGAGTTGGTTAGAGGTCTCTGAGAGTATAAAAGGATAAGGCGACAAAGGAAGATAGAGGGAAAGAACCGACTCTAATCCGCATGCAATGCAACCAAAAACATGCAAATAAATAAATAAATAAAAGGAGAATGGAATTGAAAACTTGAAAGCGACGCCTAAATTTATTTTCAGAATCAGTGAATGAGAGGAGAGGGAGCTCTGTCTAACTCCCACTTCACCTACTTCTGCCATGACAGTTACAATGATTCCTTGTCCCACGTGCCCCTGTTTACTCAAACTATGATCCATAACTTATTGGCCAAAACCGCCACAACATTTTTACCCTTTCCATCAGAAACTCCAACAGTCATTAAGGACATGCATTTTTTTTTTCCTTTTTTTACTTATTATTGGGACATACAAATTTTCATACTTATATTCAAACTATTATTAAGGCCGAGTAGAGAAAACAAACAAACAAAAAAAAAAAAAGTGCAATTACTTCCTTCTTAGCATATCGTAAACGTACTCTATGTTTGATAATCATTTGATTTTTGAAAATTAAATTTATAAACACTCTTTCCACCTATAAATTTCTTTGTTTTGTTATCTATTTTTACTAATATTTTCAAAACTCAAATCAAGTTTTGAAAACTTAAAAAAAAAAGTTTTTAAAAACTTGTTTTTGTTTATGAAATTTGATTAAGAATTTAAATGTTTCTTTTAAAATAAATGAGAACTATTGTAATGAAAATGTGATAAAACATGCACATTTTCAAAAATCTAAATAACTATCAAACGAGGCTTTATATGACCTAAATTTTTAAAATGGAAAGATTAAATATATAAAAAGTTATAATATTGTAAAAATTTTCCACTATGTAAGAAAATCTAACTTCAGTCGACACTAATCCATTGATGTCACATTATTTTAATTGTGTGTCATGAGTTCTTTTCTTTTCTTGAGTTCAACAACATGAAGGTCATGAAGGAATTAGAACCTCTAACCGAAATCAGAGAGTATACGATCGTATCTTATGAGTTGGTAGACACTGACAGGTACATTGAATCATTTTTTCACAACCCTCTAAAAATTCAAACATTTTTTGTTCAAAATTGATATATGTAATAATAATGACATGAAATTATAAAAATAGGTCGGTGGGTCGTTGTCAATTTTGGAAGAAAGCGTGTGAATAATGTTGTGTTACCAAAGGGCAAAGGGTGATTTTGTTTCTATAAATTGGTGGGTTTGTGATACCAATGGCTTTAAGTAATCCTCTCTTCTATAAAAAAAATTATTAAGTACTGAAAAATGTCGGAGAAGAAACCAGCTGGTGGGTCGTCTTTTTCCTTCACTTCTCAACTCTTTGGGACCAACGACACTTCTTCTTCCTCTTCTAATGACATTTTCCGCTCTATATTCTCCTCTAATTCTTCCGAGGTGTTCTCCCATTTCTCTCTCTTTACTTTGTCCTATTATTCTTATTGCTCTTCGTTTCTTTGAGTTCTTTTTTTTTAACCTCTAATCTTTTACTCGATCGAGAATATAGTCTTAACTAGTTCAGGCTCATGTCGTTGTCGATTTCTTCAATGCTTACGCTACACTTATATGCATGCTTTTGTTTAATATGAGATTTTACGTGTATGTTTTAAATATTTGATTTCCATGAGATGGAATGACCAGTATTTAATTTCACTATATGTTCTTTTTTAAATTTTCATTCAGTAATATTGCATCTTTCTTTTTGTCTTCTGTATTTTTTTTTCTTATTTCTAAAATAAAAATAAAAATAAGCTTGATGACGATTTCTACTTTTTCTTTTCTTTTCTTTTTTAATTGGATAATATATCACATAAGTTTTTTTTTTTTTTTTTTAAATTGTTAGATTATTTTTTATTTTTTCATGATTATAGAGCCAATTAAAAAAAATAGTAAACGTTATTTATTTATTTTGTTATAACTAAAATAAAATAAAAAATTGCGAACCACACTCACTTCAATGGTATATATCATCCACTTTTTATTTGAAAAACACTCTTTTCCGAAATACTAAAAATCATTCTACTTCTAAAGTTCTAATGTAAGAGCAACGCTGAAATAGATGGCCTTTTAACTCAAATTTGGGAATTTGGCTGTTTCCTTTTATCTTCTATCTTTTTCAGGTCTTGGGGAAGGGCTCCCAGCACTCCGAAGTCGGTGATAAATCACAAGCATTTTCATCCAACCCAAAATCTGGTTGCTTTCATTACTCTTTTTCTCTTCACATAGAAAAAAAAAAATGAATTAAAATTATTGGAGAAGGCTCAAAATTTTACACCATTGAATGTAATTGAGAAAAATTATATACTGTATTTCGAATCAAACGCATACAAAGTAGTCTGATTTTGAATGGAAATAAGAAGTTATTGCAAGCCTGTTTGTCTGTGCAGAATGCAATTCCAAATTTAAGGAACGGAAGAATCAGAGCACAACAAGCAGAGAAATGAGTTCCTTTTATCAGGAACAAAGAACACATCCATGTCATTTTAGTTCTTCAATCTACTATGGTGGTCAGGATGTCTATACCCAAAACCCTGGAACAACTGGATTGAACTCCTCTGTGAGTGCTGCATTATTTCTGCAAAAGAAAAAAAATCAACCCTTTTTTGCTCTGAAGAATCTTCTAATTTGTGTTGGGATTTTGTCAGCTTAAGAAAGATGGTGGAGAGGATGATTCTGGTGGTGCTTCCAGAGGAAATTGGTGGCAAGGTATATGCATATAAGGTGTTTGATTAAATTTCACAACTATATTTTTCTCACTGCAGAAGAAATTATTTGATGGGCTGAAACAATATATCTGGTATTTCCAATTTGTATTCCATGGTTATTGGTAGAGCAGCTAAATTGTTACTGTTTATTAAATAATTTTTAACTTACACTTCATTTTCTTCCATTATTTTCTAAAATTTCAGGGTCTCTGTACTACTGAGAATCTCACCCGCCATGGCAATCCCAATCAAGGTTTCTCATTTCCATGACAGTTTCCTTCAAATCCTTTGCTCGACTGCAAATATATGCTCAAAATGCCTTTTATACCGAGTCCTTAATCCCGTTTTATATGCTTTTTTGCAGGTGCATAATACATATTATTACTATAGACTATATGGAGATCAATGATATAGCAGTTTGCATCTAATATCAAGGACATCTTATTATTATTACATAATCCAACATAGAACTAGACATGATTATTAAGTCATGTTTTTAAGTATGTATGTATGTATGTATATATATATATGTGGTAAGAAGAAATGGATATGAAGTCAAGGGAATCTGGAACTGTTTAAGCATAGGATAAATCCTTATCCTTATCCCAATGTACTTTGTTACATTTTGATGAGCTTATCCGATCGAGGAATAATTCTTAGAAGTTTCTTAAAATGGTGAAAATGTGTTTGATTTATGTGCTTGTCCACGCAACCAGATTTCAACTTATGAGGTAATTTACCAACTTGAGCATATTATATCCATGCTCGTCCACGAAACATGTGTTTGGTTGGCCAAAAGTTCTTGTTATTCTTTACAATACTTCTCTGTTTTTCCCCATGTCCTACCTGAGATCTCCCACTGAAATTCTACCTTGCAACGACGCACGCTAAAAGACAGATCTTTATGTGAATTATTTGAATGTGTATTATGTTTGAGGTGCGAACTCGGGTCACCTGCGTGACAGGCGGGAATACTCACCACTATACTACAACGACTTGATGATGAGAACATCATCTTTCTGCTTAAGTTTATACCAACTTACCACTCTTTTTTTTTTCTTTTGGTGAGAACATCATCTTTCTGCTTAATGAAAATGAGAGTGAAATGAAAGAGAGTAAAAATAAAAATGAAATGAAAGAAAGAAGACGGTTGTTATTAATATTAAAATGAGAATTAAATTTAAATAAAGGAAAAATATACCTGACAATCACTAATCTTTTGGAAAATTCTCAATTTGGTCTTTGATCTTTTAAAATTCTCAACTTTATCCATTTTTTTAGTATGGAACCATCACAGGTGCAACCATCGAGCGGGGTCAATTTTACCCTTAATGTTTTAAAAATTCTTGATCGACTTCTTTGTAAAAATTTATTTAAAATTTGTTAAGAAAAAATTGATTTATCATTAAAAAAAAATCCATTTCTTTTCAAGTGGCATGCTAATGTATCCAAATATATTAATAAAAAATAATTTAATGAGATATAAATCTTTTGGGCAAAAATCAGTTTTGACCCCTAAACTTCGCAGATTGTATCAATTTTAACTCTAAACTTTCAATTTCATCAAATTAGACCCAAAACTTGCATAAGTGTTGCAATGTTCACCTTCTGTTATCCTCCCCTTAAACCACCGTTAAAATTACATGATTGACACATTTTCTTTTTTTTTTCTTTTTTTTCTTCATTTTGCATTTACACATGTGGGTTGAGTTTCCATGAAAGAAACTTATTGGAGAAGGTTTTTCTTTGGGGAATTCAAACAAACACACTTTTTCTTTAATCGGTCTAAGAACTGAAAGAGGGACAAAGGAGAGGGCATTCAATCGGTTAGGGAGGAGAAGAAGGGACGCTCAATAAGTCTAGGTGGAGAGTCTCATTTGTGCAAAAGGTGTGAACGAGTTTTTCTTTTGTTGCTAAGAAGAAGAATCAAGGCAGAATGCAAATTTGGGCCTTTTTGCCTCTCAGTTTTTGTGATTTCTTCTAGTGTTTCATTTATGTTAGTATTTTGTTGTTGAAAAGTTGTACATGGGTTTTCTCTCATTTTCTTCTCACTGTGTTTGTGGGTTCTGTTGCTTTTTTTAAGCTACCTAGAAGTGATAGGAAAGCAATTTTGGGTTTTTTTTTCTTCTTCTCATTTTAGATAGTTTTTTCTTGTTGTTAAAAACTTTGTGGATTTTTTTGCTACTGTCTAGGATTTCGAAAGCAAAGCAATTTTGGAAGTTTTTTTTTTCTTCTAATGTTTATTGATTTTTCTTGTTGCTAAGAACTTTGTGGGTTTTTGTTTGCTGCTATTTTTTTCTGCTAACTAGAAGAACATGCAAGTGTAGGAAATGGAAGCAAAGTAATTTTGGATTTTTTTTTTTTTATTGAAAGTTCAGAGTTATAATTGATACAACTACTAAATTTTGGGTCAAAATTAATTTTTTCCCAATTTTTTTTTTTGTTAACAAATTTTAACAATTTTTTTTCAAATAACTTAATTAAAATTTTTGAATTAATTAAAGATAAAATTAAGAATTTAAAATATTATGGACCAAATATGTAACAATTTCAATACATTAAAGACAAAATTCTAAAAACATCATAATTGAGTATTGGCAGTATGACCCAATTTGACCATACTAAGCTTACTTGATCAAATGGTCATAATGAAGACATGTAGCATTATTTGGGACTTGCCATCTTTGTCTTCAAATTTAATTTATGACACATGTCAATTTAGTCATAAATGTAATTTTGTCATTAATTTGTAAATAAACATGGCAATTTATGATTGATCGAAATTTCACATTCAACAAGGTTCTCTATAAAAATTATTTAAAAATTGTTAAGGAAAAGTTGATTGCTCATTAAATTATTGTTTTATTAACACATTTGTACACATATACATGCTAGTTGAATACGTATTCGACAATGAAATTCAATTTATTTATCCTCAAAATCTGACCCTTCTGTTTAAAAAAATATATTTTTTTCCAAGTGCCATGTTAATGTATTAAAATAGGTTAATAAAACAATAGTTTAATGAGGCATAAATTTTTGCATATTTAGCATTTTCAATACATTAAAGATAAAATTAAGAACTAAAAAATTTATGAACTAAATTGAGTATTACACCAACCTGCTCATAGTTCAGATAGTTCAGGCATATATTCTCAACCAAGAAATTAGATGTTCGAATCTTCCCACCCTACATGTGATTGAACTTAAAAAAAAATTGAGTATTGTCTACAACATTAGGAGCATTAAATATAGACTAAATTATATATATATAATAAAAAAAAAACCCTTCAACTTTGTTTTATGTTTCAAAAATACTCATATTCTTTTAAAAGTTACAATATTATTCTTGATTTTTGATAAATGTTTCAAAACTATAATATGCCTTCCAGTAGGAGGTGACACGTGGCAGTGACTAAAAAAAATAATAAAATTCCTCAAAAAATAAAAAGAAAAGAAAGAAAGAATTTTAAAAAAAGTGATGGAAATTTTAAACGCCCATAAATCAAATATCCAACTTAAAAAAATCTAAGCAATATGCCTCTCAGTAGCCGGTGACACGTGTGTAAGCCATGAAAATGAAACTTTTAACTAGAAAAAAAAAATAAACAGCGCCGTTGCCGGGGATCGAACCCGGGTCACCCGCGTGACAGGCGGGAATACTCACCACTATACTACAACGACTTGTTGAAAAGCAAATAAACTTTAAAATATAAGAATAAAAAATGTCTTCACAACCCACTCAAATCAAGCCAAGTATCAATATACAAGAAAAGAATCTACACGACGGCAAAACGTACTTTCCTTTCAACCCTTGGATACAATTAAAGATTATGTTACATATTTGTACCTGTAACTCTGCAGGAACTCGACCCCTAATCCAACCTTTGAAATTTAATAATCTTGTCCTTTACTCAATTCAGATTTTTCTGATTCTTCGACTATTTCACCTACCAAATCCAACTTCTCAATTAAATTCCCATTGTCAATCGACACATTTTTTACAACAATTCCACATTCCGGAGCTTGGCTGGTGATCGGAATCGGCGATCGGGTTCCCCCCTTTGCAAGGCCAGCAAGATCCACAGCCGAAAAACTCTGTTTCATGAATGCCGCGCTGTAAGGGGAACTGGAAAATGGCACCGAGAATTGAATCCGATTACTGCTATTATGAGCAACAATTCCCAGTTGGGAAACGGAAATTCCCGGAATTTGATCCGAATGCTTTGTCAAATCATCCACATAAAGCAAATCGTCAATACGAGCTACGATGTTAAACGCCAAGCTCTCCAACACTCTCGAGTAGCTCTCCAAAATAGCCTTGCCCACATCCTAAACAAGCAAATTCAGATCGTGTTTGTTGAAATTTGAAGTGGGAAATTTTGTTGGAATGCTACGAGGGAAAGAGAATTCGACCTTGTTGAATTGGATTTTGCTCACGTCTAGGCTTGTTTGAGGGAGATTGGGGAACTGTTGTTTGAGGCAGAAGAGTACGGATTCTGCTCTTTCTGCGAATATTTCGCTCTTGTCTGCATCGATTACCAGTTCTTTGAGCATTTCCCAGGACGATTTTGAACTGGAACGTGATGAATTGTTGTTGTTGGTTGGTTTTGAGGTTGTTCCTTTGCGCCATGCGTACATTGCGGCTTCGACTCGGTTGGCTATCTCTATGGCTTGGTGTTCGGACGACATGTCCAGACATTCCAATAAGTAAACAGGGGAAAATTCGTCGGAGGAAATGTACCTGTAAATTGCTTCTCCTAAGCTGGCTCTTCCATTCTGTAACAAAGTTTAAACCAAAAAAATAGGTTTGATATGTTAAATTGTGATTGAACCCAGAAAGTATTGTAACTTTAATCTTTTGTTCGGGTTCCTAAAACCTAACACTCTTCCCATTCATAAATTTGGAAATTAAAACAAAGCCAACAAGTGACCACTGACCGCTGCATAGTTCAAGTTAGTGTTGAACTCGACCAAACTATTAAAAGTTCAAATCTCTCTCGTTAATGTTGAAATAAAAAAAAAAAAAAAAAACATAAAATGTGATTAACTAATGCCAACATGAACATAACTCAAGTGATTAAGGCATATATGTCATTGACTAAAATGTCATATATTTGAATTTTTACTCCCACATGTTGAACAAAGAAAAAAAAAGTGACCATTAACTTTCATTGGAGAGCAAAGGACATTACAAATATTTTTTTTATTTTAACTTTTCGACTAATCTCATGAGATAATTGTTTGACCCTACAACATGAAAAAATATTGAATGAGGTCACCATAATATAGTTGCCCCCTAATCACATGGTGCAAATTTGAAAATCTACATGCCCCTCTTATAACTTTTGGATACAAATTCAAAATGCTTTTAAAATTTCTCTCTCATATATCTAACGATATAAAATTATCAGTCACATTATAACATTTTTCAACACTAGTTTATTCTACAACATTTGATTGTTAAAGAAACTCGCATGAGTTAAAATATAAGTAGGTGAAAATCATAGTTTGAATCCACTACCTCTAAACTATGTTACTTTTTCATTTGCTATATCATGACCACTAGACTAATCTCCATATGGTGATTGACATTATCAAAGTTTGAACACACAAAACCAATTAAGATATCATGTTAAATCTAACGTTAAATGTAATGTTTTAATCATAAAGTTTGCATACTTTTGGAAGAGCCTCCAGATATGAAGTAGGGACATCCATGTCAGCCAAAGTAACAGAGTTGATAGCCATGGCAGCTTTAAGAATTTGGTTAGTGCAGTCTCGCTTGTGCTGCAGCTGCCTTCTTGAAGCTTCAGAGAGGCCTCCACTGGGGACTCTGGGGATCGGAAGCCACCACTTGTCTTCTTGCCGCTCCAGAACTTTACGGAAAGAGGAAGACCCATCGGCCTCAGCGGCAAGAATCCCTTGATCAACGTACCAGAATTCCGAATCAACAAAACTCTCCAATATATCCTGCAAATAATACCAAACTTGATATCAAAGTCATGTTGGAAAAACTGGGTTTTTAGTTTTTAGGTGGAAGGATAATTTGAACTTACGAGCAGCATGTGATCCAATTTACGAAGAGCTGGGAGATTAACATAAAGATCTGAACGAGGCCGACAAGTCATTATCTAATGAGCCAAAGAAAGAAAATGATCATAATGGAAGATTTTTACATAGGAATTTGGAAAAAGCTAAGAGATTAGGAATTGAATTGAACCTCAAGTTTGCTTCCATCTGGGAATGTTTGGCAAATGGGAATCAATTCGACGATGTGATTGCTAACACACAGCAACCATTCCATCTCTCTTCGCCACATTGCTTTTCTTTCTGTGGCTGCAGGTTCTAATCTCCACAATTGTCCAAATAGAGTGGCTGCAAGTTCATGTTCAACAACCCAAAACCATCGGAACTTTGTGTGGTAAAAAGTTAGTTTTATTTTTTTAAAAAAGAAAAATACTCTTAATCCCTTAACTTTGTTCATAGTAGTAACAATTTAGTATATGTACTTTCAATTTTGTAATAATTAATCCCTAAACTTTAATAGGCAACAATTTAGTCTCTATATTTTAAATTTTATAACACAACTTGGTCTTTATAGTAAAACTTATTGTTAAGATTTAATGGATTTCTTACATATGTAGATTGATAAATTGATTACGAGTCAAATGTGTTTATAAACTATAGACTAAGTTGTCATATAATAATTTTGATAAAAATTTTTACGGTAGAGAATTGTTACAAATTTGAAAGTACAAAGACTAAATTGTTACTTATTAAAGTTCAGAGACCAAATTGTTACAAATTTGCAAAATACAAATATTAAATTGTTACAAACTAAAGTTTAAGAACTACATTGTTACTTGTTCGAAAATTCAGGGACAAAAATGTTATTTATTTATCTATTTATTTTTAGTGAATGTTAACATGTTAACTTTTTGATTTGTTTTTAAAAGTATATGTTATAGTATTCAATCAAAAGTGGATAATGGAGGTCAAAGTGAGCATAGCTCAGCTGTAATTGACATGTACCTTCAACCAAAAGGTCAATGGTTCGAATTCCTCAACCTCAAATGTTATTGAATTAAAAAAAAAAAAGTGGATAATGGAGAAAATTGCAAGAATTATTTGTCTATACAAAATTAATATTTTTTTAATAAATTTCAAATTTTATAAAAGGTATAAAAGACTTGCTCTTTCATTAACATTTATATTATTAATGTATGGACAATACATAAAGGTAGACTTTTAAGAAATACATAATATATATTAATAAAAAAAAATTACAAAAAAATGGAAAAATTGTAATGGGTAGCCAAAAAATATTAGGATATTTGCAAATCTAGCCATGGTTTTTGAGATTTGCAAATATAACAAAAAAATTTAAAATCTAATTTCCGTTTTTTTATTATCTCAATTTTATCTTCATTGGTGTATCAGCAGGTTTATCAGTAGTATATCTGATATACTTTATATTTGTATATCAGTCAACAAATATATGCCTAAAACGAAGTATATTAGTAGTATATTACTGATATACTATTGATTTACTTCTTTTTAGGTATATCAATTAAATGATATACTCTATATATATTTGTAGTATATCATGGATATTATGCATATTTGATATATCACTGATATACTTCATTTTAGATATGTTTATTTCATTAATATACCTAACATTGAGTATATTAGTAGTATATCAATGAAATGAACATATATCATAACGAGTTACTGATAGATCTTGATCAACTTTATAGAAGTATATCAACAATATATTAATGATATACTCTATGTTAGATATATTGTTGGTCTATTAGCAGTATATCACTAATAGACTACTGACAAACTTCATATTGAACAACGCTCGTGGAAAATAAAGTATATCAGTAGTGCACCAGTGATATACTCTATATTATATATGTATATATCATATGCGAGTTACTGTTATACTCATGATTAATTTCATATAAGTATATCAATGATTTACTCTTTGTTAGGTATATCACTAGTCTATCAGCAGTATATCATTAACAGACTACTAATATTTTGAAAAACACACATAAGAAATATAGGGGTATTTTTTACTTTCCGCTCTGTCCATTTGGGATGGGTAATTTTTTTTTTTTTTGCTATTTTTGCAAATTGAATAAACGAGTGACACAACTGCAATTTATGTTTTTTTTTTTTTTTTTTTTTTTTTTTTTTTGCTATGCATGCAAGTGATCCTTTTTAGCCCAAAACCGGAAAAAAACAATTTTTATTCTAAACTTTTCACTTTATTAAATTGCACTTAAACTTTGAGAAATATTGTAATCTACCCCTTAAACTTAAAAAGTGTTGGAATCTACATCTTAAATTTAAAATAAATGTGCAAATTTTACCATATGATAAGTATTTGTTTAAAAAATCATTTTAAAAAAACATTATCATGTAGAGTAGGTTCAATAAACTATAAAACATATGTTAATATGAAATTCATACCATTTTAGAAAAAAAAAATTACATTAGAACCGAACTTTTTTTTTAAATTTATGAGTTTTGGTAGAGCAATTTAATGGTCGATTTTGTGCATGATTGATCTTATTTAGTACAAATACTTTATTTTCATTGAAATTAGTTAGTTTTCGGAGACTTTTACATTGTTTTTGTTAAAATTAATAGGTTAATTAATATATATTAAACTAAAGGTACAAATTGCAACACTTTAGATAAGTGTTAAAATTGATACTGTTAGTGAAGAAGAATGTGTCTTCTCCTAAATATTAGGTTGAATTTCATAAGATTGAAGTGTATAGTAAAATATACACTCGGCTGAATTTAAAATTTAAAATTGATTTTTTTTTTCTCCCATAGATTTAAATCGTTGACATACCACAAAGATTGGTAATGGCATTAGATAGAGCCAAAGCAGTAGAGACTCCATTTCCACACCCTGACATGTCTTCTCCCAGCAGCAGCTTTGAAAACCTCTCCATCATCTCTGTCTCTAAAACCCCAAAAACAAAATCATCACAACATCAAATTCATGAAAATCATCTTGTATTGTAATCGTTAGGCTAAAATACTATTTCAATACTTTTTGAGACTTGTTCTATTTTAATTTATATATTTTTAAATATCTGAATTTAGTCTATGTACATACTTTCAAATTTTCAATAAATTTTAGATTTAATCTCTACTACTAGTTTGGGATTGATTCTAAAAATAAATTAGTCTCTATTAGTCTTTCTTCTATACATTTTGAAAACATATTCACATTGTGGCTTTTCTTGAATAAAAACTATTATTATTATTGTTAAAATAACATTTTGGTCCCTATACTTTGGTTTCATTCCATCTTATTCATGTACTTTTAAATGTCTAAATTTAGTCTATGTACATTCAATAAATTTTAAAATTAGTCCTTATTGTTAATTTGAAGTTAATTTTTATTAGAATTGGTTAAATAATAATAATAATTTTCATTTGAGAAAAGACACAATGTGAACATATTTCGGAATATTAATAGAGATTAATTTTTCTTTTCAAAAGTAAAAATTAAACTAACAATGGAAACTAATTTTAAGTTTTATTTAAAGTAAAGCAACTAAATTTGAACATTTAAAAGTGTACGAACTTAAATGAAATTAACCTTAAAGCATAAGAACCAAAATAGAATTTCAACCCATTATAACCCTAAAGTATAACGACCACAATGGTAGTTTAACCTTACTACTAATAGGACCATACCTGACACTGATGACACTTGTCTCTCCAGTTCTCCGTCGTCAAAATTGCCCTCGTCAGCCGCCGTCCGGTGAAGAGGCCACCCCATTAAAGTCGACGAAGAAGAGGATGACTCTTTGTCATGGCTCTGCCCCTCATGCCTTGTTGCTTCAGACGTCAACAAATCAGAATTCGAACCACTTTCCCCAACCCCACTCTTTTCATCAAACACCTTGTGTGCATGACTAAACCCATCGCATTTCTCTTCAGTTTCCATTGCAACTTCTTCAAGAAAAACAGGGGAAGAACAAAACGTAGAGTTATTCACCACCATTCCCTTGTATTCCAGCCCTCTGCAGCAAAACCCACTTGAAAATCGAGCCCTATTATGGCACAGTTTTTTAGCGGACTTGGAAACCCAGTAGCCCAAAATGGAAAATGGGTTGAAACAATCCGAGCCACTGCGCTTAACTAGCGGAAGACAAAGCTTGAGCGAATGGTTTGTAATTTGAATTGGTTCTCTCTCTTCTTGGTGGGTAAAATTTAAGTCCATTTGGGTTTTTAACCAACCCAGAAATTGGGGGAAGTTAGAAGAAGAAGCATGGTAAGTTTATATTTTATATGCGTGTAGTGGAGGACGAAATGATTATTGTGACTTGCTTCAACTCATGAAGAGCCTATTTCTCCATTAATGTGTGTTGAAAATGTTGCTTTCTGGTCCCGGGAATTTGAATGGAAATGGGAAGTGTAGTGTGAAAAAATGAATTGGGATTTATGGTAATGTTGCTTTGGTTGAGTTTTATTTTTTACATTAAGTAATTACGGTTGCTTTACTTTGGAGTTTAAATGACTTAAGAAAGGTGATTAGATGTAGTCTTGCAATTGACGGATCATTAAATTTAATACGAATATGATAAAATGTAGTGTGTTTTTCATCATTAGGATGGTTGGTTGAAGCCCGGAAGTGCAAGCAAATGTGGCTTCCTAAATGGCTCGCATTGGTTGTGTTTGGTGGCTGATTTTGAGGGTCGCTTGAGACAAAAGCAAATTTGGTAATTATCCGTAAAATAGTTTTTATTTTTATTTTTTCAATTTTTTTCGAAAGTGATGGGTTTGATATTACTATTCATAAACTTATACAATTATCCAAAGGTAGAGGACTATTTTCTAGATTATTTTTTAAGAACTCTTAGGATATTACGTTTAATTTAAGTTCATGTAGGGGGGTACTTAAAATCAATATTGTACCAACTTTCATCTAAGAACTAAGAAGATAAGCTTGAAAATATGAAGTTGAAAACAACCAAATCCAGTTAATTGGGTCAATTTGACGATAAGATCATATTTTTCAAAGGAATAAAAAGAATAGTTGGAATCCATTTCCTTGGGCAACTTTTGTCAATTTAGTTGGTTTTGTTGTCCTGTTTTGTTGGCCTGGTTGATTTTTTTTCACAGTCGTTTCAATTGTTTTGTTTAAGTTCCGTATTTAATTTTTCTTAAATAGATGTCTTTGTTTTTTTGCAAAGAAAAAAAAAACTAGAAGTTTCTTTTTTTAATTCAAAAATTACGATTGGAGAATCGAACCATAAAATTTTGAGATGGTAATTGGTGTCTTATCCAATTGTTTGTGAAGAATCAAACCATCCACTTTTAGAATGATAATTGATGTCTTATCATAATTTTTTTTTTGAACTATATCGGATGAGAGATTCGAATTTCTGATATCTTAGTCGAAAGTACATACTTTATGTCGGTTGAGTTATGTTCATGTTGGCTTTCTTATCACAATTAATAAAGAGGAAGTTACTCATGAAAGATATATATGTGGGTTTTTTAATGTAATTTGTCAATAGTTTTTATGCTTTGGGAGAAACAGCACGCCAAATAAGCAGTGGATTTTTTTCTTACCTAAAATTATTTATTATTTTTTTTTTTTTTTGGGAAAATGAAAATGAAAATTCTATTCTCTCTTTCTCTCATTTTGATGTGGTACAATCAAGGGGAGGGAATTTCAATTTTATTTGTTCATAAACAAGCAAAAATATGTTAATTTATCTTCTCAAATGATTTTCTTGTTTGATTAATTGAACAAATTTTCTCAATGAGAAGCCTATCTCTAAATATTCACCTTAATCGTTCAAAAATTGAGCCTTCTCAAAAACCCTAACTTCTTGAGAAACTTAGATGGAAATTCTAAACTATCAACATAAAGAAAATTAATTAAATAACTATCGAGCTCTGTTCAAAAAGTCACTCATGAACTTTGGAAAAAAAAAACTCATCACTTAAGTTAGATAGCCTCAAACACGTAAGTGGTAACATTAAAAAAAATCTCAATAATAAAGTTGAACACGACTTCATCAATTAAAAAAAAAATATATATATATATACAAAACAAAAATTAAAAACAACAAAGTCAAAATTGAACTAGAAAGATGGCCAATTTTGTAATTTCATCTTCTCCTAATTCGATCGTGGAGGTTTCGTGTTTTCCCTCCCACTGGATTTCAATTTAAATGCCGGAACGAGCCCGACTGAATCATAATAGCCAATAGATATATATCTAAAAAAGAGTAGACATATCTATTAACATATTGATTCTTACCAGTAATAAACAATTTTATTTAGATCAAAAATTTTCAATCAATTATAATATACTAATTGAATCGGCTCTAGCCAAAGTAAGCAGAGCTCAGCCGAAATTGAGCAGTAAAAAAAAAAAAACGAATTAAAATCCAAAAGAGAGACAAATTTGAATTTGTGAAAATTGACAACACAGCACCGGAAGAATTAGACCGTGAAGAGAGAGCCGAATCACAAGAAAAAGGGCAAATCGTCAAGATCATCAATTATTTAATTTTATAATTAAATAATTTGATAGTAAGAGACTATTTAATTTTAATTACTGTAGTTTAAAATTGGCTTTGTTGTAATTTAAAAATGTATTAACTTCAATTATTTTTTAAAAAAATAGGCAGCTTATACTTACCCCAAAGTTCCAAACAAACCAATCAAAAACAAAAGAAACATGACTTTCAATTATTTAATCAAGTTTTCCACCAATTACTTAATCAAGTAATTTAGCTCTTTAAAAGCATCCTATAAACAATTCTATTTCTATATTATATTATTTTCAGGAAAAAGAAAAAACAGAGGGCAGTCATGAAAAAAAATCATAGCACGTGGGGGGGGACAGTTCTCAAATATAATATTGACCCATTATCCAGGTAGCTAAAATAATCCCCTTCAGGAAAGCATTAAACCATCGATCATAAAACTAAACATGATTTAATCGTAAACTAATCCTTAATGCTCTTTCTAATCCCCATCAAAACTGCTGAATCAATCAATAATTACCTTTCAATTGAGCCCAAGAGGCACTATCCCAGAAATGGATTCAACTTTGAAGAAGAAAGAGGAAAATTCAAACTCTAAAAATATTTTAGTATCCTCCAAACAGGGAAATCAAGGTTTTCAAGAAGACAAACAGCATTTTCTAGAACTTCAGAAGTTCAAGCATAGAGTTAAATAACAAGATCACTCGTTTAAAGAACAAAACCAGAAATCACCGATGTTCACGCCTTAATGATGCTGAAAGTTTGAATCCTTGACGACTGTCACAGGGCAAGGAGCATGAGTAATCACGTAATTGCTAACACTCCCAAGCAGAATCCTGTTTTCCGATCAAAAAAACAGAAATTTTCCCAGAAAGAAAAATAAACATAAGCAATTGTTCATCAATTACACTACGCGATTTGTTCAAAGAAGAAGAAAAAGAGAAAGAAAACAAACCTTCGAATCGTACTCAGTCCTCTGCTTCCCATTACCAGAGAGTCCAGCTTCAGATCTTCAATCGCATCGATGATTTTCTCCCTCGCATCTCCCCAGTACAGCTTCGACACAACGGTAATCTAAAATCGCAGTTCAATTTCAAAAATAAACGCTAATTAAACCATTATACTTTTCTTTTAAAAACTAGGGCTCGGAAATTCGGAATCAATCAGTACCTCTTTCTGTCTACAGCCAGTGTCGAGAATATCGAGGGCTTCGATGT
The DNA here is from genome assembly GCA_033996785.1 of Trichosanthes truncata. Lineage (NCBI taxonomy): Eukaryota > Viridiplantae > Streptophyta > Magnoliopsida > Cucurbitales > Cucurbitaceae > Trichosanthes > Trichosanthes truncata. Next base: position 57,373,694 of record JAWPNB010000003.1, read on the forward strand.
CGATTTTGACATCGTACTTCTTCAAAACATCAGGCTCTCGGAACTCCGACAACGGAATCAAAGCTGTCAAGATTTACAGAAGTTAGTGAAAAGATAAAAAGGGAAAAAGAGGAGTCGATTGATTACTGACGAGAGCCGGATTGAGCCCAGAGCTGATGGGCGGATTCGTCGAGTGAACTGGGGTTAACGTAGATGATGTAGAGAGTGTCGCCTTTGTCGGCCAAGTTATCGATGGCCCATTTGAGAGCGTTTTTGCTGCTGTTGGAGAAATCCAGAGCCACTCCGATCTTCCGGTCCTTCACCATTTTTGTGGTTGCTGGTGTTGCTTCTTCTTCTTCTTCTTCTTCTTATTTGTGGCGTTCAATGTGAATGAAAGAAGCTGAAACGTGAGGACCTGGAATTGGCTTTAAAATGGCAGAAGAAGGAATCATTTCTAAGAAAACTTGATGGAATTGCACCACCGCCGTCCACGTGTCGAGATTAGTCAGCAATTGCTGGTCCTCTAGATTACGGTTCATCGGAATCGTTTTCCTTTACCTGGAGTCCAATGGGCCGTTTTACCCACTGTATGATTCCTTTTTTCTGTGCAATCGGTGGCTTATTCTACTGAGAGAAATAGATTTCTTAAACGTTGATGATTCGATTTCAATTTCATATTGTGTAATTGTTGAATTAAAAAAATAGTTGAAAAATAAAGTTAAACTCTCGAACCTTTGAAACGAAAATAAAATTTTAATTGATTCGTTTAATTTGATTGTAAGAAATTTTTCTATACGTAATTTGTTTAGCGTTGATATGAATAGTCATGGCACTCGCTTGAACCGTGGTACTCTTGCAAGTCAAAAGAAGGTGTGGAAAGTAAGTTATATCGATAGCATTGCAGCGCTATATTCTAACATTGTAACGCTATCACAATTTCCTCTACAAGGCAGTGACTAAAGTGTTTTTGGACATAGAAAAGGGAAAAAAATTGTCTTTTTTTTTTACTTATATAGTGATTTATGAGTTTTTTCCTTTCGAAAAAAAATTAAAGAAATTGTTTTAGAGTGCCAATAAAACTCTCGAACTATTCTCCCTAATATTTTAGTAGAACTTGCAAAAGTAGCCGAAAAATAGACATAGCACACATTGAGAGGATCAATAGATGATGTTTATCACTTCTTTTCTAGCTCTATTTTTTTTTTTTTTACAAAATTTATTTATCGTTCTAGTTTAGGTTGGTTAATCCATTATTTATAAACCTTGAGTTCCAATTTGATTAAATCCAAATTAGAACTAAATTCAAACATGATTCTGCATTAATCCATTATATATATATAGATATATATTTTGCATTTATGATTTGAATAATATATAATTTCCCACCTAACATAATCAGCATTTTTATGTCATTTACTCGTAAAATATATAGGCATTCATTGTAGAATACGAATTTCCATAAACAATTGGAAGAAACAAACATTAAAACATGGGAACTCCACGTGCTTATCACGTGAAGGATATGGAGCTTCCCAATTAATTAAATAATTAATTCTTTAGATGGCTTTGTTCGCGTACGCATAGGGGACAAAAGCGAAAGGCAAAAGGCAACTACTCGGAAACTTCTCGTGCTGTCCGTTCTCATCATTCCAATTTCCACACCATTCATTCATAATGACCGTAATTTGCCTTTTCTTTTTTCTCTTTTGAAAAATAAAGTCTTATCTATTCATTTCTCCTAGTTTTTAGGGTTTTCCTTCTTTTGTATAATCTTAAGCATGAAAATATTGCTTCTAATTTGAATTCTTCTTTTTCAGATGCTTTGTTGTTTCTAGAAAGATAAAAGGATTATTAAAACAAATATTTTCGGTATTAACTTTTATTTTACATTCTTTTGCCATTCACTTTATTTATTCTTTCTTTTTTTTTCATTGCCCTATATGCTTGCATCACATTTTAATCTTAAACTTTATATTGGTGGAGTGGTCTTACACTATTAGATGAATATTGTAATGGGTAGTTAAATCTAAAAGATGTGATTAGTAATAGCTTTTTTTTTTTTATTAGTTCAACAACATGTGAAGAGTGAAGAGATTCGAACTTATGATCTCTTAGTCGAGGGTATATGTCTTAATCAGTTGAGTTATGTTTATGTTAGTTTTAATTTTCTAAACTTGGGATTGGGAACTATGTAATTATACTCTTTTAGTGAGAGGATCGTTAATGAATTTAATGACCAATTGAGTTTTTTCTTTAGTTCAACATGTAGGGATGAAGATTTGAACATCCGACTTTTTTTTTTTTTAATCAAAAAATAAGGTCTTAATCAATAGTTGTGCTATGTAATGATTAATTGGGATTACGTTTTTCTCAAGGGGAAGAGAGATTTGGAAAAATTTTACATGGAAGGGATAGATTTAGCATTGCACTTTTCTAATGGCCCTGTGAAAATTTCCCAATGTTAAAACGTAAAAAAATGCCCAAACGAATTTGTACATTGACCCATTTCATATTAACAAGTGGGCTCAACTTCATGCTGCAGGCCTGTGTACTGAAACGTCCTTTACGGCCCATCTCATTTGATTGTGAAAATGGGCCTTCCGAACCCGTTAACGAATCATACGATTTCATCCTTTTAGAAAAATAGTTTTCCAATATCAATATTTATATATAATAGTCGTTAAATACATATTCACAATTGGTATGTTTTTAATAACTATTTGATACTAAGTTTGAAATACATTTAGAAATTTCTCTCTCATACTTTCCTTTTAATATACTCTATCCTACAAATTTATCAACTCCAATCTTTTAGCTTTCTCAAATAATATTACTTCACTTTTCATACCATATATTCAAGTCAGTCACTTACTAGCTAAGTAGGGGCATAACTAATTATGTTATGACTTCGTGGCATGCTCAGACTAATAGTTGACTTTATGGATATTCACAAGGTAGGTCGAGGATGGAGAAGCCTTCCTGGTTCTCATCTCCATCCCCCATTTTATTCTTCATTTCCTCTAAAATTTTCTATTTAATTTTGCTGATATCAGAGCATGAGGAAAATTCGTGGAGGTCAAGTTTCTCGAAGGAAATTATTCTCCATTTAATTTTGTTATTAAAATTTCATTTAAATGGTTTTTTAGTAGACATTTTAATGGTTTATTTCGTATGAAAAATCTCAATTTAAAGAAATTTTTTTTTAATAATATTTGATATGTAATAATTAATACATAAGAATTCAACATGGTTCAAATATATCAAATGAGGAAAAAAGAACATCCCTAAAAAAGAAAGGAGAAATATACCTGATGATCGAATTAGAATGTGAGGGTTGAATGAGAGAATGAGAGAGCTTGGGAGGATATGAGAGAAAAGTAAGCGTTGAAATTGTGTCTCCTAATCTTTCTTTATTTTCTCTTTCTAAATTTGGATGGTCCTAAATCGAAAATATATCTGGTTATGTTCTCTCTTCTTTAATTGTAGAATTTTATTTTTATTTATTTTTAAGAATCCTAGATCATCTAGTTGTGTATTTCTGCTTAAGAATTATATTTGCAAGGTAAGAATTAAGATTTCTTAGCAAAGTTTTTTTCCCTCTGTTTAAAAATGAATACCAAGTAGGATGTATTGGCCGATATGGTTAAATTAGGCCCCGTTTGATAACGTTCTTGTTTCTCGTTTCTTGTTTCTTGTTTCTGTTTCTCGTTTCTCGTTTCTGTTTCTTAAAAACTAAAAACAGAAACATGTTTGATAACTATTTCTGTTTCTTGTTTCTTGTTTTTTGGTAAAAATAAAATATATAACATGCATTAAAATAAATATAAAACAATTATAAAGAGGTTATAGTATTTTATTAAGGCCCAACACCTAATTAATAATAATAATAATAATAATAATAATAATAAATTTTATCCTTCAAATGTTGTTCAAATTTGATTTTCAATGTTATTTCTCACTTCAATCAATTCACTTTGAACGATTTTGACTTACAAGAGTTAGTTCAATTAGACGAATTTATAAATTGTCTAAGGTCAGACAATCGAACATACTCACATTTCTTTAATTTAATAATAAATTTTATTTTTATTTTTTCTTTAAAAATGCATTAGCCAATAATACAAGCAAGTAAAATTAGAAAAAGAGAGAATGAAATCATTATTAGTTTATTTATTTAATAAAAAATAAAATCATACCAAAAAAAATAATAGAGAATTAAATAGAAAATAATAACTATAAGCTCGTTAATGTAAAGTAAACGAAAATAAGAAAATAAGATAGAAGAAAAAAACATAAACGAAAAGAGAAAAGTAAAAAGAAAAAAAGAAAAAAAAAGATAATGAACTATAAAAAAAAAAGATTATGATGAAAGAGAGAGAACGGATAGAAATAAATAAATCAAAAAATAAAAATAAAAAATAAGAAAAAAAAATAAAAAAATTAAAAAGTATTAAAAGAAAAAAAAATAGAATGGAAAATAGAGAAATAAGGGAGAGGGGATATACGGGTAAAAAGAGAAATATGAATACATGCATGAAATCTGAAAAAAGAAACAGAAACAGAATTTGAGAAACTACTTTTTGAAGTTTCTCAAAATCTGCCATTTTTTTAGAAACGTTTCTAAAAAATTTAGAAACAAGAAACATGATCGTTTATCAAACATGTCTGTTTCTTGAAAATGAGAAACAGGAACAAGAAACAGGAAACATGAACGTTATCAAACGGGCCCTTAATTTTCCATATTGTTATTATGTTAGTATGTTATTTTCAGTTTTATTAATTTGTACTTCCCGTTATTAATGGGTTACTATAGATACTAATCTTTTGTACTCTTATGAATTCATGAAGATTATATCTTTCACAGCTATTTAGTGAAAATTTTGAAGGATTGATCCATGGGCAAAAGAATTTTAGTAGGAAGCACATTCAAACCATCAACAAAATCGAAGAGCTTAATGTGCTCGCAACGTTGAAGAAAACTGAAATTTCCAAAGCACATAATTTGAAGAATCCAAACGAATTGAGGTGAGAATACAAATATTTGCAAGAAGAAAAATCGATGAATGAAGATCTTTGAGAGATGAATCATCAATAGAAAAATTGATGAATCGAAGAACCAAAGAAACGAAGAAATGGCAAGTCGAGAGCAAGATGCGTGGGTCAGAAATGATGTGAGTCAATAATGGTCTGATACTATGAAATCTTTTACTGAATAGTTGTGAATTTGTACTTTCTGTTATTAATGGATTACTATTGCTATGGGTGAAATTGGACCAACAAGAATGAGCTGGCTAAATGGCCAAATAAGGAAAGAAGTCCAATACGAAGTCAAAATGAACCAAAATCGACAGGAGACCGACCCAGGACGAGAAGGGACGAAGAAACGAGCTTGGGCCAAAGCCCAAGACCGTGGTCGGCCTCGGTCGACCACATGGCCCGTGTGCCCTCGGTCCAGCCCAATTCGATCTTTTATTTCCTCAAAGACAGAAACCCATGAAAAACCCTAGCAATGAAGTTATTTAAATTCTCTCTTGAGAGGAGAGCAAGGTAAATTCATTTCAGCTTACAACACTCTCTTCAAACTCCTAAATCTCAAAACTCTCTCTAACTTAAGCATCGGAGCCTGTGTGGCCTACGCCACACCGGTGTCTAAGTTTTTCTTGTCTTGCAGACCACGTTCTTCTCCCAATAATACAAATTCACCGACGTTGTCACGTGGAGGTCATGTGAGATTTTTCCTATCCAAAATTTGACAACAACAACTATAAATATTCAATTTTTGTATTCTTATGAATTAATGAAGATTATATCTTTCACAACTATTAGGCGAAAGATTTCAGAATGGTCTGTAAACATTTGTCGGGCATGATAGTGACACTTGGATTCCTCATTATAGATGTTAAATATTTCGAAGATAATAATACCACTTAAAATATATACTGAAAAGGAACTCAATATATTCTGAGAATATAATATGCCTTACTTCTCTTTTTTATTTTTTATTTTTTTGGAACTATTTCTTTTTTATAATATGCATTTACTGATTTAACATTAACCTGACAAAGTCAACAAAGTAGTTTGACTTTAGCACATGATTCGAAAAAGAAAAAAAAAAGTTTTTTAGAAATTATGAGATTTGTCATCATTGGTAGTAGTAAACTATACACATGATAGTAATTTTGACAACTAGGTTGATTCTGAAAATTCTCGAATAACGCGACGGATTAAATTCCGGCAGTCTGGTAACAGCCATTGATGTCGGCGACGAGGAAAGATATCAAAAGACATTAGCCATCAATGAAAAATAAATTCAATCATTGCACTAAAAACAAGTTGGTTACCAAACCTCTCACCCTCTCTAACTACTAAAGACAGGTTGGTACGATCTGTCGGCCACCGTCACTCTCAAAATTCCACGAAATTCAAACTAAGTATAGAATGGAAAAAACACACCAAATTTTAGGATGTGTTTAGTTGGAGATCTAAAAATAAAAATTTTAAAATAAAAGATTTAATGAAAATTAGAATTGTATTCATATTTTCAATATTTTTGAATATGTGTTATATTTATACAACATAAAAATAATTATATTTACACTAAAATTTCATTGAAAATTTATAAGGTTGGTTTGAGAGATTTTGAAAATGATAAAAGGCTCTTAATTTTTATTAATCTGAAAGGGACTTAAATACCCTTTATTATGCATATAAGAAAGTGGATTTTGTGGATTTACAAGAATAGAAACCACTCCCCACTATCCCACAAACTATGTGAAAATAACAACAGAATCTTTTATTAGAAAATACATATTTGACAACAAAGAACTATAAATAAAAGAGACTTCGGATTTACATTAATCATTAGACTTTACATTTATGCTGATAACTCAAGCGGGCTCTAATTCATCAAATAGCAAATAGATTGGAATTGTTCTTAAGCAACTACCTATTTAGTGAGTTGTCTTTATTTCCCCTCTCAAACTCAACAGTGTAGTAACAACATTGAATTTTCAAAGCAGCTCCGTGAACTTCACCTCGGTTAATGGTTTTGTCCATCCATCAACCAGTTACTTCTTTGAGAGCTAATCAGACATCAATCTCTTGCCTAACGCTTTATCTTGAACGAAATGGACATCAAGCTCTATATGCTTGCTTCTTGAGTGAAACACAGGATCGGCAGCCAGCGACATGGCATTAGCATTATCGCACCAAATCACAGGTATGCATAAGTTTTTGTGGTCAATTTCTTGAAGTAGCGCTTATATCCAACTAATCTAAGCTATTTCATGTGCGAGGGATCGATACTCGAACTCAGTGCATGATCGTACAACGACGTGTTGTTTCTTGGAACACCATGAAACTGGGGCTTCTCTATTATAAACAAAGTAGGTTGAGATAGATCATCGGTCGTCAAGGTCACATCCCCAATTTCTGTATGAATAGCCTGTGATTTGCAGATTCCTTGATTTAGGGATGTAAAAGCCATGACTACTTGTACCTTTTACTTATCTGAGTATTATTTTGACTACTTTCCAATGTATGATTGTTGGATTTTGCAAAAATTGGCTAACTTTGTTGATTATGTATGAAATCTCTAGTTTTGTATGTGTGACATATTATAGAGCTCCAATTCAACTTCGATAGAGTGTAGGATTATCCATAGCTTCCCCATCATTAATTGTGAAATGTCTCCCTGTTACTGTTGGTGCGTTGCAAGCTCTGATGTGATTTAGCTCCAATCTCTCTAGAAAATCATTAATATATTTAGTTTGACTTAAGAACATCCTTATCTCATCTCTATGGACTTGAATTCCCAGGAAATAGGATAGACCTCCCAAATCTTAGTACAAATTATTGACTAAGAGTTGTAATAAACTTGTTACCTATTACAAGAATGTCATGTACATATACAAGTATGTAATTTTTGTCTGATTGTCAGCAAGAAAAAACAAGGAATTATCAGCTCTATAATTTTTGAAACCTTAACTAAGATTAACATTTTTTAACATTTTGAACTATCCTTTCGGAGTTTGTTTCAGCCCACATAAAGATTTGTTTAGCTTACACACTTAGTCTGGTTGTTGTTGATTGATAAACCCTATCTGCTTGTTGTTGATTGATGAACCCTGTTTGCTTGTTGTTGATTGATGAACCCCTCAGGTTGCATCATGTAGACATTCTCTTCAAGTTTGCCATTAAGAAAAGCATTGTCGATGTCTAGTTGTCAAAATTTTCAATCATAGGCTACTGCTAAAATTAGTCCAACACGTATGGTTGAAGACGTATAGTTGAAGCTTTCACCACTTGACTAAAGGTCTCCTTGAAGTCTACTTTAGGACTGTGATGAAAACCGATTGCCACCAATCTAGCATCTAGCTTTTGAACACTTCCATCTAAGTTTCTTTTAGTGTTGAAGACCCATTTACAACCAACTAGGTTGAAGCTAGGTGAGAAAGGCACAAGTTTCCATGTATCATTCTTACTGAGGGCTTCTATCTTTTCCTTCATAGTTGTTGTCCAGCTTGCTAATGTTAGAGACTCCTTAGCTGTCTTAGGTTCTCGAACATAATTATGGAATGTAGCGACAAGATAGTTCGAGTGTTTAGGTTTAAAAATTCCACTCTTAGATCTAGTTTGCATAAAATGTGAAGGAAGAGATGTATGGGTAACTTCAAAGGAAGGAAAAGACACAGGCTCTTCAGAGTTAGAATTTGGTAAGGAAGACACGAAAACTTCATTTGAAATTGACTCTTGTAAAGGTGGTTCATGGAGATTTAGTTCACTAGAGGTTGGTGAAGGTGTAGGGTTTGAGTGAGCTTGGATATTTGGATTTGTACTAGACAAAGTATTACTATGTGAAGTAACAGGAAAGTCCACCCAAGAGATCACATTCATGAGATTGTTGTTTTTCAAAAGAATTGGGTAAAAAATCAATTTTGAATGGAAAATCACACACATTAAAGATCCCATGTCTAGAGATATAAAGCCTTCTTCTAGAACTTCAGAATTTGTACCATTTATGTGACTCACTGTATCCCAAGAAAACACATTTAGTATTAAGATATTGGAATTTGTGGGATTGATAAGGTCTTAGACAAGGGTAGTAGGCACTTCCAAAGACTTTTTTCTCCCATGGTGATATGTTATTCAAACAGGGGTAGGAAGTCTATTAATTAGAAAGACAACAGATGTAAAGGCATCCCACTACAACCTTAGAGGCATTGAACCTTGGGCTAGTAATGTTAGGCCCATTTCAACGATATGCCTATGTTTTCTCTCCACAATATGCCAACAAGTCATTACCATGGTATTCAGATTTCTAATATGCCAACAAGTCATTACCAATGTAATATGGTTGGTTGCTCCACTATCAGCAAGCCAATTAAGCCCAGTCACCATTTCAGAAGTTGCAATATAAGCATAATTGCAACAAGAAATTCCTTGATTGGAACTAGATTGTACTTCAGTGTAATCTTTGTCAAATCTATGATAACAAACATTTGCAGCACGTCCATACTTGCCACAGACCGACAAGTTGGCTTATAAGTGTTGTTTCTGTAGAAAGAAAACCTTCCACGACCTCTACGTCTTTGATTTTCATCTTCCCATCATTCTTGTTAAAGTTATGGTTGTTTTGATCTCCAGAGATATTTTGCATATTATAAGCAAAGTTAGCACTAGCTTCAACAATATTACCACTTGTACTAATGAAATTCAAGCGAACAAGGTTACTTTCAAAAGTTAAAAGAGTAGAGAATACTCATAGCAAGTAATACTTTCCTTTTTTTGAACAACACACACAATAGGCAAGTACTCATCTTCTAACCCATACAAAATACATGACATTAGAAAGCTTTGAGCTACTAATTTTAAGCTTTCAGAAGTTTGTTTCATGTAACCCAAATAGTCAGCCATGTTCATAGCTCATTTCTTTGTGTTCTACATCACATTTTGAGCTGGTTAATGTGCGCTTTGCTTGAAGGTCCATATAGACTTTCTAAAGTCGTCCATATGTCTCATGAAGTCCTGAAATCCATGACATCACATACAATTGATTGTGTCATTGACCCCAACAGCGAAACAAGAAAGACTTGGTCAACTGTGTTCCACTCTTCAAATGCAAAATGTTGATCAATTATGAGGTTCTAGTTTTTTTTTAGGATGTAACGAACTCAGCAGGTTTAGGTTTGGTTCCAAGAACAAATCCATCGACCTTTTGGCCTTTTAGAATAGCTAGGACCATGCTACGTCATAGAGTGTACTTTTTGTCATCAAGTTTCACTATTAGTACAATGCCTAGGGGATGTCCAAATGAAGAGTTTGTGGTTTGGGTTGTATTGGAGACATTGGGATTTACTGGGTTAGATATAATAACTTGTGGATGTGACTGTGAGGTTAAATCTTCAACACCTTCAATTGCCATTGTTTGAAAGTCAAGGCTCTTATACCAACTAAAATTTCAGAGTAAATTTGTAAGGTTGTGATAAGTCTTAGTATTAAGGCTTATTTAACTCTCATAAGCTTAAAATATGATTGTTTGCTTTAGAAATCACGGGAGAAAGTTGGTAAATGCTTGAACAACAGCAATAACTTGTGAGAATTACACTTGAAAGAAAGAATGAGGAAAAAAGAGAAAAATAAACAAAAAAAGAGTTTCTTTTTGTGCAGGAAAGTTAAAGATTGCAAAAACAAAATTGCAGAATCGAAATTGCAATCTGGCAGCAGCGAACAAGAAGACAAAAAGGGAAAAACGTAGATTGTGAAAAGTGTTGATTTCCTGCACGAAATTGATGGGATGATGGACGAAATTGAAGAGGCTGCAAACCATAATAAGAAGAGCATAAAAGATGAGAAAGATGGATGGCAAAGGGATGAATCTTAACATTTTTTTTCCCTCAGGCACATAATGAGAGTCTACGTTTTTCTTCCTCGTACATTCAATCCAACTGCGGGGTTACATCTGCGAAGCCTTTTATTTCTTCCTTAACTTCGATCCAATCTAAACGAACATTTGGATTGTAAAGATTCGTTCCTTCATGACAAAGAACGACGTTGAATCGATTGAAATCTAAAGGAAAATAATGGGTTTGTCAATTCTTTTTATTCCAGCTTGTTCTTAGTTTAGGTTGAGTTTCAATTTTGTTTTAGTTCAGATTTGGTTGTATGGTCGACTGAAAACGTGTGGGCTTTTAGAATAAAATTTTTGAATAAAAAAAGTCTCTAGTCTAGTGCAAGTGCACACTGTCAACAAATAGTAAATGAAATATTCCAAAGTATCGATCCCACAGAGAATGGATACAACAAAATCCAAAATGAAGGCAAAGATGTTCACACAAAGCAACCTTGGAAACCAATATTAAATAATTGGGAAAGTTGTGAGTGTACTAAAAATCAAATTATAAAAAGATGGAATTCGAACATGCTTTTGCCCTTTATAAAAGAATTGTGACCTAAAATGCAATTGTAATCTTTACTCAAACACCAAGCAATGTAAACCGGGTTCAACTTCTATTCGATTTTAATAGAAAAACCTTTAGAAGCCTAAGTGATTAAACCATATGTCTATGTCTAATACGAACTTAATTTAATGAGAACACAACCTTTGGTCTTAGAGGTTTTTCCCTATGTCTAGGGTAAAAAAACAAGTGCTTGTGTCTAAGTGTAACGACCCGATTTTTCCTATCAGACTTTCTAGGGACGTTACTACATGCATTCTAATGAGATTTAGAAATCTTCAATAAAGACACAAAAATAATTAAACTTTTGTTAAACAATCAAAGGCTTTTATCTCGGGATCCCTTTTAAATTTGTTTCAAGGCATGAGAATAAACTAAAACATTTAACAACTGAAATAATTTCCATGACACGTCAGCTAAAAACGTTCCAAAAAAAATGCTAACAATAAAGAAATTGCAAAAATAAAGCTTCTATAGGTCACCCATGGCCTTTTGCAGCAAACTATCATGTCATTCGTCTAGGATGCCTTTGCCTTTACCTGAAAAGAAAAACATTTTTGAAAATGATGAGTATTTAAAATACTCAGTAAGTGACCTCACTACCGGGGTTAGGATATGCAAACACATACAAAGTGATTTTTAAAACTTTTTTCCTCTAGTGGGACCTAAAACATTTTTCATAGTGGAAACGTTTCCCTTTTAACTGTTCTCTTCGGCTTAATGTGGACAATTAACCCAACCTAACCTTTTCTTTTCATCTAACATTTTCAAGTTCCTTTCCATTTAACCTTTTCAGGTTTCTTTCAATTTAGCATTTTCAGGCTCCTTTTCATTTAGATGTACATCTAAAATTTTAGGGGGTAATTGTCATAGCTTTCGAAATCATTCTATTATGAAAATACACATGTATGCATAAAGTCCCAAAGCATTTTAAATTTTCATTCCATGGTGCAACACAAAACAACATTCTCATAAATCATAAATCCTGAATCATGCATCACATTCATAAGAATATTTGGCAATCATACATGTGAAAATCATCTTTCATATAAATGAAAGCATCTTAAAATTCATCAAAAATCATAAATAAAAACATTTATAAAAGCTTTTCATTTCAAATGTAGTTTGCAGTTCAGTTCCTAACTTACATTTAAGCATACCAGCATAAAGTCCCTTACCTTGGCTAAGCTCAAGAATCCACTCACCCAAATGCTCACCAAAATTCCTCCACCTTAAACCTTAGTCAAACGATTTGGATCCTAATCAAAGTCATCCTTAAGGTTAGAAACAATTCCTAAAATCCATAATTGAACCCAAGGTTCCTTCCACCAAACTAAATTTAGTTCACCTAAAAATCACTATGACACTTAGAGAAAAGCCAAACGAACCCATGGTAAATGGCAACTCAAATCTCCACCATTCCGGTCAAAACTATACATAACTAAATTCCAAAAAAAAAATAATTCTTTAGCATTTAACCTAGTCTCAAACTAGTGGGTAAATATGAATTTAAGTCACAAGATTCATGGATTAATCGTACATTCGAATTTACTCTACCATGAGACCCAAAACTCAAAGGACCTTTGAGACTTATCGAAAAAATTCGCTCCAACAGTCCCAACTACCCACTGGACAGCGACTCAAAGGTGCAGCGCTCGTGATTTTGATGCCGGAACGGAATGGGTATCCTTGAAACAAGGTCAAGATTCCTGAATTAATCTACCCATAACCAAGATCATCAAAGAAACTATGCAGAAACCAATGCTTATCCACAGATGACGGCTCGCTGGACTGGAAGAGGGCTGATCAGATTTGATTCGCTAATCTACAGGGATGATGGCGGCGCGCGAAACTAGAGACGGTGGCGTGTAGCGACTCGCGGCGGCGGATCGGCCAGTGGTCGCGACGGCGTGCGACGTGCGGCAGAGCGAGTTGAGGCAACAGCGTGCGGTCGATAGGCAGTGCGCATGCGGCGGTGTTCGTGGATCTGCAGGGCTGTGCACGGCAGCGCGACAACGGTTCGTGGGTGTTCAGTGGTGGTCGGAGGCGGCGGTTCAGCGGGCGCGTGTCGCGACGATTCGACAGCGTGGGCGGATCTAGAAGAGATGCTGGAAATTTGTTTTTTTCTGCTTCAAGGGGTGGCTGTCTAACACAATGGTAGAAAAAGAAAGAGTTGGAGAAGATGATGACTTGGCTTGTTGGCTTGGAGGCTTCACTCACTCCTAGGGCTGCGTACAATTTAAATAATAGAGAGAAGAATTAGGGCTTGGCTTCTCCTTGGGCTTGACTTGGACTAAAACTCACCCAAATCACAAAAACGCCCCAAACATCATTTAAATATCTTTTTCCCTTCTTTCTTCTCAATTTACCCTCTATGGCCCAACACAACAATGCCTTTAAGTCCTAAATTACCAAATTAAGGGTGAGAAAGCAATAATAATATTGACACCAATATTGAGTAATTTTCCTTATATCTTTATCTATCTCGCGTTTCTACAATTTGATTTTGTAATTGTTGATTTTCAACTTTTGGTTATTTCGCAACCTTTGCCATTTCAATTTTGCAATTTGTTTTTGCATTTCAACGTTTATTTACATTGCTATTTCACACCAACCTAAAATCTATTTTTTCAATTTAGTTCCCAAGTTGGAATTCTAAATATATTTTTGTTTGGCAATATTTTTGTTATATTATTCCCTATTGGATCGGTACTCAAGAATATTCATGTTTTATTACTTGCATCGGTAGTGTGCACTTACACTGGAGTTGAACATATTTTGTTACCTTTTTGACCCAAAGTTCCACCAAATCAAGTTTTTGCAGTTTGGGAGATTTTGAAAAGGATAAAAGGTTGTTAATTTTTATTAATCTGAAGAGGGATTTAACTTTGTTACAAAGATAAGAAAGTGGATTTTGTGGGTTTACGAGAATAGAAACCACTACCCATTATCCATGAACTATGTAAAAATAACAACAAAACCTATTATTAGAAAATACATATAGGACAACAAAGAACTGTAAATAAAAGAGACTTGGGCTTTAAATTAACCATTGGGCTTTACATTTATGCAGGTAACTCGAGTGGGCTTCAATTCATCAAATAGCAAATAGATTGGAATTGTTATGGAGCAACCACCTATTTAGTGAGGTGTCTTTATTGTTACCAACTAAATATTAGATTGAATCTCAAGCACTATTAATTAATTTATGAATATGTTTTAGGTTATAAATTTTGAATAGCTATTATTTTGCAATATCATGTAATTTATAATACATTATATTATACATATTTTAATTTAATAAAAACGAAATGATTTTATAACTTGAAATACTACCTTTATCAAAGTTTTTACTTTTTAAAATGTAGTTTTATATTTTAAAATTTCAAATTCAAAATTAGATACATTGAAAACATTAAAAAAATGATGTGTTTAGATCCTAGAACCCAAAAAATAGTTTTCATAAAATAAAATAAAATTTAGATGGCATGCTAAACAAACTCTTGAAATTTGAGTTATGTGAGGCACGTGAGTCGGGGACAGATGGTCAAAGTTTTTTCCAAATTAATACGAGAATTTGAAGAGGATAAAAAATAAAATTATATTCCCAGAAAAGCCAGTGCTTTAATTTAATTTATAAGATGGGCAATACTTAGGTGCTGGCTGGGCTGCACCCATCTCTTGTGCAGCCCAGCTTACAGCCACATGTTTTTTTTTTTTTTTTGTAAAAAAAAAAAAACCCAAAAAAAAAAAAACTTGTGGCTGTAAGCTGGGCTGCACAAGAGATGGGTGCAGCCCAGCCAGCACCTAAGTATTTTCCTTATAAGATAGTGTCGGCGAGATTTGAGAATTTAATGCAGAAGGGACGTGGTGTGGGCCAAAAGCTGGCGTTTTGTGTGAGAATTTACGCAGTTTAAAGCGCCGAAACCAGATATGTTTTTTTTTTTTTTCTAATCGAAAAAAAAAAAAAAAACACACAGAGTTATTATTATTATTTATTACGAGGATTTAAGCTTTTTGAATATATAAAAATTGAATAAAATGGCAGGTGGCTTGTTCAACTAAACAACTAATGTGTACTATAATTTGACTGGTGGGAAAAGGGAAAGAAGCCACGAGGCCAAATTGGGTTTCAGATTATTCACATTATTATTTTTCTTTCTTTCTTTTCGGTTAGAAATTAGAATCCTATGAGAGAGCCACTCGAGCCAGAGCTGGAATCCACTTCAATTTCATTTCTTTTTCCATCTTTATTTTTCTTTTTCTTATCTACCTTTTTCCTTTATCCCATGCATTTGCCTGCATACACTTATAAAAAAAAAAAAAAGATTAAATTATAACTTTAAGCTCAAAATTTTTAGATTTGTATCTATTTGATCTTTAAATTTTAAAAAGTATCTAATAAATTCATGAACTTTATAAGTCCTTAATAGATCTCTAAACTTTTAATTTTTTGTCTACTAAATTTTTGACATATTCGATTTTTTTTTTATAAAATTAACTGATTTATTAGATATGAAATTAAATTTTATGTCTAATTAAACCCTAAATTTTTAATTTTGTGTTTACTAGATCTATAAATTTTAAAAAGTGTCGAATAAGTCAAAGACCTATTAAAAATAAAATAAAAAATTTAGAGACTTATTAAATATAAAATTGAAATGTTAAAGATTTATTAGACACTTTTCAAAATTCAGATATCAAATAGATACAAATTTAAAAATTCAAAATTTATTAGACATTTTTTAAAGTTGATAGACTAAATAGATACAAATTTAAAAATTTATGCTCTAAACTTATAACTTAACCTTAAAAAAATATATATATGCGTTGATTTATTTCTTACGGTTTGGAATATGAGTTTTATATTAAACTCCCCGACAATCCTTAGATCTTGCAGGAAGAGTATTTTTTTTTTTCTTTTAATTTCAAGAAAATTACAAGAACGACTGTTGAACTATTAGCACCGAAAGTCAAATCTAATGTCTGATTCAATGTCCCAATTCCCAGTGTTAAAAATATTATAAAAATTTGAAATAGTTTCAAATTGTTTGTATTATTAAAATATCCCTTATGTGTGACTGTTGGAAGCCAGTAAGACAGAGAAAAAGGTTGGGCAACTTCGTGGCTCCCATTTATTCATTTTCCACATGGGCCCCCTCCAATACCCGAGAAGCGGGACCGGACCGGCCCGACCCGAACACAAAGGCCAAATTACGCGCCATTTTTTGCCTATTTGGCGGGCTATATCTCCCGGAATTCCGGCAGCTCTTTCATTTTATTTCCACCGTTTTAGCCGATTTTAGTGACGACTCACTAAACTGAAAACTCCCTCTAAAATTAAAAATTTTAATTTAAAATTGGAATAAATGTGCCAAATGTGTCATTGACCACAACTGAAATTAGTCGTTATAACTTATTAAAAGGATTAAAATACCCACGTCTATGTTGTTAACATTGATATTTCAATTTTATGAATATATCGATAAAATATCGATATCGATGGATATTCTTATAAATAAAAATTATTGGACAAAATGCACTTTTAATTCCTAAAGTTTGAGATTACTGTTTATTTGGCCCCTGAGGTTTTAAAAGGGACACTTTAGTCTCCAAGATATAAGAAATCGTTCTTTGGTCCTTAAAGTGAGTTGATCGTTAGTTGACCTAACGGAAAAATGACGTGGCAATGTTAACTAGACTAGACCTTGTTGATGTGTACAATTTTAAATGACATGGTGTTATTTAATAATTTAATATTTAAATTATTGATTTTCTCTCTCCCTCATCACCTTTTCCTCTTTCTCCCTCATTCCTTCCGTCTTCGTCTCCCTTCTCTCTCTCTCCACATTTCAACCCCCAAATTATTCATTCTCTTTAGGGGATGTTTGGCTCCCCTGACTTGGGTTGGGTTAGGTTGGATTTTAAACACAACTCCCCGTTTGGCCCAGGAAGAAATTAACACCTCATAAAAGAACTCAACTCCACCGACTTGGTACAGTGTTGGGATATTAACCTAACTGACTTGTACAGTAAACCTATTAACATATTTTATCACCCTTCTCTGGCGATCGACGACTTTCTCCAATGACTGCACAACCACCACCAACGACCTTCTTCAACAACCGCACGACCACTGCAGACTACTTTATCCGATAATCAACGATAATCGTTGGTGACCATATATGGCAACCAACGTCCATCGCCTACAACCCTCTCCAGCGACAATTCCCGACGACCAACGACATTCCCATGGTTCAAAATAATATGAAATGCACATGTATTTAGTTGGTCTGATTCTCTGCTCCAACAATCTTTTTTCGGACTTACGAACTCGGCCCATTATTGGCTATTACTTTTTTTTTTTTTTTTGGTGAACCTTAGTTATTTTTTGTGAATCATGTAAATATGTCATTGATGACCTACTAATATTTTGTGAATATTCCACTCGTACATGACACTAATGTTGAAATATATTGTCGTTTTCTTGTCATCATGAAAAAGTAAAATAATGGCATTCTCTTTTCTAAAGATGTTCAATTTAGTACATATGTTTAAACAAATTTAAACGTACAATGTTCCTTTGCACAAAAAAAAAAAAAAAAAAGTAATGGTGAATGTGTTTTAAAAAAAATCCTTCATAATGCAAACCCTATTAGTAATTGAAAAAAGTCATAATAAGGTCCTCATTTGTAAGTTTCAAAGAAGTTCAATGTGTGTTTAGAAAATGAAACCTTGGATTTCTATATTTTGATAGAAGTTCAAATTGTGTTTAAAGAAAAAAAAATATATAGGTACATTATCTTTTTTCCATTAATCAATTGTCATTTATTGCTATAAAAAATGCAACATTTAATTTCTATAGATTGAAAGAAGTTCAATGTGTAGGAAAAGACAAAACAATGTTGCATTGCTTATAGTTTGGAAGAAGTCAATTTCTATAAAAAGATAGATAAAAAAAATGAAGTTTTTTTTTTTTTTTTTAAAGATCCATATCAATGCATTCAAACATTATTTTGTGAATATTCCACTCATAGATTCCACTAATGTTGAAATATATTTTCATTTTGAAGTTGATATCTCAATTGAGTATTGAAAATTTGGAAAAATATGTTTGCAATTGAATGGTTGTAAAAAAAAATTAAGCAAACAAAAAGAGCCAAAAAAAATCAGACTTATTCAAGTTACAAAAAACTGTATCAGATACCTCTGACTTAATAACTGAATTTTGCACCCCAAACACAGACTTTCTGACTCAACTCAACTCAACTCTGCACCCCAAACACAAACATATTAACTCATAGACAAATTAACTATGCACAACTCAACTTTGCACGACTCAACTCAACTTTTGTTCTTCACTTTGGTTGTTCACTTGTCTAGCTTTATTATCATTCCAATGGAGCTCTATGTTTAATTTCAATTTTGTTGTGTCCATTTTTTTTAGTTGCTTGCTTTGTTTTAGGAATTTTTTAGGATGAGTAATTTCATTGCTACAACAGAGATTTTTGGGTTAGACGATGTATTTCAAGGAATAATTTGAGTACAAAGAATAATTTTGACTAATAGTTTGGATTGGATGATGTATTTTGACATAAATCTTAATTGAATGTATTTTTCTAAGCTCTCTCGCCTCTGATTTGCCTCGCACAGTTTAATATCCTTTGGCTTTCGAACTCTCTTAGTATAAATCGCACAAAAATTAGAAATTAGTACCTCGAACAACCTGACCTGTTACACCTTCGACGCTGCTAGTAGGCCGCAATATTTTAATGCTCATAAGCTTAAAATATGCTTTCTTTGCTTTAGAAATCATAGGAGAATTTTGGTAAATGCTTGAAAAACATCAATAACTTGTGAGAAGTGGTGAAAGAAAGAATGAGAAAAAGAGAAAGATAAATTAAGAAGAGTTTCTTTTGTGCAAAAAATTTAGAAATTGCAGAATCAATTTTGCAATATGCAGCAAAAATTTGGAAATTGCATAATCAAAATTGCATAATCGATTTTGCAATATGCAGTAGTATGAAAAATGCAAGAAATGAAAAAAATCAATGAAACCCAAATTTGGAAAGTACTTGATTATTGCACGAAATAGATGGATTATGGACAAAATTGATTGAGTTGTCAATCCTAATGGAATACCATAAAAGGAGAGCAAATGCAACATAAAAGGGGGTCGATTTTTGGAGCTTAACGAAGGTTTTTTTTTTTTTCTTGGTGTTCCTCTATTTTTCCTTTATGTTGGCCGAGGTTTGTTGAGAATTTTTGTTCTGATCTTCCTTGATTTTTTCGATCCAATCCAAATGAAAGTTTGGTTTGTAATGATTCATTCTTTCCTAGAAATAGTTGGGATTGAATCGATTGAAATCTAAGGGAAACAACGGGTTTGGTTCAAGTTTTCTTCATTCCAGCTTGTTCTTAGTTTAGTTTGAATTTGATTTCTGTTTTTTAGTCCTTTGGGTTGTAATTTTTCATGCTTTTTGTTCTTCATATGTTGTATTATTGTTGAAGCAATTGGATGATATTTTTTTTATGGAATTTTTTTAATGGGTTTTTGTCCGGAGGCTTGTTGTTGAATGAATGGTTGTTAATTGATGTTATTCATTCTTCAACTTCAATTTTTAGTACAACAGCAAGCTATCTTTATTTCCTTTTGGTTTATTTATTTATTTATTGCAAATAGGCTTTTAAGTAATTCTTCTAGCATGGATTTTATTTCTAGAATTTGTTGTGATATTTTTATGTTAATTATAAGCTAAACTTCTTAGGGGGTTCAAAGATGTAAATTCCCTGAGAAGTAAATCTAGCCTAAATTACAATGAAAATCAAGCCCACATTTCAATTGTTCACTTGTGTTGAATAAAACGTCGTTGAGATCCTAGATTGATCAACTAGGGTAGCAACTTAAGCTTGGATCTAATACCGACAGGGTTATTGACAAGCGGATTTCGCACAAGTGATGGAGACAAGAGCTTAGACATAAGCCAAATTATATGAGATAGAGGAACTATAGACATATATGTCACACACTTAGTCTCCTAAAAACCCAATTTCAAGGTGAATAGGAGTAGCACTTTTGGTTTACAAAAGTATGCAAAGTAGATTGGATTTGCAATCTTGGTTTTGCAATTTACGACTTAGGGTACGGACATTCTTGAGCCTTCCTTCCCCTTTTAAGCATTTCCCTTGCAATTTTATAGCAATTCACCATTTTGTACTCTATTTTTGAAGTTGTTGTTCTTTTTTTTTAGTCTTTACCAATTTTGTCAAATCAATTTTGCAATTTCGTTCTTGCAATTCTTCCTTTACAATTTTTGTATTCTTCATCTTGGTTGTGGTCACCTTTGTCAGTTCAACTTACAATTTTGATTATGCAATTTGTTTTTGTATTTTGACTTTTATTTACATTGCTATTTCACACAAACCCAAAAATCTATTTTCACACTTTTTAATTTCCAAGTTGCAATTCTACTTACATTGTTGTTTTTACAATATTTTTGTTACAGCATTCCCTGTGGGATCGATACTCATGAACACTCACGTTTTATTACTTGCATCGACAGTGTGTACTTGCACTGGGATTGAACGAATTTATTTATTTTTCTTCAACCAAAGTTCACCCAATCAGTTGAGATCTTGTGTTGAGATCTTACTTTGTGTGTTCCTTTGCCTCTCCTTCTCCTTCTTCGAAAAAACTAAAAATTCACTACTTCTCTGCTTCAAGATCTCTCTGTATCATCTTTCAATTTTAGCTGTTCAAAGTCAGATATGTTTTTCCCACTCTGGGGTTTTCCCCTCTTTTGCTCAATTGCTTCTTTATCTTTTAGGGTAGACTCGGTTTTTTCTTGTTATTGCTTCACTCAGGCCTTGTTTTCTCTGAGATCTTCTAGATCTAAGGAGATTTCTCATAAGCTCTTTGTTCTGCAGTGGTGGTATTATGATGACCCGCCTTAGGTTTTTAGGGTTGAAGGCTTTTTGTGGTTTTGTTTCCGAAATTTTTTATGGTGGGTTCTTCTGTTTTTCCATTTTGCTGTTTTTGAAAGATAAAGGAGAACCAACGAGGAGGGAAAGAGAAAGGGGAAAGGGGAAAAGGTGATTGGGAGAGAGAAAAGTAATACATTAAAGGGAAATTCTAATATTAAATTATTAAATAATGTTATGTCATTTAAAATTGTACACATCAACAAGGGCTTAGTCTAGCTAACATTGCCCACGTCATTTTTTCATTAGGTCAACTAACGGTCAACTCACTTCAGGGACTATTTAGAACAATTTCTTAAATCTCGAGGGCTAAAGTGTCCTTTTTAAAACCTCATGGACTAAAATGAAACTAACCTCAAATCTCGAGGACCAAAAGTGCATTTTGTTCTTTTTTTTGTTATTATTATAAAAACGATTTAAATTAATAGTTGAGTTATTTTCACTTCCTCAATAAGTTATAAATTTTATTGTTAGTATTTAAATTTATATTGGTGATTAATTGATAATATTTTTTAAATTTTATAAATATTTTTACAAGATAATGAAGATATTAATTGATTCTTAATATTGATGTCGAGCTCTCTAATTTATGGATATATTAACATATTGATAAATATTTTATTATTAATTGACCTTTAGTTAAAAATATCATTTTGGTCCTTAGACTTTTTGTACTTTTAAATGTCTAAATTAAGTCACTGTACTTTTAATAAAACTTAAAACTGGTTCCTATTGTTAGTTTATTGTGAATTTTTTCCTAAAAAGAGTCTCTATTAGTATTATTTCTATAAATTTTATAAATATATTTACATTATTTTTTTCCACGAAAATTATTATTATTATTATTTAAAAATTTTCGATAAAAATTATTATTAGCTAATATGTCCGCATTAGGTTAATTCTGAAAATTTACCCATTTACTGTTGTTACTAATCAAGAATGTGGACATTGATATCTTCAAATTTTCCTTTATGAACTCCCTTTTTTGGCCATGTAGCTTTGCAGCACATGAAATTTCCTCCGCGCTTTTCAAATTTTCAACCCAAATCCAATTCAATGCTTCGTCTTTTTCTATTTTATTTTCTATTTATCCCTCTTTTTCTTTTTCTTTTTCTCTTTCTTTTCATATTCTCTTTATTGGAAACTCGGTTGCGTGAAGAATCGTGCCGGGGGCGTGCCATATTGTTAAGATTCCTCTCTTACTTAGATATATTTCCCTCCGCGCGCCGCCCTTCCACCGAAACTTCACTTGACGCACCGCCATGCCATAAAAGTGATAAAGTTTCGAGTGCTATAAAACGAGTCTATACTTTCTTTTTCAATGCACTAGAAATTGATTTCGCAGATATCTCGAGTGATTATGAGAAAATTTCAACCATTTTTAGTATTTAATAAAATTGATTATAAATTAATTTAAATAAAATCATTTTTTTAGCTACATCCGTTTATAAAATCTAGTTAACCATAACTTTGGAAATTAATTTCCTAAAGAATATCATGTATTTTCTAACAACTCTTAAAAAAATTACTATTTTATCCTACTTTTCTGTGCTTAAGTTTGAAATTTACAAAACACTTACTTCATATTTCAACTGATTTTTTAAAGCACATTTGACAATACTTATTTTAAAAGCTACAATAATTCTAAAATAAATCGTATAATTGGCTCGCTTAATAACGTTCTCGTTTCTCATTTTCTGTTTTTTGTTTCTTGTTTTTAAAAAACTAAAAACATAAACATGTTTAATAATTATTTTCGTTTCTTGTTTCTTTAAAAAAAGAAAGAAACATATATGTATTTGACAAATGTTTCTTGTTTTTTAATAAAAATAAAATTTAGTACATATATAATAAAACATATAACATGCATTAAAATAAATATAAACAATTATAAAGAGTTTATTGTATTTTATTCAGGCACAACACAAAATTAATAATAATAATAATAATAATAAATTTTATCCTTCAAATGTTGTTCAAATTTGATTTGCAATATCATCTCTCTCCAATCAATTCACCTTAAACAATTTTGGCTTACACGAGTTAGTTCAATTAGACTAATTTGTAAAATGTCTAAAGTTTGATATAATCGAGCATACCTACATTTCTTTAATTTAATAATAATTTTTTCTTTGAAAATGCATTAGTCATACATACAAGTAAATAAAAAAAAAAAGAGCGAGAGAGAGATAATATATATATATATATATATATATATATATATTTACATTTAATGGTAAACATGAAATACATTATTAGTTTATTTATTTAATAAAAAATTAAAATCAGACCAAAAGGAAAAATAATCGAGATTTAAATAGAAAATAAGAACAAAAGAAAAAAAGAAAAGGAAATGAGAGAAGAGAAAAACATAAACGAAAAGAAAAAAGAAAAAAAGAAAAAAGATTGTGATGAAGAGAGAGAAAGAAGAGAGAAGAGCAAGAAATAAATGAAAAAAAAAATAAAAGAAGAAGAAAAGATAAAAAAAAAAAAAGTATTAAAAGGAAAAAATTAGAATGGAAGAGAGAGAAAGAATAGAGGGGAGATATGAGTGTAGAAAGAGAAAAGAGAAATAGGGATACATGAAGCATGAAAAAAAAATAGAAACAAAATTTGAAAAACTACTTTTTGTAGTTTTTCAAAATTTACTCCATTTTTTAGATATTGTTATGGGTGAAATTGGACCAACAAGAATGGGCTAGTTGAAGGGCTGCAGTGAAGGGCTGCAGTGAAGAGCCAAACAAGGAAAGAAGCCCCATACGAAGTGAAAACGGACCGAAACCGACAGGAGACCGACCCAGGACGAGAAGGGACGAAGAAACGGGATTGGGCCGAAGCCCAAGCCCGTGGTCGGCTGAGGCCGACGAGTTTGGCAAGGCCCAATTTTGGGCCTTTCCTCGGTCCCTTATGGCTCGTGTGCCCTCGGTTCAGCCCAATTCGATCTTTCCTTTTCCCATTCAAAGACGGAAACCCACGAAAAATCCTAGGAAGGAAGCTATTTAAGCTCTCCCTCAGGGGGAGAGCAAGGTAAGTTCATTCCAGCTTACAATACTCTTCTACAACTCTCAAAACTCTCTCTGACTTAAGCATCGGAGCCTGTGTGGCCTACACCACACCGGTGTCCAGGTTTTTCTTGTCTTGCAGGCCTCGTTCTTCCCCCAAGAATACAAATTCACCGTCGTTGTCACGTGGAGGTCAGATGATATTTCTCCTGTCCAAAATTTGGCAACAACAGATATGTTTCTAAAAATTTAAAAACAAGAAACATGATAGATTATCAAACATGTCTGTTTTTTGAAAAATAAAAAACAGAAACAAAAAACAAGAAACGAAAATGTTAGGGCTCGTTTGATTATTAAATGATTTCTAAATTTCATCACTGTGCTTTCTATTGTTTTAAATTAGAGAAAAAAGTGTGAGTGATGTGGTACAAAGATTTGAAAGATTTTTTTTTTTGCTGTAAGAAGTCGGGGTGAGAATTTTGCAGGATTGTAATGTTTCTCGCGTGTAGGTTTTTTAATAGTGGTTCAAAGTATACAGCTTTATCTCCTAAATTGTTGCGATTTTTGTTTTTGTTATTTAATTGTAATTTTTTAATTATTTTTCAGTTTATCCCTTGGGTTGGAGGTTTTTTTTCCCAACAATTCTATCCATACGTTGGCGAATTACGAGATTCTCCTCCATCCACGACTACAAAATGAACAGTTAGCCTCCATATTTATCTTCAAATTAACCCCTTTATCCTTTCACTACAAGATTTTTCACTTTTCCCGACGCAACAAAGCGTCGGAAAAAGTCAAAATTGCGTTAGAAAAAGTCTTGGTCGACAAAAAAATTTCGTCGGCGATTTCGTCGGCATAGAGCCGTCGGGAAAGCTTTTCCCGACGAAAATGGTGTTGCGTCGGCAAAAGTTAACTTCTCCCGACGCAATGCATTGCGTCGGGAAAAAGTTTCTCCCGACGACTAGTGTATGCGTCGGGAGAAGTTTACTTTTGCCGACGCAATGTGCGTCGGCAAAACTCTAAATCCTATTTTTTTTCTCTTATTTATTTATTTATTTATTAACTACTTGATAGTTCATTTTAGTATCATGTTAAAACAAAAAATAATATCATAAAAAATAATAGTATTGATATGCAATAATGTAATTACAAAATATTGAATATCTACTTGTACTAGAGTTTGAAAGAAGAAAAAAATACATCAGAAATAAAACAATTAATCTTGAAGGCTTCAATCTTCATATTCGTCTTCGTCTTTATTTTTAGAAAATAGGTCTTCAAAATTACACAACTACAAATCTGAAAAAAAAAATAATGTTAAAAATTTTAAATATAAAAAAAAAAATAAAATAAGGTGCATATAGTGAAACTAAAACACAAAAGAGTCTATGTATCATTTTGACTCTCAAAGAAATTTAGAAAGTGCTTAAAGTGAAACTTAAGCACACAACCAACCCCTTGATGCTACAAAAGTGTCTTAAAAGTGCGTAAGCATACTTTGAGGCAAAAAAAACTCAAAACGACCTAAAAGTATCTATTTCACCCCTTAGAACCTATAAAGTGGTCAAAAAAGTGACTAAAAAAAGTTTAAGTGTCATTTTGATTCTTAAAGAAACTCAGAAAATGTTGTAACCACACAACTAACTCTCTGATGTTGCAAAGGTGTCTTAAAGATGATTAAGCATACTTTGAGGCGAAAAGCTAACTCAAAACAACCTAAAAGTGTCTACTCCGCCCTTCGAAACCTACAAATTGGCCAAAAAGTGCTTAAAAATAGTATAAGTCTCATTTTAACTCTCAAAGAAACCTAAAAATTAAAGTGAACCTAAAGCACACAACCCACCCCAATATGCTACAAAATGTCTTAAAGGTGCCTAAGCGTATTTCGAGGTAAAAAATAACTCAAAATGACCTAAAAGAGTCTACTATGCTCCTTAAAACCTACAAAGTTATCAAAAAGTGTATGAAAAGAGTCTAAGTATCATTTTGACTCTTAAAGAAAGCTAAAAAATGTCTAAAGTGAACTTAAAGCACACAACCCACCCTCCAATACTATAAAAGTGTCTTAAATGTGCCTAAGCATATTTTAAAAACCAACAAACATTCCTAACTCATTGAAGCTCTTACTTCAAATATCACAAACTCACTCAAACAACTTTCTTACACATCTCACTAACTCACCCAAACTAAACCTAAAAAAATGTATAACTTATCTATTCTTACTTAAAATCACTAAAAAGTGTCTAATGTGCAAATTTTAGATGATTAACTCACTCCAAAATCTTCCAAAAGTGTCTAATGTACAAATTTCATTCTAACCATCCAAGGATATATTAAAGAAATGTGTCTTTGAGTATAGCATTTTGTGCACCAACCTACTTCCAAGTACATACATATACAAGACACTTAGGAATTTTAAGAGAATAAAATCACAATAAAATCTTCACTAAGCTCAAAATAAGCACTCTAATTCAATATATAACCTTAAAGTAAGCTAAAAATTAACACTTACATTTTAATGTTCAATAGGCTCAATAGGATAAAAATCACAAAATAGCCTACAAATCAAATTATACAATAAGATTAGAATCAAACTTTAATCACACACAAGATGCTCAAAATCAAATAAACACACACTTGGACTCAATGTCACAATTTAATCACACAAATATAGGCTCAAAACCACATGTCTAATCCCACAATAAGCTTCACATCAAACTTTAATCACATAAAGAGCCTATAAATCACAATTTAATCAAATAATTACGCTACAAATCACATTTCGAACACACAATAAATTCAAAATCACAATTTAATCATACTTTAATCCAACAATAAGCTCCAAACTAAACACCAATCACATAAATAGCCTCCAAACCACACAAGTATTCTCCAAACTACACTTTGATTACATAATACATTCAAAGTAAAAATTTTAACTTCAAAAGGCTTAATAACTAAGTTTAAATCTTAAATAAACTAAAAAAAACATAATGTGAAAATTCTATATACCTCCAAAGTAGCAAACTCCATAAATTTTCTCCCTCAAAATGCCCAAAATCGGACTTCCTCCTCATGCCGTCAAAACCTACAAGAAAAACACCAAAAATAGAAGATAGAGGGCATGGGTGAAGGAAAATGGAAGAAAATGGAGAAGAATAAGAAGAAATGAGGTGACTATATATGGAGTTTTAGATGTAGACGGCGGAGAGAAAAGGAAGAAGAAAAAGAGGGAAAAAGAAAAGAAAAAGAAGAGGAGAAGAAGAAGAAGAAAGGGCTAGGGTTTTATTTTTTCGCCGATTTTTCCCGACGCAAAAAAGCGTCGGCATAGGTCAAAAAAAGCGTCGGGAAAAGTGAAACGCGCGTTTCACTTAATTAACTTCTCCCGACGCTACAAAAGCGTCGGCATAGCCTTTTAATACGTCGACTTATCTTTTCGCGCCATATGACTAGCTATGACGCGCAAATAAATCTCCAGACGCAACACTTTTCGTCGGGAAAAACATACTTTTCCCGACGAAAATGGCAAGCGTCGAGAAAAGTGTGTAAATTTTCCGACGCTTGCCATTTTCGTCGGGAAAAGTATGTTTTTCCCGACGAAAAGTGTTGCGTCGGGAAAAAGTTCGTCGGCAAATCTAAAAATTCTTGTAGTGTTTGTTTGAAACTCATAGATTTGAGAATTGATTTGAAATCTTTTTACTTGTTTGGATGTACAAAAGAGGTAAGGAATTTAAAATCACAACTGATTTCAAATCGTGTTTTATTTAACAAAATTTCCATTCTAAAATGGTTAGATTTGAAGGAATTTTAAACCTAAAAAAAATTGTTTCCAATTTTACCCATAAAGATTTATTTTTTAATTTACGTTTCCATACGATAGTTTCCTTCCATACACATCCTTTCGCAATTCATAGCTATCGATTGTTTCTTCTACATTCAAATTCAAAGTCAAGTAAACTCAAGGTTAAGTTTTTATTTTGTTCTTTTTGTTTTTAATTGATGACAATAATTTAATTCTTTTTTCAAAGTAGCTTTTTTATTCAAACAATGTTTTTATAGCCAAGCAAACTAGACTGATTTCTTTTTTTTTTTTTCGCTTTGTTTGTCTACTTAAACAATTTTTTTTCTTATTTATTGATCGAAGAATAGAGGGCAATAATTGATGGGTTTTGTTTAGATTCGATTGAGTTCAATTTTTTATTTTATTCATTTGCAAGTTGCAACTTTTATTTTATTTTATTTTTTACAATCATGATGACATTTACAAATTTTAATTTAATAAGTTCATTTGTTTTGATTAATGGTATGTTTTCATGGTTATATGTATTTGACATTTTAATTTAATATTAAAATATTTTGTTATTAATTAAAATAATCTCCTACAAAATTATAAAGGTATGTAAAATGTTATACTTTCTTTTGCTTTTTCGTGAGCATCCAAACAAGAAATTTTAATTTCGGTGATTTCAAATCAATTTAGTTCCAAACGCAAATAGAAAATTGAAATCATTTTCATCTTTTAATTAAAATTCTGAAATCCATTTGCCAAACAAAGCATTGATGATATGATTTAATTACATCAAATCATTAATCTAATCCATTTTAATATTATTCTAGAACCAAATCTCCAACCAAACCAACTGTAGGGTTGGTCAACCATTGAGTTTAGAAGTTACGCTGTTTTATTACTTTCCACAAATTAGTTCCACTCTCCAATATCTTTAAGAATTATCTTTAATAAATAAATAAAAATTTAGAGAAGGTGGAGAGAAAAATAAAGTAAAAAAAAATATGCAAAGAATAACAAGTCAATCGGCATATCTCTTGTCAAAAAATTTATTTGAGGAGGCCGTTATACTGTGATGAGCAATTTTATATGGATTGATGTAGGAGAGAAATAACATAAGTACTTAGATATTTAGTAGTTATTAATGAAAAATTTTCAAAACTATATTATACCGTTATTAAGAGGCGACCTTATTGAACAAAATTTTTCCTTTCAGCAGACTGAATAGCAATTTCTTTAATATTAATTTTTGGTTTTTGTTGGCTAATAAAAAAAAGGTAGGTTACTATTGAAAGGTCAGTTCTCTAGAAACAAATTATGGTTAGCTCAATTTAGATACTTTTTGTACAAGTAGTGCATTCGGCTTACCTTGTAAATAAAAATGTCTGTAATATAAATTCAATTCTATGACAATTTTCCTCTTATGAAAATGAGAACATTTCTAGTGAAATACTATATTCCATTTGTTCACGCTATGTTTTAATATCGGTGGACTCCACATAATTTTTAGTAACCCTCATATAATTGTTAAAAGAATACTAATGTAGTAAGTAATAAATAGAAATAGTATAAAAAAGAAATTTCATACTATAGTAGTATTAGAATTTTTCGATATGAAAATATAACTAATTTTTCGATATGTGGTCGAGGTTCTAAATATTCAGCTCGGAGGCCCGAACAGGAATGACGAGATCATCTGGCATCATGACCAAAAAGGGAAGTTTACGGTTAAAAGCGCTTATCAACTTGGTTTCTCTCTCTCTCTCCTGTGGGGTCTCGCAATCCGATGCGGGGTACTTACATTGTCTATGGAATGATTTTTGGAGGCTGGATGTCATGCCAAATCTCAAAATTACTTGTTGGCGAATCTTCAACGATATCATCCCTACAGCTTCTAATTTGCACAAAAAAGGAGTTCTTACTGATTTGGTTTGTGCTTTTTGCAGGTCAAAATTAGAAACGACCACCCATCTCATGTGGGAGTGTAAGTTTGCTAGGCGAGTTTGGGAGCTTTTCTTTCCTTCTAATGTGGGGTTTCTTTCTCTGGGCAGGGGTTCCTGGAGCCCATACGATTATTGGGATTACGTGAGGAAGACCTGGTGACAAGAGGAGCTCGAAGGGTTTCTTACAATTCTTGGGAGCATATGGTTTCACATGAATAGTATTCGGTTCAAAGACTCCAAGCTCTCGAGCACTGAGATCTTCAAAGCGATCGAAGGTCAACTGGAGTCCCTCCAGGATCATTCGATAGGCTTAAAGGATGCGAAGACGCCTTTCCTTAGGTCGATTGGGGGGTCAGTTCAAGGGAGGGATCAAACCCTTGTTTTGGACGCTTGGAAGCTGTCGGCGGATGCAGCATGGTCTAGCAAATGAAATAAGGGTGGCATCGGGTGGTTGCTTAGGGACGCCTATGGTCGGCCTAGGATGAGTGGCAGTAAGTTCATTTCTCATAAATGGCCTATCAAAGTGTTGGAAGCCCATGCTATTGCGGAAGGCCTCAAGGAGGCTCTTGCTTGGAGCCCTACTCGTATTCCTTCCCTGGTGGTGGAGTCTGCTCGAGGGAAGTTATACACCTGTTAAATGGCTTCTCCTCTGACTTGACTGAAGTGTCCTTTTTTATTGAGGATATTCTCTCTCTTTCTTTGGGTGTTAATTCTATTCTTTTTTGTAATATCCCTAGAGATGAGAACAAAGCAGCCCACGATCTGGCTGCTTTGGCATCTTCTTCTGGATTTTCTAGGACCTGGAAATATGGTTTTCTAGGAAACATTTCTTACTCGCATTGGCGAGAGGGGTTCGGATGTGGGTTTAGATTTGGTCTATTAATGCATTTCATTCAGTCTCAAAAAAAAAAAAACTAATCTTATACGATATCTCGAATTATGAAATATGTACTCGTATGGGAGGCAATTTGTTAAATTCATGAGAATTAATTGCAGTTTCTGTTGGATTCTGTACTTTGCTTGACGAAGTCTAACGTACGCCGTGAAGTTGTACCGTCATAATTTACATAGAGTCATACAGATGGTCCTGGGAGGCTGGGGACTAACAGTAAACTAAACGCCGTTTATTTGTTCTCCCACCATTTTTTATTTTCTTTTCATTTTTAGTTTGACTGTAAATGTAAAAAAGAAAAAAGCGGTTCGGGTGGGGCCCACTAATCTCACATAGCGTCGAGCGACTGCCACGTTACATTTTCCACTCGCATTTACCCTACGAAAAAAAATTTTAGTACTGTGAAAGTATCATATTTTATTTATTTATATTATATTTTAATACTAGTGACCTACATAATTTTTTGGTGAACTTCACACCATTTTTAAAAGAATGTTGATATAACAAGCAATAAATGAAAGTAGTATAAAAACTTTTCCATATGAAAATATTAGAATTTTTCTCTTACCCTACTTTTGTTTCCTGAACTACCCCACCAAAATGTAATTTTTATTTTGAAAAAAAAATTCAATTTTAAGTCTTAAACTTGTCAAGTTTATCATTTTAACCACAAACTTTTAATTTAATCAAATTACACCTCAAATTTAAATAAATGTCGCAGTCTTAATCTCAAATTTTAAAAAGTGTTACAATTTTAACCACAAAGTTTTCTTATACATGTTCAATGAATTATAAAATACATGTACGATATAAAATTGATAAAATTTTAAAGAAAAACGACATTAGAGTTAAATTTTTTTGTTAGAATTTATGAATTTTGACAAGGTTATTTCATGATTAATTTATGCATTGGTCAAAATTATTTTTGTGCAAATTATTATTGAAATTAATTAGTTTATAAAGATTTTTACACTCATTTTTTTGTTAAAATTAGTAGGCAAATTAGCAAAATTTGAACTAAGGGTAAAAATTGCAAAACTTAATTAAGTTTAGGATTCAATTGAATGAAATTAAAAGTTTAAGGTCCAAATTGATATAACATACTAAGTTTATGATCAAATTTGGTTTTTTTGCCATTTTATATTTTTTTATAAATTTGGGTTTTTTTTAAAGAAAAATGTATAAAATAAAAAAGTTAATAATATGGCACCAACGCCAACTGGCGCAAGCTTTGTGGAAGGGACGCTTTACAAATCAAGATGCACGTAGTTACACTCACCCTCAGAGAAAAAAATTTCTATACTATTTTTATTTATTATTTATCATGTCATCGTTATTTTAAAAATTATGTGAAATTTATCGATATTTAAAAATAATTTATAAATTCAAAAATATGTTATCATCATTTTAAAAATTATGTAAGATTTATCGATATTTAAAAATAATTTATAAATTCAAAAACATTGCATAAACAAATGGAGTATGTAATCCTAGAAAATTTCCCTGACCCCTCATTACTTATTTTATTCTTATTTTTTCCCTTTTCTATAAAATTTTGTTCCTTTTTCCTTATAAAGAAACCCTCTCTTTTTTTTTTCTCTGCCTCCCTTCACCTTCTTCTATTCTCTTCCGTCTTTCAGAATTTCTAGGCTTCGCGTTTCCTCTCTTTCTTTCTCCTTCCTGTAACAATACTGTGTTCGAATTGGTCGGTGGTGATGGCTGAGAGTTTGGACGACGGCGAGTTTTGGCTTCCTCCTCAGTTTCTTGCTGATGATGATGACCAAGAGAGTTGTGCTTCCAACAAAAACACTGACCAAACCTCCTTGGGTTCGAGTGCTTCCCAGTCTGGACGGGCTTCTTTTCCTTTCGAGTTTGGGACTTTTGGTGGATTTTTGGATTTCAGTTCTCCTGGTGAATCGTTGAAGGGTTCCAGCGAGACGGAGAGTGATGAGGAGGATCTTGTCGCTGGATTGACTCTTCGTATGGCTCGCTCCACCATTGATGACGGTCTCGACCCTGATGATGCTAAGGTTTCAATTCGAAGCTGATTGGATTTTCTTTTAATGATTCCTCTGTTTCTTTTTTGTCTAATCTTGGGTTTTTTTTTTTCATCAGGGGAGGGTTTTGGCCGGGTCTCCACAGTCGACTCTGTGCGACATGGGGAGTGGAAGTGGTTGCAGTCAAGGTTCTAGTCGTGGAAGTCCAAAAGGCAATTGCAAGGTTCCATCTCCTCCGGCTACATGGGATCTGCTGCATGCGGCTGCAGGGGAAGTTGCGAGAATGCGAATGAATGAGAGCCATAGGGTTGTTCATCAGAACAGAGGAACACCTCAAGGCTCTGTTCCGGTGAAAAACTCGAGCACCCGTACCGGGTTATACCAGCAGTTGCAGGCTATGCAAGTAAATCTCTCAGCTCCTTTACGGGGTCTAAATTATTTGGTCAATTGGGGTCTGTGTTTCTGTTGAATTAGCAGTCTATTTCGATTCCTTATTGGATTCAATATTCTTTCACAGTTTCAGCACCTGCAACAGAAGGAAATTATGCAGCGAAAAAACATGGCAGTCGGTGAGCAGATAAATTGTCCTGCAGGGTATCAACAACAGCAGATCCATCAAATGGTTCAGAATGGAATGAGGGGCAGTCAGGGATTGTCGTCGCCTACATGGCTTCCGCCGCCGCAGGGCTCTGGAATGAGGTCTCTGTTTCTTGGAACTCCAGGCGGCAAAAGGGAATGTGCCGGAACTGGTGTCTTTTTGCCACGACATACCGGAACTCAATCTGAACAACGCCGAAAGCCAGGTCCGTATTCTCTATCTTGTTCAGAAATCTTAATTGCGCTCATACGGAAACAGATCGATGAAGAGGGCATTAAATTATCAATCCTCACCAATTTGGTATTGTTTTATTTTTGGGAATGAGTTAAACAAAATTATGAGTTTCCTTTTCGATCCACAGGCTGTTCTACAGTATTGGTTCCTGCAAGAGTGATGCAAGCCCTGAATCTTAACCTTGACGACATTTGCAGCCAGCCGCATCTTCAACCCGTCGCCGCCGGACGATTCAATTCAGAAAACGGTAAAATTGAAATCACCCTCTAATTATTATCACAATCCCCAATTCCTCAAAATCGATCTGATTAGTTGTTTTTTCGTTATTGTTACTTGTTGTAGATGTTCTCCTCAGGCTGCAAATCAAGGACGGTGCAAATTATAAAAAACGCAACAGCCGTCGACAGCCACCAACAGACCATGAAATCAAGCTTCCCCAAGAATGGACTTACTGAAAAGGAACTGTCCCTATAGAAAAAAGGTTTAGGAGTTATGGAATTTGATGAAAGTTAGCTTGGCATAGTTACAATACAAAATTGGTAAAGATGAAGATATGATATTTGTGGTTAGATTTAGAGAAAGAAAAAGGAAAAATAAGTGTTTTGTTCTTCCAATTAGGAAGAGAATTGCTAGTGCTAGCTTATAAGGTACATCAAGTTTTTTTGTTCTTTGTTGGGTGAGGGACTTAGGTCACTCAGTCAAACTGATGAACAAGGGTGGATGGAAAAAAAAAAAAAGAGTGTATTTTCCACCTCTTTTGTGTCAATAAAAAAATTTCTAGATTCTATAAAAGCCATGTGCATTGGGGCCTTGGGCACTTTTTTGGGACTCTCATAAGTCCACCCTCCCCATTTGCTGTATATGCATAACAACAATACATTTCAATAATATTTGATAAATACCCATTTGCAATATACTTGATTTGATTTGATTATTTTTGTATTGGTATATGTTAAATCGTAGTTAGAAGATTTAAGTATTGATGTGTTGGGTTTATGCTTGGTCAAGTGGCAGGAGTTCCAGTTGACTATAATTCGAATGAAAAGGACGGATTTAGAATAATGATAATCTAAACATGGAATTTTGTTGTTTAATTGAAATTATGGCGTAATTGGATAACGAAGTAGGACGGGTGAGAGAATAATACTTTGCTTAAGAGGGAAGAATCTCCACTTGCCTGCCCTACCCGTTCGGCCGTTTTGAAGAAGAATCAATAAAAGTAGATCTTCATTGTTGATGACTTGGCCCCACTATACGTGTCACAAGCTTTTCCACGTGGCAGATATCAATCTTCACTTTCGTTTTCTTTTTTGCACTCTTCTTTTTACCTTGATAGATCCCTTCTTTTTCCTTTTTCACTTTTACAAAATTCCTCTGAATTCGGGATTTTTTTTTTAAAAAAAAAATTAGCAAGTAAATAAAAGTAAAGGGTATATATAACGCAAAGTATTGAAAGATTGAGATTATTTAAATGAGTAGAATATGAAAAAGAAAAGGAGCAAATTAGGGAGTTAATATTTGAGGGGGAAGAAAGAAAAGAAGATAGTGAAGGTAGTTATTGGTGTTACGTCGACCGACGTCAACTGTCATCTGTCAACTTAAGAAGCCGCACATGGCGCGCACTAAGGATGTTGGCCATTTACGCGCACGCTGCCCCCTCTTTAAGAGTCCTCGATTCCATCTCATCTTCAATCTCATCAAATGCATTCCCTCTTCATTTTCCTCTATTCTCCATGCAATCTTCTTTCCTTTTTGACCTTCCCCCCCTCCATTTCCACTTACCTACACACACAACACAAATATCTCACTGCCTCTCCTTTTCATTTATAAAAATCAAATAACCTTGATTTTTGAAAATTAAACCTATAGATGCTACTTCTACCTATAAGTTCTTGTATTGTTATCCTTTCAAAAACCAACCCAAGTTTTGAAAACTAAAAAAAGTAGTCTTCAAAAACTTTTTTTTATTTTTGAAATTTGGCTAAGAATTCAAATATTTTCTGCATTGTAGAGAATTCTAGAGAAATGATGAGAAAACTAACACAATTTTCTAAAATCAATTGATTATCAAACGAGGCCTTAATTACTCAACTTTGACGATTATGTCTATTTGGTTCTTAAATTTTAAAAAGTTTTTGAACTTTTAATTTTGTGTCTAATAGGTCATTGAACTTTAAAATGTATCCAATAGATCTTCAAACTTTCAATGTTGTGTCCAATAGTTTCTTAAATTTTCATTTTTGTGTCTAATAACTCATTTACCTATTTGACATTTTTTTAAAAAAAAATTCATGAACATACTAGGCACAAAGTTAAAAGTTTAAGCTCGTTTGGTTCGTGGTTCGTTTTCATTTGTATGTTTTCGAAAATAAAAAATACATATGGTATGCTTATTTTCAAAAATGATTTTCGAAAACACCTTTTAAATTACCATGTTTTCAGAAACAACAAATTGTTGTTTTCTTTGTTTTTAAATTTGGTTTTCAAAAATTATGAAAATAAGGGATACGCTCTTCAGAAAACGCGTTTCCATCAAACAACAAATTGAATGTTACGATTTTTTTTCTTTTTTCAAAATTCAAAAGCCCACCTCTATCTACCAATCATTTTTTTACGAAAAAAATTTATTATAAAAACTATAAATAACAAAATAAACAAATCAAAGTTATGGCACATATCTATGGTTGATTATACACTGGTTTAATTGGCTCAACGTCATATAAACATTAATCCTAAAAATTTGTCATATATTCCTTGTCGAGAAAGGGTTTCTTTTTCTTTCTCTTGTTAGAAAGGATTTTTCTTCTTCTTATAAATTTTAACGGTTGTATTTTAAGAAACCAAAATTATTTCCCCCCCCCATTAATCTCTCCTACTATCTCTACTATATTCAATTTTCTTGTCAAGAAGTTCAAATTCACTACGATAAGAAATCATTATATTATATTAGTTTTTTTAAAGAATGCATTTTTTTATCACTAAAAAAAATAGATTTTATGAAACACATATTAATCATTTCTTGCATTTTCAAAGTCACAACCAAACACATTTTCCAAAATTTGAATTCAAATTTAAAGTTTTTAAATTGGAACTAAACGTGTTTTCAAATACAGTAAAAATAAGGATTTTGTTTTTGTTTTCTACATAATTAATTCTTTGTTTTTTAAAACAAATTTTTTAATCACTAACCAAACAGTGCCTTAAGAGTCCCATTAGACATAAAATTTAATTTTATATCTAATAGATCAAATAATTTTAAAAAAATTCAAATATGTTAAGAACTTATTGAACACAAAGTTGAAGTTCATAGATTTATTAGACTTTTTTAAAGTGTAGGGACCTATTAGACATAAAATTGAAAGTTCATGATCAAATAGACATAAGTATGAAAGTTTAGGGACTAAATTTGTAATTTAACCAAACCAAATATATATAAAGTAATTATCACAAACTTCTGTTACAAATTTGATACGATTGATTTAAAAAAAATATTGATGTGATTTAAAAAAGGGAAAACGTTTGCTGTTGATTGGCTTTGTTATTTGTTTCGGATCTTTGGGGAAAGCCCATCAGCTAGGCCCATATTAGAATGTTATTGGACCATTGGGTTTGCGGGAATCCGACTCAGTCTCTCTTTTGGCTCGAGCTCTGAAGAGAACGAAGCCCACTGCGTGCCCACCGACCGCCGCCAGGAAGATCCCGCCGTTGAACGACATGACGGATAGCATCACCATGTAGCTTAAACCAGTACGTACTGCGTGTATCGCCGTCTGCAGCACCACCGTCGACACATTGTCGGCGTTCTGCTTCATGAAGTTTAAATAAGTAAGCCATTCGACGAGCACCGCCAGAACGAACACGAAAATCACCGCCAGTGAGTACATGGCGGAGTTCGTACCGGGCCAGCTGGTGAACAGGACTTGGGCGTCGTGGCCCCAGTATAATGACTTGTGCACCACCGTCTTTCCGGCATTGTTTGTGCCAGCGGGATTGATCTCCTGCGCCGGTGGCGGGACGGCGCCGAGGTTATGATGAGACGTCGTTTTCAGAGCCATTGTTGTCCCTTTACTCCGAGACTTTTTTCGATGATGACTGTTTTGGGCGAAACCACGGGGGTTTTTAAAATCGGGAAATTGTAAACAGAAAGAAGAAAATTTATTTTTGCGGGGTTTTCATCACTCACGCTTTAGAAAGCGCGTGTGGTTCACTGATGTTGTTTGGGCCGGGCCCATTGAAACGTAATGCGTGTGATATGCACGTGCGCGTGTGGATGGCGTTGGGACCTACGTCATTCAGATTCCATGACTCGCCTTGAAGCGATCCCCCTGCGCAAAGTTGAGATCGAAATAACACCTTCTTCACTGCTGGAAAGAAAGCTTCCAAATTAATTATTTTT
Organism: Trichosanthes truncata; assembly: GCA_033996785.1. Classification (NCBI taxonomy): domain Eukaryota; kingdom Viridiplantae; phylum Streptophyta; class Magnoliopsida; order Cucurbitales; family Cucurbitaceae; genus Trichosanthes; species Trichosanthes truncata. Next base: position 57,411,959 of record JAWPNB010000003.1, read on the forward strand.
TGGAGAAAAATTCAATTTTTACGTTTCAATTTTCACTATAAATTTCTAATTTCATCAAATTAGACCCTAAATTTAAATAAATGTGATATTTTTTACTCTCTATTAAATTTATGCTAATTTACCAATTAATTTGAACAAAAGAACAATATTAAAAACTTCATAAACTCACTAATTTCAATAAAATCAAGTTTTGTACAAAATTAAGTTTGATCAATGCACAAATTAACAATGGAATAACTTTGCCAAAACTCATAAATTTCTACAAAAATTTAACTCTAATGTCGTTTTTTTAATCTTATTTATTTTGTACGAAAGATATGTTTTAAAATTCATTTTTTTGAATTCATGTTTTAAAAATCATTGAATGTGTATGAGAATACATTTTTAGTCTTACAAACGAAAACTTATTTGAGGGCTAAAATTGCAACACTTTTTAAAGTTTAAAGTTAAGATTGCAACGCTTATCTAAATTTGGGATGCAATTTGATGAAGTTGAAAGTTTAGAGGTAAAAATTGATTTTTACTTATTTTTTAATTAGAGAAAATTCAATTTTACCTATAAATTTGTCAAGTTGTTAAGATTTTTGCATTAATTAAACTAAAATTTGTGCAAACTTGGTATTATTAAAATTAGTGAGTTTATGAAGATTTTTGCATTTTTTTTGTGTTGAAATTAGTGGGTGAATTAGCAAAAATTGAACAATGGATAGAAATTGCAACACTTATTTAAGTTTAGGGTCTAATTTGATAAAATTGAAAGCTTAGGGTGAAAAATGATGCAACTTAACAAGTTTAGGGATAAAAATGGATTTTTTTTCCTTTAATTTTATACACCCAAGTGCAAGTATTATACATGGAAAGTAGTTTCCTTACAAATTTATATAGTTCTTGTGCACATGTATGATCAAGTTCAACGACGTAATAACAATTTATACTCCTAAACCTTGAGGTTGTATCAATTAAAACTTCAAACTAATAATTGTATCAATTTAAACCGTAGACTTTCATAAGTGAATCAATTTAGACCATCCGTTAGTGATTGATAACTATTTTCACTTATTTAATTTAAAATCAACTCAAAATCACCTAAAGAAAATGGTTCTTCTTCCAATATCTTACCAAAGTAATAAAAATTATCACATAATTCTTCCAAAACAAGTCGAGAAAAATAGAATAAGACTAGAGGATGAAAAATCACTCATATTAATGAAAAATCGCTACTATCCATTTGATTCTAACATTCTCTTTAATATTACGTTAATCATTGCTTCTAAAGAAGTCTTATACACATATGAAATTTATGCATTATCTGTTTTAAAATAGAATTATAACGAATGGTCTAAATTGATTAATTATAAAATTTTAAGATTTAAATTGGTACAATTATCAGTTTGAAATTTTAAGAGATACAACAATAGTGATATAAATGGATTTTTTCCGTTCTATAAGCATAGAAGCGTAAATCACTTTAATTTACTTTTTAAACTTATGATTAAATTGCTTTACTGAACAGAATTCAGTAAAACAAATACACGATTAAATTGCTTTACTGAATTCTGTTCAGATTTGAATTAAAAATTCTTTCCAAAAAAAAAAAAAAAAGATTTGTATTAAAAAAGTAATAAAATCTGTTCAGATTGCAGAGATGCAATAGCCCAAAGCATATCTTAAGCGTCACACATTCTTTTCGTTGTTCCTCTTGTAAGTGCGCGCTGTATGAGCAACATAATATAATATTTTGTTGTCACAAAAATAAATAAAATAAAATAAATTATTTTGGGGGCGTTTGGCGAACAGAATTAAGTTGAGTTGAGTTGAGAATAGTTAACGAGCAACACTTTGTAGAATGGAAGCTACGTGAAATTACTCAAAATGGTGGATACTCAAAACGGTGAGGTTGAGTTTTGTAAGGAGTTGATTTGTTGATAGACCAAACCGGGAAGTTGGGTTTTAAACCCAACTCAACCCAACTCAAGTCAGTTGATTTATCCACTTTAACTTTTTAAGACTTGTTCTATTTTATAACTCTTGAATGAGAAATTTTGGCAAATCTTCAATTGTCACGTCATTATTTCAAATTAATGACGAAGCTACAAATAATTAAATTTAGAACAAATTATAAATTGACATGTGTATCAAATTTAATTTGAAGATAAAAATTGACAATTCTAAAATTAAAATGCCACATGTCTTCATTATAACCATTTGACCAAATAATTAAACTTAATTTGGTCAAATTGGGTTATATAGAATTTGGGTCAAATTTAAACAAAACTCAAATACAAATGACTAGCCCCAAAGTCAACAAAGTCAAAGTCCACTGGTTGGACCCAGATATGCAATTAAAGCCCAAGCCCATATGTTATGGAAAACTTTATAAATAGATAGACTCTCCTTCATTTGAGGGGTTCAGAAATCTTATTATCTAGAGAACTCATAGAGAATTGAGAGTAAAGAAAGTCATAGTCCTTAGGTACTGAATGCTTCAAGATAAGTCCTTAGGTGCTAAACCCTCTTTGAAAACCAAAGACTCTTCAAGACACGTCATTCGGTGCTGAATACTCCTTGAAGTGCTAAACACTCTTAGAAGACCAAAGATCCTTCGAGACAATTCTTTAGGTGCTAAACGCTCATTGAAGACTGAAGACTCTTCAAAGATCAAAGACGCTTTGAAGATCAGAAGACTTGAAAACTTTAAAGATCAAAATATCTTTGATGACAAGTCGAAGGCATTTGAAGCGTACAAGACTTCAATTGTCTCTTGAAGAAGATCAACAAGCCATGAGCCGATCCAACAAGATCAACAAGCCAAGGACCAATCCAACGATCAATAAGCCAATGGTCGATTCAAAGATCAGTAATGAAGGGAATAATCGAATTAAACCCACAGTAGAAACGTTGGAATCGACTTTGATTTTATTTAGAATTAAACAATAAAAATTAAGGTTAAGCAAAACATGTAGGATCATATGGCAACACTAGAGGGGGATGAATAGGGTTGCTTAAAAAAATTAAAACCTTTTTTTTTTAAAATTAAACTAAAATAATGTAATCCAAACTAATCAAAATAAACACCCTAAAAATTCTAGAAATATAGAACAATTTTCCTAAGCATGTAATCTACTCACAAAAATATTAAGCAACGAAAATTTAAAAAGAATAGAGAGGAAGAGATAACACTGAAAATTTTTATAGTGGTTAGGAAATCCCTACTCCACTCCCCAATACTCCTTCTTGGGTATTTTACTGCAATGGTCCTCTTACGGGTGCGAACCAAACCGATTGGCACTCTTTTTAAGGATTCAAGAGTCAACCCCCAACTGATCCTTTTGCAGGTTCAGGATCCAACCTATATCGATCCTTTTAACGGGTTCAGGATCAAACCACTACAATCCTTTTACTGGGTGCAGGATCAAACTACTACAAATCCTTTTTCGGGTTCAGGATTAAACCGCTCATTCAAAATCCCAAGATGTACCCACCCCTTAATACAAAACCCAATTGAAATAGTGAAATCATTTAAAGACCCACAAAGAAACTCTCACAAAGAGTAGGTTTACAATTTTTAGCTCAAAAGAAACAATCTAATCTCTCATATAAAATTATCTCACAAGAAAAATAGAAAATGATGGAGCTTTGAAGAATGATCAACAATGGAGAATGTTTGAGAGAAAATTTCAGCAATTTTTGGGGATGAGAGTTGAGAAATGAGAGAGAAAATGATGTTTAAATGGAGTTGTAAGGAATAAGTTTGAGCCATTAGATCTAGGTTAAGATGGATCAAGAGTTGAGGAAATATGGGAAGAAAATGACAAAATAATGAATAAAAAACAATTTTAAAATGCCTCTAACGACTATTTTAAAAATGCCATGTGTCGCAATATTATTCGTCCACGTCATTGCTAAAATATCATTTTTTCTCAATCTTCTTTTGGTCATAACTTTCTCATTTGAAGTCCGATTTGAGCGATTCAAAATGCGTTGGAATCGTCTTTTTGAGCTCTACACTGTGGATACTTTAAAACACTAAAATCATTAGTAATTCATAGGTTTGTTATCATCAAAATATATAGTCATATGATTGAAGCTCGTAAAGCTAACAATAAGTTCCTTTAAGCTTCCATAATAAATAAAGTCAATTATTTTAACAAAAATAATCAAAAAAATATAATAAACTCAATAACACAATAGAATCAATAAAGGCATCAAAGCACATAATCTCAATTTCAAAGTAATAGTAATTTATCTCAATAAATCAATTAACATTACTCCAACAAGGATATATAAACAATCATGATATTTTCACAAGAAAATATATAGCTCCCCCTAAACATGTGAATCATATAATAAATGAACAAATAAATAATGCCATGTGTCGCAATATTATTCGTCCACGTCATTGCTAAATAATATTTTTTCTCAATCTTCTTTTGGTCATAACTTTCTCATTTGAAGTTCGATTTGAGCGATTCAAAATGCGTTGGAATCGTCTTTTTGAGCTCTACACTGTGGATACTTTAAAACACTAAAATCATTAGTAATTCATAGGTTTGTTATCATCAAAATATATAGTCGTATGATTGAAGCTCGTAAAGCTAACAAAAGATACCTTGAAAATAATATGGAGAATATACAGGATGGTCTTTTTCTCCTTGTGCTCCAACTCCAATGAGGTTGAATTCCAAGACTTCCACAGAGTATTCCTTGCTATGACTCAAACAAAGAACCAAAAAGGTTTGTGAGAACCTTCTAGAAAATAGAATGAGAGAATGATGGGAAAATTCTCTCGAGTTTTTTTCTCTTATTTGGAATGCACACAAATGGCTCACCCCTAGGGCCCTATTTATAGTGGCCTAGGAAAAATAATTAAATAATATATTTTAATATCTAATATATTAAAATATAACGCAAAATACCTTTTTGGTTCCTCAGTTTTGCATTTATTTCTCTCTTGGTCCATGAGTTTTCAAACTGAACAAATTTACCCTGAGTTTTGTATTTCGTATAAGTTTTAGTCCCTATGTCAGATTTTCTGTTAATTTTTAACATAAAGCTGACGTGACACTTAAATATTATTAAAAAAAAAATTTCATTTTTTAATTATTAAAATTAATATATATATATATATATATATATATATATATATATATATATATATATATATGTTTTCTCTCCTTTCTCCCCTTTGCCGCTGGCCATTGTTTTCCGGCCATCATTCTCCGGTCGTCAGCCACCAGTCGCGCGCCTTTTTTTTTTTTTTCCTCTTCCGTTTCTTGCTTTTTTTCTCTCAAATCTTTCTTGTTGTCCTCTTTCCCTTCCCTTATTTTCCTTTCTTTTTTTAAAAACAAAATTCATTTGTTACATTTGCCCATTTAAAAAGGTATGTTGCCAATTTTTTGTTATTTTTTCGTTTTCCTTCTTCTCTCTCCAATATTTCTTATTGTCCTCTTTCCATTCCTCTCCTTTCTATTTTTTTTTTCAAACATAATCCATATAAAACGAAGGGGAAAGGAAAGAGGACAAGAAGAAATATTGGAGAGAGAAGAAGAAAAATGAGAAAAATATTTTAAAAAATGGCAAAATACCTTTTTAAATGGGCAAATGTAACAAATGAATTTTATTTTTTAAAAAAGAAAGGAAATGAAAGGAAAGAAGACAACAAGAAAGATTGGAGAGAGAGGAAAAAAAAAAAACCGATGATTGGCGGCTGGTGACAGAAGGCGGAGGGAGGCGGCGGCCGGCGACCGGAGAGTAACGGCCGGAGGCGAAGGGGAGAAAGAAGAGAAAACAAATATATATATATATATATATATATATATATATATATATATATAGTTTAATAATTAAAAAATATATATTTTTTAATAATGTTTAAGTGCCACGTCAGCTATCTGTTAAAAATTAACAGAAAATCTGATGGATGAACTAAAACTGATGCTAAATACAAAACTCAGGGTTAAATTTATTCAGTTTGAAAACTTAGGAACCAAAAGGGAAATAAATGTAAAATTGAGAGACCAAAAAGGTATTTTGCCCTAAAATATATTTATCTAACTAATTTGAATCATATTCGAACCTTTCCAAATTCTCCTATGACATATATTTCCTCATTTGAATCTAATTCAAATTTAATAAATATCTTTTCTTTAATGTATATTAATACATTAATAATTTTTTTTAATATTTAATGCATCATATATAATAAATATGTTTTTCCTCATTTAATATATAAAATATATTAAATTTTAATTCGAACATTTCAAAATTTCTCTTAATGAAATTGATCCCTATTTGTTTATATGAGCAAGCAAGGGGACCTTATAGACCTACAGATGATAAACTCCAATGCTACAAAATCAATTAATGAATTAATTTCCATTCATTAACTATAGGTCACTCCACTATAGACTTAGAGTTGTACTCTTATGCACTGTTGATAACCCTTAGGATTAAGGCTTAATTAACTCTCAATTGCTTAAAATATTCTTGTTTTGACTTAAGATCAATTGAAAATAGTTGGAAAATTGTTAAATTTAGGGAATAAATGAATATATTGGAATTTGGAATAAATTCTAAGTAAATTGATCTTGTTTGCAGAAATTGTGGAAATTGCAAAATCAAATTGCAAAATTGTGATTCTGCAATTGTTTATGGAGCAGGGAATGTAAAAATTGCAAAATCAAATTGCAAAATCGGATTCTGCAATTCTGGACAGCAGAAATTTCAAGGAAAAACGAAAAAATTTTACGCGAAACCCATTTATGGAAAACCAAATTACCGCCTGATTTGGAGGAATTGGAGCACGAAATTTGGGCAATCTTCAGCCCTAATGGAGGCCTATAAATGGGAAAGAAGAATTGGAGCTAAGCATTGGGATTGGGAGGCAATTTTAGAAATCAATTTTGTGGGTTTTTTGCAACAACGAAGAAACCCATTTATGGAAAATTCAATCTTCGCACGAATTAAGGGATTGGAGCGTGATTTTTGGCAAATTTCAACCCTAAGAATATCTACAAAAGAGGGGGAAAGAAGCTCGAAGATCCATTGGGATTTCTTTGGGCGATTTCAAGGATCGTTGTTCGTGGGTTATAGTTTTTCCGAAGCTCTGTTTTTCGTTCTTCTTTTGGTTTTAGCCAAGAAACTCAATTTTAATTTTGTTTTTTCTTCAGTTTTGTATTACAGAGAGTTGCTTGAACTATCTCTATTCTTCAATTGATGTGTTTTCGAATTAAGCTTGAGTTTAATTTCAAGATTAAGTTGGTGGGTTTAATTCAAAAAGGATGCTCTGTTTTTCTGAAAATTCCTGGAAGTATGTTTTTCCGAGGAGTTTAGCTTCTATCTTTCATTTTCTTTGAGTTTTCTTACATTATCAAAAGTTGCTAGTAGCATAGCCTTGAATTTCGTTTGATTTCTTCTTTTATTTCAAGTTTTTGTTCAATTTTGTTTCTAATTTGATGAGCTTCAGTAGGTCTTCTTGTTCAATTTTTGTATTTTTGTAGCAAGTAGTTTAATTTCGATTTATACTCAAGTGTTCCAATCCAATTTAAGTGGTAGTTGAATTGTTAAGATTAATCATCTCCTAGGAAAAGCGAGAAGATTTAGTCGATTGGAGGTGAGTGAGGAGCCATGGAATATTCATCGTCTTATCTCTGCTTTTAGCTAAGTTAGGTTACTGTTTTATAAAAGTTCAAGTTTCATTTGCATATTATTAACTCATTTGGAATTAAAGGGCAGAAGGAAGAAGACTTAAAATTCATATAGATGTCCATGATTCTTTGCTTTAATTCCAATTGAGAGTTTCTTTTCGTATCCCTTGTAGTATTGCCGAAAATTGCACTACAATTTACTGTCTTAGTTATTCAATTAATCTAATTTTTAATATGAATTTTTTCTTAAAAATTAGTTTTAGGATTTTTATTTTTATTATGAGCTAAAGCTTCTTAGGGGGTTCAAGGATGTGAATTCCCTAAAAAGTAAATGTAGCCAAAATTTCAATAAAAATCAAGCCTACATCGCAATTGTTTGCTTTTGTTGATTAAAATTCCGTTGAGATCCTAGAATTGATCAACTAGGGTATCAACTCAAGCTTAGATCTAATACCGACGGGGTTAGTGACAAGCGGATTTCACACAAGTGATGGAGAAAAATAACTTAGACATAAGCCAATTCCTTACCCTAGACATAGGGATTAAGGACTTCAAGACCCATAAAATTGTTGAGTCAATTGATCTAAGATAGAGGGACTATAGACATATAAGTCTCTCACTTAGCCTCCTAAAACCTAAATTCAAGGTGAATAGGAGATGCAATTTTGGTTTACAATTGAGTGTGGAGTAGGTTGAAATTGCAATTTTGGCTTGCAATTACAACTTAGGGCAATGACATTCTTGAGCCCCATATTTATCTAAATTCTCTTTGAAATTTCAATTACTAAGTCTATTTAGTTTGCGATTTCTAAATTCTGCAGTTCAATTCTGCAATTTTTCTTTATTTCCATTATTGTCATTTCTTGATTCTGCAATTAGATTCTACAATTTTTCTTTTTATCAACACACCATCCCAACATTATTTTTGCTATTTAGTTTTCCATTTGCAATTTCCCTTACACTTTTGCTTTACAATATTTTTGTTACTCCGTTCCCTGTAGGATTCGATACTTGGTACTCAGAGACCATTTTATATTACTTCGATCGCGTGCGCTTGCGTGTAACAGCCGATCAACTATAAGATAAGTTGTGTCCATGGATATAATCATTACATGCAAGTTGATCATTCACGAGTTGTTTATAACTATAGTTGGGTTAAAAGTCTGTTTTACCCCTGTAAATATATCTTGCATCTTAAGTACCATTGATCATCTAATGAACAATTTTGTTTATGATCTAACCATAAACTAAGTCCCTCTCGATCTAGTGAGAGGGTGGGGCCCATTTGTTTAAGTTTCGAAATCAGCATTTAAGGGAACTACTCATATATTTACCTTATATAGGAATGAGTGAATTCCATCTTGTGAGATTATGTTCTCAGCTCTATATTTGGTCAAGTCCCTAAAATGGTAGACATATTGAATAGGCTACAAAAGCCACTCTCACCTATGCAAATCACAAGCAGGAGTTCATTACTCATTCACGATTAAGATCGAGTCGCATAGGATCATCCTAATGAAATATTAATATTCTCAATTAACGAATTTATAAAGAGAGATTAAATATTTCGTGGTCTAGTCTTATACAAACTCATTGTTTAAGATACCCCCACTCACATGTCTCCACATGAACGATTTAGATCAAATAATTTGTAACTATTACAAAGTGGGTCATATCAATAGTGTTATCAGGATAAGGCACCCAACCTTATCCATATACTATGACCCTTTATGTTATTTCTTGAATATGATCATCCTGTATGTCAAACACATACTATTCAAGATTACACTAATAACCTTGGATTTTTCATATAATAGATAATATTATTTTTAAAATAAAATAATAAAATTATTATTAATTATTAGATAAATCATGAATTACGAGGCTTTAGGGCATAAATCCCAACAAGCAAGCCAATAACCGATCCAACAAGATCAACAAGATCCAACAATCAATAAGTCAAAGGCCGATCCAAAGATTAACAAGCCAATAGCCGATCCAACAAGATTAACAAGTCAAGGGCTGATCTAACGATCAATAAGCTAGGGCCGATCCAAAGATCAGTAAGCCAATAGTCGATCCAACAAAATCAACAAGTCAAAGGTCAATCCAACGATCAATAAGCCAAAGGGCAATCCAAAGATCAACAAGCCAAAGGCCGATCCAACAATATCAACAAGCCAATGGTCGATTAGCCAAGGGCTGATCCAAAGATCAACAAGCCAAAAGCCGATCCAAAGATTAACAAGCAAAAGGATGATCCAACAAGATCAGTAAGCCAAGGGCCGATCTAACGATCAATAAGCCAATGTTCGATCCAAAAATCAACAAGCCAAAGGTTGATAAAAAAAGACCAACAAACGCGCTTGAGAACAAGTTGTCTAGCCCTCGAGACATTTGTATATGAGAGAGAAAAAATCTAAAGAACAAATTAGAGATTATACCATACCCACAAAATTAATACAAATATAAATTTATTTACATGTGTCTCATTTATTTTTTTATTGAAATTACGTGTGAACAATAACTATATCTTCTTGCCTCGAAGAATTTGAAAAGCATACATATTCATGAGGTGTGTTTTTTTGAATGAAAGTTATTATTATTATTATTATTATTTGTTAGTGGGATAAAATTTATTGAAAGTACAAGACTAAATTTAGACATTTACAAGTACTGAAATTGGACGAGAACCATAATTTTGGTATTTTAACCCAAAAAAACATTATCTAAAAAAAACCCCAAAAAAACATAATATAATATTCATTATTTTCTTTATGGGTAAAGGAAACTAGAAACGAGAAGGACATAGTAGTAACAATTTCATTTTTTTTTTAAATTTCAGTCTGTAAAATAAAAGCGTTATTATTTAAAAGTTTAATATGCTTCCTCTCTTTCAGTTGCAGACTTGCTGTGTAGGACCGAACTTTTGGTGGTTTTAATGGCCAGAAATCTGGACGATTCTGGCGATCGGCTTCTTGAAGTGGTGTTTGGGCACAGTGACTGTAAGTATCCCGTTATTCATTTCCGCCTTCACCCTATCGGCATCGGCACCGTCCGGCAGGACGATACGGCGGTAGAAACTTCCACTGCTCCGTTCCACACGGCGCCAAATATCGGTTATCTCTTCTCTCTCAGCCTTAATTTCGGTGCTGATGCAGAGAACTCCATTGTCTTCAATCTCCAGTTTCACTTCGTGCTTTTTCACTCCAGGAAGCTCTAACCTGAACACGTGCGCATCGGCGGTCTCCTTCCAGTCGATCTGAGCGTTGGCGGCGGAGGAATTTGAAGCCAGGGTTGTACGGAAGGGACCGGCAAGGGCGTCTTTCTCGTGGAATTGATCGTAAGAACGCCGATCCTCGACGTAGTAGCGTTCTTTCCGATCCTCGGGGAATTTGTCGAACGAGCGCCGATCCTCGACGTAGTAGCGTTCTTTCCGATCCTCAGGGCCCTTGTCGTATGATGAGGATCGATCCTCGACGTAGTAGCGTTCCTTCCGATCAGTAGGGAAGAAGTTGCTGAAACGGATCGACATTTTCAGATCAAATGGTTGAGTATAGAAGGAAATTAAATTGATAAGGAAAAGACTTATTGATTTGCTTGCAGGTGAAGTAGGATTAGGAGTTGAATTTATAGGTGGAGAAGGATGATTACAGGAAAATATCGAAGGTTTTGTGGAGTGGAACTGATTCGATTGTTGGTGGAAGTCGCAATCTAATGGATTATTCTGTGAATTTTTTTTTTTTTTTAATGTGGTTCAATCAAATCAATTTCTGAATTTGTTCTCTCGGTTTGAGGTGACTTGCACGACTCTGTTTAAGCTTTGATCTCTTGCAATGGAATCCAGATATAATTTCAATCAAATCAATTTAGCCATGAAAGCAAAGCAACTGGCGTCGGAAGAAGACTGGACGCAAGGGAATTCAGACGAGAGAATATTGATAGTAATTTATGGAATTCTCAAACAATACCAATTTTGCATGCCACTTGCTCTATGCACAAACCAATCAGATATTGGAGAAATTATTCGCAGAGGCGCCTACAATGTTTAGCAGGCTGTTTTGCACTGACAAATTGCAAAAGTAGGATTTTATTGAATAATTTGTACAGATACAGAGACTGAGCTGTGCTTGAGCTTAACAATGGAAGATGTGGGCTCATGACAATTTTTTTGTGCTTGAGCTTAACAATGGAAGATGTGGGCTCATGACAAAGCTAACTGTCTGAATAGCTAAATTTAAATAGGCCTTTTGAAAAATAGTCAAATCGAATTTTTATTTGGCCAAAAGATTAAATGATGGATAGTTTTAAATAATGGAACAGACTAAAATACCCATATAACAAATTTCTAGAATTACGAGGTAATTTGGGCCAAATAAAAAAACTGAATCAAAACAATCAAATGATAAAAAAAAATTTTAAAAAAAAGAACTATTTGAATTGCAAATGAATTTAAAACATGATAATTTAAAATCAATACTAAATCTAAGAATTGGGGAATGAAAATAAACATTGTTTTTCAAATTTGAAAAAAAAAAAAAACAAGAAGAAGAGGGTTTGTGAAAATCAGAATTTAGGGCTATGGAGTTTTGTTGACATAAATACTTGGTATTTGAGGGTGTTTAAGAATCTGGACAAAAAATTGATCTTCAATTTTCATTTCTCATAAACTCTAAAGATAAATCAAATCGTAGCCTTAATTCTACCTTGGCAATTTGACAACTAGAGCAATTATAGCACACACCTATCAACACATGCCATTTAAGTGAACATTCTTCTCCCACAACCTTCTTCGTTTTCCTCTCCACATTTATGATTTGGACTTTCCAGATTTAGGGTTTGAGTTCCTCTATGGCACTACAAGAATTTGGACTTTTTCCGACCCACGAAAGCGTCGGAAAAAGTCACAAAAAGCGTCGGGAAAGGCTTTCCCGACGCGACAATGGGCGTCGCCAGGGGCGTCGGAATTGATCTGTCGGGAGAGGGTTAGCCGACGCCAAAATAGGTGACGTCGGCAGAACCCACTTCTGCCGACGCTAACTAAGGGCGTCGGCAGAAGTCACTTTTGCCGACGCGCAAAAAATTAGCGTCGGCAAAGGTCACTTCTGCCGACGCCACCTATTCCAGCGTCGGCAAAAGTCTGGTATTGATTTTTAATATTATTTTTTTAAAATCTCATTTTTTTTCTTTCAAATATTATTGTAATGCATTTTTTTTACCTGATAATAAATGTATATAAAACAAAATATTCCATATTTCATTCAAATATAATAACAAAATTTATGCCAAATTTTATATCAACCAAACAACAAAATTTGTTCATACAATTTCTGTTTATATAAAATTAGAAACAAAACTAAAATTACATAAAACACTTAGGAAAAACAAAATTTCTCGTAAATGCATCCTAAATCTCGTCCATAATCTTACTCGCATGCACATCAACCCCGAAGCACCTACAAAAAAATAAAATGTCAGTTCGTCCCAATATTTCAACGACAAATCAAAGCAGAACCAATTGATTCAAACAAGAATTATGTCAGACAAAGTAATTGACAAAGCTAAATATAAAATCAAGGCAAAAGATGCTAATATATATGCATATGGGTTTGCCCCAAAAAGTAAAAAGTTCATGAGAAAAAAGGAGAGACAAACCTCAAGGCATCGTTGGAACCATTGTCCCGAGCCTTTGAGAATAACATCCACCTCGAAGTATCTATGAAAAACAAAACCTAATATTAATTATATGATCACTACAAGATCAATATACTAACTTATCAATTAACATAACAAATAAACTAGTCAAATTAAAACAAACAACTAACATGTCAAACTTATGAACATAACATCAAAAATTAACTAACTTATCATGAAAATGAATACTAACTCATCAAATTAAAACAAACAATATACCTTAACAAACTTAACATTAAAATGAATACTAACATCATTTAATTAAAAAAAACAACTAAACTTATCAAAACAATCTCTTAGCACACATCATCCATTTAAATGGATCAAAACAATCAAAACCACTAGACTTAACTAACTTATCTAAACTTATGAACATAATCTCAAAACTAAACTTAAACTTAGGAGCATTACAACCAAAACAATCTCTTAGCACTTCACGACCTATTACACATTTCACACCCCACAAACTCACTCAAACTAACCTTTAAAAAAATGTGCCTAACTTATCAAATCTCACTTCGAATCTCACTAACTCATTGATTTAATTTCTTTATTTGTCACCAAAGCTTTTAGGCTAAAAAACAAAAGATTTCCTAAACAAAAATTCAAGAAAGAAACAAGCCTCCCATTACAATAACCAATGCATAATCAATGCCAATTCAAACAACAATAAACAACACGCCCCCAAAATGCTCAATCAAACCACAATCAAATCATTTGCCAAACAATATTTCACCAAGAAATCCATTAAACAATATTTCACCAAGAAATCCATTCTCCAATTTAAAACTAAAAACACACAAACAAACAAAAAAACCATAAACCATAAACCATTAAAAAATTACCATCAATAAACACAAAAGAAAATAAACAACAAATCAAAGCACTCAAACTTCTATCAAGATTTTAGATAGCCAAGACCAAAAAATCAATAAACACAAAAGCATAAACCATTACAAAATTGCCATCAATAAATACAAAAGCAAGTAAACAAAAACTCAAAGCACTCAAACTTCTATCAAGATTTTAGATAGCCAAAAAAATAAGAGTTTGTTCTAATTCAAATGTTGAGGGAGAAAAAGGGGAAAAAAAAAAAAGGAAATCTAACGGAAAAATGGGTGGCGGCGGCGGCAGGCGGCGGGCGGCGGCGGCGAGACGGTGGCGGCAGCGGGCGGCGACGATGTTGGAGGAGGGTGGCTGTGCAAGCAATGGTGGCTGCTGCAGCAGAGGAGAAGAAAAAAATCGAACAGGGAGAAAGAAAGAGGGAGAAAGAAAGAGGGAAGAAAAAGAAAGAGGATTAGGGTTTTCTAGGTGAAACTTTTCCCGACGCCATATTAATGGCGTCGGGAAAAGTACCCTTTGCCGACGCCATATTAAAGGCGTCGGCAAAGGGTCACCCTTTGCCGACGCCGTTTAAAAAGGCGTCGGCAAAAGTGTGACTTTTTTCCCAATTTGCCACCAATGCAATTTCGATTTGCCGCCAAGGGTGGAAAAAAATTCACACTTTTGCCGACGCCATATTAAAGGCGTCGGCAAAGGGTGACCCTTTGCCGACGCTTTTAATATGGCGTCGGCAAAAGTGTGAATTTTTTCCCAATTTGCCGTCACACTTTTGCCGACGCCGTTTAAAATGGCGTCGGCAAAGGGTACCCTTTCCCGACGCCATATTAAGGGCGTCGGCAAAGGGTCACCCTTTTCCGACGCCATTTTAAACGGCGTCGGCAAAAGTGTGACTTTTTTTTCAATTTGCTGCCAATGGCGGAAAAGGTCACACTTTTGCCGACGCCGTTTAAAATAGCGTCGGGAAAGGGTACTTTTCCCGACGCCGTGAATATGGCGTCGACAAAGGGTCACCCTTTCCCGACGCGTTAAATATGGCGTCGGGAAAAGCTATTTCGCCCGACGACATTTGTTGCGTCGGAAAGAAATGGCGTCGGGAGAAACCAAAATTCTTGTAGTGTGGGTACAACACCGCGCGACTTCCATTACCTTGTACTCGAAACTCAAAATTTTAGGGTTGTACTAAAAAATTTAGAGTTGTATTTGAACAAATATCTTATACTAGAAAGTATTTAAAAGTGTTTTTTTTACAATATTTGATCGGATGTACACACAAGCGCATGCGATTGAAGTAATATAAAATGGTATGTGAGTACCAAGTATTGAATCCTAAGAGAACGAAGTAACAAAGATATTGTAAAGCAAAGTGTAAGGAAAATTGCAACTTAAAGTCTAAAATAGCAAAAATAAGGTTGAGTTGGTGTGTTAAGAAAAATTGCAGAATCAAGAAATGGTAATATTGGAATAAAGAAAAATTGCATAATCTAGAAATGACAATATTTGATAGCAAACTAGATAGGCTTAGTGAATGAAAATTCAAAAGAATTTAGATAAAGATGGGGCTTAAGAGTGTCATTGCCTTAAGTTGTAATTGCAAGCTAAAATTGCAATTCCAACCTACTCCACACTCAATTGTAAACCAAAATTGCATATCCTATTCACCTTGAATTTAGGTTTTAGGAGGCTAAGTGAGTGACTTATATGTTTATAGTCCTTTTATCTTAGATCATTCGGCTCAACAATTTTATGGGTTTTGGAGTCCTTAATCCCTATGTCTAGGGTAAGGTTTGGCTTATGTCTAAGCTATTTCTCCATTACTTGTATGAAATCCGCTTATCACTAACCCCATCGGTATTAGATCTAAGCTTGAGTTGTTACCCTAGTTGATCAACCTAGGATCTCAACGAAAATTTGTTCAACACAAGCAAACAATTGAGATGTAGGCTTGATTTTTATTGAAATTTTGGCTACAATTACTTCTTAGGGAATTCACATTCTTGAACCTTCTAAGAAATTTTAGCTCATAGTAAAGATGAAAATCTAAAACTAATTTTTGAAGGAAACATTCTATTAAAGAAAATTGAGTAAAATTGCTACTGATAATTAAAACTAAATAAGTTGATAAAATACTTGGGCAAAAATAGTCAACATATTGCTAGACATTAACTAAATAAAGCCTTCAAAACCTCTCACTATGAATAGAAAATAAAAGGCAAATTGATATCAAATTCTAATCAAGACACTAACTTATTGAAGAGAACAAACTATGAACAACAACACCCATATGATAGAACAACAAAAACAAATCCCGTGCAATTAACAATTTAAGGGGCAAAAGTACAAAATTGAAATCTTCTTACGAGAAATAGAAATTAATCGAGCAAAAATGATTCTTAAGAACAGAACCGAGTTCCTCCTCTCTATTCCAATCGACTTCATCCTTTCTCTATTTCTAGGAATTGGTTAGTCTTAACACTCCAAAATTGCCTTGAATTGGATTAGAAAATCGAGAAGGAACATGCAGAAAACTAGTTGAACTCTTGGAAGAAAACATAGCAGAAATTTCCAGAAAAATAGAGTATTAACGTGAATAAACCCACGAACAGGAACTAAATCAAAACTTAACTTCATACAAGAAAGAGTCGAATAGAGAGTAGAGCTTATACTTCAAGCAATTCTCCATAATACAAATAGAAATTTTAAGAAAAATAAACAAAACTCTAATTCTTTGGCTAAAATAGAATGAAAAAAAAAATTCCAGAAAATCAGAGCTTTGATTCTCAACCTTTCTTTTTCAAAAACCGAATCCTCCCCCTCGAACTTCTTCCTCCCTCTTTTGTAGATCTTCCTAGGGTTGAAATTTGCCAAAGATCGTGCTTCAATTTCCCCAATTTGTGCAGTAATTTAGTTTTCCATATATGGGTTTCTTTAATTGCGCTGGAATTTTCAAGAGTCATTGCCATTCCTTGCTGTCCATAGATTGTAGAATCTGATTTTGCAATTTCCATAATTCCTGCAACAAGATAAATTTATTTAGAACTCTATTCCAAATGCCATCATATTCATTTCTTCTTAAATTGAAGCAATCTTCCAACTATTTTCAATTAGACTTAAGTCAAAACAAGAATATTTTAAGCAATTGGGAGTTAAATAAGTCTTAATTCTACAGCTTATCAATATTGAAATTAAGAAAATTTAATACTTAAAACTCAAATTTTCAACATTGAGCCATGCAAATACCTTACACTCGATTGATATACAAAATGAAAGTGTCAATCTCCTCAAACATCGAAATTTGTACTTGCTCCTATCATCTTCTCATAAGTTTTTTTCTTCATGAAACGTAAAAATATTGTGTATTTAACATTGAGCCACACAAATACCTTGTACTCACAAAGCAAAAAATTTCGTGGCACGAGAGACGATTATGAACCTCTAGGAAATACTGTGTTTTTCCATATAAATACGCCGTATATGTATTTTCTCTTTAGGTATTTTTGCTTCCATTTACGGAAGGCTTTCGTTCTTTTAACACTTGCTTCCACCTCCGTCGTCATCCAAAAGAATAACAATCTCATTGTATCATATTGAATGCTTCAATCACAAAACTCTCATGAAGCTTTGAAAAAGTATTGGCTCTAAAATATTTTTTTGTTTTCTAAAAATTAAATCATTCTCAGTTGCACTAGTTTTTCCATTGGCTTTAGTTTCAAAAAGATTAAATCAAGCCCAAATCAGTCCAAACACCCATAATTCTTCTTTTTCACCATGTCGATTAGAACTCTCCAATCAAGGTTTTCGAAAATGCAATTTACCATAATCTTTTGACTACATATCAACAATAACGTACAAAAACAAGCACAAGAGGTCGCCATAGTCAACGACTTTCCTCTACAAAGAAATAAGTACTCTAGTGAAATAAATGGTTGCAAAGATCATCCTCCACCACCGTTTGCAAGCTTTCAACATAATTGGATCATCCTTCATATCAACTTCATCTATCTCTTTTTTTTTTCTTTTTTGTTTTTACCTCTCAACGCCATGGATGCAATTAGGGAGAGTTTAAAGATGGAAACAAGGTGTGAAGAAAGAGAAACTAGAGAGATAACCGAAATTCAAATAAGGCATGATTTTCAGAGATTTGAAAATTTGAGGTTTGAATTTTAAAATTAAATATTTAGTTATAGCTTTCATAAATTAAGGGAATGATGTCCAATTTATTTGTAAGGGTAGATAAGAAAAAAAAAGTAAATGGAAATCCCTAATTTCATGGTGGCCATATTTCATTAAAAAAAATGGCTATTTTCCCGAATGAGGTGTAATTGTAGTCATCTTAGTCCCAATTCTTTTTTTTTTTTTTCCCTTTTTTCTGAGAGGCCATTGAACTGTATTTGTTGTATTGTTTTTTTTTTTTTTTGAAGTTTTGATGGTAGGAGAATTCGAATATTTGACTTCTTAATCTTTACCATTGAGCTATGCACATTTTAGCTTGTTGGATCAGTTTTAGTGGGAGAAAGATTGGCGAGTTTCGATCACAAGCTGAGCTAAACCAAAAATTAATTTACTACAAAAAAGCAATCAGCGAGTTTCGATCACAATGAGCTAAACCATACCTTCATTACTTATTGTGAATAATATTATACGATTTTTTACAAAAAAATAATAATAATATATAATCTACAGTATTAAATTCAAAAATTTTGAGGGCCAAGTAGATCTGCCCCTAGCATTAATAATTTTATAACGAAATTTTAACGAATTGTCTAATTTGATTCACTTATGAAAGTTTAGAATTTAAATTGATACAATTATTAATTTGAGGTTTTAAGTGATACAACTCTCCAAGTTTAGGGGTATAAATTGATTTCCTCTTCCCCTCCCCTTCTTATAAGATAGGAGGAGGGTATATCATTCATAGGATAATCGAATACCAATTTTATTGCTCATAACCTTTATAAGCAAAAAGAGAGAGAGCTCGATTTCAATTTTAGACTTTGTTTTCATTTGGTTCTGTTGCACATAGCCTTTATAAGAAAAACTTCTCATTAATTTTCATAGAGGAACAATTTGTAGAGAGAGAAAGAGGAAGAAGAAGAATTGACGTTTTCATCCAAAACTTAATAATAAGGATATTTTTGAAACTTTTTGACAGGTTAAGGATATTAATGCAACTTTTTAAAGTTCAAAAATATTATTGAAACAAGGTACAAGTTCAGGGGTAGTTTTTATAATTTAGCCAAAGTGTTACTTTTGAAAATCTAGGACCAAATAGAAAACTAAGCCCAAATCCTAGATACCAAATGTGTATTTTACCCATTAAAAAATCATACTAAATATTTATATAAATTAACCCTTCCATCTTATGGAATATAATAGATTTTTTATCCATTCAACTATGCTCAAATTAGTATTTGTATTGTATATTTTATATTTTGAAGATTGTAATGTATTTTGTTCAACAATTGCTGGTGATGATGGAACCATTAACTTTTGAAATGATTAGTAAGTGCCTTATCTAACTATGAGTATGAAGATTACAATGAAGAAATAATAGATACCTATACTTAAAAGAAAAATCTCACATTTGTAAAACTACTGTAATGATTTTGTTTTTTTTTTTAGTTTTTTTGGTCTTAATTTTCCCATTCTTAAATACCCCCACTTGAAAGCTCAATTACCAAAAATTAATTTAAACAGCTTTATTGATCTAATTGACTACAGCTAAGAACTTAATCGAGAGTTTAAATGTAATTAAACCAACCAAACAGTTTCAGAATTTAAAATTCAAACAAGTATATCCACTACCATCCACGTTCAGACAAAAGAAACGCCTACTTGTTAAAAAAGTATAGAGTAGCTAAAGTAGGGGTGTAAATGGGTCGGGTCGAATCAGTTTTTTTGAAAAACCGCACCAATCCGAACCGGATCGGTTTTTGCAGAGAATAGAGATGAACCAACCCGAATCGGTTTGGGCAAAGGTTATCCAATTCCTAATTCCTACAGGCTTGGGACAAGTGACTATGCATTTTTCTGGCAATTTTTAAAAGGAGGAAACATAATCAGCACCGAACATCATGTTTTAACACTTTTAAAATTTTTCAAGTGTGTGACGATAAAGTGTAAGATTCTGTTTGAGATACTGAGTGAATTATAATAACATGGATTATAATAGTCTGTGGGTTATAATAGTATGTAAAATAATATAATATTATTTAAAATGCAGAGTTGTTTAGTCTAGGGTTATAATAGTCTGTGTTTGAGGTGCAGAGTAATCTACAGATTATTATAATACAGGTTATTAGAATCTTTGCCCCAAACAGCTCCTAATAGTTTCCCCAAACAGTTGCAGCGCACAAACAAAGAAAAACACAGTGACAAGACTTTTCATGGCTTTAAATGCTAATTCCAGTGTTCATCAGTCACGGAAATAAAAACCCCGATGATCCTTTACAAGATTATCAGCTAGAAGGTTGCAGATGTTGCACCTTCATTGAAATAGAACCATGAGAGAAGAGAACACAACAAGGATTGAGTTTAAGGATTATACTAACCTCAGTGTCTGTTGTGATCCTCTGTCTGTGTTCTACAAAGGAAAACTTAATGTTCTATACTGAAAAAGATGAAAAATCATGGAGCAAGCAATCGATCAACTCTGTAAGAGAGAGAGAAATGGGCTTAACAATAAACGAAAACGAAGAAGAGAATAGGAAGCAAACCCATAAACCAATTTCTTAACAATAAACGAAAACGAAGCAGACCCATTATTCAAAAAATCGTCGGTGACCGGAAAACTAACCTTAACGTCGTCAGAGAGGGAGATTGAATGGCAGCGAGGGGAGCACGGACAGAGAGAGAGATATTGACGGCGGCACGCGTAGAGAGAGGGAGATCAACACGAAGAGACGAGAACGAGCAGATGTAGAAGATGAGAGTGAGACTGAACGACGACAAGGTGAGAGAGGGAGATCGACGGCGAGGCGAGAGTGAGATGAGAAGATGGCGTCGAGCAGATTGAAGCAGCACATTCACCAAACCGATGACAAATGAGAGTGAAATAAGGGCAAATGTAGAAGACGGCGCGCGAACCAAAAAGGCAAATGTGTCGGTTCGGGCAAAGGCAAACCGAGGCCTAAACCATTTCGGATCGAGCTGAGCTTATTATGAAAACTGAACCGAATCGGCTCGGTTGGTCAGTTCGGTTCAGTTCCTTACCCCCCTAAAATAAGAAATCATAAGAAAAACATCGATACATGAATCAAGGTGTTTGATTTAAAATAAAGGTTAAAATACCATTTTGGTTCCTGTACTTTGATCTAGATTCCATTTTGGTCACTGTACTTTTAAATGTCTAATTTTAGTCCATGTGCTTTCAATAAAACTTAAAATTGGTCCCTACTATCAGTTTATGGTTAATTTTTCTTTAAAAAAAATTAGTCTCTATTAGTTTTCCTCTATAAATTTTGAAAATATGTTCACATGGTGTATTTTCATGTATTAAAATTATTATTATTATTATTTAACTAATTTTGATAAAAATTAACTTCAAACTTGTCATAGGGACCAATTTTAAGCTTTATTGAAAGTACAATGACTAAAATTGGACATTTGAAAGTACACGACCAAAATGAAACAAAGCCCAAAGTACAGGACCAAAATGGTATTTTAACCTAAAATAAATTATCTTCTACCACATTATAATCCAAGGAATAAACTTTTAAAATCATCTAACAAACAAGCAATCAACTTTTAAAAAACTTAGTAAATAAATAAATGGGCTAAATTATTAAAAAAAGAAAAATCCTGATCTTACTTTGTTTTTCAAAAATACTTCTATTATTTCAAAAATTGCAATATTACATTTCAAAACTATCATTTAAGTAGAAAAACTGTTAGAATATTGGATGAAAAATCGACGTGTCTAAATACATTTATTTCAAATTTAATCTAAACAAGCATTCTAGTCATCGTCACATCGTTTTATAACACTGTCACGTTGATTTTTCATCTACTATTCTAATGAATTTCTACTCAAATTGTAGTTTTGAAACATTTATGAAAAATCAATGGTAATATCACAACTTTTAAAAGATTAGAAATATTTTTGAAATAAAAGGTAAAATTGAAGGGTATTTTTTTTTTTTTATAATTCAGCCTAAGGAGATGTTTGCGAGTGATTTTGAAATGGTTAAAATCAATTTTGTCATGTTTAAAATTACACCCAAATATGCCTTTAATCATTTAAAATATACTTAATGTTTGATTTTATACTTTTAAACGTGATTTTCATACCATGAAAATTAATTTTCAATAATTAAAAGCATGTTTCGAAGTGATTTTGAATACAACAAAAGTGATTTTAACAATTTCAAAATCACTTCCAAACATGCCCTAAATAAATGCCACAGACCCTAAAATTCTTTTCATTTTACAACCCAAAGAACCAAAAAGGACAAAGTGTGAAAGTGCAAGAAATAGAAAGAACAAATTGGAATACGACAAAGCGAGGGAAATTGAGAAAGATTCTCGCGAAACGAGGGAAATGCATTTAAAATTTCTCAACAATTTTATATCCTTAGTTTGACAATAATGCAAACATGCCCCTTGTGTCAAATTTGGTGTCTACTAACCGAAATCCATGCTCTTTTATTAATTCAATCATTCATTTTCGGATCGCTTTTTTTCTTTTTCTTTTTCTTTTTAAATTTTTTTTACTTGATTTTTTTTTAAAAAAAAATTCCTCTACTTTTTTTTCCCCCTAGCATATGAACAGCTTTTTTTTTCTTTATAATTAATTTAGATATACATAATGTGGTTGATCGAATCCATAAAATTTTAGAGCACTCCACTTTTGTTTTATTAGTGATTTTTTTTGACAGGTATTACTGAAGTATTATAGAATAATAACAATTTGATGAACGTATGTTTCACGACCATAAAAGGCAAGACGTGGAAGCAATAATTTTAGAATATTCTGTCCGATTATGCTTTATCTACACTATTCTTTTATTAATTAATGTTGTACAATGTATATATATCACATTGTCTTAAAATAAATACAATTTATAAATTATAGTATATGCATTATTGAATTTCTTTCTTTCTTTGCCAAGTTAAGGATGTTTAACTCATTTAAACATTGTATCATTGACCACAAAGTCAGATATTCAAATTCTCACCACACATGTTGTTCAATTAAAAAAATAATTTTTTTAGTTCAATAATAAACTGATTTAAGATTCTTGTTAAGAAGATATAAAATAACATAATGTTAATTTAACCAACGTAAAAATATAAATTGACAATATGACATTTTCATTGTGGAGAGAATAATATGACAATGTTTATGCGCAGTGTAGTCAGTGTTATTTAATAAATGTTGCATGATTTTTTTTTTTATATGATTCCATATCACGTGGAAATAAGTAGTTTTTCTTTAAAAAAAAAAACAAATAAGTTGTTACTAAGATTTTGTGAAGTATAATTTAAATCATCATCATTACTATATTAGAGGTACAACGTTGGAAAATTATTTTAGACAATTTTATTCTAACTCATCAATTGATAATTTTAATAATGTTATTAATTTGATTTGATTTATTTGATTGATCAATTATATAATTTATCTTTTTTTCAATTAAAGATAAGATAATTGAGAATATTTCTTTTTACCTATTGATTGGTTACATACTTTTAAAATTCAAACCTACCTCTAGTAGCAATAGTTTATGATTTATTCATTTCATTACTTTTCTTAAAAAAATAAAAAGATATTTATATTCTAGAATAAAATGAACCACATATTCTTGAAATCTTAAATTAAAAAAAAAAAGTTAAGCTTTAAAAATTAATATTTTGTTTTATAAATTTTTAAAACTAAAATATAAAATTGTTTTACAATAAAGTCTTAAAATTAAAAAATATATTTTAAAATATACCACATGTGCAATGTACATCAAAATTTGGTTAAATTATAAGTTTAGTCCAACTTTCAACTTAATTATATAATAGGTTTTTAAACTTTCAAAATTTTATAGTAAGTATTAAACTTTCCATTTTGTGTCTAATAGATCATTTAAACTTTCAATTTAATGTCTAATAAAGTCTTCACCTATTCAACATTTTTTAAAATTCACATATTTATTGTATATAAAATTGAAAGTCTATGATCTATTAGATACAATTTTATGATCAATAATCTGTTAGTTTTAAAAAATGTCAAAAAATGTTAAGAATCTATTAGACACAAAATTAAAAGTTCAAAAATTCATTAAACAAATTTAAGTTTGTAATTTATCCTAAAAATTTTATAGTTTTTCGAAATGACACATTGAAAAAGTAGGGAATAGAAAAATGGGCATGGGCGCAAGGAAGAAATTTTAATAATTAAAGAGATTTTGTTGCCTAAAGAGCGGTATTGAAAAACAATTGCTCGACCGTTTGACCACTTTTTCCTTTGTTCTTACTAGGACTTAAAGATTCTTTTTAAAGTGTGAAAATTTGGTAGAAAACGTCCTTTTAAGTGTTACAAAGAAATGGCATGTTAAATTGGACTTCTTTTTTTTTTTCTTCTTTTAAGGGAGCACTACGTTAATAAAATTGCATGTCTACTATATCTAAGTGTGACATTTGAAGATTATAAATTAGCCAATTAATTACAATAAAAAATAGTCACTTAGTGATAGGACATTAATTATCAGTCAAAGTGAGCATAGTTTAACATTAATTGACATGTAACTTCTTTCTTTGAGATTGAATGTTCGAATTCTCCATACCTCATATTTGTTCTACTAAAAAACAAAGACACTAATTATCAAATGATTTGATTCTTCCGCGCTTGCAATTATTGAACTTTAAAAAAAAATTACTATGGAAAATAAATTTGAATATGATTCAATAATTTTCTCTACCTCGTGACCCGCGTGGAGAGGAGCTGAATTTTCCAAATGGCATATATATAATTATTGAACACATGAAGTTGTAAAGCATATGTTTCTTTCATTGTCGTGTCACCGCCAGTAATATTTATATATTTTTATTCCACGTGCTAAAACATTAAAAAAAATGTTTTAATCTTATTTTGCTTGAGGTACTTTTAACTATATCCATTTTGATTTTTTTAGTCCTAGATTATTTTTTAAAAATTGATCGTCTTGATTATTATTATTATTGTTTAATTTAACTTTCATTCACAATCTCAACACGAACACTACTTTAAGTAAAATTCTTAAATAATTTTCGTTGGGTATGAAATTTTATGTTGGGATTTTGTTAAAAAAAAAAAACCAAAATAATTAAGGGACGTTTGGGCATCGTGTTGGGTTTAGATGATTTTGGAATTCAAACTCAAAACGTTGTTTGGGCCACTATGTTCAAAATCCAACCAATTTAAACACATAGCTCCATGGTTTTGAACAGTGCACTCCAAATCACTGTTTTCTGATTTCTAGACTTCAGAACACTACACCCAAAACACTGTTTTCTGATTCTCAGGCTTTCAAACCCCCCAGAACAGACCCCCCAGAGTTCCGATACCAAGGGTTATGATTACGAAACGGTGCTCCAAACACCCCCAGTTTTTAAAAATAGGTTTGATTACAAGTTTATTTCCTAAAGTTTCATTTGATAACCATTTGTTTTTTTTTTTATATATATATAGTTTTTGAAAATTAAGCTTATAAATACTACTTTCACCTATAAGTTTCCTTGTTTTGTTATATACTTTTTACATAGGTTTTCAAAAATCAAGCCAAGTTTTGAAAACTAAAAAAAGTGGTTTTCAAAATTTTGTTTTTGTTTTTTGATTTTTGCTAAGAATTCAAATGCTTTCTTAATAAAGATGAAATCAATTGTAGATAGATGATAAGAAAACAATAACAATTTCCAAAAAACCAAATGGTTATCAAACATGGCCTAAATTTTCAAGTTTATGCCTAATAAGTCCTTAAATTTTTAAAAGTATTTACAATGTCACTAATCATTTGATATCGTGTTTAAGAGGTCTTCGAACTTGAAAAGTGTCTAATAAATATTTGAATTGTCAACTTTATGTCTACTAGATTCTTAACATATTCAAAATTTTAAAAAATCAATAGCTTTATTAAACATAAAATTGAATTTTTTGTCTAATAGAATTCTAGACTTTGCCTTTTGTCTAATAGATATGTGACTTTAAAAAAAAAAAAAAAAAGATTAATAACTTATTAGACATAAAATTAAAAATCTAAAGACCTACTAAACACGGAATTAAACACTTATAAACTTGTTAAATACTTAAGTTCAGAAATCTATTATATACAAAATAAAAAGTTGAGAAACTTATTAAATATAAATTAAAGTTTAAGTATCTATTATACATGTAAATTAAGTTTATAATTTAATATTTAAAATACCGACATCAAAATAGACGTTTTAAAAGGGGTTTTTTAGAAAAATAGGGTTCTTTTCCAAACTTATTACAAAAAACAAGCATATTGGAAAACTATTTACAAAAATGGAGTTGTTTGGTTGTCTTTATTCGAGTGCGTCGGTTTGAAAGACGTATTCCGTACGCATTGTTCAGAACCAAACGGCAACAAATGGCATGTAAACGCTGCTGTAACGGCGACTGTAATATCGGTGGGTGGGATGCGTCTCTTAAAGAGACGCATTCACCTCGATACGCAAAATTCCCTGCATCCGCACCTCAGCTGGATCTTCTACTCCTGTTCCTCGTTCTTCTCATCAATCTTCTTCTCATCTTCGATTTTCATGGCTTTCTGATCGCTGTAAATACACTCCCCTTCTTGCTCTTCATTGATTGGTTTTTGGGTGTTCAAAACTGATTTTTTTTTTTTTACATAGTATCAGACCTCTTTTTTCAAATATTAGTGATTATCATATATTTTTCTTAATTAATATTGGTAATTATTTGATGGGTTTTGTTGAAGTTTACATTTTTAGAGATTCAAAAATTAGAACTTGGGGAATTGGGGATTTTCTTTTTTATTATTATGGATTGATTTTGGGGCAATTTGAGATGAATCTTTGGTGTTATTTTTGTTGTTGTTTGCAGTGATGCCGGAACTGGGTTGTTCAGAGGGAGCGGAAAGGGTGTTGGATGTGAACCGTCTGCCGGCGTTGGCGGCAGCAATGATACAGGCGGAGGAGACAGAAGACAGGGCGGTGGGGGCGGCGGCGCTGTCGTCTCCGAATAGTACGGTTTCATCTTTTCAAATGGATTTTGGGATGAGAAATGGAGGAGGATCGAGAAGCAAGAGATCATCAGATTTGGAAATGGAGACTGAAAGAGCTTCGTCAAGAATCAGTGACGATTAAGAAAATGGCTCTGCTCGAAAATGGTTCTTGTTCAAAGAGATGCATTCTGTTCAAAATACTGCAGATTTTTGACGAGACGTGACCATTCCTGCAGATTCCTGTTGTTTATATTTATTTTAAATGAAAAAATTGTTTCCGTTTAAAAAAAAATTCGTTGGGTCAAATATTGTGTTGACTGATACTGTTCATTACAAAGAAAAGAGACGCATTCTAATAAGGACAAAAAAACAACTTGTTTTTTTTAAATAGTTTGATTTTGAACCATTTTTTTGTAATAAGTTATCAAAATACCCCTATTTCTAAAATTTGTCCTTTTAAAAGTGTAGAAAGTAAAAGGGACCAAATAATTAGAGAACCTAGGTGTACAAAAACTCAAAATAGAATATGGTCCTTTTATCTTTGGGATTATTCGGTCTAAAAAAAACAAAGAAAAAGAAAATTATAATTTAATTAAAAAAAAGGGAAAAAAAGACAAATGTTTAGTCCACAGGAAAAAAAAAGCAGATAGAGACTTGGGCTTTTAATGGACGAAAGCACCAATTGGTACAGCATAAACCCCAATAACGAAGAGCTGCTGACGTCACCACTGGGGCCCAGTGGGCTTAGGGATTCGTGATATAGAATAAGTCGCGTAATGGGTCCCACTAGTCCCTGAATGAATGTGACCGGCGATAGTGGGTAAACCCGTAGCCTAGCCTCCCAGCTACCAAGCAGCTATCCTTTTCCACCGTCTGATGAAATAAGAAACGGTGCGTTTCATATCCATCTCCATGCACCATTTTCTCTCTCTCTTCTCTTCTCTTCTCTTCCTTCTGAAACTTCTCCTCTCACTCTCTCACTATCAGAGATGGAGACTTTTAATTCTTAATTTTTAATTTTTTGCATTTGTTTTTTCTCTGCAATTGCTGACTTTCCTTCAACTTATCCGGCATCGAGCAGAGCGAACGGACGAAAACCGAGAAGAATGATAAATTCATTGGCGCTTCAGCTTCTCTCTTTATCTTTCTTTCTTCACTGGTGCCGCAATTCTTTGCTTTGCTTATAATCCACAGCAGATTACAAGATTTTTATTCCTTCTTTTTGTTTCTTTTCTTTCTTCGTTTCACGTTCAGTCCTAATCACGCTACGGATCTTTATCGGGATCGACGAGTTTCGCTTGATCCTATTCCTATTCCTCTTATGAGCCTGCATTTTCCTGGATTTCTCTAGGTATGTCTCTTCATCTTCTCCATGCTACATTTTAATTTTGCTTTCTTTTTCGTTGTGATCTGTTTCGGTTGGTTGAGGAGTAATCGAAGGCTGAAGGATTGAGAATGTTTTGCTTTCTTTTGCGTGTTGGTTTCGTCTTGAGGTTGATTGATAATAGTGACATTCGTCATTGCTCTTGTTTTCTAGAAATGGCAACGTTTGGTCCCTGACTCTCTAAATTATTTCAGGTTCTTTGTCTTTATCCACAGGAAACTGTACTCCTCTCTCTCTCTTCTTTTTTCTTTTCCTTTTTGTCATGCACATTTTTGTTTACTTCGGTTTCTGAAGCTGCTAGCCGGAGCTTGGAATTAGTAGTTTGTATAAGCGTTGGTAAATCTTTAGATCTGTGAACTTTCCTGCTTTGACTTCAATTCATGTGCTCTATTTTTGTTTAAATCTTAAAGAATGATCAATGTGGTAAAATAAGGGGTAACGAAATTTCTGTTTGGATAATCTATTGGTAGATGAGAGAGTGAGGTTCTGATAAAATAAACTTGGAAACTGAGGATGTTCACCGCAATAATCGTTTAAGAATAACTTTAACATGTTGTAGAAATATATTCTTGAGCTCTGTTTCTGAAGTACGATTGAAGAGAAGAATATTTTAGAACTACTGGTGCTATTTGGTTTTGCAGCTGAAATTGTCCGTGAAATAAGGCATGGTTGATCGTCCTGGTCTTTCTGACATCGTTTAATAATGTACTAGTTTTCAGTACTTGCTGTTGTAGTATGGGATCCAGCTTGGAGCTCAGAAAGAGTTCAAGCCACCGGCATAGCTCAAGGGTTGGGAAGGAGGGGGTCCTCTTGCCCCAATCAAAACGGTGTCCATGTCCAACAGTACCAGAACAGTTAAAGATGAAAAGTTCTGTCCGACCACGTACCGATTTGTATTTTGTGTCAACGAAGGGGACCAATATTGCTCGGGAAAAATCTTCTATGTACTGGCAGGGTAAGAGCGTCGAAGGGAGTCCAATTGGGGAGGACGAACTTGTTAGGCATATGACAAACTTGCCAGGTTATCTCCTTCGTGCAGAGAGAGGAGAAAATCTCCAAGAGAAGGCTTTGAATGTTGGGGTTCTAGATTGGACACGACTTGAAAATTGGAAACACAAACAGACGCGTTGTCCAACCAAAGGTAAAGATGATGCACTGTGCAGTGGGAGTCATTTATCATTAAAACAGATTACTGGGCTATCAACTTTCCCTCGTATAACTCGGAGTGAAACATCAGATAAATCACACTCTTCACTTCGGTCTGGTTTGATCTCATCACATAAGGAGGAGCGTTCTCATTGTGTCACCTCAGTCCGGAATGCCAGTCACTCCCAAGATTTTGACAGTGGTTCAAAGAATGCAATGAAGGGGCGGCAAAAAATACAAAGGACTTGTACATCAGCCTCATCAGGGGGAAATGATTCAAACAAGATGCATGAAAGAGAAAGGACAAAGCGTTCAGATCGGAAGATGAGTTCAGAAATGGTGGATTTTTCTTCTCATGTAAGACATTCAGGAGTTTTACCTTGTCCTAAAAGAAGTACACATGTTTTGGGTGGTAAAGCGAATCATAGAACAGAGAAGCCAATTGAAACAAATATCCAGAAAAAAGAGGCAGATGAGAGTAGGATGGTTTTAGGAATAGGAGAGATGCCATCAAAATTGAGTTACGACACATCACTTGGTTTGAACGATCGTATTGAGAAGCCCATTGAAACAAATATCCAGAAAAAAGAAGCAGATGAGAGGTTGGTTTTAGGAATAGGAGAGATGCCATCAAAATCGAGTTATGACACACCACTTGGTTCAAAGGATCGTATTAATGTTGAAAATGATGAAACAAAGAAGAGAGGGGACAAGCAGTGCACAGATACTGATCTCCCTTACAATTATTTCACTTATAAGCAAGATGTCAATCTCCTTCTAAAACAGAAGCCAAAGGATTTAGACGAACGGTTTCTGCCCTTGAATTCCAGAACATCATTTGACGAAAATATGACAGATGTGAATTCGTGTAGTTATTCAGAGATATTTTCTCCAGAGGATATTCTCTCTTCTGAATGTGGTTCCGACATTCCATACTCATGTCCGTTGCCTTCTTTAGCTGACGTTGATCCCATGATGGGCAGAATGCAAGATTCTCTGGTATGTGATACTAGTGCAGAACTTTCATGTTCTTCATCCCAAGTGTCCCCTTACTCAAATCAGAAGCCAAGTTTGAGACCTTCTGGAGGTAAGCAAATAGAAAACAGAGACTCGGATATTAAGCTTACCCATTCCGACCTTGTTGATACTCTTGAGACATTGGATGATAAAACGCCTGATCCAGGAGCTAGAAAAGGTCGGCATCCTTCACCAATTCGTCGTTTGAGCTTCAGCTTAGGACGGATGGGGAGAAGTTTCAGTTTTAAGGAGAGTTCGACTGTACCACAGTTAAGTTCCACACATACTATTCCAAAATCTGGTCCAGTAATTTCTGAAAATGCTGGTTGCTCGGATAATTCAGATAGAAAGAAGGTAAATGGACATAACAGAACTAGGTCTAGTCCTTTAAGAAGATTGATAGAGCCAATATTGAAGCCTAAATCCTCAAATCCTCAACATCCTATTGAAGGAAACGTCAACTCAGTAAGCCTTTGGCCAACCGGTCTGGGCAGCGCTCACCAAAAGAAGCCTGCTGAATCAATGCAAGCCCTTTTACAGTTTACGATAAAGAATGGTTTTCCCTTGTTTAAATTATTGGTGGATAACAACAGAAATATCCTTGCAGCCACAGCTAAAGATTTAACCCCGTCTGGGAAGAATGAATTAGGGCAGAACTATACATTCTACCTAGTTAATGAAATAAAAAGAAAGACAGGTGGTTGGATACGACCAGGGAATAGGGATAGAAGTTATGGCTATGCCTACAATGTCATTGGACAGATGAAAGTGAATTCTGATTATAAATCAAATGAACACAACAATGGTAAATATATTTTTAGAGAATCTGTACTGTTTGGTGTTGAGATGAGGCCAGGAGATCGAGAATCAGCAATCATAGTGAAAAACAGAGAACTTGCAGCCATTGTTTCAAAGATTCCTACCGAAAACTCGAAACACGATGGCCAACAAGGTGGCAACGTTTTGATAGAGAACTGCATTAAGTCTTTGTCAGAGGATAATGCTGTAATAATACTTCCGGGTGCTGTTCATGGGTCACCAAGCAGTGGAGAGCCTTCGCCATTGATCAATCGGTGGAGATCTGGCGGAGTTTGTGACTGTGGTGGTTGGGACGTTGGTTGCAAACTGCGTATACTTTCCATTCCGAACAAACAAATTACATCCAAGGCCTGTCCTATCACCAAATGCCTCGAACTTTTTGTTCAGGTAAAACTTAAACATTGATTATGAACACTTCATTGATTCTGTCGTTTTCATCAATTAACATCCTGGCTCTCAACTATTGTTTCAGGGAGATCAACAAGATAAGCCCGTCTTCAGCATGACACCCTTGAAGGGTGGGTTCTTTGAAATTCGTTTCGATTCATCGATCTCTATGTTACAGGCATTTTTCATATGTGTTGCAGTTTTGAATGGTCAGAAACCAGGAGACCCCTCAGAAGCAAGCAAGTTTGCACCTGAGGAAAAAATGATCAAGTATCCTGATTCTAATGGAATTGGTACAGTTCGTGAGAAACAGCTTGCTAGTATTAGATATGCCCCAAACCCACCTCTCTCTCCCGTTGGAAGGGTATAATCTCTGGTTTTTGTTACTATCAAGCAACTGAAGATTCTTCCTTTGCAGTGGAGCTGAATATTGTGTCTCCTTTACTGCTCATCCTCCGTTTTGAACAGAGTTTGTAATGCTTTAGACAAGTGACCAAGTAATTTTGCACTGGCTGTACCGCCATACCAGCACCATCCATGTATAAAGAAAATAACATCTGAGCAATATATAGAGTGGAGAAATTAGACAATGTTCTATAACTTTTTTGTTACTTGTATTTAATCTTTGGTTAAATTACAAATTTAGTTTCTGAAATTTTAGGTTGTGTCTAATTTGGTATTTGTGTCTAGCAAGTCTAAACTTTCAATTTTTTGTCTAATAGGTTTTTAGATTTTAAGAAGTGTCTACTGTCTAGTACATCTTTAAAACTTTCAATTTTATGCAAATTGGTCTCTGAATTTTTAATTTGATGTCTAATAAGTTGGACCTACAAGTTATTACACATTTTTAAAGTTTAGAAACTTATTACATAGAAATTGAAAGTTTTAGTCTCGGAACTTAACCTTTAGAGGGGGAAAAATCTAAAGCCTCCTTATTTTTGGTTCTTGGTTAGTCGTCAAAACCGAATCGAAATGCCTCTATCAGAAACCAAATTGCTTTCATTAAAGTAGAAACTAAAAGAACCAAACGATGTGTAGTCATCAGTAGGTGGATTGGTCGATCTGGATTGTGGCAAACATTGAAATTATGGCAAGCGCAATGGCAAAACAAACTGAGACAAATTTTCTTCAAGCATTTGAATGTTTTTATTACAAATCTATTGGTGAGGCATGGTGAATACATATGAACCATTGACCATTAATTCTCTCAAATACGTTGGTTACAAACTGTCCCCCCCAACTGCTACCTTTCGTCTTCACCAATTCCACACATGTAACATATCCAACTTCCCCTCTAGCATGAACTTGAACATCCTTGAGTTGAATCTCCAATGGGAACTCATAATTTGCCCATACATACTCCCAGCTGGTCATAACGTCGTCGTACCCCGATATCCCTCTCATGCCCGGGTGCACGCAGCAGACACTATCTCCTTGTGCCCAAAGAGTTTGCATTGCAGCAAGATCCCCGGTTCGAAACGATTCGTAGAACTTAGCATTGGCTGCCAATACTGAAGTTTTGCTATCCTCTTGAAGAGCTTTCAAGGTATCTCTGATTTGTGCAGCTCTGGCGTAGTCTTCATCTGCAATGGCATTTTGTAGGTCCTGCTCCAAAGTTTCTGCATCAAGTGTAATGCTTTCACCGCTCGAGTTCTCAGCTTTCCGTTGGCGAGGTTGAAATGAGGGCATCCTAGAAGTTTGTTTACAGGGCCCTGCACTAGATATTAACGAAATGCTGATTTACTGACGAAATTGGAGCAAGATTCAAAGTTCAATTATACAGAACTCTGTATATCTGTATCAGTCTATCCATCTTCATATAACATATCTACATTGCACTTGCTCGAAAGTTTAGATTTCATAAAAGTAATAAAAGCTGAAACAAATTTCAAACGCAGCAGATAGAGGAGTTGATTAGAGCTCACGGAAATTGCAAAAAATTCAAGGAAACTTACTGAAATTTCCATTCCTTGAACCGATATGACGAAGACCAGAGGGAAAAGGAAATCCGTATCCTCCTCTAGACGCTTTAACCAAACCGATATCATATTGCTTAGGGAGAGCTGAAGGAACATGATGAAACACCTCAAAACTCTGGGAACAACGCACGCTCTTCCGATTGCTGATAAAGGTAGCATAACCCTAGAAAATCACAATATCACTGAAATATTTCAAAATTGACGTCCAGATTCCAAAGATAAAGCTTACCGAGAGACAATTTACTACAATGAAGAACGCATATAAATCAATTACATCAACTAATGCACTTGAAATAGCAATAATGATGAAAGGTAGAAAGAGAAGAACAAAATAAATTGATACTAACGGTGTGAGAAAATCAGCGAAGAGAGGCAGTACTACTCACATTACAGCACAAACTAGATGTATGGAGCGCCATGCTCGGGGGAATTTACAGCATAACCAGGTTCTTAACTGCTGAGAACTGCGATACAGTGAGGGGTGAGAGAGATCAAGTACGAAGAGTTTCAGGCTCTGAAATTAGGGTTTTTCTGCTATCTTCAAAGAGCTGAGAGTCAGCGACGACGATAAGTTCAGAAGCTGTAGAGGAAGAGGAGAGATCTGATGGTGCTAAGGAGGGTAGTTTAGGAAAATTAAGAAAAGAGAAGGTGGGCTCAGCTGGAATAGGCCCATACCATTACGACCTGGGCTTGCTGGTATTCAATTAGTTGGGCCCAACAATTCCATCTGGTGGGACTTTTAGGCAAGCATAACCGTATCACGAGGGGGGGGGGGGGGGGGGGGGGAGACAAAACTAGAGAGATTGGAATAACACAACGGTTTCTTCTTCTTCTTCTTCTTTTTTTTTAGTGCGACCATTGTGGGGTGAAGAATCGAATCATTGACCTTTTGAATGATAATTGATCGATACATTATCCAATAAGCGATGCTCTAGTTGACAATATAACGATTTCATATCATTGGATGTAAGAGAAAAACTAAAAATTATATTTTAACCACGTATAGATTTTAAAAGAGGATAGTCACTATGTCGGTCATATTCAAAGAGACCTTAAGAGTTAGGGCTCAACCATGCATTTAAGGGTCTAGAGGTAGTAGTCAAAATGTGACCAGTCACATCCAATAATTTTTGTAAAAAGAGTACAAAAAAAAGTTTGGAACTATAAAGATTTAAAAATATAGTCGACTTAATTAAATTTTTTTTACCCAATTTAGATAACTTTTTTTTTAGTTCAACAATATATAAGTGAAAGATTCTAATATCTGACCTCTAGTTGAGGTATATGTCTTGACTAGTTGAGCTATCAAGATGTCCACGACACGGAACATGAATGGTTTCCCCTTCTCCATGAAAATTTATATTTAATCTTGCAGAGATTGGGGCAAAGATTCTCCACGAGAATTGAGTTCTTGTGGGAAATCATTTATTGAAAAAATCTATTTAAATTGTTAATTTCTAATGAAAAAAATTCTATTTAAAGAGATTTTTTTTAAAAAAAAATTAAAAATAAAATAATATTTCATATATATATATATATAAGGGCTCGCACATGGGGAGTATTGTCTCTGTCCCCATTTAGTTTAAGGAGAAATTTTCTCTCATTATCTGCCTAAATGGAAATTTCAAATGAACATCTTTAGAGTTATGTTTAAGTTATCGGAAAATTAAATTAAATTTTAAAAAATATTTAAATCCACAGATACAGTAAATATAATTAACAAACATTTAAAAAAAAAATAATATATTGTTTTTCTTAGCTCTGTGGGTTCAAATTTCTCACGGTTAGAACAAATGTATAATGCTCCAAAAAAGATTGTTAGGTTGCAAGAATCCACCGGCAAAGATGATTCATTCATGAAAATTTATATAATTTATATATAGATATATATTGTAGGAAGCTACATCTGATAATTTCTAAAAGAAGCATTTGAAATTTGAGAATAAAATTTCAAATGAGATTTATGAAAAGTATTATATGATAATTTCTAGCATTTGTTTTTTACGAAAATGACATTTATATGCATAAAAAATATTATCACTTAATGCTACTTGGCAAAATTCTAAAAAGTATTATCATTGTTGTAAGAAAATTCATATTACATAAATGTGGCTAAAGATGGACATCGCATTATAAGATTTATATATTTGATTTGTTCTCATCTTTCTCTCATTTTTATTTCTACATTTATTTATTACACATGTCGGATTATATATTCATTATATATTTGAAAATCAAAGTTCTGAAGATATAAAGTTTTAACTATTTGAGTTAGGTTAAAATTAATATTTTCACATTTACTATTTGAATTTATAAGTCAATACCAATAATCTTATTAATTCGGAATAAATTTTTTGTTTCCATTGAAATATAAAATTTTAATTAAAAAATATATATTTCAAATGAATAAAATATCATATATTTTTGAGAATATTATAAAATATTTATATATACTTTACGGTAAATTGTCCGGAGAACAAAGATGCACCGGCTCTCCAGTGTTCCTGATGGCCAAATAACCTCCGTTTGAACCAAATTAAGGTTACTTAAAGAATAAATTGATTTGATGGAAAAAAAAAGGGAAAAATTAAAGAGAGAAAAAATATCAATTTTATCCCTAAATTTGTTAGGTTATATCAATTTTCACTATAAACTTTTAATTTCATCAAATTGAATATTAAATTTAAACATTTGTTACACATTTTACCCTATGTTTAATTTCCACTAAATTCAGCTACTAATTTTAACAAGAAGTAACATAAAAATATTTCAAAACTCACTCATTTAAAAAAAAAAAAAAAAAATCAAGTTTTGTACAAAATGAAGTTCGATCAATGTACAAAATACGGTAACGTATGTTAAGGAAGACATGGGTTTTTTTTTTCATTCAATATATATATGGCTAAATTATAAAAAAAAAAAAAAATACCTTTGAATTTTGTCATTTGTTTCAAAAATACCTCAATTCTTTAAAAGTTGTAATGTTACACTTGATTTTTTATAAATGTTTCAAAACTGCCATTGAAGTAGAAAATCCCTTAGAATATTGGGCGAAAAGTTGACATGGAAAAACGTCATTCTTTCAAACTTTAATCCAGACAAGCTTCCCAATCATCTTCATGTTGTTCCAGACCATAGTTATGTCGACTTTTCCTCCAACATTCTAACGAGTTTCTACTCCAAGGGTAATTTTGAAACGTTTATGAACATAGTCAAGGGTAATATTGCAACTTATAAAAAAAAGTGGGTATTTTTTAAACAAATGGCAAAATTCAAGGGTATTTTTTTTGATAATTTAGCATATATATATAATATAACTAACCATTAATACTCAAAGAAAAAAAATCGTTGATTGTTGCCAAACCTGCTTGACCAAAAAGTCAGAAGTTCGAATCCTCTCACCCCAAATGTTGTTGAACTAAAAAAAAAAAACCATTGATTGTTGCTATGTCGCTACATTGATTGTTGCTATGTCGCTAAAACTATCACATAATGTAAATAAACTTTAGAATGGTTGCTAATTGAGAGTATCAATTGTACCAATTATTTGCCAACATGAATATAAAAGGTCATAGATTCAAATCTCTCACTCTACATTTGATACAGTATTTCTAAAAAAGTTGCACCCATTGTTTAAGTGTAAGCTTAAATTTATGAAATTAAAAAGTTTATTATTAAAATAAATTCATTAGAGATAAAAAAAAAATTGATATTTGTTGTAAAATTGAGAGGCGAAACCGGGCACCAAAACTTTACCAAAACATGTAATAATAATAATAATAATAATAATAATAATAATAATACAAAAGATGAAATATAAAAAGAATATATATATATATAGTATAAACAAAAGAAAGTGGAGATTTATGGAAAATTAAAAACACAAAAATTAGAGAAAATGGGAGAAAAATTGGTGTATTTTCTTTTCCAAAAATCTCTCTATTTATAGGCCATCTAAGAGAGGATGATGTGGTACATTTGGACACCAATCTATGGCCTTTAGAAGACACTTTGGCTATGGAGAAAATGCCACTTGGCATGGATAATAAATGGGCATGTGGAATGGGCATTTACATATGCCATATTCATAATACTCCCCCTTAAATGCTCATTTATATAAAATATGCCTCGTTAAAACCTTACTAGGGAAAAACCCAATGGGAAGAAAAACCCTAGTGAAGGAAAAAGAGTACATATTTTATATAGTTTACTATAATACATTCACTCCCCCTCATGGAGACATCACTTAAAGTCTTTGAGTCGCCGCATTCCAATGCTATATACTAATTTATCGAAGGTTGTAGTTGGTAATGCCTTTGTAAATAAGTCAGCCAGGTTATCTTTTGAACAAATTTGTTGTACAGTGATATCGCCATTTTCTTCAAGATCATGAGTATAGAAGAGCTTTGGTGAGATATGCTTTGTTCTATCTCCTTTGATATATCCTCCCTTGATTTGAGCTATACATGCTGTGTTGTCTTCGTATAACATCGTTGGAAGAGGTTTACTTGAAGACAAGCCACATGTCTGATGAATGTGTTGTGTCATCGATCTTAGCCATACACATTCTCGACTTGCTTCATGAATAGCGAGGATTTCAGCATGATTTGAAGAAGTGGCCGTTATAGTCTATTTCACTGATCGCCACGATATAGCAGTTCCTCCACATGTGAATAGATAACCTGTCTGAGATCTAGCTTTGTGTGGGTCAGATAGATAACCAGAATCTGCATAACCAACTAGATCATACTTTGATTTGTTAGAATAAAATAAACCCATATCAATTGTCCCTCGAAGATATCGGAGTACATGCTTAACTCCGTTTTAATGTCTTTTTGTAGGACATGAACTATATCTAGCTAATAAATTTACTGAAAATGCAATATCAGGTCTTGTGTTATTAGCCAAATACATAAGTGCACCAATTGCACTAAGATATGGTACTTCAGGACCAAGTAGTTCTTCATTGTCATCTCGAGGTCGAAATATATCTTTCTTTATATCCAGTGAACGAACTTCCATTGGAATGTTCAATGAATGTGCTTTATCCATATAGAATCTTTTTAAGATTTTCTCTGTATAAGTTGATTGATGAACAAATATCACATCTGCTAAATGTTCAATTTGCAAACCAAGGCAAAATTTTGTTTTTCCAAGATCTTTCATCTCGAATTCTTTCTTAAGATATTCTATTGCCTTGGATAACTCTTCAGGAGTTCCAATTATATTTAAGTCATCAATATATACAGTTATAATAGCAAATCTTGACTGAGATTTCTTTATAAAAACGCACGGACATATTGGATTATTTTGGTATCCTTCTTTCAACAGATATTCACTCAGGCGATTATACCACATTCATCCTGATTGTTTTAATCCATATAATGATCTCTGTAACTTTATTGAATACAATTCCCGAGAACTTGATTCATATGTTTCTGGTATTTTAAATCCTTCCGGGATTTTCATATAAATGTCATTATCCAGAGATCCATATAAATACGCCGTGACTACATCCATTAGATGCATATCAAGCTTTTCATATACAGTCAGACCAATCAAATATCTTAGCGTTATTGCATCCACCACAGGAGAATATGTCTCCTCATAATCAATACCAGGCCTTTGCGAGAATCCTTGTGCAACAAGTCTCGCTTTATATCTTGTGACTTCATTCTTTTCATTTCTTTTCCTTACAAATACCCATTTATATCCCACAGGTTTGACGTTTTCCGGTGCTGGGACTACTGGTCCAAAAACCTCACGTTTTGAAAGTGAGTTCAACTCTGCTTGGATTGCTTCTTTCCACTTCGGCCAATCCTTTCTACGTTGACATTCTTTGATAGATTTTGGGTCAAAATCGTCACTTTCATGAATAATATCGTGAGCAACATTATAAGAAAAAATGTTGTCAATAATGATATCATTTCGGTTCCATCTCTTTCCTGTTGTAACATAGTTTATAGAAATTTCATTATTATCCTCAAGCGTTTGATTTTCACCAATACTCTTTTGAGTAGTTGTATTCTGGATTTCTTCTGGAACATCCATACCTTTTATTAAATCATTTTGATTCTCAACTACTTTTCTTTTTCGAGGATTTTTATCTTTAGAACCTATTGGTCTACCACGCTTCTGGCGTGCTCCAGACTCATTATTGACAACTTGTTCCTTTGGGATATCAACTTTTGATGGAGCATTTGCAGCTGGTATATATGATTTAGTCACACTTTTAGTATCTGTGAATGCATCTGGTAGTTGATTTGCTATATTTTGCAAATGAATTATCTTTTGAACTTCAAGTTCACATTGATTTCTACGAGAATCAAAATGAGATAATAACGATGCATTCCATGTAATTTCTTTTTCCAACTTCTTAATTCCTCCCCCTAATGTTGGAAAATTTGTCTCATTAAAATGACAATCAGCAAATCGTGCAGTAAATACATCACCCGTCAGGGGTTCAAGATATTTAATAATTGATGGGGAATCAAAACCAACATATATTCCTAACCTCTTTTGAGGACCCATCTTAGTACGTTGTGGTGGAGCAATCGGTACATATACTGCACATCCAAAAATTCTTAGATGGGAAATATTTGGCTGCTGGCCATAAGCTAATTGCATTGGGGAGTATTTATTATAAGCTACTGGCCTAATACGTGCCAGTGATGCAGCATGCAAAATAGCATGACCCCATACCGATGTAGGAAGTTTAGCTCTCATAAGCAATGGTCTTGCAATTAGTTGCAGACGTTTTATAAATGATTCTGCTAGACCATTTTGTGTATGAACGTGAGCTACAGGATGTTCAACACTTATCCCAATTGACATACAATAATTATTAAAAGTTTGGGATGTAAATTCACCAGCATTATCAAGTCGAATGGTCTTAATTGTATTATCAGGAAATTGTGCTTTTAACTTAATTATTTGAGCAAGTAATCTTGCAAATGCAAGATTTCGACTTGATAATAAGCATACATGTGACCATCTGCTGGATGCGTCAATTAATACCATAAAATATCTAAATGGACCACTTGGTGGGTTAATAGGTCCACAAATATCACCTTGAATTCGCTCTAAAAATGCAGGTGATTCAATCCCCACTTTAGCTGGTGATGGTCTAATAATTAATTTCCCTTGAGAACAAGCATCACATGACAACTCATTGGATTGAAGAATCTTCTGGCTCTTTAAAGGATGTCCATGTGAATTCTCAATAATTTTTCTCATCATTATTGACCCTGGATGACCCAATCGATCATGCCAAACACTGAATATTTCTGGATTCATGAACTTCGGGTTCATTATTGCATAACTTTCGATTACTCGTATATGAGTATAGTATAATCCAGAAGAAAAAGCATGCAGTGTTTCTAATATACGTTTTTCATGTGAAACAATAGATGTTATATAGAGACACTCTATATTATTTTTACAATCAGTTTCAACATGATAATTATTTTCACGTATATCTTTAAAACTTAATAAGTTTCTTTTCGATTTGCTAGAGAACAGAGCATTATTAATCGTAAATCTTGTTCCTCTAGGCAAAATAAAGTTTGCATTTCCAAAACCTTCAATCAGATTTGCAGAACCTGATATAGTATTGACTTTTGCTTCCAGCATTGTCAATCTAGTAAAATATTTTCTATTTATGAGTATCGTGTGCGTAGTTGCGCAGTCTGCCAGACATAAATCCTCATTGCTCATTTTCGAGTTACTCAACATATTGACATTGTTCATATTTCTTCATTGAAAAGAAAAGAAAAACGATTACAAAGAGTCTTAAATATATATACAAACAAAACAACAACAAAAATATACTAAACAGTATTTAATTATATATTTTCATACAAATCATCCTCTACTTGTTTGATTGCATCAATTCTCTCTCCAGGAGATTCAAAATAATCAGCTACATCAAGATGCATCATATTGGAGGGGTCAAACACATCATCTTCTTGAATGGCAAGATTTACCTCCACATTCTTTCCTTTTCCTTTTTCCTTTAGGGAAGCTTGATAGAGATCAACAAGGTGTTTTGACGTACGACAGGTACGTGACCAGTGCCCAGTCATTCCGCACCGGAAACATTTATGTTAATCACCTTTCGAACTTCTATCTTGTGGAACCTTTCCTTTATGATCATCACTTCGTGTGGGTTTCTTAAAATTATAATGCCCACCACGAAAATAGGTATTTCTTCCTCTACCGAGGTCCCGACCTCGACCACGACCACGACCTCGACCACGGTTATTAAAATTCACAGCATTCACTTCAGGGAATGGTGTTGCTCCAGTTGGTCGGGATTCGTGATTTTTCATCAATAACTCGTTATTTTGTTCAGCAACGAGAAGACATGAGATAAGTTCAGAATATTTTGCAAAACACTTCTCTCGATATTGCTGCTGCAGGAGCATATTCGATACATGAAAAGTGGAAAATGTCTTCTCTAACATATCAACATCAGTAATCTTTTCTCCGCATAATTTTAATTTTGAACTAATTCTGAAGAGTGCGGAATTATACTCACTCACTGATTTAAAGTCCTGCAACCTCAGGTGCATCCAATCATAACGAGCTTTTGGAAGAATAACTGTTTTTTGATGATCGTACCTTTCTTTCAAACCTTGCCATAGAACGTAGGGATTTTTTATTGTAAGATACTCCATTTTCAATCCCTCGTGAAGATGATGGCGAAGGAAGATCAGGGCTTTTGCTTTTTCTTGATTTGATGCATCATTTCCTTCTTTAATTGTTTCTCCAAGATTCATAGAATCTAAATGGACCTCAGCGTCAAGGATCCATGACAAGTAGTTATTTCCATTAATATCCAGGGCCGCAAATTCTAGCTTTGTAAGGTTTGCCATAATAACACTATCAAAATAATAATATATATTTCTATTAGAAATTTAACATAAAGCAAATGCGTAAAAATGGCTTACCTATAAGACTTACCTTTAGTGGGAAAAATGACAGAGATTCGTGCTGATAACGTGTTGTAAAATTGAGAGGCGAAACTGGGCACCAAAACTTTACCAAAACATATAATAATAATAATAATAATAATAATAATAATAATAATAATAATAATAATACAAAAGATGAAATATAAAAAGAATATATATATATATAGTATAAACAAAAGAAAGTGGAGATTTATGGAAAATTAAAAACACAAAAATTAGAGAAAATGGGAGAAAAATTGGTGTATTTTCTTTTCCAAAAATCTCTCTATTTATAGGCAATCTAAGAGAGGATGATGTGGTACATTTGGACACCAATCTATGGCCTTTAGAAGACACTTTGGCTATGGAGAAAATGCCACTTGGTTTGGATAATAAATGGACATGTGGAATGGGCATTTACATATGCCATATTCATAATAATATTTAAATATTGACTAAAATATAATTTTTTTACTTGATTGCTACTTATAATAAGTGGCACATACAGGTAACATGAACAATTCAATAGATACATTTAC
Organism: Trichosanthes truncata; assembly: GCA_033996785.1. NCBI lineage: Eukaryota > Viridiplantae > Streptophyta > Magnoliopsida > Cucurbitales > Cucurbitaceae > Trichosanthes > Trichosanthes truncata. Next base: position 57,455,536 of record JAWPNB010000003.1, read on the forward strand.
TTTTTTTCTTGAATTTTTTTTAGTATAATACAGAGATGAAAATTTAAACTTCCACTTCAAGGAAAATAATACATACCAATTAGCATTGAGTTATGTTCACTTTGACTTGTTTCTTTAAATTCAAAGGTTTAAATCCCTTCCCATATAAAAAAGTACATGAATCCAACTCTACTTACTTACCAAACTCAAAATAAAAAATACTAATAAAATTCTTAAATTCTTTTTAATGGATAATGAAATCATGACGAAGGCAAGAGTCCACAAAAAAGCCAAGGTCAAGAAAGGCAAACACCATAATTAGCCTCTCGAGGTTTGAAATGAGGCATTTTTGTGTAGTTTGAATTGGTCTCTTCTACTTCTCTTTCTCTTTGCCAAAAAATTTGAATTTTGAAACACAAAGCAAAAAGCCACTTGAATTAAAAAAATGGGACCCTTTTGGCAAAAATCAGAAATAGGGTGGCCTAACAAGCAAAGCCAGAACCATAAGTTACCAAAAAAAAAACAAATAAATAGATAGATAGAGGACGTGAATGAAAATTGACAAATCATAGTGTGGTTTGATCTCATCTGTTCGTTTTATCTTCTTTTAATTCGTTTAGGTTTCAATTTTGTGGCTCTGATTTAGCTTCAGGCTTCATCTCACCCACACCATACAATTATGGGCTTATAGTGCTAAAAAAAGAGAGAAATCAATTCTTGTGGTTTTGCACTTTTTAGGTTAAAATATCATTTTAGTCTTCTACTTTGGAATACATTTAATTTTAGTCTTTATAATTTTAAATGTCCAAATTTAGTATTTAATCTTTCAATAAATCTTAAAATTAGTTCATACTATTAATTTGAAGCTAATTTTTAACTAAATTTGTTAAATAATAATAATAATTTTTAGGCAAGAAAATACACAATGTAAACATATTAGAAACTATTTTTTTTTAAAAAAAGTTAACAATGAATTAACTATAGGGACCAATAAGTACATAAAAATACAGAGACTAAATTTAAACAATTGAAAATACATGGACTAAAATGAAATAAAATATAGAATACAAAATCAAAATGGTATTTACCTACAACTAATTAAGGCATATAACTTCAACTAAAAGGTCCAATATTTGAATTTCGACCCATGTGTTTTCTTCGAACTAAAAAAACAAAACCTTGGCTTTTAACTTGGTTGCTTATTGCTTGTCTTAGAATCATATTTTTTCAGTTGGTTGGATTTTGCTGTTCAGATTCCACAGGCTGCTGTTTTTTTTTTTTTTTTTGTCAGCCCTCATTTTTTGCTGATACAAAATTTTCAGAATCCAAAGGCTGTTCCTTTATAATTACTCTCTCTTCTTTTAATATTGTTCAGTAATTCCCTCCTTTTCTCTCTGACTTGTCATGCCTTACATATAACAAAATCCTTTGTCTTCTTTTTTACATGTACCACTTTGACTTCCAATGAATTACCCCATCACAAATTGTGTGACCATCATGTTAATTACAACTCCTCGTGAGAGAGTGTCCTTCAACCTTAATTACATGAATGAATATGTTCTTTACCAAAAGATACAACTCTATATAAAGATATATGATTATTTGGATGACTACAAATAATTTATAAGCTAAATACTTTTTTGGTCATTGAAGATTTTAATTTAGCTTCTATTTGGTCATTGAATTTTCAAAACTAACATCTTTTGTCACTGAGATTTGAATTTAGTTTTTATTTTGAGATTTTAAAAGTGAAATGTTGAGTCCTAAAGTTTGAATTTGATTTATAATTAGTCCCTAAGTTTTGATATTGGTTTCTAAATGGTCCCTAATAAGTTGACGTTAATGGTCCCGCCTAACAGAATGATGATATGAGTTAACCTATGCTAACTAGACTTCTTCAATGATATGTGTTTTTTTAATATATTTTATTTCTTGTACTCAGAGATCAATTAGAATCCAATTTCAAACTTCATGAACTAATTAGAAATTAAATTCAAACCTTAGGAACCAAATATGTCACTTTAGAAATCTCAATGACCAAATAGAAATTAAATTCAAATCTCAATGACAAAAAATATTAGTTTTGAAAATGGTATATTACCCTAATTTAGAATTATGTTTTTTTTTTTCTTTTTGGTACTTGTTTTTTCCCAAAAGTTTCTTCTCTTCTTTGTATGATTGTACACATAGTTGTTTATGTGACCAAAGTGTTGTAATCACAAGTTAGTTAAGTTATCATCTCCTATAAAACAATTATTCATTACACTCTACGCGTAGTAGAGCACTATAGAAGGAACAACATTGTCCTAAGGAAAGAATATTTCTATTGGATTTGGATTAATCCATTCTATTATTTTTCTTACTTTGTTTTTCCTAAAAAAAATCTCAAAATTACTTTCTAGTGAATGATGTATAAAATGACCACCCCTTCCCCAATGGATCATCATCATATAGTGGCTTGAGTAACTTGTCAGAAAAAAAAAAGCTCAAAATGTATTACTTTCCTTCATACTTGATAATTAAACATCCAAATTCCTTGTTTGAAAAGCCATTCTTATAATGGAATTTAAATGATGCACAAGTTCTTTTTTGTGTTTATCATACAAATGGGAGAGGAAATTGACCAACAAAACATATCAAGAGTTTGGCTGCAGGTAGAGCAATAATTGATTGTTAAAAATAAATGATATTTCCAATTCCAACAAATATTTTTTATTAGTTTATTTAGTAAAAAGAATCGCTGGCCCATGATCTCACCCCATCTCCACGCTGGCTGAAGCTTTCGTGGGGTCCAACTTCCAAACTCCATTTTCCAATTCCATTCCATGAATGCCTTGGCGTGGACTTGACCCCTTCTTTTCTTTTCCTTTAAAATTCTCTCCTAACTCTCATATTCTTTTTGGCCGTATTGTATTGTGTCTCGAGTGGTAAACATAGTCTTGTATCAGCTAAATATAAGAAAGATTCATTAATTTGAGTATAACTTAACTAGTTAAGACATATATTATTAATCAAAAGTTAGAAGTTTGAATTTTACTATTCAACTAGTTGTTAAACAAAAAAAGATGGATGATATATAAAGTAATATATCTACTTATACAATGGTTTTTTTTTTTTAATAACTAAAGATAAATATATGTAGGTTTAGACTTAAAGTAAACAATATAATATTATTGTATAATAGGAAGAGACATTTGACATGTTATCCTAACATTTTATTTGTATATATTCTTTTAGATCACTCAAACATGTTCAAGTCACCATTTGGCATTCTCTCCTCTTTATCACTCTCAACATTTTCATTCTTTTTGCCTCAATTTTAACTCATCTATAAATTTATTTTTTTTTATATTTTAAGGTTTAAATACTATTTTAATTATTATATTTTCAACATTTATTCATTTTTGTCCTTGTACTTTTAAATTTGGTCTTTTTTCACTCCTTTTGTAATTTGTTAGTATAGAGGCCAAAATTTATTATTTATTATTTATTATTTTTTTTAGTACAACAACAGGAACCATAATTTTATAATTTTGGAATTCTAACAATTTACTTTTGTCATTGGGTAAGCTAAAAAGGGAAATAAAATCAAATACAAGAATAATGGGATGAACCATGAACCATGCTAATTATTACACGATTTGATTAATTTAAATGTAATGTGACATAAAGGATATAATGGAGATTTGCATCATCTACAGGTTTTACTTTAATTTTGTTTTTTCTATTGCAAGTCAAGCAAGATATTTAATCAAATGAAAACAATATTCCCTAAACAAATATGCCATTATTAAAATAACCACTCGATGTTTGATAATTTGATCAAATGTGGTTACTAATTGGGGTTTGGTCAGAAGATCTGTATTTATTATTATTATTATTTTAAATTCAGAAGATCTGTAATATCACTTTCAAGGTTTCAACAAACAGTGAGATTTTTGGGGAAAATAAATAGAAAATTTGCAATAATTCATTATTATTTTACCTCAAACTTTTTACAAGAAAATAATTTTGAAATTAGGTGTTTGAGACTCGAGGCATCGATTTTCTCAATACAACGCATTGCAGGCTAGCAGGAGGGCACGATGGATTCAAAGCCTCTCTTATTCCCAAATTAAAAATTAAAAAGGGAACTTTGTCTTTGAGGTGTTTTTCTTTTAAATAAATGCATAATATCATCCACGTTAAATTATACATGTTGTTGCCTACTTTTAGACGGAAAAATGCACGTTAAATTATACATGTTGTTGCCTACTTTTAGACGAAAAAATGCATGTGACAACGACGATGAATTGGTTTAAGGAGGAAGAACGTGGCTTATAAGACAAGAAATATCTGAATACTGGTGTGGTGTTTGCCACATGGACTCCGATGCTTAAGTCAGAGAGTGACCAGTTAGAATTTAGAGAATGAGGAAGAACTTACCTTCTTCATCATGAATATGAGTATTTATAGTAATTTTTTAGGGTGAAATCGTCAATCTATGTCAAATTAGGAAAAGAAACATGTCGGAGACGGGCTGGACCAAGTCAAAAAAGCTAAATGAGGTGGGCCCGACCCCATGGTGGGGTCAACCCATGTGGTCGGCCTAGGCCGAGGCCAACCAGGCCCAAATTCTTGCCTCCTTTATCTCTTGGAGGCCAGATCTCTTTTTTCTTTTGGTCCAATTTGATTCGTTTTGAACTCTTCTTTGCACATTTGTCATTCCACTGCTTTTATAATTCAAATTTGTCCTTATGGTCGAATCTTACCCATAACAATACAAAATAGCCCTTAACTTTGGAATAAGTTTCAATTATACTCCTATATTTTGAAAAGTTTCGTTTTACCTTTGAACTTTAAAATTTGTTTCAAAAAATACCCTTAAACTTTGAAATTGGTCTAACAAATATATTTTTTGTTAAAATAAATGATCAAAATTGATATGGTTGCTGATGCATAAAAATTAGAAGGTGTACATCATATTATTAACAACTATGTAGAAGGTTAAGATCGTTGTTACCATTTATTGCATCTAAAAAGATATCGTTAAAATCATTTACATAATCAAATTTTACAGATCAATTGCACGTCAATTTACGTGAATCGTCAATTTGCATGAATGATATTGTACATGATGTTAGATATGCTTTCCAATTTTTATACATTAGTTATCGCATCAATTTTCATCTTATTTTAAAGAAAAACTCTCCAATGGTATCTTTTGAAACAAGGTTCAAAGTTTAAGAGTAAAAGTAAAACTTTTCAAAGTATATGAGTATAATTAAAACATACCCCAAAGTTTAAGGGTATTTTGTATAATTTAACTTATCATTTATTCCTTTCGTTCTTATTTTTTAGTTATTCTTTTTTTTTTTGCTTGGTAAAGTATAGTATTCTAAAGTTTCATCACAGTACATAAATTTTAGCAATTTTTAAATTCGATCATTCTTGTTAAAAGTTGAGTTATGAATTAATAAAGAAAGGATCAACATAATTTATTTTATTGCCGACATATAGTTAATAACTGATGACATTGAGGTTTCAAAAACAAAAACTGATGACATTAAAGATTTCTTTTTAAGTTCTGGATTATAAAATAAACATGTTATATTAAATATATAGGAAAATATATAAATGAATAGAAAGTGTGTCATTTATCAAAAAGAAAAATGGAAAAAAAGAAAAGAATAGAAAGTGTGTCTAATAGTTAAAAGAAACATAAAAGAAGTAAGAAAAATAAGTTATTTTTTACTAAAAAACTTTCAATATTTAAGAATTATGTGTTAGAAAAAAAAATCTGCTTGCTGATTAATGATGGGTTAAAATACCATTTTAGTCCATGTCCTTTCGGTTTGTTCAATTTTAGTTCTTGTACTTTTAATTGTCCAATTTTGTCGCTGTAGTTTCAATTAATCTAAAAAATAGTCCACACTGTTAATTTGGAGTTAGTCTACCTTTAAAAATGAAAAAAAAATAATTATTTCTCTCTCTCCCTTCTCTCCATCTTTAAATTTTCTCTATCCTCCAACTCTTTCTGGTTTCTCTCCTCCCATCCTTCCCGAAAATCCCACTATTATTTCTCTTAAATCTTTCCACCATCATCTGAACCTCCCAGCAAACATCTTCAATGCTTTGTCTTGATTGATCAATTTTCTAATGGCAATTGATTTGTAGATTTGCAGGCAAATTCCTACTTCGTTTCCTTGTGTGTGACTAACTAAGTGACACCAAATTGACCATGACCCGGCTCAAGCCCGAAGGAGTAAAATGACCGGACATCAGAAAAGGGCAGACCCATAACCCGACCAATGGAGGTCGACACGGAGGAGGAGGAAATTTGTTTCAAAAGGGGTAGTGACAAAGAAGGGTTGGAATCGAGTGGGAGGACTTTGACGATGCCGTTTGAGGGAGGGCGGTGATAGGATTGATAGGAGAGGTCACTAGCGGAGGTTTGGTCGGCCGATAGGCCATTACAGTTGCCCATTTTTTGATGGGGTCAAATGGGAGTCAAATGGAGCATGTGAGAGATGAGATAGTTGACGAAGTCTTTATCGGAATGGAAAGGCTTTAAGTTGATGGATGGAGTTGTGAAATGACGATAACAGAGCTTCATTTTCCATTAGAGAAAAGCCATTAATAACAGAGTTCCAAGCCATAAGATCTCTTTCAGTCATAAACTTAAGCACCTGGTACGCACTCTCAGCAAACCCAAAAATAGAGTACATATGAATCAACGAATTTTGAACAAAAAGCAACGAATCAAACCCATTTCTAACAACAATCGAATGAATCCCCTCACCTACTCTAACATCCATTAACTTAGCAACAACCTTAAAAAGAAAGGAAAAAGGCAGTGAAGAAATGAGGAAGAATAATTCAAGCAATGGAAATGGTGGTGGATAATACCATTGATGCATGCAGTGGGGAGTGATGAGAGAATGGTGAAGATGATGGTGTAAAGGTTTAAGAGAAGCAATGGTGGGGTTTTAGAAATTGAGAAAGTTTTGAAGTTTGAGAGAGGAGTTTGATGGCTCAAATGGGGAGGAGAAGAGGGGAGAAACTAGAGAGAGCTGGAGGAGAGAGATAATTTAAAGAAGGAGAGAAGGGAGAGACATAAACAAATAATTTTTTCAATTTTAATGGTAGACTAATCCCAAATTAACGGTGGGAACTGTTTTTTAGACTAATTGAAGTACATGGACTAAAATTAGACAATTGAAAGTACATAGACTAAAATTGAACAAACCGTAAAGTACAGGGACCAAAATGGTATTTTAACTTTAATGGTTTAACACACAATGAAATTTAACTTAATAAAAATTAAGGAATGAAATAGAAAATTTGAAAATTTTAAAGACCTAGCTAGGAAAACAATAAATTTAAGAGAGAAGAATGATATATATATCATTCTATGCGTGCGTGCGCGGGGTGTGTGTGTGTGGGAGAAATAAGAACTCATATTATGCGTGCGTGCGCGGGTGTGTGTGTGTGGGAGCAATAAGAACTCATAATATATACATTTCTTTGTGTGTCCAACAAAGTATAGTTGCTAACCTAAGCATAACTACCAATCAAACATAGTTCATTAGATAAGGTACCAAGTACCATAACAAATGTCGATGGTTCGATCCACACTCTCGCAATTGTTGAACTAAAAAAAAAAAAAACTAAGCATAATTCAAGTTTCAACATAATTGGTTAAGACATATAATTTCGACCAAGATGTTAAATCTTCGAATACCCGCACCCCACATGTTGTTAAAGAAAACAAAACATACCTGAAAAACATAATAAAATTCAATTGGTTAAGCACCACTTTCTTTCCTTGACGTGAAGGTTCGAATTCACACCTCCATGGTATTGAACTAAGACTATGTTTCCTTAACAGGAATCAAATAAGCTGAAAAACATAATAAAATTTAATCAGGATGAAAAAATAGATTAGTATGACTTTTTTAATAGTGTATATAAGTGAAAGAAAAAATTGTAAAAACAATTTAAAAAAATGTGTGAGTCTCATCTATAGATGAAAAGAAAAATGGTGAGGTTGTAAAGTAATTAATGAAAAGATGGTGGAGCCCATATTAAAGAAGAAGAATAAGATTAACGAAATTTTTGGAAATGAATGAAATCACCCCTTTTATGGAGTAGTGATTCCCAAATTGGTGATAGTCGGTAGATCTCACCTATAGATTTCATTACTGCGTGCATTTTAGTAAACACTATTAATATGAATTAAAATTTTTATTCTCATTCTCTTGAAATATACGGGACATAAAAATCATAGTTTTACTGGTTATGTCATCAATAACCTCTTTTAAAATGGTACATTCAAATTCTCACCCTATATAAACTAAAAACATGATAATAATAATAATAATTAAATTTTAGGAGTGAACTTGGTAAAGTGTATCCCTAAATTTTTAATGTCACCTAGTTACACCTTAGACTTAGACACCGGTTATAATTTTTACCTCCTAATAGACAAAAGTTTGAAATCGCAAAAAATATTATCACATGTATTCAATGATTATAAAATCATAGTCTAATACCATAATGAAGTGACTAGAAAAAGAATAAATTGTAGCTGAATTTGGATTAAAATTTATTCTATGTCAAAAAAAAGATTAAAATTTATGAGTTTTAAGAGATTTATTTCATGATTAATATTGTACATTGATTGAACTTAATTCTGTGGAAGGCTTAATTTACATTTAAAATAATGAAATAAGAGATTTTTACTTTTTTTTATTACAATAAATAGTTTTTTTTTAGTACAATAGGAGTTGGGAGAATTCGAACCACAGACCTCGTGGTCGTTAACACATTCAATATGCCAGTTGAGCTATGCTTTCTTTGGCTATTACAATCAATAGTTGAATGTAATGAAAGTTGAATAGAAATAAAAATTTTATTAAAATATAAAGTTGAATTAGATGAAATTGATACACTTTATCAATCTCTATGAGAAAATTGATATATATATATTTTTAATGAAGATAATAGTGTCCCGTTCGATATGCCACCAAAAGTAATTAACGTCTCCTTTCTCAAAAGACTGAACTTTGGGAGAATATATGCCTTCTATTTTTATTATTGATTTGATGATAATAATTCTTTTTTTTTTTTTTTTTTTACAAACTTTCACGCGAATATATATTAGAGTAAATTTTTTTTTAAGAAAATAAAATTCTAGAAGTGCCCGTAAATTTAGGTTTTTAATTTATGGGTTCCCCCACATCGTGGGTTATTTAATATTGTTAGGCGGAAAAATGGAAGTAGTGGTAGTGGAAGAGGTCAGAGGCAGAGGCAGAGGCAAAACGGCAAATCTTTCATATTCTTTGTTTTTGTAGTAACAAGCAGCCTTTCCCTTTACCCTCTTCTTCTTTCCTTTTCTCAACTGTCTTTCTCCTTTTCTTCGATCAATTTCGCCTCTTCTTCTTCCATTCCTTCCACCCACTACCTTCCAACAAAACAATCTCTCTACAAACACACACACACATACAAACAATCCAAAGGCCCTCTTTCCTTTTCGATTCTCTGTTTCCTGTAATGCCTTGTTGTTTTGTTTCTCTTCGATCGCTCCCCCTTTGATTTTCCATTGCAATCCCTGACTTGGGTCCTTGATTTTGAACTGGATCTTCCTTTTTAATCTGGGTTTTCCGGAGGCGGCATTTGGGTTTGATTTTGCCCCATTTTGACCTGAGTTTTGTTTGATTTGGGGGGTCTGATTTGATTTTTGGAGTGATTTTTTTTTTTCTGGGTTGGGATTGATTTTACGGATTGTTGACGACATATTGAAGTGCGCGATGTTTACCTTCAGAGTTTGGCTTTGAAGTAATATGGAAGTGGTTGTTACGCGCATTCAAAATGAATCTTTACATTGGTCGCGAAGCGTCAAAGGTAGGTTGGTTTTCTTAATTCAAAATTTCTGAATTTCTCTGGCTCTGTTTGTGCTTTCGAAATGATATTTTCTTCTATTTCATCTTTTGCTCTTCCTGGTGAGAAGCTATGGAAAAGATTCTGCGCAGAGATTAGTACGGAGATCAGCCTTCTCATCGAGAATTGGAAGTACCTTCTTGGTGGACTTATTTTTCAGGTACTCGTTTCAATCTATTTCTATGAACCATCTTCGTAATAAAGCATTTTTACTTTTTATTTTCCCCTCTTTTGAAAAATGTTGGTCTGCTTGTTTTGTGGGCCCTCGCCCACTCATCTTCTTCCCAATGGAAAGTTTATTCGCTAAGGTTAATTTTAAAAGAATTAGGAGGAAACCAGATCCTTTATATGGTTACGAATTTTTGGAGAAGTTGGCTTGGTTTACCCACCCCTTTTCTTTTTAATTCGAATTGATTTAGTGCTTTGATGAATCTACATGATTTGTTTCTTCTGCAACCAAGCATTGGAACCGGTGAAGTTTGAACACGTAATTTGTCTCACTTTTTAAAAATTGAATAAAGTTTCCCATCTGATATATGCATCGAGTAAATCCAAAGTAGAGGTTGACAACTGAACTTTTATTATCTTTTGGAAATAGAACTTTTTTTCTTTAATCAATGACTGAAGTATGTGGATCCCTTTAATGCATAATTCTAGTTGTTTTGTGGAACCTCGAAAGTTTTATGGTAGTTGGTATCTTTATTTTTCTGTTTTGAGGTAGAACTAGCTGTACTTTGTCCATTGTTCGGAATTGTAGTAAATGTCCATTCAACTATGTTGCACTAGCTAACTGGTTTAGTTTGTTTCTTGGTTTTATCTTCTCCTTGTTATAACTTAACAGATACATTGTTCTAATTCTAGGATCTTAACACCTCTTGGCCTTCTCAGTTATATGATTTTAAGTCTTCTATCATAGTCTTTTGTCATTTTTGTCTTCTCATATGCCTATAATGTATAGCTTCTTTCTTCTCATCAGTACATACATGGAGTTGCTGCTCATGGAGTTCACTACATACATCGGCCAGGTCCAATTCTTCAGGATGTTGGTTTCTTTCTTCTCCCTGTCAGTATTGATCTTTCTCATCCTTGCCTTTTCCTATCTTTTATTTTCTTCTATTATTATTGTTGTTTTTGTTGTTTAAGTATGAGTTTTGATATGTAGGAGTTAGGACAAGACAAAGCTTACCTCAGTGAGACTCTTTTCACATTCATATTTTTATCCTTTGTTGCGGTAAGTGATATCTTGGTGGCGTCTTCCTTCTATTGTCATTTCATTTCTACCAACCACCTTGCATTGCTTACATTGCATAATCTTTTTCTCTTTGCTGAGCAATTGTGATGAACTTCCTTGGAAATTCAAATCTTTTACCAATTGAATCAGGAATCAATTTTCCAGTCAAAATACTCCATTTGCAGAAAGGAAATTCTGATAGATTGTTTAGTATTTTTTTTTTTACCAGATTCTGTTAATGATGGATAGCCCTTTTTTGTTCATCTTTTTTCTTTTTTCTTTTTTTTTTAAATACGATTTCTTGAACAATTTAGTTTACTGATCACTATGAGCTAATGGTTTCATCAGAACGTTCTTCTTGTTCTCTTAATGTTAGCAAGACAAATTATTATGTCAAGCTCTCGAGGCTAGGCAAAGTAATAATCTATCACCTTTTTTTTTGTTGTACTTAATCGGCTTGTTTAGCTGGTTTCCTATTTTCAAAAAAATTTTACACCCATGTAATATAATTGTGCATTTACATATATATGCCATTTATTATGTGCGGCTCTGATTTTGTGGTGTGGTTAAAATTTATGATTACCCCCCAAGCCCCGACTTTCTATTACTTCCGCCTTTTCCCTATTATTTGAATTTTATGTGTACTAATGGAAACTTTTTAATAAAATAATTGCAGTGGTCTTTCCACCCTTTTATTCTCAAGAGCAAAAAGATCTATACAGTTCTCTTATGGTGCAGGGTTCTAGCATTTTTAGTTGTGAGTATTCATTTATTTATCATAACCAATTTGTTTTTTTATGCACTTGCATTATCTACTCTCTCTCATCGTTTCTCCGAGTGGGTTATCTTGCTTTAAAAACATTAGAAATTTTTTGCATCCCCTAATTCGGATTGAATATGTTTTCAACAGGCTTGTCAAATTCTTCGTATCTTAACATTCTATTCCACACAGCTGCCTGGTCCAAACTATCATTGCCGTGAGGTATATTTAAAAAAATATATTATGCTATATGGTTTGGTTTCCTTTGCAAGTGACATACTAATTGTTTTTTTCCTTCTTTGTCGATTACTTTCCTTTGTAAGAGGCATGATTTCTAAATCTTTACTCTACATTTGTTCAGTAGTAAAATTTGATGATTGTTTTAACGGGATAATGTAAAAACTCCGGCTGCATTATGCAGGGTTCAAGACTTGCCACATTGCCTCCTCCAGATAATGCCTACGAAGTTCTATTGATGAACTGTAAGTCTGTAAGCATCTTCATAGTCTTTTAGACACTTTTTCTTTATAGTCAATAGTATTCTGATAGGCCTTGCCCAAACAATTTTATTTATGATTAGATAACAAGTGCCAAGGGAAGTTTAGAGAGCTTTCCACCTATCCTATTCTCTCTGAGAATTACAAAACTGAATAATAACCAAAAAAGATACTCTGCCCTCATGACACCACAATATATAACCACCTCTCTAGCCCATTCTAACACACACCAATTCCTTGGGCCAGGCCCCACATGCACGTACAAACAAACCTCTCACACACACTCTCCTTTCTCCCTCTCTTACGAGTATACACTTTAGTAATTGGGGGCCTATAATATTCATTCTCTGGTTTTGTGTTTTTCCTTTGAATCTGATTTTTTTATGGTCTCACTTTACTGGTTCAATGCAGTTAGAGGTGTATTATACGGTTGTGGTGATTTGATTTTTTCATCACACATGATCTTCACTCTTGTTTTTGTGCGGAGTTATCAAAAATATGGCACACAAAGGTATTTATCCGTGGTTAATACCTTTTCGTTCTTGGTTGGCATGTGAACCTGTAGATGGCATACATAGCTTGTAATGTTACATGCAGACCAATTACTTTTGTTCCGTACTACAGGTTTATAAAGCAATTGGCATGGTTGCTTGCTGTGACTCAGAGTTTGTTGATTATAGCATCTCGCAAACATTACACCGTAGACGTTGTGGTTGCATGGTAAGACTGATGTGTTCTTGCTCAGATCTTTCCATGTCCAGAACTATTTTCTTTATCACTAACACAAACCGGTCGTTTCTCTGTAGGTATACTGTTAATTTGGTGGTCTTTTTTATCGACAAGAAACTACCCGGTTAGTTTTTGTTATCATCGCTTTATCAATGTCATTATTTGGCATCCTATAGAGTGGCCATTTGTTTCGTGGTAATCCAAAATTCCTATAAGATGGGCATCTGGATTACTCCGTTTGTTTTGTAGTAATGGAGGATACCGTGGTATTTTAAGATGCCCGAGTATCTTAAGATGCCCATACGGGACATCTAACCAATTTTGGATGCCCTTTTGAAACATGGATTTTTAAGATTTCCATGTTGAGGGCATCTTCTAATGATTTTTTTGTCCATTATCAATTTTCTTTATTTTACATTTTTATTTTTTATTTAAAAATAAATTAATGTATGAACTAATAAACGATCAGATGTAATTAGCTATATTTATATTTTATATTTAGATATAAAATAAGGTTTAGTTATAATTGAATTAGTTTTATATATTTAATATTTTATAAAAATCTTGAACTAATATAAATTAATTTTTTCTACAAAATAACACCTAACGTTAGTATAAACTAAATTGATATACAAATATAACATTAAATTAATAAAGAACCAAATGCATGTGATATAAATTTAAATTATATTAAACTAATGCACAAATTACCTACAGATTATCAAGGGCATTATTGATATAACACATAATTTTAAGACATTCTCATACACAAATCCTGCAAAACAAACATAGTTATCTAAATAATCTCAGATATCCTTATAAATTATTCATTCAAAACAAACACAGTTATCTAAAATGTCGGGCATCTATATTTTCGGGTATCTATAATTCTAGACATCTGAAGATTCTAGTTACCTAGATTCCCAAAAAAACAAACGGCCCTAGAAAGTTAAATCTCATCTATCAACGCTTTCCTTTTGCAGAGTTGCCTGATCGAACAAATGGGGCTGCATTATTGCCATTGAGCACGAAAGAGAGGGATACCAAGACCCGAGACGAGAGTCACAAGCTCTTGAATGGGAATTCCGTAGACCCCACTGATAGGGTATGGTGAATAGTTCTTTTTCCTTTTGGAGTTGGGATTCTAAAATCACTCTTCTTTATCTGACTCTATCTAACATGTGCTTTGTTCTTTGTTCAGAGGCAGAGGACTCAAGTAAATGGCAAGATTCCTGAAGATGGGAACGCTGTCCATGTTAATACCACGATAAATGGGGCCTAGCACAAACAACAGAGCTGAGCTGCTTGTGGAGGATTGTTGTTTATTTCTTGCAATGTAGACTAATGGCTTTCCTTGCGTTTGGTTGGCTCCTTTTCCCAAGATTGGTAATCTGTTATATATCCTATCTTATTGGGAAATGCAGTGTTTAGATTTACTTTCTTACCATCCCCTTTCTTTGTTTATTTGTTCTGGAAATTGCCGTTTGAATTTGGCAATCATTTAGGCAGGAAGTAAGAGGACTGGATCCTCTTCTCTTTCTCTTAGTTTGATCAAGGAATTAACGTCACCTAACGTAGTTCATTGGTTTAGATCATTTTGAACTTTTTCACTTCCCTTAGTTTTCTGTAAAAATTTTAATGATCAAGTCGTCATCAAAGTCGACACCATTTATAGATTACTGAAAGTTTTGTGTTTTTAACTTCGAATGTTGACTTCTTGTGACATGAGAGGAGGGTTGTGGAAGGCTTGTTGTTACTATTTTTTAAGGTAGAAGGAGAACTTGGCAAGCTATCAATCTGCTTTGAAATGGGGAATAAGATGTGAATGCATATGGGAGCACATGACATTGCCTTATGAAAATGAGAATGCCACATTAATAAAAGAACTCCCAGGTCAACTATTCAATTGTGTCTCAAGCCTGTTGGATTAGCTCATTGCTTATTTCAATTTCTTGCTCCTTACATTCTCATTTGAATAGTCTTAGTTTGACATTGATTTTAATAGCCTAAGATAGTAAGATTTTCTGCAACTTGAGAAAGAGAGAGAGAGAGGAGATGAAAGTTAAGACCTCCCTTGAGGAGTTATTTCCTTTTTTAAAATTTCCCTTTTTCTCTTCATTTTGTCCATAGACCTTCAAAAGTCATTTTCGATGATATTTCTCAAGAAAGCCTCTCTCTCTCACCTCTATCCGATCACAAGAGACTTGGAAATGAAGACGAAATCTCTCCCTAGCTAGCGATCTTCCTACCTCTATTCGACTATCGAACTTTTGAATCTTCTTCCATGAGATCACAAGGTCATATGGAAAGAAATTTTTAGAAATTAAGGGCAAGAACGTGTATTTGAAGAAGAAAAATGCAAATGTAAGTGTATCTCACTACTAAATTTAATGTCACCAAAAGTCAATCATCCTCTTTCTTTCAATTTACTCCACATAATTGAAAGGACAAGTCTAGATCGGATTCTTCAAAATCGAGGTCTCCCAAGTTTTAAATTTTCTACGATTGTTTTCGAAAATAGTGAATGGTAGTTGGAAAGAAACATCTCTTTGTTTGAACAAGAACAGTGTTAACAAAGAAGTCGCAAATAAAGCCACTTTAGTTGCACAGATTCGTAGCTATCGAAGTTCCAAGAAAAGAGCAGCCCCTTCACGGCACAGTTTGATGAGTTTTCCTGACAGATTATTGTTTGCACTTGACAACAGAGAGGTCCCATAAACGCCTCGTATTCCCCGACACAAGGACACATGTTCCTGTTTTGGTTCTGCGCTTAAATTCCAAGGTTTAAAAAAATGGAGATTGACCATTAAATGGTCGGTTATCATGTCTTCAATATTGGCCTCTTTTGAATGAGTAAAAATGGGACCTTGAGAAAGCACAGCGCTTGTTGATGGGTTTCTCCTATACTTAAACAAGATATCAATCAGAGGAGCCATATTGAAAACCAGAAATAAGAATAAAGAAAGATGATGCTCATTGGAATACTCAGAATCAGAATCATCAAGCATGTTCTTGACTGTACCAAATTTCTCTATAACTTGGAATTGAATGGAAGTGCAGTGAAAGTACTTTTGTGGGGAATGTTGGGATAGGTACATGTGTATAGGATGATAATCTATATGAAGTTATGGACAGTCTGTAGACAATTCTCTGGAGGGTCTTTTGCAGCAGCAAATTCTGCAAGTTCCTTGATCGGATTTCCCCTGTCACGATACTACTCTCTTTTAGGGGGTACGTTTACGAGGGCACGTTGAAGTGGAAGAGCCAAGATATAACAAACGCAAAAACCATACAAGCAAGTAGAAAGTTCAGAAACCGATGGCCACGCCAGAAGCTTTGGCTGTCTGATGAGGGAATTGATGCAGCAACTGCAGTTGTCGAGGAGGCGTTGGATTCATTAGATTGCTCTGTTGACTCAACCTCATTTGGTCCGAGAATGTTTCGTGCAACGGAATGACAAATCTCACATGTCCTAATAAGATTCAAGAAGATTAGGAATAAGTAAATCAGCCAAAGGACTTTCTGAAAAAAAAAAAGTAAAGCAGCCAAAGGAACCAATATGCAAATGTCTTGGTCCATTTTCAAGCATCAACCAGAAAGTAAAGAATGGTCACACAACAATCACAAGGTGTAAATCTATCATGTAAAACAGCAAATGCCAAACCATCAAGTCCCCCAATCCACCTTCAACAATTACTAAAACATTTGATTGGAACCCTCAAAAAGTAGTTGATGTTCAGAATATCTGTCAAGGAACAATACTCAGGAACCTTTTTCTGAGTGGAGTCAAATCATCTACCAATGGAGTTTAGAGCCAAGTGCAAGAACAGATCTTCTGCTCATTTCTCAGTGATTAATAAACCACCCTTTTTCAAAATGTGTACTAACATATTCCATTCATTATTGATATTGGAAAAGTAATTTTAACACCAAATGAAATATTGATCATCTTGCTTCCACAACAGATGGCATAGTCCTTATCCTTACATTTAGACAGCCTTACTGATTCTTCATGCATATCTTTTTTTGGTTATATATGACAACAGAAATACGAAATTCAACAAACTCCACAACATTATTTTCCTGGAATGTTAAAAAGCATTATATAGAGCAGCTCAGTACAGTGAACTCTCAAACAGTGACTTGGATCGAGCCAAGCAAATTGGAACATAGACTATTGTAACAGTAAGGAAAGTTAGATCAAGGGCACGAATTCAATCGATGAGAATAAATTTAATGATTACATCCAATAGAAGTGTACTGAAACAAAGTTCCAATTTCAATATGTTTATTAATGGGGAATCAACAGCTGGGTGGCACAAGATGGACTGCCATTTGGACATGTTAGTTCATGAGAGTAAGGAACTGAAAGAGCTAACTGTGATTAAAACAATTTAAGAAAACTGCAAACTTGGCATATGGATACAGGAAACTAGAGATCTTAAAGTGATCTGTTGAAATATCAATAACCTTTCCCCACTTAAACTGAATTATGGTTCAGAAGAGTAATGGAGTATCCACTTTACAGAGGGGGCTAGAGAGAGAAAGAGAGAGAGAGATTCCTAAGCCATCAGAAAAGGGACAAGGAAGAAGGAATAATCAGTGTAACTTGCTGGGAGATATATATATATATATATATATATATGCTCTTTCTTATGCTTTACTCTTATTTCTTTTTCTACCTCTAAGCTTTCCCTCTAAGTAAGCATCCTTAAGCCTGCAACCTCAAGCTCATTACGCTAAGGAATTGGCCTTAAAGCTTAAAAAAGGTAAGGTTTAAGTACCAAATTCATCTCCCTTTCATTTAAATTTGTAAATGATCCTACCCCATGAAGATTATCACAGAAGATGCTTAACACAAGAACAAACCAAAGTACAGCAGAAAGAAAATAATCTGAAAATATGAACTCAAAACTATCAAGCATAACATAACATAACATGAGTAAAAACAGGGATTTAACTCACTTGTTTCCTTTAATTTTGAACCAGGTTTCAGCACAATGCTTGTGAGCAGCAGCTAAATCATCCTTGCACGAACAACCCAATTCGATTGGGATTCCAGACTCTTGGCTATTACTCTCCAAACCCAAATGACAAATCCTGCAATCCCTCTCTACTTTAGCTAAATGCACCTTAATTTCAGTAATCCCATTTTCGTTTTCAACCTCCACCGAACGATCTGAAGCCGATGAAACTCGCCGAGAATCCGAAGCAACCCCAACCTCCGGCTGAGAAACGAAAGCAAACTTATACTCATCGTAAGAACCACCGTTGGTCGAATAAAACTGAGAATAACACGAACCCTCATCGGCGTCAGAGAAATAGACGCTACAATCGGCGCTCAACTCACTACC
The DNA here is from genome assembly GCA_033996785.1 of Trichosanthes truncata. NCBI lineage: Eukaryota > Viridiplantae > Streptophyta > Magnoliopsida > Cucurbitales > Cucurbitaceae > Trichosanthes > Trichosanthes truncata. The sequence goes on from JAWPNB010000003.1 coordinate 57,474,007, forward strand.
ACTAACAGACTGCCGATGATTCCCCTGCTCCAAATCAATGTCGGACTGGGAACCTTCCGGGGGCGCCATTTTCGTAACCCACAAGCTAAAACTCTTTCACAAACACTTGCACTAGAGCCCAGGCACATATCAGAGAACCAACAGTCGAGGGCTCCAATTAATTTCTTCGCAATTAACGAAAAACTTGGGCATTTAAAGAAGTGGGTATTGGATTCGGTAACAACCCTTCAACTCCATTAATTAAAGTTCGCAATATAGAATTGGGACTGCTTAGAAGAATGAAGGGGAAGTTGCAAAGGAATTCATGGTTCTGTTAAAAAACAATAGAGGATTTGGTAAAGGGGGAAAACAATGATCCGTCAGACAGAGGTCTGTGGTAATGTTGGGGGCATCAACGGAAGTAAGGAAGGACTGCCAAGAAGAACAGAAACGTGCAATGGGTCACCAGAGAATTCAGAGGAAATTACTGAGAAGAAAAAGAAAGGAGGTGGGGGGTGGGGGACACAAATTACAAAACAAAAGTTTAAAAAAAAAAATTGAAAAATTGGAAAAGAGAAAAAGAAAAAGAAAAAGTTCTGGAAGATCTGTTAGCTACATTACACTAGAATCTATGTTCTCAGTTGATTCCATACGTTTGATGACATTCGGTGCAAATGCAAACCCTTTCATTTTCATCAAACATCTTCATGATGGGCAATGGATCAGAAAGTGACGCTTACCCATTTCTTTAATTTTGGTCGCTCACATTAAATGTATCCCAAAATTTCTTTATCTAATCTTTATATAAATGTGTTGTTGAATTATGTTATGAGTATAATTCAATGTTGGTTAAAAAACACTTAGTCATCATGCCAACCTCTGCATGGCTAGATTAGTTAAGGCACATAAACTCAATCAAATATCAGAAATTCAATTTTCTTCACTTTATATGTTGTTAAACTTAAAAAAAAATGATATATGTTGTTAATCTCTATATGTAAGATTTAATAAGATTTCTTACATGTGTAGATCAATAAATTGATTAGGGACCAAACATGTTTATAAATTACAAATATTAAGTCGTTACTTTATAAAAATTGACACTTGATTTGGATAGAATTTTTCATAGTAGGAATTAAATTCAAATTTTAAAGTACAGTGATTAAATTGTTATATATTTAAGTTTAAGGGCCAAATTATTACAAAATTAAAAGTACATGACTATGACTAAATTGTTACAAACTATGACTAAATTGTCAAAATATTTTGTAACTTACCATGTTCATTACTAACATATTAAGTTGTGTTTTTTTTTTTTTTTTTTTTTTGGTGGGAAGGAAGTATTAATCATTAAAGTTGAGAAAATGGATAACTTAATCAGGAAGCTGCAAGTTCGATGTGGAAAGTAAAAAAGCCTGTGTGTTATTATTTATTTCTATTTAATTTTGTAACCCAACCGGAAGACAAAGGCGAAGGCGAAGGCAAAGGCAAAGGCTATTCTTCTCTGCTTTGCGGCCTTACCAAAACTCTTTTTTCCTCTTTTTTCCTCTTTTTTCTTCTCTTTATGTGGTTCCATTGATTAAATCATTGACTAGGTCGGTGCCAGTTCACGATGAGTACTCCATAGTGTGCTGACACGTGTCCTAACGACAGAAAAGAAAAAAGGAAAAAGAAGTTGAAGAAAACTTATGATACACATTTTATGTCTGAAGGAAAAATATCATACACAAGTTCTTAAAAATATAGTGTTATAGAATCTTAACAATGTTGTTTCTTAATAGTTTATAGTTCTGCTAGACAAGCAATATGTAAAAATAGGAAAATTGTTGATGGAAAAGTTTGGTAGATCTTTGTTTGATTGGAAGATTATTACGGATTTGATGAGGAATAGTTGGTTTAGTTATCCCACAATATGGTCCTCGATTAGGCTCTATCATGTGTATCAAGTGGCGTGTCTTAAAAAATAGATGTTGACCTAAATTAGAGTAATCTCTCAATATAGTAGATAGAGTAAATGGATAAATGAATATTTGAAAGGGGACAAGAGGGTCCTTTGTTTAAGGAGATTATTGTGGATGCAAATATAATCTCACAATGATTAAAAGTAAGAAAATTTTGACATCTACACGCGAATGATTATATCTCTTATAAATGACTCTGGGTAAAGTTTAAAAGTAAAATTGTGCAAATAGATCAAAGTAGGATATATCATATCATCACAAGAATATAAAAAGATTTTGTTGTTCTAACTAGGCACACGAGCATTATTTGAACTTAGTTTCTATTTGATCCCTGAATTTTTAAAACTAACACTTTTAGTCCTTATAATTTGAATTTAGTTTTTATTTGGTCTTTGAGGTTTCAAAAGTGACATGTTTGATCCCTAAGGTTTGAATTGGATCATATAATTGGTCTCTAAAGTTTGAATTTGGTTTCTAAATGGTCACTCAGTAGAGTTATTCCTTAGTTGACCTAATGGGGAATGATGGTGTAGTAGTTAACATAAACTAACTAAACTTTGGAGATCTGTAATTTTCAAACAAGTTAAATTTTTTATTCTCTAATTTTTATACTTAGGAACCAATTAGAAATCAATTTTAAATTTTAGGAACCAATTAAAAATCAAATTCAAACTTGAGGCCAAACATGTAATTTTTGAAACTTCAATAATCAAATAGAAACTAAATTCAAATTTTAAGGATCAAAAGTGTTAGTTTTAAAAATTAAGGACTAAAAAAGAACTAAGTTTAAATCTAAGGGGCTGTTTGGGGCACTGAGTGGGTTATAATAACAGGGGGTTATAATAGTCTGTGGGTTATAATAGTCTGTGAAATAATATAATATTGTTTAAAATGTAGAGTTGTTTAGTCTGGGGTTATAATAGTCTGTGTTTGGGGTGCAGAGTATTCCACAGGTTATTATAACACAGGTTATTATAATTCTTGCCCCAAACAGCCCCTAAGAGATCAAAAATATATTTCATCCGTCAATCTTAACTTAACCTAAAGAGAAGAGGAGTGAGGGAGAGACAAATAGTATATATAGAATTAGGTGGGCCGCTTATTCCGTAGGGCCCAAACACAAAGGTGGTCCATATTTTTTCTTCAAACGTCGTGTGCACGCGACGTATAGAGAAATTTCTTTATTCTTTATTCTTTTTTATTTTTTTTTTCGCCCTTTTCTCTTGAAATAAGGAGCGGTTATTCTATTCTTATTGCCTATTGGGTTGTCAATTGTCATAAAAGAAAGAACTTGACCGACTGGGGACCACACGAATAACCTGAGATCTGAGTTTTTAAAATAAAATCTGAGTTTTTACGAAGATTAAAAAAAAATCGTTTTTAAATCTCCAATAATGGATTAGTCTGTAAGTTTTATTTTCTGTTATTGAATATTTCCTTGCTTCATAAGATCTGAGTTTGTTATGATATGAATTTTAGATTTATTTGAATTATCTTGTAATTTTGATTTGCTATGAGGTATTTTGGTCAATTGATAATTCTTGATTAATAATCTAAAAAATTGTTTAGCCACCTATCTGATTTTGAAAACTTTTGGTTATATTTCAAAATGAAACTCTTATTTGGTCATTCCTCTTGTTAACCCTCAACCCCATATGATGGCCCAATTCTACAACTCGTAGATTATATGGGCCGGCCCAATCACTCAACAAATGTTATTGAAATATGGGATAATTCTAGATAGGTTCAATTACAAGTTTAGTCTATGAACTTTGAGTTTTGTGTCTATTTGGTCCCTAAACTTTCAAAAGTTTTTAATAGGTCCCTAAACTTTCAATTTTGTATCTAATAGGTCCTTGAACTTTCAATTTTGTGTCCAATAGGTTCCTGTCAAGTTTGAAATTTTTAAAAATTAATTGATCTAGTAGATATAAATTTGAATTTACTCTAAAATTTCAATTTTGTGTCTATTAGACTCATGAATTTAAAAAATTTGAAAGTCCAAGGACTAAATTTGTAATTTTAAAAGTTCAGGGACTAAATAGATACAAATCTCAAAGTTCAAGGACTAAATATGTAATTTAACCTTCTAGATATGACAAAAAAGAATTGGTGGTTTTGGTTAATGGTCATTCATTTTTTTTTTTCAATTATGGCCACACGTGAGGTGCACGTGTGGCATACTATTTTAAAATATTCCAATTTTTTCATGTATATCTAAAATGGCTTCTCTCCTATTTTATTTAAAGTGTATATAAACTGAAATTTCAAATATTTACATTGCAGTTAAAATTTTTATATCTATTTAAAATCTTTTAAAATTCGAGATTTATAAAGATTTTATTTTTTAAGATTCGTTTTTTTTCCGCTTCCATTCGTTGACTCATATTTTGCTTTCTTCCTTCCCATTTTCTGGTTTGTTTATGTTTTTTTTCACTGTTTTCAATTTTTCTCTTCTTCTTTACGTTATTTTCCAAGTTGTAGCTTGATACATTTTTTTTAGGTTAAGATATATTTCAATTGAATGTGTTTTTGTTTCTGTTTTAAAAAATTGAATGTGTTTTTATTTCTGTTTTAAACACATTCAATTTTTTTTATTTAACATTATTTTTTTACAAGTTTGATTATTTGTGTATTTTCATTGGTTTTGTTTTTTGTCTATAAATTTCGTGTTTTTTTTTATTGTTGGAAATAGAAGTTTAATGATTAACTACGTTTTCAATTCTTGATATAGAATTACACTGTATATGTTTCGTATTATTTTCAGTCATTAATGTTCAATTACAGTATATATAATCTTTCTAAAATTTTCTATTTATTTTTCACAAATAGATGGTATTTCTCATCCTTTGCTTCATAACTCAATTCAGCTTTTAATTTTCTATGTGTGCATGATTTAGTTACTATGTAATTTATATTTCTTGTTGTGTACTAATATTATATGTTGAAATTTCAAATTCATAAAAAGTACTTTGTAATTTTTATATAATTCAAATTCACCGTATTTCCATGTTCTTTTCTTAACTCAATTCAGCTTCTGTTTTTTTATGTATGCATGATCTAGTTACTGTATAATTTATATATTTTGTTGTGTACTACTATTATATGTTGAAATTTCAAATTCGTATGAAGTACTTTGTAATTTTTATATAATTCAAATACATTGCATTTCCATGTTCTTTTCTTAACTCTATTCAGCTTCTGTCTTTCTATGTATGCATGATCTAACTACTGTATAATTTATATTTTTGTTGTGTACTATTATTATGTGTTGAAATTTTAAAATTGTAGGAAGTACTTTGTATTTTTTATATAATTCATAGTAATAGCTACTCTATAATTTAAATTATTTGTATTTTCTGAATACCTTAGGTTGATATATACCACTTATTTAAATTGTATGTTTCACAAGTTGGAATTTTTCAGAAGTTGATATCATTTCAATACATTAACTAGCAAAATAAGTTAAAGATGCAAAATTTATCAACAACAATTCTTACTATAAACTAACTTGTCAATAATCCCAAAATACTATAAGATTCAGTCTATAAATTTAACAAAAGTATACTAAAAGCAGTTCAGTCTAGAAATTCAACAAAAGTCTAATTTTGTGATTGAAAGTGAAGTTCTTAAAGAGTCTTGAGTTTCCTGGATTTTATAATTAATTTTTTGTCTGGCTGAGGTGGAGGTCGAATGCATGGCCATATGTCAAGGATGTGTTTTGTGCGTCATCGGTTGGTTTATACGTTCTACGTAGAGCATCAATGTATATCTCGGTTGACTTTAGACCATTGGATGCATCCTTTTGTATGTTCTAGTTTGTCTAAACATTTAAAACAAAATTAATTAATATAAAATTTGGTTACTGTGTAAAAAACTGAGTAATGGAATTACACTTTAAATAATATAAGATAACATTACATAATATAACAAAAGTAATGAACATAATATTTAGTTTACATCATAATAGTTTACCATACCTTCAAATGTTTGTTCAAAATCTTTTAATTTTAGTACATTAGGTATAACAAACTAGCTAATTTAAAATATAGAATAAAAAAACAAAATCCATTTATATTTTAATATATTTCTACCTTGTATCTTCCTTAAAGATTGGAGAATATTAAAATTATTTTTTGTAAATACCTTAATCTTCGGTCTCGAAGGTCTTTGTTGTTGCTTCTTCATTCTCTTATCCGTGTTTTTGCTCAATGAGAGTATTCTACAATTGAAGCCAAGCTTTAATTAGTTTTTTACTTTTCTTATACATGAGTTTCACGATTTCCCAATGGAGGCAAGATTTTGAGTTTGAAAGGAAGAAAGAGTGAGTATTTCTTATCTTTTTTGCTGGAAAAGTCTAGTAATCACCTTAATGAACGAGATTTCAAACTTTGCCAAAGAAGGAGATAAGTTCAACGATCTAGGGAGCTTTGGAGCTTTGAAACTTGATTGAAATTGTGTGAAGAAACGAAAAAAAACCCTAGAATCACTCATTCGATTTGCAGTGAAAGGTAAATCTCTTTCCAAATATTGTTTTCAATTTTAATTAGTATTGTAAGGGGCAACATGTAAATGACGTTTTACTTTGATTTTTGGTTTAAACTATATTTCAGGTTGCATGTGATTTTATTAGTTGTTTAATCTATAATTTTAACTAGTTTTTTTAATCTTTTTGTTATGTGATCAATTGTTAATTGCGGTGTATTTTTTTCCATATTAGATTCATTTTTTTAAATTTATCATCAAGAATTTTTGAATTTTTATTTAGATTTTAGATAATGAATCCTAACATCTTTTGTCGTTTAGATAATCTGTTTTATTTGTTTTATTTTAGATTTGGGTTTTAAATTTATTATAATTACACGATAATTAGGGAATCTTAGATATGGAAGTTGTTAGGGGTAATCTAGTCATTTAATAATTAATATTTAAAATTATGAATAATGATTTGACTATTTTAAAAACCTTGGATCGCTTGGCCATTTTTCAAAACAGCAAATAAAAAATGGCCATTTGCGTAGTCTGCCCTTGAAACATGTAGGCAAATTATATAATTTAGTATTGTATTGTTATTCAACACTTGATACAAATATTTTATATGCACCACACTCCATTATTATTGAACCACTCCGTGGGAAAAACCTTTTTTGTCCTTCAATTTTCAAGTTTATTTCATATTGGTTTCTAACTTTAATTTTTTTTTTTTTTTTGGTCCAAATTCAAGTTTATTACATATTAATTGGTTTCTAAATTTTTAGATTCTTTATCTTGGTCCTTTAATTTTTTCTATGTCTATTTATCTCTCAACGTTAAGAAAATAGTCATTTTGGTGTCCTTACTTTTATTTTTTCTTTTAACAAATGAATAACGTAGTTCCAAGTATGTATATCAATGTGCTAACATAAAAATGTATTAGAGCCATGTAAGTTACTTGAAGCAACTATTTAGTAAGATGATAATAGGTGATAAAACAATAGCAGTGACCAAATGTGTGTTTTTATAAAGTCTAGACACTAATTAAAAAATATATTTTGAAAGTTTATGGATCAAAATGGTTATTTTATTAAAAAAAAAATCAAGGAATAAAATTGACATTATGATTATTTAGGGACCAAAATAGAACAAATTTAAAATGTTGGGATCAAAATGAAATTTAAGGTACCTTAAACTCTCCAAAGGTTGAAAAAACATTTTCTCCCAATTTAAGATATGAGAAGAAAGAATATAGCTCGGTGGATAAAACATATATTTACCACCTTAAAGATTGATAGTTTGATCCTTACTCCACAATTTTTTCCTTTTTTTCTTTTTTTTTTTTGAAAAACCTCACCTCACAATTGTTGAATTGATTTTTTTTTTTTTTTTTTAAATAATGAATCAAAGGAACAAGTGTTAAATTGTTACGGAAAGGATGAAAGCTCAATTCTATAATGCATGAGCAAATGGAATCAATTGAGAACCAGTCAAAAATCCATCCGCGTAGACTTGGAATTGGTCAAACTATTAAAAACACATTTGACCTTGACCATTAGTACAAAATTCATAAAAGGCTTGACTAATTAATCTCCACAAAATACAACTAACTTGTATGACAAGAAATAGATTCTTAAAAACCATTTTTTAATGTAATTTTAATGTTTTAATAAATGTATTTTAGAAGTACAGTAAAACGTAATAAAAACAAGTTTGTTTATATGCATAACGATATATATAATCGGTGAAAGGTATTTTTTTTCAAGAGCAAAACTTAAATGTAGTCCACGTTGCACAAAACAGTTTGCCACGTGACAAATGGTGAATATGAGCACTTTCTTGAAGTGCACAAAGATATGTGCGGCCTAGGAAGTACTCAATTTTTTTCTTTTTTTAATGTGTTTTACCTTGTGATTGAAGAAGGAAGGAATAAAAACGAAAAAGAAACAATGTTTATTAGAACAAAAGTATACATGAACTCACTGTGTATGGGAATATTGAAAAACAGACAAAAAGGAAAAAGACGTATACATATCATGACATAAAAATAAATGTGAATTCCAAAGAAACTCACTCATCTTTTCCCTTGCAGCCATTACTATTCTATTTATTTCCTCAGCTGTACAAGGAAAATAACAATGAAGAAACAATCACCAACCAAATAATAAATCAACTTCTTCTTCACATAGGAGCTGGGGCATCAGCTGTAGGGAAGAATCCGGTGGCCTGCTCAGATGAGATGGGACCGGCAGCAGCACCGGAGCTCAACAGCTGTACCATGGCACGGCGGGGGTTTGTGCGTTGTCTCTTGCAAAGGTCAGGCAAGAACACTCCTGCAATATTGATTACAACATAAGATCAATCACAAGTTTTGCCAATATAAACATAGCTCAATATTTATGGGTGCATATATCTATTTTAATTTTTAGAGGTCATAACTTCAAATGCAGAAAAGTATATGCATTATTATTGCGAGCGAAGGAAGGTATATTGAAGCTTCCATGCACACAGAAAAGTAGAAGTATATGCATGAAGGAATGTCACGGTTGTAGAAAATTTTTAAATTATTTGGCATTAGTTCTTTCCTTCTTTCTCAAGTTAAGAGATCAAAATTTTTTTACCTGGAATTATGAGTTATTGTATGGAGCATAACCAATAAAGAAATATTGAGGTTATTAGATTAACATAGAAACCTACACCTCTCTCAAGATGGTGAGGGAGTCGGATCTCAATTTTTTGACCAAATATCGATTGGGCTTCACGAGCTCTGATACCATATCATACTTATAAAGATTGTTTAGTTTGTTCATCTTTCCGATACTTAACAGAGATAATTCATAATTGCCCTTTTAAATGGTTGTTTAGATTATAAAAATGTTGTTTATAAAAAGTTAGAAGGGAAGAGTTTTTTCTTACCCTCTCCTGCAGCCATGTTGAAGTAAAGGTCAACAATGTTGGGGCATTTCTGGTAGCAGGCGGGGGAGCAGAGCTTGGCGGTGAACTGTGGCTCAAGAAGAGCATCAGAGGCAATTCCGACGGAGCTGCGATCAAGCCCACAAGCGTTGATGCACTGATCTGTCTCTATGTACTCCGCCATCCATTCCACAATCACCTCTGATGTTCTGCATTGATATTCAATCTTCCCGACTTTCGTCTCTGTGGTCTCCAACAAACATCTCTTTCCCGATGAAGCTATCGAGAATGCGCACACATCCACGGACAATTCCTCGCACACAAGCTCTCCTACAAAAAAAAAAAAAAAAAAAAATCACACAAATATTATAATATGATTCGTCATTTCTTAATTATGAAAAAGAAACTTATTTACGAACGTACGTACCAAGAGCTGCAGAGAAGAAAAGAGAGGAGACGAAGAGAAGCAAAGCCAATTTGTTGGAGATAGCCATATGGGATGTTTGTAGCTAATTAGAAATGGGCGAGGAATTGAAACAAAGGAAAGAAATTTTTGTTGGTGGATTAGAAATGAAAGAGGACTTGTTGTGTTATATATATTATGAAGAGAAGTTGAGAGAAAAAAGGAGAAATGAGAGGCTCTTGTAATCAAACAAAACGTTATACAAGGCCTATAAATAGCAGAACCAATTAGGACACCGACGGACGCCGGCTTTTCAACGGAGGTTGGGCTGCAGCTGCTTCTATTTTAAAAGAGAATAATAATAATAATAATAATAATCTAAAGTTGCCAACGCGTATAAAACTAAATTAAAAGGACACGTTTGTGGAAGTGAATTTGAGAAGAGGAAATTGTAACAAGTCTTCAAAGTCAATTTTTAATCGTCGTTTTCTGGCCAATTGAGAATTCCTCTGCCATTTGGGTTTTTTTTTTTTTTTTTTTAAGGGCAACTGGCTTTCTTTTTTTAGTTATTGATTTTTTTTTAATTGGAAAGTTCTGGTCTGATTGGTGCATTTTGTCGTTGACGCCTAACAAAGCCTTGTTTAGCGTATTTGGTTTGGTGTGGGATGGGGGTGGGGGTGGACTCTTTCGTTTTGAAGGTTTCCGCGTTGGAGGAAGCTTCGAGGATGTGGGATTTGTGTTTTCTATTCTTTTCTTTGAAACAAATTTGATTCTGAAAACTTTATTTTGTCTTGATGTTGACAAACTGTATCAATTTTTAATTCTTTTATCATGAACTTTCAATTTTATCAAATTAAAATTTTTTTTTAAATCAACAACATGTGGGAGTGAGCTGGAAATTTGATCTTTTGATCGATGATATATATCTTGATCAGTTGAGTTATATTCAAGTTGGCTATCACATTGAATCTAAAACTTAGACAAGTATTGCAATTTTTTCAATTTCAACTAACTCATCTACTAATTTATATATAATTTATAATATATGTAAAAATATGGATATGAAAGAAATTTTTTTAGACAATATATTAAAAGTTAAATTATACAAAATACTCTTGAACTTTAAAGTATGTGTTTCAAATAATCTCTCTAAACTTTTAAAAGTTTCATTTTTACCCTTAAACTTTAAATTTGTTTCAAAATAATACTTTCATCAACTTTTTAGTTAAAATGAAGATGGAAAAGTGACATAGCAGTGACTTGTAAAATAGTGGTACACATGACATAAGTGTAGGTTTCAATTATGTCCCTGAAGTTAATGATATATTCTAATTATGCCCTTGAACTTTAGGTTAGGTTTTAGTTATGCCTCTAAATGTTATGGTAGATTTCAATTATGCTCTGATCATTTTAAAATTTTCATTTATCCTTGACCTTTGAAATTGTTTCAAAATAACCTCATTAACTTCCCTGATAAAATGAGGAGGAAAATATGATATGGTGATTTGTTTTAAAATAAAGGTCACACGTGAGCGTACTTTGGCGGTGAGCTGTAAAAATGTTGAAAGGTTTTAATCACATTTAGGTCTCGATTAGAGGGAGAAACAGATTTAGGAGATAGAGTTTTTGTTGAAATGGCATGAGAAACCACATATTGTGAAAAAAGTCATGCACGGGTAAAAATCAACAACATCTTTAACTATGAAAAATCAAACACTGGAAAAATGCCTTTTTGTGTATTTTGATGAAGAAAGAGCAAGCCAAAGATAATTTTGTTTAGTAATATTCATAAAAGCTTGTGGGATTAATGAAAGAGAGAAAAGAAGCTGGAAAAAGTTGGGAATATGCTGATTAGTTGGTTTTTGTGCAGGTTTGTGAGCAAGTACAAAAATGCAATTGCATTCCAGAATGAAAAATGCAATTCCATTTCTGCATAGATCTGGAAAACGCACAAAGCACGTGACCATCATGATTTTGGGGATTTTATGGTATTCTTTTATAGGAATTCAACAAGGCAAGTTGACCAAAACTGCACATGAATAAATATGGAAACCCTAGCCCATGAAGCTTATAAAATAAGGAAAGAACTGAAGCAATGGTGTTCTGGTTCTCTCACACAAAAAGTCTCTCGTTTTCTGCTTTCTTTATGCATTCCATAGCTTCTGCTTTTCCCATTATTTTAAGAACCTTCAAGCTCTGAATCTTAATCCTTCCTCAACGAAAATTGGAGGTTGTTAAGATCAAATTCCCTTTGAAAAAGGTAGATTTGTGTTCGATTGGGCCAGAAGTGAAAAATGGCATGTTGTAATCTTGTTCTTTGAATTTTCTATTCGTGTTAAAGTTCATTGTTGTTCAATTTTTAGAATTTTTAGTTGATGTTTACTTCCTTCCGTTGCGATTCTCTTGCTGGAAAAATTTAGTTGTTGAAGCTTTATTGCAGTTGTTGAATTTTAGTTATTCTTCTTAATAAAGTACCATTTATTTGAACCTTTGTTGAACCCAAAAGTTTTTTCCCTCACTTCTTATTTTTGGTATGGACTTTCAGACCTTTAACTTAATGTTTTTCACTTTTTTCTTGATGAGCTAAGTTTTCCTTAGGGGTTCGAGTTCGTGAATGCCCTAGAGGAAAGATGTAAAGCTTAAAAGCACATGTAATCTAGCTAACACTTGAACTTTGTTTGTTTGTGTTAATTTTAATGTTGGGTAAACCTAGCTAGCCATCTATTGTTGCTTGTCAAGCTCAAACTTAATACCAAAAGGGTTAAGGGGAGCGGATGTCACAAAAGAAATAGAGAAAAATGCTTAGAAATAAGTCTAGAACATTGACCTTAGACATGGCGAGACTCCAAAACCACTAGAATTGTGCACGAAATTATCTAAGTTAGATTAGCTATAGAAATATAGGTTTAATCACTTAGCCTCCTAAGGATTTTGAAGCAAAATTGAATAGGAGTTGAATTCGGTTTACTTAGTTTCTTGTGTTAGCTACGATTGCAATTGCATTTTAATTGCATTTCTTTCTAAAGGGCATGAGCAACTTGAATCCCTTTTTCATATTTATTGGTTTTTCTATTACTTTCTCTAGCAAAAATACCTCTCTACATTTTTATACCCTTGGTTACTGTAATTAAATATGTTCCTTAGGATACGATACTCTAGAATACTTTCAATCGACAGTGTGTACTTGCATGTTGATCGAATGAAACGTGTGGGTTAAAAATAAAAGAAATAATTCAGCCCAGTGCAAGTGCACATTGCCGATGCAAGTAATATAAAATTGGAAGTACTCTAAAGTATCGATCCCATAGAAAACGGATACAACAAAATTTTAAGAAAGCACAAAGATGTTTAAAAATTGCAACTAGAGTAACCAAAGTAAAACAATAATTTAGGATGGTTGGTTTGCTAAAAAGTAAAATTTGAAATAACAAAATAATGAAAAGAGAGATTCAAATATGATCATGTCATTTGGTGAGAATTGCAACTCAATTGCAATTGTAATCGCACGTAACACAAAATAATTGTAAACCGAATGAAACTCTCTTTCGACTTTGATTCAAAATCTTTAAGAGGCTAAGTGATTGGACCTATATGTCTATGGCCAATCGTACTTAGATAATTTTGGATCGAATTCTAGTGGTTTTTGGAGTATTGTCCTATGTCTATGGTCAAAGTTAAAGTCTTATTTCTAAGCTATTTCCTCCATTACTTTTATGAAAACTGCTTTCACCCAACCCTTTCAGTATTAGACTCAAGCTTTATATGCAAAACTAGTTGATCAATCTAGGCTTACAATAAACATTTTAGTCAATAAAAGCTAGCAAGTTATTGTGTTAAGCTAGATTACTTTTGCATTTAGGCCTTAATTCTTTCCTCTAGGGCATTCACATTCTTGAATCCCAAAGGAAAAATTAGCTCATGGTAAAGAAAAAGAAAAACAGAGAATTAATGCTAAGGAAATTCATAAAACTGGAAATTGTCTAAACAATAAAAAGAATAACGTAAAGACAAAATTGAAATAACGTAAAGACAAAATTGACTTCAACTTGAATTTATAAATGAATTTCCATAAGCCTTACGACAATGAATAGATCCAAAATCGAAGTACAAAACCGACTTTAACAACTGAAGCAAGAAGGTAAAATGAACACTATTAACCGAATGATAAAATTGTGCTAAAAAAATTGCTAATCAATAGCTAAATAACACCCAAACTCAATGAAGTCTAGAACGAAATTGCATTACAAGAAAAATAGAATTCGCGTCAACCTCTCTTTCCTTCCTTTTAATTGAACTCAATTCAATCTTTTTCTAGATAAATTGGGTCTTAACAATATTAGGTTTTTACCCATATTAGATTGAGTATGAAGGAAAAGAGAGGAAGAATAAAATTGGACAGTAAGGTGAAGAAGAAGAAAAAGTGCAGAAGGTTTTCTTCTAAGGATGAAATTCGTTTTTTGCCTTCGTTTTCCTCCATTTTAAAGCCTTCAAGCATCTAGGGTTTCTTCACACTCTATATACAGCGTGATGTATGAAATCGTTGCTTGATTTAAGAAGAAATAAATGTTGGAATCTTCTAAATTTAGCCAATCCCAAAATTCACGTTTTTTTTGCATTCCAACTTGCAATTGCAATTGTACTGTAATTCTCTTCTTTTGCTAAAACTACACAATAACCAACTAAATGAGCCCAATTTCAACATTTTTATCTATTTTTCATAATCTAAAGGATTCTCATCATACTCAAGGATTCCTTAACACTTTACTTAAATTCAAGAGATTTTGGTGTTCAACAAGATTGAAAAGACAAGAATAACCTTCCTTTGTGAGCTAAATAATTCTCAAAAATAAGAATGATCACATGTTCATTTGCTATTATGTTTATTACCGATATACCATATCAATAGAATATAAAATGGTATATAAGTTATTTTACTTCATTTACTAATAGATGATTGCTTGCATGTTTATTTTCGTTTAGGTTTATTATAGATATATATTATCAATAAAATAAAAATATTATATCAATGATATTTAACTTTTATTTTCTATCTATGATTATTTGTATGCTCATTTGTTATTAGGTCTATCACTGATATATCATATCAATAGAATTAAAAATGGTATATCATTGGTATTTGAAATTGTTTTCTATCCATGACTGTTTGCATGCTCATTTGTTATGAGGTCTATCATTGATTTATCATATTAATAGAGTAAAAAATATAAATTTGTGGTATTTACCCTTTATTTTCTATTAGTGCGATTGTTTACATACTCATTTGTTATTAAGGGCATGTTTTAGAATGATTTTGAATGGTCAAAATCATTCTGAAACATGCCCTTAATAACAAATGAGTATGTAAACAATCGCACTAATAGAAAATAAAGGGTAAATACCTTGTCATGTTCAAAATTACTCCGAAACATGTATTTAATCATTCAAAATCAACTTAGTGTTTGATTTTATACTTTTAAACGCGATTTTCATTCCCTAAAAATTGATTTGAATTATTAAAAGCATGTTTCATAATGATTTTGAATACAACAATAGTGATTCTAACCATTTCAAACTCACTCCCAAACATGTCCAATGGTCTAACGCTGATAGATCATATTAATAAATACACAAAATGGTATATTAGTAATATTTGGATTTGTTATCTATTAATAATTATTTGCATGCTTCTTTACTATTAGGTATATCGTTAATAGATATATCAATAGAATTAAAAAAATGTATATAAGTAATATCTCTTAGTTTTCTACGAATTGTTGCTTGCATGTTTATTTGCTATTAGGCCTATTACTGATATACCTTATCAATAGAAAAAAAATGGTATATAAGTAACATTTAATTTCATTTTAAATTTGTAATAGTTAACGTGCTTATTTGCTATTACTTCTATCACTGTTATACCATATTAATAGGATTAAAAATGGTATATCAATGATATTTGACATTGTTTTATTTCTTTTAGTGATTGTTTAGCATACTCATTTGGTTTATCATCGATATACCACATATCAATAGATTAAAAATAGTAAATCGGTTATAACTTAATATCAATAACAAAAAAATTGATAACAAATAACGTAAATTACTAATAGAAATGTACCACTAATATACCATTTTTTTTTATATCTATTAGCATTAGATGTGTATCAATGATAAACATTTATCATTGATAGATAATGTAGAAAATGGTCTATCAATGATAAACACATGAAAATGTTCTATCAGTGATAGACATAAAATTAGTCTATTAATCACGAGTCTATTAATCACGTAAAAATGGTTGCTAATAGACATAAAAATAGTCTATAAGTAATAAAAGTTATCACTGATGGACATATTAATGGTATATTGACAATAGACATAAAAATTATTTATCAGCAATAGACATAAAAATGGTCGATTAGTGATAAATATCTATCAATGATCAGTGTAGAAATGATCTATCAATGATAAACACAAAAATGATCTATCAATGATAGAGGTCTATCATTGATAGACTATCAAAGTGGTATATCAGTGATAGTAATTTTAAAAATTACTATATTTACAAATTGTTTATTTGTGTGGCAAATTTGTAAATACGAAAATCAATTTTGTCACCCTTGACAATTATTCTATAACATTTACTGACCCGTTAAATTCCAAGTGGGTAAGATAGTTTTGCAAATAAAAAATGAAAATTTGGCCAGTTGTTTAAAAAAAAAACTATTTACTTTAGAAGGTTTATTTCATGTATTTAACAGTGACCCAGGAGTTATGGAATATTTTTCTTTAAATGTTATAATCTCAATAAATGTTCTTAATTGTGAAAAATTTTTGAAAACAAATTGTGTGTGAGATTTGGTTTGACTTCTATTTTAGTGGTATTTATTTCTTTTCAATTGAAAATGACAACTTCTTGATTTAACTACAACTCTTTTTTTTTCTTTCTTTTTTTCTCTTTCATAAAGGTTAGACTTCCACAATTAAAGTCCCAAAAATAACATCATAATACATTAGGAATTCATGTGCTAGGAGCTTTATAACAACCACAACTTTTTCTTTAACCTACGAACTAGACTTTGTCATAGAAGTTGTTTTAGCAAATACTAAACGAACGTTTTTTCAACTATTTTGACTTTATATGTAATTGAAATTTAACGCTAAATCTTTTTCTTGCAATTTAAATTCAAATCGATGTGATTAACCGGCAGTAAATTTTTCAAGTATCAAGATTCTACATCTCAAAACCAATCTTATAAATTGTGAGGTCACTTTTCATCTTTCAGATGTGAGTGGTGCAGCTCTGATACCATATCAATATTACATGGGATTCCATCTTATAACTAATTGGCAATGAAAAAAATAACTCATATATCTTATAAATTGTGAGGTCACTATTCATCTTTCAAATGTGAGATCTTCAATATCAAGGAATATATTTGTTAACAACACATTTACAAAATTGTATGTCAAGTTTTTTTTTTTTTTTTAGTTTAACAATTTTGGAGTGGGGGATCGAACCATCAACCTTTAATATTGTAATTGGTGTTTTATCCAATGAGTATGCTCGGATTGGAATATTAAGTTAATATTTATCAACTTATGAATTGTGTGAATACTCCAAAATTACTTATACCCTTCAATTTTTTTTAGAGCACACTACCACATGTGCTCATGTATAACTTCCATTTTTATAACACATCACATCTTATTTTGGTCATCATTTTAGCAAAGCTAAGAGAGTGATCCGGTTTGAAATAGTTGTTAGGGTTAAGGGTTAAATGAAACTCTTGAAATAATAGGAGTATAATTGAAACCTACCCCGAAGTTCAAAGATATAATTGAAACATGTCACCTAGGTCAGATGTACCACTATTTTATAACTTACACCCATGTCATGTTTTCATCTTCTTCATTTGAACAAAATGGTTGTTTTGGAACAATTATAAAATTTAAGAGTAAAAATAAAACTTTTGAAAGTTCATGGACATAATTAAAACCCTACCATAAATTTTAAGGATATCTTGTATGATTTAACCTAAAAGATATTTCACAACTTTCTTTTTTCCAACACCGAATGACTATTTTCTCTCCACTAAGAAATTACCTAAGTAATGATCAAACATTCATCAATGCTCAAATTAGATCAAAATCGGTGTGAGGTAAAGTTGAAAATTGTGAATTTATAACATATAACACCAAAAAGACTAAAATTATGTTGTTTATACTAAAAATGTAGAAACAAATTTCAAAAATCTATATTCCCATATATTTTATTAGTGAATTTATGGCTTTTAAAAGCTAATTTGCATATGGAGAGATAAATTTTCTAGTTGTAATTTTATATGGCCTAGACTCATATAACTTGTGGAATTAACAAATGCAACTGTTAATTAGGTTAAATATTTTAAATAAAATAAGGCTCGGCCTTCGAACTTTAGGCTATAAAAAGAATAGTTGACTGGAAAATTGGATGTTCACTCTTGATGGGCAGCCTGTAATGCAATCGTCAGTTTGGGTAGAACGTAGAAGGATTCTCACAAATAAAGAAAACGATTAAAAAGAATAAATAAATAAATGTTAAATTATTTATTGGTCCTCCAACTTTCAAGTTTGTCTAAACAATCTCTAAATTTTAAAAAATATTTAATTGACCCCTAAATTATCAATTGTGTCCTAATATAATAGATCCTTGTTAAGAAAATGCTTCAAGACTGAAACATGTCCACATATGTTAGTTTTGTTAAGTTGATTGTGTCAAAATTTGTTCCTATTCTTTAGGAATTAGTTATTTTGTTATTCATGCCTTGAAATATGAAGCAAGTTTAGGATCATGTAGCTAGTGGGTTGCTATTTTTCAAACTTTAAATATTGTAATGTTTTGATTTTTCAATAGTGTAGTTTTATTGTTCTTTGTCTTAACAATTCTGCATTATTATTTTTATTGTTAAAAAACAACAATTGGTATCATAGCCTTATTCTTAAGGGATCTGTGAGTGAGTGTGTGAGGTTGTTGTGTCATGGACATCGAAGCAAGTTCCAATTTCTCTTCAATTTCTCCACCAGTGTTTGATGGAGACAACTACCAGGTTTGGGCAATTCGTATGGAGGCGTATATGGAAGCTTTGGATATTTGGGAAGCTATGGGAGAGGATTATGAAATTCCTGCTCTCCCAAACAATCCTACCATGGGCAAATCAAATTACAGAAGGAGAAGAAAACAAAGAAATCCAAGGCAAAGGCTTGTTTGTTCGCTATAGTCTCATCTACTATCTTCACTCAAATTATGACTCTGAAATCAGCATATGAGATATGAAATTATCTCAAGTCAGAGTATGAGGGAGATGAAAGAATCAAAGGAATGCGTGTGCTAAACTTGATTCGAGAATTCGAGTTGCAGAAGATGAAGGAAACAGAATCAATTAAACAATATTATGATAGGTTATTGGACATTGCAAACCGAATCAGATTACTTGGTTATGCGTTCAAGGATTCAAGAATTGTTGAAAAAAATCTTGTAACAGTGCCTGAAAAATTTGAGGCATCTATTTAAGCCTTGGAAAATACCAAGGATTTGACTCAAATCACTCTTGTTGAGATTCTCAATACTTTGCAAGCAAAGGAGCAAAGAAGAGCCATGAGGCAAGAAGGTGCTGTTGAATGAGCATTGCCAGCCAAACATCATGAGATTGCAAAGAATAACAAAAAGAAAAAGTTTTTCAAGAAGAATCAAAATCCTATCGAAGAATCTTCAGCCAACAACAAAGTAGGAGTCAAGAAGGGATCCATCCTCCTTTCAAATGCTGGAGAAAACCAGACGCCAAATGCACAAAATGTAACCAAATGGGGCAAGAAGCTGTAATTTGCAAGAGCAAGAATCAACAGCAAAGTGAAGAGGCTAAGATTGCTGATCAAGAGGAGAAGGATCAACTGTTTGTGGCTACATGCTTCGTGGGCAGTCAATCAATGAAAGTTGGCTGATTGACAGTGGCTGCACCAACCATATGACTCATGACAAGGAGTTATTTAGAGATTTGAAGCCAACTAACATCACCAAAGTCAAAATTGGCAATGGGGATTACATCTGTATCAAAGGAAATGAGACTATTGCGATTGCAAGCTATACAGGTACAAAACATATTCAGGATGTTTGATGCGAGCTTGTCGAAGGCTCGTCAAATTAAAATTTATAAACCGATCCTAAGCTACTTGTAGCATTGAGTGGACCGGGTTGATCTCAGGGAACCGAATATTAATTTATCAAATTAAATTTTCCAAGGAGAAAATAATTAAAAAGAGGGGGGGGGGGGGGGGGGGGGGGTTGTGTTTTTATAAATAAAATAAAACATAAACAATAAAGATAGAGATAAATCAAATCTTACCAAATTCCAATCCAAAGGTGCGGTTCTACTCAATTGCAAAAATTGATCATAGACACTCAAAATATTTAAACTTAACAATGCAAGCACTTGGTCAACTTATTAGGAAACTCCAAAAAGTGCAAATTCCCTAAATTCATTAACTCTAACGAACGTCAAGTTAACGCTAATTACCTAAACAATTTTGAGGAAACCGCTCCAAATTATTTAGATAAAGGCATTATGAACCTTGGAACGACCAAGACAACTAATCAGGTAAAACAACTTTCACCTAATTAAGAAGCTTCTTTAATTCCTAGAATTAAACATGCAAGCCATGCAATATGGAAACCCACAAAATATACACATGTGATAATCCTAATGCTACATGTTCATTCAACATGACAATTACGGATCATGATCATGATTAGCAATAAAATATGTAGAGTGATTAAGGCGTCAATTTAATCAAAATACATACTTATAAAATTAACACGGGAATTAAAGAATACTTGCAATTGAAAGAAAACTAAGTTAAGATTCAAGCCTCACAATGTTGCAACTGATTACAACCGACCTCTGAACTAGAATTGTAGAGTTTAGCCGAGCATCGTGATAAAATTTGATACCATTATTGTCTAAGGAGAAAAGAGAAAATGAGTCTAAAAGCTCTCTAAAACGTCTAGGCCAAGAGGCCAAAAAGAAGATCTCTCTTGCTGTCCATAAGAAGGCTTAAATAGCCTTCAAGTAGACAACTTACACAAGTAAGAAACCCTAAATTCTAGAAAGAAGTTTTCCCAAAACAATTAGGGAATAATATTTAAAATAAAATAAAATAAAGTAAATAATGTTTTCTCTTGTAAAATGCTAGAAAATACATCTAAAACTCGAAAATCCTTCCCTAAATTCTTATAACAAACATAGAATGTTGCAAATAAGGAAAGTTTCTAGATTGCGCAGTCTTCATTATTTTGCCCATAACTTCTTCTCCAAACCTTAGATCAACGTGATCTTTATATGGTTGGAAAGATAATTCCGAGATCTTTAAAATGATATCTAATTTGAATATATTCCAAAACGTGAACAGCAATATAATGGGAACAGAAGTTGGCACAAAATATTCTCGGGTACAGCAGTTTTCCAGCAGGAGCAGTAATCACTCAAAATGCCATAACTTTCATAATACTTATTGGAATGCAATGAGTCTTATACCGTTAGAAAGATAATTCAATAAGGTTCGATTTGATACCAAATTTGAATATATTTTCATCTCGAAATATCATGATATGACCGGTCAAATTTGGTATAGAAATTCAGTTGCTCGAATCACCTCCAATTTGGTCCGAATTAATTCTGAAATGGTGCAAACTCTTCAAAACACGTGAATTATTCGAATCCCTAAAAAATAATAATAAAACACATAAAATCCTTCTAATTAACAAGAAATAAGTGTAATTAAATAGGACTTTATAGGTCCTATCAATGTTCTTTTTGTTCCTGACATTGACCAAAATCTATTGAGTGTGGGTCAACTTATTGAAAAAAACTTTAAAGTTACTTTTGATGATGAATATTGTCTAATTAAGGATGCAAGTAATCAAGATATCTTCATAAGAAAAATGAAAGGAAAGAGTTTTTCACTCAATCCTTTAGAGGAGGAGCAATTTGCTTTTCTTTTCAAAGAAGATGTCACACAAATTTGGCACAAGAGAGTCAGACACTATCATCATCAAGGGCTACTACAACTAAGAGAAAATGAATTGGCACTTGATGTACCCAAGCTTAGTGATGCAATCTCAAGTTGCAAAGCGTGTCAGTTTGGAATGCAAAATAGGAAGCCATTCCCGAAGTCAACGTGGAGAGCCACTCACAAATTGCAGCTCATCCACACAAATGTTGTAGGCCCTCAAAGAACCCCTTCTTTAAAAGGTAGTCTTTATTATATTGCGTTTATTGATGACTTCACCAGAATGTGTTGGATTTTTTTCTTGAAGTTTAAATCATAAGTAGCTCAAGTTTTTTGGAAGTTTAAGGCAAGAGTTGAGAATGAAGTGGCTACAAAATTTAGATTGTAAGGTCTGACAATGGGAAAGAGTACACTTCGACAAAATTTGACAAATTTTGTGAAGATTCAAGCATAGAGCATCAGCTTACAGCTCCTTACACCTCAACAAAATGGAGTTAGTGAGAGGAGAAATAGATACATCATGGAGATGTCAAGATGCATGCTGCATGAGAAGAATTTGCCAAAGATGTTTTGGGCAGAGGCAGCAAATACGACTGTGTTTCTTCAAAACAGGCTTCCCACAAAGGCAGTGAAGTAACAAACACCATTTGAGGCATGGTATGGTTACAAACCATCTTTGAAATTCCTTAAAGTATTTGGTTGTTTGTGTTTCACTCATGTTCCATAGAGCAAGCGTGACAAGCTTGATAGGAGAACTTCACCATGTATTTTTATAGGCTACAGTACTGTCAGCAAGGCCTATAAAATTTTCCAGCCACAAACTGGAAATATTGTTGTTAGCAAGGATGTTCACTTCGTGGAGGATGAAGAGTGGAACTGGGATGATGAAGAGAAGAAGGGTCAGATCATGGCAGAGCTGAAAATCAAGTTTTCTGGTTCAAGCATCGAAGAAAAAGATGACTGGCAGAATGAAACAATGGATAATGCTCCCGTGAGAGGAACAAGGTTGCTCTCAGATGTCAATGAAATATGCAATGTTGCTATGTGTGAACCTGTCGACTATATAAAAGCAAAAAAGGTTCAAAGGTGGATAGTTGCAACATGGTATTAAATTTCTGTCGACATGTCGACATTTCCATCGATATTTCCACATGTCCATGAGTTCGACATCGTCATAAGGGGAGAATCGACATTTCCACTATATCGTATAAAATTGATGAAATATTAAAAAAAATAGTAAGAAAATGTAAATTAATGTGAATATAATAATGTAACAAGTATTTTAACTCATTTAAAAAGTGTAAAATGTTCATTTATTAATTTAAATATTTTTTTTTGAATTTTTTGTTTTTAAAATTTTTCCAGAAATATCCATCGACATCAACATCGACATTTTATCGATATTTCCATCGACATTTCCATAAAATTGAGACTTCGATATTTTCTTCGACATCGACATTTAAAACCTTGGAGCCTGCAATAGAGAATGAGCTGTCAATGATTGAAAAGAACAAAACTTGGACCCTTGTGGACAAACCTCAAGGCAGAAAGGTAATTGGAGTTAAGTGGGTGTTTAGAACCAAGCTTAACGTTGATGGCTCGATCAACAAGCACAAAGCCAAGCTTGTGGTTAAGGGGTATGCCTAAATCTTTAGTGTTAATTACTCTAACACTTTTGCTCCTATTGCTAGATTGGACACAGTCAGGTTACTGCTTGCAATAGCTGCACAAAAGGGCTGGAAAGTGTTCCAATTAGATGTCAAATCAACTTTTTTAAATGGTGTCTTCCAAGAAGAAATTTATGTTGAACAACCCCAAGGTTTTGTGAAGGACGGTGAAAGAGATAAAGTCTATCTTCTCAAGAAGGCCCTTTATGGTCTAAAACAAGCTCCAAGAGCTTGGTATAGCAAAATTGATGAACATTTGCTAAATTTAGGATTTGTGAAAAGTCTATCAGAAACAACCTTATATGTTAAGCACAATGGTACTGACATTCTTATTGTTTCATTGTATGTTGATGACTTACTGGTTACAAGAAACAATGCAAATCATACTCAAATTTCAAACAGAAGATGATGAAGGTGTTTGAAATGACAAATCTCGAGTTCATGTCCTACTTCCTTGGCTTGGAGATTAAGCAAGGGCAAGGTGAAGTTTTCATCTACCAGAAAAAGTATGCAAAGGAAATACTAAAGAAGTTTCAAATGGATACGTGGAAGGCAACAAGCATTCCAATTAATCAAAAAGAGAAGTTGTGCAAAGAAGATGATACTAACAAAGTTGATGAAGGATATTTCAAAAGCTTGATTGGTTGCTTGATGTATCTCACAGCAACAAGGCTTGATATTTTAAATGTTGTAAGTATTTTGTCTCGATTCATGCATTGTGCAAGTGAATTATATCTCAAGGCTGCCAAAAGAGTGATTCGATATGTCAAAGGCACAAGTGATTTTGGTGTTAAGTTCACAAGGAGCAAAAAGTTCAAGCTGGTTGGTTTTTCTAACAGTGACTATGCAAGTTCTATTGATGATATGAGAAGTACTTCAAGCTATTGTTTTACTCTTGGCTCAAGTGTTTTCTCATGGAGCTCGAAGAAGCAAGAAACTATAGCCCAATCCACTGTCGAAGCAGAGTTTATTGTTACAACAGCTACTTTTAATCAAGCTTTATGGTTGAGGAAAATTTTACTTGATCTTGATCTAGAGTAGAAGGAAAGCACAGAGATTCTTATTGACAACCAAGCTGCTATTGCTATCTCTCATAATCCCATATTTCATGGAAAGATTAAACATTTTAACATAAAGTTATTCTTCCTAAAGGAAGTTCAAAAATATGGAGATGTGACTCTTGTCTACTGCAAAACTGAAGATCAAGTTGCAAACATTTTAACCAAACCCTTGCCTGCTTGCAAGTTCAAGTTTCTGAGGTCAAGACTTGGTGTTTGCAACTCCTAAAGCAAGGAGGAGTGTTAAGAAAATGCTTCCGAACTAAAACATGTCCACATGTGTTAGTTTTGTTAAATTGATTGCATCAAAGTTTGTTCCTATTCTTTAGGAATTATTTATTTTGTTATTCATGCTTTGAAATATAGAGCAAGTTTAGGATCATGTGATGTAGTTAGTGGGTTGTTATTTTTCAAACTTTAAATATTGTAATGTTTCGATTTTTCAATAGTGTGGTTTTTTTGTTCTCTGTCTTAACAATTCTAATTATTATTTTTATTGTTAAAAAGCAACAATCCTTAAACTTTAAAAAATTTAATTAATCACCGAACTCTCAATTTTGTATCTAACAAATTCTTTACATATCTAAAATATCTAAAAATTAATTGATCTATTAGATATAAAATTAAATTTTATGTCTAATAGAATTCTAAACTTTTAACTTTGTAACTAGTAAATTCATGAATTTTTAAAATATTGAATAAATTTTCTAGTACAAAAATGTTCAACAAGTTATTACCCTATTAAACACAATTTAAAATTTAAAAATTTATCTCACTTTATAAAATTCAAAAATCCACTAAATACAAAATTGATAGTTTAAAGATCTATTAATACTTTTAAAGTCAAATTAAAAAATTCAAAAACTAAACTTAAATTTTAACATAAATAAATGAAGGGATACAGGAGAGGACGGCATGGGTATTTTCACAAGATGGGAATAAGCGTGCTTTCAACTGTATGGAAAATGACATTTTAGTAATATATGCTTTCAATATCATTTTACAAAGATTCATATGGATGTCACTTTCTCCACATGTAGAATTCACATCAGTAATGACCCACTCAATACTCAAATTGATAATCAATCTGCACACATGTTTCCTAACTTTTCAAACAAAATGGGTTGTTTTAGAGCCGTGATAGTTTTGAGTTGTATAACTATAACATTTTTACAAACGAAAGGGTTCTAACTCATTAATCTATCCCTACAAACAAAGGGATATTTTCTTGTTTGTTGCATATCACATTGCTAATTCGAGAAGCTTTCTATATCCATTTAGAATGGGTAATTCCCGTATCAAGGCCTATCTTGGCATTCAATCAGGGAGATATCAAAGGAATGTCCTAAAATATGTACTGCATTTACTAAAATGTCACGAGAAGGTTCCATCTGGAAATTTACATCTCATATTTCAAAATCTAGAATGTAAGCACGAGAAAATTAATTTGGCATATACAAATCATTGCATCAGTATTTCCAGCATCAAAGAGGGGAAAAGAATGCCTAGCGAAGATGACTGATCAAAAATTTTGACTTGAATGCTACAGATGAATGGAAATTTAAACTTACCAGACAACTTTCTGTTGAAGTGAAAATATCGTTACTTCCTTAGGTTAAGAGTAAGTTTCTTGTTAGCTTCAGTCATCCCTAGTCAGTTTCTTGCAGAAGTAGCAGAATTATCTTGATTACAGATTTAGGGACCTACAATTTTTTGGCTGCAATATCAAAAGGTAAGATTTAACTATGCACAATTTAATTATCACCATATAATGCGCGAGCAAAAGTTGCATATGGTTTTACCTGGGCTTAAAATTCTTATGCATTTTGTAGTGGACTTCACTGCAGTCAATGAATCTATGCCTGCATTAGTAAAATTTGCTCATAAGCTTATGCATTGCTCCATGGAACTTCAAGAGTTGTAGAAGATGAACTACATTACCATCTGTATTAGTCTCTTTTCCAGATAAAATTTGTGTCACAGTTGATGAATATTCTGACATCATCTGATTAGTCCCCACGTTACAGTCCATTGATTCATGAGATGACCTGGGAAGAGAAAACCATAGAACAGATTATCAGATTAAGAGGTGAATAATAATAGTTCACGGGAATTGCAGTGTGACGAGCAGAAAATTACCCAGAAAGAGTGTCTGTAGAAGCACCCAAGGTTGGGACGGATGAACAACCAATTACTTCACAATCCATATCCAGATCAGCCAACATTTCAGTAAAAGAGAAATCTTCTCCAAAAACATCTAGAGAAGGCAAATCAATGTCAAAAATGTCCAATTGCTTTTCTGACTCGGATACATAAATTTCATTTTCAATCCCCTTGTCAGAGCTCATGGGTACGTCTGAGACATCAAAATCTAGCCGTCCCTTAACGTGATCTCTCTTACCCTGCCTTTTAGCGTTTGTCTTGACAGGGGAAGGAGATAAAATGCTATGGTTTCTCTCCACAGAATAGTAAGCAACTTGCTTGTAAGGACTGATTGTCACTCTTTTTGATGAAATTACAGTGCAGCAAGTAGGACTAACGTCTTGTGGAGTATTGGTGTTACTGCAATCAGCAGCAGAAGAAATCTCATGTGGAGATGTAGACTTGTCACTTTGACAAGAATTTGCACGGGGGGGAGTCTTTGGACCAGAAGAGTTGGTTGGAATAGAGAATGAAGGCTGGTTGAACAAACATTTTACAACACTCGCTCCTTGAACCACAGACTCATTGGGCGGGCAGCTAGGAGATGATGACTGAATTTCATTAGAATGCTGAACTGTTGATTGAACATTGCCAGCTTCAGTTGATTGGGAAAGTGCATCAGTATCTGTAATGGACATGAATTTTATTAGATATGATTGAAAATAGATGCGCCTCAATCATGTAATAGCACAAACAATTTGTAAAGAAAGCTTGCCTTTGCTTGCTGACTTCCTGGAAGACAATTTATTTCGAGATCTCTTAGCAGCCGGAGGAGCAACAGTGGAAGTCTTGGAGCTCTTTCTCTTATTTGCCTCCATGTCATTAATAACGGGTGTAGTGAAACTTTGCGGCCCGCCATTTGAGTTCTGAGGTGTGACCTCTGAACGAACAGGTTGTGTAATGTTTACGGGGCAACCTGAGAGCAGTAAATTTCATTATCATTTACATAAAATTGTCGAACTTACAATAGCCTGACCAAAGGCCAAAGACTACTGCCATTTTTGCAGAAATAAAAGGGGGAAATTAGTATATAACATTCTCAGACTGTTCACCTATGCATATAATCCACCATAAGTTGCAAACCTTCACGGATATCTCAAAATACTGCTAAGAAAATTACTTATGACGACTAAAAAATTTTGTGGAGAAACCCACTCTCCCAGGCCTCCAGAAAAAGCGAAGAACTACATGCTGCTACCTAGAACTGGATTGCAGCCTAAGTTGATGGTGTAAGTGTAGGACTAAACGAAGGATTTTACTCCTAATGAGTTCAGAGATCATTTATTTTCTTCTCTCTCCAGTACTATTGCAATTGAGTAAGCCAATATAAGAAGGGAACTCCATAATAATGTCTATATACTTAACCTTTTGATCTAGCCCTGATAATTGTTTAATGGATTTTTCGGTTTTCCAGAAAACGCATATGTTTCACCTAACCCAGAAAGATTTAGAACGGTACCTGCAGGAGATCCAGATGGATCAGATTGACCAACAGCTGCAACTTTATCTGCAGCAGCAGAAATCGAAGGCGCTGAAGACCTTCCACTGGCATTATAAGCACTCATGACAGTTTGCATACCCTGTAGAAGAGTGTGGACGCGAATCTTTTCTTGCTCCAAATAGATTCTTTCTTGATCCAGAATCACCTTTTGTTCTTTCAAACAGATGTATTCATCCAACATAGCCTCTAAGCTCAGCAAACTCTTCGGAGCCTGCAAACCAAAAGAATTAAACCCCATATGACGACTAGGGGAAAAAAAAAACCCTAACTAATGGGGGGAAAATCCCAGATCTCCAAATAATAAAAAACAGGTACCTCTTGGATCGGAGATTTCGCAATGAGTGATGAAGCTTCAACTCTAAAAACAGAGCGCGTTTCTGCGTAATTGTTATCAGAGAGATATCTATCAACAATGAAGGCGACCTGAATAGGGGTTACGTTGCCAATCCCCTTGCTAACGCTCTCAGATTTTCTAGCTTTGGTTTGCTTCCCCATTCTTGACGAAGGGAGAATAAAAAAAGAGAACTGCGAGAGGAGAAAGAAGCTTGAGGTTTCGGATGCAGATTGAAGAAGGGGAGGAAGAAAGTGAGGATCAGCGATTGGAATCGGAGGGAAAAGGAATTGGAAAATTTACATAAGATCGAAATTGGAGGGAAGAAGAGATGATTTTAAGGGAAAATAGAAAACGCGGGAGATTTTGAAAAATTTTGCGGGTAGCGTGGACGGGCGGTTATTTAGACCCGCCTTCAAGTCCCTTCCCGCCACCGCTGTTTTATTTCATCGGGCGCGGTCAAATTTGAATACAAAAATAATAATAATTTACCTTTCTTAAGTTATTTTTAAAATATATGTTAAATTACAAGTTTAGTGGGTGAACCTTCAAGTTTGTGGCTATTTGGTTTAAGTTTGTGTCTATTGATCCTCAAACTTTCAAAAGTTATAATACTTCCAACGTTCAATTTTTTGTTTAACAAATCTCTAAACTTTTAATTTTGTGTCTAATAAATTCTTGACATATTTAAAATTTTTAAAAATTAATTGATAATTGATTATTAGATATAAAATTGAAGTTAATGTCTAATGGGATCATAAAATTTCAATTATATGTATTAGTAGATTGTGAATTTTTTAAAATGTCAATAGATCAATGATCTATTAGACACAAAATTGAAAATTAAGACCTTGTTTGATAATCATTTGGGCTCCGTTTGATAATCATTTGATTTTTGAAAATTAAGTCTATAAATACTACTTCAACTCATGGGTTTCCTTGTTTTGTTATCTACATTTTACATATGTTTTTAAAAAAATCAAGCCAAGTTTTGAAAACTGAGAAAAATAATTTTCAAACATTTGTTTTTGTTTTTTGAATTTGACTAAGAATTCAAATGTTTTCTTAAGAACTATGAAATCCATTATAGAGAAATGATGAAAAAAACATAATTTTCAAAAACCAAATGATTATCAAATGAGGCATTAATTTTTTATTTCTGGTTTTTGGTTTTTAAAAATTAAGCATATAAACACGACTTCCACCTATAGAGTTATTTGCTTTGTTATTTACTTTTTTTACCTATATTTTCAAAATACAAGCCAAGTTTTGAAAACTGAAAAAAAAATATCGTTTAATAACCATTTGGTTTTTGGTTTTTAGTTTTTAGTTTTTAATACAAGCCAAAAACCAAATGGTTATCAAACGGAGTCTACGACCATTGTAAGAACTTATTTTAATTTTTTGAATCTGGCTAAGAATTCAAATATTTTTTTTAAGAAATATGAAAACCATTGTAGAGAAATTGTGAGAAAACAAACACAATTTTTTAAAATAAGAAACTAAAAACCAAATGGTTATCAAACGTAGCCTTAGGGATCTATTGGACACAAAATTGAAAGTTGAAAGATCTATTAGACATTTTTTAAGTTTAAGAACCTAATAGATATGAAATTAAAAGTTTAAGAATCTATTATACACTTATTAAAATTCAAGGATCTAGTGGACACAAAATTGAAAGTTCAATGACATATTTAGTAACCAAATAGACACAAAATTTAAAGTTCAATGACCATATAGACACAAACCTGAAAGTTCAAAGATTCAATGACCAAATATACACAAACCTGAAAGTTAAGAGATTAAACTTGTAATTTAACCAAACAAATAAAAGCATACAAGTTAAATTTAATTGTCTATGAAGTTTCAAAAGTTTCATCTTAACCCTTAAATTTTAAAATTGTTTCAAACTAACCCTTTCATCAACTTTTCTATTATAACGAATATGAAAATACCCTTAAATTTTAAAATTGTTTCAAACTAACCCTTTCATCAACTTTTCTATTATAACGAATATGAAAATGTGACAAGATGTTGAGTTTTTAAAAATAGTGGTACACGTGGGCACAAATGACAAGTTCCAATTATGTCCTTTAACTTTGAGATAGGTTTCAATTATGCCCTCGTTGTTTCTAAAGTTTCATTTTGACCATGGACCTTTGAAATTCAAAACAATCATCATGTTAGCTTTTTTGTTAATGTGAAGATGGAAATATGATGTGGTAGTGAGTTATTAGAACAAGTTAAAGAGTCTTAGTCACATTTAAAATTGCATAATTTATTATTATTATTATTATTATTATTATTTTGAATTTGGGGTTAGGGTAAAATAATATTGTTTTCTTCCTCTCATGATCAAACAAAAAATTTAAATGGGTAAGCACACAAGAGAGACAAATTTGGGCTTTTATCAGATCATCACATAACGTAAATTTAGGGTTAGAATATAAAGGAGAAAATGAATAGACAAATTAAAAAAAAAAAAATCCAAGACAATCAAATCTATAGACCATAATTGCTATATATATATATATACATACACTTAAAGGATAAAAACTATATTCCTTCATTTGTCAATAGTTTTATTTGTTGTTCTCCTAACTTTCATGGACTCGTCAACTTGAGCACAATTCAATTGACTAAATCATTATACTCTCAACCAAAAGGTAATAGAAAAACTTTTCTTTCACAAACATATTCCTCCTGCAAAGCTTTCTCTATTGACCTCATTCTCTATTGACCTCATTCTTCTCTAATGTCTATAGCATTTGGCTTTTATCATTCAATAAGCTTCTTGGATTTTACCGGTGCATGATTTCTCACACAATACATGGCTTTCTCCGCCATTTTAACTAAAACTCTTAACTCCTTAAATTTGTTTCATCCTGTAATTGACACCACTTTGAATGTAACTAAAACTTGAATTTTCTAAAGCTCATTGCCACAAGTGCCCAAATGTACCTTCTATTTATGCTACTCATTGCCACATCATATGTTCATCTTTATTTAACTGGGAGACCAGCATAATGGTTATTTTGAAACATGAATTTTGAAAATCTACCATAGAATTTTGGGGCATAATTGAAACTTGTATGTTATTTGCGCCCACGTGAATCTCTACTTCTACAACTCACTACCACGTAAGCTTTTTACAGTCATTTTAATGGATAAGTTGAGAATCTTAAAGTTTTAGGGATAAAAATAAAACTTTTGAAAGCTCGTGGACATAACATAAACATATTCAAAAGTTTTAAGGGCGTTTCTAAAATTTAATGCTGGTATCTATTGAATTGTTTCTATGGAAAATATTAACACATGGGATGAAAATATATGAGAATTGAATTCAAACTTTTCTACTATGGAGGTATGTAGTTTCTACAAATTTTAATCAAATCATGCCACTAGGGATGGCAACAAGGCAGAGTTGGGAATGAGGATGCACTACCCCATACTCGTCTCCGTGGAGATTTTTCATCTCCACCCTCCGTCTCATTCTCCATTTTAGGGAATTGGGAGTCGGGGTAGGAATCCCCGTTTGGGGATCGAGTTCCCCACGGAAAAAATTTCTCCCTTTTTTTATTGGATTAGAAATGAATTAAAAATTAATAAATATATTAAAGTTATGTATACTTTAGTTAGTATTATTATGAAGGAATGAACGTTTCACTTTGTAGCGGAAGCATTGGATCGTCTTTAATTTTATTTAAAATTAAACTAAAAATTAAGGTTAAGCAAATTTACTTGGAGTAAATATGGAGATATTTCAGACAGATCTTTATCTCCTTCATAAAATCTTTCTGGCTATGACACGAACATAGAACCAAGGCTTGGGAGCCTCTTGAAAGAAAATCCACAAGGGATTGGAGAGGAAGAGATCTATAGAGAATTCTCTAATTCTCTATTGAGGAGATATGTGTTGTGTCTAATGGCTCAACCAAAGGTTCCTATTTATAGAGACCAAGAGAAAATCTTTGTCATAATTAAAATATTATATTTTAATATCTAATATATTAAAATATATTTTATATTTATTTGAATCTCATTCAGATCTCCTACGATATTTATTTATTTGAATCTTATTCAAATTTTATAAATATCTTTTATTTAATGTATCTAATATACATTAATTATTTTAATACTTAACGTATCAAATACAATAAATATAGTTTCCTCTTATATATATAATATATATAATATATTAAATATTAATTTGAACATTTCAAAATTTTCTTTCAACTAAATTGATCTTTTAGTGTTACTATGAGCTAACAAGGGGACCTTATGCATTGTATTTGACTATAGGTCACTCTACTATAGACATGGAGTTGCACACTAATGCATTGCAGGACAAGTTGTGTTCATAGATATAACCATTACATGCAAGTCGATCAATCACGAGTTGTTCGTAATTACATCTGGGTCAAAAGTCCGTTTTACCCTGTAATTACATCTTGCACCTTAAGTACCACTGATCCTCTAATGAACAATTTGTTTATGATCCAACCATAAACTAAGTCCCTCTCGAGCCATTGAGAGGGTGGGGCCTCATTGTTCAAGTCCCAAAATTAGCACTTAAGGGAACTACTCATCTACTTACTCTATATGAGAATGAGTGAATTCCATCTTGTGAGATTATATTCTCAACTCCCTATTTGGTCAAGTCCCCAAAATAGTAGACGAATCGACTACAAAATCCACTCTCACCCATGCAAATCAAATGACAAGCCCTCACAAGTAGGAGTTCATAACGCACTCATGATCATCCTAATGAAATATTAATTTTCTCAATTAACGGATTTATAAAGAGAGATTAAATATTTCGTGGTCCAATCTTATACAAATTCATTGTATAAGATGCTCTCACTCACATATCTCTACATGAACGATTTTGATTAAATCATTTGTAACTATTACAAAGTGGGTCGTATCAATAGTGTTACTAGGATAAGACACCTAACCATATCCATATACTATGACCCTTTAGGTTATTTCTTGAACATGATCCTCTTGTATGTCAACCACATACTGTTCAAGATTACACTAATAACCTTGGATTTTTCATATAGTTGATAATATTATTGACACACCCCACCCCAAATTACCCTAACCAACCTGGGATGTGGCATGCCGACATTTGATCCCTACTAAACTATGGAATCCAATGTTAATCTTTGCAAAATAAATATTAGTTTTGAAAATCACAAGTGGCTAGCCAAAACTTTGTTAACACCAAATTATATAAAAATTTCGGCAGAGTTTCCCCTGAAAACTGAGTAAAACACACCTGAAAGAAATATATACACTCCAAAATTAACATGTTCAAACTCCAACCACCATTTCAGAAATTCAGCACAATCCCACGAACTTAAAAGTAGATAGACATGTGGGTTTCAAATTACAAACCAATGGAAATCCCAAAATGGTGCTAAGTTATTCAAAACGTACTAGCCACATTAGTTACAAAAGAAGCATTTGTATTTATGTACATACAAAATGGTATGCAAAATATCAAGTCCAGTGGCAGATATCGACTTCTGTAGGCTTGTTAGAAACTCAGTCTCTACCTGGAGGAAAAATTTAAGAAGAAAGAATGAGCTGATAGAGCCCAGTGAGTGGTAAGTTAATAGGAAAAAAAAATAATAACCTCTCGACATAAAACTTTTATATTAAACAGGAAAATTCAAAGTTTCATAAAACTTTATATATTACGCACAGTCTGAATACACAAGATAAGTAAAACGTCACAAAGTTTTGCAACAATAACTTTTAAAATAAAGCACAAAATAATAGACCAACAAACTCATCACCAAACTTGTACCCAAATCCATGTCATACTATGCATCGAGTAATCTCCAGATACATAACATAGCAAATTTATGTCATACGTGCACGTAGAGCAATCTCTAACATCTGTAATGCCTCGGGTCCAGGATTTGGACCAAGATTCGGAATCCGGATTTGGCACCTAATGGCCCCGGCATTCCCCTGCATCCCCTGCGGCATTGGCACACTAGCATACTATAGAAACACATTCTTATAGCATATGGGTAATAACCATGGGTACAATTCTAGTGGTTTGAAAACAATTTCTATATAATAATCATCATAAGTTCTCAAACCCCACACATTCTCAAATTGTGGTTTCATAACTTTAAGCCATAAGTCAAAGATCAACTAAAATCATGATTCAAAAATCAAGTCATTTCTAAAACTCACAAATACTTGATTTCACTTCAAATAATTGAACTTTTTGCCAATTGGCTACAATCTAGAGATTTTCATAAACTCACCTTTCATAAGCTTAATAAATTCAAATAATTAAATCATTGTAGCTAAACTTCAATAAACACAAATCTCTTCAAATTCAAATATGCTAAATCATGATTTCAATTTAGTGATCATATGTCACTTTCTTATCAAATTAGCAAATCATCAATCTTAATAATAAACAATTTGTGGAATACACATAATTTCCTCCAAATTTTCAAATAACTAAATCCTTTGCATTTATATTAATTTCAATTGATTTCAAATCTCATAAAATCTCATCAATTACTAAAATGATTGAAATACTTTATAAAATAACCACTCACAACTACTACGAACGAGGTTTGTTCGGGTTGTAAATGGTTCCAATCTCCGCTTGCCCTGAAATCATACATTGTCAACATATTACTAACCTCTTAATGCCAAAATTAAAGTGTAACAACACTAAATTATCCAAGCCTTTATATTTCTCACTAACCCAAGAATTTACCATTCTTTTCCTCATCTTACTCTTCTAATTACCAAGAAATTGAGACAATAACCCAAAATAAAGTTTCCAATAACTTCATTGTAATCCCTCTCCATAAGAAATATCATTCTTTTCATTTCTTCTTCTCCATGAATATATTCTTTTGTTTTCTTTCCCTAAAAACTTTGCAATTTTTACATACAACTAATCCCCTTCAATCCATACTTTGATAAAACTCATGACTTTCATCAAATTTCCTTTTTTTACTTAATCATCACCATCATCTTTGTTTTCAAGCTAGTTTATGGAGTTTCCAACTAAAGGAAGAAAACCCACAAGGAAACCCACCAAAATAGGTTCTATAACTCATGAGAAACCTTAATCAAAAGTTAGAAAACTTACCAAAAGCTTCAATCCAAGGTTGTGAGATCCCTTTCTTGAATTTTCACACTCCAAAATGGCCCAAAATCAAGAAATCATCTCCTCACTTTCTTCCTCTTCCTCTCTTACGAAATGACTTCTCCAACAAAAGCCCTCATTTTGTTTTATTAAACAATAAATAATAAAGCACATGTTTTATATAATAAATAAATATATTTATCCCACTTTCTCTTTTTCTTTTTTCTTTTTTTTTTAATTTTCATTATTTAATTAATAAAAAAGAAACCAAATCCTTATCTTCAAACCAAAACCATAAATATCCAAATATTTACTTTCTTAATTTTCATACTTTCCTATTATATACAATTTTTTCCCAAAATGTAGAAATAGGTGTAACAATTATATTGCAAATAAATAACAAAATTATTATTAATTATTAAATAAATCATTAATTACGATACTTTATAGCATAAATTCCAACATATTATTGTTTTATTTATTTAAATAATTAAATTTGAAAGATATTTAACATTTTTATTATAAATTTAATACAAAAAATTATTATATTATGAAATTAAATATAATAAACACATACAAACTAACAAAATTAAATTAAAAAGAAAAAGAAAAATACAAACTAAAAAACACATACATAGTGCAGGATTTTGAAAAAAAAATGTTATTAATAATATAATATAATATATTAATAATATTATTTTTATAAATAATTATAATATATATTATATTTTTAAAAGATCAATAAAAATATATATTTGGAGCAAGTTCAAGTTATGGGACTCAAAAGGATCCCAATTTGACTTCTATTGATGCCGGAATCTGGACCACCGAATCAATAGTAAATTTGTATTATCGGGAGCTGAAAATGCCGGCAAAATAGAGAAATAACACCGGTGTGGTGCTAAACCACTTAAACTCCGACGTTCGAGTTAAGAATTGAGGTTTTTTACTTAGAAAGCTTAGACTATAAGAGCTAAGTGATGATTGCATACCTCTCAACGTTGCAGCCCTTTGTATTTTATATTTTCATGTAATTGTAACAGTCAGTCTTGGATTATTACGATCTCCGAGAATTTAGCTCGATTATGGAGTGTTTTTACTGCTCTAACCGTTACTTCCGAATACTTGTTTAATTCAATTCTTAATGAATCATTCAATGCACTCTCGAAAGATTTTTTCACTCCAAGCTTCTTGCTTGTCCGTTCGGGATAAAGCGAAGTTGGACCAGGCCACTCCCTTGACGGGTCTGTCTTTGTTGCCCTTCGATTAACTCTTCGGCCAAGTGGCGTCTTTGGTCAACTCCTAGGAGCCGGTCCAATGGTCTCACCGGTTTTGGCCGACCCCTTGAGGGGTCAGTCAAATGGCCTCTTTGGCCGCCCCCGAGGAGTCGGCCAATGTTAATTTTTTGCCCGTAACAACTTCCATACCTAGTCAAACTAGGTATTTCTTGTCCTGTTCGAGATAAGGGCCCACATATATTTTTGCCATCCCTACATGCCAATGTAAAAGCTTGCTTTATTTTTCAAATATGACTTTAACAAGTATACAGTTGAATTACTATTTGTAAATAATTAAAAATATAAATTATTAACAAAACTGGAACCAATCAAAGTTGAAAATAGTCACATTTGATGGAAATGACACGAGTAGGCATTTCATTGGCCATGTGATCATCTTGTTATCAAATTTTAACATGGAGATTTAATACATACTTACATGAAAACATGAAAGAAAATCAACATACGTGACAATTGATTAAAACATTATGAACAAAAACTTAAACATATTATTTATATTTCATGAAATGAAGAATAAAGTTAGCTAACGAAATAATGTCACTTTCATGCCCATATTTCATACATTTTTTTCGTGCCCATATTTTATACATCTTATTGTGATACAAACCTTTATTCTTATTGGACAATTGGAAAAAATTTAATCCAAAATGAGTTATTTAAACTAACTAGTGTGTCGACTACATTAAAAGCATGATGTAACCCTTAATTAAATGACTCCTTAATACTAAACTATAAATTAGTATAATGATATAAGCGATGACTTTATAAAATAAATTAAATTTCGTGGTTGGAAAAGTTGTATATAATTAAAACAAGGAGACCGGATATATACATACATCCTTAAGGATTTTTAAACATAACCTTAGTAAGGTGTATCAATTTTTATACCTTAAACTAAGAATTTCATCAATTTGTAGCTTACTTTGACAAGTGTTGCAATATTACGTTAAACTTGAATATGTCTTAATAAACTCTCCCATTTAAAAAATCATTAAAAAAAAAAAAATCTTCTGCATTTGAATACCCAAACATATATTTAGTACAAAATGATGAGATTTAAAGAAAAATGAAATTATAGCTTATATTGTAAATATGACAAGTAAATGCCCATTCCACATGCCCATTTATATCCATGCCAAGTGGCTTTTTCTCCATAGCCAAAGTGTCCTCCATGTGTCCAACAAAGGCCATAGATTGGTGTCCAAATAGACCACATCATGCTCTCCAAATTTCCTATAAATAGTGGTTCATTTTGGATAAATGAGAGATACATTTTTGGAAATGAAACCAATTCTCTCCAATCTTTTCCACTTTCTCTATTTTCATTTGCCATAAATTTCCATTAACTTTTGTTTATATTATATATATATATATACTCTTTTATATTTCAACTTTTGTATTATTATTATTATTATTAGTATTAGTATTATTATTATTATTATTATTATTATATGATTTGGTAAAGTTTTGGTGCCCGGTTTCGCCTCTTAATTTTACAACACGTTATCAGCACGAGACTCTGTCATTTTTCCCGCTAAAGGTAAGTCTTATAGGTAAGCCATTTTTACGCATTTTGTTTATGTTAAATTTCTAATATAAATATATTATTATTTTTGATAGTGTTATTATGGCAAACCTTACAAAGCTAGAATTTGCGGCCCTGGATATTAATGGAAATAACTACTTGTCATGGGTCCTTGAAGCTGAGATCCATTTAGATTCTATGAATCTTGGAGAAACAATTAAAGAAGGAAATGATGCATCAAATCAAGAAAAAGCAAAAGCCCTGATCTTCCTTCGCCATCATCTTCATGAGGGATTGAAAATGGAATATCTTATAATAAAAAATCCCTACGTTCTATGGCAAGGTTTGAAAGAAAGGTACGATCATCAAAAAACAGCTATTCTTCCAAAAGCTCGTTATGATTGGATGCACCTGAGGTTGCAGGACTTTAAATCAGTAAGTGAGTATAATTCCGCACTCTTCAAAATTAGTTCAAAATTAAAATTATGCGGAGAAAAGATTACTGATGTTGATATGTTAGAGAAGACATTTTCCACTTTTCATGTCTCGAATATGCTCCTGCAGCAGCAATATCGAGAGAAGGATTTTGCAAAATATTCTGAACTTATCTCATGTCTTCTCGTTGCTGAACAAAATAACGAGTTATTGATGAAAAATCACGAATCCCGACCAACTGGAGCAACACCATTCCCTGAAGTGAATGCTGTGAATTTTAATAACCGTGGTCGAGGTCGTGGTCGTGGTCGAGGTCGGGACCGCGGTAGAGGAAGAAATACCTATTTTCGTGGTGGACATTATAATTTTAAGAAACCCACACGAAGTGATGATCATAAAGGAAAGGCTCCACAAGATAGAAGTTCGAAAGGTGATGAACATAAATGTTTCCGGTGCGGAATGACTGGGCACTGGTCACGTACCTGTCGTACGTCAAAACACCTTGTTGATCTCTATCAAGCTTCCCTGAAGGAAAAAGGAAAAGGAAAGAATGTGGAGGTAAATCTTGCCATTCAAGAAGATGATGTGTTTGACCCCTCCAATATGATGCATCTTGATGTAGCTGATTATTTTGAATCTCCTGGAGAGAGAATTGATGCAATCAAACAAGTAGATGATGATTTGTATGAAAATATATAATTAAGTACTGTTTAGTATGTTTTTGTTGTTGTTTTGTTTGTATATATATTTAAGACTCTTTGTAATCGTTTTTCTTTTCTTTTCAATGAAGAAATATGAACAATTTCAATATGTTGAGTAACTCGAAAATGAGCAATGAGGATTTATGTCTGGCAGACTGCGCAACTACGCACACGATACTCATAAATAGAAAATATTTTACTAGATTGACAATGCTGGAAGCAAAAGTCAATACTATATCAGGTTCTGCAAATCTGATTGAAGGTTTTGGAAAAGCAAACTTTATTTTGCCTAGAGGAACAAGATTTACAATTAATAATGCTCTGTTCTCTAGCAAATCGAAAAGAAACTTATTAAGTTTTAAAGATATACGTGAAAATAATTATCATGTTGAAACTGATTGTAAAAATAATATAGAGTGTCTCTATATAACATCTATTGTTTCACATGAAAAACGTATATTAGAAACACTGCCTGCTTTTTCTTCTGGATTATACTATACTCATATACGAGTAATCGAAAGTTATGCAATAATGAACCCGAAGTTCATGAATCTAGAAATATTCAGTGTTTGGCATGATCGATTGGGTCATCCAGGATCAATAATGATGAGAAAAATTATTGAGAATTCACATGGACATCCTTTAAAGAGCCAGAAGATTCTTCAATCCAATGAGTTGTCATGTGATGCTTGTTCTCAAGGGAAATTAATTATTAGACCATCACCAGCTAAAGTGGGGATTAAATCACCTGCATTTTTAGAGCGAATTCAAGGTGATATTTGTGGACCTATTAACCCACCAAGTGGTCCATTTAGATATTTTATGGTATTAATTGACGCATCCAGCAGATGGTCACATGTATGCTTATTATCAAGTCAAAATCTTGCATTTGCAAGATTACTTGCTCAAATAATTAAGTTAAAAGCACAATTTCCTGATAATACAATTAAGACCATTCGACTTGATAATGCTGGTGAATTTACATCCCAAACTTTTAATAATTATTGTATGTCAATTGGGATAAGTGTTGAACATCCTGTAGCTCACGTTCATACACAAAATGGTCTAGCATAATCATTTATAAAACGTCTGCAACTAATTGCAAGACCATTGCTTATGAGAGCTAAACTTCCTACATCGGTATGGGGTCATGCTATTTTGCATGCTGCATCACTGGCACGTATTAGGCCAGTAGCTTATAATAAATACTCCCCAATGCAATTAGCTTATGGCCAGCAGCCAAATATTTCCCATCTAAGAATTTTTGGATGTGCAGTATATGTACCGATTGCTCCACCACAACGTACTAAGATGGGTCCTCAAAGGAGGTTAGGAATATATGTTGGTTTTGATTCCCCATCAATTATTAAATATCTTGAACCCCTAACGGGTGATGTATTTACTGCACGATTTGCTGATTGTCATTTTAATGAGACAAATTTTCCAACATTAGGGGGAGGAATTAAGAAGTTGGAAAAAGAAATTACATGGAATGCATCGTTATTATCTCATTTAGATTCTCGTAGAAATCAATGTGAACTTGAAGTTCAAAAGATAATTCATTTGCAAAATATAGCAAATCAACTACCAGATGCATTCACAGATACTAAATGTGTGACTAAATCATATATACCAGCTGCAAATGCTCCATCAAAAATTGATATCCCAAAGGAACAAGTTGTCAATAATGAGTCTGGAGCACGCCAGAAGCGTGGTAGACCAATAGGTTCTAAAGATAAAAATCCTCGAAAAAGAAAAGTAGTTGAGAATCAAAATGATTCAATAAAAGGTATGGATGTTCCAGAAGAAATCCAGAATACAACTACTCAAAAGAGTATTGATGAAAATCAAACGCTTGAGGATAATAATGAAATTTCTATAAACTATGTTACAACAGGAAAGAGATGGAACCGAAATGATATCATTATTGACAACATTTTTTCTTATAATGTTGCTCACGATATTATTCATGAAAGTGACGATTTTGACCCAAAATCTATCAAAGAATGTCAACGTAGAAAGGATTGGCCGAAGTGGAAAGAAGCAATCCAAGCAGAGTTGAATTCACTTTCAAAACGTGAGGTTTTTCGACCAGTAGTCCCAACACCGGAAAACGTCAAACCTGTGGGATATAAATGGGTATTTGTAAGGAAAAGAAATGAAAAGAATGAAGTCACAAGATATAAAGCGAGACTTGTTGCACAAGGATTCTCGCAAAGGCCTGGTATTGATTATGAGGAGACATATTCTCCTGTGGTGGATGCAATAACGCTAAGATATTTGATTGGTCTGACTGTATATGAAAAGCTTGATATGCATCTAATGGATGTAGTCACGACGTATTTATATGCATCTCTGGATAATGACATTTATATGAAAATCCCAGAATGATTTAAAATACCAGAAACATATGAATCAAGTTCTCGGGAATTGTATTCAATAAAGTTACAGAGATCATTATATGGATTAAAACAATCAGGACGAATGTGGTATAATCGCCTGAGTGAATATCTGTTGAAAGAAGGATACCAAAATAATCCAATATGTCCGTGCGTTTTTATAAAGAAATCTCAGTCAGGATTTGCTATTATAACTGTATATGTTGATGACTTAAATATAATCGGAACTCCTGAAGAGTTATCCAAGGCAATAGAATATCTTAAGAAAGAATTCGAGATGAAAGATCTTGGAAAAACAAAATTTTGCCTTGGTTTGCAAATTGAACATTTAGCAGATGGGATATTTGTTCATCAATCAACTTATACAGAGAAAATCTTAAAAAGATTCTATATGGATAAAGCACATCCATTGAACATTCCAATGGAAGTTCGTTCACTGGATGTAAAGAAAGATATATTTCGACCTCGAGATGACAGTGAAGAACTACTTGGTCCTGAAGTACCATATCTTAGTGCAATTGGTGCACTTATGTATTTGGCTAATAACACAAGACCAGATATTGCATTTTCAGTAAATTTATTAGCTAGATATAGTTCATATCCTACAAAAAGACATTGGAACGGAGTTAAGCATGTACTCCGATATCTTCGAGGGACAATTGATATGGGTTTATTTTATTCTAACAAATCAAAATATGATCTAGTTGGTTATGCAAATTCTGGTTATCTATCTGATCCACACAAAGCTAGATCTCGGACAGGTTATCTATTCACATGTGGAGGAACTGCTATATCGTGGCGATCAGTGAAACAGACTATAACGGCCACTTCTTCAAATCATTCTGAAATCCTCGCTATTCATGAAGCAAGTCGAGAATGTGTATGGCTAAGATCGATGACACAACACATTCATGAGACATGTGGCTTATCTTCAAGTAAACCTCTTCCAACGATGTTATACGAAGATAACACAGCATGTATAGCTCAAATCAAGGGAGGATATATCAAAGGAGATAGAACAAAGCATATCTCACCAAAACTCTTCTATACTCATGATCTTGAAGAAAATGGCGATATCACTGTACAACAAATTTGTTCGAAAGATAACTTGGCTGACTTATTTACGAAGGCATTACCAACTGCAACCTTCGATAAATTAGTATATAGCATTGGAATGCGGCGATTTAAAGACTTTAAGTGATGTCTCCATGAGGGGGAGTGAATGTATTATAGTAAACTATATAAAATATGTACTCTTTTTCCTTCACTAGGGTTTTTCTTCCCATTGGGTTTTTCCCTAGTAAGGTTTTAACGAGGCATATTTTATATAAATGGGCATTTAAGGGGGAGTATTGTAAATATGACAAGTAAATGCCCATTCCACATGCCCATTTATATCCATGCCAAGTGGCTTTTTCTCCATAGCCAAAGTGTCCTCCATGTGTTCAACAAAGGCCATAGATTGGTGTCCAAATAGACCACATCATGCTCTCCAAATTTCCTATAAATAGTGGTTCATTTTGGATAAATGAGAGATATATTTTTGGAAATGAAACCAATCCTCTCCAATCTTTTCCACTTTCTCTATTTTCATTTGCCATAAATTTCCATTAACTTTTGTTTATATTATATATATATATATATACTCTTTTATATTTCAACTTTTGTATTATTATTATTATTATTATTATTATTAGTATTATTATTATTATTATTATTATTATTATTATATGATTTGGTAAAGTTTTGGTGCCCGGTTTCGCCTCTCAATTTTACAACAGCTTAAGTTTTGTTAGACATATACTCTCCCATTTAAAAAATCATTAAAAAAAAAAAAATCTTCTGCATTTGAATACCCAAACATATATTTAGTACAAAATGATGAGATTTAAAGAAAAATGAAATTATAGCTTAAGTTTTGTTAAAAATTGGAAGTTTTGGCAGATTTGTTCAATGGCTAATATCGTGTATTACCCAAGCTTAATGTTGGTTTTTGTCGAATTAATGAGTTTTTGGAAGATTTTTACTTTTTTTTCCCTTTTGTTAAAATTAGTGTGTGAATTTAGTTAAATGTAATTTGTTAAAAGTGGACGCCACAAAACTAAAAATCACGGTTAAAAATAACACTATTGGTCTCTAACTTTCATGAAAGTAACAATTTAATCCCTTAACTTTAGTTTGTAACAAGTTAGTTCATTTACTTTCAAATATGTAAGAACTTAGTTCTTTAATTCTCATGTAACAATTTAATCTCTATATTTTAACATTTGTAACAATTTAACCTCTACTGTAAAAAATT
This sequence comes from Trichosanthes truncata, assembly GCA_033996785.1. Classification (NCBI taxonomy): domain Eukaryota; kingdom Viridiplantae; phylum Streptophyta; class Magnoliopsida; order Cucurbitales; family Cucurbitaceae; genus Trichosanthes; species Trichosanthes truncata. The sequence continues at coordinate 57,518,332 of JAWPNB010000003.1, forward strand.
ATCACCAAACTTCAATGTAAATTTTTATTATGTAACGACTTCGTTTGTTAAGTTAATAAATACATCTAATCTCTAATTAGTTTATTAATATTCATATCTAAAAAATCTCATCAAATCTTAACAAATTTTAAATTGTAATATATATATATATATCTTGAGCTTAAATTATTATAAATTTTAAAATATAAAAATTAAGGCCCCGTTTGATAACCATTTGATTTTTAGTTTTTGGTTTTTAAAAATTAAGCCTATAAATACTACTCCCACCTATAGTTTTACTTGTTTTGTCATATACTTTTTGCCTATGTTTTTAAAAATCAAGCCATGTTTTGAAAATTAAAAAAAGTAGTTTTCAAAAACTTGTTTTTGTTTTTAGAATTTGGCTAAGAATTCAAATACTTTCTTAAGGGAGATGAAAACCATTATAGAGAAATTGGAAAAAACAAGCTTAATTTTTAAAAATAAAAAAATAAATAGTTATCAAACGGGCCTAAATTATTAGAATAGACTAAATCATTACATAAGTGAAAGTAAACGAACTAAATCGCTAAATTGATACTTCCATCATTAATTTGAGGCCCAGCAGCGGCCCATAGTCACCACTAGAATGATCCAATGGCGGGAACTCAAAGACGTAGAGAAATCAAGTGGCTCTCGCAGCCGCCAAGAAAAGGCCACCATTTTCGGCGCTGCATTGGCCAATTGAATCGTTTATGGCGCCAGACGGAGTACCAGGTCGCGGCACCAGCCGTGGAAACCTTCGTCATTGTTGCCACTTATCCATATGTGGAAGCTTATCTTCTATCCTCCTCTGCTTGCGCGGTAAACTTGCCTTTGTACGATGATGCTATTCAATTCAACTTCACATATGCGGAGAGTAGGTGCAGAGACCAGGGAATAGAGGGAGAATCAGCCTCTAAACCGGTCGATGAGGCGGAGGAGAGGTGTTTGAGGAGACGATCGTGTTATTGGTTCAGAAGCTCGAAGTCTGTCAGAGGTCAGAAAGTTTGCGAAATATTAGCAAAATTTACATAGTTCAACTTTCCGCTCTTGGTTATTATGAAATTATGTTATTGAGTTTAGTGAAATCGTATGTGGCTTCTTTCACGGATGACTATTTCAAATTAAGTAGGAAGTACCTTTTTATAAATGAATCGATGTTTGGAATGGACTTGTAGCTTTATTCACTTCTGTTATGTGGCGAATACACGCTATATGTTGCTTGTATACGAAAATTAGGAACCATGTCAATTCTGTTTGGTATAAAGTAGGTCATCTAATTGCTTAAGTAATTGAGCCGGTTTCATGATTTGCGAATTGCAAGTTGGATGAAACTTGGTGAAGGATAACGAATGCCAATCAGCTTCATGATCGATATAAATCTGAGTCAATTGTTGCAGTGTCTAGTTGTAAGTGCATTTTAAGAACAAATAATGAGAAGGTATGGCATTGAAGATTCTCCCACGATCGGCTAGATAGCATGATTAACTTCTTGGTCCTAATTCAGGCAGTCTTAGGAGGATGAAACGCAAAGTTTGAATCATAATCTCTTTACTTGATCTGTAGAAATTGTATCATAGAGCTCTCTTAGAGGAATTCTGCCATTACTATTTTAGGGACTCCATGGGAAATGTGAAGTTTATGGAAATATCCTTTTAATATAAAGTTTTTACGTTTTCAGATGTTTTAGCTTTTTGCTTCCTATATAAATTACTTAGTCACGATGTACAATATGTTGATGCTCTATGTTCTCAAGGTTGATGCTCTATTATAAGATCAAAGGATTAAATGAAGTTGTTGCCTGACACGTAGTAAATTTTTATTTTTGAGCTGTCAATGGTATTAGAGCTGAGAGTAAATAAAACTGGCTCGATTGTTCATTACTGTAAAGCCATATAAATAGGCAAAGTGTACACTCCAGCTGGTGCAAAGATGAATTGCCTGAACTAAAACTCAACTAACTAACTAATTTTACAACTAATACAGTAATTAAGCCCAATAAATGGTATCATGCTTCACCAGGTGGTCTTCAAAGAATTATGAAAATTATTTAACACTCGAGATTTATAATTGTCCCAGAATTCTGGCATGCAGGCAGGAGTAAGCTGTAATCCCCAAGTTAGGGCTCAGAAAATAATTCATAGGCTACTTGACTATACTGTTAGTCACTTCTATATTGCTCTGGCCTCAAGCACGTATAGGGAGAACATGGTAATGGGCTTTGAATTCAAGGGGCATATGGTCGCTATTGCTTTAGCATGCACGAATGGCCTAATAATAAATTGAAAAGAGAAAAGAACATTTAAAATGACCTAAACTTTTAATAGCTTTCAGTTGAATGGATCATTCTTAAAAATTTGATGTGCTAAATGATTGGTTTTGGAGAGCCAAATCTCTGAGTTTAATAGCTGATTTCTTGGACTATGGCCGGAAGAAAGTTTTATCTTACAAATCATTCCGTGCTGACCACTCAATTTTTGTTTATATATTATATATGGGTGCATTTTTCTAGATAGTGTTGCAATTCATATTTAGAAGAGTTACCTTGCCTCCATGGAGTTATCAATGTGATCATGTATTGCTTGTGCCTGAAGTATGAATGTTCATCTGTTTGCAGGTGTAGAAATAAAGGGTTAAATTGGTTGATGTTGGATGAATTTTCTGGAGCTCTTAAGCATCGTCATCTCCCTCTCTCCAATCCCATCTCCACACCGCTATTAATCTGAATCAAGGTGTGCTACGTGCATTTTCTTTTTTATCTTCTTGAGACTGCTATTTGGTGATCCTTGCATGCCCTCTTTTTTGAATACCACAAAAAGCTTACCAAACCCAAACCGGTTGCATGTGCCTGTCACTGTGTATAAGGTTTTCATGGACCTACAAAAAAAAAGTGATAGGATTATCTAGTCAGGTCTCGAAAAGAATAAAATGTAAAGCCTGTTAACTGCTTTGAATAAGATTACATATATACTTCTCTTGTGACCTTATAATCTGAGTACTAGGAACATTGCATCACTCTGCTTTCACCAAGTGATTTCATATGTGAAGAGGCTCCCAAGTCGTATGAAATAAAGACCAGCCGCGCTTGTTTTTCTGTTTGATGGAATATTGGAAGAATTCGCAAATGGATATCCCCAAATCCATTGACCACAAAATTGCAGTAAATGGATAGAGAAAGGTTAGTGACCCCTTCAGCCACTTTTTGTTCACATGTAAATGCATTCGTCTGTTTTACTTTTGGGATTTGTGACCTGAAAAAAGGTGGTTTCTGTTTGTCAAAGAACTTTATATTTTACCTGGGTGTTGAGTGTTGCTTCCCGTGCTTCGCCGTCTAAAATAAGTCCTGTGAGTGGGGACTTCTTAGTTTCAAAATAGAGTTACAAAGTGATAAGTTAACCTCCAAATGCAACTACTATATCACCATAAAAATGGTTTATTAATGATTGAACTATGCTCGTGTTGACCTAATTACTATATCACTGATATATCCACAGGAACTTGACAACTTTGAGCATAGTTCAACTAGTTTAGGTATATATTTTCGACCAAAAGGTCAAACATTTGAATTCTCACTCTCACATGTTGAACTAAAAAAAATCTATCTTAAATTCATTAAATGATGATGGTGTGAGCAGGTGAAAGTATAGCGGTCCTATCAAGCACTATTTGGGGTCCAAACCATAGAAGTCTTTTCTGCGTTTAATGAGAAAAGAAATGGGGCTTTGGTTGGTGCAATCAAGGCGACTCGAAAAGTTTGGCTGCACCTTCTTACTTAATTGCCTTGTACTAAAGTGTGAAATCATTTCCACCTTCTCTATCTCATTTCTAGTACTATACTACTATGGATTACTGCTACATTAATCGATGAAATTTAGTTATAGCATAGACCTGAAGATCTATGATTGAAAGAGAAGCTTGGACTATTATTGACAATTTAAACATAGCTTAACTGGTTAAAATATGTATCTTTGACCAAAAAGTCAATGTTTGAATCTGTATATGTTATTGATAAGCTAGGACTATTATTGACAAATTGAAGAAATCCAAGGGCATCCCTGCAAGAATCCTTTTTTGTGATATTCTGTCAACAAACAGCAAAATCTGATCGAAAGTGAACTTCGTGTCGGAGAAAAGAGTAAAGGTATTTAATATTTACCTCTGTCAACCGACTCAACTGGCCCTTTTGCATTATTCTTGCAAAAATAAGCTGAGAATTTTCAACATATGCATCAATACACGATAACATTAAATCAAATGCTGCAATTTTTTTTGGAAGCACTTTCAGTGTCCTCAATTTCCTGTTACTTTTCCTCAAAATTTGTAACAGCAGTGAAAAATTCTACTTTGCTTTCTAAGTTACCCAAATGTGGTATGAGATCTGATTCCCATTACATTTCGTATGAAGATGCAAACATTGTCAATTCTGGTCATGCTGTTCAACTCCCGGTCCAATGTGTTCAAGAGCAGGGATGGACATTAACGGGAGAAAAAGAAAAAAAAAAACCATCAAATTATTGAAGAAAAACCAATAAATTAATGCCGGTTTTTTCGTACTCGACTCTGGCTGGAGACAGCAATAGGACTGATATTTGGAATGGATTGCCCTTCAAAATGGTACCCCCTTCAGCTTAACCTGAGATCTGCAAGGCAATTTAAGTTAAAAGAACATTTTTAGGTATGCAAAAGCACCTTTTTTTTTCTTATTAGTTTAACAAATACGGGTGGAGAGATTCAAACCTGGTCGAGCCCAATTGAATTATGGTCTGGTTGCACGACCCTTTTGTTAAGATTGATGTTTACCGTTCATCCATGCAGTGCTCCACCTCAAGTATCTATAAATTGCTGGACGGGGACAGGAAATTGGGTTAACTCATCTTGTGAGCAAGAGTGCAAGGAAGAATGTGTTCTTGGCTTCACAAAGAGAATTCAACTCCTCTTGTGTGTTTCACAATTCCCACCCACATCAAAGCTTTAATTGCCATCCCCAGCCGCAAATTATTTAAAAGGTGCTCCAATGTTAACATAATTTGTAATTGCATTGAGAATAGAAATGATTCAGAGTCTAGTCAGGTGGGGTTTTCCAAAAGACAACGTAGTACCTAGGAGTTGAAGCACTAGGTGAATGGAAGATTCAAATTCACATTCATCATTAAGTATAATATGCAATTCACGGTGCCTACTACACTAGTAATTGTAAAGTTCAAACTTCAACAACCACAGAGTAATCAATAACCTATATATGATAAAAAGATCTGTTTAGTGAACTTTCAAATAACCTGTGATGAGAAGCACTTAAATCTGAAAATATATTCAAATGAGAAAATTTGCAGAATAACAAATTATACGAACATATGTAACTGACATTCTTCATGTTCCATTATCCAGATGACACAATTAAGAACCAAAAAGGAAAAGCAAATCTTAATTGACGATATTATGGCCTAAAAATTCTACAGCTATGAGTTGATTTAGGCCTTCATAAATCCACCGCCACTGCCTTGCCTTGCCAGAGACTGGCAAAATGAAAGTCCCAAGCACCTTCAAGTCCTTCATTCATCTTGCTCCGCATCTTCTTCTTCGTAGTAATCATCATCTTCAGCCGTAGCGTCTTGGTATTGCTGATACTCAGAAACCAGATCGTTCATATTGCTTTCGGCCTCTGTGAACTCCATCTCATCCATACCCTCCCCTGTGTACCAATGCAAGAAAGCCTTCCTCCTAAACATAGCTGTAAACTGCTCACTAACCCGTCGGAACATCTCCTGGATTGACGTCGAATTACCAATGAAAGTCGATGCCATTTTCAACCCAGTTGGAGGAATGTCACAAACCGTAGATTTCACATTGTTTGGGATCCACTCAACAAAGTATGAAGAGTTCTTGTTCTGTACATTGATCATCTGTTCATCAACTTCCTTGGTGCTCATCTTACCCCTAAACATAGCAGAGGCAGTAAGATAGCGACCATGTCGAGGATCAGCAGCACACATCATGTTCTTAGCATCCCACATTTGCTGAGTGAGCTCGGGTACTGTAAGAGCTCTGTATTGCTGAGATCCACGGGAAGTGAGGGGAGCAAAACCCACCATGAAAAAGTGGAGACGAGGGAATGGGATGAGATTGACGGCAAGCTTCCTGAGATCTGAGTTAAGCTGTCCCGGGAATCGCAAACAGCAGGTTACACCGGACATTGTTGCAGATATCAGATGGTTAAGGTCACCGACTGCCCAAGAACACAGGAAACTATTAGAGAATGTTCTATAAGAAAAAAGAAAAACTAAAGATCTAAGATCTATGATTGCAGAAACATACAGCTTGGGGTGGAGAGCTTCAGGGTACGGAAGCAAATATCGTAGAGAGCTTCGTTATCAAGTACCATACACTCGTCGGCGTTTTCAACAAGTTGATGAACAGAGAGGGTTGCGTTGTAAGGCTCAACAACAGTATCAGAAACTTTAGGAGATGGGAAAACGGAGAAGGTAAGCATCATTCTATCAGGGTATTCCTCTCTGATCTTGGAAATCAGGAGAGTTCCCATTCCAGATCCAGTCCCTCCTCCCAAAGAATGGCACACTTGAAACCCTACAAATCGGATCCAAACCATCTTGAGCAACACAACACATACAAGAACCCTAAGAGGGAAACAAAACCCAAAAGAGTCGGTTAACTAAAAGTACCTTGCAAACAGTCACAGTTCTCAGCCTCCTTACGAACAACATCAAGAACGGAATCAATAAGCTCAGCACCTTCGGTATAATGTCCTTTAGCCCAGTTATTTCCGGCACCAGACTGACCAAACACAAAGTTATCAGGTCTGAAAACCTGACCGTAAGGTCCAGATCTGATACTATCCATAACACCAGGCTCAAGATCCATAAGCACGGCGCGAGGAACAAATCTCCCGCAACTGGCTTCGTTATAGTAGACATTAATCCGGTCAAGTTGAAGATCGGAATTACCAGTGTACTTACCGATGGAGTCGATGCCGTGCTCCGCACAAACCACCTCCCAAAACTTGGCACCGATCTGGTTGCCGCATTGGCCTCCTTGGATGTGAAGAATCTCACGCATTTTTACAAGAAATGGAGACTGAAAATTGAAAAACCAGAGAAAAGTTTCAGGAAACCCTAGAGAGAGACAGAGAGAGAGAGAGAGAGATAAGGAAATGGGAGAGAGATGAAGTTAAAAGGAAAAGTGGGGACGGAGGGATCTTTATAGAAATAAAAGGAAATAACGGTTAAAATTTTATTTAGGGAATTTGAAAGAAATGAGCGGGAAAGAAGTTAGGGTTTGGAAAAATGAGTGTAAAGAGATCCACGTGCTCCAACGGCGTTTGGTAAAAGTAACGGTCCGCCGTTACGCCGTTGGCATGTCTTCAAATTTTGAAAAAATATCTGGAAACAGCTGGACTCCACCGATAGAAATGTGACATATTTTTTTTTCAAAAAAAAATTATATAATTTAGGAAATTGACAGAGAAAAATTGGTAATATTTTAAAGGCGCGCCCCGCTGCCCGTAGCCCCACACCATTCAAATTTTCTTTTGACGTTTTCTGCTCCTTTTTTCCACCTGATTTTGAGTTGGAAAATATGTTTTCCTTAATTTTTGAAATTAATAATATATAGGAATATTTTTTTTAATAAAAAATATAATTATGATGTGTTATTTTATTTAACGCCCGGCACAACCAAACGATTCCTTAAAACACTTTTTAACAACCTTATCACACAAAAAAACACTATTAACAAATCTTGTTTAGTCATGAACTATTCTATTTATATACAAATTACAAATTTGGTGTGTTGCAGATTTGCGGTTGAACGGTAAATCTGGTTCGAGAATTATTCTTTATAAAAAAATTATTTACTTAAAATATGATGTGTAAAATTGCAAATGCTTTAATTGTTAAAAAAAACCCACGATTGTAATGTGATAAAGTTATTCTATCAGTATATTAAATTCATTGTAAGAAATGTAATTTTTAAAAACATATGTTTGAAACACAACAATTAGAACACTGTTTAAAAAATACAACAAATAGAACAAATAGATTAATCAATTTTGAACACTTAAGAAAAAAAAAATCAAAAGTTTCTGCTTTATGTTCCATGATTTTTTCTTATCTCAAGCGAAATTATACAGAGAATGAGTACGAAAACATATAAAATTTAGATGCATTGAGGACAAAATGAGCATAGCTCAATTGACAATAAGCTTGTACTATCAATTTCGAGGTCAAATGTTTGATTCTCCCACCCCACATATTCTAAAAAAAAAAAAAAAAAAATGGGTGCATTGAGTTGTGATACTAATGTTTTGTATCTGGAATTTTATAAACATGAGATTTGCATAAACTATATTTTATTTGTAGTGTATATCTATGTCTAAAATAAATACGTTAATATAAAAGGAGAATTATATCATTTCAGATTTATAATTTTTTTTGAGAAAACTTATTTTTCTGTTTTTTTTTTTTTGAAAACTGTGTTTTTTTAGCATAATTATTTTGTGTTTTTCTATCTAAAGAAATGTGAATTGAGAGATCCAACCTCAACTTATATAACTCATTACTAATTTATCTATTTATTTTTTAGTACATATAACTAAAAACAAAACAAAATAGGGAACTGGCAGGAAAAAGGAAACCAAAATAATATACATTTGGCAGCAAACAGAAACAAAGAGTGCAATCGATAAGCAATTGTTTGAATGTTCAATCACAAAATCGCAGCAACATGCACCAGCCATAAAAAAAAGCAGAGCCATCTTAAAATGGCAGCAAAACTCATCAGCCATTAAAAATCACAGCCAGCTTCTTCAAGTGGCAGCAAGAACCATCAGCCATCCAAAAGCACAGCAGATTCAAATGGTGGATGTGAAGTGGGTGGAGAAAAGAAGAGGTTCTGGCGAAAAAAGTCAAGTTTCAATCACAAACGGCAACAAATCCCATCAGCCACCCAACGGGCAAAAAGTTGAAAACTGATGTTCTGAAATCGAACCTATCCTTGAACTATACTGTGAAAACAACGCTGTTGGATCTCAGAAATCAATAATCTCATCAACTCCATATAGGAACTTACAGATAGATAACGCAGTTTTCCATTAACATCATTGATCCAAGGGCTGCATTAATAAACGCATATAACCAATAAACCAAACAAACAAACATTCCCAAATCTCTGAGAAATGCAATCAAACTCAGGCAGAAACAGATCAACCAGCCAAAATTACAGAAAATCGATTAAGCAAACAGATCTCAGAGATTATCCGTTTATCTTCAATTCCTAGAAGGAAATTGCAGATAGATAACGCAGATTTGTAATCAAAACAAAAAACAGTGCCTGATTTACAAAATCGTAAACTAATGACTCTTCTAAGGAACAAAAGCATCTGAGGAACAATATTCCCCATGAGTTTCTTCACAGTAAATCAAAGTGCAAGGATAGCAATGAGATTGTTTCATCATCGATGCTACCGGAAAACATAAGATTAATGGCCAAACGAGTAGTAAAATAAAGAGGAGAAGAAATAGAAGTATCTTATAAGGAAGAGACATAGCCGACTAGTCGGAAAAGAAACGTCGCCGACGGCCGAGCGGTTTTGCAGAGATTACTTGCTTTGAACGTTTGAATCCTTTCCTCTTTGTTTAAATTATAAAAAAAAATATAAAATAAATTTATGTATTAGCATGCTAATATGTATTGGAGGCTTGATATGTTGGTTGAGGCAATAGAAGTAACTAAACAACAATGAACATAAAAGTTTACCAACAATAACTCACGATACTCATATCGTTTTGGCTGCACACCTTTAAACCGTAAAATGTGGAGTGAAATCATAATTTTTAATTTCTCTTTACATCTAACATAATAAAATCATACACAACATTCTACCGGTCTTACTAGCCTTGAATAATTGAACATAAGAGAGACTCGCAAAACTTGGCAGTGGGAACTGGGATCTGTTCTTCAAAGTTTATTCACCTAAAATGAAATCAACTGATAAACTCAAATCCAAAAACCAGATTCATTCAACCCTTTAAAAAAATAAAAAAGAATACGAAACTGAAAAAAATAAAGCAACTGATTATAAAAAATTCCATTACTTACACAAGAAAGCTCGAAGATCTGCCTCGTGGATAAATAAAAACCACAAATACCTCCTCAAACTTCCGCCACTTATTCCATGGCTGAACTTCCCAATTCCAACCCTTTCTCCAAGCAACCGCCCTTCTTCTCAACGTATAAATCAGCAATCCCTAAACTCTCTTCACTATCGACATCTAAGTTTTCCCAAACATGGGTTTGATTTTCGGAAAGATCAGTGTCGAAACCCCCAAGTACGAGCTGATTCAATCCACTAACGACTACGAAATCCGCAAATACGAGCCATCGGTGGTGGCCGAAGTCACCTACGATCCGACCCAGTTCAGAGGCAACAGAGACGGGGGCTTCACTTTACTAGCCAAATACATCGGCGCCATCGGCGAGCCACAGAACCTCAAGTCCGAGAAAGTGGCCATGACGGCGCCGGTGATCACCAAATCGGAAAAGATTCCGATGACAGCTCCAGTGGTAACGGCTGGCGGCAGCGGCGAAGGGAAGCCGGTGACGATGCAGTTTGTGCTACCTAGCAAGTACAAGAAGGCCGAGGAGGCCCCTAAACCGGCGGATGAAAGTGTTGTAATAAAGGAAGAAGGGGAGAAAAAACTCGCTGTCGTCAGTTTCAGTGGGATTGCGACGGAGGGAGTGGTGGCGGAGAAGGTGGAGAATCTGAAGAAAAGCTTGGAGAAAGATGGGTACAAGGTGATTGGGGATTTTGTGTTGGCAAGATATAACCCACCATGGACATTGCCTTCTCTGAGAACCAATGAAGTCATGATTCCAGTAGAGTGATCTGCAGTGTTTTAAGCTTTGTGTGTATATTGTACATGTTTAGCCATGGAATTGCTGTATTAGTTTCATCTATTGGTTGTTCTGTTTTGAATAATACCATAACGTAAGATTACTGGATTACTTTGAACTTCTATGTCAGACACGGAACATTTTTATCAGTTTCTATTATTTAAACGAAAGTTTTTTTCAGGTCACTGAATATCATGGATGATTCTTCCCTATGAGTATGTGTTTGAAGAGATGATTGATCTGTAAGCTTAAAGAACACAACACAGAAAGTGGGTTGAGAACGAAAATGCAAGCTAAAATCAAGGGCAAACAAACATATTACCAGTTAATGATTGGTTTCATACAAGTGATTAGGAAATGCTTGAATATACAATAATTTACAGGGATCTCTTTCACTTTATATACTGAAATCAGCCAGAGAAGAGCTTGATGATGATGATGATGATGTTGAAAAGAATGAGTGGGAGTCTCAAGAATTGGCAAGCATGGATGAGTCCTATTACCTGCCCTTTGAGTGTGTTTCTTCTTTCTCTCGGTATCTCTGCCAATGTCCATCCTCTCCGAGCAAGGAAACGATCCTCGTTTAGAATTGCAAAGGCGTTTGCGAACAGAAGAAGCCCTTCTAAAAAGGTCCAAAATCCCATATCTGCATGTTCAAAAAGGTGAAAACTTCACAACAGAAAAAACAAAGGGGGTTTCAGGTTTTGCAATATTGGACGAAATCGTGAAAGAAATCTTATGATCTTCGATTATACGTTACAAATTTTGGAACCCAGAAAGAAGAAAGAAGAAAGGGAGATAGAAGAGAACCGTTAAAGGTTCTGTAATGAAACTTGAGGTAATTCATGAAGAGAAATCGGAACTGAACATAATCAAATAGAGCTTCTTGTTTTCTCACCTTTCTTTTGACGAATTCTGAGCGAGCGAGACAGGGGTTTCAGCTTTTGAGAACAGAGGTGGAAGATTAATGGAGCTCGTTTTACATTTAATCAGACCAGCTGTTGATTTAAGTGGAAGAAAGGAATTGAAGGCGATGATCGCTTTAATCGAGCGGTTGACAGATTTTCAGATGAAGAAGTGTGATTATAGCCGTCGGATGAACTTCAAGCCACCTTGATAACTCTGACAGTTCTCCATTCTATTTAACAAGAAAAAGACAGCCAACTCGCCAGCAACTCTGTTTTGGGGTTTTGGGTTTGAAGATAATATAAAAATATGGATAAACCCTAAAATCGAAGCACCCATGGCTTCGTTTCAGCTCCTTCCTGCAACCTTTTCTCTTCCCCATCTTCAATTTTCCCGTTTTCTTCCTTTCTACCCATCAAATTGCAGAGCTAAAATTCTGATTTTCAACTCAAGTTATTTGCAGAACTCGTGTAAATCCCTGAAACTAAACCCACCAACAGCTTCCGTAAATGGCGACAGCCCCACTCGCCGAGGGAGAAAAAAGGGGACCAAATCTCCATCTTCTTCTACAACTACAACTCAAAAGAAAACAAAGCGCACTAAGAAAACCCTAATAATCGAAGACGAAACCACAGAAGGGAACCCATTTGATCAAGTCTCAGAAGACGAAGACGAGCCAATCGATTCAATGGCAGAAAATTACGACGACGGAATGGACTTCCCATACGAAGATCCACCACTGATTTGCTGCTTTGGCGCCGCACAGAAAGAATTTGTGCCCTCAATTCGTTTACACGATAACCAGATGCATTCTGATAAGTACTCGGAATGGAAAATGCTTCAATGGGATCCACCGGAGTTTGCTAGGGCACCGGGCGGATCGCCTTCGAATGTCGCTATATCTCACGTCAGGCTCGGCGGACGAGCTGCGTTTATGGGAAAAGTTGGGAAGGACGATTTTGGGGACGAGCTCGTGTTGATGATGAACAAAGAGAAGGTACAGACACGAGCGGTGAAGTTTGATTTGAATTCTAGAACGGCCTGTACTTACATGAAGATCAAATTTGAAGACGGAAAGTTGAAGATGGAAACGGTGAAAGAACCAGCCGAGGATTCTCTGCTTAGCTCTGAACTGAACCTTGCAGTGCTTAAAGAGGTAAAATCGCCATTCACTCAAACTGTTGTTTCATTGTTTCTGTTTAGAGATTTCTTGAAAAGAGAAGAGAAATTGTGTTTGTTTCATTGCAGGCAAGGATTTTCCATTTCAACTCAGAAGCTTTGATGTCCTCTGCAATGGAAGCAACGCTCTTCAAGGCTATCCAATTATCCAAGAAGTTTGGAGGGCTCATCTTCTTCGATTTAAATTTGCCGTTGCCTTTGTGGAGATCAAGCTACGAAACTCGAGAATACATCAAGAAAGCCTGGAATGAAGCTGACATTATTGAGGTTTCAAGGCAAGAATTGGAGTTCCTGTTAGATGAAGAATACTATGAAAAGAAAAGAAACTACAGGCCTCAATACTATGCTCAAACTATTGAACAAACCAAGAATCGGCGAGACTATTACCATTACACGCCGGAGGAGATATCGCCCTTGTGGCACAATCGCCTCAAGTTGTTGTTTGTGACGGATGGAACGCTGCGGATTCATTACTATTCTCCTTCGTTTCACGGCGTGGTGATCGGTACAGAAGATGTGCTCATCACACCATTCACCTGCGACAGAACTGGTTCTGGTGATGCTGTTGTGGCTGGGATCATGAGAAAGCTGACTACTTTTCCAGAGATGTTTGAAAACCAAGATGTTTTGGAAAGGCAGATTCGATTCGCAATCGCGGCCGGGATTATTTCTCAATGGACAATTGGTGCAGTGAGAGGATTTCCTACTGAAAGTGCAGCACAGAATCTGAAAGAGCAGGTTTATGTACCATCAATGTGGTAGGATACAATATCCCTTTCAAAAGAACCAAGTGTATTGGACTTGCTTTTTTCTCAGTTTTGAGTTATAGAACAATCCATTGAATGTATAGTGATTTATTCTTCTCTAATGTCAGTTTTTTTCTCAATCAAAAGTTAGCAAGTAGTTTAGGAGAGACACGATATATTGCTCAGACTTTGACTAGACATTTAGAGTAAAATGAACAAAAATGTGAGAATCATGGAAGAAATGGCAATTGACCTTTTCTTTTCCAATATGTTTACATTATGAATCAAGGGCGGATGACAATAAAGCAAAGGATAACGAATGTAAAGAATAACTTTTTCTCCAGTATTGACAGGGAAGCTGTCTGTATAAAAGTATCCTGATTTACTGTCAAAAAGAAAAACTACATCTGAACTCTCTAACTCGCCTACCACAATCCTATTCTCCATCAATTTACCTAAAAATAGGTGAAAATTTTGCACTTCTGCTTTTGAAGCTAAAGGAAGCTAGCAAAACATCGGTATAATCCATCTGGATATATATTGAACTAGTGGCTCGGAATATGGCAATCAAATTTGAGGAGCCATAACAGATGTGGTGCCTTGGAGCGATGGGCAGATATGATCAATTTAGCAGAAGACGCGACATGTTTGTAGTAAAATTATAATTCTATCTCTGCAATGAAGCCTGACGACTTCGTTTGTTTTCATTTGTTAGTTTCAATGTTTGATTCCGAGGCTTGTTGCAAAGACAGCCAGGGTAACGATTAGCATAAAAATTCTCCTCTAGTCTTGGTGTCTCTCCAGCTTGTCTGAAATATGGAGCACCAAGCCTGTCTTTATGCAACTTCTTCACTTCTTTAGAGAATTCTTCCCAAGAGATGGCCTCCTCCTCCAAGTGATCAATCAACCTAACTAAATTTTGCCTGAAAAATGGTGGGATATTGATATTTAGACTCCGGAGTCACAAACCAACAGACAAAGATAATAGTGTCGTTTGAAAGGCTCTGTGAGAAGAGAACAAACTTGTCTGGATTTATAGTTTTTCTGAATCCTTCAAACCTCCTATAGCCCTGCACTGCTTTAGCCATGTTTCCATCATAGGTATAAATAAAGACATCGCTCTCCACTGCCACGATAAAATCCAAGGCAGCCATTCGATTCTGGTATGGCTTAAATGGCTCCAATTCCTCCTCTGTTGCGAGAGTTGAATGCGAAAAGACGCAGGGGTATTCCGATCGAAAGGTGTCCATACTATCGCTGCCATAAATCTCCCCGGCGACTATGTAGATTTTTGTTGTGGAAGGGATCCCAAGGCTTTAAGTAACATGGCTGCCTCCACATTGGGCATCCCCTAGAAGTCTCTTTTCTTTTGCATCTATCTCTTTCTCCTTCCAATGCTTGACATTGTATCTCATAACTTTGAGCTCCTCCTCTTCCTCTGCTGTCAGGTTGTGGCTGCAGCCAGTGAATGCAAGCATATCTTTCTCATACCTGAAATCAACATTTGCATAGTTTGGTTTCTCTGTATGCAAATCAAATAACACTGCAAGTACTTAAACACAGGTCTTGAGAGTACCTCAAATGGAGAGCAATATATGGTTCATCATCCTTTCTTAATCTATCACTTCCCAAGCTCCTCAATCTTCTGGGTGAACGGTAGAGCCTCGTAATTGGCACGGCATCGAAGCTTCTGAATGTAAGATGGCAAGCCATTATTGGTGATTCGAGAATTGAAAGATCCAACCTCAACTTATATAACTCCTTACTAATTTATTTATTTATTAGTAATGGTTATTGAACCCAACCTTAGTTTTCCAAGTCATAGAACCTACCTCCTAAATTAGACTTTTAGTATAAGCCACGAAACATATCAAACCAAAAAACAGAACAAAATAGGGAAATGACAGGAAAAAAACCGAAATAATATACATTTGGCAGCAAACAGAAACAAATAATGCAATCGATAAGCAATTGTTTGAATGTTCAATCACAAAATCGCAGCAATGTGCTCCAGCCATCAAAAAGTAGAGCCATCTTAAAATGGCAGCTAAACTCATCAGCCATTAAAAGTCACAGCCAGCTTCTTCAAGTGGCAACAAAAACCATCAGCCATCCAAAAGCACAGCAGCTTCAAATGGCTACCTATTGACAGTGGTGGATGTGAAATGGGTGGAGAAAAGAAAAGGTTCTGGCGAAAAAAGTCAAGTTTCAATCACAAATGGCAACAAATCCCATCAGCCACCCAACGGGCAAAAAGTTAAAAACTGATGCCTGAAATCAAACCTATCCTTGAACCATACTGTGAAAACAACGCAGTTGGATCTCAGAAATCAATTATCTCATCAACTCCATATAGGAACTTACAGATAGATAACGCAGTTTTCCATTAACATCATTGATCCAAGGACTGCATTAATGAACTCATATAACCAATAAACCAAACAAACAAAAATTCCCAAATCTCTGAGAAATGCAATACAACTCAGGCAGAAACAGATCAACCAGCCAAAATTTCAGAAAATCGATTAAGCAAACAGATCTCAGACATTATCCGTTTCTCTTCAATTCCTAGAAGGAAAATGCAGATAGATAACGCAGATTTGTAATCACATCATTGATCCATATACCAAGTGAGAAAAAAACAAAAAACAGTGCCTGAGTTACAAAATCGTAAACTAATGAATCTTCTAAGGAACAAAAGCATCTCAGGAACAATATTCCCCATGAGTTTCTTCACAGTAAATCAAAGTGCAAGGATAACAATGAGATTGTTTCATCATCGATGCTACCGGAAAACATAAGATTAAAGGCCAGACGAGCAGTAAAATAAAGAGTAGAAGAAATAGAAGTATCTTATAAGGAAGAGACATAGCCGACTAGTCGGAAAAGAAACGTCGCCGACGGCGGAGCGGTTTCGCAGAGAGAATGGCGATGGGCGGTGTAAGGAAACCAACCCAAACGCTGTTTTCTGAAGAGATGATCGATGAAAGCAAGCATTACATAAGCTACCACAGGGTTAGGGGTGTAATTTTCCGCTTGGGGATTGGGATTTAGGGTTTTTTTTTGACGACGATGATTTTGAATTTTTTTAATTATTTTCTTAAAGATTTATCCAAAACAAATCAACTTGATTAATTAAATTTGGTGCAAAAATCAATTTATACCCCTCAACTTTCAGGGTTTTATTAATAAAAACTATAAACTAATAATTGTATCAATTTAAATTCTAAACTTTCGGAAGTATATTAATTTACACTCTTTGGTTCATTTGAAAAATGTTAATTTACACGTGTGCAAACTTATAATTATTTTAAGGAAAAAAAATCAAATTTGACCATAAACTTGGCAAGTTGTTTCAATTTTAACCTTGAACTTTCAATTTCATCAATTTAAACCTCAAATTTGGCGAAATGTATCAGTTTTAACCATAAACTTTCAATTTCATCAATTTAAACCTTAACTTGAATAAGTGTATTAATTTACACCATCGGTTAAGTTTCTGTTTTAATCACCATTAGAAAAGTTTCCCACATATGTCCAAAACCACGTGTTGCTCTATGATATGTACTTGTTTGTTATTTTTTAAACAAATTTACCAAAAAATAATTAAATCATTTTTGATCTGGTCGCCACCATCATGAAAATCACGAACTCTACTCTCGAAAGTAGGACCCACACAATAACAAATGGACTCTTGTGTTCTCCTTTCCTTTGGTGTTGACCAACGACGACGAGTGTGAAGAAAATCCAGGCGGTGATGTCATTGAAGGCAGCAACGACCATGGCGATTTTCGTCGACTTTGGTGGTGAAGAGTTTGAGTTCGAATAAAATGCGGGAGAGAACAAATAAGGCAGTGGTAGACAGAGTGACGCTCATAAGTACAATGAAACTGGTCGTAGCTGACCTTGTCAGCCCCATCGATAGTCTTACAGAAGATTAAAGTAACATCGATGCTGGAGAGGAAGGGGATAAAGATTCCGACGAGGGTGATCCTCAAAGCCCTACGTCTGTTGTGGCCGATGAATGACAAATCGAGCTCAAGACCAACGATAAATTTTTTATAAAAAAATCAATATTGGGTACCGATTCAAGAATAGGAGTACTCCATTGAGGAAAAATATGGTGCAAATAAGCTTTGTTTCTACTAAAAACCGATGGATCGAGTAGAATCCTGCTTTACAATTGAAAAACCCTCAATTAATGAAATGAAAAAAGTAGCAGAATCAGATATGTGATAAGCCTTAGAATTAAAGCTTATTTAACTCCCAATTGCTTAAAATATTATTGTTTTGACTTAAGACCATTTGAAAATAGTTGAAAAATTGCTTCAATTTAAGAAAGAAATAAATATGATGGCATTTGGGATAGAGTTCTAAATAAATTAATCTTGTTTGCAGGAAATATGGAAATTACAAAATCAAATTGCAAAATCATGATTCTGCAATCTAGAGCAGCAGATTTGGGAATGTGGAAATTGCAAAATCGTGATCATGCAATTTGGAGCAGTAGAAAAGTTCAAAAAAGGAAAAAAAAAATCTACATTTAACCCATTCCAAAAATCTTCAATCACAACATGATTTGGAGGATTTTGAGCACGAAATTTGGGCATTCTTCAACCCTAATGAAGGTCTATAAAGGGGGAAGAAGAAGAGGAGCTAAGGAATTTGTTTTTGGAGGCGTTTTTAGGAGTCAAATCGTGGGTTTTATTTTTCAACGTCAATACTTTATTTTTCTTTTCTGCATTTTTTTGTTCTCTGTTTTTATATTTTTTCAATTTCATTTCTGAATTAACGAGAGCTACTGTAAGTTTATTTCCTGTTCTTCTTTCGATTTATCCAATCAATTCAAGTGAAGAAATTGAATTCGGGTTTCAATTTAAGTACTCTATTTTTCTGCAGAAATTTTGCTCTATTTTTTGGCCGAGAACTTCAGTTTCTGTCTTACTTTTCTTATTTTTCTTCTTGTATTACCAAGAATCGTTGGCAGTACACATTTGTTCTTCATTCGAAATCTATTTCGCATTAAGTTTTTGGTTTTAATCTAGCCTTTGTTTGCGACTTTATTTATTTATTTATTTTTTCTATTTCTGCTTTATAACAGTTTCAACAATCATTGGTATATTTAAAATTCTATTAGGTCCAAAGGTTGAAGGAAGAATATTGAAATTCCTACTGAAGCTTTTGATTTTCTCTTTTTGACTTAAATTGAGAGTTTTAGACTTCTTTGAGATTAAGTGTCCAAATTTGCTTAAGCTTACTGTCATAGTTGTTCCAATATTACTTAGGATGCAAATTTGTATTAATTAGCAAGTTACTAAATTTTTCAATATGAACTTTTCCCCAAAAATTAGTTGTAAGATTTTTATCTTTAATAAGAGCTAAACTTCTTAGGGGGTTTAAGGATGTGAATTTCCTAAGAAGTAAATGTAGCCAAAATTTCAATAAAAACCAAGCCTACATCTCAATCGTTTGCTTGTGTTGAATAAAATTCCGTTGAGATCCTAGATTGATCAACTAGGGTATCAACTCAAGCTTAGATCTAATATCGACGGGGTTAGTGATAAGTGGATTTCGCACAAGTGATGGAGAAAAAGAGCTTAGACATAAGCCAATCCTTACCCTAGACATAGGGATTAAGGACTCCAAAGCCCATAAAATTGTTGAGCCGAATTAATCTAAGATAGAGGAACTATAGACATATAAGTCACTCACTTAGCCTCCTAAAAACCTAAATTCAAGGTGAATAGGAGAAGTAATTTTGGTTTACAATTGAGTGTGGAGTAAGTTGGAATTGCAATTTTGGCTTGCATTTACAACTTAGGGCAATGACATTCTTGAGCCTCATCTTTATCTAAATATCTTTTGAAATTTTTAGTTTGCTATCTCATTATTGTCATTTCTCGATTTTGCAATCCTTATCAATTTAGTATTGCAATTTCTTGATTCTGCAATCAGATTCTGCAATTTTTCCAACACACCACCCCAACTTTATTTTTGCAATTTTAATTTTCAAGTTGCAATTCCCTTACACTTTGCTTACAATATTTTGTTACACCGTTCCCTTGGGATTCGATACTTGGTACTCACATACCATTTTATATTACTTCGATCACGTGCGCTTGCGTGTACACTGATCAATATGATAAGAAGTAGATAAAAAACCATGCTCTGAAATTGAAAAACATTATGACGAGTTTACTCCAATTTTCTTCATTTTTTTTAAATAAAAAATACGCATGTGGTATAGAGCAACACGTGACTTTGGACATGTGTGGGAAACCTTTCTAACGGAGATTAAAATGGAAACTTAACCGAAGGTGTAAATTGATACACTTATTCAAGTTTGAGGTTTAAATTGATGAAATTGAAAGTGTATGGTTAAAATTGATACAACCTGTTAAGTTTGAGGTTTAAATTGATGAAATTGAAAGTTCAAGGTTAAAATTGATACAACCTGCCAAGTTTAGGGTCAAAAATGATTTTTTCGCTTATTTTAATTCAACTAAACTATCATAAGTGAATCAATTTAGGCTTTCAATTTGAAAATCATCAATTCTCACATACATGTAGACCTGTTAAAAAATCTAAACCCTTCATTTGAAAATCGTCAATTATTTGAAATAAATAGTCACTTATGAAAATTTAGGAGTTTAATTGATATAATTATAAGTTTGCAAAGTGTAAGCTAACTTTTTCAAATAGAATCTTATAGAGGGGTGTAAATTGATACACTTGTGAAGATTTAGAGTTTAAATTGATACAATAGTTTATGGTTTTTATTGATACAACTCACAAAGTTTAGGGGTATAAATTGATTTTTGCCCTTAAATTTATTTACTAACATTTTATTTTACTTCTTCTCAAAAAAATAATTAATTAATTTTTATTTCTACCATTGTCAAGGTGGATCAAATTTCACCATAAATTTTGGATTTCATCAAATTATACCTTAAACGGTAAGCGTTACAATTTTTATCTTTTATTCAATTTTTACTAATTCACCGATTAATTTTACAAAAAAAAAAAAAAAAAAAAAAAGTGAAAATCTAAAAGTGATGAATATTAGTTTCTATTGAATAGAATAATTGTCTATTCTTTCTCTCTTAGTTACAAAAATAGTTACAAGAGACCTTTCTTAAGTAGAAGAAAAGGCCTAATACAAAAAAGGAAAAAACTTACAAGAGTAATTACAATATAATTACAGTTAATAAATCTAATTAAGAAAAATATCAATAATATAAACCAACACTCTCCCTCAAGCTGGTATGAAAATATCTTCCATTGAACTTGTCAAATTGTAGCTTTGGAAGTCCCTTAGTAAGCACATCAACAATTTGCTCGGTTGTAGGAAGATAGGGAATACATATCACTCCAGTGTCAATCTTCTCCTTTATAAAGTGTTTATCAACTTCGATATGTTTTGTCCTATCATGAAGGACTGGATTATGAGCTATGGAGATGGCTGCCTTATTGTCATAGTAAACATGCATAGGCACCATCTGAACGAATTTCAATTCTTCCAGTAGTCTTTTTATCCAAATATCTTCACAAATGCCATGAGCTAAAGCCCTGAATTCTGCTTCAGCATTACTTCTGGCTACCACACTTTGTTTTTTACTTTGCCAGGTAACTAGATTGCCTCCAACAAAGGAGCAATAACCAGAAGTAGATCTTCTATCTATATGCTACCTGCCCAATCAGCATCAATGTAAAATTCAACATGTAAGTGATCATGTTTTTTAAACAGTATGCCTTTTCCTGGAGATCCTTTCAAATATCTTAGGATCTTGTAAACTGCCTCAAAGTGAGTTGGCCCTGGAGCATGCATAAATTGGCTTACCATACTAACTGCAAAGGCAATATCAGGGAGAGTGTGAGATAAGTAAATAGGAGTTTCTGCTGTCCTACAACCAAGTAAGCCTGTCTCTTCAAGCAAATCAATAATATATTTCCTTTGATTGACAAGGATACCCTTTTTTGATCTGGCAGATTCCATTCCTAGGAAATACTTCAAAATTCCCAAGTCTTTGATTTGGAATTCATTTGCTATTTTTTTCTTCACACTATTCAGTCCAGCCTCATCATTACCTATAAGAATGATATCATCAACATACACTATTAAAACAACCATCTTGTCATTTCTAGTGTGTTTATGTACCATCAATATGGTAGGATACAATATCCCTTTCAAAAGAACCAAGTGTATTGGGTTTGCTTTTTTCTCAGTTTTGAGTTATAGAACAATCCATTGAATGTATGGTGATTCATTCTTCTCTAATGTCAATCCTTTTTTCTCAAGTCAGAAGTTAGCAAGTAGTTTAGAAGAGACAAAAGATTGCTCAGACTTTGACTAGACATTAGAGTTTAAGGTGGTATTAAAATGAACAAAAAAGTGAGAATCAGGGAAGAAATGGCAATTGACCTTTTCTTTTCCAAATGTTTACATTATGAATCAAGGGAGGATGATAATAAAGCAAAGAATAACGAATGTAAAGAATAATTTTTTCTCCACTATTGATAGGGAAGCTATCTGTATAAAACTATCCTGATTTACTGTCAAAAAGAAAAACTACATCTGAACTGTCTCTAACTTGCCTACCATAATCCTATTCTCCATCAATTTGCCTAAAAAAAGTTGAAAATTTTGCACTTCTTCTTTTGAAGCTAAAAGGAAGCTTACAAAACCTCAGTATAATCCATCAGGATATATATCGAACTCGTGGCTTGGAAAATGGCTGTCAAATTTGAGGAGCCATAACAGCCATGGTGTCCTGGAGCAATGGGCAGATATGATCAATTTTGCGGAAGAAGCAACAGGTTTGTAGTAAAATTATATTTCTATCTCTGCAATGAAGCCTGAAGACTTCGTTTGTTTTCATTTGTTAGTTTCAATGTTTGATTCTGAGGCTTGTTGCAAAGACAGCCAGGGTAAGGATTAGCATAAAAATTCTCCTCCAGTCTTGGAGTCTCTCCGGCTTGTCTGAAATATGGAGCACCAAGCCTGTCTTTATGCAACTCTTTCACTTCTTTGGAGAATGCTTCCCAAGAGATGGCCTCCTCCTCCAAGTGATCAATCAACCTGACTAGATTTTGCCTGAAAAATGGTGGGATATTGATATTTAGACTCAGTAGTCACAAATCAACAGACAAAGATAATAGTGTCTTTTGAAAGGCTCTGTGAGAAGAGAACAAACCTGTCTGGATTTATAGTCTTTTTGAATCCTTCAAACCTCCTATGGCCCTGCACTGCTTTAGCCATGTTTCCATCATAGGTATAAACAAAGACATCGCTCTCTACTGCCACGATATAATCCAAGGCAGCCATTCGATTCTGGTATGGCTTAAATGGCTCCAATTCCTCCTCTGTTGCGAGAGTTGAATGTGAAAAGACGCTGGGGTATTCCAATCGAAAGGCGTCCATACTATCGCTGCCATAAATCTCCCCAGCGACGATGTAGATTTTTGTTGTGGAAGGGTATCCCAAGGCTTTAAGCAACATGGCTGCCTCCATGGGGGTCATTGGGCATCCCCCTAGAAGTCTCTTTTCTTTTGCATCTATCTCTTTCTCCTTCCAATGCTTGACATTGTATCTCATAACTTTGAGCTCCTCCTCTTCCTCTGCTGTCAGGTTGTGGCTGCAGCCAGTGAATGCAAGCATATCTTTCTCATACCTGAAATCAACATTTGCATAGTTTGGTTACTCTGTATGCAAATCAAATAACACTGCAAGTACTTGAACACAGGTTTTGAGAGTACCTCAGATGGAGAGCAATATATGGTTCATCATCCTTTCTTAATCTATCAACTAATATCTTCCCCAGCTCCTCAATCTCCTGGGTGAACCGTAGAGCCTCATAATTGGCACGACATCGGAGCTTCTGAATGTAAGATGGCAAACCATTATTGGTGATTCGAGAATCGGTATGGGTGAGCATTAACACTTTGTGTCGCTTTAACAAATGTAGCATCTCTCCTCGGTAATAACTAGCCTGCATTTAAACAGACTGTGAGAAATAACATCCAACTAGTAGGCAAAAAACAACATCAAAGAAACGTGATTCATATCTAAAATTGATGTTTTCTTTAACCTTAGACCAGGAAACCGGAGCCTTGACAAAGGGTGTCACTGATGCCAATCGGCTAGGTAAGTTCTCAACAATTTCAATATCATCTCTTAGAACATCGATGAAGTGCCTCCAATCAAAAATATCTTTAAAATCGCTGCAAAAGCCAAAGTTCACAAGTTATATGCAAAATCATCATCAGCTAGTCAAGACTTCAAGCAAGAATAAACGAAAATCGCAAGCACCTTGGATCTGTCCAGAATGACTCGTGATCAAGGGCAGGAAGAACAAGGGTTGCATTCATAATCTTAGCAACAGCAACCATATCACATATCTGGAAGCAAGTAAATCCACATCCTAGTTAGAAAGATCAATGGCTATGATTCAGCTGACAATTTTAACTCTTGATAAAAACCAGTGAAAACATCTCACCCCTGTTCTCATCTGATTCAGTCCTCCATTGGCATGTACAATAAGATAACCATTTGTTTTACCACGACCTCCTACCGTTTCAAGTTTAGAAATGAGAAATCAACTCAATGGGTTTTAAAATCCTTGCTTTACAGGATGATAAAGAAAATATATTAAACATACTTATTTGATTCCTCGGTCGAGTAATGCACTGATAGAAATTGTCGCTCTTTGGTTTCATCCAAATTTCAGGCATCTGCTAAACATAGTATCAAACAAACAACCTCAATATAATCAAGTGACGAATTCTAACGTTAACTCTTACATGTCCCAACATAAAAGTAAGAACATAGTTACATTAATTGAATCAATTAGTTCAAAGCACAAGAAAATGAAATGGATAGTTAAAAGCAAAACAAAGAATGAATTAAATGTGAAGAAATAAAAAAGCAAGCAACATTCTAGTTGTATAAAGTTAATTGTCACAACCTTTTAATAGAATGCATTTATTGCCACCACCACTACTATTTATTGGAGTCAAAACTTTACCGGACTATTAAAAAACCCAACAAGATCACCAACATAGAATTCCAGAAACAGTTCCAGAATGAATGAGATGCAAAAAAGAATAAACAAATAAAAACAGCTAAAAACAATTAATTTTCTAGCCAGATAAAGGATTGGTGAATCATTCCATATTTTGCCTTTTTTAATTCCTCGACAAGGGCAATACATCACGCCATCTACCCTTTTGACTAAGATTAGATGTCATTTAATTCTATTGGCGATGGAATATTTCCAGAACGAAACAGAGCTGAAAAAGGAAAAATTAAAAAAAAATATAATAAAGAATCACTTACAGAAATCTTCTCGAGAAGGCGTTTGGGGACGACGGCTTCGTCCTCGGCAATGGCTCTTTGCGCCATGGCCCAATCCTCTTTGAAAGTTTGTATGATCAATTGCCCTTTATCGATCATTTTGCCGTTAATCTCGACATGGGAATTGAGGAAGGAGAACTTGAAGAACACCGTTAGAACAGCCATGAACATCAGAATCCCGAAAATCTTGCGGCCGAAGTTTCTTCCGGATCCTAATGACTGGACGATCATGGCGGTCAATAGAAACCCTTCTTCCATTTTGAGAAGCCAAGTCTCGGGCACCCAGCACAAGGCTCGAGTCCGAAACAAAAAGTGCCTAATCACGGGATGATGAACATGATGATGGTGATGGTGGTGGAGGTGGGACCCGCCATTGGAGCCGTTGGGATTGTCTTCTTCGTCATACAAATCTGAAAAGTTCGACAGTCGGCTCTCGGAGTCCAAAAAGTCTGCGACACGTCGTCTGGTTTTCGTCGTCGGTCCGCCGTGTCGTGGACTTACATTGCAGGAATTGCTCGGACCGCCGGAAGCCATGGCCAGAAGATTAAAAAAAATGGCAGTGCTCTGTTCTGTAATGGGTTGTTCGATCCAGAGAGATTGAGAAAGAACACAAAGATGGAAAGTCCCAAATGTGGATTTTCTCTGAAAATGGTTTGGCAAAAGAAGAGGCCGCCCGTATTGTATGGCCGGCAAGGGCGTGAAAAAAAATTCGGGTGTTTATATATAGCTCTCTGCAAATACCCGATGTGATTTTTTTTTCTTACTCTCTCTAACTTTCTCTCTCTAAAAGCGAATGATTAGACTTAGATTTATAGGCCACATTCTACTCCCTAAATAAAAAGTTTTCCTATATTCTAATTTTTGGACGGAATTGCCTTTCATATCACAATGGAACTTTTATTTTTTAAATTACAAGGGTAGTCCTTAAATTTTTATGTTTGTCTATTTAATTCTTGAACTTTAAAAATTATCTAATAGATTCTTAAATTTTCAATTTTGTATACAATAAGTTTCTAAATTTTTAATTTTGTATTTAATAGATCTTCGACCTATTCAACTTTTTGTTAAAATTCATGAATTACTATACATAAATTTAAAAGTTTCAAGTCTCGTTAGACATAAAATTTAATTTTATATATCAATTTTTTTTTTTAAATATGTCAGATACCTATTAAACACAAAATTAAAATTTTAAAGAGATGTTAGATACAATATTAAAAATGAATATTTTTAAAGTTTAGAGACCAAACCATAGCTATTCAACTACTTACCCCCAAACATGAGTTTGGCTTTCAAAGACAAACCTACCTAAAGCCAATCCCGCATCCCAAACAACCCTTTAGGGGGCGTTTGGCCCATGGGTTTGGGTTGGAATGGGTTTGGGTTCCAAACCCAAAACCATGTTTGGCACAAGGTGTTGGTTTTGAAACACAACCCCATGGGTTACAACAATGCAACCCCATGGGTTTGTGCCATGTTTTCCTCTTTCACTTGTTGTTTTTCATTTTCGACAACCACTTCGACAACAAATCCGGTGACAACTCCGACGACCACCGACAACGACAACTCCGACCACCGCACCGACGACCCGACCACCTCACCGACGACCCGACCATCGCACTGGCGACCTGACCACCGCACCGATGACCCAACCACCACACCGGCGACCCGACCACCACTAAAAACTACCTCCAGCGACCACTGCGATGAGAACTCTAGAAACCAATCTGACGATCACCCTTATGACTTAATCACTCCAACAACTTGACACCTCGATGACCCAACCACCTTGACAACCCGACTTGCACGAACCACCTCCAATGACCATCTGATAACCACTCCGACAACCTGACCACCTAGCAACTGCCGCCGACAACCACCTAGTGACTACTCCGATGACCCGACCTTCCCGATGACTACTTCGGCGATTACATTGACAACTTGATAAACTCAACCACCCAAAACCACCGTTGAAGACCACCTGGTGACCACTCTAGTGACCACCCTGGCGACCCGACCACGTAGCAACCTGACCACCTTAATGACCACTCCAACAACAACTCTAATAACTTGACCACCAGACAACCACCCAGCGACCACTCGGACAACCTAACCAATCATATGACCACTCTAGCGACCCGACCACTCAACAACTACTGTCGACAACCACCCAACGACCACTCCGACGACCTGACCACCATGCAACCACCACCGATGACCACTCGGCAACCCAACCACCCCATCAACCTGATCACCCTAACAACCACTCCAACGATCACCCCAGCGACTCGACCACGTAGTCAATTTTTTAAAATGTTAAAATAAAACTAAAAATGGTTACTAAACAAATTTTTAACCCAATATATTTGAAATAGGTTTCAAAATATTGTGCAAAATAGAGTTTCTAATATTTTAATTTCTAAAATAGAATTTGAATTTTACAACTCATTTATCCTTGAAATAGATTTCAAAATACGGTGTGAAATTTTGTTTAAATTCCATAATTTCTTAAATAGACCTCCAATATTTTATTTTTTTTAAATAGAGTTCCAAAAATATGTTTATGAATACTTTGTAAATAGAGTTTTAAATTCCCTAATTTCTTAGATAGATTTCCAATTTTTTAATTTCTAAAATAGAGTTCAAAAAATAGGTTTCGGAATACTTTGTGAAATAGAGTTTTAGATTCCTTAATTTATTAAATAAACTTCTAATTTTTTAATTTCTAAAATAGAGTTCCTAAAATAGTTTTCTGAATACTTTGTGAAATAGAGTTTTAAATTCCCTAATTTTTTAAATAGACTTCCAATTTTTTAAATTTCTAAAATAAAGTTTGATAACTCTTCAATAGAAGAATTATTCCTGTTTAAAAATCTCTTATTAAAGTATGATTACTGTGTGGAACTGTAAGACAGAACACCTAGAACCCGACCCTCCATGGACGACAACTTGATGCCTTCATAACCTTCAGCTACTACTTAGTTTTAATTCAGTTTGTGTTTTGGACGACTATTGCTATTTCTTTTCTTCATTCCTTTCAGCTTATGTATTATGATATTATGAACTTCGGACCTTCATTTGCATTATGGATTTCCTTTACTTTAGCAACATCATTCTTCTTTCCCACGTATTAATTATTAAAAATATATGTCCTTACTAATGTTATTTAATTTTACATCATCATGAATGGAGTGAATGAGATACTTGTACAAACTACACATTCATAATTAACTATGCTTGAAACAATTGATCCACATAATTGGTTAAAATATTGATATGCAATTCAGTAAACAATTATCAAGTAAAAAAAATGGATATGAAAAAAAAACCTAAAAAAATTATTTAAAAAAACAGACTAAACAAACCCAGCCCAGCCCAACCCAACCCTGCACCCCAAACACAGGTTTCAGCAAATCAGCCAAACCCAACCCTGCACTCCAAACACAGTAATCAGGAACCCCAGGGTTTCTGATTCCAGCCAATGATTCCCAGGGTTCCTGATTCCAAACCAACGCGCCAAACAGCCCCTTAAAGTTTAGGGACCAAATAGAAACAAATTCGAAGGTACATGTCATTGCTCACTTTGGCAATGGAACTTGAAAACTATCATTTTTTTATAATTAACTTCAATTCTATCTAATTAGCTGATGCGATTACTGATAAACATTCTTTTAAAATTTTAATTTCTTTTTTAATTTTTAAATTGTTGAATTCATTCACCTATTGAATTTAATAACGAAGGGACATATGTCATCAAGTGTTTTTTTAATGATTTTATATTTTATTTAATCACGTAGCCAAATGAGATTAGAGATCGAATTCAAGTATTTGGATGATGATGGATGAAGTTTAGATAAGACTTTGTGTTTATTTAAAACTCAGTTGAATGAAAAAAAGAAATGAACAATGGAGGAAATTTAAACGACTTGTAGATATTCTAATATATTGAGCAAAGATTTGCTGATTTAAAGCCATGAGAAAGATCTCAAAAAAAAAATCTCATTAAGACATATATTTTCTATCGAGAAGTTAGAAGTTGAGATTTTCCACCTCGTTGAACTAAAAAAAATTGATGATTTAATTTGATTAAGATTTATTTAATAGAAGAAATATAATTTTAGTTGGTTACGTTTTTTTAATTTCAATTATCTTTATGGGAAAGTTTAAATTCTTTTTTTTTTTTTTTTTTTTTATAAAAAAAGAGTTAGAATTTCCAAAAGTAACTTTTGTTTCCTTGTTAGCCTTAGCCCATGATCTTAATATATATTATTGAGATTTTATTTTTTCTTTGAAAATGGACCATTTTGGCACTGTGTATTCCCGGAGAGTAATTTAGTTTCACCGATGGCAAAAAGTCTATTTTGATATGCCTGGTCCCATAAAACTCAAAAAAGGAAATTTCATTGTTTTCAAGAAATTGGAATCCCTTGATTTTGATTTTTCACATGAATTTTGCATACCTTTTTTTATTTTTTTCGAAAGACATGCCATTTTTTTTAATGGAATGATATAATCTATCGTCATGCAACTGATTTGTACTTTTATAAGCATCTTTCAGAAAATATATAGACCAATCCCATTTATCAAAAAAAATCAAAAGAACAAGTTGCACGTTTTTTTAATAAGTTTAGAAACAATTGAATTTAAATAAAAGTTAAAACCGAATTTTGTTTCTACCAAAAAACGCCTCGTTTTAAATTGAAACCAATTTACATGATAGTATATTTTAATATATAATTTAAAATATTTAAATATGTAATTGGGTGTTTTTCTTTATATTTGTGTGTTATAATATTGTTAGATTACATTTTTTTTTATAATTAGTAATATCTCTATTTTTTTGAAAAAATTACAAATATATATATATATCTTCCATTCAAGTAGGAAATTTATTTTCGTAAGATGAATCTTCGAACTTGGCCCAACAGCCAAAATCGAGGATAGGGACAAGGATGGAAAAGGTATCTCAATTCTGTCCTCAACCGTTGCTACTCATAAAAAAAAATTAAAAAAAAACTAGATGTTTTAATAATATAAAGCAAAAAATAAAATTATTAACAAAGCTTTGTAAAAAAATTAAAATTATACAGCTAAACTAAGAGTAATAATAAAATCAGTATAATATTTGAGAGGGACGGAAATTGCAAAGGAGCTTTTATGTTTCCAAAGGAGTCTCCTTAACCAATCAGTATATATTAATCAGACTCAATCTCTCACTTTCCTGTAAAACGACAGCACTTTGATAATAAATTAACAAATTCAGAGACCCATACTTCGTTTACCGTTGGATAAATTGATTTATAATCAAGGGCAAATTAGGAATTTCGCATTTTCATTTTCTTTTTTTTGTTCTGGAGTGGGCAACTGTTAATTATTGATTGGAACGTTCCTTATAATTCGGCTGTTGCCAGTTCCACGCAGCAGCCGGTGCGTGGCCTAAGATCTGAACCGACATTCCACATTCAGAAAATTTGTAAGAGACACGTGTCGCAATCAGATTAATTGAAGCCGTTTTTGTCCCCACACTGTTACTTTTTATGCCGCCACATCATTATGATGAATTTTGGTTGCAGCTTTTGCCGTTGGATCAAATGATGAGCTCTTTGTGATCTTGATTTAAGATGGTTAAAAAATACTTTTGTTCTAAAGTAATAATTGTCGACAAATTTTATTTTGTAATCATTTATCATTTTATTATGTAACAATTTAATTTATGTACTTTAAAATTTATAATAATTTAATTTTTATTATAAATATTATTGTTAATATTTAATAATTTTTTTTATATAGGTAGAACAATAAATTAATTAAGAATTCAATATATTTATAAGCTACACAAATTAAATCGTTGAATAATAAAAACTAACATTTAATTTTGATGAAATTTTTTACGATAGAAGTTAAATTACTACTTTCATGAAAGTTTAGAGACCCAAAATATTTTCAACCATTTAAGATTCGGGAATGAATGATCTATACGGTGATGGTACGGAAAAAATTCTAGTTATGAAATTTTTTTCATATTACTCTCACTTATTGTTTATCACGTTAGCATCATTTTAAAAATTATGTAGGATCTCCAACATTTAAAAACTATTTATAAACTCAAAACTATAGTATGAACAAATGGAGTATGAATACTATTCATGATAGGAATTGCTAGACCATGGAATCGCATAGGCCGGGATGTAGAGAAAAAAACACGTTAGTGTGGTGGAAATCAAAGTGGAATGGACTTTGAGGCCAAACGACAGTTCAACACGGATTGTTTCGTCGTACGAAGAATATTGTAAGCTTGCACGATCTGTGCATTCGTGCTTTGGTTTGATTGGTCTGTCATGGGATGGACTCATTATTTTGTCCTACAAAAAATAATAAATGGAATTGAATCCAAAACCAAACTTCAAAATTACACCTTATTATAATTCCAATCACAGGGCATGTGCCCCAATCATAACCCTTATATATAGTGTTTGTATTTATTATTATTATTATTTAAAGAAGCTTACGCTTTTTTTTTTTCTTTCTTTTTCCATTTTTTCATGCTTTTTAGGTTATATATAGTTTTTCCAATTGGGTTTTCTATAGTTTAAAAAGTTTTAATTTAATTTGTTATGTTTTAACATTTTCCAATTTAGTCAATTATTACTAATAAATGTTATAATTTTTTGATGAAAAATATACATGGCAAAAATACTTTGTGAATTTGTGAAAATTTGGAGGAGGAAAAATGTCATTTAAGAGAGATTATGAGTCCACAAATGAAATATAATCTTTAATCACTTCTACTCATCAAAACCGTACAAGGAAGCCTATTTAAGAGAGAATTACAAATAAAATCCTAACTAATTTACAAATGAAAACAAATTATAACAAATTAGTTGGCTAACTATTAACTAGAACAAAATACAACAAAACTAATTTTCATAGCAGTAATCTAATAAAAGAAAAGTTTCTAATTCCTCTCCCAAGTTTCTAAGAAATTAGTAACAATTTTGGGACTTTGGTCGCACTCCGAACAACCCTCCCCTCGAACAAAGTACCAACTACCCGGAGCACATAGCCTATCCGATAGAACTCTCTAGCACGAATTTCCACCATGACTAGGCCTTCGGGGCTCGCCTCCTTTGCCCTGCACCCGAGGATTCTACAGATCACGGCTCAAGGGCATGACTTTGATACCACTTGTTAGAGACAACGACCCTCGACAGATCTCCACATTGGTATGATAATCCATTTTGGGCATAAGCCCTCATGGCTTTGCTTTTGGTTATCTCAAAAGGCCTCATACTAATGAGATAGTGTCCCTCACTTATAAACCCATGATCTTCCCCTTATCTAGTCGATGTGGGACTTTGGTCGCACTCCCAACACCCCGACCAATTTTTTGCTATTTTCTAATTTGATTAGTTATTTATATTGTTAATTATTTTACCATGGATCAATATAAAAAAACAAAACAAAAAACAAAATGATGTCATCATTTAGAATGGTTTTGCAAGGGCAATTTAATTAATTAATTAATTTTTATTTTAATCTTCTGTACATTGTTTAATTAGTCAAATCCTAGATAACACTCTTTCATTGGAAACGAGAGCAATAGCCAATAGGTTTGGTGAATAAGTCAAGTGAAAAGGTCGGTGAAAATTGACTTTAAAAAGTAGTTTTAAGAGAGAGGTGGGGAAGAATTGTCCCTTATATTCACATTTATGAATTTCATGCAACTTGTTTTGTACCTCAAAGAAAGAAAAAATAATAAAGAAGTTGATATTTATACGTCACTGTTCTGAAAGTTTATACAACAATAATGAAAGTTTCAAATTGGTATACTAGTTAGAAAGAACATGTGAAGTTACTCGATTTTTAACATGATTGAATTTCTAAAGTATATGAAATGAGTACCAAAAAAGTAAATCATTTCAATTTATGCAACAATGTAAATTGACTTTTCCTATTAAAAGACATTGAATGAGTTTAGACTACTTTAAAATGATGAAAAGTGCTTTTAACTCATAAAATCACTTTTCAAAATCTATATGGTGTATAGTGAGATAATTTTAAGAGAAAGGCGGATCCACGTTGGGGCCAGGGACATGTGCCCCCCTCCTGACGTTATGGTTTTATATATATTTTAGGTTTGTTTCATGCTAAATATAAAAAATATTTGAGCATGTTTTAGAGTGATTTTGAAATGGTTAAAATCATTTTTGTCGTATTCAAAATCATTATAAAACATACTTTTAATTATTCAAAATTAATTTTTATGGTATGGAACTCGCATTTAAAAGTATAAAATCAAACATTAAGTTAATTTTGAATGATTGAATGCATGTTTCGAAGTGATTTTGAACATGACAAAAATGATTTTAACCACTTCAAAATCACTCCCAAACATGTCATCCATCATTCCGTTGGTTTAGGTGGTGGGGGGGGGGGGGGGTACAGGTGATTACTGCCTCGCAAGTTCATGGGTTCAATTCTTGCTAAGTGTGATTTTGTATGTATATTTATTATTAAAATTTTGCAAAGCGCGCTCCTCATTAATTTTTGCTTTGTTTTTTGATTTTGTATCTACTAGTTAGATACTGCGTGCGTTGTACATGTTTCATAATGTTGAAAATGCAATATACATATAAAAGTTGAATTTAGGGTCTTATACATAGGGAAAATGAATAATTACACTTTAATATTATTATTATTTTTATTTTGATTAGCATCATTTGATTATCTGCCTAGTTTCAAACGTTAATTCAAACAAAAATGTTATTTTTTATTTTGATTTGCATCATTTGATTACCCACTTAATTTCAAACTTTAATTTAAACAAAAATATTAATTTTCTATTTTTTTAATTTCGTATTATCTAGTAATTGATTTTTTTTGTTTTGTTTTGTTTTTTTTTTTTTTGCAATGAACTCTTTGAATTCAAGGGAATCATTAAGTAGATAGTGGTTCTAAATTTTAGAACTCTATGAATCTATGAAAAAAGTTTCAAAGAGATCTATTGGTTAATTTATTTTTGTTTACAAAAGTTCACTAACTCGTGAAAATCTATTAATAAATTTATTTTTGTTTACAAAAATTTAATTTCAAACTTTAATTTAAACCAAATTTCAAACTTTAATTTAAACTAAAATATTTTTTTTTCTTTTTTTTAAAAAAAAATTGTATTAATTATATAGTAATTGGGAAAAAAATTGCAATAATTTTTCCAAATTCAAGGAAATCATCAATTAGATACATGATCCTTAATTTTATAACTCTTCGAATCTATGAAAGAAGTTTCAAAGAGATATATTGGTGAATTTATTTTTGTTTCCAAAAGTTCATTGAATCAAGAAAATCTATTAATAAATTAATTTAAATAAAGATATTATTTTTTATTTCAAACTTTAATAATAATAAATTAAGAAGTATTGAATTTTTTTTTAATCATAAAATTGCAAGATAGAGAGTTCAATTTCCCATCAAATAAAATAACTTTTAGAATTTGAATATTAATTGTTACCATAATATTAGAAATTGCAATGACATTATATTTTTTTTTATAATTATTACTAATTATATTTAAATATAATACAATTACATAAATAGGAAAAAATGCAAAACTATGATCAGATCTTCCTAAATCCTAGCCTAGTAAACTCCAATATATCCAAAAACAAAACAAAACAAAAATAAATAAAAATATAGAAGAAAATAATACAATTACATCACATTGTCTACCATATGCTTCTTCTTTTGTCTTAAAGAACCAGATTTGCAATCATTTTCTTCTCCACCCTCCTCAATATGCCAAGGATCAGTAGATGAACTGGTGTGTACTTACAAATTTGAAAAGAGGAAAAGAAAACTACAAAAGCAGTAAATTACGTTAAATCACTCATCTTGTCATTTGGCAAAAAAAAGAAAGAAAAAAAACTACAAAATCACATAAGCCGTAAATTACATTAAATCACCATCTTTCTCTACCATTTATAAAAAATAAAAAATAAAATAACTACAAAAACACGTAAAAAGAATTAAATTATATTAAATCATTCTCTCTCTTTATTTTTTATTTACCATTTCTAAAAACAATTGGAGGGGGAGCCCATTCACTTATCGATCTCTAACATCACTGTTGGAATAGAAATTTTGGCCAATCAGAAATTGTCATGTCATTAATTAAAACTTGGTGACAAAATTATTTATTTAATTATGGATTATTTAAATTTGCAAGTATCCCTAAATTAAATTAAGGCGAACCCAAATATGCAATTGGGTTATATGAAATTTGGGCCAATTTTAAACAAAGCCCAAATGGGAGGCCCTAATCCAGCAGAGTTTAAGCCCAAAGTCAACCAGACTCACTCCAAAGGCCAAGACCAAAGTCAACTATGCACAATCTAAAAGACCTGACCCAAAGTTCACCAGACCCAGTCCAACAGTCAGGCCCAAGCCTAGGGGGCCTTGGGGAACTCTATAAATAGAGAGCTCCCTCCTCCATTTTGGAGGTTCATAAGTTGAAACTCTCCAGAGAACTTAGAGAGAATTCAGAAACAAAGACCAGAAAACTCCCTAAACCTTTGAAGATCAAACACTCTCTGAACCAGAGTCTCGAAGACTAGAAGACTTTGAAGATCGAGAATAAGCTGCAAAGCCCTCGAGACAGATGTAAATTGAGAGAAAAAATCAGATGAACAAATTAGAGATTCTACTCCACTAAATTGAAATTAACACAATTTAAATTCATTTACACGTGTCTCATTTCTCTTTCTTTGTTGAAATCTCGTGTAAACAATCACCATAATAAAGTCTCTTCAATAATAAATTGCTTGAACTTTGAGACTTGAAAATTTGGATATTCAAAAAAATCTTATCTTTATTTTTAAAAAAAGTACTTCAATACTATTTTAATTTTGTATTCTCGAAAAACATTTGTTCAATTTTTTTTAAGTATTTGTTCTTAACTTTTTACATATGCATTAAAAAATCTTACAATATTAGTTTATTTTTTAAAAAAAATCTTTCATAATAATTTCATATTCTCGAAAAACACATAGGTTCAAAAATATTATTTTAGTTTTTGTTATTAACTTTTTAAATACTCATTGAAGAATATTTAAGATCACGTGCTAAGAGATTTTAGAACTTTTATTCATTTTATCATTTTATTATTTAAATATGTTTAATTTATCATTTTATTATTCATATTATTCAAATATGCATTAGTTAGTTTGAAGATTGGAGATTGTAGAGATTTTAGAACATTTATTCAATTTAGAAATCACATGTGTAGAGATTTTAGAACATTTATTCAAATTGAGGGCTAAAGGAAGATCTTTAAATTAATAAGAGCAAAATGAGAAGTCTTTAAATTAAGGAGCAAAATAAGAAATCAAAAGTTTCTCTCCTCAAGCCCCATTTAGATAGTTTTATCATTTTATTATTCAAATATGTTTAATATTAGATTTTTTTATCATTTCATTATTCAAATATGTTTAATTTATCATTTTATTATTCAAATTATTCAAATATGCATTAATTAGTTGGAAGATTGGAGATCGTAGAGATTTTAGAACCCTTAATCAAATTAGAGATTACGTGCGTAGAGATTTTAGAACATTTATTCAAATTGAGGGTAGAAAGGAAGATCTTTAAATGAAGAATAAGAGGCAAAAGAAGAAATCAAAAGTTTCTCTCCTTAAGCCCAATTTAGATAGTATATAGATATATAGATATATATTATTAAAATTTTACAATTAATATTAGATTTTTATCATTTTATTATTCAAATATGTTTAATATTAGATTTTTATCATTTCATTATTTAAATATGTTTAATTTATCATATTATTATTCAAATTATTCAAATATGCATTAATTAGTTGGAAGATTGGAGATCGTAAAGATTTTAGAACCCTTAATCAAATTAGAGATTACGTGTGTAGAGATTTTAGAACATTTATTCAAATTGATGGTAGAAAGGAAGATCTTTAAATGAAGAATAAGAGGCAAAAGAAGAAATCAAAAGTTTATCTCCTTAAGCCCCATTTAGATAGTATATAGATATATAGATATATAATTTTAATTTTTTATTGTTGAATAGTGAGCATCGGTCGGTCAACGTCGATTTTGGGCCAAAACCGACATTGAAAATCAACCAGTTCGATTTTGAGTTCGCCAGAGTTGTGAAATGAGAAAGGAAGGACGACAATGCTCAAGGAGAGAAGAGAGACAACGAACAATGATGGTGAGAGGTGAGAGGTGAGAGTAGAGAGAAATTATGGTAGGAGGAGGCAAGAGAAGAGAAGTCTACGGTTGGAGGAGAAAACTCACGATGAAGCTATTGGTGTCGATGTCGATGGCCGCTGGGAGGAGGGAAAATGTCGATGCCTGTTGGTGTCAATGGAGTGTGGAGTCATGGGAGGGGAGAGAAGAGAATAGAAGAAAAGAGGAGAAAAATAAGAGAGAAGAAAGAAAATGTTGTTGGACGTTTGGAACTTGGAAGAGATAATGAAAAAATAAAACAAAAATTAATTTTTTATTATTATTATAGTACATTACCTTAGGAAGACCAGCCTCTCTTGGTCTTCCCAAGGAACAACTATGCAAGGTAATTATGATAATGCAATTTTTTTTTTTTTTTTATATATATAACATAACAATTTGGTCGGTTTTGCAAACAATATGCAAAACCGACCTTGACCGAAAATGGCCATAAACTGACCAACCGAAGTCTATTTGGTCTGTTTCGGTCGATCGACTTGATTTTTTAGATTGTTTTGCTCACCCTTACGATACAGTTAGAAATAGAATTTAATTAATTTTTTAATTTTACACACGTATACAAATATTAAAAAAAATAATGGCATAAAAAAACTTAAACTCTATTTTACCAAATCTTAAATATTTTCAGTTTCATTCTTTGCTTGTATATTTAGGTAGATAGTTCTATAATGATTTATTATAATTTTGTAATCAATATTAGTTAATCTAAATATTATATGTCAATGCATTTAAAATTATATTTATATGAATGTTAAATTATTTGTTTAGTATATGAATTTTAAATTTGTTGTCTAATAAGTCTTAAACTTTTAATTTTGTGTCTAATAGAGTCATTAAACTTTAAAAAATATCTAATAGATCCACTGACTTTCAATTTTATATGCAATAGATCTTAGACATGTTTAAAAAATTTATAATTAATTGTTCTAATAGACAAAATTTAATTTTATATCTAATTGAACCTTACACTTTCAACTTTGTAACTAATAAATACATTTAAAAAATGTCGAATAGGTTGATGACCTATTAGACCCAAAATTAAATTTTATGTTTAGTAGAACATTTAATTAAATTTTTTTTTTGAATATGTCATAGACTTATTGGATACAAACTTAAAACTTCACAGGTCTATTAGACACAAAATTGAAAATTCGAAGACCTCCTAGACACTTTTTAAAGTTTAAAGATCATATAGACATAAATCTAAAAATTAAGAACTAAACTTTGTAATTTAACTTAATATGAACTTGTGTCATCTGATATGATGTATTGGATCTACTATTAGAGATAATCAAAGTATTTTAAAATATTATAATAATACAAAAAAAAAAAAAAAAAAAACTTTAAGTAGTTCTAGCAGTATCACGTCATTATTGTTTTATTCCCAAATATTTTGTGGAAAAAAGTATTTTCACTTAAAAATAAATTTCCGAAATTAAAACTATCAATACATAAGCACTATTGTAAAAAGTCAACATTTATATTCGTAAATTGTAATCGAAGAAACTATATCTATATTAAATCTAAATGAGAAATCCTGCATCACATATTTTAATTTATATAATTTTTATGTTATAGTGTAGAAATATTTAACGGATGTCATAGTTGTGTATAGTTTGGAACAATATTTCCATATTTTATATGCTGGGATGCAAAAGAAATATAGTGTATGTTATGGGTGAAATTAGACTAACAAAAATGCTTTGAAGTAAAATTTATTAAAGAGAAATAAAGACGATAAATAGAAATTAACTTTTAGTGAATAGCAAAGGAAAGTCTTACATTGAGATTAAAAACTAACCCTCATTCATATCAGCTCCTCAACTTCCATTACAATCATCTGAATCTAGGAAGGAATATGGATCTTTCTTAAATGAAGCAAAGTCTTCTTGAACGATTTCACAATTTATGTCCTTGTGATGCTTGGCAAAACACTTGACAACCTAGTTGAATCCACCGTCAAAGATCTCGTCTTGCATCACAATATATTCTTCTATCTTCTTATACTCTTCAGCCAAATATTCAGCATTTGTTAGGTGGGCCTTGGCTTCGTCCCACTAAGTACAAGCTGATTGGAACTCAACCTTTGTAGACTCAAGGTCAACCCTAACCTCAACTAAGAGACGGTTAGCCTGAGTCAAGTTAGCATGAGCCTGAACTAGCTCTGCCTTAGGGACACTGGTCTATTGAAGATAGGAGATCTTCTCAGCCATGGTCATT
Organism: Trichosanthes truncata; assembly: GCA_033996785.1. NCBI lineage: Eukaryota > Viridiplantae > Streptophyta > Magnoliopsida > Cucurbitales > Cucurbitaceae > Trichosanthes > Trichosanthes truncata. The sequence goes on from JAWPNB010000003.1 coordinate 57,557,914, forward strand.
ATAGATATAGTGAGCCGACCAAAAGCCTTAAAAAAACAATTAGAAAGTCAGTTATGAAAAAGCAAGTGCAAAATAAAAAGAAGATAGATGAAGAACAAAGACTTACATGATGCAATTCACGAACTCCTTGAACAACAACCTTCCTAGAATTAGGACCAAGAAGAATGGGTTGGCTAAAAGGTTACAATAAAAGGGCCAAACGAGGAAAAGAAGCCCAATACGAAGTTTAAACGAACCAAAACTGAAAGAGGGCGAACATAGGACGTAAAAGGACGAAGAAATGGGCTTAGGCAGAAGCCCATGCCCAAGCCCATGGTTGGCCTCGACCGACTGCATGGCAAGGCCCTCCTTTGGGCCTTGCCTTGGTCTCTCATGGCCTTGTACCCTATGTCTAGTCCTGTTTGGTCCTTCATCCCCAATTAAAGACGAAAATCCACGAAAACCCTAGTGAGGAAGATATTTAAGCTCTCTCTTGAGGGACAACATGGTAAGTTCATTCCAGCTTCCAATACTCTCTTAAAACTCCCTAATTTTCTCTAAAAGACTTCTTTTGACTTAAGCATTGGAGCCTATGTGGCTGACACCACACAAATGTCCAGGTTTTTCTTGTCTTGCAGGCCACGTTTTTCTCCTAAGAATAAAAATTCACCATCGTTGTCACGTGGAGGTCATATGAGATTTCTCTTGTCCAAAATTTTGCAACAACAGTGTACAAGCACTTCAAATTTTGAAAACTACTAGTTGAGATAATGGGTTCAATTTGATTGAAGATTTAAGAATGCTTTCTTTAAAATGTTAAGTCATAAGTCGTTATAGGAATTAATGGTGTCAAGTCATTTGAAATTCAGGCCACACAATAGTTAAAGTAAGCATAACTCATCGGTAATCGACATGTACCCTCGACCAAGAAGTCAGAGACTCGAATCTCCCACTCCCAAATATTGTTGAATTCAAAAAAAAAAATGACAACAAAGTGGTAATTACACAAACAAAATTGATTAATTTATTTACGATTTTATTTTTCCTCTATTTTTTCCCCTCTAAGTGCGACGCCATGGTACCATACTGATGAACTATGTTTATCACCTTGGCCCTAAATCTAGTTTATTTCTTGATTAAAGTGTATTAATTGTATGTTTTTTCGTGTTTTTATTGTCCAAAATCATGCATAAATAAGTTAGACACATGTGAATGATCATTTGGTGTTAATTGAGTCAATTAAGGGGGTAAAAAAGTCATTTTTTGTCAACTTTTAACCAAATTTACTCTACCAAAATTGCCCATTATGCGATCGCATAATTTCTAAGGCAAAAAGAATTACAGCCACAATCTGCCTTAATTCTAGTCAAATTCGAGAATTTCGTGGTCAAGTTTGTTGGAGTCAAATCCACAACCTACACCCTATTTTGACTTCGAGGGTTCAAAGTCAAGGTCCAAGGCATAAAGGGTGATTCGTGGAGCTTGAGGGAGAGGTCGTGCAGAAGATTAGGGAATTAAGTGGTATCGGAGAGAATTTCTTTGGGAGAAATTCATATTCCACACCCTAAAACCTTTAGCCTTCGAGAGAATTAGCTAGTATAAATCGATTCCACCTTGAAAAAGGCTTGCATCAACTTTTAGAGTGATTTTTCCTTGAATGTAACTTAGTTTCTGCACTAAGAGTTTGAGTTTACTGTTTTTTCAACACTTGTTATTTCCATTTCCGTACATTCTTGTACTTATGAATTCTATTTCAAGGAAGTGTTTTATTTTCATTTCTTCCATGTCTAGCTAAATTTCTATTTGGGATTCGGTTTTGTAGATACCCATATGGATTAACTTAGCTTAACATATTGCTTCCAATAATCACCAACTTACTTGTGTCTATTCTTCTTTTATTGATTTTAAGTCTTAAATGTTGGTTTAAAATGGCCACTTAAATTAGCATGAAATGTTGAGTCCGATATTAAAAGGGTCGGACAATAAACGGTTGTCATAAAAAGGATATAGGAGAAAAGCCTAAACATAGGATTCCGTTGTTGACCTTAGACATAAGGCACGCCTATAAGATCAAAAGGGTCGTGTTTTTAATTATCTAAGATAAGTTGACCAAATACATGTAGGAGCAACTACTTAGCCTCTTAAGGGTGCTTTAAATCGAGGATGAATAAAAGTTAAACTTGATTCATACCACAAAGTCAAAATGGTGATCATTATACGGTCACAATGTTTTAGCAAAGTTTCCTAGGGTTGATACTTAATTGAATTCTCATGTTTTCATTATTGTTTCTAAGTAACATTACCATTAACATCTTTGCTATTGCTACTTATCTTGGTTACCTTAAGATTGCATCAAAAAAATATTTTTATAACTCAGAATCTTTGTCAACAATTCTTGTGGGATTGATACTTGAACTCTATCCATTTTATACTACTTGTGGACAGCGTATACTTGCGCTAGGGTTGATCACTTTTCAAAATCATTATTTCAAACCCTACGTTCGTTTCATCGCCCATCACACACCATGCACTTTTTTTTTTATAATAAATTTATGTTAAAATATTATTTTAGTTTTTAAGTTAAAAAATTGTAGGGTGGGGAGATTGAGGTCAATCATTGAACTATTGACTACTAAAATGAGTGATATGGTGTTTTGTCCACTTAGCTATGCTCTAATTGACCATGGTAGTCCTTATATTTTGAGACTTATTTCATTTTATTTTTTATTTATAATCTATAATATATAAAAGTGTGAACGAAAGAAACTTTTTCTAGATAATTTTACTCTTGCATATTTTTATAATATCTAAATTAACCTTACTAAAAAAACACTGTTCGCACGTAAATTTCAGTGAAGAAATAAGAACACGTACAAATGAAACTTTGTATTTGTATAACTTTGAATGTAGTGATACAATCTCTAGTACTTGATCCTCTGATTCTCTCTCTTGCTTGTATGTTCCACTCGAGGGCTGTAGAGCTTATTCTCGAGATTGAAGCTTCAATGGATTCTTGGGATCTCGAAGAAGCGTTCTTGATCTTCGAGGAAGTGTTCTTTGTCCAGGAGGTGTTTGATCTTCAAGAGCTCAAGGAGTTTTCTAGCTTTTGTTTCTGAATTCTCTCTGAGATCTCAAATTTCTGAACCTTCCCCAAGGCCCCCAAGTGGGCTTGGGCCTGACTATTGGATTGGGCCTAGTGGACTTTGGGCCTGGTTCTTAGACTGAACCTAATTAACCTTGGGCCTAGCCTTGTGAGCTGGGACTTATTGACTTTGGGCCTAGACTTTGCTGGATTACGACCTCCTATTTGGGCTTAGTCTAAAATTGGCCCAAATTTTATATAACCCAATTGCATATTGAGATTTACTTTAATTAAATTTATGGATACTTGCAAATTTAAATAATCCCTAATTAAATAAATAATTTTGCCACTAATTTAAATTAATGACATGGCAATTTTTGATTGGCCAAAATTTCTATTCCAACACACACCCAAAATAATGTTTTAGCAACCCTAGATTACTTTTTTTTTTCATCAGCAACCTCTCTCTCCCTCCATTTTCTCTCTACTAAAGTTCACTTAAAATAAATTAAAACCCACCACCACTAACATAAATAACTTCCTTCTATCTATCTCAACGTAAGGAAAAAAAAGAGAATTTTGAGAAAAGGAGGAAAGAGGTTTTTATTTTAATTTTTTGAGAAGAAAACTAAGGTCTTTTTTTTTATAATAATTTGGTTTTTGAAAATTAAGCCTATAAATACTACTTCTATCTATGTTTTTTCTTGTTTTGTTATCTACTTTTTACATATATTTTTAAAAACCAAGCTAAATTTTAAAAACTAAAAAAAGTAATTTTCAAAAACTTATTTTTGTTTTTGGAATTTGGCTAAGAATTCAAATGTTTGATTAAGAAAAATGAAATCCATTGTTGAGAAATAATGAGAAAACAACACAATTTTCAAAAATTAAAAATCAAAAACCAAATGTTTTCAAATGGAGCATAATTAAATCTCACTCACCCACTAATTAAAACTCAATTAAGAGACATATTAAAACTCACACCACTCATGTAAATAACATAGACTTTTTGTTTGGAACCAAATAGCATTTATCATTGTACTAAAAAAAATAATATCATTTATCATTTTTTCTCCATTCTTTATTCTTTATTCAAAGCACATGTTTGTTTTTCTATTTCTAAATGTTACATCATCATGTCTTTAAGGAGTGTTTGACGCATAGAATTGAGTTGAGTTGTGCAGAATTAATTTGTCTGTGAGTTAATATGTCTGTGTTTGGAGTACAAAGTTGAGTTGAGTTGAGTCAGGAAGTCTATGTTTGGAGTGCAGAGCTGAGTTATTAAGTCAGGGATATCTCATACAGTTTTTTGTAACCTGAATAAGTATGATTTTTTGCTCGCTCTTTTTGTTTGCTTAATTTTTTTCCAACCATTCAATTGCAAACACATTTTTCCAACTTTTCAATACTCAATTGAGATATCAACTTCAAAATGAAAATATATTTCAACATTAGTGGAATCTATGAGTGGAATATTCACAAAAATAATGTTTCAATGCATTGATATTGATATTTTTTTTAAAAAAACTTCATTTTTTTTTATCTTTCTTTGTTTAGAAATTGACTTCTTCCAAACTATAGGCAATGTAGCCTTGTTTTCTCTTCTACACATTGAACTTCTTTCAATTTTTTGAAATCAAATGTTGCATTACACATTGAACTTCTTTCAATTTATAGAAATTAAATGTTGCATTTTTTATAGCAACAAATGGCAATTGATTAATGGAAAAAAGACAATGTACCTATATATTTTTTTTCTTTAAACACAAATTGAACTTCTATCAAAATATAGAAATGCAAGGTTTCATTTTCTAAACAAACATTGAACTTCTTTGAAACTTACAAATGAGGACCTTATTATGATTTTTTTTCAATTACTAACAGGATCTTTATTATGATAGAGTTTTTTTTTTAAAAAAAAAACACATTGACCATTATTATTATTATTATTATTTGCAAAGGAACATTGTACGCTTACATTTGTTTAAACACATGTGCTAAATTGAACATCTTTGGAAAAGAGGATGCCAGTATTTTACCTTTTCATGATGACAAGAAAACGACAATATATTTCAACATTAGTATCATGTAGAAGTGAAATATTCACAAAATATTAGTAGATCATCAAGGGCATATTTACATGATTTACAAAAAAAAATAACTAAGGCTCACAAAAAAATAATTATGGTTCACAAAAAATAAGTAATGGCCAACAATGGGCCGAGTTTGTAAATCTGAAGGAAGATTGTTGGAGCAAAGAGTCAGACCAACTAAGTACATGTGCATTTCATATTATTTTGAACCATGGGAATGTCATCGGTCGTCAGAAATTGTCATTGGAGAGGTCGCATGCGGTGACCGTCAGTTGCCAGATATGGTCGCCAATGATTGTCGTCAATTATCGGAGAAGATAGTCAGCAGTGGCCGTCGGTTGCTGCTTATGGCCGTCAGTTGCCGAAGAAGGTCACTAGAGGTGGTCGTCAGTCGCAAAGAAGGTCGCTGGAGAAGCGGTGATAAAATATGTTAATAGGTTTATTGTACAAGTCGGTGAAGTTAATATCCCAACACTATACCAAGTCGGTAGAGTTGAGTTCTTTTATGGGGAGTTAATTTCTTTATGGGCCAAACGGGGAGTTGGGTTTAAACCCAACCCAAGTCAGGGGAGCCAAACACCCCCTAAAAGATTATATATTTTGGTTCACTTTCCTTGTAATTCAAAAAGAAACAGTACAGACATATACAAACCATTGAAATCTACTTGAAGTGTTAAAGTTTATTATGATTCATGAAGAGGTATTTTTTTTCAAAAAGAATGAAGAAGTATTATTTGTTCATAATATTTTTTTTGTTTGAATTCTTTTTATAGGAGGTAGAGTGTCAAATTTCAATAATTGAAAGAAAAAAAAAAGTTCCTGGTGTTCTTTTTTCATATACTGATATGTTATCCTAAAGGGGAAACGAAAAAAAAAACAAAAACAGAAACCATATAATAAACCATGACAAAATTGTAATTCATAATTATATTAAGTTATATTCTCCATAATTTCAATTTTATATTATTAAAACTAAAATTTAAAAGGAAAAATCACATGCAACGCATGTTTGAGAAATTCTAATACCTTCAAATGTCTAAATTTAGTCTTCATACTTTCAATAAATTTTAAAATGAGTCACTATTGGTAGTTTATGATTAACTTTTCTAAAAATAATTTAGTTTCTATTAATCCTCTGTCTATAAATTTTAGAAACATATTCACGTTGTGTCCTTTTTTGAATGAAAATTATTGTTATTATTTTACCAAGTTCGATAAAAATTAACTTCAAACTGAGTACTAACAACGAAGACTAATTTTAAGATTTATCAAGAACATAGGTAATTTAAACTTTTGAAAGTATAAAGATTAATATGAAATGAGTCCAAACTACAATAATCACAATGACCATTTCTGAATTAAGAACTTGTTTCGTGATTTTTTTGGGGTAATATTTTAGTTGCGGAAAACTTAAAAAAGTAAACTAAGAATCTATACTTGCGATCTCTGTTTTGGACTATAGCACCAGAAATTGAGTACAATGCAAGTATATTAAAAAGTGTAGAGTAAAAGGAACATGCAAGATTTATAAGAACTCTTTAATAATCATCACTTCTTAATATACCGTCAAAATGAGCATAGCTCAACTGACATTAAGTTTATACTATCAATTTCAGAGTCAGAAGTTTGATTATCCTATCCCACATATTCTCAAAAAAAAAAATCTTAATATTCCTATTTGAATTATAAAATTGTGGTTGTTAAAGGTAACCTACCCCACATATTCTCAAAAAAAAAATCTTAATATACCTATTTGAATTATAAAATTGTGGTTGGTAAAGGTAATGTTTTCCCACACAATCGACTTTATTGGAAAAAAAATTTAAATTATTCAGAATGCCTTTCAGATTAATTTTAATTATCCTCTTATCATTTAAAAAGTTTTATTTCTAACCTAAACCTTTAAAATTCATTGAAATATACTCATGAACAATTTCATTGTTCAAACAAGTGACAAAAATTGATATGGTTGCTGAGTCGTAAATAGATAAGTGGATGTAATTTTTAAAAAATGAATGACAAATGAGATAAGTTACCAATAACTACTAGACAATCACTATTTAAGCTATGTTTTTCCATTCATTTTTTAATCCACCCTCCACATCAGTGATTGTCTAGTGACTATCTTGTTGTGCTTGCCTTTCATTTTTAAAAAGTCAAATTTGCTAGTGCTCCATTTACAATCTAGTGACCATACATTAGTTTTCATTTCTTATTTTAACGAAAAAATTGTTTGGAGACATACTTAAATCAAATTTTAAAGGTTAAGCATAGAAGTGAAACTTTTTAAACTATAGGGATATATTTGAAAATAACCTTAAAATTTAGAGACATTTTGAATAATTTAGCAAAAGAAAAATATCCTGGCTTTTTTTTTTCCTTCAGAATGGTAAACTTGTGAAAAGTATTTTGTTCAAGAATGCTTTAAATTTTCAATATGTGATACTAATATTTCTAATTGCACAATGAGCTTATCGAACATCTATATTATGCAGTAAATCATCATCAAAGATAAAGATATAGCAGGAGTGTTTTTGGTTAGTAATCTGAAAACAAAAGATTTAATGAAAATCAAGAGTTATATCTATGTTTATATTGTTTTTAAATTAAATTTTGATTTAAGAATTTGTTGGAAAGGTAATCGGTAATAAGTTCAAAAACTAAATCTAAATTAAAGTTCGAAATTTGAAATTTTGTGTTTTGTAATGTATTTATTGAAAAGATAATTCATTAATGATTTTGTTAAATTTTAAATTTTAAGAATAGTTGCGTTTAAGAAAACAATATTTATTATTATTTTTTTTGAGAAACAAACTTTCATGAATAAAAAAGAAATAACATCAACTAAAGCCAATTGACAAAGTCAACTAGCGACAGAGAAACATCCTCCACTCATCGTCTTCCTCATGAAGACACATTTTTTTGGTTCTTCTTTGCGACACCAAGTTTTTAACATTTTTCATTCTGACAGATTCAGAGCCTCTGGAATGAAAATCCACATCTCTGTTGTCATACCTATTTCCTTCTTCTTTGGCAGATTAATAGCCAGCATTTTTTTTTTATTCTTTTCTGATTTTATGTTTCCAAATATCTTTAAATGATATCCTGTATTTTCTAGTTTTAAGATGCTTTTTAAATTTCAGAGATTTATATAGATACAATTTTAAAAATTCAAAGACTAAAATTATAATTTAACATTTATTTTTCTATTTTTCTTAATGTGCGACGGGTGGGACACACACATTTTCTTTTAGTAAATTTCTTCAAAATATTTTAATGAATTTGTTCAGCAACAAGTTGTATTTTTCTTTAAATAAATAAATAAAAAGCTAGTTCAATAACCATTTCTGAATCAAAACTTGTTTGATGAATTTTTTATGATTTTCTAGTTGTGAAAAGGTGAAAAATGTAAACTAATAATCTCTATTTGCGATTACTTTTTTGGACTATGGCAAAAGAAATTGAGTACAATACAAGAAAGTATATATTAAAAAGGCGTGGAGTAAAGAAACCAGGTAAGATTTATAAGGTTTCTTCAAATAAAAGATTCTTAATACCTAGTTGAATTATAAAATTGTGGCAGTTAAAAGGTAATATTTTTCCACACAACCAACTTTATTGGAAAATAAAATATTATGGTTTATTTTATTATTTTCGGATTGGTAAACTCATGTAGAAGGAAAAAGTAATTTGTTCACGTGCCTTGAATTTTCAATTGGATTATGTGGTGCTAATATTTCTAATTACATAATTAGTTTATTGAAAAATTTTATTATGCAGTAAATTATCATTCATGGTAGAGATGTAGCGTTAACTATTCAAAAAAGTTATTTACTCTCTTGAATAAATTATTAATATTTAGATTTGAACATAGTTTAACGGTAATTGACATGTACTACCTCTCTTGAAGTCGAAGGTTTGAATTCTCATCCTCCACATTTCTTCTACTAAAAAAAGATTCTATTTGAAATCTAATTGTTTTAATCTTTCTTGGTCTTACTATAATAAATTTGCAATTAGGTTAGATACATGCGCGTTTGTTATTGAACAAATAAATAAAAACAAATGTTTTTTTTTTAATTTTTCATTATTATTCTTGAAATTAAGGGGGAGGGGGATTCAAGTACCCAATTAAATTAAAGAATTCATGTCCCATTTGGAACGAGTTTTTATAGGGGCTCTGCCGCTTGACAAATTATTCAATGAGTCTGCTACAATGAGATTGCATTTTTAAAATTGTCAAATATAGATCTTAAAATTTAAGCACTGGATACAAGAGTGAAGTACTTGTACAATTTCTCTCTCACACATTCAATGGTGCAAAATTATCAGACTCATTGTGGCGACCTCCTCAAATAATTTCTCCTGTCGCTCTCAACATGTGAGAAAATTTGTCAATCCCTATTTAGTTTTAAATAATTTGAAGACCATGGAAACGATGTAAAAAAAGTCTTCCAGAATACCAAATTTAGCACCGCATAAAATATTCCATTGGCAACCACTCTTTCCACAAATTTTTAGCCTATGAAAGTTACCTTAAATTTTTATCCCTTGATCTCCACGCATCTCACAAAGTTTCTTAAACAACTTTCCTCGCCCATAAGTTAATATTAGTATGAAAAATATAATTCCAAGCTTTTCTTGTAATGAAACATTAATGTTTAAATCAACATGAGCATAGCATAACTCAATGGTTAAGACATCATTTTCCTTTCTTAAGATTAGAGGTTTGAATCTCCACTTCCACATTTATTAAACTAAAAACAAATCAATTTTAAAGTCTTAAAACTTCTATCACTTTAGATTAATCATAATTATATATGGTATTTAATTGAAGATATTAGTTTATATACAAATCCAATATCATATGATGCACACGTAAAATAAGGGAAAAAATCAATCTACACCTCTAAATTTTGGAGGTTGTATCAATTAAAACTCTAAACTCCAAATTGTATCAATTTAAACTCTGAACTTTCATAAGTATATCAATTTACTCCATCCGTTTGAAAAACGTTAGTTCACACATGTGTAAACTTATAACTTTCTCAATTAGACATCTGATCTTTTATTAGTGAGACAATTTAGATCATTCGTTTCAAATGCATGGACAATTTTCAAATGGAGGGACTCAATTTTTTAAGAAGTGTACACACGTGTGGAATTGATGCATGGACAATTTTCAAATAGATGGTCTAAATTAATTCACTTATCAAAGTTTAGGAGTTTAATTGATACAATTATAAGTTTTCACACGTGTGAACTAACGTTTGTCAAACGAAATTCAACGAGTTGTGTAAATTGATACACTTATAAAAGTTCAGGGTTTAAATTGACACAATTATTAGTTTAGAATTTTGTATTAAAAAATTATTAGTTTAAAGTTTTAATTGATACAATCCCAAAGTTTAGGGATATAAATTGATTTTTGCTCCATAAAATAAATATCTAAAAGAAAAAGAAAAGCAAAGAGACACTAGAACACTTATACGAAAAGTATTGGTTGATATAATTCAAAGATTGACTAAAGAACTTTGATAAGGAAAAAGAAGCTTCATTGCGCTCTCTCCTAAATACATGGTATTAAATTTTCGTTGATATGTCAACATTTTCATCGACATTTCCACATATCCATGGATTCAACATCGACATAAGGGGAAAATCGACATTTTCATTATACCGTACAAAATTAATGAAATATTAAAAAAAAATAGCAAGAAAATGCAACTTAATGTGAATATAATATTGTAACAATTATTTTAACTCATTTAAAAAGTGTAAAATGTTTATTTATTAATTTAAATATTTTAATTTTTTGTTTTTAAAATTTTCTGGAAATATCCATCGAATTTGACATTTTATCAATATTTCTATTGATATTTTCATGAAATTGAGATTTTGATATTTTTATCAACATCGACATTTTAAACCTTGCCTAAATATGAATTATTATGGAATTGAATTTAACTTAAAAATCAGTGCCCACCACAAACCTTCTTGGTCAGCGGAGTTGGTTACTCATTCACAAACACACCACTCTAAATATCTTTTTCTTTTTTTATAAAAAAAATTATTTATTTATTTCATGGAGTGGACAATTGGAACACCCCATTATCGATACAGCCTTTGGTTATCAAAGATGATGGCCATAAATGAACGTTTTACCATGTTTCATAGTGATTTTGTTAGGTTTTTAAAAAAAAAAAATAATAATAATTTAGAGGAATTTTAACTAAATTTACAAGTTTTAAAAAACAATTAGGTATTACTAAGACTTTAAAATAGACACGAAGATTCAATATTTTTAAACAAAAAAAAAGTATGAAATAAGCGTTACTAGTAATACTTTATTTTGAAAGGTGTATACGTATTAATAAAAGGATATAATATTTACCCAATGGAGCGTCATAGTAATTTGATTTATCTCCTGCGTGACAACAAAATAAATATAAGAGAAGTTCCTAGCCAATTTAAAATTATAAAAACATTTAAAAATACTAATGAAAAAAATTATAATATTTTAGTAGTATTATAATTGAGACACTAATGGTTTTTTATATACAACAAATGTGAGAGTAGGAACTTAAACCTTAAGTCTTAAAAAAAATAGATATTTTAATTTTTTTTTTTTAGTTCAACAATATTTGGGGTGAAATGATTCAAATCTCTGATTTCTTGATTGAAGATACATGTCAATCATTTTGGGTATATTTTAATCGTTAACCATACTCATGTTGGTAAATATGCAAGGGTTTGAACTTGGAACTTTTAAAAGAGAATATTTATCACTTAGGGGCTGTTTGGGGCACTGAGTGAGTTATAATAACAGGGGATTATAATAGTCTGTGGGTTATAATAGTCTGTGAAATAATATAATATTGTTTAAAATGTAGAATTGTTTAGTCTGAGGTTATAATAGTCTGTGTTTGGGATGTAGAATATTCCACAGGTTATTATAACCATTGCCCCAAACAGTCCCTTAGTGGTTTTTTATTCATAATTTATTATTATTTTTTTAAGAAGTGGTTCGTAATTCAGTTGATAGCGACAGAAGAGAAATGAAATAATAAATACGTATTTATGAATCGTAAGCGTGTGCAATAAAACGGGGCGGCTTTAGGTGTGGACCAGACCGGAGGATGAGAAAAAACACCAACTTTCAACTTTTAATGGGCTAAGAAGATGGGCCGTTTTCATATATAGAGCAGGAGCATAGAGTTTGACATTCAACTTTTGAGGAAGCACTTATTAAAAGTGGGAGAGTGCTATCAAAACAAGTGCTTGAATAAAAATGCTTCTATCACATATCACTTTCATCCTTGTATGCTTGTGCTTTTAATAGCTTCTCAGCCAAGCACTTAGGTTAGCATTTTAACAGCTTCTCACTTAGGTCAAAAGTATTTTATCTACGAAGCTAGTCTTCGACCACTATGGGTCGAGGTTGACTCTCTCATCTTGTAGAATTTGCTGATGGGAAAAGACATGTTTGCCAACGAAGTTCAGTTATTCGTCGATGCAATCTTGGACAAATTCAAGTTTAATTTGGGTTGATTGAAGGCTTCCTTTTGATGCCTCGTTCTGGAAATGTAGACCCATAGTCTTGCTCATCATTCCCACACTATGAGATCTTCATAAATTTGGTTGGGGGGAGCACTCATGGTGGGCAAACGAAGAAGCTGTTAGCAGAGATGCTCTTTTATCTTAATTTTGGTTGGTTTTTAATTTCATTATAGATACCCATGCACTGATAGATAATAATAATAAAAAAGAAATCTTGAACCACATATTCAGAACACACGTTGACATGTAACTTATTTTTGCAGAGAAATATAGATTTAGATTTTTCATTTAAATAATATAAACCAATGAGAAAGGCAATATTGAATTTCAAGGTATAATCTACCAAGGAAGAAAAAGTTAGATGAGTGAGGAATGACCATAGGCATCGTGGACACAAGAAATGTGATTGGACTAATATCGTCACTAATTTTGAGAAGATATACAAGGTAAATAATAATAGCTATAGAGTGAATTCTAATATATCATTCATATAATTGGTATTATATGCTTGATAATATTACATAACATAGGTTTTAGACATTATAATATATTTCACAAGCATTTTTATGATGATGCATGTGTATAGAATGAATACATTATTGCTTCTCTAAAAATAAAATAAAAAAAGATGAACACATTGCTAACTATATTTACATCCGGTAGTTTAACTACTATATATAGAGGGGAGGAAGTAGTGTGTATATTCATATTAGCAATGTTGATTAATACAAATATAATAAACAAATATTTATAAGGGATAACTTTATATGGTAGATGAAATTTAAACTTTTGGTCTTCAAATTTGAAAATGGTACATTAATTAATTTAAAAGAAATTAGATTTATGCATGTTTTTTTATTGTACAATTATTATTTAGGTCAATCACATGTCATTTCTACATTCCTTTCATTACAAGATAAAAGTCTCATTTTTTAAGTCTCCCAATTATCTATTTGACATTAAAATCTAAAGAATAAATACAAGAAAATATATGTTACTTAACTCTTAAGTGACTTTGACTACAATGTGAAGTAATTAAGTCGTTTTAGGATCAAAACTTGCAAACATACTAAAGTTGACAATAATTGGTATTTTGGAGAATGGATTTGGGTCTATAAAAAGAAAGAAATTAAAATATGACGTAAATCAATGCATGAAAGGAGAAAAAAAAATACTAAACACAATTTACAAATGTGTATGTTGAAAAAAGATATGTTGTCAAAAGAAATAGTCAGGAAAAACTATAAAAAAAAAAAAAAAAAAAAAAAAAAAAGCTTGCATTTCTAGATATTCTAGAAATTATATCACAATGCAGAAACTAAATCAAGCCTAAAAGATGATTTACGAATAACAAATTTGAAAGATAAAATCTAAATTCAAATAAAAGAATATGAAACCGTAATCTAAGATTTGTCTTCAAAATTAAATCTAAATGACAAATGAGTAAAAAATCAAAACTAAAATATTTTTTCAATTTTGAAAATAGTCTTTTAAACAAAATGTTTAGGAAAATGCTAGAAAACGAAATGAAAGACAAAATAGGAAATATGTTTAAAGGATCTATGTCTAAAAAAATCAGTCAGATATGTTTGAGATATCTAAAAGGTTTAGACATTTTTTCAATTTGGAGGTTTAAATAAACCAACTACAACAATTTTCCTATAGAGAGCTACACATTCCAACTTTTGAAGAAGCACTAATTAAAAGTGTGAGAGTGTTGTCAAAACAAGTGCTTCACTAAAAATGCTTTATAGCATACCACATTTATATTTAGGACATATTTGAGAGTGATTTTAAAATGGTTAAAATCATTTTTTTTTATATTTAAAATCACTTTGAAACATACTTTTAATTATGTAAAATTAATTTTTATGATATGAATTTTTTTTTTAAAAGTGTAAAATCAAACATTAAGTTGATTTTGAATAATTAGAGACATATTTCGAAATAATTTTAAATATGATAAAAGTGATTTTAATAATTTCAAAACACACCCAAACATGCACGTAAGTGTTTTAATTAATTGTTTTTCAGTCAAACACACTCTACAATGTTTTCTCTAAAGCACTTTACAGTATTATTCAAAAACACTTTTGTGTTACTCAAACATGATGATTTTGAGCGATAGCCAAAAGCACTCCCAACCAAAGTTTTAAATGTTGATGTCGAAGAAAATGTTGACGTTTCAATTTTCTAAAAATGCTGATGAGAATATCGATAAAATGTCAATGTCAAATGTATATTTCTGAAAAAATTATAAATATTAAAAAAAACATTAAAAATATTTAAATTAAGAAACTAAAATTTCACTCTTTTTAAATAAGTTCAATTTTCTTATTATTAATATTAAGTAAAAAATATTGATATTTTTGTTGTGTTTCATCATTTTTCTATGATATGGCAAAAATTTTAATTTACCCTTATGTTGAATCCATAGACATATCTATATTGATATAAATGTAGACATGTTGATAAAAATTTAAAATTATGTTTCCAACACATAGTAAAAGCGCTTTTTAAGTGTTCTAAGAATTTTTAGAACCACATTTGATTATATAACCAGTCATCAATTCCTATTTTGAAATTATATACACAGGGGCCAAAAAGGGGAAAAAGAGAACAAATGACAAATTTGAATATTTTCTTTTGTTTGTCAACAGACCGACCTTAGCTCAGTTGGTAGAGCGGAGGACTGTAGTGGGTCAAATGCCTTTCAGATAATCCTTAGGTCGCTGGTTCGAATCCGGCAGGTCGGATTTTTTAAAAAAAAAATCTTCCGTATTTTTTGTTTTGTTTTAAAATTTTCTCACTATTCGGCCCACAAGCCCAAAAATCATCTGAGCGACATGTCGTATTAAAGTTTACTGGCACCAGAAAGTTGAGCGACGTGTCGTATTACAGTCGGTTGTTCTGTCTTTTGCTCACCAATATATCGGAATCGGAGAAGCCCTTCTTTTCATTTGGGAGCAAAGAAGCGAAAGACGAGCGGGGACTGTGCCGAGGAAGCGAACCAGACAGTTTCTGCTTCGCCGGTAAGCTCCTTTCTGTAATGCTGAATTTCTATGATTTACAGTGTATAAATGGATCAATTAGGGTTTTACGGGAAACGTTTACACGCGTTTCAATCTTAGAATCTTTTCTCCCCAAAGTGGGATGTTTCTGTAGTTCGTTTTCAATTTTCGGATTGCTTCATTTATGTCCCTCATCGGTTAATAAGTGTTTCTGTCCCGAACATCGGCCTTCGATATTTTTATTTGCATTATTGACAATTCTGATTGCAATTTGCTTTTCTAGATTGGGTTTCTGGAGAGGGAGGCAACTAGTTTCATCTTTGTTGTGGCGAAAAAGGAGGAGGGTGTTTTTTAAAGGGATAAATATGCTTCAGATCCGGCTTAGCAAAGTTCCACAGGCTGAAGGTGGTGCTGGAGCAGTGAAGCCCTTGCCGGCGGAGACTGTGACGGTTGCATGCCCTGACCACCTCGTCCTTGCTGATCTTCCTGTAGCAAAGGGCATTGGTGCGGCTACTGCTGCTTCCATTGTCAAGTCTGTGGGTCGCAGGTCTCGCCGTCAGCTTGGAGAACGAGTTCATTTTTGTGTCAGATGCGATTTTCCCATTGCAATTTATGGTCGCCTGGTATTTTTCCCCACTAAATTTTTGCTAGTTGTTTTGTACTTTTGGTCCATGGAAATCATTCATTTATAAAAGACAATTTGAAATTTGAAATTTGTTTGTCAAATCGGATCGCATTACTTTTATCAAAATCTATGATTACTGGTTACTGCCAAGAGGAGCTAGATCAATTATACGTGGTTATTTCATTCATATCTGCAATGTCCTTCCTTCTTGCTCGCTGGAATATAGGCTTGTGACATTTATTTATTTTTATATCCGTGAGTGTTCGGGTCAGCTTGCATGCATCTTGACTAAGCTCATGGGACAACTGCCTAACCCTACTACATTTGGCTTGTAACATACTTCTTAATAGCTAAATGGTGGTTTGCCTTTCTTGCAGAGCCCTTGTGAGCATGCCTTCTGTCTTGATTGTGCAAGAAGCGATTCTATATGCTACCTGTAAGTAAAAATGCTTTGAAGGTCTTAACAAGACAAGGTTCTTTGGTATTGTGAAAGTCAATATTGATTGCAGTATATTTGGTACATTTCTCACTTTCTATTGTAAAAACTTTTCCTGTCATGTTCTTCAAATATCTGTGTTTTCTTTGATGATTAGTTATTGTACTATGCAGAGTTTTCTAATTACAGCAGCACTCTGTTTTTCCTTTTATTTCTTACTATGAGAATTTATGGAGTAAGATATTGAATCACAAGAATGGAAGATCAGTCAACGTACAGAGTGTGAATTCGAGTCTCAAGAAAGTACTAAAAGGCATATACTTGTATGATTTGAAATTTGATCAACATAGAATCCTATAGTCTATTCAAAGTCATTCATTGTGGCATTTCAATGATAAAAACAAAGACGCTGCGATAGATCAGCAAAAGTTTATGCGCAGTTTACCATCAACTCTCACTATTGAATTTTTGCAGAAATTAATTTTTGTGTATGCTATGATAATGTTATGAAGATGACTTTAGAAATTGTGATACAGTCATGATTTTTGTGACACAGCTGTGATGACCGTATCCAGAAGATTCAAACTATAAAATTGATGGAGGGGATCTTCATTTGCGCAGCCCCACATTGTCTCAAGTCTTTTCTTAAGAGGACTGAATTTGAATCTCACATACACGAGAGCCATGCTGACCTTCTTAAGCCAAATGCAGAAAAGGAAGATGGAAATGAAATTGAGGCTCATAGTGCCAAACAATCTACAGCTTCTGAATCCATTGTCCGAGGTCCATCGAGACCAATCATATCTCCAGGTTCCAATTCCCAGCCTCAAGAACGTGAAGAAAAATTTCATCGTCAACAATCTAGAGACCAACCTAGGTCTGGCATGCAGCAAAAGCAAACGCCAATTTTTGGTCAGAACCAAAACAATACAGCCGAGTCTCAACAAGACAGCGGTCATTCACAAGGCTTTGATCGACATGGCCGTTTTCCCCCACAAAACTTTGACGTACAGGGTACTCCACATCAGGAATCCAGTCAATTTTCAGAGAAACAGCAAGGAATTCTTACCGACCCTCCATATTCTCAGTACCCTCCTTTGCAATCAATTCCACCACCAAATTACGTGGTTCCAGCTAACTCAAATCCAATGTTGACTCCCTCTCTACCATTTGGTTATCCTCCTTTTCCAATTGAGGGAGCACAACCATATTACAGTACATCCTATGAAGTGTCACGGCAAGACACTACAGCAGAGACCGGATCTGAGCAAGGTTCACTGTTAGGCTTTCCACCAGGAGCGGCAGCAGGAATGAATTTCTCAGCAACTTATCCGCAATCTTGGAATACGGGACAAGCTGGCATTCTTTACGAGCATGCTGCTGGAGGTCAAGGAATGCCTGATGCTTTTGCTAATACACCTGATTCTCAAGGAAGACTTGGATTTTACCAAGGAGATTACAGACGCAGCCCTGGAGGTTTGTCTGTGAATTCCTGTGTCTCATCAATGGCCAACAAGGGCATGGATCTGGGGCATTCAGGTAATGCGATGGACTTAAGGGATGGTAAAGGTATATTGGCACCACAGCCTTTAGTACAATTGCCTCCGCCTCCACCACCCCCACCGTACTTGTCTCATAATAAGAGGGGTAAGTTTTATTCAGGAGATATGGATCATGATGGGCAAGGCCATGGATGGCAGAATGACAGCCATAGCCGAGATAGCTTTGGAAGTGGCCAAGATTGATCTTTCCATCACATTCTTTGTTTCCTTTGCCATATACTTCCAATCATTGTTTTGATGAAATTTGCATCAGCCAGCGTGAGAATGTCTATATTTAAACTTGATGCTCTTGTTAAGTTTTGCTCTCAGAGAACTTTTGAGTAAAAGTACTGTCATTTGACAGGTTCGAGATCAATATTATATGCAATACTGACAGTAGATAAGAGCATCATCATTGAAGGAGTTCTCAAAAGTTGTTTGTAAAAGCATCTTATTGTTTATCAATTCTGACCATCTCTTTTTTAACATTGAAGTATGCAAGTATACAGATAATTGCTTGTTGGATAAGACTATACGAAAATGTTGCAATCATGATTTGACATTAAGAAATTTGAAAATATAATTGTATTTACTATCTTTCACAATCACGATGAAACAACTAGAGCATATGATGGAAGGAAGCATCAATTGTAGCTGCTGTTTAGGCTGGCTGTATATATAAATATATTATCAACTTGCCTGTAATAAACCCCCAATACCCAAATAGAAACAAATTTCAAAATTCGTAATATGCCGTTTCTAAATACATTTCTCTAGCAGGAATTAGAGAATGAAAACAAAGTTATGAACAAAATACAATAATCTCTCACGCTTCTGTCAACTCCACCCTTGTCACTGATGAGCTGCTAGCCAAAGTGAGTTGAAAAAATACCATAAAACATCCAAAATGAAATAAGAAGAAACAGCGAGAGAGAGAGAGAGAAGCCATGAACAAGAGAGATGACTGATCAGCTCAATTTTTCTTTCTCCAAAATCCATTGTTGGTATGTGAGAACTCGCTTCTCGTCCAATTTCACATAAAACTGATGCAATTTTCTGTAGATCAATATGACATGCTTATCTACATACTCTTCATACTTCTCATAGAGTGCGGGAACCGTAAGCACGAGTAAAAGGCCTGTCATTGAGAAAAAAATGCTCATGAAATCGATCATTGTCCGTTTTTTTTATCTCCAAGAATGAGTATTACAGAAAGAATTATGGAAACTGAAGGTTAAAACTTACTAGTGTAACCCAAGGTGAGAAGATCAGTCAAGCCACTGATAACTGAAATCAGCCACAGGCAAGCGGCTACTTTGAAGAACGATCTGGGGTCTTTTCCCATGGCTATATCTTGTGAAACAGACAGCAAAGTATTCACATGAGAACAAATGAAAGTTGCAGCTCCGTTTACCATATCTTCTGAGAGATGCAACTCGGGAAGAGGTGGCGCCGGTCTGTTCAGAACGAAAGGTAGCAGATTCAGAAGGAATCTTAATACGACTACACAGAAGTTAAGCTAGACTTAATACAAGTACATAGAAAATTTCAGAATGACAAAAGTTAGTAGTTTCTACTTCTGAAATGCATCAATGCTTTGCCATGTAACTAGTTCAGAACTCAGGAGACATCAGTTAAACAAAAACCTACATACTACATTCTGCATTGATGAAGTTTAGAATGCTCTAAAACTACCGAATCGTTTCATCTAGCTTGTTAGGCTTGGAAAAACACGTGCAGATCTGCAAACTATATTTGTCACTCACTAAATAATGTCTCACTCATGTTTATCATCTTTCCCAAATGCATTTACATATCTCATACATCTAAAACAACTAACACTAAGGCACCGTTTGATAACCATTTTGTTTTTTATTTTTGAAAACTAAGCTTATAAACACTACTTTTACCAATAAGTTTCTTTGTTTTGTTCTCTAATTTCTACCAATGTTTTAAAAAACCAAGCCAAGTTTTGAAAACTAAAAAAAGTAGTTTTAAAAAATTTGTTTTTGTTTTTGAAATATGACTAAGAATTCAAATGTTTACTTAAGAAAGATGAAAACAATTGTAGAATGAGAAAACATGCTTAATTTTCAAAAACCAAATGATTATCAAACGGGGATAAGCGAATGGAACTTGAAGTGTACAGGGACATGAAACACATAGAAGTATATTATCCCAAAATGTTTATCAAATGTAAAAGAAAGCAAAGACAAATTTACAGATCATAACTAGATAATTTGAATCAGGACTTAATCATACAAGAACCTTGTCAAATTCACTAGGGAAACGCCTCCATCTATTAAAAGATCATGCACTCTCAAACCAATATATCAGTTTACCATTCTTCATCGTGATTCAAGTTGAAGAGATGGGTTGTAACAGGCAAGTCATGAAGCAATCTCATATTAGTTACCTATTGAGAATGGATGCAGATTTGGCCCAGAGAAAGATAATGGTAACAAGAAGAAGTAGAACACTGGAAATTAAAGACAAAAGGGTGTAACCACATCTCTCAAACACCAGCCAAGTCGCCAGCGTTATTAACAATATCCCCACAGTTAGATTCTTCCTCCTCCATAGAATTACATCTGCAACTGAACAGATTAAGAACCAAGAGTTAAACCCAAATCCTTGTTATTTAATAGCACGACAAGTTTATGCTTATTGGATCATAAACGCAATCTTAATTAGCATTGAGGCGAAAGTATCCCAAAAGAAGAATCCACAAAAAAACACTTTCAGCAATTCAAGACATTGCGTTAGCAAAGCAGAAAAGAAGAAAATAGTTCATCGATTAAAAATTTTCGCAAACAAACCATCGATTGCTTCGCAATTCAATATCACAGCCAATAGAGGACTGAAACAGAGTAATCAAATAGAAATTTAAAGAGGATCCATCAATAAGAACAATGAAAAAAAAACCCAGAAATCAGAAGATCTTGACATGACATACCAAGACCGCCGCCAATAATTTCGTGAAGAGTTCGCTGCCTACAAAATAAACGATCGGAGGAACCCATCAAAAGAAGTGAAAAGAGAGGATCTTGACTCCAGTAGAGGTTTCAAAATACCCTAAAGAAACAGAAACAAAAACAGAGAGCTCTGAAGCAGAAACGGAAAAACAGGGGTTGTGTTTAGCTTTTTTGTTGTCCACTCTCTGTTACCCTTTTGAGTTTTGTGAGAGTGCTAAGGGCAGAGACTTAGTTGGAATGGTAAGAAATGGGGACTGGGCCACAGCTGACAGGTCAAAAGCGTCATGCCTCTCCTGGCTTTTTATTCTTCTCCTCCTTCCTTTATTTGCCCCTTGGAATTGATTTCATCTTTCTTTTCTTTTTTACTGGTTAGAATTAGAAATAGAGAGAGAGAGAAGGGGAAGGAGGAAGAGGAAACTCTTTTTTTTTTTTTTGACATAAAAGGGTAATGGTACTCTTTGCATTAGCCTCTGATCAAATGAATTATTGCACATGGACATTAAAAGATTAACCTTTTTAATTTTAGTTGGGGCCCCATAAGAATTACCTTCATTAAACAGTTATCCAGTGACAAATTCTAGATCAGCAAAAAAAAAATCTTGCAGTCTTTGCATGAGCAAAGGGCATCTAACCTAGGTAATTCGGAATCGTAGAGTCTTTCCATGAGTTGAAAGTATTTTATGATGCTACCTAACTATTTGAATTGTGAATTTATTCAATTCTATATATTTTAGTTGAATGATAGACTCAACCTAACATAATGAAAAAAACATTTTAATCGAGTTGGTTGAAAATTATTTAAATTCAACCCAACCAACTCATATAAACTTGAGTGGGGCTGCTTTAACACAGTAACTGCGGTTTACAACTTGCTTTAATTTTAACGTGATCATGGGGAACTTGTAATCGAACATTTGTGACAATCCAGAGGCCAAGCCGACGGCTTATTTTTTTCAAAGTTTATACAGTATCAATATGAAAATTGAAAATGTAAGGTGAAAAATAGTTATACTGCACAGAACAACTGTAAAGCATCGATTCAACTTCAACTAGCTAACCTCAAGCTCAACAAGGATTCGGGTTCCCATTCTCCTGCAAATTATTCTCTTCTTTTGTCTATGTGTCAATCCCGTTCATCAATCTTGAACCAAAAATCAAATTCAAGGCAGAAAACACTCTTCCTCACGCAGTTCCCTCATTCGTACGACTAATTTTCTTTCTAGGGCTGGAAATGGCACATTCAGCATTATCTGCAGGTCCACTTTCGTGAAAGGCAGCGTCTGCATTGCCTGTAGATTTGTTTGCAGACTCGTTTTGATGCATAGCAACTTCGGTGCAGATCGTAGGTTCATTATTGGGAGTGGCAGCTTTGGCGGAAACTGCACAAACATCTTGGGGGGTAGCGGCTTCGGGGGAAACTGCACGTACGTCCTGGGAGGTGGAAGCTTCGGGAGAAGCAACAGATACATTTTGGGGGGAGGCAGGTTCGGTGGAAATTGCAGGAACGTCTGGGAGGGTGGCAGCTTTTGGGGAAACTGCAGGAACATCTTCGGTGTTGGCAGCTTCGAGGGAAACAACAGTTGTATTCCGGGGGGAGGCAGCTTGGCTGGAGGAAACTGCAGGTTCATTTTGGGGGTTAGCAACTCCTGTTGCCAGGACTGCTGAAGAATCCATAAGGCTAGCTGCTATTGCAGCCTTCAAGTCCTCATCCTCCATGTCCATAAGCATTTCGGCTTCTCCGGTTGAAAGAAATGTATCTTGCTGCTCTGTCCTGTTTACTCTTTGTGGAGGAGGGGGGGCTTGGGTAGAGTTGCACGATTTGGTTATCCTCTCGGCGTCCTCAGGGGAAAGCCACTGACCATAACCATTAGATGCTTCGGAGGACGAGATGGGAAAATCCTTGGGGAAGTTACCCCTCACTATAAAGATGCTCCAACCAAAGCCCTTTAGAGAGTCCAAGTAGGCTGAAAGGTAAAATTTAGAAAGATGTTGTGGGGCTGCATACAAACTATCAAAATTATACCACTCCCCATTCACTTTCCTAATACAAAACCAATGATCTTGCAAGTGACATATAAATGCATTCTCCAGTTCAGGATCAATCTGTGCAGGTTCAGCAACTGGCGAGTTGAGAGGAATGACTTGGAGATCCCAAACCTCCAAAGCCTTTTGTAAGACCTGCAAGCAAATATAATGGTTTAAACAAATCAGAACATCCCAACAGGTTCTATGTATTGCTTATATACACATAGAAGAGAAACTGGTTTATAAAAAATGAACTCCGATCCCTCTGAATACTTCACTGTTTTACTTTAATACTTTACCCCAAAAAAGAAAGAGAAAAGATATCTGATGTTAACTGTGCTAAATTTGAGTATCCAAAATAAGGCCAATCTCCACACACCTAATTTCAGAACAGTGGATGGTTTCAGAAGCACATTTGGTAAAACTTTACCTCCCTACTTCCTGTTCTCATATTTCAACGCATAAAGTAATAATGGTTCACATGGCCACTATATTCTCAAGACCAAAATTCATAAGCAATGTGCTTCCCGGGTGTAGTTAATGGGTACCAAAGGATATTAATATTGAGATAAGAAAAAGATTACAAGATTTGGGAAGAAAAATCAAGAGCCCTGTCCTTACTTGCCCACTTTCAATCTACTTTGTATACTCACTAAATCATTGTCTACTCCCTCACTTATCCCCTCTTTATTAATCATCACTTGCTAGTAATAAACCTTTCAAACGATCTGTAACCACCCATATGCCAATTCAAGTTAAATTCAAGAATTAAGAGATCACAAGTATATCACTTCTACAACTTATGAGTTAAATGTATGTTTCTCATCCCAAAAAGAAAAAACTTACGAGTTAAATGTAATCCTATTTTTCAAATTTTCACATTTGAAGCAAAGCATACAGCAAGAAACGTACATTACTTGAATGAATCACAATAAACTTGTTACTATACTATCAGGTACATCCGTACAGTAGTATCAAGTATTGTCAGAAAGGTCGTGCATCGCACTGTTATTCATATTTTGCATCACTATCACTACACTACTCATCACTGCTACCTTAGGTAGATGAGGTTGGGACAAAGGAGAATAGTAGCTTAGGGGTTTTTGCAAGTAGTAAACAATGTTTTAAAAAATATTCATTACTGGTACTGTTATGTACGTGTGAATTCCCATATCATTACAATTCATTGTATTAGTTCTTTTAAAATTGAAAACAATAACAGCTATAACCATTAGGCAAATGGCTCACAATGAGTGTAACTACTACATAGTGGCTTACAACGGTTTGTCACTTTACATTATCTATTTCTACCGCTAAAATAATACACAACTCAGACATGAGGATCGCAATTCAACCGCTTTCCGTAAGATGTTCGGTATATTCATTAACCACTGTTCCTGAATGTAATTAAAAAAATTCAATAACATTTGGAATTCGAGTAGATTGAAAACGTTATATAAGACTATCCACGGAGGAACCTGCGTAATTACACTAAATCGATCAAAGCTGTTGACAACACGAGGCACGACTTTAGTCCATTATCACACGAAATCAACAGACATCCAAAGCAGTCCTTCACTTTCGCTCAATTAGCTTCAAGAACGAGAAAAGAATAACTAACAAAACATACATATTGCGATAGGGAATCAAACCTGTATACTAAAATCACCGTCCAAGGAGACATTGTGAGACTCCTCGGAGAGGAAATCACCGGTGGTGGATCCACCAAGCATCATCTGGCGCTCTTTCCGGTCAAGATCGGAAGCCAGAGCAGCCAAATCGAATTCGGAGAAGAAGGGACCCTGCAACACGGTGTTGACACAATGCACAGCGCAGAGCTTGGATTCTTGTACCTCATGATACAACATCCCTCCATTGCTGGCTCCCTCCATAATCTAATTCTAACCTCAAAGAGAAAATGGAAAGAGAGAGAAAAAAGGAAGAAGAAGAAGAAGAAGAGAGAAATAAACCCTAGAATCAGCCAAGCTATGCGTGTAACTTTTGGTCTATGCTTGTTGTTGTTATTCTCTCTCGAAGAAAATGCGGTAAGTAGCAAGAAAAAGGAAATGAATCTTTTGCCCTTTGTCAGTTTCAATGATGGATTGGAAGTTGAAATTCGGCACGTGTTAAGCAACTGTGTTTCACGCGTGTGGAGAGACCTAAATATTTACTTTTTATGCTTATTCTAGGATAACCATTGTAATTTACAATGTTTAAATAAGATTATTTGTTAAATTATGCTCACGTCTGACTCATTTTTGAAATGAATATTAAAATTTTATTACTTTCATTAACTTTTTCAAATGTTTATGATGTACTATTATACATGTTGTCTAATAATAGACAACAAGTTTTGACTTGTTTATATTGAGAAATTAGAATTTGAACTTGATTTAACTGATTTTTAGTTCAAGATTAAGCAATTAAATAAATGCACTTTGATCTGTCGTCTTCAAAGGAAAAGGAAAACCCATGGGACCACTGTATACTTTTCCAACTAGCAAATTTACATGCTTCAAAATATTTGAAATTTTATAAAATATCTTTATCCATAAGATTTTTTTTAGGCAAAAGTATGCGATCATCTTTACTTTTTATAATCTATATCACATCAACTCTTAATTTTATATCTTTTTTTAATATAACATATGTGAAATGAAGATTTGAATCTTTCGATCTAAAAAAATGAGTAGATGTCTTAATTATGTACCAAAAAATATAAATAGGATAAAAAGAAAGGAGGAAAGGAAAGGCATGATTTATCATAGCCATTGGACGTCCATGCATTTTTTTTCCTTCAAGGATGTAGTAACTAGTAAGGCATAACATGTCCCATCAAATGAAATAGGCTGAAGGACATGAAACTATGAAGTTTAAGAATATAAATTTGGCTAAATTATATATACATATATTAAAATAAAATAAAATAAAATTCCTAAACTTTGTCCTTTGTTTAAAAAATACTTACATCCTCTTAAAAGTTGCAATATTATCATTGACATTTTATAAATGCTTCAAAACTATTCTTGGAGTAAAAATCCTTTAGAATGTTGGACAGAAAATCAATGTAGTTGTGACTAAGACGTTTGCCTGGATTAAGTCTGAAAAAACGACAATCAGACACGTCAATTTTTCGTCCAACATTCTAACGATTTTTCTACTCCAAGGATAATTTTGAAACGTTTATGAAATGTCATAGATAATATTGCAACTTTTGAAAGAATAGAGGTATTTTTTAAACAAATGACAAAGTTCAAGAGTTTTTTTTTTTTTTTTTTTTTTTTTAATAATTTAGCCTATAAATTTAATAAAGCTTCAGAAAAAAGAAATTCAATTGTCATTTATCTAAACAATCCTAAAAATTGCAATGGAAAATTGACTTTTATACTTCGAATGCAACAGTTTTGGGTGAGAGGCAGGTCGAATTAACAACTCAAGTTTGGAATTCACATTCACTATGCAACAGCTTTTACCAAAATTTAGATAAAAAAAAGATGATACAACATAGAAAATTGGTATTCTACAAGCTATTGATTGCCCAACAAGAGAGCTTCAGATTTCTGAAATTGGGCTTGTTATCTTTAGATAGCAACGAGGTGGGATCGCCTTAAAAAGTTAAAATAAGATTTCTCAAACAAGTAGATCGTAGTGGTTCCTACCACTGTAAAGCAACCTCACAGGTTTCTTGGGTTTTCCTCCACCCTTGAACTCAGCTCCATATTCTGCAATAGGAATGAAGCTAGACCCCCGCCAACCCATTGTGTGCTGCAAACCAATTGAAAATACATCACGATTTCAATTTTTGCAAACTAAAATCCAATTAAACAACTTGTCGAAGTGAAGATTAGTTTCGTATTATTCGATGAGCATCTTGTATTTCATAAAAATTGGGGGCAATATAATTCTTACGTAAGGGTCGTCCTACTCAATTTTTAGGCATTTAAGATACGCTTTAGACGTGGATGAACTAGAGAACATGCTTAATTTAGCTAAATGGATTCGTGAGGTTAAACTTATAAGGGGAATAACCTCCTAATCATGTTCCTGCTCTGTTAATTACCCAAGGCAATCAGAAAATATATTCAAGCTCAGTTCATGAACCAACACTTTCATGGTCATTGGTTTATGTATCTTAGTGGAGAAAAGCATACCTCATGTTCTGGCATGTAGACAGTGATAGGTTGCTTACAGAGCTTTGACAACACCTGATGGAGATTAAAGATCATGGATTCATTACATGATGTTAACAAAGGGTGGCTTACACATACACGAGTATAGCTTGTGAAGATGCACAGGAAGAGAACTAACCAATAGCTCTGACTCTCCTCCCCAGAAATCAGGTGATCGAATTCGTTGACAGTAACTGAAAATTACTTTTGAATGTTCTCATTATCAGACCGCAAAGGCATGTGGAATACCAAAATCTAAAATGACGACTTCACATAATCAGAAAGAATGAAAAGTGAAAGGGGAAACAAACTCACCGTTCTAATGGCTCCTCAACAGTAATTGCGATGAGGGCTGCTTCATACTGCCGTCTTTCCTTGCCACTATCACAAATAACTTCTTTCACAGCCATGCGTAAATCATCTGCATGCTTAATCTACCAGCATCAACTTTCTGATATGCTTATGATTTATGAAATAACATAGCACAAACCAATTGCTACAAATTTAATTAGTATATCATTTTTCCTTAACAAATATTATTTATTTATTTTGGCCAAGAACTCTTTAATTAGAAAATTGGTCACTTCAAAAGCCACAGAATTAAAAGGTGGCCAGAATCTTTAATATGATCCACGCAAGTGAGAACATAAAAAGGTCCTTCATTGTAAAGTAAGCACCATGGGTAACTTAAGAGGGATAAAAGGACATCTATAGTACAATCATAAAGAGAATTTGAACTTTAGGTCATTCAAACGCAGCCTTCAGAATGGTACAATCATATGATTATGAAATCACTTGAAAAACCATTAGCAAAGAGGATAGATGCCCTTGGCCCCTAACGTCTTTTGTTGTGTGACTGATAAAGTGAACATATTTTAGTGCTACAAGCACAACTCATTCGTCAAGGAAACTGAGTGTGCATGTCACAAAAATACAACAACTCAAGACAAAAATATTTTTAACTCCAGCTTTGATGTTCAAGGTGTGCATAGTAAACCACTGGAGCACCTTCCAAAAATATTTGGTTGATACAGTAAACAGAATATTTGAACAATCTTTCCACTTTTTCGATCTAGGGGAAGAATATGTTCCACACTTAACTATCCAGGATTCAATGTTAAATATCAGAGCTTACCTGCATCGTTTTTCTCATCAAATGGACGAAGAGGAATCCCCCTGTTGAAAGCCATTCCTCTGGCCTGATTTTATGAATGGGAAGTTAGTATAGAAGGCAAGAAAGTTACGGAAACAAAATTTCTTCCACTTCCTTGCTGCAGCCAGCAAGTGGGAATGCTACAAATACTCCGATACTACTTGAGAATGACAGCCCCGAATTTTATGTTTCTAGAGATTATCCTTGTTTCTAACAACTTATTTGTCTTCCACTTCATAAAAATTGTTTTGAATTTCAAAAACAAAAAAGTGACAAAAGAAAACCACTCCTAATAAGAAATATATCACAAAATATATAAATTGCCAATAAACAAGTTTGATTTTTAGAAACACATAACTGAAAACGAAGTCGCTATAAAAAACACTTGATAAATTGTGTTTGTTTAGAAGTGAAAGCAAGACATCTGCATTACAATTTGATACAGGTACTGAATTCCTTCGATTAGAGCAGAGATACAAGCACTGTATTTTAAACAACTAAAGGATTCAAAATGGTTAAGCCAACAAAGTAGTAAAGAAATCAAGACAACTAAAACCCATCATAAGATGATTTGGAAATTGGAACATGAATTAGAATAAACAGAGTCGATCACAAAATAAATTCAAGAGAGCGAACAACAGAAATGAATAAAGGAAGGAAGGAAGGAAGGTTACCACCGCACGGAATAGACAGCGTCCATCTCCAGTAATTTTCTGGACCGTGTGGTGCTCAGCTTTCCTCAATGCTGGCGATTCACTGCCCCTGAGAAACGCAATTTATGAATTCGAAAAACAACGGAGTTCAAAAACTCTCCCCCAACTAAAAGAGAATAAATGAACTTACAGCACGGGTCCAATTTTAGCAAAGAGTGGGTGACCGCCATTCGTAGAAAAAGGGAAAGAACCAGTAACTGAGTTCGAAGGTGAAATTGAAGTTACAGGCGAAGATGCGAGCTCAAATCGAGCAATTCCTTGTTGCAATTGCTCGAGAATTGCCACTGCAAGATGAACAAACAAACAAAAGGTAAACACAGATAAAATAGACAGATAAGAAGAAAAAAGAAAGAATGAAGTGGTTGAGTTCTCACCATTTTGAGGCTTCTCCGCCATGAAATCCATGGAACACAGAAGAGTTTGGCCTATAAGGATAGATAAATTGGTCTCTTCTTTATTTTCACTGGCCGTGTATTTTCGGGTTAAATATATTGTATATACTTTTTGTTACATTTTTAGGCTCATATTTTACAATATTTAGTTTTTAATATTTGAGTTCAAACTAAAAACATAGTGTATATTTTTGTCTGTCAATCACTACAAAGTTGAAAGGATATAATGTCTATCTCTGCTAAAGTCAATCACTACATTTGTATGGTCAAGTTCATTTCGGTATGTATATGTTCATTCTTATGAGTTGGAAAACCGTAGACTAATACTAAAGGTAAATCATAATAAATTTCATTGTCAATCTAAATATAACTTAAATGGTTAAGGCATATACCCTTGATTAAGAAATAAGGAGTTCGAATCTCTCAATTCTACATATTGTTGAACTCAAAGAAAATTTCAAGCACAATTTTCGTATATATGTACTTAACCATAATGATGTCCTATCTTTCTTTGCAACAACTAGATTAAGCATAGTGAAAATACAAAAATATATTTTAACTTGGATAAAGAAAAATACTATTTGTCAATCGAAGTATAGCTTAGTAGATAAGATACTAATTACCATTCTAAAAGTCGATGGTTGAATCCTCACCTAACAATTGTTGAACTCTAAAAAAAAGGAGAAACACTATTTTGTTCTAAATATTTTTCATAAAAAAAATATAATAATTTCTTAAATTAAAAATCAAATTACAATTTTGGTCTAACAAACTTTTGAGTTGTCTACATAACCATATAAAATTGTATCTATTTTATCCCTATACTTAAATAAATTTATACTAGACTCTTGAATTTTCAATTTCATGTCTAATAAATCATTGTCATTAACCCTCACCAATTTAATACTTTCTTGATATATTGACTATATTATTTAAAAATTATACAACAAGTTAATTTTAAGTAAATTTAAATGTTTGTTAGCATAACCGTTGAATTAAACAAAGTTAAAACAAGAGTGTAATAGATATAAAATTGAAAACTCATAAATTCATTAGAAACTTTTTAGAGTAAATATATCAAATAAACACACGTTTATGAAACTTTTAAAAGTACAAAAAAAAAAAAGAAGCATATAATTTAACCTAAATTAAAAGAAAGATAATTTTCTTTTATATAATTTCCATTTAGGTTCAACATAAAATTGTACATGGCTATTATTTTAATTCTCATTTTGATGCAGTCTCTCAATACAAGAAGGGAATAACAGCCTTCCTACTTTTTGGATAATCCTCCCCGAACTTGTTCAAATACCACGTGTGGTTCGCACGTGCCCTAGGCACTAAATTGGCACACGTGTAAAGAAAAAAGCCCAGCCCGGCCCATGACCCGCACATCACCGCCCAGCCCAGCCACTCCACAATCTCCCCCAAATAATTAGGGCAACTGACAAACTCAAACCACCCTCCCGTCGGCACCTTATACCCGCCGCCGGCCCTCTTCAGTCCGACCAGAACACTATCCGACCAAATATTCACCGCCATCCCCGACAGAAAAACCACCCCTCCACCAAAAAACCGGCACCAAAACAACCCGTCGCCGTCGTAGTTCATGTAGTGAGACACCGATCTGGTTTGCAGGTAAGAATTGAGTGAATTGAACCCGAATGCCATGAGCGCCACAACCACAGGAAAACAGGCGGTGGTATTCCGTCGAGACCCACTCCGGAAAAGGCGAATCGGGTACAGGCAGGTGCGGTGGAGGTAGTGGAGGAGGAAGGGGGAGATCAGAAGCAGAGGCTTGGAATCGGAGGAGTGATCGCCGGAGGGGAAGAGGAGGAGGGTCAGCCACAGAGTGGGGCTTTCCATTAGAAACCAGGCCAATGGAGCCGACATGGTTGGGCCCCACCCCGGCCGGTTGTGCTTCCCGTACGGAGCCTGGAGGAACCTCAGGGCGACGGCGGTCGGTGGTCCGATGAGGAACAGGGCGAGGAGGCTGTTGTGGAACAGAGACTGATCCGAACCCATTAAGTGATGGATTCGAAGATTCTGGTTGTAAGTTTGATTTCAAATTGGGTTGGAAGTGGGGAAATTTGTGGCTGAATTGTCTTCAATTTTGTAGTATGGCTGCATTGAAACTTGGATCTACATTCTCAGAGAAACTTTGACTAAGATCGAAGCCTGTAGTGATCAAGGCACCTTCTCGACTCATTAAAGTACCCATGTCTATGGCTGCAGAAAGCAGAAATAAGGACCATTTTGGTAGGACCGATGATATCCGAATTGGGGGATTGTATTCTAATTAGTTAAATTAGGGCATGAGTGATTTTAAAAGGGCATCATTTTCATATTGCTTCCAAACATACCTTTAATTATTTAAAATTAATTTTTATGGTATGAAAATTGCGTTTAAGAATATAAAATTAAACATTAAGTTGATTTTGAATTATTAAATGCATGTTTCGGTGTAATTTTAAACGTGACAAAAGTGATTTTAATAATTTTAAAATCTCTCAAACATGACTTTAATATTTTAATTTCGTGTTTAATAAATTCTTGAACTTTAAAAGTATCAAATAACTTACTAAACTTTCAATTTTGTATTTTTTTTTGTGACAATATCTGAGTTAGAAGATTCAAACTTATGACCTATTAGTTGAGAATACATACTTTATGTCAACTATGTTTATGTTGGCAACTTTTAATTTTGTATCTAATTGATTATTGACATATTTTTTAATGA
The DNA here is from genome assembly GCA_033996785.1 of Trichosanthes truncata. NCBI lineage: Eukaryota > Viridiplantae > Streptophyta > Magnoliopsida > Cucurbitales > Cucurbitaceae > Trichosanthes > Trichosanthes truncata. The sequence goes on from JAWPNB010000003.1 coordinate 57,590,408, forward strand.
ATCTATTAGACATAAAATTGATATTTGAGTCTAATAAGATTTTTTTTTGTACAACAAATATGAGAGTATGAGAATTTGAAGTTCCGACCTCAAGAAAAATGGGTAGATACCAATTATCGTTGAGCTATACTCATGTTTGCATGTCTAATAAGATATTAAACTTTCAATCTTGTATCCAATAAGTTTTAGTTTAAAAATACTAAATATGTCAAATACCCATTAAACACCAAATTGAAGACAATTCAGACACTTATTTGACGCAAAATTGAAAGTTTATGTAATTATTAGATACTTTTAAAAGTTCATAAACGTAAAATATTGAACTTTGTAATTTAACCATACTAATTTCTATAACTAAATTAATGGGAGAAAATCAACACTCATCATTCGGTACCTAGGACAACGAATTAATTTTATCTTGAGCAAGAAAATAAAGAATAACGATTCTAATTACCTTAACTGAAACCAACAATTGAAGCAAATTGAACGTTTAATTAAAAGGTTGGGTGGGAGTTTTTGAATCATTATTATGGCTTTTCTTAATACGTGGACCTGCTTAGGCCGCATGTAATATCGTGGTTGCTTGCCATCAGGCGAAGGATCCAAACTGAAAAAGTTAATAAGAAAACAATCGTCGAGGGAATTCGTGTGCAAGTCCATCTACTGCCTGTCACGCTTCAACAATGTGCACTTCAACTATTCTTCAAGAACTATCAAAAGGAAAAACATATTCATATGGCTCCATAAATGCATACCGGCTTCTTAACATCTAACTTTTGTTTCTATCAGATGCCCACATGCTGATGTTCCCTTATCTCCTACTTTTTCCTTTCTCCCTTTTCATTCCCCCTTGCTCTCTGTATTTTCTTGTGCTCCTCTTTCAGTTTCTAAGTCCCTTGCCTTAGAAATAATCTATAAAGTGCAAAGAGAATCACATAAGATTCTGGTTGTGAACCTGAACTGACTTGTTTTCACCAATCTTCTTCCTCCTTTACCCATTCCCAACTATAGCATGCTTTCTTTTCATATCTAACAGCAGCTCAGCTCTAAATCCATGAATACAAATAATCAACAGCGTATCTAATTATTGTAGCATGGATGGCCCATTTAAAGATAATATATAGTTAAATTTTCTCTAACTATTAAATCTGCTGCCAAATGAACCAACTTAACATGTGGATTGGATGGGGATGGAGAATTAACTCAGTCAGATTCCAATGATAAAGCATACATTAGAAAGAAGTATAACTTTGTTTATGCACTTCATTGTACAAAATAAACATAAATATCAGTTTACAGAATAGTGAATACCATTAGATGCACTACCGCAGTTTGTAAGCCAACTTTGAGAATCAAATTTGGAAGTAGATTGTATAGCCGAGCATCAGTGGCGTTCGAATGAGTTCTGCTGGTTATATTTTCCAAATTAAGCAGCCCAACCTGAAGATGCTAAATTGTCTGCAGAGAATTCTAAGCTTGGGGGAAAGAAAAATGGCTTCAAACCATCCCAAGCAGCAAAAGATGCATTCAACACAAAGCAGAACTGCTGGAAGTGACTTGAACGGCCGATCGAACGATCCTGTATGAGGAAGGATAAGCAGTACATGTGGACCAAAGGGATTTCAGGGTGAGCTGATTCTCCAACAGGAATGCAAAAACAATTGTTCTTATCAGATGAACTTCTGTCAGATAAAAATGACGAACATATCAGTTCATTCATGATTTGATAATACCAAGCAGAGAGCAGAACAATTCTGCGGGTGCCATTTGAACAATGTCTGAAAGTGGAATTACTTGAGACTCGTTTTGAAACAAGAGATTGCTAGAGTTACTAATGTTACTCCAAATTAAATGACTTCAGTTTTGAACTTGATATCAACATTTTCAACCTAGAAAATAGGATTTAGGCTACAAACTAATCTGTTGTCAATAGAAAATGCTGTAGAATAAATGAACAGATTCTCCCAAAACTTCGAAGAAGGCGGGCCCATATCAAGTAGGCTTGGAGAATATATTCTAGGACATAGTCTTCAATTGATGTATAAGAATAGATTAGGCTCTCTCCTATCCTTTATGGCTTCTAGGAGAGTTGATTGATCTATCCTCCATCAATAAACTTACTAAAAGTGCATTTTCCTAATTACCACAAATTCAGTGATCCTCAATTTAAAGACTAAAACTACAAAGATTGATTAAATGAACTAAAAAATCCACTGTAGAATTGTCATGTTTGAGCTTCAGCTTGATTTACATTATAGCAGATATTAACCATTCCAACCAGAAAACAGACTAAATTTCCAATCAAGTTATTCTAACAAATATACATGAATAAATCTTTCAGAACCACAGGCATGAAAATGTTGAGAAGAATGGAGAAGCTTACATCAGAATTAAAACGCCTGCAACACAGGTCTTTTCCCCAACCTCTTTATTTCCCTGTCCATGTTCCCAGTAAGCATCAATCCAAACATCTTAAAATCACATAGAAGAGACCAAAATGGATGGCCAAACGAAGCTGGAACATTTTCCTCGACGAAGAAATGGCTGTACCACGCGAATCCATAACCAGTCAATGGCACAAAGAACAGAAACCACCAGCTAATCAGTAACGAGCATAGGAAGAAGAAGATAGAAGAGAAAGTTCCAATAAAGTGCCAACGTCTAGTCGAGGGTTTTGAGTGCTGGTTCATGTAGAACACCCAGAACTCATCTAAACTTCTGAAATTCATAAATTCAGAGGTGAAAAACGAAAATCAGAAACTGATTCTTGCGGCTTTTGAAACCCTGATGGAGAAATTCAAATCCGGGTCAGAATTTGGACTTTAGACGATCGCTCTTGAAAACCTAATTGAGGCAATTAGCTTCAGAGAATCCAAGTTCTTCAACTTCGTCAAGATTCCACTTAGGAGATGGAAAATTTCCTAGCTTTTTCGATCACCAACTCTACCAAGATGGATTTATTTGACTCGGGTTGGTGGAAAAAAAAAAAATCGAAGTTGGGTTATGGCGTCTCGTTCACTTCACAGTACACACGCAACCGATGGAATTATGCACCTTATTTTATGAGTATGAAACTCTTGAAGCCATAAATTTTCAGAGGTTTGAACTTTCTTTGAATTGAATCCATGATGCGAAAATGTCGGCAAAATGCTTTTGGGCCTCGGATCAAAATGTTTGGGCAATTTGGGATCATAGAAACTTGAGCCCACTCTATACCTCAGAATTCCCAAAAAATGTAGAACACAAGTGAAGAGTTAAATTCAGATTTAGATATTTCAATCAATTTTCTTTTTAGGGAAATCTTTCAATCAATTGGAACATTCACTTTCCTCATTGATAGATGTACAAGTGGAATGTATAAATTAAGGTTAAATTACAAGTTTAGTCTTTAAACTTTTAGATTTATGTCTATTTGATTCTTAAATTTTAGAAAATGTTTAATAAATCTATGAGGTTTAAAGTTTGTGTCTATTTAGTCTCTTAATTTTAAAATAGGTCTATAAATCTTCAATTTTTTATTTAATAGGTTCCTAAATTTCAATTTTATGTCTAATAGGTCATTGACCTATTCAATATTTTTTAAAATTCATGGATCTACTACACACAAAGTTGAAAGTCTAGGGTTCTATTACACATAAAAGTCAATTTTATATCGAATGGACCTGTTAATTTTTAAAATTTTTGAATATGTCAAGAACTTATTAGACACAACATTGGAAACTCAAAAACTTCTTAAACACTTTTTAAAGTTCAAAGACTTTTTAAACACAAGCTTAAAAGTTCACAGACTAAATTTGTAATTTAACCATAAATTAAATTTTGAACATAATTTTTTAACCCACGAAATTTTGTTACTTGATTTTTTTTTTTTTTTAAAAAAAGGGAAATCTTGTTAATTGAATTGTAATTAAGGAATTGACTCAATGTTCTCACTAACTGAGCTTTCACTTGATTTTTTTTTTCTTTTTTGAGTTCAACAACATTTAGGGTGGAAGATTTAAACCCCTAACCTCCTAGTCGAGGGCACATGTTACTTTGCTCACTTTGGCCATTCTATAATTTATCTTGTAATCTACAATAGTATACATTATGAGGTTGAAAATTTATAAAATTATTGAAGGTTGAGCACTTGGTTTTTTAAGTAGGATTATATTAATTAATCAGATAAAAGACTTTAAGAAACACCGATACAAAGAAACTGATCTAATTGAGTAAATTTCTTGATTTTATTTACTCAATACGACGATAAGTTACAAGATTAGCAAATCTACTAATACGATGTCAAAGGACAAGCAGTTAATAAAAATAACAATGTTCTCTATTATAAGTGTTGAATTGTCTTCCCTTATATGCAAAAACACTCTTAATCTTACCATTATTAAAATCTTGATGATAATCATTTGATTTTTAGTTTTTAGTTTTTAAAAATTAAGCCTATAAATACTACTTCTACAAATGGATTTCTTTATTTTGTTATCTACCTTTTACATACTTTAAAAAACCAAGCCAAAAACCTTTTTTTTTTTTTTGGAAATTGGTTAAGAATTCAAATGTATTCTTAAGAAAGTTGAAATCATCTGTAGATAAATAATTAAAAAACAAGCACAATTTTCAAAAACTAATGGGCATAAGTTTTTTGAATTGGTCCTCTTAAATGATGGATGTAGAATATTTTTTTTATTAAATTATAAGTTTAGTTCTTGATCTCTAAAAAAAAAAAGTTTAGTCCTTGAACTTTTAGGTTTGTGTCTAATCTAATAAACCCCTAAACGTTAAAAATTTCTAATAAGTCTCAGAGTGTCTAATAGATTCATAAATTTTTAATTTTGTGTCTAATAAGTCACTAAACTTTCAATTTTATGTATAATAGGTCATTGACTTGTTCTATATTTTTTAAAATTCACAGATATATTATATACAAAATTGAAAGTTTAGAGTAAGACACAAAATTCAATTTCATGTCTAATAGATTTGTTATTTTTTAAAAATTGTTATTTTTTAATCTATTAGACATAGAATTAAAAGTTCGAGAACCTATTAGATAATTTTAAAGTTAAGCGACCTATTAGACACAAAATTGAAAGTTTAAAGAGTTATTAAACATATTTTAAAGTTCAAAAGCCCTATTAGACACAAATTTAAAAGTTTAAGGACTAAACTTGTAATTTAACCTACATTTGTTTAGGGAAAAATACACTTATAGTCCATGAGGTTTGGGTTTGGTTGCATTTGGGTCATTGAGTTTTCAAACTCAACAATTTTACCCCTAAGTTTGGGATCTGGTTTCATTTTGGTCCCTTTGTCCATTTTTTTGTTATTGTTGCTGACGGAAGCTGACGGGGATTTTTTTATATTAAAAATATATTAAATTAACAATATATATATTTCTTTTCTTCTTTTTCCACAATCACCACTGTGCTCCTGTATTTTTTTTTTTCGTTTTCTTTCCTTATTCTTCCTTTCTCTTCTTTTTCTTTCTTCCTCCTCTTCATCTTCATCCTTTTTTTTTTTTTTTTTATGAAGGACGACTGAAACGGAGGGAGAGCTCGCATTTAAAAGGGAGAGGGCATCCATCATTTCATATCTAAAAAGAGGGAAGCTCCCTTTGTTTCAATTGTCCTTCGTAAAAAAAAAAAAAAGATGAAGATGAAGGGGAGGAGGAAGAAGAAGGAAAAAAAAGAAAAAAACATATATAGTGGCGGCGGTAGTGGTTGTGGTGGAAGAAGAAGAAAAAATAAAAAATGTTAGGCTAAATTATAGAAAATACCCCTGAACTTTGTGCTTTGTTTAAAAAATACCCATGAACTTTTAAAACTTTCACTGATACCCTTAAACTTTAAAAAAAAGTTCAAAAATATTCTTACCATTAGTTTTGGATGAAAACCGTTAGTACTTTGTTTCAAAAATGCCCCTAAACTATCAAAAGTTTCATTAATATCCTTAAACTTTCAAAAAAAATGTTCAAAAATACCCTTACTGTTAATATATGGACAATAATCATTAGTACATCGTTTAAAAAATACCCCTGAACTTTCAAAAGTTGCATTAATACCCTTAACCTTTAAAAAAAAGGTTAAAAAATGACCTTACCATTAATATTAGAGGTGTAAAAATAACTTGATAACCCGAACAACTTCGACTACCCAACCCAAACAGTAAGGATTGGGTTGGGTTAATTTTCAAGAGAGAACCGATTTTTCGATTCGGTTCTTGGGTTAGTTATTTTCTAGCTTAGTTCAACCCAAACCGAACCGAAAATCATGTATATATATATATATATATATAATAGAAGATGAAGGAAGCCCTAGCCCTAGTACTTGACTCGTGTCGCTCATCCTCAGTCCTCTCGCGTCGTTCCCATTCATCAGCTCATCCTCTCGACGTTTGTTTCCATCCGGCGTCCGCTCGTCTCCATTTGCTAAGGCTCGTCTCTATCCGCTCAGCATTCGTCTCCACCACTTAGTGCTCGTCTCCATCCGCTTGATTCTCTAATGCTCAGCTGTGACATCATCTTCCTCGACGACATCCCCGAATTTCACCTTATGCTATGGCATAAGAAACAATAGAAGTACAAGATCTATTGCCTTAGAAAATAGCAAAAATCCTCGACGAAGCTCGATCATCAAACGCCTCAAAAAATAGTTTCTGAAGTGAGATCCTAAATTGCGTTATAGTTTTCTTGTTTGGAGTCAAAAAAGTGATGTGGGATTAGGTTTTTTTTTCTTCATTCCTTTTGTTTTAATAAATCGTATGATTGAGTTATTCCTTGTTATCTTTTAGCTTTCTAGAGCTTAATACAATTGATTGGCACGATTGTGAAATAATTTAGAAATTGAAATTTCAGTCTCATTTTTTAATGTCATTTCCTTGTCTACTTGCTACTTTAATCGATAGGCTAGATTTTGTTAAAGAATCTACAAATTGGGAAGTCTATCCAACAACTTCGAGTATTTTTAGATAGTTTTATTATTGCTAAAGTAAATTTGCAAATCGAAATATATTTTCTTAGATTTCTAGGGTTCTCGATGTTTCTTTAGTGAAATAAAGTCAATCTAAAGAGCTGCTAACTTACAAGTTTTTTATGTGAGCTTGCAAATTTTCGTAAATTTTTTAGTATTTGATTCTCTTATTCGTGATTTTATAGGATTTCTTTATTGAATATTTATCCACCCCACTCTTAGTTGACTGCTGGTAGAATGTAGTTCAGTTTGATTGTTGCTAATTTTCAGGGTAAGTTTATTGTTGATTGAAATTATGCTCGTCTTTGTTCTCGACTTTCACCTCATCATCTTTTACTGTTTCTAACGCATAGCTTCTACTGTTTTCACATAACTCGGTGATCCAACCCGACCCAACTCGGAAATAATGGGTTGGGTTGGATTGCTCTCATCAATAGGGTTGAGCGGGTTGGGGGATTGATCAACCCAACCAAAAAATTCTCTAACCCGACCCAACTCAACTCATGTATACCCCTAATTAGTATATATACAAAAATCGTTTATTTACACCTCATTACCTCCCTCTTCTATTTCTCTCTTTCTTGATTTGCTTCAATCTATGACCTCACACTTCTCTTATGTTTTCTCTTTTTTTTTCCTTCCTTTTTCAATACCCTTTTACTCTCTTCTTCCATTTTTCAGTCTCTAAAACTTCCCCTATTTCTCCTATATTCTTAAATATTATAACTTTAAATAAACAGTAGGAGCTCTCTCTTATTTCTAAGCATGCCCAAATAGAAATATAAGAAATTTCAACACCCAAATAGTAAATATTTTTTAAGTTATCTTGAGTTGGAAAAGAACTAATTTGAAAACAACTCATATAGATACCCTTATTTTTTTTATATAGACACTTTTTTTTCCCTCCATTTGTCCAATTCTCAAGCATAGAGAGTCTTCTTAACTGACCACAACAAATAGACTAATTTGAACTGCAAAAAGGATTAATAAAATCTTCATCTGTTACAAATTTGGTAATGCATATATCTTTTTTCTTTTCCTTCCCACTAGATGTCTTCAAAATTATGACTCAAATTCTCAACATGTCTCTCTTTTTGTGTATTAAACCCAAATGTACTAACTCAAATTACCAACGTACAACCTTGTTAAAGCACTTAAGTTCTAAGGTCCTTTGGTGGTTCCATTATTCTCCTTTCTTCTTACTAACGATATATGTCAATTTACTTATAGTAAGGGTATTTTTGAACTTTTTTTGAAAGTTTAAGAGTATTAATGAAACTTTTGAAAGTTCAAGGGTATTTTTAAAACAAAGTACTAATGGTTTCCATCCAAAACTAACAATAAGAGTATTTTTGAATTTTTTTTAAGTTTAAGGGTATTAATGAAACTTTTGAAAGTTTGGGGATATTTTTTAAACAAAATCCAAAATTTAGGAGTATTTTCTATAATTTAGCCAAAATGTTATTTTAATTAAAATAATATAAAATATAAAAATATTTGTTTAATTAAAAACAAATGTCACATCAGCTTTTTGCTAGTAATTAACGGATGGACTAAAATAAAACTAAATGCAAATCTCATGAGTACATTTGTTGAGTTTGAAAACTCAAGGATCCAAAATGCAACCAAACCCAAACTTGATCTTCTTTTTTATTGCATTTGCATCTTTTTTTCATGTATGTATAAAAAACTAGATATATACAAATCAAACATAACAGAACTGATCAAGGTGTTACTTTTACTTACCTCTAAATATTGAAAATTCAAATCCTCACTCTATATTTGTATTTAGAAAATTCAAATCCTCACTCTATATTTGTCGAACCTAAAAAGAAGTATAACTAACAAGTAATAACACATACATCATTAAATGAATAATTGTTTTGTCACAAAGATGACATGTTGAAAGCAAGATAAATAAAAGTTTCTATTTTTAATGCTAAAGGATTATATTATTTATTTACATCCAATTAACAACCACTTCGCCTTCTTCTTAAGAATGACACAAGTCTTTAACTTACAATGGGAGTGTACAGATTTTTCTTAATAATAAAAAAAAAAACAAAAAAAACAAAAAGAAGGAGCTATATTGAATTATAGCCTGAGGAACAAAGAATAAACAACTTAAAACAACCAACTAAATTCTAGCTTACAGAAGAAGAAAAAACTCAAAATGCTTCCACCCATATTCATCTCCCAGGTTTCAGCTGCTAAAAATATGAAGGGCGCATCTGAATTCTGAAACAGAAGAGCCTAAAACACCTGCTCCCCTGTAGCAAACAGATTCCAGAAAATGGCTGCCATGAAGTAAATCATTGCTGTAACAGTCAAGAATGCCTGGAAGGAGCCAAGCCACTGTACAAAATAACCAGTTCCAATTGTGCTCACAATTGCTGCTAAAGTCCCTGCTGAGTTTGAGATTCCTGCAGGTCAAGAGAAGTTTGATAATGTCAAGTTTCTTCAATAAAAACCAAATGGAATTTCTAATCTTCTGAGAAGAAACAAGAAGCTTACCATGGAGAAAGCCTGCATGTTGAGGCGCTATGTCCTGATTGAAAAAAAAACAAAGAGATTTGATCAGTTTGAAGCTGAATCATTTCAACCAGTTCTTTGTGAAGGGTTTAGAAGCTTACTTGCATATTTAGGAGGAAGCCGGCTTGGCTGAATGAGCTCAAGCTCAATGCTATTGTCATAAAAACTGCTGCGACGGTTGGCGTTGTCGCAAAATTCAAACAAAGTAATGCTAATCCAGGTCCGATGAAACCGATCGACTGTTGTTAAGCACCAATGTCATTGGATCAGTGATTGAACGAAAAAGTTTAGCTTACATTTTTAAGATGCATTTATCACATCTAAGATAGTTTTTGTTGTATGACTGTTGGAATCAGACCATGAATTTGAAAGTGCTATTATTATACTGCAAGATGGGAATGGAGCAGTTTCAAAAAAAAAAAAAAAAAAAAAGATGGGAATGGAGCAAAACCTGCATGATCTTCCGGACTAATGTCACGGGGTAGCCTGCTTTGATTAGAGCATCCGATGTCGTGCCTGCAAAGTAGCCAGAAACTGCCATTGTTCCCCATGGAATGGCGCTGAACCATGCCGCTTGCTTCAAGTTCACATTAAACACCTACATCAACCCAACAAGTAGAGAAGTTCATTACAACTTTCCCAGTACTAAACTTCACTTTTCAATACTTTTTCATATCAAAGCTACCGCCATGCTATAATCAGGTCACTTACGGTCTTGAAATAAACTGGCATCCACGAGAGAAGAACAAAATATCCCTGTAACACAAACCAAAAACTTCAAGAGTTAAAACATGAATCAGCATTGTCCAAAATTCCAAATTCTGATCAGTTACTTGATTCAAACACAAAAGAAGTAAAAACTCACCCAATTGTTAGTCATATTGGCGAATATAATAGCCCATGTTGGTAACTTGGACAGAAGGTGGCTAAGAGGTAGGTGTTTGACATTTTGACGAGAAGAATCAAGTTTCCCAGCTTCGATTAATCGCAACTCCGATATGCTGATACTTTGACTCTCTCTGGGGTTATTTGTGACTCCCGGAATCCAAGACATCAACCAGACAAGCCCAAGTGAAGAGAATAACAAGAAGGGACCAGTGACTCCAATGGAGGACAGCATGATGGGAGTTAATAGCAATCCTACAACATTGCCAAGATGAAAACCAGCCATTGACATCCCAACTGCACTAGCTCGTTCATGGCTGGGAAACCATCTGTTTAAACAACAACAAATTTCAAAGCTAAGTTGAAGAATTGAAGTGAGTCCAATTACAAAGAATCATTGGTTGGCGAAATGGGCTGTGACCTTGACAAGAGGGTGCTCATGGAGGGCAAAGCAACACCTTCAGCAAGTCCAAAGAAAGCACGAACAGCCAAGAGACTGGTTGTTGAGTGGTTGGCCGCCAAAGGAGTAAGAAGAGTGGCAAGAGACCAAAGCGCCACTCCCCAAGCCATCACTCGCTTTCCTCCATATCTGTCCACCAACGCTCCTCCAACCACCGACGAGAATATATATCCCCATAGAAAGGATGACTTCAACAAAACAACGTTTACAAATTTCAGCTCAAAATATCCAAAAATTAACAATAAAGATTTAACTTTTTCTTTTCATTAAATAACAAGTTTAGTTCATGAACTTTCAGATTGTATCTACATAGTCCTATTTCTAATAAGCCTCAAAACTTTCAAAGCTCCGTAAAAGTTTCTAACAGGTTACCGAACTTCCAATTTTGTGTTCTTACCATTAACTCTGTCAAATTAACACTCAAATGTCCCCTAAAGTTAGAACTAAAGAAGTTACATGGCACAACCTGAAAGTTCATGATGTAACTTAGAAGTACAAACCTTTTTATTTTTCCTTTTCTTCAAGTTATAGCCATTCCATTATTGGGGTTTGGTTGGGCCTAGAAATGCAAGAAGGCCCAAATGGCCAAATTCAAGGTTCCTGTGGGCCCAACCAGAGCACTCGAGGAGGGGTTTGGTAAGAAGGGTAACTGGTAAGCACTTTTCTTCCTGGTTTCACTTTCACCATCCACAGCTTACTGTAATTCTAAGGACGCGGCAGCAACGCCAAGGCGGCTGAGACCAAACTTTAAAGCAAACTCAGTCGCCAGCTTTACAATACAAGTCCTCAACCACCATCTCGCAGTAAATGAAATTTTAAATGCTTTCTAGTAGCGAGAGAGAAAATTTCCTTTCCATGCTTAAAAGGGCATTATACACATTTTCAACGAGAACCCATCTAACAATCATATAAGAAAAACAAAACCCGTGTGTGTTTGCGTGTTTCTATGTATGGCGAGAGGGGAAAAAAAAACTAGAGAAATGTATAGAAAAATAGCAAGTCAACAGTCAACTTCCTTTTAAGGTAGAATTGAACAAATCATAATCACAAAATAGCCAGCTATTCTCAGAAACAAGGTCAATGTTGAAAACCCCTGATTGATTGAATCAAATAAGACAATCAAAGGAAGAACTAAGAGAAGAGAAGAGTTTTTTTCCTTTTTTCTTTTTTTTTTTCACCTGAACGATGCCGAGGAAGGAACTGGACCAGCCATATTTGGCAGCAAGAGGAACAACCGCGACCGACATAACGACTCTATCGGCATTACAAAGACACATAACGAAAGCTGTTAATGCGACCACTTTAAACCTCTCCGGCAAGCCGATTCCGACTCCGACACCGGCGGCTCGCTCTTCGGCGGCGGGTCCGATTGATCTCCGGCCAAATGGAATGCTTCTCTCTATCCCCTCCGCCGTGCACCGGACCACCCCCGATCCTCTGCTCTCTCCGGCTACTCGAACTCGATCAAACCCCAACTGACTCCCCCATTTGGTCCTCAAAATTCTCGATTGAAATACCGAATGGATCCTCGAAAACTTGATCAGACTCGGTTGGTTGATTGAAAAACCAGATGGGTAGCTGGGAAAACGGGAGTTCATGGTGGAAGGTTTAGGCGGAGAGGCAGTCGCCATTAGAGAAGCTGTACGAATACAACTTACAGAGGAAGAGAAGAAGAAATTTGAGACATGGGCTGTTTAAATAGACGTTTGAATGAAGGTGTTGGCCGAAAGATTTAGAAAATTCCCATTTTCAAGAGTTTACAATATGGCCCTCAAGTCTATTTAAATTGCATTATTATTTTTTGTCCTCTTCATTTCTTTCCTCATCTCTTTAATAATTTGTTGTTAAAACAATAGACATAAAAATCTATGAAAATTCTTCTTCTTTAAATACATTACATCAAAAAATACAATTAGAATTGTATTTTAGAGTGGGTAGATATATTTCAACTATTTAACTATGTTCATGAATCGTTTTTCATAGATATAAATTCTCTCCTAAAGACTTCTTCTTTTATTCTCTTGTTTTCTCTCATACTCTTATTGTTTTTTTATTTTATTTTAATAATTTGTGTAAGGATAGAATAAAAAATGTGGAGTTAAAGGCGGGTAATGAGAGAATAAGTTGAGAATTTTATTTACTATTTTATGTGATAGGTATTTATGCTTGGGTCATGTAGTCATTAAATATGCTATTTCAATAAGTTTTGGAATCATTTAATAGATTTATGGGCACTTTATATAAAATACAATATTTTAACATCACATCATAATTATTCTATTAAAATATTTTAACATTTGATTTAAACATACAAACTTCATTTAAATAAAACATAAAATATAAAGAGAGAGATTAGAGACTATTGTTGATATTTGGCCTTTTTATGAAAAAAAAATGGAAATTTGAATTGTACTTAAATTAAAGGGAGAGGGTTAAATTCGTCATTGAAGAAAGGAGTTTTTACGAGTCTAGTCTGGCAATCAAGCTCGCCTTTGAAAGGAAATTTGGCTTGAGTTTGACATGCATGACCACCTGCAATCCACGTATTTTTGGTGTCCCCAAAAATTGTGGTTAAATTATAAGTGAGTCTTTTTTTTTTCCTGAAAATAATTTATAAGTTAGTCTTTAAACTTTAAGGTTTGTGTTTATTTCATTTTTTAACCATATTTAATAGGTTTCTGAACTTTAAAAATATATACTAAATCTCTAAACTTTCAATTTTGTGTCTAATAAGTCTATGACGTATTCATTTTTTTTAAATTAACTAATCTATTAGATATAAAATTAAATTTCATATATAATATGTATCTAAATTTTCAATTTTGGGTAGGTTCACAAATTTTAAAAAAGTTAAATAAGTGCATGACCTATTAGACACAAAATTAAAAATTCAGAGACTTATTGAACACAAAATTTAAAGTTTAAGGACCTATTAAATACTTTTAAAAATTCAGGGACGAAATAGACACAAATTTAAAAGTTTAGAAACCTATTAAATATTTTTTAAAGTTCATGTAGCAAATAGACACAAACTTGAAAGTTCAAAAATTAAACTTGTAATTTAAGTAAAAAATTTCGTAGTACCTACCTGCTTTATCCATATTTACATCTATAATTATTGATATGATACTTTATTTTGCAAACCTCACACTTTTTTAAATGTTATTGATGTGGCTAACCAAATAACAAAAATGAAAGTAGAATCGGAAAATTCTATACTACGTTAGTACCATTAATTTTCTCTCTTTCTCATCCACAACGTGTTGAAGTGGAAAAAATTTCATATATTGTCACAATAAGGATTCTCTCCTCATTCATCGTCAGTCACATTAGTGTCTTTTAAGAATGATGTATAGTCGAGCATCATTAAAAAAAATTATAAAAGAAAATTATCTGTGTGAACACAGATTATAGGTTGGCACTCAAGAGAAAGATTCTCTTTTCCATTTTTACCCCACCTTATTTATGATAGTATTTTCAATTTTTAGCCCCACTCGTTTTTAAAGTAGTTGGTTCACAAATTATAATACAGCACACAAATGAAACGAAGTTGATAAACGTACGCTCACAAAATTTATAACCTGTATATGTTTTTTTCTTTAACTAATCAACTATAAATGAAATAATTCAAGTTCCCACCACTTATTTTTGTCTATATATACTCTAAATACAAATCAAACCAATTAAAAAATATCTAAACGTCCTATCAAACCTTACCCACAAATGTGGGGTATGGTTGGATTAGAGGGCTCTCTAAATTGTTTTTGATTGAAATGAAATAAAATTTGATGGATTTTTGTTATTCTTAAAAAATGTTTCTAGGAAAATTATTGAAGTTAAAAACTTTGGGGGTAGGGATGAAGAGTCTTAATTTCACCAACCAATGACGCCTACCTACCACCGCCGTTGTGGATAGACCATCCTTTGCGCTTTGCAGTTGGTAAGGTTGTTGAAGAAAACGACCACCCGTTTAGCATTCCAACTTTGTCTGCCCTGATGTGAACTAGAATGGCTTTCATCTTTGTCCTCTAAACCCTAAAATCGAGTAGGAAAAAAAATCCACTTTCATTATAGTTTAGGATAAACTAAGTTTGGTCGATAATTTATTGAATCATGTCTATTTAGTCTATGTATATTAGAAAGTTTCTAATAGGTATTCAAATTTTTAATATTGTGTCTATTCAGTTGCATTTTTTTTTATAAAAAAATTAATAGGTTTTTTTAACTTTTTATGTTGTATATATTTGATATGCCAGTCTTAGCTTTTAACTTTGTATTTAATAAATTTCTTATATTAATTTTTTTAATTTTATAATAATATGGTATTGTTTAATGAAATTTGATTATTGAGAATAACTCATCCAACCAAATTAATCATCAATTATTGAGAAGATAATTGAGAAGAGTTAATTTGATTGTCATCTCAATTATCTACGCCCATATTCAAAAAATCAGCTCACAACCAACCTTTCAACTTAAGTGTGAAAGTTAGTGTGATTGTGCTCTTATTCTCCTTTCAACTTTGTCATCTTACATGCGAGATCGACTCTCATTTTACGCTTGTACGTGCAACGGACAACTACAATCATAAGGGGCTTGTGAAAGTAAAAATATTAATAAAAAACACACACAAATTGAGAGCGAGAGGCATTTATACGGAGTCACGAAGAAGAAACCGAGAGTAACGTTGGATGAAAAAAAAAAAGCAAAATCGAAAAACAATCAGGGCAAGAGGTTATAAATGCCTCGAAACGATCGAGACATGTACTTGTGCTGTTAGATTCTCACATTTTTTAGGTGCAAAGGAGAACATGAAGACAAATATTCAAACTGCCAACTGAGAGTGTGCGATGATACAGAGATTGAACGAAGAAATCGAGAGTACCGTTGGATTGGGGTTTGAACGGAAGTGTAATTGAAATAAAAGAAAAAAGTAACCAATCGAAAAAGACCCAGATCGAGAGGCTATGAAAGCCTATCAAACAACCGAGACCGAGAGTTGCTGATGACAGCAGAATGTTATCTATTATTAATATGAGATACCCAATCATTGATCGTTCCCACTGCAAAAAAAAAGGTCATTCGTACAAAAAACACACACACACTAAATTTGCACACTTGAAAGTACAATCATTAAAATAAAACAAGTCTCAACATACCGAGATCAAAATGACATTTTAAATTTCTTTAAGTATAGAGACAAAATAAATCATGAATGAGAAAATAATAATTTAAGCTATAGTTTATATTTTTGGTCTCCCATGTGTATATGAAGTCAATCTCGTGATCCGCATGAAGCTCAACAATTATTTTAAAAAAAAAAAAAAATTATAGTTCATGTTTTCATCTTGATTACGAAATATTAAGAAAATCATATAAATCTGTGGTGGAAATGAGAGAGAATCAGACTTTTGTATAATATCAAGGAATTGGATTTTAGTTGATTTAGGTACTGACTTAGTAGATCTGGGTCGAAGATCAATGAAATGGTCAAGTTTTGAAATTCCTATTACACGAAAAAAATAATTTAGTCAAAAACTTTTCCTCCAACTCAACAACCCAATTTTGAAGGTCAAGCTAAAAAGGACTCTGAACAGAGAAAGATGGAGGTTTAAAATCTGAAAGGATTGAAGAGAAGAGATGAAAGTCCAAATGTTAGGAAGCGCTTGTTGGTTCGAAGAAATTAAAAAATTCAGAGGTGGAAGTAGTATTTCTAAACTTAATTTTTATAAATAAAAAATTAAATGGCTATCAAATGGAGTCGTAGATTTTTGAATTCACCTCCAACGATCATTAAGAAGCAGTAACATTGTGGTGACCTCATTGAATAATATTAATTGTGTGTTTGAGGTTCAAGCATACGATTATTATGTTATTAAACTTTATGAAAATTGTTTCTTAAAGATAACACCTTAAAACATGTTTTAGTACTTAATTAATGTTGGAGTGTTTTTGTTTTTTAATTTGGTTTGGTACCATATCATTTGGTTAGCACAAATATAACTCAACTGGTTGAGGCATTATATTCTCAACCAAAAAGTCATAGCTTCAAATCTCCTACCTTTACCCTACATGTTGTTGATTTTTTTTTAAATCATATTATTTAAAAAGTCTTAATTTAGTCTCTTGTGTTTTAATAATTTTCAATTATACCATTTTTATCAGTGGAATGAATTTAGTTGATGATCTAAACTTATATGATATGATTTAAGTAAGTCATATACATTTAAGTCCCCCAATCTCAAAGGTTGTTGGAACTCAAAAAAAAAAAAAAAAATTAATGAGTTGGTATAAATTTATTAGAGAAGTTAGGCTACTTAAAAGAAAATAATTTAATTTCTCTAAGTTTCCTAAAAGTTGGTACAAATTTTGACCAAAAAAATAATTCCTACTCTAATTTTGAAAAAAAAAAGACCAAACAATAGGACCAAAGCCTAAAACATACATTTAGCCAAATCTATAATCTATAGTATATATAAAAGGCACAATAAGGGAGAAATTTTTTGGGCCAAATTTCCCCCTTTTTTTTTAATTAAATGTTTTTCAATACTACCCTTTTGAATTTCAAATTATCATAAAGAAATCCACGGTGATCTTGATATTCTAATGAATTTAGGGGGTGTTTGGCGTGTAGAGTTGAGTTGAATTGAGTTGGACAAAGTTAGTTTGTCAGCGAGTTCAGAAGTCTGTGTTTGGGGTGTATAGTTTGGTTGAGTTGAGTCAGACAGTTTGTGTTTGAGGTGTAAAGTTGAGTTGAGTTGTTTGGGATATCTGGTGCAACTTTTTATAACTCGAAGTAAACTGATTTTTAGTTGACTGTTTTTATTTCCTTTATTTTTATTTTTTTTTCCAATCATTCATCTAGAAACATATGTTCCCAACTTTCCAACACTGAATTCAGATGCCCACTTCAAAAAAAAAAAACAATATATTTCAACATTGATCTTTTTTATAAAAACATCATTCTTTATCTTTCTTTTTTTAAAAATTGACTTCTTTCAAACTATAGGCAATGTAGCATTGATTTCTCTTTCTGCTACACATTGAACTTCTTTCAATTTATAGAAATCAAATGTTGCATTCTTTATCACAACAAATAACAATTAATGAATGAAAAAAAAGGCAATGTACCTGTATTTTTTTTTTCTTTAAACACAAATTGAACTTCTATCAAAATATAGAAATCTAAGGTTTCATTTTCTAAACACACATTGAACTTCTTTGAAACTTACAAATGAGTACCTTATTATGACATTTTTTCAATTACTAATAGGGTCTTCATTATGAGGGAATTAAAAAAAAAAAAAAAAAAAAAAAAAAAAAAAAAAAAAAAAAAAAAACTAACTATTACCTTTTTGTGTGTGTGTGTGTGCGCGCGCGCGCAAAGGAACATTGTTTGTTTATATTTGTTTAAACACATGTACTAAATTAAACATCTTTAAAAAAGAGAATTCCAGTACTTTACTTTTTCAAGATGACAAGAAAACGACAATATATTTCAACATTAGTGTCATGTAGGAGTAGACTATTCACAAAATATCAAGGGCCTATTTAGATGATTCATAAAACACAATTATGGTACATGTGAACAATTAGGGTTTGAGGTTTGGAACACCTTTTTTGGAGGGTTTGGTCTTCTACCTTAGGTTTGTGTTTCACCACCAATTCCAAGGTCCACCGTCGCCACCGTCACGGGAATCCGCCACCGTTGCAGCCTGTCTCCGACGTATTTTTTGTCACCGCCTAGACCAAACAAAAGCCCACTTGTCGATCAACAGGTATGTGAAATTTGGCCAAAAAATCCCTGCGTGTGGACCTCACGCACCGCCTGAAGGTTTTGGCGTCATTCCCACGCGCCAGCGCGTGAGTCTCTGGAATTTGCTCCGATTTTGTGGCTTGTCGTTTTGTCCAACTCCTAACCTGTTTATGTGGTTATTTTGGTCATAATTGGCTCGTGTTAGAAGTTGGTTTGTAAAAGAATTAGAGGTTTTTTTTTTATTGGGCACTTCTTTCAGATAAGTTTTTTAGCAGTTTTTTAGAAGTTCTACAGTCATTTGGGTTTGATTTCGTGGTTTTAAATTTGATTTTGTGGGTTTACGTTTGTCATTGATCTATGGCAGAACGAGAACTCGCAGTGATGTCTAATGCGATTCAATCACAGCCTCAATCTACCTATGGTTCATCTAAGAAGCTATTTGTTAATTCTATAGCCGAGTTTGTTAAATTTCAACAATACCAGAAATCATCGAAAGCATCTTCTTCATCATTTGCGCTTACCTCTATTACAACCATTGCTGGGTCAGGTAACATGAATCGTTGTCTTCTCTCATCTTCTACCAAATGGGTCATAGACTCTGGTGCTACCGATCATATGAAAGGTAATCCCAATTTGTTTTGCACCATTTCTTCATCTACATCTCTTGCTAATGTTACTTTGGCAGATGGATCAAAATCGTATGTCCTTGGATCTGGCACAGTAAATCTAACCCCATCTATTTCTTTATCCTCTGTTTTACATTTACCTCAACTTTCCTTTAATTTGATCTCTATTAGTAAACTCACTCGTGACTTTAATTGTTGTGTCTTATTCTATCATGGCTATTGCTTGTTTCAGAATCTTGTGACGAAGAAGATTATTGGTAAAGGACATGAATCTGGAGGACTTTATACTTTTGATCATAAAGTACCAAAAGTTGCCTGTTCTGGAGTCGTTTCTCCTTTTGATGCTCATTGTCATTTAGGTCATCCATTTCTTTCAGTACTAAGAAAGCTTTGTCCTCAATTTCATAACTTGTCTTCATTAAATTGTGAATCATGTCAATTTGCCAAACTTCATCGTCTTAGTTCGAACCCTAGAATCGATAATCGAGCAAGTGCACCTTTTGAATTAGTTCATTCTTATATTTAGGGTCCTTGTCCAGTTGTGTCAAAATCTAGATTTCGAACTCAGTTTGGTGTTTCTCTTAAAATCTTGAGAAGTAACAATGCTGGTGAGTACTTTTCTGAAGCACTTAGTGCATACCTTTGTAAGCATGGAATTCTTCATCAATCATCTTGTGTTGATACTCCATCACAAAATGGAGTTGCTGAATGAAAGAATATACATCTTCTTGAAACTGCAAGAGCATTATCATTTCAAATGCATTTTTGGGTTGATGCAATTTCCACAGCCTGCTTCTTGATTAATCGTATGCCTTCATCTGTTCTTAAAGGTCAAATTCCCTATAATGTTTTATTCCCAACAAAACCTTTGTTTCCTCTTGAGCCGAAAATATTTGGTTGTACTTGTTTTGTTTGAGATGTCTGTCTTAATCTGACAAAATTAGACCCCAAATCTTTGAAGTGCATCTTCTTAGGCTATTATCGTGTTCAAAAAGGATATAGATGCTTTTGTCCTAGTTCGAATATGTATCTTATATCTCGAGATGTTACTTCTTTGAGGACATACCTTTCGGTTCATCTTTGCCTAGTACGAGTCAAGGGGAGGATGATGATCTTTTTATCTAGTCTCCTACACCCTATTTCGATCCATCTCCTTTGACATATGCCCCTACTCGCTTACCTATTACTCAAGTCTACTCTAGACGACAACAACCTCCAAGCGAATGTCTTGTACCAGAAGATTCTTCATCATCAGATCCAGGACCAAGTGACGAGCTTCCTATTGCTCTTCGTAAAGGTAAACGTTCTTCTACTTTTCCTATTTCCTCTTTTGTCTCTTATGACCACTTGTCATCTTTTACATGTTCTTTTATTGCATCTCTTGAATCTATCTCGGTCCCAAAACTGTTCATGAAGCCTTGTCTCATCCTGGTTGACACAATGCAATGATAGAAGAGATGAATGTCTTAGATGATAATGGTACTTGGGATTTAGTATCTCGTCTTGTAGGAAATAAAGCTATTGGATGTAAATGAGTGTTTGCAGTTAAGGGCAATCCAGATGGTTCAGTTGCTCAATTAAAAGTCCGCCTTGTTGCCAAAGGCTATGCTCAGACATATGGGGTTGATTACTTTGATGCATTATCTCCTGTCTCTAAATTAACTTTTGTCAGGTTATTCATCTCCATAGTTGCTTCTCAATGTTGGCCTTTGCATCAGCTTGACAATAAAAATGCATTTCTCCATGGTGATCTTCAGGAGGAAGTTTATATGGAGCAACCACCAGGATTTTTTGCTCAGGGGGAGAATGATGTAAAGGTAAACGTTCTTCTACTTTTCCTATTTCCTCTTTTGTCTCTTATGACCACTTGTCATCTCTTACATGTTCTTTTATTGCATCTCTTGAATCTATCTCGATCCCAAAACTGTTCATGAAGCCTTGTCTCATCCTGGTTGACACAATACAATGATAGAAGAGATGAATGTCTTAGATGATAATGGTACTTGGGATTTAGTATCTCGTCTTGTAGGAAATAAAGCTATTGGATGTAAATGAGTGTTTGCAGTTAAGGGCAATCCAGATGGTTCAGTTGCTCAATTAAAAGTCCGCCTTGGTGCCAAAGGCTATGCTCAGACATATGGGGTTGATTACTTTGATGCATTATCTCCTATCTCTAAATTAACTTTTGTCAGGTTATTCATCTCCATAGTTGCTTCTCAATGTTGGCCTTTGCATCAGCTTGACAATAAAAATGCATTTCTCCATGGTGATCTTCAGGAGGAAGTTTATATGGAGCAACCACCAGGATTTTTTGCTCAGGGGGAGAATGATAAAGTTTGTCGCCTTCGCAAATCTTTGTTATGGGTTGAAACAAAGTCCACGAGCATGGTTTGGAAAATTTAGTCAAGCACTTGAGCAATTTGGAATGAAGAAAAGTAAGTCGGATCACTATGTCTTCTACCGACAAACTAAGAGTGGTATCATTCTACTTGTTCTATATGTTGATGATATTGTTATCACTGGAAATGATACATCAGGCATTTTATCTCTCAAAACTTTCCTCCAAAGTCAATTTCATACTAAAGACTTGGGAACGTTAAAGAACTTCTTGGGCATTGAAGTAATGAGAAGTAAAAAAGGTATATTTATGTCACAAAGGAAATATGTGTTTGATTTGTTATCGGAGACAAGAAAATTGGGAACCAAGCCATGTAGTACTCCAATGATGCCTAATCTGCAACTTACAAAAGATGGATAACTATTTAAAGATCCTGAGAGATATAGAAGATTGGTTGGAAAGTTGAATTATCTTACAGTGACACGACCAAACATAGCTTATTCAGTATGCATTGTAAGTCAGTTTATGTCTTCACCTACAGTGGATCATTGGTTTGCAGTACAACAAATTATTTGTTATTTGAAAGTTTCACTTGGACGTGGGATCTTATATAAAGATCATGATCATATTAAGATTGAGTGTTTTTCAAACGCCGATTGGGCAAGATCAAGAGAAGATAGTGTTGGGTTTTATGTCCTAAAACTCGTGGTTTTGTAAACTGAATGTATATTCTATTTTACTATAAAGATGTTATTGAGGTTTATTCAGTAAATGTGTTATTGATTAAAGTGAATTGTGTATTCTATAACCCAAATCCAATGAACTAAGAACCCTTGGCTATAGTATGTATACTTGAACTTTATGTATGACATCAAAGTGGATCAAGTTCGAGTTATAGCCAGAACGGTCTATAGTATAGGGATAGGGCTGGGTACCTTATCCTGGAGACACTATGGACGCGGCCCACTTTGTATAGTACTAACGATGTGATCCTGAATCGTTCATGTGGAGACATGAAAGTGGGGGCGTCCTATGCAATGAGTTTGCATAAGACTGGACCGCGAAATAGTCACTTAGACTTTATAACTCCGTTTACTGTCTTAACTGACTATATTCATACGATGACCTAGGTAACTCGATCTTAATCCTGAGCATGCTATGAACTCCTGTTTATTCGGGATTATCCTTAGATTTGCATGGGTGAGAGTGGCCCGAGATCGCCGACTCAATTAGCCTCCCATTTTGGGGATAAGACCAGGTAGATAGTTGGGAACATAGTCATGCGAGATGGAATTCACTCCTACCCGTTTTAGGGTTTAGTAGAGAGGTTGTTCCCTTAAGTACTGACTCCGGGTCTTGAACAATGGGCCCACCCTCTCATTGGCCCGAGAGGGATATGGTTTGTTGGTTGGACCACAAACCAAATTGTTCATTAGAGGATCAGTGGGACTTAAGGAACAAGAAGTAATTACAGGGGTAAAACGGTTTATTTGACCCAGCTGTAATTACGAACGACCTGTGAAGGATCGACTTACTAATCATGGTTATATCGAGTGGACAGAAATATATCTACAGTGAGGAGAGTGCAGCCACTGGGCTTTAGTGGAGTGTCCCGGTGGTTAACGAATGTTGATTAGCTAGGCTAAAGAGTTTGGTCGGTTAATCTCGTATCGTTAGAGCTCATGATCTGTAGGTCCATTAGGTTCTCCTTACTAGCTCGGACTAAGCCTTGTAACAATTTGAGAGAAAAGAATTTGAATTGTTCAAATTCGAATTTGGGAGAAAAAATTAATTATATGCGATATACTTAACGTATCATAGCTTAATTATGAATTAAACTATGATAAAGAAGAGTTGGAAATATTTAAATATGATTTAAATATTGGTTCGGTTTAAAACATGAATAGGGATTCATGTTCGAACGTTCGTTTTGAGAAATTGGGATTGGTCCAATTATTTAATTTGATATTTGATATTAAATTAAATATTTATTTAAAATTAATTAAAATTTCTAATTAATTATAAATTGATTTTAATTTAAAATTAATTTTATATTAATTTTGAATTAAAATTAAAAGATAATTCAAATTCATTTGGAAATGAAATATGGACCAAATTCATAACTTCTTCACTAAGCTTCTTGTTTGAAGCTTATCTTCTTTCAATTGGCTTCTTCACTAAGCTTGTGGTTTTCTATAAATAGAGAAGAAACACAATGAAAAAAAAAAAGGATTAGTAAAAAAGAGATTTTTGAAGAAAATTCTCTAGCTATTTGTTTAAGACCTTTACTCATTCTTCTCCCAAATTCTCTCAATCAAAGATCCCACAATCTGTTCCAAGGCCTGAGGATAGTAGGGAATACTCTAGAGGAGGTCCACAACTCGTTTGTGTTCAAAGAAAGCCCATGGATTAAGAGAATATTGAGCTACAAAGGTTTGTGTTCTTATTCTCTGTTTTTCCAGTTTTGAGCATGTTTTTTGTTTGATAAAATTGATCAAATTAGAGTGCTTAAGATCCAAAATTGCTTCCGCATTCTTAATATTCACTCTTTCAGATAGAAGATCGACGTCTAGCTGTTGTGTTTTTGTTGGAGGCAATTTGGTCTAATGGAAAAGTAAGAAACAAAATGTAGTCTCTCGATCGAGTGCTAAATCAGAATACATAGTTATGGCACAATTAATATATGAAATAATGTGGGTACATTAGGCTTCAATACTACTGTTCTGACCAAGTTGTGGTGTGACAACCAAGCTGCCCTTCATATTGCATCAAACCCAGTATTTCATGAGCGAACTAAACATATCGAAATTGATTGTCATTTTGTTCGCAAGAAAATACAACAAGGTTTGGTATCTATTGGATATGTGAAAACCGAAGAACAATTAGGAGATATTTTCACGAAAGTTTTAAATGGAGTTCGAATAGATTATCTTTGTAACAAGCTGGACATGATTAACATATATGCTCCAGCTTAAGGGATAGTGTTATAGTATATATGTAGATTTATGAGCTTATTAATTATTTGTCCTTTATTGTAATTTTACTTTTACTGGTTTAGGGCTTCCATGTATGCTTATATATATTTGGCTATATTGTATAGAATGAATAGAAAACCTCATATTTGATCTCACAATAACACAATGCACGTGTAGTTTTTAAATTTTGAATGATTTGAGTAAAATTTTCAAATTTATTAACACTTTAGTCCATGACCTTTAGTAGGTAACAATTTATTCTCTTTTGTGAAAACTTTCATCAAAATTATATATATATATATATATATATATATATATATATATATATATATATATATATATATATATATATATATATATATATATATATATATATATATATATTTCTCTCTTTTTTTAATTACTAATCTTAATCCATACAAATAAATATATTAATTAGTTTTCAATTAATCTAGTAATTTTTTTTATAATAACATATTTTTAAATTAATTTATGCAATATTTATTAGTGAATATGAAACAATTTGTTAAGATATTTATCTCTTTTTTTTTTTAAAAAAAATTATAATTATTTTATAAATAGTTTGATCAAATAAATTTTGAAATTACTAAAATTCGTGCTTTCAGTATGTTGGTTAATCGATTTTTTTCAATTGGGCATCTTATAAAAAACCTTTTCTTTTTTGTTGAACTACATGATTATCTATTTAAATAAAATTGGACCTTTTCTTTTTTAGAATCGGGACCATTCAAATAGTTTATTAGTAATTTAATAATTTAAATGCAAGTTAATATTTTTAAAAAATAAAAAATAAAGAAAAATATACCCCTACGTCTTGGAGTATTTTTATTAAATAAATAACATCTAATAATAATTCTATAAATTGGAATTGATATGTTTTCAAAACCCTAATGATCTATAATTTCTCCCAAATCTCATAATCTTGTTCCATATTTCCTTTCTCTCTTCCTGTTATTAACAAACACGACTATTTTGAAATTTAAAAAAAAAAAAGAAAAAAAAACCCTCTCATTTTCATTTCATCCGTTACACTACTATTTTCCGCCATCACTACCAATCCTTGCCGCTTTTCTACTACTATTTATGGTCATAGTTCATATGTTGATGTTCCACTTCTTAGTCATTCCTCCAACTCTTTCTCTATGTATTATGTGTTTACTAATCTTTCCTCCCATCGTTTTGATCTCTCTCGTTGTTCATTGATAACGGTTTTTTCTTCCATTGTGCGTTGTTTAGAATCACCCTCCCGATTCGACCATCTCTCAGTTGCGCTCCTTTACAACAACTCAAAAATTGGTGTTTCTCATCTCCTCCCAACCTCATTTTCATGACTAAACGACAAAATATAAGACTATAAAAATTTGAAGATTATATGGAGTCTTATTGTTGTAGAATTATAAAGAAAATGACTCAAGAACTTCAGAAAAACAATTAATCTAATCTTAAGAAGTCCACAACACGTGAAAATGAAAGAGAAAATATTTGTAAAGTTACCAAGTTCGATTCAAAAATTCATTTCAATGAGACGTGTTCTCCAGTTGGTCCTTCAAAATGACTTAGAGACCTCAAAAACGATGTAAGGAAGGAATTGATTTCTTGCTATATTTACACTTTTAACTTGAGAGGAATTTGAAAGAAGAATTAAATTTGTAACTTATTCTAAAAAGAAAGAAAAAATGTAAATGTTCCATTATTCATCAATGAATATTAATTGAAAGCCATGCAATTAATTTCATGATTTTTTTCCTTTTACATCGTTTCAAATTTAATAAAATTTTACATTTTTTTTTATTTTTATAACAACCTCAAATTAAACATGGGCTTTTTTATGTCTGCTATTTTCTTTGGGTAAAATCTTCATTCAATTTTTTTTTTTTATAATTATCTCAATGGTCTTTTAGAGGGGAATGATTTATACATATTCTTGTATTAATTTGTGTAAATCTTAGAAATTTTTTCATATTTAAGTCTTTTATGTGATATTTTATGTTTTTAATTTAATATATATATTTATTGAAATTGTAAAACTCTTGAGATTCCTAAAACTTTATTTTTTATAATTAAATTAAATATAATTAAAGTTAGTAATTACGTATATAAAGAGATAACTTAAAGTTAATAATTATGTAAATAAAGAGAAAACTTTTTATATTCCAACTATTTAAATGTTATTATGTGACTTAAATTAAATATAATTTAATAATTATTAGTAATTAATTATAGGTGATATGCTTTGTAAATTTAAGATTTAACAAAGGGGAATATAGTCCAAAAATATTTTTCAAAGATTGTGGCATTTTAATATACTAGAAAATTTTAATGTGCGTTGCACGTGTTTATGTTTTGATTATATTTTTATTTGTTAAAATAATTATAAACATAATAAACATCGATATGAACCATAATAAATTTTGAATAGTATTCATAGGTTAAATATGGTAAATGTTCAAAATTTTAAATTATATATATATATATTTGTATTTTTTACGGTAATTGTAATATATTTTTTAACTTGTTTTGGAAATATTTTTTATTTAATTAAGGGGACGAAATCTTATTTTTAAGCTAAATAAAAGAGAGTTTTATAAAATTTTGTTTAAATATTCTTTCATTTCTTCCTATTTTGTTAAAACTTAAAAGACTATATTTTTATGGCTATTTATTATTTATTCTCTCTATTCAAAGTATTCATTCTCTCTTTTTTTTTTTAGAAAATGCATTCTATCTTTTTATTCGATTCTTAGTCATTTTCAGCATAATTTTCTCTCTTCTTATACCCTCTCTCTAGCTTAATACAAATTTTTTTCTTTTAATTAAAATTATGATTAACAATTTTAAAAATATCTAAGCACTCTCTATCCTTAAAAAAAATATACCTTAATCACTCTTAGTTATAAGCTTTTATGAAAGTAACCCAAAAAATCTCAATCTTTTCTTATTTCACTATCAACCATCATTCGTCCTTCTGAGTTATATATTACTCTTGCTCATTTTACCCTCTCTCTAAAGAGGCTTCATATTATTGAATCTCTTCTCAATTAACACTCTAAATCTATATAGTTAGTTATTATTGTGGTTTTTTTTCCTTGTTCATTATATTGTTGTGGCAACTGTCATCACAATATTCTTTCAGTAATCTTATCATGTAGATAATTTAATCTTCATTTTTTTCTAAGTTTTTTCCCCTACTTTTGAAAATTGGTAATTGATATATTGATAAGTTTTTAATAAAATCAGGCTGGTTTGATTTAGAGCTTATATTGTTATATTGTTTTTTAAGTATTGAATAAATCAAAATGGTTTGATCTAGAGTTTATTCTATGAGATGTGGTCAAAATTCTTATTATTATTTGGTTATTTTAAGTGGGTTTTTTTTTTTTTGTTTAGTTTATGGATTATTTTCGAGTTTAATATTTTTTATTCATTTTTTTTATTGCTTACTAAGATTTTTTTCAAAGATTATATACTTATTTATTTGGAAGGTATTATCCTAAAAATCCATAGTTTGATTTGGTTAGTTTTAAGAGTTTATTGGGTTTCATTGTTTTTTTATTTGGGTTTCTTTTTTAAAAAAAATTACCGTGTTTGCTTAATGCATGTTTTGTATTGTTAATTTTTCACATGGTTTCATGTTTCTACTATAGAATATATATTTTATTATCAATATTTTTGTAGTAATAAAAAATATGTTTCAAAATAATGGATTACTATTAAGATGTATTATTTTTTTATTCTAATGACAATTGATAAGTATGGTTGTTATAGGTTTATTTATTTTTATCTTTTCATTTTTTTGTTTGGGTATTTATCTTTTCCTTTGTTTCATTTTTCTTCCTTAATTCTTTTACCATTTCTTATTCAGTTTTTTTTTTTGTCATTTTTTCCACTTTATTGAGTAAATTTTCAGGATTTGAATTTCAATTCTTTGAGTCATTGTTCCATCGTGTTTTTAGGTTTTTATTTTGAAGATTATCATTATAAATACTACTACTATTCATGTGTTTCTTATTTTGTTATTTATCTTTTAAAAATATTTTCAAAATCTAAACAAAATTTTTAAAACTTAAAAAAAGGTTTTTGTTTAATTTTTATTATATATGGGTAAGAAATCATATGTTGTTTTTAAGAAAATGAAAAACACACCAAACAAATTGTAGGTAAGAAAACCTAATTTTAAAATTTTAAAAAAAAAAAACTAAAAACAAAATCATTCTCAAATATGGTCTTAGCATTTCAAAAATTTACTTCAATATCTTGAAGTAGTAAGACAAATGTTTGAAATTGATGGCATACTTACAACTTGTGATAATTTGGTATGAAATCTTAGAAGTATAAAATTGTTTTACTGTATTTGCAACCTTTCTAGATATATGTATATTTAAAATAGTTGTCAGAAGCATAAGGCGGCATTGGAAAATTATTCTTGTGATTAAACAAAATGCTTATACTTATAATAATTATTTAAAAGGTTAGATACTTACAAACTTGAATGCTATTTTCTTCCAACTTAAAAAAATTCTTCTTTTGATTTGAATGCCGTTATCTTTGTCATTCAAAATTTTCTTCTTCTAAGAAATCTTGAATCAATTGATACACAAAAAGAAAAAAAAAAGTAATTGCATGTATTATGTTAATATGAATGTTCAAATGTAATGCAATGGAATAATTAAAATTTAAACTAAAATAAATGTAAATATATATATATATATAAGATTGAGAGATACCTATCATCCATCAATTTGGTAAAGGAAGAAAACAAACTATTCTTTGTTTGACGTTCGTCTCTTTACAAATGCATGAAACTATTTAAAGGGAATATTTGATGTGTGTTGTAATGGTACATTTAAATGTGTTATAGAATTTGAAAAGATTAGTATTTATTTTTTTTTTTCAATTTTATTTTAATGAAAATATTTTCCATGCTTATAATGTTGACGGGTAAAAAACTCTTCATTCCAGGAAAAATATTTCAATTCACCCAAAGGAAACACTTCATCTTCTATGCATGTACTTAAAAGAAAGTTTTTTTTTTTTAAAAAAAAAACCCACTTTAAATAGATTTTTTTTTCCATTTTGAAAACCACTCAAAAGAAAATTGAATATGCATAAAAACAATTATAGATAGAAGAGAGAGGGAGAAATTGCAAGGCTTAGTGGAGATGGAATGGTCCATTTAAAAAAAAATTAAAAAATCAATATTGATTAGTAACTGCAATACATGAATCAAAGTGGTCATATTGAGGATCCCACATCTGAAAGATGAAGAGTGACCTCACAATTTATAAGATATATGGGTCACTCCTCCCATTGCCAATTGGTTTTGAGATGGAACCCCATGTAATCTTAATATGGTATCAGAGCCCCTTAAATCCAAACGGGTATTCGGTCCAAAAATTAAAATTGGGATCCGATCCAAGAATGGTGAACCCAAAAAGTGGCACCATCTTGAGGGGGCATGTTGAGGATCCCACATTGAAAAAATGTAGAGAGACCTCACAATTTATAAGATATATGGGCTACTCCTCTCATTGCCAATTGGTTTTGAGATGGAACCTCATGTAATCTAATATGGTATCAAAGCTCATTAAACCCAAACGGGTATTCGGTCCAAAAATTAAAATTGGGATCCGATCCAAGAATGGTGAACCCAAAGTTGCACCATCTTGAGGGGGCATGTTAAGGATCCCACATTGGAAAAATGTAGAGAGACCTCACAATTTAAAAGATACATGGGCTACTCCTCTCATTGCCAATTGGTTTTGAGATGGAGCCCCATGTAATCTTAAGTTGGTATCAGAGCCCATTAAAACCCAAACGGGTATTCGGTCCCAAAAATAAAAAATAATAAAAAATAATTAGGATCCGATTCAAGAATGGTGAACCCAAAGAGGCACCATCTTAACCCAAACGGGTATTCGGTCCAATACAAACCCAAACGGGTATTCAGTCAAAAAAAAAATAAATAAAATTGGGATCCGATTCAAGAATGGTGAACCCCAAAAGAGACACCATCTCGAGGGGGCATATTGAGGATCCCACATCTGAAAGATGAAGAGTGACCTCACAATTTATAAGATATATGGGTCACTCCTCCCATTGCCAATTGGCTTTGAGATGGAACCCCATATAATCTTAAGTGGTCATGATGAAACATTTTAGTGAAACATTTTAGTGAGTTTGGCATTAAGAAAGAAAAAAACCGTAAGTACATTACATTAAAGTTAAAAAAAAAAAAAAAAAACCTTACCGTGGCTATATAATATATTAATTTCATTTTTATTTTCTTTGTGTTAATTTCATTTTTTGTTTAATGATTCTATATAAATATTCAATACTTAAAAAACAATATAACTTTTTAAAAAAATCCACAATTGTTTGTTTAATTTTTTTAAAACATAATTAAATTTAAGTAATTCATTTACTCTCTAGAGTTAATTGTTAATGGCACAATTTGTAAAATTAAGAATTAAATAAGGGCAATAAATAATAGTCCAAGAATGAATTAAGGGACATATTTGGAATTATAAAATTAGCATTTGGACATAATAATCCAAAAATGATTCTCCAACTAAGCCACTTTTGAAGATAGTATGATATGATTATAGATTTAAAAGAATGATGAGTTGTTAAATGTAGGAATTTGAAAGAGTCTCGTCTCTTCCTTCTCCCTCTTCCCACATCATTTACAATTTAAAAAAACAAAAAACCATTGCAAATCTCACACATATAAGAATAGGAGTGAGAAGGCTTTCAGATGATAGAAGTTGGAAGGCTTAAGATAACGAGAAAAAAAGAGATGAGAAACCATGTTCCAACATGAAGACAAAAACAAAGCAATTAGAAAGATAACAATGGAAGATAGAACAAATGCCAACGTTCCTTGAAACTTTCCCTAGATTGCACTATGTTGTTGACAAGGTTTTTCCATTTCTCTCTTTTTCAAAAATTGAAATTGAATGTCGACATTGAATTGAAATTGAATGGGTGCTGATTTGGATTTTGTCAAATTCGACTAATTTATCATGGCTCTTTCACTAGAATCCAAACTCTAAATCAATGGGTCGAAGCTATTATGTGTTGGAAATAATAATTCGCTGTGTATAAGAACTGAGTAACACTAGCAATTTTGATTACAACTTAATTGGCAACAAACAATTACAGTGTAAACAATAATACAGACACTGTATGTAATAACAATTTCAAAATTCAAGAATAAAAGATAATAAGTAGTCGAGGCACGCTTACATAGCGTTGTCCTAAAGACAATTATTCGCTCTGCACGGGTTGCAAGCAGGCTACAACGATCGTCTCAGCAGGATACAACGACTAACTCCGATAGAACAGCAACCTTGAACTACTCGGATATGACAGAACTCTTGGATACTTGCTCTCAACTTGACTCAAGATTAAAGAGAAGAAAGAGATGAGAGAAGAACTCTTCAATTGGAATGAGATACTCCAAAATGGAATTAGATGCTTCAAATGAAGAAACAAGTTGCTATTTATAGGCTAGCAACTTAGTAACTCTCCAAAAATAAAATTAATATAAACAATATGAAACATACATAAAAAGTAACTCAATTGTGTAGTTACTTGTAAAAATTCAAACATAACTCACAAATTTAACTTTTAAGTTAAATTTGTAAAAAAAACATCAACACATTTTGATGTTTCAAACCATTTTGAAACCTTTAAATTTCAAGTCAAGTAACAACAACATAAATGAAACATCAATTCATTTTTTATGTTTCAAACCAACACTTTCTTTCACAAAATTTTACTATAAAATCCAACATTATGATCAACGTTGCAGAGGGAAGTTTCTTTCATGGGAAGGTGGCACAATATTGTGGTCACTCCATCCATGTGACGATAACTACAAGACTCTTCAATTTGTTCGTAGGAGAGAGTCGACAGCTGCTTCTTCACGTAAGGAGAAGTAAAAAAGAAGGTTCAAAAAACCATTTTGGTCCCTATACTTTGGGTTTCATTCTATTCTACATATATTTTTAAATGTCCAATTTCAGTTTTTGTACTTTCAATAAAGCTTAAAATTTGTTCCTATCATTAGTTTGAAGTAATTTTTTTTTTATCAAAATTAGTTAAATAATAATAATAACTTTCGTGCAAGAAAAAGGAAAAGACATCATATAGACATATTTCCAAAATTTAT
Source organism: Trichosanthes truncata (assembly GCA_033996785.1). Classification (NCBI taxonomy): domain Eukaryota; kingdom Viridiplantae; phylum Streptophyta; class Magnoliopsida; order Cucurbitales; family Cucurbitaceae; genus Trichosanthes; species Trichosanthes truncata. The sequence continues at coordinate 57,623,133 of JAWPNB010000003.1, forward strand.
AGAATGAAAGTTTATAGAGACTAATTCTTTTTTAGAAAAGTTAACAATAAATTAATAATATGGACCAATTTTAAGTTTTATTGAAAGTACGATGACTAAAATTAGAAATTCAAAAGTATATGAACTAAAATCATCGTGAAACTTAAAATAAAGGGACCAAATAGTATTTTAACAAAAAAAAAAAAAGAAAGAAAGAAAGAAAGAAAAGAAGGAGGTGATAAATGAGGAGAGAGAGTGTTGGGGTTTCAATTTTTCATTTTTGTTTTTGGTTACAACATGTATATTTTGTATTATTAATTTTGTCTGATGTGTATCACAATCGCACTCTTCTAGACGGGACGACGATTATGCGACACTTGCTTTAGCTTGACAAGCAAGTTAGTCGTATGAAAATCGGAAGTCGCGGACAACGACCACGTAGGGTCTAGCCTCCCCTCACGTCTCGAGAGAAAATGTTTTAGAAAACGTGAGAGAGAAAGTGTTTTGAAAGCATTTTGAGAAAAGATTTTGTTATACGCAAGTAAGCAAGAAATGGACAACAACGGCTTAATCACATATAACTCCGGGTAGGAAGGTTAGACAACAAGTCATACCCCCCTATAGTACATTCTAGGATTTATGCCTATGACAAGCTTGCACATGAAAATGGCGAGGAGTCATACGGCCACAAAAATACAAGTAAAGCTAACTAGAAAGCAATAAGACATATATACAATGAAAGCATGATAAAAAGGGGTTGAAATGGCCATGCGGCCATGGGCGACATGCCCTGGACAAGCATGACCGTGACATTCTCCCCCACTTAAAAGGTTGACGTCCCCGTCAACTGGCGAAGCTTGAACTCTTCGATCTTCTGCATCCAGGCTTCTAAATCTTCAACTTTTTCCCAGCTTGTTTCATCCGCAGGGAGGTTCTTCCATTTGACAAGGAATTCTTGAACCCCCCGTATGGGTCTTCCAATCTTCCTGACTCTTTCAGCCAAGATCTCTTCAACTTCTTTAATGTCTTTCTGTTTCAGGTCAATGCTTGGTCGAACGACAGTATTGCGACGATCATCATCTGGATCGGGGTTATAGGGTTTTAAGTTACTCACATGAATTACTGGGTGAATTTTCATCCATGTGGGCAACGCCACCCTATACGAAGTGGCCCTGATTTTCTTGAGGACTTCCACTGGCCCTTCATACTTTCTGACTAACCGTTGATCTTTGCGGCTCCGGAATCGGATCTGTTCGGATCTTAACTTTATAAGGGCTTGATCTCCCGCTCGAAATTCGAGAGGGCGACGTTTCTTGTCAGCCCACTTCTTCATATGCTTGGAAGCTTTCTCTAGGTAAGCACGAGCTATGTCTGTTGTCTGTTTCCACTCCTTCGTAAAGTTGTGGGCTTGTGGGTTCTTCCCTGCATATGGATGATCGACAATATGAGGTAAGGCAGGTTGTCTTCCATTTACAATCTCGAACGGGCTCTTTCCAGTGGAAGAACTTGTTTGACAATTGAAGCAGAATTGGGCTACATCTAGCAACTGGACCCAATTCTTCTGTCGGGTGTCAACAAAGTGATGCAAGTATTCTTCGAGCAGGCAATTAAACCTTTCAGTTTGACCATCGGTTTGCGGGTGGTAGCTTGAGGATATATTCAGACTCGTCCCCAAGAATGCAAATAACTCCGTCCAGAACGTACCGATGAATCGGCCATCCCTGTCACTGATAATGCTTGCTGGAATGCCCCATAGTTTCACAACGTGTTTAAAGAACAATTGGGCTGTCATCTCAGCTGAGCATTGTTTGGACGTGGGTATGAAGGTAGCATACTTTGAAAATCGATCGATGATAACCAAGATGGCCTCATGTTCTCCTACCTTTGGGAGGTGTGTGATGAAGTCCATGGACACACTTTCCCAAGGTCTTGTGGGTACAGGCAAAGGTTCGAGAAGCCCCGCTACTTTTGCTTTTTCAACTTTATCTTGCTGGCAAATGAGGCAAATCTTGGTATACTGCATAACGTCGTCTCGCATATTCGGCCAAAAGTATCCTTTCTTGAGAAGAGCGTAAGTTCGCTGCCACCCTGGGTGTCCGGTCCATAAGGTATCATGACATTCATGTAATAATTTTTTCCTCAGATCTCCTGCTCTCGGAACATATAACCGATTTCCTTTTGTCAACAACAAGTCTCCTTCGACCCAAAACTGTCTAGTCTTCCCTGCTTTGGCTAATTCAATCACAACTTTGGCCGAAGGGTCTTTCTGTAGGTGTTCTTTGATGATGTCGCGCATTGAACCATCAACTTTACTCGCATGGATGTGGGCTAACATGCACAGGGCCGCATGCTCTCCCTTCCGACTCAAGGCGTCGGCTGCTTGATTACTCTTCCCTGTCTTATGCTCAAACTTGAAGTCAAATTCGGCTAAAGATTCTTGCCACCGAGCTTGCTTTGATGTTAACTTGGGCTGGTTGAAGAAGTGGCAAATGGCACTATTGTCTGTCTTCACAACAAACTGTGATCCCAATAAGTACTGCCTCCAGACTCTGAGACAGTGGACCACAGCTAACATTTCCTTTTTGGAGACAGTGTATCTCCTTTCTTCGTCATTCAGCTTACGACTCTCATAGGCGATCAGGTGGCCCTCCTGAATGAGGACACCCCCGAGGGCAAAATCAGAGGCATCTGTCTCTACCTCAAATGGTTTCGTCACGTCGACCAATCCGAGGACAGGACCCCTCATCATGGTTCCTTTCAAATCTTCGAAGGCACCTTGGCATTCGGCTGTCCATAGCCATGGGTTATCTTTCTTCAACAACTCTGTTAGTGGGGCAGCTCGTCTTGAAAACCCTTCGACAAATCGTCGATAATAGTTAGCTAGTCCTAAAAAGGACCGCAATTCTGTCACAGATGAGGGGACTTTCCACTCTCTAATCGTCTTCACTTTGTCGCTATCCATACTGATTCGGCCACATTCAATAACATGCCCGAGGAAATTGATGCATTGTTGAGCAAAAGCATACTTCTCTTTCTTCACGTATAACTGATTCTGTCTCAACTTTTCAAACACCAAACGTAAGTGCACCCGATGTTCTTCCAGAGTGGCGCTGTAAACAACTATATCATCGAGGTAGACAATGACAAACTGGTCGAGATATTCGTGAAAAACTTGATTCATCAAGGTGCAAAACGTGGCTGGGGCGTTTGTCAAGCCAAACGACATTACCATAAACTCAAAGGCCCCATATCTCGTCACGCATGTGGTCTTGGGCTCATCGCCCTCGACGATGCATACTTGGTAATAGCCTGATCGCAAATCTAGCTTCGTGAAATACTTGGCCCCATGTAACTGGTCAAACAGGTCAGATATTATCGGCAAGGGGTACTTGTTACGTACTGTCACTTTGTTCAACGCCCTGTAATCGATGCATAATCGTAAAGTTCCGTCTTTCTTCTTCTGAAACAACACTGGGGCCCCACAAGGTGCCTTAGCAGGGCAAATGAACCTTGCGCTTAGAAGTTCGTCCAGTTGTTTCCTGAGTTCAGCCAACTCAGGTGGTGTCATTCGGTACGCATTTTTGGCTGGGGGTTTAACCCCTGGGAGCAGCTCAATCTCGTGATCGATCCCTCGACGGGGAGGTAAAGTCTTTGGTAGGTTGTCGGGCATTATGTCTGCGTACTCGTGCAAGACTTTCTGGACTTCTCTTGGGATAGGTTCTGTGTTGGCGATATCATCGACCACTGGTGTGGCCATGAATGTGGGTTCCTCTCTGGCGAGTCCCCTCTTTAACTGTAAAGCTGAAATCATTCGCACTCCACCGGGTTGTTTAATGTTTGCCGAGATAACTGTGGGATTACTATCGGTAACAACCAGGCACTTCGCTAGTGGCATTGGGATGACCTTGTGTTCTAGCAGGAAATCCATTCCCAATACCACGTCGAAATCATCCATACGCAACGACTACGAGGTCCATTTCTCCTGACCATGTCCCCAATGTCAAAGAGACCCTTTTGGAGACTCCTACGATAGGTAGGGCCTCAGAATTAACTGCTTTCATCTTCCCGGTATCTCTTTCTATCTTTAACCCCAGTCTTTGTGCTTCTTGGTCGGATATAAAGCTATGAGTCGCGTCTGAATCCACCAACGTACTCTTAGCCTGGTGGGAGTTGATTATAGCATCAACAAACATCAGTCCCTTTTCGGACACTTCTTTTGTTTCAACTTTCTTTTGTATGGCAGACAAAAATTTCAGCGCTCCCATTCTGGGGGTCTCCTCACCCTCTTCCTTCTCGGCCACGGTTCCAGGTTCAGGACCTTTACTGCTTTGGATTGAGCCTTGAAGGGCAGAGAGGGCGGCTCGATGTGGGCAATGGAGTAATCTGTGGGTACCCTTACATAGAAGGCACTGCAAAGGCCCTTGCGGATAGATCTTCGGTGGGTAAGGTCCTCGAGGTGGACCCGCATTCGTATTTTGGGGGTTTCTGTTTGTTCCCCAATTTGGTCTGTTTGTGCCCTCGTTTCGCTGACCCATAGGCCTGAAGGGTCTGTTCCCTACATTGTTGGGTGGCACGTATCTCTTCTGGGAACTTGACTCGCCACCATAATCTAAGAGTCTTTCTGCTGCAGCTAAGGCGGAGGCAAGATCCTGAACCCTTTGTTCGTATAATTTTGTTCTAGCCCATGGTTGTAATCCTTCGATAAAGCAGAATACCTTGTCCTTCTCGGACATATCTCGGATATCTAACATCACCCCCGAGAACTGTTTAACGTAATCCCTTATGCCTCCGGTGTGCCTCAGTTCACGCAGTTTCCGCCTTGCTATAAATTCGACGTTTTCGGGGAAGAATTGAGTCATCAACTTTTTCTTGAGGTCTTCCCATGATTCAATGGTGCACAGACCACCATGAATGTCGTTAACTTTCGAGCGCCACCACAACTTCGCATCATCTGTGAGGTGCATAGAGGCTAAGATAACTTTCATCTCCTGGGAGGTTGTACCTGTGGCCTTGAAATATTGTTCAACATCAAAAATGAAATTCTCAAGCTCTTTAGCATCACGGTTCCCTTTGAATGCTTTAGGTTCATGGATCTTCAGTTTATTAAACCCCATGTGTACTTGACCCTGGGTCTGGTTCTCTACTGTCTGCATGGTCAAATTCACTCGAGTACTCAGTTCAGCCATCTCAGCCCTGATGGCTTCTACTGCCATTCTCACGTCTTCTGTGAGTTCGTTGACCAACTTCATCATGGTCTTTTGTGAATTATCTAGCTCTTCAACACGTTCTTCCATTTGTGCGACAGAGCCGGTGGAACTATCCCCACGTTCGAAGCTGCTCGGTCGTGCAACTTTATCCTCTAGGGTCTCAACCCTCAGCGTCAATTCATGTATAGGTAGCCCATCAACTCAGGCATTCAGGGCTGTAATCTCGCCCATTTTTTCTGTCACCTCCTTCATCTGATTCTCAAGGAATCGTACTGTGTCGGGTGTTTCCCTAAAAAATAGCAACTGTTCTTCAATTTCAACTAGTCGGTCGACCTGCGACTTGCCCAATGATTTTGTCGCCGACATGATCGCTACTTTTCAAATCCGAGGAGCCAACTAGGCTCTGATACCACTTATCACAATCGCACTCTTCTGGACGGGACGACGATTGTGCGACACTTGCTTTAGCTCGATAAGCAAGTTAGTCGTATGAAAATCGGAAGTCGCGGACAACGACCACGTAGGGCCTAGCCTCCCCTCACGTCTCGAGAGAAAATGTTTTAGAAAACGTGAGAGAGAAAGTGTTTTGAAAGCATTTTGAGAAAAGATTTTGTTATACGCAAGTAAGCAAGAAAGGAACAACAATGGCTTAATCACATATAACTCCGGGTAAGAAGGTTAGACAACAAGTCATACCCCCCTATAGTACATTCTAGGATTTATGCCTATGACAGGCTTGCACATGAAAATGGCGAGGAGTCATACGGCCACAAAAATACAAGTAAAGCTAACTAGAAAGCAATAAGACATATATACAATGAAAGCATGATAAAAAGGGGTTGAAATGACCATGTGGCCATGGGCGACATGCCCTGGACAAGCATGACCGTGACAATGTGGACTTGGAGATGAACATAAACTATGCGTGTGGTGAAAATAAGAAAAAAAAAATTCACTTTTCTTCAATATTTTATACCCAATTTACTTATTTATTTGTCTTATGTGGATTAAACTTTTTTTTTACAACATTAACCTTGCTCTTTTATCTAAATCCTAAACTACCCTTCAAAGTAAATTAAAAAAAAATAGAAAAGAAAAGGAAAGTGTAAAATTTACTACCTTGGTTGTAAAGTAGGATTCACGAATCCTGCTAAATTTGTGGGCTGGGATGTTATCAATTTAATCCACTGTCTTCCCGGATAAATGGCTCACCTAATTTGTTTTTCATAATTTATAATAATAATAATAAAGAAAGAAAGAAAAAGGAAGGAAATCCCCATGATCACTTATCACTACTAGCATTCATTATTTCCATTAAATTTTTACTCTATCCTATTATTACTCTTCTTCTTCATTGGTTACTATTTCTCCATCTATTCTTCTTTGAGATGTCCATGTGTGGGACGGGAATAGGGATGGCTTTCCCTTTTTCGTTCACGTCCCCACCTTCATTTCATTCTTCATTTCTGTGAAATTATTCATTTAATTTCGTGGAAATCGGGGTGAAGATTCCCTGCACGAAATTCGTGGGATCAGGTTTCCTAAGGAAAATTATTCTCCGTTTAATTTTTTTCAGAAAAATTAATTAAATGATTTTTTAAGAAAATTTTCAACTAAATAATTCTCCACCATGAACCTATATTTAAATGGTTAATTCCTCATAAAAATTCTTAAACCTCTTAAATGAAACAAATTAATATTTCATATTAAGTTATTCAATTATCCATACACAAGAATTTATAGGGGTGAGCAATATAGATTGAAAAATCGAGCTGATCGATTGAAACTGACTAAATTGACTTTTATCTGTCGATTTAAGGATCTAGGTTGGTCAGAGTCGATTTTGCACATAGTAAAACTGACCAGTCGATCGATAGGCTCAAACTGATGGAACCGACCGATATGTATCTCTTAAAAAAAAAATAACATACCCTATCCTCCGTGCAGTTTTGAGAAGAAACTATTGTTGGTTTTCAAAACCAAGATTGGATTTTAGGTAATGATTACCTATTTTTATAAGTAATCCTAACCTATTTGTTTTTTAGAAAGCTTTTTTTTTATTATTTTATCACTTTTTTACCTCACTTGACACTCTCTCTTCGGTTTCTTCCCTCCATCTTCCTTCTCATTTTTCCCTTTCTCATTTTCCTTCTCCTTTTTCCCTTTCTCCTCCTATCTCTTTCTCATCTTATCATCCTCTCTTTTCTTTTTACTAGAATCGCCTCTCATTGGAGGGAGTCCAGTGCTGTCATTGCCATTGTAGCACCGCCAGCTTTTTTTTCTTCTTCTCATTCCTTGTTTTCTCTTTCTCTTCTTTCTTCGTATTGTCTTCTCTCTTTCTTTTTGATCTTTTTTTTATCAACTCTCCTCACTAGAGCCCATATCACTACGAACAAACACCCAAGCTTTGGCGAACTCTCGAAACTGACCAATTTTTGCGTGTAGTTAGTCTATCGGTTCTATAAAACCTTCCAAAACCTACGACCACCAACCGATCAAATCCAACATGGGCACTGATTTGAGCCTAAAACCAATGTTGACTGACCAATGATCACCCCTGAGAGTTTAAAATAGTTCAAACATATCAAATTGTTCTTGCAATATCTCATAGGCATTGAACAATAAATAAAACCTTAAATATAATTTAAAGACTGCAATTCATACTCAAAAGTGATTCAAACAATAACATGTCTTTGTATATATATATATATTAAAAATAATAATAAAAATAAACAGGGTGGGGAATGAGAAACGGAGATGGGGAATATATTTCTCATCCCTGTTTCTGTTAAGCTCACAGAGATTTTTTTTTTCCTCACTCTCTCCCCCATTCTTTGCCTAAACGAAAATTTTCTACGGGAAAAATAGACATCTCTAATTCATCTTCTACAATCTATATAGTTATATTTCTCTATCTATTCATCTTCTACATCTATATAGTTCTACATGTCTTTTCCCAACTAATATTTTTTTATTTAGATATATGCTTTTAAAAGGACACTTTTAAGATTATCTTTCGATCAAATATGGTAATTTTTCTATAAAAAATTTTAAAAATTTGTATTTCACAACCCCACACGCACACATGGACAATAGGAGAGAAATTTTGTGTCAAATTTGTACTTTTATTTTAAATTGTGTCAATTTTACTCTTTTTTATTTTAAAAATGTGGATATGGAAGAAACTTTTCTTGTTTTTTTTTTTTTTGTTTTTTTGTTTTTTTTTGATAATATCAACCTTGCTTTTTTTATATTCGCATACTGCGTGTAGTCACTCAAAGTCATTAAAAGCATTTTTAATGAATTAAATGAGCACGTTCACGCACACCCACAATATGAATCTTATATCTTAACTTTTTCATATTCGCATACTATGTGTAGTGACTCAAAGTCGTTAAAAGCATTTTTAATGATTTAGGACATGTTTGGAAGTGATTTTGGAATATTCAAAATCATTTTTGATATGCCCAAAATTAATTTTTCTTCAAAATTGTGATGTTTGGCAATGATAAGAAAGTGATTTTGGAAACATCCAAAATCACTTTAAGTGATTCCCGGTCAATCACTTGGGAGGTGATTCCCAAGTGATTTTGTCTTTAAAATGACTATAATTTCATATTTTTTTAAAAAATCATACTTTTTGTGACGGATAAAAACCGTCATCTTTTATAAAAATTCATTAATTTCCATCAAAAAGCATGTATTCTCAAAACCGTCAACATTGAGGTCATCCATCATTATTTAAAAAATGTCAAATTTTATCTCTTTAAAGTTTTTATAATGTCTATGTCTTACTTTATTCTATTTTTAACATTTTTATTCATTTTCTCACTTTTTTTCTCTCCAATGGTTTCAACTCTCTCTACTTTAACTTTTTTTTATCTCTAAATTTTTTCGTTCATCTTGTTATAATTTGTGTATCTCTATAACTTTTTTATTTCTAATCTTTTACTTCTTGCTATAACTCTTTGCTCTTGAGATTTTTTGTCCTTGACTTTGAACTTTTTTTTTTCTCATTAAAGTTTTTCTCCCTAAAATTTTTATCATTCTCTTTAAAATCTTTTGTATATCTCTCTAAATTTATTTCTCTATCTTTCAATTTTTTCGCTATTTATTAAATTTTTCTCTCTCTAAATTTTTTGTTCATCTCTCTAAAATTTCTATCTCTCCATGTCTTTAACATTTTTTTTCTCTTTGAAACTTTAATTTTCTCTAGCTTTTTTTTTTCTCTCTTAATTTTTTAGTTCTCTCGGTATAACTTTTATCTACCACCTTCTATTTTTTTTTTAAAATTTCAAATGTAATACTCTTTTTAGTAATTTGATGATTCTAAAATAACCTTTGAAAATAAACATTAATCGTTTAAAAAAAATACTTTTAATTAACTTTAAATCACTTATACCAGAGTGGAACCTTATTAAAATGATTTATAACTAAAACTTTTACAAAATTAATTATAATTAAATTACTTAGCTTAAAACACTTATTCTAAAGTCACTCTAAAAAAATGCCTATAATCATTGAAAGTCACTTTTAATTGTATGAAAATCACTATTAAAAGTGTAGAACCAAACGTTAAAATGATTATATGAAAATCACTTTTCATAAATCAATTATAAACAAATTAATTGTGCTAAAATCATTATTTCTAAAATCATTCCCAAACATGTCTTTAAATGAGCACGTTCACACACACCCACAATATGAAATTGATGAACAAAAATCAATTTATACCCTTACAGTTTGGGAGTTGTATCAATAAAAACCTTAAACTAATAATTGTATCAATTTAAACTCTACATTTTCAAAAGTATATCAATTTATATCATCTGTTAGATTTTGTTTGAAAAACGTTAGTTTACACGTGTGCAAACTTATAATTATATCAATTAAACTACTAAACTTTCACAAGTGAATCAATTTAGATCTTTAATTTCAAATAATAGACGATTTTCAAATAGAGGGTCTAGATTTAAGAAATCTACGCACTTGTGAGATTGATGCATGGACGATTTTCAAATTAAGGACCTAAATTGATTCACTTATGACAATTTAGAGATTTAATTGATAGAATTATAAGTCTCCACATGTGTAAACAGACGTTTTTCAAACGGAATCTAATGGAGGGTGTAAATTGATACACTTATGAAAATTTAGGATTTTAATTGATACAATAATTAGTTTAGAGTTTTTGTTGATACAACCCATAAAGTTTAGGGTTAAAAATCGATTTTTGCCCAACATTAATTGATATATAACATTAGAAATAATTATTTGTATTGTCAATAACTAAAACCAAAATTAGGAGTCTTTTCCATTCAATGCACAAATAATAGTTACTTAGTGTGTTAGTGGAACCATATATAAACTATTTTAAGATTAAAAAATTAAAACAAATTAAATTAGATTAAAATATAAATTTGGTCCCTATAATTTGGAGAAAATTAAAATTTAATCCCTATGTACTAAAAGTTAGAATTTTCATCCATATTATTTGATAAAACCTCATAAATAGTCTCTACTGTTAAAAGTCATCTCTATTATTTGATAAAACCTCATAAATAGTCTCTATTGTTAAAAGCCACTAATAAATTGAGTACATAACATGTTAGCTATCCCATGTGTCAATAAAGTGGTCTTTTATATTTAGCTGATTATGTGGATTAAGTCGTTGACTGGATAAAAAATAAGTTGTCCAATTTCCAAAGAAACTGCATTAAATTACCATGAAAGATTGCAACACTGATCCAAATTTAGAGTGCAATTTGATGAAATTGAGTAAAAATTGATACAACATGACAAGTTTATGGGTAAAATTGATTTTTTCTTTCTTTATAAATAAACAGTTTATGCACATAATTTTCAACAAGATAGCTTTAACATCTTATATTCTGTCTTTATATAGATACATCGCCTTGTTTTAGAATATTAGATTACAAAATAAGGAGAGAGGATTTGTGCTTACAACCTTTATGCAAAGGAATCTACTTTTTAAATGGCAAAATTCTTGAAGTTTTTGGGCTAAAAATCTCGAGCATATACTGTATGCTAAAGAATTTAATGGTATATATATTATTTAGTTTAGTTATCTCAAAAGTTTCAAACTCTTTATTTTCACAAATTACAATTCCCCTCTATATTATTAATTTTCTTTTCTCAAGCCGATTGGTACCATCATGGTTTTGCTGCTAACAGTGTACTATCCATTTACCAAACTAAGGTTTGATTAATGTTACTTCCCACATAAATCCAACCACACCAGTTTATTAATTGTGCCCCCAACCAGGTATATTTGCAGTTGCTTCACCTGCAAAAGCAAAATCAGAGCAGGCGATCCATAAACTTAGACAAGTTCATGCAATTTTCTCCAACAAGGGTTGACTTCTAATCCCATAAAAAAAATCAAACAAATCTCATTTTCCGACTCACTGCGAGATGTTTATATAAACAGGGTTTTGATTCTCATCTCTCATAGTGTTCTTGTCTAACAAAGCATATTTAAAGAAAGTCCACAATGTCGTCGAAGAAGGAAAAAGGAAAAAAAAAATGAAAGCTATGGAGTAGGCAGAAGTAAAAATAAAATTCAAACTTCAAACTAGTAGATAGAGTTGTTAGTGAAACATGGTCCAAATTGGCTAAGTTGCTTATAGCACTCAATTTGTGTTATCTTTATTCTATTAATTCAGCTAGCTAGTTTTAGACTAATTCGTGAGCTTTGATGTCGATTTGTGTTGTTTTACAAGAACCAAGCTATTAAGGAGGAAATGGAGAATTTAAGAGTATTTGAGTGTTTATGGAGCAAAAAGAGATGAGAAAATGAGGCTAAGGATGGAAAAGGAGTTAAGCTCTTGGCAATTGGATTGGACCTGAAAAGGACAACGTCTAGACCCTTAAAATGGCATCTAGACGCCATACATTTGGTGCCAAACCTGAGAGCTAGCATTGAGATGTTGCCCTATGGCGTCTCAACGCTAGAAAAACGCGGAGAAGCTGCTTTTCGTCTGTAGCATCAAGGCACTACATGTAGCGTCTCAATGCTAAGCTCGTGCGCTTAATTGGAACATCACTGTTTTGGGCAACGTCGATTGATGGTATATATTCTTCTCATTCTTACTCAAAAAAAGGAGACACAATTTAGAGTTTAGACCCCCATTTGCAGAAATTGGCTAATTTGGGAGATCTTGGAACTGCTTTGGAGCTCTTTGGTGGAAGTTCGAGGCTCGAGATCATGGAGATCAAGGCGGAAGTCGAAGATCGACAGGGTTTTTAGCTTTCTTCCCTTTTATTTCCATTTTTAGCTACTGTATTTGGGCTATAACATTGGATTTGTGGATTGTATTGAACATGATTAGTGGTTGAATTTCATTAGTTTAGGGAGTTAATGTAGCTAATGGGCTTATGCTTTTAATTAATTGAAGTTTATTGATATTGTCACTCATTTCGGTTCTTTTGTATATTGGGTTCGTAATGCTTTTAGACTATTGGTCATAGTTTAAATGATTGTTAGCTTAAATTGAGCTTGAAAAAGAGGGTTTAAGCTTAGAAAGACAATGTATAATGGTTGAGTCTTGCCTAAGTGACATAGGATTAATGGAATTCAATCAAGGCTTAAAATGAAGGTCTTAATGTCTTTAATTAATTAATTAGCGTTAGGGACACCTAGGTTAGTTAACTGGTTTAAGAAGATTGGATGAATTCGACAGATAATTCCATGAAAATAGACTTCTAGGCCAAAGAATTAAGTGAGACGGCTTTATCGATTGTTTGATTAATGAATTGCATGTTCTATTTAGTGAAATTAACACCATAAACGTCTTTAACCATGTTGTCTCACTATTTTAGTTTAGTTGCTTGCTTGCTTTTTTTTTTTTTTTTTTAAATTTCTAGTTGATTTTCAAATCACCGTTTTATTTTATTCCCTAAATAATTTCAATTAGAAGTACATTAGGTAATCAAACAATATTCCAAAATACAATTCCTATGTATTTCGATACTTGGTAATACCTACCATTTTATTACTTGAACACGTGTGCGCGCTTGCATGAAGTGGAACAGTCGTGTTCTCCTTGTATGAGCACAAGACACTTTTGAAAAGTTTCAAAATTTTATATTAAATGAGGACAAGTTTCTATTATTCCCTAAACTTTAAAAAGTTTCATTTTGAAATTTATTCTAAAAAAATACCATTGAAGGTGGTTTGTGGATATTACTACATAACCTTGAACGCGGTGATTGCGGCGAAGGAGAATGGTGTTGATGTGATGAGTGAAGAAATGGTTAAGGAGTTGAGAGATGCTTGAGGAGCTAGGAGGAGATTTGGTTAGAACCATTGTGTATAAATGGGATTTGTCAACCATAACGGTAGAGAGAAAATGTAACGGGACTTGAGAAGAAAACTAGAGCTGATTATGATTTTGCAATTTACAAAGTAACTTCAATGTAGTCGTGGGTTTTTTTTTTTTTTTTTTTTTTTTTTTTTTTTTTTTTTGGTTGTTGTTGTTGTTGTCAAAGTGAGTTTAACTCAACAATAATTGATAGGTACCATCGATCAAGAGGTTAGAAGTTCGAACTTCGAATCCCTCTCACCCCCAATTATTGTTGAACTCAAAAAAAAAAAAAAAACTATCTTGCCACTAATATAAAATAATAATAACAATACTTTATTTTTTTTTAAAATTATAATACAAATTATATTCGACACTCAATGCAATTTAACACAATAATTATGTCTAAATGGTTTAGTTCAATTTGAATAAATCAACATGATTAAATAATTGACTTATAAGACTGATTCAATTCGATTGATTAGTTCAACTCGATATTTTACACCCTTCATGAAAATAATAAAGTGGAGTTTTTTTTTTCTTCGATGATTCGTTGGAAAATCTGTTAAATAACACATATACTAGTCTTTTAAAAGTTTTCGAAACTACCCCTATATTTTTTTTAAAAAAAAATACATATTGAAATTTTTACTTTGCTCATGGCAGATCTAGATAATATAGTTTGGGGTTCAAATTTTGATTATATTTTGGGAGCCAAATCATCATTTCGTTGTTATCAACTAATGGTTAACTTGAAAAAAAAAAAAAAAAAACTCTATTTGAGGACCTTTTAGAAACCATTTTTAAACATCATGGATCAATTAAAAATTAAATCTATGGGAACAAAACATGTCATTTTTTAAACTTCAAGAACCAAATAAAAATTAAATTCAAATATCAAAAACTAAAAGTGTTAGTTTTTAAAATCCCAGAACCAAATAGAAACAAGTTTAAATCTCATGACAAAAAAAAATATTTTAACCACAAAAAAAAAGGTTTAAAAAATTACAAATCTAAAATAAATCAAAATACATTATAACAAAATATTGCATAAAAATAATCCATATATAATTTAGTTAGTGATTCTTATTGATTATAGTTTACCAATATATAATTTAATTAGTGATTCTAATGATTACAGTTAATCAGTATTTAAATTAATCAATGATGTATGTAAGATTGTGACATAAAATAAAATTATATCAATTAATATAATTTAAGTTAATAAATTATTTATAAAATAAAAAAAATGACATATTAAAAAAAATTTAAAAATAAAATTACCCATTCAAATTCTCAAAAAAAAAAAAATCCTAAAAAATATGTTAATAGTGTGTCTGTTTGTTAATAGTTAACAAACCTTTTCACATAAACATTATTTAAAATGAAGAATAAAATTAATTAATTAATTAAAAAAATACCATATACATACATACATGCATATATTAGTGGTTTAAGTTTATATTTATGAAACTATTTTGTAGTTCCTATGCAATTATAATGTGATGGATCGAGGCAGATTTAGGGGGGAAATTTATTTATATATACCATCTAATCCAGCACATTTGTAATTACATAAATATAAACTAAAACCACTAATGTTATTATCAATTTTTGATAATAAGTAATTATGAATTTGTATTCATGAAATAAAATTTTGAATCTACACTAATGTTAAATAGATAGTAAAAAAAATTTAATTATTGTAAAAAAAAAGTAAAGAAATTTAATTTTATAGAATTAGTAAGTAATTAAATTGCTACTAAAAAAAGTAATTAAAATATAATTATAGAAAATTTTTCTATAAAGAAGGTTATTAATGTAAACATTTTTTTAGTTATCCCTATTTGATAGCTATTTAGTTTTTAAAAATTATGCCTATTTTCTCATTATTTCTCTACCATAAGTTTCATATTTTGAAATTTTTTTTTTGAATTTTTAGCCAAATTTAAAAAACAAAAACAAGTTTTTGAAAATTACTCTTTTTTTTTTTTTTTTTAATTTTCAAAACTTGGTTTGATTTTTAAAAACAAATGTAAACAAATAGATAACAAAACAAGCAAATCTATAGGTGTAAATAGTATTTATTGGCTTAATTTTCAAAAAATAAAAAACCAAGTCGTTATATTAACCAATTTTTTTAAATAGTTAAAACCAATTGAACTTTGATTTGGTATATATGATTGTATCTTTACTTCAATTCATAAATACCATTTCATGTTTTCTAAGTAAGTTATTAACTTCACCCGCAAATAAACTAAAATAGAACTTCTATAAATTCTATAATACATTAACCATCCACATGTATGGGCTTAAAACACATTATTCACCCTTTACTATAAGTTATATACATCAAACAAACACATGTTATTATAAAATAAGTAGATATATTATTGTAAAAAAAAGTAGATATAAAAAACCAATCTTAATTAATTTTAAAAATAAGTATATTTGGTAACATAATTATAATTAAAAAAACAAATATGTAGGAGTACTCACATAGCAAAATTGGGCCATGGGTTTTAAAAGCCCACAAAGTTTCCAACGTCTTTTTTGAATTTCAAATTTACGAAAATTGTATTCGCGTAACTTTCGCGCAACTTTCGCGCGACAGCCTTTGCAAAAAAAAAAAAAAAAACCTTTCACGCGACTATATAACGGTTGCCCGGATCTTTTTTTTGGCGGAGATCATCCCTGTCGACGAATATCAGAGACAATATGCCGATCAGTTGTCAAGGTCAACAGCTTTAACTTTCAGCATTGCAGTGGAAGTGCATATCGTCTGTAAGAAGCCGCAAGCAAGAACCGAAACCCTAATTCGGAATCGCAATCGGAACCCTAAAAGAAGAGAGATGGCCGTCGACGAGGAAGACGAACGGAAGGTTCCAATATTTTCCATCTGTATTTCATCATCTCTCCAACAATAGAAGCATTGAAACCGAAACCATAATTCGGAATCAGAATCGCAATCGGAACCCTAAAAGAAGAGAAATGGCCGTCAACGAGGAAGACGAACGGAAGGTACCGATATTTTCCATCTGTATTTCATCATCTCTCCAACAATAGAAGCGTCGAAACCGAAACCCTAATTCGGAATAGGAATCTCAATCGCAATCAGAACCCTAAAAGAAGAGAGATGGCCGTCGACGAGGAAGATGAACGGAAGGTACCGATATTTTCCATATGTATTTTATCATCTCTCCAACAATAGAAGCGTCGAAACCGAAACCCTAATTCGGAATAGGAATCGCAATCGCAATCAGAACCCTAAAAGAAGAGAGATGGCCGTCGACGAGGAAGATGAACGGAAGGTACCGATATTTTCCATCTGTATTTCATCATCTCTCCAACAATAGAAGCATTGGTTCGTTGCGATTTTTGGTTGTTGTTCATGGATTTATACAAATTCTTCTATTCTCGACATTCGACAACAAAGTCGAATAGAGGTGCATTTTGGGGGTTTCCTTTCGATTAAAAATTTCTTCCATCGTTCTAATTTATAATCTTGCTACTGCTTCGCTTCATTTTACACATTAGTATGAGAAAAGTCCGAACAATTTCGTTTTTAGGTGAACAATTTCGTTTTTAGGTAAACAACTTTTTAATTTGGCTTGGATTTTGTGTTTTGTCAATTAGATAATAAATCAAAGAAGAGAAACGTAAACCGAATTTTTTTTCTCCCTGAAATGCAATTGATATACGGGGATTTCCAAAAATTCTACCTTATTTTCTAACTTAATATTTTGGGAGCTTACTTTTCAGTTCAGTTGGTATAGATTTTTTGTTTCATGGCCTTTTTTCTCAAGGCTCTTGCGGTTATTTTTAACCAATCCTTTTGTCTTTCTATATTGCGGTTTGTTTTTAGAAACTGGGCGCTGCATCCACATTCATATGACATTTGAAGGGGCTTTAATAATGATTTGTGAGAAATGATGTTCAATTTCCTTATAATCAGGTGAGTTTTTTGAGTTCCAATTCTCTTTATATCCAATAATCCATAACTGAATGGTCACGAATGATATTATTTCGGTCAATATTCCAGATTGCCCAAGTTAGAACACATGCCATATTGAATTCTAAAGGAAGAAGATTCATGGTCATAAAGCAATGATTGAAATTCTGATCAGGTGAGTTTTTCTCTCCTATGTTAGTCTTTATGCTCTGTTATTTGTAGTAAAAATTAAAATTACTAAGTTCTTACTCAACCTTTATTTATGGGCTCTGTCAACTAGATTATTTTTCTCACATATAGGTATGATGGAGAGGATGCTCAAATGGGTGCATGTGAAATATCTACACACATTTTTTTTAGGCATTGAGGTATGGCAATAACTTTTGCTAAGGTTTTTTCACTGCATTATTCTTAGAATTTTTATCATCAAGATGGTTTATTTATTTATTTTTTTTTTAATATTGTTATTTTTTAAAAATTATAATCAAACTTAATTTTATAGTGAGCTTAAAGAATGAGCCTTCTAGGTTACTTGTTCGGAATTGATGCTTTTATTGTGACATATTATGTTCCGTGTCCAAACAGAATTTCTGGTTTTACAATAGTTCTGATCTTAACATTTTTGGTATTTTTCACTATACTCTTTTGTTTTCCAATGGTCTCTTAAAACTGGTTTCTTTGAAATAGTGGCCCTTCAAATTTTGGTCGAGATATTGGAATATTGGTTGCTTCTAAATAGTGACCCATGAAATATTGGTTGCCTTGAGATATTAGTCTTTCGAAGTTTTGGTTACCCCAATATATTGGTCCCTTGGAGTGGTTGCCTCAAAATATTAGTCCCTTGAAATAATGGTCCCTTGAAATTTTGGTTGCCTCTAAATAATGGTCCCTTTAATTTCGGTTGCCTTGAAATAATGGTCCCTTAAATATTGGTTGCCTCGATATAATGGTCCATTGAAATATTGGTTGCCTCAAAATAATGGTCCCTCGAAGTATTGGTCCCTCAAAATATTGGTTGCCTCGGAATAATGGTCCCTCGAAATATCGGTTGCCTTGGAATAATGGACCATCGAAATATTGGTTGCCTCGGAAATCATGGTCCCTCAAAATATCGGTTGCCTCGGAATAATGGTCCCTCGGAATAATGGTCCCTTGAAATATTGGTCCATCGAAATAATGGTCCATTGAAATATTGGTAACTCAAAATATTGGTTGCCTCGAAATAATGGTCCCTCGAAATATCGGTTGCCTTGGAACAATGGACCATCGAAATATCGGTTGCCTTGGAATAATGGTCCCTCGAAATATCGGTTGCCTTGAAATAATGGTCCCTCGAAATATCGGTTGCCTCGAAATATTGGTTCTCTCATATGTTAGTTTTTATGTTCAGTTATTTGTAGTAAAAATTAAGATTACCAAGGTCTTACTCAACTTTTATTTATGGGCTCTGTCAACTAGATTATTTTTCTCACATATAGGTATGATGGAGAGGATGCTCAAATGGGTGCATGTGAAATATATGAATACGTTTTTTTAAGCATGAGGTATGACAATAACCTGTGCTAAGGTTTTTTCACTGCATTATTCTTAGAATTTTTATCAGAATGACGATAGGTTTTGAAATTGATTGATACATACAGAAGTACATTTATCCACTCTTCCATCTTTTGTGAGCCAAAAGGCTTCTTAGCATATATGGTTTTTGATTTCCTTTTTTAAAGATTATAATCAAACTTAATTTTGTAGTGAGCTTAAAGAATGAGCCTTCTTGGCTGCTTGTTCGGAATTGATGCTTATATTGTGACATAATATGTTTCGTGTCCAAACAAAATTTTTATTTATAGTTCTGATCTTAACATTTATGTTTTTCACCATACTCTTGCTTACCAATGGTCTCTTAAAACTGGTTGCTTTGAAAAAGTGTCCTTCAAATTTTGGTTGAGATATTGGTACCTTAGAATATTGGTTGCTTCTAAATAGTGACCCATGAAATATTGGTTGCATCGAGATTTTAGTCTTTTGAGTATTGGTTACCTCAATAAATTGGTCCTTTGGAGTGGTTGCCTCAAAATAATGGTCCCTTGAAATTTTGGTTGCCTCAAAATAATGGTCCTTTTAATTTCGGTTGCCTCGAAATAATGGTTCCTTAAATATCAGTTGCCTCGATATAAAGGTCCACTGAAATATCGGTTGTCTCGATATAATGGTCCTTTGAAATATTCGTTACCTCGATGTAATAGTCTATTGAAATATTAGTTGTCTCGATAGGTCCATTGAATAATTGGTTGTGTTGAAATAATGGTCCCTTGAAATTTCGGTTGCCTCGAAATTGTCCCTCGGAATATTGGTCCCTCGAAATATCGGTTGCCTCGAAATAATGGTCTCTATAAATATCGGTTGCCTCGGAATAATGGTCCCTTTAAATATCAGTTGCCTCTGAATAATGGTCTCTTGAAATATCGATTGCCTTGAAATAATGGTCTCTCGAAATATTGATTGCCTCGAAATAATAGTCCCTTGAAATATTGGTTGCTTTAGAATATTGGTCCCTCGAAATATCGGTTGCCTCGAAAAAATGGACCATCGAAATATTGGTTGCCTCGGAAGAATGGTCTCTAGAAATATTGGTTGCCTTGGAATAATGATCTCTTGAAATATCGGTTGCGTTGGAATATTTGTCCCTTGAAATATCGGTTGCCTCGGAATAATGGTCCCTCGGAATAACGATCCCTTGGAATAATGGTCCCTTGAAATATTGGTCGCCTTGAAATAATGGTCCCTCGAAATATTGGTTCTCTCCTATGTTAGTTTTTATGTTAAGTTATGATGGTAAAAATTAAGATTACCAAGTTCTTACTCAACTTTTATTTATGGCCTCTGTCAACTAGATTATTTTTCTCACATATAGGTACGATGGAAAGGATGCTCAGATGGGTGCATGTGAAATATCTACACGTTTTGTGACCAAACAGAATTTCTGCTTTTACAATGGCTTTGATCTTCATGTATGGTATTTTTCACCATAATCATTCGTTTATCAATGGTCTCTCAAAACATGGGTTGCCTTGAAATAGGGGTGCCCCTTGAAATTTTGGTTGCCTCGAGATATTGGTTGCTTCTAAATACTATCCCATTGAAATATTGGTTGCTTCTAAATACTGTCCCATTGAAATATTGGTTGCCTCTCTTGGAGTATTGGCCACTCGTAATATTGGTCCCTCGAAATAATGGTCCCTTGAAATATTGGTTGCCTCGAAATAATGGTCTCTTGAAATTTTGATTGCCTTGAAATAATGATCCCTTGAAATTTTGGTTGCCTCAAATTATTGGTCTCTCCAAATAATGGTCCCTTGAAATATCTGTTGCCTTGAAATAATGGTCCCTCGAAATATAAGTTGCCTTGAAATAATGGTCTCTCGAAATTTTGGTTGCCTTTAAATATTAGTGCCTCGAAATAATGGCCTTTTCAAATATCTGTTGCCAAAACTTAATGGTCCCTTGAAATATCAGTTATCTTGAAATAATGGTATTATTTCAAAATTTTTGTTGTTTGAAATATTAGTTGCCTTGAAATATTGGTTGTCTCAAAATAATGGTCCCTTGAAATTTTGGTCACCTTGAAATATCAGTTGCCTTGAAATAATAGTCTCTCGAAATATCAATTGCCTCAAAATAATAGTTCCTTAAAATATCGATTGCCTTGAAATGATGGTCCCTTAAAATGTCTGTTCTCTTGAAATAATGGTCCCTCGAAATTTTGGTTGCTTTGAAATATTGGTCCCTCGAAATAATGGTCCTTGAAATATCGGTTGTCTCGAAATAATGGTTTTTTGAAATTTTGGTTGCCTCGAAATAATTCTCTTGAATATTTGGTTGCCTTGAAATATTGGTTCCTTGAAATAATGATCCCTTAATTAAAATATCAGTGACCTCGAAATAATGGTCACTCGAAATATCGATTGCGTCGAAATTTTGGTTCCTTGATATGTTGGTTTTCCTCAAACTATTAGTCCCTCATAATTTTGGTTGCCTCTAAGAAATGGTCTCTGGAAATATTGGTTGCGTCGAAATAATGGCCCCTCGAAATAATAGTCACTCGAAATTTTGGTTGCCTTGAAATATTAGTCTCTTTAAATAATTGTCCTTTGAAATATCGATCACCTTGAAATAATGGTCGTTTGAAATATCGGTTGCCTCGAAATATTGGTCTCTCGAAGTATTGGTCCCTTAAAATGTTGGTTTCCACAAACTATTAGTCCCTTGAAATTTTGATTGCTTCTAAATAATGGTCCCTCAAAATATTGATTGCCTCGAAATAATGGTCTCTTGAAATATTGATTGTCTCGAAATATTGGTCTGTTGAAATATTGATTGCCTGAAATATTAGTCTGTTGAAATATTTGTTGCCTCGAAATAATGTTCCCTTGAAATATCGGTTGCCTATGAAATAATAGTCCCCCGAAATATTGATTGCCTATGAAATAATGGTTCCTCGAAATAATGGTTCCTCGAAATTTTGATTGCCTTGAAATATCGATTGCCTTTGAATAATGGTCCCTTAAAATTTTGTCCTCAAAATAATGATCTCTTGAAGTAACGATTGTCTTGAAATAATGGTCGCTTGAAATATCGATTGCCTCAAAATATTGGTCTCTTGAAGTATTTGTCCCTTGAAATGTTGTTGCCTCTAAATAATGGTCTTTCAAAATATTGGTTGTGTTGAAATGATAGTCTCTTTAAATATTGGTTGCTTGAAATAATGGTCGAAATATTGGTAACTCGAAATATCGGTTGTCTCAAAATAATGGCCTTTCATAATTTTTGTTGTCTCGGAATAATGGTTGCCTTGAAATAGCTGTTGTCTTGAAATAATGGTCCTTTGAATTATCGATTGCCTCGAAATAATGGTCTCTCGAAGTTTTGGTTGCTTTGAAATATTGGTTGCCTTGAAATAATGGTCCTTTAGAGTATTGGTCAATTGAAATGTTGGTTGCCTCAAACTATTAGTCTCTCTAAATCTTTGTTGCCTCTAAATAATAGTCTCTTGAAATATTGATTGCCTCGAAATAATGGTTGACTTGAAATATCGATTGCCTCGAAATAATCACTTGAACTATTGGTTGCCTCGAAATAATGATCCCTTGGAATATAAGTTGCCTCGAAATAATGGTCTCTCAAAATTTTGGTTGCTTGAAAATATTGATCCCTTGAAATAATGGCCCCTTAAAATATCATTTTCCTCGAAATGATGGTGGCTCGAAATATCGGTTGCCTTGAAATATTGGTCCCTCGGAGTACTGGTCCCTTGAAATGTTAGTTTTACTCGAAGTACTAATCTCAAAGTTTTGGTTGCCTTTAAAGAATGGTCTCTCAAAATGTTGGTTGCCTCGAAATAATGGTTGCTTGAAATTTTTGTTGCTTTGAAATAATGGTTGCCTCAAAATAATGGTCTTTCAAAATTTTGTTGCCTCGAAATAATGGTCCCTCGAAATATTTGTTGCCTTGAAATAATTGGCTCTCGAAATTTTGGTTTCCTTGAAATAATAGTGTCTTGAAATATCTGTTACCTCGAAATAACGGTCACTGGAATTATTAGGTACCTCGAAATAATGGTCCTTCGAAATATTGTTGCCTTGAAATAATTGTCCAATTTTGATTGCCTTGAAATATCAGTATCCTCGAAATAAGGGTTCCTTGAAATAATTGACATTTGAAATATTGGTCCCTCATAGTATTGGTACCTTGAAATGTTGGTTGCCTCAAACTATTAGTCCCTCGAAATTTTTGTTGCCTTTAAATAATGGTCTTGCAAAATATCAGTTGCCTTGAAATAATTCTCTTGAAATATTGGTTGCCTTGAAATAATGGTCCGTTGAAGTATTTGTTGCCTTAAAATAATGGTCCTTTGAAATGTCAGTTGCCTCGAAATAATGGTCCCTCGAAATTTTGGGTTCTTTGAAATATTGGTATCTTGAAATAATGGTGCCTTAAAATATCAGTTGTGTCAAAGTAATGGTCACTTGAAATATTGTTCCCTTGGAGTATTGAACCCTTGAAATGTTGGTTTCTTCAAACCATTACTCCCTCGAAGTTTTGGTTGCCTCTAAATAATGGTCTCTTGACATATTTGTTGCCTCGAAATTATGGTCCCTTGAAATATTGTTCCCTCAGAGTATTGGTTCCTTAAAAGGTCAGTTTTTTCAAACTATTAGTCGTTTGAAATTTTGGTTGCCTCTAAATAATGGTCCCTCGTAATATCAGTTGGCTCGAAATAATGGTCTCGTGAAATATATGTTGCCTTGAAATTATGGTCCCTTTAAATATCAGTTGACTTGAAATAATGTCTCTCGAAATAATGGTCCTTCGAAATTTTGATTGTCTTGAAATATTGGTTTCCTCAAAATAATGGTCTCTTAAAATTTTGTTTCCTAAAAATATTCTCCAAATAATGATCGTTCGAAATATCAGTTGCCTCAAATATTGGTCCTCAGAGTATTGGTTGCTTGAAATGTTGGCTGCCTCGAAATATTAGTTGCCATGAAATAATCGGTTTAACTATCAGTTGCCTCAGAATAATGGTCCCTTTAAATATCTGTTTCCTTGAAATAATGGTCTCTCGAAATTTTGGATGCTTGAAAATATTGATCCCTTGAAATAATGGTTGCTCAAACTATCGGTTGCCTCGAAATATTGGCCTCTCGGAGTATTGGTCCCTTGAAATGTTGGTTTACTCAAATTATTAGTGCCTCAAAATTTTGGTTGCCTCAAAATAATGGTCTCTCGGAATATTGGTTGCCTCAAAATAATGGTCGCTTGAAATATTTGTTGCCTCAAAATAATGTTTCCTTGAAATGTCAGTTGCCTCGAAATAATGGTCCCTGAAATTTTGGTTGCTTTGAAATATTGGTTTTTCGAAATAATGGTCCCTTAAAATATCGGTTGTATCAAAATAATGGTTGCTCGAAATATCGGTGTCTCAAAATATTGTTCCCTCGGAGTATTAGTCCTTTGAAATGTTGGTTTCCTCAAACTATTAGTCCGTCGAAATTTTGGTTACCTCTAAATAATGGTCCCTCGAAATACGGTTGCCTCGAAATAATGGTCTCTTGAAATATTTGTTGCCTTGAAATTATGGTGAATTTAAGTATCAGTTGCCTTGAAATAATAATCCTTCAAAATTTTGATTGTCTTGAATATTTGTTGCCTCGAAATAATGGTCTCTTGAAATTTGGTTTCCTTGAAATATTCTCCAAATAGTTATTGGTCGAAATATCGGTTTCCTCAAATATTGGTCCTTGGGACTATTGGTCGTGAAATAATGTTGGTTGTCTCGAAATAATGGTTTCCTTGAAATATATGTTGCCTCAAAATACATGCTTTAACTATTGGTTGCCTCTGAATAAGGGTCCCTTAAAACATTAGTAGCCTTGAAATAATGGTCTCTCGAAATTTTGGTTACCTGGAAATTTTATCCCTCTGAATAATCATCCCTTAAAATATCGTTTGCCTCAAAATAATGGTTGCTCGAAATATCGATTGCCTTGAAATATTGGTCTCTCGGAGTATTTGTCCCTTGAAATGTTGGTTAACTCAAACTATTAGTGCCTCAAAATTTAAAATAATGGTCTCTCGAAATATTGGTTGCCTCCAAATAATGGTTGTCTTGAGATATCGCGTACCTCGAAATAATAGTCCTTGGAATTATCACATACCTCGAAATAATGGTCCTTCGAAATATTGTTGCATCGAAATAATGGTTGAATTTTTATTGCCTTGAAATAGCAGTGTCGTTGAAATAAGGGTTCCTTTAAATAATGGACTTTTGAAATGTCGGTTGCCTCGAAATATTGGTCTCTTGAAATGTTGGTTGCCTCGAAATATTGTTCTTGCAAAATATCGATTATATGGAAATAATGGTCTCTTGAAATATTGGTTACCTTGAAATAATTGTCCCTTGTAATATTTGTTGCCTTGAAACAATGATAGCTTAAAATATCTATTGCCTCAAAATAATGGTCCCTCGAAATATTGGTTGCCTTGTAATAATGGTCGCTTGAAATGTCTGTTGCCTCGAAATATTGGTCCCTCGAAATTTTGGTTGCTTTGAAATATTGGTCTTTCGAAATAATGGTCCCTTAAAATATCGGTTGCGTTGAAATAATGGTTGCTCGAAATATTGGTTGCCTCAAAATATTATTCCCTCAGAGTATGGATCCCTTGAAATGTTGATTTCCTCAAACTATTAGTTCCTCGAAAGTTTGGTTGCCTCTAAATAATGGCCCCTTGAAATATTTGTTGCTCGAAACAATGATACCTCGAAATATTGGTTGCCTCAAACTAATGATCCCTCGAAATAATGGTTCCTCAAATTTTTTCTTTCCTCGAAATATTGGTTGCCTTGAAATATTGGTTGCCTCGAATAAATGGTCCTTTGAAATGTTAGTTGCATTGAAATAATGGTCCCTTGAAATTTTGTTTGCTTTGAAATATTGGTCCCTCAAAATAGTGGCCCTTAAAATATCGACTGTCTCAAAATAATGGTCTTTCAAAATATCGGTTGCTTCGAAATATTGTTTCCTCGGGGTAGTGGTCCATTGAAATGTTGGTTTCCTCAAATTATTAGTCCCTTGAAATTTTGGTTCTCTAAATAATGGTCTCTTGAAATATTGGTTGCCTCAAAATAATTGTCTCCTTAAATATTGGTTGTTGAAATAATGTTCCCCTTAAATAATGGTCCCTCGAAATAATAGATGCCTTAAAATCTTTGTTGCCTCGAAAAATGGTTGCCTTATATCCGTTGCATCGAATTAATGGTCCCTTAAAATATAGGACCCTCAAAATATGGGCCATTGAATTATCGGTTGCCTCGAAACAATGGTCGTTCGAAATATTGGTTCCTTTGAAATATTGGTTTCCTCGAAATAATGGCCCATTAGAATATATGTTGTCTTGAATTAATGGTCACTTGAAATATCAGTTGCCTCGAAATAATGGTCTCTCGAAATTTTGGTTGTCTTGAAATATTGGTTTCCTTCAAAATAATGGTCCCTTGAATTATCGGTTGCCTCGAAATAATGGTGTCTTGAAATATTGTATCTTGGAAATAATGGTCCAATTTTTTGCCTTGAAATATTGGTTGCCTCGAAGTAATAGTCCCTCGAAATATCTTTTGCCTCGAAATTATTGTATCCCAAAATTTTGGTTGCCTTGAAATAATGGTTGCCTCAAAATACCAGTTGCCTCGAAATAATGGTCTCTTTAAATATCAGTTACCTCGAAATGTCTCTTGGAATTTTTGTTGCCTGGAAATATTGGTCCTTGGAAATAATGGTCATTTAAAACATCGTTTGCCTCGAAAAATTGT
Organism: Trichosanthes truncata; assembly: GCA_033996785.1. Lineage (NCBI taxonomy): Eukaryota > Viridiplantae > Streptophyta > Magnoliopsida > Cucurbitales > Cucurbitaceae > Trichosanthes > Trichosanthes truncata. The sequence goes on from JAWPNB010000003.1 coordinate 57,649,959, forward strand.
TGCTTGAAATATCGGTTGTCTCAAAATATTTGTCCCTTAGAGTATTGGTCCCTTGAAATGATGGTTTCCTCTAAATTTTTGTTGCCTTTAAATAGCGGTCTCTCGAAATATCGGTTTCTTCAAAATAATGGTCTCTTGAAATATTGCCACGAAATAATGGTCTTTGGAAAATATTTTGCCTCGAAATAATGGTCATTTGAAATATTATTGCCTCAAAATAATGGTCCAATGTTGATTGCCTTGAAATAAGGGTTCCTTGAAATTTAGTTTCCTTGAAATAATGTTCCCTTGAAATTTCAGTTGCCTCAAAATATTGGTCTCTCTAAGTATTGGTCCGTTGAAATGTTGGTTGCCTCAAATTATTAGTCTCTCAAAATTTTTGTTGCTTCTAAATAATGGTCTCTCAAAATATCGGTTGCCTCGAAATAATGGTCTATTGAAATATTGGTTGCTTTGAAATATTGGTCACTTGAAATATTTGTTGCCTCGAAACAATGATCCCTTGAAATATCGATTGCCTCGAAATAATTTTCCCTCGATATAATGGTCTCTTGAAATTTTGGTTGCCTAGAAATTATAGTTGCGTTGAAATATCAGTTGCCTCAAAACAATCTCTTGAATTATCGGTTACCTTGAAATAATGGTCTCTTGAAATATCAGTTGCCTCAAAATAATGGCTCTAGAAATTTTGGTTTCCTTGAAATATTGGTCCCTCGAAATAATGGTCCTTTAAATTAATGGTTGCCTTGAAATAATTGTCGCTTGGAAGATTGGTTTCCTCTAAATATTGTTCCCTCGGAGTATTGGTCCCTTGAAATGTTGGTTGCCTCAAAGTATATTAGTCCCTCAAAATTTTGGTTGCCTCTAAATAATGGTCTCTCAAAATATCGGTTGCCTCAAAATAATGGTCTTTTGAAATATTGGTTGACTCGAAATAATGATTCTGTAAGGTATCCCTTACAATATACTGATATTCTCGGAAAGAAAATGCCCTAAGGCAGTACAAAAACTCCTAGCCAATTCGAGAGGGCTGGTAATCTCTCCCTTCCTTTGCACTCAAGGCAAAAACGACTAAAAAACATGAAAACGAACAACCCAAGGCCTCAAGCCTAAATACCCCCCCTACTGTCCCCAACATTCCCTACACCTCAGTGGTCCCCCTCCTTCGTCCGCTTGGACAGCTCTAACTAACCATCAGTGAGTAAATTGTCTCTTTTGCCCCTCTTCTGGTAGAACTTTGTAATCGGTGGCCTAACATCACTCCCTGGCTGCTCAAGAACCTTGTCCTCAAGGTTGAAATTAGGAAATTGCCGTTGCATTTCATGGATGGGTTCCCATGTAGCTTCATGGGCCGGTAAGTCCTTCCAGCGAATTAAAGCTTCTGGGACTCCAGACTGTTTGTTCATCCGATAGGCAAACACCTCTTGTGGTTCTGCTAACCACTCGTAATCATCAGATACAATAGGAGGATTTTGTTGAACCTCTTGTTGATGACCAATAGCTTTCTTCAACTGAGATACATGAAAAACCGGATGAATTCTGGCCTCTTGAGGTAATTTCAGTTTGTATGCTACCGGTCCCATCTTTTCTTCAATACGATATGGCCCAAAAAACTTGGGACTCAGTTTCTCGTTTCTCTTTTTCGCTGTGGACACTTGTCTGTACGGCCTGATTTTTAAAAACACCCAATCTCCTTCGGCAAAATGTAGTTCAGTCCGCTTGCGATCCGCAAACTTTTTCATCCGATCTTTAGCCAAGCGTAGATGTTCTTTTATTCTCTCTAGTGTCACATCCCGATCTTGTAGCTGTTGGTCTAAGGTTGCGTTGGAGGTTTTGTCAATCCCATAGGATAGGATGAGAGGTGGTGGTCGCCCGTATACTGCTTGAAAAGGGGTGATGCCAATTGAGATCTTATATGTTGTATTGTACCAATATTCCGCCCAACATAACCAGGAATACCATTGCTTTGGCCGCTCACTACAAAAACATCTCAGATAAGTTTCTAAACATTTGTTCACAATCTCAGTCTGGCCGTCCGTCTGGGGGTGGTACGAAGTACTTCGACATAGTTTGGTTCCCTGCAACCGGAATAACTCTGTCCAAAAATGGCTGGTAAACACTTTATCCCGATCTGAGACAATCGAGCGAGGGTAGCCATGAAGTTTGATAATCTCTCTGATAAAGGTCTCAGCTACGACTTTGGCAGTGAAAGGGTGCTTGAGAGCCACAAAATGAGCCATCTTGCTCAAGCGATCAACTACTACGAGAATCACCTCAAAACCGGCAGATTTTGGTAGTTCCTCAATAAAATCCATAGATATATCTTCCCATATGCGTGCTGGTATATCTAAGGGTAGTAGAAGTCCTGCTGGTGAAGTTGCTAGAGACTTGTTCTTTTGGCAGACTACACACGAGTCCACGTATGTTTTGGTATCCGTCTTCATACCCTCCCAATACAGCTCCCCTGTTAATCTCTTATAGGTTCTTAAGAATCCAGAGTGCCCTCCCAATACTGAATCATGATACGAATGAAGTATAGTTGGAATAAGGGAAGAGGTTTTGGATAGGACTAACCGGCCTTTGTATAATAAATTCTCCTGAGACAGGGAGTATTTTGGAACACTGTCTGCATCCAGGACTAACTGCTGTATTATTTTCTGCAATTTGGGATCTGTTTGAACCTTTGCCCGCACCACATACACGTCTAAAATTGTGGGAACTGTTATTGTTGCTAGCTGAGCTACTGGGGGTATCCAAGACAGAGCATCTGCGACTTTGTTCCCTGACCCTGGACGGTATAACACCTCAAAATCGTATCCCAGCAGCTTGGCAACCCATCTTTGATACTGAGGCTGGATAACTCTCTGTTCTAACAAAATTTTCAAGGCTCTTTGATCGGTCTTAACTTTGAACTTCTGCCCCAATAAGTACGGCCGCCATCGTTGTATAGCTAATACGATTGCCATCAATTCTCGTTCATAGATGGACTTTGCTTGAGCTCGCGGAGACAAGGTGTGGCTAAAAAACGCTATTGGTCTTTCTTTTTGAGTTAGGACAGCACCCAAACCCGAACTTGATGCATATGTTTCCACTGTAAAAGGATGCTCAAAGTCTGGTAATGCGAGCACTGGAAGTGTTACCATGGCTCTTTTTAACTTCTCAAAGGCTTCTGTGGCTTGTACGGTCCACACGAATGCTCCCTTTTTAAGCAATTGAGATAATGGTGCTGCCAAGTTGCCATAATTTTGAACAAATCTTCGGTAGTACCCTGTCAGACCCAAAAATCCTCTCAATTCCCCTATCGCTTTAGGCACTGGCCATTCGATCATTGCACGAATCTTTTCGGGATCAGCCTCTACTCCTTTCTTGGATACCCAATGGCCAAGGTACTCAATTCGGTCTTGTGCAAAGGAACACTTGCTTTTATTGGCATAAAGCTGATTTGCTCTCAACACATCAAAAACCACGGCCAAGTGTCGTAAGTGTTCATCATAGCTATTACTATAGATCAATATATCATCAAAGAAGACAAGGAGAAACTTACGTAGGTAGGGTCGGAAAATTCTGTTCATCAAGGCTTGGAATGTCGACGGGGCATTAGTGAGACCAAACGGCATAACCAGGAATTCATAATGTCCTTCATGTGTTCGAAATGCGGTCTTCTCAATGTCCTTTTCATGGACACGGATTTGATGATAACCCAATCTCAAGTCAATCTTGGAATAGATTTGGGAGCCATTCAATTCGTCTAATAACTCTTCTACCACCGGAATGGGAAATTTATCCGAAATTGTGACATTATTCAATGCCCGGTAATCTACACAAAATTGCCACCCCCCATCCTTCTTCTTAACAAGTAGCACGGGGCTGGAGTACGGGCTGATACTTGGCCTAATCACCCCAGCAGTCAACATTTCATCCACCAGCCTTTCAATCTCGTCTTTTTGTACTTGTGCATACCTGTATGGTCTGACATTGACTGGTCCCGTACCTTCCCTTAGATGTATACGATGATCAATTTCTCGTTGAGGGGGAAGAGTATTTGGGTAATTGAAAATGTCTTCATAATCCCGTAGTAATTCCACCATTGAGACAGGCAATTCGGTGTTTGTTACTGCTTGTTTTGCATTATCATGGGGTTGGACTGCTTCCAGGGCCTCAAACTCTACTAGGAACCCCTGATCATCTTCTTCCCACATTTTCATCATTTTTTTCAATGTTACCTTTGTTTTCGTTAAGCTTGGATCCCCTTTTAAAATAATTTGCTCTTCGCCCGATCCAATTCTAATCGTTAGCGATTTCCAGTGAACACTAGTCTCTCCCAAGGTATGGAGCCATTGCATTCCTAGCACCACATCCACTCCCCCAAGTTCTAAGGGTAGAAAACTCTCTATTATTGTGAGGTTTCCCAAATTAAGGACAACCCCCTTGCATACCCCTTTGCCTTTGACCGCCATCCTGGACCCCATTATTACCCCATAGTTAGCCGTTTCCGTGAGCGGCAGCTACAACGTCTCCACTAACCGTTGGGCAATAAAATTGTGGGTAGCACCACAATCAATCAACACAATGACCTCTTGTTTGTCGATCATACCTTTCAGTTTTATGGTTCCTGGTGAAGTAAATCCCACCACTGAGTTCAAGGACAGTTCCGCAGCGTCTCCTTCGTCCCTCTGTCCATAAATTTCTATCTCTTCCGCTTCTGATCCCTCTTCCACAATTTCGAACTCCTCTCCGTTCGCATGTACCACCAGGGCTCGCAGCTCTTTCGCTTTACATTTATGCCCTACGGTATACCGTTCTTCGCACCTGAAACATAATCCCTTCTCCTTACGCGACTGGAATTCGGCATCCGTTAACCGTCTCGAGGGCCCTTCTCTATGAGGCGCTGTCGGAGAATTGCTCGCCAACGTAATCGTCCGCGTGGGTAGCGGTTCTAATGCCCTTGTGCTCTCTCGGCTCAAATTTCCTTGCCATTTCGACATACTTATGGAGCTTTTTCCTCCCGACCCACTGGGTTTTAATTTATCTACCCGAGCCTGTTCCCTATCCTCTACTAATTGGGCCGTTTCCATCAGATTATTTAGCCCAACCGGTTTCCAACATAAGACTTCCGCCCTTATCACTGGATCAAGCCCATTAATGAACGTATTCTCCAACACTTCGTTCGACAAATGGGGTAGTGGGGCCATCAGCAGCTCAAATGTATTGCAGTATTCCGTCACGGTGGTTTCCTGTTTGACGGCGAGAAACTGCCCTAACACGCTTCCTTCCTTCGCTCTCCGAAACCTCTCAAGCAATCGTAATTTCAAATCGTTCCAATCCTTAAATGGTTCCCGTTCCTCCTTACCCCGGTACCAATTCAAGGTTGCTCCCTCGAAACTAATCACAGCAACGATTAATTTTTCAGCATCAGTAAGTTTATGGATTTGGAAGTACCTGTCTGCTCGAAATATCCATGAATCGGGGTCTTCTCCTCCAAAGATGGGCATCTCTACCTTCTTGAATTTACTCTGATCACCGTGACTTGCCTCGGCTCTCTCGCGATTGCTTCCTCCGTCCTCTTCAACGATTGGACCAGTTACAGGCTCAGAATCGGTCCATTCCCTTTGTTTCTGCTTTGAACTCTCTTCTCCTTCAGACAACGCCGATTTTGGCCGTGTTCGTGCCATCTCCATCGCAATAGTCGCGAACGCCTTCTTATTGTCCATGGCCATCTGTGACAACGATTTGGACAAGGATGATAGCGTTTCCTCCATTCCAGGTATGCGCAGTACTTTCTCTTGAATCGACTCCATATCCGTTTTCAATTCCTCCAGCTCTTTGTCCAAGACTTCGAGGTGTTCATCGATACGCTTCTGTGCCATTTTCTCCTATCTTCCCAGGGTACGACTGCTCTGATACCAATTTGTAAGGTATCCCTTACAATATACTGATATTCTCGGAAAGAAAATGCCCTAAGGCAGTACAAAAACTCCCAGCCAATTCGAGAGGGCTGGTAATCTCTCCCTTCCTTTGCACTCAAGGTAAAAACGACTAAAAAACATGAAAACGAACAACCCAAGGCCTCAAGCCTAAATACCCCCCCTACTGTCCCCAACATTCCCTACACCTCAGTGGTCCCCCTCCTTCGTCCGCTTGGACAGCTCTAACTAACCATCAGTGAGTAAATTGTCTCTTTTGCCCATTCTCTGGTAGAACTTTGTAATCGGTGGCCTAACAGATTCCTTGAAATATTTGTTCCCTCAAAATTTTGGTCTCTTTAAATATCGGTTGCCTCGAAATAATGGTCTCTCGAAATATCGATTTCCTCAAAATATTGGTCCCTCAAATTTTTTGTTGCCTTAAAATAATGGTTGTCTTAAAATATCGGTTGCCTCGAAATAATGGTCTTTTGAATTATCAGTTGCCTCAAAATAATGGTGTCTCGAAATTTTGATTGCCTCGAAATAATAATCATTTGAAATTTTGATTGCCTTGAAATATCGGTGTGCTCGAAATAATGGCCTCTTGAAATTTGGTTTTCTTGAAATCATGGTCGCTTGAAATATTGGTGTTTTCGAAATAATGATCTTTTGAAATATTGGTCCCTTGAAACTTTGGTTTTCTCAAACTATTAGTCCCTCAAGATTTTGGTTGCCTCTAAAAAATGTTCCCTTAAAATATCGGTTCCATCGAAATAATGGTCTATTAAAATATTGGTTTCCTTAAAATATTTGTTGCCTCTAAATAATGGTTTCTCATGTTAAATCACCAATCAACCCAAAAGCTTAAGCTGATGGGTTATGGTAAATTTAATTATATCAACACTCTAATACTTCCCCTCAGTTGTGGGCTTGGAAATTTGTAAGAGGCCCAACAAGTGGAAATCAATATTAATTGAGGAGGAAATGAACTCAGGACCTCCTGCTCTGATATCATGTTAAATCACCAATCAACCCAAAAGCTCAAACTGATGGATTATGGTAAATTTAATTATATCAACACTCTAACACCTCAAAATATCGGTTGCGTCGAAACAATGGTCTCTTGAAATATTGGATTCCTCGAAATAATTGTCTCTTGAAATATTGTTGCCTTGAAATAATGGTCCCTTCTAATATCAATTTCCTCGAAATAATGGTCCTTCGAAATATCAATATCCTCGAAATAATGGTCGCTTGAAATATTGGTTGCTTTGAAATATTGGTTTCCTCAAAATATTGTATGCTCGAAATATTGGTTGCCTCAAAGTAGTAGGTTCCTTTAATCATTCTTTGGCTTGAGATATTGGTCTCCCAAAGTATTGTGGCTGCCTTGATATAGTATTGCCTTGAAATATTGTTCACTTCTAATATTGGTTGCCGAATAGTTGTCCCTTGAAATTATTTGTTGGCATGAAATATTTGTTGCCTCGAAATATTGGTTCTCTTGAAATATTGATCATTTGAAATAGGCTCAAGATATTGGTCTCTTGAAATATGTGTTGCCTCAAAAGGGTGTTCTCTTGAAATGTTTGTTGGCTCAAGATATTTGTCACTTGAAATATTTGTTGCTTCTAAATATTATCCCATTAAAATATTGGTTGCATCTACATAATATCCCATAGAAATATTGGTTGATCTCTCGAAATATTGCTCCCTCGAAATTATTGGTTGCCTCGAAATATTGATCCCCTGAAATATTTGTTTCCTCGAGATATTGGTTGGCTTAATATAAGCCCCTTGAAATATGGGTTTTCTTGATATAATGGTCTTTTGAAATTTTGGTTGCCTTGAGATATTGGTTGCTTTGACATAATAATCTCTTGAGATAGTGGTCCCTCGAAATATTGGTTGCCTCGAGATATTAATCCCTCAAAATATCGGTTGCCTTGCGATATTATTCCCTCAAAATATTGCTTGCCTTGTGATATTATTCCCTCAAAATATTGCTTGCCTTGAGATTCTAGTCCATCAGATTAATGGTTGCCTTGAAATAGTAGTCCCTCATCATGTTAGTTTCCTTGAAGTAATGGACCCTTGAAATATCGTTTGCCTTGAGACATTGGTCCCTTCATAACACTAGTTGCCTCAAAATAGTGGTTACTTGAAATATTTGTTGTCTCGATATATTGGTCAAATATTAGTCTCTTGAAATATTGGTTGCCTTGAAATATTAGTCTCTCAAAATATTAGTTGCTACAAAATATTGGCCCCTCGAAAACAATGGTTGGCTCAAGATATTTGTCATTTGAAATAGTTGTTGCCTTTTAATAGTTGCCCTGAAATATTGGTCCCTTGAAATATTGGTTGCCTCTAGATATGGGTCCCTCAAAATATTGGTTGCCTCGAGGTATTGGTCCCTCAAAATATTGGTTGCCTTGAGATATTGGTCTCTTGAATTGCGTTTCTCGAAATTATTGGTTGCCTCGGAAATATTGGTCTCCTTTAAATAGTGGTCCCTTGAAATAGTGGTCTCTTAAAATATTGATCTCTAGAAATAATGGATAACTCAAGATATTAGTCCCTTGAAATATTTGCTGTCTCTGAATAATGGCCCTCGAAATACTGCTCCTTAAAAATATTAGTTGCCTTGAAATATTGCTCCCTTGAAATTATTTGTTGCCTCAAAATATTAGTTACCTCAACATATTGGTTGCTTGAAATATTGGTTGGCTTGAGATATTGGTTGACTTGAAATAGCGAGTCTCTTGAACTATTGGTTGTGTCTCAAGCAGTGTTGTTGAAGCGAGCCCCTATGGCGAGAGGTGACGCGAGGTGAGGCTTCAGCGCCTTGAAGGTAACCAAGTGCCTTCAACAGGGCGCTCGCCTCAGTGCGCCATTTTCGCCATCGCCACAAAGTGAGGTGAGCGCCTACTAACATGGGCGATTCTTCTTAATGAAGTGTTTTTATGTCGCTTATTAAGAAAATTAACCTGAGAAATGGCAAAGTTGGGAGAAGAAGGATAATAAAACAAAGATGAAGAATAAGAAAAGTCCAGAAGAAGCTTTAAGAAGAAGAAGAATAAAAAGAAGAGAAAAACGAAGAAGAATAATACGAAGAAGAAGAGTTGAAGAAAGAATAAGGAGAAGAAGAGACAAAAGAACAAAAAGAAGAAGTCGGATGCATTAAAGCTACATGTTGCATGCTGCATGCATTAATGACCGATGGCAAATCAAGCTATTTAATTCTTAGTAGTATTTTCTTCCATGACTAACAGATGGCATTTTTTGAAGCTTAGTCACATGCTTGTAGAACCATGTTTTTACCATATTACAAAAAAAACTCTCAACTACTTTTTTTTTTAGTATCTCTACTTTTTTCCAATTTTATTTCAATATGAATTAGTTTTGTTCATAGTTTCATGTTCTTAAAATAGTATTTATTCTTTTTTCCCTATAAAATAATTATATATAATATTTATTTAGTATTTTATTAAGTGCGCCTTGCTTCATTGAGGCGACACTTTTTTGTTGCCTCTCGCCTTAAAGTGATTAGGAGACTTGTCGCCTTAGAGTGTGCCTTGTGTCACGATCGTAGCTCTCCAACAGTGTGGCGCCATGATTTTTCTCGCCTCATCATGGCCAACCTTAAGGGGAGCTCAAGCCCCAATACATTTTTCCCCATCCTTTGTGGCTTAGTCGGACCTTAGGCGAGGTTAATCCTCCTCAACCAAGCTTCTTTTCAATATGTAGCAGAAGTATACTTGGTCATACACGTCGCCCGTACATGTATTTTCTCTCAAACGCGACTCTAGTCGACTTGCCTTTACTCTAGGCCAAGTCCCAAGGCTCAACCTTGCCTCTACACTAGGCCAAGGTCATTTAAACGCAACGTCACTTCTCAAAACATCATCTTCAAGCTCATAGACATGTCCACAATGCTTCTACATCAGTTCGGAACTTCATCGGGACCTGTTTGGACCCTTCATTGGGCCAAAACGACTTTAAAACGCTCAATCGGAGCTTATCGAGTGATTCTGGCACTTACCGAGTGATTACAACGCTTATCGGGTGCAAACAATGCAAACCGAAACTTTTCGGGGCATTATAATACAAATCGGGACATAACGGGCAAATACCATCCAAACAAAAAACTATCAGGTCCCACTGATGAATAGTACCTCCATCCTGAGCCTCGGGAGGTCACCTGACTTTGCTGCTCGCTTGGGCATGCTATTGAAATCCTTCCCATAGGTCGTTTTCATTATCTGGGCCCTCTCGGACATCCATCCATCCTAGTCATATCGAGGCATGAACCTTGCTGTGTTCATGCCGAGTCATTCTCGTATAGCTGGCCGCTACCGGGCCCTATATTGGAACCTCCAGCCCATGGGAAAGGGCGCAATTTTGGCACACTTGTGCCGCTCGACACTATCCTAGGAAAACCCATTCTATAGGAAGACATCTGCCCAAGACACTCGTCTTGCAAATGCTTGCCCACACCATGACACGCACATGTGCCATGGGATGGCTCACTTAGGCCATGAGGCCCAGGGGTGGTGGAGAGCCAACACCATGCCTCCCTCTAAAATAGACAATTGAGATTTTAGTATCTTCCACCCATGCACATCAATTTGGCGAGAGATCATACGTCAGTATGGAGCGCTCATCTGGACTCTGATTGACACAAAATCTGGTGAGCTTACATCTTGCCCATATACAGACTTAACTCCAAACCTGCTCGTCAAAACTCATGACGAAACTCTGACTTTTGAGGCTATGGCCCGGGGCCCCATGACCCTCATTAAGCTTGTCACTGACACCCCTGCCGACATAGTTGTTTTTCATTCTGCTTGTATCTCAACTTGGCATTCAAGCTCACTTATCTTGGTGTGGCATTTCTCTGTTTTGGCCCTGGAGTTTAGCCAGGTGTTGAGATCATTGGGAGTTAGAAAAAGCTGGCGAGCTAGATCAGGATTGTTCAACTTGTGTTATGGACTTTAGACCCTTAGTAGGCTGCTTACTGAGTTCGTTTAAACTCACCCTTGCTACTTTCTTTTGTCTTTTCAGATAGTGTGCAGCTGCGAGGCAGGTGACGGAGGTGTCGTTCTGGCAAGGCTATGGAGTCGTCTCTAGATGTGTGGTCTTAGTGTTGTGATTATGTTTTGAATTTGGCCCCATATCATGTTGTGAACCGGAGGTCGCATAGTTTCTCATGTCTCCCCTGTATTTAGTGGTTTCCATGAATGCTCGTGTTTGTACTTTGGTTGGACTCAACCTGTGTTTTTGTAGTTTGGTGGATGCTGAGTCGTTGATTCTGGTTTATAAAAGTATTTTTCTCTTTCAGGTTTATCTTAAATTTTATAGTTTCTTGGATTTATGTTGTTATGCTACCGAAATTTCGAGCATAAGTGGCATTATTCAATAGAGGTCGGTTGATAGCTTATCTGAATTTTAAGGACGTTACAAAAAACAAAGCTACTTCTTTAGTGAAAAAAGGGTGGCAAAGGGTTATAAAGTGTCCATACTTGCTGAGTGGGTTAACCACTACTAAAATAGTATTTTTTCCCAATGATCGTGGTAACCCTTCAATGAAATCTATCGATATGTCTTCCCAAATTCTATCTGGGGATGGTAAGGGTTGAAGCAACCCAATAGGTGACATTGCTTTTGCCTTGTTTCGTTGACAAATGGAGCAAGCTTCTACATAGGCTTTGACATCCAATTTCATTCCCTTCCAATACAATTCCCCTGTCAACCTCTTGTAGGGATCAAAGAAGACTTGTTGATAGTACCATTCGACCCTTGTATTAGAAGCGCCCATGCTCAAGCAAAAACTTGGGTACAATGTCAGGATTGGTTTCCAACTCCTTGATAATACTCAAGAGATGTTCATCTTACTGTACTTCTTTTTGAACTTGATCTACATCAACAATAGCTAGAACTGTGAGTTGAGCTAATTCAACCACGTGGGGTAGACGAGATAAAGCGTCTGCTACCTTGTTCTCCAACCTTGGTTGATATTCAATCTCAAAATCATAATCGAGCAACTTAGTCACCCAACGTTGGTACTCTGGCTGTATCTCCCTCTGCTCAATTAATCTTTGATCTGTCTAGACCACAAATCTTTTGCCTAAAAGGTAATGTTAGCGATAACCATAAGTTCTCTTTCATATATTGATTTGTTCCTTGCAAAGGTCGAGAGAGTGTGACTGAAAAATGCTATAGGATGCTGATTTTGTGAGAACACGACCCCTAATCCAGTTCTAGAATCATCGGTCTTATTAATGAAAGGTAGGCTGAAATCGGGAAGAGCAAACACGGGCAGGGTCACCATTCCTTGTTTCAATAGCTCAAAGGCCAAGGTGGCTTTTGAGGACCAGACAAGGGCATCTTTCTTGACTAGCTGATGCAAGCCTGGGACAAAAGTCTCGTAGTTGAGCTGGAGGATTTTGCAGATCTGGCTTGGGCCATTTTATTATTAGCATTAGTTGGCCCAATACCTTATTCAACCAAAGCAAGCTTGGCTGCCAAATCACGATCCTCCAATAGTTGGCTTGTTTCTTGATGGTTTCCAGGCCAACAGGTTGTGTACTGATAACTTCAGCTCTAAGTATCACAACCGTACTAAGAAGAGAGTAGGCTGTGAACCCCACATAGCAGACATATACAAAGGCGACACACAAATGTCGCCCATCTAGCCAAGCGAGGGCCAAGAGAAGACAAGTGTCATGATGCAACCGAGGAGGACGGTGCATCATCTAACACACCAAGAATAGTGGGCTTGAATGCCAAGTTGAGATGCAAGCAAAATGGGGAGCAACCATGTCGTCCGAGGTGTCAGTGACAAGCTTAGTAGATGGGGCCCTGGACCATAGCCTCGAAAGTCGGGGTTTCGTCATGAGTTTTGAAGAGCTGCTCTGGAGTTAAGTCTCCGTATATGGGCAAAATGTAAGCTCGCCAGATTTCGTGTCAATCGGAGTCTAGACGGGCGCTCCACGCTGGCATATGATCCCTCTCCAACTTGATGTGCATGGGTGGAATATCCTAAAATCTCAATTGCTACCTTAAAGGGAGACATGGTGTTGGCTCTCCACCACCTCTGGGCCTCATGGCCTACGTGAGCCACCCCATGGCACATGCGTGTGTCATGGTGTGGGCGAGTGTTTGCAAGACGAGTGTCTTGGACGGGCGTCTTCCTATAAAATAAGTTTTCCTAGGATAGTGTCGAGCGACACGAGTGTGCCAACATTGCGCCCCTTCCCATGGGCTGGAGGTTCCGATATAGGGCCCGGTAGCAGCCAGCTATACGAGAATGACTCGGCATTGACACGGAAGGGTTCATGCCTTGATATGACTTGGATGGATGGATGTTCGAGAGGCCCCGTAATGAAGAAGACCCATGGGAAGGATTTCAATAGCATGTCTGAGTGAGCAGCTAAGTAGGATGACCTCCCGAGGCTCGAGGGATGGCATCACTATTCATCAGTGGGACCCGATAGTTTTCAGTTTGGATGATATTTGCTTGTTATGTTCCAGTTTGTATTATAATGCCCCGAAAAGCTCTAGTTTGCATTGTTTGCACCCGGTAAGTGCTGGAATCACCCAATAAGCTCTGGTTAAGCGTTTTAAGGTCGTTTTGGCCCACAAACACGTCTCGGTGAAGTTTCGAACTGATGTTGAAGCATTATGGACATGTCTAAGAGTTCGTTGATGTTGGTTTATGAAGCGACGTTGCGTTTAAATAACCTTGGCCTAGTGTAGAGGCAAGGTTGAGCTTTGGAACTTGGCCTAGAGTAAAGGCAAGTTGGCTAGAGTCGCGTTTGAGTGAAAATACACGTACAAGCGACGTGTATGACTAAGTATACTTCTGCTGCATCTTGAAAGAAGCTTGGTTGAGGGAAATAACCTCGCCTAAGGTCTAATGAAGCCACAAAGGATGGGCAAAAAGTAGATTGAGGCTTGAGTTCCCCTTAAGGCTGGCCATGAAGAGGCAAAAAATCATGGCACCGCACAATAGGAGAGTTACGACCGTGACACTAAGCACTGGTTTTAATATGTTCAAAAAGGTGCTCTTTTAGACATCGTTGTCTAGATTGGGTGACAGCTTCAACACGACAAAACTTTGAACATATGAATGAACTCATCCAACATTCCTTTTTGTTGGACCGCCACAAACCGTGCACAGAGGCTCTCCTCTTGGGTTGGACGAAATTGAATGAACAACCTTTGCTTCAATTCCTCCCACGACCTTCGATTTCTGTGAGTAACTTGCCATAATTGTAGAAACAGGGCTAAACTTTCCATTGGTCAAATTCGTTAACATGTTCGCCCTCGCTCTTTAGTTCTCAATCACTTCCAGGGTTAGTCGTTCAATACTCTTACTCATACTTTGTAATGTTTCTTTGATCTCTATGACTTCTTTCTCAGTCCTTTCTACTATTTCCTCTATTTGTTTTTGAGTCATCGTCTTGTCCTCCCAGGATGAACGTGCTCTGATACCACTTGTTAGGTATCTAACCCAACTTCACTTGTAAAATACTTTAAGAAACACAACAAACCAAACAAATAATTCGATAAACGCTATTATATTGGTAGTTCTCCAATATACAATGGTATTATGCATATAGTTCAAGATTTCAACACGATAACACGAAGAAACAAAAACAAGCAACACAAGCAAGTTCAAGAGTGCTGAGAACCTCTCCTCTCAAGCCAAATAGCTCTCACAAAAACCATAACTCTCCCACCCTCCTCTCCTCTACATACCCTCTTCCCTTTCACAAACCGTACAAATACAACTCCACGCGCGCACTAACTAACTATCTCCCGTACAATGACTTTTTTACCCTTCCTTGTATATGTATGCCTAATTGGAGGTCTCACAGTTACCTTGAAATATTTGTTTCTTTGATATAGCTATTGTGTCAAAATAGTCGTTTATTCATTTAAATGCCTTGAAATATTGGTTGCTTTTTATATAACGATTGTTTCGAAATATTGGTGGTGCGTTGTGCCTAACTAACATAAGTATAGTTCAATATTAAAACATTTGCTCCTTGTCATAGCTACAAAATATTGGTTGGCTGAAGATATTGGTTGTTTTTGACATGTTGATTGCCTCGAACTATAGGTTGTCTGTGACGCATTGATTGTCTTGAAATATTTGTTAAATATAACAATAGCAGTTGTCTTAGAATATTTGTTGCATTGATATATGAAAGTTGCCTTGGAAGATTGACCTTGATATAATTGTTGTTTCAAAATACTTGTTGCCTTTGACGTGCAAATTGCGTTGAAATATTGGTTGCCTTTGACTTGCCATTATGAGAACCAAGCGACTGCGAAGAAAAATGTGTTCCGTTTAGGGCATAGAACAAATGCTTTATCCTGTCTGATTTTAGTTCTGTAAGTTTGACTTGCCATCTATTTCTTCTTTTCTAACATATTGGCCGCCTTTAATATAACAATCTTTATCTGCTGCATAAATAATAACAATTGCCTAAAAATATTTGTTGCATTTGATAACGGTTACATTGAAATATGGGTTGCCTTAATATAAACGATTGCTTCATAACTTTAGCTGCCTCGAGATAACAATTGCTTTGAAATAGTGGTTGCTTGGATATAATGGTTGTCTGGATACATTAGTTGACTTGATATAACAGTTGTCTTGAAATATTGGTTGCCTAGAAATATTTGTTGCCTCAATAGAATGTTTGCTTTTAAATATTTGTTCTTGGCATAATGGTTACCTCATACTGTTGGTTGTATTTACATAACAGTTTTCTTGGAATATTTGTTGCTTAGATATAACAATTGCCTCAACACATTAGTTATTTCGATATAATAGCTGCAAAACATTGGTTATTTTGATATACAATTTGTTTAGAAACCTAGGTTGATTGCATATAACAGTGTCAATTTGCTATTGAACTTTGATTGTAGCTGGGCTGAAATGTTGCGGTAATTTTTTAGTTTCATGTTGTTTATCTGCAGGTGATTTCTGATTTCCAATTCCATAAGGATTTGGGTTTATTTAGAGGATTAAATTATCACTAGACTCAACTTATAGGCCATATATTTAATATACTTTACAAAAAACTCTCAATACTGAATGAGAAAATGATACTACAGGTAGTTTAAATTCAAGACTCCGATAATTTCATATTAACTTCTTTGAGTTTGATTTTCAACTGTTGAACTCAAAATAGCTTGTGCTTAGAAGTCTCACGTTTCAATTGATTGTGGTTCATAGTGTTTTCTTGAAATACTTGGCTTCTTGAAGAGTATTTTCTTGAGTGTTTTTCTTAACTATGGCAAAAGTGTTCTTAATAGGTTAAAAGTATTGTTTTTGATTGCTTAAGAGTACTTAATTCATGGGTATATGATTCTAATATTTCGTTGACATATCAATGATATTAAATTTGTTGATTTTTTTTCTTCCACAAATTATTATTATTTTCTCACCACATCAAGAGTCTTGTCATTCACATTCATCATTTTTCCTCTTTTTTCTATTATTATTATTATTATTATTATTAGTTTAGTTTAACATGATTCGGGAATGTGGATTCAAAACCCTAACCTTTTTGGTGAGGCACATTTTCTGTCTCATTTTTAAAGTTTATGATGTTTTAGTTTATCAAATTGTATAAGATTAATATTGTTATTTTACCCTTGTCTTAATTTTTAGAAAAAAAAATTATTTTAAATGCTTGATTTTACTTGAAAATGCATATTTTTGCTCATTTCTAAACGAGGTATTAATTTAATTAAAAAATTGTTTTATGATGAATTTTTTTGAGACTTTAATTATGTCATAATATTCGTTTTAGTATTAAAATGGTCTGGTCGTAGTATAACATTTGAATTGTTTGTTTTTTTTTTGGCCAAAGCTTTTGTTTTTTTGGCATGATGATTGCCGAATTTCTTCGTTTTATTGTGAATTTGTGTTTACTTTGAGTTTGATTTTCGACTATTGAATTCAAAATAGCTTTTGCTTAGAAGTCTCATCGTTCAATTGATTGTGCATGGTAGTGTTTTCTTGAAATACTTGACTGATTGAAGAGTATTTTCTTGAGTGTTTTTCTTAAGTTTCATATGATAATCATTTGATTTTTAGTTGATTTTTTTTAAAAAAAATTAAGCTTATAAACACTACTTTTACTTATAGGTTTCTTTATTTTGTTATATATTTTTTCAAAATTCAAGTTTTGAAAACTAAGAGAAGTTTTTAAAAACTTTTCTTTTTAAAAAATTTGATTAAGAATTCAAATATTTTCTTAAGAAAGATGAAAACCATAATAGAGAAATAATGAAAACCAAATTGTTATCAAATGAGGTTTTAACTATTGCAAAAGTGTTCTCAAAGGGTTAAAAAGTATTGTTTTTGATGACTTAAAAGCACTTCTTAATTCATGTGTATATGCTTCTAATATTTTGTTGACAAATTGTGGTGATATTAAATTTCTTCCTTTTCTTTCTTCTACAAATGATTATTATTATTTTTTTCTCCAACATGGAGTATCTTTGTCATTCACATACATCATTTTTTTCTATTATTATTATTATTATTTTCGTTTTAAGATGATTCAATAATGGAGATTCAAAACCTTGACCTTTTGGTTGAGGTGCATTTTCTATTTTATTTTTTAAAGTTTATAATCTATTTTAGTTTATTAAATTGTATAAGATTGATATTATTATTATTATTTTTACTCTTTTATCTTAATTTTTAGACAATTTATTTTAAATGCATGTTTTTACTTGAAAATGCATATATTTACTTATTTCTAAACGATATATTAATTTCATTAAAAAAATTGTTTTATAATAATTTTTTTTAGACTTTAATTAATTATGTCATAATGTTGGTTTTAGTTTTAAAATGGTCTTCTCGTAGTATAACATTTGAATTTTTTTTTTAAAGCTTTTGTTTTTTTTTTTTGGCATGATGATTGTTGAACTTCAACGTTTTATTGTGACATTGCGTTTACTTTGAGTTTGATTGTCAACTATTCAATTCAAAATAGCTTTTGCTGAGAAGTCTCATCATTCAATGATTGTGCAAGGTAGTATTTTCTTGAAGTACTTGGCCCGTTGAAGAGTATTTTCTTGGGTATTTTTCTCAAGTCTTGTTTGATAACCATTTGATTTTTTAGTTGATTTTTAAAAATTAAGCTTATAAACACTACTACTATCGATAGGTTTCTATTTTTTGTTATATACTTTGTACATCTTGTTTCAAAATCCAAACCAAGTTTTGAAAACTAAAAAAAAGTAGTTTTTTTTTTTAAAAAAAAAAAATTGTTTTCTTTTATTTTATTTTTAAAAAAAAATTGGTTAAGAATTCGAATATTTTCTTAAGAAATGAAAACCATAATAGAGAAATAGTGAAAAATAAGCACAATTTTTAAAAACTAAATGGTTATTAAACGAACGCTTTAACTATTACAAAAGTGTTCTTAATGGGTTAAAAGTACTGTTTTTAATTGCTTAAAAGCACTTCTTAATTCATGTGTATATGCTTATAATATTTTGTTGACATATCGTGATAATATTAAATTTCTTTCCTTTTCTTTCTTCCACAAATTTTTTTTCCTCACCACATGAAGTGTCTTTGCCACTCACGTAAATCATTTTTTTTTTAATCTTTTTGTATTATTGTTATTATTGTTTTAGATTAACATGATTCGAGAATAGGGCTTCCAAAAAAAACTGACCTTTTTGGTCGAGGCGCTTTTTCTTTCCCATTTAGTTTATCAAATTGTATAAGATTAATATTTTACCCTTTATCTTAATTTTCAGAAAAACATTTAGGGCAAAAAAATAATTTATATCCCCAAATTTTAGAGATTGTATCAATAAAAACACTAAACCCTAAATTTTTCAAGCGAAATTTAACAGAGTATAAATTGATACATTTATGAAAGTTTATAGTTTAAATTGATACAATTATTAATTTAAGATTTTTATTGAATTTATTTTAATTGTGTTTTTGTTTGAAAATACACATTTTTACTTATTTCTAATTTCTAATGGATTTATTAATTTCATTAAAAAATTGTTTTATGATGATTTTTTCAAGACTGTAATTATGTTATAATGTTGGTTTTAGTTTTAAAATGGTCTGGCCGTAGTATAACATTTGAATTTTTATTTCAAAGCTTTTGTTTTTTTTAAGCATGATGATTGCTGAATGTCGTTTGTTTTATTGATACATTGTATTTACTATGAGTTTGATTTTCAATGGTTAAACTCAAAATAGCTTTTGTTTAGAAGTCTCATCTTTCCATTGATTATGTTTGATAGTGTTTTCTTTAAATACTTGACTCATTGAAGAATATTTTCTTGAAAATTTTTCTTAGGTCTTGTTTGACAATCATTTGATTTTAGTTTTTTATTTTTGAAAATTAAGCCTATAAATAATACTTCCACATATAGGTTTTTTTTGTTTTGTTATTTAATTTTTACATATGTTTTCAAAATTCAAGCCAAGTTTTTAAAATTTTGTTGTTTTTACGATTTGGCTAGGAATTCAAATGTTTTCTTAAGAAAGAAGAAAATCTTGGTGAAAAATAGCACTTTAAAAAATTAAATAGTTATCAAATGCAGCTTTAACTATGGTAAAAATCTTCTTAATAGGTTAAAAGTATTGTTTTTGATTGCTTAAAAGCACTTTTTAGTTCATGTGTATGCTTCTAATATTTTGTTGACATATCGTGATGATATTAAATTTATTCCTTTTCTTTCTTCCACAAATTAGTATTATTTTTTCTCACCACTTGAAGTTTCTTTGTCATTTACATACCACATTTTCCCTTATTTTTCTTCTATTTTATTAATAATAATAATATTATTACTACTACTATTTACTTTAACACTATACAAGAATGAGGATTCAAAATCTCAAACTTTTTGGTCGAGGTGCATTTTCGGTCTCATTTTTTAAAGTAAATTCTATTTTAGTTTGTTAAATTTTCTAAGATTAATATTGTCATTATTATTTTAACCTTTATCTTTTTTTTTAGCAAATATTTTAACCTTTATCTTAATTTTTAGAAAAAAAAATTATTTTAAATGCATGTTTTTACATGAAAATACACATTTTTGGATGTATTAATTTCATTAAAAAATTGTATTATGGTGATTTTTTTAGCGACTATAATTATATCATAATGTTGTTCAACTAATTTTTTTAAAGAATAAAATAGATAAATTTGAGATATTTAGTCTCTTGAAATCTGCAATTTTAAAAAATAATAAAATAGATAAATTCATACTTAAAAAAAAAACAATATAATTGTTTTTTTCCAGTAAAATTTTAAGTTGTTAGCAACTATGACTTAATTACTTGAAAAATAATTATCAAATTGAATTGGAAAAAATCACTTTATAGTTCATTTTACTGTAAATACAAAGGATTAAATAATTATTTAATACATTCTCAACGTTTTCTAAACAAATTTAATTTTAATTATTATGGCATAAAATAAAAATATCACGTGCAAGACTAGTAAGAATAAAAGGGTATATATGTGAAAATTTTTGAAAAATGGGAAATTTTCATAAATATCCTTTTATTCTATTTCATTATCAAAACTATTCCTTGCATATGAACATTTTCATATTTGCCGTTTTTGACAAGTACTAAATCAAACAAGTTGTTAATTTATGTTTCTGTCTTTTGTATTAATAACTTTTTATCATCTTAAAGTTTAAATTTTTCAATATTTTGATGATATCATTGTTCAACATTGAAATAAAATGTGGAAAAATTATGATCGTTAATTCTTAAACAAATAAATATTATGTAGTAATGTTGAAAAGGGTATATATGAGCAAATTCGAATATAACTCAATAGATAAACACTTAGTACAAATTCGAAGATCGATGGCCAACATGAGTATAGTTCAACAATAATTGGCATTTACTTCTTCCTTAATGTTAGAGGTTCAAGTCTCTATACCCCACATTTGTTATACTAAAAGATCCATGGTCGACCCTCTATTGAACTAAAAAAGAAAAGAGTATAGGATAAATTTTGAAAACGATAATTATATTCAATAGGTTATTTAAAGATTCATATTTTTAAAAATGGTCAAGTATTTAAAAATTTTAATTAGTAGATTTGATGTATATTTTTTTACTATTATACCCTTATTACATTTCTCTATCCCTAATGAATATAGGTATTACTCCCTTTTTTTCTTTCCTAAATTACATTTAATAATTATATATTTTGACAATTTATAATAAATTACATTCCTGATTTTTTCTTCTTCTTTATTTTGATATTTCCATGATTTTAGCATAGATTTTTATTCTATTTATCCATTTTTTCACATGATTTTAGTAATTATCTTCAAAATCGATGTCAACTTTTGGTCATCCATTTCACCCAAACATATCTTCCATTTCTCGGTTTTTTCTCAAATTTCTCCCTCACATCGATTTTCATCTGACAATTTTTTTGTCATTATATTCACTGTTCAATATGTATATAACTCCATATATACCTCATATATACCATGTACATAGGTTTTTTGTTTTGCTCATTATATATATTGAGTTTGTTTTTTTCATGTATACAGTCGCAAACACAACAATATAAGTTATAATATTAAATTATGTTTATATCAATTATTTCATCTTTATTGTGATATGTACTCCACCTATTATGAATTTCATCATATACACTCGATATATTTAGGTATTTGCAAATATATACTCGGTGTATTGGTTCATCACTTCCATCATGTATTCTACCTATTACGGATTTCTTCATATGCACTCGATATACATATGTTGGGTATATATATATATATATTCAAATATATACTCAGTATATTTGTTTGTCACCACTACCATATCTCTAAAATGTTGTAGCAAACCTAATTGACCCTTTCGTTCCATTGGCCACCAAACCATGAAGCATTTGTATGATAATTTAATTTGTACCTAAAATTGAGATGTACATACTTCGTAATTCTATATACATTGGCTCTATATGCGAAAATAAAATGGAAAATAGAAAATGAGATGATGAAAAAAATACACAAAAAAAACATAGAATGAAGGTTTATGGAAAATCGAATAGTGAAAATATAGAAAAAAAAAATAAAAAAAGCTAAAAAATAAATGAAAGTAAAAAAGAATGGAAAAGCCTACTCATGTTGTGCACGATATGTTGACGAAAAGACACTCAAAGTCGGAATAAAATGAAAAATGAAGAAGAAGAATACAACACAGTAATGAAAAATGCAGAAAACAACATTGTGATGGTGACACAAAGGTGGAGTCACGACAAAAATGGAAAAAATGGAAAAGAAGAAGACAACGATGCAAATATGGAATGACTCGTCATAATATAATTAATTAAAAAAAATCATCCCAATAATTTTCCTTAAATGAATAACGTGTATTCAAACATTTATTAAATAAAATGAAAGAAGAAGTTAGATTTGTTGATTTCATGGAAGAGTTTTTTTTAACAGTCAGATAATGGAAGAGGGGCATAACAGCAAATAAAACACAACTTTTATATAAAATCTCTAGGCTTGTTGGCTAGTTGTGTAAAAAATGGTGGATTTGGACAAAAAATGAAATATGTGTTGTGAACAAGAATAACTCAAGAAACACAAGAACACAATGGAGAAAAGAGAGCAAAGTAGATAGTTTTCTTATTGCCAAGTGAATTATTTTTTTGGGTATATCTTTATTTAAAAAATTCATACTACACATATTTATAGTGTTCCAAGTAATCCAAATAGGCTCAAAATAATCCAATGGATATCTACCTTATACAATAGTGTATTCATAACACTCCCCCTTAGATATTCATTGTATATAAATTATATGCCTCGTTAAAACATTATTAGGAAAACCCCAATGAAAAAAAACCTAGTTAAGGAAAAAGAGAACATTATTTATATACTTCAACAACTGTCTCATTAAAAAACCTTGTTAGGAATACCCAGTGGAAAAAAATCATAGTCAAGGGAAAAGAGTTCAATACTTTTACTTACCCTCATGGAAACATCACTTGAGATCTCTGAGTCATCTCATTTCAATGTTGTGCAACAACCTCTTGAAGGTTGCGGTAGGTAATGTCTTCATAAATAAGTCTGTCAGATTATCTTTTGAAGAAATTTGTTGAACTGTGATTTCACCATTTTCTTCAAGATCATGGGTGTAGAAGAGCTTTGGTGAGATATGTTTCGCTCTATCTCTTTTAATATATCCTTCTTTGATTTGTGCTATACATGTTGTATTGTTTTTGTATCATATTGTTGGACAATGTTTGCCACAAGGCAAGCCACATGTTCCACGAATGTGTTGAGTCATTGATCTCAACCATACACATTCTCGACTAGCCTCATGAATTGCAAAAACTTTAGCATGATATCAGGAGGTGGCTGTAATGGTTTGCTTTGCAGGCCGCCATAATATAGCAGTTATTTCACATGTGAATAGATAACTCGTTTGAGATCTAGCTTTACATGGATCAGATAAATATCAAGCATTTGCATAACCAACTAGATCAAAGTTCGATTTGTTCGAATAAAATAAACTCATATCAATCGTCTCTCAAAGATAAAGAAGTATATGCTTAACTCTGTTCCAATGTCTTTTTGTGGGAGAATAACTATATCTAGCTAATAAATTTACTAAAATTGTTATATCAGGTCGTGTATTATTAGCAAGATACATAAGTGCACCTATCGCACTAAGATATGGTACTTTAGGACCAAGTAGTTCTTCATTATCTTATTGAGGTTGAAATATGTCCTTTTTCATTTCCAGTGATCAACTATTATTGGAATGTTCAATGAGTGTGATTTGTCCATGTAAAACCTTTTTAAATTTTTCTACATAAGTTGATTGATGAATGAATATCTCATATGTTAAATGTTCAATTTGCAGACCAAGACAAAACTTTGTTTTTGTAAGATCTTTCATCTCAAATTCTTTCTTAAGATATTCTATTGTCGTTGGAAGCTCTTCAGGAGTTCCAATTATATTCAGATCATCAACATATACAGCAATAATTACAAATCATGGCTGTGATTTTTTTTATAAAGACACATGGACAACTAGAGTTATTTTTATACCATTTTTTCAACAAATATACACTAAGACGATTACACCACATTCGTCCGGATTGTTTTAATTCATATAAGAATCTCTGTAATTTGATCGAATATAATTTTCTAGCATATGAATTATATGATTATGGTATCTTTAATCCTTTAGGAATTTTCATATAAATATCATTATCTAGAGATTCATATAAATATGCTGTGATTACATCCATTAGATGCATGTCAAGCTTTTCATATATAGTCATGCTAATTAGATATCTCAATGTTATTGCATCCACCACAGGAGAATATGTCTCGTCATAATTAATATCATGCCTTTACGAGAATCCTTGTGCAACAAGTCTCGTTTTATATCTTGTTACCTTATTCTTTTCATTTCTTTTTCTTACAAATACCCATTTGTATTCCATAGGTTGACATCTTCTAGTGTCTTGACTATTGGTCCAAAAACCTCACTTTTGTAAATGTGTTTAATTTTACCTAGATTGTTTCTTTCCACTTAAGCCAATCCTTTCTATGTCGACATTCTTCGACAGTCGACAGATGTTGGTTCAGAATCATCATTTTCATGAATAATATCATGGGCAACATTGTAAGCAAAAATGTTGCTAACAACTATATCATTTCGATTTTATCTTTTCCTTATTATAACATAGTTTATGGAAATTTTATTATTACCCTCAAGTATCTGACTTTCTTCAATATTTTTATGAGTAGTCGTATTCAGGATTTCTTTTGGAATATCCACATTCTTAATTGGATCATTTTGATTATTGACTACTTTTCTTTTTCGAGGATTTTTATCTTTGGAACTCATCGGTCGACCACATTTCTGGCGTGCCACAGACTCATTTGTTGTAGCAACTTGCTATGTTGGAACTTCAATTCTAGATGGCATTTGTAACTGGTACGCGTGACTTGGTCACTTTCTTAATATCTGTAAATGCATTTGGCATTTGATTTGCAATATTTTGCAAATGAATTATCTTTTGAACTTCTAGTTCACATTGATCTGTTCGAGGATCAAAATAAGACAATGACGATGCATTCCATTTAATTTCATTTTCCAACTTCTTCATTCCTCCCCTTAATGTTGAAAATTTTGTTTCATTAAAATAACAATCAGCAAATCGTGCAGTAAATATATCACCTGTCAAGGGTTCGACATAACTAATAATTGATAGAGAATCAAATCCAACGTATATTCCTAACCTCCTCTAGGGACTCATCTTAGTACGCTGAGGTGGAGTAATTGGAACATATATTGCACATCCAAATATGCATATATGAGAAATATTTGGCTCTTGCCCATAAACTCATTGCATTGGGGAGTACTTATGATAGGCTACTGGCCTAATGCGTATAAGTGATGCTGCATGCAAAATTGCATGACCACATATAGATATTGGAAACTTTGCTCTCATATGCATTGGTCTAGCAATCAATTACAAGCGTTTTATAAATGATTATGCTAAAGCATTTTGAGTATGAGCATGAGCTACAAGATGTTCAACATTTATCCCAATTGACATATAATAATTATTGAATGCTTGAGATGTAAATTTACCAGCATTATCAAGACGAATACTTTTAATTGTATAATCAAGAAATTGTGCTCTTAATTTAATTAATTGAGCAAGTAACCTTGCAAATGTAAGGTTTCAACTTGATAATAAACAGACATGTGACCATCTGCTAGATGCGTCAATTAGAACCATAAAATATCTAAATGGTCCACTTGGTGGGTTCATAGGTCCACATATATCACCATGGATTCATTCTAAAAATGTAGGTGATTAAATTCCCACTTTAGCTGGTGATGGTCTAATAATTAATTTTTCTTGAGAACAAGCAGCACGTGAAAATTCATTAGTTTGAAGAATCTTCTGGTTCTTTAATGGATGTTTATGTGAATTTTCAGTAATTTTTCTCATCATTATTGAACCAAGATGACCTAATCGATCATGCCAAACAATGAGTATATTTAGATTCATGAACTTTAGGTTCATTGTTGCATAGGTTTCAATTACTCGTATATGAGTATGATATAATCCAGAAAAAAAAGCAAGCAGTGTTTCTAATATATATTTTTCATGTGAAATAATAGATGTGATATAGATACACTATATTATTTATACTATTAGTCTTAACATGATAATCATTGTCACGTATATCTTTGAAACTCAATAAGTTTTTTTTTTTATTTACTAGAGAACAAAACATTATTAATTGTGAATTTTGTTCCTCTAGGCAAGATAAAGTTTGCTTTTCCAAAACCTTCAATCGAGTTTGCAGAACCTGATATAGTATTGACATTTGCTTCAAGTATTATTAATTTGGAAAAGTATTTTATATTTTAAGTATGGTGTGCGTAGTTGCACTATCTACCAAGCATAAATTTTCATTATTCATCTTTGGATAAGCTAAAATATGAAAAGTGGTCATGATTTTCATTAAAAAAAATTACAATAAATCTTATAACTGAACTTGAAGAAAAAAAAAACCTACACTAGAAATACATACAAGAAAGATATTGAAATTAAAAGCAGCACTAGTATTGGACATTTTCATATGAAGTATTTTCTACTTCTTCAATTGCATCAATTCTCTCTTCAGGAGATTTAAAAAAGTCAACAACACCTAAATGCGTCGTGTTGGAAGGGTCAAATACACCATCTTCTTGAAATGCAAAGTTTGCTTCTACATTTTTTCCTTTCTCCTTCAATGATGTTTGATAGAGTTCTACTAAGTGCTTAGGCGTACAACAAGTACGAGACCAATGCCCTTTTATGTCATATCGAAAGCATTGGTTTTCGACACTTTTAGAACTCTTTCCTTGAGGAGATTTTTCTTTATGATCATCGTTATTTGTGGTCTTCTTAAAATTTGAATGACGACCACCACGAAATAAATTATTATTTTTTCCTCTACTGCGGTCACGACCACGACCTCGACCACGATTATTTGATAGAGTTCTACTAAGTGCTTAGGCATACAACAAGTATGAGACCAATGCCCTTTTATGTCATATCGAAAGCATTGGTTTTCAACACTTTTAGAACTCTTTCCTTGAGGGGATTTTTCTTTATGATCATCATTATTTGTGGTCTTCTTAAAATTTGAATGACGACCACCACGAAATAAATTATTATTTTTTCCTCTACTGCGGTCGCGACCACGACCTCGACCACGATTATTGGACACTACAGTATTCGCTTCAGGGAATGGTGTTGCTCCAATTGGTCGAGATTCATGATTTTTCATCAATAACACATTATTTTGTTCAGCCACAAGAAGACATGAAATAAGTTTAGAATATTTTTTAAACCATTTCTCTCGATATTGCTGTTGCAAGAGCATATTCGAGATATGGAAAGTAGATAATGTCTTCTCTAACATATCTTCATCAGTAATTTTCTCTCCACATAACTTCAATTTTGAATTAATTTTGAATAATGCAGAATTATACTCACTAATTTAAAATCATGCAACCTCATGTGCATCCAGTCATAACGAGCTTTTGGAAGAATAACAGTTTTTCAATGATTAGGTTAAAATCATCAAATAATTAATAAGAATTAGAAAAAAAATGCTAAGAGCATTTGAATTTTATGAATCTAATTACATATCAAGCTCAACATGTAAAATGAGATGAATCATAAACCATGAATTTAATTATAGAATTATGAAAAAAAAAATAGTTAACATTTTGACCATAGCATATTAAAAACGACATGGTTAACATGCACAAAATAATAGGTTGTCAACGTTCAAAACACAGTGTAAATACGGGGTATATAATATAAATCCACTGTATATATATGAAATGTTCATAACACAAATCATGAAAACAAATTTGAGAAACCTACCTTTAGTAAAGAAAATGGTAGATTAGGCTCGTGCTGATTAAAGGAATGAACGTTTCACTTCGCAGCAGAAGCATTTGATCGTCTTTGATTTTATTTAAAATTAAACTAAAAAATAAGATTAAGCGAACTTACTTAGAGTAAATATGGAAAATTTTCTGGCGGGTCTTTATCTCTCCCACAAAGGGTTCCTTGCTATGACTTGAAAACATGACAAAAGCTTGTGGGAGCCGCTTGAAAGAAAACCCACAAAGGACTGAAAAGAAAGAGGTTTAGAGATAATTCTCTAATTCTCTATTGAGGAGATGTGTGTTGTATCTAATGACTCCACCCAATAGTCCTATTTATAGAGACCAATGGCAAATCTTTGTCATAATTAAAATATTATGTTTTAATATCTAATATATTAAAATATATCTTATACTTATTTGAATCTCATTCAAATCTCTTACGATATTTATTTATTTGAATCTTATTCAAATTTTATAAATATCTTTTATTTAATGTATCTAATATACATTAATTATTTTAATATTTAATGTATCAAATACAATAAATATATTTTCCTCTTTTATAATTAATATATTAAATATTAATTTGAACATTTCAAATTTTAATATTTAATGTATCAAATACAATAAATATATTTTCCTCTTTTATAATTAATATATTAAATATTAATTTGAACATTTCAAATTTTAATATTTAATGTATCAAATACAATAAATATATTTTTCTCTTTTTATATTTAATATATCTAGTATATTAAATATTAATTTGAACACTTCAAATTAAATATTAATTTGAACTTTTCAAATTTTTATTTTAACTAAATTGATCTTTTAGTGTTACTATGAGCTAGCAAAGGGACCTTATGGACATATAGATTATAAGTTTCAATGATACAAAATTAATTAATTAAACTCTTTAATTAATTAATTTTCATTCATTAACTCTAGGGACACTCCACTATAGATCTAGAGTTGCACTCTTATGCACTGTAAGACAAGTTGTGTCCATGAATATAATCACTACATGCAAGTTGATCATTCACAAGTTGTTCGTAATTATAGCTGGGTCAAAAGTCCGTTTTACCCCTATAATTGCATCTTGCACCTTAAGTACCACTGATCCTCTAATGAACAATTTGTTTATGATCAAACTATAAACTAAGTCTCTTTCGGGCCAGTGAGAGGGTGGGCCCCCATTATTCAAGTCCCGAAATCAGCACTTAAGGGAACTAATCATCTACTTACCATATATGGGAATGAGTGAATTCCATTTTGGGGCCCATAATTTCATATGCCCCATTGTTCAAGTCCCTAAAATGGTAGACTTATTGAATCGACTACAAAAGCTACTTTCACTCATGTAAATCAAAGGACAAACACTCACAGGCAGGAGTTCATAACTCACTCAAGATTAAGATCGAGTCGCATATGATCATCTTGATGAAATATTAATCTTCTCAATTAACGGATTTATAAAGAAATATTAAATATTTCGTGGACCAATCTTATACAAACTTATTGTATAAGATACCTTCACTCACATGTCTCCACATGAACAATTTGGATCAAATCATTTGTATCAATAGTGTTCCCAAGATAAGGCACCAACCTTATCCATATACTATGACCCTTTAGGTTATTTCTTGAACATGATCCTCCCGTATGTCAATCATATACTGTTCAAGATTACACTAATAACCTTGGATTTTTCATATAATGGATAATATTATATTGCAAATAAAATAATCAAATTTATTATTAATCATTAAATAAATCATTAATTACGAGGCTTTAGGGTATAAATCTCAACACTGATAACGTGTTGTAAACAAGAACACAATGAAGAAAAGAGAGCAAAGTAGATAGATTTCTTATTGCCAAGTGAATTATTTTTTTGGGTATATCTTTATTTAAAAGCTTCATACTACACATATTTATAGTGTTCTAAGTTAGTAGACTCCAAGTAATCCAAGTAGCTCAACCAATCCAATAGATATCTACCATATACAATAGTGTGTTTATAACAATATGGACCTCATTTTTGGGCTATTCATGTAGTTATCCCTATTATGAAAATTGTTGAACGATTTGAGGCAAATGAAATTATGGGCCCCAAAATGGGAGAAATATATTGAAACGGGCCGTGAGTTGATATCTGCACATCTATTTATTTCAGATGTGTTGATATCTCTTTATGATTCTTTAAAATACCTGTATTTATCAAGATACAAATTTTTAAGATATGAATATTTCAAATTCATCTAAATCTTGAGGTTGTTATCTTATGTAAATCTAAATTTCAAATCTTTTGCTCCTTATGGATTTTAATTTGTTTTTGTTTTTAAAATTTTTTAGATTATATCTTTCAAAGTTTTAGACTATATATTTAAAATATTTATATTTTTTGGTATTTTCACGCACTACAAGACTTTTTACTTTTTCGATGTCAAACATCATTGGTAGAAGCTAGAAAAACGTATGGGCAGGCTCTAACGACGTAAAAAAAACTTTTTTATTGGCGTCAGGAAATTCGTCGACATAGAACCGTCGGGGGAGGATTTGCCGATGCTAGAACATATGGCGTCAGTCGAAATTGTCAACGCCATATGTTGCGGCATCAACAGATCCTTTGTTGAGTTAAAATGTCGACGCCTTGAAATGGCGTTGGCAGATCCTGCTGTGGCGTTGGCAGAATCTGCAATGTGGCAAATTATTTTTATTAATTTTAATTTAGATCTCCAATTTTTTTTCATTCAAATCTTGTTGTACCTGAAGAAATGTATACAAAATGTCTTCAATCATCCTAAACATTTTTCATTCAAAGTTGGAAATTAGATAAAACGGTTAAGGAAAAAAAAAGATGCGCTCGTAGATGCATCGAACATGTCTCTGGCATAATCTTGCTTGTTCATTGACCCCCGAGGCACCTAGAAAAATAAATTTTAATTATGTTAAATACTAACTCAATAATTTAAAATTATCATATAAAATTAAACTTATCAAAACCTAGAGAACATCCAAACAAAGAGAAAATCCCTTAAAAGTATTTAAGTATTTGAACTAACAAAAATTTAACTTACCCAATCTCTATGGACAAATATATCAAACAATCTCACACCCCAACAAACAACAACTAAACTTAACATATTCAAACGAGTACAAAGTCAAACAAACAACTAAACTCAAAATCAAACCTCCAACAAATAACTAAACTCAAACTCAAACCTCCAACAAATAATATAACTCCTCCAATTCAAACCTCCAATAAACAAACTAAACTCAAACTTGTCAAACAATTTCAAACTCAAACAAAAACAATCGAACTCCAACAAACAACATATATCAAACTCCAAGAACAAACTCAAACTCCAACATTTAATAACTAAACTCAAATTTATCAAACAATATCAAACTCCAACAAGTATAATCAAACCTCAATAAACTACATATTTCAAACTTCAACAAATAATAACTAATTAAACTCCAACAAAACAACATAACTCTAACAAACAACATAACTCCTCCATCTCAAACATCCAACAAACAAACTAAACTTAAACTTGTCAAACAATTTCAAACTCGAACTCCAACAAGCAACATATATCAAACTCCAACATTCAAACTAAACTCAAACTTATCAAACAATCTCAAACTCCAACAAGTACAATCAAACTTCAATAAACTCATATCTCAAACTTCAACAAATAATATCTAATTACACTCCAACAAAACAACATAACTCCGACTCAAACTTCCAACAAACAAAATATCAAAACATATCTCAAACTCACCCTCTACACTATGTTGCTACCATCACTGTAGGTTAGCAACCTCATGCCTAATAAGATGTTCATCCAACATAAGAATATAACAACTATTCTGATGTTCATACATAACAATGTTGCTACCATAACTGCAAGATAGTAACTTCATAAGTTCATTACAATATAAGAGAGTTCATACTTATTTCGATGGTCCTCCTTGTGATTCCATGTACTTTTAAATCATTTCCTACATTTTTTCTCGTGTTTGGTCTCTTTCAACATTGAGAATTGTCGTAATTTATGCTCTCGTTTATTCTCTTTTGCGTCGATCCTTTCCTCAACCCTTGACAACTTTTCGTTTGCTTGTTCCAGTTGTGGCTTTAGGGCATTTATCTCCACTGCTTGCTCAACTTCTCTTTGGGAGGATGATGTATTTGATTTAGGGGCCTTTGGTCCCCAACCAAGGCTTTTAATGTGGCCTAGTCATCTACCTAATACTGTCTCGTATATGGCCCCTCCCAAGAGTGGTTTAGACCCTTTTTGAGTAGAAGTCTCCCTCAATTGTACCTTTTGAGTATGCAATTATAATTGAAATAAGTAAATGTAAGAAATTTTGATGTGAAAATCATCTTGTGAAGGAAACAAACTTACATGTGCATCCTTGACGGCCTGATTGACCCACCTCCCATTTTTCGCATGTGTTAGCTTGAAAAGGTCAATTGATCCTATGTCTCAACCTTCTTTCTCCTTCTATAACTCAAATCACACAAAAATGTGTATTAGTGATATTTGTAGACAAATAAAGAAAAAATATTTTTTAGTTTACACCCTACTGCATCGTGTTGTACAGAAAGGAAAGACTTTGCTCCATCTTTATGATTGAATTCTAGGGTCGCCCGACTCTTGTTCGATTTTTTCTAACCAAATATAAAAGATTAGTTTATACTAGAGGAAACTTAAAATGATAATTTTAAGAATTGTAAGTAACATACCTTCCAATCAGGGTCCTCGAACCTAGTACACACGGCATGCGAATCTTCAATGGCATTCTTCAGTCGATCATGTGGGTGTGCACGTGCCTCTTCAGGGAAGACATATTTTTTGTAATGTTTGTGCAATTCTGCCCTATACTCTTTGAAGATTGTATGGAACTATCGTTCGAGGAATTCATCAATCTTTTTCTTTGACAAGTCAAATTGAAAATATCTCTATATATAAAGAAAATTATTAGAATAAACATTTATATATATGTATATATATAATAACAACAAAGAACCAAGATATCAACTTACCAACAACTATGCTTTAGCCAAGTCTCGAACTTGTTTTGGTATGTCGCCGATTATGACACGACGAACTGAAAAGGATTCTCTCACCACAGTACTAATAGCCAAGCTGAACTTCGTAGCATGTGGGTCGACCGACTTCTTTGACTCGGGTTTGACTTCCATTAGAATTCTCCCATGTGTGTGAACATATCGATCCAACTCTATATTACGCGAGAACCCGCATATCGCCCTACTAGTAGAATTAGCATATGAAGAAAAAAAAATAATTACATTGATTTGGTACAAAATTAAATGTAATGTAAAAGATAATATGTGAACTAAGATTAACTTGAGTTCTCTCCCGTAGTGATCCAACATCGTGCGGATTTGTATCGAAAAACTCTTCATCGTCCTTGTGAATCTCGTTTCGACCTGTCATCGTCTCTCTGCAAGTTCACAAAATATAATATAAAAAGTAATACATAGTTAAAAAAAATAAGAAGTGAGATGCATAGTTACATTGTTATTCGCTATGATCAAGATGTTCATATGGACTCGAGCTAATGTCAGGAGATAATCGTACATCATCTCCTTCATCGTTTATGAAACCATCATCATCATGCAGAATAATTTGTTGGTCTACAGTTGTAGGATCAACGTCATCTCTACATAATTCACCTTCCTCAATAGATTCATCGACTCGGTTTCCACCCACAACTTCTAATAACTCAAGTTGGTCATTCTCAAGATCTTCTACTTCTAGCACGTCCCATATGCATTTATTTTGGATTACTTGAACCACTTTTCAATTATTACCATATTTTGGATCGTTATGTAAAAAATTTGTTGTGCTTGATTAGCAAAAATAAACGGCTCATCGACATACCAGTATTGAGATGTATCAATCGATCTGTACCCTAAATCCATGTGTGTTCTACTATCCATGTCGAACAATGTACACTTAAACATAATCACACGTCTTGTATTGACATAGTGAAAGTCCAAAACTTCGTCCAAGACACCATAAAAGTTACCATCCTCAATGGATTTGTTTTAGGATTCCAATATTTAGATTTTAGATTTATTATAATTACAGGATCATTATAGTATCTTGGATATGAAAGTTGTTAGGGGGTATTCTAGTCATTTAATAAATATCATTTAAAATTATAAAAAATCGTTTTGCCATTTTAAAAAAAAAAAAAAAAATTTGTGGCCATTTTTCAAAATGCATAATAAAATATGGCTATTTATGTTGCCCATAAAATATTGCATCCAAAAAGAGATATCAAATGGATCAACTTAATAAAGCCCAGTGAACTTTTGTTTGGTTGCATACAATATGGAATTGGGAAATTGTGGTGGATGACTTTTTAGATGTCTCAAATATGGCCAACTGAATTTATGCATAAATTTTGCAAATTTGTTTTTTCATTTTTGCCTATTATATAAATTATTTTTTCCATATTTATCCTAGATTTTGTATTAACAAACTTTCTTAGATTTTGTCATTCATACACCTCACAATATAAAACAAATCTTCATAGATTCTGAGAGTTATGAATAGAATTTTAAAAACAAAGTGTGATATAACTTTTGGCAGTGGCAATCAACCATTCATTAGCTAGGTCGTGCTATGTAGTGCTTAGAGTTGGTTTAACAACAAACCTTGATTTCATAAGGTAAAAGTCAAAGTATTTCATTTTAATATGTTGGCAAAATTCTTATTGTAGCTATTCCGGTTGCATTTAGAATTTGAATGAAAGGACTACCACTTAGGTTTAATTTCATATTTCTATATATATATATAATTTATATTGAGCTGATCTATGGTGGGTATTGAACTTCTAATCAAAGTTATAATATCTTAATCAGTAAATAAGTTGGGTCAAAATTTTCATTCATGTCCATCAATAATGACAAATCTAATTTCTTTTATGCGATCAAATGGTTTTGAAAATCCCCTCATTTTTCTGTCACTAGAAATTTATAATCTTCTAAAAAAATTTAAATGTAAATCATCCGACGGTCAAGAAAACATCTTATCTACAATGGATATTAATCAAAGTTTGAAGACAGAGAAGAAGAGAAGAAGAAGAAGAAGAAGAAGAAGACAAGAATGAAATAAATGTGCAAATTCATTTTTGTTAAAAAAAAAAAATTCAAAATTAGAATATTATTAGAATCCCATGGAAAATAGTACATATAGAATTAAAAAATGATAAGATGTGTGTTGAAAGTGTATGTCTATGGTGGGCTTTTTGATTTTGTCTGTAGTGTTGCTTTAAATGACAATGCCAAATTCCACATTCTTATTCTTGGGATTCCACAAATCATCTTCTTTTTTCTTGGAATTTTTCTTCAATTCTCATTCAAGATCCTAAGGCCATTATTTTGCCACGTCGTCTGATTGTCTACACCGAAAGTAGAATATTACTGTGTCATGTCATACTCCCCCCGTACGGACGCGTATCAATTATTTATAAAAACAAATTCCTTTTCTTTTTTCCTTATTAAATATTTATATCATATATTTTCGATTCTGAATTTTATTCTATTTTTCACTCCATCAATTATTTTAATTTAACTTAAAAGAATATGTATTTTCATTAAAGTAACGGTTTAATCTTTTAAATTTAGTTTTTAATGGTTTAGTCTCTATACTTTTAAATTAATAACAATAACCTCTAAATTTTAGCATAAATTAATTTAGTCTCTACTGTAAAAAATTTCATCAAATTCAAGTGTCAATTTTTATTTTGTAATGATTTAGTTTTTGTAGTTTTACACATTTGGTTGTCCCTTCATAGACATATGATAAACACATTTGATTCCTTTATTAATATATCAATTTACATCTATAAAAAGTTTCATTAAATCTTAACAACATTTTTTACAATAGAGACTAAATCAACACAAATTTTAAACTACAACACACTAAATTGTTACATACTAAAGTTTAAGGGCTAAATTGTTACAAATTTAAAATTATAAGGACTAAATTGTTACAAACAAAGATTCAAGGACTAATAAACCATTACTTCAATGAAAGTATAGAGATCCAAATGTATTTTTTAACCTTTAGTTTTAAAATATTTAAATAATAAAAACCATTATGTTACCATTAATTTTTAACACAGGGTTAACGTGGCTTTTCAATATAGGCAACATATTGACATGAACATATGTTAGAGCCATAAATTAGATGGAAAAATGATAGTTATGATCAAAATGACTGTCTTTTAGTCCATGAACTAAAATTGATATTTAGAGACTTGATGAATCAATTTTTTTCAAAATTTAGAAATTAAAATAAACGTTTTGAAAGTTAGAGATTAATATATTTAATTTTTAAAAATTCAGAAACTAAAAATGAGCATTTTGAAAGTTCAAAAACTAAATGAACTTGACAAGATGATATTTAAATATATTGCTATTTAGTATGGAAGAGTAATGTAAATATTTTATTGCATGCAATTTCAGTATTGAGTCAAAAACTAAGAAAAATATAAGTTCAATGCTTGTTCAAATTTGAGGAGTGTTTTTTTTCCCCTATAGGGGGGAAATTTGGTAGGGGTGTAATTATGGATGATAATGATATAGCAAGGTAATTAGGTAACATTAATAATGAACTAAAAAAGAATGGTGGGGTTTGATTGCAATATTTTTGGTATCAATGGGTGCGCATGTTTATCTTTTGTATTATTACCTGATTACCACTTCACTTTTTTTTTTAATATATTCACACATAATAATCTCCATATCCATATACTTGATTTCCATCATTCATTAATTAAGAAAAACCCACCTTTAATTGCCGCCTCAATACTTCAATTATTAAAGAGTGAGATTTTTTTTTAGTGAATTTAGAAGAAAATACCCTATTCAAATTTACAAGTTTAGTCCACAAACTTTTAGGTCTATGTCTATTTGATTTCTAAATTCTAAAAAATGTCTAATAGGTCTCTTAAACTTTTAATTTTATGTCCAATAGGTCATTTATCTATTCAACATTTCTTTTTGTAAAACTCACGAACATACTAGAAATAAAATTGAATATTTAAGATTCTATTACACATAAAATTTAACTTTATATCTAATAAATTAGTTTTTTTTTTTAAAATTTCGAATATATGAGGGACCTATTGAACACAAAATTGAAAATTCAAGGATTTATTAAATATAAAATTGAAAGTTTAAGAACTTATTAGAAATGTTTTAAAGTTTAGAAACATTTTAGACACAAACTTAAATTTAGGAACTAAACTTGTAATTAAGAAAGACTCTATTAAAATCAAATTGTATTTCACAAGGTAAAATATTATCCAGACAGAGAGAGTGAAGTTAGGATAAAGATAAATATTATGTTATGTTATGTTTGGAAGGTAAACTCCAACCATCTTAATTGTATCAAAATTCAGAGTTGATTTTCAAAAAGGGAATGATAGGAAAATAGGACAAGGGGAAAAAAAAAGATATAGTAGAAATAAAAATGTGTGAAGAGAGATAACAATGATTGAATTGAAAAGGACAGACAAATAAATGTACAAAAATTTGGTGGGGACTTATAAGTTAGAATAAAACAGGAACATTAGATTTGGAAAAACATTAAAGTGGACACATAGATGGATATCCCTTTGAAAACAATAGTCACATTTATGTTTGCTGGTTGCAGCAAAGATGCTAGGCAACTAGCCTTATAATTATACTCCATGCCCCCACCTCCCCCATTATCAACATTTTTCTTTTCAAAATATTAGCCCAAGGCTAGAAAAATTTAATGAATTATCCAACATGTTATAAAGAATTTTCTAACTTAAAAGAGATCCTTTTTGGTTTTTGAATTTTTAGACTTACTCTATGTATTAGTATTTGAACTTTCATGTTTGAATTTTGTCATCATTTTACCATTAATTTTCACTTCATCTATTACCCACTTCAAAGTAGATTTTTCTTTTTCTTATATGTAGCTATCCCTTCCATCTGGATATATAACTGATATACTATTTTATTTCATGAGCCACATATTATTTTTAATTGTTATTGATATGGATAATAATGAATAAAAGTTGCACGTAAATTTTTTTTATACTACAACATTAAAAATTTTATTAACCTCAACTAGCATATGCAACGTCAATAATACATGTAGACACTCAATCTCACATTATGTGCATTATCTATTTATTAAATAATTGACATTATGACAATGTCAAGTACTAAAATAGTTAGATTTTAAAAGTTTAGGAGCTAAAATATAATATTTTGAAAGTTTAGAAATTAAAATAGAATAAACTTAAAAATTCATAAATGAAAATAGATTTAAACCCACTAATTTTAAATTTAATATTTGTCAACATTTCGTAGTGTTTTATTTATATAAAAATTATGGTAAATTTACAAAAGTTTAGTGCTTTTACTTTTTAAGTTTTTGTCTTTTTAATGTTTGAAGTTTAAAAAATGTTATCTAATAGGTTTCTAAACTTTCAATTTTGTGTCTATTAGGTTTCTAAATTTTAAAAAGTGTAAAACGAGTCTCTAAACTTTGAATTTTGTGTGTAATAGGTCTCTGATATATTCAACATTTTTTAAAACTAACCAATCTATTAGGTATAATATTAAATTTTGTGTCTAATAGGATCCTAAGCTCTCAATTGTAAGTAAAAGGTCCGTGAATTTTAGAATATGTGAAATGGATCAAGAAATTATTAGATACAAATTTGAAAATTTAGAGACATGTTAGACATTCTTTTTAAATGTAGGGATCTATTAGGCTCAAAATTGAAAGTTCATGTAGTACTACACACTTTTTAAAGTCCAATATCTATTACAAATATGAAAGTCCAAAAACTAAACGTGTAATTTAACCAAATATTACAACTATCAAATGGTTTCATTTTTTATGTTTTTGTCTTTTTAATTAGTTCAACAACCATGAGGTAGAATATCGAATTCATTTTTTTTTAAGTTCAACAATTGCAGAGTGCAGGATTGAACCATCAATCTCTAAAATGATAATATGTGTCTAATCCACTGAACTATGTTTGGATTAATATATTGAACCTTCAATTTTAGAAATGTAATAAATGTCATATCCCCTTAGCTATGTTAAAATTAAATATAGATGATTTTTTTTTTCCTTCTTGAGTTTTGGTATCAAACAAGGTTTAAGATGGTAAAAATCTATGAAATTTGTCCAAGTTCATGAATAATAATTAATGAAGATTGGTGATATTTGGCCGACGCGTAATTTTGCTAGAAGAACATGGAGCACTAATATTGGACATATATAAAATGGACATAAAACAATGAGAATCATATGGACCAAACCAACCAACCTTTGAAAACCCCAGAAAGACAAACCATAACTCAGGTATTTCATTTTTCATTTATTTATATAATTAATTTCTTTTTTAAAAAAGACCAAGACAAACCCACAAGCCTTTTGTCCTTGACCAAAAAAAAAAAAAAAGAAAGAAAAGAAAAGAAAAAAAACACATTTTTTTTTTTATGGTTATTAATACGTTGATGTGTAATGTTAGTAAAGGAAAAAAGCTAAAGATAGAGGACAGCAAAGCACTTTACGCCATATTCTATGCTCACACTGATTCAGTTCCGTGGATTTGGCCTTACTGGATCTTTACCCACCACCATCTCCAGTCATACTCTTCCACGTGTAACCCCATCACTGGCCAAAGGTAATTTTACTTTAACGGAGGTTATATAGGTTCCGTTTAATAACCATTTGATTTTTAGTTTTTGGTTTTTGAAAATTAAACTTATTTTCTCTCAATTTCTCTACAATAATTTTCATCTCCCTTAAGGAAGCATTTGAATTCTTAGCTAAATTCTAAAAACAAAAACAAGTTTTTGAAAACTATTTTTTTTTAGTTTTTAAAACATGGGTTGGTTTTTGAAAACATAGGTAAAAGGTAGATAACAAAACAAGTAAATCCATGGGTGTGAGTAGTATTTATAGGCTTAATTTTCAAAAATAAAAAACCAAATGGTTATCAAACGGGACCATAACTATTTGATTTTTGAAAATTAAGCCAATAAATACTACTTTCACAATTCACCTATGGATTTACTTATTTTATTATCTACCCTTTACTTATGTTTTAAAAAACCAAGCTATGTTTTGAAAACTAAAAAAAATAGTTTTCAAAAACTTATTTTTGTTTTTAGAATTTGACTAAGAATTCAAATGATTCCTTATGAGAGATGAAAACTATTGTAGAGAAATTAAGAGAAAAAAAAATTAATCTTCAAAAATCAAAAATAAAAAACTAAGGCCCATTTGATAATCATTTGATTTTTGGTTTTTGGTTTTTAAAAATTAAGCCTATAAATACTACTTCCACCTATGATTTTCTTTGCTTTGTTCTCTACTTATTACCTATGTTTTCAAAAACCAAGGCAATGTTTTAAAAACTAAAAAAAATAGTTTTTAAAAACTTGTTTTTGTTGAAATTTGGCTAAGATTTCATAAGTTTTCTTAATAAGGATGAAATTAATTTTAAAAAAATTATGAGAAAACAAACACAATTTTAAAAAACTAAAAATTAAAAATTAAATGATTATCAAATGAGGCTTAAATAATTATCAAACGGAGCCTAATTAATTCATTTTTGTTTAAAAATAATAATTTGATTTTGGTGTAGGGTGGTGGCCCTCTGTTAAGACAGCATTTGGGTTTGGCCTTATGGCTCGTTGCTAATCCTGCATGGTTTCCTCGTGATTTAGCGGTGGGATTGGGCCCGCCCTTGTTTTCTCCACTCCTTAATATCTTCGTTTAAAATGTTTCCATTTTAACTCTCGAACTTTCAAATTCTAATAAGTCTCAAATGTTAATACGGATACTAAAATATGTGGTAGTTGATACAATGTAAATAAATAGGTTAGCTAACTAAAATAAGAGTGAACCAGCCAAACAAAATTGACGAGATAAGTGACTAGCTAACTTGTGCCACTCACGAATTGCCACTTCATATCAAATTATCAATTTTTAGTTCAATCAACTTGCTATATTAAATTTTTGAGTTTGTGTCTATTAGATCATTGAACTTTAAAAAAATGTCTAAAGGTATGTTTGGGAGTGATTTTGGCTATTCCAAAATTATTCTCAAACATATTCTAATAAGTGTATGAACTTTCAATTTTGTGTTTAATAAGTCATTGAACTTTAAAATGTGTTTAATAAATCTTTAAACTTTTAATTTTGTTCTTAATATATGTCATTGACTTATTCAAAATTTTTAAAAATTTACAGATTTATTAAAGACAAAAAAAAAGTGAGTTTAAAGATCTATTATACACAAAATTCAATTTTATTTACCAATAGATCTGATGGTTTTAAAAATGGTTGAATATTTAAGTAATAAAAATAGAATTTAAGGATTGAAAATTTTTAAAAATTTTAGGTTGAAATAATAGATACAATCATACAATTAAGGCTAAATTATAAAAAATACCCCTGAACTTTATATTTTGTTTCAAAAATATCCTTGAAGTTTCAAAAAAAGTTCAAAAATACCCTACCGTTAGTTTTGGATGGAAACCATTAGTACTTTGTTTAAAAAATACTCCTAAACTTTGTACTTTGTTTCAAAAATACC
The DNA here is from genome assembly GCA_033996785.1 of Trichosanthes truncata. Taxonomy (NCBI): domain Eukaryota; kingdom Viridiplantae; phylum Streptophyta; class Magnoliopsida; order Cucurbitales; family Cucurbitaceae; genus Trichosanthes; species Trichosanthes truncata. Next base: position 57,691,497 of record JAWPNB010000003.1, read on the forward strand.
CCTAAACTTTCAAAAGTTTCATTAATACCCTTAAACTTTTAAAAAAAGTTCAAAAATACCCTTAAAAACTTTTTAAAATGTCAAAAATACCCAATATATTAACAAAAATGGTTAGTACATCGTTTTAAAATACTTCTTAATTTTCAAAAATTGTATCAATACCCTTAACCTTAAAAAAAAGTTAAAAAAATACCCTTAGTGTTAGTATATGGGCGAAAAACATTTATCTACACTCAATTCCCTCCTTCTTCAATTTCTTCTCTCTCTTGATTTGCTTTAATCTATGGCCTAACAATTCTCTATTTTTCCTCTTGGTTTTCCCTTTCTTTTTCCGTACCATTTTTACTTTATTCTTCCATTTTTCAATCTTTAAAACTACCCCCTTCAATCAAGATATATAGACTATAGCAAGAAGAAGGAGAATAATGGAACCACCCAAGCAAACTTAGGACTAAAATGCTTTAACAAAATTGTATGTTAGTAATTTGTGTTAGTATGTTTGGGTTTAATACACAAAGAGAGACACATGTTGAGAATTTGGGTCATAAATTTGAGGACATCTAGTGATAGGGGAAAAGAAATAAAACATATGCATTATTAAATTTGTAGCGGAGGAAGATTTTATTAATTCTTTTTGCAATTCAAATTAGTCTATTTGTTGTGGTCAGTTAAGAATGTTCCTCATGATTGAGAATTAGACAAATGGAGAAAAAATAAGAGTATTTATATGAAGAAAAAAAAATGAGGGTATCTATATGAGTTGTTTTCAAATTAGTTCTTTCCAACTCAAAATAACTTCAAAGACATTGACTGTTTGAGTGTTGAAATTTCTTGTATTTATGTTTGAGCATGCTTAGAAATGAGAGATAACTCTTCATGTTAATTTAAAGTTTTAATATTTAAAAATATAGGAGAAATGAAAGAAGTTTTAGAGAAAAATGGAAGAAAAGAGAATAAGGTATTGAAAAAGAAAGGGAAAAAAAGAGGAAAAATAGATAAACATTAAGCCATAGATTAAAGCAAATTAAGAGATAGAAGAAATAGAAGAGATTGGTAATTAGGTGTAGATAAACAGTTTTCGTCCATATACTAATGGTAAGAGCATTTTTTAAACTTTTTTTAAGGTTAAGAGTATTAATGTAAAAGTTCAAAAGTATTTTTAAAATAAAGTACTTACGATTTCTATTCATATATTAACGGTAAGAGTATTTTTGAACCTTTTTTAAAAGTTTAAGGGTATTAATGAAACTTTTGAAAGTTTAGGGGTATTTTTGAAATAAAGTACAAAGTTTAAGGATATTCTTGAAACAAAGTACTAACGGTTTCCATCCAAAACTAATAGTAAAGGTATTTTTGAAACTTTTGAAAATTTAAAGGTATTTTTGAAACAAAGTACAAAGTTCAGGAGTAGTTTTTATAATTTAGCCTACAATTAAAGCATAAATTTAAAATTTAATCTAGAAGAAAAGAGAGAAAATTAAAGCATTTTATCGCAAGTCTAAACGAAGCCTACACAAACTCCAATCTTTCATTTCACTTTACAAAACTACAAATTAAAAAAATAAACGAAACAAAAACCCCAATTGATTGAACAGCTATGAATTGAGCTTTTGTATTTGATAATGTGAAAAGGATTTTTGAAAATTTAGATTCTCTTTTGGGGCTTTGGGATTCGGAGCTAACAATAATACAATGCAGCTAATTAAATTGGTCATTCAATCACTTTTCAAATGAATAGCACTACTTCGACGTTAAGAAAGAGCCTTCATTCACCAAAAAAAAAAAAAATCTAATGAAATATGGTGTTCATTCCATTGTAAATTAAAGGACAAACTTACCCAATGACTCTCTCAGGGAATTTGCTTGGTTTGCAGATTCTAGAGGATGATAAATTTTGGGTCGTACATAATTTTCTTTCCATCGAAATTTTGAGTAGAACGTTAAATTTAAATTTAGTTTCTATTTAATCATTGAACTTTCAAAAGTGACATGTTCGATCTTTATGTATGAAGTCGAGTGTAAATTACTCTCTAAAGCTTGAAATTGGTTTCTAAGTGCTCCTTTAGTAGAGTTAATCGTTAGTTGGCCTAACGGAGTAATAACGTGAGAGGTAACATATGCTAACTAGACTTTGCTTATATGCATTTTTGAAATGAGTTGAATTTAATTTTTTATTTTTTATACTCAATGATCAATTATAAATCAAATTCAAACAAGTCACTTTTGAAACTTTAAAGATCAAATAGAAACTTCAAATTTGAGTAAAGACACTAATTACCATTTCAAAAGTCGATGGCCCCCTCCCCCCAATTGTAGATCTAAAAAAATCAAACATAAACTAAATTTAAATTTCGAAGAGCAAAAGTATTATTTTTGTAAACCTATGGATCAAATAGAAACTAAGTTCAATTCTCAAGGAGACCAAACGTGTATTTTATTATTCCTCTTTTTTTTTTTTTTAAATTTTGGAAATATTAGAAATATGTTATGATAGTGGGACTTAATCAATGCAGTATATAAATTCAAAATTGAAATTCCCCCAAAAATCTTACTCGATGGAAAGTTTATGGAACTGAAGTACATGATGTGACATAGAGAACATTGCTAAACATGAATTTAAAGAATCACGTTTCTTCAATTTTGTAGAGCAAGAATAACTTATGTTGTGGTGCAATAATGTATACACTATAGTGTGAGGATGAAATTTAGTCTATAAATGAATGAGTCCATCACTTTATTTAGAGAATTGTGGAGGACATAAAAAACATTAGAGAAAATATGGATTGCCAATAGTTTACGAGGCTTCAATCTTGAATCAAAAGAAAATAGAGTGAAACAAGTTCGTTGGATGATTTCTAAACATATTCTTGTGGCCTCTTTTTTGTTATTGTCTTTATTTTTATAGTGAAACTTGCAAGGTCTATGGAAGAGAATATGACTCAATCAAAGGGTAAACTCATAAATTTGGGTGTGATTATTTCTTCTTTAATTTTTTTTTTTTTTGCTTATTATTATTATTATTATGTTTTTCAATTTTGTGTAAGAAAAATTTAGGACCTAGCAAACTTTAGAATACCCAATAATATATATGTACCATACAAGTACCAATTAATTCTTTAATTTATATTTAATTGCATGAAGGTGTTCATTTGAACGAATAGAAAACAAAAAATAATATTCCTTTGAAATATGTGTATAAATGTATATCGAAATATCAACTTATACTTTTTTCTTTTTTGAAGTGGAATATCAATTTATTTATACTTGTGAAATTAATAAGTGAGCAATAATGGGTTTTTCTTTTCTTGCTCGCAAAAACAGGGGCGAGACCCTTTTGTCATCATTTTTATTTTTCCTTTTCCATGAAAAGTTCATTATTTTTATGAAACACCATCGCGAACATCCCTTTCTTTTCATAAATGAAAAATTTTAACTCAATATTCAATTAAAAATAAAACAATTACACCATTTTAGTTTAAACAAAATTTATTTAGCATTATTTTCCAATATTTTGTAGTCCAAAAGATAACCGCATTCCGAGGAAATATTAAACATAAGGAGGAGATATTATTTGAGGACACCTTTACAATATGACCAATAATTTTCTATCGTCAAATGTAAGAGACCGACACAATGTGTCTACCTTTTAATACCCGTAGTATATGAATTCGAAAATCTTTATGTTTAGGTATAAAATTAAAGTATTTTTGCAGTTTCTCTCTCTTAAATCCAATCGTGCAAAATTGTTAACTACAATATTGCAGCTTCCTCAAATAATTTCTCAAGAATTAGAGGTGAACGACTACAATATGATAGCTATATTGAAAGATCTTTTTGGAGGAAAAGAGGTAGGTAAGGGAATCGAGAATGTGAAAGCGAATGGAAATAAGATTTTTTTTTTTGGGATAATAGAGAAATGTTTTGTTTGGTTGGGCAAAAAAAAGAGAGATTGAAAAAACCAAAAAGAAACCCAACACAACACATCACACAAACAGGAAAAGGAAAAAAGAAAAACAAAAAACAAAAAAACAAAGCACAGAGAAAGAAAGCGAAATGTGAGAAAGAAAGAAAGGAAAGAGAGAAAGAGAGATTACAACAATTATATTACTTACACAATCACAGCCCCACCTCCCCAATCCCCCAATTGTGATGCCCTCATCCACTTTTTTTTTTAACTTTGCTTTTTCACCCCTCACAATTTTACTAATTTTTTAATCATTCCCCCATGTTTGTATTTACGTATACTAAAAAAAAGAAAAATACGGAAAGACTTTCATATAGAAATATAGAGAGACTCGTTGTCTTTAGCCTATAGTTTATGGGACAAATTCTAAATGAAATAATGTTTATGTGGTCATTATTATATTACTTTGATTAAATTTAGAAGGCTATTAAATTTGATATAGCATCTTTCATATCTCACAATAGGAAGGAAAATAACCCTCTCCATTTTCTTGACTCTCAATATTTTTGAGAAATGAGAAAGTCAAATTCACATCAACTTCATTTCTTACTTTTTGGTAATTTAAGGAAAGGAAAAAGGAGTTGAAACTTGAGCAAATTACAACATTGATTCCCTATACTCTTAACCTTATGTCTATTTTATGCTTTAAAAAAGTGCTCAATTAGTCACTAACTTTTGAGATCACATTTATTATAATATTTCAACGGAGTGTCTAATAGATTTCTATTACTATAGTCGTCTTTTTTAAGTACAACTAATGTGGAAATAGTGATTTAAAACTCCAACCTAAAAAAAATATATACTATTGCTAACTCTATTAGTTCAATCATTTTATAGCATGATGATTATGTTATTTAAGAATAACAAAAAAAGCTGAATTTTTATTGGTTTGCATGTTTGGTGGCATAATTGTAAAACTCATAGAGTCAAGATAATTACCTATTATAATACACAAATTTTTTTAAATTTTTTTTTGAGTTCAATGACATAGAGGAGTAAAAATTTGAACCCCTACTATTTAGTTGAGCTACTTGAAATTAACCAAAAAATTAAAAGTTTAGAGAGTTAATATAAAACTTGAAAATATAATGACAGGATAAAACAATCTTTATAATTTAGGAACCCATTTCAACCTCCATAAAAGTAAATAAATGAACAGAGTAACTAATGATATAATATAACATAAACAAACTTGGAAAGCAGTAGGGATAGAGTGATGCGGACATTAAGACTTTAGGATTAATTTCCATTTAAGATGATAATAGAAAGTAAAAAATTCCAAAATTAAACCGAGAACCGTAGAATAATACAAGGCAGTGACATGTGGGACCAGGAAAAAGGGTGTAAAATAGTCATTTCATTTCCAAGGCGAGTCCCCCTAGAGAGAAGTAATAATAATAATAATAATAATAATAAAAAGAGAAGACACACAACACAACACACCATGTGTGGGGCATCCCAATTGCACCTGCAAAATCTCTCTCTCTCTCTCTCTCTCTCTCTCTCTCTCTCTCTCTTCTTCTTCTTCTTCTTCTTCTCTCTGTCCGTTGAAACCAAACAGTGAAGAAAAAAAATTTGCAGAGAGGAAGAAGAAAGAGAAAAGCTTATGGTTGTTTATCTTATGGGTCTCTTTTTCTAACCCCTTTACTTCACTTTCTTCCACTTTCCTCATTCCTTCTCTCAAAATTTCCCAAAATCCTATCATGACCTTCTCTCCATTTTCTACATTCTTCTTCGCCATTCTTTCATAGCTTCTCCTTCTTTGTGTTATGAATCCCTCCACCGACGCACAACCAGCACCTCCTCCCTTGCCGCCGTTGCCCCACCGCCCTTCCTCCTCCCTCTGTCCCACTCACCCTCAAGAGCATTTCACCTCTTTCTGCCCCTTATGCCTCTGCGAGCGTCTCTCTCTCATAGAATCCTCTTCTTCCTCTTCCTCTTCTCGCAAACCCCCTTCCACTGCTGCCTCTGCTCTTAAGGCCATTTTCAGGCCCGGTCCTGCTACTCGTCCCTCTTCTTTTTTCCCTGAGCTTCGTCGGACCAAATCCTTCTCTGCTTCCAAGAACGAACGGTTCTCTGGCGTTTTTGAGCCGCAGAGGAAATCTTGCGACGTTCGTCTTCGTAACACTCTCTGCTCTCTCTTCTCCCAGGACGCTTCTGCTTCTTCTAGGCTTCCTGTTGAAATTCCTCCTCAGAGTAAGAATTTGGACGACGACCCGAGGTGTTCTTCTTCCTGTCTTGAACCCGAACCGAACAGCGAAGGAGAAATTAGGGTTTCTCAACAACCCAATGTGGTGGATGTTCTAATCGAAAACGGAGTTCAGGAAATCGTCGAAGAAGAAGAAGAAGAAATTCAGGTTCAATTAGAGCAAGTATCGGTGCAACTACAAGAGGATTTCAAAACCATGAAGGATCATATAGATCTCGATTCGCACACGAAGAAGCCCTCCGGAAGGGATTTGAAGGAGATCGCCGGAAGCTTCTGGTCGGCGGCTTCGGTCTTCAGCAAGAAGCTGCAGAAATGGAGAGATAAACAGAAGGAGAAGAAGCAGAGAAACGGCGGTGGATCTACGACATTGCCGGTGGAGAAGCCAATCGGACGCCATTTCAGAGAAACCCAGTCGGAAATTGCCGATTACGGCTTCGGCCGACGATCCTGCGATATTGATCCGAGATTCTCTCTCGATGCCGGCCGAATGTCCTTCGACGATCCCCGTTATTCCTTCGACGAACCTAGGGCTTCTTGGGACGGGTATTTGATTAGCAGAACGTTCCCTAGAATGCCCACCATGCTTTCCGTCGTTGAAGATGCTCCTATCAATGTCTTCCGTTCCGATACCCAAATTCCCGTCGAAGACTCCATAAGTTCAACCAATGAAGAAGAGAATATCCCCGGCGGGTCGTCGCAGACCCGGGATTACTATACGGACTCTTCTTCCCGTCGGCGGAAGAGCCTCGACCGGTCCAACTCCATCAGAAAGACCGCCGCCGCGGTGGTGGCGGAGATTGATGAGATGAAATCTGTTTCGAACGCCAAAGTGTCTCCTGCAACTACAGATATCAGCCATGGGCCAAAACTAGCCATTCCAGATAGAGATTCGAACTCCAATTCACTGCGAGACGACTGCTCTGGGTCCTTCGATTTGGGATTTAACGACACTGCGTCAGTGATCGGTGCGGGGAATCGGAAAGAGGAGTCGAAAAAGTCCCGCCGGTGGGGGAAGCGTTGGAGCATCTGGGGATTGATTAACCGGCGGGGAGGAAACAAAGATGAGGAGGAAGATAGAGAGAGTAGACCCAACGGCGTGGAGCGGTCGTATTCGGAGTCCTGGCCGGAGCTGCGAGGCGAACGAAATAGTGATGTCAAAGGAGGATTCAATCCCAAAATGTTTAGGAGTAACAGCAGTGTGAGTTGGAGGAGTTCAAGTATGATCGGTGGACCTTTCAGTAGTTCAAGGAAAAGCAATGCAGAGTCTAATGGGAATGGCAATGGGAACGGGAAGAAGAAGAAAGAGCAGGAGCCAGTCTTGGAGAGGAATCGGAGTGCTCGACATTCTCCGACGAATGTCGATAATGGACTTCTCCGATTCTACCTGACGCCGATGAGGGGCAGCCGGAGAGGCGGGTCGGGGAAGGTGAAACCAAATCAAGCACAGTCCATTGCTAGAAGTGTTCTTCGACTGTATTAAACTGAAATTGGTTGGGGAGGATTCAATTCAAAAAAAATGTTTTTCTGGTTTAAAGTTTTTCTATATTTTTTTTTGTTCAAGCGTTTTCTTTACTTGGTTTATTGGAAATGGATGGAGAAACAGTTTCAAAATTTTATTTATTTTCCATTTGAGTAGAATGGAGAATGAAGAATGAAGAATGCTTCTTAATTTACTCAAAATAAATCATAATATTTCATGTGTCTTCTTGATTTTCATTTTTACTGTGATCTCTTTGTTTGGCTAAGCAACCCACTTCAGATGAGACAAGCCAATACCCCAAAAGAAAAAATATATATATATATCATGAAACTCTCGATTCTTGTTTTGTTTCTTATTATCAACAACACTGATGTGACATCAATATCTCGAAATAAATGAAGTCAAAAGCATTACTGCAAGAATTGTGAATTTAATTTGTAGGGTAAAGCATGTTTGTTTTGAGAGGAAAGTTTCAAAAAACAGTACAAAACAACCATGTGTATTTTAGCCATTTCAATGGGTGAAATTAACGCAAATTTAAGCTTAGTTTAACTTGTTAAACATGTATCATTGATTAAGAGATTAAAAGTTTAAATTTTTGTTCTCATACATTGTTGAACTAAAAGAAGTAGATGAAATAAATAGTTAGACTAATCAAATACATACATTATTAGCAAATTAGCTGATAAACAAACCCACTCCTTAATTAGTCTAAAAGGAAGTGTGAACTTGGAGTTCATTAGTCCAAAAAAGAGATTGGATTTTAGAGAGACATTTTGGAACACAATCATAGAAACCCTTGTGGTTGGTATCCTCAAAATGCTAAATAAGTGGGAACAATTTGAACCCACAGCCCTGTTTAAGGTTGAGATATTAGCCATTTTCTCTTTTTGAAGATTAGCAATGATTCTTCACCTAATAATAATATTACAACAGCCAAACCAAACATATTCATTAATCAAACCACACATTAACACTTTATCCTTTTCCCTTAACGCTGTTGAAAAAAGCCAATCAACAATTTTGGCTTCAAAGTCAATAAAGCAACCAATGGAAAAGAAAAGAAACAATCCCAACGAGTCTCATGCAAGGAAGCGAAACAAAGCAAGAGAGACAGAAAGTAAGTGGAGGACAAAGTAGAGGCTCATTGCCCAAAGCCATATTAACAACAAATCCTCAAAGTCAAATCCAACAATAGTTTGTCAAACTTTTATTCTTCCATCCACACTTTTTGACTATTCAACAAAAGAATTTTGTGAGGAAAAGAAAAACGACCAACAGTTAGAACATTATCTACCTGTTTTACTACTCCTTAACATACTCGAAAATGAACCACTTGAATTATTCATTCAACTATTAAAAGCTAGGAACCGAGAATGTAACAGCATTGAAGTTGGATTTTCAGCCTAAATGACCTGTTGCCTTTTTGTAACTATAGCACTTAGCCACAAAGAGATAGGCAAAGAAATTCAGCACGCTGAGAATGGCCAATAGCCAGAAGAAATAGTCAAGATGTCCCTTGTTTAAGTTATTCGGAATCCAGCCGAGCTTCCCGTGTCTTGTCGTCACTGTCGTCACGATTGTAACGAGCAATGTGCTTAAGTAATTCCCCAATCCAACGGTTGTGAGAGACAGGGCAGCCATCATGCTTCTCATTGCGTCGGGTGCTTGGTCGTAGAAAAACTCTAACTGCCCGATAAAAGTGAAAACTTCTGCACAACCAATGAGAAAATACTGTGGTACTTGCCAGAAAATCGACATGGGAATGTTCTCGACATCGTAGAGGTTGTTCTTCCTCACGTAGTCAAGTCTGAAAACTTCCAAGACACCTGCTGTAACCATGGAGAAAACAGAGATGACAAGTCCTATTCCCATCCGTTGTAGCTGCGTGAAGCCACGCTCATTGTTGGTGAACTTCCTCGCAAGTGGGACGATGAGTCTGTCGTATACGGGAGCCCAAAAGAGAACACTGAGGGTATCGAAGATGGAAAGGGAGGCTGATGGAATTTTGAAACTTGGCCCAATGTGCTGGTCCATTGTATTGCCTTGTAGAACAAACATGGTGCTCATTTGGCTATAGACTGCCGAAAAGACTATTCCACAGGCCCACACAGGCAACAACCTGATAATGCTCTTCAGCTCCTCAACTTGAGTCACTGTACAAAGTCTCCATGCGTTCGGTTGGCCCTTGATTCGATCAGTTTCAGTCTCTACAGAAGCTTTATCTAGGAACCTGAAAGATAAAGATAATGCAACACCAATTTGATAATATAAGAATCTGTCCATAATTGTTAAGGCTAGCATTGTGATGCCAATAAGCTTCTTCTAAGCATTCATCAGATAAGTCAATAGGAGAAAGTCAAACTTCAGTAACTATGTTGATGAATATACTTACTTTAACTTGTTCGTGTGCTCAAGCTTGCGACTTCCTTGAATTTTTGACTCGACATCATCAGCAGTCTCGTGAAGGAGAGACTTATCTTCTGGAACTTGTACCCCGTGTTTCCGACTGGCTGCGACTATAACTTGGAAAATTCTTGTTAGAGGACTTCCAGCAGGCTTTTGCAAACGGTACAACGAGCTACCAGAGAAGAAAAACACTACAGCGATGGCCATGGCTACTGCAGGAATTCCAAAGCCCCACCCCCAGCCTACATTCATTTGTATCCACACCAGAACTGAGGAGGCAATCATTGCACCCACGTTGATTGAAAAGTAAAACCAATTGAAGAAGGAGCTCTTCTTCTTCCTTTCGACTTCATCAGTTTCGTCGAATTGGTCAGCCCCGAACGACGAAACACAGGGCTTGATTCCCCCTGTCCCGAGGGCGATCAAGTAAAGTGCTATGAAGGTGACAGCAGTTTGACCTCCAGTTGGATGGCAACCAGTATTGTCACATGATGGCTTCAATCCAGGGACTGAAGAAGCCATCGTCAACAGTGTCATGCCCTGCAAAACCATACATCATAACATGGTATCACCACAATGCAGCCGCTAATTCATGCCAACGCAGTTCAAGTTTTCAAGCAATTTAAAGAAAAACTCGTTCCCTTTTCACCTCAGACTTCAAATTGGCAAGAAAAACTTACAAAGACATAGAAGATTGAGAAACTAGCAATGGTCCAATATCTTCCCAAGTAAGCATCAGCCAAGAAAGCTCCAATCAATGGCGTAAGGTAGCAGGTTCCTGACCAACTGGTAACACTATTTGAAGCAGCTACATTGTCCATGTGGAGACGTATTTGAAGATAGTTCACCAGATTGGTACTCATCCCATAATATGCCAACCTTTCACAGCATTCATTCCCTTTACAAGCATCATCGTTACAAATTTCAACATAGAACAATCAAAATTAAACGTTAAGAACAAAGCAAAACATACCAAGAATGAAGCGACAGGCCTTCCAATTTCCAGTCTTCTTCTTATTAGCAGGATTCTTATGAATATCAACGGTACCATCTTTTGTATATACATCATCTTCTGCCATTGTAAAGCTCCCTGAGCCTGTTAATTAAAACTAAACCTCAATTAGTAAAATTAGAGGCTAATAATCTCATCTATCCAAAGACTTATACACTTCTGTTTACCCTTTGAAGAGGGCAAGAAGAATCGAAAAGCACATACAACTTTTCAACTCTAATCGGGGTATATAATTAATAGTTTGAATTTGGTAAAAATAATAAAAAGGTACGGATCAACTTGCCCTTTTCCATGAATGAATTTAAAATTCAACACACTAATTTTTTAATCACTCCTAGGTTTGAGTGTCGCAATCAAATAAGTTAATAACACAAATAAAAGAGGGAATATCGAATCCTATCATACGCTTGAGAAGTCAAAACCAATATATAAAATCAATCACAAAGCAAACAGAATCAAGAATCAAGTGGTTTTCTGCACTAAAAAAATAAATAAATTATCAACTGGTTTCTCGAAGACCCAATGCGGGAAATTTTGTTCTAGAGGAAAAGAAACAAACCCCTCTTCAAACAATCGAAAATAAAAGAAGGGTTGAAGTTTGTGAAAATGTAGAAGCAAAAACCTTGAAGAAAAAGAGCAGTGAGGGATCAGAGCGATGGGTTGAAGAAGGTGAATGCGCGAGAAAAACTAGGACAGAGCAGCCCGCTTCTTTCTCGTCACAGCCAAACACTATTTATTTATATACATACAATGATACAAAACAACAAAGCCAGACGTGGCTTTGGTTGACTCATCGTCCTTCAATCCGTTTTATTGCGAAAACAACAAAAATTTCCCATTTTATTTGTTATTTATAAATAGGTTAAACTATACCCAATACTTTCCATTATGTCTTAAGACTTTAAAATATTTCATTTTTACCTTTGAATTTTAAAATTTATTCTAAAAAATACATTTGAAGAGTTTTTTTTTGTTGTAATAAGAAGAAAATTGACATGACGATCAATGTGTAAAAATTGAAAAGAATACGTGACATCATTTACAACATCATTCACGTAAATTGACGTGACAACTAATGTGTAAAAATTGATTATGTAAATGATTTTACTTATATCTTTTGAAATGAAATAAATGGCAACAAGAATCTTAATCTTTTATATTGTTGTAAATAATATCATGTACCACCTTCTAATTTTTACATATAAGCCATCACATCAATTTTCATCCTTTATTTTAACGGAAAATATGTTTGGGTTTTTTTAAAACAAATTTCAAAGTTCAAGGGTAAAAATGAAGGTCTCGTTTGATAACCATTTAGTTTTTGGTTTTTGAAAATTATACTTGTTTTCTCATCAATTCTCTATAATGAGTTTCATCTTTGTTAAGAAAACATTTGAATTCTTAGTCAAATTCCCAAAACAAAAACTTAGTTTTCAAAACTTGATTTGGTTTTTGAAAAGATAGGCAAAAAGTAGATAACAAAACAAAGAAACTCATAGGTGAAAGTAGTATTTATAGGCTTAATTTTCAAAAACCAAAAACCCAATTGTTATCAAATGGAGTCGAAACTTTTCAAAGTCTAAGGGCATAATTGAAACATACTCTAAAATTTATGAGTATTTTGTATAATCTAACCTTATAAATATAAGGCTAAATTATAAAAATTACCCCCTTTAACTTTGTCATTTGTTTTAAAAATATTAATATTCTTTCAAATGTTGCAATATTACCCTTGACATTTCATAAACATTTCAAAACTATCATTAGAATAGAAATATGTTAGAATGTTAGACAAAAAGTCGACAAGGTAGTGACCTAAAATGACGTGGCGGTGATTGGGACGCTTGCATGGATTAAGTCTGAAAAAGAACGACATTTTGCTATGTCGACTTTTGGTCAAACATTCTAATTGATTTTCTATTTCAATGGTAGTTTTGAAACGTTTATGAAATGTCAAGGGTAATATTACAACTTTTGAAAGAATATGGGTAGTTTTGAAACAAAAGACAAAGTACAAGAGTATTTTTTTTTTTTTTTTATAATTTAACCTAAATATAGTGTCTTTTCTTTGCAAAATAATAATGATGATAAAGCCTTTAGAAGTTAGGTCATATTTTATAATTCTCGATAAATTTTATGACATAGTGTATTTTTAAAAAGTTAATTTTTTTAGTTTAACAACATATAAGAGTGGAGAGATTCAAACCTCTAACCTAGGGCAAAAAGAGAAAAAATATGATCACATTCTAGAAAAAAAATTATGAAATAGTGCATAAAAGCTATTATTCTTTTTTAGTTCAACATCATAAGAAAGTGAGGATTCAAACTATTGATCTTTTGGTCAAATGCATATACCTTAACTAATGAAATTATGTTAATATGGCTTTAAATAATTAGTCATTACTTGCTAGTGTTTTTTCCCTCAAAATTTGAAATGGTCAGTGATATTAGAGTTTAAAAATTATTTGATCTAATATGAAAAATAAATATGAATTTGAAAATTTAATAGTAATCGAGTTTTAAAATAAAGAATATAGTTGTTTGTTGAAATTATCCATTTTAATTATATATATATATATTGTAAGTTAGAAAAACTAAAATGATAACAGAAGCGCGTGAAAGGTTTCAGAATATATTGTAAATTTTAAATAACTAACATCATTATATAAATAATTAATGTTATTAAAAATTAATTTTCATAACTAACTACTTAAAAGTAAAAGTAGTTGCGTGCAATGATTTATGAAAACTGGATGTTATGTCTAACCTTAAAATCATTTGTTAGAGAATCATAAATGATATCATCTCATCTACTCATAATCTATGCGAAAAAAGGGTTTCTTCTGACTTGAGATGCGTTTTTTTAGGGTCTATATCGAAATTATCTCTCATCTCATAACGCTAGAAAAATGTGGGAACACTTCTATCCTACTAATGCAAGTTCTCTTTCTTTGAGCAAAGAGAAATTGAATCCTAGTGACTATTGAGACTTCATTAAAAGGGAGTGGCCTAGAGAGGAGCTTGGGGGGATTCTGACGATTCTTAAGAGCTTATGGCATCAAAGAAACAACATCATGTTTAATGGGGCGCAAAGGTTTCAGTCAAGGATCTTGTTCGAGCGGTTGAAGTTGTTGTAGAGATGTTCTATGGGTGTTTGAGAGGTCCTCATAGCGAGGTGCCGACTCATCCTCGTCTTAACTCGAGTTCTATTCTAGAGAGTTGGACGATGTCAGGGATCGAAGTTTGGAAGCTAAAGGCTGATGCACCCTGGTCCAGCAAGCTCACACAGGGGAGGCATGGGTTGGGTGATTTGTGATACCGAAGGGCGGCCGCTACTGGATGGGTGCAGGTTCATTCTCCATAGTTGGCTCATCAAAATGCTTGAGGCGTTAGCCATCCTTGATGGCCTCAAGGAAGTTCTTTCTTGGGGGAAGGAAAGCTTGTCGCCAATGATAGTGGAGTTAGACTCGAAGAAATTAGTCATTAATCTTTTGAATGACTCTTCATCTGATTTGATTGAAGTTTATTTCTGTGTTGAAGATATCCCCTTCTTCTTAAGGATGTAGACTCTTTTATTTTGTGTAATATTCCTAGAAGGAGAAAAAAGCAACTCATGCCTTAGCTGCTTTGACATCTTCTTCATGGTGCTCTTTGGTCTAAAAAGATAATTTTCTAGCGGATATTCTGTCTCTCATCTTTGAAGGGAATCAATTGGTGTAGCTTGTTGTTTCGGATCTTTTCTTAATATATTCTGGCAATTTCAAAAAAAGAAAAAGTGGTTGCGTGAAGATAAGAAAAATAAATACTTCAATGTTTGTTATTAAATGTATCTTGCAAGATATGACTACTTCCACTACTCAAAGTAATCTATCATTTTTGAATTTCCATCGTCACCTTTTTTCTCGGCCACTAGCTACTTTGAATTAAAGAAGGATTGTTAATATGAAAATTATGCTATATGAAGGGTACCATACAAAGCATCACATGATTATATTTATACACCCATACAAAAAGTTAGTAAAGAAAACAAAAAAGCGTAAAAACTAAAGTGAGCATAATTCAGTGATAATTTACATGTACTTTTGACCAAGAGGTTAGAGATTCGAATTCCCCAACTCTCAAATGTCGTTGAACTTAAACAAAACAAAAAATAAAATAAAAATAAAAAATTCTTAAAATATTTAAAAATTGAAAATTTTAATTAGACATTATTGTTAGAAATCTCAAAGGTCATAAAGTTTTAATTTTCATTGAAAAATACCGGTACCTTTAGAATATATATGGAAAAATGGGAAATGAGTTGCATTGCATTGCATGAATTTTTTTTTCCTTGTTCTAACAATGTGAGAATTTGAACCCCTTACTTTTGGTCAATGATATAATCATATAATATCTTATCTAGTTTAACTATATATTTTTTTTTAGTTCAACAACATGTGGAGATAGGAAAATTTGAACATTTGATATCTTGATCGAGAATATATATCTTAACCGGTTAAATTATACTCAAGTTGATAGACTCAAACTTGAGTCTAGCTTGAATGGGCCGAGCTTTTTTTTTTTTTTTTTTTAAAGTAATATAGGCCGGGCTTTTTCAGTACACATGCATGAATGCATTTGTTGACTATTTATGCCATTAAATTTGTAGGCTATTGAATTTCTTTAGACAAAGCCTATATATTTAAACATTTATTACTAATTAAATAATTTTAAATGTTTTTTGGACAAATAATTTAGATATTTATTAGAATTGTTAATTGAACATAGACCTTATTCATTTATTTCCTTAATAGATGAATTTAGATATGTTTTTTTAACCATAATATTTAAATGAGCAATTTTTTTTTTAAATCTTTTGTTTTAACCATAAAAGAGAGAGAGAGAGAGAAATTGTAAGTAATGTCTACAAATAAATATTTATAATGAAAAAATGATAAAAATATTTCATATTTGGGAGTATGGCTACTAATTTTTTATGAAAGAGTGTGAATAAAAAAAAGTGCAAATCCTACCCCTGGTATATATTGTTATCTACGTACAACTCAATTCCACTGCAAGATTTTTTTTTTATTTAAAAAAAATCCCCCCAAGTATAAGAGTGATATTTCAAAATGCCTTAAAAAATCCCTAAAGTTATGAGACTGAATTTTAAAAAAGGAAAAAGATGAATAATTTATATATACATATCTAACCATATGCTTTTTGTTTGAGTGAAGACAAAAGAACGAAAAAAAAAGGTGAACGTAATCGGAAAAACACACCTTTCAGTGTCCTTCCAGTGAACGGGAAAAATCTTGGTTGAAGAATACAAGACTTAGAGAGGGACTACAGGCTTTGGTACCTTTTACACCATGGGATCCCAATGCGAGAGGAAGCAGTGAGTAAACGGGAATGCAAAAGAAGGAGTTCGGGTACTTACCTCACCGTCGATTGTTAATACATCGAAGGAGAATCAACGAGATGAAGAATTACAACGAATTGAGAGTAGGGCTATGTGCATGCGGTTTTTGAGTATTCAAATTCGTTCTTCAAATAGAAAGATGAGGAGGTTTTAAGTGGAGCATTAATGGCGTACTCAAGTGAATAATTATATCTATTTACCTTCTCTAATGGCGCATGTGGGTGGGGATTAATTTTTTCAGTTTATTCTTGCACATTGAGTTGGTATTTACGCATCTTTCTACTCATTTATTACGTTAAAAAAATAGAGATGTATGTTCCAGTATATATACTAAGTTGGAGAAAGGTAAAGGGGTTTTTAGTGGCGTCAGGTCAATAATTACACTTATTTGCCTTCTCTAATGGTGTATGTGGGTGGGGATTGATTTTTTTTCATTTATTCTGGCACGCTAGGTGGGTATTTACGCATATTTCTACTCATTTATTATTTTAAAAAAACAGAAATGTATGCTCTAGTATATACACTAAGTTGGAGAAAGGTGAGAGAGTTAGCATTAATGGCATCAAGTGAATAATTATACATATTTACCTTCTCTAATGGTGCATGTGGGTGGGGATTAATTTTTTCCGTTTATTCTTGCACGTTAGGTGGGTATTTATGCATATTGCTACTCATTTATTACGTTAAAAACAGAGAGATGCATGCTCCAATATATACATTAAGTTGGAGAAAGATGAGGGGTTGTAGGTAGAGCATTAATGGCGTCAGGTGAACAATTATTATATATCTTATCTTAATTCAAGATTTTTTTTCAAATTTTCAATCCATATATTTTATTCATGGTTGTTACGTTTCTTTATGTAACATCCATCTCTCTAATTCTTAGATTTTTTTTTTTCAAATTTTCAATTCCTAGATTTAATTATTTCAAAAAATCCAATATAGAATAAACTTATAAATATCCAACAGGGTATTTTCGTCCCAATGCAATTAGTAGATTTTAGTTATATTTAAAAATTAAAACTTATTTGGACATTTTTCAAGTTGTGTGGGTTAAATTTAGACATTCTTCTGGTTGCTCCCCAAAAAAATCGTAATATTTAATTTGGAAATTTTAATTTGATTTTATTATTAGAAACTTGAAAGGTCAAATGGCAAACAGATTGCAGTGCATGTATAAATCCATTTGTTGACTTATGTTATCAAAACTTCTTAGGCTATTAAATTTTTTGTTAAATTACAAGTTTAGTCTATAAATTTTTGCGTTTTGAGTATGTGTTTATTTGGTCTCTAAGCAAGTGTCTAATAAGTCTTTGAACTTTCAACTCTATGTCTAATAGATCCCTACACTTTAGAAATGTCTAATAGACCTCCAAACTGTCAATTTTGTATCTGATATATTAGAAAATTTTAAAAATAAACTAGTTTATTAGATATAAAATTAAATTTTATGTCTAATAAAACCTTAAACTTTCAATTTTGTGTTAGAATGTCTGTGAATTTTGAAAAACGTCAAATAAGTCAAAGACCTATTAGACACAAAATTAAAATTTAAGGACCTATTGGATAAGAAATTGAAAGTTTAAAGAACTATTAGACACTTTTTAAAGTTCATGGACTAAATAGACACGAACTAGAAAGTTTAGAGACTAAACTTGTAATTTAACATAAATTTTGTTAAGGCAAAACCTATATATTTAAATATTTTTTTAATAATTAAATATTTAGATTTTTTTGAGTAAAAACAATTTAGATATTTATTGAAATTGTTAATCGAACATAGCAAAAAAATAATTCATTAAATCATTGTTTTTTTTCTTTACAAAAATAAAAAAAAACTTTTTAAAATTAGATGAACAACACAATTTTATTATTATTTTATTAAGTTAAAGAGCAAAATAAGTATATACTAAAAGTGGAGGGCAAAACAGGTATGCAAACTTTTTTCCCTGGGTCTATTTAGTCTTTATATTTTAATTTTCTTAATAGGTTCGTAAATATTTTAAGTTGAAGTTATTTAATTTTTATACTTTCAAAATAATTTAAGAGTCTTTATTATTGACTCTTAAAGGCTTAAGCTAATAACCACCTTATCTGATCAATTAGATAAAATTCTATTCGAAATTGAATGCTTAATATAAAATTCTCTTAGACAAAATTAAAAATTTAACAATCCAATAGAGACTTTTTAAAGTACAAAACTAAATAAATATAAAATTAAGAATCATGTATCTATTAACAACTTTTTAAAGCAAAGGGCTAAAAATTCTAAAAGTACCTTCTCAGAAGAAGGAAAAAAAAAACAAAAGTTTAGAGAGAAACCCTTGATAAATTTTTATAAATTAAAAAATAATTTTCTGTAAATATAATATACTGTTTTTTTTTTTAATAATTCCGTAAATTATCAGAAAATGGATTTGCTCTTTACGGCAATACAGCTGGTCATATGCATTTCTATTTTACACATATGCATTATTTTCTGGTGCACCATTCCTAAATTTATTTTTTATTTTTTATTTTTTCCCTTAAATCTTACGAAATCTGTAAAAGGTATTTGAAATTTGGAAAACTCTCGCCATACCCAGAAAAATCAAGGGATATCTTCCTTATTATCTGGTTTATCAATAATATATATATATATATATATATATATATAAACTTTTGTTTTTTCTAAAACTGAATGCATAAAAATCCAAAACCAGTTCCATCTTCGAGACACATATAATTGAAAAGCATTACTTTTTATGTACAATTTTAAGTTCACAAGATTGTCAATATTGGATGAAGACGTAAAGTATTTTTCAGTTCATACTTCATACTGGTGTAAAAAGATGCTTTTTTTTTTGGTAAAAATAATAATAATAATAATTATTACAAATTAGACAGGGGTGAATTAGATAATTATTACCTAAATAATCTATAAGAAGAGTTTGAAATTCAAAAAGAATTAATGATGAAATTGATAGTCAAGGTTAAATTTGTAACTTCCCAGATGCTATCACCCAAAAAAAGAGAAAAAAAATGTTATCACTTATCACCATTCTTCTGTCCCATTAAACGGAGCGTTTACTAGAAACTTGGTGTCGGGCCTTCGATTTGAAGACCATTAGAAGCCCATCTGTTTTGTTTTGATATTTAATCTTATGATTTGATTTTTTTTTTTATTTATAAATATTTTGTGTTCAGTTTCTTTCAACTGTGTTCCTGTAATCTTAAAAATTTTAATTTCATCCTCGTGGTTTAGTCATATCTCACAAATTATCTCTACAATTTAAGAGTGGATGTGGAATGTATTGAGGTTTATGTTTGGGAGGAAAAAAAAAAAACAAAAGAAAAGTGGTCGAATTTTTACTTGAATCAAAGATGATTTAAGAACACCTTGTGACGTTCATAAATATTGAATTAAACTTCTAATCTATATAGACCAAATTAAAATTGAATCCATATCGTTAAGTCTCCGTTTGATAATCATTTGATTTTTTATTTTTTGTTTTTAAAAATTAAGCCTATAAATATTCCTTTTACCCATGACTTTCTTTATTTTGTTATTTACTTTTTACACGTGTTTTCAAAAACCAAGTAAAATTTTGAAAACTTAAAAAAATAAAAATAAAAATAAAAACAAAAACTTGTGTTTTATTTTTAGAATTTGGTTAAGAATCCTAAACTTTTCTTAAGAAAGATGAAACAAGTACAATTTTTAAAAACTAAAAATAAAAAAATAAATAATTACCAAACGGAGCATAAATGATGTAAACAAAATTACAACTGGTCCTAAATAAATAATAAGAAGGGAAGAAGGTGAGAAAAGTGAGTTTTGTTTGGGAGTTGATGATTGGAGAAGAGGCCGTATTTGTAAGCAAAATGATAAGATGGAAAAGAGTCAAAACCGTTGTTAGGCTAAAAAACTCCACTTTTCTTGGTGAGTTTTAATGCAAATTCTAAGCTATTGAGTTCAATCCCTTTGAAACATTAACACAAAAACAAATCCGTATTTCCTTTTCCTCAACTCATTCCCTTTTTTCTCTCTCTCAAGTTAAGTTTTAAGTAACCAATATACATATTGTACTTCCTCAAAAAGTGTAAACCAAGAAACATTCTCAAGAAAGTTTAATGACCAATATAAATAATGTTAAATTACTAGTTTAGTCCCTAAACTTTTAGTTTATGCATGTATATTTAGCCTCTAAATTTTCAAAGGTATCGAATAAGTCCTTGAAATTTTAAAATTGTGTCCATTTGGTCCATAAGCTTTAAAAAGGATCTAATAGGTCATTAAACTTTCAATTTTGTATCCAATAGTACTTGAATTTTGAATTTTATCGATGTTTTTTAAAATTCACGAACTTATAAGATACAAAATTGAAAGTTTGTGGTTCTATTAGAAATAAAATTCAATTTTATATCTAATAAATCAATTATTTTAAAAAAATATTGCATATGTCAGGAATCCATTAGACACAAAATTGAAAGTTCATGGACATATTATAAAGTTTTAAAGTTCAGAGATCTATTAGATATAAAATTAAAAGTTCAGAAAATACTTTTTAAAGTTCAAGGACCAAATAAATACAAATCTAAAAGTTCATGAACTAAACTTGTAATTTAACGTATAAATAATAAAGAGTTGCAACATAATAAGTCCAAGTCATGATAGACACTTCCTTAGCATTTAATATCTTACAAGTTACCTTAGCAACAAAATATAGTAGGGTTAGACAGTTGTATCGTGAGAATAATCAGGTATGCACAAGTTGGCTCAGACACTCACATATATTTCTTTAAAAGAAATTAGTTTAGACCAGTGTATTAGAAATAACAATAAAATAAAACATGCATGGTTGTGTTTGAAGTATATGATTGAAGTTTCCTTGCAGAATCAGCCAAGCCAGTGAGTGATTAAGACCCATTTCCAAACCACTTCTGGTAAATAACTGATTTAAAAGCTAATAAAAGACCAGAAGGAGATTTGAAGAGGAGGGCAGTTGAATTGACTGACCCACTTTTTGAATTCTGTCTTTGCTTTTAAATTAATTGAAAGGAAATGCTTCTACTTCTGCTTCTGCTTTTGCTAGAAACACCACCACCACCTGAAAGCCATTTCTTACCTATTTGCCAATTGGATCCATATCCATTATTCACTTCCCCAACCATTCGTCTTAATCCTTAAAAGATCCACTCAAGATTTTATCCATTTGTTTGGATATTTTTTTTTTGTCATTTTTTTAAAATCAAGTAGTTTGATATCGATATTTAAAGATAATTTTATATCTAGATCATTTTTATAAACTTAAAATGGAAGGAAAATCCGGTTTGAAAATTGCAAAGAAAGTCAAATGTTTTATTATGAATTTAATAGATTTTGATAGTGATATAAAATCAAACATTTAAGATTCGCTTTTTGAAAGCAAACAACAATTATTTTCTAATTTTTTTTTTGTTAGTTCCAAACTTCCACTCTGTTTTTGCATATTTAACCCATTTTATTAAGATTATTTGGGGATTCAATTTAATTTATATGAACTTAGAAGGATAATTTTAGGTTAAAATATCATTATGATCCATGTACTTGGGCTTCATTATATTTTAGTCTCGATAGTTTCAAATATCCAAATTTGACTCATGTACTTTCAATAAATCTTAAAATTAGTCTCTATTGTTAGTTTGAAGTTAATTTTTATTGAAATTGGTTAAATAGTAATAATAATTTTTATGTAAGAAAAGATACAATGTGAACATATTCCCAAAATTTATTGAAGAAAAACTAATAGAAACTATTTTTTTAAAAGAAAAGTTAACAATAAACTAATAGTAGAGACCAATTTTAAACTTTATTGGAAGTATATGGACTAAATTTGAACATTTGAAAATACCTTAACTAAAATAGAATGAAACCTAAAGTAGAATGACCAAAATGGTATTTTAACCGTAATTTTAACATTCCCCTCCAAGTTGTGTTGGCCTTAAAACAAATATCAATCATTCCTTTACATTGATTATTCTCTATATATTTAGTCGTAAAAAATTTTGAAAATGGGAATCAACACAAAAACTTTTTTACAAAATAACTTCAAAGGAAGTTAGACAAACCCCATCATAATTAGCCAATAGAAAAACAAACCTTTTCCATTAAAGATTAATAAAGCATATCAATCTAAAATAGGATATACTTAGCTGCATACCGGTATATAGGAATCTTCATGTTCCTACTATTCAATTGTTGACAACAAAGAGAGAAAACACAGCTAGGAGAGAGAAAGGTGGAAAACATTTTATCTCTCCTTGTTGTCAACAATTGAATGCAAGCTGCATGTCGATGTGCAACCAAATATTATCATTTAAAATATTAGAAAGAAGCTTCATAATAATGGAAAGAGAAAAAAGGAAAAAAATAATTACATGAAAGAGGCTAAAGATGAACCTTTAATTATATGGAGAGGAATATTAAAAGGTCTCAATTATTAGTTATCATAGAAAGAAATATACAACTCAAAATAGTTGGAGAAAATAAATAAAAAAAATAATAGTTAAAAAGAGAAACTTTATGTAACATGTAAGATATATAAAAGCAAACGGTGGCTAGTATCTGATTGTGGTTTGATCTGAAAATCCTTTTGTATGAAGACTTGTTGTTTTAACTAGTCACCTAACTGACAAAAAAAACGACATGGCAACAACACACAGCTTCTAATTCTTTCCATTAAACCCATCTGGTTTTTTTTTTTTTTGTCTCTCTCTTTATAAGGCTGAGTTGCATGGCCATCGTTCTCATCAAAATCATCTTCTTCATTTGTTACAGATCGAAATAACACAGAAAGGAGAAAGATTCATGGAGTCTTGGAGGCTTCGAGGTTTTGTTGTCTTCGCATTTTGCTGCCTTCTTCCTGCTTTCGCTGAGTCCACAGTTCGCCATTACAAGTTCAATGTAAGCTTTTTTTTTTAGCTGTAAATATTTTTAGTGTTGGATAAAAGTGTTTTTTTTTTTTTTTTTCCTGATGGAAAATGGGAATGTGCTTGCTTACAGATATGTGGGGTTTTTTTTCCTTGATTTTTCTTGTGTGCTTTTTATTTTTTGAATTTGTTAATAGATTATTTTAATTTTATTGGAACCAATTATATGTAATTATTATCTTATGTCATGTTTTTTAAAATAATAAATAATACTCAAAATATCTCATAGTAAGAGGAATTGTTTGAGTAGTTGAAACATTCCAAATTTTTGGTCAAATAATCTTTTCGGTACTTTGACCTTCTAAGAAAAGTTTGCAAGTTTGGAACTAAGAGCATGTTTAGGAGTAATTTCGAAATTGTTAAAATTACTTTTGTCATATTTAAAATCACTTCAAAACATGCATTTAATCATTCAAAATCAACTAAATATTTGATTGTACACTTTTAAATGTGATTTCATACCATCAAAATTAATTTTGAATAATTAAAAACATATTTCAAAATAATTTTGGGCATGTTTGAGAGTGATTTTAAAATAGTTAAAATCACTTTTGTGGTATTCAAAATCACTTCAAAACATGCTTTGAATTATTTAAAAATTAGTTTTTATTGTTTGAAAATAGCGTTTAGAAGTACAAACATTAAGTTGATTTTGAATAATTAAAAGCATATTTTGGAATAATTTTGAACATGATAAAAGTGATTTTAACCATTTGAAAATTACTCTCAAATATGTCTTTGAATACGACAAAAAGTGATTTTAACAATTTCAAAATTACTCTCAAACATGCCCTAAAAATGTCTAAAAAATCACTTTTCTCTCTTTAAAATTTTCATCCGTATAACATGTATTTATTTATTTTCCTCTTCAAACATATCTCTCACCAAAATGAAACTTGTATAGATGGAGAATAGTAAAAATTTCAAAGAGGAAAATTCAAATAGGGAAAATTTTCAGAGAGATGGAAAAAGTATTATTTTTCTCTATAATCTTTTTCTCTTTCTCTAACTATTCTCTTTCTAACAAATATCTCAATCTCGAACTCTCTCTCTAAATCTTTAATCCATCTCTAAAAAATTTCTCCCTCTAAACTTTTACTCCCCAGCCCCAACATATTTCTCTATCTACTTTGTAGGAGAAACAAAACAAAAAATAATTATTAAACGGGTTTGATTTTATGTTTTTTGACAAAAAGAAAAAACAAAGGGTTACCAATGTGCCATTGACATTGGTTCGCCAAGTGGGTAATGGGCTTTCTTTTCCTTTAGAAAGAGAGCTTTTGAATGACCTATTTCTGTTGTGGGTGGGCCTCCTCCATTGTTGGTTTGATTTGATTTTGATGAGTGATATTGAGCCATTTTGGGTGGCAGGTGGTGTTGAGGAAGGTAACCAGACTTTGCTCAAGCAAGCCCATTGTCACCGTTAATGGACTGTTCCCTGGACCAACCCTTTATGCTAGAGAAGATGATACTGTGCTCATCAAAGTCGTCAACCATGTCAAATATAACCTTTCCATTCACTGGTAAATTCCCACAAAATCATATTCTCTGTAATGTAATGGAGTTAGAAAACTCACAATCTTATAAATACAATGTTGGTGGTAGGCATGGAATCAGGCAACTCCGAACAGGCTGGGCTGATGGACCAGCATACATTACACAATGTCCGATTCAACCGGGGCAAAGCTATGTGTACAACTTCACCATCACCGGCCAAAGAGGCACGCTCTTCTGGCATGCTCACATTCTCTGGCTCAGAGCCACCGTTCACGGTGCCCTCGTCATCTTGCCGAAGCTTGGCGTGCCTTATCCATTCCCTACACCCCACAAAGAAACTGTCTTTGTGCTTGGTATGAGCCCCAAAAGTTCACTAATACTCCTTTCCATCCTTTCTTTCCCCTTTAGAAAGTGGAGATTTTGACTTGCTTTTGTGAATGAATGGTCATTTAAATTGTATAGCTGAGTGGTGGAAATCAGACACAGAAGCTGTGATCAACGAAGCTCTCAAGTCAGGATTAGCACCAAATGTCTCTGATGCTCACACCATCAATGGCCTTTCAGGATCCATACCAAATTGCGCTTCACAAAGTAATTCAATCAAGAAACTAACCTAATTTGAACTGTTCTGATATGGGTCGTCTAATGTTCTTCTTTTTGGTAATCAGGGGGATTCACATTGCCTGTTCAAAAAGGGAAGACCTATTTACTACGCATAATCAACGCTGCACTGAATGAAGAACTGTTTTTCAAAGTCGCTGGCCACAAGTTAACAGTTGTAGAAGTCGATGCCACATATGTCAAACCATTCAAAACAGACACAGTTCTAGTTGCTCCCGGCCAGACCACCAACGTCCTCTTAACCGCCGGTCGAAACTCCGGCAAATACATGGTGGCCGTCTCTCCATTCATGGACGCTCCCATTGCCGTCGATAACAAGACTGCCACCGCCACCGTGCACTACACCGGCACATTGGCCACATCCCTCACAACAAGCACCAACCCCCCTCCCCAAAACGCTACACAAATTGCTAACACCTTCACAAACTCCCTCAGAAGCTTGAACTCCAAAAAGTACCCTGCCAATGTCCCATTGACAATCGACCACCATCTCTTCTTCACCGTAGGGCTTGGAATCAACCCATGTCCAACTTGCAAGGCCGCCAATGGAAGCAGAGTAGTAGCCAGTATAAACAATGTCACTTTTGCAATGCCCACAACCGCTCTTCTACAAGCACATTTCTTCAAAACCAAAGGCGTTTTCACCACAGATTTTCCAGGAAACCCCCTTCACAAATTCAACTACACAGGACCAGGACCTAAAAATTTGCAGACTACAAGTGGAACTAAGCTCTACAAATTAAAATACAACTCCACAGTGGAATTAGTTCTACAAGATACAGGAATCATAACCCCAGAAAACCATCCCATTCATCTCCACGGATTCAATTTCTTCGTAGTCGGAAGAGGAATCGGCAATTTCAACCCTAAAACCGACCCTAAGAAATTCAATCTCGTGGATCCCGTCGAAAGGAACACAATCGGAGTTCCATCCGGTGGATGGACGGCTATCAGGTTTCGTGCGGACAATCCAGGTAAAAAAAAAAGTCGAATCCTCTTTCGATTTCTTTGTTCAAATCTTAAACTATTGAAATGAATTTCAACGATTGAATTGAAAAGGAAACTGAAATTGAAGGATTTTGATTTCATTTCACCTTGTAGGAGTTTGGTTTATGCATTGCCATTTGGAAATTCATACAACTTGGGGATTGAAGATGGCTTTCTTGGTGGAGAATGGCAAAGGCCCCAAACAGTCGCTTCTACCGCCGCCGAGCGACATCCCGAAATGTTAATACAGAGGAATAACAATAAAGAAATCGAAATTTTGTTTTATACACATGATTTATAAATTGAGGCTTTTATACTATACTATCTACTGCATGGAAATAAATCCATATCATGGTTGTATCAAAATTTTCAGCAACATGTTTCTTTATTTTATTAATGGGTTTTTTTTTTCCATTTTCTTTTGCATTGTTATATAATTGTTTATTTGAGAAAGTAATCCAATTATATTATTAATCATTCTATCCAATTTCTTCTTTTGTTTTTTGGAGTAAATTTTCAATTAAGTCTCTATGTTATGAGCTCAGTTTTAATTAGGTTTTAAATTGGTCCCTTCCTGTAGTTTAAAAAGGTTTAGTTTATTTCTTATGCTTTAATCATGTCTAAATTGTCTTTATTTTTACCGGTTTGAAACTTACTAATATTTTCTTATCTTTTTACTTGATCCTAAACTTTAATATAATTAGCCAAATAAAAAAAAAATCAACTTGTTGCTATTTAAATTTTCTAAAAATGTCACTTATCACCCATACGGTAATGATATGGATTACTTTTGAAAAATAACTAAATTTTAAGAATGAAATTGAAACTTCTAAAATTTGAGTGACTACATTGAAATTATGCCCAAATCAAGAGGGCCAAATTTGTTATTTAATCTAATTTTAAAACTAGAAATTAACATATTTTTATAGACACACCATCACTCACTTGTATACTTCTACAAACGTATCATATTATGTGATCCTATAAATATGTCATGTAAATGTGTGACTATAAATGTGATGATATATTTTCATTTTTGTATTTTCTTTAAGCAGAATTGTAATTAATTGGTAGCAAAAAATATTAGGATATTTGCAAATCTAGCAATGGTTTTTGAGATTTGTAAATATAGTAAAAAAATTTAAATTTGATTTCCTTTTTTTATTATTTAAATTTTATCCTTATTGGTATATCAATAGGTATATCAGTTATCTGATATACCAAATTTTACCTCAAATAAATACAATGATGTACTTGATATATATATATATATATATATATATATATATATATATATATATATATATATATATATATATATATGATTTGATATATTTTTGATATACTTAATTATGAGTGTTGATATACCAATGATATATCTGATATATTACTTCTTTTTATGTCTCTTTATTGTGTTCACTCTCTCTTATTAAATTGTGTTATGTTATATATGGATTTTAAATGAAATTTTTGTCTTTTATAACCTAAATGTTTATCTTCTATACCTTATATGAATTTTGATATACCATTATTATACCCCATTTGTTATATTACTCAATGAATTAATAACATTGATATACCAACGATATACCTTATATATCAATGATATATCTAATATATATACCTGATTTGATATACCATTGATATATCTAATTTGATATACCATTAAAGTACATCAATATACTGATATACTAATGATATACTTGAAATGCATTTTGAATGAGTACTGATACTATTGAAATACCAATGTTATATTTTAAATGAATTTTGAATGAGTGTTGATAAACTATTGATATACTAATCATATACTTGAAAATGCAATTTTGAATAAGTGTTGATATACTACTGATATACTTGAAATTCATTTTGAGTGATTACTGATATATTATTGATATACCAATGTTATCGTGAAATGAATTTTGAAGGAGTGCTAATATACTACTAATACACCAATGTTATACGTTAAATTATATTTAGAATGAGTGTTGGTATACTACTGATACATTAATGATATACTTGAAATCATGATTTTTTAATGAGTAATGATATACTATTAAAAGACTAATGTTATATTTTAAATGAATTTTGAATGAGTGTTGATAAACTATTTTTAATGAGTGTTGGTATACTACTGATACACCAATGTTATATTTGAAATGAATTTTGAATGAATGATAATATACTACTGATACGCCAATGTTATACTTTAAATTATATTTAGAATGAGTGTTGGTATACTATCGATACACTAATGATATACTTGAAATCATGATTTTTTAATGAGTAATGATATACTATTAAAACACTAATGTCATATTTTAAATGAATTTTGAATGAGTGCTGATAAACTATTTTTAATGAGTGTTGGTATACTACTGATACACCAATGTTATATTTGAAATGAATTTTGAATAAATGATAATATACTACTGATACACCAATGTTATACTTTAAATTATATTTAGAATGAGTGTTGGTATACTACCGATACACTAATGATATACTTGAAATCATGATTTTTTAATGAGTAATGATATACTATTAAAACACTAATGTCATATTTTAAATGAATTTTGAATGAGTGTTGATAAACTATTTTTAATGAGTGTTGGTATACTACTGATATACCAATGTTATATTTGAAATGAATTTTGAATAAATGATAATATACTACTGATACACCAATGTTATACTTTAAATTATATTTAGAATGAGTGTTGGTATACTACCGATACACTAATGATATACTTGAAATCATGATTTTTTAATGAGTAATGATATACTATTAAAACACTAATGTCATATTTTAAATGAATTTTGAATGAGTGCTGATAAACTATTTTTAATGAGTGTTGGTATACTATTGATACATTAATGATATACTTGAAATACATATTGAATGATTACTAATATACTATTGAAACACCAATGTTATACTTCAAATGAATTTTGAATGAGTGTTGATAAACTATCGATACATCAATGCTTGAAATTGCATGTTCAACAAGTGTTGATATACTACTGATATACCAATGAGGTATGCTTGAAATGTATTTTTGAATGAATAATGATGTACTATTGATAAATTAATGTTATACTTGAAATGAATTTTAAATGAGTGTTGATATACTACTAATACACCAATGTTATTATTGAAATTACATTTAGAATGAGTGTGACAGGAATGAACTATTCACCCTGCAACAGAAGACTATGGTTTCTTAAATAATCAAGAAATCGAGTTGGGATAAGCTTTTGGTAGCATTTGAAGGTGATTTAGACATGTTAGTTCACTTTAAACATGTTTTTTTGTTACTTAGGCACTAAATATGCATTCTAGTCATGTCTGAGCTTTGTCCATTCACCAACTGTGAAGGCTTCCTTTGTTTTCGAGGTCTTCCCACAACACTCTAATTAAAATGGTTACCGACAGGACGAATTGAACCATTGTAAGTTGATTACAATGTACTAGCAAAATAATGTTTCGAAACAAATTAATTGGAATTCAAATTAAGTCCATGATCACAAGTGCACGAGCACATATATTGACTGGTAAATTTGGTATATTAGTGGTATAACTTGGCATATCAATTGTATAACTGATATACATATTGATAGTTGATACACAAATGAAGGTAAAATTGAAATAATAATAAAACAGAAATTAAATTTAAATTTTTCTTGCTATATTTGCAAATTTTAAAAATCATTGTTAGATTTGTAAATATGTTATGGGGTGTTTGGTTCTCTGTTTTGGAAGTGGGGAGTATGAATTTGTTTAAACAAACTCATGTTTGGTTAGCAGTTTTGTTAACTCAGGTTTGCTACAGTACATACTATTTTACCCCCTAGGTTTGCTACAGTACTTTATTCATACTCCCCAAGTTTGCTACAATACATGTTTTGTCTTTAATTATGCTTTTAAAATGCATTAGATTTTTAATACAAATAATTAATTAATGATAACTTTATAATAAATAAATTTAGTTCAAATTTCAAATAGTAATAGTTAATTCATAAACTGATATGTCGGCTTTGTTATACTTCATGTTTTAGAGCAATTATAATGATAAATTTATAAGAAGGAATTTCTTTGTATTTTGTTCCTACATTGATAGAAAAAAACAATTACAAAACTAACTAAATATTTGTTTTACAAAATAATTATTCAAAAAGTGTTCAGATTAGCAATAATATTAAAAAATAAATTAAAAAGTGTTCATAATTTATAAGAAACTTATTGTTATATTTTAAAATTTTTATTAACATATAAATTATAATAAAAATTATTTTATTATAAATTCCAAACCATACACGTTATATAAACCTAAATTTAATACGTCAATTTCCATTTGATAAAAAAAAAATCAATTTCTCTAAATCCACAACTTTCCTAAACTCCTTTTCTTGTGAAAATGTAAAAATCATGTTATCATAGTCAATTGAAGACATAATATTTGTAAAATTAATTAATTAAACTATTTTGGTTAGTGTATCTTGAAGTTAATAGCTTTTAAAATAATATTATTTAAACTATTTTAACTTTATAACCTTATGTATTAGTTAATATAGAAAGTGAAGTTCAATAGTAATTTTGATAATAAGTAGTAAATAATTTTTCTTAGCACAACAAGTTATAAATCATTAAATAAACAATTGATAACATTTTCTTATGGTTAATTTTATGTTGGATATATTTGCATAAAAAATATATTTGTTCACACTTTGGTAAATAGTCTGAAATATTTTCATGAACAATTAAATATTTATTCTATAAAATAATTATTGGAAGAAAATTGAGTGGACAAATGTATTAAAAATATTTTATTTATTATTAAAATATTACTCTCTAATTTCATCATAAAAGTTACATTTTATATATAATTTAATATATAGTTTTTATTACTTTAATTAAATAATTTCTATTATTTATACAAATTTTAAATGTACCAACCAAATATACTTTTAATAAACTCAGGTTTAACAAATTAGAATTCAAACACATACTTAACAAACCAAAACTTGCACCATCCAAACACTAGTTTAACAAACTCAGATTTAACAAACTTATTTTCTATACTATCCAAACACAGACTTAACAAACTTAGACTTAACAATTCCAGGCTTAATAAACTCAGGCTTAACACACCATCCAAACCTGCAAACCAAACGACTCCTTAATGTTTTTTTTTGCTATTCTTGCAACTGCTCCTTTCTTTAATTCAATATATAGCATATGGGAGTAAAAAATCTAACCTTTAAACTTTTGTTCGGAAATATGATGCCAAGTTGACTTCATTTTTTAATTATTTCTTCTAATATTTTCTGTTTGAATTATATGTATAGAAAAAATATCTCCAAAGTTCAAACCCACCGTACCAACTAATTATTATATAATTTTTTATGTTAATCCCATGTTGCAAAACAGGTGAGATAAATATTTCTTAATCCCATGTTTCAAAAAAAAAAATTAACAAAAAATAATTGTGCGATTTGTCCGTACAACAGGGCAGGGACAGGTGTCAAAACTGAGAAAGGTCAAAGCAAAATTAGAAATGAAAAATGAAAAATAAAAAAAAAAGGAAAAAAGGAATTAATTAGAATAAATATGGTACTATCATAAGCAGTTGTAATTGTTGGGTTGTTATTTCTGGTGATGACACAGACCTTGAAATAATCCTGATTTTGTGGTCTTCTTTTCACTTCAATTCTCTTTACGACGACGCTTTTGTAAACTACTTGTCTTTTTTTGGAGTGAAGACTTTGGAGTTTGGACCTATGTATTTGAATTTTGGAAAAAATATCTTTTTGGTCCCTGAATTTTTAATCATAGGCGCGTTTGATTCATGAGTTTTGAAAATAGAAAATTTTAATCATTGAGTTTAAGAAAAATACATTTTTGGTCCCTGAATTTTGAAAATAAACCTTTTTAGTTCTTGAATTTTGAGAAATAGGTTTAAAAGGTCTATCGTATTATTTTTTTTAATTTTTTTTATATAAAATCAATATTCTTTATTAATTTTTAATATTAAATCTTTCTTCCCTCTCTACCACATTCTCTCTCTCATCTCTCCTCTATCTCTACCCCATTCTCTCTCATCTCTCCTCATTTCACCTTCCTACCCTCTTCTTCGAGAAATTATTTGGTGAGGCCGCCACAATGTGGCTGGCAGTTTTTCACCGTTGGATGTGGAGAGAGAAGTATCTCGAATTTATATCCAATGGGTATTAGAGAATATGAAAATTATTAAATCCACATCCAACGGTCATTATGAAGCAGCCACATTGTGGCGGCATCATTGAATAATTTGTCCTCTTCTTCGTCTCTTCCCCTTCTCTCCACCATCTCCTTCTTCCTCTCCCCTCCTCCTCTCAATATGTTGCAGCGACAGTAGCGGTGGCTTTGATTTTGGAGTAGCCATCGGCCATTTTTTGGTCTTTTGAGTTTGGGAATTGAAGAAAGATTATGGTAGAAAATGATAAGAAATCTTGGAGATTTATGAAGATTCATGGTGAAAAAAATCATTTATTTTTTTTATGAATATTGATTGATATATTGAGAGAAAGGGGAGAGGAAGAAAAAGATGAAAAAAACGGGAGGAAGGTGGAAGGAGGAGAGAGGAGAGAGAATGGGGTAGAGATGGAGGAGAGATGAGAGAGAGAATGGGGTAGAGAGCGAAGATTGATTTTTTTTTAATTTAAAAAATCGTTAATATTAAAAATTAATAAAGAATATTAATTTTATATAAAAAAAAATTTAAAAATAATACAAGCGACCTTTTAAACCTATTTCTCAAAACTCATGGCTAAAAAGGTTTATTTCCAAAACTCAGAAACTAAAAAGGTATTTTTCCCTAAACTCAGGGACTAAAAAGGTCCATTTTGAAAATTCGGGGACTAAATGCACCTATTGTTGAAAACTCATGGACTAAAAAAGTATTTTTTCCTTGAATTTTCTAACCAAATTCATATTCAATAAGTAGATTTTTTTTAATGAGTTTAGCATTAATTCATTTTTCAACACGAGGAAAAAAAGAAAAGGAAAGAAAGAGAGAAATCATGCCTATAACAGTACTTGCTAATTACTAGCTGTGTTTCTAAATAACTAATGTTGCTACTTACTCTCAAACAAGTTTTCCTTTTTCAAAATCATCTATCTAAGCCTCTATATGAAATTGATTTTACAAGTGTTAAAAAATGATTTTGAGTTAGTCACATATAAGATTTATGACATTTTGAGGTAGACTTATCTTGTTAGGTTGTAGGTCAACTCATTTCACTGGTGTTTGAGATCCTCTAATGACGTCAATTGTCACTCGCGCAATTATACAAAAACAACTGTTGACTGAAAAATTTCGGCCAATCTCCAATTTCCATGTCATTATTCCAAATTAATGATGAAACTACAAATAATTAAATTTGAGACCAATTATAAATTGACATGTGTCACAAATTTAATTTAAAAACAAAAGTTGATAAATTCTAAAAATTAAAAAGCCACATGTCTTCATTATGATAATTTGATCAAATAATTAAATTTAATTTGGTCAAATTGAGTTATATAGAATTTGGGTCAAAGTTAAATAAGACTCAAATCCAAATGGTTAAGCCCAAAGCCAACCAAAACCCAAGTCCATGGTTGGGCCCAAAGACCACTAAAACCCAAACCTACATACTCTGGAAAACTCTATAAATAGATGACCTCTCCTTCATTTGAAGGGTTCAGAAATTAAACTTTCCATAGAATTCAGAGACAATTGAGAGCAAAGAAGGTCAAAGTCCTGAGGTGTTGAATACTCCATGAAGTCCTTATGTACTGAATGCTTCAAGACAAGTCCTTAGGTGTTTAACCATCTTTGAAGACCAAAGACCCTCCAAGACAAGTTCCTAGGTTCTGAACACTATTGGAAGACCAAAGACCCTCCAAGACAAGTTCCTAGGTTCTGAGCACTATTAGAAGACCAAAGACCCTCCAAGACGAGTCCTTAGGTGGTAAACGTTCCTTGAAGACTGAAGACTCTTCGAAGACCAAAGACGCTTTGAAGACTAAAATACTTTAAAGCCAAAATATCTTTGAAGACAAGTCGAAGGCATTTGAAGCATACAAGACTCAAAGATTTCGATCGTATTTTTAAGAGGATTAACAAGCCAAGGGTCGATCTAATGATCAACAAGCCAACATCCGATTCAACGATCAACAAACCAAGAACTGATCCAAAGATCAACAAGCCAAAGGTCGATCCAACAAAGATCAACAAGCCAAATGCAGATCAAAAAAGACCAAAAAGGGCGCTTGAGAACAAGCTTTCAGCTCTCGAGACATTTGTATATGAGAGAGAAAGAATAAGAGGAACAAATTAGAGATTGTACCACATTCGCAAATTTAATACAAATTCAAGTTCATTACACATATCTCATTTTTTTGTTGTTGAAATCACGTGTGAACAACAACACATGAGGCATAGAATTTTATTTTATTTTATTTATTTTATTTTTGTGTTTTAATGGGAGATATCCTAGATTGCATTTGCCATTGCTACATGAAGAACTTGGTGCATGTTTCTTTCATGGGAACCTCCATTCTTTTAGTACTTCTTTTATTGTGGTTTAGTTTGATATATTTATATAACTGATTCAATATTAATTTAAACATAAACAATATTTCAATTACATTGATTTGGAACTCTTGAGATTGGCTTCTCAAAAAATTTGATACCTCTACTGACAAACTTTTAAAAAAATTTATTTGATCTTATCTTTTCACACTTAGGGAGCGTTTGGCCCAAGGGTAGGAGTTAGGGGGAGTTGGGGGGATTTTGTTAACCCTCGTTTGGCCCACAGATTTGCACAGCCCATGGAGAATAATAAAAAAAACGCGGACTTCAATAGTGTTTACTGTTGAAGTCCGCACACTCCCCCAAACCACTCACACGTTTTCCCATTTCAGACTTATCTCATTCTCTCTCTTTATGATGCTCCCTCTTCTCTCTCCCTCAGGTTTGGCTCTGTTCATCTTCTTCGCCTCTCCTATGCAGATCTTCTCCCATTTCCCTTCGATTTTTCGCCTGTTTAGTTTCATAATCGCCATGGGTTGTTTGGCCCAAGGTCTTCATTTTCCTACGCGTTTTCTCATTCTCAGACTTATCGTCTTCTCTCTCGTTGCGATACTCTCTCTTCTCTCTGCCTCAAGTTTGTTTCTGTTAATTTCTCCGCCCCTCCTCCGTAGATCTCCTCCCCCTCACCTTCTATTTTTCGCCTGTTTAGTTTGATAGTCTCCGTGGGTCAGTGATCTTCTTCTTCGATTCGTATTCTGCAAGCTGTTTTATTTATTTATTTATTTTATTAATCTTTGATTCGTCTTCTCTCTTTTTTATCCTCGATTCGTCTTCTTCTTCGACACTCTCTGTTCTCTCTCCCTTAGGTTTTTTTATCCTAAACCCACTCCCCTTTTTGATTATTCACCCATGCATGTTCTTTTTTTCCCACGTTCGAACTCCTACTTGTTGATTACTAAAATCTTTCAGGGTTGAAACCCTAACCTACACCTCTCGCCGCTCAGTCGAAATAGCCTTTGTCGCCCATCTTTGTGATCCCCTCATCCACAACAGCATCCCCGTTGGGGTTGGTAGGCTTGGTAGGGGCTGTTCATATCTTGGAGCCTGGTGGTGGGTGGAGGGCTTTGCCAACAAGTATATTCTCCCTAACCTAAGGCCGATGATGAGCACCCAAATATTTTTTCATTTTTTTAAATATTTTTTGATCTGTTCGTTTTCTTTGTGGCTGTTTTTTGTTCGTGCGTTTAATTTATTCTCACCTCTGCTTTGCTATGTGTTGTGTTAGGTCTTATGATAATACGTTTTCACACTGAACTCCTATTTCACCTTGCCTCTTTTTCTTCAATGTGTTTTTCTCTGTTTGCTTACTTCAAATTTCATACATTTCATATACTCTGGAATTTGATTCTAATGGATGAAAAATCTGTATCTCTGAGGCCAATTTGAATTTAGTACCCGTTGGTTTCTAATTTTTTGTTATGAAGTTTGGTTGTATTGGATGAAACTGTATTATGATATTTTAATCTGATGGATGAATTTGGATTCTGATTTTTGATTCTGATGGATGAATTCCATTTCTTCTTTAACATTTCTTTCAGTGAGTCTCTGGATTTTAATACGAAAATTGATTCATATTTGCATTTTTTTACCTTATGTGTGTTGGTATGGAGTTTAAGCTTGGTTGGTATGTTGTTTAATGCTATCGATATACAGTTTAGTTTCTGTGTGTTGTCCCTGAGGCCATAACATGTGATCTGAATGTTCTGTTTGCTTTGAATGCCCTTTAATTATGGATATAATTTCTTAACCAGTCTCTCTTTTTGGGTTGTTGTCTGTCTAATGATATTTTAATTGTATTTTTTATGTTTTGGGTGTTGTTTCTGAGGCCACATACTCTGCCATAAATGCCCTTATTTGATATATACTTCCCATTTCTTCCCCTTTAATTAACTTTGGTAGGTGCACTTATTACAATAAGTGCACCCAACTACCTTGATAAGAACCAATGGTTAATTGATGGTTTTACTCTATATAACCCAATGCCACACTTCTAAATCCTTTGAGCATAACTCCAAGGCCTCCACACATCTCATCAAACGTGAGTCCATCCCTCTTCCTTATTCCTCTTTGTTATACACTGTTTCTAATTTGTTTGATGTTTATTTGTTCTTTTAACCAAATGTTAATCTCCATATGTTACAGTGTTCCCAGTGTTGATTTCCAGCCACATCTCTCACCCTCTTTCACTTGAATATTTTAAGCAAAGGTGCTCGTTCCTTTTTCCTTTTGTCCATTTTATTTTTTCTTTAAGTTCACATCGCTATACTAACATACACTTCGTTTCTACTCTTTTCAGGGTGTTACGATCTACTCTTAGTCCGAGGTTCGATATATTTTTTATTTACTATGTATATCATATTGGACTTTGAACATTTTTTTTGTGCATTTTTGTTCACTTTGTATATTTTTTACAGTTCAAACAGTATTTCTTTTCGTTTTGTTTGTGCATCATTATGTATGCTATTATAGAACATATGTGGGTTCACATGTTTTATATTAATGCAAAGTTAGCTTTCAAATTGTGAATAGTTATATCCGATATGTACTTTAATATTTTTGTTAGGTTAATTTAATGCAATATAAGTTAAAAATATTGAGTTTTAAAAAAAATGTACGTAAAAAGCCATTTTCAAAAAGCCAAATAACGAGTTAAAAAGTAAAAAAAGTAGTTCAAATATTTGAGAAACAGTGTTAAACAAATATTTGGAGAAATAATTTTGTCATTCTAGTACTTATCGAAAAAAATTAGCATACTTTTTGAAGTGTTTGATGGGCGAAAAAAAAATACTATTTCTTAAAATTTTGGTAATATTTCGGTTGAATTCAAAGGATAAAAAAAAACAGTGTTCAAAATAGCAAAAAATGGCACAAATGAAAGTGGTTTTTATTACGTTTCTTATGTACTATTTTTGGAAAAGAAAAAGGTTCATTACAAACAATAAAACAAAGTTGATTTCGAGCAAGTTTCACATAAGGTCAACCTTTTCTTTTTTTGAAAAAAAAAAACAAGAGACTCGTTTTTACAACAAAAAGTCACTATTTTTTGAAATTATCACAACTAAAAAAAAAAAGCATAGTCTACTAAATTCGTTTTTGTACTTTAAACACCAAAGTTTTGTTACTTGAATTTGTCCACTAAAGTCGTTTTTTTTGTCAATTACTCAACGGTGGACTTGGTTAACAAATTTCATATATTTTCTCTTCATTTCAATTCAAATGTATGGAGTATATGCAAATGTAGTTTTCTAATGAAATGTATCCTTAGTAAGCCCAAAAAACTCTAACTTATAACCCCTAAAGCCCAACCCATAAAAACCATAACACCCTAAACAACCTTAACTCCTAACCCATAAAAAACTCTAATCCCTAAAAACCTATCCCCTAAAAAAACCTAAACCCAAAAAAACTTAACCATAGCTCTGAAACCCTAAAAAAACTTAACCCCTAAAAAACCCTAAACCCTAAGAACCTTGTAAACCTATAAAAATAAAACCCTAAACCCTAAACAACCTTAACTCTTAACCCCTAAAAAATCTTAAACCCTAAAACGCCTTTAAACATTAAAAAAGAAAAAAAAAAACATTAACCCCCAAAATATCCCTACACCCTAAACAACCCTAACTATTAACCCCTAAAAAACATAATCCCTAAAAATCCTTTAAACCTAAAAAAAAAACCTAATCCCTAAAAAACCCTAAACCCTAAACAACCCTAATGAATAATGGTCGAGTAGGAGTATCTAGTAGTATCATGCAACTATTAATAGGATTCATTGGGGGGATGATCGCAATGTACATTATGGGAAGGATTTATAACAGTCTTTAATTCATACCCATTCGATATGTAATCATTGATGAAATAAAGCGCTAATGCAAAATGTTGTGTATCAGGAGCAAATAACCGTATTTTCATCCTACTATGGACAACCATGAACTAATTACGATATTGACAGTAATTACGGCCACCCAACGTCAAACATTGCTACTGTTAGATCTATTACTGAACGACCATCGTAGGATTGAACACCAATCGCCATACCTCAGACATCAAATTAGGCAATTAGCATTTTTCCGTCTGATATACGAAAGTGACCTATGTTGTATCGAGAGCACAAGGATGGAAAGAAGGTGTTTTTCCATCATGTGTAGTATGTTAAGAACAATAGGGGGGTTAGAGGCGACCAAATATGTAGATGTGGAGGAGATGGTCGCCATGTTCTTGCACATCCTAGCGCATGATGTTAAGAATCGAATAATTCGTAGACACTTTGCAAGGTCTGGTGAGACTGTGTCTAGACACTTTAACTCTGTACTTAGCGCAGTAGGAAGTGGAAGTGGTTTGAGGTACACATAATTCAGTTTATCCTTCCATTATATGGGATTTAGAATGGTGTACGTAACTTCCGTAATCTATGCCTTTGCAATACATAATTGTTTGGGTGCATTGGATGACACGTACATCAAGGTGAATGTTAGCGCCGCTGATCGGCCGAGATATATAACGCGTAAGGGTGAGATCGCGACCAACGTGCTTGCTGTTTGCTCTCCTAGTGGAGAATTCATCTTCGTAATGCTAGGATGGGAAGAGTCCTCAGCTGATTCTCGAGTTCTTCGAGATGCAATATCAAGACCTAATGGCTTGAAGGTTCTCAAGGGTAATAAATCAAACGATGTACTTATAACACATGTAAATTTGTTACATGCACAACTCATCGGGTCATGTGTTGAATGGTTCACATTGTACAATATATTATTATCTCTGTGATGCTGTGTATCAAAATGCAGAGGGATTCTTGGTACCGTACAGAGGGGAGCGATACCATCTCTCTGAGTGGCGTGGAGCAGCGAATGCGCCGACTAATCCAAGAGAATTATTTAACATGAAGCATTCATTTGCGAGGAACGTGATCGAGAGGGCCTTTGGTGTGTTAAAAGGGAGATGGACCATTCTGCGAGGAAAATCCTTTTACCTTGTCCAGACCCAATGTCGAACCAAACAACATGCTGCCTTATCGACAATCTTATCAGCCGAGAGATGAGTTCGAGTATAGCGTTGGAAGAATGGGAAGAGGAAGATGCACCTCCAAGTTCATTCAGTGGAGATCATATAAGTTTCATTGAAAGTTCTACCGAATGGAGCCAGCGGCGGGATGAAATGGCTGAATGAATGTTCACTGAATGGACACATACGTGATCATGGAGGATGTTAATTATTATTATTATAAGAACAGAACTTGATATTTCGTACTCTTTTTTAAGTTACTAATATATTTACGTTGAATGTGAACATTTGAATTAGAACTTTTTGCATATCAACTGAATTTATGCGTTATTCCACTTACTATCGTACGTACTTATTGAGATATAACCCAACAAAGTGAAATATGTGGCGATCTGTACATATGCATGTAGGACAATGGCAGGTGTAAAGAGAATGAAAAAGCACTCTTGGACCAGATTCGAGGATGCCAAGTTGGTGGAATGCCTCGTCGCAATTGTCCAGGAGGGATGCTGGAGATCAGACAATGGAACATTTAGGCCTAGATACCTATCGCATCTATTGCGATTGCTGAGGGAAAAAATTTCAAACTGTACAATTGAAGCAACAACCATGATAGACTATAGGGTGAAGAGCTTGAAGAAGTAGTACACAGCCATCTCCGAGATGCTAGGAACAGGGTGTAGTGGATTTGGGTGGAATGATGAGTTCAAATGTGTGGAGGCTGAGAAGGACGTGTTCGACGCATGGGTCAGGGTAAGATTTCTGATTTATATCATACATATTAGTTACACTATGAGTACATAAAATTTGTTTTGACATGCAGGGTCATCTTGCTGCAAGAGGACTTCGGAATAAGCCATTTCCCCACTTTGATGAGCTGAAAATTCGTATTTGGGAAAGATTGTGCGACAGGGGTTGGTGCAGAGACCCCTGGTGACATGGCATCGAATGATGCCGAGCAATTGGGGGCAGATGAGGAGATGGAAGCATCTCAGGAACCTTATATACCACAACCCCCTTTGTTCGATGGAGCGAGCAATTTGAATGAGGAAGAGAATCCAGATACGGCAACCAGCAGGCTTCAAAGATCAGCCACGACGTCGCGTGGAAGTAAGATGAAACGTACATCATACCACTCTGACATGCTAGATGTCGTACGTACGACGATGGACATGCAAAATACCCAGTTGGAGCGTATTGCATCGTGGCTTGTATCAAACTATGCTCTTGAAGATACCCGACGCAAACAAGTCTCAGACATCCTATCTAACTTGACACCGGCGTTGTCCAGACATGACAGAATCACACTGATGGACATCTTATTTACGGATGTACTTAAGACCGCCAGTTTCTTGTCAGTACCGATGGATGACAAATGGGTTTATTGCATGTATCTTCTTGGAAGGAGGGAATGACCCA
The DNA here is from genome assembly GCA_033996785.1 of Trichosanthes truncata. Classification (NCBI taxonomy): domain Eukaryota; kingdom Viridiplantae; phylum Streptophyta; class Magnoliopsida; order Cucurbitales; family Cucurbitaceae; genus Trichosanthes; species Trichosanthes truncata. The sequence goes on from JAWPNB010000003.1 coordinate 57,733,063, forward strand.
TCTTGCTTCAACTCATTTTGTGCTCCGAAGAACATGGACCTATATATCTCTTATCACTTTTTTTGGTTGTAAGTAACGACGCATATCATCGCAACAACTACGCATGTATGGCTTTTATGTTGTAACCCTGATCACACTCATTCTTGTCCATTCACTATTTTTTGTTATAACTACTACACATGTTTGACTTTTTTGTTTGAACAATGAAATAAGCACTTCTTGGGCATTCACTATTTTTTGTTATTGTTGTCTTTTAAATCTAAAAGTATTATGTAAATTAGAGTGGTACTTAACAATTTTTTTACTTGATAAAAATCTCCCTATCTCCCTATCTCACTTCCTATACATGTAATATTTAAAAAGGTATTGTAAGACTTTCTTTTATTTGAAAACTGTCCAAGACAAATTGTTAATTAATGCCAGAGATATTGAAAAAAGAGTGTGGGGGTATTTTGTTTAGATTTTTTAAAAAGAAATTTGTAATATATACATAAATTAATACAAATAAAAAAAATCTAATCTTAGAATTCATGGGAATAAATTGTTAATAATGAAATTTTGACAAATTGTATGAAAAAAATTGTACAGAAAAAAGCTAGAATACACTCAGACTTTAGAACTCCAGGTTTAAAAAATCTGCATCCCAAACACAGACTTCAGAACTCTAGACTAAACAACTCTGCACCCCAAACACAGACTTTCTAACTCCCTAGACTTACTAACTCCTCAGACTTCCTAACTCCTACTCCCTGCAACTCCTTACCCCAAATGCCCCCTTAAATTTAAAATTTACTAAAATCTAATTTACATTTTATTACAATCGATTTTTTCTGAAAACATCTATGAGAGTAATTATTTTAACAATTATTTGCAATTATAAACTACGTTAAAATGTATCATTTGAGTCTAATCCTTTTTTTCTATAACATTTTGTACTCATCGAGAATTTGATATATATTCTTGATTGATCTAATATGATTGGAGCATGTGAAAAAAGTAAAAGGAACTTTAGAATGAGTTAAAAACTTATGATCATTGCTTATTGAAATAAGTACAAGCTCTTACTTACGGTAAAAACAAGTTTGTTTTTAATCATCTAATTAAATATATCATTTGAGTTAGCCACTAAATCAAATACAACAAAGGTAAAACAAAATTAATATTAATTTAATGATTAGGTCAAATGATCCGAAAATATAATGATAAAAAAAGATCCTCCATAACTATGTAATGATTAATCTAACAAAAAATAAAAATTAGTTGATTTCGTCAAAGTGAATTTAACTTAATGATAATTGACATGTATCTTCGATCAAAAAGTTAGAAGTTTAAAAAAAAAAATAATATCTAATTTCACTCATCCTTGTCTCTATCCACACAAAATAATCAAAATTCTTAGCAAATTTCAATATTGACCAAATGGACATGCTCTGTTCTTCAACATCTCAAATTGATTTCTTTTAATTATTTTTTCTCACCACTAAAGTTGAATTAATTATTTAAATTAGAAAAAGTATTACAAGTCTTAATTAGTTTTTTAAGCCCCCCTACACCACCTAGCCAATCATAGATTTGTCTTCTTCAAAAAAGTCTTGCCTTTTATTTCCCCATCTCCCCTGCATTTCTCTGTTTTTTTCTTTTTCAAAATTTAAGCTTAAATGTCCCTACGAATTCCAAATCCACCAATTAAAATTCAACCACCTTTACTCTGTTTCTCTCTCTATCTCTCTTCATTATGTGCCTTGTTCTTGTCCCATAGATCTCGATCCCACCGGCAGTACCAATCGCTGTTTTTTCCTCTTCTCAACCAAAATTTAAAAGAAAAATCTACAAAGTTTCCAGAAATTTCTTGTTTAATTTCTTTCTAGAAAAACCCATTTTGTTTTTGGTAAGATTCAATCAAGTTCTTTGGTTAATTTTGGAGTCTCTGGAATTTGACCCTGTTCTTCCTCTGTTTCAATTTCTCACGATCTGTGTAGTTTTGGATCTAATTGGTGTTGAATTCTTGAAATTCACTGTATTTCATCAACTAGGTTTTTTTGTGTTTTCGATTTCTTCAATTGATATGTGTTTGATTTGTGAGTTTCACTGAATTGGGTTGATGAAACGAGGAATTGGGATTCTGTCTCCGGCGACCTACCTTCGAAATTCCGGCTTCTCGAAGTGGACGGCGGAGGAGAACAAACGGTTCGAAAATGCTTTGGCTTTGTTCGACAGAGATACGCCGGACCGGTGGCTGAAAGTCGCCGCCATGATTCCCGGAAAAACCGTCGGCGATGTGATGAAACAGTACAGAGAGTTGGTGGAGGATGTGAGTGATATTGAAGCAGGGCTGATTCCGATTCCGGGTTACGCCGCCGGCAACTCTTTTGTGTTGGAATGGTCGAATGACGGCGGCAGGTTTGGGCCGATTTACGGCGGCACAGGGAAGAGAGGCTGCTCCGGTCGGCCTTCCGATCAGGAAAGGAAAAAGGGAGTGCCTTGGACTGAAGAAGAGCACAGGTTTGTTGAACTGATTTATTTGGTTACTTAATTTGTGAGAAAATTAACTCTAAATTTAGGCAAATGAAATTAAAATGTTGAAAAATAAGTTTTTTTTCCCAATTATGAAAATGATATGTATTTCATTTTTATGTATAGAATTATCAATCAATTTTGGATTTGATTCATATATAAATGATTGTGAAACAAGATTGTTGTGGTTTTCTGTTTGAATTCTGAGAGTTTGAAACAAAAATTGGTTTGATTAATTGATTTACTATAATTTTATTTCAAATTAGAAAATGTTGATATGAATCATGAGAAAAATGTTGAATAAAAAAATGTGAGGAGTGAACCTATGCTAGCCCTATATCTAAAGTACTTTTGGCCTATTTTGTGGAAAAAGATTAGCCCAATACCAATAAATAAGAGTTCTCGATGTGCCTTTTTACCTAGTCTATTTTTATATATGTATATTTTTGACATGTACGTAGTCTAATTTTGTAATTATATTAAATATATTTGTTTGATTCCCATTTGTTTAGTGTTGTATAAATAGTTTAATAATATAGAAACTTAAATTCTTGCCCATAAAAGCTCATACTTTGTTAAAAAAAAAAAAAAACCTTACTTACTCAGGGTTATCAATTTTTAATACAAAATGTAAAGTACTTATCCTAGGATGTTTGACTTCCCTTGAAAATATATATAATATGAGACATGTATACCTTGTTCAATTATAAAAATTTAAATTTATATAAACTATGTTCCGTTTGTGAATTTAATTACCATATATATAATGTATATATATAGATGTACGATGAGAATGAATATTAGAAACTCAAATTTATAAAATTAACAAATTTATAGTTATTTCACAACTACAAATCACTATATAAATCAAGCTTGAGAATCAAAATCACCAAATATTTTGTAGTATGATTTAGTTTGTTAGCTTTGGTTGGTTTTGAGATGAATATACACATAGTGATGTTTAAGATATGGTTGAAACGACAGGCAATTCTTGATGGGCTTGAAGAAGTATGGTAAAGGAGATTGGCGAAACATCTCTCGCAACTTCGTCACCACAAGAACTCCGACACAAGTAGCTAGTCATGCTCAAAAGTACTTCATTAGACAGCTCACCGGAGGGAAAGACAAGAGAAGATCAAGCATCCACGACATCACCACCATCAATCTTCCCGACAACCCAACTCAATCCAACACTAACAAAACTCCGTCACCATCTCACTCCACTAATCACAATCCCTTGCATCAACAATCGCTGCCACTGCCCGCTAAGACCGCGACGCAATGCTACAACCGAACGTCGCCAAGTCCATCATACGGCGGAGTAATGGTGGCTCCATTTTGTGGGATCTCTTCACTTGGACCTAAACTATTACAAGACCAAATCTTTCTTAGAGGCAACTTCCATGGCTGCCAAAATATTGGTCCTTACAGTCCCAATGTTTTTCAAGTGCAAAGGGAGCAGCATTACCAGTGAGCCTATGGTTAGAATTTGGCTGTTGAATTAATTAATTTGCATGCATATAGTGCTTGTAAGTATTATATGAAGCTATCTATTTCTAGATCATATGAGTGAGAGTTTGGTAAATAAATGGGGTGGAAGTTTGAATGTCAATGTGTAGTCTTAATTAATGCAATAAACTTTTTTTTTCTCTTAGGAAATATCTAATTGTATAAAATTATTTCTTTTTTCTTCTTTTAATGGAAATCTCAAGTTGGCAAGGTGGCAAAGGCTATTGGGGATTCAAACATTCCAATTATTCCATAAAGCAAGTGCTCCACAAACCTTGAAAGAGAGAAAAAGATTATTGTGAATGTTTTTTTCCCCTCTTTTTTCAAAACAATTAAAGTTTGTTATTATTCCATTGGAATTGAGGGATATCTATGTGTATGTATATGGCTTTTGGTGGGATTTTTAAATCTTTATTTTATTCTTTTGTCAATGAAGATCACATTTTATATATTATTTTTAAAAGGCTCAATGTTATTGACTTTTTTAGATTCTCCCTTTTGAAAAATCATTTTTTAAAGAAAGTTAATGCTAAAATTGAGGATTTCACAAGAAAAATTATAATGGGTTACTTTTTTTTTTGTTTGACCAATTTGAGCATATGCTCTTGTGCCTTTTATCCCTAAAGGGCCACTTTATTTCAATAACTCAAATGAAATAAATGAACTTCAATTTGAAAAATGAAAAACGAAAAAAAAAAAATACTCTAACAATCAAACACTTGGAGAAATATTTATACAATTAAAGAATCAATTTCAAGGTTGGAATTTTTTAATCTTCAACATGATGAAGATGCCATAAAAAAAGGAAAAAAAAAACAAAATAATCTTTAACATTTATAGAGGATCCAATTCTCTGAAAATTCATCAAAATAATTGAATTTACTACTTTAATAATGCTTCCTTTCCATTTATTTATTCTTTTTTATTTGTGTGTAAAGTAATATTCTTTCTCATACAATTTGACCACTAATATTCTTTCTCATACAATTTGACCACACTTCTTCATATGGTATTCTCTCACTTCCATTATGATTATGAGGCATTTTATCATTTTCAAATAGGAATTCTATTTTTTATACCATCTGAATATTAATATTATAATCTAAAATGAATATCTAAGGCGAACAAGCTTGGGCTTGGGCTGGCTATTACTGACTGAAATTTGCACATGGGCCTGGGCTTGGTGTGGAATTTGTTGTGTTGTATTGTATGTGACATGCATAAAATCAAGTGACTATCGGTTGAAATTTATGTCCTAAAGCTTCATAGTTAATAATTTTGATTATTTTATTTATAATATAATATTATTCATTATATGAAAAATCTAAGGTTATTAGTGTAATATTGAATAGTATGTGGTTGACATATAAGAGGATCATGTTTAAGAAATAACTTAAAGGGTCATAGTATATAGATAAAGTTGGGTGTCTTATCCAGGTAACATATCCAGGTAACACTATTGATACAACACACTTTGTAATAGTTATAAATGATTTGATCCAAATTATTCATGTGGAGACATGTGAATGGTGGTATCTTATACAATGAGTTTGTATAAGACTGGACCACGAAATATTTAATATCTCTTTGTAAATCCGTTAATTGAGAAGATTAATATTTCATCAGAATGATCATGTGCGACTCGATCTTAATCCTGAGTGAGTTATGAACTCCTGTCTGTGAGGGCTTGTTCTTTGATTTGAATGGGTAAGAGTGGCTTTTATAGTTGATCGGGTGAACTTTGGGTGAAGAAAAGTAAGTAAATACGTTCAACCTCAGTGCAAGTGCACACTGTAGATGCAAGTATTAAAACAAGAGTATTCTTGAGTATTGATCCCACAGGGAACGGTGTAACAAAAATTATTGCTAAGCAAAATGTAAGAACAATTGCAACTTGGAAACTAAAATTGCAAAAACAAGGTTGGGATGGTGTGTTGGTAAAAAGAAAATAATTGCAAAATCTAATTGCAAGTTAAAGTGACAAAGATTGCAGAACTGAAAATTGCAAGATTGAATAGCAAACTAAACAAACTTGATTAAAGAAATGAAAATTGTAAAAGAAATTCTTTAGAGAAAGGAGGGGCTCAAGAATATCATTGTCCTAAGTTGTAATTGGAAACCAAAATTGCAATTCTAATCTATTCTACATTCAATTGTAAACCAAAATTGCTACTCCTATGCATCTTGAAATTAGGTTTTAGGAGACTATGTGAGGGACTTATATGTCTATAGTCCCTCTGTTGGGGGAATTACAAATAACAGAGGAAAAATGGAGTAAATATTGAGATAAATATTGAGAAACAAACACGTGAACAATTAGGTTGAGGCGCGGGCATCTCGCTCTCTTTAAGGAGATTCAAGCCCTCTGCGGTGTATATTTATTATCAACCACCGGTGCAGCAGTTCTTCTCTGGCCTGTCCCCTCCAGGATACAACAACCCAACTGAAACATTGTGTAGCTCAAACCACTCTGCACTATGAGGTTGAGCTCAAAGCTCCACAATAAAGAACACCCTTCTTTTGGTCAATTGCTCTTAAAAGAGCAAAGTAGAGAAATATGAGAATTTAGAGAGAAGTGAAGATTGAAAATGTTGTGTGTTGAAAGTGTTTGTGAGAGTAGTATTTATAGTATTTTTTAGATCTAGAAAATAAATACATAATTAAATTTGTTAAACTTTTAACATCTCACAAATACGTTTTTTCTATTTAAAAGAATAAAAAACTCAAATTGTTATTAACTCAAAAGAAACTCATATTTAAAAAACTATTAAATATTAAAATGTTACAACACCCTCTATCTTAGATAATTTGGCTCAATAATTTTATGGGTTTTGGAGTCTTTAATCCCTATATGTAGGGCAAAGAATTGGCTTATGTCTAAATTCCTTTCTCCATCACCTGTGCGAAATCCGCTTATATCACTAACCCCCGTCGGTATTAGATCTAAGCTTAAGTTGCTACCCTAGTTGATCAATCTAGGATCTCAACGACATTTTATTCAACACAAGCTAACAATTGAGATGTAGGCTTGTGTTTTGTTGGAATTTTGGCTACAATTACTTCTTAAGAAATTCACATCCTTGAACCCCCTAAGAAGTTTAGCTAATATTAAAAATAAAAATCCTACAACAAATTTTAGAATGAAAATTCATGCTAATGGGCTTACTTACAAACCTAATTGCCACCAAAATTTAAATGAGTTAACAGCTTGCCATAACAAATTCAATGGAAATAATCAAGCAGCAGAATATGCATTACCTTATTCCTGAATAAACCCACAAAATAACACAATTTCATAGGAATAAAAAGTTCAAGCTAAATCATGAATCAAAACCCATAAATCAAGAAAACTTCAAGAAGCGATAAATTCAACTATTCTTCCTTCTAAAATTGAATCAATCGGAATTATAAAGTGTAAAGAAACAGGGATTGAAACCATTATGAAACAAAAAAAAAATAAAACAGGGTCATTACAACACTCATTCAATAATCCTCATTTAGTTTCCAATCAACTCAATCCCTCAACTATTTCTAGGAAAAGATTGAGTCTTAACAACTCAAGTTTTCACTTGAATCGGATTGGAAAAACAAGGGAAAAACAAAGCTAAACATGGCAGCAACTCTTGGTAAAACAAAGCAGGAAAAAAAACTGGAAAACAGAGAGAAAAAAGAGAGAAAAACCCATGAAATTTCTACAAGAAATGCCTCCAAAAATCTACACTCTTCTTTACTCATCTTCTCCCTTTTATAGGCCTTCATTAGGGTTGAATAATGTCCAAAATTCGTGCTAAAAAACCTCCAAAATCGTGCAATAACAAAAGATTTTCGTATGCAGATTTCTTTCCTTTTTTGAATTTTTTTGCTACTCCAAAATTGCAACTTCATCTTGCAATTTTGGTTAGGTAATTTCCACAGTTCCTGCACACAAATTTAGTTTGTAAGATTCTCACCTTAATTGCCTTCATTCTTCTTTCTTTCTTATTTTTAAGCAACTTTCAACTATTTCCAAATGATCTTAAGACAAAACAAGAATATTTTAAGTAATTGGGAGTTAAATAAACCTTAATTCTAAGGCTTATCAATAGTCGATTCAATAAGCCTATTATTTTGAGTACTTGACCAAATAGGGAGCTGGAAACATAATCTCACAAGATGACATTCACTCCTTCCCATATAGGGTAAGTAGATGAGTAGTTTCCTTAAGTGTTGATTTCGGGACTTGAACGATGGGGTCTCACCCTCTCACTGACCCGAAAGAGACTTAGTTTATGGTTGGATCATAAAAAAAGTGCTCATTAGAGGATTAGTGGTACTTAAAGTGCAAGATATAACTACAGGAGTAAAACGGACTTTTGACCCAGCTGTAATTACAAACAACTCGTGAAGGATCGACTTGCATGTAGTGATTATATCTATGGACACAATTTGTTCTACATTGCATAAGAGTGCAACTCTAGGTCTATAGTTGAGTGGCCTATAGTTAATGAATGAAAATTAATTAATTAAAGAGTTTAATTAATTGATTTTGTATCATTGGAGCTTATAATCTGTAGGTTCATAAGGTTCCCTTACTAGCTCATATGAACAAACATGGATCAATTTCATTGAGAGAAAATTTTGAAATGTTCAAATTGAAATTTTATATATTTTAAATAAGGAAAAACATATTTATCATATATGGTACATTAAATATCAAAGAAATTATTAATGTATTAAGATGCATTAAAGGAAAGATATTTATTAAATTTGAATTAGATTTAAAAAAGGAAATACATGTCGTAGGAGAATTTAGAAAGGTTTGAATAAGATTCAAATTGATTAGATAAATATATTTTAATATATTAGACATTAAAATATATTATTTAATTATTTGTCCTAGACTACTATAAATAGGACCCTAGAGATGAGCCATTGTATGCATTCTATATAAGATATAAGAACTCTTGAAATTCTCCTCTCATTCCTTCTCTCAAGAAGGTTCCCACAAACCTCTTTGGTCATTTGTTTGAGTCATAGCAAGGAAGACTTTGTGGAAGACTTTGTAGAAGTCTTGGAGTTCAATCTGATTGGAGTTAGAGCACAAAGAGAAAAGGACATGCCAGAATATCTTCCATATTTCATTCAAGGTATATATGTTTTGCTTAGCCTAAAATTATTTTTGTTTAATTCTAAATAAAATTAAAGTCGATTCCAATGCTTTTGCTGTGGGTTTAATTCGATTATTCCCTACAAAGTTATGCTTTCTTTTGATATATAGTTAGTATCATAATAATCAATTATGCTTACTCAATAACTAAAACATAAGTGTTAGAGTTGATAAAAGAGATTTGATACATTAGTTAAAAAGAATATGTTTTATACCTACATTTTATTTTGTCTAATAATCTACTTTCTTTCATGGTCTGTTAATCATCATTTGTCTGTCATTTCATGTCAAATCAATCAATGTTTTTGTCCAATAAAAACAATAGATCATCATTTAGTCTATGGTGTTAACAGTAGAGTCTACTTGAAATACAATTCAAACTTTAGGAATGCAATTTAAAATTTCTAAAATTTATAGACTAAATAGAGAATTATAAAAGTTGAGAGATTGTAATTTAACATTTTTAAAATTTATGAATGAAACTAGGATGAAATAATCCATAAGCCCATGAACCAAAAGTAAAAACTATCTTAGCCCACTTTCGTCAAATTTCCATCCCTTCTTTTCCTTGAAAAAGAAAAGAAAAGAAAATAGAAACATTTCTTCAATTTACATTGAATAATTCAATATCATTTATTTTAGTGACATCACAAAGTATATATATATAGAAAAAAAAAACGAGTTAACAAATTACATTATTTTACAAAAAGAAAGGTTAAATTAAAGTTGAGTCCTTTATGTCTATTTGATCTATAAGCTTTAAAAAGTATCTAATAGGTCTTTGAACTTTCAATTTTGTTTCTAATAGGTCCTTGAACTTTAAAAATGTCTATTAGGTCCTTAAACTTTCAATTTTGCATCTAGTAGGTTCGAGAATTTTTCAAAATGTTAAATAGGTCAAGGATCTATTAGACACAAAATTGAAAATTCAAAAACTTATTGAACAAAAAATTGAAAGTTTAAAGAGCCTCTTACACACTTTTTAAACTTACTTATTGGACACAAGGTTGAAAGTTCAAAGACTTGTTAGGTACTTTTTAAAGTTTAAGAACCAAATAGACACAGACCTAAAAGTTCATGGACTAAACTTGTAATTTAACTAAAAAAAAGAAACGTTAAATGATAAGTTTAGTCCATGAATCTCATGTTTGTGTCTATTTGGTCCCTAAACTTTAAAAAAATGTCTAATAAGTCCACAAACTTTCAATTTTATGTCCAATAGGTCCATGAACTTTAAAAAGTGTCTAATAGGTTCTTAAACTTATAATTTTGTGTCCAATAGGTCTTTAAACTTTTTTTAGTTAAAATACCATTTTGATCCCTGTACCTTGAGTTTCATTCAATTTTAGTCCCTATACTTTCAAATGTCAAATTTTAGTCCATGTACTTTCAATAAAGCTTAAAATTGGTCCCTATTGTTAGTTTATTGTTAACTTTTCTAAAAAAATAGTCTCTATTAGTATTCATTCTATAAATTTTGAAAATACGTTCACATTGTGTCTTTTCTTACATGAAAACTATTATTATTATTTAACCAATTTTCATAAAAATTAACTTCAAACTAATGATAGAGACTAATTCTAAGATTTATTGAAAGTACATGGACAAAAATTGAACATTTGAAAGTACAAGGACTAAAATGTTATGAAATTCAAAGTATGAGGACTAAAATGGTATTTTAGCCAACTTTTTTTGTGCTAATAGGTCCTAGACCTATTCAACATTTTGTAAAATTCATGAATCTACTAAACAAAAAATTGAAAATTTAGGATTCTATTGGACATAAAATTCAATTTTATATCTACTAGATCAACTAATTTTTTAAAATTTTGAATAGGTTAAAGACTTATTAGACACAAAATTGAAAATTTAGGAACTTTTTAGATATAAACTTAAAAGTTTAAAGGCTAAACTTGTAATTTAATCAAAAAGGAATAACCAAAAAAGAAGAGAAAAGTGGCGAAGGGCCACATGAGCTCACCAAAAAGGAGTAGAACAATCACAAAACAACGGACAAAGAAACACAAACACAAGAGGCATATGACTTAAGAAAATAATATAGAGATGAGTGAAAGAAAAGAGGAAAAGGAAAAGGAAAGAAGAAGGGGGAAGATTTGTGTGGTGGTTGGTTTGGTTTGGTTTGGTTTGTAAAATCCCACATGCATTGTACGGGAAAAAGGTGGATCATCGTGTGTTGGTTTTAGTTTAGTTGATGTCTATTGAGATATCACTATCTGCACAACACTCACAACGTGCCCCAACACAATCATTATTCATTTCCCACTAACCCTTTTAATTTCTTTTACAAGATCACAATTGCAACAACGAACACAAAAATGATTTATTAGCACTACTTAGCAGAGCCTGAGCCACCACCTGCCCCCAACTGCAAAAGTGGAAGCCTCTGCGTTTCTCAGTTCTTTGAGGATTTTTATCGAACAGGTGATGTGCATCAGAAATATTGGAGGTTTTGCAATTCAAACTATGGAGAAATCGAACACGCAACTTGTGGATGATCATGGGCGGAGTAGAAAATGAAGGGACGCAATTCACCATCTTAAGATTGTGGTGGTTTTAGTTACGTTTTTATACTTTAAAAGTTGTGTTTAGTTTTTCTATGCTTTAAAAAGTTATAATAGATCTGAAACATTATGTTGAATAAATTTAGTCTCTAAATGCCAACAACCTAAACATATCTTATTGGGAGAAGATAAGTATTATGGCGAAATCTTGAATACAAGTTAATAATCACAACTACAAATAAAAGTAAAGAGATAGGGACGAAACAACAACACCGAAATGTATATATTGGTTTGCTCCAAACTCAAAAATATGTCTTATCTTTTGCAACTGTAGGTTATACTATAATGGAGATTACAAAAAAAGAGCCTCATACTCGCATTGCAAAGAGAACTTCAAGTAGCCCAACAAAACGAATAAAACTCTCAACCCGACTAGGAATGATTGCCAATACAACTTGCAATTCCATCATCTAAAACACTCCACTACAAGAATTTTGGCTTCTCCCAACGTTTTTGTTCCCGAAGTAGCGAATGTCATCAGGAGAAACGACTTTTTTCGACGCCATATTAACACGTCGACAAAAGTACCCTTTCCCTACGCTATATTAGAGGCGTCAACAAAAGGGAAACTTTTCCCGACACCATATTAACAGCGTCGGGAAAAGTACCATTTCCCACGCCATATTAAAGGCATCGGCAAAGGGTGACCCTTTGCCAACGTCGTTTAAAATGGCATCGGCAAATGGTGACCTTTTTCTTACGCCATCTGAACTGCGTTGGCAAATCGGAAAAAGGTCACACTTTTGCCGACGCCATTTTAAATGGCATTGGCAAAGGGTCACCTTTGCCGACGCCTCTAATATGGCGTCGGGAAAGGGTACTTTTCCCGATGCCGTTAATATGGCGTCGGAAAAAGTTTCACCTAGAAAACCATAACCCCCTTTCTTTTTCTTCCCTCTTTCTTTCTCCATCTTTCTTTCTCCCTCTTCGATTTTTTTCTTCTCCTCTGCAGCAGTGCAATCACCATACTTTCATTGCTTGCACCGCCACCCTCCACCAACGTCATTGTCGCCCTCCGCCAATATTGCTGCAGCCCTTAGCCGCCGTCGCCGCCGTCCATTTTTCTGTTAGGTTTCCTTTTTTTGTTTTTTCTCTCTTTTTCTCCCTCAATGTTTGAATTAGAACAAACTCTTTTGTTTTGGCTATCTAAAATCTTGATAGAAGTTTGAGTGCTTTGAGTTGTTGTTTATTTTCTTTCGTATTTATTGATGACAATTTTATAATGGTTTTTCTTTTGTGTTTATTGATTTTTTGGTTTTGGCTATCTAAAATCTTGATAGAAGATTGAGTGCTTTGAGTTGTTTATTTGCTTGTGTATATTGATGGAAATTTTGTTATGGTTTATGATTTTTTTTTTGTGTGTTTTTAGTTTTAAATTGGAGAATGGATTTCCTGGTGGAATATTGTTTGGCAAATGATTTGATTGTGGTTTGATTGAGCATTTTGGGTGCATGTTGTTTATTATTGTTTGAATTGGTATTGATTATACATTGGTTATTGTAATGGGAGGTTTGATTCTTTCTTGAATTTTTTTTAGGAATTCATTTATTTTTTAGCCTAGAAACTTTGGTGCCAAATAAAGAAATTAAATTGATGAGTTAGTGGGATTCAAAGTGAGATTTGATGAGTTAGGCACATTTTTTTAAAGGTTAGTTTGAGTGAGTTTGTGGGGTGGGAATTGTGTAATAGGTGGTGAAGTGCTAAGAGATTGTCTTGGTTGTTATGCTCCTAAGTTTAAGTTTAGTTTTGATATTATGTTCCTAAGTTTAGATAAGTTAGTTAAGTCTAGTGGTTTTGATTGTTTTGATCCATATAAATGGATGGTGTGTGCTAAGAGATTGTTTTGCTAAGTTTAGTTGTTTTTTTTTAATTAAATAAGTATAGTATTCATTTTCATGCTAAGTTTGTTAAGGTTTATTGTTTGTTTTAATTTGATGAGTTAGTCTTCATTTTCATGATAAATTTGTTAACTTTTGATGTTATGTTCATAAGTTTGATACATTAGTTGTTTGTTTTAATTTTACTAGTTTAGTTGTTATGTTAATTGATAAGTTAGTATATTGATCTTGTAGTGATCATACAATCATATAATTAATATTAGGTTTTGTTTTTCATAGATACTTCGAGGTCGATGTTATTCTCAAAGGCTAGGGACATTGGTTCAACGAGATGCTTTGAGGTTTGTCTCCTTTTTTCTCATGAACTTTTCACTTTTTGGGGCAAACCCATATGCATATATATTAGCATCTTTTTCCTTGATTTTATACTTGACTTTGTCAATTACTTTGTCTCACATAATTTTTCTTTAAATCAATTGATCCTGCTTTGATTTGTGGTTGAAATATTGGGACGAACTGACATTTGGTTTCAAAATGGGTATGTTATTGATAGTTTAGGAAGAATAATTGATAAATAAAGTTGTGAGTATTAAAGTTGAAGACGATAAGTTGTGAGTATTATATTTCTTTGTTTGTCTTGTCTTTGTGAGTATTAAAGTTGAAAACGATAAATAAAGTTGAGCTTTTTATGTGTAACCCCTCACACACTTAGAGTTGGAGCTTAATTAAATTATATTTTTTTGTAGGTGCTTTGGGGTTGATGTACGTGCGAGTAAGATTATGAACGAGATTTAGGATGCACTTTCGAAAAATTTTATCTTTCCTAAGTGTTTTAGGTAATTTTAGTTTTATTTCCAATTTTATATAAACAGAAATTGTATGAACAAATTTTGTTGTTTGGTTGATATAAAATTTGGCATAAATTTCGTTATTATATTCGAATGAAATTTGGAATATTTTGTTTTATATACATTTATTATCAGGTAAAAAATTGCATTACAATAATATTCGAAAGAAACAAAAAAAAATGAGATTAAAAAAAATTATATTAAAAATCAATACCAGACTTTTGCTGACGCTAAAATAGGTGGCGTCAGCAGAAGTCGATTTTGCTGACGCTGAATTACTGGCGTCGGCATAAATGACTTTTGCCGACGTTGATTTATCAGCGTCAGTAGAAGTGGCTTCTGCCGACGTCACCTATTTCTGCGTCGGCTAAACCCTCTCCTGACTGGTCTATCCCAACATCCATGCCGATGCCCATTGTCACGTTAGAAAAGCCTTTCCCGACGCGTTTTTTGGCTTTTGCCGACATTTTTGTGCATTGGAAAAAGTTTAAATTCATGTAGTGCTCATTGTCTATGCTAAAAAACGCTAAGGAACAACTGCATAAATATTATGGTGGAATCTTGAATACATTAATGTTGAATCAATTTAGTCTCTAAATGCCAACAACCTAAACATATCTCATTGGGAGAAGATAAATATTATGGCGGAATCTTGAATACAAGTTAATAATCACAACTACAAATAAAAGTAAAGAGACAGGGAAGAAACGACAACATCGAAATGTATATATTGGTTTGCTCCAAACTCAGAACTATATCTTATGTTTTGCAACTGTATGTTATACTATAATGGAGATTACAAAAAAAGACTCTCATACTCGCACTGCAAAGAGAACTTTAAGTAGCCCAACAAAATGAATAAAACTCTCAACCAACTAGGAATGATTGCCAATACAACTTGCAATTCCATCCTCTAAAACATTCATTGGCGTATGCTCAAAAACGTTGAGGAACAACTGCATAAAGGTTTGAATTAAACTCGCCAATAAAACCTCGAAATAACAACGAGGATATATATAGAAAAGTCCCAACATCTCAACACTACGATCTTGGCTCAGTTGGGTCTGTAGCGTTGATTTTGCTCCATAATCCCATAAAATCTAGTCTTTGTACTTTTAAAGGTTGATAATAGGTCGTTAATTTTCATTTTTGTATCACATAGATCTTTATTTTTAACTCTATCACTTCAATACATTCATGATTTGTGGCACGCTAATTGTACTATTTGTAGGCTGAATTTATGGAGGTTAAGGCATTTGATGGTGTACTTTTTTTAATTTTTTTTTTTTTTTAGTTCAACAACATTTGGAGGTGGGAGATTTGAACCTTTGATCTCTTGATCGAGGGTACATGTCAATTACCACTGAGCTATGCTTACTTTGCTAATGGTGTACTCGTTAAATGTACAAAGTTAACACAATAACCTAGAGATTTATTTAAAAATTTAAGCACAACAATTAATTAGACACAATTTTAAAAGTTCAAAGATGCATTAAAAAAAAATTAAATACAAACATCAAATAGATACAATAGTAAAAGTTCAATAATTTAACAAAAGAAAATCTATATATAAGAAAGTTTGAACTTTAAATTTTCCTTTCAATTTGCCACTCTATTTCTCGGAATACAAAAATATAGAAAAAAAAATCAATTTATACTCCTAAACTTGAAAAGATGTATCAAAATTTATCCTAAACTTTCAATTTCATCCAATTGCAACTTAAAATTTGATAACTTTAATACATGTTTCAATTTTTACCTTATGGTAGACTTTTGCCTGAAAAATCATTAAAATATATATTCTTTCTTAATGAATTATAAACATATACTAGGTATGAAATTGATGGAACTTAGAGAAAAAACAACAAAAAAGTTGATTTTTTTTTTGTTGCATGTTGAAATTAATGAGTTTGGAAGATTTGTTCAATGATTGATCTTGTGAATTAATTGAGCTCAATTTTGTGCCTAACTTATTTTCTTAAATTTTATAAACTTTGGAGACTTTTACTTACTTTTTTTTTTATTAAAATTAGTGCGAGAATTCACCAAGAATTGAACAAAGTATAAAAATTGCAACTCTTGTTTAAGTCTAGGCCTAACTCAGACAGAAAGAAATGAAGCTGCTTCAATATCTTTTTTTTTTTTTTTTTTTATCAAGGTTGAAGTTTAGAACCGAGTCACTTTACACCTAGTGGGAGTCATAGAATAGCATAGCTATAATCAATTGAAGAAGAAAAAAGGAATTGAATAGGAACTCTCATTGACCCTACTTATGTAAGTGGTTAGAGTAGTCTTCTATACGACGTCGATTCACGATCTAATAGTAGGGAAGCCTAGCAGCAAAGGTAAAAATCAATACACTACTCGAAGTTTAGAATATAAATTGATGTTTTCCCAAGGATATATTTATAAAAATAATTTAGCCCTCCCTTTATACAAAATTTGGAGGCATACCGCTGTGTGTGAATGCTGATGGTAGATGGCTTTTGTGTTTAAATGACGATGGAAATGACCTTTACTCACACAAAAACCTTATCCGATAAATATATCATGCTATAAATGGTAGGGAAGAAAGGACAAAACCTCTCCTTTGTCGTAACCAAAACCAAATCTTAAAAAACCTTTTCATTCTTGTATAAATATTTCACTTACTTTAATTTCCTGGTTTTTCTCCTTATCCCCATCTCTTATTGTCGGATTCTTTTTTATACTACCCCCATAATAAAAATAATACTCCATACTCCAAAAAAAATTTCGGTTGCCAATTCGAATATAATTCATTGACAATTTTTCATCTTACAGGATGATGGTTCAATTCTTCACTTATAATTGTTGAACTCAAAAAAAAAAAAAAAAAAAAAAAAAAACTTATTTGAGTTCTCCATGTCTATATTTCGAACTCCCCCATATAAAAAAATAAAATAAGGACCAAACGGGTTCCCTTGCCTTAGCTAGTTCTTAGCTGCTTCAAGTTGTCACCTTTTGGTCGGAGCTTGCAGCTGTCTTTCTCTGGGCCAGTTCATTCCCTCTCAATAATGCCCCCATTAAATACTCTTCACAGGGGAGATATAGCTGTGGGAATATTCCAGCTTAATTATATATTTAAAATGCCATCAGAGTTTTTTTTTAAAATAAAAAAAGTAACAAAAATCAAATAAAAAAATAAGGTTGAATTATAAGTTTAGTCATTAAACTTTTGAGTTTGTGTCTATTTTGTCCATGAACTTTCAAAAAGTGTATAATAAGTCTTTCAACTTTCAATTTTGTCTAATAGATTCATAAATTTTAAAATGTGTCTAATATGTCTTTAAACTTTCTATTTTGTGTATAATAAATTTTTTAATTTTGTGTCTAATAGGTATTTGAACCTATTTGAAAGTTTTTAAAATTCACAAATCTACTAGACTTATTGGACACAAAATATATTGAAATTTTAAAGACCCATTAGAGTAGATACAAAATTGAAACTTGAAGGATCTATTAGACACAAAATTGAAAGTTCAAAAACTTTTTAGACACAATCTTAAAAGTTTAGGGACTAAACTTATGATTTATCCTGAACAGAAATTAGTGAATGAAAAAGGGCAATGATTTGAAAAAAAAAGAAAAAGAAAGTAAAATAGAAAAGAAGATGGGTGAAATCAAAGTGATATTTGCCTGTCTAATTGGTTGTCGAATGTATTGGGTGAGGGTAACAAGATTGGACCCAAAATATATGTGGTGTCCTGTAAAAGAGATTTTAAATGCAAATCCAATAATCCAACCAATTTTGTTTATCAATTTCTCAAAAAAAAAATTATTTGAATATCGATTGGTGTCAGGTTGTTGGTCGTCAAAGTGTGGCGAAGATTGCGAGCTTGTCTGTAAATTCCAACCCAAAAACCTTCATCACACACACCTTACAAACAAACATCACAAAACAAACACACAACGAAGAAGGCAGCTGATGGAGAAGAAAGAGAAACCTTTCATTTTATTTATTTATTTAAAAAAAAAAAGAAATTAATGGGTGGTTTTTGTTTCCTTATTCATGGCTGTACTTGATGGCTCTCCAAACGACAACTGAAAGTAAATATAAATATCAGTCCCCCTATGAGTTGCATTTGCAAAACGACACCAAACCAAAAAGTAACCAAATCTACAAGATTTTGTGTTAAAAATTAAGATATCAAATATATATACCCAGCCTATCCGTTTAGCTATTCTAGGTTAAGTGGTGATTGGACATGATATCGAACCAAAATGATTGAATATATAACCATATTTCATTAGTTGAGTTTTTAGGGTTGATTGATGATTTAATATGGTATTAGAATAAGAGGTTCTGTGTTTGAACTTCTATGATGTCATTTTCTCTCCAAGTAATGTTGATAACCATTTGTTGGGTCTTGTACAAATATTGAAGCGAACAAGTTAGGGAGTGTTAAAGTGTTGTTGAAAAAAAAAATTAGGGCAAAAATCATTGTACACCTCTAAACTAATAATTGTATTAATTTAAACCATGAACTTTCATAAGTGTATCAATTTACATTATCTCTGTTAGATTTCGTTTGAAAAACATTATTTCAGACATGTGCATACTTATAATTGTAACAATTGAACTTTTGAATTTTTATAAATGAATCAATTTAGACCTTTCAATTGAAAATCGCTCATACATAAATTCTAACATGTGTGTGTTTACTTCTTAAGAAATTTAGACCCTCCATTTGAAAATAGTCTATGCATTTAAAACGAATGGTGTAAATTGATTCACTTATGAAAGTTCAAGAATTTAATTGATACAATTATAAGTCTGCACACGTTTGAAATAACATTTTTCAAATGTGTAAATTGATACACTTATAAAAGTTCAGGGTTTAAATTGATACAATTATTAGTTTAGGATTTTAATTTATACAAGTCCCAAAGTTTAGGGGTTTAAATTGATGTTCGCCCAAAAAATTAAATTTACTATAACTCATTAGCTTAAGAGAGTTGAGTGATGATTTAACAAAGATGATGTGAAGTGTAATAACTTATTAATTAAGCATGTGAATTAATAATTAAGTTTAGGTTAAAATACTATTTTAGTCTCTATACTATGGAACTTATTCAATTTTAATCTCTATACTTTCAAATGTTTAAATTTAGTCATTGTACTTTTAATAAATATTAAAATTAGCCACTACCCTCAATTTATGGTTAATTTTTTTAAAAAAAAAATAAAAACATATTCACATTGTGTCTTTTCTTAAATGAAAATAGATTAAAAAAGATTTGACTTCGAAAATAACAATGATAACTAATTTTAAGATTTATTGAAAGTATATGGACTAAATTTAAATATTTGAAAGTATAAGGAACTAAAATAGAATGAGTTCGGAAGTATAGAGGCTAAAATAGTATTTTAACTTTAAATTTACTATTTTTATATTGTTAAAAAAATAATAATCTGTTCAAATTTTTACTTTCACATTTGTTGAAGTCAAACAGAAAAAATGATTGATGTAAATCATTGTAAAACTTCTTTTTAATCATGAGACAAGTTGTTTACACCAATTAAATTAAATGCTAATGCATTTATGAACAACAAAAAATATCTCTTCTACCTCATTATCGCTCTCCTTTGCTGATCTGGTAATTATTTAGCCATTTTAAGATACACAAAAAACCTTAATTTTTCCATTCCTTTAATGGATATTGCAGATGAGATCAGATCCGATTCGGATTCATATTCAGATCAGACAGACAACTTGTTTTTTTTCTTTCTTTTTTTCTCTGCCATTCGAACGTTTTTCTTGTTGCTTTTTTGAAGAAATTCACGTGGGTGTTTGTAAGCTTCTAAAACTTTCTTCTCTGTTATCATCATTTTGCAGCAAAATTATTGTTAGTACACATTTGCAGTGGAGAAGAAAAAAGTTAGGTTATATTTCAAGTTAATCCTAACTTTTAAAGTTTTGTCTAATACATCTTTAAACTTTCAATTTTGTATCTAACAAGTTTTGATTTATTCAACATTTTAAAGACTCACGAACTTATTAGATATAAAATTGAAAGGCCATAGATCAAGAATTTAAAAAAATGAAAAAATTAAATTGGCAGAGACCTATTAGACTTTTTTTTTTTTTGTTGAAAAGTAATAGATCCAAAGATTTTAAAAAATGTTAAATTGGTTAGAGATCTATTAGATATAGAATTAAAAGTTTTGGCCCCAATTTGATAATCATTTGGATTTTGAAAATTAAGCTTACAAACAATACTTCCATCTATGGATTTCTTTGTTGGGTTATCTACTTTTTACAAATGTTTTTAAAATTCAAACCAAGTTTTGAAAACTAAAAAAAATATTTTTTAAAAACTTATTTTTGTTCTTGGAATTTAACTAAGAATTCAAATGTGTTTCCTTAAAAAATATGAAAACTATTATAGAGAAGTTATAAGAAAACAATCACAATTTTCAAAAATCAAAAATAAAAAACGAAATGGTTATCAAACAGAGTTTTAGGGATCTACTCTCCAAACACTTGGATGCGTTCATAAATATAATTTTAGCTTCTTTTTCCTACATCCAACGGTTGGAAACCATCAACCATCAACCACATTGTTCCAACCTCAAATAATTTCTCATCTATTAGACACCAATTAAAAGTTCAACCACATTTTTAAAGTTTAAGGACTTATTAACCACAAAATCAACAGTTTAAAAGAGATATTAAACATTTTTTTAAAATATAAGCACCTATAAACACAATGTTGAAACTTTATGGACTAAACTTATAATTTAAACAAAAAATGATTTTCCAATTCCCATGGACACATTATTATGAGGCTTTGAGCTTGAACCTTCCTTTGTCTTGTCCAACCAACAGTTCTCTCACCATTTTCATCATTATTTTGGATCTTGTTCTAAACATTGTACAAATGAACTTGCAGAGAGTGGAGAGAAAGAGAGAGATGATATCATTTAACGCGTTGAATAATGAATTTCCATTCTATTTTTTAAAGTTTTTAATTTCTTCTTCTATTTTATATGATTTCTTTCGAGTAATTGTTTATACATTATGATGAATATATAGTGTCCTTAACATATTCTCTAATGAATAGGAAAAATAAGTTAAAACAAATTACAAATAATTGAGATTCTTGATTCCCACTCATTTTATTACTTTTTTTTTTTGGAGGGGGGCAAAGGGATTCCCACTAATTAAGGTTAAAATTAAAATATATTCAGATTCATGCACCATAGGAGAGATAATCATAGGCATATTATTCAAATAATTAAGTTGTTAATTAATTAATTAATTAGCATCTTTCTTAATTAATTAAATAGAAGAAAGAAGAAAAGAGAAGAGAGAGTGAGTGGTGGGAGTTAACTTGATCTCGTTTTTGTAGAAAACTTTGAAAAAATTAGTAATTATATATGATAATTTTGAATGAGATTTAAAAACTCAAAAGGGTTTTTTCTTTTGAATTTGTGGTGGGATTTGAATTAGCATTTTCCTAAACCCATTATGTTTTGTCTCCCTTTTATTTTATATCCAAACTCAATGCCAAACAAATATAACAACAATTACATAATGGAAAAGCCCCAAAGCCGAGGAGAGACTTGTCACTTTGTAATCTCTTTTATGGCTTTACATGTTGATGATAAGTCACCAAATCAAATAATTAATGTGCCTCCATCTACAAAAATAATCTCGACAATTATTGACTATTCTATTTTATAGATTATTGATTTGTATATCACACTAATATGTTTATATCGATTATCCGTTCTTTCAAATTTCGCTTTGCTTTGTATACTTAAAATAGCTTCATGGTCATTTTATTTGTCATAGAAGAAGTATATTCTCGCATGCATATAATTTGTTTTTTTTTAAATGATTTTATTAAAAGAAATAAGAAAATCAAGCTCATTAATATAGTATACAGATATATCCAATAATTGTGGGCATACTTCACAATGATTAACAATGATAAAAACACTTATTCCTAATTTAAATATTGATGAATAAAGTGAGTCTTCCATCATTTTCTCTTCTTTTCCCTTTCATTTGTATAAATTGATATTTTAGTTTTCGAATTCATACTAAATGATTGAATGATAAAATAAGAGATGAGTAGATGGATAGTAGAATTTCTTTTAAGAACATTATATATATTACCAACGAAGAAAGAGATAATAAAGAATACACCCAATAGCAAGCTTGAGCATAGTTTCAACCATAAAGTCAGATGTTTGAATCTCCCTATCTCTTATGTTGTTGGAAAAAAAAAAAAGAAGAATAAGTCCAATACTTGAATCATGTAAGCTATGTTCGAGTCGGCAAGAGTTGAATTGGGAGTAAAAAATGAGAAGTACGGGGAACGAGGTGGGGCGGGGATGTTAAAAAGTAAAGATAGGTCAAGGCAAGAGACAAGGGATGTGTTGTTGGTTCAGATGCATGAACAAGAACATTAAAGGGGTGGTGTAGGGGTGTTTTTGACTTGTGTCTTTTCAGTGTAGGCCTCTCTGCCTCTGGGTTTTATTCAATCCCAACCAATTTTCCCTCCCATGGGCTCACCATAGGCCCAGCCTCCTCCCCTTCCCTTTTACCCTTTTTTTAATTTCCATATCCCCCACTAAATTCTTTCACTTTTCAATTTATATATATATATTTCAAACTATTCTCCCCATCTTTCAAAGGAATGAAAGAACTATTCCCCTCATTTCCTAAAAATGAAATAATTTTTAGTTTCAATTACATGTTTAGTTCGTGAATGTTTAAGTTTGTGTCTATTAGATCCCTAAACTTTAAAAACTATTGAATAAGTCCTTAAATTTTTAGGTTTGTGTTTAATAGGTCCTTAAATTTTAAAAATGTCTAATAAGTTTCTGAACTTTCAATTGTGCATCTAATATAAGTCACTGAAATATTTGGTATTTGTTTAAAATTAAACGAATCTATTGGACATAAAATTAAATTTTGTGTCTAACCTATTTGATGTTTTTAAAAATAATTCAATGACGATCTATTAAACATAAAATTGAAGTTTAAATTTTAAAATTTATTAGACACTTTTTAAAGTTTAGGGACCTATTAGATGTAAAATTGAAAATTCATAAACATACTAGACAATTTTTAAAGTTTAAGGACTTATTGAATACAAACCTGAAAGTTTAATAACTAAACTTACAATTTAATCCTTTTTTTTTTTTTGAGTTGTGTCACCATCAACATCCTCTTTATTATGATGTTTTCAAATAAAAAGTATTTGCAACCGTATCATTTACAAAGCTAGCCTAACATAGTTCAACTAGTCAAGTGCTAATATGTATATGTCCTAAAGATCAAAGGGTCGAAATTCCCACCATCACATTGTTAAAATAAATAAATAAAGTGACATTTACAAAATGAATTATAATTAACAGAGGTAAATTTTAACCAATCATTAATTGATTAAATAGTTTATATTATCGACAAATTATTATACAAACTTATTATTAATTGATTGATACAAGTTTGTTTGTCTTTTTAGGAAAAAGAGAGAGAGAGAGAGAGATATGCTTAGAAGCATTAGCCATTTAATATATAGTATGAGAAAGCAAAGAGAAGAGAACAACAAAGACCATCATTATGGCTGCTATCATTTATATGTTTCACTTTCTTTTTTCTTTTTTTTTTGTACTGTTTTTTAGCATTCGTGATTTAAGGGTAATGATTACAGTGTTTAAAAAAGGGCTAGGCCGTGGAAAATAAATCAAACGATGTCCACGTTTAAAATTAATTTAGGTGGGAGAGTCTTGATCAGTCAAAACTTTAAGTTGCTTCTTCGATAGTTCGAAATGTCCACAAATTCTTAAAAAAGCATTAATGAAGATTTAGCCGCCATTTTATACCACCCCATTCCCTTTTATATTACTTTAATTTACACTTTTATATATATATATATATATAAGATCATAAAGATATATACAATACTTTTAGCGTCATACTTCGCTCTGTATGACTTTCATATAATAAGATGAGGAAAAGTCAATTGTAAACATTATATGATGTTAGTCGCCTAAGCTAAATCTTTTTTACTAAGATAATTAGGAGATATAATTTTAACATTTAATCAATAGTTGTATATTCATCTCACTTGGATGTTTCTTGTAAGGTTGGTTCATTTTGAAAGTCCTGTTAGATCAGCTCAACCAAATGTATATTAATATTTCTAGAAGAGTTATATCCAATTTTAACTTCTTACTTTTATTGGTCTCAAGATAATAAAAGTGGATACAGGACAAGAGGAATCATTGACATTATGAAATCAGATTGGATTCTATTTATATAAGTTTTGATTGCCCATTCATACTAAGTTTTGTTTATTGGAATAATATGACAAAAATCAAATATGCTCTCTTTTTGTCTTCAAAGTTAGAAAGAGAGGGATTAGTCCTAGAAAAATCAGAGATACAATGTATGTGTATATAGAGAGAGATTGGTAAGAAAAGAAAACTCAATTAGAGATAACTTGCACGTTTTTTTTTTTTTTTTAGTTTAACATGTGAGGGTGGGAGATTAAAACCTATAATCTTTTGGTCGAAGATTTATGTCTTAAACTAGTTGAGTTATACTTAAGTTGGTTGTATCTAGAGAGATTAATGAAAGAAAATATGTGTAAACATAAACTAATGGGAAAAATGCGAGTGTCATGTCCTATCAGCGATTTAAAGTAATGATCATTATTTATATTTCACACACCCAATCATATTTGATACCTTTAATCATTAAGGATCTGTTTGAGACATGAGTTATAATAACATGTGTTATAATAACCTGTGGAGTATTATGCACTCCAAACACAGACTATTATAACTCCAAACTAAACAATTCTGCATTTTAAACAATATTATATAATTCTACAGACTATTATAACAAATGTTATTATAGCTCATTCAATGTCCCAAACAACCCCTAAGAGCTTTATCTTTTTTTAAATACAAAATTATATTAATGAAGTTTGTTAAGTGCTTTTAACACTCAATTAGAAATAGAAAAGGAAGAAATTTTGTCTTTAGCGCATATGTACAAAGCACATATACGTAAGCACAATCTTCTTACAACTTGATTAAAAGCTCTTCTGAAAGATTAATGAAACAATTTTCTTCATTTCTTTTTCCCAAATAACTAGTTAAAAAAGATTAAGAGTGACCTCACAATTTATAAGATATATGAGTTACTTCTCCTATTGCTAATTGGTTTTGAGATGGAACCTCATGTAATCTTAATATGGTATCAGAGCCCGTTAAACTCAAACGGGTATTCGGTCCAAAAATTAAAATTGGGATCCGATCTAAGAATTGTTAACCCAAAGTGCCACCATCTTGAGGGGGCATGTTGAAGATCCCACATTGAAAAAATGTAGAGACCTCACAATTTATAAGATACATGGGTTACTGCTCTCATTGCCAATTAGTTTTGAGATGAAACTTCATGTAATTTAACATGGTATCAGAGTAGCAGGTCCTGAGTTCGAACCCATGTAATGTCATTTCCTCTCCAATTAATATTGATTTCCACTTGTTGGGCCTCTTACAAATTTCCAAGCCCACAAGTGAGGGGGAGTGTTAGAGTGTTGATATAATTAAATTTATCATAACCCATCAGCTTAAGCTTTTGGGTTGATTGGTGATTTAACAAAAGTTGGACAAAAAAAAAATGAAAGGTCAAATTATTAATATAATCTCATTTGATAATTATTTATTTTTTTAAAGTTAAGTTTATAAGTACTACTACCTATGAATTTTCTTGTTTTATTATTTACTTTTTACATATTTTTTTCAAAAACCAAACCAAGTTTTGAAAACTAAGAAGTAGTTTTCAAAAACTTATTTTTATTTATGGAATTTGACTATGAATTCAAATATTTTCTTAATAAAAATAAAATCCATTGTAGATAAATAATAAGAAAATAAACGCAATTTTAAAAAATCAAAATTCAAATGGTTATCCAATGGGACCTAAAATTATTAGAGTTTTGTCTATTTAGGTTGGGTTGAGAATAACTTTTGGACAAATAAAAAAAATATTTGGGCTGTAATCAAAAGTTATTTTGAAAATTAAAAAAAAAATTAAAATACTTTTAGAAGAACATTTAATTAGTATTTCTTCCAGAAATAAATTAAACTTAATAGCACTCTTTTTCAAAAGTCACCTTAAACTTGTACTTAGTCTTTGAACCTAAAATAGACTCAATTATGATTTCAAACTTAAAATTTTTCATTTTAGATCAATATTGTAAACTCCATCATTTTAACACTTACATAGCATGCTAATTGTATTATTTAAAGCTTACAAGTTGTGACGTGACAATCATCGGTAACTAAATTATGCTAGCTGAAATAATTTTGGGATGCTTCAATTGCTAATTTTTAAAATTAGCAACAATTCTCATTCACTCTGACTGATTTTTTTATTTTTATTTTTTAATTCAACATGTGAATGTGGATTAATTTGAACTTCTAACCTCTTAGTCAATGGGCATATGTCTTAACCAGTAAAACTATGCTCAAGTTGACCACTATACCTAAAAGTTAGTCAAACTAACACACACTCTAATTGCTAGTTGTTATCCCGTCTCGTCCATAGAATCTCTAAATAACACATCATCATGTCATATATAAGCATTAATTTATTAGAATTAACAACAATGACTTAATTGTGTAAAAAAGAAAAAACAACAATGATTATTTAATGTACAAATAAAAAAATTCAAAGATATGACTGAGCATCATTTTTAAAAAAAAATTAACCCATTTTTTAACTTTATAAAATCTGAAAACTATAATATTAACGACTAAATAAAATATTGATGTAAAGAATTTGGATTTAATTGTAACAATCCCATATTTCAAGAGTTTGATTTGAATAATATTATATTTATATAGTTTAGAGGTGTACATGTTATAATGTTGAAGGATATAATTACAACAATCTCATAAATTTAAGAAGATGATTGATCAAATTGAAAATTAAAAAACATGATAGAAACAATCTCGTTGATCGAAGAGTTAGTTCCTAGAATTTTTCTTTTCTTTTTAATTTAAAAAGTTAAATAGATGCAACCTTAAAGATTTTTTTATTTTTTTTTAATTCAACAACATTTAGATGTGGAAGGATTCGAACCTATGACTTTTTGGTCATAAGTGCATACTTCATGCCAGTTAAGCTATGTTTTTGTGGGCAATACAATCTTTAAGATTGATATAGGAAATTTATAATTTAATTCAAAATAAAATAAACTGATAAACAACACAAAAAAAACTAAGAGCACAAACATGAAGATGAACTTTTTTTTTTAGTGTGTTTTAAAATTTACTGTTGTCAGAGAAAGATGGAAGGGATCATGTTTTTTAGTGTTGGCCAGAGTAAAGAATCCTTGTGTCCTTCTTGAACCTCAGTCTCCCCTTCTGACTGGATTCTATTCTTGCCACGTCATCCAAACCAAGCAGACACATATATTAATCATTTTCATAATAATAAATTTTCTATTGAACCACCACCCAACATCACTAGGTCCACCCCCAAACCACCAAGTACTCAAAGTGCATGAACCAAACTCCTATATATACTCCTTTTCCCATCCCCCTCCCTTTCAATCCCAACCTTAAATTTTAAATAACGAAATCTCACTCTCTTTACAAAACCAAAAAAAGAAAAAAAAATGCCTTCTTCTTCCATTTCTATTGTCTCTAAATCCACTGTTTTTCCTCATCAACCCTCCACATTCAACTCCCTTAAACTCTCTGTTTCTGATCTTCCTATGCTCTCTTGTCACTATATTCAAAAGGGTGTTCTTTTCCCTTCTCCTCCTTACTCTATTTTCGATTTCGTCTCGTTTCTTAAACGATCTCTCTCCGTCACTCTCTCCCACTTCCCGCCTCTCGCTGGTCGGTTCTCCACTGACGCCGACGGCCATGTTCACATCCTTTGTAACGATCACGGAATTGAATTTATTGAGGCAAAGGCTAAACATCTCACTCTCAATGCCCTTCTGTCTCCTGATGATGTCCCAAATTACTTCAAGGAGTTTTTTGACTTTGATTACACTATTAGCTACTCGGGCCACTTTAAGCCTTTAGTAGCTGTTCAGGTCTGTTTATGTCACCACTTAACTCAAAAGCTCAATTCTCATTTATGAGTTAGAAATTAATATAAAATTCAATTAGCACAAAACCCAACAAAAAAAATCATTTTTGAGTTCGACAAATGTATAATGTCTTTAATGGATTGAACTATGTTGAAATTGACTTTAGGAAGGACTTGACATTTCTGTAGTTGAATACAGAATTTCATGTTTTGATAACTAATGGGCTACCTTAAATTTATTATTATTATTTTTTCTTTCTGATAGGTGACGGAGCTAGCTGATGGGGTGTTTGTTGGGTGTACCGTCAATCACGCCGTCACCGACGGGACCTCCTTCTGGCACTTCTTCAACACATTTGCCGAAATTTGCAAAGGGAGTAAAAAGATCTCAAAGTCGCCGGATTTCTGTAGAGACACTGTTTTCAACTCGCCGGCGGTGTTGAAATTTCCCGACGGAGGTCCGGTGGTGACGTTCAACAGCGACGAGCCGTTGAGAGAGAGGATTTTCCACTTCACACGAGAATCCATTCTGAAGCTGAAGCTGAGGGCCAACACAAACAACCAGATCGCCGGCCGGAAACCAGTCAACGGATTTCCCGACGCCGTCGAGATTTTGGGAAAACAGGGGAATGACAGTTGGAAAACCGTCAACGGGAACATAACGTCCGTCTTGGAGAATTTGATTAAAACTAACATTCCAAATCGGACGGCTGAGATTTCGTCTTTCCAATCGCTGTGCGCATATCTGTGGCGCTCGGTGACACGTGCAAGGATGTTAGACCCAACGAAAACGACGACGTTTCGTATGGCGGTGAACTGCCGTCATCGGCTGAACCCACGGCTGGAACCGTACTACTTCGGCAACGCGATACAGAGCATTCCGACGGTGGCACCGGTCGGAGAGGTACTGTCGAACGATCTCCGGTGGTGCGCCGATCTGCTGCATAAAAACGTGGTGGCGTACGACGACGCCACCGTCCGCCGGGGAATCGCCGACTGGGAGAGTCAACCACGGCTTTTCCCTCTCGGGAACTTCGACGGCGCGTCTATCACCATGGGCAGCTCGCCGAGATTTCCGATGTACGACAACGATTTCGGTTGGGGCCGTCCGATCGCCGTCCGGAGCGGCCGAGCCAACAAATTCGACGGCAAGATCTCCGCCTTCCCCGGGCGAGACGGTAACGGCAGCGTCGATCTCGAAGTCGTTCTCTCGCCGGAAACAATGGCCGGCCTCGAGCGGGACGCAGATTTTATGCAGTATGTCTCAACAACTACAGTGTGAGATGGGGCCCGCAAAGTAAAACCCCTTCCAACGAATTAATTACCGCTTATGGTAAAAAGTAAAAAACAAAAAAAAAATATATATATATATATTTCCGAATCGTCTCTCGGAAGGTTAAAACTGTGAGAGAGTGTGGAATTTGATTAAGAAACATAAAACGGCGGCGTTTATCCTATGATTATGTTTACTAGGTTGTCTATGATCTATATAGCTTGTAACTTTCCCACGTGATGGGGAAAAAAAAAGTTTCAACATGATTTCTAATCCACTGCTACGATTGAGATCATCTGCTTCTTATATTTAGGTTTTTTCGTCGAAAATTCGAATCATAATTAGAGAATCAATTAATTGGAATGCCGGTTTGGATGAATCGACAAATCCATGTCATTCCATTAAGTGAATTTTTTATTTTTATTTCATCATTGAGTCTGTGTAAATTATTACTTGTGTCTGAGATTTGTTTTCAGTAGAAAAGAATTGTAGTGGTACAACTTTAAGAAGTGCTGCTGAAAATTGAGTACAAGAATATTTTAAGTATTGGGGTGAAATTTTAGAGTCATCATTGGTCCAATTAAATTCTATCTTTTTTTGCCCTTTTGTGTTGAAAATGTAAAAAAAAAAGGTCAAAATCTATTATTATATTCGAGATAATCAAACGGAAAATGACAGAAACCTCCGAAATTGCCCAAATTAAAAATTTTCTAAGCCATGATGGTGTCACTTGACTACCGCCGAGTGTTGTGGGGGTGAACCCAAGTTCAAGGGAAGGGATGAATCGTGGCACAAAGGCGCCAATGTGTGTCTCAGTGCCAGAGCCATGGATAACGCCAAGGTGTGAGACACGTAACCTCGACGCAGTTTGAAGGTCTTAACGGTGACCATCAAGGGAGGGCACGTGATCCTCACCGAGAATCAAGCACATAATGCTTAGAATTAAGCAAGCATTGATTTTAATTGTTGAATAACACTATAAATACCACGAGGTTCACTAAGGAAAGGTATGCTTGAATTACCCCGATTAATACCTATAATCACCTCGGCTTGACACTAACTTAAGCATTAGAGTGTGTTTGGCAAAGGGCCACACTGGTGCAAGTTTTCCCTAGTTCAGGTGATGTAGCTGAGATGGAGAGAGGAATATCAAACTTGTATTCACGCAATAACACTAAGAAAGTTTTCAGTATGATGAAAGTATGAATACTACTCTAATTGATTATTAGCTACATGAACATCAAGCCCTTATATAATACCTACTTCTTTGGTTCACATTAAGATTTTCTTTTTATAAATGATTATTTAATGTTGTCGAACTTTACATCATTTTTAAATAATACTTCATTTACGAGATCCAATGGAAGGGCATATCGGGAACTTGAATGGCTTTGAATGGTCCAATGATATATTGACAACGCAGGTGGAATTTGCTGACACGTAGTCCTTGTCACAAAGGGGCAATGACCAAAAATGGTGCAACCAAAGCAAATGAGTTTCTAAGGAAGATGGTGTCGAAAATGTCATATTATGTGCAAAGTTCAATGTGCCAAAGCTGAAAAGACCTTCTTTTAGAACGACATATCTAATTTCATCATGAGCGAGCTTCTTTTCTCCATGAGTGGGGCTTGGAAACTTGGAACTACAATTTGGTTCTTCAATTACCATTCAATATTGGTGGGTCAGATTTTAACAATCAATTTTGGCAAGAGAATTTGAAATCTATCTCAATTATTACCATCCCACGTTCTTCATTTTCTTAGTTTCTGGCCAAAATTCCTGTTTCTGTCAATATTTATTTTGAAAGAGTTAATTTTTTTTTTTTTTAAATGTTGTTGAAGCAAATATGTTCACCATTGTCGATAACCACCCTGAGTTAGCTCAGTAGTTAATAAGAGTTATGTAAATAATAAATGACTTAGAAAGAATAAGTTCAGGCAATAGTGGTGGTCACCTACGTAAAATTTAATATCTTTCGAGTTACCTTAACAACCAAATATAATAAGGTCATGCAGTCGTTGCCAAAGTGAGCATAACTCAACGGTAATTGACATGTGCTCATTCTTTTAAGATCAAAGGTTCAAATCCTTGTACCTCATATTTGTTGTACTAAAAACAATAATAATAATCATGTAGTTGTTGTTGAAAGTTAAACATGTTTTTAAAACTACTTTATGCACATTCATGAGTTAGTAGTTAACTAAGTACGTTTTGCATTTTAATTTGTTGTCTAGGATGGAAGTTAAGCACTACATTCATGTATGAGAGTTATGTACGTTCATAAAATAAAGTAAGTTCATGAAATTAAGTATAAGGATGAGAATTATGAGATCTAAACTTTTCCTTGAGAGTCCTATAAATAAGATGTCTTTGGTATGCGTTGAAGCAAGTGTTTGGAAGAGAAGAAATACAAAGAGAGTTTGAAGGAAAAAGTGTGAACCAAATTTTGTAGCTCGAGTTTTGAATACAAGTGAATATTTCTTCTCAAATACTCTTTATTTGATTATTTATTTGTTAGTGTCCATCACACGCTTCCAACAATTGTCTCATGAAAATAGTCGAGGTACACATAAGCTAACTCGAACATTCACCAATATCAAAAAATAATAATACTAATAGCTTGTAATACGAGCTAAAGTAGGGAAGTGTTGAAACACTTGGAAGGCTTTAATTTTTTCATTATGAGTACAAATGGAATTAACAGTCTACATGAAGAATTAATCACGATATAAACTACAAAGTTTGCCAGTTTTTTTCTCCTTCTGGTCTAATGAATATATACACAATGAATGTATATTATAGCAAACAATCACACGGATGTTCTCCCAATGGAGAAGGAGAACTACCTTCTGCTACTGAAACCAAACTGATAGGAATATAGAGAGAACAGGTCTGAAGCATTTCACCGATAACTAACTTCTGGGGATGGGAAAATTCGTTTAAACAGCCATTGAAATGGTCTTAGAAACTGAGCTCTTTTCTTGCGCCAGAACCATATGGCAGCGTTGTATTGTTCGTTACGGATTATTCGAGTCGCGGCTTTCCAGTCGTATTTCTCCATCTCCTTGCGAGCTGCTTTCCCCATTGTTTCCCTAAGTTCACGATTGTCCAACAGAGGCTTCAGCTTGCTTAAGCAGTCTTCGAGGTCGCCAGGAGTATAAAGGTGACCGATTTTACCATCTTGTTCGGGAGGGATTATATCTGGAACTCCACCAGCACGAGCTCCAATCACGGGGATCCCAGAGGACATAGCCTCTAATACGACGAGTCCCAATGTCTCGGATTCGGAAGGCATTACGAAAACGTCGCCGCTGGCATAAGCCTGAGATAGCTCTTCCCCTGATAACATCCCTGTAAATACTGCAGGCATGCCAGTGAACATCTTTTCTAGCTCCTCCCTGCCATGAAAGAAAATACACCATATACAGTTACAAATAAAGCATAAATCAATTATGTCCATGATTTTAAGTAGCTTCTACTGTTCGACATAGATGAAGTAAAAGAGAAGTTGCTTGTTCCACCTTCAGTAGTGCAACACAAACTTGTACATTTAGGCCAATAATGATGTCATTACCAATAGAATTCCCTATAGCATTTGGTTTTTCAGAATGATTTACTTCAAGATATGCTAAAGAATTGGCTGTGCTAGTCCGGCAGGTCTACCAGTTTAAGACAAGTAGATTATATTTTTGAGTTCAACAACAATATAGAGTGGGAAATTTGAACTTCTGACATTTTAGTTGAGAGTATATGTCTTAACCAGTTGAGTTATGATCAAGTTAAGATAAATACATCAAGGTTATTATAACTTTCAAATTCTAGAACAAATACCTGTACGGTCCATCTCCAACGATCGCAATTCTTGCTTCAGGGAGTCTATCCATGATCCTATCATATTGTGGGAACAAATGTCAATGTTTGCAAGATATGAATATATGTCGGCTACATATTTTTATGAGGATCATACATAGTCAAAGGTGGAAGGAAGTGTGTGATATGAGAGCTGGATGCACAATTTAGTTATTCTATTTTACAGAACCTTCCTCTTTATTATCCTCTAGTATCAAACTTTGTTAAAAAAAACTAAAGAAGTCTTTTGCAATTTCTTTTAAGAGAGATGAAGGTAGGAAGGACCATTTAACAGTTAGAGAATCGTTTTCCTATATAAATCCTCAGATGGTTTGAATTTGAATATTGAGACATTCTTCAAAAGGAAGCGCCTTTCTACGACTATGGGAGCTTCCTTATGATTGTTTTGTTTTTGGTGTTTCTATGAATGGCATATTTAGAACCAAATTTTACACAAATGACACGTTTTGTTATTAATATTAGCTTTGTCACTTTTCAAGCCAAATAGAAGCTAAATCTAGAGGAACATTACTCATTTACCCCTCTATTTATTGCTCTATATTTATATATATAAAAGAAATAAAATATATAGATACTTTCCATAAACGTTGAAATATATATCCTTCCCTCCAAACACCATTAATTTTGTATAAGAAATAAAATAAATGAAAGATTTTTACGATTTTCCTCCTAAAATCTAGGAATTTTAAAAACTAGACAACCCTTTCCATTATCAACGGTTCCATTCTTCAAACGTAGGGATATTATATATCTGAGAATATAGTAGAGGTATATATAATATATATCTGAGAATATAATAGGAATATCATGTCATCCCAAACATATAAAATGATTACATGCTGATGTATATATTCTATACCTCAACATATATATTTATGGATACAATATACAACACAGTATATATATAGGAACTCATTGAACATTATATATTACATACAGTAAATATAAAATAGATAGATCATGTTATGACATTATAACTATATAATGTAAGGTTATCTCAAAATTAATAAGATTATCACCAATACAAAACATATGACAATTATTTACCTATGTTTATTTAATATATGTCTGTGAATATAACTATGTTTATTGCCTGTATAGAATATAATAGAATTATATATAGATGTATATATAATACACTTCTATGTAAATTTATTTTTTACAATATACTTAATATTATATATTTGACGTTAAGTATTTTAAAAATCAACCAAAAGAAATTTTCAAATAAAACAAAACATAAATAAAAAAACGTAAATAAAAGTCAATAAACAATAAAGAAAATTTCCATACTGCTAAAGTTGGTATGTAATACAAAATTTAAATTAAAACCCAAAAGAAAAATAAACAAAAAAGAAGAAGGAAGAAGAACATTACTCATTTTGGAGAATAAAAGAGAGTTGGCGTTAATTGAAAGGTCTACCGGACGGCCACGGAAAAAAAAAAACTAAAGATAATAATTAAACATAATTTGTTAACCTAAATGTTATTAATGGTAATAAAAAAATTAACACCTAATTTGAATGGTATAATATTAGAAAATAAAATATTTTTCATTATAAAAAACAGCTTTACGTAATTAATAATAAAGTTATTTACCTAAATTAAATGATTTTATTATGGAAACAATAAATGAAAATAATAACATTATTATAAAGAAATGCAAAAATTGTAAGGGTATAAATGGAATAATATAATTTCATAAACACGAGTCATGCTAGAGCTGATATTTTTTTAAAAATTAGTCATTTGTAAAATATATGGTTGAAAACGTGCTATTTGGCATAATTTCCCATACTCTAAGGGGGCGTTTGGCCTATGGGTTTGGGTTGGAACCCAAAACCATGTTTGGCACAAGGTGTTCAAAATCCTTGGTTTTGAAACACAACCCCATGGGTTACAACAGTGCAACCCCATGGGTTTGTGCCATGTTTTCCTCTTCCACTTGTCATTTTCCATTTTCGACAACCACTTCGACAACAACTCTGGTGACAACTCCGACGACCATCAACAACGACAACTCCGACGACCGTACCGGTGACCCGACCACCGCTGACAACTACCTCCGACGACCACTGCGATGAGAACTCTATAGACCAATCTAACAACCACCCTTGCGACCTAACTACCCCAACAGCTTGACACCTCGATGACCCAACCACCCTAACAACCCAACTTGCCCAAACCACCGCCAATGACCATCTGACAACCACTCCAACAACCCAACCACCTAGCAACCGCTGTCGACAACCACCTAGTGACCACTTCGATGACCCGACCACCCCGATGACTACTTCGGCGATTACCCGACAACCTGACAAACTCAATCACCTAAAACCACCGTTGACGACCACCCTGGCAACCCGACCACCCTAATGACCACTCCGACAACGACTCCAATGACTTGACCACCAAACAACCACCCAACGACCACTCGGACGACCTAACCAATCATATGACCACTCTAGCGACCTGACCACCTAACAACTATTGTCGACAACCACTCAACGACCATTCCGGCGACCTGACCATCGTGCAACCACCACGGACGACCACCTCGGCAACCCAACCACTCCATCAATCTGATCACCCCAACAACCACTCCAACGATCACCCCGGCGACTCGACCATGTAGTGAATTTTTTTAAAATGTTAAAATTAAACTAAAAATGGCTACTAAACATATTTTTAACCTAATATATTTGAAATAGGTTTCAAAATACTGTGCAAAATAGAGTTTCTAATATTTTAATTTCTAAAATAGAATTCGAATTTTATAACTCATTTGTCCTTGAAATAGATTTCAAAATACGGTGCGAAATTTTGTTTAAATTCTATAATTTCTTAAATAGACCTCCAATATTTAATTTTTTTAAAATAGAGTTCCAAAAATATATTTATGAATACTTTGTAAATAGTGTTTTAAATTCCCTAATTTCTTAGATAGACTTCCAATTTTTTAATTTCTAAGATATAGTTCCAAAAATAGATTTCGGAATACTTTGTGAAATAGAGTTTTAGATTCCTTAATTTATTAAATAAACTTCTAATTTTTTAATTTCTAAAATAGAATTCCTAAAATAGTTTTCTGAATACTTTGTGAAATAGAATTTCAAATTCCCTAATTTTTTAAATAAACTTCCAATTTTTTAAATTTCTAAAATAAAGTTTGATAACTATTCAATAGAAAAGTTATTCATGTTTAAAAATCTCTTGTTAAACCTACTAGTTTGAGTGCTTTTAGTGATTTTTGATTGTTAAAGTCCCAAGTTTTGTATGTGTTTGCGGTTAAGAGTGAATTTCTTTTAAGATGTGAAAATGGTCTACTTTTGGCTAACATGAGCTTAATTTCTTGAACTTTGCTTCAGGTGAAGAGCTTTGAAAACAATGTTGAGAGATGAATTTGGAGAGATAAGTAAAAATCCTTGTTGAAGCATCTCTTTATTAAAAGAACCACATGATTCACACGTGCAAGAAAATTCATTAATTGAATTGTTCACCTATGTATTAGAATTGTCCAACCAACCCTGAATTCAAGGCTTGGAATGAGGTATTTAGATGAGATACTTTGGATGGAGAAAGGAGGCTGGAAAAGGAAGGAAGCTACGAAACGGGAGAAAGAAAAGCTGAGCAAAACTATCTACATTGGGAAGGGAGCATATCATGCTTTCTTATTTGTCCTAGGATTCGTACCCATCCGTTTTTTACATTCTCCCTAGAATGGAAATATGATTACTGTGTGGAAGTGTAAGGGAGAACACCTGGAACCCGACCCCCCATGGACGACAACTCGATGCCTTCATCACCTTCAGCTACAACTTAATTTTAATTCAGTTTGTGTTTTGGACAACTATTACTATTTCTTTTCTTCATTCCTTTCAGCTTATGTATTATGATATTATGAACTTCGGACCTTCATTTGCATTATAGATTTCCTTTACTCCAACAACATCATTCTTCTTTTCCACGTATTAATTATTTAAAATATTGTCCTTACTAATGTTATTTAATTTTACATCATCATGAATAGAGTGAATGAGATACTTGTACAAACTACACATTCATAATTAACTATGCTTGAAACAATTGATCCACATAATTGGTTAAAATATTGATATGCAATTCAGTAAACAATTATCAAGTAAAAAAAATGGATCTAAAAAAAACCTAAAAAAATTGTTTAAAAAAACAACCTAAACAAACCCAGCTCAGCCCAACCCAACCCTGCACCCCAAACACAGGTTTCAGCAAACCAACCAAACCAAACCTGCACCCCAAACACAGTAATCAGGAACCCCAGGATTTCTGATTCCAGCCAAGGATTCCCAGGGTTCCTGATTTCAAACAAGCGCGCCAAACAGCCCCTAAATGATTTATACTCGTAAAACTCCTATTTTTCTCTAGCCAAATATGTCGTAATAATGACAAAAACCAAGCCTGTCAAAGAAATCTCCCTTTGAACAAAATTTTCTGTGGTTTTTGGTACTTGTTTCTCAATGAGAATTACACATCGTCCTCTACTTTTCTAATTACTTCATTCATTAAAATATTGTTTTGACTTCTAATAAAAAAGATTATAATCAAAGCTCAATCATTTAAACTTAATCCTTTTCTAACTAATGAAATCTGAGCATACTCAGGAAGCCACTTTTCTTAATCATGTAAACTCCAACCCCATGCAGACTCTAGACCATGATGTGTTAGTGTTAAACAATAATTTCTAAAAATGCAGAGAAGGCTAAGGAAGCTAAGCATATTTTCGACATTTCTATTAATCGAAATTGATACCTTTTGAGGAAATCCAAGCTCTTCTCAACTCCAAGTCTTCCAACATGAACTATCAGTGGTTTATCAGGCTCACCGCCACTGTTGGACAAAAACGAATCGTGTTAAAGGAGATAATCTCTTAAGTTACATCATTTAAGAAATATATATGAGCTGGGAATCTTACCTAAGTCTTAATCTCATTTCATGAGAACAGAAGCGAGGATGAAAGCTAACAGAATCTACACCTTTATTCCAAAGTCGAATCTTATTAGCTGCAAAGAAAGAGAAATAGAGTAAAAAACACGGCTACAACTTGTTGTGAATATATGCTCTAACAGTAAAAGAAAAGACATCAAATGAATCTCTCACTTTCAGAGAATAGCTGACAAAAGAAAATCTTATCATTAGTTCATGCACTATTTCAAATCACCTGCTGTCACTCTTTCAGCTTCAAGATCCTTGCCAATGGCAGCAGATGGAACCAAGGTAAGATCAGCCGCTCTGTGGAGGAATTCTAAAAAGAAAGACTGAATTCTAAATAGTGATCCTTAACATTCATATTGATATGATGGAATAGAATAAATCTTCACGTACTTATAACAAGCCACATGGGTTTAACCAACCAACTAAATGTATATCTTGGAATGTATCTGCACATCAAAAAAGACAGATATATGTTAATGTAATATCAGATATAATCGACAACAAGATGATCTCGAATGTAACCGTTCCCAGCTTACCAATGCTTGGGTTGATGATAGTAGATTGGAATACGTTCAAGAGAAAAACAGTCCCAAAAAAGGATAAGGAAAGAACTTACACTGGTACATGAGTATGGTAAGACATGACTAATGGTACACTTAATAGTTTTGCTATAATCAGAGCTCCGAACACCTAGAATACAGTTTGGCAATGGTCAATCTGCTTGCTCAATTCAAAAACTTCAAACCATAATGTTCAAATTCAAGAACTTCAAAAAAAGAAAAAGGGATGATATCGACACTTGCCATTATCCCCGGCGATGAAGCGTGTATGATGTCAGGTTTAAACCGAGCAACTTCTGAAATTATTCTTGGACTAAGTGCTAGAGAAAGGGGCACCTTCTGATACCAAGGGCATGGAAAGCTGCCAATAGTTAAGGGTAAGTTGAGCAATAGGTAGAACCTTCTACTGAAAGTTGAAACTGAAGGCTTGAGATTATAAACTTCATGAAAGGGAAAAAGCTGAGATAAGAAGCTAAAATGAGAGGAGACTAGAGAGGGTTATCGGTTATTAGATATTATCATCTGGCATGAAGTACCCAACTTACCTTCGTGATCCAATTAATTTTGCACCGTAAAACTCCTCTGGTACGCCTTCATGAGTTGTCACAACCATCACCTAAGTAATTTATAAGAAAAAAGTCAACTTGTCTATTGCTAAAATATTCACATTTTTTTCCTTTTTTCCATATGAATTGCTTGTTTTGGTATCCTAACACAGAGCAAAAAAATAATTAAATAGAGCACACTCAAGCTTGTTGCATTAAGGAATTTAAGATTGGTTAAAAATGCATGTCAAACGAGCTAAAACAGAAGTAGGAAGGAGATAAAATTGAACCTCATCGCCCATTTCACGCAGATAGCGAATGAAGTTCTGGAAGCGGTTTTTGTATCCCGACACGTATCTGTAAAACCAACAATGCAATGATTCAACATTTTAATGATAACTATCAGCAGGATGAAGTCAATGATATAAAGAAGAATAAAAAAATTTATCTCCCTATAGTTCACAAATCATAATATGTTAGGCCATCCAGTTCAAACCATGTCAATACATTTCATCTCTAATTCCAGCAACATTTCTTATTATATACATATATAAAAATGTCCATCAAGAAAAGTTTCAGCAGAAAGGACATATTAAGATGTTGACTGGTAAGTGAGAATTCTCATCTGCATTTGTCATGATAACAACCAAGGTTGATAGTTTATGGCAGTCAAGCATTTGACTAGAATCCGTTTACTGTATTTGGCCTCGGCATCAATGTTTTTTGGGCCATAAGAAAAATTACGATACTAGGAAATTCAGAAGTTTAACACAATACACGAGAAATGGGGATTGGGGACTAGTTGCAAAAACTGTAAGAATGTCAGTACAAGAACAACTAATGGTAAAAGTTGGAAGGTTTTGGTGACATCAAGACTGTTCTGCAAGTCCAATGTAATAACAAAGACTATCTGTAAACAAACAGATCCATGGATAGAGAAACAATAATTTAAGTATAGATCAATGCAGCTAATTGTTCTGGTCAAAGTAAAATTACTGCAACAAAGAAACAGTCCTGCACATCTGATACAATATAGCTATCAGTTAACCAGTTAAGAAACTAAATGTTCATCCAGAGGATCCATGTGAAAACCCGCCACGTACGCCAGCCCAGGAACTACTTGGACGGATACATGGCGAAGATCAGAGGAGCTTCCCATATCAAAAGCAGAGTAATGAAGTTAGAAATAGCCCCTTCAAGAAGAGGCATAATTAGGATGCCCAAGAATGAGATCCAAACAACCCCTCATTTGACATCAAGCATATAGCAACCCTTTGATGCAATTAAGGGTTGTAAGACACAAAGTACAGTGGGGAAAAAGCAAAACGCTGTTGAAGCAAAATCCAGATCAGCTAAGCATGCGATTCCCAGTAACTTAAATTTCAAAGTACCAAACAGAAAACAGTAAAATAGAAGATGGGCAACAAATACACAAGGCCAATAGAAAACCCAACACCAGAAATCACAAATTGATTAAGCATAGAAAGACTCACGCAAAGGGAGAAGGCTCAACAAAGAGAGCAATACGACGAGGTTTGGAATTGGTCTCAGGGTCAAGCAAAGGAGGGCTATCTTCCTCCCCATCTTCAGGCCTAACTTCAGCAATAGTCATTTTGTCAGCCTCAACACTAAAAATCCCACTTCCCCTCTTCCTGAATGAACCCTCCAAGCAACGAAATCGAGAAATTTTACAAAACAAACTTGTGGGGTTCGAAGTTGAAGATCTAAAATGTGGGAATCTCAAAAAAGAGGGGGCTTCATAGAAGGAAGTGGCGGAAGTGGTGGTTGCTACGGCGGCGGAAGTGGAAAAAGCGGGAGGAGAAAGAGAGAGATTTATAGAAAGAGAAGTAGTGGTCATTATGAAAAGGAGTTTGCCAGCATATAATATTAGTAGGTGCACTATCTGAGTTGGGGTTTTGGGAAAAGGAAGAATTTTAGCTGTCTGATAATTTTGTAAAGTTGGGTAACAAAGCAAGCAATCGAAAACCCGAGAGAGAGAGAGAGAAGAGATCAAATTCGTCTAGTGGTATTCAAGAGTATCTGGGAAGGCTTGAAGAGACTCAATTTATGGATATTCCATTTCGATTATTGGGTTTTGTTTCTCTCTCTGTGGAATCAACGAAAGGTTCTTTCAGCATATGCTTTCTCTTTCTCTGATTTCTAATTTGCGTTCTCCACCTTTTTTTCCCTTTCGTCTAATTTGGATTATCGTTTGTTTATGTTTATATCATGATGACGATTATGATAATGAAGAATCTTGATAAGAATGGACACAGATATTTGCTCATCCAAACGGTTGAGTTTTTATGTTTTGCTTGTCAATTTAACTTTAATTTCTATCTAAATTGGCGGTTAAGTTTTTGTTTAAGAAATCGAATGATTGGAATATTTTTATAAATAGTGTTTTTTTTAGTAAAATACTTTTTTTATCTAATAGTGTTTTATAAATATTGATGGGTTTCTACAAAAGTACTTAAAATATATTCTCAAATGATGAAAATTTGTTGATCTCTATTATCACTCTATAATTGGGTTGGAAAAAATACAACTTTTTTGGTTAAATCATAAGTGTTTTCCTTAAATTTTCATGTTTGTGCCAAATAGATCATTGACTTTGAATTTTGTGTCAATAAGTTTCTGATCCTACAATGT
Organism: Trichosanthes truncata; assembly: GCA_033996785.1. NCBI lineage: Eukaryota > Viridiplantae > Streptophyta > Magnoliopsida > Cucurbitales > Cucurbitaceae > Trichosanthes > Trichosanthes truncata. Next base: position 57,775,470 of record JAWPNB010000003.1, read on the forward strand.
TGTGTCTAATAGATCATTGGTATATTCAATATTTTTTAAAATGAATAAATTTATTAGACATAAAATTGAAAGTTTAATATCTTATTAGACACAAAAATTAATTTGATATCTAATAGATTCGTTAATTATAAAAAAAAATGTTGAATATACCAAGGACTATTAGACATATAATTGAAAGTTTAGAGACCTATTTGACATTTTTAAAGTTCATGAACCTATTAAACACAAGTCCTTACTACTTCTGTTCCCTCTTCTGCTTCCTACTTCTAGAAAAGTTTTATGTGGGAAATGGAGCTGCTGAAGAAAGGCTTAAGACTACAAATCGGTAATGGATCCTCCATTAGGATTTTCAAAGACCCTTGGATCCCTTGACCTTGGTCTTTCAAAGTCCTTACTAGCCCAGTTGACGAGGATGATTTTTTGGTAGCCGATTTCACTACACCTTCGAGACAATGGGATGTTGCCAACTTGGCTCGATTCTTAAATCCAATGGATGTTCAAGCAATCTGCAATCAACCGTTATCTTGTACTAGATTGCCAGATAGATGGGTCTGGCATTTTGATAAGCAAGGTATATATCAGGTAAAGAGTGGCTACAAAACCTTTATGTTTCTGAATGATTTACAGGCTTCCTCAAGTGAAAATGGGTATACAAAATGGTGGAATACTCTTTGGAAAGCTAATATTCCTTCCAAAATCAAAGTTTTTGTGTGGAGAATCTTTCATAATTGTATTCCTTCTGCGGTTAACTTGCTTTCTAGAGGTTTGGAGGTATCTGCTCTTTGTTATGTATGCAGGAAACATCCTGAAACTTCTGACCATGCTTTGTTCTGTTGTCCAAGAGCAAAGGAGATTTGGCGGATGTTACTACCTGATCTGAAATTAGATCGAGTAGTTTTCAACTGCATCAAAGATAGGTGGATGGATCTCTTAGAACAAACAAACATGGATCAGTTTGAGATTATGTGTGTGGGTGTTTGGGCTATTTGGAATGATAGGAATAGTTTGTGTTTTAATAGACCAATTTTTTCGAGTGTCGTAAAATGTGAGTGGATTATGAATTATTTACATGAGTTTCAGAAGTTCCATTATGGGAAGTGCCAGATTCACGAGAGAGCTCAATCCCAGAATTATAAGTGTGATGTTTGATCCAATATCCAAGTGTTCGTGGATGCAACATGTAATGAAACTGCTATGCTTTCTGGGTTGGGGGTGGCAATTCACTTTCCTAACAGTAAAATTGTGGCGGCCATGGCAAATAGCAAAAATGTTTTTGTTTCTCCTTTATGCACTGAAGCGTGTGCAATTTTAGATGGTTTACGGCTTTCTCAAAGATTGGGGTTTCCTCGTATTCATATTTTTTCTGATTCGTTTTCACTAATGTCAATCTTAAATGGTTGGTGGACTGTGCCCTTTAAAGTTCAAAACATTATTCATGACATTAAGGTGTTTCAGAAGAACTTCATGCAAGTAGATTTTATTCATGTACGAAGAGATTTTAATTCTCTAGCTGATAGGTTAGCAAATTATGGATTATCTACTGGTCCAATGTTGTGGACAAGGGATTTTCTAGATTGGATTCAGAGAGTGTGCTATGACATTTATTCTCTTGTACCCCAATCTCGTTAGTCTAATGCTATGAGTTTTGTTGTAAAAAAAAAAAACACAAAATTGAAAGTTCAGAAACTTATTAGACACTTTTTAAATTTTAGGGAAGTATTTGACACAAACATGAAAGTTTAGGGACTAACTTGTAATTTAACCCAACCTTATTTTTTTTCTAATTATAGTTTTTTTTTATTGAAAATAATACTCAAGGTCTGCTTTTTTATTTTTGGCTAAATTACAGAAAATACCACTACACTATTAGTCTTGTTTCAATAATATCCATGAACTTTAAAAAGTTTCAAAAATACTCCAACTTTCAAAGATGTTCAAAAATACCCTACCGTTAAGTTTTGGATGGAAAACGTTAAAGCTTCATTTATACCCTTGACCCTTCAAAAAATTTCAAAATACCCTTATTGGAAAACGTGTATCTCCTTCCTCTCTCAATAAATTCTTCCTCCATGAAAATTAATGAGAAGCTTTGCTTATTTGCTATCTGGCTCTGCTCTTGGTGTTGATGTATCATTGGAGCTTATAATCTGTAGGTCCATAAGGTCTCCTTGCTAACTCATAGTAACACTAAAAGATCAATTTAGTTGAAAGAAAATTTTGAAATGTTTAAATTTAATATTTAATTTGAAGTGTTCAAATTAATATTTAATATATTAGATATATTAAATATAAAAGAGGAAAATATATTTATTGTATTTGATACATTAAATATTAAAATAATTAATGTATATTAGATACATTAAATAAAATATATTTATTAAATTTGAATTGGATTCAAATTAAGAAATAGATGTCTTAGGAGAATTTTAAACGGTTTGAATAATATTCAAATTGGTTAGATAAATATATTTTAATATATTATATATTAAAATATATTATTTAATATTTTCCCTAGATCACTATAAATAGGACCCTAGGGGTGAGTCATTGTGCATTCTTCACAACACACATCTTCTCAATAGAGAGAATTAGAGAATTCTCTCTAGACCTCTTCCTCTTTAATCCCTTGTGGATTTTCTTTCAAGAGGCTCCCACAAGCCTTGGTCTTGTGTTCGAGTCATAGTTAGGAAGACTTTGTGGAAGAGATAAAGATCTGTTAGAAGAATCTTCATATTTTCAAGGTATGTTATGCTTAACCATAATATTATTATTTAATTCTAAATAAACTTAAACTGATTCCTACGCTTCCGCTTCGATTTAATTAGATTATTCCCTTTAGATCATGGGTTGAAGCTTGCTCGTGGGGAGGGGTCACTTTTTATCGATCTTGTCCCTGTTCTAAGGATCGATCTGGCCCTCTTTGGTATCCTCCCTAATCTGAGGATCGATCTAACCCTCTTCGATCTGACCCTCAAAATGCATCTCAAATTCTCGATCATCTCTAATAATTCTCATTCATGGGGATTATTTCGCCTTTAAATGTAGTTATACTTGTGATTTTTATTCATATTATTTAATGAAAATAGAAAAGTTGTTGAATTTAATCACATGATTAATGGAAGACCTTTAAATTAAGTAAGTTGAGAAAAGAAAACAAAAGAAGAAAAAAATTCAAACTTACTTAATGTTTTGATGCAGGATTTTTATGGAATGCAACAGCAATGCAATTGCATTTTCTGGCAGATCTAGAAAATAATGCAACAGAAATGCAATTGCATTTATGCAAAAATCTGGAAGTTGTGAAAATGACGGAAATCAGGCGATTTATAGGAATTTTGCACGATTTTGGAAGATTCTCATCTCAATTTGATTCCTAGAAGTCAGCCCATGGATTGAGGATGATTATATATGGAAACCAAAGCCCTCAATGCCTATAAAAATGAGGAAAACAAAGCAAAACGTGGCTGGGTTTTCTTCTCACACCCATTTCTGCAATTTTCATTTTATTTGTTGTTTTGTATTAAGTTCTTCTACATCTTAGTCCAGAATCTCTTTCTCAATCCCATCTCAACGAGAGTTAGGGTGGTTATGAACAAATTTCTTGTTCGATTGAGCCAAGAAGAATGGGTTTTTCTTAGTGTAATTGTATTTCTATTTGAATTTTCCAAGTTTTGTATTTCTGCTTCTTTTAGCTACTGTTCTATAATGTTTCCTTTTCAGTATTTCAATAAAAATAGAATTTCTTTTGCTTTTGCATCCAGACATTCATTTCAGCAACGTAGTTCTATCTTTCTTTTACAAGTTTAATTTAGTTCTTTAGTTTATTTTCAATTTTCTGTATTACCAATGAATTCCTTTAATTCAAGCTTACTATTTTTTTTTTCATTATGAAGAGTTAAATTTCCTTTGGGATTCAAGTTGTGAATGCCCTAGAGGAAAGATGTAAAGCTCGATAGCAAAAACAATCTAACTAATTCTTGAATTATTGTTTGCTTTTGGTGAGTTCAATGTTGGGTAAACTCTAGTTAACCATCTAGTATTGCTTGCCAAGCTAAACTTAATACCGAAAGGGTTAAGGGAGGCGGATGTTGCAAAAGCAATGGAGGAAAAGGCTTAGACATAAGACTTGAAACATCGACCCTAGACATAAGACAAGACTCCAAAACCACTAGAGTTGTGCACAAAAATATTTAAGTTAGATTAGCCATAGAAATATAGGTTTAATCACTTAGTCTCCTAAAGATACTTCATAGAAGGTCAAACAGGAGTCGAATTTGATTTACTTAGTTCTTGAGTTAGCTACGATTACAATTGCTTTCTTGTTGCATTTTCTTTCCAAATAGGCATTAGCATCTTGAATCCCTTTTTCAATTTCATTGTTTTTCAAACAATTTTTCTTTTAGTCAAAACACCTCACAAATCATTTTCACCCACGGTTACTACTTAGTTGCAATTTGTCAACGATTGTGTGCCATTTTAATAAATTTTCTTAAAACTCGTTCTCTTGGGTACGATACTCTGGAATACTTCCAGTTTCTTATTACTTTGATCATGTACACTGATAGCACTCAAAAGTGTGCTATTTATAGGCTTAGATTTGTGTTGGTTTTATATGTTTACAGTGAGCTTTCATGCATTTTTTTATCTATTTTGTAGATTTTGAGCAATTGGAGCTAACCGGGCTTTTTGGAGCATAATTAAAGCTTAAAGACAAACTTTGGAGCAAAGAAGATAAGTAGAAGAAGTGTTACAAGTGAGAAAGCCCGAAAGGATAGCGTTGAGACGCTGTCCATAGCGTCTCAACGCTATAAGTGAAGCCTTCCAATCTCGAATTCCCGCAGAAGCAACGTCGAGACGCTGCTTTATAGCGTCTCGACGCCAGAAACGCGCGCGCAAGAGAATTTCAGTCCGTAGCGTCGAGACGCTGTCTATAGCGTCTCAACGCTACCCCGACTCTCCGTGTTTTTCATGCGAATTAGGGTACAGCGTCTCGACGCTGTCCCTAGCGTCTCGACGCTGTCCCGATGATATAAATACAAAATTATGGCTTCGATTTTGGGAAGACCATTTGGAGAGGGACCAATCTAAAATCGATTTCTACATCATATTTGGGACCAAGGGAGCACTTTTGAGAGCTGAGGAAGACATTCAATGCTCGAGATCGCTGTGTTTCACGACGGGAACGAGTGTGGCACGCGTCAGAGAGTTCTTCCTTTCTTCCTTATTTATTTTGTAGTTGTTGTTTTTGGATGTTGCTTAAGTTTTCGTAGAGATCAAATGTCTTGAACTTGGTTTATTCTCACTTATTTGGTTTAATTTTAGAGACCTTTATATTGTAGCAAGCTATTTGTGCATTCTAGAAATTATTGTTTAATCGTTTGGCCAACGTTTAATTATGATACAGTTGGGTTTTTGCTTGAAAAAGAAGAACTCAAATTTAGATCTGAATGTATAACTATTAGTGAATGTTTGCATGGAAATGAAATTTTTGCTAATAGAAGTTACAATAGAATTGATTCAATACCATGCTTAGTTATAAAAATAGACTGGAATGTTGATTTATCACTAAGCATGATGTTTAGTTGGGCTTGAAAAAGTCAACTAATAAATTGGATATTTTATTGGCTTATAATTGTTATTTACGTAAGTTATCTCTTTTATAAGATCAAATTAGTTTTATGACATTAAATCATTGTTTCAAGAAGGTTCCTTCTAAGTGTCTCCAACCATGTAAATAATTATTTTAGGTTTTAATCTGACTTTTCTTCTATTGTTGGTTCTCTAGATAAAATTTGAGCGTTAGTAATTATAGTACTGAATTAAACTAAGAAATCCAATCCCTGAGATCGACCCTGGCCATTACTACTGCAAATTGTAAAGGTCTGGTTAATAATTTTATTTGATAGAGCCTTCGACAAGCTCTTTATCAAATTGGCGCCGTTGCCGAGGATTGGCGTATTTTAGTTTAATTAATATTGTGGTGAAAATGCTTAATTTTAATTTAGAGTGTAATTAGTGTAGATAATTTATATTTGGAAAATTGTATATTTCCTCTTTTGTGTTTATTCTTATTTTTACTCTTAATTTTGTCTTTTATTTACTTTTTACTTTGGTCTTGTTGTATTTTGTTCAGGTTCACTTGGTTTATGCCCAGAGCTAGGGAGAATTTGGAACCCTTTGATCCAGAGATTGAGCGTACTTGCAGACGAAACCGTCAAATTCGAAGAGAAACGCAAAATCAACAAATGGCGGGTGAACAAGCAGAGGAGCAAAAGGCTATCAGGGATTACTTTAAGCCTATTTTTCCTGCAGAGAGCTCTGGAATAGTCCATGCACCCATCGCTGCAAATAATTTTGAGCTAAAAACTGGCATGATTCAGATGGCGATGGACAGTGCTTTTCGAGGACATCCTACAGAGGACCCAAACTCACATCTAAAATCTTTCATTGCTTTATGTGGAACTGTCAAAATCAATGGTGTGTCTAATGATTCTATTCGCCTACGTTTGTTTCCCTTTACCTTGCAGGACAAAGCGCGGGATTGGTTAGAGAGCTTAGAGCCTCAGAGCATCACCACGTGGGACGATCTGGCCCAAGCTTTCCTTACAAAAAAATTTCCACAAGCCAAGACTGCCAGACTTAGAACAGAGATTGGGACATTCAGGCAGTTCGAAGGTGAGCAAATGTTCGAGGCTTGGGAGCGGTACAAGGAGCTGCTCAGAAGATGCCCACAACATGGTTATCCTGACTGGCTGCAAATTCAGTTGTTTTACAATGGACTGAATGGAAGTACAAAAACTATCTTGGATGCAGCAGCTGGAGGAACTATTTTGTCAAAAACAGTCATGGAGGCAAAGAATCTGCTGGAAGAGATGGCAGCCACTAGCTACCAGTGGCCCACAGAGCGCTCAGTTACAAAGCCAGTGGCTGGAATCTATGAAATCAATGAGGTAAATGCTCTAAAAGCACAGATGGCTTCTTTGACTAACGCTTTGTCTCAATTGTCAGGTCTAGGCAACAATTCTTCAATTGGATCATTAGCAGCTGCCCAACATGCACAATATGGAGGAGATTTAAGCATGGAGCAAGTCAACTATGTAAACAATCGGGGGTACAACCAGGGTGGAAATCACATGCATAACTCATTACCTACACATTACCACCCAGGTTTGAGGAATCATGAGAATTTTTCATATGCTAACAATATGAATGTTTTGCAGCCATCTTCGACCTATGCTTCCACATCTCAATCAACAGAAAAGAAGCCATCTTTGGAAGACATGATTAGAACTTTCATTGCTGAATCGAATAAGAGGACGACTCAGTTGGAGGAGAAAATGGAAGGCATTGCTTCTGGACATGGGAAGGCTATACAGAACCTTGAAGTTCAGATGAGTCAAATAGCCACCTCTCTGAATGCATTGCATAAAGGGAAATTTCCCAGTGACACAGAAGTTAATCCTAGGGAGCAATGTAAAGCTATAAGTCTGAGGAGTGGAAAGAATTTGGAAGGACCTGTAAAGCGCCACAATGATGAGGATGAAGAATCACTAGAGAACGAAGACAAGGAAGATACACCTGCACAGGAGGCTGCAAAGACCTCGAGTCCAATTCTTCCATTTGTCCTGAATCAGATTCCTTACCCTCAACGTTTCAAGAAGAAAAATTTGAATGCAGAGTTCTCTAAATTTCTCAATTTATTTAAAAATCTTCAAATAACCATTCCTTTTGCAGATGCCTTGGAGAAAATACCGAGTTACTCAAAGTTCATGAAGGAGATCTTAACCAACAAAAGGAAGTTCGAGGCCTCTAAAACTGTATGCATGACATAAGAGTGCAGTAACGCACTCCACAAGAAGCTACCACCCAAGCTAAAGGATCCAGGGAGTTTTACTGTTCCCTGCACTATTGGTAGTTCTTATTTTCATAGGGCATTATGTGATCTAGGTGCCTCTATCAACTTGATGCCTTATTCTGTGTACAGGACATTAGGTCTTAAGGAACTGAAGCCCACAGGAATCTCTCTACAATTAGCAGATCGCTCCATCACCCACCCTAGAGGTATAGTAGAGGATGTCATGGTAAAGGTAGATAAATTCTTAATTCCTGCAGACTTCGTGGTGCTCGATATGGAGGGCGACGATGACATTCCCATCATCCTGGGACGACCTTTCCTGGCCACAGGGGAAGCTTCCATTAAGGTGAAGGAAGGAAAGATATCTTTTCAGGTAAAAGACGAAAAGGTAACTTTCGACATGAGCAAAGTGTTGAAATACCCCTGCGAAATGAGCCAAGGTATGTTTGTAGATGATATGGATAATTTGACTAATGACTTTCAAGAAGTGATGTTAAACAGGGATCCGTTGGAGTGGGTGCTCACCAAGGATGTCGGCATGGATTCCTGCAAGAATTGATTAACCATTTGAGCCTCGTCTAGCTAAAGACGTTAAAGAAAGCTCTTCTTGGGAGGCAACCCAAGTTTCTATCATTTTTCTTTAGTTTTTTTTCTTTAGTTGTTTTCCATTCTAGTATAGGTAGTCGAGTGCCATTTAAATCTCATTCCCGTTTTGCAGGACCTCGATCGTTTTGGTGCTCTCTTTGTCCCATCTCATGGATCTCGAATGAAGCGATTTTCCCTTCATATCAGGCCAATATTGTTCACTCATTTTGTCATTGTTCTTGCATGCTTTATATTATTTTCTTTTACATTGAGGACAATGTTGAGTCTAAGTTTGGGGGTGGGCAGTACCTAATAGTCCTGATAATTTTGAGCATAATTTTTTCGATTCTTGAGCATGTTTTAGATGAATTCTATTGCATAATCATGACTAGGACAACTTAAGAAATGGTCTAGATGATAGTTTTTGCAATTTTTTCTTAATTCTGAAAGCATGCCCTGAATTGAGTATATTTAAATTTGTCTTAAAATTCCTTGCAACACATTGAGCACATAACCGACTGTCTATTATGTTCGAATGCTTGGGATGATATTATTGAGTCTAGAGGTTGTTGTCACCCTGATAGGCTTAAGAACTAATTAAAAGTCGACTTGCATGATGGTTTGTGATTGAAATCTTTGAATGAAAAATATATTTATCTTTATTGATTTTTTGCATGTTTTAAGAATTTTTTATTTTTTTGCATGTTTGATCAATAAGTTATGCTTAAAGTATGGGGATCAAAAGAGCTACCTCCACTGTGATCAATTAGGCCATCCATTGAGTAAAAGCTCTGGGTAAGGGTCCATGCAGTGGAAGTGTGAAAGCTAGGATTCTTAAGAAAGAAAAAGACAAGTGTAGGAGTTAGTAACTCCTAGTTAAAATATGCTTAAGTAGATTGCTTACTTGACTGTGGGGATGCTAGAAATTGGGACTTACAGCCAGTGTAAGGGGAAAACGAATTAAAGACTCTTTGAAATTTTCTAAAGCTAGTAGAAACTAATAGAAAGGAGGTTAGGCACACACGCAAGGGATGAAAGAGTTTAAATTTAAATTGCTTGACAAAAAGGGTGTGTTGATGTTTTCATTCATTGTTTTCTATTATTTGGACCATTCAGGCTAGAGTTGTGATTATGCAATAGAAATTCATTATGTGGTTTTACTCTGTTTTGCTCGAGGACTAGCAAAAATCTAAGTTTGGGGGTATTTGATAGCACTCAAAAGTGTGCTATTTCTAGGCTTAGATTTGTGTTGGTTTTATATGTTTACAGTGAGCTTTCATGCATTTTTTTTTATCTATTTTGTAGATTTTGAGCAATTGGAGCTAACCGGGCTTTTTGGAGCATAATTAAAGCTTAAAGACAAACTTTGGAGCAAAGAAGATAAGTAGAAGAAGTGTTACAAGTGAGAAAGCCCGAAAGGATAGCGTTGAGACGCTGTCCATAGCGTCTCAACGCTATAAGTGAAGCCTTCCAATCTCGAATTCCCGCAGAAGCAGTGTCGAGACGCTGCTTTATAGCGTCTCGAAGCCAGAAACGCGCGCGCAAGAGAATTTCGTCCGTAGCGTCGAGACGCTGTCTATAGCGTCTCAACGCTACCCCGACTCTCCGTGTTTTTCATGCGAATTAGGGTATAGCGTCTCGACGCTGTCCCTAGCGTCTCGACGCTGTCCCGATGATATAAATACAAAATTATGGCTTCGATTTTGGGGAGACCATTTGGAGAGGGACCAATCTAAAATCAATTTCTACATCATATTTGGGACCAAGGGAGCACTTTTGAGAGCTGAGGAAGACATTCAATGCTCGAGATCGCTGTGTTTCACGACGGGAACGAGTGTGGCACGCGTCAGAGAGTTCTTCCTTTCTTCCTTATTTATTTTGTAGTTGTTGTTTTTGGATGTTGCTTAAGTTTTCGTAGAGATCAAATGTCTTGAACTTGGTTTATTCTCACTTATTTGGTTTAATTTTAGAGACCTTTATATTGTAGCAAGCTATTTGTGCATTCTAGAAATTATTGTTTAATCGTTTGGCCAACGTTTAATTATGATACAGTTGGGTTTTTGCTTGAAAAAGAAGAACTCAAATTTAGATCTGAATGTATAACTATTAGTGAATGTTTGCATGGAAATGAAATTTTTGCTAATAGAAGTTACAATAGAATTGATTCAATACCATGTTTAGTTATAAAAATAGACTGAAATGTTGATTTATCACTAAGCATGATGTTTAGTTGGGCTTGAAAAAGTCAACTAATAAATTGGATATTTTATTGGCTTATAATTGTTATTTACGTAAGTTATCTCTTTTATAAGATCAAATTAGTTTTATGACATTAAATCATTGTTTCAAGAAGGTTCCCTCTAAGTGTCTCCAACCATGTAAATAATTATTTTAGGTTTTAATCTGACTTTTCTTCTATTGTTGGTTCTCTAGATAAAATTTGAGCGTTAGTAATTATAGTACTGAATTAAACTAAGAAATCCAATCCCTGAGATCGACCATGGCCATTACTACTGCAAATTGTAAAGGTCTGGTTAATAATTTTATTTGATAGAGCCTTCGACAAGCTCTTTATCATACACTTGCGTGTAGCCTTACCGATCATCATCGTAGACCCTCTGACTGACCTGAGTATCGCGATACTGTTGCTCAGCCTCTAACATGACCAGTACCGACATGACCACCGTCTATCACAAACAAGTAGATGTTAGGATAATAAAACTACATTATGTAATACGCAAGTGAGTGCATTCTAACCTTAGGGGAGTTGAATACATCTCGCTCCAACATCTTATATGGAACAGAGTGGGAGCATGACCATCTCCAAATGCGAGGCACTACGTCATTATTTAGGCGAGTCGCAATATGACTCGCTACTGACAATGTCTCATATGCCCATACTTAGAAACAACATAACCCTAGTTAGTTTACAATATACTACATAGAAATAACAAGCTAATTGTAATTTATTATAAAACATGGAATACCTGAAAAGCAGGAAGGAATCTAGGAAAGTTATACTTAACAACATAATTCTTATTCATCATGGCCTTCAACTTATATGTTGCAACCTTGTCCTTCAAGGCTGCCTTAAGGCCATGAACTGTCCTATCCCAAATTCTGCTCCCCCAAACCAAATTGTTGAAGTACTCCAAGTCTTCAACTTTCTCATATAGAGACCTATCAATCACGGCTTTTGATTTATTCTTCCCCATCATGGCCATCTCAGTGTAGTAGATCAAGGACACCTTCACTGCATCCTCGTCTGTCTCAAACTGCAATCCCTTATATGCATCTTCATAAGCATCCAGACGGATTTTAGTGCCCATGCTATCAAAGTACTTGAGTCGCAAGGATTTATTTAAGACCTTTGCCTGATGTCTTTTCTCAGGTGATGGCCACAACCCGGTTATCATGAGTAATTTGGCCTTCGAAAACTGCACCACTGTACCATTTAGGTCAAACCTCATCACATCTTGTCAGTCGTCAACAACCTCCCTCAAGAGGATGTGATGCACCAACGAGCTGTTGAAAACCAAGTCCGCATCAACAAATCGCCCAAAAACAGTCTTTCTGAACATTTCCATCTGCTCAATGGTCAACTTCTCCTTTACCACTTTATTTACACTACTTATGTGGGCAATGTCAACTTGGCCAGGGAACCAATCATCCTTGGTGATTCTTCGAACTGCTGTCATCTCAGTACTGCATAAATTGCACAAACAGTAAGAATAAAATAGAACAAAAGGGGAAAAAATAAACACAGCATACAGAGAATGACATATTAGAAACTAAATTCTCGCTCTCGTCCTTTGTTTTGTTCATAGAAACCCTAAGATTTCGTTCGCATAAACCCTAACGCATTCACGCTCTCCTTCCAATAACCTCGCTCTATCTCTATAGCTCTCGTTCACCCAATCTATCCATTTCGCTCAAAACCTTAACTACTCGCTCTCATCCCTATAAGCTCGCTCTAACTCTACAACTTCCTCAATCAAACTCACCCACTATCGTAAACATGCACAAAACCATAACAACCATAAACCTCTCCCTCTATCGCAAACAGTGTAAAGGAGAAAACCATGAACGAAACAATAAACGAAGGAATCGGTCGGTTTGGGCTTACTGTTTTGAAGGAAGAACGGGTCGGTGGTGAAGATGAAAGGTGGTGACGAAGCAATCCGGCGTGTTTTGAGATGGAGGAAAAAGACATGAAGCTTTATTGACGGAGAGATAGTGAGTTTCGAATGTCAAGTGAAAGAAGTAAGAGAAGACTATTCGTTTGTTTTTTAAATGATGATTCGAAATGGAAGACTAAACCGACTACTGAAGCGAGAGCGTGAGAGAAAAAGCGAACGAATGAGTCACTATTTTAAAGGCGAGAGCGAGAGCGAGAGCGATACTACGAGAGTGAGAGCGATACTATGAGAGCGAGAGTTAGGCGAGAGCAATACTACAATAGCAATACTTGTAAGACCGACCTATATTTAATATCGTTCTTGCTCTCGTAGTTTCGCTCTCGCTCTCGTGCTCGCTCGCTACTTTTCACAGTTAGCATGCATGCTCGTGGTTGGGGAGACGGAAGGGTGCCTTGCATGCATGTCAATCCATTTGTTGATTCATTAATGGCGACCTTTGGCATGCCAATCCATTTTTCCTATTAATAAACCCTAAAATGGTTTACTCACTAAACACACTCCTTCACCTATAATGGAATACTCATCCGACGATAGTTTTCTCAAATACCTGTTATCCTTGTTATCAGGGGAGTCAAACCCCAGAGCCCTGCCCACGCCGGACACCACAACCATTTCCTCCAACGAAGCAAAGGAGGAGCGTGAGCTTGAGGACTCTTGACAAATTGGCTGAAAGAAGAATAGTCTTCCCAAACACCACCACCACCTAATTCCCCTCTACCTGCAACCCAACTGGCACCTTCAGCATGTTCTATGAACATGCCTAGAGAGAGCGGCGACTAGAGAAAAAAGAAAAACAAATCTCGTTCTGTGGTGAAGAGTCCAGCCGCACGTCCCTTGGGAATAAGAAGGGAAAGGGAGAGGACAAAAGGTTGCCACTGGTGATAATATCATCTGACTTTGAGTAGGTTCGGAAGTGGGGTGTTGGCCGACTTGTTTTTCTTTTTTCTTTTTGTTTTTTTGTTGTTTTGTTGTTTTTTTTCTCTGTATGACCTCCCTAAACTGGAATGCAATTTTACATTTTTCTTATCGTTCTTCACATCGTGCATGGATTCACAGTAAATTAACAATAGAAGCAAAATCTGGGAGCAATAATAAACGAAAAATATTGTTAAAAGTGAACGTGAGAACGACAATGAGAGCATGAGAGAACGAGCATGCGAGATCGAGTACAACATTCGTAAAAGGCTCTCGAGTGACAGAAAACATTGTTCAAAGCGAGAGCGAGAGTATAAGAGAACGAGCGCGCGAGAGTGAGACAAACATTGGTAAACTCTGGTTCGAGTGACATGTATTGCGAGAGCGAGAACGAGTCAACGTGTGCAAGAGCGAGTCTCCGAGAGCGAGAATCTTGTAAGATCTAAAATATTTGCTGACGTGGCCAACAAGAGCGAGAACGAGAATTGTCAGCGAGAGCATTACTATGTGCGAGAGCGTGAACAAGCGAGACTGCCTCATACTACCCTAGTGGGTAATTTTGCACGCATTGTCACGTCAAAATGGGTCAAATTTCATTATTTTTGCGCAACATATTAGATGGCACTAAATCGTAGGTTTTCATCTGTTTTAGGCCAAACCGACAACCGAACCGATCTAATCGATTTTAGCAAAAGAGGAACCAAACCAATGTCCAATAAAGGACAAAATCATCGATTCGGTTGTCCATCAGTTCGATTTCTCTTCGATTCGGTTGTCCATTAGTTCGGTTTCTCTTTGGTTTAGTTCGGTTCTCGATTTTTTTATCTTTTTTTTTGCTATTTTACTCCCTAGTTCGAGCCCTTATTTTACTGTTTTTTGCCCTAAAATTTCTCAACACCTCAATAAGAATTCATAGAGTTAACAATCTCATTTTGTTACTTTAAAATTAATTGAAAGAAAACGGATGAAACGACACAAGAATGGAATGAGATTCAATTTATGAATTTTTTGAGGTATATATACATTGGTTTGGTTCGGTTTTTTAATAGTTTTTCTGGATAAAAACTGAATCGAACTAATATTTTTCGATTTTGCCAATACAAAAATCGAGACGTCCAATTTTCTTCTAAAAAATCGAACCAAACCATTGGATCAGTTCGGTTCAGCTCGGTTTTGTTGGTTTTCAGTTAAGACTATCACCCCTACTAAACCGCGTAAAAATGGGTCCTCAATACAAAAACCCCTCATTTTTTTGTATGCTGCCTCAGTGGTTGTTGGGTGACCCTTTTCAACTCTTTTGTCCAATCGTATTTTAACATCTATAAAACATGATATTTAAAAACTATACATATACAAATTTTCAAAGAAAAATCTATTAGTTGCATTTCATTATGATAGCTCATATAAGTTGTATAGAAATTTTGTGAATGACATGAAATTAAGGTAGCACAAATATCTTTGGAGCAAAAATTTATGCCACAGAATATCCTTTGCCATTTTATATTGCTGACCACGTGGGCTCCTGCCCTTTAGGGGCTGTTTGGCGCGCTGGTTTGGAATCAGAAACCTTGGGGTTCTGGAACCCTGGGGTTTCTTGGCTGGAATCAGAAACCCTGGGGTTTCTGATTCCTGTGTTTGGGGTGCAGGGTTGTGTTAGGCTGGTTAGCTGAAACCTGTGTTTGGGGTGCAGGGTTGGGTTGGGCTGAGTTTGTTTAGTTTGTTTTTTTTTTTTTATAATTTTTCAAACTGTTTATTATTATTTTTTTAAATCTTACACTGTTTTTTTTTTCCTACTCCATTTTTTTAACTTCATAATTTTTTTGGTGTGTTACATACCAACTATTTAACCAATTATGTAGAGCAATTGTTACAACTATAGTTCAATTTGAATTATACTATGTGTAGTTTGTATAACTATATGTTATCTCATTCACTCCACTCATGATGACATAAAATTGAAGATTATGTGTAGCAACAGATAATTAATAGGTGCAATGTAAGAATGGTGTTGCCAATGGTAAAGTAAAATCAAAAATTAGAACTAAGATCTAGTTCTAAAAATATCATAACACACATTCCAGATGAAATGACAAGAAAGTAGAAGTAGTTGTCCAAACACAAATGTAAGTCATGAGAGTGGTAGATGAAAGTGATGAAAAGAGAGTCAGGTTCTAGGTGCTTTCCCCAAAATTTTCACGTAGTAATCATACATCCAATCTGGGGTGAATGTAAAGAAGGAGTTCAACATCATACTATCCGAGATAATAGTCTTTGCAACAGCCATTCAGTCTTGCCTTGTCATCCCTGGGATCGCCTTTAGTTTTGCATATAGCTCGTCCACGCTGGCCCTTTTAAAATATTAACTAGGTGGTTGGGTCGCTAGGGTGATTGTTGGAGTGGTCATTGGGTGGTTGGATTGATGGGGTGTTTGGGTATGCCGAGGTGGTCGCCGGTGGTGATTGCACGGTGGTCAGGTCACCGGAATGGTCGTTGGGTGGTTTTCAGCAGTAGTTGTCGGGTCGCTGGAGTGGTCATCAGGTTGGTCATGTCGCCGGAGTGGTCGCTGGGTGGTTGTGGCAGTGGTTGGGTTGTTGGAGTCGCCAGGGTGGTCACCAGGTGGTCGTCAACAGTGGTTTTGGGTGGTTGGGTTACTAGGTCGTCGGGGTAATCGCCGAAGTAGTCATTAGGGTGATCAGGTCATCGGAGTGGTCACTAGGTGGTTGTCTACGGTGGTCAGGTTTTCGAGGTGATCGTCAACTATGGTTGTCAGGTGATCGGGTCATTGAAGTGGTTGTTGTCGATGGTTCGGGCAAGTCGGGTTGTTTGAGTGGTTGGGTTATCGGGGTGTCTAGTTGTTGGGGTGGTTGAGTCGCATGAGTAATCGTCAGACTGGTCTCTCGAGTTCTCATCGCAGTGGTCGTCTGAGGTAATCTTCAGCGGTGGTCGGGTCACCGTTGTAGTCGTCAGAGTTGTTGTTATCGGTGGTTGTTGGGTGGTCGCCGGAGTTGTCATCAGAGTTGTTGTCGAAGTAGTCGCTAGAAATGGAGAATGGTAAATGGAACTGGTCTCTAGAGTTCTCATCCCAGTGGTCGTCGGAGGTAATCGTTAGCGGTGGTCGGGTCGCCGATGTTGTCATCGGAGTGGTCGCCGGAGTTGTTGTCGGAGTGGTCGTCGGAGTTGTCATCGGAGTGGTCGCCGGAGTTGTTGTCGGAGTGGTCGCTGGAGTTATCATCGGAGTGGTCGCCGGAGTTGTCATCGGAGTGGTCGCCTGAGTTGTTGTCGGAGTGGTCGCCGGAAATGGAAAACGACAAATGGAAGAGGAAAACATGGCACAAACCCCATGAGGTTGCACTGTTGTAACCCATGGGGTTGTGTTTCAAAACCAAATTTGAAACACCTTGTGCAAAACATGGTTTTGGGTTTGGAACCCAAACCCATGGGCCAAACGGCCCCTTAAAGTAATGCATTCCCCTTCATTTCTCTTAATTAATTTTTTAGACCTAAGATTTAAGAAGGGCAAAAAAAATAAAATAAAAATAAAATAAAAAAACTTCTCATATTTGTATACAATTATTCTATTTACAATTAGGTATTAAAAAGTATAGTAAAATTAGTCAATTTAAACATAATTTAACTGGTTAAAACATGTTGGGGGAATTACAAATAACAGAGGAAAAATGGAGTAAATATTGAGATAGATATTGAGAAACAAACACGTAAACAATTAGGTTGAAGCGCGGGTATCTCGCTCTCTTTAAGGAGATTCAAGCCCTCTGCGGTGTATATTTATTTATCAACCACCGGTGCAGCAGTTCTTCTCTAGCCTGTCCCCTCCAGGATACAACAACTCAACTGAAACGTTGTGTAGCTCAAACCACTCTGCACTATGAGGTTGAACTCAAAGCTCCACAACAAAGAACACCCTTCTTTTGGTCAATTGCTCTTAAAAGAGCAAAGTAGAGAAATATGAGAATTTAGAGAGAAGTGAAGATTGAAAATGTTATGTGTTTGAGAGTGTGGTAAGAGAGGTATTTATAGGAGAATTTTAGATCTAAGAATTTAATACAAAAATAAGTAATTAAATTGCAAAACTTTTAACCTCTCTTCAAATAAAGAACCAAAAACTTTCTTTTTTATTATATGAAACTCTCTCATTTAAAAAGATAAAACTTCTCTAAAATTAATAGTAAATATTAAAATGTAACAACAAAACATATATCATCAACCAAAAAGTCAAAAATTCAAATTCTCATACTCCCATATATTAGAACTTAAAAAAAAAAAAGGTATATTAACATTAGCGATACAATTCTAATTGATTTGAAATTTTTGTAATACATTAACACGAATTGATTTTTTTTTTTTTTTTTATAGAATTGTACAATATTGTATTTAGAGTGATGATAGACTAGTAAAGTAGTTTAAAATAATAATTACAAACAAAAGAAAAATGGGTTGGTTCTTTAGGTTTGAGATGAGATGAGCACATGAAGTCATCAGCTTTTCCTCTGACTCTCATAATTCACAGCCAGCTTGAAATTTCTGGTTTTGGGTCAATTTTTTTTTTAATTTCTTTTTCCTTTTTACCTTTTGTTGGAAAGTCTAAGATCTAAAGCTAACACAGCATTATAATGATACCTCAAAGCAACAAGTGCTTTTTGACCTTCTATAAGTTGTTCTTATGGTCATCATTCCTCCACTTATGTATTTAAATAATTGTGAAATTTATTCTCTAATTATTTATTTTAGCTTAGGTCAGAGTTATTTTTTCTTTTTCTTTTTCTTTTTTTTGACGAACTTAGGTCAGAGTTTCACTATTATATTTTTTCTATTCAAATCTCCCAAAAGAAATTACTGAAATTTTATCTTCGGTTATATTCCATTAAGTATGGATAATGTGTCTATCTTATTAGCAATTTCTTCATATCGAAAAATTATAAGGAGTTACCATTTGACTAGAGTTTTGTCTTGAATTATTATTTTTTTTTTAAAAAAGTTTCAAGTATCAGTAAAAAGTTTAATGTTTTAACTAGTGAAGAGAGATTTTGGAATATTTGTGACTAGAGAGTGTTTTCTTTTTAATAAATAAAACGAAATTTATAGAGGTAATCCTTTTTTTGTATACTTTACCAAATATATCCCACCAAGTTAATTACTATCAATTTTGTCTCTAAAGAAAAACTCAAAATTTAATATATATAGTCAATGACTAAAAAGACCCTGACTTTCTGAAGAACAAAAAATCAAATCTATCTTCCCTATAAATCTCTTTCATTTTATAAAAAGATGCTTACCATATAAATCTCTTAACTTCTATAATTGATAGACTATCCATAACTAAATCTCATACTTATTTATCAATTAATTGTAAATAATCTAATTATTTT
The DNA here is from genome assembly GCA_033996785.1 of Trichosanthes truncata. NCBI lineage: Eukaryota > Viridiplantae > Streptophyta > Magnoliopsida > Cucurbitales > Cucurbitaceae > Trichosanthes > Trichosanthes truncata. The sequence continues at coordinate 57,794,411 of JAWPNB010000003.1, forward strand.
GTAACAAAAAAAAAAGGATCACACCAAAGAAAAAAAAAGGAATGATACAGATTAAAAAAAAAACTTTCCAATTGTTACAAAAAACAAAAATAAACCAAAGTCCTAAAATTATACAACGAAACAGCAGGTAGCTCTAAAAAATTACTAATATAAATGTATTATCTATAATCTATAATATATTAAAAAGCGTTTTAAAAACATTTTTAGACTAAATTATCCTTTGTCAAATTTTAAATTTACAAGGATCCACATACAACTAATTAATATTTTTTTTTTGACATATATTATTAAACTATAACAATTAATTAAAATTAATTAATTAATCAACTAGATAGTTATTAAATTATATATTTACTTTTTGGAATATAAAATAATTCCTGTTTACTAATTCCAATTACATTTAGTACTAAAAAAATGTAATTATATTTATTCTAATTTGATTTTAAAAAATGTCAAGAGTCTTAATATTCATATCAAAAAGCAAGTATCTTTGAAAAACTATTTTGGGCTATCTTACTCCTTTTGTTTTTAGTAAATTACAAACTTACCCTTTTCTTTAAGATGTTACTCATAAATTACAGATGTAACATTTTCTTTTAACCACCCTACTCATTTTAATAATTTTTTTTTTAGTACAATAGGGGTTGAAAGATTCGAACCATAGACCTCGTGCTCGTTAACACATTCAATATGCCAGTTGAGCTATGCTCTCTTTGGTCATAATCATTTTAATAATAATTACACCATTTACATTCATTTAAATTTCAAATATATAACTTCCATTATCATTTGTGTCTATTATACTAAGTGTTATGAGTAAATTTGGACAACTTGGTTAAACTCGAGAAACAGAGACTATTAGGCCAAATGCGGGTCAAATTCGAGATCCAGAGTAGAGCCAGACTAAAGAAAACGAAGAGAATGGCCAGATGACCCCAAATGCCCGGCTCGACCCAGACCGGGTTGAACTGAACCGATTCATCCGGTTCGGTCCTTCTCCGCTTACTCCTACATGCCCCACGTGTTAGACTCCCTATGTGAGTTCATCCCCCTCCTAAAACCTAATCCTATTAGGCTTAGGAAAAAGTCCCTCATATAAATACTGCATCATAACTCTATTGAAGGTAACTCATTCTCAGTCTTCACTCTCTAATAGTTTGCTACACTTTTTTCTCTCTGATTTAAGCATCGGATTGGTTGTGGCAAGCACCACATCGGTGTGCAAATTTTTTTGATTTGCAGGCCACCTCTTTCCCCTCACAAATACAAATTCACTGTTGGCATCACGTACAAATCAAGTGTATTCCCTTTGCCTGAATTTTTGTATCAACACTAAGAAAAACTATCATATATGTATATTAGAAACAAATTCGAAAATGAACTTTTTTTTTTTTTGAAAATGCTTTAAAATGAATTATTCAGTAAAAAACATTTGAATAAATCCAATATATAATTTTTTTTTGTAACAAACATTCTTTATTTTTTTTCTAGATAAATGGTTTATAATCTTAATAATAAAATATTAAGAATTACAACTATTTCATTCAATTAAATAAATAATCAAATTATTCCTAATCGATTGATTAATTATTTTTAATGATCCAATATTGTCACAATGTTCAATGAAGTTACGAATTCAGCTTTTATTATTCTCAATAATAAAATAAAATAGTTAACCATTAGAATTCTAGCTATTGATAGTTGAAATATATAAATTCGACATTATTGTACACTCAAAAACTAAATATCGTAGATTGACGTGTTGATAGAAGAGGCTAAAAATCGTGAATAGTATACATCAAAGGAAAAAGTAGGCCATAACGCCAAATTTATGTTTTCAACATTTGAGTTTCCATCGACACACTGCCATTAGAAAATGTAGGAAATCTCATCGCATACAAAATTTCATCATTGCTAGAAGATGAGATGCAACAAACAAATGTCGACCACAATAAAAAATGATGTTCAGACCACAAATAAACAAGATGATCAGAGAGTATGGCTTAACCACGTTAAGGATTCAAATTAGCTATTATTTACAAACATGCCTACAAATAGATATCTATTTTTTTTTTAATTTTTTAAAGAAAGCAATAACTTCCATTTGCTGATTTAGAGTTACTTTTTTTAAGACTTTCAAGATTACTGCACAACCACTAAACAATGAATTATATTAATATATTTATATTCTATAAAATTAAAACAATAATAATTATTTATATTGATTTGATTTGGTTAATTATGTTGATCTACTTTTCAAGATTTTTAACAATTGGAACGGATCAACATGGTTAGCCAAATCGAACTTATTTGATTTGGTTTTTTTAGGTATCTGATTTGATTTGGTTTCTTTCATTGTCACTTACAATATTAGCATTGAGAGATTCTTACCATCTTTGTTGTATCTCAAATTTAAAAAATTAAAAAAAAAAAAAAAAATCTTCATTCGGAGAAATTCACTAAACAATATACTCTCCCATTAAAAATATTTTAAAATTATCCTCATATGAAATGTCAAAAAATAAAATATGTTCCAAAATATTTACTTTGCCTATCATTGGAAGAACTAAATAATTACATATATATAAATGAAAAGAAAAAATTTCAAAAATGTCAACCCTATCTAACCTGTTTAACAAAGTTATCTACAAAATAATTATAGAGATTTTTCAATGGTTTTTTTGGTTTTATGTCTTTAAATCGTAGTGTTTATGTATAAACATTTTTTTCCTTATTTTATTATTTTTTTAGTTTAATAATTGCGGGGCGAAAAATCAAACTATTGATCTTTAGTATAGTAATTGGTATCTTATCCAATGAGCTAGGCTCGAATTGGTTGTAAAACAAACTTTGATTTCAAGAAAAAAAAAATTAATCCTCCCAAATTTTTAAACATTTTAAAAGGGAGTTCTTTTATTTTAAAAAATCAAAAAAAAAATACTAAGTGATTAAGTTAATATTAATTTAATTAACAAAACATCAAAAAATTGAACCACCAAAATAATTTTAAAAACATAAGAACATAGTAAATTAATTTCAATGAAACTTAAATATAATCATATTTAATACAAGTGAAACAAAATAATCATGTTAACTTATTTTGAAATTAAAAAAAAGGCACATGCAAAATGTAAAGATGTTTGAAAAATATTTGAGAAAAATACGTTTTTGGTCTCTAAATTTTCAATCATAGGTGCGTTGGTCCCTGAGTTTTGGAAATATACATTTTTAGTTCCTGAGTTTAGGGAAAAATATCTTTTTTATCCCTGAGTTTTGGAAATAGACCTATTTAGTCCCTGAGTTTTGAGTAATAGGTTTAAAAGGTCCCTCATATTATTTTTTTAATTTTTTTTATATAAAATCAATATTCTTTATTAATTTTAATATTAAATCTCTCTTCCCTCTCTACCCCATTCTCTCTCCTCTCTCCTCCTTCCACCTTCCTACCCTCTTCTTTCTCTTCCCCTTCTCTCCACCATCTCCTTCTTCCTCTCCCCTCCTCCTCTCAATACGTTGCAGCGACAATAGCGGTGGCTTTGATTTTGGAGTAGCCATCGGCCATTTTTTTGGTCTTTTGAGTTTGGGGATTGAAGAAAGATTATGCTAGAAAATGATAAGAAATCTTGGAGATTTATGAAGATTCATGGTGAAAAAAATCATTTATCTTTTTTTATGAAGATTGATTGATGTATTGAGAGAGAGGGGAGAGGAAGAAAAAGATGGTGGGGAGAAGGGGAAAGGATGAAGAAAATGGGAGGAAAGTGAAAGGAGGAGAGAGGAGAGAGAATGGGATAGAGATGGAGGAGAGATGAGAGAGAGAATGGGTAGAGAGGGAATAGAGATTTTTTTTTTAATTTAAAAAATCTTTAATATTAAAAATTAATAAAGAATATTGATTTTATATAAAAAAAAATTAAAAATAATATGAGGAACCTTTTAAACCTATTTCTCAAAACTCAACAACTAAAAAGATCTATTTCCAAAACTCATAGACCAAAAAGGTATTTTTCTAACTCATGGACTAAAAAGGTCCATTTTGAAAACTCAATGACTAAATGCATCTATTGTTGAAAACTCAGGGACTAAAAATGTATTTTTCTTAAAATATTTTTAGGCCATCTCACCTCTTTTATTTTTAATAAATTACAAATATATCATTTCTTTTAGACCATTTTACCCCTTGAATTCTTCATTAATTATAAAATATCATTTTCATTGAACCACCCTACTTCTTTTAATCTTAATATATTAATATTTTTACAAATTATTTACATTAAATTCAAATATTACTAAAAAAAATCATTAACAAATATATCCTTGATATTACTTTGTGAGATAATATCCTTTATAAACATCATAAATATTAAAAACACAAACATATCTATTCATTTCAAAAGTTTGAAATTGAATATATTCAATTTAATTTATTACTGTAAGTTTTTTTTTTATGTATTTATTACTGTACGTTTGAATTTTAAATAATAGATTCTAAAATTTAATTAAAATAATAAATTTTATATATTATTAAAGAAATAAATTAAATAATTCGAGAACTCAATAAATAAATAAATACTTCGTAACCAACTTTTACATCAAAGGATTTAGATCATAAGTTACAATTTTAATTTTGCAAAAGGTCTCTCCTTTTCTCCCTCTTGGTAGGAAGGAAGGTTTTGAGCTTTTAGGGCAACCTTTGTGTTGTTTTTGGCAACCGCCGTGTTGTTTTTTGAGGTCCTGGTGACTAAGGGAGTGTTTTCCCTCTGCGTGTTGGGCTAAAGTGATGGATGAGGTCAGTTTCAACAAAGTGATGTCTAAGCTAACGTTAGCAGAAGAAGAGAGTGAGGTTGCAGAAATTGAAGACGATGACATTGATGAGATAGGGAAAAAGCTACAAGTTACGATAGCTTGCAAGGTACTCACCAACAAATTTATTCGAACCGAACTTTTTAAGAAGTTTATGCCCCGGATCTGGAATTTTGAAGAAAATGTAGATATCGAAAAGGTAGGGAGAAACCTGTTTATGTGCTATTTCAGAGACGAAAAGGATAAGAAGCAAATTGTTGAAAATGGACCGTGGTTTTTTTACAAAGCGATGATAGTGCTAGAGGAACCAAGAGGAAACGGCAGCCTATCGTCCATGGACTTCAGGTATGTATCATTTTGGGTTCATTTTCACAATCTCCCTTTTGCAGGTAGCACCCGAAGGCTTGCAATGATGCTGGGTAACCTAGTAGGCAGTTTCGAAAGAATTGAAACAGAGGAAGTAGGCCGGCGTTGGCATCAGACGCTTCGGGTAAGAGTAAAAGTGGACATCAAAAAACCACTCCGGCGGGCGGTGAAGGTGAGAAACAGCTCAATGGCAGAAGATAAGTGGACGCAAATAACCTATGAGAAGTTGGGGGATTTTTGTTATGGTTGTGGGATAGTTGGTCATAGTCTCAAGGATTGTGACGGGTTTAAAGATACTCCAGAAGATCAACTAGCCTATGGGAGTTGGCTTCGCCACGGGGGGCATATAAGAGATGAAAAGGCAGTATCGGAGCGTGGAAAAGTTGTTCATCAGAAGGGCTGGGGCGAGTCAAAATCGAGGGAAAATTTGGGGAATAGGGCTGTGCGGATTGATGAAAAGCAGGGGTCTCTGGAAAAGGTGAAAGAGCATGGGTTTTTACCTGCTTATCTTCAAACCATCGGTGAAGCCGAGGGGATCAATCAGAAGCTGGAGATGGAGGGACGTGGTCTTTCGTCTGATGGAGAAAGGCTCGGTTTTCATCCGTCAACCGAAACCGGAGGGAGCTCCGGTGAGGCCATCCCGACGGAGGGAGGGGGTTGCTCGTCTGATGGTGAAAATCGCGGTTTTCATCCGTTAACTGAAACCGGAGGGAGCTCCGGTGAGGCCATTTCGGCCGGTTTCGCTGCTATCAAGACGAGCGGGTCCCGAGGTGAAAATCCCGTGCAGCTACAGTCGGTCAGAACGGATGGTGAAAGTCCAGTGATCGTTGGTGAAAATCCCCCTCTGCATATGCAGTCGGTCAGAACGGATGGAAAGGGACAGATTCACGTGCTAGACAAGGAGGAGAGGGAATGTGGACCTAGGGGAGGGTTTTGTCCTTCAGAGATGGGCCTGAGAAATCAGAATGGGCCAGAGGAAATGGACTTTAAGACTGACTCTTTGAGGGGGAGGCAGTCTACGAAACTTTCAACTGAGAGTGGGCTCAAAATCGCCCCTATTAATTTCGAGCCAATTGAAAACGGTGGCCAGCCAGATAAAAGCCGAATTATTCCAAATAAACTGCCACCGGAGAATATTTCCAGCAAAAATCAGGTTGTAGCACGCGTTGAAACTTCCATTAATTATGAGAAAGGGAAAAATCGCAAATCTTGGAAACGACTAGCCCGCAGTGAGAAGGCACATTGTCCCAATGAATGGGGAGTAGAAGTTACAGGGAAGAAACATGTTTTGGCACCCACTGATTTTCCTCCGGGTAAAAGGAGGATTTGCACAGAGGGTAGAACTAGTTCAGTACCATCGGCGGAGGTTGGTTGCCAACCCCGCCGGTCGCCATGAAAATCCTGTGTTGGAATGTGCGGGGGTTGGGGAATCCTCGAACATTCTGAAAGCTTCGACTCCTAGTCGAAGAGGTCAATCCCCAGTTAGTTTTTTTTTATCAGAGACAAAGAATAGAGGTGAGAATGATAGTCAGTTAAAGGTCGCGCTTCAGATGGAAGGTTGTTTTAGTGTTCCTTGTAAGGGTCGCAGTGGGGGTCTTTCTCTCTTATGGCATCGTTCGATTAAAGTCGATATTCGCTCTTTTTCAAATGGCCATATTGACTCAATTATAACGGGCGATGAGGGTTGTTGGCGTTTTACGGGTTTTTATGGAAATCCGAAGAAGGAGGAGAGAAGTGATTCCTGGAAACTCTTGGGTCGTCTTAGCACTATGGGCTCTCTTCCCTGGCTAATAGGGGGCGATTTCAATGAGATTTTGTTTGGGTTCGAGAAGGAGGGTGGCTCTGAGCGAAATGAAAGGCAAATGAGGGCTTTTAGGGACATTATGGACAGTTGTAACCTAATTGATCTGGGTTTTAATGGTGATAAGTTTACTTGGACCAATAGGAATTTCTCGGGCAATCTCATATGGGAGAGGTTGGACAGATTCTTGGGCAATAATGAGATGCGAGAGTTCCAGCCCTCGGTGAGAGTGGATCATCTAAACTTCCGCCGCTCTGATCACAGACCTGTTATGGCCTCTTGGGATTCCCTTCCTCACAAGGTCACACCTCCTTTTGGTAAAAGACAGAAACTTGCTAGGTTTGAGGAGAAATGGGCTAACATGGAAGGTAGCGAAGAGGTTATCGAACGAGTATGGTAGGAAAGAGCCGCTTGCAGCCAAAGGCAGTTTAAGCGGAAAATTGACCTTTGTCTTCGCAGTCTAAGGATTTGGGATAAAGAAAGATTGAGTGGTTCTCTGAAAGGGGCAATCGCTAAAAAAGAAGCCGCTCTGTCAGCAATGGAAAATGCGAAGGTCGGTGATTGAAGAAGAGATTGGCTTTGTCTTGAGGGTGAGTTGGAAGACCTCCTTATAAAAGAGGAGAGACATTGGAAGGCTAGATCTCGCGAAGATTGGTTGAGGTGGGGGGACCGCAATACATCCTGGTTTCATTCCAAAGCCTCCTACAGGAGGAAAGTGAATACGATTTCAGGTCTGTTTGATGATGGGGGCCAGTGGAAGGAGGGGGAGTGGGAGATTAATGAGATAGACATAGACTATTTCAAGAAGCTTTTTTCTTCGTCCCAGTCGGACAACGAAGCCATTGGGAAGTTTACTAGTTGCATGGAGAATAGGCTCTCAAATTCCCAGGCTAGAGATCTTGGTAGGCCTTTCACTAGGCTGGAAGTGGAAGTTGCGCTTAAAGAGATGCACCCTACAAAGGCTCCTGGTCCGGACGGTATGCACGCCCTGTTTTTCCAAAACTATTGGAGCATCGTGGGAGACGAAACTTCTAGAATCTGTCTGCAAGTCCTCAATGAGGGAGAGGATCTGGGGTCCTTAAATAACACCCTGATCTCTCTTATTCCTAAGTCGAAGAATCCATCTCAAATGTCAAAGTTTCGGCCTATTAGCCTGTGCAATGTGATTTACAAACTGATAGCCAAAACCATAGCGAATAGGCTAAAAGTTGTCCTTGATTCCCTTATATCTCCCTCCCAATCTGCTTTTGTTCCAAGTCGCCATATCACCGACAATGCTCTCATTGGGTTTGAGTGTTTTCACACTCTCAATAGTAAAACGAAGGGTAAGACTGGCTGGGTGGCTTTGAAGACCGACATTAGCAAAGCGTACGACAGGGTGGAATGGAATTACCTTCGCGAATCTTTGAGGTGTCTTGGCTTTAGGCCCCAGTGGGTCTCTTTAATTATGAGATGCGTCGAATCGGTGAGTTTTGAAGTCATCATCAACGGAAGACCCAGCTCAAGTTTTAAGCCCACTCGGGGCCTCCGACAGGGCGACCCGCTGTCTCCTTATCTGTTCCTTATTTGTGCTGAAGGTCTCTCAGCACGCCTGAATAGGGAAGTCTCCCTCTCTCGGATTTCTGGCTTTAAAATTTCTAACACTTGTTCGGTTATCTCCCATCTTTTTTTTGCAGATGATAGTGTGTTTTTTTTCAAGGAATCTATGCAGGAATGTCAAGTTATTAAGGAAGTCCTCCAAGAGTACGAAGAGGCGTCAGGCCAGATGGTCAACCAGGAGAAGTCCTCATTCATTACCAGTAGGAATGTGGGCCCTAGTATAATCCAAGCTATCAGTGGGAGGCTCGGAATCAACTTTGTGAGATCTTTTGGCATATACTTAGGCTTGCCTTCCCACAACTCTCGAAATAAGAAAGTCATGTTCCAAGAGGTTAAGAGCAGGGTTTGGAAGGTTATACAGGGTTGGAAGGAAAAGCTCTTTTCAGTCGGCGGCAAAGAAACTCTGATCAAAGCAGTTGCTCAAGCCATTCCAGGATATACCATGAGTTGTTTCAAGTTGCCCGAGGGGCTGTGCAACGATCTGAATGCAATGTGCAGTAACTTTTGGTGGGGCTCTTCTGAAGGTAAGAGGAAAATACACTGGAGGAGCTGGCAGCGACTTTGCTCGCCTAAGGAGGGGGGAGGCATGGGCTTCAAAGATTTCAGATTGTTCAACCAGGCAATGCTTGCAAAGCATAGCTGGAACATCATCAAAAACCCCTCCAGCCTCCTCGCTAGAGTTCTTAAAGGAAGGTATTTCAAACACGGTGATTTTCTGAAAGCGGGGGAAGGCCTGAACCCCTCCTTCACTTGGAAAAGTATTCTGTGGGGTCGGGAGCTGTTCGAAAAAGGGTACAGGTGGAGAGTGGGAAACGGGAGGCATATCTTTATTGGTGAAGACCCGTGGGTCCCAAACAATGGAAATTTTAAGCCAATTTTGATTCCTGAGTCCCTCAAGTTTACGAGAGTGGCTGAGCTCATCGGGGTGAATGGGGAGTGGGATGAGGGATCTATTAGAAGTTCCTTCCTTCCTCAAGATGCTGAGGATATCCTCAACATTCCTTTGGGGAGTCAAAGCGTGGCTGATGAGATTATTTGGAACCCCGATAGTAAGGGTAAATTTTCAGTCAAAAGCGCCTATCGTTTTGGTTACCACGTCGGGTGTTCCCAATCGGCTTCTTCTTCTGATAGGGGTGGGCAGCATGACCTCTGGAGGGCTTTATGGAAGATCGATCTAATGCCGAGGATCAAGATAGGGGTCTGGAGGATCCTCAACGATATTATTCCAACGGCGGGAAACCTGTTCAGGAAAGGAGTCGATGCTAACATGGGTTGTCTTTTTTGCAGGAAGTCGATCGAAACAACTAGTCATCTGCTGGGGGAATGCAGGTTTGTAAATCGTTTATGGCATCATTTCTTTCCATCTAATGTTAGTTTTTTGTCCATTGACAGGGGTAAATGGTCCCCTCTCGATTACTGGGACTGCATTAGTAAAAACTCGCAGTTAGAGGACTTGAGAGGCCCTGTGATCTTGATGTGGAATGTTTGGCAAAGGAGGAATCAAATCCGGATAGGCAAGAAGCGTGCTGATTTTGAGTCGATGGTTCTCTCAACCGAAAGACTCTTAAAGATTCATTTACAGGAGAACCGGCCCACCTCTGGGCAAAAGGTCTTGACTTGCAGGCGGCAACCGGCCTGCTGGCGGCCTCCCCAAGTGGGCATCTGGAAGATGAATGCAGATGCGGCCTGGTCAGATAGTCTCAACAGAGGAGGCACGGGATGGGTGGTCTGGGACTGGAACGGGACCCCTATCATTGGTGGGATGACCTTTGTGGACCGCAAGTGGTCGGTGAAAGTGCTCGAAGCAAAAGCCGTAGTGGACGGTCTCAAGCAGATTGCTTCTTTTTGGGAGGGTCGTAACCCTCCGCTTATGGTAGAATCGGACTCTCTAGAAGTCATTAGCCTTTTGAACCGCACTAGTTCGGACATCTCTGAGGTTGGTCTGTTTATCGATGAAGCTCTTAGTTTTTCTCAGATTGTGCACTGTGGTTCTTTTTGTAAAATTCCTAGAGAAGAGAACAAAGCGGCCCATAATTTAGCTGCTTTGGCTTCTTCTTCTGGTAATTCTTTGGTCTGGAAAGATTGTTTTCCAGCGGATGTTACACCCCTCATCCTTGAGAGGGGCTACTTGTAGGTTGGTGTTTGGGTTCTTTATGATATCTCTGTTTCAAAAAAAAAAAAAAAAAAAAAAATTAATTTTGCAAGTAGTCTGCCGCTAGCTGAGTTTGCACGGAGGAAAGAGGTTTATAAACAATTTAAATGCCAAAAGGAAGTTGGACCTACCTTATTAAGTTCATCAATTTGATTTGGTTTCCTAATAACAATATCAAAGTTAGGATTTTTAGAATCCTCATTTACAAAATCCATTCACAAGTAATCTTTTCGGTTTAAAAATTTTCATAACCTCTCATAAATAATATCAAAAATTAAATATGTGCCAAAATATTTACTTTTCTTATTTATACTAGTGTTTAGGTCTATGTTTTTAAGCATGGGCTTATCCATGATTTTTTTTTTTTTTTTAAAGAACTTAGATTAAAAAAAGTTTTAAAATTCTAGCCAAATTTTTAAAAAAGTGGTCTTTTAATTTTGTGACCCGAATCCAAAAGCTGATTGAGTTATTAAATCAATTTTAATTTAAATAACAAAGTACTAAAACATTCAACGCAATCAAAATAATTTTTTTTTTAAAAAAAACATATCAAATTAATTATAATTAATTTTTAAAATTGTTGTACTTTTTTAGTTCAAAATAGCTATACTTAATCACAGTTTATAAAAAATCATTTAAAAGTTAAATTGTTTTCAATTAAAAAAATACATGTACAATGCACGTGGTAATATACTAATAACCAAAAAAAAAGAACAAAACAAAGAAAAACTTTCATACTTTAATAAAAACAAACACATTTTAACAAACAAAAAAAAAAAACCCCTTAGTAAGCAAAAAATTTACTGTCGCAGCATGCATGGCTCAAAAAAATCTAATCTGAATATATGATAACAAAAAGTGAAAAAAAAAAAGATCGTTCTTAACAAAAAAACAAAGAACAAAACAAATAAACGAAGAAACAACAAAACAATTACATACAAAAAAGAAAAAAGAGGAAAGAAGATAAACTTTGATACCGTAAAAAAAAGGGAAAACAGATAAATACTCACCTCAATCATATTTATATATATTTTTTTAGTACAACAATTACATTACATGATAGAAGATCGAACTATCGACTATGATAATTGGTACTTTATTCACTGAGATATGCTCGGATTGACTTACTTCAATAGTATCTGAATGCAAATGCTTTTTTTTTTTTTTTAAGAAATAGTGCATTAAACCATAATACAATCGTCCTCATAGAGAGTACACCAAACCCAATCAGAGAAATTACAATTCCAAAACCCAGAGCCCTCCTCTGAATTGGAGGCAGACGACCTAACACTAGGCTCCAAAACAGGCTTCCTTGCGAGGGAATGGGCAGCCATGTTACCGCTTCTAGGGCACTTTTGAAAAGCAACCGCGCTTGCGATCAGAGCTTCTTTTTCGATTTCGTCCAACAAGTTTTTAATTTCGCTAAGATCAGAGCCTAGATTGCACAAGGCGTTCACCACATCCACCGAGTCTGATTCAACAATTAGAGGAAGTCGATTTCTCTCTGGAAGACACTTTAGGGAATTCAGCCCGATGAGAATTGCAACGGCTTCCATCGACTTGATAGCCCACTTCTGATTGCTCGAACGATAGCCAACGTAGATGGGAGATCCTCAAGAGTCACGAATGATCCAACAGAGCTTCACACCACGAAGCGTCAGCGTTGAGCTTCTAGTGACCTTCCAGAAAGGGGGTCCACACAATCTGACTCACGCAACTCTTGGATCTTGCCGACAAGGGGAGGAGACTTTCCAGCTCAGGTACTTCAAGAAAACTCTTATCGATTAATCTATAAATAGCTAGGCTATCAATGAGCTGTTGGAACTTTGAGTTCTGCTTGTAAGAATTCATGAAATTCCATAAACACCAAATGATTGTAACTGCTTTCAATAGATCGTCCAAGCTCAGCTTCATAGCCAACCAAACCCAATAATCTTTGTTCGTCCACCTGAACCTGCAAACAGAAATTAGTTCACATAAGTTTGAGAAGTAGTTTAACCACACATTCTTTGAGATTTTACATTCCCAAATAACATGGCAATTGGACTCCGCCCTTTTCCTACAAAAATAACAAAGATTACAAGTATCAACTCCTCTTTTTTGAACATTTAGATTTGAAGGGATTGCATCGTTTAGGACTTTCCAAGTGCATATTTTTGCTCTAGGGATTGCTTTAACCTTCCAGAAATTTTTCCAAACTTTTTTCACTCCACCATCCTTTAAGGAGGAGGCTTGTTCACTATATGTCAGTCTAAAAGCTAAGAGATAAGCACTTTTCACAGATAAGGTACCTTTTGGATCTTGATTCTAGATGATTTATCCTTGGCGTTGATACTCCCTAAAGACAGAATGTCTTCTGCATCTAGAGCCATGAAATTTTCTTTTATCACTGACTCTTTCCATCTATCGTGCTCGTCCAGTAAAACCTTCACCCTTTTATTCTTAAACTCCTCCTTAACCTCTACTAGAGTCGGGTTCCCACTTCTGGCTATCTGTGGGTCCATGTCCAACATAATATAGCTTCCATTATCCACTTTCCATTTGTAGCCCTTGACAAACAAATCTTTACCCCACACGATGCTTCTCCACATTAAGGAAGAATTTTGCCCCATTTTAGCTTTGAGGAAGTCCCCTCCCTTGAAGTATCGACCTTTAAGAACTCTAGCAAAAAGGCTATGGGATTTCTCAAGATACGCCAACTATGCTTTGCTAGAAGCACTTGGTTAAATAAAGATAAGTCTCTGAAGCCCAATCCTCCTAAGTCTTTGCTAAGACACAAAGTCTTCCATCTAGCCCAATGAGCTTTCTTCTTGCTCTGAAGGACCCCCACCAAAACTGAGCACAACATCTATTGATCTCGTCAAAGATACCCTGGAGGAGACAAAAGCAACTCATCCAGAATCGATGATCTAATCGAACCTCTCGATTTAAGATACGATTAAACCGAAAAAACTGAACTATTTTCGGTTTTGGTTCGAATCGAACTAATTTGGTTTCAGTTCACCATAGTTCGGTTTTGGTTTTAACTGATTTTGCTTCCTTTTGTTGATGTGCATCGTTGGTCAATGATGAAAGAGACGAGTGAACGAAAACTCCTGAGGTAGCATGAGGGCGATTCATTGAAGGTGGGGTGCCACCAGCTACAGAGATATAAGTGTTAGAGGTGGGGAGCCGCTAGGTGCCGTTGGAGTGAGATAACTTATGAGAGTGAGAGTTGGGAGATGGGGGTCATTCGCTGCTGTGGAGACTGAAGAAAGTGATTGGAAGAGGAGATGGGGAAAGAAAGAGAAAAGATAGAAAGATGGGGAAGGAGACGAGAGAAAAGAGAGAAAAAGATGGTGAGGAGATATGATAGAGAGATGAAAGATGGGGAAGCAGATGAGAGAAGAGAGAGATGTTGAGGTGATGAGGCGACGGGGGAAGTGGTAATTTTCTAGGGTTTTGGAATATGTTATGAACAAAGTTAAAATACTTTGTGGGTTGGGCTTGAAGACTTGGTTGGAGATGGGGCAATTGGGCTTGGATATGAGAAATATGTGGGCTGGGAATAATTTTTATATTTCTTTTTTATGGTATGCAATTCGTTGGTTTTTTTAAATACAAAATCGAAAACCGAACCAAACTTGTCATTTTTTTCAAATATTAAACCGAATCAATCGAAATTTTCAGGAAAACCAAATCGAACCAGTCAATTCGGTTCAGTTCGATTCATCGGTTTGGGTCGATTTTTGCACAGCCATACCCATACTCAAATCCGTTAAGCCCGTTTTGACAGTTTGGGCCGTCTCTGCTTTTTGCCTCTACACAGGAGGATCTGAAAGCCCATATCTTAAAATCGAATCTTAATAAAAATAATTAAAATTGTATAAATTATCATGAAATAGAGTAAAATTTGATGCGACAAGCAATAATTTAGTACTCTTAAGACAAAAAAAAAAAAAAAAAAAAAAAAATCATTTTTTACAAGGGGGGAAATTAATTACTGCAACAATTTTTAATGTGAACAGTTAAAAAGAATTACCGCCAAATAATTGATCACTATGTTAGTTGATGGTATCCCTAGCTGAAAAAACACTTTATTTTGAAACTTGCATGATCCAAAATAATAGCTTTTTAAAAGATTGGTCAAATTGGTTAATCAATGATAAATTAACGTAAAGTGCTCGTGAATGATAACTAATCCTTGGTTAACTTTAAATTACAATATAATTTTGAGGACAACTTAACGTGAAACTATCATTTTCAACTTATATAATTTTTAGACGACACGTTATTCATAGAAATTAAGCAAAAATAGACATTATGGTGATGTTGACGGATAAATTATGTGCTTTAGACTCCTACTTTTGTATTAAATTGATTAATGTTTGAGAATCCCTCGCCTCGTACATTTTTCCTTGTTTTTCTCTAAAAACCATGGGTACACCAAAAGCTTAAAACCCCTCTTTCATACTTGGTTTCACATGTTAGCATGTAGCCTATTAATATTAATGAAAAGGAAATGGCATAAGGATTTGAATCTAAAATTTTCTGCCTTAATATTTATGTACAAGATTCTTCTACTTTTGACAATTACAAGTTCAGAGTGTGGCAGTTATCTTATATTATATGCACTTATATTATCTCTTAATATCTCTTATATTAATGAATTATATGCACTAAAATTTAGTATCATAATATTATTTTACAATTCTTTTTTGTTTGATATGCAATGGCAATACAAATAAAAAGGGGGAAATGGCAATAGTGCATGTCTAAAAAAGGTGATTAAAAATGATGAAAATGGGTAAGGATGAAAGAGTGGAAAATGATGAAAATGAAAAGGAATAAAAAGAAAAGGGTCTTCTTTGTTGGTGATTGTCAATAGCACATTACTATTGAGCAAATGTTGGCGTGTGGATTCATCAATCCAATGGCTGTCAAATTTAGGTTTAGAAAATGAAAGAAAGGAAGAAAAAAACATAAGCAAAAAGTAGAGGGAAACAAAACAATGACGTACACAGTATATAATTAAAGGTCGTGAACGGATGAAGAGGAGTCAACAGGCAGATGAAGAATTCAATTCAGGCCCCCTTTAGCTTTAATTCTCAGTCAAAAGGGCAAAAATCTCAGAGCATGCAGATTTTTCAAGACAAATTCTTCTGCCAAAGGACAGTAAAAGAAGAAAAGAAAAAGTGAATGGGAAAAAGTTTTATTTGCTCATTCAAAATCAAAAACACAGCCTGTGACCTCAAGCAACAGACAGAGAGAGAGGAGAGAGAGAGAGAGGCCCACTAACCTTAACCATGCTGATGGATTTCTGTGATTCTACTGGAAATGGGAATCAAGATGGCCAACAAAAGAGAAACTTGTAGGGCCCTTCCATTGTGCCTCAAAAGCAACGACGATGCTGAAGAGTATCAAGTGGTTGTCTCTCTCTTGCTTCCCTTCTCTTCTCTCCCTCTTCTACTTCTTCTTCTTCTTCTTCCTTTTTATTCTCTGTTGGCTCCACTGATCTCTTTTTCTGACCTAATCCACTTCCCATTGCTTAATCTTAGCCAAAATCCCCCATCTATTAGACATAAAAACCTAATCTTTCTTCTGCCCTTCAATTCCAAACCAAGAATAAAAGAGAGTTGTGAGCATATTCTTCAAAGTTTTTTTATGGGGTCCAAAGTTTTCTAAAGGGTAGATAAAAGTTCCTGGTGCTTCACTCATATGGTACCCATATATAAATGAAATGTCTATTTGAGCGTAAACTAAACGCTTACTTTGAGCCTCACTGCCGACTGAGTCAAGCTTCTTCAATCTTCCCCACTGTGGAGAGTTTCTTAATTAAGCCGCATTCTTTCGTTTTCATTCTTCTCTCTTTCCTTCAATTTGAATCAATAAATGCTTCCTTATTCTCGCAACCTAACTCACTGTCTCTCCTCATCAAGAAAGCTACTTACTTCTTCCACATCCTTTCTCATATTTTTACACACTTCACTTCACCAAATCTCTCTCTCTCTCTCTCTCTCTAAAGCCCATATTTGTTTACCCTTTGGATTTGCATCTCAGTTGGAAGGTTCAAATGTCAAGGAAAGCGAGCAAACGGGTCAGCTTCAGTCCTGATGTGAATGATCAGCCAACAGTCGTGCTCAAACACGGTGGCGGTGACAGCAGCGCCGGAATATGGAGCTTCGGCCTGAGCAGAGACACAAGGTACTTGCCGGTGAGGTTTCTACAGAGTCTCAAGGCCAGAGTAAGTGAAGCCATTCGCTTTGTATCCACAAGAAAATCTTCACGAAAGGTATCTTCAGCCTCCACTTTTACAAGGTCAAGATCGGTCTCGGATTCCATGGACTCGCATCGAGCTGAAGCCATTGAAGATTGCATCGAATTCTTGAACCACTCATCATCTTTGTCCAGATCAAATTCAGTCTCTGGAAGTACTTACTGAAAGTTCTGTACTCGTGGGAATGGAATGCATGTACAATTTAGTCGATATTTTAGACATTCTTTTGCGTGCCCGTCTCTGTAAGATGATGCTTTAGCAGATGATAATAGAGTTTCAGCCTTCGAAGCTCGAGAATTTCCTTGTCTAAATGCCATGAACTCGAGCAGATATCTGTTCATTAAAAAATTAAATAAAATGGATATCTACAAAATATCTATTGATCAGGTAAAAAAAATGTACATGAAAGTTTATTTGACTCAGTTATTTTTGTTCAATGATGTCCATAAAAGAAGGAACTGAATGGAACAACCACCATTAAAGGCCTAAATTATGGCATCTCCTCAAGGAGTGAATGGCCTAGACAACAAGAATCTCTCTGCGTGAAATGTTTGGGCCATAAATTTTTAGAAGCCAACAGTTAGAAAGGGATGAGTTAGACCTGTGAATTTGGAGGGCCACGCCTTTGAATAGCTGAGATTCCCATTAGCAAGCATGGTTGGTTGATTCTCAATCAGGGGACCCACCTGTAAAACCCCAGTTTGTCCAAACATTTGCAAAGGAGAAACATAGGAACATGCAGACCCACATGCAGTAGAATGCCCTCAGAAATGTGCAATGCTTAATGGTAATGCTCGAAATGATTTTCCTTTTTTGTTTTAGTTTGAGGTATGCATGGGGGGTGGGGTTGTCCATGGAATTATGAAGGATGAGTGTAATACTCGTGCGGGATAATCTCGTGTTAATCATAATACCTCTCCATAATCTTTATATATTTCAAATTAAAAGAATCAAAATCAAGATCCACAGCCAAATTTTTTTACATAAATAGGACAGAGTAATCATCACTTTAAACGAGAGAGAGAGAGAGGGGGGAGGAGGGAGAAATGATTGCTGTTTCTTAATAATTACCGGTCCATCCAGAACAACTTTGTTGGTTATCTAACATTGAATAGCATAATCAGGAATCCAAGGAAAGTTTTTCAAGTTCTCGAATTCCTTGACTGGAAGCTTTCTTCATTTCAAGAGCCCTCTTGTAAGGAGGGGCGATAGGGGGCTGCACAGGATCTAAGCTCCGATAAGTTCCCTCGGCACCTCTGGGCAGTGGGTATGAACGGTCGGAGTCATATCCACTGAGGTCCCCACAGGCAAGAAACGGGATGTATACTTTATTGGGGCCTTCCAGCCACCCACTACTGCAATCTGAGAGGGACACAATGCAGCAAAATAGCAATGCTATTACTTCCTATTGTGTAACCAAAAATACCAGGGAATTGACCACATCAAAATCAGACACTAATTTTAAAAAGCCTAAAGACAAGAAGACAGCTTGGTCATAGCCAGCTGTAAAACAAATTAATCTTTAAAAGAAGGATAAGAACATGCTTGATCTTAAATCAAGGCAGTACATTGAGTTTACCTAAGTCATCTCCTCCTGACGGACTTCCCACCTTTTCTAGCAGGCGATGCAGATCTTTTGGGTTGAAACCTTCGGGAGGAGAATAATTCTCACAAACTGCAAAGGCCTCTGTATTCACACCCAGTCCATGTATGAGCTTCGACATCAACATAAAGTTAAATCATAATCTCAACTTTGTTTAAAAGTTTTTATTGAGGGTTCACCTAAATGACTAAAAGAAAGCGCCCAAATGAATTACAAATTTAGTTCAAGAACTTTAATAGTTGTGTCTACTTATTAGTCCATTCAACTTTTAAAAGTTTCAATTATGCTCTTGAACTCTTGATTTTGATTCCAATAATTTTCCGTTGTTAACACCGTAGCTTAAATGTTTTCATGCACGTTGATTGGACTAACAAATAATGATTTGATATGATATAGCAAAATGCGACATAAAAAAAAGGCCAGCTAGATAAGGGCAGACAAACCAAAAAATTCAGTTTAAAATGCATTTGCTCCCATAGAATCTTTTGGCCTATCTCCCATCATTATATCTAACGTGTCTACTTCTCTTACATCATGCCAAATAATCGCTTGTTACTTGTTAGTTTAATTAGGCTGACACGACAACATTTAAGCAATGGTGTTAAAAGAAGAGACTTATTAGAATCAAAACGAACACTTCCAAGGATGTAATTGAAACTTTTTAAAGTTCATAAACACAACCATCAAAGTTTAGAAAATATGTAGTTTTACCTTTTGACTATTTGGTCCTCTTTTACATGTTTTTAATATTACATATGTCACCACGAAAATAAGCTAACTCCACAATTTGCTGTTGGGTGGACACCAGTCCCACCTAGTATTAAACGATAACAATCTAAAGTTCATTGAAGGAATTTAAGTACAATGGGTTCTGAAAATTCATGCGCAAGAATCCTAGGAACCAGACGCTATAAAGACATAAAAAGGCAATTTTCAATTAGGAGGGTATCATTTTCTGGAAACGAGTTCAATTATAACCGAAAGATAGACTAGACCTATAGAGCTACCAATAAAAAAAAGTGGGAAACCAAAAGGTTACCTATACTGGAATTGCGACTGCTTTTTGGTTTTGCAAAAGTCACTACAGGGAAAAATAACTTCAGCTGCAACAAAAACCCGAAAATGTAAAACATCATTGACGGCTTCATGTATGAAGCAACAAACACCTATCTTTGATTAAGGTCCTTATGTAATTCATGATAATACTTGACAAGTTTTACTAATGCTAAACATATCTAAAAATAATCACACGTCAACACAATAATCACAAGGAACAGAAGAACTCACAGCAAACCTTTCAACTTGACTGACTAAGAAAAAAGAAAAAAAAGTAGAAGAGAACTTAGAAGAGAGATTCATATTGCAGTTAGTGAGTACACCATAAATTTCTTTGTTACTCGAGCAAACTACATATTTCTTTGATTGGATACTGTAATAACCATTTAATATATACCTGACAATACAAAAGGCTTGTATCCTTTCCACGGAATATCTTTGCTATGAACTTACCACCTTCTCTAAGTACATGAGTAACTATTGTTAAACCCTGCCAAGAAAAGGGAAAAAAGAGTGTAGCTCAGCTAAGTGAACCTTATGTATGTCCGAACTAGCTCAAGGAAGAGAGAGAGAGGAAAAAAGAGGCAGCAGAGGACAGTGATGGAAGCAACAAAATTCAGTCCATAGACGAAACGGTTCAACGAGTGCAGGCAACATACAATAGAAAAACCCTTAGAATGCTTCAATATAATTTCATTATACAGCAATCACATTTTACCTAAAGGGATCTACCTTGTTCACTTGTTACACGTTATTTTCTATTTATAGGTTCAAAAAATTTGACACTCATTAATGCTTCTTGTTGGTTTTTCTTTTGTGATCCTTTTCACACACACTGTAAATGAGAGCTGAAGCAACATCATTACTGTCAACGTGCATATACATCATGCATTTTCTAAATATCTTAAACTATGCATCAGCATCACCATGAAAAATTAATCAGCCTCTGAAGAAAAACACAGCACTTACAGCTAGTATGAGCTGGGACTGAACAAATTCGTCCATGTCGTGAAGACCGGTAACTACAAACAAGCACATAATCAGTAACAAAAATGTCATCAGGTGGAATCTCAACAGAGAATTCAAAAAACACTAGTATCTACCATCAGGTGCACCATCACAAACCACCAGGTCAGCCTTACACCCATCAAAATGCCTAATGACCTGGAAAAAGTAAATATTTGATGAACCGTCCATGAAAAGATATGACAATTTAATGTGTGATCAAATTGTTGAATAAAAGAAAAGACTTCTAACACAACGTGAGTACTCGTTCAAAAGAGAAAAAGTTCCAATATGGAGAAAAACATAGGAGAAATTATCACAAATAGAAATTTTAATACAAAATTGACCATTTCCGTGCATAGGATCTGGATATGTCTTCATTTAGTTAATAGAATATTCAATACGAAAAACTACTAAGCAAATGTTAAAAATACTGTGTACATGGTTCACTCTGCTTACCACTTCAGCTGTCCTAGCATTTGTTATATCACCCTGCACTTGAATAACACCTTCAATTGGAGCCATCGGTTGCAAATCAATAGCGACAATAAGAGGAAGATCACCATCCCTGCAAATTAAGCTAGAGAATCAGCAAAAGAGGGAGATCACAAGTGGGAAAATAGAGAGAAGGATAAGAAGGAAAAAAAATTACATTTTTATATAAAAATCTACCATAACTTACTTTGAATCAGGAGAAAGCTTTGCTGGGAGATACAATTTCCTACTAAGGACCTACATATGATTAGTAGGTGAGAAAATGTTGAGACAACTTGGAAATAAGTAACCACTTTTGAGTGATAGTTGCAGCAACACATAACACATTGCTTTTATCCAGCCCTCATTATGTTTCGTATTTTTCAAAACGTGAAATGCACTGAAGCATAGTAGTCCTATGAAGCTTAATATAAAAATAAAGATAAAAATATATATATTGTTCTGAAAATGAGATAAACGAAAATTTAAAACAAGCTTTTATAAGAGTGTTTAAAAATTAAGAGATTCGAGTTATTTTCTTCCCTTCTTCAAGAACACTTAATGTAATCATTACATTTGAAAAATGTGCCAAGATGCATGGCGCAATGAAGGGAGGAGAGGCTTGCACCACATGTATAGGCATGCTTTGAAAAAAAAAAAAAAAGCTTACAATGCAAATCACTTGAAGAATTCTTGTTAGAATTAGTTGTGTTTTATATGAAAATTTGTTTTTCCCCATAAAGCATTGTCCACTAGTTTGATACACAGATTGCAACAAAAAGACACCCAAAAGAGATTACCTGGCTCCAGCTACCGGGCGCTGCACATAAATCCACTACTCGCTTGACTCCTGCATTTGAAATTTCATTGTAGACAATGTACTAAGGAGCATTTCAAATGAAATGAACATGATAAAGCAGGAGGATTGTGTAAGGTATCCCAATCTATCCGTAACTCGATCAAACAATACGAATAACGCACACACAAAGGATAATCCCCCCGATATTGAGAGTTCTTCAATATGGGGTATTCTATTGATGAGTTCAAAAGATAACAAGATAACTCTCCAGCAATTCGAGAGGCTGGTCTCTCCCCAAGACAACTTGTCTACAAAATGCCTGCCCAAAAACCACTCCACAGACCTGCTAATAACACTCCCTCCCCACTACCCTCGTATACCCTCGCTCATTCCCCTCCCGTGGTCCCCAATTCATTTCCCTCAATTCCCTTCTTGCCCCTCCTAACATATCTCTTAAGTATCGGAGGTCTTACAATACCCCCCGGGTTGACAGACACCTTGTCCCCAAGGTGGAACTCTGGGTATTGCTGGTTGAACGATTGGAAGGGCTCCCAGGTAGCTTCACTCTCCGGTTGGTTCTTCCCGTGTATGAGGCACTCCCATTCCTTTGTGTCTGCATTCCAGCGAGCGCCCAATACTTCATCCGGAGTCTCAGTCCATTCATAATCCTTGGAGAAGATAGGTGGTTCATTTTGAACTGTCACCTGAGCGCCTATTGCTTTCTTCAACTGAGAGACATGGAAAATAGGGTGAATGGACGCCGAGGATGGTAGTTTCAGCTTGTATGCCACCTTCCCTATCTTTTCTAAGATTTCATATGGGCCATAGAATTTCGGGGATAGTTTCTCACACCTTCGTTGGGCCACCGATCGATGTCTGTAAGGTCGGATTTTCAAATAAGCTAGATCACCCTCACTGAATTCCAAGTCCCTCCGATGTCGGTCAGCGTATCGTTTCATGTGGTCTTGTACCAGACGCAACTGCTCTTTAAGGGCTGCTAAGGCCATATCCCGTTCCAACAATTGCTGTTCCAACGTGTCATGTGTTGTTTCTTTTCGCCATAGGATAGCAGCGGAGGTGGGGGGCGACCATAAACCACATTGAACGGTGTCGTATTCAATGATACGTGATAATTGGTGTTATACCAATATTCAGCCCAGCCAATCCATTGCTCCCATTTCTTTGGTTGTTCGTTACAAAAACAGCAGAGATAAGCTCGAGACATCGATTCACCCTTTCGGTTTGACCGTCCGTCTGAGGATGGTAGGCAGAACTTTTCTTCAGTTGAGTTCCCTGTAGTCTAAACAACTCGCTCCAAAATTTACTCATGAATATAACGTCTCTATCTGATATAATCGATTTGGGAAACCCATGTAAACGGACGATCTTTCTGATAAACTTCCAGGCTACTTCCTTAGCTGTGTAAGGATGTTTCAGAGTTACGAACTGGGAATACTTACTCAGTCGATCGACCACTACCAGAATGGAATCCACTCCATTGGATTTGGGAAGTCCTTCCAAAAAATCTATACTGATCTCCTTCCAAATGCGATCGGGTATTGGAAGTGGCTGTAACAACCCGCGGGTGACAACGATTCTGTCTTGTTTCGTTGGCAGATGGAGCATTTTTCTACATACTCCTTTACGTCTTTCTTCATTCCCTTCCAGTACAATTCCCCTGTCAACCTCTTGTAGGTCCTCAAGAACCCAGAGTGTCCCCCCATTACCGAGTCGTGGAAGAGTTGCAGAATAGAAGGTATTAAAGTTGAGGAATGCGATAGGACTATCCTATCTTTATAGCGCAGCTGACCCTTACTGATTGAGAACTTGGGATGAGACATTGGATCATCTTGAATTTCGTCCCGAATCTTCTGTAATTCCCCATCCCCTTCCATCTCCCTTGCTACCATTTCTGAGTCCACGATGTTAGGGACGGTGATTGCCGTGAGAGCCCCTACGGGGGTTACTCAGGATAAGGCGTCAGCTGCTTTGTTCAACAGTCCCGGATTGTAGCGTATTTCGAAATCATAGCCTAGCAACTTCACCAACCACTTCTGATACTCTGGTTGCACTTCTCATTGTTCCAGCAAGCTTTTCAGTGCTCTCTGATCCGATAATACAGTGAACTTCCGTCCCAATAGATAATGCCGCCACTTTTGTACCGCAAACACAATGGCCATAAGCTTCCTTTCGTAGATGGGTTTCAACTTAGCCCTCTCAGATAAGGTTTGGCTAAAGTATGCTATCGGCCTCTGTTTTTGGGTGAGAACGGCCCCTAACCCTGTGCTTGACGCGTCAGTTTCAATTACAAAGGGTAGGGAGAAATCCGGAAGGGCCAGCACTGGGAGAGTTGTCATGGCTATTTTTAGTTTCTGAAAGGCGTCCTCTGCCTCCGAATTCCATTGGAAGGAGTCTTTTTTGAGTAGCTGGTGCAAGGGAGCTGCGATTGACCCGTAATTCAAGACGAACCTCCGGTAGTACCCGGTCAGTCCTAAGAATCCCCTTAATTCTTTAAGAGTGTGGGGCTGTGGCCAATTTAACATTGCTGATACATTCCGTTCATCCGCTTCGACTCCATTTGCCGTCACCCAATGCCCCAGGTATTCCACCCTATTTTGCGCCATGGTACATTTCTTCGCATTCAACACTAGTCGGTGATCTCGGAGGATTTGGAATACCATACCCAGGTGTTTCATATGAGTATCAAAGTCAGGACTATATACGAGAATATCATCAAAAAATACTAATACACACCTCCGTAAGAACGGCCTGAAAATATGGTTCATCAGCGCTTGGAAAGTCGTCGGGGCATTAGTCAGGCCAAAAGGCATGACCAGGAATTCGTAATGCCCTTCATGAGTTCTGAAGGCCGTCTTATCGATGTCATTCTGATTCATCTTGATCTGGTGATATCCCGATTTCAGATCTAACTTCGAAAATACTGTCGAGTCGTGTAGTTCATCTAGGAGCTTTTCTACCATCGGTATAGGAAATTTATCAGGTATGGTAGCTTGATTAAGGGCCCTGTAATCCACGCAAAATCTCCATCCTCCATCCTTCTTCTTAACCTACAAGACTAGAAAATGGGCTAGTGCTCGGCTGGATGATACCCGAAGCTAACATTTCCATTATCAGTCGCTCAATTTCTTCCTTCTGTGCATGAGCGTATTTGTAGGGCCTGACATTGATGGGGACTTGTCCCTCTCTCAACAAAATCCGATGATCAATCCCTCTTTGGGGAGGCAGTCCTTCAGGAGTTTTGAAGAGGTCTTCGTACTCCTTCGCCAGCTTGTCTACTTCCCAGGGAAGGTTTCCCGCGCCCTCGGTGTTCTCATCTTGATCTCCCTCGCCTGTCTCCTCAGTTGAAACACTCTTAAGTTCTACCAAGAACCCCTGGTCCGACTGATTCCACTTCCTTGTCATCATCCGAAGTGAAACTTGTGCCTTAGTTAGGGAAGAATCCCCTCTAAGAGTCACTTGCCCCTTTCCTGCGGCGAACGTCATGGTCAGTTCCTTCCAATTGACCTCCATTTTTCCCAACGTTCTCAACCACAGCATTCCCAGAATTACGTCCACCCCTCCCAGCTCAAATGGTAGTAAATCTTCTTGTATTGTTATTTCGGGTAGATGAATCATGACATCCTTGCACATCCCATGACCCTCCACTGTCAAACCGTTTCCCAGGACAATGTTGTAGCTCAACGTGTCGCTGCTGAGCAAATCCAATTCTATGGCCAGATGTTTCGATATAAAATTGTGCGTGGCACCGCAGTCAATCAGAACTACCACTTGCCTCGTTCCCACGCTGCCACGTAACTTCATGGTACCTGACGTAGAGAACCCAACGATTGATTTGAAATCTAGTTTGACTGATGTTATTTCTAGTTCCTTGAACTCCGTTTCGGCTAAAACCCACTCCTTTTCGAGCTCCGGTTCTCCTTGTTTAACTTCTATTTCCCCATAATCACTCTCCCAAACTACTTGAAGCTCTCGGAGTTCAATCTTCTTGTAACGATGATCCTTGGTGTACTTTTCATCGCATCGAAAACACAATCCTTTTTCCCACTTCGCTTGAAATTCTGAATCGGTTAGTCTTCTCGATATCGGATTCTTCGTAACCGGGTTCCCCTTCTCAGGGATGGAAACGGATCTTACGTACTCATTGGGCTTATTCCCAAATCGTTGACTGTTGGGTCCTTGGGCCTTGCTTCCTCCTGGGCTTGCTCGGGCTTGCCCCTCACTATGACCCACCTGGGTCTCCTTGTCTACTAACTTCAGGGCTATGTCTCTATCTTCTATTAAGTGGGCCTGTTTCATGATATCTTCTAGCCCACGTGGTTGTCGACTCACGACGGCTGCCCTAATCGATGGCCTCAACCAGTTAAGAAACGTGTTTTCAAGAATGTTCTCCGCCATCCCCGGTAACGGCCCCGAATATGATTCAAACAGCGCTCGATATTTCGATACTGTACCTTCTTGCTTGATGGCCAAGAAACGGGCACATACGCTGCCTTCCTGAGATGGTCTATACCGATCGCACAGTCTATCCTTCAAATCACTCCAAGACGCCACCCTCTTCCGATTGTTTGTCCAACGGTACCACTCGATCACCGCTGGTTCAAAGCTCACAATAGTCCGTATTCATCTCATTTCCTTTACTCTGAAGTGATTCGGCTTCCCCCTTATTCAATTGAACCGTCGCTTCTTCTTGTCCCTTCCCCTTGATTCCATAGGTTTCCACATCTTCGGACCCTCTCTTGCTATGCGACCCTTTTGCTATCATCAAAACTATGGCCTTCTGATTTTCTCTAATATCACTTGCTACCTTCTCCCACCCTTTTTCGATAGATATCTCGAAGTTCTTGAGAGTCTCCTTCACCTCAGCAATCCCTTTCTCTGCTCCAGAGAGTCTTTCCTCGAAAGCCATCTTCCGTGTCTTCCCCAGGTTGGAACGTGCTCTGATACCAAGATGTAAGGTATCCCAATCTATCTGTAACTCGATCAAACAATACGAATAACGCACACACAGAGGATAATCCCCCCTATATTGAGAGTTCTTCAATATGGGGTATTCTATTGATGAGTTCAAAAGATAACAAGATAACTCTCCAGCAATTCGAGAGGCTGGTCTCTCCCCAAGACAACTTGTCTACAAAATGCCTGCCCAAAAACCACTCCACAGACCTGCTAATAACACTCCCTCCCCACTACCCCCGTACACGCTCGCTCATTCCCCTCCCGTGGTCCCCAATTCATTTCCCTCAATTCCCTTCTTGCCCCTCCTAACATATTTCTTAAGTATCGGAGGCCTTACAGATTGCAAAGCCAAATAGATCACACAGATTTCAGGGGGATTCTGGAAAACAATTCTGTTCTGGAAGGTTAACCCAAAACGTTGCAGCAATATTTATTACCATTCATCTCGACCATCACAGTGATTGACATCCTAGCAGAAATGTAAGAATATTTTAATAGAGAGGAACCCAATACCAGAACAAACCTTCAAATATGTTAAATTCCTCATCTATCTGAAGAAGTTTAAATGCACTTCGAGCACGCCAACCTTCTTCTTTTGCTTTACGGTAGTATATATCCTGAAAATGAGACCAAGTAAAAAAAACGTGGAAAAAGATAATGTATCAGAAAGACAAATAGTCAAATAGAATAGTGCTTAAACCCTTTTATCTCTTGAAGCTTTGCCCATGACTGAAGGATCAAGCACGAGTTGCTAGTAGTGTTGAGCAGACAGGCCTCCTGCCAACATCCAAACCCAGCAAGAACGTTGCAGTTAGCCATCAAAGAAAATCTAAGTGTATTTAATATTAAATAAAAATATTGAATCCTCAACCAAAAAATTAAATTGATTTTGGTATAGAGCCAACAAGCCGTCAACAACAATCCAATTTGAGCATCAAATTCCCACTTTCCAATGATAACAAGAGGTTTCCACACTCATGGTCAAAATTGAAACAGAGCAAAAATATCTAACTGAACAGTTAGTTCCAGATTAGAACACGTCAAGTGGTGTGCCAATAAACAACTCCAAGAACTAGCTTTAGAATCTTCACCTCAGAGTACCAAATCCTACAGTAAAACCTTAACATGAATAGCGTAGAGATAAGAAAAGTCTTGATCAGGCATTTCATCGAGCATCTAACGTGCCCTGTAATGAACAGAACGTTCAACAACTCTCCTCCCACAGCTGCTTACATTCAATCGGACACAGCCAGAAACAATTCTCTAACTCATAGAATTAATATTATTTCTGTCATATCTGGTGTCAACTTCAAGGGACAATTTGTAAAGCTATCAACAACTAACTACACAAACAAACTAATAGTTACAACTCAATCAATCGCCAACCAATTACAAGTTGATTAGTTACACAATATAACAGAAAACTAATAGGTCTAACTCAGCCAAACTTCACATTGCGACGGATTAAACATAAATGCACCGAATTCGATAGAGATAATAGAATGAATTAGGGCAACAGAGCCGGAATGAGCTTACACAGCAACGGAAAGCAAAAGCGGAGACAAAGAAGAACAAGAAAGGGAGGAAACTCTTACAATGGAGATGTATGACAAGGTCCGTCCCAAGCTGAAATCAATCCGATGCTAACTTCAAATCTACGGTACAATAGTTTTGTGCCGGCGTGCCGCCATTGTTAAGCGCGTATTGAATCCTTTCTCCCTCCTTATTTCTTTAAAATTTTAAATTTTGATAAATATTTTCTAATTAATTGTAAATTCTCTTTAAAACCCTTTTTTTTTAACTTCTTTATAGAACAATGTGGGATATGAGATGAGGTACATGCTAATTACCGTTATACACATATTGGACTTTAAAACCCAATTTTAAGAGTTGAAATTGGAACTAAAATGAAGATAGAATAAGATTTAAAATGTTTTTATTTTGTTTGGGGAAGTAAAACATATTTTTAAAAATTTTAATAGATTTTTGTCCCTAATATTTATAGAACCAATTGTATACTCGATACTTTTCAAAGGTAATTCATGTCGATAACCTTTTTCTATAAATGTCCTCATCAATTCTACATCAAATAGAGCTTCCACCTCCAATTTATCAAAATCTAATACCACAAGCTAAACCTAAATATAACTCAATTAGTTAATGCATTATAATCTCGACTAAAAAGTCAAAAGTTAAAATCTCTACTAACATATTGTTGAACTAAAATAAAAAATCTAATACTGCCTAAAGAAAGTTGATAATATTTCAAATGCAATGGAGGAATAACAAAGTTCTATTATTTGATCGAATACAATGAAGTTAGGATCATAAATAGCTTCAATGGATGAATGATATAACATAGCATATCATGATCAAATCAAATACTATTTTGAAATAATTTTAAGCCAAATGGGTTATCAAAAAAAGAAAAAAAACACCCAAAGAGTTTAAGCTATATATTACATAAGGCATTTGTGGGCAAGTTTGTAAGAAGAGCAAAATTCGACCACCAAAGAGAATGAATGATCCACCAAGGAGAAAAAATTCTTCACGAATCGAACAATTAAATACTTTCAACGGATCGAATAATCATTTGATTCTAAACATAAGGTCGCTACTTTTATCCACTAATAATGGAGCATAGGATTCCATGCATCCTTTCATTCAACCTGACTTCAAATTTCTTTTTTTATAAGGCATCAACAATGCTAGGGATGGGGAACCATATGAGAAAAAGATAAATGAGTGGTCTACATGACATATTTTGGCAAATAAAGTGAGGGTGTACAATTAACATTGAACAAAAAATGATCAGGAAAATACATGCTGGGAAACTAGCCATCTCTTCCAATAGGGTGAAACAAAAATATCATCTATCAAGAACTCGACAAACAGATAACTAGTTCCTTCAACTCCCAAAACAACAGACTTTCGATGGAAGTTGCATGTTAGTTTCCAGACACGGTGGGGACGATTGCTGGCTTCGCATCCTCGGCCTTCTCATGTTCTTTGTTTAGCATCTGGAGAATAGATTTTGCACAAGAGCTATGAATGATTGTGAGCTGATTGATGTAATATGTGTGCATAAATCTGGTGGAAAGGGAGGGAACTTACCTTGTTATTGATTAAATTATGAAGAGCAATGACACTCCGGATGAGTGAGGAAAGATAAATGACCAGCATCATATCATTGGTTTTTACTGCACAGTAGGGTAAATATAGATGAAGGTTTTTAAGGAAACATGTTAATAATCCAATGGAGAATCTTCAGTTAGTATTACCTGCAAATGATTTTATCAACTCTGCCACGTTTAGATTTGGAAGAAGGTTGAATACATCCTGCAATTTGAGTAGAAATTAAACATCGGTATATATTTTTGGGGTGAAAACTTACAGATCAATTGGCCTTTTCCATTTTAGTATTTTCGCACCACATAATGCACAAAAGAAATGATAATAAATAAATCACTCCACAATGAGGAAATTCTTACAAGATAGAGAGTGTGTTACGTGACAAATCTACAAAAATGGTTGTGTTCATTTGAAAAAAGCACAAGACGTAGTGCTGAATGCATCTAACAATTGTCCATGACATCAATTGAAATCCCTTTTCCCTTCTCACTGCATCTTTACGTTCAATGGAATCAAATTTAGACTGCCTATTAATTGACCGTTCTATTTTCTTTTTTACCAAAACCTTTTGGATCTTTGATAGTTGTACAAATATGTGATATTAATATCCTAGAAATGACGGTCCAGGCAATTTAAATTCATGATATCTTAGTTGAATACGAATTACAAAGGCCTTCCAATCCTTCGGTTAATAAAACAATTTGAACATTATGAGATGAGAATAACCCCCAGGCTTTTTCAAGGCAAATGAGCTCACCAATGCTCGAGTGAGGTGAGACACAATATGCAATTAAAAAAAACTAGTAAATAACTTTTGTAAGCATATAAATATTGAAAACAATAAAACTTATGTTATATAACGTTCGATAAACAAACAAAAGAATAAAATAGACATGCTACTTGGCAACAGAAAAAGGAAAAAAAAAAAAAAAAAAAAAAAAAGGAGGATATAGACAATGTACTTGTATATAAGAATTTTTTTCTTATGAAATGTTTCTTCCTTTTTTAACTGTGAATCTTTTTGAGTTGCAAAACTGCAAGCAAGGTTACCTTGCTTGGCATCAGATTACGCACCAAAGGTGCACTCAGCAATCAGCACCTAGGCATGCGCATGCCTTTTAAAAACAGTGGAAAACATGTTTGGAGTTGCGGAATATTTGTTATTTTGATTGGATAGATAGTGCAGAAAGCACATGATCAAATACATAGTATAATACAGACACACACACGTAGGTACATCAATATAATGCAGTGACATGCATAAATACCCCAGGGAAAAATGTTAGAGAAAACGGTACCTGTAAATGGTAAAGAATCTCATGATTTAATGGAAGCTTCTCATCAATAACAAGATCAAGGTAGCCGCGAATCTCACGGAGTCGTGCGTCCAAACCTTTTAAAGCAGTAAGTTTTCCTGTAACCTATAAAATATGATTTATATTAGTCAATGCCTTTGTGGCCTAATGCTGCCATCTAAAAGTTGAAGCTTAATTCATCAAGTCAATCACAAAATTTGGGGAAACAGTTTTGAGTAAAAGAAAACTGATTGGAGAGAACTGCAACGCAAGACAAGTAATAGTAAGAAAATAGACCTCATTGGCAAGTGTACTAATGGTGGTATCCTTGACATCCCTTAGTAAATGTTCCACACCTGTATTTAGACAAAACAAGAATGTTACGTGGTAAAAAAACTGATAAAACACCCTAAAATGAAGATTTGGATCTCATTTTATAACTCACCAATTTCCTCAACCTCGTGTGCAGCAATAACTGAAGGTACATGAACAAAGATCTTCTGGCTTTTTTGGGTAGCATTCTGTCACCCAAAGTACAAGATAGGTGTCGGCAATTAGAAAATTATCTTTATAGTTAATTCAGAACCAATAACTCTCTAATACATCTGATATTTTGGGGAAAAGAGATAACACCATACCTCTTTAACTTCTTCAACATCGTAGTAGGCTTTAGTAGGTATTCCCAGCTCCTTTGGTTGTACATCAATAATCACAAGCACAGGATTTGGTACATAACTAAAAAACACCAAAGAGCATATGAGTGACTCGCAGAGTAACCAGAAAAACAACATCGGTCAAAAGGATACAATATTCATCATTGACTGACCATAGAATGGTTTCCAAAAGGATCTGAATTGGTGGTATAAAATTACATAAATAAAGTAGCTCAGAAAACTAGATAAAATGAACACATAGAAGATATGAGATAGGACAAACAGAATAGTTTGAAGCAATGCAGAATTTGAGAACTTGAAAATAAAATTTTGAGAACCTCAAAACCAAACAAGTACGAAGATCTTACTTGTGGAACAACTGGTGAATATCTAGGTCATTCTCCCGTAGCTTTGGACCTGTGCTATACCAACCTACGATATGCTCCTTAGCTGACATGTCCATAAATTCATGGATGATATAAACAAACAATTCTCAACATAGAAAAAACACAAAAGGTACTAGAACTAGAGAAATTACCATTGATCCTCTTAAACATTGAAAACATAGATTCATGATAGTTGTGGTCAAGAAACCATATGCTTGGATCTTTCTCGTCTTCTTCAAAGGGCACTGAAATAAAGAGAGTATACCATTTAAAGGTCACAATTAAACATAGATTAAGTCCCATTAATGCAGTCCAACAATAGAAAACTTGCAGACTACCCATCAGAACAATAACCACCCTACTGGACTCAAACATGGCTAGACTATTAACAATGTATGGGAAACAACAAAAGTCTACAACGGAGAGAAATAAATACTCTAGCTAAAATTCACAATGGTTCAACCGAAAAGTCCAAACAATCTAAAGTCAGATGGATAAGACTGAGGCTATAAAAAAATTCGAAGTTTTACACATTGTGCGCCTTAAGTATTGAAAATTTTGACTGTCAAATCCAAACCTGCAATTCCCAATTACATGAGTTAATCGAGTATAGGTTACCCAACGAGTTTCAGTGTCAAACCATGAAAAGAGTAGTAACCACAGCAGGTGGACAAGGCAGGCCACTGAATGCCCAAATCCTAATCAATTCCTAATGAGAAGCAACCTAAAAGATTTGTGAACCAGGGCAACCAAAGCACAAAATGGCTTCTTTTCATGCCTTTATCGCGAATCAGGGCAACCACAAGAAAAGTACATTTGCAGACTCCGTAGCCAATTCTAATTTATGTTCAACTAACATCAATTTCAGAGAAATACCCAACAAAATGCCCAGATTCCTTGTATCATTATCATAAAAATCAACCAGCATCCACTTTCAGCTACTAAACCGAATCAAACGACCAGAAAATCCAGATCCAAACACAATACAGCAAGATTTTTGACAAGGGCTAGAAAGAAATCGGTAAGAGAGAAGAATAAGGACCTGCATAGCTATTGCTGACATCGACGGTACCCTTGAAAGAGCTACCAAGTAGAACTCCTACAACTCGTTTGCGGGATTCCTTAGCGACTCGGTTGTAGTTATCGACGATGCTGAGTAAAACCAGAGGGTGGACTACGACCTTCTCGACTGGCCTCGATGAAATTTGCTGCGTCTTGATCACATCCATGGCGGAATTTCTGCAGTGTCTCCGAGTTCAATCGAATTCGCGCGTCTGTGCTACAGCTAAACCCAGTTAGAAATGAAGGAACAGCTTATTAAGCCCTTTTCTCGAGGGTTTTCTTGGCAGAAAAGCAAACCTCCGCTGCGATCAAGCGACCCACGAGGCCCAAAGAAACCGCGATTTTAAACCACTCTTTTGTATTCTGGCTTTTGCTTCTTCCGAGGTTCAGGTATCGGGTTTAAAAGAAACCGCAACCTCAAATCACATCGTCTATTTATTGGACATATCTTTTAAGTTCAACAATAAAAAAGTCGGGTATTTTTTATTAATATTGTAGTTTTTTAAAGTTATTATAAAAATATTGTTGTTTTGAAAGTATTTATAAGAATATTGTTGTTTTAATTAGTTGGAGGATGGTCGTCTCTTCAAGAGACGACCATCCCCCGCATTTTCGTTTTTTAAAAAAAAACGCGTAGGTGGTCGTCTCTTAAAAGAGACGACCATCCCAGAAACTTTAATAAATATGTCAGTTGGCATATTGGTCAACTGACTACTCTAAGACATAAGGGGCCTAGGTTCGAGCATTGTGGAATTCAACTATTTATTTATTTTTTTCCTTTGCTTTCTCTCTTTCTTTTTTTCCTTCCGTTTTTTTTTCTTTCTTTCTCTTTTTCTTTCTTTTATTTGTTTTATTTAAATCAAATAAGATATCTTTTGTTTTTTTTAATATTTGAAGTAAATTGAATATTCTATTGTAATTTATTCTTTTTTTAAGAAATTGAAATTTATTTTAAGTATTAACTATTTAAATATTATATTGCAATCGACTTTGGGAGAAGAACAATTTCGTTTACGTCATTTTGAGTTGATTTTAAATAAAATGATCACGTTATTCAAAATTATTATGTAATTTTTTCTAAATAAATAAAGAAAAATAAAGAAATACGAGAGAATGAAAAATCACTCATATTAGAAAAGAAAATATTTAAATAATTAATACTTAAATAAATTTCAATTTCTTAGAAAAAAAGAATAAATTACAATAGAATATTCAATTTACTTCAAATATTAAAAAAAAAACGGAAGATATCTTATTTGATTTAAATAAAACAAATAAAAGAAAGAAAAAGAGAAAGAAAGAAAAAAAAAACCGGAAGGAAAAAAAGAAAGAGAGAAAGCAGAGGAAAAAGAGAAATAAATAGTTGAAAACTGCGTTCCACAATGCTCGAACCTAGGCCCCTTATGTATTAGAGTAGTCAGTTGACTAATATGCCAACTGGCATAATTATTAAAACTTCTGGGATGGTCTCTTGACGACCATCTGCCGCGTACACTTGGTCGTCTCTTCAAGAGACGACCATCTCGAACGCTGTACATGGTCGTCTCTTGAAGAGACGACCATCCGCCAGCTAATTAAAACAACAATATTCTTATAAATACTTTCAAAACAACAATATTTTTATAATAACTTTAAAAAACTATAATATTAATAAAAAATACCCTAAAAAAGTCTAAAAAAAAAAACAATAAAAAAGTCGGTGCAATTTAAACTAAGGGTGCATTTACTTATCGGTAATCTAAATAAATCAAATCAATCGGCTGTTTATTAGAAGTTGTCTGAAATTGAAATTTGAAACTCATTAATATTATTTACTTTCATCTAAAATTCGAATGAAATATAGATTATTAGTATAATATTTTTTATATTTTTAACTTATTAAAATGTAATAATTAAAGAATATGCTTATATATATTCAGATCTTTATACTTGACAAAAATTTTGAGTATCAAAATTTAAATTAAAAAAACGTATAATTTTAAAAAAAAATAAAATAGTAATTATCTTAAATTTAATTTAATTTTCAATTTATTTCTATATTTTCTTTCCAAAATACATCATTTTAATATAAATACTTTTAAAAGAAATTTTTTCACAAAATTTTTATTGAGATTATGCTTTTGTTGAAAAATAAAACCTACTGTCACAAATTTGATTTAATAAGATACTTTTCTTTAATGTATTTCAAATATATAATACTATTTAATTTAATTTTTTTTAAATGATATTACTTGTATTTTTAGAGTAGATTGAAGGGGAGAAAAAGCACACGATTAAAACAAATTGAGTGAGAGATAGAATGAGCAAAGAGACCGTAGCAGACCAAACAAGAGTCATAACGAAGCAAACCAAACGAGAGCCAGAACGAGCACAAGAGCAAGTTTACCGAAGGTTTCGTTGTAGGATTTCAATGGCATTCGCTTCTTTTAGATGTGTTATCTATCAAAATTGACCACTGCTCCAACCTACAAAATTTGTTAATCACATGTACGTGTCATCTCTTCAAGAGACGACATCCTGTAGCGAATGAAATTGTCCATGTGTCAATGTCATCTCTTCAAAAGACAACAAGCTTCGCAATAACAGTGTGAGAGAAGCCCAAAATAATCATAAATTATGCCAAATAGCACGTTTTCAACCCTATACTACACAAATTTCACAATTTGGAAAAAAAATCCAATTCTATCATGGCTCAAATTTCTACGACAATTTTATTCCATCTATATCCTTGGAAATTCTGCACATCTTTATAATAATGATATTATTATGATTTAATGTTTCCATAATTAAATCCCTCCATTTAGGTAAATAATTATACCATTAATTACATATATCTCTTTTTTATAATTTTCAATATTTTATTCTCGAAATTAAGTGTTATGTTGTCCAATTATCGATTGATTTTTTGTAGTCGCTCCAATTTTTTTGCCATCCAAATACACTCTACTTGCCTAATTTTGATTTCGGCAGAAAGTTGGCTATCAACCAATGTTTTAAATGTCGCTCGACATGTCGTTGGGGGGGAATTTCGTTTCCCCCCTTTCGACGACATGTCAATGAAATTTCGTTTTTTTTTTTAAATGTGAATTCTGATTTTCTAAATGGGATTCCGTACACGCCATTGATACCTTACTTACACACTCCAACTTCACTTCAAATGTCTTCTCTCTCCCTTTTTTCCTTTTGTTTTTGTTTTTGTATTTCTTTTTTTTTTATTATTATATAAACAACAAAATAGATAATACAAAGTACAAACAAAACAAATACATACACACTCTATTATTAATATTAACTCTTATGTCTTCTTAGTACTTACTTATACAATTAGTAAATTTGTAAATTACTCTTAAGTTCAGTCAATCACACATGCACACGCACACGCACACATTTTCAAATTTAATCTTTTATTTGTTAATAAATAATAACTAATAGCCTACGTCCATAGGCAAAGGGATAGAGAATTTTATTATCTTGAGGAGAAACTAAGTACAAAATACAGAGAGCAATTAGATAAGAGTTTAGAATTTGTATATATGGCACTCTTCTAAACCCTAATACAAAATAGGCTCAATCAATAAACTGATTTACACATAACTTAGGTTTCGGGGGCGTTGCCTCCGAACCCCCACCAGGGGGCTTCTCCCCTGGACCCCAACTCGCTAACCGAGACCCCCTACTTGGTCATTCGAAGCACTAGATAACAGGTTCAAGACATTTCTACACTCCAATTCCAATTCTCTTAATTTCCCTTCAATTCCAATTCTCTTAATTTCCCTCCAATTCTCTCAATTTCCCTCTAATTCTCTTAAATTCATTTCAATTCTCTCAATTTTCCTTCGTAATTGTCTCATTGAATATAAAAAATTACATATATTTTAGATATATGATGTTAAGAAAAGTAATCAATTATACTATAATTAAGTCACAATTAAGGTTTCATGAAATAATTCAAATAATTTTAATCAACTTTCATTTTTTTTTTTTTTTTGCAAATTCCTACTCGCATCGACATTTCAAATTTTCAATTGACATTTATATCTAAATATTGTCTTAAATTTTAGATGTGATGCTTAAAAATAGTTCATTATAGTCTAATTAAGTCAAAATCAAAGTTTCATTGGCTAATTCAAACAATTTCCATTAATTTCCACGATTTCCATAAATTTTCTCGAAATTTCCATCAATATTTCCATAAATTTTGGACCTCGACATTTCCATCGACATTTCGAACATTGCTGTCAACACCTTGAAATATGATGATGTTTAATGTTTTTGCTCCAATTTTACTCCCGGTTTGTTAATTATTATAGGATTTTATAGTGAACTTTTTTTTTGTCTTATCCAAATTGTTCTGATTACGACAAGATAGTCTTGCTCTTTTATTTATTTATTTATTGATGTTTATTTTTTTTTTTGATTAATTATTATATTGTTTTATATTTTTCTGATGACGTTTTTTTATTGATATTTATTTATTTTTTTTTATTCAGTTTTTGGATTGTGCTATGGTCAATTTACTCATAACACATGTTTTAATATGTATTGTTTGTCACAAATTTCACCATATATCTCGTTTTGCTCATACATTTATGTATTATATTCATTGTTATGTTTCTACATTTTTTCTTCGAAATGAGTAGTTTTATTATATATAAGTTTTTATAGATATATAAACTATAAATGTGTTATTTGGCGTAATTCCTATAATATAAACTAGGTAAATTATACATGGTATATGTATTATAAATGTCATTAGTTATATATAACATTCTTGAAAATTTGCGATGATAAATATATGCTATTCAGTATATTGTGCACATAAATATATACATAAAAATATATTATATAAACATCAGTATGTAATTGTATTATCTTTTATATAGGTATAATATAATAATCAAAGTTATATTCTTATATATATATTATATAAACATAAGTATACAATCCTCATATATTTTGTATAGGTAATAATTTTATTCACCTACGTATGGTTTACGATGGTTATTGGAATGAGATGGATAATATACATATATAAATTTACTTTAGTACATAATGTGGATGATATACATTTAGGCAATACAATATATACCCCTTCACTTATACATATCACAATAGTTAACAACCTATGCAATATAATATATACCTAGTCACATATAATTTTCACTACAGGCATTATAATATATATCATGCAAATGTTTCATTATGGAACATTACTTGTATTTGGGAGAATTAGTAGACTTCATAGAGGGTGGTTTATATGGAACATTTAATCTTAACTTGTGCAGTTTGATAAAGTTTAAAGGAATTATTTGAAAGATTAAAGAACAATTTTGTCAGACATCAACTTTGACATTTTTCTAGCCATTTGTCTTGATTACCAACTAGTAACACATCTTTTAAGAAAAATTTAGACGAACTCGCCTTGTACTTGCCCAATTAGGAAATTGTTTGTCTTTTTTCTTTTTTATGGTTTAGGTAAATTGAAAGTTTTATAGGTCTCTTATTTACCTTTTGAACTTTATCTATACCTAGTCAGAGGTAATATAATATATACCCAGATAATGCACACTATATTTTTAACAAATGTTAATTTGATATAATAATGTATGCTACGAAAAAAAATCACGTTGTGAAATTTACTTCCTCACCTATACCTAAATATTGTACATGAACCAACTCCTAAAATGTTTAAATTGTCTTCAATCATAACCATGCATGTTGTGAAATTTAGTAAATTATAATTTGTGTTCTTCAACTATTTGATATAAACCCCAAATATAGGAAGAATAGAAAAAAAAATGGAAATAGACCTCTATTATGCTCCCCGAATATTAAACCCAGAATTAATAGTCGTCGTCACAACCACTCACTGTTGTCAAAGATAGAAGCCCAA
Organism: Trichosanthes truncata; assembly: GCA_033996785.1. Lineage (NCBI taxonomy): Eukaryota > Viridiplantae > Streptophyta > Magnoliopsida > Cucurbitales > Cucurbitaceae > Trichosanthes > Trichosanthes truncata. The sequence goes on from JAWPNB010000003.1 coordinate 57,833,723, forward strand.
TCGTTGAAAATGGAAGCCCGCCGTTCAAAATCCCAATTGTCAACGATAGACTCACGGTAGCAGTCGGAGGTCGTACAGAATCGCATCGTTTGATAACAGTCAGAGATTGTTAAAGATAGAGGTCTATCATTCAAAATCATGTCGTCGTCGGAGTAATTGCTCGTCATTGTTGAAGTTAGAAGCTTGATCATCGAATCCCACCATTCAGAGTCCTAATTGTCGAAGATAGAAGCCTGATAGACATTGTCGGTAAGAAATTTGTCGTCATTGTAATTACTCGCCATCGATGATAGAAGCTGTCACCGTCGATGTAAGAAGTTGCTCGCTGTTGGAGAATCCAACCGTCAGAGGTTCTACATGAAGGAATGAACGTTTCACTCCGCAGCAGAAGCATTGGATCGTCTTTGATTTTATTTAAAATTAAACTTTAAAAAAATAAGATTAAGCAAACTTAATTGGACTAAATATGAAGATATTTCTTGTGGGTCTTTATCTCCTCCACAAAGTATTCCTGGCTATGACTCGAACACAGGACTAAGGCTTGTGGGAGCCTCTTGAAAGAAATTCACAATGGATTGGAGAGGAAGAGATCTAGAGAGAATTCTCTAATTCTCTATTGAGGAGATGTGTGTTATGTCTAATGGCTCAACCTAAGGGTCATATTTATTGAGACCAATGGTAAATCTTTGCCATAATTAAAATATTATATTTTAATATATAATATATTAAAATATATCTTATACTTATTTGAATCTCATTCAAATCTCTTACGCGATATTTTATTTATTTGAATATTATTTAAATTTTATAAATATATTTTATTTAATATATCTAATATACATTAATTATTTTAATATTTAATGTATCAAATACAATAAATATATTTTCCTCTTTTATATTTAATATATCTAATATATTAAATATTAATTTGAACATTTCAAAATTTTCTTTCAACTAGATCGATCATTTAGTGTTACTATGAGTTAGCAAAGGGACCTTATACACCTATAGATTATAAACTCCAATGATACAAAATTAATTAATTAAACTATTTAATTAATCAATTTTTATTCATTAACTCTAGGGTCCCTCCACTATAGATCTAGAGTTGCACTCTTATGTACTGTAGGACAAGTTGTGTCCATGGATATAATCACTACATGCAAGTCGATCATTCAAGAGTTGTTCGTAATTACAGTTGGGTCAAAAGTCTGTTTTACCCTTTGTAATTACATCTTGCACCTTAAGTACCATTGATCCTCCAATGAGAAATTTGTTTATGATCCAACCATAAACTAAGTCCCTTTCGAATCAGTGAGAGGGCGCCCCATTCTTAAAGTCCCGAAATCAGCATTTAAGGGAACTACTCATCTACTTACCCTATATGAGAATGAGTGAATTCCATCTTATAAGATTATGTTCCTAGCTCTCTATTTGGTCAAGTCTCCAAAATGGTAGGCATATTGAATCAGCTACAAAAGTCACTATCACCCATGCAAATCAAAGGACAAACCCTCACAAGCAGAAGTTCATAAATCACTCAGGATTAAGATCGAGTCGCATATGATCATCCTGATAAAATATTAATCTTCTCAATTAACTGATTTATAAAGAGTGATTAAATATTTCGTTGTTCTGTCTTATACAAACTCATTGTATAAGATACTGATAATTCTCATTCATGAGGATTATTTGGCCTTTAAACTCAGTTATTCTTGTAATTTTTATGCATATTATTTGATAAAAAATAGAAAAATTGTTGAATTTAATCACATATTTGTTGGAAGACCTTTAAATTAAGTAAGTTGAGGAAATAAAACAAAAGAAGAAAAAAATTCACACTTACTTAATGTTTTGATGCAGGATTTTTTCGGAATGCAACTACAATGCAATTGCAATCTGGACAGATCTGGAATTTAAGGAAGAAAATGAAGATTTCAGGTTGAGCAAATTACCCACGATTTCAGCTAGATGATGAGCCGTGATTGTCCATCAACCAAGAGGGAAACCCTAGCATGAAATTCCTATATATAATTGGAGGAGAAAGCCATGAAAGGGAGACAAATTTTGGAAAAAAAATTTCGTGGGTTTCATTGCCGACTGCATTTTTTTTTCAGTTTTGAGTTGATGTCTTTTATTTTCTTGTAGATCTCAATCCGAATTTCTTCCTCAATCTCATCACAACAAGAGTTGGTGTTGGTTATGAACAAATCCTTGTTCGATTGAGCTCGATTTTGGAAGAAAACATTCTGTTTTTTGGGGTTTTGGAAGCCGACTGTAGTTTTTTTTTTTTTTTTTTTCATTTTTATTTGTTGTCTTCTTGTAATTTCTTCTATATCTCCATCTCTAAACTCCAATCCCACAACAACCAATGTTGGTAGTGGTTAAGAGCAAATCTTTGTTCAATTGAGCCAAGAAAAATGGGTTTTTAGGATGAATGAGTTCTCTTTCAATTTCTACAACTGTGTTCTTTGCTTCTGTTATTTGCGTAAAAGAGTTACTAGCTTGTTATTTTTTTTTTTTAAAAAAAATTATTTTTGGTTGTTTGAATTTGGAAAGCTACTATATTCTGAATTTCACACACACACACACACACGCAAGTTTCTTAAAGTTAATTGGTTAAGGGAAGCGGATGTCGCAAAAGCTATGGAGGAAAAGGCTTAGAAATAAGTCCTGAAACATTGACCCTAGACATAGGGCGAGACTCCAAAACCACTAGAATTGTATGCAAAAACATCTAAGTTAGATTAGCCATAGAAATATAGGTTTAATCACTTAGTCTCCTAAAGATACTTCATAGAAGGTCGAATAGGATTTGAATTCAGTTTACTTAGTTATTGAGTTAGCTACGATTGCAATTGTCTTATTGTTGCATTTTCTTTCCACATGGGCATTAGCATCTTGAATCCCTTTTTCATTTCCATTTATCTTTTCAACAATTGTTCTTTTAGTCAAAACACCTCTCAAATCATTGTCACCCACAGTTATCTTAAGTTGCAATTTGCCAACAATTTTGTGTCATCTAAAATTCATTTTATTAAAACTTGTTCCCTTGGGTACGATAGTCTGGAGTACTTTAGTTTTTTATTACTTCGATCACGTGCACTTGCATGTAGCAATCCGATCAGATACCCTCACTCACATGTCTCCACATGAATGATTGAGATCAAATCATTTGTAACTATTATAAAGTGGGTTGTATCAATAGTGTTGGCAGAATAAGACACCCAATCATATCCATATACTATGACCCTTTAGGTTATTTTTTGAACATGATTCTCTCGTATGTCAACCACATACTATTCAATATTACACTAATAACCTTGGATTTTTCATATAATGGATAATATTATATTACAAATAAAATAATCAAAATTATTATTAATTATTAAATAAATTATTAATTACAAGACTTTAGGACATAAATCTCAATACTACAGAATATGGTCGTATCCACGTAGAGGCCAGAGGGTGCACGGGCCCTCCCGCCCCGAAATTATAGTTGTGATATATATGTACTGCATTTTTCATAGAAAATTTCATAAATATTTGTTGGTCAGTGGGGGCACGCTAGAGTCTCTACCAAAATATAGGGTTCGAAGCTGCATGCGGTCCATGTATATATATATTTGCACTTTTTGATTTTATAATATATATATTATTTCAATATTCAATTTCTAAATTTTGCAATACATATTATTTTGAATTTTTAGTAAGTTAGCAGTCACTTAGACTTTAGTTCATCTTTTTAAACTTTACAATTTCCTTTTTATCCTAACTTTACACATACATACAAATATATATATATATATATATATATATATAATCGTTAATAAATTATATTAGAAAAATTAATTGCATAAAAAAAAACTTAATTATATGTTAAAATTATTATATATTTCAACATTTCATTCTTTGCTTATTTATTTAGGTGGATAGTTCTACAACGATTTATTATAATTTTGTAATGAATATTTACTTCATCTAAATATTATATATTGTTGTATTTAATATTATATTTATGTGAATGTTAAGTTACAAGTTTATCCCTGAATTTTAAAATTTGTGTCTAATTAGGTCCTTAAACTTCCAATTTGGTGTCGAATAAGCCCTTAAAATTTTAAAATGTCAACTAAATTCATGAACTTTTAATTTTGTAGGTCTTAGACATATTCAAACAAATTTACAATTAATCGTTCCATTTGACATAAAATTTCATTTTGTATCTAACTGAATTTTAAACTTTCAATTTTGTAACTAATAAATACATTAATTAAAAGAATGTTGAATAAGTTTTTTATGTTTCATAGAACATTTAATTTTTTTTTTAAATGAATATATCAGAGACCTATTGGATACAAAATTGAAACTTTATGGATCTATTAAGCACAAAGTTGATAATTCATGGGACCTATTAGACACTTTTTAAAGTTTATAGACCATATAGACACAAATCTAAAAGTTCAGGGACTAAACTTGTTATTTAACCTAATATGAACTTGTGCCCCCCGGTATAAAGTTCTGGATCTGCCACTGCTACAGAATGTCGAAGGAGGAAGACGTTCACATTGCCCTAGATTGTGTGAATTGATCAAAAGGTGGAGCGTTTTGAGAGAATATAGAATTCTAACGATTAGGATAAATATCTCCCTATATTTTTTCTCTTTTCTAAATTTTTAATTTATAGTAATTACAAATTAACAAAAGGGGTAAATACGTAATGTCAATGATAGTCTTGGGTTCTATTGACTTGGACATCGACAAAGTTAGAAATATTAGCAAATTAGGCCATTTGTGTAAAATTGAGTTTCAAATATGCTATTCATGTAGTTTACCTCAAAATAATTGGGGGGGGGGGGGGGGGGGGGGGGAGGGAGGGGGGGGGGCAAATCTCAAGTGAGAGAAGCCCAAAATAATAACCAGAGAAATGACTAAAACTAAATAGGCCAACTCAAAAAATGGCTAAATGCAACAGAGTTTGGAAAAATAGCAAAAAGTAGATTTTAACCAAATATTTAAATGGCTACCCCTAAAGTGTATTTTCCACTTTTAACTCAACTATAGAGTAGCTTAAAAAAAGAGATTATTATAGAAGAGAAAGAATTTAAAGAATGTTAAATAGGTTAAAAATCTATTAAACAATAAACTATTAGACACCAAATTAAAAGTTAAGAACCTATTAGACACTTTTTAAAGTTTAATGACCTAATAGACATAAGATTAAAAATTCAAAGGCCTATTAAACACTTTTTAAAATTCAATGCCCAAATAGATAGAAATCTAAACTTCGTGGACTAAATTTATAATTTAACGAGTATTCTTTTATATGACAAGCAATTTTCATACAATTGTGGTACCAAAAATTGTGTGAAAAGAAAGAAGAATCTATTGACAAGGCAACAGAAAAATTTCTAGTACTACGTGAGTATCATATTCTCTTTGTTCACACTATATTTTTAGATTTATAAATGGTTTTTTAATACTAATGGACTCCACATAAATTTATGGTGGACCCTACATAATTTTTAAAATGATGTTGACGTGACAAGCAATAAATAAAAGTAGTATGGAAAATTTTTCACACTAAGGTAGTACTAGAATTTTTTCCCAAGACCACCCTACAATATAACCAATTTTTAAGGCACAACATCCCAATTAGTTGACATTTATGACTCCCTCTACCTGTTCCCATACTACCACATACATCCCTAATTCATTTCTCTTAGCATCCAACTTTCCAGTCTGTCAATCTCATCTCTTCTTAAATCTTACCTTTATTTCCTACATTATTTTCCTTCCACCTTTTTTTTTCTTTCCAAAATTTTTTCTAGTACCATAAAATTAGTATCGAAATCTTTTCATACTATTTCTATTCATTATTTGTTGTGAAACAATGCACTTATACATTAAATTATAAATAATAATAATAATAATAAGTATGTTAAATTATAAATTAAGTCCTTAAACTTTCAGGTTTGTGTCTATTTAGTTTATGAACTTTCGATTTTGTGCCTAATAGGTCACTGATATATTCAGAATTTTTAAAAATTAATTGATCTGTTAGATATAAAATTTAATTTTATGTCTAATTAAATTCTAAAATTTTAATTTTGTGTCTAGTAAATCTATGATTTTTTTTTAAAATGTCGAACAGGTCAAGAACTTGTTAAATATAAATTGAACATTCAGAGACCTATTGAATACAAAATTAAAAGTTTAAAGACCTATTAGATATTTTTTTAAATTTAGGGGTTTATTAGACACAAAATTAAAAATTCAAGAATCTATTAGACACTTTTTAATTTTTAATTTAACCAAATAAGTACTACCAAAATGCTAAAAACTTCCTTACATGTGCACCCTAACAATATTCATAATTTTTTTTTTTAAGTTTAACAACATGTGGGATCAAGAGATTCAAACTTCTACAAGTCGAAGATATACGCCTTAACCAATTGATGATTCATACATGTAACATGCATTGATAACTTTTTAGAGAGAGAAAAAAAAATAACATTTAATATATTTAGCTGTTGTTTTGTTTCTATCCCTGAGGTGCTCGACCCATAAATTTGGTTGGTGTGAGATTTATTGTATATGCTCTACTATTGCCAGCGTTCTTAATAAATACACATATCACTATTATATAATTTCTTCCCACATTTAAATCTACCCCCTATACTCTCCCACCACCAAACCATAACCTAAGAACCAACCAAAACTTGCCCTTTTTTTATTTCAACCAAAAGGATGACAAATTTTTATTTTTATAGAGTTTCCCTTTTTTTTTTTTTCTTTTTCGTTTTTTGAATGAGTCAATCAGAATCAGTAATGTTTCTTTACTCGGTCAGGCGGGCAGATGATATGGATGTTTTTTTTTTGGCTTTTTTGGCGCTGTTTTGTGTATTTTTCAAACAATGGGAGTTGCAGAGAAATTAATGGCCACATTCAAATTGCCAACCAAATTATGCCATTTGAGTTTACCTTACCAATTGGCGAATCCCAACTATTTTAAGGTACTGCCACCGTCAGCCATCAGCAGCGCCGCCGCCATCGCCACCCCACCTCTTCAGTATCTGCCGTTCAGTTAATTACGTTATAAATGCAACTAAATAGCTATTGAAAAATGTTTGGTTAAAATGTCTCTATATTTTTTGAGACTTATTGTATTTCACTTTCAAATATCTAAATATAGTTTTATACTTTCAACAAATTTTGCTGTCAATCTCTATTATTAGTTTATGGTTAATTTTTTTTTTCAAAAGTAGTATTTGTTGACATTACTTCCATAAATTTTGAAAACACACCCACTTTGTGTATTTTCTTGAATTAAAGTCATTGTTATTACTTTACCAAGTTCGATTAAAACTAAATTCAAACTAACAAATAACAATGAGGAATAATGTTAATATTTATTGAGAGTATAGGATAAATTTAGACATTTGAAATTATATGGACTAAACTAGAATGAGTTCCAAAGCATAAGGACTAAAATGAGTGTTTAATCTTTTTTTTTTTTTAATGTAAGTTTAGTCGATCAACTTGCGGGGTTATGTTTAATAAGGTCGTGAACTTTCAATTGTATATTAGACTTCTAAATCTTTGATTTTGTATTTAATAAATTTTTAAAATTTAAAAGTGTATAGTTTCTTATACTTTCAATTTTATATCTACTACTAGGGTATTAATCTATTTAACAATTTTTAAAATTCGACCCAAAATTAAAAGGTTAGAGTTCTATTAGATACCATATTCAATTTTGTATTTAATAGATTTGTAAATTAAAAAAAAAAAAAAAAAGTTAGGTCAAAGACCTATCAGACATCAAAATGATAGTTCAAAAATTTATAAAACACTAAACATAAAATTAGAAGTTCAAAACTTATCAAATACTTTTAAATTTTAAAAATCTATTAAACACAAACTGATAGTGTGAGAATTTATAAACATTTTTTAAGTGAAGAAAAAAATCTTTAGACACAACTTTAAAATTTAAGCATCAAATTTGTAATTTAACCCATTTTTTCCTCCCTTCTTGGAATAAATGTTACATAAATTTGTAATTTGATAAATGTTACATAAATCGTCCCTGGAAGAAAATGATAAAAAATCGAAGAAAAATAACAGAAATCAACGACATTTTCTGTATACATATTGGAAAAGAACAATATACATAAAACGATTTATATAATTAATCTATGACCATCTTGACAGCCGAATCTTATTTTTTCTAATAATCAACTTTTTATGGAACATCAAACCAATAGAGAATTAAGGTAATTCTTCCTTTTTTTTTTTTCTTCCCTAAGCAGTCGTCTTCTTGACTAATTCGGCATTTTCTTTTTCAGAAGAAACTCGGCCATCAGTTCCAGCAAGAATCCCGTATTTCCCCTTTCTGGTCAAATTAGTGCACTCAAATCCTAGGGTTCCGGCGAGTACCCTCTGAATGTAATTCGCCACCTCAATCGCCGATTTCCCGCTGCTGCAGGTCAATTCCGAAGGCAACTGATTCAGAAACGTGATCTCGTAAGTCGGCCTCGGATTCATAAACACGAAATACGGATCGAGCAATTTGTGTCCATTAACCGTCGTCCCGTAGAACACACTCTGTTTCGTGTTAATGGCGACGGGGACGATTCTGTCAGTCAACTCGGCGAAGAGAGCACTGAATCGCAACAGAAATGGCTCTCTGCAAGTGGTCCCTTCGGGGCAAATCACGAGGTCGCCATCTTCAAGAAGGCGTTTAATGTGAGCCGCATCTTTCTCTCTCTCTCGCGACAGAGCGACGGCCTTGATCGGAGAAATTATTTCTGTGAATTTGCTTATACTGTATGTAACGCAGCTGATTTTTCTCCCTAAAGCGACGGCGATGATCACCGGATCTAAGACGGTGCGGTGGTTGCACACGAAGAGGACGCCGCTCTGGCCTTTCTTCGGCGCCGGCGGCGGAGTGCCCTTAACGATGATCTTGATTCCGAGGAATTTGTAGTTGTACCAAGCGATTCTTTCCGGCAAGGGGATGTTGGTGTAGACTCTGAGAATTGCAAGGATTACGCCGATCGGCAGCCATAAGAAGGTCAATAGCGCTGCCAGTGGTGTCGGCCGTTGCACAAATCGGCCGTCGTGGAAAATAATTGGACTTAAAAGTTCGTTTCTCGGTAGTGGCTCACGGTTCGATCTTGGCACCATATATCCTTCCTGAAAATTCAACCACAAATTTCAAGGTCAAATTATACATGTGACACCAATTAAAACCCCCCCCCAAAAACTATTTCCTAAAAGAAAAAAACTCACACAAAATTTTCATTTCAAATCATTTTTTTATTAAAAAAAACCAATTTGAATATAGTTCGAAGATTAAGATTTTTTTTCGAAAATTCCAACTTCTAATCTTTTTGATTGATTGATATATCTTTTAATTAATTAAGTTATGTTTAGGGTGATACTTCACCATTTTTCGTGAATTTTTTTATATATATATTTTTAATGTCAAATATTCAAAATTATGATAACTAATGTTCATTCATGATGCATGAAATTGAGGTTGGAATGTGTGTGAGGAAGATTTGGGTGTGACATGAAGATCTTGTGGTTAAATGGGTTGCCATCAAAATGTGAAAATGATTTCTTTTATTTAAAAAAAAAAAAAAAAAACAGAAATTTGCTTTTAAAAAAAAAAAATTACATAATTGAATTACATGGAGTTACTAATGCTTCACCTCGAGTCGGTATTAAAATAGAAACTTTTGGTATACAGTACATTCAATTTTTTTTGAGTTCATACAGTACATTCAATTTAAATAAAATAAATGTGAACTATGATAAAACAAAACAATATTAATTGAAGGCATGTGGCAGGAAAAAAGAAAAAAGGGAACAGCTGGAGGATTTTAAATATGTTGAAATGAAATTTATTGTGGTTTGGTTGGAGATTGAGTCACCAAAGATGTAACTAACTAGACCCGCTAGCTGTAGCGTTAAGGTAAATAATCAACTATAATACCAATGATTTAGTGATCCTTAATTACTACTAAATTAAAGGTTAAATTATTAATCCTACTTTTAAAATTATATCTAATAAATTTAAAAGGACCAAATCTACTCCAATGAGATGGCTTTGAATAAATAATCTTTTATCGTCTATTTTACACACAATGGAGGTAAAAAAACATTTATAATTAAAATGACCATCATGTCTCACTTTAATAGGTACTTAATTAATAAAAACACATTAGGAGCTCCACTAGTTTTTTGATGTGTTGTATTTTTTTTAGCAATTTAAAATTTTCAATAAGATTCATTTATCTAAAAACACACACCACGTGAGTTAGACAAAGCTTCTACTACTTACCAAAGCGTTTTAGTCCATTTTTCTAAGACCAATACTTGTCTACACGCCTTGATATTGTGAATTTTTATGGATATGATTTTATTGCATTTAGTAGATCCACATATCCATTAAACACAATAAGTGTGAACCAATAAGAATACACCATATGAATCAGAAGAAACTTCTACTACTCAGCTATACAAGTATTATTTATTAATTTTTATAAGAACAATAGTTGTCTTCACACCTCATGTATTTTCATGGATCCATTTTTATTGCATTTAATAAAAAATCATCCCACTAAAATTTTGAAACAATAGGGGCTACTAGCATAGAAATTATTCAAATAATCCACTAAGATGTGTTTTTTTTTTTTTGGAAGAAAATGAAAAAGTATAGTTAGAAAGTATGTTGAGATAATTTTTCCTCAACAGATATTTTTCTTTTTGAAATTTAGATTATTGTACCAACAAAACGAATTTAGCAAATAAAAGATTAAAAAAAATATATGAGATAGAGATTGGGAAATGATGGAAATAGACCTTGCAAATTGACATGAAATCATGGTCAGTTTCTCTATCACCGAGCCCCAAATCCGGCAAATCTGCGCCAACTTCCTTCACAAGGGCCGTCTTCTTCAGATCGCCGACGAGAACCCCAGGTTTCTTAACAAACCCAGTCGCCCGGCCGGATTTCGTCACTCCGAGCTCGGTTCCGATGACCTTATCAGCGCCCAAAAACGTCTTCACAAACGGCTCCACCATAATCCTTGGATTCGCCGTCACAATCAACCTCTTCCCAAACGAATTAAACACCTTCCAAGTTTGGGGATTAACATCCTCAGAGTAAAATTTGGGCAGAACAGAGCGAGCCACCATTTCGATATCGTCGACTTTCAAACCAGCAAAGGCAACGAAAATGAAAGTCTGAATGGCGATGGATTCAGACAAGAACAAGTAAATGAAGTAAACGAACGGCGTCGAGGCCAGAAGGAGGAGTCCCCGGAAAATGCTTCCGGCTTCGACGGCGACGAGCATGAAGTAAGGGAAAGCGCTTTGGGAAAGGAGAAGAGTTCCGTCTAAATCGGCGGCCACCGTCTGGTTTGACCGGCCGGCGGTGCTGCATTTTGAGATGGCGGGGAATTGGCGGTAAGCCCCCATCGGAATTTAAGAGAGAAATTGAAAACAGAGAGATGGAGGAAAATGGTTGTGAGTTGAGAAGAGAAAAGGGGGGGAAGGTGGGGTTTATAAAGGGAGGGTAGGCAATGTTATAATGACAAAAATAATGCATGAAAAAAAATCCATGTGGTTGAGAGAGATCTGAAACTGGATTGGGAAAAATGAGAGAAAACTTTACAAACTAGGGTTGAGTGTCAATATATCTTTTACGATTTAATTTAGTCTTTGTATTTTAAAATTTGTAACAATAGAAGAACAATACTTCTCTATTGATTGAATAGTATAAATTTTCTATCATCTAACACTAAAATTTTGATAGGGAGTTCATTTTTTTTTTAAATCTATGTTTTATCTCTTCTATAACTAAGAAACTTCGTCATGGACAACATAAATTTCTAGCTTTCCAATCAGTACGTAAATACTATCCATGATTTAATCCCTAAACTTTAGCATATGCATACAAATATAATTATCTTCTCTGTAGTTTAAAATTTATAATGATTGAATCTATATAGTTAAAGGTCCTATCAAGATGAAGTATGAATTTATAAGATGTAACAACTTAGTTTCGATATTTTAAAAATGCATTTAAGCCTTAAGCAATTTATCCATAGTTCTTTATACATAAGAAGCTTTTTCATGACACCTCAATAAATTTAGAATAGAGACTAAATCTTGTTAAAATGTTGCATACTAATAAAAATTAAGGAACTAAATCTCTATAGATTTTAAATTACAGAAACTCGATCAGTATTACATATTAAAGTTAAGAGACTACTAAACCATTAATTACTTGAATGCAAAGAAAGAGACCCAATGCGTAGGTTAATGTTTGTTTTATTATTATTTTTGTAAAAGAAATAAAGAAAAAGAAGAAAAGTTGAGGTGTAGAAGTAAGGGAGTGTGTTGGATTTGAGTGGTTGAAGGTGGATAACAACAACTACTTAATTAGCCTACTTTTTTAGTTCATAGGCGCCGGCCGGTCACTGCCGCATTTAAGCTCGTTCGGCTGCGCTCATCGCTCAATTTCTCTCTCTTTCTCAATACAATTTTCTCACCACTCTCACCTCACATATCTTGTTTCTAACCACCAAATATTTCTTTTTTTTTTTTTTTTTGAGATGACCAAATATTTCTTATTTTGCCTAAACTTTAAAACTCTTCTTCTTAGGAAATCTAATTACTTACCATGGTTTTTTTGTTCGTTTGCATAAAACATTCAATATGTAGGCGACGTCACATATTGACTCGACTCTAAATTTGATATATTTGTCTTGTTTATTTCATACTATTAGTTTTGTTGAGTTTAGTTTTGATTTATGAAGCTCATTATTTATATTATATCATTTTTTTTATGTAGTTTAAGCTCATGAATTAAACATGTGTGTTAAATAAATTTAGAAAATGAAAAGTTATCATTTTGGTTCTTGATTTATTCCAGTAGATCGTTTTCATCGTTAGGTTTTTGAAAGATGTATTTAAATGGTCTCTCCACTAGGAACTCAAAATAAAACTGACTAGACATTGAATATGATCAATGTGAAGAGCTTAGTCGACGTTGGAGGAAAAAAAATTGATGTTCCATTTACAAATATATTTTTTTTAAAAAAATCATTATCTTTTTTCTTATGTTCTCTCCCAACAGGTCACCTCCATATTGTTCTCTCTCCTCCAAAACAATGACGATGGGGAAGGGAGAGAGAGACCGACAAGAGAAGGGACCGAGGGATAGATAGGGAGGGTGACCAAGGGGCGACAGGTTGGGAGAGAATGAGAGAGATGAAAGAGAAAATAATTTCTCTTTGTTAAAAAAAAAAAATTTAATAGCCAAATCATTTTTTTTCCAACTAAAACTCACCACAATAGACTTATTTAAAGTCATTGTGGCTAGAGTGCATCTTTTTAAAACTCAAAGACTTAAAACTTAGGACTAAAAAAGTAATTTTCCTTGCATTTTTATATTTTATCCTTTTGTGTGCAATAACTCAGATTATACAACTATACCTTTATGAGCCAAACATTCGTCAAATAAATGGTAATGTTTGTATGACCCTTAGATTTGTAAATGTCATCTTTACAAAAACAATAAATTTATTTCTTCCATTCTTAAATCACAAGTCAAATAAAAAAGTTAATGAAGAAAAGTAACACATGATCCATAGAAATCTACACCACCTAATTTGCATTTTTCATTAAGAGTCACCAAATTAATTTTTTGTAACCTCTAAACAACAATTAAATTTGAATATGCCAACTTGGAGAACAATATTATTTATTAAAAAATTTGAAATAAAGTGAAGATGATGAAAGAACAAAAGGGAAATATCAAAATTAATTAATAAATAATAGAAAGAGAGGGGAAAATGGGAGTTGAAAAATGCAGCCAATGGCATGGATTGGCTTGATGCTTTTGGCATAACACAGTTTCTCAACAACCATCTTTATTAGGTTTCTTTGTCTTTCCACCTGAAAATTTCTTGTGGTTTTTTTTTTTTTTGGAACTTTTGTGGTGTATCCTTCTCATTTGCCCTTTACACTGCATTCTCATGTCAACAATAGCCAACCAAATTATTTCAATCCAGATAGAACAAGAAAGCTCAAGAGATGATCAAAGAGAGAGAGTTTAAAAAGGAGTTCAGCAAAACTTAGATGTTTTTATACACTCATATAAGTTATATATCAAACCAGCTATTTGGGAAACATCCAAAGTTTCTTGTGACATTTAGCCACCAAGAACAATTTAGGGGTGGCAACCCTATTGAAAGAACGAATTTTGGTCGGTTATTACATTATATTCTTCGTCTTTCAATTTATAGAGAATTTCAATTCCCATCCACTCTACCCAATTCTCAAATGTGATCATATATTTGGGATGAGTTTAAAAATTGAATTTTTTTTTTCCATAAGTAAGTATATATTGTTGTTTTTTTTTTTTTTTTTTTTTTTAATTTGTATGGTTCATAATTAACTATATACTAATGGCTATATTGAAAATGTATATTTCAAAATTAAAATTTAGAAAATTTATTTTTGAAATTATCTATTATTTTAATTATTAATTTCCTAAAAATATATAGTTTAAAATCTCATTTTAGTCTATGATCTTAAGGTTATGGTTCTATTTTGATCTTTGAACTTTAAAAATATTTTAATTCTTGAACTTTTAGGTTTGTTTCATTTTAGTCACTGTATTGCAATAAAATTGAGAAACAATCAATCAAATCTCACCAATTGCTGATGATAAACCAAGAATTAGAAGGCTTGAGAAGGAAGAGAGAATCACACAAATGTTTATAGTGGTTCGATTGTAGTCTACATCCACTTTCGAATCAGAGAGAGAGAAACTTTCATTCAACTAAAAAATGCAGCAGCAGAAGAAGGAGAAACCGCAAATTACAAAGCCCACTCACCGAACTCTCTAGCTCACCCCTTTTTCTCCTTTTTACCGTAAACTAATTAACAAATTTTTGTTTACATAACAATTGTCCAACTAATTCACAAAAACAACTGTACTAGCAGCCACTATAATGACTGTGGTAAAAAGAAGGGGTAAATGAGCTAAATAAATAACAACAAATGTGAGTCACAAAATCAACACACTAGACTCTGAAAATGTCTATTTTAGTTCCTAAATTTTAGAAAAACAATCATTTTGGTACTTACCTTTACTTTTTATTTTAACAAATTGATAATGTGACTTTGAATATGTATATTAATATCTTAATGTAAGAATATATCAAAATCACATATGAAAATAAGAATATTGGGTAGACATACATTAGATGACAAATTAAAAGAATATACAAATGATAAAAAATGGTTACTTTTTTGAAGTCTAGACACTTAAATAGAAAACATAAATAAGCTTTTAAGATGGGATAGGAATTGGAAGAAAATCGAGTCGATATCGAGGCAGGAAATACGTTTTCCATTTTATTCTTGTTCTCAAAAATAAATTGCGTGTATACATTGACATAAAGCTTCCTCATACCCAAAACGTTATTCCAAATTACATTGAAAATACTATGGAGTGCATTTTTCATCTCGTCCTCCCTATCCTTTTCTCCAAAATTAAAATCGAGAAAAATATTTTACCTCCTCAACGCCCAATTTAATTAAAGCCACCTTCGAGATAGGTCCCACAGAACTGTAGGACAACATATATTTATTTGTTTTTCTAAAAAAACTCGTTTTAAAGAGATATACAGTAGCTTCAATTGGGAGTAAGAAGTTCCAAAATTAATTAATTGATTTGAGGTTTATTAGGACTTCTTAGGCCTAGTTTAGAATTATTTTAGATTTTAAAATAATTGCTAGACAATTTGCTTTTAGAAAGATTAGCTATGAAATGAAGTAAAATAGTGTTTAATAAATTTTAATTATAAATTATAAAAAAATTAATTACAGTGTTTGGTAATAATACTAAATTGTTATGATTTAATTATCATGACCGCTTACTATTTCAATTATTTTGGAGAAAGTGGCCGTTTTTTAAGAAAGTTAAATTTTAAAAGCTAATATCTATCAACTTTTGCACAAAATTGATTCTTGATAGATTAAGAGCATATTTGTGAGTGATTTTGGAATACCCAAATTCACTTTTGACATGCCCAAAATCAATTCTCTTTCAAAATTGTGATGTTTGGCAATAATAAGAAAGTGATTTTGGAAATATCCAAAATCATTTTAAGTGATTTCCGGTCAATCACTTGGGAGGTGATTCTCAAGTGATTTTGTCTTTAAAATGACTATTATTTCATATTTTTAAAAAATATTACTTTTTGTGACGGTTATAAACGATCTTTTATAAAAAAATCATTAATTTCCATAAAAAAAACATGTATTCTCAAAACCGCCACCGTTGAGATCATGCATCCATCATTGTTTAAAAAATGCCAATTTTTTTCTCTATAAAGTTTTCATAATGTCTATCTCTTACTTTATTCTCTTTTTAAAATTTTTATTCATTTTCTCATTTTTTTTTTCTCTCCAATGGTTTTAACTCTCTAACTTTTTTTTGTTTATCTCTCTATAATTTTTGTATCTCTTTAACTTTTTTCCCTCTAATCTTTTACATCTTGCTCTAACTTTTTGCTCTTGAACTTTTTTGTCCCTTACTTTGAACTTTTTTATTCTCATTAAAGTTTTTCTCCTTAAATTTTATTATCATTCTCTTTAAAATTTTTGTATATCTCTCTAAATTTATTTCTCTATCTTCAATTTTTTTGCTTTCTATTAAATTTTTCTCTCTAAATTTTTTGCCCATCTCTCTAAAATTTCTATCCCTCCATGTCTTTAACATTTTTTTCTCTTTGAAACTTTAATTTTCTCTAGCTTTATATTTTTCTCTCTCTTAATATTTTAGTTCTCTTGGTATAACTTTTGTATACCACCTTCTATTTTTTTTTTTTTTTAATTTCAAATGTAATGCTCTTTTTAGTAATTTGATGATTCTAAAATCACCTTTGAAAATAAACATTAATCATTTAAAAAAATACTTTTAGGAGTCGTTTGTTTTTAGGGAATCAGGATATCCAACATCTTCAAATGCCCAAAATCTTAGATGTCTAGAATTTTAGATGTCCAACATCTTTAGATTACCACGTTTGTTTTTCAGGAAAAGTTATAAGGATGTTCGATAATATTTATATAGCCATTTTTGTTTTGCAGGATTTATGTATGGAAATGTCTTAAGATTATGTGTTATACCAATAATGCCCTTGCTAACCTTTACATAATTTATTTATTAGTTTAATATAATTAAATTGATATCACATGTATTTTGGTGTTTGTTAATTTAATATTATATTTGTATATCAATTTATTTTATACTAATATTTATGCGTTATTTTGTAGAACAAATTAATTTATATTAGTTTGATATTTTTATAAAATATTTAATATTAAATATTAATTCAATTTTAAATCAGCTTTATTTTATATCTAAATGTAAAATATAAATATAGCTAACTACATACGATCGTTTATTAGTGCATAAATACAATAATTTATTTTTAAATGAAAATAAAAATATAAAATAAAGAAAATTGATAAGGAGCAAACATGTCATTAGCGGATGCCTTCAACATGGAAATCTTAAAAATTCATGTTTCAAAGGGCATCCAAATTTAATCAGATGCCCCTCGTATGGACATCCTAGGATACCCAGACATCTTGATATGTCAAGGTATCTTACATTCCTACAAAACAAACGAAGTAATCTAGATGTCCATGAAAGTCCATTCCATGGGAATCTTAGATTACCACGAAACAAACGGCCCCTTAATTAAATTTAAATCAGTTTTACAAGAGTGGAACCAAATATTAAAATGATTTATAAATAAAACTTTTACAAAATTAATTATAATTATAATTAAATCACACAGCTTAAAACAATTATTTTAAAGTCACTCTAAAAAATGTCCTTAATCATTGAATGTCACTTTTAATTGTATGAAAATCACCATTAAAAATGTAGAACCAAACATTAAAATGATTATATGAAAATCACCTTTCATAAATCAATTATAAACAAATCAATTGTGCTAAAATCACTATTTCTAAAATTATTTTCAAACATGCCCTAATACATAATCTATTTTACGAAAAAACTTAGGCAGTTAAGATTCTCCTATAAGCTTTTTACGTTGGCAAACGCAATCTACCTTAGACTTTTCTATTTAATTAGTTTCTTGAACATTTGGGATTTGCGTGGTTGAATTTCCCTTCAACACAAGCTTCCAAATAGGTTAGATAAGATCCCACAGCTTGTCAAACCAAAACAGCATCTTTCTTAGAAGCATATGGAAATAGGTCCCTTCAGAAAAAAAAAAAGTAATTAAAAAAAGTGGGATTAATTAAATATAAAAATGTTGGATATTAAATGTGAAACTGTGGATTTTGTTGGTGAGAGTAGGAATGGCCTTCTCTCAATTCTTCTACATTAATTCTTACAACTACCTACAACTGTCTTTAAACTTTGTTAATTAATATAATACTTATTATTACTGCTATCAATTAAATATGGAAATAATAATTTTTATATGGGATTTTAAAACAGAGAAGGGATGTTTCAGGAACATATATATATCTTGTATCTTTTTTTGAAAATAGGTGAGAGAATTTTTTTTTTTTTTTTTTTTAAAAAAAAAAGGATGCTTTGAGTTTTGAGTTGAATTTCTCCAAACATCTATGGTGAATGATATTTAATAATTTTAATATAAATATTGAAGGATGAACAAAACCTCAATTTCTTTAATTCAACTGGTCAATCTAAGCCTAGTTTAACTAGTTATACGATATTTTTTTTTTTTTTTATCAAAAGGTCAAATATTCAAATGCTCACCCCATATATTATTGAACTAAAAAAATAAAATAAATCTTTAGTTTATCTTTTTTAAAGCCAAAGTTCAGTTTTTAAAGTTTGCATAGTAGGTTAATAGTTTTTTCATTAAAAAGTTAATTTTCTTTTACTCCTAATCTTGATAATGTATATGCTAAAATGAGTATAGCTCAACGATAATTGGTATGTAGCCCCAACCAAAAGGTAAGAGGTTTGAATCTCTCACCTCCAAAATATTGTTGAACTCAACAAAGAAAAAAAAATTGACAAGGTATATTAATTTTCATCATAAAATTTCAATTTCATCAAATTAGATTGTAGACTTAGGTAAATGTTGCAATTTGTACTTTCTATTAAATTTCCACTAATTCATTCACTTATTTTAACAAAAAGCATGGTAAAAATCTCCAAAAACTTACTAATTTCAATTTTCAATACAAATAAAGTTTTACACAAAATTAAGTTTCATCAATGTACAAAATCGACTACGGAATAATTTTACCAAACTCACAAACGTTTACGTTAGTTTTTCTTTAAAAACTATATTTCTTTTTTGTATAAATTTCTTCAAGAACTGTCAATTATGCACAATACATATATTTTAGGTTAAAATACCATTTTGGTCTGTATACTTTGGGCTGTGTTCCATTTGGTCCCTGTACTTTCAAATGTCCAATTTTAGTCCATGTACTTTCAATAAAGCTTAAAATTGGTCTCTGACGTTAAATTAGCTTAACACCAGTTAACGTTCATCTGAGTTGGCAAAATATATATATATATATATATATATATATATATATATATATATATATATATAAAACTGCCACATGCGATAAAAATGGTACAGTCAACCTGGCGATAAAAATGGTACAGTCAACCTGATTTGGTTAAAAAAAATCGATGGAATTTTTTTTTAATGGGTCAGGTAGGGTTCCAATTTTTTAGTGAAGAAATTGTAGAGAAGAGGATTGAGGAGGAGAAATCAATTTGTTTGTGAATTTACTGTGGGCTTTGAAAGATTTTCGTTGGTGAAAAGATGTACACAGATTTCACGTTTGAACAGAAGAAGAGGGTTGAAGCTGAAGTTGGGCACAACAGTGGTTTCGCTCGTCCTTGTCGGTGAGGAGACTTGATTTTTCACAAATTTTTTAGAAAATTTCTAATATGGAGGATCCTATATCATGTTCTACTATGGTGTTTCGTTTCATTTTTATTCTTCCTTTTTTGGTGGGGGATTTTTCAAACTAGCTTCTTCTGTGATGTTTAGTTAGCCTTTGAGGTCTATGTGGTTCTGCAATAATTGCTCATAGAAATGGATAATAAGAGAAACTTAATCCAATATGAAATAGGTTTCCTTAAAATCCAACAATAATTCAATGCAGTCTTAGAACTATCGATCTTGTTTGGAAATTGCAAAATAATTTTCCTATTAGACTCACTACAAGAATTTGGACTTTTTCCGACGCATAAAAGCGTCGGCAAAAGTCAAAAAATGCGTCGGCAAAGGCTTTTCCGACGTGACAATGGATGTCGGCAGGGGCGTTGGGATAGACACGTCGAGAGAGGGTTTAGCCGACGCCGAAATAGGTGACGTCGGCAGAAGCTACTTCTGCCGACGCTAACCTATTGGCGTCGGCAGAAGTCACTTCTGCCGACGCTGACCTAATGGCGTCGTCAGAAGTCACTTCTGCCGACGCCGAAAAATCGGCGTCGGCAAAAGTCATCTATGCCGACGCCAGAAATTTCGCGTCGGCAAAACAGGCTTTTGCCGACGCCACCTATTTCGGCGTCGGCAAAAGTCTGGTATTGATTTTTAATATTATTTTTTTTAATCTCATTTTTTTGTTTCTTTCGAATATTATTGTAATGCAATTTTTTTTACCTTATAATAAATGTATATAAAACAAAATATTCTAAATTTCATTCGAATATAATAACCAAATTTTATATCAACCAAACAACAAAATTTGTTCATACAATTTCTGTTTATATAAAATTGGAAATAAAACTAAAATAACATAAAACACCGAGGAAAAATAAAATTTTTCGTAAATGCATCCTAAATCTCGTCCATAATCTTACTCGCACGTACATCAACCCCAAAGCACCTACAAAAAAAATATAATTTAATTAATCCTCAACTCTAAGTGTGTGAGGGATTACATAAAACCGGACCAATTGATTCAAAGAAAAATTATGTGAGACAAAGTAATTGACAAAGCCAAGTATATAATCAAGGCAAAAGATGCTAATATATATGCATATGTGTTTGCCCAAAAAGTGAAAAGTTCATGAGAAAAAAGGAGACAAACCTCAAGGCATCTTATTGAACCAATGTCCCTAGCCTTTGAGAATAACATCGACGTCGAAGTAGCTATGAAAAATAAAACCTAATATTAATTATATGATTATATAATCACTACAAGATCAATATACTAACTTATCAATTAACATAATAACTAAACTAGTCAAATTAAAACAAACAACTAACGTGTCAAACTTATGAACATAACATCAAAAGTTAACTAACTTATCATGAAAATGAATAAACCTTAACAAACTTAACTCATCACATAAAAACAAACAATAAACCTTAACAAACTTAGCATGAAAATGAATACTAAACTTATTTAATAAAAAAAAAACAACTAAACTTAGCAAAACAACCTCTTAGCACACATCATCCATTTATATGGATCAAAACAATCAAAACCACTAGACTTAACTAACTTATCTAAACTTAGGAACATAATATCAAAACTAAACTTAAACTTAGGAGCATAACAACCAAAACAATCTCTTAGCACTTCACAACCCATTACACACTTCACACCCCACAAACTCACTCAAACTAACCTTTAAAAAATGTGACTAACTCATCAAATCTCAATTTGAATCCCAATAACTCATCAATTTAATTCTTTATTTTGCACCAAAGCTTCTAGGCTAAAAAAAAAATTCCTAAAAAAAAATTCAAGAAAGAATCAAACCTCCCATTACAATAACCAAAGCATAATCAATACCAATTCAAACAACAATAAACAACATGCCCTCAAAATGCACAATCAAACCACAATCAAATCATTTGCCAAACAATATTCCACCATGAAATCTATTATCCAATTTAAAACTAACAAACACACAAACAAAAAAAAATCATAAACCATTACAAAATTACCATCAATAAATACAAGCAAATAAATAACAACTCAAAGCACCCAAACTTCTATCAAGATTTTAGATAGCCAAAACCAAAAAATCAATAAACATAAAAGAAAAAACCATTACAAAATTGCCATCAATAAATACAAAAGAAAATAAACTAACAACTCAAAGCATTCAAATTTCTATCAAGATTTTAGATAGCCAAAACAAAAAAAAGTTTGTTATAATTTAAACATTGAGGGAGAAAAGAGAGAAAAAGAAAAAGAAGTCTAACGAAAAAAATTGGACGGCGGCGACGGCGAGACGGTGGCGGAGGGTGGCGGAAACATTGGTGGAGGGAGAAGACTAAGTTGACGGAGGGTGGCGGTGGAAGAAATGAAAGTATGGTGACTACAGTAGAGGAGAAGAAAAAAATCGAAGAGGGAGAAAGAAAGAAGGAGAAAGAAAGAGGGAAGAAAAAGAAAGAGGATTAGGGTTTTCTAGGTGAAACTTTTCCCGACGCCATATTAATGGCGTCGGCAAAGGGTACCCTTTGCCGACGTCATTTTAAACGGCGTCGGCAAAAGTTTGACTTTTTTTTCAATTTGCCGCCAATGCAAATTCAATTTGCCGCAATGGCGGAAAATATCACACTTTTGCCGACGTCATATTAAAGGCGTCGGCAAAAGTGTGACTTTTTTTTTTCAATTTGCCGCCAATGCAATTTCGATTTGCCTCCAATAGCAGAAAAGGTCACATTTTTGCCGACGCCGTTTAAAATGACGTCGGCAAAGGGTACCCTTTGCCGACGTCATTTTAAACGGCGTCGGCAAAAGTGTGACTTTTTTTTCAATTTGCCGCCAATGGCAGAAAAGGTCACACTTTTGCCGACGCCGTTTCAAACTGCGTCGGCAAAAGGTACTTTTCCCGACTCCGTGAATATGGCGTCGGGAAAAGTTTCCCTTTTGCCGACGCGTTAAATATGGCGTCGGGAAAAGCTATTTCGCCCGACGACATTTATTGCGTCGGAAAGAAAAACGTCGGGAGAAACCAAAATTCTTGTAGTGACTGAAATTGCAAATTGTTGAAGTTATAAGCTTTTGTTCTTTTTGATGTAAGGCAAGTAGGAAGGATCATGTTGCTGGTTATTTATTACTAAATACTAAAATTGTTGGTTGAAGGTTTGATGGTGTTCAATCTCATCTAGTGAACAATTGTAGCTTTGCAAGTATGGCTATGTTTGTAGTTGAGGTGCATCATGGTGGGTTTTTTTTTTCACGAGCCAAATATGGAATATGTATCAAGCAAAGTGGATCATTTTTTTAATTATGATTCAGAATCGTGGTCAATGTCTAAATGCATTAATTTGGTTGAACATATGGGTTATGCTGCCAATTATTTCAAATTGTGGGCAGGGATCCTACTGTGGATGTTGGTGGTTATAAGACTTTGGAGAGTAATGAAGATGTAGAGGCATTAACGAGTTTTTTAAGTGATGGAATGTCTTTTGAAATATTTGTGGAGCATGACGTAGATTGTTGTTTGTCGCTGATGATGGTAGTTTTAATTTAGATGATTTTTTTGATTTTGAGAGGGAAGATATGGATGATTCTGAAGAGGAAGAATGCAAACCCTTAACTTTCAAAGGTGGCAATCAAAGAGATGAAGGACAACAAGTTGTTGAGGCGGATATTGAAAGTGATATAGACATAGACTCTGACGAACTACACTCATTAGATGACTCATCTGATTCAGACCAAGAAAGTAAGAGTAAGATGAAGTTTCCATCCTTCATGCAAAATATGGAGGAAAATAGCATGACCAACTTTGAAATTGGTATGTTATTTAATTCTTTGAGTGAGTTTAAGAATGTTGTGAACATTTATGCAGTCAAAGGAGGATGGGTGATAAAGAGCTTGTCGAAGGCTCTATCAAATATATTTATTTACCTAAACCTCTAAAATTTATAGTAATAGTGGCCAGGGTCGATCACAGGGATTTGATTCTTTAATTTAACTAAATATCATTGTTACTAATGCTCAATTTTATCTAGAGGATTGAAACTTGATATATAGTTACTTTGCAACCTAAAAAAATATATTTACAAGATGGGAGACAATTTTAGAGAAATTACATGCGAGTAATATTTTAGCCATGAAGCACCACTTGGTTTAAATCCGAAAACATAAATACATTCAATGATCACAAGTCAGAAGATCACCAAGTTGGTTAAATGACTTTTCCAAGCCCAATTAAAATCATGCCAAACTGAATCCTTAACCTTCCAGTCTAATTCTTCAATTAAGCATGCCAACAAGTGAATCTTTTACAACTTCTAATAATAAATCATTCATTCCCATGCAACAATAAATTATTAGTCATGCATCGCACTAAAATTCAAGTCTCACTTTCCCAAGCTAAAACTCAAATTAAAGACACTAAACTTTGGCCACCAGCTCAGATATAGAAACATGAATAATATTCCATGATGATAAGAATCAAAATTCAAGCCAAGTCTTAACAATTACAAGTTCCTAGAGTTTACCTATGCAAAGTCTACAATAACAAAATCTAAACTCTAGAAATAGTTCAAAAACAACAACAAAGTAGAGAGAAAGAGAGAGAAACTCTTAGATGGTGCCAATCTTCGTTCCCATCGCGATGTCCCGCAATCTTGAGCTTAAAATCCCTTCCTTGCTCTCAAAAGTACTCTCTTGGGTCCCAAAAACTAGGTGTGTTTTGAAACTGGGGTGTATTTTCTCCAAAAAACCTCACTCCATCTGCAACCAAAGAGACAAATTTATACTACTTGGGACAGCGTCGAGACGTTGTACCCTAATTCGCACAGTAAAAGGGAAAATCGGGGTAGTGTTGAGACACTACACGCAACGTCTCAACGCTACAGACGGAAAGAACCTAGTGTGCGTGTTTTCAGCGTCTCAACGCTATAAAGCAGCGTCTTGACGCTATGTATCCGGGAATTCTGCTTTGCAAGGCTTCACTTATAGCGTCTCGATGCTATGGCTTCAGATTTTCTGCTTCAATTCTCTTCTCTTCTTCACTTGATAGCTTCAATTGAAGTCAAATTACTTCCTTTTTCATCCTAGTATTTGCATTTTTCTCGGTTTTGCTTTATTAGCTCAGAACCTACAATTTACACATAAAAGCATCAATATTATCTTTTAAAACAAAAAACTAGCATTAGTCTAAGTCCAGGTAATAGTACACTTTCGTGCACTATCAATGGGGGATTCATTTTATAAAAAATGATAAGATGAGAGTTTGAGCAAAATGTGTAGAAGGTTGTAAATGGTTAGCTTATGCATCCAAAATTCAAGGGGAAGAAACCTTTCAATTGAAAACCTATGTGAATGAACATACATGTAGTAGATGCTTTAGAAATCCTCAATTGACATCTTCTTGGTTGAGCAAGCGACTAGAAAATGAGGTTAAAGACCATCTAGAAATGAAGCTAACTTCCATTCAGAAAAAGGCACAACGTGAGTATATTTCACAAATTTTCAGGGGTAAGGCTTATATTGTCAAACGTCTAGCATTAGATAAGGTTCATGGTCATACGCTGAACAATACATTTAATTATGGGAGTACTGTGAGGAATTACGTATTTCGAATCCTGGTAGCACTGCAATTTTGAAATTGAAAATATCTCAGGAGGAAGAGGAGAATGGTGGAGAACCCATTGAAAGGATTAGGTTGGTTCATAGATTCCAACGTCTCTACATTTGTCTTGAGGCATGTAAGAAAGGATTTATGGCAGGGAGTAGACCTTTTATAGGTTTAGATGCTTGTCATTTGAAAGGCCTTTATGGAGGACAATTGATTGCAGCTATAGGAAGGGACCCTAATAATCAGTTTTACCCATTGGCATTTGCGGTCGTTGAGGCAGAAACAAAGGATTTGTGGACATGGTTTCTATCTTTACTAATTACAGACCTTGGTTTTGGAGAACTTGGATGTTGTACCTTTATATCATATTAACAAAAGGTGCACTAAATTTAATATGGATGCAATCTTTCTAAATTTGATTTATTCTCTTCTCTAATATTTCTTTGTGAAATATGGATGCAATAATTGTTCCATATAGATTTAGAAGATTTAAAATGCATCTTGTATAAGATAAGGAAATTAACTTGTTGTTGCTGATTTTTTAGCTTTTGGTTAGTTTCAATTCTCTTATTTTGTTGTTGATGATTTTTTTTTTCAGGGCTTAGTTCCTACATTCAATGAGCTCATCCCAAATTATGACCATAGATATTGTGTAAGACACCTTTATAGCAATATGAGAAAGAAATATCCAGGCAAACATTTGAAGAAAATCATGTGGTGGGCTGCTAAAGTAACTTATCTTCGTCAATGGGAGAGACAAATGGATGAAATGAGGAAGCTAAATGAAGGAGCGTATAGATGGTTGAAGGCCATTGAACCCAAACTTTGGAGTAAGCATGCATTTAATACTCAAAGTAAGTGCGACTGTGTTGTTAATTATATGTGTGAGGCATTCAATGCAACGATACTAGAGGCTAGGGATCAACCTATTCTCTCTCTTTGTGAATGGATTAGAAATTATTTGATGAGAATATTTCAACGAAATAGAGATAAGATGCAAAAATTTAAAGGGGATGTTTACCCTAAAATTCAGAAAAAAAAAATAGAGGAAGAAAGATTCGTAGTGGGGGTTGGTTGTCTACATGGGCTGGAAATTCAAAATTTGAGGTTGAAAATGGATGGGAGAGGTTTAGTGTGGATCTAGAAGCTAAGATTTGTTCTTGTAGAAAGTGGGAATTAACTCTCTAACTTTAATAAAAATTAAACAATGACTATAAACTCTCTATATAATAAAAATTATAGAAAATTATAAATGAACTAGATGAGAAGATTAGGAGCTTCAATGGTCGTAGATGATCATATCGATAATAACAACAACGTCAAACGTATAAATCTTGAAATAACAAAGGAATGAGATGATTGGTAGTCAAGGCACGCTTACAAAGCGTTGTACTGAAGATAATTATTCGCTTTGTATGGGTTGCAAGCAAACTACAATGATCGTCTTAACAGGATACAATGACTAATTTCGATAGAATATCAACCTCGAACTATCCGAATCTAACATAACTCTTGGATACTTGCTCTTAACTCAACTCAACTCAAGATCAAAGGAAAGAAACAGAGGAGAACACTTCAAATGGGATGAGATACTCCAAATGAAGAAAAAAGTTGCTATTTATAGTCCAGCAACTTAGTAACTCTCCAAAAATAAAATCAAACCAAATCAAAATAAACATTGAAACATATGTGTCAAACATAACTCAATCGAGTAGTTACTTGCAAAATTCAAATATAACTCATCAAATTGGAAGTAACAGCAAATTTAACTTCTATATGTTAAACTTGTAAATGAAACATCAATCCATTTTGATGTTTAATTTCAATCCATTTTGAATCTTTTAACATAAAACAGCAAAGTAGAAGTAACGACGAATTTAATTTGCATATATTAAATTCGCAAAATAAAACAATCATTTTTCACTTTCTTTCATACATTTGTAATAACATTCAATATAGAGTTCTCTGGGTGCCTGCTTGCTCGGGCCTTTTTCTATGGCTAGTGCCTAAGAAACCATCCGCCCTCGCCAACTGTTGGTTCCGTGGTACAAACTTTTGAGGTTTAGGGGTAATATCCCTAAACACTCTTTTATTGTTTGGTTGGTGATTCGTGATTGGCTATTGATAAGCCTTATATTGAGGCTTATTTAACTCTCAAAGGCTTAAGTTATGTTTGATTTTCTTTAGAATTATATGAAGAAGTTGGCAAATTCTTGAAAAACATCAATAATTTTGTGGAAAATATATTTGATAGGAATATTGAATAAAAAAGGAAAATATAGACTAAAAGTGGTGCTTGGTTGCAGGATGTTGGAACATTGTAATTTTGGATTGCAAAATCAAAATTGCAATCCAGCAACAACAGAAAAGGAAAGTTTTTGGTGGAGGCAAATGTCTCTACGCGATGTTCATGGAAGTTTGGACAAAAATGAAGATACCAAAAAAACCCTAGTTCAAAGAGCAGAAAATGAGGAAAAAGCTGCAGCAAGGGGTATCATTTTTCCTCAAGCAAAATAACTAGTTTCTGGGTTTTCTTTTTGGTGCATTTAGTCCAGTCGTGGGGTTACATTTGAAAAGATCATTTGTTTTTCCTTAATTTCGATCCAATCCAAACGAAAGTTTGGATTGTAAAGATTCGTTCATTCTTGAAGAAGAACATGATTGAATCAATTGGATTGCAAGGGGAAATCACGAGTGAATTGAATGTAAACCTTCTGTGTTCTTAGTTGTTTTCTGGGTTGAACTCTGTTTTAGTTCAGATTTGGTTTTTGAAGAAGAACATGATTGAATCAATTGGATTACAAGGGGAAATCACGAGTGAATTGAATGTAAACCTTCTGTGTTCTTAGTTGTTTTCTGGGTTGAACTCTTTTTTAGTTCAGATTTGGTTGTGATACTTTTGATTTTTGCTCCTTTATTTTATGTATTAAACATTGGGTGTGAGTTTTAGATTAAGGAAGCACTTGTACTTTAATTTTCGAGAAATTTTTGGGTCATGGGTTTACTGTCTAGCAAGTATATTTTCAAGTTAATGAAGTTTTGATCATTGCTTTCTCCAACTTTGGCCTTCAATTATCACTCTTTTATGTTACAACAAGCATTTGTCATTCTTTAAGTTATGTTTTAGACTAAGTGCAAAATTTAATCTTTTCATCATGAAAATTATTTCTAAATTTTTCTTAGAAGCTTTTAAGTTAGTTATGAGCTAAAACTTCTTAGGGGTTTAAGGATGTGAATTTCCTAAAGAGTATGTTGAGCTTAAATTGTGAGGAACAACCGAGCCTACATTTTAATTGTTTGCTTGTGTTGAATTGAATGTTATATGATCTTAGATTGATCAACTAGGGTAACAAACTAAGCTTGGATCTAATACCGACAGGGTTAGTGAAAAGAAAATGTTGCACAAGCAATGGAGACAAGAGCTTAGACATAAACCAATCTTTACCTTAGACATAGGGCAAAAGACTCCAAAATCGAGTAAAATTATATGGGCCAATTGATCTAAGTTAGAGGGACTATAGACATATAAGTCACTCACTTAGTCTCCTAAGAACCTAATTATAAGGTGAATAGGAGTAGCAATTTTGGTTTACAATTGCGAGTAGGGTAGGTTGATATTGCAATTTTGGTTTGGCAATTTATCGCTTAGGGCAATGAACATTCTTGAGCCCCGTTACTTTTCATTGAACATATTTCCTTGTACCTTTTGTTTCTTGCTATTTAGCATTTCTTGCGATTTTGATTTTGTAATTTTGACTTTACAATCTGTTTTTGCTTTTTGCTTTTTATTTTCATTGTTGTTTCACACCAACGAAAATTTGATTTTGCAATTTATTTACCAAGTTGTAGTTTTGAATACATTTTTGCTTTTGCAATCTCTTTGTTACATCGTTCTCTTGGGAGATGATATCTAGGGATATTCCCTTTACTACTTGTATCGGCAGTGTGCACTTACATTGGGGCTGAACGTATTTCTTAACTTTTGACCCAGAGTTTCACTCGATCAGCTATACACTCGTGGTAGGCTTCATAGATAGGATTCCTCTATCCCCACAACATGTTTGTTATGTTTGGGCATGACCGAGTTTCGTGATCACCTGTTCTTTGAATGTACCTTCAGTAGGGCTATATGGAGAAGTGTTCTATGTTAAGGTTGATCCTTTCATCATATCTCTTATTGGTCTACATAATTGAATTGGATTTACTATGTTAGTAGGGTGTGCACCATAGCTAGCGTGTTTGGAGGTTAGCCTAGTGTGCGGTCATTTATCATATTTATAATTTAATATCAATTGATATGATTTGTGATTTATTTTTGAAGGCCAACAAACATAAGAAAAATGTCAAATTGAGTATGACTTAGTACATGTGTATATAGCTTTTTTTCCCCTTTTGTGGTTCAACAAATATGAGGTGCAAATTCAAACTTTTGAAGAAAGGATATCTTAACTATTGAACTATGCTCATATTGACATATGGTTGAATAGTCAAACACGAGTACTTTTTTATTATGGGTTAAAGGTTTGAGTTCAACTCCTCACTCCCTCTCTTGTGACGTAATATTAAAAAAATATATATGATAAAGGTAATATACGATAATCATTATTACAAATTTTAATTTTTTAAAATAGTATTTTTAAACGAAATAGTTTGAATATTGATTAATAATTTATTTTTAGAACTCTTAGAAGTTCTTTTCTTAAAGGAATTTAAATATTCTTTTAACTATGAGCCCATGCCCAACCATCTAATACAATTCAAACCAACGATCTAATACAATTCGAAGATTAATTTTAGGTTAAATTATAAATTTAGTCATTGAACTTTCATGTTGCGTCTATTCGATCTTTGAACTTTAAAAATGTCTAATAAGTTCATGAACTTTCAAATTTGTGTCCATTTAGTCCTTGAACTTTAAAAAGTGTCTAATAAATCCTTAAACTTTCAATTTTGTATCTAATAGGTTCTTAAAGTTTCAATTTTGTTCTAATAGGTCATTGACCTATTCAATATTTTTTAAAATTTATGGATCTACTATACACAAAATTTAAAATTTAAGGTCCTATTAGACGTAAAATTAAACTTTATATCTAGTAGATTAGTTAATTTAAAAAAAAATTAAATACGTCAGAAATCTATTAGGCACAAAATTGAAAGCTCAGGGACTTATTAGACATTTTTAAAGTTCATGACTTAATTAGATACTTTTTAAAGTTTATAGATTCAATAGATACAAATATGGACTAAACTCGTAATTTATCATTTTAATTAAAATTAGCTCTTATTGTTCATTTCAAACCCAATCCATTTGTTGAACTACTAACCAGAGGCACCAACGCGGGAATGATCGGGCCTTTTCCTCAAGTTGAGCTTCAAACATCTTTGAACTCCGATCCTAATTGGGCTTAAATCTGGACCCGCCCATCTTTTTGAGCCCAACTTCACTAGTGAAATCGAAGCCATATGCTCAAGTAAATCACTCTAGCAAAAGAAAGGGAAATTGTACCTACAAAAAAAAGGGAATGAAAATGGCTAAAAAGATCCAATAGTTGAAATTATGACTGTCATGATTTTAGAATAAAAGTATGAATAGTTTTCGTTCTATTTATACATCTGGAATAAACTCGTATTTACAGTCAACCTCACCAACTGCAAATAGATTTATTTTCTAAAGAAAACAGCTTTACGGCATTCTCTTACCATCTCTCACTATATCTAACTTACCCACTTGATTTATGCATTTTTAAATTCTCCCTTATTTTTTTAATTTCTCCATTTTCAAACACTTCATCTAAATCCTACATATCATTCTCCCTTATTTTTTTAATTTCTCCATTTTCAAACACTTCATCTAAATCCTACATATCAATCTCCTTTATTTATTTTATTTTTTTTAATAACAAAATCATCTCCCAAAATTTTTTGTTGCAACATCAATATAACATTTTTCGTCTTTCTTTAATTTTCTGAATGAAAACCATTTTTTGAGTAAATGGAAGGAAAAGAAACGCAGAGAGGAAGTTGCGAGAATGAAGAAATCAAACACATTCGATTTTTGGAAGTTGAAACGACGGTAGATAGAAAGAAATACATCGAGAATACGATTGGTCGACGACCTCTGCTACCCGTTTCTATCGCTGGAGTCTGAGGGGAGACGAAATGGGGCATCGAAGGCTGAGAGGAGATGAAACGAAGTTGAAGATTGAAGGATATCGAACGAATAGAAGGGTTTTAAATGAAATGGGTTGTTTGGGAAGATGGAGAGTTTCAGATAGCGTGGGTTAATTGCTTGGGAAGATGGAGGGTTTTCAATTGATTCATTAAATGGTGGTAGGTAATTATACTCTTGATTGGACTTTTTTTTTTATCGGTGAATGCAATAGGTGGTTAATTAGTGTTTTTTTTTAAATCTTTCAATGAGTTCATTTTTATTGGCAAGTTAGTGTTGCTCATTTTCGTGCTCAACAGGCAAATGTATATATTCCAAGATATTCATATTTAAACCTACCGTCATGTAACCATAGGTCTAATTAGAATTATACACACAATAGAAACTATCAAGGGCATTGTTTTTATCAGTGTGTTCATATGTAATTATCATTATTGATCCCAAAAATTGTTTTATAAGTCTTTGGGCACATTTTAGTCGTTGAATGTCACAAATTATCATTTTTCGTGTTCATGCTTATATTTAAACCTACCATCATGTAATCATAGGTCTATTTACAATTATATATGCACAATAAAAGTTATCCAATGCATCATTTTTATTAGTGTGTTCATTTGTAATTGTCAATTATTGATCCTAAAAATTGTTTTCATTAGTCTCTGTACACATTTCAGTTGTTGAATCTGCAATGCCATCATCCAAAAAGAATTATAGAATGAAATTGTAATTTATGCTTACATAATTCATTGTTTTGATCACTGCACTTATCGCTTTGTGTAATTTATGCAATTTGTAGTCTTTTGATACGTAATATTAAGAATTTATAGTTTTTTTTTGAAAACCATGTTTGTCTAAGGATTTAGCTTTTATTCAAAGTTGTCACATTTTGTTGGAAGCAAATTGTATCTCTCTCCTCCTTATAATATTGCATTGTTTTAGGCTTTTATTTAGTTTTTTTAAAAACTTGCCCCTAAAGAGACATTATTCGAGGAGGTCGCTGCGATGAGGCTGGCAATTTTGTATTGTTGGATGTATGAGAGGAAAATTGAAAAAGTACCTCGATTTTATATCCAGTGGTTATTAGGAGGCAGGCAAATTTTAAAATTTACATACGACAGTTTTAAAGAAACAACCACATTGTGGTAGCCTTTGAATAATTTGTCCTAGCTAAAAGGGTATTCACTATTTTTTTTAGTAGAACAAATGTGAAATGAGGATTTGAACCTCCAATCTCAAGAGAGAAAGTAAATTTCTTAACTATTGAGCTATGCTTATGTTGTCAAGTTTTATTTATTAATAACCATAGTAATTATTAATTTGACATCAATAGGAGATAAATGAGTCAACATGAGCATAACTTAACTAGTTAAGACATATATCTTTGGTCAAAAGGTTAGACGCTCAAATCCCCACCCCCACATGTTGAACTGAAAAAAATGAGACAAGGAAAAAAGTAATAACTATATGTTTAAACACAAACAACTAGTCAATGTAAGCCTAGATCAATTAGTTAAGATATTATAATTTCGACCAAAAGATTAGAGGTTTGAATTTCCAACTCCAAATAT
Organism: Trichosanthes truncata; assembly: GCA_033996785.1. Classification (NCBI taxonomy): domain Eukaryota; kingdom Viridiplantae; phylum Streptophyta; class Magnoliopsida; order Cucurbitales; family Cucurbitaceae; genus Trichosanthes; species Trichosanthes truncata. Next base: position 57,867,081 of record JAWPNB010000003.1, read on the forward strand.
TGTTGAACTAAAGAAAAACGTAGGCAACTAAGGTTAAATTGAGAATTATTGTCACATGGTTTTAAAGCATAGTTTATTAATAAAAACTGTGCATAACCAAATGGAATATCAGCTTCACTCAAGAAAAAGCTCAAAAATTGATAGATGGGGTGGCTGAAAGTTAGGGAAAACTATTGTAGCTACTCGCCTATTTTTCTGCTGCAGACCACTCGTTTCATTTCCCCTTTTTCTTTAACAAATGAATTTCAGATTCTTTGAAAATTTCTAGATCCAAAGTAGACTCATAGAGTTTCACAATGGATACTAAATTGAGGGTATTTGAATTCAGGACCACCTAGATTAATCAAAACAAATTGACACAGTGCAGTCACGATATCTGCTACAATGGTCTGTAAACAAGTCTGATTCCTCACCACTTTTACTTGATCAAATGAATACCCAAAGTTTTGAAACTTTTCACATCAAAAGTAGACTTCAAGAGCTTATTTTAGATACAAGTTTGAGGTCATTTGAATCTCGAAGCATAAAGTTATAAGCAATAAAATTAGTAGTAGAAAAAATTACAATTCTGTAAAAAAATTTCTTTTCTTTCTTTCTCTCTCTTTATTATTTTTTTTTTTTTGTCTTTTTTTTTGTTTCTTTTCTTTTCTTTTCTTTTTTAACAACAACAAACTTGAGCAAAGACAAGATGCAAAAAAGCAAGTAACATAGAAGTTTCAACAATCACCTTTGGGTTACAAGCAATTGTTGGAGATTGAAAGAAACAAGATGGAAAACAAGTAAAGATAGATGGATAGATGTGGATACATTCGATCTTGAGCCTAAGCTCTAATACCAAATGATACGAAATCAAAGGCATCGAGAAAGCTCTAATACCAAATGATGTACTTAACCCTACCACATGTGGCTTAGGCAACCTTTGTAAGAACAAGCACCTTATAAATACACACAGTATCACCTAGTATATAAACAAAGAATCACTCAAGGGGAAGAAGAAAAGACTAACCTTGATGGTCAAGCCTTTGGAAAAGGAAACTCATTCTCAATCCAAAGTCGAAACCCTCCACAAGTTTGAGGACCAATCAAGCTTGAAGGTTTTTAGGGCAAGCAAGATCTAATGCAAGAAAATGCACAAAAACATGCTCTCACTGTTTGGAGCAAAGAAATAAGACTCAATGGCTCTTTGATTCATCTATGGAAACCCTCTCCTCTCAAATGTACAAGTATGACTTTTAAATAACCAAATTAATTATCATGACCTTTCAACATGGGCCTTGGACTTGCAAATATTTTACAATTAAAGTCTAAAAGAAGTTCTAATAAGAATTACATGAAAACACAACTTTAAGGATCAAACCCTAAATAATCCTTAAATTGATGCTCTCGGGTTTGGTGTTGCTTTGAAGCTTTTTTCTCCACTCATTCTCCTTCCTCATGAAGCTTGATACTCTAAATATTGAGGTGGAGATCCCCTTCTTCATAAGTTGGCCCTCGTGGTATGATGTGACTTGCTTGAAGCATATTACTTCTAATCTACAGGAAAAAAGTAAATGCTTAAATTGTTGAGTTAGGTTTATATTGGTTTAAAATATTTAATCTTTTAAAAAATAACTATTTTGATCTTTACTGTTATTTTTCATTTAACAAATGAGTAGCATGACTTTGAGTTCGTGTATTAACATTGTGATGTAGGCATGTATTGATGTCATATCATGGTTAAGACAAGATACGAGGGATTCAAACTTTTGACCTATGTGGAGATTTGAACCATGAACTTGGTTAATGACACATACTTTAATCAGTTAAGCTATGCTCAAGTTAGCTTTTTGACACATCTTTAAGCAAAGTTGTAATTTTGGTCCATATGCTTTTAAAAGTTTAATTGAATCCGTATGGTTTGAGTTTAATTTCAATTTAGTCTCTATAGACGTAATGTTTCAATTTGATCATTATACTTTGGTTAAGCCTCCCAAACTACACTTTAAATTTTATCCACCCAAAAAATCAACATATTTCCTTCTATTTTATACCCAACCTTTTTTTAGTTCAACAATATTTGGAAGTGGAGAAATTTGATCCTCTGACCTCTTGATTGAGGGTACATTAGAGATGTCCACGGGGCGGGGCGAGGACGGGGATGGCTTCTCCGTCCCCGTCCCCACCCCCTATTTGAATCCCCATCCCTGCGAAATTCCCTGTTAAATTTCTGCGGGGATCGGGTTCTCCGCAGGGAATTATTCCCCGTTTAGTTTTTTTTTTCTTTTTTAAGAATCAAATAATTCTTTTGATAAATTTTCAAATAGTTAACTTCTATGGACAATATCCATTAATTTTCAATTACATTGTTAATTATTCACCAAAAATCGTAATTTAAATAGTTAATTTTCTATTAAAAAAATATATATTTAAAGATAAAATTCTTGAACCTCCTAATAAAAACAAAACAAAATTACATATCAAGTTATCTAATTAATCCATACATATTATTAAAACGTTTAACTATATAATTCAAAAATATCCAATTATCTAAATCATTAACAATAAAATTTTAAATCACACACACACACACACACACACACACACACACACAAAATAAAAAAAAATTAAAAATTAAACGGGGCGGGGAACGGGAGACGGGGATGGGGAATACATTCCCCGTCTTCGTCCCTATCCCCGTTTAGCTCGTGGGTAATTTTTTCCCCCACTCCCTCCCCCATTTCCCGCCTAAACGGGGCGGGGAACGGGAGACGGGGATGGGGAATACATTCCCCGTCCTCGTCCCTATCCCCGTTTAGCTCGTGGGGAATTTTTTCCCCCACTCCCTCCCCCATTTCCCGCCTAAACGTGGATTCCCCGCCTCGTTAAGGCGGGTCCCCGTGGGGCCCCGTCCCCGCAGAGAAAATGAACATCTCTAGGGTACATACCAATTACCACTGAGCTATGCTCACTCTGGCATTTTATACCCAACCTTAAACCCTAATATAATCAACTAACACACCTTATCCTAACAAAAAATATTAGCTAATTGCCACTTAAAAAAAATTAATACATTAGTTAGTATGGTAAAAACATAGTATTAAATTTTCATCACATGTCAATATTTTCACATGTTCATGGATTTGACATCGATATAAGGGATAAATTGATATTCCCATTATACGGTACAAAATCGATGAAATAATTAAAAAAATAACAACAAAATATAACCTAATGTGAATATAATATAATAACAAGTATTATAAATCATTTAAAATATTTATTTATTAATTTAAAAAAATATTTTTTAATTTCTTTTTATCAGTATTTTTATAAAATTAAGCTCATCGACATTATAAACCTTAGACAAAAAGAAATATTTTTGTCGTTATCGACATTATAAATGTTGTGTAAAAAGAAATTAAAATGGACAGTAATTGAGATATATTTCTTATCTTTATCTAGAGTCCGAGGTTTAAATCCTCGTTAAAACATAAGCTCGGCTCATTGCCCTCGCCACTTTTCTTTCTTCACTCCCTCCCTGCTGCAACCTCACACGGCTACGCCAGCCCCCGTCTTCCGCCGCAGCCTCTCCATCTCTCAGTCGCTCGTCGTTAAGGTCTGGCCGGATCACATCTTTTTTCTTTTCTTTCTTCTTTTTGGTTTCTTCGCTTCAATCAACTTCAAAATAGGGTAAATTTCGAATTAGGTCAATTTTAATTTGAAATCCTAAATCCAACCTATCTTGGACGGAATTTTTTTAAATCAGACTAATTTTCAATAAATTCAGACCAAACACCTTCCAAATTTGGAGTAAACAAACAGACGCTTAGTGTTCTGTTCCGTTCAGACTTCGATTGAGCCTACTAGGGCTTTGTTCGTTTAGATCACGATTGCCTGGTTAGTCTAATTGAGTGTATATCGATCTGAGTTTTGATTTTCGTTAAAGAAAAAATGATTCGAAGTTGACAAAGAGTAAATTCTTGGTAGGAGTTATTGTTTGTGTTGTGGAGGTACTAGGGGAGTTTTTAGACAGATTAGGGTTTTGTCCTGAAGCAGTACCATCGTTTGGAACGATGAATTTCTACCTTTTACTAAAGGGGTTCTTTTGGATGCATTATTTATTAACCTTATTCCTTTTGTAGATGGGTAGCGGGAAACAGAAGGATGATGGAGATGATAAGACGAAAGGCGGAAAATCCAATATTTGCCATGAGTGTGGCGCTGATTTCAGAAAGCCTGCTTACTTGAAGCAACATATGCAAAGCCATTCGCTTGAGGTATTTTAAGATATTTCCTCTAAGTTTCTTTTACTTAGTTATTTATGCTTCTTTGGTATGAATTGTCATATTAGTACAAAAAAACATGTTTTAATTCTTGTCTACATAATTAGTTGCATGCTAATGGATTCACTCAATATATTTATCCATCCAATATGTTCAAGGTTGATGTACTTCAAGTGCAATATATGATATATGAGATAAATGGTTATGTGGAATATACAAAATCATATGTAGGTGGACAGTTGATTTGGTTGTTGGTTATCTAGATGCTTGCTTTTGGTTCTATGCCTTTACAGTTCTCATAAATGAGCTGAAATCTGTGCTTTATTGTTTGCATGGCAGTCTCAGTACATTCTTAGGTTGTGTTCCCAGTAGCAAAAATTTCCTTTCATATTAGCAGTCAATTTTCAGTGTTTGCTCTTCGATTATAGCCATCAATTTTACACGTTATGTCAGTTATCAATTATTATGATTATAGGTTTTTACTGAATTCCTTCCTGTCAGTTCAATTTTTTTTTTGCTTGCATTGAGGGTGATTAGTTTTGCAGGAACAAAACCTTAAATATATTGAAATAATGTGAAGGATCCTGGATATCTCAGCGTGAAGCATTGGATCCCACAATAAGAACTCCAAAATTGCACGAGGCTGTATTTCCTTGCATTGGATCAGTATCAGGTTGGGAGACCTCCTGAGAAGCTCCATCAAGTGGGCCTCGGTCACGCTACAGTAATTTGAGGTTTGAAGTTTAGTAACTGAGAATGTTGGGAAGAGGCTTTTTAGTTAATAAACTCAAAGTTGACCAATTTTATTGCATTATTTTAATGCAGAGGCTATATATTTGTTCAGTAGATGGTTGTCAAGCCAGCTATAGAAGAAAGGATCATTTGACCCGCCACCTTCTCCAACATCAAGGACTAATATTCAAGTGTCCAATTGAGAGTTGTAGCCGTGAATTTGCATATCTATCCAGTGTGAATAGACACTTGAAAGAATTCCATGAAGATGATGCTTCTCCTGCAGTTGAATGTCAGAAACAGTTTGTTTGCCCTGAAGATGGATGTGGAAAGGTGTTCAGATATGCATCTCGACTGCAAAAGCATGAAGATTCCCATGGTGAGTTCCGATCTTTTTTATATGCTCTAAATTTTGACTGTTTGATTTAAGATATTCATGTATTACTTTCAAAATTTACTACACTGTAGTTAAGCTGGACTCAATAGAGGCATATTGTGCTGAACCGGGTTGCACGAAAACATTCACCAACAAGCAATGCCTTAGGGCTCATATACAGTCCTGCCACAAATACATAAACTGTGAGATTTGTGGGAAAAGAAAATTGAGAAAGAACATCAAACAACATCTACGACAAAAGCATGAGAGTGAAGGTCCACAAAAGGAAATTCCATGCACTCATGAGAGCTGTAGTAAGGTTTTTTCAACAGTAAGTAGCACAGACTCTGTAAATGCCTTTATGGGTGAAACTATTTTTAGCTTAGGCTCCGGTTAACCACGATTTCGTTTTTAGTTTTTTGTGTTTGAAATTTATGATTGTTTCCTCACAATTTCTTTACTATAGTTTTCACATTTCTTAAATAAACATTTGAATTCATAGTCAAATTCAAAAAACAAAACAAGTTTTTAAAAACTATTTTTTCTGAGTTTTCAAAATTCAGCTTGATTTTTGAAAACATTTTTTAGAAGCTAGATAACAAAACAAAGAAACTCATAGGTGGAAGCAGTGTCTATTATCTTAATTTTCAAAAACTAAAAACCAAATGGTTGTCCGGGCTTTGCTATAGGGATTCCCAATGAATGTCATTGTTATTAGAGTGGATGGGATCTTTGATATGTGACCTTGTTAATAATGTCCCAGATTTCAAATCTCCGCCAGCACGTGAAGGTTAAGCACCTGGGTCAGAAACCTTTTGCATGTGGCTTTTCTGGTTGTGGCATGAGATTTGGCTACAAGCATGTGAGGGACAATCACGAGAAAAGTGGCCACCATGTTTACACTAATGTAAGTTCCTATTTAGAAAGCTTTTATGTATTTTTGTACTTTTGACCTTTAGAGAGATTATTTAAGGGGCTTGTTACTTTGGAATCAGGGGGATTTTGAAGTTACTGATGAACAATTCCGCTCAAAGCCAAGGGGAGGGCGAAAAAGAAAGTGTCCAACCGTTGAAATGCTTGTACGGAAGAGGGTTACCCTCCAAGCATGTGATTTCATGATGGATGAGTTGTAGGCCGTCCCTATTAGAAAGAAGCCATCCCCCTTTGTTAATAATCCATGTTCATTAAAAGTGTTTGGTGGCTAATGAATGTATAGAATCTGTATGTATTATACCCCCAACAGAGAAATACAGTAGTGATGGATAATTAGATATGGTATGACTGTTTTCTTGTGCTCATTGGCAGTAAAATCAGCAAGTTTTAGGTAACGTTTTTGCTTCTCGTTTTCAGTCGAGAAATAGAAGCATTTGGTAAAAATTTAGAAAACAAGAAGTATCTAATATTTAATAAAATATGTTTCTATGGTGATTATTATTATTATTATTATTATTTTTGAGTGTCGGAGTCGATTTGTTGGCACCTTGACTACTCTCATGGAATATTTGGTTCTCAAAGTAACTCATAGAATATTAAATCTTAAGTAGGTAGACTCTAACTTAAATTCATTTTTTTCAAGTCCTATATTATTTATATGGCCTTTTATTATTTAGGCTAAATTATAGAAAATACTCCTAAACTTTGTACTTTGTTTCAACAATACTCTTGAACTTTCAAAAGTTTCATTAATACCCTTAAACTTTCAAAAAAAGTTTTTAAATACCCTTACCGTTAGTTTTGGATGGAAATCGTTAGTACTTTGTTTCAAAAATACTTCTAAACTTTATACTTTGTTTCAAAAATATCCCTAAACTTTCAAAAGTTCATTAATACCTTTAAACTTTAAAAAAAAAAATCAAAAAATACTCTTACAGTTAATATATGGACAGAAATTGTTAGTACCTCATTTTAAAAATACATTTGAACTTTCACATTAATACCCTTAACCTTAAAAAAAAAAAGATTAAAAAATGCTCTTATCATTAGTATATATGGACGAAAATCATTTATCTACACTTGATTACCTCCCTCTTATTTTCTCTTGATTTGCTTCAATCTATGACCTAACATTTCTCTATTTTTCCTATTTTTTTCCTTTAGTTTTCAATATCCTCTTACTCTTTTCTTCCATTTTTCAATCTCTAAAATCTCCTTCATTTCTCCTATATTCTTAAATATTAGAACTTTAAATAAACCGGAATAATTCTCTCTTATTTCTAAGCATACCCAAACATAAATATAAGAAATTTCAACACCCAAATAGTTAATGTCTTTGAAGTTATTTTGAGTTGGAAAATAACCAATTTGAAAACACCTCATATAGATACCTTTATTTTTTTTTCATATAGATACTCTCATTTTTTCTCCATTTGTCCAATTTTTAATCATGAGGAACTTTCTTAACTAACTACAACAAATAGACTAATTTAAACTGCAAAAATGATTAATAAAATCTTTATCCGCTTTAAATTTGATAATGCATATGTTTTCTTTCTTTTCCCTCCTCCTAGATGTCCTCAAAATTATGACTCAAATTCTCAACATATCTCTCTTTTTGTGTATTAAACCCAAACATACTAACTCAAATTACTAACGTACAACATTGTTAAAGCATTTAAGTCCTATGGTCCCTTGGTGGTTCCATTATTCTCCTTTCTTCTTGCTTTAGTCTATATACCTTGATTGAAGGGGTTAGTTTTAGAGATTGAAAAATGGAAGAAGAGAGTAAAGATGTGATAAGAAAATAAATGACCAAGGAGACCATGAGAGAAGTCTACACGAAGAATACCAGCTCAATCAAGCTCAAATGAAGCTCATATTCATAGTCAAGGGAGGTCAACACCAAATTCAATTCAATCATGAGGCAATCATTATGCCACAAAGTCTAATCATTGGAGTTGAAAGATACCAAGAAGACTTTAATGCTTACTTCCAAGCTAAGGTGTCCACATTATGAAGAGTTGTATCATTTCAAGCTTGAAGAGACACCTATTCAACCAAGATGCATAATGAATCTAAAAATTCAGATTCATTCACATCTTTAATACATCATGTACCTATTTAATTCATGTATTACATTTAATATGGTTCATGTATGGATTTCAAGGGTTGGGGGCTGAATTTAGACTACATAGGTGAATGGTTGTGTCCTTTCATGGTGTCTATTCATTTAGTATAAATAGGGTTGTCATTTCGTCATTTGATAAGAAGTTGAAGTTGAATGAAATCTCATATTTGAGTTTAGTATCTCTCAAGCTTTATGCTTTCTTTGTATTCTTGTGTTTAGAATGCATGTTTAGAACTTTCAATCTAGTCTGATCTATTAGATTGTGGAGAGTTCAAAATCTAGAAGATAGGAACAAGTTCTCATTTCTTCTTGATCATCGATCACCTTTTCCAAGTAAAAATTTGTTGAACTTTCTTGGGGTTGTTTATCATCTTGTTAATGAGGTTTTCTTATTATTGTTGTGGGGGTTCACCTTGAATAAGGGGAGTTCTCAAGCGTAATTGAGATAGTTCCTTTATCAAGAGGGTATTGAAAAAAAAAAGGAAAAATAGAGAAGTGTTAGGTCATAGATTGAAGCAAATCAAGAGAGAGAAGATATGGAAGAGGGAGGTAATAGGGTGTAGATAAATGTTTTTCGTTCATATACTAACGGTAAGGGCATTTTTTAACCTTTTTTTTTTTAATGTTAAGGGTATTAATACAACTTTTAAAAGTTTTGAGGTATTTTAAAACGAGGTACTAACAATTTCTATTCATATACTAACAGTAAGGATATTTTTGAACTTTTTTTGAAAGTTTAAGGGCATTAATGAAACTTTTGAAAGTTTAGAGGTATTTTTGAAATAAAGTACAAAGTTCAGAGGTATTTTTGAAACAAAGTACTAACGGTTTCCATCCAAAACTAACGGTAAGGGTAGTTTTGAACTTTTTTGAAAGTATAAGGGTATTAATGAAACTTTTGAAAGTTCAGGAGTATTTTTGAAATAAAGTACAAAGTTCATGAGTATTTTTGAAACAAAGTACAAAGTTTAAAGATATTTTTTTATAATTTAGCCTATTATTTATATGGCTTTTTATGGTGGATGTTACTGGTTATGGTATTTGTTTTATTTTACCCCTAATTCAATTTTGAATGACTTGTAAATAAATTTAAAAAGCAAATATAATATTTGACATCTTGCAAACTATTTTCAATTTTAAAAACTAAATATAATATTTGATTTTGTACAAACATTTTTTTCATAGTTTCTTTCATCATAGACGGCCCTGCAAGTTGTTTGCATGTCTTCAATTGATTTTCTAGAGCACTCATTAATTGTAATGTAGACCAATTTTAGATTGGATTTAAAAGCGAACTGTAGACTTCTTTGTTTTCAAAATTTTTGTTCTAGATTTTTTTTTCCTTTTATATTGATTTACTTTCCTCATTATTATACATTTCTAGATCATCCATTCGTCACATGATAGTTTCTTTTCCACTTTTAGCTAGCTAAGTAACATGTTTTCCTTGATATATATACTCTGTAATTTCTGTTTAAATATTAATGTGAAATATAAAAACTCATATAAATAGGTTATTTTAACAAATTTTTATTCATTATTAAGCATACAAAGTATTTAATTCAACATTAATAAAAGACAGGAAAAAAGAGCAATAATTATATATTTGAACACAGGAAACTAAGCTGAATTGGGAATTAAGATGACATGATATTTAAGCATAATTTATATAGATTAAGATGGATAATCTCATTTGGACTTGAATGGGATGGCCCTTATCACCGTCTGATGGTACAGAGCCGCAAGTGCTGCCCCGATCAACGGCCCTGCCCAGAACACCCACTGCCCCACACAAAATTAAACTCAGTAACAATTAACAAACAAACTGAAGATTATAATAATAATGTTTCATTTTAAATTTCATTATGGTCTAAAATTCTTTTATTTCTTTTTTATAAACTTCCAAAGTATCATTTTAAATTTCTAAACTTTTTAAAAGGTTTATTAATTAGTATATGAACTTAGTTTTCAATAGGATGAGGATGTTGAGTTTTCTTTTAATTTTTTTAATACCTGAACTTTTAAAAAGTATGATTATTGTTATTTTGCTTTTAACAAATAGATAGTATGAGTTTAAATATATATATTAACATTGTGATGTAGGCATATTAGAATCACTACTACATGGATTGGTTAAGACAAGAAAAGTACTAAATGGATGTCTTTAATGGCAAAATCACACCAATGACTAAATAATTATTTTGTTAAATTAAAAAACTATAACAAACATGTTGAAAGTTGCTTAAGGTACAATATAATAATTATTGTTTTTTAGTTCAATAACATGTGAGTGAAGGTGAGGTCAAACTTATGATCTCTTAGTCGAAGACAATATGCCTTAACCAATTAATAAGTAATGCTCAAGTTGGCATGTACAAAATTAGTTAAAGAAGTAACATTACAAATTTAGTTTATATAGTTTGGACAAAGTTTTAATTTGATCCTTATGATTTTAAAAGTTTCAATTTAATCCATATGGTTTGATTCTTAGCTTTAATTTGGTTCCTTTAATTTTAAATGTTTTAATTGGATCTCTATAGTTGGGTCAAACCTCACAAATTATCTTTTGTCTACTCCGAAAAACTCATATATTTCCTACTAGCTATGTTCTACTCAACCTCAAACCTTAATATAGTCAACCCATATAGGTAGTCAAATAGAAAACATCATCTCGTCACAGGTAAAAATAAATAAATAAATAAATGTATTACCAATAATGCAGAGAAAAATTATGACGTTTGACCAGAGCATTGTAGCAAAAATTGAAACTTTTAAAATAGATAAGAGGGGGATTGGCATGCTCACATGGTCATGCCAGGCTTGGTGGCGGTTGTAGACGAGGGCGGCGCCGAGGCTTCTGGCCGGATTAATGCCGGTTCCGGTGATCGGAATGGTGGCCAAATGCACCAAAAACACCGAAAACCCAACCGGCAAAGGAGCCAACATCTACAAAACAAACCACAAATATTGCCACAGAATTAAAATAATCATTAAAATTGTATATGGTTTTGATGATTAATATGGAAGGTAATTAAGGTTACAGGAACATGGGAATCTCGGGCGTTTCGCTTTGCATCGGTGGCGGAAAAGACAGTGTAAACAAGCAGAAAAGTGCCCATGATTTCAGCTCCGAGGCCATCTGTTTTTGAATAGCCTGCACTGACGGTGTTGGCTCCGCCACCGACCCTTTCGAATTGTCCCTTTTCGAAGCCTTTCACCACGGCGGCGCCGCAGATGGCGCCTACGCACTGCATTATTATGTAAAAGATTGCCCTTGTTAGCGACAGCTTCCTCGCCAGTAACAGCCCGAATGTCACGGCTGGGTTTATGTGACCACCTGCCACATGGGAAACAGTGAAAAATGAAGTCGAGGAAAGGAGTCTTAAGGTTTTGAACGTTAATTTATTTCTTGTTGATTCAAATTTGTAATGAGTTCAGTCTCTTTCATTGAACTATAGTAAGAATTTCTTTATCAATAAATTGCTTCTCAATTTGGAATTAAGAAAGTTTGAAAAATGATTTCAAATTCTTTTAACTCATTTGGAATATGAAATATTTATAATGATATTCACTAGAAAAGAAATGAAAATAAAAGGTTTGATAAGATAGTTTTTTAATTTAAATTTATTAATAAAAAGTTAAAATATGACAGGATTAAGTTGATAAATTATCAAAATATTCTATAAAATTTTGCAAAATTACAAGATTTGCTATCACTTACTAGTTAAAATCATTCAAAATCTTGAGAAACAAACCAACTAGGACCATATGTGATTTTTAAATTGTAGGACTAAATTGTTCCTTCAAAAAAAAAAAAATCAATACTTCAATTTGATAGATTTTTTTACAAATAATTAGATCATTATAAGTATTGAGACTGAACTATGTGTCCATCTAATTAATAGCTATAATCAAAATTTAAAGTTAAGCTTTCAGGTTAGTCTCTAAACTTTTGAACTGGCCAGCTTGAACTTCCTCAACTCTAGAGCACCTTAGGCCCCATTTGATAACCATTTAATTTTTGGTTTTTGGTTTTTGAAAATTAAGCTTGTTTTATCTCAATTTCTCTACAATAGTTTTCATCTCCCTTAAGGAAGTATTTGAATTCTTAGCCAAATTCTAAAAACAAAAACAAGTTTTTGAAAACTATTTTTTTTAGTTTTCAAAACATGGCTTGGTTTTTGAAAACATGGGCAAAAAGTATATGACAAAACAAGTAAAACCATAGGTGGGAGTAGTATTTATAGGCTTAATTTTTAAAAATTAAAAACCAAAAACCAAATGGTTATCAAACGGGGCCTTAAATTCTCACTCCTTACTCTAATAAGTTCTTAAACTTTAAAATTTTATCTAATAAATCTCTAAATTTTTAATGTTGTGTCTAATAAATTCTTAAATTTTAAAAGTGAGTGATAGTTACTTGAACTTTCAATTTTGTATCAAATTATCTCTAACTTTCCTAACAATTTTTAAAATCTATCAACTTATTAGACAAAAAATAAAAAATAAAAAATTCTTTTTAAAAAAAAAAAAAAAAAACCTTGGCCTTTAAATTTAGTGTGTAATAGATATGTGAATTTTAAAAAATATTTAATAGGTACCAATTAAACACAAAAATTGAAAGTTGATAGAGCTTTTAGACATTTTTTAAGTTTAGAAATTTGTTAAACAAAATACTGAAAGTTCAAAAGGTTAAGGAACAAAACTTGTAATTTAACCGATTTTAAACTAGGAGAGACAAAACATGTTTCTTTAAAGTAGTAACTATACGGTAGATGAAGAAACCAGTGAAAGAATGACCTGAAATACCAGCAGTGCAATAAACAAGAGCAAAGATCATGCCACCAAAGGCCCAAGCAATGCCTTGAACGCCAACACTCGAGCACTTATTCGGCGATTTGGCCACTCCCATCACTGTCAATACACTCACATAAAGGAATAAGAAAGTAGCCACAAACTCTGCAATTCCAGCCCTGTAAAACGACCATGATCTTAATTCCCCCGCCTCAAACAGCGGCGCCGGAGCCGGCTCCCGGTAGTCCTTCGCCGCATTTTGGCTCTGCGCCGCCGTCCCTATCGGCTGCCTCTCTTCGAACCTGTTGGCTCCCACTCTCACGTCTTCTTCTCTCCCCTCCATTTTTCACCTCAAAACAAAACCCCAAAATGTCTCTTTTTAAGGTTTTGTTTCCTTATTTGTTAACTCTTTTCTATGCAAAATTAAAAATATAGGTATAGTGGAGATGGGGATTATAAAAAAGGGTTCTTCTTCTCTATGGGGATGAGTGAGTTTGACGGTGGTGACTGGTGGTGGTGGGACACGACTTTGCGTAGCTTTGATGCAAAGCTTGGTGGGGTCTTTTTCTTTTTATTCGATGGCTGCTTTTTTTTTTTTTTTTCAACGTTTGATTTGATAAATTATTCAATTAGGTCGTCACAATGTTGTTAGCAATGATGTGAGAGAGAAATTGTAAGTATAATTCACTTTTGTATTCAATGATTATTAGGGGCGGACATATTTTTGGATCGATATTATATTCGATGGTTATTAAAAGACAGCAACATTGAATAATTTGTCGTTTGATTTGGAGTACGAAGGTTTAAAAATATTTCAATTTATAATTTATATTTTGGGTTTATTTTCATTTTGATATTTATAGTTTTGAAAATTAAAATTGGATCTTTTTGATTTGGTTAAACCGTATGAATCATCCTATATTGTCTTTTATATAAATAAATAACATTGTTGATGCAGAAATCTGGCCCAGTAGACTAAGGTTGGGTCAGTGACTGAAATCCAATCTGAGGTACCTAGTGTCTTTGCACAATAAGATCTCGTATTAGTGCAGTGTTGTGCCCAACACAGGTTAGGTTGCATACCTTTAATGTGGGTGGTTCCCTATATTTATAGTGTTTAGGTCACGACATTAGTGTCAGGTTCGTACAATTAACCGACCATAATCTCGAGGGTAAGATTTTCGGCCTCGACTTGGGTGTCACAAGCTCGGCGAGCTTTTTTCCCCTTCGGTGTGAGTTGGCCTAGGGTCCTCAACTCGGCCTATGGCAGACCAAGATGGGCTTGCCCATAATGGGCTTATGGTAGGTGGGCTTGCAGGCCTTGGTCAGGTTTTCCCATAACAAACACAATTTGCAAAATAGCAAATATCAATTTATGGTCGTGTAGGTCAACCTAAGTACAGTTAAACTGGTTATTTCATATGTTCTTGATCGAGAGATTAGAGGTATGAATTCTCCCACCCCTATATGTTGTTAAACTCTAAAAAAAATCATGGTCACGTACCAATTTGAGCATGACTCAATTGGTAAGACATATATTTTCAACTTAAAAGTAAGAATTTTGAATCATGACTCTCCCATGTTGTTGAACTTAATTAGAAAAAAAAAAGTCACGTAAAAAGAGAGTTAATTTGATAACAACAAAGATTGACTTGTGAGGTTTGGATTATATCATAGGAACTACATTGAAGCAAAGTCCAACTCATGCTCAAAATTGAAACTTCTAAAATTATAGTGACCAAATTGAAGTGATGTCTAAACCGGAACGAAAATTTATAATTTGCAATTTAAACTTTTGTTTGGAGTCTGCATTAATTTTCACTCTTGATTTGACAATGCACTGCCGACCTGCCGGGGCTTTACCATTTTGCTACTTCAAGCTGCTTCTAAGTAATAATGCAACCAGCACTCAATTTCAACTTCAACAACATTGCACATTTAATCAAGAAAAATAAAAAGAAAGCGTAAAAGGGGTGTAATTCAATCAATTTTATAGTGCAAAGTAGGGATATTAATTTGTTTGTTTATTAAAACAGAGCTAGCTGAGCTGATGATATCATCGGAAAGAAAAAAATTGCTAATGGGGTGTATTTTTATCGTTTAAATCATTTGAAGAGCCATTAATATCGTCTCTTGTAAAATAAAATAATAGCTGCCAACTCTATTTATCTTCCTCATTAGTACACGTCGGATTAGTCGCATAGGTCAGTTCAGTAGCTGAGAGGTCCTGTACAGTAAGATCTTACACCGATGTGGTCTTGTACCCAACATGCTCCAATACTTAAATAGTACTTAGTAGTAGTGTCAAGTTGAGCTAAGGTTAGATTGCGTACCTTAGAGGTAGATCCCTATAGAATTCCTCCCTGCATGTGTGTGTCAGGCCCGTATGATGAGTCGGTCAAAATCACGAAAGGAGGAGATTACATGCCTCAGCTCAGTTGTCACCAGCTCGATAGGTCGTAATCCTTTCTACCTTCAATGATGTTGAGGGAGCTTTTTCCTCTTTTGGGATCTATGGGTCGATGCCATAACAGCAATAATTTATGTTCATTTCTAACAAAAGGTACGTAATGGAGTATTTTTCTTCGAATCCATAATTGTTGTTTTTTGGCCGTTGTTCTCTCTCACCATGCTTTAGTCATGTCCTTCAAATACAAGTTGCAACCCTCTCATTTTTATCTTTTATAAGAAAATTAAAATCTTATTAGCACCTAGAATGTTTATTTCATTTTGGTTTCTATATTTTTTTCCTAAAAAAGTAATCACTTTAAACTCCTTTGAACATCTATTTTAAAACTTTAACAATTTATTATATTAGTTCTTGCTATTATTTTTTCACATAATATCCATTCATACAACAAATACAAGTGTAGTCAATTTATGCAACTTAAATACATGTTAACATGTTAATTCATTAAAATTCACGACATCCATCATTTAAATCAAAATAATGATTAGGGCTAAAATAATTATATTTTAAATTTAAGAATCTATTAAATACTTTTTTTTTACAACATGTGGGATAGGAGATTCGAATGTCTGACCTCTTAATCGAGAGTATATATTTTATGCCAATTAAGTCATGCTCATATTGGTATCTATTAGATACTTTTGAGGGACATATCAGGACACAATTATAAAACTTTGTTACTTGTAATTTAACCATAAAAAGATGGAAGGAAAGGATCCAAAGAGAAACTGATGAGTGGCGTTTGGGCACGTGAGGAATTTTCTCCTTTACCGACACCGACGAAATTTTAGATCTAAAGAATGGTCTCCGATTCAGTGACTCAAAAGTCAAAACACCAACAAAAAGGTTAAACGCCCACCTTCTCCACACTCTCCTTTCTTCTCATTATTTAACTTTATTTCAAATAATAAAATTTGTAAAACTTCAAAACTTCTTTTTATTTTTTTAAGGAGAATAAAAATTCAACTTATACCAAGCTTTTGTTATCTACCCATGTTGACGTTATAATAATAGTTAAAATATCATTTTGATCGGTCCCTAATCCCTATACTTTAGACTCATTCCAATGAAGGAAAAAAAAACTCATTTTATTTTAATTCTTGTACTTTCAAATGTCCAAATTTAGTTTCGATACTCTCTATAAAGCTTAAAATTAATCTTCATTGTATGTTTGTTTAAAGCTAATTTTTATTGAATTTGGTAAAACAATAATAATAATTTCTATTGAAGGCAAGATTTGTGATGTTTTTAAAATTTAGAGTGAATAATAGAAACTTTTTTTTTTAAAAAAAAAAGTTATCAATAAACTAGCAATTGGGACTAAATTTAAGATTTCTTGAAAGTACTAAAACTAAATTTAGGTATTTAAAAGTACATGGATTAAAATTGAACCAACCTCAAAATATAGAGGGACCAAAATAATATTTTAACCTCATAATTATGTGTATATATATTTATATAAAAATAATATGGGGCATCACGACCTAACATACTAACATACTTTTCTTGGGCTGACTACACAAATGACCATTTTTTATTTCACGTTTTGAAAAATGGCCGAGCAATCTTAATTTTTTAAAAATGGCCAAATCATTATTCATAATTTTAATTAGTAATTATTAAATGACTAGACTACCCCTAACCACTTCCATGACTAAGATTTCCTAATTATCGGGTAATTAAATTAAATTTAAAATTAAAATCTAAATTTGAATAAATAAATTCGGTAATCTAAACAACGAAAGTTGTTAGGATTCAAAATTCAAACAGATCATCTACAATTCAAAATTCAAAATTCAAAAAGATTATCTACAATTCAAACAAAAATACAGAGCAATTAAAAATTGATTGCATAACAAAAAGATTAAAAAAATAGTTAAATAATATATTAACAAACCAATAAAATGACATGCAATATGAAATACTAAACTAAAAAATAAAAGTAACCCAAAAACAACGAAGATTAACATATTTACACATTTTTTAAAAATATAATCCGATATTTTGAGAAAATACAAGGTACAAATATAATAAAATATAAATAGATTCGGCTTCTTTATTCTAGAGTTTAAATTAGATAGTTTGTTACACCTAAACCTACCATTGTCATCTATCTCTTGAGTTGTGTATGTGCCTGAAATAAATATAGAGTAAAAATCAACTGAGCAAAATACATAATTCAAACAGATTATCTACAATTCAAATAAAAATACACAACAATTAAAAATTGATTGCATAACATAAAGATTAAAAAATTAGTTAAAATAATATATTAACAAACCAATAAAATGACATGCAATATGAAATACTAAACTAAAAAATAAAAGTAACCCAAAAATAACGAAGATTAACGTATTTATACATTTTTTTTAAAATTATAATCCGATATTTTGAGAAGATACAAGGTACAAATATAATAACATATAAATAGATTCGGTTTCTTTATTCTAGAGTTTAAATTAGATAGTTTGTTATACCTAAACCTACCATTGTCATCTATCTCTTGAGCTGTGTATGTGTCTGAAATAAATATAGAGTAAAAATCAACTGAACAAAGTACTTAATTCAAACAGATTATTTACGATTCAAACAAAAATACACAGCAATTAAAAATTGATTGCATAACAAAAAGATTAAAAAAATAGTTAAAATAATAGATTAACAAACCAATAAAATGACATGCAATATAAAATATTAACTAAAAAATAAAAGTAACCCAAAAATAACGAAGATTATCGTATTTACACATTTTTTTAAAATATAATCCGATATTTTGAGAAGATACAAGGTACAAATATAATAAAATATAAATAGATTCGGTTTCTTTATTCTAGAGTTTAAATTAGGTAGTTTGTTATACCTAAACCTACCATTGTCATCTATCTCTTGAGCTGTGTATGTGTCTGAAATAAATATAAGTAAAAATCAACGAAACAAAATACCTACAGAGAAATACACCGTACATAAAAAAAATAAAAAGTTCAAACACTACCACGAACTCATCTACCTTTTGAGCTGTGTATGTGTCTGAAATAAATATAGAGTACAAATCAACGAAACAAAATACCTACAGAGAAATACACTATAAATAAAAAATAAATAAAAAGTACGAACACTACCACGAACCTGGAATTTCATCAATAAGAGCAGCATAACATGCATGAATAATAAGCGAATAGAAGGCTGCATGTGGACCATGAATAGAATCCAAGGCAAGTTCGCGACCCCTATATGCCTTCCCCATCAATGGAACCAACAACCACCTTGTCCCCGACTAACACTATGCTCTTCATCTTCTTCAGCATCGCCTTCACCACGCATAGCAACCAACTCCAAGCCTCGAAGATTCCTACGAATCACCTTCTAAGCTTCCAAAAAGCTCCAAATCGTTGTTCGAACTATCAGAAAGTTGAGAAGTAAGTGACTGAACAATTACGTGCATGAAATTGGCTTGTGCAATAGCGACGGTGCCGATGGCTTGAGATTTGAGATTCGGAGAGAGAAGGGTTGTCTTGGAGAAAGAAATCCGAAAAATACCGATGGCTTAAGATTCAGAGAGAGGAGAGAGGAGGATTGTCTTAGAGAGAAAATTTCAGAGAGTGGAGAAGGAAACAATTGAACAATTACATGCATGAAATTGGCTTGTGCAGCAGCGATGGTAATCGAAAAAATACCGATGGCTTAAGATTCGAAGAGAGGAGGATTGTCTTGGGGAGAGAGAATCAGAAAAATAAGCATAAAGATACTAACTGCAATGTAAATATTTCAAAATACAAATTAGATATAGTTTAAATAAAATAGGAGAGAGATATTTAGATTTGAAGAGAGGATGATTGTCTTGGGAAGAGAGAATTTCAGAGAGAGGAAGATTTTCTTGGGGAAAGAGAATCGGAAAAATAAATATAAAGATAATAACTGCAAGGTAAATCTTTCAAAACACAGATTAAATACAGTTTAAATAAAATAGGAGAGAGAGAGATTTAGTGTACGAGGACAAAACGGGGATTTGAAAAAAGAAATGCCACACGTGCACCTCACGTGTGGCCATAATTAAAAAAAAAAAAATCGAATGGCCATTAACCAAAACAATCCATTCTTTTTAGCCATTCCTAGAATTTTCCCTAATTTTCTTTTCTGTTTTTTGAGATAACATACTAAGATATTGGACTTACGGGGTCCAAAGATTAAGCCTAACATCCGGGCCCAAATTATGGGCTTCTTACTGTTTACACCTAATCTTGTTCCGTTTTGGGCTCACACCACATTTTCAGGCCCAAATTGATTCGACTGTGGGCTTACTTACCGTTCACATCTTGTCTAATACGCTCTTTTTTGGACACATCGATTTAGGCCCAAATTGGTTTATCTAATTCGTTCTGTTTTGGGCTCATATCGCACTTTCATAAGCTTTCTGTTAATATTAAAGCCCAAGCAGCCACCATATCCTAAAGAGAATTCTTGGATGAAAATTTGAAAAATAGCCAAAAGTTTCAAATATTTCAAATGCAGTTTTAAAATAAAATATTCATCGATATATGAACATTTTCATTCTACATCAATCTTAAGGTCGAACACTAAGAGCTTCTCATTAAAGATCAACTTAAATCATAAGTAAATGAGGTTGATGTTCAAGATTACATTTCCTAATAATTAATCATTTTATTTAGAACTTTGATCTAGAGTTTGAAATTTCTCCAGTCAGTCTTTTCCCTAATGGAAATCGACTTTTCCATCATTTGAATTTCTTTAAAGGATGAAGACAGAAGAATAGAGCAATAAAATATTGAAATATATATATATATATATATATATATATATATATATATATATATATATATATATAAAGAGAGATGCGGTTGTTGTGTTTGACCTTTTGAATAATTAAAATTAAGATTTAAGATTATCAACTTCCATATAGGATCTTTGGCTAATAACCACTGAAGTTTCACTTTCCTAAATTAAACAATAACAATCATTTTAGCTTTAATAAAGCCATATTTTATTATTGGTAGAAGAATTAAATAAAATAGCGTAAAATGTGGACAGAAGCTCGTTTGCACATACGAATTCCAACATAGAATCCTATTGGTCTTCCAATGTCTGCCATATTCATCAAATCCACAAAAACAGGAGAACAACAACCAGTGGAGACATACACAAGTTGGAACGCAGTGCTAGGCTAAAGATATGTTTTTCTCACATATCTCTTAACATTTTATTTTTTTTTAAATTAAAAAAATAATAATTCAACTATACATAACCACCATATAGTTTGTTTGGGTTTATTTAAGTTATCGTTTCAAACATGTTGATTTTTTAAAACAAAAAAAATAAAATAATAATGTCTCTGTTTGGAACAGAATGAAAATTTTGAGATATTGTATGAACTAATGATAGTAAACTAAAGACGTTGAAATTGTTTTTGTGATGAAATCTAAATCATAGTAGGATGAATAAAATAGCTATTTTATGTTAAAATGAAATCAAAATGGAACAAAAAATTAATAATTAAACATGTGATATTTTTAAACAGTAGGACAAAGAAAAGATTTTTTTTTATTCAATCACTTCGTTTTGCTGGATGCTTTCTGCCCCAGATTCGTTGTTCTCTTTTAGCAATGAGTAATGGAGGTTTGGCCGAAAAGATAGTTTTGTAATGACCCGAAACCGAAAGGCAAACAAAAGGGAAGGACTGCAAAAAGAAAATTATATATATATATATATATATATATATTAAAAAAAAAGAAAAAGATACAACAGAGAGGTCTGCACGTGCAGAGATGATTAAAAGCATTTCCCTTTATCTTGCTTTTTCCAATGGAAAATCAACAAACTTTTTTTAAAAATCTGCCCACTTTGATGATCCAATTCATCCATAATTCAACAGTTCAATTTAAATTTGGTCGTTTTTTTTCCCTTCAGTTCCATGGCCAACAAGAAGAAGAAGGAGAAGAAAACAGCAATCTGTGCTTTCTTCTTTCATTCATTGAAAAAAAAAATCCATGTGGGTTGAGACATTCTCAGTGCCCACTTTAGCTAAAAAAGAAACATCAAAAATTTTGAATTAAAATGTATCATAAAGTCAAAAAGATACCCACAAATTCGGTGGTTCATGTTGATTTGAAAAGACAAGACCATTCTGATTATCCTTAACAATACCGTCAATTTCTATTTTTTTTTATTTAAATTCCTGTTCCAATTAATGCATAGTGGATGTTGAACCACCCCATGTCTGCTTCAGATTGATTGGCATCCAAAAGCTTTGTTTTTTTGGACCAATCGTTTCTACTTTTTACCTCAAATCTATTTCCCCAATAAACATATCCAGAATCAAATATAGACTTAAATTTCTCCTTTCTCCTTTGAAAATTGAAATTAAATATTGAAGACTGAAGAGACTGGATCTTAAAGTGGACAATAACTTTTTTAACTCAAATCTATGAAATGAAAGAGAACTAAACTGACTGATGTAATAATGGTTAATTAGGTTTAGAATGAGTGTTGTTTGATTAGGTTATTGACAGAATGGAAATTAGGCAAGCTATGGATTGGCTAAGAGGGAGGAGGGCCATGTGAAGAGAAGGTGAGGTTCCACTCGAATGTCTGTCTTTAGAGTCCCTCCAAATTATTTGATTGAACACTCACTAGCTGGCTCTTAGTTTTAATACAGTTTAGCTCAGGAAAGCCCCACAAAATTAATGTTGGACGAACAAGGCAGGTACTGATTGATCTAAGGAAGAATTTCTTCTTCTTCTTCTTCTTTCTTTCTTTCTTTCTTTCTTTTTTCCCTTCAACGATTTGTACAATTATACAGAACGGTCAAGTAATAAAAGGATTGTGATTCGAAATATGATAAGGATTGGTATGGGAAATGGGGCCTGTGTAAGGTCAGAGTGGGCTCTCCCCTCTTGCCTAAGGCAATATTTGAAACACTTGGCTGAGAAGAATTGGCACCTACAACATTTAACACGAGTGAGCAATTTTCTTCGACGCCCTATTGGAAATTGGACCCATTGGCTTAGTAAGAGATAATGGGTCCTTATCTTGTTTCCCCATTTTCATTCACACATGACGATGGCCTCTCTTAGTTTGACTACAGAAGAAGCTCCAAATGGGGGTTATAATTCCCCTGTGGAGTAAGCATTGGATTGATATATCAACTATAAGTGCATGAATAAAACTTGAGAACATAACAGACTTGGGTTTGAAAGGGAGAAGGCAGGCAAGAGCTTTTGATAGCCATAAAAATCCAAGGAAAAATTCAAAAAATAGTCTTTGAGATCATCATGACCCAACATATCAAACAGGTGGCAGGTGGAAGACATTGACAAGATTGATGGCAACAAAGTTCTTTGGTTTACTTTGGCCATCAAGTTTTTGGGAAAATTTACTCTTACGGTTATCCTATCACCACCCACTTAAACATATTTCTTCAATGGACAAGGATGTGCAACAAACTCCAGTCTAATTAGACAGGTAAGAGACAGGTCATATTGCTAAGCAACTTGCAACAAAAAAGTGGTAGAGAGGCTCACTCACAAACAAGCACCATCATCATCTCAATCAAAACCCAAATCAGTACTTTTCAAGAAGATGCTGCAGTGCACAATAATTAAACCTTGTAAAATGACATTTTATAAATTTTAAAAAAAAAAAGTCTACACAGCTCAGTGAGAAATAGCAGAATGATGCAAGTACTGTCATCACCAAAATCAACTTAAACTTCAGCATGTTAGTCACATTATGAGTCCAGTTATAATGATTAATTAATGTAAAACAAACATTAGATCTTTAACAAGAGAAACCTCATCATTAACCACTAACTACCTAATTTCAAGACCACCCCTCATGAATCTGACTAATCATCTCTGACAACTCTGTTTTTTAGCGAAATTTTTTTAATTTTTTTCTCCTAGACATTTCATCAAACACCTAGAGTGCACCAGACAATTGACGAACAAATGAAGCAATTTGAAGGGTGTCGGAGGGAAGTGGCAGCCACTTTTTCGGCGTGCATTGAGGCCAAGTTCAAGTGACTTCCTCCTCCCTCCCTCCCTCCCTACTCCGTCTCACTCTCAGAGATAAAAATTTTAATCATGTGGCTAATAACATGCCGAGCCACGCTTTCCAATGGCCATCAAGACGTTGCCCACATGCCTATGTATGCTTAAAGTTAGGCATCTGACATTACTTCCAATCAAACTCATCAATACCCTCTTTTCAAAAGATTTTTAATCTCTCTGTAAAATACACCTATACATACTATCCTTTTCTTTCTTTCTTTCATCTGTGTAAAAAATTTAAAAAGGAAATTCAATTCAATTGTTTGTAGCTTACTTACATTGCACAAATCAATTGCGGGGCCACGCCTTTCTACCGCTTTTCGTCGCATTTAAGTCTCGAGCTTTTTGGCAGGGAATTTTTATCCTCGGTGGATTTTCATTCATGTCAATTGAGATATGGAACCAACTGGCTCAATTCTTAAGAAATCGAAGAGTGGGGCTGGATTTTGGATTGGAACGGCCGATTCTCTGAGGAACAAGAAAGCGCCCAAGTATTTTACTGTTGCACGATTTCGGATAGCTTTGACTTTTAACCATTTCCACCAAAGCCTTGCGACGTAATTCTTGCGTTTGACTTTTCATCAGCGTCCCAAATCTTCAATCTAGGGTTATCCACAGAAATGGGGAAAAAGAAGTTTTTGGCCTGAATTTAAGCCATAAATTTTAGGGTGTTGGTTGATAGTCTGAAAATATAAATTTGGTAACAACAGATTCAATAAAAATTAGAGTTCTATTCATGTTTTTTCAGGGGTTTTGGAGATGTATTTGGTAACCAATTTATTTGATCTCTACTTAAAAATTGTTCCAAATATGTTTGGCAATATTTGGCTAAATTTCAATAGTTTATGAACCTATCTTATAAATTTGGTATAATTATAATTTACAACGTTATATAACTTATGTTGTGCATGTTTTAATTTAAAAAAAGCATGAAATAGTATATTTATCAAAAAAAAATTATTTTTTAGTTTAATTTTACATTTTAAATTTTGATGCACCAAAAACATAAAGATATTGTTTCAAAATTTACACTATTTGAATCACATAATCTAAAAATAACTTTTAATAAATATGCCAAAAAAATCATATTGATAATTACTATCAAGGACAACAAACTATCCACGATGGTATAATATCATCCACTTTTGACATAAAGGTCTCAAGGCTTTGTTTTTTATTTCATCTAAAAAGTCTCATACAAATAGATATGTTGTCCCTCATTTATATACTATAATATTTCTCTTTCCTAGCCAACGTAAAACTTTGGTCACACTCCCAACATTAAGAATTTCAAATGTATGATATTACCCTACGTTTAGAAGCATTTTAATCTACTTTTTAGAAACAATTAGTTCATAAAACTAATTTCAAGCTTTTTCCACAACTATTTTACACAAAATGGACCAACATTGAGAAACACAAGGTGTGAGATTCAAGCTCATCCTTGAAAAGAATTTTTCTCAAAAGTCCATTCCATTTAGAATCATCTTTTACAATTTTGATTAGACCTATTCACTAAGGTCAAGAAGAAAATTCTCAACAAATCGACCCATCACGTCTTCGAATAATGCTCCGATCTAAACATATTTCTCAACTCACATATATACCTGATCACTCCCTTCCCTAGCCAATGTGGGACATTTGTTTGCACTCCTAACAGGTAGCTCAAAAAAGTTGTCTTAAAAAGCTAAGAATACAAACATGCAATTCATCAATGTGTAATGTAGATGGATGAATAGGTACACCTTTTGGTCTAGAAAAGTGAAGTATTAATGCACTCGTTTTGCGGGGTAGGGATTTAATTCAATTTTTGTACCAAAAATATTCTACATAGTTTTTTTTTTCTTTCTTTTTTTTTTTTCCAATAGATTTGGTGGTTGGATTGCCGTGTCTAATTTGATTGCTTTGTTTCAAAGAGTACAATTTAGATGACCCACATCATGCATTGTTCAAATTTTTTGGTATTTTTGTGGAAAACAATCATATCATTATCAATTATTCTATAGAGATAATTGGACTATGTAAAAAGTAAGAATTAAAATATCTATCGATATATTCATAAAATTAGAGAGTTCAACATCGATATTAAAGATCAATCGATACTCCAATATCTTGTATAAATATCACTAAAATATTAAAAAAAAAAATCATCAATTAGTTAGTAAATATGAATATGAATTTTTTCCTCAAAAGAATATATGACTATAAATTCGAATAATAAGATTTTTACTTTGTAGGAAGTGAAAAGAAACTTATTGTTAATTGAAATAATTTAACTAATTTAGTGAATTACAGGAATATCCATTGATATCAATATTTTATCGACATTTATCAACCTATGTAGTACCTTTGTAAAAAAGAGAGAAAAAGAAATATAAGGAAACAACATTATTCCTTTTTCTCAAAATGTGCCTCTCGAAAGATAGCTTCTCTTATCCTCTAAGCATGCTTGTCATTCCATTATGGTATTAATGGACTTGATGTCACATTTGGAAAGAGAAATGTGTGTATTATTTAGGAATCGTTTTCTAGAGTTACAGATGATTTCGACTTCTTCTTTTTTTTTTTTTTTTTTTTTTTTTATCTTATGTTCTCACTGAATTTAAGACATTAGGCATAATCATGACAAAGAAAATGAAAGAGAGAGAAAACTTATAGGAATAAGATGGATCATAATGAAAAAGTGAAAAAAATACATAGAAGAGAGTGACCAAGTACTCCATTAGAGTGTTTGATCTTCATATATTTGTTTAATACAGATATTCTTTTGTCTTCTTCATTTGCTTGTCAGGCAAAAGAACAAAACTTTATATTACATAAAGAAAACATAAATTGGAAATGAAAAAAAGGCATGTTTAAATAAGAGATTTTTTTTTAGCACAACTTAAGTGCATTCCAAACTGTACTCGAATGTTGTGCAGCCTATTTTACAACTACAAAAAAAAATAATATATTTTTTTTTAATAATTTGTGGTTGTAAAGTAGGCTGCACAACATTTGAGTGCAACCCAAACTACACCCAAGTATTTTCTTTTTTCTTTTTTCTTTTTTTGGATATTCAGAGTTTCAGAACTCGTTCTTTTCATCCATTTCAACTTTATGCGAGTGGAATAATTTTTTTAAAGTATAATATAGAAATATTATTTAAAAAAAAAGTGTTTTGGAAATTGCTCATTTCAGTAAAAGGTTAAATAAAATATAGCCTATGTTAATCTGCACAGAGTAAAAAGTGTTTAATAAGTCTTTGAACTTACAAATTATAAATTGTATATTTAGTCCCTAAAGTTAAATTGTATATTTTATTAAGTTAAATTACAAATTTAATTTATGAACTTTTAAGTTTGTGCCTATTTGATCTTTGAACTTTAAAAAGTGTTTAATAAGTTTCTAAAACTTTCAATTTTGTGTCTAATAAGTCTATGAACTGCAAAAATGTCTTATAGGTCCTCAAACTTTCAATTTTGTGTCTAATACGTCCTTGACATATTCAAATTTTACAAAAATTAACTGATATATTATATATAAAATAAATTGTGTCTAATAGAACCATAAACTTTCAATTTTGTGTCTAGTATATTCACGAACTTTAAAAAACATCCAATAAGACAAGGATCGACACAAATTTGAAAGTTTAAAGACATATTAGACACTTTTTAAAGTGCATGGATCAAATGGACACACTTGAAATTTTATAGACTAAACTTGTAATTCAATGGTCAGAGCTCCAAATTTTCGAGATTTGAACATTTAACTTCTTGGTCGATGATACTTATTTTATGTTGATTGAGTTATGTTCTTGTTAGCCACGTTCATGCATTGTTAAACTAGGGAAAAAATCTAATTTTTTTTCTTTTTCAAAGTAAATATCCTTCATTTAAGATAAGAGTACGTTAAATGAATATTTAATTAATTTAAATGATTGCATTATTAATAGCTTTTTTTAATCTTATTCAATGACTGATCGTCAGGTGAAAGATTGACTCTTCTTTATAATTGTCTTAATTAAATTAATCGTGGATTTGGATCTAAAATCTGTATCGCATTAACGAAAAGAAAGCATTTGAAAGCAACCAAAAGGCAAAAGATTAGAACTGTTTTTATAAATTTATAATTTTCTTTTATGAGACCAAATGTCGAGGCGAAAGCATTAAGACAAAGTCAAATTTTGTTATCATGAACGCTCCCTCTTTACTCCATCCCAAAATTATTAATAATAAGTGTTTGGTTAAATTTATGTCAAATTTTATAGCTGTTTCACTCCACCCCATTAAATTATTTAAAAAAATTAATAAATTTTTTATATATTTATAGTTGACTATCATAAAGTTCAAATTCATTAAAAAAAAATCACAACTGGAGTTCGTTTAGATATGTATCTAATAAGTTTCTAAACCTTAAAAAATATTTAATAAGTCTAATCTTATGGCTAATTAGTAATTTCTTGCCCAATAGATCACTAGCATACTCGAGATTTTCTTAAATTAGTGAATTTATTAAACATAAAATTAAATTTTGTGTGTAATAGAGTATTAACCTTTCAATTTTGTGTCCAATAAATTTGTGAAATTGATCGAATTGAAATGTGCAGGCTTTAAGAAAATATTTTTAGTTTAAAAACAAAGCTCCATTTCAGTGCAAGTGCACACTGTCAATGCAAGTAATAATAAACTGGAAGTATTCCAGAGTATTGTACCCAAGGGAACAGATCATTGTAAAATTTATGAAGATAGCACAAATTTGTTGACAAACTGCAACTAAGATAACTGAAAGTATAAAAGAGTTGAAAGGTATTTTGGCTAAAGAAAATATATGGAAAAAATCAATGGATGTGAGAAAGGGATTCAAGTTGCTAATGCTCATTTGGAAAGAAAATGCAACTAGAAAGCAATTGCAATCGTAGCTAACACAAGAAACTAAGTAAACTGAATTCAACTCCCATTCAATTTTGCTTTCAAATTCTTTAGGAGGCTAAGTGATTAAACCTATATTTCTATGACTAATCTAACTTAGATAGTTTTGTGCACAATTCTAGTGGTTTTGGAGTCTCGCCATATGTCTAGAGTCGATGTTCAGGACTTATTTCTAAGTATTTTTCTCAATTGCTTTTGCGACATTTGCTTCATTTAACCCTTTCGGTATTAAGTTAAAGCTTAACAAACAACACTAGATGGCCAACTAAGTTTACCCAATGTTAAACTCACCAAAAACAAACAAAGTTCAAGTGTTAGCTAGATTACTTTTGCTATTGAGCCTTACAACTTTCCTTTAAGGCATTCGCGAACTTGAACCCCTAAAGAAAACTTAGCTCTTCATAATGAAACTAACAAAAAAAAATGTGTTTAAATTGTAGGAATTTATTGATACAAAAAAAGAGAATGAAGAAGAAAAATAACTAGCAATTCAAAACTGGATGACAAACCACTTTGCCAAAAGGATTAATCTGGATTAAAAAACCAAAAGAAGTTTAAAGACTAACCAACTTCCAGAAAAAGATTACAAGGGAAAAATAATACAGTAGCTAAAGTTCTAAAATTAAATAACAGAATAAAAATTACAACAACCGAAGGATTTAAAAAGTAACGAAACTACACTAAACTTGTTGCTCATAGCTCAATTGAACAAGGGATTGTTCTTAACCACCTCCAACTTACATTTAGATGGGGTTGAAAAAGAGTTAAGGATCTGTTAAACAAAATACAAAAGAAACTTCAAAACAAAAATCACGAATAGCAAGCAAAAACTTAGAATTTCTCCTCCCCGAAAAACGAGCTCCTTTTTTGGCTTCTTCTCCAAGCTTTATAGGAACTTTGTGCTAAGGTTTCCTTATTGGTTGATGCACAATTACAGCTAAGAATCCAATTGAATTTGCAGGTATATTTCTGCTCGAAATTCCTTGATTTTCAATTTTCCTTAATTTTCAAATATGTCAGAATTGCAATTGTAATTCTATTGCATTCTGCAAAAACCTGCACCAAAACATTAAGTAAATGTGGATTTCTTTCTTCTTTTATTGTGTTTTCTCAACTTACATAGTTTAAGGGTCTTCCAACAATAACTCAATTAAATTCAACCTTTTTCTTTCCTTTTTTTTTTAAAATAATACTAATAACACCACAAGCATGACTAAGTTTAAAGGTCAACTAATCTTCATGAATGAGAATTATCATAAATTAAAAAAATGTTTAATGGGTCAAATACTTATTAGACACAAAATTTAAAGTTTAACAATTTATTAGAAACACTTTTTAAAGTTCATGGACTAATTAGACTTAAAATTGAAAGTTTAGAAAACTACTAGATACTTTTTGTGGTTCAGACACCTACTGGACACAAACTTTAAAATTTAAAGACTAAACTTGTAATTTAACTCAAAAAAATTATTTTTTCTTTTTTTTTTTTAAGAAAAATTTTAATTTTTATCCCTAAACTTGCCAAGTCGTGTCGATATTCACACTAAACCTTTAATTTCATCAAATTGGACTCGAAACTTAGACAAATGTTGCAATTTTTTAACCTCTATTCAATTTCCTTTAATTCACCAACTAATTTAAACAAAAAGCAATGTAAAAATTTATATAAACTCATTAATTTCAATAAAATCAAGTTTTGCACAAAATTAAATTTGATCAATGCACAAATTAAACATTGAATAATCTTATCAAAATTTACAAATTTCAACCATAAAAATTTTATACATATGTTTTAGAATTTATTGAATATATATAAGAATATTTTTTTTCATGATTATTTTTTAAAAGAAAACTTATTATAAAGTTAAAATTGCAACGCTTTTTAATGTTTAAGTTTAAGGTTGCAGCACTAATTTAAATTTGATGTATAATTTGATGAAATTGAAAATTTAGGATAAAAATTGATATAGTATGACAAGTTTACGAGTCAAAATTAATTTTTTTCTTTTTTTCTTTTTTTTTTTTAATTTATGATAAGCACCGGCCAACTTGCAGTAATTCCTTGGAAAAATTGATTGATGGGTTGTGTTGGGTGAAATTTAATTGTTTAATTAATTAGTGTATTTAAATCTTGTCAGTATAATTATGAGTAGGGAATTTCATGACGGCGACTCCTACGGTGGCAGCGCCGCCGCAGACGGTGGCTACAAAACCCGAGAAAAAAGGGAAAATAAAGGAAGAGAAGTGATGAGTATTAATGATGGTCAATTTTAATGAAATGTCAATATTCTACGCTGCAAAGTTTACAACTTTTTGGTGTAAGAGTGATGCCTTCCCACGCATAAAATCCTCACCTTTTATTAGTGTGTATATGTAAAAGGCAAAGCAAATGTAAACCCACAAAAAGAAGCTCAAAGCTTTAATTGCTTTCAATTCCTTTTCTTTTTCCTCTTTTTAATTTTTGGTTTTCTTCTCTTAACTTATCCAAATAGACCAAACCCATGAGAGAAGAGAAGGCAAAAACAAACATTCCCAAAAAAAAAAAAAAAAAAACCCTTTTGGAAAGGTTTAAACTTAGGTCTAAGAAATCCACAAGTCTCCTACCTATGGCTTCTGCCTTATTGTCCTAATAATTCTCCATACACCAAATTAAATCACAATTTCAATTTCCCAAAAAAAAAAAAAAAACTCCATCCAGCTACTGGTTCGTGACAAGTGACCTATATCCACCCCAACCAGAAATCATATACAAAATGTCAAGATTAAAATTCAAACTGTCTTAAATTAAATGGGAATATATTTTTCATCATTCAATTTAATTCAAAATTCCAAGTCATCTCATGATCTAAGACAGCCCATTATTACTATTGTTGAACAAAACAAACCATATTGATTAGGCATAATTTACTATATACAATATGGTCAAGGTAGATATAAGTAGAGAATATGGGCATGGCATGCTGATTCATTCATTTCATTCTTCATTCATAACAAGAGGAACAACATGATACTTGACAATTATGAGCA
Source organism: Trichosanthes truncata (assembly GCA_033996785.1). NCBI lineage: Eukaryota > Viridiplantae > Streptophyta > Magnoliopsida > Cucurbitales > Cucurbitaceae > Trichosanthes > Trichosanthes truncata. The sequence continues at coordinate 57,898,779 of JAWPNB010000003.1, forward strand.
AAGGCATTGAGCTGTGAGGGTAGGAATTTTTGGACCCCTCCATGGGATTGGCCCATAAATATATTTATAAGTAAAGGAATCAATTCAAAAGTTTGGTCAACTGGCATTTCCATCATAATACACCTCCTTCCTTCTATCTTCTAGTACTGTCTTCATTTTATGTACTGTTTTGTTTCTTTTCTTTTCTTTTTTAATCTTTATTTTGAAAATATATTTTTTTCCTTTTTTAAAACAGTGATTATATAAAGAAAAGAACACAATGATTTGAAAGGATAGATAAATAAAATGTATATGAAATATAGACACCCAAGAAAGGTAGGAATTTGTCTATTATATCTTTGTAGTACACAACTAGTAGTAACAACTTGTCGGAGGTAGATACTTTTTAATTAATTGGTTAATTAATATTGGGACTCTAAAATTAGTTGTATTATTATAATAACGTTATGTATATATATTCTCTTATTTAACTTAATCATTAAAAGACTAACAAAAATGAAAATTTTAAAAGGTTTGTGAAAATTTTAGAGCACTATTACCAATTACTGTGCGTTAAAAAATGATCGTATAACGAAAAAATTAAAAAAGTATGAAAAAATATATTTATTAGAAAATACAATGATTTTACATGAAAAACTCTCCCGACGAAAAAAGAGTTGATGAATGGAGAAGAAAATTTTAGCCTAATTTTTTTTAAAAATGGGTTAAATTATAAGTTTAGTTCCTAAACTTTTATGTTTGTTTTTATCTGGTCCTTGAACCTTTAAAAAATGTCTAATAAGTTTCTAACTTTCAATTTTATGTTAAATAGGTTCCTAAATTTTTTTTAAGAAAAAACTTAATGGGTTCTTAAACTTTCAATTTTGTGTTTAATAGATCATTGAACTATTTGACATTTTTTAAAATTCACAATCTTCCTAGACATAAAATGGAAAGTTTAGGATCCCATTAGACACTAAAATCAATTTTATATTTAATAAATAATTTAATTTTTAAAATTTTTAAATATATCAGAGATCTATTAGACACAAAATTGAAAGTGTGGGGGTTTATTAGACATTTTTAAAGTTCAGGGACCTATTAAACACAAAATTGAAAGTTTAGAAGATCTACTAGACACTTTTTAAAGTTTATGGACTAAATAGATACAAACCTAAAAATTTAGAAACTAATTAAATTTGTAATATAACCTAAAAAAAGGTTCAATGAATGAAGACTATAAAAAATACGAGAGACAAACATATAGTCCTCAACTTTTCTCACTTAAAAAGGCCACACTATTAAGTTTGAGATCAAACCAAGAATTTGAGTCACACATTCGTAACACTCTAGCTTTTGAATCGAGAGCGAGAAGGGTTGGCTTGAAAATTAAGACTAGTAAATTCCCAAGGGATAGGGGGACCTAGGAGTTGAGGGTATGGGTCAAATAATGAAATGGGGCCATAAAGGGAGAGGGATAGTCCCTTTCAAGGGGTCCAAATGAACAATGCTTCTTCCCCTTATCGGAATTCAATGCCTTTATCTGTGGGGTCATTTTTCAGCACCAATTATTGAACTACTTATTCACATATTCTTCTTACCTTTATTTGGATCCTTACCCTTAACTAATTAAAAGCCTTTTTAATTCCATATACTCTATAATCTATAGCAACTATTATTCCTTAGAGAAGCCATTAATATTCAATTTTTACATATATATATATATATATATAATCAGTCCCACTTAATTGAAATTATACCCCAAATCACCCATGTTATATCACTATCTAAGAACATAACTTAGTGTTATCCAAAAACCATAATTTAGAAATTTATGCACAAGAAAGCATGTTAAGGATTTTTTTAATAAATATTTTTATTTATGTACATATAAAAAAGGTATTTTATTTCTCATAATATCTTATTGGTTTTTTTCTAGTGTTATCATTGGTTATAAAAGTTCGAATCAGATTGCAAATTTTTTTTCTTTTGATTTTCGTGATTAAATCTTTGTAAGGTTTTTTTTAAAAAAAAAAAATTATGAACCAAAAGTATCGAGATGAATAATTTAATAATTTTAATACATTTAGTACAAAAAATTCCAGCATGCATAATAATAATTGACAAAATAGAGCCCCTTTATAATATATACTACAATTGCATTCAACAAGAATCATGCATGTGATATCTAATGAATAGGACTAATAAAAATTAATTTATTCTTGATGAACAGTGTTGAATAACCAACATGGTATTTGCTATAAATATCCACTCCACTGTTAAACAGTAAAATATAACTACATTAAACAATCAAAGGGGAAATTGGAAAAAAGAGTTTTTCATCAACCAGTGGAGGAATTTTTTTTATTGGTACACATATTGAAATTGACTCTTTTTTTTCCCTTTTTTGTGTGGTAAACTGGTAATTATATATCTAGACTAGAGAGAGAAATATTTTATTAAAAATATATATATAATATATTATACTATGTATTAATTTTAAATTTGAAAATATGACATGAGGTGATTTTGCAAACTTATCAGCAACATGTTGCCTACAGATAAATTTTCATCTGTTTTGTCCTTTTATCATTCGAACATAGAACATGATTTGACTCTAATATTAAATGTCATATATAAATATACATTTTTTTTTTAATTATTACAACAAGAAAAACCTTCCATTCCTTTTAAAGACCAACTTGTATGACGCTGGATAATGAATAAATTCACTGAGATCTGAAAGTTTGGTGTTAGTCAAACAAATAATGATTTACATACTATTTTCAATATCTTCGAGATGACATCGCTAATTTATACAAATATTCGAAGGATCTTATCTCATGAAAAAACATGGTGTCATCAAAATATTGGATGGAGACAATAGAGAAAATAGAAAGAATGATTGAAAATTTTGGTCATCAATTGCATCATAAGGGGAACGTCCCCATGGCGAAAGGCTATTTGTTTATTCCCTTATTGAGTGGAATTTGAATTCGGAAAAACAAAACTTCAAAAATTCTCCATCTCCATGGCCATGATTTAGAGGCTTGACCATTGATGCAATTTGGCCATTTTAAATGAGAATGATTGGAAGTGGGAAGCTAATAATTAATATGTTAAATATTATAATAATTAGCAAGGTTAAGGTCGGATTATTGGTTTGGTTGAATTTGAATTATTGATTATTTTCCCGGAAAGGAAAAGTGAGGTTTCTCGGGAAACAAACAGTGGTTGGGCGTGATTTTGATGGATTCCAGTTATGTAAAAGGGAGATGGAAAATTGGGTTTTGAAAGTTGGAAAATCTCTGTATGCCTTTCTGCTGAAGACGTCGGCGGCTGGCTCTTCAAGTTTCTATGTTGCTTCCAAGTGTACGATTGTTGTGGAAATTTTGCTAGATGATGATAATAATAATTGCCATTGGGGAAAATGAAATGTCATTCAAAACTTCCTCTGTCTCTCTCTTTGTACTTCTTAAATGTTGATTTTTTTTCTCCCTTTTTTAAGCTTAGGACATCATAGATTCGAATATCTAATGTTTAATTGAAGATATAATAATTTAAATATTAAAAATTTAAAGGTTAAATTTGCGAGTCTAATTTCTAAACTTTCATATTTGTGTCTATTTCATATTTAAACTTTAAATAGTGTCTAAAAAGTTATTAAACTTTCAATTTTATGATTAATAAGTATCTTAACTTTAAAAAAAATTGTATCTTTATATATATATTACAAACCTAAGTTTTTTATAATTTTTATTTTTTTTTCTGATAGTACCAACCTAAGCTTTCTTAAATGGATTTGTCTTAAGAAATAATGATTAATGGGTCCATCCATAGAAATTTAAGAAATCATACATTAAACAACTATTAATTCATAATCCTTTGATTAAAAGTGAAAAAGCATGTACCAATCCAAGTACACTGACCCTAATCTAATGGAAAGGCATCTTCCGTCCTTTGGGTTGGTGAGTGGGTCCCACCACCCAAAAACTTTGTATTAACTTTACTCTCTCTAACAAGCATCTACCAATTTATATTTATAAATTTCATTTTTAATTTCAATGATATTTGTACTAATTTATTATTTTAAAATAGAAGAAGGAGGAGGAGGAGGAAGGAGGAAGGTTCACTTTCCCATACGACATGTCGTTTCCCTTTTAATTTAGTCAGATAAATAAAATTATAAAATTTATATTGGGATATGGGACCCATGTGAGATTAGGTGATGGGACATACTCCGAACTTCGATCCTCCCGCGAAAGGCTTAATGACCTCAAAATCCTTCGCTAATCATTGCCCTCCCCACTATAAACACATGTTTAATAAAAAGCAAATTATTTTCTAAAAAAAAAAAAGTAAGTAAATATATTTTTAAATTACAAATTTAGCCTGTCAATTTTTAAGTTTGTGTTTAAAAAATGCTTGAAGTTTCAATTTTGAATATATTGACCTTTAAAAAGTTTAATACATCTCTCCAATATTATCTAAAATTATAAAAAATTAATTGATATGTTAGATATAAAATTGAAAATTGTGTTGGATAAGATCTTAAATTTTTTTAAAAAATGTTGCTTGGGTTAATAACCTCTAAGTTTGAAACATGTGTTTATTTTTAATTAGACTCCGTTTGATAACTATTTTATTTTTTGTTTTTGAGGTTTGAAATTTGTGTTTATTTTTACACAATTTATTTATGATGATTTTTTTTATATTATTTGATTTTCAAAGAGGAAGATATTCCTTTTAACATCCATTTTAATATATTAAAAATTTGACGTAAAAATCAAACAGACTGTTAAACTACGCTTTCACTTTTTATCCACTACAAACAATTTTAAAAAAAAAAGTTTAGCTTTTGGTCAAAATCTAAAGCAAAAATTTAACACTTTAACACATGTCCATGTCTAAATCTCGAACCCCATCTCTCCCTTTCCGCAAATCCAATTTCAACTTAAAAATTTACAAAAACAATAACATAAAAAAAATACTAATAATAAAAGAAAAAGAAAAAATCAATCTTTAAATGAACTTTTGTTAGTGATGGCACTTTATGCTATAGGGTGATCATGTGAGATTATTCCCTCTCGCACTCTTTTTATTCCACCTTCCATATGAGCTATTACGCCCCCAATTTTGAAGTCAAATTACATCATCTACCATAGATGTTTAACAAATCTTGGTATCATATATTAAATATCTTTCCCAACTAATGCCCTCTCTATTTTCACCATCAGTAAAAAAAAAAATTACACACTATGAAATTACTCCCACTAAGTTTTCACCAGTCACATCATTTTTTGAAGAAAAAGGTCAAAGAAAAAGCCAAGAATGACCAATTAAAAAATGAACTCATTTGTGTTAATAAAAGTTAATTGCGTTTTTTCTTTACTTTTAGTTCACGACTTTTTTATAAAAGTAACAAATTAGTTTTTAATTTTTATTTTGCAACAATTTAGTCTTATTAGAGATATTTTAGTTAATTAGTTGGAACTATATTGTAAATTCAGTTACCTTTCTGTTATTTAATTCTTGTCTCCTGATATTGTATATATATCTTCAAGTGGAATTAATAAAGTCTGAAGTATCATTTTTCCACCTATTTCACATCTGTTATATGGTATCAGAAGAAACTCTCTCTCTCTTCCGTTGTTTTCGAGGCTTCTTGGCGCTATGGATCCAGAGGTTTCTCAAACCCTATCTTCTCCTTCTCATGATCCCGCTTCTCCTGAAATTTTTCAGAGTCCATATTCTCTTCATCCTAATGATACTTCCAATCTTGTTCTTGTTTCGGATCTTCTCACCGATCAGAACTACGTTACATGGAGTCGATCGATGCTTCTTGCTCTTTCTATCCGGAACAAACTTGGTTTCATTGATGGTACCATCTCGAAACCTACTGGCGCCATGCTTCCTGCTTGGACTCGTAACAATCACATCGTTATCGCTTGGATCTTGAACTCTGTATCCAAAGGTATTTCATCGAGCATTTTGTTTTCTGATTCTGCAAGAGCAATTTGGCTCGACCTCAAGGATCGTTTTCAAAGAAAGAATGGACCACGTATCTTTCAATTGAAGCGCGATCTCACTACGCTTACTCAAGATCAGCAATCAGTAACTATGTATTTTTCGCGTCTGAAGAGCATTTGGGATGAATACAGTACCTATCGGCCTGGCTGCACCTGTGGACTATGTTCCTGCGGAGGACATCAAGCAGTTGAAAATTTCTTTCAATACGAGTATCTGATGAGTTTTTTAATGGGGCTGAACGAGTCATTTGGACACGCTCGATCACAAATCCTGCTGATGGATCCTCCTCCATCGATTACTAAAGCTTTTTCGTTAATCGCACAGGAAGAACAACAGCGATCTGTTCCAGTTCTCTCTTCCTCGTCTGCAGTCAGTCTTGCAGCTAACCAGTATGTTTCGAAGGTTTCTACTTTGCCTTGATCAACTCCTTCACCATTTACTTCTCGACAGCGTAAGGAGCGACCAATCTGCACTCATTGCGGAATTCAAGGCCATACGGTGGATCGTTGTTATAAAATCCATGGTTATCCTCCTGGTTATCGATCAAAAGGAGGGCAACGTTCTCAGACTCCACAGACGCCAACTTCTCAACCAAATGCTCATACTGTTTCATCTGTGACATCTGTAGTCACAAAGCCTTTTGATATGGTAAATCCTTCTGAGGTTACAGTGCCTTCTGATGCTCTTGCTCAATGCCATAGCATCCTTGCAATGTTGCAGTCCAAATTAGCTGCTGTTAAAACAGAATCTGAGGCTTCCTCATCCTACATAGCAGGTACTTGTCCTTCTACATCTACTTTTTCATCTTCAACCTGCTGGATTCTTGATTCGGGAGCATCAACTCACATATGTTTTGATCAGACGGCATTCACCTCTTTGATGCCTGTTAATACTACTGTCATTTTACCTGATAACTCACGCATTTCTGTCCATTATGCTGGCACGGTTATTCTATTTGGCTCCATCCATCTTCAGAAAGTTCTTTTTGTACCTCAGTTTCAGTATAACTTGATCTCCATTGGTGCTTTAACAGCAGATAACTCACTTTTGGTTAGTTTCTATACTGATTACTGTGACATCCAGGAAAGGTCCACTTTGAGGATGATTGGCAAGGGTAAATTGCGTGATGGCCTCTATATTTTGGATACTTCAGTTGCTGTTGCACCCTCTGTTCCCGTTGCTTCTGTCCGCAGAGTTCCTGCTGCCTTATGGCATTCCAGGCTTGGACATCTTTCATACCCTCGATTAAATGTGCTGAAAAACATTTTGCATATTGATACTTCTATAGCAGATCATGTTTTACCATGTGATATTTGTCCGTTAGCCAAGCAAAAGCGTTTGTCTTTTACTTCCAATAACAATTTGTCACCACATCCATTTGATTTGATACATGCTGATGTTTGGGGTCCATTTGCTACGTCGTCATATGCTGGATATACATATTTTCTCACCTTAGTTGATGATTGTACACGTTATACATGGACATATATGCTGCGTAAGAAATCTGATGTCTTGACTATAGTTCCTCAGTTTTTTCAGCTTGTCCTTACTCAATATGGTAAACATATTAAGGCATTCCGGTCAGATAATGCTCATGAGTTGTCGTTTGCTGATTTTTTCCTTGCTAAAGGTGTTGTGCATCAATTTTCATGTGTCTCTAGGCCTGAACAGAATTCTGTGGTAGAGAGAAAACATCAGCATATCTTGAATGTTGCTCGAGCATTATATTTTCAATCTCGTGTCCCTGTGCATTTTTGGAGTGAATGTATTTTGACTGCTGTATATTTGATAAATCGGACTCCATCCCCTGTTTTGGATTGGAACACTCCATATACACTGCTCACTGGATCTGTGCCTGATTATTCATTGCTTAAGGTTTTTGGTTGTCTTTGTTTTGCTTCCACATTACCTTCACATCGTTCTAAGTTTGCTCCACGGGCCATTCCTGCTGTTTTTGTTGGGTATCCTCCGGGTATGAAAGCTTACAAGTTGTTTGATATAGAAAATTGTAAATTTTTCATATCCCGTGATGTAGTTTTTCATGAAACCATCTTCCCCTTTCATACAGTTACATTGCCCACTGATCAACCAGACCTTTTCCCTGATTTAGTTTTACCTAAATCCTTTGATATTGATACCTCTGATTCATCCCATATTCCACATTTTACTAGTTCTCAAACATTACATAATGACCCCCCTACTACTGTATCAGATTCTTCCCTTGAACCATCACATGACTCACCCAATATTACACCTACTGACCCACCTCTCACCAATGAAACCTCATCGTCTTCTCCTATTCTTCCTGCACCACGCCGTTCATCTCGGATCACCAAACAACCATCATACCTTCAAAATTATCATTGTGGTCTCTTATCCAATTCCCCTTCTCCTGCCTTGACCACCCGATATCCTTTACAACACCATGTATCCTATCACCATCTTTCACCATCTTTCCGAACCTTCACTCTTAACATTTCTGCACATTATGAGCCCCAATATTATCACCAAGCTCTTCCTTTTAATCATTGGAGAGAAGCGATGTCTACCGAATTAGAAGCCATGGAAACCAATAATACTTGGAGTGTTGTATCTCTTCCCCCAAATAAACATTCTATTGGCTGCCGATGGATTTATAAAGTGCAACACAAAGCTGATGGTTCTATTGAGCGTTATAAGGCACGATTGGTTGCTAAAGGGTACACTCAACAAGAGGGTCTTGATTTTATTGAAACTTTTTCTCCTGTGGCCAAGTTAGTAACAGTTAGAGTTCTTCTTCAGTGGCTGTTTCTTTTAACTGGCCCCTCATCCAACTTGATGTGAATAACGCTTTTCTCCATGGTGATTTGTTTGAGGAAGTATATATGGATTTACCCTTAGGGTAAAACCCAAAACTACTGTTTCTCGTGAGGGGGAGCGCCTTGTTTGTCGACTACATAAGTCTATATATGGGCTCAAACAGGCATCTCGCCAATGGTTTGCTAAGTTTTCAGAGACTTTGCTTTCTCTTGGTTTTCAGCAATCCAAGGCAGATTATTCACTGTTTGTGAAAGGTTCTGGTGCAGATTTTGTAGCTTTATTGGTCTATGTGGATGACATCATTATAACCGGTGCTAATTCGACACTCATTGATTCCTTGAAACTTCTTCTTCATGATCGGTTTAAGTTGAAAGATTTGGGTGCTCTCAAGTATTTTCTTGGACTAGAGCTTGCTAGATCATCTCAAGGGATTTATCTTTCACAGAGACACTATACTTTGCAAATTCTTGAAGACACTGGCCTTCTTGGTTCAAAACCCGAAGCTGTTCCTATGGATCCAGCTTTAAAACTTCGGCAATCTCAGGATGATCTATTAGCTGATCCTTCGTTATATCGAAGGCTTATTGGAAAGCTTCTTTACTTGAATATTTCGCGGCCGGATATTACTTTTGCTGTTAATAGATTAAGCCAGTTTGTTTCCCAACCGTGCAAAGCTCACTTGTCTGCTGTTTACCATTTGCTACGGTATTTAAAATCAGCACCGGGGCAAGGTATTCTTCTTAAGCCTTCTTCTTCCTTTCAATTACGTGCTTTTGCTGATTCTGATTGGGCTTCATGCCCGGATACGAGGAAGTCCACTACTGGCTATTGCATATTTCTTGGTGAATCAATGGTGTCATGGAAGTCCAAGAAACAATCAACTATTTCCCGATCGTCTGCTGAAGCAGAATATAGGGCTTTGGCTTTAACATCTTGTGAGCTTGTTTGGTTATCTTCTCTGTTGCATGATTTGCAGTTACCTTCTTCACAGTCTCTACTTTTTTGTGATAATCAAGCTGCCATACATATTGCTTCTAATCCTATATTTCATGAGCGCACCAAACATATTGAGCTGGATTGTCATTTCGTTCGAGACAAGCTACAAGCTGGTTTTCTGAAGCTTCTTCCAATCCGCTCTCATCTTCAACTTGCAGATGCTTTTACTAAATCTCTTCCACCTACTGTTTTGTTTTCCTTGTTATCCAAGATGGGTGTTACTGATATCTATGGCCCATCTTGAGGGGGAGTATTAGAGATATTTTAGTTAATTAGTTGGAACTATATTGTAAATTCAGTTACCTTTCTGTTATTTAATTCTTGTCTCCTGATATTGTATATATATCTTCAAGTGGAATTAATAAAGTCTGAAGTATCATTTTTCCACTATATTGTAAATTCAGTTACCTTTCTGTTATTTAATTCTTGTCTCCTGATATTGTATATATATCTTCAAGTGGAATTAATAAAGTCTGAAGTATCATTTTTCCACCTATTTCACATCTGTTATAAGTCTCTATAATTTTAAATTTGTAATAATTTAATTCTTAAACTTCCACGGATAACAATTTAATTTATGTACTTTTAAATTTTGTAACAGTTTAATTTCTATCAAAATTAAGTGTCAATTTTTTTTTTTAATTATGTAACAACTTAGCATTTGTAATTTATAAGCATATTTGGTTTCTAATCAATTTATCGATCTACATGTGTAAGAAATCCTCTTAAATATTAACAGCATTCTTCATCATAGATATTAAATCGTTACAAAATTTGGTGCAAGAACTAATGTCTCATTTGATAACAATTTGATTTTTGGTTTTTTAAAATTGTGTTTGTTTTCTCATCATTTCTCTACAATAGAGTTTATATTTATTAAAAAATATTTGAATTCTTAACCAAATTCTGAAAACAAAAAAAAAGTTTTTGAAAACTATTATTTTTAGTTTTCAAAACTCGATTTAGTTTTTAAAGATACATGTAAAAAGTAGATAAAGAAAATCCACATGTAGAGTAGTATTTATAGGCTTGATTTTCAAAAATGAAGAACCAAAAATCAAATGGTTATCAAACGGAAACTAAGGCCCCATTTGATAACGTTCTCGTTTCTCGTTTCTTGTTTTTGTTTCTCGTTTCTTGTTTCTGTTTCTTAAAAACTAAAAACAAAAACATGTTTGATAACTATTCTGTTTCTTGTTTCTTGTTTTTTTAGTAAAAATAAAATTTAGTACATATACTATAATAAAACATATAACATGCATTAAAATAAATATAAAACAATTATAAAGAGGTTATAGTATTTTATTAAGGCCCAACACCTAATTAATAATAATAATAATAATAAATTTTATCCTTCAAATTTGATTTGCAATGTTGTTTCTCACTTCAATTAATTCACCTTAAACGATTTTGACTTACAAGAGTTAGTTCAATTAGACGAATTTGTAAATTGTCTACGGTGAGACAATCGAACATACCCACATTTATTTATTTAATTTAATAATAAACTTTATTTTTATTTTTTCTTTAAAAATGCATTAGCCAATAATACACGCAAGTAAAATCAGAAAAGAGAGAGAATGTATATATATTTTTACATTTAATGGTAAACATGAAGTATATTATTAGTTTATTTATTTAATAAAAAAATAAAATCGTACCAAAAGGAAAAATAATAGAGAATTAAATATAAAATAATAACTATAAGCTCGTTAATGTAAAGTAAAAGAAAATAAGAAAATAAGAGAGAAGAGAAAAACATAAACGAAAAGAGAAAAGTAAAAAGGAAAAAAAAAAAAGAAAATGAACTATTAAAAGAAAAAAGATTATGATGAAAGAGAGATAACGAATAGAAATAAATAAATCAAAAAATAAAAATAAAAAAGAAGAAAAAAATAAAAATTATTAAAAGTATTAAAAGAAAAAAAAAAGAATAGAAGATGGAGAAAGAAGAGAGATGAGAGAGATAGGTAAAAAGAGAATTAGGAATACATGCATGAAATTTGAAAAAAAAAAAAACAGAAACATAATTTGAGAAACTACTTTTTGAAGTTTCTCAAAATTTGCAATTTTTTTAGAAACGTTTATAAAAAATTTAGAAAAAAGAAATAAGATAATTTATCAAACATGTTTGTTTATTTAAAAATGAGAAACATGAAACAATAACGTATCAAATGAGTTCTAAATTATTCTATATTAAATATAAATACTAAATTAATACAAATTAAAACTCGACCAAAATAATTTTTAACCTTTTGGAGTAGTCAATGAAATGAGTGCTTGTGAAGCTATTTGGTATTAAGGATTAAATATTTGCATGCGAGTTGAAAAAAGTTGGTAGAGTCGGTGTACTAAAAACAACATGGGCGTGTTTAGAATTTCATTTACCCATTTTCAAGGTTAGAAAATCTAAAATTGGTGGGTTTTTTTTTTTTACGTTAAAATTGGTGGAAAATTAGAAATTATGATAACCGGTAAAAGTATTGAGTGTAGTGACAAAAATGGGCCCGGCGCCAATGATGGGCCCAGCCGTATAATGGAGCCGGCGGTAAATGGGGTAAGGGTCGATTACGCGCGTGTATAGCTTTAGAAGCGTGGGAGTTGGTGGCGGGGCCAATAGAGACTCGGCTCGGCTCATCTCGAGCCGAATTTGGATTCATAAAAACAAATATTTGGTCGCTGTGGCTATGATTTCAGACATGGGCCTCCTTCAGAAACTGCCGGCTCATTCGGCGGTCTAATTGATGGAAATCCAATCGTATCTTTTTGCTTCCACCTTCTTCTTAAGCGCGTGGTTACAATTCCCCGAGAGTATTGAGGAAGGTGAAGTTCACGCGAATGTTTGAAAGTCGGATTGACGTCTTTGTGTTGAGTGGAGGCGTGGGGTCGAGAGGAGTTCGTAGTATTTTAACTAAATCGACTGTAATACAACTATACAATCATACTAACAAAGAAATTAATTACAAAATGAAAAAAATGTATAAATATTACTTTTTTCTAAGGAAATTAAGTTAGCTTTTTAATATTAGAATTAGGCTAAATATATTAAACCATCCATTATTTTTAGATAATTTCTCAAATTTGTCCTTATTATATTAAAAATTATCGATTAGGTTACTTTGTAAATTTTTACTAAATTTTTAATGCATTAAAAATAAAATTTAAAATTTAAATGATCAAGGATCAAATGGAAAATTACTAAAAAGTTGAAAGACGACTTTCTAAATTTAGCCAAAAGAATAAGGCCCCGTTGGATAACCATTTAATTTTTAAAAATTGTATATGTTTTTCTCATCATTTATCTACAATGAATTTTATCTTTCTTATAAAAACATTGGAATTCTTAGCTAAATTCCAAAAACAAAAATAAGTTTTTGAAAACTATTTTTTTTTTAATTTTCGAAACTTGACTTGGTTTTTAAAAACACATGTAAAAAGTAGAAAACAAAACAAGTAAATTTATAGGTAGAAGTAGTATTTATAGGCTTAATTTTCAAAAACACAAAAACTAAAAAACAAGACATCGTTTGATAACCATTTGATTTTTTAAAATTAGTCCTATAAATGCTACTTCACCTATGGATTTCAATATTTTCTTATCTATTTTTTACATATGTTTTCAAAAAGCAAGCCAAAATTAAAAAATTAAAAAAATAGTTTTCAAAAATTTATTTTTGTTTTTGGACTTTGACTAGAAACTCAAATGTTTCCTTAAGAAATATGAGAACAATTGTAGAGAAGATGAAAACCATTATAGAGAAGTTGTGAGAAAACAAGTACAATTTTCAAAAACCAAAAATAAAAAATCAAATTATTATCAAACGGAGTTCAAATGGTTATCAAATGGAGCCTAAACAACTCAATTTCATAGTTTAGAACATGTAAATGGATTCATTCAATTATGTCGGTTACCTAATTATTGGTTATTTGAGTTGAAAAAAAGTTTGTAATTACCGCATTTGATTTTTTTTCCCTCTTTGAGTTCCTCGACATTTGATTTTGAGTTGGATATAACGTATAGAATAGTTCTAAGTCCTTCGAGAGAGAGAGACAAAACTTTAACCATAAGTGATCATAATTGATTTGGTTAATTTCTAAATTTTGAATAAATGGTTAAATTAAATGCCACCCTCTATAAAAGTCAGAAAAATTAAAAATCAAATAAACAAATCAGTAATATCTATAAAAACTCTCATATAAACAAATAATTAAAAAAAAAAAAAAAAAACTCAAAACTTAGCACCGAGTTGCCAAACCTAAACCAACAAAAATATTTAACCTAGCCTATATAAATAGTAAATTTGTCCAATCATAAGGAAACATACCTAACCCCAAAAGAAATAGTAAATTCATTACTAATTGAAGTTAAAGATCGAATATGACAAAATCGAAAATTAAATTCGATTCCCTCTATTAAATATGAGTACAAACTACAAAACGAAAGTTTCACAAATTTGACAAGTTCTACAAATCACAAATCATAGTTTTACCCAAAGTTATTCAATGAACTTGGAATAATGCAGCTGGATAAACGAAAGTATATTAATAAATGAAAGTTTTGTTCTCAACGTACGTTTTCCATATAAAAAAAAAAAACAAAAAAAAGTATGTACGTTTCATTAATCTTGAAGACGACGGCCTTAAATAAAGTACTCTCAAAGCTTATAACGAAGAATGGGGAATCTACAAAGGGTAAGCAAAATAACAATGGGGAGAAATTATTTGAGGAAGCTGCTACCATGTGGTTAGCAAAGTTTTATACCATTAGATGTATTCGAGAGAAACTGCAAAAATATTTTAAATTTGTATCTAGTGGTTAATAGTGGCATGTAATTTTCGAAGTTACATTTGACGATTGCTTAGAGGCATCTACATTGCAACGACCTCATTGAATACTTATGGTTAAATTACAAGTTTAGTCTCTAAATTTTGAAGTTTGTGTCAAAATAGGTCCCATGAACTTTAAAAAATTTCAAATAGATCCTTAATTTTCAATTTTAAATTACAAGTTTAGTCTCTAAATTTTGAAGTTTGTGTCAAATAGGTTCTCTAAACTTTAAAATTTTTTGAATAGGTCCTTAATTTTTAATTTTATATCCAATAGGTTCCTAAGTTTAGAATAAGTTCCTAAATTTTGTATGTTATATCTAATAGGTTTTTGAACTTACGATTTGATGTCTAATAGGTCGTTGACCTATTCAACATGTTTTAAAATTTAAGAACTTATTAGACATAAAATTAAAAGTTAATGTCTCATAAAACATAAAACTAAACACAAAATTTAATTTTATGTTTAATAGATTTGTTAATATGAATAATGTTGAATACACCAACATGAAATTTGAGAAACTAAACTTATAATTTAATCGATACACTTTCCATAATTTGAAGCAAACTTTTTTTTGTTCCCCCATATTTGTTTAGGGGGCGATAAAAGGAGAGTTCCTTTGTTAGGTTGAGACCTTATCGATCAGAACAACGTCTAGATCGCTTTTGTTTACCAAATTCACTTTCACCTAATCAAAAGAATCGAATCATCAAGTGGTTTACAAGCCAATTGGGTGTTTCGTCTCTCTCACTTTCTCTCACTTCCATCCCTTTC
The DNA here is from genome assembly GCA_033996785.1 of Trichosanthes truncata. Classification (NCBI taxonomy): domain Eukaryota; kingdom Viridiplantae; phylum Streptophyta; class Magnoliopsida; order Cucurbitales; family Cucurbitaceae; genus Trichosanthes; species Trichosanthes truncata. The sequence continues at coordinate 57,914,185 of JAWPNB010000003.1, forward strand.
TCTCTAAAACCCAAACATTTCTTCAACTTTATATATACATATATATATATACAGACCTCTAAGAGTATTGCATATTTCAGCCTTAAAAAAAAAACACAGAGTCTTCTTTAGAAAAAACTGAATTGAAAAAACAAACAAACTGATCTTCTTCTATTCGGTTTGTCTGTGCTTCTTTTGAGGTCTCTGAATTCGGCTTCTTTTTCCCTTCTTTTTATTGCCATTTCTGGAGAATTTGGTGGCGCATTAAAGTTGAGAGCTTTCATTGAGTCCACCTAGTTCTTTTTCTTTTTCTCTCTCTCAACGCATTTAAGACCCCTTTCAAACAGGTCCTTCCTCTTCAACCCTCTGTTTTGGTTTTGTTTTTATTCAGTCAGAGAGATTCCGAGAGGCAAAACAAAAGTTTGTGAAGCTTAATTTGAAAACTAAATTTGTTTTTTCTTTTGAATTTTTGTTTGTGAAGCCGATCTGGGTTCTCGTCAATCTTTCCACGAAAGAGACATTTCGAACAAAGGTAATTAGTTTCTTTCTTTCACTCTGAGCTGAAGTACCTGAAAACTCTGTTTCTTTTGTTTGGGTTCTTATTATTATTATTTTTTGTCTCGTTTACTGTCTTTTTTAATCAGGATTTTGGGTTTTGAAAGAAACCAAAGACAATGTTGCCTCAGAAACAAGCAGAGGAAGCCATAGTTTCCAACTTGAACGAAACAGAGCACGAAGGGAAAGAAGAAGACAAAGATTCTCAGTCCATTTTAAGTGTTAAAAACCTCCTCTGGCATGGCGGTTCTTCTTGGGATGCCTGGTTCAGTTGCGCTTCTAATCAAGTAAAATAAAACAAAAACAAACCCATTTCTCAAATTCTTCCACCATTTTTCTCTTGTTTTTACATCATTTTTGTTGAACATTTTTGCAGGTTGCGCAGGTTCTGTTAACACTGCCGTATTCATTTTCTCAGCTGGGAATGCTTTCTGGGATTCTGTTTCAGATTTTCTATGGAATAATGGGTAGCTGGACTGCTTATTTAATCAGTGTTCTTTACATTGAATACAGAAGTAGGAAGGAGAAAGAGAACGTGAGCTTCAAAAACCATGTGATTCAATGGTTTGAAGTTCTTGATGCCTTATTGGGGCCTTATTGGAAAGCCGCCGGCCTTGCATTTAACTGCACTTTCCTCTTGTTTGGATCAGTCATTCAACTTATTGCTTGTGCAAGGTTACAGATTTTTGCCATTTTTTATCATTAAAAGTGCTTAATTTCATCTGGGTTTGCTTTATTTTGAGGATTTGTGTTGGTTTTCAACAGCAATATTTATTACATCAATGATCATTTGGACAAGCGGACTTGGACTTATATTTTTGGAGCTTGTTGTGCTACTACTGTTTTCATTCCTTCTTTCCATAACTACCGGATGTGGTCATTTTTGGGGCTTGGAATGACCACTTACACTGCTTGGTATTTGGCCATCGCCGCCCTGGTCCACGGCCAGGTAATTCCTCCGCCGCCGCCGCCGTTGTGTTTCCTCATCTTCTTGTTTATGGGGTCTGAATTTTTTGGTTTGAAATTTTAGGTTGAAGGTGTGCAGCATTCTGGACCAAAGAAATTGGTTCTGTACTTCACCGGCGCCACTAACATTCTTTACACATTTGGAGGCCACGCTGTGACTGTGTAAGTGTTTTAACCCAGAAAACAAAATCTCACATGAAAATCTGAAAACGAAAATTTTGCAAGAAAAAAAAAGTAGATTACACAGTGTTTTCTCAACTGTTTGCGATGTGTTTTTTTAAAAAAGCTTCTTTTTTCCTTTGTCTTAACCTGCAGGCGTGACTTCCTTGTCACCAACAATCCATAAAACTTTTTTAACATAATTGTTCATTCGTATGCTTGAAAAAGCTTTAACCCCAAAATCCCAAATGGTTTCAGTGAAATTATGCACGCCATGTGGAAGCCTCAGAAATTCAAGTACATCTATTTGATGGCCACTTTGTACGTTTTCACCTTAACGATTCCGTCAGCCACCGCCGTCTATTGGGCGTTCGGCGACGAGCTTCTCAACCACTCCAACGCCTTCGCCCTCCTCCCCAAATCCGGCTTCCGTGACGCTGCCGTCATCCTCATGCTCATCCACCAGGTAATAAAAAAAAACCATTATTCACGGAAGGTGTTTGTGAAAAGTCCGCCGAGAGAAATTCGTACAAATTCGCCTGAATTCTGACATGGGTTTTTGTGGGTGCAGTTTATTACGTTCGGTTTCGCTTGTACGCCATTGTACTTCGTTTGGGAGAAAGTGATTGGAATGCATGACACCAAAAGCATTTGCTTGAGGGCTATTGCGAGATTACCAGTGGTGATTCCGATTTGGTTTTTGGCTATCATTTTCCCTTTCTTTGGGCCCATAAACTCCGCCGTTGGAGCTTTGTTGGTGAGCTTTACAGTGTATATTATTCCGGCATTGGCTCATATGCTTACTTACAGAAAGGCTTCTGCTCGACAGGTGAATTTCTAAGCTCTTTAATTTAATGCATTTCATCTAACCCTTTTACCAAAATCCCACTGTTTTCTCTTTGCCCCCACACTGCATGTACTGACATTTGCTGCCCCCACAATTTTTTTTTTTTGGTTGTTTGTTTGTTTGCTTATGTGATTCATTTCCATTTCTCTCTACTGTTTCTCATTATCTGATTTCCGTTCTACTTTTTAACTTTTTATGAGTTATTTCAACCTAAAAGTGCCCCTAATTTGTGAATTTGGTTTCGTTTTTGCACTTTTTATTAAAGTTTTTGAGTCTTGCCCCCCCTTTTTTTTCTTTGTGAACAAACCCTTGTTGGAAATTTATGATAAAATGATGGAATGAACTTTTTACTCGTGATGTTTTGAAAGTTTGGTTGAATTACAAGTCTAATCTTTTAAGATCCCATTTGATAAGGCCCCGTTTGATAACCATTTGATTTTTAGTTTTTGATTTTTGAAAATTAAGCCTATAAATATTATTCCCACCCATAGATTTACTTGTTTTATTATCTACCTTTTATCTATGTTTTCAAAAACCAAGCCATGTTTTGAAAACTAAAAAAAATAGTTTTCAAAAACTTATTTTTGTTTTTAGAATTTGGCTAAGAATTCAAATGCTTCCTTAAGGGAGATGAAAACCATTGTAAAGAAATTGAGAGAAAACAATCTTAATTTTTGAAAACCAAAAACCAAAAACCAAATGGTTATCAAATGGGGCCTAAACAATTGGTTTTTGGTTTTTGGTTTTTGAAAATTAAGTTTATAAATAATGCTTTCACATGTGGGTTTCTTTGGTTTGTTATCTACTTTTTACATATATTTTCAAAAACTAAGCCAAGTTTGGAATCCTAGAAAATGTAGGTCCTATTTAATAACCATTTGATTTTTGGTGTTTAGTTTTTGAAAATTATGCTTGTTTTCTCATCCTTTCTCTACAATTGATGTCATCCTTCTTAAGAAAATATTTGGATTCTTAAGCCAAATTTCAAAAATAAAAACAAGTTTTTGATTACTACTTTTTATTTTTTCCAGAAAATAGATAACAAAACAATGAAACCCATAGATGAAAGTAGTATTTGTAGATGTAATTTTAAAAAACTAAAAATTAGATGGTTAACAAACGAGGCCGTAATTTTCATAAACTTGTTTTTGTTTTTGTAATTTGGCTAAAAATTTAAATATTTTTTTTAAGGAAGATGAAACACAGAGTAGAGAAATGATGAGAAAACAAACACAATTTTCAAAAATCAAATGGTCATCAATTGGGGCCTAAACTTTTATGTTTGTATCTAATAGATTTTTAAATTTTAAAAAAGGACTAATAAGTTTTTAATTTTGTGATTAATAGGTTCTTGGACTTTAAAAGTGTCTAATAGATTTTCGAATTTTCAATTTATTTCTAATGGGTTATTTGATATATTCGACATTTTTTACAATTAACAAATTTATTATAATTTTATATCTAATAAGACCTCAAACTTTTAGTTTTGAATACAATAGATTTATAAATTTTCAAAAATGTTGAATAGGTCAAGGATATGTTAGACCCAAAATTGAAAGTTCAAAGACACAATGATCTATTAGAAACTTTTTAAAATTTAGGAACTTATTAGAGACATGGGTCTAAACTTGTTAACTTAGAAAGTTTTTCTTACAATGGAAAATGCTATCAAAGGAGTTTTAAGGGAATAAGTTAAGAAATTAGGATAAAGTGAAACTTTTTAATTATGAAGGGGAAAATTGTAAACAACTGCATAGTTATGGGTCATTTTCTATAATTTGTCTGAAAATATCATACTAAATCCTTCATCAATCTATATAGTATCTGCTAAACATAGGATTATGATATCATAGTTTTGAACAAAATTTATGTTTTATTTTGAGTTTTCTTAGGAATTTAATCATAGTTGTGTTTTTTGAGGAAGGGGGGTGGAATTTCAACTTAATGTACAAAAGCATTTATGGCTTTGATATAGAAATGTTATCAGACAATTAAAATAGGTGACAAGTCCTTTTCGTTTAGTTATTCAAAAGACTTGTATTTTTGTACCCTCTTCAATGAGCTGGCCTCCTCTCACTCATCTTCCTGCCTGTAGGCCACTTTTTATAAGCGAATTTCAAGTCTCTGTCACACTCTACAAACTAATCATAAATAAAGACCTTATAGTAAAACAAAGATTAATTAAATAAACTTTGGAAATTCTTGTTCTTTATTTTTTTCTTCTTCTCCTTCTTCCTCCTTTGCAGAATGCGGCGGAGAAGCCTCCGTTCTTCCTCCCGAGCTGGGTCGGAATGTACGTGCTGAACACGTTCGTGGTGGCGTGGGTTTTCGTGGTCGGGTTTGGGTTTGGAGGATGGGCTAGCATGACAAACTTCGTTAGGCAAGTCGACACGTTCGGACTCTTTGCGAAATGCTACCAATGCAAGCCTCCGCCATCAGCCCCGGTGGCTGCTGCCCCTCATCAGTAAACCCGGGCCACCGGGCTTCGTCTTCGTCATCGTCATTCCCTCCATATTTTGTATCATACCAATGGGTGAAAGTCCCTAGCTTTTTACCCATGTCCCTCTCGAGTGTGTTAGATTTTTCAGTTCTCTTTTTTTCCCCTAGTGTGCTGAATCGATAATATGATTCTCATCCAGTCAAATCATTGGCTCAATTTAGCTAAGTATATTATATTAAATATTATTATACTTGTAGCTTACTTAATATTTTCTTCAAAGAATCTTTTCTTGTTACCATTGCCGTAAATTTAAGATCTAGTTATGGTTGATTCTCTTGGCTTTTCCCCCAACTAAAATATACCGTATATATGCCTTCTAATTGTAATCCAGGCTAAAAGTTACTATGATTTGCAAGTAATTGAATTAAAGTATAAAGTAGTTAAAAAGAGCTAAAAATGTTGCAATCATTCAATAAATGTATTCTTTCATATGTTGGAGAATATTGAGTGGATTCCTTCAAGAAAAGAGACTGGTCGAAGTTCCACCTATTTTTTGGGATATGTTTGATGATAATTTTATTTTTGGCTTTGATGTTTTAAGTTATAGAGTTAATTTATTCTATTGAAAGAAAAACGGTTGGAATTTTAATAAAGTTTCATAAATAGGAAACGTATTATCAAAACAATTATTAAAATGTCTACACTCTACTTAGAGTAGAATCTGACAATATAAAATTAAAGCTAAATTACAAGTGTTGGAGGTTTTCATATTTTAAAAAGTAGCTAGTGGGTTTTGAACTTTCAATCGTGTTTAATAAGTCTTAAAACTTTAAAAATGTCAAACAAGTCACTAAGGCCTCGTTTGATAACCATTTGGTTTTTGGTTTTTGAAAATTAAGCTTGTTTTCTCTCAATTTCTCTACAATGATTTTCATCTCCCTCAAGGAAACATTTGAATTTTTAGTTAAATTTTAAAAACAAAAACAAGTTTTTGAAAACTATTTTTTTTTAGTTTTCAAAACATAGCATGGTTTTTGAAAACATAGGTAAAAGGTAGATAACAAAACAAGTAAATCCATGGGTGGGGGTAGTATTTCTAGGCTTAATTTTCAAAAACCAAAAACCAAAAACCAAATGGTTATCAAACGGGGCCTAAACTTTTAATTTTGTGTTTAATAGATTTTTGGCATATTCAACATTTTTTAATATTAATAAGATTATCAGACATAAAATTAAAATTTGTGTCTGATAGAACATCAATTTCGTGTCCAATAGGTTTATGAATTTAAAAAAAATATTGAAAATGTTAAAGACTTATTCGACACAAAACTAAAAGTTTAGAGACTTATCAAACACTTTTTAAAGTTTAATGACCTATTAGACACAAAATTGAAAGGACTTATTAGACATTTTTTAAAGCTTAGAGAACTATTTGACTCAAATTTGAAAGTTGAAAGACTAAATTTGTAATTTAATATAATGATTTTATATCTTGACTTAATAAAAAGAAAAGCTTAGTTGAATCTATTTACATTCATTTAGATTTGATGAAAGGAAAGAAAAAAAGAAGCAACAAGTTGGTTGTATGTGTTTAAAGTTGTAGCAAGTGTGAAAAGGGAACATGGGATGGTCTAATTAAGTAGACAAATATTGTAAGGTGGATTATTCCAATTGATAATGGAAAATTGAACTGCCAAGTTTTCACATGGTTTACACGTGGCTTGCACATGCAATTCCACATGATCAATTAATCCACCGGGATCTTTTATTTATTTTATTTTTTTTGGGGGGGGATCCAACAAAATTTGATTAGTGATAATTATTTGATGAAATTATATAATATTATTATTATTCAAAGTATGGCCACCCCCAAAAGCTATTATTTTCTGTAAGAATAAGTGGATTGGATTGGATAGGATTGGACTGGACTGTCTTCCTTTTGACCCCGCCGATTAATTCTTGACTCAGATCTTCAAACCTCCCATTATTTTCCCCTTTGTAATTGCAACTGTCCAAATATCTAATTTAATACAATCCAATCCAATCCAATCCAATCTTGTCTTTTTCCTTTTCCTTTTTATTTTTTTTAATAATTTAAAAGTTGTATTCATTGGGAGATTAGGGTTTATGAAAGCCCATTTGGAGAAATACAGGTGTGGATTTGGCCCATTAGCTGATGGGCTTATTTTACATTGAGGCCTTGTTCGTCTCGCTGGGCCTGTCTCCTCCAAGAGTCCATTTTGGAACAAATGGACCTGTCCTGCAATAATTCGTGGGCCGGCCTACAAGTTTTAAGCCCACATCGTAATTCAGTAATATATGTTTGTATATTTTTTTAAAGTAAAATACCATTTTGGTCCCTATACTTTGAGTTTTGTTCTATTTTGGTCTATATACTTTCAAATGTCAAATTTTAGTCCTCTCAATAAAGCTTAAAATTAGTCTCTACTCTTAGTTTATTGTGATTTTTTCTTTAAAAAATTAGTATCTATTAACTTTCCCTTTATAAATTTTGGAAATAGGTTCACATTGTATATTTTCTTGTGTTAAATTATTATTATTATTTAACCAATTTCGATAAAAATTAACCAAGCTTATCATATGAATCAATTTTAAGCTTTATTGAAAGTATATGGACTAAAATGGAACATTGGACCAAAATGGAGCATGGATCGAAAATGGGGTAGGGTAGGAAATGTATTCTAGTTCCCAAAATTAAATTGAAGAAAATATTCATGTCCTCGAGTAAAAAATTCTCCGAAGGAAAATTGCGATGACTAATGACCATGCAGTCTCATATAAATGTGGGAAAAGTAGATTCTATTTCCTGCACTATTTTTATTCCAAGTGAAAATATTTCAACTTTATAGGTTAAAATATAATTTTAGTCCCCGAATTTTAGATTTCATTTCATTTTAGTCCATGTACTTTCAAATATTTAATTTTAATATCTATATTTTCAATTTATCTTAAAATTAGTTTTTGCATTAGTTTGAAATTAATCTTTATTGAAATTTGTTATATAATAATAATAATTTTCAAGTAAGACAAGACACAATGTGAACTCTGAACATATTTTCAAAATTTATAAAAGAAAAGCTAATATATACTACATCTTTTAAAAAAGTTAACAATAAATTAACAATAGAGACTAAGTACATCTAAATTGAATATTTAAAAGTACAATACGAAAATGGAATAAAATCCAAAATACAAAAACCAAAATAATATTTTAACCAACTTTATATTATATAAGGCAATTTAAAAACTTGTATGTCCAACAGTTTTGGATATTGGAAATGGAATGGTATACATATATTAAATAATAAATTTTTATTGGAACATATATATTAAATAATTATTGGATAATGCTCATTGACTTTAGTTATTAAATATTGTAAACGATTAATTGTTTTTTTAATGAAAAAAAACTGCTATGCTTTCTTACACGATTTATTGATTTGTGTAGACTAATATGCTTTTGCCCTTTGGGAATTTGACCACAATATTTTACTATGGGTGTCGCATCATCGTGAAATACATTGCTTATTATATTATTGATAAAATTATACAAGATACCTCTAAACTTTTGAATAAGTTTCAATTATGTCTTTAAATTTTAAAATTTAAAATTTATTCCAAAAAATACCATTGAATTATAAAATTAGTAAAAAAAAATCGCTAAAATAAAAGATGGCAATTGGCATGCATCTGATGTGTAAAAATAAGAAAGCCTATGTGATATTATTTATAACTGTATAGAAGATTAAGATTGTTGTTTCAATTTATTTCACCTCAGAAGATAGCGTTAAAATCATCTTATAATCAATTTGTACATATCAATTGCCACACTAATTTATGTGAATGACGTTGCAAATGATGTCACATATGTTTTTAAAGTTTATGCACAAATCACTTAGTACAAAGTTTAAGGATATTTTGTATAATTTAAAAGGTAAAGAAATATTTTATTTTATTTTAAAAGCCGAATAAAAAAAGGTTAAAATATCATTTTAGTCCCTATACTTTGAGCTTTGTTCCATTTTGGTCAATGTACTTTCAAATGTCCAATTGTAGTCCATGCACGTTTAATAAAGCTTAAAATTGGTCCCTATGACAAGTTTGAAGTTAATTTTTTTTTATCAAAATTGGTTAACTAATAATAATAATTTTAAGGTTAAATTATCAAAAATACCCTTGAACTATGAAGTTGATTTCAATTATACCCCTAAACTTTGAAAAGTTTCATTTTAACCCTTAAACTTTGAAGTTTGTTTCAAAACAATCATTGAAGATTTGTTCCGTTAAATTTATGGACAAAAATGACGTATTTGCATATGTTTTAATTTTTTTTTCAACATATATGTTCAAATAAGTAACAATACAAATACAAAAACATCATTTTCCGACCATAAATTTAATGAAAAAAAGCCTTCAAAGGTATTTTTGAAACAAATATCAAAGTTTAAAGGTTAAAATGAAAGTTTTCAAAGTTTGGGGGTATAATTGAAACCAGCCCTATAATTCAGGGGTATTTTTGATAATTTTGCATAATTTTAATACTAAAAAAAAAATACCATGTGAATATACTTTCAAAATTTATAGAAGAAAAGCTAATTTTTTTTTAAAAAAAATTAACCATAAACTAATAATAGGGACTAATTTTAAGCTTTATTGAAAGTTCAGAGACTAAAATTGAACATTTAAAATTACATGATTAAAAAAAGTCATTGCCCCGCCAAATTTTCACGTTTCTCCGACCTCGTCCTTACCTTTGTTTTACCTACCTGCTTGACTCAGTAATGGCGTCCGTTTCTACAATTCCACTTTCATCTCCCCTCGATTTCTCGATTTTTCTTCTTCCTGGCTTGTACTTCGTTTTCTTAATCAGAAACACCAGGAATTCATCTTCTTCCTTTAACTTCCGATCTCTCATTTTCTACGAATTTCCTTCATCCGTCGATTCCCTTCTGTTCTCAATGTCGATTAGTAGCCTTGTGCTTTCGTGTGTCTTTTTTCGTTCTTAGTTTTTGTTTACTTGCGCTTCATTTTCTTGTGGCGGAGGCGATGAATTAACAATGAGGGAAAGCAGTTTAATCAATGGTATGGAAATTTACGCCCAGTTGTTGTTTGTTTATTTTGGTGTCGCTTTCCTGAATTAGTTGAGGGTTTTCTGTTAGATTATTCTTCTCGTGGCCCCTGGTGTTTGGACTTTTGTTTTTCTAATACACAAATTCGCAGGCGAGGCGTTCGAACAAGGGGTACTCGTTGTTCCTGTGTCTCCTCCAAAGAAAGATAAAAGACGATGACCACGAGTTTATTGACATTGATTTTGACGAGTCTATATTCTCCAGCTAACCAGTGTTTAACCTCATCACTCTCTAACTTTTGAATTAGTTTGATATGATTTTACTTGTTCCTGTTGCATTTGCTCGCATGATCGAACCATTTAATTCAATTGAACCTATAGTTTCCGAATGATTCTTGAGCTCCCACAGCTGATTTATTGGGAAAGGACATTGGTAACGTTGAGTGAATTGGCTTTAACACTCCATGGAGCTTGGAGACTGGTTAGTTTTATTTGGGGACGAACGATGTAGTAAAACCTGCCTCTAATGTAGACTTCTGATATATTATACAAACACGATTCCTCCTGTCCTTTCAAGTACCGTTTACGTTTTTTCTACTATTTTCTCAATGATGTACGGAAAAATAGAGAGATTGGGTTGAAAAGAATCAGAGAATAATTATTTCAAATCATGATATTGTAGAAAATTAGTTAATGAATACAATGGAGAAGATTCAAACTCTTAAACGCCTAGCAAAGAAAAGCTATATTTGGGGAAGTTTGCATCCGGGAGAAAAAAATTAAGTCATGATCTCATTATGATTCTTGGGAGGAAAGGGTTCACTTCATTCTTCCTGAAGGTTTTCAGTGTTAGTGTATTAAATAGACTGTAGTTTTTCATACATCTTTACATTGGCTCTTGTAGAGCTTTCCTTAGTTCTAAGTGTAGCTACAAATGATGCAATGATCAGAGACTAATCTTTCTATGACGCTTCCCTTTTGCATGATATAACTCTTACTCTGCTTGTTCCATAGGTGTATTCCATAAGCTTCGTCATGTAGGTGAGCTAGCATTGCTTTTGCCCAACTTGCAGCAGCCCGGTTTTCTGGCTTCTTAAAAAGTTCACCGACCTTAGTCCAGTCCACTGGGTAGAACGCTGCAGGTGGCAATACGGTGACGTTGAAACCAGGTCTAGCTCTGGCTCCTGTTACCTTTGCTATTACTCTAGAGACCAGAAAAGGTCCATTATATCCCCATCTGTTCCCATCAAACTTCGATGCAAAATTTTCCATGAATTTCTCTAGAAGTGGATGCTTCTTATCAAAAACAAGAACAGCATTATTCAATATTGTCCAGTTCTTAGATACTGGATCAATACTTTGTGCGCCAATAGAGTTCTTCAACCCCATGAAAGACTTCAAAACAATAAAATCTGTATCTATGTAAACACCTCCATACTTGTATAAAACTGCAAGTCTCATCAGGTTAGATAGATTCTGAGCTAATGGAATCTGACCCGGGTCTTTTTTTCCTCTCTTCATCTCATCAAACCAAGCCTCAACAGGGGTGTTTTTGAATAGAGAAGGCAAGTCCGGTGTGATTGCCAGAATTTTAAACCGATGATCAAGTAGAGGTTTAAGAATTTTGTAGCCTCTTTCTGAATCCAGCGTTCTTGATAGAATAGTTAAGCATCCGCGGGGGTGAGAGTTAAAAACACTTTCTGCTGCCATTAATTCTCTTCCCCTGAAAGACCTTGCTGGAGATACCCATGTCATGAAGAATTGTGTCTCACAATCATGGCTGAGAAACTCCAGAAGTCGATTATGGAACTGCTGTGTGAAGTTGTTTGACTGCAAAATTCGAAAGTCGGGAAGGTGCTTCCTAAACCAATCAATTCTTGCTTTTTTTGCTGAAAGATTGGATGGAATTACCAAGGAATCAAAAGTTTCACTATCATCATCATCATCTCTGTTTTCTGAGGACTGGAGTGGCTCTCCAACTAAAGTTGGCTCAATTTGTGCTTGTGTTATGCACGTAATTGTAGAGTTCAAACTTTTTTTCTCATCTATGGGTACTGTTCGAATCGAAACTTTGTAGATTATGCCGTCTCCACATATAAGGAAGATGATGGCAGCAAGCAAGATGGTTGGCAATATGGGTGATACAGCACACCTTTCAGACATTTCTTTCTGGAGGTTCTTCCCACAAGAAGTGAAGTTTTCACCGGGTTATGCTTCATGAAGCTATTTGAATAAACTCGTGATCAGGGAAACTTTGTTTTGGCGATTATACCAATGGAAGACATGACTTGAAGGAAATTATTTTATTCAGGTTGCTTGCTTGGTCTGGTGGATGAGGTTGGCCAGATTATCGTAAAGTCCACGGAAGGAAATAGAATTGAAAAGGTCAAATCTAAATTTTTAAGTACAATGACAAATGCTTATCACAAAGGCGACGTTTTAGTTATAGAGATCCAACGGTCGAGGATGAAAGCATTGAAGTCAATATTTTTCGTTCCGTGGAAGATTTTCACATTCATCAAATAACGCAGCTACCATAGTTCAGGGTTGACCTGCGGTTGAAAATTTCTGTAATTACATTTCATAAGGTGAAAAAAGGAGAGGAAAAGTATGATTGATTGTAATAGCTCATGTGGGCAAGATGAAAACAAGGAACATTAAATTAAGAAATGATGGCAACAGGAATTAAAGGAGGAGAAGGGGTGATAACTATATATCAGCTCTGTTCTTGTCCAAATTGCCCAAGTTTTGTGCAATATGAGGCCAATTGCGTATTAAATTCTAAGCATACAACTTGCAGGTTCGTTTACTTGGTTATTTGAATTAGAATCCATCAAGGCCCTCCCTTATCTGTTTTCCAAATTGTTTTTCTGCAGGTATGGCTTATCAATTTGGTAACATGCTGACATGTTTGGTGCCCATATAACTTAGATGAATCAAAATAGGGTATGTTGTTTCATCTACAAAAAATCAGTATTTTCAAGTAATGAGGTAGGAAGAAATATTATTCAGATTCAAATGGAAAGAGTATTACTTATTTCAATTATATAGGACTTTATTTATTAAGGTTCCAGTATTAGTTTCATTTACGAAATAGTAGTGGACAAGAAAAAAGAATTCTTCAAAACATATTTATTATATTATATTAATTGAGTATGTTTATAGTTTTGAATTAAGTTGTTCGTTTTAATTAAAAATATTTTCTATTTTGGGAAGCTTACAATGTATTATAAAATAATTTAATAATAATATTATGAATGTAGTTGGAAATGAATCAAAGAACTTTCAAAGATAAGTCCTCTACTTTTGATAATTTTTTTTTTTTTTGTAGAAATGTACAACATAACTCATTTTAATGGTGTCTTAGTCACACAAGATTCTTTTATAATTGCTCCCTTCCTAGCATCATTAATCATTGGAAAGCTCTGTTTTAGTCTCTTTAGGTGGTGGGTTCCCTCTTCCCCTCCCCTTAGGTTTCTTCTCTCTTTTCTTAATATGCATCCAAGTTTCTTTCTTATAAAAAAAATATATATGCCAAAGAGAGCATAGCTTAACTGGCATATCAAATTTGTTAACGACTACGAGATTTGTGGTTTGAATCTTCCAACCCCTATTGTACTAAAAAAAAAAAAAGAAAAAAAGAAAGAAGGGGAGTTTAAATTTATTTGAGATATATACATAGTTTTTCACCGATGTTTTAATTTAGTCCTTGCATCTCAAACCATTGCTGTTTTATTTATTTCGAAAATGGTTAAAAATACGTTCTTTCATTTTTTAGCTTTAATAATGAGAAGTTTACTCAACTTTTTTTAAAAAAAATAATTTTATAGTATACATTTTTTTATGTTGATATTGAATAAAAACAATTAAAACCTAGGAGGTTTTGTTAAGCCCGAACTTATTAAGCTTGGAGTTGTTAAGTTTGAGTTTGTTAAGTTTGTGTTTGGATGATATAGAAAATAGGTTTGTTAAGTTCGAGTTTGTTAAACTGTGTTTGGATAGTGTTAAGTTTGAGTTTGTTAAGTCTGTGTTTGAAATCTAATTTGTTAAATATTAATTTAGTAAAAGTGTATTTGATATTTGTAATACATAATAGATGATTTATAGATTAATTATTTAATTAAAGTAATACAAGTTATATATAAAATTATAGTTAAAATGTAACTTTCATTATGAAATTAAGGCGTATTATTTTAATAATAAATAAAATATTTTTAATACATTTGTCCATTCAATTTTTTTCCAATAATTATTTTATAGAATAAATATTTGATTGTTCATGAAAATATTTTTGGATTATTTACCAAAGTGTGAACAAATATAAACAAATTCTTTTATGCAAATATATCTAACATAAAATTAACCATAAATAAAATGTTATCAATTGTTTATTTAATTATTCATAACTTGCTATAATAACTAAGTTTATTTACTACTTATTGTCAAAATAATTACTATTGAATTTAACTTTCTATATTTAACTAATACATAAAGTTATAAAGTTAAAATATTTTAAATAATATTATTTTAAAAGCTATTAAATTCAAGATAAATTAAAAAATATAATTTAATTAATTAATTTTACAAATATTAAGTCTTTAATTAACTATGATAATATGATTTTTACATTTTTACAAGAAAAAGAATTTGAAAAAATTGTGGATTTAGAGAAATGAATGTTTTTTTTTTTAAAATGGAAATGAACATATTAAATCTAGGATTATAAATTGGTAACTATTACTTTATATATGAATAATTTATTTTTAATAGTATTGTTAATCTGAATACTTTTTGAATAATTATTTTATAAAGCAAATATTTAATTAGTTTTGTAATTATTTTTTTTAATATTTGTTAATGTGGAAACAAAATACAAAGTGTTGTTGCCAAATTTTGGACAGGAGAAATCTCACCTGACCTCCACGTGACAACCACGATGAATTTGTAATTTAGGGGAAAGAGGTGACCTGCAAAAGAGAAAAAGCTAGGCACTGATGTGGCATTTGCCACACCAGCTCCGATGCTTAAGTTAGCAAGAAGAATTTGAGTGTAGCAAGCTATAATTTAGAGAATGAGGGTTAAGTTGAACTCCCTTTCTTTGAGTCATAATGACATATTTATAGGACCTTTGTTTTCCATATTCCTTTTTAGATAAGGATATAAAAGGTTTCCCCTTCTATTTAGGAATTGGATTTGAAAATGTTAATCTTATATTGCAAGATTCTCTTGTAATTCCGGTTTATCTCTTTAGTCTAATTTCACCCACAACATTAGCCCCCACTCCCTAGTTATGATTCGAGATTAGGAGCGTGTGGAGTAATTGTATGGAGCCTGACTTGGGAGTAGCTTATTAAGTTTTGGAGTCATTGTTGACATTTCGAGGTCTGCCTCGAATTATCTCTAGTTATTGTTGTCCATCCTTATGAGGATATTCAGTCTCCTAGAGTGTCGGTTTCTCCATTTGGTTTTAGCTCGTTGTGATATGTATTGAGCCTTTTAGTCCTGTCTTGTCTTTAATTTCTACGCTTGGTTTTATGTAACCAAATTCTTCTCATTTGTTATTTTCAAAAACCTATCGCGAGACTCATCTCGGATTTTTAGGCTGTTCAGATTAACCAATCAAGTCCCTTTTAGGGACCCAATCAATCTTCTGGGCTTGCGTCCTCCGCACCTAAGCGGAGTTTTGCATTCATCACGCTCTGCTTAGCTTTATGAAGCCTGCTTTGTCGTGCTCAATAGGGACCCATCGTGAGATTTTTCTCAGATTTTTGGGTTGCCAAGATCAGTCAACCAAACCCTTTTGTGGTTCAATAAACCTTCTGGGCTGCTTCCTCTGCACCTAAGTGCTTAAGAGTTTTGCGTGTTTCATGCTTTAATTGCATGACATGATTGGCCGTATCTTAGAGTAGGCTCTTAGATTTTGGCTTTAATTTACTATATCTGGATCCAGACCCAGACTTTTTCTTCTTATTCTGATGATCGGTCTTGTGGTTTTTCATTTCTTCTTTCTTGTCAACCTTGGTCAGGAGGAAAATTGAATCGAGCTGAACCAATGACACCAAGGACTGGGAGTGTACATGCCACGTGTTCCCCAAGTTTCATTGGGCTCCTCGACCTTGGCCTACTCCGAGGGCGAGGATGAGGTTGGTTCATTTTGGCCCAATCTCCTCTTTTATGTAGCCCATATCAAGCCTGGATTTTCTCAGGTCTAAAGGTTTCAGGGTGAGCCTTGGGTCATTGGTAGGATAGCTCGTCCAACCACTTGGGATGACCTTTTGTAGCTTCTTGCTTGCATAAGTGTATTTTTGAATAGGTGGAATCTGGAATGTTCCATCAATTATTCTGCATTCAAAATATATTTTTCATGAATATGATATTTTCTCATATCATATGAAATCACCCTCTAGTTTGAGAGTTAGGCAATTCAATGCAGATGAAATACTGATTTTGCTGAATGAAATATATTCAATCACTTATGTAAGGAAAATATGGAATTTTATGAAGTGGTCTGCTGTTTGAATAACTTGTTATATCATGCAAGCAATTTCAAGACTTCTAGAATTCCATATAATAAATTTCTTTCTATAGATATTTCATGGCACTTTTAATAATTCATGATGTTCAATTCTTTATTAGAGCACAAAAACTGTCATTTTGATGTTATCATGCTAATGACATTTAAATAATTCAAAAATGTAGAGAGCATGTGTAGAGTGCATGAAGATGCTATAACATAGACAAAAGATCATAACAAAACAATTATGACATGCATAATTTGGTTATTGAATTTAAATATTGCACTATGAAGTTTAAATTTGAAGTAAACTTATCTGTGATTTTGCAACTTTGTAGAAACCTTCAAAGTTGATTCCTCCAAATTTGCTTTGTAGTCTCGTTTTTCATATTTAATTGTTTAAACCTTCAACCTCAATATTTTGAAATCTTGAGGAGTTCTTGCTTTATAATTCCTCTATTGATCAATCTTCTTCCATATTGAGTTCCAAAATTAGTCTTCTGGATTGAATTAAGGGATATGGATAACCTTGGCCTTGACCAGTCTCCAGTTTTTATGTTTTAATTTGCCCAAATCATCTTCTTGGTTGAATTAGGGGTTGTTGATAGCTTTGACTCGATCTTGGCGTTGTTGCTTTGGTGAGCCCCCAATTTCTTTTCTTTCATCATTTTGTCTTTTGCTTTTTATTTAATAGGGAAGCATATCTCATGTCTTGCTTTTTGTTTGATAGAGAGACATATCCTTCATTCAGTTCCCTAATCAATGAGAACTTTCCTTGCAAAGAAAAATTGCATGGTTATGCATTTAAAATTTTATGACCTTCATCTTTTCATATAGCAAATTTTTCTTCAAATATTTCATGGCATTCCTAATTATTCATGATGTTCATATTCACTATATTACTAATTCACACAAAACTTTATTTTCAACAGTCTTAAAAAGTAAGATTTGTAGACTATGATAACTATAATTTTAATGTTAACTAGAATTAGTGAATTATTAAACACAGAATATAAGGAGATGCCATTTTATGAAGAAGATAAGAGATAAACTATTATAATTTAATATCAATTCCTTGAATTTATTTCAAGTTCAAATAATACTTATCTGAGATTCTGGAATTTCGTAAGGATCTTTGATTTTGAAGCTTCAATATTTGCTCAAATTGCATTTGCTCGATAATAAATCTTCAAATGTAAGCCGCTTTCTCGGAGACTTTCTCATGTAAAAATCTTCAAGTTCAATCCGTAGCTTTGTTGGATAAGTCTCATCATCAAATTTAAGCAAAATTTCATTGCTTAGAAATTTTGTGAAATTGAATTTCATGTATCTTCATGTAAATGGGCTTTGAATTTGTAAAGTCCAATACAAATCAAGCTCCTTGTCGCTAGAGTGTTGCACTGCCATCACATCGTCAGAGTCAAGTTGCTGCTTGGGAGGCGTACGGCTGATGGAGAAAAATCCAGGGGGCCGGCGACTATATGTTTACCCTTGAGAGAGGAGAGAGATCGAATTTAGGGTTCCTTTTCTTTTCTTTTTTTTTTTTAACTAAGCCCCCATCTCTTCATTCTTTGTTCAAGACTTTTTACTCTTCATTGGATCTTGATTTTCTCAACTCATGTATGCAAGGTAGAGCACTCTCGTTCCCCACAGACGGCGCCAACTGTTGTTGTCAAATTTTGGACAGGAGAAATCTCACCTGACCTCCACATGACAACCACGATGAATTTGTAATTTAGGGGAAAGAGGTGACATGCAAAAGAGAAAAAGCTAGGCACTGATGTGGCATTTGCCACACCAGCTCCGATGCTTAAGTTAGCAAGAAGAATTTGAGTGTAGCAAGCTATAATTTAGAGAATGAGGGTTAAGTTGAACTCCCTTTCTTTGAGTCATAATGACATATTTATAGGACCTTTGTTTTCCATATTCCTTTTTAGATAAGGATATAAAAGGTTTCCCCTTCTATTTAGGAATTGGATTTGAAAATGTTAATCTTATATTGCAAGATTCTCTTGTAATTCCGGTTTATCTCTTTAGTCCAATTTCACCCACAACACAAAGAAATTTCTCATTGTAAGTATGCAGTGCAGCAAACTTGAGATTAGAAAATTGTCAACCAAACGTAAGTTTGTTTAAGCTATAATCATATTCCCCACGAAACCAGAGGCTCCTTAGTTTTCTAATAATAATGATTAAATAAATGTTATTTAATTAGTAATTAGTTTACGTTTTTTAGTACTATTTAATTAGTTTACTTTAAACAAACCATATTTCTCTGTTCCCGTCAAAGTTGTCTCTCTCTAACTTCTAGGAGTGTGTTTGATCCAATTTCGAACTAAACTGGTGACGAACCGAACACATCGATTCTGAAACGCCTTAAACAAGAAAATCGAAACTTCTTTGATTTTCAGTTAAAAATCGAACCAATTGATTTTGGTTCCAATCGATTCGGTTTGATTTTTAATCGATTTTAGCCATCAATTTGCAAGAAGAAGGAACACGATATAGAGTGAGAGAGATGAGAACTCAACAAAAAAAAAAAAATCAAAAAAAAAGAGAGAGATGAGGCGCGCGAGTGTCGATTTCAGTGAGAAAATGAGAGGAAGAGTAAAAGATAAGCGTTCCAACCGGCGATTTTGAATGTCGGCATTTGCATGTTCTGACGGATAATGAGACGAGAAGCGACGCAATATAGTTGGCCGTGAGAGGGTGAGGGGCGGCGACAATAGTAGGCGTGAGAGGGTGATGGGCAGCGGCAGAGAGGGTTGAAAGTGGTGAGGGGCTGGCGGAAGAGAGAGGAAATTAGAACTGGAAGTGGGTAAGGAAGGGAGAGGGAAATCAGAATGAAAGTGGGGGAGGGAGGGAGAAGAAAAGGGAAAGGGGAGGAAGGAAAAGGGACAAGATGGCTGTTTGAAGAAGAGATGAAAATTAGGGTTTAGATAAAGAGTTATGAAAATAAAGATATGAGTTTGGGCTTTAAAGAAGTGGGGCTAAACTAATAGGTTGGGTTTAGGAGTTTTTAAAGTTATTTATGCAGTTCGATTCGATTTTCAATTTTTTAAAATTCAGACCGTGAATCGAACCAAAAATTTCAGTTTTTAAATAGATAAACTAAGAAAATTGCAATCTTTAAAAAAAATTGAACCGAACTAATTGGTTCGACTCAGCTTGTCATTTTTCAACATCCCTGCTACCAACCCTCCTACTGTCTCCCCCTCCTCACTCTAAGTGACGAGAGATGGAGAGGGAGTGGGGTTGGAACTTGGGTGATGGAGAAATATGGTTTATGTTGGTGTTAACCATTAAGTAAACTTACTAAATGTTATTTATTAAATTCTTTTTTAGGATAATATTTATTTAACTTTTAATCTAGTAAATTAATAATTTTGATTTAATTAAATTTTTGTGCATCAATACAAACAAATCTTAAAAATTCTTGATTTTCATATTTGTATATATATATATTTTTTGGAGAATGATTGTCTTATTAGTATAAAAATAGCATAGAACTTATAAAAAAAAATGAAGTTAGGTTTTTGTTAGTATAACTAACAAAAACTAATGTTATTTATGGAACATGTTGAAAAAATTTTCAAATAATCAAATCATCTTTTTTTTTTTTAAGATAAAAAATTTGTATTTCATAGATAGCAGAATTCACATTTTTTTTAGTTTAATAACACGTAGAAATGAGAATTTGAATATGTGACCTTCACCTTAACTCTTGAACTATGCTGGAGCTGGACACCTAATAAAATCACTGTTTTAAATTTAAAATTCATCAAAATTACCATAAAACCCAAGTAAAATGTCAAACTATATTTTCTTGCATTAATGTTGAAAACTAATCACATTCATTAAAACATCTACCACCCACCGCCTTCTGGTCGGGCTATGATTTTTGAATCATTTAAAGCTCACCGAACGGCCATTAAATGATTACTTCCAAAGAAAATTTGAATCTAAAGCTACCGTGACTGACAATTCGATGGGCATATCCTTACAAGGAAGCTGATAGATAGGTTTTGTTCATTACTGATCTGGTAGGATGATGCACAGTTGCTGCGATGCCAAGAGAATTCTTTACACTTTTCTGTGTAATATCCTTCTGATGTCCATGATCTCGGCTTTCAGGAATACACCCACTTTTGGAAACGAATCAGATCGTTTGGCTCTACTTGACTTGAAAAGTAGAGTACTCAATGATCCACTCAAAATCATGAGTTCTTGGAACAATTCCATGCATTTTTGTGACTGGATTGGTGTTACTTGCAATACCACCATTAGCAGAGTAGTGGCTTTGGAATTGGAAGCTCGAAAATTGACTGGTTCGATACCACCTTCTCTGGGAAATCTTACTTATCTCACTAAAATCAACTTGGGAGACAACAATTTCCATGGTCGGATTCCTCAAGAGTTTGGTCGGCTACTACAATTGCGTCACCTTAATTTGTCTTTCAATAACTTTGGCGGTGAGATTCCGACGAATTTAAGTTATTGTACTGAGCTTGCTCTTTTGGCAATTAGTATCAATAGACTTATTGGGCAGATTCCACACCAGTTCTTCACATTAACCAAGTTGAATCAACTTCGTCTATGTGGTAACAACCTGACTGGAACCATCCCATCTTGGATAGGAAACTTTTCTTCCATATTTGCTATAACGTTTGCACAAAACAATTTTCAAGGAAACATTCCTAGTGAGCTAGGGCGCTTATCTAGGTTGGATTTCTTCACTGTTTATGGGAACTATTTGACAGGTATAGTCCCGCTTTCGATCTATAATGTAACTTCTCTTACTTACTTTTCTCTTACTCAAAATCGACTCCAAGGAACTCTACCACCTAATGTCGGATTTACTCTCCCCAATCTTCGGGTCTTTGCTGGTGGTGTCAATAATTTTGAAGGGCCTATTCCTACATCCTTGGCTAATATCTCCGGTCTTCAGGTCTTAGATTTTGCTGAGAACAGTCTCATTGGAACACTACCTCATGACTTGGGGAGCTTAAAAGACTTGGTGAGACTCAATTTTGATGACAACAAACTGGGAAGTGGGAAAGTTGGTGACTTAAATATAATTAGGTCCTTGGCTAATTGTACTAGTTTAAGCGTTTTGGGTCTTGCTGGAAATCGTTTTGGAGGAGTATTGCCTCCATCTATTTGCAACCTTTCAAACCAGTTGACAATTCTAACCTTAGGTAGAAATATGTTAAGTGGAGGCATTCCTCTAGGGATTGAAAACTTGATTAACTTACAAGTTCTTGGAGTAGAAGGTAACTATGTGAATGGTAGTGTCCCTCCCAATATTGGGAAACTTCAGAATTTGGCCATTCTTAATTTGAATGGTAACAAGTTAACTGGGCCAATTCCATCCTCTATTGGTAACTTATCTTTAGTGACCAAGCTTTTCATGGAGGATAATAGACTTGAGGGAAGTATACCACCAAGCTTGGGACAATGCAAAAGCCTCCAAGTTCTTGATCTATCCGGTAATAGCCTAAGCGGCATCATACCTAAGGAAGTTCTTAGTATCTCTTCCCTTTCAATTTATTTGGCCTTGAACCACAACTCACTTACTGGGCCATTGCCATATGAAGTGGGTGAGTTAGTTAGTTTAACATTGTTGGATGTATCACAAAACAAATTATCAGGTGATATTCCTGGCAACCTTGGGAAATGCATTAGCTTGGAACGCTTGTATTTGGGAGGTAACCAATTTGAGGGAACAATTTCTGAATCTTTAGAAGCTTTAAAAGGTCTAGAAGAACTAAATCTCTCAAGTAACAACTTGTCTGGACCAATTCCTGAATTTCTTAGCAAGATTTTTTCACTCAAGTTTCTTAATCTATCCTATAATAATTTTGAGGGAAAAGTTCCCAAAGAAGGCATTTTTTCCAATTCAACCATGTTTTCCATCCTTGGAAACAATAATCTTTGTGATGGTGTGCAAGAATTACATTTACCTTCGTGCACATCTAACGGAACACATTCGTCCAACAAGCTTCTAACACCAAAAGTGTTAATCCCTATAGTATCTACCCTCACATTCCTAGTTATTCTTTTGAGCATCCTATTTGTATGGTTTATTATGAAGAAGTCAAGGGAAAATGTTTTATCTTCATCTTCCTCCACAGATTTACTATCACAAATTTCTTACGTAGAGCTCAATAAAGCAACGAATGGGTTCTCAGTAGACAATTTGATTGGTTCAGGTAGTTTTGGTTCTGTGTATAAAGGTATTCTTTTGAATGGTGGATCAACTATTGCCGTTAAGGTTCTTAACCTTCAACAACGTGGTGCTTCCAAGAGTTTTGTTGATGAGTGCAAAGCTCTCACAAGCATACGACATCGGAATCTCCTCAAGATCATAACTTCTTGCTCAAGTACAGATGAACAAGGCAGTGAATTCAAAGCTCTAGTCTTTGATTACATGTCCAATGGAAACCTAGACAGTTGGCTTCACCCTACACATCTTGGGGAGAATCAAAGAAGATTGAGCCTTATTCAGAGATTGAACATTGTTATTGATATTGCCAATGCATTAGATTATCTCCATAATCATTGTGAAACACCCATTGTTCATTGTGATCTAAAGCCTAGCAATGTGTTGCTTGACAATGATATGGTAGCCCATGTTGGAGACTTTGGGTTAGCTAGATTCATTCTAGAAGGATCAAATCAATCCTCTTTCAAACAAACCATGTCACTTGCGCTTAAGGGTTCTATTGGATATATTCCTCCAGGTATTTTCCTTCCATTCAAACTCTATCATCTTTTAGTTGCAATTGTTAGATCTTGATTTTCACTGTTGGTAAAATGATGAATGAATGATCAATTGTAGAGTACGGAATTGGTGGCAGAATTTCCATTGAAGGAGATATCTTTAGCTATGGAATTTTACTATTGGAGATGTTCATTGGAAAAAGACCCACTGACAACATGTTTGGTGATGGTGTGGATATTCATCTAGTCACTGCAATGGCGTTGCCTCATGGTGCCTTGGACATAGTTGATCCTTCTTTACTATCTCAAGAGACATGCCAACAAGAAGAAGAGAATGAAGAAAAAATACAAGAAATAGCAGTAACGGGTGAGAAAGATCATATAGAAATCGAGCAAAGAAGAATTGAAGAATGCCTAGTCTCAGTAATGAGAATTGGCCTATCATGCTCCTCAACAACACCTAGAGAAAGGACATCCATGAATGTCGTCGTTAACAAGTTGCAATCAATTAAAAGCTCCTATCTCAAGTGGGAGAAGGCAAGCTAATAGATCAACGAGATTTAAAAGAACTTGCAGGTTAGTTTACTTGGTTATTATCAGAATTTGGACCCATCAATGAGTTTCCTCCCTAAACTGTTTTTCAGATTGTTTTTCTGCTGGTATTGCTCACCATTTTGGTTATATCCTGATATATTTGGTGCCCATATATCCTGGAGGAATTAAAGTAAGGTATGTTGTTCCATCTACCCAAAAAAAAAAAAAAAAAAAACAGTTTGTTCAAGCGATGTGTTAGGAAGAAACATTATTCAGACTAAAATAGAAAGAATATTGTTTATTTCAATTATATAAACTTTTATATACCAAGGTGCCTGTATTAATTTCACGAGATGTTAGTGGACAATATTTAATAGAAGAAAAAAGAAATCTTCATAACATCTTTATATTAGTATTCATTTTCATTTGATATATTTTGGTTAAATAACAAGTTTAGTCTTTGAACTTTCAAGTGTATGTCTATTTTGTCCTTAAATTTTAAAAAGTGTTTAATAGGTCATTGAGCTTTTAGATTTGTGTCTATTTGATCATTGAATTTTAAAATCTGTCTAATAGGTCTTTAAACTTTCAATTTTAAGTCCAGGTCCCTGAATTTTCAACTTTGTGTCTAATAAGTCTTTAACCTATTCGACATTTTTTAAAATTCATAAATTTACTAGACACAAAATTGAAAGTTTAGGGTCTTATTAGACAAATTTTAATTTTATATATAATAGATCAATAAATTTATGAAAAATTTGAATATGTCAGAGACTTATTAAACACAAAATTGAAAGTTCGGGGGGCTTATTAGACATTTTTAAAGTTCGAAGGCCAAAAATAGTTATATACCTGCAAGTTCATGCAAGTTCATAGACTAAACTTATAATTTAACCATATATTTTATACTTTGTAAAGCTTACATTAACATTATATTATGAAATACTGAAATAATAATAATATTATGTGGGGGGGGGGGGGGGGGGGTTTAAATTTATTTGAGTTACATGCATAGTTCTTAGCCTCCTCTTTGTTCGAATCCCCTCTTCCTTTCTCGACCAACCATGCTATGTTCTATGCTCATTAATCAAGTTTCTTTGATGATAGAATAGCCTTGTAATATTTTTGCTACCTTAGAATGAAAGTCACTCTAGAGAGTGGGCGTTGATGGATTGGAGAGAAAGTAAGGTGAGAGAATTAGAGATGGGTTGTATGTACCACACCACCTACTTAATTAAACATAATCTCTTCTATTGGTTCTATAATTATATCCCAAAGAATTGGTTTTGGGATTGGGAAATTGAGAGAGAAATATGGTTTAGGTTGGTTTTACTTTTACTTTTAAGCAAATATAACATCTTGCATTTTGGACTATCTCATTTATAGTCACAACTTCTAGCCCCACGAATTTCTTCCTTTATCTATTACAAATACAAAAGAGAAAAAAAAAAAAAAATCACTTATGTTTGTAAATGGAGCTTTACAACTTTATTTATAAATTATCCATATGTTTAGAAAACCACCCGCTCTCACAACTGGTTTTTTTTTTTTTTTTTTTTTTTTTTTTTTTTTTTTGCTTTCACTATTCTCATAGAAAAAATAATTTATGAGCCCTATAAGGGTAAAATAGGAAAATAAAAATAAAATATGTTGAATATAACTGTCTTGGGTCTAAAATGATAGAAAAACCAGAAAGAGGGTAGATTTGAAAAAGTCTCTACAACATATGTCATATGTGTATATTTTTCTATCTTTTAATTCACTTTATCCAGCTCTAGTTGGAGTGTAATATTAGAGATATTTTAGTTAATTAGTTGGAACTATATTGTAAATTCAGTTACCTTTCTGTTATTTAATTCTTGTCTCCTGATATTGTATATATATATATTCAAGTGGAATTAATAAAGTCTGAAGTATCACTTTTCCACCTATTTCACATCTGTTATATGGTATCAGAAGAAACTCTCTCTCTCTTCCGTTGTTTTCGAGGCTTCTTGGCGCTATGGATCCAGAGGTTTCTCAAACCCTATCTTCTCCTTCTCATGATCCCGCTTCTCCTGAAATCTTTCAGAGTCCATATTCTCTTCATCCTAATGATACTTCCAATCTTGTTCTTGTTTCGGATCTTCTCACCGATCAGAACTACGTTACATGGAGTCGATCGATGCTTCTTGCTCTTTCTATCCGGAACAAACTTGGTTTCATTGATGGTACCATCTCGAAACCTACTGGCGCCATGCTTCCTGCGTGGACTCGTAACAATCACATCGTTATCGCTTGGATCTTGAACTCTGTATCCAAAGGTATTTCATCGAGCATTTTGTTTTCTGATTCTGCAAGAGCAATTTGGCTCGACCTCAAGGATCGTTTTCAGAGAAAGAATGGACCACGTATCTTTCAATTGAAGCGCGATCTCACTACGCTTACTCAAGATCAGCAATCAGTAACTATGTATTTTTCGCGTCTGAAGAGCATTTGGGATGAATACAGTACCTATCGGCCTGGCTGCACTTGTGGACTATGTTCCTGCGGAGGACATCAAGCAGTTGAAAATTTCTTTCAATACGAGTATCTGATGAGTTTTTTAATGGGGCTGAACGAGTCATTTGGACACGCTCGATCACAAATCCTGCTGATGGATCCTCCTCCATCGATTACTAAAGCTTTTTCGTTAATCGCACAGGAAGAACAACAGCGATCTGTTCCAGTTCTCTCTTCCTCGTCTGCAGTCAGTCTTGCAGCTAACCAGTATGTTTCGAAGGTTTCTACTTTGCCTTGATCAACTCCTTCACCATTTACTTCTCGACAGCGTAAGGAGCGACCAATCTGCACTCATTGCGGAATTCAAGGCCATACGGTGGATCGTTGTTATAAAATCCATGGTTATCCTCCTGGTTATCGATCAAAAGGAGGGCAACGTTCTCAGACTCCACAGACGCCAACTTCTCAACCAAATGCTCATACTGTTTCATCTGTGACATCTGTAGTCACAAAGCCTTCTGATATGGTAAATCCTTCTGAGGTTACAGTGCCTTCTGATGCTCTTGCTCAATGCCATAGCATCCTTGCAATGTTGCAGTCCAAATTAGCTGCTGTTAAAACAGAATCTGAGGCTTCCTCATCCTACATAGCAGGTACTTGTCCTTCTACATCTACTTTTTCATCTTCAACCTGCTGGATTCTTGATTCGGGAGCATCAACTCACATATGTTTTGATCAGACGACATTCACCTCTTTGATGCATGTTAATACTACTGTCATTTTACCTGATAACTCACGCATTTCTGTTCATTATGCTGGCACGGTTATTCTATTTGGCTCCATCCATCTTTAGAAAGTTCTTTTTGTACCTCAGTTTCAGTATAACTTGATCTCCATTGGTGCTTTAACAGCAGATAACTCACTTTTGGTTAGTTTTTATACTGATTACTGTGACATCCAGGAAAGGTCCACTTTGAGGATGATTGGCAAGGGTAAATTGCGTGATGGCCTCTATATTTTGGATACTTCAGTTGCTGTTGCACCCTCTGTTCCCGTTGCTTCTGTCCGCAGAGTTCCTGCTGCCTTATGGCATTCCAGGCTTGGACATCTTTCATACCCTCGATTAAATGTGCTGAAAAACATTTTGCATATTGATACTTCTATAGCAGATCATGTTTTACCATGTGATATTTGTCCGTTAGCCAAGCAAAAGCGTTTGTCTTTTACTTCCAATAACAATTTGTCACCACATCCATTTGATTTGATACATGCTGATGTTTGGGGTCCATTTGCTACTCCGTCTTATGCTGGATATACATATTTTCTCACCTTAGTTGATGATTGTACACGTTATACATGGACATATATGCTGCGTAAGAAATCTGATGTCTTGACTATAGTTCCTCAGTTTTTTTAGCTTGTCCTTACTCAATATGGTAAACATATTAAGGCTTTTCGGTCAGATAATGCTCCTGAGTTGTCGTTTGCTGATTTTTTCCTTGCTAAAGGTGTTGTGCATCAATTTTCATGTGTCTCTAGGCCTGAACAGAATTCTGTGGTAGAGAGAAAACATCAGCATATCTTGAATGTTGCTCGAGCATTATATTTTCAATCTCGTGTCCCTGTGCATTTTTGGAGTGAATGTATTTTGACTGCTGTATATTTGATAAATCGGACTCCATCCCCTGTTTTGGATTGGAACACTCCATATACACTGCTCACTGGATTTGTGCCTGATTATTCATTGCTTAAGGTTTTTGGTTGTCTTTGTTTTGCTTCCACATTACCTTCACATCGTTCTAAGTTTGCTCCACGGGCCATTCCTGCTGTTTTTGTTGGGTATCCTCCGGGTATGAAAGCTTACAAGTTGTTTGATATAGAAAATTGTAAATTTTTCATATCCCGTGATGTAGTTTTTCATGAAACCATCTTCCCCTTTCATACAGTTACACTGCCCAATGATCAACCAGACCTTTTCCCTGATTTAGTTTTACCTAAATCCTTTGATATTGATACCTCTGATTCATCCCATATTCCACATTTTACTAGTTCTCAAACATTACATAATGACCCCCCTACTACTGTATCAGATTCTTCCCTTGAAACATCACATGACTCACCCAATATTACACCTACTGACCCACCTCTCACCAATGAAACCTCATCGTCTTCTCCTATTCTTCCTGCACCACGCCGTTCATCTCGGATCACCAAACAACCATCATACCTTCAAAATTATCATTGTGGTCTCTTATCCAATTCCCCTTCTCCTGCCTTGACCACCCGATATCCTTTACAACACCATGTATCCTATCACCATCTTTCACCATCTTTCCGAACCTTCACTCTTAACATTTCTGCACATTATGAGCCCCAATATTATCACCAAGCTCTTCCTTTTCATCATTGGAGAGAAGCGATGTCTACTGAATTAGAAGCCATGGAAACCAATAATACTTGGAGTGTTGTATCTCTTCCCCCAAATAAACATTCTATTGGCTGCCGATGGATTTATAAGGTGAAACACAAAGCTGATGGTTCTATTGAGCGTTATAAGGCACGATTGGTTGCTAAAGGGTACACTCAACAAGAGGGTCTTGATTTTATTGAAACTTTTTCTCCTGTGGCCAAGTTAGTAACAGTTAGAGTTCTTCTTACAGTGGCTGTTTCTTTTAACTGGCCCCTCATCCAACTTGATGTGAATAACGCTTTTCTCCATGGTGATTTGTTTGAGGAGGTATATATGGATTTACCCTTAGGGTATAAACCCAAAACTACTATTTCTCGTGAGGGGGAGCGCCTTGTTTGTCGACTACATAAGTCTATATATGGGCTCAAACAGGCATCTCGCCAATGGTTTGCTAAGTTTTCAGAGACTTTGCTTTCTCTTGGTTTTCAGCAATCCAAGGCAGATTATTCACTGTTTGTGAAAGGTTCTGGTGCAGATTTTGTAGCTTTATTGGTCTATGTGGATGACATCATTATAACCGGTGCTAATTCGACACTCATTGATTCCTTGAAACTTCTTCTTCATGATCGTTTTAAGTTGAAAGATTTGGGTGCTCTCAAGTATTTTCTTGGACTAGAGCTTGCTAGATCATCTCAAGGGATTTATCTTTCACAGAGACACTATACTTTGCAAATTCTTGAAGACACTGGCCTTCTTGGTTCAAAACCTGAAGCTGTTCCTATGGATCCAGCTTTAAAACTTCGGCAATCTCAGAATGATCTATTAGCTGATCCTTCGTTATATTGAAGGCTTATTGGAAAGCTTCTTTACTTGAATATTTCACGGCCGGATATTACTTTTGCTGTTAATAGATTAAGCCAGTTTGTTTCCCAACCGTGCAAAGCTCACTTGTCTGCTGTTTACCATTTGCTACGGTATTTAAAATCAGCACCGGGGCAAGGTATTCTTCTTAAGCCTTCTTCTTCCTTTCAATTACGTGCTTTTGCTGATTCTGATTGGGCTTCATGCTCGGATACGAGGAAGTCCACTACTGGCTATTGCATATTTCTTGGTGAATCAATGGTGTCATGGAAGTCCAAGAAACAATCAACTATTTCCCGATCGTCTGCTGAAGCAGAATATAGGGCTTTGGCTTTAACATCTTGTGAGCTTGTTTGGTTATCTTCTCTGTTGCATGATTTGCAGTTACCTTCTTCACAGTCTCTACTTTTTTGTGATAATCAAGCTGCCATACATATTGCTTCTAATCCTATATTTCATGAGCGCACCAAACATATTGAGCTGGATTGTCATTTCGTTCGAGACAAGCTACAAGCTGGTTTTCTGAAGCTTCTTCCAATCCGCTCTCATCTTCAACTTGCAGATGCTTTTACTAAATCTCTTCCACCTACTGTTTTGTTCTCCTTGTTATCCAAGATGGGTGTTACTGATATATATGGCCCATCTTGAGGGGGAGTATTAGAGATATTTTAGTTAATTAGTTGGAACTATATTGTAAATTCAGTTACCTTTCTGTTATTTAATTCTTGTCTCCTGATATTGTATATATATATCTTCAAGTGGAATTAATAAAGTCTGAAGTATCACTTTTCCACCTATTTCACATATGTTATATGTAATTATAAATAGAGAAATTTTGTCCCATAACTATTAGGAAGGACAATGAGACTCTGATGCCTGAATTATTGGAGAAGGATACCATAATGTAGTTGGTAGTATTATGTTGGTTATAAAAGAGAGAAACTACAAAATTATTTCAAATTTGTATCCAATTGATATTAGGAGACATGTAGATTTTTAAATTTATACCTAATAGTTAATAAGGGATAGCTACATTGTGGTGACTTTAGTGAATAATTTTTCGTCCTGTAGAGATTTTAATCACCATCTTTGATTTTGGTTTGGGACTCCCTACTTCTCTTTATCTTTTTTATTTTATTTTATTTATTTTTCTTTTATCAATGGTTAATTTTGAACTTCAAATTTAAAGAGAATTATTTACTTGATTATTTATATAATTTAATAAAATTCATTAACTTATAAACATAAAAATTATTAAATATAATAAAGATTTATTAAATTTTTTGAGTATGAGATTGAGGATGGGTGGGGCAAGGGATAGATTGTTGGCCCTAACGTTAAACTAAAAAAGGTTAAAAAACACTTTTGGTCCTTAAACTTTCATGAAGGTGGAACTTTATTTTGTAATAATTTAGTTCATGTATTTTCAAATTTGTAACAATTTATTCATTGAACTTTAGTATGTAACAATTTAGTCCTTGTACTTTTAAATTTGTAACACTGTAATCTTCGAACTTTTAGATTTGTAAGAATTTAAATCCCTATTATAAATTTTTTTTTTATTAAAATTGAATGCTGATTTTTTTCATTTAACGATGTAGACTTTGTCGCTTATACACATATTGAGTCCTTAATTAATTCATTGATCTACCTATGTAAAAAATCTCACTAAATCTTAACAATAATTTTTACGATAGGGATAAAATCATTACAAATTTTAAAGTACAGAGACTAAATTGTTATATACTAAAGTTCAAGAATTAAATTGTTACAAAAATGAAAGTACAGAGACTAAATCGTTTCAAATCAAAGTTTAAGGACTAAATTGTTAATTCCATAAAAGTTCAGGGACTAAAAATGATTTTTAATGATTAGAAAAAAAAAAGTTCCCATCCCTGATTGAATAAACAATTCATTGAAGAAAAATAACTATACACTCTCTTCATGTAGATGGACAAAATAGATTTGAGGGTAAAATACACTTTTGGTTTTTAAATTCTATTTGTTTCTTGAGGTTTTAAAATTAACATTTTTTGTTCTTAGAGTTGAATTCAGTTTCTGTTTGGTTTTGAAGTTTCAAAATTGACCACATCATCATTTATTAGGTTAACTAATGTCAACACTACTAGAAATCATTTAAAAACCAATTATAAACTCTAAAACTAATTAAAAATTAAATTCAAACTTTAAGGATGCAGCATGTCGATTTCTTCTTCTTATGTAGCCGGTAGGTCTTGGAATTATTATTGAAGATGCCGATGGTCAGGTTCTTCTTTCTGCGGCAAAGTTGTTGGGAAATGTTTTGTCTGTGGATATGGCTGAAGCTTGGGCAATTAAGGAAGATGCTCACTTGGCTGTCAGATATGGTTTTTTTTAAGACAGATTCTCACCGTCTTTATTTGTTCTTTTCTGAGCCACAGTTGTTCGTCTTCCGTTCTCTTCACTGTTAGGGAGGGTAATCGAGTTGCTCACAGTTTCACATGTATGGCTTTGGATGACTATTCTATTCTTTGATGATATTTGCTTTCCTTTATCAAACAAATAGAAAAAAAACTAACCCTAAACTCTATTAGAGATCATTTAAAACTAATTTTAAATTTCAAAACTAATAAGAAATCAAATTAAAACTTTGGAGACATGTCATGTTGTTTTTGAAACTTTATGGACCATATAGAAACTAAGAGCGCGTTTACCTGTAATTATTAAGAGCGCGTTTACTTGTAATTATAATGAATCAAACATAATTTGACATTGTGGGTCCCACATGATTATGATTGAGGATGTTTACCATATTCTGCAATGATAATCAATTGTGAGTTCCATGTTATTCTTTCTTGTAATTTGATTACATCTAAAAAGACCCATCCATCATTTTGTTTTACTTCCCACGCTTTGGTATTTCTCTCTCTTCTAACATTGATTACCTTTTCTCTCTCTTTCCTCCTCTCTCCTTCTTCTTCTCTCTTCTTTTTATTTTGGGAATATCTCCCCTCCCCTTCTTCTTCCTCCTTCTTTCTTTTTCTGGAATTTCTTCAGGTTGATAAAGAGCATTTTATTAAAAAATTTCTCATCCGTTTTCTGGACCATAGTTTTGTCCATGTCTGGATTCGTTCCCGTGGTTAGTCTGTGTTATGGGTAAATTTGGATCTAATGAAATAAGGTCAAAGCAAGATAAAAGTCAAGATGATCATAAGAGCTCAAAAGGAAAATAAACCAAAAGGAATCCTGCAGGCCCACAAATTAACATTTTCCTAGATAGAAGAGGAAACCCCTTCTATTCCTTATCTTAAAAGGAATATGGAAAATCTAAGTCAAAGATCCTATAAATATGTCATTATGACTCAAAGAAAGAGAGTTCAACTTAACCATCATTCTCTAAATTCTAGTTTGCTACACTTTTCTTTCTTTCTAACTTAAGCATTGGAGCTAGTGTGGCAAATGCCACATTAGTGCCTAGTTTTTTCTCTTTTGCATATCACATATTTTCCCCAAATTACAAATTTACAGTTGTTGTCATGTGAAGGTTAGATGAGATTTCTTTTGGCCAAATTTTGGCAACGACAGTTGGCACCGTCTGTGGGGACGAGAGTGCTTTACCAATGCAAAGATCAAGAAAATCAATATCCAACTGAAGAGTAAAATGTCTTGAACAAGAATGAAGACATGGGAGCTTAGATTAAAAAAAAAGAGAGTTCATAAACAAAAAAAAAGAGAAACGAAAGAAGAAGAAAAAAAATTGGGGGCTCATCAAATCAACAAGGCTAAGATCGAGCCAAAGCTATCAACAACCCATTAAAGCAAGCCAGAAAGTCAATTTTAGAAACTCAATATGGAAGAAGATTGATCAACAAAGGAATTGTAAAGTAAGAACTCCTCAAGATTTCAAAATATGGAAATAAAAAACAAGACTACGAAGCAAATTTGGAAGCATCAACTATGAAGGTTTCTGTAAAGTTGCAAAATCACAGATAAGTTTACTTCAAACTTATGCAATATTTAAATTTAATAGTTAGCTTTGCCTATGTCTCATGTTATTGATTAATAACTAAACATTGCATGTCATAGTTATTTTATCATCTTTTATCTATTTTATAGCATCTTCATGCACTCTACACATGCTGGTCTCCACATTTTTGAATTATTTGAATCTCATTAGCATGATAATATCAAAATGATAGTTTATGTGCTCTAATAGAGAATTAAAACATCATGAGTCATTGAAAGTGCCATGAAGCATCTGTAGAGAAATATTATATGAAGTTATAAAGGTCTTGAAATTGCTTGCATGATATAACAAGTTATTCAAAAAGATAGGCCACCTCATACAAATTCCATAAGTGATTGAATTTATTTCATTAAGCTAAATTACTATTGAACTACCTAACTCTCAAACTAGAGGGTAACTTCAATTGTGATATGAGAAAATATCATATTCATGAAAATTATATTTTGAATGTAAAATAATTGATGAAGTATTCCAAATTCCACCTATCCAAAAATGCACTTAAGCAAGCAAGAAGTTACAAATTGTCAAAAGATGGAAAGCAACAAAGATCGCGAATACAAAGGAGATTCTTATCCCCCAAGAAATACTAAAAATCTAGAATTAATTCTAGATATGGTAAATTTTGAGCCAAAATCTAAGAGCCAACTCTAAGATGTGACCAATTATGTTGTGCAATTAAAGCATGAAATACGCAAAACTCAGCACTAAGGTGTAGAGGAAGCGACGTTGAGAGTTGATTGATCCCAAAAGGGTTTGGTTAACTACTATTGGTAGCCCAAAAATTTGAGGTACGCCTCACGATGGGTCCCAATTGTGCAAAACTCCCCTTAAATATGAAGGACGCAAATCTTGGAGGTGGTTAATTGGGTTCTCAAAAGGGGCTTGGTTAATTGGTCCAAGCATGACTTGAAATATGAGAAAGATCTCGTGGTTGGTCGGGTCAACCCTAGAAATTTTTATGTTATAGATATTGAAAAGCCAAAAAATTAGCCTAATGAGTTTGATAGGTCAGTCCAAAATCAAAATTGGGGCCAACCGTTATAAATTTTGGAAAGCCAAAAGATCAGCCAAATGGGCTTGATAGGTCATCCCAAAATCAAATTTGGAGCCAACCCCAAATATTTTCCTTATAAATGTTGTAAAACCAGAAAATCAGCCAAATGGGCTTGATAGGTCATTCCAAAATAAAATTTAGGGCCAAACCCAAATCTTTTGTTATAAATATTGGAAAGCTAGAAAATCAACCCAATGGGCTTGATAAGTCATTTCAAAATAAAATTTGGGGTCAACCCAAATCTTTTTGTTATAAATATTGAAAAGCCAAAAAATCAGTACTTCCAAATTGAGCTTTGAGTGTCCAACTGATTGGGTGAACTTTGGGTGAAGAAAATTAAGTAAATACGTTCAACCCCAGTGCAAGTGCACACTGTCGATGAAAGTATTAAAACAAGAGTATTATTGAGTATCGATCCCACAGGGAACAATGTAACAAAAATTATTGCTAAGCAAACTGTAAGAAAAGTAAGCAAATATATGTTCAACCCCAGTGCAAGTACACACTGCCGATGCAAGTATTAAAACATGAGTATTCATGAGTATCGATTTCACAGGGAATAGTGTAACAAAAATTATTGCTAAGCAAAATATAAGGAGAATTGCAACTTGAAAACTAAAAATTGCAAAAACAATGTTGGGATGGTGTGTTGGTAAAACAAAAAAATTGTAGAATCGCAAATTTGCAATATTGAAATGATAAAGATTGCAGAATCGAAAATTTGCAATATTGAATAGCAACTAGATAGACTTGGTAAATAAAATTGCAAAAGAAATTTTAGATAAATGGGAGGCTCAAGAATGTCATTGCCCTACGTTGTAATTGCAAACCAAAATTACAATTTCAACCTATTCTATATTCAATTGTAAACCAAAATTGCTACTCCTATTCACCTTGAAATTAGGTTTTAGGAGACTAAGTAAGTGACTTATATGTCTATAGTTTATCTATCTTAGATAATTCGGCTCAACAATTTTATGGGTTTTGGAGTCTTTAATCCATATGTCTAGGGTAAAGAATTGGCTTATGTCTAAGCTCTTTTCTCCATTATTTGTGCGAAATCTGCTTATCACTAACCCCGTCGGTATTAGATCTAAGCTTGAGTTGCTACCCTAGTTGATCAATCTAGGGTCTCAACGGAATTTTATTCAACACAAGCAAACAATTGAGATGTAGACTTGGTTTTTGTTGGAATTTTGTTCACATCCTTAAACCCTCTAAGAAGTTTAGCTCATATTAAAAGTAAAAATCCTACAACTAATTTTAGAATAAAAATTCATACTAGAAGATTAAATTAATTTGCTAATTGTAACCAAAAGTAAAGGAATTAATTAAAAAAATCTACCTTAATCAGTATTGACTATTAAAATGATGAGAGCAATAAAAAGTAATGCAATCTGAACAACCCATGAACAACAAAACAATGCTCCAAGACTTCTTAATTTGGATTAAAACAGAGGACAAACCCATGAATCAAGAGCTTCAAGAGGAGAGTTGTTCAACAATTTTTACTTGAATCAAATTGGAAAACTCGAAGACAAAATAGAAAATAACTTGCAGCAGTTAAAACAGAGAAGAACAAAGAAAGAAAAAAACTAGAAAAATAGAGGAATACTTTGACAACAATTCTCGGAAATACAAAGAAGAAATTGAAGAAAAGTAAGACAAAGACTAAGCTTGACAGAAGTTTTCCGTAATACAAAGAATAAGAATTGAAGGAAAAATAAATACTAAACTTGCAGCAACTCACGATTAAAACAGAGAAGAAAAAAAACTAGAAAAACAAAAAATAGAGGAAGAAAAATTGGACAGAAACCCACGAAAATTCTATAAGAAAACGCCTTCAAAATCGATCTCATCTTCTCTCCTTTTATAGGCGATTGAATAATGCCCAAATTTTGTGCTTAAAATCCCCCAAATCGTGCAAGAATTGATGATTTTTGGATATGGGTAAATGCAGATTTTTTGCATTTTTTTTAACTTTTCTGCTATTCCAGAAAAAATTGCAGAATCACAAAATTGCAATTTTGGTTTTGCAATTTCCACATTCCCTGCAAACAAGCTTAACTTTTTTAGAATCTTATCATAATTTCCTTCATTCT
Organism: Trichosanthes truncata; assembly: GCA_033996785.1. Classification (NCBI taxonomy): domain Eukaryota; kingdom Viridiplantae; phylum Streptophyta; class Magnoliopsida; order Cucurbitales; family Cucurbitaceae; genus Trichosanthes; species Trichosanthes truncata. The sequence continues at coordinate 57,950,905 of JAWPNB010000003.1, forward strand.
TATTTCTTATTTTCAAGTAACTTTCAACTATTTCCAAATGATTTTAAGACAAAACAAGAATATTTTAAGTAATTGAGAGTTAAATAAATCTTAATTCTAAGGCTTATCACCAACCCAAAAAAGAGCTGAACCATAAATCCCAACATGGGAGTGGGGGCTTAATGTTATGGGTAAATTTGGACCTAATGAAATAAGGCCAATACAAGATAAAAGTCAAGATGATAAGAGCTTAAGAGAGAAATAGACCAAAGGGAATCCTGCATGCCCACAAATTAATCTTTTCCTAGATAGAAGAGAAAGCCCCTTCTATTTCTTATCTTAAAAGGAATATGGAAAATCTAAGTCAAAGATCCTATAAATACGTTATTATGACTCAAGGAAAGAGAGTTCAACTTAACCCTCATTCTCTAAATTCTAGTTTGCTACACTTTTCTTCCTCTTTGACTTAAGCATAAGAGCAGGTGTGGCAAATGCCACATTAGTGCCTAGCTTTTTCTCTTTTGCAGGTCACATATTTCCCTTAAATTACAAATTTACAGTTGCAGTCACGTGAAGGTAAGGTGAGATTTTTCCTGGCCAGATTTTGGCAATAATAGTCTGTAATTTTTGGCCATATTTGAATCGATATGAGATTTTTTAGATCGATAAAATATTTTTTTTATGCGTGAGTTTTGGCCAAGCTACGTACATTTTAGCAAGATCGATTGTTGATATTTTTTTTATGCGTGAGTTTTGGCCAGACATATTGATATCGATATTTAGATGAGATCTTTTTAGGCGTGATTTTGGCTAGGCCATATTTTGATGATATCGATCTTTTATTGATATTGATATAGGCCATATTTTGATCGATATTGTTTGATTTGTTACACAAAAATCATTTTAGAAAATTTGAAAAATCATTTTAGAAAATATGAATAAGTAAATAAAATTGAGGAAGGATATCTTAATTCTGTAGCATAGTTACTGTATTTTAATTAATTATAAATATAAAAGGGCATAATGATAATCACAATCAATCGTAATTCTATTGTGTTACATCCCGTTTTATTCCAATTATGTTTGCGTCCAAATTCATTATGGTTAAGTAAACGCGCCATAAATTCAAATTTCAAAAACCAAAAGTGTTAGTTTTGAAAATTGAAGGACCAAATAGAAATTAAGTTCACATCACAAAGACCAAAAATATATTATACTCATTTTTTTTGTATATTCTATTTTTCACACTTAGAGACCAATTAGAAACTAACTTCAAATTTTAAAGACCAATTATAAATCAAATTCAAACTTCAAAGACAAAAAGGTCATATAATAAAAGTGTTAGTTTTGAAAATTTATAAACCAAAGGGAAATTAAGTTCAAATTCCAAAAACTGAAAAGTGTATTTCACCCTATATTCCACTTCCTACTTCTAAGTGAAAATATTCAACTTTAATATAATCCAGGGAACTTTAAAAAAATTCAGTCTTGAGTTTTGGATAATCGGGATGATATGGTATTAAATACTAACATCTTTTTGGAACAGATATGTTAAATAATTATTAGATAATAGTCATTGAATATTGTAAATCATCTTCTTTCAAAAAAAAAAAAAAAAAAATGTAAATCATCAATTGTTTTTTTTAATGATGTTTTTGAGAACATAATGAAAAAACTCTATACTTTTGCACGATTTATCGATGGTCGTAGATCGATATGTTTGGCCCTTGAGAATTTGACCACCATATTACTCAGGGGCATATAGTGAAATACATGCCTTTTTTTTTCAGTTCACAACATTATTATTTATTATTTCTAGTTCTATTATAAACAATGAAATATTTTTTGTTTTTTTTTAAACAATGAAGTATTTTATTTTATTTGAAAAAAAAAGAAATATTTTATTTTATTTTAAAAGCCTCCTAAATATAATATAATAAGTAAAAGTATTATAAAATAAATAAATAAAAGTCATTGCCCGCCAATTCTTCACTCAGTAATGGGGTCCGCGAAGTTCCAATCTCAATTTCCCTCGATTTCTCGAAAATCCTTGCAGGCTTGTACTTCGGCTTCTTAATCAGAAACCCTAGGAACTCATCTTCTTCCTTTGATTTCCGATCTCTCATTTTCTACAAATTTCGCAAGTAGCCTTGTGCCTTCGTCATTCTTTTTTGTTGATAATTAGTTAATGAATACAATGAAGATTCAGACTCTTAAAATGCCTAGCAAAGAAAGCTATAAGCTCCGAACGGGTAGCTCTGTTGACTAAGGCTTGAGTTTGGATAGTTTTAGTTGATTAATAAAATTTGTTATAGTTTTATGAAATAAAAGGCAAATTGGTGCAAGTAGGTTGTTTGCTTTTGACTACAAAGCATATTTGACTTTATTTTTAGCGTTTTGATACTTTGATTGAGCACTCAATTTCAAGTATTTTGTCGTTTTGATACTTAGAGAAAACTTTTTATAACCTCGATGCTTGTTTAAGTTTTAGAAAAAACTTTAGAACTTGCTAGAAAACCTTCCGGAGCAATGAGAATACGATGTTTTCAAGGAGAGAATTTAGGTGGCTTGCCTTCTAGTGATTTCTTTTTGCGAAATAAAAGTAAAAAAAAAAAAAAAGAAATAAGGGATAGGGGCGTGGTTTTAGTTAAAACCTAGCAGCCCTAACTTTTTTTTTTTTTTTTTCTCGAAAAAATGTAGAGAACTAAGCCCCTACCCTCGTTTTTCATCTCATCTCTCCCAAATCTTCTCTTTTTTCCTAAATATCTTCTATGGCCACAAATTTGAATACTCACTAACTTTTTGCTTATTGTAGGACCATTTTTTCTTCCTTACGCGTGGAGTGCACCAGAATTTCCAAAGGTTCTTCCATTTCCATTCATGAATTTCTCTTCCAAGTAAGTTTCTTTTTCTTTCACCAATCTAAGTTGTGGAACTTATTTGGCTGAAATTTTTGTGGATTGGAAGAGTTGTGCTTGATTATTGTGATGCTCATTGAGTTTTGAGGAGATTTGTGAAATAAATTGGAATTTTTGGTTAAGAAGCTGGTAGAAAAGGGTGTTTGAGTCTTTGAGTTGTTTTGTCTCTAAATTTGAGGACGTCTCTGATTATGGCTCCAAAAGGTGTACAAATGGGTGAAAGTTTGTTGGAATCCTTTGATAGAAGTAGATTTGTGGATGTAGAGACCCCCCGTTCTTATTTAAACTTGGTGGTTAAGAGAAGTATTGTTCCTGAAAGAGGTTTACAACCATGCTTTATAGAACAACTAGCTATCCTTTGAAACATTCAACAATGAGGTTGGGAAGAATTCACAAAACTACCTCAATCTATCGAAGTTCTCATTGTTAGAGAGTTTTATGCCAATATAAAAAAGGGGAGCACCAAGGTGTTTGTACGGAGAAGATGGTGACTTTTGATTATCCAACTATCAATTGATTTTTTAAGCTTTCAGATATTGATAGGGATGATTATGATACTTATGCAACGGATGAGTTTGATTATGATCAAATCATAGCTACGTTATGTAAACTAGGGACTTAGTGGAAAACTCGACGACAAGAGAGGGGGTCATACTTCTTTATGCCCTCATCATGGGAAAGTCTATTGATGTCGGTCGAATCATTCAACAGTCTATCAAGCATGCAAAGAAGACATCTACAACCGATGGTCTAACTCACCCCTTTTTTATTACAACCTTCTGTAGAGAGGCTAGAGTGGTATGGAGATCGAATGAAGAGTTGTTACACTTTAAAATCGTAATGTATAAAAGCTATATATTAGGATTGAAAGGGTGAGATTCCGATGAAGAAATGGCTCTTGAGTCAGAGCAGTTTGAAGCTAGCTCTTCAAGACAAGCTAGAGCATCCTTGACTCTTGAGCAAAGAGTGGAATGCCTTGAAAGACGTCAACAAAGACAAAACGCCTACTAAAATCAATTCAGCAATAGTCTCTTTCAGATAATGTTGTATTAAGGGTTCAATCAAAGACCTGATCCGATTCAATTTTCCAACGTTGTGCCAACATTAGATGAAGATGACGAGATGTGAGCGACGATTTACTCAAGGAAAGTCTTAGTGTATTCCCATTGCTCCAGAAGGCTTTCTGGCAAGTTCTAAAGTGTTTTCCAAAACTTAAACAAGCTTTGAGTTTATACAAAGTTTCCTCGTATCAAAACAACAAAATACTTGGAATTGAGTGCTCAATCAAGGTATTAAAGGGCTAAAAATAAAGCTAAATATGCTTCTAAGTAAAAATAATCAATCTACTTGCACTCATTTGCATTTTATTTCATAAAACTATAACAAACTTTATTAATCAAGAACTATCCAAACTCAAGAAAACCGCTGTACCTCCAACTTAAAAACATGCATTGTCCTCAATTTATGAAAATGCATAAAAGACAACATATATAACTAATAAGAAACAAAATAAGGAATATTGAGACTTCTCCGAGCAAAACGTCGCTCACATCTCGTCATTTTTATCTGATGTTGGCGGAGGGTTGGAAAATTGAATCGAATAAGGTCATTGATTGAACCATTGATGCAACATCATTTGAAGGAGGCTATTGTTGAATTGATTTTGATAGGCGTTTTATCTTTGTTGACATCTTTCAAGGTGTTCCACTCTTTCCTCAAGAGTCAAGGGTGCTTTAGCTTGTCTCGAGGAGCTAGCTTCAAACTGCTTTGACTTGGGGGCCACTTTTCATCGGAATCTCACCCTTTCAATCCTAAGATGTAGTTTTTATCTATTACGGCTTTAGAGTGTAGCAACCTTTCATTCGATCTTCATACCACTCAAACTTCTCTATACAAGGCTGTAATTAAAGAGGGATGAGCTAGACCATCAGTGGTAGATGCTCTCTTAGTATGCTTGATGGATTGTTGAATTATTCAACCAACATTAATAAACCTTCTCGTGATGAGGACATAGAGAAGTGTGACTTAGTCCTTTGTAACATTCACCAATGTGTTTTACATTGCATGGCAGGAGACGAGCACAGATGAAAATTATACCACACCTTATTCGTCACACTTAATTTGGATGTCTTAAAACTCAATCTGAGTTTTCCATTGAGGACTCAACGTTTTTATGGTTTTTTCATAGTTAAGCTCATCCGCTGCATAAGTGTTATACCCATCCCTATCAATATCTAGAAGCCTAAAAAATCTATTGATGGTCGAATAATAAAAAACCACTATTTTTCTCCTTACGACCTTGGTGCTCCCATCTTTGACGTTGACATAAAACTCTCTAAATATAGGAACGACGACAGATGGTTTTGTGAATTTCTCCCAACCACGTTGTTGAATGTTTCTAATTAAAGATGGATGATTGTTCTACAAGGCATGGTTGTAAACGTCTTTTAGGAACTATACTTCGTCTAACAACCAAGTCTAAATAAGAACGAGAGAACTCCACATCCACAAATGTACTCCTATCAAATGATTCCGACGAACTTACACCGGTTTTTACATGCTTTGGAGCCATATTCAAAGACTTACTCAAGTTTAGTGACTTAACACTTCAAAGACAATTACTCAAACACCCTTTTATAAACACTATCTAACAAAAAAAAAAGAGCCAATTTCTTCTACAAAACTCGTACAAACTCAATGGGTATCACAAAAATCAAGCTCAACTCCTTCTATGAACAAAACTTTCAGCCAAGTAATTGCCACACCTTAAATTGGTGAAAGAAGAAGAAACTTACTTGGAAGAAAAACCCATAAATGGAGATTGAAAAACCTTTGGAGATTTTGGATGAACTTCACTCCTTAGGAAGAAAATTGATCCTACAGAGAGTAAAGAGTTAGTGGGTATGAAAATTTAAGGCAAAAGAAGAAGAGATTTGGGAAAAGGTGAAGATTTGGGGGAGAAAGAAAATGAAGAAGAGGGGAAAAACGAGAGGGGGGCTGTTTTGCTTATTTTATTTTATTTTATTTTTTTTTTCTTGAAAAATAGAGGGCTAGGGGCGTGTTAGGGTTAAAAACATGCCCCTGCCCCTTAATTCTATTTTTATAGAAAAAACGTGACTGCGCCTAGGCGCTATGCTGATTGCCCGCGCCAACGCCAATTCCAACTTTTTCCCCCTTCTTAAAAACTCCAATCTTCTTCTTAAAAAGCCTGGACGACAAAAGAAAAGGATTAAAAAAAACACAACAGATAAAAAGAAACTAAAAGAAAGTACAAATGTAAATACATAAATGGAATTGGGTTGCCTCCCAATTAGCGCTTGGTTTAATGTCCTCAGCCTGACCATGCTCTCTTCATGTGGAATTCAACAACATTGTGGTCTAGCTTTCAAAAGCGTCATGCACATATGGCTTCAAGTGTTGCCCATTAACTTTAAATATTTTGCCGCTCTCATTTCTCACTTCTACTGCTCCATGGGCAAAAAAAGGGCCCGACCACCTAGATTTCAATTTTTTTAGAAATAATTTGAGGCTTCAAGTGTAGAGCACACCTTTTGCCCCGAAACAAAAGTTTTTCTTCTAATGTGCTTGTCGTGCCATGCCTTGGTTTTCTCCTTATAAATTCGAGCATTCTCATATGCATCATTTCTGAATTCATCCATCTCGCTCAATTGTAGCAATCTCTTCTCTCTGACTAGTTTTAAATCCATATTCAATAGTTTCATTGTCCAATAAGCCTTATATTCCATCTCGACTGGAAGGTGACGTGCCTTGCCCAAAAACTAACCAGTAGAGAGACATCCCAAGGAAAAATTATTCGAGGAAGCTGCCACAATGAGACTGATAGTTTTGTATTATTGGATGTATGAGAGAGATTGTAAATGTACCTCGCTTTTGTATCCAACGGTTATTAGGGAGAAAATAAATTTTAAGATCTAAATCCAATGTTTTTAAAGAGGTAGCCTCATTGAGTAATTTGTCTATCCAAGAGGAGTTTTGAATGTAGTTTGATATGCCCTCAATGCATCATCTAATTTCTTAGCCCAATCTTTGCGTGAATGGTGCATTGTCTTCTCAAGGATTCTCTTCACCTCTCTATTACATAATTCTACTTGCCCATTAGTCTAAGAGTGGTAGGCTAAAGCCATCCTATGCTTTACCCCATATTTAGCTAGGAGTGCTACAAATTGCTTGTTGTAGAAGTGTGACCCTCCATCACTTATAATTGCTCTTGGTATCTCAAATCTTGTAAAAATATTTTTCTTGTTGACATGATTTTTTAATGAGTTGGAAAATTATTCTAATTTTTTTTAAGCTTATGTGGCCTTTCTCCCTCTATTCCTTCCTCCTTTCTCCTTATCCTCTGGTGAACTACCAAGCTAATAAACTCAATGAGATGAGCTGTATAAACTATAAAGAAAAACAAATCGAGAAGAGGGTAAAGAAGTTAAAGACTACAAGTTCCAAAAAAAATTAAAAATAGGGAGAAAACAAAGGTTCCTCCAAGAACGAATTTCAATCTTCTTAGGTCTGAATCAAATAGTTCAACCAAGAACAGTAATCGCCAGAAAATAAACTTCACCATCCAAGCATCCATTGAAATGCCCTTTTGAGAAAACAATAATAATCAATACCCAACAATCGATTTATTCATCCAACAAAAGTTCAAACAATAGAATCTAAACACTCCTAGTTGACAAGAAACATAAAGGATTCATTAGATATAAAAGCATATACTTCAGATTAAATAAGAAACAGAAAAAGAAGGGAAAAAGGTCAAGAATGAAAGAAGATACATACCGTCGAGTGCTATGGTATGGGATGAGAAATTCAGGTGGTCATGGAGATGAAAAGGAAGAAGATGATGGACAGTAAGGAAAAAGCCATTAGTTTTGCCAAATAAGCTAGAAAAAAATTAGGAATAGTTTTGCCACCAAAGGTGAAGAAGGAGAAAGGAGGAAGAAAAAGGATAGGAGAAGAAAGAGAGAAGGAAACGACCCATAAGTTAAAAAAATTAGAATAATTTTCTAATTCATTAAAAAATCATGTCAACAAATCTATTGAGCAATTTTAAATCATCTTTTCGTCAGTCAACTAACAGTCTAAGGACCTTTTAGAACTATTTTCTAAAGGTCAACTAAATTGTCAGTTTTTAAAACTTAAGGACCAAATATAAACTTATCTTCAAACTCAAGGACTCAGTAGATTTTACCCAAAGAAAAAGCTATAATTTGGGGAATTTTGCATCTGGGAGAAAAATTAAGTCTTGATCTCATTATGATTCTTGGGAAGAGAATGGTTAACTTTATTCTTGCTGAAGGTTTTCAGTGTTAGTGAATCAAAGAGTATAAGGACTTTTATGTTTTTTTTATACATAAAGATAAAAATATTAAAATAAATAAGTAAATAAATAACAAAAATAAAAAATAAAAAAATAAATTTTTTTTGTTGCATTAATGAAGGCCACGTGGGAGTTAAAACTATGGTAAGTTGTTAAGGAGGTATGCCAACACGTGTGAAGAGTTCATTTTTTTTAAAAATAAATAAATAAATAGGAAAATGGGAAGAGAGAGAATAAGTCAGAAAGTGGTTTGCTCTTAAGCTTCTAACCATGGCTGTGAAACTCGTAAGAAGGGGATGAAAGAAGAGCTTAAATTACACTAGAATAAAGAGAGACAAGGATTTGGTACTGGGGAGGCCAAAATCAACCAGAAATTTAACGAAGGTATGGAATCTCGCAAAACTTTGGAATTTATTAGTTTGATTCGTGTACAAAACAGATGGGGGGCTAAGAATGTTAAAATTCGTTGATTCAGATTAAATTTCAGTGCTACAGAAGACGATTAGCTTCATCTTTCATGGCGAATGGTTTGTTGGAATGAAAAGGGATAAAGTTGGAGAGAGGAAATGAATGAAAAGAAGAAGGAAATGTTGTAATGGGAGAATAAGATAATCAATTGATAATAACAAATTTTGGAAAAGAAAAGAAGCAGAGGCATGGAAGAAGAGGAAGAAGAAGAAGTAGAGGAAGGAGAATGCGTGTGTAAGGGTGTTTTCCTTTTCTCTTTCATTAAAAGAAAAAGGAGAAAGAGAGGAAAAACATTAGTGGGGTCAAATCAAGGAGGAGAGTTGTTTGAGAAGGCTATTCACGTTGGGGAAAGAAGTGGGCTATTGTGGGTTTTGGAATTTAAAAAAATAATAATAAAATAAGATAATGGAAATAGTACAAAGCATTCAAGTGGTGAGAGAGAGAATAGCTTTGCATAGAGTAGTATGTAAAAAGTGAGAAAAGGACAAAAATTGATAGTTGGAATTAGGAAAAAGAAATAATTCAAATTTATTTAAGTTTGGAAAATTATATTACTTAAACTAAAGATTAAGTGGGTATGTGTCACATAGTGTCTAATTAATATTTCAGGTCAAGCGGAGATTGAAAAAATTTACGACCCGAACATATCAACTCCACCATAGTTTGTGAGTGGTTTATTTTACGAATTATTTTTATTATTTGATTATTATTACGAATTTTCAAGAATTCTATAAATCATGTGTGATTTTAGAGAAAATTGCTAAGAGATTTTCATAGTATGTTATGAATTTCCAAAAATGGTATGGAAATGCCAATATTTTATGCTTTTAGTTGAAATTGTCATTTGAGAAATATTTGAGATATTTTTATGATTATTGAGACGTTTGAAGAGTTTTAATGTGTCTTGAAAAATGTATGAAATTTATATGAGATTTATAGAGAATTGTCGAAGATTCTCAATATTTTATGATTTTTACTGAAGATATGGTTTAGAGATGTTTGAGAAAATTGTTATAAATTTCCAGTAATTTTGTGATTTTAGCTCGAATTATTGTTTTAAGAGATATTCGAGATATTTATGATTATTGAGATATTATAAATGTTTAATGTTATTTCAAAAATCTCTCAAGTTTATGAACGATTGTCTAGAGAAATATATAATTTTCAGAGAAAGTTTGAGATCCTGAAAAGTTAAAAAGTTTTATGATTTAAAGTGATTTGTGATTTAAGAGGTTTATGTTGGAAGTGGTTTTCAAACCACTAGATCTTTGTACCCATGGTGATTACCCGTATACTGTGTGAATGTGTTTCCATAGTATACCAGAGAGAGAGGTCTTTGGGACCCACTCTGGCACACAAATAGGCTTTGGGCCGTGTGTTAGGGTGCTTAGCCCTTTGGAGGCAGTTCTACGTGCACGTATGACAGAGATTGGCCCTGCTATGTACATTGAGATTACTCGGTACATAGTATGACAGAAATTTGGGTACAGGTTTAGTGATGAGTGTTACAGGCTTATGCGTATGTTTTCAAAAGTTGTAACTACATATTCTCTCACTATATTTATATGTACTGTTATTAGCGAATGTTATGTTTTAAAAGGTATTGTTATGAACTTACCACTCATTGGGCTTTTAGCTCATTCTTTCTTCCTACTTTTTCCTACCAGGTAGCATTTGAGTTTCAGGTGAACCTACTGAAGTTTACATCTGCCACCAGGCTTGATAGATTGCATATCATTTTTTGTATGTACATATGCTTTGAAGGCATCTTTTGTAACCAGAGTGGCTATTACGAGCTTGAACACGTAATGTTTTTGTGTTTCCTGTTGGCTTGGGCTTAGTACTTGTAAATTATTAACGACGTTTAGGCTTTCTGAAGTTACGTTTGCATGGCTGGTGAAATGCTGAATAGTGTGTTTGAGAAGGATTTGAAGAGAGTAACGAAGTCATATATATATGTTTATATATGTTTATTCTCTTTTTAGGAGTGTAATGTTTCAAAATTCAGAATCGTTCATTAGTTTTTCAGGGGAAACTCTGCCGGAATTTTTGTGGACTTAATTTCAATAAAACCTTAGCTCGCCACCTATCATTTTCAAAAACGTGATTTGTATTGCTAAGTCGAATAATGGGTTTAATTTTAGTTGGGTTCAATTATCGGCATGCCACGTTTTGGGTTAGTTAGGGTATTCTAGGACGGGGTGTGTCAAAGAGATTGTAGTTGTTCTTGTTGGGGAAAAACCTCCCACTACTACCGCAGGAATAAGCAGAAAAATAACTGAGAAATTAAAAGAAAGCAACAAAATAAGAAACACAAGAATTAACGTGGAAAACTCCAAAACCGAAGAAAAAACCACGGACATAAAGAAATACTCTACTATGTGAAAAATTATTACAATCACACAGAATTCTCTCTCCGACCCCAATTACAAAGAAACACTCTCTCAAAGCTTTATACCACTCACTTAACTAGAGTTAGTATACCAGGCTTAAAGTATTTCGAATTGGGATGATTTGAAACCAAAGCCATAGACTCCTTTTATAGTGCTTGGAGCCCATGACTTTCTTGTATATTTCCAATGTGGGACAGTTTCTCTTCAAACATATTGCCAAAATCCCTACAAATTCCACTTTGACAAGATATTTGAAGAATTCACAGCTTCTACTTCACCAATTGTCTTCATTGAAAAAACATAATCCTCAACACAGAGAACTATAACCTACTCCACCATAAAAGTAGACCCGCTTGGAATGTCACCTTCCAAGACTTTTCTTCTTCGTCACATGTCGATAAACCTTGCTGAAAATTTATGGTGCAACTTCCACCTACTTGGCTCACCCGGAAGTTCTTCAGCCATCGACATAACTTCCACCACACACACCTTGCATAATCGCCAAGTCAATGCCCGTGTGCAAACCTGTGCAACCGCTATCCTCTATCATGGTAAAGCGAACATACCATAAGGATGAATTCTGTCTTTCTTCAGAAGAAATCACAATCTCCCTTAACAAGAGAGACTATGTCAGCATCCGATCCAGAGCCCTTTGACGAACTTGCTCTGTTAGGACAATTCTTTTTCTTGTGTCCAGACTGTCCGCATTCCCAGCAACCTTTCTTTTGCATGAAGTCTTTCTTCTTCTTCCAATTGCTAGCTACCAAGACTGAATCCTCCAGTGAAGTACGCCCGTCACTCTTCAGCCTTCTTTCCTCTGATAGAAGTTTACTAGTAGCCTCAGCAAAATTTAAAGTCTCCTTCCCGTACATCAAGATTGGCTTCATGTGTTCATAAAAAGGCGGAAGTGACAAGATAAGCCTGAGTGCCTTATCCTCATCCTCTATCTTCACTTCGATCACCTCCAGCTCAAAGACGATACCATTGAGAACACTCAGATGATCTGAGATTTTCGTACCTTCCTCCATTCGCAGCGTGTGAAACTGCTCCTTTAGATACAGCCGATTTGAGATGCTCTTTGCCTGATACATCTCTTCAAGCTTCTCCCAAAGCTCTTTGGTAGTCGAAATTCCATGCACATTTGCAAGATTATTCTTAGCCAAATTTAGTCTGATTGCACTTGCAGCTCTCAAATCTAATTCATCCCATTCTTCATCACTCATGCTGGACTTCTTAGAACCTCTGCTGGAATCGCCACTGGACTCCACTGGACCACCATCACCGCTTAACTTTTCAGAAGCACCACCACTCGGTCTTCCCTTCAAAGCCTTGTGTAACCCAGATTGTATAAGCACATCTTTGACTTGCACTTGCCACAAGCCAAAGTTCATCCTTCCATCAAATTTCTCCACTTCAATCTTCACTGGACTCATAAAGCTTGACATATCTGCTTTCACTCCTAGCGAATCTGCAAATAGTGAACAACCCACACTATTCACAATACCAGCTGTAGCTCGTTTCAAGAAATCTTTTCTGATGTGGAAGTTCAGATAGTGCTGCAACCACAGAGCATACTCAGAAACTCAAGAAACTACGAACCTAAAGCTCTGATACCACTTGTTGGGAAAAAACCTCCCACTACTATCGCAGGAATAAGCAGAAAAATAACTGAGAAATTAAAAGAAAGCAACAAAATAAGAAACACAAGAATTAACGTGGAAAACTCCAAAACCGGAGAAAAAACCACGGACATAAAGAAATACTCTACTATGTGAAAAATTATTACAATCACATAGAATTCTCTCTCCGACCCCAATTACAAAGAAACACTCTCTCAAAGCTTTATACCACTCACTTAACTAGAGTTAGTATACCAGGTTTAAAGTATTTCGAATTGGGATGATTTGAAACCAAAGCCATAGACTCCTTTTATAGTGCTTGGAGCCCATGACTTTCTTGTACATTTCCAATGTGTGACAGTTTCTCTTCAAACATATTGCCAAAATCCCTACAGTTCTTACATCTTTACATTTATTCTTGTAGAGCTTTCCCTAATTCTAAGTGTAGCTGCAAATGATGCAATGATCAGAGACTAATCTTTCTATGACGCTTCCCTTTTGCATGATATACCTCTTACTCAGCTTGTTCCATAGGTGTATTCCATAAGCCTCGTTATTTAGCTGAGCTAGTATTTCTTTTGCCCTACTTGCAGCAGCCCGATTTTCTGGCTTCCTTAAAAGTTCACCAATCTTAGTCCAATCCACTAGGTAGAACGCTGCAGGTGGCAATACGGTGACGTTGAAACGAGGTTTAGCTCTGGCTCCTGTTACCTTTGCTATTACTCTGGACACCAGAAAAGGTCCATTATGCCCCCATCTGTTCCCATTAAAATTTGATGCAAAATCTTCCATGAATTTCACTAGAAGTGGATGCTTCTTATCAAAAACAAGAACAGCACTATTCAGTATTGACCATTTCTTAGATACCGGATGAATACTTTGTGCGCCAATAGAGTTCTTCAACCCCTTGAAAGACTTTAAAACAATAAAATCTGTATCTATGTAAACACCTCCATACTTGTATAAAACTGCAAGTCTTATCAGGTTAGATAGATTCTGAGCTAATGGAATCTGACCTGGGTCTTTTTTTCCTCTCTTCATCTCATCAAACCAAGCCTCAACAGGGGTGTCTTTGAATAGAGAAGGCAAGTCTGGTGTGATTGCCAGAATTTTAAACCGATGATCAAGTAGAGGTTTAAGAATCTTGTAGCCTCTTTCTGAATCCAGCGTTCTTGATAGAATGATTAAGCATCCATGGGGGTGAGAGTTAAAAACACTTTCTGCTGCCATTAATTCTCTTCCCCTGAAAGACCTTGCTGGAGATATCCATGTCATGAAGAATTGTGTCTCACACTCATGGCTGAGAAACTCCAGAAGTCGATTATGGAACTGCTGCGTGAAGTTGTTTGAATGCAAAATTTGAAATTCGGGAAGATGCTTCCTAAACCAATCAATTCTTGCTTTTTTGGATAAAAGATTGGATGGAACTACCAAGGAATCAAAAGGTTTACTATCATCATCATTTCTGTTTTCTAGCGAGGACTTCAGTGGCTCTCTAACTAAAGTTGGCTCAATTTGGACTTGTGTATGGACGTAATTGTTGAGTTTGAATTTTCTTTCTCATCTATGGATACTGTTCGAATCGAATTTTTGTAGATTATGGTACCATGTCCACATATAAGGAAGGTGATGGCTGCAAACAAGATGGTTGGCAATATGGGTGATACAGCACACCTTTCAAGACATTTCTTTCTGGAGGTTCTTCCCACAAGAAGTGAAGGTTTCATCGGGATATTCTTAATGAAGCTATTTGAATAAAATCATGATTAGGGAAATTTTGTCTGGTGATTACACCAATGGAAGATGACTCGGAGGAAACTAATTTATTCAAGCTGCTTGCTTGTTTTTATTTTCATGAAGTTCAATCTAAATTTGCAAGTACAATGACGAATGCTTATCACAAAGGCGGCGTTTTAGTTATAAAGATCCAACAGTTGAGGATGAAAGCAGTGAAGTCTAACATTTTTCTTTCCGCTGACAATTTTCACATCATTAAAGAACATTGAATTAAGAAATGATGGCAATAGGAATTAAACGAGGGGAAGGGATGATAACTATATAGTAGAGTTTGTTCTTGTCCAAATTGCCAACGTTTTGTGCAACTTGATACCAATTGCGTATTAAATTCTAAGCATACAACTTGCAGGTTCGTTTACTTGGTTATTTTAATTAGAAGCCATCAATGAGTTCCCTCCCTTATCGGTTTTCCAAATTGTTTTTCTGCAGGTATTGCTTGTCATTGTGGTTACATGCTGACATGTTTGGTACCCATATATCTTAGAGGAATCAAAATAAGGTATGTTGTTTCATCTACAAAAAAATCAGTTTGTTCAAGCAATGAGGTAGGAAGAAATATACTTCTGATTAAAATAGAAAAAATAGTACTTATTTCAACTAGATAAAATTTTATTTATCAAGGTTGTGTATTAATTTCATTTATGAAATAGTAGTGGACAAGATCTAATAGAAGAAACAAGAAAATTTATAATATCTGTATGTTAGATGTGGCTCATGTGCATGCGTTAAGGCGGTTGAAATTTATATGGCCCTACATCAACTTTTGCACTTGCGCCTTCCTTCAACAAAATCACAAAGCAGATAAGATATCAGGATAAGTAGAGGAGTCATCAAACACGACGTCTCTAGGGTGCATAGATATATTGTTTAGTTCAGATAAAGACACTTCATCAACAGTAGTTTCGTTAATAGAAAAATGCAACCTAAGGAAGAATGATTCAAAGCATCAAAATTAACAACCCTCTCTTGATCTTCCATCCCTAAATTCGCCACATTCAATTCAATCCTGCAGTTTTTTAGAGGCTTAACAGGTAAAGCTGTCTCCTTAGATTCATCAGAATTACTGTCAACAACATCTATCCTGTGACATTTACTTACCCCCGTTTGAAGAATTCATAGGATGAAATATGTTGAACTCTACCTTTTCGTCATCCACCTGTAGAGTTAGTTTACCTTTACGCATATTAATTTCAGCTTGTCTAGTGGCTAAAAAAGGCCTTCCCAGGATAATGGGGATCTCAGAGTCCTCCTTCATGTCCAGGACAACAAAATCTACAGGAAAGATAAATTTGTTAGCTTTTACCAAAACATCCTCTACAATACCTCTTGGATAAGTCAACGAACAATCAGCTAGTTGCGGAGAGATGGTGGTAGGTTGTACTTCCATAAGACCCAAGGTTTCTGTGGACAGAGAGAGACATTAAATTGATGCTAGCCCCCAAATCACATAATGCTCTATCAACATGTAAACTACCAATAGTGCAGGGAATAGTAAAACTCCTTGGATATTTTAGTTTCTAAGGTAGTTTCTTCAGTAATATGGCGCTACACTCTTCAGACATATTCAGTCTCAAACTTTTCAAATTTTTTCCTTTTGGTGATAACATCTCCTTCATGACCTTCACGTAATTGGGCATCTGTTCTAAAGCATCTACAAAGGGGATGTTAATATGCAGTTTTTTGAAGATCTCTAGACATTTAGAAAATTGAGAGTCTAATTTTTTCTTTTAAAAACGTTGAGGATAAGGAATATTATTAGGCACAATAGGAATAGTAGAGTTAGAAGGCTTCTCTGTTATGGAAGATGTTGTTACCTCCTCAGCTACTTCCTCAAGTTTGTCTTTTTCCTTAGTCCTGATTTTCTATTTAGTTTGCACTTTCTCAGGTCCAGCCAACTGCTAGCCATTCCTCAGGGTCACTTCCTTGCAATATTTCCTTGGATTTACTTCTGTGTCACAGGAAAACTTACTTTTTTGCATTTCATTCAGAGTGGATGCTATTTGACTAATCTGCACTTCCATGTTCTTGATGACTTTCTCTTGGCTACTTACTGAAATTTCCAACTGGTTTTTTGTTTTTGGATTTAGTAATGAAAGCTCCTAACAAGTCCTTGATGGAAGGTTTTTTCTCTTGCTGTTGAGATGTTGATGCATGACCTGAAGGTGGCTGCAAAACATTCTTATTATTAGCATTCACAATTGAAGCCCAAATAAAGAAAAAACACAACCAAAGACTAAACACAAAACAACACACAAAAATTAAGAAAATAATAAAAAAATAAAAACAAAGTATAAATACACTCTAAAGTAAGACCAAATGGTTTCTTCATAGTATCAAAAGAACTAAATTAGCTCCAATTCCTCGGCAACGATGCCAAAAACTTGTTGCGTAAAATTGTAAGACCACAAGTGCATGGGGTGAAATAGAGTACGAGTGTTGTCCACAAGATTGAGTTATTTAATTCAATTAATGACCACAAATTTAACCATTCGATTTTCTTTAGAGATAAAAACTAAATGATGAGTGAACACAATTAAAGCTAAGGCAAGGTAAAATTGAGACAATCAGGAGAGAGAATATCTTAGGGACTAGACTTCACCAATCAAACCGACAATTTAATTGAAAGAATTATAAATTATTATGCATCGATTCCATAAATCAAGAAGTTCAAGTAACAACTAGCCCTATAAAGACAATTGAATTTCATGCAATATTATAAAACTAACATCTTTGTCTAGCCATTAATAAACATGCTCGACATTAAGAATACTTCTTTTAATGACTTCTAATAAAGCTCCAATCACTTTCATGTTAAAGTAACTACTAGTCATGCAATCGAGGTCAAATCTAAACTATCATTTTTCAAGCATAAATTTAGATCAATCAAGATAGATAAACTTTGATCAAGAGTTCATAAGCATTAATAACGCAATTGCATGAATGGAAAGAAGTACAATAGTTCAAATCATTCAAACCAACAAATTGTTCGGTCTAATGGTTACATCTATCCTTAAGATAATAAGTTTAGCTACTCATGTTCACTATAACAACTCCTAAACTTGAAAACAAAGCCATAACAAAAGTGCTAAGTAAAAAGGCAAAAAGAAAGAACTAGTGCGTCATGTCAAGCTCCGTTCTTGTTGCGATATCACGATCTCGAGTGTTAAAATCTCTTCCTTGTGCTCCCATAAATATCCTCTCACGCCTCTCAAACTTAGTTTTCGAAAATAGCTTAGTCTCTCCAAAGTGGCCTCCTTAAATCGCAGCCCAAAAATGCATATTTATAAAAGTCGTGGTAGCATTGAGATGCTAGGGACAACGTCTTAATGCTATACCCTAAAGCGTGTGACATTTAAGGAAAATTGGGTAGCGTCGAGACGCTACATGCAATGTCTTGATGCTACGGACGAAAGGAAAATTTGTATTGAGTATGATTGAGACCCTACAGCTGCTGCGTTGAGATGCTATAGACAGCGTCTTAATGTTGTCCTTACATGTTGACTGGCTGCATCATGGAAGCATTGAGACACTCAACGCTGCCATCTCGAGTCTCCATCTTTTTTCCTCAACTCTCCACTTCTTACCCGAATTGCACTTTTTTTGCATTATAGTTTTTAGGATCTCTGATTTACTCCCAAATGCCTGTTGCCTACAAATTCAATAGATAAGTGTGTGAAAATATCAAATAAATTCTCCAAACTAGCGATTTTAAACCATAAAAATAGCTCACAAAGTGCGCTATCAGATACCCCCAAACTTAACTATTTGCTAGTCATCGATCAAAATAATGAAATACAATTTCTCCAAATACCTAGGATGAAATTGCCAATGACTCGAGCCTCAAAAATTCTGAAAAATAGAACAATAACACAAAACCAAGATTTATGACCAAAGTCCATCAAGAAGCTTTAAATTTAATTCTATCATTCATTGCGTGTGCGCCAGCCTTTCCTAATCTGGTCTTTATAAGCTCGAAGTTGTTTTATGCAACCCTCAATTCATCTTCTTTCTACTCTGGCTTGAGTCTCAATCTTCAAATCTCCATAGAGTCAAAAAAGTAATAAGCCACTAGGGTGCCTATAAACAGGGTATAACTCTCTCAAACTTGAATTTTTCTTTATTAGGTAGACATTAGCTTTCACACATCTACTGTCGGAACCCATACCTATTACACTTTTATGCACATGTGGTCTTAACTGGTCACAACAGAGGTAACTCTTTTTGTCAATAAAACCAAAAGCAACAAGGTAATTGATTGATTTTTTTTAATGATATTAAACAACACAAATAAACATTAATTAATCTTCTCCTAAATGTAACATTACAACCCATCTTGCAAGTTAACTTTGACTCAATTCTATAGCCTTTCGAGATGACATTGGGTAGACCACATAAACCAGATCTAAGCTTTCAAAACTATGAAAAGGTAGGCTACGTTCTCTAAATTTGCATGGAAATTAAAGAATAAATTTAACTGTACCTTGAATTCAAAAAACTGGTCACAAACCTTGAGGAAATGAAATTATTCTTGATTCAAAATCAAGTACTATCTTGGGTTGTCATAGTCAGAGACAACGAAAAAAACAAAAAATAAAGTATAGCCTCAATTTAGCTTAACTCAATTCAACAAAATTTCAACATAATTTCAAAATAAAGTGGATAAGTGTTTCATGAGATTAATTACAAACTCAATAAAATAAATAACACTCTCACTTAAGATTATATGGGGTTCCATCTCAAAACCAATTGGCAATGGGAGGAATGACCCATATATCTTATAAATTGTGAGGTCACTCTTCATCTTTCAGATGTGGGATCCTCAATACTCCCAAACTTTAAAGATTGTATTGTCCTCAATGGAATACAAAAGAGAAAAAAAATACAATAAAGAGGACAGATGAAAGGATCAGAGGGGAATGAAACCGCCCTGAACTCGAGAATATGGCTTCAATTCTCGTCAGAGGAGGCGAAAAAGTGGTGTCGATGCTAGACAGATGATGCATGCATTCATATAGATGCTGGTTGTATGCCTCATTGCGTCGCTGATGGTGCAGAGCACGATGCTCTTGCCTATGACCTCACTCCTCCTATCGACGAACTCTCTCCTCCAAAGCAGTCACGACGATGTTTATGATCTGGCAGTCATGCTAGGTTGGTGGGTGCTGGAGCTTGGGCATCTCATCATCGTTATGCTCATCCACCTTCTTATGGTGGTCCTTAGTTGCCTTATGCTACTGGCCTTTTTCAGCAACTTCAGCATCCCATCCTCAAAGGTCCATGATGAAATTTTTATCCATGACTGCCTTAGGATGAATTAGCTCCTCATCGGGGGTTCAAGTGACCCTATCATTCCAACACATGGCGGTGATCAATGATGCACGGTCGAGTCCGCTTGTGGTGTTGCCTCGTCGAATGTGGCACAGAGAATGATAAATGACTTTCCTAACATCTATTGTCCTCCTAGTGGTAATGGCATATAGAAGGATCCCCCTCATTCGTTACATCACTCATGTAGTTTAGTACATATAAAATTGTGCCTAACCCTGTTGGTCACGGTGATCGAACTGAAATGTGGGGCTTAAAGAAAATATTTGTAAATTAAAACAAAGCTCCAGTTCAGTGCAAGTGCACACTGTCGATGCAAGTAATATAAAACTGGAAGTATTCCAGAGTATCGATCCCACAGGGAACAGATACAACAAAATTCAAATGATAGCAAAGACGTTTTCAAATTGCAATTTCGATAACCAAGGTTATAAAAATAAGTGGGATGATTTTTGTTGTTTTCAAAAAGAAGAAATAAAAATGATAAAAGAGGGATTCAAATATGCTTTTGCTCTATTGAAAGAAATTGCGGCCTAATTGCAATTGCAATCCTTTGACTCAATACTTAAGCTTTGTAAACCGAATTCAACACCTATTCGACCTTCTATGAAGTATCTTTCGGAGGCTAAGCGATTAAACCGATATTTCTATGGCTAATACAAACTTAGTTAATTTTGAAACACAATTCTTTTGGTTTTAAAGGTTTTGCCCTATGTCTAGGGTCAAAAACAAATTCCTATGTCTAGGCTATTTTCCTTTATTGCTTTTATGAAAACCCAATTTTTATCTAACTTTTTCAGAATTACACTCAAATTGTTGTATACTAATCTAGGTGATCAATCTAAACTAGTAATGAAAATTTCAATCAATAAAAGCAAACAATGCTATAAGATTAAGCAAGGTTGCTCTTACATATTAGGCCTTTATTCCTTTCTTTAGGGCATTCACATGTTTGAATCCCAAAGAAAGACTTAGCTCATAATTAAAGAAAAGAAAAATAATGACTTAAAAGAATCAAAGTGCATAACTAAAATAGAATTAATAAATACTTGAATAACAATTCAACAATAATGAAAGAACAACTAAAATTCTATTAATCAAAATAAATTCAGCAATTAATTAATTTCGACAAAAGGGAAGAAGAAAACAGTAGCTAAAACCTCAAAATTACAGCAAAAATTAAGTTCCAAAAATAGAAGAAAATAACTTAAATAAAACAGAAAATAAATTCTAAGAACGGGAAGAACACAACCAATTTTCCACTTCTTATTCAATCGACTCAACTCCACTTTTTTCAAAGGGAATTGAGCCTTCAATTCCTTCAATTTGATTGAGGAATGATTGAATTTTGAAGTTGAAAGGGGCTGGAAAACAGAAGAAAAACAGCAGCAAACAGAAATAAAAACAGCGGAAAATTGACAGCAGAAATTTTGACAGCAAAAATTTGACAGCTGAAAATCGTGGACAGCAGCAACTGTGGCCGAAAATGGCAGAAAACTGATTCTCCTCTTGAGGCTTCTTCTCCAATATTTATAGATGAATGGGGCTAAGGTTTCCTTCTTGAATGAGGCACAATTATGGCTAAAATCTCAGCTAAAATCGTGGAGCCAATATCTCACAAAATTCCTAGATTTTAGGAGATTTGCAGATTTTCCTTTAATTTTCAGATCTATCAAAATTGCAATTGCATTTCTATTGCATTCTTCAAATTCCTACACAAAAACATCAAGTAAGTGTGGTTTTCATTTTCTTTTGCTTTCTTTTCTCCATTTACTTAATTTAAAAGGTTTCCAACAATAATTCAATTTAAACCAACTATTTGCTAGCCTTTTTATCTAATAACATACATAAAATAACAAGAATAACTAAGTATAAAGGCCAAATAATTCTCATAAATGAGAATTATCACACGGTGAGATCCGAGGTCTTAAATTTAAGGACCTCACCAAGTCAAGTCACTCAGGTCTCTCCAAGTCGGCCCAATTCTGCAATAATCTATTCTGGATCTACCTGCCCATTAAAATATATTCTATTCATCCTTATCCAAAATGGGTAGCTGGTAATACCTGTTGATCGTGGCAGTGTCGAATAGGGTTGTGGTGACCTTTCCAAAGAACTGGGATTCATCTTCCCGCATGTTAACATAAAATTCCTTAACTACTGACACCACGCCAACTTCAAGCTGCTGGACCAACAACCCCCAACCATGTTGAATGATGGCTTAATACAAATGACGATGATATGAGTCGTTAGAGGCAATGCCTCTTTCAAGAATCAATGATCTAGAGATCATGTAGCTGTGATAGCGCTCCGCAACCTCTTGATCTCTAAACCAGTGTTCATCAAATCCTTGGCGCGAAGGGACAAGCCATCATTCAACGGGGCTGGGGGTTGTTGGTCCAGCAGCTTAAAGTTGGCGTGGTGTCAGTAGTTAAGAAATTTTATGCTAACATGCGAGAAGATGAATCCCAGTCCTTTGTGAGAGGTCGCCACATTCTGTTCGACACCGTGCGATCAATAGGTATTACGAGCTACCCACTTTTGACAGGTATTAATATAATATCTATGCTAGTGGGCAGATAGATCCAACACACATTATTGCAGAATTGGGCCAACCTGGAGCTTCATGGGTGACTTGACGTGGTAAGGTCCTTGAATTTAAGATCTCAGACCTCATTGTAACCAACAGGGTCTGACATTGTTTTATCTGTGCTAAACTACAGCCTATGGTGCATATGAGTGATGTAATAAAGGAAAAAGGATCCTTTTATATGCTAGTGCCACTAGGAAGACAGTAGACGTTGGGAAAGTCATTTATCATTCCTTGCGCCATATTTGACGAGACAACCCCACAGGCAGACTTGACCATGCATCATTGATCATCGCCCTGTGTTGGAATGTTGGGGTCACTTGGACCCTCGATGAGGAGCTAATTCATCCTAAAGCAGTTATGAATAAAAATTTCATAATGGGCCTTCGAGGATGGAATGCCGAGCTAGCTGACAGAAGCCAGCAACATGAGGCTGCTAAGGACCACCATGAGGAGGTAGATGAGCATAAAGATGAGGAGATGCCTGAGCTCTAGCATCCACCAGCCCAACATGACTTCCAGATCATATACACGGTCATGGCTGCTTTGGAGGAAAGAGTTCGTCGACAGGATGAGCGAGATCGTAGGTAAGAGCGTCGTGCTTTGCGCCGTCAGTGACTCAACAAGGCATACAACTAGCATCTATATGAGTGCATGCGTCATCTGTTTGGCATTGACACCACTTTTTCGCCTCCTATGCCACCCTATGCCTCTTCTGACGAGGATTAAGGTCATATTATTGGACCCCCGATGAGGATTAAGGCCATATTTTTTTTTCTCTTTTGTATTCCATTGAGGACAATGCATATTTTAAAGTTTGGAGGTGTTATTTATTTTATTGGGTCTGTAATTAATCTCTCATGACACACTTATCCACTTTATTTTGATATTATGTTGAGATTTTGTTGAATTGAGGCTATGCTTTATTATTTTTTTTCCCGTCGTCTGTGATTATGACAACCCAGAATAGTACTTGATTTTGAATTGAGAATAATTTCATTTTCTCAAGATTTGTGATCAATTTTTTAGATTCAAGGTAGAGTTAAATTTATTCTTTAATTTTATTGCAAATTTAGAGACCGTAGCCTACCTTTTCATAGTTTTGAAGGCTTAAATTTGGTTTATTTGGTCTAGATGCCCATTGTCAACCTCGAAAGGCTATAGAATTGAGTCAAAGGTTAACTTGGAGGATGAGTTGTAATGTTACACTTAGAAGAAAAATAATTAATGTCTATTTGTGTTATTTGATTTCCATGAAAAAAATCAATAAATTAACTTGTTGCTTTTACTTTTAAGGACAAAAAGAACTACCTCTGCTGTGATCAGTTAGGATCACTTATGAGTAAAAGTGCCATAGGTATGGGTCCCTACCGTGGATGTGTGATAGCTAATGTCCAACTAATAAAGTAAAATTCAAGTTTGGGAGAGTTAGGGAAATTTGAAGATTGAGACTTAAGGGAAGATGAGTTTAGGGTTGTATAAAATAAGTTTGGGCTTATAAAGACCAAATTAGGAAAGGCTAGCACACACATGCAAGGAATGGTAGAATTAAATTTAAAGCTTCTTAATGATAGACTTCGGTCATAAATCTTAGTTATGTGTGATTATTCTATTTTTCAGAATTTTTGAGACTTGAGTCATTGGCAATTTCATTCTAGGTATTTGGAAAGATTGTATTTCATTATTTTGCTGGAGGACTAACAAATAGTTAAGTTTGGGGTATTAGATAGCGCACTTTGTCAATTTAAAAAAAAAGACTAAACTATAAAAATACTTCTGAATTTTGCCATTTGTTTAAAAAATACCTATATTCTTTGAAAAGTCACAATATTACCATTGACCTTTCATAAACGTTTCAAAACTACATTTGAAGTAGAAATCCGTTAGATTGTTGGATAGAAA
This sequence comes from Trichosanthes truncata, assembly GCA_033996785.1. Lineage (NCBI taxonomy): Eukaryota > Viridiplantae > Streptophyta > Magnoliopsida > Cucurbitales > Cucurbitaceae > Trichosanthes > Trichosanthes truncata. Next base: position 57,975,234 of record JAWPNB010000003.1, read on the forward strand.
ATCAATGTGGTGGTGACCTGAAACGATGTGGCAGTGACTAGGACACTTGCATGGATTAAGTTTGAAAGAACGACATTCAAATACATCACATTTTAACGAGTTTTCTACTCCAAAAATATTTTTGAAAGGTTAAGGATAATATTGCAACTTTTGAAAAAATAAAAATATTTTTGAAACAAAGGACAAGCTTTGGATTATTTAACTTAGCCTTAAAAAAATTAAAAAAAAAAACTCTCTCCTTCCCCTCTACCACGTTCGGCCCCCCTCCCCTCTTGGCCACATTCCTTCAACTCTCTCATCTTTGGCGAGATCCTCTACCACTAACCTCACCATTTCCCTTTCTCCCATACCTAATGAAAATTAATATCTATTTAATATAATTCAATTAGTTATCGTCGTATAGAATTTATTAAAAAAAGTCAAATTAACTTTTCTTACTATACCTAACAGAAATTAATGTTATGAGATATTTTGAATTATTTTTGAAATCTTTTTAATATTGACCTCAATTTTATTTTACTTTAAAAAAAATATTATTCATCAGAATTTTGTCTTCTTAAATCAAAACTACCAAATGATTGATAAAATCATCTTAAAAGGTAAGGATTTGTATTTTTTGAATACCAAATTTTGGTTAACTTGAGCCTAACTCAACTGTGTTTTTTTTTTTTTTAACAAAATATAACTCAACTAGTTCTAACATATATCTTCGAATAAAAAGTCAAATAATAGATTGGAATTAAGTAAATTTATTAAATAATATTTATTTAACTCTTCCTATTAGTAAATTAATCTAAAATTTTGATTTTAGTGATTTTTTTTTGTATATCAATATAAAAAAGCATTACAATGGTCATGTTAGTATAAAAATAGTATAAAATATATAAAGAAGTATTAAAAAAATACTAGCCAATTTGAGCATAACTCAGCTGACAACGGTCAGTGATAGCAAGGGAGAAGGAGAGAGGAGGAAGTTGTTGGCCACCTTAACCTCTGATCAACAAAATTGTTACGTCATCAAAGGCTAATCAACAAATTAATTGCCTTGTTAGTATTTTGTTAGGTCAACTAACAGTCAAAGGAGGCTAGAGATCATTCAGAACTATTTTCCAAACTTTAGAGACTAAAAGTGTCTATTTTGAAATCTCAGAGACCAAATAGACATTGACTTCAAACTTGAGGCCCAAAAAGTGTTTTTTTTTTGCCCTTTTTTAAAAAGAAATTTATAATATATATATATATATATATATATATATATATATATATATATATATATATATATATATATATATATATATATATTTTATGTTTATGCAGCAGAAATAATTAACACCATGCCTATTAATTTACTAACATGGATCAATGATTAAATAAATGCTATTTAATTAGTCAATGAATGTAAACCACTATTTCCCAGTTTTCCCAGTCCTCCTCACGTCTCACCCTACACGCTGCAACTTCAATGCTATGTTCTATGCTCAATGCTTATTGCTCAAGTTTCTTTGATGATCTCCTTCATGATGGAATAGCCTTGTAATATTTTTGCTACCTTGACTTGCGATATCTTTAGAATTAAAGTCACTCTAACAATTGATTAGAGACGAGAGGGAGCGAGCGTTAAGGTAGAGAGAGGGAGAACTGAAGATGAATTGTACCACTTACTCTTTTTTAGTTCAATAATATATGGGGTGAAAATTCGAACCTTTAACCTCTTAGTCGAGGGTAAATGCCTTATTGCGTAGGTTGGCTGGTTCACTACAACAAAACAGGGAAATAATGACGGACAGAAAAAAAAGGCGTCTGGAAATGATGACGGGCAATCGAAAATGCGCGAAAATTAAAATTTTTTTTTTTAAACACCTACAATATCGGGCATTGCCCGTCCTTGTAGGTTACCTTTAATGGCGGGCAAAGCCCGACATAATATGGTGTTTTTATTAAAAAAAAAAAAAATTCTCATTTTCTCTATTCACACGGAGCCTTCAGTCGTCTCTCAGCTATCTCTCTCTCCCAGACACTCATTCTCTCCTCTCACTCTCGTCTCACACTCACGGACTAGCTCGCCGATCGCCGTTCCAGATCGCCTCACGTCTCTCAGCTATCTCTCTCGCCGTTCGCCGTTCCAGATCTACACCGTTGTACCACCTACTTAAAGATCATCTTCTCTATTGGTTCTACAATTGTGTCTTAGGGGCCGTTTATTTTTTGGGAATCTAGATAACCGAAATCTTTAGATACCTGGAATCACTACAAGAATTTTTCCATTTTCTGACGTTATTTATCCCGACGCTTTAAAAACGGTCGGGAAAAAGTGGCAATGCCGACGGTTTTGAAAACGGTTGGCAAAAGTGGGAGAAATGCCGACGGTTTTGAAAACGGTCGGCAAAAGTGGGAGAAATGCCGACGCTTTTAAAAAACGGTCGGTAAAAGTGAAGAGAAATGCCGACGGTTTTGAAAAAGGTCGGCAAAAGTGAAGAGAAATGCCGACCGTTTTCAAAACGGTCGGCAAAAGTGGGAGAAATGCCGACGGTTTTGAAAACGGTTGGCATTTCTCATCACATTTGCCAACCGTTTTCAAAACGGTCGGCATTTCTCCCACTTTTGCCAACCGTTTTGAAAACGGTTGGCATTTCTCTTCACTTTTGCCTACCGTTTTCAAAACTGTCGACATTTCTCTTCACTTTTGCTGACCATTTTCAAAACCGTCAGCATTTCTCTTCACTTTTTCCGACCATTTTCAAAACCGTCGGCATTTCTCCAACTTTTGCCTACCATTTTTCAAAACCGTCGGCATTTCTCCTACTTTTGCCGACCGTTTTTTAAAACCGTCGGCATTTCCTCATTAATGGGGCTCGAAAATGAGCCCCCTTTTCCCTCCCATTTTCGAGGCTTTTCCCCCCATTTTCCCTCTCCTTCCAAAAATTTCCCCCCTTTCTCCTAACTCTTTCATCTTCTCCTCTTCCTTCCCTTCTCTCCCACCCACCCTCTCACCGACCGCCGCCCCCTTCCTTTCTCTCCTCTCCCTTTCCTTCTCTCCCACCCACGCCCCCACGTCCCGCCGGCACACTACCACCCACCATTTTCTTTGATTTTGGTAAGATTGTAAAGTTTTTTTTTTTTTTGAGTAGTTAATATACTTAGATTCAAAATTATTTTGCAAATCTATTTAGGTTTATTGTGTTTTGGTTTGTATAATCTCATATTTGCGAGTTTGAACACTTGGAACTTGAACCAACAAAGTTTCTAACTTCTTTGGTGAACAAAGTATGTAGAAATCCCCTTTTAAAGCTTTTCAAAGTCAAAGAAAGTATGTTATATCATTTCTAACATGAGAAGTCTTTTTTTTTTTTTTTTTTTTTGTAGTTTCAAACTCATTCAAACACTTTTGCTAATATTTCGAACACTTTTAACCAAAGATTAAGTGTGTTTTGGTAAATTTTAGGTGATAAATCTATGTTTAGACTTTTTAGAACATAGTTAAAATAGTTTAAATTGGTATCTAACCTTTGAATTCTTTTGTTTTAGGATTTGGTTCCGTCTCGAAGTGTTGAAAAAAAATTTAAGGTAGGTTTGGGTTGATTTCGAATACAGTTAAAATAGTTTAAATTGATATTTAAACTTTGGAACTCTTCCTTTCTATTCTCTATTTTGAATTTGTATTTTATAGTTTATTGTAAATAAGTAGATCTACATATGGTTAATTTGTACTTTAAATTTTATTTTTAGTTATTTTGTAATGTTAATTATTCTTATTCATGGGTATGGAGTTGAACATTACATATGGTTGGTTCGACATTTTACTACTAATTAGGTTTGTTGAGTTATGTAGACAACATAAGTTGGTTAGATTTTTTATGTTGTAGATGAGTTATATAATTATGTTGGTTATATAAGTATGACTTATGTTGATTATATGTTTATGTTGGTTATATAATTATGACTCTTATGTTGATTATATATTTATGTTGGTTATCAAGTAAACAACATAAGTTGGTTAGATTTTTTATGTTGTAGATGAGTTATATAATTATGTTGGTTATATAAGTATGACTTATGTTGATTATATGTTTATGTTGGTTATATAATTATGACTCTTATGTTGATTATATATTTATGTTGGTTATCAAGTAAACAACATAAGTTGGTTAGATTTTTTATGTTGTAGATGAGTTATATAATTATGTTGGTTATATAAGTATGACTTATGTTGATTATATGTTTATGTTGGTTATATAATTATGACTCTTATGTTGATTATATATTTATGTTGGTTATCAAGTAAACAACATAAGTTAGTAGATGTGTTGATTATTATGACCTATGTTCGTTAGACTTTTTTTATGTTCGTTATCAAGTAATTAAACATGATAAATTCTAGATGAATTATATAATTATGTTGGTTATATAATTATGACTTAGGTTGGTTAGACTTTTTATGTTGTTTATTTAAATTTTGAAGATAAGTAGAAATTCAAATGAGTTCTATTCATTTTGACTAAATTATATATGCTTTAAAACATGGCATTTCTGTTGAAGGATTAAAACAAAGTCTTCAAACGGACTACATATTCAAGGTCAATTCTCATCCTCTCAAGCTTGCTTTTACCTAGTCTATACTTTTCCTACTTTTTTAGTTTAATTGTAACAATTTTATGTTGTTTACATTTACCTAGCTTATACTTTTCACACTTTTGTTTTCATACATATACTTTTCATACTTAAGTTTTGCTTTTGATAAGTAGAAATTGAAATGAAAATTTTAATAGGTAGCTACTTGATAAGTAGACTTGTGTAGCCTCCGAGCAATGCTTACACAATTCATCCACTCACAAGGATCATCTAAATAGGTATGATCTCTCTACAACTAATTTGTGTATGGCTATCCTGCAGTAAAGGTAGCCAATGATTTGAGCATTGGGGGGGGGGGGGGTTAGTATGCTTTGATATTTAATTGAGATACTTATACATAGTAAGACAAATTGTGTATGGCTATCCTACAGTAAAGGTAGCCAATAATTTGAGTTTATTTGGTTTGTATGTATGTTCATGATATAGTTGAGTTTTAGATGCTATGTTTTGGTTAAATTGTGAGTTTAAGTTCTTAAGTTTTGAATTTATTTGGTTTGTTTGAGTTTATGTTCATGGTAGTTGGTTTTCGAAATAGTTGCTTATTATGTTTAGTAACTTTTGATTTACTTGGTAAAGTTAGTTTATTTGGTAAAAATTTGATTGTTTGAGTTCGCAACGAATGATTATTTGGTTTCTTTGAGCTTATGTTCATGATGGTTGAGTTTTAGATGCTATGCATGTGTATTGAGAAGTTTAGTCAAAACTCATATATATGTTTTGTAACTTTTTTGACAAAGTAAAGTTAAGTTTTAAGTGTGTTTGTAATTTTTGTTTTGTAAAAGTTACTTGTAATTTTGTAACTTTGGTTTTAGTTGGTTATAAATTTGATGTGTTGATTATTTGGTTTCTTTGAGCTTATGTTCATGAAGTGGGAGTTTTAGATGCTATGTATGTCTATTGAGAAGTTTTAGGTAATACTCATACTTTTTGATAAGTCTAAGTTAAGTTTTAAGTGTGTTTGTAATTTTTGTTTTGAAAAAGTTACTTGTAATTTGATGAGTTTATTATTAGTATACTTAGTAAGTTAGATTAATTTTGTTGTTTTGATCGTTTTACTTCGTTATATTCATAGGTTTTGTAACTTTAGAAGTTAGTAGAAAGTTTTGATTGTTTTTGTTAAATTATATTAGTATTAGGTCTATATGTTAAATTATATGTAAATGTGTTTGTGCTTTTGGTTTAGAAAAAGTAACTTATATAGTTTTGTAATTTGGTTTACTTAGTAAACTTAGATGAACTTGGTTGCTTTCTCAAATTTGGTGTTTTGCTTATATAGTTTTGTAACTAATTAAATTTTGATACTTTTGAAATATTAGTTTAGTTGTTATGTGTTTATAGTTTTAATCTTATGTTCATGTCTTTGTTTTTCATAGGTGTGTTGAGTTGACATTATTCTGAAAGCAGGACAAAGATTTACCATGAAGATGATGTGAACTTATATTTATTAAATTTTGTTTCTATATTAGATTTATTTGTGTAAAAGTTTTATTTTTATCATGTATGAATTTATGAACAACGTGTAATCAAATTTGGTTTAATATAAAATATTATTTGACTTATTTTGTGTACAATTTATTATAAGTACAACATGTTTAAATTATAGTAAAAATCTAGGCAAAAATCTCTTGAAATTAATAAAATATCAAAGATAAAGTAATGCCGACCAAATTTGTGGTTTGGTCGGCCTTTATGGGAATTGCCGACCAAACATGGTTTGGTCGGCAAATCCTTTAATTGCCGACCACAAAGTTGCGTCAGCATTTCCTTAGAAATGCCGACGCCACCAAATTTTGGTTGGCAAAAGCTTCCCCGACGGGGATATGCCGACGATCGTCCCGACGCTCTTTTTTCCTTCGGGAAAGGTATTCCCGACGGTTTTTGGACTTTTCCCGACCATTTTTAGCGTCGGGAAAACCCAAAATTCTTGTAATGAATTATATAGATAACCGGAATGATAGATGTCCGACATCTTTAAATAGCCATGTTTGTTTTGTAGGAAAGTTTTTAAGAATGTATGAGAATATTTGGATAACTGTGTTTGTTTCGCAGGATTTGTACTTGGGAATCTCTTAAATTTACATAATGTTCCAAGAATGCTCTCACGACGATTCATGTAATTTATATATTAATTTAATACAATTTGAATTTATATAACATATATTTTTTTTATTAAATCTAAATTTTATTTTTAAATCAATTTAGTTTATATTATACAATTTGAATTTATATAACATAACATTATCAATATGAATACTAAATTTACCAACTAAATGCCTCATAAGATAATAAAAAATAATTAAAAAACTTTCTTATTGGCAACCTTTCAATAATAAAATATTAAAAAGACATAAAATTTATTAAATTAAATTATAGAAAATTAAAATGAAAAGAAATTCAGAAAAATTATTAACAAAAAATTAAAATGCAGAAAATCCCAAAAAATTAATTTGCATAAAATATTGAGAAAATAGAAAGTTAATTTGCAGAAAATGAAAGATCAAAAAATGCAAAAAAAATCCAGAAAATTTCATAATATTATTTTGCGAAATAAAAGAGCAGAAAATGCATAAAATTAGTTTTCAGACAAAATGAAGAATATAAAATAGCAGAAAATAAAAATGCTAAAAATGCAGAAAATAAAAAAGCAAAATGCAAAAAAATATTTTTCAGAAAAATACAGAAATAGAACTCCAGAAAATGTTGAGAATTCATATTTTTTTTTAAAAAAAAAAACTTAATTTGTTGAAGATAAAAATGTTGAGAATTCAAAAATCTAATTAACAAAAAATGCAGAAAACTAATTTAGTTTGAAGAAAATACAGAAAACTCATTTGTAGAAAATTATAATACATAAAACTAATTTGCAGAAAATAAAAAAAATGTAAAAATGCAGAAAATGAAGAAAATGAATATGCAGAAAATGCAGAAAATGAATTTGCAAAAAATATAGAAAATGAATGTGCAGAAAATGAAAATGTAGAAGATATTGAAATTGAAGATAATAAAAATGGATAAATTTTGAAATGTAAAAAATGTAGAAAACAAAAATGGAAATAAAAAACCAATGATTAGATGATTTGTAAAATGAAGAGACATTGAGACTTCCAATTTTAAGGTCAATGTCTCGACATACATCTCATATGAAAAAAAGGTGATCAAAATTGAATAGACAACATAATGAAAAAAAATGTGAAAGGTAGCAAAAGGAAAAAAAAATGAGGAAGAAAGTAAGAACAGAAACATGAAAAATACCTGGAAGAGGAATAGAGTAGAGCAGAGAAGAAAAAAAAAATCCTAATGGAAAGTGACACTGATGACACGACTTGGAGAGAAAGAAAGCGATTAGTAGCAAATAATTAGGGTTAAAGGTAAATAATGTAATTTGATGGATGTGAATTCAAGATAGCTTAAAATGGGGGATTTTAAAATACTCGGTATCTTTGGATGCCTGGCTATTTTAGGATTACCACAATCCAAATACGATAATCTAGATGGTCATAAGGTGGAAATCTTGGATTACCACCAAACAAATGACCCATTTGTTTCGTGGTAATCCCAGATTCCCATGGAATGAGAATCTGGATTACTTCGTTTGTTTTGTAGGAATGTAAGATACCTTGGCATAACAAGATGCCTGGGTATCCTAGGATGCCCATTCAGAGGGCATCTGGTTAAATTTGGATGCCCTTTTGAAACATGGGTTTTTAAGATTCCCACGTTGAGGGCATCTACTAATGACATATTTGTCCCTAATCAATTTTCTTAATTTTACATTTTTATTTTTATTTAAAAATAAATTAATGAATTTATGCACTAATAAACGATCAAATGTAGTTATCTATATTTATATTTTTACATTTAGATATAAAATAAAGCTGATTTAAAATTGAATTAATATTTAATATTAAATATTTTATAAAAATATCAAACTAATATAAATTAATTTGTTCTACAAAATAACACATAAATATTAGTATAAAATAAATTGATATACAAATATAATATTAAATTAACAACACCAAAATGCATGTGATATCAATTTAATTATATTAAACTAATAATTAAATTATGTAAAGGTTAGCAAGAGTATTATTGGTATAACACATAATCTTAAGACATTCTCATATATAAATCCTGCAAAACAAACATGGCTATCTAAATATTCCCAGACATCCTTATAAATTTTTCTGCAAAACAAACATGGTAATCTAAAGATGCCAGACATCTAAAATTTCAGACATCTAAGATTCTAGGCATCTGAAGATGCCGGAAATCATGATTCCCTAAAAACAAACGGCCCCTTAAAAAATTGGTATTGAGATGAGATTATGAGAATGAGGAGTGGGGCTTGCAGATAGGGAGAGAAATATGGTCTATGTTGGTTTTACTATTTAGCAAATTAAGTAATTAAAAATATCTATTTAATAAAATTTAATTAGTTATTGTCATATAAAATTTATTAAAAGAAAGTCAAATTAGCCTTTCTTTACCGTACCTAACAAAATTTAATGTTATGAAATATTTTGAATTATTTTTTTTTTAAATTTATTCATTATGATATTGTCTTTTTAAATTAAAGCTAATAATGATGGATAAAATCATCTTAAAGGTAAGTTAATTTGTATTTTTTTTAAATATAAGATTTTAGACAACTTGAACATATTCAACTGGCTAAGGTATATATCCTCAATAAAAAAGTAAGGTTCAAATTTCCATCTCTACATGTTGATTCTAAGGGACTGTTTGGTTTAAGGTCTCTTAGATGTCTGAGAAAAATATATCTGAGAATAAGATTGCTGAGAATCAAAGATGATTGGTTTTGGTTATGCATGTAAATGCCATCAGATTTTTATAATAACAAGTGATATCAACATTTGTTTAATGAAATTAATTTGATAAATTTTATTTAATTATGGTGCCTTACTTAATAAAACAATCAAAATTAATTCAAAAAATAAATATAATTTTTCTAAAAAAAGTTATAATTAAAAATTAACTGATTATAATTACTCAAGGAGTAATTAATTATAACTATTTAAAATAACCTCATACTAAATTAATAATAATTATAAATAATGAACTAAATATATTATTAATTAATGAATTGATAATTTTTTTTTACTATTGTATTGCATCAAGTCATTACATTTTATTGAACAAAAATAAGTATATATTTAAAAAAAAAATAACTTATTAAAATTATTAAAATTTTAATGTAATTCATGATGAACTTAGCAAAAATAATAAAAAGAAAAAAGAAAAAAATAAGAGGAGAAAAACATAACATATAAATAACAACAAAAATAATAAGAAGAGAAAAATGATAGAAAAAGAAGAAAAGAGGATCAAAGAAAAAGAAGAAAAAAAGATGTAAAAAATATCAACGAAAAAGGAAAAATTACCAAAAAAAAAAAAGAAAAAAGAATGAGGAGAAAAAAATAATAGAGAAAAAGGAAATAGACAAATAAATAAACAAGAAAAGCATAAAAACAGGTGGAAACAAAAATGGGGAGAAGGGTTTAGTCAAAACCCACCAATTCAGATGAGATTAAAAAAACTCCAACTACCAATATTCATAATGCTTGAGAAAATTATTTTCTATTCCTTCAACTAAACATGAATTTAGCTTATTTCCATCTTTTAAAACTCCAACCAAATGGATCCTAAAGAAAAAAAAAACAGAATTTGTACTTTATTTAATGAAACCATTTAAATTCAAAGTTCATCAAAGTTATCTAAAATTCAAATTTTTTTTTTAAAACTATCTTTTCTTAAATTAATTTTGAAAAATAAAGATATTCATAAAAAAAAACATTTAGTGGGGTGGGGTCCAGCGATTTATCAACTACCGAACAGACATTAAATGATAACTTCCAAAGTTGCCATAACTAATAATTCAGTATGCTTATCCTTGCAAGAAAACTTACTCATCTCAGCAAGATTAGGTTCTGTTCATGTTCTGTTCTTACATTTCCCCAGCAAGATGCGGCACAATTGCAACAATATCAATAGGATTCTGTATGCATTTCTATATGATATCTTTCTGATATCCATGAGCTCAGCTTTTTGGAATATTCCCACTGTTGGAAATGAATCGGATCGTTTGGCTCTACTTGACTTGAAAGGTAGAACATTGAACGACTCACTCAGAATCATGAACTCTTGGAATGATTCTACGCATTTTTGTGATTGGGTTGGTGTTACTTGCAACACCACTATTGGAAGAGTGTTGGTTTTGAACTTGGAAGCTCGAGATCTGACTGGCTCGATACCGCCTTCTTTGGGAAATCTTACTCATCTCACTGAACTCAGATTGGGAGACAACAACTTTCATGGTCGAATTCCCCAAGAGTTTGGTCAATTACAACGATTGCGTCATCTCAATTTATCCTTCAATAACTTCGACGGTGAGATTCCGATGAATATTAGTCATTGTACTGAGCTTGTTGTTTTGGAGCTAAGTATAAATGGGCTTGTGGGTCAGATTCCACACCAGTTCTTCACATTAACCAAGTTGGAACGACTTGGGTTTGGCGGTAACAATCTGACTGGTATTATCCCACCTTGGATAGGAAATTTTTCTTCCATATTTGCTTTGTCATTTGCACAGAACAGTTTTCAAGGGAATATTCCTAGTGAACTAGGACGCCTATCAAGATTGAAATTCTTTAGCGTTTATGGGAACTATTTAACAGGTATAGTACCGCCTTCGATCTATAATATAACTTCTCTTACGTACTTTTCTCTTACTCAAAATCGACTCCAAGGAGCTCTACCACCAAATGTCGGATTTACTCTTCCCAATCTTCGGGTCTTTTCTGGTGGTGTCAATAATTTTGGAGGGCCTATTCCGACATCCTTGGCTAATATCTCTGGCCTTCAGGTCTTAGATTTTGCTGAGAACGGTCTCACTGGAATTCTACCTAATGACTTGGGGATCTTAAAAGACTTGGTGAGACTCAATTTTGATGACAACAAACTTGGAAGTGGGAAAGTTGGTGACTTAAATATAATTAGGTCCTTGGCTAATTGCACTAGTTTAAGCGTTTTGGGTCTTGCTGGAAATCGTTTTGGAGGAGTATTGCCTCCATCTATTTGCAACCTTTCAAATCAGTTGACAATTCTAACCTTAGGTAGAAATATGTTAAGTGGAGGCATTCCTCTAGGGATTGAAAACTTGATTAACTTACAAGTTCTTGGAGTAGAAGGAAACTATGTGAATGGTAGTGTCCCTCCCAATATTGGGAAACTTCAGAATTTGGCCATTCTTAATTTGAATGGTAACAAGTTAACTGGGTCAATTCCATCCTCTATTGGTAACTTATCTTTAGTGACCAAGCTTTTCATGGAGGATAATAGACTTGAGGGAAGTATACCACCAAGCTTGGGACAATGCAAAAGCCTCCAAGTTCTTGATCTATCCGGTAATAGCCTAAGCGGCATCATACCTAAGGAAGTTCTTAGTATCTCTTCCCTTTCAATTTATTTGGCCTTGAACCACAACTCACTTACTGGGCCATTGCCATCTGAAGTGGGCAATTTAGTTAGTTTGACACTATTGGATGTATCAGAGAATAAATTGTCAGGTGATATTCCCACCAGCCTTGGTAAATGTATTAGCATGGAGCACTTGTATTTGGGGGATAACCGATTTGAGGGAACAATTCCTCAATCTTTGGAAGCTTTGAAAGGTCTAGAAGAACTAAATCTCTCAAGTAATAATTTGTCTGGGCCAATTCCTCAATTTCTTGGCAAGCTTCTTTCGCTCAAGCATCTTAATCTATCCTATAATAATTTGGAGGGAAAAGTGCCCCAAGAAGGGATTTTTTCCAATTCAACCATGATTTCCATTCTTGGAAACAATAATCTATGTGATGGTCTGCAAGAATTACATTTACCTTCGTGCACATCTAAAGGAACACATTCGTCCAACAAGCTTCTAACACCAAAAGTGTTAATTCCTATAGTATCTACCCTCACATTCCTAGTTATTCTTTTGAGCATCCTATTTGTATGGTTTATTATGAAGAAGTCAAGGGAAAATGTTTTATCTTCATCTTCGTCCACAGATTTACTATCACAAATTTCTTACGTAGAGCTCAATAAAGCAACAAATGGGTTCTCAGTAGACAATTTGATTGGTTCAGGTAGTTTTGGTTATGTGTATAAAGGTATTCTTTTGAATGGTGGATCAACTGTTGCTATTAAGGTACTAAACCTTCATCAACAAGGTGCTTCCAGTAGTTTTTTTAATGAATGTAAAGCTCTCACAAGTATACGACATCGGAATCTCTTGAAGATCATTACTTCTTGCTCAAGTACAAATGAACAAGGTGATGAATTCAAAGCTCTAGTCTTTGATTTCATGTCCAACGGAAACTTGGATCATTGGCTTCACTCTACACATCTTGGTAAGAATCAAAGAAGGCTAAGCCTTATCCAGAGATTGAACATTGCTATCGATATTGCCAATGCATTAGATTATCTCCACAATCATTGTGAATCACCCATTGTTCATTGTGATCTAAAGCCTAGCAATGTATTACTTGACGATGATATGGTAGCTCACGTTGGAGACTTTGGGTTAGCTAGATTCATCTTGGAAGGATCAAACCAATCCTCTTTTAGACAAACTCTATCAATTGCACTCAAGGGCTCTATTGGATATATCCCTCCAGGTATTTTTCTTCCATCCATACTATACCATCTTTCATTAGCAACTTTTAGATTTGGATTTTTTTTGTTTGTATGGTAATAAATTATATAAATTTCAGAGTACGGTACTGGTGGCAAAATTTCCATTGAAGGAGATATCTTCAGCTATGGAATTTTATTGTTGGAGATGATCCTTGGAAAAAGACCTACCAGTGACAGTTTTGGTGATGGTGTGGATATTCGTTTGTTCATTGCAATGGCATTGCCTCAACATGCCCTTGACATAATTGACCCTTCTCTACTATGTGAAGAAGCACACCAACAAGAAAAAGAGAATGAAGACAAAATACAAGAAACAGCGATGATGGGTGAGGAAGATCCTGGAGAAGTCGAGCAAAAAAGAATGGAAGAATGTTTAGTCTCAATACTGAGAATTGGTCTATCATGCTCCTCAACAACACCAAGCTTGAGGATGCCCATGAATGTCGTCGTTAATGAATTGCAAGCAATTAGAAGCTCCTATCTAAAGTTTAAGAAGCCAAGCTAATACTTCAACAAAATTTAATAGAACTTGCAGGTTGGCTTACTTGGTTACCAAAAGTAGAACCATCAAGGAGTTTTCTCCCCTTTAAAATTGTTTTTCTGCTGGTATTACTAACCATTGTGGTCATATTCTGATATACTTGCTGTCCAGATATCTGTGAGAAATCAATGCAATATATGTTGTTTCATTTAAGAAAAATAATCAGTTTGTTCAAGCAATGAGGTAAGAAGAAACATTTTTATTCTGATTAAAATAGAAAGAATATTGCGTATTTCAATCATATAAAATTTTATGTATCAAGTTCCAGTATTAATTTCATTTACGAAATTGTAGTGGACGAGATTATTGAATAGAAGAAAAAAGAAATCTTCACAACATCTTTGATTATAGTTTTGAATAAAGTTGTTCATTTTCATTTTCATTTGATATATTTTCTATTTTGTGAATACATTATATTATGAAATATTTTAATAATAATATTATATGTGGGAATTAAATTTTGAGCTATGTACATAGTTTTCAACGGTGTTTTTCTTTAGTCCTTACCCAAACACTAAATTAATATAACCCTAAAGTTATACTAATTTTGAAAATTGTTCAAAACAGGGTTTTTTTTTTCAATGTTCTTGTAGCAAAATGAAAAATTATTATCAAAGAAGGTTTATGAATTTGTTTTTTGCTTTTTTTTTTAATTATTCAATGTTGCTGTTTCATCTCTAAACGAAGACATGATTAAACCATAATTTTTAATTTATCTCATTCCAATAATATGAAAAATGTTAGCAACATTGTTTCAACCTTGAGAAATAATTTCTTTCTCGCTGTTCATCTCTCTCCCTTCCTCTCTTTTTGCTTTCTCTCTCTATCCCCCTACCCTCCTTCCGTCTACCCTTCCACATTGCGGGTTCTATGACTTTGCACAATTGATTTATGGTTAAGTTTCTTTTGATAAGCTCTTAAGTAAATTTAGTAAGTTATATTTATTTAATTCTTAATGTTAGTAAATTAATAAATTGGGAAAAAAAGATTTTACCAATTTTATCGGTAACAAATTCAATTTTGTTCTGATTTTATTGATTATTCGATATAATTTCCGATCTTGAAAATAAAAATTTTAATTGATCAATAAAAAGCATCTTTTAAAGCATTTTCATTTTATTAGGTTAAAAAAAGAATTTGTTTTGCACTCTATTTGATGAAATGATTTACTTTAAATTTAAATTTCATCAAGATTACCATAAAACTGATATAAAATTTCAAACCATCTTTACTAATCCAATAGTCAACTGTTTAAGACATGGGCTCTTTTTTTTTTTTTTTTGTAAGGTGAGAAGATATTAGAGAAATATGAGAGTTCATTTCAAAACTAATTAGCAGTGAGAATAATAGATATGTATCTTATAAATTGTGAAGTATCTCTTCATTTTTCAGATATGAGATTTTCAATAGGAGAAATCTCTTTCCCATATATTTATTGTGCCTACAAAAAATTCAAACTATCTTTAATCACATTCATTACAACATCTACCACACCCGAAAACCATTTAATAATGTAGGGTCGAGCTTAGATATTTGAATCATTCAAAACTCACTCAACAACCATTTAATAATAAAAGAAAGTTTGAAAGTCAAAGCTACCATAGCCGACAACTCGATATTTTTATCCTTGCTAGTGAGTTGATAGCTTAGACTCTGTTCATTTCCAGAAAGATGAGGCATAATTACGATAATACCAACAGAATTCTGTGTATATTTTTATACGATTTCTTTTTGATCGATGTCTATGATCTCGGCACTTGAAAATGAATCAAATCGCTTGGCTTAGGCCCCGTTTGATAATCATTTAATTTTTGATTTTTAGTTTTTGAAAATTACGCTTATTTTCTCTCAATTTCTCTATCATGGTTTTCATTTCCATTAATGAAACATTTGAATTCTTAGCCAAATTCTAAAAATAAAAACAAGTTTTGGAAACTACTTTTTTTAGTTTTTAAAACATGGATTGGTTTTTGAAAACATAGGTAAAAAGTAGATGACAAAACAAGTAAAACCATAGGTGGAGGTAGTATTTATAGGTTTAATTTTCAAAAACCAAATGGTTATCAAACGGGGCCTTAATTACTCGATTTCTTTTGGTGTTTCTTGCAATACCACCATTGGAAGAGTTCAAGTTTTAGACTTGGAAGCTCGGAATCTGACTGGTTCAATCTCGTCGTTTTTGAGAAGTCTGAATTATCTCACTGAAATCAATTTACGATTTCATTAAAGGATGTAGCATAGGTTCTCTCTTCAATAAATAATCTCTACAAAAAATAAATATTATGGAGTTGTTTGGGGCGTGAATTATAATAACTTGTAGAATACTCTGCACTCCAAACACAGACTATTATAACTCAAGACTAAACAACTCTGTATTTTAAATAATATTATATATACTATTATAATCCAATCAGTGTCCCAAAATGAATAAATAATATTATTTGATCAGCATTGGTATGCTGGTCGCATATCTACCTATCTATTATCTGGGCAAATTTTAGAAATAGAGGTCTTTTGATAACTTATTACACAAAAAGAGTTCTAAGCCAAATTATTTACAAAAAACAAGCTGTTTTTTTGTCCTTATTAGAATGCGTCTCTTGAAGAGACGCATTCTTTGTAATGAACAGTAGCAGTCAACACAGTGTTTGACTAAATGACTTTTTTTTTTTTTTTAAACGGAAACAGTTTTTTCATTTAAAATAAATATATATTTAATAAACAATCAAATTCTTTCAATAAATATTCAACTACCCATCAAATCAACTAATCATTTATTTAATTTTTTCTTTAAAATAAATATTTAATAAATTATTTATCATTACACAATCATTCACCAATCAATTTTTTTTATTATTATTTTTATAAACACATTCACCAATCATTTTCTCAATTATTCTAAAAAAATATTTTTTTTAAAATACATTCACCAATAATTTTCTTAATCATGATCTCAAAAAAAAATTAATTTTTTAAAATACATTTACCAATCATATATTTTTTTTATGACTATTTCTTTCTCCCTTTTTTTTTTTAATTTTAGTTTTTATTTTATTTTTTTTTCAGATAAAAATGATATGTTTGATTACTGTATTTGAAAAAAAAAAAACTAAAATTTAAAAAAAAAAAAAAGGAGAAAGAAATAGTCATAAAAAAAATTGATTGGTAAATGTATTTTAAAAAAATAATTTTTTTTGAGATCATAATTAAGAAAATTATTGGTGAATGTATTTAAAAAATATATATTTTTTAGAATAATTGAGAAAATGATTGGTGAATGTGTTTATAAAAATAATAATAAAAAAATTAATTGGTGAATGATTTTGTAATGATAAATAATTTATTAAATATTTATTTTAAAGAAAAAATTAAATAAATGATTAGTTGATTTGATGGGTAGTTGAATATTTATTGAAAGAATTTGATGGTTTATTAAATATATATTTATTTTAAATGAAAAAACTGTTTCCGTTTAAAAAAAAAAAAAAAAAGTCATTTAGTCAAACACTGTGTTGACTGCTACTGTTCATTACAAAGAATGCGTCTCTTCAAGAGACGCATTCTAATAAGGACAAAAAAACAGCTTGTTTTTTGTAAATAGTTTGGCTTTGAACTCTTTTTTTGTAATAAGTTATCAAAAGAGCTCTATTTCTAAAATTTTCCCCTATTATCTAGTAGTGCACGGGTTTGGCGGGAAAATTTTAGAAATAGAGCTCTTTTGATAACTTATTACAAAAAAAGAGTTCAAAGCCAAACTATTTACAAAAAACTATTTGTAAATAGTTTGGCTTTGAACGCATTCTTTGTAATGAACAGTAGCAGTCAACACAGTGTTTGACTAAATGACTTTTTTTTTTTTTTTTAAACGGAAACAGTTTTTTCATTTAAAATAAATATATATTTAATAAACCATCAAATTCTTTCAATAAATATTCAACTACCCATCAAATCAACTAATCATTTATTTAATTTTTTCTTTAAAATAAATATTTAATAAATTATTTATCATTACAAAATCATTCACCAATTAATTTTTTTATTATTATTTTTATAAACACATTCACCAATCATTTTCTCAATTATTCTAAAAAAAATATATTTTTTAAATACATTCACCAATAATTTTCTTAATTATGATCTCAAAAAAAAATTATTTTTTTAAAATACATTTACCAATCAATTTTTTTTATGACTATTTTTTTCTCCTTTTTTTTTTTTTTTAAATTTTAGTTATTTTTTTTTTTCAAATACAGTAATCAAACATATCATTTTTATCTGAAAAAAAAATAAAATAAAAACTAAAATTAAAAAAAAAAGGGAGAAAGAAATAGTCATAAAAAAATATATGATTGGTAAATGTATTTTAAAAAATTAATTTTTTTTTGAGATCATGATTAAGAAAATTATTGGTGAATGTATTTTAAAAAAAATATCTTTTTAGAATAATTGAGAAAATGATTGGTGAATGTGTTTATAAAAATAATAATAAAAAAAATTGATTGGTGAATGATTGTGTAATGATAAATAATTTATTAAATATTTATTTTAAAGAAAAAATTAAATAAATGATTAGTTGATTTGATGGGTAGTTGAATATTTATTGAAAGAATTCGATTGTTTATTAAATATATATTTATTTTAAATGAAAAAACTGTTTCCGTTTTAAAAAAAAAAAAAAAGTAATTTAGTCAAACACTGTGTTGACTGCTACTGTTCATTACAAAAGAGACGCATTCTAATAAGGACAAAAAAACAGCTTATTTTTTGTAAATAGTTTGGCTTAGAACTCTTTTTGTGTAATAAGTTATCAAAAGACCTCTATTTCTAAAATTTGCCCTGGGTTTGGCACATGGGCTCACTTTTTGTTTTTGTTTTTGTCATTTCCTTTTTCTTTTTTCTTTTCTTTTTTCACTTGTTGCTGTTTTTTTTTTCCTTTTCATTTTGTACTTGCTTTTTTTTTTTTTGTTTCATTTTTAAAATCAAATAGATAATATCTTGCTGCTGTTTTTGTTTTTGTCATTACTTAATTATTTAATAATAAATATAAAATTATAAAATTATTAAGTGCATTAATTATAATTTTTGTTTTGAATAGTTAGCGTTTTATTTTACAAGAGAATAGAAAAGGTTTAAATAATTAATATTGATTTAAAATTTAATTTCTTTAAGAAAGGGAGAAATTGCAATCTAATATTTCATTTTTTCAAAAAAGAAAAATAATTAATATTTTTTGAATTTAAATTTCTTTTTTAAAAAGAGAACATTGTGATCTAATATTCTATTTGTATAAGAAAAAAAAAAACTGCATCAAGATATTATCTATTTGATTTTAAAAATGAAAAAAAAAGCAAGTACAAAAAAAAAGAAGAAAGAAATAACAGCTAGAGAAAAAAAAGAGGGTAAAATATCTTTTTGGTTGTTCATGTTTGGGGATTGTGTCTACTGAGTCCTAGTTTTCAAAATTGGATAATCAAATTGTCTAATTTTATGAAATAGATTTATTGAGTCTTATCGTTATTTTTTTAATGGAGGGCTAACGTGACAACTTTTAAAATTAAAATAATAATTTTCAAACAAAAATAATAAAAATAAGTAATAAAAATATTTTATTATTTTTATTAACCATCGAACAGCCATTTAATGATAACATCCAAAATACCTTTTAATTTGAACCTTAAAGGTGACATTACCAATCATTCAGAAACCCAGGTATTAGTTTCATCCAAAGAATATTGAACTTCCCTTTTGGTTTGTAAAGAATCAGATTTCCACCACCAACTTCTCCTTTTCCAACCTTTCAGCAAGTCGAAGGCCATATCAATAACAGCAAAAGTCTCAGCAATTCGGTAATTTCTTATATCATTGCGACAGTCAATTCCTCTTTTTCGTCATAATCTTGTTTGTGATTGCTCATTGAATTTCAATCATTCTAAATTGCCCAGCTACCAATACTACTAACTAGCAATTTCAATTTCTTTTAGAGAAAAAGATGGGTGTAAAAAGAGCCATTTCATAATTCAGTAATAGTTTTGATTAAAGTTATTCATTTTCATTTTCATTTGATATATATGTTTTCTATTTTGTGGAATTACGTTATATTACCAATCTAAACATAATTAAAAGATATTCTTTTCTTGATGTTTGAAAGTTAAAAGACCCTCACTAAAGAAAGTTCGAAACCTCAAATCTCTTAAGTTGAGAATGAGCTATGCCTTAGGTTGACCTCAATTTTATTTTAATTTTATATATTATTCATTATAATTTTGTATTTTAAAAATAAAGTTATTTCTTTATAATTTTGAAAGTTAGTTTAAAAATAAAGTGAGCATCTTTGAAAGCATTTTCATTTTATAGATAGAAGATTTTGCACTTTATTTAATGAAATGATTTCTTTTAATTATAAATATATATCATCAAGATTACCATGAAATTGAAGTAAAATTTTAGACTTAATCTTTTTCTTCAATTAATTTTCAAATTTTAGCTGCAGGATGAGGCGCAATTGCTGCAATAACAAGAGGATGCTGTGTATACTTGTATGTAATATCTTTCAGATGTTCATGATCTCGACCTTTGCAAAGATACCCACTGTTGGAAATGAATCGGATCGCTTGGCTTTACTTGACTTGAAAAGTAGAGTTGTCAATGACCCTCTCAAAATCATAAGCTCTTGGAATGATTCATCGCATTTCTGTGACTGGATTGGCGTTACTTGCAATTCCATCAATGGAAGAGTGCAAATTTTGGACTTGGAAGCTTGGAACTTGATCGGCTCCCTACCACCTTCTCTGGGAAATCTGACTTATCTCACTGAGATTAGATTGGGACACAACAACTTCCACGATCGAATTCCCCAAGAGTTTGGTCGGCTACTCCGATTGAGTCATCTTAATTTGTCCCACAATAACTTCAGCGGTGAGATTCCGACAAATATAAGTCATTGCACTCAGCTTCTTGTTTTGGAGTTTAGTCACAATAGGCTTACAGGTCAGATTCCACACCAGTTCTTTATGTTAACGAAGTTGAAGCAATTTTTGTGTGCCCATAACAATATGACTGGAACTATCCCATCTTGGATAGGGAACTTTTCCGCCCTATTTAATTTGGAATTTACAGAGAACAAATTTCAAGGAAACATTCCCAATGAACTAGGGCGTCTGTATAGCTTGCAACACTTGATGTTTTATGGAAACTATTTGGAGGGTACAGTGCCGTCTTCAATCTATAATATTACTTCTCTGATTGACTTATCTTTTACTCAAAACAATCTGAACGGAATTCTACCACCAAATATCGGCTTTACTCTTCCCAATCTTGAGTTCTTTGTCGGTGCTCACAATCAATTCAGTGGGCCTATTCCCACGTCCTTAGTTAACATCTCTGGTCTTCAAATATTAGACTTTTCTAATAACAATCTCATTGGAATGCTACCTGAAAATTGGGGGAGCTTAAAGGACTTGGAGATTATTAATTTTGAAGGCAATAGACTTGGAAGTGGAGAAGCTGGTGACTTAAAATTAATCAACTCCTTGGTTAATTGTACTAGTCTAAGGGCTCTGGGTCTAGACAGGAATGGTTTGGGAGGACCATTGCCCGCGTCCATTGGCAACCTTTCAAGCCAGTTGATGAAGCTAGCTTTTGGTAAAAATATGTTGAGTGGAAGCATTCCAGAAGGGATTGGAAACTTGATGAACTTGGAAGCCCTTGGAATGGAATCTAACTATATGGACGGTAGTATCCCTCCCAATATTGGGAAACTTCAGAACTTGGCGGAGCTGTATTTGAATGATAACGAATTAACTGGGCCAATTCCATCCACCATTGGTAACTTATCTTTACTCATCAGGCTTTACATAGATCACAACACACTTGAGGGAAGTATACCACCAAGTTTAGGACAATGCAAAAGACTTCAAGATCTTGACCTTTCTCATAATAGCTTAAGTGGCTCCATACCTAAGGAAGTTCTTGGTCTCTCTAGCCTTTCAATTTCTTTGACCTTGAATAATAACTCATTAACTGGTCCATTGCCATCAGAAGTGGGTCAATTAGTTAGTTTAACACGATTGGATGTATCCGAGAACAAATTATCAGGTAACATTTCTAGCAACCTTGGTAAATGTGCTAGCATGGTTTACTTGTATCTGGATGGTAACCAATTCGAGGGAACAATTCCTCAATCGTTGGAATCATTGAGAGGTTTAGAACATTTAAATCTCTCAAGCAACAACTTGTCTGGGCCAATTCCCCAATTTCTTGGCAAGTTTCCCTTACAGTATCTTGATTTATCTTATAATAATTTTGATGGACAAGTGCCAAAAGAAGGAGTTTTTTCCAATTCAACCGCCGTTTTCGTGACTGGAAACAAAAATTTATGTGGTGGTGTGCAAGAACTGCATTTACCTTCGTGCACATCCAATCAAACACATTCATCTTATAAGTCTCCAACATCCAATGTACTAATCCCTATCGTATCTGCGGTCACATTTACTGTTATCCTTTTGAGCATCATTTTTGTGTGTTGTATGCTTAAGAAGTCGAGGAAAAAAGCTTCACCTTCATCTTCTTCGAAGAATTTACTACCACAAATTTCTTACTCAGAACTAAGTAAATCAACTAATGGGTTCTGTATAGAAAATTTGATTGGTACAGGTAGTTTTGGTTCTGTGTATAAAGGTATTCTTTCAAATGATAGTTCCGTTGTTGCCATTAAGGTTCTAAATCTTCAACAACAAGGTGCTTCTAAGAGTTTTATTGATGAATGCAAAGCTCTCGCAAACATAAGACATCGAAATCTCCTCAAGGTCATCACTTCTTGTTCAAGTATAGATGTACAAGGCAATGGATTCAAAGCTCTAGTATTTGATTTCATGTCTAATGGAAACCTAGATTGTTGGCTTCACCCTGTTAATAATGGACCTAATCAAAGAAGGTTGAGTTTTATTAAGAGATTGAACATAGCTATTGATATTGCCAGTGCATTAGATTATCTCCATAATCATTGTGAAATACCCATTGTTCATTGTGATCTAAAGCCTAGCAATGTATTGCTCAACGATGATATGGTAGCCCATGTCGGAGATTTTGGGTTAGCTAGATTCATCTTGGAAGGAACAAATCCATCCACTTTCAGTCAAACTATGTCACTTGCACTTAAAGGTTCTATTGGATATATCCCTCCAGGTATTTCTCTATCATCTAAACTTTACCATTTTTAATTAGCAACCTTTAGATCTTTATTTGCTGTTGGTATAGTGATGAATTATTAATTGTAGAGTATGGCACTGGTGGGAGAATTTCCATTGAAGGAGATATCTTCAGCTATGGAATACTATTGTTGGAGATGATCATTGGAAAAAGACCCACCAACGAAACATTTGGTAATGGAGTGGATATTCATCTGTTCACTGCAATGGCGTTGTCTCAGGATGCCTTGAGCATTGTCGACCATTCTTTGCTATCTGAAGAAACTTGCCAACAAGAAGAAGAGAATGAAGACATAATACAAGAAATAGCGATAATGAGTGAGGAAGATCGTACAAAAGTCATGCCAAGATGGATGGAAGAATGTCTAATCTCATTAATGAGAATTGGTCTGTCATGCTCCTCAGCAACACCTAGCGAGAGAACATCCATGAATGTTGTTGTCAATGAATTGCAAGCAATTAGAAGATCCCATCTCAAGTTTATGAAGGCAAGCTAATAGTTCGACGAGATTTAACAGAAGTTGCAGGTTGGTTTTCTTGGTATATCAGAATTAGAAGCAATAAAAGGAGTTCCCTTAGGGCCTATTTGATAACGTTATTGTTTCTTGTTTCTATTTTTTATTTTTTTAAAAAACAGACTTGTTTGATAGTCCATCCCATTTTCTTGTTTCTAAAATTTGAAAAACGTTTCTATAATTGAGGATCAATTTCAGAAAGAACTAAAAGAAGTTTCTGTTTGTTCTGTTTCCTTTTATACATTCACGTTCCAATAAAACACTAGAATTAGCCTTTGGCTTGTTGGTAAAAGAGTACATTATTTATATACTTCAACAACTGCCTCATTAAAAACCTTGTTAGGAAAACTCAGTAGGAAAAAAACCATAATCAAGGAAAAAGAGTGCAGTACTTTTACTCCCCCTCATGGAAACATCACTTGAGATCTCTAGGCCGTCTCATTCCAATGTTGTGCACCAACTTCTCGAATGTTGTGGTAGGTAATGTCTTTGTAAATAAGTCTGCCCGGTTATCTTTTAAAAAAATTTGTTGAACTGTGATTTCACAATTTTCTTCAAGATCATGGGTGTAGAAGAGGTTTGGTGAGATATGCTTCATTCTATCTTCTTTAATATATCCTCATTTGATTTGTGCTATACATGCTGTATTGTCTTGGTATAATATTGTTGGACAATCTTTGCCATAAGGCAAGCCACATGTTCCACAAATGTGTTGAGTTATTAATTTCAACCATACACATTCTCGACTAGCCTCATGAATTGCAAGAACTTGGGCATGATCTGAGGAGGTGGCTGTAATGGTTTGTTTTACAGACGGACATGATATAGCAGTTCATCCACATGTGAATAGATAACTCGTTTGAGATCTAGCTTTATGTGGATCAGATAAATATCCAACATCTTCATAACCAACTAAATCAAAGTTCGATTTGTTAGAATAAAATAAACCCATATCAGTTGTCCCTTGAAGATAACAGAGTACATGCTTAACTCCGTTCCAATGTCTTTTTGTGGGAGAAGAACTATATCTAGCTAGTAATTTACTGAAAATATTATATCAGGTCATGTATTATTAGCAAGCACCTATCTACTAAGATATGGTACTTTAGGACCAAGTAGTTCTTCATTATCTTCTCAAGGCCGAAATATGTTCTTTTTCATTTCTAGTGATCGTACTATCATTGGAATGTTCAATGGGTGTGCTTTGCCCATGTAAAACCTTTTTAATTTTTTTTTTTACATAAGTTGATTGATGAATGAATATTCCATATGCTAAATGTTCAATTTGCAGACCAAAACAAAACTTTGTTTTTCCAAGATCTTTTATCTCAAATTCTTTCTTAAGATATTCTATTGTCTTTGGAAATTCTTTAGGAGTTCCAATTATATTCAGATCATCAACATATATAACAATAATTACAAATCCTGACTGTGATTTTTTTTTTTTATAAAACACACGGACAACAAATATTCACTAATACGATTATACCACATTCATCCGGATTGTTTTAATCCATATAAGGATCTCTGTAATTTGATAGAATATAATTATTTAGCATTTGAATTATATGATTATGATATCTTTAATCCTTCAGGAATTTTCACATAAATATCATTATCTAGAGATCCATATAAATATGCTGTGACTACATCCATTAGATGCATGTCAAGCTTTTCATATACAACCATGCTAATTAGATATCTCAATGTTATTGCATCCAACACATGAGAATATGTCTCGTCATAATCAATACTAGGCCTTTGCAAGAATCCTTGTGCAACAAGTCTCACTTTATATCTTGTGACCTTATTCTTTTCATTTCTTTTGCTTACAAATACCCATTTGTATATCACAGGCTTGACATCTTTTGTTGTTTGGACTATTGGTTTAAAAACCTCACGTTTTGAAAGTGAATTTAATTCTACCTGCATTGCTTCTTTCCACTTAAACTAATCCTTTCTATGTCGACATTCTTCGACAGATGTTGGTTCAGAATCATCATTTTCATGAATAATATCATGAAAAATATTGTAAGCAAAACTGTTGTCAACAACTATATCATTTCAGTTCCATCTTTTTCCTGTTATGACATAATTTATGGAAATTTCATTATTATCCTCAAGTATCTGACTTTCTTCAATATTTTTATGAGTAGTCTATTTAGAATTTCTCTTGGAATATCCACATCCTTAATTTGATCATTTTGATTATTGACTACTTTTTAAAGGATTTTTATCTTTAGAACCCATCGGTCGACCACGCTTCTGGCGTGCCACAGACTCATTAGTTGTAGCAAATTGTTGTATTGGGATTTCAATTCTAGATGGAGCATTTGTATCTCGTATGTGTGACTTGGTCACTTTCTTAATATTTGTAAATGCATTTGGCATTTGATTTGCAATATTATGCAAATGAATTATCTTTTGAATTTGTAGTTTACATTGATCTGTTCGGGGATCGAAATGAGATAATGATAATTCTCATTTATGAGAATTATTTGACCGTAAACTAGGTTGTTCTTGTCATTTTTGTGTGTTTTGTTGTATGACGAGCAAGCTAAAAATAGTGTTTATTAGATAAATTCATACAAGGTCGTTGGAGTAATGAAAAATAGGAAAGAAGTTGAAAAGAAATTGGAAATTACACTAATTTGATATTTTGTGTAGGTTTGGAGTAAGAACAAAAATGCAATTGCATTCCATTTTGGAAATGCAATTGCATTTCTTCGGAAAACAAGTCTGGAAAACAAGCACAAAATGCAATTGCATTCCCAAAATGGAAATGCAATTGCATTTCTGGAAAATTCTGGCAGATCTAGAAACTAATACAACAAAAATGCAATTGCATTGCAATTACATTTATGCAAAAATCTGGAAAACGCAAAAATCACGGAAATTATGAGATTTATGGAGATTCTTGCGAGATTTGGGAGATTCTTCAGCCCAATTTCATGTCTACAAGTTGACCCAAGATTGTAGAAGAGCAAATATGGAAACCCTAACCCCCGACACCTATAAAATAAGGAAGAATGAACCAAAGTGGCTGGGTTTTTCTTCACTCCCCAAGTCCACCGTTATGTTGTTTTTCATTTACTTTGCTATTTTTTTTTTCGTTTCAGACTCGTGAGCTCTAAGTTTAATCCCCCCTCAACGAAATTTAGAGGAGGTAGAGATCCAATTGCACTTGATGGTGTATTTATGTCGATTAAAGCAAGGAGAAACAGTTTCGTTATTGTTCTTTATGTTAAATTCGGTTTGTTCATTTCAATTCATAGGAACTTAGTTGTTGTCTTTTCTTTTCTTCCTTGTAATTTCCTTTTAAGTTCAGATAGTTGCTGGAGTTTTTGTTAGACATTGAATTCAAAAGGTTCTTTATAAAGTTAGTTGGTTATTTGATTTTTGTATGCTTGAATTTTTTTTTTCTGTTATTTTATTCCATGAATTACCAACTCTTCAACTTTATGTTTTCCAACTTGCTATTTTTCATTCCAATAATGTTGAGCTAAATTTCTTTTAGGGGTTCAATTTAGTGAATGCCCTAGAGGAAAGATGTAAAGCTTAAAAGTAACAACAATCTAGTTAACACTTGATACTTTGTTTGTTTTTGTTGAGTTTAACGTTAGGTAAACCTAGTCGGCCAACTAGTGTTGGTTGCAAGCTTGATCTTAATACCGAAGGGGTTAAGGGACAGTAGATGTCACAAAAGTAATGGAGGAAAAGGCTTAGAAATAAGTTCTGAACATCGACCTTAGACATAGGGCGAGACTCCAAAACCACTAGAATTGTGCACAAAATTATCTAAGTTAGATTAGCCATAGAAATATAGGTTTAATCACTTAGCCTCCTAAAGATTTTAAAGCAAAGTTGGATAGGAGTCGAATTCGATTTACTTAATTTTTTTGTGTTAGCTACGATTGCAATTGTATTTTAGTAGCATTTCTTTCCAAAGGGACATAAAGAACTTGAATACCCTTTTTCATACTTATTGCTTTTTTTCAAAAATTTATTTCTTTAGCAACACCACCTCCCCACATTTTTATAACCCTAGTTACCAAAATTGCAATTTGAGAATAATTTTTGCTATCTTTTGAATTTTGTTGTGTCCATTCCCTGTGGGATCGATACTCTGGAATACTTCCAGTTTTATATTACTTACATCGATAGTGTGCACTTGTACTGAACTGGAGCTTTGTTTGTTTTAAAACTAAAAATATTTTCTTAAAGCCCATACGTTTCAATTCGATCAGACAATGACAAAGCATTATATTTAATTTCATTTTCCAACTTATTCATTCCTCCTCCTAATGTTGGAAAATTTGTCTCATTAAAATGACAATCAGCGGTAAATACATCACTCGTCAGGGGTTTGAGATATCTAATAATTGATGGGGAATTAAATCCAACGTATATTCCTAACCTCTTTTGGGGACCCATCTTAGTACGCTGAGGTGGAGCAATTGGAACATATACTGCACATCTAAATATGCATAGATGAGAAATATTTGGCTCTTGCTCATAAGCCAATTGTATTGGGGAGTACTTATGATAGGCTACTAGCCTAATGTGTATAAGTGATGCTTCATGCAAAATTGCATGATCCCATATAGATATTGGAAGCTTTGCTCTCATAAGCATTGGTCTAGCGATTAATTGCAAATGTTTTATAAATGATTTCGCTAAACCATTTTTAGTATGAACACGAGCTACTAGATGTTTAACATTTATCCTAATTGACATACAATAATTATTGAATGCTTGAGATGTAAATTCACCAGCATTATCAAGACGAATACTTTTAATTGTATAATCAGGAAATTGTGCTCTTAATTTGATTAATTGAGCACGTAACTTTGCAAATGCAAGGTTTCGACTTGATAATAAACATACATGTGATCATCTGCTAGATGCGTCAATTAGAACCATAAAACATCTAAATGGTCCACTTGGTGGGTTAATAGATCCACATATATCACCATGGATTCGTTCAAAAAATGTAGGCGATTCAATTCCCACTTTAGCTGGTGATGGTCTAATAATTAATTTTCCTTGAAAGCATGCAACACATGACAATTCATTAGTTTGAAAAATCGTTTGGTTTTTTAATGAATGTCCATGTGAATTTTCAATAATATTTCTCATCATTATTGACCCAGGATGACCCAATCGATCATGCCAAATAGTGAATATATCTAGATTCATGAACTTAAGATTTATTGTTGCATAGGTTTCAATTACTCGTATATGAGTATGATAATTCTCATTTATGAGGATTATTTGACCCTAAACTAGGTTGTTCTTGTCATTTTTGTGTGTTTTGTTGTATGACGAGCAAGCTAAAAATGGTGTTTATTGGTTAAATTCATAAAAGCTTGTTGGAGTAATGAAAAAAAAAGGAAAGGAGTTGAAAAAAGAATGGAATTTAAACTAGGTTAAATTATCAAAAATACCCCTGAACTATGGGGTTGGTTTCAATTATACCCTCAAACTTTGAAAAGTTTCATTTTAACCCTTGAACTTTGATATTTGTTTCAAAAATACCACCCTTGAAGGCTTTTTTTCAATAAATTCATGGTCGAAAAATGATGTTTTTTGCATTTGTATTGTTGCTTATGTGAACATATTTGAACATATACATTGAAAAAAAAATCAAAACATATGGACATACGTCATTTTTCGTCCATAAATTTAACGGAAAAAACCTTCAAGGGTTATTTTGAAATAAACTTCAAAGTTCAAGGGTTAAAATGAAACTTTTCAAAGTTTAGGGGTATAATTTAAACCAACCCCATAGTTTAGGGGTATTTTTGATAATTTAACCTTTAAACTAATTTGTTGTTTTGGTGCAGATTTGGAGCAAAAAGGAAAAATGCAATTGCATTCTGAATAGCATTCCTTCACAAGAGCATGATAGTGAGCAATCCAAGAAATGCTGATGAAAATGCAATTGCATTTTTGGAAAATCTAGAAACTGCACGATTTACGGAAATTTCGAAATTTATGTAGATTTTTGCTAGATTTAGGAGATTTTTCAGCTCGAACTCATGCCCAAACCTTGACCCATGATTGAAGGAGAACAAAGATGGAGTCCTAGCCCTCAATGCCTATAAAAATGGGGAAAATGAAGTAAAACGTGGCGGGATTTTTTCTACTCGCCCATAGTTCGTAGTTCAACGTTTTTTCTGTCATTTTACAGCAGTTTGCTCTTCATTTTTCTCTGAAAATTCCAAGATTGATCCCTCATCAACGAAAGTTAGAGAAGGTGAAGATCCATTTGCCTTTGAATGGGTATTTGGATCGATTGAAGCAAGGAATGCATGAGTTTGTACTTTGTAGTATTTCTCACATTTTTATCATTTTTAGTTTCTGTTTTTATCATTTGTAGTTTCTGTTTTTAGTTTATATTTTGAGTTTGTTCTAGTTGGGTTTTCTTTTGCTGTTGAAGTTTTTATTTTTTATTTTTGTAGTTTTTAGTTTCTGATTGTATTTCATTTTGAGTTTACTAGAATGGTTTTACATCAAGTTTTCTTAATAAAATTTCAGATTGGTTTTCCTTTTTGTTATGGAATTTAATTCCCTTATTTTGGTTATTAAGTATGAGTTTCATAGCAATTAAATTATTGTTTTTCATCTCCATCATAATGAGCTAATTCCTTCTTTGGCATTCAAGCATGTGAATGCCCTAAAGATAGAAAATAAGGCCTAATTGTGAGAGCAACCTTGCTTCCTCTATAGCTTGTTTGCTTTTATTGATTTTAATGCTTATTATTAGTCTAGATTGATCACCTAGATTAGTATACAAAAATTGAGTCTAATTCTAAAAATGTTAGATAAAATTTTGGTTTTCATAAAAGCAATAAAGGAAAATAGTCTAGACATAGGAATTTGTTTTTGACCCTAGACATAGGGCAAAACCTTTAAAACCAAAAGAATTTTGTTTCAAAATTAACTAAGTTCATATTAGCCATAGAAATATCGGTTTAATTGCTTAGCCTCTTAAAGATACTTCATAGAAGGTCGAATAGGTGTTGAATTCGATTTACAAAGCTTAAGTGTTGAATCAAAGGATTGCAATTGCAATTAGGCCGCAATTTCTTTCAATTGAGCAAAAACATGTTTGAATCCCTCTTTTATCATTTTTATTTATTTTCAAAAACAACAAAACCATCCCACCTATTGTTTTACACCGGTTACCCACAATTGCAATTTGAAAACATATTTGCTTATTTTCTTGAATTTTGTTGTATATGTTCCCTGTGGGATCGATACTCTGGAATACTTCCAGTTTTATATTACTTGCATCGACAGTGTGCACTTGCACTGAACTGTAGCTTTGTTTTAATTTACAAATATTTTCTTTAAGCCCCACGTTTCAGTTCGATCATAGTATAATATAATCCAAAAGAAAAAGCAGGCAATGTTTATAATATACATTTTTTATGTGAAATAATGGATGTGATATAGAAACACTCTATCTTATTTTTACTGTTAGTTTCAACATGATAACCGTTGTCACGTATATCTTTAAAACTCAATAAGTTTCTTTTTTATTTGCTAGAGAACAAACCATTATTAATTGTGAATTTTGTTCCTCTAGGCAAGATAATATTTGCTTTTCCAAAACCATCAATCAAGTTTGCAGAATTTGATATAGTATTGACATTTTCTTCAAGCATTATCAATTTGGAAAAGTATTTTCTACTTTTAAGTATGGTGTGCGTAGTTGCACTATTTGCCAGACATAAATCTTCATTGTTCATCTTGGGATAATCTAAGATATGAGAAGTGGTCATGATTCTTCATTAAAAAAACTATGACAATAAGTCTTAGAACTGAACTTGAAGAAGAAAAAAAAAACAAACCTATACTAGAAATACATAAAAGAAAGATACTGAAATTAAAAGCAGCACTAATATTGGACATTTTCATATGAAGTATTTCCTACTTCTTCAATTACATCAATTCTTTCTTCAGGAGATTCAAAGAAGTCAGCAACATTTAAATGCGTCGTGTTGGAAGCTTCTTGAAATGCAAAGTTTGCTTCTACATTTTTTCCTTTCTCCTTCAATGATGCTTGATAGAGGTCTACTAAGTGCTTAGGTGTACGACATGTACAATACCAATTCTTTTTCATGCCACATCAAAAGAATTGGGTTTCGGCAGTTTTAGAACTCTTTCCTTGAGGAGATTTTCCTTTATGATCATCATTATTTGTGGTCTTCTTAAATTTTGAATGACGACCACCACAAAATGAATTATTATTTCTTCCTCTACCGTGGTCACGACCTCGACCACGACCATTACCTCGACCACGAGTTTTCCCGTTATGCATGCTGCCAAAATTTCGGGCTTGAACATGATAACTCAGTTGTGCTTCTGCATTAGTATGTTCAGTTTTTAAGGTCGTTACAATTGGACACTATAGCATTCGCTTCAGGAAATGGTGTTGCTCCAGTTGGTCGAGATTCATGATTTTTCATCAATAGCTCATTATTTTGTTCAACCACAAGAAGACATGAAATAAGTTCAGAATATTTTTTAAACTTTCACTTGATATTGTTGCTGCAGAAGCATATTTGAGACATGGTATGTAGAGAATGTCTTCTCTAACATATATTCATCAGTAATTTTCTCTCCACATAACTTCACTTTTGAACTAATTTTGAATAATGTGGAATTATACTCGCTTACTGATTTAAAATCCTGCAACCTCAGGTGCATCCAGTCCTAACGAGCTTTTGGAAGAATAGTATAGTTTTTTGATGATCATATCTTTCTTTCAAACTTTGCCATAAATTGTAGGGATCTTTTATCATAAGGTATTCTATTTTCAATCTCTCATGAAGATGATGACGAAAAAATGTCATGGCTTTTGCCTTTTCTTGATTAGATGCATTAGTTCCTTCTTTAATTGTTTATCCAAGATTCATGGCATCTAAATGAATCTTAGTATCAAGGACCCATGACAAGTAGTTATTTCCATTAATATCAAGAGCTGCGAACTCTAGTTTTGTAAGATTTGCTATTGTAAAACTATAAGAAAGAAGTATACTTACATTAGAATTTTAATAAGTACACCATACATGCATACTAAAAAAAATTGTAGCATTATTATATTGCATTATGTTTATAAAACATATATCCAATATACATAACATGCTTTCTCTATGAAATGATTACTAAACGACTTATTAAAAGAAATCCACTTAACTACTACATCACCTAGAACGAAAAATTGACTAATTTACAACTCGCAGGTCAGTTTCCAAGTAGAGGTGTTCCCTTTCGGTCAGCTTAAATACCTCAGCCTAGACAGAACTATCTATAGACAAAGTGTTTCTTATAGTCAATTTTTATGTTACAATCATCAAATAATTAATAAGAATTAGAAAAGAAAAATGATAAGAACATTTGAATTTTATGAATAGAACTACACATCAAGCTCAACATGTAAAATGAGATGAATCATAAACCATGAATTATATTATAGAGTTATGAAAAAAATAAATAGTTAACATTTTGATCATAACATATCAAAAACAACATGGTCAACATGCACAAAATAATAGGTTGTCAACATTCAATACACAGTGTAAATATGAGGTATATAATATAAATACAGTGTATATATATGAAACGTTCATAACACAAATCATGAAAACAAATTTGAGAAACACAAGAACAAGAACAAGAACAATTTAAGAAACACAAGAACACAATGGAGAAAAGAGAGCAAAGTAGATAGATTTCTTATTGCCAAGTGAATTTTTTCTTTCGGGTATATCTCTATTTAAAAGTTTTATACTACGCATATTTATAGTGTTTCAAGTGAGTAGGCTCCAAGTAATCCAAGTGAGTGGGCTCCAAGTAATCCAAGTAGGCTCCAAGTAATCCAATGGATATCTATCATATACAATAGTGTATTTATAACAATTTATATATTATTTTAATTTATTTCTCAAGTCTCCAATAGGTACTTTTATATTATTTTAATTTATTTCTTAATTTTGCAATATGTACATTTATATGTTATTTTAATTTTAATTTTTTAATTTTTCTATATATATATTATTTTAATTTTAGTACACTTAGAACCAGTTAAAATTTTGTAATATATATTGCTTACTAAAACATGCATTTAGCCTCACTTTAATATTTTACACCCACAACATTTATAGAGCAATATAATTGAGTTAGATTTGAGTCAGACATCATTTAAGATTAATGATTTAAGTGAGAGATAGCATTGCATAATCAAATTTGGGCAACATTTGAAATTTTGAATGATGGAAACAACTTTATTGTTGTTGTTAATTTTGCATCGAAATTTATTTGTATTAGATAATGTAAACTTTTGATAATTGCTTTTTTTTTTATTTTTAATGCATGTTATATATTTTTTATATTATATAATTAAATTTATTTAAACTATAAAATAGAAAAAAAAAAAAAAAAAAACAAGAAACAACAAATAGTTATCAAACAAGTTTTTGTTTTTGTTTCTTTTTTTTTTTTTCCAAAAAACAAGAAACAGAAATAGTTATCAAACATATTCTTGTTTCTAGTTGTTAAAAAACAAGAAACAGAAAACAAGAAAAAAGAAACAAGAAAAAAGAAATAGAAACGTTTGATCGGACTGAAACTTCGGGCTTTTAAGAAAAGATTTTTAATTCAAAACAAGCTCTAGTCTAGTGCAAGTGCACACTGTTGATGCAAGTAATATAAAACTGGAAGTATTCCAGAGTATCGATCCCACATGGAACAGATACAACAAAATTCAAACGATAGCAAAAATTGTTTTCAAATTGCAATTGTGGGTAACCAATGTAAAACAATAAGTGGGATGATTTTTGTTATTTTTGAAAAGAAGAAATAAAAATGATAAAAGAGGGATTCAAACGTGTTTTTGCCCCATTGAAAGAAATTGCAGCCTAATTGTAATTACAATCATTTGACTCAACACTTAAGCTTTGTAAACCAAATTCAACACCTATTCGACCTTCTATGAAGTATCTTTAGGACGCTAAGTGATTAAACCGATTTTTCTATGGCTAATACGAACTTAGTTAATTTTGAAACACAATTCTTTTGGTTTTAAAGGTTTTGCCCTATGTCTAGGGTCAAAAACAAATTCATATGTCTAGGCTATTTTCCTTTATTGCTTTTATAAAAATCCAATTTTTATCTAACATTTTCAGAATTAGACTCCAATTGTTGTATACTAATCTAGGTGATCAATCTAAACTAGTAATGAAAATTTTAATCAATAAAAGCAAACAATGCTATAAGATTAAACAATGTTGCTCTTACATGTTAGGCCTTTATTCATTTCTCTAGGGCATTCACAACTTGAACCCCTAAAAGAAATTTAGCTCAACATTATTGGAATGAAAAATAGTAAGTTGGAAAATCGAAAGTTGAAGAGTTGGTAATTCATGGAATAAAGTAACAGAAGAAGAAATTCAAGCATTAAATAACCAACTGGTTTTCTAAAGAAACTACTTAACTCAATGCCTAACAAAAACTTCAGCAACTATTTAAACTTAAAAGGAAATTACAAGGAAGAAAAGAAAAGAAAGCAACTAAGTTCCTATGAATTGAAATGAACAAACTGAATTTAACATAAAGAACAATAACGAAACCCGTTTTCTCCTTGCTTTAATCGACACAAATACACCATCAAGTGCAATCGAATCTTTACCTCCTCTAACTTTCGTTGAGGAGGGATTAAACTTGGAGCTCACGAGTCTAGAAAAACAAAAAAAAAAAAACAACAACAAAGTAAATGGAAAACAGTAGACGGTGGAATTGGGTAACCAGAAAAATCCATTCATTTTTTGGATCTTTTCTTCCTCTATTTATAAGCTTCTTGGCTTGTGTTTCCATATATAATAATCCTCAATCCATGGGTTGACTTCTAGGAATCAAATTGGGATGAGAATCTTCCAAAATCGTGCAAAAATCCCATAATCGCGTGATTTTCGTCATTTTCGCAACTTCTAGATTTTCCAGAAAATGCAATTGCATTTTCATCAACATTTCTTGGCTTGCTCACTATCATGCTCTTGCGAAGGAATGCTATTCGGAATGCAATTGCATTTTTCTTTTTTGCTCCCAATCTACACAAACAACAATTTAGTTTAAATTCCATTCTTTTTTTTTCAACTTCTTTCCTTTTTTTCATTACTCCAACGAGCTTTTATGAATTTAACCAATAAACACCATTTTTAGCTTGCTCTTCATACAACAAAACACACAAAAATGACAAGAACAACCTAGTTTAGGGTCAAATAATCCTCATAAATAAGAATTATCAACGTTATCAAACGGGGTCTTAATTATCTGTTTTGCAAATTGTGTTTTTGTAGGTAGGGGTGTGCAAAATCCAAACTGAATCGAACCAAACTGCCGAACCAAATGGTTTGGTTTGGTTATTTCTTTAAAAATTGGTTTCTCTGTTCATATATTCATAAAACTGAATATTTCGGTTTGGTTCTTGGTTCAGGACAAAAAAAACAAAGAAAAATCGAACCGAACAGAATAATATATATATATATAAACTCAATTTGTTTAATAGGGGCAACTAGAAGAACAGCTAAATATTGATAGCTTCTACTGAAAACTAACTAAAACTGTTGATATTTGGAAAAATGTCTAAATCTTTTTTTACGTTATTTATATAACGATTTTATAATTATATTGTGACTAAAATACCCCTACCTACATTTTCTACTCCCTAACAAACTAAATAAAAGCCTACAAAAAAGCAGGATCCTAAGGGAGAGAGAGGAATTGTAGTAAACAAAATATAAAAAAAAGCAGGATTCTAAGGGGGAGGAGAGGAATTGTAGTTAACAATGAAGGGAATAATTGAATTAAACCCACAGTGGAAGCGTTGGAATCGACTTTGATTTTATTTATAATTAAACAATATAAAAATTAAGGTTAAGCAAAACATACCTTGAAAATAATATGGAGAATATTCTGGAGGGTTTTTTTTCTCCTTGTGCTCCAACTCCAAAGAGGTTGAATTCGAAGACTTCCACAAAGTCTTTCTTGCAATGACTTTAACAAAAACCAAAGAGGTTTGTGGGAACCTTCTAGAAAATAGAATAAGAGAATGAGGAAAAAATTCTCTAGAGTTTTTTTTCTCTTGTTTGGCATGCACACAAATGGCTCACCCCTAGAGCCTATTTATAGTGGCCTAGGGAAAATAATAAAATAATATTTTAATATCTAATATATTACAATATATTTATCTAACCAATTTGAATCATATTCAAACATTTTCAAATTCTCCTACGACATCTATTTCCTTATTTGAATTTAATTCAAATTTAATAAATATCTTTTCTTTAATGTATCTTAATACATTAATAATTTCTTTAATATTTAATGCATCGTATACAATAAATATGTTTTTTTTCTCATTTAATATATCAAATATATTAAATTTCAATTCGAACATTTCAAAATTTCTCTCAATGAATTTGATTCATGTTTGTTTATATGAGCTAGCAAGGAAACCTTATGGATCTACAGATTATAAGCTCAAATTATACAAAATCAATGAATCAAACTCTTTAATTAATTAGTTTTCATTCATTAACTATAGGTCACTCCACTATATACCTAGAGTTGCACTCTTATGCACTGTTGGACAAGTTGTGTCCATGGATAGACTCACTACATGCAAGTCGATTATTCACGAGTTGTTCGTAATTACAGTTGGGTCAAAAATCTGTTTTACCCCTGTAATTACATCTTGCACTTAAGTACCACTGATTCCTAATGAACAATTTGTTTATGATCTAACCATAAACTAAGACCCTCTCGGGCCAGTGAGAGGGTAGGGCCCCATTGTTCAAATCTCAAAATTAGCATTTAAGGAAACTACTAAACTACTTACCTATAAGGGAAGAAGTGAATTCCATCTTGTGAGATTATGTTCCCAACTCCCTATTTGGCCAAGTCCCTAAAATGGTAGGCATATTGAATCGGTTACAAAAACTACTCTCACCCATGCAAATCAAAGGACAAGCCCTCATAGGTAGGAGTTCATAACTCAATCAGGATTAAGATCGAGTCGCATATGATCATCTTGATGAAATATTAATCTTCTCAATTAACGGATTTATAAAAAGAGACTAAATATTTCGTGGTCCAATCTTACACAAACTCATTGTATAACATACCCCCACTCACATGTCTCCACATGAATGATTTGGGTCAAATCATTCATAACTATAACAAAGTGAGCCGTATCAATAGTGTTACCAAGATAAGACACCAAACCTTATCCATATACTATGACCCTTTAGGTTATTTCTTGAACACGATCCTCCAGTATGTCAACCACATACTGTTCAAGATTATACTAATAACCTTGAATTTTTCATATAATGGATAATATTATATTGCAAATAAAATAATCAAATTTATTATTAATTATTAAATAAATCATTAATTACGAGACCTTAGGGCATAAATCCCAACAAACAAAATATAACAAACTTGAATCAAATCTAAATTATTAAGTTAACATCGTTTAAAAGAGAGGAATTGTAGAACAATGCATAGGTTACATAGATGAACACAACGATTTAAATGACGAGCTATTGGATTTACATTTAACTTATAGTATATACTGGACCATCCATATGTATTGATGTAATGAAATGGAAATATGTGTAATTACCCATTAAGCGTGCAAAAATTAAACTAAATATAAAAATTGACACCTCATACACGTCGTTAACTAAGGTAAAAATGCCATCATTAACCACTTGCCATAATTAATACTCCACCTGAAACCCCTCGCCTATCCCGTTGTTTATACCATTGTTTTTTCCCAAACCAAACAATAAATCAAACCCTTGCCCCTCATCCCTTGTCACTAGCAAACGAAGCTCGACCCTGCATTAAGGTATGTATAGATGCTTGTTGGACCATTAGGTATTTCCTTTTGTTTACAGGTTCCTCTTGACGACCCACAGTATACACAAGGACCCCTCTTATTGGTATTTCCTCTTGTTTACTGGTTCCTTTAGGCTTGCCTCGTCCCTGTGTATATTAGTATCTACAACGCAAATGTCAATCTCATCTATTGTCGTTTCTGCTTTCGAAAATCTAATGTGTTCGATGGTATACACAGGGACCTCTCTTGTTGGTATTTCCTCTTGCTTACCGGTTCCTTTAGACTTGCCCTGTGCCTGTGTATATTAGTATCTACAACGCAAATGTCAATCTTGAGGTATATATTTCTATCTACTGTTGTTTATGCTTTCGAAAATCAAATGTGTTCGATCAATTTCTTCATTCTTGCAGCTTCTTCTCTGGGTTTCTTTTCCTTCCATATACCCAAGCACAATTTTTGGTTGTGGATGTTGCATCGTAGGAAATTAAAGAAACGACGAAAAATGCTCTTCATCTTCCCCAACAACCCATTTCATTTAAAACTCTCTTGTCCATTTGATTTTCTTCAATCTTCAACGTTGTTTCATCTCCATTTGGCCTTTAGTGATAGAAACTAGTAGAGTAGGAGTCATCGACCAATCAGCTTCTTGAGGTACATATTTCTATTTATGTCGTGTCTGCTTCCAAAAATCAAATGA
This sequence comes from Trichosanthes truncata, assembly GCA_033996785.1. Lineage (NCBI taxonomy): Eukaryota > Viridiplantae > Streptophyta > Magnoliopsida > Cucurbitales > Cucurbitaceae > Trichosanthes > Trichosanthes truncata. The sequence goes on from JAWPNB010000003.1 coordinate 58,014,433, forward strand.
TCATGCAGCTTCTTCTTTGCATTTTTTTCCTTCCATTTATTTTGGCACAGTTGCACAATTTCTGTTTGTGAATGTTGCATCTTGGAAGATTAAAGAAATCACAAAAAATGCTGAAAAATTAGATAAAGTATTTGAAAATGGAGAAATTCTAAAAATAAGAGGAAATTTTAAAATGCATAAATTTAGGGGGCAAGTTAGTTATGGTGAGAGACAATGAGAGAATATTCCGGATATTTTTTTTTTTAAAAAAAGGAAATCTATTTTGTGAAGGTTGACTATGAATACGAGTATATACCAAGGGTATAAATGGAACAAAAAGTATTCACTATCTCCTTCTAAAATCATGGTAGCCATAATCCCAAATATGAAACATTTTTATCCTTTTTTCATTATAGGTATATATTTGTAGACATTACTTACAATTTCCCTATTTAATATGCCTAGTCAAAAACTCACTAGGCCCACTTTATAGCCTTGCCCATTTCATTTCATTTGTATAAGGAACATATATATACATATTTACAAAACAACAAAACCCTAATCCAAACACACGCAATGCGCCGCTTCATGTCTTCTTCTTCTTCGATTCCTTCTCACTCTCAATCGTTGCCTCAGTTTCTTCTTCAGTTCTTCTCTCCAACTCTCAATCTCAGTTTCTTTCATTCTCACCGGCCACCAAGTACGCCAGTCACTAGCATTCAGCACACCATTCACTCGTCAACGCCGACCAATTGACGTCGTCGCCATCCACACCCTACGACGATCATTTTTCTCCCACTAATTTTACTCTTATGAATTGAAGGTCCGTCCTCAATAATTTAGTGGTCTTAGTTTTTCTTTTAGACGAGTTCTAGGTGCTGAATAAACGACCAAATTATTTCAATTCCTCTTTTTCTTCTCAATCCCACTTCATTTCATCACACCGATTGGCAGTTTTTTTCTTCTTCTTCTTCATTCATCAAACCTTAGAAAAGGAGTTAGATATTCTTATGGTGGTTGATTAATTTGAAATCCTCATTTTTCCTTTAGTTTTTGTTTGATTAATTTGTGGATCTATTGCTTGGAAAAGGTTAATCTTACAAAAAAAAAAAAATTCAGTTACAGCCGAACTGAACTGACTTGAACTGAAGCAGGGTGGCTCGGTTCTAAAATCGAAACCTAAAACTTTCAGTTTTAGTCAGTTTAACATCCCTCAAAATGATATGTTCGGTTCGGTCCATAATTCTGCCCAAAACCAGACTGAACTGAACTGTGAACACCCCTATTTGTAGGTCTCGCTTACCATACATTATAGTGCTTACATCCACATACGTTGATGCCTATATATATCTTGGAGGAATCAAAATAAGCTATATTGTTTCATCAACAAATAATCAGTTTGTTTGGGTAGTGAGTAGATAAAATATTATTTGATTTAAATACTATTTTGGTTTCTATACTTTCAAAACTTTTGTTTATCTTGATCTCTCTATTTTTGAAACATCTATTTGGCATTTGTACTTTTAGTTTTTGTCTATTTTGGTCCTTACACGTTTGAAACGTTTGTTTTGGTTTTTGATACTTTTAAAAATGACCGTTTGGTCATTCATTTTCTTTTTTATTTCATTTTTTTTATCACAATTTTAGCACAACACTACACTCAATAAATTTCTTAAAAAGCCTAACTTTTTATATTAAAGGGATTCTATTAAGTAAAGAATTTGTGTTAAAATTTTGTAAATATTGACAAAAATAACTATTTTAAAAGAATAGAGACTAAAATAGTATTTAAAGCATATTGCTTTACTTCAATTATATAAAATTTTATATACCAAGGTTCGAGTATTAATTTCATTTAGGAAATAGTGGTAGACACAGAATTTAGTTGAAGAAAACAGAATTCTAAATAACATCTTGATATTAATATTAATTGAATATGTTTATAACTTTGTGAAAGGACCTAATTATCAATTTGTTTAATTTTTCTCGTTGGAATAATAATGTCTATTTTATATTTATTTATTTTAATTGCATGAGCGATCCATAAAATAGCTAAACATGTATGGTTGTCAAAGACATGCAGAAATATGAAAATAAATGAACACACAACATTTTTAACGTGGTTCGGTTTTCCAACCTACTCCACGAGGCCACGCCCAAAGATTAGATTATCAAAAGATTAGTACACAATACAAATTGTCTTATGCATAAAATTAAAAGAACTCCCTTCTTGGATTTTATGTCTCAATCTTGCTCCCTTTGACGATCCACGTTCACAAGCTCCCCTTGTGAAATGTGTAGTGCGTTCAACAACCGTTCAAGTAGCTTGCAATCTCCAATTGAAGCACGTTCTCAAGAATTCAATATGTAACACAAAAAACCACAAAAAGATAACTCTTCAAGAGTTAACTAGAATTGTTACAAGGTTTTTTCCCCTTCCATCAACTTTAGCAAAATTCAAATTTAAAACAAAAATCACTCAATCAAATAAGGGAAAGATCCCATTAGTCAATCAAATAACAAGGCAACTATTGATATAAGAAAAAATATACTCAATCACATCTTTAAAAATATCAATAACCATATATGATAAAATCACCTTACCATTTATTTGGTCATTCTACCATAAAAGAGAAGATATTCAAAATGTTGGAATATAAAATAAATGCAATAGTCAATGAGAAGATTTTTCCATTAATATGGTGCTCATAATTAAAAGATATTAATTAGAGCATTTTAAAATGAAACAAAAATAATATCAATGGATTAAAAATAAAGAGAGAATAAAAGATATTTAGATAAACAAAAAATAATGCCAAACGATTAAACCTTTCACTTTGCAAAAAATTATTCTTCATTTTCATTTGATATATTTGATATTTTGCAAAATTTACATTATGTTATCAAATACTTTAATAATAATAATATATTGTGTGAACTGTAAAATTTTAAAATTACAGTTTAAAAACGAAAATCAAATTGATAATATCTAGCTGCAGTTTTTGTTTTTGTTATTACTTAACTATTTAATAATAAATAAAAATTATGAAATGATTAAGTACATTAATTATAATTCTTTTAGAATAGTTAGCGTTTTATTTTATAAGAGAATGAAAAATGTTTAAATAATCAATGTTTATTTAAAATTTAATTTCTGTAAGATAGGGGGATATTGCAATCTAATATTCCATTTTTTAAAAAAGAAAAAAATTAATATTTATTTAAATTAATATTTATTATTATTTTTTTTTAAAAAAAAGAGAAAATTGAAATCTAATATTCCATTTGTATAAGAATTAGAAAGGAAAAATAAAAACCAAAACTACATCAAGATATCATCTATTTGATTTTAAAAATGAAAAAAAAAAAAGCAAACACAAAATGAAAGGAAAAAAAGAAAAAAGAAAAAAGAAACTGCAGCTTGTGAAAAAAGAAAGACGAAAAGAAAAAAGGAAAAAGAAAAAGCAAATGCTAAAAAAAAAAAAAGAAAGCACCCACACTCTAGAGATCATAAAGATGGTGTTTGGAGTGAGGGGTTGTAGGAAATAAGAGTTAGTAAGTCAGAAGAGTTAAAAAGTGTGTGTTTAGAGTACAAAGTTGTTTAGTCTGGAGTTAGGAAATCTGTGTTTGGGGTGAGGAATTGTAAGGAGTAGAAGTTTTGAAATCTGTGTTTGGGATGCAGATTTGTTAAACTTTGAGTTCTGAAGTCTGAGTTCATTTTAGCTTTTTTTGTACATTTTTTTTCTACAATTTGAGAAAATTTTCATTATCAAGGACTTCTTCCAATAATTCTAAGAATGAGATTTTTGTTTCTTATTTTACGTATTCTTTACAAATTTCTTTGAAGAAAACAAAAAGAATTTTGACCACAATACCTCATAATCTTTTTACAATACCTCCCATATTGATTACTAATTTTATTTTGGTAGTCTTGAAATAAAAGAGAGCCTTACAATATTGTTAATATTACACATGTGAGTTTGAAAGATTTTAATAATCCATTAATTTAAACTCCATATGAACATCTGCATGAATGTAGTAGGAAATAATATGCACGTAGTGTTCAATGGCCCACAAGGGCCAATTTCTTGAGTACAACAAGAAATATTCTAAGGCCATGAAGGGCCAACTTCATAATTACAAAAAAAAAAAAGGCAATGGCCAAGAAGGGCCAATATCATAATTACAACAAAAAAAAAAAATCTATCATGAGTAATTGGTAACAATTTGGTAAAAGGAGTTTATGTGAATAATTACAACAAAAAAATAGCATTAAGAGCCAAAAAAATAGTTCGAGGAGGAAGGGTCAAAGCAGGAGACGTCATTACCTTCTACCAAGCAAGTACATGCAATAACTCCTTTTATCTTCCATGAGGACTGATAAGAAGCAATATGTCTTATAAACATTCGTAAGTCTGATGTCCATAAATATTATTCTTTCCTCATTCGACAACGCCAGGGTTAACTGATCACAAAGTTGCTTTTCTTCTTTCTAACACACGTATTCTTCTGTGCTATGAGCCGATGAACATTGAAAACGATTGGTAACCATTGTGATTAGGTAAGTCATCACGTTTTCAAATGCCTTTGTCCATTAATTTTTTAAATGTTCCACTTCCTTCTCACAATTTCCTTTATATTCAATTGTCTAACATCTATTTAATGATCGATTCTGGCCACTATTACAACAAATTTTAAAGGTTTGGTTTATAAATATCATTTGATAAGGTCTTCAACAAGCCCTCTTATCATTGTTCAACTGAAACAAAATAATTGTCACTTAAATTTTTCTATTTCATTGGAGATTGCAATATAATTCTATACTTTGCTTTGATATTATTAGTTGCACTTTTACAAATTATATATTATTTTTCGTTGATTGTAATGTAATGAACTAATGTTGCAGTGGATGTGCACCAACTTTAATTGTTTGCACTCGGATAAAGCAAGGATTCTCAAGATCAACATAGTTTCTACAAGAGACAACAAATTTTAGCATATAGAAGAGGTATGACAGTCATATTGTGTTCAATGTTTATGTTTTAATCTTTTGATGTTTAGTTTTTGCAATACTTTTTATTATTTTAGATTAAGATATTATTGCACCATCTTATTGTAAAATAGTACTTTCTTATTTATTTATTTTTTATTCTCAATCTTAATTCATGAAAAACCTTAGAACATCTCTCTAAAACTAATTATAGAATTTAAATATCAATAAAAAAATATCATGAAATAATTTTTAGACATAAGATTTGAAAACAAATTTTTATTTAAAAAATAATGATCATTAATGATTATAATATTTATTATAGTCAAAAAAATTATTATTGTAAAAAAATACCTTTAAATTTAATTAAATGATAAAATAGGTCCATTATGTTAAGTCATTTTTATTTAAAAAATAATGATCATTAATGATTATAATATTTATTATAGTCAAAAAATTATTATTTAAAAAAATACCTTTAAATTTAATTAAATGATAAAATAGGTCCATTATGTTAAGTCTTCGTTTCTGTTGCATGAGTTTTCTCAATTAAAAGGTTAAGTACGTTTTCTCACCTTCTTTATATTTCTAATTATTCACAATCTTTGAAATGATTTTTAATAATGAATTATTAAACTTAACTTTTCAAATAAGATACCTTTGATTACAAAAAAAAAAGAAAAGTATATTATAATGAGTTTTATTCATATATATATATATATTTAAAAGTGGTTATTATAAATGGAAATTTACAATACTACACATCAACTATAGACGTTGTTACAATCACACCTTTAAAACTTTAATTGCATCAATCACCCACTTAAACTAAAAAATTATTGTAATTAAACCCTTCATATTACAATATTCATAAACCACTCTTATAAATCATAAGTGTTATTCCATTCAAACGATCAAACTATAGGATAACTGATGTAGGATGAGATGCTAAAAAATTTCCTATAAATAATTTATGTAGTTTTTTAAAAATAAATTCAATAAAGTTAATTATGATATTATTTTGTATTCTTATATGTTATTTTTTAAAAATAAATATTAAATAATTTTAAGACTAATTTAATACAAAATGCTCAATTAATTGTTAGACAATACCATGGGGGAAGAGAAATTATAGGGAATAAATCTATTTTTAGTGGCAACTAACTGAAGCTTAAGCATTGGAGAGAGAGAAATCCTGGGAAATTAGTGATAGTGGTAGTGCCATTGTGGGAGAAATTGTCTAAAAAAAATCTCAATAAATACTTGAGATAGAAAATTTCTTTTTTTAAAAAATCATGAAATTGTGGGATTGAAGTTGTTACAGATTTTCTAAATTCTTATTTTATGTTATAAAATTTCTATTCTTTTGTTAATACATAATTAATTCTTATTTTTGTTTGCTTCAGACACAATTTAGCTTTATGTTTATAACTTATATTCATATATGACTATAGTTAAAATAGTGAGATTACTTTGAAGCTTAAGAATTTTTTTCACAAGTTTATACTTCTTCATTGTATGGCAGTGGGCATAAGTATGGATTGTTGCAAATTGTTTTGGCAACAATTTTGTTGTCGAGTTGAGAGTCTATTTCATTGTTTATCTCAAGCTATCGTGTTGTGGTGCTTGGAAGTCAAGTAACTTTTGTTGGGCTATTTGAGGGTCGATTTGAAATGCATGTTTGTGGCCTTTTTGTAATCTCCATTATAGTAGAACTTGCAGTTGCAGAAGATTAGACGTAGTCCTAAGTTCGGGGCGAACCAGTATATTTTTGATGTCATTTCTTTTTCTCTATCATATCTCTTTTTTATTTGTGGTTTGCGACTTATTAACTTCTTTGGATTATACACATGTGAAGGTGAGAATAATTGTACTATTTTGAGTTATGCCTTAATATTAATTTTCCATTCGTTTCTCTCAACATCATCCTATTCATATACATGATTTATATTAAAAATTCATAACCATCTAATTCATGATCAAATTATTTATAAATATTTATGCCTAAGTACATACATCCACTGTTTCAAACATTCAAAAACGTTTAAACTGATGAATTATATTTGTCTTTTGTCTTCATTGAGGTCTGTCGGCCACTAAATTCATGCATCCAAAGTTCGTTGCATCAAACCTATTGACGTCCTTTGCCAACTATTTGATTATATATATGTAATTTCTTCATTACTTGTTAGCTTATGGTTACATTTCGATATCCATATCTTCAAATATAAATATTCAATCACATAAACATAATACTAATTAAAGATAATTATTAGTCCTAGATAAATTTAAACTTATATTGCTTAACTAATTCCTTGCAAAAGGCCATGTACAACGTACATGTAAAAATCTAGTAATTATAAGACCATTTTCCCCTTTTGTTCATAAACTAATTAAATTATTTCTTAGAATCCTTATACACCTACCAAGATATACCAAATGCAAAGGTTATCTTTAGAACAGTTTAGGTTTCGTTTGATAATCATTTTGTATTTGGTTTTTAATTTTTATCAAAATTAAGCTCATAAATACTATTTTCACTTATGAGTTTTTTGTTTTTCTATCTACTTTTTACATATGTTTTCAAAATCCAAACCTGATTTTGAAAACAAAAAACGTAATTTAAAAAAAAAAATTTGTTTTTAGAATTTGGCTAGAATTCAATTTTTTTTTTTTTTTTTTTTAAAGAAAGTTGAAAGCTATTGTAGAGATATTGTGGAAAAATAAGTACAATTTTAAAAAACAAAAGACAAAAATCAAAAAATAAAAAATCAAACAGTTATCAAACGAGGTCTTAAAATTCAATGTTCTAACGCATCATCAATTATTATTAAATTTCTTAGAAATGCTCCTAAAGGAAATAATAGTGATGTAATATTTTTGCAACGTTGACCTTGACTTTGCAATATTTTTAGAATTCAAAGTAATTCTAATAATTGATGAGAGATGGGAGGGACGAGGGAGTGGCCTTGGGGATCATGGGAAAAAAGAAAAAGAAGATAAGGTCCAAGAAGTTAGCTAGAGAAAGAAATATGGTTCATGACGGTATTCAGAAAATTTATTAAGTTATATTCATTTAAATTTTTTTTACGAAATGTATTTATTTAATTCTTACTGTTAGTATATTAAATAAATTTGATTTTAATAATAGTATACCATTTATAAAAAAAAAAAAAAAAAAAAAAAAAAAAAGGCAATTGCATATATAGCAACAATCTAATACAAAACAATAGTAAATCTAGCCCAAGCTAAAATTATTTGCAAATATGACACAATTTTAAGTCCAATAAGATTAAAGCATATGAAAAATAAAAAATACCCATCAACATATCTCAATGTCTAAGTTTATCAGTGATAGACGTCTATCACTGACTAAGGTCTATTACTAATAGACATATCACTGATTGAGGATCTAGCAATGATAAGTGTCTATTATTGATTGTTTGCATGCTCGTTTGCTATGATGTTTATTATTGATATATCATATCAACATATCTCAATGTCATAAGCCTATGCGTGATAGATCTCTATCATTGACTAAGGTCTATCAGCGATAGATATATCATTGACTGAGGTTTTATCAATGATAAGTATCTATCGTTGTTTATTTGCTTGCTTGTTTTCTATTATGTTTCTTATTGATATACCATATCAACATATCTCAATGTCATTAGTCTATCAATTATAGATGTAGTTTATCACTCACTAAGGTTTATCAGTGATAGAACTATCACTAACTAAGGTTTATCAGTGATAGAACTATCACTAACTAAGGTCTATTAGTGATAGATCTCTCACTGATTGATATCTATCAGTGATAAGTTTCTATTATTGATTGTTTGCATGCTTATTCGCTATTTATTCTATTACTAATATATTATATTAATAGGATTAAAAGGGTATATTAATGATTTTTTTTTTTTTTTTTAGTGGTTTTTTGCATGCTCATTTGGTTTATCATCAAAATACCATATCAATAGATTAAAAATAGTAAATTGATAATAACTTAATATCAATAACAAAAAAGTTGATAACAAATAATAGTAAACTACTAATAGCAATGTACCACTAATATAGGGTTTTTTTTTTCTTTAATGTCTATCAATGATAGATATGTATCATTGATAGGCATCTATCATTGACAGACGTAAAAATGGTCTATCAATGATAAACATGAAAATGTTTTATCAGTGATAGACACAAAAATAGTTTATTATTATTTTTTTTTAGTTCAACAACATTTGAGGGTGCGGGGATTCGAACCTCTGACCTTTTGATCGAATGTACATGTTAATTACTACCGAACTAAGCTCGCTTTGGAACAAAAGTAGTTTATCAAACACATAGAAATGATTGCTAATAAACATAAAATAGTTTATCAGTAATAGAAATCTATTCTTGATAGACATATTAATAGTCAATCAACAATAGACATAAAAATTATTTATCAGCAATAAATATAACAATAGTTTATTAATGGTTGACATCTATTAGTGATAGACATAGAAATGGTCCACTAGTGATAGACATAAAAATAGTCTATCAGTGATAAAGATCTATCGATAGTATATATGTGATACAGTCTATCAGTGATAGACGAAGATAAAAAAGGAATTACATACAAACTATTTAAATAGGCACCATATTTGGAAATTATTTATTTGTATGACATATTTATAAATATGACAACCAATCTTGACACCCATTATAATTTTCCTAAAAAAATGGTGAAAATTTTATAAAAAATATTCAGTTATACAACTAACAAAAACTAATGGCATTGAACATTTTGAATCATTTTCTTTCAATATTTTATTGATAACAACTTCTATATATTATTCACTAAACAAAAACTAATGCATTTGTATTTTATGAATAGTAGATCTTGCAGTTTATTTCATCAAAACTACCATAAACCCGGTAAAATTTCAGAGACTATCTTTTTCTCAATTAATTTTGAAAACTGATCACATTCATTTCAACATTTACCACCCAACCGGCATTTAATATAATGGTGGTGGAGCCAACTGTTTGAATCATTTAAAAGTCACCTAACGGCCATTCAATTGATATCTTCCCAAAGAAATCTGAACCTCAAAGCTACCATAGCCGACAATTCGATTTTGCTTATACTTGCGAGTAAACTGAGAGGTTACGTATTGTTCATAACAAATTTAGCATTTCTCAGCTGCAGAATGAGGCGCAATTGCTGCAATAGCAACAGGATCCTGTGTATACTTTTATCGGGTACATTTCTGACATCATTGAGCTCGACTTTTGCGAAGATACCCACCTCTGGAAATGAATTGGATCGCTTGGCTCTACTTGACTTGAAAAGTCGAGTACTTGACGACCCACTTGGAATCATGAGCTCTTGGAATGACTCCACACATTTTTGTGATTGGGTTGGTGTTACTTGCAATTCCACCATCGGAAGAGTAGTGATTTTGGACTTGGAAGCTCGAAAACTGATCGGTTCCATACCGGCTTCTTTGGGAAATATGACTTATCTCACTGAAATTAGATTGGCAAACAACAAATTCCATGGCCATATTCCTCAAGAGTTTGGTCGACTATTGCAATTGCGTTATCTCGATTTGTCCATCAATGACTTTAGCGGTGAGATTCCAACGAATATATGTCATTGCACTCAGCTTGTTAATTTGGAGTTTGGTATGAATGGGCTTGTAGGTAAGATTCCAGGACAGTTTTTTACATTAACTAAGTTGGAAAATCTTGGATTTGGCGCTAACAATCTGACTGGAATAATCCCACCCTGGATAGGAAATTTTTCTTCTATATCAGGTTTGTCATTCGCGCAGAACAATTTTCAAGGAAACATTCCTAGTGAAGTAGGGCACCTATCTAGACTGGATTTCTTCACAGTTGCTGTGAATAATTTGTCAGGTACAATACCGTCTTCGATCTATAATATAACTTCTCTAACTTTATTGTCTCTTACTAAAAATCAATTTCATGGAACTCTACCACCAAATATCGGATTTACTCTTCCTAATCTTCAACTTTTTGTGGGTGGTATGAATAATTTTAGAGGGACTATTCCGACATCCTTGGCTAATATCTCCAGTCTTCAGGTGTTAGATTTTTCTCATAACAGTCTTGTTGGAATGCTACCTGATGACATGGGGAGCTTAAAAGATTTGGTGGAACTAAATTTTGCATTCAATAGACTTGGAAGAAGGAAAGTTGGTGACTTAAATTTTATTAGTTCCTTGGTTAACTGTACCACTCTAACGACTTTGACTCTACCTATGAACAATTTTGGAGGAGCATTGCCTTCATCCATTGCCAACCTTTCAACACAGTTGAAAGTTCTAGCGTTAGGTGGAAATCTGTTAAGTGGAAGCATTCCTGTTGGGATTGGAAACTTGATGAACTTGCAAGTTCTTGCAATAGAAAATAACTTTGTGAATGGTAGTATCCCACCCAATATTGCGAAGCTTAAAAACTTGGTGCTTTGTACTTGGTAACTTATCTTTACTGACCAAGCTGGACATGTCTGCTAACAAAATTGAAGGAAGTATACCACCAAGTTTAGGACAATGCAAAAGCTTGCAACTTCTTGACCTATCTCTTAACAGCCTAAGTGGCACCATACCAAAGGAAGTTTTCGGTCTCTCTTCCCTTTCAATATATTTGTCCTTGGATCATAACTCGCTTACTGGTTCATTGCCAGATGAAGTCGGTGGGTTAGTTAGTATATCACAACTAGATGTATCAGAGAACAAATTATCAGGTGATATTCCTAGCAACCTCGGTAAATGTATGAGTATGGAGCGCTTGTATCTTGGTGGTAATAAGTTTGTGGGAACAATTCCTCAATCTTTGAAAGCTTTGAGAGGTATAGAAGAATTGAATTTCTCCAGCAACAACTTGTCTGGGCCAATTCCCCAATTTCTTGGCAAGCTTCTCTTGCTCAAGCATCTCAATCTATCCTATAATAACTTTGAGGGACAAGTGCCCAAAGAAGGAGTTTTTTCCAATTCAACCATGATTTCTATCCTTGGGAATAACAATCTATGCGGCGGATTACAAGAATTACATTTACCTCCATGTAAGCTTAACCAAACACATTCACCCAAGAAGTTTCGAGCACCAAAAGTGTTAGTTTTCGTAGTATCTACAACCATATTTATTGTTATTCTGTTCAGCATTATTTTTGTGTGTTTTTTACTTAAGAAGTCAAGGAAGGAGGCTTCAACTTTATCTTCTGCAAAGGAGTTTCTACCACAAATTTCTTACTTAGAACTCAGTAAATCAACCGACGGATTCTCCATGGACAATTTGATTGGATCAGGTAGTTTTGGCTCTGTGTATAAAGGTGTTCTTCCAAATGTTGGATCTATTTTTGCCATTAAGGTTCTAAACCTCCAACAACAAGGTGCTTCCAAGAGTTTTGCCGATGAATGCAACACTCTGTCAAACATACGACATCGAAATCTTCTAAAGATCATAACTTCTTGCTCAAGTATTGATGTACAAGGCAATGAATTTAAGGCTCTAGTCTTCAATTTCATGTCCAATGGAAATCTTGATTGTTTGCTTCATCCTGCAAATCAAGAGCACAATCAAAGAAGGTTGAGTCTCATCCAAAGATTGAACATTGCTATTGATATTGCATGTGGATTAGATTATCTCCATAATCATTGTGAAACTCCTATTATTCATTGTGATATAAAGCCTAGCAATATATTGCTCGACGAAGATATGGTAGCTCATGTAGGAGACTTTGGGTTAGCTAGATTCATGTTGGAAGGATCAAATGATCAAATATCTTTCAGTCAAACCATGTCACTTGCACTTAAGGGTTCTATCGGATATATCCCTCCAGGCACATAATTCTTTTCCATCTAAATTGTACCATCTTTCAATAGCAATTGTGAGATCTTGATTTCCTATTGGTATAATGACAATGAATAATTGCAGAGTACGGCACTGGTAGTAGAATTTCCATTGAAGGAGATATCTTCAGCTATGGAATACTACTATTAGAGATGATCATCGGAAAAAGACCCACTGATGACACATTTGGCAACGGTGTGGATATTCATTTGTTCACTACGATGGCATTACCTCAAGGTGCCTTGGGTATAATTGACCCTTCTATGCTATTGGAAGAAACATGTCAAGAAGAAGAGGGCGAAGAGAGAATACAAGAAATAGCGATAATGAGTGAGGAAGATCGTAGAGAAATCATGCCAAGATGGATGAAAGAATGTCTAGTCTCAGTAATGAGAATTGGCCTGTCATGTTCCTTGAGGACACCAAAAGAGAGAACGCCTATGAATGTTGTCATTAATGAATTGCAAGCAATTAAAAGCTCCTATCTCAAGTTTAAGAAGACACGCAAAAGGTACCATAGATATTTGTTTCTTCAAGCATGAGAGGCAAATAACTGTATTTGGCCACAAGCGTTGGCTTTTGTTAGAAAATCCACTTTTCAAACCAACCTAGTCGGCAATTTTCAAATAGATGGTGAAATGTTTCTCAATTATTATTCCATTTTGTTCTTAGACTAATTAGATTATTTTTTAGAATCAAATTATTCTTATATGCATCTACAAAGATATATCAAATGCAAGACTAAATTTAGAACGGTTTAATGTTCACTGCTCTAGAGACTACACATGATTGACAATTATGGTTAACTTTTGATAAGCTCCTAAATGCAAGAATAGTGATGTAATATTTTTGCTACTTGATCGGGGTTGAGATTGAGAGAGGAAAAGAAGGGGATAGAAAGAGACCATAAAAATTGAAAGAAGATAAGATGGGCCCAAGGAGTTAGAAATATGGTTTATGATGGCATTGTGCAAATTTATGAAGTTATATCAATTTAAGTGAAAATATATACTTTTAATTTCATCAATTTAAACCTCAAACTTAGCAGATGATATCAATTATTTTAACACTAAAATTTTAATTTCATTAATTTAAACCTCAAACTTGAATAAGTATATCAATTTACACCATCGGTTAAGTTTCTGTTTCAATTCCTGTTAGAAAGGTTTCTCACATATGTCATCGCTATAACATATACGTATTTGTATTAAAAATAAATAAAATTGTTGAATAAAATTGGAGTAGACTTGCCATAATGTTTTCAATTTTAGAGCATGGTTTTTTTTTTCACTTCTTATCTTTTCGGATTCTATTGCCTTTTCATTTCATTAATCGAGGGTTTTTCAATTTTAAGGCATGATTCTACTTGATCCATCGACTTTTACTAGAAACAAAACTTATTTGTACCATATTTTTTCTCAATGGAGTACTCCCATTCTTGAATCGGTAGCCAATATTAATTTTTTTTAATTTCTCATCGGCCTCAAGCTGGATTTGTCCTCCATTCGCCGCAATGGACGTAGGGATTTCGAAATCGCCCTCGTCAGAATCTTTGTCCCCTTCATCTTCAGCATCAATGTCACTTTAATCCTTTGTAAAACTGTCGACGGGACCAACAATGTCGGCTATGACCAAACATTATGTTTATGGGCGTCACTCTGTCTACCATCGCCTTCCTTGTTATTTCTAGCATTTTATAGTTGAGCTCAAACCCCTCACTACTGATGTCAACGAAACTGCCATGGTCATCGTCACCTTCAATGAGGTCACTGCCTGGATCTTCTTCACACTCGTTGCCACTGGTATCGACACCAAAGGCAAGAACACAAGAGTCCATTTTTTTTCGTGTGGGTCCTACTTTTGAGAGTTGAGTTCGTGGTTTTCATGATGGTGGCTACCCGATCTAGAATGATTTAATTATTTTTTTGGTAATTTAAAAAAAAATAACAAACGAGTACATATCATAGAGCAACATGTACCTTTGGGCATGTGTGAGAAACCTTTCTAACGGTGATTGAAACAGAAACTTAACCGAGAGTGTAAATTGATACACTTATTCAATTTTGAGGTTTAAATTGATGAAATTGAAAGTTTAGAGTTAAAATTGATACAATCTTCCAAGTTTGAGATTTAAATTGATGAAATTGATAGTTCAGGGTTAAAATTGATACAATCTGCCAAGTTTGAGGTTTAAATTGATGAAATTGAAAGTTCAAAGTTAAAATTGATACAACTTGCCAAGTTTAGGGTCAAAATTGATTTTTTTTTTCCTTTATTTAATTCTTTTTTATGGACAATATTGAAAATATTAATTAATTAATTAAGTATTATCCTATTAGTATAACAAAATTTATAAATGTTTATTTTTTAAAGCAAACTATACTAAACTAAACAAGAACTCGGAGTAACTTGTTGAAAGTTAAACAAGTTTTAAAACTACGTTATACATATTCATATGAGTTAGTAGTAGTTAATTAAGTACGTTTTTGTATTTTAATTGGTTGTTTAGGATGAGTTAGTATGAGAGTTATATAAGTTCATAATTACAGTTAAGTAAGTTATTCATGAAATTAAGTATAGGATGGGTGTTATAAGATCTAGCATGAGTCATATGAATATGATTTTTCTCAAATATTCCTTGTTTGATTATTTATTTGTGAGTGTCCATCATATGCTTCCAACAAAGTGGTATCAGAGCTTGAGTTTGAAAAAGGAGAATTATTTTTGCAAATGGCAAACAACAATTTGATTCCTTTCTAAGTGCCTCGACTTACGAAAGAAAATTATAACAGTTGGTGTATTCGTATGAAAGCTCTACTTGGTTCACAAGATGCATGGGATATTGTTGATAGAGGCTACGACGAACCAGAGAATGACCCGGCGTTGAATCAAGCTCAAAGAGAAGCTTTGCAAAATACTAGAAAGAAAGACCTAAAGGCACTTACCATTATTCATCAAGCAATTGATGATACAAATTTTGAGAAAATTTATGGAGCAAGTACTGCGAGGCAAGCATGACAAATTTTGAAGAATACTTATAAAGTAGTAGATCGAGTTAAGAAGGTTTGTCTCCAAAAATTAAGAGGTGATTATGAATCATTACACATGGAGTCTGAATCGATTTCAGATTATACTTCAAAACTGTTAGCAGTGGTAAATGAAATGAAGAGTATGGTGAGATAATAAATGATGGGCAAGTAGTTGAAAAGATACTTCGCTCATTTGAGTACAATATCCATTGATCAACTTGTGGGTACTTTGCAAGCCCATGAAGAGAAGCTTCTCAAGAAGAACAAACAGACGATTAAGCAATTTTTTCAGTCAAAGTTGCATTTGAAAGATAAAGAAGATAGCCAAGAAAAAGGAAATCGATGTCGAGGACGTGGTCACAGTCATGGACATGGTGACTTTAAAGGACAAGGTCGAGAAAATTTTGATCAAAGAAATTTTGATGAGAGTAATTCAAATACTAATTCATCAAGGGGTCGTGGAAGACAAAATTGTTCAAGGCCATATGGAGGAAGAACAAGTAATGACATAAGGTATAACAAAAGTCAAGTAGAATGTTATAATTGTCATAAATTTGGTTATTATTCTTGGGAATGCAGAAATAAAGTAGAAGAAAATGCCAACTATGCGGAGCAAGCGTCAAAAGCAGTGAGCCATCTTTGCTTCTAGCATGCAAAGGTGAAGAGACATGTGAAAACAATTCGTGGTATATTGATAGTGGTGCATGCAATCACATGTGTGGAAGTAAATAAAAGTTCGTGGAAATAAATCCATTGGTGGAAATATCTAATAGGACCAATCAATCCTATATTTTTATGCCTAAATCATGTTAGTTTGGAGGTTTTAATATAATTAATTGATCATTTTGTAGGGATTTGAGTGTAAGGCATGTTCTGAAAGATTTTACGTTGAATCACGGTTCCAACACATCAAACCGGAGGTCATTCGGACACATGAGCGAAGAGTTAGAGCAAAAATGACTAGTGTTGCGTGCTGGGTAGCGTCTACACGCTGTCCAGAGCATCTAGACGCTATCGGCAGTCCCCTGAAGCCTCACTCGACGCAGCGGCAAGCGCCTGTGACGCTGGGAGCATTTAGACGCTCCGTCGATTCCTATAAATATATTTTTTCGTCCTCTAGGTCATTTGTCTCCGTTTTGGCCACCAAGAGACCATGTAAATGCTATTTTCTCTCTGTTTTTCATTAGAATAAGTTAGATTAGGAGTTTATGATCTAAATCTGATATTTGGAAGGCTTGGTTCAATGTCTGGCTAAGCATCCATCGCCGTTTTGAGGTTGGTTTGGGATTTTTATGTAATTTTGTGAGATTCCAGCACTTTGAATGTAAATTTCTAGCATATTTATGGCTTTTAATCTTTGTGTTTATACTTAGTAGCATGATTGTATGGTTGAACTGACAAATTAACTGTGCAAAAGTGTCCATGCTATGCTAGAAGTACTCGTAGGTGTCCTCGATCTCTAGCTTAATTTGAGTAGTAAATAGGTCGGTTGCCACGTCGGTTAATTAGGTAGAATTGCTTAATGTACATGGTAGGCTTTAGGATTAAAATGCACGGGTCAATTAATTTCGATTGGTCAATCTTAATTAATTAGCACGTTCTGACCTATCCCAAAAGCTTAATGTTTCTAATTATATAGTCTGCTAGATAATTAGTTGAATAACCGATTTAGACGTTGGAATTTCGGTTCCTTAGGGGAGGCTCCTATGGGGTCCCGAGGAGTTCGGTCAGTCTTAAATATCTGGAAACTATCTGATTGGTTGAATATCTATGATCAAAGTTGCGTTTAATCCCTAATTGCCACAAATCGGTGTGGTTAGATAATTTGCATTTATTTTTACCACTCTATTTAGTCATTTTGTCTCTATTTTATGCTTAACTGCCCCCCAGTCCATGTCAGTCTATGTCATTAAGAAAACCAATTAATTGAATCAATTTATTCGGTTCCTTGTGGTTCAACTTGGTCCACTATTAATTACTACAAATAGTTAATTTTAGATTGGTATTATAAATTGTATTTGATTGAGCCTTCGACAAGCTCCTTCAATATCGTATTTGGTGATGTTACAAAAATTTCTGTAAAAGGAAAATGAAAGATTTTAATCAACTTGAAGAATGAAAAACATGAGTTTATCTCTAAAGTCTATTATGTCCCAAAATATAAAGAACAATATTTTGAGTTTGGGACAACTCCTAGAGAAAGGCTATAATATTTTGATGAAGGATTATAGTCTTTCAATAAAGGATCATCGTGATAGTATGATTTCTAAAGTGCAAATGACGAATAACATAATGTTTTTGTTAAACATTCAAACTGATGTTTTAAAATGTTTGAGGTCATCCATCTTGGATTTGGCACTTGAGATTTGGGCATTTGAACTTTGAAGGTTTGAGACTATTAGCCAGGAAGAATATAGTGAAGAAAGGTATGTCAAGCATTCAGATCAATTCTGTGAAGGTTGTTCTTATGGCAAGCAATTAAGAAAGAATTTTTCACAAGAATCTTCTTCGAGTGTAAGGAGACCACTATAGCTTGTTCACATTGATCTTTGTGTATCGATCAAGCCAAGTTCTTTCGATAAGAATAATTATTTCTTATTATTTATTGACAATTTTAGTAGAAAAACTTGGGTTTATTTTGTCAAGGAGCAATCAGAAGTATTTGGCATGTTCAAGAGATTTAAAGCTCTTGTTGAAAAAAAAAAGTGGTTATTACATAAAAGCTTTGAGATCAGACAGATGAGGAGAATTCACTTCAAATGAATTCAAAGGTTTTTGTGAAGAAAATGGAATTTGTCGGCTTATGACAATTCCATGGACTCCACAACAAAACGGTGTTATTGAGAGGTAGAACAAAACAATACTCACTATGGCTTGAAGTAGGGGTGTACAAACGAACCGACAACCCGAACAACCCGGCCTACCCAACCCAAATTGTAAGGGTTGGGTTGGGTTAGATTTTTATTTGGGTTGGGTTGGGTTAAAATTTAGAAGAACCAAAAATTCGGTTCGGTTTTCGGGTTGTGATAAATTTGGCTCGGTTCAACCCGAACCGAACCGAATTTTGTTTTTTTTTTAATTATTATTATTATTATTATATATATAAGTAAAAATAAAAGAACCCTAGCATTTCATTGCGCCGCACACCGACTTGTCTTCCCTCCTCTTCCGTTTTCTCTTCTGTCTTCATCGTACTCGTACCAGCGTCGCACACCAACGGCTGAACGACCTCGACTCGACTAGCATCTCACACTTCCAACCTCGAGTCGCAGCCTCACACTCGCAGTTCAGCTGGCCACCGACGGAGATCCTGAAGTCGCTCGCTAGCACCTCACACTCGCTAGCATCGACGGAGATCCGGCCACCGACGGAGATCCTGAAGGAAGCTTTGCTGTAGCATCTGTGGCCTCTTTGATGAGATAATGTATTAGATATTTTTGTTTTTAGGTTGAATATTCTAGATTTTATTTTTGTTTTTAAGTTGAATCTTTCAGATTTGAGTTAGGTTGGTTGGGTTTTTCCAGATCTGGAGGTGATAATTTTGAACTCTAAATCAATTTCTCAAGTTCGTAGATCTAGAGGCTGATAATTTTAAACTGTAAATCGGTTCTGATTTGAAGTTCTCTCTATTGTTTTGATTTGATTTTGTTTTTGGAAATTTTGATATTGTTTCTGGAATTTGTGTTCATATTACTTTTTGCACACTTAGAAAAAAAATGACATATAGTCCATACAAATCCAGTTGAGAAAGGTTTTTAATCTCGCAAGACTTCTTAAAATTGTACTGATTGATAATTTCGTTCTGACATGTTTTTAAAAACTAAATATATACAAACAAATTTAAATTTAAATTCTAAATTCAAGATTGAAAAAAAAAAAAGAACAACCCGATGACCCAACCCGACCCAACCCGAAAATATATGGGTTGGGTTGGGTTGGGTTGCTCCCATGCATAGGGTTGATCGGGTTGGGGGATTGACTAACCCGAATTTTCGGGTTGGTCCAAAAAATCCTCCTAACCCGACCCAACCCAACCCGTGTACACCCTTAGCTTGAAGCATGTTAAAGAGTAAGAAGATGCTAGAAGAATTTTGGGCACAAACAGTTGAATGTGCTGTTTACTTATCAAATCGTTTCCCCACTAGAAGTTTGTGGAACAAACTCCTCAACAAGCATGGACAGAAAGAAATCCATCTATTGCTCATCTGAGAATATTTGGGAGTATAGCTTTACATGTACCAGATCAAAAGCGTAGTAAGCTCGATGATAAAAGTGAGAAACACGTTTTTATTAGATATGTGCAAGCTCAAAAGGCTACAAGCTTTATAATCTTGGTATAGAAAAGATGGTGGTAAGTAGAGATGTTGTGTTCGATGAGGAAGCAACATGATTTGGAATGATGAACCAAAAGACTACAAGTTTCTATTTTTTCTCGAAGATATATTTATTGTATTTGATACATTAAATATTAAAATAATTAATGTATATTTGATAGATTAAATAAAAGATATTTATAAAATTTGAATAAGATTCAAATAAATAAATATCGTAGGAGATTTAAATGAGATTCAAATAAGTATAATATACATTTTAATATCTAATATATTTTAATTCTGGCAAAGATTTACCCTTAGTCTTTATAAATAGAACCCTTGGGTTGAGCCATTAGATATAATACACATCTCTTCAATAGAGAATTAGAGAATTCTCTCTAGACCTCTTCCTCTCCAATCCCTTATGGATTTTCTTTTAAGAGGTTCCCACAAGCCTTGGTCCTGTGTTTGAGTCATAGCTAGGAAGACTTTGTGAAGGAGATAAAGATATGCCAAAAATATCTCCATATTTACTCCAAGTAAGTTTACTTAATCTTATTTTTTAGTTTAATTTAAAAAAAGATCAAAGGCGATTCAATGCTTCCGCTGCAAAGTGAAACGTTCATTCCTTCAAATGATACATGGAAATTTTCTACTCTTCCAAGTGGAAAGAAAGCAGTAGGTGTCAAATGGGTGTTCAAGACAAAAGGAAATGATAAAGGAGAAGTGGAGAGACATAAAGCAAGATTAGTTGCGAAATTAGGCTATTCTCAAAGAAAGAGAATTGGTTATGATGAAGTGTTTGCTCCTGTGGCTCGCATGGAGACCATTAGGTTGTTAATTACACTTGCTGCTCAAAATAAATGGAAGATCTTTCATATGGATGTCAAATAAGCATTTTTGAATAGATATCTACTTGGAACAACCTCTTGGTTATTCTGTGAAATATCAAGAAGATAAAGTCTTGAAATTAAAGAAGGCCTTGTACGGATTGAAGCAAGTGCTAAGAATGTGGAATAGTAGAATCAACAAATATTTCCTTGACAATGGGTATTTGAGATGCCCTCATGAACATTCTCTTTATATTAAGACTAATGATCGTGGAGATACTTTGTTGGTTTGCCTATATGTGGATGACTTAATTTTTACAGGAAATTGTACAAGTATGTTTGAAGATATCAAGAAGGCAATGATCCAAGAATTTGAAATGACAGATATTGGACTTATGTCATATTATCTTGGCATCGAGATAATGCAGTCATAGAAAAGTATTTTCATTTCTCAAAAACGATATACTAGAAAAATTCTTGAGCAATTCCAGATGTTGAATTCTAAACCTGTCGCAACACTGATTGAAACTGGGACAAAACTATCTAAATATAAAGATAGAGATGTTGTAGATCCTTCATATTTCAAAAGTTTGATTGGGAGTTTGAGGTATTTAACTTGCACAGTCCAGATATTCTTTTTAGTGTTGGATTAGTGAGTCGGTTTATGGAATCTCCTACAACTACTCATTTGAAAGTAGCAAGGAGAATTCTTCGTTACCTCAAAGGTACACTTGATTATGGATTATTTTATACATCATCTAAAGAATTTTTGCTTGAAGGTTATTGTGATAGTAATTGGCCTGTAGATCTTAATGATCGAAAAAGTACAAGTAGATATGTATTATTTGTTGGTAATACATCTTTTACATGGAGTTCTAAGAAGCAACCTATTGTGACATTATCAACTTGTGAGGTAGAATATGTTGTTGCAGCATCATGTGTTTGTCATGTAGTTTGGTTGAGAAAATTGCTTCAAGTGGTTGGAATTTTGCAAAAGGATGCAACTGTGATCCATGTGGATAATAAGTCAACAATTTCTCTAGCCAAAAATCCAGTGTTCCATGATCAAACTAAGCACATTGATACAAGATTTCATTTTATCAGAGATTGCATTTAAAGAAAGGAGATTTGAGTTGAATATGTGAAGACAGAAGATCAAATTGTAGATATCTTCACAAAGCCACTCAAGGCGGTTAATGTGGTTAACAAGCTGAGAACTTTACTTGGAGTTTTTAGAAAAACATGTTTAAGGGAGGATGTTGAAAGTTAAACAAGTTTTAAAACTACGTTATACATATTCAGATGAGTTAGTAGTAGTTAATTAAGTATGTTTTTGTATTTTAATTGGTTGTTTAGGATGAGTTAGTATGAGAGTTATATATGTTCATAAAGTTAAGTAAGTTATTCATGAAATTGAGTATAGGATAGAAGTTATAAGATCTAGATTTTCCCATGAGTCCTATAAATATGATGTCTTGGTATGTGTTGAAGTATCAAATGTGTGGAGAAGAAGTAAAAAACAAAGTGAATTTGAAAGAAAAGTGTGAACCAAGTTTGTAGCTTCTTAAATAGTTTTTTCAATACAAGTGAATATTTTTTTCAAAGATTCTTTGTTTGATTATTTATTTGTGAATGTCCATCACACACTTCCAACATAAATTACATCGAAAGTAAGCAAATCGAAAACCTAATTGGGTGTCCCATATACATGCCAAATGCCACGCCTCATTGGATGAATCACCTATTTTGGCAAACTATCTGTAATTTTGGTTCTATAAGCCATTAATTAACATGGTTATAAGATTGCATCGACCGAGACATCTTGAAGTGACAAATTTCGTTTCATAAGTCTTTAACTTCTATCAGTTCATCATCCACTCTTTAAAGCATATGAATCATCAAAGTCAAAACAATCATATTCCACAACCAGTGGTAGATGTAAATCTGAGTCAATATTCCACAACTCATTAGCGATTGCACGTATTTGTATCACAACCAGCGGAGAAATTTTTCTATCTTTCTTCCTTTCAAGTTTAGGCTTTCTTAGACTCTTCTTTCCTTGCTGCTTATTCTTTCTTTTGATCACAACATAACAATGCTTCTTCTAAATAAGATGTCATTCTTGTTACTTTCTGATGTGTCATAATAGTTCCAACCTTTATCTTCATCTTTGATAGGCTAATTTGTCTCATCTTGAAATTTGTTAACTAGTACTCTATGTTGAAACCAAATAGCTACACACAAATTTCAAAGTTTCAAGCTGAACTAGACACACTTCTTGATCATAATATGGACTACAACATATTTGGCTACATGGCTTTAGACTGGTATGGCAACAACCCTAAGGGATGGTAAATAGGGTTTAACATAACTTTATAAACTCTCTCTATTGTTAGCCCAATTTATCAAAGTAATACACTTTTTGTCAATACATAATTTAAGCTAGATTTCTATGCAAATAATTTCACCTCAAATCAAACAAGAAATTGACGAAAAGAATTTCAAGCACCTTATTTAATTTTAATATTAATGATTGGTAATAAATATGTAAAATTAAATTCTACCAACCTAAATAATCAAATAGAAGCAATTAATATCAACACAATATTCTAGAAATTAATGTTATAAACAATAACAAAAAATAAATTGATAAAATTAAATAAAAGAGGGTTAAGAGAAATTGAAACTAGAAATTTGTAACGCCCGGCTTATTTACAGGCATTAATTTCAAATTATGGAAATTAAGTTGGAATGATTGTCATTGGGTAATTTAAATTTTTAAGGTTAATTTGAAATTTGGAATGAGAAAAATGGCATATTTGGAAATGAATAAGTTAGTTGGGGGCATTTTTGGAAAAAGAAAAAAAATAATAATAAAATAAACAAATATATATATATTTTTAACCTTATCTTCTTCTTCTCTCCTTCTTCCCCATCTTCTCCTCCTTTTCCCTCCCTTTCCCGATGGCTCTCCCTCCCCGATATCTCTCTCCCTCTCTCTCTCTCACGCCAACGCCGGCCGCGCAGAGGCTTCAGATGAACCGCCGCCATGCCGCCTAGCCCCTTCGCCTCTCGCTTCAGCTCGTCCGCCCGTCGCCCTGCAGCAGTTCCACTAGCGCAGCCCAGATCTGCAGTGAACGCGGCAGCTCCGCCGGTCTGCACGCTGCCAGCACATCGAATCGGTTGCTTTCACACCGAACATACCTCACACGAAGCCCGAACCACCAGATCTGAGCTGCCACGCGCGTTCATGCGCCGGTTTCAAGGGCCCACGAGCCGCCGAGTTTCTCCACGCACCGCCGTGTTCCGGTCACGCTCCGCCCTGTTCCGGTCAGTGTTTCGAGCCCCGAACAGCGTGCCGAATCGTGTTCTGTATTTGGTATTTTCGACACTGATTTAAATTGGTTTAAAGATTTTGAAACTGGATTAATCGTTAAGTATTGAACTTAATTTCAGGATATCGATTTGAGAATCAAACTATTGAATTGAAGACAAATTGATAAATTTCCAGCAAGGTTGAAGGTTCGACACGGTCAATTTTATTTGGGTGAGATATTGTGCTAAATTAAAATCGGTCTAAGGAAATAAAAAGGACTAAATTGCAATTAAAATTACTCTTTGACCCTTTGACTGAATTATTGGACAACCTTTGCATTTGGATTTAATTATTGGACTTTTTGAGACTACTGGACCATTGAACAAGACTATGGAACTAAGACTCGCTGAAATTAAATTAAAGGACTGGTTCAGTTAAGATTAACCAAAATTGGACTAAATGGAGCTCAATTATGAAATTTCAAGAATCTTGGACCAAGTTTTATAATCCTTATTTTTATTGGATTATTGAAGGTTAAGCAGGAGACCAGAGTTTGGAGGAGATTCTCACTGCTAGAATAATATTAATTATTCCATTCGAGGTAAGTAGTTATTTGGAGTTTAAGCCCCTTTAAATTCCTAAATGTTTTGGATTCATGTTTGATAATTTGTAAATTGTGAAAATATGTTTGGAAACTGTGTTAGGAAGCATGTAATGGTTAATGGAAACGTTCGAAGGTAGTTTTGAGTTAAAATGGCATAAGTTGTGGTTATAATGATAATTGGGGCTTAAAGTTACAACTTTATTATGTTAGCTTATACAATACTTTAAGAATTTCCCCAAAGTTAAATTTGGATGAGTTGAGCATGTTTGTGGAAAATTGTGAACAATCATGCTTGCCTAAATATAAGTATGTGGAAGATGTCGTGGTTGGTTAAATTAATACGAGAATTATCGTGTTGGACTTAAGGTTGCTTGAATTTGTGGCGATTCTCGTTAAGGGATTCAAAGTTACAAATAAATGGATGAAAATGTGCCTAAGGTTATGAATGAATTTGATTATAGTATTTCCTTATAAGCATTTGTATGGGTAGTTGTGTTAAACTAAATATTTGCAAGCATTTGGGCTTTCTGAGATGTTGGTTAGTTCTGGAATGTAGAATATTTAAACTTTAGATTGAATGGTTGGCCAAGTTTAATGCTTTCGGGTTTGGGCTTGGTTAAGGGCTGAAGTAGAGCACCTTAATCTGATGTGTTCGAATGTGAATGGAAGAATATTGGTTGTTTTGAGTTCTAGCATGGTTAGGGGATCTAATTCTGGACTAAATGAACGAAGGACTTTATGTCAATGGCATATGTATGGGTTATGGCTACATGTATTTCTTGTTTAGAAGTACCATTGAACTAGGGTAGGTTCTTACTCGAGATTCGTGCTTGTGATATATGGCGAAAAGTCACTATGATGAGATTGTGGTTGTTTATAAAAGGTGGGCTTGGGTCATATGCTACGAATGACTTCTTAAAAGAAAAAGAAGTGGGTTTGGCCTAGAAAGTAAGTAGCCTTTTGGATTTATCCTTTAGGATTTGTATTCGCCTAGATATATATATATATGAGGTGTAAGACGTTGTAAATGTTGGAAAGGCTTGAGGGTGGCTTTCCCTCTTTGCTTGTGTGAGTTAGGGAACGTTTTTTCCATTGTGTGTGCTTGTGAATTTCGGGTCGGTTTGTGATTGTGAATCAGTCTTGATGGAAGAAAATTGGTATGATAAATGACCCGAAAGGTTCCAAAATCGTTGTGAAAGTACAAGGCCCGTTAGATTGGTGCTACCCACTCAATCTCTGTCGTTTCGTGCGAGTTTGTAAGCCTAGAACGTATGTGTCACACCCCGCCCCAGATTAACTCTACCAAACCTAGGATGAGCTATGACGGCAGTGGACCCCATATGTGTGCAATGGAATCTATTGCCAAGTCTTTATCTCTTATCTCATTTGTCTAACTTCATCTATAGATATCTATAATATATAATGTGTTGGACTTTCTCTCTTTACTTACAAAAAAATGATATGCAATGACTTGACAAGACTGGTGGCAGACTCTGATTAGCTAACTCTGGTTGAAACTCAAGAGCAACCTGGTGAAAAATTAAAAACAAAAGAATGAGCTAAAAAGCCCAATGAGTGGTGATTCATAAGAAAATACATTTTCAAGGAAATTATTCTCTTACTAAACATAAATTCATAACTATATGAAATAATGCAAATCACGAATAGTTTAGAAACCTTCGAGATGATTTTAAGACATTAAAGTCTGTAAATAAACATCTCTTGAAACAACAACTCTTAAGTCAACAATTCTTGAAAACATAAAAACAAGTTCGTAAAAACATAGATAGGGAAATCCGTAATTATAGCTTTGGAAAGCATAAACATAACTAGTGAAATTTATCACCAAATCTGTACCCAACTCTCTATCATACTATGTACCGAGTAACCTCCAGATACATAGTAGAACATATCTCTGTCATACGTGCACGTAGAGCAAACTCTAATATCTGTAATGCTTCAGGTCCAGGATTTGGACCAGGATTCGGAATCCGGATTTGGCATCTAATGGCCCCGGCATTCCCCTGCATCCCCTGCGGCCTGAGCACGCTAGCATACTATGGAAACACATTCTCATAGCATATCGGGTAATCACCATGGGTACAAAGATCTAGTGGTTTGAAAACCACTTCCAACATAAACCTCTTAAATCACAAATCACTTTAAATCATAAAAATTCTTAACTTTTCAAGATCTCAAACTCTTTCTGAAAATTATATATTTCTCTAGATAATTGTTCGTAAACTTGAGAGATTTCTGAAATAACATTAAATATTTATACTTCCTCGAATAATCATCAAATCTCTCAATAATATAAAACATTTTCAAAGTCATATTTTCTCTTAAACTACATCTCATGAAATTCATGCATTTCTCCACAAACATTTAAACTCTTCAAACATCTCAATAATCATAAAATATCTCAAATATTTCTCAAATAATAATTTATGCTAAAAGCATAAAATATTGGAATTTCAATACCATTTTTGGAAATTCATAACAATTCTCTAAAAATCTCTTTGCAGTTTCTCTAAATTCACACATAATTATAGAATTCTTAAAAATCTATAATAATAATCAAATAATGAAAACAATTCGTAAAATAAACCACTCACAAAAACTCTTGTTGATAGTGCTTTGGGTCATAAGCCATTCCAATCTTTGTTCAACCTAAAATTCCAATTTCAAATCACAATTTAATCTCCAAAACATTTAACTAAAAATAAACAACTAAACACCAATTAAACCAATTTCTATTCTCCCAACCTTTAATCACTCTCTTTTCTCTTTCATCTTATTAATACTCAAGTACCTATATATATATATATATATATATATATATATATATATATATTTGTTTTTATTCTAATAAAACAATATTACTTTCTCTTTCCTCACAAACAATTTTTATCAAGAGAAAATACTTCATTTCCCCAATTTTCTCTCCACGTGAAAAGCCTCCCAATACACACTCTCTCTCCTCATTAAACCCCACTTGTACCAAACATGACTTTTTTATACCCAATATCAATTAATTATTATTATTACTCATTTTTCCATGTACATCATCTTCTTCCTCCCATTCCCTCTCATCTTCCTCCATAGCCAAACTTATGGTTGGTTTCCTTCCTCCATTTCCATTTATTTATTTCCTCTCTTCCTTTTCCTATTTTTTCATTCCCACTAACAATTGGGTTTTCTATTCTCTTTTACATATTTTACTTGAGCCAATTCCAAACAAAGAATACCCACAAAAATCCATGAAATTTCTTGGACCATAGATAAAAACCCATAAGATTTTTGTACTTGAAGAAAAGAAACCCATAAAATCATCATCCAAAATTTCCTTTTTCCTTGCTATTTTCAAAAGAAAAATTGCTTACCAAGTCGAGTTCTTGTCTAGAAGCTTCTTCAAACCGTTTATGACATTATCCATGGTTTTTCCATTGAGTTCCTATGAGCTCCAAGTCTCTCCCCAATCTATCTCTCTCATTGTTTCTTCTCTCTTTTTTTTTCTCTCTTTGTTTTCTGTTTTCTTCTTTTTTGATTCTTCTTTGACACGAAAAACCATCCCTTTGTCTCCATTTTTTTTTTCTTTTATTTTGTTATCTCTTTCTCTCTCCAACATGAGATTATCCATTTTCTTTTCATTTTTGTCTTCTTCTCTATGTGGCATCCCCAAAACCACACATTTTCTTCTTCTTAATATTATTATTATATGTATATATTTGTAATCCAAAGCTTCAAACGAAGCTTTCCTATTGTTTTTTATTTTTATTTTTATTTTTTTTAAAAAACTCTTCCAATATATATATATATCAAAACCAATTCTCTTTTACTTTTCTATTTAATTTTAAACTTTCTTTTCTTTCCAAATAATCCAAAATCAAATAATCACTATCACATATATATAACCAAAAGTTAGAAGACCAAATGTGGGTCTTACAGTATGTGATGTGATGAGCATAGGGGATGCGTTTCTGTAACACCCGAGACTCTTTGGGTAAGTTTAAAATGTTGTTTTGGTAAAGTTTTATTATGAATTTAATTATTTTGAGGGTAATTTGGTGATTTTTGGAAAAGGAAAGGGCATTTTGGTCTTTTAGAGAGAAGATATTTTGATTTTATTATTATTATTATTATTATTATTATTATTAAAAAAAAATAAATAAAAATTCACTCTCTCTCTCCCTCGCGCAGTTCTCTCTCTCTCTCTTTCTCTTCCCGCCGATCACTCCCTCCCTCTCCGATCACTCTCTCCCTCACGGTAACTCTCTCTCTCTCTCGCCGAAGCTCCAGCCCCGCCGCACGCCGCCGCCGCACGCCATCGCCGACAGCCACGAACCCCGCGGCACGACTGCCGTCCGCCGCTGCTCGCGAGCAAACTGCCGCGTTTTCGTCTGTTTTCCGATCAGCTCGCGCGAAGGCTTCGATCGACGAAAGCTCCTCCACGCGCACGCCGGTCGACGAGGGTCCTTACGCCTGCAATCGTCGGTGGTTTTGAACTCTAAGCTCGCCGGAAAACACCATTTCAGCCGCGATTTCAAGGTGGGTTTTCGTTCCGTGGGATGTTTGTCATTTTGAGCTCGAGTTTGATTGATTTTCAGCAAAATGACCACGGATGATTGTAGATCGGGCTGCAACACACCAGAAGCGAACCTCCACGCGCCGTTTGGAAGCTCCACGCGCCGCCGTCCGCCGCTGCACGCGCCGCCGTGCTCCGGTCACGCGCCGCCGTTCGCCGGAGTTGGGTAAAATTTGCCATTTGGTCCGTTTCGTCAAGTTATTAATGTTAGAATGTGTTTTAGCGTAATTCGGATGGTTTAAGACACGTTTAGGAAACTTTTTAGGTGATTTGTCGAGGACCTTGGATCGTACTTGGAGTGGGAACTCGAGGAGCTCATTACTAGTGAAGAAAGGGTATTTTAGTAAGTAAAGACTTAAGGTAAGGGATCTCACAACGAAAGAAGTTTTCAAAACCTTGAGCTAGCTCTATGTTTACTTTGAAAGTTTATGTTTTTCATGTTAAGTATTTAAGAAAGAAAGCGTATTATATGTATGTCTTTGAAATGCGATTGCTATGACTTATGCATTCATAACTATGTTTTAAAACGAATGGGACCTCATGCATGTGTTGTGTGCTCATGAAAAGATTTATGTAGGCCGTGACGATAATTCTCCCAAAAGTTTTATGTGGGTTTTGAGGGAACCCGAGTCTTCAGACTCTCTATGCTCCCGGGGTTCGAGAGTGCCCCCACGATGGTAGCCGACGGGCTTGAGTCTTCGGACTCCACGATGGTAGCCTTCGGGCTGAGTCTTCGGACTCCACGATGTATGTTAGCTTTCGAGCTCAACTCTCAGAGTTAGGGAGGACTCTATACGATGGAAAAACTATGTCTTCGGACTATTCACGAGGCCCTCGGGAGAATTTAATCGTTCACGAGAGCCGCGAGGAAAAGTACATGGTTTATAAAACGAATTTTAGGTCCCCCACTAAAGCGATGGTTTACGATGGTTTTATGATTTAAAATGACATGTTGCATGAGATTGAAACTCTTACTTTGAAACTATGAGTTACTTACTGAGTATTATTCGTTAATACTCACCCTTTTCCTTTTTAAAATGTTTTCAGGTAAGGCTAAGATCGGCCCTAGCGCGTGACCGGAGATCAGCTACTCGAGTCATGGGAGCCGAGCGATTGCCATTCCGCTTCTTTTATGTTTCTAGATGTACATAGAACTCATGACGAGTTATTAAATGTTTAGGGGGATGTTTCAAAGTCTTTTAACATTTCTTTGTAAATCGTGCACGTGTATTTGACTTTCTGCTGTTTGAACCCTAGCATCATATTGAGAAGTTTGTTGGATGCTAGGAGGTTGTTTGAAAATCTTAGAAGTGTGTTTTTCTATGTCTTATCAGGAAGGGTCAAATTTTTAGTTTTCGCGTAGTTACGTCGTTATGCTGCCGAAATTATTGGTAATATAGCGACATGACTTAGTAATGACTCTTAGGTAGCGTGTTGAGCCTATAGGGTCGTTACAGTTTCCCTAGTGCCTGTGAGCTAGCTTAGGGGTGATTCCCCACTGTGTTGAGCATAGGGAATGCGTTTCCCTATTGCCTGTATGCTAGCTGAGGGGATGTGTTCCCTGGTTGCCTGTGTGGCTATCATGATGTGATGAGCATAAGGAATGCGTTCCTTATTGCCGATGAGCTAGCTTAGGGGTGATTCCCCACTGTGTTGAGCATAGGAATGCGTTTCCTATTGCCGTGTGCTAGCTGAGAGATGATTCCCCATTATGTTGAGTGTAGGGAATGCGTTCCCTAGCGCCTGTGTGCTAGCTTAGGGGTGATTCCCCATTATGTTGAGCGTAGGGAATGCGTTCCCTAGCGCCTGTGTGCTAGCCTAGGGGTGATTTATCTATTGAGATGAGTGTGGGGGTTATAGACCTTCACAAGTTTGGGTTCTAGGTTACAGGACTCGCAGGTATGACACGAAGTTAGGGTCAAGTAGTAGTGAGTGTTGCGGAAGGATAAATGGACTTTTAGAATAACAAAAGGAAGTACTTGAAACCTAAGCACGAGTGTGAGTAAGAGCAATTTTCTTCTTGGTATGATTTCTTTAAAAGTTGAACCCTTAAGTAGACTTACTGAGTATGTTTATACTCATCCTTGCTATTTTGTTTGTTTTGCAGATTGTGCACATTCACGGGGTGGATGACGCAGGCGATGACTTGATGAGATTATGGAGACTCTACCAAAATTCTTTTCCCTGTTTAGGTTTTAGTTTGTTTCTTTGTTCCTTGATGTACGTTTGGTTGTAAATCCTAAATATTCTTTGCTTTCGTATATTTAGTTAGAAGTTCTTCGGTTTGACTGTCTGTCGGTTGAGCTCAGCACTATGTATCGTAGTTTGGAGGGTGCTGAGTCTATTTCCTGAATTATAGAAGTGTTTATGTCTCTTTCCAAGTCGTTGTAAATTTTGGTTTTCTTCTAGTTACGTCGTCATGCTGCCGAAATTTCGGGCATGAGCGAGGTAACTAGGTCGTGCTTCCGCTTTAGAGAGTCGTAGGAATTCGGGTCGTTACAAAATTTATAGTGGTTTGATCAAACTAGACTTACTCTACTCTCAAAACTCTTCTTGGATTTCATCAAAAAAAAAAAAGAAAAAAAAAAAAAAAAGAACAACTCTTCTGGGATATTTCATTAAAATTCTTACTCTTTCACGACTTAGAGTCGAACCACTACAACGATAATTTTTCGAGAGTAAGAACAAACTCGATCATTTTCAAAACTTATAAGATATATTAAGTCAAATTTTAGTTAGTGTAACTAAAAAAAAAAAAAAAAACTAATGTTATTGAAGGTTTTGAATTGTTCTTCCATTTTAACTAAATATACCAAAATGGGTCCATAACTTTTTAGGTAATTCTTAGTTTTGTCTTTAATCTTTTAAAACTTTCAATTCTCTACTAAATTAAAAATTCTCAACTAAGTTATTCTCTAAAAAGAAAAAAATAAAATTTTTTAACAAACGAGTTTATAAAAAAATACTAGGGCAAAAATCAATTTATACCCCTAAGTTTTGGAGGTTATATCAATAAAAACTCTAAACTAATAATTGTATCAATTTAAATCTTAAAATTTTATAAATGTATAAATTTACACCATCTGTTAGATTTTATTATAAAAATGTTAGTTTACACATGTAAAAACTTATAATTCTATCAATTAAACCCATAAATTGTCATAAGTGAATCAATTCATGCCCTCAATTTAAGAATTGTCCATGCTCTCATCTGTGTGTAGACTTCTTCAAAAATCTAGACCATCTATTTGAAAATTGTCAATTATTTGAAACGAATGATCTAAATTGATTCATTTATGAAAGTTCAGAAGTTTAATTGATATAATTATAAGTTTGCACATGTCTAAACTAACGTTTTTCAAATAGAATATGACAGAGGGTGTAAATTAATACACTTATGAAAGTTCAATATTTAAATTGATACAATTATTAGTTTAGGATTTTTATTGATACAACCCTCAAAGTTTAGGGGTATAAATTGATTTTTGCCTAAAAAACCTATTATTAGAGTCTCTATCATAAACAAGTTTATCAAAGAAAAACCAAACTTTGTATCATAAAGGTTAAAAAATACTTTTGGTCCCTGAACTTTCCTAAAAGTAACAATTTAGTCATTGAATTTTAGTTTGGAATGATTTAGTCCTTATACTTTGAATTTTATAAAAGTTTAGTCTTTAAACTTTAATATGTAACAATTCAGTCCCTATATTTTAAAATTTGTAACGATTTAGTCCATTTCGTGAAAAAAATCCGTCTAGATTAAGGGCCACCTTTATTATGTAACGACTTAGTTTTTGTAATTTATGGTCCCTAATTTTATTTTATTTTATTAAGTACAAGAAGAATACAAATCAAGAGGAAATAAAATAATGAAGAGGACCAAAAGGCTCTTCAGCCAGACTTTATCAATCCTTAATCTTTGAGCCATTTGAGCCAATTTATGTGCAGCCACATTCTTGCAACGTTGAATGTGGGAGAACTGAATCTGAGACCAGTTAAGAGATCTCTTTCACCTCTCGAACAAAGTTCTGAACCTCTGTCAAATCATCCATCTAGCCATTTATAAGACAAATTGAAGTTAAAGAATCAGATTCCACCTCTAAAGGGAAGGATCGATTATCAATAGCCCACAACCCCTAACGATTACCTCAAGTTCTAGTATAAGAACATGCCATCTTGTGAAAAAATAATTTTAACCAGCCCCAATAATTCTTCCATTCCAATCACGAATTATCCAACCAAACCCACCACTAGTCTTTGTCTCATTTCAGACGCATCTGTATTAAGCTTTCACCATCCATATGGTGGCAAACACCAACTAAATATCGCTTGGGATGTATCCGATGGACTACTTGATAAGTTAGGATCCAATTGCTGAATGAATTCTTGAATTTGTATCTCAGAGTTTGCTAGAATCTTGATCCAGTTTGGAGGACTTGGTCCTAATTTTATTGATCTATATATGTAAGAAACCTTATTAAATCTTAACAATATTTTTCTCGATAAGGACTAAATTGTTACACATTTTAAAGTACACGAGTAAAATTATTATATATTAAAATCTATAGACTAAATTGTTATAAATTTGATAGCGCAAAGACTAAATTATTATATTTTTAGAGACTAAATTGTTACTTTCACAAAAGTTTAGGAAAAAATATTTTATAACCTATCATAAAAGTCATGCATCTTGTTGCATCAATGAGAAGGGCATCCTTGAATTGTTTGGCACATTGCTCAACGAGTGGTGGCTATTGAATCTTCAAAGCATTGTGGATCCACCTTTTCCACTTGGCTAGTGGATTTGTCAATAGCTGACAAGAGTCTCTATTTCTCTTACTGTTTGTCTGCTTTTTACATCTTAAAATAAATAAATAAATAAAAGTAAATCGTTTGAAGTCTACAAATATCAATAAATTTTGAGTGTGGAAGTGGGAGGGATGAAGGAAAAAAGAAAGAGAGAGAAAGCGAAGTGAGGAAAGAAAAATAGACACTTTGATTTAAGTACATGAATGTATTAAATTTTCGTTGACAATGTTCATATTTTCATCGACATTTTTACATATCTATGAGTTCGACATCGATATGAGGAGTGAATTTACATTTTCATTATATCGTAAAAAAATAAATTAAAATATAAACAAAATAGCAACAAAATGTAACTAATGTGAAAATAATATTAATAATAAACATTTTAACTTATTTAAAAAGTGTAAAATGTTTATTTATTAATTTATTTTTTTTAATTTTCTTGTTTTATATATTTTTTCAAAAATATCAATCGACATCGACATTATATCGATATTTCTATCGACATTTTTATAAAATTGAGACCTCAACATTTCCATCAACATTAACATTTTAAACGTTGAAGTACACCAATAGGAAAATTAAAATATCACTACGAAACTATAGAGGTTGCTACACTCAGGAGGTTTTTAAATTGTTTTTTTAATAATTAATATGATAACTTTTAAAACTTCTTATTAAAATATATTATTTTTCAACTTATTATATTGATATTGTAGTTTTAATTTCTTGAGGAGAGGTAGGTGAGAACTCGAACTGACGCGTCCTTTGATGCTAAAGGAGGCACGTAGTCATTGTACGAACAAGAACATTTTGTAAAATAGTTGTAGAGAGAGATGACCTGTAACATGGCAAACTTTTGCCACGTCAATTAATGAAGTTGTCTCTTCAAGAGACGAAAACCTTCCAATTGAAGAGAACCTCCTCTCGAGTTATTAAAATTACAATATTAATATAATAAAGTTTGAAAAATAATATTTTAATAAACAGTTTTAAAAACTATAATATTAATAAAAAAGAACCTCCGTTACAATCCCACAGTTTGGTGGAAAATATGTGGCGTGGATGAATTCCTATGCGGATTGAAAGCTTGATAAGATAGTGGTGTAACATTTTTGCTACCTTGACCTTGACCCTGCAATAATTTTAGAACGATGGGGAGCAAGTTGCCGTGGGGTTGGAAAATAGAGACAAAATAGGGAGAGAAAGAGCAAGGATGCGACATCCATATCAAAGTTTCAATTTTAATTTCATTACTAAAATAGTAGTATTGTATAAGATTTAATAAAGTCAATAATCTTAAATAAAGTCATTATTTGTTTTCCTTGGATAAATTTTCTATTTTGTAAAGCTTACATTGTATCATGAAATATTCTTTTTACTTCTTTTTAGAAAAATTAAATTTATAATATTTTCTTTATGTTGATGTAGCAAAATAAAATAAAATAAAATTTTCAAGTGTATTTATGGTTGAATAAAATTTATTTAATGGGTTTACTGAGAATGAAAGTACACCATATATTTCTCTCTTTGTCCTCTCTATGATTTTTTTTTTTTTTTAAGAAATATTATTCCTTTGTATCTCTCTATTTCCCAACTATCTTCTATACTTGGAGGGTTTTGGACAATGGACTATGGTTAAGTTTCTTTCTTATTAAAAAAAACAAAACAGAAAAAGAAAAATGAAGAAGAAAAAAAGAAAACTATGGTTAAGTTTCATGGATAAGGCTTTTTCTTTCTCTTTCTTCTTCTTCTAAACAGAAAAAGAAAAATGAACAAGAAAAAAAGAAAACTATGTTTTTTCCATGTATTTCTTACCATATATTATTGTGCTTACATCCTCATATATGTTTGGTGTCTATATATATCTTGAAAAAATCAAAACATATATAAGCTATATTGTTTCATCAATGTTAAGAATCTCACATCGAAAAGATGAAGAAACCTCACAATCTCTATAAGATACATGAATTACTTTTCTCATTGTCAATTCACTTTGAGATGTATGAAACCTCATGTTTATCTAACATGGTGTTAAAGCCCAAAAAGCATAAACAAGTATTCGATCCAAAAATTGAGATCTGACTCAAGAATGATGAATCTAAAAAGCACCATGTTGAGGAATCTTATATCGAAAATATGAAGAGACCTTACAATCTTTATAAGATACATGAATTATTTCTCTCATTGTCAATTAGTTTTTGATCATCCTGATTCTATTATTTTCGAAACATATATTTTAATACTTATTGCACTTTTAGTTTTTGTCTATTTTAGTCCTTATACGTTTGAAACATTTGTTTTGATTTGCAGGTACTTTTAAAAAGTGATTGTTTTAGTTATTCGTTTTTTTTTATTTCATTTTTTTTTCCGATCAGAATTTTAGCACAAAACTACCCTCAATAAATTTCTTAAAATGCACCCATAACATTATAATAAAGGGATTCTGTTGGGCATAGAGTTTGTGATAAAAGTTTGTAAATATTGACAAAAATAAACACTAAAAGTACAAGGACGGAACTAGTATTTAAAGTATATTATTGCTTATTTCAATTATATAAAATTTTATATACCAACCAAGGTTCGATTATTAGTTTCATCTATGAAATAGTAGCGGACAGAATTTAGTTGAAGGAAATAAAATTCTTCATAACATCTTGATATTAATATTAATTAAATATGTTTATAATGGGCTAAATTAAGTATAACTCAACTGTAATTGACATGTATTCATTTGCTTGAAGTCGAAAGTTTAAATCTCTATGCTCCTCATTTGTTGTATACTAATATATATATATATATATATATATATATATATATATATATATATATATATATATATATTAAAAGGTCAGAGTTTTTTAAAAGCAATTTTAGACTAAAATACCCTTCTAATTCTAATTTGTTTCCATCTTCATAATACAATTCTCAAATTTTCTATTTCAGGTATCTCAATTTTTTTTTATATTTTGATTTCGTTAATTTGTTTGCATCTCTGTAATACACTTCTAAATACAATTTGTTTGAATATTCATAATACACATTTTCTCCAATTTCTTAACTTAGTTGAAAACCTTTGATATTTCATTCTTATAAAAAATGTATGATTGCGCTTTTAATTTACCATGTTTAAAATTTACTTCTAACTTATACCTTTAGTTTTATAGAAAAATTTACAACAAAAAAAAGCCCTTCAATGTTTAAGTTAAATAAAAATTTGTCTCTTAATATATAATTTGTCTCTTAATATATTTTTTTTAAAGTTATCTGTTAATATATATTTATTCTTTTTTATTATACTTATAAGTACACAATAACTACAAAGTAATTGCACGATTTTATGTAGAATAACTATACGGAAAAAAAAATTTGTTTGTAATTCATATGGATTTTCACTCAAATTTGTTGTTCCACATGCAATTATTTTTTGTTCATATGAGTTTTTCAGTTTTTAGTAATAACTATTGGCGTTGCATCCAATTATTTTTTTCCTATGAGATTTTACTTTACAGTTGTAGGATCGGTATGGCAACCCTAGAGGGGGGTGAATAGAGTTTTTCTAAACTTTATAAAACTTTTTCTTAATTGGGGCCCAATTAAACAAATTAACACACTTTTTACAAACAAGTAATTTAAACAAGAAATTAACACATGAAATAAATTTAAATACCCTATTTAATTCTAAAAACAAGATTGGTAAATCATATAGACAATTTAAAAACTACCAATCTAAACAAACATAAAAAGAGCAATACATATCAAGAAAAAATTATTGCATTTAATTTCATACAATAAAATATAATAACAAATTAATTGCAAAAAGAAATTAAGATAGGGATAGAGAAATTGACACCGAGAATTTTATAGTGGTTCGGCACAACCTGGCCTACTCTACTCCCCAAACTCCTCTTGGGTATTTCACTAGAACAACAAACGAACGACCCTTTCCACGGCTCAGAGTCCAACAGTTACACGTTCTTTTTGCGGGAGCAAGAACAAACTCTATCCTTTCCACGGTTCAGGATCAAACCGTTACAATCTCTTTTTCGGTATCAAGAGAAACCCTTACAATGAATTAGAAGTTGAAGAACAAGATGGAGAAACTCTATCAAAGAGTGGATACACAAATTTAAGCTCACACACCTTGTAAGAAAGAATTCTTACAAATTAAAGCCCTCAGATGGCTATGAGAATAAAAAATAGAAGCTCAAAAATTACAAAAAAAATGTTGGAAATGCTCTCCAAGAGGTAGAATTTTTCAGAATTTTTTTCACATTTTTTTCAATTTTTTTCGAAGTTTAAATAGAAGAGATGAGCCAAAACTAGCCGTTGGCTGCCACATGCAGCTTCTGATTGGCTAAAAAAAAGAAATTCAAAATTAATCACATATTATAATAATATAATAATATTATTATAATATAATAGTATTAAACTAATGATAAAATCAAATTTTGACCGTTGGACCATTTTTTTTAATATTAAATTAATTTTCTTTTCTTTTTTAAACTCAAATATGCCACGTGTCATATTTCTATTGGTCCACATCATCATTCATGTCATCTGCCACGTAAACAAATATGACCATTGAAGTGACATGTCATCGGCCACGTCAGCGTCGCATCACTGACACGTCATCAATGTTGACCGTTGACCTTCCACGTCATCTGCCACGTGTCATGCCATGTAAGATTTTCTCTTCAATTTTATTTTTTTCATAACTTATTCGTTTGAGCTTCGATTTGAACGATTCAAGATGCGTTGGAATCGTCTTTTCGAGATTTATGCTATGAACACTTTCACTAAAATTGTTAATAAATAAAATCAGATTTGTTATCATCAAAACATTAATTAATTAATTTGAGATGAATGACCAAAAAGCCAACAATAGTAATAATTATTTTTTCAATTTTAAAAGTATCTCCATCAGGGGCATCTCCAAATTTTCATCAGGAATTTACAAAAAAAAATCCTTCAATGTTTAATTTAAATAAAAATTTCTCTCTTAATATCTTTTTTTTAAGTTATCTCTTAATATCTTTTGTTTAACATGTATTTTTGTATTATTTAGCATAATTATTATTACATTTGTTATGATATGTCACATATATAGATTCTTTTCAATTAAATAAAAAGTAGTCGTTATAAAATTGCATTAATTAATATTGCATCAATTAAACAAAATATATTATTACAAAACTATATATTTTATTATATATAATAATAATTAAAATTTAAAAAAATTATATTATATTACAATTATGTTATATGTTATATTATATGAAAAATTATATTATAATACAAAATATATAATATAATATCAATATTATATTATATTAAAATTAGCAAAATTACAAATATAAAATCATAATAGAATAGAAAAAGTAAAACTAATATATGAATGTATAAAACTAATTTTAATTAGATAAATTCAATGTAAATTATGTTTCTCTTTTTTATAGTACTTTTTATCTTTCAAGATATTTTTCTCTTTTATAGTACCTTTTGTCTTTCAATATGTTTTTTTTGTATGTTATAAAATTTCAATTACTATAATTTTCCAATAAATTTGTGTTGACATTCTCAATTTTGAGATTCTTAATAACATTACAACAATTTATACCAAAAAACAAATTTAACAGATAAAATTTAATGCAACTTTGGCTAAAAACTAATGCTTAATTTATAAAATAACAAAGATCCATAATAAGTCTTATATGACCTTTTTTAGAAGTTTTGTGTGGCTTATTTTATTTCCATTTTAATTTTAATTCAAATTAAGAACAATTTGATTGAAAAAGTTTATAGACAAAGTTCAAATATTTTAGGTTTGTATGAATTTTCTTACTTCAATTAATTATAATTGTATTACATGCATTTCGATTCAATTCAAACTTATATTAATGATTGAATTGATTTAGTTCACATTTTTTTGCATTAAAAAATAAAAAAATGTTTTAATTTATTATTATTAAAAAACTATTATTTTAATATTTGTTTTCAAGATAATATTTCAATAACTTATTTTAAAAGAGTGAAAGTCTTCAAATTTTTATCATCTTGAGTCTTAATCATTATCGAATTTTTTAAGAGTAACATTTCAATAACTTATTTAGAAATAAAAATTAAAATAACTTAATAAATTATATTCTATTAAGATTATGTTATATTATATGAAAAATTATATTATAATATATAATATATAATATAAATATTATATTATATTAAAATTAGTCAAATTATAAAATATATTCATTTTACTTCATAATATTTAGATTACACGTGCAATGCACGTGGTAAAAAACTAGTATATATATGCTTCATAATTTTGCAAAAAGTTATTTGTCATTTTTATTTGATATATTTGATATTTTGCGGAACTTACATTATATTATGAAATATAATAATAATAATAATAATAATAATATCATGTGGGAACTGTGAAATTTAATTAAATTTATTTGAGATGTAAACATGATTTTCAATAAATATTTTTCTTTAGTCCTCACGCTTCAAAAAACGCAGCAATTTTATTTATTAAAAAATGATTTAAAATAGGTTTTTTTTTTCTTTGTTAACCGTATTAATGAAAAGTTGGCCAAATATTTGTTTAACAAATTAATTTTATAATAACGTTTTTAATACAAAAAATTAATTAAAAACCAAATCCATTAATTTACAAATGTCTATATTTTGAATTTTACAACGTGAGGAGATAAAGATTCAAATCTCTGACTTTTTGGTCAAAAATATATATAAAGATATATATATAATTGAGTCTGAGAACATGTGAGATTCAAATCTCTAACATTTTGGTAGAGCATATGTCTTAATTAGTTGAGTTGTGTGTGCTAATTGAATAAGACACCAATTTCCATCTTAAACATTGATGATTCGATCTCTTACCCTCACAATTGTTGAACTAAAACAATTACTAGTTGAGCTATGCACATGTTTTTTTTTTGTTTCTTTTTAAAATTTTTTTTTTACACCATAGAGCTATGCTCATTGGCCATTAATTTGCAAATATTAATGATTAAAATTAGTGGCAGATCCAAAAGTTTATGTCGAGGGCACAAATTCATATTAAGTTAAATTACAAGTTCAATAGTTAAACTTTTAAATTTGTATATATATATGATCCTTGAACTTAAAAAAATATCTAACAGATCCTTGAATTTTCAATTTTATATCTAATAGATCCCTAAAGTTTCAAGTTTATATCTAATGGATCTCTGACATATTCAAAATTTTAAAAAACTAAAGGTTCTATCATACATAAATTTTAATTTTGTGTCTAATAAGTCTTAAACTTATTTGATACGTTTTTAATGTATTTATTAGTTACAAAATTGAAAGTTTAAGGTTCAATTAGCTACAAAATTAAATTTTATGTCAATATAGAACAATAACTTACAATTTTTTTTGAAATCTAGGACCTATTAGATACAAAATTGAAAGTTTGTGAATCTGTTAGACATTTTGAAAATTCAAAATGACTTATTAAACACAAAAATAAAAACTTTAAGACCTATTAGACACAAATTTTAAAATTAAGGGACTAAACATATAATTTTAAATATATTGATATATAATATTTGGATTTTTTTTTTTTTTGAGTTCAACAACATTTGGGGATAAGAAGATTCACAAATCTGACCTCTTGGTCAAGAGTACATGTCAATTACTACTTAGCTATGCTCACTTTGGTATATATAATATTTAAATGATGAAATATTAATTACAAAAATATAATAAACCATACTATAGAATTATCCACCTAAATATATAAGCAAAAAATTGAAACTTG
The DNA here is from genome assembly GCA_033996785.1 of Trichosanthes truncata. Taxonomy (NCBI): domain Eukaryota; kingdom Viridiplantae; phylum Streptophyta; class Magnoliopsida; order Cucurbitales; family Cucurbitaceae; genus Trichosanthes; species Trichosanthes truncata. The sequence continues at coordinate 58,056,558 of JAWPNB010000003.1, forward strand.
AAATATTTAAGATATTTTAAAATAGAATTAATTTTTTTTATACATCTAATTTTTCTAAAATATTTACTATTATAGATATATACATTACAAATTAAAAAAGCATAGCGTTTTTTTGGGATATGTATATATACAAAATCAAAAAATGAAGTTTAAAAAGCAGAAAGAAATGCGCAGCAGGGATTTTGATCACAGGACCCTCCCTCAACGAGAAAGAGTAGATTAGTGCCCCCTCTCAGCCAACAACATACCAAGGGAGTTTTGTTTTTCTTTTAAGTGAAACTACCAATAAATATATATAAAACTGTAATGTCAGGAGGACCACGTCTCTCCTAGTCCCAATGGATCCGTCCCTAATTAAAATAAATGTTTAATTAGTTTGCTTAAAGTGAAAGTGCCGCCAAAGTGAGCATACATTCGATCAAGAGGTTAGAAGTTTGAACCTCTTCATCCACAAATGTATAAAAAAAAAAAAAAAAAAGGTCGAAGTGCCTGTATTTCTCTTTCTTCGCATTTTCTCTGTATCTCTGTTTTCCGTCTTCCTTTCCACATTGCAAGTTCATTACTGCGTAGACTTTGAACGATTGACTTGACTACATATTGCTTTAGTTTCTTTCATAAACTCATTTATGATACAAGTGTTGTATTATTTTTTCTACCATGACCTTGACTTTGCGACATTTTTAGAATCTAGTTTGTAGTGGATTTTACACTTTATTAAATAAAATAATTTCTTTAAATTTAAATTTCCGTAAATTAATGGTAGAACTCAAATAAAATTTAATTTTAAACTGCCTTAATTAATTTTGAAAATGAATTATATATCTAAATCATACAAAAATATTTATGAGGAGAACCCATCTAATAATGGTAGAATATAAATATTTTTAAATTAAAAAATACATATTTCTATCATTTTATTTAAAAATATATAGTAAAAACTTGTTATTACTAGTATTTATTGATAAGGACAACGAACCTCCACATATCTCTTTTGATTTTATCCAAAAGGCCTCATACCAATGAAAATAATTGTCCTTACATATATACCCATGATCACTCTCTTCCCTAGCCAATGTGGGACATTTGTTTGCACTCTTAACAATCCTCCCTTCGAACAAAGTACCACAATTGAGCGTCCCCTCGAACAAATCCGTCTACTTCGCAACGGATCACGCACATTGTGGGACATATTTCTTTGGCGTCGATCACCTATCGCACCATCCACTTCCTCCCCCTCGAACAAAGAACTACTCCTCTATCATGGCAGCTTCTTGTTTTGTTATGTGCACTCCTGGCACAACTGGGGCACTCCCGGCCCTTACTTCTTCCAGCCTGATGCTCCATCTTTAGCGAATGTTGGTCTTCACAACTCTGTGGAGCCATCCGCTTAGGCATTAGCGGAATGACTCAAGGGACACACTGGCTCCACCAACTTGGAGCACTCTCACGGGACAAGCAACCCATTCTCGCGGGCTCTTTTCCTGTCAACTGAACTGGCGCTTCACTCCGCCCAAATCGTCCACCCATATGGACTTTCTCTCCGCCCATCTTGGCACTTGACCGACAATGACACACAAACCGACTCTCTGCTTGCAGCCATTCACATCATCCCTCTGCTGGAAATGGCTCTTTGGAAGGCACCCTACCTGGTACACCTTCTAATTCTCTCTCTTTCGCACAACGAAACCCCAAGCTTTAGGCAAACAGACTTGGGTCTTGCTCTCTGACGGGTAAGACTCTCTCATAGAGCATTGCTTCAACCCACAACTGTCTCTGATACTGACAACACAACTGCCATGCCGTTCTCGCGACACTCTTGACAAACTTGTGAAGTCTTCAATTCGAACTCGGGTTCTTTTCTCTCAGCCACATCATTTTGCTGCGATGTCCCTAGAATAGTCTTTACCATCACAATCCCATTGACTGCACAATATCTTTTGAACTCCCCATCAACATATTCACCGCCGTTGTCTGACCTCAAGCTTTTAACTTTTAGACCTGTCTCATTCTCAACCATAGCCTTTCAAGTTTTGAAAACAGAAAATACATCACATTTATGTTTGAGAAAATAAGTCCATACCTTCCTGCTTGAGTCATCTATGAAGGTCACATAGTATCTGGAACCACCGAGAGAAGATACTTCTGAAGGCCCCCACACATCAGTGTGAACTAACTCTAACTTCGTAGGTTTTAGCTTTGCTCCTGTCTTTGAGAAACTGACACGCTTCTGTTTCCCAAATACACAGCCCTCACACAACTTGTGTTCAACTGCCTTTAGTCCCTGTAACTTCCCTGCAGAGTGAAGAATTTTCATACCTTTTTCACTCATATGTCCTAACCTGTTGTGCCACAAATCAGTCTGACTCGAATAATCGACAACAGCCACCATGTCTTTGTACGTGACGTACCTTGCGAATTTTCCAACCTTTCCATGATTTCCTGCCACATAATTTTCAAGAATGTCACGTTGTCCTGTAGTATGGAATGACGCACCTGAATCTATCATGAGCACTTTCCACTGCCAGAACCAAAGCATCATCGGGTTCATTCCCCTCAATTCGCTGAACCAGAAGTAGAAACAATACGTGAGTCCTTTTTGCGAAATCTCTAACTTGTGAAAACTCCACATATCTCCACAATGGTATGATATTGTCCACTTTGGGCATAAATCCTCATGGTTTTGCTTTTGGTTTTATCCAATAGGCCTCATACCAATGAAGATAATTGTTCTTACATATATACCCATGATCACTCCCTTCCCTAGCCAATGTGAGACATTTGTTTGCACTCCTAACATTTATCTCATGAGTTCAAGTCGAGATATTTGAGTCATCTAGTTCTCACGAAGAATTACTATTATGCTATCTAGGTAGTGGGATCCAAGGGGTTTTTTAGAGAAATAAAGGTCTTTTTTAAACATATTACAAAAAACGAGTATAAAAGCAAACGTTTTACAAAAAACATGGATTTTTTTTGTCTTTATTGGAATGCGTCTCTTGAAGAGACGCATTCAGTAAAAAATGCGTCAGTACAACATACGTGTTCTCTTCCCATTGACTGCCTTTGACCCTCCTTCCTTCTGTTTCAATTTGAACGAAAATAAGATTTTTTTAGATTAAAAATAATTATTTAATAAACAATCAAATCTACCAAATCATTATTTAACAAACCATAAAATCTCACCAATAATTTATTTATCTATTTTCTTTAAAATAAATATTTAACAATCCAATCATTCAACAATTATTTTTTATCATTATTTTTCACTAATCATTTTCTTAATTATTTCTCAAAAAAAAATTATAATTTGCCAAAATACACTTTTCAATCATTTTTTTATTATGTTTTTTAAAAAATATTTATTTTTTCTTCTCTTTTTTTTTTTTTTAATTTTGGTTATTATTTTTTGAAATACATTAACCAAACGTTTTATTTTTTTTAAATAAGAAGCCTTTCTTTTAAATGTAAGTGATATAAATTAATTAATAAATTAAAAAAATTATAACTAAAAAGACAAATAATTTATAAGTAAATAGTTCCATTTTCTAAAAGTAGAAATTTGGAAGAAAAAAAAAATCTATCCTATCCGACTAAAAGTACAATTATTATTATTATTATTATAAATATAAACAATGCTATATACACTTGTTATTTAAAACAAAAATTAAAGACAGAATGATTTCCCCCTTGCGTGCAGTAGTGGTTTGGTAACATCAATGCACCAGAGTAGTGAGAGGACCAAGTCAAGAGGTTGGAATGCGTGCAGGCTTTGGAATGCGTCTCTGCTAATGACACATTCTGCAATCTGACCGAATTGTTGACCGAAAATGTATGGAATGCGTCTCTTTTACATACGCATTCCAATAAATACAAAAAAACTACCCTATTTTTGTAAAATGTTTCGGTCTTACCCCGTTTCCTGTAATATGTTTACAAAACAACCCTATTTCTCTAAAAAATCCGGATCCAAGCTAAGATAATGGAATCATCTCAACAAATTTTTCTACCACCAGCCAGGCATTTAATATGATTACTTCCACTCAAAATTTGGACCTCAAAGATACCATTGCCTACAAATTGCATTAAGCTTATCCTTGCAAGTAAAGTAATAGACGATAAAGGTTTTCTTTTTTTTATCATACAAATTCGGATGGGGCACAATCGCAGCAATATCAAGAGGATTCTGTGTATATTTTTATATAATATCTTTCTGATGTCTATGATATCAACTTTGGCAAAATATACACCAACCTCTGAAAATGAATCGGATCGCTTGGCTCTACTTGACTTGAAAAGTAGAGTATTCAACGACCCACTTGGAATCATGAACTCTTGGAACGATTCCATGCATTTTTGTGATTGGGTTGGTGTTACTTGCAATACCACCACCGGGAGAGTCAAGGTTTTGAACTTGGAAGCTCGGAATCTAACAGGTCCGATATCGTCTTCTTTGGGAAATCTTACTTATTTTACTGAAATCAGATTGGGAGACAACAACTTCCATGGCCAAATTCCCCAAGAGTTTGGTCGACTACTACGATTGCGCCATCTCAATTTGTCTTTCAATAACTTAAGTAATGAGATTCCAGTGAATATAAGTCATTGCACTGACCTTCTTGTTTTGACACTTGGTGCTAATAGGCTTGAAGGTCAAATTCCACACCAATTCTTCACGTTAACCAAATTGGAACGACTCGGGTTTGGTGTTAACAATTTGACTGGAACTATCCCACCTTGGATAGGTAATTTTTCGTCGATGCTTCGTATGTCATTCGCAAAGAACAACTTTCAAGGAAACATTCCCAATGGAGTAGGACGTCTACATAGATTGGAACTCTTCACAGTTTATGGAAACTATTTGACAGGTTCAGTGCCGCCTTCAATCTATAATATAACTTCTTTGAATTATTTTTCTCATACTCAAAACCGACTGCAAGTATTAGTACCACCAAATAATGGATTTTCTCTTCCCAATCTTCAGTTCTTTTATGGTGCTATCAATAATTTCAAAGAGCCTATTCCCACGTTTTTTGCAAATGCCTCTAGTCTTCAAGAAATAGATCTTTCTGAGAATAATTTCACTGGAAAATTACCCGAGGACTTGGGGAGGTTAAAAGACTTGGCGATACTCAATTTTGATGACAACAGACTTGGAAGTGGGAAAGTTGGTGACTTAAGTTTTATCAGTTTCTTGGCTAATTGTACTAGTCTAAGCAAACTGGGTCTTGCTGGGAATCATTTTGGAGGAGTATTGCTACCATCTATTAGCAACCTTTCAAACCAACTGACAAGCATAACCTTAGGTGGGAATATGTTAAGTGGAGGCATTCCAATAGGAATTGAAAACTTGATTAACTTGCAGATTTTCACTGTGGAATATAACTATTTGAATGGTTGTGTCCCTCTCAATATTGGTAAGCTTCTAAACTTGGAGAGATTATATTTGCATAGTAACAAACTAACTGGGCCAATTCCATCATCAATTGGTAACTTATCTTCGATCTTCGAGCTTCGCATGAATGATAACGAACTTGATGGAAGTATACCATCGAGCTTAGGACAATGCAAAGGCCTTCAAGCTCTTGACCTATCTAATAACAGGCTAAGTGGCACCATACCCAAGGAAGTTCTTAGTCTCCCTTCCCTTTCACTCTTTTTGGCCTTTGCTCATAACTCACTTACTGGTCCATTACCAGCTGAAGTAGGTGAGTTAGTTAGTTTATCTGAGTTGGATGTATCAGACAATATGTTATCAGGTATTATTCCTAATAACCTTGGTAAATGTATTGGCCTGATTCATTTGTATTTGAATGATAACCTATTTGAAGGAACAATTCCTCAATCTTTAGAAGCTTTGAAAGGTCTAGAAGCACTTGATCTTTCAAGCAACAACTTGTCTGGGCCAATTCCCAAGTTTCTTGATGAGTTTCTCTCACTCAAGTATCTCAATCTATCCTATAATAATCTATGTGGTGGTTTGCAAGAATTAAATTTACCTCCATGCATGCATAACCGAACACATTCATCCAATAAGTTTCTAACAACAAAAGTATTAGCCTCTACAGTATCTACGGTCACATTTACAATTATTATTTTGATCATCCTTTTTGTGTGTTTTATGCTTAAGAAATCGAGGAAAAATGCTTCAACTTCATCTTCCAACTCCAAGGATTTTCTATCGCAAGTTTCTTACATAGAACTCAGTAGATCAACTAACGGGTTCTCTAGGGACAATTTGATTGGTTCAGGTAGTTTTGGTTCTGTGTATAAAGGTTTTCTTTCAAATGATGGATCAGTTGTTGCCATCAAAGTTGTAAACCTCCAACAAGAAGGTGCTTCCAAAAGTTTTGTTAGTGAATGCAAAGCTCTCTCAAACATACGACATCGAAATCTACTCAAGATCATAACTTCTTGCTCAAGTATCGATGGACAAGGCAATGAATTTAAAGCTCTAGTCTTCGATTTCATGTCCAATGGAAACTTGGACCATTGGCTTCACCCTGCAAATCAAGATGTCAATCAAAGAAGGTTGAGTTTTATCCAAAGATTGAATATTGCCATTGATATTGCTTGTGGATTAGATTATCTCCATAATCATTGTGAAACACCCATTGTTCATTGTGATCTAAAGCCTAGCAATGTATTGCTCGACGATAATATGGTAGCTCATGTAGGGGACTTTGGTTTAGCTAGATTCATATTGGAATGTTCAAATGATCAATCATCTTTCAGTCAAACTATGTCACTTGCGCTTAAGGGATCTATCGGATACATCCCTCCAGGTATTTTTCTTCCATCCAAACTCTATCATCTTTCATTAACAACCTTTAGATCTTGATTTTCTATTCGAATAATGATGGATGGGCAATTGCAGAGTATGCCACTGGTGGTAGAATTTCTACTGAAGGAGATATTTTTAGCTACGGAATAATACTATTGGAGATGATCATTGGAAAAAGACCCACCGACAACACGTTTCACAGTGGTGTAGATATTCATATGTTCACTTCAATGACATTGTCTCATGGAGCTTTGGGCATAATTGATCCTTATTTGCTATATGAAGAAACACGTTGTCAAGAAGAAGAGAATGAAGGCATAATACAAGAAATAGCAATAATGGGTGAAGAAGATCATCGTAGAGAAATTGTGCCAAGGTGGATGGAAGAATTTCTAGTTTCAATAATGAGAATTGGCTTATTATGCTCTTCAACTGCACCCATAGACAGAACGTCGATGAACGTCGTTGTTAATGAATTGCAGGCAATTAGAAGCTCCTATCTCAAGTTTAAGAAGGCGCGCACAAGGTTCAATAGATATTTGTTCCCCCAAGCTTGAGAAATGATTGTATTTGGCCGCAATGGGTTCTGTGTTGGAAAATCCAATTTTCTTCCTTTTCTTTTTCTCAGCTGTTTTCTTCCTTGTAAAGCACTGTTCAACCATGTAAGATGATTTCCCACTGATAGAACAAAAAAATGTTCGTTCAAAAGGATTTTCAATCTTTTTCTTCTTCTCTAGTGGAAATTTGATCGAAAAATATTCATGGAATGAAAAAATTCAAGAAGAATAAAATTAATCTTCACCCACTTGGACAAAGCTTCATTCCTGTGAATTTCTTGGAGACTTTTCCAAAATTGTTTTCATCGTCGTCTCAAGAATTTGATTCCCTCTCTCTTCCACCTCTGTTTTCATCACGCGCTAAATCTGACTCTTTTTAGTGGAACTTGCCAACTAATTTTGCAAATTAAAAATTAAATAACATTGCTCTAATGAAAAAAGAGAAATGAAAACACGGTCGTCATTCTGATGTGTCCAAAAAACTTATAGGGGCTGTTTGGGGCACTGAGTGGGTTATAATAATATGGGTTATAATAGTCTGTGAAATAATATAATATTATTTAAAATGCAGAATTGTTTAGTCTGAGGTTATAATAATCTGTGTTTGGGGTGCAGAGTATTTTACGGGTTATTATAACACATGTTATTATAACCTTTGCCCCAAAAAGCCCCATAGTGATTTCTGGTTGGAACGACGAGACGTAGCAAAGTGGATGGAAGCAGGGGAATGAGAAAACAGAGTCAACCAGCAAAAAAAGGATCGAGAAAATGGAGAGAGAAAGTAAAGAGTAGGTTAAATTATAAAAAAATACTCTTGAACAATAGGGTTGGTTTCAATTATACCCCAAACTTTGAAAATTTTCATTTTAACTCGGACTTTGATATTTGTTTCAAAAATACCCTTTAAGACTTTTTTTTATTAAATTCATGGTCGGAAAATGATGTTTTTGCATTTGTATTGTTGCTTATGTGAACATATTTGAACATATACGTTGAAAAAAAATCAAAACATATGAAAATACGTCATTTTTTCGTCTATAAATTTAACGGAAAAAACATTCAAGGGTTGTTTTGAAATAAATTTTAAAGTTCAAGGGTTAAAATGAAACTTTTCAAAGTTTAGGGGTATAATTGAAACAAACTCTATAGTTCAGGGGCATTTTTGACAATTTAACCTAAAAGTAAAAGAAAACCTCTTTTTATGTGAATCACAGTTGGAAAGGGTTAATTTTACAATCACTATAGTTCACGAATTGTTTGTACAAATTCACCCAAAAGGAGTTTTTTTTTCCCCTCTTTTAAAATATAGCATTACAACGGTGGTAGAGTGAACATTAAAAATTAGTTATTTAACAATTAAATTTATACTCAATGTTATATTTTTCAAGACCTTAACCTAATATACTTGTTCTTTATTAAGCAATTTAGAGGCATTTTTTTTAGTATTTTGAGCAATAATAAAGTGCTGGACAAAATTAAAGAATATAGAAAATAGAGTTTTAGAGAGAGTAAGCACAATGATTTACAGTAGTTTGGTCTGTAGACCTACTTCAATTACAAATGGTCTTAAAGGTCTTTGTTAGTCTGTTTTTTTAGGTCTTTGCTAGTCTGTCTTATTAGAGAATCAAAAAAAATATATACAACATATACAAATGATTGAAATAAGAACAGTAGATCTAGAGAGATTAATTCAAGAAAGCTTTAAGAAATTAGAGAGAAATCGCAAGCGATAAAGAAAGAGCAATACAACTTTTGTAGAACCAAGGATTTGGCTCCAAGAAGATGAAAAATTGTGTTTTACCCAATATTTAAAATGTCGATGTCGACGGAAATGTTGAAGTTTCAATTTTATGAAAATGTCGATGAATATTTTTAAAAAAATATTAAAAACAAAAAGTTCAAAAAAAAAATTGATTAATAAATAAACTTTTTAAACTTTTTAAATGAGTTAAATTACTTGTTATAATATTATATTCTACATTTTCTTGCTATTTTTTTAATATTTCATCAATTTTATATTGTACAGTGGAAATATCAATTCTCCCTTATGTCGATGTCGAATCCATGGACATGTGAAAATGTAGATAAAAATGTTGACAAGTCGACGGAAATTTAATACCATGGTTTTAACCAAACCTAATTTCGATCTCTCACTCAAGTCTCCTAACCAGCAGTCAAGACACAAGCCGACGATTGGATCTCCCTTTCACTTGTGTAACTTCGCCGGCGGAAACACAAAGAACGCCAACAATCTATAGATTTCAATTCCTCTGTTTGTGGATTTCGAAAAATACGGTTGAATGACCTCTTTTTTTGCTCTCTTTTTGCTTTCTTTACAACAATGAAAAAACCTAATCTCCCTTAAATGAATGTATGATGCTCAACCATCCATACCCATGGCCATAAATCCCTTTTATATATAAAAGACCCATGGGTAAATGGCGAGGTAAATGGTAACTCAAGGTAATTTCAAGAACAAAGCAAATTGGACTCTCCCATGATTGGGCCCAATTTTAATTTGAGTTAGGGGCAACAAGAAGGATAACTAAATCTAAATAGCTAAACAAATAGCTAAGGCCCCGTTTGATATCCATTTAGTTTTTAGTTTTTGGTTTTTGAAAATTAAGTTTGTTTTCTCTCAATTTCTCTACAATGGTTTTCATCTTCCTTAAGGAAGCATTTGAATTCTTAGCTAAATTCTAAAAACAAAAACAAGTTATTGAAAACTACTTTTTTTAGTTTTCAAAACATGGCTTGGTTTTTGAAAACATAGTTAAAAGGTAGATAACAAAACAATTAAATCCAAGGGTGGGAGTAGTATTTATAGGCTTAATTTTCAAAAACCAAATGGTTATCAAACGTGGCCTAAACCTACTATTTTTTGTAAAAGTGGCTAAACGCATTTTTCAACTGTTTTAAACTCCTAAAAGAAAGGCTACAAAACAGGAGTGCATCAAGGAATAAAAAGTTGTTAGTTTAATTCAAAAAAAAAAATCTATGTGATTAATAAAAATACATAATTTGTGATTCCAATTCAAAACTGTTGGTGGTGTGGATGCTTGTGAAAACAACTAAAAAACGAATAAAACACTTATGGAAACCCTTTTTGGGATCAATATTGGTAAACAAACCGATAATACCATAAAACGTGGTATATAATAGTAAATACATATATATATAATAGACACTTCTTCAGATTAGACATGATAGACACTTCTCTTAAAGTATGAGTCCCTGACAATGAATGTGGTATATAATAGTAAATACATGTTGTATATAATAAACACTTCTTCAAAGACCTATTAGACACTTTTAAAGTATGAGTTACTTACAATGAATGTGGTATATAATAGTAAATACATGTTGTAAATGCAGTATATACACATATATATAAGTATGTAAAGTATTAGATGTTGACTTTACCGAAGTAAATACCTGAGTTTTTTTCAATCAATTTGGTTGCAAAACATAATTTATGCAAAATAAAAATCTCATTTCTCTGTTGTGCACTACCATTTCCATCAAGAGTAATTTGAAGCCCATTCTTCAATTTTTCAGAAAATCCTCCTGTAAGTGATGCATCTTTTCGACAATTGCCTAAATTATGTCCCTTGCTATGTGTTGCCTCCAAAACATTATTGAATTATACTCAATAAATCTCAATAATGGCTATATGCAAGTGAACACAACGACAGCAAGTGATAAGTAAATTATCGATTCCTTAGGGATTAGTACAAAAATCTTTTCTTCTCAAGTTAATTTCCAGTGAACTCAAATAGTAGCAAGTAACAAATCTTTGGGTGTTAACTACTAAAAACATATAACAGTACGAGAACACTAAACTTGCTAACACAAAGAAAATGTTGAATAGGAAATGCACAAACACAATGCTTCAATGATAACAGGTTAATCAAAATGGTAAAAACGGGTTTGAATTAAGAATGGAATTTATCTTTCTAAGAAGAATGCTTGAACAAGAACTCTGCTCCCTCAAACCGCTCAACATAAAACAAAATCCTTCCAGATTTCACAAATACAGTGGTTTAACTCCTATTAACCCACATTAATTAAACAAGCTAATTTTATGCATTAGGCAGGTTACTCTCCCAAGTACACCCACTTAGCTAGCTACTATCCCAATTGAGAGGCTAATGTGGTTGTATGCAATCGGTTCCCTATATTTCTCCCAAAATACAAAAGAACGGTGCTAGTGTGTGTTGATCAAGCATACATCAAGCAATTAACACTAAAAACTCATACAGCCAAAATGAGAAGAGCCAAGACCCCTTCTTAGATTGATAAACGCATCCTTAATCCTCAACCAATGGTGATTTAGCTCATATTACAACCGAAAAATAAAAATGAAGTTCTAGCGAATGCCATTACAGAAGATCGAAATAAAGCTAAAAAGGAGAAGTAAGAAATGTTGCCCAATGGAGTTGCTACAGTAGCTTTTCCGGCGAGCTTCCAATCCCCAACTTCTTTGCACTTTTTCCGCCTCCTCTCTTGAGTTGTGATCACCAAAAAATGGCTTCACTCTTTTAATTGTCCTTTCTCCAAAATTCAGGGCTGACTAGGCAGTGATAGAAAATCGGGAGCTTTTTTATTGGCTGGGACCATCTAAGCTGTCAGAATTTTTCCAACTCAATTAAAATTTTGTTTCTCACGTGTCAGTTTGCGAAATCTTTGCTAAAGTAATGCTCCATCATCATCTCTGCTCTCTTTAGGCAAAACTCAACACTTCACAATGTTCTAGCAATATTTCATCTTTAATGAATTCGGCTGTTAACCTGCATTCACAAGTTTTGCCCTAAATGCTCTAAAATGGTCACTAAATTCAATTTAATGCAAGCTAAGTAACTTAATTCATCAACCACCATTCTAGTATCTTTCCGGACATAAATCACCCTTATAACTCAGAATGTTGAAACTTTAAACTATAAAACCGTTAATAATAACTCTCATTTGATGAGTAATCACTATGTCACAAAGGGAGATTTTATTAGCATTAGAAAAACAATGAATGACTGATCGGTCACTACTAAACTACAATTGATAAAATATTTTGGAGTCTGATTTTGCAATGTGCAATACTAGAAAAACAACATGCTGAAAAAGCCAAGTCCAAAAAAAGGTACCCTATCTAGATTGCATGTATAATCCCAAATTCCTCCACACTTCAAAAGTACCCTTTCTAGTCTGTTAGGAAGCCATTCTTTGGAGAATTGAGAGAACAAAGAGATAGGTCAACAAATGTTTATTGTAGACGATTTTATTATTGAAAAAAAAATCCAACAAATAAAGAAGATTTATATATAGGATTTAGATGAATAGTTTAAAATGGAGATAGTGTGAGTGAGAGTGAGAAATCAGTGGAGATTTAAAAAATGCATAAATGTAGGGGGATTTAAATGTGAAATACAATGAGGGGAAGTAAGAGAATACTGAGGGTTTTTTTTTACGAAATCTTGCGGTTGGGATGGGTTGACTGTAGATAATACTATACACAAGGGGTAGGATGGGTAGATTTTTTTATTCACTCACTTCCTTAAAATTACGGTAGTCATAAACTCAAATATGAAACATTTTTAGCCTTTTTTCATTATAGCTATTTATTTGTAAACATTAGTTACAATTTCCCTTTGAGTTATTTGGAAGCAAGTAAATGGTCCAACATTTAGTTTAGCATTAACATCTAATTAAGCCCAATCAACAAATTGAACTTAATTAAAAATATAGCTAAATTAAATATGATAAATTGAAACCAATATTATAACAATCTCCACCTTGATTTCAATTTATCAAGAGACCAAAAAACAATGGAGCTTGCTTCCAAAAGAATTAAATCTCATTGATCACCCTTTATCAAGCTGAAACATTCTCACACAAAGGTTAAACTTATCACATGGAAATGCTTTAGTAAACATATCTGCAACATTCAACTTAGTAGCAACTTTTTTAATAGAAACTAAACCATCATTGATAACATTTCTAACAAAATGATATCTAACATCAATATGTTTGGTTCTTTCATTATGAGAATGGTTTTTAGATAAATATAGAGCACTTTGACTATCACAGAATACAGATACAGAAACATTATCACTACAACATAATGCATATACAATTCTGTTAAGCCATAACGATTCCTTAACAGCTTAAGTTAATGCAATATACTCATATTCAACTATAGATAATGCAACTATAGACTATAAACTAGTTTTCCAGCTTATTGCACAACCAAAAAGCTTAAACACAAAACCAGTCAAAGACCTATGCTTATCAACATCAACATGACCAACTATTTCAATCTCATTCTTTTTAGAATCAACTATACTTTCTCCACCATAAGCAAGACAAATCGATATGACATGCAAGATATTTAACAATCCACTTAACAACATTCCAATGTTGTTTTTCAGGATTAACAAGAAATCTATTAACAACACAAAGTGGATGAGTAAGGTCATGTCTAGTACAAACCATGACATACATAAGACTCCTAACAGTACTAGCATATGGACTATCATGCATTTAATCAATTTCATTAAGCTTATGATGCTTTCCAAATGGTATACTAACTTTCATACTATCATGCATGTGTAACTTTTTAACTAGTCTTGTTACATACTTAGCTTGAGACAAATATAGTTTCTTTTCGTTTCAATCTCTAACAATATCCATTCCTAATATTCTTTTTGCATTGCACTACAAGAATTTGGACTTTTTCCGACGCATTAAAGCGTCGGCAAAAGTCGAAAAATGCGTCGGCAAAGGCTTTTTCAAAGTGACAATGGGGGTCGGCAGGGGCGTTAGGATAGACCCGTCGAGAAAGGGTTTAGCCGACGCCGAAATAGGTGACGTCGGCATAAGCCACTTCTGCCGACGCTAACCTAATGGCGTCGGCAGAAGTGACTTCTGCCGACGCTTACAAATCGGCGTTGGCAAAAGTCATCTATGCCAATGCCAGTATTTCCGCGTCGGCAAAACAAGCTTCTGCAGACGCCACCTATTTCGGCGTCGGCAAAAGTCTGGTATTGATTTTTAATATTATTTTTTTTAATCTCATTTTTTTTGTTTCTTTCGAATATTATTGTAATGCAATTTTTTTACCTGATAATAAATGTATATAAAACAAAATATTCTAAATTTCATTCGAATATAATAACCAAATTTTATATCAACCAAACAACAAAATTTGTTCATACAATTTCTGTTTATATAAAATTGGAAATAAAACTAAAATAACATAAAACACCTAGGAAAAATAAAATTTTTCGTAAATGCATCCTAAATCTCATCCATAATCTTACTCGCACGTACATCAACCCTGAAGCACCTACAAAAAAAATAAAATTTAATTAATCCTCAACTCTAAGTGTGTGAGGGATTACATAAAAAGCCCAACTTTATTTATCGTTTTCAATTTTAATACTCACAAACACAAGACAAACAAAGAGATATAATACTCACAACTTATCGTCTTCAACTTTATTACTCACAACTTTATTTATCAGTTCTTCTTCCTAAACTACCAATAACATATCCATTTTGAAACCAAATGTCAGTTCGTCCCAATATTTCAACCACAAATCAAAGCAGGACCAATTGATTCAAAGAAAAATTATGTGAGACAAAGTAATTGACAAAGCCAAGTATAAAATCAAGGCAAAAGATGCTAATATATATGCATATGTGTTTGCCCCAAAAAGTGAAAAGTTCATGAGAAAAAAGGAGACAAACCTCAAGGCATCTTGTTGAACCAATGTCCCTAGCCTTTGAGAATAACATCGACCTCGAAGTATCTATGAAAAACAAAACCTAATATTAATTATATGATTATATGATCACTACAAGATCAATATACTAACTTATCAATTAACATAATAACTAAACTAGTCAAATTAAAACAAACAACTAACGTGTCAAACTTATGAACATAACATCAAAAGTTAACTAACTTATCATGAAAATGAATAAACCTTAACAAACTTAACTCATCAAATTAAAACAAACAATAAACCTTAACAAACTTAGCATGAAAATTAATACTAAACTTATTTAATTAAAAAAAAAACAACTAAACTTAGCAAAACAATCTCTTAGCACACACCATCCATTTATATGGATCAAAACAATCAAAACCACTAGACTTAACTAACTTATCTAAACTTAGGAACATAATATCAAAACTAAACTTAAACTTGGGAGCATAACAACCAAAACAATCTCTTAGCACTTCACCACCCATTACACACTTCACACCCCACAAACTCACTCAAACTAACCTTTAAAAAATGTGACTAACTCATCAAATCTCAATTTGAATCCCAATAACTCATCGATTTAATTTCTTTATTTGGCACCAAAGCTTCTAGGCTAAAAAATAAAAGAATTCCTAAAAAAAATTCAAGAAAGAATCAAACCTCCCATTACAATAACCAAAGCATAATCAATATCAATTCAAACAACAATAAACAACATGCCCCCAAAATGCTCAATCAAACCACAATCAAATCATTTGCCAAACAATATTCCACCATGAAATCTATTCTCCAATTTAAAACTAACAAACACACAAACAAAAAAAAAAAATCATAAACCATAACAAAATTACCATCAATAAATACAAGCAAATAAATAACAACTCAAAGCACCCAAACTTCTATCAAGATTTTAGATAGCCAAAACCAAAAAATCAATAAACACAAAAGAAAAACCATTACAAAATTTCCATCAATAAATACGAAAGAAAATAAACAACAACTCAAAGCATTCAAACTTCTATCAAGATTTTAGATAGCCAAAACAAAAAGAGTTTGTTATAATTCAAACATTGAGGGAGAAAAAGAGAGAAAAAGAAAAAGAAGCCTAACGAAAAATATGGACGGCGGCGATGGCGAGACGGTGGCGGAGGGCGGCGGAAACATTGGTGGAGGGCGAAGACTAAGTTGGCGGTGCAAGCAAGGAAAGTATGGTGACTGCAGTAGAGGAGAAGAAAAAAATCGAAGAGGGAGAAAGAAAGAAGGAGAAAGAAAGAGGGAAGAAAAAGAAAGGGGGTTAGGGTTTTCTAGGTGAAACTTTTCCCGACGTCATATTAACGGCGTTGGGAAAAGTACCCTTTCTCGACGCCATATTAAAGGCGTCGGCAAAGGGTCACCCTTTGCCGACGCAGTTTAAAACGGCGTCGGCAAAAGTGTGACCTTTTTTTCGATTTGACGCCAATGCAGTTCAGATGGCGAAAAAGGTCACCCTTTACCGACGCCCTTAATATGGCGTCGGGAAAGGGTACTTTTCCCGACGCCGTTTTAAACTGCGTCACCCTTTGCCGACACCTTTAATATGGCGTCGGCAAAGGGGTGATGTTCCCGATGCCGTTAATATGGCGTCGGGAAAAGCTATTTCGCCCGACAACATTTGTTGCGTCGGAAAGAAAAACGTCGGGAGAAACCAAAATTCTTGTAGTGTTGCCTAAGTCTTTCATTTCAAATTCCCTCTTTAAAAGATCTTTTAACTTATTCATCTCATGCATGGATTTACAAGCAATCCACATATCATCAACATAAAGAAGTAGGTAGATAATTTGCATATAAGATATTTGTTTAAAGTAAACACAATTATCATACATACTTCTACAAAATTCAATGGATAACATATAGGAATCAAACCTTTTATATCATTGGCGTGGAGATTGTTTTAAACCATACAACAATCTTTGAAGAAGACAAACCTTATTTTCTTGTTTGGGAGCATCGAATCTAGGAGGTTGGTCCATGTACATGGTCTCTTCAAGCTCACCATGCAAGAAATCTATTTTAACATCCATCTGCTCCAACTCAAAATCAAAGTGAGCAACAAAGGCAAGCAAAATTCTAATAGAGTTGTCTTACAACGGGGTAAAAATCTTCATCATTGTCTATACCCTCCATTTGAGTAAACCCCATTGCTACGAACCTAGCCTGAAACTTAGATCTATTGTTCTCTAAAAGATTTTCTTTGACTTTGTAAATCCACTTGCAACCTACTGTTTTAGCATCTAATAGTTTGTTAATAGGAACCCAAGTTTGATTCTTTATTAAGGAATCATACTTTTCTCTCATTGTGGCCCATCAGTTATCTTTATTTTCATTATTTATGGCTTCATTGAAAGTTTGTGGTTCGGTTAACAAATTCATTAGTTGTCACTAGGGCATAGGATATAAGGTCAGCGTACCCATATCTAGTGGGAGCTAAAATGGTTCTCCTTTCCCTATCCTTTGTCAACTAGTAATTAGTTAAGTTTTGGTTATCCTCTACCTCCTCCTGATTAACTACATCTTGTGTAAGTATTTGTTCTAAGGTAGATGGTGTAGTATCATGTTCTATAACAAGTTCATCTACTTGATTTGTTTGGGAAGTAGTTAGCGTAGGTGCTAAAACGGTTTCAGTGGTGCTAGTTGGACTTTTAGGGGTGACTCAGTTTTTTCTTCTACATACCCCATTTTACTTTCATCAAATACAACATCTCTACTAATTAGGATCTTGGATGAATTGCGTTCTAAGCACCATAATTAGTACCCCTTAACACCCTCGAGATATCCTAGAAAGACACATTTCTTAGCTCTTAGATTTAAATTTTTCTCTTTTAAATAAGCATAAGCTAAACACACAAAGGCTTTCATGTGTGATAGATCGGGGGGCTACCTTGCCATAGTTCTTGTGGTATTTTTAGATCTATGACAGTGGAAAAGCTCCTATTGATAATGTAGCATGTTGTTGCAACAGCTTCCCCCCAAAAAACTTTGAAAGAGTTGTGAATTTGACAACATGCACCTTACTCTCTCCATTAGTTCATTCTCTCAGCAACCCCATATTTCTGAGGTGTACCTACAATGGTCAAGTGCTTAGTTATACCTTTAGACTTACAATAGTTTTTAAACTCATGATTACAAAATTCAAGTCCATTATCAGTTCTAAGTTTCTTGACTTTAAGGCTGGTTTGATTTTCCACAAAAGTTACCCATTCAACAAATTTTTTAAAAGTGTTAGATTTATTTTTAAGAAGAAACGCCCACACTTTTATAGTGCAATCATCTATAATGGATAAAAAATATCTACCCCCCCCCCCCCCCGACAATTAGTAACAACATTCAATGGGCCCCATAAGTCAACATGCACATATTCTAATTTTCTTTTGGCAGAGTAACCACTGTTCCCAAATTTAACTCTCTTATTTTTACCATAAATGCAATGCTCACACATATCTAGGTCTACATTTTTTATATGGGAATAATTTGTTGTTTTACTAACTCAATCCCTTCTTCACTCTTGAAATAGTGTTTTAAATAACAAATTTCTTACAGCATATTTTGAGGATTTAAATAACAATTTTGTTGGTTGCACTATATTAAAAAATGATTCTATTAATGATACATAAATTTTTATTTCTTAATGCATATTTTGAGGATTTTTGGTTAAACACTTTAAATTCATTTTTTGATAATTCATCTGTTGCGTAATTTGTTTCAATACCACAAGTGTACGCGTCAAGTTTTAATATAGTGATAAGAGTGTTCGAGTATCATCCTCAAGATTGGGGTTCTAGTTCACTTAAGTACCATAAATACAATCACTTAATCTTATTTAGAGAAAGAAATCGAATGATGAGGTTAAAACTAAAATAAAGCAATAATAAAGGTTGGAACAAATAAGGAGAGAAACTATCCTAGGGAGTCGATTTCACCTATTAGACTAATGGTTCAATTTATTAAACATCCAAGATTGATCATGGAAAATTAAAAGTCTTATATCATGAATGACTCTTTCGAGGACAAGCAATTCTCATACAATATTACAAAACTGACATATCTGTCTAGCTTTTAATAATATGCAAGGCATTAAAGCTTCTTCTTTTAAAAACCCTCTAAAAGAGCCCTAATCATTGTTGTGTCAGAACCACCCTTAGTCATGCAATTATGTTCTAGTCTAAACCACCATTTTCAAGTGTAAATCTAAACCACGAAAAAAATAATCTATGGCCAAAAGATTATAGGTATTAAGCAAATAAAAGCATGAATGGAATTAAAAAGCATTCAATCAAGGCAATTAATAAAATCAAACATACACTTTAATGGCTACATCAATCCATAAGATAAAGAGTTTAGCCACTCATGCTCGCTACAACCAAATCTAAACTCAATAACAACTCCATAACAAAAACCACAAGATTAAGGGAAAAAAAGATAAAACTATTGCTGCTTGTCGATATCCCCGTCCCCGTTACGATCGATCTTCACAAAACTTGAGGTTGAAAATCTCTATTCCTTGCTCCCAAAGTCTCCTCTTCCTCTCAATTATGTATAAACTCTGTAATTAGAGTTAATCTCTCCAAAGTGACTACCACTACAAAAAAGTTGGCCTATTTCGACCACTCTTTATCGAAGGTTATAAAAAACCTTTGACAAATATATGCATTTATCGAAGGTATTTAAAAAACCTTTGAAAAATATCTACTTTTTATCGAAAGTTATTAAAAACCTTTGAAAAAGATTTGTATTTATCGGAGGATTTTTAAATTCCTTTGAAAAATATATTATCATTTATCGAAGGTAGTTAAAAAACCTTTGAAAAATATCTACTTTTTATCGAAGGTTTTTAAAAACCTTTGAAAAAGATATTATATTTTTCAAAGGCAATCAAAACCTTTGAAAATTATTTTATCCTTTATCGAAGGTATTTTAAAAACCTTTGAAAAACATTCACTTTTTATTGAAGGTTTTAAAAAACCTTTGAAAAAGATATTATATTTATCAAAGGTCATTAAAAACCTTTGAAAATTATATCCTCCTTTATCGAAGGTATTTTAAAAACGTTTGAAAAATATCAACTTTTTATCGAAGGTTCTTAAAAACCTTTGAAAAATATATTATATTTATCAAAGGCCACAAAAAACCTTTGAAATTTATCTTATCTTTTATCGAATGTATTTAAAAAACCTTTGAAAAATATATTATATTTAACAAAGGAAATTAAAAACCTTTGAAAATTATATTATCCTTTATTGAAAGTTATTAAAAACCTTTGAAGAATATCCACTTTTTATAGAATGTTCTTAAAAACCTTTGAAAAAAATATTATATTTATCAAAAGACATTAAAAAACCTTCGAAAATTATCTCATCTTTTATCGAATGTTATTAAAAACCTTTGAAAAAAATATTATATTTATCAAAGGTCATTAAAAAACCTTTGAAAATTATCTTATCATTTATCGAAGGTTATTAAAAACCTTTGAAAAATATACACTTTTTATAGAAGGTTCTTAAAAACCTTTGAAAAAAATATTATATTTATCAAAGGACATTAGAAAATTATCTTATCCTTTATCAAAGGTTATTAAAAACCTTTGAAAAATATACTCTTTTTATAGAAGGTTCTTAAAAACCTTTGAAAAAAATATTATATTTATCAAAGGACATTAAAAAACCTTTGAAAATTATATTATCCTCTGTCGAAGGTTATTAAAAATCTTTGAAAAGAATATATATTTATTAAAGGACATTAAAATCCTTTAAAAATTGTATTATCCTTTATTAAAGGTTCTTAGAAACCTTTGAAAAATATCTACTTTTATCGAAGATTATTAACAACCTTTGAAAAAACATATATTCATAAAAAAAAAAGAAGTTAAAAGGCTTTAAAAACCTTTAAAAAATATATATTTTAAACGAGAGTTATTGAAAACTGTCGACTTTTATCGAAGGTTATAAAAAACCTTTGAAAAAAGTTTGTTTAAAAATAATATTGTATTTTAAAATTATCAAATAAAGTTTTTAGTTTTAAAAAAGAAAATAATTTATGTTTGAAAATACTGTCGCCCAGCCCTACGTTTCGATTCTTTTCCTTTTCCTCTCTCCGTAGATTCTTGCACTCGTCAGACTTTCTGGATTTGAAGCCACCGTCGATTTGTGGAGTTCGGAAACTTCCAAACCAGCAACGCCTCCATTTTCATCCATTCCCTCATCTTCTTTGCCCTAATTGAGGATCTCAACATTCAAAAGACAGTGCCCTGAATTGAGGATCTCTCTTCTCTATTAATTGCCAATCCAAAGATTTTCTAAAAATGGAGAATGCTGATGCTGCGATTCATAAGTGCAAAACCGTAATCACTCCACCGACACCAAAGCATGGCGCCCATGAAATTTAAGGATCCTAGTAAGTGTATCGCTCACTACGTTTTTCTTTTCTTTTCTGAAGAATCGTGATTCCAATTGAATTGAATTGAATTGAATGTTGTTGCTGACTCGCTATTGTAGTGATTTCTTGATTGAGGATGATTTCTCTCTAGTCTGAAATTTGATTGAATCTTCGATTTGATGGTATTCGGTATTTTCTCGAATTATTTTTAATCTTGAGAATCGTTGTTGTGTGTGGGGATTTCTTTTGCGCAGAATCTTTATTCTAATTGAATTGATTGTCGTTGTTGCAGTGATTTCTTGAATTGAGGATGATTTCTCTCTGGTCTGTAATTTTGATTGAATATTGGATTTTATGATATTAGGTATTTTCTCGGTTTTTTTTAATCTCAATAATAGTTGTTGCGTGCGCGGTGATTTCTTTTTCGAAGAATCTTGATTCTAATTGAAATGAATGTTGTCGTTCTGGTGATTTCTGGATTGAGGACGATTTCTGTAATTTTGATTGAATCTTGGATTTTATAATATTAGGTATTTTCTTGGATTTTTGATCTCAATATCGAATTTCATATATGAGATGAAAAGAAAGAACATAGCCTTGAATTAATTTTCAAGTGTCGAAAAACTGAAGTAGAGAGATATTTTTTCCTTCATCACATATGAATCATTTTCTCGCTGGTCCATAATTTTGCATTATTTAATACATTTCTATCATTGATTCAATTGTTAAATTGTTAATATTGATTTCAGATACTGGATATGTGCAATACTATGTGCATTGGTATTGTCACATCCCCTGAATATTGATAGCACCCCAATTGAGTTCGGAGTTTTTGTTGCAACTCCTTCACCTGATTTCAAAAACCTTGCCTCTGACTTAGTTGTCTTCCCCAATGAGCTAGGTAACTCGACTTCTTCCCTCTGCAGTTATGTAAAAGAAAAGTTTTAAGTTTCTGAAATTACTTTTCTTCTTTTGTAACATCGTGTGTTACTGTAACAAAGATGGAGGCCAAGTTTAGTGCTCTAACTAGGGAAGTTATTTTCACCACAAAGGTAATGACTAATGGTGGCTTTCATAACCATATATGTAGCTTGTCTGTTTGATTCTGCTAAATTTGTGTTGGATGCTTCTTTGCATAGACTGGAGAATGGGATTGGTTTTGTTGGTCTGGAATTTCACTTAAAATTTGCAATAGTGCTTTAGAAAAAGCTGACATAACCACATGTCTTTTCTTCTAATGATTTTGTACTGATGTTTTTCTTTGATTGAAGTTCTACTTCTGCCCAGGTCATGTCAATTTACAGATTATATATTGATATAGCTTCTGGTGCTCAAGAAGAATATTTACCATCATGTTTAGCTTTTCATTCTTCTAATGATTTTTGTGCAAGTTTTTGGACCTGAGAAACATGGACGTGTTCGTTGTTATGGGGTAGGTGTTACTCCTACTGAGTTGTTTGGATCATCTTCTACTGTACGTGATCTTGAGCGTCGTCTTAATGAGTCTGAACAACGTCTTCAAGAACCTGAATGACAAAGAAAAGTCGAGGTACAAGCACTAAAAGACCAAATTGTTGAATTAGAAAATCATTTTGAGGATAACTTTCAAACAATGATGGCAGAGATGCGTAAACAATTTGCTACTAGTTGAAAGTTAGATTCAAAACGAAGATCTTTCATGTGTAGATTTGTTCATAGCTTTATAGAAATGATTCAAATTTGTTTTACATATAGCATTGAAATTAAGTTCTCTTGGTACAAATAGTTGTGACTGTCCAAAATATTGTACTGTTGTGGATCTCAATGGTTTAACTTTTTGTGGAATTATGATAGAAAGTTCTTATAGTTTCAATATTGTGGTTGTATAATGCACGGTGGAGTATAAGATTGTTGGCCTGATTTACTTGTTGTATCATTTGATTGAGTTTCAATTTCATATAAGTTCATCATTTACATTGAGAAATTTATTATATATTTGAATTTATGAAGTGTGGGGTTGGAAAGCTTAAGTACAGGTTTATGAACTTTGCAACTAGGTAATTGGTGTTTGAGCTATAGATTTATGGCTTGAAAAGGTTATTAGTTTAATATAATTTAAATTTACTATTGTATTC
The DNA here is from genome assembly GCA_033996785.1 of Trichosanthes truncata. Classification (NCBI taxonomy): domain Eukaryota; kingdom Viridiplantae; phylum Streptophyta; class Magnoliopsida; order Cucurbitales; family Cucurbitaceae; genus Trichosanthes; species Trichosanthes truncata. Next base: position 58,080,184 of record JAWPNB010000003.1, read on the forward strand.
AAGTGCTAAAGGTTTTGGTAAGAGGTTTTTCGAAGGATTTACACTTGTTAGTGAAGAAGTATTTCTGAAGGCTTTAAAATCTTTGAAAATAGTATTATAAGCCTTTAAAAATAATAAAAACCTTCGAAAAAGATAATTGCTAATAAATAATTATCGATAAATAATTTGACAATTTTTGAAGACATGTGACATTTGAAAAATAATAATTTTCGAAGGTTAATGTGACCTTTGAAAAATATTAATTTCAAAGGTTAACAAATCTTTGAAAAAAACTTTTTCGACGGGATCTATTTCGACACTTTTTAAAGGTTGAATTAACCTTTGAAAAAAGATTTATCGAAGGTCTATTAAGTGTTTTTTCGAAGGTTGTGACCTTCGAAAATAGTCAACTTTCTTGTAGTGTACCTTTGAATGAAGAGAAAATGTGTGTATTTATAATGGGTAAATCTATATCCTAATTTAATTGGAAATCCAAAATGTAATTAAATTAGGAGTCCAAATCAATTTAGAAATACATATTTCTTTCCAAAAATCGTCCCCAAAATAAAATCTTTTCTACAGCTTCAAGACATTGTGGACAATGTCTCAACGATGCCCTTAAACACACGTTTTTTTTTCATTTTTTAAATGGTAGCGTCAAAATGCTCTATCGCAGTGTCTTAATGCTACAAACGAAAATACTCAAAGTGAAACACGCACATTTTTGTAGCATCGAACAATGAGCATTGAGATATCGAGCATGGTGTTGAGTCGCCCTTGGCAGCATCTCAACGCTGCCTATGTGGTTTCTTGTGCTTGTTTTGTTGCAGTTTGAGCGTCAAGATGCTCTAATAGCGCCTTGACACTATCCCAGGTAAATGAACTTGGATTCATTATTCTCTTCAATTGCTTCTTCAAGTTATTCCTAATTACCTCCATTTTCATCCTAATTCTTCTAGAAACTCTGATTTAGCTCTAAATATTCGATTTCTACATAACAAACAAATATGAACGTGAAAGCATACATTTAAACCTCAAAACTTACAAAATAAAGCCTAAAGATAACACATTTTGTGTGCTATCACCATCTCTCAAGTGTTTCTTCGAAAAAGATTTTTAAATTAATCCAATTTTTTTGAAGCACTTTATATTTATTGAGATTTAAAAAAAAAATACTTTTGATCACGTAAAATCACTCAATAAGCTATACTTAATACACTTTAAATTTTTTCGAAGGTGCTTGTAGAAAAATAAATTTTATTTAAAAATATATTGTTTTCAAAAATTATTCTAAACACATTACCTACTACATATAACAGTGTGGATAGTTGGCCCGAAATTTTTTTTAACACTCTTCTTCTATTGAATCTCTAAACTAACCTTAATATATTGATTTCGAGACTAAATATGAAATAAATTAAATTACAAATTTAGTCCCTATAGTTTGGAGAACGTTAGGATTTAACTCCTATAGTTTTAAAATGTAGTCCCTTGAGTTTAAAAAGGCCGTACCAAAGGTACCATATGTATTTGTTTCCCTATACAGGAGAGGGAAATGACTGTATTTGGCCACAAGCAATGGGTTCAATTAGGAAATCCACCTTCTAAATCAACCTAGTTGACAATTTCCAATAGATGGTGCAATATTTCTCCATTATAATAATTATAAGACCATATTTTTCCCTTTTGCTCTTAGACTAATTAGATTATTTTTTAGAATCCTTTATACACTAACACTACCAAGATATACCAAATACAAAGGTTATCTTTGGAACAGTTTAGGCCCCGTTTGATAATCATTTGGTTTTTGGTTTTTGAAAATTAAGCTTGTTTTCTCCCAATTTCTCTACCATGGTTTTCATCTCCCTTAAGGAAGCATTTGAATTCTTAGCCAAATTCTAAAACAAAAACAAGTTTTTGAAAACTACTTTTTTTAGTTTTCAAAACATGACTTGGTTTTTGAAAACATAGGTAAAAGGTAGATAACAAAACAAGTAAATCCATGGATTGGAGTAGTATTTATAGGCTTAATTTTCAAAAACCAAAAACTAAATGGTTATCAAACGGGGCCTTAGTTTTTGAACAAAATTAAGCTTATAAACACCATTACCATTTCCACCTAACTATGGGTTTCTTTGTTTTGTTTATTTTTACATATGTTTTCAAAATTCAAGACAAGTTTTGAAAACTAAAAAAATAGTTTTTAAAAACTTGTTTTTTTGTTTTTGGAATTTAGTTAAGAATTCAAATGTTTTCTTAAAAAAGTTGAAAACCATTGTAGTGAAATAGTGAGAAAACAAACACAATTTTCAAAAATAAAATACTAAAAACTAAGGCCTCGTTTGATAACCATTTGGTTTTTGGTTTTTGAAAATTAAACCTATAAATACTACTTCCATATATAGCTTTCCGTGTTTTCTTATCTATTTTTTAGATGTGTTTTCAAAAACCAAGCTAAGTTTTGAAAACTAAAAAAAGTAGTTTTCAAAAACTTGTTTTTGTTTTTAGAATTTAGCTAAAAATTCAAGTGTTTTCTTAAGAAGGATGAAAACTATTGTAGAGAAGACGAAAGTCATTGTAGAGAAATGGTGAGAAAACAAGTATAATTTTCAAAAACCAAAAATCAAAAACTAAAAATCAAGGCCCCGTTTGATAATCATTTAGTTTTTGGTTTTTAGTTTTTGAAAATTGTGCTTGTTTTCTCACAATTTCTCTACAATAGCTTTCATCTTCTCTACAATGGTTTCCATGTTTCTTAAGAAAACACTTGAATTCTTAGCCAAACTCCAAAAACAAAAATAAGTTTTTGAAAACTATTTTTTTTAGTTTTCAAAACTTGGCTTGGTTTTTGAAAACACATCTAAAAAGGGGATAAGAAAACATGGAAAACCATAGGTGGAAGTAGTATTTATAGACTTAATTTTCAAAAACCAAAAACAAAAAACCAAATAGTTATCAAACGGAGCCCAAATGATTATCAAATGAGGCCTAAACAATTATCAAACGAGGTCTTAAAGTTCGATGTTCTAAAGGCTTTACACGCATCATTGATAATTGTTAAATTTGTTTGATATGCTCCTAAAGGAAAGAATAGTGATGTAACATTTTTGCAACCTTGACCGTGACTTTGCAGTATTTTTTGAATAAAAAGTAATTCTAATAATTGATGAGAGATGGGAGGAACGAGGGAGTGGCCGTGGGGGATGGGAAAAGAGAAAAGGAAGATAAGGTGGACTCAAAGAATTAGCTAGAGAAAAGAAATATGGTTTATGACGGTATTCAGAAAATTTATTAAGTTATATTTATTCAATTTTTTTTACAAAAAGTATTTATTTAATTCTTAATGTTAGTATATTAATAAATTTGATTTTAATAATAGTATACCATTTATAAAAAAAAATGGTGAAAATTTTATAAAAAATATTAAGTTATACAACTAACAAAAACTAATGGCATTGAACATTTTGAATCATTTTCTTCAAGATTTTATTGATAACAACTTCAATTTTATTTTACTTTTATATATTATTCATTAAACTAAAACTAATGCATTTACATTTTATGAATAGCAGATCTTGCACTTCATTTCATCAAAACTACCAAAAAATCGAAGTAAAATTTCAAACTATCTTTTTCTGAATTAATTTTGAAAAGAGTTAATTACAGGAATGGACTTAAATGAATACCCATTTTACAAATCTGTCTATTTTATCCAAAACCAAAGTAAAATCTCTCTCTCTCTCTTCCATCTCCCCTTCCACACTGCAAATTCATTTCTCTGTAGACTTTGAACAATTGACTTGACTACATGCTTTAGTTTCTTTCATAAACTCATTTATAATACAATATTGTTGTAATATTTTTCTACCACGACCTTGACCATGACTTTGCGATATTTTTTATTACTATATTTTAATAGAAAATATAGTAATAAAAAATTACTATTACTAGTATTCATCCCATGAGTCCAAATCAAGATATTTGAATCATTACCTCACGACGAATTACTATTACTAGTATTCATCAAGTGGGGTTCAAGCTAATTTTTTTTAATAATAAGCACAAAATTTTCTACCTACTGGCAATATATGTAATGATTACTTCCACTCAAAATTTGACCCTCAAAGCTACCATTGCCTACCAATTCTTATGCTTAACCATATCCTTGCAAATATCAACTAATAGCAAAAAAGGTTCTGTGTGCGTCACAAATCTAGCATAATTTGGCAGCAGGATGAGGCACGTACGATTTCTACAATACCTAGAAGATATATTTCTCTATAATATCTTTTTGGTGTCCCTGATCTCGGCTTTTGTTGTTTTAGAGACTAGTGGCAATGGGCTTGTAGGTCAGATTCTACCTCAATTGTTCACGTTAACCAAGTTGAATCCACTTCGTTGTACCCATAACAATCTGACTGGAAGGATCCCATCTTGGATAGGGAATTTTTCCTCCCTAATTTATTTGGAATTTTCATGAAACAATTTTCAAGGAAATATCCCCAATCAACTACGGCGCCTGCTTAGATTGAAATTCTTCAAAGTTACTATGAACTATTTGAAAGGTTCAGTGCCGTTTTCAATCTATAATATAACTTCCTTCTAGGGATGTCCATTTTCTCTGCGGGGATCCGCCTTAACGAGACGGGGAATGGGAGAGGGAGTGGGAAAAAAAAATTTCTCGCGAACTAATCGGGGACGGAGATGGAGAATGTATTCCCCATTCCCCGCCCCGTTTAATTTTTTTATATTTATATTTTATTTTTTAATATATATATATATATATAATTTTAGTCCAATCATCGATTTTGTATATATATATATATAATTTTAGTCCAATCTCAATTTCAAAATTGATGGAAATAAATATTGCTTTAATTTTTTTTTGGAAAAGTAATTAAAATTGAGTTGAATTTGAATTACAAACTTATTAAATTAAATTAGTAAAATAAATATTATTTAATTTTAAATTATCTATATTAAAAAGTATTTTGCTTACCAATGAGTCGTATTCAAAGAAAAAATAAATAAATGTATGATATTTAATTTCAACTTAGTCATATATTTTTGACATAGTCAATTAAAAAAAATCTACCCAATATATTTTTTTTAGTTTAGTTATTTTTATATAATTAAATTAGTCAATTTAAAATAAAAAAAATATAAGAAATGATTTTAATTTTGAATTTAGTTATATTTGAACCATAAAAAATTAATTAATTTTTAACTTAACTATATTAAAATAAAAATAAATAAATAATTAGAATGAAAATTTAAAATAATTTAAAATTTAACCATTAATTAAATACAATCAAATATTTCATAAATTTAATATTTTAAAATATGCATTCCAAACCCAGATTTCTTGAACCTGCACTCCAAACACAGACTTCCTAAATCCAGACTTCTTTAACATGCACTCCAAACACAATATTCTTAAACTCAGGCTATCTAAACTCCCAGCTTAACCCCTCAGGTTTAACATTCTCAGGTTTAAGATTTCAAACCTGCGCCAAATAGCCCCTTTGGGTCTCAAACTACTACAATGTGCTTAAAATGCATTTTAGGACCCTAAGGCACCAAAAAGTTAAATATTATTGTCCAACCTCAAAAGGCTAATCTCACATAATTTTCATTAACAATTACTACAAAATAAAGACCATATCGATGTTAAATTCACAAGCTAATTGAGATATATCCCATAAACTTTAGGTCACACAACACATGAGAAATAGTTAAACAATCTTAAATTCAATATCATATAATAATTAAATGAATTTATTTGATTTAGGGATAGTCATAATATGAAAAGGAAAAAAAATAAAATTAACTCATGACTCAAGAGCTAGCAAATGATAGTATTCTTGTACAGATCAATTAGTCACTTATACAACACTAATTAACTCAAGATTTCATATAACTCACCATTACATCATATTTATATCTTTACTTAATTATAAAAGTTGATAGAAAAGTTGTTTTGAAACCATTTGAAAGATTAAGAGGAAAAATAAAAAATTTTAAACTTTAGAGGCATAATTGAAATCTATTCTAATATTTAGAGTATTTTGCATAATTTAACCAAAATTATATTTATATGAACGGGTGTTCTAATATAAAGTGTTCTAGAATCTCACTAGATATTTGTTTCATTCTAAAGTCAAAAATCACTGAACAATCATTTAGGAGCTGTTGGAGTACTGAGTGGGTTATAATAACATGAGTTATAATAGTCTGTGGAATTATATAATATTATTTACAATGCAGAGTTGTTTAGTCAGGGGTTATAATAGTCTGTGTTTGGGGTACAGAGTACTCCACAGGTTATTATAACACAAGTTATTATAACTCACGTCCCAAATAGCCTTTTAGTTAATAATTCCAAAGAAAATTTGAACCTCAAAGTCAAAGCTACTATTGCCGACCGTTCAATATGCTTATGCTTGGGAATAAATTGAGGGATAAAGTTCCGTCCATTACAAATTCAACATTTTCCACTAGAATATATAAGACAAATTCTACCATATAGAGATATCCACGGGGCAGAGCGAGGACGGAGATGTCCCCATCACTGCCTCCCCATTTAAATCTTCATTCCTGCGAAATTTCCACTTAAATTTCGCGGGGATTGGGGCAGAGACTCCCTGCAGGGAATTATTCTCCATTTAGTTTTTTTTTTCTTAAGAATCAAATAATTCTTTTGATAAAATTTCAAATAGTTAACTTTCATGGGAAATATCCATTAATTTTCAGTTACATTGTTAATTATTCACAAAAAAATCTTCATTTAAATAGTTAATTTTCTATAAATAAAAAACCTCTATTTAAAGATAAAATTCTTAAACCTCCTAATAGAAATAAAACAATATTTCATATCAAATTATCTAATTCATCCATACATATATATTCCAATGTTTAACTATATAATTCAAACATATCCAATTATCTAAATCATATATATAAAATAAAAAAATAGAAAAAAAATTAAACAGGGTGAAGGACAGGGAATGGGATTCCCCGTCCCCATCCCCACCCCCATTTAGCTCACGGAGAATTTTTTTCCCCCACTCTCTCCCTCATTCCCCGCCTAAACGAGGATTCCCCGCCCCGTGAAGGACGGGTTTCCGCAGGGAAAATGGACATCTGTACTACCATACCAAGAGAATTCTGCGTATATTTTTATATGATATTTTTTTTAGTTAAAATATCATTTTCATCTTGTATTTTGGGTCTCATTTTATTTTAATTTTTGTACTTTTAAATGTTTAGTTTAATCTCTGTACTTTCACTAAATCTTAAAAATCAGTCATTATTGTTAGTTTGAAGTTAATTTTTATCAAAATTGGTTAAATAATAATAATAATAATTTTCATGTAAAAAAGAAAGACACAATGTGAATATGTTTTTAAGATTTATAGAAGGATGACCAAATATTTTTTGGAAAAGTCAACTATAAATTAACTGTAGAGACTAAATTTAAGATTTATTAAAAATATATAAAGATTAAAATGAAATGAAATCTAAAGTATAGGAATCGAAATGACATTTTAATTTTTTGTTTTCTTTTTCTTTAGTTCCATGACCACCAATTATGCGAATGTACCCACTTCTAGAAACGAAACAGATTGCTTGACTCGACTTGAAATTAGGGTTCAAGATAAACCTCCTTTTATCTATGTTAGCTACAAGGTTTAAAATGTTGATGTCGACAAAAATGTTGAAGTCTCAAATTTATAAAAATACCGATGGAAATATCGATAAAATGTTGATGTTGATGGATATTTATGGAAAAAAATTTAAAAAAAATTCAAAAAAAATATTTAAATTAATAAATAAACATTTTACATTTTTTAAATGAGTTAAAATACTTGTTACAATATTATATTTACACTAGGTTACATTTTTTTGCTATTTTTTTAATATTTCATCAATTATGTATGGTATAGAGGAAATATTGATTCCTCCCTTATGTCGATGTCGAACCCATGGACATGTGGAAATGTCGATGGAAATGTCGACATGTCGATGGACATTTAATACCATGGTTAGCTACTATACAATAATGAAAAGTTGAATCGATTTTTCTTAAAAAAGAATTGTTTTATAATATTATTTTATGTTTTTTTATTATAATATTTTTATGTTGATGTAGAACAAGAAATTAAAACCAAACCTATTAATCTACGAATATATTTTTTGAGACATTAATCTACGATTTTTTTTTTTTTTTGAAAATACATTAATCTACGAATATTAATGGTTAAATAAAAGGTTATTTAATTAGTTCGAGTTAAAATCAAATTACACCATATTCCTCTCACACTGTATTGCTGCCAAACTCGTCCCTCTATTTCTTTGGTTAGGTTGTTCTACTTCTAATAGCGTCATTGATGATGATATCAGGCTGTACTTTTTCTACTTGACTTTGACCCTGCAATATATTTAGGAAAAAATGAGATAAATTTCAATGCATGGGATAAATATTAATATGTATTCTAAAAATGTCACGTATTAATTTTTTTCCTTAAAAAAAGCCTTGACATTTTTGTTAACATTGATATTTAAAACCTTGGATTTACTACTGTACATAAATTTTTGGACAATTGAGATTTTTTTGAAATAATACCCCTCTCTTCTTTTATTGAATCTCTTAACTAACCTTAATATATTAATGGAAAAAAAAATTAATTTTTACCCCTAAATTTATCATGTTGTATCAATTTTCACCATAAACTTTCAATTTCATCAAATTGAACTCTAAACTTAGACAAGTGTTGTAATTTTTACCTTTTATTCCATTTCCAATAATTCACTTGCTAATTTTAACAAAAAAACGTACTCAAAAAAAACAAAACAAAAAACAATGTAAAAATATTCAGAATATCACTAATTTAAAAAAAAAAAAAGAGTTTTGTACAAAATTAAGTTTGATCAATGTACGAGTTAACTATTGAATGACTTTGCCAAAACTTACAAATTTTAATAAAAGTTAGGTTTAATGTTGATCTTTTTTTTAATAAAAATTTGTACCATACATATGCTTTATAATTCATTGAACACATATAAGAATACATTTTTAATGATCTTTTGGATAAAAACTTATTAGAAGATAAAAATTGCAACAATTCTTAAAGTTTAAGGTTAAGATTTCAACACGTATGATCTAAATTTGAGGTGTAATTCGATGAAATTGAAAGTTGAAGATAAAAAATGACAATACAACTTGACAAGTTTAGGAGTATAATTGATTTTTTTTCCATATTAATTTCAATACTAAATATTACATATTAATTTCAATACCTATTTACCATCCACTTTAATGATTTAAAAAAATTATATACATATTTTAATCTAAAATTTTAAATTAAATATTATAAAATTACGCCCTGTATATTTATTAATTAAAAAGTTGAATACATTTTATCTATTTAATCAAACCAAGCATGTGAATGGAGGATATACATAACCTCGAAATAATTTCAAAATATACAAAAGACTTTTTAATTTAAAAATATACTTTTAAGTTCTAATTCAATCTCATTTTTGTAAAAAAAAAAACACACACACACACACATCATATCTCTTTGCACATTTAATACTGCATACCAAGACACGCAAATAGTGGGGTCAAACCTAAGATATTTGAACAATCTCCTCCCAGCCATAATTATTACTTCCCCATTAACTTTTGACCTCAAAAGCCAAAGCTACCAAACCCACAATTCGATGTGCCTTGTTAAGCTCTATCCTTGCAAGTAATCGGATAGATAAGGTTTTGTTCATCACAAATTTTGCAAATTTTTCAGCAGGATGAGGCACGATTACTGCAATACCAAGAACATCCTGAGTATATTTCTCTGCCATATCTTTCTGATGATGTCCATGATCTCGACTTTTGCAAGTATAACCAATGGAGATGAATCAGATCGTTTGGCTCTACTTGACTTGAAAAGTAGTGTACTCAACGATCCACTCAAAATCATGAGTTCTTGGAACGATTCTATGCATTTCTGTGACTGGGTTGGTGTTACTTGCAATTCCACCAATAGAAGAGTATTGGTTTTGGACTTGGAAGCTCGGAATCTAACTGGTACGATACCGCTTGCTTTGGGAAATTTGACTTATCTCACTGAAATTCGATTGGGAGACAACAACTTCCATGGCAGAATTCCCCAAGAGTTTGGTCGGCTACTACGATTGCGTCATCTCAATTTGTCCTACAATGACTTGGACGGTGAGATTCCGGCAAATATAAGTCATTGCACTGAGCTTGTTGTTTTGACACTTGATGTCAACAAGCTTGAAGGTCATATTCCAAACGAGTTGTTCACGTTAACCAAGTTGAATAAACTCAAGTGTGACGATAACAATCTGATCGGCGCTATCCCATCTTGGATAGGAAATTTTTCCTCCTTGTCTTATTTGACACTTTATCAGAACAATTTTCAAGGAAGCATTCCCAGTGAACTCGGGCGCTTATCAAGATTAAAAATCTTGGACGTATATCATAACGATTTAACAGGTAATGTGCCCCCTTCAATCTATAATGTAACTTCTCTGACTGATTTGGCACTTACTCAAAATCGACTTCAAGGATTTCTACCACTAACTATTGGATTTACTCTTCCCAATCTTGGGTTCTTTTTTGGTGGTATGAATAATTTTAGTGGGCCTGTTCCTACGTCTTTTGCTAACATGTCTAATCTTCAAAAGTTAGATATATCTGAAAATAGTCTCACTGGAATTCTACCTCATGACTTGGGGAGCTTAAAACATTTGCAGATACTCAATTTTGATAGCAACAGACTTGGGAGTGGGAAAGTTGGTGACTTAAATTTTATCAATTCCCTGGTTAATTGTACTAGTCTACTAGATTTGGGTCTAGGAAGGAATAATCTTGGAGGAGCATTGCCACCAACTTTTGGAAACCTTTCAAAACAATTGACAAGGATAACCTTGGGTGAAAATATGTTAAGTGGAAGCATTCCTAGTGGAATTGAAAACTTGATTAACTTGCAAATTCTTGGAATGGAATATAACTATCTGAATGGTAGTATCCCTCAAAATATTGGGAAGCTTCAAAACTTGGCGTTGTTGTATTTAAATAATAACGAATTAACGGGGACAATTCCATCCTCCATTGGTAACTTATCTTCGGTTACTAAGCTTTTCATAGACCATAATAGACTTGAGGGAAGTATACCACCAAGTTTAGGACAATGCAAAAGCCTACAAGATCTTGACCTATCTCATAACAACATAAGCGGCTCAATACCCAAGGAAGTTTTTGGTCTCTCTTCACTTTCAATATCTTTGACCTTGAATAATAACTCACTTACTGGTCCATTGTCATCTGAAGTGGGTCAATTAGTTAACTTAGCACTATTTGATGTATCAGAGAACAAATTATCAGGTACTATACCCAGCAGTCTTGATAAATGTATTAGCATGGAAGGCTTGTATCTTGGGGTTAACCGATTTGAGGGAACAATTCCTCAATCTTTGGAAGCTTTGAAAGGCCTAGAAAAACTAAACCTCTCAAACAACAACTTGTCTGGACCAATTCCTCAATTTCTTGGCAAGCTTTCTTCACTCAAATATCTGGATCTATCCTTTAATAACTTTGAGGGAAAAGTGCCCAAAGAAGGAGTGTTTTCCAATTCAACCATGATTTCCATCCTTGGGAACAACAATCTATGTGGTGGTTTACAAGTATTACACTTGCCTCCGTGCCCACCTAATCGAACACATTCACCAAAAAAGTTTCTAGCACCGAAGGTGTTAATCCCTGTATCTACAATCACATTTGCCATTATTCTATCAAGCATCATTTTTGTGTGTCTTGTGCTTAAGAAGTCAAGGAAGGATACTTCAACTTCATCTTCTGCCAAGGAGTTTTTACCACAAATCTCTTACTTAGAGTTGAGTAAATCAACTGATGGGTTCTCTATGGACAATTTAATTGGTTCAGGCAGTTTTGGAGATGTGTATAAAGGTCTTCTTTCAAATGATGGATCAATTGTTGCGATTAAAGTTCTAAACCTCCAACAACAAGGTGCTTCTAGGAGTTTTATTGATGAATGCAACACTCTGTCAAATATACGACATCGAAATCTCCTCAAGATCATAACTTCTTGCTCAAGTATTGACATACAAGGCAATGAATTTAAAGCTTTAGTCTTCAATTTCATGTCCAATGGAAATTTGGACAGTTGGATTCACCCTGCAAATCATGGGCACAATCAAAGAAGGTTAAGCCTCATCCAGAGATTGAATATTGCTATTGATATTGCTTGTGGATTAGATTATCTCCACAATCATTGTGAAATACCCATTGTTCATTGTGATCTAAAGCCTAGTAATATATTGCTCGATGACGATATGGTAGCTCATGTAGGGGACTTTGGGTTAGCTAGATTCATGTTGGAAGGATCAAGTAATCAATCCTCTTTCGGTCAAACTATGTCACTAGCACTCAAGGGTTCTATCGGATATATTCCTCCAGGTATTTCCCTTCAAATCTAAACTTTACCATCTTTTAATAGCAATTGTTAGATCTTGATTTTCTGTTGATATAATGATGATGAACAATTGCAGAATACGGCACAGATGGTAGAATTTCCATTGAAGGAGATATCTTCAGTTACGGAATACTACTATTAGAGATGTTCATTGGAAAAAGACCCACTGATGACATGTTTGGCAATGGCACAAATATTCATTTGTTTACTGCAATGGCTTTGCCTCAAGGTGCTTTGAACATTGTCGATCCTTTTTTGCTATTTGAAGAAACATGCCAACAAGAAGAAAATGAAGGCAGACTACAAGAAACACGAATAATGAGTGAGGAAGACTGTAGAGAAATCGTGCCAAGATGGATAGAAGAATGTTTAGTCTCAGTAATGAGAATTGGCATGTCATGCTCGTTAATGACAACACCTAAAGAGAGAACATCCATGAATGTTGTCGTTAATGAATTGCAAGCAATTAGAAGCTTCTATCTCAAGTTTAAGAACACAAATTTAAAGTTCAACAAATATTAGTTTCCCCAAGCTTGAGAGACGGATGACTGTATTTGGCCACTAGCGTGGGTTCCTTGTTGGAAAATCCACTTCAAAACCAATTCAGCCAACGACTGCTGATGCCGATACAGTGTGAAGTTTCTTTGACAAATTATAAGACTCCCCTCCTACCCCAAGAATAATTAGATTACTAGTTAGAAACCTAATATTTTGGTGCATCTGTCAAGTTACCATATGGGATCTATTTATTGATAAACTTCTCGAGAAAGCTTCACCATGAGAAACATTACAATATTTATCATTTTATAAAGGAGGAGAAAGAGAAGGTTTATCTCAAAAGGATTTTTTTATACATATAAAAAAAAATTGTACAAACCACTCTTAAACTACAATTATTGTTACAATTGTACTATATGTTGGAAATATTAAAGAACTCTAAATCAGCGAACTTAAGTCAATTTTCTATGTCGAATTCAAGAGAATTAAACTTCAAGAAGCAGAAGCATAAGCATACCTAGATCCATTGTTGAAAGCCAAAAATAGTGGGTAAGATCTTCCACGTTTTTCTTCTTATATTTTTACTCCTTTTATAAGAAGAAGAAGCAATTCTCTCTTACGAGGGTGAGAGCAAAAATGTGAAATAAATCTATCTGACGTTGGAGACCATAATTCTCTATAATTGGCCAAAAAAAAAAAAAGAAAACCATTAGTTAGTTAATTACAAGTTACTTTTACTTCTAATTTGGACCCTCATCATATTAGAAATAAACTAATTGTATCTACACATTTTATCTATGATCAATTTATAAATACTCTTCTATTAATATTTTTCTTTCATAAGTAGATCACTTCCCTCCGTTAATTAAAATAACAAAAAGCACATTAAATAATTATACATGTGACCCAAGTTATAGAAATTTCTAACACTATACACTTCTAATTGCAATAATTAAACACTCAAACTTTGATCGAAAATAATGAAATGAGTAAATTTAAGGAGAATAATCTTCACCCACTTAGCTTCATTCCTGTGAATTTCTAGGAGTCTTTTACAAAATTGTTTTCTTCGTGTCTCAAGAATCTGAGTCCCTTTCTCTTACACCTCTGTTTTCAGCTGGAGCTAAATCTGACTTTTTTTTTTAGTGGAACCTGCTATTTTTTTTTAGTTCGATTCAAGTTACAAGACCCACAAACTCGAGCCAGCTAATTTTCAAATTGAAGAATAAATATAGCTCTAACGACTAAAGAGAAATCAAAACATAATCGCCATTGCTGATGCGTCCAAAAAATTACAGTGATTTTTGGTTGGCACAACGAAATGTTATGTAACAAAGTGCATGGAAGCAGGGGATTGAGAAAACAGAGTCGCCGGCGGAAAAGGATCGAGAAAATGGAAAGAGGAAAAAAAATGCCAAATGAGAAAACAAATAAAGTTTGCCACGACATTTAAAACTTGCCACCTTATCACGTCATTTTTTTTGTTGGTTAACTAACCGTCAACTTTAACTACATTTGGAACTATTTTTTTTTTTCTAAACTTAGGGATTAAAATGTCTATTTTGAGATTTCATAAACTAAATAGACACCTATCCACACTTCAAGGATTCAAAATTGTATTTTGCCCAATAAATTATTCATGAAAGAAAAAATCATAGTGTAAACGTAGAAAATACTGTAGTAGGTACTCCCGTAATATTAGAAAATTTTGAGAAACTAAATAAACACGTATCCCAAACTTTAATGATTCAAAATTGTATTTTGCCCAAAAAATTATTTATGAAAGAAAAAAATTATAGTTGAACGCATAAAGTGTTGAAGTACGTACTCTCGTAGTATTATAAATTTTTCTAGTTCTAGATTTCATCATTTGATATCGAACAATACTTGGCTGCATACTAGTATGTAGATATCTTCCTACACACCACTATTAATATTTTGACAGGTAGGAGAGAAAGTAAAAAAGTTTCAATTTCTCATTTTCCACCTTTTCTCTATCTTAATTACCCCTGTTTGGAACCCCTTGATTTGGGATGATTTCAAATCAGTTATGATTTGAAATCATTTCACATGTTTGGATGTCAAAAAAAAAAAAAAAAGGGATTGTTTTTTTTTAAAAAATTCTGTTCCAAATAGGTTAGATTTTATAGGATTTTAAGCTTCAAAAAAATCTATTTTTAATTTTACCCTGATGTTTTTTTTTTTTAAATTTACATCTTACAATAGTTTCTTCTCTATTCAATTTCATACCTATTGATAGTTTCTTCTATATTCAGACTCAATGACATTAAAGCAAACTTAATGTTAGGTTTCTATTTTATTTTTCCATTGTATATTGCTATTTTTTAAAAACTGATAACAATAATTTCAATCTTTTCAATGCAGATTTTCAATTCTCAACAAGTTTTTTATAGACAAGTAACTAGAGGTGAGTTTTTTTTTTCTCTGTTCATCTTCTTAAATATTTATTTTATTTAATAGGAATAATATGTTTTTCTTTCCTTTTTATATATTGATTCAATATGTTTTTTTTCTTGATCTGTATGTATATTTTTTTAGTTTTATGTTTTCATACATTGGTTGAAAAAGAAATCAACAAAAAAAAATTGCTTATTTTGATTTTTTTTTTTCCTCCATGGCTGAACAAAACAAAACAAATGTCTTTTGATGGATTTTGTTTATATTCAACCGAGTTCAATTTTTTTTTTATTTTGAATTAAGACATTTGCAACCCTTTTTTTTTAAATTTCTTTTTCAATAATTATAAGATATTGCTTGTCCTCAAGCAATTAGAAAACAAATAACAACATACACAAGCAAACACTTCACAAAATGATTTCAAATAGTGTTTTTTTGAAAAATGTTTTCTTTCAGGAGAGGTCTTAAACTTTTAACACTTTACACAATTCCAAGATTTTCTCACATAAAACTTTTACTTTTCTTTTTCAAGATAAAACATTCTTATGCAAACCCACCTATTATGCTTATCCTACCTAAGTCATAGTCATAGAGTCTAGGGTGATCTTCTTTGTTCAACAAGCTAAGCTCACTCACATTACAAGCATTTTTCTTTCTCCCCCAAACTTATGTAAAGTTGCTGCTAGGCCTCATTTTCTTTTTCCTTTGAAATGCTTTTTTTTATGGGAGTATTACTATCATTTGTACCTTCGTTCCAACTTACTAACACTTTGTGGTGAAAGTAGTTGACTACGAGCGCAAATCACTGCTAAGACCATTTTCACATACTCACTTCCTAAGTTAACCTTTCATGCAAAGGAAATCATGGGTGTCATGACTGCCTCTGGTTACTCAGTTATCTCTAGAAGGAGGAGTATCCTTTTTTTTTAGTCCTAGCAGCTGTTACAACGACATAATATTATAACAACATACTATTAGACGGCATACTGTTACAACAATATAATATTACAACAACATACTATTACAACGGTAGTATTACAAAACTCATCCCACCAAACTTAAGTGGGTCAATGCCCCCATTGACTAAGAACTAGAAGAACAGGGGTTGGGGTACATAGTTGGGTCACTTAACATGCTAAGCATCGAAGCTAAACTTCCTAAGTCCATTAGATGGGATAAACACAAGGGAAGTTTGGGTTCGAATGTTTTATGGAGAAAAAGAATTTATCAAGTTTTATGATCTTGAAAACTTGAAGTTGTGTATAAAAGCACTTGAAGGTTGAGAAAACTCTAGGTATCGCTCTAGGTATCATCATCAAGGGTTTTTCAATAAAACATAGAAGGAAACAATTTGCAAGCTTGTTTTTGAAACATGATTTTTATGGCATGCTTGTGCAAGGTGTAGATTATTATTATTATTATTATTTTCATTTAGAGTTCATGAAAGAAAATCAACTAAATAACCGTAAAAGAACTTAACTAAACCTTAGAGCAAAAAACATAACAATTAACAAAGCTACAAAAATAGGTTAAAGAGAGACTCCCCTATGCAGAGAAAAATGTGTTGTTGTTGCCATTACTGTCCTCAGGGTTGCTAGAGTCTTGACAACGAATTCTCATGAATCTGCAATTGCAATTTTCTTTGGTGATTGCTACTACAATTTCTTCCTCCTGCTTCTTATATTGTCTTAAAACTCAAACGTAGAGCATCAAAACGTTCACATAGTTTTTTTCTAATGCAAAGTTAACTTTTTGAAACTTCCAATTTTTAAACTTAAAGTTGATTCATCAAACTCCCAAGTGAATCCCCAGGTAGAGGTGTTCCTTTAGCGATCAACTTAAGTACCTCAATCTTGACAAGATTTTCCTTAAACAGAGCTTTTCTGAATTAACTTCTTCATTCAGATTGGAATTTCAAAAGTTGAAAGTTTCTTGTTTTTTTTTGCTTTTTTTTTTTTTTATTTTAACGTAAAAGAAAGACAAGGTAACTTATCCAATTCCAGAAGGGAGACCGCATATATGTTCCTTCATTTTTCACCTAAGTCTCGATGTTGGAGGAGATTTCAGTTGTAGTTGAAGTGCTTTGATCACAACGGGCCTTGCCTGCTCAAGGGATTTACATATGTTTTTGAAAGTAGAGATTGCAGTTGCAATTTGTGTCACATACTGCATATTTTCATCCTTCATGCTCTCATTTCTGCATTCTTCTTGATTTTGCATTTCCTGCAGACTACAATAAACGAAAGCAGGGCATTCTAGTATCGGGAGGACTTTGGATGTAAATTGCTGTGAAATTGCAACTGTATGGCTCACTACAACTTCCTTTTGTTGTTCCTTCTCTTCTTGAGGTGGTTCTTCTTTTATCTCTTCTCTCCCTTTTGGCTCCTTAATGTCGTTAAGTGTTGGAGCGCTTCTTGCTTCTATTGGGAGCTCAAGGTCTTCATGTTCCAATTTCGTTCTAAGTGACACCACCTCACATTCTTTTTCTTCTTCTTCTTGTTTTGAAGTCCCTCTGTTCTCAAGCAAAATTCTTTGGGACCTATTCTGCAATTCATCTGCAATTTGTTACACCTGGATTTCTAAAGTCCGTAGAGATGCGACTTGGCTTTGCATTACAACATCGTTCTTTACTCTATATTCCCTCGATGCTTGGCTCTTTTGGAATCATCTTCCCTTGCTGGAAGCACTGGTACTGATGTTGATTTGCAAAGCTGGGTAGAAATCCATACACAAAGAATCAAGATTATAAGGACAATTATCAAATGAATGACTTCCTTTACAATAAACACAAGAAAAAGAAGAGATAAGGTGAAAAGGAGCTATAGGATTTCCCATCATCAAAGTTTCCATCATGTAGCTTAATGATGAAGCTTGTGCACTCAATGCTGCAATGATATCTTTTTCCATCCTGTAGATTTTCTTAAGAAATCAAACCCTATGTTGTGTCTTTCTCCTCTTGCATTTTCTCTCCCTCAACAAGTGAAATCGAGCTCCTCCTGCAATAGGAGAAATTGTAGTTGCAATCTTCTCTTACAATTTTTACTGAAACAAAATTTTTGTTAAACTACCATTCTCCGGCAATGGCGCCAAAAACTTGATCGGGTGAACTTTGGGTGAAGAAAAGTAAGTAAATACGTTCAACCCCAATGCAAGTGCACACTGCAGATGCAAGTATTAAAACATGAGTATTCCTGAGTATCGATCCCATAGGGAACAGTGTAACAAAAATTATTGCTAAGCAAAATGTAAGTAGAATTGCAACTTGAAAACTAAAATTGCAAAAACAAAGTTGGGATGGCGTGTTGGTAAAAAGAAAATAATTGCAGATTCTAATTGCAAGTTAAAGTGACAAAAATTGCAGAATTGAATTGTAGAATCAAAAATTGCAATATTGAGTGATAAAGATTGCATGATTGAATGGCTAAATTGACAATTTGCAAAATTGAGTAGCAAACTAAATAGACTTGGTAAATGAAAATTGCAAAAGAAATTATAGAGAAATGAGGGGCTTAAGAATGTCATTGCCCTAAGTTGTAATTGCAAACCAAAAATTGCAATTCCAACCTACTCTACATTCAATTGTAAACCAAAATTGCTACTCATATTCACCTTGAAATTAGGTTTTAGGAGACTAAGTGAGTGACTTATATGTCTATAGTCCATCTACCTTAGATAATTTGGCTCAACAATTTTATGGGTTTTGGAGTCTTTAATCCCTATGTCTAGGGCAAAGAATTGACTTATGTCTAAGCTCTTTTCTCCATCACTTGTACGAAATTCACTTATCACTAACCCCATCGATATTAGATCTAAGTTTGAGTTGCTACCCTAGTTGATCAATCTAGGATCTCAACAGAATTTTGTTCAACACAAGCAAACAATTGAGATTTAGGCTTGATTTTTGTTGGAATTTTGGCTACAATTACTTCGTAGGGAATTCACATCCTTGAACCCCTTAAGTAGTTTAGCTCATATTAAAAGTAAAAATCCTACAACTAATTTTAGAAATTAAGTCCATACTAGAAGAATATATTAAAATGCTAGTTACACCAAAAATGTAAAGGAATTAAAGACATTTTGCCATCCAAAATTGAATCCAACAAAGTTGAAAACTGAAACATGAACTTCAGAGAAATAAACCCACGAAATAATGAATTTAGAGGAGACAATTATTCAAGCTAAAAACTGAAACTAAACTTTAAAAAAAAAAAAGAAAATTCATAAAAATACCCATCAATTGTTTTATCAATCTAAACTCAATTCAAAAGTTTAATACAGTAGGTAAGGGACAAAAAGCATGAAAAATTACAACCCAAATGAACTAAACAGAAATTAAATTCATCTAAAATAAGAACCAATCGGAATATAGAAAACTTGAACAAAAATCCTTTTTTCTTCTTTAGATTTCAATTGATTCAACTCTCACTATTTCTAGGAAAGAATGAATCTTAACAATCCAAGTTTTCACATGAATCGGACTGAATTTTTGAAGAAAAATGAACCCAAACAGCAGCACACTTATTGTAGAACAGAGAAAAAAAAAAGAGAAAGAAAACTGCAGAAAAACAAAGAGAAAACCCACGAAATTAACTCCAAAAACTCCTCCAAAATCCATCTCATTCTTCAATCATCTTCTCTCCTTTTATAGTCCTTCATTAGGATTGAATAATGCCCAAATTTCTTGCTCAAAATTCCCCAAATCGTGCAATAATTGAGGATTTTTGGAATGGGTTAAATGCAGATTTTTTTCCTTTTTTGAATTTTTCTGCTGCTCTGGAAAAAATTGTAGAATCACGAAATTTCAATTTTTGTTTTGCAATTTTCACATTCCCCCTGCTCTAGAAAAAATTGCAGAATCACGAAATTGCAATTTTGGTTTTGTCATTTCCACATTCCCTGCAAACAAGCTTAATTTTTTTAGAATCTGATCCTAATTGCCTTCATTCTTATTTCTTTCTTATTTTCAAGCAACTTTCAACTATTTCCAAATGATCTTGACAAAACAAGAATATTTAAGTAATTAAGAATTAAATAAGCCTTAATTCTAAGGCTTATCAATAACATTTCCAAAAATTAATTTAATAAGTTGATTTGTTTTTATTAATAGTATGTTTTCAAGATTATAGATGTATTTGATATTAAAATATTTTATTATCAATTAAAATAATCTCCTACAAAATTATAAGGGCATAACATATAAATAATAAATATTAGAATTGTTCCTCTCTATCTCTTCGTTCTCCCTCAACTTCCTAGCTATCTCTTTCTTTTACGTTGAGCCTTGGTCGCAAAAATCGACCGACTGACCGCGATTCGGTCAATTGGTTTCATGAAGCGTCCTAAAACAATCAACCACCAGCTGACCGGAATTGATAGGTTGGTTTTCAGTATCACTTTTCCCCTAAAATCGACACCCACCAACTGATGAATAGCCCTAGCTGCTCACCCCTTATCATTGCATTGCCAACTGCATTTGTTTCAGTCTCTCTCTTCTCTTTCTCTTCTCATCACATATTTACATTTCTCTCTTCTCTTCCCTATTCTCTCCCATTTCATTCTCTCTCTCTATTCCCTCATGAGATTTCAATCATTCTTTTTTAACCCGTAATTTAATCTTCTTTCCCCCAATATGAGCATAGCTCAATTGGCATAAAGTTTGTATCCTTGAGATGTTCAAATCCCCTAACCACATATTTTTTTTAAAAAAAAGTCTTCTTCTCCATTTGAACATAAAATTTAAGGTTAAATTTACAAATTTGGTACTTATGGTTTGAAGAAAGTTAGAATTTGATCCTTATGGTTTTAAAAGTTAAAATTTCACCCCTATGGTTTGATAAACATCATAAATAATCCTCACTGTTAAAAACTACTAATAGATTGAGTATGTGGCAGCTAAATACATGAATAGCAAATTGTCATGCACTCAATCCAATAGTGGGTTCTAATGGTGAGGACTCTTTATGACGTTTTATCAAATCATAGGAACAAAATTCTAACTTTTAAAACCTCAAAGACTAAATTTTAACTTTCTCCAAACCAAAGGGACCAAATTTATAATTTAACCAAAATTTAAATAAGTTATAAGAATTAATTTCAAAATAGCCTAACCAACCTCAATTTCATGGTTGATTTAAAAATAATATTTTTGCTTAAATGAACATAGCATTAGTTTTAGTTTTACATCACTATTTCTTTGCTTTCACAATTGAGTTTCATTTGGATTTAGAATTAGATTTGAATTATTTATTATTATTTAAGATATTGAGTTTTATTAAAATCTTATAATTTTAATCAATAGAAACAAATATTGAGTTTTATTAAGATAACTAATTTTGGGCATAATTTAAAATGTCGAACAACATCTCGAAATGTCGTTTGACATTTTCAGATGTCGGAGGGTGCGACATCTCGATAATGGATAAAATATCTGTAACACCCGAGACGTTTTGGGTAAGTTTAAAATGTTGTTTTGGTAAAGTTTTATTAAGAATTTATTTGCTTTGAGGGTAATTTGGTGATTTTTGGAAAAGGAAAGGGTATTATGGTCATTTATAGAGAAGATATTTTTGATTTTTTAATATTATTTTATTATTATTTTTAATTAATTATTATTATTTTTATTTTATTTTTATTTTTATTTTTATTTTTTTCTTTCCCTTCTTCTTCCTCCCGAACACACACACTCTCTCTCTCTCTCTCTCTCTCTCTCTCTCCCTCGGTCGAACACCCATCCACTATTTTCTTCTTCTTCTCCGACCAGCTGCCGGCCTTCTTCTCTTTCTTCCTCGTCTTCGCCGAATGACAACAGCTTCGCCGTGAGCTCCTTCGTCGAACGACAGCAGTTCGCCGGAGCTCGTCCTTCACCGCCGGCTTCTTCCCTTCGTTTTGCTGCAACCCATGATGACCGGCCGGATCTGAAGCTCCCTCGGGTACGGAGTGAAGCTCAACGCAAGCCTCGCCGGTGCCGTCTTGCAGCAGTCTCGCTGGAGCTCCGAAATCGCTGGTGTTGCGGTTTCTGCCTCGCCGGAGCTCGTTTATTTCAGGAAATCGACGGTTCGCGAGTAGATCCGACCGGAAAAGGGGTCGAATCTGTCCAGATCCGGGAGCCACGCGCTGATCGGAGTCCTCACGCGCCGGCCACGCGCGCCCACTCGCCGCCGGCCGCCGCCGCACGCGCCGCCGTGTTCCGGCCAGGCGCCGCCGTCTCCAATTCTAATTTTCGAGCCCGGACAGTCCCTGTTACGATCGTGTTTTGATTTGGGTAAATTTTGCCATTTGGTCCGTTTCGTCGAGTTATTAATGTTAGAATGTGTTTTAGCGTAATTCGGATGGTTTAAGACACGTTTAGGAAACTTTTTAGGTGATTTGTTGAGGACCTTGGATTGTACTTGGAGTGGGGACTCGAGAAGCTCATTACTAGTGAAGAAAGGGTATTTTAGTAAGTAAAGATTTAAGGTAAGGGATCTCACAACGAAAGAAGTTTTCGAAACCTAGAGCTAGCCCTATATTTACTTTGAAGTTTATGTTTTCGTGTTAAGTATTTAAGAAAGAAAGTGTTTTATATGTATATTCCTTTATACGCTAGTTCCATGAGTTCTATTTGAGTTTTCATGTTAAAAAGAATGGAAATGATATGTATGTCTTTGAAATGCGATTGCCTTGACTTATGCATTCATGAGTATGATCTAAAACGAGCGGGACCTCATGCATGTGTTGTGTGCTCATGAAAAGATTTATGTAAGGTCGTGACGATAATTCTCCCAAAAGTTTTATGTGGGTTATGAGGGAACCCGAGTCTTCGGATTCTCTATGCTCCCGGGGTTCGAGAGTGCCCCACGATGGTAGCCGACGGGCTTGAGTCTTCGGACTCCACGATGGTAGCCTTCGGGCTGAGTCTTCGGACTCCATGATGGTAGCCTTCGGGCTGAGTCTTCGGACTCCACGATGTATGTTAGCTTTCGAGCTCAACTCTCAGAGTTAGGGGAGGACTCTATTCGATGGAAAAATTATGTCTTCGGACTATTTACGAGGCCCTCGGGAGAATTTAATCGTTCACGAGAGCCGCAAGGAAAAATACATGGTTTATAAAACGAATTTTAGGTCCCCTACTAAAGCGATGGTTTACGATGGTTTTATGATTTAAAATGACATGTTGCATGCGAGTGAAACTCTTATTTTGAAACTATGAGTTACTTACTGAGTATTATTCGTTAATACTCACCCTTTTCCTTTTAAAATGTTTTCAGGAAAGACTAAGATCGGCCCTAGCGCGTGACCGGAGATCAGCTACTCGAGTCATGGGAGCCGAGCGATCGCTATTCCGCTTCTTTTATGTTTCTGGATGTACATAGAACTCATGTCGAGTTTTTAAATGTTTAGGAGGATGTTTCAAAGTCTTTTAACCTTTCTTTGTAAATCGTGCACGTGTATTTGGCTTTCTAGGGTTGAATTCACTTGGTCTCTGCTGTTTGAACCCTAGCATCATATTGAGAAGTTTGTTGGATGCTAGGAGGTTGTTTGAAAATCTTAGAAGTGTGTTTTTCTATGTCTTATCAGGTAAGGGTCAAATTTTTGGTTTTCGCGTAGTTACGCCGTTATGCTGCCGAAATTTTCGGTAATATAGCGACGTGACTTAGTAATGACTCTTAGGTAGCGTGTTGAGCCTATAGGGTCGTTACAATATCATTTTCTCAAGATGTCGAGGAATGTCGAGATGTCAAGAAATATCGAGAAAATGTCGAGGAAATCTTGGTAATTCTTATAATTTCTCTCTATCTCTATCTCTTGGCTTCCCATCTCTTTCTCTTTCCATTATTCCTTTTTTGTCCCTTCCAACCTCTCAACATATACTTCTATAATTGTATAGTTATTTTTTAAAAGTTTAATACAGTATCGTGAAAATTGTGCATGCATCTACAAAGTGTTGTATTAAGTTTTTTATATCTATCTTTGTGAAAATTTTTAATATTTATGAATATATTATATTTTTTACAATCATTTGTCATTTATCAACATTTGATATCTCTCTTAATCAAGGTTCAAGTTTAAAATGTTGATGTCAACGGAAATGTATAGATACTGATTTTATGAAAATGCATATATATAAATACTAAATTTGTAGTTTTATAATTATGATTAATAAAAAGTATGAATTATATCATCATTAAGTTATAATTAAAGTCTCATTAATTAATTAAAATAAGTCTCATCAATTTTCACGTTTTTAATGATTTTTTTCAAAATTTTCACCAACATCGGCATTCCTCATATAAATATTATTTATATTTTTAGATATATGATGATCATAAAGGTCAATTATAGCCTAATTCCATAGTTAAAATTTCATTTACTAATTCAAATAATTTCCATCAATTTCTATAGCTTTTCCCAAAATTTCTGTCAACATCAACATTTTGAACGTTGATTGTAGTATAATTAAATCACAATTAAAGTTTCATGAAATAATTCAAACAATTTTAATCAATTTTCATTTTTTTCCCAAATTCCTTTGCGCATCGACATTTTTGTCGACATTTACATCTACATCTTGTCTTAATTTTTAGATTTGGTGATTAAAAATTGTCAATTATAGTCTAATTGAGTCACAATTAAACTTTCATTGACTAATTCAAACAATTTCCATCAATTTCTACGATTTCCATAAAAAAAAAATTCGAAAATATTTTCAGCTGATTAACAATTAAGAGAACACGATTGAAAAATTCTTCAATAGTTTCAGCATCTTTCATTCTAATGGTATCAAATTCAGCTCGAATTGCTTGCAATCTTACCATTTTTACCTTATCTTCTCCTTTGTATAGACTCTGTAATGCATCCCATGCTATTTTAGCAGTTGTAGCTCCTAAAATTCTTTCGAAAATATTTTCATCTACAGCTTGGTAGATAAAAAATAATGTCTTTTTGTCTTTCTTTCTAGCATCTTTCAACTCATTGAGTTGTTGTTGTTAAAGACCTTCCTCACGTTCTTGCTCCATATATCCATTTTCAACAATGTCCCAAAGATCTTGAGATCCATAAGGAACCTTCATTTGTTGACTCCATCGTCTATAATTTTTTTCTTCAAAACGAGGAAGCTGAGGTTGCAACATATTGTTGGATGACATCTTTTAACTTTCACTCTGATATCACTTTGTTGGAAACGTCAATGAGCCCACAATAATACTCACTCTATATCTCACAATTTTGAAAAGAAGAAACTTGTTCTCTTACAAAACTCAAGAACACACAAGAGAAGAATATTGTTCTCTTGAATAACTTTCTTTGAATTGCTTTGCTTCTCAATTGACTTGGTTACAAATGAGGGAAATGATCCCTTTATATAATACCCCAAAAGACACTTCTAAAATACACAAATTAAATAAGTACATGTATACATAATATTCATGTATCTTAACAAAATAACCTTCATGCATCAATGAATTCATGTATCTAGGAACTATAAATTCATGCATGTGTATCATGAATCTAGCTTAATTTCTAACAACTTCGCCCTACCTGCTATGGAAATGTAAGGTAACGAGAGATATTTGGCTCCGTTTTCTATCCATTAATGTTGATTTTTCTTTGATGCAAGACAAGCCGGAGCACTCAGGATCATTGGGACGAGTTCGACAAGACAGGTTGGACATAATGTTGTAGTACAGGTTGATAGTGAGTATCCATGTTGGATATAGACAGGTTGATAGTGATTGCATGGCAGATCTGGGAAGCAAGAAACAAAATCCTTTTTCAAGATTAGAAGGTGGACCCCGATATCATAAGTGCGTTTATAGAGAGATACATTAATGAAGTGGAGGCTGGTTGAGTCAAGTTGAATGGCAAGGCAACACAACGTTCTCGTGGTCTAATGTCATCAACAAATTAGAATTGGTGACCTCCTGACAGGAATGCGTGAAAACTCAACACAGATGTTGCATGAAACCCCACTTGACAGTTGGGAGGATTGAGTTGCGTTTTGCTTGATCATTTTGGACGAGTTCAACAAGCTGGAATGAAGTCGATCACATGTGGTTACAAGATTAAGATCCTAGAAACTATGGCCATTATAGAAGCCCTCTCAAATATTACTTCTCTCTTGCATGGACATGTCTCAGTGGAATCTAATTGTTTGGAGCTAGTAAAGTTGTTGACTGAAAAAACCATGGACCTTACGGAGGTGGTGTCTTCACCAACAAAGCCAAAATCTTGGCCATAAATCGAGGGGATATTACTTTTCAACATACCCAACGTTGCAACAATGTTTTGGTGCACTCCCTAGCGAACAAGACTTTGGAAGAGCAGCAGTCTTTTTTTCTTCAAACCCTTTATCCTTAGTGGTTTACTTCTTTAGTGTCTCACGAACTAGTCCTGTAATTCAATTTATGTTTTTTTCCTCCAAAAGAAAAAAAAACTACTTTATCCAACCTATGATATTAATATTAAGGTTAAATTAGAATTAACAAGTTGAGTCCCTAAACTTTCAGGTTTGTGTCTATTTGGTTCCTAAACTTTAAAAAGTATTTAATAGGCCATGAACTTTCAATTTTGTGTCTAATGGGTCCCTGAATTTTAAAAATGTCTAATATGTTGGGTATAAAGTATGTCCTAGGATACATGTCTCACCGATTTTAGTACAAGTGGGAGATTGCTGGGATTTATACCCTAAAAGCCTCGTAATTAATGATTTATTTAATAATTAATAATAATTTTGATTATTTTATTTGCAAAATAATATTATCCATTATATGAAAAATCCAATGTTATTAGTGTAATCTTCAACAGTATGTGGTTGATAAACGAGAGGATCATATTCAAGAAATAACCTAAAGGGTCATAATATATGTATAAGGTTTGGTGTCTTATCTCGGTAACACTATTGATACGTCCCACTTTGTAATAGTTACAAATGATTTAATCCAAATCGTTCATGTGGAGACATGTGAGTGGGGGTATCTTATACAATAAGTTTGTATAAGACTGGACCACGAAATATTTAGTCTCTCTTTATAAATTCGTTAATTGAGAAGATTAATATTTCATCAAAATGATCATATACGACTCAATCTTAATCCTGAGTGAGTTATGAACTTTTTCCTGAGAGGGTTTGTCCACTGATTTGCGTGGATGAGAGCTGCCCTTGTAGCCAATTCAATAGGGAGTTGGGAACATAATCTCACAAGATGGAATTCACTCATTTCCATATAGGGTAAGTAGATGAGTAGTTCCCTTAAGTGTTGACTTCGGGACTTGAACAATGGGGCCCCACCTTCTCACTGGCCCGAGAGGTGCAAGATGTAATTACAGGGATAAAACAGACTTGACCTAGATGTAATTATGAACAACTCGTGAAGGATCGACTTGCATATAGTGATTATATCCATGGATATAACTTGTCGTATAGTGCATAAGAGTGCAACTTTAGGTCTATAGTGGAGTGACTTAGTTAATGAATGAAAATTAATTAATTAAAGAGTTTAATTAATTGATTTCGTATCATTGGAGCTTATAATCTGTAAGTTCATAAAGTCCTCTTGCTAGCTTATATGGACAAATAGGGATCAATTTCATTGAGAGAAAATTTTGAAATGTTCAAATTAAAATTTAATATATTTTGATATATTAAATAAGAAAAAGCATATTTATTGTATATGATACATTAAATATCAAAGAAATTATTAATGTATTAAGATACATTAAAGAAAAGATATTTATTAAATTTGAATTAGATTCAAATAAAGAAATATATGTCGTAGGATAATTTGGAAAGGTTTGAATAAGATTTAAACTGGTTAGATAAATATATTTTAATATATTAGATATTAAAATATATTATTTAATTATTTGCCCTAGACCACTATAAATAGGACCCCAAGGGTGAGCCATTGTATGCATTCTTCACAAGAGAAAAAAACTCTTGAAATTCTCCTCTCATTCCCTTTCTCTATTTTCAAGAAGGTTCTCATAAACCTCTTTGGTCCTTTGTTCGAGGCATAGCAAAGAAGACTTTGTGGAAGTCTTGGAATTAACTTCATTAGAGTTGGAGCAAAAGGAAAAAAAGACCCTCCAGAATATTATCTATATTATTTTCAAGGTATGTTTTGCTTAGCTTAAACTATTTTAATTTAATTCTAAATAAAATCAAAGTTGATTCCAACGCTTCCGCTATAAGTTTAATTTGATTATTCCTTCATAATAGGTCTCTGAACTATCAATTTTGTATCTAATAGATCCCTAACATATTCAAAAAAAATTTAAAAATTAAATGATCTATTAGATATAAAATTAAATCTTATGTCTAATAAGACCCCTAAACTTTTAATTTTGTCTCTAGTAAATATGTAAATTTAAAAAACGTCTAATAGGTCTAATAAGACCCCTAAACTTTTAATTTTGTGTCTAGTAAATATGTAAAATTTAAAAAACGTCGAATAGGTCAAGGATCTATTAGACACGAAATTGAAAATTCAGGAACTTACTGAATATAAAATTGAAAGTTTAAGGATCTATTAGACATTTTTTAAAATTCAAAGACCAAATAGATACCAATTTGAAAGTTTTTGAACTTATTAGACACTTTTTACAGTTCAGAGACTAAATAGACACAAACCTTAAAGTTTAAGGATTAAACTTGTAATTTAACACAATATTAATCATTGTTGTGAATATTGTGTTGGAAATAATAATTCGTTGTGTATAAGAACTGAGTAACACTAGCAAATTTGATTACAACTTAATTGGCACCAAACAATTACAGTGTAAATAATAATACAGACACTGTATGTAATAACAATTTCAAAACTCAAGAATAAAGGATAATAAGTAGTCGAGACACGATTACAAAGCGTTGTCCTGAAGACAATTATTCTCTCTGCACGAGTTGCAAGCAGGCTACAGCGATCGTCTCAGCAGGATACAACGACTAACTCCGATAGAACATCAACCTTGAACTACTCGGATCTGGCAAAACTCTTTGATACTTGCTCTCAACTTGACTCAAGATTAAAGAAAAGAAAGAGATGAGAGAAGAACTCTTCAATTTTAAACTCTTCAATTGGAATGAGATACTCCAAAATGGAATGAGATGCTTCAAATGAAGAAACAAGTTGCTATTTATAGGCTAGCAACTTAGTAACTCTCCAAAAATAAAATTAATATAAACAAAATGAAACATACATAAAAAGTAATTCAATTGTGTAGTTACTTGTAAAAATTCAAACATAACTCACAAATTTAACTTTTAAGTTAAATTTGTAAAAGAAATATCAACACATTTTGATGTTTCAAACCATTTTGAACCTTTGAATTTCAAGTCAAGTAACAACAACATAAATGAAACATCAATTCATTTTTGATGTTTCAAACCAACACTTTCTTTCACAATTTACTATAAAATCCAACAATCCCCCACATGAAAGAAAGTTTGAAAATAAAAACAAAATCGTTGAGAGCAAACAAACAAGCTATGCATCAGGATAGGTGTCTTCTGGACTTGAACCTTCCTTAGTGAATATCCATCGAACTTACCGAAGAAATAGTGAGACCAGCTCTGGAACTATCCTTCTCATTGGTAAATTGAGACAACAGACATCACACATAACTCATCTTGTATCTTTGAGTTCTATACGTTTGTGTCCATTTTGGTCCTGGACAAAATCCCGAATTCATGAGAGCTTTAGAGAACATAAGCCATTTTAAAAGTCCTCATAGAAGCGACCCCACTTCTACTCTCATATAGGTGATATTGATTAAGAGTATTCTGTCATTACTCCTCTTGTAAACAAGATATCAACATGACCTTAGCATCAACAGATCACACACTCTACAACATCATAGAAATGGGAAGAAACTATAAGTTTCTTAGTGTGTCAATATAAATTATCCAACTAGTTTGCCTATTGAACCTAGATCTTGGGATCTCCAGTCAAGTTAGGTTACCATCAAATAATTTATTTCATAGGCTTTAGCCCCATTTCCCTCGATGTATATGTTACTTGCTCTCTTGACAATCCTTTCGTTAAAGGATCCGCAATATTCTCTTTTGATTTTACATAATCAATGGAAATAATTCCATTAGAGAGCAATTGCCTTATTGAATTATGTTACGTCTTATATGTCGCGACTTCCCATTGTAGACATTATTCTTGGCCCTCATAGAGGCCGCCAAACTGTCACAATAAATACATATTGCACTTAAAGTCTTTGACCATAATGGAATATCTTCAAAAAAATTTCTAAGCCATTTAGCTTCTTCTCCAGCTTTATCAAGAGCTATAAACTCTGATTCCATGGTAGAATGCGTTATACACGTCTGTTTTGAAGATTTCCATGATACAGCTGCCCCACCTAAGGTAAATATATACCCACTGGTTGATTTAGTCTCCATGATATCAGAAATCCAATTAGCATCACTAAATCCTTCCAGTACATGTGGATCCCTCGTATAATGCAATCCATAGTCTAGAGGGTACTTCAAGTACCTTAGAACTCTGACTAAAGCATTCTAATGATCATGCCCAGGATTGCTGGTTTATCTAGCTAATCTTCCTACTGAATAGGCAATATCAGGTCTTGTACAATTCATTATGTACATTAAGCTACCAATGACTCTAGAGTATTTTAGAGAAGAAACATTTTCATCATTGTTCTTCTTTAACTTACAATTTGGATCAAATGAAGTAACAGCTGGTTTACTCTCAAATTGATCAAATTTTCTCAACACCTTCTCTATATAGTGAGATTGAGAAAGTACGTATCCACTTGAATTTCTTGTTATACGGATTCCAAGTATAACATCACCAAGACCAAGATCTTTCATATCAAAGTTAGATTTCAACATCTTTTTAGTGGAATCAATGACACTTCTATTTGTGCCCATTATCAACATATATCATCCACATACAAGCAAATAATGACACAATGTTGATCTATGGTTTTAACATAGACACATTTATCACACTCATTTATCTTGAATCCATTCGATAACATAGTGTAATCAAACTTTTCATGCCATTGTTTGGGTGCTTGTTTCAACCCATAAAGAGACTTAACCAGTTTGCAAACTTTATCTTCAAGTCCCTTTACAACAAACCCTTCAGGTTGTTCCATATATATTTCTTCATCTAAATCTCCATTTAAAAATGCAGTTTTTACATCCATTTGGTGTATTTCTAAATTTTGTAAAGCTGCTATTGCGATTAACATCCTTATAGATGTAATCCTCATCACTGGAGAATAGGTATCAAAGAAATCTAGCCATTCTTTTTGACGAAAGCCTTTAACTACTAAACGGGCTTTGTATTTATCAATAGTGCCATCAGCCTTTAGTTTTTTTTAAAAAATCCATTTACTTCCAATTGGTTTACTTCCAGGAGGTAAATCAACCAATACCCAGGTATTGTTTTGCAAAATGGATTCTATTTCATTATTGATAGCTTCCTTCCAATAAGGTGCATCTGGAGATGACATAGCTTCTTGAAAAGTTTGAGGCTCACCTTCAATCATATAAGTTATGAATCAGGTCCAAAGGAAGTAGCTTTCTTTGCTCTTTTGCTTCTTCTAGGTTCAGACTCAATTCTCTGATCGTCTTGACCTTTCGAAGAGCTAGCCTCATAATTCCTTTTGACACCACTACTTTTGTGTCTTTCCTCTTTCAAATGAAATATATCCTCAAAGAATTCAGCTTCAATAGATTCCATAATAGTATTATTGTTAATATCAATTATGTCTGATTTAATTACCAGGAATCTATAAGCAGCATTATGCATTGCATAGCCTATAAAAACACAATCAATTGTCTTAGGTCCTAGTTTGGTCCTTTTTGGTAAAGGAACTTGTACCTTTGCTAAACACTCCCACACTTTCAACATTTTATTTGAAGGTAACTTTCTATTCCACATTTCATAAGGCGACTTATTAGTCTTCTTATGTGGAATTCTGTTTAGAATAAAATTTGATGTAAGCAAGGCCTCCCCCCACAAATTATGGGGTAAACCTGAACTATTTAACATGCAATTAACTATGTCCTTTAAAGTTCGGTTCTTTCTTTCAGCTACACCATTTTGTTGTGGTGTATAAGGTGTTGTAGTTTGATGGATTATACCATTAACTTCACAGAATTCATAAAGTGATGAAGATTCATATTCACCACCTCTATCTGATCTAAGCACCTTTACTTTCTTCTCAAGTTGATTTTCAACTTCTGCCTTATATGCTTTAAAAATATCTAAGGTTTCATCTTTACTATGTAATAAATATACATAACAATATTTACTACAATCATCAATGAATGTGACAAAATACTTCTTACCGCCTCTTGTAGGGGTACTTTTCATGTCACATACATCACTGTGGATTAAATCAAGAACCCCATTACTTCTTTCCACAGATGAAAATGACTTTCTAGCAAACTTTGATTCAACACAAACTTCACATTTGTGTCTATTATCAATGTTGAAATTAGGCAATAGTCCTAAATTTACCATTCTATGTAAAGAATGATAATTGACATGCCCCAGCCTAGAATGTCATACATCACACAACTGAACAATATAAGCAGAAGAGTTGTTATTATTATTCTTGGGCACTTGTGCCAATACATTCAGTTTGAACATGCCATCATTCAGATAACATTTTCCCACATATATACCCCCTTTGTCAGAATAAATTTATCTGACTCAAATACAAGCTTGAACCCATTCTTATTAAGTAGAGTTCCTGACACTAGATTCTTTCGAATCTCTGGCACATGCCACACATCATTGAGGGTAAGTATCTTTTCGGAAGTCCATTTCAGCAGGATCTTCCCTTTGCCTTCCACAGAGGCAGTTGAAGCATTTCCCATGTATAGCTTATCGCTATCATCTAGCTTCTCATATGAGGTGAACAATGACTTGTCCTTACAAATGTGCCTAGTAGCACCAGTATCAATCCACCAACCTTTGGTGTCATAAGTCATATTTACCTCAGAAATGACAGCAACTAGATTGTCATTTTCCATAATATTGGCCTGATGGTTTGAGCTTTGTCCCTTTTTGTGTCGACAAGTTGCAGCCGTATGGCCACTCTTACCACAAACCCAACAGTTTCCACGAATGCGCTTGTTGACGTCATTCCATGGTCCAAGATTCACATTTTTCTTCTTGGATTGTTGCTTCTTGGGATGCCTTAAAGCTTCAGCAACATGAGCTTTGGCTTCAACTTCTAGTGGAGCTTTGTCTCCTTTTCTATTATCCTCTTCTATGTGGAGTTTAACAGCAAGATTCTCCATGGACAATTCCTTTCGCTTGTGTTTGAGATAGCATTTGAAGTCCTTCCAGGGAGCAGGCAACTTCTCAATCACAGCAACAACTTGGAATGGTTCACTAATGTTCAATCCTTCACTTTGCAAATCACTAATGATAATTTGCAATTCTTCCATTTGATTGACTACCAATTTGGCATTAATCATCTTATAATCTAAGAAGTTTCCTTCAAGGAATTTCTTAGTACCAGCATCTTCCAGCTTATACTTCTTGTCTAATGCCTCCCAGAATTACCTTGAAGTATTGTAGGCATTGCAATAGACATTATACAGGGTGTCTTCAAGACCACTAAGTATATAATTGTGGCATAAAAAGTCTGAATGCATCCATGCTTGCTTGGCAGCTTCAGTTTCAGGAGTGACAGCTTCTGGTGGGGTAATTGGGCATTCTTCCTTCAAGATGTGAACAAGGTTCAGCGTAGTGAGATAAAAGATCATCTTCTGTTGCCATCTTTTGAAGTTTTCTCCCTTGAATTTCTCTGGTTTTTCAGCATGAGTTTTGAGGATGGTCGATCCCATCATGGTAGAAACAGTACCATTAGTGGATGAGTTTGCAGCCATTAGTTCAGATAATTGTCTTCAGATTGTTGGAAATAATAATTCGTTGTGTATAAGAACTGAGTAACACTAGCAAATTTGATTACAACTTAACTGGCAACAAACAATTACAGTGTAAACAATAATACAGACATTGTATGTAATAACAATTTCAAAACTCAAGAATAAAGGATAATAAGTAGTCGAGACACGCTTACAAAGCGCTGTCCTGAAGACAATTATTCGCTCTGCACGGGTTGCAAGTAGGCTATAGCGATCGTCTCAGCAGGATACAACGACTAACTCCGATAGAACAGCAACCTTGAACTACTCGGATCTGGCAGAACTCTTTGATACTTGCTCTCAACTTGACTCAAGATTAAAGAAAAGAAAGAGATGAGAGAAGAACTCTTCAATTGGAATGAGATACTCCAAAATGGAATGAGATGCTTCAAATGAAGAAACAAGTTGCTATTTATAGGCTAGCAACTTAGTAACTCTCCAAAAATAAAATTAATATAAACAAAATGAAACATACATAAAAAGTAATTCAATTGTGTAGTTACTTGTAAAAATTCAAACATAACTCACAAATTTAACTTTTAAGTTAAATTTGTAAAAGAAACATCAACACATTTTGATGTTTCAAACCATTTTGAAACTTTTGAATTTCAAGTCAAGTAACAACAACATAAATGAAACATCAATTCATTTTTGATGTTTCAAACCAACACTTTCTTTCACAATTTACTATAAAATCCAACATGTTGTTAATGATTGTTTTGAATTTAAAATTTGCATGCTGACCATGAAAAAAAAGGAGAAAAAAATAGGTTTACAAAATATATAGGTACGAAAATACCAATTTTAAAATTGATGGAACAATTATTTCTTAGAAAATTGTCTAAGAAATTTAACTAGCTCGTATCAAAGTTTGAATACTGCACTAAATAGTGAGAAAAAAAACAACTTACACAAAATCAGACTACCTAAATCTTGGTTATACAATTCTGCACTCAAAATATGGACTACACAATCATGCACTTCAAACACAAACTACTTAAATTAAGCCTACATAACTCCTTTAGATAGACTCTCCCGCTACACAACTCAAGGCTAGATGAGATGACTCATTGGGCCAAATGCGCTATACTTTGTAGGTCTTGCACGATTCACTATGGTTAAAGAGGGAGAGAAAGAGAAAAGTATGGTTAAGTTTCTTTGATAAGCTCCTAGACAAGATAAAACTGCCCCGTAATAAATTCGCTAACTTGACCTTGACTTTGGGATATTTAAACGATTAAAGTCACTTTAATAATTAATGTTTTTCATATTAGTTTAAAATTTATAAGAAATATTAGTCGGTTTTTAGTTAGTATAACTAAAAAACTAATGTTATTCTTATAG
This sequence comes from Trichosanthes truncata, assembly GCA_033996785.1. Classification (NCBI taxonomy): domain Eukaryota; kingdom Viridiplantae; phylum Streptophyta; class Magnoliopsida; order Cucurbitales; family Cucurbitaceae; genus Trichosanthes; species Trichosanthes truncata. Next base: position 58,115,842 of record JAWPNB010000003.1, read on the forward strand.
AACATTTTGAGTCATTATTTATATTTTATTTATACTATTCATTATAATTTTTGTCTTTGTAAAACAAAATTATTTAATGATTAATAAAATCTATCTTCTAAAATGAACAAATTTTGTTTTCTCAAATAAATAAATAAATAAATTTTGTACTTCATGGATGACAAGCATTTAAAAGCTCCTATCTCAAGTTCAAGAATGCATATTGAAAGTTCAATAAATATTTGTTTTCCCAAGCTTGGGAAGCAAATGACTTTATTTAGCCACAATATTGGATTCTTGCTGGAAAATCCAGCAGTGTAGTCTTTGTGTTTCAAAATGCAACAATTTTAGGCTTCATTTTATAATCATTGGAATTTTTGAAAATTGTGCTGATTTTCTCGTAATTTCTTTGCAATGGTTTTCATCTTTTCTAAGGAAGAATTCGACTTCTTAACCAACCTTCAAAAACAAAAACTATTTTATTAGTTTTCAAAACTTGACTTAGATTTGGAAAACATTTGTAAAAAGGAGATAACAAAACAAAGAAACTCATAGATAGAAAACATAAGTAGTGTTTATAAGTTTAATTTTTAAAAACAAAAAACTAAATAGTTATGAAATGGAGCCTTATATATTTTGAAAATTGTTTAAAATAAACTATGGAATATATATATTTTTTATAAATGAAATTAGTTTTATAATAATCGTTTTTATGTTGAGAATGTAGCAAAACAATAATTAAAACTAAGCCTGTTAATTTATACTAATATTAAAGATTAAGCAAATGTTACTTAATACTACTACACCATATTTCTGACCTTGACTAGTTGACCTTGACTTTGCAATAATTTTAGAAATAAAGTCACTCTAATAATTGATGGAAATGGGGGGAGGGAGTTGCCGTAGGAACTGGGAAATAGAGAGAAAGTAGATACCGAAGGAGCATGTACGGGGTAGAAAATAGAGAGAGAATACAACGATACAGCATGAAAAGAAGATGGGCACAAGGAGAATTTTTCTTTTTTTAATTAAGTGCGGTGCGAGGATGGAGATTTGAACACTATTCAAATGAAAAAGTAGATGCCTAAATGTCCGGACTTAGAGATGGGGATATTGTACGGATGACCCATTTTCCAATGTTTTAATGACTGATGACCTGCGTTATGAAAATAATGAAAAATGACCCATTCTGACATGTCATAGCGCGCAAAATTACACATGAGGGTAGTATGAGACGGTTTTGTTTGTTCACGCTCTTGTAGGCGGAAACACTATCGCTTTAGCTCTCTCGCTCTCGCTTAAATGAATTGTTGAAAATCTAGAGAAAAAAAAGACAAGAAAAAATTACGTTAGAGAAGAGCTAGAGCGAGAGCGAGAACGAGAACGAGCTAGAGCGAGAACGAGAACGAGAACGAGCTAGAGCGAGAGAGAAAATGAGCTAGAGCGAGAACGAGCGAGAGCGAGAACGAGCTAGAACGAGAGTGAGAACAAAGTAGAGCAAGAGAGAAAACGAGCTAGAGAGAGAGCGAGAACGAGCTAGAGAGAGAGCGAGAACGAACTAGAGCGAGAGCTAGAGCAAGCTAGAGCAAGAGAGAAAACGAGCTAGAGCGAGAGCGAGAACTAGAACGAGCTAGAGCAAGAGAGGAAATGAACTAGAGCGAGAGCGAGAATGAGCTAGAGCGAGAACGAGAACGAGAACTAGAGAGCTAGAGTTAGAACAAGAATGAAAGTACGATGCCCTCACGGTAATTTGGACAGGATGCAGAGTACGGAAAGGGTCATATGTCATTAATTTCAAAATATGGGTCAAATGACATCGATGCGCATGAAAATGAATCTTCTGTGCAAATTTCCCCTTAGAGATGTTGGTATTGAGTTATATTTATTTCAATTTAGTAAATTAATAAATTTGACTTTAAAAATGATTTGTTCATAAAAAAATATTTTTCTTTAATTCAACAACTATAGAGGTGGAAAGTCAAACCATCGACTTTTGAGATGATAATTGGTACTTTATCTACTAAGTTATACTCGAATTGACAATAAAAAAAAGTTGATTAATATAAATTTCACCAAAGTTTTGATAAAACTCAAATAAAATTTTAACTATAGTCTCATATATCTAGATTTATGGTCTGTTTGGAATACTTTTTAGTTTATGCATTTTTTTTTAAAAAAAAGTATTTTAAATAAAAATGTTAATATATATTTTATTTTTTCAAAAGTGTTTTAAATAAGAAATTTGTTTGCTTACATGATGTTAAAAAAACGATTCTATTAATTATAAATGTGTTTTTATTTCTTACTATTTTGAGGATTTTTGGTTAAATACTTTAAAATCATTTTTGAATAATCCATCTCTCAAGTGTTTTGGAAAATGTGTTTTTAAATTAATCCATTTTTTTTAAACACTTTTTATTTATTAATGTTTTTTTTTTAAGAAACAACTTTTGATCATCTAAAATCACTCAATAAGCTATACTAAAGGTGTGTAGGTGTGGGTAGAAAATCATAGTTCTTTAAAAAAATATTTTTTTCAAAAATTATTCCAAACACACTAGTAACAACGTGGATAGTTAAAGAATATTTTTTAACACTCTTCTTCTTTTGAATCTCTAAACTAACCTTAATATATTGATTTCAAGACTAAATATTTAATAGGTTAAATTATAAATTTGGCTAATGTGGTTTGGAGAAAGTTAGAATTTAGTCCCTATGGTTTTAAAAGTTAACCATAAAGTTTAAATTCTAACTTTCTCCAAACTACATGAACCAAATTTGTAATTTAACCAATTAAATATTAATTTCAATATCGACATTCACTTTACCCTATATTAATTTCAATACCGACCAAATTAAAATGATGTCGGCAAAAGGTCACCCTTTCCCGATGCCTCTAACATGGCGTTGGGTAAGAGTACTTTTTTCGACGCCGTTAATATGGAGTTGGGAAAATTAGTTTCTCCCGACAACATTTGCTACGTCAGAAAAAAAATGTCGGGAGAAACCAAAATTCTTATAGTGAGTATATTTGATATATCACTGATGTGCTACTGATATACTCAGTGTTAGATATATCAGTGATATACCAAATATGCAAAATATTCTTGATATGTTACTGATATGCTTCATATAGAGCATTTAACTGATGTATCTAAAAAGAAGTGTATCAGTAGTATATTAGTAATATACTACTAATATATTTCGTTTTAGGTATATATCACTTGACTGATATACCAAATATAAAGTATATCAGACATACTATTGATATACCTACTAATACACTAATGAAGGTAAAATTGGAATAATAAAAAAAATCAGTTTTAATTTTTTTTTTCTATATTTGCAAATATCCAAAAACCATAGCTAGATTTGCAAATATCCTAATATTTTTTGCTACTCAATACAATTATCTTTTTATTTTTATTTTTTATTGATTTGATAAGATTAATATGTTTTTTTTTTCCTTTTTTTCCTTTTTAATATATCGATTCAATCTTTTTTTCCCCTGATTTGTATGTATATTTTCATACATTGGTTGAAGAAGAAACCAACAAAAAAAATGGTTTCTTTTGATTTTTTTTTTCTCTATGATTGAATAGATCGAATCAAATCTCTTTTGATAGATTTTGTTTAGATTCGGTTGAGTTCAATCTCTTTTTTTTTTTTTTCATTTGAATTAAGATATTGACAACTTTTTTTTTTTAAATTTTTTTTAACAATAATGATAATGTTTGAAAATTTTAATTTAATAACTTGATTTGTTTTGATTAATGGTATGTTTTTATGATTATATGTATTTGATATGGTTATTTGATATTAAAATATTTTATTATTAATTAAAATAATCTCCTACAAAATCATAAGAGCATAACAGTAAAATATTTTATTTTCTTTTCATTCCTCATGAATGGCTTTGAGCTAGAATACGTGTAGTAGTACCGTACAACATCTACATCAAAGTTCTAATTTTCATTTCATTACTAAAATAGTAGTACTGTACAGGATTTTAATACAAGAAATAAAAAGAATTCTTCATAACATCTATACATTAATATTAATTCGTGAGTATGTAAAATAGTCTTGAATAAAGTCATTGTTCATTCGTTTTCATTTGATACATTTTCTATTTTGTGAAGCTTACATCAAATTATGAAATATTTTTTACTTCGTTTTACAAAAGATTAATTTTATAATAATTTATTTATGTTGATGTAGAAAAATAATAATTAAAATTACCAAGTCCATTGATGGTAACTTTACTTGATTCACTGGGAATCAAATGCACCATATTTCTCTCTTTGAGTTCTCTATGATTTCTTTTTTTTTTTTTTTTTTTTTTTTCGAGAAATAGGATTTCTCTAACCCTCTCTATTTCCCATCCATCTTCTGTATTTTGAGGGTTTGCACAATTGACTATAGTTAAGTTTCTTTCTTATTATAAAAATAAAAAATGAAGAAGAAAAAAAAACTATGGTTAAGTTTCTTTAAGATAAGGTTGTTTTTTCCTTTTTTTTTTTCTCTAAACATCTTTGACACGACTCCTAGATATGACGAATTGATTCTAAGGCTACATAAGTCCTTCATATCTACTTCTCAGGCTACACAAGCCGACTCTTTCGACTATGTTGATGCATAAATTCGGACAAAGAAAATGCACCTGATTTGCAAGTGAACCCAACAATAAATTTGTGAGGGGAAAGAGGTAGCCTGCAAAACAAAAAAAAAAAACCTACACACTAGTGTGGTACTTTCCACAACTACGCTTTGATGCTTAAGTCAGAGAGGAAAAATTTGTAGCAAGCTATTAGAGAATGAAGACTGAGAATGAATTACCTCCAATAGAGTTATAATGCAGTATTTATATGATGATGGTTTGGTCTTTCCCTTTACGAATGAGATTAGGTTTAGGATCGAAGTGGGGCCTTCGAGGAGTCTCAAGCTGTAGAATTGTGGAGCACGCGCGAGGCATGATGGAACCAAGTTGGCTCGGCCCGGTTTGAGCCTTTGGGTCTTTTTCTTCGTTTTTCCAAGCCCAAATTCACCCCGGACCTCAGTTTTGATTCTATTTGGTCTGTTTGTCTTCTATTCTTTTGAGTTTGATCGGATTGTCCAAATTTACCCATAACAGATTAAATGCCTCTTAAAATTTAATGCTTTATGCTTTGTAGGTCTAGCACAATTGATTATGGTTAAGTTTTTTCCTTATAAAAAGCAAAGAAAAAAATAAAAAAGAAAACTATGGTTAAGAATCTTTCTTATAAAAAAAAAAAAAAAAAAAAGAGAGAGAGAAGAAAAAGAGAAAACTATGGTTAAGTTTCTTTGATAAGTTCCTTAGACCTGATAGAATTGCCACGTAATAATCTCGCTAGCTTGACCTTGACTTTGGGGTTTTTAGAGAAGGATTAAAGTCACTTTAATAATTGATGATAGAATTGTCAAAAAACATACTAATAATAATTGATGTTAGAATTGCCCCGTAATAATTTCGCTGGCTTGACCTGGACTTTTGGATTTTTTGAAAAGGTTTAATAATTGATGATAGAATTGTCCAAAATAATAAAAATAATAATAGTTGATGATGATGTTTCAAAAAAAATATAATAAAATAATTGTTGATGATAGACGGTGGAGGGGGTGGCCGTGGTGGTTGGGAGATGAGAAAATAGAGAGAGTTCGAAATATAAATTTGATTTATATTCGCATTGAGGAAAATTATTAAATTCTTAATTTTAGTATAAATTGTTGTAAAATTGAGAGGCGAAACCGGGCACCAAAACTTTACCAAAACATATAATAATAATAATAATAATAATAATAATAATAATAATAATACTTTACCAATTGTCTCTATTTATTTATCCATCAAGAACCACTATATATAGGCAATTAGGAGAGCATGATGTGGTCCATTTGGACACCAATCTATGGTCTTTGTTGGACACATGGAAGACACTTTGGCTATGGATAAAATGCCACTTGGTATGGATATCAAATGGGCATGTGGAATGGGCATTTATATTTACAATACTCCCCCTTAAATGCCCATTTATAAAATATGTCTCGTTAAAAACCTTACTAGGAAAAAAAACCCAATGGGAAGAAAAAAAAAACCCTAGTGAAGGAAAAGAGTACATATTTTATATAGTTTACTATAATACTGTAACGACCCTATAGGCTCAACACGCTACCTAAGAGTCATTACTAAGTCACGTCGCTATATTACCGAAAATTTCGGCAGCATAACGACGTAACTACGCGAAAACCAAAAATTAGACCCTTACCTGATAAGACATAGAAAAACACACTTCCAAGATTTTCAAACAACCTCCTAGCATCCAACAAACTTCTCAATATGATGCTAGGGTTCAAACAGCAGAGACCAAGTGAATTCAAAGATAGAAAGCCAAATACACGTGCACGATTTACAAAGAAAGGTTAAAAGACCTTGAAACATCCTCCTAAACATTAAAAAAACTCGACATGAGTTCTATGTACATCCAGAAACATAAAAGAAGCGGAATAGCGATCGCTCGGCTCCCATGACTCGAGTAGCTGATCTCCGGTCACGCGCTAGGGCCGATCTTAGCCTTACCTGAAAACATTTTAAAAGGAAAATGGTGAGTATTAACGAATAATACTCAGTAAGTAACTCATAGTTTCAAAGTAAGAATTTCAATCGCATGCAACATGTCATTTTGAATCATAAAACCATCGTAAACCATCGCTTTAGTAGGGGACCTAAAATTCGTTTTATAAACCATGTACTTTTCCTCGCGGCTCTCGTGAACGATTAAATTCTCCCGAGGGCCTCGTGAATAGTCCGAAGACATAGTTTTTCCATCGAATAGAGTCCTCCCCTAACTCTGAGAGTTAAGCTCGAAAGCTAACATACATTGTGGAGTCCGAAGACTCAGCCCGAAGGCTACCATCGTGGAGTCCGAAGACTCAGCCCGAAGGCTACCATCGTGGAGTCCGAAGACTCAAGCCCGTCGGCTACCATCGTGGAGCACTCTCAAACCTCGGGAGCATAGAGAGTCCGAAGACTCGGGTTCCCTCATAACCCACATAAAACTTTTGGGAGAATTATCGTCACGGCCTTACATAAATCTTTTCATGAACACACAACACATGCATGAGGTCCCATTCGTTTTAGAACATAGTTATGAATGCATAATTCAAGGCAATCGCATTTCAAAGACATACATATCATTTCCATTCTTTTTAACATGAAAACTCAAATAGAACTCATGGAACTAGCGTATAAAGGAATATACATATAAAACACTTTCTTTCTTAAATACTTACACGAAAAACATAAACTTTCAAAGTAAATATAGAGCTAGCTTTAGGTTTCGAAAACTTCTTTCGTTGTGAGATCCCTTACCTTATATCTTTACTTACTAAAATACCCTTTCTTCACTAGTAATGAGCTTCTCGAGTCCCCACTCCAAGTACAATCCAATGTCCTCGACAAATCACCTAAAAAGTGTCCTAAACGTGTCTTATACCATCCGAATTACGCTAAAACACATTCTAACATTAATAACTCGACGAAACGGACCAAATGGCAATTTTTACCCAACTCCGGCGAACGGCGGCGCGTGGGCTTCACGGCGGCGCGTGGGACTTCCGATCGGCGCGTGGGGGTTCGTTTCTGATGTGTTGCAGCCCGATCTACAAGAATTCGAGGTCGTTTTGCTGAAAATCAATCAAACTCGAGCCCAAAACGCCAAACATCTCACGGAATCGAAAACCCACCTTGAAAACCCTGCTGAAATGGTGTTTTCCGGCGATGTTCTACGGCGGCTTTGTTCGGCAACTGACGTGCAACGGAGCTGAGCGTGCAGGTCGACGGGGCTGGAGCTTCGTTCGGCGGTTGGAGGGCTGCGCGCGGTTTGCTCGGCGGAAGGGAAGAGATCGGCGGATGGGTGCGGTGGCTGGCCGGCGAGGCTCACGCAGACGATTTCGTCCGGCGACCGTGAGCTTCGGCGAGAGAAGAAGAAGAACGGTGGAAGGGTGATCGGGGAGGTGTTGTCCGGCGCGAGCTCGAGAGGAAGGGGAAGAAGACGCTCGGTAGAGAGAGAGAGAGAGAGCTTTCGGGGGAGGGAGATGAAATTATTTATTTTTTTTTTTTTAAGAATAATAATAATAATAATAAAATAATATTATAAAAATCAAAAATATCTTCTTCTCTATAAATGACCATAATACCCTTTCCTTTTCTAAAAATCACCAAATTACCCTCAAAATAATTAAATTCATAATAAAACTTTACCAAAACAACATTTTAAACTTACCCAAAACGTCTCGGGTGTTACAAATACATTCACTCCCCCTCATGGAGACATCACTTAAAGTCTTTGAGTCGCCGCATTCCAATGCTATATACTAATTTATCGAAGGTTGCAGTTGGTAATGCCTTCGTAAATAAGTCAGCCAGGTTATCTTTCGAACAAATTTGTTGTACAGTGATATCGCCATTTTCTTCAAGATCATGAGTATAGAAGAGCTTTGGTGAGATATGCTTTGTTCTATCTCCTTTGATATATCCTCCCTTGATTTGAGCTATACATGCTGTGTTGTCTTCGTATAACATCGTTGGAAGAGGTTTACTTGAAGACAAGCCACATGTCTGATGAATGTGTTGTGTCATCGATCTTAGCCATACACATTCTCGACTTGCTTCATGAATAGCGAGGATTTCAGCATGATTTGAAGAAGTGGCCGTTATAGTCTGTTTCACTGATCGCCACGATATAGCAGTTCCTCCACATGTGAATAGATAACCTGTCTGAGATCTAGCTTTGTGTGGATCAGATAGATAACCAGAATCTGCATAACCAACTAGATCATACTTTGATTTGTTAGAATAAAATAAACCCATATCAATTGTCCCTCAAAGATATCGGAGTACATGCTTAACTCCGTTCCAATGTCTTTTTGTAGGACATGAACTATATCTAGCTAATAAATTTACTGAAAATGCAATATCTGGTCTTGTGTTATTAGCCAAATACATAAGTGCACCAATTGCACTAAGATATGGTACTTCAGGACCAAGTAGTTCTTCACTGTCATCTCGAGGTCGAAATATATCTTTCTTTACATCCAGTGAACGAACTTCCATTGGAATGTTCAATGGATGTGCTTTATCCATATAGAATCTTTTTAAGATTTTCTCTGTATAAGTTGATTGATGAACAAATATCCCATCTGCTAAATGTTCAATTTGCAAACCAAGGCAAAATTTTGTTTTTCCAAGATCTTTCATCTCGAATTCTTTTTTAAGATATTCTATTGCCTTGGATAACTCTTCAGGAGTTCCAATTATATTTAAGTCATCAACATATACAGTTATAATAGCAAATCTTGACTGAGATTTCTTTATAAAAACGCACGGACATATTGGATTATTTTGGTATCCTTCTTTCAACAGATATTCACTCAGGCGATTATACCACATTCGTCCTGATTGTTTTAATCCATATAATGATCTCTGTAACTTTATTGAATACAATTCCCGAGAACTTGATTCATATGTTTCTGGTATTTTAAATTCTTCCGGGATTTTCATATAAATGTCATTATCCAGAGATCCATATAAATACGCCGTGACAACATCCATTAGATGCATATCAAGCTTTTCATATACAGTCAGACCAATCAAATATCTTAGCGTTATTGCATCCACCACAGGAGAATATGTCTCCTCATAATCAATACCAGGCCTTTGCGAGAATCCTTGTGCAACAAGTCTCGCTTTATATCTTGTGACTTCATTCTTTTCATTTCTTTTCCTTACAAATACCCATTTATATCCTACAGGTTTGACGTTTTCCGGTGTTGGGACTACTGGTCCAAAAACCTCACGTTTTGAAAGTGAGTTCAACTCTGCTTGGATTGCTTCTTTCCACTTCGGCCAATCCTTTCTACGTTGACATTCTACAATAGATTTTGGGTCAAAATCGTCACTTTCATGAATAATATCGTGAGCAACATTATAAGAAAAAATGTTGTCAATAATGATATCATTTCGGTTCCATCTCTTTCCTGTTGTAACATAGTTTATAGAAATTTCATTATTATCCTCAAGCGTTTGATTTTCACCAATACTCTTTTGAGTAGTTGTATTCTGGATTTCTTCTGGAACATCCATACCTTTTATTGAATCATTTTGATTCTCAACTACTTTTCTTTTTCGAGGATTTTTATCTTTAGAACCTATTGGTCTACCACGCTTCTGGCGTGCTCCAGACTCATTATTGACAACTTGTTCCTTTGGGATATCAACTTTTGATGGAGCATTTGCAGCTGGTATATATGATTTAGTCACACTTTTAGTATCTGTGAATGCATCTGGTAGTTGATTTGCTATATTTTGCAAATGAATTATCTTTTGAACTTCAAGTTCACATTGATTTTTACGAGAATCTAAATGAGATAATAACGATGCATTCCATGTAATTTCTTTTTCCAACTTCTTAATTCCTCCCCCTAATGTTGGAAAATTTGTCTCATTAAAATGACAATCAGCAAATCGTGCAGTAAATACATCACCCGTCAGGGGTTCAAGATATTTCATAATTGATGGGGAATCAAAACCAACATATATTCCTAACCTCCTTTGAAAACCCATCTTAGTACGTTGTGGTGGAGCAATTGGTACATATACTGCACATCCAAAAATTCTTAGATGGGAAATATTTGGCTGCTGGCCATAAGCTAATTGCATTGGGGAGTATTTATTATAAGCTACTGGCCTAATACGTGCCAGTGATGCATCATGCAAAATAGCATGACCCCATACCGATGTAGGAAGTTTAGCTCTCATAAGCAATGGTCTTGCAATTAGTTGCAGACGTTTTATAAATGATTCTGCTAGACCATTTTGTGTATGAACGTGAGCTACAGGATGTTCAACACTTATCCCAATTGACATACAATAATTATTAAAAGTTTGGGATGTAAATTCACCAGCATTATCTAGTCGAATGGTCTTAATTGTATTATCAGGAAATTGTGCTTTTAACTTAATTATTTGAGCAAGTAATCTTGCAAATGCAAGATTTCGACTTGATAATAAGCATATATGTGACCATCTGCTGGATGCGTCAATTAATACCATAAAATATCTAAATGGACCACTTGGTGGGTTAATAGGTCCACAAATATCACCTTGAATTCGCTCTAAAAATGCAGGTGATTCAATCCCCACTTTAGCTAGTGATGGTCTAATAATTAATTTCCCTTGAGAACAAGCATCACATGACAACTCATTGGATTGAAGAATCTTCTGGCTCTTTAAAGGATGTCCATGTGAATTCTCAATAATTTTTCTCATCATTATTGACCCTTGATGACCCAATCGATCATGCCAAACACTGAATATTTCTGGATTCATGAACTTCGGGTTCATTATTGCATAACTTTCGATTACTCGTATATGAGTATAGTATAATCCAGAAGAAAAAGCAGGCAGTGTTTCTAATATACGTTTTTCATGTGAAACAATAGATGTTATATAGAGACACTCTATATTATTTTTACAATCAGTTTCAACATGATAATTATTTTCACGTATATCTTTAAAACTTAATAAGTTTCTTTTCGATTTGCTAGAGAACAGAGCATTATTAATTGTAAATCTTGTTCCTCTAGGCAAAATAAAGTTTGCTTTTCCAAAACCTTCAATCAGATTTGCAGAACCTGATATAGTATTGACTTTTGCTTCCAGCATTGTCAATCTAGAAAAATATTTTCTATTTATGAGTATCGTGTGCGTAGTTGCGCAGTTTGCCAGACATAAATCCTCATTGCTCATTTTCGAGTTACTCAACATATTGAAATTGTTCATATTTCTTCATTGAAAAGAAAAGAAAAACGATTACAAAGAGTCTTAAATATATATACAAACAAAACAACAACAAAAACATACTAAACAGTACTTAATTATATATTTTCATACAAATCATCCTCTACTTGTTTGATTGCATCAATTCTCTCTCCAGGAGATTCAAAATAATCAGCTACATCAAGATGCATCATATTGGAGGGGTCAAACACATCATCTTCTTGAATGGCAAGATTTACCTCCACATTCTTTCCTTTTCCTTTTTCCTTCAGGGAAGCTTGATAGAGATCAACAAGGTGTTTTGACGTACGACAGGTACGTGACCAGTGCCCAGTCATTCCGCACCGGAAACATTTATGTTCATCACCTTTCGAACTTCTATCTTGTGGAGCCTTTCCTTTATGATCATCACTTCGTGTGGGTTTCTTAAAATTATAATGCCCACCACGAAAATAGGTATTTCTTCCTCTACCGCGGTCCCGACCTCGACCACGACCACGACCTCGACCACGGTTATTAAAATTCACAGCATTCACTTCAGGGAATGGTGTTGCTCCAGTTGGTCGGGATTCGTGATTTTTCATCAATAACTCGTTATTTTGTTCAGCAACGAGAAGACATGAGATAAGTTCAGAATATTTTGCAAAACCCTTCTCTCGATATTGCTGCTGCAGGAGCATATTCGAGACATGAAAAGTGGAAAATGTCTTCTCTAACATATCAACATCAGTAATCTTTTCTCCGCATAATTTTAATTTTGAACTAATTCTGAAGAGTGCGAAATTATATTCACTTCCTGATTTAAAGTCCTACAACCTCAGGTGCATCCAATCATAACGAGCTTTAGGAAGAATAACTGTTTTTTGATGATCGTACCTTTCTTTCAAACCTTGCCATAGAACGTAGGGATTTTTTATTGTAAGATACTCCATTTTCAATCCCTCGTGAAGATGATGGCGAAGGAAGATCAGGGCTTTTGCTTTTTCTTGATTTGATGCATCATTTCCTTCTTTAATTGTTTCTCCAAGATTCATAGAATCTAAATGGATCTCAGCGTCAAGGACCCATGACAAGTAGTTATTTCCATTAATATCCAGGGCCGCAAATTCTAGCTTTGTAAGATTTGCCATAATAACACTATCAAAAATAATAATATATTCATATTAGAAATTTAACATAAACCAAATGCGTAAAAATGGCTTACCTATAAGACTTACCTTTAGCGGGAAAAATGACAGAGTCTCGTGCTGATAACGTGTTGTAAAATTGAGAGGCGAAACCAGGCACCAAAACTTTACCAAAACATATAATAATAATAATAATAATAATAATACTTTACCAATTGTCTCTATTTATTTATCCATCAAGAACCACTATATATAGGCAATTAGGAGAGCATGATGTGGTCCATTTGGACACCAATCTATGGTCTTTGTTGGACACATGGAAGACACTTTGGCTATGGATAAAATGCCACTTGGTATGGATATCAAATGGGCATGTGGAATGGGCATTTATATTTACAATATAAATTAATATATTGGATTTTAAAATGTTTTGTGCATCAATATAAAAAATTATTAATTAATGTTTTTCATATTAGGTTAAAATTTATAAAAAAAAAAATTAATTAATGTTTTATTTATACTATTCAGTATAATTTTTGTCTTTCTAAAACAAGTTTTTGTAATGATTAATAAAATCTATCTTCTAAAATGAATAAATTTTGTACTTTATGGATAGAATTTTTTGTGTTTATTTAATGAAATCATTTCTTTAAATTCAAGTTTCACAAAAAAATACCTTAAAAAAAAAACTCAAATAAAATTTTAAGCTATCTCTATACGTTTGGGAAAATGTCTAATCTCAACAACGAGGAATTGTCTTATCATGCTCCTCGAGGCACCTAGAGAGAACATCTATATATGTTCTCATTCACGAAGGGCAAGCAATTAAAGCTCCAATCACAAGTTCATGAAAGCACGTCGAAAGTTCAATAAATATTTATTTTCCCAAGTTTGGAATCAAATGACTTTATTTGGTCATAAGAATTGGATCCTCGCTTGAAAATCCTCCACCGTAGATTTTATGTTTCAAAATACAACAATTTTGGGTCCCATTTTATAAACATTTCATTTTTTGTTCAAGTTTTTGAAAATTGTGTTTATTTTCTCTTAATTTCTTTACCGTTATTTTCATCATTCCTAAGGAAACATTTGACTTCTTAGCCAAATTTAAAAAAACAAAAACTATTTTATTAGTTTTCAAAACTTGGCTTGAATTTTGAAAACATTTGTAAAAAGTAGATAACAAAGCAAAGAAACTCATAGGTAGAAGATAGAAGTAGTGTTATAAGCTTAGTTTTCAAAAATCAAAAACCAAATAATTGTTTTATTGAAAGGAATGAACGTTTCACTCCATAGCGGAAGCATTGGATCGTCTTTGATTTCATTTAAAATTAAACAATAAAAATTAAGGTTAAGCACAACATACCTTGAAAATATGAAGATTCTTCTGGCGGATCTTTATCTCTTCCACAAAGTCTTCCTGGCTATGACTCGAACACAGGACCAAGGCTTGTGGGAGCCTCTTTAAAGAAAATCCACAAATGATTAAAGAGGAAGAGGTCTAGAGAGAATTCTCTAATTCTCTCTATTGAGGGAATGTGTGTTGTGTCTAATGGCTCAACCCAACAGTCCTATTTATAGAGACCGAGGGTAAATCTTTGCCAGAATTAAAATATTATATTTTAATATCTAATATATTAAAATATATCTTATACTTATTTGAATCTCATTCAAATCTTCTACGACATTTATTTATTTGAATCTTATTCAAATTTTATAAATATCTTTTATTTAATGCATCAAACATACATTAATTCTTTTAATATTTAATGTATTAAATACAATAAATATATTTTCCTCTTTTATATTTAATATATTAAATATTAATTTGAACATTTCAAATTAAATATTAAATTCGAACATTTCACATTTTAATATTTAATGTATCAAATACAATAAATATATTTTTCTCTTTTATATTTAACATATCTAATATATTAAATATTAATTTGAACACTTCAAATTAATATTAATTTGAACATTTCAAATTTTTCTTTCAACTAAATTGATCTTTTAGTGTTACTATGAGCTAGCAAGGGGATCTTATGGACCTACAGACCTAGAGTTGCACTCTTATGCACTGTAGAACAAGTTGTGTGCATAGATATAATCATTAAATGCAAATCGATCATTCATGAGTTTTTCATAATTACAGCTGGGTCAGAAGTCCATTTTACCCCTATAATTATATCTTGCACCTTAAGTACCACTGATCCTCTAATGAACAATCTGTTTATAATCTAATTATAAACTAAGTCCCTCTCGGGCCAATGAGAGAATGGGGCCCCATTGTTCAAGTCCCGAAATCAGTACTTAAGTGAACTACTCATCTACTTACCCTATATGGGAATGAGTGAATTCCATCTTGTGAGATTATGTTCCCAGCTCCCTATTTGGTCAAGTCTCCAAAATGGTAGGCATATTAAATAGGCTACAAAATCCACTCTCACCCATGAAAATCAAAGGACAAGCCCTCACAGGCATGAGTTCATAACTCACTCAGAATTAAGATCGAGTCGCAAATAATCATCTTGATGAAATATTAATCTTCTTAATTAACGGATTTATAAAGAGAGATTAAATATTTTGTGGTACAGTCTTACACAAACTCTTTGTATAAGATACCCCCACTCACATGTCTCCACATGAACGATTTGGATCAAATCATTTGTAATTATTACAAAGTGAGTCGTATTAATAGTGTTACCAGAATAAGGCACCCAACCTTATCCATAAGCTTTGACCCTTTAGGTTATTTCTTGAACATGATCCTCCCGTATGTCAACCACATATTGTTCAATATTACACTAATAACCTTGAATTTTTCATATAATGGATAATATTATATTGCAAATAAAATAATCAAAATTATTACTAATTATTAAATAAATTATTAATTACGAGGCTTTAGGGCATAAATCTCAACAATCTCCCACTTGCACTAAAGCCGATGAGACATGTATCCTAGGGCATACTCTATACCCAACATGCTCTCCCACTTGTCCTAGCAAAGGTGAGACATGTCTCGTAATTCTAGACATTCTAGGTGACCTCAAACACTTTAGCCTTGAGAGTCTCTTTATATAGATCCAAATGATTGCCCTTAAAAGTCATTTTGATCACTACCATGATGCTCTCTCTCGATATGATTCCCTATACATTGGTGTTTTCTAATTTCCTTAATATTAGTCTTTGCACCACTATTATCATAATAAAGAGGATAGACTAAATCATATCTGAAACACCTTGCAGATCTTCAAGGAACTATTTGAGTCACACAAGTCCTTTTGTTACTTCAAAAGCAAAACAATTTAACTTGTATATCATACTCCACCACCTAGGGTAAAATTTATCTTTACATAGATTTCCTAAATCTTTGTAAGAACCAGTGTATCTTGTAAATATTTAACTCCATACACAAAAATTTCTCATCATCCATAAATAATTTGAGAAAGAAAGTTTTTTTTTTTTTGAAAATTTCTACTCAATGGTCATACCATTCGTTGAACTGATGTATGGTAACCAATTGTATATTAAATGTTCAGTCTTATTTATGCATATCATATACTTTCAACACTTGAGGTGTTTTAAAATACACTTCCTTAGACATAAATATTAAATATTTGACAACAATTTTATCAATATAAGATGTTTGAGACAAAGTTAACATTTTGTCCTTAAAATCTCCATTTTGGACATGTAGAATATACCGAGTCATTCCAAATCACTCGTTTGGAATTGGTTACTTAGTCAACTTTTTTTGTTAGATAGACATTTGACATCATTCATAATGAGTAAAATATCATCAACATAAAACATGAGAAAAATCCATTAGGCAATTAATGATTTTCTTGTCTATACAAGCTTCATTAATATTTATCCAAAGTCATAAGTTTTGATACTTTCATCAAACCTTATATTCACAGATCTAATGGTAAAATTCATTTCATAAATGAATCTTTACTATTTCGCAAACCTTTGCTTTTGATCTTTGAAAATAAACATATATGATTTATTTGTGTAGATGCATTATCTAAGATTTCTTTTCATAAAAGAATTCTAAACATTCATTTTTTTTATATCACATATGCAAAATTAATTAAATAATGTATAAAGACTTCAGTATGACAACAAGTGAGAAATTTTACTCTCAGTCTACTTTCTCCTATTAGGTTTAAGCCTTTGCCATTAGTCTCACTTTGTAGGTAATAAGCCTTCAACTTTGTCATCTAACATGACAATTTGGGTTTCAATTACGTCCTTGTAAAGGTTGAGTCATCTCATAACTCTCCCACTATGATGAGGATTATCCAATTCATGACTAGGATCCATTTGACTTTCAAATATAAATAAATTGTTAACAACTTTTGTTAACTATTTAGTGGTTTCACTTGGAACCGATTTATTAACATTATCTCACATTCTTAAAGGTTTGTAGTCTTTTATTTGACATTTCTTATAAAAATGATATTTGTCATACAAATACCTTATTCGTTTTAGGACTATATAAAGGACCACTTTATACTCCTTAGGGGTGGCCTACACTTAGGCTTATCTTTGAACATATACAAGCTTTTTAGGTTTGTTTCAGTATGTGAGCTTAACATTCCTATATGGTGAAGTGTTGTAAACCAACTTTACTACTATTCTATAATCTTTAAAATTGTCTTGTAGCCACTTTTGGAGGGAATCATGTTCACTATGCAATCTCTATTGCATTTCCTAACCGGAGTATGGTAATGGTATGTAACTCATTACTGATGTGACCATGTCTAACAAGGTCCTGTTTCTACTCTTGTAGCACAATTTCACAAAATTGCACTTGGTATTATGATAATTGGGATAAAACCCCATTTTCTATCAATTAGTTTTAGTACGTAAGGTTCCTGTACTTTCTATTATGATATGATCATAATATCTTGATAGATTTAATTCCTAATCGATTTTTTAACTTTAGTCTTAATTTTCTTGAACTTTTCAAAAATTTAGACTTATGTTGTATTAGGTAAAGATACTTATACCTTGAATGATCATCAACTAGAGTGACGAAATATTCATGACTTTATTTGACCTTTACATTCACCAGACCACTTGGGTCAGAATGTGTAAGCCCAAAGTATTCTTTGGCGTTCTAGCCCTATCTAATAAAGACCCAATGATTATCTTGCATGAAATGCAAGATCTACAGACAGGTAAAGTAATTAACTAACTTTTTAGAGAATTACCTCTTACTAGTCTTTTCATTCTATTCAAGTTGATGTTAATCAACCTTAACAGCCAAAGTCAAATATCATCTTTTAGGAGAAAACAATGTCTTTCTATTTTGGATTCTATAATCCTGAATATCTCAGTATTTTGTAGTATAGTATATGCCAACATTTTTAACATAGACAAATTGTTATTATTTTCAGCTGAATGTATTTTTAAACAATTTTGAAAATATAAACTTTCATACTTCAAAGTAATTCATACCATATCAGCATTATGTAACAATTTTTACTTAATGACATCTTAATGTCTCTCACTAAACTAACTGAAATAGGCTTCTTGGTACTAACTTTTAGAAACTATTCTACATGTTAAGTATTTTCCAAGAATTACATATTAAATGTAATGAAGAATAAATCTTGATAGTAGATCTTATATCTACTACTAAGTGACATTATTTATATTCTACCAAAAATCTAGTAAATCAAATTTACTTTCATTTATATTTTTCTTTCTAGAGGTATTTCAAAAATTCCTCTTATTATGGTTGTCCTAGCTAATTTAGAAACTATTTCCTTTTATATAGCTTCAAGCATTTGGTTTCTTTATTTGGTTTTTTGTAATACTTAGTTTTGAGATCATTTAGACAATTTTCTAAATTTAGCTTATGTTGACATCAACATCTCATATGTTGTTGTCATTTTCTTTATCTTCTAAATTTGACATCTAACATGTCAACTAGGAGAATACGTACAAGCTATCTCATTTACTTTTGATTCATTAATCATGTGTTTCACGAATAATTCGAATAGCATTAGCAACAGGTTTTGAGAACATTTCTCAATAAAGACAAATTCAAAATTTTACACTACCATTATAGTGTTAATGTTACTTTTCCAAGTAATAAAATTTCTCAATTTTGACTTATCAGTAATAAAATTAAAAATTATGAGAGAAACTGACATAATATTGAAATATATAAAATATATAATTTAACATCATGCAAACAATTATCCATTCAATTTTAGCATAGAAATCAAACAATTTGAAAAATGAACCCTATAAATCATTTCTAATGCTATGGTACTTTAGTGAGTTAGAACAAGTGCCGCCGTAGGGTAGGTCAAGTGTTCATTCACTAAACTGAAACAATCTCAACCAAGTATTATACCAGAATAACTCTTATTCCTATAATATTTAGTTATCATTAGTTTGGTTAAGGACATCATTAACAACCTTAATAAGCCTTTTGTAAGTGTTACCCATCATTTTAGATCCCGTAGTTTTATCCCAACAAGTGTCGTCGTAGGGTAGGTCAAGTATTTGAAACAAAACTACAATCTTATCATTATCAGGAGTTCACCCTGATATTGACCCATGCAAATACCTTCCGTAGGGGGATAGTCCAAAATCTGCCACGAGGCCCTACATGAATCTCACGATGTGAACCAATGATGGAGACTGTAGGATATGTTGACACATTTCCTTCTCCCACTTACTATTTTGAAATAGGGTTTTCTCTTACTTAGATAAATTAGGCTAATCTCATTTATTTAAGTTCCTCAATCTACCTTTCATAACCCTTATATTGTTAGATTGATTTTAATATGAATTACTAATTTTTTTTAAATAATCACATTACGAGCATGCTTAGTGAAAATAAATAAAATTTGACTAATTCAACTCTCAGGTCGGTTTCCAGTTAGAGATGTTCCCTTTCGGTCAGCTTAAATACCCCAGTCTAGACAGAACCTTCCATAGACAGAGTTCCCTTATAGTTAATTTTTATTTCAAATTCATTAATCTTTAATTAACTATTAACTATTAGATTAATGAACATATATATTTTTAATCCTATTAAAAAATAATTCACTTGGATAGTCTTAAAAATCCATCATTTTAAACCATTTAAAACAAATTAAAAGATAATCCTGAATATTTTATTCTAATTATATTAGAAAAATAGAAGATAAATTAAATTCAAAACTTAAACTATGGATAATCTTGAAATTCTCCATTTTAGACCATTTAAAACTAAATTAAAAGATTATCCTAAATTCTAACAAATAAAGATATATTAAATTCAAAATTTAAACTATTTAAAGCCTGAATTAGAAATATCTTTATTTTAAGGAAATCTTAATCTCATTCGGATATATTCTAATCTTATTAGGAAAACATGAATTTCATTTATGAAAGAAAATATCCTAATTTAATTTTTCAAATATAACAATTATATTCAAAGATATGGAAAATATAAACATATTAAGAAAATATCTCAATTCTATTAGGAAGCATCCTAATCAAACTTTTTAATATAACAATTATATTAAAAAATTAATCTTAATTCTATTAGGAAACAATCTAATCAAAATTTTCAAATATAACAATTATATTAAAAAATAGATAAGATGCATGATCATGCTTAACCTATGGTGAGATTTTAAATTTAAATGACATTCTTTATGAAACAATCAAACAATTTAAAACATACATCTCATGAATAATTAAATTTAAAATAACAAAATTGAACAATATCTTTGGCATATTCTAAGAAATTAAAAAATAATTTAAATTACAATCATTTAAATCCAAGACATATCTTAGTCTTCAATATCTTCAATTCCAAATTTAGGATTTAGAAATCACAAATTTTCAATCGCAGAAGCTAACTTCAATTCACGTTTTTTTTTTCGTGAATGTTTTTCACTGTCGACTTCTTTAGCCCAAATAATCGAAATTTGCAGCTATGGTACTTATTCAAGTAAAATACATGAAATCCTAACCCTTATTGGTTTTACAATGATCTAATCAAAGCAATAAATCTAATGCCAAATAGCCTAAACAATCAATTTGCAAACCACAATATATTAAATATATGATAAATTAAAATACCCATCATCACAAAACTTTAATTCTAAATAAAACTAAAAGATAGCTCTGATACCAATTGAAATGAATGAACATTTCACTCCATAGCGGAAGCATTGGATCGTCTTTGATTTTATTTAAAATTAAACAATAAAAATTAAGGTTAAGCAAAACATACATTGAAATATGGAGATTCTTCTGGCGGATCTTTATCTCTTCCACAAAGTCTTCCTAGCTATGACTCGAACATAGGACCAAGGCTTGTGGGAGCCTCTTGAAAGAAAATCCACAAGGGATTAAAGAGGAAGAGGTCTAGAGAGAATTCTCTAATTCTCTCTATTAAGGAGATGTGTGTTGTGTCTAATGGCTCAACCCAAGGGTCTTATTTATAGAGATTGAGGGTAAATCTTTGCAAGAATTAAAATATTATATTTTAATATCTAATATATTAAAATATATCTTATACTTATTTGAATCTCATTCGAATCTCCTTCGACATTTATTTATTTGAATCTTATTCAAATTTTATAAATATCTTTTATTTAATGTATCAAACATACATTAATTCTTTTAATATTGAATGTATCAAATACAATAAATATATTTTCCTCTTTTATATTTAATATATCTAATATATTAAATATTAATTTGAACACTTCAAATTAAATATTAAATTTGAACATTCAAATTTTAATATTTAATGTATCAAATACAATAGATATATTTTCCTATTTTATATTTAATATATTTAATATATTAAATATTAATTTGAACACTTCAAATTAATATTAATTTGAACATTTCAAGTTTTTCTTTCAACTAAATTGATCTTTTAGTGTTACTTTGAGCTAGCAATGGGACCTTATGGACCTACAGATTATAAGCTCCAATGATACAAAATTAATTAATTAACTCTTTAATTAATTAATTTTCATTCATTAACTATAGGTCACTCCACTATAGACCTAGAGTTGCACTCTTATGCACTGTAGGACAAGTTTTGTCCATAGATATAATCATTACATGCAAATCGATCATTCACAAGTTGGTCGTAATTACAGCTGGGTCAAAAGTCCATTTTACCTCTATAATTACATCTTGCATCTTAAGTACTACTGATCCTCTAATGAACAATCTGTTTATAATCTTATTATAAACTAAGTCCCTCTTGGGCCAGTGAGAGGGTGGAGCCCCATTGTTCAAGTCCCGAAATCACACTTAAGGAAACTACTCATCTACTTATCCTATATGGGAAGGAGTGAATTCCATCTTGTAAGATTATGTTCCCAGCTCCCTATTTGGTCAAGTCCCCAAAATGGTAGGCATATTGAATCGACTACAAAAGCCACTTTCACCCATGCAAATCAAAGGACAAGCCCTCACAGGCAGGAGTTCATATCTCACTCAGGATTAAGATTGAGTCTTGCATATGATCATCCTGATGAAATATTAATCTTCTGAATTAACGGATTTATAAAGAGAGATTAAATATTTTGTGGTCCAGTCTTACACAAACTCTTTGTATAAGATACCCTCACTCACATGTCTCCACATGAACGATTTGGATAAAATCATTTATAACTATTACAAAGTGGGTCGTATCAATAGTGTTACCAAGATAAGGCACCCACCTTATCCATATACTATGACCCTTTAGGTTATTTCTTAAACATGATCCTTCCGTATGTCAACCACATACTGTTCAAGATTACACTAATAACTTTGAATTTTTCATATAATGGATAATATAATATTGCAAATAAAATAATCAAAATTATTTCTAATTATTAAATAAATTATTAATTACGAGGCTTTATGGCATAAATCCTAACATTTATATATTTTAAAAATTGTTTGAAATAAACTATGAATTATATAAGATACATGAGTTACTCCTCCCATTGCCAATTGGTTTTGAGATGGAACCCCATGAAACTTTTCATGGTATCAGAGCCCACGGAAGAAAGCAGAAGAGAGGGAAGAAAATCATACTGCACTGCAATGGCTAAGCAAGAAATGCCTCTGACGATTCAAAGCTTCCATCAATGTGCCAACCTCATTTCCATCAAGCTGAACTCATCCAATTACTTGCTCTGGAAATCACAGGTTTTTCCCTTGGTAAGAACACTGGGTCTTGAAAAAAATCTCACAAATGAAGCACCAACAACAAGAGAAAATAAAGGAAAAGATGCAGACACAAGTGATGGAGAAGATGCAGCAACAGTGGGTGAGATTGAGCTAGACACATGGAACAACAATGATGGCCTACTAACATCCTGGTTGTTGGAAATCATAGGTGAAGATGTGTTAGCACTACTTGAAGGTATGGATTCAGTCCACAAGGTATGAAAATCCCTTGAAGATCTCTTGTTGACTATGACCAAGGAAAATGAAATACACTTGAATGAATCTTTACTTACTTTGAAAAAGGGAAATTCATCCATGGAAGATTACTTAAGAAAGTTTAAAGCCTTGTGTGATAAACTTGTTGCATTGAAAAGGCCCTTAAATGATTTAACCAAAGTTTTTCACTTAGCAAGAGGTCTAAGAAGCAAGTATAAGGAATTTAGGACAACAATGCTTTCAAAACCACCTTATCCTTCTTATAATCATTTTGTGCTTGCTTTAAGAACTCATGTGCAATTAATACTTGCTAAAGAAGAAGAAGAGAAAAGTAGCCACATAAATTTGAATCAAGCTTTCTATTCCAATCGAGGTAGAAGTAAATGAAGATGGAAATACTTTTCTTCGAAGGGAAGAGGCTTTCCTCACAGCAGTCAATCACTCTACACAAATCAAGGAAAAGTCTCACAAGGTAACATCTCATCCCCAAAAAACATCTCAGGCTCCTCTATTATGTCATCTGAACAGAAACAAAGGGAAAAAGTGGTCTGCCAAATATGTGGAAAATCGAACCATTCGGCTATAAAATGTTGGAGCAGATTCGATCATGCCTATCAATGTGAAGAAATCCCCAAGGCTTTGGCAACACTAAACCTCACTGAAACTGATGATATATTTGCTGATTCGGGAGCAACCTCACACATAGTGAATGACCCAGGTAAAATACAATCCATCAAACCTTATTATTGGTTTGAAATATTGTATGTAGGTAATGGTGAAGGCTTACAAATCACTCACACTGGGCACACCAAAGTCAATACTAAAAATGGACAACTAGCCCTAAATAATGTACTTGTGGTACCTGAAATGAAAACGAACTTATTATCTATTAGCAAACTAACTAGAGATAATAATTGCTCCATATTTTTCTTTGCTGATAAGTTTGTGATTAAGGATGTACAGGGTCGGATAATAGCTGAATGATATGAAAAGAAGGGCCTATATGAGCTTGGCAAGCCGGAGTCAAGCTCCTCAAATAATTTTACTACTTTTATTGCCTCTGTTTCCCTTAATAAAGCACCTGTTTCTATTTGGCACAAACGAATGTGGCACCTAAATGATGCTTCCCCAAAGCTTCTCTCTGAAAGAAAGCTAATAAATGTGTCAAATTGGAAGAATGAGCTAAATGTTTGCACTAGTTGTCAATTAGGCAAGAGTTGTAAACTTTCCTTGAAAGCTAATGAAAATCATAGTTCAAAACCATTGGAAAAAATTCATTGTGATTTATGGGGACCTGCCCCTATTACTTCTTGCCAATACTTTAAATATTATGCAAGTTTTATTGATGACTACTCTAGATTTGTTTGGCTTTATCCTGTTAGAAGAAAATCAAACTTCTTTGACTATTTTGTTAAATTTCAATGCTTAGTGGAAAATCAACTTGATAGTAAAATTAAAATCTTTCAAAGTGATGGAGGTGGATAATTCCAATCGTCTGCCCTAAAACAACTCTTTGATCAAAAAGGTATACATCATCAATTCTTATGTCCTTACACTCCCCAACAAAATGGGGTTGTGGAAAGGAAGCATAGACATATAGTGGAAACATGTTTGACTCTTTTATTTCAATCTCATATGCCTTTAAGATATTGGGTTGATGCTTTGTTGACTGCAACTTTCTTGATAAATAGAATGCCTACAACAGCTTTGAAAATGGACACACCATTTCATAAGTTATATGGAAAGGAGCCAAACTATAATAATATCAAAATTTTTGGGTGTAGGTGTTTTCCCTATCTAAGAAATCTTCCAAAGAGCAATAAATTCACTAAGAGAACTTATCCGTGCGTATTTATTGGCTATAGTAATGCTCATAAGGGATACAGATGTCTTGATCCTACAAATATCGAATTTATATATCAAGGCATGTTATATTTGATGAAAGTATCCTTCCCTTTGATAAGTCTGTTGTTAACACTTCAAACAAGCTTAGTTGTTCTCTTGAAGTTACAGATTTCACAGGTACAGAAGATGAGATAAGAAAGAGTTCAAGTAGATGGGACATCATGGAAAGCAATCAAAGTACACATGTTAATCATGGCAGTCAAACATTAGGAGGTCAACATGCCCTCATTCCCACGGCGCCTGCAGCAGATAGTGATGAAGAAGTAGGGTAATGCAGAAAAATCAGATTTGAGACATGATTTTTCCACCTCACCGCATGAAGGAACCAAGCTTACCAAAGCTACAAAAATCAACCTTGTTGATACTGCAAATCCAGAAATATCAGGACCAAGACATGAAACCTTTACCCTTGTGAACACACGAGACACGGAGCAAATCCCCTTTGGCAATCAAGACAAAGACATCTTATTTCAAACTAAGCAGATGCCACAATAGAACAAGCTACATATTTGACTCCTCCTGTAGCAGAACAGGACACTAACTCAACTCTTCTTGGTTTAAGTTACTTTGATAATTTGACTGGTCTTAGTAAAAATCCTCACATTGATTTACCTATCTCTATTGCAGGCATATCGAAAGTACCAGAAACTGTTGACACAACAAACTCACACCAAATGATTACAAGGACAAAGCTATTAAACAATCCCACCCTTGATCCGGTGCTCACACAAGAAGTCAACAAACTTAGATCCACCAAATATCACAAATCCTCGTTCAAAGACCTACAAATTAAATGCAAATGTGGTAGGCTCAAAATGGATATTCAAGACAAAATATAAAGAAGATGGAACCATAGATCACTATAAGGCTAGACTAGTGGCTCAAGGATACACTCAAGTAGAAGGTCTCGACTACGAAGAAACCTATAGTCCTGTCATAAAACCTACGACAATCAGGTTAATTCTATCCCTAGCTACTAGTGAAGCATGGCCACTAAGGCAACTTGACATAAAGAATGCTTTCTTACATGGTTACTTAAAGGAACAAGTCTTCATGGAACTACCCCCAAGTTTCCCTCATCCTCTTAAACCTCACCATATTTGCAAATTGCATAAATCTTTGTATGGACTAAAACAGGCACCACGAGCATGGTTTAATCGTTTGGCTAATTACCTTCTTCACATTGGTTTCACTAGTTGTCTCTCCGACCCATCTCTCTTTATATTTCGTCAAACATCCATATTAACACTTATGCTCATTTATGTCGATGACATCATTCTCACAAGTAACAGTCCAACACACATCCAACATCTTATCAAGGCTCTTGGCTCAGAATTTTCCTTGAAAGATCTAGGAAAATTGCACTATTTCCTACAAAATAGACAAATAAGTGCGGGATGGTGCTCCCTGGACATATTTGGTAATTTTTCTATAACTTTTCGCTCAGGTGTCCGAATGACCTCCGGTTTGGCTCGTTTGAATCATTATTCGACATAGATTCTCCAAATATGTATTTGCTCGAATCCCTACAAAATAAACATGAAAACACATAAAAACTATCCAACTAACAAGAGGTAAGTGTGATTAAATAAAACTTTATACGTCCTATCAGAGGGCAACAAAACTAGCATGAAATAAGATCATAAAGTAGCACTTTTATAGTGCTATCAATTTAGCTCATAGTAAAATAAGAAAATGAACAAGCTTTATATAAAAGAGAACTCATAACTTAAGGAAATAAAGTGCAGAATCGAGGGGCAAAAATAAAGCTTAAAATAGAATGTCAAATCTGGAAAATAAACCAAGAACTTAGTTGCTAGAAATTAATGACTTTATTGAAGAACAACCTTACGGTGATGAAATGAACCAAAGGCAAGGTACAAAACTGTCTTAAATGTAACTGTTGGGATTTATGCCCTAAAGCCTCGTAATTAATTATTTATTTAATAATTAATAATAATTTTGATTATTTTATTTGCAATATAATATTATCTATTATATGAAAAATTCAATGTTATTAGTGTAATCTTGAACAGTATGTGGTTGACATACAGGAGGATCGTGTTCAAGAAATAACCTAAAGAGTCATAGTACATGGATAAGGTTGGATGCCTTATCTTGGTAACACTATCGATACGGCCCACTTTGTAATAGTTACAAATGATTTGATCCAAATCATTCATGTGGAGACATGTGAGTGGGGGTATCTCATACAATGAGTTTGTATAAGACTGGACCGCGAAATTTTTAATCTCTCTTTATAAATCCGTTAATTGAGAAGATTAATATTTCATCAAGATGATCATATGCAACTTGATCTTAATCCTGAGTGAGTTATGAACTCCTGCCTGTGAGGGCTTGTCCTTTGATTTGCATGGGTGAGAATGGCTTTTGTAGCCGATTCAATATGCCTACCATTTTGGGGACTTGACCAAATAGGAAGCTAGGAACATAATCTCACAAGATGGAATTCACTTCTTCCCATATAGGGTAAGTAGATAAATAGTTCAATTAAGTGCTGATTTCGGGACTTGAACAATGGGGCCCCACCCTCTCACTGGCCCGAGAGGGACTTAGATTATAATTAGATTATAAATATATCGTTCATTAGAGAATCAGTGGTACTTAAGGTGCAAAATGTAATTATAGGGGTAAAACGGACTTTTGACCCAGTTGTAATTACGAACAACTCGTGAAAGATTGACTTGCATGTAATGATTATATCTATGGACACAACATGTCCTACAGTGCATAAGAGTGCAACTCTAAGTCTATAGTGGAGTAACCCTAGAGTTAATGAATGAAAATTGATTAATTAAAGAGTTTAATTAATTAATTGATTTTGTATCATTGGAGCTTATAATCTGTAGGTCCATAAGGTCCTCTTGCTAGCTCATAGTAACATTAAAAGATCAATTCAGTTGAAAGAAAAATTTGAAATGTTCAAATTAATATTTAATATATTAGATATATTAAATATAAAAGAGAAAAATATATTTATTGTATTTGATACATTAAATATTAAAATTTGAAGTGTTCAAATTAATATGTAATATATTAGATATATTAAATATAAAAGAGGAAAATATATTTATTGTATTTGATACATTAAATATTAAAATAATTAATGTATATTAGATACATTAAATAAAAGATATTTATTAAATTTGAATTGGATTCAAATTAGAAAATAAATGTCGTAGGGGAATTTTAAACGTTTGAATAAGATTCAAATTGGTTAGATAAATATATTTTAATATATTAGATATTAAAATATATTATTTAATTATTTTCCCTAGACCACTATAAATAGGACCTTAGAGGTGAGCCATTGTGCATTCTTAATACAACACACATCTCCTCAATAGAGAGAATTATAGAATTCTCTCTAGTTAGACCTCTTCCTCTTTAATCCCTTGTGGATTTTCTTTCAAGAGGCTCCTACAAGCCTTGGTCCTGTGTTTGAGTCATAGCCAGGAAGACTTTGTGGAAGAGATAAAGATCCGCCAGAAGAATCTCCATATTTTCATGGTATGTTATGCTTAACCATAATATTATTATTTAATTCTAAATAAACTCAAACCGATTCATACGCTTCCACTTGAGTTTAATTAGATTATACCTTCCAGTAACACCTAACGACTATTGATCGAATGGAAAAATGAGATCTAAACAACTGAAAAACAGAAACTAAAACAACGTTTAAACATGGATAAAAGGGCTGGAACGAAAACAGAACAAGAACAAAAAAAAAAAGCTTCTTCAACAACCTCTCCTTCCCTTTTCTTAAATCGAATCTCTCCAACCTTTTTCAACGTGAATTGAATCTTTACAACTTGAGGTTTTCACCTAGTTGGATCGAGTACAAGGGGGCAGAGAGGATGAAAAGAAGAAGAATGGATAGCAAGCTAAAAAAAAAGTGCAGAAAAAAATGAGTCTTCTTCCTAAGGATGAATTCTGCTTTCTTTGTGTGTTTTTCTTCCATTTTATAGACCATGGCAGCTATGGTTTTTTCTCCTTACATTGGTAACAACATCTCCATAATTTATGCTGAAATCAAGGGTAAAACGTGGGTTTCCATCTTTAAAAAGATGCAGCAGGTTTGTGAGATTCTTTCCATATTTGACAGCTTGCAAGTGCCAAATGCGATTGTATCTGTAATTGCAAACTGCAATTCGTTGCAGCATCAATTTCTTGTATCTAAACAAAGTTTCTAGCCACTTTTTCCTTCTTTTCACTTCTTTTCTTCATTTGGTTCATCCTTAACATGCTTACTAACTTTCACTAAATATTGGTAAGATTTCCTAAGCTCATACACATAATATCATGGAATTTTAAGTATAACTTGAGTCTAATGGGGATCAATAATCCTCAAGAATGAGAATTATCAATTATTGAAATAAAACTTTAACGTTTTTCATCCAAAACTTAAGTGTAAGTGAATTTTTTTAACGTTTTTTAAAGATCAGTGGTATTCTTGAAATTTTTTAAGTTTAAGGGTATTATTG
Source organism: Trichosanthes truncata (assembly GCA_033996785.1). NCBI lineage: Eukaryota > Viridiplantae > Streptophyta > Magnoliopsida > Cucurbitales > Cucurbitaceae > Trichosanthes > Trichosanthes truncata. The sequence continues at coordinate 58,145,637 of JAWPNB010000003.1, forward strand.
AAACAAAATTCATAGTTTAGGAGTATTTTCTATAATTTAGCCTTAAATAAATATTGGTTTAATTGGTTTAGTTAAAGTGAAGTGCCTATATTTCTCTCTCTTTTCCATCTCCCCTTTCACACTGCAAGACGCATGTTCATTGCTCCATAGACTTTGAACATTGACTTGACTACATGCTTAAGTTATTTATTATTTTTTTTAGAAACTCATTTATGATACCATAGTGTTTGTAATATTTTTTCTACCATGACCTTGACCTTCACTTTGAAATATTTTTAGAATGAAAAAAAATGCACAAACTACTCTTGAATTATGAGATTTGTTACAACCACGCTCTTGAATTTTTAATTTGATTAATCAGCTCTTTGTACTTTATTCAGTATTGCAATCACACCTATATATTTTTTATTTAATGTTAAGCGTTGCAATCAGCCCCTTGCATGTACTTTTTTTCTTTTTTCTTTTTTTCTAAATCCGTCAATAACAGGTTTGCTCTTCTTTATTAACATGTGAGTCACACATGTGAAGCCCAATTAAACGATAATTGAAAATCAACTAACAGAAGGGGTTGATTGCAACACTTAACAAAGTATCGGAAGCTGATTGATCAAATTAAAAATTTAAGAGTGTGATTGTAACAAACCCCATAGTTTTGGGGTGGTTTGTACAAATTTTCCATTTTAGAATCTAATTTGTGGCGGATTTTACTCTTTATTATATGAAATGATTTCTTAATTAAATTCCCCAAAATAATTTTTTTATTATATTTAATTAACATAATTTTTCGGCCCCCCAAATATTAGTATCTGGAATCCGCCCCTGATGACAATCTTTCATCTGGATGAGGTCGTCTCTTTGACTTCATCCTAAAGAATTAAAACTATAATATTAATTTAATAAATTTTAAAAATAATAAATTTTAATATAAAAATTTTAAAAAGTATATATTAATTAAAAAAAAAGCCTACGTTAACATACCCCTTAGGTGGAAAATAGGTTAAGTGGAAACATTCCTTTATCGATTGAAAACTTGATAAGAATGGTGGTTGACCTTGACTTGATAATAATTCATGAGATAGAGATGGGGAGCGAGTTGGCGTGGGGATTGGGAAATAGAGAAAAAATATACAGAGAAATTAGAGGAAGGGATAAGAACATAGAAAGAGCATAAAATGTGAAAGAAGATGGGCCAGGTGTATATTTATTAAATTCATTTTCTTCTTTTTGAAGAATTTTTGTTAACTCTTATTTTAGTAAGTTAATAAATTTGATTTCAACATCTATATCAAGCTCTAACTTTCATTTCATCACTAAAATAGTAGTACCGTACAAGATTTAATAGAAGAAATAAAAAAGAATTCTTCATAACATCTATACATTAATATTAATTCATGAGTATGTAAATATTTTTTACTTCTTTCTACAAAGATTAATTTTATAATAATTTCTTGTTATGGAAAAACAATAATTAAGGCCCCATTTGATAACCATTTAGTTTTTGATTTTTGATTTTTGAAAATTGTACTTGTTTTCTCACCATTTCTTTACAATGGTTTTCATATTCCCTACAATGGTTCTCATCTTTCTTAAGAAAATACTTGAATTCTTAGCTAAATTTCAAAAACAAAAACAATTTTTTGGAAACTACTTTTTTTAGTTTTCAAAACTTGACTTAGTTTTTTAAAACATATCTAAAAAGTAGATAAGAAAATATGGAAAGCTATAGGTGGAAGTAGTATTTATAGGTTTAATTTTCAAAAATCAAAAACTAAAAATTAAAAATCAAATGGTTATCAAATGGGGCCTAAAATTGCCAAGTCTATTGATGGTTGAATAAGCATTGCTTGATGGTTTACTGAAAATGAAAGTACACCATATTTCTCTCTTTGTCCTCTCATTGATCCTCTGTTTTTTTTTTTCTTTTTGAAATGTGATTTTTCTATCTATTTCTCTTTTTGCCAACCATCTTCTGTACATTGAGGGGGCACCATCTTGAGGGGGCATGTTGAGGATCCCACATTGGAAAAATGTAGAGGGACCTCACAATTTATAAGATACATGGGCTACTCTTCTCATTGCCAATTGGTCTTGAGATGGAACCCCATGTAATCTTGATATTTTTCCCCCTAAAGATCTTTGACAAGGCTCCTAGACATGAAGAATTGGCACTAAAAATTTTTCAATCTTGACCTTGACTTTGGGAGACTTTAGGAATTAATTGATGAGCGACGGGGAGGGAGTGGCTGTGGGGGTTGGGAAAGGGAATGCACCGAAAGTGGAGAGTAGAAAATGTGCTAAAAGTATTGTCGAAAAAAAAAAGTGCTAGAAGATGGGTCCATGGAGTTATTCAGGAAAATGTTGTTTTAAGTGAATTTATTAAATTATATTTATTTAATTCTTAACGATATTAAATTAGTATAATGTCAAAATACATTTTTGATCCTTTAGATTTAAAACAAAATATTTTATATGGTCACTAAGCATATTTGATTGTCAGAAAAGATGATATGATAGTAACTGAATAGTTATACTCGATGACGTGAATTTTTTAAATGAGTTGATTAGAAATAATTGTTTTTATTTTTATTTTGTTGAAGTGGCCGTATTTCTCCTTTGCTCCCTCCCCACCTTTCTTCTTTCCTCTTCTCATCTTCTGGCAAGCTACACTACCACTGCCAGGCTGTCATTGTCGCTACAGAGACCATTTCCCCAGCTCCCTCAAGGCAAGGTTTAAAATGTCGATGTCGACGAAAATTTCAAAATCTCAATTTCATGGAAATTCGATGGAAGCATTGATAAAATATTGATGTCAATGGATATTTTTTTAAAAAAAATTCAAAACAAAAAATTCAAAAAAAAATATTTTAATTATTAAATAAATATTTTACACTTTTTAAATGAGTTAAAATACTGATTACAATATTATATTCACATTAAGTAACATTTTCTTGTTTTTTTTTTAATATTTCATCAATTTTGTATGGTATAGTGGAAATGTCGATTCCCCTTATGTTGATGTCGAATCCATGGACATGTAGAAATATAGATGGAAATATCGACATGTCGACGAAAATTTAATACCATGCCTCAAGGTGGTTGATTATACAACCAACTATGATAATGAAAAAGAGAAACATGTAAAACATTTTTTTTGTTTACTTATTTAAGAATATCAGTTTTATCAGTAATATACTAAATATGAAGGATATTTTTTATATATTTAATGTAATTGATATACTTCAATTATGTATATCAATCATATCGGTGATATATTTCATGTTAGATATATTATTGAAATCCATAAATAACAAGAGCAAAATCGAAAGAACAAAATGAAAAATGAAAATTTGATTTAAAAGATTTTGCTATATTTAAAAAAACCAAAAAATTGTTGCTACACTTGCAAATATGGAAAATGTTTCTGGTTCTGCTACCAATTACGAATACTAAAAAAAGAATGCAAAAAGGAGAAAAAAAAGAGAGATCTTTTCTTTTGATAAAAGAGAATAAATAGTTGTCAAAATTATAATCCAATGAGGAGAGTTTTTTTTTTTTTTTAATAAGTGGAGTGACATGATGCGAACCTCTAAGTTCTTGATCAAGAACATATGCCTTATTCAATTGAGTCATGCTCAGATTGTGGAGAAAGTATTATTTGTATAATATATTTTCATATTTAATATTGACGGAACACACTCAGTTGAAATGGCATGTGAAATGAAATTTCTTAACTAATATTCTCTATATATAACTAGTATTCATCCAGTGGGATCTAAGCCAAGATATTTAAATAATCTACTCAGATTATGTACGCCTCACACAGCCACTTCCAAACAAAATTTGATATCCTTAAGTTTTATTCCTTGCAAGCTTGTAACCTGATAGATAAGGTTCTATTCATCACAAATCCAACATTTTCCAGCAGGATGAGGCACAATTGGTGTAATACCAAAAGGATTCTGTGCACCATTTTATATAATATCTTTATAATGTCCATGAGCTCAGCTTTTGGAAGCGAATCAGATCGTTTGGCTCTACTTGACTTGAAAAGTAAAGTACTCAATGATCCACTCAAAATCGTGAGCTCTTGGAACGATTCCACGCATTTTTGTGATTGGGTTGGTGTTACTTGCAATTCCGCCATCGGAAGAGTAGTGGCGTTGGATTTGGAAGCTCAAAAACTGAGGCCCCGTTTGATAACCATTTGGTTTTTGAAAATTAAACTTGTTTTCTCCCAATTTCTCTACAATTGTTTTCATCTCCATTAAAAAACCATTTGAATTCTTAGCCAAATTCTAAAAACAAAAACAAGTTTTTGAAAACTACTTTTTTTAGTTTTCAAAATAAGGCTTGGTTTTTGAAAACATAGGTAAAAAGTAGATGACAAAACAAGTAAAACCATAGGTGGGAATAGTATTTATAGGCTTAATTTTCAAAAACTAAAAATCAAAAACCAAATGGTTATCAAACGGGGCCTGAGTGGTTCGATTCCGACTTCTTTGGGAAATATGACTTATCTCACGGAAATAAGATTGTCAGACAACAAATTTCATGGCCATATTCCCCAAGAGTTTGGTCGACTACTACAATTGCGTCATCTCAATTTGTCCTACAATAACTTCAGCGGTGATATTCCGACGAATATAAGTCACTGCAATCAGCTTGTTACTCTGGATTTTATTCGCAATGGGCTTGTAGGTAAGATTCCATGCCAGTTGTTCACATTAACCAAGTTGGAACTTCTTGGATTTGCCGGTAACTATCTGATTGGAACTATCCCACCATGGATAGGAAATTTTTCTTCTATATTAGGTATGTCATTCGTACAAAACAGATTTCATGGAAGCATTCCTACTGAACTGGGGCGCCTGTCTAGATTGAAATTCTTCACTGTTGCTCTGAATAATTTGACAGGTACAGTGTCGCCTTCGATCTATAATATAACTTCTCTGACTTACTTTTCTTTTGCTGGTAATCAATTGCAAGGAACTCTACCACAAAATATCGGACTTACTCTTCCCAATCTTGGGGTCTTTGGTGGTGGTGGCAATAATTTAGGTGGGCCTATTCCAACGTCCTTAGCTAATATCTCCAAACTTAAAACCTTAGATTTTGGTAGTAACAGTCTTGTTGGAATGCTACCTAATGACCTCGGGAGCTTAAAAGACTTGGTGTATCTAAATTTTGCATCCAATAAACTTGGAAGAGAGAAAGTTGGTGACTTGAGAATTTTATTAGTTCCTTGGTTAATTGTACTAGACTAAGGGTTTTGATTCTAACCAGGAATCATTTTGGAGGAATATTGCCTTCGTCCATTGGCAACCTTTCAACCCAACTAAGAATTCTAGCTTTAGGTAAAAATACATTAACTGGAAGCATTCCTGCTGAGATTGGAAACTTAATTAAATTGCAAGTTCTTGCACTGGGAGATAACTTTGTAAATGGTAGTATCCCTCCCGATATTGGAAAACTTCCCAACTTGGTGAAACTATATTTGTTTCATAACAAACTAATTGGGCCAATTCCATCATCCATCGGTAACTTATCTTTACTGATGACCCTCGGCATGGATCAGAACAAACTCGGAGGAAGTATACCATCAAGCTTAGGACAATGCAAAAGCCTCCTAGCTCTTTACCTATCTGGTAACAACCTAAGCGGCACCATACCAAAGGAAGTCCTTGGTCTCTCTTCCCTCTCGATCTCTTTGGCCTTGGGTCAAAACTCGCTTACTGGACCATTTCCATATGAAGTGGGAGGATTAATTAGTTTATCAGAACTAGATATATCAGATAACAAATTATCAGGTGATATTCCTAGCAACCTCGGTAAATGCATGAGCATGGAACGCTGGTATCTTGGGGGTAACAAGTTTGAGGGAACAATTCCTCAATCTTTGGAAGGCTTGAGAGGACTAGAAGAATTGAATCTCTCCAGCAACAACTTGTCTGGGCCAATTCCCCAATTTCTTGGCAAGCTTCTCTTGCTAGAGCATCTCAATCTATCCTATAATAACTTTGAGGGACACGTACCCAAAGAAGGGGTTTTTTCCAATTCAACCATGATTTCCATCCTTGGAAATAACAATCTATGTGACGGTGTACAAGAACTACATTTACCTCCATGCAAGCTTATCCAAACACATTCACCCAAGAAGTTTCGACCACCAAAGGTGTTAATCTCCATAGTACCTACGGTCACATTTATTGTTATTTTGTTGAGCATCATTTTTGTGTGTTTTGTGCTTAAGAAGTCAAGGAAGGAGGCTTCAACTTCATCTCCTGCGAAAGAGTTTCAACCACAAATTTCTTATTTAGAACCCAGTAAATCAACCAACGGATTCTCTATGGACAATTTGATTGGTTCAGGTAGTTTTGGCTCTGTGTATAAAGGTGTTCTTTCAAATGATGGATCTATTGTTGCCATTAAAGTTTTAAACCTCCAACAACAAGGTGCTTCCAAGAGCTTTGTTGATGAATGCTACACTCTCTCAAATATACGACATCAAAATCTCCTCAAGATCATAACTTCTTGCTCGAGTATTGATGTGCGAGGCAATGAATTTAAAGCTCTAGTCTTCAATTTCATGTCCAAAGGAAATCTTGATTGTTGGCTTCATTCTGTAAATCAAAGACACAATCAAAGAAGGTTGGGTCTCATCCAGAGATTGAACATTGCTATTGATATTGCATGTGGATTAGACTATCTCCATAATCATTGTGAAACTCCTATCGTTCATTGTGATCTAAAGCCTAGCAATATATTGCTCGATGACGATATGGTAGCTCATGTGGGGGACTTCGGGTTAGCTAGATTCATGTTGGAAGGATCGAATGATCAATTTTCTTTTAGTCAAACTATGTCGCTTGCGCTTAAGGGTTCTATAGGATATATTCCTCCAGGTATTTTCCTTCGATATAAACTCTACCATCTTTCAATAGCAATGTGCGCTCTTGATTTTTTATTGATACTTTTTATAATAATGAATACACAATTGCAGAGTATGGCATTGGTAGCAAAATTTCCATTGAAGGAGATATCTTTAGCTATGGAATACTACTATTAGAGATGATCATCGGAAAAAGACCCACTGACGACATATTTGGCAATGGTGTGGATATTCATTTGTTTACTACAATGGCGTTGTCTCAGGATGCCTTGGACATAATCGACCATGCAATTTATGCACTCTTTGTCAAGTAATAACATAAACCAACAATTCATTAAATCCTTAATTAGAGGATTTAAAGCATTACGAACATTGCATAAAAAAAGATTCGAATAATCAACCACAAATCCCCAATTAAGTTCAATTACATGGTCCAAAGGCTTAATTAAGCCCTAAACTCTACAATCTACTCAAAGTAAATCATAATTCAGCACAAACAACCATAATCCATCTACAATCAGTTTGATAACAGCAGAGAAATTAGGGAAAAACAGAGTAGAAACCCGTTGTGCGCTGATCCATAGCTCCTGCTACGAACCAAGTGAACCTTGGATACCGGATCTTCAACAAAACCACTCCAATTCAACCTTAAATCTCTCTAAAACACTCTCAAGTTTGGGATTAGGGTGTTAACCCCCAATTTGGCTCTCCCTAATCGATGAATAATTGAAGAATTAAAAGGCTGTAATCACGCCAACGTTGCAATGCTGTCCAAAATGTCAGCGTTTCCCTTGCGCGCATGAAGGTAGCGTTGCAACGCTACGGACGGAATGCAACTTGCCAGAGCCTCTCTAACATTGTAATGCCACAGGGCAACATTGCAAAGCTAACTCTCGAGTTTGCACACTAAATTGTGGTGTTGCAACGCCATCCTCTTGGCCACAATAGCTTAAACTTCAACTCTTCTTCTTGTTAGCTTCACAAATGCTCTAGAATAGCTCCATATTCAATATAAAGCTCCAAATTCTACATTTCCTTTCGGATTTGCTCGATTTCCTAGATTAACAAATAAATGACATAAAAGATCACATTTATAGCATAAAACTAGCTAAATGTAGCACTAAATTAGTGTTATCAAATACCCTTACACTTGAGCTTTTGCTAGTCTCAAACAAAACAAAATAAAACTCTCCCTAAAAAGATAAATGCTTCAGAAGATTACATGCATAAGTGACTCAATTCTCAATGGTCTCAATAGTGGAATTAGAAAACGGGAACAATGGAATGAGAACATGCCTAAATCCAAGCAATTTAAAAAAAAAGAACTTTGAACTCTATGCGCGTGTGTGTGGAAAGCCTAAGTACTGACTCATTTACTAACTCAGAGTAACATTATGCTCTCCTCCATTTATCTTCTCCTTACACTGGCCCTAAGATTCAATCATCCAGCTAACTTACACAAATCGAAGGTAAAACTAAACTAGGATGCCTGAATTTATTAGACGTCCATCACACAAATATATATATAGTGCCTTTGGGTGAATGAAAAAATAGTATATATATATATATAAATACTATTTTTTCATTCACCCAAAGGCACTAGCTTTCGCACATCTATAATAGGGACCCTTAATTAGAGCACTCGCTCAATGAGTGGCCTAACTGATCACAGCAGAGGTAGCTATTTTTACCCTTGAGGACAAAAAGTGCAGCAGTACACATGGTAAGCTCTCCCTATTCTACATCGATCAACGTTCTACCAGTAGCTAGAAATGGCCTACCCAAGATTATAGGAACCTCTGCATCAGCTTCATAGTCCAATATAATGAAATCCGCAGGAAAGATGAATTTATCCACTTGAACAAGAACATCTTCAATTTTTCCTTCAAGATGAGTATAAGAACGATCCGCTAATTGAAGAGTGACTGTAGTGGGCCTTGCTTCTCCAATTCCAAGCTTTTTAAACACGGACATAGGCATCAAGTTGATGCTTGCTCCCAAATCACATAAAGCCCTTCCATTATAGGTTTTACCAATAGAGAAAGGGATAGTGAAAGTACCAGGATCCTTTAATTTAGGAGGAAGCTTGCTCTGAAGGATTGAACTGCAATCCTTTGTAAGAGCTACTATTTCAAATTCCCCAAGTCTTCGCTTTTTGGTCAAAATATCTTTCATGAACTTGGCGTAGTTGGTCATTTGCTTCAAGGCTTCAACAAGTGGAATATTGATGTGCAAACCCTTCAAAATGTCCAGAAATTTATCAAATTGCTTGTCCTGTTCCTTTTTCTGAAAACGTTGAGGAAAAGGAGTCGGTGGTCTTGTATTCACCTGATCAGCTGGCTGTTGCTGCGGCAATGCTGCAGCATTTTTCTGTTCTGCCTTCTGGTGTTGTGGTACTGCTGCAACATTACTCTGATCATTCTCCTGATGCTGTGGTGATGCTACAACATTGTTCTGGTCATTCCCACACTCTGCTTGACTTTCACAGTCCTTAACCTTCTCTTGGATTGAAGTGGGCTCTTTTTCCTTAAAGGCTTTGGTTTTAGATTTTTCTAACTCCTTCCCACTTCTAAGTTGGATTGCCTTGCAAGTTTCTTTTCCTTTATTCCTTGGATTTTCGGTATCACTTGGCAAGGTGCCTTGAGCTCTATTATTTAAGGCTGAAGCTAGTTGACCCATTTGTGTTTCCAAGTTTCTAAGTGCAGCGGCTTGGCTTTGGACTATGGCATCGGTCTTGGCCATGTGCTCTTTCAATAAACTTTCAATGGAAGATGTAGAATCTTGAGCTTGTACCTTAGGTTGCTGAAAATTTTGCTGAGGATACTCTTGTTGCTGAAATCTTGGAGCTGTAGGAGGTCTTATCTGCTGATTAGAAGGTCCAACTCCTTGATTGTTCCATGAAAAGCTTGGGTGTTGCCTCCAACCCGGGTTATATGTGTTAGCATAAGGGTTGAAGTCCTTGTTAAATCCAATATAGTTCACAGAGGCTGGATTTGACGGACATACCTCAAAAGTGTGCCCCTCACCACAATAAACACATGACACTGCTACTGGCGGTGCAAATGGACTTCCTGAACCCATATTCAAGGATTTCAATGTACTAGTGAGGGTGGCAATCTGTGCCGCGAGGTTCACTGCACTAGCATCTTGCATTCCCGCTACTTGTCGAGTCGGGTTAAGGCGTGAAGTTGGCCACTGATAGTTATTCTTTGCAATCTTCTCCAAAATCTCGTAAGCATCATTGTACATCTTTGACATAAGTGCTCCCCCAGCTGAAGCATCCACTACCATTCTTGTGTGCGTATTCAACCCATTGTAGAAAGTCTGCATTTGAATACCGTAGGGAATACCATGGTTCGGGCACTTTCGTAACAACTCTTTAAATCTCTCCCAGATTTCATACAAAGATTCATCACCCTGTTGTTGAAATGAGGTGATTTCGCTCCTGAGCTTGGCCATCTTAGTGGGTGGAAAATACTTGGTAAGAAACTGCTCCACCAACTCGTTTCAAGTCGTGATGGCTCCGGATGGTATAGAATTCAACCATTCTAGCGCATTTCCTCTCAACGAATATGGAAATAATGTCAATCTGAGGGCATCCTCACTCACTCCTCGGATTATGAACGATTTGCAAACGCCCATAAACAACTGAAGATGTAGATGAGGATCCTCCAATGGTGTACCACCAAATTGGCCTGTGTGCTGAAGCATTTGAAACATGACCGGTTTTAGTTCAAACTGTTGTGCCTCTATCTCTGGTGGCAAAATTCCTGGAATTAAGATTGGCACCGCATATTCTTGAATAACTCGGTCTCTCTCATCTTCCACTACTTCGGCTCCTCCATTATTATTAATTCTCAATGGTGGATCAGTCATCTCTTCAACCAGTGCTAACTCTCTTTGTTCCCTTCTTCTTTGATGAAATGTGCGTTCGACCTCAAGATTAAGGGGTAACAATTCAAGATCGTGCTCCTCGTTTGTATAAGAAAATTAGCACCTAGCACGATACACAAGTAACCAATCAAATTTGTGTTTGTTAACTAAAAAACTAAAAACATTAAATAAAAGTACTCAATTTCACAAAATTCACAAAACAATTAGTCCCCGGCAACGGTGCCAAAAACTTGTTGTGCAAAAACTCACTACGCAAGCATACGCAATCGTATGTAGTAATTGGTGGACAAGGTCGATCCCACGAGGACTAAAGTAAGCAAAGTTTGTAAAATTGAGACTCACTAAAAACTAATGCTAAAGAAAAAGAAGTAAAGAAACTCAAGGAAAGATTAGGCAAAGAACGACTAAAAATATAGTAAGCAATAATAACAACTTAACACTAGAATTAAGGGTTCCAAACGACAAATTAAACGAAACTAAAAATGATAAAGAGAAGCGAGTCGGGATTTATGAACTCCTAACTTAAATTCTATTTTATCCCAGTTTGCTATAGCAAAGTCATAGCAAAGTTTAAGCAGTAAACATAAATGACCAATTTGTGCCCAAAACTTCTTCCAAAATCATGAGCTATAGTTTATAACTAAGTTCAGCATATTCCTATGAAAACCCAGCCATAAAAACACAATTAAGCCCTCATTTCATTTGTTTTACAAGCTAAGAATATATGTCTATACTCTTAAATTCATTAACAAAATAATAATGAATGAACTTGCATCATTTGTGCCGTTCCACTAGTTTTCAACCCTTCCAGTATCAAAAACTAACTAGAATCCTACCTAAGGTGATCAATCTTAAGCAAGAAAGAGAGATAAATAAACACCCACAAATGAAATGCTCAACATTTGCAATAGCTATAACAAAAGGGCTTCCACAAAATGTTAGGGTTCCATAAATCCCAACTCTAAAGAAATTAGTTCATGCTGAAATTAAATCTTAGATGCAGAAAATCAAAGCCACAATAATCCATAGAACGACTAGAACAAAACAATCTATCAAAAACTACAATCTAGAGTGAAATCTAAGAAGAGATAAAACTAAAAGTAGAAGGAAGAACAATTTTGAGGCAAGACATGCTGCAGCAGAGAGTGTCTTCTTCTTCTCACGAACTTCTCTGCAACTCTCTTCTCTTTTCCCAGAAAATCGACTGCTGCTTCCCCCTTCTTCTTCTCTTTATGTTTTCTATTTATATGGAGGGTTAGGTCACCCATTTAAGGGTTGTTTTGTCCATTTAAAAAAAATAGGTGGCATTGAGTCATAAGCCAAATTTACGCAACTTTTTCCAGCACGCAATGCTACAGCTTTGCTACAGCAATCCCATAGCAAAATGCTATCCTCAACATTTTGTATTCCACCTTCAAAAGCAATATTAAGGATAAGAGAAACCTTCTTGAAAACACTAGAATAGGGGCAAAAACTAGCAAAATAAGAGCAAACAAAACTAAAAACAACATCGACTTAACTTCTACGATAGCATTAAACAAACCACACAAAACACGAAAAACATATGCAAATCACTCATACTTTTTCTCATAAAAAGCCATGAAAAGTGCTCAAATAATCCTATTTCATAGGATTATCAAACATCCTAAAACAACTCTACAACATACATTCTCAACTACAAAAATTTTCAATTTAAGCCCAATTTCTAACAATTCAATAATCTCAACAATAGCCTAACACCATTCCCCCCCACACTTAAACTATACATTGTTCTCAATGTATGTAATATAACAAATTCAACCTACGTAATGACACAAAAAACTAAAAGGAGAATGATACTGCCCTGAAATTGAAGAGTCCATTATTGGCCAAATAATCCATCATGAAAATAGGAAAATTAGGCTGAATCGCAAACACCTACATAAGGAACATAAGCAGGAGCATTAGATCAACGCAAAACTCCTTCACTAACTAACTACAAAAACAAAAAAGAAAACAAGTAAAGAAAATTTGATGCCTGGCTGCCTCCAAGAAGCACAAATTTTTAACTTCGATTGCTCAACGGTGCGTTAGCACAATTCATTCATTGTCCAAAATAATCTTCTCCAGCGCCTGTCTTCAATGCCACAATAATGCTTTATCCTCTATGCATTTACTTTGAAAGTTTTGCCTTCGCTATCCATGAGCTCGACTGCACCATGTGAGAATACCTCTATAACTGTAAATGACCCTACCCACCTCGATTTCAGTTTACCTAGGAATAAACGCAAACATGAGTTAAACAAAAGGACTTGCTAACCCGGTACAAAGGAACGATTTTGAATCATCTTGTAGTGCCATCTTGTCGTCCTCTCCTTGTACAACTTGGCATTCTCACATGCCTGGGTTCTGAACTCCTCTAATTCATTCAATTGAAGTAGGCATTGTTCTCCAGCTTTTTGTGGGTCAAGGTTGTTAGGATTTATGCCATAAAGCCTCGTAATTAATGATTTATTTAATAATTAATAATTATTTTAATTATTTTATTTAAAATATAATATTATCCATTATATGAAAAATCCAAAGTTATTAGTGTAATCTTGAACAGTATGTGGTTGACATACGAGAAGATTATGTTCAAGAAATAACCTAAAGGGTCATAGTATATGGATAACACTATGGATACGACCCATGTGGAGACATGTGAGTGGGGGTATCTTATACAATGAGTTTGTATAAGACTGGACAACGAAATATTTAATCTCTCTTTATAAATCCGTTAATTGAAAAGATTAATATTTCATCAGGATGATCATATGTGACTTGATATGAACTCCTGCCTGTGAGGGTTTGTCCTTTAATTTGCATGGGTGAGAGTGATTTTTGTAGACGATTCAATATGCCTACCATTTTGGGGACTTGACCAAATTGGGAGCTGGAAACATAATCTCACAAGATGGAATTCACTCTTTCCCATATAGGGTAAGTAATTAAGTAGTTTCCTTAAGTGCTGATTTCAAGACTTAAACAATAGGGCCCCACCCTCTCACTGGCCCGAGAGGGACTTAGTTTATAATTAGATTATAAACAAATTATTCATTAGAGGATCAGTGGTACCTAAGGTGCAAGATGTAATTATAGGGGTAAAACGAACTCTTGACCCAACTGTAATTATGAACAACTCGTGAATGATCGACTTGCATGTAGTGATTATATCCATGGACACAACTTGTCCTACAGTGCATAAGAGTGTAACTCTAGGTCTATAGTTGAGTGACCTATAGTTAATGAATGAAAATTAATTAATTAAAGAGTTTAATTAATTGATTTTGTATCATTGGAGCTTATAATCTGTAGGTCCATAAGGTCCCCTTGCTAGCTCATAGTAACAATAAAAGATCAATTTAGTTGAAAAAAAAATTGAAATGTTCAAATTAATATTTAATTTATTAAATATATTAAATATAAAAGAGGAAAATATATTTATTGTATTTGATACATTAAATATTAAAATAATTTATGTATATTAAATACATTAAAATTTGAATAAGATTCAAATAAATAAATATCATAGGAGATTTGAATGAGATTCAAATAAATATAAGATATATTTTAATATATTAGATATTAAAATATAATATTTTAATTATGACAAAGATTTTCCCTTGGCCTCTATAAATAGGACTCTTGGGTTGAGCCATTAGTCACAAGACACATCTCCTCAATAGAGAGAATTAGAGAATTCTCTCTAGACCTTTTCCTCTCCAATCCCTTATGGATTTTCTTTCAAGAGGCTCCCACAAGCCTTGGTCCTGTGTTCAAGTCATAGCCAGGAAGATTTTATGGAGGAGATAAAGATCCGCCAGAAATATCTCCATATTTAATCCAAGTAAGTTTGTTTAACCTTATTTTTTAGTTTAATTTTAAATAAAATCAAAGACAATTCAATGCTTCCGCTGCGAAGTGAAACGTTCATTCCTAACAAAGGTTCAGCTTCTTGATTTCCCAGTACGCTTTATGCTCCAACTCCAAAGGTAAGTGACAAGCATTTCCAAACACCAATCGTAACGGTGAGGTACCTATCAGTGTTTTGTAGGCTGTCCTGTATGCCCAAAGAGCATCGCCAAGCTTCCATGCCCAATCTTTCCTGTTTGTCTTCACTTTCTTCTCCAATATCTGCTTCATCTCCCTGTTAGAAATTTCAGCCTGTCCATTAGTCTGGGGTTGATAAGCCAAAGATATCTTATGCTTCACACCGTACTTTTTCATCAATGAATCAAACATTTTATTATAGAAATGAGACCTTTCATCACTATTAATAGCCCGTGGTGTACCAAATCTAGTGAATATGTACTTTTGTAGGAATTTCAATGTAACACGTGCATCATTAGTCTCAATTGCGACAACCTCTACCCATTTAGACACGTAATCAACAGCAAGATATAAAGATAACCATTAGAGGACGGGAAAGGACCCATAAAATTTATACCCCATACATCAAATAACTCAACTTCAAGAATAAGGGTTAAGGATATTTCATGACGACGAGATATATTACCTGTTCGTTGACACTTACCACATGCTTTTACAAAAGTATAACAATCTTTAAACAAACTAGGCCAAAAAAAACCAGATTGAAGTACCTTTGCAGCTGTTCTTGAAGGACCAAAGTGTCCACCATATGGAGAAATAGCAAAAATAATGTATGCATTTAATAATTTTATCACCTCGTTTTTAACCACTTCCTTCATGGTGAGGTTAAGTCTCCTTTGGTGTTCTATAGTGGGATTAAAGTCATCATCCATCAAAATTTTATGCAAAACAATCGAGGGGCTAATGTTTTTAATATCACTAATAGACCACCCTAAAACTCCGAAAATGCTATTAATCACCTTATTACTCCACAAAAATGCCACATATCACCCAACAAAAATAAAACAAAGAAATAAAGAAAACTTACGAATACAAGAATAAAAACTCCTAAATTAAGATTAGACATTTTTAATACAATATTAACTGAATTAAACGCCAATTCTCTGACAACGGCGCCAAAAACTTGATCGGGCGTACAAGCAAGTGCATGTGATCGAAGTAATAATAAAATGGTATTCCTATCGAGTATCGTATCCATAGAGATTGGTTTCTAATTCAATTATGTACCGTGAATAATTTCACTTAACTTTATTTAGAGAACAACAAGCAAGAGCAAACAGGGAAATAAACATCTAATCCTAGAAAGCAAGATAAATGGGATGAGGTACCAATTAAGGGTAATTTAGGGAAACCGAGCACTCTTAGGTTGATTTTATGAGAATTTTATCCTGCCATTTAATTATGCCTTGCCAATTTCATAGACCTAGAGCTAAACCGGTCGAAATCTCCGGTCGGTCTCATTCAAACACGTTTAACTAATCGCTTACCTAAGTGTCCTTAGCGTTAATTGATTAGTTAATTGGATTAAGCCCGCTCATATTAAGCTTCACCCTTCGATTGTTGTTAATATGTCATTTCGACAATCTAGGGGCGTTAATTATATTAGGTCTATCCTAACATCCTCTATCGAGCTCAATTTAGGACTAAATCAACATATTAATGGCTAGTTAATACGAAGCATTAAGCACAAACCAACTAAATGAAATATAACAAGTAAATTAAATAGCAATAATGTCAATTACAACATAAAACCAAACCTAATCGTGCTCTAATCCCCTAAAAACAAATTTAGCCCAACATATTCAGATAATAGCACAAAATCCTCTAATTAACAGCAAGTAGATACATGAGAAGATGGAAGAAAAACAGAGATAAGATCGTCGATGCCGAAATCCTGACTATCGCCTTAAAATCCACACTCCCTAGCCTCAAACTTTGTTCCCGAACACCTCCAATCAGTATCTATAGGTCCAAAAATGGTAGGAATCGAAATTGGGGTCTAAAACCCTAAATGGCCTCCTCTAATTTGGAAAGAAAACAATGAATTAATAGGCTGCAGTCCAAAATGCTTGCATTTTTGCATGTGCACAGGAGTAGTGTTGCAACACTGTAAGTAGCGTTGCAATGCTACGGATGAAGCCTTCCTTTTACACGCATTTCTAGCGTTGCAATGCTAGCTCTCGGGTTTGCCTAACAATTTGTGGCTTTGCAACGCCATTTCAAGGGTTGCAATGTCGTCCTCAAGCTCCTCCAAAAGCTCTAGAATAGCTCCATATTCAACATAAAGCTCCAAAATTCATAATTTTGCTCTTAATTGCTCGGATTCCTGAAATCAATAATCAATCAACGTATAAGCTCACAAATGTAGCATAAAACTAGCTAAATTAAGGCATACATATAACACTAACTTAGTGCTATCAAGTATGTGCACGCAACACATTCAACCATTTTTCCTCTTCTACTTTACTCAACTCAGCAACAATAATCACGAGGAAAGTAGAAGAGTCACCTAAAAAAGCATAACGTAGGTGGGCGGAAATTGCTTTAATTCAGGAGGAGTGTCAACTTGTGCACAAACAGACTCAAAAATTATTTCCTTTTCCTTACTATGTCCTATAGATGCCTCTACAACATTATCACAAAAATAAGCATGCTCAATATCCAAATTTTCAGACAATTCACCACACAAATCAAGCCTGCTAACCTCAAACTTATCAGCATGAGTCACTAACTCAATACATTCATCCACAATAGTGTCCGTCGCATCAATCATATGGAAAGTACTAATCTCATCGGGGTGTTTCAATGCCTTAAACATGTTGAACACTACCTTTTCATCATTTACGCATAAAATCAGAGTTCCTATGTGAACCCTGATTAGAGTGTGTCCTGTAGTCAGAAATGGCCTCCCCAGGATGATTTGGACCTCCACATCTTCCTCTATGTCCAGGATAACAAAGTCTACGGAAAAAATAAACTTATCAACTTTGATTGGAACATCCTCTAAAATACCTTTTGGATATGTCAAAGAATGATCCACTCCCTAAAGCATATGTGATCGGTGGTCACGCAAGCGCACGCGATCGAAGTAATATAAATTGGTATCTGAGTACCAAGTATCGAATCCCACAGGGAACGGAGTAACAAAGATTTTGTTTTGCAAAAGTGTAAGGAAAATTGCAAGTGTGAAAAGTAAAAATGCAAAATAAAGTTGTTGGTGGAAGATTGAAATTGCTAATTCAATTGCTATTCCAGAATGGCAATATGCGAAATAACAGAAATTGCTACTTCAATTGCTAATCCAGAATGGCAATGTGCGAAAGACTAAAATTGCAGAATTAAATTGCTAATCTAAATTGGCAATATGAAATGGCAATTTGAATGAACTTAAGAATGAAATGATAAAGGATGGGGCTCAAGAATGTCATTGCCCTAAGTCGTAATTGCAAACCAAAATTGTAATTCCAACCTACTCCAGACTCAATTGTAAACCAAAATTGCATCTCCTATTTACCTCAAAATTGGGTTTTTTAGGAGGCTAAGTGGGGGCTCTATATGTCTATAGTCCCTCCATCATAGATGATTTTTGGCTCACAATTTTATGGGTCTTGGAGTCCTTAATCCCTATGTCTAGGGTAAGGAATGGCTTATGTCTAAGCTCTTTTACTCCATTACTTGTGTGAAATCCGCTTGTCACTAACCCTGTCGGTATTAGATCTAAGCTTGAGTTGAAACCCTAGTTGATCAATCTAGGATCTCAACGGAAATTCAATCAACACAAGCAAACAATTGAGATGCAGGCTTGGTTTTTATTGGAATTTTGGCTACATTTACTTCTTAGGGAATTCACATCCTTGAACCCCCTAAGAAGTTTTAGCTCATATTTTCAATGAAAATCATAAAACTAATTTTAACAAAAGAGTTCATAATGAAATGGTGCAAATTAAATGAATAAAACACTAACTTATGAAATGCAATTTGGTTTTTTTTTCCTAGAATTTCAAGCAAAAGTAATAATTGAAATTAATTTTAAGTAGCAAGGATAGCCCAATAGCCTTTCCTTTCTCCTACCTTCTGCACATAAGTTGGAAATCTTATTATTTTGTTCTTTCCAGAAGCTAAAACGAATGAAATAAGATAAACAGAGCAAGAAAATAAGAACTCAATTCGATGTCTATCCCGCTCCTTCCTATCCAATCGATTCAGTCTCCTCCACTTTTAGAGAGAAATTGATCTTGACGATTCAAGAATATCTTGAATCGGATTGGAAATCCAAGGAAGATGCAGAAATTTGCTTGAACAATCCGAATTGAAGGAAGAATTCTAACTTATGAACTTCGAATGGTATTGGACTTCCCTACAACATAAAATTGCATTCACTTAAGAGCAAAAGGGTAATACCCATAACCATTCATTATAAAAAGAAACAGAACCGTTAACTTGTGAAGAAGAACTTAATAATAAAAAAAAAAAAGAAACTGCAGAAACAGAGGACTTCTTGCGAAAACTACCCACGAATGAACTTGAAATCAACTCAAACTCGAACGAAATTACAACGAATCGAAAAACAAAGTAACTTGGCAGTGTTCTGTAAAGCAAACTAGAAGAAAGTTGCGATGGAAATTGAGTGAAATAGTAAAGAACAGTAGCAGAAAAGCCAAAAACAGAGGCTGTCAAACAAAACGAAAACCCAGAAATAATCCTTTGAATTAAGCCCCGAAAATCGTCTCGAAATTCCTCTTTTTGTTCGGCGTTTTTCAATCTCCTTTTGTAGACCGATTTAGGGTTCCAATTTGCCAAGAATAACGCTCTAAATCCCTTGATTTGTGCGAGAATTTCTCTGCCATTTATGGGTTCATCAATCGCGGATTTCCAGAGATTTCCATATCTGCAGCTGCTGAGGATTGCCAATTCGCCGGTTTGGCAATGGTCTGGCAATTGGTTTGGCAATTCCTGCAAAAGAATCACAATACTAAGAAATCTTTTCCAATTGCTACCATATTTCATTATTTCCTTCTTTCAACAATTTTTCACCATTTTCAATTAATATTAGGACAAACAAGAGTTTTTTCGAGCACTTTAGGATTTAAATAAGCCTTAATTTCACGGCTTATCAATATGAATCAAAGTCAAAACAATGATAGATGTAAATCTGAGTCAACATTCCAGAATCCATTAGCGATTGTGTGTATTTCTAGCACACAAATTGACCAAGTACGAGATATTGCATTGTTTCTACTAGTTGGAGAGGTTGAGAATCTTTTTTTTATTCCTCTTCCTTTCAAGTTTTAGCTTCCTTAGACTCTTGTTTCCTTGATGCTTATTCTTTCTTCTTAATAGAAAAGACTCTGTCTAATCAAGATGTTGTTCTCGTTACTTTCGACGAGTCATAATATATAGTCCAACCTTTATCTTCATTTTGGCTTTGTCTCATCTTAAAATTTATTTACTAGTATTCCATGTTGAAACCAAACAACTACAGGTTTCAAAGTTTTAAAGTGGACTAGACACACTTCTTGATCATGAAACGAAATAGAACATATATATTTGGTTGCATGCTTTTGGACCAGTATGGCAATAACCGTAAAGTGTGGTGAATAGAATTTAATAAAACTTTATAAACTCTCTCTAATGTTGGCCCAATCTATTGAAGTAACACATTTTTTTGACAACAAATAATTTAAGCTAAATTTTTCATGCAAATAATTTCACCTCAAATCAAAGTCAAACAAGAAATTCAAACAATCTATTTAATTTTAACATTAATGATTGATAATAAATATGTAAAATTAAATTTTACCAACCTAAATAATCAAATAGAAGCAATTAATTTTAACACAATATTCTAGCAATTAATGTCATAAATAATAACACAAAATAAATTGCTAAAATTAAATAGGAGAGGGTTAGAAAAATTGAAGTCGAAAATTTATAGTGGTTCAATCAAACTCTATCTACTCCACTCTCAAAGCTCTTATTCACTAAAAATCTAATTGTTTCATGACTCAAAGTCCAACTGTTACAACGTTCATTTTTCAAGAGCAAGAACAAACATGATCATTTCTAAAATTTATAAGAGATATTAAGTCAACTTTTAGTTAGCGTAACTAAAAAAAACTATTGACGTTATTGAACATTTTGAATTGTTGATTAATTTTAGCTAAGTATACCAAAATGATCCATAACTTTTTAGGCAATTCTCAGTTTCATCTTTACATCTTTTAAAATTTTCAATTTCTCAACTAAGTTATTCTCTAAGAAGAATTATTAATGAGTTTATCAAAAAAGTTATTACAAGAGTCTCTATCATATAGCTGAGTTTATTAAAGAAAAACTAAACCATGTATCATAAAAGTCAGTAATTGTCTGGCACACTTGGCTAGTGGGAATCCACCTTTCCCACTTGGCTAGTGGATTTATCACTAGCTGACAAGAGTCTCTCTTTACCTTAATGTTTGTTTGCTTTTTACATTCTAAAAGATAGAAAAAGTCAAGCATTCAAAAGTCTACACGAATATCAATCAATTTTGAGCGTGTGGAAGGGGAGAACGAAAAAGGAGATAGAGAGAGAAAGCGAAGGGAGGAAAGAAATATACACTTTCATTTTAAGTAAACTATAGAAAAATTACAGAAATCACTGTCAAACTATAGAGGTTATTATAATCCGGAGAATTTTTTTATTAATATTATAATTTCTAAAACTTTTTATTAAAATATATTATTTTTTAAATCTATTATATTAATGTTGTAGTTTTCATTTCTCGAGAGGAGATAGGTGGTGACTCGAACTCATGCATCCTTTGATACTAAAGGAGACAGGTGACCATTGTACTAATTGGCATGTTTATTAAATGGATGTAGAGAGAAATGACTTGTAATGTGGTAAATTTTTACCATGTCAATTAATGAACTTGTCTATTCAAAAAACGACAACCTTTCATCTAGATGAGGACATCTCTCTTCGATCTCATAAAATTAAAACTACAATATTAATATAATAATTTTGAAAAATAATATATTTTAATAAAAAAAATTAAAATTATAACATTAATAAAAATCCTCTATTACAATCCTACCTTAAGTAGAAAATATGTTAAGTAGAGATATCTCTATACATATTGAAACCTTGATAAATATAGTTAAAGTGAGCATATCTTAGCGATAACTGTCATGTACTCATGTTTTTAGAGCAAAAGTTTAAATTTCCTACACTTCACAACCGTTGATCTAAAAAAAAAAAGATAAGAATAGTGGTGGAATATATATATATATATATATATATATATATTTAATTTTAGAACTAAAGTCACTCTAATAATTCACGAAGATGAGAAGCTGAGTTGGCGGTTGGGAAATTGAGAGGAAATAGAGAGAGAGGAAGGGATGCGAACATAGAGAGAGCATAAAAAGTGAAAGAATATGGGCAATGTGTCGAGAAGTTATTCAGTGAGGCCGCTACAATGGAGCTAACAGTTTTTCACTATTGGATGTGGAAAAAGAAGTATCTCAAATTTATATATATCCAATGGTTATTAGAGAGTATGAGAATTATTAAACCCATATCTAACGATCATTATGAGGCAGCCACATTGTGGCGTTCTCATTGAATAATTTGTCTAATGTGTTGGTATTAGTAAATTTTTTTTAAAATTATATTTATTTAATTCCTTTTTTTCTTTTTCAACAATATATTTATTTTTTAATTCTTAATTTTAGTAAATTAATAAATTTATTTTTTATTTTTGACGTGTGAAATTTGAACATCCTGCAATTTGAACTAGACATTTAGCATGTAATTGATGTCTTATGCATTAAGTTATGTTTAGATTGTCTAAAAAATTTGATTTCAACCTCTATATCAAGGTTCCTGTTTTAACTTCATTACTAAAAAATAGTAGTAGCATACAAGATTTAATACAAGAAATAAAAGGAATTCTTCCTAACATCTATCCATTAATATTAATTTATGAGTATATAAACAATCTTGAATAAAGTCATTGTTCATTCTCATTTGATAAATTTTCTATTTTGTGAAGCTTACATCATATCATGAAATAATTTGTACTTCTTTTTATAAAAGATTAATTTTATAATAATTACTTTATGTTGATGTAGCAAAACAATAATAAAATTACTAAGTCTATTAATGGTTGAATAAACTTTACTTAATGGTTTAATGAGAATCAAAGAACGCCATATTTCTCTTTTTGCCCTCTCTACGATTTTTCTTTTTCTTTATTTTTTTTAAGAATATAATTTTTCTATCTATTTCTCTATTTCGCAACCATTTTTGCACTAAAAAAAGAAAAAGAAAGAAAACTATGGTTAAGTTTTGGTTAAGTTTCTTTGATAGGTTTTTTTTTTCCTCCTGTTCTTCTTCTAAAGATCTTTGATAAGGCTCTTATTTGCTACCTTGACCTTGACTTTCGTAGACTTTATAAGAATATAAATTAATTGATGAGAGACGGGGAGGGAGTGACCGTGGGAGTTGGGAAATGGAATATAGAGAAAGTAGAGAGTAGAAAATGTGCTAGAAGATGGCCCCACAGAGTTAGAGACAAGAATATGTGGTTTTAAGTGAATTTATTAAATTATATCTATTTGATTCTTAATGTTATTAAATAATATATTATGGCGAAATAAATTTTTACTCCTTTTAAGTTTCGAAAAATGCTTTAACAGGTCATTGAGCATCTTTAACCGTAATTGAATGAGTAAACTCGATAATGTGACATTTTTTTTAAAATGAATTGACTAAAAATAATTATTTTTTATTTTTTTAAAATGAGGTGGCATCTTTGACCGTCAAAATTTTTTTTACCATATTTTCAAAATAAAAAATTTATTGCTACAATTTAATATGACAAATGTTCAGGTTCTGCTACCAATTACAAATACTAAAAAAAAAGAATGCAAAAAGGGTGAAAGAAAAGAGATGTTTTCCTTTTATAAATAAATATATATATATATATATATATATATATATAGTCGTCAAAATTTTAATTCAGTGAAGAGAGAGAGAGCATTATGCGTGTAATAAACTTTCATATTTAATATTTAAATAATCTAACTAGAATTTTCTCTATATATTACTAGTATTCATCTAGTGGGATCTAAGCCAAGATATTTGAATGATCTTCTGAGATTAATCTACGCCTTACAAGCCACTTCCAAACAAAATTTGAACCTCAAAACTACCATTGCCGACAATTCGATTTTGCTGATCCTTGCGAGTAAACAGAGAGATTACGTATTGTTCATCATTACAAATCCGGCATTTCTCAGCTGCAAAGATGAGGGGCAATTTCTGCAATAGCAACAAGATTCCGTGCATACTTGTGTATCATATATTTTTTATATCCGTGAGCTCGGCTTTCGCGAAGATACCAACCTTCGAAAATGAATCGGATCGCTTGGCTCTACTTGACTTGAAAAGTAGAGTACTCAACGACCCACTTGGAATCATGAGTTCTTGGAACGATTCCACGCATTTTTGTGATTGGGTTGGTGTTACTTGCAATTCCAACACCGAAAGAGTAGTGGTTTTGGACTTGGAAGCTCGAAAACTGAGTGGTTCGATTCCAACTTCTTTGGGAAATATGACTTATCTCACTGAAATCAGATTGGGAGACAACCAATTTCATGGTCATATTCCCCAAGAGTTTGGTCGACTACTACAATTGCGTCATCTCAATTTGTCCTACAATAACTTCAGCGGTGAGATTCCGACGAATTTAAGTCATTGTACTCAACTTGTTGATCTGGTGTTTATTATGAATGGGCTTGTAGGTCAGATTCCATGGCAGCTGTTCACATTAACCAAGTTGGAACGTCTTGGATTTGGCGAAAACAATCTGATTGGAACTATCCCACCCTGGATAGGAAATTTTTCTTCTATATTCAAATTGTCATTCGCGGACAACAATTTTCAAGGAAACATTCCTAGTGAAGTAGGGCACCTATCTAGGTTGGAATTCTTCAATGTTGATGCGAATAATTTGATAGGTACTGTGCCACCTTCAATCTATAATATAACTTCTCTGACTGCATTTTCTTTTACTACAAATCAATTGCATGGAACTCTACCACCAAATATTGGGTTTACTCTTCCCAATCTTCGGTACTTTAGCGGTGGTGACAATAATTTCAGAGGGACTATTCCATCGTCCTTGGCTAATATATCCGGCCTTCAATACTTAGATTTTGCTAATAACAGTCTTGTTGGAATGCTACCTGATGGCATGGGGAGATTAAAAGACTTGATGCAAATAAATTTGGCGGCCAATAAACTTGGAACAGGGAAAGTTGGTGACTTAAATTTTATTAGTTCCTTGGTTAATTGTACTCGTCTAATGGAGTTGAATCTAGGTAGGAATAATTTTGGAGGAGCATTGCCTTCGTCCATTGGCAACCTTTCAATAACCACACTCAGAGCTTTGGAATTAAGGGAAAATATGTTCACTGGAAGCATTCCTACTGGGATTGGAAATTTGATTAACTTGGAACTTCTTGCAGTGGCTAATAACTTTTTGAATGGTAGTATCCCTCACAATATAGGGAAACTTAAAAACTTGGTGCAGTTGTTCTTGTTTAAGAACGAATTCACTGGGCCAATCCCTTCCTCTATTGGTAACTTATCTTCACTGACCCACCTCTACATGCATGGTAACAAACTTGAAGGAAGTATACCATCAAACTTAGGACAATGCAAAAGCCTCCTAACTCTTTACCTATCTGGTAACAACCTAAGTGGCATCATACCAAAGGAAGTCCTTGGTCTCTCTTCCCTTTCAATGTCTTTGGCCTTGGATCATAACTCGCTTACTGGTCCATTGCCAGATGAAGTGGGTGGGCTAGTTAGTTTATCAAAACTATATCTATCAGAGAACAAATTATCAGGTTATATTCCTAGTAACCTAGGGAAATGTATAAGTATGGAACGTTTGTATCTTGGGGGTAACCAATTTGAGGGAACAATTCCTCAATCTTTGGAAGCTTTGAGAGCAATGGAAATATTGAATCTCTCCAGCAACAACTTGTCTGGGCCAATTCCCCAATTTCTTGGCAAGCTTCTCTTGCTCAAGTATCTCAATCTATCCTATAATAACTTTGAGGGGAAAGTGCCCAAAGAAGGGGTTTTTTCCAATTCAACCATGATTTCTATCATTGGGAATAACAATCTATGCGATGGTTTACAAGAATTGCATTTACCTCCCTGCAAGCTTAACCGAACACATTCATCCAAGAAGTTCCAAGCATCAAAGGTGTTAATCTCCATAGTATCTACGGTCACATTTATCGTTTTTCTGCTGGGCACTATTTTTGTGTGTTTTGTGCTTAAGAAGTCAAGGAAGAAGGCTTCAACTTCATCTTTTGCAAAGGAATTTCTACCACAAATTTCTTACTTTGAACTCAGTAAATCGACTGGCGGATTCTCTATGGACAATTTGATTGGTTCAGGTAGTTTTGGGTCTGTGTATAAAGGTGTTCTTTCAAATGACGGATCTACTATTGCTATTAAGGTTCTTAACCTCCAACAACAAGGTGCTTCCAAGAGTTTTGCTGATGAATGCAACACTCTCTCAAGCATACGACATCGAAATCTCCTCAAGATCATAACTGCTTGCTCAAGTATTGATGTAGAAGGCAATGAGTTTAAAGCTCTAGTCTTTAATTTCATGTCCAATGGAAATCTTGATTGTTGGCTTCATCCTGCAAATCAAGGGCACAATCAAAGAAGGTTGAGTCTCATCCAGAGATTGAACATTGCTATTGATATTGCATGTGGATTAGATTATCTTCATAATCATTGTGAAACTCCTATTATTCATTGTGATCTAAAGCCTAGCAATATATTGCTCGATGACGATATGATAGCTCATGTAGGGGACTTTGGGTTAGCTAAATTCATGTTGGAAAGATCAAATGATCAAATATCTTTCAGTCAAACCATGTCACTTGCACTTAAGGGTTCTATCGGATATATCCCTCCAGGTAATTCTTTTCCATCTAAATTTGTACAGTCTTTGAATAGCAATTATTAGATCTTGATTTTCTATTGGTATAATGATGATGAACAATTGCAGAGTATGGCACTGGTAGTAGAATTTCTATTGAAGGAGATATCTTCAGCTATGGAATACTACTATTAGAGATGATCATCGGAAAAAGACCCACTGACAACACATTTGGCAATGGTGTGGATATTCATTCGTTCACTACGATGGCGTTACCTCAGGGTGCCTTGGGTATAATTGACCCTTCTATGTTATTTGAAGAAACATGTCAGGAAGAAGAGAGCGAAGAGAGAATACAAGAAATAGCAATAATGAGCGAGGAAGATCGTAGAGATATGATGCCAAGATGGATGGAAGAATGTCTAGTCTTAGTAATGAGAATTGGCCTGTCATGTTCCTTGAGGTCACCAAAAGAGAGAACACCTATGAATGTTGTCGTTAATGAATTGCAAGCAATTAAAAGCTCCTATCTCAAGTTTAAAAAGGCACGCAAAAGGTACCATAGACATTCGTTTCCTCAAGCATGAGTGGCAAATCGTATTTGGCTACAAGCATTTGGCTTCTGTTACAAAATCTCCCTCTCAAACCAACCTAGTTGGTAGTTTTTCAATAGATGGTGAAATGTTTCTTGATAATAATAATAAGATCGATCATTTTTTCCATTTTGTTCTTAGACTAATTAGATTATTTTTTAGAATCAAATTATTCTTATATGCATCTACAAAGATATATCAAATGCAAGACTATCTTTAGAACAGTTTAATGTTCATTGCTCTAGAGACTACGCATGATTGACAATTATGGTTAAATTTCTTTGATAAGCTCCTAAATGAAAGAATAGTGATGTAATATTTTTGCTACTTGAACTTGACCTTTAACTTTGCAATTAGTTTAGAATTGAAGTCAAAGTCCCTCTAATAATTGTGAGAGGTGGGGAGGAGTTGCCGTGTCCGTTGGGGTTGAGAGAAAGTAGAGAGAGGAAAACAAGGGGATAGAAAGAGACCATAAAAATTGAAAGAAGAAATATGGTTTATGATGGTTTTGTGCAAATTATTAATTTATATTTATTTAATTCTTTTTTTACAGAATATTTATTTAATTCTTAATGTTAGTATATTAACAAATTTGATTTCAATAATTTTTGTGTATCAATATACAAACTATTAATTAATTATTATCTTATTATTATAAAATTTTATACAAAATATTAAATCAGGATTTAGTTATTATAACTAAAAAAACTAATGTTATTGAACATCTTGAATCATTTTCAATTTTACATTGATAACAATGTTAATTTATTTATATATATTTTCGGTTCTAATTTGTTTTCTTATAACAAAATTTATAAATGATTATAATTTTTTTAATAAAGCAAACAAACTAAACTGAACAAGGGACTAAGAACGAATTGCATGGAAAGTAAGCAAGTCGAAAATCTAATTGGGTATCACATACACACATGCCAAATGCCAAACCTTATTGGATGAATCGCATGTTTTGGCAAACTATCTGCAATTTGATTCTATAAGCCATTAATATGGTTATGAGATTGCATCGACCGAGTGTACATCTTGAAGTGACGAATTTTGTTTGCTTAAGTCTTGACTTCTATAAGATCATCATCCACTCTCCCTAAAGCATATGAATCAAAGTCAAAACAATCATATTTCACAACCACTACCAGTGTGGTAGATATAAATCTGAGTCAATATTCTACAACCTAGTAGCGATTGCTTGTATTTCTATCACACAAATTGACCAAGTACCAGATATCGCAACGTTTTCACCGATTGGCGAGATTGAGAAAATTTTTATTCTTCTTCCTTTCAAGTTTAAGCTTACTTAGACTCTTCTAATTTCCTTGAAGCTTATTCTCTCTTCTGATCACAATAGACAATGCTCCTTCTAAATAAGATGTTCTCGTTACTTCTGACGAGTCATAATAGTTCCAACCTTTATCTTCATCTTTTGTTTACTAGTACTTCATGTTGAAACCAAATAGCTACACAGGTTCCAAAGTTTCAAGCTGAACTAGACACACATCTCTTGATCGTGAAACGAACTAGAACATGTTTGGTTGCATACTTTTGGACCGGTGTGAAAACAAACCTATTGGATGGTGAATAAGGTTTAACAAAACTTTGTAAACTCTCTCTAATGTTTGCCTAATTTATCAAAGTAACACACTTTTTGTCTAACAGATAATTTAAGCTAGATTTTCATGCAAATAATTTCATCTCAAATCAAACAAGAAATTGATGATTAACAATTTAAGGCCCCATTTGATAAGCATTTGGTTTTTGAAAATTAAGTCTATAAATGCTACTTCCACCTATAAGTTTCTTTGTTTTCTAATCACCCCCCCCCCCTTTTTTTTACATGTGTTTTAAAAAACCAACCCAAGTTTTGAAAACTAAAAAAAAAGTAGTTTTCAAAAACTTGTTTTTGTTTTTTAAATTTGGCTAAGAATTCAAATGTCTTCTTAAGAAAGATGAAAATCATTGTAGATAATTATAGAGAAGTGATGAGAAAATAAGCACAATTTTCAAAAACAAAATGGTTATCAAATGGGGCCTAAAGCATCCCATTTAATTTTAAAATTAATGATTGGTATAAATATGTAAAATTAAATTCTACCAACCCTAAATATCCAATAGAAGTAATCAACTTCAACAAAATATTCTAGCAATTAATGCATAAATAATAACAAAATATAAGTTGATAAAATTAATAGGAGAGGTTGGAGAAATTTAAATTAGAAATTTATAATTGTTCTATCAAACCGGACTTACTCCACTCTCAAAGTTCTTCATGGTATTTCACTAAAAATCTAACTCTTTCATGACTCAAAATCCAACCGTACAATGTTAATTTTTTTTGAAAGAGCAAGAACGAACTCAAACTTAAAGTCAACTTTTAGTTAGTGTAATTAAAAAAATTAATGTTATTGAACGTTTTGAATTGTTATTTGATTTTAGCTAAATATACCAAAATGGTCCATTCTCAGTTTCATCTTTAATATTTTAAAACTTTCAAATCTTTACTAAACTAAAAGTAATAGACTTGGTCATTCTCTAAAAAAAATTATTAAAATTTGTGAATAAATTAGTTTAGAGAAAGAAAAGAAAAAAACTATTACAACTGTCTCTATCATAAATACAGTAAAATCTCTATAAATTAATAATGTCGAGACCACGTAATTTTATTAATTTAAAGAGGTATTAATTAATCGATAAATTAATAATTTATTAATTTAAAAAGATTTTTTCCGATTCAACGAACCTACATTATTCTTCATGAATAAAATATATACATTGTATTGACTAATTGAATGATGTTCATGTTTAATGTTACTAATTAAATATAATACATCCCCCTAAAAGAAAAACAAAGTTCATTGTAGTACGCAATACTAGTTAAAACTTAATGTAACTTCATGTATGATAAGGAAATCAACCACTATAACTGTATAAACAACATGAAACATTTCTAATTAGTCAATCCAAATTAAAACCAACCAATCATGACTTCACATCTAAAAGGTGGCCAAAAATCAACAATGACAGATCAAATACATAAAGCACTATGTGAGTGTATAAGGGAGATCACCCCACATGCACTCAAAAAGATTTGCAATAGTGGATTGATGAAAATTTTCATTTGAAAGTTAGTCAAGGTACAATATTGAACACATTCAAGCGATCATTTGAGTACCTTTTGGTTAACTTAGAAAAAATAGGGGATACCAAGAGACACAAACCTGCAAAATATCCAAAGATGGAGAAGGTTCTTTATGAGTGGTTTCTCCAATACCAAGAATGTGTAAACATGTCCAGATTAGAGATAATTTTGGAGAAAGCAAGAGACACGATGAAACTTCTATACCCTCAACAACCTCCTAAGTCGCACAAATTTTCTCAAGGTTGGCTTGAGAAGTTCAAGCTAAGACATGATATCAAGTCATTTCGTCGCTTTGGAGAGAGTGGTTCTGTTGACATAGAGGACATGGAGAACAAATTGGTGGCTATAATGAAAAAAATAAGCCAGTATCCTATGAAAGATGTTTTTAATATGGATGAAACTGGTTTTTTTTTACATGTTACAAGCTGATCATTCTCTTGCAACAAAACAACTTGAAGGAAGAAAACAAAGCATAGAAAGGCGTACAATTGTTATTTGTTGCAATGAGAATAGCTCTGAAAAAATTCCTTTATGGGTTATTGGAAAGTACGCAAAGCAACCTTGCTTCAAAAATGTCAACATGAACATCTTGAATTGTCAATATCGTTCCAACACACAAGCATAGATGGTGAGTGTGCTTTTTGATGAATATGTTCATTGGTTGGACCAGAAAATGCATGGTAGAAGAATTTTGTTGGTGGTAGATAATTGTCCGGCACATCCAAAAAATATTGAAGGGCTATATAATGTTGAGTTGTATTTTTTGCCACCCAACATGACATCAAAAAATCCAACCATGTGTGTAGTGGTAATAAGAACTTTCAAGATGAACTACCTTAGGAGATTTTCCCATAGGGTATTAAAGGGCTATGAGTTGGGAGAATCTGATCCATAAAAGATTAATGTTTTAGATGCCACCAATCTTGCAATCTCAGCTTGGACGATAAATGTTCTGCAAGAGACAATAGCAAATTAATTTCGACACTGTAAAATTCGTTCGCATGATGAAGTAGCCTCAATGAATTTAAATGAAGGAACTATTGAAGAATGCATTCATGAACTTGATACGATGATTGGTAGCCTTGGGTACGCAACAAAATGGATGTCAATCACCTATTGGATTACCTGTGTGAAAATGATACATGTTCAGAGGTCCAAAGTTTAAAAGAAATTGTAACTAGTGTTATTGAAAATCCTATTGAGGATGAAACTGAAATGATACAATGCCTTTGCAACCAATTACGCATAAGGAAACACTCATAGCGGCAACAACTCTTCGCAATTTTTTGTTGCAGTATGGGAACGCAACACCAGAGCTTTTGGATGTAGTAAGGAAAGTTAGAGACGAAATACAGCTAGATTTAAACTTTAAGAAGAAGCAAACAACAATAGAATCATATTTTACTAAGTTGTCCTAGTTATACTTGTAATTTTATAGAATTATTAATTTATAATATTGAATGGACCATAAAATTATATACGAGCCTTTCGAAAAATTATTATCTTATTAATTTATCAAAATTATTAATTTAGACCTTGGGCCCAAGTTGGGACTGAGAAAAATTATTATTTTAGAGAGGTTCTTAATTTATCGAGTATTAATTTATAGAGGTTCTATTGTAAGTTGATCAAAGACAAACTAAACCATATCATTGAAGTCATGTATCTTGTGTGGCATCAATGAGAAGCACATCCTTCGATCACATCTATAGAGAGGGAAAATTCTCCTATATTGCAATAGTATGAATACTACTTTCATTAATTAGTTGTCACGTCAACATTCTTTAAGAATGATGTTAAAGTTTGATGGCATTAAATAATTATTTATAAAAAAAAATTATAGTATAAACACAAGAAATAGGTATTACAATAGTACTATAATTTTCTCCCTAACCCCCTGTTTGGAACTTTTTGATTTGGAATGATTTCAAATCAATTATGATTTGAAATCATTTCACGTGTTCGGATGTCAAAATAAAGTGAGGGATTGATTCCAAATCTTTTTTTTGAAAAAAAAATTGTTCCAAATAGGTCGGATTTGGCAAGATTTTAAGCTTTAAAAAATTTGTTTCTAATTTTACACCGATCTTTTTTTAAAAAAAATTTACGCCTTACGGTAGTGTTGATACCTAAATTTGGTTCAACGCAGTAAATTTGTATGGAATTGAAAACGAACGAATGCCTTGCAGAGAAGAGAGAGGATTAAGCACTAGTGTGGTGCTAAGCCACCTGCACTCAGACAATCAAGTTAGTAATGAGTTTGGTAAATATCTTAGACTAGAGAATTTGGGTGTGGATTTTGGCGTACCTTCGCAAATGACCCTTCTTGTTTATTTATAAGGTTTGTCGTAGTGTAACTGAAGACAATTATTAACTCCATCTTTAATTAGGGCTAGAATCTTAGGATTGCGTGATTTAAGGAATCAAGTAGTTCCACCCTATCGAGATGATCATATTGACCCTTTCAAGTTGTCTCCTTTGACTCCCACTCGATTGACAGTTTTCGAGTTGACAGGCCCGAGACTTGGCCCTTTTGGGCATTTATCTTTGGCCTTTTATGTCTACGCTGATCCCCTGCCCCTTTGGGACCTTGGCTTCCTCAGCCTAAGGTGAGTCCCTTGGAGTCAACCTTTTGGCTTTAGCCTCTTTAGCCATGATTGATCACCTTCCTCAGCCTATGGTGACCCCTTTAGGAGTCAACCTTTTAGCCTTAGCCTTTTTGGGCCCAAGGTTGATCATCTTTGTGTTCTCTTCTTCTTTTCCTTTCTCTCTGTATAAGTTTGCTTTTATTTTTCTTTATGATGTATCTCTGTTTTTAATTCAGAGCATTTATTTGTTATCTGAGAGTGTTTTTATCAACAAATTTAATTCCGAGCACAAATAAAAATTTAAAATCATTTCTATCTTTTAACATTCTCGAATTTGAAATCATTTATTTCTAAATTCATAAGTCAAAAAAGTACAAAGAGAGTAATGGTTTGCACATTGTCTTTGCCAAATAACTAGCGGTGGTTTTAGAATCTTTGGAGCATTGGGAATCAACCTTTCCCACTTGGCTAGTGGATTTGTCACTAGCTGACAAGAGTCTCTCTTTACCTTAAATTCAATCGTTCAAAGTCTACGGATATCAATCAATTTTGAGTGTGGAAAGGGTGAAAAGGGAAAACGAGACACAGAGAGAGGGAAACAAGGAAAGAAATCTGGACACTTTGATTTTAAGTAAACTAATAGGAAAATTACCGAAATCAGTGTTGAACTATAGTGGTTATTATAATCGGGAGTTTTTAATTAATATTATAATTTTTAAAACTTTTTTTAAAATATATTATTTTTCAAATCTGTTATATTAATATTATAGTTTTAATTTCTTGAGAGGGGGTAGATGATAGTTCGAACTCACACATCCTTTAATGTTAAAGGAGGTGGGATGACTGTTGTACCAACTCGTTAAATGGTTGTAAAGAGAGACGACCTACGAAACGTGGCAATTTTTACCACATCAATTAATGAAATCGTCTTTTCAAGATACAACAACCTTTCATCTGGATGAGGTCATCTCTTCGACTTCACCTCAGAGAATTAAAACTACAATATTACTAAAATAGTAGTACCGTACAAGATTTTAATACAAGAAATAAAAGAAATCTTCATAACATCTATACATTAATATTAATTCATGAGTATGTAAATAGTCTTGAATAAAATCATTGTTCATTCGTTTTCATTTGATAAATTTTCTATTTTGTGAAGCTTAGATCATATTATGAAATATTTTTTACTTTTTTTTAGAAAAGATTAATTTTATAATATTTTCTTTATGTTGATGTAGAAAAACAATAATTAAAATTACCAAGTCTATTAATGGTTGAGTAAACTTTGCTTAATTCACTTAGAATCAAAGAAACACCATATTTCTCTCTTGGCCTTCTCTATGATTTCTCTTTCCTTTTTTTTTTCTTTTTTTTCTTTTTTTTCTTTTTTTTTTGAGAAATAGGATTTCTCTAACTCTCTCTATTTCTCATCCATCTTCTATATTTTGAGGGTTTGCACAATTGACTATAGTTAAGTTTCTTTCTTATTAAAAAAATAGAAAATGAAGAAGAAAAAAAAAAAAAAAACTATGGTTAAGTTTCTTTGATAAGATTTTTTTTTTCTTTTTTTTTCTCCAAACATCTTTGACACGGCTCCTAGATATGGAGAATTGATTTTAAGGCTACATAAGTCCTTCAAATCTACTCCTCAGGCTACACAACTCAAGGCTACATAGCCGACTCTTTAGACTATGTTGATGCACAAATCCAGGCAAAGGGAAAACACACATGATTTTCACGTGAAGCCAACAATGAATTTGTATTTGTGAGGGGAAAGAGGTAGCCTGCAAAATAAAGAAAACATGCACACCAGTGTGGTGCTTGCCACAGCCACTATGATGCTTAAGTCAGAGAAGAAAAAAGTGTAGCATGCTATTAGAGAATGAGACTGAGAATGAATTACCTCCAATGAAATTATAATGTAATATTTATATAATGATGGCCTAGGGTCTTCTCCTTTGCAAATTGGATTAGGTTTAGGATCAAAGTGGGGCCTTCGGAGAGTCTCGAGCTACGGAATTGTGGAGCACGCACGAGGCATGATGGAACTAGGTCGCTCAACCCGGTTTGCCCCTTTTGGCCTTTTTCTTCATTTTCCTAACCCAAATTCACCCTAGACCTCGGGTTTGATTCTATTTGACATGTTTGTTTTTTATTCTCTTGGGTTTGATCTGATTGTCTAAATTTACCCATAACATACTAAATTCCTCTTTTAAAGTTTAATGCATTATGCTTTGTAGGTCTAGCACAATTGATTATGGTTAAGTCTTTTCCTTGTAAAAAGAAAAGAAAAAATAAAACTATGGTTAAGAATCTTTCTTATAAAAATAAAAAAAAAATAAAAAAAATAAAAAAAACGAGAAGAAAAAGAGAAAACTATGGTTAGAAAACTATGGTTAAGTTTCTTTGATAAGCTCCTTAGACATGATAGAATTGCCCCGTAATAATTTCGCTAGCTTGACCTTGACTTTGGGATTTTTAGAAAAGGTTTAATAATTGATGATAGAATTGTCAAAAAATAATAATAATAATAATTGATGATAGACGGTGGAGGGAGTGCGGTGGTTGGGAGATGAGAAAATAGGGATTTTTTTTTATTACTATTGGAGTTTTTTAAACTTATTATAAAAATATTGTATTTTTCAAACTATTTATATTAATATTATGGTTTTAATAGCATGGAGAATGGTCATATCTTCAAGAGACGATCATATATACGTGGTGGATGGTCGTCTCTTTACCAAGCCTGCATTTTTTTTTTTAAAAAAAGGACACAGGTAGATGGTCATTTCTTGAAGAGACAATCATCCTCCACATGTTGCATGGTCGTCTCTTGAAGAGATGATTGACTTCGAAAATCTACAATAACTTTAAAGATGGTCATCTCTTCAAGAAACGACCATCACATAATATTAAATGATTATTCCTGCTAGCATATTGGTCAGCTGACCATTTAAAAACTCAATAGACCAAGGTTTGAGCATTGTGGAATGCAATTTTCAATTTTTTTTTCTTTTATTTTTTTATTTAAATCAAATAAGATATCTTCAATTTTTTTAAGTTTATAAAATAAATTGAATATTATATTGCAATGTATTCTTTTTTAAGTAAATTGATAATTTTTCTTACTGCTTCGATAAAACTTTGAGAGAAGAACAACTTCGTTTACGTCATTTTGAATTTATTTTGAATAAAATTATCATGAAAATTACATGATAATTTATTTTCTTAAGAAATTGAAATTTATTTTAAGTATTAATTATTTAAATATTATGTTGCAATTTATTCTTTTTTTAAGTAAATTGATAATTTTTCTTACTGCTTCGATAAGATTTTGAGAGAAGAACAACTTCGTTTACGTCAATTGATTTGAATTATTTTAAATAAAATTTTATCATGATAATTAAAATTTTATTACGTTATTCAAAATTATCATGATAAATTTGTTTAAATCAATTCAAAATGACGTTAACAAAGTTGCTCTTCTCCTGAATTCTTATCGTAGCAGTAAGAAAAATTATCAATTTATTTAAAACATGAATAAATTGTAATATAATATTCAATTAATTTAAAAAAGAATAAATTGTAATATAATATTCAATTTATTTAAAATGTTTTAAAAAAAATGAAGATATCTTATTTGATTTAAATAAAACAAATAAAAAAAGAAAAAGAAGTTGAAAAAAATAAATGAAAAAATAGAGGAAAAAGAAGAAATAAAAAAAAGGGAAGGAAAAAAGAGGAGAGAAAACGGAGGAAAAAAAGAAATAAAAAATTGAAAACTGCATTCCATAATGTTCGAACATTGGCCATTGAGTTTTTGAATGGTCAGTTGACCAATATGTCAACATGAATAATCATTTAACATTATGTGATGGTCGTCTCTTTAAGAGACGACATTCTTTAAAGTTGTTGTATATTTTTGAAGTTGGTCATCTCTTGAAGAGACGACCATGCAACGTGTGAAGGATGGTTGTCTCTTCAAGAAACGATCATCCACCTGTGTCTTTTTTTAAGAAAAAATGCAGGCTTGGTCGTCTCTTCAAAAGACAATCATCTGCTGCGTATATATGGTCGTCTCTTGAAGAAACGGCCATTCTCTAAGCCATTAAAACTACAATATTAATATAAATAATTTAAAAAACACAATATTTTTATAATAAGTTTAAAAAACTGTAATATTATTTAAAAAAAAGTCCAGAAAATAGAGAGAAAGTCCGGAGAGAAGATATGGGGGAGGTGCGTGCCCAAGGAGTTGAATTATAAATTTTATTTATATTGGCTTTGAGGAAAATTATTAAATTCTTAATTTTAATATAAAATAATATATTGGATTTTAAAATGTTTTGTGCATCAATATAAAAAATATTAATTAATGTTTTTCATATTAGGTTAAAATTTATAAAAAAAAATATATATTAATTAATGTTTTATTTATACTATTCATTATAATTTTTGTCTTTCTAAAACATGTTTTTTTAATGATTAATAAAATCTATCTTCTAAAATGAATAACTTTTGTACTTTACGGATAGCATATTTTGCGTTTATTTAATGAAATCATTTCTTTAAATTCAAGTTTCACAAAAAAAATACCTTAAAAAAAAAACTCAAATAAAATTTTAAGCTATCTCTAATACGTTTGGAAAAATGTCTCATCTCAATAATGAAGAATTGTCTTATCATGGTGAGGGCACCTAGAGAGAACATCTATATATGTTCTCATTCACGGATGGCAAGCAATTAAAAGCTCCTATCTCAAGTTCAAGAAAGCATGTCAGAAAGTTCAATAAATATTTGTTTTCCCATGTTTGGAAGCAAATGACTTTATTTGGTCATAAGCATTGGATTCTCAGCTTGAAAATCCACCAGCGTAGACTTTATGTTTCAAAATACAACAATTTTAGGTTCCATTTTATAACCATTTGATTTTTTGTTTCGAGTTTTTGAAAAATGTGTTTATTTTCTCTTAATTTCTTTACAGTGGTTTTCATCATTCCTAAGGAAATATTTGACTTCTTAGTCAAATTTAAAAAACAAAAATTATTTTATTACTTTTCAAAACTTGGCTTGAATTTTAAAAACATTTGTAAAAGGTAAATAACAAGCAAAGAAACTCATAGGTTTAGAAGTAGTGTTATAAGCTTAGTTTTCAAAAACTAAAAATCAAATGGTTATCAAACGAGATTTTATATATTTTAAAAATTAATTATTTGCAATAAACTATGAAATTCTTTTTTTATAAATGAAATTAATTTTATAATAATTGTTTTTTATGTTGAGAATGTAGCAAAAACATAATTAAGACTAAGCCTGTTAATTTATATTGGTTTACAAGAATTACATTTACCTCTGTGCACGCCTAACCAAACACACATTTGTCCAATAAGCAGTTTTTAGCATCAAAGGTGTTAATCCTATATTTTGGTGAGCATCATTTTTGTGTGTTTTGTGCTTAATAAGTCGGGAAGGGCACTTCAACTTCATATTCTATGAGGGAGTTTCTACCACAAATTTCTTACTTAGAATCAAGTAAATCAACCAATAGATTCTCTATGGACAATTTGATTGGTTTAGGTAGTTTTGGCTTTGTGTTTAAAGGTGTTCTTTCAAATGATGGATCTATTGTTGCCATTAAGGTTCTAAACCTCCAACAACAAGGTGCTTCTAAGAGTTTTGTTGATAAATGCAATGCTCTCTCAAACATGTGACATCAAAATCTCCTCAAGATCATAAATTCTCCATTTAATTCCAGGGATCGGGGCAAGGATTCTCCGTTTATGATTTGTATTTGTATTTTTATTTTGTTTAAATATATTTTTTAGAAAATTTCTATTTAAATTGTTAATTTCTAATGAAAATTTTCTATTTAAAAAAAAGTTTTTAATTTCTTTAGAAAAATAAAATAATATTCCATAAAAGTTTCAATTTAAGGTTTATTATATATATATTGAAAAAAATAAATAAACTGAGGTGGGGACGACGATGAGGAATAGGTCAGGGAATGGGTCAGGAACAAGAACGAAAAATGTATTTTTCGTCCTCGTCTCCATTTAGCTAACAGGAAAAATTTCCCCCTCCCCCTCCTTGCACTCCCATCCCCATTCCCTACCCAAACGGCTATTTTTCGCCCCTTTAAGGGTGGGTCCCAACAGGAAAAATGAACATCTCTACTCAAGTATTAATGTACAAAGCAATGAGTTTAAAGCTCTAGTCTTCAATTTCATGTTCAATATAAATCTCTATTGTTGGCTTCATCCTGCAAATGAAGGGCACGATCATAGAAGGTTGAATCTCATCTAGAGATTGAACATTGCTCTTGATATTGCATGTAGATTAGATTATCTCCATAATCATTGTGAAACTACTATTGTTTCATTGTGATCTAAAGCCTAGCTATATATTGCTCGACGAAGATATTGTAGCTCATGTAAGGGACTTCAGGTTAGCTAGTTCATGTTGGAAGGATCAAATGATCAATTATCTTTTAGTCAAACTATGTCACTCGCACTTAAGGGCGTTCTATAGGATATATCCCTTCGAGTATTTGCCTTCCATCTAAACTCTATCATCTTTTAATAGCAATTGCTAGTTCTTGATTTTCTATACGTACTTTGTATAATAATGAATGAGCAATTGCAGAGTACGACACTAGTAGCAGAGTTTCCATCGAAGAAGATATCTTTAGGAAAGGAATACTATTATTATAGATGATCATCGAAAAAAGACCCATTGACAACATGTTTGGCAATAATGGTGTGGATATTCATTTGTTTAATACAAAGGCATTTTGACTCAGGGTGCCTTGGACATAATCTACCTTTCGATGCTATTAGAAGAAACACATCAAGAAAAAGAGAGTGAACACGAAATACAAGAAATAGCGACAATGAGTGAGGAAGACCATAGAGAATTTGTCCCAAGATGGATGGAATAATGTCTAATCTCAATAACGAGAAAATCATCTTGTCATGCTCCTCGAGGGCACTTTAAAGAGAGAATGCCTATGAAATGTTGTCATTAATGAATTGCAAGCAATTAAAAGATCCTACTCAAGTAATTAAGAAGGCACACCGAAGGTACCATAGA
This sequence comes from Trichosanthes truncata, assembly GCA_033996785.1. NCBI lineage: Eukaryota > Viridiplantae > Streptophyta > Magnoliopsida > Cucurbitales > Cucurbitaceae > Trichosanthes > Trichosanthes truncata. The sequence goes on from JAWPNB010000003.1 coordinate 58,185,713, forward strand.
TATTTGTTTTCCTAATTATGAGAGGGAAATGGTTGTATTTGGCCACAAGTAATGGGTTCAGTTAGGATAAATCCACCTTCCAAACAAATCTTGTTGACAATTTTCTGTTAAGGACAACCGACCCTCGACAGATCTCCACAATGGTATGATATTGTTCATTTTGGGCATAAGCTCTCATGATTTTTCTTTTGGTTCCCCAAAATTCCTCATACCAATGGAGATAGTGTCCTTCACTTATAAATCCATGATCTTCCCCTTATCTAGCCGATGTGGGACTTTGGTCGCACTCCCAACATTTTCAACAGACAGTGCAATCTTTCTCGATTATAATAATTATTAGACCTTTTTCCACTTTTGTTCTTAGACTAATTAGGTTATTTCTTAGAATCCTTATACACCTACTAAGATATACCAAATGTAAAGACTTTCTTTAGAATAATTTAAAGTTCAATGCCCTAAAGGGCACGCATCTTTGATTATTGTTAAGTTTCTTTGATATGCTCCTAAATGAAAGAATAGTGATGTCATATTTTTGCAACCCTGACCTTGACTTTGCAATATTTTTAGAATTAAAAGTAATTCTAATAGTTGATGAGAGATGAGGGGACGAGGGAGTGGCCGTGGGGTTGGGAAAAGAGAAAAAAAGAAGGGGGATGAGACTTGAAGATGGAAAAAGATAACCGAAATGAAAGAAGATAAGGTGGGCCTAAGGAGTTAGAGAACTAAGAAATATTGTATATGACGACGGTATTCAGAAAATTTCTTAAGTTATATTTATTTATTTTCCGTAAAAAAAAAATCAATTTATACCCCTAAACTTGGGGATTATATCAATAAAAATTCTAAACTAAGAATTGTATAAAAATTTTGGCCAATTACAAATTGTCACGTCATTATTTTACATTAATGACAAAATTACAAATAATTAAATTTAGAATCAATTATAAATTAACACGTGTCCCGAATTTAATTTGAATACAAAAGTTGGCAAATTCTAAATTATAAAGCCATATGTCTTCAATGTGACCATTTGATCAAATAATTACACTTAATTTGGTCAAATTGGGTCATATGAAATTTGTGTCAATGTTAAACAAAACTCAAATCCAAATGGCTAGGCCCAAAGCCAACAAAGCTCAAATTCAATGGTTGGCCTCAAAAGCGCATTAAAGCCCAAGCCCACATACCCATGGAAAGTTCTATAAATAGAAGAGATATACTTTATTTGAAGGATTTAAAAGTTAAAATTCTCAAAATGAGAACTTAGAGAGAATTCAGAAACTAAAAGATCAGTAGACTCTCTAAGCACTTTGAAGATCATAAATCTCTTTGAAGAACTAAAACCCTCAAGACAAGTCCATATTCGAGAACAAGCTGCAAAGCCCTCGAGACAACTTCACATTCGAGAATAAGTTGCAAGGCCTTGGAGACAATTTTACATTCAAGAACAAGTGTAGAGCCCTAGAGACAAATCTACGTTCGAGAACAAGCTGTAAAGCCCTCAAGACAAATATACATTTGAGAGAAAAAATCAAAGAATCAAACATTAGAGATTGTACTCCACTCTACACAAGTCAATACAAAATCAAGTTCAGTTATACGTATTAAATTTCTTTATTGAAATCTCGTGTGAACAATATCAATTTAAACCCTAAACTTTTATAAATGTATCAATTTACACAATCGGTATGATTTCGTTTAAAAAAAATGACTTTACGTGTGTGCAAACTTATAATTATATCGATTAAACTTCTAAACTTTCATAAGTGAATCAATTTAGACTATTCGTTTAAAATAATTGATGATTTTCAAATGGAGGGTTTAGATTTTTTAAGAAGTCTACACACGAGACGTGAGAACTGATGCATGGACGATTTTCAAGTTGATGGCCTAAATTGATTCACTTATGATAGTTTAGGGGTTTAATTGAAAGAATTATAAGTTTGCACACGTGTAAACTAACGTTTTTCAAACGGAATCTAACAAATTGTGTAAATTGGTTCACAGGGTTTAAATAATTGATACAATTCTTAGTTTATGATTTTTATCGATACAATCCCTAAATTAAGGTTATAAATTGATTTTTTCCCTTTATTTTTTTACGAACAATATTTATTTAATTCTTAATCTTAGTATATTAATAAATTTGATTTTAATAATAGTATACCATTTATAAAAAAAATGGTGAAACATTTATAAAAAATATTAAGTTATATACAACTAACAAAAAACTAATGGCATTGAACATTTTGAATCAATTTTCTTCAAGATTTTGTTGATAACAACTTCAATTTTATAATATTATAGATATAATTTTGTATTATAAAAATATAATTATTAAATAATTCATAAAAACATCTTTTAAAGCATTTGTATTTTATGGATGGCAGAGTTTTTTCACTTTATGTCATCAAGCCTACCATAAAAACCGAAGTAAAATTTCAGAATATCTTTTCCTGAATTAATTTTGAAAACTGATCACATTCATTTCAACATATTCCACCTAACCGCCATTTAAGATAATTGATAACTTTCTTTATGTGGAGCCAACTATCTTTCTGAAGCATTTAAAACTCACCTAACAGCCATTCAATGATAACTTCCAAAGGAAATTTGAACCTCGATTTTGCTTATCCTTGCGAGTAAACTGAGAGAGTACGTATTGTTCATTACCAATCCGACATTTCTCAGCTGCAACTGGAAGATGAGGCGCAATTTCTGCAATAGCAACAAGATTTTGTGTATACTTTTGTATCGTATATTTCTGATATCCGTGAGCTCGGCTTTTGCGAAGAAGATACCCACTTCTGAAAATGAATCGGATCGCTTGGCTCTACTTGATTTGAAAAGTAGAGTACTCAACGACCCATTTGGAGTCATGAGCTCTTGGAACGATTCCAAGCATTTTTGTGATTGGGCTGGTGTTACTTGCAATTCCAACATCAGGAGAGTAGTGGTTTTGGACTTGAAAGCTCGAAAACTAAGTGGTTCAATTCCAAATTCTTTGGGAAATATGACTCATCTCATTGGAATTAGATTGTCAGACAACAAATTCCATGGCCATATTCCTCAAGAGTTTGGTCGACTACTACAATTGCGTCATCTCAATTTGTCCTATAATAACTTCAGCGGTGAGATTCCGGCAAATATAAGTCATTGCACCGAGCTTCTTCATTTGGATTTAGGGTTCAATAGTCTTGTAGGCGAGATTCCGCACCAATTGTTCACATTAACCAAGTTGGAACGACTCGATTTTGGCGCTAACAATCTGATTGGAACTATCCCACCTTGGGTAGGAAATTTTTCTTCCTTATTTCTTATATCATTCCAAAATAACAATTTTCAAGGAAACATTCCCAACGTATTTGGGAGCCTAACTAGATTGAAATTCTTCACAATTTCTCGGAATAATTTGACAGGTACAATGCCTCCTTCGATCTATAATATAACTTCTCTAACTAGTTTGTTTCTTGCTAGCAATCAATTGCAAGGAACTCTACCACCAAATATCGGATTTACTCTTCCCAATCTTCGGAACTTTGGCGGTGGTGGCAATAACTTCAGTGGGTCTATTCCATCGTCCTTGGCTAATATCTCCAGCCTTCAAATCTTAGATTTTGGTGGTAACAGTCTTGTTGGAGTGCTACCTGATGACTTGGGGAGGTTAAAAGACTTGGTGTTTCTAAATTTTGCATTCAATAGACTTGGAAGAAGGAAAGTTGGTGACTTAAATTTTATTAGTTCCTTGGTTAATTGTACTAGTTTAAGCGTTTTGAATCTAAATATAAACCATTTTGGAGGAGTATTGCCTTCGTCCATTGGCAACCTTTCAACCCAACTTAGAATTTTAGCATTAGGTGAAAATATGTTAAGTGGAAGCATTCCTACCGGAATAGAAAACCTGATTAACTTGGAAGTTCTTGCCATGGAATATAACTTTATGAATGGTCGTATCCCTCCCAATATAGGGAAGCTGCAAAACTTGGTGGTTTTGTACTTGGGTAATAATGAATTAACTGGGTCAATTCCTACCTCCATTGGTAACTTATCTTCACTGACCAAGCTTAGTATGGCCAATAACAAACTTGAAGGAAGTATACCATCAAGCTTAGGACAATGCAAAAGCCTCCTGTATATATACTTATCTGGTAACAACCTAAACGGCACCATACCAAAGGAAGTATTTAGTCTCTCTTCCCTTTCGATCTCTTTGGCCTTGGATCATAACTTGCTTACTGGTCCATTGCCAGATGAAGTGGGTTTGTTAGTTGGTTTATCAGAACTAGATGTATCAGAGAACAAATTATTAGGTGATATTCCTAGCAACCTCGGTAAATGTATGAGTATTGAACACTTGTTTCTTGGGGGTAACCAATTTGAGGGAACAATTCCTCAATCTTTGGAAGCTTTGAAAGGTCTAGAAGATTTGAATCTCTCAAGTAACAATTTGTCTGGGCCAATTCCTCAATTTCTTGGTAAACTTCTCTTGCTCAAGTATCTCAATCTATCCTATAATAACTTTGAGGGACAAGTCCCCAAAGAAGGGGTTTTTTCCAATTCGACTAGGATTTCTATCCTTGGGAATAACAATCTATGTGATGGTTTACAAGAATTACACTTACCTCCATGCAAGCTTAACCAAACACATTCACCCAAGAAGTTTCGTGCACCAAAGGTGTTAATCTCTGTCGTATCTACGGTCACATTTATTGTTATTCTGTTGAGCATCATTTTTGTTTGTTTTGTGCTTAAGAAGTCAAGGAAGGAGGCTTCAACTTCATTTTCTGCAAAGGAGTTTCTACCACGAATTTCTTACTTAGAACTCAGTAAATCAACCGATGGATTCTCTATGGAAAATTTGATTGGTTCAGGTAGTTTTGGCTCTGTGTATAAAGGTGTTCTTTCAAATGATGGATCTATTGTTGCCATTAAGGTTCTAAACCTCCAACAACAAGGTGCTTCAAAGAGTTTTGTTGATGAATGCAACACTCTCTCAAACATACGACATCGAAATCTCCTCAAGATCATTACTTCTTGCTCAAGTATTGACGTACAAGGCAATGAATTTAAAGCTCTAGTCTTTAATTTCATGTCCAATGGAAATCTTGATTGTTGGCTTCATTCTGCAAATCAAGGGCACAATCAAAGAAGGTTGAGTCTCATCCAGAGATTGAATATTGCTATTGATATTGCATGTGGATTAGATTATCTTCATAATCATTATGAGACTCCTATTGTTCATTGTGATCTAAAACCTAGCAATATATTACTCGACGACAATATGGTAGCTCATGTAGGAGACTTCGGGTTAGCTAGATTCATGTTGGAAGGACCAAATGATGAATTATCTTTCAGTCAAACCATGTCAGCTGCACTTAAGGGTTCTATCGGATATATCCCTCCAGGTATTTCTATTCCATCTAAAATTTTCCAACTTTCAATAACAATTGGTAGATCTTTATTTTTTTTGTTGGTGTAATGATGATGAACAATTGCAGAATACGGCACAGGTGGCAGAATTTCCATTGAAGGTGATATCTTCAGTTTTGGAATACTTCTATTAGAGATGATCATTGGAAAAAGACCTACTGATGACACGTTTGACAATGGTGTGGATATTCATTTTCTTACTGCAATGGCCTTGCCTCGGGGTTCCATGGGTATAGTCGATCCTTCTATCCTATTTGAAGAAACATGTCAAGATCAAGAAGTGAGTGAAGATAGAGCCCAAGAAATATCCATAATGAGTGAGAAAGATAGCAGAGGAATCGTGCCAAGATGGATGGAAGAATGTCTAGTCTCAATCATGAGAATTGGTTTGTCATGCTCCTTGAGGGCACCTAGAGAGAGAACGTCAATGAATCTTGTGATTAATGAATTGCAAGTAATTAAAAGCTCATATCTCAAGTTTAAGAAGGTACGCGGAAGGTTCCATAGATAATTGTTTGCTCAAGCTTCAGAGGCAAATGATTGAGTGTTTGGCTACAAACAATGGGATCCTTTAGAAAATTCACCTTTCAAACTAACCTAGTCGGCAATTTCCATTACATGGTGCAGTGTCATTTCTCAATTTTTGTTCATCTTTGTCTCTGTAATTTCGAAATGTCCATTTTGGTACCTGTACTTTTAGTTTTTGTCCATTTTAGTCCTTATATACTCTTGAAACGTCGTTTTTGGTTTTTGTACTCTTAAAAAGTGATCGTTTAATTAGTCAATCTTTTTCTTTTTTATTTCATTTTCTTCGATCACAATTTTAGCATAATATTGCACTCAATAAATTATTAAAATGTAGCAACAACTTTATATTAAAAGAACTCTTGGATGTAGAATTTATATTAAAATTTTACAAATACAGACAGAAATAAATATTTGAAAAGTACAATGACCAAAATAATATTTAAAGCATATTGCTTATTCAATTATATAAAATTTTATAAAACAATACTTGGTTGCACCTTAGAGTGCAGGAATCTTCCTGCTCCCCGTCATTCAATTGTTGACAACAATGGGAGAGAAAATATTTTTCACCTTTCTCTCTCCTAGTTGTGCTTTCTCTCTCCTTGAATGATGGGAGTAGAGAGATTCGTGCACTCGAGGTACAACCAAGTATTGTTCAATTTTATATACCAAGGTTCTAGTATTATTATTATTTTTTTTTTTTTTGAGGGAAGAGTATTAATTTCACTTACGGAATAGTAGAGGATACAATTTAATAGAAGAAAACAGAATTCTTCACAACATCTTGATATTATTATTAATTATGTCTATAATTTTGCAAAAAGTTATTCTTCATTTTCATTTGATATATTTGATATTTTGCGAAACTTACATTATATTATGAAATATTTTAGTAATATGATTATTATACTTTTTATATATGACTTTTGCTTGTTTGATTAGCTAAAACTTAAAGATATCCTCCTATTGGTGTCATTGGAGTTGATCATGATACTCATGTATGACATATATCAAATTATGTTAGAAATTTTGAAAATAACTTGAATTGGGAGCAATACTGTCACTATCAAATCAACTATATTAATGTTGATTTGGTACATCCAAGGTCATCATCTTATTACTGTACTTGTATAACAAGAATTTTATATCAATGAAGTAGTCAAGTTCATTTATTTTTCGGTCTTTAATGTTACCTATTATTGTATTAATATTCATATTTGGCTTATAATTAGTAATATATATGCCTAAAATAGTAGTTATTACTTAAATAAGCTTATTCTAAAGTTTCATAAAAAAAAATCACAATATTTTTATAAGTTTCTGTGATATCCGTGGTTTGTTCCAGAATATCCGTCAATATTCAAATATTCATCGATATATCTGTAAATTTGAATTACCAATATTGGTACCGATATCGATATTTGCATCCTTGGTTGTGTATGTGTTGTGATTGAGTCTGGTTCTTTTCAAGCCATTCAATTTCTGAATAAGTTGCCGCTTCTTTTGAATGAAGTGAGTTTACCGATCGAAGATAATCGTGCTTGTGCTGTGGCCTTTATTTTTGTCAATTTCTTCATAGTCGTCGCAAGTGTAACAGTTTTGCTGATTTTTTGGCCAAGTGCTTGTATCGGTGGAGTCCTCTTTGGTTTGGAAGAGGGGTTTCCCGCTTGGATTGTTGAGTTGCTAAGGAGGAGAAAATAGGTTATGTTGCCTGGGTGGCCTCTATGTTCCTTAATAAAAGTTCTTTTTCTTCAAAAAAAAAAAAAAAGTAACAATAATATCATGTGAACTGTGAAGTTTAAATTTATTTGAGATATATACATAATTTTCAATAATATAATCCTCATTTCCTCACGTTTCAAAACACAGCAATTTTATTTATTTAAAAAATGGTTCAAAATAGGCCTTTTTTTTTCTGTTAGCTGTTAATGAAAGGTTGACCAAATATTTGTTTAAAATTTTCATTTTATAATAACGTTTTAAATGTTTATATATATATATATATATATATATATATATATATATATATATATATATATATATATAACTTTTTAATGTCGACTTAGAGATATGTAAGGATAGAAATTCAAACTTCCGATCTTTTGATCGAGATACATGTCTTAATTAGTTTATCAAAGCTTATATTGGCCATTAATTTACAAATATTAATAATTAAATAAAGGCTAAATTATAGAGAGTACCCCTAAACTACGGATTTTGTTTCAATAATACCTCTAAATTTTACAAAGTTTCAAAAATACCTATGATCTTTCAAAAACGTTCAAAAATACATTTACCGTTAAGTTTTGATGGAAAACGTTAAAGTTTTGTTTCAATAATACCCTGAACTTTAAGAAGTTTCAGAAATACTCCTAACCTCTTAAAAATGTTCAAAAATACCCTTACCGTGAATGATAAGCCTTAGAATTAAGGCTTCTTTAACTCCCAATTACTTAAAATATTCTTGTTTTGTCTTAAGATCATTTAGAAATAGTTGAAAGTTGCTTGAAAATAAGAAAAAAAAAAAAAGAATGAAGGCAATTAGAGTGAGATTCTAAAAGAATTAAGCTTGTTTGCAGGAAATGTGGAAATTGGAAAACAAAAATTGCAATTTTATGAAACTGCAATTCAGGAAGCAGCAGAAAAATTCAAAAAAGGAAAAAAATCTACATTTAACCTTATTCGAAAATCATCAATTTTTGCACGATTTGAGGGATTTTGAGTAGGAAATTTGGGCATTATTCAACCCTAATGAAAGCCTATAAAAGGAGAGAGGATGAGTGAAGAAGGAGATGTGTTTTGGAGGCGTTTTTTGGGAGCTTATTTCATGGGTTTTTATTTCCTCTGTTTTTTTTTTAGTTTTCCTCTGTTTTTCCAGTTTTTTTCCTTCATTATTTTAACCATGGGTTGCTAATGTTTGGGTCCGTTTTTCTTCAAAAATTCAATTCAATTCAAGTGAAAACTTGGATTGTTAAGATTCAATCTCTTCCTAGAAATAGTTAAAGAAGTTGAATCAATTGAAATCTAAAAAGAAATATGGGTTTTTGTTCAAGTTTTATATATTCCTATTGGTTCGTAGTTTAGGTGAATTTAATTTCTATTTTAATTCATTTGGGTTGTAATTTTTCATGCTTTTTGTTCCTTACCTACTGTATTAAGCATTGGAATTGACTTGAGATTATTGAAGCAATTGAAAAAAAATTTCTGGATTTTTCTTCTTAATTCATGTTCATGGATTTTTTTTAGTAGTTAGTTTGAGGGTATTTCTTTGAAAATTCTCTTCCATTGCTCATGGGTATGATGGGATGAAAATTTTCATTGTCTGTACTTGCTTTGAAAATTAAATTCCAATTGCTTTCAATTTCCTTTGGTTTTAGTTGCTATAAAACTTAGTCTTAAGTAAATTCTTTTCCAATATGGATTTTGTTTCTAGAAATTGTTTTGAATTTTGTGAGTTAAATATGAGCTAAACTTCTTAGGGGGTTCAAGGATGTGAATTTCTTAAGAAGTAATTGTAGCTAAAATTTCACAAAACCAAGCCTACATCTCAATTGTTTGCTTGTGTTGAACAAAATTCCATTGAGATCCTAGATTGATCAACTAGGGTAGCAACTCAAGCTTAGATCTAATACCGATGGGGTTAGTGATAAGCGAATTTCGCACAAGTGATGGAAAAAAAAGCTTAGACATAAGCTAATTCTTTGCCCTAGACATAGGAATTAAAGACTCCAAAATCCATAAATTTATTGAGCCAATTTATCTAAGATAGAGGGACTATATAGACATATAAGTCACTCACATAGTCTCCTAAAACCTAATTTCAATGTGAATAAGAGTAGCAATTTTGGTTTACAATTGAATGTAGAATAGGTTGGAATTGCAATTTTGGTTTGCAGTTACAACTTAGGGTAATGACATTCTTAAGCTCCTCCTTTCTCTAAAATTTCTTTTGCAATTTTCATTTACCAAGTCTATCTAGTTTGCTATCCAATATTGTAATTTTTCGATTATGCAATTCAATTCTGCAATTTTTGCCACTTTAACTTGCAATTAGATTATGCAATTTTTCTCTTTTTACCAACACACCATCCCAACCTTATTTTCGCAAATTTTAATTTTCAAGTTGCAATTCTTCTTGCATTTTGCTTAGCAATAATTTTTGTTACATCATTCCCTATGGGATCGATACTCAGGAATACTCCTGTTTTAATACTTGCATCGACAGTGTGCACTTGCACTGGGGTTGAACGTATTTACTTACTTTTCTTCACCCAAAAGTTCACCCGATTAGTTAAGTTTTGAATGAAAAACATTAAAATTTCATAATACATTTGACACTTAATAGTGCTCTTAAGTGACAGTTTTTACCTTTGTATGTCCGACTTAAGGATTATTTACATGTCAATATTGGTTGTTTAATTAATTTAATCGTTGGTCTGATTGATGAAATCAACTCCCTAAGATATATCTTTCTCCTCATTGTTCTCTATCTTTATTGTATGTTTTTATTTTATTTTGATCTTATTCATTTTTCTATTTCTCTCTCTAAATAAAATTGGGTGATTATATTTGTGGTAATTAAGTGAACTAGAACACTAATTCTGTGGACGATACTTTGACATTCTTCTAATATATTAAAACTTGATTCGTACACTACGCACTAGCCTTGAGCTAACTAGCGTTTTTTAGTTGGTTGTTCTATTAGTTGTAGCACCCCTTAAGTTTTCAAGTTTAATGCTACGTTAACAATTGCTAAAGAAAAACCCCAAAGTTTAAAGCAAACACAGAGTCACAAATGAACTTAATTCGAGTGTTAATCTTGATGCAATGAAAAACAACAAACTTTAAAATGGAAGGGGTATGTGGGTCATCAAAAATTTATTTTTCACCCCCACAATTTGAGGTCAAATTCAAGTGTTTGGGTACCCGAATTTTAAATGAATGCAATCTAGAAATCGATCTCACAAAGCAACACAATGACAAATTATCCTTCAACTTCGAAGAATTAAACAATCCCTACTTAAATCCGCCCATTTAGGTTTCCAAATCCATCCCAACAACAATTTAGCTTTTTTCTTTCTTTCTTTCTTTTTTTTTTTTTTTTTTTTTTTGTTGTTGTTTTTAGAGAGTTACAACGGAGGGTTATGGTTATGAATTTTGGGCTTTTGAAACTTATTTGGTAAAATTGTTACTACGATCTTTCAAATGCTAATAATCCGTTTATTCTCATTAATTTTCATAGAGGAAGAATATGCAAAGAGAGAAAGAAGAAGATATATTTTTCAGTAAAAGTATTTTTGAAATTTTTTGAAAGGTCAAAGATATTATTGAAGCGAAACTTTAATGTTTTCCATCTAAAACTTAATGGTAAGTATATTTTTGAACATTTTTTAAAGTTTGAAGATATTTTTGAAACTTTTTAAAGTTCAGGGGCGGTATTATTGAAACAAAACTTTAACGTTTTTCACCAAAACTTAACTGTAAGGATATTTTTGAACGTTTTTGAAAGATCATGGGTATTTTTTAAACATTTTAAAGTTTATGTGTATTATTGAAACAAAATCTATAGTTTAGAGTATTTTATATAATTTAGTCTTAAATAAATGTTAGTTTAATTGGTTTAGATAAAGTGAAATGCCTATATTTCTCTCTCTCTGCCCTCTCTCTCTCTCTCTCTGCCCATATTTCTCTCTCTTCGCCTTCTCTCTCTCTCTTTCGTCTCCCTTCCACATTGCAAGACGCAAGTTCATTGCTCTATAGACTTTGAACATTGACTTGATTGCTTAAGTTTTTTTTTTTTTTTTCCAGAAACTCATGACCTTGACCTTGACTTTGACATATTTTTAGAATGAAAAAAGTGTTGTAATATTTTTTCCACCATGACCTTGACCTTGACTTTGACATATTTTTAGAATGAAAAAAGTGTACTAACTATTCCTGAATTATTAGATTTGGTACAATCACACTCTAATTCTTTGTACTTTATTCAGTGTTACAATCACACTTATAAATTTTTTATTTGATGTTAAGCATTGCAATCAGCCCTTACATGTATTTTTTTACTTTTTTCTTTTTTTTTTCCAAATCTGTAAATAACAAGTTTGCTCTTCTCTACTAACATGCAAGTCACACATGTGAAACCCAATTAAACGATAATTGAACATCAACTAATAGAAGGGGCTGATTACAACACTTAACAAAGTATATGAGGTTGACTGCAATACTTACCAAATTATAGGAGGTTGATTGATCAAATTAAAAATTTATTGATGTGATTGCAACAATTAACAAAGTACATGTGGTTAATGTTGGAAACGTCAATGAGCCCACAATAATACTCACTCTATATCTCACAATTTTGAAGAGAAGAAACATGTTCTCGTACAAAACTCAAGAACACACAAGAGAAGAAAATTGTTCTCTTGAATAACTCTCTTTGAATTACTTTGCTTGGCTTCTCAATTGACTTGGTTACAAATGAGGGAAATGATCCATTTATATAATACCCCAAAAGACACTTCTAAAATACACAAATTAAATAAGTACATGTATACATACTATTCATGCATCTTAATAAAAGAATTTTCATGCATCTATGAATTCATGTATCTAAGAACTATAAATTTATGTATGTGTATCACGAATCTAGCTTAATTTCTAACATCCCCCCTTAAGCTAGACTTCCATAACTCCAAGTTTCTTCTTCATTTTCAGAAACAAGTTAGCATTTAATGCCTTTGTGAATATGTCTGAACCAGCTCTTGTGTTCTGCAATACTTGATGCATACTTCTCCATTTTTGATCAATTTTCTGATGAAATGATATTTGATCTTTATATGCCTACTCTTTCCATGAAAAACTGGATTTTTCATAAGAGCAATTGATGAGCTATTGTCACAAAATATGACTATCTCATTTTCTTGAGAACACTTAAGTTCTTGTAGCACTGTTCTCAACCAAAGTGCTTGACAACTGGCTGTAGACAAAGAAATATATTCATCTTCTGTTGTTGACAAGGCTACAACATCCTGCTTCTTTGATGCCCATGAAACTGCGTCTGAACCAATATTGAACACATATCCAGAACTGCTTTTATAATCATCAATATTTCCTCCCCAATCACTATCACTATAACCAACTAGAACATTGCCATGTTCTTCTTATAGTGAATTTCATTATCAATAGTTCCAAGAATATATCAGAGAACTCTTTTTCCAGCTTCGCAATGACTTCTCTTTGGTGATGTCATAAACCTGCTCAACAAGCTAACTGAGAACATAAGATCAGGTCTAGTTGTAGTTAAATACATTAAAATCCCAACAAGACTTCTATAAATGGTGGCATCAAAATCTTCACTCCCATCATGTTTACTCAATTTCCATAGGAGTATTGGCAGGATACGCATTCTCCATTTTGAACTTTACCATAAAATGTTTTGCATACTTCTTTTGGGAAATGTTGATCTCATGATCATCTTGCTTAACTTCAATACCAAGGAAGTAATGAAGTAAGCCCATATCAGTCATCTCAAATTCTTTCTTCATGCTCCCTTTGAATGCTTCAAGCATTATGGTTGAAGTTTTCGTAAAGATTAGATCATCAACATAGAGACAAATGATCATTAAGAAATTACCATTTTGTCTTCTTTTGTGTAAAGAGCATGTTCATATGGACATCTTTTAAAACCATTCTCTACTATCGATACGATTGTACCAGGCTCTTGGTGCTTGCTTCAACCCATACAATGCTTTCTTCAGTCGACACACCTTATTTTCTTCTCCAATCTTAACATAGCCAGGTGGTTCTTCAACACATATTTCTTCCTCCAGATACCCATTTAGAAAAGCTAACTTAACATCCATTTGATGTACATTCCAGTCATTTTGAGCTGCATAAATTTCCAGATAAACAGAGCATTAACGTGAATAAAACCCACGAACAGAGACTGATCAAAACTTAAACTTAATACAATAAGGAAGCAAATGGAGAATAGAGATTGTGCTTCACTCAACTCACCATAATACAAATAGAAAATTGAAGAGAAATAAACAGAACTTCAGTTCTTTGGCTAAAACAGAAACATAACAAAAATTCCAGAAAACTAAAGCTTCAAAAAAATGAAAAACCCACGAGCTAGAATCTCTCCAAGAATGAACGTATCTTCCATCTCTTCTTCCTCCATCTTTTGTAGATCTTCCTAGGGTTGAAATTGGCCAAAAATCACGCACCAATTCCACTAATTCAGGCTGTAATTTACTCCTTCCGTAAATGGGTTTTTGCGCCATAATTTTTTACTTCTTTCTCAAATTCTTCTGCTGTCCAGAATTGCAGAATCATGATTTTGCAATTTAATTTTGCAATTTTCATGTTTCCTGCAAACAATATTAATTTATTTATAACTCTATCCCAAATGTCATCATATTTATTTCTTTCTTACATTGAAGCAATCTTTCGACTATTTTCAAATTATCTTAAGTCAAAACAAGAATATTTTAAGCAATTGGGAGTTAAATAAGCCTTAATTCTAAGGCTTATCATTGGTCCTGCAAGAGTAAATGAAAATGTTCGGCACTTGATAGCATCCCGGACTCCGTGGAGCTCCATCCATGATCGGAAGGTATTTAAATGCTCAACTGGATCTTTGGAGTCATCATATGCCTTCATAGTAGGCAACTTAAACTTGGGACGTACATTTTCCTGCATAATCTCATCGATGAAAGGTGGGTCAACCTAATCTAGAAAATTCTCCAAATCCAACCCCTCATGATCTTAAGCCTTCTTCATGTCTCCAAGTTCGTTCTGGATTCTCCGTAGCTCAACTGCCTAGGGTTGACTCTCTGTCTCTCTGTCGTCTGCTTGCTCTCTTCTCTTATGATTGATCAAGTCTTATTGGTCCATGCCAAGGTCAAATTTTTCTTGTTGACCGGCCTTTCAAACCACAGATTGATCATGGTGTCCATGCGACTCTCTAACAAAGCCCCTTATTTCACTATGGAGCCGAACAGTATATACTTGTGACTAACTGTTGGGATTTATGCCCTAAAGCCTCATAATTAATAATTTATTTAATAATTAATAATAATTTTGATTATTTTATTTGCAATATAATATTATCAATTATATGAAAAATCCAAGGTTGTTAGTGTAATCTTGAACAGTATGTGGTTGACATACGGGAGGATCATATTCAAGAAATAACCTAAAAAGTCATAGTATATGGATAAGGTTTGATGCTTTATCCTAGTAACATTATTGATACAGCCCACTTTGTAATAGTTACAAATAATTTGATCCAAATCGTTCATGTGGAGACATGTGAGTGGGGGTACCTTATACAAAGAGTTTGTGTACGACTGGACCACGAAATATTTAATCTCTCTTTATAAATCCGTTAATTGAGAAGATTAATATTTCATCAAGATGATCATATGCGACTCGATCTTAATCCTGAATTAATTATGAATTCCTGCCTGTGAGGGCTTGTCCTTTGATTTGCATGGGTGAGAATGACTTTTGTAGCCGATTCAATATGCCTACCATTTTGGGAACTTGACCAAATAGGGAGCTGGGAACATAATCTCACAAGATGGAATTCACTCCTTCTCATATAGGGTAAGTAGATGAGTAGTTCCCTTAAGTGCTGATTTCGGGACTTGAACAATGGGGCCCTACCCTCTCACTGGCCCGAGAGGGACTTAGTTTATAGTTAGATTATAAACAAATTGTTCATTAAAGGATCAATGGTACTTAAGGTGCAATATGTAATTATTGGGGTAAAATGGACTTTTGACCCAGCTATAATTACGAACAACTCGTGAAGGATCGATTTACATGTAGTGATTATATTAATAGACACAACTTGTCCTACAGTGTATAAGAGTGCAACTTTAGGTCTATAGTGGAGTGACCCTAGAGTTAATGAATGAAAATTGATTAATTAAAGAGTTTAATTAATTAAATTTGTATCATTGGAGCTTATAATCTGTAGGTCCATAAGGTCCTCTTGCTAGCTCATAGTAGCATTAAAAAATCAATTTAGTTGAAAGAAAAATTTAAATGTTCAAATTAATATTTAATTTAAATGTTCAAATTAATATTTAATTTGAAGTGTTCAAATTAATATTTAATATATTAGATATATAAAATATAAAAAAAGGAAAATATATTTATTGTATTTGATACATTAAATATTAAAATAATTAATGTATATTAGATACATTAAAGAAAATATATTTATTAAATTTGAATTAGATTCAAATTAGGAAATAGATGTCGTAGGAGAATTTTAGAAGGTTTGAATAAAATTCAAATTGGTTAGATAAATATATTTTAATATATTAGATATTAAAATATATTATTTAATTATCTTCTCTAGACCACTATAAATAGGACCCTAGGGGTGAGTCATTGGGCATTCTTCATAGAACACATCTCCTTAATAGAGAGAATTAGAGAATTCTCTCTAGACCTCTTCCTCTCCTATCCCTTGTGGATTTTCTTTCAAGAGGCTCCCACACGCCTTGGTCTTGTGTTCGAGTCATAGCCAGGAAGACTTTGTGGAAGAGATAACGATCCGCCAGAATATTCTCCATAATATTATTTTCAAGTTATGTTTTGCTTAACCTTAATTTTTATTGTTTAATTCAAAATAAAATCAAAGACAATCCAATGCTTCCATTGCGAGATGAAGTGTTCATTCTTTACACTAACGTGCTGTTATTTCTGGTTTCTTCAGGTCAAGAAGTGCTGGTCTTTTGTCATTCCCTCCTATTTTCAACCTTTCTTTCGTGTACAGACCCTTAACTTGGGATTCACCTACATCTTCTTCCGCAAGCCCCTTCCCTTTGGCCAGATCCCATACAACTTGGGCAGAGTTGTTGATTGGCAAAGGTGGGTTCATGCTCACATCTTCTTTTCCTTTACTTGTCCCTGGCATTTCTCCCAGCGATCTTTGCCAGCGCCTCCATGATGGCGTTAGGCTTGCTCAGGATATCCATGATGCGAGCTATATCCTAATCTATCTTTTGGACCTTCTCTGCTAATTCCACGTGCTCCAACATTACCCGTTCATCTTCTTGCCTAATCACTTACGGGCGGGTTCCCTAACTGGTGTAGCTTATTCACGTGATCACCTTGGGTGATGTTCCCGATCCGAATCGTCTCCATCTACCATTCTGTTTTCAAAGTTCATGTCGGTATTCATTATTTTCTCGATGTTTAATTCTCAGATAAGCAGCAAACGTCCCCACATACGACGCCAACTGTTGATGTTAGAATTTGGATTGCCGGATCAACGGTAAATTTATATTATCAGGAGCAGAAAATGCCGACAAAACAGAAAACTAACACCGGTGTGGTGCTAAGCCACTTAAACTCCGACGCTCAAGTTAGAAATCAGATTTTCACTTAGAAAGCTTAGGCCGTAGAAAGTAAGTAATGATTGTGTATCTCTCCCTGTCGTATCCCCTCGTATTTTATATTCGTATAACCATAACGGTCAGCCCTGCACCATAATGATTGTGCACTCGCCCTATTTCTCTCACACAACCCACGACAATTGAGCAACAATGGCACAACCCACGACAGTAGAGAAACAACGGCACAACCCACGACTGTAGCAGCTACGGCGGCAGGAGCAGCGACACAACCCATAGCGATGGTGCCCACGACAATCTCCCATCCCTTTCCCTTTTTTTTTCTTCCATTTTTTTTGTCACTGGTGACACAATCCACCTCCGACAATAACATTCCTCTCAAGCCAGCTCTACCGAATCCCTCAATCACGCCACACAAAGATTTGTTTTAAAAAAATCGATAAAAAACTGAAACTGAAACAAGGAATCCAAAGGAAATTAGTTCGTTTTGAATCAAAACCGAGGTGCTCCTTGATTTACTCAGTTTTGATGTTTGAAAAATCGAAAGGTTCGTTTTGGTCCTTGGTTTCGTCCAAAACTAGACCAAACCGAACCGTGCACACCCCTAGCTGGAACCCCCTCGAACTCCTAACTGTTTACTATTTACTAATAAAAAGTTGAGAGTAAAATTAAAAAAAAAAAAAAAAAAAAAAAAAAAAAAAAAAAAAAAAAAATTCTGTGTTTGCTACTGTGGCAATTTCACTTCAAGCTCCCCTCAAGTGTAAAGGTGTAATGTAAACCCAAAATTTCATAAAGCACTGATATATATATATATATATATATATATATATATATATATATATATATATATATTCAACAAAAATTAAAAAAAGAAACAGTTATTATTTTATTCATTTAAAAATATATTTAAAAAAAAACTCTTCTTAAAAAAAAAGTTAACCTTTTATATTTTATAAATTTAAATTAGGGAAAATCAATTTTTACCTCTAAATTTGTCAAGTTGAAAATTGATACAACCGGATAAGTTTAGGAGTATAAATTGAAATTTTTCCTTTAAATCTAGCATGTATCTACAAATATGAAATATTAATAACTAGTATATAATATTATAATTTTGTGTTAATTTTTCCTTTAAATTTGATTTTCTCTATCAAATTAATATAAATAGAAATGAATAAATGTATTTTAAAATGTTTGGCACATTTTTTTTTATAAAAAAATTCTTCCTCTAATATTAAAACTCATCAAAGACAATTATGATGTATTAAGTGAAGCCCCCCTCAACAAAAATTCTAGATATGCCACTGTATGTAAGTGATATTTGACTTCATTTTTTTATTAGTGATTACTTTGCATGTTCATTTGCTTTCATGTTTATAATCGATATACATTATCAATAAAATAAAAATATTATGTCAATGGTATGTAACTTTCATTTACTATCTATGATTATATGCATGCTCATTTGTTATTAGACCTATTATTGATATACCATATCAATAGAATTAAAAATGGTATATTAGTGATATTTGAAATTATTTTCTATTAGTGATTGTTTGCATGCTCATTTATTATTAGGTCTATCATTGATATATTATATCTATAAGTGATATTTGATTTTGTTTTTTATCAATCATTGTTTTTATATTCATTTACTATTAGGTCTATTGTCGAAATATTATATCAATAGAATACAAAATGATATACATGTAATATTTTGCATTATTTTCTATCAATAATTGTTTCCTTGATTATTTTCTATTGGGTGTAATACTGATATATCTTATCAATAGAAAATAATTTATATGAGTGATATTTAACTTTCATTTCAAAGACTGAAATGAACCATTTTTAAAAGTATCCAAAAATGTAAGTGCAGGAATCAAAAACCTTATTTTAATTAATATTTAACTTTTTTTGATGTTTATCAGATTATGTTCCTTACTTGAATTCAGCCCATATTATTTTCTTTCCTTCGGCCCAAGACCACAACCCACTTATTTTCTTTCCTTTTATTCTGACTCCTTCAACCCATTCTTTTCTTTTTAAGATTTTCTCAAAAAAAGTTCAAACTCTAATCTTAATTCTTACCTATCAGATCAGTTCTCTGCCCTCTGTTTTTTCCCCTACTTTCTTCATCGAATGTTCATCCCTTCCGACGCCACCCTCCGGATTCCAACTTCCATTTTACTTCCTAATTTCAAGGTTAGTATTTTTTTTTTTCTGAATAAATTCTTTTTCAAGTATTGAATAATTTCAAGGTTAGTATTGAAAAAAAAAAAAAAAAAATTGATGAATGATGAGAGACGGAGGAGGGAGTGGCCATGCGGGTCGGGAGATAGAAAGATGAACAGAAAAGTCAAGAATTTAAAGTTGGCACCAGAGTTATCTGCAAATTTATTAAGTTATTTTTATTTTTATTTTCTTTAAGGAGTAATTACATTTTTTTTTCCTTGAAGTATGAGTTTAAGTTCTATTTGGTGTCTGCAGTTTCAAATATAACATTTTATGTAAAATAAAAAGTAGTTCTGGTCCTTAACCTTAGTTGAACATTAGTTGACCTAACGAAAAAATGATACGGTTATTTATGTATGATTGATTTGGATGATGCGTCATTTTTAAATGAGTTGGCAAAAAAAGCTTTTTTTTTTACATTAATTTGTATATCAAACTTAATTTTAGTAAAAAAAAATAGTTCTAAATGGTCATTATACTGGCCTTAGTTGTCATTCTTAATTTTAGTAAATTAATAAATTTGATTTCAACATCTATATCAAGCTTCCCGTTTTAATTTGATTACTAGAAGGTTAAATTACAAATTTAGTTCCTATGGCTTGAAAAAAGTTAGTTAGAATTTAGTCTCAATGGTTTTAAAAGTTAGAATTTCGTCCTTATAGTTTGATAAAACCTCAAAAATAATTTCTAAAGACTATTTATGAGGGTTTTTATCAAATCATGGGGACTAATTCTAATACTCATGATTATAGGGACTAAATTAGTAATTTAACCTTACTAGAATACTAGAACGGTACGAGATTAATACAAGAAATAAAAAGAATTCTTCATAACATCAGTACATTAATATTAATTGAAATTGATTTGAATAAAGTGACGGTTCTTTTTCAAAAAAATAAAAATAAAGTAAAAAATAAAGTTATTTTTCATTTTCATTTTATAAATTTTCTATTATGTGAAGCTTACCTCCAATCATGATTTTTTTTTTTTTTGAGTGAATGAAACATCTTTTACTTGCTTTTAGAAAAGATTAATTTTTTAATAATTACTTTATGTTGATGTAGCAAAACAATAGTTAAAAGTAAAATCATAGTGGATGGAAAAATTGATAGGCATTTTTTACTTTCACATGCTTTATTATGGGATGAGCTTAAAATTGTATCATATTTACAAATAATTTTAGTTTGTGCAAAATTTGTTATTATTTTGAGTCAGATTGTCATGTATGCAATTGTCTCTTTATTTATTTTTTTTATTAAAAAAATAATTTTTATTTGACCTTTCAAGTTTTTTGAAAAGTGACACTTCAACCCATGAATTATGGGTTTTTGTTTCTACTTGATTTTCAAATTTCTATTAAAAAACAATCCAACATTTTTGGTCCCTAAGAGTTGGTTTTGGGTTCTATTTGATCTTTGAGTTGAGTTGACCGTTAGTTTAATTAACAAAATGATAATGTGTGACGTTAACTCAATTCAATGACAAAATAGAAGCAAATTTCAAACCTCAAGAACCAAAAGTATCACTTTTGAAAATTTGACCAAATAAAAACTAAATTCAAACTTCATGGATTAATTGAAACTTCAAGGATCAAAAGGAAATTAAGTCCAAACTTGAAGCACTAAGAGTGTAATTTTCTAAAAAATAATTGAAGCTTTGTTTTCTATTTTTCCTTTAAATTACCATAAACTATATTTACTTCATTGTGGAAGTTGCCATTACCACATTTTATATTAGTTAAATTTGTATAACCTTTAGCCAACAATAACCTCTCTATACATAGTAGGTTGACATCCTCCCCCCTGTTTGAACTGAAATTGAAAAAATAAGGGGCATAACAATTAGGAGCGTTTGATAACCAATTGGTTTTTTTTTTTTGTTTTAGTTTTTGGTTTTTAAAAAACATGTGTGTTTGACAACCAATTCAATTTTTAGTTTTTAAAATCATAAAAATGCTTTCAAAATTATGAAGGAATTTTGAAAAAGGAAAATTCCCGTTTTCAAAATCCGGATTTCGTTTTTCATCAAACCGCAGCTTTTATTTTCGTAATGATAATGATTAATGCGTTGTTTTTTAAAAAAAAAAAAAAATTTGTCATGCCCTGTAATATAATTCACTTTTTGGTTTTTTTGCACGTGTGAACTTTTCTTCTTAAACTGAAAAAAGAAAAAAGAAAACAAGCTTTTCATATTATTTTTTGTTTTGAAATAAGTTTTTCATCCTAAGGACTTGTCTTGGAAGGTCTTTGGTCTTCCAAGAGTGTTCAACACTTCAAGGAGTGTTCAGCACCTAAGGACTGGTCTTAAAGAGTCTTTGGTCTTCAAAGAAAGTTCAGCACCTAAGGACTTGTCTTGAAGCATTTAGTATATAAGGACTCCAAGGAGCATTCATCACCTAAGGACTTTGGCCTTCTTTGCTCTCAATTCTCTCTAGTTTTCTAGAGAATAAGATTTCTGAACCTGGAGGAAAAACACTAAAGTTGGAATGAATGGAACGTCGAACCTGGAGTAGAACATCGAACTTTGAGACGGAATGCCGTACTTGTAAACGGAATGTTGTACTTGTAGATGGAACACTGTACTTGTAGGCGAAACACCGTACTTGGAGGCGAAACGTCATACTTGGAGGCGAATGTCGTACTTGGAGGCAAAGCACCGAACTTAGAGGTGAAACAGTGAATGAAGCAAGTGACATTAGAACCTTAACTTGAAGGAAGTGAAGCTCGGTCTTGAACTTGAAGGCAAGCGAAGCTCAAACTTGAACTTCAAGCGGGTGAAACTCAAACTCGAAACTTGAAGGGAATAAAACTCAAACTTGAACTTGAAAATGAGTGAAACTCAAACTTGAACTTCAAGTAAGCAAAACTCAAACTTAAACATGAATTGAGCAAAGCCTCAAACTGAAACTTGAAGCTAGTGAAGCCTCGAGTTTGAGCTTGAGGAGAGCGAAGCTCCTGCCTTGAACTTGAAAGTGAGGGAAGAAAGCTCTATCTTGAACTTGAAGCGAGCGAAGCCTCGATTTTAAACTTTAGGCGATCAACGCTCGAACTTCGACTTGAAGAGAGGGAAGTGCAGACTTGAACTTGAAGGGAGCAAAGCTCTATCTTGAACTTGAAGCGAGCAAAGCCCCAAACTTGAACTTGAAAAAGTGAAGCTCGATCTTAAGCTTAAAGTGAGCGAAGCTCGAAATTGGAATGTGGCGAGCAAAGCTTGAACTTAACCTCCAAGCAAGTAAAGCTTCAGCTTAAACTTCAAATGGGTGAAGCTCGAACTTGAACTTGAAGGGAGTAAAGCTCGAACTTGGACTTGAAACAAGTAAGTGACGCCATGAACTTTATGTGAGCAACGCCCGAACTCTAGAAGAGTGAGCGACGAACCTAACTTGAGGGGAACGAAGCTCAAACCTAAAACAAGTGAAGCCCTCTCGTATGCATCCAACTTGTAACGTCTCTTTTTATAGGGATGGAAACGGTTTTTTTTAGACTGAACTTAAAGATTTTTTTTTCTTTAAGCTGCCTACGTACCCTTTGAGTGAAAGGGATCAAGTCATAACGTAGTTCAAAGATTTTTTTTTTTTTTAGGGTCGTTCACCTTTTAACCTCATGCAGGCTAGGAGCATCATGCAGTTTAGGCTCTTGCGACAATGAGCTTTTACATTTTAAATGCCTCTATCGTCACCATGGTCTTGATCATATCCTTCATTTGTAGGATTTGTTACAATGACGACATTTTTTTTACCTTCAAGGAACCCTATGTACTTACGAGAACAGAGAACTTCCTTTTCATACGTGAAGGGACGGTACTATGAATCTTGTTGTGGTTCACTTCATCTAACAGTTCTGCCTTCAAGGATTTCATCTTCCTTTCATGTTGATCGCTTGTTACTTTGAGGTGATCAAAAACAGATGTTGAAGGTTGATCCTTTTTTGATGTGGAGACTTTTAGCCTTTGGAAGATTGAAGGTCGAGTTGAGACGGAAGTTGGACATTGATTTTCTTCTTTTGTCGTGGCCATACTCATCCTTTGAAAGGCTGAAGATCGAATAGTTGAAGGCTTGATGCCATTGAAGACAGAAGTCCCTTGCTCGACTTCTTTTGCGTCGTCAGCTTCTTTCACCTCAATGTAATATGAACTTGTAAAGTTTTCTTCCTCTTTTTTGCTGGGAAGGAAATTTGTTGAGAAGAATTCCTTTAAGGTCACTGGTTGTCTAGGTTGAGAGGATTTTTATTCTCTTTCCCCTCTGGTCTAGGTTTCTTTGGATTATTCTTTCTTTGATACTTGTCCTTTATTCTGAAGGGGCGATGTTCCGTCTGAACAAGATATTGTCCTTGTTTTTTCTAGCGAGTCATAATGGCCAACCCTTTGTCTTCATCATCAATAGGTGTGACCACATCTTGAAGTTTGTTTTGTAGTACCTCTGGTTGAAACCAAATAGATACAGGCTCTAAGGTTCCAAATTGGACTAGGTGCACTCCTTGATCATGAAGCGGACTAGAGTGTATTTGACTGCACGTATTTGTTGTTACTGCAACATAATTTGTTTGAGCTAATTCATCAAAGTCTAGCTCAATTTTCCCTTCTTTAACTAACCTTAGAATTAGCTCTTTTAGGACGAAACATTTTTCCACTTGATGACTGACAACTTAATGATACTTACAGTAGTTAGGATCATTGACTTTCTCCATCTCTTCTGGCAGTTTACACTCTGGAAGTTCTATCAGTTGTGTGTCTAGTAGTTGTTCCAACATGTCAAGAATGTCAGAATCAGGAAAAGGATAGACTTTTTTTTGTCTTTCCTTCAAAGTTAAGCAACGCCTTCCATTTTCTTGTCGCTCTCTATTCTTCTTGTCTTTTCCTTTTGAAGACAACTTGAGAAGGGTAGCATTGATAACCATAGCTTCTTCTGAAGTCTCATGGATGTCATTTCCCTCTTTCCTTTTGTCAGAGACTAGAATGTCTTTATCTCCTCGACTAGCAATACTTAGCTCCATGTCGTGGGCACGAGTTGCTATTTCTTTAAAGGTATGAGGCTTTATACCTTGGAGGATGTAAAGAAGTCCCCCATGCATGCCTTGAATGCACATCTCCACAACTGATAGTTTGGTGAGACGATATTTGCAATCGAGACTCGTGGCTTTCTAACGATTTATGTAGTTGACAACGGGTTCACCTTTTTGTTGTCTAGTGTTGGTGAGCTCGAACATGCTAACGATGCGTCTTGTGTTGTAGAAGCGGTTGAGAAACTCTTTTTCAAACTGTTCCCAACTGACTATTGACTTGGACTCCAGATCAGTGTACCAGTCGAAAGCATTTCCCTTCAACGTTTGAACAAACTGTTTAACAAGAAAATCCCCTTGCGTACCAGCATTTTCGTATGTCTCGATGAAATGAGCAATGTGTTGCTTCAGGTTGCCTTTTTCATCAAATTGCTGGAACTTTGGTGGTTGATATCCAGTTGGCATTCTCAAATTATCGATTCTCTTAGTATATGGTTTAGAATATAAAAGAGAACTTTGAGAAGCCCCACCATATTGAGCTCTAATGGAGTTCATGACCATGTCCTAAAGTTGTTGGACAGATAGTGAAGCAATCGAAGTGGAGGGTTGTGGTTGATCTTCTTGCACAACGACCTTCCCTTTGTTGCGATATTTAATGGCAAGAGTTTGACTTGATTCCGCGACATTTTGATTCTCAATCTAGCTCTTTAGGCGTGCAATTTGAGAATCTCTTTCTTCAATCGCTTTCATCAAGGTGTTGATATTTTCCTGCATCTTTTCCAATCTTTCTTCCATAGTAATTGTTTCAATTGTCATGACAGGCACTATGTTAGAATCAGGATTGAACATGGGGTTACACTTAACAGAAAACTTGTTGTTAGTCGATGCCCCCATAGTGTCATTACTTCACTTGCAATAGAAACTTTATCATCTTGCAGCCTCAGTTCATTGGAGCAACTTTGGGTAACATAACCTATGTACAAGTTGCTCATAACAGCAGTCATAGAAGAAGTCTTTTTGAACATCATCATTTCACTTGTGCTTTGAGTTGAAGGAAAGAGATGAGAGGTAGATATGGTCCCATTGGGCGTGCCGATTTGTTCACACGTGATTTCAACAAAGAAAGAGAAATGAGACACGTGTAAATGAATTTAATTTGTATTAATTTGAGTTTAGTGGAGTACAATCTCTAATATTATTCATCTGATTCTTTCTTTCTCATGTACAAATGTCTCGAGGGCTGAAAGCTTGTTCTCAAGTGCGCTTGTTGATCTTTTCTGATCGGCCTTTAGCTTTTTGACTTTGTTGGATCGATGTTTGGCTTATTGATCTTTGAATCTGCCTTTGGCTTGTTGATTGATCGGATTGAAACGTGGGGGCTTTTAAGAAAATATTTTTAACTCAAAACAAGCTCCAGTCTAGTGCAAGTGCACACTGTCGATGCAAGTAATATAAAACTGGAAGTATTCTAGAGTATCAATCCCACAAGGAACGAATACAACAAAATTCAAATGATAGCAAAAATTGTTTTCAAATTGCAAGTTCAGTAACCGAGGTTATAAAAATATATGATGTTGGTTTGTTAACGAAAAAAGGGTGACAAATCAATGAGTGAAAATAAGGGAATTCAAGTGGTTCAATCACCTTTTAGAAAAATTCTATAAAAAATGTAATTGCAATCGTAGCTAACATGTAAAAACTAAATAAACCGAATTCGACTCTTATTCAATTTTGATTCAAAATCTTTAGGAGGCTAAGTGATTAAACCTATATGTCTATGGCTAATCTAACTTAGATATTTTCGCACATAATTCTAGTGGTTTTGGAGTCTCGCCCTATGTCTAGGGTCGATGTTCAGAACTTATTTCTAAGCTTTTTCCTCCATTGCTTTTGTGACATCCACTTTCCCTTAACCGCTTCGGTATTAAATTTAAGCTTGACAAGCAATACTAGTTGGCCGACTAGGTTTACCCAAATCTAAACTCAACAAAAACAAACTAAGTTCACATGCTAGCTAGATTGGTTATGCTTTAGAGCCTTTACATTTTTCCTCTAGGGCATTCACCAACTTAAACCCCTAAAGAAAGCTTAGCTCATTATGTTTAGAACAAAAAACAATGAATTAGAATATTGAAGATCCATAACGAAGTCGGTAAAGGGAAGGGAATAACAACTAAAACTAAAATAAAGATTTGAATGAAAGAAACTTTTACTGAATCAATTCAATACTCAATGACATTCAACAACTTGGAATACTACAAAAATTAAGCAACAAACTTTAACAATAAAATTGATAGCAACTATACCTAAGAAAAACAGAAACTGCAATTGATGACTTGAAAACAAAAATACATAAACTAAACTAAACCTTTTTCGGCTCATGTCTTAATCGAACTCAATTCCTTCTCTTTCAAGAGGATTTAGCTCATAACAACCTTCACTTTCATGAGGAAGGATTGAGATTTTGAACGTTGAATGTTCTAACAATGAAGAAGAAAAGAACGACAACAATAACTTGAGCAAAACAACATAAACTAAATGGGCGTGAGAAGAAAAACCCAACCACGTTTTAGATCTTGTCTTCCTCTATTTATAAGCTTATTGGCTAGTGTTTCCATATATATTCATCCTCAATCCATGGGCTGACTTCTAGGAATCAATTTGGGATGATAATCTTCCAAAATCATGCAAAAATTCCATAAATCGCGTGATTTCCGTCATTTTCGCAACTTCCAGATTTTTCAATAAATGCAATTGCATTTCAAAAGTGGAATGCAATTTCATTTTCGTGCTTGCTCCAAATCTACAACAAACTTGTTTTCCCGAAGAAATGCAATTGCATTTCTAAAATGGAATGCAATTGCATTTTTGTACTTGCTCCAAACCTACACAAAAATAACAAATTAGTGTAATTTTCAATCTCTTTTCAACTTCTTTCCTTTTTTTCATTACTCCAACGAGCTTTTATGAATTTAACTAATGAACACCATTTTTAGCTTGCTCGTCATACAACAAAACACACGAAAACGATAAGAACAACCTAGTTTATGGTCAAATAATCCTCAGAAATGAGAATTGTCATTAATCTTTGGATCGACCTTTGGCTTGTTGATCTCTGAATCAGCCTTTGGCTTATTGATCTTTGGATCGGCCTTTGGCTTGTTGATCGTTAGTTCAGCCCTTGGCTTGTTGATCCTTTTAAAGATACGATCGAAGTCCTAGAGCCATGTACGCTTCAAATGCCTTTAACTTGTCTTCAAAGATATTTTGGTTTTTAAAGTCTTCAAGTCTTCTGGTCTTCAAAGCATCCTTGGTCTTCGAAGAGTTTTCAGTCTTCAAGGAACATTTAGCACCTAAGAACTTGTCTTGGAGGGTCTTTGGTCTTCCATGAGTGTTCAGCACTTTAAGGAGTATTCAGCACCTAAGGACTTGTCTTGAAGGATTTTTGGTATTCCTAAGGACTTCAAGGAGCATTCAGAACCTAAGGAATTTGGCCTTCTTTGCTCTTAACTCTCTTTGAGTTCTCTAGAGAATAAAATTTCTGAACTTTGAAATGAAGGAGAGCTCCTCTATTTATAGAACTTTTCATGGCATGTGGGCTTGGACTTTAGCGGGCATTTGGGTCCAATCATAGACTTGGGCTTTGGTTGGCTTTTGGCCTAACCATCTGGATTTTGGTTTTATTTAACTTTGACCCAAATTCCATATAATCCAATTGACCAAATTAAATTTAATTGTTGGTCAAATTATCATAATGAAGACATGTGGCCTTTTAACTTTTAGAATTACCAATTTTTGTCTTCAAGTTAAATTCGGGACACATATCAATTTATAATTGGTCCCAAATTTAATTATTTGTAGTTTCGTCATTAATTTGGAATAATGATGTGGCAATTGGAGATTGACCGAAATTTCTCAATCAACAAATATATTTTATTTTACTACATAATATATTTTAATAGATGTTAGGTTTTCTTAAGGTAATTTTCTTAATTAACTATTATCCTATTAGTGAATTATTTAAATGAAAATTAGCTTAATGTTCAAAATTAAATAATAGTATTTAAATTATGTTTAAATCTTTTCCACTAAAACAATTTATGTTTAAATCTTAATACCATTTTCTATAAACTTATACTGCTTATATAAATATTAATACTGTCTTTGCTATTTTGTAAGTTTTAAGTTTTAGGCATATTTATTTTATTATTTGTGTATTTAATAATAGTGTTTTAGATAAAAGTATTATAAAAGTAGTTTGATTTTCTTTTTATAGAAAAACAAAAAAATTAAAATAGTTAACAAACATGTTTGATTTTCTATTTTTTAAAAATTAAAGACAAAATTTTTTATCAAACATGTATATAGTTTTTATTTTTAAAAAATAGAAAATCAAAAACCAAAAATAAAAAACAGAAATAGTTATCAGCCTAAATCTCTATAATATTTTATTTTAGAAAATTTTCATATCTCAACCCATTGAAAAAAGAAAACAACAAATTAAAGGACCATTTGAGTAGAATTAAAAATACGTACTAAGATGCTTTCTTGAATTTGAATTTGCCTCCATTATCACTCCAATTTTGTCTCGGTTTGCTTCTCTTTTGTTACTGTTTTTTAATTATAGAAAACGTAATCCGGTTCCATCTCAATTATTGCATTTTGTCGCTCACAAACTTATTCTTTCGGTGGTTGTATTTAATTTACATTTATATTTATTTGTCCTTAGCGATTGGTTCCACATGGAAGATTCCAAAGAAATGAATAGAAATTTTCTTGGAAGTCGAAGGGCATAATTCACATTTTTTAAAGGGCACAATTTGAGTATAGCCTGAACCACACTTAAGTATAGTCTGAACCACACTTAAATTTGGTGTAGCCTACTTTACAACTACCAAAAAAAAAAAATCTTAGCGATTGGTTCCACATGGAAGATTCCAAAGAAATGAATAGAAATTTTCTTGGAAGTCAAAGGGCATAATTCACATTTTTTAAAGGGCACAATTTGAGTATAGCCTGAACCACACTTAAATTTGGTGTAGCCTACTTTACAACTACCAAAAAAAAAAATTAATTTTTTTTTTTTTAAATTCTGTGATTATAAATTAAAGAGTACAAGATTTGGATCCAGCCAAAGTTTTTTTTTTTTTTCTCAAATGACGTTTTGGGCCTTCTTCCAGTTTCTTCCTTTCACTCTCCTCCTTCCATGGTCCACTGTGATTTGCATAATCAAGATGTTGAATAGCAGTGCGCCACGTAGCAACCTTTTGTAACAACCTTGTACAATTGTTATTATTGCTTTTATTTACTCTCCTCTGCGAATATTCTTTTCTCTTATCCATTGTGAGAGGATTCTCTAAATCATCTAGTGTGAAATTTGATTGTTATGACCCGGCCATTTATGTCACAGGGTCAAAACTTAAAACTCACAATATAATTTTAACACCTTCGCAACAAACACTATGCCTGTACAAATCCATCGTCGCCCTTCAATTCAATAGAGATCCACACCACGACTTCGTCATCCACTACGAATTCATCTTTGATCCTTTGGGCTTCATGGGTTTCGAGGGAGATGAAGAACCCGCCCCCCAAATTCCAAGAAAATCCCTATTCAGGTATAACTCTCCGCTGGTCCAGGTTTTGTTAATTGGGTTGGTTTGCTTTTGTTGTCCGGGTATGTTCAATGCACTGAGTGGCATGGGCAGTGGGGGCCAAGTGGATCCAACCGCCGCCGATAATGCTTCCACCGCCCTCTACACCACTTTTGCGATATTCGGCATCATCGGTGGCGGCGTCTACAACATCCTTGGGCCCCGTCTCACCCTCTTCGCCGGTTGCACCACTTACGTCCTCTACGCTGGATCCTTCCTCTATTACAACCACTACAAGGAACAAACCTTCGCAATCATTGCTGGTGCAATCCTGGGCGTGGGTGCTGGCTTCCTCTGGGCGGGGGAGGGCGCCATCATGACCTCGTATCCTCCGCCCGACCGCAAGGGCACTTACATTTCCATCTTCTGGAGCATCTTCAACATGGGCGGTGTTATCGGCGGCCTAATTCCCTTTATCCTAAACTATCGCCGCACTGCTTCTTCTGTCAATGATGCTACCTACATCGGCTTTATGTGCTTCATGGCCCTTGGGGCTCTCACTTCTCTGGCGATTCTGCCGCCTAATCGCGTGGTTCGTGATGATGGTTCACGATGCACCAACATCAAATACTCCAGCGTTTCAACTGAGAGTGTTGAGATTCTCAAGTTGTTCCTAAATTGGAAGATGCTCTTGATTGCCCCTGCCGCATGGTCTAGTAACTTTTTCTACACCTACCAGTTCAATAACGTTAATGGGGTCTTGTTTAACTTGAGGACAAGAGGGTTCAATAATGTTTTCTACTGGGGAGCGCAGATGGCGGGCTCTGTTGGGATAGGATACGTATTGGATTTCAGTTTTGAGAGTAGGAGGAGGAGGGGTTTGTTTGGGATTTGTGTGGTTGCGCTCTTGGGTACTGGCATATGGGCTGGTGGCTTGGCCAACCAGCGCAGATACTCCCGCCATAAGTTGCTAGACAAGTTGGATTTCAAGGATTCGGGTTCTGACTTTGTTGGGCCTTTCTTCTTGTATTTCTGTTTTGGGTTGTTGGATGCCATGTTCCAGAGCATGGTCTATTGGATTATTGGAGCCATGGCAGATGATTCGGAGACCTTGAGCAGGTTCAAAATTTTAATAATTTCTTGATTGATGTTTGTTTGTGAATTGTGTTGTTGCTTAGAGTTTCTGTTAGAGGAATATAATCCTGCTTTCCTTTCTTGAACTTGAACTTGTTATGCTAGCTCATACATAATTGATAGGTTTAAATACTATTTTGGTCCTTGTATTTTTGACTTTGGTTCATGAACTTTCAAAACGTCTATTTTTGTTCTCGGGCTTTTGGTTTTGGTTCATTTCGGTGCTTGTTCTTTCAAAATGTTCATTTTAGGCCCCATACTTTTATAAAGTGACCAATTTGGTCCTTTCATTCTTAATTTTTCTCATCTTTGATCATAATTTTAGCATGCCACTCCAATTACTAAATTTCTTGAAATGTTATCATAAATTTGTATCAAAGGGTTTCTATTGTGTATAAAATTTATGCTGAAATTTTGCAAATAGGGACCAAATTGGTAAAAGTACAAGGATGAAAATGAACGTAAGTACATGGATAAAAATGGACGTAATATATGTAATTTGTTTACTGACATTGGACATCAAACAGGTATAGTGGATTCTATAAAGGAGTGCAGAGTGCAGGTGCTGCAGTTGCTTGGCAAGTTGACACCCACCACGTCTCCTTCATGTCCCAGTTGGTTGTGAATTGGTCGCTCACAACACTAAGTTATCCTCTACTGGCGGTTCTGGTCTTCTTGGCTGTGAAGGATGAGAAGAATCCTACTGACGAAACTCTTAAGGAGGCTACTCCTTCATTGGCTAACCCTGCAGTCAGGTGATGCTAAGCTTAGGTTTCTATGATTGTCTTTGTTTCCTTTCTTTTCCACATCTTCTTGATGCAATGTCAATCATATGTTTGTCGAAAATGCAATATTGTATAACGGAGACGCTTCTATTTGCCCTTTGGAAATCTTCCTAGCTGTCCACCAAGTTGATGTTGTAAATATAATGGTATATGAATCAACTCGGTAGCTCCCTCAGAGTTCAGATTATGTTTGCAGTTGTTATTTAGAAAGTATTTTCGACTAATTTAAGATATTTTAGAGTTAACAGGAAAAGTTTTTCTTTATAAGCATTACTGTCTATGTATTGGGGAAGCCCCAGACCGATCGACCTGTATACATCTTGATCTAGTTACTAGCTACAATATCTGTTGTTTGGTTGAAAAAAAAAACAAAAAAAAGGTCTTTCTACTACATTGTAGAAGGGTGAATATGAAGTCAGTGGGCATACTATCAAAGTTATGTATATATATGTTAGCTAAGGGTTTCAATTCAGCTTCCCATGTGCTAATCAGAGTGCTCCAGAACAGATTTTCAATTGAGGAAAGGGTTCTGTTCAGCATTGAAGTGTTCAAATAGTTACTTTACATCTCGAATTGGAATTAATAATTTGATTGGCACTAGCCCGTCGTCGATTGAAAATTTTTCTTCCCTAGTTTGTATGTCATTCGTGTATAACAATTTTGAAGGAAACATGCTCAATGAATTTGGATGCCTGACTAGATTGGAATTCTTTGTCGTTTCTGTGAACTATTTGACAGGTACAATGCCACCTTCAATTTATAGTATAACTTCTTTGACTGAGTTGTATCTTGCCCAAAATCGACTACAAGGAGCTCTACCACCAAATATCAGATTTACACTACCCAATCTTTGAGTCTTTGCCAGTGGCAGCAATAATTTCGGGACCTATTCCCACGTCATTTGATAATGTCTCCGGTCTTCAGGTACTAGATCTTCCTAATAACAGTTTTATTGGAATGCTACCTGTTGATTTGGGGAGCTTAAAGGACTTAAAAAGACTCAATTTTGAAGACAGATTTGGAAGTGAAAGAGTTGGTGGCTTAAATTTGAGATTAAATTACAAGTTTAGTCTCTGAACTTTTAAGTTTCTGTTTAAAAGATCCCTAAACTTTAAAACATTTTTAAACGTAGTTTTTGCCACAAATTTCTAACTTAGAATTCAGTAAATCCATGGGTAGGTTCTTTGTGGATAATTTGATTGGTTCAAGTAGTTTTGGTTCTGTGTATAAAGGTATTATTCTTTTAAATGATGGATCAATTGTTGCCATTAAAGTTTTAAACCTTCAACAACATGGTGCTTCCAAGAGTTTTGTTGATGAATGCAAAGCTTTCACAAGCATACGACATCGAAATCTCCTCAAGATCATAAGTTCTTTCTCAAGTACAAACAAACAAAGCAATGAATTTAAAGCTCTAGTCTACAATTTCATGTCCAACAGAAAATTGGACCATTGGCTCCCCCTACAAATCATGGACACAATTAAAGAAGGTTGAGTCTGATTCAAAGATTGAACATTGTCATTGATATTGCCTATGGATTAGATTATCTGCATAACCATTGTGAAACTCCTGTTGATCATTGTGCTCTAAAACCTAGCCATATATTGTTTGATGAAGATATGATAGCTCATATAGGGGATTTTGGTTTAGCTAAATTCATTTTAGAAGGACCAAATGATCAATCCTCTTTCAATCGAACCACATGTCATTTGCACTTAAGGGTTCTATTGGGTATATCCTCCTCTAGTTATTTCTCTTCCATATAAACTTCACTATCTTTCAATAGAAATTGTCAGATCTTGATTATGTGTTTGTTATATATTGATGACTGAATAATTGTAGGGTATAATATCCGTGGAAAAATTTCCATAGAAGAAGATATCGTTAGCTATGAAATACTACTATTAGAGAGGATCATTGGAAAAAAACTCATCAACAACATGTTTGGCGATGGTGAGAATATTCATATATTCACTGCAATGGTGTTGCGTCAGGCTGTCTAAACATAGTGGACTCTTGTCTATTATTTGAAGAATCATGCCAACAAGAAGAAGATAATGAAGACATAATACAAGTCAAAGTGAGCGTAGTTTGACGGTAATTGACATGTACTCTTTCCCTTGAGCTTGGAGGTTAAAATCCCCATATGTGGTTTAAAAAAAAGACATCATACAAGAAACATCAATAATGGGTGAGGAAGATGGTAAAAAATTCATGCCAAGATGGATGGAAGAATGTGATCTAGTCAATAATGAAAATTGGTATGTTGGAAGGCTATTTATAGATTTTTTTTTGTTGAGTTCAACAATATGTGGGGGGTGATTCGAACCTCTAACCTCATGGGTAAAGGTACATGTTTTATGTCAATTGAGCTATGTTCGTGTGTTAGTATTATTTATAGATTTATTTGTTCACTCATAGACCACTATTGTTACCCTTTTAATTATAAAAATTAAACCCTCAAACTTTGATAATTGAAAATGTGCATATATAAACTTTTATTGTAAAAGTTAAATCAGTGAAGTTGCACCTATAAACTTTCACCAGTCTAACAGTTTTGTTTTTACAATCAAAGGTTATGGGAGCAATTTTTCAATTATTTTAATTTTTACAATTAAAAGTTGGTGATTTCATAAATTATAATCATCACTATAGTTTATAGGTGGTTCAGGGCATAATATAAAAAAAATACTGATTTTTATTTTTTATTTTTTAGAATCAACATTATAAATATACACTCAACTTCTATTAATTTAAACCTTGAGTTAGGCTTAACTTGACAGAAATTTTCCGTCAATTTTGATATTATACAATAAGTAGTAAAAACTTGATGTACTCAAGTGAAAGAAATTTCATTAATTGTCAAAAGATGATCTCAATACAAAGGAATGGCTCCCATTTATAGGGCTAAAAAGGCTGAAAAAATCCTAACTAATCGGTCATAATAGTCCAATGACCGGTAGAATAAGTTTTTAAAAGAATCTAAGCCTTTCCATAATAATAACAGTAGGTAAAAAGAAGTTACACCCCTAGAAATAAGTAAACATAAGATGTTCTACATCAAACCCTCCCACAAAGAACTCGACCACAAGTTTATTGAGTTAAAGAAAACTCATAAGGAGCATAATATGGTGATACATCTGAAACATTAAATGTTGAACTGATCTTCATAATCGGAAGGAGATCAATCTTGTAAGCATTAGATCCAATTCTGGCCAAAATAGGAAATGGACCAACTTTCTTATTAGTAAGTTTGTTGTGTAATCCAGTAGGCAGTCGAGACTTCCGAAGATGCACCACAACTAGATCTCCAATCTAAAATTCTTTATGTCGTCTGTGATTATCAACTAATTCTTTATATTTCTGATTTGCTTCTTCCAAATTGTCCTTGACTTCATTAAGTAAAGCTTGAATTCGATCCACCATTGCTTCAACCTCATGATTAAGATCAACAGAAGAAGGAATAGATGTAAGATCAATAGTTAAACGAGGTAAACGAGTATAGACAATTTCAAAGGGGGACTTCCCTGTTGATCGATTACGTATATGGTTCTAGGCAAATTTCGCTTGGGGTAATGAAAGATCCCATTAGCGTGGTTTGTCACCACTTAAGCACCAAATTAGATTGCCTAGAGTGCGGTTGGTGACCTCTGTTTGGCCATCCGTTTGGGTTGACTAGTTGTGCTAAATAGTAACCTTATACCAAAACGTTTCCACAAAGATTTCCAAAAGAAACTCATAAAATTAACATCTCTATCCAAAACAATGGATTTGGGAACCCCATGAAGTCTTACAATTTCTTTAAAAAAAAAATTGAGCTATATTTAAAGCATCTGAAGTTTTTTTTGCAAGGTAGAAAGTGTGCCATTTTGCTAAAACGACCTACAACAACTAAAATAGAGTCATGTCCCCTTTGAGTACATGATAAACCAAGGATGAAGTCCATTGATAAGTCCTCCCAAATACTATTAGGAATTGGTAAAGGAGTGTATAGTCCTGTATTTTGGCTAGATCCTTTTGACGTTTGGCAAATAAAACACCGTTTGACGAAATTTGAAACATCTTTTTTAGTTGGGGCCAATTTTTTTTTTGAAGAAACCAATTCATAAGTTTTATCCCTCCCAAAATGACCTGTTAAACCACTAGATGTAATTCTTTCAAAAGATCCTTTCTAAGAGATGTGTGAGGGATGCAAAGAGTACAATTTTTAAAGAGAAATCCATTAACTATATGAAAATCAGAACAAGGTGAATGCATAAGACATTTAGACCAAATATCTTTGAAATAGAAACATATGATTCAGGTTAAGTATCAAAGGCAATAACCTAGCCATGGAATATGGTCAAAAGGTCACCTTTTCTACTTAGTGCATCTGCAACCTTGTTACTAGATCCGGAAGTGTGCTTAATGACGAAGTCAAATCTCTGAAGAAATTGTATCCATCGAGCATGCATCCTACTTATTTGTTTCTATGATTGAAGAAATTTTAAAGAGAAATGGTCGGTTAGTAGGATAAATTCTTTACCAAGTAAATAATGTTCCCATTGTTTAATCGCTCGAATTAAGGAGTAAAGTTATTGTTCATATGTGCTCCATTTTTGTTGAGCTTCACTAAGCTGCTGACCAAAAAACTCTACTGGATGTCCTTCTTGTGATAAGACTGCCCATTTCCCTATACCTGACGCATCTACGGTTACCTCAAATGGTTTGTTAAAATTTTGTAGGGCTAAAACAAGGGATGAAGATAGATGTGTTTTGATTTTGTTTTGTACCCCAACAAAATTGTCTCTTTTTAAAACAATCAGTTAAAGGTGCTACAATGGAGCTAAAATTTGTTATAAAATTCTTGTAAAAGAAGGCTAGCCCAAGAAAACATTGTAAATCACGTGTTTTTGAAGAATTTGGTCAATCTTTAATGGCTTGGATTTTTCTAAGATCCACGACAATGCCTTGTTGACTGATAAGAAAGCCAAGAAAATTTAGTTCCTTAGACATAAAGGTGCATTTTTTTATATTTATGTAAAGTTCATTCTCAAACGAAGCAGTAAAAATTTGTTTAAGATGATTTAAATGTTCTGTTTCAGATGTGCTGTAAATTAAGATGTCATCAAAGTATACTATAGCAAATTTATTTAGAAAAGGAAGAAGGACCGAATTCATAAGACGCATAAAAGTACTAAGACCATTAGATAACTCAAAGGGCATGACTAACCATTCAAAAAGACTCTCATTGGTTTTGAAAGCAGTTTTCCATTCATCTCCCGGTGATATTTTGATTTGATGGTATCCACTTTTTAAATCAATCTTAGAAAAAATTGAAGCACCACTTAATTGGTCTAAAAGATCTAAAAGTCTAGGTATTGGGAACCTATATTTTATGGTTATTTTGTTGATTGTTCTACTATCAACACATAGGCGCCATGAGCCATCCTTCTTAGGAGCTAAAAGGGCAGGGACCGCGCATGGACTAGAACTTGGCCTAAATCTAAAAGTTCCTTAATGTGTTTACGTAAAACTTGGTACTCTTTAGGATTCATGCGATAATGAGGAAGGTTAGGTAGAGAACTTCTTGGGATCAAGTCAATTTTGTGTTGTATATCTCGAAGTAGGGGGTAAGAATGTTGGTGAAGTGATTAATTTTGGGAATTCGGATAAAATAGTAGAGATTTCAGTAGGCATGTGCATATTGTTTGGTGGAGGAGGTAGATCATGTTTAACCACAAAAGCTAACAGTATTTGCTTATACACTAATAGATCTTTGCTTTTTTGTTAAAGTAAAAAGTTGGGAAGAATTGGAAATTGGTTTCTTTCCTTATGATTTACCTAAAGGTAGGAGGACAACTTTTTTTCCCATCCACATGAATTCATATGTATTATCCCTTCCTTTATGTAAAACTTGATTATCATATTGCCATGGTCTACCTAGAAGTATATGACACACATCCATACCTAACACATCACAAACAATTTGATCTTTGTAAAAATTGCCTATAAATAGAGGTACTTAACAAATTTCATTCACATTAGCCTCCCCCACCTTTTTTAATCCAACATACTTTGTAAGGATTAGGGTGTGCTTCAGTCTTAAGGTTTAAAGAGGAGATTAATTCCTTAGATACGATGTTTTCAGTACTACTGCCATTAATAATGACTTGACAAATTTTACCATTAATTGTGAAACTTGTTTGAAAGAGGGAGTGTCTTTGTGGGTGTGATTCTGTTTTAGGTGTCAAGAGCACTCTTTGAAGGATGCAAGATAGTTGATCACCATCATCAGGAACAACATATTGAATATCTTCATCTGAATGTTCTGAGATGCTTTCTTCTTCTTCCCCTATCCCGTCATGTATAGCTAATGTTCGTCTTTGTGGACATTCATTCGATAAGTGGCCTTGTTTACCACACCTGAAACATTTGGAATTAGAAATTTCCAAACCTTTTGTAGTTGGCACATTCTTGGATATTGGTTCTTCTTTTTTATTTGTAGAAGAAGAGTTTCCCTGAAGAAATGGTTTATATCCTTCAAAGTTGTTTTTCTAGATGGTTCTTCTTTCATAAGTCTTGATTGGTTTGATATCATCATTTTGTTCAATCTTGGTAGCCAAAGTTATTGCATCGGCAAGATAGGCTAGTGGGTGTAGATTCACTATCCCTTTGATGTCATCTCGTAAGCCATTAACAAGTCTTGAAATTTGTTGTTGTTCGGTCTCCGATAAGTTGGTCCTTGCTCCCAAACGATGAAATTCTTATGTGTAATCAAGGATACTTCAATTACCTTGTTTACAATATTGATATTAGTTGTAAAGGATCTGTTGGTAGTTGAGTGGGAGAAAATGCTTCTTCATCAAACGAAGCATTTTTGGCCAATTTTTTATTGGTTGCTTACCGTAGAATCTTCAATTAGTTTGTAATTGATGCCACCAAGCTGAAGCTCTACTTTGTAGTTTAAAGGCCATTAGTTTGACTTTTTTTATCTTCCAATATATTGGCATACTCAAAGAATCTTTCCACATTCTTGACCCAATCTAAGAACTTTTCAACATCCATCCTCCCGTTGAAACTAAGGAGATCTATTTTCATCTTAAAATCTGAATTTTTATGGTCAATAGCATCGCCTTGTTGTCTTCTAGGGGCTCTGTTTCGCTGTCCCACATTCTAAAAATTATGACCCATCTCATCCTCATCAAAAGATTCTAAATCATTCATCATATATCCAGGTATTTAGAACCCTTGGAGCCTCCCAAAATTAAAAGTCTGCCTTTCTTGCATATTCTGATCATGTTCTTGATTTTCTTGGATATTACGAATCATTACTGGAAGTTCTTCTCAAGAATTTGCTTGTGGTTGTTGAATCATAGCTTGTTGATTCATCTGTCTTTGTGAGGTGGATAATAGCTTGCTGCATGTCAATGAACCCTTTCTTCATTTCTTCAAATGAATTCTCTACCGACTGCAAGCGTCGATCAAGATTTGAGGGATGATGGAGGAGGAAGCTTCCACGTCCATGATGGTTGTGATTAAGATCTGATTTGAAAGGAACTTTTGAGCTAAGGATCGAGCTCTTTGATACCACTTTAATGTACTCAAGTGAAAGAAATTTCATTAATTGTCAAAAGATGATTTGAATACAAAGGAATGGCTCCCTTTTATAGGGCTGAAAGGGCTGGGAAAATCATAACTAACCGGTCATAACAGTCCAATGACCGGTATAGCAAGTTTTTAAAAGAATCTAAGCCTTTCTATAATAATAGCAGTAGGTAAAAAGAAGTTGCAGCCCTTAAGATGTTCTACATCACTTGAATTACTATAGCAATTCGCCTAAGACCAAAACAACTTTTTGACAAATCCCTACCTTTTTTTAAATGATAATATTAAAAAAAAACAAAGTTTATAGCTTCCATGCCACACAAATTACAAAAGATAAATGAACAAGGTATCTCAATTTAATTTAAATATCGATATGAATGGATGAATATTTTTGAAAAAATATTTAAAACGAACAAATTAAAAAATATATATATATATATTTAAATTAATAAATAAATATTTTATATTTTTAAAAAAGTTAAAAGACTTATAATTAATATTATATTCACATCAATTATATTTTAATGTTATTTTATTTATATTTTATCATTTTTTACAATAGAATGAAAATAGTCGATTCACCTTGTTGTACATTGCTTAGGACTTAAAAAAACCTTCGCCCATTAAATGGCTGACATGAATGAACCATTGAACCTCAAATACGAACCATGAGCTTCCCCGATTTTCGTATTTCCACGTCATGTCATTGGTCATTGAGACACGTGTCAGTTTTGATGATGCAGGTGAGAAATCGCTTTCCCTTATCCTCATGCGGCCCCACTGCTATATAGTGGTAATGGATAACAACAACCAACTCATCTCCTCAAAAAAAAACAAAAAAAGAAAGAAAATCCACCAGAGACTCCATTAAAGGCGCGAGGCCTAAGCTCTGAGAGTGTTTGTCATTGTCAGTAGCAGACTGAGATTCTGAGAGTGATGAAAACCCTAGCGACCTCCAACTTCATCATCGGCAACTGTACAGCTCCTCCTTACTTCTCTGCTTTTTCTTTGAAAGAGCGTATTCTTTCTGGAGGACCTGAATTCATCTCTTATCGGAGGCCGCGGAAATTGGCTGGTGCTGGACTTCAGCATTTGGTGCCTTTGCGCCGGGGAGGCATCGACTTGCTTTCTTGCTTCTCGTCTCAACCGCAGGTCTCTTCCTTCGTCGGTATCGGAAATTCTTTCTTTGTGATTGTTCTACGGTTTCATTTGTTTTCTTGAAGAATCTTGGATTGCTGAATTACTTTCTTTCACCGTTTTTTATTATTTATGGATTCTGAATGAGTGAACGAGAATTAAGCTGTGCGATCTTTCTTCGCTGTTTTTGCTTATTTATGGATTCTGGATGAATGATCGGGAGTTAAAGCTTTGCAAATTAAACTACTGTGTCGTAGAAGGAGCCTTCTGAGTTGCGATTTTACCGATACAAAAGCCTTTCTCTGACTCAGAGAGTGCTATGCCTTCGATCTTGAGTTTTTGAACGAAGTCTCTGTTCTTTAACTATTCATTACTTTGTATGTCTCGACATTAAGTCAGTTTTTTCACTGAATAAAGGAATCGTTTCTTAAAGGTTTATGTTAGATGAAATCAAGAATAAGAGAAACTTCGGAAGTTTAGAGATGGCTGTAGAAGTGTCGGCAGATGCCTCAATAAGAAAGATTATTGTTGCCAGAAAATCTAGGAAGGCATTGTGGAAAAGATTGTTGCAAGGATGTTCGTATGCTAATAAAATCATCCTGATTTTGGTAGAACTTGTTCTTTGCAGGCAGATACTCAGAATGATGCAGTTGAGAATCAAGATACAAGTAAGTTGAGACGATTGATGGTAGATAATTTTTTCCTCTGGTAAAATAGCCTGAGATTTTTCTATCGACATCTTTTATGCAGATCAATTAAACACCGTTCACGTCAAATTCCAGCTACAGAAAGAGTGCACGTTTGGGGAGCATTTCTTTATAGTAGGTGATGATCCAATTTTTGGTTCCTGGGACGTTACAAATGCAATACCTTTAAACTGGGCAGATGGGCATCAATGGGCAGCAGAAGTGGTGAGTAGGGAGACTCATGAAGAACCTAAAAATCTCAATGTAAAGAAATAAGTTTCATAGACGATTTTAATATCTGGTGATGATCTTTCTTTTTTTTCAAAATTAGGAGATTCCTGTTGGAAAAACTATCCAGTTCAAATTCGTACTTCAAGGAAAAACTGGAAATGTTGTATGGCAACCTGATCCTGACCGAACATTTCAACCCTGGGAAACAACTAATACAATCATCATTTCTGAAGATTGGGATAGTGCTGAATTACGGATACTAAGTGAAGAAGAAAAAATTGTTAACCAGGATGAGGATTCTCCCATTGTCCCAGAAAAGTTGATGATTGAGGAGAACCTCACTTATCCAAACGAGGAACTGGTCCTCAATACAAATAAGGATTCACCAGTTGCACTTGCCGATACTTCAATGGCAGAAAAATCATCAGTGGAGTCACATGGAGAATTGATTGATGTCAGTAATATCTCAGCTTCGGAAGAAAATGGCAGTAATGTCTCTGCATTAGAGGAGAATACCAGTCACGTTTCTCTGTCAGAGGACAACGCTAGCAACATTCCTGCTTCAAAAGAGAATGCCAAAGATATCGTGGCAGAGAATATAAGCTCCCCAAAGGAGAGCTTCATTTTGAATACAAGTAACAAGGCTGTCAGCGAGGTATACAGCAATTCAAATGGGGAGACAACAATTGCATCCCAGAGTGATACAAAGATAACAGAGGGAATTTTGAAGGAAGATGAGAACGATGGAACCGTTAAGATCCTTAGGAATACAGATGTTCAAGAAAGCTTCATTGACCACGGAGTTCCCATTCTAGTTCCTGGTTTACCTCCAACATCAACAACATCAAATCAGGATCCACCTCAACATGAAGTCGAAGATGATGATTCCATCAATAGAATTAATGAATCTAACGATCATAAACTACCTGAGGTAACAGCTTGATGGCCTGACCTACTTTTACCATTTCTTTTCTGTTTCAACTCTTGTTACCACAAAAAGAATCCTTACAATTTGTATGAACCACGTATTGTACTTTTGGAGGAGATCCTTACTACAAAGGACGTAACATTGATGGCTTAAATGTTTTCAAATCGATACATGGAGAAGATGAAACTTGATATTGACCAAGCGATTAATCTTGTATAATTTCTGATACTAAGCCTTGCCTATTTCTGTCAAGTTTTATGAGCTAATAATGTCTATTTTATCTTGATTTCTATTTTGCTTCTTCTTACCACCAGCAATTCAACTTATCACAGAACCAAACATTTTCCATGTCATCAAATTTCGACATAGCTTTTTAATGTATGCAGAATCAAGTTTAATGCTATGATTCAAATTATACGACCACGTTACCTATTAAACTTAAAAACTGCAAATAAACTAGTGACCTTCTAAGATTTGTGTTGAGAATAGGACCAAAGTCTCACATTATCTAGGTAAGGGAAAGATCATGGGTGTAGAGATGAGGACAACCATCTCCATTGGTATGAAGTTTTTTGGTTGAAACTAAAAGCAAAGTCATGAGGGCTTACGTCCAAAGTGGACAATATCATATCATTGTGGAGATATGTGAGAATTTTGTTGTCCCTAATAAGTGATATCAAAGTCATGCCCCAAACTTAGTCATGTCTATGTGCAATCTTGAGTGATGAACAAAGTTGGTAAACCTCGATGACAATAGTAATAGTGATATGTAGTTGAGCTCTATTAAATAGGCGATCTACTCCAAAGAAGAAGAGTTAGCCTAGATAAGAGTACTTTCGTTGAAGCTAGAGAGGTGGACGGGTAGATGATTATTTGAGGTCTGCTCCAAAGAAGAAGAGTTGGCCTGATAAGAGTAGACTCTTGTTGAAGCTAGAAAGGTAGACAGATAGATGACTATTTGAGGGGAGGCTCAGTGGTAGTTTGTTCGAGAGAAGGGTTGTTTGGAATGCAACCAAAGTCCCATATTGGCTAGATAAAAGGAAGATCATAGGTATATAAATGAGGACAACCATCTCCATTGGTATGAGACTTTTTGGGTGAAACCAAAACCAAGTCATGAGGGCTTATGCCAAAAGTAGACAATATCATACCATTGTGAAAATATGTAGGAGTTTCATTGTCCCTAACAATTTGATAACTAACTAAAATCACACTCTTGTAAGCATGGGACTACAATTCACTAAATGTGCTCAAACACTTGTTGGAAATGTGACCGAAGTTCTATATGGTTAAATAAGGGAGAAATCATAGGTATATAAGTGAAGAACAATATCTTTATTGCTATAAGGTATTTTGGGTGAAACCAAAAGCAAAACCATGAGAGCTTATGCCTAAAGTGGACAATATCATACCACTGTGGAGATATATAAAGGTCTATTATCCATCACAAGTGGTATAAGAGTCACGCCCCTATTAATCGTGCCAAGAAAATCCTTAGGTACCAAGCAGAGAAGTGGTGAGCCTCAGAAAATATAGTCATGGTGTGATTTGTGGTGGAGCTTTATTTCGGACTGGTGGTGTCCTCTGGAGAAGAAGAGTTGGCCTAGAGAAGAGCAAACTCTCAGTGGAGCTAGAGAGTTGGACGAATAGATGACTATTTGAGGGGGGAGGTTCAATGGTATTTTGTTCGAGGAGAGGTTTGTTGGAAATGCGACCAAAGTTTCACATTTGCTATATAAGAGGAAGATCATGGGTATATAAGTGAGGACAACCATCTCAATTGGTATGAGACTTTTTGGGTGAAACCAAAAGCAAAACCACAAGGGCTTATATCCAAAGTGGACAATATCATACAATCATGGAGATATGTGGAGGGTCTATTGCTTTTAACAAGTGGTATAAGAGTCATGGCCATGACTTAACCGTATCGCTAGAATTCCTCAGTGTCAAACAAAGAAATTGCAAAGTCTCAAGTAGAATTGTGGATAAATCCTTAAATGTCAAACAAGTATGATTAGAGGGGAGGATTGTTAAGGGTGCGATAAGGAGTGGTTGGCTCCATGTATCCACAATGTGATCTGCGATGGAGCTCTATTGAATAGGCAGTGTTCTCCAGAATAGAGAAGTTGTTCTGGATAAGAGTGAACTCTCGGTGAAACCAGAGAGTTAGATGGATAGAATGACTATTTGAGGGGAGGGGAGGTGGTACCTTGTTCGAGAGTAGGATTGTTGTATTTGTTTGTTCTTTTCCCTCTTTA
This sequence comes from Trichosanthes truncata, assembly GCA_033996785.1. Lineage (NCBI taxonomy): Eukaryota > Viridiplantae > Streptophyta > Magnoliopsida > Cucurbitales > Cucurbitaceae > Trichosanthes > Trichosanthes truncata. The sequence goes on from JAWPNB010000003.1 coordinate 58,230,619, forward strand.
ACACCATTGATTAGAGGGATTAGTTCCTTACAAGTAGAGTAGGTCTTTACATACTGAACTATTATAAATCCACTGGGTGTATTTTAAGATTCTGTCCAGCACTTTGTTTTTGTTCTGAATCGCGATTAAACAAGATTAATCATTAAATTTACAGCCATTGGTTAACGTGTCTACAAAGAAATGGCTACCCTGCAATAGTTGTGCTATGCTTGATTCAACCTCAATCATATACCGCTGTATTGTGTTATATCATGTTCTTATGTCTCGTATTTCATTTGTATTAATCTCAGAACATTCAGATGAATCAGAAACAGGATCCTGATGTTGTGGCTGAACAAGAGATGAAGGCAAAGTCAAGTTATGACGAAGAAGTGGTCCAAAGTGAAATTAGACAAGAGGATTACCCAAATCAAATTGAGAATGATATCGTTCAAAATGACATAACATGGGGTCATAAAACCCTGAAGCAGTTCCTCTCCAATTTAAGATGGCTTTAGCATCACAACTTCATTCAGATTCAGACACTGGAAAAAAAAAAGACTTCCAGATTTCATTTTTTGTTCTGTACTATGTTGTTCCCAAAGAAAAGTGCCATTTTCAGGGATCCAGTTGGGTGGATGGAAGCTGCTGTTGGGTTGTATATATGGTCTACCACTTCAATTGTATGCTACCTGGTAAGATGGCTCAGGTATTGCGTTTGTTTCAATTTGCTTATTTTTGATCGGACATAAATATTTTGTCACTCTGAATGTTTACTTGTATTATTTCCGACAGGGGTGTAAATACAAAGACTATGAAATCGGTTCATTAGCGAATCTGGACTTGCAATGGTATGAAAGATTCTGGTAATTAGAGTCTTCTTAGTCATTTGGATTGTATATGTTCAATTAAAGGATGCAAAACGTTTGCTAGTAGCCTGCATTTTCAAGTACCCTTGTCATATATTGTTCTGTTTTCAAGGCTTCATATATTCTGTTTCTATCATGAACCTTATCATTTCTACCTTCGAGCCACATTAGAATTTTTTTAGTTCAACATGAGTATATACCTTGACTAGTTAAACTATGTTCATTTTGGTTGTCCGGTTAGAATTTAGTACTACATGAGAATGTATAAGTTAAAAATGAGATGAGTTCATAATTAACAGAATTTTTTTTACCTTGACAACTCTTGAGTTACGGAAGCTGTCATGGAAATAAAATTTTTTAAAAAAATTAAAAAATAATAACAAAACTTTTAGGCCATCAATATCTATGAGACATGTTCTGAAGGCACGTTACTGTGAAGGGCAACTGCGGAGTGTTGAAAAGTTGCGTACGCCACAGGTTGCGGAGGGTTGCCTATGCCTAGTAATATGTTATTTTCTCACTTCAAGGTAAGATCTAACGCATAACAATGTCCATCACATGCATGATACCAAGGGATTTCAAATCAACTATTGATGCTATGAATTGTGATGGGATTGCCCAATCCTCCATCCAAGGATAAATTTAATGCAGCTTCCTAATTGATTGTACTCTACCTTGTATGACTTGTAAGGAAAAAAAAAAATTTGTTTGTAACTTTGATTTTCATCCTATAATTTCAATTTCATCTAATTTCAACTTAAACTTAAATAAGTGTTATAATCTCTATCTTAAACTTAGTGATGTGCATTCAATACATATATATATTAGAATTGAGTATATTTAATTTTGTGTGAAGCTTAATTTTTGTTGGATAGTGAATTTGTGGACATATTTACATGGTTCATTAATTAAAATTAGTGAGTAAAAATTATGACATTTATGTGATCTAGGTTTTAATTTGATAAAATAAATGTTTAGAGGGAAAATTATTCAATTTAAGGTAAATTTTAATTTTTACTTCGCTTTAGAGAGATAAATTTATTTGAAAATTCTATATTAAACATATATATAGTAAATAGTTGATAATTACCAGGAAATTCCCTCCCCTTTGCGTTAATTAGGATTTTCCTTTCCGTTTCTATTTCAGCCACATAGCAAAGGAAAATTATACAGGTGCAATGTGGTTCATATTTTTTTTTTGGCCAGTTGCAAGAATGACAAAAATAAATGGATCAATTGCAAGCGTGTCACTTATTTTTTCATTTTGTAAATATGGCAAAAAAATCGGCTCAATCCAAACTAAACTTTCAAAAAGTCAAAAATAACCTTAGGCGTTTTTTCGCGTTTTTATAATATGAAGTATATCAAACAATATATCAGTGATATACTATTGATATACCTAAAATGAAGTATATCACTGATATAGTTTATTTTTGCCAAGCATTTCTATTTTTTCCAGTTCAATTGCATTCATTTCTCTTTGTTTCACATGATTACATTTAAACATGTGGGCATTTGAAAAATGATACTCATAACTTAAATCATTGATAGACACATGATATACATATATCACCTTGACCGTCTCTCTTTGGCTTTGTTTCTCCTTCAATCTTGCCTTCACCTTTATGTATTTCAAATTGCGATGGGATCAAATTGTGAATCCATTTTTAGTTATTGACTTTATCAATAGTTTTTTGTCACTAATTTTTTGTTGATACACTAGTTTTTAGTTGATACGCTTGTTTAGTAGTATATCAATAGTAAATCAATCATATAGTATTAAATTTGTATGTATGTCATTTTACTGATACCTAAATATGAAGTATATCAATCATATATTTGTACGTCATATTCAATATATCAAATATACCTGATAGACTTTATTTTAGGTATATCAGTGATTTATATCCCTAAAATAAAATATATCAGTGATATATCGAATATTGAATATCAATACCATATCAATACATCATATTAAGTATATCATATATACTTAAAATGAAGTATATCATTGATATACTTAATGTTAGGTATATTAGTGAAATAGATATACCTAAAATGAAGTATATCGGTAATATACTGAATATGCAAAATATCTCAAATGTGCTATTGATATATTTCATACAGAGTATATCATTTAACTGATATACCTTTGTTTTAGGTATATATCAGTTGATTGATATACCAAATATAAAGTAAGTTAAATTATCAAAAATACCCATGAACTATAGGGTTGGTTTCAATTCTACCCTCAAACTTTGAAAAGTTTCATTTTAACCTTTGAACTTTGAAGTTTGTTTCAAAACAACAATTGAAGGCTTTTTTTGTTAAATTTATGAAAAATGACATATTTGAATACGTTTCGGTTTTTTTTCAACATATATCTTCAAATATATTCACATAAGCAACAATACAAATGCAAACAAATCATTTTTCATCCATGAATTTGACGAAAAAAAATTTCAAACAAACTTTAAAGTTCAAGGGTTAAATGAAACTTTTCAAAGTTTAGGGTATAATTGAAACCAACCTCATAGTTTAGAAGTATTTTTTATAATTTAACCTATAAAGTATATCATATATACTAATGATATACTACTGATTTACTACTAATATATCAAATATAAAGTATATCATATATACTATTGATATACCTGTTGATACACTAATGAGGGTAAAATTGAAATAATAAAAAAAATTAGATTAAATTTTTTTTTGTTATAAATCGCAAATTTCAAAAACCATGGCTAAATTTACAAATATCCTAATATTTTTTGCTACCTATTACAATTTTTTTTTTTTTTTGAGTTCAACAACATTCAGAATTAGAATATTCGAACCTATAATTTTTTATTCTATAGTACATATCATGTTAAATTTTGACAATGTGATTCATAGTTTTATTTTCCTGAATGTTGAGAGTGAAATTAAAGATTATACTTTAAACAACCACATTTTAAGGGTCACATGCAATAAACAACCACCCGTTCGGCCTTCTCTCTCTTCTCTCGTTTTGGCATCTTGCTGCAGTCACCATCCCCACAATTATTCGGAAAAAATTCTAATACTATCGTAGTATGAAAATTTTTTCATACTATCTCCATTGATTATTTGCCACGTCAGCATCTATTTAAAAATTATGTAGGAACCACCAGCATTCAAAAATTATTTATGAACCCAATAACACAGTGTGAACAAAGGGAGTATAATACTTCCGTAGTACTAGAAATTTTTTCCAATTATTCCATCTCAAAACAAAAATGCTGCCACGTTGTCAGCCTCGCTGTCACCATCATCACTCACCATTTGCTGCGTCATTTAAATCTGTCTTACCTCACCTCGCCGATGTGATGTCTGTCCCTCAATCCACCCGCTTCTGGTTGGGTCAAAAACTAATTTAAGTTACATTAGATTTATTTTTTCTTTTTCTTTTTTTCCTAAATCCAATGGAATTCACTTGTTTTTTTTTATCCCCCAAGATTCACTCTCTTCAAGCTCATTTTCAGTTCCAACCTAAATTAATTTTAAATCTAAATTCAAATCATATAAGTTGGATTTGTGGAATAGGCATTCAAACTTTTTTTATAGCAACCTTTTTTAATACCTTTTGTTGAAGGCATTTGAAAGTTAGGCGACTCTACTAAACAACTAGAACCTCGATGCAACCGTACCAATTCAACTCAATTTTTATGAATTGGATTAGGTTAGATTCATAAGTTAACCAGAATTATAAGAATCTACACTCCATTGGATCTAAAATATCACAAAACTCAACCCAACCCAACTTAAAAACCTGTATACTCATCTCTATCAAAGAAACAATTAAGTTAACAACTGGAATTTTAACCAAGCTGATTCCTAATTAGTGGTTGGTTTGACTAAAAATCCAACTAAACCGACTTGGATCCTAATTTCGAACACAATATATGGTATGTTTTTCACTCTTCACAGCTAGATCAATGGGAAACATGGCATTATGCTCTCCCCTCCTTACCCCTTTCTAGAAAAGGACTGCAGTTAGCTCACTTGAACAAGTCACTAACATCCACTAATAACCTTACACAACGAGTGCAATACAACAAAAGAAGCATCTAAATTGCCTCATTCACCATGGTCTAAGCCTCCTCAGCCTTCACGGTTTCTGTGCCTGCTGAGGAAACCAGACTATACTAAAAAAATACTTAAGCTTTCAACCAAACACGCTCTACAAATATTCTATTCCTTGAACCGAAGGTACAAGTTTTTCCCATCTGCTCAAAAAGTTCCATTGAGGAGCAGAAAATAATTGTCTTCAGACATGAAAATAATTAAAAGAATTCATATACACATAGACAGCAGTTAATTCCAAGCATGTGCAGCAGCAGCCTTTTAAATCTTCAATCCGCTCATCAAATCATTCAATTTTATATTTTTGGGTGAAGGTAACAAGAAAACAGGAATAGTAGTGGTTGTGTATCACAAGCAAGTTTGGAAAATACATTGAAGGATTGGAACTAAAATATTAAAAATACAAGGGGAATAGAAGCAGTGGCTATGTATCACCTAGGAAGCATTTGGGTCAGACTATTTGCGCTATTAAATTGGGGAGAAGATGTAGAAGACTTCATAGCTTTCTTACCTTTGTCTCTATGGGAGGATGATGATCCCTCTGAACTAGCAGCAGCACCATTAAACTTCCTAGTTTTGTGTCCTTTGTATACTCCTGGCTCTGTCAATAGTTTTTCGTTAAGGTGTACTTCTCTTGAAAGCATTTCCACAACTTGCTTCATGGTTGGTCTTTGATTTGCAGCTGCTTGGGTACAGAAGAGTGCAACTGTGATGAAACGAATCACCTCAGCTTTTGGATATTCGATCAGTTCTGGATCAATGAGTTCTATAAGCCGTCCTTCTTGTCTTAATGTCCAGGTCTACAAGTGGCACAAATCAAATTTATCAAACTGAAGTATACTGTATGAAATATGATTGACGATGCCAAAAAATGAGTTCTAGCAGGTTTTTAATGAATGAACTTCATTTAATTTGCCATATCCTCTATATTGTATCCATATCTTATTAATTACAGGCATTGGTGACTATTTAGTGGTACTCGTGAAAGCAAAGTCACATTCAACGAATGAGCAATAAGTTCTCGTTAAAAAATTTGGGAAATGTACCCATTCCACGAGAATCGACAACTCTTCTCCGAATGCTGCTTTACTGCTGCTATTTCCACTAATTACTTCCAGCATGAGCACACCAAAACTGTATACATCTGCCTTCTTCGTCAGCTGTCCTAAAAGTGCATACTCAGGGGCCAAATATCCACTGTAGACACACGAAATGGTTGGAAAATATTTAAAGAGGAACACAGTATATCATGCAAAAAAGATAAAGAAATTAGTGTTGGGTTTCATTTTGATGGTGCGTGGATGACTGAAGAAGCAAAACCAATGATTGCAAATTAAAATGGGATGGGCGACCAGATCTTATGAATGCAATGCACCCACTCAAATATCACCCAACTTCACCCAGCACAAAATTTTAATACTTGCTTTTTGTTGGATTTTTTCACTGCCAGTTCATGTTTACTTCACATTTCATCTCTTGATTTTGTAGTCAGCCATAATAAACTACTTGCAGTGACTATTTAACCTTGGTAAACCCATTGGTCCAATCAAGATATTGGTCACTTTTGGTTGGTTCTTGAATAGACTGCATGAGCCATAATGATAATGGTGATTAAATGTTAAAATTTGGGAAAGCTCAAGACTATCTCCTCGACTCCTAATGAGAAAGAAAGTTTTATGGCCTATAAAGAATGCCCTCTTGAAACCACAATGCCTCCAGACCTCTTCATACTAGTGAAATGGCCATCAACCTTTCCTTTTTTTAATCCATTTATGATAGCAGATTACTACAAATATGAAGCAGCTAATTAATTAGTAAAGAAGATAAATTTTGTTGCTCTGCTAAAAATAATGAGAGACAATGGAAACAAGTCGTCTCTCAGCTTACTTTAGAAGTAAAGTTCACAAATATCAAGAGAATGAAAGTGCTTACACAGTTCCGGCCACTCGAGTACTAACATGAGTAACGTTGTCTGGGAAAAGTTTAGCCAACCCAAAGTCTCCTATTTTAGGATGAAAATCTCTGTCAAGAAGTATATTGCTCGCCTTGATATCTCTATGAACAACAGACGGTTCAGCTTCCTCATGTAGAAATGCAAGACCAAGAGCTGTACCAAGACAAATCTTAGCTCTCTTTGGCCAATCCAGGATGACATGCTTACTCATTGTACCTAAATAAAGAATAGAAATTGTCAGAAGAATAGAAGTTAATACTGACAATAAGAAACACATTTTAACCATACTGGAATTTCAGAATGTCTAACTCGAGTAAGAACTTTCAGAGATCCAACATGATACAAATTTATACCGACCTAAACAACTTGAATGCTCTGAAAACTTACCAAGTAAAGTACTCGCAAGGCTGTTGTTCTCCAGGTATTCATACACCAAAATTCGATGAGTGCCTTCAACGCAACAACCAATCAGTTCAACAAGGTTTTGATGTCTTATATTTGATATCATATTTATCTCCGTTAAAAATTCACGAGTTCCCTGAGCTGATTCTGCAGACAGTGATTTGACTGCAACATTGGTACCATCCCTTAAAACTCCCTGTAGTCGCAAATCAATGACAGATTAAAATGCATCAAAATTAATATGGGAAAGGTACCTACAGGGAACAAATTACAGGAGAGAACCAGTAAAATAAAATTATCATTGGTCTCACTTTGTAGACAACTCCATAACCTCCAGCACCTATTCTGCTTGATGGATGAAAATTACTAGTTGCTGACCTCAGTGAATTATAAGAAAATATGCGTACATTGTTGGTAACAGCAATCCCTAACCAAGTACAAGGCAAAAAACCATTTCAATTTGAAACCCTCTCCGCTGCGATTTCTACAGTAAGAGATATGAAAGGAATAGGGAGCATGCCAAGATATCAACAGGCAAGCCATACTACTAAAAAAATGCAGACTACGGTTCAAAAAAACATCTTTTGGGCAACACCTGTCTCCAGCAGATTTTCCATTTTGAGTCAATCCATCATTAATAAACGAGTTCAGACGTTATATCAAATTTCCTGTCTAAGAAAATAATCCTTTCTTTTTGATAAGGAACAAAGAGTCAAAGTAATTACCTATCCAGAGAAACCTTTTCGCGTCACCAAAATATCAGAGTAAAAAAAAAAAAACCATTTGAAAAATAACTATGGAATATATAGTACTGCCCTAGAATCTAACAAAAGAAAAACAAAGTTACCTGATTCTCACCTTCTGCCGGTTCCTCGGAGCTGCTATTTCCTTTACAGCAATTCAGGATTGCAAAGCAACAAGAAGTCATTGCAAGATAAAGTTTCACACTATCACTCATCTACACACATAAACCACTTTTTACATCCCTTTCTTCAACACTTAAACCGCCCCTGAAATACCGAAGAGCTTCTTAATGACGATTGACACGGCCAAAAAATGCTGCTACAAAGAGATGACTGTACCACACGACTCAATGGATCAAAATTGTCAATACTCAAGAAAGATTTCTGAAGCCCTTACATCAATTAGGAGAATTGTCCAAACTCCAAACGATGATGAACCAATATAAGCTGAGCGTTGGCACTCAAAAAGTCTAGATGGAAATGGAGACCCATATGAACGCCCAAGAAAAGATGTGGAAGAATGCGAACCCTGACTGATTTGAACAGGAACTAGGAAAAAGGAAATAGCGATTGCCCAAATTTAGGAGAGATTGAGATGAAAAGGAATGACTAAATTATCAAAAAAGTTGAATAATTCACAGTAAAGACCGAATTGTCTTATAGCGACTAACTTTTCTCTTCTCTAGAATGTAAGCATATGTTGATCGTGTCGGATTTCAATTTTCCTGGGTTTTCTTGAGTGGGTTAGTCCAAGGATTGAAGACAAATATTAAAAAGGAGAGGTATTTCAAGGAACCAAACGGTTGAACTTTTTTTTTTTTCCTTTGAAACTAACAGTTGAACTTTTTAAGAAAGTGTCAGTGGATTGGTTAATATATCACGATAAATTAAAATCGGAAGCAGGCTGGCCATAGAATCCGTCTTGTGCCAACGCATTTTTCAGTTTACATTTTTCTGGTCAGAGCTAGAAGTTCATGTAGTAATTTGACATCAGTTCTAACTTCTAAGACCGACTGGTGTCAACGCAATTTGAACCTTACTTTTTTTTTTTTTTTTTTTGACAAAAAATTTGAAGCTTACTTTTTGTTTTGGTCAGAGCAAAAAATTCATACGGTGATTTGAGATCAGTTCTAACTTCTATGGCCGACTGTCACTTCTACTTCTTGAATTCAGACGCTGGGTGTGCCTCATGGGAAAGGTCATTTGTGACCTTAACCGTTCAAAGCATTTCCACAATTCACAACAGCTTTTTCTGGGGATAAAAAATTCGGAAAAAAATAAGAGTTGTTTGAGTGTATTCTTTGAAAATTTCATTTTACTACTTTTAATTTTAAAATCTTTTTGAAAAAAAATCATTGCTATTGTGTTTTCATTTATCTATTTCGCATATAAATTTTTAAATGTAACATATTTCAATCAAGTTAATAAAAAAGAAATAGTTATTGATCTTAAATGAACAATTAATTTTTAAGAAATAATGACATACTATTCTTATTTTCTATTTTCTTTGTTCTGATGATTCTTTTCAAAAACAAAAATTTATTAAATATGGCCCCATTGCACTCCCAAAAAAATGCCCTACATTTTATTTTACATAAGTTTTTGATGCAATAAAAAATATATGTTCTAATATCAATTTGGTTATTGTACTTTGAGTCTCATTATATTTAGTTTTTATACTTTCAAATGTTCAAATTTAGTCTTTATACTTTCATTAAATCTTAAAATTAATCCTTGTAGTTAGTTTGAAGTTAATTTTTATAAAAAATGGTTAAATAATAATAATAATTCTCATGCCAGAAAAAACACAATATGAATATGTTTATAAAATTTATAGAAAGAATGCTAATAGAAACTAAAATTTTCTTTTTTTTGGGAAAAGTTAGCAATAAAGTCAGACTAATTTTAAGATTTATTGAAAATACAAGAACTAAATTTGGACATTTGATAGTACAGGAACTAAAATAAAATGAGACCTAAAGTATCAAAGATTAAAATGATATTTTTAATATATATAGATAAGAAAAAAAAATAAAACATAGAACAGCTTTCTAATTTCCTTGAAGAAATGCAATAAGAAAATTTCTACAAAAAGAATTGCATACCATACGACCAACTGACATACTTTGCCAAATAAAATCACTGGCGACCACTTCCGAACGCAGACCTGCTGTCCCATGAGTTAAATGGCTGGAAAAAGAAAGAGAAAAGACTTAAAGAGTATGTTCCGTCCAGATTTTACTGGCTAGGAGAAGGCTTGGCCGACAACATATTTTATTCTATTTGCCAAATTATTTTTAAGAATAAAACAACTAATCTATTGCCTAGGAGTAGGCTTGGCTTTATTTATATATTTATACACACACATATATATACATAAAAAATTATTGTGTTTAAAATTGCAATAATTTGTGACTTGCTAAGAATAAAATAGTTAAAATTATTGTGTTTGCCATTGCAATAATTCGTGACTTGCTAAGAATAAAATAGTCTGCAATTTCTGAATACAATAGCCAATACGATTTTTTTCCAAATATAATAGGGATTGAGAGAGAGAGTGGGAGGGAGTGGATGATAGAAAGTCAAATGTTTACATTTCACAATGACAATATGCCACATTTTATCATTGTGGTGCCTGTTGGTAAAGTAGCACTCTTTGTGGATTTCATTTCACATTTTCACGACCACTCATTTTACCTTTATTTATATATGTTTTTCTTTATTGATTCATAAAAACATCAAATAAAAAATAGAAATAAATAACTAATGAGAAATGGCTAAATAAACAATCTAAATTCTTTTCAATAAGAAAGAGGTATAGACAATAATCACATGATGTTAACATTATTTACAAAGAAAAAAGAACCCTTCAACACGTATCTCATAGTCAAAAGTTATTACCACCAATAAACAAAAGAACGAATAAATAAATAATAAAATACACAAGATGTCATTGTTTGAATTTGTTTTTTTAAATTAATACAGTTTACCCGTTACCATTTGTTTAACTTCTATATTTTGTCTGCCATTAAATGATATATATCTATATTTATTGTTGCTCAAAGTTTTAACAAACCTTGAACAAGAAATCCTAAATTCAAACTTACCCATCCAGCACTCTATTAAAAAAGAAAAATAAAATAACCTGGATGGGTTGTCTATCATGTACATACACCAACTACACCTAACACATGAAGCATAAAATCAAGATCAATTTACTTATGATTACCTGTTTTGCAAATTGATGGGCCGCCGTCTTCTGTGACTTCTCAAATAACCAAGGCAAAAAATCTGCATGGGAAAACATAATTTTAAGTAAAGTAAAACTCGCACTCAAAGGTGTACGAGTTTCGGCCACAAGGTTTTGCCCCTCCTCTTCTTGTCCTGATTTAGCTCACCCAAAGTCTGAAACGATAAAAGATATGAAAGGTTATGCAACTACCTTAATTTTATTTTTTATGTTTTTTTGAAGAGTTGTGCAACTGTTTAGAAGCTGTTTTAAAAAATAATGTTTCGTGACTAAAAAATGCATGTTTAGTCTATGAACTTTTAGATTTGTGTCCATTTGATTTCTAACCTTTAAATAAAATTATTTGATAAGTTCTTAGACTTTCAATATTATGTCTAATAGGTCCTTGAACTTTAAAAAGTGTCTAATAGGTCTTTAACTATAATTTTGTGTCTAATAAGTCACACATATCTATTAAACACAAAATTAAAACTTAAAGTTTACGGTCTTATTAGGACTAAAATTCAATTTTATGTCTAATATATCAGTTAATTTTAAAATTTTTGAATATGTCAATACCCTATTTGACACAAAAATTGAAAGTTTAAGGACTTATTAAACAATTTTAAAGTTCAGGAACCTATTAGACACAAAATTGAAAATTTAGAGATCTATTAGATACTTTTAAAGTTCAAAGGCCCTATTAAACACACTCTTGAAAGTTGAAAGTATAAAGATTAAACTTATAATTTTAAAAAAAAAAAAAAAAAAAACAAACAAACAAACATGAGTACAATACTGTAGAGACTACTTTTTGAATTCTGTTTTGTCATATCCTTTAAAGTATATCTTCATAGATAATCTGTATAACAATTAAAGTTATATTTCTATGATTTTTTTTTTTTTTTTTTTTTGGGTAAGAAACTGAGCTTTCATTAAGATAAATGAAAGAATGTAAAAATAATGATAATAAAAAAAATAAAAACTCACAAAATGAATCCTCAAGTACCTACAAGAAATGACTCTAATTCAAAAGAATAAAACCAAGCTAATAATTACAAAAAGTCTAATTAACGAAAAATTATTCATTGTGGTCGTGCCCACTCTAATTTTTTAAATGCATGGTAAAACTACAATTTTTAGTCTCTCTCCTACATCCAACGATATCAAATTGTTAGTCACATTGTACTTACCTCCTTGAACAATTTCTTTTGATTAATAGACGCCCATAAAGAGGCATTAAATCTCACCACTTCCCAAACCTCTTTCAAAGACCTCTCTACCCTCTAAAGATTCTACTATTCCTCTCGAGCCACACTCCCCACAAGATATCAAAAGGACAAGTCTGCCACAATGCTCTTCCCTTATCCCCAAAGGGAGAGTTCGGATCTATTATAAAAATTTATTTTATACAAAAGCATGTGATGATCGGTGATCACAACTAATAATTTGGACAATAATCTTAAACTATCACGCATGGTTGGATCATCAGAATTCTTAAAATAATTTCAAAAACAAAAGAAAAATCATTTCGAACCCAATCTGCCAAAATAAATCCCATTGACTTGAAGTTGCAACTGTTCTGTTCTCATCCTAATAAGAACTTTTAGCGCACATGGTCACATCGTCGTTTCTGGATGTGACCATTCATCAAAATATGAGTAGTTGTAGAAAAAGCTTGCGAGCAGCACAATCACATGCCGTAATGGCCCTTGAAGATCAAGTCTCCACTATATTTTACTGCCTACTTGGTCACAGAAGAAAAGACCTCTCAGTATCAGAGAGCTCACTTTTCTTATTAGCCAGTTGTGCAAGTGCGAAAATGAAATCCAAAAATCCCAACAAGACAATGACGCCAATGACAACAATTTCCAACATCCACGCTATTCCTCACAAGGGTCTAAGCATATTGCATGCTGTATACGGAGAACAGAGATGCTACTAAAAGTCTTGAACACGAGCTGCCCACATATCAAGATTTCGTGATAGGATTACTATTTATCAGAGAATATTCTAGCACAGCCGGAGAAGTAATCACCAGAAAATGGTGTAGTAGTCATCAAAACAAAGAAGGTTCGCCAATTGGGAACAAGGAAATGTAAAACAGAAAATAAAGTAGAGTAATACCAACGACGACCTGAAACTAACATTTTTCCTGAAACCAGAAAGAACCAGTAACTTGCTTCCATATGTAGCCACAGATTTAATTCCTAAATCCGGAAATTCGTTGGCATCAGTAAATGGCCCGTGGTACTTCTATATAGAACTCGCGAATCGACTAAGAGCAGTATCAATGTACAAGATCATAGCAAATAATCAAATAGAAAATACGAAGTCCAGATACTGAACTGAAATCTAGAGAATCTAATTCAAGGAACGAATAATAGAGTGAAATACTGGAAGCGAACACACGAAAGACAGAAATAATCAACATAGACTTGGCTCAAGCACTAGACATTGACAAATGAAATTCGCCATAAAGTGGAAAGTAAGACATTCAGAACCGATCAATTTCATTTGTTAGGGTTTAGGCAACGAACCGATAACTCGACTTGTCGATGTAGCCTAGAACTGCGATTTCGAGATGAAAATCTAGCGGAAAATGAGAAGCGACCGCATTGAAGATTTTGATCCTGTAGATTCCCCATACTCCTGAAGTTGGAGATCGATCGTCTTGTGAAAACTGAAAGTATCCGAATCCTACAGGTTTTGAAGTGAGAAATGAGAGGAACACAGCCCTTCGATTTCTTCTGTATCAATAGCGAACTCCGTTTGTGATCAAAGATTCAACTTAGAAATTGCCGCGCAACTTTCCGGGAAGACAAAAAAAAAAAAAAAAAAACCGGCCAGAATCGGACATGGGCCTCATCGGTCGTCCATACCGGTCCAATAAAAATATTTAAAACCAGGCCTGCAGTGTCGGCCCCAGTAGATCGTCAAAAACCAAATTACAGGCTATTTGCAAAAGTAACTTAAAATAATATAAATTTTCAATGTCGTAAAAATAAGGTGAGATATTTTTAATTGTCCCTATTTAATCTCTATATTTTAAAAAAAAATTATAGTAAATTCTTAAACTGTGTAACAAAATTTTACCCTTTTAAATCCACCCGTTTAAGTTTCAAGCAAGTTAGGACACAAAATTGAAAATTAAGTATATAAATGCAGAATAAACATAAATACAACTTAAAAAGTTTGGACACCTATTAAAAAATCTTTAAAATAGACAACATTCTAAAAAAAAATTATCAAATTTATTAGTTAACCTAAAAAAATTAAGATGTACCTCTACACCTTGTTCTTTCCACAAAACCAGTTGTTTTAAAACCTAAATCAAATTTCAAGAATCAAAAAATTGTGATAAGCCCAGTCTTGTTGGCCGTAGTTGGTCTATTTTTCTATTTGGGGGTGTTTGGAGCAATGGGTTGAGTTAGGTTGTTTTGGAATGTAAACCCAAACCCTTGTTTGGCCACTGTGTTCAAAATCCAATGATTTTGAAACACAACTCCATGGTTTTGCATAGTGAAATAGAGGGGTTTGATTTCCAACACACTGGTTTGCTTCTCATTTGACACATGTTTTTATTATCACGTTTTCTTATCTCTCTCCCGTCTCTTCCATTTTTTTTTAATTGGTATCTCACATCCTTTTTGTAACAAACAATAAATTATTACAAATGTTTGTTTCATACATGTCATAACTTAACCAAATTTCGTATTTGACAAAGTAATTATTTTTCATTGAAAACTCAAATTTTTTTTTTTGAAAAAACAATAAATTATTACAAATGTTTTGTTCTTTTATACTTGTCATAAACCTAACAAAATTTGATATTTGACAAAGTAATTATTTTTCATTGGAAACTCACATTTTTTTTTTGTAAAAACAATACATTATTACAAATATTTTGTTTATACTTGTCATAAACCTAACCAAATTTGATATTTGACAAAGTAATTATTTTTCATTGAAAACTCACATTTTCTTCTTGTAAAAAACAATAAACTATTATAAATGTTTTTTTTATACTATATTTGACAAAGTATGTTGATTTTTCATTGGAAACTCACATTTATTTTTTTTTTTTGTAAAAAACAATAAATTATTACAAATATTTTTTTTATACTTATCATAAACCTAACCAAATTTGATATTTGATAGAGTATGTTGATTTTTCATTGGAAACTCACATTTTTTTTGGTAAAAAACAATAAAATTTACAATTTTTTTTTAATACTTGTCATAAACCTAACCAAATTTGATATTTGATAAAGTAATTATTTTTCATTGGAAACTCACATTTTTTTTTTGTAAAAAATAATAAATTATTACAACTGTTTTTTTTTTTTACATGCCATAAACCTAACCAAATTTCGTATTTTATGAAGTAATTATTTGCATTTCCAGTAACAAATTTCTTATTCTTATACTAATTAAAAGGTTCGTTCAAAAGTACTAAAAAAAATTGCCCAACTTACACAAAAGATTCTACAACTAACCAAAGATTGCAACTAGAAAATAAGGAAAGCAAAAAAAAAAAAAAAAAAAAGACCAAAGTAGCAAAGGAAAAAAGGAAAAACAAAAACTGCACAACCTCAGGGTTCAGAACACTACACTCCAAACACTGTTTTCTGATTCCCAGGGTTCAGAACACTGCACCCCAAACACTGTTTTCTGATTTCTAGGGTTCAGAACACTGCACCCCAAACAATGTTTTCTGATTCCCAGACTTTCAAACCCCCCAGGGTTCCGATTCCAAGGGTTCTGATTTCGAAACGGTGCTCCAAACGCCCCCTTCAAGTTTACCTCTTTTCTCTCCCCCGGATAGAGATTGTTCTCAATGAGGGCAAAGGAGAATGCCGAAAAATTCTATAGTGAGTTTTACCTGTGATAATGTGACAATCGACTTCTACCGGGAGAATGTAGCAAAGCACGAAATTATTATATATTTCTATACATAAATTCCGACCATAGGAGATTTTAACCATAAAGAATTGCTCAAACAAATTTCAAACATATTCCAAAGTGGCCCTCAAATCAATGCTGGAAAAAGTCATAGCATTTTTTTTTTATAACCGAGAGTCGGAGCTTTGCTCTCTATACCCAAGGCACCCACGCCCACCCCAAGGTCCAGACCCAAGAAACATAAAAAAAAATTTATTTACTAAGCTCACCCAAGGGCTCGAACATGAGACCTCTAAGCTAATATGATCAAAAAAACCCCTGCGAGTAGTGGTCATTCATAGATTCTAAATCCCAAAATCAACCCTCAAGGTTGATCCACTTTTCTCACCCTTCATTTTTATTTAAAGAAAACAAAAAGGAGATCAACCCAACAAATATTTACTCTTCAATTCATCCTTGGAATTGAATGCCTTCAAAATTATTTTTGATCCAATCCATAGGTGCTATTCCTTAAAAACTCAGGTTCCTGGAAATAATAAACACGTTCATTTTTGTACTGTCGAATAAAAGATGGAAATCACAAAGTATCTTCCATATGCTTGAACGAAATCTATTAAATCTTAGAAAGCAAAGTTGAACGAGATGCTGCAATATGAATTTACTCTGCACAATTTTTGTATAAATACTCATTGTCGGACTTTTACAATTATCATTCCTAAATTCCAAAAGATGGGCACTCATTACATTTTTCCATTTGATTCTACCTATTAAGATTAGGAAACTTAAGCAAAGAGATTCATACATACATGAGGTCAAGTTCAATCGTTACTGAAAAATTCAGGTTCCTCTGAATATGGGTATTACATTGAAAATACCCCAAGAATGTAAATAATGTATGTTATAAAGAAAAAATAACATTAATGAAAGTTATAGATAGAAATCATTGCAGGAAAGACCTCGAGTTTTTGAGAATTTCTACCTAAGCAAAAGGCCACAAATAGGGGTGTCGATCATGGAAAACTGGTTATCTCTACCTTTAATTTTAGTATAATTAGTCGGACTTGATTCTCCCCTGAGGATATTTCCTCTCAACAGCACCAATTCTTTGAGGTGGCCATACAACATGTGACACCCTCCCTTGAATCAAACCCATTGGTATCTGCCAGCAAAAGGCTTACTTTAGTCAGGCTGGACTGGGCATGTTGTGTAAAAAGCATAAAAGAGGAGTTGCACTCACAAAACTCAGATACTTGCAGTAAAATATTTCAAGAGATGTCTCTGGCACAAGTAAATTAATACATATATTTTCTTAAAATGCTACTTCTTATGAAAACTTAGTAAACTCTAAAAAAGTATGATGCTGTTTTTCACTGTTTTCTTCAAGTCCCCAAAAGAAAATTATAAGAATATTTTAAGATCCAGTGGATGCTGCCCATCCACATAAACTGGTTGCAAATCAAAACTAATAGCACACCCCAAAAGAAACAGAATGTTAACCATAGTAGATGGTATCTTACCGGGCCAAACGATCTCGAGTCCATGCTGCATTCTGCATTATCGCCTTCGACCCAACAATGTCCTTCTGGAACTTTTACAACATCATATGTTTGACGAGTTCCAACCCAATCTCCTGGTAAGGCAATAATTCGTTTCACATGTTTCTCCTTGTAATTAGTAGGGGAGCTGCAATAGGTCAAAAATTTTGGGAGGGAAATTTTATACAAAATGTTAAAGTCTCTGAGAGTAAAGTTGTGACAAATTGGGAAGTGTGATCGGCAGCATGCTCACTAAGTGTAGATCAATTATCAAAAACATTTCGCATATTTCATATAAGAAAAGAGGATGCAAAAGTGACAAGGTTCTGCCATTCTACAGTTAAACATATGACCTACATGAGACGAAAATATTTTATGATCTTAACCTTGCTTCAAGTTGAAATTCAGGAAAGTATAGGCAATTTACGTACGGTTTGAGATGGATTGATTAAAATAATTTTTAAAAAATCAGAAACTATACTTTTCATTGATGATATTCAAAGTACAAAAGGAAACCAAGGTAACTTTAGAGGGAGATTTCTAATTTTAAACCACCCTCCATAAGATGGTACATCGTCCATTCTCCAATGGGATTCCTTGTTCCACCTGTCAAATTTTAGATAAAGCTCACCGAGCCAGCCTTTATTTAAACTCAAGAATCTTGCTAGGTCTGCATCTCTACACTCAAGCAAAACTTTATCCAAGGGGAAAGGGATCAACACACATCTTCTACTCACTAGGTTCTGAATTATTTTAGAAATTTAATCCTTACTTTTCTAAATCTCTTAACACTGCACGAAACAATAGGAAAGAGCTTTTTTATCTATCCTACACTCTTAACATGCTTTCAATCACTTAAATTTATCAATTACATCATCAGTACTATGACACTTCAAGAGCGAGATGGATCACTATGTTATCTATTAATTCAGATTAATTAAAATATGACTTGAGTAAATATAATTCTTATTCATTTCTTTCACAAAGAATAACCATTTTTTTATGAGGAAACAAGTTTTCATTGAAACAAAATGAAAGAATACAAAAGGGCATACAAAAATATAGCTCACTAAGAGAAGCCGACCAACTAGCTATACAAAAAAAGGTCTCCACCTAGTGGATAATTACAAAAATTCTTGGTGACCGATATCCAAATAGAGTGACCATAACTCCTCCCAAGGTCTCTCCCGATCCCTAAAATGTCTTGTTCATCTTGATCCAAATACCCCAAAGGACTACAAAGAAGCCACAGAATCCGACCCCTATCTTTAATAGACAGATGCCAAAGAGTAACCATTTCATTCTATGCAAATTGCAAGTCATGGAGTTGAGCTTTGCCTATCTTTCAGTTCTTTGTTTATTTTTATTCTTCGTATGTATGGCCTAGGGAAGTTAATAAATTGGAGTCCAAACGTGATTTCTCCACAACGTGAGCAATGATGAATCAAATGGGCTTACAGACTACTTATGGTCAAAAGTCAGTCAAGAAAAGCCAATCCAAATCTCAAATTATCTAGACTGCATTTTCTAAGATTCAAACCCTGAGCAATCGAGCAAGACTTTCTACATACATTGCACAGGATTATTCTCATATATAATTTGAAACAGAGCGAGAGGAAGAATAATGTGGGGCTTACATAGGACATTTTCTTTCTTAATCTAGAGCAGTCTTCATCATCCCATAAAAGAGGAATTAAATCAAGCTAATACCACAAACAAAAAATAAACGTCCAGAACAAGACAATACAGATGACTATATTAGCAGCAATGGAGGGAAACTTACCGATAAACAATCACGTCACCGGGAGAAAATTTGTACTTCTCAAGGCAAAATTTCTCAACCAGCACGTAGTCACCTGAAACCAAACCCAAGCATCAGATGGTATCAAGTTCTCGCTACATCAAATATGCTACGTTTAGAAAATTACCACTAACTGGTCCTGCCTGAGAAGTCGCTCTAGGATTAAAAGTGGGAGACATTGAAGCACCCCGGATAGGGACAACACTCGCATAACGATCCGAAACCGTAACGCCTATAATTCCAAATGTGAAACATTTCTTCGCAACGTTCCACACTAAACTTCGATTTGCCATTTCCAAAGTAAACCAAATGGATGCATATCAAGTGCGAAGTGGGAGGTCAGGAACTGCACCATGGAAAAATCTATAACGAAATAAGAACCCCAAAAAAATCGAAGTTGGCAAACAAAAATATTCTTTTGTCAATTTGGATTTTGAGCTTCCAGAACAGAATCAAAGCAAAGTGCATAAAGGTCGAACTCTAATCGGAAGAAATTCAAAGAAACTCTACCTGATAGGCGCAATTCGTCGATTTTACCTAGAAATTGATAGTCAACAACAGACAGAAACCGCATGCCTTCCGGCGAGCGGCCCAATTATCCCAGTTGAATTCTTTCTTAACGGCGTTGCAATGATCGAAGAATATTGCGACAATAGGAAGTGGGCGATCGACGCTGAGAGATATGGAAGAATTCAAGAGAAGATATTGTTGGCCAAATCCACTGGTGATCACATCACTCATTCAGAGCCAAACCCTAACAACACTGTAACGAAGGCGCGAACGAGCGCAAGCTGAGAAAAAGAAAAGGTAATTATTTTATATTTTTTCTTTTTCCGAGTTAAAAGAAAAATGTAATTAAAAAATTACTTAATTCACATTCATTTTAATTTATAAATGGAGATTGCTTAGCAAAGTATTGCATACTAAATATAAATAATATAAATTCATATATTTGACTGGTGATTTAATACTTGGAACGGAAAAATTCATATATTTGTAGTATAATTTTAAGAATTTTTTTAGGTTAAATTACAAGCGTAGTCTTTGAATTTTTTAAGTTTGTGTTTGTGTTTATTTGGTCTCTAAACTTCAAAAAGCATCCATGAACTCTCAATCTTGTGTCTAATAGATCTTTGAGTTTTAAAAATATCTAATAAATCCCTAAATTTTTAATTTCGTGTCTAAGCCCATGACATATTTGGAACTCTTAAAAATTAACTTATTTAATTGGTATAAACTTGAACTTTATGTCTAGTGGGATCCTAAACTTTCAATTTTTCAATTTTGTGTCTAGTAAGTCCGTAAATTTTTAAAAAATGTCAAATAAGTCAATGACCTATTGACACAAAATTGAAAATTCAAAAACCTATTAGATACAAAATTGAAAGCTAATGACCTAGTTGACACAAAATTGAAAGTTCAAAAACCTATTTATCGCTGAGTTATGCTCATGTTGGCATAATTTTAATAACTATAATTGAATTTTGGTTAAAAAACACTTTTGGTCCCTAAACTTTCATGAAAGTAACAATTTAGTTCCTAAACTTTATTTTGTAACAATTTAGTCCATGTACTTTTACATTGTAACCATTTAGTCCCTACATTTTAATATGTAACAATTTAGTCTCTATACTTTTAGATTTGTAACAATTTAATCTCTATCGTAAAAAATTTTGCCAAAATTAAATGTTGATTTTTATTATTTAACAATTTATACTTTTTAGTTTATAAATATATTGAGTCCCTAATTAGTTTATTGATCTACCTATGAAAGAAATCTCATTACATCTTAACAATAACTTTCACGATAGAGAATAAATCATTACAAATTATATTGTAGAATATAATGACTGAATTGTTACATGCTAAAGTTAATGGACTAAATTGTTACAAAATTGCAAGTACAGAGACTAAATCATTACAAATCAAAGTTTAGAGACTAAATTATTACTTTCATAAGGATCAAAAGGGATTTTCAACCTTAAATTTAACTTGATGGTAACCAAAATAAATGTACTCTTATAAAGAAATGGAACTCGGATCTTTTTTTCAACTACAACTGATAATGTTTGTTTTGTGTTTTCTAAAAATGATATAAATTTTCGTCTTCTGCCACAAAAATAAACTTTTTCAAGGTGTTTCAATTTTTATCCCAAACTTTCAATACATAAAATTGAACTTCAACACATGGATAAGTATTGCCACTTTTCTCTTAAACTTATGTAAGTTTAGCAATTTTTATCTTAAACTTATATAAGCGTTGCAATGTTTACCTTTTGGCAGATGTAATTTGAAATACCATTTAAAAATATATATTCTCCTGTGCAGTTAATAAATTGTAAAACATATAATTGATACAAACTAAGGTATAGTCTTTGTTGAAATTTATGAATCTCAAACATATTTATTTAATCGTCGATTTTGTGTATTCTTTTGAGTCAGTTTTTTTTTTCCTTCTTAATTAGTAAATTTAAGAAGATTTGACCTTCGTAGTTAGTAAAAGTTGTATTTTTCTACATTTTACTTTGCAATTTAAATATTTCAACCACTCGAAAACACATCTTCACACAAAGGCACTCTTCTCATATGCCAAAACATCACACAATTCACCAAATAGACCAAAAATATCAACCAATCCATTTCCATGACATCAAAAATTAAATTGCCCTCCTATGATCCCAAGCCAGAGCTAGAACAAAGAGCTCAACCCTTTTCAAGAGGATGAAAAGAAGAATGCGTCGATAATGGTGTTTTGGCATTTGAGTGTAGAAATTGATTTCGTGAATGATATTGTAAATAATGTCAATAATATATTTTTAGTTGAAACAAATGATAACAACGATTTTCATCTGTGAACCTGAGTATAGTTCAACTTATTAAGACATATACTATCAATTAAGATGTCAGAGGTTCAAATTTCACCACTCCCACGTGTCAATTTTTGTCCTTCATTTGAACAAAAAACTCTCTAGAAGTATTTTGGGAGCAATTTCTAAATTCAAGGGTTAAAATGAAAATTTTCAAAATCTACTCCAAAATTTAAGGCTACTTTTGTATACTATAACCGCAAAAATATCACATAATTTACCAAATAACCAAAAATATCAACCAATCCATTTTCATCCTTTGGAAGACAGTTCAGTTCACAATAATTTACATGACATAAAAAAACAAATTGCCCTCCTCATATATATGATCACAAACCAGAGCTCAACCATTTCAAGATGATGAAAAGAATAATGTGTCAATAATGGTGGTGTGGAGGGGGTCACTCAGATGGGTTGCCCAGTTATTGAGCGGACCTTTGCCCGTGGCAGCGGCTTGAACAGCGAAGCCGAGGAACGCAACCATGGCGAGGCGAGCGTGCTTGATCTCGGCCAGTTGAAGCGTCGCCTTCTTCTCGGGATCGGCCGCTAAGCCGAGGGGATCAAAGTACTTGCCCCCAGGGTAAAGCCTCTTCTCTGGATCAAGCTCCGCGTTTCTTTGAAACTCAATGTAGCCAATTACCAGAACTTCTATCCATATCAATGTTGATATGGAGAATGGAAGTGGCTGCCCAAGATATGAGGATCCTTCCACCAGCTCTACCTGAAACATCAGATTCACAAAAAGCTTTTTCAATTCACCATATTTTTGACATTAAAATAAGGTTTAAATCTCATTTTGGTTGCTCTACTAATTTCAACCTTGTTTTATTTTGGTTTCTAAACTTTCAAAATGTAAATTTTGGTCTTTGAACTTTTTAAATTTATACTATTTTGGTCCCTAAACTTCTAAAATGTCTATATTAGTCATTGAACTTTATTTTGTTTTTAACAAATTAAGTGGCATATTGGTTTTGAATATGCGTACTAGCATGTTAATATGATCATGGTTTCAAGCCATATAAGTTGGAGTCAGATATTTGACAAGTAGATATTAGATAGAAAAATAATACAGTAGCAACCAAAATGGTTATATTTTAAAAGTTTATGACCAACTTACTAGATATTTTGAAAGTTCAAGAACCAAAATGAAATGACTAACTGATAATCATTTAATTTTTAGTTTTTAGTTTTTGAAAATTAAGCTTATAAACATTACTTTTACATAAGGGTTTATTTGCTTTGTTGTCTACTTTCTAACAATGTTTTCAAAACTCAAGCTAAGTTTTGAAAACTAAAAAAAATAGTTTTTGAAATTTTGTTTTTGTTTTTGAAATTTAACTAAGAATTTAAATTTTTTTTAAAAAAAAATGTGAAAAGAAATAGTAAAAAAACAAGCATAAATTTTAAAAGTTAAAAACAGAAAAACCAAATAGTTATCAGCCTAAATAAATTTAAAAAAAAAAACAAAAAAAACTGAACCTTGCATTTGATTTCAAAAATTTAAGATGAAAATGTTATTAACCCTTAAAGTATAGTAATTAAGAATCTTGTGCGTCTCAAAGGATGGTCACGAACCTTTCCAGCATCTTGCCAAGTGACGCCAGTGAGCCACTCAACAGTGAGAGCACCAAGCGTAGCCAACATAGCCCACCTTCCATGGATCAGCTCGCACTCACGAAACCTCTGCAACCCAAAAACCTCATTGTACGGCTGAAACGGCGTCGATTTCACGTCTGCATTCTCAAACCGAGTGCCGATCACTTCGCCGGCCACATTCTTGGCCAAGTTCTGGTCCAACGAGTCCAAGTCGAACTGCAAGTACTCCGCCGGTTTCCCCAACCCAAATGGGTCGAACCCATAGTCCCCCACCAAGCTCCCGTCGAGCCACTCCGGCGCCACTGCTCCCGGGTACCAAAGCGGGCGGTCCGAACTGGGCTTTGACGATCTCTTTTGTGGTCTTTTTTGTTTGCCGAATGAGAATAGAGCTTGGACCCGACCCGATCCGGATGGGGCAACGGGAAGGCGGGTTCCGATGAAGGAGGATGCGGCGGCGTTTGTGGCGGTCGCCATGGTGGAGAGATTGGCGGTTGAAGAGTGGAATTTGGAGGTGTTATATGGAATTGGGAAAGGGTACGTAATTTTGGTTGCTGTGTTGGTGTGGGTGGGGAAATTGTGGCCGTTGGATGAAGAAAGTGTGTATCCATCTGACGGGAAAGAGGTTTCAGGTTTTGGGGCCTTATCTTTTGCCTTATCTGATTTATTTGGGGCCTATTGAAAATTCTGGCTGTGATTGTGGTTGTTCTGTTGGATGTGTGTGGGGGTATCATAGCATCTTTTGATTTCACACGGAGACAGAGCCTGCCCCATCTAATCTGGTTAATTGGAATTTAGAAATGAACTGCAATTTTTTCAACTGAGATAAAATTAAATTTATATTTGACTGGAACTGGAATATTGCAAAAACCACTCCCTAAACTTAGGAAACTTTACAGTTAAGTCCTTAAATGTTGTAAACTATGAAGACAGTTACAATCAAATCTTCAAATTATATAATGATTAATATCTACCTTGTTTTTTGCATTCAATATGTATGTATATATATATTGTTTCTCAATTTTATAAAATTTGAAAACTATTATATTAACCATTAAAAATCACCATCTTTAGATCAATTTTGAGTTGTCATCTCAGTTTAAGCAACAATTTTGCAATCTAACAAGATTGATTGATCAAATGGAAAGTTATAGGGCAATCCATAATTGTAATAGCCCTATAGTTGATAGGGATTTTTGTTATAATACTTATATTAGTCAAGTTGTTTTATTATAAATATTTTAGACATATTGTCCTTTACTGTCTTTTTACTTTCCCTTACTTAGGTTACTCTTGTACACTTGTATATATATAAGTAACTCTTGTATATATATATACCTCTTTAATGAATGAAACATAATTATGATTCTCCCATACATAATTTATTCAGTGAGTATTATGAATTAGTATATGTTTTCTCCTACAATTGCCTATTGAGCTGCATTGGAACAGATTCTGTGTTATTTGAAGGCTACGCCAAGACGTCGTTTATTATGTAAGAATTATTGTCATACTTACATTAAATGCTTCTCAGATGCTGATTGAGCAGGATCTAAAAAGATAGAAGATCAACTTCAAGATATTGCGTATTTAATGATGGTAATTTGATTTCTTGAAAGAGTAAGAAACAAAATGTGGTGTCACATTCAAGTACTGAATCAGAATATAGAGCAATAACACAATTTGCGTTTGAATTAGTGTGAACATATCAACTTCTTATTAAATTGAGATTTGATATCACAACACCGACCAAATTGTAGTGTGATAATCAAGGAGTTCTTCATATCGCATCTAATCCAGTATTTCATAAACGAACTAAACACATTAAGGTCGATTGTCATTTTATACGTGAGAAAAAGCAAAATTTGATATCCACAGGAGATGTGAAGACTGGAGAGCAATTAAGAGATATCTTCACGAAAGCATTGGATGAAGCACGTATAGATTATCTCTCTAACAAGTTGAACATGATTAACATAGATGCTCCAATTTGAGGAGAAGTGTTATGATGCTTATATTAGTAAAGTTGTATTATTATAAATATCTTGCCCATATTGTCATTCCCTGTCTTTCTACTTGTACACTCAAATATGTGTGTCTGCTTATATCTTTAGTGAATGGAGTATATATATATCATCTCTTCAGTGAATAAAAATCCTCTTTAGTGAATGAAACATGATTTTGATTCTCCCATATAGTTTTTGCAAATTTTCCTTTCTAATATTAGCATTCCCTGTTTCTTCAAATTTTAGGGAGTAAAAAGTAATTGTGCATGTGTCATATCTCACCTTTAACAAATGGACAAAAAGATTGTTTGATGCTACAGTATTGTGATTTGAAATTACGATAAATCAGAATAAGAATGAAATTTTTCATATTCTAGAAGTAACGAGCTACATCAAAAAGAATATATATATTCTTTGATTCTACAATATAGTGATTTGTGATGAGGATAAAATTGTTAAAAATGTGTAACTTCATAAAATTGTTAGGAATGCAAACAAAGTTACACATTGACTATAAAAGAAAAAGATATTTGAAATATAAGTGAGGACAATTATTTCTATTGGTAAGAGACATTTTAAGTGAAACAAAAAACAAAGTCATGAGAGCTTATGTCTAAAGTAGACAATATCATATCATTATAGAGATATGTAAAAGTTTCATTGTCTTTAACAATTGATATAAGAACCTTGAATTAAAACCTAATTATGTGTCGGAAAAAGACATTATAATCCAAACAGAAATTAGTGAGCCTTATACTTATCACACTCTGATAAATTTCTAGGTCGGACAAACAGGGATGGAACCACAACTGAACCGTTGTGGAGGTTCTTTGTCCTGAACAAAGATCAGAATAATAATGACAAATTTTATATCCTAGAAGTAACGAGCTACAGCTGATTGTTCCTTTTCATACTATTCGGTACGTAATTGCTGTTACTCTTGGATTAGTTAAGGTAACTCTATAAATGGCACATATGCTACAGTCCTCTTTACCCAGCTTTCCCTTCTTAGATTGATTTTCTACTTTATTTTGTCATTTTATAGTTGGTTAATGTTGTTGACATCCTATCCTACTTGCTAAAAACGCCTGTGAAAATCTTCGCTATCCACAACTACAAGTCAAATCGATGAGGAAACAAGAGCCTCGTTTTTTTTTTAGATAAAAGAGAGTGCAAATAAGAGGACTCACGTTATTCTTCGTGTTTCTGTAGTTGGCATTCTATTACCTCCAATATGTGCAGCACATTTTCTTGCTATTCAACTTCTGAAATTTATCAGGAGTTCCTTTTTACTTGGAAAAATGCTTCCAAAATTTTCCTAAATAATTAAGTTCTCCACAACCATGGAGTTTCACCAGCAATGGGAAGGGTTGCTAGGTAATGGAAAGTGGAATGACTTCCTACCATCCTTGATTGTATTTTTTTTATAATGATAATTCGAACTTCTAACCTCTTGATGAAAAATATATGTTTTGAGTCCCTCTTTGTTCTGTTTCAGCCACTAAAAGGAAAGTGAAAAATCCTAATTCCAAATTCTCAATCATTATAGTCTAGTCAGTTGTGAACAAATTGAATAAAATCCAAATGAAAGCCCTGTTTTAGTCCAGATATTGGCTTCGAATGGGGCGAATGTCCGTGACTTACTAAACTTCATCTTTTATCCGTAAGCGCATCAGGTACAAATCCTTTAAGGCCAAAAGTTCCTGCATTAATGATATATGATAGTCAGTTTCATTCTCTTTCATAGCTGATGCTCAATTAACTAAAAATGTAAAAAATTGGAAGCTATCAGAAGGCTTGGAGTCTTATCAATATTCAATACCATGTCTAGAAGAAGTTAAAAGATTTAAGATTTAAGATTAAGAACCTCGTGACTGAGTACGGCATGCCTTCATCTTCATCCCATGAATTGTATTAATCGAACTGGTTTTAGGATTCTCAATTGCGACTTTCACAGCATCCATCTGAACATTCCCTACCCAACATTTGTTTTCAGGTTAACAAAAGCCCTGGAAGAAAGTTCAGTTAAGGTAGCCTACATGGTAATGAGCCAAGTTGACTCAAGCAGGCTTCAGCTCGCAAATAATGGCAGATTTTTGGCTAATTCGAAGCAAAGCAAACAACAGAGGTTATATAAGTCGAAAACAAATTAGAATTTGCAATGATAAGAATTATGCACAATAACATGGGTAACCGAGTCTTTATATACAAATTATTTCCAGTCCAAGCCCGGAATGTCTAATAGTGGTTCAGGTAATAAGAGATAAGTTTGGGATCTGGAACAATAAGGGGCAACTTATCAATGAACTTGAAAAGCCTCTTCAAATTTTCCCTAGAGATGAAGGACAAGTCGACGATTTCACTGCTACTGGTATAGATCCAAAGATCTCCTGAGTTGACTCTTTTGAGACTGTCACGGCAGAAAGGGCATGATTGAGACAGAGCGCGCCTGGAACGAAGATGACAAGTTTCAAAAATCAGCTCCAATGAATTCAGTCACTTTTTGCAAAGAACAAACTAGCACTCAATTAGTATTTGATAGCAAATAAAAACAGCAGAGAGCTTTGGCTTACCAACTTCTGTAACACTTCATGCACATTGAATGGTTGCAACTAGGCAATACAACCTTGCTGTTTAGCTCCATGCAAATACCACATTCTTCCTCTCTTTCCAAGTCGATTTCGGAAATCTTTCCTTTGTCCAACTGATCTTTTCTTTGGAATTTGGCAGCATAAACCTCTCTCTGTTTTCTCTCTTCTATGTCGTTAATTCCTCTTTGAAGTTGCACTAAAGAGGGAAATATCACCCCTGTATTTGCATAACTAAGAAATAGGATTCGCAAGATTCCAAATTTTAATACACCAAATTTTGAAGAAAGGGCAGCTTTTATCTTCTAAGTCACTTACCATAGAACTCTCTGAGACTAGCCTTTCTTTCTTGTATAGACATGGTAGTCTTCCCGTCTTCATATGCCTGGAACAAATTTAGTGCATTCACAGGCTTGACAAGATAAGTGTAAACCCAAGCAGTATAAGCTACTTCATTAGATTTTTATCTATAGTGCATTTGAAGCTATTTCAATCACCACACTCTGACAAGTGGAGGAGGCACACAAGAGCAACATCTATCATGCAGGCTGCAGTACCTTATATATCAGAATTCTCAGCAGACCCAATGCACCAGCAAGATGACAATCAGTCCACTGCATGAAAAAGAGAAAGAACTGCGCAGCTGGGCTGTAGGATAATCTCATTTGAAGGCATGCTCCATCGTATTCCTTGGGATGATCAGAAGCCCTGTTCAAAGATGAAGTGTTTTTTTCAAAGCTTATGAAATAAATAAACCTGAGCTGGGACTATTGTGCACTAAAGATTGCAAAAATCTCCAATTTGAAATCGAAATCTATTGCAGTAAAAGGCTTTTAAGTAGTTGTCATACAATCCTGAGAAATCAAGATATCTTACAACACTACTAGCTGGACAATGCGACAGTTTACAAACCCCTAAGCATACATCATAACCCTCACAAAAGGAAGAAAATGTATATTCAAATTACTAATAACATTCAGAAAATCAAGTACACAACATTTATTAATAAATCTTTAGATAAACAGTTTCATAAATCTTAGAGCAGGAAAATAGTTGAGCGGGAGCAGAACAATTCCAGAAATAAGATCGAAGTGACTAATTTCTACTTTACCAATACACAGAAAATATACAGATCATGAGATGCAAAACCTAAAATTCGCAGCTCTCTCAGACGGCATAATCTATCGAACTATTTTCAGAACAATTTTCCTGAACTTCGAACTCTAAACGCAACGAAATCAACACGAGTGCCATCTAATCTAAGCGTGATGAAAACGTAGAACATGAAATACAAAATATTGAAACGCGATTCTGTTTAGATCATAGAAATCTATCAAACATAGCGGATAACTTCCGGAGAATGAGAAACGCGAACATTGCAATAGCAGTTCTCACAGACTCCAGAGTGATTGTTAAGAAATTGATTGCGAAATATCACATAATAAGAAAGTGGAACAAGAGATTACAATGTATTGGCGAATTGAATATCAGCCTCGAGTGCCTTAAGGGAATCCTTGAAAGATTTCCGCATTTTGACTTAATTTCCTCACTCAAAAACTCCCATCCACCACTTCCAGTATCAGCAGCGACAAATCCTACCTCATCTAATTCAATTCAATCAAAAAAATTCCCTTTCAATTCATAAGAAAAAACCAAAAAGAACACAAAAAAATCGAAACTCAAAACACAACAAACAAATACCTCTGCCATTTGCCAGCGAAAATTCCTTAATCCTTACACCTCGTTCGTCTTCAACAACGCACCTCGAAGAGAAATCCAACCTATGAAATTATGAAATCCCTTTTCTGCGTAGTTCTTCGCAGAAGGGTTTTGGAAGTAAATTTGCAAATTCGAGAAGTGAAACAGCCGTGGAGAAGGGAAGTGGGACTGACTTGGCCTTCGCTTAGCGCACACGTAACAGAACCACCTCAGTTGCTTTAATAGTCACGAAGAAGCAGGTAGATTCCAGATGCTTAAATTTACCAAAATGCCCTCGTCTTGCCTCCAAATTCCTAGACACTTTTATGCTATTCTCAACCGCTACCGTCACAGTTGAGTCAACTTCGAAATTTCATTGGATTTCGTTATATCCGCTCGCAATGATTCGGATGACCTGTCACCTGTTTAGGGCAGCAGTGGCGGAGTTGCGTCACTGGCATGTGATGATAAAATAATAAAATTGCTCTTTAAATTGATGGCCTTCGTCATTTCTTCACACGTGTACGGTCTGATGCATTTGTTGACAAACGGCGATGAAACGCGGCAAGCATGCATGACCGATTCTCATCCGTAAATGGAGCGGGCCCCACATTTCAATGCCTTTTTTAATTTGTTTTAATTTATTATATTTTTGGGCGAAGATTCCAGCGTGACGTGGAGATAAAACAGCGGTCCCCATCTAACAAAATACAAATTTAATGGACACTCAAAATACTTCAATTCAGTTCATTTGCTTTAATTTATATTTCATTTTCATTTTCATTTTTTTTAAGTAGATCTTTTAATTTAAACTATATGTCTTATGAGTTTTGTTTAGTTCAACAACATTTAAAGTAGGAGATTCGAACCTATAACTTCTTAATCATAAAATCATATTTTATGTCAATTGAACTATACTCTTGTTGACATATATATCTTATGAGTTATGAGTTAATTTAGGTTGACATATTTTTATGTTATTGTATTATAATGAGAGTATTAAGTGTTAATTATATCTCTTTTTTTATTAATTTTTTATGTAAATGATATTCATTATAAGAGGAAAAAACCCCTTAATCGCTTCGTGAGATAAAAAGTATGGTGTATTTGATCTATTCTTTTTAAGTTCTAATAATTACCTAAAGTGAATGGGTTGGGGGTTATCACATAAAGTAAACAAAAATTGTAGTAAGGCTTCTAAATCTTAATTTACAAAAGTAGTTTTATAAATAGAATGAGAATAGCATCTCAATGGTCAATGGTCAATGGTCCATTTCTCATCCTACCGTTGTTGAACTAATAAAAAAAAAATGAGAATAGCATAAAAGTTTTCATACTTGTTCATTAAAAGATAAATATTAAATTATCCATAATGTTTACATAAAAGTATCGTAAAGTACGAAACATTAAGGAATGAACCATTAAAATTTAACAACTTTGTTTTAATATTACATTGCAAATGAGGGAGTAGATATTTGAACATATAATCAACAGAGAAATACAAATGTCTTACAATTTGACCTATTCTCAAATTAGTAACTAAAATTTAGAGAATTTGTAATGGGTAGCTAAAATATTTGTTATATTTGTAAATATAACAACTTGTAGTCTTTGCAAATATGGTTTTGCAAAAAAAAAAAATGAGAATAGCATAAAAGTCTTCATACTTATTCAGTTTTTTTGTTATTCCAATTTTATCCTTCTAGATTTTCAAATATATCAATAATATATCAGGTATGTATATCAGTGATATATCATTAGTATATAAGCATTCATATAAGTTATATCATCTCTCATAATCATGTATATCAATGTTATTGACTCCTTCAATAATATAACAAATCAACTATATCAATGCTATATCAACATTCATATCCGATATAGAAGGCAAACATTTAGGTAATAAAAGACAAACATTTCATCTAAAATCTATAAATAACATAACACAATTCAATAAGAGAAACGAAACACAATAAAGAGAAGTAATATATTAGATATATCATTAATATATCATTGGTATATCAAATTAGGTATATCAATAGTATATTAGTAATATCACTCATGTATTCATTTGATGGGTGTGTTATTTTAATAGTATTTTAAGTATATTGACAATATATCAAACATCAATCAATGTACATTTGAGGTAAACATGAGCTTATAATTTTAGTAGGATTTTGAGTATATCACTCGTATATCATACATCAATCAACAAATATGGGTGTATCATTTTATTAATATTTCAAGTATATATCAGCAGTATATCAAACATCAAACAGGATTTTTTGAACTTTTCTCATGAATTGAACTAATGTTGTGCTATATTTATAAATCGTTTTAAAATGTGTTATATCTGCTATTACTTTAGTTCTAGTGGTTATAAGTGCAGCTATCACTAAATTTTATTAGTTTGAACCTATATATATATATATTCAAAATGATAATAATTACAAAAGGGATATTTTTACAAAATATTTGAATTCTCAAGTAAGATAAGACAATTCAAATTACCATTTTCTAAAAAAGTACAAAAGTAAGGACAACCATCCAATCCAAGGGGG
This sequence comes from Trichosanthes truncata, assembly GCA_033996785.1. NCBI lineage: Eukaryota > Viridiplantae > Streptophyta > Magnoliopsida > Cucurbitales > Cucurbitaceae > Trichosanthes > Trichosanthes truncata. Next base: position 58,263,456 of record JAWPNB010000003.1, read on the forward strand.
TCTTTTCCTCGAAATTCAGAGTGAAGAAAAATAGGCTTTTTTTTTTCTGTTTTTTTTTTTGTAAATTTTGAATGACTACAGCCTTTGGAAAAGGCAAGGGCCCTTCATTTCTCTCTTTTATGTTGAAATTTTCTGCTTTGGAGAGAGTGAAAATGACTTTCCTAGGCTCCTTTTTCTTAGATAAGGCCTGGGATCCCCTTTCTCTAACCAACCGAAGAAAGGTTGGAAAAATGTTTTCAAAATAATTCAAAAGAATAATAATTACATTAAATAATAGGTAAATTAGTCCATTTTCTAATATGATAATTTCAAAATAATTTATAGCCTAAAGAACAACGCAACTTTCACTTATCTTCACAATGGAACGATGCTGTTTACTTTGGGCATAAACCATTATGACTTTACTATTGGTTCCACCTAAAAGACCTCATACCAATGACCAATGGATTTCTCTGACATACAACTAGGTTTAGACCATAGCTCTGATACCAAGTGTTAAGGATGACATAATCTCCACTTATCTTCACAATGGTATGTATTGTCCACTTTAAACATAAGCCCTCAGAGTTCTGTTTTTGGTTCCACTCGAAAAGTCTCATACTAATGGAGATAATTGTTCTCACTTATGTACCAATGATCGCTCCTTTCACTGGCCAATGTAGAACTTTATTTGCTCTCCTAACAAACAACAACCCAAAAAGAGCTTCCAAGGGATATCCATCACTATCCAATTAAAGCATGAATTGTGTAGAAAAGATATCAAATTTATAATTATCCTTTTTACATGAGTTTTTGCTCTAAATTTAGAATCCTCAAAGAAAAAAAAAATGATTGAGTGAAATTGAGTCTTTACATTTTAAAATACATATTTTGGCACATGAGCTTACAAAATACCTATTTTAATCTACAAATTCTAAATAAAAACATTTTAATTTCCATCTTGGATAAAATGTATATTGACGTGAATTTGTGTACGAATCACATGGTAGTGAGTAAATATTAGGTGACGACATAATAACAAACCAAAATAGATATTCTTTATTGTTAGAAAGGATTATTAGAATATACATTTAGAAAATTCAACCAAAATGATGATGATTATTATTATTGAAGTTTAAGAATTAAAGTAGACATTTTAATAAGTAAATGACTAAACGTGAGAGTTGAAGAGCTAAAATGAGAAATAAACTAAAAAAGTATAATCCTCTCTAATCTTGTGTTGGGTGTGCTTGAAGAAAACTAAAGGAAAATTTTACTTGTGGGTGAACCCAAGCCAATAAGTAGCCAATTACAACAGTAATATTTTATCATAACATAATAGAAAGTAGAGGAAGATTTTGAATTTGGTCCTAAAGTTACAAGAATATTTTCAAACATTTCAGAAAGATCTAAAATAATAATAACTTCAAAAAAGAAAAGTTAAAAAAGATAATCTAAAACAAATGCTTCAAACCAAGATAAATGGCCAGAAAACATTCTTAAAATCTCCTACAGTTTCAGAGATTCTGCCCAACAAAATGGTAGACCTCCCTTGTCCGTGAAGATACAATGAATGAAAATTAAAATTATTGAGAATCCGGCCCTCAATAACCTCCATTTAATCAATTGCTTTAAACGAATTAAAAAAAATAGGCTTAAAATATCATTTTGGTCTTTGTACTTTGGGTTTCACTTCATTTTAGTGCATGTATTTTTAAATGTTTAAATTTAGTTTATGTACTTTCAATAAAGCTTAAAATCGATCCCTACTATTAGTTTATTGTTAATTTTTCTAAAAAAAATTAGTCTAATTAACTTTAAACTAACGGTAGAGACTAATTTTAAGATTTATTGAAAGTATAAGAACTAATTTTAGACATTTAAAAGTATAATGACTAAAATAGAATGAAGTTCAAAGTACATTAACCAAAATAATATTTTAACCAAAAAGTAAAATGCTCATTTAATGAGATCTAATCTAGCAAAATCTACGGCAGTTTTGAAAAGAAAAAGGAAACAAAGACTTCAATTTCACGATCACAATAATTATTGTTCTTCAAGTTTAAAAAGCAATCATTATGCATAGCTGTGAACTATAGATAAGCCAAACACTTGGGCTTACAAAATTTAATACTAAATAACAAGAGTCAGCTAGAAGGAAGAGGTTTGAAGGAGCATTTGGGTTAACTATTCTAAAAGAAATCCGAATGAGTTAAGATTCAACAACTCATTCGTACTTTTATGATACTATAGTTCAAATCATTGAAGAAATTTGGATATATATAAAAAGAATGTTAAATTATAAGTCTAGTTCTTAAACTTTTAGGTTTATATCTATTTGATCCATAAACTTTAAAAGTTGTCTAATAAGTCTTTGAACTTTCAGATCTATCTATTTGGTCCCTAACTTTAAAAAGTGGTTAATAGGTCCTTGAACTTTCAATTTTGTATCTAATAGTTCCTTGAATTTTCAATTGTGTCCTAGACCTATTTGACATTTTTTAAAATTCACATACCTATTATACACAAAATTGAAAGTTTAAAGTTCTATTAGACATAGAATTGAAAGTTCATGGGGTAGTTAGACATTTTTTTTTAAAGTTCAAAGACTAAATAGTTATAAATTTAAAAGTTTAGAGACTAAATTTATAATTTAATGATAATGACAAACCAACCTCCTAAAACGACAGTTCGAAATAAATAGATAAAGATCTGACCATTCGTCAAAGATTGAAATAAAGATTTTAATGAAAAACAAAGAATTGTTTTATCGAAGTCTTTGGTCTTACTTTTCCAAAGCCTTGCCTTGTGGGAAGAGAAATAGTACTTTCGCCATCCACTCTCTGCCAATCATTTATAGATTATAAAATTAAACACAAAAAACCCAAAGTTCTTGATGACATTAAACTACCAAGAAAAAAAAAACGATGAGGATATCTCTTTGATGGTTTCCATAAATTTCCATAATATTTTTAATATCAATTAAAGTCAAAAACTTGATGTGCGCTTTGCTTTGTAAAGGCCAAGTGTGAAGAGTATAAGAATGTCTTCTTCAGGAATACAATCACTCAATTTTATTTAGTAAAAATAAATGGATGATGAAATTTAAGATTAAATTAAAATAATTGAAATTAAAATAAATTCATGCATATGATACAATATCTCTATTTAAATTAGAGCACAATTAATTTACATGGAGTCGGTGGTAGAATTCAAGTCCACCAAGTGAGCTTACAATTTATGAATAGATAAATATGCTTTATTTCTTTTCTGCATAACTCTTTTAGCAATTACAAAACCCAAAAATCATACCCAGTTCTGGCTGTCCAGCGAACCGCTACAAAAACTAGACGGGTAGAGATGGCGAAGAACCAATATGGTAATAACAAATATTCGGTAAAATTTACTCACTGAACTTCTGGTTATGCTTTTCACGGTTTTCCTCGATGATTCTCCGATACTCATTTTCACTGGTCTCAATAAGACGCTTGACAAAGTCATATGTAGTAAGCTTGATGCTGCAGTAAATGAAAGGAGGGGAGGTCAAACAAGTAAAACTGATGAAAGAATATGAAAATTTATCTGTAATTGCATTACTTTAATCAGAGTATTACAGCAGTAATTATACACATCAGTAACTAACTCAGCTAACCAACTTGCTGACTAATCTTAACTGATCTTTAATTGACTACAGCAACCACTCATATAATAACAGAATAATTCAAGTCATCTAAATACCAAGAACAAGAGTAAAAACAATGCCATTGAAGGAAGAGCCTTCAGAATAATAATGTTAGTTAAATTCAATGCTTATTGTATTGCCTTTACTTTCCATATTATATTTGGATTTTTGTGAGTTTTTGGTGTTCAATTCATCGTTGGATTGCAATCGAAGGGAACCTAGTTATATTTGAAGTAATTAGTTTATTGAGATCACAATTTTAATTTAATACCTGTAAGTTATAATGTTTTATTAGGTTTAAGGTTTGGGAGCCTAACCAAGTACACTTTTAGTCAATAATCATAGGCCCCGAACCAAGCCAATAAGCAAGGAAAGTTTGGCAACCCCAAATCCTTTGAATAGGATCTGATACACAAGAATACCATGAAAATAGAATGATTATATTATGGAGATTTATCGCAAACCACTGTTAAACAAAGACAACACATTTTTGTACATTCAAGAAAAGGTCCAAGTCAGTTCTACATTTTTTAAATAATTGAAATAAGGGTAAGTTTTTCAAATCTAATCCAACGCACACATCAGCAACAAAGAACACATAGATTTAATAATGTAAAATAAAAATTAAAAAAACAAAACAAAAAAGTTAAGTGCATATGAAATAAACCTGCTGCTTGGTAAATTCTTCAAGAAGTTGGGCAGTAAACCCCTGTAGAATCCAATAAATCCATCACCGGCCCATATACCTGCATGTCAAACATCAACTAAAAATGAGGCAACGATTCCTAAACTACACCTCTGCTTTCTCCTCACTTTGCTTGATTTTCGATTGCTGGGATTAAACTACAATTACATAAAGGAATAAAAACGTTAAATTCCTCGATTAGATTTAATCCCCATATAATATTTAGCATATTGCAAATACAATATTTACAAAATAAATCTGGATTCAATCTATACTCCCACTCCAATATAATATTTAGCATATTGCAAACACATAAAGTGGTTTCATAGTCAATATATAAGAACATCTGTTTTATGGAAAGCATGACGTACTTCAGAATTAAGGACATGAAAGAGTTAAGAGAGATGACAGAGGCCTGCCACTTTTACATGGGCAATGAACACAGAATAAACTTTGGACATTTGCCAAGCACATAAAATTTGTATTTCAGAGCGTTTTAGTCCCCAAACCTCCTCATATTTCACACATAATAACCATTGCAATGCTTCATAGCTTATAAATTTACTTCAAACTTAACAACTAGTGCCAAATTACCTGCAAAAGCATCGAAAACTGTCTTGTAAGGTGTACCCTTCATTTGCATCTGTCTTCTCACGGTGTCCAAAGGATAGCACATGAGTGTGGCTAGGGAAGCCGAGAGCAAGGCTGTGAATAAAGATGTTTCAGTTCTCCTTTGAGCTTTCTCTGGCAAAGATTTTTTTACCCTGTTGTACACAAAACATTTCATTAAAGAACAAGATCTTTATTTTCATTGAATATAATACATGAAAGAACCAGAGCCTACAAGTCAAAAATGCAAAAGTTCACAGCAATGTAAGGAGCTATGCCAAAAAGGGATGGTCCAAGACCACTGAAGTAGGATGTAATTCCTTCCTCTCGTAGCATACTTAAGGCAATCTAGAAACCAAAAATTATTCATTATTTGAATATGAAGAATCTTTCACCTATATACAATAGATTATCTTTCATAAATAAAGAAGGGTAGGCCAGAAATACCTCAGATGCAGTTCGAAACCCTGGGTCAACTGCCATGCGTAACCTCAAAACATCTAATGGATATGTTATCTATAACGATAAAAGTGGTTAATAATGCACACAAGAAAGGTCTGCCAGGAAACAAGAAATGAAAACTCATGAACTGAAAAAAAAAATAAAACTGTACAATAAAGACATCAATTGAAGAGGAGGAGGGTGGAATTTGCATATTTTCCTAGGCCAAGGGCATGACACAGAGACAAATTGCAGCCTTGAAAATTAAAGCTTAGAAAAGGAACAATTAACAAATCAAATATGACATGCTTACAAAGGTGGATGTCATGCCAGCAAAAGCACCAGCAGCCAGTCTTCCAATCACAGAAAGCTCACCATCTTCTCTCCTGAAAAAGTTCTACAGATTCAGGTATATATGACTGAGTTTCACTACAATGGAGTCTTATTTAAGATTCATCTTGAAATACAGACTTTACCTTAAAATTTTCATAGGCAAAGAGTTGGATAGCACTATATGGTATGATGCGTATAACCTGGAACATTGAAGTGAAACCATAATCACGAATTACATTCCAGAAGGCTATAGTAACAAATCAGCAATGCATCAGGAAAGCAAGATTATGTTTGACTCATTAAAAATGTCAAAAGCAATTGTTCTAGAGCTGATAAAACTCATTAACAACGCTAAAAGAATAATATTAATAATAAATAATTAGGAATGTAACCAAAAGCAACAACCTGAGGAAGGTTGCCTTTCCAAAGCCCTCTAACTCCTTCCACGTCTATTATGGTTGTCATTGCCTGCAATTAGTCCAAGGAAAAACCATCATTGAACACAAATAACAGAGTCATCTTGAGTTGACACGAGACAACAATAAGATAGACCTGAGAAAACAATTAGAGTTAATAGAGTTTGCTAGCATATTAATTAATTAGCATTCTCGTCAAAATGCTCATCCTCTTAGATGGCTTTTCCTTAAATCTCATGAAATTCCTCTTCCTTATCTCATCTTGAAATTCAAAACCAAATTTATCTTTTTAGTTTCTACCATCCTTTTCCTCGCTATCTCGTTTATACATTTCTTTCCATCTACATTTACCACACCTTGGAACTAAAACCATGCACAAATTTTAAGATCTCTATGCAAGAATAGCCATCTTCAAGGATAGAATTAAAAAATGTTGAAGATTTTTAAATCATACCAAAACAATTTGCTAATATCTTGGCGTACTGATGTAGCACCAGGAATCCTCGTCCATGCTAAACAAATAAATGTTGAAGTACCGATTAAGGTGCTTCTTACCATACCTCGATAAAACCAATAGACTTCTTAGCTCCTTCTTGCGCAATTCTTGCTCCACGAGTCTGCAAACGGGTGAATTTCAGAGTACGAAACAAGTTAGATGAATTAGCAAGACCTCTCTTAATGTAGTGTATGCTTAAGAAACGTAAGGAGGTCCAAATTTCTATGCATTGCTATTTGCTCCTAAAACGAACTTATAGATGCACACCAAATCACCGAAAACTAAAATAACTGTATCCACACAATCTAGGTTATCTAGGAGATTTCTGCATTTAAATTCTACTAATCAAATGCCTACTTGCCTTAAGAATCAAATACAATTGACGAAAAAACGAAGTTGCTGGAGGCAAGTAGCAAGGCTAAAACCTGCATAAGAAGCTTGATTCGCTCTAGCGGAGCTGTCGCAGTCTTAGCGGCCGCTCCCGATACGGCGCCAGCGGCGAAGAGCGTTGCTTCTCTGTGCACCAAAGCCAGAATTGATAATGGGTGATTGAGCAGCTGAGCCGGCGTCGGCGCGAACTCCTTCCGATTTCTCTTTTCAACAACAGTAATGCAGGCAAATTTACAACGACTGCCATCGCCATCGCCACCACTACCACCACTGGTGCCAAATCGCTTGTTGCTATTCCACAGTGGCTCACAGTCGGTACTGTTGAAGATCCGGCGATCAGAGGCTTCAAGCTTTCCGATATTCCGCCACACGATCACAGGTTTCTTTTCTTCCCGCATGGTCCTGAACGGAACTGAATCTGAATGGTTTACGAAGGCAGGGAGATTGGTAGAAAAGCCAGAGACTAACCGGAGACTCGATAGTTGAAAACCAATTGGAGCGAAGCGAAATGCCTTGAACAGAGCCTAAAAACTCTGACCCCAAATCGACAGCTGACAGGTGGGTCCAATTGGTAGCCAGATATTTTGGCTGACGGCGTTTGGGAGCTTGTTGGGCTTGGGCCTAATATTTGCCAGGTCCAGTTTTGGTTCTCTGATTTCGTAAATGGGCCTAGCTCGGAATCCTTTGGGATAATTACCGAATTCAAGTGTTTTTTTTTCTTCTCTTGGCTTCAAAAAGATGAAATGAGGACAAGTGAAACTCGTGTAAAAAGTTCGGACAAAGTAAATTTTGTTAAAACAAAGCTTCCTAGCCAAGTAGAGAAGGCTATCATATCATAAAGGTAGTACATTTTTATGTTCGAATTGAGCTGTTAATGGATTAAAAAAAAAGTCTTTTTTTTTTTTTTTTTTTTAAATATTGAAGGTTCTGTTTACTTCAATGGAATGAGAATCGAGGAATGTAAATGAAAATTTTCATTTTCATTGATGGTGTTTACTAAAATGCATGAATGAAATCAATTAGTAAGACCCATCACCAATTTGGGAATCTCTACCCCTTTTAATTTCATTCCTTTCCTAAACTCTCATCAATCCACACAACATTTTTGTTAGTCGCTTTACAACTTTTACCATTTTTCTCTCATCTATTAATGAAACCTTAACATTTTTATTAATTATTTTACAACTTTTGCTATCTCTCTTATTGACATTACTTATTATTTTTCTTGTAATAAAAATCATATTAATTTATTATTTTGTTACATGTAGTTTTATTTTTAATAGAATTAATTTTTTTTATTTAATTTTAATAAGTAATTATTTATTATTTAATTTGTTAAAATAATTTTTTTTATTAGTAGCATATACAAATAAACTTGATTTATATATTTTCTAATACAAATTTATTTTAAATTTTTTTGTTGTTGATGTAGTTGTATTGTAATTTGTTATTATTTATTGATATCAAATAAATTATTCAAATAGAATTCATTATTATTAAATATCATTATATTAATATATGTTAGTTGATGTAATTTTATTTTAATTAGTTGTTATTTGTTCATATTAAATGTATCATTAGAATATAAAATATTACTATACAATAAAATAGTAATAAAAAATTAAAATTTATTATTGATTGTTATTATGTTATTTAAAATTTATATTAGCATATTATTTAGTAATGCATTTTAATTAGTTAAAAATATGACAAGGGTATTATACTAATTGTATTATGTTTGATTTCGATTTCGATTCCTAACAGTTTGGAGTAAACAACATGAATGAGTTACTAATTCCAATTTCAAATAAATAGTAAACAACATCAAAGAAATAACATTTCGATATTGATTGGATTTTATTTCGATTCCTAATAAATAAACTAGACCAAATATCGAACTCAAAATATTGCACGATCATATAATTTTTCATAAAAGTTGGACTAACACATCTCTAGAGTGTGCTATTGAGAACCTAGAGTAGAGTTGAATAACTCTTCGAAATTTAGTATTATACAATTATAAAAAAATAGATACTAAATACATCAATATTCTATTCAATTAAGAATATATATTAACTTATTGAGAACAAAATGTTCTAAAAAACAAAAGAACACAACTTTTGAACAACTTGTTAAATTTTGGCTACCGTTGATTTAGTTGGACTCTCGACAACCCGGAATTATTGATAGTGACCTCATCTACAAAATAACATAAAGAATTTTTAAAAAAAAAAAAAAAACTTTAATTGAAAATTTAAAAAATGTCCAAACATCGTAGAGTAGTTTGAAGACGAACCATTGATTAGGAAGAAACATGTTGCAATGACAATATAGAAGAGGAGGAGAATCAATCCCTTCATGTACTGAGAAGTACCATCCTATTCAATAAAAAGTACAAAATTAGCCAATTAAAAACAAAATATTCCGCAGTCCTTTCTTTTCAAAAAAAATAAAAAAAAGTTATATTACAAATTTAATTCGTATGATTTGGATAAAATTAGAATTTAGTCCTTGTGGTTTTAAAAGTTAGAATTTCGTTCTTATAATTTGATAAAACTTCATAAATAGTCTCTATGGTTTGAGAAAATTTTCATAAATAGTCTCTACGGTATGGTCTATTTTTTAGGGTTTTATCAAACCATAAAGACTAATTCTAACATTTAAAAACATAGAGACTAAATTTTAACTTGCTTAAAATCCTAGGACCAAATTTGTAATTTAACTAAAAAAACGAAATATTCCATTTTGTCAAATTTAAAGAAATATATTCACATGATTTTTAACAAATACCAAACAAAATCAAAACAAGTAACAAGAAAAGAAAACTAGACTTTTAACTTCCAAAAGGCTGTACCTGTAAAATGGATGACGAAGCCATTATTGAAAGAGCAAGGGAGACAGTTTCAAGGATATTAAAATCAAGATCCATATTCATTCCCATAATCCAAGCAACAATTACACAAAAAGGAACCTGAAATTTAAGGATAAATACGTTGAAGTCCCTTTGGGAACATCAGATAAAATTGGAACGATGCAGAGAATAAATACGTTGAAACACAATAAGTTAAAATACCATTGAAAATTAGGGTAAGATGACTATTTATGAAAGTTTTATCAAACCATAGGGACGAATTCTAACTTTTAAAATTATAGTGACTAAATTCTAACTTTCTTCGAACCATAGGAACCAAATTTACAATTTAACCAATTTAAAAAAAAAAAAACTAACATATGAAACATAATAAGTTAAAATACCATTTTGGTGTCTGATCTTTTAAGTCTTATTTCATTCCAGTCTCTACTTTTAAATGTCTAAATCTAATCTTCATACTTTTGGTAAAACTTAAAATTACCAAACTTAAAACATAATAAGCTAGTATGAAGTTAATTGTTATCAAACTTGGTAAAATAATTATAATAATTTTCATTCAAGAAAGAGACACAATATATTTCAAAATTTACTGACGGAAGGTTAATAGAGCCTTCTTTTTTTTTTTTTTTTTTGGAAATGTTAACCGTAAACTAACAATCGACTAATTTTAAGATTTATTAAAAGTACAAGACTAAATTTAGATATTTAAAAATCCCAAAAACTAAAATAGAACAAGTTTCAAAGTACATGGACTAAAATGATATAATAATACTAATAATGTTGCCAAATGAACTAATTTCTTACCACAAACATTGCTATTTGAGTTGCAGATCCTAAAGCAACACCTAAAGTTATATCCTGCATTTTACCATCTGTGAGAAAAAAAAATTCTAAAAAAGAAAAAAGAAAAAAATAAGGATGATGGAAATTATATTAAGGGCTTACCAACTTGTTCTTATAAGCAAATATGACAGCTCCTGCATGCTCAGCTGCATTTCCAACCAGTGGTAGCAAGATTATGCTAAGGAACGCAACTGATAAACCCCAAGTTTCTGATGCATCCTAATTTCATTTAATAAAGAGATTTCAAGTGCTTAATTACAATTTATTCAAAAAAATTAATTGTTAAATGCATAATTTAGTCCATGGTTAAATTATAAATTTTGTCTCTATAGTTTGAGCATGATATCAATTTGATTTTAAAAGCTTCAATTTAGTCTTTATGGTTTTAAAGTTTGTTTCAATTTGGTATCTATAATTTTAAAACTTTCATTTTAGTCGTCTTCTTTTTTTTGGTGTTTTTTAAAAATTGAATTTTTACTTCTAAACTTGTCATGTTGTATCAATTCTCACCCTTTTTTAATTTCATCAAACATATTGAACCCTAAACTTAGACAAGTGTTGCAATTTTTACCCACTATTTAATTTTCATTAAATTCACTTGCTAATTTTAACAAAAAGTAATGTAAAAATATCTATAATATCACTAATTTCAATAAAATTGAGTTTTGCACAAAATTAAGTTTGATCAATGCATGAATTACTCATTGAATAACTTTGCCGAAACATAAAATTTCAACAAAAATTAAGCTCCAAGGTCGATTTTTTGGAACTGTGTCATACATATGCTTTATAATTCATTGAACACATACGAGAATACATTTTTTAACAATCTTTTGAACAAAAACGTATTAAAGAGTAAAATTGCAACAATTCTTAAAGTTTAAGGTTAAAATGTCAACACTTATATCTAAGTTTGAGATGCAATTCGATGAAATTAAAAGTTTAAGGTTAAAGGTGCAACACTTATCTAAATTTGAGATGAAATTGAATGTTTATGGTAAAAATTGATATAACTTGACAAGTTTAGGAGAATAAATTAATTTTTTTTCTGAGTTCAATTGTAAGGGGTGGGAGATTGAACTATTGACCTTTAATTTGGATAGTAATAAGTGTTTGAATTTTTTGTTTTTTTTGTTATCATAGGAGTATGGTTACTCCTTTCATTATTCACTACATACCATGTCAGCATCATTTTAAAAATGATGCGAGGTCCACTAGCATTAAAAATTTATTTATAAAGGTAAAATCATAGTGTGAACAAATGGAGTAGGTACTCTCGTAATACTATAAATTTTCTTATAAGTATCTTATCCAATGAGTTATGTTGGGATTGACATTTTAACTTGGCCCCTATAGTTGAGTCAATCTTACAAATCTCTATCATTACTATATATTAACATTTTTTTTCCATGTGACAATGAGCTAATATAATTTTCAATTTAGCGCTATGTAAGAAATGAAAAGAAAGAGGTGAGCTTTTCAAATGTATAAAAGACATTATGGGGATACTTATTTGTGAGGTTTAACAAAAAAAAAAACTACGAAGACTAAATTGAAAACTTTTAAAATTATTAGGGCCAAGTTGCAGCAAAGTCCAAACTATTGTGATTAAATTGAAAGTTTTAAAACTATAGGGATAAAATTAAAATGATGCCCAAACTATAAAGACAAAATTTATTATTTAACCCTACTATTATTCATTGTTCCTCAACCATTCCGTTTTTAGTTTTCTGTTTTTCAAAATTATGTTTAGTTTATCTCAATTTCTATAGTATGTTTTTCACAATTCTTGCAAACACATTTGAATTTCTAGCCAAATTTCAAAAACGAAAACAAGTTTTTAAGGTCCCGTTTGATAACCATTTGGTTTTTAGTTTTTGGTTTTTGAAAATTAAGCCTATAAATACTACTCCCATATATGGTTTTACTTATTTTGTCATCTACTTTTTACCTATGTTTTCAAAAACCAAGCCATGTTTTGAAAACTAAAAAAAGTAGTTTTCAAAAAGTTGCTTTTGTTTTTAGAATTTGGCTAATAATTCAAATGCTTCCTTAAGGGAGATAAAAACTATTGTAGAGAAATTTGGAGAAAACAAGCTTAATTTTCAAAAACCAAAAACCAAATGGTTATCAAACGGGGCCTAAAATTACTTTTTTTAGTTTTCAAAACTTGGCTCGGATATTGTAACACATTTAGAAAGTAGATAGCAAAACAAAGAAACGCATAGATACTAGTAGTATTTATACGCTTACTTTTCAAAAACAAAAAGCAAAAAAAATCAAATGATTATCAAACAGGACATTAAAAAATAATTTTCAAAAATTTAATTTTGTTTTTAAAATTTAACTAGGAATTTAAATATTTTCTTAAAAAAAATGAAAACTATAGTAAATACATAGTAAAGAAACAAATATAATTTTTAAAAACTAAAAATCAAATAACTATCAAACGAGCCTTAATTACCTCAATTGTGGCCACGACGTACTCAGACAACAAAGCAATGAGAACGGTAACACCCACCAACCACGCAATTGCGCTCCATATTCCAATCACTGGAGCTTCTTCCACAACGTCGTCGTTTGGGTCCAGTTCCTGATCAAGATCGCCATTAAAAAAAAAAAATTGTCGATGACTTTAATTTTGGTTGGTTAATTTAATTATACCTTGTCTGGTTCAAATAATTGGCGATGAGTCCATAGCTGAAAGATCAAGTAAGCGACATAAGCCATCAGCATTACTATACTACCGGCTCTAGACAATCGTAGCGCTCCAACTCTGGCCACGTTAGCCGACCCTCCGGCGTAAGGGAACAACATTGGAAGCGAATGGCATAAAAGCGCCAACAATAGCATGTGCGAGTTCGCCTCAGCTTGTCTCTATTAAAAAAACATAAAAAGTGACCAAATACACTCGAAAAGCTACAAAATTTTGTTGACTTAAGTATAGCTCAACAGATTAACACTATTCTAGATCAAGAGGTTAGAGATTCGAATCTCTCCATCCTATATATAGTAGAACTAAAAAAAACACAAAAATTTTAAAGGATAGTTACATTTCTAACACAATTTATATAAAATATTAAAATGTTGTTTAAAAAAACGAATTGTTGATATAGTGAAATAACAATCAATATATAGGTTAATCAGTGATTCATCACAATAACAATTAATCAATATATATGTAAATTGGCGATATAGTTAATTGATCAATATCAAAATCAATTAATGTCCATCGCTATTATTTAAGTCACCCATTGATTTATCATTCTTAGAAATGGTTATATTTGCGATTAGTTGTCAAATGGGTGACATAGTTGCCATTATGTTTAGAAAATAACATAATTGCAAGTATCTTTTAATATAATATTACCCACTAAAATTTTTACATACTTTTCTTGATCATATTTGAAGACAAATTAAGGGGCAACTCCTTTCTTAGCTTTGCCTCACGTAAGTGAAAACTTTAAAATAAATGTTAAAATACTATTTTGGTCAATGTACTCTAAGTTTCATTTCATTTTAGTCTTTATAATTTTAGATATTTAATTTTAATCATTGTACTTTCAATAAAGATTAAAATTAGTCTCTACCATTAGTTTGAAAGTTAACTTTTATCAAAATTAGTTAAATAATAATAATAATTTTCATGCAAGAAAAGACACAATGTGAACATATTTTCAAAATGTATGGAAGGAATATTAATAGAGACTATTTTTTTTTATAGAAAATTTAACAATAAACTAACAATAGGAATTAAATTTAAGCTTTATTGAAAGTACAAATACTAAAATTGGACATTTGAAAGTACATGGTTAAAATGTAATGAAATCCAAAATATAGAGACCAAAATAGTATGTTAACCTAAAATAGATTTAAATGAAAAAAAAAAAGAGTAGATATTGATTAATATAATATAATTTAGAACTTACTCGGTCATAGGTTTGTTGTTTTTTAAGATTGACGATGCTGCCACCAATGAAGAGGGAAGTTCCAAGAACAAGAAGAAGGTTTGAAAGAACAGATCCCAAAAGAGAATACTTCACCAATTCAATCTTACCCTTGCTAAGTGCAAATATTGCTATAATTAGCTCCGTCGCATTGCCACATGTCGCATTTAATAACCCACCAACTAATAACAACGATACCAACTAAGTATAAAAATATATAAACATAAATTTGATTACAGACTTGTTAACGTAAAGAAGTCTATATTTAACTATCTCTCTTAAGATAAAATTTAATTATCTTCTAAAATTATTTGCCAACGTAAACATAGCTCAGTAATTAAAGTATGGTTAAAAATTATTTTCAATCTCTGAACTTTTATGGAAGTAACAATTTAATCCTTATACTTTGGTTTGTAATGATTTAGTCTCTGTATTTTCAATTTTTTAATAATTTTATTCTATACTTTAAAATTTGTAACGATTTAGTCTTTATAGTAAAAATTATTGTTAAGATTTAATGAGATTTCTTACCTAGGTAGATCAATTAACTAATTAGGGATTCAATATATTTATAAGCTACTAAGTTTAAATCGTTAAATAATAAAAATTGACATTTAATTTTGATGAAAAATTTTATGGTAGGAATTGAATTGTTACAAATTTTTATGGTAAGCCTCGTTTGATAACCATTTGGTTTTTGGTTTTTGAAAATTAAGCCTATAAATACTACTCACACCTATGGTTTTACTTGTTTTGTTATCTACTTTTTACCTATGTTTTCAAAAATCAAGCCATGTTTTGAAAACTAAAAAAAATAGTTTTCAAAAACTTATTTTTGTTTTTAGAATTTGGCTAATAATTTAAATAATTATTTAAGGGAGATGAAAATCATAGTAGAAAAATTGAAAGAAAACAAGCTTAATTTTCAAAAATCAAAAACTAAATGGTTATCAAACTGAGCCAATTATTACAAAATAAAGTTTAGGGAATAAATTGTTACTTTTATGAAAATTTAAGGATTAAAAGTATTTTTTAACATTAAAGTAACTACTATTTTACTTTAAGGTTAGGGATTCAAATTTCATCACACGTTTATTGTATTAGAAAAAGCTGTGATTTTTTTTTTTTTTATACATTTGTATTATATATTTTTGCAAGGTATTTCAAGTTGAGCAAGAATGATTGAATGTCATTAATATTTTTTAAAGCAATTTAATCAAAATTAGCCTATCCTTTTATATAATTGACAACAACTAGCCTACCTAATTTATAAGAGGAGTGTCAGAATCCGTTACAATTATTATTGATCTATGATGCAATTTTTCAATCATGATTGATCGAAATGACAAAAAAAAGTAATCCTAATTGATTATCAAGTGAAATAATTTGGTGAATTCTTTTTTAAAATTTAAATTATACTTTTATAGGGTGTTTCCAACAACCTTTCAACGTCAACGTTTTTTTTTTTATTAATGAAAAAGAAATTTAATCAGAAGCAACCTCATCCTTTAATATAATTGACAAAGACTGAGTGGACAAAATAAGGAAAAAAAAATTATGTAGGGAATAGAAATAACTTAAAGAAAAAGGAGGAGGGATTTCTTTTGAACGGATGACCTTTTTTTTTTTAAATAGAAAGCATAGATGACTTGATCTTTCAAAATAACTATAGATAACTTTCTGCTGATGTCATACTGAAAGTGCGAGTATGATAAAACCCAATGACCGAGAGCGAAGTACGATAAAACCCAACGAGAACCAGAGTCATCTTCAACCTTCTTGATCGAGAGCGATAGTATGATAAAATCCAACGAGAGCCAGAGTCATCTCCAACTCATCTTCAACCTTCTTCTCGTAGACGCCATTTTCAACCTTCTTCTTCCCCTTGATGCACTCTGGTGGCAACCTTCCTCAAATCTAGGTATCAAATCTAGAATCCATTTTCAAATCTAGTTGAATATGAGTTGAAGATGGCCTCTTATTCTCGTTGGGTTTTATCGTACTCTCGCTCTCGGTTAAGAAGGTTGAAAAGATGGCTCTTGCTCGTGTTAGATTTTATCGTACTCTCGCTCTCGATGTGACGTCAGCATAAAGTTATCTATCATTATTTTAAAAGACCAAGTCATCCATCGTTTTGAACCGCAAAAAAAAAAAAAAGATTATCCATACAAAAACCCAAGAGGAAAGCCAAAGTGGCTGTTGAGATTGGTTACATTTACAATCAATCTAAAATTATTGATTGCAATCACTGTCATGTGAAATGATAAAACTAACCTTGATTGATTAGTATTTTTCAAATATGTTTTCTTTTTTAGTTCAATAATAAATGGATGTGTAGGAATTCGAACATTTGACGTTTTGATCGAAATTCTAATGTCTTACCCATTTATTTAGTACATGTTTTAACTAGTTAAACTATGCTTAAATTAGCTATTATTGGATAATGGACTGAATAAAATAACCAAAGTAACTATATTTTAGTAATTAACAGCTAATTCTAGGTTGTCAATATGAACATAGCTTAACTAGTTAAAATATATATTCTCAACCAAGAAATTAGAGGTTCGAATCTCCATATGTCATTGAACTTAGAAAAAAAAACAAAAAAAGGAAAAAAAAATTCATCAAATTGAACCATAAACTTAAATAAATGTTGTAATTTTTACCCTTGGTTTAAATTCCACTAATATACACACTAATTTTAACAAAAAACAATATAAAAATCTTCATAAACTCATTAATTTCAATAAAATAAAGTTTTGTACAAAAATAAATTTGATCAATGTACAAATTAACCATTAAATAACTTTTACCAAAATTCATATATTTCAACAAAGAAAATTTAGCTCTAATGTTGTTTTTCTTTGAAATTTTATAAATTTCATATCGTCATATGTTTTAATTCATTGAACGCATAAGAGAAAACTTCTTTTAATAACATCTAAAGCGAGAAATTATTAGAAAGTTAAAATTGCAACATTTTTTAAAGTTTGAGGTTAAGATTGCAACACTTATCTAAATTTGAGGTGCAAATACAATTTGATGAAATTGAAAATTTATAGTTAAACATGATACAAATTGACAAGTTTAGAGGTCAAAAATAATTTTTTTTCTCCCAAAAAAAAAATGCTAGGTTATCTTTAAGGAAGAAAATTACCTGTGGGGCCGGTGCAGTATGAGATTTGTCTGCAAAAGTATGAATGAAGAATGTAGGGAATTACTTTTAAGTTAAAATTTGATTGAGATTGAAAAGGAAGGGTCTTTTCAGGCTTACTCGGTCAGAAAGCTGAGGCGTTCAGCAAGTGGAGCAAGGCCAAGTAAGCTAAGAACAAAAACCCATGGCTGTAATTCCATGCAATCAGAGAGCCAATTATTTCCAAGATGTTGGAGAATAAACGACAATTTTGATTATTCAACTTTGAAAATAGTCTAATAATTTTAAAAGTATCTGATAAATAATTTAAAAGTGTCAATAATTGAAAATTTATGATAACAATTTTGATTTTGATTTTTATTTTTTGAAAATTTTGCTTGCTTCTTCATACTTTTTTAAAAATTGTTTCACTTTTTCTAAAAACACATTTTAATTTTTAGTCAATTTTAAAAACTAGTTTTTATCTTGTAGTTTTCAAAATTTTGTCTTAAATTTTTTAAAAGCAAATAACAAAACAACAAATGAAAGTAGTTTTAAAACTAAATTTTAGAAATTACGAAAAAAGAAAAGAAAAAAAATGATTGTCCTTTAAATGACACTTTTTAAAGCTAAAAAAATTATTATTAAAATTTTAAAAAACAAAACTTGTAATTTAACAAATTAAAAAAAAATAATCAAAATCAAACGAGTCGGAATATGGTACTTACTCTTCGGAAGCCGAAAGAGTTGGCCAAAACAGCCAACGGAATCGCCGGAAAAAGAATCCAAATCCTGGTCCCCAAAATGACCTCCTGAAGATTCACAAGCAACAGCCTGAGACAACCGAAACGAACCTTGGAAACGAGGGTCAAATCGGACTTTTTGCGCAGCGATGACGACGACATGTTGTGAGCCGTCCGACCGTGCCTCGGCGAACCCTTGACGGCGCCGTTTTGGAAGATCGACGTTTCTTGTTCGAAATCCATGTTCTGCTGCACGGTACGAATCCGAAGGCTTTGTGAAATGGAAGTCACCTCGCAAACTTCAGAAGACTTAATTTTATATATACATATATGGGAAGCGTTTACTATTCATTTTCTTCCACTTCTTCTTTTTTTAAGTATTTTTCTCTGTGTTAAATTACAATGAAGTTTGAAGTTTGAAGTTCGTGTGTAATAAGTTTTTTAACTTCAAAAAAGAATAGATTTAATTTATGAGTGATTAATAAGTTTCTAAATTTTCAATTTAGTGTTTAATGGGTTATTAAACTTGAACTAAAAAAATTGTTATTGAACTTTTAATTTTGTGTCAATAAGTCATTTACCTATTCGGTATTTTTTAATGTTCACATATTTATTGTATACAAAATTGAAAGTTTATGTTCATATTACTAATATACTATTAGACACAAATTTTCATTTTATGCCTTTTAGATATGATGATTTAAAAAAAATGATGAATATGTCAAAGACTTATTAGACTAAAAATTGAAAGTTAAATGAAGTTGATCAGAGACATATTAAACACAAAATTGAATATTAAAAAACTTATTAAACACTTTTTAAAATTTATAACTTTATTAGACACAATCACTCAACTTGTAATTTTTTAGGGAAAAAAATCAATTTTGAACCCTAAACTTGTCTTGTTGTATAAATTTTTACCATAAACTTGCAATTTTATCAAATTGCATCTCATACTTAGATAAATGTTGCAATCTTAACCTTAAACTTAGAAAAATGTTTCAATTTGAACTCTCTGATAAATTTTCTTTTGAAATATTGCTAAAAAAAAGTATTCTCACATGCGTTCAATGAATTATAAAACATATATATAGTATAAAAATTGATAACATTTCAAAGAAAAACAACATTAAAGTTAAATTTTTGTTGAAATTTGTAAGTTTTTACAAAGTTATTCAATGGTTAATTTGTGCTTTGATCAAACTTAATTTTGTAAAAGTTGATTTTACTTAAAATGAGTAAGTTTATGGAGATTCTTACTTTTTTTTTTTGGTTAAAATTAATGGGTGAATTAACAAAAATGGAATAGAGAGTAAAGATTGCAACACTCATTCAAGTTTAGGGTTCAATTCTATAAAATTGAAAGTTCATGATGAAAATTAATACAACTTGACAAGCTTTTGGGGTCAAATTTGAATTTTTTTTCTTGCAAAATTTTAAAAAATATATAATATGTAGGTCTTTATGAAAAGGGAAGTTTCTTGGAAGTTTCTAACTTTCAACGCCATATAGAACGGCAATCACTTATAATGACGATATGAAGATAAATCAATAAACAAATATTAACGGTTCATATCAGTAGTCGTAGTCTTCTTTGAATTTCTACATAACATTACACACATTATATTTTATTATTGTTTTTTTTTTCCTTGAGTTCAAACAACTAAGATGGTGGTGAATCAAACCATCAAATTTTTTATATGATTTTGGTGTTGTTATGGGTAAAATCTAGGGTCTATGGGCTCACATCCCATGTAGGCCCTCCAATCAACATGGGCCACACATGCAACTTACCCTTATCGAGGCCTTTAGGAGGACCAAGCTGAGGTGGTACAATCAAATCAAGGTAAAGTGTGCGGCCTTACTAGCTTGGTACTAACAGAGTCGAGGTACACATCACTCTTCTCCTTAATTCTCGTTGTCATACTAAGTACGACCTTAACAATAGGATAGTGAAAAAAAAGTATCACTACAAGATTTTTTATTTTTCCAACCCTGAAATCATCGGTAGAAGCCCAAAAACACGTCGGAAAAGATTATCCCAACGTTCTTTCATGCATCAGAAGAAACGTCGATAGAGGCTCTGCCGACGCCACCACATTTCAATTTTTTTTTTTTAAATTTTAGATCTCTAATATATTTTTTTTCATTCAAATCTTGTTGTACCTAAATAAAACATATACAAAATAAAATGTATTCTGAACTGCATTCAAAATATAATTTATATTACCTGATCAAATCCAAATATGTTCATACAAAAAAGTCCTCAATCATCCTAAATATTTTCCATCCAAGGTCTTAGAGATAAAAATAAAATTGCACAAACCATTTAAGGAAGAAAAAAACTATTCTCGTAGATGCATCCTAAAGGCCCCTGACATAATGTTGCTCATACGTCGCGATCTAGAGGCACCTAAAAAAATAAATTTTAATTATGTTAAATACTAACTCAATAACTTAAAATTATCGAACAAAATAAAACTTATCAAAACTTAAAGAACAACCAAAATCATCTAAATTCAAAACGATCCCTTACCACAAAGTCCACCAAACAAACAAATATATCAAGCAAGCACAAACTCCAGCAAACACAACTAAACTCAACATATTCAGACTTATAAACACAAGACTAAACTAAACTTTTAGCCAAAATAATCTAAACTCAAAGGTTCCATTGGCACCCTAAGAACAAATGCATATTAAACTCCAACATACATCTAAATTCAACCCCAACATACATCTAAATTCAACCCCAAACCTTCAACCTCCAACATACAATTAAATTGAACTTCAAACCTCCAACAAACAACTAAACTCAACCGCCAAGAATAAACACAAACTCCAACAAACAATAACTAAACTCTAACTCCAACAAAAACAATGAAACTCCAACAAACAACATAACTCCAATAACTCACTCTACTCCTATACTATGTTGCTACCATCACTGCAGGATAGTGATAATTCTCATTCATGAGGATTATTTGGCATTTAAATTTAGTTATACTTGTGATTTTTATTCATATTATTTGATGAAAAATAGAAAAGTGGTTGAATTTAATCACATTATTGTTGGAAGACCTTTAGATTAAGTAAGTTGAGAAAAGAAAACAAAATAAGAAAAAAATTCACACCTAATGTTTTGATGCAAGATTTTTTCGGAATGCAATTGCATTTTTGACAAATCTGGAAATTAAGGAAAAAAGCAAATTTCAGGAATTTGAACGAAAATTTACCCACGAATTCAGCAAGATAATTAGCCATGATTGTCCATCAACCAATAGGGAAACCCTAGCATGAAATCTCTATATATTTGGAGGAGAAATCCGTGAGAGAAGAGCTCAATTTTGGAAGATTTTCGTTCATATTTTTTTGGGTTTTCTTCACCGATTGTAGCATCCGTTATTTTCAAGTTTTTTTTAGTTGTTGTACTGGAATTTTCTTATGCATCTCCATCTCTAAACTCTCTTCAATCCCACAACAACGAATGTTGGTAGTTGTTAAGAGCAAATCTTTGTTTGATTGAGCTGAGAGAAAAGGGTTTTTATTGTAATTTCATTTTTGTTCTTCAATTACTGCATTTTCCATTACGTTCTTTAATTTTCAGAACATTTGGCCACTGTTTATCTCATTCTTTCCTTGTGATTTCTTATGGAAATTAGTTGGACTTTGAAAAATTGAATCCAACATTAGTTTAGCCATAGAAATTTAGTTTAGCATTAGTTGGATTTTGAAAATTTGAAATTAGTTTAGCTTGGTTCTTGAATCCAGTATTAATTTTTATTTTGAAAAATTGGTTATTCTCTTCATTTTCTTCCTACAATTTCAAGCTTATTTATTATTATTATTATTAATTTCATGATGAAGAGCTAAATTTCCTTTGGAGATTCAAGTTGTGAATGCTCTAGAGGAAAGATGTAAGGCTCGATAGCAAAAATAATCTAGTTAATTCTTGAACTATTGTTTGCTTTTGGTGAGTTCAATGTTGGGTAAACCCTAGTTGGCCATCTAGTATTGCTTGCCAAGCTAAACTTAATACCGAAAGGGTTAAGGGATGCGGATGCCGCAACAGCAATGGAGGAAAAGGCTTAGACATAAGACCTGAAACATCGACCCTAGACATAGGGCGAGACTCCTAAACCATTAGAGTTGTGAGCAAAAAAATGTCTAAGTTAGATTAGCCATAGAAATATAGGTTTAATCACTTAGTCTCCGAAAGATACTTCATAGAAGGTTGAATAGGAGTTGAATTCGGTTTACTTAGTTCTTGAGTTAGCTACGATTGCAATTGCATTCTTATTGCATTTTCTTTCCGAAGGGGCATTAGCATCTTAAATCCCTTTTTCATTTCCATTGATTTTTCAAACACTTTTCTTTTAGTCAAAACACCTCACAAATCATTTTCACCCACGGTTACTTTAAGTTGCAATTTGTCAACGATTTTGTACCATCTAATATTCATTTGATTAAAACCCGTTCCCTTGGGTACGATACTCTGGAATACTTCTAGTTTCTTATTACTTCGATCACGTGCACTTGCGTGTAGCATTTTCGATTAGATAGCAACCTCATAAGTTTATTACAAGAGGATAGTTTATACCTATTTCGATGTTCCTCCTTGTGATTCTTTTTAAACACTTCTTGCATTTTTGTTTGATGTTGGTCCACTTGAGCATTGAGAATTGTCGTCATCTCTGCTCTTGTTTCTTCTCTAGTAGCCTCGATCCTTGGAGCCATCTCTTCTTTCGTTTTGCAAGTTCCTCCTTTAGAGCATTTATGATCTTCGTTGCTTGCTCAACTTCTCTTTGTGAGGAAGATGCATTTGATGAAGAGCTACAAGCCTTTTTAGGCGGCTTTGGTCCCCAACCAAAGCCTTTAATATGGTTCGGTAGTCTGCCTAACATCGTCTTGCATATGGCCACTCCCAAGAGTGGTTTAGATCCTTCTTGAGTGGGGGTCTCTTGCAATTATACCATTCGAGTCTGCAATTATAATTGAAATAAGTACATGTAACAAATTTATAAATGAAAATTAGAGTGTGAAGGAAAAAAACTTACATGTGGATCATCGACGACCTGATTGACTCACTTCCCATTTTTTGCATGTATTAGCTCGAAAAGGTCAATAAGTCCTATATCTCGGCCTTGTTTCTCTTTCTGTAACTCACATTACACAAAAAAGTTTATGAGTAATATTTGTATCAAATGAAAGAAAAAATATTTTTTGGTTTACACCTTACCTCTTTATGTTGTACAACAATGAAAGACTTTACTCCAGTTGTATGATTGAATGTTAGGGCCGACTGACTCTTTTTGTTGCTCTATGATTTTTTCTAACCAAATATAAAAAATTACTTTAAACTAGAAAAAACATGAAATGATATTTTTGGGAAACATAAGTAACTTACCTTCCAATTAGGGTCCTCGAACTTAATGTATACGACATGCTAGTCTTTGATGGCATTCTTCATCCGATTGTGTAGGTGTGCACGTGCTTCTTTAGGGGAGGCATATTTTTTGTAATGTTTGTGCAACTCTACCCTATACTCTTTAAAGATCATCTAGAATTGTCTTTCGATGAACTCGTTGACCTCTTTCTTCGACAAGTTGAATTGGAAATACTTCTACATACATAGAGAATTATTATAACATACATTTTGTTTATATACAATAATTAGAATGGACCAAGATATCAACTTAAAAACAAATGTGTTTTAGCTAGGTCTCAAACTTGTTTTGGTACCGTGTTGATTGAGGCACAACAGACTAGAAATGATTCCCTCACCATAGTACTAATAGCCAAGCTAAACTTTGTAGCGAATGGGACAATCAACTTCTTCAACTCAGGGTTTACCTCCACTGGAATTCTCCCATGGGCATGAACGTAACGATCTAACTCTATATTACACGAGAACCCACGTATCGCCCAACTAGTGGAATTAGCATATGAAGAAAAATAATAATAATGAAAAAATAGACCCTTAACTTTGATTTGGTACAAAATGTAATGAAAAAATAAATATGTGAATTGAGATTAACTTGAGTTCTCTTCCGTAGACGATCCTGCACTGTGCGGGTCAGTATAAAAAAACTCTTCATCGGCCTCATGAAGCTCGTTCCAACCTAGCATCGTCTCTTTGCAAGCACACAATTTTCTTGTACAAGCTTAATTTTGATATAGTTTTCACTTCCCTAAAAAAGAATAAGCTTATTTCTTAAACTTTTAGGGGTCGTTTGGGGCCCCAATAAAGAGTTGGGTTGGGTGGGTTAAAATAGCCCACTCCCTGTTTGGCCCACCAATTATTATAAACGAGGGTTAATATAACCATACCCACCGTTTATGAACAGTTCCCACTATTTCACTCTGTACGATTTCTTATGCAATTCCACGGGTTTGATCACTTCTTTCCAAATGTCACTGTTGCGAGGTTGGTTTTTGTTCCCATTCTCCTCCATTTTCCTCTCTTTTCGTTTGCTTCATCGAAGGGTTTCCGGTGAGTTCGATCTTTTTTTTTTTTTGTTTCATCCACTTTGTCCTTCGATTTGGTCTGTTTTCCTTCACTATTTTTGAGGTTCGTTTTCGATCTCTTTCTCCCTTTTTGTAGATTTTTTCTCTTAAAAAGGTTATAGAATTGTTTTATTAAAAAATAGTATATTAAAATGGTGAGATGTTGAATAATTATTTTTCTATAAGTTTATCCTAACTCATTAATGGATAATTTTTATAATGTCATTTTAATGTACGGGTTGTTTGTTTGATAACTTTTTAGTTTTTGAAAATTAAACTTATAAATACTACTTCCATTCATGAATTTATTTGCCTTTTTATCTATTTTCTAAAAATGTTTTCAAAATTCAAGTCAAAATTTTAAAACTAAAAAAAATTGTTTTTAAAATTGTTTTTTTTTTTTAATTTTTAGAATTTTGCTAAGAATTCAAATGTTTTTTTTTTAAGAGAGGTGAAAACTATAGTCAAGAAATTGAGAGAAAACAAGCATAATTTTCAAAAACAAAAAGCAAAAAACGAAGTTATTATGAAACGTGCTCATAATTTTTTAATTTTGATTAATCAATTATATAATTTATCTTTATCGTTACTATATTAAAAGGGTTGGTAGTTGAAAATTACTTTTATACTTAACATTTATATAATTTTAAAATGCTAAACTTACACCTAATGATAATTTGTACTTGCCTTATTCCCTTGTTTATAGTGAAGTTAAAATAATATTTATGTTATAAAATTAAAATGAAACACATGGGTTTAGCGGTCCCAGAACCATGAACAATTGGTGAACCGACAAATCTATTGCATCTCATTCCGCGCAATTATAAACTGTAACCATTTTTTGGAGAATATAAATAAATTTCAAAATCTATTTCATTGACTATTTTATTTTATTTTTTATTAGAACGGTAACTGTTTCTTTCATTGGTATTGAAGTAGCCCTTTGGTTAGGTGTTGAAGCAATGTTACCAATTGATAATTCAGTATAAATAAGAAAAAAAAATAGTTTTAAAATCTGTGTTTATTTTTCAACTTGCCTAAGATTTTAAAAATAACTTTTAAAACAAAATATAACATTTCTATCATATGACGTTTAGAATTTCAAAACATTTTAAAATACATAACAAGTTTTCTTTTGTTTTAAAAATTGTGATTTATTAATTGTCAAAAAAAAAATTCTGATTTATTGATTGCCAATAAGGCCTTCAAATTTATTATTACTATTTTTTGTACTATAAAAATTAAAAAAAAAAGATTTATTATTATTACACATTGATAATTAATGTAGGAAATTATCACTTATAAATATCTTCGTATAAATTATAATAATTTAATTTAAAAATCAAAATGAACGTAACTCAACGATAATTAACATGTATTCATTCCTTTGTAGTTGGAAATAACAATCAAGTTATATTTGTGTTTCAATAATTGAAAACTGTGAACGACTATTTGTGTTTCAATAATTGAAAACTGTGAATGACGATAAGCTCACAAAACAATTCAAGAATTTATTGAGCTGCCAAGCCTGCGATCAAATTCTCTTACATAAAATATGATCCTCGTTAAAGCAAAAGAATATCTAATTATGACAACAAGAAAGGTTTCAAGGCATCCAACAATGTTCCTTTTTTCTCTAGTCTCGTTTCCTCGTTTTGTAATAATTAAATTTTTGGTTACACTACAAGTCTCTAAACTTTTAGGGGGCGTTTGGCCCATAAGTTTGGGTTTGAATGGTTTTGGGTTTCAAACCTAAAACCATGTTTGGCACAATGTGTTCAAAACCCTTGGTTTTGAAACACAACCTCATGGGTTACAACAGTGCAACCCCATGGGTTTGTGCCATGTTTTCCTCTTCCACTTGTCGTTTTCCATTTTCGACAACCACTTCGACAACAACTCCGGTGACAACTCCGACGACCACCGACAATGACAACTTCGACGACCGCACCGACGACTCGACCACCACTAACGACTACCTCCGGCGACCACTGCGATGAGAACTCTAGAGACCAATCTGATGACCACCCCTGCGACCTAACCACCCCAATAACTTGACAACTCGATGACCCAACCACCCTAATAACCCGACTTACCCGAACCACCGCCAATGATCATCTGACAACCACTCCGACAACCCGACCACCTAGCAACCGCCGTCGACAACCATTTAGTGCCCACTTCGATGACCCAACCACCCCAGCAACCTGACCACCCCGATGACTACTTCGAAAATTACCCCGACAACTTGACAAACTCAACCACCCAAAATCACCGTTGACTACCACCTGGTGACCACTCTATTGACCACCCTGGCGACTCGACCACCTAGCAACCCGACCACCCTAATGACCACTTCGACAACGACTCTAATGACTCAACCACCCAGCGACCACTCGGACGACCTAACCAATCATATGACCACTCCAACAACCCGACCACCCAACAACTACTATCGACAACCACCCAACGACCACTCCGGCGACCTGACCACCGTGCAACCACCACCGGCGACCACCTCGGCAACCTAACCACCCCATTAACCTGATCACCCCATCAACCACTCCAACGATCACCCCAACGACTCGACCACGTAGTCAATTTTTTAAAATATTAAAATAAAAGTAAAAATGGCTATTAAACAAATTTTTAACCCAATATATTTGAAATAGGTTTCAAAATACTGTGCAAAATAGAGTTTTTAATATTTTAATTTCTAAAATAGAATTCGAATTTTATAACTCATTTATCCTTGAAATAGATTTCAAAATATGATTGCGAAATTTTGTTTAAATTCCATAATTTCTTAAATAGACCTCCAATATTTTATTTTTTTAAAATAGAGTTCCAAAAATATGTTTATGAATACTTTGTAAATAGAGTTTTAAATTTCCTAATTTCTTAGATAGACTTCACATTTTTTAATTTCTAAAATAGAGTTCCAAAAATAGATTTCGAAATACTTTGTGAAATAGAGTTTTAAATTCCTAATTTATTAAATAAACTTCTAATTTTATTAATTTCTAAAATAGAGTTCCTAAAATAATTTTCTGAATACTTTGTGAAATAGAATTTGAAATTCCCTAATTTTTTTAAATAGACTTCCAATTTTTTAAATTTCTAAAATAAAGTTTGATAACTCTTCAATAGAAGAGTTATTCCTGTTTAAAAATCTCTTATTAAACATGCTTGTTTGAGTGCTTTTGGTTGTTAAAGTCTCAAGTTTTGTATGTGTTTGCTGTTAAGAGTGAATTTCTTTTAAGATGTGAAAATGGTCTACTTTTGGCTAAGACATGAGCTTAATTTATTGAATTTTGCTTCAGGTGAAAAGCTTTGAAAACAATGTTGGGAGATGAATTTGGAAAGATAAGTAAAAATCCTTGTTGAAGCATCTCTTTATTAAAAGAACCACATGATTCACACATGCAAGAAAACTCATTAATTGAGTTGTCCACCTATGTATTAGAATTGTCCAACCAACCCTGAATTCAAGGCTTCGAATGAGGTATTTAGATGAGACACTTTGGATGGAGAAAGGAGGCTGGAAAAGGCAGGAAGCTACGAAAAGGGAGAAAGAAAAGTTGAGCAAGACTATCTACATTAGGAAATGGAGCATATCATGCTTTCTTATTTGTCCTAGGATTCGTACCCATCCGTTCTTTGCATTCTCCCTAGATTGGATGTATGATTACTGTGTGGAAGTGTAAAGGGAGAACACCTGAAACCTGACCCCCCATGGACAACAACTCGATGCCTTCATCGCCTTCAGCTACTACTTAGTTTTAATTCAGTTTGTGTTTTGGATAACTATTGCAGTTTCTTTTCTTCTTTCCTTTCAGCTTATGTATTATGATATTATGAACTTCGGACCTTCATTTGCATTATGGATTTCCTTTACTAATTAATTATTTCCCACATATTAATTATTTAAAATATATATCCTTACTAATGTTATTTAATTTTACATAATCATGAATGGAGTGAATGAGATACTTGTACAAACTACACATTCATAATTAACTATGCTTGAAACAATTGATCCACATAATTGGTTAAAATATTGATATGAAATTCAATAAACAATTATCAAGTAAAAAAAATGGATCTGAAAAAAAAACCCTAAAAGAATTGTTTAAAAAAACAGTCTAAACAAACCCAGCCCAGCCCAACCCAACCCTGCACTCCAAACACAGGTTTCAACAAACTAGTCAAACATAACCCTACACCCCAAACACAGTAATCAGGAACCCCAGGGTTTCTGATTCCAGCCAAGGATTCCTAGGGTTCCTGATTCCAAACCAGCTCGCCAAACAGCCCCAGGGGTGCAGGGTTGGGTTTGGCTAGTTTGTTGAAACCTGTGTTTGGGGTGCATGGTTTAGTTGGGTTGGGTTTGTTTAGGTTGTTTTTTTTAAAACCAATTTTTAGGTTGTTTCTTTTTTTTTTTCAAATCCATTTTTTTAAACTTGATAATTGTTTGTTGAATTGCATATCAATATTTTAACCAATTATGTGGATCAATTGTTTCAAGCATAGTTAAATATGAATGTGTAGTTTGTACAAGTATATTGATATCTCATTCACTCCATTCATGATGATGTAAAATTAAATAATATTAGTAAAGACATATATTTTAAATAATTAATACGTGGAAAAGAAGAATGGTGTTGTTGGAGTAAAGGAAATCCATAATGCAAATGAAGGTTCGAAGTTCATAAAATCATAATACATAAGCTGAAAAGAATGAAGAAAAGAAATAGCAGTAGTTGTCCAAAATACAAACTGAATTAAAACTAAGTAGTAGTTGGAGGTGATGAAGACATCGAGTTTTCGTCCATGGGTGGTCAGGTTTCAGATGCTCTCCCTAACACTTCCACGCATTAATTAATCTTCAAATATGGAGAGAATGCATAGAAGGAATTCATCATCATACTATCCGACAGAAGGGCAACGACTATGCAATCATGTCTTGTCATCCCAGGGATCACCTTTAATTCTTCATATAGCTCGTTCAAGCGGGCTCTTTCAATGTGGTCCTTCTCAGACGGCCACGATGCAATCCTCCCAATCGGTTCGGCTGTTAAGTGGAACTTGTTGTTCAGGATGTCTGACATGTTGGACCCCGAGGACATGCGTCTCCTCCGTAAATATAGAGAATTTAAAACTCTATTTTACAAAGTATTCATAAATCTATTTTTAGAACTCTATTTTAGAAATTAAAGTATTTGAGGTCTATTTAAGAAATTAGGAAATTTAAACAAAATTTCGCATCGTATTTTGAAACTTATTTCAAGAATAAACGAGTTATGAAATTCGAGTTCTATTTTAGAAATTAAAATATTAGAAACTCTATTTTGCATAGTATTTTGAAACCTATTTCAAATATAATGGGTTGAAAATTTTGTGTAGTAACCATTTTTAGTTTTATTATAACATTTTAAAAAATTGACTAGGTGGTTGGGTCGCTGGGGTGATCGTTGGAGTGGTCGTTAGGGCAGTTGGGTCGTTGGTGGTGGTTGTAGGTTGGTTGGATCGTTGGAGTGGTCGTTGGGTGATTGTCGAGTGGTCGGGTCACCGGAATGGTCGTTGTAGTGGTCATCAGGGCGGTCGGGTTGTTGGGTGGTTGGGTCGCTATGGTGGTCATTAGAGTGGTCACCAGGTGGCGTCAACAATGGTTGTCGGGTGGTTGGTTCGTCAGGGTGATCGTCATAGTAGTCCTCGGGGTGGTCGGGTCACCGAAGTGGTCACCAGGTGGCTGCTAGGTGGTCGGGTTTTTGGGGTGGTGGTCAATGGTAGTTGCTATGTGGTCGGGTCTCCGGAGTGGTTGTCAGATGGTCGTTGGCGGTGGTTGCAAGTAAGTGAGGTCGCCAGGGTGGTTGTGTCATCGGGGTGGTCGAGTCGCTGGAGTGGTCATCAAGGTGGTTGGGTCGCTAGGGTGGTCGTCAATAGTGGTTTTCGGGTAGTTTGGTCGTTAGGGTGATCATTGCAATAGTCATCGAGGTGGTCGGGTCACCGAAGTGATCACCAGATGGTCGTCAACGGTGGTTTCCAAGTGGTCAAATTTTTGAGGTGGTCGTCAACGATAATGGGGGGGGGTGGCCAGAGTGGTTGTCGGATGGTTGTTGGCGATGGTTGCTGGCAAGTGGGGTCGCTGAGGTGGCTGAGTCATCGGGGTGGTCGGGTCGCTGAAATGATCGCCTAAGTGGTCACTAAGGTGGTCGGGATGCTGGTGGTTGGATCGCTAGGGTGGTCACTGAAGTGGTCATTGGGTGGTCGTCAATAGTGGTTGTTGGGTCGTCGGGGTGATCACTGGAGTAGTCATTAGGGTGGTCGGATCACTAAGTGGTCACCCAGTGGTGGTCGACAGTGGCTTCTAGATAGTCAGGTTTTCGAAGTGGTTGTTGGCGATGGTTGCAGGCAAGTGTGGTTGGGTCCTTGGGGGTGGAGATTGCAGTTGCAATTTGTGTCACATACCGCATATTGTCATCCTTCATGCTGTCATTTATGCATTCTTCTTGATTTAGCATTTCCTGCAAACTGCAATAGGCAAAAGCAGGGCATTCTAATATCGGGAGCACTTTGGATGTCAATTGAGGTGAAATTGCAACTGTATGGCTCACTACAACTTTCTTTTGTTGTTCCTTCTCTTCTTGAGGTGGTTTTTCTTTGACCTATTCTCTCCCTTTTGGCTCCTTAATGTCGTCAAGTGTTGGAGCGCTTCTTGCTTCTACTAGGAGTTTAAGGTCTTCATATTCCAATTCCGTTCTAAGTGACACCACCTCACGTTCTTGTTCTTGTTCTTCTTGTTTTGAAGTCTCTATGTTCTCGAGCAAAATTCCTTGGGACCTGTTCTGCAATTCATATGCAATTTGTTCCACATGGATTTCCAAACTTCATAGAGATGCGACTTGACTTTGCATTACAACATCATTCTTTGCTCTATATTCCCTTGCGAGTTCTTCGATGCTTGGCTATTTTGGAATCATCTTCCCTTGCTGGAAGCACTGGTACTGATGTTGATTTGCAAAGCTGGGTAAAAATTCATAACACAAAGAATCAGGATTATAAGGACAATTATCAAATGAATGACTTCCTTTGCAATAAACACAAGAAATAGAAGAGATAGGGTTAAAATGAGCTATGGGATTTCCCATCATCAAAGTTTCCATCATGTAGCTTAATGATGAAGCTTGTGCGCTCAATGCTGCAATGATGTCTTCTTCCATCTTGTAGATTTTCTCAAGCAATCAACCCTATGTTGTATCTTTTTGCAATTTCTATCCCTCAATAAGTGAAATCGAGCTCTTCCTGCAATAGGAGAAATTGTAGTTGCAATCTTCTCTTACAATTTTTGCTAAAACAAAATTTTTGTTAAAACTGCCATTCCCCGGCAACGGCGCCAAAAACTTGATCAGTGTTACAGGCAAGCGCACGCGATCGAAGTAATATAAAATGGTATGTGAGTACCAAGTATCGAATCCCAAGGAAATGGTGTAACAAAAATTATTGTAAAGCAAAATGTAAGGAAAATTGCAACTTTGAAAACTAAAAATGAAAAAATAATGTTGGGATGGTGTGTTGGAAAAAGAAAAATTGCAGAATCTAAAAATGACAATAATTGAAATAACAAAAATTGCATAATTGAATTGCAGAATCTAATTGCAGAATTGAGAAATGGCAATATTGGATAGTAAACTAAAATTTCAAAAGGAGTTTAGATAAAGATGGGGCTCAAGAATGTCATTGCCCTAAGTCGTAATTGCAAGCCTAAATTACAATTCCAACCTACTCCACACTCAAATGTAAACCAAAATTGCTTCTCCTATTCACCTCGAATTTAGGTTTTTAGGAGGCTAAGTGAGTGACTTATATGTCTATAGTCCCTCTATCTTAGATAATTCGACTCAACAATTTTATGGGTTTTGGAGTCCTTAATCCCTATGTCTAGGGTAAGGAATTGGCTTATGTCTAAGCTCTTTTCTCCATTACTTCTGTGAAATCCGCTTATCACTAACCCCGTCGGTATTAGATCTAAGCTTGAGTTGCTACCCTAGTTGATCAAACTAGGATCTCAACGGAAATTTATTCAACACAAGCAAACAATTGAGATGTATGCTTGATTTTTATTGAAATTTAGGCTACAATTACTTCTTAGGGAATTCACATCCTTGAACCCCCTAAGAAGTTTAGCTCAAATTGACAATAAAAATCTTAAAACTAATTTTAGAATAAAAGTTCATATTTGAAAATTTGAGTAAAATGCTAATTAATAAAAATTCTACCCTAAGTTGGTGTTGGAACAACTAAGACAAAACTTATGACGTTTAGGGAAATTAACTTCAAAAGCTTCTAAAATTCTCAAATTAAAAATTAAACACCAAGAATCAAGGGTTTCAATAGAAATTTTCCATCTTCTTTCTTTTACCCTTGAATATAATGGGTTTATAAAGATTTCAACAATTACATAAACTTGAATAAAATAAAGAAGAAATTGGAGAAAAGATATAACAAAAAAAAAAAACAGAAGATGAATTCTTTGGCAAAAACAAAGCAAGCTTATACAACTTGCTATAGAATTATAAAAATTGAACAAGAGTCCTACTGAATTCCATGAAAACAGAATCTAAATTGAACAAAACATAATAATAAAGAAGAAATCAACTGAAGACCAAGGTTGCATTCCAGCAACTATTCGTAATACAAGATGAATGGAAAAATATAAAAACTGAAACTGAAACTCTTCAGCAAAACAGAGTAGAAAAATCTACAGAAAAGAAAACAGAGTGCTTTCAATCGAAACCCACGATATTGACTCTTAAAAACGCCTCCAAAAATGAATTCTTCTTCACTTGAATTGGATTGGATAAATTGAAGGTCAAATAGAACATAACTTGCAGTACAAACGGTAAAACAAAGGTGAAAAAAAACTGCAAAAAAAAAAAACAGAGATGAAAAACTAGAAAAACCCATAAAAACAACTCCAAAAACGTCTCAATCCGAATTGTGTTGCTCCTCCTCTTCTTCCCCTTTTATAGGCCTTCATTAGGATAGAAAAATGCCCAAATTTCATGCTTAAATTCCCTTAAATCATGTTGTAATTGAAGATTTTCGAAATGGGTTAAATGCAGATTTTTTTTTCCTTTTTTGAACTTTTCTACTGCTCCAGATTGCAGAATCCGATTTTGCAATTTGATTTTGCAATTTCTACATTCCCTGCTCTATAACCAATTGCATAATCACGAATTTGCAATTTCCACATTCCCTGCAAACAAACTTAACTTTTTTAGAATCTTATCTAATTGCTTTCATTCTTATTCCTTTCTTATTTTCAAGCAACTTTCAACTATTTTCAAATGATCTTAAGACAAAACAAGAATATTTTAAGTAATTAGGAGTTAAATAAGCCTTAATTCTAAGGCTTATCAGTCATCAAACTAGTCTCTGGAGTTGTCATCGGAGTGATCGCCGAAGGTAGTCGTCAGCATTGGTCGAGTCGCCTGTGTGGTCATCGAAGTTGTCGTTGTCAGCGGTCGTCGAGTGGTCTCCATAGTTGTCACCGGAGTTGTTGTCGAAGTGGTCGCCAGAAATGGAAGAGAAAAACGTGGGACAAACCCTATAGTGTTGCACTGTTATAACCCATGAGGTTGTGTTTCAAAACCAAAGGTTCTAAACACCTTGGGCCAAACATGGTTTTGGGTTCCCAACCCAAAACCATGGGCCAAACGCCCCCTTAGGTTTCTCTCTCGTTTGGTTTAAGGTTTCATTAGATGTCCATAGATAATAGATGTCTGAAAATCATAAATGCTTGAAAATAAGATGTTGTTTGGTTCTACATGGAATGTTATCAATTTTTTTTTTTATAAACAAATGATATTTATATTTGTTTGGTAAGATTAATACATAAAATTTATGTAATTTTGATACATTAAATAATTAATTAATACTCCAATAAATAAATACAATTCAATTAATATACTAACAATATAGTTTAATTAATTATAAGTAATAGATGCAGTAGTATAAACATGTTACGTCAATATTTTACAAGTTTTTGTTTGATAAGAGGTAAGAATGTCTCAACCACGAAACAATGCTCAAGTAGATAATTACGCTCCACAAATGATGTGCAAGTTTATTTTTTGAGATTGATCTTATAAATTTTATATAATTATGATATATTATTAATTAAAAAAATCAAAATTAATTCAAAAATATATATAATTTTTTAAAAGATAATAATTAATAGTTAATTGATTTGAAATAAACCATGAATAATTAATTATAATGATTAAAAATAAATTATTACCATTAATTATATTGGTAATTAATTCATTAAATGTATTATTAATTAATGAACTAATTTTTTCATAATTGGTTTTATAAGGGATGTTTATGATTGTTTTATGAAATTAATCCTAAAAATATTATCTTGATAGATTATTTAATGAATTACTCAAAATTAATGTCAGTCAGTAGAAATAAATTAATTGATTATAAATCATTTTAATTAAATGATTAATTATAGTTATTGAAAATGAATATATATACTAAATATTAATAAAGAAGAATAAGAAGAGAGAGAAAGAGATTGAGTGTATGGGCATAAAAAAAAACCCACACTTTTTGAAGGGTATTGAAATACCCTCTATCATGGATTCATGGGAATATGTGATGCTCGTACCCAAGCTTGTAAACCTTGTTCCAAACAAGGAAATCTTTAACCCTTTCCATTCACACCATTATTTTCCTCCATCCAAACGTCCCCATATTTGGTTATTGAATTTTAAAAAGTGCCTAATAAGTCTCTGAACTTTTAGTTTTGTGTCTATTTGGTCCTTGAATTTTAAGAAGTGCCTAATAAATCCTTAAACTTTCAATTTTATGTCCAATAAGTCCCTAAATTTTTTATTTTGTGTCTAATAGGGTTATTAAACTTTAAGGGGGTGTTTGGCCCATGGTTTTGGGTTCCAAACCCAAAACCATGTTTGGTACAAGGTGTTGAAACCCAAAACCATGGTTTTGAAACACAATCTAATGGGTTACAACGGTGCAACCCCATGGGGTTTATGCCATGTTTTCCTTTTCTATTTATCGTTTTCTATTTCCGACAACCACTTCAACAACAACTCCGATGACAACTCCGGTGACCACCCGATGACCACCAACGACGAAAACTCCAACGACCACATCTACGACCCGACCACCGTTGGCTATTACCTCTGGCGACCACTGCGATGAGAACTCTATAGACCAGTTTGACGACCACCCCTACAACTTAACCACCCCAACAACTCGACACTTCGATGATCTAACCACCCCGATGAACCGACTTGCCCGAACGACCACCAACGACCATCTAACAACCATTCTAATCGACTACTCGACAACCATAATTAACGACCTCCTAAAAATTTGAACACCTAGCAACCACCTAGTGACCACTCCGATGACCCGACCACCCGATGACTACTTCGACGATCACCCTGACAACTTGACAACCCAACCACCCAAAATCACCATTGACAACCACCTGGTGATTACTCTAGTGACCACCTAAGCAACCCGACCACCCTAATGACCACTCAAGTAACGACTCAATGACTTGACCACCCGACAACCACTGCCACAACAACCCAACGACCATTCTAGCAGCTTGACCACTTTAGTGGCCACTCTAGTTACCCGACCACCTGACGACTACTGCCGACAACCACCCAACGACCACTCTGGTAATCTGACCGCCGTGCAACCACCACCGGCGACCACCTTGGCAACCCAACCACCCCATCAACCTGACCACTCCAATGATCACCCCAACAACCCAACCGCCTAGTTAGTTTGTTAAAAGGTTAAAATAAAACTAAAAATGACTACTAAACAAATTTTTTACATTATATTTGAAATAGGTTTCAAAATACTGTGCAAAATAGAGTTTCAAATATTTTAATTTCTAAAATAGAATTCAAATTTTATAACTCATTTATCCTTGAAATAGATTTCAAAATATGGTGCGAAATTTTGTTTAAATGCCATAATTTTGTAAATAGACCTCCAATGTTATAATTTTTAAAATAAAGCTCCAAAAATAAGTTTATGAATACTTTGTAAAATAGAGTTTTAGATTCCATAATTTCTTAAATAGACTTCTACTTTTTTAATTTCTAAAATAGAGTTCCAAAATAGGTATTAGAATACTTTGTGAAATAGAGTTTTAGATTCCCTAATTTATTAAATAGACTGCCAATCTTTTAATTTCTAAAATAGAGTTCCTAAAATAGTTTTCTGAATACTTTGTGAAATAGAGTATTAATTATTTAAAATATATGTCTTATTTAATTTTACATCATAATGAAAGGTGTGAATGAGATATCATTCTACTTGTACAAACTACACATTCATATTTAACTATTCTTGAAACAATTGATCCACATAATTTCGGGACTTGAACAATGGGGCTCTACCCTCTCACTGGTCCGAGAGGGACTTAGTTTATAATTAGACTATAAACAGATTGTTCATTAGAGGATCAGTGGTACTTAAGGTGCAAGATGTAATTATAGGGGTAAAACGGACTTTTGACTCAGCTGTAATTACGAACAACTCATGAAGGATCGACTTGCGTGTAATGATTATATCTATGGACATAACTTGTCCTACAGTGCATAAGAGTGCAATTCTAGGTTTATAGTGGAGTAGCCTATAGTTAATGAATGAAAATTAATTAATTAAAGAGTTTAATTAATTAATTTTGTAGCATTGGAGCTTATAATATGTAGGTTCATAAGGTCCCCTTGCTAGCTCATAGTAACACTAAAAGATCAATTTAGTTGAAAGAAAATTTTGAAATGTTCAAATTAATATTTAATATATTAGATGTATTAAATATATAAGAGGAAAATATATTTATTGTATTTGATACATTAAATATTAAAATAATTAATGTATATTAGATACATTAAATAAAAGATATTTATAGAATTTGAATAAGATTTAAATAAATAAATATCGTAGGAGATTTGAATGAGATTCAAATAAATATAATATAAGATATATTTTAATATATTAGATATTAAAATATAATATTTTAATTATGACAAAGATTTTTCCTTGGTCTCATAAATAGGACCCTTGGGTTGAGGCATTAGAAATAACACACATCTCCTCAATAGAAAATTAGAGAATTCTCTCTAGACCTTTTCCTCTACAATCGCTTGTGAATTTTCTTTCAAAAGGCTCCTACAAGCCTTCATTATGTGTTCGAGTGATAACTATGAAGACTTTGTGGAGGAGATAAAGACATGTCAGAAATATCTTCATATTTACTTCAAGTAAGTTTACTTAACCTAATTTTTTTTAGTTTAATTTTAAATAAAATCAAAGACGATCCAATGCTTCTGCTGAGGAGTGAAACGTTCCTTCGTTCAAATAGGTCCTTAAACTTTCAATTTTTTTGCTCAATAAGTCCCTGAATTTTTAATTTTTTGTTTAATAGGTCATTGACCTATTTAATATTTTTTAAAATTCACAGACCTACTAAACACAAAAATGAAAGTTTAGGGTCTTATAAGATGGTCGGTGTTACAAGCAAGCGCACGCGATCGGAGTAATATAAAATGGTATGTGAGTACCAAGTATCGAATCCCAAGGGAACGGAGTAACAAAAATATTGTAAAGCAAAGTGTAAGAAAAATTGCAACCTTGAAAAATAAGAATTGCAAAAATAAGGTTGGGTTGGTGTGTTAGTGAAGAATAAAAATTTCATAATCTAATTGCAAAATCAAGAAATGACAATAATCGAAATAAGAAAAATTGCAGAATTGAATTGCAAAATCTAGAATTGGCAATAATTGAAAACAAATTAGATAGACTTAGTGAATGAAAATTCAAAGGAAATTTCGATAAAAATGGGGCTCAAGAGTGTCATTGCCCTAAGTTGTAATTGCAAGCCAAAATTACAACTCCAACCTACTCCACACTCTATTGTAAACCAAAATTGCATCTCCCATTTACCTTGAATTTAGGTTTTTAGGAGGCTAAGTGAGAGACCTATATGTCTATAGTCCCTCTATCTTAGATAATTCGACTCAACAATTTTATGGGTTTTGGAGTCCTTAATCCCTATGTCTAGGGTTAGGATTGACTTATGTCTAAGCTCTTTTTCTCCATTTCTTGTGTGAAATCCGCTTATTACTAACCCCATCAGTATTAGATCTAAGCTTGAGTTGCTACCTTAGTTAATCAATCTAGGATCTCAACTGAAATTTATTCAACACAAGCAAACAATTGAGATGTAGGCTTGGTTTTTATTGAAATTTAGGCTACAATTACTTCTTAGAGAATTCACATCGTTGAACCCTCTAAGAAGTTTTAGCTAACATTAAAGAATAAAATACTACAACTAATTTTTGAAGAAGAGTTAATATTGGGATTTTGCATAATTTGCCCAATTAACACAAATTTTATTCTAATTAGTATTGCTTAATTGAACAACTTACGGTTATAAAAACTAATAAAATTCTGGGCAATTTAAGGAAAGTACTCAATGGGAATTAAGTCAAGAATCACAAGTGTTGGTGAGTCCCACTTCCTCCTCCTTTCAATTTTGATGAAGTCTGCAAATAAATTATGAACCTGTTAAAGGCAGAATACAAACTTCACTAAAAACAGAGGCAAAAATGATACTTGATCTATGAATCCTCCCTTATTCCAATTGACTCAATCCTCACCAATTTCAGGAGAAGATTAATATTAACAATCCAAGTATTACTTGAATCAGATTGGAAATCAGAATTAAGCAACATGTTATAGAGGTAATAAGATTAAGCGAAGAAGAAATCCCTTGAAAGTCATCAAAACAAATTGAATCAATTAGGAACTTAACATAAAAGAAGAAATTGAAAGAAAATCTTAAGTTGTATTCATCCACTGTTTTTAATACAAGAATGAATTGAAAAGAATTAAGACAAGAAATAAAATCCCTCGGCAACATAACTTCCAAAAAATTTCAGAAAAAATAGAGTGCAAACCGAATTGGAACCACCAGCCGAATTCTCTCTAAATTTTCGATCTTAAATTAAACTAAAATGTAACACAAACGAAGAAATCAAAATAACAACAACTGGGTACTGCTAATACTGTCGAAACTACAAGAGAAATTCGAAAAGAATGGAAAACAGGAGCTGCACATCCTTGGCAACCCAAAATTTTCAGCAAATCCGAAAAACAGAGCATAAAACGAAAACTGAATCACCAGCCAATTTCTTTCCAAAATTCTGACCTTCTTTGCCCTTCTTTTCTCCCTCTTTTGTAGATCTTCCTAAGGTTGAAATCAGCCAAAAATCGCACTCCAATTTTCCCAATTCGTGCGGTAATTTAGCTTTCCATAAATGAGTTTCTTTTCTTGCACCAAGTTTATCGAGGGCTCTTGCCCCTTCCATGCTGTCATAGATTGCAGAATCTGATTTTGCCATTTCGAATTTGCATTTTCCATATTTCCTGCAACCAAGACCAATTTATTTAGACTTTATTCCAAATGCCACCATATTCATTTCTCTCTTAAATTGAACAATCTTTAAACTAATTTCAATTGGTCTTAAGACAATTATGGAAAGAGGTGGAGAAGATGACTTGTTTGAGTTTGAGTTCTGAAGGAGAACTCTTTAAAGATCAGCTTCTGTGGCTGTTTGAGCAAGGGAAGCAAGCAAGGCAGCTTTATTTTTCTGGAATTCTTGCTGTGCTTTCTTTGAAAAATCTTGATTTTCTGGTGTGGTGATAAACCAAGATTTGATTTGAGGAAGATTAATGTTGGTGACATTAAATTTGTCCCACCATTTAATTTTGAGGGTCTTCACCAGATATTTATGATTAAGGTGAAGTTTTGAGTAGTCAAGTGAAGGGGTGAATATTAAGAATGCGGAAGCAATTTTGGATCTTGAGCACTCTAATTTGATCAATTTTATCATACAAAAACATGCTCAAAACTGGAAAAAACTGGAAAGTATGAACACATACCTTTGTAGCTCAAAATCTCCAAATTCTTTGCAAATCTTGGATCACCAACACTACTTGGACCACCACTAGAGTCTTCCCTACTATTCTCAGCCCTTGGAATGGATTGTGGGATCTTTGATTGAGAGAAATTGGGAGAAGAATGAGTAAAGATCTAAAAAAAAAAAAGCTAGAGAGTTTTCTACAAAAATCTCTTGTTTTTCTAATCTTCTTTCTCCATTGTGTTTCTTCTCTATTTATAGAAAGCCACAAGCTTAGTGAAGAAGCCAATTGAATGAAGATAAACTTCAAACAAGAAGCTTTGTGAAGAAGCCAATTGAAAGAAGATATGCTTCAAACAATAAGCTTGGTGAAGAAGTTATGAACTTGGTCCATATTTCATTTCCAAATGAATTTGAATTCTTTTTTAATTTTAATTCAAAATTAATATAAAATTAATTTTAAATTAAAATCAATTTTTAATTAATTAAACAATTTAATTAATTTTAAATAAATATTTAATTTAATATCAAATATCAAATTAAATAATTAGACCAATCCTAATTTCTCAAAACGAACGTTCGAACATGAATCCCTATTCATGTTTTAAACCGAACGAATATTTAAATCATATTTAAATATTTCCACATCTTCTTTATCATAGTTTAATTCATAATTAAGCTATGATACGTTAAGTATATCGCATATAATTAACTTTTTCTCCCAAATTCGAATTTGAACAATTCAAATTCTTTTCTCTCAAATTATTC
This sequence comes from Trichosanthes truncata, assembly GCA_033996785.1. NCBI lineage: Eukaryota > Viridiplantae > Streptophyta > Magnoliopsida > Cucurbitales > Cucurbitaceae > Trichosanthes > Trichosanthes truncata. Next base: position 58,305,286 of record JAWPNB010000003.1, read on the forward strand.
CAAGGCTTTGTCTGAGCTAGTAAGGGGACCTAATGGACCTACAGATCATGAGCTCCAACGATACGAGATTAACCGGCCAAACTCTTTAGCCTAGCTAATCAACATTCGTTAACCATCGGGACACTCCACTAAAGCCCAGTGGCTGCACTCTCCTCACTGTAGATATATTTCTGTCCACTCGATATAACCATGATTAGTAAGTCGATCCTTCACAGGTTGTTCGTAATTACAGCTGGGTCAAATAAACCGTTTTACCCCTGTAATTACTTCTTGTTCCTTAAGTCCCACCGATCTTCTAATGAACAATTTGGTTTGTGGTCCAACCAACAAACCGTATCCCTCTCGGGCCAACGAGAGGGTGGGCCCATTGTTCAAGACCTGGAGTCAGTACTTAAGGGAACAACCTTTCTACTAAACCCTAAAGCGGGTAGGAGTGAATTCCATCTCGCATGACTATGTTCCCAACTATCTATCCAGTCTTATCCCCAAAATGGGAGGCTTATTGAGTCGGCGATCTCGGACCACTCTCACCCATGCAAATCTAAGGATAATCTCGAATAAACAGGAGTTCATAGCACGCTCAGGATTAAGATCGAGTTACCTAGGTCATCGTATGAATATAGTCAGTTAAAACAGTAAACGGAGTTAAAAAGTCTAAGTGACTATTTCGCGGTCCAGTCTTATGCAAACTCATTGCATAGGACGCCCCCACTCGCATGTCTCCACATGAACGATTTAGGATCACATCGTTAGTACTATACAAAGTGGGCCGCGTCCATAGTGTCCCTAGGATAAGGTACCCAGCCCTATCCCTATACTATAGACCGTTCTGGTTATAACTCGAACTTGATCCACTTTTATGTCATACATAAAGTTCAAGTATACATACTATAGCCAAGGGTACTTAGTTCATTGGATTTGGGTTATTGAATACACAATTCACTTTATTCAATAACACATTTACTGAATAAACCTCAATAACATCTTTATAGTAAAATAGAATATACATTCAGTTTACAAAACCACGAGTTTTAGGACATAAAACCCAACATCAAGTTCCAGCAAAAATCCATGGAACTTGGAAATGAAGGGAAAACCGAAAGGTTAATGGATAAATATTTTTGAATATATTTTGAGAAAAATAATGGAATGATTCCTGAACAGGAGCAGGAAAAATTTATGGAGAAAGGCCAAAATTATGCCACCAAGTCATAAACCATATAGGGTATTGGTGTTTATGAGCTTGTCGGCAAAACTAGATAAACCAAGAGTGGTTAAAAGCACGGTACCAAAGGACGGTTGTCCATGCTCTTACATAATCTCTATATGAGTAAGATGGTGGATCATACCGAATGGAGAAGCGTTTTTCGGTATATATCTTTTGGTTCCACCTTTGAGGAGTAATAACTCTGAAAATTTTGAGTTTTGAGTAAGAGATTACGGAAGGATTATTCCTGTCCGGTATATGAGTAATTTCAGCAGATTTTGAATCAATAAGAATTAATTCATAAAACTGTCGTGTTTTTGAAAGGATTTCCGGCATGAAAGAACAATCACCCGGATAGACATGGGAGGTTAGCTCAGTAAAGCTTTCAGAGTCCCATTCTGGTTCAATTGGGATCTCAGTGATTACATGAGCTTTTTGGAAATATCCTGAAATTTCAGGTTTTGGAGTAAAACGTGTCGGTGGAGACACAACAGAGTTGTAGGTTGAAGAACCTGCAACAGATGGAGTAGCTGGTGGAGCAGAAGGCTTCTGTATCCTTATTGATGCAGAACGACGTTGAGCACGTGTTCTTACTGGAGTAAAGGAAGTATCGGGAAGAGCAAAATCTTCGATACGAACTGGAGTAGTTCTTTGAGTATTTGAGGAGGAGGCAGTAGCCTTTCCTTTTGAAGTGGAAGAGGAATCAATTCCTTTTCCTTTTCTCGAACTCATGACGAGTTATTGAAGATGAAAACTTGAATATGAAATTAAGTTTTCTGATGAGGAAGTTCAGGCTAAGCTGCAACCTCATAGCATACTAACTTTCTTTCAGAATTTTTGAGAAGATGGAGGTTCTCTAGAGAAATTCTCTCAGGAGGAGAGAGAGTGTTCTTTGAGAGATGTTCTCTCGAAAGATAATCTGCAAGAGGGTTTTGAGACCCTTTTATAGACAAAATTTGAAAATCAAAACATGATAATATTGCTTGCCAACGGGCAAAAATCTGTTTTGAAACCAAATTTTGGACATATTTTTCTAAAATAAATTTAGAACTTTGAGAATCGGTTTTTATTAAAAACGATTTATTGGTTAAATCACCTTGAAATTTCTGGACGCATAAAACTATAGCCAGAATTTCTTTTTTTACTGTTAAGTAGTTTTGTTGTGTATTGTTCCACACTTCGGAGTGGAAACGTACTATTGATTCCTTCTTATCGAGACAATGTTTAAGGATTCCTCCATATCCAATGTCAGACGCATCGGTCTCTACGATAAGGTCTGCTTTTTCGTCGATAAGACTTAAGCAGGGAATACTTTTGACTAATTCTTTTATCTTTTGGACCGCTTTTGTTTGAGTGGGTCCCCATGGAATAGTTTCTTTCTTCAACCTTTGAAAAAGTGGTTTGCAAACAGGTCGAAGGTCTTTGATAAAATCCGAAACATAATTTAGACAACCCAGAAATCTTTGTAACTGAGTTTTATCTAAAATTTCGTCAGGAAAATTTTGAGTAAAATCTAGAGATCTTTGAATAGGTTTTAATAATCCTAGATGGATATCAAAACCAAGAAATCTAATATTTGTTTGAAAAAGTTTTAGCTTTTTGGCTGAAACTACTAAACCATTATGCTTTATGGTTTGAATAAAGCTTTTTAAATGGCTAAAATGTTGATCTATATTTGATGAAAAGATTAAAACATCATCAATATAGATAATTGAAAATTCTTGAATGGGTTCCAAAATATCATTCATGATATTTTGGAATTCGGATGGAGCATTTTTTAACCCGAAGGGCATAACGTTCCATTCGTATTGACCAAAAGGTACATTAAATGCTGTTTTGTTCCTATCTTGTTCGACAATCTGTATTTTCCAAAATCCAGATTTCATATCGAATTTTGAAAATAATTTTGCATTGGAAATTCTTTTGAGTAAATCATTTTTGTTAGGAATTGGATACCTAATCCATTCCAAAACCTTGTTTAAGGGTTTATAGTTGATTACCAGCCTCGGGACACCTCGTTCCTTCTCGACTTGGTTATTGACATAGAAAGCAGCACATGACCATGGGCTCTTGGATGGCCTTATCAGCTTTCTTTTGAGTAATTCATCGATCTCCTTTCGGCAGTGGCTTAATAATTCAGAATTCATCTGGATTGGCCGCGTCTTTGTTGGAATATTCGATTCTTTGAAATCTTTTTCATATGGTAAAGTTACCATATGTTTCTTCCTCGACCAGAAAGCATCTGGATGAGTGGAGCAAATTTGTTGTTCAATTTGCTTTTGAATTGTCTGGATTCGTCTCTGGACTCCAGGTAGTTGAAGTTGTTCTTCAATTTTCTTGAAGCTAACTTCTTCTTTCAGATAGTCAATCTGCTTCTTCTTGAGGTTGATTTTATCAACAACATTAAGATTGCTTTCTCTTAATGGGTCGATAAATTTGAATATAATTTCTTTATCCAAGATTGTTGAACAGATTCCATCATCTGTTACATGTAATGGATATAATTAAGTAATAAACGGCGTACCTAAAATCACTGCTTGATTTAGGTTTTTGACTAATAGAAATGAGGTCACAAAGCAAACTCCGTTGTTGCATATATGCACTTCTGGAAGCTTGTGCTTGATGAATAAAGGCTGATTATTTGCCCCTCTCAAGGTTTCCATTGTCTTCTCGAAATACCTTGAAGGAATAATGCCTTCATGAATGCAATTCTGATCTGCTCCTGAATCAACTAGAGCAATTGCATTAATTGAAAATCCTTGTATCTGTAATGATACCTTAATATACCATTTCTGATACTGGACTTTTTGCAAGGTAGATAAGAACTGTTTTTCTTCCGCCGAAGATTCTGAAAGTTCTCCATCCGCTTGTGCTGTTGAAGTAGTTGCTTGATTTGATTTAATCATAGCAACTTCGATGGACAATTGTGTTATGTCCTTTTGATAATCAAGGCGAAGCTTTTTAACCTCTGCCTTGAGTTTATTGATCTCGAACTTTAAATCTGAAACCTTGGTTTCTTGTCTTTCCTTTTTGAAAAGGGAAAAGACATCTTCGATGTTCGGGTAATGAGTATCATTCGAAGCATACTCTTTTTCTTTCTGAAGAGATTCCTTCAGACGAATGAGTATATTCCTTTTGAGGTTGGCATCTGCAATTTGTTCAGCCGCCTCAAACAGTAATTCCTGATCCTTAGTTAGAACATTTATGCAGTTAAAACAACCGCAAAATCTCCCTCATTTACAGTCAGATTTATGAGGTAACTCTCCTTCGGAAATATCTGTATCAGATTCTTCCAGGAGTTGAAGTACTTGATCTTCTTCTGAATCTTCATAAATGGAATCTTCAGAATCTGTTCGTATTATTTGAAGTAGCTCATTCTTAATATCTTCTTCGATACTAAGTTCATTGATTCTCTTCTTCATTGGACATTTTGGAGCATAATGTCCAAATCCTCTACATTTGTAGCACTGAACTTTAGAAGAAGGTCTTCTTGAAAAATTCCTATTAACAGTAGGATTCTTCCTACTATATTGAACTTTTCGGTAAGGACCCTTAGCATATGGTCTGCTAGTCTTGGATCTTTGCCGATAGTTTGAGTAATGAACTTTGGCTTGATTAAGCCTCTTCTTCTTCCTGACAGACGGAGCTTCAGGATGATAATAATATATTTTGCAAAACTGTCCAAATTCTTGTTTTCTTTCTTTGGACTTGTTTTGCTTTTCATGCCGAGCAGCTTCAAGGCATTGCTTTCCTGCTTGGCTGATGACGAAATGACAAAGCTCGCCATAAGTGACCGAGCTCCTTGGAATTTCTCCTTTGTAAAATTCTCGGAGATGGAGTAGTAGTTCGGAGCCAAATATTTTTGGTAATCCAACTATAAATCTTTCTTTCCAGAACGGGCTATTGGCATCCGTTCTCTTGTAGACTTCTGTTAGGAAAGTCTGCTTATACCATTCAAAGTCTTGAAGTTTTGGACAAGTCAATCTTTGAAGGTATTCTCCTGCTTGATTAACATAATCATTGTTGTCTCCAACAAAGGCTTTGATTATACTGAAGCAGAGAGTGGTTACGGCATCATCTTTATACCCTATTCTTGTGGGTGATGTAGCCGCGAGTGCTGAAGAAAGAGCTGCAGCAGTGACGCCAGTTGCTCTACTTTGAGCAGTAGAAGAAGATTCTCCAACTTCTCTTACTGTTCTTGAGGTATCTGGTTCTTCAACAGAAGATCTATGAGTAAGAATCTGATTCCTTTCTTCATCAGAAAAGGTATTTTGCCACCAACCTCTTAGAATGCCTGTAAATCCAACAACAAGAAGCTTGGCAATTTGATGATCAGTTGCGCCTTTTGAAGTGTATACTGCGTTAGTAACAAACATTTCTTGGACAACATTCATGATCAAATATTGAGAAAGACCGTCAATATTCCATTCATAAATGGATGATCCATCAAACGAACTGGCAATAACATGATTTCGGTCTTCTATCGTCAGATCTGGGTGAGTAGCCCTTGGATAATAAGTCCTTGGGTTACTTTTTGAGTGCATAGAGATTCTATTTATTTCTGTAGGCTCTTCTTCTGAGATTGCTGCTTGCTGCATCTCTGCAATTATATCAGCTATCTCGTCATCATTGAGTACATTAATTTGAGGAGACTTTCCATTAAGCCTGTTGAGCTCCTGTTGAATTGATTCAAGCAAGATCTCTTCTTTGCTTTTTAGTAATGGAACTGACCCTCCTGGAATCCTCCCAAAATTTGAAAGAGTATCCTAAATTATTGGGATTCCAGTTGATCATATCCTAAGAGGCTTTTGAATCTTTGGAGGAGTGAAAACCTTCTCCTCAATACGATCCATTTGTTCTGCCATGGTGGATAGCATCTTGTTTGTGAAGTTGTTTTGAGAAAAAACTCCTCGAATTCGTTTAGAGGGGTTTTTGTTTTCCTCTTCCAAAGTCAATTGCTTGAATGGAGAGGCAACAACTAGATTTCCCTTGGAATTTCTGAATTCAATTTGTTCCATGGGTGGATGAGTACTAGAAACTTCTCCTTCTTGAGTCTTCTAGAGAGTTTCTTTTATAACGTTCACCTGCTCATCATAATTTTCTCGGCTGGCGAACCATTGAAAGAAAGGAATATTTTGTTTAAGGACTTCCATGGTAGAGATCCATGTAGCTTTGAATTCTTCTCTTCCTTCTTTTTCATATGCCTTAAGAAAAAGCTTTCTAGGCATTTTCCATTTTAAGTCCATGAAATCCTCTTTCAAGAATTCCATGTTTACCTTGAATCCTTCAGATATGACGTTGAGCTCATTAAACTGGCTTCTGACATCCATATCTGATTGAGTAGGAGAATTTGTCCTCACATATGTTGTTTCTGGTATGCGAGGAGCAAAGTCCACTGAGTTGATCTTTGCAGATAAAGATCTTCTCAATGGTTCTTGAGGTTCGAAGCTTCTGGAGGATGAAGCTTCTCCTTCAAAATCTGAGGCACTTTGCCTGGATGGAGCAAAAGTTGAGACCTTTGAAACTGATGGAGTTTCTTGGGTGAAACTTATTTCAACAGTTCCATCTAGATGCTCAACTAGTTGAGTGGCAGACTTCGAAGGTGGTACTACTGGAGCGATGGCTCGTTCGAGTATCCAATGAGAATTCCGAGTTATGTCTGACTAATGTAATGTTTTTGGGACCTGAATATTAGATCTCGCAACATTAGCTTCAAGGAGTATGGTTTTTCCTTTTGGGGAACCCCTTAAGGCTCTTTGAGCTATCTCTGTCTTCATTAGGCGATAGCATAACCTGAATATAACAACGAATGCATGAGCGTCTGGTTGCATGTTCAGATCTTTGAAATATACATCCAGAATTAATGAATTCAAAATTCTGGGATCTTGAAGGGATAGTGGATAGCATGGATAACAGTTGAAGTATGCCGGTCCGCTTTCCAAATTGGTTTCAACCATCGCTAAAAGAGAGTCTTGAAACCGTAGAAATCTCTTATCCCTCAAGGTGAGAAGGATAGGAGTATTAAGGCCGGTTCTGAACAGCGGCTTGATTGCAACCTGGACTAATCCAAGATGCATATATGAGTAATCCTCTCTGTGTGAAAGGATTTGATTCCTGGTGAGGAGATTCAGAGACTCAGGATTGTTGTGGACAGCAATCTTATCTTCAACAATCTTTACTCCCCATTCTTGAGTAAAATTGAAGGTAGATTTGTAATAGATCGTTGTTGGGTCTAATTTAGGAATATTCCAGTTAGCTAATTGTTGCTCCACTTTAGCTATCTGGAGTAATTCATTTGTAGTGCTGGCGAGTTCGTCAGCGTTTGACTCTGCTTTATGAGCATCATCTTCTTGAGTAGTTTGAGCCAATTGAGTAGATGAAGAAGAACTCTCTCCTTTGAGTAATTTTCTTGGTAACAAAGATTTGAGTAACTTAGACATAATTCATAAAATCAAATTAAAGATTAAGGATAAAAATAATATTGTTTAAGAACAATAAAATCCTTCAAACGTTTCTCTCTCCACGAACTACCCAACTGTAGACTGGAACACGCGGCTTACCAACAGTCTTACGCCTCGCTAAATTGAACACCTTGCGCTTACCAACGCCTACCGACCGAAGGGCTGACGGAACGACCACAGAGAGAAACTTACGAAGAATCGTATTGAATTTAATCAATACTAATTTTAACTCTAAAGTTTAAAAAGATTAAATAAATTAAATCAAAGAAACGCAAAAATTTGAAACAAAGGAAATTGCTTCAAAGATTGGAGTGTTATTGAATAATGAGTATGGCTCTGATACCAATTGCTCCTAAATCCCACAATCTTTGCTCAGATTGCTAAAAGGATAGGAGAATTAGGATCTTTGCAGAATACAAGTGTTTTAGCGAATAGATAGCTTAGAGAGATTTTTGCTTCTTCTCTTTTGCTAGATTATCCGCCTCTGCCTATTGAATACAATTTGGAACTCTTTTATAGAGCCCGGACTCCAAAAAGAAATTGAAACTAATTAATTAAAAGATAGCGATGAAAGGATAAGACAAACCCTTATCTCGATCATCTTTTATGAAAAGCAGTGTAAGATAGGATTGGCCCGACAAGTTATGTCTCTCGTCAAAGCTTTATGGAAAATAAAACATAAAGGACAAGGCTAATAAATGCCTTTGTCTAAAAAGTCTAAAGTGAAGAAAATAATTAACATAAAAGACAAAAGGTACTTAATACCCCTTTGTCTCAAAAGTCTAAAGGAAAGAAAAGAAAACGTGTAAAATCTAAAATTCAAAAAGCTAACCTAAAAAGTCTAATATATTTATTACATATACAAACAAAATTGAAAATAAGAAAAATGATGGTGATGGATGGAGGTGATGGTGATGGATGGTGTGATGAATCTTTGCACATATCTTTCTCCCCCTTATTAAAGATACTTTGAAAATGTGGCTTTAATAAAGCTTGTTGTCGTTTCTTCCATGAAGCGAATCTTGCTTTCTTGTTTTGTTTTCTTCTTAGGCAAGGAGGCAAGGCACTGGCTTACCAACGGACTTACAATACTGCCTGGAACACCAAATGGCCGCAACGGTCCTCCGCAACAGTCTTCCGCAGCAGGTCCTTTAAAGAAAGCGCCGCAAGATTGAAAGTTCGAATCGGGATGAAACTCGTCTTCGTGTATCTTTTGTTGTGCAAAGCATGTATTTACTGAAGAAATCAGAGCTTTAATTACAAGGATTTCTTCTTTCTGTACAAATTGTAGAATTTACAGAGAAATAAATTTACATGATTGGCAACCCAAAATTTTCATCAAATCCGAAAAACAGAGCATAAAACGAAAACTGAATCACCAGCCAATTTCTTTCCAAAATTCTGACCTTCTTTGCCCTTCTTTTCTCCCTCTTTTGTAGATCTTCCTAAAGTTGAAATCAGCCAAAAATCGCACTCCAATTTTCCCAATTCGTGCGGTAATTTAGCTTTCCATAAATGGGTTTCTTTTCTTGCACCAAGTTTATCGAGAGCTCTTGCCCCTTCCATGCTGTCATAGATTGCAGAATCTGATTTTTCCATTTCGAATTTGCATTTTCCATATTTCCTGCAACCAAGACCAATTTATTTAGACTTTATTCCAAATGCCACCATATTCATTTCTCTCTTAAATTGAACAATCTTTAAACTAATTTCAATTGGTCTTAAGACAAAACAAGAATATTTTAAGCAATTGGGAGTTAAATAAGCCTTAATTCTAAGGCTTATCGTTAGACTTAAAATTAAATTTTATATCTAATTGATCATTTTATTTTACAGAGAAATAAAATGATTTTGTTAGGATTCTATTTTAAAACCGTTAATTCCTAATTCTCACACGTGTATAAGACTTCTTAAAATACAGGAATTGGCATAATATTAGAGAGAAATGCTACAATCAAATGAATAGTAGCAGTTTTCATTAATACGAGTGGTTTTTCATCTTCTCTCCTTATTTTTCTCTACTTATTTAGAAAATTTTATGTGATAATTTTTCTTGCTACTTTGGTAGGGTTTTGGAAGAAGAATAATTTTATTTAGATAATTTTGATTTGATTTTAAATGAAATCAAGTGAAAATAGTTATAAACCACCAGTGGAGGGATCTAAATTAATTCTTTGGGGAAACTTTAGGGTTTAATTTTATTCAATTATTAGTTTGAGGTTTTAATTGATCCAACTCAAAAGTTTAGGATGTACATTTGATTTTTTTCTCCTAATTTTTATTATTATTATTATTATTATTATAGATGCATGCATGCAATTGAAGATACAATGCATTTAACCATCTTATGTGTGACTTAAAAGTAAACTAACAAATCCAATAATAAATGCAAATCCTTCATCCAAACAATAACCTTTTTCAAAGTGATAAGCAATATAACTACCAATAAAATTTAAGTAAAAATCTTTTTTTAAAAAAACCCACCAATTAATATAATACTCGATAAAAATGAGTAAAAATTAAGAATCAAAAGAAGAGTCCATTTTTTTTATACATTACAAATGATTTTTTAAAGAAATTAAAAATAAGTTTTTGAACAAATTATAAATGTTTGGTCTTCAACCTCAATTACACAAAAATCCACATCCAAACAACCAAACATCCAAACATTTGTCATATGTGTCTCATGCATTTCTTTTTTCTGATTCCTTAAACTCCAACGATGTTTCAACGCTCACAATTCTCAATGTTACCTATCAACGCCACTGAACATCCTCCATATTCATAATTATTTGATGACGGTTACGACCTCGAGATTAAAAACAAACAAAAATTTCTACAAGAAAATAAAAAGTGCTTAGTTGAAAATCAACTCTTCAAAATACCATGTACTGAAAAAAAAAAACAAATCTTCATAATAGGATGAGTGTTTTGTTTTATTCACGGAATGATACTTTTTTTCTTAGTCCAACAAATGTAGAGTATAGAGATTTAAATCTCCGAACTCAAGAGAAATAGTATATGTCAATTACTGCTAAGTTATGCTCACTTTGATTTCACTAAATGATACTCTAATTGACAACAAAAAGTATATAAAGTGAGTTTGGCGTACTTATAGTTTAAACATTTTATTAAAAAAAATTCTCGAACTCTTTTAATTAAAATCATTTTAATTTAAAGACTTGTGGTTACACCTTCTTAAAAGTAATTTTAATCACAACTTTATTTGGTTGCACAAAATAATTTTACAAATTTCAAATTACTATAAAAAGAAGAGGAGAGCTTTAAATTTGAAGACAATTTCGTAATTTAAGCATTATTTGAGTTTTTTGAGTTAGATTTTGTAATTGCAATAAATTTTTAAAATGATTCTAAAGTGATTGACCGAGAAATACTTTAGAATCATTTTTTTAATAATCACATTTAAAACGATTGTTCACACGTAATTTCAAAAGAAACACCACACATGTAAATAAACTTTGTATTTGTATTAATATTGTGGGGTGTACAATCTCTAAGCATAATCTTCTGATTCTCTCTCTTGTACGTGTAACACTCAAAGGCTAGTGCACTTGTTCTCGAGATTGAAGATCTGGAAAAGTCTTTGGTCTTCACATAATGTTCAGCATCTAAAGACTGGTCTTGAAAAGTCTTTGGCCTTCAAAGAGGATTCAACACTTAAAGACTTGTCTTGAAGCATTCAGTATCTAAGGACTTCATGAAGCATTCAGCACTTAAAGACTTTGGCCTTCTTTGTTCTTAATTCTCACTGAGTTCTCTGGAGAATAAAATTTCTGAACCTCCCAAATGGAGGGGGAAGATCCCTATTTATAGAGTTTCTCAAGGCCCTAAGTGAACTTAGGTCTGACTATTGGACTGAGCCTAGTTGACCTTGGGCCAAAATTCTTTTGGATTGAGTCTAATTGATCTTAGGCCTAGCCTTGTGGGATGGGACTTCGCTGGATTATGGCCTCCTATTTGGGCTTTGTCTAAAATTGGCTCAAATTTCATATAATCCTATTACATATTTGAATTTGCCATAATTTAATTTGAAGATGCTTGCAAATTTGATTAACCCCTAATTAAATAAATAATTTTGTCACTAGTTTTAAGTAATGACATGACAATTTCTGATCGGCCAAAATTTCTATTCCAACAACAATGATTGAGAAATTATTATTTACCAACTTATAGTTGAGTTTGGCATACCTACTAATTTAAACACTTTTAAAGTATTTATTTTTCTTAAAACTTTTTTATTAAAGTGATTTTAATTTAAAGACGTGTGTTTGATTGCATCTTTTTAAAAGTGACTTTAATAAGATATTTGTTTGGTTGCACAAAGTGATTCTACGAATGTTAAATTACCAAAAAAGAGAATCAGAGAAGAGGAAAAATTTTAAATTTGAAAGCAATTTTGTAATTTCTTCCATCTTAGGATTTTTTTTATGTGGATTTTGGAATCTCTTAATATGAAAAGTATTTTTTTTAGGTGATTCCAAAGTAGATGACCGAGAATCACTTTAGAATTATTTTTTTTTAATAATCACCTTTAAACTGAATGTTGAGAAACTAATTATTAAGGCTCGTTTAATAACCATGGTTTTTGGTTTTTGAAAAGTGTGTTTTTTATTCTCACAATTTCTCTACAATAGTTTTCACTTTCCCTACAATGGTTTTCATCTTTCTTAAAGAAACATTTGAGTTCTTAGCCAAATTCCAAAAAAAACAAAATAAGCTTTTGAAAAATATATTTTTTAGTTTCTAGAACTTCGCATGGTTTTTGAAAACATAGGTAAAAACTAGATAATAAAACAACGAAACCTACAGGTGAAAGTAGTATTTATCGGCTTAATTTTCAAAAACTAAAAACCAAAAACTAAGGCCCCATTGATAACCATTTGGTTTTTAGTTTTTGAAAATTAAGCTTATAAATACTACTTTTAGCTATAAGTTTCTTTGTTTTGTTGTCTACTTTCTACTAATATTTTTAAAAAACCAAGCCTAGTTTTGAAAACTACAAAAAGTAGGTTTTGAAAACTTGTTTTTGTTTTTAGAATATAACTATGAATTCAAATGTTTACTTAAGAAAAATGAAACTCATTGTAGAGAAATCATGAGAAAATAAGCTTAATTTTCAAAAATCAAAAACAAAAAAATCAAATAGTTATCAAACGAGGCCTAACCAACAAATTGTTTCAAAAGTGATTTTTTTTTTTTGGTTGCAAAACACTCTAATTTTTTTTATAACTTTTTTGGTCAATATTTATAATCACTTACAAAGTTAATCCAAACACACCCTAATTATTTCAAAAGTGATTACTTTTTCTTGTCAAACACTGTAGACTTCTTTTCAAAAAAAGGTTTTTGGTTCTACTTAATCACTTAAAAAGTTAATCCAAACACACCTTTAATGGATGTCAGCTTAAACTTAATTCAACTAATTAATACATTCTTTCCTCATCACTGAAATTTGAATTTTGAGGAACTAGTTTTTAATTTCTATAACAGTTAACTCAGTTCATACTAATTTCTCTCTTTATATCTATTATATGTTTTAAATAAAATATTTTAAAAGTTTATAAAATTTTGAATTTTTCAATTAAATCTTCAAAGTTTTATAAAATTTTGAAAGCTTGAAAATTAAATATGCATGTTTAATAAGTTAAATTAAAGGTTGACAAATTATTGAAAATTTTATATTGACATCGTTATATATATATATATAATTTGTTGAATTCTTAAGTAATCTTATAACTAAAAACAAAAATTGAAAAATGCTAATCAAATGAACTAATAGGTTTTAGAAAATTTCTTCTCATTTAAAAATTTTACATAAAGAAAATCTTTGATAAACACTTGAAAAGAAACAAATATATTTTTTTTAGTACAAATGTGAAGCGTATGGATTTGTAAAATATCAAAAATTGATTGATGAAAATTGTATATTTTTTCATGTATTTGATTCATACATTATGGAAGATTTATTCAAAGGCTACAGACAGATTACAAAAGGAAAAGTAAAATTACAAATTGAAGATTTACAATTTGGGCAATAATTAAGGCAAGAATAAAGGCAATAATTATGGATATAATGTAATTGTCCTAATATTCCCTCTCAAACTGAAGGCTAGATGGACGTCAGAAGTTTGTCCTTGAAGGATAAAAATATGTGAGATGACAATGCCTTTGTAAGTAAGTCAGCAAGTTGGTCTTTGGAAGATACATAGCGAATAGATATATCCTTTCGAATTACCTTCTCACGAAGGAAGTGAAAGTCAATCTCAATATATTTCGTACAAGCATGGAACACAGGGTTGTTGACAAGCGAAATTGCAAAATTGTTATCACACCATAATATACGAGGAGCCTTCAAAGGAATGTGAAGATCACAAAGAAGCTGTCGTAACCAATAGAGGTTAGCAGTGGTAGTAGCTAATGATAATTATTCAGCCTCTGTAGAAGAACTGGATAGAGTAGATTGCTTCTTAGTAAACCAAGTAACAGGATTAGGGCTGATGAAGGTAATAAAACCAAAAATATATCGATGATCAAATGTATCTTCAGCCCAATTAGAGTCACAAAATGCAGTAAGAGACAAGTCACTGCACTGCACATCGTTTCTTAGAAAGAGTAGAGATGTCTTAGACTCTTAACCACTTAGTTATACTAATGTAAACATTTGGGAAAAATACATTTTTAGTCCCTGAGTTTTCAACAATAAGTGCATTTAGTCCTCAAGTTTTCAAAATGGACCTTTTTAGTCCCTGAGTTTAGGAAAAAAAATACCTTTTTGGTCCTGAGTTTTGGAAATAGACCTTTTCAATCCTTGATTTTTAAGAAATAGATTTAAAAGGTCATTCGTATTATTTTTTTTTAATTTTTTTTTATATAAAATCAATATTCTTTATTAATTTTTAATATTAACGATTTTTTAAATTTAAAAAAAAATCTCTCTTCCCTCTCTACCCCAGTCTCTCTCTCATCTCTACCCCATTCTCTCTCCCCTCTCATCCTTCCACCTTCCTCACATTTTCTTCATCCTTTCCCCTTCTCCCCACCATCTTTTTCTTCCTTTCCCCTCTCTCTCTCAATACATCAATCAATCTTCATAAAAAAAAATAAATGATTTTTTTCACCATGAATCTTCATAAATCTCCAAGACTTCTTATCATTTTCTACCATAATCTTTCCTCAATCCCCAAACTCAAAAGACCAAAAAAATGGTTTATGGCTACTCCAAAATCAAAGCCACCGCTAGTGTCGTTGCAATGTATTAAGAGGGGGAGGGGAGAGGAAGAAAGAGATGGTGGAGAGAAGGGGAAGAGACGAAGAAGATGGTAGGAAGATGGAAGGAGGAGAGATGAGAGAGAATGAGGTAGAGATGGAGGAGAGATGAAAGAGAGAATGGGGTAGAGAGGTAAGAGAGATTTAATATTAAAAATTAATAAAGAATATTGATTTTATATAAAAAAAATTAAAAAAAAAAAAAGAGAGACCTTTAAACCTATTTCTCAAAACTCATGGACTAAAAAGGTCTATTTCAAAAACTTAGGGACTAAAAGGTCTAGTTCTCAAAACTCAAGGGCTAAAAATGTCTATTTACAAAACTCAATGACCAAACGCACCTATGGTTGAAAACTCAGGGACTAAAAAGATATTTTTCCCTAAACATTTTATTTTTTTAGTTCAAACACAATTGTTAAATTGAATATTTTATGGACCAAAATTAAAATTCGTTAAATTACAAATTTAGCCTCACAACTTTTTATGTCTAATAGATTCATAAATTTTTAATTTTATTTTTTGTATATCCCTAAATCTTAAAAGTATCTAATAAGTATCCGAACTTTTAATCAAATTTTATAAAAATTGTCAAATAGATCTCTAATTATCACAGACTTGAAAGAAACTTATTAGACACCTTTAACGTTCACGATTGATACCCCATCTAAATTTCTAACACCGGTTATAAATGCAATAAAAAAGGACAGGAACTAAATTATTTTTTTTTGTTTTTTTTTTGATAAGTAGGGACTAAATGATTTTAAAACATTCAATACCTTATCAAATAAAATAAAATACAAAAAAGATAGGTTTATAAAATAGGTGGGGTGAATATATATACCAAGGGTCCATAATTCATAAAACAAAAGTAGATTTTTTTTTTTTTTTTTTGAGTTGAACAACATTTAAAGTGGAGGGATTCAAACTAATTATCATTGAGCTAAACTCAATTTGGCAAAGAGAATGAAATTTTGAGAGGAATAATTTCTTCTGAAGCCTATCTTTTTATCTTTGTATTTAATAAAGATAAATATCGAATGTGTGTTTTTTGAAAAACTACCGTAAATGTATCACAATTTAAAATAAATAAATAAATAAAAATGAATATTTATGAAATAAGAAACATAAAACAAGATTTTGGATTCCTATGAAATAGGGGCCTTGTTTAATAAGACTAGTTTTTTATTTTTGAATTTTATAATTCAATGCCATTAACCGGATTTACAAGCGCCCCCGCTCAACTTCTAAAATGTTTATATTTTATATTTAAAATGTTAGCGTGCATTTATGAAACTATTTAGCTATTTTTTATTACGATTAATTCTTTTTAAAACATTATTTATAATTTTCCTTTTTCTTAAGGCCTTCTCAGGCTTGGGTTCAAATCATGCACTCAGCACCTCACCTTTTAAAATAGGCTAAATTATAGAAAATATTCTTGAACTTTGTATTTTATTTTAAAAATATCTCTAAATTTTTAAAATTTTCATTAATAACCTTAAACTTTAAAAAAAAAAAAGTTTAAAAATATTATTACCATTAGTTTTGGATGGAAACCGTTAGTATTTTGTTTCAAAAATACTTCTAAACTTTCAAAAGTTTCATCAATACCCTTAAACTTTCAAAAAGTTCGAAAATACCCTTACCTTTAATATATGGATAGAAATCGTTTGTATCTCGTTTTAAAAATACCCCATAACTTTCAAAAGTTGCATTAATACCCTTAACCTTAAAAAAAGTTAAAAATGCCCTTACCACTAGATATCCTCAAAATTATGACCCAAATTCTCAACATATATCTCGTTTTGTGTATTAAACTCAAACTTGCTAACTCAAATTACTAACAAATAACCTTGTTAAAGCATTTAAGTCCTAAGGTCCTTTGGTGGTTCCATTATTCTATTTTCTTCTTGCCATAGTCTATATACCTTGATTGAAGGGGTAGTTTTCGAGATTGAAAAATGGAAAAAGAGAGTACAGAAGGTATTGAAAAAGAAAGGAAAAAAAAAAGAGGAAAAATAGAGAAGTGTTAGGTTATAGATTAAAGCAAATCAAAAGATAGGAGAAATGGAAGATGGGGGTAATAGGGTATAGATAAATGTTTTCTGTCCATATGCTAACGGTAAGAGCATTTTTTAAAGGTTAAGGGTATTAATACAACTTTTGAAAGTTTATTTTAAAATGAGGTGCTAACAATTTTTGTCAATATACTAACGGTAAGAGTATTTTTATACTTTTTTTGAAAGTTTAAGAGTATTAATGAAACTTTTGAAAGTTCAAGGGTATTTTTGAAACAAAGTACTAACGGTTTCCATTCAAAACTAACAGTAAAGGTATGTTTGAACTTTTTTTGAAAGTTTAAAGGTATTAATGAAACTTTTGAAAGTTCAAGAGTATTTTTGAAACAAAGTACAAAGTTTAGGGGTATTTTATATAATTTAGCCTTTAAAATATATATGGTTTTCTCTTTTTATTATATATATATCAACCAATAAAAATAAAAAGGTTAAAATATCATTTTGGTTCCTATACTTTGAGCTTTGTTCCAATTTGATCCATGTACTTTCAGTTGTCCAAATTTAGTCCTTGTACTTTCAATAAAGTTTAAAATTAGTCTCTACTGTTATTTTGAAGTTAATTTTTGTTAAAATTGGTTAAATAATAACAATAATTTTCATTTAAGAAAATACAAAATATGAACATATTTTCAAATTTTATGGAGAAAATATTAATAGAAACTCAATTTTTTTAAAAGAAAAATTAGCAATAAACTAACAGTAGAGACCAATTTTAAATTTTATTGAAAGTACATAGACTAAATTTGAATATTAAAAGTATGAGGACCAAAATATAGAATGAAACCCAAAGTACAATGACCAAAATGATATTTTGACAAATAAAAACTTAATTTTTATGTAAATAATTTAAATCTATTTATAAAGTATTTAAATTTTAAAAAAAAAAACTACAATAGTTCTACGAATTCTTATAATAGGAATTTTTTAAAAAAAAGTTCTTATTATTTCAAGTTCCTTTTCTTTTATGCTTATATAAAAAATTTCGTAATACTTCTAATATTATTTTGGTCAATGTATTTTGAGATTTGTTATATTTTAGTTTCTATATTTTCAAATGTCCAAATTTAGTCTTTGTACACTCAATAAATCATAAAATTAGTTCACATTGTTAGTTTATGGTTAACTTTTCTAAAAACGAAAACGTAATCTATATTAGCCTTTTTGTCTATAAATTTTGGAAATATATTTACATTGTATTTTTTTAAAATGAAACTATTATTACTATTTTACCAAGTTCGATAAAAACTAACAATAATAACTAATTTTAAGATTCTTTTAAAGTACCGAGATTAAATTTGGACATTTGAAAATACGTGGACTAAAATAGAATTAGACTCAAAGTATAGGGACCAAAATGGTATTTTAACCAAACTAATATCATTGTATTCAAAATGATCTTTATATGAATTCAAGTCAACATAAAGTTCTGGATCTGCCACTAATTAACATCATTTTAGCATGACATAACAATTATATTTTTTTTGTCAAAATCATAGCTCAATGGTTAATTGATATGTACTCATTCTCTAGAAGTCGAAGGTTAGAATCCCTATTCCCCACATTTGTTGAAAAAAAAAAACAATTAGATTTTTTTTGTTGAGTACACACAACAATTAGATTAATGTCGATAATTTGTATCGGCATACAGTGATAGAAAAAAAAAACTCACACAAAATAAGGAATGAGCCGAAAAAATATTGGTTCAATTAAGCATAAGAATTAATGTTTTTCTTCAGAAGGCCGTTTAGATGGAGGGGAATAAGGGTGGGAATGGGTAAGGGTTAGAGATTCCTTGTTTGAAACAAGGTTTACAAGCTTGGGCATGAGCTTCAAGCATTCCATGTATCGCTGTTTTTTTTTTTTTAAGAAATTCCATGCATCACTTATTCTCGTGATGGATGGCATTTCTATACCTTTCAAAAAGTGTGGGCTTTCTTTATACCCACACACTTTCTTTCTCTCTCTCTTCTTATTATTCTTTATTAGTATTTAGTATATATATTCATTTTCAATAATTATAATTAATTATTTAATTAAAACTATTTATAATCAATAAAATTACGCGTTAAAATTAATTTTGATTCATTTATCAAATAATGTATCAAAATAATATTTTTAAGAATAATATCATAAATCAAGCATAAACATCTATTATAAAATAATATTAATTCATTAATTAATAATATATTTAATCAATTAATTAAAAATATAATTAATTTCATAAAACAAGCTTAAACATCCATTATAAAATCAATTATGAAAATATTAATTTATTAATTAATAATATATTTAATCAATTAATTACAAATATATTTAATTTATTGTAAGGATTTATTTTTAATCATTATAATTAATTATTCATAGTTTATTTATGATCAATTAACTATTAGTTATTATCTTTTAAAAAAGTTATATTCCTTTTTGGAATTAATTTTGATTATTTTATTAATAATATATCATAATTATATAAGATTTATAAGATCAATCTCATAAAACAAACTTGCACATCATTTGTGGAGCGTAATTGTCAACTTGAACATTGTTTCGTGGTTGAGACATTCTTACTTCTCATAAAACAAACTTTCAAAATATAGACGTAACATGTTTATACTAATTCATCTATTACTTATAATTAATTAAAGTATATTGTTAGTAAATTAATTGAATTGTATTTATTTATTGGAATATTAATTAATTATTTAATGTATCACAATTACATAAAATTTATATACTAATCTCATTCAACAAATATAAATATCATTTGTTTATATATATATATTTCCATGTAGAACCAAATCTTAAAAATATCTAATAAATATCTTAACTTTTAATCAAATTTTATAAAAATTATTAAATAGAACTCTATTTGACACAAAATTGAAAGAAAATTATTAGACACCTTTAACGTACGTACACATGACTAACTGAACACCATCTAAATTTATGACACCTGTTATAAATGGAATCAAAAAGGGTAGGGACTAAATGATTCTTTTTTTTTTTTTTTTTTTTTTTAAAGTAGGGACTAAATGAATTTAAAACATACAATCCCTTATCAAATAAAATAAAATACAAAAAGAGATGGGTTTATAAAACGGGTGGGGGTGAATATACCAAGGGTCCATAATTCATAAAACAAAGAGAGTGGAATTTTGAGAGGGAGAATTTCTTCTGCAGCAGTGGATAAAGCCGTATCTTCGAGTCAGATCAATACCACCTGGTTCATTTCTCTGCTCTGTAATGTCTGTTCAATCAGTCTTTTATATTTCTAAATAGAATTAGAATTCGTTTTGCTTTATGCTTAATTAATTTTTAATTCTCGTTTCGCTTCAGTCGGGCCTGGAGGGCGAAAAATGGTAGGGCCGGCGAGACCTCTTTTTGTGCTATTTGGTTCTTCCATTGTTGAATTGAGCTTTGGCGATGGTGGATGGGGCGCTATTCTTGCCAATTTGTACGCCCGTAAGGTATTTGAAAACTTTGAGTTCTTTATTCTTTTCGCTTCCATTTCATGTTTTTTATGTTTATTCTCGACGGTTTCTGAAATTTCTGATTGAAGTTTGTTGATCGGAAATGGCATAGTTCAGGCGTAGCATTCGCCGTCTCTTCGTTTGAATGGGGAAAATCCTAGTTGATCTCTGTTGCCTTTTCTTTCTGAGTTGCCGTTGTACTTTTAGCTTTCATCTAGTACGTATATTTTCGAAAGGTCGTTTTTAGTCCCTACCCTGTACTTTTAAATTTTTCTTTTCTCGTTTATCTCAAGTTTATTTAAATTTTCTTTTCTCGTTTCTTTTTTTGTTTTTAAATCACAATATCGGCAAAAGGCTACACCGAACGAGTTTCTTGAAAAATGGTATCCTTTGTATTAAAGGGTTTTCGTTGCGTATAGAATTTTGTAAAGAGAGATCAAATTTGTCACTTTTTAATAAGTCCAAAACCAAAATGGATGTTTTAAAACTACGGGGACCAAAATGGACTAAACTATGAATTTCGTTTGGATTTTCCTGCGGATTTCTAACCATTTCCTTCTTTTGTTTAATGAAATTTTGATCCTTTCTGAGAGCTCAATTTGTGGATCATATATGTCTTTATTGCTTTCCTAAGTAAGTTTCTTTGCAACTCCACAGGCAGATATCTTGTTACGCGGCTATGGCGGTTGGAATTCAAGACAGGCTCTACGGGTGTTGCATCAAGTCTTTCCAAAGGTACACTGTGCTTGTGATCTCATAATCTTACTGAAACTTTAGTTCGAGGATCGAAGAGAAAGTAAAATAACTGATTAAGCTTTTAGCAAAATATCTTAAAATCAAGATTTGCTATTTCTGACAGTCTCCTTGCCTATGAATAATATGTTTAAGTGAAGACAGCACGAGACCCCTTCATGACTTCAAAAATGAGCACGAGATCTGAAAAGTGACTATTAATATTAATTGAGTTTTGGATCGAAATGACAAAATTTGAACAGAATATCTCTTGCTTTGATATCATGTTAAATTAGTACTAGAAGTCTTAACTCAAAATCTTAGGCTGATATGTTTGTATATAAACATTCTTCACAAAGCATGCTTGAACGATGCCTAAATATCGTGTTTTTGCTTAATTGAGTGGATATATTGAAGCTAATGTTTTTAAGATATGTTTCCTCTCAGGACAGTGCCATTCAACCTTCATTGGTGATAGTCTACTTTGGTGGTAATGATTCAGTGCTTCCTATCCCTTCTTCAGAGGGCCCTTATGTGCCACTTCCTGAATATGTTGAGAACATGAAGAAGATCGCCATTCATCTCAAGGTAAACTGCTAATACACTCTTAATGTTGCATCAATGAACTTTTTCTATGCTTATTCGTCTCGTATGCTCTTCAGAGCCTCTCGGAGAAAACCCGTGTGATCTTCCTCACAGCTCCGCCGGTGAGCTATGCTCTAATTAAAGAAAAAATGAGGTTCTTACTGCTCATATTGATACTTTTGAAGAACATGCTCTCTGTTTTTCTTTTTCCTTGCTCCCAAAGCCTCATTTTGTTTCCTGATTGAGCCAGCACGGGGCTTGCCGAACGTCGAACATTGGAGTCCTGTCGTAAATATGCTGAGGCTTGTAAAGAACTTTGCAAGAAGATCGACGTGAAATGCATAGATGTCTGGACTGCAATTCAGAAGAGAGATGACTGGCTAACTTCTTGCTTCACGTCAGTAGTTCTTTTTTTGTTTTCTTGGTTCAATAACTTGTGGGGTGGGGGAATTCAAACTCTGACCTTTTGATCGAAGATATATGCCTTAATCAGTTGAATTATGCTCAAGTTGGCGTTCACGTCATTAGTTCATACAGGCATTAAATGGGATGCGTCATCTTTGATCTTTTTCAATGGATTGAATCAATTGTTTGCTGTTTGTTCTTTTTGGTATTAATTTCAGGGATGGGGTTCATTTGACAGCAGAAGGGAGCCAGATAGTTGCAGAGGAAATTTTCAACGTTTTGGATGAGGCAGACTGGGAACCAAGTTTGCACTGGAAAGCATTGCCAATTGAATTTGGAAGTCCAACTAAACGCTCTCCCTAAAAGGGAATGGTAAATTGATTCCTCTTTTGCATCCTGTGAATTATTTTTTTTCATTGAAAAAAGTATGTCCATACATTTATTTTCTTCCATGATTAAATGTATTGACTTTCACTTGTGGGATTGATCCTCCACTCTCGTAAATGTGTGCATATGGTTTTTCTGGTTGAATTTTTAATTTGAAAAAAGTTGGTAGTGTAAGTATTATTATATCTGATGAAGTTTTTTTTTTTTTTTTTTTTTTTAATGCAATTAAAACTTTGGAAGTGAAGGATTTCAATCTTTGAATATATCAACTTCACATCACTAATTACACTGTGGACATAACTTTGAATGATGGAAGAATTTGCAGTAAACCCTGAAGGTTAAAAAAAACAAATTAAATTTTTTAAAAAAATCTTTCGGTTCATATACTTTTGCAGAAGTAATAATTTAGCTTGCAATTTAGTTCATAAAACTTAGTAAAAATTGAATTTTTATAGTTTTAAATTTGTAACGATTTAGTCTCTACCAAATAAATCTAGTTAAAATTTAATGAAAAATCTTATCTACATAGATCAATAAACCGCTTAGGGACCAAATATGATGATATACTACCATTGATACTTCACCTTGGTAAAAAAATTTACTATAGGAACTACATCGATATAAACTTTAAACTATAAGTATTAAGTTGATATGTTATAAAATTTAGGGATTAAATCGTCACAAATTAAAAGTATAAGACCAAATTGTTATAGGTTGAAGTTTAAAGATTAATTTGTTACTTCAACGAACGTATATGAATTAAAAGTGTTTTTAACCAATCTTAAATCAATTGTATGGCACCACTCTTACTCTTATGATATGGATACTAAACTTTCAAGTGAATTTTCCTCCTTTTCAAAATTTTAATTGATCTTCAGATAACCTGCATTTTTATTTATTTATTATTTTTTTAAGGATAACCCAGTAGTTATCTGCCGCTGTTTCGTTCTCTTGGGTTTGATCCAGGGCAGGAGACAGAGGGTTTAACAAACAAAAGCAAAATACAGTAACGTTCAAAAAACGAAAGAAAGAATCGCGGGAAGAGGTTACGATTTAACGGAGTTAGATTTTCACAATTTAAAATGGGTGTGCCATGATTCTTAGGTAACTTCAAGGATTAAAATTTAAAACATACAATCGCGGGAAGAGGTTACGATTTAACTGAGTTAGATTTTCACAATTTAACATGGGTG
Organism: Trichosanthes truncata; assembly: GCA_033996785.1. Lineage (NCBI taxonomy): Eukaryota > Viridiplantae > Streptophyta > Magnoliopsida > Cucurbitales > Cucurbitaceae > Trichosanthes > Trichosanthes truncata. The sequence goes on from JAWPNB010000003.1 coordinate 58,329,088, forward strand.
TGCCATGATTCTTAGGTAACTTCAAGGATTAAAATTTAAAACATACCATCGATATGTTGATATATCCATAAATTGGAGGTTTTGACATCAATATTAAAGATTAATCAATATATCTAATATTTCATATAAACAGCCATAAAACATAAAAATATATTATTAATTAATCAACAATATGAATATAAATATTAATAATAAAGTTTATAATTTATTTAGAAAGTGGAAAATTTTAACTATTAATTTAAGTAATTTATATATATATTTCTACATTAATATCTGTCGATATTGATATTTTATTAACATATTGATCGATATATATCTATAAAATTAAAATTTCGATATCAATATAGACATTGATATTTTAATTCTTAGGTAAATTGCGAGACAATGACACAAGAATTATATGCCTGGTAGTCCCAAATACCCACCCCACCTTCGGTCTTATGTCGTTCCCAACATTATAAGCCTTTGCCTTTTCTCTATTTTGCTTAAATTTTAAGATTTGCCGATAACATTAGTTCAATATATTCTCTATATATAGACTAAGAATTCAATTTCGTTATGATTCGAAGAATTTTAAAATTTGTAGTTAAATCACTCGTTAGAATTTTGAACTTTTTGATTATATTTGTCAAAGTGAGCATAGCTCGACATATATCCTCAACCAAAAGGTAAGAGGTTCGAATCCCTTCATCCCAAATGTTGTTGTTGAACTAAAAAAAAAAAAATCAGTCATATTTGAAATTCAAAATTGAAACTCAATTTTTTTTGACAATATGTGAAATTGAAACTCAATTAATAAATTCAAGGTTAAATTACAAATTTAGTCTCTAGAGTTGTAAGAAAGTTAGAATGTACATGCTTAGAACTCGTTAACTCGTGTTTTGAACCTACCAAGTTTTGACCTGGCAAAAAATTCCTATTTTTGTCATTTTTTTTTTTTTTTTTGTCAATACTTTTCAAAGTTACCCTATTTTAAATATATATTTGTGTAAAGTAAATTATTTGATTATTATTTATTACTTTTAAAAACTACCATATTTGTATTATTCTTTCTAAATTAACCCATTGTTGAAATGATGACGTGTAAATCCAGGGATAAAGAGGAGAAAATCCTCGGCTGCAACTTTTGGATCCCAACCTGCGAGGTTTTCAGTTTTCACAGTAATGGGCTCATTGCTTGGGCTCAGCCCATATCTATAGTTCATTGGGCTTCTTTATTGATCAAAATAGCCCTTCATGTAAGAGCATCTGTGATTTTTTTTTTTTCTTTCTTCTTTTTTTGAATGCCTTTTCTTTTATTTTGTTTTCCAATTAAGCAAATCTTATAAGATTGGCATATGTTGTTGTTGTGTGTGTGTGAGAGAGAGAGAGAGTGTGTATGTGTCAAACTATATTAAATAAATCTATTATTAATGTGTGAATAATCGATTCGTGTAATGCTTATTTTGAAATCTTATTTTTTATTATATCCCAAAAAAAAAAAAATCAACATGATTTTGAGAAACTTTTAAATGATTAAACGCCATTATTTTTATTTATCAACATTCATCATTCATCAATAATTGTTATATTATTTTAATAGCATTTAGAGATGTTCATTTTCCTTACAAGGAATCATCTCTAATGGGACGAGAAATCTCTGTTTAGGCGGAGAATGGGAGAAAAAAATTTCCATTAGCTAAAGGGGACGTCTCGCCCCGTTCCCTATTTCCGCCCCACTGCAATTTCTTTATTTATTTTTAAATATATTTATATATATATATATATAATAAAACCTACCTTTAAACTTTTATAAAATATTATTTTGTTTTTCTAGGAAAATTTTAAAAAAAAATCTCTTTAAATAGAAATTTCTCATTAAGAATTAACAATTTAAATAGAATTTTTCTTTAAAAAATATTTTATTTAATCTAAATAAAAATCCTAAATGGAGAATAATTCTCCACGAAAAATCTGATCCCCACCCTAATTCCTGTAAAATTAAATAGAGAATTTGGTGGGAATAGATAATGAAATGAGTGGCGGGAATGAGGACGAAGAAGCCATCCTCGACTCCACCCCACCCCGTAAACATCTCTAATAGCATTTGACAATATCTATTCTATACAATACTTTAAAAGAATTTGATGGGTATATTTGTGTTTTTTACCTATTCTTTTTTTTTTTTTTTTGGCTAAAAGTTGAAGGGCCGATTATTCACACAATTTAATTGAGGCTAAATTATAAAAAGAAAATATCCTTGAACTTTTGCTCCTTGTTTAAAAAAAAACATCTATTCTTTCAAAACAATATTACCTATGACATTTCATAAACTTTTAAAAACTACTCTTGGAGTAGAAATCCGTTAAAATATTGGACGAAATATCAAAGTGACGATGACCTAAAATGATGTGGCGGTGACTAGGATGCTTATCTAGATTATGTCTGAAAGAACGGTACAGATTGACTTTTTGTTCAACATTCTAACAGTTTTTCTACTCTAATAGTAGTTTTAAAACATTTATGAAATTTTAAGGATAATATTACAACTTTTGAAAAAATAAGAATACTTTTGAAACAAGAGGCAAAGTTCAAGGGTATTTTTGAAAATTTAGCCTTTAATTGAACTCCAATGGATGACATGAAATATTCTTTGAACTTATGAATTTTAATTTTTTTTTAATGAAAATCTGATAATTTGATTATAACATAGTTTTTTTTGTGAGATAGATCATATTACATGTATTTAAATAAACTTGAAAGAGAGAAAAGTGTCGATGAGGTAGGGTAGGGACAAGCAAGCTCCCAAATCATTCTCCATTTTCACAAAGTTTTTCATTAAATTTTGAGGGGATCGACATAGGCATTTTCCTTGAGAAAATTGTAGGAGTCAATAATGGAAATTACAATAATCCTCATCCCATCTCCAAAATTAAAATGAGAATACATTGAGCCTTGTGGAGAAAATTGACATACCTAAAATATAGAGTTCATTATTTGTAAGAAGTTTCTCTCTATCTCCTCAAAGAGAAGGCATTATCCAAATGTAAATGTATGTTTGTGTGTGCACCTCCCAAGTTCTCTAAAAAAAAGTTTTTTTTAGTACCTCTTAAAAAAAGTTATATACATATGTACTAGGCCCCTCAATTTTTTAAAAAAGTTGTATGCATATGTACTAAAGTTTTATTTTAAAACATATTAATAGAAATTTCAAGTTTTTAAATATTTATTCAGGTACGTTTCTAGAGGTTTCTTTTTTCTCTTTTGTAATTTGGGTTGTTTCATTTTAAAATATACATTTTTTTAAAAACAATTACAAATAGATCATTTCACCATTAAATTATCGGTCAACTTAAATAATGGTAACCGTTCTAATTTTATTTTACATGAGAGATATTGATTGACATAAACTAATTGTGAACACACATACAAAAAAAAAAAAAAAAAAGACACATAAATTTAAGTGTAATTTTCATTGTATTGACTAATTTACATATTCTAATTTTCATTGTATTTACAATTATCATTTAGCCGGGTTTTTTTTTATATATTTTACCAGAACTATTCTAAATTTGCAACTATGTATTTAATTTAAATAATAAAATATTATCATTAAATTCAAACCTAACTAATATATAAATATATGACTATGCCAATTCACTTATTAATTTTTATTATTAATAATTTTAATTAAAATACAATTTTTGTTCCTATACTTTGGAACTCATTTCATTTTAGTCTCAATATTTTCAAATATCTAAATTTAGTTTTTGTGCTTTCTATAAGTCTTAAAACTAATCCTCATCGTTAGTTTTAAGTTAGTTTGTTTAAGAATTAAAAAAAATTAATAATCATAATTTTCATTCAAGAAAAGATACAAGATAAATATATTTCCAAAATTTATAGCGAAAAGGTTAATAAAGATTAATTTTTTTTTTTAGAAAAATTAATTATAAACTAGCAGTAGAGACTAATTATAAGATCTATTGAAAGTAGAAAGACTAAATCTGGACATTTGAAAGTATAATGACTAAAACTAAAATTGAACACGTCTCAAACTATAGGAACTAAAATGTTTAACCATTATTTTTTTGCCAAACATAATTTAATTGGTCAATACCAAAATAAATTATCAAATCTTCCGCTTCAAAAATGAGTTTGGATCCGCCCGTGGTTAAGGGGAAGGCGGCCATGACTTGTTACTATCCATGCAATTAATTAAATTATAATACAAAAAGGTAAGAGAATAAAATGAATTCAAAGTAAAATTTGATTTTAAAGTAGAATGAAAAACAATTAAATAAGAAAAAGAACTACGAATCCAGACAGCATCGTTTTTCCACCTACCTTTATGAGTTGAAGCCGTGATTATTCACGTATTCTTTTTCTTTGGGTTAAAAGTTGAAGAGTATTGTAAATATGACAAGTAAATGTCCATTTCACATGCCCATTTATATCCATATCAAGTGGCTTTTTCTCCATAGCCAAAGTGTCCTCCATGTGTCCAACAAAGGCCATAGATTGGTGTCCAAATGGACCACATCATGCTCTCCAAATTGCCTATAAATAGTGGTTCATTTTGGATAAATTAGATATGCATTTTTGGTGCCCGGTTTCGCCTCTCATTTTACAACACGTTATCAGCACGAGACTCTATCATTTTTCCCGCTAAAGGTAAGTCTTATGGGTAAGTTTTTTTTTACACATTTGGTTTATGTTAAATTTCTAATATAAATATATATTATTATTTTGATAGTGTTATTATGGCAAACCTTACAAAGCTAGAATTTGCGGCCCTGGATATTAATGGAAATAACTACTTGTCATGGGTCCTTGACGCTGAGATCCATTTAGATTCTATGAATCTTGGAGAAACAATTAAAGAAGGAAATGATGCATCAAATCAAGAAAAAGCAAAAGCCCTGATCTTCATTCGCCATCATCTTCACGAGGGATTGAAAATGGAGTATCTTACAATAAAAAATCCCTACGTTCTATGGCAAGGTTTGAAAGAAAGGTACGATCATCAAAAAACAGTTATTCTTCCAAAAGCTCGTTATGATTGGATGCACCTGAGGTTGCAGGACTTTAAATCAGTAAGTGAGTATAATTCCGCACTCTTCAGAATTAGTTCAAAATTAAAATTATGCGGAGAAAAGATTACTGATGTTGATATGTTAGAGAAGACATTTTCCACTTTTCATGTCTCGAATATGCTCCTGCAGCAGCAATATCGAGAGAAGGGTTTTGCAAAATATTCTGAACTTATCTCATGTCTTCTCGTTGCTGAACAAAATAACGAGTTATTGATGAAAAATCACGAATCCCGACCAACTGGAGCAACACCATTCCCTGAAGTGAATGCTGTGAATTTTAATAACCGTGGTTGAGGTCGTGGTCGTGGTCGTGGTCGAGGTCGGGACCGCGGTAGAGGAAGAAATACCTATTTTCGTGGTGGACATTATAATTTTAAGAAACCCACACGAAGTGATGATCATAAAGGAAAGGCTCCACAAGATAGAAGTTCGAAAGGTGATGAACATAAATGTTTCCGGTGGGAAATGACTGGGCACTGGTCACGTACCTGTCGTACATCAAAACACCTTGTTGATTTCTATCAAGCTTCCCTGAAGGAAAAAGGAAAAGGAAAGAATGTGGAGGTAAATCTTGCCATTCAAGAAGATGATGTGTTTGACCCCTCCAATATGATGCATCTTGATGTAGCTGATTATTTTGAATCTCCTGGAGAGAGAATTGATGCAATCAAACAAGTAGAGGATGATTTGTATGAAAATATATAATTAAGTACTGTTTAGTATGTTTTTGTTGTTGTTTTGTTTGTATATATATTTAAGACTCTTTGTAATCGTTTTTCTTTTCTTTTCAATGAAGAAATATGAACAATTTCAATATGTTGAGTAACTCGAAAATGAGCAATGAGGATTTATGTCTGGCAGACTGCGCAACTACGCACACGATACTCATAAATAGAAAATATTTTACTAGATTGACAATGCTGGAAGCAAAAGTCAATACTATATCAGGTTCTGCAAATCTGATTGAAGGTTTTGGAAAAGCAAACTTTATTTTGCCTAGAGGAACAAGATTTACAATTAATAATGCTCTGTTCTCTAGCAAATCGAAAAGAAACTTATTAAGTTTTAAAGATATACGTGAAAATAATTATCATGTTGAAACTGATTGTAAAAATAATATAGAGTGTCTCTATATAACATCTATTGTTTCACATGAAAAACGTATATTAGAAACACTGCCTGCTTTTTCTTCTGGATTATACTATACTCATATACGAGTAATCGAAAGTTATGCAATAATGAACCCGAAGTTCATGAATCCAGAAATATTCAGTGTTTGGCATGATCGATTGGGTCATCCATGGTCGATAATGATGAGGAAAATTATTGAGAATTCACATGGACATCCTTTAAAGAGCCAGAAGATTCTTCAATCCAATGAGTTGTCATGTGATGCTTGTTCTCAAGGAAAATTAATTATTAGACCATCACCAGCTAAAGTGGGGATTGAATCACCTGCATTTTTAGAGCGAATTCAATGTGATATTTGTGGACCTATTAACCCACCAAGTGGTCCATTTAGATATTTTATGGTATTAATTGACGCATCCAGCAGATGGTCACATGTATGCTTATTATCAAGTCGAAATCTTGCATTTGCAAGATTACTTGCTCAAATAATTAAGTTAAAAGCACAATTTCCTGATAATACAATTAAGACCATTCGACTTGATAATGCTGGTGAATTTACATCCAAAACTTTTAATAATTATTGTATGTCAATTGGGATAAGTGTTGAACATCCTGTAGCTCACGTTCATACACAAAATGGTCTAGCAGAATCATTTATAAAACGTCTGCAACTAATTACAAGACCATTGCTTATGAGAGCTAAACTTCCTACATCGGTATGGGATCATGCTATTTTGCATGCTGCATCACTGGCACGTATTAGGCCAGTAGCTTATAATAAATACTCCCCAATGCAATTAGCTTATGGCCAGCAGCCAAATATTTCCCATCTAAGAATTTTTGGATGTGCAGTATATGTACCAATTGCTCCACCACAACGTACTAAGATGGGTCCTCAAAGGAGGTTAGGAATATATGTTGGTTTTGATTCCCCATCAATTATTAAATATCTTGAACCCCTGACGGGTGATGTATTTACTGCACGATTTGCTGATTGTCATTTTAATGAGACAAATTTTCCAACATTAGGGGGAGGAATTAAGAAGTTGGAAAAAGAAATTACATGGAATGCATCGTTATTATCTCATTTAGATTCTCGTAGAGATCAATGTGAACTTGAAGTTCAAAAGATAATTCATTTGCAAAATATAGCAAATCAACTACCAGATTCATTCACAGATACTAAAAGTGTGACTAAATCATATATACCAGCTGCAAATGCTCCATCAAAAATTGATATCCCAAAGGAACAAGTTGTCAATAATGAGTCTGGAGCACGCCAGAAGCGTGGTAGACCAATAGGTTCTAAAGATAAAAATCCTCGGAAAAGAAAAGTAGTTGAGAATCAAAATGATTCAATAAAAGGTATGGATGTTCCAGAAGAAATCCAGAATACAACTACTCAAAAGAGTATTGGTGAAAATCAAACGCTTGAGGATAATAATGAAATTTCTATAAACTATGTTACAACAAGAAAGAGATGGAACCGAAATGATATCATTATTGACAACATTTTTTCTTATAATGTTGCTCACGATATTATTCATGAAAGTGATGATTTTGACCCAAAATCTATCAAAGAATGTCAACGTAGAAAGGATTGGCCGAAATGGAAAGAAGCAATCCAAGCAGAGTTGAACTCACTTTCAAAACGTGAGGTTTTTGGACCAGTAGTCCCAACACCGGAAAACGTCAAACCTGTGGGATATAAATGGGTATTTGTAAGGAAAAGAAATGAAAAGAATGAAGTCACAAGATATAAAGCGAGACTTGTTGCACAAGGATTCTCGCAAAGGCCTGGTATTGATTATGAGGAGACATATTCTCCTGTGGTGGATGCAATAACGCTAAGATATTTGATTGGTCTGACTGTATATGAAAAGCTTGATATGCATCTAATGGATGTAGTCACGGCGTATTTATATGGATCTCTGGATAATGACATTTATATGAAAATCCCGGAAGGATTTAAAATACCAGAAACATATGAATCAAGTTCTCGGGAATTGTATTCAATAAAGTTACAGAGATCATTATATGGATTAAAACAATCAGGACGAATGTGGTATAATCGCCTGAGTGAATATCTGTTGAAAGAAGGATACCAAAATAATCCAATATGTCCGTGCGTTTTTATAAAGAAATCTCAGTCAGGATTTGCTATTATAACTGTATATGTTGATGACTTAAATATAATCGGAACTCCTGAAGAGTTATCCAAGGCAATAGAATATCTTAAGAAAGAATTCGAGATGAAAGATCTTGGAAAAACAAAATTTTGCCTTGGTTTGCAAATTGAACATTTAGCAGATGAGATATTTGTTCATCAATCAACTTATACAAAAAAAATCTTAAAAAGATTCTATATGGATAAAGCACATCCATTGAACATTCCAATGGAAGTTCGTTCACTGGATGTAAAGAAAGATATATTTCGACCTCGAGATGACAGTGAAGAACTACTTGGTCCTGAAGTACCATATCTTAGTGCAATTGGTGCACTTATGTATTTGGCTAATAACACAAGACCAGATATTGCATTTTCAGTAAATTTATTAGCTAGATATAGTTCATATCCTACAAAAAGACATTGGAACGGAGTTAAGCATGTACTCCGATATCTTCGAGGGACAATTGATATGGGTTTATTTTATTCTAACAAATCAAAATATGATCTAGTTGGTTATGCAGATTCTGGTTATCTATCTGATCCACACAAAGCTAGATCTCAGACAGGTTATCTATTCACATGTGGAGGAACTGCTATATCGTGGCGATCAGTGAAACAGACTATAACGGCCACTTCTTCAAATCATGCTGAAATCCTCGCTATTCATGAAGCAAGTCGAGAATGTGTATGGCTAAGATCGATGACACAACACATTCATGAGACATGTGGCTTATCTTCAAGTAAACCTCTTCCAACGATGTTATACGAAGATAACACAGCATGTATAGCTCAAATCAAGGGAGGATATATCAAAGGAGATAGAACAAAGCATATCTCACCAAAACTCTTCTATACTCATGATCTTGAAGAAAATGGCGATATCACTGTACAACAAATTTGTTCGAAAGATAACTTGGCTGACTTATTTATGAAGGCATTACCAACTGCAACCTTCGATAAATTAGTATATAGCATTGGAATGCGGCGATTCAAAGACTTTAAGTGATGTCTCCATGAGGGGGAGTGAATGTATTATAGTAAACTATATAAAATATGTACTCTTTTCCTTCACTAGGGTTTTTCTTCCCATTGGGTTTTTCCCTAGTAAGGTTTTAACGAGGCATATTTTATATAAATGGGCATTTAAGGGGGAGTATTGTAAATATGACAAGTAAATGCCCATTCCACATGCCCATTTATATCCATGCCAAGTGGCTTTTTCTCCATAGCTAAAGTGTCCTTCATGTGTCCAACAAAGGCCATAGATTGGTGTCCAAATGGACCACATCATGCTCTCCAAATTGCCTATAAATAGTGGTTCATTTTGGATAAATTAGATATGCATTTTTGGTGCCCGGTTTCGCCTCTCATTTTACAACAAAGAGGAGATTATTCACCTAAAGTTTTATTTTAAAACATATTAATAGGCATTTCAAGTTTTATAATATTTATCTAGTATGTTTTTAGAGCTTTGTGTTCTCTTTTTGAATTTTGGTTGTTTCTTTGTTTATTATTATTATTTTTATTAAATAATGGTAATCAGTCTAATTTTATTTTAGGTGAGAGATAATGATGAACATAAATGGACTGTAAATTTTTGTTATTTTGTATTGCTCAATTTACATATTCTAATTTTTTTTTATTTATGTCAAATTGAACATAGCTTAATTGGCATAAAGCGTGTGCCCTCAATCAAGACGATAGAAGTTCGAATTCTCCACCCCACTTATTGTTGAATATATATACATATATAGGGTGTGTTTACCTACCCGTAATCATAAAAAATCAAGTGCAATTTGACCACATGATTAAGATGGATGGTGTTTATTATATTTTGCAATGGCCTTTTATCTTTCTTCGATTATTTTTTCTTTCGTCGGTGATTTTTTTGCCATATTTGAATCGAGATTTTTTTAATGTGAGTTTTGGCCTGACCATATTTTGATCTATACAAATATTTGCAAAACGAAAATCTATTATGATTTTTAGATCATTTTTTTTATTTGATATGTGACAAAAAAATTATTTTAGAAAATTTGAATAAATAAAGAAAATTGAAGAAGGTATCTTAATTCCGGTAGCATAGTTATTGCATTTTAATGCTAGAGGTAGGTAAAGTAAACACAATCAATCGTAATTTTATTGCATTTATTCCAATTACGTTTGCACCACAATCTCATTACGATTGCACTAAAATTCATTACACTTTAGTAGAAGAACCTTACAATTATCTTTTTAGCTGTTTTCCTTTTTTTTAATATTTTATCAGAACTATGCTAACTTTGCAACTATATATTCATTTTTTTTAAAATGATCTATATATTCAATTGTTACAATAAAATATTGTTATTAAATTCAAACCTAACTAATATATAAATAAATGGCTGCATCAATTTAGTCGAAATATCTCGATGCACCCATTAATTTATATTATTAATCATTTTAATTAATTCTGTACTTCTAATTTAATTTGTTGACCCCAAAACACACTATCAATCTTCAGCTTTAAAATGAATCTGTATCCGCCCTTGGCTAAGGGGAAGGCGGCCATGACTAACGATGCAATTAATTAAATTATAATATAAAAAGATTAGAGAAAAATGAATTCATATTAAAATCATACTATTTAAAAACTAGCTTAGTGGGAGAATCATTTTTGGACTATTATGTCTAAATACTAATTTCTTAATTTCAAATATGTCCCTTAATTTATTTTTGGACTATTATTTTATTATCCTTATTTAATCTCTAATTTTATAAATTGTGCCATCAACAATTAACTATAAAAAATAAATGAATTTTTTAAATTTAATTATGTTTAAATAAAATTAAACAAACTTTGGGAAACTTTTTTTAAAAAAAAAGTTATATTGTTTTTTAAGTACGGAATATAGTATATAACCATTGAACTAAAAATCAAATTAGTACAGAGAAAATAAAAATGAAATTAATATATTATAAAATCAAATTCATCACTCTATCTCCACTAAGCTCTGCAATTTCTCCCTCTATTCTATCTATAATTGTTTTCATGCACATTCAATTCTCTTTTAAGTGGTTTTCAAAAGAAAAAAAAAAAATCTCTTTAATGTGGGGCTTTTTTAAGATGGAGTGTTTGAATTAGTTTTTCTTCCGTCAATAGTGAAAGCATGAAAAATAATACATTAATATAAAATTTAAAAAAATTCAATAAATACTAATCTTTTCAAATTCCATAACACAAATTTAAATAGTTTGTTTCCTTTATGTACCTGCAAATTGATAGATGAAAGGTATCTCTCAATCTTATGTGTTTTTTTTTTACCTTTATTTTAGTTTAATTTTTAATTGTACGATTGCATTACATTTGAAAATTCATATTTACATAATGCATGCAATTGTTTTTTTTTTTTTTTTTTTTGCTATCAATTGATCCAAGGTTTCTTAGAAGAAAAAATTTTGAATGAAAAAGATAAGAGCATCCAAATCAAAAGAAGACTTCTTTGAAGTTGGAAGAAAAGAACATTCAAATTTGTATGTATCTAACCTTTTAAATAATAATAATAATAATAAGTATAAGCATTTTGTTTAACCACAAGAATAAATTTTCATCGTCGCCTTCTACTTTTGACAATTATTTTAAATATATATAGATCTAAAGAGGTTACAAATACAGTAGAACAGTCTTATACTTTCAAGATTTCATATCAAATTATCTCAAGTTGTAAGTACTCGATCATTTTCAGTCGTTTGTCTTACTACTTCAAGACATTTGAAATAAAATTTTGAAATACTAAGGCCATATTTGACAATGATTTTGTTTTTAGTTTTTAGCATTTTAAAATTAGGCTTGCTTCCTTACAATTTGTTTGGTATGTTTTTCACTTTCTAAAAAACACACATGATTTCTTACCCATATATAATAATAATAATAATAATAATAATAATAATAATAAATTTAAAAAAAAAAAGCCTTTTTTAAGCTTTAAAATTTTTGTTTAGATTTTGAAAATATTTTTAAAAGGTAAATAAAAAAAAAACACGAGTAGTAATAGTGTTTATAATAATAATCTTCAAAATTAAAAATTAAAAACACGACGGTTACCAAAGAAGGCCTTAAAATTTTGAAATTCAAATTCCGAAAATCTGCTCAATAGAGTGGAAAAAAGTGAAAAAAAATATATTAAATAGGCAATCGAAAAAAAATTAAGGAAGAAAAATGAAACAAAGAAAATGAAAAATACCCAAACAAAAAAAAAATAATGAAAAGATATAAATAAATAAATCTTTAACAATCAATTGTCATTAGAGTAAACAAATAATACATTTTACCATTAATTAGTTATTTTGAAACATATTTTTTACTACTACAAAAATATTAATAATAAAATATCTATTCTATAGTAGCAACATGAAACCATGTGAAAATTTAACAATACAAACACATGCATTAAGCAAAAATTAACAATATAAAACATGCATAATTTAAATAATAATAATAATAATCTCAAATAAAACTCAATAAACCCTTACAATTAACCAAATCAAAATCCGGATTTGAGAATAATACCCTCCAAGTAAATAAGTACATAATCTTTAAAAATTCTCGGTAAGTAATTAAAGAAATTGAATAAACAAGTTTTAAACCCAAAAAATCCATAAACTGAAAAAAAAAACCACTTAAAAATAATCAAACCATAATAAGAATTTGGACAACATCTTAAAACAAGACCATCCAAATATATAAATTAAATATCTAATACATATTTAAATAAGTAAATAATAATAATAAATTTATTTATTTTTAAAAAATAAAAAGTAATTATTTAACTTTCCACCACCAAAACACCCACAATAAATAGATTAAATTAATTTTTTTATCAAATTGAGCGTAGCTCAATGATAATTGGCATGTATCATTGACTAAAAGGTTAGATATTCGAATCTTCCACTCTCGAATATTGTTGATCTAAATTTTTTTTTATGAAATCCTCTTTTATTTGATTGAAAAAATGTTTCACCCACTTAATTAAATATAAAATATTTTTAAAATAAATTAAAAAAATATATTACCATACCATTACTGTCAAAAGAAATACAAATAAATAAATAAATAATATAAATAAAACATATAAAATGTAAAAATTTAAACCTTTATCGCATGTAAGCTATTAACATTTTATTTGACAATTTAAATTCTATTATGGTTAATATAGTTGTTTATTAGTATAATAATATTGTTTATACCTATTTTAACAAATAAAAATATACTCAATAAATGAGGGTAATTCACGTGTTTATTATTAAATGCGACACAACACATGCATATAAAATTTTGGTTTAAAAATATTTCAATTTGAAAAAGTACACAAATGTGCTTTGAAATTATTGAAAGGGAGAAGGAAGCCTAACATCAAGTTTTGGGGCAACTTATTAAAAAAACAAAAAGATAAAAGTTTTGGGCAAATTATTCTTTTGGTCTCTTGGTCTCTAGGAATAATTTATGGGAGCAAATTTTTACTCATGAAAAATTATTGGAGGTGATTGAGAACAGTGTTGTCATAGTCTTACACTATTAGACAGATGAAAGAAAAATTACATAAAATATACTTCAAATCTTTATCGAATGGTTATTTATTTAGTTTCTTAATACAACAAATTTGAAAAATGGAAAATTTAAACCTCTAACATCGAAGAAATGAATAGATGTGAATTACCGTTGAGTCAAGCTCATGCATGTTAATTTTTAAAAAAGGGCTATTAGTGGACATGCATATTTTGTTTCTAATTTATCTCTCTCCCTTAATTACATGCACAGGCCATTGTAATGCTCCTTCCTCTTTCTTTCTTAGAAACAATATGACTAATAATTTTATACCATAAAGTAGGGGAAAGAATTTGAAAAGTGTATTTCAAACGTTAATTTAAAAGTAGAATGAAAAACAATTAAAAAAAAAAGAATACAAAAAAAAACTATGAATCCAGACAGATCATTTTTCCACGGCTGAGTAATTGACATATATTTTGACAAATTTTGACTCAATTGTACGACGAATCAAAATTTTAATAAATAAAAAGAAAGCAAAGTTGAACTTGAAACGAATGGAGAGTGACGTAATCAATGGCATTGGCATTTGGAATTGGGACACGAACAAAATTACAAAAATAAATGAAGCAATTAAAATTAAATAAAATAGAGCCAAAAGAAAACCAAGTTGAACACGTCCGGTCTCGCTCTCTCCCTCACTTTTTCGCTTTGTTAATTGTGGAGGGAAAAGATTGTTGGGGAAGATTGGCAATGAGAGGCACGGCGCAATTGCTTCATCCCAACCAATAATATTCTTTTTTTTTTTAAAAAAAAAAAATCAGTTTCCAAGGATAAATTTTATTCAATTAAATTGTATTTAAGACGATACCTTATTTTACTTGGATGACAAATTAACAAAATAATAATAATAAAAATATTTTTTCCTTTTAAATAGCTTTCAAACATTATTGACAAATTGTTAGAGTACTTGTTCCTTTTGTTCACATTATAATAATTTTGTTTTTATAAATATTTTTAAATATTTGTGGATCTTTTATTATTTTTTTAAATGATACTGATGTGGCAGACTAAAATATCTATGTCTTTGAGGACTAATTGTTTAAAAAAAATATTAAGTTTATCTTGTGGATTCAAAATGTGCCTTAGAAATTGTTATGAATAAATTTGGACCTAATGAAATAAAGCCAAGACAAAATAAAAATAAAGATAATAAGAGCCCAAAGAAGAAATAGGCCCAAGAGAATCCTGCAGGTTCACAGATTAACATTTTTTTAAACGATGAAACCCTTTTTACTCCTCATCTAAAAAGGAATATGGAAAACCTAAGTCAAGGATCCTATAAATACGTTACTAAAAGAAAGAGAGTTTAACTTAACCCTCATTCTCTAAACTCTAGTTTGTTACACCCAAATTCTCCTTGCTAATTTAAGCATCGGAGCTGGTATGATAAATGTCACATCAGTGCCTAACTTATTACAAATTTACATTTGTTGTCACATGTAGATCATGAGATTTCTCCTGACCAGATTTTGGCAACAACAGAAATCTTCGTAAAGGATCCGTTTTCTAGGTAATAATTAATGGGGTATGAGAAAATATGCTATTATTTTTAAATAATTTATTTTATGTTGATAGATATATATAAACTTTATTAAAAAGAATTAAAAAATTTAATCCAATATGGAAAGGTGCAAGGACAAGGTGTCTTCTGGAATTAACAAGAATGTTCCTAATTTGCTTGTTAATTTTAAATAACCACGGCACTAATAAACTTTCATTTTATTTGTTAATAAAAATTTAGATTCTTATTTTATGAGAATCTTTTCTTTTGATATTTTAACCATGAAACTATATTCGTATAATAAAATTTTGTTGTAAAATTGAGAGGCGAAACCGGGCACCAAAATTTTACCAAAACATATAATAATAATAATAATACTTTACCAAAACATATAATAATAATAATAATAATAATAATAATACAAGTGTTAGAATATAAAAGGGAGTATATATATATATATTATAAACAAAAGAAAGTGGAGATTTATGGCAAATTAAAAACAAATGAAATTAGAGAAAATGAGAGAGAAAAAAGAAGATTGGAGAGATTTCTTTACCAATTGTCTCTATCTATTTATCCATCAAGAACCACTATATATAGGCAATTAGGAGAGCATGATGTGGTCCATTTGGACACCAATCTATGGTCTTTGTTGGACACATGGAAGACACTTTGGCTATGGATAAAATGCCACTTGGTATGGATATCAAATGGGCATGTGGAATGGGCATTTATATTTACAATACTCCCCCTTAAATGCCCATTTATAAAATATGCCTCGTTAAAAACCTTACTAGGAAAAAAAAAAACCCAATGGGAAGAAAAAAAAACCCTAGTGAAGGAAAAGAGTACATATTTTATATAGTTTACTATAATACATTCACTCCCCCTCATGGAGACATCACTTAAAGTCTTTGAGTCGCCGCATTCCAATGCTATATACTAATTTATCGAAGGTTGCAGTTGGTAATGCCTTCGTAAATAAGTCAGCCAGGTTATCTTTCGAACAAATTTGTTGTACAGTGATATCGCCATTTTCTTCAAGATCATGAGTATAGAAGAGCTTTGGTGAGATATGCTTTGTTCTATCTCCTTTGATATATCCTCCCTTGATTTGAGCTATACATGCTGTGTTGTCTTCGTATAACATCGTTGGAAGAGGTTTACTTGAAGACAAGCCACATGTATGATGAGTGTGTTGTGTCATCGATCTTAGCCATACACATTCTCGACTTGCTTCATGAATAGTGAGGATTTCAGCATGATTTGAAGAAGTGGCCGTTATAGTCTGTTTCACTGATCGCCACGATATAGCAGTTCCTCCACATGTGAATAGATAACCTGTCTGAGATCTAGCTTTGTGTGGATCAGATAGATAACCAGAATCTGCAAAACCAACTAGATCATACTTTGATTTGTTAGAATAAAATAAACCCATATCAATTGTCCCTCGAAGATATCGGAGTACATGCTTAACTCCGTTCCAATGTCTTTTTGTAGGACATGAACTATATCTAGCTAATAAATTTACTGAAAATGCAATATCTGGTCTTGTGTTATTAGCCAAATACATAAGTGCACCAATTGCACTAAGATATGGTACTTCAGGACCAAGTAGTTCTTCACTGTCATCTCGAGGTCGAAATATATCTTTTTTTACATCCAGTGAACGAACTTCCATTGGAATGTTCAATGGATGTGCTTTATCCATATAGAATCTTTTTAAGATTTTCTCTGTATAAGTTGATTGATGAACAAATATCCCATCTGCTAAATGTTCAATTTGCAAACCAAGGCAAAATTTTGTTTTTCCAAGATCTTTCATCTCGAATTCTTTTTTAAGATATTCTATTGCCTTGGATAACTCTTCAGGAGTTCCAATTATATTTAAGTCATCAACATATACAGTTATAATAGCAAATCTTGACTGAGATTTCTTTATAAAAACGCACGGACATATTGGATTATTTTGGTATCCTTCTTTCAACAGATATTCACTCAGGCGATTATACCACATTCGTCCTGATTGTTTTAATCCATATAATGATCTCTGTAACTTTATTGAATACAATTCCCGAGAACTTGATTCATATGTTTCTGGTATTTTAAATCCTTCCGGGATTTTCATATAAATGTCATTATCCAGAGATCCATATAAATACGCCGTGACTACATCCATTAGATGCATATCAAGCTTTTCATATACAGTCAGACCAATCAAATATCTTAGCGTTATTGCATCCACCACAGGAGAATATGTCTCCTCATAATCAATACCAGGCCTTTGCGAGAATCCTTGTGCAACAAGTCTCGCTTTATATCTTGTGACTTCATTCTTTTCATTTCTTTTCCTTACAAATACCCATTTATATCCTACAAGTTTGACGTTTTTCGGTGTTGGGACTACTGGTCCAAAAACCTCACATTTTGAAAGTGAGTTCAACTCTGCTTAGATTGCTTCTTTCCACTTCGGCCAATCCTTTCTACGTTGACATTCTACGATAGATTTTGGGTCAAAATCGTCACTTTCATGAATAATATCGTGAGCAACATTATAAGAAAAAATGTTGTCAATAATGATATCATTTCGGTTCCATCTCTTTCTTGTTGTAACATAGTTTATAGAAATTTCATTATTATCCTCAAGCGTTTGATTTTCACCAATACTCTTTTGAGTAGTTGTATTCTGGATTTCTTCTGGAACATCCATACCTTTTATTGAATCATTTTGATTCTCAACTACTTTTCTTTTTCGAGGATTTTTATCTTTAGAACCTATTGGTCTACCACGCTTCTAGCGTGCTCCAGACTCATTATTGACAACTTGTTCCTTTAGGATATCAATTTTTGATGGAGCATTTGCAGCTGGTATATATGATTTAGTCACACTTTTAGTATCTGTGAATGCATCTGGTAGTTGATTTGCTATATTTTGCAAATGAATTATCTTTTGAACTTCAAGTTCACATTGATTTCTACGAGAATCTAAATGAGATAATAACGATGCATTCCATGTAATTTCTTTTTCCAACTTCTTAATTCCTCCCCCTAATGTTGGAAAATTTGTCTCATTAAAATGACAATCAGCAAATCGTGCAGTAAATACATCACCCGTCAGGGGTTCAAGATATTTAATAATTGATGGGGAATCAAAACCAACATATATTCCTAACCTCCTTTGAGGACCCATCTTAGTACGTTGTGGTGGAGCAATCGGTACATATACTGCACATCCAAAAATTCTTAGATGGGAAATGTTTGGCTGCTGGCCATAAGCTAATTGCATTGGAGAGTATTTATTATAAGCTACTGGCCTAATACGTGCCAGTGATGCAGCATGCAAAATAGCATGACCCCATACCGATGTAGGAAGTTTAGCTCTCATAAGCAATGGTCTTGCAATTAGTTGCAGACGTTTTATAAATGATTCTGCTAGACCATTTTGTGTATGAACGTGAGCTACAGGATGTTCAACACTTATCCCAATTGACATACAATAATTATTAAAAGTTTTGGATGTAAATTCACCAGCATTATCAAGTCGAATGGTCTTAATTGTATTATCAGGAAATTGTGCTTTTAACTTAATTATTTGAGCAAGTAATCTTGCAAATGCAAGATTTCGACTTGATAATAAGCATACATGTGACCATCTGCTGGATGCGTCAATTAATACCATAAAATATCTAAATGGACCACTTGGTGGGTTAATAGGTCCACAAATATCACATTGAATTCGCTCTAAAAATGCAGGTGATTCAATCCTCACTTTAGCTGGTGATGGTCTAATCATTAATTTCCCTTGAGAACAAGCATCACATGACAACTCATTGGATTGAAGAATCTTCTGGCTCTTTAAAGGATGTCCATGTGAATTCTCAATAATTTTTCTCATCATTATTGACCCTGGATGACCCAATCGATCATGCCAAACACTGAATATTTCTGGATTCATGAACTTCGGGTTCATTATTGCATAACTTTCGATTACTCGTATATGAGTATAGTATAATCCAGAAGAAAAAGCAGGCAGTGTTTCTAATATACGTTTTTCATGTGAAACAATAGATGTTATATAGAGACACTCTATATTATTTTTACAATCAGTTTCAACATGATAATTATTTTCACGTATATCTTTAAAACTTAATAAGTTTCTTTTCGATTTGCTAGAGAACAGAGCATTATTAATTGTAAATCTTGTTCCTCTAGGCAAAATAAAGTTTGCTTTTCCAAAACCTTCAATCAGATTTGCAGAACCTGATATAGTATTGACTTTTGCTTCCAGCATTGTCAATCTAGTAAAATATTTTCTATTTATGAGTATCGTGTGCGTAGTTGCGCAGTCTGCCAGACATAAATCCTCATTGCTCATTTTCGAGTTACTCAACATATTGAAATTGTTCATATTTCTTCATTGAAAAGAAAAGAAAAACGATTACAAAGAGTCTTAAATATATATACAAACAAAACAACAACAAAAACAAACTAAACAGTATTTAATTATATATTTTCATACAAATCATCCTCTACTTGTTTGATTGCATCAATTCTCTCTCCAGGAGATTCAAAATAATCAGCTACATCAAGATACATCATATTGGAGGGGTCAAACACATCATCTTCTTGAATGACAAGATTTACCTCCACATTCTTTCCTTTTCCTTTTTCCTTCAGGGAAGCTTGATAGAGATCAACAAGGTGTTTTGACGTACGACAGGTACGTGACCAGTGCCCAGTCATTCCGCACCGGAAACATTTATGTTCATCACCTTTCGAACTTCTATCTTGTGGAGCCTTTCCTTTATGATCATCACTTCGTGTGGGTTTCTTAAAATTATAATGCCCACCACGAAAATAGGTATTTCTTCCTCTACCGCGGTCCCGACCTCGACCACGGTTATTAAAATTCACAGCATTCACTTCAGGGAATGGTGTTGCTCCAGTTGGTCGGGATTCGTGATTTTTCATCAATAACTCGTTATTTTGTTCAGCAACGAGAAGACATGAGATAAGTTCAGAATATTTTGCAAAACCCTTCTCTCGATATTGTTGCTGCAGGAGCATATTCGAGACATGAAAAGTGGAAAATGTCTTCTCTAACATATCAACATCAGTAATCTTTTCTCCGCATAATTTTAATTTTGAACTAATTCTGAAGAGTGCGGAATTATACTCACTTACTGATTTAAAGTCCTGCAACCTCAGGTGCATCCAATCATAACGAGCTTTAGGAAGAATAACTGTTTTTTGATGATCGTACATTTCTTTCAAACCTTGCCATAGAACATAGGGATTTTTTATTGTAAGATACTCCATTTTCAATCCCTCGTGAAGATGATGGCGAAGGAAGATCAGGGCTTTTGCTTTTTCTTGATTTGATGCATCATTTCCTTCTTTAATTGTTTCTCCAAGATTCATAGAATCTAAATGGATCTCAGCGTCAAGGACCCATGTCAAGTAGTTATTTCCATTAATATCCAGGGCCGCAAATTCTAGCTTTGTAAGGTTTGCCATAATAACACTATAAAAAATAATAATATATTCATATTAGAAATTTAACATAAACCAAATGCGTAAAAATGGCTTACCTATAAGACTTACCTTTAGCGAGAAAAATGACAGAGTCTCGTGCTGATAACGTGTTGTAAAATTGAGAGGCGAAACCGGGCACCAAAACTTTACCAAAACATATAATAATAATAATAATAATAATACTTTACCAAAACATATAATAATAATAATAATAATAATACAAGTGTTAGAATATAAAAGGGAGTATATATATATATATTATAAACAAAAGAAAGTGGAGATTTATGGCAAATTAAAAACAAATGAAATTAGAGAAAATGGGAGAGAAAAAAGAAGATTGGAGAGATTTCTTTACCAATTGTCTCTATCTATTTATCCATCAAGAACCACTATATATAGGCAATTAGGAGAGCATGATGTGGTCCATTTGGACACCAATCTATGGTCTTTGTTGGACACATGGAAGACACTTTGGCTATGGATAAAATGCCACTTGGTATGGATATCAAATGGGCATGTGGAATGGGCATTTATATTTACAATAAATTTAAAATAATTAAAATAAATAGAAAAATTGAAGGTCGGATTGAATTACCTTTTAATTTAAGTGTTTTCAAAAATACATTCTATTTTAAGTATTTTTTTTATAAAAATTGTTTAGAATTAAAATGCTCATATGTTTAATTACATTTTCATAAAAGTGTTTTTATACTTAAGTTTGTTTGTTTTTTTTATAGTCAAAATGCTTCTACTAATGTCAAATTATTATAAAAGATGATTATTAAACAATTTGAATAAATAAGTTGAAATTTCTATTTAAAACATTATGATCAACCGACTAATACAGGCCACTGCCAGGGTGGTTGCCAGAATTATCGCCGGAGTGATTGTCGATGGTGAGAGGGATAGTGTGAGGATATTTTTTAATTTTAATATAATGAAAATTTATGAGAAATTCTAAGTTAAACGCCTAAAAATTCTTTTTTTAAAATTTGGTTTCAAGCATTTCATCCAAAATAATTTATTTATCAAATTCATTGTTTAAAAAGTCATTTTGAGTGGTTACTAAATACTTTGGGGCTGTTTGGGGCAAGGAGTTGCAGGGAGGAGTTAATATGTCTGGGGAGTTAGGAAGTCTGGGGAGTTAGGAAGTCTGTGTTTGGGGCAAGGAGTTGCAGGGAGTAGGAGTTCTGAAGTCTGTGTTTGGGGTGCAGATTTGTTAAACCTGGAGTTCTGAAGTCTAAGTTGATTTTATATAGTTTTTTTCTACAATTTCTCAAAATTTCATTCTTAAGAATTTGTCCCCATAAATTCTAAGAT
Organism: Trichosanthes truncata; assembly: GCA_033996785.1. Classification (NCBI taxonomy): domain Eukaryota; kingdom Viridiplantae; phylum Streptophyta; class Magnoliopsida; order Cucurbitales; family Cucurbitaceae; genus Trichosanthes; species Trichosanthes truncata. Next base: position 58,351,407 of record JAWPNB010000003.1, read on the forward strand.
TGAGATTTTTTGTTTTTATTAATTTATGTATATTTTACAAATTTCTTTAAAGTAAAAAAAATAATTTTGAACAAAATACCCTACATTCTTTTTTTCAATATATCTCACATTAATTATTTATTTATCTTGGACAGTTTTCAAATAAAAAAGTCTTACAATACTTTTTAAAATATTACATGTGATTTGGAAATATTTAATTCCATTAATTTAAAGAGATTCAAATAAACTTCAAGATTTTTACGTTTTTATTCTTTCAATTATAGAAATAATATAGATTTGTTTCCGTCAATCCTAAAATTGGGATTTTAAATTATATTATTTTATGAATATTTTATAATTTTATTAAAGACTTGTTTTCGTCAATTTTAAAATTTTAATTTAAGATTTGTTTTTCAAGCTTAATAAAATAATTTTTTTACATAATTTAAGATTTTATTTTTCTACATAATCAATGTAATAAATTATCTAAAGTTTGATTAATTTGAAAATAATATGTTCTTTGAAGTTTTAAAATAACTAAGTTAAAAATAAAATATCAAATATTTATGCTATTTTAAAATAATTAAGTTCAAAATGAATATATATGTTTTTTAAAATCATTCAAAATGAATATTATACATACTTTTGTTCAAAATACTATATATTTATGTTATTTATTGTAATAATTTTATTTTATTAAGTTTGGAATGAGAAATTGTTTATCTTTTTACTTTGAATATGATTAGTTTGAAAATCAAAATTTTTTAATACGTTAATCTTTTTTAATACTAATTTTCTAAAATGTAATACGGGTTAGTTTAAAATATGTTTTTCTTATCTTCAAATCATAAAATTATATATATTTTTGAGCTATTAATAAAAAAAAAAACTTTAAAAAGATGAGATTGTTATTTGTTATAAGTAATTTTAGTTGAAACTTAAAAAAAAAATTGTAGATGACAAATGGAGGAAGTGAAATAGGAAGATTTTTATCAATTAAAAAAATTGTTATGTAGTACTATAATTTATATTAAATTTTCAATTTAAATAATAGTATCATGTCTAAAACATTCTTATATAATTTATATTTAAAAAAATTAAAATTATAGAATAAAAGAAAAATATTTTTGTTAAAAATTTGATTAAAATTATAGAATAAAAAAATAATTATCTATATTTAATTAGTAATTAGTAACAATGATGAGAAAATTTATATAAAAAATAAAGAAAATTTTTCAAATTAAGAAATTAAAAAAAATAATGTAAAAAAAAATAGAGAGAGAAAGGAGAGGGGAGAAGAGTGAGAGGTATGAGTGAGGTGAGGTGAAGAAAAATGAGATAAGAAAGTTGTGGGACCCATAATGAGGAGTTGGGGAAGGAGTTAATAAGTTTGTGGGGCCCACAATTGGGAATTGGAGAAGGAGTTAATAAATCTGTGGGGTCCACAATAGGAGTAAAATTATCCTTGGGCCAAACAAGGAGTTGAGGGGAGTTATTAACTCCTACAAACTTTACTCCCCCAACTCCTCAATCCAAACACCCCCTTTAAGTCTTGTTAAAATAGTTTTTTTTTAAATAAATAATTGAAAAGGAAATTCAAACAAGTCCGAAGACGAAATATAGTTTCCTGCTTATCCAGTTTCACTTCAATTAAAAACTTGAACCAAATTTTTTTGTATCACTTTCCACGTGTCATCACTTTTAATTTTGGACGTAGACCTTTTTTATGTTTTAAATTAATGTATATAAATATTTCATTTCTGAAACTTTTTTTTTTCAAAGGAAAAAGTTTATTTATACTTCTTCCTAAAAAACTGTCTACTTTTGTTTTTGTCCACCCCAGATCTGAAAGAAGAATAATTATTGCCTACCACCTGTAGGTTGTAAGTACGAATTTTTACCTGATAAAAAAAAAAAAAGTAAGAATTTTTACTGCTCACCATTAAAGATTTGACCGCTATAATTTTTTGAAGAAAAAAATTAATCTCTATTCCTTTTTCTTTCATGTATTCCTCTTTGGTGGTAAAAAACGTAATGGTAGTTAGTCAAAGATTTTTATTGACTAGTGAGGAGACAAGTAGAATAATTCCAATTCTAGAAAAATGTATTTTCATTATGGGGGTGTTTGACCCACTGAATTGAGTTGGGTTGAGTTGGGTTTAAAACTCAACTCCCCATTTTTCCTATCAACAAATCAGCTCCCTACAAAGCAATTCAACCCCACCATTTTGAGTAATTAAAAATAAAGATCTCAACATCTTAATTTTTTTAAAAATTATATCACAAATAAGGTGAAAATTTGAATGTACAATCTCTCAAGAGGATTAGAAATATCTTATCACTAAGTTATACTCAAACTGATAGTAAATATCTCATTTGATGTTCTCTTAAAAGGAATAGATATGTCTTAACAGTTAACGTTGAGTTATGATTTTTTATTTTTAGTATAACAAATATAGGAGTGAAGCCAAAGTGAGTTTACCTCATCGATAATTGACATGTATCTTTGACTAAAATGTCAGAAGTTTTGAATCCTCCAACTCCAAATGTTTTTTAACTAAAAAAAATATATGGAAGTGAAGGTTTGAACTTCCGACTTCAAGATAAGGAGATATCTTAACCCAAAACTATCACACTTGCAGAAAACAATATAATTTGATGCTATAAAAATCCATTTTTGTAGTACATTGGCCAAAGTAAATGAATCGTGTTGTATATTTGTTTTGTTTTGTTTTGTAGTGTTGTATTAATTCATTTGCTTAAACACAAGGACCACACTGTGTCCAAGCACGTGGGTATAAAAACCGTGTTTGAAAAGTTCTTGATATAATACAAGAAACCCCCTAATTTTTTTAGATATATTACTCCATAAAAATAGTAAAAATGTTCCCTTGACGTTTTTATCTTATGAGTTATCTTTCTCTTCATTTTTTTTTATCCTCTAGTTCATTGCAAAAAAATATTTTTATTCGATCTAAACGTGTTTGGAATCACTTTTTGAGTGCTTAAAAATACTTTATTTTAACACTTGAAAAGTCATTCCAAAACAGGTCTTGATTATTTTGTAGTTATAAACTCATAGTTCAACATATCTCAATTTTTGATCTATTCCTTTTTTAATTATTGTTCATTGGATGCAAGTATTACTAGTTTTTCATGTTCTTGAAGTTGGAACAAAAATAGGAGAAATTATTCAAGGATGTTAGTATAATGTAGTTGACGGTTTTATAACTTTAAATTTAAGAGAGAGTTTTAAAATTATATTTTTACCATACATCTAATGATTTAGAAGATGAGAGTCACTATGTAATGATCAATCACATTGAATAACATTTTAAAAAACAGAGAAAAGAAAACAACAAAAAAGATGAAGAAACTAAAGAACAAGAATAAAAGCCAAAATAAGAAAAATACAATGAAGAGTTGGATAAGTAAGAATGTAAATCAATATGAAAGCCAAAAACCTGCGAATCTTTAGTTATCAAGATAAATGATATTGCTTGATAATATACAAATTTGTTTTTTCCAAGTATGAGAATTGGGTTGTAATTCTTTTTTGGTTTCTTGTGTTGTATTAATGCATTTGTTTTAAACAAAGAAAGGACCACAGTTGGTCGAGTACATACATATGGAAATCGTGTACATGAAATAATTGGATGGAATCTACTAGAATTATTGGGGGTGGGTCATTATTTATTTATTTATTTATTTAGAACGGAGATTTTAATATTTTAAGCTAATTTGAACATAGTTCAATTAGTTAAAATATAAATCATCGACTAAGAAATCAGAAGTTTAAATTTCTCTACTCAATATATTGTTGAATTTTAAAAAATGTATATATTAAAAAAGTCCTATCTCAAAATAATAATAATTTAAAGTTATTTTTACTCTAAAATTACAATTTTTATCAAACTTGAATAAATGTTGTAACTCTTAGCTCACAACATAACTTTGTTTGATCTAAAATTTAATTTCATTTTAATCTTTGTATTTTATGTTTCATTTCGTTTTAGTCTGTATACCTTCAATAAATCTTAAAATTAGTCATGTGAAGTTACTTTTTTTTTTTTTTTTTTAAATTTATGGAAATTGGTTAAACAATGATAATAGTTTTGCAAGAAAAGACACATTGTGAATATGTTTTATAAAATTTATAAAACATATTCACAATGGCTAGAAAGTCTCATTGAACTAAAAAAAAGTATTTAAATTTCTCCCTCTAATAAGTTTTCATTCAAAAGATCGTAAAAAAAATACTCTCATATGCGTTTAATGAATTATAAAACATATGTATGGTACAAAATTAATAGAATTTCAAAGAAACGGCATTAGAGCTAAATTTTTTGTTAAAATTTGTGAGTTTCGACAAAGTTAATCAACGATTAATTTTTGCATTAATCAAACTTAAATTTGTACAAAGCTTGATATTATTGAAATTAATAAGTTTATAAAGATATTTTTATTGTTTTTTGTTCAAATTAGTTAGTAAATTAGCAGAAATTAAACAAATAGTGGAAATTGCTAACACTTTTGTAAGTCTAAAATCTAATTGGATGAAATTAAAAGTTCAAGTTATACAACTCGACAAATTTAGATATAAAAATTGTTTTTTTTACAAGAAGGAAAAATTGCCCAAACAATCTCTGAATTCTGAAATATGGTGTTTGTTACAATCACATTCTTAAATTTTTAATTTGATTAAGTGTTAAAATCACACACATGAATTTTTAATTTGATAAATTAGTCTCATGTACTTTGTTAAGTGTTGCATGCCTTTGTACCATTTTGTCCTTTTTTTTTTTTTGAAATTTGTCAATAACAAATTTACCCTTTCCTACTAACGTGTGAGTCACACACATGAAGCTCAACTACATGGTAATTGTAATAATTAACAAAGTACATAGGGTTGATTGATGAAATTAAAATTTCAAAAGGGTATGTTGTGCCATTTTTTTAAAAAAAGGAAAAGAAAAAAAAAAAAAAACAAAGACGAAAAAGAACCCAACGAACCACCGGTTCCCACGTTTCGAGTTCTAGGTGCGCAAAATGGAGGTTTCTTCTGACATCAAAATGCGTGGCTTCAGTTGGAGCTGATAAACATGGAAGGCACGTCCACTCTAACGCTCCCTGATCTCTCGTTTACAACCGTTGGATTCGAATACTTTTTCTCAAAGATTGACGACTCAGTGGGCGCCATTTCAACATACCCCACGCGCGTAGACTTGACGTGAGGTCTACGCTTCTCGATAAGATCATTCGAGAACAACCATTACTTAAAGCAACTTTCTCCGCCTCTATCTCTCGTCACTTCCATTTCTTCTTCTTCGGCCTTTTCACTGCAGCTGAATCCTCACCCGCCGCCTTATTTTAGCTTCGGATTTTTTTCTCTGTAGCTTCATTTCCCGGCGAAAATGGCAGGATCTGGAGTTGTAGCTGTGTACGGGAACGGAGCTCTCGCTGAGACGAAGCAATCCCCCTTCTCTGTGAAAGTCGGATTGGCTCAAATGCTCCGCGGCGGCGTAATCATGGACGTCGTCAACGCCGAGCAGGCTCGCGTCGCCGAAGAGGCCGGAGCCTGCGCCGTCATGGCCCTCGAACGTGTCCCCGCCGACATCCGAGCCCAAGGCGGCGTCGCCAGAATGAGTGACCCTCAACTCATCAAGGAAATCAAACAAGCCGTCACGATTCCGGTCATGGCGAAAGCTCGAATCGGCCATTTCGTTGAAGCTCAGATTCTCGAGGCCATTGGTATCGATTACGTGGACGAGAGCGAGGTTCTTACTCTCGCCGATGAAGAAAACCACATCAACAAGCACAATTTCCGCATTCCGTTCGTCTGCGGCTGCCGTAACCTCGGCGAGGCGCTGCGGCGCATTCGCGAAGGGGCGGCGATGATCAGGACCAAGGGCGAGGCTGGCACCGGAAATATTATTGAGGCGGTGCGGCACGTGCGGTCCGTGATGGGAGACATCAGGTTGTTGAGGAACATGGACGACGATGAGGTCTTCACCTTCGCCAAGAAGATCGCTGCGCCGTACGATTTGGTTCTGCAGACGAAGCAGCTCGGGAGGCTCCCGGTGGTTCACTTCGCCGCCGGTGGTGTGGCGACGCCGGCCGATGCAGCGCTGATGATGCAGCTCGGATGCGACGGCGTGTTCGTCGGCTCCGGCGTGTTCAAGAGCGGCGACCCGGCGAGGCGAGCCAGAGCGATTGTGCAGGCCGTTACTCATTACAACGATCCGGAGGTGCTGGCAGAAGTGAGCTGTGGGCTCGGCGAGGCAATGGTCGGACTGAACTTAACCGATAAGGTCGAAAGGTTCGCTAATAGATCGGAGTAGACTGTTTTCTCCGGCGATTCGGTACGACGACAATTCCAAATCCTTTTCTGGATCTAAGAACTTGTAGTTTCTAGCAATTTACGTCTAAACAGAATTTGATTTCCTGTTTGGATTGAATTGCTTTCAAATGCGCTCTTTAATTCCTTCTTGAACATCTTGAATTGGAATGTTACTTTATAATCCTTCGTGTTTCATTTCTGGTGGATTTTTCACACTTTTGAATGTTTTGGATTTCTCAAGATATAACAACATTCCGTCCATGTAATGCATGAAGATTTAATTTCGATTCAGAACTATGTAATTGAGAAATCATACAAAAAACTAAAAGTTCTAAAAGAGAGTGAATGGTCTCAGCTATTTTTACCCACAGCTTGCAACAGGATAAGCAACTGGAGGAAGTAGTAAGAAACTCCTCCGATCGTTGCGTATTGTAGTTTCTCCGGCCCTTCAATGGCCGGAAAGTCGCTCTCGACAGAGCGATTGAAGCCTCCGGCCAACCACCCCAAGTTCTTGTATCCTTCCTTGTATAACTTGGACACTGCGATCAAAGACCTGCGCTTGCAAAGAACAGTTGAAAGATGAAACCGTGGAGAAGAGAAGAATTCACCCTTTGGTTAAAAATTACATATTTTATGCTATGAGTGAAAATATGCAATGGTCAAGAAGAATTTTGGACCATATCTCTCAAAGTTATTCTTTCTCTACATTATTCTTTCTAATCCTTTTATTACGGTATTACAGTTCATTTTGGCTGACATTTAGAGATAGAGCTGGAATGTAGAGAATAAATTCTGAGAAAAATGTTCATACGATGAGGATAATTTTGTGATAACTAAAACAATATGGATGGTTCAACCTTTTGTAATTTTTAGAACTAAAAAACAAACCAACAATAAATATGAGTTCAGACGACAGCCCGAACCGCAAAAAAAATTTCGATTAGACCGTCATAATGTGAATAGTTTTTTACTATTGGATGGAGAAAGAGAATGTCTGAAATTTATATCTATTGAATAATTTATAACGATGACATTATTCGAATTTCTTTTACAACTTCACATTTTCAAAAGCAACTTTTCTTTCTGCAGTAAATATGAGAGTACCTTATTCTACAAAGTCATTGAAAACGAATAGTATTTTTACTGATACTGATGTGTTTTTTTTCTTGAACGACACTGATGCTCTTTTCCTAAAATGAACAAAAGATTATTCAATGTGACCACAATAACCTAGCTGGCTCATTTCTAACAATTAGATATCTAGTAACTCAAAAAAAAAAAAAAAAAGGATCGAACAAACTACCATCTTTAGTTTTTCTCCACATCTAATGGCACCAAATTACCGATCATATTGTTAATTTCTTCCAAAACTGAAGCTCTAAAATTCTAAAATCTTCCATAAAGCTACCAAATGAATCAGCCCAGTTTCTCTTTTTTTCGTCAAAAAAGAAAAGCCTTCCCCATCCCCACCCAAGAAAAAGGGTATTGATTTGATACTTAAGAGGAAGTGAATTAGCCGAAGAAACGTTAGCAGTTAGCAGCCATAAGAAAGCCGCCGTTAAGGGTGAACTGAATTGAAGAAAAACTAAAAGAAAAAAAAAAAAAAAACCTGACCTTAGCCCTTCGCCACAAGCCACGAGGAGCTTAGCTTTCTTATCGGGAACAGCACCCTCCACTTCTCGAATAAAATCAGGATTCAACGTCGTCAAGTATTGGCCAGTCCACAGTCCAATGTACCCAAAATGTACCCATTTCTTTAAAAGACAAATAGGGCCATTGTCCTCGTCCTTCACAAACAGCGGCACGTGCACTGACCCTCTCACTCTGGCTTTCTCCCACTCCCACGCTGGCCTTATGTCCAAAAGTCTAAACCCCTCGGAATCTATGGCCGCCGATGCCTCCTTTGGCCTAATTGCCTGAACCTCGCCGGATTTCAGAAGCTCCTGAGCACTTCCCGCGACGGCTCTAACCTGGGATACGGCGGTTCTCCGGCTAGTGAGCGGCGGCGTTGGTCTTTGGGTCATGGGTGTAGTGTACAGATGGCTGAGCTGCACCGCCATCGCTTCCCTAAGTCTGAACTTATCCAATGCCAAATGGCGGCTTCTCCTTCTCTGTTGCTCTCAAAACGATTCCTCGCTGTCAGTTCTGTTCTGTTCAAAAAGATTCCAAACAAACAGGCCTTTGTTTTTCTCCATCAGAATCATTTCATGGGCCTTCTCCTTTCCAAGAAGAAGCCCACTGGAGTTCTTGTATGACCATTGGTTTTTCTACATAACAAGAATACGTGAAGCTCTTCCTTTGAGTGTATATACTAAAGTTTCAACAGTTCGAAGAGAGAGGTAAAAAATGAGATACTTACACACCGGTGTGTAGGTGTGTAGCAAAGTGATGTTATATACAAACTACTATCAAGTAAAGAGGAATATGGTGATATTCAATTTGCAAAGGAGCTGATTTTAAGCTAAAACTGAAGACTTGCACTTGGATAAATTATGCTGGTCGGTGACCTGAGAAGTTACAAAATTCTACAAAAACGTTTGATTTCCTCTTGAAGGACGCCCTAAAGGGTAATGATACAAAAGAATTAAGATTTAAGAGTACAGCTCTTTTAATGGTTTGCAGTCTTGCTGAATCAATAGAATACATTAACCTAAGGTGGAAGAAATAACATACATTGTGGGTATATCTCATGAATTTCTTCTTAATCCCATCACCTATACTCTAAATGGAAAGAATGTGCTGACTGTCTTGTAACTCTCATGCTAAGGAATTCCATGAATCTGAAACCATTCAGGCATGTGAAATTTTTCGTAAAGTACGGGTCTGACGTCTTTTTCCAGGGCGAGGTGTTTGAGGAGCGGGAGGAGGACCTCTAAAAGCTGAAGAAGGCACATCACAGAACAAAGGGCAAGTGAGAATCTAATGGAATGGACCATCTGTTTGAAAAAGCCATTATTAGAAGAGAAGTTTCTACCTGATTATCAGAAGGCTGTGCTGGAGAGAATGGAAGGCATGGGATTCCATTCAATGGTTGCAGCAAGAAACTAAAAGGATTGTTGTCGATAATAACAACTCGAGAGAGATCTCTCTGTAAACATGATAGATCTTTTACATGTTCTCTGTATTCTCTGCAATTTAAAGACGATGATTTAAGAAAAGAAAAAGAGAGAAAAAAGAACCTTTAAAATTCTAAATTCATTGTGTCATCATTTAAATATCTCCTGCCTATATATTTAACAGTCAGAACAGAACTAAAAACGTAGAACATAAAGTATATCATCGAAGGAAATACATGAAAAGATGCTAGCAAGAATCAAGAAATTAAAAAAAATCTAAATTTGTCGTTTTCATTACAACATCCTCTATGATAATTAAAAGCCAAAAGCATAAACAAAACCTTAGAACACAAAATCTCTCATGGAAGGAAATGCTTGCTTAATTGAGTTGTACCCCAGACAAGAGTAATCTCAGATTCTAAACCCAGTTAGAGGTAAATTATATTACACCCAGAATATTATTCCTGCTAATAAGAAGAAATACTTACGTGCTTACTGTTGATGGTCGATAAAGTCGAAGGCTAAATCTTCCCTCTGGATCTATTCTGTCGACCAGTGGTCTAGCATATCCTGTACAACCGAAAGAGACCACATATGATAACAGAATAAAAGGAGGAAAGTCACAAAAGATATTTGATTAATAAATGTCGTCAAACCTTCAAGACCAGCAGTGAATAAAATGAGTTCAGCAAATTCAGCAGCCTGGCTCAGGAACTCATGCAATCCAGGACGTTCGAATACAGTCACACGACTGATCTTTGGCTTTCCTTCATATTCCTTCAATAGAGCTACCGAAATTAATCGATAAAATATAAATTTCAAGTAAAGTTTAGAAAGACTGTAGGCTAGAAAGAGAAATCCAGAGGTACCTTGTCCGAGGAGACACATTCTAGCTCAAACCAATTCAAGCCCGCTTCTGTTGCCTGAGTGCGAAAAACGGCTGGCAAACTGGATGTTTCATATGCACAAACCAAGGTTTCATCCAAATCAAGAACCACCTGAATGAACAATTGAAGTATTAAAATCACAACATGGCAAATGCATCAACAGTATAGTAAACTTAGTTTATCTCAATGTTATAACAATAGGTTTCCAAATACATATGGCAAATGCCAAAATGAGCATAGCTCAGTGGTAATTGACGTGTACTTCTTCTTTGAAGTCGATGTTCAAATCACTATATCCCTATATCCCACATTTGTTGAACTACAATAAATACGGTAGAAATGCATTTTCATTGCCCCCACTTAATCATAAAAGCAATCGCGTAGTCTATGGTTTTGCAGGTTAACGGTCGATAAAGTCCATTACCAACGGAAATTAGAATTCAATTCAACATAACAGCAGAACTATGAAATCACAGACCAATACCAACGCTCTATCGTCTAGCAATTACACAACGCCAATGGCCCCAACGTAGTATTTTTAACTTCTAAGTACTAAGAACAAAGACCTTAAACTACCCCGCAAATCAGTCAATCAAAAGCTGAAATAGAGCCAATTTCTAGTGTCCACTGCTTTTACAATGTCCCCAATCATCAATTTAGGCTCAGATTTTCTTCAAAAACATAGAAGTAAAGAAGAAGACGAAGCGAACATTACCGTAATCTTTTCCAGCGGGCGATCTTGACTTCCACCATCATCCACATCACTGAGAGAGCTAACTTTCTTAGCTGAAAGCTGATGAAGAGGAAGCTCAGCGACGGGCAAGGGCTTAAAAGAGGGAGCAGATGAGGCAAGAAGAGGCAATCTAACACCGACATAGGACAAAATCTGAGCCAAAGAAGGAGCACCACGCACGATCTGAACAATTATATGAAAAAAGAAAGAGAGCCAATCGATCAAAGCTCGCCATACTTGCAGAGACCTCGGCGCACAGACCTCGGTTTGACCTATCTGCGCCATATCCACAACAAATCGCAGATACAGATAGATCCCCAAAATGGACTCAGTCCTTCAGGAAGAATACGCGGCTCTGCTTCTCTCTCTCTCAATCATTTTCAACAATCGACAAGAATTGAAAACGCCACGACGCAATTGGAAAATTCTGTGGCCGACGGAATTGTGGCGGTGGTGGCAGGTGATGGTGGCCGGTGGCTTTTCGCCGCCTTGGCTCGGCTTGAAGCCTGAAGGACTGCTTCTTACTTTTTTTCTTTCTTAAAATAACTTAATTAATAATTATCCTTTTATTCTAGCCAAAGAACGGTGCGATTTATTCCAATTTATTGATAAATAATAATATTTTAAATTCTTTTTGGTGGTTCATGAACCAGCCCCCCGCACATCGCCGTCAAGTTCTGCGTAACGGTCTCCGTGACCCCTGTCTCCAATTTTCTATTATTGTTATTATTTTCTTTGATTATTCCAAACAATTATTTATTCAGCTTTGTTTTATTTTATTTGGATTTGGAATTTCATTACTTGACGTCAGCATAGCAATTCGTCTGCTTTTTTTTTTTTTTTTTGAATTTCAAAAAAGGAAATTACTAAAAAGAAAATTGGAAATAAGTGTCCGACTTAACTTACACCTTCATTTTGAAATATGACCAAATTTTTTCCATCCAATTATGGCCATCCATTTTCTCAAATCTAGCTCTACTGTATTTATTTCATTTATGTTCTCATTTTTAAATCGGTCAACATCTTCCTAATACCCTGAATCTGTATATGGCCAAAATTTTATCTCAAAATTATGCTATATTCAGATATGGCCAAAAATCTTCTCTTCAATTATGACTGTTGTTGCCAAATTTTGGACAGGAGAAATCTCACTTGACTTCCACGTGACAACGACGGTGAATTTGTATTATTAGGAGAAAGACGTGATCTGCAAGACAAGAAAAACCTGGACACCGATGTGGTGTAGGTCACACAGGCTCCGATGCTTAAGTCAGAGAGAGTTTTGAGAGAATTTAGGAGTTTCAGGAGAGTGTTGTAGGTTAGAATGAACTTACTCTTCTCTCCCCTTCAGAGAGAGCTTAAATATCTTCCTTCCTAGGGTTTTTCATGGGTTTCCGTCTTTGAATGGGGAAGGAAAGATCGAACTGGGCTGAATCGAGGGTACACAGGCCATGAAGGACCGATGCAATGCCCAAAAATTGGGCCTTGCCAATCTAGTCGTCCTCAACTGAGCCGACCAAGGGCTTGGGATTCTTCTCCCTCTCATTTTGGGCCAGTCCTCTGTCGATTTTGGTCCATTCTGACTTTGTATTGGGATTCTTTCTTCGTTTAGCCCTTCGTTGCAACCCTTTAGCCAGCTCGTTCTTGTTGGTCCAATTTCACCTATAACATTAGTCACTACTCCCTAGTTAGGATTCGAGATTAGGAGCGTGTAGAGTAATGCATGGAGCCTGACTTGGGAGTAGCATATTAAGTTTTGGAGTCATTGTTGACATTTCGAGGTCTGCCTTGAATTATCTCTAGTTATTACTATCCATCATTGTGAGGATATTCAATCTCCTAGAGTGTCGGTTTCTCCATTTTCCAGTAGGAATTTTAGGGTTCCATGACGCTTATCTTGCGCCTTGGTTTCTCCTTTTTCCTATAGGAATTTTAAGGTTCCGTGATGTTTATTTTGCGTCTTAGATCATCCCTAGGATTGTCGTTTAACCCCGTAGGTCGGTCTCATCCTGGTGGGTAAGATTCTCCTTTGGATGTGTGTTCGTCCACATCCTGGAGAAAATTTAGGGTTCCAAGGTTCTCCTTGGATCTCCCAAAGATTGTAGTCCAACCCCATGGGGAACATTTCAATCTTTCTTGGGGGCTAAGACTCTCCTCTAGATTCGCGATCTGTGCTGTTTTCCTAGAGAGAATATATAAATTTGAGGGCGTCTCAAATTTAAGTGGAATTGTTATCAAACCCCGTAGGGACTATTCTGACTTCCCGACCTCCCGTAGGAAGGAATTTTGGCCATCTAGTAGCCGTGTAGCTTCATGACCTCTTACTGGAGGAAATTCTTGGCTATTCAGTAGCCTTGTAGCTTCCTGCTTTTCGTAAGCATTTTCTAAACAACTATAGCTTCATTTCAGGTGGATACCGAGAGAGAAGAGGAGGAAATTAGCCATGAAGTGGAGATTGGGGGAGCAAAAAGTCATCCAGACACGTTTGACATGTGTCATATTACGTCGTGCTAGGTCGGTTCGGTCGAACTAGCCTGGTCGGCTTCGGCTTGCCAAGCCTGGTGCGCGCCAAGCACAGGCCTACAGCCTCTGGTGCACGCAGGTGGGCCTGCCGTGCGTAGGCCCTCCTCGGCCTCGGCGCCTTTTTTTTTTTAATTCAAAATTTGAATTTCAAATTCAAATATTCCCTCCAATTTATCCTCTTCCTCCTACAAATAGGAGCTCATTTCTTCACATCTTCACACCATTCTCATATTATTCTTCTCTCTTTAAGGTAGCTTGTTGTTCTACTACTCATCTATTTTATTCTTTTTTTTGCTTGTTGAGATGACTAGTGAATGCTCTGCTACTTCTTCTAAGGTTGAGGGGTCTTCCTTTGGTGATGAGTCTCTTAGTACCAGTTATTATGAGGCTCAATCATCTTCTTATCATCTTTTCAGCGAGCCTTCTGTATATTCTGGGGCTATATCATCATTAGTGATCGAGGCTCATCTTGAACAACTGCGGTACAAGTATGATATTCCCTTCGATGTACAATTGAGGGTTCTTGGACCTGATGATCGTATATGTTGGGATTTATGCTCTAAAGCCTCGTAATTAATTAATTATTTAATAATAAATAATAATTTTGATTATTTTATTTGCAATATAATATTATCCATTATATGAAAAATCCAAGGTTATTAGTGTAATCTTGAATAGTATGTGGTTGACATACAGGAGGATCGTGTTCAAAAAATAACTTAAAGAGTTGTAGTATATGGATAAGGTTGGGTGCCTTATCCTGGTAACACTATTGATACGGCCCACTTTGTAATAGTTACAAATGATTTGATCTAAATCATTCATGTGGAGGCATGTGAGTGGGGGGTATCTTATACAATGAGTTTATATAAGACTGGACCACGAAATATTTAATCTCTCTTTATAAATACGTTAATTGAGAAAACTAATATTTCATCAGGATGATCATATGCGACTCAATCTTAATCCTGAGTGAGTTATGAACTCTTGTCTGTGAGGGCTTGTCCTTTGATTTGCATGGGTGAGAGTGGCTTTTATAGCCGATTCAATATGCCTACCATTTTGGGGACTTGACCAAATAGGGAGCTGGGAACATAATCTCACAAGATGAAATTCATTTCTTCCCATATAGGGTAAGTAGATGAGTAGTTCCCTTAAGTGCTGATTTCTGGACTTGAACAATGGGGCCCCACCCTTTCATTGGCCCGAGAGGGACTTAGTTTATAATTAGATTATAAACAGATTGTTCATTAGAGAATCATTGGTACTTAAGGTGCAAGATGTAATTATAGGGGTAAAACGGACTTTTGACCCAGCTGTAATTACGAACAACTCGTGAAGAATCGACTTGCATGTAATGATTATATCTATGGACACAACTTGTCTTACAGTGCATAAGAGTGCAACTCTAGGTCTATAGTGGAGTGACCTAGAGTTAATGAATGAAAATTAATTGAAAATTAATTAATTAAAGAGTTTAATTAATTAATTTTGTATCATTGGAGCTTATAATCTGTAGGTCCATAAGGTCTCATTGCTAGCTCAAAGTAACACTAAAAAGAACAATTTAGTTGAAAGAAAAATTTGAAATGTTTAAATTAATATTTAATTTGAAATGTTCAAATTAATATTTTATATATTAGATATATTAAATATAAAAGATGAAAATATATTTATTGTATTTGATACATTAAATATTAAAATTTGAAATGTTCAAATTAATATTTAATTTGAAGTGTTCAAATTAATATTTAATATATAAGATATATTAAATATAAAAGAGGAAAATATATTTATTGTATTTGATACATTAAATATTAAAATAATTAATGTATATTAGATACATTAAATAAAAGATATTTATTAAATTTGAATTGGATTCAAATTAGGAAATATATGTCGTAGGAGAATTTTAAACGGTTTGAATAAGATTCAAATTGATTAGATAAATGTATTTTAATATATTAGATATTAAAATATATTATTTAATTATTTTTCCTAGACCACTATAAATAGGACCCTAGGGGTGAGCCCTTGTGCATTCTTCACAACACACATATCCTCAATAGAGAGAATTAGAGAATTCTCTCTAGACCTCTTCCTCTTTAATCCATGTGGATTTTCTTTCAAGAGGCTCCCACAAGCCTTGGTCCTGTGTTCGAGTCATAGCTAGGAAGACTTTGTGGAAGAGATAAAGATCCGCCATAAGATTCTCCATATTTTCAAGGTATGTTATGCTTAATCATAATATTATTATTTAATTCTAAATAAACTCAAACCGATTCTTACGCTTCCGCTTGGGTTTAATTAGATTATTCCCTTCAGTATCGAGGATCCTCCTCTTGGAGAAGTTGCCTTTTATTCTGTTATGTTTAAATTTGGAGTTCATCTTCCCTTGCCTTTATTTTTACAAAGCTTTTTGATGTTGGTTGGGTTGGCTCCCGCTCAGCTTATCCTAAACAACTGGAGTTATCTCATAGACTGTTATGTATTATGGACAACATATGACGATGGTAGTCCACTCACACCACATGTTTTTATGTCTCTCTACATTTTAAGCCATAACCTCTCTTTTGGTCGCTTATTTTATTATCGAAGTTCTTATGGTAAACTGATTGATGGACCAAGTTTGGTTCAAGGATGGAAAAATAAATGGTTCTTTGTGAGTGGAAATTGGTTAGCTTGTGTGCCCCAAAATTCCACCTACGCAATTTCCATATGTTGGGATTTATGCCATAAAGCCTCGTAATTAATAATTTATTTAATAATTAATAATAATTTTGATTATTTTATTTGCAATATAATATTATCCATTATATGAAAAATCCAAGGTTATTAGTGTAATCTTGAACAATATATGGTTGACATATGGGAGGATCATGTTCAATAAATAACCTAAAAGGTCATAGTATATATGGATAAAGTTGGGTGCTCTATACTGGCAATACTATTGATACGACCCACTTTGTAATAGTTACACATGATTTGATCCAAATCGTTCATGTGGAGACATGTGAGTGGGGGTATCTTATACAATGAGTTTGTATAAGATTGGATCACAAAATATTTAATCTCTCTTTATAAATCCGTTAATTGAGAAGATTAATATTTCATCATGATGATCATATACGACTCGATCTTAATATTGAGTGAGTTATGAATTCTTGCCTGTGAGGGCTTGTCCTTTGATTTGCATGGGTAAGAGTGACTTTTGTAGTTGATTTAATATGCCTATCATTTTGGGGACTTGACCAAATAGGGAGCTGGGAACATAATCTCACAATATGTAATTCACTCATTCCCATATAGGGTAAGTAGATGAGTAGTTTCCTTAAGTGCTGATGTCGAGACTTGAACAATGGGGCCCCACCCTCTCACTGGCCCGAGAGGAACTTAGTTTATAATTAGATTATAAACAGATTGTTCATTAGAGGATCAGTGGTACTTAAGGTGCAAGATGTAATTATAGGGGTAAAACAGACTTTTGACCCAGCTGTAATTTCGAACATCTCGTGAATGATCAACTTGCATGTAATGATTATATTAATGGACACAACTTGTCCTATAGTGCATAAGAGTGCAACTCTAGGTCTATAGTGGAGTGACCTATAGTTAATGAATGAAAATTAATTAATTAAAGAATTTAATTAATTGATTTTGTATCATTGGAGCTTATAATCTGTAGGTCCATAATGTCCCTTTGCTAGCTCATAGTAACACTAAAAGATCAATTTAGTTGAAAGAAAAATTTGAAATGTTCAAATTAATATTTAATATATTAGATATATTAAATATATAAAAGGAAAATATATTTATTGTATTTGATACATTAAATATTAAGATAATTAATGTATATTAGATACATTAAATAAAAGATATTTATAGAATTTGAATAAGATTCAAATAAATAAATATCGTAGGAGATTTGAATCAGATTAAAATAAATATAAGATATATTTTAATATATTAGATATTAAAATATAATATTTTAATTATGGCAAAGATTTTAGGACCCTTGAGTTGAGCCATTAGACATAACACATATCTTCTCAATAAAGAATTAGAGAATTCTCTCTAGACCTATTCCTCTCCAATCCCTTGTGGATTTTCTTTCAAGAGGTTCTCACAAGCTTTGGTCCTGTGTTCGAGTCATAGCCAGAGAGATTTTATGGAGGAGATAAAGATCCTCAAAAAACATCTCCATATTTACTCCAAGTAAGTTTGCTTAACTTTAATTTTTAGTTTAATTTTAAATAAAATCAAAGACGATCCAATACTTCCGTTGCAGAGTGAAACATTCATTCCTTCAATTGGTATCATAGCAATCTTTGAGTTTTATTTAGAATTAAAGTTTTGGGATGGTGGGTATTTTAATTTATCATATATGTGATATATTGTGGTTTGCAAATTAATTGTTTAGGCTATTTGACATTAGATTTATTACTTTGATTAGATCATTGTAAAACCCATAAGGGTTAGGATCTCATGTATTTTACTTGAATGACTACGATTGCTGTAAATTTCGATTATATGAGCTGAAGAAGTCGATGGCGAAAACAGTTCACGAAAAAAAAAAGTGAATCCAAGTCAATATTTCTACTAAAAAATTCATAAAAAGATTCAAGAATCTGTGATAGGATGTTTGTTGTTATATACTCTAAGTCCAAGGTTCAAAACTTAGGTAATGTAATTTCTTTTTTAATTAATTAATTTATTTTTGTGGCGGCTGGTGCTATAATTGAAAGACAAGATTTAGGTTTCTAAACTCTAAATTTAGATGGCCAAACAAGGAAGATATTGAAGACCAAGATCTTAGATTTAAATTATTGCAATTTAAATTATTTTCAATTTCTTAGGATATGCCAAATATATCGGTTAATTTTGCTATTTTTAATTTAATTATTCATGAGATTTATGTTTTAAATTGTTTGATTGTTGCATAAAGTATGCCATTTAAATTTAAAATCCCACCATAGATTAAGCATGATCATGCTTCTTATCTTATTTTTTAATATAATTGTTATATTTGAAAATTTTTATTAGGTTGTTTCCTAATAAAATTAAGATTAATTTTTAATATAATTGTTATATTGAAAAATTTGATTAGGATGTTTCCTAATAAAATTGAGATATTTTCCCAATACGTTTATATTTTCCATATCTTTGAATATAATTGTTATATTTAGGAAATTAAATTAGGATATTTTCTTTCATAAATGAAATTCATGTTTTCCTAATAGGATTAAGATCCATCATAATGAGATTAGGATTTCTTTAAAATAAAGATATTTCTAATTCATGCTTTAAATAGTTTAAAATTTGAATTTAATATATTTTTATTTTTTTCTAAGAAGATTAGAATTTATGACAATCTTTTAATTTAGTTTTAAAATGTTTAAAATGGTAGAATTTCAAGATTATCCATAGTTTAAAAATTGAATTTAATTAATCTTTATTTGTTTCCTAATAAGATTAAATTCTTTTAAAATAAGATTATATCTTTTAATTTCAAAATAAGATGAAATCTTTTAATTTCTTAATAAGATTAGGTTTTCCATAAATAAAGATAATTTAGTTAAAAAATAAAATAGTTTAAGTTTTGAATTTAATTTATCTTTTATTTTTTTCTAATAGGATTAGAATAAATATCCATGATTATTTTTTAATTTGTTCTAAAGGATTTAAAATGATGGATTTTTAAGACTATCCAAGTTAATTATTTTTTTAATACGATTTCAAACATTTATTTATAAATTCACTTATGTTCATTAATATAATAATTAATAGTTAATTAAAGATTAATGAATTTGAAATAAAAATTGACTAAAAGGGAACTCTATCTTTGGAAGATTCTGTCTAGACTGGGGTATTTAAGCTGACCAAAAGGGAACACCTCTAACTGGGAACCGACATGGGAGTTGAATTAGTCAAATTTTATTTAATTTCACTACGCATGCTCATAAGAGTTATGAAGAGTAGATTGAGAAACTTAGATAAATGAGATTAGCATAATTTGTCTAAGTAAGAGAAAACCTTATTTCAAAATAGTACGTGGGAGAAGGAAATGTATCAACATATCCTACGGTCTCCATTATTGGTTCACATCGTGAGATTCATGTGGGGCCTCGTGGTGGCTTTTGGACTGTCCCCTTATGGAAGGTGTTTGCATGAGTCAATATCAAGGTGAAATCTTGAGAAGTATATGATTGTAGTTTTGTTTCCAATACTTGACCTACTCTATGACGACACTTGTTGGGATAAAACTACGGGATCTAAAATGATGGGTTACACTTACAAAGTGCTTATTAACGTTGTTAATGATGTGCTTGACCAAACTAGTGGTAACTAAATATTATAGGAATAAGAGTTATTCTGGTATAAAAGTTGGTTGAGATTGTCTCAGTTTAGTGAAGGAATATTTGATCTACCCTACGGCGGCACTTGTTCTAACTCACTAAAGTTTCATAGCATTAGAAATGATTTATTGGGTTCATTTTTCAAATTGTTTGATTTCCATGCTAAAATTGATGGATAACTGTTTGCATGATGTTTGCTACACGCAAGTGCACGTGATCGAAGTAATAAGAAACTAGAAGTACTCCAGAGTATCGTACCCATTGGAACGAGTTTTAATAAAATTTATAAAAATGACACACAATCGTTTACAAATTACAGCTTAAGTAACCGTGGGTATAAAAAAGTTTGTGAGATGTTTTGGCTAAAAGAAAAATTGTTTGCAAAATCAATGGGAATGAGGAAGGGATTCAAGATGCTAATGCCCATTTGGAAAGAAAATGCAACAAGAAGGAAATTTCAATCGTAGCTAACTCAAGACACTAAGTAAACTGAATTCAACTCCTATTCGACCTTCTATGAAGTATCTTTAGGAGGCTAAATGATTAAACCTATATTTCTATGGCTAATCTAGCTTAGATATTTCCTCGCACAACTCAAGTGGTTTTGGAGTCTCACCCTATGTCTAGGGTCGATGTTCATGACTTATGTCTAAGTCTTTTCCTCCATTGCTTTTGCGACATCCGCCTTCCCTTAACCCTTTCGGTATTAAGTTCAAGCTTGACAAGCAACACTAGTTGGCCGACTAGGTCTACCCAACATTGAACTCACCAAAAGCAAACATTAATTCAAGTGTTAGCTAGATTAATTTTGCTATCGAGCCTTACATCCTTCCTCTAGGGCATTCACAAACTTGAATCCCTAAAGAAATTTAGCTCTTCATAGCAAAATTGAAAAACAAAGTTTTAAAGTAATAAAAACACATAATTGAATTTAAAAGGAAGAAGAGAAAAAAATTCTAGAATGTAATAATTAAAATAAATTAACCCAAACTTAAGAACTTAAACTAGAATGAACTTGGCTAAAAAGAAAAGAATATAATAAATTGGGAATTTTATTAAGCTAAATAAACTCAATGCTGAAACTTAAATGAACTTTAACAACTCGTTCGAATCACGAAAATACAACTGAAAAATCAAAATTACAGCAGCAACGAAATCCCTAAAACTGAAGCAAATAAACTTAGATAGTGCCGAAAATAAATTCTAAGAAAAACGATAAATAAGCGCATTTCTTACTTCTCTTTCAATCGACTCAATCCCACTTTTCTTAAAGGGAATCGAGTCTTTACTTCCTTCAACTTTCGTTGAGGAATGATCAAATTTTAAAGCTCAATCGGCTGGAAAAATAAATATAAAAAAAATAGTAGCAGCTAATCTTGAAAATAGCATAAAATACAGCAAAAAAACAGCAGAAAATACAGTAGAGAATACAGCATAAAAACAACAGAAAATCATGAAAATAGCAACACTTGAGGCTGAAAACGACAGTAAAAGGATTGATTCTCTTGAGGCTTCTTTTCCAATATTTATAGATGAATTGGGCTAGGGTTTCCTTCTTGAATGAGGCACAATTATGGCTAAAATCTCGGCTAAAATCGTGGAGCCAATATCTCACAAAATTCCTAGATTTTAGGAGATTTGCAGATTTTCCTTTAATTTCCAGATCTATCAAAATTGCAATTGCAATGCAATTGCATTTCTGTTGCATTCTTCAAATTTCTGCACAAAAACATCAAGTGTGGTTTTCATTTTCTTTTGCTTTCTTTTCTCCATTTACTTAATTTAAAAGGCTTCCAATAATAATTCAATTTAAACCAACTATTTGCTAGCCTTTTTATTTAATAACACACATAAAATAACAAGAATAACTAAGTATAAAGGCCAAATAATTCTCATAAATGAGAATTATCAATGTTAAATTATATATATTTCAATATTATGTCAGTTTTCTCATAATTTTTAATTTTTATTATTGATAAGTCAAAATTGAGCAATTTTATTACTTGGAAAAGTAACATTAACTATATGATAGTGTAAAATTTTGAATATCTTTATTGAGAAATGTTCTAAAAAACCTGTTGCTAATGCTATTCGAATTGTTTGAAGCACATGATTAATGAATCAAAAGTAAACGAGATAGCTTGTACATATTCTCCTAGTTGACATGTTAGATGTCAAGTTTAGAAGATAAAGAAAATGACAACAACATAAGCTAAATTTAGAAAATTGTCTAAATGATCTCGAAGATTAAGTATTACAAAAATCCAAAAAAAAAAACCAAATGACTGAAGCTATATAAAAGGAAATAGTTCCTAAATTATCTAGGACAGTCGTAATGAGAAGAATTTTTGAAATTCCTCTATAGGAAGAAAAATATAAATGAAAGTAAATTTGATTTACTAGATTTTTGGTGAAGAATAAATAACGCTACCTGGATAGTTGATACAAGATCCACTATCAAGATTTATTCTTTATTACATTTAATATGTAACTATTGGAAAATACTTAACATGTAGAATTGTTTCTACAAGTTGGCATCAGGAAGCCTATCTCAGTTAGTGTAGTGAGAGACATTAAGATGTCATTAAGTAAAAATTGTTACTTAATGCTGAATATGATGTTTTTAGTAACTATAAGAGAAATTCAATTTCTTGAACTTTTTACTAAAATGTTCATATAGTATGAATTACTTTGAAGTATGAAAGTTTATATTTTCAAATTTGTTTGAAAATACATTCAGCTGAAAATAAGAACAATTTGTATATGTTATAAATGTTGATATATACTATACTACAAAATATTGAGATATTCAGGATTATAGAATCCATAATAGAAAGACATTGTTTTCTCCTAAAAGATGATACTCGACTTTAGTTGTTAAGGTTGATTAACATCAACTTGAATAGAATAAAAAGAATAGTAAAAGGTAATTCTCTAAAAAGTTAGTTAATTACTTTATATATCTATAGATCTTACTTTTCATGCAAGATAATCATTGTGTTTTTATTAGATAGGGCTAGAACGTCAAAGAATACTTTGGGCTTACACATTCTGACCCAAGTGATATGGTGAATGTAAAGGCCAAATAAAGTCATGAATATTTCGTCACTCTAGTTGATTATCATTAAAGGTACAAGTATCTTTACTTAATACAACATAAGTCTAAATTTTTGAAAAGTTCAAGAAAATTAAGACTAGAGTTAAAAATCGATTAGGTAATTAAATCTATCAATACATTATGATCAGCATAATAGAAAGTACATGAACCTTACGTACTAAAACTAATTGATAGAAAATATGGGTTTATCCCAATTATTTTAATACCAAGTACAATGTTGTGAAATTGTGCTGCAAGAGGAGAAACATGACTTTGTTAGACATGGTCACATCAATAATGAGTTACACGCGATTATCGAACTCTGGTTAGGAGATGTAATAGAGATTGATGGTAACATGATTCCTTTCAAAAGTGTCAACGAGACAATTTTAAGATTATAAAATAGTAGTAAAGCTGGTTTACAATACTTCGCCATTTGAGAATGTTAAGCTCACGTGCTGAAACAAGCCTAAAAAGCTTGTATATGTTCAAAGATAAGCCTTAAGTGTAGGCAACGCCTAAAGAGTACAAGATGGTCTTTTATCTAGTCCTAAAACAAATAAGGTATTGTATGACAAATATCATTTTTATAAGAAATGTCAAATAAAAGACTACAAACCTTTAATAAGGTGAGATAGTGTTAATAAATTGGTCCCAAGTGAAGCTACTAAATAGTTAACAAAAGTTGTTAACAATTTAATTACATTTGAAAGTCAAATAGATCCTAGTCATAAATTGAATAAGCCTCATCATAGTGGGAGAGTTATGAGATGACTCAACATTTACAAGGACTTAATTGAAGCCCAAATTATCATGTTAGATGACAAAGTTGAAGGTTTATTGCACTCAAAGTGAGACTAATGACAAATGTTTAAACATTATAGGAGAAAGTAGACTGTGAGTATTCTTTCTCACTTGTTGTCATACTGGAGTTTGTAAGCATTATTTAATTCATTGTTGCATATGAGATATGAAAATGAATGTTTAGAATTCTTTTATGAAAAGAAATCTTAGATAATGCATCTACACAAATCAATCAGAGAGATTTATTTTCAAAGATCAAAAGAATAAAGGTTTGCAAAATAATAAAGGTTCATTTATGAAATGAATTTTACCATTAGATATGTGAATATAAAGTTTGATAAAAGTATCAAAACTTATGACTTTGGATAAATATTAATGAAGCTTGTATAGGCAAGAAAATCATTAATTGCTTAGTGGATTTTTCTCATGTTTTATGTTGATGATATTTTACTCATTATAAATGATGTAAGATGTCTATCTAACATAAAAAGTTGATTAAGTAACCAATTTCAAATGAGTGATTTGGAATGACTCGGTATATTTTACATGTTCAAAATAGAGATTTTAAGGACAAAATGTTAACTTTGTCTCAAACATTTTATATTGACAAAATTGTTGTTAAATATTTGATATTTATGTCTAAGGAAGAGTATCCTATGACACCTCAAATGTTGAAAGTATATGATATGCATAAATGAGACTGAACATTTAATATACAATTGGTTAGCATATATCACTTAAATGAATGATATGGCCATTTAGTAGAAAACTAAAAAACTTTCTCAAATTATCTATGGATAATGAGAAAATTTTCTATATGGAGTTAAAGATTTGATATTTACAAGATACACTAATTTTACAAAGATTTAGGAAATCTATGTAAAGATAAATTTTAACCTAGGTGGTGGAGTATGGTATACAATTTAAATTATTTTGCTTGTGAAACAACAAAAGAACTTGTATGACTCAAATAGTTCCTTAAAGATCTAAAAGATGTTTTAGATATGATTTAGTTTATCCTATTTATTATGATAAGAGTTGTGTAAAGACTAATATTAAGGAAATTAGAAAACATCAACGTACAAGGAATCATATCGAGAGAGAGAAAGTATCATGGTAGTGACCAATATGGCTTTTAATGACCGTTGTTTAGATCTATATAAAGTGACTCTCCAGGCTAAAGTGTTTGAGGGTCACCTAGAATGTCTGAGATTACGAGACATGTCTTATCTTTGCTAGGGCAAGTGGGAGAACAATATGTTCATTCATTCACCATGAAGTTTGGGGATTATGGTGAGTTACCCTATTTATTCTCCATTTCTTCTTGGAAACTGCTTATATAAATCTTTATCTAACCATACTATACCTTCTCTTTTTCAGTTTCCTTCGAGTTCTGTTGTTCTAGTGCTGCTCGAGCATTTGTGAGAGATGTGAGGAGTTTGGAAGCTCCAGCTCTTCTCGGTCTTTCTCTTGTGAGTCAAGAGAATATTATTGGAATCGGATTTGCTCCACCCCTCTTCCCGAAGGTTGGATTTTGAACTAAATTCTCTCTTAAATTTTCTATTGGAAAAGGTGGTCAGCCTCGGCCACCCTTGTCAGACCTTCGTTCCTCTGCTTTACCTTTTGTCTCATGTGTTTTAGTTAACTCATGATTTCATTGCTTCTGTTTTTTAGATATGCCTCCACGATCTACTCTTTGTTTGAAGCTCAACGGCAAAAGAAGAAAACGAAAGCTACCAGGGGAGCTGGACCCTTGAGGGCTGGCAGCTCTAGCTCAGATGTAGGAGGCGCTTCTACCTTTGAGACTTCAAACCTTCCTCCTCGACCTCCTGGTGTCAGTACTCACCGTACAAGAAAGGGAGTTCATTCCTTTCTTGAGGAGGATATTCCTTCTGATCTTTCCATTTTCTCCCTTCCTGAAGATTTCTCTCCAATAAGTAATGAGATTGACATTCTGGGAAGAACTTTTGAGCTATGGAGGGGTGTTGGACATGACCATCCTCCAGGTTATAAAATGGAAGATCCTATGGAGGCTGTTGTGGAAGGAGTTCATGAGTTGCGCCATGTAGGTTTTTCAGTCGATATTTGTCTTCTTTTATCTTGCATTTGCTTCTTTATAACTGACTCTTTCATTATGTTATCCTTAGGCTTTTGGTCGGCTTACTATGTCTGCCATGACCATGGTTGAGAAGATTTCCTCTCTTCAACAAACTAGTGTTCTTAGGACGAAGCTAGTTTAGGCTCAAGCTAGCTTGACTTAAGCCAACCGTCTCTTGGCTGAGGTTAGGATCGAGCTTGATTTTACAGGGTTAAGCTCCAATCGGTTCGCACCCAATTGGATGAAGCCAAGACCTATATGACCAATGCAGAATATCTGGCTGAGGAGTTCAAGAAGATAAAGGAATATGTTGTGATGCAGGATGAGATCTTTGACTGCGGATTTAACTAGGCTGTTGAGCAATTTTCCAAGCATCGTAAGGACATTAATAGTGAGATCGTTCGAGAAGATTATGCTTCTTTCAATAAAGATCCCTTTGCCTTCCCTGATTCAGATGACTCTAATGGTAATGGAGGAGCAGACATGAATGAGGGCTAGTCTTCTTACATAATTTCTGTTTTGTATTTGGCTTATCCTTTTTATATTTTTAATCTCGATGTAAGACTTTTCCTTTAGTATTCAATGAAAGTTTAGTTTCTATTCATCATCATTGATATTTGTTATTTGTTATTGATATCAAATAACAAATATCAATGATTATCCTTGTTTATCAAACGGGGGCCTAAAGTTTAGTCCTTTTTTTTGTGTCTTCATTTGAAAACTCATGTAGCCACTCTATTATTTGAATTAAACAGAATAATGATTTGAATTGTTAGAACATTTTTATTTCTCTCTATTATCTCAAAAAAATCATATGCATTTTCCTCCTTGATGCACTCCTTTTTGTTAGCCACACTTTTAGGTACGATAAACTCATAAATATCCACAACATGGGTATTTTCGTCCCAATGCTTTTAGTATAGTTTAGGAAAAAACTATTTTAGACATATTTGCAAAATGAAACTTATTTAGACATTTTTCAAGTTAGGTGGGTTAAATTTAGACATTCTTCTTGTTGCCCCAATCTTAAGCATGGAATTTGGGTTGGAGTCAAATAGGCCCAACAATACTGTCATTGCATGATCAACTCTCACTTACACACACTCAGAGGATAAATTATTCAAGGAGGCTGACAGTTTTGCACCGTTAGATGTATGAGAGAGAAATTATAAAAATACTTTGATTTTGTATCCAATGATTATTAAGGGGCAGACAAATTTTAAGGTCTACATTTGACGGTTTTAAAAAGGCAGCCACATTGTGGCGGCCTCATTGAATAATTTGTCCATGGCCATGTGACAGTTTTAAAGTTGGCATTGAAATAAAGATTTTGTGGCGGCAAGTGCCAATCTCAATGTTTTTTTAGTTTTTACTATTCTGTGTAAATTTGAACATTTGATCTTTTGGTGGAGCATGTTATATTTTAACCAGTTGAATTATACTCAAGTTGACGTTAATGTTGGGCATTTAAGACTAATCATACTGTTTCAACTGAATATTACAAAAATATATCACTCATCAAATACTTCCAATAATATACTATATTCTTATGTAGAAATGATAAATATATAAAAATCAGACTTGAAGGTACCAAAATTATGAGGAGATTGAGCTCAAAAAAGAAAAGCAAAAAAACAAAAGATTTGGTCAGAGTATAGTCCAACCAAAATCTCCAACCTTTATATTAATAAAAAAAAATAAAAATCAAGGAGCATTTCTTTAAATATGATAAAATGTATGTAAAAGAAAAAAAAAAATCCAAACAAACTAGATTCTTAAACTCTAAACGAGTATTTAGACTCCTAACAAAATGAAGGAAAATGATTGTAAAAAAGAAAAAGGAAAATGGAAATAATTGGAAGTAAAAATTGTAACATGACTGAAAGGCAGAGAGGAATGGAGCATCAGAACTCATGAAGAAGATATTTTCCAAAAACAAAAAAAAAAAAACAATTAAGAAAACATAGGAAAACCATAAAATAAATTAAACAAAAATGAATGAGATTTACTTAATCAACTAGACAAGAAAAGCATCATTATAAATCAAGTGTAGAAAAGAATATGGTCACTCAAATTAGCAGCAGTTTTGTTGAACTTGTAAATATCTCATTAAATTATAATTTTAGTCTTTTTTTTTTTTTTTCAAAAGACACTTTTAGTCTCTAATTCTTCATGTTTGTGTCTATTTGATCTATAAACTTTAAAAAATATTTAATAAGATATTGAACTATTAATTTTGTGTATAATAGATCATTGAATTAAAAAAAAAATCTAATGAGTCTTTAAACTTTTAATTTTATACTTAATAGATCTTACGTAAACCAATTATTCATATCTTGGATTCCATCGAATTCTAGAATCAGAATTTTCTATTTGACAATTTTTAAAATTCACGTATCTATTAGACACAAAATCTAAAGTTTATAGTTTATTAGACAAAAAAAATCAATCTTATGGGTTTTTTAAGCACCAATTTTATGTTTTATAGACTAGTTAGTTTTTTCAAAAATCAAATATATCAAAGCTTTATTGGTCACAAAATTGAAAGTCATGGATTTATTAGACGTTTTTAAAGTTTGTAGATCTATTATTTATTAGATAGAAAATTGAAAGTTTAGGCCCCGTTTGATAACAATTTGGTTTTTGGTTTTTTGTTTTTGAAAATTAAGCCTATAAATACTACTCTCACTTATGTATATACTTATTTTGTTATCTACTTTTTACCTATGTTTTCAAAAACCAAGCAATGTTTTGAAAACTAAAAAAAGTAGCTTTCAAAAACTTGTTTTTGTTTTTAGAATTTAGCTAAGAATTCAAATGCTTCCTTAAGGGAGATGAAAACCATTGTAGAGAAATTGGGAGAAAACAAACTTAATTTTCAAAAACCAAAAATCAAAAACCAAATAGTTATCAAACGGGACCTCAGAGATACATTAAACACTTCTTAAAATTAAAGAACCTATTAGATACAATCAAGAAAGTTCACCTATTAAACTTAGTAATTTAAAAAGAAGTCAAAGCTTAAGACATATACATCGACCAGAGGTCAGGGATTGTATCCTCACCCTCACATCATGTTGAACTAAAAATTAGACTCGAACTAAAAAAGTACTTAGACCTATTTGATAACTATTTGGCTTATAAATATTAGTTTTACTTATAATTTTCTTGTTTTGTTATCTACTTATTACAAATGTTTTTAAAATTAAGCCAAGTTTTGCAAAATTAAAAAAAGTTAATTTTTTTTTTAATTTGATTAAAAATTAAGATATTTCTTTAAAAAAGATGAAAGCTATAGTAAAAAATTGTGAAAAAATAAGTATGATTTTTTTAAAATAAAAAACTAAAAGGCCAAATGGATATCAATATCATATTTAACCTAAAATATTTCTATTTCTGTTACCAAATATTTTTAACATTCCAATTTATTTCTATTTCTGTATACCAAATATTTGTAACATTCCAATTTGAGTTGAAGGTTTTTTTTCAACTCCTGGCCAGAGGGCTGAGTTTACCGAATTGCAGAGCCACAGTCCAGACGAGAGAAACACAGAGGAAGACGACGGAAGAATGGGCGTTGATTACTACAAGATTCTTCAGGTCGATCGCAAAGCCAACGAGGACGACTTGAAGAAAGCGTACAGAAAGCTCGCCATGAAGTGGCATCCAGATAAGAACCCTAACAACAAACGAGACGCCGAAGCCAAATTCAAGAAAATATCTGAGGCTTATGATGTAAGAAACGCGATTCTTCTGCTATATAGTGTTACAATCGACTCGAGTTTTATAGAAATTTCGCATTTATCTCAATTCCACTTCATGATTCCATTGAATATCAGCTTGTGCCGACTAGGTCTTTAATCGATTCTGTTAATCTATCTGTTCTTAGGTTTTGAGTGATCCTCAGAGACGAGTTGTGTATGACCAATTAGGAGAGGATGGTTTGAAGGAGCAAACGCCATTGTCAAGTGGTTCTTGCAGTAACCATACTGGGCATGGTCCGTCGACCATGTATGGCTTTAACTCGAAAAGTGCCAATGATTTATTTTCGGAGTTGTTCGGCTTTCCGGACCCTTTTGGAGGGATGGCTGACCCTCGTGCTGCTGCTTATGGAATTTCAAGTGGTTTGTTTCGTGATGGTATATCTGCTTCCTTAAGACGAGGTGCTGCTGGGACCTCCAGTTATATGAGGAAAGGTGCTGCAATTGAGAGGACTCTGCTGTGTAGTTTAGAAGATCTTTACATGGGTTCTGTGAAGAAGATGAAGATTGCTAGGGATGTCATCGATAATAGTGGGTTAGTCTCATTAATTAAACCCAATTCCCGAGTTTGCTATAAATGAAGGTTGACTTTATTGTGATGCAATGTCTGTTTTCGAGTGATTAGGCTTCATCACACTCTATAATTTCTTCGTTCTATTCTTGTCAGTTTATACCTGTTTCGATTATTAGTGCAACTTATAATTTTATAAATTTCTCTTATGGTGTACATAATGATATTATGAGTCTTGATAAAATATGAAAAGGTGAGCTGTCGTTGTTGTTTTCCCCCCTCCTGTTTGTAGGTCCATGTACTTGCCAATGGTCTCAAGAGTTCTAGAGTAGAAAAGGGGGTGCTTAATCACTTATTGGAGAACTTTGCATGCGTAACCTTCTTCTACTAATTGGATGAAAACAGATTTATTGGCTAAAATGAAAATTGAAGTCACTTCTAAGGATTTCTTTTTCCTTGCAAATCTTTCCTCTTTGATATTTCCAAGAGCTCCCGAAATTTTTGTCCCAGCTTGTGAAAATGGGTCTGGAATCCAAGAAAGTTAAAATTATCATGTGGAAGCTTCTGATGGGAGTAAAAACAACCAAGTAGTATCCAAAATAGAATTCTAACATATATTAAGGGCATGTTTGGGAGTGATTTTGGAATGATCAAAATCAATTTTGTCCGTTCCCTTTTTAGTGTTTTTGGCATGACAAAAGTAATTTTTTCTATTTCAAAATCACTCCCAAACATGTCCTAACTTGTCTTCCCAATCCTTTATCATTTGAAAAACTGAAGTAGAGACTCAAGACCATCTTCTTTCTCACTAGAAGTTGGCCCCTCGGTTTTGGGACATGATTTTCATGGAATTTGGCTAAGCACAAACAACAGTCTTTGCTTTGCTTTCTCCTTGGAGGCCATCTGTTCAGAAAGCAAGCTAAACTCCTTTGCTCAATTTAAACTTGGCTTCTCTTTGGACTTTTTGAAACGAGAAAAACGAAAGACCTTTTGGGATTAGGAAAAGTCTCAAATTTCTCGTGGGATCATATCTCTTCTCTGGCAATCTATTGGTGTGAACTTTATCAATTGGTCAGAAGATTTCAGTGTTCATAATTGTAAATCATTTGATAATTAGCAACAAGCTCTTAATTATTGTGTTTGCTATAATCTTATGATGCTATTATATACAGGAGACCTGCTACAGTGGAGGAAATCATAACAATAGACATCAAGCCTGGATGGAAGAAGGGAACTAAAATTACTTTTCAAGAATTAGGAAATCAGCAACAATCAAGAGTAATACCTTCGGACCTTGTGCTTACCATTGATGAAATACCTCATAGAGTTTTCAAAAGGGATGGCAACGATCTTATTGCCACCCAAGATATCTCTCTGGTAGAAGCTTTAACAGGATACACTGTGAATCTAACAACCCTTGATGGCCGGAATCTGACAATCCCAATCGATTCAATCATTGGGCCCACTTATGAAGAAGTTGTCAGAGGAGAAGGGATGCCAATTCGAAAGGAACCTTCTAGAAATGGGAATTTGAGAATCAAGTTCAACATCAAGTTCCCCATCAAACTGACGCCAGAGCAAAGAATGAGCATCAAGCAGTTGTTAACATCTTCATAAAAGATGGTAACTCATTCTATTCGTCGTATATATTATTATTATTTTTTCCTTATAGGTATTCTGAGAAGTAAATTCATGTTTTGTTGGGTTTGATAAATGAATCAGAGACTGGTTTAGGAGCTTAATATGAAATTGAATGTTTCATTTCTTCACAATTGCAGTTTCTGAAATCTGAATGATGCTCAACATGAGCATTCTTCCCTTTAGGTCCAAGGTTCAATTCCCCTAAAGATTCAAATCCCCTATCCTACATTTGTGGGACTGAAAAAAGAAATTTGAGCAATTGCCATCTGATAGTGGTGGGTGGTGTAGGTGGAAAATTATATTACTATGCCCGACCCCCCTCCCCACCACAACTAACACACACATCGCTCCTGGTAGCCTTATCATTTGTAGATGTAGGCATTCATGACGTGGAAGGAGCTGCATCATTTATTGTGGTTTTTCATTGTTCTGGTTCTTGTTTTGTATAAGATTGGTTTTTGTTCTCGTTTTATTTAAAACATTGGTAACTTTTCTCTTATCCGCAGTTTTGAGTATTATAATTCTGTCACTGAAACCCGTACATCAAAGGTGGGGAAAGTTCTCGGTACCATCAGAGGATGAATTCTCTTTCTATTTATTGTTTATTTTTTAACAATGAGATGTGGTCTACCAACATTAAAAAAATATTTATAAAGACAATCATAGTGTGAATAAAGAGAGAGTATAGTATTCTTGTAGTACTAGAAAATTTTTCTCAAAGGTGGGTCTTGTTCGGGGCCAAGGTATCTAGGGTGCGTATTGAAATTGAAAAATCAAAACGACTATGATGATTCGTTCTCTTAGAATGTCATATCATAATTGTAGAAGTGGGGGTTCGAACTTGCTACATGCTTTAGCTATTGAGCTATGATCGTGTTGGCCAACTATGGTGATTCATTGATGTTAATTATGAATCTCAAATTTCCTTATTTTTGAATTTGAGATGCTAATTTTTTGTCCATTAATATTTGCTTAATCTTCCATTTTCTCAAAGATACCATTGAAAAAGAAAATTAAAATTTCTGTGAATATAATTTCTATTTAAATTTTTACAATGCTATGCTGTGATTTTTTGGTACTATCTCCCCGCCCCCCCCCCCCCCCCCCCCCCCCCCCCCCCCCAGACCGCCCGCCCGCCCGCCGCCCATTTAATACGCTGTTTTAAAATCTTTATCATTACTACGTGTTTTTTTTTTTTTTTTTGAAAAGATCATTTCTACGTTTCTAGTTTCTACTCATCAGATTAAGATATTGTCCATAATCAATCAAATTTATTTTGCACATAACTATCTATTAATACCAAAAGGGTAGAGCCAAGAAAGAATTCTAAAAAATATATAAAATATGAGTCAAAACTCTTGCAGTTTTCTGCTAATTAGCTCTCTTAAATTTTTGAAAATTAAAAATTATATATATAAGAACTTTCTGGCTCCAACCCTAGTTTATCCATTCTCAACTGTTCAATACATGTGAACGAACACAAATAAAAAACAAAATATAATTTAGTGAAAAAGTGAAATACTGTCTTTTATAATATGTATGTATACCTTAGTCTTATGGTGTCATGTACTCCTACTAGTTGTAGGTCCACGTTCTAAGAATCCTTCCCTCGTTTTATTTTGATATTTCCCAATTTCGGATAAAAATGAAGCCTCTGGGGAAAAAGGAAAACAGACGACCCCAAAAAGAAAGAAAGAAATAAATAAATAAATAAAAAGAAGAAATAAGATGAACTTTTACCTAGAACTGGACAATGGATATCAATCTTCCAAAACTTTCCATAAAAAATCGAGACTTGCCCGGATCATTATTATACAAAATCGTCCATTAAATAAAACTTAAAAAACTCGTAAATTTCAACTAAAAAATCTAGGGCAAAATATATTTTTGGTCCCTTAAGTTTAGAGTTAGTGTCTATTTGATTCCTAAAGTTTCAAAAAGGACTTATAGTACTTGAGGTTAGGAAATCTATCTAAATGGTCCTTGGGATAAAGTTGACCGTTAGTTGACTAACGGAAAATGATGTGGCCTTAGTGAGGTAGCCATTTTTTAATTAATTTTATATTGTTTTTATGATTTTTTTTTTCTTTTTCTTCTTCACTTCTTCACTTCTTTCTCTCTCTTTTGTTTTCTTTCTTCTCTCTCCCATCTCATTCGTCTTCTCTTCCAGAAAGCATTGTTGCCGCTCTGACCACCACCCTTCTTCTTCTTCTTCTTTGTATTGGTGAGGTATTTTTCGTGGGTGAAATTTCTGACCAGTACTTGTCTTTGCAAACTGCCGCCACCGCCAACGAAGGCTCCAAAATGAACCGTAGTGCATTGGAGTGGGGATCGAAGATTTCTTTGGTTTTGCTAATGAGAAAATTTTCAGAGAGTAAATAAAATATTAGAAATCTGGACATAATTTAGACATTTTGAGTGGGGATTGAAAATTTCTTTTCTCTGTGTTTGTTGATGAGGGAATTTTTAGAAATTAAACAAAATATTGAAAATCTAAACTTGGTTTTGACATTTTCTAAGCGCTTTTGGCAGTTTTTCTCGCTCACTTATTTGTTTGATCCACATGGGACTCATTTATTGAAACTAAAGTTCTTTCTTCTTTTTTCCTTTCTCATATACGATTTCTTTTTTGAATTGTGGTGGAGGTTGCAGTTGCAACGCTTTCTGAAAGAGAAGATGAAGAAGATGATAGGACCCAAATAGTATAACAACAACCCACCAAGATTTGCTTCAAAACAATCAACCAAAAATGATACTCCAATACACCACAGATTATTCACAAAATAATTTCCAAGCGATCAACCAACAATGAACAGCAATAAACCATAAAAAATTGCAGAAGACTAAATGCAAACAACACACAAATTATACGTGGAAAACCTCTTCGATGTGAAGAGTAAAAACCACGGGACTTGTGAGGAGTCCACCCTTGTCACATTCTCTTATTATGATAAAATTGAGGGAAAAAGAACCCAAATCAGTCATACAAAGGTTCACAACCCACCAACAGTTCCATACATAAAGAGAATAACAATTGAGAGATTAAATATAAAAATATCACCCAATTTTTTCGGTTATGTCTATCAGCGATTACCGACAAAATGGAAGTCAAAACGACGATCGAACCGTTCAAAAATGACCCTATGTGTCATCAACAGGCCGACCAAATTTCAGTAAGATCCAACGGCTGAAACTCTGGAAATTGACAACTTTGTGGAAGCTGTCTCTGAAAAACCGAACTGCACTCCTCCCTCTTTGTTTTCTGTATATTTCTTTTTGTTTTCTTTTTTCCTTTTTTAGGTCATTATCCCCTAAAAAAAACCTAGGCTTTCTAGGTAAGCTCACACGCTTAACCCCAAGTGGGCTAAACATATAACCTAACATTTGGGCTCACAAACATAAGAAAAAACCTTGTTTGTCTAACAAATGAGCTAGACACCCATAACAGAAGACATGAGGGAAGAGAAAGAAGGGAAGAGAGAGAAAGGACTGATGAAAAAAAAAGAACAAACCCCATAAAAACCTTATAAAATTAATAAAATTTGCCACATCATTAAAAAATGGTCACCTCACTAATGCCACGTCATTTTTCGTTAGTCAACTAATGGTCAACTTTATCTAAGGGACTAGTTAGAACAATTTTCCTAACCTCGGGGACTATAATATTCCTTTTGAAACTTCAGGAACCAAATCGACACTTACTCTAAACCAAAAGTGCATTTTGCCCAAAAAATCTACTTTAGGGTCAAAATTTTATCAATTTCATATAAAATATATGTTTTATAACTCATTAAATACACATAAAAATATCTTTATACATATTTGTGCCCACTTGACATAAATTTTTGGATTTGCTACGGAAGGCACAATCTATTAAATCAATAGTTTTTTTTTTTTATTTTTTTTATTTATGATTTTTTTAGATTGTTTACTTTTTGTTGGGTTCTTTTTAGATTGCTTACTTTTAAATAATTTTAAGGAAATTTTAAGTGAAGCTCCTCTAAAAAAAATATAACAACAATAATAATTGATATTTTTTTCTTGATAAAAAGGAAAAAAAGAGAGAGAGAGAGTGGTTGGGAAGTGAAATTTTGGAGTGGCAATAGTAATATTCGTTATCGTCAATTTACATTCCAACCTCCGCTTCTTCTGTGTCTCGCGGTGCTGACGTTTACATGGATCTCTGTCTCTTACGCTCTCTTCTTTCCCAAACTCATGCATTAGTCCTTCCTCCATTCATTCCCAATCCTTCTCCCAATTTCGATTTCTTCATGTGACTTCCGATTTCAATCTCTCCTCTCAGATCTCCATTCCGCCATGGAAATGGCCTCCACCACTCCCAAAACCGTCGAGGAAATTTTTAAAGACTACACCGGTCGCCGTGCCGCTCTTGTTCGAGCCCTCGCTCACGGTATCTTCTGTCTCTCAAATCTCTCTTGTTTTTTTACCTCTTTTTCCCTCGGAGATCACTGATTTTTGTTTTAATTTTGTTGTTGTTGTTGTTGTCAGATGTGGATGAATTCTACGGCCTCTGTGATCCAGGTGATGCGTAATTGTAAATTCTGCGAAGTTTTTCGTATTTGATTTTTTGTAAGATGTTTATTGTTTCTCTGAACGTCAATTTTCTTGCTTCTGGTGAATTTGACGAGCCTTTGATTTGATGCATAATGAATTGAGAAAATATTTCCTAATCTCGTTTATTCACATAGTATTGGCAATTGCTTCAGATTGGATGATTGTTCCTTGAATTCGAAATTTAATTTTCATGATCTTGATCTTGCGTTGAGATCCTGGAAATGTTCTTTTCTCCGTACACTTACGGTATCTCAATTAGCCAGTAACTGATGCGTACTATAATGTGTTGATTGATTTTCTTGTCTAGGTATGCAGAGTTTCCTTCTGCCTTCTATTAATTTCTTCTCTGAGAGCAGGGATTTACCATCAATTTATGACGCCTCTCATATATTTTTCACTTTGATTTCTACCTTTTCAGATAAGGAAAATTTGTGTCTGTATGGACATCCCAATGAAACATGGGAAGTGGTTCTTCCAGTAGAAGAGGTTCCACCGGAGCTTCCTGAGCCTGCACTTGGAATCAATTTTGCAAGAGATGGAATGAACAGAAAAGATTGGCTATCTCTAGTTGCCGTACATAGTGATTCCTGGTTGCTCTCTGTGGCTTTCTATCTTGGAGCAAGGCTTAACCGAAACGAAAGGTAAACTACTATTCTTTTGATTTTTTGCTTGCAGGTTATAGGTCAGGGTCTGTTGAATGTAATATTTTTGAATATTGCATTTCTCAATGATATTTGTGAACTTTTATAGCTAATTGCAATTTACTTTCTCTAATGTTTGTGAACTTTTATAACCGAAATGAAAGGTAAACTACTATTCTTTTGATTTTTTGCTTGCAGGTTATAGGTCAGGGTCTGTTCAATGTAATATTTTTGAATCTTGCATTTCTCAATGATGTTTGTGAACTTTTATAGCTAATTGCAATTTACATTCTCTAATGTTTGTGAACTTTTATAACCGAAACGAAAGGTAAACTACTATTCTTTTGATTTTTTGCTTGCAGGTTATAGGTCAGGGTCTGTTCAATGTAATATTTTTGAATATTGCATTTCTCAATGATGTTTGTGAACTTTTATAGCTAATTGCAATTTACTTTCTCTAATGTTTGTGAACTTTTATAACCGAAACGAAAGGTAAACTACTATTCTTTTGATTTTTTGCTTGCAGGTTATAGGTTAGGGTCTGTTCAATGTAATATGTTTTAATATTGCATTTCTCAATGATGTTTGTGAACTTTATAGCTAATTGCAATTTACTTTCTCTAATGTTTGTGAACTTTTATAACCGAAACGAAAGGTAAACTACTATTCTTTTGATTTTTTGCTTGCAGGTTATAGGTCAGGGTCTGTTCAATGTAATATGTTTTAATATTGCATTTCTCAATGATGTTTGTGAACTTTATAGCTAATTGCAATTTACTTTCTCTAATGTTTGTGAACTTTTATAACCGAAACGAAAGGTAAACTACTATTCTTTTGATTTTTTGCTTGCAGGTTATAGGTCAGGGTCTGTTCAATTTAATATTTTTGAATATTGCATTTCTCAATGATGTTTGTGAACTTTTATAGCTAATTGCAATTTACTTTCTCTAATGTTTCTTCTGGCATTGTTTGCAAATGCTGTCTCCAACATACAGGTGATAGGTCTATACACAGAATACTTTACTAAAGGAATTTATAACAATCACACTAATTTCTCTGGTTTACCTTCAATAACTATATTACTGTCTGAATAATTATGGAGGTTGAAGAGCTACTTAACTGTTTGTTTTAGTGATTATATAATGATTTTATTTTCTGTGAAACCATGCACTAACTTCTACTAATCATATAATGACAGAAAGCGTTTATTTAGCTTGATGAATGATCTTCCCACTGTCTTTGAAGTTGTGACAGAACGGAAGCCTGTCAAAGAGAAGCCTAGTGTAGATAGTGGAAACAGATCACAAGGAAGCGCTAAGGTTAATTTAGTTGATCATGTTTTTTTTTTAATAATTCATATTGAACTTTCTGTGTATAATTCTCTCCTGGGGTTTGGCGCAATGAATTCTCGGGAGGGGATTGAAGGATGTAATCCTGGTCTGTTATCGATTTTTGTACCGTTGTCTAACCAAAATTTGGGGAAAAGATCTTCTGATCACATAAAAGAGAGTAATTTGACATATCACTGTCATGTCTTCTTAAAGAATTTGGAGCAGTTAACAAATTGCTTTAAGCTTCTGAGTACCTATTAACTCGATACCTCTCTATTCTAGAGATCCAATGATGGGCAGGTGAAAAGCAACCCCAAACTTGCCGAACAGGGTTGTGAGGAGGATGTCGATGAACATAGCGAAACCCTCTGTGGTAGCTGTGGTGAAAATTACAGTGCAGATGAGTTCTGGATTGGCTGTGACATATGCGAAAGGTGGTATCACGGAAAGTGCGTAAAGATAACACCCGCTAAGGCTGATAGTATCAAACAATACAAATGTCCATCTTGCAGCATGAAGAAGGGCAGGCAATAGTAACGTAAAGGCAGACGAAGTGCCTAAAAGCACGAGTGCCCGAAGATTCAAGTGACTGATGAAGCAGAGTAACAATATTTCTTTATGTATGTATGAATTTGTAGTTAATATGTTTATCTCATTTATAAGTGTGTTTAATCCTGAAGTTGACCTATCTCAACTATATCATCATAGTTAATTATGCTGGTATATATATTGTTTACTTTAGGAGGACTATCTCAACACATCCCCTAGAATCTTGGAACTTGAAGATACATTCTTCTACTTGTATTTTAAATTGTCACAGAAGCATGTTTCTATTTTATCTTAGAAGAAGAAACCATCAAAACTACTGGCTGATTTCAGTGCCACAAATTGAGCTGTTGCTTAAGTTGTTTATTATGAACCATGCAAAATTATAAAAAATACGCTTGAACTTTACCATTTGTTTAAAAAATATCCTTATTTCAAATGTTGTAATATTACTCTTAACCTCTCATGACATTTCAAAACTACTATTGGAATAAAAAAATCGTTAGAATGTTGGACGAAAAGTCCACGTGTCTGAATGTCGTTCTTTAGATTTAATCCAAACAAGTATCTTAGTCATCATCATGTTATTCTAAGTCATTATCATGTCGATTTTTCATCAAACATTCTAACGGATTTCTACTCTAAGAATAGTTTTGAAACGTTTATAAAAGATCAATAGTAGTATTGTAATTTTTGAAAGAATAGAGATATTTTTTAAACAAAAGACAAAGTTCAAGAGTATTTTATATAATTTAACTTCTTCTGCTGCTGTAATAAAGAGAGAGAGAGTTAAGAAGCCATCTGGTCAAGAAAGCAGTTTTGGCTCCAGCAGAAGACGAAGCAGCAGAAGAAGAAAGCAGTTTTGGCTCCAGCAGAAGCAGCAGCTTGGGGACATTGCCCTTCCCCTGGTACAGCTCATCAGCCACCTATCTTATCAATAAAAAGGAGTCGTTTTTTTCATGGATACGTTGCCAAATACTGGCCAAAAATTTGGCATCGTCGCGCCTTAATTAAGCAAGTGCATTCTTCTCTTTCATCAACAAAACAAATTATGGTGGTGATACAATCTTTATTATCTTGGCCTTCCATGGGTGCAATTTGAGTAGAAATTCGAATATACGACCTTTAAATAGGTTATTAATGTCTTGACTAATTGAATTAAGTTCAAATCGAATTTTTTTAAGTCTTTGTGAAATGACATATCTCATATTTAAGTGAATTTTCTGTATATTTCCTATTAAAAACAGCCTTCACGACATTAAACTAAAATTATATATTAATAAATTCAAAATAAAAATACTAATACATTCATGGGTGGAGCCATAAATTTATGTAGGGACTAGGGAGTACTAGAACTTCATGACTTTTTATGTATATGATATAATATTTCAATTTTGAAAATTTAGAGATGACAGTACATAGAACCTTAAAATCACGATTTTTTAATATAGTTTTTAAAACTAAGATGAGCTAAGAGGAGGCCATTATTGAAATGTATTCTTAATTATAATTCAGATGAGAACAAAATAGTATAACTTGGATAAATTTGATTACTTAGGTAATTCTTAAACTTAAAAGGTGTTTACTTAACTAGTAATTTGCATTAGTTAGTAATGAGATAAGATAATTATGTATCATATATTGTTTGTTACAATTTAATAATTTATTTATTAAATTAATTTAGTATTTTTAATTGTTACACATGCAGGAAAAATTAGAAGACATGCTCTTTATTTAATTATGTGCTATTTGTTATAGTATAGTTTATGAGCTGAAAAAGGGTAAGCCAGGATGGACTAAAAAAAATTGGAATGAATAGTCATAAATACGCCCTCATTATGAGAAATGTCTACAAAAATTAAATAATGAAACATGGCCAAACGCAAATTCATGATGAATTTCAGCTGGCCCCTTTTCTCCCGTTTTAAATTTACAATAAAATGAAAGCAAAATCCCTTCATTCATGAAAAGTGTAACCAACATTCTTACCAATTATTCCAAATTCCATATCCCTTAGATTTACATTCTATTTTCTAAAAATGTTTAGATTTTTATTATCTGATTTAAATCTATGTTTTCTTTGATTTGACCAATATTTTTTTCATCTATCTTTATTAAAATCTTTTAAAATTATGCAGTTATATATTTACATATTTGAATTTAGTTTTATCTTTTTAAGTAATGTCTACAAATAAATACTCGTAATGAAAAATGTCTAAAAATCTGAAGTATTTGAAATTTTGACTACCATGAATTTAGGAGAAGAGAAAGAATAGTTTTCTTTTCACTTATACCTCCAGTATATATATATTTATTCACAATCAAACCACTCCCAACTGAAAATTGATACTTTAAAAAAAAGAAGATGTTTTTTTGTATTCTCTCACCCCTCACAAGTTTTTTACTTTTAAAATCTCCAGATTTAATATTTAGAAATTCTTAATTTGTTGCTTTCACTCACTATATCTTTATTCTTAAATTATTTATCTAAATCATATATATCAATTGTCTTTATTATTATTATTATTTTCTTATATTTCTTAATACTAGAATCGCCCTAAAAACTAATGAATGTTCGATCTCCCAAAATTTTATCATTTAAAGTCATATCAATCAATTAAAAGTGTAAAAATTGATATACACAAAGGCAGAAAAAGATTAAATACAATGATGAATCTATCTCACATTGTATATACAAGTATATTCAAAGACAATATGTGCAATGATTTCGTCTATATGGCCTGTGTATATACCCTATTATGGTTCAATTAACATATCTATCTATATATGTATGTATACATATAAAATATTTTAGTACACAATAACATAGAACATTTTACATTGTATTTACTGTTAACGACTTTAATTGCAAACTATAGACTAAATCTAGAAGGACAATAAAATTATACAACAAAATGTAATAATCGTTGTAAAGCAAAATCAAAGTGTTGAAAAATATAGTGAGGTAGTTATTTATAGTAGGTTAAAAAAATATGATTTAAATAACAAATAAATTGTATAAAACTAAAAAAACAAATCCTACAACCCAAAAAGTTCGACATTTAACAAAATCACTTGAAAAAGGGATGTAAGATTTAAAAATGTTAGATTTTTTTTTTTTAAATCGGCCAAGTAATCAAAAATGAAAGGTGTACAATATGCTTTTTCCTCGACTCATGGCGCTTCCAAATTCCTTGCCAATCAGTTTAGTTTCTACTTTCGAGGGTTTTTTGCCCATGGTGTTTTCCACTTCTTCCTCAGCTCATGGACTTCTAAGTTCTTCAGCGATCTTCATTTTTGGCCGTTACTTTGCTTCTATCG
The DNA here is from genome assembly GCA_033996785.1 of Trichosanthes truncata. Classification (NCBI taxonomy): domain Eukaryota; kingdom Viridiplantae; phylum Streptophyta; class Magnoliopsida; order Cucurbitales; family Cucurbitaceae; genus Trichosanthes; species Trichosanthes truncata. Next base: position 58,393,607 of record JAWPNB010000003.1, read on the forward strand.
TCCCCACCTCAAATTTGGTACTGCTCCTTCTCAAATCATATTGCTCTTTTGTTATGTTTTGTTTCGAATTTGTATATTTTCGCACAATTGGTACCTTTACATCGGGAAAAATTCAATTAGTGAAGAATTTTGTATAGTTTAATCGATCATTTTGAGTTCATTAGAATCTGAAGCCACGAAAATTATATAATTTTGTTCTTTTTAATAATGCATTTGAGTCCGATCGCACATTTAGGAGGGAGTTAAATCCATCTGCGTTATCACTCAACTAGTCTGTGTAATCAAGGTATATATACCCATATACTCATTTTCAAGCTTATCTGACACACCCCATCCCAAATTACCCTAACTAACCTATGACGTGGTGTGTTGACATTAGATCCCTACTAGACTACGGAATCCAATGTCAAACTTTGCAAGACAAAGTTATTTTTGAAAACCACAAGTGGCTAGCCAAAACTTTGTTGATACAAAATTCATAAAAAAAAAAAAAGGCAGAGTTTTCCCTGAAAACTGAGTAAAATACACCTGAAAGAAATATATATACTCCAAAATTAACATGTTCAAACTCCAACCACCATTTTAGAAATTCAACACAATCCCACAAACTTAAAAGTAGATAGACATGTGGGTTTCAAATTACAAACCAATAGAAATCCCAAAATGGTACTAAGTCATTCAAAACGTACTAGCCACATTAGTTACAAAAGAAGCATTTGTAATTATGTACATACAAAATGATATGCAAAATATTAGGTATGGTGGCAGATATCGACTTCTGTAGGCTTGTTAGAAACTCAGTCACTACCTGGAGGAAAAATTTAGGAAGAAAGAATGAGCTAATAGAGCCCAGTGAGTGGTAAGTTAATAGGAAAAATAATCTATCGACAAAACCTTTTATATTAAAAAGGAATTCAAAGTTCAATAAAATTTTATCAACTAAGCACAATCTAAATACACAAAATAAGTAAAACATTAGAGAGATTTGCAGCAATAACTCTTAAAAGAAAGCACAAAATAATAAGCCAACAAAACTCATCACCAAACTCGTACCCAAATCTCTGCCATACTATGCATCGAGTAATCTCTAGATACATAGCAGAGCAAATTATGTCATACGTGCATGTAAAACAAACTCTAACATCTGTAATGTCTCAGGTCTAGAATTTGGACCAGGATTCAGAATCCGAATTTGGCATCTAATGGCCCCGACATTCCCCTACATCCCTTGCGGCCTGAGCACACTAGCATACTATAGAAACACATTCTCATAGCATACAGGTAATAACCATGGGTATGAGGATCTAGTAGTTTTAAAATCACTTTTAACACAAAACTCTTTATGCTCAACTTTTTCTAAAAATCATGTTCACTTGCTATAAACATCTTTTCATAAACTCAAACTTTATAATAGACGTACGTTCTCTAAAACGTTTCATGATCATCGAATATTCTAAAAAAAATACCAAATACTTCTAAATCCGTAAGTAACATAAAGTCTTTCTAAATTCATACTTTCTCTATAGAAATTGAAACTCTTCTAATTTTTCAAATAATCATAAATACCCCAAATATATCTCTAAAATGAAAATTTTAGCCAAAATCATAAAATTGCTAGAAATTCATAAAATTCTTCCAGAAATCTCGTAACACTTTCTCTAAAATTATATACATCTATAGATTTCTTGAAATCTCATAATAATATTTAAATAACATAATATTTTGTAAATTAAACCACTCACAACCACTATGAGCGAGGTTTGTTTGGGTCATAAATGGTTCAAATCTCCGCTTGTCCTGAAATCATAATTTGTCAATTGATTATTAACCTCTTAATGCCAAAATTAAAGTGCAACAACAAAAAATAACCCAAATCTTTATTTTCTCCTTAACTCATGTGTTGACCAAAATTTTCATGATCCTATTCTTAAATTACCAAGAACTTAAGACCATAAACTAATATAAGTTTCCAATAAACTCTATTGTATCTACTCTCCATAAGAAATCTCATTCTTCTCATTCTTTCTTCTCCATGAACACAATCATTGGTTTTCTTTTCCATAAAAGCTTGAAATTTCTACATACAACTAATCCCCTTCAATCTATACTTTGATAAAACTCATGTCTTTCATCATTTTTCCCTCTTTTACTCAAACATCACCCTCATCTTTGTTTTCAAGCTATTTTATGGAGTTTCCAACTAAAAGAAGAAAACCCATAAAGAAAACTCACTAATTGGTTCTAAAACACATGAAAAATTTCAATCAAAAGTTAGAGAACTTACCCAAAACTTCAATCTAATGTTGTGAGATCCTCTTCTTGATTTTCACACTCCAAAATAGTCCAAAATCAAGTAATCCTCTCTTCACTTTCTTCCTCTTCCTCTCTTTGCGTGGTATGTTTTCCAACAAAACCCATCCTTTTTGTTTTATTAAACAATATGTATTTATTAAAGCCACATGGTTTTATTTAATAAATAAATATATTTATCCCACTTTCTCTTTCTTTAATTTCTATTATTTAATTAATAAATTGAAACCAATCCTTATCTTCCCAACTAAAACCATAATTATCCAAATACCTAATTTCTCAAATTTCATACTTTCCAATTATATATATATATATATAAATATAAATATATATATATATATATATATATATAAATATATATATATATATATATATATATATATTTCCAAAGTGTAGAAATAGGTGTAACATTATCTATACGTGATTAGGTGTAATTAATTAAATATACGTAATTTATTATTGTTTGTTACTTTTATTTTTGTTAGCTTTACCCCTCTCATCCTCAATATGTTGTATTTGTTTAGCATATCTTTTAGTAGAATTACCAGTTACTTTTGTTTGTTAAGATTTTTTTATCCCACCTTTCACATTGAAAGTTAAACTTTAAATTTATCTTCTACATTTGTACCCATTCGTGTGGATGGATAAAAACTATAAATCTCAATCAGGGGTATTTTTGTCTCAAAATAGTTTAAAGATTTTACTAAAAATAACATTTAGCCATATTTGCAAACAAAAATTTGTTTAGACATTTTTCAAGTTAGGTAGGTTAAATTTAAACATTCTTCTTATTGGCCCATCACCCAATACCCAAGATTATATGGAAGCCCACTCCATTGAGCCCATATGATATTATAAGAGTTGGGCTCCTAGACGGATTTCTTGGCCCAACTTTATCAAGTCCAAATACTCTTTAAATAAAGACCCAAGATTGTAATGGAATCCACTGGTCTCGTATGATATTTGAGTTGGGCTTCCTGGTCGCCCACAATTTGTATTAAAAGAAGAAAAAAAAACAGAAATTATTGCAAATAACTAACTCATCTATATAACAAAAATATGAATATTTGTTGTAATGGGAAAAATAAAAAATTAACAATGGTCTTCTTTTACCACTACGTTTTACATTTTCTTTCAACTTTGCTATCAAAACCAATAAAACTATGATTTTTTATTTAAAAAAAATAAAATAAAATAGGTTTTTCATCTTTTTATTAAACTAGTTTGTAAATATTTTTTTAAACTAGGTTAGATATGTTGAAATCCCTTAATTTTTTTTTTTAAAACTAGAATGTTGATTTTTAAAATATCATTTTCCCTTTTATACTTTTTTTTTTTTGTGTAACATCATCCTCTAATATATTTATCTCCACCACTTTCGCTTTCAATAACTTATTTCTTTGGTTGAAATCATTTTTTTCTCTCTCTCATATCTCTTTCTCACCAACTTGGCTTTCTTTTTCTAAAATCTTTCTATTACTTTATTTTTCTACCTATCTCTTTCGAAACACGTAGGTGTCTCTAATCTATATCTCTAACTTATATGTCTTTCTCCCACTAACATTTTTGTTCATTTGGCTTATGCCTCTCTAACCAAACTAAAAAAAATAAAACAAGTTATTATACATTAATGCATTAGAAAACTTAGCATTACTACCATATGACACATTTCCACTTAAAATTATATGTCTCATTTTCAAAAAGAATTTTCCTTTTTCATTGCTAATGAAAGAAAATTTTATAATCCAAAGTTGCAAAGTCAAACACACCAATTATAATCTATGAGAAAAATGAAAACTAGGCCAATTACACATGTTTAACCGATAATATTCTTTTTCATCAAAATGTTAGTACTCATTTGATACAATTAAGAAATGGCATGTTTAAAATGATGATAGGAGAAAGTTGACTTGGCATTTGCTTGATTTCCCAACCACAATATGAAAACCAAAGGAAAAGTTACATAAGGAACTTTTTGTTTTTATTATTATTTATTATTATTTTAGAAAAGTTGCATAAGGAACTTTGAAAGTAAAAGAAATTGGAACAAAAATAACCAAACATGCACGTGATTTGGTGATTTAGTCTCATTTTTCTACTTTCTTTCTTTTCCCAAAAGGGTCCCATTTAAGCTGCCCAAACAATTACATCTAAGGACTTGATGCCCATTTGAATATTGGGCGCCCTTTGCATTATTTTTCACTTTTCCTTCTCATTTCTTTAATTATTTGGTGCTTGCACTTCTCATATTTCGATTTTGGTCCTTCATTTTAAACTCTAGACTTTAACATTATAATAATGATTTTATCTTTAAGTTCCATCAAAGAAATATAGATTTAGTTCCTATAAAGAGAACGTTATTTCTAAGTTGTTTAGATGGTAGAGATTAAAGGTAGAGTTTTAATGAAGTAAAAAAATTAAAAAGATTAAGATCATTTGAGTCTACTTTAATGGATAAAACATCAATAACAAGTCGAAAGTTTTAAAATTTCACTTCTACATTTGTAATGCTATATTAAAAAAAAAAAAAAAACTTTATATCAAGTTTCATTACGGAGATACCGTGGTGGAGTTGGAAATTTTAGTTCAGAGAAAATAAATCATTTGAATGTTGTAAATGAAATGACTTATTTAAAATACTCGATATTTGGAGTAAACAATTCAAATTTTATACTTTAAACAATAGTATAAAATACTCGCATCATAAATAAATAAAATGCAACCAATTTCTTGTTTCATTAATAGAATATATAAATTATTGGTTAAATATATACTTTTTTACATTTAAAATCCATTAAATAATCAAATTGCAGCTGAATAATTATTAAAATCATATTTAATAGTTCACTCAAAATATAATATCCAAAAGAACTCAATAATTAATTAAAAACTATCCATAAAATTTTTAATGTTGTAAATGAAATGCATGAAGAATATAATATTTGAATATGCACGTATATATGCAATAGACAAGTTTGTATGTATTTCGTTAAATTTAAGCACGTCACGTCATTATAAGATATTAACATTTTACTTTATTAAATTAGGTTTAATTACAAGTTTAATCTCTAAACTTTGAGGCTTGTGTCTATTTGGTCCCTAAACTTTCAAAAGTATCTAATAGGTCCCTAAACTTTTAATTTTGTATCTAATAGGTCCATGAACTTTCAATTTTGGGTCTAATAGGCACTGACAAATTTGAAATGTTTAAAAATTAATTGATCTAATAAATATAAATTTAAATTTTATGTCTAATGGAACTCTAAAATTTTAATTTTGTATCTATTAGACCCATGAATTTTAAAAAATTTGAAAGTCCAAGTACTAAATTTGTAATTTTAAAAGTTTAGGGACTAAATAGATATAAATCTCAAAGTTTAGGGACTAAACGTGTAATTTAACTATTAAATTAATACATTTGTAGACTTTGAGCATTTTTTCTGCCTGTACAAATTTATATTACAAAAAGTTGAAATGTATAATCTTAAAGTATAATAGTATGTATGGCCGTACATTAGAATGCCACAAAAATTGGAATATTGTGGAAAAAGATTGTTGAAATCGACCATGTCAATTTTTATTTTATTTTGAAATTTCAACCATGTCAATTTAGGTTAGCGAGAGAGAGATTTTGCGGCTTAAAAAATTGGAAGCCCACATTGCATTGAAAATGTGCGTTTTGACTGCATCCCATTGGGGAGGCACTCTCAAAAGCATGAATCCGACCGACTAGGATGGGGAAATTAATCTAACTTAATTTTGATTTTTAAAGAAAAATTTTGAAATTTTGAAATATTAGTATATAGTAATTTTATAAATATTAATGAACAAAGTATTACAATCTCTTCATTTTATTTAGGGCACAACTTGGGTGCAGCCTGGGCTGCAGCTGCACCCAAGTGTGGTGTTGCCCACCTTACAACCATAGGATTTTCAAAAAAAAAAAATAAAATCAATAATTAGATTTGTGTGATTGTAAATTGGGCAGCACCATACATGAATGCAGCCTAAGCTGCACCTAAGTTTTTTCCTTTTAATTATTAAGGAAGAACAATGATTAGATCACACTACAATCAAGTTTCGAGTTTCGTTTAGACAATACAAATGATTTAACCTAAGAGAGAGAGATAAAGAAGAACTAGAGGATTAAAAATCCAGAAATTTCTTATCTTAGATGAAAAATATGTTTTATACATAAAAATGTGATCGCATCTTGGGTTAGTCACTTTGACCATCAAGTTAGAAATTGATGACAAAATGGCTTCTAATTTAGAGAAAGAAAAAAAAAGGCACATGAGTGGAATTAAAAATTTAGAGATAATACAGCGTATCTCCTGTCAAATATGAAAGTGCTTTTCACATATAGGATTCGGACATCAGGTTGAGTAAGTCATTTTGATCATTAAGATAGCAATTAACAGCAAAATGACTTCTAATTTAGAGAAACGACGAGAATTTAGTATTTGGATAATGTACCACATGTATTATCTAAGAGAGAGTATATTGTCTATATATAAGAGTGTGACGTTGCCAAATTTGAAACACAACTCAATGGTTAAAATATCAATAACTTCTACTATATTATTATTATTATTATTTAGTTCAACAATATGTGGGAGTTGGGAGATTTGAACCTTTGACTTATTGGTCGAAGATATACGGCTTAACTAATTGAGCATATAAAAAATGTGATGCATTGAGAGTTAGGTTTGTTTTACCCAGTATATCATGCCTCCCTTAGACAGTCCAATAAGGACATCTAATTTGAATGATTCCTAAGACAAGTTGAACTTATATTATGTTATTAAAAAAACATATATAATTTTTTTATATTCTATATTGGCGACTTTATTGTTGTTTTAGATGGTAACTTTTTTTTATACACAAACTAATCGAGATCACTTTTATTTTCCCTACCAGCAACATATAAACTAAAATGCCAATCCAAAATTCAAATATGCCCACTCGATCTATTTGTACTATTTATTTAAAGAAAAAAATAGTGCCAATACGGGATAATAAAGTCTAAAGTATATTGATTTAAGCCTCACTAATCACTCTTATAGAAATTTAAATTACACTATAGAAGCCAACACTTTCAACAACAAAAGAAATTTAAATTCTTTTATTGTGAAAACATTTTAGGCACATAAATAAAAAATTTTCATTAAAGAGTTTATTAACAATGGACATTTTTATTTGTTTTCAACAATGAAACTATATTATTTCATCCTTAATATGTTAATAACTTAAAAGTACATAGGTATACATTAACGATACTTTTTAAATGTCTAGCTAGATTACTATTTGGTAAAGGACAATTAATTCACAAACTATATTGAATTGAAATAAAATTCGAATCAAAACAAATTATTAGAGATAAAATTAGGTGTAAAATAATAATCTCTTTTGAAGGTCAAAATTAGTTTAGATTTTCATCTATATACGTAATACTCTATTCAGATTTGATCACATGTTTAAAATGCATTTATTGACATAAGTCAGTTCGAATAAGTTTGAATGCAATGTGGTTAGTTTTCAATGATTAAAGTGTAGACATTTTAATGCCACAAAAGTAATGGGTAAAAAAGTGACAAAGAGCACTACTTTAATTGGTATTAGAAAATGGAAAAAGTGGGAAAAAAAAACCAGCAACAAAAACAAGACATTAGAAAAAGTTCAGACTGTCATTGGGCAATTTCAGTTGATCACGGAAATGGGAAACTGTGAAAAGTTTTGAAGTCATTGATTTTGTTACCTAATAAATGTAGGCAACAAAGTACTTGAAAATCAAAAGCATATCATAAAGGCAAAACTAGCATAGAAGTGTGTGCCATTCTTTTGCACCTATTAAATGTGAAAGATAGTGGATCATTTATATAGCTCTACGATAGTATGATATTATTGTTAATTTTAGACATAAGTGTTCACAATAGTACTCGTGACTTTGTTTTTGATTTCACTAAAAAATTTACGTACTAATGGAAATGTTATCCCTTACTTATATACCATGAAGCTTCTACTTATATATATAGCCAATATTGAGTCTTTGGTTGCATTCTCAACTCCCTCAAACAAAGAACGCACTAAGTTTTCCTTCAAATAGTCATCTATCCGTTCACTCTTATTCGAGCCAACTCTTCTTTTTTCGGGCATAATGTGATGCGAAAACCCTAGAATTTTGAAAATTAGGAACCCTTTGGTTATGTGAACCCTAATTATAAAATTCTAAAACTCCCAAAATCAATTTGATTTCAATTCCCAAGGAAAAGGACTAGATGTGGATTACTTTTTGATCTAAGACCAAGAGATAAGAAAACTATTTCATCACTTAAGGTTTGAACACTCCACAAGCAAGCTGATCAGACCTACCTGAATGTTCATAGCTGGCAACTCTGGATTCAAGAATTGCAAAGAGATGATAATGTGACTCAGACATCAAACACAGAAAACTTCATTCTCCAAAAAACTAAGTTTTTGCGTGCAGAGTGCCTTTAGGTTTTTAACCTAGTCCTTTAGCTAATTGGCTAAAAGACCAAATTGCCCCTCAACACAATTTTCCAACCAACTAAAATAAATAATAAAATAAAACCCTAATTAAAACCATAACTTAAGCCAAACATAAATACCTAAAAAATAATAAAAATAAATCTTTGATAAGTCTTAGTATTAAAGCTTATTTAACTCCCAATTACTGTCTTAAAATAATTGGGAAATAGCTAAAAGATTCTTAAAAATAAGGAAGAAAAAAGAATAAAGGCAATTAGGGTAAGAATCTTAAAAACTAAACTTGTGTGCAGAAATTGTGAAAATTGGAGAACCAAAATTACAAGATGAAGTTGCAATTCTGGAGCAGCAGAAAAAATTTATGAATTGTGGAAATTGCAGAACAAAAATTGCAGGATGATGTTGCAATTATGGAGCAACAGAAAAAAAAAAGGAAAAAAAGGAAAAAATCCGCATTCGACCCATATATGGAAATCTTCATTTGCTGCATGATTTGAGGGATTTTGAGCATGAATTTTGGGCATTATTCAACCCTAATGGAGGCCTATAAAAGGAGAGAAGAGGAGTGGAGAACGTGGTGGTTATTGGAGGCATTTTTCGTGGAGTTTGCTTGTGGGTTTTATTCCAAAGTTTCCTTTATTTTTTTTTTCTAGTTTTTCTTCTCTGTTTTCCACCGAAGAGTTGCTGCAATTTTTTGGTTATGTTTTTCCTTAGATTTTCCAATCTAATCCAAACGAAAACTTCACTGGAAACGATTCATTCTTTCCTAGAAATAGTTGGGATTGAATCGATTGAAATCTAAGGGAAACAATGGGTTTTGTTCAAGTTTTTTCTTCTAGCTCGTTCTTAGTGTAGTTTGAATTCAATTTCTGTTTTGTAGTTCTTTAGGTTGTAATTTTTCATGCTTTTTGTTCCTTACCTATTGTACTAAGCATTAGAATTGAGTTTTGGATTGAGGAAGTAATTGAAGTTTATTGTTTTGGAAGTTTTGGTTATGGGTATTCTGTCTAGCAAGCTTATTTTCAATTTAATGGAGTTTAATTAGTGTTTTCTTCATCCCTTACTTCCAGCCTTCACTCTTATTTTCTATGGCAAGCATTTTCATTCCCGTTCAATTTTATCCTAGAGTAGTACAGTGGTTAATACATTTTTACATGGAGTCTATTTTCAACTTTTGTTTTGAATTTTTTGAATTAATTATCAGCTAAACTTCTTAGGGGATTCAAGAATGTGAATTCCCTAAGAAGTAATTGTAGCCAAAATTCCAACAAAGACCAAGTCTACTTCTCAATTGTTTGCTTGTGTTGAATAAAATTCGTTGAGATCCTAGATTGATCAATGAGGGTAGCAACTCAAGCTTAGATCTAATACCGACGGGGTTAGTGATAAGCGGATTTCGCATAAGTGATGGAGATAAGAGTTTAGATATAAGCCAATTCTTTACCCTAGACATAAGGATCAAAGACTCCAAAACCTAAGAAATTATTGATCCAAAATTACCTAAGATAGAGGGACTATAGACATATAAGTCACCCACTTAGTCTCCTAAAACCTAATTTCAAGGTGAATAGGAGTAATAATTTCGGTTTACAATTGAATATAGAATGGGTTGGAATTTCAATTTTGGTTTGCAATTTACAACTTAGGGCAATGACATTCTTGAGCCCCACCTTTCTCTAAAGATTTTCTTTTGCAATTTTTATTTCTTTTACCAAGTATGTTTAGTTTGATATTCATCTTGCAATTTTTAATTCTATAATTCAGTTTTGCAATATTTGTCACTTTAACTTGCAATTTTTGATTATGCAATTCAGTTCTGTAATCTTTGTCACTTTAACTTTCAATTAGATTATGCAATTATTTTGTTTTTAACAAACACACCAAACCCAACCTCGTTTTTACAATTTTTAGTTTCAAGTTGCAATTTTCTTACATTTTGCTTAACAATAATTTTTGTTACAACGTTCCCTGTGGGATCAATACTCACGAATAGTCCTATTTTAATACTTGCATCAACAGTGTTCACTTGCATTGAGATTGAACGTATTTACTTATTTTTCTTCACCCAAAGTTCACTAAATCAATCTTCCTACCAAAATTACAATAGTAAATTTCCTAACATAAAGCTCTATTTTCTTCATGTAGCATCATCTGGTAGAGTGTATAGAGCTTTTGTTCTTTTTTCCTATCTTGACCTTCATTAAATAAATTTACCACTGTTTGTATGTGGGAATCAAAGGCCAATTGTAGTTATTTGGCCCTTGAGCATGTGATTGGTCCTGGAGGTAAAGCAAGAGCATCCTGGTTCATATCATCTTCTCTCCCTTTTGAAGGATTCATCCTCGAATCAAATTCTTCACCTGCATAAAAAAGAGTCAAGTTAGCAACATTAAAAGCAGCACTCGAACCATACTTACCTTCTAAGTCAATTTGGTAGGCATTGTAATTGACTTTCTTCAACACTTGGAAATGGCCATCTCCCCTTGGGTTTGACTTTGAATCTCATTGACATAGAAATATTTCCTTTCAAAGGTGGACCCAAACCCAATCTTCCTCCTTAAAGATCATAGGTTTTCGGTGTTGATTGACTTTCGCAACTACCTTGGTATTTTGCTTCTCAATTCTTTCTTTAACCTCTTTATGTAGCTTCCGAATGGAAACCACCTTTTCGTTAGAAGGAAAAGGCAACAAATCAATAAGTGATAAAGGATTAAACACATAAACAATCTCAAATGGAGTACATTTAGTGACACTATGGACAACCCTATTATATGCAAATTCATTGAATGGTAGACAGTCTTCCCATGATTTGGTGTTTCTGTCTGTTATAGCCTTAAGCATAGTCACCATTGTCCTATTAACTACTTCGGTTTGTCCATCAATTTGGGGATGACATGTAGTTGAGTAAACTAATTTAGTACCAAGTTTCTCCCAAAGCACTCTCCATAAATGGCTGAAGAATTTCACATCTCTATCACTAACAATACTCCTAAGAATGCCATGCAATTTAACCACATCCTTGAAGAACAAGTCAACCACATGTTTATCATCATTAGTTTTATTACATGCAATGAAATATGCCATTTTGCTAAACCTGTTAACTACCACAAAAATGCTATTCCTCTTTTTTTTTTTTTTTTGTTCGAGGCAAACCAAGCACAAAATTTATTGAAATATCTAGTCACAGTCCGCTAGGAGCTGGCAAAGACGAGTAAGGTCCATGTGGTCTTGACCTAGACTTAACCTCCTCACATGCAATACATCTCTCACACTCCTTATGTATGTCATGCCTCATTTTAGGCCAATAGAAGTGTTCATCTAACATGTCATATGTCTTAGCTATCCCAAAATGTCCCATTAGACCTCCCCCATGAGCTTCTTTAACTAATAACTCACGAATAGAACAAATGAGAATACAAAGCTTATTCTTTCTAAACAGGAACCCATCAAACATCATATAATCAGGAACTACACGTTTTTGCATAAGAGATTCAACGATAGGTGCAAAATAAGTGTCATGTGGATGCAAAGTCTTAATGTTTTCAAAGCCAAGTAATTTAGTGTGATGGGAGTTTAGCAAAACATATCTCCTAGATAGTGCATCAGCTACCACATTTTCTTTACCTTTCTTATACTTTATCACATAGAGAAATGTTTCAATGAATTCTAACCATGTAGCATGTCTTCTATTTAGCTTGTTTTGGCCCTTCAAATATTGTAAACTTTGATGGTCAGTGTGAATAACAAATTCCTTTGGCCACAAGAAGTGCTGCTACATTTGTAGTGCTCTAACTAAGGCATAGAGCTCATTGTCATATGTAGGATACTTCAAGGTTGCTCCATTCGGCTTCCCACTAAAGTACATCAAAGGCCTTTGATCTTGCATTAAAACAACTTCAATCCCGATTCCACTGGCATCACACTCAATTTCAAATGTTAGCTTAAAATTAGGTAAAGCAAGCAAAGGTCATTACATAACTCATCCTTCAAATCATTGAAAGCATGTTCTTGAGATTAGCATAAAGATTTTCTTTTCTAAGTGAAACCAAAACACATCTAACATGCATAACATGATCCTCTAGTGTCCGAGAATATATTAGGATGTCATCAAAATAAACCATTACAAACTCTCCTAAAAAGTCATGCAATACATGGTTCATGAGTCTCATAGTCTAGGTGCATTAGTTAAGCCAAAGGGCATAACTAGCCATTCATATAAACCATGTTTAGTTTTGAAAGCAGTTTTCCATTCATCTCCAACATTCAACCTAATTCGATGGTATCCAGATTTTAAATCTATTTTTGTGAACATGCTACATCTATATAATTCATCAAGCATGTCATCCAACCTAAGAATAAGATGTTTATACTTAATTTTAATTTTATTTATAGACCCACAATCTACACATATTCTCAAAGATCCATCTTTCTTAGGCACAAGTAAAATAGGGACACTACAAGGACTTCAACTCTCACGTTCATACCCTTAGGCAAGCAACCCATCGACTTGCCTCTGAATCTCTTTGGTCTCTACTAGATTGGTCCTATAAGCTGGTCGATTTGGAATCTGAGCACCTAGAATGAAATCAATCTTAATTCCTTAGGCAACTCCTCAAGAAAAACTTCTTTAAATTCCTGCACAAGAGACATTAAACACTAGGCAAAGAGGATTCAAGGTCCTCGGTTAGCAGGTAAGCTTCTTTAAATTTAACCATGAGTATGGTTCTTTTTGAAAACATAGCTTTCCTAACCTCACAAGATCTAGCACTCCAGCTTGCTAATTTTCTTTCTTTTTTGTCTATAGGTTGTGAGCTACTCTCTTGCTTTTCTCTTAATCCCCCATTTTCTCTCAAACTCTCCTTTTCTATTTTGCTTTATCCTTTTTCTTTTGCTGCAACCTCTTCTTTTCTATTTTCTAATTTTTCTTGATGAATAAGTACTTTTTTAGGGGATAGAGATACAAGTATAGTTTTCTTACCATCATATGTGAAAGTGTAACAGTTAAGAAAACCATCATAAAGAACCTTTCAATCAAACTGCCAAGGTCTACCAAGAAGTATATCACCTGCATGCATTGGTACTACATCACAAAGCACTTCATCCTTGTACCTCCCTATGGCAAAAGGAACCTTCACCTGCTTAGTCACCTTGAGTTCTCCACAATCATTAAGCCATTGTAGTTTGTAGGGTCGTGGATGAGGTGTAGTATCTAAACTCAATCGCGAGACCAAACTAGAGCTCACGACGTTTGTACAACTTCCACTATCAATCACTATGATACAGGGTAAGGTTTGTACAACGCAATGTGTATAGAAAAGATTCTCTCTTTGATTCTCTAAGTCATCCTCTTTCATGTATGTACTTAAGGCCCTTCTAGTGATAAAGATAAATGGGTAGTATCCTCTACTTCTTCATCCTCCTCATGGTCACTAGTTTCTTCATCTCCCTCACTCGCATTTGTGATTATTTTTGAAGAAATGAATGTTTCACTTCGCAACAGAAGCATTGGATCATCTTTGATTTTATTTAAAATTAAACTAAAAATTAAGGTTAAGCAAACTTACTTGGAGTAAATATGGAAATATTTCTGGTGGATCTTTATCTCTTTCATAATCTTCCTGGCTACGACTCGAATACAGGACCAAGGCTTGTGGGAGCCTCTTGAAAGAAAATCCACAAGGGATTAGAGAGGAAGAAGTCTAGAGAGAATTCTCTAATTCTCTATTGAGGATATATGTGTTGTGTCTAATGGCTCAACCCAAGGGTCCTATTTATAGAGACCAAGGGAAAATCTTTGTCATAATTAAAATATTATATTTTAATAACTACTATATTAAAATATATCTTATATTTATTTGAATCTCATTCAAATCTCCTACAATATTTATTTATTTGAATCTTATTCAAATTCTATAAATATCTTTTATTTAATGTATCAAATACAATAAATATATTTTCCTCTTATATATTTAATATATATAATATATTAAATATTAATTTGAACATTTCAAATTTTTCTTTCAATTAAATTGATCTTTTAGTGTTACTATGAGCTATGACATGAGCTTGTCGAGAGCTCGTCAAATTAAAATTTATAAATCGATCCTAAACTACTTGTATCATTGAGTGGACCGGGTCGATCTCAGGGAACCGAATATTAATTTCTCAAGTTAAATTTGCAAAGGAGAAAACAATTAAAAAGGGAGTTTTTGTATTTTTATTAATAAAATAAAACATAAACAAATAAAATAAAGATAAATTAAATCTTACCAAAATCTAATCCAAAGGTACGGTTCTACTCAATTGCAAAAATTGATCATAGGCATTCAAAATATTTAAACTTAACAATGCAAGCACTTTGTCAACTTAAGGAAACCCCAAAAAGTAGAAAATTCCCTAAGGTCATTAACTCTAACAAATGTCAAGTTAATGCTAATTACCTAAACAATTTCGACGAAACTGCTCCAAATTATTTAGATAAAGGCATTAAGTGCTTTGGAATGACCAAGACAACCAATTAGGTGAAATAACTTTAATCTCATTAAGATGCTCTTTCAATTCCTAGAATTAAACATGCAAGCCATGTAATATGGAAACCCACAAAACATACACATGTAATAATCTTAATGCTACCGATTCAGTCAACATGACAATTACGGATCATGCATCATGATTAGCAATCAAACATGTAAAGCGATTAAGGCGTCAATTCAATCAAAATACATGCTTATAAAAGTAACACAAGAATCAAAGAATATTTGCAATCGAAAGAGAACTAGTTAAGGTTCAAGCCCCACAATATTGCAATTGGTTGCAACCGACCTATGAATTGGAACACTTACCTCAGCCGCTAATCGTGATGATGTAGCCAAGGTTCGTCATTGGTTCGATATAGTGCAAAAAGAAAAGTAAAGGAAAAGGGAGAAAAACTCTAAAAACTATTGTCTAGAAATATTAAATTCGGAGAACCACGGTGCCGCTGTCCAAAAGAAGGCTTAAATAGCCTTCAAGTAGACAACTTGCAAAAGTAAGAAACCCTAAATTCTAGAAAGATATTTTCCCAAAACAATTAGGGAATAATATTTAAAATAAAATAAAATAAAGTAAATAATGTTCTCACTTGTAAAATGCTGGAAAATACATCTAAAACTCGAAAATCCTTTCCTAAATTCTCAAAACAAACATAGAATGTTGCAAATAAGGAAAGTTTCTAGATTGCGCAGTCTTCATTCTTTTACTAATAACTTCTTCTCCAAAACTTGGATCAATGTGATATTTATATGGTTGAAAAGATAATTCAGTGATCTTTAAAACGATATATAATTTGGCTATATTCGCAAATGTGAGCAGAAAGATAATTGGAACGGAAATTGGCACAAAGTATTCTCGGGTACAACAGTTTTCCCGCAGGAGCAGTAATCACTCAAAATGCCATAACTTTCATAATACTTATTTTAATGCAATGCATCTTATACCGTTGGAAAGATAATTCAATAAGCTTCGATTTGATACCAAATTTGAATATATTTTCATCTCTAAATATCATGATATGATCGATTAAAGTTGGTATAGAAATTTTGTTGCTTGAATCACCTCCGATTTAGTCCGAATTAACTCTGAAATGTTGCAAACTCTCCAAAACACGCAAATTTCTCGAATCCCTAAAAAATAATAGTAATAAACATAAAATCCTTCTAACTAACAAGAAATAAGTGTGATTAAATAGGATTTTATAGGTCCTATCAAGCTAGCAATGGTTCCTTATGGACCTATAAATTATAAGCTCCAATGATACAAAATCAATTAATTAAACTCTTTAATTAATTAATTTTCATTAATTAACTGTCGATCACTCTACTATAAACCTAGAGTTGCACTCTTATGCACTGTAGGACAAGTTGTGTCCATAGATATAATCATTACATTCAAGTCGATCCTTCACGAGTTGTTCGTAATTACAGCTGGGTCAAAAGTCTGTTTTACCCCTATAATTACATATTGCATCTTAAGTACCACTAATCCTCTAATGAATAATCTGTTTATAATCTAATTATAAACTAAGTCCCTCTCGGGCCAGTGAGAGGGTGGGCCCCATTGTTCAAGTCCTGAAATCAGCACTTAAGAGAACTACTCATCTACTTACACTACATGGGAAGAAGTGAATTCCATCTTGTGAGATTATGTTCCTAGCTCCCTATGGTCAAGTCCCCAAAATTGTAAGCATATTGAATTGGCTATAAAAGCCACTCTCACCCATGCAAATCAAAGAACAAACCTTCACAAGCAGGAGTTCATAACTCATTCAGGATTAAGATCGAGTCGTATATGATTATCCTGATGAAATATTAATCTTCTCAATTAACGGATTTATAAAGAGAGATTAAATATTTCATGGTCCAGTCTTATTCAAACTTATTGTATAAGATATCCCCACTCACATGTCTCTACATAAATGATTTGGATCAAATCATTTGTAACTATTACAAAGTGGACCGTATCAATAGTATTACTAGGATAAGGCACATGATCGGCTGTTACACGCAAGCGCACGCGATCGAAGTAATATAAAATGGTCTCTGTGTAAACCCGAGATTTTTCCTTGGAATTTCTTTAGAAAGAAATTTGTTAAAACATTTTTGGGAAATTGTTGTATAAGGAAAAGAGGAATAAAACAAAAGAAAGGGTAAGGGAAAACAAAAAGGAGTTATGTGTTTTGGTATGTTTTGTTTTTTTTAAAAAAAAAAAAGAAAAAGAAAAAGAATTGAGGGAATGGATAAGCTTTGGGAGCACTAACCCATTTTCTCCCATTTGCTTCTCTTTTATTAAAAAAAAAACAGAGCATTTCGTGGGATAGGTTGAAGAAAGAGGAAAAGAGAGCTTGTTGGGTTGGAAGTTGAAGAAGAAGGGGGAAAACTCAGCACAAGCCTCCATGGCATCTAGGTGATCAACTGTACTCACTACTGTTTTTTAGATCGTTTTGAGCTCCACAAGAAGAGTTAAGAGGTGAGATTTATTTTTCTTGAAATTTAACCCATTTTTGAACAAATTTCGTGAAGGAAGCTCGAGCAAAATCTGACTTTAAATTATTGATTTGCGAAGGGGAAGACAGAGGAGAGATTTTGCTGTCAAATCTGAGAAACCTCTGGTGTTTGGGACGTTCTGATCTGTAGGATTTGAATCAGAAGCTCCATTAGGTATGGTTGGAAAGATTATTTAATTTCATATAACTTTCATGAAGAAGTCGTGAGTAAAAAATGATTAGAAGTGGCTTTAAATTTCAGGTTAGGTGTGGTGTGCAGCAGAAAAATGATTCTGGAAATTTCAAAAGTTTATTTTTCGGGAAGTCGTTTTTGAGGTATTTACGGACACATCCTTTGGGAATTTCGATTTCATTCCTTCAGATAAGTTTTAGAGGGTTCAAAAAGGAAGAGTTTGGTATAAAGTACATCATTTTTTGCCAAGTAATGAAGAAGTTATGAGTATGTGAGTTTAGAGGATGGAATTTACAGAATGCTGGAAATAGATGAAGTGATATTTGTAATCTTAAGTTTGAAAATCATGAGATTGAAGTTCTAATGCTTGGTTTTGGCTTATTTGACAGGCCAAGAGGAAATAGGTCAAGTATACGGGCCGAGAATCTAGATCTAACGCTGTGAGTGACAAAACGAATTTCGAAAACATATTCTATGCTTGAATTCATGTCTATGTGAATATAAGACTTCTTAGGAATGAATTAGCTTAAATGTTTTATGTTTTCTGAACACATGGTTATGAGCACACATGATTTCCTAGGAATGATTTTAAATGCTCGTTGTGAGCATATGTTTATTGATTTGCTAAAATCTAGTGAAAATGTTATGATTTCAGGCAAGCATGCTCTAGCAGGTAATGTTTAAAGATTATCATGTGTTTTTCTGAGACTCGAATGAGTAAATGATTGAGATATTGAGCTGGGGCTGGTTAGTACCGCGTGCACACAGGTCGTTTTCTGTTATCAACGTTGAGTCTACTCCGTGACAACAATGCTGTCGTGAGTGCTGGGCGGGCCCCACTACGACAAAGACGATGGGAGTGCTGGGCGAGCCCCACTACATCGTAGAGTGAACGTTGGTTGTACTGGGCGTGCCCTACACAACGTAGATTGTCATATGTTTCTAGATGGTTAATATTCTTGGTATGCCTTGCGAGTTTTTAATGACATACTTGTTGGATTTCTGAAAAAGACTATGGTAATTATACGTTTATATTTAGCGCTTGACTATCGACACATATGCCCAGAGTTTACCAAATGTTATAATTTGCGAGTTAATAGTTATAAACTAAGTCACTCACTGAGCTTCCCAGCTCATTCTTTCAATGTTTTCCAACTTTTCAGGTAGTGATCGAGCTCCCGGTGCCTGAAATCCTGCCATAGTCTGCCGAAAGCTCTACGAGTTTGATATTTTGTACGTGGGTGGAACTGTATAGCAAGTCCAAACATTTTATAGATATTCTGAGAGGAACGTATAGTATATTCATGTATGCACTAGTGGTCGTCGTTGTGTAAACCATGGTTGGGATGTATTTTGGTTGTAGTACTCCCTACCCGCTTAGAAGTTCAAGTGGGGTTTAAGTAGGACTGCTCCGTATGTATGTATAGTGACTTTCAAACTTCCGCTGTGTTGTGTTTAAACATTTTAATTCAAGTATAGTATGTTTATCAGGTATAACAGGGTCACAGGTATCGTTAAGGAGGAAACGATGTCTGTTGGCTTCACGCCATCTTCCGGGCCAAGAAAAAAGAGAGGTTAGTTCGGGAAGGGGTGTGACACTCTGAGTACCAAGTATCGAATCCCACAGGGAATAGAGTAACAAAAATATTGTAAAGCAAAAGTGTAAGGAAAATTACAAATGAAAAACTAAATTGCAAAAATAATGTTGGAATGGTGTGTTGATAAAAAGAAAAATTGCAGAATCTAATTGCAGAATCAAGAAATGGCAATAATGGAAATAAAGAAAAATTGCATAATTGAATTGCAGAATCTAGAAATGGCAAACTAAATAGACTTAGTAATTGAAATTTCAAAGAGAATTTAGATGAAGATGGGGCTCAAGAATGTCATTGCCCTAAGTCGTAATTGCAAACCAAAATTACAAGTCCAACCTACTCCACATTCAATTGTAAACCAAAATTGCATCTCCTATTTTCCTTAAATTTAGGTTTTTAGGAGGCTAAGTGAGAGACCTATATGTCTATAGTCCCTCTATCTTAGATAATTTGGCTCACAATTTTATGGGTCTTGGAGTCCTTAATCCCTATGTCTAGGGTAAGGAATTGGCTTATGTCTAAGCTCTTTTTCTCCATCACTTGTGTGAAATCCGCTTGTCACTAACCCCGTCGGTATTAGATTTAAGCTTGAGTTGATACCCTAGTTGATCAATCTAGGATCTCAACGGAAATTTGATCAACACAAGCAAACAATTGAAATGTAGGCTTGGTTTTCATTGGAATTTAGGCTACAATTACTTCTTAGGGAATTCACATTCTTGAACCCCCTAAGAAACTTTAGCTCATATTAAAAATAAAAATATAACAACTAATTTTTGAGGAAAAGTTCATATTATAAGATGTGTAAATTGATTAATTAAGGCAATTAATTATAGTGCTATTCTCAATAAAAACTACAAAGAATTTAAGAGATTCTCAATTGAACAAAGAATCAATGGCCTTAAACAATCCAGTAAAGACTAAAACTTGACTCAAGGCAAAACTGAAATTAAAAAAAAAATTAAAACAGGAATTTAGTATTATTCTCGACAAAACTACCAAGAATTCAAAATAAAAAGAAAAAGATTTTCAATGAGAATCAAGGCAAGACTCAAGGCAACTAAATAAATTTCTAGTTTTTGTTCTTCTGCCTTTTGTTGATAAGCTTACACATTCCCACAAAAACATACTTGAATAAAAACAACAATTTCACAGAACTTAAACTTGAATAACAACAGAAGTTAAAAATCAACTAATACAAAATTCATTCCATAAATTTAGCTAACCATTCACTCCATTCCAATCGACTCAACCTTCACCGATTTTAGGAAATGGTTAGTCTTAACAACCCAAGTGCTACTTGAATCGGATTGGACAATTGGAAGAATGCAGAAATTCAGAAAATCCAGAAAACAGAGTAATGTTCTTGAAAACAAATCCACCAACTAAGATTAAAAATTACAACTTAAATTGAATATAAGAAGAAATCAAAAGGAGAACATAAATTGAATTTCAAGAACTCTCCATAAAACTAGCTGAAACTGAAGAACTAAACTCAAGTTGGAATACTTGGCTGAAAAACAGAAGAAGAACGAAAAAACAGAGCCTTCGGAAAACTTAAAAACCCACAAAATTTAATCTAAATTCGCCTCCAAAATCCTCATGCTTAGCTCCAATTCTTCTTCCCCATTTATAGGCCTCCATTAGGGCTGAAGATTGCCCAAATTTCGTGCTCTAATTCCTCCAAATCGGGCTGTAATTGAAGATTTTCGGAATGGGTTTAATGCAGATTTTTTTCCTTTTTTGAACTTTTCTACTACTTCAGAATTGCAGAATCCGATTTTGCAATTTGAACATTCCCTGCTCCAGAAACAATTGCAGAATCACGATTTTGCAATTTGATTTTGCAATTTCCACAATTTCTGCAAACAAGATCAATTTACTTAGAATTCTATTCCAAATATCATCACATTCATTTCTTCCTTAAATTCAAGCAATCTTCCACTATTTTCAAATGATCTTAAGTCAAAACAAGAATATTTTAAGCAATTGGGAGTTAATTAAGCCTTAATCTTAAGGCTTATCAGTACCCAACCTTATCCATATACAATGACCCTTTAAGTTATTTCTTGATTATGATCTTCTCGTATGTCAACCACATATTGTTCAAGATTACACTAATAACCTTTGATTTTTCATATAATGGATAATATTATATTGCAAATAAAATAATCAAAATTATTATTAATTATTAAATAAATCATTAATTACTAGACTTTAGGGCATAAATCCCAACAATTTCTCCTTCCCTAATGATCATTGTTCTCCTATTAGGGCACTATCTGCTTATATATCCCACCCCCTGGCATTTCCAACACTTAAGGTCTCTCTTTCTACATGTGGGTGCTTCAGTCTTTGGTTTTGTTTTAAATGAGGTATCTCCCTTATCTTTAGTTTTATTACTGAATGACTTGACCTTAAGCTTAAGATCTGTGGGTTTTCCATCCCATTTCCAAGAAGAAAATGAGTTGGAAATTTTTTTTATTAGAAGCGTATCTTGATTTGCGCCTTTGGATTTGTTTTTCAATTTTCATTGCAAGGTGCACCAGCTCTTCCATATCCTCATAAGTTTGCAACTCAACACGTTCAGCCACGTCAAGGTTTAATCCATGGAGAAACTTTGCCATGGTGTTCTCCTCATCCTCATCTATATCCAATCTCTCCATCAACATCTCCATCTCTTTGTAGTAATCATCAACATTTTTGCTCCCTTAACGAAGAGCTTGAAGCTTCTGTGCACAATCTCTAAGGTAATGCTTTGGTATGAATCGCCTCTTCATGAGTTCTTTCAATTCTACCCATGTTTCCACTAGTCCATCTTGGTGTCTCCTTCGCTTTGAACACAACTTATCCCACCAAGTTTGTGTATAACCCTTAAAATGTGTCACAGAGATGGTTACTTGTTTCTCTTCAGTGAGATTGTTAGTATGGAAAATATGCATAGCTTCATGCTCCCATTGGAAGTAGTCTTCAAGGTCAGATGTAGCATGAAAATTTATGAATTTAACCTTAATGTTACCGAAGCCTCGATCCACATGGTAGTTTTCTCCTCTACTATGCAGCCTTCTATTGAATAAACCTCATCTTCCCCTCATGCCTTGGCGTTCGCCTCTTCTAGGATCGTCTATAACAGGGTCATTTTCATACTCATCATGCTCTGGACCTTCTTCGTCCTCTAGGAACTCCTCAACTTGCCTCCTTGTTTGAGGTTTATCCTTGGCTTGAAGCCTTTGTTCAATCCTATCCAACCTCTCATTGATCATAGTTTCCACATTCTGCATGACTTGCTCAAAGAGTCATTCTTGTTGTTGATCCCCTTATGGCATATTTCCATTGTTAGGTTAATCTCCTAGATTTGACATTGCTTCAAAAGAAAAACAAATGAAAGAAAAAAAAATGGACCTCACAATTCACTCCCTCGCATGTTTCACTCAATAAATGAAAATTACTCATGTTTACTCTATTTAATGTAAGCTTTCCCTTACAATGATGCAATCTCTCTCAAAGATAGGGTGATGAGCCAAGACTTTGCAACCAAGATCAAAAAAGAAACCTAGAAACAAATCAAGCAAGAATGATTGTAAAGTGCAAACTCAAGCAAAGAAAAAGTAGAATATCAACAAAAATGAAAACTAGAAAGCAAGAACCTAATGTTCAAGATCCAACAAACTAGGAAAAGAAATAACAAAAATAAGATATCTAGAATCAAGAATTTAAGATTCAGGATTTAAGGAATTATGTGAGATGAACAAAGAAAGGAAAATAACTACACAAGAATATATATATATATATATATATATATATATATATATATATATATATATTTTAATTCTGAAACTACTTGCAAGTGTTTGGAATTAAGATAAACACTGTAAACGAGCAAGAGTTTATGTGTTGGGATTGTTGGGAGTGCAACCAAAGTCTCACATTGGCTAGATAAGGGGAAGATCATGGGTTTATAAGTGAGGGACACTATCTCCATTGGTATGAGACATTTTGGATAAAACTAAAAACAAAGTCATGAGGGCTTATGCCCAAAGTGGACAATATCATACCAATGTGGAGATTTGTCGAGAGTCGGTTGTCCCTAACAAGTGGTATCAGAGCCAAGCCATTTAACTTAGCAATGTCGGTGGAATCCTCGAGTATCAAACAAAGAAGGCGAGCCTCAAAGGCATAGTCATAGTGAATCCGTGGTCGAACATTTAGATGCAGTGTGCTCTAGTGAGGAGTTGACATCATGTGTACTCCAGTGAGGAGTTGACACCACAGTATACTCCAATGAGGAGTTGTCAGTAATTTGCTCGAGTGTAATTCGGAGGGATGACTATTTGAGGAGAGGCTTGAGGTGGTACTTTGTTTGAGGAGATGATTGTTGGGATTGTTGGGAGTGCAACCAAAGTCCCACATTGGCTAGATAAGGGGAAGATCGTGGGTTTATAAGTGAGGGACACTATCTCCATTGGTATGAGGTCTTTTGGGTAAAACCAAAAACAAAGTCATGACGGCTTATGCCCAAAGTGGACAATATCATACTAATGTGGAGATTTGTCGAGAGTCGGTTGTCCCTAACAAGTAACAATGAGAGCCTCTTGAAAGAAATCCACAAGGGAAGAGGAAGAGGTCTAAAGAGAATTCTCTAATTTTCTCTATTGAGGAGATGTGTATTGTGTCTCATGGCTCAACCCAAGGGTCCTATTTATAGAGACCAAGGGAAAATATTTTCCATAATTAAAATATTATATTTTAATATCTAATATATTAAAATATATCTTATATGTATTTGAATCTCATTCAAATCTCCTACGATATTTATTTATTTGAATCTTATTCAAATTCTATAAATATCTTTTATTTAATATATCAAATATACATTAATTATTTTAATATTTAATATATCAAATACAATAAATATATTTTCCTCTTTTATATTTAATATATCTAATATATTAAATATTAATTTGAACACTTCAAATTAAATATTAAATTTGAACATTTCAAAATACAATAAATATATTTTCCTCTTTTATATTTAACATATCTAATATATTAAATGTTAATTTGAACGCTTCAAATTAATATTAATTTGAACATTTCAAAATTTTCTTTCAACTAAATTGATCTTTTAGTGTTATTGTGAGCTAGCAATGGGACCTTATGAACCTACAGATTATAAGTTCCAATGATACAAAATTAATTAATTAATTTGCATTCATTAACTATAGGTCACTTCACTATAGACTTAGAGTTGCACTCTTATGCACTGTAGGACAAGCTGTGTCCACAGATATAATCATTACATGCAAGTCGATCCTTCTCGAGTTGTTTGTAATTACAGTTGGGTCAAAAGTCCGTTTTATCCCTATAATTAACATCTTGCACCTTAAGTACCACTGATCTTCTAATGAACAATCTGTTTATAATCTAATTATAAACTAAGTCCCTCTCGGGCCAATGAGAGGGTGGGGCCCCATTGTTCAAGTCCCGAAATCAGCACTTAAGGAAACTAATCATCTACTTATCCTATATGGAAAGGAGTGAATTCCATCTTGTAAGATTATGTTCCCAACTTCCTATTTGGTCAAGTCCCCAAAATGGTAGGCATATTGAATCGGCTATAAAAGCCACTCTCACCCATGTAAATCAAAGGACAAGCCCTCACATGCAGGAGTTCATAACTCACCCAGGATTAAGATGAGTCGCATATGATCATCCTGATTAAATATTAATCTTCTCAATTAACAGATTTATTAAGAGAGATTAAATATTTCGTGGTCCAGTCTTATACAAACTCATTGTATAAGATACCCCCACTCACATGTCTCCACATGAAAGATTTGGATCAAATCATTTGTAACTATTACAAAGTCGGTCGTATCAATAGTGTTACTAGGATAAGGCACCCAACCTTATCTATATACTATGACCCTTTAGGTTATTTCTTGAACATGATCCTCTCGTATGTCAACCACATACTGTTCAAAATTATACTAATAACCTTGAATTTTTCATATAATGGATAATATTACATTGCAAATAAAATAATCAAAATTATTATTAATTATTAAATAAATTATTAATTACGAGGCTTTAGGGCATAAATCCCAACATTATGCACAAATTCACAAAATAACCCTAATTAACAAAAATACCTTCTTTGATCACAATTGTCAAAAACTATAGGGACTATGGTTTATGACAAGGGTAGGTTGGTAAATTTAGTAAAAAAAATGGTTAGAGTACTTGGAATTAGGTGAAATTTAATACACTCAAGGTTAAGTGTGTTAAAATTACGTGCAATAAGATTGGCCGTAAAAGGAATAGGGTTGGATAAATAAAAGCTAAGAAAAAAAACTACTGCAAAGAAAAATTTGGGCTCCCATAAAGCTAGATTGGTCTGGTCGATTCAATGTCTTCCGGTCTGGTTCTTTGAGAAAAAATATTTTTGGTCCTTTATGACTCACTAAAGGATGTTGGCGCAAAATTTGGACTAAAAAATCTATTGTTTAACCACTGTAAAAATTATTCAAATCTGATTAGATAAGATTCTCAGTATTTTTTCAGATTTGAACAGTAAACACTTAACAATTTTTCTTCAATCTCTTCTCGATTTTTATTCAAAAACAATATTTTTTTGTTCAAAGATATGTCAATTCTATTTACTATGGTTACCAGAATCATGCAATTTTGAGTTATGAACACTAAATTACAAATAGGCAAATTAAAATAAATTCTGGAGATATGCAACATAAAAGTTTTCTATGAACAAATTTCAAAGAAAATAGGAGTTGCTTTGGGATCTAATCTCTGAATCTTGAATAAAATGACCTATGGCTAAGATTTTTCCAGTGTGATCAAATCAAATATAATTGTTTCAAAGAATTATGCATGAATAAGCTCATAAACAATTATTTGTTGAATATGATGAAGTGAAAAGATCAAATTGCAAGTAATATATTTTTTTAAACAATATAAGAAGACTGAATTTAAGAAGCAAATAAAGTTTAGAATATGAGATGAGAATAAAAGAAAAATAAAAGAAAGATAGATTCAATCTTGAGCCTAAGCTCTGATACCAAATGATGCAAAAACCCTAGAATTTTGAAAATTAGGACGTTATGTGAACCCCTAATTATAAAATTCTAAAACCTCCATAATCACTTTGATTTCAATCCCCAAGGAAAAGGACTAGATGTGGATTACCTTTTGATCTAATACCAAGAGATAAGAAAACTAGTTCCTCACTCAAGGTTTGAATGCTCCACAAACAAGCTGATCAGACCAACCTGAATGTTCCTGGCTTGCAACTATGGATTCAAGAATTTCAAAGAGATGATGATGTGGCTCAGACATCAAACACAAAAAACTTCATGCCCCGAAAATCTAAGGTTTTTCGTACAAAGTGCCTTTAGGTTTTTAACTTAGTCATTTAGCTAATTGACTAAAAGACCAAAACTGCTCCTCAACATAATTTTCCAACCAACTAAAATAAATAATAAAATAAAATCCTAATTAAAGCCATAACTTAAGCCAAACTTAAACACCTAAAAAATAATAAAAGTAAATCTTCCTACCAACATTACAATAGTAAATTTCATAACATAAAGTTCTATTTTCTTCCTGTGGCATCATCTAGCAGTGTATAGAGTTTTTGTTCCTTTTTTCCTGCCTTGACCTTCATTAAATGAATTTACCACTGTTTGTATGTGGGAATCGAAAGCCAATTGAAGTTGTTTGGCCCTTGAGCGTGTGATTGGTCTTGGAGGTAAAGCAAGAGAATCCTAGTTCATATCATAATGACTTTCAGATAGAGCTCTACGGTAGATCTTCACATGCAAGGGCGAATCCAAGAAGGGGTCGGGGGGCATGTGCCCCCCTCAACTTGAAACATTTATATTATATATATATATAAGTTAGCTTGAAGTTAACAAAAGACACCATTGGTTCATTGGCTCCTTATTCTTTTCAAGGTTGGTGCCCTCTTACCTTGCTCCTAGTTTCGACTCTCACACTAGCCACCAAAATGCTTTTTTTATTTTTGTATGTAAAATATTTGATTTCCTCGCTACAAATTTGATTTTAGTGCATAAAAATGCATTTTTCATTTTTAAAATAAAAAACTATATATTTGTTTTTCGAACTAAATAATTTAGATTTATAGTAAAATATATATTGTTATGTTCTTAATTAAACCTTTTATTACCAATTAGCTTACCTAATAAACAAGATATTTAATTTTCAAAATAAATAAAATAAACAAGATTTTCATTTCTTTAATAAATTTATAATCATATGTGTGATAAAAATAAGGTTAAAATACTATTTTGGTCTCTATAGTTTGGGACTACTTTCAAATATTCAAATTTAGCTCCTATAATTTCAATAAATCTTCAAATTGATTCTCTTTATTAATTTGAACTTACTTTTTATAGAACTTGATAAAATAATAATAATAATTTTCACTCAATAAAAGATACCACGTTAATATGCTTTGAAAATCTATAAAGCGAAAGCTAGTAGAGACTAAATTTATTTTTAAAAAGTTAACCATAGACTGATCATAGAGACTAATTTTAAGATTATTAAAAGTATAAGGATTGTATTTAAATATTTGAAAGTATATATAAAGACTAAAATAGAATAAGTTAAAAAATACAAAGACCAAAACAATATTTTAAACTAAAAAGAATATAAAAATGAGTTTTTGATATATTTATTTATTTATATCAACTAGATAGATGTAGTTAAAAATATTTTTAATTTTTGGTAAATTGTTTTTAGAAAACTAATTTCATATAAAGAAATTTAATTCAATTTTAGAAAAATTGTATTGCCTATTTGAACTTTCATTTTTTTTTCTAGTATATTTATTAGATAATTCAATTATATTTTCTTTTTAATTTAAAATTATGTATATATAAAGTCATATTTTTAGTCTCCATATTAAACAAATCTATATCATACTTCATACACAATAGTTTATTATAGTTTAGTAATCGATATTACATAATTTGAATACTGTATCAACGCACCTAAAATTAGATTTATATGAATTTGTGCCCCCCAACATAAAATCCTGGATTCGCCGCTATTCACATGGCTATGTTGTTTGGTTCACCATTTCTTTATTGGGCACTCGATGGTTTTGTCGACATGACTAATTAAGTTTGAGCATCTGACTTTGGTGACACCTGTTAAGGACAACCAAATCTCATCGACATGACTAATTAAGTTTGAGCATCTGACTTTGATGCTAACAACCAAATCTCTCCTTAATTTCCAACGGTAATTAAGAAGATTTTTTTGAAGGGTAAAATTAGACGTTTGGTCTCCCACTTTTAAAGTTGTATTTATTTAGTCCTTAACCTTTTATATTTTTTTTTACTAATTCTCTAATATTTATTTAGTCTTTAACCTCTTATATTTTTTTTACTAATTCTCTAAACTCTCAAGATTGTATCTATTTAAACCTACTAAAGAAATTTATAATTAGATCATGAACCTCAATTTTATGTTTAATAGCTCTATGTTGTTAACTCCATAACTAATTAACACTTAGCACAATTGACTGTATTATTTGAAGGCTATATGGCAGGTTGATTTTAGGTAGGCATAGGCATTTGAAAAATGAGTAAAGGAATTAGGTGGGAGAAAAAGAGTTAAAAGAATTATTAGGCACAAAAAATTAAAAACATAAGAATTTATTTGAAACTTTTTAAATTACAGAAACTATATTAACATAATTTTAAAGTTTGAAACTTATCAAAAAAAAACTTTTTAAAATACAATAATTAAATAGACAGAATCACAAAAGTCAAGGTACCAAACCTTATAATTTAACTTTTAAAAAAAAAAAAAATCCAGAAGAGTCTTGACTCTTGATCAATATATTTTGATCTCATATAAATTTTACGACAAATAATTTATGGTTCATTTGATAAATTGATAATGATTACCTTATCTATATCTTTCTTGTAAAATAGTGAACTTAAAAAAAATGAAAATTATTGGTAAACTATTATACTTTCTAAAAACAAGAAGACAAGAAAGTAGATCGTTGTCAAATCAAATCTTAAGGCCATTTGATAATCATTTAGATCCCGTTTGATTAATCATTTGGACTTTTAAAATTGTGCTTGTTTTTTCATCACTTCTCTACAATGAGTTTCATCTTCTTTAAAAAAATATTTAAATTCTTATTCAAATTCCAAAAACAAAAATAAGTTTTTGAAAACTATTTTTTTTAGTTTTCAAAACTTGGCTTTGTTTTAGAAAACGTACGTAGAAAGTAGATAACAAAACAAGGAAACTCATACGCGAAAATAGTATTTATATGCTTAATTTTCAAAAACAGAAAACAAAAAATCAAATTGTTATCAAATGGGGCCTTGGTTTTTTGTTAATAGTTTTTGAAAATAAAACTTATAATTAAATACTATTTTCACCATGAATATCTTTGTTTTGTTATCTAGTTTCAAAAAGTATTTTCAAAATCTTAGTCTAATTTTGAAAACTAAAAAAAGTAATTTTTAAAGATTTGTACTTTAATTTTTTTTTTAAAAAAGAATTTAGCTAAGAATTCAAATGTTTCTTCAAGAGAGGTGAAAATCCTAGTATAACTAATAACGAAATCGTTCGAATGAACTCGAAAAAATTGAAATTTTGTATGCTTCTTTTTATCACATTTATGATATATTGTGTTTTAGTCATGTCGATGTTCACGGAGTCAAACTAATGTTTTATGCATAGAGAGAATCTAATCACAATTTTTTTCTTTTTGAGGATGACAAGATAGACAATGAAAACTGATGTTCGCCAAGATCTTTTCACATCAAGACAAATGGGAATAGATTCTAACATTGACAATGGCAAATTGGTACATTTGATACCACACAGAGGAATCAAAAGGGTTTAGAACCCAAAAAAACGTAAGAGAAAAAAAAAAGAAAAAAGGAAAAAGATTTAACAATAACTTGAATAAAATTTAAAACCCCACACCACGCACCACTACCAGCATTAATTAACATTATTATTAATTCTAATTAAGTGGATTTAAGAGATTGTTCATGTTGTGAAGTTCCACAAATACCCCTCTTCCTAATGTAAAGTCTATATTCATCAAAGGTCATGGGTGGAAAAAGGGCTGGCCTTTCTTCAGTCACAAGCTCCTTGGCTGGTTCAATTATCAGATCACTTTTGGGGTTGTAGAAGAAGGCCAATGACACTCGATCCTTGTTTGAATTTACGATCACTCTATGCTTCACACTCTTGTATATTGCATTGCTCAACACCTAACAAAAAAAAAACATACAACCATTAATGATTTTCAAAAGCATATAAAAAAGATCAAATATATCATAATCTATCCATTTAAACTTAATATATATTAATTTTAGCATAAGCTTAATATAGTATTATTTGCCTCCAAGAAGATTAAACCATTCATTTTTTAAGTTTCACGCTACTTTTAAAGATTTTAAGTTCAGTGGTATTTTAACCTAGCTAATTAACTCTAAGTTTTATAAATCTACGACGATTCTAGCTTCCTAGTTGACTTGAGATTTGGCAAAGAAAAAAATAGATATGAAAACATGTTAAATTTAATTGTCATAAAGATTAAGGATCTGCTTAGAATGACTTTTCAAGAGCTTAAAAACACTTTTGTAACATTTAAAAACCTTTTTTGACTCGACCGTCTAGAGTCTCAAACCGGAGAAGAAAAAGATTATCGGACGGACCTGAATTTGATCACCGACGTTGACGACCAAAGCATTAGGGATCGGGTCAATGGTGATCCAATCGTCTCCTTTGCGAACTTGGAGGCCAGGGACGTTATGGTCAGGCAAGATAATAGTTATGCCGCCAGGGTCCGAGTGAGGGGAAAGGCCTAAAGTCAGGTCCGGCTGAGGGCACTTTGGATACATATTAGCCCTCATGCAAGCCCCTATTCCTTTTTCTCCTCCAAATGCCTTCAACAAATACTCTTCTTCAAGCCCCAATCCCACTGATAATCCCTTCATCACTTTCCCACATAACTTCACCACCTCATTCCCATATTCTTCTATCAATTTCCTGCCCACAACAACAAAACCCGTCTATCGTTAGCATCAAACTCTAAAACGTCGTAAACATGTCGATTTTATTTCCCGTGCGTGTTAATTATTCATGTGACATGATAAGAAAGCCAATCTGGGTATGTTGTATTTAACTTTTTGTTACTATAGATTAATTAAAAACTAAATTAACCCCCAAAATAAGTAATATTAGATATTACTTTTTATTTATATTACTTAATATGGGGACTTATATAATAAGTAATTAAATACAATTTTCATAACAGAAAACAAAAGATGTAAGAAATTGTTTTGAAGCTCGAAAATCTTACGATCTTTTTTACTTCTGAAGATCGTAATATTTCTTAACTCATTTTAAATCCCAACTATATTGTCTTTGTAGTTTACTAAAAACAAGAAAAAGAAAGTAAATTGGAAATACAATTTAAAATTGGAGAATTCAATTTTCTAAAGTCAAAACAATAAGAATTATAAACAATATATATAACTTGATCAACATATTCCAAAACAACCTTTTACACTGTAAATGAAAAAAGAAAAAAAAATCTCAAAAGATTAAACTTCAAAACAGACTTTAAATAAAACCCTAACTTCAAATTACCCGATCCGCAGAAGAATCCAAAAATGTCCATATTGAACTATCACGTTCAACTTTTCTAATACATTTAAGGTGAAATATCACCAAAATGACTCATAAACAAAGCCAACAAGGAATAATACCAACCTACACACTAGTCAACACCCAACTTTCTGAAATAACTTATTTTTAATTAATTCCACTAAAAATTTTGAGCCATTAAACCACAAAAAAGAAAAAAGAAAAACATGTCTACAAACCATTAATAAGAGTTTTTACTGACTTTTTCATGTGATGCATTTTTAGTGGCTAAATTTTTTTTAGTGAAACTCATCCTATATGCAATAGAATTAGACCAATAAAAATATGCTAAAATCAAAGAATCAGTATAAGAGCTCTTGTTGATCAATATATAAGTAAATAACAAATTAATAGACAGACCGCACACTGATTTTCTGATGTGGTACATTTTCAATGGCTCAAAAATTTTAATAGAGTCGCTCCTCTATTAGATGTAATAGAATCAAACCAATAAAAATATGCGACATCGAGGAGCTAGTAAGAGCCCTTATTAGTCGGTGTGTAGGCAAGTAAGCGAAAAAAAGAAACCGAAGAAGAAGAATATGTAAAAACCTACTTGGAGGATGGAGGGAAAGCAGGCCACTTGGCTGGATTTCTGAGGGAAGTAGGCAAATAGTTCAAGAAAAAGTAATCACTCCAATCCAAAATCGCCCCTTTTTCAATCCCCAATCGGCTGCCATATCCTTCATAAGTCGTCGGCGAATTGGCATATTGTTTCTTCAAATCCAACGGCTGATCAAAAAACTGCCTCCACGTGTCCTTCACACAGTCCATCATCTCGCCGCTGATCCCATGGTTTATTACGTGGAAAAATCCCCACTCTTTACAAGCTTCCGCCATCGCCCTCACCGCCGCCGCGCTCTGCAGATTCTCCATGTCCACCACCGGAATATTCCTCTGCACCTCCCTCTCCGCGGCGGCGCCACTCGGCCTCTGCGACGGCGGCTTCACGTACCTCACCGGAATCGTCCTTATTCCACTCTCCGCCAGCGACTGCACACAGACCACCGGCTCCGGCCAACTCTGCAGACAGCTCATTTTCTTATCTTTATCTATTAAGATGTATAAATTTATAATATCTGTTGTGGATTTTAAGGCTCTTGATTACTGCATATATTTATAGGGAAGTGAGAGGGAGTTACGTGGCTTTGAAATGAGGACGGAAAAAAATGCAGTACATGTGATGGAAATTAAAAATAATAATTAAAAAAAGAGAAAAAGATTCCTGTGGCTATTAGCTAATTTCGGCGCCGGAAAAACTTGCTCTATTTCAAGTGAATAACATGAAAAAAACAAAAGAAAAAAAAACGAATAGATGGTTAAAATACATTTTTTTGTTTCTAGAATTTGGACTTAATTTTTATCTAGTCTCTAAATTTTTTAAACTAGCACTTTTAATCATTTAATTTTAAATTTAGTTTCATTTGTTTGGTGAAGTTTAAAACTGATATCTTTTAATCTTCGATAATTGAATTTGATTTTTAATTGGTCTATAAAATTTGAAATTTGTTTCTAATTGATCTCTTAATGTAAAAAATAAAATTCAACTCATTTAAAAAATGCGTATTAGCAAAGTCTATTTATTTAGCATATGTTAACAGCTAAGACTCCGTTTGATAAACATGTCACTTTTAAAATTACTTCAATGACTAAATAAAATCTAAATTCAAATCTCAAAAACTAAGACCCCACTATTTGATTTTTTATTTTTGAAAATTATACTTGTTTTCTTATCATTTTTCTATAATAGTTTTTATCTTTTCTAAAAAAAACATTTGAATTATTTGCCAAATTCTAAAAACAAAAATAAATTTTTAGAACTATTTTTTTTTTAATTTTCAACATTTGACTTGGTTTTTGAAAACATATGTAAAAAATAGATAACACATCAAGGAAGTCCATAGGTAAAAATATTTATAGGCTTAATTTTTGAAAATCAATCAAATGATATTTAAACGGACAAAAGTGTAAATTTTGAAAAATCAGGGAGTAAAGACCAAAAATGTTTTTTTACTGACGGAAGGTTGATTTATACAATTAAAACTTAAGTATCGTTCTTTCAAAAACAAAAAACTTTAAGAATCGTACGTCCCAGAAAACTTGATAGGCTTTACACATTATTTAAGAGAGAAGAAAAAAAAAACACAGAAGCTTATAAATTGTAAACGTCGAATAGAAGAATCCATTCGGGTCGGACTCTGACTGTGGTGCAAATGATCCGACGCAACCCGACAATAAAAGGGCGACCGTTTGTGTTTTGTTTTTAAAGTGTAAAGCAGGGAGAGGAAACGTTTGATGTTTGTATTGTCGTTTTAAGTGGGGTGGGTTAGGAGGGAACTTTTTTGACTACTTTCGACGTGTCGGCTTATAATAGTTGCTTTAATTGTTCTCTTAACTTAGTGATTCGGATAATAATTTATAATTCTTAATATAACTCCACGTTGATATATAGTTTTGTTGACCGTTCCATAAATATCACCAACCGAAATTACCTAATGCTATTAAAGGCTAATAAAGTTTCTTTTGTTTTTTCTTACCGACTTGTTGACTTGTTGTTTTGTTTTACTGTTTTCAGAATTTATTTTTGTGTATTTTATTTCTCACAGAGAAACGGGTAAATTGTTGTTTTTCTTACCGACTTACTTGTTTACTTTTACCGACTTATTGTAATTTATTTCTCACAAAGAAACAGGGTAATTAATGAAGCAATTACTTTACATTCCACGTGCATAAATAGAAACAAATATTTTACCTCTTAGATTAAAAGCTATCGAATTTTTAGAATTTCAAAACATTTTAAATTCTATTATTAATAGTAATTAAAAGAAAAAATCTTTAAGTCTTTTGAGAAATGAAATCACAAAACCTTTTTATCCTAACTTATCGTCTTTCATACCATTATTATTATTGATATTTAATTAATTTATTTATTATTTATAATTAATTGTCAAATGACATATTTTGTAAATCAAGAAACTAAAACATATAGATCTCTTAAATACTCTAAATTATTCCATGATATTTTTTTTATTAAAGATGATTAATTTTATATATTATAGTATTAATTAAATAATAATAAATTAACAAAAACTAAATAATCCATTAAAATCTAATTTATGTCCGTAGAGAAATAAAATATAATTTATTTATAAATAATATTGTATACTTCTCATATTAATTTTTATACATGTATAGTTAATTATGCAAGAGATTTTTTTTTTTGACGAGGATTAATCATGGAGGAATTACACATTTAATAATTAAATAATTCATTAATTATTACTAATTAATGATAATGACATGCTGGTAAAGGAAGAAATTAAAGTAGGAAAATAATAGTGAAATTTTTTTTTTCAATAATCTCTATTTTTAATATATTATAGATGTAAACACGCAAATCAACCATATCGTAACACTAGTTATCAAATGGATATAACATGTAACAATAAATTTCTTAGTCTATCTTATCTCTTTTTTTTGAATTTATATCTATGTTTTAATATTCTATTTAGATTTTTTTTTTTTTTATGACGAGTTTTTGCTCTGCTTTTCAAATTTTATATATTAAAAGTATGATTACAGGATTTTGGAATTGGAATAAATTCGAGATAAGAAAAAAAAAAAGGTTGTTGGAGTGGTTTTTAATAATAGGAGAAAGTAAGTAGAATATATATAAATTAAAAAGGATAACGTTTGGCCGACATCCACGGGACTGGGACATGGGATTGTTGTGGGCGTCTGAAGAACACGTGCGAAATATTGGCCAGAAAAGGAATAACGCACGTGATAAAGCATTTAAGCAGTGGTGGTGGTCTCGGGACATTGTCAAGCCCCACTTCTAGACTTATTATTGTCCAATTAGCAAACACATTTTTCCTCTTCCATCCAACCTTTTTTTTTTTTTTTTATTCAATAACACAAAAAGAAGATATTTAAACTTTTAACTTCTTGATTGAAAAAATATATTTTAATCAGTTGAGTTATGTTCGAGTTGGCTTCTTACCTATCTACTTTAACACAAAAAGGAGTTAAATATGAATGTTGAGGAGAAGATGACCATATTCGACATTTAAATTTGGAGAAATATCAATAAAAATATCAATGAAATGTTGGGTTGATATTTAGAGATTTTTTTTAAAAAAAATATCTAGAAAATGATTGTTTTTACAAAAGGGTTGTTTTTCAATATAGAAAAGATTTTTTTTTCTTTATCAATGTTGATTTTAAACTCTACCATTTATGTAAGTTTAGGCTCTTGTTGAGAATTTTACTCTTCCTAGAGCTTCAAACCAATACCTATGAGGTCATGATTGTTTGTAGACATGTTTTTTTTTTAAAAAAAAAAGGTAAATGAACAAGTTGATCATTTTACTGGGAGAAAATTTCTAGTACTACTGAAGTACCATACTCCCTTTGTTCAAACTATGGTTTTGAGTTTATAAATAACTTTTTAATGTTGGTGGACTCCACATAATTTTTGGTGAACCGCACATAAATTTTAAAAAGATGCTGACATGACAAGTAATAAATGAGAATAGTATAAAAAAAATTTCATATTACAATAGTACTAGAATTTTTTTCTCCTTTAAGTGGTGTTTAAATTAAGGAGTTAGGGGTAATAGGAGTTGAGGGAGTTAATAACTCCCCCAACTCTTTGTTTGGCTCAAAGATATTTTAACTCAAATTATGGGTCCCACAAACTTATTAACTCTTCATCTAACTCTCTATTGTGAGTATCACAAACTTATTAACTTCTATTCCAACTCCTCCTTTGTGAGCCCCACAATTTATTAACATCCAACTCAAACTCTCCATTGTGGGCACCACAACTTTCCTATCTCATATTTTCTTCACCTCATCTCACTCTTACCTGCCTCTCTCTTCTCTCCCCTCTCTCTCTTTTTTTGCATAATTATTTTTAATGTACAAATTTTTTATATAAATTTTCTCATCATTATTACTAATTAATGATTAAATATAAATTATCATTAAAAAATATTTTTATTTTCATCCTAGAATTTTGATAATTTTTTTAACAAAAACATTTTTCTTTTTATTCTATAATTTTATTTTTTCAAATATAAATTATATAAAAATGTTTTAGATATGATACTATTATTTAAATTGAAATTCTAATGTAAATTAGAGTACTGCATAATAATTTTTTAATTGATACAAATCTCCTTATCTCACTTCCTCCACATGTCATCTACAATTTTTCTAAAGGTTTAAATTAAAATTACTTATAACAAATAACAATCTTATCTTTTTTAAGCTTATTTTTTTATTAATAGCTTAAAAATATATATAATTTTATGATTTGAAGATAAGAAAAACATATTTTAAACTAACTCGTACTACAATTTAAGAAATTAGTATTTAAAAAGGTTAACATATTTTAAAAAATGATTTTCAAATTAATATCATATTCAAAGTAAAAAGATAAAATAACTTCTCCTTCCAAACTTAATAAAATAAAATTATTACAATAAATAACATAAATATATAATATTTTGAACAAAAGTATGTATGATATTCATTTTCAATGGTGTTATAAAATATATATTCATTTTGAACTTAACTATTTTAAATATCATAAATATTTGATATTTTATTTTTAACTTGGTTATTTTAAAACTTCAAAGAATACATATTATTTTCAAATTAATCAAACTTTAGATAATTCATTACATTGATTACTTAGAAAAATAAAATCTTAAATTTTGCAAAAAACAAAAATATAATGACTTTTATTAAGCTTGGAAAACAAATCTTAAATTAAAATTTTAAAATTGACAAAAAAAAAAGTCTTTAACAAAATTGTAAAATATTCATAAAATAATATAATTTAAAATCTCATTTTTAAGATTGACGATAACAAATCTATATATTTCTAGAATTGAAGGGAAAAAAAAACATAAAAATTTTACAGTTTTATTTGAATCCCTTTAAATTAATGGATTGAAATCTTTCCAAATCACATGTAATATTTAAAAAATTATTGTAAGATTTTCTTTTATTTGAAAACTATCCAAGGCAAATAAATAATTAATGTGAGAGATATTGAAAAAAGAATATGGGGTATTTTGTTCAAAATTCTTTTTTTTTTCTTTAAAGAAAATTTTAAAAAATATATAAATTAATAAAAACAAAAAAAACAAAAACAAAAAAAAAAAACCAATCTTAGAATTTGTGGGAACAAATCCTTAATAATGAAAATTTTAAAAATTGTAGAAAAAACCTGTACAAAAAAAATAGCTAAAATCAACTTAGACTTCAGAACTCCAGATTTAACAAATCTGCACCACAAACACAGATTTGATAACTCCAAACTAAAAAGCTCTTTGTCCCAAACACAGACTTCTTAACTTCATACTAAACAACTCTGCACCCCAAACACAGACTTTCTAACTTCCTAGACTTACTAACTCCTACTCCCTGCAACTCCTTGTCCCATGTTTTTGAAAAACTTTTTTAAGGAGCTCCCAACTTTTGCATAAGTTTATATTCATTGGCTCTTTTTGTTGAATCTCCACTGCTTTAATATTTTCCCTCACTTGTGGGTTTAGAAATTTATAGGAAAGAAAATGATATTACAAGAGTTTGAACACAAGATTACCTACTATGATACCATAGTAATCACCAATGAACCCAAAAAGCTTAAACTAATGAATTGTGAAAAAATTAATTATATCAACACTTCTAGCTTGTTTATCTTACTATAAAGAAAAAAAAAAAAAAATCATCTTCCATCTTTCCTTTCATTCTACCTCTTTTTTTTTTTTCATCTCCATTTTTACTCTCTTGCTCTCTTTCATTTCCTTGGTTCCTTTTCATTTATTCCTCTTTCACTAGTACATGGATCAAATAGCTCAAGATATCTCTCTCTTAGATTTTTTTTTTTTTCTCAATTTTTTTTAACTCATCGAAATTTCTCTCGCCAATTTTTTAAAATTTTGATTTATTCAACAATGATCATAAAAGAAGAGCAATTTAGCTCAAATTGAGTTGGTACATGGTGGATTATTTATATAACAATATATGAATCAATTTAGACTGATTAATTTTCTAGAGTCATAAAAATGGGGTAATATACCCACTCCAAATAATAAACTTATATTTTAATATGGTATCATGTTTTCATCAACATGTTTTAAATGTTTTTTAATGGAAGGACTTGACTAAAAATAAAAAGATATTACAGGTAAAATTGAAAGTTGTAGAAGAATTGGGACAATTTTGAAAAATGCCACCTATCTTTATATTTATTCTAAATATTAAATTGAAAATTACATAATAATAAAAATTCAAACTTCAAATTGCAACTTAATATATAAAAGTCGGCTATACATATGGTTAAAATTATTGTAAATATGACAAGTAAATGCCCATTCCACATGCCCATTTATATCCATGCCAAGTGGCTTTTTCTCCATAGCCAAAGTGTCCTCCATGTGTCCAACAAAGGCCATAGATTGGTGTCCAAATGGACCACATCATGCTCTCCAAATTGCCTATAAATAGTGGTTCATTTTGGATAAATGAGATATGCATTTTTGGTAAAAAAACTCTCCAATTCTCTCTTTTCTCTTCCACTTTCTCTAATTTATTTGTTTATTTAATTTGCCATAAATCTCCATTTTCTTTTATTTATATTATCTATATATAATCCATTTATATTTTAACACTTGTATTATTATTATTATTATTATATATTATTATTATTATATATTTTGGTAAAGTTTTGGTGCCCGGTTTCGCCTCTCATTTTACAACACGTTATCAGCACGAGACTCTATCATTTTTCCCGCTAAAGGTAAGTCTTATGGGTAAGTTTTTTTTTACACATTTGGTTTTTGTTAAATTTCTAATATAAATATATATTATTATTTTGATAGTGTTATTATGGAAAACCTTA
This sequence comes from Trichosanthes truncata, assembly GCA_033996785.1. Classification (NCBI taxonomy): domain Eukaryota; kingdom Viridiplantae; phylum Streptophyta; class Magnoliopsida; order Cucurbitales; family Cucurbitaceae; genus Trichosanthes; species Trichosanthes truncata. The sequence goes on from JAWPNB010000003.1 coordinate 58,433,881, forward strand.
CAAAGCTAGAATTTGCGGCCCTGGATATTAATGGAAATAACTACTTGTCATGGGTCCTTGACGCTGAGATCCATTTAGATTCTATGAATCTTGGAGAAACAATTAAAGAAGGAAATGATGCATCAAATCAAGAAAAAGCAAAAGCCCTGATCTTCCTTGGCCATCATCTTCACGAGGGATTGAAAATGGAGTATCTTACAATAAAAAATCTCTACGTTCTATGGCAAGGTTTGAAAGAAAGGTACGATCATCAAAAAACAGTTATTCTTCCAAAAGCTCGTTATGATTGGATGCACCTGAGGTTGCAGGACTTTAAATCAGTAAGTGAGTATAATTCCGCACTCTTCAGAATTAGTTCAAAATTAAAATTATGCGGAGAAAAGATTACTGATGTTGATATGTTAGAGAAGACATTTTCCACTTTTCATGTCTCGAATATGCTCCTGCAGCAGCAATATCGAGAGAAGGGTTTTGCAAAATATTCTGAACTTATCTCATGTCTTCTCGTTGCTGAACAAAATAACGAGTTATTGATGAAAAATCACGAATCCCGACCAACTGGAGCAACACCATTCCCTGAAGTGAATGCTGTGAATTTTAATAACCGTGGTCGAGGTTGTGGTCGTGGTCGAGGTCGGGACCGCGGTAGAGGAAGAAATACCTATTTTCGTGGTGGACATTATAATTTTAAGAAACCCACACGAAGTGATGATCATAAAGGAAAGGCTCCACAAGATAGAAGTTCGAAAGGTGATGAACATAAATGTTTCCGGTGCGGAATGACTGGGCACTGGTCACGTACCTGTCGTACATCAAAACACCTTGTTGATCTCTATCAAGCTTCCCTGAAGGAAAAAGGAAAAGGAAAGAATGTGGAGGTAAATCTTGCCATTCAAGAAGATGATGTGTTTGACCCCTCCAATATGATGCATCTTGATGTAGCTGATTATTTTGAATCTCCTGGAGAGAGAATTGATGCAATCAAACAAGTAGAGGATTATTTGTATGAAAATATATAATTAAGTACTGTTTAGTATGTTTTTGTTGTTGTTTTGTTTGTATATATATTTAAGACTCTTTGTAATCGTTTTTCTTTTCTTTTCAATGAAGAAATATGAACAATTTCAATATGTTGAGTAACTCGAAAATGAGCAATGAGGATTTATGTCTGGCAGACTGCGCAACTACGCACACGATACTCATAAATAGAAAATATTTTACTAGATTGACAATGCTGGAAGCAAAAGTCAATACTATATCAGGTTCTGCAAATCTGATTGAAGGTTTTGGAAAAGCAAACTTTATTTTGCCTAGAGGAACAAGATTTACAATTAATAATGCTCTGTAATCGAAAAGAAACTTATTAAGTTTTAAAGATATACGTGAAAATAATTATCATGTTGAAACTGATTGTAAAAATAATATAGAGTGTCTCTATATAACATCTATTGTTTCACATGAAAAACGTATATTAGAAACACTGCCTGCTTTTTCTTCTGGATTATACTATACTCATATACGAGTAATCGAAAGTTATGCAATAATGAACCCGAAGTTCATGAATCCAGAAATATTCAGTGTTTGGCATGATCGATTGGGTCATCCAGGGTCAATAATGATGAGAAAAATTATTGAGAATTCACATGGACATCCTTTAAAGAGCCAGAAGATTCTTCAATCCAATGAGTCGTCATGTGATGCTTGTTCTCAAGGGAAATTAATTATTAGGCCATCACCAGCTAAAGTGGGGATTGAATCACCTGCATTTTTAGAGCGAATTCAATGTGATATTTGTGGACCTATTAACCCACCAAGTGGTCCATTTAGATATTTTATGGTATTAATTGACGCATCCAGCAGATGGTCACATGTATGCTTATTATCAAGTCGAAATCTTGCATTTGCAAGATTACTTGCTCAAATAATTAAGTTAAAAGCACAATTTCCTGATAATACAATTAAGACCATTCGACTTGATAATGCTGGTGAATTTACATCCCAAACTTTTAATAATTATTGTATGTCAATTGGGATAAGTGTTGAACATCCTGTAGCTCACGTTCATACACAAAATGGTCTAGCAGAATCATTTATAAAACGTCTGCAACTAATTGCAAGACCATTGCTTATGAGAGCTAAACTTCCTACATCGGTATGGGGTCATGCTATTTTGCATGCTGCATCACTGGCACGTATTAGGCCAGTAGCTTATAATAAATACTCCCCAATGCAATTAGCTTATGGCCAGCAGCCAAATATTTCCCATCTAAGAATTTTTGGATGTGCAGTATATGTACCGATTGCTCCACCACAACGTACTAAGATGGGTCCTCAAAGGAGGTTAGGAATATATGTTGGTTTTGATTCCCCATCAATTATTAAATATCTTGAATCCCTGACGGGTGATGTATTTACTGCACGATTTGCCGATTGTTATTTTAATGAGACAAATTTTCCAACATTAGGGGGAGGAATTAAGAAGTTGGAAAAAGAAATTACATGGAATGCATCGTGATTATCTCATTTAGATTCTCGTAGAAATCAATGTGAACTTGAAGTTCAAAAGATAATTCATTTGCAAAATATAGCAAATCAACTACCAGATGCATTCACAGATACTAAAAGTGTGACTAAATCATATATACCAGCTGCAAATGCTCCATCAAAAGTTGATATCCCAAAGGAACAAGTTGTCAATAATGAGTCTGGAGCACGCCAGAAGCGTGGTAGACCAATAGGTTCTAAAGATAAAAATCCTCGAAAAAGAAAAGTAGTTGAGAATCAAAATGATTCGATAAAAGGTATGGATGTTCCAGAAGAAATCCAGAATACAACTACTCAAAAGAGTATTGGTGAAAATCAAACGCTTGAGGATAATAATGAAATTTCTATAAACTATGTTACAACAGGAAAGAGATGGAACCGAAATGATATCATTATTGACAACATTTTTTCTTATAATGTTGCTCACGATATTATTCATGAAAGTGACGATTTTGACCCAAAATCTATCGTAGAATGTCAACGTAGAAAGGATTAGCCGAAGTGGAAAGAAGCAATCCAAGCAGAGTTGAACTCACTTTCAAAACGTGAGGTTTTTGGACCAGTAGTCCCAACACTGGAAAACGTCAAACCTGTGGGATATAAATGGGTATTTGTAAGGAAAAGAAATGAAAAGAATGAAGTCACAAGATATAAAGCGAGACTTGTTGCACAAGGATTCTCGCAAAGGCCTGGTATTGATTATGAGGAGACATATTCTCCTGTGGTGGATGCAATAACGCTAAGATATTTGATTGGTCTGACTGTATATGAAAAGCTTGATATGCATCTAATGGATGTAGTCACGGCGTATTTATATGGATCTCTGGATAATGACATTTATATGAAAATCCCGGAAGGATTTAAAATACCAGAAACATATGAATCAAGTTCTCGGGAATTGTATTCAATAAAGTTACAGAGATCATTATATGGATTAAAACAATCAGGACGAGTGTGGTATAATCGCCTGAGTGAATATCTGTTGAAAGAAGGATACCAAAATAATCCAATATGTCCGTGCGTTTTTATAAAGAAATCTCAGTCAGGATTTGCTATTATAACTGTATATGTTGATGACTTAAATATAATCGGAACTCCTGAAGAGTTATCCAAGGCAATAGAATATCTTAAGAAAGAATTCGAGATGAAAGATCTTGGAAAAACAAAATTTTTCCTTGGTTTGCAAATTGAACATTTAGCAGATGGGATATTTGTTCATCAATCAACTTATACAGAGAAAATCTTAAAAAGATTCTATATGGATAAAGCACATCCATTGAACATTCCAATGGAAGTTCGTTCACTGGATGTAAAGAAAGATATATTTCGACCTCGAGATGACAGTGAAGAACTACTTGGTCCTGAAGTACCATATCTTAGTGCAATTGGTGCACTTATGTATTTGGCTAATAACACAAGACCAGATATTGCATTTTCAGTAAATTTATTAGCTAGATATAGTTCATATCCTACAAAAAGACATTGGAACGGAGTTAAGCATGTACTCCGATATCTTCGAGGGACAATTGATATGGGTTTATTTTATTCTAACAAATCAAAATATGATCTAGTTGGTTATGCAGATTCTGGTTATCTATCTGATCCACACAAAGCTAGATCTCAGACAGGTTATCTATTCACATGTGGAGGAACTGCTATATCGTGGCGATCAGTGAAACAGACTATAACGGCCACTTCTTCAAATCATGCTGAAATCCTCGCTATTCATGAAGCAAGTCGAGAATGTGTATGGCTAAGATCGATGACACAACACATTCATGAGACATGTGGCTTATCTTCAAGTAAACCTCTTCCAACGATGTTATACGAAGATAACACAACATGTATAGCTCAAATCAAGGGAGGATATATCAAAGGAGATAGAACAAAGCATATCTCACCAAAACTCTTCTATACTCATGATCTTGAAGAAAATGGCGATATCACTGTACAACAAATTTGTTCGAAAGATAACTTGGCTGACTTATTTACGAAGGCATTACCAACTGCAACCTTCGATAAATTAGTATATAGCATTGGAATGCGGCGATTCAAAGACTTTAAGTGATGTCTCCATGAGGGGGAGTGAATGTATTATAGTAAACTATATAAAATATGTACTCTTTTTCCTTCACTAGGGTTTTTCTTCCCATTGGGTTTTTCCCTAGTAAGGTTTTAACGAGGCATATTTTATATAAATGGGCATTTAAGGGGGAGTATTGTAAATATGACAAGTAAATGCCCATTCCACATGCCCATTTATATCCATGCCAAGTGGCTTTTTCTCCATAGCCAAAGTGTCCTCCATGTGTCCAACAAAGGCCATAGATTGGTGTCCAAATAGACCACATCATGCTCTCCAAATTGCCTATAAATAGTGGTTCATTTTGGATAAATGATATATGCATTTTTGGTAAAAAAACTCTCCAATTCTCTCTTTTCTCTTCCACTTTCTCTAATTTATTTGTTTATTTAATTTGCCATAAATCTCCATTTTCTTTTATTTATATTATCTATATATAACCCATTTATATTTTAACACTTGTATTATTATTATTATTATTATTATATATTTTGGTAAAGTTTTGGTGCCCGGTTTCGCCTCTCATTTTACAACAAAAATAATATTTTTTGCTATCAAGAATATAAATATATATTTACTCGAAATAAATAAATTATAGTTTAAATAGTTATCAAAATTCATCAAGTAAAATATTTGTACACAAGTTCAAAGATAAGACACTAAATTTGAATAGGCCACAAATTAAAAAACCCAACAATCAGTTAAAGAAATTTACACACAAAAAAACACACGCGAGAAAGAGTTTTTCATTGTCACGACTCAAAATTAGTATAAGTTAAAAGTTAACTACTTTTAATTTACACGACCAATCACTCAATAAAAAGAACAAAAATAGAAAGCTTACGATGCTTATGTTATATGAAAATCAATCAATTAAGAAATTTACAAAAGTTTCCTTTTAAACACATGACAGGGTTATTCATCTGTCACGACTCAAATATAAGTACAAAGTAAACTACTTTTAATTACACAACCAATCACTAATAAAAAGAACAAAAATAGAAGGCTTACAATGATTATGTTATATGAAAATCAGTCTCAATAAAAATGAATCATAGCCTTCTATTGTACTGGATTAATAAATATTTTTTTGAACAAATTTTTCAGATTCAAACAATCTAGCTAATAGTGTGTTTGGAATAACTTGTAAAAAAAATACTTTTTAAATAAAATCGATTTTTCTAAAAGTACCTTTGAAAACATAAATAATTTACGGTTGTTAGTATAGCTTAATTGAGTGATTTTAAGGTGATCAAAAAAATTAGATTGATTTTAAAACATTTTTTTAAGAAACACTTGATAGATGGATTATCCAAAAATAACTTTAAAGTGATTAATAAAAAATCTTCAAAATATATAATAAAAGATAAAAATAAATTTAATAATTAATAGAGTTATTTTTTAACATAGTGCAACTAAACAAATTTGTTATTTAAAATACTTTTGAAAAATGTAAGATATAATAACGTTTTTATTAAAAATATTTTTTTAAAAGTGTTTAAATTAGAAGGTATTTCGAATGGACCTAAGTGTATATGGAGACCTAATAACTTAACTATAAAAATATTTGAGCTCAATGGTGTTCTAAGTTATTTGGATCATTTGTTCACAATTTTATTATTAATAGTGAAAATGTTATTTTCTTTATAACCATTTTATTTAGATATTTTTGCAAGTTCAACATTTGTTTGCTTGTTTTCCAATGTACTGAATTGAGATTAACACAGTTGAATTGAGTTCAAGTTATTCCGATAATTTGTTAAAAATTTATTAATATGAGTGCAATTTTATTTCTTTATAAGTATTTATTTACTTATTTTTCGAATTCAACATTTATTTGCTTGTTTTCCTACGTACGTATTGAATTGAAATCATATATATATATATATATATATATATATATATATATATATATATATATATATATATATATATATTGTAAGTAAACAAAAAAAAATCAATTTTAATTAATAATAAATTCAAATTAGTTTTATTTGACTCAAACTAGTTTCATCATGAATCAATTCAACCTATAAAATTCTAATTATATTACCCACTCAAATCAACTTATATAATGAGTTTGTGATGCTTTTGAAACAATAAAAGTGCTTTTAGTCCATTAAACACTACGGAATTTGGACAATTTCTGATGCATAAAAGCATTGGTAAAAGTCAAAAAATGCGTCGAGAAAGGCTTTTTCGACCCAACAATAGGCGTCGGTAGGGGCGTCGGAACTGATCCATCAGAAGAAGATTTAGCCGACGCAAAAATAGGTGACGTCGACAGAAGCCATTTCTACCGACACTAACTCACTTGCATCTGCATAAGTGACTTCTGCCGATGCTGACAAATCGGCATCGGCAAAAGTCTGGTATTGATTTTTAATTTTTTTTTTGTTTCTTTCCAATATTATTGTAATGCAATTTTTTTATCCGATAATAAATGTATATAAAACAAAATATTCCAAAATTCATTCGAATATAATAACCAAATTTATGACAAATTTTTTATCAACCAAACAACAAAATTTGTTTATACAATTTCTGTTTATATAAAATTGGAAATAAAACTAAAATTACATAAAACTCCTAGGAAAAACTAAATTTCTAGTAAATGCATCTTAAATTTCATCCATAATCTTACTCGCACGTACATCAACCTCGAAGCACCTACAAAAAAAAAATTAATTAAGCTCTAATTCTAAGTGTGCGAGGGGTTACAGAAAAAGCCCAACTTTATTTATCGTTTTCAACTTTAATACTCACAAACACAACACAAACAAAGAGATATAATACTTACAGCTTATCGTTTTCAACTTTAATACTCACAAATTTATTTATCAATTTTCTTCCTAAACTATCAATAACATACCCATTTTGAAACCAAATGTTAGTTCATCCCAATATTTCAACCACAAATCAAAGCAGGACCAATTGATCATTCAAAGAAAAATTATGTGAGACAAAGTAATTGACAAAGGCAAGTATAAAATCAAGGCAAAATATGCTAATATATATGCATATGGGTTTGCCCCAAAAAGTGAAAATTTCATGAGAAAAAAAAGACAAATCTCAAGGCATCTGATTGAACCATTGTCCCTAGCCTTTGAGAATAACATCGACCTCGAAGTATCTATGAAAAATAAACCTAATATTAATTATATGATTATATGATCACTACAAGATCAATATATTAACTTATCAATTAACATAACAACTAAACTAGTCAAATTAAAACAAACAACTAACGTGTCAAACTTATGAACATAACATCAAAAGTTAACTAACTTATCATGAAAATGAATACTAACTCATCAAATTAAAACAAACAATAAACCTTAACAAACTTAGCATGAAAATGAATACTAAACTCATTTAAGTAAAAAAAAAAAAAAACTAAACTTATCAAAACAATCTCGTAGCACACACCATCCATTTAAATGGATCAAAACAATCAAAACCACTAGACTTAACTAACTTATCTAAACTTAAGAACATAATATCAAAACTAAACTTAAACTTTGAGCATAACAACCAAAACAATCTCTTAGCACTTCACCACCCATTACACACTTCACACCCCACAAACTCACTCAAACTAACCTTTAAAAAAAATGTGCCTAACTCATCAAATATCACTTTAAATCCCACTAACTCATCGATTTAATTTCTTTATTTGGTACCAAAACTTCTTTTTTTTTTTTTTTTTTTTTTTGAAAAAGATACTTCATTGATGGGTAAGTGAGAAACATACAAAGGGAGAGACAAGAGGAAAGCTCTCCAATTTAAAGCAATTGTAGAATATTTGGCACCAAAACTTCTAGGATAAAAAATAAAAGAATTCCTAAACAAAAATTCAAGAAAGAAACAAACCTCCCATTACAATAACCAATGCAAAATCAATACCAATTCAAACAACACGCCCCCAAAATGCTCAATCGAACCACAATCAAATAATTTGCCAAACAACATTCCAGCAAGAAATCCATTCTCCAATTTAAAACAAAAAACACAAACAAAAAAAAACCATAAAACATTACAAAATTACCATCAATAAACACAAAAGCAAATAAACAACAACTCCAAGCAGTCAAACTTCTATCAAGATTTTAGATAGCCAAAACCAAAAAATCAATAAACACAAAAGCATAAACCATTAAAAAATTATCATCAATAAATACGAAAGCAAATAAAGAACTCAAAGCACTCAAACTTCTATCAAGATTTTAGATAGCCAAAACAAAAGAGTTTGTTCTAATTCAAACATTGAGGGAGAAAAAAAAAGTAAAAGAAAACCTAACGAAAAAATGGACGACAGCGATGACGAGACAGTGGTAGGGCAGCGGCAATGTTGGCAGAGGGTGGCGAAGACGCTGGTGGTGTAAGGAATGAAAGTATGGTGGCTACAGCAGAGGAGAAGAAAAAAATTAAAGAGGGAGAAAGAAATAGGGAAGAAAAAGAAAGGGGTTAGGGTTTTCTAAGTGAAATTTTTTCTGACGCCATATTAACGGCATCGGAAAAAATACCCTTTCCCGACGCCATGTTAGAGGCGTCTTTGCCGATGCAGTTTAAAACGGCGTCTGCAAAAGGGTGACTTTTTCTCGATTTGTTGACGCAGTTCATATGGCGTAGGGAAAAGGTCACCATTTGTCGACGCCGTTTTAAACTGAGTTGGCAAAGAGTCAAAGACCCTTTGCTGACACCTCTAACATGGCGTCGGGAAAGGGTACTTTTCCTGACGCCGTTAATATGACGTTGGTTTGTCGATGCAGTTTAAAATGGTGTCGGTAAAAGGTCACCATTTCCCGACACCTCTAACATGGCGTCTAGAAAGGGTACTTTTTTTGACACTGTTAATATGGCGTCGGGAAAAGCCGTTTCTCCTGACAATATTTGCTGCGTCGAAAAAAAACATTTGTAGAAACCAAAATTCTTGTAGTGAAAAGCACTTTTCAAAACGTCCAAGAGGTTTTGGTTAGATAATCAAAAGTGGTTTTGAAAGTTCTAAAAACACTAAAAAATAGTTTTTTTTTTTAAATGACTTAAATGATTTCTTCCAAAAGTGCTTATAGAAGGCATACTTTGCACTTAAAAGTATTTTTTCAAAATTAATTCCGAACTCACCGTTGAACATAAGCTTATTAACTATTACCTGATTGAGTTCATTGGTTTTTTTTTTCTATTTTTAAATTCAACATGTGCAGATGAAAATCTAAATTTTTTATCATTTGATATATATCTTAACCAGTTGAACTATATGCTCGAGTTGGCTAATTGAATTTTTCTTCTACAACTGTAAATCTCAATCTAAGACTACAAAATCATTGGTCTAAGTGAATTTGAACACAAGAAACGTACTATTTGAGACTTCCTAATCTAAAAAAAGAGACGGCACACAACTAAATGGCTCAAGCATATATATCTTAATTGTAAAGTCTAATTTCCTAGGTTTCGTTTAATAACTATTTGGTTTTTTATTTTTAGTTTTTGAAAATTAAGCCTATAAAATCTACTTCCACCTATTAATTTTCTTGTTTTATTATCTACTTTTTACATATGTTTTCAAAAATCAAGCCAAGTTTTGAAAACTAAAAAAAGTACTTTTAAAAAACTTGTTTTTGTTTTTGAAATTTAGCTAAGAATTCAAATGTTTGTTTAAGGAATATGAAACTTGTGGTAGAAAAATGATGAGAAAACAAACATAATTTTTTTAAAACCAAATGATTATCAAATGAGACCTTATCTAACTCAAACTCACATCCATAAGTGACAACCCACATGCATATGCTTTAGTATTACAGACAAAAATATTAACGCTAATCTCAATTATAAGATATTTATGAAAAAAGTTTAATCGATTATAGGGGTTCTTGCCTCGAATAACATCAAATTAGTGCATATCTTTGTGTTGATAGGAATAAACGACTAATCTAAAAAGTCAATTTTCATGACTCTTATTTTCAAACCGTCATTCTTATTTGACAAGTACATAGAATGATTTTTTTTTTTTCTTTTGCAAAAATTATAATTCAAATAAGAAGATAAGAATTTAAATTTTGCTGCCTATAAAGAAACTCATTAAGATCTTCGCCAATCACAAAGAAGATTATTTGAAGTTACACAAGTACAGTTTTCTCGAGTTAGGTGTGTACATACTTTTAACAATTTCGTACAAAAGTGTTTAAATATCTAGAATTCTCAAAGTCAATAATAACTTGCCGACTTGAATATATTTTAGGTTACAAAAGTGTTTAAAATGACGTATTTACATATATTTTAATTTTTTTTTCAACGTATATGTTTAAATATGTTCACATAAAGTAACAAATCAAATGCAAAAACATCATATTTTCCATTCATGAATTTGACAAAAAAAATATTTAAGGATTGTTTTGAAACAAACTTCAAAAGTTTAAGAATTAAAATGAAAATTTTCAAAGTTTAGAGGTATAATTGAAACCAATCTTATAGTTCAGGGATATTTTTCATAATTTAATCTATATTTTAATTGAGCCCTGAATTATATATTATATAAATAAATTAGTTAAATCCATTTTATTTTTTTTTATTAGGGTAACTGACAATTTTTAAGTGGTTCAAGCGTCACATCAGAGTTCGTGAAGGAGATGTTTTCTGAATGGATCGACATCGGTTTTCATTTCTATTATTCAATATTTTGTGGCTCTTTACATATAGGGTTAAAATGACGGCTGAACCAATCCAAACAAATAACTGGAGGAAAAAATGGAAGGAAAAGAAAAAAAACACAGTTCCTTAATTTAGACATGTTCGTATTTAACACATTTGCATTACCTTAAAAAATGGTTTTACATTTTAATTTCTTGAGCTTTAACTTTTTTGAAGTTGGCAAATACAAAAGGACTTCTGGCTCATAGCCATTAACATTGAGTGGCTGGTGGATGATGTAGGAAATTTTTTTATTGTTCCATTTATGAAATATCAATTAGAGGTCTCTATTTTACTGAGCTTAGAGTCAGAAAAACTGAAGCCGTAAATTTCAAACTTTTGGGCTTAATAATTTGCGATTTGTAGAAGTGAATTCGTAGGCTCCATGAGAAGTAGGGTTTCAGAGAAATTAATGTAATTTTTCTATTTCTAATTGACAAAGTTCTTGTAACATTTTGCAGTTTTTTTACCTAAATTAAAAATGAGAATTTTCCCCAAATAAAGCTCGAGAGAAAGTCCTTTGAATTAAGTTTCTAGCCTACTCAAGTACCACTATAAATTATAATGCTCAATTTTATTTAAGAGAATCAGTATATCAAAGAAGAAAATCAAATGATGCAACGATCAAATATATAAATGCAAAAGGAATACCAATGGAAAGAAGATCCTAGATAATTGATATCACCAACAAGTATTTGAATCAACTAATAATTTAATCAAGATTGAATAAATATCAATTCTAATAAGTCAAGATATCTGTAATCTCAACCGGCCTCTTCCAAGCACTAATCAATGCTCTTTTGTCAATTAAGAAACTCATATTTCTATTTAGTTTAATTTCATTAACATGTAAAGGCTTTAATGGACATAAGTGTTTTAACAACCTCTAAAGAAATTCTAATTAAATCTCTTAATCTTAAAATCTCGTCAATTATGTGTCTGATCATTTCTAACTTTAATTCACCTCTCCTAAACGTAAGATTTAATCTAAGATCAATCAACCATGACCAGTAAACTAGAAGCATAAACAACATAAAAGCACAAATAGCAAAATCATATTCATAAAATCAAGTCTATTTGCCTACCCCACATATTGTCAAAAAAAAAATCATAAAATAAAAATAAATATATCAATAAATCTATAAAAATTATATGTTGTAGATCTCACATCAAAAAGATGAAGAGACCTCACAATCTTAATAAGATACATAAATTACTCTTCTCATTGCCAATTGGTTTTAAGATGGAACCTCATGTTTATCTAATATTATATGGCTAATATCAATTCCTAAGAATAAGAAATAATTTTGCTAATAACCAAGTCTTAACAAAGTCGGTAGTATATACCATGGAAAAATCAAATAAGTTAAGGGAAGGAGAGGAAAACTAGTGTCGTCTCGTTGATTGTCCGTTTTCGAAACAAACTTGATCCCTAGCCTTGAAAATCCCTTTTTCCAATTCTACAATTGTCTTCTTACTCTCAAAATTGTCCAATTTTCGAACCTATCTTCTTTCATTAATGCCTTCGTTTCCCTTTGTGGTGCAAGCAAGAGCTTGACTTTATAAATTTTACACATTAGCATTGATATGGCTAGGGCAATGTTTCAACACTATGCCCTATTTGACTCGAACTCTCCCATTGTAGCTTTGAGACAAACGTTATAACCATCTAAGTATGGGTGCTTCATGTGTTGTAGGATCTCAAAATGCTCTAAACTAGCATTGAGGCGTTGCGTACTCGATCCATGATATGTAATTCTTCTAGCGTTGAAACGTTGTAAAGGAGCATCAAGACACTTTGGAGGCGTTTGGCCCATGGTTTTGGGTTCCAAACCCAAAACCATGTTCGTCTCGTGTTAACAATGCAACCTTATAGGGTTTGTCTCGTGTTTTCCTCTTCCATTTCTGGCTACCTTATAGGGCTTATAACAGTGCAACCTTATAGGGTTTGTCTCGTGTTTTCCTCTTCCATTTCTGGCAACCACTTCGACAACAACTCTGGTGACAACTCCGGCGACCACCCGACGATGACAACTTCAACGACCACACTAGCGACCCGACCATCGCTGACGACTACCTCTGGCGATCACTGCAATGACAATTCTAGAGACCATTTTGACAACTACCCTAAAAATCCAACCACCTCGATGACCCAACTACCCCCGCAACCACTGCCAACGACCATCTGACAACAACTCCAGCGACCTCCCGACAATTACCATCGACAACCACCCTGAAAACCTGACCTCTTAGAAACCACTGTCGACGACCATCTGGTGACCACTCGATGATCCGACTATCCCAATGACTACTCCCGCAATCACCCCGACAACCTAACCACCCTGCAACCACTGTTGGCGATCACCCAATGACCACTCCAATGACCACCCTGGAGATCCAACCACCCAGCAACCAGACCACCCTAATGACCACTAAGGCGATCACTCTAGCGACTCAACCATCACGATGACCCAACCACCTCGGCGACCTCACTTGCCTGCAACCACCGCCAATGACCATCCAACATCCACTCCGGCAACCCGACCACCCTGCAACTATCGTTGACGACCACCCCAAAAATTTGACCACTTGGCAACCACCGTCAATGACCACCTAGTGACCACTACGGTGATCTGACCACCTCAATGCCTACTCCAACAATCACCCTGACAATCCAACAACCTGGCAACCACTGTTGACGACCACCCTGGCGACCCAACCACCTTGATGACCACTCCTTCAACCACTCCAACGACCCGACCACCCCAATAACCTAACCACCCCAGCGACCCCACTTGCCCTCAACCATTGCCAACGGCCATCTGACAACCACTTCAGCGACCCGACCACCTAGCAATTACTATTGACGACCACCCCGAAAACCTGACTACCTGGCAACCACCACCGACGACTACCTAGTGACCACTTCAGTGACCCGACCACCCCGATGACTACTCTGACGATCACTCTGACGACCCAACCACTCGATGACCACTCCAATGACCACCTTGGCGACCCAACCACCCAGCAACCCGACCACCTTGATGGCCATTCCAGCAACCCGACCACCCGACAACCACCCAACGACCACTCCGGCAACCCGACCACTCTGCAACCACCACCGACGACCCAACCACCCCAACGACCACTCCATCGATTACCCCAGCGACCCTACCACCTAGTCAATTTTTTAAAGGGTTAAAATAAAACTAAAAATGGCTACTAAACAAATTTTTTAACCCATTATATTTGAAATAGGTTTCAAAACACCATGCAAAATAGAGTTTCTAATATTTTAATTTCTAAAATAGAATTCAAATCTTATAACTCATTTATTTTTGAAATAGATTTCCAGTATTTTAATTTCTAAAATAGAGTTCTAAAAATAGGTTTATGAATAGTTTGTAAAATAGAGTTTTAAATTCCCTAATTTTACAAAGGAGACACATGTCCTCGGGGTCTAACATGTCAGAACAACGGGTTCCACTTAACAGCCGAACAGATTGAGAGGATTGCATCTTGGCCATCTGAGAAGGACCGCATTGAAAGAGCTCGTGCGAACGAGCTATATGCAGAATTAAAGGCGATCCCTAGGATGACAAGGCAGGATTGCATGGCCGTTGCAAAGTCCCTTCTGTTAGATAGCATGATGATGAATTCCTTCTTTGCATTCTTTCCAGATTGGAATATTGATTAATGCATGGAAGTGTTAGGGAGAGCACCTGGAACCCGACCCCCCCATGGACGACAACTCGATGTCTTAATCACCTCCAACTACTACTTAGTTTTAATTCAGTTTGTGTTTTGGACAACTACTGTTATTTCTTTTCTTCATTCCTTTTAGCTTATGTATTATGATATTATGATATTATGAACTTTGGACCTTCATTTGCATTATGGATTTCCTTTACTCCAACAACACCATTTTTCTTTCCCACGTATTAATTATTTAAAATATATGTTCTTACTAATGTTAATATTTTACATACATCATCATGAATAGAGTGAATGAGATATCAATATACTTGTACAAACTACACGTTCATATTTAACTATGCTTAAACAATTGATCCACATAATTGGTTAAAATATTGATATGAAATTCAACAAACAATTATCAAGTAAAAAAAATGGATCTGAAAAAAAATGATTAAAAAAAATAGCCTAAACAAATTCAGCCAAACTCAACCATGCACCCCAAATACAGGTTTCAGCAAACCAGGCAAACACAACCCTGCACCCCAAACACAGTAATCATAAATCTAAAGGTTTCTAATTTCAGCCAAGGATTCTCATGGTTCCTGATTCCTAAGGTTTCTAATTCCAAACCAGCGCGTCAAACACAACCCCTTTCCATTCAAGTTGAGGCCTTTTTCTTTTTATTGTCCGTAAGGTGTTTAGACGTTCTTAGATAGCTTTCCAGCACTTTTGGCTCCGAATGTAACCTTGATTGTGCCTATTGATTCTCCATTTAGTGACCAAAACATTGGAATTATTCCTCGAAACCTCTCTTAGTTTCCATAAATCTCCCTCAAATGCTTTATTCTTGCAAGATTCCAATCATAATTTTGGTCTTGATAATCCAAAGACTAATAATATTTAATCTATAACCATGCTATGCAAAAAAATTAAATATCCCACAGCATGTGCTATCATTTTTGGGTTCTTGATCAGTAAGAAATTGTGAGTTTACGTAACTGGGATTTTCGATATTTAGGTTAATAAATAATGTGTGTGTATAATTGTGAGTCATGAAATTTAGACTTATACATCCTAGGTTCAATTGTTTATAATTTATAAAGAATATTATATAATATAAAAAGACGAGTTTTATAAGCATGTAACTTGTATTACAATATGTGAAATGAAAGGAAGTTATAATTTTGGATAAGCTACCCCTATCTACAAAATGCAGAAAGGTAGGATTACATTTCTAATCTTATAATGACACACATAACCAAGTCGTGAATCACACGTTAAGTACATTCTAAAGATTACAAATGATAAAGTTGCAAAATAAGACAAAGTTAATTAATTTACTTGCCCTTTTTAACTTTTCTACCTTAAATAGGCTTCTAGAATGAACTTTGGATGGGGAAGGAATAAAAAACTTTCAACAAAGTATGTGTGTATATATATGAAACGAAAAGTTCTTCCTTTTTCTTTTGGGGAATTAAAGTGATCATGTTTTAAACTCGTGAAACGTTAAACGCAACAAAACCAGACAAAACAACATTTGTACGATCTGTAAAACCATGGAAAAATAATGAACATTGTAATAGGAATCGACGAAGAATGTTCTTTATCAACTTTTTCAAAAATCACTCAGAAAAACAGTCGTTTGCATGCATCACAACTTATGTTCCATAGAGAAGAGAGAGAGATGCAGTTTTTAGTGTTTGTCTGCCAATGAGAAAGCAGTGTGAGTTGGAAGCACTTTGCAATAGTTGCAGAGAATAAGGCCTTGTTTGGTGGAACATGTGAAAGAAGGACACAGCAATAAATTGAGACGACAAACCCACTAACCAAAAGAACCTGCCTTTTTTTTTTTGCTGATTGAGACATCCAAACAGCTCCTTAATTACTTGCAAAACCCTAAACCCAATTTGATTTCAAAAAAATAAAAAATAAAAAATCCAACGCCACCAACCAACCAGCACATAAACAGATAAATTATTTGAGAAGGTTGTCATAGTGTGATTGACAGTTTTGTATCGTTTGGATGTATAAGAAAAAAACTGTAAAAGTATTTCGAATTTATATTTAGTGGTTGTTAGAGAGAGCATGCAGATTTTTTGAATTCATGTCCAATGGTTATTAAGAGGCCGCATATTGTGACCACCTCATAAAAGCTCTGATAGTAGAGATTTAATTTGGACTTTAATAATATCACGTGAATATTATATATGTAAATATCAGTCAATTTTCTAAATACAACTAAAGTCAAATGAAATTAATTGGTTGTTAGGGGCCATAATATTATTTGTTTGTTTGTGATTCGTTCTCTTTCTCAATGCTTTTAAGGCTGCAGCATAATAATAAACAGGTAGTTCTGAGATCTCTTTCAAAACGAGGTTATATTATTTGCTCAAATTCAATGTGTTTAGTTGAAAAAAAAAACAAACGCATTAATGGATAATTGGACTTAATTAAGTATTTTTGGAGAAAAAAACTGATTGGATTAGCTGTGAGAAGGTGATTATAGGTTGAAGCCTAAGAATAGACTAACTAAAGTCTAAATGAGAGGTACATTATGAAACTCATTGTTTTGATTAGACGTTAATTAATGGTTATTTTAGGTAACCTTGCGAAAGATTAAGTAAAATGGTAGCCATTAGTAAGGGTTGTAGAGCGTCAAAGTCTATATAATATGAAACGTAGTCGGATTAAAAAGATGAGCTTTTATAAATCTTTAGTGCAATTTCTCCTTAATTATCTTTTACTTTACTTTTTCGTTTGCTTGTGTTATTAGCGTCCATTGCGTGCTTGTGGAAGAGAAATTCAGTATCCCTTCAAATATCTTCATATAAAAAGATGTTTCGCTTCCTATTTTTTTTTTAAAAAAAAATCTCTTTCAAAACTGTACTAAATTTCATTTAGAAAAGATAATTTTCAACACAACTCCGAGAGGGTTAGATCTATATCTTGTATCTTTCACTTTCCAATGAATTTTTTTTTATCCAAAGCGACCACCACAATAATGTGACTATCTGACCTCATTGATTTTCCAATGAAGATTTTGTTCTTTATTTTTTAATAAATTTAGTTTTTGTTCTTCATATAAAAAGATGTTTCGCTTCCTAGCTATTAAAAAAAAATCTCTTTCAAAACTGTATTAAATTTCATTTAGAAAAGATAATTTTCAACACAACTCCGAGAGGGTTAGATCTATATCTTGTATCTTTCACTTTCCAATGAAAAAAAATTATCCAAAGTGACCACCACAATAATGTGACTATCCGACTTCATCACGGTTCGATACAAGTTCAAAAACTGTATGTTGTATGTTTTTCACATATGTTCAATAAAAGTATACTTTTGCATACCTCTAAAATTTTAAACTTTTATGTAGGTATGTTTCTTCTCCAAACTTCCTATATATTTCTCACATACGTTCAATAAAATATTATCTTTTCTAAAAAAATAAAAAGAAAAAATTATATGTTCCGCTTTATTGACTATTCAATATAGGTTTAAAATACATTTTTTAACTTATCTCTCATATGTCTAATGATATAAAACTGTCGGCAATATTATTCTAGCTCCCTTAAATAATTTCTTCCCGCAACAATCTACTAAGACGATAATTAAACGAAATCCACATAGAAATTTACCCTATAGACAAACTTACCAAATGATGACGTAATTCTCCAGTTACAGCACATACACAAATCGACAAGAATATCATGCATGATGTAAGATAATTACGTAATTCTCCAGTGACAATAATTGATTTTATATGATTTAAACTTATTTTTTTATATAAAAAAGGTACTTTTTGGGGTTAGTATTCCAAAAAGAAAATCATAAATGATTTATGAAACATATTTTGCACATTCAAGAGGTTTATAGTTTTGAAATGTGTAATGGAGCTCAAGCTGGTTGGCATTCATATTGATATCGATGACTCACTGTGGATTTTGCTGCGCCTGATAGGACGAGATGACGACTTCACGGTCACACCTTTCTCTTGGTGGTGGTCCAATTACACCCACAATACATTCATTTAGATGTTTGGCTCACAATTTTAATCAAGTTGAAGATCTTTTCATGATATAGAAAAACGGATTCGGAGTGTAAACGGGTTTTCTTTTTAAACCATAATCGAGGTTAAAATTGTTTTTTGGTTTGTTAAAAATCACTTTTGGTCCTTAAGCTTTCAGGAAAGTAACAATTTAGGTCTCGTTTGATAACCATTTGATTTTTTGTTTTTAGTTTTTAAAAATTAAGCT
Organism: Trichosanthes truncata; assembly: GCA_033996785.1. Taxonomy (NCBI): domain Eukaryota; kingdom Viridiplantae; phylum Streptophyta; class Magnoliopsida; order Cucurbitales; family Cucurbitaceae; genus Trichosanthes; species Trichosanthes truncata. The sequence goes on from JAWPNB010000003.1 coordinate 58,453,147, forward strand.
TCTAAACACTACTTCTACCAATGAGTTTCTTTGTTTTGTTCTCTACTCTCTACCAATATTTTTAAAAACCAAACCAATATTTTTGAAAACTAAAAAAAGTCGATTTTAAAAACTTGTTTTTGTTTTTAGAATGTGACTATGAATTCAAATGTTTACCTAAGAAAGATGAAAACGATTGTAGAGAGAAATCCATGAGAAAACAAACTTAATTTTTACAAAATGGTTATCAAACGAGACATTAGTCTCTGAACTTTGATTTTTTAACGATTTAGTCATTGTACTTCCAATTTTATAACAATTTAGTCTCTTAATACTTTAGTATGTAACAATTTAGCCTCTATACTTTCAAATTTGTAACGATTTAGTCCCTATCGTGAAAATTATTGTTAAGATTTAATGGAATTTCTTACAAAGATAGATCAATAAATTAATTTAGGAACTCAATATATTTATAAGCTACAAAGTCTAAATTGTTAAATAATAAACATAGACATTTAATTTTGATGAATTTTTTTACGACAGGGACTAAATCATTACAAAATTTGAAAGCACGTGTACTAATTTGTTACATACTAAAATTTAGGGAAAGTAAAGGAACTAAATCGTTACAAATCAAAGTTGAAGGACTAATTGTTATCTCCACGAAAGTTTAAGGACCAAAAGTGATTAAAAGTGATTTTTATCCTCCTTTTTTTATAATTGAACTGACCGAATTGACTAGCTATTTGACTAAAATGAATGAACAAGCGGGAAGTGGGCACCAAAAGTCAAGCCAATAGAATCAATCAAAACTGAATCGAATTAATGGATTGTTGCTTTGTGTTTATAGTTTAAATGAAATGAAATTAAATTAATATAAATTTGTGGCTTAAATGGACTAAATTGACTTGGTCCAAACAATTTTTAACTCTAGGATGGATTATAGAAATTTAAAAAATTATATGGAGCATGTGTTTGGTTCATAAGTTTCCGAGAGATAATTAGTACTTTGAGATATTTGAGTTCATATGTAATATATGGATTAGCAAAAAGTTGGGATAAAGAAAACCATACACTAAACATAGAGTTGACTGTCATAAGATCTCAAGTTTTACCAATCCAATAGTAGGTTGAATGCTTCCTAAATAAGTTTATCTAATAACTTTCAAAGAAAGTCTATCTTAAATTTAAATACCTACAACATTATTTACTTTCAACTTATATTAGCAGTCCACATATTGAGCGCTATCAAAATTAATATCTTAGCCCTAAGTGCAAGAGAAGCAATGATAATTAACAACAACATGTCTCATTTATAGGTATTACCGTAAATTATGTAATTTTGTATTGTAATTTAAGCTTTCCTATTCTGTAAATTAGGGGTACACAGGCAACACTTTCCTTTTGTAATATCAATCATTGTGTCTAAACTCAATCAGTAATAATACAGAATACACGAATTATTCACAATTTCATATAGTATCAGAGCCACATACCTAGTTCAAGATCTCCGGTGAACCTTTCTGCCTTTCAATTTTGTCTTCTCTGGCGAGACTCAAGATCTTCGGCGAGCCCCTCTGTCTTTCGATTTCGTCTTCTCCGGCGAGACTCACCACGACCCACCCAGATATGCAATTACATCATTCAGATCTCCGGCGAACCCCTCTGCCCCTCGATTTCGTCTTCGCAGTGAGACTCACCACGACCCACCCAGAGACTTAAGATCTCCGGCGAGCCCCTCTATCTTTCGATTTCGTCTTCTCCGGCAAGACTCACCACGACCCACCCAGATCTGCAATTACATAGTTCAGATCTCCGGCGAACTCTTCTACCCATCGATTTCGTCTTCTCTGGTGAAACTCACCACGACCCACCCAGATCTGCAAGCAGTCTAGATCTCCGACAAGACTCACCTCCCATATCTGTAAAATCACGGCTTCGCACCTTGTTCTTCAAACTTCTGCGCCCAAACCTTGCTCCGGTGACCATTCCACCTGCAGCATCCGTTGTTCGACGTCCGACGAGCTCGCACACAACCCACTGCCGTCGCACACTCATATCTAACCTGCGTCGTGGTCCTTCTCTTGTTGGTTTCCCCAAAATCGCATGCAAAATGCTATTCTCAAGAATATGGTATTGATTACGAAGAGACATTTGCTCCAGTCGCTCAAATGACATATGTTCGCAGTCTTTTGGCAGGAAGTTGCAGCTGCCAAACAGTGGCCCCTCTTTCAGATGGATGTTAAAAATGCATTTCTCAATGGCACTTTATCTAATGAGGTATATATGAAACCACCACCTGGTACATCTCCTCCACCTCAGAAAGTGTGTCTCCTCCGTCGTGCCTTATATGGTCTGAAACAAGCTCCACAAGCCTGGTTTGCCACATTCAGTTCCACCATAATCCAACTGGGCATTAATTCCAGTCCCCATGATACAACATTGTTTACACGCCAGACTCCTTGTGGTATTGTTCTTCTTCTTCTTTATGTTGATGACATGATTATTACAGGTGATAATCCTCATGCTATATCTGATTTACAATGTTACCTTGGGAAATACTTTGAGATGAAGGATTTGGGCTCACTCAGCTACTTCATTGGCCTTGAGGTCTCATCTCGTTCTAGTGGTTATTATTTATCCCAAGAAAAATATGCTTCTGATCTACTAGCTTGATCTGGTATTACTAATTCTACTACATCATCAACAACACTAGATCTGAATGTTTGCTTAACTCCGTTCGATGGAGTTTTTCTCGAGGATCCCACTCTGTATCGACAACTCGTTGGCAGTCTTATTTATTTGACTGTGACTCGACTAGATATTGCTTACGCAGTGCATATTGTTAGTCAATTTATGGCTGCTCCTCGGACTATACATTTTACTAATGTACTCCGTATTCTATGTTATGTCAAGGGCACTCTCGCTCATGGACTTAAGTTTTCCTCACAGTCATCCATGGTGTTATCTAGTTACTCTTATGCTGATTGGGCTGGTGACCCCACTAATCAACAATCCACCACAGGTTATTGCTTCTACTTAGGCGATTCTCTCATTTCTTGGCGTAGCAAGAAACAAACTATTGTATCACGTTTCAGCACAGAATCTGAATATCGTGCATTGGCTGATGCTACTTCTGAGTTACTATGGCTTCGTTGGCTACTTGCAGATATGAGCGTTTCTCAACACTCTGCTACTATCCTTCATTGTGACAATCGCAGTGCTATTCAGATTGCTCATAATGATGTATTCCATGAACGCACCAAGCACATTGAAAATGACTGTCATTTCGTCCATCATCATTGATAAGTATTAATTAATCACATTTATTGTATCTAATTTCCTTGCATTTTAATTGAATATTGTGCTTAATTGTTGAAATTGTGTTTAATTTGATTTAGGTGGTGAATTGTCAAAGATTTGGTAAAATTAATCTAAAAGCACATTTTAGTTTAATTTGACCAATTAGAAAAAAAATAGAATGGAAAAAGAAATGAATTAAAAATTAGAAAATTGAAATCAAAAATAAATAAATAAAATAATATGTAATTGAATTGAAAAAAAAAAGAAAAAAAGAAATGAAACAAATAAAAAAGTAAAACAATAAAGCAGGTACAGTAGATGTTGAAATTGGGCTCAATTTGAGCCCAGTCAAACAACAAAGAAGAAGCTTTCATTGCTGGAGTTTTAGGCTGAAACAGAAGGATACGTGGACCATTATTCTTCATGAGAAAATGAGATATTGAAGCTTCAGTCCTATTCTCTTGTGAAGGCCATTTCTTTTGGTATAATTTTAAGGAGGATGTTAATGACCATTTTTAGTAAATTTTTACCTATAAAAAGAGAGTAAGGCAGTGAAGGAATGCAGTGAAGAGTTTTAGTGTTCTTGTGAAACAAAAGCTTAGAGAGTGTAAAGTTGTGTGCTTTCAATTTCTTTATTTTTTTTAGTTCTTTGAGTTTTTTTTTTTTAATGCTTTCTCCCATTTACAGTCATTATTGTTTTTCCACCATGTGTGGCTAAGTTTTAATTTCTAGTTCAAGGGTGATTTAATTTTCCAATTGTAATTTTGTGAGGCTTTGGGCCAAATTGAAATTTTGTCTTTAATTCAAGAATTCTTTGTTTCTTATTCCTATTTATATGATTGATTGTTATTTAATTAAATTGACGCCTTAATTTAGTATCAATTGATTTATTGATATTTATGATTTGTGATTATTAATTGTCACAATTGATTAAAATATGTAGCAGAGAGTTGGCTTATGTGTGTGTAATTATGGCTTTTCCATTTTACATAGCTTGCATAATAGACTCTAGGGGAACAAAGAAACAGAAATTAATTAATTTGTAACTATCTCAATTAGTTAAGTTTTGGTTTAGTCATTCTCATTGTTTTTAATGCTATTATTTAATCGATATGGAACGCTATCGTGCCCAATTGATTAAATGGTAAGGTTTGATTTTGATGCTTGGTCAGAGTCAGTTGAAATAGGAGAATTTATACTTGTTATGGCTTTTCCAAATAAGTAGACTAAGTTCTTGAATTTGAGAAATTGAAATTGATTATTTTTTGAAAGCCTATGATCAAGATTACAATTGGATGAAATTTACACCCCTGAATTGGAAGTTTCATAAAATTGATTTTTTTATTCATTTTTATTTATTTATTATTCATCTTTCTAGTTACAATTTTGATCAACAATTCAAACCCCCCCCCTTTTTTATTTATTATTTATTATTTTTTTATTTTTTTTTATTTTTTATTTTTGGTAACATTGAGAAATTAATTCCATTGGTTCCCTTGGGATTCGACCTGGTCCACTATTTCTACAAGTTAGATCTAGAGAATCAGTAAATATTTTGGAGGGCTTCGACAACTCGACCAATCATCTCCAAAGCAACACTCTCCTTCTTCGATCCATCTCTACTACAGAACAGCCAGCAAATATCTTCACTAAAGCACTGTTTCCTGGTCGCTTTACTCAGTGGCTTCACAAACTCAATTTGGTTTCTACGCCACCACCTTGAGTTTGAGGGAGGGTGTTACCGTAAATTATGCAATTTTGTATTGTAATTTAAGCTTTCCTATTCTGTAAATTAGAGCTACACAGGCAACACTTTCCTTTTGTAATATCAATCATTGTGTATAAACTCAATCAGTAATAATACAGAATACACGAATTATTCACAATTTCATAATAGGGTTGTGAAGATTAATGAGAAACGATGGATTGCCTCATTTGTATCTTCACTACTATTGTCAATTTGACCAATTGGCTAAAAATTATAAAAACATTACATCTCTAACTAATGTTTGCATTGTAGTTTTAATTAACTTTGCATAATATATAACTTGAAACCATATTCTAATTATTTTCTAAAGAAAAGTTAGCCTAGGTTCTTCACTTTTGATTAGTTTTAAGAGTTATGTTAAATCATCCTTTTTAAGTCATTAGGCCATGTTTAATTGAATTATGTGAGTATATTTTCAATGCTATTCGGAACGATATTTCTCAAATTTTTAATTGTTAAATAATTTAGAATATGATAAATTCGGCCATCTAAAATATTTTTAGAAAAACAATATATAGTTTATTTATTGTGGCGGATACTATGGGAGATTGCTACATTTAAAGATCAGTGTCAAAGACAAAGATCTCTTTGAGAATAATTAAAATAGGCGCAATTGTTTCACATGTAACTATATATGTTTTGGGTCATATACATCTACATTTTTGTCCATTTCTCTCTCTATCTCATAAGGTATACACACCTATATATATTTTGTCCATAGTGATATATTTTCTATCATGAGCACAAATCTCGCAATAAGATATCAATTATCTCGAGCATGAATTTCTGACCATCATTAAAAACAGTGCATGCACCTCTAACCATTATTAAAAAATAATATAAGATTTGTAGAATCAAATAGGATATCAACTCTTTCAAGCATAAATTTTTTAACATCATTTAAAATATAGTGCATGAATGTCCAATTATCAAATAAAACAATGGAAGATTCACACATAATAAAATAAGATATCAACTCTATGGAGAATTTCTTGCCATCATCCGAAAATAGTGCATTGAATCTTCTAAACATAATCAGAAAAAAGATGTAAGATATGCAAAATAAAATAAGATATCGACTCTCCTGTGAACAAAATTTTGACCATCATTAAAGAGGAAAAAAACAATGAACGAATCAAGGACTTAAAAAATAAATTAAAATAACATATCAACTAATTTTTATGTTGCCAATCAAAGGAATACCATAACTTTTTCCCTAATTTTGAGGTGAAATAGCTTGGCTTTCCAACTTTGATGGGTTGATTTTTTTTTTTTTTTTTTTAAAGAAGTTTATATGCTTTTAAGCATATATATAATATCTCCTAAGCTATATATGCTCTCCATTAGTTTATAAAGAATATAAAATAAAACAAAAAGGATGCAAGTTATCATGATGCCACATGGATGATCACTCATGATCCTTCTAAAAAGGAGAGAGCTTTTCTTCCTCATTACAAGGAGAGAATATCCCTCATAATCAATAATCAATAATCATGCATAGATGACCCCCCCCCCCCCCCCCCCCAAACAACACACACAATTTATATTTCTTTTTAAAAAGTCTTTTCTTCCCTTTAATTTTATTTTTCACTAAAAAAAAATGAAGATATTGTGCAACACATTCATATTAGTTGAACCTTCCTTTAGATGAAAATTACTGACCAAAAAAACTGAAAAAGTAAAAAAAAAATCATGGGAATGAACAAAAATTTTACCTTTCTAATCGTTTATGTATAATCTTTCAATTTTTGCTAACATGACAAAGGTTTAGTAACTAAGGTACCTGTTCTTTTTTTTAAGGTTAAATATTCTAGTTCTCATCTCCACATTTGTTGCACTAAAAAAAAAACTTTCAATTTTAAAAATTTAGGATTAAGAGGTAAATTAGAGAGAAATTTTAATTTTAATTTTTTTTATATAATTTTTTAATCTAAGACGAGTTAAGAGAGTTCCTTCTTCGTATTGCCCCTACACTAAGTTAACAAGTTTAAGTGTATCGATGTATAGTAACCTTCTCACTAATTTCTATTGCTTCATCACTCCTCTCTTCTATTCAATTTTCAATCTCACGTTAACTTTCTCTCTTTTCAATTTCTTTATGAAGATTTGAACTGATCTCTAAAAAAATCCTTAAAGTTCAGGTATATTTTTCTAAATTTAAAAAAAAAAAAAAAAAAAATGTAGACTGGTGAGAAAAATGCTTACGGCCAAAAGTCAGCAAAGGTTAAAATTGAGCAAAAAAAAATTGTCTTTTATTATTTTCCAATTATCTCTTTCTTAAATAATAATGTTTAGGCCAACTTAAGCATAGTTCAATGATAATTGGTATATACTCATTCTCTTGAAGTCAGAGGTTCAAATTTTCATACCCGATATTTGTTGTATTAAAAAATATATAATGTTTAGCTATGGACTAGTAACTATCAATTTATTTTTACTTAAAGAATGTAATATAGAAAAAGAAAGGCATTAACTTCACATCAAATCTGCCAAAGTGAACATAGCTAAACAGTAATTGCATATACCTTCGAGCAAGAAGTATGAAGTTGGAATCCCCACCTCTAATATTGTTGAACTAAAAATAAAAAAATAAAAATAAAAACCCTAATGAATAAGAAGCACTGTTGAGGCAACTACTTAAAGTTAGTGGGCAGTGTCCTTTCAGACAAACATTCTAAGTTCATCACAAAAGTAGCTGAGTTGATAATGTTATGGCTTCTTACAATTATGTGACAAATGCCTGTCTGCTAACCCTATTGGCTGAGCCCCATTGCACTGCCTTTAGATTTTTAAAGAGGTTTTAAATATTCTTGTGACTGTGCTCAAAATTATTAAAATTGTCATTTATTTAGTGTGTGTATGTGTGTGTGTATATATATATATATATATATATATATTAGCTGCAATTTTAATATTTTGTCAATCCAAGTATAACTCAATAGATAAAATACCTATTACTTGTCATAAGATTGAAGGTTCGATCCCCCACCGCTACTAAAAGAAATATTTGAATTCTTTTGTTTGTAATTAGTTGTTTCTACTCGATATCTTATCCAAAGATTTGTTTCCATAATCCTTAGAATACTTTTTTTAAGTTCCTACAATTGTAGAGAGGAGAGGGTTGAATTATCGACTCTAAGAATTATAATAGATGTCTCATTCACTGAGGTATATTAAAATGGATAAATTACCTTTTTGACCCCTCATATTGGGAGATTATGTCTATTAAGTGCCTAGGTTTCAAAATCAAACAATCAAGTTCCTGAATTTTATGAAATAGGTCTATTGAGTCCCTTCACCTAACCACAGTTAATTTTTTAACAGACAAACGTGGAAATTTTTAATATTAAAATAATAATTTTTAAATAAAATAATAATTATAATTTTTTTTTTAAAAAAAAAAAACTCTTCCTCTCTCCTCTCTCCTCTTCCCCTTCCCGTTCCCGTTCCCGTTCCCGTTCCCCTCTCCGTCGTTGCCTCTACTCCAATCCCACCTTCAATGACCTCACTGCTACTGTCGTCGCCAACCGTAACCTTCTTCTTCTTCTTAAAAACCAACCCCCACCCAACTTGGCCTCAATTATCCACACAACGAGTCCCTTGGTGTTTAGAGGTAGAGCTGTGAGCCTTTAATCGACTTTCAATGAAAAATACCATCGAGCGATCGGTTGTTTCCCCAAATAAGCCTGCAATTGAAGCCAAAGTAAGAACAATTGAACAAACCCTAGAAAAAAAATGAGAATCGTTAAATTTAATTAGTTGTATGGATTCAATTCAACGGACAGGGTAAACGGGATGAATCTTGGTGAGAGTGGTCTCAGGATAACCGAAGTCACGAGCAAACAAATCAAGGAAGTAGTAGCCTTGGTAGTGGAGGTGATTTAGGTATCGACCTTCGTAGCCACCTTCATGCGGTGAGTAAATTGCTAGGGATTTGTGCTCCTCCACACTTTATAACCATTACCTTAGGTCGAATTTTAGCAAATCTTCGCTGATGAAATCGTCAATTCTGATTCCCTTGCATCTCACCTTCACTGCCCTGCCTTTTCGGCTCCGAATTTGGCCCTCCGCCTCATTGGGTTGCATCGCTACGAAGTTCGGTGGATGGAGTGCCTTGGCTGAAGATGGAGAGGTAGTGCCAGGGTTGCTCCATTCAACATGGTGGCTATAATGGGCATGGTCTGGGTTTTCTTAATGAGAATTTGAATGAAAAAGGAAGAATGAGGTGGGAATCGATTTTGAAGAAGAAGAAGAAAGGGGTGGGGTGGGGGTGTGTTTTGAAGAAAAAGAAGAAGAAGGCTATGGTTGGCGGTGACAGCAACGGTGAGGTCATCGAAGGTGGGATTGAAGGTGGCAGAGAAGGGAAGGGAGAGAGGAAAGAAGGAGAGTTTTCACACGTAATTTTAATAAAGAAAGAAATGAGACACGTGTAAAAAAATTTATATTTGTATTAATTATGTGCGTGTAGTACAATCTCTAATTTGTTCCTCTTATTCTTTCTCTCTCATATACAAATGTCTCGAAGGCTGAAAACTTGTTCTCGAACGTGCTTGTTAGTCTTTTCTGATCGGCCTTTGGCTTGTTGACCTTGTTGGATCGCCCTTGGCTTGTTGATTTTTAAATCGGCCTTTGGCTTATTGATTTTTGGATCGGCCCTTAATTTTTTTATCGTTGGACCAACCCTTGACTTGTTGATCTTTGGATTCTCGAGCATGCTTGTTGGTCTTTTCTGATTAGCTTTTGGCTTGTTAACCTTGTTGGATCGGCCTTTGGCTTATTGATCGTTGGATCAACCTTGGCTTGTTAATCATTGAATCGGTCATTGGCTTGTTGATCGTTGGATTGGCCATTGGCTTGTTGACCCTTTTGAAGATACGATCGAAGTCTTGGAATCTTGTACGCTTCAAATGCCTTCGACTTGTCTTCAAAGATATTTTGGTCTTTAAAGTCTTCTGGTCTTCAAAGCGTCTTTGGTCTTCAAAGAGTCTTTAGTCTTCAAGGAACGTTTAGCACCTAAGGACTTGTCTTGGAGGGTCGTTGGTCTTCCAAGAGTGTTCAGCACTTCAAGGAGTGTTTAGCGCCTAAAGACTAGTCTTGAAGAGTTTTTGGTCTTCAAAGAGGGTTCAACACTTAAGGACTTGTCTTGAAGCGTTCAGTACCTAAGGACTTCAAGGAGCATTCAGCACCTAAGGACTTTGGCCTTCTTTGCTCTCAATTCTCTCTGAGTTTTCTAGAGATTTAATTTCTGAACCCCTCAAATGAAGGAGAGCTCTTCTATTTATAGAGCTTTCCATGGGCATGTGGACTTGGGTCATAATGGTTTTTGGGCCCAACCATGGACATGGGTTTTGGTTGGCTTTAGGCCTAACTATTTGGATTTGGGTTTTATTTAACTTTGACCCAAATTTCATATAACCAAATTTGACCAAATTAAATTTAATTGTTTGATCAAATTGTCATAATGAATCAAATTAAATTTGGAACACATGTCAATTTATAATTTGTCCCAAACTTAATTATTTGTAGTTTCGTCATTAATTTAGAATAACGACGTGGCAATTGGAGATTGGCCAAAATTTCTCAGTCAACAAAGAGCTTTTTTTAATTTAATTATTTTTATTTTTATTTAAAAATTATTATTTTAATATTAAAAATTACCTCGTCAGCGGTCTATTAAAAAATTAACTGTGGTTAATGGTGGAGGGACTCAATAGATCTATTTCATAAAATTTGGAGACCTAATTGTTCAATTTTGAAACATAGAAATCTAATAAACTCAATTTCCAAATATGAGAGACCAAAAAGATAATTTATCCTATTAAAATGGACTAATCTTTAAAACTCATTGTATGAAATAATGGATTAGAAGAAATAAAATATGATGCCAAATATCTTTTTCATTTATTTTATAATTATAAACTTAAATTTCCTATACATATATTTTATTTCAAAGATTAAGGGGTTTTTTTTTTTTTTTTTTGGCCAGACAAAGATTACAATTATATTAGAAGATAATTAAAACAAAATTGGATGAATATGAATATACCTGAAGTCAGAAGAATAAGATTTAAAGCAAAAGTAAGCATAGTTTAGTGGTAATTAGCATATACCTTCGATCAAGAGGTAAGAAATTCAAATCTCCCACCCCAAAAAATAATGTTTGGCTGCATACCGGTGTGTAGGTATCTTCCTACACACCACCATTAAATTTTTAACAACTAAGAGAGAGAAAGTAAAAAAGTTTCAATTTTTCATTTTCCACGTTTCTCTTAATTGTCAGAAATTTAATGATGGTGTGTAGGGAGTGTCATGGAGTCTCCTTTATTCGACATCGACTTCTTCTCCTCAAGACCTCAGGCGTGGGTTTCTAGTCAAATGGTTTGAGCGTACAAAGATAAGTATTGCAATTCTCTTTTTCTATCTGAATTTATATGGTGAATCCTTCTCTTATAATGTGGGTCCTTGCTATTTAAATGTTCGATAAAATATTTAAATATTTAGTTATTTATGTTTATTTGTTGATTTGTCGGTATCTTAGATATTTGGGACTCCGTATAAGTTATTTTAAACGATGAAAACTAAAATATATCAAGAGAGTTAGTAGTGAGAGACTTAGAGTATCAAAAGTAATATTTAAAGTAAATCAAACAAGAAACATCACCTATTTCTAAGAGGTACACCATAGCATTTACTATGATATTTACAAAACAATGACCTTTGCACTACAAATTTTAAAATCTGTAATCTTCTTTATTTACATCACCATGAACTGAATTATAGGATTCATTTAGTAATATTCATAGTAATAATGACATTTACGCTTCAATTTTTGAGTAGTTTATAACATTTATAGTCAAATCAGAAAATATGGAATTCCCAAATTTCACTATAAATTTTTAAAACTATGATTAATATTTATATTTAGAGAATGTTTTGAAATTGAAACAGTGTTTGGTGATTAAAAAAATGAAAGAATTTGAAATTCCCAAATTCTATTATAAATTTTGAAATTTATGATTAATGTTTGAATTTAGACAATGTTGTCAAATTTAAAATATCTTTTGTTGATAGAAAAAAAATTGAGAAAATATGCAATTTTCAAATTCCATTATAAAATTTGAAAAGAATCATTAATGTTTGAACTTAGAAAATGTTGTTAGATTTGAAATAAATGTTGTTGATGAGAGAATATTTGAAATAGATTTTATTGACGAGAGGAGATTTAAATTTGATTATGTTTATCAAATAGAAAAAGAACAACGTCGAGAAAAATTGAGTTCGGTAGAAGGGCAAGAATGGAAAAAAAATATATAAGGAACATCACTCTAAAATAGAGCATAGTTAAAATTTATGAAATGTTTAGCTATTTTTCAAAACTACGATTTAAATTTAGATATATACTGAAATTTCTCAAAAAAAAGATTTAAAAGACAGTTGTCGTGGGCCTCATGGGCTTTTTTGCCATCGAGGCCCATGGATCAATGTCCACCGCCAGAAACATAGCTAATAGTAAGTAGTAACCAGAGAGAACTTCTTTTTCTTTTTTCTTTGTGAAGAAAGCAATACTTGCTCTACTGCATCTATTTGTGTAGCTGTTTTTTCTATTATCTTATCAATTATTTACATTAATTTTTTTAAAAAACAAAATATAAGAATTATTTACATTACTTAAAGAATAATTAGTATCAATAGATAAACAAATTCTTCATCATCTAAGTCTACTATGCAGTGAAGCGTGGCCCAAATGGTGTCTGAACTCTTTTCAGTAGGCCTCGATCTCCCAACAGTGACTAAAGACATGTTTGAGAGTGATTTTAAAATTGTTAAAATTGTTTTTTTCGTATTCAAAATCACTCTGAAACATTCTCTTAATTATTCAAAATCAATTTTTATGGTATGAAAATTGCCTTCAAAAGTGTAAAATCAAACATTAAGTTGATTTTGAATGATTAAAGACATGTTTCAGAGTATTTTTAAACATGACAAAAGTGATTTGAACTATTTTAAAATCACTCACATATATGCACTAAGGTAGTTGAGCTGCAAGAATCTAAGACGATTTCCTCGAGCCCCACCCACCTGTTAAAAAAAGATGTAATAAGTTTAACTCAAAATTAAATCCTGCAATGTAATTAAAGTGGTTAGTTTCTATTCAGAAATCATAAAAATTTAATACTATTAGCCAACCTGAGCATAGCTCATCCTGCTTTCTTAAATTGTTATTACCAGTCACTCCTTAAACCTCCTCATTCTCTCTACAACTCTACCTCTCACTCCATTGGCGAATCAATACCTTCCACCCTCACTCTCAACACTCTCTCTATTACTCCATTGATGGATCGACCCTACCTTTATCTTCCTCCTTCAACGACTCTCATTTTATCACTTCATCGACGATGCATTAGACCATGATTCTCCCTCTTACATCATCGATGTTGGATAACCCAGAACAATCCCTCTTACTCAAGGCGCCGCACAACTTTGCCCCAAAAACACGATCCCTCCTAGCCAACACTCTTTCTCTCACTTAGTCGATTCTCCTAAAATCGTGACCAAATAAAGCCTCTCAAAACTACCATAGATTGACCTAGTGGTCAATAAGCATATGTAAATAATAAAGAATATAGAGATAATTGGTTCAAGTCAGGGTAGCTAACGGCTACCTACCAATATTCTACGAATAACCTTATATCAAATGTAGTAGAAGACAGTTGTCTTGTGAGAATAATCGAAATGCGTACAAAATTGACCCATTGATATCTAAAAAAAAAAGACCACTAAAAAAATCAAATCAAGAAAAACAAAACGGATAAGTTTTTCACTTAATTGCAAATTGATTTGGTGCTGTCTTGGGCAAACCAAGATCATTGACTCATTTGTGGATTCATGCCAACCCGATATGCACCCCTCCTATAGTTCACGTGGATGTCATTTTATAACCCATGAAATGAGAGCGAGCACCAATACTGGCAAGTGGTGCGCGCAACACAACTCAGTGCTATATATAGGCCTGTCTAATAGCCCCTACCCAAAACATTAATTTCTGACAGGAAAGGAGCGCACCTAAGCCCAATAATTGTTATGAAACGAACAACTTTAAAACATGTTTTAAAGTAATTTTGAAATAATTAAAGTCACATTTATCGTATTCAAAATCACTCCAAAATATATTTTTAATTATTTAAAATTAATTTTTATGATATAAAAATAACATTAAAAAGTGAAATCAAATATTAAATTAATTTTTAATGATTAAAGACGTATTTTAGAGTAATTTTAGATATGATAAGTTATTTTAATCATTTCAAAATCACTTTCAAACATGCGCATGCTGCAGAATTCAAAGGAAGCAAGTAGATGTTAAACCAGAGCATTAGAAAAGCAGTAGTATCATACAAGCTGTACTGTTGTTAACTACGGGGCATCACATTTTACATAAACATTTTTTGGTGGGGCCAATTAGACACATACTGGGCCTTCAATGACGCTGCTACTGGGACGCCATGTCCTAATTGAAGGGGCTGGGCCCCTCAACAAATATAATCACACAAGAAAGCACTTTCAGATGTAAGCTCAATGTTATAGTGCCAGTGCTTCTTTTCTCTATGTGAATAAACCAAATGCAAATCCTCTCCTCAAGTGATTGTTGTTGTATTATTCACTCCCCAAGTTTAGTGATCCATCTTTCATCAACTTGATGCTCAGACTGTTGAATCTCCCTCTCGAGTAGTGCCGAGAAGCCTTCCTCCAATCCGTTCCCGTTTTCATCATAGCCACAAATTCTTCGTAACTTATGAGTCCGTCCTGCATTTTATCAACATCAATATCAGTAGGGTGGATATTTTAGATTTACAGAGTCAAAACACGAAAAGGGGAACTTGGTCAATCTTCACCTTGTTTGTATCCACTTCCTGGAAGATGTCATTCGCAACATCTGTACAATCATCGGCTCCATCTTCTACTAAAGCATCACGAAGTTCGTCTGGCTCGATGTAACCGTTTCCGTCCTTATCGAAGTAGGAAAAGGCCTTCCTAAGGTGCTCGTCATTTGCCATTCTTTGTAGATGAAGAGACAGTGCAACAAATTCTCCATAGTCCAAGGTGCCTTTCCCATTGGCATCAACCTGTTACCAAGAGCATTTAACCATTCAGAGTGTGGCATTGAATAATCTATGAATGAAGTATTCTGTTACCAAGAGCATGTTCATATGAGTAAAGCAATGACAGAGATATAGTTTGTCAATCTCCAGAATCCATAACGGATTTTGATAAGTTAAAAGAATGGTGTCTGCTTTTCCACACAATTTTACATGTTTCACACTGCGCAGACAAAGAAATTGTTTGTCATTATGAACAATCGATATCTTTTGGAAAAGAGCTCACAAGGATGTGAAAAACATTGATTTAGGTACCGCCTACATAATGTCCAATCATTAAGATACTCAGTCTAGCTTAAATGGAAATTACAGCACACTGGGAGAATAGGAAAAGTAAAGCTCAGTACAACGGTAATACTTGTTTTTGAATGGTATCCCGACCTCAATGTGATCTGATAATACTCATTCATGATTGTGGAGGAACTTTAGACGCACTTAGGGGCTTATTAAACTAGGCAACAAAAAATGCACTTCCTACTTGGTAAATAAGAATACTCACAGCTTCAATTAACATCTGAATTTCAGGCTCGGCAAGTTGAGAGCTAAAGTTGTGAACGCCAGCCTTCAGTTCTTCAATATTAACAATACCATCATTATCAGTGTCAATCTTCTTGAACATTTCTTTGATATCTTCAACTTCTTCGGTGGATAAGAAATCGGCAATTACCTGTTACGGGGTCCCATTGAATTGTTTTTTAAGATGGCATTAATCAAACAACACCACAATCTTAGGGGGCATTTAACTAACCCGTAAGGCCTTTCTTTTAAATCTGTTCATCATGGAAAACTGCTTGAGCCTTGATTTGACAACATCTCCAAGTGGAACATTTGGAGCTTTTTTAATATTTTGAAGCCAAGGATGATCTGTACACAAAAATGAAGCAACGCACATAACCCAAAGTCTGATCAAATTTCCAACAAAGCACCTAACTAAATATTACACAGAGTAATAACTTAAATATTTAAACACATCAAAAGAGAAGTTTGTGTTTGCCTTTAAGTATGCTAGTTTTCAACAATATATATAGTCTTTTAACACGAACATTCCTATTGCCAGGTAATGCAATCAGTCAGAAGTCAGAATATGTAAATTACCAAGAACTTGCTTTGCAGTCAAGCGAAGCTTTGGATCTGGCTCCAACATTTGCTTCACAAGACTTTTAGCACTCTCTGAGATACTGGGCCATGGATCACGTTTGAAATCTATCAGTCCACGGAGAATAGCTTGAGCCACCCCTTGTTCAGTCTCTATGAAAAAAGTACACTCGAGTCAACCGAGCAATTTATTTCAATTAGCCATAAACATTAATCCTTGGAACATGAAAGCCAAGTAATTAGACATTATTCATCAATAATTTAATTATACCCTACAAGGGCCACTATGCAATTAATTACCAGCCCAAAAGGGAGGAACTCCGCACAACAAGATGTACAAAATGACCCCTGCACTCCATATGTCTATTTCTGGTCCATAATTTCGCTTCAACACCTCTGGGGCCATGTAATATGGACTACCAACAATTTCTGAGAACTTTTCGCCTATAATTATGGTAAAAATTAGTGAGATTACATCTATTGTCTCAAGAATTAGGAAAATCTCAATAGGATTGAAAGTAATAAATTGACTGAAACAATTATATCCATATATTGATGTAACGTAATACATAAGATTCAAAATACATCACAATTATTCACAAATTCTTAACAGAGCTGTTAATGGGACCTTTCCTCATAGGTCCCCCCTCCCCTCCATATTGAAGTACTAATTAGCATGTACAATGTATAAGCTCATAACTTCATCTGACGGCAGGAAAACAGCCATAAAGTATTTCTACAACTTGTAGATTTCATGGAACTAGTAACACTTTTAGCCAAACATGTAAAACTTCATAGCATAATGTGGACGAGAAGATAATGTCCTTATCTATCGAAGGATAAGTTCCAAAATTTTATTCATCTATAGCCAGAAAAACAACTCCAGAATCTGATGAAAGGACAGCTAAACCAAATTTGAAATCTTTTGATATCAAGTGGGGCCAAGAGATCAAAATTTAAGACATACAAACAACTCTAAACGCTCGGGCACTAGTAAATCAGCCAAAAACACACTTCAACTAGAAGTGATTGTTTTCTGCTCAATTCTGTAACTAATTCAATCCTGAATAACGCAGAGAACAGAACAATGTGAAAAATTGCCATCATAACTAGATTACTTGCATATATCAAGCTTAGAAGTTACAATGTAAATGCTACATTCCAATCAAAATTCTAACCTGGCTTGAAGAATATAGATAATCCAAAATCTATTGCCTTGAGAGGGGAATTCTCCTTCTTGTTGGCAAACAAGAAATTCTCAGGTTTCAAGTCTCTGTGAATTACCCCGTGCTTGTGACATAGTTGCACAACCTCAACAATTGTTCTCATGACAGCCGCAGCTGCTCGCTCCGTGTAATGTCCTCTCGCCACAATCCGGTCAAAAAGCTCGCCGCCCTCGCACAATTCCATCACCAAATGCACAGCATTCTCGTCCTCACACGCCTCCTTCAAGCTCACAATGCTCGAATTCTTAGGCAAATGCTTCATAATCGCGACTTCACGCCTCACATCATCAATGTCCACAGTCGTCCTCAACTTCCGCTTCGAAATACTCTTACAAGCCAACAAATCCCTCGTTTGACGGTCTATACAAAGGTAAGTAACACCAAACTCACCTCGACCAAGCTCTCGATCCACCAAATACTTCTCCTCAATATTCTCCTTCGGCAGTCCATTCAAGACCGTTACCGGAGCCTTCTTTCCCGCATTCGAGTCTCGACGGCTGTGATCCTGTCCCGAAAAGCTCGATTTTACATCCTCTCTCGCCACAGCCGCGGGAGATCTGCAGCAATTCCCCATCACACTACAAAAACCTCAATCTCGCTTCGATCTCCCAAAACCCTCAGCCAAACCAATCCACAGAGCATTCAAACCATAATGCCGAAACCCTAACCCTAAGAGTAAGAGAGAGAAACGAGAAGCACTTCCCCGTGAAGTGAAATCAAAGAGTAATGTCAGGGAAATGGAACCGTAGAAGGAAAAAAAATGAGAGATAGAGAGAGAAAGAAAGTCACTGTTGAAGTAGAGAGAGAGAGAGTGAGAGAGAGAGAGTAGTGAGTAGTACGGGGTAACGGCTCAGAGGCTTTGGAAGAGAAACCGTCTTTTGATAGAATTTAATATTATATTTAAGGTAATTATATGATAATTAAATGCTTAATTAAATTAATAGTCGTCGTCTTTTGGGGTCAGGGAATTTTGTCGGCTACGCGAAGAAGGTTGAACGGTCGGAACGGGGCCGTTCTGTGGGAACATGGTGATGTTGAGATGAGATGGGGCTTTAATTTGTTTCTTTTTTTCCTATTTTTCATTTTTTAAATAATTTTTTAATTACTCTTTCTCTTTCTTTTTGTTCTCTTGAGTTTTTTATTTTTATCTCTTTTATTGATTTTTTTTTTTAATCGAACGCCTCGAATACAGACAGAATGATAACCGCTAATTTATTATCTCGCTTTGCTACTTTGTCCCTCGTTTTATGGATTTGATTCATTTTGCTTCAATTAAAATTATTCTTAATCTCTTTCTTTAAATTTTTATTCTTCCCAACCATTCTTTCGTAATAAATAAATCAAAATTTGTTGATTCAAATATAGCTTAATGAATAAGGTCATTACTACATTCTTTGTCTGTACTAAAAAAAAATTGTATTCTTTATTAATTTAAACACAGTTCAACTAGTTAAGGCATATTCTCAACAAAGATGTTGGAAGTTTAAATCTCTTCTCTAATATGCTGAACTAATATATATACACACACTTTTTTGAACTTGAAAGTTTTATCTCGGACCTCTACAAATGTTGAGCTAAAAGAAAATTAAAATTTTACATTTTATTGAATGGTAATTATTCCTTTTTTGGTTATGTTCAACTCATAGAGTAAAATTTCTTACTACCTAGTAATTAATGAGATTTACTCATTCAATTATATATGACTGTTATGTATGTCTTTTGATTTTTTTTTATTTATAAGTAACTCTTTTTTTTAGTTCAACATAGCAACCCATTGTTGTTTTTTGTAATTGTGGGTATTCAACATAATTTATACACAACTAAGATGGTACAACAGGTGAACCAAAAAAAATGATAAAATGTCAATAGAGTATAGCTCAACGATCAAGACATCTACCAAAGTGAGCATAGCTCAATGGTAACTGACATGTATCATCAGCTAATAAGTCAAATATTCTAACCCCTTCAGCTCCAAATGTTGTTAACTAAAAAAAAACAATTAAGACATTTACTTCTTTTATTTTCTTGAGGTTGGAGGATTAAATTTTCTTCTCCATATTTGTTGTATTCAAGTCGTTTATCTAAATATATATTAAATGCAAATTAAAAAAATAATATGTTTAGATTATGTTTTTTTAGTTAGGTTTACTTTTTGTAATCACCTTTTTCAAATTGTAGGTTGAGGTGGACCCTTTTTATGTATTAGTAGGCTATTATGATATGTTTATAGGTCAAGCAAGGTCTTGGACAACTCGTAGACATCTTCTTGTTCTCTTCATGCTTAATATGCATTTGTGTTTCTAAAATATTTATGAACATAAAGCCACCTACATTTTTTTTTTAATGTTCAATAATTATAGGAGTGGGAGATCGAATCATTAACCTTTGAGATGCTAATTATTGTCTTATCCAATGAAGTATGTTCAGATAATTGGATGGTGTAACCTAAAATCTCAAAACCTTAAATTTGTGAAACTAAAGTTATATTTGGATTGTGTGAGAAAATACCAAATTACCAAAAATTTGAGTTTATATAACTTATGTTTAGCTTGTGAGTCATTGATATGTGATTAGTAAATATAAATGTGTAGTATGAGGTAATACTTAGCTTTAAAATAGATTCAACCCACAGAATCTAAGCTATATAAAAATTTGGGTCAAAAAGTCTCTAAAAAACCTGTAAGAGAAAATCTTAATAAAGTGAAAAGAGGAGGCAATAACATGTGGAATCAAGAAAAAAAAGAAAAGAAAAAGAAAACCAAAACATGAAAAGAATAAAGTTAAGCAAAGGGATTAAGAGAGGAGAAAGATTTGAATTGTTGGGTTTGGTTTTGTTTTTGTTTTTGTTTTTGTTTTAATGCTTTGAAATCAAAGAGTGGACCTCATTGTCTGTTTCCTTTGTGTTTTACTTTCATCAAAGATTTTAAGGGTTTTGTGGGTCTTGTTTGGCACTCCAACCACCAGCTTCCCCCCTTTTTATGTTTGCTTCTATTGCATTTTTAGACTCAGCTTCATTCACAAGCTTTTTGCATGATTATTTTCACATGTCTTTCATTACTTCCCTTTACCCCAACCAAAAAAAAATTAAAATTAAAACAAATCCCATAAAATAGGAAAGAAAATAGCTTTAATTAAGCATCTTTTGGTTTTCCATGGCTTCCAAACATACCCTTGTGTGTTGAAACCAACCAAAAATTTTGGAGCCCCTGTGAACCCATTTGATGTCACCTAGTGTTCAATTGGGCTATGATTGGACCACACCAAAAACGAAAAATGTCAAATAAGCTGTCAATAGGAGTATAGCTTTCTTATTGGCCACTTTGAAAGTTTTTGATGTTTCATTCATAAAATTGTATTGTATTTTGTCCAATCTATTGGTTATATGCTATCAGATCATGACAAGATGTATTAAATATAGGAATATTCTTTATCATCAATTACATTTCTTTTTTCGAAGAGAGTGTTAGAAATGGAATTAATTGAGGAAGGGAGGGCATGGTGAAAATATTTAAAAAATTGAGGAGATTAATTAGATTTTGATTGAAAACTTAAAATTAATTTATAGTCTAGATAGAATTGCTCACTCTACTCACAATTTATTATGTACAAAATCTAATATTCGTAGATGTAATGGGTGGAATTGTCATGTTTGACTCAACTAGAAGAATTAGGAAGACATTGATAAATTGCTATACATGCATATATATGGAAGAGTTGGCTCCTCCCCTAAAACAATTACGTTGAGTCCTATTTGGAAAGTCGAGGCGAGCACCATCAAGTACTAGCCAACTTTGGAGATTGCCCTATTGTCGAAAACTATGGAGATCATGCTGCTTGAGAAGTAGATGTCATTAAGTTGCTAGAAATTTCAAGTGATCGACAAGATCAATGACAAGATAGGCAACAAGAATCACAAAATAGATATGTCGAGGGCAGAAGTCTTAAGTGTGACTCACTCTATAAATAGGAGGAGAGAGCACACGCAAAGTACGTGACTACTCAACCCCACTTTTTTGCTTAGCTAGCTCAACACAAACTCTACCTCTAACTAAGTATCGAAGTGTGTAAGACAAGTCCACAATAGTATACAGTTTCCTCTATGTGCAGCGATTAGATTACCCCTTTATTGATTTAGAATTAGCTATAAAATAATAGTTTTTCACTATTCACTTGAGTCAAAATCGTGCATATCTAACCATATCACTTTTAACCCTAATTCCATGGGTTGCATATCAGGTTTTCCATAGAATTAAAATAGTTGGTGGAATCTTTTCATTTTTTTCCTTCCTTTCCCCTTTTTAGCATCATTTTATATTAATTTTTAATACAATATATCTCTTTTAAAATTCTTCATTTTGCTTCTTAACGTTTCTCTCTATAAATAAAATTACAATATTTTCTCATATATATATATATATATATATATATCAAATCAAGATATGTTTAGAATAAAATAATGTACATCCTTTTGTTTTTTTCCTCTTCGAGTCAATTCAAGATACCCTCCCAACAATCATATATTTAAATTATTTTAGCTTTTGTAGATCAAATTGTCTCACTAAATCATATGTGGGTATGATAATTAATTTGAATTAGACCCATTAAAGAGACAAAGAGAATCAATTATTTTCAACACTTGGAAACCTTATTTGGGTGTAAAGACCAAGGGAACTTGATGTGATTTTTGACCTATCTTTTGATTAAAAAAGTTGCATTACCCCTATCAAATTCCTTTCATTCCTAATTGATAATTTTTACCCTAATGCACTTGATTTTGCACGGAAGCATGTTTGACCAAATAGAGTTTTGGAAATTAGAGCTTTCAATTAATGGTGCTTTTAAAAAAATTAATTAATAGATCTAGTTGGAAACGATTTTGTTCGAGAATTTGAGAATAGTTGAATTTATTATTTATAACACATGAACGCTAAACTTATTTTAAAATTTGTTTTAAGTATGTTAACTTTAACCAAATAAGAATATGACGAAAAGACTTCAAATAAATGCAAAAACAAAAATAAACACTTTAAAACAATCTTGTTATTTGTCAATATTAACATAGCTCAACTGACAAAAAGTGCGTACCCTCAAACCAAGAGTTCAAAGGTTTAGATCCCTCACCTCACATATAATCCAAAAAAAATAATGTTGTTATCTGACATTCTTAGTCGATGATACATGTCAATTACTATTGAGCTATGTTCAATTTTGCTAGTATTTATGGTTAGTTAAGTCATTTGTGGATCTTTTTTCCATTTTTAATAAGATTTGAATTTTATCTACCTGATAAAATTTCTAATTATATTGATGTTCACATTTGTTGTCTTGAAAAAAAAATTTTGGTCGTTGACTTGATTATAAAATTAATTTAATCACACCGGTCAAATTGAAGCAAAAAATTTTACATTTTATTTTCTTTTATTTTATTATTTTTTTAAGAATAATTTTATTTTCTTTGTTAAGACTTCTATCTTATAAATAAACATGTTTGACTATTGACTATCTAGCTATAAATATAGCCTTTTCTTTTACTTTTTTGTTCCACTTGCCCTCTCTATTATTCTTATTTACAAATGATGTTGCCCCAACCTTTAAAGAGGCAACTGCTATACATTATAATGATTTTTCAACATTTAATTATAATTGAAAGAATGACAATAAAATACATTTTTATTATTTGGACTTCCAAAATTTGACTAACGGGTCTATATATATATATATATATATATATATATATTTTTTTTTTTTTTTTCTCTTTTATCTAACAGGGTATTATTGCAATATTATTAGAATGGAACACAGAAAGTAGTTTTGGAATATGAAAAGAGAGAGAAACTGAGAGGAGTGGTTGAGAAAAATTTTAAAATATTATTGAACTTTTAATAGGGTATGAACATTTAATTTTAATAAATAATTAGAAAGCTAGGCCGAGCATCGCCTGTTTATTGGTTTTTTTTTTTTTTTTTGAGACCCTGTTTATAGTATTTTCGGCTTTGGATTCGTTTCTGTCCATTTTTAAACGTTTCTTTTTGTCAATACTTAGAAAATCATGATTATTTTAACCTATTTTATGATAAAAGAAATTATAAACAATATTAATCAATTGTATTTGATTGATAATTTGATATATGGATAATGCATTAGACTGTATTTTTTAATCATTCAGAATATTTTTTTTAGTCTAATCGTGCGTGAAATGGAGATTCAAACTTTGAATTTTTGAGTTAAGTTATAACATTTTAACTAGTTAAGTTATACTTATGTTGATATTTAATCTCATAATTTTTTTTTACCAAACCCACATTTAGTTTTTTGCTACTGAATTATAATTTTGTAATTATCAAGAATAAAATTCCATATTGCATTAATAGCTCTAATACTGGAAAAAAAATCAAATTGACTAAATTATCATTAAAAATTTTCAAAGAATAATTCATTTTTAAATTTCAGTTATGATTATAGACCAACATTATGATAGTAGACTCTAGTAGTAGTGTTCTTTCTTTAAAAGAAAATATATATTTCTTTTTATTTTTCCTTTTTGTTATTCGAGCATGGTAGTTTTCCATATTTTTTCTATTTGAAAAATCTTTAACCAACTTTTAAAAAAAATAATAAACTATTCAGTAAGTGAAAGTTCATTTTTTTACTGAATCTTTGCCTAACTTTAGAAGTTTTTTTTTTTTTTTTTTTAAAGAGGAAAAACACCATTTTTTCACCCAATAAAATTTAATGGAGTGAGAGAATTTTAACTTTAAAGTTATAATTTTATTCCATTGAATTTTAAATAAGTAATGAACTTAACACTCCCAATTAATTTGGTTTGTTGTGAAAGTTCATGATAGCATAAAAGGATTTTTTTTTTTAGGTCAAAAGTTTAATTTCCTACTTACATTTGTTGTATTAAAAAATATTGTCGATATTTTTATTATTTTAAATTTAAAAACTATTATATAAATTGTTTCTTTTTCGTTTTTTTAATTTCTAAGGAATTTGAATAAGGGATTGATTGTTTGGGATGTATTAGATGAGGTTTGGATATTTTATTGTTGAATTTTAACATTTTTAATCAACTAGATTTCGTGACTAAGTTGTCATTTCCAGTAACTCCTCCTTTTGACATTGGACTTTTTTTTTTTTTTTCCTTCCTTTCCTTAATTTTAAACTTTGTAAAAGAAATATTCCCCAAGAAAGAAAAAACTTTGTAAAAGAAAATAAATAATGGTCTTGAAGGATTAATGTCACACACTGACGTGGAATGTGTGACGTTTCAATTTTACCGTGAATCGTCAGAGTGTTTAAAGTGGTAATATTGGAATTCCGGTCTCCCTTGGGCACCAACAATTCTAACTTCCCCTCCATTTTTTCTTTCTTCTTTTGTTTTTTTTTAATATATAAAAAAAGGTATAACCTATTTTCTAAATGAAGTATTTTAATAGTTTATATTAATGGGGGAGATTGTGAAATATTAGGGATGTTCGATTTAAAATTTTTAATTATATAATTAAATAATTAATAGAGTAAAATACATTTTTTGTCCTTAAGATTTGAATTTAATTTCTATTTGGTCCATAAATCTTAAAAATTAACACTTTTGGTCATTAAGATTTAAATTTTGTTTCTACTTGATCATTGAGATTTCAAAAGCAACATGTTGATTTCTCAAAGTTTGAAATTGATTTCTAATTAGTCCTTAAAGTTTAAAATTGGTTTCTAAATGGTTCATATAAAAATTGACGTTAATTAATCTAATGGAATGTGATGTGGTAGTTAACTTATGTTAATTAGACTTTGATGGTATGTATTTTTTAAATGAGTTGAAATTTTTTTTATATTTTATATTTTTTATATTCATGATCAATTAGAAATCAAATTCAAACTTTGAGGATTAAACATGTCACTTTTGAAATCTCAAAAACCAAATGGAAACTAAATTCAAATCTCAAATGACCAAAAATGTTAGTTTTGAAAACAGAATGACCAAATAAAAACTAAGTTCAAATCCTATAGACAAAAAGTATATTTTACCCTAACTACTATTATATGGGAAATAGAATTTTAAAATTTTATGTTTACATCATTAACATTTTTTGAAACAAAAATAATTGTATATACACACACAAGAAGAGGCAATTATCCAAGCATTATTTTGTTAAATTTTTATTCTGTAAAATGAAAAAGTATTTTCTAAAATATTCTTGAAAGTTTCTAAAATCTCTCTCATGGGCCATGGCAAGTCCTTAGGCCTTTTCCCTTACTTGTGGCTCACTTCCTCCATCCTCCTCCCCAAGCAATCACAAAATTCAAAGTCATTTCTTTCATTGTCATTTAAATTCATTGATGCTTTCCCATGACATTTTAGCCTTTCTATTTTTATATCTTAATATTAAGAAGTTAAGTTTATCGTATAGTTTATAGGAAACTTACTTAATTTAGAAGATAAAATTGCTAATGTTATTATTCAACACAAATTTCTAAATCTTATATCGCCAATTTGAGTATAATTCAAAAAGTTAGAAGTTTGAATCCACTCACCCTCTACATATTGTTGAACTAAAAAAAAAATCTTAAGCAATACCAACTCTTACCAATCATAAACTTATTTACTAAATAAAAATTATAGAAATTTAGCCTCTGGCCACATTTTCTACTTAGTCTAAAATATATATCATACAAATTTAATATTTCTAAACCACAAACTACTCAACTTTTTTTTAAAACAAAATCATTAGTTGGATACCCTCCTAAGTAGTTAAGGTCCAAGGAAAAGTTGTCAATTTACATAAAGCATGTGACTTCGACCAAGAGATGAGAGGTTCGAATCTCCCAACCAACATATTGTTAGACTAAAAAAAAAAGTCCAAGGGAAAGTTTGTAAGCCTATTTTGTTATTAGTGTTTTAAAAATATTTACTTATAAATTCATAATTTCAAAAGAAAATTAAAACAGCAAATTGTTTTTGGAGTAGAACATTTGTGAGAAGTTGAGAACAAAGAAAAAGGAAAATAACTTAATACAATTATCTAAACATTATTTTTCTTTCACAAAATGAAGCATTCCTCTGCCCAATTTTTAAGCAATACCTAATATTTGCTCCATTATTCCATGAGATATTCAAATTCAAGTTAGGACTTTACATTGACAATATGTAATATATATCACAATTTTCTCCCAAGCCTCATATTTGTTGAATAAAATAAAATATTAAAAAAAAAAACTTAAATGTTTCTTAACAACAAACTATACATACCCTTCTTGTTTGTCAAATTTATTAGTCAAAAACATCCTAAGTAGTTTTTTTTTTTTTTTTCTGTTTAAAAACATGTGGGGTGGAAATTTGAATTTCTAACCTTTTAGTGGAGAATATAATATTGACTTAACCAATTGAATTATATCTAGATTGGTGAACACCTCCTAAGTAGTGAAGGCCTAGCAACAATTTGAAATTCTATCTTGCATATTAATCCTAATTCTAGCTTACAAATATTGAAGCTGTTATGTTTTTAAAAACATTACTAACAACAAACTTTTTTCATAGTGTAACATTTTTCAGAACAAAGAAAAAGGAAAATAACGTAATACAATTATATATCTAAACTTTTTTTTAATCTTTAATTATATTCTTTTACAAAAGGAAGCATTTTTTTCTCAGCCCAATTCTTAAAAAATCTCATATGTTGCCCCACAATGACATAAAATTATCATGATTTTATCCCTAAGTCTCAAGTTTGTGAGTATGTATGTCAATCCGAGTATAGCTCAATGAATAATGCATTAATTATCATCCAAAAAATTCATAGTTTGATTTATCACCGCACAATTGTTGAACTAATATATATATATATATAGGTTAAGAACAACGACCCTCGACATTTCTCCACATTGGTATGATCTTGTCCATGGCTTTGTTTTTTGTTTCACCCAAAAGGCCTCATACCAATGAAGATAATGTCTCTCACTTATAAACTCATGATCTTCCTCTTATCTAGTCGATGTGACTATCCGTCTAGCTCTTATCCTCGCCAACTCCTTTACCGGAGCATACTACCAGTCGGGACAACGACCCTTGACATATCTCCACATTGGTATGATATTATTGTCCACTTTGGGCATAAGCCTCATAGCTTTATTTTTGGTTTCACCCAAAGGTCTCATATCAATGGAGATAGTGTCCCTCACTTATAAACTCATGATCTTCTCCTTATCTAATCGATGTGGGACTTTACTTTGGTCGCTCGGGACAACGACCCTTGACATATCTCCACATTGGTATGATATTATTGTCCACTTTGGGCATAAGCCTCATAGCTTTATTTTTGGTTTCACCCAAAGGTC
The DNA here is from genome assembly GCA_033996785.1 of Trichosanthes truncata. Taxonomy (NCBI): domain Eukaryota; kingdom Viridiplantae; phylum Streptophyta; class Magnoliopsida; order Cucurbitales; family Cucurbitaceae; genus Trichosanthes; species Trichosanthes truncata. The sequence continues at coordinate 58,481,010 of JAWPNB010000003.1, forward strand.
TCATATCAATGGAGATAGTGTCCCTCACTTATAAACTCATGATCTTCTCCTTATCTAATCGATGTGGGACTTTACTTTGGTCGCACTTCCAACAAGCCTCCCCTCGAACAAAGTACCAATCGAGCATCCTCCTCAAATAGTCATCTATCCGTCTAACTCTTATCCCGGCCAACTTCTTTACAGGAGCATACCGCCAGTCCAGGCCAACTCCTTTATCGGAGCACACCGCCTATCCGATAGAGCTCTCTAGCACGGATCTTCACCATGACTATGCTTTTAAGGCTTGCCTCATTTGTTCGGCACCCAAGAATTCTACCAACCACGGCTTAAGAGCATGACTTTGATACCACTTGTTAGGGACAACCGATTCTCGACAGATCTCCACATTGGTATGATATTGTTCACTTTAGGCGTAAGCCCTCATGACTTTGTTTTTGGTTTCACCCAAAAATGTCTCATACCAATGGAGATAGTATCACTCACTTATAAACTCATGATCTTCCCCTTATCTAGCCAATGTGAGACTTTAGTTGTACTCCCAACAATCCCAACAATATACACATGTATACATACATACATATACACACTAAAAATTCATCATTACTGAATTTCAATGATCTAAGAAGCAAAGTTTGGAACTTTATATACATGCTTATGAGAATATTAAGATCACATAAGTTTTCTTTTTCTCCGTTTGTCGGTCCTACAAATATATTTATTGATTCTTTGCTTAAAAAATCATTTAACATATTACTCCAACATGTTTTCAAAATAATTGTAGCATACATATTATCACCTTACATATTATTATTATTAATTCTGATTTTCTTGACTACTAAATAATATTATTTCTAAAACTACATGTAGTTGTTTAACTCAAATCGAACGTAGGTAAATATGACAAAATAGGGAGAAATAGCTGTTATACCTATCCCTAAGAACTAAAGATCGACATATTTTCCATTTTTTTAAAATAATGTATGGAAAAAAAAAAGTAAACCGAATTCTTTTTTCTTTTTTTTTTTTCTCTTTCGGTAAAGCTCTTTCAAATCAAATCTCGAAAGATATTAAATAAACTATAGATTTAACCTTTGCTGGGTCGGACTTTTTTTTTTTGAGTAAGAAAAGAAAATCAAGGTGCTGCACTATCTTTTATGAAAAACAACTGGCCAGCTCAGCAGGAGGTGGGTCCCACGGAACTCGAGAAATTTCAAGACGACGGTCAATGTGAAAAGAATTTCTTTTGACCGCATCAAGATTTTTACTTGGCAGATCCTGTCTTAAAGTCGGTTAAGGACGACGTGTCGTTCAAGAAAACTCGAGGGTACTTTTGTAAATAAAAACCTTCAAGATGATTTTTTGTTCCCAAGTTTCCCCTCCACCTTCTGGATACGTGGTGGGTTTGGATTCGATTGTTGCGGTGGACATTGCTGACGTGGACAATGTGGGGTCAAAATGTGTGAGCAGTGACTTGGAATTGGTCATAGGTGTGAACAATAAGACCTGTGGGTCCGACAGACTTTCCCGTATGATGTCTGCATGTGTGCCACGTGGGCACACGTGGTAGGCTTTCCCACGTGGGACATCACAGAATACCGCGTTTCTGATTTTATTAAAACGACATGGATGGACCCTCTAAAGGAATTTTTTTTTATAAATAGTAGATATTTCCTCTTTTTTTTTTTTTTTTTTTTTTTAATATTTTTCATTCATTATTACGTATAATCATATCAAGGTTGGAATCCCCTCATCTCTAATATTGTTGAACTAAAAAAAAAAGTATTATCATAACATGGTTAAAATTGACAGTTTGTATATTTACCCAGATTTTTAATGAAAATTGGAATTTCGAACTAAGAAAAAGAAAAGGAATGATTTTGCAATTTAGACATAAAAAAAAATTAATTGAATAACTATAAAGAAAAAAGTTTTAATGCCTTATGTCATATAGGTTTGAAAAAATTAAGATTAAAGTTAATTTGTTATTTTTGTTGTTGGGTTCACTTTCTCCAGTAAATATAATAAATTTAAATAGTGACAATTTAATTTAGTTGAAACTTACGGCTACTGGTTCACTTGATAAACATAATTTCCTTCTAGAGCTTAAATGTCTCCAGCCAAAAAAAAAATTGGTGGTGAAAGATTAGAAATAGAAATAATTATAGGCTGAAAATCCAAATATCTTTTTCCAAACTTGTATCAAAAGTTAGGGGTCAAAAATAGATATCTCAATTGAAAATTAAATCAAATATATATTTACACAGTAAGAGAAAACCAGAGAAAAATAAAAATTAGGCTAAATATTTAAAATGGTCCTAATCCTTTAGCATAATTTTAATTTATTTTTTAATCTTTTAAAATTCTCAAATTTTTCTTTAATCCATAAAAAAATCTTAATTAGGTTATCCCATAAAATAATTCTCAATAAAAATAGATATATTACTAAATTATTTTTTTTATTTTCATAACTAACACATGAAACTCAATTCGCCCATCAACAAAATTTCACCTCCTAATTAAAAAAATCTATTTTTTCTAAGTGGTTCGTCCAAACAGCATAACATGTTCAAATATATTAACAAAACAACAATTTAATAATACATTAACCTTCCATTAACAGTTTTTGTTGCAAAAAATCAAAAAAAGAAAACAAAAGAAAAAACCCAATCAAGGATTTTAAAGTTTTAGATTCATACAAAGAAAAAACATTCAAAATTAGAGACCATTCAGGATAATTATAACCAACTTGAGTATAGCTCAATTGTTTAAAACATATATCATCGACCAAAAAATCAGAAGTTCAAATCACATCACTCGACATGTTATTGAACTAAAAAAAATAGCATAATTAGGCTAATATTTTAATTTTTTTAAAAATAAATTACAAATTTGGTTCTTATGATTTTGAAAAAGTTAGAATTTATTCTCTATAGTTTAAAATATTAGAAATAGTCTCTATAGTTTGATAAAATTTTTAGACTATTTATAAGGTTTTATCATATCATAAACATGAAATTCTAACTTTTAAAGTATATGGGATAAATTCTAACTTTTTTCAATTATAATTTATAAAGACTAAATTTGTAATTTAACAAATAAAAAAAAACAAAGGAAGTGAAGAAAAAGAAGCTTGGGATTGAAGTTGTGTGTATAGGAACCGACTAGTCGCGTAAAAATTAGAATTAAAGCCTCCAACCTCAACAAGGGACAGTTCGTAAGCCTGACGACGCGCAAACGCAATGGGAACAAATGGATATGCGCCCATTTCCCAAACCCGAAAAAAAAAAAAAAAAAACCTACTAAAATATACAAATACAATACAGAAAAAAAAAATAATACTAATAAAACAGAGTCTAATTTAAAGACAGATTTTTCATTTACGCGTTAACAGATTATGCAACTCAAAAAAGAAAAAAAAAAACAAAAAACAAAAAACAAAAATTCCATCCTTCCTTCTTCTCAACCCCATATAATTAATTCTTTTCCCTTTTCTTTTTTTCTTTTTTCCCCCCCTTTTTTACGATTTCACACTTGGTTTTCACACCAACCCACATATTAAAAAAATTTCCCTTTCATTTTCTTTCCTCCAACGACGATCCTTTTCTTTTTTTGTCCCTTTTCTTTTCTCTTTCTTTCTCTTTCAGATATCTATATAATTTTCTCTAGTTTTTGGTACTCATGGAAGGCCACCATCCTCATCCCCTTGTTCAGCTCCACCTCCAGCAACAGCAACAGCTTCAACATCCGCCGCCGCATCTCCACCAGAACCTCTCCGTCACCGCCGATCAAACCGCTGCCACCGCCGCCTCCGACAGATTCCCTCAATGGAGTATTCAAGAGACAAAGGAGTTTTTGATGATCAGAGCCGAGCTCGATCAGACTTTCATGGAGACCAAACGAAACAAACTCTTGTGGGAAATCACCGCCTCCAAAATGAAGGAAAAGGGTTTCAATCGCAGCGCTGAACAGTGTAAATGTAAATGGAAAAACCTCGTTACCCGTTATAAGGTATTGAATCTCTTCTATTTTCTACATATATAGAGTTTACTTTTATAATATAATCTTTAGCAATCAAATAACTTCATATGATTATTACAAAACAATCTTTAAAATTTTGTTGGGTTTAATTCAGATCAAATCTTACCTATAAACCCTTAACACTTAAGATAGCAGTATAGCGGTAGTTGCAGTAACTCAATAGTTAAGACATCAGTAATCAGCTCTGATATTTGTTGGTAGGGAGAAAAAAGGAAATTCATAGGGTTGATTGTATTTTATGTAATTATATATATGCAGGGTTGTGAAACAATGGAGCCAGAAATTTCAAGGCAGCAATTTCCATTCTACACAGAACTACAGGCAATTTTCGGAGCAAGAATGCAACGAATATTATGGGCGGAGGCGGAGAGCGGCGGGAGCGGATCGAAGAAAAAGACAATGGCATTATCGTCCGACGAGGACGAAGAGAACGAGGATAGCGATGGGGATGGTGGCGACATGAAAGTCAGCAGTAGGAAGAGGAAGAAGGGTAAATCCAGTGCCGGGGCCACCGCAATCGGTGGCAACGGTGGCGGAAGTAGTAGTATCAATCATTTGAAAGAAATATTGGAAGATTTCATGAACCAACAAATGCAAATGGAGATTCAATGGAGGGAGGCATTTGAAGCAAGGGAAAAAGAGAGGCATATGAGAGAAATGGAGTGGAGAAGGAACATGGAAGCTTTAGAACATGAGAGGATAATGTTGGAAAGAAGGTGGAGAGAAAGAGAAGAACAAAGGAGAATGAGAGAGGAAGTTAGGGCTGAAAAAAGAGATACTTTAATCACAGCTTTGTTAAACAAACTAAGAAGAGATGATCATATGTAGTATTAGTTCTCTCTTTCTCTCTTTCTCTCTTGTTATCTTATTCTTTTGCTTCCATGAGGTTTGGCCTCTAACTATTCTCTTAGTTTCATTTTCAACTTCTTTTATGAAATTTTATTTAATTTTTGCATGAATATCAATCTCTTTTTTTTTAGTTCAACAATCTGTGATGTGGGAGATACGAAATTCGAATCTCTAACCACTTGGTCGATAGTATATGTCTTAACTAGTTGAGCTATGTTTAGATTGACAAATGTCCATCTCTTTAGTTACTTGGTTTTTTTGCCCAATATATGATAAATTTTCATATGATTATTGGGGTTTAGATTTTATCTTTTTTGCTTGTGATAATCAATCAAAGCTTTTCTTTTTGGGATCTAGACATTGATTATTGCTATGCAAGCTATCAAACCCTACCATGGATTTATATATTTTGTGTAAACTTTTGTTTTTTTTTTCAGACTGAAATATATATCTATTATTTGAATTTGACATGATGTTTTATTCAAAGGGTATTATTTATTGTATATTATTAGTATTTATAGGTATAAACACACACAAAAAACCAGAATAATTATCCCAATGGTTTGTGGAGTGTTGACTTGAAACAAGTATGATAGGTTTTAAGGATGTATTTTAGAGGTGTAGTAATGGTATCTAAAGGGGCTTTGGGAGATGAATTCTTAGGATTTTGGACCACACACACATAGTACTTGAGTAGTTGTTCTGTTCAAAGTTATAGTTCATTGATGATATGTTTTCTAAGGATAAATTAAATTATTTTTCAAATGTTTTTGTTACTGAGTTTTGTTTTTATATTGGTAGTCTAATTTTTAGAGCAAATGAATCTTGTTCTTTATTAGAAAATTATAGGCCTATAGGTCGAAAACAATAATTTTACAATTCATTATCACAATTACATTAGAGACATGTTTGGAAGTGATTTTAGAATGGTCAAAGTTATTTTTGTCGTGTTCAAAATAAAAGTGATTTTAATCATCAAATTAAGGTATGCATATTCATTCTAAAATCACTTCCAAACATGCTTTAAGAATAGTTATTCTTAAATTTTGGAATAATTCATCAAATAAAGGCAGGCATATTCATTTTATCATTCGTATTATTTCATGACTCCATACTACATGTTATGTCTATTATTGATTAAATTTGTGACCGACATAATTGGAGAGAGATATGAAATAATCTACATGTATTAATGAAATGAAAAAAGGAAGATTATGCTACTGTGTGAATGTGTTGAATAGAATCCAAAAGGATGTCTCTTCTAAATGATTACTTCTTTCCAACCCTTGAAGTAATGGCCATTTTTTCAATGTTGTTGCGTGATAAAATTGCATATTCCTTTATTTTGTACTAGCAAATAGATACAAATTTCTTTTTGGCTTGCTTCAAATTTAGAAATCTATTAGCTAGAGTTGATAATTCGAGGATTAATAGTAAATTTTCGTTAATTAGCTAGTTTTTTTTGTTTCGTTATGGCCATTTTCCTATGATGTGTTATTAATTTATTTATTATTTTTTTTTTTTTTGTGGACAAACAGAAGGTATGAGGCAAGTTTTTTTTCTTTTCTTTTTAATTCCTTCTACTGGAAGAAATCAACATAGAAACATGTGATCCAGAAGTTTCGTTATGATATCCAGCTTGGTTACAGAAATTGGCCAAACCGTGTTTCTTTCTTTCAGAAATTGCACAGTAACTTCACTTACGATTATAATATTTCACCGACACACCATGTTATTGTCCATAGACCTGCTCCTAGGTTCTTTTTGTTTTTTTGCTTAAATTAGTTTCTCTATTTTTTAAATAATTTTACTTTTAAAAGTTTGATCTTGCATTTATACTTAAGTTTTAATGATATATCCAACAAACGGTATTGTATTATCCATACGAACATAATTTAATGATAACATTGATAAGGCATATATAGTTCTTTTCTTGAAATTGAAAATAACTAAAAAAAAAACATATTTGTTGTACATAATAATGAAAAAAAAAACCAATATTTGTTGTACATAATAATTGAAAAAACAAACAAACAAAACAACACAATGTTGCATTATTTCGCATTAGACCCATGTTAATTTCTTGCTAATTTTTGACACCCTTTGTTAATAATAAGAGAATTGAAACAAATAAACAAATAAAAATAAAGAAATGGAATTGAAATTTTAGGAATATAAAATTAAAATTAACACAAATAAAAGTTACAGAGATAAAAAGGTATAAGAAGTATGTTTATTTGACAAGGGGAAAAAGAATCTAAGACAAATTGTGATAATGAGTGAGAATTTTCTCTCTTATATAAATATTTTGTTGACCTATTTCTGATTCCCTTTTTATTTCCGTCAATTTCATTTTCTTTCTTTTTTAATTCAACCACTTGTTTAGTGGAAATTTTTTTAGGACAACCCGGTATGTAGATTATTTGAACCTCCGACCTAAATTTGTATTGTAGAGATTTGAACATTTAATCTTTTAGTTGAGCTTAGATTGGTTTCAAATTCTAATTTAAACATATTATTTCCAACCATGCTAAAAGTCTTGATGAAACATAATATATAAATTACCCCTTCAGTAAGGCAACATAAATATATTTTCTTAATATTACAATAGAAATAAAGAATAAAAATAGTCAAATTAATATAAATGTTTTTTTTTTAATTTAATTCAATAACATGTGGGAGTGGATGATTGAAACCTCTAACCTTTTAATCGAAAGTACATATCTCAACCAGTTGAGCTATGTTTAGGTTGGCGTTGTTTGAAATTTGGTTAGAGTATGTACATTTTTAATTTCATTGCAATATTAACAATTTCAAACTACATCTCAATTTTTTTTCGCTTGAATTGGTATATTGTTATTTGATTAAATTACAAATTTGGTCTCTATGGTTTGGAGAAAGTTAGAATTTAGTCCATGTGATTTTAAACTTCATAAATAGTCCATATCATAGGGACTATGAGACTATTTATGAAGATTTTATCAAACCATAGGAACTATTTATGATGTTCTATCAAACCATCATGCATGACGAAATTCTAACTTTTAAAATTATATGGACTAAATTCTAACTTTCTTCAAACTATATGGGTCAAATTTGTAATTTAACCTTGTTAATGTAAATATTATATTTATTTGGTAAGAAATATCTTGATAATGCATTACATATACATATATAAATATATATATCTATCGTACAATAATTTTCTTAATAAATAGAGAGTTTCTAGATTGGCAGGAGTGTGGAGAAATGAAGACTATGTATAAAACATGAATTTCATCAGTCCCCAAAAATCTTGTCGATTGAGTTTCACATGGTATGATTCTTTGTTTTAAATTTTAATTAACAAACCTTTTTTTTTAATACAGTTGGATTGGGATATTAAGCATTTATAATAGCAACATTCTATTCCCTCTATTCTCGCTTCAGTTTCAGGCATAATTAAGCTGTGCAATTAAGAGAACTGAAATTTTATGGTTAAAAAAAAAAATTTTAATGAACCATTCATTTCTGCGATTTTTTTTTTAATTTTTTAATTCCTTGTTCTATTTTTTAATAATAAAAGGAAAAAATATCTTTAAAGGCAATTATTTATCGCGACTTTTTGTGTTCTTACTTGACGTTTGTTAATTATTTTTATTTCTTTCTTTATAACTATTCTAAAATGAAATCTTCACCTGAAATTTTATTTTTTAAAACTAAAATATTTAAGCTAAATTACAATTTTAATAACTTTTAATTTTGTGTTTAATAAATTCTTTAACTTTAAAAATATCTAATAAGTCATTAATCTAACAATTGTATCTAATAGGTCTCTGACATATTCAAAACTTTTTAAAATTAATTGATCTATTTGACATAAAATTCAACCCTATACTTTCAATTTTATATATAGTATATTCCTGAATTTTAAAAAGTGTTGAATAAGTCAAGAATCAATTAGAAGCAAAATTAAAATTTAGGAATCTATTGGACAAAAAATTGAAAGTTTAAGAACCTATTCAATACTTTTTAAAGTTTTGGGACCAAAAAGATACAAATCTAAAAATTCAGAAACTTATTAGATAATTTTAAAGTTCAAGAGCTAAACTTATAATTTAACTAAATATTTATTATTCATCCCAGTTTTTTATATTCTATATGCAAACGGAACGGAAGAAAAGAAAAAAGAGCCAACGTGAGCATCATTTGAATTTTGTTTTTTTTGTTTTTTTGGTGGAATATGCATTAGTTAACGTCACTAAAAAGTCAAAAGGTTGGAATTCCACCCTCATATTAAAAATCGAAAATTTTAAAAACTTGTATAATTGCACCTATTTGTCAAAATATATGAATAGAAAACATGGAACTTACCAAAATGTCCTTGATAAATGAGCTTCTTCAAATCATAGAAAACACACCAAATGATTGTAGCTAATGTCAATTGTTCATCAACGTCTTTTTTACAGTGCCAATACTATTTCTAATCTTATAGTTTGTTTCAAAAGACTCTTTGCTAGCAATTTTCATTAACATGTCTCATGAATATTGGTCCAACTATTATTTCGTTATTTTATCGTAACATAAATCAACTCGATTGTATCAATCAATTAAATTTGTTGAAGCCTTATTCATAAAATATCATGAGAACAAGTCTTGTAGGTTGAGCACCCTAAGCCAAAGGATCGAGAAACTCATCACCACTATTCTTGAACAACTTGGAATTGGACCTTCCTTCTTTTTGCACTATTACAAATATGAAAATGAAATTAATAATGAAAAAATTGGATTCAATTGTTAACTGCTCCTATCATAAATAGGTTTGACTATAGATTTGAATCATAACACAGAAGGTAAAATCAAAACTTTTAAAACATCAAGAGCAAATTAAAATATGTTAAGAGTATTTTGCATGTTTGTCTCAAATTTTCCTTAATTTATGTATGTAGTTTCGGTTTGTGCTTGATGTTTTTAAACGGTTTGAACCATAAATGAATTTCTAAAGGAAGGCCTTTTTAAAAAATAACTTAGAAGGTTTGGGTAAAACTAAAACTTTTAAAACACTAACAACACTGCTTAGATCAAGGGTAATTTATATAATTTAACACTTTTTTTTTTATCTCAACTTTTTTTTTCTAAGATCTTCAACATTATTAGTTTTTCTTTAAGCATATGTAAGTGAGTGTTTTATAATTAGTTATATCTACATTAAAAATATATCGATCAACTCTAATAAATAGTTTTTCTTCACATTAGTTAAAAAAATGATGTTAAAAGACGACAAAGTACTTTAATTTATACCTATCTCAAATATGGATATGGATGAGAGGTTTGAATTAATTTAAAAGAAAAAAAAACTAACTCAAAATATAATATATGGTTTGAATTAAACCGATCAACATTCAACAGGCAAAGTCAAGATTATTTATTTGAAAATGAAACATTTTCTTATTTACCTAAATTGAGTATGAAAAAAGTCAAATGACCTACATGATCTCTCCATCAGTATGGATTTTATGGCTTGTACAAAGCGGGGTTAGGATCGTAAAAACGTCATCATGTGGGCCCTCCACATAAATGGGGAACAAGCTTCAATGGGTCCCTAACGAAATTAATTCGTACATCTATTGCTGACTTTTATTGTTTTTTGAAATCCAATAGTCAACTTTGCAACGGTCAAATGTTTGGACCAATCTCTGATTTCTTCTATTCTAAGTCATAAAGTTTGTGATAAAAATAACAAAAAATGGGCGGACGAGGGAACATATTTATACAAAAACTTTGATATAATTAGAGATTTATTAGGTTAAATTATAAATTTAGTCTCTAAACTGTCAAGTTTGTGTCTAATAGGTCTCTAAACTTTGTTAATCTGAACATAACTTAATGGATTAAATAGTAGTTAACATCTTAAAGATGGATAGTTCGATCCATCCACCCCTACAATTGTTGAATTAAAAAAAAAAACTTTCAATCTCGTGTTTAATAGGTCCATAAATTTTCAATTTAGTATCTAATAAATACTTGAACTTTCAATTTGATGTATATAATACATCATTAATCTATTATAATTTTTTTTTAAAGTTTATGGATATATTATATACAAAATTAAAAGTTTAGGGTTTTATTAGACAAAAAAATAATTTTATGTTTATTAGATCCGTTAATTTTTAAAAATAATGAATATGTTAGGAATTTGTTAGATACATAATTGAAAGCTCATGGATTTATTAGATTATTTTAAAATTCAAGAATCTATATTGGACACAAAATTGAAGGTTTAGAAATTTAATAGATACTTTTCAACCTATTAGATACAAACTTAAAAATTCAAGAACTAAACATTGCTTTTAAATGATTAAAATATATAAACTAGACAACAAAGTTGAAAATTAGAAAAGAAAAAAAGACCAAAACAAAACTCGTTGGTTGCACCGATTTATCTCATTCTATGTACTAGTTATTTCTCTAGTTCTTAGAATCATCTATTCTAGCTCATAAATGAACTCTTACCTAGTGGCAGATCCATAATTTTTGTTTATGAGGGGCTTCACTTAAAATTTCTACGATCTTCATAATTTTTTTTTATAAGAAATTCACATAAAATTTCGTTAAAATAATTTATAAGTACGCAATCTAAAAAGAACTTAAAAAAGATAAGAAATCTAAAAAAAAACTCATAAAAGAAAAAACTATTAATTTAATATATCACAATTGTCTTTAGCGGCGGATTCAAAAATTTCTGTCAGGAAAACATAAATACATATAAAGATAATTTTAAACGTAGTGATATATATTGATATTAGTTTTTTCAATTAGAAATGAATTTTATTTTTAATATATAAATATAAAGGAAGGAATGAAACTTGAAAATTTAATAGTTTACTAAAAATTAAAAATATTTTTATTTATTTTCATTTATAGTTGATAAAAAAAATTAAAAAAATAAACTAAGAAAAAAAATATTTATTATTGTTTCATATTTGTAAATATATAAGGGATAGATTTTAACTTTTAAATAAAATATAGTATATAATGTTAATTTACAAGACAAAATATTCTAAATTATTTATTTTAAATATAAAAATGAGTTATATTTTTTAAATATAAAAGTAATGAGTTTTTTCATTTAAAAAAAAAAGTAATGAGTTTTCTTTTTCCTTTTTTGGTTAACATATGTATTTTAATGAATATCAAATATGTTTATTTATTTATTATTTTTTTTTCTTTTTGGTTAACGTATGTATTTTAATGAATATATATATATATATATATATATATATATATATATATATATATATATATATATATATTTTAAAGAATCAATTTCAATTATTTACTTTAACTATAAAACTGAATTTATATTTATTTTTAAATATAAATAATTTGTTAAAAATATGTTTATTTCGAATTATTAGCAAAATTGCATCCACATGGGACGCACAGGGGGACTTCAACTGATTGCCAACGGGCCAAGTCTTAAATTGACAATTATTGGTCATTATATTATATCCATATACATAATATTTTTCAAGTTGAGGATAGGCTCGAGCCCTCCTGGACCCTCTTTAAATCCGTCAATGCCTACCTATATTTCTATAATTAATGGTATGAATTTGTTCGTTTTAGCTCTAAGCCATCATAAATTTATTTTTGGTTTCATTATGTAACGCCCGAGGTTAGGAGGGGTACATGAATGAACCGAGATCACATCTGAATGAGAGGGATCCTGAGGCTATGCAAGGCATGGTTAAGAAATGCTTAAAAGAATTGATAGCTACTACCTATACTAACAAGGTGCACCTTCCTTTTCGGTGGCCCAATCGTAGGAACTCCAAAGTTAAGCGTGCTTGGCTTGGAGCAATCCTATGTTGGGTGACCTCCTAGGAATTTTCCTAGGAAGCATGTGAGTGAGGACAAAGCATGCTAAAAGGACCTGTGTTGGTTTGTGGGGACAGTCTTCACTCTTAGAAGCAGTTCAAGACAAGTACGATAATGTGGCCAGGTCGCAGTCGGGGCCGTTAGGTGCCGAATCCGAATTCCAAATCCTGGTCCGAATCCTGGGCCTAGGTCGTTACAGATGGTATCAGAGCGGAACCTCTCCCAGTAAGATGTGGTTCGGGGACGAACCAAAGCGGAAGCTGGTGGGCATGTAACGCCCGAGGTTAGGAGGGGTACATGAATGAACCGAGACCACATCTGAATGAGAGGGATCCTGAGGCTATGCAAGGCATGGTTAAGAAAGGCTTAAAAGAATTGATAGCTACTACCTATACCAACAAGGTGCACCTTCCTTTTCGGTGGCCCAATCGTAGGAACTCCAAAGTTAAGCGTGCTTGGCTTGGAGCAATCCTATGTTGGGTGACCTCCTAGGAATTTTCCTAGGAAGCATGTGAGTGAGGACAAAGCATGCTAAAAGGACCTGTGTTGGTTTGTGGGGACAGTCTTCACTCTTAGAAGCAGTTCAAGACAAGTACGATAATGTGGCCAGGTCGCAGTCGGGGCCGTTAGGTGCCGAATCCGAATTCCAAATCCTGGTCCGAATCCTGGGCCTGGGTCGTTACACATTAATTTTTTTTTTTTAATTCAACAAGATGTGGGTTTGGAGATTCAAAACTTTGACTTGTGGTCGAGGATATATACCTCAACCATTGGGTTTAGGTTAACTTGTTTCACCAAACCTCATATACATAGATCTATAACATTTTTAATGACATAGGGTTATATTTACATCCCAACACATTTGTCTTCCTATAAAATCACACTATTGATTTTCCTCTCTTCTATTGATTAAAATATAGAAACTAGATGGAGATATTGAAATTTTTAAAGGAAAACTCTCCGGTAGGAAAGTTGAAACTTAGAAAGAAAAAGAAAAAGAAAAAGAAAAAGAAAAAGGGTAGAATTTAGCCAGATGTGAACTTGTACGTAATGTACTCTACTGACCATTTCTTTCATCTCTACTCTACCTAATTCTATGTTCAAAGGACTAAACAGTAATGTTGAAAATTAGAAAGAAAAAGAAATAAGAATAAACTTGCTGGCTGTACGTAACGATTTACTGGGCCATTTGATTTTTGTGTATTTGTGTCTGTCTTTCTCTCTCCTTTTAAATAAAGATTCTGTTTTTTTTTTAATGGATTTTTGAAATGTATATAAATGAGAAAATACATTTTTTGTTTTAGACTTAGATTCGGTTGTTATTTGATTAGTGAGGTTTCAAAAATCAAAAGTGATATTTTTAATATTTGAGTTTGGAAACTAATTCTAAATGATTCCTAAGCTCATTTAACCGTTAGTTGATTAACATGATGTGGTGGCTGCGTTGCTCATTGTATTTGGCTGATTTGACAAAATATTAATTTAAAATTAAATTACATGTTTATTCCTTAAAACTTTCAAATTTGTGTTTCTTTGAACTTTAAAAAGTATTTAATAGGTCTTCGAACTTTTAATTTTGTATATAATAAGTCCATAAACTTTAGAAATCTATAATTAGTCCATGAACTTTCATTTTTGTGTCTAATAGATTCTTGACATATTCGAATTTTTTTAAAAATTAACTGGTCTATTAGATATAAAATTGAATTTTATGTCTAATAAGATTCTAAACTTTGTGTCTAGTAGGTCCGTGAATTTTACAAAATCTCGAATAGGTTAAGGATTTATGAGACGACCTATAATACACTTTTTAAAATTCAATGACCAAATAAATACAAATATGAAAGTTCAATCATAAGCTTATTAGACACTTTTTAAAAGTACAAGGATCAAATAGACACAAACGCGAAAGTTTAATGACTAAACTTGTAATTTAATCTTAATTTAATAATAATTTTAGGTGACTGAACTTGCTCTCTTATTCCCTCCTCCCCTTTCTCATCCTTTTTTAGCAGCTTCCGTGGTAACCATCTCTCCTTTGTCAGCCACCGTTGTTCACTGCTGCCGCCGTCACCAAGATTTGGTCCCTCCTTCAGATCTCCCGAAGAAACAAAGGAGAGGATGGATCTTATCCCAACCTTGACATATAAAAAAAGTGAGACCTTATTTAATTTTCTTGTATGAATTAATTTTTTTTTAATAGATAAAGTCTCAATTCGCCAAATTCATCCATTGACCATTGTATAATGTTTAATGAATAACTAGAAATGGAAATTAACATTAAAATGATTTTAGATATTTTATCTTCTCAGTTTGATAAGATCTATTATATATATATTACACATGCATTGATAATTTTTATTTCTAAGGTTTCGTGTAATATGCTTATAAAAGTAAATTTTCAGTAACTTTTTTTTTTTTTTTAGTTGGGGCCTGGACGGTGCAAACAATGGACCTGGTGGTCAACAAAGGCCCATGGACCAAGTCGATGTCAATTTGGAGATGACAGCAGAGAGGGTTGGGAAATGGTTGGAATATCAAAGTCAAAGTTCGGATGTCTCTTGAGGCGAAAACACCTATCAATTTTTAGAGTTAACTATATAAATAGCTCATTTGAAGCGTCAAATTACACAAATATCAAGATTTAAAATAAATTTTAACTTTGTTTTAAGTCAAGCTATTTGAAGTCCAATAGATAATTGAATTGCCATATATGTCCATTGTATTTTATTGTAATTATCTAAATTCATGAGGAAAGAGGAAGAAAAAAAAATAAAGTGGAATATTTTCCATAACGATCATAATAATATATTTGAAAAACTCCAAAAATATCTCATATCTCTCATAACTTCCCCAAATATCTTCTCATTATTCACCATCAAAATCGAGGGTTTAGAACATATTCTTCACATTCCCTCTTCACCTTTAGCCCGCATCAAAATCGAGAGTTCCCGGCTCGTGTATGATAAAATAGTAGGTTTCCGACGTAGCTTCCTATTGGTGATGGTGCATGATTTTCCTTCTACAGCGGTAGGTCTTCCTTGTTCGACGGTCGATTCCATAATCTCTGCAAAAAGGAAAAAAAAAAAATCATGATGATAGCAACTCATCTATCTCCCCACATGTTTGTATCTTCATCCATCTCTGAAAAAAGAAAAGAAAAATTCATAATCTCACCTTTCTCAGAACTATCTTTCTCCCCCACTTGTTTGTATTTCCATCCATCTTTGCAAAAAGAATAAAAAAAATCCATAACCTCATCTTTCTCCCCCCACTTGTTACCAACAAGGAATCTCTCTTCTTTCATGGCTTTCAATATTTGTGTGGGTATGAACAAAATAACCTTGTGCATTAGCTTGCTAGTTGAAGAAAGAAGTTGGTATGTATACGTCTTTGTTTGTTTGTTTTTTTTTTTTGAGTACATGGTATATATAGATCTAACATGGTATATTTAGGCTCAATATGGTGTTCTCTTGATGTATCAATGACAGGGTAAACGACTATATATATTATATAAACTAGGTATATAAATTTCATCTTGATGGATATTTTGTTGTCTATCATGAAAATTTTAATATATCATTGATATTTTTGTTAGCGCATGGTATATAACCATTGATATTCTGGTATATATAGAAATTTTGATAACAATCATACCACTTATATATATAATAAATCAATCCTCAATTTTGCATTCATGGTGTTTGTATGGTTCAACATGTTACTTTGATGTATCAATATAATTATCCATCTCATTCCAAATGATTGTCGTAAACCATGCATAGGTGAATAGGATATTATTACCTATACAAGATATATGAGGATTATATAGTTATGTTTATGATTATTACCTATATAAAAGATAGGTTAAATTATCAAAAATACCCCTGAACTATGGGGTTGGTTTCAATTATACCCTCAAACTTTGAAAAGTTTCATTTTAATCCTTGAACTTTGATATTTG
The DNA here is from genome assembly GCA_033996785.1 of Trichosanthes truncata. NCBI lineage: Eukaryota > Viridiplantae > Streptophyta > Magnoliopsida > Cucurbitales > Cucurbitaceae > Trichosanthes > Trichosanthes truncata. The sequence continues at coordinate 58,497,721 of JAWPNB010000003.1, forward strand.
TTTCAAAAATACCCTTGAAGGCTTTTTTTCAATAAATTCATGGTAGGAAAATGATGTTTTTTCATTTGTATTGTTGCTTATGTGAACATATTTGAACATATACGTTGAAAAAAAAAATAAAAACATATGCAAATACGTCATTTTTCGTCCATAAATTTAACGGAAAAAACCTTCAAGGGTTGTTTTGAAACAAACTTCAAAGTTCAAGGGTTAAAATGAAACTTTTCAAAGTTTAGGGGTATAATTGAAACCAACCCCATAGTTCAGAGGTATTTTTGATAATTTAACCTAAAAGATAATATGATTACATACTGATGTTTATATAATATATTTCTATGCATACATATTTATGTATACAATATACTGAATATTATATATTTATAATCGTGTATTTTCAAGAATGTTCCATACAACTAATGGCGTTTATAACACATATATTATGTACAATTTACTTCATTTATATTATATAACTATAAAAGTTTATACATAATAAGACTATTCATTTCGAAGAAAAAAAGACGAGACATAACAATGAACATAATTCATAAATGCATGAGCAAAACGATATATATGGTGAAGTTTTATGACAAACAATACATATTAAAACCAGTGTTTTGAAAAAAATTGACCATAACATCAATCAACAAATTGAATAAGAAAAAAAACTAAACATCAATAAAAAAAAAAAAGTTGTCATTAGAAAAATATAAAACAATATAATGATTAATCAAAAAAGAAAAAAAAAAATTAAACATCAATGAGAAAATCAAGTGTGTCTTGTAGCATAATTGAAATAAAAAACCATAGAAAAAATAAACAAAAAAAAAAAGAAAAAAAAAGAAGGAACATTATTCATTGTGGAGGATAAAATGGAGTTGACAACAATTGAAATTTGTGCGGGACAAAATGTGCTTCAGAGGAAAAAAAACAAACCAAAAAGTATAATAAAATCTAATTTGTTAACCCTGTATGTTATTAATGGTAACAAATAATTAACATCTAATTTGGATAATAAAATATTTAACATTATAAAAAATAGTTTTATATAATTAATGATAAAATTATTTACCTAAATTGAATCATTTCATTATGGAAACAATAAATCACAATAATAACATTATTATAAAGAAGTACAAAATTTTCAAGGGTATAAATGAAATAAAATAGTTGCAGAAATATGAGTCATGCTAGAATTGGCATTTTCTTTAAAATGATTGGTTTGTGAAATATATGGTTAAAAACGTGCTCTTTGGCATAATTTCTTCCATTTTTATCATAAACTTTCAATTTCATCAAATTACACCCCAAACTTTAATCATTGTTGTAATTTAACCTTAAATTTGAAAAAGTGTAGCAATTTTTACCCTCTGATAAGTTATCGTTTGAAAAATCGTTAAAAAAAGCATTCTCATATACTTTCAATGAATTATAAAACACATGGATTATACGAAATTGATAAAAATGATATTAGAGCCAATATTTTGTTAAACTTTGTGAGTTTTTGCAATGTTATTTAATGGTTACATTTTGCATTAATCAAACTTAAATTTGTGCAAAACTTAATATTATTGGAATTAGTAAATTTATGGAGGTTTTCACATTACTTTTTTTTTTATATTAAAATTAGAGAGTGAATTAGCGAAACTTGAACTGAGGGTGTAAATTGCAACATATATCTAAGTTTGAGTGCAATTTGATGAAATTGAAAGCATAGGGTGAAAATTGATACAACTTGACAAGTTTAAAAGTAAAAATTAAGGCCCCGTTTGATAACTATTTGGTTTTTGGTTTTTGGTTTTTGAAAATTAAGCCTATAAATACTACTCCCACTTATGGTTTTACTTGTTTTGTCATCTACTTTTTGCCTATGTTCTTAAAAACCAAGCCATATTTTGAAAACTAAAAAAAGTAGTTTTCAAAAACTTGTTTTTGTTTTTAGAATTTGGCTAAGAATTCAAATACTTCCTTAAGGAGATGAAAACCATTATAGATAAATTGGGAGAAAACAAGCTTAAGTTTCAAAAAAAAAAAAAATCAAAAACTAAATAGTTATCAAACGGGGGCTAAACTTTTTATTTGAGTCTATTATGAAAGAGTCCATTCACTCTTTTCTTGATTGCATTGGGTTAAGGTTTTTTTTGTAGGCTGGAGATTGAACGGGCTTTAAAACAGATGCATCCAAGTAAAGTTCCGGAGTTTTAATTTCTATCATAAATATTGAAATATTATTGGGAACACCGTGCTTGGTAACTGGATATTAATTCTCATCTCAACTGACGAAAGTGAAGCGAACACAATGAGCTGCGATTGTGTTTGGATTGAGTTGTTTATGGCTTTCTGATTCCTATTATGGCTGCAATTAATCTCTAGTCAATACAGATATGTGTACTGTTTTTGCTCACGTGGCTTCCTAATGGTCAATGAATTACTTCCTATTTCCAAAAAAAACAAAAAAGATTTCGATTAACTAAATTAAACTTTTATGATTAGGTTGATATATAGAAATGTCCATTTTATTTATGGAACTAATGAAGCGGAGAATCTCCGTTAAGGTAAAAAATGAAAAGAGAGTGTAGAAAAAATCAATGAGTTAAATGAAGACGGGTGCGCCACCCTATTTATCTTTACTTATTTATTATTAATATTATTATTGTGATTATATATATATATATATTGAAATTTAAAATCTTATTGTTCAATAACTTGAATAATTTTATATGTTTGAATCTTACGCGGTTGAACATTTGAACTATTCCAATATGCTTTAGATATATTTAACCTCTTACGCGGTTGAACATTTGAACTATTCCAATATGCTTTAGATATATTTAACCACCCCCGAACATTTGAACTATTCCAATATGCTTTAGATATATTTAACCTCTTACGCGGTTGAACATTTGAACTATTCCAATATGCTTTAGATATATTTAACCACCCCCCCCCCCAAAAAAAAAAAAAAAAAAAAATCCCTGACTTTCAACCCTAAGAAGGAGGCATCTAGCTCAGCTTATGTACAAATTACAGATGTTTTTGTCTTTATTAAGGAATTGCACTGCAACTCTGCAAGTTTGCAACTGGCATCTCAAAAGCCTACAACTACAAGTACACAAACTCATCTAGGGTCTGAAACAACAACACATTGACGACATGTCGTTCAACCTCCATGCATAATTCTTCCAACTCTTCTAATTCATTCACATTCTTAACCCTCCATTTCGCTTCTCTCATATCTTCCTCCGCCAATCTGCAGATCCTTTCCACCACTTCGCCGTAGCCATTGCTCCGGCCACCGCCGTTCAAATCGGATTCTCTTTTCTTCCCAGCAATTCGCTCCATTTGCCTCTTATCTGTAAAAATTCATAATACCCCGTAGTTAGTAAGAGTATACAATATTTAGCCGTCAAATATATGAAAAAGAAACTATAATAATATTTTGAATATATGTTTCATGTTTATTAGGAGTATATAAATTTATGAATCTGTATCCAACTGTTATTAGAAAACAGTCATATTACAACAGTATTATTGAGTCATTTTTTTAACGGGTATTGAAATTTAACCTGAGAAATCGATTCCGCGGACATCGAGAACCGAAACTGGACTGGAATTTTCCGGGTCGGATTCGGGCTCGTGTTTCTGTCCGACATGCCGACTAACATTTTTCTTCTTCTTAATCTTCTTGTTGAGCTCCGTTCCAATGGCGGCTTCCTTTTGCTTCACTAGCTTCTTCTGAATAGACTTCGAATTCACAGCACCGCCATTTTTGGGAACACTCTGTTTGTATTTGTATTTACCCGAAGGTAAAACAGAGACCGAATCTTTACTCGTGCTGCATTTTTTACTCTTGGTAAAATTCTTACCAATTTCCCTTCGTGGCTCGTCTTTAAGCTTCGAAATCTTCAATTCATTCTTTTCATTTTCCTTCTTCTTCACATCATTAGTCCTGCTCTGTTCCTTCCCCTGTTTCGCTCCCCCAAAATGGTGCGTTTCAAGTTTCTTCAAATTGGATTCAATTTCCACAGCGTAACCGTCGAAATAATCCTTCGTGTAAAGAACAAAGAAATCGTTCTGTGGGTTCAACGGCGGGACCTCACGAAACGAAGCGGAGGTTCGGATTCGGCGGTGGTGGGCTTGGTTCGAGTCAAAATGGAGCAAATAATCAGCGAAATTCACGGACTTGCTCCTTGAGACCGCACCTGGGGCTCGATGGTTCGGGACCCAATTGGCGTCAGGAAGCGAACTCAAGCCCATCAGCCGAGCCACCACGCCCGGGCCGGGCTCGGCCACTCGAGCCACGAGTTTAGCCTCGGACTTCGGTTCATTCAGGGCTTCAGATGGGTGAGTTGGAAGGTCGCCGGAGCAAAGGAGCCTTCTTAGGACGCCGGAAAAGCAGCCGGAGTTGGGCATTGTTGAGTGAGGGAGTGAGAGACAGAGAATTTTGTAAAAGCGATGGGGGAGGAGAATTTTAGGGAGAAAAATGGGGACTATGAAAGAGAAGAGGGAAAAGCAAAGGGTCGGTAGAAAGAGACAAGGGAGAATGATCAAAGAGGTCTTTTTAGGTGGTTGAATTTTCACCAGAAAAAAGGGGTGAAAAGGAAATGATAAAAGCTAGTGCCAATGGCCGACGAGCCTATCAGCAATGCATACACTACGCAATAGAGCTAATTAAGCGCTTAAGACAAACTCACCTTTCATGGCTTTTGTCTCCTATCTCTCATCAACTCTTTATGGTAAAAATAATAATAATAAAAAATCCCAATTTACCATTCTTCTTGATGTTATAGTTTTTCTATGTTAGTTCAACAATACCTGAAGTGGGAGGATTCGAACTCATGACCTTTTAGTTGATAGTATATATATTTTAACTAGTTAGATTATGTTCAAATTGACTCTTCAATCTTATAGTTTAAATGTATAAAGTAGTTGCCAATTTGAATGTAACTTATAGTATATAAAATACTTATTAACTTTCTATTTGAAAATTTTGTTAAGTTTTAATAAAAAGCTATTGTGTCACTCAATTATTGTTTTATTAATGTATTTGTAGACGTGGAGGTGGATATGTCATTTTGAAGAAATGCTTCTTGTCATGTGCATATTAGTTTTTGCTAATAGGCGAGTTTAGTTTTGTTTGTCTAGTAGTATCTAGTGACATGCCTCAAATATATTAATAGAGAACATTAATTATATGATATATCAATGTTATATTAACCAAATTTTTGTAGAATGATCTCATACAATCAAGGGTAAAAATTGATAATTTTACAAAATTAAAAACTAAATTGAGAATTACTAAAAAGATTACCTATCACTCTGTACATTTAACCAAATTTATAACAATGTTTCTTGCAAGTTTGATAGAATATGTCTATAGAGTAAAAGTTCAACTTGTCAATGCACGAGTAATTTTTTTTAATGGACTAAATGTTCAAATAATTCAGTTTAAAATTGTAAAGTCTAAATTTACAGACAGTAATTTATCATTACTATTTGTTCTTCTAACAAGGGTATAATTTTAGATCTAAACATGGGAAAATCTTTTAAGATAATGGGAATTGAGCACGAGTCTTTGATTTCATACTGTTTGTTATTTCATTGGTTGGATTTTTTCTCAAATTAAATAACATTTAGTCTTATTTTGATTTATTGTTCGTACAACGTGCCGCAGTTGTTGACTTCATGGCATTCCTGTCTGAAGACTAAAGCAGAATATTGTTTGACCTGCCGACTTTGTTGACTCTACGGTTTCCTTAATTGGGCCTTTTTTCTCATTTACATTTTGGGCCTGACTTAAATTGGGCCTTTTGTTTTCTCCAAGCCCAAGCCATATTGGGCCTCCGCCCATTCGCATGACTCGTGCACGTGCACGTGCAGTTCTACGGGCTACATATACTGCGGCGAAGTAATTTCTCGAGGACAATTTTAGCCTTCAATTGGCTTTCATATTTTCGTTAGCAAATTTTCCTTTTCCCCCAAAACATTTCACCTTCTTCTCTCGTGGACTCGAGTTCCTGGTTCTCGAGAGCTTTGCGTCGTCGATTCCGATGGATCGAACTCAGATACTTCTGTTAGGGCTGCCGGTCTTTCTGCTTTTTACTGATATTGTGAATCTTTTCACTCCTCCGCCTCCTAAACCGGCCAATCACCCTCCACCTCCTAAACCGGCCAATCACCCTCCACCTCGAGTTCACTACCAGCCTAAATCTCAATCAGTCATCCAGGAACCGCTTGAATTTCCGACGGAGGTGAATGATTTCATGTTTGATTGGATTCATCTTGATTTTTGTTCGTGTTTTGTGATATTCAGTAACTTAATTTGTTGTCTCGGTTTTGGAATGCAGAAACGTAGCGGAATCGGAGGAATTGGCCAGGGCAGCGTTATCAATATCAATTTCTGCGTTTCTTGTTCTTACAGGTAGTTCATCCTTTTGATTATCAATTTTTGTGTTTATCAATATCAATTTCTGCGTTTCTTGTTCTTACAGGTAGTTCATCCTTTTGATTATCAATTTTTGTGTTTATCTTTCTCATTTTGGGCGGAAAGTAAGTGAATCAAACGTTTATGTGATTTTCCGTTCCTGTGTTTTTCTTTCTTCCCCGTTTTTCATCGACTCTGATTACGTATGAAATTGCGGTAAGCTTATAGTGAAGTAAAACTTCATTTCTTTGTTTTCTTTTTCTTAGCAGAGGTTTCTTTTATTGTCGTTGACTTCCTTGATTGAACGAACATTTCAATTTCTCTCTCTCTAGTGGTCGTTGAGACTTGAGAGTCATTATGATGAAAAACTGGTTGTACTCTGGAATCTTCGCTGTTGTTGTTCCTTTAAACTCGAGTTCGTTGTTTTTCGTTTTTTGTTCTTTTTTCTTTTTCCACAGCGCAGGTTTCTTTTATTATCTTTGACTTTAACTTCCTTCCTCGATTGAACAAACGTCTCGATTTCTCTACTCTCTAGTGGTTGTTCTCTTGAGAATATTACTCTCTAGTGGTTGTTTGAGAGTCATTATGATGAAAAATTGGTTGTACTTTGGAATTTTCCCTGTCGTTGTTCCTTTAAACTTGATTTCTTTGTTCTTTTCTTCTTTAAGCACGGGTTTCTTCTATTACCTTCAACTTCCTCAATTGAACAAACATTTCGATTTCTCTACTATCTAGTGGTTGCTGAGAGTCATTATGATGAAAAATTAGTTGTACTTTGGCATCTTCACTGTTGTTGTTTCTTTGAACTTGATTTCTTTGTTTCTTTTTTTCCTTTGATTAGCACAGATTTCTTTTATTACGTAACATCCTCGATTGAACTATATTTCAATTTCTCCACTCTTTCGTGGTTGTTGAGATCATCATTATGAAAAATTGGCTGTTCTCTGCTTCACTGTTGTTCCGCTAAACTTGATTTCATTTTTTTAGACGCAAGTTTCTTTTATCATCGTTAACTTCCTCAGTTGAACAAAAATTTCAATTTCTCTACTCTCTATCGGCTGTTAAGAGTGTCATTATAACAATAAAAGGGGTTGTACTCTTCTTCACTGATATTGTTAAAGACTTTGAGTCTTGAATGAACATAGTTGCAGACCTCAATTCAGAAACGATTCGTTATAATTCCATATGGAGCCAACTTCACTATGTTAGGTACTTCGGTTATCTGATTTGGAGCAAGACATAGAAATGGAAGTTTCAATTAACCCCCGCTGTTTTAGACTGTAATTAAATGAACTTATCGTGCTTTAGCGTTGTCATTGATAAGCAACTCCAATAGATTATGTTTTGCAAGCTTAATTACATTAGGTTTAAGAACAGGTTAATGTTGCAGATGTTAGGAGTGGAAACAAAGTTTTACATTGGGTAGGGAAGAGAGTGATCGGGGGTATATAACTGAGGACAATTATCTCCATTGGCACGAGGCATTTTGAGTGGAACCAAAAACAAAGCCATGAGGGCATATGCCCAAAGTGGACAATATCATACCATTGTGAAGATAGGTGGAGGGTCCGTTGTCCTTAACAATTGATATCAAAGCCATGGTCTAAACCTAGCTATGTTTGAGAAATCCTCCGATTCCGAACAAAGAGAATTAACGAAACCTCATAGTCGACATTGTAGATGAATTTCTGGATCGGACAAAAAGTGTTTGGGTGGCAAGCAAGTATAACTCTATTAACATCTCTGATAGAGGAGTAGATCTATATCCCACAATGTGGTTCGTGCTTGTGCTCTGTTTGGATGCTGCCTTGGGATGAACTGGCCATGCCTCGAGATGAAGAGCAAATGCTCATTGTTGGAGTTGATGGATTTGTTCGAGGGGAGGCTTACTTTGTTTGAGGAGAGGATTGTTAGGAGTGTAAACAAAGTCTCACATTAGCTAAGGAAGGGAGTGATCATGAGTATAAAAGTGAAGAGAATTATCTCAATTGGTATGAGCCTTTTGGGTGAAACCAAAAGCAAAACTATGAGGACTTATGTTCCACGTGGACAATATTATACTATTGTGGAGCTAGGTGGAGGGTCTGTTGTCCTTAACAGGTGGACTCCCCAATGTTTAGCTTTGGGATAAAAAATGAACTCAATTCTCGATGATAGAATTTTGGTCTCTACTCATAGAGCATAGAGCACGAGTCTAATTAGAATAGAATTTACCTCATATGTTTTTTTGTTGTTCTTGCCACACAAGATAGTATTAAAAAAGAATTTCAATCGTGATTCCAAGTGGGCCAGTAGATTATGCCTTCCCCCCTTACAAATAGGAAATGTTCAGAAGCTGTGTGCATGTATTTGATCCATACGTTTTGGAATTTGCTCTTTAAAATGTATTTGTACCATCATGTTATCTCAATTTGTGGAAATGCTTCATGTGAAATGATTTTACACTTGTTGTGGCAGAGGTACTGCTATAACCATGAAAAATATGCTGGAGTCATCATTTCCTGGAGTTGAAATTATTTTGGCGAATTACCCCCCGCCACTCCCAAAGCGCCTTCTTAGCAAAGTAGTACCCGTCGTTCAATTTGGAATTATTGCAACAATAATGGCGGGGGAACAGATCTTTCCTAGGTTGGGGATGGCACCACCACCTTGGTACTATTCCTTGCGTGCAAATAGGTTTGGAAGCATTGCAAGCACTTGGCTGTTTGGAAATTTTATCCAGTCATTCTTACAAAGTTCCGGAGCCTTCGAAGTATATTGCAACGGTGAAATGGTAAGATTCTTTTGAAAGCTCATTCTGGTCTTTTCTGGTGAGATGATGACTGTTTACTGATAGTATCCATTTTCTGAAGGTCTTTTCTAAGTTGAAGGAGCAGAGATTTCCTGGTGAGATCGAGTTGAGAGACGTTATTGGAAGGAAACTTTCTGGGTCGAGATTTGTTGACAACTCTGGAGGAGTTTGGTCATAGGTATGTGACTTCTTGTGATCATTGCCATCAAATTAACAACTGGTGAAGTCTAGACAATCTAATCCAAGTTTATAATAGCCAAGGAGGAGCTTGTCTTTGAGAGAGATTCAGTTTCAATGTCTATTCTAATCATACTCCCTATTACGTTTCTTATGAATCAAACTTTTAAAATTTCAAATGCATCCCTCTAAAAAAGAAGTTTCAAATTCCTCCGTTGAATTTTCACCCTAATTTCAATCTTTGATATCATTTTGCATGCTTTTATGCAAAATAAATGAAGAAATTGACGTTTGTACCATGGTAGGCTAGGTTTATGTTGTAAGAAGTAAATATGGTAAATAATCAATAATAAATTTTAATTGCTTCTGAAAATGTACTTGTAATAAGTTTGAAAAATGCTTTTGGAAGCATTATTTTGTTTGAAGTTGATATTTTTATACAAAATAATTTTCCGACGAAAATAGTGCTAGTTATCTGTAGACTTTTCCCCTCGAAAAAAATTGATCAAGTTGCTGTCTTAAAATTAGTGTGTGTTATAGGTTTGCTCTGAATGTGACTAATTCTATATTTTTATCTTGAATTGCTTGTTTCATCATTGACATATTTGAAGTATGAGTAGTTTGTTGGACTTTTAGGAATTTTAAATTTGTTACAACAGAACCATCATGAGTTGGCCTAGTGGTCAAAGGGCCTTGGGGAACTAAGAGGGAATGGGTTCAATCCATGGTGGTCACCTACCTAGGATTAAATATCCTACGTGTTTCCTTGTTAACCAAATGTAGTAGGGTTAGGCGGTTGTCCGGTGAGATTAGTCGAGGTGCGTGTAAGCTGGCCCCGGACACTCACCGATATCAAAAAAAAAAAATAAAAAAAATAAAAAAAATTGTTACAACAGCACCCTTGGTTTATAATTGTGGTTGCAGAAGAATTCCTTTTGTACTACCATGTAACGCCCCGACTTTTCTTATTAGACTTTCTAGGGACGTTACTACATGCATGCTGAAGAAATTTAAAAATCTTTGGTAAAAGACAGAAAGAATTAAACTTTTTGCTAAACAATAAAAAATCTTTATGCTCGGGATCCCTTTAAAAATCATTTCAAAACATAATATGAATTATAACGTTAGTTGAAATAGTTTCACAATACATTGTTTACTAAACAAAATATGTTTTAACTAACACACTATCTAAATGCAGAAATCATGATCTTCAAAGTTGCCCATGACCCTTTCAGCAAACTGCCTTGTCAATCGCCTAAGATATGTCTGTCTTTGAAAAATATTCTTGAAAAGGGTGAGTATTTAAAATACTCAGTAAGTGACCTCACTACCGGGGTCAGGATATGCAAACACATACAAAATTTTTTTTTCCTCTAGTGGGACTTAAAACATTTTCATAGTGGAAACGTTTCCTTTTAACTTTTCTCTTTGGCTTAATGTGGACAATTATCCCGACCTAACCTTTCCTTTTCATTTAATTTTTTTAGGTTCCTTTTCATTTAACATTTTCAAGTTCGTTTTCATTTAGATGAACATCTATAATTTTAGGAGGGTAATTGCCACAACCTTCGAAATCATTTCAGCATGAAAATACACATGTATGCATGAGGTTCCAAAGCATTTTAAATTTTCATTCAATGATGCAACACAAGGCAACATTCTCATATCATTCATCATAAATCATAAACCATAACTCATGCATCACATTCACAAGAATATTTGGCAATCAACAAGTAAAAATCCATTTTCATATATAATAAAACATTTTAAAATTCATCAAAAATCATAATAAAACATTTATAAAAGCTTTTCATTTCAAATGTAGTTTTTCAATTCAGTTCCTAACTTGCATTTAAGCATACTGGCATAAAGTCCCTTACCTTGGCTTAATTAGTTTGTTTTCTCCTTTTATGGAGTTCTTTCACCTCAACCTATAATGATTTAAAAGAACTTATTACTTGACCTACTCAACTCATGAACCTTAGGCAAACTACTCAAATTACTGTATACGCACATGAACCTACCATTAATTTGACTACATTAAATTCTTCAACAAGAATATTCACCCACCTAGGTAGCTAAGTTTACCCCCAACTAGTTACCAAGATAACATAATTTCATTCATCTATTATTTGAAGTAAGTCATTTTGATAATACACATGATTCTCCAAAATTTTAAGCCCTCTATTCCAACATAGCCATAAACTTAGTCAAAATTTAATTCTAATTTACCCATAGTAATATTTCTCTAAATATGACATGTTTCCTAATTATGAATTTCATGCTTTCCTTCTAAAATTCACAATAATAAACAAGTCACAAGTAACTTAAAAGACTTAATCCAAAATTGAATTGGAGTTGAAATTTACCAAAATCATAACGCAATCGTGGCACTGTTCGGGATTTGAAATGCTGATCGGGAGACGGCGGCACGTGAACAGTGACGGCAGTGTGAATAGTGATCGCGGCGTGAACAGTCCCCCCCCCCCCCCCCCCGCGTGAACAGTACCGTGCGCGTGAGCAATATCGCGCATGAACAGTGTCGCGCGTGAACAGTCCCCCCCCCCCCCCCCCCTGCGGCGTGAAGGACAAATCCGACGATGGATGTTTGTTGAAGAAGAAGAAGCTTTCGAATGGATGAGTCTCTTGGTAGTGAAACGGAGAGAGAGAGGGATTGATGGTAGATGTTGTTTTTCATGGAGGAAGAGGAGTAGGTTGGAGAAGATGACGGCTTGGCTTGACTTAGGGCTGCGTGTAGTATAAAAATAATAGAGAGAGATATTTGAGCTTGGCTCAAAGTCACATAATTAACAAAACTTGCCTCCAAACCAATTAATTCTCTTTTTTCTTCTTTCTTCTCAATTCACCCTCCAATTTTTCAAATTTCAATTATGCAAATCTCTAAAATTAACTTTCTAACACAACTTTAAACATGAAATTGGCCTTACAATTAATTCAAATCTCAAAATTAAAACATTAATTAATACCTAAAAATGTCGGTTATTACATATTATCTTGGTCTATGATTTTCATCTGCATACCATCTTAATTTACATTTTTTCCCCTTCTAGGACCGTAATCTTCACATCTTAATCAGAATGCGGAACGATATTCCATTCTTTAAGTTTAAGTTTCTATTAGATGGTCTCATTCTCATTCCAATCATTAGATGATTTTTTTTTCCCCACTTATTTAGTCTAAAATATGTTTTTTTTTTATTTGTCTATAGTTTTTAATAGTCTTACTCCATTTAAGTTACTACTCTGTTGGTGAACTAACAGAATGTTGGACCAAACATTGACGATGTGGCTGATAGGATAGGACAAGGTTTATCAATTTTAATATTATAATTTGGTTATGCGACCTTTGTTCTCTCTACTCTCTCCTTGCCTCGCCTCCTCTTCGGACGGAAAACTCTCGAAGAGAGGAAGTAGTAAAGAGAATAAGAGTCGCATCAACTATAATATAAAATTAATGCACCTTAGTATTATTACATTATCATCCTTCAAGGCTTTTTTTTCCTTTTTCTGGACAAGGGCCGAGTTAACTTTTTGTGGTTTACGAATTCTACCAAGTTAATTAGATTAATTTGACTAGAACCTAATATATGTTTGGAAGTGATTTTAATGCAAGTGATTTAGGAGTGATTTTAGTGAAAATGATTTGTTTATAAGTGATTGATTAAAAGTAATTTTTATGTAATCATGTTAATACTTAGTTCTATGTTTTTAAATGCATTTTTTTACCATCAAAACTGATTTTGATTGTTTATATGCATGTTTGAGAGTGATTTTGAGCATGACAAGAGTGATTTTAACCGCCAACATGAGCATAGCTCAACTGACATAAAATATGTACTCTTGACTTAGAGGTTAAAGGTTCGAATCTCTTACTCTACATATTGTAAAAAAAAAAAATGATTTTAACCCTTTTAAAATTATTTTCAAACACAACTTAAAGTTGAATTTATTATAAACAATTAAGTCTCTTTCATGTAAAAGTAAAATTAATTCTATATTATCTAACACTTCTATTATATATATATATTTTACTTTATTTTAAAAGGTTAACAGCCCTATTTCTTAGGACTTTTCAATATTCTATATATTCCATATATAAAAAATGAGACCGGTGTTCAAATTCTCCCACTTTTCTCTCGTTGTGGAACACTCTTATAAAGAGAGGAAATTATCGAAGTGTAAGTTCTATAAGGGGAAATTATCGGAGTGTAAGTTCTAGTAATACAAAATTTGACATCAAATTAAATAAATTAATTGATGTTTTAAGCACCAACAATCGCTAATAAGTTGGGATGGACGAACAAAAGTCATTTGAATTCAACAGAGTCCAAATAATTGAATTGAATCCAGAAAAGTTTTTTTTGTTTTTGTTTTTGTTTTTTTTTTTAACAACATTAGGATAGGGATAGGGAGATTCGAATTTATGACTTCTTAGTCATGAACTCATACTTTATGCTAATTGAACTATGTTCATGTTGGTCAGAAAAGAATTCTTTAATCCAACTCAATTCATAAACAATCTTGCGTATGAAAAATTATTTTTTAAAGGTTAAAATGCCATTTTGGTCTTTGTATTTTGGGTTTCATTCCATTTTAGTCTAATTTCTCTACTAATAAAACTTAAAATTAGTCCCTACCATTAGTTTGAAGTTAATTTTTAGGAAAAATTACATTTTTGGTCCCTGAGTTTTTAAGATTAGGTGCGTTTGGTCATTGAGTTTTCAAAATGTATTCTTTTAGTCCTCGAGTTTTGAGAAATAGGTTTAAAAGGTCACTATGGTTGTTTTTCCGTTTGCTACAGTAACGGAATAATTTTTTTATTAATTTTAATAAAATAAAATAATAATTATAATAAAAAATAAATTAAAATAATATTAAAACAAAAAACTCCACTCTCTCTCCTCTCCCTCACCCCCACATCCACTTCCTCTCTACTGAAGCTCCTCCCCGATGCCGGCGCTGACGGCTCCTCTCCTCTCCTCTCCGCCATCGTCGGTGCCTAGAGAGAGAAAATGTTCCACACTTGAGAAAATGGGGAAAAAGAGAGAGAGATGGAGGGAAAAAGTGAGGCTTTGAGAAGAAGAAAGAGCTTAGAGAAGTTAGAATGAGAAGGAGAAGATTCAAATCTAAGCGCCGACGATGGTGGAGAGGAGACGTCGGTGCCGGTGCCGGCGCCGGAGAGGAGCTTCGATAGAGAGGGAGTGGAGGTGGGGGCATGGGCATGGGGATGGGGGTGAGGGAGAGGAGAGAGAAAGGAGAGAAATAGGAGAGAGAGTGGGTTTTTGTTTTAATATTATTTTAATATTATTTTAATTATAATTATTATTTTATTTTATTAAAATTAATAAAAAAATTATTCCGTTAATGTAGCAAACAGAAAAACAACCATAGGGACCTTTTAAATCTATTTCTCAAAACTTGGGGACTAAAATGGTAGTTTTGAAAACTCAAGGACCAAGCGTACCTAATTTTAAAAACTCAGGGACCAAAAAGGTAATTTTTCCTAATTTTTATCAAAATTGTTTAAATAATAATAATAATTTTCTTGTAAGAAAAGATAGTATGTGAACATATTTCCAAAATTTATAGAATGAATGGTAATGGAGACTATTTTTTTTTTTTATAGAAAAGTTAACAATAAAATAACAATAGAGATCAATTTTAAGCTTTATTGAAAGTACATAAACTAAAATGAAATTAAATTCAAAGTAAAGGGACTAAAATGATATTTTAATCTTTTCTAAATTTCATGTGTTGTTTTTAAAATTTTAGAAACTAAATAAAATCGATTTTAAATCTCCAGAGAAATTGAGTTTTTTTTTTTTTTGGTAAATTACTCGTGCTTTTAATTATTTAAATAATAATTTCTTTTATGATCTTAAACTACGTGATGAAAAATATTTTTTAAAAGTATTCTATAAGAAAGTCAAAATATTTAATTAGTTTTTTCCTTTCCCAAATATAAAGAAATTAGGCTAAATTATAGAAAATACTCTTGAACTTTGTACTTTGTTTTCAAAAAATCTTTGAACTTTTAAAAGTTTCATTAATATCCTTTAACTTTTAAAAAAGTTTAAAATACCCTTACCGTTAGTTTTGGATGGAAACTGTTAGTACTTTGTTTCAAAAATACTCTTGAACTTTCAAAAGTTTCATTTATACTCTTAAACTTTCAAAAAAGTTCAAAAATACCATTACCGTTAGTATATGGACAAAAATCATTAGTACCTCGTTTTAAAATATCCCTAAACGTTTCGAATAACATTTATCTACACTCCATTACCTCATTCTTTCAGTTTTTCTCTCTCTTGATTTGCTTCAATCTATGACCTAACAATTCTCTATTTTTCTTCTTTTTTTTTTTCTCATTTCTTTTTCAATATCCTCTTTTCTCTCTTTTTTCATTTTTCAATCCCTAAAACCACCCCCTTCAATCAAGGTATATAGACTATAGCAAGAAGAAATGAGAATAATGGAACCACCAAGGGACCTTAGGACTTAAATGCTTTAACAAGGTTGTACGTTAGTAATTTGAGTTAGTACGTTTGGGTTTAATACACAAAAAGAGAAACATGTTAAAAATTTGGGTCATAATTTTAAAGACATCTAGTGGGAGAGAAGAAAAAAAACATATGCATTACCAAATTTGTAGTGAATGAAGATTTTATTAATAATTTTTGTAGTTTAAATTAGTCTATCTATTGTAGTCAATTAAGAAGGTTCCCCATGATTGAGAATTGGACAAATGGAGGGAAAATTAGAACATCTATATGAAAAAAAAGAGAGCATCTATATGAGTTGTTTTCAAATTGGTTTTTCTCCAATGCAAGATAACTTCAAAGATATTGACTATTTGAGTGTTGAAATTTCTTATATTTATGTTTGGACATACTTAACAATAAGAGAGAGTTCCTCCTATTTATTTAAAGTTATAATATTTAAGAAGATAAGAGAAATGAGGGAAATTTTAGAGATTGAAAAATGAAAGAAGAGAGTAAGAAGGTATTGAAAAAGAAAGGAAAAAAAAGGAAAAATAGAGAAGTGTTAGACCATAGATTGAAGCAAATTAGGAGAGAGAAGAAATAGAAGAGGAAGGTAATAAAGTATAGATAAATGATTTTCGTCCATATACTAAAGGTAATAGCATTTTTTAACTTTTTTTTCTTGAAGTTAAGGGTATTAATGTAACTTTTGAAAGTTCAGAGATTTTTAAAATGAGATACGAACGATTTCTATCCATATATTAATGGTAAGAGTATTTTTGAATTTTTTTTTGAAAGTTTAAGGATATTAAAACTTTTGAAAGTTTAGGGGTATTTTTGAAACAAAGTACTAATGGTTTCCATCTAAAACCAACAGTAAAAGTATTCTTTTAACTTTTTTTTTGAAAGTTTAAGGATATTAATGAAACTTTTAAAAATTTAGGAGTATTTTTAAAATAAAGTATAAAGTTTAGGAGTATTTTCGATAATTTAGCTCAGACATTATTAATTCACTCGGAGGACAACATTCTCTGGGGCATACAATTTAAGAATAAACACCAGTAAAAGTGGAAGGGGGTAATACAGTACTCTCTGATGATGGAGTGAACCTCTCGCATGATCCAGAAATTCTTATCCTATTAGATGTATTGGTTGTATTTAACCATAGTCTGTGTATTTTAACTAACATTAGTTAAAGTCTGTTGGTTAGCTTTAACTCTAGTTTCTGTTGTGTATTTATATCGAGAGGACATTTGTTATTTGGCAAAGAGTTTTTCAATAATATCAGACTCTTCTTCTCTTGCATTTTCTGCATTATGGTATCAGAGCGAATTTTTCGCTCCACTGGGGGTTTTCTCAATTCGTTCTCTTCCTCCTTCAATCTGAGTTTTTCTTTCGGACCAATTTCATTCATGGCGGATTCGGACGCTCAGGTTGATAATAATTCGACAATTGAGACCCAAATGAATCCGTAGCTCCTCCATCATTCAATCGGTCCAACGGTTGTTCTTGTTACTCAGCAATTACTCAGTGCAAGTAATTACAATTCCTGGAGTCGTGTGTTAATTGCATTATCTGGTAAGAATAAGGTTGGATTTGTTACTAGTTCAATCAAGAAACCTGAAGGAAACCTATTAGCAGCGTGGAAATGCAACGATATGATCATCTCTTGGATCGTGAATTCAATTTCAAAACAAATTGCTGTCAATATTCAGTATACAGACCCGGCTACCGAGATTTGGGACGAACTTAAGGAGCGTTTTTGTCATCACAGTGGACCACGTATTTTCAGCTTTGCAAAGAATTAGTCACTACCACGCAGGGCACACAATCTGTTGAAGTCTATCATACAAATTGAAGACGATTTGGCAAGATTTGTCAGAGTATCGACCTATATTTCTTGTGGCGGTTTGAAGGATTTACTTGCTCATCTTCCTTCAGAGTATGTGATGATTTTTCTGATGGGGCTAGATAAATCATACGCTGGATTTAGGGCTCATATCCTTCTCATGGATCCACTTCCGTCAATTACCAAGATGTTTTCTCTTATTATTCAAGAGGAACATCAACGATCTGCAAGTCACGATACTTCTGTTGATTCTGTTGATTCGATTGCTCTTGCTACTGATACATGTCTTTACCTTTGGGTTATAAAAATTCAATAATACTTCTTGTACTAAGGGGAAGGGAGAGTCTTTAGTTTGTAAGTTGAATAAGTCAATTTATGGCTTGAAACAAGCTTCACGTTAGTAGTTCTCTAAGTTTTCTGGAGTATTGTTGTCTCATGGTTTCTCTCGATCCAAATCGGATTATTCTCTTTTTACGTGTGGCTCGAGTTCTACTTTTGTGGCTTTATCAGTATATGTTGATGACATTTTGTGGTCCTTCTACTAAAATTGAAAGTCTACAAAACATTACCCTTCTTCACAGAAGCTCTACGAAACTTGAAAGGCTACCAACCTGCTAAATGGGCTCCTCTCGAAGATTCACATGATAAAAGGAATAATAATAATAATAGCAATTACAACCACCTGTTAGAAACTCCAAACTCCATGTTCCGATGGTTGCGAACTTGCAAACCCTCTCAGAACTCAACTCAACTCTTCGCTGGAGTGAGAGTGTGTATGCGTGTGTGCGTGTTGATTTGGAGTTTGCAATAAACTTTACACAATTGGGCTGCCCTCCGCCATCTAATCCTTTGCTGAGTAATTGGTAAGCTTAAGGGCACGAGGGGGAAGAAGAGTTGTAAAGAAATAAATACCTATGAACACTCACTCTATGTTTATCAAATATGCCACCATTTCCTCTTTTCCATCGTCTTCACAAGCTCGTTCGCCAATGACGCAAAGTCTTCTGCGCCATTTCGCAATTCTTCTGTGCGCTTACTCAGTTTCTACAAAACATGAAGGCAAAGTGCAACATGGTTTGTGACTTGTGTGTGTCATGAAAGCTACAGATATGGGCAATACTTAATAATGCTGAACTGCAAGCAAATACTTAAATAACAAGGGAGGAAGTTTCAACTCCATCACTAACCCATAATAGTGTGGTTTGAGATGACTTCTGAAAAAATAATTTTTTAAATAGAGCACTTTTTTCATAAGCAAACTTTGGAAGAATTACTAATTTATAGTATGTTTAGTATAGCTTTCTAAGTAATTTTGGATGATTAAAAATGTTGTTTTAAAAAATGTACCCTGTTTAATAATAAATAAAACACATTTAAAAAAAATCAAATTGATTGTGAAACTCCTTTTGATGAAAGACTTAAGAGATGGTTATCCAAAAAAAAAAAAAACAAAAGATTTTAAAGTGATTGACCAAAAATTCTCCCATGTGTGAAGTAGCATTTTTTTTAAAAAAGCTTAAACTAGAAGGTATGCCAAACTCACCTTTAGTAACACGACTTATTCATATCAAGACTTTCTCCTAAATGATTAAATCTTAATCAAACAAGTGCTGAAGCAAATATGTACCCTATTAACAGATTTCATTCTTAGATGGGAGCAATACCAATTGGTAATTAATTTTATGTATTCTCTAAGTTCAGCTATTCCATCTTTAATCCAGATCCTTAATCTATCAACCTTCTGAGAACTGATATAAAGGTTAGGCGTGAAACAAACCCCATAACCGCCTTGCGTGAAATATAAGCTTTATACGTACCTCTAATTTTTCCTGCCTCTCTAGAAGTTTGTTTCTTGCATGTGCAGCAGCCAAAGAAGCATCCTACATTTCATTGCTACATTAGAAGAGGAAATAACAATACTTGAATCGAAGTAGTTCTCATTTGAAATTACCCCGCCAAATTTGTACGTAGCTAAAATTTCTTCAGTTGTTCTAGTTTTAGGCTTCCAATCATCATCCCCATCTCCAAACAATCTTTGCCTTTCTGTTCTCTTCTCTTCTGCACAAAAAGCAGTAAAGCACATAATTTACTGACCTGTAAAGACAAAGCTTAAAATACTTTCTTGTGAGATTCGGATTTAATTTGGTTATACCTTTAACCTCCTTGGATGAAGTAGATGCTGCTGCTGCTGGTTCATCGTCTATTTTAATATCATCTATTTCAAAAGAAAGTTAACAGTGACCAAAAGAATCAGCAAGAAACAAGAGTTTGGATCGTGGGACTAATTTAGAGCAGAACCTATTGTGAGTTCCTCAACGTCCTCGGTGTTCTTAAGAGCTGAAGATGATGAATCCGAGAATGGAGGCTTGAGAAATATTTCCTCCAAATGGGCACAATAAGTTTCACGGGTTGTACAAAAATCTACGGTAGGGGTCAATTTCCCGCCTTTTAAGCCTTTGACAATGGTACCTAATATCCCCGTTGATGGAAGCTGCAGTAACACCGTTATAACTTGAGGCTGAATGAAAATACCATACAGTTTAAGAGGAAATGGAAAGTATTATCTTCAAACCTGATTTTTCTTCTGATAGGATAAAACACTAAAAGCAGCGTCCGCGGCAGCAGCAAGGACTTTATCATGGAGGCTAGGCAAGGAGTCCGGAATCCTAGGAAATAGCAAACTATTTAATCCTCTTTCTTGATTTTAACTAATATTCTATCATGCCAGTTAACAGAACATCACATTACCTGAACTCATTTTCATTAGATAACAGAGAGAGGAAAGCTACCTCGCCCCCATTGGCCTATTAACACAAGAAGGATGTTCCAAATAAGCCTTTTAGAGCATGAAGACCGCTAAATATTCTAAGTTCTAACGAACATGCCTTTCTGACTATATATATAAGTTACATTATATTTGAAAGCATACCAGCACGATCTGCCCATGTTCGGAAGAACTTGAAATCTTGTCCATGTTTGCCTTAAAATTCCACATTAGAATCGATTGAAGGGAGCTTTCTTTCAGCAACTCTAAATCTGGTAACGATCTAGTCAAAATTTGAAATCAGCAACCATCATCAAACAAACAGCAATACTACCTAAATGTCTATGATTAATAAATGAGCAAAATTTATATATCCAATCTGGTAGAAGTGCTTTGGCATAAATAGAGTAATCAAGTCTACACGTATAATAACATTAGCACATTCAGTGCAAAAGGTTAGCTCCTTACCTTATTTCAATAACACCAGACTGAAACAACAATACTAATCCAAAATCTCTTTCTTTGATTTTAAATGTCGTAGTCCAACAACATTTTGACTGTTTCACTTTACGAATAGGTTTATTATTTCCCTGTCATAATAAAAGCCTTCAGTTAGCAACTGAAGCAAAACAATAAAGAAAGAAAGGAAAAGACAAAAATGACATAGAAGAACCTGAACTATAGATTTGACCGAGTATAAGCGCAATGAATCCTCACAACAAAGTAGAACATATGAATCAAGAAACTTTTCGGCAGAGCATGGCGTTTCTGCAGAAGAGTGATGTTGGGATTCATGCAAATTTGATCCAGCTGAACCACTGCCTGGATTACATTCACTTTTGGCAGTAGGATTTTGGGATGACTCTTCGGTATACTTCTCGTCAGGAGATTCAGATACAGAAATACCACCCTCTGGATACAACAATGAAAACATTGTAACGACAAAGGTATACACGCCCAAAGTTTCTATTTTCTAATAATCTTGTCAAGATGGATATAGTACTTGCCTATAACATACATTGAAATTGCAATTGATTCCTTTTTCAAGTGCCATGGCCGAGGGCTGATCAAGTTACCAGCAGTACCATCGAAAACATTGATCTTTGCATCCTTGGTTAGGATAAATAATGGTTCTTCAGGATAGTTGACTGCAGATTTAGCTCCTGAGTTCCTGGGGCTCTTTAAAGGACCAGGAGTCATAGCAGAATGTCCTTTCCAAATCATTGTAATAATGGGAGAGCTTGAGTTAGATATGCCCTCCGTGGAGAATAAAACTGATGATGAAGAAACGTCAAGCACTGCAATCTGAAAAGAACACAAGCTCAGAGGCCCTATTATAAGAAAGTATAGTTAAAAAGTTCGGTTGTGGAGAATCCTTACACGACCACTTCCATACCCCACACAAAGTTTAACTCCACATTTAGAAAACTGCAACGATTGAATTGGGGAATTTAGGAGAGAAAAGACAGCTCTACAACGAGGTCCTTTGCCTTGAGGCAGACTGTGAACTGTGGAACAAGTTGACCATGTTTATTAATAGTTGATTTCTAGTAAAAATAGGTAAAATTAAGCAATAAAGATAATCCAGATACATGGCCTATCATTGGCATTGAAACAACCAAACACATGAAGAATACTATCAGACGTATAGCAACCTAAGATTCAACCATTTACAAGCTTGCCTTTGCTTAATGAAACACACACTGTTTTTATATATGCTCTTATTTGCAAACTTTATCTTGTCAATGCTTCTCCTACCAATCAAAACTTTAACCTTGACAAAACATTGGTTTCTAAAATCTTTGGGATAATAGATCACACAAAATTTTAATTAAGCATGCAGGATCCATTCCATTTGAGATTTGTTAGCATGGGGAAAAAATATTTTTGCTATAATCTAGCGAAGCTTCTTTTCTTTCCCCTTTTTGGAGAAAAAAGGAGGGAGGCAAAGAATTTACAAATTAGTACCTTCACGCCTAGATTCGGTAACGAAGTAAAAGTTTTTCTCATCAACACTGCCTTTAAGGTCATAAACCCGCACCTATTCAAGTTAGTTCAGCAAGGAAACAATAAGTACAAAAGAATATTAGGAGCCCAGTCTTATCTAAACAACAAAAGATTTCTAACCAGACCACATTCATTGCCAATAGCTAAAGAAGTAGCAGCACAGCAGAAGTCCAATTTTAATACAGGAGCACATGAACCAGCAATCTTTATACCTTCCAACTGCCAAATATTTAAGTATTAATAATAAGGTTTATATCATTTTCTTCTATCAGAAAAATAATAGAGCTTATTGGTAGCTCTAACCTCAGCATCTAAATGGCATATACAAGAAAATTCAGGATGAGTTGCATCCCAAACGCGTATAGAACCATCTTGATAACCTGCTAGGTATACCCTCTCAACCTTATCATCTTTCATTGTAGACAACTGATAGGGCACTCCTCCAGTCAACGGCCACTTTGCACTAGGAGCTTGAATTGCTGTTGAACTAAGCTTCATCAACGCCAGCTAAGAGAACAAATTGTTAAAGTCAAGGGTGTATAACTGAGAGCGAGCACACAGAGCAGAAGAGAGAAAGGTTCAAATATAGGGCAGCAAATACAATACCTCGAATAAAACCTTTGTCGAGGATCCCCCAGTGGGTAACTTAATAAGCTTTGACGTGGTCATGGATGGCTCTGCTGTAGGTATCATTGCAGGAAACTCCAACGGAGAGATGGGTGGTTTGCTGTCTGTCTTACCTATTATTGCAGACAATGTACTTTCGTCATAAAAGTGCAGTTTCCCAGGGTTTGTAAGCACAAAAAGATCTGCTTTGGGACCACCCCCAGCAGCACCAGGACTTGGCAACAAGATCATATCTGCAAAAGAGCCATGAAGTTTGAGCTCTGTACGACCAGCACATCTCAAAACCTCCATTCCAGGTGACCACTCAATGGTTAAAACCTGTAGAAAGTCAAAACATAAAACTAACATACCTATTTATAGTGAAGATTCCAAAAGAGGCATTTTCATATTACAGACCATTGCTAAAAAAGTCAGAATTGTATCTTCTATAGAAAGTTAATAAAAAAAAAAAAATAGCGAGCAAATTAAGGTTTTAAATATCTGCCTGCACAAATCTCATTTAGAGAATATTGCAGTCAAAGAAATGAAAGTTGTCATTTTCTACTAAAAATTTAGCCGTCCAATGGCAGTAGAAGTAAAAAAGACATTTGTAATTTAATTACTGCTTGAGATGTGAATATCTTCAAAAATTATTCTTTTACTCATTAACCGCATCCAAGTATACAAAGGAGCTATAGAAAATGACAAAGCAATGTAAAAGAGTTAGAATGAAACAACACACCGTTAAAACTTCTTCAGATCCTATCTCATCACCACCATAGATGAATAACTGCCCATCACAATCATTAGGTGCTCTACAGTTTCCAGACCAATGCAAGACAATAACAGGAAGTCTTTTCTCGGAAGATGATAATTGTAACCTAACAATATTTTTAGATGATGGCGAACCTTGTTGACCTTTACTAGGAGTAATTGATGTTTTCCAGAATAAGATATCTCCATCTACATATCCCACAGCAAGAATTGATCCATTGGAGGATGCCCAACAGAGAGCACTTATCTCTTTCTCTGCCAAACTATTTTCCAAAGCATCAGTTGGAATGTTATCATCCACTTTGCTTGAAGATTCATCAAGTCCATCATTCAACTGCAGGTCCTTGCCACCTCCAACAAAAAGAACTTGACCTCTTGAGACGTCCCAAAGTAAAAACAAGCCATTTGCATATGCTATCAAGACACTGAGAGAACAGCAAAAACTGAAATTAGAAGAATTGCATGTAAAAGAAAGAAAAAACTAAAGAAAACAAACAGTATCTAAATGAGAAATATTGGAATTATTTTTAAGGGTATAACTACAGCTTTTATAGACTTTGTTTTAAAGATGTCGCATCAATAAAATTATGTAATTAGTTTTTTAATACAAACATCAAAGTTTTAAATATGAACTTTAAGTATGATATATTGGCCAAAGTGAGCATAGCTCAGCGGTAATTGACATGTACCTTCGACCATGAGGTTAGAGGTTTGAATCTCCCCACTCCCAAATGTTGTTGAACTCAAAAAAAGAAAAAAGTATGATACATTGAAAAATGAAAGTGTGTTAAAATATCAAACATAGTGAAAAAGAAATATTTAACATGTCCATACTTGTGTCCTTTTTTTTTTGGGGGGGGGGGGGGGGGGGGGGGGGGGAATATGAAACAATTGTGTCCTAAAACAATTGTGTCCTAAAAAAAAAATCTGAAATGATAAATCATCATATTCATGTAAAGTTTGTCCCATAATCATGTTTGGGCTTCTCAGGCAACATACCAACTCAATCTAAAAACTTAGTTTGACAACTGACTGTTCATTATTGGCAATAGAAGAATAATAACCTTTAGTACCAACATTTCAAATCCAAAAGCAAAAAAGTTAATAAAGTTTATTCATTCCGTGCAAACATCTTGCCTATTCCCAATAGAAGAAGAATGTTGAAGAACTCCAATGACAGGTGAGGGCTGATCATCAGGAAAGGGAAATCCTGCAACATCTACGGGCAAAAAAAAAAAGTTGAATAAACAGTGTATGGTAATACGCAAGAAGGAAAGTAAAATGCACCGAACATCTCTTTGCTCAGTCAACTGTCCCCCACTATTTTTACTTTTGTTCATTTTTTAAAAAAATCACCCTTGTAATATGGAATGGAATTACCTACTGGGATTAAATACATCAAGCAGGACATTTGTACTACGAACCAGAAGTAGAATTACACATCATGCAAATCTATGAACTAGACAATAATGTCTCCAACTGAATGAAACAGCAGATATTACCACTGATAGAAGTTGCAGGAATAAGGTATGGCAAATGCAGAAGTTTTTCATCTTCAGCATCAAACTTGATAACTGACATTAAACCATATTCATCCCCGACATACCTGCATGTTATGGAATAATTGCTTATTTTCTTATTTATTTATTTTTTTTGAAATAATGGCTGAACAGATCAATTTCCAGTTATTGGCCAATAGAAAGCTGAATGAGATGATGGAAAGGTGGTTGGTATACATGAAGTGGGAGCCACCAACGACGGAAAATGCAGTTATATTTGATTCCCACTGTAAACAGCATGCTATAGACCTGCTGTCTAGATTCCAGACCTGCCATGAAAAAGAAACAACTACTACTGAAACATTTTCCTACATAGTACAGCTGTGTCCTGCCACCAAAAATAAGTAACCTAAAGAATCCTGTTACTGAGGAATAAAATTTTTGGACGCTTGCAAATCCCAACCAACTACTTTCATGATAAGACTGCAGAGAGTAGTTCACTCATATTATCGCATGACACTGCTATAGATAACCAGGAATAGAAATAAAACTGAAAACCAACATTAACCCACTGTCTTACCAATGTTATTGACGTTCAAATATATAAACTTAAGAATCCAACGCAGGAGAAAACAACATAGTGAGGTTCAAAATTGTTATTAATTTGATTCATGATATGGATATGAAGGCTAGTATCTCATCGTGGTTATCGAGAATACAAAACTACTTGGTTAGTAAAGATTCAATACCTGAATTTCATTGTCATTGGAGATGCTAACTAAATAACCTTCATTCTGTAGAAACTGTAAGAAGAAATGCACGATCAGTTTCATTGCTGCTAAAATGGGAAAGAAGTGAGTTTATAACCTTTTTTTTTATGAGAAGTTGATAACTCAATTTTAAAAACTGCGGAAATTTTACCTCTAAGTACTTGAAAGGCAAATGGTTTAGGGACATAAGAAGCCCTTCAATACCACCTCCACCAATCACTTTTATTCTTCCATCCCTGGCATGAAAAGTTCATCTTTCAGCTGAAACGATGCCTTCATTTTTCCCATCCTAGATTTCTACTAGTACACATATCAAAGTCTAACCCTCACACATCCAACTTCAAGGTGCCATAAATTCCAAGGGATAACATCACGACTACCTTGCATAATGTATAAGATAGGCCAAAAAAAATTAATTGGCCAATTCTTTTATACCAGTGCGTGAGATTACCAAATCAAACAGGAAAAAGAAAACCAAAATAGCAGGAGAACACACTATTCATAGTTCAGATGCAG
Source organism: Trichosanthes truncata (assembly GCA_033996785.1). NCBI lineage: Eukaryota > Viridiplantae > Streptophyta > Magnoliopsida > Cucurbitales > Cucurbitaceae > Trichosanthes > Trichosanthes truncata. The sequence goes on from JAWPNB010000003.1 coordinate 58,524,397, forward strand.
TCATGCAGGTGACAAGCTACTCGCTTCAACACTTTTTAACTTTCAGAGTCATCAAAATTTACAACTAACAGAGAACCAACTCACAGTGTTCCAATGGCCAGAAGTCGCTGGATGGAGTCGAAAGCAAGAATTGATGTGGTTGATGGGATTCCATAGTGAACCGTGACTCTGAGATCCAAGTCCTCTGGAGTTAAACTACCGCGCTCCACAGCATGCTGAATGGAGAAAATATGAAAACAAGTTGTCATGTTGTTTCTGATTAGTCAAAAATTGACGACGTGATCAAGCGTAAAACATCTAACAGCATTGCACGCGAAAAGATGTCACAACGTAAAAAATGAGACTTCAAAGAAATCGGGTGTTTAGAGCAGTAACGAGAAATGAAAAAGGAAAATTGTTACACAGGATATCTCTTCCCCGTTTCTTAATTTACCAGTAATACCTATAATTTGTGCAAAGCTGAAACGTATATATCTTCCATTCCTCGTTCGTGACTTAATCAAGACGTTGAAAATATAAACTAAGTAAAGTTCCCTAAATAACGATATATCGTCGCATCTACAGATTGCAGAATTCATGATCAAATTGAATATATCTTGTTCAATTTCTCGCATGTGAGATAGACTAGACGTTGAAACATACGCTATGATTAAGATTAAGATTCGTCGCCTCAAGGTTACGGACTTCATCAATTTTGAGCAAAGAAATTAAAACCCTAGATCATCAGCATTGTTGATGAATTCGAATACGGCAATTCTTGTAGAAGTAGAATCAGGTAGAAGACGATACCTGAGAATGAAGAATGGCCTTCTGCAACAATCGCTTGGCAAACATGATTGATCAACCTGACTCCGGCGATTTCTTCCTTGAGAGAATCTGATCGATGATCATTCCGCCGAAAGCTGAAGAAGTGAATTCATCGGTTTTCACTCCCGAATTTCAAGTCAATGTCCTCTACTTGCGAGCTCTCTCTTCGCAAAGATTCTCTACGGTACTCTTCTCCTTGTTGATATATTTAATTTTTGCGCGCGGAACGCCACCTGTTAATGCCATTTATTCCCTTCATTCCCTTGATTTCTTACCCTTCTATAGTCTAATGTTGCTCTTTTTTTTTTTAGTCGACAACATTAAGAGTAGAGAGATTCAAACTTTTGACTTCGAATGTCAATTATTACTGAACTATGTTTACCTTGGCGTTTATTGTTACTTTTAGGAAAAGGATGTTGTCCAGTTATATTAATTTTTCCTCTAAACTTTTAATTTCATCAAATTGCACTATAAACTAGGTAAGTATTGCAATTTTAATCTTAAGCTTAAAAAAATGTTACAATTTTTTACCCTTGATAAATTTTCATCCAAAAAATCGTTGAAAAAAGTATTCTTATATGCATTTAATGAAGTATAAAACATATGTATGATACAAAATTGATAGGATTCCAAATAAAAACGACATTAGAGCTAACAGTTTGTTAAAATTGTTAATTTTGGTAGAGTTGTTTCGTGGTTAATTTGTGCATTAATCAAACTAAAATTTGTGCAAAACTTTATTATTGAAATTAGTGAGTTTATGGATATTTTTTATACTGATTTTCGTTAAAATTAGTGGATGAATTAGCGAAAATTGAATAGTATAATACTTATCTAAATTTATGGTTCAATTTGATGAACTTGAAAGTTTAGAGTACAAATTAATACAACTTAACAAGTTTAGAGGTACAAATTGGAAATTTTCCTTTCTTTTATTATCAAAAGAAAACCTAAAATTTGATAATTTTAGATTAACACACACACACACACATATATAATGATTTTATCTTTATATCTTTGTAGGATAATTGATAATCATTTTTAACATATTTATTCTTTTTAGAATTTAAAAATGAAACTTACCCAAATGATAGTAGTTGATACTTTATTTATTTCATTAGTTTTATTAAAATTTAAATAATCTTAATCAAAAGAAATCACATTATATTAAATATATCACCGAAATCTTAATCAACCTTTAGAATTAAAAAATAGAGTTTATAAATCTCTGTTTTGTTTTCCGAATTGGTTAAGAAAAAAATGACTTTGAAAACAAAGCATAAAGAGGTGTTTGGTTTACGGTTTTGAGGTGGATTTGAGTTAGCTTAGTCAAACTCATGTATCGACCTTGGGATGGTAATTGGTCCTTTATCGACTGAACTTTAAGTTGGTTGTTATAAGTTTGTTAACCATTTAGCTACTCTACATTTTATCCTACTCTTGAGGTTTGTTACAATATTTTATCCTTACTTTCCTTGTTTGCTATAGTATCTTACCATTACTACCTAAAATTTTTAGGCTACATTATTTGTTATTTAGTCTCTCCTTTAAAATGCATTGACTTTTTTTTTGAGTTCAACAATAATTGAGGGTTGAGGGGATTCGAACCTGTTGTTGCCAAATTTTGGACAAGAGAAATCTCATCTAACCTCCACGTGACAACGACGGTAAATTTGTATTCTTAGGAGAAACGCGACCTACAAGGCAAGAAAAACCTGGACACTGGTGTAGTGTAGGGCACACAGGCTCCGATGCTTAAGTTAGAGAGAGTCTTTGACAGAATTTAGGAGTTCTAGGAGAATTTAGGTGGTTGAAATGAACTTTTCTTTATTCTCCCCTCAAGAGGGAGCTTAAATACCTTCATTCCTAGTGTTTTCGTGGGTTTCGTCTTTGATTGGGAATGAAAAGACCGAACGATGCTGGATTGGGGGTACCCGGGCCATGAGGGACCAAGGTAAGGCCCAAAAAAATACCTTGCCATGTGGTTGGCCTCAGCCAAGCCGTGGCTGACCACAGGCTTGGGCTTCAGCCCTAGTCCGTTTCTTCAACCTCTTGCATTGTGGCCGGTTCTGCATCAGTTTCGGTCTGTTTTGACTTTGTATTGGGCTTCTTTTCCTCGTTAGTAGCCTTTCACTTAGCCCATTCTTGTTGGTCTAATTTCACCCATAACATTAGCCCTCACTCCCTAGTTAGGATTCAAGATTAGAAGCATGTGAAATAATTGCATGGACCTTGACTTGGGAGTAGCCTATTAAATTTTGGAGTCATTTGTGACATTTTGAGGTCTGCCTTGAATTATCTCTAATTATTGGTGTCTATCCTCGTGAGGATATTTCAGTCTCTTAGAGTGTCGGTTTCTCCATCTTTCAATAGAAAATTTAGGGTTCTGTGGTGCTTAATTTGCACCTCAGATTATCCCTAAGATTTTCGTCTAACTCCATTGTCGGTCTTTCCTGGTGGGTAAGATTCTCTTCCGGATAGTGTGTTCGTCCACATCATGGAGAAAATTTAGGGCTCCAAAGTTTGCCTTGGATCTTCCCAAGATTGTCGTTCGACCCTGTAGAGAATATTTCAATCTTTCTTAGAGGCTAAGACTCTCCTCTGAATTCGCGATCTGTGCCCTTTTCTTGGAGTTGTGAAGTCTACAATGGCGTAGTCCACAAATTTGAATCAGAATAAATTTTGTAGGGTTTTGATGGTGGCTTCTTCTTCTTGGGAGATTCGGTTTTCACTGAGAAAACTGAAAGAATTGCATGGATGCCAAAGCTTGCCCAATCGATGCATTTCACTGTTTCCCTCGTGATGTATTCTATATCAGTAGATGAATCGAATAATCCTACACCATTGTATGAGAGAGATCAACGTCAAAGATTGTTATTTGATTAATCTTTAAATTATAAATAATAATAATAATAGATATGTGTAGGATTGTGTGGGTATGTTTTTTAAATTAAAAAGTGTTTATATATAAATGGTTAAAGGTGCTTTTAAAAAAAAACCAAAAGAAAAGAAAAAATAATGTTTGGTTAAAATTTTAACGAGTAGAAAATCACATTTCCATATTTGCATATATAGTAACTAAACTATGATTTTTTGCAAATATATCAGTTTTTTAATAATTTTATGGACACCTATTTAAATATGTTTACGTAATTTTCTTTTTCCCTCATATATCTATGATAGATGTCTATCAATGATATATGTCTATCATTGATAGATTTATAAATGTAAATCAATGATAGATAGCTAATAAAGATTTAAATACTAATTTGGTCTATGTACCTTTAATTTTTGTTCATTTTGGTTATCTTGTTCTATAGGATAAATCAAACATTTCTACACATTTTGTTGGAGATCATGGTCAAAGCTTGTTGTTTGACTAATGGTTAAATTATAAGTAATGACCATGATAATAATAGATGTGCATGGGATTGTGTGTGCGAAATGTTTTTTCAAGTTATAAAGGATTAAAAGGTAGTTTTTAAATAAATAAAAAATTATAGGGTTTGGTTAAAATTTTCAAGACTAGCCATTGTGTCTTTGAGTCATTAAAAATGATTTTTAAGGGGGCATTTGGCCCCTTGAGTTGAGTTGGGTTTTAAACCCAACTCACCGTTTGGCCCATATGGAAATTAACTCCCCATAAAAAAATCCAACTCTACCGACTTGTTATAGTGTTAAGATATTAATTCCACCGACTTGTACACTAACCCTATTAACATATTTTATCATCGCTTCTCCAACGACCAGCGCCCATCGCTGGTGACCTTCTCCAGCAATCGGCCGCCACCTCCGACGACCACCTCTGATGATCTTCTCTGACGATCGATGGCTATATGCAGCAACTAACGGCCACTGTTGACTACCTTCTTTGACGATCAACGACAATCGTTGGTGACCATATCCGGCAACCGACGATATCGTCTCTAGCGACTATCGCTGACAACAATTCCCAGCAACGACATCACTCCCATGGTTCAAAATAATATGAAATGCACATCTACTTAGTTGGTCTGACTCTCTGCTTCAACAATCTTTCTTCGGACTTATGAACTCGACTCATTGTTGGCCATTGATAATTCTCATTCATGAGAATTTGGCCTTTAAACTTAGTTATACTTATGAATTTTATTCATATTATTAGATAAAAATTAGGAAAATGGTTGAATTTAATGACATTATTATTGGAAGACCTTTAAATCAAGTAAGTTGAGAAAAGAGAACAAAAGAAGAAAAAAATTCATACTTACTTAATGCTTTGATGCAGGTTTTTTGAGAAATGCAACAACAATGCAATTGCATGACAATTGCAATTTCGGTAGATCTGGAGATTAAGGAAAAAAATGCAAATCAAGGGATTTCAGGAAGGAAAATGCCCACGAATTCAGCTAGATTTCGAGTTGTAATTGTCCATCAACCAAGAAGGAAACCCTAGCATGAAGTCCCTATATATTTTGGAGAAGAAAGCTGTGAAGAGGAGCTCGATTTTGAAGAAGAATTTTGTTTTTGTTTTTGGATTTTTGAAATCATCTGCAGTTTATATTTTTGCGATTTACTACTGTAATTTCCTTTTACATCTCAGCCCCTAAACTCTTCCTCAATCCCATCACAATGAGAGTTGGTGGTGGTTATTAACAAATCATCATTCGATTGAATTAAGTGCAAAGGGTTTGGGTAGTTTTGTCTCTTTCGAATTCTGCAAGTTTTGTAATTTATTTATGTTATTTGACTTTGGAATAGCTACTGTATATCATTTTTTCGTTTAAGTTTATTGAAGTTGTTAAGTTACCTTGGAATTTCTTTTACTAAATGAATACAATAATACTTTGGCAATTGAGTTTTTGACATTGAATTGTATTTGCGAGTTGTTGCACGTCTTTCTTTATTGTATCAATGAATTTTATACATTTAAACTTACTGTTTCTTGTTAGTTTCATTATAAAGAGCTAAATTTCCTTAAGGATTCAAGTTTGTGAATGCCCTAGAGGAAAGATGTAAGGCTCAATAGCAAAAACAATCTAGCTAATGCTTGAACTATTGTTTGCTTTTGGTGAGTTCAATGTTGGATAAACCCTAGTTGGCAATTTAGTGTTGCTTGTTAAGCTATAACTTAATACCGAGAGGGTTAAGGGAAGCGGATGTCGCAAAAATAATAAAGAAAAAAGGCTTAGACATAAGTCCTGAAACATCGACCCTAGACATAGGGCAAGACTCCAAAACTACTAGAGTTGTGTGCGGATATATCTAAGTTAGATTAGCCATAGAAATATAAGCTTAATCACTTAGCCTCCTAAAGATGCTTCATAGAAGGTTGAATAAGAGTTGAATTCGGTTTATTTAGTTTCTTGAGTTAGCTACGATTGCAATTTGCCTTCTTGTTGCATTTCTTTCCAAAAGGGCATTAGCAATCTTGAATCCCTTCCTCATTTCCATTGTTTTTCAAACAATTTTTCTTTTAGCCAAACACCTCACAACCCTTTTTATACCCACAGTTACTTTAAGTTGCAATTTGTTTACAATTTGGTGCCATTTTAATATCTTTTATTAAAACCCGTTCCCTTGGGTACGATACTCTGAAGTACTTCCAGTTTTTTATTACTTCGATCACGTGCACTTGCGTGTAGCATTGATCATCCATTACTTATATTTTGTGATCCATAATTATGTTTTGTGAATCATGTAAATAGCTACTAATATTTTGTGAATATTCCACTCCTACATGACACTAATGTTGAAATATATTGTCATTTTCTTGTCATCTTGAAAAAGTAAAATACTGGCATTCTCTTTTTCAAAGATGTTCAATTTAGTACATGTTTTTAAACAAATGTAAACAAACAATGTTCCTTTGCAAAAAAAAAAAAAATGTAATGGTCAATGTGTTTAAAAAAGAAATCTCCTTCATAATAAAGACACTATTAGTAATTGAAAAAGGTCATAATAAGGTCCTCATTTGTAAGTTTCAAAGAAGTTCAATGTGTGTTTAGAAAATGAAACCTTAGGTTTCTATATCTTGATAGAAGTTCAATTTGTGTTTAAAGAAAAAAAAAATACAAGTACATGTCTTTTTTCCATTCATCAATTGCTATTTGTTGTTATAAAGAATGCAACATTTGATTTCTATAAATTGAAAAGAGTTCAATATGTAATGCAAACATTTGATTTCTATAAATTGAAATAAGTTCAATGTGTAATGCAAATATTTGATATCTATAAATTGAAAGAAGTTCAATGTGTAGCAGAAAGAGAAAATAATGCTACATTGTCTATAGTTTGGAAGAAGTCAATTTCTAAAAAAAGAAAGATAAAGAATGTTTTTTTTAAAAAAAAAAAAATCAATGTTGAAATACATTGTTTTTTTGAAGTGGACATTTGAATTCAGTGGAAAGTTGTGAAATATGTTTCTAGATGAATGATTGAAAAAAATAAAAATAAAGGAAACAAAAACAGTCAGCTAAAAATCAGTTTATTTCGGGTTACAAAAAACTGCACCAGATACCCATGACAACTCAACTCAACTTTGCACCCCAAACACAAACTTTCTGACTCAACTTAATCCAACTCTGCATCCCAAACACAGACTTCTGAACTCACTGACAAACTAACTCTGTCTAACTCAACTCAACTCTACCCAATTCAACTCAACTCAGGGCGCGAAACGCCCCTAAGTGTTTTTTTACGCGTGGTTTGAGAAAATTTAAAACACTTAAATTTTCTTGTGTTTTTAACTAAACAATTCTATTGTAAATTTGTAAGCACTTTTTTTTTAAAAAAAAAAAACAATTAAATGCTTTATCATAAGCACTTTAGTAACTATTGATATGTTTTATTATTATTATTAGGTTAAATTACAAATTTGATACCCATGGTTTGGAGAAAGTTAGAATTTAGTCTCTATGGTAAGTTAGAATTTCAATTTCTAACATTTGAATGAGGAACTATTTCTAACACTTTATGTTAACACTAGTAAGTGAATTTAGCAAAAATTGAACATTAGATAAAAGTTACAATATATGTTTAGTTTTAAAGTTCAATTTGATGAAATTAAAAATTTATGACAAAAATCGATACAACTTGCCAAGTTTAAATGTAAAAATTAATTTTCGTTTTTCTTTTTTCTTTTATTTATTTACCTGATGCTAAAGTGGCTTTCAACTTGTCTTCATTGTTGCCAGGGGTGTGTACGGTTGGTTCAGTTTGATTTTGGTGACCAAACCGAACATCATGATTCTGAAATATCTTAAACGAAAACAAACTGAAGCTTCTTCGGTTTCAGTTAAAAATCAAACCAATCGGTTTCAGTTTCTGTTGGTTCGGTGCGGTTTTTAATCGACTTTTGTCTTTGCAAGCAACACAGTGAGAGACACCGAGACACGAAGCGGTGAAAGGAAGATTTTTTGCAAAAGACAAACAAAATAGAACACCTTTAACAACAAAAAAGAAGAAGAAGAAAAAACAAGATCTCAAAGTGTCTCGGAGATTTCGCTTTATCCTGTCACTTTACAAAATGCAGAAAAACACAGAGACAAAAGTCGAGCGTTTAATCGACCGATGTAGTCTACATGCTTAAATGGATGAAAAGGTAATGAGTGAAGATAGTGGCCGTGAGAGTGATGGGCAGTGGCGGTTGGTGGCCGTGAAAGGGTGAGGGGCGGCACAGATAGTTGAAACTTAATGTGGGCAAGAGTGGGAGAGGAAGAGAGGAGGGATGACCGTGAGATAGGGGTGAGATGGCTGAATGGAGAAGTGGGAAGTAAGGAATTAGGGTTTTTGGGTAAATGGAAAATAAGAGAATGGGTTAGGCTTGGACTTTGGGGGAAAAAAGAAGTAGTATAGGCTGGAAATTTGGGCTTTAGAAGGCTATATATATATATATATATATATATATTATAATTTTATTTATCATCGGTTCGATTCGGTTTTTTTAATTTCTACAAAAACCAAACTGAATATCATGGTTTTTTCAAAATTTAAATTAAAGGAACCATTTTTTTTTTCAAATAACTAGACTGAATCATTCGATTCGGCTCGATTCCTTGATTTTTTCAATTTCATACACACCCCTAATCTCATCAATATGGAACGCATTATTTCCACTCCTTACAAGTTGATCAAATGACTAATTTGTTAAAAAAAAAAAAGACCAAAGAGGTGGGCCCTTAATATAAATAAAGCATGATTTTACTCTTTTTTTATTTGAGTAATTTCCATAAGGATATCATCTTACTAATATGGAACATATTATTTCCTCACAACAAAGTATATTATTAAACACCAAGTATATCATTAATAAGGTACATGCCAATTTGAACATAGTTTAACTGGTTAAAAGACATATATCCTTGACCACAGTGGCAAATCTAAAACTTTATGTCAGGGACGCACAAGTGCAATTAAATTAAAGTACAAGTTTAGTCTCTAAACTTTTAGATTTTATCTTAACTTTGTCTAATAGGTCTTTGAATTTTCAATTTTGCGTCTAATAGACCTTTGAAGTTTTAATTTTGTATCCAATAGGTCTATGAAATATTCATTTTTTTTAAAAAAATTAATTGTTCTATTAGGCATAAAATTTAATTTTGTGTCTAATAAGTTTTAACTTATTCGACATTTTTTAAAATTAATATATTTATTAATTAAAAAATTAAAAGTTTAAGGTTTGATTAGATACAAAAATAAATTTTATGTCTGATAGAATAGTTAAATTTAAATTTTTTTGTATACGTCTAAAACCTATTAGAAACAAAATTGAAATTTCATAGATCTATTAGATATTTTTAAAGTTCAAAGACTTATTAGACACAAAATTAAAAGTTTAAAGACTTATTAGATACAAGTTTTTTATGTGATTAATTTTTCTAAAATAATTTACTAAACATTATTTTTTTTCATATATTTATAATTCTAATGGGTTTTAACTTACTAAAAAAAACAAAAACAATTTATCAATATAGATATTATGAAATTTAAAATTGAGAATTAAAATAACAGATATATATATATATATATATATATATATATATTAGAAAAAGAAAAAAAAGCAAATTAAATTCAATAGCCGCGCGCGCTAAGTGGGTTCCTGGACTCCAAAATCGAAAAAAGATATGAAGAAAGATATATATATATAAATCAAACTGATAATTTTAGGGGGGCACCTACCCCTTTTGGCCCCAACGTGGATCCGCCCATGCTTGACCAAGAGATCAGAGGTTCAAATCTCCACCCCTACTTGTCGTTGAACTAAAAAAATGGTATTTGTTGTCGAATTATTCCTTTATTAACATATTTGAACATGTCACTTAAAAAAATAGATTTTATTAATTTGTGGGCTAAATTTTTCTAATAGACAAGTAGAGTTTCATGTGTCAAGTAGCATTGAGTGACATGTCTAAGTATCTTAAACATGTTAATAAAAGAGATATTGATCAAAGCTGTGGCACAAGTAATTCGAAACTACACAATGAGTTGTTTCCAATTTTCTATCTCTTTATGTAATGAACATAATTTGTTATGTGCTAGATTTTGGTGGAGAACTATTAATAGTGACAAGAAAATTCATAGGCGGAGCTGGAAGAAATGTGTTTTAGGCAAAGATCAAGGGGGATTGGGCTTCAGAGATCTAAGAACTTTCAACTAAGCTCTGTTGGCAAAGCAGAGTTGGCGGCTCATCAAACGCCCTAATAGTCTTGCTTCCAGGATCCTATGAGGAAGATACTACAAACATGGTACTTTATGATGGCAACCATGGGTAGTAATCCATCGTATACCTGGCGTAGTATCTTGTGGGGCACAACCTATTTACCAAATTAGGCCTTAGGTGGAAAATTGACAATGGAATGAATGTTGATGTGGCTTTGGATCCTTGGATACCATGTGCTCGTTCTATGTTCACGAAAATATTTGGACGTGGTCTAAAGTTGATGCGTGGAAATGCTCAATGGAATGAAAAGTTTATTAAACATTACTTTGTACTAGAGGATGTAAAGGATATTCTTAATATTCCTCTCAGCCTACTTAAGTCGGATGATACACTTATTTGGAACCTTGATAAATATGGAGTGTTCAAAGTGAATAGTGCATACAAGCTTGGCATGACCTTGTCCAATGGTGATGAAGCGTCGATCTCTAGCATGGAAAGCCAACGTCACTTCTAGAAAGGTTATTGGACCGTTAAGGTACCATCCAAGATTAAAATCTGTGTATGGCGCATACATCATTCTACCAAACCTTTCCAATCTTTCGCAAAAGGGAGTTACTTCTAACCTTTCTTGTATTTTCTATAAAAACAGGATTGAGACGACAAGACATCTCTTCTAGGAATAACAGTTCTCACAAAGGTATAGGCGCCACTACTTTGCAAACTTTGATAGTCTCTTTACATATGACAGGAGGACATGAGACATAAAGGATTATTGCATAAAATTTTGGACAAAGGAGGAAAAGTGACAGTTGGAGATCAACTTAACCGTTCTTTGGCAAATTTGAACTTACCAGTAGGGGTGAGCAAACCAAATTGAAAAATCAAGCTGACCGAATCAACGTCAGTCAGTCGTGGAGCCTAAGAAAGGTACCATCCGACATTGGTTTTATATTAAAGAAAAAAAAAAAGGAAGAGGAAAACAACCTACCCCCATGGTTTTTCTTCAAATAGGTAATGATTACATATTTAAATAAACACTTTTTAATTATTATTTTATTTTACCTTATATATTTTATCTTTTTTTTTTTGTATCTCCCCTTCCTTATTTTCTTGTCTTTCTTTCTCCTCTTCTCTATTCACTTTCTCTCTTCCACCTCTTTGATATTTTCTCCCTTTCTCTTCAGAGCTTTTTCTTCGCTAACTGTCGAAGCCCAGTGCCGCCACCAATAGACCACCTTTGTTTTCTCCTTCCTCATTCTCCCTTATCTCCTTTTCGTATTTTCCCTTCTTTCGTTCTCATCTTCTTTCCTTTTTTAATCAAAACTTTCTTTGCCTCATGCCAGAGCCCACTGTCACCATGGACAACACACTTTTTCTTAGCAGCTCCAAATGAACCTCCAAAACTAACTGATCTTTGCATGTGTTAGGTTGATTAGTTCCATAACCACTCCCAAAATCGACGATACCGACTGATCAAAATCGACTTGTCGATGGTCGGCACCAGTTTGAGCCCAAAATTAACGTCGCCCTACCGACGCTCACCCCTACTTACTAGAACCAAATTCTTTATCAAGGTGGTGTCCCAAATACCAAGCATTTGACCAACACGATTACAAAATACACGGAGGAATTTTACATGATGAAGTTTCAACAAAATCTTCAACAAAATCCAGACAATTTTTCTTCAACGAGGTTGATTTAGCCTAATCATTCATATTAGCTGTGGAGAACTCCATACTGCAACGCATGGAAAATTAATAACGACATATCTTGGAACACAAATCTAGATAGAATAGAAGATTGGATGGGTTATCCGAGTCTAGAATGGAAACTTAATATATGTAGGTTGCTCAAGTATAACAACCCATTAGAACGTTTCCTAAGTTGAAGCTCGTGCCATTTGCAAAGCTATTCAAGCGATACCTGAGGGCTTTGCAAATCAAATTCATGTTGAAGGAGATGCAATTAACATAATCCGTCTGTTCGGGGAATTACAAATAACATAGAAAAATGGAGTAAATATTGAGAAACAAACACGTAAACAATCAAGTTGAGGCACGAGTATCTCGCTCTCTTTAAGGAGATTCAATCCCTCTGCGGTGTATATTTATTTATCAACCATTGATACAGTAGTTCTTCTCTAGCATGTCCCCTCCAGGATGCAACAACCCAACTGAAACGTTGTGTAGCTCAAACCACTCTATACTATGAGGTTGAGCTCAAAGCTTCACAACAAAGAACACCCTTATTTTGGCCAATTGTTCTTAAAAGATCAAAGTAGATAAATATGAGATAGTAGATAGAAGAGAAGATTGAAAAATGTTGTGTGTAGAAAGTGTTTGTGAGAGAGGTATTTATAGGATTTTTTAGATCTAGTAAATTTATGATACAAGCTTTAACACCCCCTCAATTAACAAAAATATATATGTTTTTCACTTAAAAAGAAAACATCTCAAAATTACTACCTCATTTAAAAGATAAAACTTCTCTAAAATTAATAGTCAATATTAAAATGTAACAACATTTCCCCACTCATTTTAATATTTAAAAATAATCAAAATCAATTGACCAAAAGAAAGATAATTATGCATCATAAAGGTGTGACTCTGCATTGAACATTTACTCGTGAAATAATAATCTATACTCTAGCATTAGTAGTGGTCTTCGACTTGAACTCTAACACTTAAGGGGAAATAGAGAACTTTTATCCACACATAATTATCCAGGTATTGACATGAGCTTTATTGGTTAGCACATTATGGCTTTATGCTGATCCCAGAATTTCATGAGTGTATTTGAGAATAAGCCCCAAATCTTCATAGAGAGTGGCCCCACTCTCACACTCATATAGGTAAAATCTGTCAAGGGTTGGTCCTATTGTTGGGATTTATGCCCTAAAGACTCGTAATTAATGATTTATTTAATAATTAATAAAAAATTTGATTATTTTATTTGTAATATAATATTATCCATTATATAAAAAATCCAAGGTTATTAGTGTAATCTTGAACAGTATGCAGTTGACATACGAAAGGATCATGTTCAATAAATAACCTAAAAGGTCATAGTATATGGATAAGGTTGGGTGTCTTATCTTGGTAACACTATTGATATGACCCACTTTGTAATAGTTACAAATGATTTGATCCAAACGTTCATGTGAAGACATGTGAGTGAGGGTATCTTTGATGGAAAGAAAGCGCAAGTGCACGTTGTCCAACAAGTAGTATATGGAAGTATTCCAAGTATCGAACCCAAGGGAACGGTTAACAAAGAGCTTTTCAATTAACAACACAAGTACTTTCAATTGGCAACCGAAGGTAACCAAATAAATAAGATGTTTTTTGGGGTTTTGTGCAATAAAAGTAAATGAAACTAAAGAAAAGATAAGAAAACAGTAATGAGAAGCAAAGAGTTCAAATCAGTTTCAACCCTGAGGAAATGCGCCCACAACGCTCTCGCAAACTTGCTTAATTAGGTCCGGCTATTTTAGAGATTCTGCCTCTTGCGCACGCATACTGCCTCTTTCGAGTTCTGTGCGATTCAGACAAAATGCTACTGAAATACGCCTGCAACCTACCCTAACCGACACTTAACACCATGAATCGAGTTCAACACCTATTCAACCCTTTTCTAAGTGCTTTTAGGAGACTAAGTGTAACGCCCGACTTATTTACAGGCATTAATTTCAAATTATGGAAATTAAGTTGGAATGATTTTCATTGGGTAATTTAAATTTTAAGGTTAATTTGCAATTTGGATTGAGAAAAAGGGCATAATTGGAAGTTGGAATTTTTTATATATATATAAAATAATTTCCCTCATCCTTATCCATTATATATATATATTTTTTATTATTTTTATTATTATTTTTTTTTCTCTTTTTCTTTTATCTTCTTCTTCTTCCTCCCGATACTCTCCCTCTCCCGAAAATTTTCTCCCTCTCCGATAACATTCTCTCTCTCTCTCTCTCTCTCTCTCTCTCCCTCTCACCGGACTGCAACCTCACCGCCGAACACCCATCCTCCGGCGGTTTTCTTCTTCTTCTTCCTCGCCGGCTGCCGAACCTCACGAGTGACACAAGTCCTTCGAAAATCGCCGGCCTGTCCCTTGACCCCAACTCAGTCGAAGCTCCTACAACAGTTCGTCGGTCGGATTTTGGTTGCAGTCGCCGGATCCGTTTAGTACCGAGCAGCACCGATCGCTGCAAGCCTCGCCAGAGTTTCAGATCTCATCGAATTTGTGTTTACGCACTGATCGGAGCCACGCCAGGATCGGATCTGTCCAAATCGGAAGACAACGAGCCGATCGGAAGTTCCACGCGCCGGCCGGAAGTCTCACGCGCCGCCGGTCGCCGCCGCACGCGCTGGCCACGCGCCGCCGTCTCCGATTTCAAATTTTTGAGCTTGAATAGTTCCGGTTACGATCGTGTTACGATTTGGGTAATTTCGTTACTCAATTGAATTTAATTAAGGACTTTAATTGGATCGATCGTTAACCAATGGACTTAATTTCAAGATATCGATTGGAGGATCAAACTATCGAATTGGAGGTAAAGTGTTAAATTTCCAGCAAGGTTGTTGGTACTGATCAGCCACCTCTCGAGATTAATTAATTTTGGGTTAAGCAGGAGATCATAGCTTGGAAGAGGTTGTGTTGCTAGATTGATATTCTTTATCCTATTCGATGTAAGTAGTCATTTGGATTTAAGCCATTTAAATTCCTTTGAGATTGAAATGTATGTTTGATAGTTTGTTAATTTTGAAAGCATGCTTGAAAGTGGAGGTTATGAAATATGAAAAGGTTAGTGGTTATGTTTAGAAGTAATCTTGAGCTGAAACGACCTAAGTTGTGGTCATAAAGGAATTAGTGGCTTAAAATTTCAAGTTTAGTATGTTAGCATATTAACCTCTTTAAGAAATTGTTCGAGGTTGTAATTGGACAAGTTTGGACATGAATGTGGTGATTTGTGAATAGTCATTTTTGCCTAAATTATGAGTATGTGGGCGATGTCGTAGTTGGTTAAATCAATATAAGAATTATCGTGCTGGGCTTAATATTGTCTGAAACTTGCTGCTACTCTAGTTAAGGGATTCAAAGTTACAAGTGAATGAATGAAAATGTGCCGGGGGTTATAAGTGAATTTGATTATAGCTTACCCTTGTAAGTATAAATGTGTGGATAGTTGTGTTAAACTAAACAATTATAATCGTTTGGACTTCTGAGATGTTTGGTTAGCTGTGGAGTGCAGAAAACTTGAATTTTAGATTGATTGATTGATTGGGTTCAATGCTTTTGGGTTCAGGTTGAGTTAGGGGCTGTAGTAGAGCACCCTAAAGTTATGCCATACTCAGGGTCGGGGACCATATTTTATGTGTTCAGAATGGCCTTATGTTTGGGCTGATTTAACAAGTTTTGGATGGGTCCAAATGTGAGTAGAGGGTTACTGGTCGTCCTGATTTCTAGAATGATTATGGAATTGAATTCTGAATTAAAAGGGATGGAGGGCTATGTGCCGCTAGCACAGGTATGTGCTTGTGAATTACGGGCCGGGTTGTGAATGTGGTCCGGATATAACAAATGATTTTGGTATGGTAGTTTACCCTCGAGATTCCCAAAGTAGTGCGAAAATGCAAGGAGCTTGATAAAATAAGAGCCACCTGACCTTATGTCTCTCCTGGGCGAGTCTGTAACTCTAGGTTGACTAGATGTGATGAGAGTGAGGGATTGTGTTCCTTCACTGTGGTGCTAGCTTAGGGGTGATTCCCCAATTATGTTGAGCGTAAGGATTGTGATCCTTAGCGCCTGTGTGCTAGCTTATGTGTGATTCTCCACTGTGTTGAGCGTAAGGATTGAGATCCTTATGGCCTGTGGTGCTAGCTTAGGGGTGATTCCCCAATTATGTTGAGCATAAGGGATGCGTCCCTTATTGCCTGTATGCTAGCATAGAGGGGTGATGTTCTATTGTATGTAGGCGTGAGAGTTATTTGCTTTCACGGCCTTAGTCAACCTAAGTGACATGGCTCGTTGGTAGTGCTCGAGACAATGCCTTACCGGGATGAACTCAGGTAGAGTGTGAGAGCGATAGTTGGATGGTTGATGAGTTGAGATTAAGAAGCAGATGTACGTGCCCGGACAACTTTTGTGTTGATGATACTAGCAAAAAGGGGCGTTATCCCCAGAGTAATGAGTTAGAGGGCGATTCCCCTAGAGTGTTGATGGGGCTAGCATAGGGGCGTGGTCCCTAGAGATTTGTGACGAGCATAAGGGTTGCGATCCTTATTGCCGTGGGTGCTAGCATAGGGGCAAGGACCCCAGAGATTTATGTTAAGCGTAGGGAATACGTTCCCTGGCCCCTGTGAGCTAGCTTAGGGGTGATTCCCCACTGTGATGAGCATAAGGATGCGTTTCCTATTGCCGTGTGCTAGCTGAGAGATGATTCCCCAGTATGTTGAGCGTAGGGATGCGTTACCTAGCGCCTGTGGGCTAGTCTAGGGGTGATTTATCTGTTGAGATAAGTGTGAGGGTTCTGGACCTTCACATGTTTGGGGTCTAGGCCACAGGACTTGCAGGTATGACTCGAAGTAGAGTCAATGGTAGTGAATGTTGTGGAAGGTTAAATGAACTCTTAAAATAATTGAAGGAAGTATTTGGAATCTAAACACGAGTATGAGTAAGAGCTTGGTATGGTTTCTTTAAACATTGGACCCTTAAGTGGGCTACTTACTGAGTATATTTATACTCATCCTTGCTACTTTGTTTGTTTTGCAGATTGTGCACATGTTCGGGGTGGATGACACAGGCGACGACTTGACGAGACTATGGAGACTCCCCTAGTTTTCCTTTCCTTGATTGATTACTCTTAGTTTTGTAGTTTGTTCTTTGTTGTAGTGTTGATCTGTAAATTCTAAATATTCTTTAGTTTTCGTGTATTTGATTAGAGTTCTTAGAATTCTTGTGTTTGATGTTGAAGCTCAGCATATTTGATGTAGTTTGTTGGATGCTGAGCGTTTTATCTGAGGTATAGAAGTGTTTTTCATTCTTATCAGGTGGTTGTAAAATTTTGGTTTCTCCTAGTTACACCGTCATGCTGCCGAAATTTCAGGCATGAGCGAGGTAACTAGGTTGTGCTTCCTCTCTAGCGTGTCGTAGTAGGTTTGGGTCTTTACACTAAGCAATTAAACACATATGTCTATGGCTAATTTCAACTTAGATAAATAAGGAACACAACTCAATTATTCTAAAGGTTTTTGTCCTATGTCTAGGTACAAAAATCGAAGTTCTATGTCTAGACTCTTCTCTTAGATTGATTTTATGAAAACGCGTGCTCGATCCAACCCTTTCAGTATTAAATCTCACACAGACTATGCTAACTCAAGTGACCAGTTTAAGCTAACAATGAAACTTAAACTCAATAAAAGCAAACGATGCTAAATGTTAAGCAAAGTTACTTGAATCACATGGTGGGGCTTATCTCCTGTTTAGGGTATCCACTTCATTGAATCCCCTCCAAGGATTTAGCTACTCATTGAAAAGAAAACTGAAGTGCAGAAAATAAAAAGAAAACTTAAATGAGAAAAGATGAACTTCATTGAATTAAACGTGCGAAATTGAAACAAAGCTTGAATTACAACTTGAAGAATTGAAATTTAATAGATAAAACAGAAACTTACAACTTGATGAAAGAATAAAAACAGTAGCTAAACTTTAAAGAAAAACAGTACGTGCAAAACTTAAATGAAAGCGATAAAGAACCCTAAGTTTGTTCCTTCTTTCTGACTTTGTTCAACCTCTTTGAAGAGAAAAAGTGCTTACACTCCCTTCTTTCGAAGTTTGTGTCCAAATGAAGCATGAACAGAACTTGGAGGAGACTCGGTTTGGCGACTAAAAAGAAAAGAAAAACTGCGGAATTTGGAGTAGAATATAGAAATCCGAGCTCCTTGAAACTAAAGCTTGAGCCGCCTTTTATAGATCTCAAGGCCTAGGGTTTTCTGCCGAAATCAGTGTGGAGAGGCCTGGCCGATCATATCCCTTGATGCTCGAAGATTTGAATGAGAATATTTGATTTTATCTGCAAATCTCGAGAATCTGGGAGAATCTACCGAAAAGGTCCAGATGCGGCCGCATAGTTGAGCGCAATTGTGTTGTTGTCAAAATGGCCTAAATGCGGCCGCATAGTTGGGCGCATTTTGAGCTCTTCTTGCAACATTTGGAATTTGGCTTCTGCTTTCAATTGCTGGAGCATACTGGTTGCATATCTCTTGAATCATCTTCCTTTTGCCTCAATTGCGGCCAGAATGTGGGCGCATTTAGGTCCTTTTTCAGCCTCTACACAAAACCAATAAAAATTAACACTTTCTTAACAAAAATGACTATAAATACACCTAAAAACTTATTTTTATCAAATCAAGCCTTCAGACACATGCAAAACTTGTTTTTACTTAAATTTGCCCTATATGACATGAATTATAACATTAAACACTCGTTTTCTAAGCAAATAGCTTAGTTTTTAGAGGCAAATAACACTCATAAATGAGCTTTATCAATCTTATACAATGAATTTGTATAAGACTGGGCCACGAAATATTTAATTTCTCTTTATAAATCCGTTAATTGAGAAGATTAATATTTCATTTGGATGATCATATGCGACTCGATCTTAATCCTGAGTGAGTTATGAACTCCTGCCTGTGAGGGCTTGTCCTTTGATTTACATGTGTGAGAGTGGCTTTTGTAGCCGATTCAATATGCCTACCATTTTGGGGACTTGACCAAATAAGGAGCTGATAACATAATCTCACAAGATGAAATTCACTCATTCCCATATAGAGTAAGTAGATGAATAGTTCCCTTAAGTGCTGATTTTGGGACTTGAACAATAGGCCCCACCCTCTCACTAGCCCAAGTGGTACTTAGTTTATAATTAGATTATAAACAAATTGTTCATTAGAGGATTAGTGGTACTTAAGGTGCAAGCTGTAATTATACAGGTAAAACGGACTTTTGACCCAACTGTAATTACGAATTACTCGAGAATGATAGACTTGCATGTAGTGATTATATCTATGGATACAACTTGTCCTACAGTGCATAAGAGGGCAACTCTATGTCTATAGTGGAGTGACCTATAGTTAATGAATAAAAATTAATTAATTAAAGAGATTAATTAATTGATTTTGTATCATTGGAGCTTATAATCTGTAGGTCCATAAGGTCCCATTGCTAGCTCATAGTAACACTAAAAGATCAATTTAGTTGAAAGAAAATTTTGAAATATTCAGATTAATATTTAATTTGAAGTGTTCAAATTTAATATATTAGATATATTAAATATAAAAGAGGAAAATATATTTATTGTATTTGATACATTAAATATTAAAATAATTAATGTATATTAAAAAAAGATTTTTATAAAATTTGAATAAGATTCAAATAAATAAATATCGTAGGAGATTTGAATGAGATTCAAATAAGTATAAGATATATTTTAATATATTAGATATTAAAATATAATATTTTAATTCTTGCAAAGATTTATTCTTAGTCTCTATAAATAGGACCCTTGGGTTGAGCCATTAGTCATAACACACATCTCCTCAATAGAGAATTAGATAATTCTCTCTAGATCTCTTCCTCTCAAAACCCTTGTGGATTTTCTTTCAAGAGGCTCCTTGATAAGCCCTAGAATTAAGGCTTATTTAACTCCCAATTACTTAAAATATTCTTGTTTTGTCTTAAGATCATTTGAAAATAGTTGAAAGTTGCTTGAAAATAAGAAAGAAATAAGAATGAAGGCAATTAGGATAAGATTCTAAAAAAATTAAGCTTGTTTGCAGGAAATGTGGAAATTGCAAAACCAAAATTGCAATTTCATGAAACTGCAATTCTGGAAGCAGCAGAAAAATTCAAAAAAGGAAAAAAATCTGCATTTACCCATATCCGAAAATCATCAATTCTTGCACGATTTGGGGATTTTGAGCACGAAATTTGGGCATTATTCAACCCTAATGAAGGCTTATAAAAGGAGAGAAGATGAGTGAAGAAGGAGATCGGTTTTAGAGGCGTTTTGGGAGCTTATTTCGTGGGTTTTTATTTCCTTTGGTTTTTTTAGTTTTCCTCTATTTTTCCAGTTTATTTTTCTTCGCTGTTTTAACTATAGGTTGTTGCTGTTTGGGTCCATTTTTCTTCAAAAAAATTCAGTCTGATTCAAGTGAAAACTTGGATTGTTAAGATTCAATCTCTTTTTAGAAATAGTTGAAGGAGTTGAATCGATTGAAATCTAAAGAAGAAAAATGAATTTTTGTTCAAGTTTTCTATATTCCGGTTGGTTCTTAGTTTAGGTGAATTTAATTTTTGTTTTAATTCATTTGGGTTGTAATTTTTCATGTTTTTTGTTCCTTACCTACTGTATTAAGCATTGGAATTGAGTTGAGATTATTGAAGCAATTGAAAGAAATTTTTTGGATTTTTTTAAAATTCATGTTCATGGTTTTTTTTTAGAAGTTAGTTTGAGCTTATTTCTTTGAAAATTCTCTTCCATTGCTCATGGGTATGATGGGATGAAATCTTCATTGTCTATTACAGTACTTGCTTTTAAAATTAAATTTCAATTGCTTTCAATTTCCTTTGGTTTTAGTTGCCATAAGACTTAGCCTTAAGTAAATTCTTTTCCAATATGGATTTTATTTCTAGAAATTGTTTTGAATTTTGTGAGTTAAATATGAGCTAAATTTATTAGGGCGTTCAAGGATGTGAATTCCCTAAGAAGTAATTGTAGCCAAAATTCCAACAAAAACCAAGCCTACATCTCAATTGTTTGCTTGTGTTGAATAAAATTCCGTTGAGATCCTAGATTGATCAACTAGGGTAGCAACTCAAGCTTAGATTTAATACAGACGGCGTTAGTGATAAGTGGATTTTGCACAAGTGATGGAGAAAATAGCTTAGACATAAGCCAATTCTTTGCCCTAGACATAGAGATTAAAGACTCCAAAACCCATAAAATTGTTGAGCAAAATTATCTAAGATAGAGGGACTATAGACATATAAGTCACTCACTTAGTCTCCTAAAACCTAATTTCAAGGTGAATAGGAGTAGCAATTTTGATTTACAATTGAATGTAGGATAGGTTGGAATTGTAATTTTGGATTGCAATTACAACTTAAGGCAATGACATTCTTGAGCCATTTCTTTATCTAAAATTTCTTTTACTATTTCATTTACCAAGTCTATCTAGTTTGCTATTCAATATTGCAAAATTTTGATTTTGCAATTCAATTATGCAATCTTTATCATTTTATTTTGCAAATTTTTGATTATGCAATTCAGTTATGCAATTTTTGCCACTTTAACTTGCAATTAGATTATGCAATTATTCTTTTTTTACCAACACACCATCTGAACCTTGTTTTTGCAATTTTAGTTTCCAAGTTGCAATTCTTCCTTACACTTTACTTTACAATATTTTTGTTACACCGTTCCCTGAGGGATCGATACTCAGGAATACTCCTGTTTTAATACTTGCATCGGCAGTGTGCACTTGCACTGAGATTGAACGTATTTACTTACTTTTATTCACCCAAAGTTCACCTGATCAATCCCACAAGCCTTGGTGCTATGTTCGAGTCATAGCTAGGAAGACTTTGTAGAGGAGATAAAGACATCCAGAAATATCTCCATATTTACTCAAAGTAAGTTTACTTAATCTTATTTTTTAGTTTAATTTTAAATAAAATCAAAGATGATCCAATGCTTCCACTGCGGAGTGAAACGTTCATTCATTCAATTGGTATAAGAGATTTCTTTGATTTTTATTTAGAATAAAAAGATCAGTAATAATAGGTATTTTAATTTTATCATATATGTGATATATGTGGTTTGCAAATTGACTATTTGACATTAGATTTAATGTTTTGATTAGGTTATGTGTGTATTTTTTATTCTCAAATAAACCTGCTGCTTCACTCATAATCTTGCCGCTGACTTCAATAATTTGAACCGAGCAATCAATGTGCATAATGTGAATAAGTTGTCAACGTTGGAGCTGCATAAATCTTATAAGATTTTTCGGTAGAGCACATGAAAGGCTGATCGGTTACATGAAAAATCAATTGGAGAATTAATTCTCAAACTGATGGGGAAACTTTAGCTAAACAAAGATATGAGTGGTTTGTATTACACATGCTGCCATTTACATTCAAAAAGCCCAATCCAAAAAGCTCATGCATGATTTTCAGTTGTGTTGTAAATTATTAGGTATATATATATACATATATCTTGCAAATAGCGTTGAATATAAGGATTGCGAAGCGATGATTTTTTTTTCTTTTCCATGCTGAATTCGGCTCAATTGGAAGTCGCGGTACATTGAAGTTGCTGCTGATGAATTTTTTATTTCCAATTTGCTTAAATGAAAAAGGAGTGCTGATTTTGTAGGATTCTCAAAATAAGCAACCAAATTGAATTTCAATTGAAATTATATTTCAATTAGATTTCAATTTGAAATTGAAATTGGATTTCGATTGGAGATTGAAATATGATTTCGATTGAAATTGAAATTGAATTTCAAATTTCATATATGAATCCACACGAAATCAAAAGCAGTTGGGTTAATGGCTTGAGATATGATTTCAAATTTTAGAAATTGAAATTGGAGTTGTTTAGACTTGGTACTTGGTCAATTGAATGGATCCACAATTTCAGGCAGTGAGTTGGTCATTCAATTGGAGAAATTTGTGAAAATTTTTCAAGATGTGGTTGCTATTTTTAGTAAACCTAGTCTAAAAATGGAAATTCGAAGACTAAGATATGTCTTGGATTTAATTATTGTAATTTAAATTATTTTCAATTTCTTAGGATATGCCAAATATACCGGTCAATTTTGATAAGTTTAATTTAATTATGCATGTGATGTATATTTTAAATTAATTGATTGTTGCATAAAGTATGTCATTTAAGTTAAAATCCCACCATAAATTAAACATGATCATGCATCTTAATTAATTTTTGAATATAATTGTTATATTTAAAAATTTGATTAGGTTATTTCCTAATAGCATTAAGATGTTTTCCTAATTAGTTTATATTTTCCATATTTTGAACATAATTGTTATATTTAGAAATTGATTGGAAAATTGAATTAAGATATTTCTTAATTGGAATGCATCTTTCTTAATTGGATTAAGATCTTTCCTGATAGGATTAAGATTTTCTTAAAATAAAGATATTTCTAATTCATGCTTTAAATAGTTTAAAATTTAGATTTAATTTATCTTTATTTGTTTCTAATAAGATTAGAATTTAGGATAATCTTTTAATTTTGTTTTAAAGGGTTTAAAATGGTAGAAATTAAAGATTATCCATAAAGTGAATTAGTTTCTAATAGGATTAAAAACATTGCTTAAATTCACTTAGGTTCATAAATCTAATAATTAATAGTTAATTAAATATTAATGAATTTAAAATAAAAATTGACTATAAGGAAACTCTGTCTATGGAAAGTTTTGTCTAGACTGGGGTATTTAAGCTGATCGAAAGGGAACACCTCTAACTGGGAACTGACCTGGGAGTTGAATTAGTCAAATTTTATTTAATTTCACTAAGCATGCGCATAATGTGATTTTTTTTTTGAAATAGTTTAAAAACTTGATAATTCACATTAAAATCAATCTAACTAACATAAGGGTTATGAATGGTAGATTGAGGAACTTAGATAAATGAGATTAGCCTAATTTGTCTAAGTAAGAGAAAACGCTATTTCAAAATAGTATGTGAAAGAAGAAAATGTGTCAACATATCCTATGGTCGCTATCATTAGTTCACATCGTGAGATTCATGTGGGGCCTTGTGGCAGCTTTTGGACCATCCCCCTACGAAAGGTGTTTGCATGGGTCAATATCAGGGTGAACTCCTAAGAAGGATAGGATTGTAGTTTGTTTCCAATAACCTACCCTATGACGACACTTGTTGGGATAAAACTATGTGATCTAAAATGATGGGTCACACTTACAAAGGGCTTATTAAGGTTGTTAATAATGTTCTTGACCAAACTAATGGTAACTAAATATTATAGGACTAAGAGTTATTCTAGTATAATACTTGATTGAGATTGTCTCAGTTTAGTGAAGGAACACTTGACCTACCCTACGGCGGCACTTGTTCTAACTTATTAAAGTACAATAGCATTATAAATGATTTATAGGGTTTATTTATCAAATTATTTGATTTATATGCTAAAATTGAATGGATAATTGTTTGCATGATGTTAAATTATATATTTTATATATTTCAATATTATGTCAGTTTCTCTCATAATTTTTCATTTTATTACTGATAAGTCAAAATTGAGAAAATTTTATTACTTGTAAAAAGTAACATTAACACTATAATGGCAGTATAAAATATTTATTTGTCTTTATTGAGAAATGTTCTCAAAACCTGTGGCCAATGCTAATCGAATTGTTCGTGAAGCACATGATTAATGAATCAAAAGTAAATGAGATAGCTTGTATGTATCTCCTAGTTGGAATGTTAGATGTCAAACTTAGAAGATTTTTTTTCAAAAAAAAGACAACAACATATGAGATATTGTAGTCAACAGAAGCTAAATTTAGATAATTGTCAAAATGATCTCGAATTTAAGTATTACAAAGTTCCTAGAAAACAAACCAAATGACTGAAGCTGTATAAAAGGAAATAGTTCCTAAATTAGCCAGGACAGTCATAATGAGAGGAATTTTTTAAATACCTCTATGGGAAGAAAGATATAAATGAAAGTAAAATTGATTTACGAGATTTTTGGTGGAATATAAATAACGTCACCTAGATAGTCGATATAAGATCTACTATCAAAATTTATTCTTCATTACATTTAATATGTAATTCTTGGAAAATACTTAACATGTAGCATAGTTTTTACAAGTTAGAACTAGGAAGCTCATCTCAATTAGTGTAGTGGGAGACATTAAGATGTCATTAAGTAATAATTGTTAATTAATGCTGAATGTGGTGTTTTATTACCACAAGAGAAATTCAATTTCTCATACTTTCTTACTAAAAGGTTCATATAGTATGAATTATTTTTTATATTTTCAAAATTATTTGAAAATACATTCAGCTGAAAATAAGAACAATTTGTATATGTTAAAATGTTGACATATATCATACTACAAAATACTGAGATATTCAGGATAATAGAATCATATTGTTTTCTCCTAAAAGACAATACTTGACTTTGACATTTAAGGTCGATTAAAATCAACTTGAATTGAATGAAAAGACTAGTAAGAGATAATTATCTAAAAGATAGAATTAATTACTTTACCTGTCTGTAGATCTTGCCTTTAATGCAAGATAATCATTTGGGCTTTATTAGATAAGGCTACAAGGCCAAAGAATATTTTGGACTTACACATTCTGACCCAAGTGGTCTAGTGAATGTAAAGGCCAAATAAAGTCATGAATATTTATCACTCTAGTTGATGATAATTCAAGGTACAAGTATCTTTACTTAATACAACATAAGTCTAAATTTTTGAAAAGTTCAAAAAAATTAAGGCTAAAGTTTAAAATCAATTAGGTAAGTCTATCAAGACATTATGATCAAATCATAGTGGAAAGTACAAGAACCTTACGTACTAAGATTTGTTGATAGAAAGTAGGATTGTATCCCAACTCTTAATACCAAGTACAATTGTATGAAATTGTGTTGCAAGAGGAGAAACAAGTATTGAGATTTATGCCCTAAAGCCTCATAATAAATGATTTATTTAATAATTAATAATAGTTTTGATTATTTTATTTGCAACATAATATTATCCATTTTATGAAAAATCCAAGGTTATTAGTGTAATCTTGAATAGTATGTTGTTGACATACGAGAAGATGATGTTTAAGAAATAACTTAAAGGGTCATAGTATATGGATAAGGTTGGGTGCCTTATCCTGATAACACTATTGATACGACCCACTTTGTAATAGTTACAAATGATTTGATCTAAATCGTTCATGTGGAGACATGTGAGTGGCGGTATCTTATACAATGAGTTTGTGTAAGACTGGACCACGAAATATTTAATCTCTCTTTATAAATCCGTTAATTGAGAAGATTAACATTTCATTAGGATGATCATATGCGACTCGATCTTAATCTTGGGTGAGTTATGAACTCCTGCCTGTGAGGGCTTATCCTTTGATTTGCATGGGTGAGAGTGACTTTTATAGCCGATTCAATATGCCTACCATTTTGGGGACTTGACCAAATAGGGAGTTGGGAACTTAATCTCACAAGATGGAATTCACTCCTTCCCTTATAAGGTAAGTAGATGAGTAGTTCCCTTAGGCCCTGTTTGATAACGTTTCCATTTCCTGTTTCCTGTTTCTTGTTTTTTAAGAACTAGAAATAGGGATATGTTTGATAACTATTTATGTTTCTTGTTTCTTGAAAAAAAAAAGAAACAGAAACAGATATTTGTTTGATAACTGTTTCTCGTTTCTTGGTTTTTTTTTTCCCCTTTTTTTAAGTATAAATAGAGTTTAATATGTATAATATAAAAAAGATATAGCATTGATAAGCCTTAGAATTAAGGCTTATTTAAATCCTCAAATGCTCGAAAAACTCTTGTTTGTCCTAAGATTAATCGAAAATGGTGGAAAATTGTTTGAAATTAGGAAAAAAATGAAATGTGTTAGCAATTGGAAAAGAGTTCTAAGTAATGTGGTTCTTTTTGCAGGAATTTCGGAAATTGCCAAACCAAATTGCCAGACCATTGCTAAACCAGTTTGGCAATCCTGGGCAGAGCAGGAATTTCGGAAATTGCCAAATCAAATTGCTAAACTGATTTGGCAATTGTGTTCTGGGCAGAAATTTCTGGGGCGCGAACGAAAAAACCATATATGGGAAGAACAAATTCCGCACGATTCAAGGGAATTGGAGCATGATTTTTGGGCAATCTTCAACCCTAATGAATGCCTACAAATAGGGAAGAAGAAAATGAGCTATTAATTGGATTTAAAGGGCGATTTGAAGGATCAATTTCGTGGGTTTTTGGGTTTTAAAAAAGGAAAAAAATTCTGCATTAAACCCATTTCGAGATTCTTCAATTACAGCCCGATTTGGAGGAATTTAAGCACGAAATTTGGGCATTCTTCAACCCTAATGAAGGCCTATAAATAGGGAAGAAGATAAGGAGCAATGAAAGTCGATTTGGAGGCGAATTTAGAAGCAAATGTTGTGGGTTTTGTAGTTTTTTCGCAGCCTCTGTTTTTCATGTTTTTCTGCTGTTTTGGTCATTTTATTCAAGTTCCATCTCAGTTTTTCTTTAGTTTGTATTACAGGATGTGGCTTGCACTTTTTCTAATCTCATTTGATGTAATTTTGAGTTTAATTCCAAGTCAAGTTCATGGGTTTTTCTTAATTTTTTTTATGCTCTGTTTTTTTTCTTCTTCACTTTTAGCTTCTGTAAATATTTTTAACTTTAAGTGGGTAGAAAGCCTTGGCAGAAGGGAGGAGACAAAGAAATTACATAGTTGCCCTTGTCACCTTGGCTTAATTTCTATTAGTTATCCTTGCTTAAATTCCTAGGAATAGCCAATTTTCATTTTATAAGTTAGTGTTTTATTTAATTAATTCGCACCGTTTTCCTATGAACTCTTTCTTTAAAATTAGTTTTAGGATTTTCATCGAAATTATGAGCTAAAACTTCTTAGGGGGTTCAAGGATGTGAATTCCCTAAGAAGTAAATGTAGCCAAAATTCCAATAAAAACCAAGCCTAGGTTGCTTGCTTGTGTTGATTAAATTTCCGTTGAGATCCTAGGTTGATCAACTAGGGTTTCAACTCAAGCTTAGATCTAATACCGACAGGGTTAGTGATAAGCGGATTTCACACAAGTAATGGAGTAAAAGAGCTTAGACATAAGCCATTTCTTACCCTAGACATAGGGATTAAGGACTCCAAGACCCATAAAATTGTGAGCCAAAAATTATCTAAGATGGAGGGAGTATAGACATATAGATCCCCCACTTAGCCTCCTAACAAACCCAATTTCGAGGTAAATAGGAGATGCAATTTTGGTTTACAATTGAGTGTGGAGTAGGTTGGAATTGCAATTTTGGTTTGCAATTACGACTTAGGGCAATGACATTCTTGAGCCCCATCCTTTATCATTTCATTCTTTAAGTTCATCCAAATTGCCATTTCATATTGCCAATTTAGATTAGCAATTTAATTCTGAAATTTTTAGTCATTTCGCACATTGCCAAAGTAGAATCTGCAATTTCAATTTAGCAATTTCTGTTATTTCCAACATTGCCATTCTGGATTAGCAATTGGATTTAGCAATTTCTGTTTTTTCACCAACAACCTATCCCAACTTTATTTTTGCATTTTTACTTTTCACACTTGAAATTTTCCTTACACCTTTGCAAAACAAAATCTTTGTTACTCCGTTCCCTGTGGGATTCGATACTTGGTACTCAGATACCAATTTATATTACTTCGATCGCGTGCGCTTGCGTGACCACCGATCAAGCATACATTAAAATAATATTAAAAGTAATTATCAATATCTCAATGTAATATCACTAAAAAAACATATCTAATGCAAATTATACTAAAAAATAGTATCTATTACAAGTAAGCCCCGATGCGAAATTAAAAACAATAATAAAATTGTATTTATCCTTCACATGTTGCCCAGATTTGATCTGCAATGTTGTCTCTTACTCGAGCCATTTGCCTTAAATGATGTTGGCCCACATCTAACTCAATTATATTACTTTGTAAATTGTCCGGCAAACTTTGTATATCTTCAACGATCATTGATTCATTGCTAAAATCATTGAATAGATCATCTTGACGATCATTCAATCTAATGTAATTGTGAATAGTACAACATGCTGTTGGTAAATATTTTTGTGTGTTGACTGGGTAAGGAGGCATTTGTTTAAGAATAGGGAATCGAGCCTTCAACACGCCAAAGTAACGTTCAATAACATTTTGTAGTGAAGAATGTCGATAGTTAAACACTTCTTCCCTACCTCGAGGTTGATTTCTCCTTTCTCTAAAATCTCGTAAATGGTATCTTTGGCCGCGATATGGTGCTAAAAATTCAGGCATATTTGTATATCTAGAATCAACAAGATAGTACTGGTCTGCATAACATAAAACATATAAAAACTTGTGATGAAGTGAAAAGTTGAATTAAAATATAAATAACACATAATTATATACCTCTTTTAGGCATAGGAAATTTATTCTCAAGATATCTAATACATTCAAGGAGTATGCGAGAATTATTGGCTGATCCTTCCCAACCAGACATGACATATGTGAATAACATATCAAACAAACAAACACACATTATATTCCATGTTGTGACAGTTTTTCTACCACGAAATGGTATTTGTTCATTTTTGGGAATACATGCAGCAATATGAGTGCTGTCAATTGCACCAATACAATCTTGAAAAATATACATGAGCATAAATATATTTTCAAAATGTTATGCTTGTGAAAAAAAATTAAGGCATTACCTTAAAGAAAGGATAATAATTAGGCTTGGATGTGATCTCTGGTGGTACATTCTCTACGTTGGGTGGACAAATAATTTCTACTCCAAGCTTGCAAACCTTTTTCAAAACAAGGTTAAAAACTCGAGAAATAGTTTGACCTGAATGTTGAAACCTTTCTGCTACTATACAATTTCTCTGATTGTGTGATGTGATTAATAAAAAAAATGGCAACTTTCTCTTGAACAGTAAGATACCTAGAAGCTTTCAAATTCGTCTTCGCTTTTAAATCTTCACAAAAAGCTATGAATGTACCTTTTTTCATTCTAAAGCAATCAAAGCATCTTATGTCGTTGCCATTTAACAACTCGATCACATAATCATGACCTTTTAGTAAAGAAGTTCTACATGGTTGTCTAGAAGATTGCATCTTGTGAAAGCCAACAAATAATAAGTTGAAAAAGATGTATACAACATCATCGTCGTCATCAGAATCAAAATTCAAGTCATTGTCTTGAATTAAATCCATAAGGATATCCCTAAATCAAGCATGAGCAACATGAAACCATATAATCAAACCACATAATTCGATGTTTAAGTTTAATATGTGAAAAAGTAAATGACATCAAACTACAAAAGTAACATCCCAAAAATAGTCACTAGAAATATAAGATCAACACAACCAAGCTTCAAGTTTGAGTCAAAAAGCCAAAAAAAAAAAATCCAAAAAACCAAAAATATTTTTCTTCCTATGAATCAAATACTACAAAAGCACAGTGAAATCTAGATACTACGTATGAAATCTTTCTTCCTCGCATCAGGCATTAGTAAAAATAACTTTCTCCAAGCAACATCTCCATGCAAAAGTTTGAGCAACATCAAGATCCTCCATTGCATTCAAAAATTTGAAGCATTCCATCAACTCCTCATCGACAACACCTTTTTCTTTTGATGTTTGACCTTCCTCAACTTGACTTACGATAGAATTAAAAGATCTTTTTTCGAGGATGTCATTTCTTCTCTTGGTACTCTTAGCATACACATCTATAAATGAAGACATGAAACTGCTAAATTCGTCTCTCTTGTTTTGAACTCGTTTTCTACTTTTTTCATGACCACTATCTTCACCAATTAGATTTGTATTGCTTCCAACATCATTTTCATCTTCAGAATCTGAAGGAGGTTTTGTCGATGGACAAGCATTTGCACCTATAGCTGTAGTATCTCCAAAGATTCTCATAAGCTTTGGATAGTGCGGGCAACCACTTTTTTTAAACCTCTTAGCTCTCTTATTGACCTATAAGAAATTTCACAATAGTACATAAAACCAATCATAGTTCAATAGAAGATTAAACATTGAAAAGGAAAACACTTTCCGTTACTTTATACCTTAAAAAGATCATTCCATTGCTCATCTTCTAGGGTGATAGTGCCCAATAATGGATCCCAACCATTTCTGGACATATCACTCAATATTTTTTTGAAGTCTTTGTAAATTTGTCTTAATTTGTTGAACTTATTTTTCAATTGATCATGAGTATAAGCATATCCAGTACCAACATTCAGGTGGGTTCTCATATAATTTCAACTAGTCCTTGTAAATGTTGTGGTTGGTCGATTGCCCTTTGCGACCTCTTCATCCATTAAGTCAATAAATAGAGTCTCATTCTTGTCAGGCCATGGTCCCTCACTTTTCAACCCATCAATTTCAACGACCTCATCAACGCAATGCTTTTCTGATGATTGTTGTGACATCTAGAAACATTATAAAAAAATTTTGTGTGTAAATTATACGCAATGCTTTTCTGATGCTTTCCAGGGTTCATTTGTTCTAAAAGAAACCTTTCTAGTCCAAAGGAATATACATGCCAACATTCATTGTAGAAAACAATCATAAGATTAAAAAAAAATCCTAACGTCCAAATGCCTAGAAGAAGTTAATTGTGGAAAGGGATAACTCCAAATTAATTACTTACAACACAGGGGATTGCAAAAAACCTACAAGGAACTTGAGAATTAGCTACTGTCTCCAATTTCAACACAAATTCCTTCTTATTTAAAAGTTAGCTTCCTTTTTCCTTCTTTTCACTAAAAAAACTGTAGATATGAGCATAGACCTGCATGAAAGTAAATAAAAGAAGAAAATATTTTATGCAAAAACATTGAAAATTGAGGAACTAAAATAAAATATTTGAAAATTTAGGTATCAAAATTAGTAAGAAAGTTGAAATAATCAAGACTTTCTTTTTCCTTTTGAGTACAACAAATGTGGGGAGATTTAAAGTAATCAAGACTACATAAGCATAATAATTCCAACTTAGGATTTAAGCCAATATGAGAAAATTTTGAAGTTTTCAGAAATATCAAACCAGCTCGAACAAGTTCTGCATTTTAAAAGAAACATTGGAAGAAAATATATGTGGATAGGAAAAAAGAAAGAACAAAACCACTGAGGCACCACAGAGAACAAAAATCAACCAGTATAATATGAAGGGTAAGGTAAAGGACAGTTTACAACAGAAGAGATAAAGGAAATTTTTTAGAGGTTTTTTGGGTTTGGGATGAAGGGTTGAAGCAGCTCTTGAAGCTCTTTTTAAAGAGTGTGAGTTGGTGAAGGAGAAAAAGGAGAAAAAAAAGTACATTGTACATGTCATTCTATGGAAGACCCTTCTCCTTTTTTGAATCAAAATCTTCATTTTTTCTTTCTAGTCACTATTCCTCATTCAATCCCTTTAATCACTCTGATATGAAAGACAAAGGTACAAATCTAGGGATAATTTTTCACCACAGAGAACAATTCCATCCACTTCTTTAATTGATCAAAAACACAATTATATCAGTAACTTTTAGCAACAAAAATCAACCCCATTGCTGCAAATTTAAAATTTAGACTGCAGCCAAATATCAAAATTTGTAAAGGCAAAACGCAAAAGCCATCTCCCTTGAAAAAAAAACTGAAGAAACAAACCATAAATTAAATAGCACTTAAATTAAACTAAATAGCAAACCAAAGCTGTAAATTTATGTCCAGAGCAAAAACCAAAGCTATAAGAAAACTGAGGTAAACGGTTGAACAAGGACTTGTTTCTTCAACTTCACACAAACTACTTTTCTCAATTCTTCAGAACAGAAGAAAGAAAAATCCCAAATCTTCAAAACCCACCTTCGTTGCCTCCTCCGCCCTACCTTTCTTCTTCCTTTTTCTATTACCTTCTGAACCCCATCTCTTTCTCCGTCGTTGCCACCTCCACCGCCGCCCAGACCCATCAGTTCACCAATTCCCACCCTCCTCCGCTGCACAGCCATCCTTACGGTTCAACTCCTCAGCCGTAACAACCACAAATCGCAAACAAACGAGAGATTTAAACAGATAAAAGAACTCACCTCTTGATGAGAAGATAATTTCGAGCAGAGAATCACCGGTGAAAGGTTAGGGAAGAGAACTTCCAGTAAACGAGAGAGATGAATTTCGAGCATCTCAGATTTGGAAACGGGAGAAGGGAGGAAAGAAACGGAACACCAGAAATTTATTTTAGGAGTTTTTCAGATTTGGGCCTAATTTTGGAAACAAAAAACGGGAATGATTATCAAACAAGCCCGTTTCTCAAAAAATGAGAAACAGAAACAAGAAACAGGAAACAGAAACGTTATCAAACGGGCCCTTAAGTGCTGATTTCGGGACTTGAACAATGAGGCCTCACCCTTTCACTGGCCCGATAGGGACTTAGTTTATGGTTGGATCATAAACAAATTGTTCATTAGAGGATCAGTGGTACTTAAGCTGCAAGATGTAATTACAGGGATAAAACGGACTTTTGACCCAGCTGTAATTATGAACAACTTGTGAAGGATCGACTTGCATGTAGTGATTATATCCATGGACACAATTTGTCCTACAGTGCATAAGAGTGTAACTCTAGGTCTATAGTGGAGTGACCCTAGAGTTAATGAATAAAAATTAATCAATTAAAGAGTTTAATTAATTAATTTTGTATCATTGAAGCTTATAATCTGTAGGTCCATAAGGTCTCCTTGCTAGCTCATAGTAACACTAAATGATCAATTTAGTTGAAAGAAAATTTTGAAATGTTCAAATTAATATTTAATATATAAAATATATTAAATATAAAAGAGGAAAATATATTTATTGTATATTATACATTAAATATTAAAATAATTAATGTATATTAGATACATTAAATAAAAGATATTTATAACATTTGAATAAGATTCAAATAAATAAATATCGTAGGAGATTTGAATGAGATTCAAATAAGTATGAGATATATTTTAATATATTAGATATTAAAATATAATATTTTAATTATGGAAAACATTTACCATTGGTCTCTATAAATAGAACCTTTGGGTTGAGCAATTAGACACAACACACATCTCCTCAATAGAGAATTAGAGAATTCTCTCTAGACCTCTTCCTCTCCAATCCCTTGTGGATTTTCTTTCAAGAGGCTCCCACAAGCCTTGGTCCTGTGTTTGAATCATAACTAGGAAGACTTTGTGGAGAAGATAAAGATCCGTTAGAAATATCTCTATAATATTATTTTTAAGGTATGCTTTGCTTAAAATTATTTTTTAGTTTAATTTTAAATAAAATCAAAGATGACCCAATGCTTCCGCTGTGGAGTGAAACGTTCATTCTTTCAATTGGTATCAGAGCGGTCTTTAAATTTTTATTTAGAATTAAAGTTTTACATGGTGGGTATTTAATTTCATATATGTGATATATGCAGTGGTTTGAAAATTGATTGGTTAGGCTATTAGGTATTAGATTTATTGCTTTGATTAGATCATTGTAAAACCCATAAGGGTTAGGATTTCATGTATTTTACTTGAATGACTACGATTGCTGCAAATTTTGACCATCTGGGTTGAAGAAGCCGATGGCGAAAAAGGTTCACGAAAAAAAAAGAAAAAAAAAGAAAAATCGAGATTGAAGTCAAACATATTCGGCTGGCATTTTATTATATTCTTAAACGTTCTGGCAACATAAAATATATGTTTAGTTCATTGGTCAAGGGGTGCTTGCTGTTATACTCTAGGTCTAAGGTTCAACACTTGGGTAATGTAGTTTTTTTTTATTTATTTTTGCGACGGCTAGTGCTATAATTGGAAGACAAGATTTAGGTTTCTAAACTCTAAATTTGGATGGCCAAACAAGGAAGATATTGAAGCCAAGATATGTCTTGGATTTAAATTATTTTCAATTTCTAAGGATATGACGGTCAATTTTTCTATTTTTAATTTAATTATGCATGAGATGTATGTTTTAAATTGTTTAATTGTTGCATTAAGTATGCCATTTAAATTTAAAATTCCACCATAGTTTAAGCATGATCATGCATCTTATCTTATTTTTGAATATAATTATTATATTTGAAAATTTTGATTAGGTTGTTGCCTAATAGAATTAAGATTAAATTTTTAATATAATTTTTATATTGGAGAATTTGATTAGGATATTTCCTAATAGAATTGAGATATTTTCCTAATACGTTTATATTTTCCATATCTTTGAATATAATTGTTATATTTGGAAAATTAAATTAGGATATTTTCTTTCATAAATAAAATCCATGTTTTAGGATATATCCTAATAGGATTAGGATATATCCTAATGAGATTAGGATTTCCTTAAAATAAAGATATTTCTAATTCATGCTTTAAATAGTTTCAAATTTGAATTTAATATATCTTTATTTGTTTCTCATAAGATTAGAATTTAGTATAATCTTTTAATTTAGTTTTAAATGGTAGAATTTCAAGATTATCCATAGTTTAAAATTTGAATTTAGTTCATCTTTATTTGTTTCCTAATAAGATTAGATTCTTTAATTTCAAAATAAGATGAGATCTTTTAATTTCCTAATAAGATTAGGTCTTTCATAAATAAAGATAATTTAATTCAAAGATAAAATAGTTTAAGTTTTGAATTTAATTTATCTTTTATTTTTTTTAATAGGATTAGAATAAAATATCAAATATGATATTTTAATTTGTTTTAAAGGGTTTAAAATGATGGATTTTTAAGATTATCCAAGTGAATTATTTTTTAATAGGATTAAAAACATTTATTTATAAACTCACTTTGGTTCATTAATCTAATAATTAATAGTTAATTAAAGATTAATGAATTTGTAATAAAAATTGACTATAAGGGAACTCTATCTATGGAAGGTTCTGTCTAAGATTGAGGTATTTAAGCTGACCAAAAGGGAACACGTCTAACTGGGAAATGACCTATGAGTTGAATTAGTCAAATTTTATTTAATTTCACCAAGCATGCTCATAATGTGATTATTATTTTTTAAATAATTTAAAAACTTGATAATTAAAATCAATCTAACAAACATAAGAGTTATGAAGAGTAGATTGAGGAACTTAGATAAATGACATTAGCCTAAGAAAACCCTATTTCAAAATAGTAAGTGAGAGAAGGAAATGTGTCAACATATCCTAAGGTCTCCATTATTGGTTCACATCGTGAGATTCATGTAGGGCCTCGTGGCAGCTTTTGGACCATCCCCCTATGAAAGGTGTTTGCATGAGTCAATAACAGGGTGAACTCTTGAGAAGGATAGAATTGTAGTTTTGTTTCTAATACTTGACTTACCCTACGACGACACTTGTTGGGATAAAACTACGAGATCTAAAATGATGGGTCACATTTACAAATGACTCATTAAGGTTGTTAATGATGTCCTTGACCAAACTAATGGTAACTAAATATTATGGGAATAAGAGTTATTCTGGTATAAAGCTTGGTTGAGATTGTCTCAGTTTAGTGAAAGAATACTTGACCTACCCTACGGCGACACTTGTTCTAACTCACTAAAGTACCATAGTATTAGCAATGATTTATAGGGTTCATTTTTCAAATTGTTTGATTTCTAAGCTAAAATTGAATGGATAATTGTTTGCATAATGTTAAATTATATATATATATATATATATTTTTTAATATTATGTCAGTTTATCTCATAATTTTTAATTTTATTACTGAAAGTCAAAATTGAGAAATTTTATTACTTGGAAAAGTAACATTAACACTATAATGGTAGTGTAAAATTTTGAATTTGTCTTTATTGAGAAATGTTCTAAAAAACCTGTTGCTAATGCTATTCGAATTGTTCGTGTAGCACATGATTAATGAATCAAAAGTAAACGAGATAGCTTGTAGGTATCTCCTAGTTGACATGTTAGAAGATAAAGAAAATGACAACAACATATGAGATGTTGACGTCAACAGAAGCTAAATTTAGAAAATTGTCTAAATGATCTTGAAGATTAAATATTACAAAAATCCAAGAAAAGAAACCAAATGACTAAAGCTATATAAAAGGAAATAGTTCCTAGCTAGGACAGTCATAATAAGAGGAATTTTTGAAATATCTCTCTAGGAAGAAAAATATAAATGAAAGTAAATTTGATTTACTAGATTTTTGGTGGAATATAAATAACGTCACCTAGATAGTCGATATAAGATCTACTATCCAGATTTATTCTTCATTACATTTAATATGTAATTATTGGAAAATACTTAACATGTAGAATAGTTTCTATAAGTTGGCATTAGGAAGCCCATCTTAGTTAGCGTAGTGGGAGACATTAAGATGTCATTAAGTAATAATTGTTAATTAATGCTGAATGTGGTGTTTTATTACCACAAGAGAAATTCAATTTCTCAAACTTTATTAGCAAAAGGTTCATATAGTATGAATTATTTTTTATATTTTCAAAATTGTTTGAAAATACATTCAATTGAAAATAAGAACAATTTGTATATGTTAAAATGTTGACATATATCATAATATAAAATACTGAGATATTTAGGATTATAGAATCCAGAATGGAAAGACATATTGTTTTCTCCTAAAGACGATACTTGACTTTGACATATAAGGTTGATTAACATCAACTTGAATGAAATGAAAAGACTAGTAAGAGGTAATCCTCTAAAAGTTAGAATTAATTACTTTACCTGTCTGTAGATCTTGCCTTTCATGCAAGATAATCGTTGGGGCTTTATTAGATAAGGCTATAAGGCCAAAGAATACTTTGGGCTTACACATTCTGACCCAAGTGGTCTAGTGAATGTAAAGGCCAAATAAAATCATAAATATTTCATCACTCTAGTTGATGATCATTCAAGGTACAAGTATCTTTACTTAATACAACATAAGTCTAAATTTTGAAAAGTTCAAGTAAATTAAGGCTAAAGTAGAAAATCGATTAGGTAAGTCTATCAAGACATTATGATCAGATCATAGTGAAAAGTACAAGAACCTTACGTACTAAAATTAGTTGATAGAAAGTGGGATTGTATCCCATGTTTTAATACCAAGTACAATTGTATGAAATTGTGCTGCAAGAGGAGAAACAATTTGAGTTACACACCATTACCAAACTCTGGTTAGGAAATGCAATAGAAATTGCATAGTGAACATTATTCCCTTCAAAAGTGTCTACAAGACAATTTTGGCATTATAGAAGAGTAGTAAAGTTAGTTTACAACACTTCAATATTTAGGAATGTTAAGCTCACGTGCTGAAACAAACCTAAAAAGCTTATATATGTTCAAAGATAAGTCTAAGTGTAGGCCACCCCTAAGGAGTATAAAATGGTCTTTTATGTACTTCTAAAACGAATAAGGTATTTGTATGATAAATATCATTTTTATAAGAAATGTTAAATAAAAGACTACAAACCTTTAATAAGGTGAGATAGTGTTAATAAATTGGTTTCAAGTGAAGCCACTAAATAGTTAACAAAAGTTGTTAATGATTTAATTACATTTGAAAGTCAAATGGATCCTAGTCATGAATTGGATAAGCCTCATCGTAGTGGGAGAGTTATGAGATGACTCAACCTTTACAAGGACTTAATTGAATTCCAAATTGTCATGTTAGATGACAAAGATGAAGGCTTATTGCCCGCAAAGTGAGACTAATGGCAAATGGTTAAATCTAATAGGAGAAAGTAAACTGCGAGTAAATTTTCTCACTTGTTGCCATACTGAAGTCTGTAAGCATTATTTAATTCATTGTTGCATATGTGATATAAAAAAAATGAATGTTTAGAATTCTTTTATGAAAATAAATCTTAGATAATGCAACTACATAAATCAATCATAGATGTTTATTTTCAAAGATCAAAAGCAAAAGGTTTGCGAAATAGTAAAGGTTCATTTATGAAATGAATTATACAATTAGATTTGTGAATATAAGGTTTGATAAAAGTATCAAAACCTATGACTTTGGATAAATATTAATGAAGCTTGTATAGACAAGAAAATCATTAATTGCCTAGTGGATTTTTCTCATGTTTTATGTTGATGATATTTTACTCATTATGAATGATGTAAGATGTTTATCTAACATAAAAAATTGACTAAGTAACAAATTCCAAATGAGTGATTTGGAATGACTCGGTATATTTTATATGTCCAAAATGGAGATTTTAAGGACAAAATGTTAACTTTGTCTCAAACATCTTATATTGACAAAATTGTTGTCAAATATTTGATATTTATGTCTAAGGAAGAGTATCCTAAGACAACTTCAAATGTTGAGAGAATATGATTATCTACTCTAAGTAGGAGACAATTAATGCATAAATGAGACTTAACAATTAATATACAGTTGGTCAGCATATATCAGTTAAACGAATGGTATGACCATTGAGTAGAAAATTAAAAACTTTCTCAAATTATCTATGGATAATGAGAAATTTTGTGTATGGAGTAAAAGATTTGATATTTACAAGATATAGTAGTTCTTGCAAAGATTTAAGAAATCTATATTAAGATGAATTTTACCCTAGGTGGTGGAGTATGATATACAAGTTAAATTGTTTTGTTTGTGAAGCAACAAAAAGACTTGTATGACTCAAATAGTTCCATGAAGATCTGAAATATGTTTCAAATATGATTTAGTCTATCCTATTTGTTATGATAATAGTGGTACAAAGAATAATATTAAGGAAATTAGAAACCACCAATGTATAGGGAATCATATTGAAAGAGAGAAAGCATCATGGTAGTGACCAAGATGGATTTTAATGGCAATCGTTTGGATCTATATAAAAAGACTCTCAAGACTAAAGTGTTTGAGGGTCACCTAGAATGTCCGAGATTATGAGACATGTCTCATCTTTGCTAGGGCAAGTGGAAGAACATGTTGAGTATAGAGTATGCCTTAGGATACATGTCTCGCCGCTTTAGTGCAAGTGGGAGATTGTTGGGATCTATGCCCTAAAGCCTCGTAATTAATGATTTATTTAATAATTAATAATAATTTTGATTATTTTGTTTGCAACATAATATTATCCATTTTATGAAAAATCCAAGGTATATGGATAAAGTATGTGGTTGACATACGAGAGGATCATGTTCAAGAAATAACCTAAAGCGTCATAGTATATGGATAAAGTTAGGTGCCTTATCTTGGTAACACTATTGATACGGCCCACTTTGTAATAGTTACAAATGATTTGATCCAAATCGTTCATGTGGAGACATGTGAGTGGGGGTATCTTATACAATGAGTTTGTGTACGACTGGACCATGAAATATTTAATTTCTCTTTATAAATCTGTTAATTGAGAAGATTAATATTTCATCAGGATGATTATATGCGACTCGATCTTAATCCTGAGTGAGTTATGAACTCTTGCCTGTGAGGGCTTGTCCTTTGATTTGCATGGGTGAGAGTGACTTTTGTAGCCGATTCAATATGCCTATCATTTTGGGGACTTGACCAAATACGGAGCTAAGAACATAATCTCACAAGATGGAATTCACTCATTCCCATATAGAGTAAGTAGATGAATAGTTTCCTTAAGTGCTGATTTTGAGACTTGAACAATGGGGCCCACCCTCTCACTGGCATGAGAGGAACTTAGTTTATGGTTGAATCATAAACAAATTGTTCATTAGAGGATCAGTGGTACTTAAGGTGCAAGATATAATTACCCCAGCTGTAATTATGAACAACTCATGAAGAATCGACATGCATGTAGTGACTATATCCATGGACACAATTTGTCTTACAG
This sequence comes from Trichosanthes truncata, assembly GCA_033996785.1. Lineage (NCBI taxonomy): Eukaryota > Viridiplantae > Streptophyta > Magnoliopsida > Cucurbitales > Cucurbitaceae > Trichosanthes > Trichosanthes truncata. Next base: position 58,565,423 of record JAWPNB010000003.1, read on the forward strand.
TGCATAAGAGTGCAACTCTAAGTCTATAGTGGAGTGACCCTAGAGTTAATGAATAAAAATTAATCAATTAAAGAGTTTAATTAATTAATTTTGTATCATTGAAGCTTATAATCTATAGGTCCATAAGGTCCCCTTGCTAGCTCATAGTAACACTAAAAGATCAATTTAGTTGAAAGAAAATTTTGAAATGTTCAAATTAATATTTAATTTGAAATGTTCAAATTAATATTTAATATATAAGATATATTAAATATAAAAGAGTAAAATATATTTATTGTACTTGATATATTAAATATTAAAATTTGAAATGTTCAAATTAATATTTAATTTGAAGTGTTCAAATTAATATTTAATATATTAGATATATTAAATATAAAAGAGAAAAATATATTTATTGTATTTGATACATTAAATATTAAAATAATTAATGTATATTAAATACATTAAATAAAAGATATTTATAAAATTTGAATAAGATTCAAATAAATAAATATCGTAGGAGATTTGAATGAGATTCAAATAAGTATAAGGTATATTTTAATATATTAGATATTAAAATATAATATCTTAATTATGGCAAACATTTACCATTGGTCTCTATAAATAGGACTTGTGGGTTGAGTCATTAGATACAACACACATCTCCTCAATAGAGAATTAGAGAATTCTCTCTAGATCTCTTCCTCTCTAATCCCTTGTGGATTTTCTTTCAAGAGGCTCCCACAAGTCTTGGTCCTATGTTCGAATCATAGCTAGGAAGACTTTGTGGAGGAAATAAAGATCCGCCAAAAATATCTCTATAATATTATTTTCAAGGTATGTTTTGCTTAATCTTATTTTTTAGTTTAATTTTAAATAAAATCAAAGATGATCCAATGCTTCCACTGCGGAGTGAAACGTTAATTCTTTCAACAAGACCTTGTTAGACATAGCCACATCAATAATGAGTTACACACCATTACCAAACTCTTGTTAGGATATGCAATAGGGATTGTATAGTGAACATTATTCCCTCCAAAAGTGTCTACGAGACAAATTTGAGATTATAGAAGAGTAGTAAAGTTTACAACACTTCAATATTTAGGATTGTTAAGCATACGTGCGAAAACACATCCAAAGAGGCTGAATGTGTTAAAAAATATATGCATAAGTGTAGGTCACCCCTAAGGAGTATGAAATGGTCTTTTATTTAGTCCTAAAACGAATAAGGTATTTGTATGTCAAATACCAATTTTATAAGAAATGTCAAATAAAAGACTACAAACCTTTAATAAGGTGTGATAGTGTTAATAAATTGTTTTCAAGTGAAGTCACTAAATAGTTAACAAAAGTTGTTAACAATTTAATTATATTTGAAAGTCAAATGGATCATAGTCATGAATTGGATAAGCCTCATCGTAGTGGGAGAGTTATAAGATGACTCAACCTTTATAAGGGCTTAATTGAAGCCCAAAATTGTCATGTTAGATGATAAAGTTGAAGGCTTATTGCCCTCAAAGTGAGACTAATGGCAGGTGGTTAAACCTAATAGGAGAAGTAGACTACAAGTAAACTTTCTCACTTGTTCTCATACTGAAGTCTATAAGCATTATTTAATTCATTGTTGCATATGGGATATGAAAAATGAATGTTTAGAATTCTTTTATGAAAAGAAATCTTAGATAATGATCTACACAAATCAATTAGAGAGATTTATTTTCAAAGATCAAAAGCAAAAGGTTTGCGAAATAGTGAAGGTTCATTTATGAAATGAATTTGACCATTAGATCTTTGAATATAAGGTTTGATAAAAGTATCAAAATCTATGACTTTGGATAAATATTAATGAAGCTTGTATAGACAAGAAAATCATTAATTGTTTAGTGGATTTTTCTCATGTTTTATGTTAATGATATTTTACTCATTATAAATGATGTAAGATATCTGTCTAACATAAAAAGTTGACTATGTAACGAATTCCAAATGAGTGATTTGGAATGACTCGGTATATTTTACATGTCCAAAATGGAGATTTAAATGACAAAATGTTAACTTTGTCTTAAACATCTTATATTGACAAAATTGTTGTCAAATATTTGATATTTATGTCTAAGAAAGAGTATTCTAAGACACCTCAAATGTTGAGAGTATATGATATGCATAAATGAGACTGAACATTTAATGTACAATTGGTTAGCATATATCAATTAAACGAATGGTATGACTATTGAGTAGAAAATTAAAAAACTTTCTCAAATTATATATGGAAAATGAGAAATTTTTGTGTATGGAGTTAAAGATTTGATATTTACAAGATACACTAGTTCTTACAAAGATTTAGGAAATCTATTTAAAGATAAATTTTACCCTAAGTGGTGGAGTATGGTATACAAGTTAAATTGTTTTGCTTGTGAAGCAACAAAAAGACTTGTACGACTCAAATATTTCCTTGAAAATCTGAAAGGTATTTCAGATATAATTTAGTATATCCTCTTTATTATGATAATAGTGGTGCAAAGACTTATATTAAGGAAATTAGAAAACACCAATGTATAGGGAATCATATCGAGAGAAAGAAAGCACCATGATAGTGACCAAGATGGCTTTTAATAGTAATCTTTTGGATCTATATAAAGAGGCTCTCCAGGCTAAAGTGTTTGAGGGTCACATAGAATGTCTAGGATTACGAAACATGTCTCATCTTTGCTGGGGTAAGTGAGAGAGCATGTTGGGTATAAAGTATGCCCTAGGATTCATGTCTCGCCGGCTTTAGTGCAAGTGGGAGATTGTTAGGATTTATGCCCTAAAGACTCGTAATTAATGATTTATTTAATAATTAATAATAATTTTGATTATTTTGTTTGCAATATAATATTATCCATTATAAGAAAAATCCAAGGTTATTAGTGTAATCTTGAACAGTATATGGTTGACATACAGAAGGATCATGTTCAAGAAATAACCTAAAGGGTCATAGTATATGGATAAGCTAGGTTGGGTGCCTTATCTTGGTAATACTATTGATACGACCCACTTTGTAATAGTTACAAATGATTTGATCCAACTCGTTCAGGTGGAGACATGTGAGTGGGGGTATCTTATACAATGAGTTTGTGTAAGACTGGACCACGAAATATTTAATTTTTCTTTATAAATCCGTTAATTGAGAAGATTAATATTTCATCAGGATGATCATATGCGACTCGATTTTAGTCCTGAGTGAGTTATGAACTCCTGCTTGTGAGGGTTTGTCCTTTGATTTGCATGGGTGAGAGTGACTTTTGTAGCCGATTCAATATGCCTACCATTTTGGAGACTTGACCAAATAGGGAGCTGAGAACATAATCTCATAAGATGGAATTCATACCTTTCCATATAGAGTAAGTAGATGAGTAGTTCCCTTAAGTGCTGATTTAGGGACTTGAACAATGGGCCCCACCCTCTATTAGCCCGAGATGGACTAAGTTTATAATTAGATTATAAACAGATTGTTCATTAGAGGATCAATGGTACTTAAGGTGCAAGATGTAATTATAGGGGTAAAACAGACTTTTGACCTAGCTGTAATTACTAACAACTCATGAAGGATCGATGTTGTGCAAAAACTCACTACGCAAGCATACACAATCGTAGGTAGTAAATGATAAACAAGGTCGATCCCACAAGGACTAATGTAAGCGAATTCGTTGAAATTAAGCACAAACTTGTCAATGCACAACTAAGTTAAAGAACACAATTAGACCTGCAAATTAACTAAAAACAAGCACAAAGGTGACTACTAAACTAAGAGAGACTTAGAAAGGCAAAGTATAATTTTAAACAAAGATTAGAGAGGCTAAACACGTACTAAAATGATGAAAACAAGGGGTTGGAATTTAAGAAGGCAGTAGCTGTTTTTGCCCAATTGAGGTTAACAATGCTATAGCATTAGACACCACAATGTTATACAGAAGAGAATTTTCACCTACAACCGACCCAAAAACATCTTGAACTCGATTTTCTTATCTTCAACACTGAGTTAAGCATATGTCTATGAAAACCCAATGCTAAAGAACACTAAGAGACCCAAATTCCTCAAATTCACAAGTTTAGAATGTATATCTACACCCCACAATTTCTATCCCTTAAGGAGAAATCACTTGCTCCATTTATGCTAATCCACCCATTCCTAACACTTTCAGTATTAAGAACTAGTTTATGTCTTACCTAAGGTGATCAAACTCAAATAAGAACTTGCATTAAACACCACAAATGGAAGTATAACTTCATAAAAATGCACTGAGTCAATACGGTTCAAACAACCACATAAATCTTTAAATTCCAGCCCTAAAACACTTAGCCCATAACTTTAAAACTGAAAATAAACCTTAAGAATTCAGAAATCAATAACATAATGGGATTAATCTAAGAGTTATACCCAAAATGGCTACAAAAGTATGCTAACCTAGCTAAAAGATTAAGAAAAACTTAGGGCAATACAAAAATCAACAACTAGAAGGTAAAACTAGAAAGAGAATTAGGAAGAAAGACTAAAAGATGGTGAAGTTTCTTCTTCTTCTGGAAATCAGCTCCAAAAATCGCAGCTCCTCCTCTTCCTTCTATTTTTTGGGTTTTTTTTCCTTTTTTCGGCCTCTCCTCTCATTTTACGATGGATTCCTTTTTTCTTTTCCCTAAAAGAGCTGATTTGGCTCTCCCCTTCCACGTGGCGGTTGATTGCTGGTCTATTTTTAATAAATGATGACTCCCACGCTGATGTAAGCTTTAAATTTTTCGTAAAAATCTACGTCCCAATGCGGTTTTTGATGCTGTAGCATTGCGACCCACATTAGAAATGTAGTTTGCCATGCTGTAGCATTGGTAACCACATTCCAACTTCCAGCCCATAAGATTAGTCCACATACCTGAGATAAACTTGTCCAAATGATAGAAAAATTCACCAAGAGTAAAGGAAGAATGAATGATTTTTCAAAACACATCATTCTTTAATAAAACTACTAAATAAAGGCCCAAAACTGACAATGAAATTCAAATAACTCGAGTTTTAGTGAGGTCTAAAACTGAAATTTGTGATAATTTACTCCCATTTCATTGGATTATCAATCAACTTGCATGTAGTGATTATATCTTTGGACACAACTTGTTCTACAGTTAATAAGAGTGCAACTCTAGGTCTATAGTGGAGTGACCTATAGTTAATGAATGAAAATTAATTAATTAAAGAGTTTAATTAATTGATTTTGTATCATTGGAGTTTATAATCTGTAGGTTCATAAGGTTCCATTGCTAGCTCATAGTAACACTAAAAGATCAATTTAGTTGAAAGAAAATTTTGAAATGTTCAAATTAATATTTAATATATTAGATATATTAAATATAAAAGAGGAAAATATATTTATTGTATTTGATACATTAAATATTAAAATTTGAAATGTTCAAATTAATATTTAATTTGAAGTGTTCAAATTTAATATATTAGATATATTAAATATAAAAGAGGAAAATATATTTATTGTATTTGATACATTAAATATTAAAATAATTAATGTATATTAGATACATCAAATAAAATATATTTATAAAATTTGAATCAGATTCAAATAAATAAATATAGTAGGAGATTTGAATGAGATTCAAATAAGTATAAGATATATTTTAATATATTAGATATTAAAATATAATATTTTAATTATGGCAAAAATTTACCATTGGTCTTTATAAATAGGACCCTTGGGTTGAACCATTAGACATAACACACATTTCCTCAATAGAGAATTAGAGAATTCTTTCTAGACCTCTTCTTCTCCAATCCCTTGTGGATTTTCTTTTAAGAGGCTCCCATAAGCTTTGGTCCTGTGTTTGAGTCAGATGGATTAATATATAAAGATAATGCATATTTACAGCCACCTTATAATTCGTTTTTCCTTTTGAACCTAGTTCTCAGGATCTCTGATCACTAGGTGGGTATCCTTATATATGACTCATGACAATTATATGGGCTTCAACCCATCCTCCTTGATGTATTCTAGACCATTTCTATATTCAAGGCCTTTGTTAATGGATTTGCAAGATTATCACAAGATTTAATGTAATTCGCATTAATAATCCCATTACTAAAAAAAGATCTCACAGTACTGTGTTTTCTTCATATAGGTCTAGATTTACTGTTATAAAAATAGTTTTTTACTCTACCAATTGTGGCAGTGCTATCACAATTTATCAAAATAGGAGGTATGGGTTTCTCCCACATTGGAATTTCATAGAATAAATATCTTAGCCAACTTGCTTCCTCGCTAGCTGAAGCTAAAGCAATAAGTTCTGCTTCTATAGTAGAGTTGGCAATAATTGTTTGTTTTTTAGATTTCCAACAAATAGCACAACATCCCAAGGTAAAAATATACATTGTAGTAAATAAAGAATCACTTGACAATGTATTCCAATTATCATCAGAAAATCCTTCAACAACAGCAAGATATTTTTTATAAAGTAAGCCATAGTCTTTTGTTCCTAATAAATATTTCATAAGACGATCTATGGCATGCCAATGTTCTTTACCTAGCTTACTCGTAAACCTGCTAAGAACTCCTATTGCATATGCAATATCAGGTCTAGTGCAATCAGTTGCATACCGTAGGCTACCAATCACGCTAGCATACTCCTTTTGATTAATTACATCACTTTCATTTTCAATGGGAAACAAGTAAACACTTGAATCAAATGGAGTAGACACATTTTTACAATCAAAATAATTGTATTTTATGAATATTTTCTCAATATAATGTGATTGGTCAAGAAAAAACCCATATGAGGTTTTGTTATTTTCATACCCAGAATAAAATTAGCCTCACCAAAATCTTTCATGTCAAAATGGCTTCTCAATAATTTTTTTGTTTCATTTATAACAAAAATATTTGAGCCAAAGATGAATAAATCATCAACATATAGGCTAATAATAACATGTGAATTTTCCCATGATTTATAATAGATGCAATTATCACATTCATTTGATTTATAACCATTATTTAGCATGCAAGAATCAAATTTCTCATGCCACTGCTTTGGGACTTGTTTTAAGCCATATAAGGATTTAGTAAGCTTACACATTTTGTTCTCTTGCCCAGGTTGTATAAAACTTTCGGGTTGGTCCATATAAATTTCTTCTTCTAAATCCCCATTTAGAAAAGCTGTTTTCACATCTATTTGATGAATACTCATAAAAAATTGCAGCAATTGCAATTAGCAATCTAATAAATGTGATTCTTGTAACTGGAGAAAATGTATCAAAGAAGTCTAAGTCTTCCTTTTGTTTAAAATCTTTTGCAATAAGTCTAGCTTTGTACTTGTCTATACTACCATTCGGTTCGACTTTTTTCTCAGGATCTATTTACACCCTATAGTTTTACAGCCTTGTGGCAAATCAACTAATTTCTAAGTTTTACTAGAAATTAGTGATTCTATTTCATCATTCACAGCCTCTTTCCAGAAAATTGCATCTGGAGATGACAAAACTTCTTGCAAAGAAATTGGTGTTTCTTGAATGTTATAAACATAAAAATCAGGACCAAAATCTTTTACAGTTCTAGCTCTTTTACTCCTCCTCAATTCAACTTGAGAGTTGTTTTCATTATTATCACTAGGAATAGATGAACCAAACTTAGAGGAAGTTTGTTCACAACTTTGACCCCCACTATTTCTTGAATGGAAAGGAAATTTTTCTTCCTGAAAAATTGCATCCCTTGATTCAAAAATCACATTATGTTCAATGTTAAGAAATCTATACGCTGTACTATGAACTGCATATCCAAGAAAAACACAAGTGATAGCTTTAGACCCTAATTTAGGTCTTTTTGGATCTGTCAGCCTCACAAAAGCTAAACATCCCCAAACTCTTAAATATCCAAAATTTGGTTTATACCCTTTCCACAATTGAAAAGGTGTAATTTTTGTTTTTTTTATGTGGCACTCTCTTTAAAACATGACAAGCAGTCAAAACCGCTTCACCCCAAAGATTAAAAGATGCATCTGATTCTAATAGCATAGCATAGTCAAACCAATTAAGGTTCTATTTTTTCTCACAGCTATTCCATTAGAAACAGGTGAATATGGTGGAGTAGTCTAATGAATTATTCCCAATGATTCAACATATGAATTGAATTCAAATGATTCATATTCTCGACCTCTATCACTTTTAATTCTTTTAATTTTTCTACCGAATTGTTTTCAACTTCGAGGAGAAATTTTTTAAGATTCTCAAAAGCATCACTTTTATTTTTCAATAAATAAACATGAGTATATTTTGAAAAATCATCAATAAAAGTAATAAAATATATATTTCCTCCTCTAGTTAAAATTCCCTCAAATTCACACAAGTATGTATGAATTAACTCTAGTAATTCATTATTTCTTTCAACACTTTTTTGAGGTCCTTTTGTAATTTTAGCTTTACTACATATTTCACATTTCTCAAAATCATTTTTTAAACTATGAATTAATCCAAGACTACTCTTCACCCCCACATATTTACTATTTATGTGACACAAACGAGCATGCCAAAAATTTAAAGAAGAGAGCATATAAACCGAACTAGTAGATGCTTTATTAATATTCTCAATGTTCAATTTGAACATTCCATCACAAGCATAACCTTTTCCAACAAAAATTTCCTTTTTTGTTATCACATATTGATCAGATTCCATAGTTTGTTTAAAGCCAGCCTTATTAAAAAGATAACTCGACATTAAATTCTTCCTCATGGAGGGTGTATAAAGCACATCTTTCAAAATTAGAACCCTTCTAGAGGTGAATTTTAATTTAACCTCATCAGTTCTTATAGTTTGGGTAGTATGAAAATCACCAAGCATTATTGTTTTAGGCTCCTTAAAAGGAGTATAAACTTTGAACCAATCGTTGTCATAATAGACATGTCTATTGGCTCCAGAATCAGCCCATCATCCTTCAACACTTTGAATCATATAAATATCAGTTATCATAGCCACAAATGGTTCTTCGGTAGCATTAGCCTGAGGTACAAGTTCATGTTTTCGAATTTTGCAGAATCGAGCAATATGTCCACTTTTGCCACAAACAAAGCAAACTGCTCTTGAGTGTTGAGGATATACTTGATTCTTATTCACTTGGCTTGGATTTTTCTTATTAGAAAAGTGAGGTTTATTATTCTTTTTTATATAACTCTTCTTTGACTTTAAATGACTAGTTTTAGGAATTTGACCCTTAGGTAAACTATCATTAGAAGAAATTAGATTTACCTTGGTGGAATTTTCATTGCCTTATTGAACCAATGCATCTTTCCCTCTTGCCTCTTCTTCCACACGAATGCGAGTAATTAGCACTTCTAGAGAAATTTCTTTTTGCTTATGACACATATTTTCTGAAATTCTCTCCATGATGGTGGAAGCTTGTCAATTATGTCGACAACAATAAGATTGTCTCCAATCCGAATTCCTTCAAATGCTACTTCAGCTACTATCATCTGAAAGTCTTGTGCTTGCTGTACTACAGATTTTCCATCTACCATTTGGAAGCGAAAGAAGCGACTTGCAACATATTTTTTTGCGCCTACTTCTTCAGTATTATATTTATTTTGCAAAGCTTTCCATATTTTCTTGACAGATGTGAAAGTAGTATTATAATAATCATAAAAATGATCAGCAAGAAAATTTAAAAGATAGTATCGACATTTGTACTCATCTTTTTCATACTTATCAATTTTCTCTTGGTGTTCCATGAACTCTTCAATGCTCATGCTTTCAGTATCAATCTTCTTTGGGTTTTTTTCTGTGAGGACATAGGCCACTTTGAGAAGATTAAGGTAGAACAATGCTTTTCCCTTCCATCTCTTAAAGAGTGCTCCCTTAAATCAAAAAGGCTTGTTGAGATCTCCAACATTGTCATTAGACTTCTCAATTGTGGACTCCATGATGAATCTCCTTAAAATTGTTGGGGGAATTACAAATAACAGAGGAAAATTGAGTAAATATTGAGAAACAAACACGTAAACAATCAGGTTGAGGCGCGGGTATCTCACTCCCTTTAAGGAGATTCAAGCCTTCTGCGGTGTATATTTATTTATCATCCATCGGTGTAGCAGTTATTCTCTGGCCTGTCCCTTCTAGGATACAACAACCCAACTGAAACTTTGTGTAGCTCAAACCACTCTACACTATGAGGTTGATCTCAAAGCTCCACAACAAAGAATATCCTTCTTTTGGCCAATTGCTCTGAAAAGAGAAAAGTAGAGGAATATGAGATAGTAGATAGAAGAGAAGATGGGAAAATGTTGTGTGTAGAAAGTGTTTGTGAGTGAGGTATTTATAGGATTTTTTAGATCTAGTAAATTTATGACACAAGCTTTAGCACCTCCTCAATTAACAAAAACATATACGTTTTTCACTTAAAAAGAAAACATCTCAAAATTACTACCTCATTTAAAAGATAAATCTTCTTTAAAATTAATAGTAAATATTAAAATGTAACAACACCGTCCATTACGTGATGAGGATTGTGATTTAATGGGGTTCTTTTCATTAGTACTGCACAAGGCTTGGCTTCTAAATGGAATATAATTTCCTTTGATTATACACCAAGAGGTTGTAATAAAGTGGCCCATTGGTAGGCTACTCATGGATGTCTAAATGACGCTGCTACCACTTGGATTGATTCTTTTTTCTATGTGGCTAAAGGGGATCAATGTTTAGAAGACTAGTAATTTATCTAACCATAGTGGGGTTCCGTCCCAATAATGGTTTTGTTACTGGTGCTTCTGCACCTTTGATTTCTAATAATATATTTGGAGGTATATATTTTTTTAAAACATTATTTCCTTACAGCAAAAATATATCACTAAACATACATACGTGTCAACCTGAATAAAATTTAATTGGTTAAAAGGCATATATCTTCGACCAAGAGGTTAGATATTTAAATCTTCACTCTCACCTATTGTTGAACTCAAACATAAAAGAGCAATTTGTTGTCGAATTATTCCTTTATTAACACATTTGAACACATATCACATGAAAAAAATTGATTTTATTAATTCGCGGGCCAAAATTTTCTAATGGACAAGTTGAATTTCATGTGTCAAGTAGCATTGAGTGACATGTCTAAGTGTCTTAATGTAACGCCCGGCTTATTTACAGGCATTAATTTCAAATTATGAAAATTAAGTTGGAATGATTTTCATTGGGTAATTTAAATTTTAAGGTTAATTTGCAATTTGGAATGAGAAAAAGGGAAAATTTGGAAAGCAATGATTGGTCAAGGGACATTTTTGGAAATTGGAAAGTTGTTTTAAGAAAAAAAAAGAAAAAGAAAAATAAAATAAAACCCATCCTTATCCCTATATATATATATTTTCTTCTTTTTATTATTTTATTTTTTCTTCTCTTCTTCTTCCTCACGAGGCCCCCTCCCTCACTGAACACACACACACTCTCTCTCTCTCTGTGACCGAACACCCATCTCCACCGGTTTTCTTCTTCTTCCCCGCCGAACACCCACCCACCGCCGGCCTTTTCCTTCTTCTTCTTCCGTCAGCCGCGAGCACCTTGCCAAAGCTCACGAACGCCGGTCTTCTTCTTCTTCTTCCTCGCCGGCTGCTGAACCTCACGAGTGACACAAGTCCTTCAGAAACCGCCGGCCAATCCCTCGATCCCAACTCAGTCGAAGCTCCTACAACAGCTCGTCGGTCGGATTATGGTTGCAGTCGCCGGATCTGTATATCTAACCACCGATCAGCTCGCCGGAAGCTTCAATTCGTAACCCCCGCAGCACGCGCCGCCGAACGAGCGCCTTCTCGACGGTTCTGCACCTCGTGAACCAACCCCAGCTGCCGGAAAACCCAGATCTGCGAGCCTCGCACGAAATCAGGCCCTCACGCGCTCTCACGCGCCGATCGGAAGTCCCACGCGCCGGCCACGCGCCGCCGTCCGCCGCCGCACGCACCGCCGTCTCCGATTCCAATTTTCGAGGCCGAACAGTCTCCTTTACGATCGTGTTTCGATTTGGGTAATTTTGTAACTCAACTGAATTTACTTAAGGACTTTAATTGGATCGATCGTTAACCAATGGACTTAAATTTCAAGATATTGAATTGAGAATCAAACTACGGAATTGGAGACAAATATTTAAATTTTCAGCAAGCTTTGGAGTCTAAGTTTGGGCAAGAGTCAAGCTCGTAAATTATTTATTCGATGTAAGTAGTCATTTGGATTTAAGCCATTTAAATTCCTTTTTGATTGAAATGTATGTTTGATAGTTTGTTAATTTTGAAAGCATGCTTGAAAGCGGTGGTTATGAGATATGAAAAGGTTAGTGGTTATGTTTAAAAGAAATCTTGAGCTAAAACGGCCTAAGTTGTGGTCATAAAGGAATTAGTGGCTTAAAGTTTCAAGTTTAGTATGTTAGCATATGAACCTCTTTAAGAATTTGTTTGAGGTTGTAATTGGACAAGTTTGGACATGAATGTGGTGATTTGTGAATAGTCATTCTTGCCTAAATTATGAGTATGTGCGCGATGTCGTAGTTGGTTAAATAAATATAAGAATTATCGTGCTGGGCTTAATATTGTCTGAAACTTGCTGCTACTCTAGTTAAGGGATTCAAAGTTACAAGTGAATGAATGAAAATGTGCCGGGGGTTATAAATGAATTTGATTATAGCTTACCCTTGTAAGTATAAATGTGTGGATAGTTGTGTTAAACTAAACAATTATAATCGTTTGGATTTCTGAGATGTTTGGTTAGCTGTGGAGTGCAGAAAACTTGAATTTTAGATTGATTGGTTGATTGGGTTCAATGCTTGTGGGTTCAGGTTGAGTTAGGGGCTGTAGTAGAGCACCCTAAAGTTATGCCATACTCAGGGTCGGGGATCGTATTTTATGTGTTCAGAATGGCCTTATGTTTGGGCTGATTTAACAAGTTTTGGATGGGTCCGAATGTGAGTAGAGGGTTACTGGTCGTCCTGATTTCTAGAATGGTTATGGAACTGAATTCTGAATTAAAAAAGGATGGAGGGCTATGTGCCGCTAGCACATATATGTGCTTGTGAATTACGGGCCGGGTTGTGAATGTGGTCCGGATATAACAAATGATTTTGGTATGGTAGTTTACCCTCGAGATTCCAAAAGTAGTGCGAAAATGCAAGGAGTTTGATAAAATAAGAGCCACCTGACCTTATGTCTCTCCTAGGCGAGTCTTTAACTCTAGGTTGACTAGATGTGATGAGAGTGAGGGATTGTGTTCCTTCACTGTGGTGCTAGCTTAGGGGTGATTCCCCAATTATGTTGAGCGTAAGGATTGTGATCCTTAGCGCCTGTGTGCTAGCTTATGTGTGATTCCCCACTGTGTTGAGCTTAAGGATTGCGATCCTTATGGCCTGTGGTGCTAGCTTAGGGGTGATTCCCCAATTGTGTTGAGCATAAGGGATGCGTCCCTTATTGCCTGTATGCTAGCATAGAGGGGTGATGTTCTATTGTATGTAGGCGTGAGAGTTATTTGCTTTCACGGCCTTAGTCAACCTAAGTTACATGGCTCGTTGGTAGTGCTCGAGACAATGCCTTACCCGGATGGACTCAGGTAGAGTGTGCGAGCGATAGTTGGATGGTTGATGAGTTGAGATTAAGAAGCAGATGTACGTGTCAGGACAACTTTTGTGTTGATGATGCTAGCAAAAGGGGCGTTATCCCCAGAGTAATGAGTTAGGGGGCGATTCCCCTAGAGTGTTGATGAGGATAGCATAGGGGCGTTGTCCCCAGAGATTTGTGACGAGCATAAGGGTTGCGATCCTTATTGCCGAGGGTGCTAGCATAGGGGCGAGGACCCCAGAGAATTATGTGAGCGTAGGGAATGCGTTCCCTAGCGCCTGTGAGCTAGCTTAGGGGAATCCCCCACTGTGTTGAGCATAGGGATGCGTTTCCTATTGTCGTGTGCTAGCTGAGAGATGATTCCCCAGTATGTTGAGCGTAGGGATGCGTTCCCTAGCGCCTGTGTGCTAGCCTAGGGGTGATTTATCTGTTGAGATGAGTGTGAGGGTTATAGACCTTCACAGGGTTGGATTCTATGTTACAGGACTCACAGGTATGACACGAAGTTAGGTTTGGCTAGTAGTGAATGTTGTGGAAGGTTAAATGGTTTCTTTAAACATTGGACCCTTAAGTGGGCTACTTACTGAGTATGTTTATACTCATGTTTGCTACCTTGTTTGTTTTGCAGATTGTGTACATTCTCGGGGTGAATGACGCAGGCGACGACTTGACGAGACTATGGAGACTCCACCAAAACTTTTTTTCCTTGTTTAAACTTTTAGTTTTGTTTCCTTGTTCCTTGATGTATGTTTGGTCTGTAAATTCCAAATATTTTTTAGTTATCGTGTATTTGGTTAGGGTTTCTTGAAATCCTGTGTTTGATGTGAAGCTCAGCATATTTGTCGTAGTTTGTTGGATGCTGAGCGTTTTATCTGTGTTATAGAAGTGTTTTTTCATTCTTATCAGGTTGTTGTAAAATTTTGGTTTCTCCTAGTTACACCGTCATGCTGCCGAAATTTCGGGCATGAGCGAGGTAACTAGGTCATGCTTCCGCTTTAGCGTGTCGTAATAGGTTCGGGTCTTTACACTTAAACATGTTAATAAAATAATAATTTAATGATACACATCAACTTTTCGTTAACCAAATTCTTAAAATAAAAAAAAGGCTAAATTATAAAAAAAAAAATCCCCTGAAATTTTCCATTTATTTAAAAAATACCCTTATTCTTTCAAAAGTTTCAATATTACCATTGACCTTTCATAAGCGTTTCAAAACTACATTTGGAGTACAAATCCATTAGAATATTGGATGAAAAATTGACATGGCACGAAACTTCGTTCTTTTAGATTTAATCCAAGCAAAAACGTCCTAGTCATCGCGCCATGTTGTTCGAGGTCAATGCCATGTCTATTTTTCGTCCAACATTCTAACAGATTTCTACTCAAAGGGTAGTTTTGAAATGTTTATGAAAGATTATGGGTAATATTGTAACTTTTGAAACAATGAGAGGCTGTTTGGCGTGCTGGTTTGGAATCAGAAACCCTGAGTTCTGGAACCCTGGGGTTTCTTGGCTGGAATAAAAAGCTCTGGGGTTTCTGATTCCTGTGTTTGGGGTGCAGGGTTGTGTTGAGCTGGTTTGCTGAAACCTGTGTTTGGGGTGTAGGGTTGGGTTGGGCTGGGTTTGTTTAGTCTTTTTTTTTTTTTTTTTTTTTTTTTTTTTTTTTTTAATTTTTCAAATGTCATGTATTTCTGCATGACATTCATACAATGTCATATAGATATCGGGGTTTAGCAACATAAAACATATTCCCTCCCACAACTCTAACGTAACACACATATAATAATGAGAAACATCTTACAAACTGTTTACAAAAAGAAAAACAAAATCGGTCAATGTTAGTCTAAGTGATCATTTTTTTTTTTACTTTTTATTATGTTTAATTGATCATTTTTTTTTTTGTTTACAGTTGTTTAATAAAAAAAATCTGATTTCAAATTTGTTTTTTTCTAAACTTAGTTTTCCATATTTTTTTAAATCAGGAATTCATCGTTTTCATAAGTTTCTAGGTGAGATTGTATTTTTTTTCATTAAATAAATAGTTGCTACAATTTTTTAAGCTATATTGTATTAAACAGTATTTTGAACCTTGTTTTTTTTTTTTGTGAAGCTACTTTATTAAAATTTTACTCGTATTTAATTTCTAAATTTACATATTCTACCACTAATAATTAATTATCAATAATAAAATAATAATATACGGAAGTTAGAATAGAATTTGAAGAAAGCTAAAAAATGAAAATAATAAAAATTATTCTAATGTAATGTTATATTCTAATAATATAATATTGGAATTTTGCATTCATTAATCATTTACGGAAGTTAGAATATAATTTTAAGTAAGCTAAAAAACGATATTTAATTTGTAAGTTTGAAAATTTACGAGTATAGTTTGTTGAAGTTGAATAATGGTGTTTGTTCAAAGAAAATCTATTTTCAAGAATGTGTATATAGATTGATGTTTGATTTTTTTTGTCATACCATACATTTTTTTCTTGTTATTTTATAATTGATATATTATTGTGTTTTGTTCTTCTAAATACTGTTTTTTTACAATTACCATTGTTTGTTGTGTCTTTTGGTAAGATGTTTGTGCATGTGTTAGTTTGAATTTGATACACAGTCTCCTAGGTTTAAAAATTATAAGAAATTTAGCATACTTATTAAATTAATTTTTTTTAATAAGAGTTAATTTAAATGCATTGTCTTAATTATTCATTCTTAAAAAATAACATGACATTTGAGGTAAACATTAAACTCAAATATTTTAGCATCAAATTAAAACTTTTTCATTGTGGGTTCATTAGAGTTTGTAAGAAACCACCATAAATTTATAACTTCCAATATAAAAAGTTGTAATGACAATTTTAAAATTTTGTTCTCAACTCTAAAATATGACTATGATCTTTTTAATAACAAAATGAGAGTTATGTTTATATAAAAAAATTTAACAATGATGTGAAATGAGAATTACATAAATTAATTTTAATTATTATTAAATTTATAAATGTATGATATTAATATTTAATCTATATTTTCATTTTCTACTTTAAAATTTATTTGATTAATTATAACAAATAATATACATAATTAGATGTATAATGGTGCACTGCCCTTGTTAACAAAGTAGTGAATACAACCGCGTAATGAAATATACACAAACATTCCTTATATAAAAAAACAAAAAAAATATGTTAAATGGAAAAAAAAACACAAACATCACAAAATACATCTTACACAATGTTTTTAAAAACAATAAAATACATAAATAGGAAAGGAACATTACTTATAAATATTTTCGGGGCAAAAAATAGCAACTTTACGCCTGAAAAAAAATTAAAAAATGTATAAGGGTTCGAGTAGAATGGGATAAAAAGTTAGAAAAAAAAGGATTATGAACTCACCTTTCGTATTGTCAGCCGTTCGTGAATGACTTGTCTAATCAAGATGGCACAACTCATAAGCCTTGTAACCTCCATTGCCATAACCCAAGAAAAAAAACAAAAAAACTAAGATTAGTATGTAAATAATAATGTTATATTGAAAAACATAAAATGAAATGAGAAAATAAGTTTATGGAGAAGGATTTTCGGAAGCATACCTATTGCCCCAAGGAGAAGTGTTGGTTTGAAAAGATAGAGACCCTCGTTTAAATAGAAATTTGAGAGAGAGAAGGTTAATTAATTCTCAACCACCCAAGTACCCATAAGTACAAGGGTTGTTATAAGAAAAGATGAAATGAGTTGTCAAACAAAAGAAAATAAATAAAATAATAGAGAAGTATTAACTATGCTCAGTGGGAATTAATGAGGCCTCAGATCAGTCAATATCAAAGTTTAAACAAAGTAAAATTCAACCAGACAGTTGAAATGAACTATGATGTGACAATCTGGTTACTTCACAACGAGATCCATACCACTAACAACCAAATCTGTCTTATTTCCAATAGAAAACAGCATATGTATAACGCAATCATAACCAAGTGTAGTAACGTGTTAACAAAAAAAAAAGGAAAACAACATAAACAGAACCAAAACAGATTAGGGAATCATCATCGGCCATTAACAAAACCAAAACAGCAGATATACATACCAATCACATACCATATAAGTGTAGTAAACCAGGGCTTCAAGAAATTAATCACAAGTGTAGTAATTAGTTCAAATTATCAGTAAACAAAATAGAGAATCATCATCAGCCATTATCGAAACCAAAACAGCACATATGCATACCAATCACAGGCACCTAAGCACAAACCAGATAAGTGTAGTAAACCATGACCTTAGGAACTCAATCACAAGTGTAGTAATTAGTTCAAATTATCATTAAACAAAATAGAGAATCATCATCGGCCATTATCGAAACCAAAACAGCACATATGCATACCAATCACAGGCACCTAAGCACATACCAGATAAGTGTAGTAAACCAGGGCCTCAGGAACTCAGTCACAAGTGTAGTAATTAGTTCAACTTATCTATAAACAAAATAG
Organism: Trichosanthes truncata; assembly: GCA_033996785.1. Taxonomy (NCBI): domain Eukaryota; kingdom Viridiplantae; phylum Streptophyta; class Magnoliopsida; order Cucurbitales; family Cucurbitaceae; genus Trichosanthes; species Trichosanthes truncata. The sequence continues at coordinate 58,583,493 of JAWPNB010000003.1, forward strand.
AGAATCACCATTGGCCATTATCGAAACCAAAATAGCACATATGCATACCAATCACATGCACATAAGCACATACCAGATAAGTGTAGTAAACCAGAGCCTCAGGAACTCAATCACAAGTGTAGTAATTAGTTCAAATTATCGGTAAGCAAAATAGAGAATCATCATCGGCCATTCACAAAACCAAAACAGCACATATCCATACCAATCTCATAGGCATCTAATCACATACATACCAGATCAAGTGTAGGCCTAAGGAATAGAATAAGGAAACATCATGCCATCAAGAAACAGAACATGCGCCCAAATGAGATCAATTCCATCGATATGCAAAAAAAAAAAAAAAAAAAAAAAAAAAAAAAAAAAAAAAAAGAGAATATGCACAAATCGATAGGCCTCAAGAAACATCATCGGCTGAGGAAGAATGACATGCAAGCCGACCCACACCAAGCTCGAATGAAGCCGACCATCCCCTACCAAGCCTCTTCAACTTAGGAACCAGATATGAGAAGAGAAGAATAGTCAGGGACAAAGAGGCGACAAGGGAGGGGTTTTGTTGAGTGGTGAAGGGTTCGGTCGAAATCGAGAAGGAGAGTTGTTTTGAGAGATGGATCAAAGAGAGAAGATGATTCAACGCCAGCGAGGGAGATGAATCCCCCATTCGAAGCCAACTGTCCTTTGGTTCCATTCAAGAGACAAAACAGAGATGAAGCAAAGCTTCAAGAGAAGAATGAAGAAAAGTGTAAGGAAATCGTTCGAATCATGAGGAAGAATAGGAATAGGGTTATGGGGAGAGGAGACGACGCGAGAGAATAATGACGGAAACGAGAGATTCCAGAGACGTTTTCGTGTGAGGCGTTCGAATCGTGAAGGAGAAGGCTGAAATAAGAGAGAAAGAATCGTTGGATAGGGGAGAGGAGACGGTCGAAGACAAGACTGGAATAAGAGAGAGAAGAGAGGAAACGGTGGATACTGGATAGGGTTTCGGGGAGAGGAGACGAGAGAAGACGAGGTTTTCTCAAAACGGGGGGTTTGATTTTCTCAAACCCCCGTTTTAGCAAACCAGTGGGCCAAACACAGGTTTGGGTTTTGAACCCAAACCCAGCCCAACCCTAAACATCCGCCCAAACAGCCCCTGAATGTATTTTTTGACACAAAGAACAAAGTTCAAGGGTATTTTTCTTTTTATAATTGAGTAAAAAAAATCTTTTTAATAAGAAATTTTTTTATGAAATAACCGAATTGAGCATTTTTAATACAGTAAAAATAGAATTGAGAATTTTAAAAATTAAGGACGAAATTGAGAAAATTAACTTAAAAATCTATAGACCAACACAACTAGTATATTTAGCTTAAATAAAATTGCAAAATATTCGATCATTATATTTATATTTCAATAGTCCATAAAAAGATTCATGTGAAACAACATTTTCAATAATCCATAAAAAGATTCATGTGAAACAACATTTTCTAGAGGTGGAATAATTTGAAATTCTTTATCAATAAAACCATAGACGATACGATAATATAATTCATTCATAGATCTTTTTACAGTACAACACAACACACGGTAACAGCACAAGTAGCTGCTTTATTCAACCACAGTTTATTATAGTTTAAAATACACGTATTGTGCAATATGTATAATTATTTTAATTCATCCAGTGTGACATCGTATAATATAATGTTTGAGACTCAAAGAATAGGACATGGTGGATCCCTTTTCACGACCGTGACCTCAACCGGCCTTTCAATTATGCGGCATAGTAGTTCATTTTGGTCTCGAATTCGATCTCCCAATTGTTTTTGTATTTCTCGGGATTTCTTTTCCGCTTGGCGCCTCGCTTCTCTCTCTTCTGCTATTTGTTGTTCAAGCTTGCTTTTTACCTCATTTAACTTCTCCTCGAGCTTCGTATTTAAAAACAAGCTATGTGTGAAGGGTTGTCCTCCATTTTGGCCTATCACTTCATTTACCACGGTAAAAAGATTATTTACTTGTTCCGCATTCTTTGCTCCACTCGAGGTTTTGTTATCGAAAAGTACGCAACGGTTTTTGCAAGCAGCTAGAATATCCTTTAAGGCCACAGGACATTCACGCAAGTAATCTTCGAAGGTGACGTCATCGTCGTCTTCGAATTCGTCACCCCCTGTGAAAACTACAATGGCGTAGTCCAAAATTTTGAATCCGAATAAATTTTGTAGGATTTTGACGGTGGCTTCTTCTTCTTGGGAGAATCGATTTTTCACTGAGAAAACCAAAAGAATGGCATGAATCCCATTGCTTGCCAAATCGATGCATTTCACTATTTTCCTTGTGATGTATTCTGTTCCACTGGATAAATCGAACATTCCTACACATTTTATTGTATGAGAGAAATCAACATCAAAGACTGTTATTTGATTAATTTTTATATTATAAATAATAAGAAGAAGAAGAATAGATGTGTGCATTGTGTGTTTGGTATGTTTTTTTAAAGTGTTTATAAATGATTAAAAAGTGTTTTTAAAAAAAAGCAAAAGAAAAAAAAGGTAATGTTTGGTTTAAATTTTAATGAGTGGCAATTCACATTGCCATATTTGCAAATATATTAACTGAGTTATGATTTTTCAAATATGTTAGTTTTTTAGTAATTTTTTGGGCACCTATTTAGATATTTGTTTACGTAAATTTCTTTTTCCTTCATATTTCTATGATAGACGTCTATTGATGATATATGTCTATCAATAATAAACTAATAGACATGTGGAGTTGAGATATTGTAGGAGGAAGAGACTATAGCCCAGTTTCAAGGCTATTACAGTCTTTTATGTGAGTATGTTTAGACTGGACTTTTTTTTATTTTTATTTTTTTAAATATTGCATCAAAAACAATGAATGAAGTTCTAGGAACTTATGACCTCCAAGAAGAGGTAAAAATAAGTTATCTTCAAATTTGTGTGTAATCTTTGTACTCTATAGCAATGTTAATAGACGTATAAACTATCTAATTAGATCTCTATCACTAATTACATCAATTTAATATTTACACTACCAAAAAAGTTCCAAAAATCAAGTAAATATGAGGCTATTAATGACAAAAACTGACTAAATATTGAAAGTTCAAAGATTTATTAGAAATTGTATAAAAAAATATTTATTAAAATAATTTAAAATACAAATACAAGATAAGCAGCACATTGTTGAATGTTCAAAAACTTAACTATTAGAAACTTAAGTCTCAACACTAACGTCCCGTTTGTTGATCTCATTTGATTTTTTATTTTTGGTTTTTGAAAATTAAGCTTATAAACACTACATGTAACTATAAATTTATTTGTTATCTACTTTTCACAAATGTTTTCAAAAGCCAAACTAAGTTTTAAAAATGAAATTTTTTTTTTTTAAAGAACTTGTTTTTGATTTTGGAAAGATGAAAACCATTATAAAGAAATTGTGTGAAAACCAGTACAATTTTCAAAAATCAAATGATTATCAAACGGGGCCTAATCAATACATCCAATGTTGAGAGTTCATAAACCAAAAGTTATAATTAAGTTATAATTTAACGTTAATTAATTACTTCTTCGTTACAAGGGAATATCGATCACATTTATCAATTTCCTAAGAATTTAAAGACTAAAATTATAATTTAATATTAATTTAAATATTATTTTGGTTAATGTACTTTTAGTTTTTGTTCATTTTGATCCATGTACTTTGAAAACATCTATTTTGGTCTCTATGTATTTTTGAAATGTCTACTTTAGTTCATGTACTTTTAAAGGTAACAATTTTGATCCTGTCATTTTTATTTTTATCTCATTTTTTTTTCAATCACAATTTTCAACACAACGCTGAAATGAATAAAAATTTCTTGACATGTAGCAATAACATTTTATTAAAGGGTTTATGTTATGTTTAGAATCTATGTTAGAATTTTGCAAACAATAACCAAAATATTCACTTTCTAATAGTATATAGACCAAAATAGATGTTTTGGAAATACAAGAACTAAGACCGTATGTTATGTTTAGAATCTATGTTAGAATTTTGCAAACAATGACCAAAATATTCACTTTCTAATAGTATATAGACCAAATAGATGTTTTGGAAGTACAAGAACTAAGACCGTACCCCGTTTGGTTTTTGTTACGTTTTTAAAAATTGTGCTTGTTTTCTTACAATTTCTTTACAATGATTTTCACATTTCCTAGCCAAATTCCAAAAACAAAAACAAAAAATTTAAAACTACTTTTTTTAGTTTTCAAAACTTGGATTGGATTTTGAAAACATTTGTAAAAAGTAGATAATAAAGCAAAGAAACTATAGGTGGTAGTAGTGTTTTTAAGCTTAAAATTTTCAAAAACTAAAAAAAAATTAAATGGTTATCAAATGGTACCTAAAAGTGGACAAAAATATAAGGGCAAATATCAATTTTGTATCAATAAAAACCCTAAACTAATAATTGTATCAATTTAAACCATGAACTTTCATATGTATATATCAATTTACACCTTCTGTCAGATTGCGTTTGAAAAACGTTAGTTTACACGTGTGCAAACTTATAGATATATCAATTAAAGTCTTGAATTTTCATAAGTAAATCAATTTTGACTATCGTTTTAAATAATTGACAAATTTCAAATGGAGGGCTTAGATTTTTTAAAAGCTAAGTCTACACACGTATGAGAATTGATGCTTGGACAATTTTCGAATTAAGAGCCTAAATTGATTCACTTATTATAGTTTGGGGGTTTAATGGATAGAATAAATAGTATGTAAATCACTAATAAATTATTATTATCTTCTTCTCTTTTTTTTTAGAAAGCACTAATAAATTACTTTTTTAAAAAGCAAACTACAGAATTACATATTTCTTACCAGGAGTGTCTATGACATTTATTACTCGCCCATCTTGTCGCACACATGACTGCAACTCGGAGCTTCTTGTAATGCCCGATGAACTTTTTCTTGACTTGAACGCCTTTCTTCCAAGAATACTGTTTCCAGTTGCACTTTTTCCATTTCCAGTACGACCCATTAACACCATAGTTAGAGAAGGAACAGCAGCCATTTAATTAATAATATATTGAAGATCGATTATATTGCAGAGAAAGAAGAGAGACTTCAAAGCCAAATTGCTGCGGTAAAAAAAAAATGTTCTCCCCCATTTATAGAACCATAAAACTCACTGTCACTGTCACTTTGAGGAGTAAATTAAAGTTTAATCCAAGCTGAAGTACTCTAAGTATAAATCCTAAACTTAAGCACCCGAGATTGACTGACTCAACAGAACCCGAATCCAAATGGAGTGGATAATTAACCAATTTCCTCTAAAAAGAGAGAAGAAAGGAATCCCCGTACAACAGAAAAAATACTAAAAATTAATTGTTTTCGTAAATCTTTTAAAACTTGGGAAAAAAGCATTTTTGACCCTTAAACTTTGCATGTTGTATCAATTTTAACCCTAAACTTTCAATTTCATCAATTTAAACCTCAAACTTTGCAAATTGTATCAATTTTAACCCTAAACTTTTAATTTCATCAATTTTAATCTCAAAATTTGTAAATTGTATCAATTTTAACCCTAAACTTATAATTTCATCAATTTAAACTTCAAACTTGAATAAGTGTATCAATTTACACATTCGTTTAAGTTTTCGTTTCCATCACCATTAGAAAGATCCCACATATGTCCAAAGCCACATTTTTCCCTATGATAGGTACCTATTTGTTATTTTTTAAAAAATAAATTTACTAAAGAATAATTAAACAATTCTAGATCGAATCGCCACCATCATGAAAACCACGAACTCGACTTTCGAAAGTAGGACTCACACAAAATGAACACTTGTGTGTCTCCCTAGCCATTGGTGTCGATACCAATGACGACAAGTATAAAGAAGATTGAGCTCAGCTAAAATGCGGGAGAGAACAAGAAAGACAATGGCAAACAAAATGACGCCCATGAACACAATGAACTGGTTTAGCCGACCTTGTCGGCCATGTCGACAATCTTGCAGGGGATTAAAGTGACATCGATGTCGGAGAGAAAAAAGACTAAAATTCTAACGAGGGTGATGATTCTGAAAGTCCCACGTCCATTGCAGTGGATGGAGGAAAAATCAAGCTAAAGGCCGATGAGAAATTAAAAAAAATATATTGGCAAACGATCAAAAAGGAGAGTACTCTATTGAGAAAAAATATGATGCAAATAAGCTTTGTTTCTACTTAAAGCCAGTGAATTGAGTAGAATCATGCCTTACAATTGAAATACCCTCAATTAATTAAATGAAAAAAAGTAGCAGAATCAGATAAGATAAGAAGTAAAAAAAAGTGAAAAAAAGTCATGCTCTAAATTGAAAGACATTATGGAGGGTCTACTCCAATTTTCTTAAGCAATTTTAATTCTTTTTAAAAAAACAACAAATACGTACCTATTATAGAACAACACGTGACTTTGGACATGTGTGGAAAACTTTTCTAATAAGGATTGAAATGGAAACTTAACCGAGAGTGTAAATTGATACACTTATACAAGTTTGAGGTTTAAATTGATGAAATTAAAAGTTTAGGGTTAAAATTGATACAATTTGTAAAGTTTGAGGTTTAAATTGATGAAATTGAAAGTTTAAGGTTAAAATTGATACAACATGCAAAGTTTAGGGGTTAAAATGCTTTTTTCCCTTAAAACTTTTAGTTAAAATACCATTTTCATCACTATAATTTGGATTTCATTCCATTTCAATAGTCTACTTTTGAAATGTCCAAATCTAGTCATTGTACTTTCAATAAAACTTAAAATTAGTCCCTACTAGTTTATTGTTAACTTTTCTAAAAAAAAATAGTATTTATTACCCTTTCTTATATAAATTTTGAAAATATATTCACATTATATCTTTTCTTGTATAAAAATTATTATTATTTAACCAATTTTGATAAAAATTAGCTTCAAAATAACATTAGGGACCAATTTTAAGCTTTATTGAAGGAGACTAAATTTATACATTTGAAAGTACTGGGATCAAAATGGAATGAAGCTTAAAGTACAGAGACCAAAATAGTATTTTAACCAACTTTTAAATTTACCCTCAATATATATATATATTCTTTTTGAGTCCAATATGCTGGCAAGGGATTGAACTCTCAGCTTTAAGGATGATATAAGTGTTTTAACTACTATTTTATGATGATGAAGTTGTTAGACCACCCTTAATGTATTAAAAATATATACATGTTAAATTGTTTAATAGCTCCAAATGTGTCGTTAAATTTTTATTTCATTAATATATATTTGGATACATAGGCATGTAAATTGGAATAAATAAATCTTTTTGTTGGCAAGTCGGATTTTGTTGATAAATGGATTGAGTTTCATGTGTGAACTAACATCTGAGGAATATGCTCAGATATCATAAAATGTTAATAAATTAAAACAATAATTTAATGATATATTGACATTTTGTTAACAATTTTTTTAATGAAAGGATCTCATGGAGAGTTTTTAATATATTAAAGATAAATTTGAAATCCTTTTAAAAGATTAAGAACCAAATTGAAAAATACTTAGAATAATTATGGGACATTTTATTTATGAAAAATATCCAAATTTATCCAACTTTCAATTTCATCAAAATGCATCTTAAACTTTGATAAGGGTTAGCAATCTTACTTTAAATTTAAATGAATGTTGCAATTTTTAGCCTATCATAGACTTGCATTAAAAATCTATAAAAATATTCTCATATGCATTTAGTGAATATAAAACATATATCGCCTACGTAATTAATGAATGAAGCTTTAAAAAAAAATAGAACTGAGTTTTGTTGAAATAATTTGTGACTTTTATGAAAAATTTGTTCAATCATTTATCACATGTATTAATTGTGCTCAAATTTGTGCCAAGCTTGGTGTTTGTTAAAATTAGTTAGTTTTCAAATAAATTTACTCCAATGTTGGTTAAAACTAGTAGGTAAATTTAGCAGAAATTGAACATATAGTAAAAGTTACAATATATGTTTAAGTGTAACGTTCAATTTGATGAAATTAAAAAATTTTACCGTGAAAATTGATACAATTGATCAAATTTAAAGATAAAAGTTAATTTTAATATTTAATTTTATTTATTTTGTCAATGCCAAACTGACTTTCATCTTGTCCTAATCCTTACTGGTCAAAGCGGTGAAGGACTTACTGTACCAGTCCACTCCTCACAACTTGATTAAATGACTATAGAACAACTGGACCTTAATATAAAAGTGTAGTTAAGGCAAAGTTGACCAAATGATTAGAGAGAGAAGCGACCCTTAAGTCAATATGATATAGCTCAACTTATTAAGACATATATCATCGGTCACGTTTTTTTATCAATCACGTTATTAATTACTTTTCGTTTTTTTAAAAGGTACATATATATAATTAAATGACTTGTTCAATATATAATTGCGATGATTAAATGACTTATTTATATTTCAATAGTCCATAAAAAAATTCACGTGAAAAACAGCAGTTTCTAGAACTGTGATAATTTTGTAGTTTCTTTGTAAGTCTGAGCACATATTATACATACATACATATATATATATATATATATATATATACATACATACATACATACATATATATAATAATAATAATAATAATAATAATTTATTACATGAATCTTTTTACATTACAATACACAATAATAATTTATTACATGAATCTTTTTACATTACAATACACACACAGGCACGTCACGGGGAGCTGCCTTATTGAACCAAGGTTTAATTGCATTTAAAATACACATATAATAATGCATATGATTATATTAATTATTGCAGTTTTACTATAATATTTGAAACTCAAAGAATATGGCACCCTCTAAAAAGAGGGTGACGATCTTGCTCAACCTTGACCACTGCTGGCCTTCGAAGTGCAATACGTGGCTGTTCATTTTGGTTATGAATTTCATCTCTGTATTGTTTTTGTACTTGTTGTGCTCTCACTTCTACTTTGCGACATGCTTCTCTTTCTTCTTCCAGTTGCAGTTGACACTTGATGATCTAAGATTTTATGTCAAAGAGACTTAAGTTCAATCAAGTTTATTTTCTTGCAATCACAGCAATTTCTTGAATTTTTTTTTAAAATTTATTAGTTTTCATTTATATTTAATATCAGAGTTAAAAGAGAAATTGAAACAAAAATTACAAACATTATCAACAAATTAAATAATTAACTACAGTATGTTTGTCAATATTTTGACAAATTCAAAGTTATAAACGAAAATACGATTTACCATTAAAGATTCTATATTAGCCAAAATGAGCATTGCTCAGCGGCAATTGGCATGTACCCTCGACCAAGAAGTTAGAGGTTCGAATCTCTTTAAACCCCAAGTTGTACGTTGAACTCAAAAAAAAAAATAATAAATAAAGATTCTATATTATTTATTTTCAATTCCAAAACTATAAGGTTAATTGCAACAATTTCATTAGTGTAAGAGGTGTGATGAATCAAATTGAAAGTTTGAATGTGTGATTGTGAATTGATTTTTGCAATTGTCCTCATATTTTTAGAAGAATCAAACAAAAAAAAAAAGTCAATAAATAGCCCTTTTCTAAGAATGTTAAATTACAAATTTAGTCTCTAAACTTTTAAGTTTGTGTCTAATATGTCCTTAAACTTTAAAAATATCTAATAGATTCCTGAACTTTTAATTTTGTGTCCAATAGGTGAGTAACATATTCAAAATTTTTAAAAATTAACTGATTTATTAAATATAAAATTGAATTTTATGTCTAATAACACTCTAAACTTCAAATTTCGTAACTAGTAGGTTTGTGAGTTTTAAAAAAATGTTGAATGAGTCAATGACCTATTAGATACAAAATTGAAAATATAGTTACCTATTGGATAGAACATTAAAAGTTTAATTAAGGACCTATGATAAGTTCATTTTACATATATATATATATTATATCTTGTTTAGATTGTTTTTAGTTAGTTTTCATATAGTTTTTGAATTTTAATCCTTCATTTTCTTTTATTTTTATAGGTGATCAAAGATTGTATTTTGAAGGTCAAGTTTGAGGACTTTTAGGAGGACTTTTCGGTTGTAGATTAAAATTTAAAAAAACGCTAGCAGGAACACAGAGAGCCAGCGCCTAAGGGCTGTTTTGAGCGCCTAAGTGCTTCGGAAATGAACCAACGCTTTTCTTTACAGCGCCTAGGCGCTACGTCGACTGCTCTAACTTAAAATGAGCATCTTTTTATCAGTTTTGGGGGTCGAAAATTAGATTTTGGGGAGGCAGAAAACAGAGGACATAAGGGAGAGAACGAAAGGAAGACGACTATACAGTATTTTGGAGGATCCGAGTAACCGATCGAAGCGAGAGCGACGATTGGAAACTCGTGGAATCACCCGGATTTGTTTCTTTTTCCTTTTTCATTCTCTTTTTCTTCCTTTCATGACTCCATTGATACTTTTAGCTAGTCTTGTTGAGTTTTACATTATGAACTAAGTTTTTCTTTCTAGAGCTTTGATGTAATCGCTATTCGAATCCTATTCTTCATAGTTAATAGTTGATATTTCAATTTTGTATTTGGTTGTGAAAACTTTTCTGAGCTTAATGCATGTTTAGATTTGGCCACTATTTGCATCGATTTCATGTCATAATTCGAGGTTGAGAGACAAGAATTGTTGATAGATATGAATAGTTGTCCCTAATTTACACTTGAGATAGAGATATCCTTGTGGGTTTTGTGGCAATTTAGGTTCTACGTTCGTCATAATTGAATTGTTGGAATTGTCATAGAGATATAGGCAATTTACGTTTATGAATATCGTTATTGCTTGAGAGAGAATATCGAGTCTATAGGGTAGAACTTGCCAACAATCTAGAAATAGAATTTGCTTCAACTATTAATGAATGAAGAATAGGAGGAGATAATGGTGAAGTCATAGCTCTAGAACCTATTGCACTTAAATTTAATCATCTGTTTTACGTTGTTAATTTTAGAGTCGTATTTCATTCTTTTGCTATTAATTTTAATTTCACCTATCATCAATTATTCGGTCCTCAGATAAAATTGAAGCTTACGAATTTGGTAATTGATAGCATTCATTCCCTGTGGAGAACGATACTAGTACTCACACTACTATATTACTTGTAACGATTCGTACACTTGCGAATTCGAACAACAACCTATTAGATACTTTTTAAAGTTCAAAGATCAAATAGACACAAAATTTGAAATTAGTTCAAGGACTAAATTTGTAATTTAACCTAGCTTCCAAAAAATTATATACAAAAGAAAAAGAAAAGGATGTGGTGTGGGCCTACCTCATTCAACTTTTCCTCAAGCCTAGGATCATTATACAAGTCTTGTGTGCAGGACTGTTGAAGCTTGCTTTTGACTTCATCAAACTCCTTCTCAAGCTTCAGCTTAGAAATCAAACCAGGTTTGTAGGGCTGTCCTCCATTTTGCGCTACCATTTCATTCACCAAATCCAAAAGCTCATTCACTTGTTCATCATTCTTTGATTCACTCTTAGTTTTGTTGTAAAAAACCACAAACCGGTTCTTGCAGGCCGCTGGAATGTCCTTTAAGGCCACAGGACACTCATGACTCAAGTAATCTTCTAGTGCTTCGTCATCATCTTCGAACTCGTCACCCCCTGTTAATACTACAATGGCATAGTCCACAATTTTGGGTCCAAATGAATTTTGTAGGGTTTGAATTGTGGCTTCTTCTTCTTGGGTGAATTGGGTCCTCATTAAGAAAACCAAAAGAACTGCATGAATTCCTCTACATGCGAAATCAATGCACTTCACTATTTCCCTTGCGGTGTATTCTGTTCCAGCGGCTAAATCGAACATTCCTACACATTTTAATTTGTTGCATGTGAGGGATCAACGTCAAAAATTGTTGTTTGATTAATATGGTTGAATTAATAATTAAGTAATGATAATGATAATATAGATTGTGTGCATAGGGTTGTGTGGGGTATGTTTTCAAAGGGTTTACTAAGGATTAGAAGTACTTTTAAAAAAATTTAAAACACTTAAAAAGTGGTTATAAATGAAGCATTTAACTGGTTTTCTTGTGTTTTTAGTGAAACACTTCTATTGTAATTAGCACTTTCTTAAAAAAAAAACTAATTAAATAATTAATGCTTTATATCAAAAGCACTCTAGCATACTTTTGGTACATTGAGTGTTTTGATCTGTTTTAATATTATTATTATTTTGTGTACAACAAAAGTAGGGTGTGAGAATTTAAACTTCCAATCTTAAGAGAAGAAATATATGTCAATTATTGTCGAGTTCTACTCACTTTGGCAAAATTGTTTTTTTTTTAATTATTATTTGATCTCAAACTATACTTTTTAATTATTGAAACATTTTAAAAGTATTTTTAATTTGTTAAATCACTCTTTAAAATTTGAAGCAAATACTCCTAATAGTTTTTAAAAAATACCTCAAGTCCACACATTAAAAGTCGTGACAAACACCACCTAAATGTTTCAGATATAACATTTCTATCAAAAGACATGTCAAATACACATTTACTTATTTATTTGTTTATTTAGAATAGCATCACAAACAATGAGCAAAGTCCTTAGAACTTATGGCATGCAAGAAGAGGCACAAATATAGATATGTTCAAATGGGTAAGTCAATATAATCTTTGTGCTCAGAACGAGACATATGAACTATCTAATAAGTCTCTACATTAATTTGTACATCAGTTTAGCATTTACACCACCAAAAAAAAAATCGAAAAGCAATCCCCCACTATGTAGTCTTTTAAATAATAAAATTAATGTGTTAAGCAAACATTAAGCTACTAACTTATTGACAAAAACTTAATACACATTATTGAAACATTTAATTATGAAGGTTCAAAACCCTAGTTATTAGAAACTTTTTACAAGATATCAACACAACCGAAGTTATAATTTAACCTTAATTTATTAACTTTTTTCATACTAAAGATGTCAATCATATTGATCAATTGTCTAAAAATTTTGGCCTGTTTGATAACCATTTAGTTTTTTGTTTATGATTTTTAAAAATTAACTTATAAATACTACTTCCACCCATGAGTTTCTTTATTTTGTTATCTACTTTCTAAAAATGTTTTTAAAAAACCAAGCTAAGTTTTGAAAACTAAAAAATAGTAGGATCAGTTTGATAACCATTTGGTTTTTTATTTTTGGTATTTTTGAAAATTATGTTTTTTTTCTCACATTTTCTTACAATGATTTTCATCTTTCTTAAGGTAATATTTGAATTCTTAACTATATTCCAAAAACAAAAATAAATTGTTAAAAACTACTCGTTTTAGTATTCAAAACATAGCTTGGACTTTGAAAATATTTATAAAAAGTAGATAACAAAATAAAAAAACTCATAGGTAAAGTAGTATTTATAACCTTAATTTTCATTTTAAAAAAAATCAAAAACCAAATACTTATCAAACAAAAACAAGGCCGTAGTTTTAAAAACTCGTTTTTCTTTTTTAATTAAGTTAAGAATTCACATGTTTCTTTAAAAGAAGTGAAAATCATAATAAGAAAATTGAAAGAAAATAAGCATAATTTTTAAAAGCAAAAAATTAAAAACAAAATAGTTATCAAATGAAACCCTAATTAATCAACTACTTATTCATTACGTACTGGGAGTGTCGATTCAATTTAGTACTTGTCCATCTTTTCTCACACATGTCTGCAACTCAGAGCTTCTTGTAATGCCCGATGAACTTTTCCTCGACGTGAACGCCTTTCTTCCAAGAATACTATTTCCAGTTGCACTTTTTCCATTTCCAGTACGACCCATTAACACCATAGTTAGGGAAGGAACAACCACCACTTAGGGCCCGTTTGATAATGTTCCCGTTTCCTGTTTCTCTTTTCTGTTTCTCATTTTTTGAGAAACGAGCTTGTTTGATAATCATTCCTGTTTCTTGTTTCCAAATTAAAAAAAAAAACGTTTCCAAAATTAGGCCCAAATCTGAGAAACTCGTAAAATAGGTTTCTTGCGTTCCGTTTCTTTTCTTCCCTCTTCCGTTTCCGAAATTTAGTCTCATCTTCTCGCCGAAGCTCTGGAAATTCATCTCTTCTCGTTTACGATCTCCAGAAGCTCTCTGCCATATCCTTTCACTGGTGATTCTCCGATCGTTTTCAAGAGGTGAGTTCTTTCTCTATTTGGATCTAGTTTGCGTGGATGGAAGCCCTAGATGTTTGTTTGAGATTTTCTCTTCCCTTGTTTTTCTTTCTATTTTTCTTTCTGGGTCTCTTCAATCCTTCTCGTCACATTTTCAGCATCTATAAGTGTAATGCCCGACTTATTTAGGAGTTTAAATTTTGAATTTTGGAATTAAGTGGAATGATTTTCATTTGGAAAGTTAAATTTGAAGGTTAATTTGAATTTTAGAAAGAGAAAAAGGGTATATTTGGAATTGAATAAGTTGTTAAGGGCAATTTTGGAATTTAAGTTTTGGTCAAGGGGCAAAATTGGAATTTTTTTTTTTTAGAAAAGAAGAACCATCCTTATCCCTCCAATTTCTTCTTCTTCTTCCTCTCTTTCCCGTGGTTTTCTCTCTCTCTCTCTCTCTCTCTCTCTCCCTCGGCCGAACACCCATCCATTGCCTTCTTCTTCTTCTCCGACCAGTCCTTCACCGCCGGCTCTCTTCACCTTCTCCTTCTTCTTCTTCCGTCAGTCGCGAGCAGCTCGTCGGAGTTGATCCTCGCCGCCGGCCCTTCTCCTATTTCTTCCTCGTCTTCGCCGAATGACAGCAGCTTTGCCGGAGCTCGTCCTTCACCGCCGGCTTCTTCCCCTTCGTTTTGCTGCAACCCACGATGACCGGCCGGATCTGAAGCTCCCTCGGGCACAGAGTGGAGCTCAACTCAAGCCTCGCCGGTGCCGTTTCGCCGCAGCTTCGCCGGAGCCCCGAAATCGCCAGTGTTGCAGCTTCTGCCTCACCGAAGCTCGTTTATTTCAGGAAATCGCCGGTTCGCGAATAGATCCTACCGGAAAAAGGGGCCGAATCTGTCCAGATCCGTGAGCCACGTGCTGATCGGAGTCCTCACGCGCCGGCCACGCGGGCCCACGCTCCACCACGCGCCGCCGTCCGCCGCCGCACGCGCCGCCGTCTCCGATTCCACTTTTCGAGCCATCTTGAACCTTGGAATAAAAGTAAATAGTCATTTGAAGTTAAGCCCTTTAAGTTGTTATTTGAATGTGTTTATTATTTGAAAATTTATGAATTGTGAAAGTTGCTCAATAATTGTGTTTATGAAGCATGTGATGGTTAGTGAATCTGCTCGGGAAATGTTTGAGCTAAAAGTGACCTTAGAATGTGGCTAGTACGAAAATAAGGGCTTGAGTTCGAGTTAAATGTGGTTGGCTTGTGTGGCCCTTAAGGTATCGCCTAAGGATGTGATCGGGCAAGTTTGGTTTTTGGTTTGTGAAGATTTGTGATTAAACATTTGTGCTTAAATATGTGTATGCGAGATATGGTGTGGTTGGCTGATTTATTATGAGGATTGTCGTGATGGGCTTATGATTACCTAGAATTGTTGCTATCCTCGTTTAAGTTATCAAGAATATAAGCAAATGAATGAATTTGATTATAGCTTTCCTCATAAGCATAAATGTATGGATGGTTGTTTTAAACTGAATGATCATACGTGTTGGATTGTTTGAGTTGATTGGTTAGCAAGTTAGAAACGTCTAAAAGTATACCATGTTTCGAGTAATTATCCATGCTCCTAGCATAACTTGTGGGTTAGATTTGAAAGGAGTGGCTTAGGAAAATATGTCACTAGCGTGCGTAGAAGCTATGGATAAGTGGAGGTCTTGTTTAAGATGGTTGATAAGCTTATACACGAGTCTTTGTTCGAGATGCACGAAGGTTGGTTAGGGGGAAAAGTCACGATTAGTGATTTTGGTTACTAGTTGAGGGGCAATTGAGAATTCTTGTTGGTAGATGGACCTAACCGTAAGGCTTTGGCTCAAGTGTGATTGGGGCATGACTATCTGAATGCCTTAGTAACATGTTTGCTTGAATAAGCAAGAGGATTTAGATTTATGTTTGATAAATTGTGATTTGTGAAAGCATGTTTGAAAGTGACGTTCGTGAGGTATTTAATGAATGGTGGTTGTATTTGGAAGTTGCTTGAGCTAGAATTGCCTAAGATGGGGATATAAAGGGAATAGAGGATTTAAAGTTCCAAATTCGTTCCTGTTAGTATGTGAATTAATCTAAGAATTTCCCAAGGTTGTGATTGGTTGAGTTTGAACGTATTTATGGTGTTATGTGATTAACCATTGGTTGTCTTAAGTCCTAGTGTGTTTAGAGGACTGTATTCCGGTTTAATTAATTGAAGAGTTATATGCCACTAGCATAGGTACGGCCTATGGGTACGTGTAGTTCTTATTTGAGAGTACCATTGAACTAAGGTATAAGTTCTCACGTGAGGTTTGTGGTTATGATCTATAGTGAAAGTTCACAACGTTGCGATTGTGGTTATTTATGAAAGATGGGCCTGGATCATATGCTACAAATAACTTCCTAAAAGATTGAGAAGTGGGTCGTTTTAGTGCTGGCCTAGGAAGTATGTAGCCTTGTGGATTGGTTCGTGAGGAATTGTGTCTCGCCAATATGTATATGAGGCGTAAGACGTTATTGTTGGTAAAAGGGCTAGAGGGTTGCTTCCTCTCCTTGTTTGTTTGAAATAGGGGGTGGTTTCCCTTATCAGTGTTTGAAACCTTCGAGCCAATTTGTGTTTGTGATTTAGGGCATGATGAATGAATGTGGTAGGGTGGTTTGACCCAAAAAGGTTCCTAACGCGTTGTGAAAGTACAAAAACCCGTTAGATTGATGCTTCCAACCCTAATTCTGTTGTTTCGTGCGAGTTTGTAAGCCTAGAACGCCTGTGATATGATGAGCATAGGGATGCGTTCTCTATTGTCGTGTGCTAGCTTAGGGGATGAGTTCCCTGGTTGCCTGTGTGGCTATTGAGATGTGATGAGCATAAGGATGCGTTCTCTATTGTCGTGTGCTAGCTTAGGGGGTGATTCCCCATTGTGATGAGCATAGGGATGCGTTCTCTATTGCCGTGTGCTAGCTTAGGGGGTGATTCCCCATTGTGATGAGCATAGGGATGCGTTCTCTATTGCCGTGTGCTAGCTTAGGGGATGTGTTCCCTGGTTGCCTGTGTGGCTATTGAGATGTGATGAGCATAGGGATGCGTTCTCTATTGCTGTGTGCTAGCTTAGGGGGTGATTCCCCATTGTGATGAGCATAGGGATGCGTTCTCTATTGCCGTGTGCTAGCTTAGGGGATGAGTTCCCTGGTTGCCTGTGTGGCTATTGAGATGTGATGAGCATAGGGATGCATTCTCTATTGCCGTGTGCTAGCTTAGGGGGTGATTCCCCATTGTGATGAGCATAGGGATGCGTTCTCTATTGCCGTGTGCTAGCTTAGGGGATGAGTTCCCTGGTTGCCTGTGTGGCTATTGAGATGTGATGAGCATAGGGATGTGATAACCCTCATTCATGAGGATTATTTGGCCTTAAAACTTAGTTATATCCGTGATTTTATTCATATTAATTGATGAAAATAAAAATATTCGAGTGAATTTAATCATGTGATTGATGGAGGTCCTCTAAATTAAGTAAGTTGAGAAAAGAAAACAAAAAAAGGGTAAAATCTCACTTATTTAATGTCTTATTGCAGATTTTTGATGAAATGCAACAACAATGCAATTGCCTTGCAATTGCATTTTCGGCAAACTTGGAAACAAAGGGAAGAACGTGATTCTCGGGAAGATTGGGAGCAAATTAGTCACGATTTTAGGGAGTGATATGCCGTAATTGATCATTGATTACGAAGATGAAGCCCTAGCTCAAAAACTCCTATAAAATACTAAGGAAAAGCCGAAGATGGAGCGGGATTTGGAGAAGATTTTAGTTTATGTTTTTGGGTTTTTTTTACTTTCTGCAAGTTTTCATTTTCAGTTTTTCATTGTTGTTTTGTTTTAGTTTCTTGTAGATCTCAGTTCGAATTTCTTCCTCAATCTTATCTCAACGAAGTATGTGTTGGTAGAAAGCAATACTTATTCGATTGTAGAAGATTTTGGGGAGAAAATACTTTGTTCGTTTTGGGTTTTATTTCTTCGACAGCAGCAGTTTTTTTTATTTTTGGGTTTTCATTTCATTTTTGTTCTCCTCTTAAACTCTCCAGACTCATTCTCAATCCCATATACCTAAGAATCGGTTATGGTTATGGACATTTCCTTGTTCGATTGAGTTAGGGATAATGGGTTTTTAGGAAGGATTAGAGTCTTGTTCTTCGCACTTGAAATTCTGCAATTGGGTCAAAATAGCCACTGTTTTGTCTTTTTATTTTCAGCATTTTTCTTTCTGTTTTTTTTTTATTTATTCAGTGAGTTAATTTAAAGTTTCAGCAATTTACTTTCTCCCATTTGTATTTGAACATTTGAAGCCTACTGGAAATTAAATTGTGCCTACAATTTTCTTACTTATGAGATATTGGTTGTTTTTAATTTCAGTATTTAGTTTCTGTCATTGGCATTTTAGATCCATTTTTTTTATTTAGAAAAGTTAATTCAGTTTTTCCGTAAGTGAGTGGGATTGAATCCTTGGGTTGTTCCTTTAAAATATTCACTTGCATAGCATTTGCAATTTAATTGCATTTTTTCCTTTGAGTCTCTTTTAATGAATTTTTACAATTCTAATTTACCATTTTCAAATTATTCCATCATGAAGAGCTAAATTTCCTTTGGGATTCAAGTTTGTGAATGCCCTAGAGGAAAGATGTAAAGCTCGAGAGTAAAAACAATCTAGCTAATTCTTGGACTTAAGTTTGCTTTTGGTGAGTAAATTGTGGGGTAAAACTAGCTGGCCATCTAGTATTGCTTGTCAAGCTAAAACTTAATACCGAAAGGGTTAAGGGTAGCGGATGTCGCAAAAGCAATGGAGGAAAGCGCTTAGACATAAGTCTGAAACATCGACCCTAGACATAGGGCGAGACTCCAAAACCACTAGAATTGTGCGCAAAACTATCTAAGTTAGATTAGCCATAGACATATAGGTTTAATCACTTAGTCTCCTAAAGATACTTCAAAGAAGGTCGAATGGGAGTTGAATTTGGTTACTTAGTTCTTGAATTAGCTACGATTGCAATTGCTTTCTTGTTGCATTTTCTTTCCAAAGGGGCATTAGCATACTTGAATCCCTCTTTATTTCCATTGAATTTTCAAACACATTTTTAGTTAAAACACCTCTCAATTTATTTTCATCCTTGGTTACTTTGAATTGCAAATTGCCAACAATTTCGTGCCAACTGAAATTTATTTTATTAACTCCGTTCCCTTGGGTACGATACTCTGGAATACTCCAGTTTTTATTACTTCGATCACGTGCACTTGCGTGTTAGCGGATCAGGATGCGTTCTCTATTGCCGTGTGCTAGCTTAGGGGATGTGTTCCCTGGTTGCCTGTGTGGCTATTGAAATGAGTATGAGGGTTATAGACCTTCACGAATTTGGGTTCTAGGTTACAGTACTCGCAGTTATGGCTCGAAGATAGGGTCGGGAAG
Organism: Trichosanthes truncata; assembly: GCA_033996785.1. Classification (NCBI taxonomy): domain Eukaryota; kingdom Viridiplantae; phylum Streptophyta; class Magnoliopsida; order Cucurbitales; family Cucurbitaceae; genus Trichosanthes; species Trichosanthes truncata. Next base: position 58,603,080 of record JAWPNB010000003.1, read on the forward strand.
TGTTAAAAGTTGTGGAAGGATGATCAATTGGACTTTTGGAATCACTGAAGGAAGTATTCGAAAACTAAGTACGGGTCTGAGTACGAGCAGTTTTCCTCTTGGTTGGGTTTCTTTAAAGGTTGGATCCTTTATTGTACTACTTACTAAGTATGTTTATACTTATTCTTGCTACTTGTTTATTTTGAAGATTTGTGAGCATTCTTAGGGTGGACGACGCAGGTGATGACTTGACGAGGCTATGGAGACTCCAACCCATCCCTTTGTCCCTATTTTAAGTTTTTAGTTCCTTGTTCCCTGTTGTAAGTTGGTTTGTAAACCTTAAATTTCTTTAACTTCGTGTGTTTGGTTAAAAGCTTTAGTTTTGGTTGTCTGTTATTCGAGCTCAGCATCATTTATCGTAGTTGCTAGATGCTGAGTCAGTGATCTGAACCTTAGAAGTGTTTTTGTCTCTTTCCAGGTCGTTGTAAAATTTTGGTTTCTTGTAGTTACGCTGTCATGCTGCCAAAATTTCGGGCATGAACAAGGTAACTAGGTCGTGCTTCCGCGTTTAAAGAGTCATTGAAAATTTAGGGTCGTTTCAATAAGTTTCTCAATCAGATTCTTTGCTAGTTTCTGTAAACTTTCAACCTTTCTCTGCAAAAATTTTCGTCTCAGCTCGGTGTTTTCTAGGTCAGTTCTGATTCTCACTTGTTTGTTTCTCATTTTCTTATCTTGAATCGTGTTTGGTTGTTGAGAAAATCGATTTTCTCGTGTTGGGCTTGTTAGTTCTTGTGATTTTTTGCTTTTTTTACTCTTTTTTTTTGACAATCGATGCTTGTTTATCAGTTTTGGGGGGCTTGTTCTCTCTGTTTTGATTCTGGGGGTGAAAGAAATTGAAAGGGGGACTTTGGGGGTTTAAGAGTTGGGTTTGATTTTCCAGGAAAATGCTTGAGATTCTGCGAGAGAAAGTTTTGGAGAGTTAACTGTGTGCTTTTTTATGAGAATTAAGGGTGTTTTCAGTTTGTAATTTATGGTTTGTTTCTTCAGTTTTTGTTTTTCAAGGATATGGCTTTTTCTTTCTGCCTTTAAAAATTCTGATATTTGGTTGAAGGTTAAAAATTAAACCGGAATCACATTATGATGAGTCACACACACCAAGTTGACTATCTTCTTCATAGAAAGAAGAAGAGCAATAATTAGCAGTAGTAGTAACAAATAGAGCACATAATTCTCTTCCATGTTTAATGTCGGAGAAACTTCCAAACAAATCCAAACCCCTCAAATTTTCACTTCCATAGCCGATTCCGCCATTTATATATTTAAAGCACAAAGCAATTCTTAACCAACTTCTTTCTTCCCACTACCAAAAAGCTCACTGTCTCTCTCTCTCTTTATTACTAAATTTCAAGCAGAGACAAACCCATATTCTCAATTTTTGTGATGTTTTTGAAAATGGTGGAAATCTGAGAGAAATTGAGAAGTGGGTTTGGTGAAGAAGACAATGAAGTTGAAAACCCAGATTTTGTTTTGTATATTTTTGTACTGTTGGATTGGTTTTTATACTAAGTGTTCTGCTGTTGGGTTTAGTGAAAAAGCTTTGGCTTTGGTTTCGTTTAAATCAGGGCTTGTTGATCCGTTGAAATGGCTTAGAGATTTGTTCCTTGTGTTTCTCTATCTAGGTGATTGGGAAATCTTTTCTCAGCCAAGTCATGTTTTACTGCGAATGACTGCAGGGGTTTAAAAGTTCTGTATGAGTGGCTGAAATAAAATTAGTGGTAAAAGGGGTTTAGAAGTATGTTGGTTAATGGTGATGGTTTGGGATGAAGTAATTTTGGAAGGGATAGAGGGAGAGGATACTTTGTCAATAAGAAGATCAAATTTACTATTTTGTTGAGTATTGGAATTTTGGATTTGTGTAGAAATCTCAGGGTTTTTCTTTACTTCTTTAAACAAAATTGGTTCTGTTTAAATCTGGGAGACGTTTGTATTTAAGAGAACACCAACTTCCGTTCATGGGGCCTTCGATTGAATTGTTTTCAATATTAACAACAAGATCTTCTTCATCTGTAGTCAATGATAGTTTCTGCCAATCTTCAATTAGATCATCTTCTTCCATCACAGGAAAGTAGACTAACATAAATTGAAATATTTGTTTAGCATATGAGGGTAAAAGTTAGTTTGATAGAGGGATTTATTTGTTCATATGTATGTTTGTCTAAACTTAATGGCGAGGAGTTACAATTGAGAATAATTCTTTAATGTCATTCCCAAACTACGTGTAATTCACAAGAAATTTTCTACTAATGTTTCTAGATGTCACAAAAATCATCAGAAAAGCATTGCGTTGATGAGGTTGTTGAAATTGATGGGTTGAAAGGTGAGGGACCATGGCCTGACAAGAATGAGACTTTATTTATTGACTTAATGGATGAAGAGGTTGCAAAGGGCAATCGACCAACCACAACATTTACAAGGATTAGTTGGAATTATATGAGAACCCAACTGAACGCTAGTACTGGATATGCTTATACTCATGATCAATTGAAAAATAAGTTCAACAAATTAAGACAAATTTACAAAGACTTCAAAAAAATATTGAGTGATATGTCAGGAAATGGTTGGGATCCATTATTGGGCACTATCACCCTAGAAGAGGAGCAATGGAATGATCTTTTTAAGGTATAAATTAATGGCAAGTGTTTTCCTTTTCAATGTCTAATCTTCTATTGAACTATGATTGGTTTTATGTATTATTGTGAAATTTCTTATAGGTCAATAAGAGAGCTAAGAGGTTTAAAAAAAGTGGTTGCCCGCACTATGCCAAGCTTATGAGAATCTTTGGAGATACTACAGCTACAGATGCAAATGCTTGTCCATCGACAAAACTTCCTTCAGATTCTGAAGATGAAAATGATGTTGGAAGCAATACAAATCTTATTGGTGAAGATAGTGGTCATGAAAAAAGTAGAAAACGAGTTCGAAGCAAGAGAGACGAATTTAGCAGTTTCATGTCTGCATTTATAGATGTGTATGCTGAGAGTGCTAAGAGAAGAAATGACATCCTCGAAAAAAGATCTTTTAATTCTATTGTTAGTCAAGTTGAGGAAGGTCAAACATCAAAAGAAAAAGGTGCTGTCGATGAGGAGTTGATGGAATGCTTCAAATTTTTGAATGCAATGGAGGATCTTGATGGAGAAGCTTATACTAAAGTACTCAAACTTTTGCATGGAGATGTTACTTGGAGAAAGTTATTTTTGCTCATGCCTGATGCAAGGAAGAAAGATTTCATACGTAGTATCTAGATTTCACCGTGCTTTTGTAGTATCTCATTCGTAGGAAGAAAATTATTTTTGGTTTTTGGAATTTTTTTTTTGGCTTTTTGACTCAAACTTGAAGCTTAGTTTTGTTGATCTTGTATTCCTAGTGACTATTTTTGGGATGTTACTTTTGTAGTTTGATGTCATTTACTTTTTCACATATTAAACTTAAACATCGAATTATGTGGTTTGATTATATGGTTTCATGTTGCTCGTGTTTGATTAGGGATATCCTTATGGATTTAATTCAAGACAATGACTTGAATTTTGATTTTGATGACGACAATGATGCTGTATACATCTTTTTCAACTTATTGTTTGTTGGCTTTCACAAGATGCAATCTTCTAGACAACCATGTAAAACGTCTTTACTACAAGGTCATGATTATGTGATCGAGCTGTTAAATGGCAATGACATAAGATGCTTTGATTGCTTTAGGATGAAAAAAGGTACATTCATAGCTTTTTGTGAAGATTTAAAAGCGAAGGCAAATTTGAAAGCTTCTAGGTATCTTACCGTGCAAGAGAAAGTTGCCATTTTTTTATTAATCATATCACACAATGAGAGAAATCGTATAGTAGCGGAAAGGTTTCAACATTCAGGTCAAACTATTTCTCGAGTTTTTAACCTTGTTTTGAAAAAGGTTTGCAAGCTTGGAGTAGAAATTATTTGTCCACCAAACGTAGAGAATGTACCACCAGAGATCATATCCAATCCTAAATATTATCCTTTCTTTAAGGTAATGCCTTAATTTTTTTCCACAAACATAACATTTTGAAAATATATTTATGCTCATGTATATTTTTCAGGATTGTATTGGTGCGATTGATGACACTCATATTGCTGCATGTATTCCCAAAAACGAACAAATACCATTTCGTGGTAGAAAAACTGACACAACATGGAATATAATGTGTGTTTGTTCGTTTGATATGTTATTCACATATGTCATATCTGGTTGGGAAGGATCAGCCAATGATTCTCGCATACTCCTTGAATGTATCAGATATCCTGAGAATAAATTTCCTATGCCTAAAAGAGGTATATAATTATGTGTTATTTTATATTTTAAGTCAACCTTTCACTTTATCACAAGTTTTTATGCGTTTTATGTTATGCAGATCAGTACTATCTTGTTGATTCTGGATATACAAATATGCCTGGATTTTTAGCACCATATTGCTGTCAAAGATACCATTTACGAGATTTTAGAGAAAGGAGAAATCAACCCCGAGGTAGGGAAGAAGTGTTTAACTATCGGAATTCTTCACTACGAAATGTTATTGAACGTTGCTTTGGCGTGTTGAAGGCTCGATTCCCTATTCTTAAACAAATGCCTCCTTACCCAATCAACACACAAAAATATTTACCAACAGCATGTTGTACTATTCACAATTACATTAGATTGAATGATCGTCAAGATGATCTCTTCAATGATTTTAGCAATGAATCAATGATCGTTGAAGATGCAGAGAGTTTGCCGGACAATTTACAGAGTAATATAATGAGTTAGATGTGAGCCAACATCATTTAAGGCGAATGGCTCGAGTAAGAGACAACATTGCAGATCAAATCTGGGCAACATGTGAAGGATAAATACAATTTTATTATTGTTTTTAATTTTGCATCGGGACTTACTTGTAATAGATTCTATTTTTTAGTATAATTTGCATTAGATATGTTTTTTTTAGTGATATTTCATTGAGATATTGATAATTGCTTTTAATATTATTTTAATGCATGCTATATCTTTTTAATATTATACATATTAAACTCTATTTATACTAAAAAAAAAAGGAAAAAAACATCAATAAACGAGAAACAATTATCAAACAAATATTTATTCCTGTTTCTTTTTTTTTTTCAAGAAACAGAAATAGTTATCAAACATATTCCTGTTTCTAGTTCTTAAAAAACAAGAAACAGGAAACAGAAAACAGGAAATGAGAAACAGGAACGTTATCAAATAGGGCCTTAATTAATATTGAAGATCGATTACGTTACTGCGGTAAAAGAAAAAAAACATGTTCCCCCATTTATAGAACCATAAAACTCACTGTCATTGTCACTGTCACTTTGATGAGTAAATTAATACTAAATTTATGCTGCTGGGATTGACTGACTCAACAATCCAAATGGAGTGGATAATATCGAATTTCCTCTAAAAAGACAAAACAAAGGAATCCCCGTACAATAGAACAAATACTAAAAAGTAAAAAGTTTTATGCTTAATCTTTTAAAATCTTTTCATTAACCTTTTAAAACAAATTGACACAAAAAAATTGTTAATAAAAAAATTGTTAATCTTTTAAGTTTCATTAAAAATTGTTAATTAGATTATTTAACAAAAAAACATGTTTAAACTCATTAATAGAAAGCTAAATGTGTCGTTAAATGATTATTTTATTAACATATATTTGGATACATATGCATTTCACTTGGATTAAATAATTTTTTTTGTTGGGTAAGTCTAATTTTGTTGATAAATGGATTGAGTTTTGTGTGTGAAGTAGCATCTAAGGGATATGTCTACGTGTTAAAAAATGTTAATAAAACAATAATTTAATGATACATCAACATTTTTGTTAACAAAGTTTATATGAAAGAACGTATTGAAGAGTTTTTAATATATTAAAGATAAATTTGATTTTTTTTTTTAAATATTAACAACCAAATTAAGAAATACAAAAAATAATTATGGGACATTTTATTTAAGGAAAAATAGTAAATTTAATTCTAAAGTTTCAATTCCATCCAATTGCACTTTAAACTTTGATAAGTGCTTTAATCTTTACTTTAAACATAAATAAGTGTTACAATTTTTAGCTTGTGATAGACTTACATTATAAAAATCATCTATGAAAATATCTCTATGTGTATTTAATGGATTTAAAACATATGTCTTGTACATAATTAATGAGCTTTGAAAAAAAAAACACTAGAATTGAGTTTTTGTTGAAAGTTGTGAATTTTAAATTTTTTAATTTGGTCTCAATTTTGTCCAGAGACTTGATTTTTTTTTTTTTTTTTTTGGGTTGAAATTAGTTAGTTTTCAAATATTTTTGCTCCACTTTTTGTTAACACTAGTAGGTGAATTTAGCGTAAATTGAACATCAGTTAAAAGTTACAATATATATTTAATTTTAAGGTTCAATTGGTTGAAATTACTTTATGCTGAAAGTTTATTTGACTAGCAAAATATTACAGGAGAATGTAAATAATCTTGCACACTTTATTCAATAGATTGCAAGTCATATAAATAGCCATTTACATGCAACAGTTGGCAACTGAATACAACAAACATTCTAACAAGCTTGAACCACTAGCTAACTGCCACTTAATACAATAACTTCCCTTATACTTAATACTCCCCCTTAAGATGGATTTACAATATTAACAACACTCATCTTCGATAACAGTGATGACAAGGAAGAAATAGGCAGTGGCTTTGTAAAAATGTCAGCTAGCTGGAGATGTGAACGTATTGGCAGCAACTTGATGTCTCCTATTACTATTTTTTTCTCAAATGAAATGGGAATCTAACTCGATATGTTTCGTGCTTTCATGGAACATTAGGTTGGAGGCTATATGAATTGCAGTATTATTGTCACAGAAAATCACAGAAGGAGACTGAGATTCAACTTGCAACTCTCAAAGAAGTTGCTAAAGCCAAAGAATTTCACTTGTTGTGGCAGCAAGGGCATGATACTCTACTTCAACCGAAGATCTTGAAACAGTGGTTTGCTTTTTGGCTTTTCAAGAAACAAGTGCATCACCGAGAAATATACAAAAACCTGTTGTAGATTTTCTTGAGTCTAGGCATGACCCCTATTAAGAGTCAGAGTATGCACGAATTTGGAATGAAGAGGATGCTGGCAGAAGAATTCCTTATCTTGAACAACCTTCCAAATATCGAAGGAACTGATGAACAACTTGCAAATGGGGCTTCCTTGGATTAGCAACATACTGACTTAGTTTATGTACAACAAAGGTTATATCAGGTCTAGAAATTGTAAGATATAACAGTTTGCCAATAAGTCTTATGTATTCTATGGGATCAGTCAACAATTCTCCTTGGTTAGCCTCTAGCTTGACATTTGGATCCAATGGTAAAGAATAGGGTTTGGATGCTAAGAACCCCGTATCCTCAAGTAGTTGCAGTGTATAGTTCATTTGAGACAAAAAAAAATCCCTTTAGCTGATCGTGCAAGTTCATATCCTAAGAAGTATCTTAAGGGTCCAAGGTCTTTAAGTCTGAAAACATTATTAAGATGTAGTTTTAAAGCATCAATATCAGCAGACGATGCTCCTGTGATGATAATGTCGTCTACATAAACAAGGAGAGCAAGAAAATTTCTTCCAGTCCACGTGTAAAAAGAGAGTAATCAGATTTTGATTGCTTGAACCCAATCTTCAATAGCGCATATGAGAATTTATCAAACCACTGCCCGAAAAGCTTGTTTTAAGCCATAAATTGACTTGTGTAGCTTGCAAACCAAATGCTCCCCCTGAGGACAAACATTATGTTTATATCCTAATGGATGATCCAATGATACTTCTTCAAAAAGATCTCCATGTAGAAAAGTTTTGCAACGGTCACTGGAAGGAGACAACCATGGCTAACAAAACTTTAATAGTCACAAGTTTTGCAACGGGCGAGAAAGTCTCAATGTAATCCAATCCTTCTTACTGAGTATAGCCCTTTGCAACTAGTCGAGCCTTGTAGCTCTCTATTTCTCCATCAAACTTGTATTTGATTATGTATACCCATTTACAGCCTATCGTGTGCTAACCTTTAGGCAAGGAAACTACTAACCAAGTACGGTTAACCTCCATGGCCTTTAATTCTTCTACCATAGCTTAACGTCAGTGAGCATAAGAGACTGCATGATGGTAGAATTGATGCTCGTAAGTGGAGGAGATATTCAAGGTAAAATTCTTGAAGGTTGGAGATAATCGATCATAGTTCAGATACTTATTCAATGGATACTTGGGTGCTGAACCAACTAGAGGAGTGGCCTTTAGGAGACTGTAGTGAAAATCATTAAGATATGAGGGCAGTTTTCTTTGTCTGGAGGAGCATCTTGGCTCTTATTGAGAAGCAACAATGTCATTAACTTCAGGAACACCATCATTGATAAGGGGCTATTCAGTCCGGACTCAAACACCTTGTGGAAAAATAGTATTGTCAACTATTGGGATTTATGACATAAAGCCTCGCAATTAATAATTTATTTAATAATTAATAATAATTTTTTATTATTTTATTTGCAATATAATATTATCCATTATATGAAAAATCCAAGGTTATTAGTGTAATCTTCAACAGTATGTGGTTGACATAGGGAGGATCATGTTCAATAAATAACTTAAAAGGTCATAAAATATGAATGAGGTTGGGTGCCTTATCCTGGTAACACTATTGATACGACCCACTTTGTAATAGTAAGAAATGATTTGATCCAAATCGTTCATGTGGAGACATGTGAGTGGGGGTATCTTATACAATGAGTTTGTATAAGACTGGACCACGAAATATTTAATCTCTCTTTATAAATCCGTTAATTGAGAAGATTAATATTTCATCAGGATGATCATATGTGACTCGATGTTAATCCTGAGTGAGTTATGAATTCCTGCCTGTGAGGGCTTGTCCTTTGATTTTCATGGGTGAGAGTGGCTTTGGTAGCCGATTCAATATGCCTACGATTTTGGGAACTTGACCAAATAGAGAGCTGGGAACATAATCTCACAAGATGGAATTCACTCATTCTCATATATAGGGTAAGTAGATGAGTAGTTCCCTTAAGTGCTGATTTCGGGACTTGAACAATGGGGCCCCACCCTCTCACTGGCCCTAGAGGGACTCAGTTTATAATTAGATTATAAACATATTGTTCATTAGAGGATCAATGGTACTTAAGGTGCAAGATATAATTATAGGGGTAAAACGAACTTTTGACCCAACTGTAATTATGAACAACTCATGAATGATTGACTTGCATGTAATGATTATATCTATGGACACAACTTGTCCTACAGTGCATAAGAGCGCAACTCTAAGTCTATAGTGGAGTGACCTATAGTTAATAAATGAAAATTAATTAATTAAAGAGTTTAATTAATTAATTTTGTATAATTTGAGCTTATAATCTGTAGGTCCATAAGGCCCCTTTGTTAGTTCATAGTAACACTAAAAGATCAATTTAGTTGAAAGAAAAATTTGAAATGTTCAAATTAATATTTAATATATTAGATATATTAAATATATAAGAGGAAAATATATTTATTGTATTTGATACATTAAATATTAAAATAATTAATGTATATTAGATACATTAAATAAAAGATATTTATAGAATTTGAATAAGATTCAAATAAATAAATATTGTAGGAGATTTGAATGAGATTCAAATAAATATAATATATCTTTTAATATAATAGATATTGAAATATAATATTTTAATTATGGTAAAGATTTTTCCTTGGTCTCTATAAATAAGATCCTTGGGTTGAGCCATTAGACACAATACACATCTCCTCAATAAAGAATTAGAGAATTCTCTTTAGATCTCCTCCTCTCCAATTCCTTGTGGATTTTCTTTCAAGAGGCTCCCACAAGCCTTGGTCATGTGTTCGAGTCATAGGCAGGAAGATTTTATAAAAGAGATAAAGATCCGCCATAAATATCTCCATATTTACTCCAAGTAAGTTTGCTTAACCTTAATTTTTAGTTTAATTTTAAATAAAATCAAAGACAATCCAATGCTTCCGCTGTAGAGTGAAACGCTCATTCCTTCAATTGGTATCAGAGCGGTCTTTGAATTTTATTTAGAATTAAGTTTTTGTATGGTGGGTATTTTAATTTCATATATGTGATATATGTGATTTGCAAATTGATTGTTTAGGCTATTTGGCATTAGCTTTATTGCTTTGATTAGATCAATTGTAAAACTCAAAAGGGTTAGGATTTGTTGTAATTGTTGAAAAGATCCTTAAATTAAAATGTGTTTCTTGAAGCCAACTGCTGCAATTGAAAATTTAGGATTTCTAAATCCTAAATTTGGAATGGTCCAATCAAGGAAGATATTGAAGACCAAGATATGTCTTGGATTTAAATTATTGTAATTTAAATTGTTTTCAATTTCTTAGGATATGCCAAATATGCCGATCAATTTTGCTAGTTTTAATTTAATTATGCATGAGATGCATGTTTTAAATTGTTTGTTTGTTGCATAAAGTATGTCATTTAGATTAAAATCCCACCATAGGTTAAGCATTATCATGCAATGAAAATCATTAAGATATGAATGCTATTTTCTTTGTCTGGAGGAGCGTCTTGGCTCTTATTGAGAAACTGCAATGTCATTAACTTCAGGAACACCATCATTGATAAAGAGTTATTCAGTCCAAACTTGATCACCTTGTGGACAAATAGCACTGTCAACAATATCAGCAGCATGTGAAGAAAAAATTTGTGGGATCCCATTGTAATTGAAAGACTTTGGTAAGACTAAGTCTGGAAAAGGATTAAGAATATATGCTGGAAGTGTGTCTTGATGAAAAGGGAAGACCCCTTTGTGAAAAATGACATCTCGTGAGACAAAACAACGTTTATTCTTGATATCATAGGGCTTGTACCCCTTCATGCCTTGTGGATATCTAATGAAAACAGATGGTATGGCACGATGATGAAACTTTGTCTTGTTAACATATAGAGAAGATGCAAAACACAAACAACCAAACACTCAGAGATGAGTATAATTAACATCCTTTCCAATTAGTCTATAAAAAGGAGTTTGTCAATTAAAAATGCTAGAAGGAGTTCGATTTATCAGATAGGATGCTGTTAAAACACATCCCCCCCAGAATTGTATAGGTAGCCTAGACTGAAACAAAAGTGACTGTGCAACATTGTGTAGATGTTGATGAATTTCTTTCAACAGTGGAGCTTTGTTCAAGCATTTCAACACAAGAATATTGGTGTACAACTCCTTCGGACAAAAAGAACCAAGTGAAGGAAAACTCAGGAGCATTGTCTGATTGGAAAGTTTTAATGGAGGCACCAAATTGTGTTTCTATGTAAGCAAAAAAATGGGGAACAATGGTGACGGCATCCGATTTATTTTTCATCAAAAAAATCCATGTTTATCTAGAATAGTCATCTATAAGGGTTAAGAAATACTTGTAGACGACATGTGTTGGTGATTGATAGGGTCCCCATGTGTCACAATGGACTAAATCAAACAAGTTTGCAGCTATATTATTGTTAGAATTAAAAGACAGCCTTCGCTGCTTGGCTAGGGGACATATAAGGCATGGAGAAGGACAAGAGACAATAGGTTTGCAAGGTAACATTTTCTGTAAAGCAAGTAAGTGTTTATTTGAGGGGTGACCAAGTCAGTCATGCCAAATGGACAAGGAAGACTACTGAACAGAACAATGAAATTTAGCAAAAACATAATTACATGTAATCAAAGTAGAATCATCATGAAAAAAGTATAAACCATGCCATAGGCTAGCCTTGCCAATTGTCTTCGAAGAAAACTTGTTCTGAATCACACAACAATCACTATCAAACAATATCATAAACGACATCTTTGACACTAAAGCATTGATTGAGATGAGATTAAATCGAAAAGTGGGCACAAACAACACATTCTGCTGGACAAAATTAGAAGAAATTCGAACGTCCCTAGCATATTCAACACATATGCAATTCTGATTAGGCAATGTCAGGCTAACTCTAGATACAGGGACAAGAGATGATAGCATATCTTTAGAAAAGAAAATGTGTGTAGAGGCACCTGAGTCAAGAATCCATTCATTTGTATTAGGTAACGAGGTAGAACAGGTACCTGTAACATGAGAAGTCCCTGAGGTTGATGGATAGCCAAATTCGACTTTTGCATTGGCCAAATGATTCTGCAATATTGACAGAAGGCCTTGGCACTGTTTAGGAGTCAGATTGAGTATCCGAAATGAATTGGATTTGACCATCGATGCTTGTTCTAGCATAAAATTTCTTTTCTGATTACGATACCCTGAAGGGTAACTATGGATTTTATTGTAGCGATCGATAGTGTGCCCTTGTATACCACAGTGAGTACATACAGGGCGTTCCTTTCTTCTTTGTTGTCGAGCTACGAGAGGAGGTGGTAGTCGGCGTGTTCTGATTGCTCTTCGCAAGGAGCACAGTAACATTGGAAGTTAGGGCAGTGGTATTCAGGGTAGAAGCCCGTTGCTCAACCTTTTGAGCTACTAAGGAGAATGCGCGTGTGATCATTGGTTCTGGCTCCATGAGAAGCATCTGAGTACAAATTTGGCTGAATGACTCGTTGAGTCCCATGAGCAACGCCATGACATATTCTGTTTGAAAATAATCAACGAGTTCTTTTACGTCGCTGCAAGAGCATCAACCAGAGGTGCAATTAGGTCGATAAGAGACCAACTCATTGCAAACCGTCTTCAATTTGGCATAGTAAGTCGTAACATACTGTTGATTTTGTGTGAGGTTGGGGACCTCAGGCCGTAATTGAAAAATTCATGGTCGATTCTTGCGTTGGTATCGATTCTAAAGATCAAGCCAAATATCCCTAGTTGAATCAGAGTAGTTTACACTGGCTGAAATCTCTTTTGAAATGGCATTGAATATCCATGCTTTCACAACACTATTACAAATTGTCCAAGAGTTTAAGGAGATCATTGGTGGGACGAACAATCTTGCCATCGACGAAACCGACTTTGTTTTTCACAGTGAGACTAAGAAGCATGGTCTGATGCCAAGAAGAGTAATTTGATTCAGTGAGTAACTCTGAGACGAGGACAAGATTTGTACCATCTTAGTGATGAAGATTGTACGGATTGGTATACTGATAGATAATAGACGGAGTCGCAACTTGATTGGCAGAGGAGAAAGAATCAGGGTCAGTGTGACTGACATTTTCTTCCATGAGACGTAATAAAAGGATGCAAGAAAAATACTCTCTACCATTGTTGCTCCGATACCATATTACACGAGAACGTAAAGAATCTTGCACACTTTATTCAATAGATTGCAAATCATATAAATAGCCATTTATGCAACAGTTGGCAACTGAATACATCAAACATTGTAACATGCGCGAACTACTAACTAATTGCCACTTAATACAATAACTTCTTTTAACTTAATATGAAATTTAAAGGTAAAAGTTAATTTTATTTTTTCCTTTTATTTATCTAGCAGATGCCGAAATGACTTTCAACTCGTCATCCTTACTAGCTAGAGTCGCGAAGGACTTGTTGTACTAGTCCACTCCTCACAAGTCACAAGTTGATAAAATGACTAGAGAGGGTGGGCCCTTACTATAAATAAAGCCTGATTTTGCTCTTTTTTTCTTTTTTTAGAGTAATTTCCATCAAGATATCATCTCATCAATAGGAACATTATTTCCTCACAACAAAGTATATCACTAAACACCATGTATATCATTAATAAGGTAGGTGTCAACTTGAGCATAACTCAACTAGTTAAAAGACATATTATCGATCAATAGATTAGATGTTAGAATCTCCACTCCCACATGTTGTTGAACTAAAAAAAAAAAAGCAATTTGTTGTGGAATTATTGCTTTATTAAAACACTAGAAATTTTTAATGTTCGTTGCATGTGGGAGGAATGATTATGTTTTAATTATATTTTTATTTATTAAAATAATTATAAAGAATATTATTAAATTAATAAATAACCATATTTTAGACAAAAAGAATTTTGAATAGTTAAATAAAATGTAAATTGGTTAAATGTGTACTTCTATTTAAATTTTTATACTTTGTGTTTTATTTACACATATTTTATTCTATTTGTAATGTATATTTTTAAAACTTATTTTGAATATATTTTTTTGAATTTTTTTATTTAATTAAGAAATGAAATCATGTTTTCAAGCAAAATACAAAAGGATTTCATAAATTTTGGTTTTTTCTTTTCTATTCTTACAAACCTCCTCTCTCTATTCAACTTACTCATTATCAATATATTTTTCTATCTTTCCATACCCTCGATCGACCTAACTATCTTTCCATACCCTCTATCTGATTGAATACTATATTTATTTTTTTGATTAGCAATTTTGAAAATATTTAGTAACTCTTTGTTTGAGGGTTTTATGAAAGAAACTAACTCAAAAAGGTATGAGAAAGAACCAATTAGTTTGGTCAGTTTAACTTGAAATTGAATTGAACTAATTTGACTATGCCATATTCATTAATATAAATGTTATATGATGGATGTTTAAATTTTTTTATTTAATTAATTTATTGTGGTTCTTTTGGTTGGTGAAAAGTTATATAATTACTTTTTATTTTTTAAAATAAAAATTTTATTTTTTATATTATTTTTAATTTAAATACATATTATAGATTTATAGATTTGTATCTAAAAAAAGGAAAAAAAAAAAAAATATTTATAAATTTGGATGGTTTTAGGAGTTTCTAAATTTCTTAATATGATTTGTTTTTTTTTCTTTTGCAAATTTAGTTTGTGGACTTATGGAGTTTAATATTTGTTTATTTATTTGTTATATTTTATTTCTCTTCTTTCATTACTTACTACACTTATTTATTAGGAGAATATTATCTTAAAAATTTGTAATCTGATTAATTTGGTTAGTTTTAAGGGTTTATTGGTTTTATTGATTTAATTTATTTTCTAGATTTTTTTTTAATAATTTCATTGGTTGCTTAATACTTGTATTGTTAATTATTCACCCAGTCTCTCTGTTGCTACTATGGAAAAAATATTTTATTATTAATATTTTTGTAGTAGTAAAATGATGTTTCAAAATGATGGATTACTTTTAATATATTGTTTTTTTTTAACTCAATTGACAATTGAAAGTATGTTAGTTCAAAGTTTATTTATTTATTTGTTTTTATTGTTTTTTTTTGTTTGGATATTTTTCTTTTTTTTTCTTAATTATTTACCATTTTTTATTTAGTATTTATTTTTGTCCTCCTATTTTTTTCACTTAATTTAGTAATTTTTCATAATTTGAATTTCAAATTTTCGTCACATTGTTTGATAACCATAGTATTTTTTGTTTTTCATTTTTGAAGATTATCATTATAAACACAATTGCCACCCATTTTTTTATTCCGTTATTTACCTTTTAAAAATATTAATCTACGTAATCTTTTTTTTTTTAATTTATAAAAAAAAATAGTTTGTAAAAAGTAGATCATATATGTTTTTAAGGGAAAAATATACCAAATAAATGGTAAAGAAGCAAGCCTAATTTTGGGCTGCAAAAAACTAAAAAACAAAATTATTACCAAACCTAGCCTCTGTATTTCAAAATTTTATTTCAAATATCGTGAAGTAGTAAGACAAATGTTTGAAAATGATGAAGTACTTACAACTTGAGAATTGATGCAAAATCTTGAAGGTAAGATTGTTCTACTATATTTCAAATATCTTGAAGTAGTAAGACAAATGTTTGAAAATGGGTGTACTTACAACTTGAGAATTTGATGCCAAACCTTGAAGGTAAGATTATTTTACTGTATTTGCGATCTTTCTCTATATACTTAGAACAACTGTCATAAGCGCCATAAAGTGACATTAAAAATTATTCTTGTGATTAAACAAGTAATTATTGTTTAAAAGGTCAGATACTTACCAACTTGGATGCTCTCTTCTTTCCAAATTCAAAAAATTCTTCTTTTGATTTGGATGCTCTTATCTTTGTCGTTCAAAATTTTCTAATTCTTCTATGAAATATTGAATCAATTTGATATAAAAGAAAAATAACAATTGGATCATGTTGATATGAATTTCAAATGTAATGCAAAACAATTAAAAATTAAACTAAAATGAAGGTAAAAAAAAATCATAAATCAATGAATAATAATGATTATTATAATAATTATAAAAGAATATAAAAGAATCTATGGAAGAAATTATACTTGTGTTTTAGGAGAAATTGACAGATAAAAAAAAAAAGAGCAAAGTAAGAAGAAAATCCTTGTTGTCGAAAAAAGTTAGAAGAGAGAGAAATCGTTATATACATGTAGGAAATCAAGAAGTAAAACTTTTTGAATTCCCAAAACCTTTGAAATTCCGTTATTAATTTTAATTAAATGTAAGATCATAAAGTTTAAAATTAATGTCTAAAAATAAATAAGAGAGACTTTTCATAGTTAAGTTAGCTAGTCATATTCTTAACCATTCACACATTCTTTTTTAATTAAAAGAAAAAGAGAGGAAGATAAAGGAAGAGATGAAGGAATTTGGATGGGTGAAGGTGAAGAGATAAATATTTAAGAGTAAGAAAGAGAGAGAGAAACAATTGGGGGAGAAGAGGGTGAGTGGGAAGATAGTGTAACGACCCTAAACTCTAAACACACTAAATGCAGAAGCACGACTAGTTACCTCGCTCATGCTTGAAATTTCGACAGCATGACAACGTAACTACAAGAAAACCAAAATTTACAAAGACCTAATAAGAATAAAAACATTTCTAAAATTTAGATAAAATACTCAGCATCCACCAAACTGTGATAAGATATGTTGAGCTCAACCATCAGACACAAGAGTCTAAGAAACTCTAACCAAACACACGGAAACAAGAGATATTTAAGAATTTACAGACCAACACACTACAACAAAGAACCAAGCTACAAAATTAAAAGTTAATACAAGGAAAGGAAATTTGGTGGAGTCTCCATAGCCTCGTTGAGTCATCGCCTTTGTCACCCGCCTCGAGGATGTGCACAATCTGCAAAGACAAACAAAGTAGCATGAGTGAGTATAAACATACTCAGTAAGTAGTCCACTTAAGGGTCCAAAGTTCACAATCATATACAGAAGAGCTTTGCCCTAACTCACAGGCTCTTGCTCAATTCAAACATTCGCGTCCATTAGTTAAGTGCCCACTCACCTTACTTTAAGCCCCACCCCTCTCTAGTATAGCATGGCGCCATACCTACGAGTCATGTAACCTAGTCTAATCTAATCCAGTGAAGGAAAGAAACCTTCACGCCTACAATCTTGTGGGAATCGCCCCCTCTGGCTAACGCAACGCAATGGAGGAAAGCAAACCTCATGCTCTAAACGGTGTAGAACCACCCCTAGGCTAGCATACTGAATGAAGGAAAACAACCCTCATTCTAAATATCGTGGGGGAATCACCCCCTGAGAAAGCACAAGCAAGAAAGGAAAGCAACTCTCAGGCCCATTCTATCTCACATAATCCTAGGAATACATGCTCGCATGGGGAGAAAGAAAAGGGTAAGTGGCACTAGCCTAACGAGCTTTTGTTTGTTCTCAACACTCTTGGAACCTCCAAGGTAACTCACAAAGCCAAACTCACCCATCATGTCAAAACCACACTCACAACCTAGCTCGAGGTTCCCAAGCACATCCAATGGGGAAACCGCCCTCTAAGCTAGCATACTGAATGAAGGAAAGCAACCTACACTCTAAATAAAGTAGGGGAATCGCCCCCTAAGCTAGCATCACTTAGCGAAGGAAAACAACTCTCACGCTCATCACAATGGGGGAATCGCCCCCTAAGCTAGCAAGAGCAAAAAGTGAAAGCAACCCTTGTGCCCATCCTATCTCACTACACATATGCCTCATATGGAAAAAGAGTTAGTGATGTCAAGCAACTATCTTTCCCTCATTCGCAACACGCTTAGAACGCCAAGGGCGCCTATCCATTCAACAAGTCACCAACCTTTCCCACAAATCCAACCCATAACTCTCATGTATAACTGAAAACACGAGCACAATAAAAAACACACGTAGGTAGATATGGTTCAGGCACCAGCTCGAAATAATCACTCACCGACTACACCTTTTAACATGCTACAGAAGCGTTTAGATAATCATGCCCCAGTCACACTTGAACCAAGGCTCACCTAAACTTTTTACAAACCCGACCTTTAACAAGGTAGTCTAACTGTCTATTTACCTTCTAGGCTAACACCAAGGCAGCCAACTTCTTTCTCTTTTAGGAAGTTACTAGCGGCATTTAATCCAAGGTCACACATCAACAAACCACAATAATCACAACATTGTGACTCTTTTTTTCCACTGACCACAAACACAAATCTTGAGTATAGCTCATGCCTTAGTTCAACGATGTTCCTAAACAAGAATTTCACTTAACGGTAACCCATATGTGTGCTAGCAGCATATAGCCCTCAAACCATTTAACCCAAAAATTTAGGCTACTAATCACGCTAGAAGTCATGATAACCATTAACCTTCCACTCACATTCAGACTCGTTTAAAACATATTACACATGTCTGATCATCTGCCCATTCTAAACATACGAAACTTGAACACTATATACTTCTAAGGTATTCTAAGTAGTATGCTAGCCAAATCCAACAAGTAAAGCACCCTACACACAGTCAACTCATCCAATATACCAAGAACCAAAACTCAGCTGACCATTCAAGCGATTCAGGCACACTGTACTCGAACAACATTCAACCATCCGAAACAAGCATAAACCAAACTCATCCAATCACAACCTTAGGCAAATTCTTAAGGTACTACACATGCTAGCAACAATAAACTCAAAACTTTAAGCCCTTATTTCCTTTATAGCCACATAATCAGGCCATTTTTAGCTCAAAACAACCACCACACAGATGCACTAAACTTCACATGCATCATAAAAAATAATTTTAGGCATGCATTCACAATTCACAAATTTGCAAACATCAATCAAATTAAACAATAACTTAAAGAGGCTTAGATCCAATGGCTACTTACCCAAATAACTCCAAGATTCAAGGTAGCTCGGAACTCGAATGCTTGACCCTAAATCGCCAAACAAAGTCCTAACAATAAGTCCAAAACATCATGGGTTAAACTTAAATTTACCAAAACAGTAATTAAACAAATTTTAATCCTCCAATTCCATTTTGCATCACTGCTGGAGAACTCACCCATGCCAAATCATGAACTAACCACAGTTGTACTGCCCGAAGCCTTTCTGATTTTGCTTCCAAAAATGTTGATTTCGTGAATCCAAGACCTAAATGTTATGGGTAATCTAAAATTAACTCCAAAACTTCATGGGTTAATCTCCAAATCCAACATAGTGCCTAAAAAAAAGAATTATAGATTCCAAAAACATCTTAGAATCGACATTCAAAAAAACTTACCCAAACTCAACCAAGGTCGGCACCCGATTGCACAAGCGTTAGTTTATCGAAAATGATCTAAAAACACACTCCCTTGCTATTAAAGCAATCCGAGAGAGAGAGAGAGGAGTAATGTTGGTAGTCGGCGGTGAAGGCGTACGACAAAGGCTGGTAGGCCGATGATGGGTTCGGGTGCAAATTAGTGGGGCGACGATGTGTAGTGTAGCGCGGATCTAGCTGGGCATCTATTTCAAAAATTTAGGCAGCGAGGCGGCGGTAGTGCGACAGACCTGATGTCTGACGGAGTCCAGTACTATTGGCGATCTGGGCTGCAAAGTCCTGCGCCCATGGCTGCAACGACAGACGCAAGGGATTTACTCACGGGGTGGTGCAACGACTGCGAACTGGTGGCGGGGGAGAGGGAGTCTGCAGAATAGAGGGAGTCGGCGAGGAGAGGGAGAAAGAGATTTCGGGAGGGAGAGAGATAAAAAGAAGAATAAAAAGAAGAAGAAGAAGACAAGGATGAATGAGATGTTTTTTCTCATTTTATTTTATTTATTTATTTTATTCAAAACAAATGTTGCCCTCAAACAACTTCTTCTTTCTCAATTTGTCCTTTTTTTCTTTTTAAATTCTAAATTTAGCCCAACAACCTAATAAACCAAATTTTATATTCCAAAATTTAGAAATTAACGCCCCTAAATAAGTCGAGCGTTACATTTGTACTCTATAACGATTTTAATAGACGTATAAACTATCTAATTAGGTATTCATCATTAATTACATCAATTTAATATTTACACTACCAAAAAAGTTCCAAAAATCAAGTAAATATGAAGCTAAGGATGGCAACGGGGTGGAGCGAGGCCGGGGATCACTCCTCATCCCCATCTCCGTGGAGATTTTTCATCCCTGTCCCCGCCCCATTTTCCATTTTGAGGAACTGGGGTTGGGGTCGAGGAATCTCCAATTGGGGATCAAGTTTATTTTTTTAATTATTTGTTATTAAAAATCAACAATTATATAAAATCATATAAAAGTTGTGTATTATTATTATTTTATTTTATTTAAATTATTAATTTTAAAAAATATATTTAATATATAAAGTTATTACATTTGAAATTAAATACAGTACATGGTATATTGTGCGTATGTGTGTGTATATATATATATATTACAAATAATTATAATATATATCATATATTTTTCATAAAAATTAATAAAATAAATTATTCGCGGTGAGTTCGGAGACGGGAACAGGGCAGGGATACCGTCCCTGTCATCGACTGAGGACCTGAAAAGGATCATCAGTTTGACCTCCATACTCGATCAAATCGAGGATTCTCTGTCCCGTTCGAGGTGGAAACCCAACCCGCGGGTATTTTGCCATCCCTATATGGAGCTACCGACGATAACATTGAAAGTTTAAAGATTTATTAAAAATTGTATAAAAAAATATTTATTAGAAATAATTTAAAACCCAAATACAAGATACGCACATTGTTGAATATTAAAAAACTGAGCTATTAGAAACTTAAGTCTCAAACACTAAGGCTCCGTTTTGATGACTATTTGATTTTTCAAAATTAAGCTTATAAACACTACATCTACTTATAGGTTTATTTGTTATCTACTTTTCACAAATGTTTTCAAAAACCAAGTCAAGTTTTGAAAACTAAAAAAGGGGGCTCGGTAATGAGCCCCCCATTTTCACTTCCCCCCTTTTCACTCTTTTCCCCATCTGGCACACCTCCCACTCCTAGCCATTCGTCGCTTGCCGGTCTCAACCCAGCCGTTTGTCCCTGCCTCCCTCTCATCCTACACTTCCGATTCATCATCTACTTCTTCTTGTTGTCGTCGTCGGGGGAGAACTTGCTGTGAAAAAGATTGGGACGCCCTTAGGATTCGCAAGAAGTCTCGCTCTCATTCTAAACACCGTTGCAGGCACCCCCGCTTCTCCTTTGACTTCGAATTCGATTACTCCCAGTAACCTCAGTAACTTCAATACTTTTTCTCTTATTATGATTTTTCTTTGTTGTTTCTGATCTTTTATTGCCTTGGTTTTTGTTTGGTTGTTGCTTATTAGAGATCGAACAGATTGAGAGATTTAGTTTTTCTGAGTTTTTATGCGATATTTGATACTTTTTGAGGAACTCTGTTGAGCCTTTTCTGATTGGACCTTTTTTGGTTTTCCCGATCTCTTACTGGAAGTCATGCTGTTTATGTACTCTTAGTTGTGATTAGGTTGTTAATGAGAATTGCTTGGAAAGAGAACTTGAGCTCCTGGTTCAAAATTTAAAATTTATGGCTTTTGCTGTTTAGGAAGCTAAGAATTTAGGGCTCATCTTGTATTTTCTACTCTTTAGAAAACGAAAAAAAAATGTGTTCACCTCTTGTTTCTATGTTAGATTTATAATTTTCAATATATATTATATGTTTTGTAAGTAAACATGATAAAATAATGCCTTTGTTTATGTTTTTGCAAAAACTGAGAACCAAAACAAGAACAAAATTAGATTTTGGTTTTTAAATTTTGTATACAATGTTGGGAACGTTTCTTAAAAATGAGAAACAAGAAAAAAAGAATAGTTTCAAACTCATTCGAACACTTTTCAGCAAATGATGAAGTATATTTCAGTTAATAATCTTTGTTTAGGCTTTTTTGAACTCAGTTAAAATTGTTTAAATTGGTATCTAACCTTTGAATTCTTTTGTTTTAGGATTTGGGTCCGTTTTGGAGTGTTGTACAAAATTTAAGGTAGTTGGGTTGATTTTGGTTAGACTTTTTATCTCTGTTTATACATATACTTTACATACTTAAGTTTTGATTTTGATAAGTAGAAATTCAAATGACTTTCGGATTTACATACTTTTCATATTTAAGTTTTGCTTTTCATTCCAATTTACATTTAAATTGGTCTCTAAACTTGGAATTCTTTTGTTTTAGGATTCGGTTCCATTTGGAGTATTGAAAACAAAATTTAAGGTAGCTCGCCCCCGCCACTGCTGCACTTCGCCACCACCGAATTGGAGAAAAATCTTCTGGTTTTCTTGTTTTACAGTAAGTTCCCTATCTTTTCTAACTTCTAGAGCTTTGTTGAATGCTAAAATGTTTTTGTGTTGTTGGATGAATTTATTTGAATCTTGTGAAAGCTGCTGAGATGAATCTGTTTAGGTGAAATTGTTTTTGGGCATGTTAGATTAATTGGGGGAATTTTTGTTGGATGACTGTGTAGTGAGCATACTCTGGAAATTGCATTTAATCATTCGTAGATTGATATGTTAAATTATTTATAATAGGAAATTAAAGAACTAAAATGAAAATAGTCAAATCCTTTTTACAGATTTTTCTTCCAAATCTATGAAATTTTGCTAAACCTCCATTGAAAGGAATTACATTTCAAGAAGGTAGAGGAATAAATGTTATGTTTGTACTCAAACTACTTCAAATTAATTTCAAAATAATTGAATATTGCTTAGAGCTTAGAACTTATTTTTAACAAAAAATTGTTGAGAAATTGACTTGAAAGTAATTTGATTTGGGAAGACATCATAAACCTTTGGATTAAATCCATAACTTTTAATATTCAATTTTCTTGCTTATTGTTTTGTAATATTGATACTTACTAATATGTTTGAAATTTATTAGATATGGTTGCATGGTTATCCTGCAGTTATGGTAGCTAATGAATTGGTTTGAGTGTAGATTGATTCTTAGAGATTGATTTGAAGTTAACGGGTGGGTGAGAAATTTTTTGGAATGTGAAGGGGGTACGTGGGTTGGTGCAGATTGTATATATAAGTTTAGAGTTTAGTAATTTGGTTGAACATGTTTAGTTGTTTAGTTAAGTTTTGGTGGTTCATTCATTAGGTGTGTGTTTGCATATTGAGAAGTTGTAGGCAAAACTCATATGTTTTGTAATTTGATGGTCGTTGTGTCATTTTGTAACTGAGGTTTGCTTGAAAAACTTAGATTTGGTTTGCTTGGTTTATGTTCATGGTCGTTGTGTTTTAGATGTTATGTATGCACATTGAGAAGTTAGATTAATTTGGTTACTTGGTAAAATTAGATTCATTTGGTGTTAAGTTTTAATTGTGTTAGTTCGTTGGAAAAAGTTACTTATTATGATAGACATTGGGTTTAATCTTTGAAAGTTGGTTTACAGTTTTGATTGGTTTTGTTAAGTTTGAATGGGCTTAAGTGTGAGTTTGATCATTTTTAAGTTTAAAGTTGGATTGTTTTAGTTCCTTATAATTTGTCATAAGTTAGATGGTTTCGTTTTAAGTTTAAGGCTGGATTGTTTTAGTTCCTTATAATTCAATATTTGATTTGGTGTTATACTTATAGAGTTTTCATTCTTTTAGTTTGTTATAAATTTGATGGGTTGATTATTTGATTTCTTTGAGCTTATGTTCATGATCGTTGAGTTTTAGATGCTATGTATATCAATTGAAAAGTTTTAGGTAATACTCATATATGTTTTGTAACTTTTTTGATAAGTCTAAGTTAAGTTTTAGGTAAATATGTTTGTAATTTTGATTTTGGAAAAGTTACTTATGTAGTTTTATAACTTTTGTTTACTTGGTAAAGTTAGATTAATTTGGTTGGTTTTGTTAAATTTTGTATTATACTTATAATAAAGATTTATGTTCGTTATAGTTCGATGAGTTTATTATTTGTTTACTTAATAAAGTTAGATTAATTTAGTTGTTTTGATTGTTTTAGTTTGTTATAGTAATTTGATGAGTTTATTATTAGTTTACTTAGTAAAGTTAGATTAATTTAGTTGTTTTGATCATTTTAATTCGTTATGTTCATGGGTTTTGTAACTTTGGAAGTTAGTAACAAGTTTTGATTGTTTTTGTTAAATTTAATTTTTTTTGTTAAGTTTCAATGAGTTTAATTGAGAACATGATAACTTCTAAGTTTAAGGTTGGATTGTTTAGTTCCTTATAATTCGTTATAAGTTAGATAATTTTGTTGGTATAGGTCTATAAGTTAAATTATATGTAAATGTACATGTTTGTGTCTAGAAAAAGTTACTTATACAATTTTGTAATTTTGGTTTACTTAGTAAAGTTAGATTAACTTGGTTGCTTTCTTAAATTTGGTGTTTTGCTTATATAGTTTTGTAACTTAATTAGTTAAATTTTGATATTATTGTTTATTACTTTTGAAATGTTAGTTTGGTTATTATGTGTTTATAGTTTTGATCTTATGTTCATGTCTTTGTTTTTCATAGGTGGATTGAGTCGACATTATTCTGAAAGCAGGACGAAGATTACCATGAAGATGATGAGAACTTCTTGTATTCATTAAACTTTTGTTTCTAGATTAGGTCTATTTGTGTTAAAGTTTTATTTTTATCTTGTAGGAATTTATGAACAAAGTGTAATCAAATTTGGTTTAATATAAAGTATTATTTGATTTATTTTGTGTACAATTTATTTCAAGTATGACATATTCAAATTATAGTGAAAATCTAGACAAAAATCTATTGAAATTAATAAAATATCAAAGATAAGCAATGTCGACCAAATTTGTAGTTTGGTTGGCCTTTCCTTGAATTGCCAACCAATGCCGACTAAATTTCATTTGGTTGGCATTTTCAAGAATTCTCAACCAAATAAAGTTTAGTCGGTATTTTGCAAGGAAAGGCCGACCAAACCAAGTTTGGTAGGCAATTAGAGGAAAGGCCAACCAAACCAAGAGATTGGTCGGCACTTCTCTGGAAATGCCGACCAAACAGAATTTGGTCAGCATTTCCTGGAAAGGCCGACCAAAAGGTGGCGTCGGCATTACCAGCAAATGCCGAAGCTATTGGGATTTATGCCCTAAAGCCTCGTAATACTTTTCTCAACGGTTTTTGGACTTTTTTCGATCATTTTTGGCATCGAGAAAACCCAAAATTCTTGTAGTATATGTTTAGAATCTATGTTGGAATTTTGCAAACAATGACCAAAATATTCACTTTCTAAAAGTATATGGACCAAAATAGATGTTTTAGGAGTACAAGAACTAAGATCGTACCCCTGTTTGGTTTTTGTAACGTTTTTTTAAAATTGGGCTTGTTTTCTCACAATTTCTTTACAATGATTTTCACATTTCCTAGCCAAATTCCAAAAAAATAAAAAAATAATAAAATAAATTACTTTCTTTAATTTTCAAAACTTGGCTTGGATTTTGAAAACATTTGTAAAAAGTAGATAACAAAGCAAAGAAACCTACAGGTGGTAGTAGTGTTTTCAAGCTTAAATTTTTGAAAAACTATAAAAAAAAAATTAAATGGTTATCAAACGATACCTAAAAATGGACAAGAGTATAAGGGAAAAAATCAATTTATACTATGGGGTTGTATCAATAAAAATCCTAAACTAATAATTGTATCAATTTAAAACCTAAATTTTCATAGGTGTATATCAATTTTCGCCTTCTGTCAGATTGCGTTTGAAAAATGTTAGTTTATATGTGTGCAAAACTTTTAATTATATCAATTAAAGTCCTGAACTTTCATAAATCAATCAATTTTGACCCCCATTTCTAATAATTGACAATTTTCAAATGAAGGGCCTAGATTTTTGAAAAGTCTACAAACGTGTGAGAATTGATGCTTGGACAAGTTTCAAATTGAGGGCCTAAATTGATTCACTTATGACAATTTTGGGGGTTTAATGGATAGAATAAATATTATGTAAATCACTTATAAATTATTATCATCTTTCTTTCTTTCTTTCTTTCTTTCTTTCTTTTTGAGAAAACACTAATAAATTTACTTTTTTTTTAAGCAAACTACAAAATTACATATTTCTTACCACGAGTGTCTACTTGCACTTAGGGTTGAGCTTAATTCTCATTAAATTGCCCACAAGTTTCACCCGACCAAGTTTTTGGCGCCGTTGCCGAGGATCTGCAAAACTAACAAATTTTTGTGTAATACAGATTGCCAAACAATTGTAGCAGCAATCTTTCGGTTGCAGGATAAGCTGAATCTAGTTTGCAAAATTGCAGGGATAGAGATAGTGCATGCTAAAGGAGCTTCACCTCTTTAAGTTAGATCTTGAAATCGAAAGGACCTTCCATAAACGCCATAGACAATAGAGGAATCACCAATGGATCCACCCATGGAAGGACTTCAAGTTAACCCTCAAGGAAATGGAAGACAAGAAAATGTACCTGGCAATATGTCACAGCAACATACGAATTTGCCACAAAACCCTATTTTCATTGCAGAAGCACGAGATAGAGCAGTCATGGGTTATGCTGTAGCAACCTTCCAAAACCTAAATGCTGGAATTGTAGAACCCAACATTGAGGCGAATCATTTCGAACTCAAACCAGTCATGTTCCAAATGCTGAACGCAATGGGGCAATTCGCAGGGCTACCAAACGAAGATTCGCATAAACATACCAAGGCATTCCTGAGAATATGCAACTCCTTTAAATTGACAGGGGTTCCTAATGATACCTTACGATTGAAGCTTTTCCCTATTTCATTGTAGGAAAATGCAGAAGCCTAGTTGGATTCTTTTCCTCTAGATTCCATTACAACATGGGAAGACCTTGCAAAAAAAAATCTTGTTGAAATACTTTCCTCCTACAAAGAAGGCTTAGATCAGAGGAGAAATCATCACGTTAAAACTGTTGGGATTTATGCCCTAAAGCCTCTGTTTACACGTGATTAAAACAAAGAAAGAGAAATGAGATACGTGTAAATGAATTTATATTTGTATTAATTTGAGTTTAGTGGAGTACAATATCTAATTTGTTCCTCTGATTATTCCTCTCAAATATACATTTGTCTCGAGGGCTTTGCAGCTTGTTCTCGAATGTGGATTTGTCTCAAGGGCTTCGTAGCTTGTTCTC
Source organism: Trichosanthes truncata (assembly GCA_033996785.1). Classification (NCBI taxonomy): domain Eukaryota; kingdom Viridiplantae; phylum Streptophyta; class Magnoliopsida; order Cucurbitales; family Cucurbitaceae; genus Trichosanthes; species Trichosanthes truncata. The sequence goes on from JAWPNB010000003.1 coordinate 58,630,385, forward strand.
GAATGTGGATTTGTTTCGAGGGCTTTGTAGTTTGTTCTCGAATGTGAATTTTTCTCGAGGGCTTTTGCAGCTTGTTCTTGAATGTGGATTTATTTCGAGGGCTTTGCAACTTGTTCTTGAATGTGAATTTGTCTTAAGGGCTTTTGCAGCTTGTTCTAGAATGTGAATTTATTTCGAGGGCTTTGCAGCTTGTTTTCAATCTTCAATGTCTTCTAGTCTTCAAGGCTCTGATTCAGAGACTGTTTGATCTTCAAGAGTTTAGGTAGTCTTCTAATCTTTGTTTCTAAATTTTCTCTAAGTTATCTGGAGTGTTTCCACTTCTGAACCCTTGAAATGGAGGAGGGAGCTCTCTATTTATAGAGTTCCTGAAGGCCTCTAGGTGGGCTTGGACTTGTCAGTCGGACTGGACCTAGTTGACTTTGGGCTTAACCTCTGGACTAGGCCTTGCTGACTTTAGGCTTAACCTCTTGATTGGGCCTGACTGACTTTAGGCCTAGCCCTTTAGACTTTTGACTAAAATTAGCCCAAATTTCACATAACCCAATTGTATATTGGGATTTGTCATAATTTAATTAATCCCTAATTAAATATAATTTTGTCATCAATATTAGGTAATGATGTGGCAATTTCTTATTGGTCAAAATTTCTATTCCAATAGCCTCGTAATTAATGATTCGTTTAATAATTAATAATAATTTTGATTATTTTATTTGTAATATAATATTATCCATTATATGAAAAATCCAAGGTTATTAGTGTAATCTTGAACAATATGTGGTTGACATACGGGAGGATCATGTTCAAGAAATAACCTAAAGGGTCATAGTATATGGATAGAGTTGGGTGCCTTATCTTGGTAACACTATTGATACGACCCACTTTGTAATAGTTACAAACGATGTGATCCAAATCGTTCACGTGGAGACATGTCAGTGAGGGTATCTTATACAATGAGTTTGTATAAGACTGGACCACGAAATACTTAATCACTCTTTATAAATCCGTTAATTGAGAAGATTAATATTTCATTAGGATGATCATATGCGACTCGATCGTAATCCTGAGTGAGTTATGAACTCCTGCCTGTGAGAGATTTTCCTTTGATTTGCACGGGTGAGAGTGGCTTTTGTAGCCGATTCAATATGCCTACCATTTTGGGGACTTAACCAAATAGGGAGCTGAGAACATAATCTAACAAGATGGAATTCACTCATTCCCTTATAGGGTAAGTAGATGAGTAGTTCCCTTAAGTGCTGATTTCGGGACTTGAACAATGGGGCCCCACCTTCTCACTGGCCCGAGAGGGACTTACTTTATGGTTGGATCATAAACAAATTGTTCATTAGAGAATCAGTGGTACTTAAGGTGCAAGATGTAATTACAGGGGTAAAACAGACTTGCTGTAATTATGAACAACTCGTAAATGATCGACTTGCATGTAGTAATTATATCCATGGACACAACTTGTCTACAGTGCATAAAAGTGTAACTTTAGGTATATAGTGGAGCTAGAGTTAATGAATGAAAATTAATTAATTAATTTTGTATCATTGGAGAATATAATCTGTAGGTCCATAAGGTTCTCTTGCTAGCTTGTAGTAACACTAAAAGATCAATTTAGTTGAAAGAAATTTTTGAAATGTTCAAATTAATATTTAATTTGAAGTGTTCAAATTAAAATTTAATATATTAGATATATTAAATATAAAAGAGAAAAATATATTTATTGTATTTGATATATTAAATATTAAAATTTGAAATGTTCAAATTAATATTTAATTTGAAGTGTTCAAATTAATATTTAATATATTAGATATATTAAATATAAAAGAGGAAAATATATTTATTGTATTTGACACATTAAATATTAAAATAATTAATGTATATTAGATACATCAAATAAAATATATTTATAAAATTTGAATAAGATTCAAATAAATAAATATAGTAGGAGATTTGAATGAGATTCAAATAAGTATAAGATATATTTTAATATATTAGATATTAAAATATAATATTTTAATTCTGGTAAAGATTTACCTTTGGTCTTTATAAATTGTACCCTAGGGTTGAGCCATTTGACATAACACATATCTCCTCAATAGAGAATTAGAGAATTTTCTCTAGACCTTTTCCTCTCCAATCTCTTGTGGATTTTCTTTCAAGAGGCTCCCACAATTTTTGGTCCTGTATTCGAGTCATAGCTAGGAAGATTTTATGGAGGAGATAAATATCCGCCAGAAATATCTCTATATTTACTCAAAGTAAGTTTGCTTAACCTTAATTTTTAGTTTAATTTTAAATAAAATCAAAGACAATCCAATGCTTCCGCTGCGGAGTGAAACGTTCATTCCTTCTCAACACAAGGTGTTAATGAAGGAGTAGACACTGCTTTGGAAAGATTTAAAAAGTTAGTAGGGAAATGCCCTAACCATGGCTTGCCGGCATGTCTCTTAATTGAGCATTTCTATAATGGACTCACTCAAGCCTTGAAGACTCTTGTGAATGCATCTACAAATGGATTGTTGTTATGTGATTCTGTGACCATGCAACACCGCAAGTGTACGGTGTCAAGTTTTAGCATAGTGATTAATGAGTGCAAAGTATCATCCTCATGAATGGTTTCCTAGATCAATTGATTACCATGAATATTAACATCCAATTTTATTTAGAGAAGTGATAATTAGAGAAAAGTGATTAACAAAATAGGTAAAAGTAAAGGGAGATGCCAAAGAGAGAAAAACCTAGGGAATTGACATCACCGATTGAATCAATATTTTAATTAATTTATCCAAGATATGATTATGCAAAACTATAAGCAAGACATACAATTATCAAAAGACTCTTCCAAGTCCAATTGACCTCATGCAAGACTATAAACCTAACATATCCGTCTAGATTTTAATAGCTTACAAGGAATTAAGAATGTCTTTTTATGCTACTAAGAGAACTCCTCATTCACATGCAAGAATTTACAATTAGTTGTGTTTTGAATTTATTCTAATCTAAATGCCACACTTTCAAGCACGAATTTAGATCAACAGCTCATGCAAACCTTGGCCAAAAGTTCACAAGCATTAAGTGCTTTCAAACACAAATAGTTATAAAGCATAATCAAAACATGGATTAACAACAAAAATAACGAATTCAAGGGCTACATCAATCCCTCTAGAAACAAGCTTAGCCACTCATAATCACTGAAAATAAATCTAGACTACAATAGAAATCCATAATGTCAACTACAAATTAAGAGAAAGAGAAAACTCTAATGATGTATCAATCTTTGTTCCCAAAGTAATCTCCATGATCACGAGCTTTGAATCTCTACTCCTAGCTCCCTAGAGTCTCCTTTGGTCTCCAAGAATGTGTAGAAGTCAATTTAGGGTTCTAATCTCTCCAACTCAACTCCCCCTTTCCACAAGCACATAAAGAAGTATTTAAAGAAACCGTAACAGCGTCGAGACGCCAGGTTGCAACGTCTAGACGCTGTCCTTCCTAAAATGCGTGTTTTCGAAAAAGAAAATATTTCGTAGTTCAGTCTTATATGTACATACACATACATACATATATACATACAAAGACATAGATGTTTGAATCACTTTTGATTATGAATTGTAATTTTTAAATTTTAGGTTTTATTAATTATTTTTAAATTCTCATGTATGGATAATTAAATAACTTAGTATGAAATATTATTTTGTTTCATTTTAAGAGGTTTAAGAATTTTTCATGAAGAAGTAACCATTTAAATGAGGATTCATAGTGGAGAATTAACTACTTAATTGAATTTTTTCTTAAAAAATCATTTAATTAATTTTTTCTAAAAAAATTAAACGGAGAATAATTCCCTGCAGGGAACCCCTAAAAAAGATAAACGCAGAATAATTCACTGTATGGAACCTGACCCCTGCAAATTCCCCACGGAGAATCCTTGCCCCAATCCCCTCTAAATTGAAATTTTGCAAGGATGGAGAATGAAATGGGTGGCGGGGACGGAGACGGAGAAGCCATCCTAGTTTCCACTCTGCCACGTAGATATCTCTAGTGAATACCAGTGCGCCTCGGGTGCAAATGGTCGAAGGGTGGTATGTCACCATTATTTGGTTGGATTAAGAGGAGCATCGAGGCCTTGAGTACAAATGGTCAAGGATCGGTGTGATGAATTTAGAAAAACAAGTATTGGAGTGCATGTGGAAGGGCCAATACGTTGCCAAGTCATCGAGGCCTTGTGTACAAATGGTTACGGGTCGATGTAATAGTTTGAGGCCTTGGGTATAAATAACGCTGAGCACTGCAGAGAAGCGTTGAGGCCTTAAGTATAAATGGTCAGGGGTCAATGTAACTCGAAGGGTCAGTCTTAGAGAGCTTTGTGAGGGCTAAACATGAGTGTTGAGTCATGAGTTTGTGGAGCTTGAGGGGAACTTAGTGTGCATGGCATGGTACGGAATTCATGTGTTGGGTGTATGGCATGATGCGTGAATTCATGTTTTGGGCAAGTCTTATGTTTTACTTGTTTACGTATGTTGAACATGATGCTTGTGTTATTAGCTTTGAAGAGCATGTTGGTTGCGTGTGAAAAACATGTTGTTTGCCTTGTTTGATGCTTGGTGGTTCACCAGATGTGAACTACTTACTAAGTACTTTTTGTATTGACCCTCTCCCCTCCAACCAACAGTTTTGCAAAAAGCTTCAAGGAGTTGGGTGATGATGAGGAGACATGAAAGAAGAGGCCATCAACTAGCTACCTTTAGTTGTTATTTCTTTTAGTAAATGATTTTTGTTGGGTTTAGTTTGCATTCTGATTTATGTATCTCGTTCTTTAACTAATTAAGTTTGTTGGAGTTTGGCATTTGTTGTAGTTCGATTAACGTTGGGTTTAGTAAACTTATTTTGAAGTTGAGTTGTTATTGGAAAGTTTAATGAATATGATTGTTTTCCTTTCCTAGGGTGTTTTCCTTTCTTAGGGTGTTGTGATTTACTAGCTTTATTAGGTGGCACTTGATACGAAGGCTAACTTGTTCTTTTGCTTGAGTTTTGGTGTCTGATGGTTAATCCAGAAGTTCTTTAGTTTGAGGCTTATGTGAGAGAAACCGATTGTTGTTCCCTTGTCATTATGCTTAAAGTTGTGGTGTCTAGAATGAGACTCTATTTTGATTGGTTGGTTCTTTCAGTTGTTGGAGTATGTTATTCTTGTCTATTACGTGTTAGGGGGTAATTATCGTAGTTACCCTGTGATGTTGTCGAAATTTTCAGGGGCGTTACACTATAAATATTACTTCCACCTATGTGTTATTTTGTTTTGTTATTTACTTTTTATATATGTTTTCAAGAATCAAGCCAAGTTTTGAAAACCAAAAAAAGTAGTTTTCAAAATCTTGTTTTTTTTTTTTTTGGAATTTGGCTAAGAAGTCAAATGTTTTTTTAAGAAAGATGAAGCTCATCAAAGAGAAATGATGAGAAAACAAGAATAATTTTCAAAAATCAAAAACCAAAAATCATGATTATCAAACGGGCCTAAATAAACAATTCTTAATATTTTCTTTTATGATAAATTTCATTTTGGATAGTTTTTATATACTTCTTCGCACTTTGGTCTATACTCCAAAAGTATATTCATGAACAATCAAATATTTATTTTGGATGGACAAATGTATTAGAAATGTTTTGTTTATTCTTAAAATAATGCTTCCTAATTTTATATGAAAATTAACAATTTTATATATAATTTTTATTATATTAATTAAATAATTAATATATAAATTATCTATTGATTATTACAAATTCCAAATCTACCAATTAAACATACTCTTAATAAACCCAAATCTAACAATATAAAATTCAAACAAGTTTAACAAACTCCAGTACAATTCATATACTGACTTAATAAATCAACACTTGAACATCTATTTTCTGAACGGGCAAAACATAAGCTTTAATAAGGTTGAGGCTAGGGGTGATAGTCTTAACCGAAAACTAATCAAACCGAAAAATATTGATTCGGTTTTTTAGAAAAAATTAGACATCTCAGTTTCTGTTTTGGAAAAACCAAAAAATATTGGTTCAGTTCGGTTTTTGTCCTGAAAAACTATTAAAAATCGAACCAAATCATGGTATATACCTCAAAAAAGCCCTAAATTAGATCCCACTCCATTCTTGTGCCGTTTCATCCGTTTCCTCTCAACTCTCGACTCGTCACTTTATTCACCATCTTGCCATCCGTCGGATGCTCACACTCACCATCACCGGCCACCTCGCCAAACGTCGTTGCCCCTTCTGACACTCACAGTGCCTCCCAACCACCTTGCCAGACGTCGTTGCCCACGCTCAACCATCACTCACCGTCACTCACGATCGCCGTCGTTTGGTCTTCCTTCTGTCGTCACTCACTCTCGTCGTGGCTCGGTCCTCCTCCAGCCACTCTTTGAATCCCATCCATCGGCTCATAGAATTGACGTAACTAAGTAAGTGTTTATGTTTTTTTTTTCTAGCAATCTCATAGAACTCAACTCAGATCCATATATATATATATCTATATATAATAAGCTCATCAATTTTTGCATCTCAAAAATTTGCAACAGCAATGTCTCGTTAATGACCTGAAAGAAGTCATAAATAAAACTAAGGAAATAACCTGTATTTATTTTAATTAATTTTAAAGTAACAAAATGAGATTATTTGCTCCATGAATTCTTATTGAGGTGTTGAGAAATTTTGGGACAAAAAACACTAAAATAGGGACTGAAACCAGGAAGTAAAATAGCAAAAAAATTGTTAGAAAAAAATCAAAAATCAAACCAAAGAGGAACCGGACCGATGGTTTTGTCCTTTATTAGACATTGGTTCGGTTCCTCTCTTGCTAAAACCAATTGGATCACAGTTGGATTCTCGGTTTGGCCTAAAATTGATGAAAATCGGACCGATATCACCCCTAGTTATGGCTTAATAAACACAAAAATTGTGAACCAAACACCACAAAAATTACTATCAAATGAAGTTTTAGAATATAGTTATTCAAAATTATTATAGTTATTTTGATTTTTAAATTATAAGTTTGATCTTTTTTGTGTGTATTCTAGTCTCTAAAATTTAAAAAGTACTTGATTAAATGATGAATTTAGACTATATAATTTGAATTTTCAATTTTTTTTTTGAACTTAATTTGAATTTGATCTCTATGGGGTTTGATTAAATTAAACATCACAAATTGTCCTTAAACCAATATAGTTGACTCATTATAATTTTTCTCCAGTTTTTTTACTTGACCCTAGTACAACTAGCTAAATAGAAAAATGTCAAGTAGGATGGTGAGTCAACTACTTGCGTATCTATTTTAATATGACATGCTAAATAAAAGACTAAATATATCAAATGGGCCCTCAATGTTTAAACTTTTCTTCAATTTGGTTCTTAATCTTTTAAAATTCTTATTTTTACCCACCATATATTAAAAATTCTAAATCAGGTCATTGCATTAAAAATTGTTAAAATTTGTAAACATAAAAGCTAACTTGTCGATGAACTATTGTTTTATTAATACATTTGGACATGTTAGTCTAAAAAAATGGATTTTGTTATTCGACGAGCTGAATTTTGCTAATAGACAGGTTGAGTTTCATGTGTCAAGAGATTCGAGTGACATGTCCAAGTGTATAAACATATATATAAAATAATAATTTAATGATATATATCAATTTTTTGTTAACTAATTTCTTTAAAAGAAAAAGCTTTTTTTTAACAATTTTTTTAGGAAAAGATGTAATTGAGAACTATAAAGATTAAGGACTAAATTGAAGATATTAACTAAAATATTAGAGACCACCTGGTATATTTAGCCTAAATAAAATTGGGAACATTTTTTACCATTTATATTTCAATAGTCTATAAAAAAAATTCATGTGAAACAACATTTCTAAAGCTGGAATAATTTGAGTATCTTTGTCATTAAGACCTTAGACGATACAATAATAGTTCATTTCATCAACCTTTATAGATCACACACGAAAGAGACAAAACAAGTTTTTATTTTTTATTTTTTGAGTTCAACCAATTGTAAGGGTGGGAAAAAAATCATCGATACATCAACTTTGGAAGACAATACAAGTAGCTGTAGCTGCCTTATTTAATCAATTATTTATTATATTTAAATGGATAATTCTAATGGGTAGCAAATTAGGGTTTGTTATTTGCAAATATAACAACTTTTAAAAAAATTGCAAAAATTGCAAATATGGCAAATCTCTCAAATATCTATTTCTTATTCCCGTTTTACCCTTCTTCTTCCTCTTTCATTTATTGTGATTAAAGTCTATCAGTGATAGAAGTTTATCACTGATAGACTTCAATCACAATACATGTACTGTAGCTATCATTGATATGAAGGAGTTAATATTAAGAATGCGGAAGCAATTTTGGATCTTAAGCACTCTAATTTGATCAATTTTATCAAACAAAAAACATGCTCAAAACTGGAAAAATAGAGAATAAGAACACAAACCTTTGTAGCTCAAAATTCTCTTAATCCGTGGGCTTTCTTTGATCACAAACCAGTTGTGGACCTCCTCTAGAGTATTCCCTACTATCCTCAGGCCTTGGAACAGATTGTGGGATCTTTGATTGAGAGAATTTGGGAGAAGAATGAGTAAAAGTTTAAAACCAAGAGCTATAGAATTTTCTTCAAAAATCTACTTACCCATTGTGTTTCTTCTCTATATATAGCAAACCACAAGCTTCTTTAAGCTTATTGAAGAAGCCAACACATGAGTAATTGAAAGAGGAGTTGGCCACAAGTTTCTTTAAGCTTAAAAAAGAAGCCAACACATGAGTGATTGCCAAGCTTCTTTAAGATTCAAGAAGAAGCCAACATTTGAGATTGATATCTTTTTAATTCAAAATTAATATAAAATCAATTTTAAATTAAAATTAATTATTAATTAATTAAACAATTTAATTAATTTTAAAATTATTTAATTTAATATCAAATATCAAATTAAATAATTGGACCAATCACGATTTCTTAAATCAAACGTTCGAACATGAATCCCTATTCATGTTTTAAACCGAACCAATATTTAAATCATATTTAAATATTTCCACCTCTTCCTTATCATAGTTTAATTCATAATTAAGTTATGAAACGTTAAGTATATCGCATATAATTAACTTTTTCTCCCAAAATTCGAATTTGAACAATTCAAATTCTTTTCTCTCAAATTGTTACAAGGCTTAGTCTGAGCTAGTAAGGAGAACCTAATGGACCTACAGATCATGAGCTCCAACGATACGAGATTTAACCGGCCAAACTCTTTAGCCTAGCTAATCAGCATTCGTTAACCACCGGGACACACCACTAAAGCCCAGTGGCTGCACTCTCCTCACTGTAGATATATTTATGTCCACTCGATATAACCATGATTAGTAAGTCGATCCTTCACAGGTTGTTCATAATTACAGCTGGGTCAAATAAACCGTTTTACCCCTGTAATTACTTCTTGTTCCTTAAGTCCCACTGATCCTCTAATGAACAATTGGTTTGTGGTCCAACCAACAAACCGAATCCCTCTCGGGCCAATGAGAGGGTGGGCCCATTGTTCAAGACTTGGAGTCAGCACTTAAGGGAACAACCTCTCTACTAATCCTTAAAGAAGGTAGGAGTGAATTCCATCTCGCATGACTATGTTCCCAACTATCTATCCGGTCTTATCCCCAAAATGGGAGGCTTATTGAGTCGGCGATCTCGGGCCACTCTCACCCATGCAAATCTAAGGATAATCCCGAATAAACAGGAGTTCATAGCACGCTCAGGATTAAGATCGAGTTACCTAGGTCATCGTATGAATATAGTCAGTTAAGACAGTAAACGGAGTTATGAAGTCTAAGTGACTATTTCGCGGTCCGGTCTTATGCAAACTCATTGCATAGGACGCCCCCACTCGCATGTCTCCACATGAACGATTCAGGATCACATCGTTAGTACTATACTAAGTGGGCCGCGTCCATAGTGTCCCCAGAATAAGGTACCCAGCCCTATCCCTATACAATAGACCATTCTGGTTATTACTCGAACTTGATCCACTTTTATGTCTCACATAAAGTTCAAGTATACATACTATAGCCAAGGGTTCTTAGTTCATTGGATTTGGGTTATAGAATACACAATTCACTTTATTCAATAACGCATTTACTGAATAAACCTCAATAACAACTTTATTGCAAAATAAAATATACATTCAGTTTACAAAACCACGAGTTTTAGGACACAAAACCCAACATGATATACTACAATATTGAAGTCTATCAGTGATAGAAGTATATCACTGATAGACTTTAGCCACATTGGTAGTCTATCAGCGATAGACTTCAATCCATGATGGTAGTCTATTAGTGATAAACTCCTATCACTGATATATGATAGGACCTATAAAGTCCTATTTAATTACATTTATTTCTTGTTAATTAGAAGGATTTTATGTGTTTTATTATTATTTTTTAGGGATTCAAGCAATTCACGTGTTTTGAAGAGTTTGCACCATTTCATAATTAATTCGGACCAAATTGGAGGTGATTCGAGCAACTGAATTTCTATACCCAATTTGACCGGTCATATCATGATATTTTGAGATGAAAATATATTAAAATTTGATATCAAATCGAAGATTATTGAAGTATCTTTCTAACGGTATAAGACTCATTGCATTCCAATAAGTATTATGAAAGTTATGGCATTTTGAGTGATTACTGCTCCTGCTGGAAAACTGCTGTACCCGAGAATATTTTGTGCCAACTTCCGTTCCCATTATCTTGCTGCTCACGTTTTGGAATATATTCAAATTAGATATCATTTTAAATATATCGGAATGATCTTTCCAACCATATAAATATCACGTTTATCCAAGGTCTGGAGAAGAAGTTATGGGCAAAATAATGAAGACTGCGCAATCCATAAACTTTCCTTATTTGCAACATTCTATGTTTGTTTTAAGAATTTAGGGAAGGATTTTCGAGTTTTAGATGTATTTTCCAGCATTTTACAAGAGAGAACATTATTTACTTTATTTTATTTTATTTTAAATATTATTCCCTAATTGTTTTGGGAAAACATCTTTCTAGAATTTAGGGTTTCTTACGTGTGTAAGTTGTCTACTTGAAGGCTATTTAAGCCTTCTTATGGACAGCAAGAGGGATCTTTTTTTGGCCTCTTGGCCTAGACGTTTTTAGAGAGTTTTTAGACTCTTTTTCTCTTTTCTCCTTAGACAATAATGGTATCAAATTTTATCACGATTCTCGGCTAAACTTTGCTTTCCCAATTCAGAGGTCGGTTGTAATCAATTGCAATATTGTGAGGTTTGAACCTTAACTTAGTTTTCTTTCAATTGCAAGTATTCTTTAATTCCCGTGTTAATTTTATAAGTATGTATTTTGATTAAATTGACGCCTTAATCACTCTACATATTTTATTGCTAATCATGATCATGATCCGTAATTGTCATGTTGAATGAACCGGTAGCATTAGGATTATCACATGTGTATGTTTTGTGGGTTTCCATATTGCATGGCTTGCATGTTTAATTCTAGGAATTAAAGAAGCATCTTAATTAGATTAAAGTTATTTCATCTAATTAGTTGTCTTGGTCCTTCCAAAGCACGTAATGCCTTTATCTAAATAATTTGGAGCGATTTCGTCAAAAATTATTTAGGTAATTAGCGTTAACTTGACGTTTGTTAGAGTTAATGACCTTAGGGAAGTTGCTACTTTTTGGGGTTTCTTAATAAGTTGACCAAGTGCTTGCATTGTTAAGTTTAAATATTTTGAGTGTCTATGATCAATTTTTGCAATTGAGTAGAACCGCACCTTTGGATTGGAATTTGGTAAGATTTGATTTATCTTTCTTTTATTTGCTTATGTTTTATTTTAGTAATAAAAAAAATCACAAAACCCCCCCTTTTTAATTGTTTTCTCCTTGGCAAATTTAATTTGAGAAATTAATATTTGGTTCCCTGAGATCGACCCGGTCCACTCAATGCTACAAGTAGCTTAGGATCGGTTTATAAATTTTAATTTGACGAGCCCTCGACAAGCTCGCATCAATATACTTCAATCACAATATATGTTGTCTATCAGTGATATGCTGCTATCACTAATAGATCTGTACAACAACTAATCAACAATAATTGCAACGGTGATACATTCATAAGTTAGGTAAAGTACATTGTGCATTTCCAGTAGTTGTTCTTTTTGTCATGTGCTTTTTTGGTCATTTTTGTTCTTCTTCCTCGTTCTCATTTTCTATTTCTTTTTCATCTCCTACTATTATTGATAAACTTCTATTCATTATTTTGAAGTCAATAAGTGATAGTCACTAATAGAATTTAAATAATTGAAGTCTATCAATGATAGACTTATCACTGATAAACTCTATCAGTGATAAGAGACTATTACTGATAGACTCTGTCAGTGATAGAAGTTTATCATTAATAGACTTCAATTGTAGAAACAACAGCTAATCAACGATTACGAAAAAAAAACCACTTCAATCTTCAATGCTAAAAGTCAAAATTAAATCTAAGTGTTAACTGCCTTCCCATGGACTCACGTTTGCATTACATGACCTCTTGCTGATTTGTATGTGATATGAAAGTCAAAAGTATATGATCTAATATTGAGTATGGAAATGGATTATCTCTAATTTGTATTATATAATATTGCGGTGCTAAGTAGATTTATAGAAGCAACTAAACATCAAACAAAATCAAATAGAAGATTACATTTACTGTGATTACTTCATCAATGATAGAAGCCTATTACTGATAGACTTCATTCATCACATGTAGCCTATCTCTTGTACAAATCTATCAGTGATAGCAAAATCTATTACTGCTAAACTAGTATAAAAATACCTAATTAGCAATAATTGTCATTTTGATTGAAGTTTATCAGTGATAGGCTTCTATCGACTTCACTCACAATGGTGGTCTATCAACTAAACATCAATGATGCACCATTTTAATGTGATTAATCAACAACCAAACAAAGAAAAAACATAATCCAACCAAACAGGAAACCAAACATATTAGAAGAAGCATAATACAAAGAGAAAAAAAATAGCAAACTAAACCAATTAAACAATTTGGATGCATCTAAACATCAAACAATACCAAATAGAAGATTAAATATGAAAGGACTTAAGTTCATATGAAAGAAATATATCACTATGGAGTTTATAAGTGCAAGGAGTCTATCAGCAATAGCTTACAATTATTGATAAACTTCTATTGATTATTTTGAAATCAATAAGTGATAGTCATTTATAGACTTTAAATAATTGAAGTCTATCAATGATAGACTTCTATCACTAATAGACTACCAGTGATAGGAGTCTATCACTAATAAACTCTGTCAGTGATAAAAGTCTATCATTAAGGGGTTTTTAGTCTTTTGATGCAAGCTTGATTTAATTTTTGCCATAGTTGCAAATAGTTTTAAGATTTGCTATTTTTGCTATTTTTTTTGCCGGCTTTGCTATCTGTGCAAATATCCCTATTTAAAATACATAATATATGTATACACGATTATATTATATTAATTCTTGCTGTTAAGTTTTAATATAATCTTTGAGACTCAAACAATACAACATATATATTAAAATGTAATATATACATTAAAACAATTATGTATTAATTTTAAACTTTAAATTTATTATTATTATTTTTATTGGTTTATTTTTATAATTTTTATTTTTACGGAAAATGATAATTATGAAATGAAAATAAAAATGTCCTGAGCAAAATACGGTATCTACAATTTAAAAAAAAGTTTGGGCAAACTATGGTTGTGTATTTTCATTGGTATATTTCTACTATTTTTAATAGATAAACAAGTGCCACTAAAATTTTTAAGCCATTAAGAATATTCTGAAAAATCAGTAGGAGCTGACCAGTATATAAGCAATTATTTTTCAAATTTTTATATGAAACAAATGCATTCATCTTTACGATCTATGAGTATTATTATTTCTTTGAATTGATCCTTATGATCTATGATAGTTCATACAGTTATATTTGGGAATCAAACAATAGCACATGATGAGTCTTTCTTGACCTCGACATTAATTGGTTTTTCAAGTGTGCGAAGTATTCGCTCATTTTGGTTTCGAAGTTCATCCATGAATTGATTTTCTATCTCTTGTAATTTCTTTTCCGCTTTGCGCCTCGCTTCTTTTTCTTCTGCTATTTGCTTCTCAAGAATGCTTTTTACCTCATTCAACTTCTCTTCATGCTTCCAAGCTAGTGTGAAAGGTTGTCCTCTATTAGATAACATGGATTCCATCTCAAAATCAATTGGCAATGAGAGGAGTAGCTCATGTATCTTATAAATTGTTGTTCAACATTCTTTGTTTGACTCCTAGTTTTGTTATCGAAAGGTAAGCACCGGTTCTTGCAAGCGCCTCGAATTTTCTTTAAGGCCACAAGACACTAACGCAAGTAATCATGCGTAGTCCACAATTTTGAATCCAAATAAATCTTGTAGGGTTTTGATGGTGGCTTCTTCTTCTTGGGAGAATCGATTTTTCACTGAGAAAACTAAAAGATGGATGCCAAAGCTTGCCAAATCGATGCATTTCACTATTTCCGTTGTGATGTATTCTATGCCAGTGAATGAATCAAAAAGTCATACACATTTTATTATATGAGAGAGATCAATGTCAAAGATTGTTATTCGATTAATCTTTAAATTATAAATAATAATAATAATAGATATGTGTAGGATTGTGTGTGCATGTTTTTAAAGTGTTTATAAATCGTTAAAGGTGCTTTTTAAAAAACCAAAAGAAAAGAAAAAGTAATGCTTGGCTAAAATTTTAATGAGTGACAATAATTCACATTTTCATATTTGCGAATATAGTAACTAAACTATCAAATATATCAGTTTTTTAATAATTTTTTGGACACCTATTTAAATATGTTTACGTAATTTTCTTTTTTCCTCATATATCTATGATAGATGTCTATATCAATGATATATGTCTATCATTGATAGATTTATAAATGTAAATCAATGGTAGACGGCTAATAAAGATTTAAATACTAGTGTGGTCCATGTACCATAATTTTTGTTCATTTTGGTTATCTTGTTCCACGGGATAAATCAAACATTTCTACTCATTTTGTTGCATGTGAGAGATCAAGTTCAAAACTTGTTGTTTGATTAATGGTTAAATTTTAAGTAACGACGATGATGGTAATAGATGTGCATGGGATTGTGCGTGCGAAATGTTTTTTCAAGGGTTTATAAAGGATTAAAAGGTAGTTTTTAAATAAATAAAAAAATTATATGGTTTGGTCAAAATTTTCCAGAACGGCAATTGTCTTTGAGCAACTAAAAATGATTAAATTTTTTTTTATACGTGGTTTGAGAAAATTTAAAACACTTAAAAAGTGATGTTAACTAAAACAATCAACTAAGTTTCTTGTGTTTTTAACTAAAACAATTCTATTGTAACTTTGTAAATTTTATTGTAAATTTGTAAGCACTTTTTAAAAAAAAACAAAACAATTAAATGCTTTATCATAAGCAATTTAGAAATTATTGATATGTTTTATTAATATTATTAGGTTAAATTAATTATAAATTTGTTCTCTGTGGTTCGGAGAAAGTTAGAATTAGTCTTTATGGTTTTAAAAATTAGAATTTCATCCTTATAGTTTGATAAAACCTCATGAATAGTCCCTACAGTAGAGACTATCTATGAGGATTTTATCAAACTATAGAAGACTATTTTCAACACTTTATGTTAACACTAGTAAGTGAATTTAGTGAAAATTGAACATTAGATAAAAGTTACAATATAGGTTTAATTTTACAGTTAAATTTGATGAAATTAAAAATTTATGGGGAAAATTGATACAACTTGTCAAGTTTAAATGTAAAAATTAATTTCTTTTTTCTTTTATTTATTTACCAGATGCTAAAATGGCTTTCAACTTGTCCTCATCGTTGTTAGGGGTGTGCACGGTTTGGTTCAGTTCGGTTTTGGCCAAAATCGGTGACCAAACCGAACATCATGGTTCTAAAAGATCTTAAACCAAAAAAAACTAAAGCTTCTTCTGTTTCGGTTAAAAATTGAACCAATCGGTTTCAGTTTCTGTCGGTTTAGTTCGATTTTTAACAGACTTTTGTCTTCGCAAGCAACACAGTGAGAGACACCGAGACACGAAGCAGTGAAGGGAAATTTTTTTGCAAAAGACAAACAAACTAGAACACCTTTAACAACAAAAAAGAAGAAAAAAAAAAGATCTCAAAGTGTCTCGAAGAGTTTGCTTTCGCCCATCACTTTGCAAAATGTAGAAAAACACAAAGACAAAAGTCGAGTGTTTAGCCGACCGCTATCATCTACATGCTTTAACGGATAAAGAGGCAAGGAGCGACCGATAGTGGCCGTGAGAGTGATGGGCAGTGGCAGTTGGTGGCCGTGAAAGGGTGAGGTGCAACACAGATAGTTGAAACTGAAGGTGGGCAAGAGAGGGAGAGATGGTCGTCAGATGGGGGTGAGACAGTTGAATGGGGAAGTGGGAAGTAAGGAATTAGGGTTTTTGGGTAAGTGGGAAATAAGAGAGTGGGTTGGACTTGGACTTTGGGAGAAAAAAGAAGTTAGATAGATTGAAAATTAGGGCTTTAAGGAGGCTATATATATATATATATTATAATTTATTTGTCATCAGTTCGGTTTGGTTTTTTTTATTTCTACAAAAACCATAAACCGAACTGAATATCACAGTTTTTTCAAAATTTAAATCAAAGGAGCCATTTTTTTTTCAAATAACCAGATTAAACCATTCGATTCGGCTCGATTCCTTGATTTTTTTAATTTCATGCACACCTCCAATCGTTACTTGATGTACTAGTCCACTCCTCACAAGTGATCAAATGACTAAGTCTGTCCAAAAAAAAAAAAAAAAGACTAAAGAGGTGGGGTCCTTAATATAAATAATGCCTGATTTTGCTCTTCTTTTTTTTTTTTTGAGTAATTTCCCTCTAGATATCATCTCATCGATATGGAACAGATTATTTCCTCACAACAAAGTATATCACTAAACACCAAGTACATCATTAATAAGGTACATATCAATTTAAACATAGTTCAACTAGTTAAAATGCATTTATCCTTGACCACAGTGATCTAGAACTTTATGTCGTGGAGGTACAAGTTCAATTAGATTGAAGTACAAGTTTAGTCTCTAAACTTTTAGATTTTATCTTAACTTTGTCTAATAGGTCTTTGAATTTTCAATTTTGTGTCTAATAGACCTCTGAAGTTTTAATTTTGTATCCAATAGGTCTCTGACATATTTAAAATATTTTAAAATTAATTATTCTATTAGGCATCAAATTTAATTTTGTGTCCAATAAATTCTTAACCTATTCGATATTTTTTTAAAATTAATATATTTATTAGTTACAAAATTTGAGGTTTAAGGTTTGATTAGATACAAAAATAAATTTTATGTCTAATAGAATAGTTAAATTTCAAAAATTTTATATATGTCTAAAACCTATTAGATATAAAATTGAAATTTCATGGATCTATTAGATATTTTTAAAGTTCAAAAACTTATTAGACACAAAATTAAAAGTTTAAGGACTTATTAGATATAAGTTTTTTATGCCATTATTATTTCTAAAATAATTTACGAAACATTATTTTTTTTCCGTATATTTGTAATTCTAACGGGTTTTAACTTACTAAAAAAACAAAAACAATATATAAATATATATATTACGAAATTTAAAATTTGAGAATTAAAATAACATATATATATTAGAAAAAGAAAAAAAAAGCAAATTAAATTCAATAGCCGCGTGCTAAGTGGGTTCCTGGATGTCCAAAATCGATAAAAAGAAATTAAACAAAAAAGTGCGTTACATGGGCCGTGAACCCTGGTCGTCCAGGAAGATACATGCAGAGAACCAACGAATCAATAGGTTTTCATGGTAATGTGATCGAAGAAAGAATATATATATATATCAAAACCATAATTTCAGGGCGCCAACATAGATCTGCTCATACTTGACCAAGAGGTCAGATGTTTAAATCTCGACTTCCACCTATTTTTCAACTAATAAAAAAAATGGTATTTGTTGTCGAATTATTCCTTTATTAACATATTTAAACATGTCACTTGAAAAAAATAGATTTTATTAATCCATGGGCTGAATTTTTCTAATAGACAAGTAGAGTTTCATGTGTCAAGTATCATTGAGTGACATGTCTAAGTATCCTAAACATGTTAATAAAAGAGATTGATCAAAGCTATGGCACAAGTAATTCGAAACTACACAATGAGTGGAACTATTAATAGTGACAAGAAAATTCATAGGCTAAGCTGGAAGAAAATGTGTTTTAGGAAAAACCAAGGAGGATTGGTCTTCAGAGATTTAAGAATTTGCAACCAAGCTCTGTTGGTAAAGCAGAGTTGGCGACTTATCAAACACCCTACTAGTCTTGCTTCCAAGATCCTACGAGGAAGATACTACAAACATAGTACTTTATGACACTACAACAAATCATACATTTAATGACAGTCAATAAAATTGGGCAAAAAGATGCACTGATGTTCGAAAATGGGCAAAATGACCGTCATTGAACTTAAAAATTAAATAAAAGGAGTTAAATTACCTCTCTCTTCACAAACCCTCACGAAAAGAAGAGCCTCTCTCTCCCTTAACCTAACTTTCACGATTTCGAGCGGCGCTCTCTCTTAAACCATTTCTTCTTCCTCTTCCAATCCCTAGCTTTACCTCACTCTTGGCTTTTCCCCATGTCTGTGATTTCTGAAGCTTTTTCGCCCCATCAATAATGGTTTCTATCGATTTCCACTTCGTTTCCTTCACCGTCGAATCCGCCACCACGAGCTATGACATTGTCTCGTCGTCTTCTGCCTCTGTGTTGGACTCATGAGGAGACGATTACTCTCATTGATTCTTATCACGACAAGTGGTATTCCCTTTGTCAGAGGAATCTCAAGGACGATGTTGCCGATTTCGTTTCTCATTGATGCCCTAATGCGTCCTGCCAAAGACCGTCGTGTAGTGTTGTCCTAAGATGGAGAAGCTTCGAAAATGGTACCAGGCTGAGCTTCAGCAGACTCGATTTATGCCTCTTGAGTTACTTTATGTATTTTGATTTTGGAAATAATCTATAGCTTGGGTCAATGCAGTTTTTTTTTTTTGTCCATTTGGTTGTAGTTCATTTTTTCCCTTTTTAATATCTATAGTTTTATTTCTTGTTGCTTTCTAGTAATGACTATAAATTTTTGTGATGACTTGTTATATAGGTTTTAGTTAAAACTTCTTAAAGAACTTTGTATTAATCGATAAGTTTTTTTGTACAGTCCAAAGAGAAAGAGACAAAGGGTTATAAGAATATAGCTTGCACAAGAAATAGCCATTGGCTACACATGGCTAAGGAAGGAAAAAATAACACAGTAAAGGGTTATGTGAATGTTGTTATTGAAAGAGACTCAAAAGTTATCTGAGTTCTTATTGTTTGTGTAATTCTTTTTCATTTAATACTTGATAATGGTTAAGTTCTACATGGAAGAAATGTTTACCATGCACTTCTGTTATTAGGCTTACATGTTCAAATACAATTCTACTTATGGTATTCAATGGAACCATCAAGGTTCTCAAAGATTCAACCTTGGAAATTAATGGAAGGCAGATTAAAGTTGTAAGCAAAAGGTAGTGACTTAATATTTACTTCTCTTAAATAATATAAAATTAGAAATTAGTGTTGTGAATCGTCTGACCTCTAAAAGTCTTATGATGTCGTATTTAATGCTTTTGTTTGATTCAATTGCAAAAAAACCCGACTCTTGTGATTCTTTATATACTCGGGGGCGTGCTATATGGTTTTGGAGCTGTAAATTTTACTTAAAAGTTATTGTCTCTCTTCATCATGTATTTGTTGCTTTGCTCCTTAAGTTAATAAGGTTTGTGATGACAGTGCAATTTTTTCTCCTTCATTAGTTCTTTGAGTACATACTCTCATCGTCATATATATTATCATTCTAAATATTGCTAATTGGAACATGTAGTCCTTGTGGCCAAGAGTTAGCAAGCTTGATATGAATGAACAGAAGTAGATGTAAAGAGAGAGGTATAAGCACATTGAATTAACCTTGATGCTTTTAGTTGTTCTTTCATTTTTTCTATTCTAAGCAGAGTAGACAAGCTTAAATAATTTTTCAATGGTTTGAAGAGTAGAAGATTGTGAATAAGGTATTGCATATCCAAATGGAAAATGATAAGTTAGCCTCAAAAGAGTTAGATTTGATTTGTTATGATAACTTAAGCCTCTTGATTTTGTTAATTGGTCTTTTATTTCCCCCCTTCTTGTTAATTGGTCTTTTTTCTTAGACGTTAAACATATTAATTTTCATAATCGTGATGTTTTGATCCTTAGACTAGGAAAGTTGGAGTATTCCTTATGTTTTTAATATTCATTTGATTTCTATTGAGCTATGGGTATGATGGGGTGAGCTGCATTCAGCTTATTGCACCCTCTATGGTGGTATGATAGGGTGAGCTGTATTCTTCTTAATTGGTCTTTTATTTTCCCCCTTCTTGTTTAACCTATCACCAAATTTCCCAATTCCCACTATGGCATTCGCATTTTGTCCTCCTCGGGGTATTTGATAAATTTTAATTTGGACTCTTTATGTACTGACTCCATTTTGTTCAGTCCAAAAGATTACAATTACTAGCATTGTTTTCACTTGTATGTGTTATGTTTTAATTTGGACTCTTTAGTACTTGTATGTGTTATGTTTTTTTTACCTTTTGATGGATACTGGCATACTTTTGTTGCATAAATATATTGTTGTAGAAATCTGCTAGGTAACCTAATTTTCTCACATTTATGACTTTGTTAATTCCATTTCTTGGAAAGAGTACCAAATTGCTATGTGTCGAATTCCATAACTTTATTCCTTGTTAAATTTACTTTTTCCAAATTCATTCCTTCTTTTCTTAGACGTTAAACATATTAATTTGCATAATCGTGATGTTTTTGATCCTTAGACCAGGAAAGTTGGAGTATTCCTTATGTTTTTAGTATTCATTTGATTTCTATTGAGCTGTGGGTATGATAGGGTGAGCTGCATTCTGCTTATTGCACCCCCTTCCCCCGCCCCCCCCCCCCCCCCCAACTTATTTTTTTTCTTGAAGAATTGTCACTCTTGTGCTTTTGGTATTGCCCAGTAAATTTATGAATTAAGTAAGGAGACTTTACCTATCCAGTTCCTCCTAGTTCTCTTATGCTTATTGCTTTCTTATTCCCTTATTAGTAATAGATTAAGTAGTATTGGTCCTTAATTTTGTTTATAAGTTGCATACATAATATAATTAGTTAAAGAAATTACTTGCTTTTCTTTGATAAACAGAGATTTATTCTAATGCTGGAGAGGTAACAATGGACTGATCATTTCTCTACCCATTAGGCCAATGATGTAACAACAATAGCTTTTGATTTAAATCCTCATTTTATCAATATTGGAGACAATGAATTCATCTGAGAAGCAGAGAGAATTCAACATATTAGCCATAAAAATCTGATCAAGTTACTTGGATACTGCACTCAAGGAATTGCTAAAAACAGGTAATGTCCATCTTTCACCTTTCTTGGCCAATGATTTCAATGAATGTGAATGTCTTTCTTTGTTTAAAAGATTACATTTCTTCCATTCTAAATACAGAATATGATATCGAAAACATCCATGACTTTGGAAGCATTTCTGCCGGGTAAAGTTTTACTTATTGTGTTATAGGTATCTTACTTTTCTTCTGTTGTAAGCTTCTCTTCCATGACATTTTGTGTTGAAAATAATTGTTGGTAAAATTTTCAGTTTGAAAATTGAAATATTGTTACTTTGTTGCTGTGCATCCTTTGTTATATTGATTTCAAGAAAATAGTTGTTATGACATTTTGTTGGAAGCATTTTTGCTGTGTGTTTGACTTTTAACATTTTCATTATTGTTTGGTTTTTTACTTTTTCATTATTGTGCTCCATCTCTCCTATTTTTCTAGATTATTTAAGCTTTTATGTTGTTATACAGGCTTGTGAATTCTTGTCAATAGATGGCTTACTTTTCATTGTTGAACTGCATGCTTGACTCATTCCTTTGAATTTGTTATCTTGAACTTTCAATTTAACTTTCTTATAGCGCTTTTAAAGTGTTTGAGCTTATGGTGTTATCTTCTTCATTTATTTTGATTTCATTTGTTTTGTGTCGATCTTGAAGCTTTAAGTTAACCACAAAGAAATAAATTTTGTTTACTGCATTTCAACTGTTGAGAGGTCTTTTTTGTCTATGGGTACTTTTAAAGCAATGATTTTTGGATTTTGTAGGGTGCAAGTACTATGTACAAAAGTATATACGAGAAATGCATATATCAACAAGAAGAAATTGACGAGGTTCAAATAGAATGGACAGAATTTGTTGGAAGATATGTAGACTTATGAATTTGTTAAATTTGTATACATTATGCAAGTACTTTTGTTTAAATTTTCATTTAGTAGGATAGTTGATATTTTTAATTAATTGATATGTTATTAGTTAAATGATTTGTTAATTTCCTTATTGTATCACATATTGTATATTTTATTAATTAAGGTTTTTTATTGAGTTAATTATTTTGTAAAAATAATAATATTATTGATATTTTATTTTGTGCATAGGTTGAGAAAGATAAATATTTTGGTTAGCTATGTGTGCAACCAATAATTTTTTTTATTAAATTATTGACGAAATGATGACAAACGTTGTCTGTCATTAAAACATTCAAAACAAACATTTAATGACAGACATTGACTTTTAATGTCATACATTGACCGACATTAAAAGCTGACCGTCATTGTAGGCTATGATGACATACCCCTTTTAATGATGGGCAATGCCCGTCATTAAAAAGCGTCCGTCATTGTAGCCTACAATGACACTCGAAAAGATGACGGACACATGTCCATCATCGTTTCCCTTTAATGACGGGCAATGCCCGTCATTAAAATCCAAATTTGTACTAGTGTGAAGGCAACCATGGGTAGTAATCCATCATATACTTGACGTAGTATCTTGTGGGGGCACAACCTATTTACCAAATTAGGTATTAGGTGGAAAATTGACAATGGAATGAATGTTGATGTGGCTTTGAATCCTTGGATACCATGTGAAGACAATTCTCATTCTATGTTCACAAAAATATCTGGACCTGGTCTGAAGTTGATGCGTGGAAATACTCAATGGAATGAAAATCTTATTAAACATTACTTTGTACAAGAGGATGCAAATGATATTCTTAATATTCCTCTCAGCCTACTTAAGTCGGATGATACACTTATTTAGAACCTTGATAAATATGGAGTGTTCAAAGTGAAGAGTGCGTACAAGCTTGGCATGACCTTGTCCTAGGGTGATGAAGCGTCGATCTCTAGCATGGAAAGCTAACATCACTTCTGGAAAGGCTATCGGATTGTTAAGGTACCATCCAAGATTAAAATTTGTGGATAGCGCATTTATCATTCTACCAAACCTTTCCAATCTTTCTTAAAAGGGAGTTACTTCTAACCTTTCTTGTATTTTCTATAAAAAGAGAATTGAGACAACAAGACATCTCTTCTGGGAATGCAAGTTCTCACTAAAGGTATGGCGTCATTGCTTTGCAAACTTTGATAGTCTCTTTACATATGACAGGAGGACGTGAGACATAAAGGATTACTGCGGGAAGCTTTGGAGAAAGGAGGAAAAGTGACAGTTGGAGATTAGCTTAATCGTTCTTTGGCAAATTTGAACTTACCAGTAAGATGAGCAAACCAAACTGAAAAATCAAGCCGACCGATCGAGACCGACCGAATCAACGTCAGTCGATCAAGGAGCCTAGAAGAGGTGCCAACCGACATTGGTTTTATATTAAAGAAAAAAAACGAGGAAGAGGAAAACATCGTTTTTCTTTAAAACTAGTTGTGTTCATATAGGTAACCATTACCTTTTAAACATGTAATGATTACATATTTAAAAAAACACTTTTCAATTATTATTTTATATATTTTCTCTCTCTTTTTTTCGTATCTCCCCTCCCTCATTCTTCCTCCTCTCTTTCTCCGCTTCTCCATTCACTCTCTCTCTTTCCCCTCTTTGATCTTTTCTCCCTTTCTCTTCAGAGCTTTTTCTTCGTTGTCCGCTGGAGTCCAGTGCTGCCACCAATGGACCACCTTCTTTTTCTCCTTCCTCATTCTCCCTTCTCTCCTTTTCGTATTTTTCCTTCTTTCTTTCTCATATTCTCTTCATTTTTTATCTAAACTTTCTTCGCCTCCTGCCGGAGCCCACTATTACCATGGACAACACCCCTTTTCTCAACAACTCCAAACGAACCCCCAAACCTAAACCGATCTTTGCACGAGTTTGGTCGATTGGTTCCATAGCCACTCCCAAAATCAATGACTACCAACCGATCAAAACTGACTTGTCAATGGTCGATGTCGGTTTGAGCCCAAATCGACGCTGCCCTACTGATGCTCACCCCTACTTACCAGAACCAAATTCTTTATCAAGGTGGTGCCCCAAATACCTAACATTTGACCAACATGATAACAAAATACACGGAGGAATTTTATAAGAAAATGAAGGTTCAACAAAATCTTTAACAAATCCAGACAATTTATCTTCAATGAGGATGATTCCGCCTAATCAGTCAGATCAGTTATGGAGACCTCCAGACTGCAACACATGGAAAATTAACAGCGACACATCTTAGAACACAAATCTAGATAGAATAGGGATTGGATGGGTAATTCGAGACTATACTGAAAATTTAATCTCGGTAGGTTGCTCAAGTATAACAACCCATTAGAACGTTTCCTAGGTTGAAGCTCATGCCATTTGCGAAGCTATTCAAGCAGTACCTGAGGGCTTTGCAAGTCGAATTCATGTTGAAGGAGATGCAATTAACATCATTCGTCTATTATGTGATGAGGATTGTGATTTAATGGAGTTACACCTTTTGAAATGTTTATGCAAGAACGGGAATAATATTGTAACTTTTGAAACAATGATGGTATTTTTTGACACAAAGGACAAAGTTCAAGGTTATTTTTTTATAATTGAGTAAAGAAACACTTTTTTATAAGATTTTTTTTTAATGAAATAACCGAATTGAGTATTTTTAATACATTAAAAGTAAAATTGAGAATTTTAAAAATTAAAGATGAAATTGAGAAAATTAACATAAAAATCTATAGACCAACACAACTAGTATATTTAGCTTAAATAAAATTGCAAAATATTCGACCATTATATTTATATTTCAATAGTCCATAAAAAGATTCATGTGAAACAACATTTTCAATATTCCATAAAAAGATTCATGTGAAACAACATTTTCTAGAGGTGGAATTATTTGAAATTCTTTATCAATAAAACAATAGACGATATGATAATATATAATGCATTACATAGATCTTTTAACACTACAACACGACACACGGTAACAACACAAGTAGCTGCTTTATTCAACCACGGTTTATTATAGCTTAAAATACACGTATTATGCAATATATATAATTATTTTAATTCATGCAGTGTGACATCGTATAATATAATGTTTGAGACTCAAAGAATAGGACATGATGGATCCTCTTTCACGACCTTGACCTGAACTGGTCTTTCAATTACGCGACGTAGTAGTTCATTTTGGTCTCGAATTTGATCCCCCAATTGTTTTTGCATTTCTTGGAATTTCTCTTCTGCTTGGCGCCTCGCTTCTCTCTCTTCTGCTATTTGTTGTTCAAGCTTACTTTTTACCTCATTTAACTTCTCCTCGAGCTTCGTATTTAAAAACAAGCTATGTGTGAAGGGTTGTCCTCCATTTTGGGCTATCACTTCATTTACTACGATAAAAAGATTATTTACTTGTTCCGCGTTCTTTGTTCCACTCCTAGTTTTGTTATCGAAAAGTACACAACGGTTCTTGCAAGCAGCTAGAATATCCTTTAAGGCCACGGGACATTCACGCAAGTAATCTTCGAAGGTGACGCCATCGTCATCTTCGAATTCATCACCTCCTGTGAAAACTACAATGGCGTAGTCAAAAATTTTGAATCCGAATAAATTTTGTAGGGTTTTGACAGTGGCTTCTTCTTCTTGGGAGAATCGATTTTTCACTGAGAAAATCAAAAGAACAGCATGAATGCCATTGCTTGCCAAATCCATGCATTTCACTATTTCCCTCGTGATATATTCTGTTCTACTGGATGAATTGAACATTCCTACACATTTTATTGTATGAGAGAGATTAATGTCAAAGACTGTTATTTGATTAATCTTTATATTATAATAATAATAAGGAAGAAGAAGAATATATGTGTGCAAGATATTGTGTGTTTGATTTTTTTTTTTAAAGTGTTTATAAATGATTAAAAGTGCTTTTAAAAAAAAGGCAAAAGACAAGAAAAGGTAATGTTTGGTTAAAATTTTAATGAGTGGCAATTCACATTGCCATATTTGCAAATATAGTGACCGAAATATGATTTTTCAAATAGGTTAGTTTTTATTAGTAATCTTTTGGGCACCTATTTAGTTATATATTTACATAATTTTCTTTTCCTTTATATATCCATGATAGATGTCTATTGATGATGTATGTCTATCACTAATAGACTAATAGACGTGTGGAGTTGAGATATTGTAGAAGGAAGAGACAATGGCCAGGACACGTTTCAAGGCTATTACATTATTTTATGTGAGTAGGTTTAGGCTGGTCTTTTTTAAAAAAATAAAAATTGCATCACAAACAATGAATGAAGTTCTTGGAACTTATGACCTCCAAGAAGAGGTAAAAATAAGTTATGTTCAAATTAGTGTGTAATCTTTGTACTCTATAATGATTTCAATAGATGTATAAACTATTTAATTAGATCTCTATCATTAATTAAGTCAATTTAATATTTACACTATCAAAAAAAAGTTCCAAAAATCAAGTAAATATGAAGCTAGTAATGACAAAAACTTACTAAATATTGAAAGTTCAAAGATTGATTAGAAATTGTATAAAAAAAATATTTATTAAAATAATTTAAAATACAAATACAAGATAAGCACATTGTTGAATGTTCAAAAACTTAACTATTAGAAACCTAAGTCTTAACACTAAGGTTCCGTTTGTTGATCTCATTTAATTTTTTATTTTTGGTTTTTGAAAATTAAGCTTATAAACGCTACATCTAACTATAGGTTTATTTGTTATCTACTTTTCACAAATGTTTTCAAAAACCAAGTGAAGTTTTGAAAAAATATATATATAGTTTTTAAGAACTTGTTTTTGTTTTTTGAAAGATGAAAATCATTATAAAGAAATTGTGTGAAAACAAGCACAATTTTTAAAAACCAAATGATTATCAAACAGGGCCTAATAAATACACACAATTATGAGAGTTCATAAACCAAAGTTATAATTAAGTTATAATTTAACGTTAACTAATTACTTCTTCCTTACAAGGGAATATTGATCACATTTATCAATGTCCTCAGAATTTAGAGACTAAAATTATAATTTAAATATTATTTTGGTCAATGTACTTTTAATTTTTGTTCATTTTGGTCCACGTAGTTTTTGTTTTTGTTCATTTTGATTATATACTTTGAAAACATCTATTTTGGTCTCTATATATTTATCCTCAATCTATTTTAGTCTATGTATTTTTGAAATGTCTATTTTAGTTCATGTACTTTTAAAGGTAACAGTTTTGATCCTTTCATTTTCATTTTTATCTCATTTTTCTTCAATCACAATTTTCAACACAACACTAAAATGAATAAAAATTTCTTGACATGTAGCAATAACTTTTTATTAAAGGTTTTATATTTATGTTTAGAATCTATGTTAGAATTTTGCAAACAGTGACCAAAATATTCACTTTCTAAAAGTACACGGCCCAAAATAGATGTTTTGGAAGTACAAGAACTAAGACCATACCCCATTTGGTTTTTGTTACGTTTTTTAAAATTGTGTTTGTTTTCTCACAATTTATTTACAATGATTTTCACATCTCCTAGCCAAATTCCAAAAACAAGAACAAAAGGTTTAAAACTATTTTTTTTAGTTTTCAAAACTTGGCTTGAATTTTGAAAACATTTGTAAAAAGTAGATAATAAAGCAAAGAAATCTATAGGTGGTAGTAGTGTTTTCAAGCTTAAATTTTTCAAAAACTAAAAAAAAAAATAATAAAATGCTTATCAATCGGTACCTAAAAATGGACAAAAGTATAAGGGTAATAATCAATTTATACTATGGGGTTGTATCAATAAAAACCCTAAACTAATAATTGTATCAATTTAAACTATGAACTTTCATAAGTATATATCAACTTACACCTTCTGTCAGATTGCATTTGAAAAACGTTAGTTTATATGTGTGCAAACTTATAATTATATCAATTAAAGTCCTGAACTTTCATAGGTAAATCAAATTTGACTTCCGTTTCAAATAATTGCAGATTTGCAAATGGATGCCCTAGATTTTTGAAAAGTCGGGTGAGAATTGATGCTTGGATAATTTTCAAATTGAGGGCCTAAATTGATTCACTTATGACAATTTGGGAGTTTAATGGACAGAATAAATATTCTGTAAATCACTAATAAATTATTATCATCTATCTTTCTTTTTGAGAAAACACTAATAAATTTACATTTTTCTTAAAGCAAACTACAAAATTACATATTTCTTACCAGGAGTGTCGATGACATTTATTACTTGCCCACCTTGTCGCACACTTGACTGCAACTCGGAGCTTTTTGTAATGCCCGATGAACTTTTTCTTGACTCGAACGCCCTTTGTCCAAGAATACTGTTTCCAGTTGCACTTTTTCCATTTCCAGTACGACCCATTAACACCATAGTTAGAGAAGGAACAGCAGCCATTTAATTAATAATATATTGAAGATCGATTATATTGCAGAGAAAGAAGAGAGACTTCAAAGCCAAATTGCTGCGGTAAAAAAAATGTTCTCCCCCATTTATAGAACCATAAAACTCACTGTCACTGTCACTGTCACTTTGATGAGTAACTTAAAGTTTATGCCAAGCTGAGGTACTCTAAGTATAAATCCTAAACTTAAGCCCCCGAGATTGACTGACTCAACAGAAACCGAATCCAAATGGAGTGGATAATTAACCAATTTCCTCTAAAAAGAGAAGAAAGGAATCCCCGTACAACAGAACAAATACTAAAAATTAATTGTTTTCTTAAATCTTTTAAAATTTTTAGTTAAAATACCATTTTTATCTTTGGATTTCATTCTATTTTAATTGTCTCTACTTTCAAAATGTCCAAATCTAGTCTTTGTAATTTCAATAAAACTTAAAATTAGTCCCTACTATGAGTTTATTGGTATCTTTTCTAAGAAAAATTATTCTTTATTAGTCTTTCCTCTATAATTTTGAAAATATGTTTTCATTGTATCTTTTAATGTATGAAAATTATTATTATTTAACCAATTTTGATAAAAATTATCTTCAAATAACAGTAGGGACCAATTTTAAGTTTTATTGAAGGTACATGACTAAATTTAGACATTTAAAAGTATTTGGACCAAAATGGAGCCAGAGACCAAAATAGTATTTCAACCAACTTTTTAAATTTACCCTCAATATATATATTTTTTCTTTTTGGGCCCAATATGCTGGCAAGGGATTGAACTCTCAACTTTAAGGATGATATAATTGTTTTAACTACTATGTTATGATGATCAAGTTGTTAGACCACTCTTAAGGTATTAAAAATATATACATGTTAAAATTGTTTAGTAGCTCTAAATCTATGGTTAAATTTTTATTTCATTAACATATATTTGAATACATAGGCGTGTCAATCGGAATAAAAAAAATATTTTTGTTGGCAAGTTAGATTTTGTTAATAAATAGAGTGAGTTTCATGTGTGAACTAACATTTGAGGAATATGCTCATGTGTCATGAAATGTTAATAAAACAATGATTTAATGATATTAAAGGATTTCATGGAGAGTTTTTAATATATTAAGAACTAAATTGAGAAATGCTTAAAATAATTATGGGACATTTTATTAATGGAAAATATCAAATTTTATCCTAAACTTTCAATTTCATCAAAATGCATCTTAAACTTTGATAAGGATTAGCAATCTTACTTTAAACTTAAATAATTTTTGCAATTTTTAGCCTATCATAGACTTGCATTATAAAAATTGTCTAGAAAAATATTTTCATATGCATTTATTAATTAATGAAGCTTTAAAAAAATAGAACTGGGTTTTGTTGAGGAGTTTTGTTGAAATAATTTGTGACTTTTATAAAAAATTTGTTCAACCATTTTTATCACATGTATTAATTGGGCTCAATTTTGTGCCAAGCCTGGTGTTTGTTAAAATTAATTAGTTTTCAAAGAATTTTACTCCCATGTTTGTTAAAATTAGTAGGTGAATTTAGCAAAAATTGAACATATGATAAAAGTTACAACATATGTTTAAGTGTAACGTTCAGTTTGATGAAATTAAAAAAATTTATAGTGAAAATTGATACAACTTGTCAAGTTTAGAAATAAAAGTTAATTTTATTTTTTTATTTTATTTATTTAGCCGAAGCCAAACTGACTTTCAATTTGTCTTCATTCTTACCAATCAAAGCGGTGAAGGACTTATTGTATCAATCCACTCCTCACAACTTGATCAAATAACTATAGAACAACTGAGACCTTAATATAAAAGTGTGGTTAAGGCAAAGTTGATCAAATGACGAGAGAGAGGAGCGACCCTTATAAAGTCAATTTGATATTGCTCAACTTGTTAAGGCATATATCATCGATCACGTTATTTATCAATCACGTTATTAATTACTTTTCCTATTTTTTTTAAAAGATACATATATATTATTAAATGACTTGTTCACTATAATTGCGATGATTAAATGACTTATTTATATTTCAATAGCCCAAAAAAAATTTCACGTGAAAAACAGCAGTTTCTAGAACTAGGATAATTTTGTAGTTTCTTTGTAAATCTGAGCACATATATTATATATATAACAATAATAATTTATTACATCAATCTTTTTACATTACAATACACACAGGCACGTCACAGGGAGCTGCCTTATTCAACCAAGGTTAAATTACATTTAAAATACACAAATAATAATGCATATGATTATATTAATTATTGCAGTTTTACTATAATGTTTGAAACTCAAAGAATATGGCACCGTTTAGAATGAGGGTGACGATCTTGCTCAACGTTGACCTCTGATGTCCTTCGACGTGCAATACGTGGCTGTTCATTTTGGTTATGAATTTCATCTCTGTATTGTTTTTGTACTTCTTGTGTTCTCTCTTCTACTTTGCGATATGCTTCTCTTTCTTCTTTCAGTTGCAGTTGACACTTGATGATCTAAGATTTCATGTCAAAGAGACTTAAGTTCAATCAAGTTTATTTTCTTGCAATCACAGCAATTTCTTGAATTTTTTTTTTAATTTATTAATTTTCATGTATATTTAATATCAAATTTAAAAGAGAAATTGAAACAAAAATTACAAACATTATCAACAAATTAAATAATTATGTTTGTCAATATTTTGACAAATTCAAAGTTATAAACGAAAATACGATTTATCATTAAAGATTCTATATTAGCCAAAGTGAGCATGGCTCAGCAGCAATTGACATGTACCTTCGACCAAGAGGTTAGAGGTTCGAATCCCCTTAACCGCCAAGTTTTTGAACTCAAAAATAAATAAATAAATGCAGATTCTATATTATTTATTTTCAATTCCTAAACTATAAGGTTGTTACAATCATACTGATCTCGGACTTTCAATTTGATCGATCATCCTCCTAAACTTATAAAGTGTTGCAATTAAACTTCGCAGTATTTAAGAGTCTAATTGCAACAATTTTGTGTCCAATAGGTCATTAACATATTCAAAAATTTTTAAAATTAACTAATTTATTAAATATAAAATTAAATTTTATGTCTAATAAGACCCTAAACTTCGAATTTCGTAACTAGTACGTTTGTGAATTTTAAAAAAATGTTGAATGAAAGTCAATGATCTATTAGATACAAAACTGAAAATATAGTAACCTATTGGATACAAAATTAAAAGTTTAATTAAGGACCTATTATATACTTTTTAAAGTTCAGATACCAAATAGACACAAAATCTTAAACTAGTTCAGGGACTAAACTTGTAATTTAACTTAGCTTCCAAAAAATTATATACAAGAGAAAAAGAAAAGGATGTGGTGTGGGCCTACCTCATTCAACTTTTCCTCAAGCCTAGGATCATTATACAAGTCTTGTGTGCAGGACTGTTGAAGCTTGCTTTTGACTTCATCAAACTCCTTCTCAAGCTTCAGCTTAGAAATCAAACCAGGTTTGTAGGGCTGTCCTCCATTTTGCGCTACCATTTCATTCACCAAATCCAAAAGCTCATTCACTTGTTTATCATTCTTTGATTCACTCTTAGTTTTGTTGTCAAAAACCACACACCGGTTCTTGCAGGCCGCTAGAAAGTCCTTTAAGGCCACAGGACACTCAGGACTCAAGTAATCTTCTAGTGCATTGTCGTCGTCTTCAAAATCGTCACCCCCTGTTAATACTACAATGGCGTAGTCCACAATTTTGGGTCCAAATGAATTTTGTAGGGTTTGAATTGTGGCTTCTTCTTCTTGGGTGAATCGGGTCCTCATTGAGAAAACCAAAAGAACTGCATGAATTTCTCTACTTGCGAAATCAATGCACTTCACCATTTCCCTTGTGGTGCATTTTGTTCCAACGGCTAAATCGAACATTCCTACACATTTTATTGCATGTGAGAGATCAACATCAAAAATTGTTGTTTGATTAATATGGTTGAATTATAAGTAATGATAATGATAATATAGATCATGTGTGTGTGGGGTATGTTTTCAAAGGGTTTACTAAGGATTAAAAGTGTTTTTTAGAAAATTTAAAACACTTAAAAAAGTGGTTATAAATGAAACATTTAACTGATTTTCTTGTGTTTTTAGTGAAACACTTCTATTTTTGTTTTTAGTGAAACATTTCTATGCTAAGCACTTAAAAAAAAACACATAATAAAATGCTCAACATCAAAAGCACTCTTGACTTTTGATATTTTGAGTGTTTTGATCTGTTTTATTATTATTATTATTTGATCTCAAACTACTTGTAATTATTAAAAAAAAATTAAAAGTATTTTTAATTGGTTAAATCACGCTTTAAAATTTGAATCATATACCGTTAATACTTTTGTAAAAATACTTTAAATCCGCACTTTAAAAGTTTGTGTTAACACTTTTTAGATGTTTCAAATATAACATTATTTTTTTCAAAAGACTTGTCAAATACACATTTACTTATTTATTTGTGGTTTAGAATAGCATCACAAACAAAAGAAGTGAAGTTCTTGGAACTTATATATGACCTACAAAAAGAGGTACAAACATAGCTATATTCAAATTGGTAGTTCAATATAATCTTCATACTCTAGAACAAGATGTATGAACTATCTAATAGATCTCTATCATTAATAATTGCATTAGTTTAACATTTACATCACTAAAAAAATTAAAAAATAAACCCCCACCATCTGGTCTTTTAAATGATAATATTATTGTGCTAAGTAAACATTAGCTACTAACTTATTGACAAAAACTTAATACACATTGAAAGTTTAAAGATAAGATTTATCAGAAGCATTTTATTTTAAAGTAGCTATTAAATACTTTTTACAACGTCAATATTAATAAACACAACCGAAGTTATAATTTAACTTTATAAATCAATTAACTTTTTTCTTACCAGAGATGTCGATCATATTGATCCGTTGTCTAAATCCCGTTTGATAATCCTTTGGTTTTTTACTTTTGAAAAATAAGATTGTTTACACGAGATTTCAACAAAGAAAGAGAAATGAGACACATGTAAATAAATTTAATTTTTGTATTAATCTTGTAGGTGTGTTACAATCTCTAATTTGTTCCTCTGATTCTTTCTCTCTCATGTACAAATGTCTAGAGGGCTTTATAGCTTGTTCTTGAACGTAGACTTGTTTCGAGGGCTTCGCAGTTTGTTCTCTAAAGTAGACTTGTCTCGAGGGCTTTGCAGCTTGTTCTCGAACATAGACCTGTCTCGAGGGCTTCACAGCTTATTCTCGAATGTAGATTTATTTCGAGGGCTTTACAGCTTGTTCTCGAATGTGGATTTGGTTCGAGGGCTTCGCAACTCGTTCTCGATCTTTAAAGTCTTCTAGTCTTCAATGTTTTGGTCTAGAGAGTGTTTGATCTTCAAGAGTTTAGAGAGTCTTCTAATATTTGTTTATGAATTCTCTCTAAGTTCTCTAGAGGGTTTCCACTTCTGAACCTCCAAAATGGAGGAGGGAGCTCTCTATTTATAGAGTTCCTTAAGGCCCCCAAGTGGGCTTGAGCCTGATTATTAGACTGGGCCTAGTGGACTTTGGGTCTAAACTCTTCTGGACTGAGCCTTACTGACCTTGGGCCTAAACTTTGCTGGATTAGGGCCTCCCATTTGGGCTTTGTCTAAAAATCAGCTCAAATTTCATATAATCCAATTGCATATTTGGATTTGTCTTAATTTAGGTATACTTGCAAATTTAAATAATCTCTAATTAAATAAATAGTTTTGTCACTAATTTTAATTAATGACATGACAATTTCTGATTGGCCAAAATTTCTATTCCAACAAAGATTATAGACTAAGTTTCCTTATGTTATATGTTATCTACTTTTTAAAATTGTTTTCAAAATCCAAACCAA
The DNA here is from genome assembly GCA_033996785.1 of Trichosanthes truncata. Lineage (NCBI taxonomy): Eukaryota > Viridiplantae > Streptophyta > Magnoliopsida > Cucurbitales > Cucurbitaceae > Trichosanthes > Trichosanthes truncata. Next base: position 58,665,241 of record JAWPNB010000003.1, read on the forward strand.
TTTTCAAAAACTTAAAAAAGTAGTTTTTAAAAACTTTTGGGAAAAAAATCATTTTTAACCCTGAACTTTGCATGTTGTATCAATTTTAACCCTAAACTTTCAATTTCATCAATCTAAACCTCGAACTTAGCAGGTTGTGTCAATTTTAACCCCAAACTTTCAATTTCATCAATTTAAACCTCAAACTTCACGAAGTGTATCAATTTACACCCTCGGTTAAGTTTTCATTTCAATCTTCATTAAAAAGGAGTTTTCCACACATGTCCAAAACCACGTGTTGCTCTATAACAAATACATATTTGTTATTTAAAAAAATAAAATAAAATTGCTGAAGAAAATTGAAGTAGACTCGCCATAATGTTTTTCAATTTTAGAGCATGACTTTTTCTTCACTTCTTATTTTATCTGATTTTGCTAATTTTTTTTTTTTTTCATTTCATCAATCAAGAGTTTTCCAATTTTAAGGTAGGGTTCTACTCGATCCATCGGCTTTTAGTAGAAACAAAGTTTATTTGTATCATATTTTTCCTCAATGGAGTACTCTCATTCTTGAATCGGTTTCCAATATTGGTTTTTTTTTTTTAATTTCTCATCAGTATTGAGCTTGATTTGTCCTCCATTTGGTGCCTCGTCGGAATCTTTGTCCCTTTCCTCTCTAGCGTCGATGTCACTTTAATCCTACGTAAGACTGTCGATGAGGCTGATAAACCCAGCTATGACCAGTTCATTGTGTTCATGGCGCCACTTTGTCCATCACTGTCTTTCCTGTTCTCTCTCGCATTTTAGTCAAGCTTAAACTCATCACCACCAAAGTCGACTAAACCGCCATGGCTTGGATCTTTGTTATACTCGTCGTTGTTGGTATCGACACCAAAAGCGAGGGGGAACACAAGAGTCCATTTGTTTTCGTATGGGTCCTACTTTCGAGAGTCAAGTTTGTAGTTTTCATGATGGTGGCGATTCGATTTGGAATGATTTAATTATTTTTTGGTAAATTTTTTTAAAAAATAATAAACAAGTACATATCATATAGCAATAAGTGGCTTTGGGCATATGTGAGAAACCTTTCTAATGGTGATTGAAACGGAAATTTAATCGATGGTGTAAATTGATACACTTATTCAAGTTTGAGGTTTAAATTGATGAAATTGAAAGTTCAAGGTTAAAATTGATACTACCTGCCAAGTTTAGGGTCAAAATTGATTTTTTCTCAAAACTTTTTTTGTTTTTTGAACTTGACTCAAACTTCAAATATTTTTTTTAAAAAAAAAATGAAATCCATTGGAAAGAAATGAAAAGGAAACAAAGTACCATCTTACCGGGAGTGTCGATGACATTTATTACTTGCCCATCTTTCCGCACACGTCTGCAACTCGGAAGTTTTTGTAATGCCCAATAAACTTTTTCTTGACTCGAACGCCTTTTTTCCAAGAATACTATTTCCAGTTGCACGTTTTCCATTTCCAGTACGACCCATTAACACCAGAGTTAGAGAAGGAATAGCCGCCATTAATTAATATTGAAAATCGATTATCTTGCAGAGAAAGAAGATAGACTTCAAAGCCAAATTGCTGCGGTAAAAAAAAAAAAGTTCCCCCATTTATAGAACCATAAAACTCACCGTCACTGTCACTTTTATGAGTAAATTAAAGTTTAAGCCAAGCTGAAGTACTCTAAGTTAAATCCTAAACTTAAGCACCCGAGATTGACTGACTCAACAAGAATTGGAATCCAAATGGAGTGGATAATTAAGGAATCTCCTCTAAAAAGAGAAAAGAACGGAATTTCCGTACAACGGAACAAATGCTTAAAAAGAACGATTAAAATATTAAACATAAATTATTCCTACTATTTTAGATAATTTTTAATTGCTTCTTGATGTTTTTAAACTTTTGAATTTACCCTTAATATATGTATGTATTTGAATTCAACCTTCAATTTTAGAAAATATATAAATATTTTGATGTAACGCCCCGCGTTATAAATTAGGCTATCTTTAAGTGATCGGATCTATTCGTTAGAGTTTTTGCTATGGGTGAAATTGGACCAACAAGAATGGGCTGGATAAAGACTGCAATGAAGGGCCAAATAAGGAAAGAAACCCAATACGAAGTCCAAACGGACCGAAACCGACAGGAGACCGACCCAGGACGAGAAGGGATGAAGAAACGGGCTTGGGCCGAAGCCCAAGCCCGTGGTCGGCCTCGGCCTCGGCCGAGGCTAACCAGTTTGGCAAGGCCCAGTTTTGGGCCTTGCCTCGGTCCCTTATAGCCCGTGTGCCCTTGGATCAGCCCAATTCGACATTTCCTTTCCCCATTCGAAGACCACGAAAAACCCTAGGAATGAAGCTATTTAAGCTCTCCCTCAGGGGAAGAGCGAGGTAAGTTCATTCCAGCTTACAACACTCTCCTAGAAGTCCTAAATTCTCTAAAAACTCTCTTTGACTTAAGCATCGGTTGAAACTAAAGTGGTGGTGTATACTGATCATGCTGCGTTGAAACATTTTTTGGCTAAAAAATATGCAAAGTCAAGACTAATCCATTGGGTTTTACTTTTGCATGAATTTGATCTTGAGATACATAATCAGAGAACTAAGGGGCAGATCATTTGTCGAGAATAAAGCAGCAGAAGCAGTTTTGTAGCAACCTGAGATTCGTGATGCATTTCCAGATGAGCATATATTAGCATTGACCTAAGTTTTGTATGAAGAAATCCCATGGTATGCTGATTACGCTAATTATTTAGCTGCTAACATTTTGCTTGCAGATTTGACAAAGCAACAATTGAAGAAATTCCTTCACGAGGTAAGGTTTTGTTATTGGGATGATCCTTATTTATTTAGGCATTGTGTTAATAATATGTTGTGTAGATGTGTCTTTGGAAAATAAGTACAATCAATTTTAGAGCATTGTCACGCATCAGCGTATGGTGGACATTTTGGGGGCCAAAGAACAACATCAAAAGTTTTCCAATCAGGTTTCTTTTGGCCCACTGTTTTTAAGGATGCTCATTTTTATAGAAAAACTTATAATGCAAAGAATAGGGACAATAGGAAAAAGAGATGAAATGCCTCAAACTTATATTCTAGAAGTTGAGTTATTCGATGTCTGGGGTATAGATTTTATGGGGCCATTTCCTCCATCTTTTGGCAACATTTACATTTAATGGCTGTTGATTATGTGTCCAAGTGGGTGGAAGCACTTGCTTGCCCTGTGAATGATGCTAAAACGGTTTTAAAGTTTTTGCATAAACACATCTTCACAAGATTTGGTACACCTAGAATTTTGATAAGTGATGAGGGGTCACATTTTGTTAATAAGATGCTTAGTAATTTTCTATCAAAATATAATGTCAAACATCAAATTTCAACTCCCTACCTTCCACAAGCTAACAGCCAAATTGAGTTATCAAATAGAGAGATAAAAGGAATTTTCGAAAAAGTTGTGCATCCAAGTAGGAGAGATTAGTCAAATAGATTAGAAGATGCTTTGTGGGCTTATAGGAAAACTTTTAAAACACCCTTAGGGATGTCCTCTTATAGGTTAGTTTTTGGAAAGGCTTGCCACTTACCATTTGAATTAGAGTACAAAGCATTTTGGGCTATTAAAAAATTGAATTTTAATTATGCTAATGATGGAGCATTAAGGTTGATGCCGCTAAATGAATTAGAAGAGTTTAGGCACTCTGCTTACGAAAATGCCAGGATTTAAAAAGAGAAAATAAAACTTTGGCATGATAGGATAATTGTGCCTAAGAATTTCGAAAAAGGACAAAGAGTTTTATTGTTTAATTCAAGACTAAGGCTATTTTCGGGTAAATTAAAATCTAGATGGTTTGGACCGTTCACTATTGTTGAAGTGTTCCCTCATGGAGCAATTATGTTAAGAGATGAGAAGGATGGTAGGGAATTCAAAGTGAATGGTCAGAGAGTTAAACATTACTGGGGGGAAGAGTTTCAAAAGAAGTTTGCTTCCCTGAAATTATTAGAAGAATGACAGAGCAAGAATATTGCTAGAGCATTATGTTTATTTAGAAAATCTCTTTTTATGCTCCAGGAATTTAATTGAAAAAAAAAGGTTTGAATAAAATTATTTTATTTTTCTCTGTAAACAATTTTATCCTTTTTGCAGGTTACATTTTCATTTTTCTTAGATTTATTTTATTAGCATTCAAAGGAAGATAAGGAAATGATGGGACATCTACTATCTCATTAAAGTTGCTGACAGGACAATTGGAATTAAAAAAAAATGGAGAAAATGAGATCAAATCGTATGGTTAGGGATTGATGGCAGATTTGCATGCAAGGACAATCGTAGATGCTTGTAAGTGAATCAAAATCAATTGGTGTTGATTTGATTTTATCAGAAAAAACATTTAATTCCAACAAAAAAGACGAAAAGTGGGGGATTTTTTAATTTGAATTTGTGTGGTAAAAGACAACTATGCTCCAGCTTTGTTCTTCTTTAAAGGAACCCTAGTTATTGTCGAAGGAAGCACAATACTCTGCTTTCTCAAAAACTAGGGCTCTCGCAAAGAAAGTTCTTTCATTTCCGTAGTGAAAATGCCAGCAAAACTCGAAGAGGGAAAATGAAGGAGCCCAAAGAAGGGAATCCATTTGAACAAGTTGTCCCTATTCTAAGTCCTTCTAAGAAGAAAACCTCAAGGAAAGTGAGAAGAAAACTCGTGATAGAGCAATCGAATTAAACCTATAGCGGAAGCGTTGGAATCGACTTTGATTTTATTTTTAGAATTAAATGAAAAATAATTTTAGACTAAGCAAAACATATCTTTGAGATAATATGGAGATATTTATGGCGGATCTTTATCTCCTCCACAAAGTCTTCCTGGCTATGACTCGAACACAAGACCAAGGCTTGTGGGAGCCTCTTGAAATAAAATCCACAAGGGATTAGAGAGGAAGGGGTCTAGAGAGAATTCTCTAATTCTCTATTGAGGAGATGTGTGTTATGTCTAATGACTCAACCCAATGGTCTTATTTATAGAGACCAAGGGCAAATCGTTGCCATAATTAAAATATTATATTTCAATATCTAATATATTAAAATATATATTATACTTATTTGAATCTCATTTTAATCTCCTACAATATTTATTTATTTGAATCTTATCAAATTTTATAAATATCTTTTATTTAATGTATCTAATATACATTAATTATTTTAATATTTAATGTATCCAATACAATAAATATATTTTTCACTTTTATATTTAATATATCTAATATATTAAATATTAATTTGAACATTTCAATTTTTTCTTTCAACTAATTGATCTTTTAGTGTTACTATGAGCTAGCAATGAGACCTTATGAACCTACAGATTATAAGCTCCAATGATACAAAATTAATTAATTAAACTCTTTAATTAATCAATTTTCATTCATTAATTCTAGGGTCCCTCCACTATAGACCTAGAGTTGTACTCTTATGCACTGTAAGACAAGTTGTGTCCATGGATATAATCACTACATGCAAGTTGATTTTTCACGAGTTGTTCGTAATTACAACTAGGTCCAAAGTTCGTTTTACCCCTGTAATTACATCTTGCACGTTAGTACCATTGATCCTCTAATGAACAATTTGTTTATGATTCAACCATAAACGAAGTCCCTCTTGGGGGAGTGAAAGGGTGGGGCCTCATTATTCAAGTCCCGAAATCAGCACTTAAGGGAATTACTCATCTACTTACTCTATACGTGAAGAAGTAAATTTCATCTTGTGAGATTATTTTCTTAGATCTCTATTTGGTCAAGTCCCCAAAATAGTAGGCATATTGAATCGGCTACAAAAGCCACTCTCACCCATGCAAATCAAATGACAAGCCCTCACAGGCAAGAGTTCATAACTCACTCAGGATTAAGATTGAGTCGCATATGATCATCCTGATGAAATATTAATCTTCTCAATTAACGGATTTATAAAGTGAGATTAAATATTTTGTAGTCCAGTCTTATACAAACTCATTGTATAAGATATCCCCACACACATGTCTCCACATGAATGATTTGGATAAAATCGTTTGTAACTATTACAAAGTGGGTCGTATCAATAGTGTTACCAAGATAAGGCACCCAACCTTATCCATATACTATGACCCTTTAGGTTATTTCTTGAACATTATCCTCCCGTATGTCAACCACATACTGTTCAAGATTACACTAATAACCTTGGATTTTTCATATAATGGATAATATTATATCGTAAATAAAATAATCAAAAATATTATTAATTATTAAATAAATTATTAATTATGAGGCTTTAGGGCATAAATTCCAACAACAGGAACCACTGAGGTAGAAGCTGTTAAAGCAACGCCAGCTGAAGTTGTGGAAGGACAAAAAGAAAGCAGAGAAGAGTTGTCGGAGCTTGGGACAGGGTTGCAGGAACAACCGAATCTTGAATCTGATCTATCAAGGACGAAGATTGAGCAACTTGAAGAAATAGAGATGGAAGTACAAGACACTGCGCACCAGTGAGAAAACCAAATAAGAAAACGAAGAAGAAAAAGCGCTCGGCTGAAAGAGCCCCAGATATGCAAGTTCCTTGAGACAAGAAAGTGAGAGATGAAGCTGTTGAAAGGGAAGAAGAGTCTTCCAAAAATAAAAAGAGGAAAAAGCCAATACGAGAATCAAGAAGGTACCCATGGGAACAATTTGTTTCAGCAAAAGCCAAGCAAAAGTTTGTAGAATTGAAGAAAAAGGAGTTGTTGGGTGAAAGAGGGTTTGACTCTGACCTGACCAAGCTACAACCCTTTCTGAGAAAAGACATTGAAGCATTAGGCTAGCAGAACTTTGCAAAGCAACCTGAGGAAGCTGTAGTGCAAATGGTGCGCGAATTTTATGCTAACCTCAATGTAGAGGAGCATTTGAAGATTGTTTGTGAAGTGCCTATAGACTGGTCGTTGGAGGCAATAAATGATCTCTATCAATTAGAGGATTTCCCCACGGAATTTTTAACAACATGGTAAGTACTCCATCGAACTAGCAAATTAGTGCTGCACTTGAAGAAGTCGGAGTTGAAGGATCACAGTGGATGGTATCCAAGCTAGGGATCAGGACATTCAAAGCAACATATTTGAAGAAAGAAGCAAATGTTTAGCTTGCTCTTGTGAAGCTTCGGATGAGCCCTGATTGAACTGAAACGTGGGGCTTAAAGAAAATATTTGTAAATTAAAACAAAGTTCCAGTTCAGTGCAAGTGCACACCGTCCATATAAAACTGGAAATATTCCAGAGTATCAATCCCACAGGGAACAGATACAACAAAATTCAAGAGAATAAGCAAAGACGTTTTCAAATTGTAATTGTGGGTAACCAATGTAAAACAATAAGTGGGTTGGTTTTTGTTATTTTTGAAAAGAAGAAATAAAAATGATAAAAGAAAAGAAATTGTTGCCTAATTGCAATTGCAATCCTTTGACTCAACATTTAAGCTTTGTAAACCGAATTCAACACCTATTCGACCTTCTATGAAATATCTTTATGTGGCTAAGCAATTAAACCGATATTTCTATGGCTAATACGAACTTAGTTAATTTTGAAACATAATTCTTTTGGTTTTAAAGGTTTTGCCCTATGTCTAGGGTCAAAAACAAATTCCTATGTCTAGGCTATTTTCCTTTATTGTTTTTATGAAAACCAAATTCTTATCTAACCTTTTCAGAATTAGAATCAATTTTTGTATACTAATCTAGGTTATCAATCTAGACTAATAATAAGCATTAAAATCAATAAAAGCAAGCAAGCTATTGAGGAAGCAAAGTTGCTCTCACAATTAGGTCTTTATTTCTATCTTTAGGGCATTCACATGCTTGAATCCCAAAGAAGGATTTAGCTCATAATTGAAAAAGAGAAAAACAAAGCTTTAAATAAGAAGAAATTCATAATCAACTTATTAAAAAAAAATACAACTACTGTAAATGAAAATGAAATTCAAAAAGTATGGGAAATAGTTTTGTTTAACAAATTGATACTTCTCAAAATCTTCAAAGTAAAACTTGTTAATAAGTAAAGAATAATAATGCAAAACTGAACATTGGTCTGTTAAAGAGGATGGAAAACAAAATGAACTAAAGACACAAAAGTGCAGAACGCTAAATGATAACACTCATTTATGAGTGTTATTTGGCTCTAAAAACTAAGCTATTTGCTTAGAAAGTGAGTGTTTAATGTTATAATTCATGTCATTGAGAGCAAATTTAAGTAAAAGAGGTTTTGCATGTGTCTGAAGTATTGATTTGATAAAAATAAGTTTTTAGGTGTATTTAGAGTCATTTTTGTTAAGAAAGTGTTAATTTTTGTTGGTTTTGTGTAGAGGCTGAAAAGGACCCAAATGCGCCCACATTCTGACCATAATTGAGGAAAATGAAAGATGATCCACGAGATATGCGACCAGGATGGGCCAACAATTGAGAGTAGAAGCCAAATTCCAAATGTTGCAGGAAGAGCTCAAAATGCGCCCAACTATGCGACCGCATTTAGGCCATTGCGCTCAACTATGCGGCCGCATTTGGACCTTTTCGGAAGATTCTCCCAGATTGGCGAGATTTGTAGATAAAATCAAATCTTCTCAATCAAATCTCCGAGGATCAAGGGATATGATCGGCCAAGCCCCTCACACTAATCTCAGCAGCAAACCCTAGACCTTGAGGTCTATAAAAGGCGGTTCAAGCTTCAATTTCAAGGGGAGCTCGAATTTTATATCTTCTTATCCAAATTCTGCAGTTTCTCTTCAATCGCCATACCGAGTCTCCCCCAAGTTCTGTTCATACTTCATTCGGACACAAACTTCGAAAGAAGGGAGTGTAAGTACTTGTTCTCCTCGAAAGAGGTTGAACAAAGTCAGAAAGAAGGAACAAACTTCGGGTTCTTTACCGCTTTCATTTAAGTTTTGTACGTTCTGTTTTTGTTTAAAGTTTTGTTACTGTTTTTATTCTTTCTGTTGGGATTTATGCCCTAAAGCCTCGTAATTAATAATTTATTTAATAATTAATAATAATTTTGATTATTTTATTTGCAATATAATATTATCCATTATATGAAAAATCCAAGGTTATTATTTAATCTTGAACAGTATGTGGTTGACATACGAGAGGATCATGTTCAAGAAATAACCTAAAGAGTCATAGTATATGGATAAGGTTGGGTGCCTTATCCTGGTAACACTATTGATACGGCCCACTTTGTAATAGTTACAAATGATTTGATCCAAATCATTCATGTGGAGACATGTGAGTGGGGGTATCTTATACAATGAGTTTGTATAAGACTGGACCACGAAATATTTAATTTCTCTTTATAAATCTGTTAATTGAGAAGATTAATATTTCATCAGGATGATCATATGCGACTCGATCTTAATCCTGAGTGAGTTATGAACTCCTGCATGTGAGGGCTTGTCCTTTGATTTGCATGGGTGAGAGTGGCTTTTGTAGCCGATTCAATATGCCTACTATTTTGGGGACTTGACCAAATAGGGAGCTGAGAACATAATCTCATAAGATGGAATTCATTCCTTCCCATATAGGATAAGTAGATGAGTAGTTCCCTTAAGTGCTGATTTCGGGACTTGAACAATGGGGCCCCACCCTCTCACTGGCCCGAGAGGGACTTGTTTATAATTAGATTATAAACAAATTGTTCATTAGAGGATCAGTGGTACTTAAGGTGCAAGATGTAATTACAGGGGTAAAACGGACTTTTGACCCAGCTGTAATTACGAACAACTCGTTAAGGATCGACTTGCATGTAATGATTATATCAATGGACACAACTTGTCCTACAGTGCATAAGAGTGCAACTTTAGGTCTATAGTGGAGTGACCCTAGAGTTAATGAATGAAAATTGATTAATTAAAGAGTTTAATTAATTAATTTTGTATAATTGGAGCTTATAATCTGTAGGTCCATAAGGTCCCTTGCTAGCTCATAAAAACACTAAAAAGATCAATTTAGTTGAAAGAAAAATTTGAAATGTTCAAATTAATATTTAATATATTAGATATATTAAATATAAAAGAGGAAAATATATTTATTGTACTTGATACATTAAATATTAAAATTTTAAATGTTCAAATTAATATTTAATTTGAAGTGTTCAAATTAATATTTAATATATTAGATATATTAAATATAAAAGAGAAAAATATATTTATTGTATTTGATACATTGAATATTAAAATAATTAATGTATATTAGATACATTAAAGAAAAGATATTTATTAAATTTGAATTGGATTCAAATTAGGAAATAGATGTCGTAGGAGAATTTTAAAGGTTTGAATAAGATTCAAATTGGTTAGATAAATATATTTTAATATATTAGATATTAAAATATATTATTTAATTATCTTCCCTAGACCACTATAAATAGGACCCTAGGGGTGAGCCATTGGGCATTCTGAACAACACACTTCTCAATAGAGAGAATTAGAGAATTCTCTCTAGACCTCTTCCTCTCCAATCCCTTGGGGATTTTCTTTCAAGAGGCTCCCACAAGCCTTGGTCCACTTTGTGGAATAGATAAAGATCCGCCAGAATATTCTCCATAAAATTATTTTCAAGGTATTTATTGCTTAACCTTTGTATTTTAGTTTAATTCTAAATAAATCAAAGACGATTCCTATGCTTCCGTTGTGGGTTTACTTCGATTATTCCCTTCAATTGGTATCAGAGACTCTTTGAGTTTTATTTAGAATTAAAGTTTTGTGATGGTGGGTATTTTAATTTATCATATATTTGATATATTTGTGGTTTGCAAATTGATTGTTTAGGCTATTTGGCATTAGATTTATTGCTTTGATTAGATCATTGGAAAACCAATAAGGGTTAGGATTTCATGTATTTTACTTGAATGACTACGATAGCTGAAAATTTCGATTTTATGGGCTGAAGAAATCAACAGCGAAAAACGTTCGAGAAAAAAAAAAAGGTGAAAAAAATTTAGGATTCCTAAATCCTAAATTTGGAATGGTCCAAACAAGGAAGATATTGAAGACCAAGATATGTTTTGGATTTAAATTATTGTAATTTAAATTATTTTCAATTTCTTAGGATATGTCAAATATGCCGGTCAATTTTGCTATTTTTAATTTAATTATGCATGAGATGTATGTTTTAAATTGTTTGATTATTGCATAAAGTATGTCATTTAAATTTAAAATCCCACCATAGGTTAAGCATGATCATGCATCTTATCTTATTTTTAAATATAATTGTTATATTTGAAAATTTTGATTACGTTGTTTCTTAATAGAATTAAGATTAATTTGTAATATAATTGTTATATTGGAAAATTTGATTAGGATGATTCCTAATAGAATTGAGATATTTTCTTAATATGCTTATATTTTCCATATCTTTGAATATAATTGTTATATTTGAAAATTAAATTAAGATATTTTCTTTCATAAATGAAATCCATGTTTTCCTAATAGGATTAGGATATATCCTAATGAGATTAGGATTTTCTTAAAATAAAGATATTTCGAATTCATGCTTTAAATAGTTTAAAATTTGAATTGAATATATCTTTATTTGTTAGAATTTAGGATAATCTTTTTATTTAGTTTTAAATGGTTTAAAATGGTAGAATTTCAAGATTATCCATAGTTTAAGTTTTGAATTTAATTTATCTTCTATTTTTCTAATAGAATTAGAATAAAATATCGAGGATTATCTTTTAATTTAAAGGGTTTAAAATAATGGATTTTTAAGACTATCCAAGTGAATTATTTTTAATAGGATTAAAAATATTTATTTTCATTAATCTAATAATTAATAGTTAATTAAAGATTAATGAATTTGAAAATAAAAATTGACTATAAGGGAACTCTGTCTATGGAAGGTTCTGTCTAGACTGAGGTATTTAAGCTGGCCGAAAGGGCACACGTCTAACTGAGAACCGACCTGGGAGTTGAATTAGTCAAATTTTATTTATTTTCACTAAGCATGCTCATAATGTTATTATTATTTCTTAAATAGTTTTAAAACTTAGTAATTCACATTAAAATCAATCTAACAACATAAGGGTTATGAAAGGTAGATTGAGAAACTTAGATAAATGAGATTAGCCTAATTTTTCTAAGTAATAGAAAACCCTATTTCCAAATACTTAGTGGGAGAAGGACACATGTCAAAAATCCAATGGTCTCTATTATTGATTCACAACGTGAGATTCATGTGGGGCCTCGTGGCGGCTTTTGGACCGTCCTACCTACGGAAGGAGTTTGCATGGATCAATATTAGGGTGAATCTTTTGAGAAAGTATTATAGTAAGTGGGAGAAGGAAATGTGTCAAGATATCCTACGGTCTCCATCATTAGTTTACATCGTGAGATTCATGCGGGGCCTCGTTGGCGGATTTTGGACCGTCCCCCTACGGAAGGTGTTTGCATGAGTCAATATCAGGGTGAACTCCTGAGAATGATAGGATTGTAGTTTTGTTTCCAATACTTGACCTACCCTACGACGGCACTTGTTGGGATAAAACTACGAGATCTAAAATGATGGGTCACACTTACAAAGGGCTTATTAAGGTTGTTAATGATGTCTTTGACCAAACTAATGGTAATTAAATATTATAGGAATAAGAGTTATTCTGGTATAATACTTGGTTGAGATTGTCTCAGTTTAGTGAATGAATACTTGACCTACCCTACGGCAGCACTTGTTATAACTCACTAAAGTACCATAGCATTAGAAATGATTTATAGGGTTCATTTTTCAAATTGTTTGATTTATATGCTAAAATTGAATGGATAATTGTTTGCATGATGTTAAATTATATATTTTATATATTTCAATATTATGTCAATTTCTCTCATAATCTTTAATTTTATTACTGATAAGTCAAAATTGAGAAATTTTTTACTTGAAAAAGTAACATTAACACTTGTAATGGTAGTGTAAAATATTTATTTGTCTTTATTGAGAAATGTTCTCAAAACCTGTTGCTAATGCTATTCGAATTGTTCGTGAAGCACATGATTAATGAATCAAAAGTAAACGAGATAGCTTGTACGTATTCTCCTAATTTACATGTTAGATGTCAAATTTAGAAGATAAATAAAATGACAACAACATATGAGATGTTGAAGTCAACATAGGCTAAATTTAGAAAGTTGTCTAAATGATCTCAAAATTAAGTATTACAAAAATCCAAGTAAAGAAACCAAATGATTGAAGCTATATAAAAGGAAATAGTTCCTAAATTAGCTAGGACAGTCATAATAAGTGGAATTTTTGAAATGCCTCTAGGAAGAAAAATATAAATGACAGTAAATTTGATTTACTAGATTTTTGGTGGAATATAAATAATGCCACCTAGATAGTCGATATAAGATCTACTATCAAGATTTATTCTTCATTACATTTAATATGTAATTCTTGGAAAATACTTAACATGTAGAATAGTTTCTACAAGTTAGCATAGGAAGCCTATCTCAATTAGTGTAGTGGGAGACATTAAGATGTCATTAAGTAAAAAAAAATTGTTACATAATGTTGAATATGGTGTTTTTAGTAACCATAAGAGAAATTCAATTTCTCGAACTTTATTACAAAAATATTCATATAGTATGAATTACTTTGAAGTATTAAAGTTTATATTTTCAAAATTGTTTGAAGATACATTCAGCTGAAAATAAGAACAATTTGTATATGTTAAAAATGTTGACATATACTATACTACAACATACTGAGATATTCAGGATTATAGAATCCAAAATAGAAAGACATTATTTTCTCCTAAAAGATGATACTTGACTTTGGTTGTTAAGGTTGATTAACATCAACTTGAAAAGAATGAAAAGACTAGTAAGAGGTAATTTTCTAAAAAGTTAGTTAATTACTTTACCTGTCTGTAGATCTTGCCTTTCATGCAAGATAATCATTGGGCCTTTATTAGATAGGGCTAGAACGCCAAAGAATACTTTGGACTTACACATTCTGACCCAAGTGGTCTGGTGAATGTAAAGGTCAAATAAAGTCATGAATATTTCGTCACTCTAGTTGATGATCATTCAAGGTACAAGTATCTTTACCTAATACAACATAAGTCTAAATTTTTGAAATGTTCAGGAAAATTAAGACTAAAGTTAAAAAAATTGATTAGGTAATTAAATCTATCAAGATGTTATGATCAGATCATAATAGAAAGTACAGGAACCTTACGTACTAAAACTAATTGATAGAAAATGGGTTTTTATCCCAATTATCTTAATACCAAGTGCAATTTTGTGAAATTGTGCTGCAAGAGGAGAAACAAGACCTTGTTAGACATGGTCACATCAGTAATGAGTTACACACCATTACCATACTCCAGTTAGGAAATGCAATAGAGATTGCATGGTGAACATGATTCCCTCTAAAAGTGTCTACGAGACAATTTTAAAGATCATAGAAGAGTAGTAAAGCTAGTTTACAACGCTTCACTATTTGGGAATGTTAAGCTCACATGCTGAACACATGCCTAAAAAGCTTGTATATGTTCAAAGATAAGCCTAAGTGTAGGTCACCCCTAAGGAGTATAAAGTGGTCTTTTATGTAGTCCTAAAACGAATAAAGTATTTGTATGACAAATATCATTTTTATAAGAAATGTCAAATAATAGACTACAAACCTTTAATAAGGTGAGATAGTGTTGATAAATTGGTTCCAAGTGAAGCCACTAAATAGTTAACAAAAGTTGTTAACAATTTAATTATATTTGAAAGTCAAATGGATCCTAGTCATGAATTGGATAAGCCTCATCGTAGTGGGAGAGTTATGAGATGACTCAACCTTTACAAGGACTTAATTGAAGCCCAAAATTGTCATGTTAGATAACAAAGTTGAAGGCTTATTACCTGCAAAGTGAGACTAATGGCAAAGGGTTAAACCTGATAGGAGAAAGTAGACTACGAGTACATTTTCTCACTTGTTGCCATACTGAAGTCTGTAAGCATTATTTGATTCATTGTTGCATATGTGATATAAAAAAAAAATGAATGTTTAGAATTCTTTTATGAAAAGAAATCTTAGATAATGCATCTACACAAATCAATCAGATATGTTTATTTTCAAAGATCAAAAGAAAAAAGTTTGCGAAATAGTAAAGGTTTATTTATGAAATGAATTTTATCATTAGATCTGTGAATATAAGGTTTGATAAAAGTATCAAAATCAATGACTTTGGATAAAAATTAATGAAGCTTGTACAGACAAGAAAATCATTAATTGCTTAGTGGATTTTTCTCATGTTTTATGTTGGTGATATTTTTACCCATTATGAATGATGTAAGATGTCTAACATAAAACGTTGATTAAGTAACCAATTTCAAATAAGTGATTTGAATGACTCAGTATATTTTACATGTCCAAAATGAAGATTTTAAGGACAAAATGTTAACTTTGTCTCAAATCTTATATTGACAAAATTGTTGTCAAATATTTGATATTTATGTCTAAGGAAGTGTATCCTAAGACACCTCAAATGTTGAGAGTATATGATATGCATAAATGAGACTAAACATTTAATATACAATTGGTTAACATATATCAGTTACACGAATTATGGTATGACCATTGAGTAGAAAATTAAAAACTTTTTCAAAATATCTATGAATGATGAGAAATTTTTGTGTATAGAGTTAAAGATTTGATCTTTACAAGATACACTAGTTCTTACAAAGATTTAGGAAATCTATATAAGGATAAATTTTACCCTAAGTGGTGGAGTATGGTATACAAGTTAAATTGTTTTGCTTGTGAAGCAACAAAAAGACTTGTCTGACTCAAATAGTTCATTGAAGATCTGAAAGGTGTTTTAGATATGATTTAGTTTATCCTATTTATTATGATAATAGTGGTGCAAAGACTAATATTAAGGAAATTAGAAAACACCAATGTATAGGGAATCATATCGAGAGAGAGAAAGCATCATGGTAGTGACCAAAATGGCTTTTAATGGCAGTCATTTGGATCTATAGAAAAAGACTCTCCAGGCTAAAGTGTTTGAGGGTCACCTAGAATGTCTAGGATTACGAGACATGTCTCATCTTTGCTAGGGCAAGTGGGAGAACATGTTGGGTATAGAGTATGCCCTAGGATATATGTCTCTCTGGCTTTAGTGCAAGTGGGAGATTGTTGGGATTTATGCCCTAAAGCCTCGTAATTAATAATTTATTTAATAATTAATAATAATTTTGATTATTTTATTTGCAATATAATATTATCCATTATATGAAAAATCCAAGGTTATTATTGTAATCTTGAACAGTATGTGGTTGACATACGAGAGGATCATGTTCAAGAAATAACCTAAAGAGTCATAGTATATGGATAAGGTTGGGTGCCTTATCCTGGTAACACTATTGATACGGCCCACTTTGTAATAGTTACAAATGATTTGATCCAAATCATTCATGTGGAGACATGTGAGTGGGGGTATCTTATACAATGAGTTTGTACAAGACTGGACCACGAAATATTTAATCTCTCTTTATAAATCCGTTAATTGAGAAGATTAATATTTCATCAGGATGATCATATGCGACTCGATCTTAATCCTGAGTGAGTTATGAACTCCTGCCTGTGAGGGCTTGTCCTTTGACTTGCATGGGTGAGAGTGGCTTTTGTAGCCGATTCAATATGCCTACCATTTTAGGGACTTGACCAAATAGGGAGTTGGGAACATAATCTCATAAGATGGAATTCACTCCTTCCCATATAGGGTAAGTAAATGAGTAGTTCCCTTAAGTGCTGATTTCGGGACTTGAATAATGGGGCCCCACTAGAGATGTCCACGGGGCGGGTCGGGGCCGGGAAATGGATTCCGCGTCTCCGTCCCCGCCCCCCATTTCATTCCCCGTTCCTGCGAAATTCTCCGTTTAATTTCGCGGGGATCGGGGCGGGGATTCCCGGTGGGGAATTTTTCCCCGTTCTTTTTTTTTTTTTTATCTTTTTTTTTTAAATTTATTCTCAACCATAATAAAAATTATTTCTAAATGAATAATTTTCAATATAATTCTATTTAAAGTAAATGTTATAAAATTTCATAATAAAAATAATAATATACCATAAGTAAAAATACTATAATGTCGAAAAAACTTAATTTCTAAAAATTCAAATTTCAATATTACAACATAGACTTTAATTTTTTTTTTATAACGAAATAATCTTAAACTAATTCCTACTATAGTTTTTTTTTTAAAAAAAAAATTCTATTTATAGGTAATAATATATATATATATATATATATATTATTAATCGGGGAATCGGGTCGGGGAATCGGGGAGGGCGGGGAGGGGAATATATTCCCCGTCCCCGTCCCCGGTTAACCAACGGGGAAAAAAACTTCCCCGCTCCCTCCCCCATTCCCCATGTAATCGGGGATTCCCCGCCCCGTTCGGGGCGGGTCCCTGCAGGGCCCCGGCCCCACGGGTTAAATGGACATCCCTAGGCCCCACTCTCTCACTGACCCGAGAGGGACTTGTTTATAATTAGATTATAAACAAATTGTTCATTAGAGAATCAGTGGTACTTAAGGTGCAAGATGTAATTATAGGGGTAAAACGAACTTTTGACCCAGCTGTAATTACGAACAACTCGTGAAGGATCGACTTACATGTAGTGATTATATCAATGGACACAACTTGTCCTACAGTACATAAGAGTGCAACTTTAGGTCTATAGTGGAGTGACCCTAGAGTTAAAGAATAAAAATTGATTAATTAAAGAGTTTAATTAATTAATTTTGTATCATTGGAGCTTATAATCTGTAGGTTCATAAGGTCCCCTTGCTAGCTCATAGAAACACTAAAAAGATCAATTTAGTTGAAAGAAAAATTTGAAATGTTCAAATTAATATTTAATATATTAGATATATTAAATATAAAAGAGGAAAATATATTTATTGTACTTGATACATTAAATATTAAAATTTTAAATGTTCAAATTAATATTTAATTTGAAGTGTTCAAATTAATATTTAATATATTAGATATATTAAATATAAAAGAGAAAAATATATTTATTGTATTTGATACATTGAATATTAAAATAATTAATGTATATTAGATACATTAAAGAAAAGATATTTATTAAATTTGAATTGGATTCAAATTAGGAAATAGATGTCGTAGGAGAATTTTAAAGGTTTGAATAAGATTCAAATTGGTTAGATAAATATATTTTAATATATTAGATATTAAAATATATTATTTAATTATCTTCCCTAGACCACTATAAATAGGACCCTAGGGGTGAGCCATTGGGCATTCTGAACAACACACTCCTTGATAGAGAGAATTAGAGAATTCTCTCTAGACCTCTTCCTCTCCAATCCCTTGGGGATTTTCTTTCAAGAGGCTCCCACTAGCCTTGGTCCTGTGTTCTAGTCATAGCCAGGAAGACTTTGTGGAAAACATAAATATCCGCCAGAATATTCTCCATAATATTATTTTCAAGGTATTTATTGCTTAACCTTTTTATTTTAGTTTAATTCTAAATAAATCAAAGACGATTCTTATGCTTCCGCTGTGGGTTTAATTCGATTATTCCCTTCACTTTCATCAAGTTGTAAGTTCTGTTTTATTTATTTAAATTCAATTCTTAAAGTTGTAATTCACGTTTTGTTCTAGTTTATCATTGTTTCAATTCCGCACTTTTAATTCAATGAAGTTTATCTTTTCTCATTCAAGTTTTCTCTTTATTTTTTGCATTTTAGTTTTCTTTTCAATGAGTAGCTAAACTCTTTGGAGGGGATTCAATGAAGTGGATACCCTAAAAAGGAGATAAGCCCCGCCATGTGATTCGAGTAACTTTGTTTAACATTTAGCATCGTTTGCTTTTATTGAGTTTAAGTTTCATTGTTAGCTTAAATTGATCACTTGAGTTAGCATAGTTTGTGTGAGATTCAATACTGAAAGGGTTGGATCGAGCACGCGTTTTAATAAAAGCAATCTAGGAGAAGAGTCTAGACATAGAACTTCGTTTTTTGTACCTAGACATAGGACAAAAACCTTTAGAATCATTGAGTTGTGTTCCTTATTTATCTAAGTTAAAATTAGCCATAGACATATGTGTTTAATTACTTAGTCTCCTAAAGGCACTTAGAAAAGGGCTGAATAGGTGTTGAACTCGATTCATGGTGTTAAGTGTCGGTTATGGTAGGTTGCGGGCGCATTCTAGTAGCATTTTGTCTAAATCGCACAGAACTCGAAAGAGACAGTATGCGGGCGCAAGAGGCATAATCTCTGAAATAGCCAGACCTAGTTAAACAAGTATGTGGGCGCATGGTGGGCGCATTTCCTCAAGGTTGAAACAGATTTGAACCCCTTGCTTCTCATTACTGTTTTCTTATCTTTTAATTATTTTTCTTTATTTTTATTGCACGAAAACCCCAAAAATATTTATTTACTTGGTTACATTCGATTGCAACTTGAAAGCACTTGTATTGTTAACTGAAAAGCTCTTCTTAACCGTTCCCTTGGGTTCGATACTTGGAATACTTCCATATATTACTTATTAGACAACGTGCACTTGCGCTTTGCTTTTGCATTAGCAGTCCCACCACTAAACTTGAACATTAATTCGAAAACAAGAACGAAAGTCGAAACTTGGAGCAAATTAACTTATAGACTCTCCTCAATCTCACCCGATTCGACCTTTGTCAAGGAGAATCGAGTTGTTACAATCTTACACTTTCATCTGGATTGGATCGAATAGACTTGCAGCTCAAAGTTTCTGGAAAAATGGCAAAACAACAGAAGAATAAGATGAAAAACAGTGCAGAATTTTTGGTCGAAGAAAAACTCATTCAAAAAGAAGATCAAAATTCAAGGATTCAATGTTTAACTAAAATTTAACAACTTACAACATTTAGATCAAAACAGAAGCTAACTATAGAATAAACAATGAACAAAAATAGAGGAACACCGCTAGAAAAATGATAGAAAATCGTGAACTACGAACTGTGGGCGAGCAGAAAAAACCCAACCACGTTTTGCTTCATTTTCCCCATTTTATAAGCATTGAGGGCTAGGGTTTCCATCTTTGTGCTCCTTCAATTATGGGTCAAGGTTTGGGCATGAGTTCGGGCTAAAAAATCTCCTATAAATCGAATAAACTCCATCAATTGTGGTGATTTCACGTGATTCCGTAACTTGTGAAAAATCCAAAAAATGCAATTGCATTTCAAAAGTAGAATGCAATTGCATTTTTTCCTTGTTCACCACCTTGTTCTCCCACGGAAATGCAATTGCATTTTGAAAGTGGAATGCAATTACATTTTCGTGCTTGCTCCAAATCTACAACAACTTGTTTTTCAAAAGAAATGCAATTGCATTTCCAAAATGGAATGCAATTGCATTTTTGTACTTGCTCCAAACCTACACAAAAACAACAAATTAGTATAATTTCCAATCTCTTTTCAACTTCTTTCCTTTTTTCATTACTCTAATGAGCTTTTATGAATTTAACTAATAAACATCATTTTTTGCTTGCTCGTCATACAACAAAACACACGAAAACGACAAGAACAACCTAGTTTAGGGTCAAATAATCCTCATAAATGAGAATTATCACACCCCGAAACTTGAGTTATTGCTTGTCCTCAAGCAATTGCAAAACAAATAATATTTTACTTGTTGAGGATTTGAGGGTGAAAAGCTTTCTTGATAATACATATTAAGAAACTGCAACTATCTTCAACCTATCATACTATTATTGTAACGACCCAATTCGACACGACTCTTTAGACGCGGAAGCGAAACAAAGTTACCTCACTCATGCCCGAAATTTTGGCAACATGACGACGTAACTACAAGAAACCAAAATTTTATAAAGACCTGGAAAGAGATATAAACACTTCTATGTTTTAGAGAACAGACTCAGCATCCACCAAGCTACGTTAAATGATGTTGAGCTCAAGCAACAGACAAAAGAACCTAAGAACTTCTAACCAAATGCACTGAAGTAAAAGAATTTTAAACTTTACAGACCCACAAACAACAGGGAACAAGAAATAAAACTTAAAAACTAAAACAGGGACAAGAAATTTGGTGGAGTCTCCATAGTCTCGTCAAGTCGTCGCCTGCATCATCCGCCCTGAGAATGTGCACAATCTGCAAAACAAACAAAGTAGCAAGGATGAGTATAAACATACTAAGTAAGTAGCCCACTTAAGGGTCCAATGTTTAAAGAAACCATACCAAGAAGAAAACTGCTCTTACTCACACTCGTGCTTAGATTTCAAATACTTCCTTCAGTTATTCTAAAAGTTCATTTAACCTTCCACAACATTCACTACTACCTGACCCTAACTTCGTGTCATACCTGCCAGTCCTGGAACCTAGAACCCAAACTTGTGAAGGTCTATAACCCTCACACTCATCTCAATAGAGAAACCACCCCTATGCTAGCACACAGGCGCTAGGGAATGTTGGGTATAGAGTATGCCCTAGGATACATGTCTCACCGGCTTTAGTGCAAGTGAGAGATTGTTGGGATTTATGCCCTAAAGCCTCGTAATTAATAATTTATTTAATAATTAATAATAATTTTGATTATTTTATTTGCAATATAATATTATCCATTATATGAAAAATCCAAAGTTATTAGTGTAATCTTGAACAGTATGTAGTTGACATACGAGAGGATCATGTTCAAGAAATAACCTAAAGGGTCATAGTATATGGATAAGGTTGGGTGCCTTATCCTGGTAACACTATTGATGCGGCCCACTTTGTAATAGTTACAAATTGTTTGATCCAAATCATTCATGTGGAGACATGTAAGTGGGGGTATCTTATACAATGAGTTTGTATAAGACTGGACCACGAAATATTTAATCTCTCTTTATAAATCCGTTAATTGAGAAGATTAATATTTCATCAGGATGATCATATGTGACTCGATCTTAATCCTGAGTGAGTTATGAACTCCTGCCTGTGAGGGCTTGTCCTTTGATTTGCATGGTTGAGAGTGGCTTTTGTAGCCGATTCAATATGCCTACCATTTTGGGGACTTGACCAAATAGGGAGTTGGGAACATAATCTCACAAGATGGAATTCACTCCTTCCCATATAGGGTAAGTAGATGAGTAGTTCCCTTAAGTGCTGATTTCGGGACTTGAACAATGGGGCCCCACCCTCTCATTGGCCCGAGAGGGACTTAGTTTATAATTAGATTATAAACATATTTGTTCATTAGAGGATCAGTGGTACTTAAGGTGTAAGATGTAATTATAGGGGTAAAACGGACTTTTGACCCAGCTGTAATTACGAACAACTCGTGAATGATCGACTTGCATGTAATGATTATATCTATGGACACAACTTGTCCTACAGTGCATAAGAGTGCAACTTTAGGTCTATAGTGGAGTGACCTATAGTTAATGAATGAAAATTAATTAATTAAAGAGTTTAATTAATTAATTTTGTATCATTGGAGCTTATAATCTGTAGGTCCATAACGTCCCCTTGCTAGCTCATAGTAACACTAAAAGATCAATTTAGTTGAAAGAAAAAATTTGAAATGTTCAAATTAATATTAATTTGAAGTGTTCAAATTAATATTTAATATAAAAGAGGAAAATATATTTATTGTATTTGATACATTAAATATTAAAATTTGAAATGTTCAAATTTAATATTTAATTTGAAGTGTTCAAATTAATATTTAATATATTAGATATATTAAATATAAAAGAGGAAAATATATTTATTGTATTTGATACATTAAATATTAAAATAATTAATATATATTTGATATATTAAATAAAAGATATTTATAGAATTTGAATAAGATTCAAATAAATAAATATCGTAGGAGATTTGAATGAGATTCAAATAAATATAAGATATATTTTAATATATTAGATATTAAAATATAATATTTTAATTATGGCAAAGATTTTCCCTTGGTCTCTATAAATAGGACTCTTGGGTTGAGCCATTCTACACAATACACATCTCCTCAAAGAGAGAATTAGAGAATTCTCTCTAAACCTCTTCCTCTTTAATCCCTTGAGGATTTTTTTTCAAGAGGCTCCCACAAGCCTTGATCTTTTGTTAGAGTCATAGCCAGGAAGACTTTGTGGAGGAGATAAAGACCCGCCAGAAAGAATCTCCATATTTGAAAGGTATTTATTGCTTAACCTTAATTTATTGTTTAATTCTAAATAAAATCAAAGAAGATCCAATGCTTCCGCTGCGGGATGAAGAGTTCATTCCTATCAGGGAACACATTCCCTACGCTCAACATAATGGGAAAAACACCCCTAAGCTAGCACACAAACGTTAGGGAACGCATTCCCTACGCTCAACATAATGGGGAAAACACCCCTAAGCTAGCACACAGGCACTAGGGAACGCATTCCTTACTCTCAACATAATGGGGAATCATCTCTAAGCTAGCACACGGCAATAGGGAACACATCCCCTATGCTCATCATAATAGGGAAATCACCCCTAAGCTAGCCCATCGGCAATAAGGAACACATCCCTTATGCTCACCACATCACATACGTTCTAGGCTTACAAACTCGCACGAAACAACAGAATTATAGTAGGTAGCACCAATCTAACAGGCCTTTGTACTTTCACAATAGTTTTGGAACCTTTCGGGTCAATCCACCTCACCACATTCATCCATCATGCCCAAATCACAAACACAAGCTGGCTCGAAGGTTTCAAACACTTTTAATGGGGAACCACCCCCTAATTCATATAAACAAAGAGGAAAAGCAACCCTCAAGCCTTTCCAACTTCTATAACGTCTCACACCTCATACATATTTATAGGCGAGACAAAAATCTTAACGGACCAATCCGAAAGGCTACCTTCTTCTTAGGCAAGCACTAGAACGACCCACTTCTCATTCCTTAAGAAGTTATTCGTAGCATATGCACAGGCCCACCTTCCATAAACAATTCACAAATGCATCTTTGTGACCTTACACCATAGATCCCAAACTCGAATCTCAAGTATGGACTTTCACCCCGATACCACATTCCTAAATCAGCACTTCGCATAACTATAGCCATACATGTGCCAGTGGCATATTACTCTCCAAATTATTTAATACATAATCCAGTCCTCTAAACACACTAGAATTTAAGACAACCACTGGTCATTGTATACCCTTAAGGTATTCTAATTCCACCACTAATTCAAACCAACAAATCTGACGCCCTGCACCCGATCAACTCATCCATATTTCAAGAAAACTAAACTTTAGCCAACCACTTAAGTGTTTCCAACATTCTAAACTCTGTTTACACCTCAACATCGCCTAAAGATCTTTCGCAACCATTTATGATCATTCAGATTAATCCATTATCCACTACTTCCACCCTTTTAGTTAAAACACTATCTTAGCCATTCAAGTATTCCAAGGCCTATACCCAAACTTAGGTAAATCACATACATAAAGCATAAGGCACGACCCGGACCCCTTGTAAATCATACTAGAATTTATTAGTTCTAAGCATTCCAAGATAAATTAAGCCCCTGATATCATTTTAATACGTACTTAAGCAACTTAAACTCAAGGACAACTCAAGATAGTTCAACCAATCACACCATGATCCACGTATTCACATTTGGCACGCACGTTTATTCTCATCTCACCACAAACATGAATCAAACTCATTCAATTCCAACCTCGGCAAACTCTTAAGGCTCTACATGTGCTAACTACAATATCTCGATACTTTGAATCCCTATTTTCAACTATAACCACATAATTAGGTTGTTTACAATTCAAACAATATCCACGTCGACCAACAAATCATTATATGCTTTATAACAAGATTTTCAAGCATGCTCTTATAATGTACAAGTTCTCAAACATACAACATACTCAAATAGAAACTTAAAGGGGCTTAAATCCAAATTGCGACTTACAATTTTACTCCAAGGTTCAAAGTAGCCCATAATTGAATATGTGATCCTGAAACGCCAAACAAAATCTTGAAGAATAATTAACAAACCATTTTAAACTCCAACCATGAACCCAATTAAGTTGAAACAAAGTTACCCATTAAAACTCACCTAACAACACCCTTACTTGCTGAAATTTGAGGTCAAATTGGTCCAAACTCGACAACCGGACCTCCAAACATAATGGGTAACCTTGTACAAAGTCCAACGTATTATGGGTAAATTATAGAACGCTAAAACAGTTCCTAAAATCCACAAAAAGCCCTTAAAACTCAGTCTAACACCCATAAATCAAATCGAATCGTTGCTAAAGCACTTACTCATGAACCAAAAGCTTGTTGATTTACTTCCAAAGGGTCTAAATTTATATATTTAAAATCCAAAGGCTATGGGTAATCTAAAATAAATTCCAAACTTTATGGATAACTCAAATTCACAAACATAACCAACCAATGATTAAATTCAAAACTCGGAATACTTACCCACTACGAATCGAGGTCGTAAGCAACTGTACAAACACCGAACTCGTCAAAATTTAACCTCGAACATCAAACCTCTTGATGTCTGTACTATACATAACCGAGAGGGGAAGAGAGAGACAGCAACCAACACCTACTGCTGGAGTTCGCGAATGGCGGCGACTGGAGCTTGCCGGAGATGTGTTGCTCGCGATGGCTGCAGGAAAATGAAGAAGAAGAAGTCGAAGACAGTAGGGAATGGATGTTTGGCGAAGACCTGAGGCGCATAGCTTCGGCAGCCAATGACGTGAGGACGAAGCTGCAGCGGCGAGTTCTGGGCGTTCCGGCAACATCTCTGTGCAGCAGTTCAATGAGAAGAGAGAGAGAGAGAGAGAGAGAGTGAAACCGACGGGAGGGAGAGGAAGGGAATCGGGAAGGAGAGTGAGGGGAAAGGAAGAGGGTAATGAAGAAGAAGAAGAAAGAGGATAAGAATGAGGAAGAAAAAAAAACTTATCTCTTATTTTATTTTTTTTCAAACCAAATACCCATATTGTCCTTTGACCAACTTTTCCATCCAAAATTGCCCTTATAACCACCAAAAAATTTCAAATTAACTCAAAAATCAAGATACTTATTTGTGAATTAATCCAACTTGATTTCCAAGATTTCAAAATTAATGCTTCTAAATATACCGGTCGTTACAATTATTTTGTAAAAAAAAAAAGATCCTATATTTCTTCATATAAAAAAAGCCCCAACAGTCACAATTGAATGTACCTAGAAACTAAATACTACTATCAAACGAACAATATACCTAGGAATTATAAAATTTTCATAAGTTTATTGATTGTGTAAATAGTTGCACTTATTAAATTCAGCCCTTCATCAAATACATCCAAGACTTGTGTTTGTTACTTACAGTCGAACGTGTCGGATCCACGGCACAAGCAACCAACAAAGCAGCTTATATCCTAGCAACTCATGCACGCAAAGAAGGCATTGCTCACTGTTTATGATTTTCTTATCTTAGCTCGTTTATAGTTCTGTTTCTGTTTGTTCCTTACTCCATGTTACCCATCAGCTTAAACTTTTGGATTGATTGGTGATTTAACAATAAAAAAAAAATCATCAATTTAACTATCTTAATTTACTTAGTGTTGAAGTTAATAGTTTTTAAACCATCATTATTCAAAATGTGTTAACTTTTTAATTAAACTAGTAAAAAAAACACATGAATGCATGTGATATTTTATAGTTTTATTTCAAAGTATAAAATAATAAAAATCAATAAAATAGTTAAAAGCTAAAATATTATTTACTTTTATAAAATAGAAAAAGTTTGTTTTAACCTCTTATTATTTTTTACATGAATCATTTAGAAATCGATTAATTTTATATTGTACGGCAAACTTTCATATCGTTCACATGTAATTTCAATAAAGAGATGAGACATGTTTAAATGAATTTAATTTGTATTAATTTGAGTTTAGTGGGGTACAATCTCTAATGTTTATCCCTGATTCTTTCTCTCTCTCAAGTGTAATTTTTCTGAGGGCTTTGCAGCTTGTTCTCGAACATAGATTTGATTCGAGGGCTTCGCAGCTTGTTTTCGAATATGGATTTATTTCGAGGGTTTGCAGCTTGTTCTCGAACGTGAATTTGTCTTGAGAGCTTTGCAGCTTGTTCTGGAGGTTGAAGCTTCAATCAATCTTTAGGGTCTTCAAATCTTGATGAGTCACTAGTCTTCAAGAAGTGTTCAACACCTAAGGACTTTATGGAGTATTTAGCACCTAAGGACCTTAAGGATTCTTTCTGAATCCTCTCAAGAGTTTAATTTCTGAACTCCTAAATGGAGGGGGAAGTTCTTTATTTATAGAGTTCTCTCATGCCCCAAGTGGGCTTGAACTTGACTATTTGACTGAGCTTGATTGACCTTGGGCCTAAACTCCTTTGGACTGGGACCTGATTGACTTTCGGCCTAACCCTTTGGGCTAGGACTTTGCTGAATTAGGGCCTCCCATTTGGGTTTTGTCTAAAATTGACCCAAATTTCATATAAACCAATTGCATATTTGGATTTGCCATAATTAAATTTAGGGATGCTTGAAAATTTAATAATCCTAAATTAAATAAATAATTTTGTCACTAACTTTTAAGTAATGACATGACAATTTCTGATTGATCAAAATTTCTATTCCAGCCCATATGAATATAGATCAACTCATAAAATGTCTTGTGAATGTACAATTATATTTCTGTGATTAAATTATATTATTTAATTAAAAATTTTCACATATCTATTTATTCAAAAATAAAAAATGAATCCAGACACAACATGATATATTAATTTACTTACAATTCTTCAAAGCTCAATTTATTGTCTTTCGTGTGAATTAAGGTTAATACATATAATATTGCACAAATGTTAATTATGTGAAATTGAATGTTTTACAACACAATTTATCTAACACATCAAAATATATTATTAATTACTTACAAATTACAATTATTCAAAATTTAATTTATTGTCTTTCATTGGAATTAAAAACAACACAACCTTACACAAATGTTTAATATCTGATATCAAATTTAACATAATATGATTTATTTGTAATATTTAAAATTATATGCAATGTTTAAAATTATTCAACATTGACACACATATAACATTTAAAATTATATGTTAATAAAATAATAATTTAATGATAACATTTTGTTAACAAAAATTTAACAAAATATCTTAATTGAGAATTTTTAGTACATTATAGATAGATTTGAAGTTTTTTTAAAAAAAAATCAATAAATTGAAAAATACTTTTAAAAAAATTGTAAAAACAAACCTTGAAGATGGTGATGGCAAACTTCCAAAGGATAAAAATTAAACCCTCAAACTTTCAAAAGTGTAAAAATTAGACCCTCTAAATTTTAAGGGTAAAAACTAAACTCTCAAACTATCATAATTGTAAAAATTGGATCCATTTTTTTTCAAATTTTCTCTCATATTTCTACTTTCTCTCTTTATTATCTCCCAGTCTATTGTAACCCCATTTGCAAGGAATTAGAGCATTGCGTCATTTCTCACTCTTCATCTTTAACAACTCACACACATCATCGGATTTTAACCACACCCATAATTATACTTCCCTGATTCTCGCACATTTCTAATCTTTTGTTATAATCTAAAAATCCAAAAGTTAGGGCTCTATTTGATGACTAATTGATTTTTAGTTTTTGGTTTTTAAAAATTAAGTCTATAAATACTATTTCATCTTATGGCTTTCCTTATTTTCTTATCTACTTTTTACATGTTTTAAAAACCAAGCCTAAGTTTTGAAAACTAAAAAAAGTAGTTTTCAAAATTCTGTTTTTGTTTTTGGAATGTGGCTAACAATTCAAAGTTTTTCTTAAAAAAGATGAAACTCATTATAGAGAAATGATGAAAAAAACAAACACAATTTTCAAAAATTAAAAACTAAATGGTTATCAATCGGGTTTAGTATTCCAAAAATTTTTGGTGCTAAATTGATGGTTCACATGGCGCATTTCAGGTTCTGATCATTTCTCGATGATTGGGGAAAAGTAATCTTCCCCAGTTTTTGCACATGCCCTTTCCCAATGCCACGTCGTTTCATTTGAATTATCTCATGATTTTAGTTTCTGCCATTGTTGTAATTTCGAAACAACCTTCTTATTTTTTCCATGGGCTGAAATGATATGATGAAAATAGAAGTAGGGATCTTTAGGAAATGAGATAGGGAAAAGAGTTCCAGTGGGATAAAGAATTTGGCCTGAGTTGGTGTTGAATTTGGAAATTTTCATTTGGACAACAAAACGAGCAAAGCATTGAAAGAGAGAGGAGGAGGATTGCAAGAGAAGAAGAATAATGTCTTCTTCAAACGATACTTCTCCTCCTCCTCCTATTTCAGATGGTTTATTTGAGGAGAGAGAGAAAGTAGAGAAAGAAAGAGGAAATATGAGAGAGAAATTGAGTAAAATTGATACAATTTTTACCTTTATCATAGTAATTTTAGGGATTACTTAATTTGGATTTTCAGTTTTAGATTTAAGAAGGCTCTAGAACTTTTTCCTCTTTTATTAATTAGAGCTTTTGGGAAGGAATTAAAAAGGAAAAAGAAAAACAAGCAAGACCTAAATTCTTTTCTTCTTCTCTCTCCTTCACGCATGCAAACCAGCCGCACAACACCCTCTCCCTCGGGTTGGGTTATTGTAAAAAATGGGCCAATTTTTAAAAAGATAGTATTTTTGGACCCTTAGCTCATGATATGGAGAATTTTGAAGTTGAAATTACTCTTATGCCCTCTTTTTATATTGGTTAAATTATACATATTGTAACAATCCGTATTTTTCAATATGGTGACTCTAATAATAATGCAGAAGCATTTCCCTCATTTCTTGGCGAAGCAAGAAACAATCTGTTGTCTCACTTTCCACTATAGAATCTAAATATCGTGCCCTTGCCAATGCTACTTCAGAGTTACTATGGCTTCGTTGGCTTCTCACTGATATGGTTGTTCCTCAACCATCTGCTACAATACTTCATATTGTGATAATCACAGTGCCATTCAGATTTCTCACAATGATGTATTTCATGAACGTACCAAACACATTGAGAATGATTGTCACTTTATTTGTCATCATCTCCAGAGCAACACTGTCCTTTTACGATCTATCTCCACTCCGGTTCAACCAGCTGACATCTTCACCAAAGCATTGCCACTCAGTCACTTCACAAACTCAAGTTGGTTGCTACTGATAGGAATGAACTCTTCATCCCGCAGCGGAAGCATTGGATCGTCTTTGATTTTATTTAGAATTAAACAATAAAAATTAAGGTTAAGCAAAATATACCTTGAAAATAATATTATGGAGAATATTCTGGCAAATCTTTATCTCTTCCACAAAGTCTTCTGGCTATGACTCGAACACAGAACCAAGGCTTGTGGGAGCCTCTTGAAAGAAAATCCACAAGGGATTGGAGAGGAAGAGGTCTAGAGAGAATTCTCTAATTCTCTCTATTGAGGATATGTGTGTTATGAAGAATGCACAATGACTCACCCCTAAGGTCCTATTTATAGTGGTCTAGGGAAAATAATTAAATAATATATTTTAATATCTAATATATTAAAATATATTTATCTAACCAATTTGAATCTTATTCAAACCGTTTAAAATTCTCCTACGACATCTATTTCCTAATTTGAATCCAATTCAAATTTAATAAATATATTTTCCTCTTTTACATTTAATGTATCAAATACAATAAATATATTTTCCTCTTTTATATATAATATATATAATATATTTAATATTAATTTGAACACTTCAAATTAAATATTAATTTAAACATTTCAAATTTTTCTTTCAACTAAATTGATCTTTTTAGTGTTACTATGAGCTAGCAAGGGGACCTTATGGACCTACAGATTATAAGCTCCAATGATACAAAATTAATTAATTAAACTCTTTAATTAATCAATTTTCATTCATTAACTATAGGTCATTCCATTATAGACCTAGAGTTGCACTCTTATGCACTGTAGGATAAGTTGTATCCATAGATATAATCATTACATGTAAGTCGATCATTCACGAGTTGTTCGTAATTACAACTGGGTCAAAAGTCTATTTTACCCCTACAATTACATCTTGCACCTTAAGTACCACTGATCCTTTAATGAACAATCTGTTTATAATCTAGTTATAAACTAAGTCACTCTCGGGCTAGTGAGAGGGTGGGGCCCTATTGTTCAAGTCCCGAAATCAGCACTTAAGGATACTACTCATCTACTTACCCTATATGGGTAGGAGTGAATTCCATCTTGTGAGATTATGTTCCCAGCTCCCTATTTGGTCAAGTCCCTAAAATAGTAGGCATATTGAAAGCCACTCTCACCCATGCAAATCAAAGGACAAGCCCAAGAGTTCATAACTCACTCAGGATTAAGATCAAGTCGCATATGATCATCCTGATGAAATATTAATCTTCTCAATTAACGGATTTATAAAGAGAGATTAAATATTTCATGGTCCAGTCTTATACAAAGCCATTGTATAAGATACCCCCACTCACATGTCTCACATGAATGATTTGGATCAAATCATTTGTAACTATTACAAAGTGGGTCGTATCAATAGTGTTACCAGGATAAGACACCCAACTTTATCTATATACTATGACCCTTTAGGTTATTTCTTGAACATGATCCTCTCGTATGTCAACCACATACTGTTCAAGATTACACTAATAACCTTAAATTTTTCATATAATGGATAATATTATATTGCAAATAAAATAATCAAAATTATTATTAATTATTAAATAAATCATTAATTATGAGGCTTTAGGGCATAAATCGCAACAGCTACTCTACCACCTTGAGTAGAGTAGCAACCAACTTGAGTTTGAGGGAGGGTGTTAATGTATTTTGTAATAGGCTGTAAATTAGGCATAATTTACTTTCCTTATTTACCTTTTCCCCTTTTGTGTATAAGTTAGGTGTATTCTTCCTTGTAAAATATACTGATTACATCAATAATATACAGAAAATTACACATCCAATCCCCTATTCTATCTAGATTTGCGTTCCAAGGTGTGTCGTTGTTAATTTTTTAGGTGTTGTGGTCTGGAGGTCTCCATAGCTGATCTGAATGATTAGGCGAAATCAACCTCATTAAAGATAAATTGTCTGGATTTTGTTGAAGATTTTGTTGAAGATTTTGTTGAACCTTCATCTTCTTGTAAAATTCCTCTGTGTATTTTGTAATCATGTTGGTCAAATGTTGGATATTTGGGGCACCACCTTGATAAAGAATTTGGTTCTGGTAAGTAGGGGTGATCATCGGTAGGGCGGCGTCTATTTTGGGCTCAAACCAGCGCCGACCATCGACAAGTCAGTTTTGATTGGTTGGCAGTTGTCGATTTTGGGAGTGGTTATGGAACCGATCGACCGAATACACGCAAAGATCGATCAGTTTTGGGAATTCGTTTGGAGCTGCTGAGAAAAAGGGTGTTATTCATGGTGACAGTGGCTCTGGCAAGAGGTGAAGAAAGTTTAGATAAAAAAACGGAGAGAAGATGAGAAAGAAAGAAGGGCAAATACGAAAAGGAGAGAAGAGAAAAATAGGAAAGAGAAAAAGAAGGTGGTTCATTGGTGGCGGCACTAAGCTCCTGTGGGCAGCGAAGAAAAAGCTCTGAAGAGAAAGGAAGAAAAGATTAAAGAGGGGAAAGAGAGAAAGTGAATAAAGAAGAGGAGAAAGAGAGGAGGGAGGAAGGAGGGAGGGGAGATACGAAAAAAAAAAGAGAGAGAAAATATATAAAATAAAATAAAATAATAATTACAAAGTGTTTTTTTAAATATGTAATCATTACCTATAAGAACACAACTAGTTTTGAAGAAAAACCATGGGAGTAGGTTGTTTTTCTCTTTTTTTTCCTCTTTAATATAAAACCAATGTCGATTGGCACCTTTTCTATGCTCCCCGATCAACTGACGTTGATTCGGTTGGTTTCAATCTGTTGGCTCGATCGAACCATGTGTAACGGGAGATATACTATCACGATGCTTGGCTAAACTCCACGTTTCCAGTTCAGAGGTCGGTTGTAATCAATTGCAATGTTGTGAGGCTTGGACCTTAATGTAGTTTTCTTTCAATTGCAAGTATTCTTTGATTCCTATGTTAATTTTATAAGCATGTATTTTTGATGGAATTGATGCCTCGATCGTTTTACATGTTTGATTGCTAATCATGATGCATGATCCATAATTGTCATGTGATTGAACTGGTAGCGTTAGGATTATTACATGTGTATGTTTTGTGGGTTTCCATATTACATGGCTTGCATGTTTAATTCTAGGAATTAAAGGAGCATCTTAATTAGATTAAAGTTATTTCATCTAATTAGTTGTCTTGGTCCTTCCAAAGCACGTAATGCCTTTATCTAAATAATTTGGAGCGGTTTCGTAAAAAAATGTTTAAGTAATTAGCGTTAACTTGACGTTTGTTAGAGTTAATGACCTTAGGGAAGTTGCTACTTTTTGGGGTTTCCTAATAAGTTGACCAAGTGCTTGCATTGTTAAGTTTAAATCTTTTGAGTGTCTATGATCAATTTTTGCAATTGAGTAGAACCGCACATTTGGATTGGAATTTGGTAAGATTTGATTTATCTTTCTTTTATTTGCTTATTTTTTATTTTATTAATAAAAAAACACAAAATCCCCCTTTTTATTTGTTTTCTCCTTGGCAAATTTAACTTGAAAAACTAATATTCTGTTCCCTGAGATCAACCCGGTCCACTCAATGCTACAAGTAGCTTAGGGTCGGTTTATAAATTGTAATTTGACGAGCCCTCGACAAGCTCGCGTCAAATTTGGTGCCGTTTATAAGTGAGGGATAAGGGAAAGATTATGAGTTTATAAGTGAAGGATACTATCTCCATTTGTATGAGGCTTTTAGGGTGAAACCAAAAGCAAAGCCATAAGGGCTTATGATCAAAGTGGACAATATCATACCAATGTGGAGATCTGTCGAAGGTCGTTATCCCTATCAATCTGTATCAGAGCGGTCTTTGAATTTTATTTAGAATTAAAAGTTCGTATGGTGGGTATTTTAAATTTGTTCATATACGTGATATGTGATTGGATTGTAAGGGAATATTTGACATTAGTTATACATTAATTAGATCAAATGTAAAATCCCTTAGTGTTATATATATATATATATATATATATATATATATATATATATAATCGTTCATGGTTGATTTTCCAATAAGCAGCCAATTGATTTCAATTCAAATTCAAATTCAAATTCAATACAAATTGAAATTGAGATTAGTTTTCAATTCAAATTGAGATAAGATTTCAATTCAAATTGAAATAATTTTTTTTCTCAAAAAAAAAAAAAAAAGAAAAAGCCAACTTCACCGTAAAATTGAAAGTTTTTCGTTAATGGTTCCTCAAAATTTTGTCAATTGGTGGATGCAAAATTTCGGATGGTTTCTGCTATTTTTGGTTAACATATATTTGGATGGCCAAGTGATGATATTTTTGAAGATCAAGATAGGTCTTGGATTTGAATTTTGCAATTTAAATTGTCTTCAATTTCCTAGGATATGCCCAATATGCCGGTCAATTTTTCTATTTTTTTAAATTTAATTATGTATGTGATGTATGTTTTAAAGTATTTGATTGCTACATAAAGTATGCTATTTAGATTAAAATCCCACCATAGGTTAAGCATGATCATGCATCTTAATTATTTTTTAATATAATTGTTATATTTAAAAATTTTGATTAGGATGTTTCCTAAGAGAATTAAGATGTTTTTCCTAATAAGTTTATATTTTCCATATCTTTTGAATATAATTGTTATATTTGGAAAATTAAATTAGGATATTTCCTTTCATAAATAAATCCATGTTTTTCTAATAGGATTAGGATATTTCCTAATGAGATTTGAATTTCCTTAAAATAAAGATTTTTTGATTCATGCTTTAAATAGTTTAAAATTTGAATTTAATTTCTCTTTATTTGTTTCCTAATAAGATTAGATTCTTTCGAAATGAGATTAGATATTTTAATTTCAAAATAAGATTAGATCTTTTAATTTACTAATAAGATTAAGTCTTCCATAAATAAAGATAATTTAATTCAAAGATAAAATAGTTTAAGTTTTGAATTTAATTTATCTTTTTAGAATAAAATATCCAGGATGATATTTTAATTTTTTTTAAAGAGTTTAAAATAGTAGAATTTCAAGATTATCCATGAAGTGAATTAGTTTTTAATTGGATTAAAAACATTACTTAAATTAACCTATGTTCATTAATCTAGTAATTAATAGTTAATTAAAGATTAATGAATTTGAAATAAAAATTGACTATAAAGGAACTTAGACTATGGAAGGTTCTGTCTAGGCTGAGGTATTTAAGCTGACCGAAAGGAAACACCTTTAACTAAGAACTGATCCGGGAGTTGAATAGTCAAATTTTATTAATTTTATTGAATTTTATTAAGTAGGCTAATAATGTGATTAGTTTTAAATAGTTTAATACACTTGGCAATTCACATTAAAATTAATCTAACCAACATAAGAGTTTTGAAAGGGTAGATTAGAGAACTTAGATAAATGAGATTAACCTAATTTGTCTAAGTAATAGAAATCCTATGTCAAAATACTTAGTAGGAGAAGGACATGTGTCAATATATCCTATGGTCTCTATTATTGATCCACATTGTGAGATTCATGCGGGGCCTCGTGGCAGCTTTTGGATAGTCCTTCCTACGGAAGGTGTTTGCATGGGTCAATATCAGGGTGAATCTTTTGAGAAAGTATTATAGTAAATGAGAGAAGGAAATGTGTCAACATATCCTACAGTCTCATCATTGATTTACATCGTGAGATTCATGCAGGGCCTCGTAGCAGCTTTTCGACCGTCCTCCTACGGAAGGTGTATGCATGAGTCAATATCAGGGTGAACTCTTGAGATGTATAGGATTGTAATTTTGTTTCCAATACTTGACCTACCCTACGACGACACTTGTTGGGATAAAACTACAGGATCTAAAATGATGGGTTACACTTACAAATGGCTTATTAAGGTTGTTAATGATGTCCTTGACCAAACTAATGGTAACTAAATATTAAGGAAATAAGAGTTATACTAGTATAATACTTGGTTGAGATTGTCTCAGTTTAGTGAAGGAACACTTGACCTACCCTACGACGACACTTATTCTAACTCACTAAAGTATAATAGCATTAGCAATGATTTATAGGGTTCATTTTTCAAATTGTTTGATTTCTATGCTAAAATTGAATGGATAATTGATTGAATGATGTTAAATAATATGTTTTATATATTTCAATATTATGACTATTTCTCTAAAATTTAATTTTATTACTGATAAGTCAAAATTGATAAAATTTGATTACTTGAAAAAGTAACATTAACACTATAATGACAGTGTAAAATTTTGAATTTGTCTTTATTGAGAAATGTTTTCAAAACCTGTTGTCAATGTTTAATCAAATTGTTCGTGAAGCACATGATTAATAAATCAAAAGTAAACAGATAGCTTGTACGTATCTCCTAGTTGACTTGTTAGATGTCAAGATTAGAAGATAAAGAAAATGACAACAACATATGAGATGTTGAAGTCAATGAAAGCTAAATTTAGATAATTGTCTAAATGATCTTGAAATAAAGTATTACAAAAATCCAAGAAAGGAAACCAAATGACTGAAGTTATATAAAAGGAAATAGTTCCTAAATTAGTCAGGACAGTCATAATAAGAGGAATTTTTGAAATACCTCTATAGGAAGAAAAATATAAATGAAAGTAAATTTGATTTACTAGATTTTTGGTGGAGAATAAATAACGTCACCTGGATAGTTGATATAAGATCCACTATCAAGATTTATTTTTTACATTTAATATGTAATTCTTGGAAAATACTTAACATGTAGAATATTTTCTATAGGTTGGCACTAGGAAACTCATATCAGTTAGTGTAGTGGGAGACATTAAGATGTTATTAAGTAAAGACTGTTACTCAATACTGAATATGGTGTTTTTAGTAACCATAAGAGAAATTCAATTTCTCGACATTTATTACTAAAATGTTCATATAGTATGATTTACTTTGAAGTATGAAAGTTTATATTTTCAAAATTGTTTAAAAATACATTCAGCTGAAAATAAGAAAAATTTGTATATGTTAAAATGATGACATATACTATATTACAAAATACTGAGATATTCAAGATTATAGAATCCATAATAGAAAAACATTGTTTTCTCCCAAAAGATGATATTTGACTTTGACACTTAAGGTTGATTAACATCGACTTGAATGTAATGAAAAGCCTAGTAAGAGGTAATTCTCTAAAAGTTAGAGTTAATTACTTTACATGTTTGTAGATCTTATCTTTCATGCAAGATAATCATTGGGCCTTTATTGGATAAGGCTACAAGGTCATAGAATACTTTGGGCTTACACATTCTGACCCAAGTGGTCTGATGAATGAAAAGGCCAAATAAAGTCATGAATATTTCATCACTCTAGTTGATGATCATTCAAGATACAAGTATCTTTACCTAATACAAAATAAGTCTAAATTTTTTAAAATTTAAAGAAAATAAAGGCTAAGAAACTTACGTATTAAGATTAGTTGATCGAAAATGGGTCCATTTATCCCAATTATTTTAAATACCAAGTACATTTATGTGAAATTGTACTGCAAAAGGACAAACAAAACCTTGTTGACATGGTCACATCAATAGTGAGTTACACGCCATTATAAAACTCTAGTTAGGATATGCAATAGAGATTGCATAGTGAACATTATTCCCTACAAAAGTGTATACGAGACAATTTTGAGATTATAGAAGAGTAGTAAAGCTAGTTTACAACACTTCACTATTTGGGAATGTTAAGCTTACATACTGAACAAGCCTAAAAAAGTAGTATATGTTCAAAGATATGCCTAAGTGTAGGCCACCCCTAAGGAGTACAAAATTGTCTTTTATCTAGTCCTAAAAAAAATAAGGTATTTGTATGACAAATATCATTTTTATAAGAAATGTCAAATATATGACCGCAAACCTTTAATAAGGTGATATAGTGTTAATAAATTGATCCCAAATGAAACCACTAAATAGTTAACAAAAGTTGTTAGCAATTTAATGACATTTGAAAGTCAAATAGATCCGAGTCATGAATTGGACAAGCCTCATCGTAGTGGGAGAGTTATGAGATGACTCAACCTTTACAATGACTTATTTGAAGCCGAAGTTGTCATGTTAGATGACAAAGTAGAAAGGCTTATTGCATTCAAAGTGAGACTAATAACAAAGGGTTAAACCTAATAGGAGAAAGTAGACTGAGAGTAAACTTTCTCACTTGTTGTCATACTAGAGTATGTAAGCATTATTTAATTCATTGTTCATAAGAGATATGAAAAATGAATGTTTGGAATTCTTTAATGAAAAAAAATCTTAGATAACGCATCTACACAAATCAATCAGAAAGGTTTATATCCAAAGATTAAAAGCAAAAGATTTGTAAATAATAAAGGTTCATTTATGAAATGAATTTTACCATTAGATCTTTGGATATAAGGTTTGATAAAAGTATCTAAATCTATGGTTTTGGATAAATATTAATGAAGCTTATATAGACAGAAAAAAATCATAAATTGCTTAGAGGAATTTTTTTTCTCATGTTTTATGTTCATAATATTTTACTCATTATGAATGATGTAAGATGTCTATCTAACATAAAAATATGACTAAGTAACCAATTCCAAATGAGTAATTTGGAATGATTCAGTATATTTTACATGTCCAAAATGGAGGTTTTTAGGACAAAGTGTTAACTTTGTCTCGAACATCTTATATTGACAAAATTGTTGTCAAATATTTGATATTTATGTCTAAGGAAGAGTATCCTAAGACACCTCAAATGTTGAGAGCATATGATTAATTATCTACTTTAAGTGGGAGACAATGAATGCATAAATGATACTTAACAATTAATATACAATGGGTTAACATATATCAGTTAAACGAATGGTATGACCATTGAGTAGAAAATTAAAAGGTTTCTCAAATTATTTATGGATAATGAGAATGTTTTGTGTATGGAGTAAAAGATTTTATCTTTACAAGATACACTAATTCTTACAAAGATTTAGGAAATCTATGTTAAGATAAATTTTACCCTAGGTGGTGGACTATGATATACAAAGTTAAATTGTTTTGCTTGTAAAGCAACAAAAGGACTTGTATGACTCAAATAATTTCTTGAAGATATGAAAGATGTTTCATATATGATCTAACCTATCCTCTTTATTATGATAATAGTGGTGCAAAGACTAATATTAAGGAAATTAGAAAATACCAATGTATAGGGAATCATATCGAGAGAGAGAAAGCATCATGGATATGACCAAGATGGCTTTTAATGACAATCGTTTGAATCTATATAAAAAGACTCTCCAGGCTAAAGTTTTTTAGGGTCACTTAGAATGTCTAGAATTACGAGACATGTCTCATCTTTGCTATGGCAAGTGGGAGAACATGTTGGGTATAGAGTATGCCCCCTAGGATACATGTCACATTGGCTTTAGTGCAAGTGGGAGATTGTTGGGATTTATGCCCTAAAGCCTCTTAATTAATGATTTATTTAATAATTAATAATTGTTTTAATTATTTTATTTACAATATAATATTATCCATTATATGAAAAATCCAAGGTTATTAGTGTAATATTGAACAGTATGTGGTTGACATATGGAAAGATCATGTTCAAGAAATAACCTAAAGAGTCATAGTATATGGATAAGATTGGGTACTTTATCCTAATAACACTATTGATACAGCCCACTTTGTAATAGTTACAAATGATTTGATTCAAATCATACATGTGAGTGGGGGTATCTTATACAATGAGTTTTTATAAGACTGGACCACGAAATATTTAATCTCTCTTTATAAATCCGTTAATTTAGAAGATTAATATTTCATCAGAATGATCATATGCGGCTCGATCTTAATCCGGGTGAGTTATGAACTCCTGCCTATGAGGGCTTGTCATTTGATTTGCATGGGTGAGAGTGACTTTGTAGAGGATTCAATATGCCTACCATTTTGAGGACTTGACCAAATAAGGAGCTTGGAACATAATCTCACAAGATGGAATTCACTCTTTCCCATATAAGGAAAGTAGATGAGTAGTTCCCTTAAATGCTGATTTCGGACTTGAACAATGGGGCCCCACCCTCTCACTGGCCCAGAGAGACTTAGTTTATGGTTGGATGATAAACAAATTGTTCATTAGAGGATCAGTGGTACTTAAGGTGCAAGATGTAATTACAGGGGTAAAACAGACTTTTTGACCTAGCTGTAATTACGAATAATTCGTGAAGGATCAACTTGCATGTAGTAATTATATCCATGGACACAACTTGTCTTACAGTGCATAAGATGGCAACTCTAGGTCCATAGTGGAGTGACCCTAGAGTTAATGAATGAAAATTGATTAATTAAAGAGTTTAATTAATTAATTTTGTATTATTGGAGCTTATAATTCGTAGGTCTATAAGGTCCCCTCGCTAGCTCATATGAACAAATATGGATCAATTTCGTTGATAGAAAATTTTGAAATGTTCAAATTAAAATTTAATATATTTGATATATTAAATGAGAGAAAACATATTTAATGTATAGTATACATTAAATATCAAAGAAATTATTAATGTATTAAGATACATTAAAGAAAAGATATTTATTAAATTTGAATTAGATTCAAATTAGGAAATAGATGTGGTAGGAAAATTTTAAAAGGTTTGAATAAGATTCAAATTGGTTAGATAAATATATTTTAATATATTATATATTAAAATATATTATTTAATTTATTTCCCTAGGCCACTATAAATAGGACCTTAAGGGTGAGCCATTGTATGCATTCTTCATAAGAAACACATCTCCTCTACAGAGAATTGTAGAATTCTCTCTGAACTTCTCGTATCTCATTTTCTTTAGAAGCTCCCACAAACCTTGATCCTGTGTTCGAGTCATAGTCAGGGAGACTTTGTGGAGGAGATAAAGACTTGCCTAAAATATATCTATATTTATTCCAAGTAAGTTTTCTTAATCTTATTTTTTTAGTTTAATTTTAAATAAAATCAAAGACGATCCAACACTTCCGCTTTGTGTTTAATTCGATTATTCCTATCAAGTGGTATCAGAGCCATGTCCCTGACTTAGCAATGTTAGTAGAATCCTCGAGTGTTGAACAAAGAAGGCGAGCCTCAAAGGCATAGTCATAGTGAATCTGTGGTTGAACATTCAGATGTGGTGTGCTCTAGTGAGGAGTTGACAACGCGGTGTACTCCAGTGAGGAGTTGACACCACATTATACTCCAATGAGTTGTCAGTAATTTGCTCGAGTGTAATTCGGATGGATGACTATTTGAGGGGAGGCTCGAGGTGGTACTTTGTTTGAGGGGAGGATTGTTGGGAGTGCAACCAAAGTTCCACATTGGCTAGATAAGGGGAAGATCATGAGTTTATAAGTGAGGGACACTATCTCCATTAGTATGAGGCCTTTTAGGTGAAACCAAAAGCAAAGCCATGAGGGCTTATGCCCAAAGTGGACAATATCATACCAATGTGAAGATCTTTTGAAGGTCGTTATCTCTATCAGAGCGATTGTGTGCATTCTTCACAAAAGAAAACAACTCTTGAAATTCTCCTCTCATTCCCTTTCTCTATTTTCAAGAACGTTCCCACAAACCTCTTTGGTCCTTGTTCGAGTCATAGCAAGGAAGATTTTGTGGAAGTCTTGGAGTTCAACCTTATTGGAGTTAGAGTACAAGGATAAAAAGACCCGCTAGAATATTCTCCATAATATTTAAGTCAATGTATAAGTTTATATTTTAATTCTAAAATAAAATCAAAGTTGATTCCAACGCTTCCGCTGTGGTTTTAATTTGATTATTTCCTTCACACAGGTGGGCACGGAGTTCAAGTTTAGTATGCTCATGAGGATGAAGGAGAACAAAACATGCACAACCAAAGACTTTGAGATGAGAGTAGGGAGGAGGAGTACCATATAATCATTCAAAATGGGAGATATTTTGAATAACTGAGGAAGGAAGGCGATTGATAGCATAGACAGAGGTGAGGGCAGCCTCCCCCTAAAACTTCTATGGATAGGACGTTGTGATCGAACTGAAACGTGGGGCTTAAAGAAAATATTTGTAAATTAAAACAAAACTCTAGTTCAGTGCAAGTGCACATTGTCGATGCAAGTAATATAAAACTGGAAGTATTCCAGAGTATCGATCCCACAGGGAACGGATACAACAAAATTCAAATGATAGCGAAGACGTTTTCAAATTGCAATTTCGGTAACCAAGGTTATAAAAATAAGTGGGATGACTTTTGTTGTTTTTGAAAAGAAGAAATAAAAATGATAAAAGAGGGATTCAAATATGCTTTTGCTCTATTGAAAGAAATTGCAGCCTAATTGCAATTTCAATCCTTTGACTCGATACTTAAGCTTTGTAAACCGAATTCAACACTTATTCGACCTTCTATGAAGTATCTTTAGGAGGCTAAGCGATTAAACTGATATTTCTATGGCTAATACGAACTTAGTTAATTTTGAAACACAATTCTTTTGGTTTTAAAGGTTTTGCCCTATGTCTAGGGTCAAAAACAAATTCCAATGTCTAGGCTATTTTCCTTTATTTCTTTTATGAAAATCCAATTTTTATCTAACCTTTTCGGAATTAGACTCAAATTGTTGTATACTAATCTAGGTGATCAATCTAAACTAGTAATGAAAATTTCAATCAATAAAAGCAAACAATGCTATAAGATTAAGCAAGGTTGCTCTTACATATTTACCTTTATTCTTTTCTCTAGGGCATTCACATGTTTGAATCCCAAAGAAAGACTTAGCTCATAATTAAAG
This sequence comes from Trichosanthes truncata, assembly GCA_033996785.1. NCBI lineage: Eukaryota > Viridiplantae > Streptophyta > Magnoliopsida > Cucurbitales > Cucurbitaceae > Trichosanthes > Trichosanthes truncata. The sequence goes on from JAWPNB010000003.1 coordinate 58,708,149, forward strand.
AAAAGAAAAATAATGACTCAAAAGAATCAAAGTGCATAACTAAAATAGAATTAATAAATACTTGAATAACAATTCAACAATAATGAAAGAACAACTAAAATTCTATTAATCAAAATAAATTATGCAACTAATTAATTTCAACAAAAGGGAAGAAGAAAACAGTAGCTAAAACCTCAAAATTACAGCAACAATTAAGTTCCGAAAATAGAAGAAAATAACTTAAATAAAACAGAAAATAAATTCTAAGAACGGGAAGAACACAACCCCTTTTCCACTTCTTATTCAATCGACTCAACTCCACTTTTTTCAAAGGGAATTGAGCCTTCACTTCCTTCAATTTTCATTGAGGAATGATTGAATTTCGAAGTTGAAAGGGGCTGGAAAACAGAAGAAAAACAGCAGCAAACAGAAATAAAAACAGCAAAAAATTGACAGCAGAAATTTTGACAGCTGAAAATCGTGGACAGCAGCAACTGTGGCCGAAAATGGTAGAAAACTCCTCTTGAGGCTTCTTCTCCAATATTTATAGATGAATGGGGCTAGGGTTTCCTTCTTGAATGAGGCACAATTATGGCTAAAATCTCAGTTAAAATCGTGGAGCCAATATCTCACAAAATTCCTAGATTTTTGGAGATTTGCAGATTTTCCTTTAATTTTCAGATCTATCAAAATTGCAATTGCATTTCTATTGCATTCTTCAAATTCCAACACAAAAACATCAAGTAAGTGTGGTTTTCATTTTCTTTTGCTTTCTTTTCTCCATTTACTTAATTTAAAAGGCTTCCAACAATAATTCAATTTAAACCAACTATTTGCTAGCCTTTTTATCTAATAACATACATAAAATAACAAGAATAACGAAGTATAAAGGCCAAATAATTCTCATAAATGAGAATTATCACGCTGAGAGAAGTTGGGCACGAACAGAGTCCAAAATATGACGGTGTTTCCGTTCTGCTTTTTCATTTTGTTGAGATATATGGGGACATGAGCGTTGAACTAGGGTGCCCTATTGGGTGAGCAAGGAAAGGAGATTGGAGTCTTTATATTCCATAGCATTGTCTGTGCGAAAGATTTTAATGGTTCGAGAGAACTATGTTTGAATCATATTGGTAAAAGCAATGTAAACTTGAGATAGTGCGAAGCGATTCTTAAGAAAATATATCCAAGTGAAACGAGAATAGTCATCAATAAATAAAACAAAGTAACGATAACCATTGACAGTAATAGTGGGGGCAGGTCCCCAAATATGATAATGAATCAAGTCAAATGGTCTATCACATATAGAAGATGACTTAGAGAAGGATAATGCAGGTTGTTTTGCAAGTTTACAATTCAAACAATCAAATGAACCAAATTTGGAGGCATTATGTAAGTTACCAACAAACACTAAGTTTCGAAGTTTCGAAGTTTCTCAGAGGAAGCATGACCAAGGGGAAGATGCCACTAATAAATGGCAGAGTCAGTGACAAGGGCAGAGATAGATGAACTGACAGGGAGCTGAAGGGACGTAAGCTCAAACAATCTTCCTACTTTGCGACCCATTCCAATCGTTTGTCCCGTGTGCAGATCTTGAACCTAACATCCATTATGAGAGAAACAAACAGTTAGGCCAAGGTCACATAGTTGACCAACAGAGACAAGATTAAAATTTAGATTAGGAACATGGTAGGTATTGGGAAGAGTTAAGGAAGGTGTGACAATTGTAAAAATATGGGAAATGGACATACAATTTCCATTAGCAGCATGAATAAGGGGGAAGTGAAGGAGCAGGGGTTGAGGAAGACAAAAGTGAAATGTCAGAGTTCATGTGATTACAACAAACAGAATCAAGAAGCCAAGAGTTACCTGATATGACCGCAAGGGCAGAAGAATTGGAGGAGATTACCTGTTTCAGTAAATTATGAAGGTCACCGATCGAAAACCTACGAGGAGGAGAATCCTCGGAGGAAGATGTAGCTGAAGGGAATAATCGAATTAAACCCACAGCGGAAGCATAGGAATCGTCTTTGATTTATTTAGAATTAAACTAAAATACAAGGGTTAAGCAATAAATACCTTGAAAATAATATTATGGAGAATATTCTGACGGATCTTTATCTCTTCCACAAAGTCTTCCTGGCTATGAATCGAACACAAGACCAAGGCTTGTGGGAGCCTCTTGAAAGAAAATCCTTAAGGGATTGGAGAGGAAGAGGTCTAGAGAGAATTTTCTAATTCTCTCTATTGAGGAGATGTGTGTTGTGCAGAATGGCTCAACCCAAGGGTCCTATTTATAAGGACCAAGGGAAAATCTTTGCCATAATTAAAATATTATATTTTCATATCTATATATATTAAAATATATATTGTATTTATTTGAATCTCATTCAAATCTCCTACGATATTTATTTATTTGAATCTTATTCAAATTCTATAAATATCTTTTATTTAATATATCAAATATACATTAATTATTTTAATATTTAATGTATCAAATACAATAAATATATTTTCCTCTTTTATATTCAATATATCTAATATATTAAATATTAATTTGAACACTTCAAATTAAATATTAAATTTGAACATTTCAACTTTTAATATTTAATGTATCAAATACAATAAATATATTTTCCTCTTTTATATTAAATATTAATTTGAACACTTCAAATTAATATTAATTTGAACATTTCAAAATTTTCTTTCAACTAAATTGATATTTTAGTGTTACTATGAGCTAGCAATGGGACCTTATGGACCTACAGATTATAAGCTCCAATGATACAAAATCAATTAATTAAACTCTTTAATTAATTAATTTTCATTCATTAACTATAGGTCACTCCACTATAGACCTAGAGTTGCACTCTTATGCACTGTAGGACAAGTTGTGTCCATAGATATAATCACTACATGCAAGTCGATCCTTCACGAGTTGTTCGTAATTACAGCTAGGTCAAAAGTCTGTTTTACCCCTATAATTACATCTTGCACCTTAAGTACCACTGATCCTCTAATGAACAATTTGTTTATAATATAATTATAAACTAAGTCCCTCTCTGACCAATGAGAGGATGGGGCCCCATTGTTCAAGTCTCGAAATCAGCACTTAAGGGAACTACTCATCTACTTACCCTATATGGGAAGGAGTGAATTCCATCTTGTGAGATTATGTTCCCAGCTCCCTATTTGGTCAAGTCCCCAAAATGGTAGACATATTGAATCGGCTACAAAAGCCACTCTCACCCATGCAAATCAAAGGACAAGCCCTCACAGGCAGGAGTTCATAACTCACTCAAGATTAAGATCGAGTCACATATGATCATCCTGATGAAATATTAATCTTTTCAATTAACGGATTTATAAAGAGAGATTAAATATTTCGTGGTCCAGTCTTATACAAACTCATTGTATAAGATACCCCCACTCACATGTTTCCACATGAATGATTTGGATCAAATCATTTGTAACTATTACAAAGTGGGCCGTATCAATAGTATTACTAGGATAAGGCACCCAACCTTATCCGTATACTATGACCCTTTAGGTTATTTCTTGAACATGATCCTCTCGTATGTCAACCATATATTGTTCAAGATTACACTAATAACCTTGGATTTTTCATATAATGGATAATATTATATTGCAAATAAAATAATTAAAATAATTATTAATTATTAAATAAATTATTAATTAAGAGGCTTTAGGGCATATCCCAACAGTAGCAATATATGAGGAGAAACCAAATTTAGATAAATTCCTTGGTTTGGTGGATCTACCTGGAGGACAAGGTGGTCGAATAGGACAATTTTCTAAAATATGATCACGTTTGTGGCAATACCTACACTCAATTGTAGGACAATTAGCAAATTTATGATCATGTAGTTTACAATTCTTGCAGACGAGAGACTCATAAGCTTTTGCCATTAAAAACAATGAAGGAACATTTGAATCGAATAAACAGTTGAACCAAAGCAGCTGAATTGAACCGAAGTGAACCAGGTTGATTGAATCGAACCAACTTAAAACTGAAATGAACCAAGCTAAGTGAGCATACCAAACAGAACTAGTCTAAGTGAATCGAACCGATTTGAGTGAACTAGGTGTATTCTTATGCCTAATTGACACATGCGAACGGCGAAAAACATTGTGGTCTTAGAGCTGAAAACGCGGGTTGTAAATAACAGATCTGAGCGAACTGTGGGTCTGAGAGAACGGCGAACAACGAATTAGAAGTGCCAAAATTCGATTTGCAGACGATGAACGATAGATCTGTGAACGCCGAACGATGATCTACGAATTGTAAACTGTACTGTGTTATTTGAGTTGGATATGCGATATGCGAAAGGTGAACGGTAGAGGCAGACAAGAGGCAGAAGAAGAAGAACCGTGAACGGTGGATTTGCGATCTGCGAACGGGTGGAGGCAGACACGGAGCGACGGGTACACAGACAGATCGACGGTAGATGATGGAGATCTAAAGCGTGGCCTTTGCACAGAGCGATGGGTCTTTGCGAGGTAAACGTGGACTCAAATGCGAGCGGCGACAGTGAGGAAGAATACACCTAACTTATACACAAGAGGGGAAAAGGTAAATAAAGAAAGTGATAATAAGGAAAGTAAATTATGCCTAATTTATAGCATATTACAAAATATATTAACAGAATGGGTAATCTGAGACTAGACTGGAAATTTAATCTCTGTAGGTTGCTCAAGTATAACAATCCATTAGAACGTTTCCTGGGTTGAAGCTCATGCCATTTGTGAAGCTATTCAAGCGGTATCTGAGGGCTTTGCAAATCGAATTAATGTTGAAGGAGATGCAATTAACATAATCCGTCCATTACGTGATGAGGATTGTGATTTAATGGAGTTACGTCATTTCATTACTACTGCACGAGACTTGGCTGCTAAAAGGAATATAATTTCCTTTGATTATACACCAATTTTTAGGCTACTCATGGATGTCTAAATGACGCTGCTATACCACTTGGATTGATTCTTTTCCTATGTGGCTAAAGGGGATCAATGTTTAGAAGACTAGAAATTTATCTAACCATAGTGGGGTTCCGTCCCAATAATGGTTTTGTTATTGGTGCTTCTGCACCTTTGATTTCTAATAACATAATTTGAGGTATTTCTTTTTTTAAAAAAAATATTATTTCCTCACAGCAAAAGTATATCACTAAAGATATGTGTGAACCTGAATAAAACTCAACTGGTTAAAATGCATATATTCTCGACCAATAGGTCAGATGTTTAAATCTTCACTATCACCTATTGTTGAACTCAAACAAAAAAAAAGGCATTTTGTTGTCGAATCATTCCTTTATTAACACATTTGAACATATCACTTGAAAAAAAAAACTTTTATTAATCTAAGGGCCAAATTTTTCTAATGGACAAGTTGAGTTTCATGTGTCAAGTAGCATTGAGTGACATGTCTAAATGTCTTAAACATGTTAATAAAATAATAATTTAATGATATACATCAACTTTTTGTTAACCAATTTCTTTAAATAAAAAAAAAGAAAATTATAAAAGAAAAATCCCTTGAACTTTGCCATTTATTTTATACCTTTAGCAAAAGTTCCAATATTACCCTTGACCTTTTATAAGTGTCTCAAAACTACCATTGGAGTAGAAATCCATTAGAATATTGGATGAAAAATTGACATGGCGCGAAGCGCCATTCTTTTAGATTTAATCCAAGCAAGCGTCCTAGTCACCGTCATGTCATTCGAGGTCAATGCCACGTTGATTTTTCGTTCAACATTCTAACGGATTTCTACTCAAAGGGTAGTTTTGAAATGTTTATGAAAGATCATGAGTAATATTGTAACTTTTGAAAGAATGAAGGTATTTTTTGACATAAAGGGTAAAGTTGAAGGGTATTTTTTTTTATAATTGAGTAAAAAAAATCTTTTTGGTAAGAAATTTTTTTATGAAACAACATTTTCTAGAGTTGGAATAATTTGAAATTCTTTATCAATAAAACCATAGACGATATGATAATACAATTCATTACATAGATTTTTTTACAGTACAACACAACACACGGTGACAGCATATGCAGCTGCTTTATTCAACCACGGTTTATTATAGTTTAAAATACACGTATTGTGCAATATATATAAATATTTTAATTCATGCAGTGTGACATTGTATAATATAATGTTTGAGACTCATAGAATAGCACATGGCTCTTTCACGACCGTGACCTCAACTGGCCTTTCAAGTACGCGGCGTAGTAGTTGATTTTGGTCTCGAATTTGATCCCCAAATTGTTTTTGCATTTCTTGGAATTTCTCTTCCGCTTGGCGCCTCGCTTCTCTCTCTTCCGCTATTTGTTGTTCAAGCTTGCTTTTTACCTCATTTAACTTCTCCTCAAGCTTCGTATTTAAAAACAAGCTATGTGTGAAGGGTTGTCCTCCATTTTGGGCTATCACTTCATTTACCAAGGTAAAAAGATTATTTACTTGTTCCGCATTCTTTGTTCCACTCTTGGTTTTGTTATCGAAAAGAACGCAACGGTTCTTGCAAGCAACTAGCATATCCTTTAAGGCCACGGGACACTCATGCAAGTAATCTTCGAAGGTGATGTCATCGTCGTCTTCGAATTCATCACCCCCTGTGAAAACTACAATGACGTAGTCCAAAATTTTGAATCCGAATAAATTTTGTAGGGTTTTGACGGTGGCTTCTTCTTCTTGGGAGAATCGGTTTTTCACTGAGAAAACCAAAAGAACAGCATGAATGCCATTGCTTGCCAAATCGATGCATTTCACTATTTCCCTCGTGATGTATTCTGTTCCACTGGATAAATCGAACATTCCTACACATTTTATTGTATGAGAGAGATCAACGTAAAGACTGTTATTTGATTAATCTTTATATTATAAATAATAATAATAAGAAGAAGAATAGATGTATGCAGGATTATGTGTTTGGTATGTTTTTTTAAAGTGTCTATAAATGATTAAAAGTGCTTTAAAAAAAGCAAAAGAAAAGAAAAGGTAATGTTTGGTTAAAATTTTAATGAGTGGCAATTCACATTGCCATATTTGCAAATATATTAACTGAATTATGCTTTTTCAAATAGGTTTATTTTTTAGTAATCTCTTGGGCACCTATTTAGATATATATGTTTACGCAATTTTCTTTTTCCTTCATATATCCATGATGATATATGTCTATCACTAATAGACTAATAGACGTGTGGAGTTGAAATATTGTAGGAAGAAGAGACTATGACCAGAACACGTTTCAAGGCTAGTACATTATTTTATGTGAGTAGGTTTAGGCTGGACTTCTTTTTTTAAAAAAAAAATATTGCATCACAAACAATGAATGAAGTTCTTGGAACTTATGACCTCCAAGACGAGGTAAAAATAAGTTATATTCAAATTGGTGTGTAATCTTTGTACTCTATAATGATTTTAATAGACGTATAAACTATCTAATTAGATCTCTATCATTAATTACATCAATTTAATATTTTCACTACCAAAAAAGTTCCAAAAATCAAGTAAATATGAAGCTACTAATGACAAAAACTTACTAAATATTGAAAGTTCAAAGATTTATTAGAAATTGTATAAAAAAAATATTTATTAAAATAATTTAAAATACAAATACAAGATAAACACATTGTTGAATGTTCAAAAACTTAACTATTAGAAACTTAAGTCTTAACACTAAGGTCCCGTTTGTTGATCTCATTTGATTTTTTATTTTTGGTTTTTAAAAATTAAGCTTATAAACACTGCATCTAACTATAGGTTTTTTTGTTATCTTCTTTTCACAAATGTTTTCAAAAACCAAGCTAAGTTTTGAAACAAAAAAAAAAAAAAAAAGTAGTTTTTAGGAACTTGTTTTTGTTTTTGGAAAGATGAAAACCATTATAAAGAAATTGTGTGAAAACAAGCACAATTTTCAAAAACCAAATAATTATCAAATGGGCCTAATAAAATACACCCAATTATGAGAGTTTATAGACCAAAGTTATAATTAAGTTATAGTTTAACATTAATTAATTAATTACTTCTTCCTTACAAGAGAATATCGATCACATTTATCAATTTCCTAAGAATTTAGAGACTAAAATTATAATTTAATATTAATTTAAATATTATTTTGGTCAATGTACTTTTAGTTTTTATTCATTTTGGTCTATGTAGTTTTAGTTTTGTTCATTTTGATCCATGTAATTTGAAAACATCTATTTTGGTCGATGTATATTTAGCCTCTACCTACTTTAGTCTATGCATTTTCGAATTGTCTACTTTGGTTCATATATTATAAAGGTAACAGTTTTGATCCTTTCATTTTCATTTTTATCTCATTTTAATTCTTCAATCATAATTTTCAACACAACACTGAAATGAATAAAAATTTCTATTGACATGTAGCAATAACTTTTTATTAAAGAGTTTATGTTATGTTTAGAATCTATGTTAGAATTTTGCAAACAATGACCAAAATATTCACTTTCTAAGAGTATATGGACCCAAATAGATGTTTTGGAAGTACAAGATCAACTAAGACCATACCCCATTTGGTTTTTGTTACGTTTTTTTTTTTAAATTGTGCTTATTTTCTCACAATTTCTTTACAATGGTTTTCACATTTCCTAGCCAAATTCCAAAAACAAAAACAAAAATTTAAAACTACTTTTTTTAGTTTTCCAAACTTGGCTTGGATTTTAAAAGCCTTTGTAAAAAGTAGATAACAAAGCAAAGAAACCTATAGGTGGTAGTAGTGTTTTCAGGCTTAAATTTGTCAAAAACTAAAAAAAAATCAAATGGTTATCAACGATACCTAAAAATGGACAAAAGTATAAGGGCAAAAATCAATTTATACTACGGGGTTGTATCAATAAAAACCCTAAACTAATAATTATATCAATTTAAACCCTAAATTTTTATAAGTATATATCAATTGTGACCTTCTGTCAAATTGCGTTTGAAAAATATTAGTTACACGTGTGCAAACTTTTAATTATATCAATTAAAGTCCTAAACTTTAATAAATCAATCAATTTTGACCCTCGTTTCAAATAATTGAAAATTTTCAAATAGAGGGCCTAGATTTTTTAAAAGCTAAGTCTACACACGTGTGAGAATGGATGCTTGGACAATTTTCAAATTGAAAGCCTAAATTAATTTACTTATAACAATTTGAGGGTTTAATGGATAGAATAAATATTATGTAAATTACTAATAAATTATTATTTTCTTTTCTTTCTTTCTTTCTTTTTTTTGCGAAAACACTAATAAATTTACTTTTTTTTATGCAAACTACAAAATTACATATTTCTTACCAGGAGTGTCGATGACATTTATTACTTGCCCATCTTGTCGCACACTTGACTGCAACTCGGAGCTTTTTGTAATGCCCGATGAACTTTTTCTTGACTCGAACGCCTTTTTTCCAAGAATACTGTTTCCAGTTGCACTTTTTCCATTTCCAGTACGACCCATTAACACCAGAGTTAGAGAAGGAATAGCCGCCATTAATTAATAATATATTGAAGATCGATTATATTGCAGAGAAAGAAGAGAGACTTCAAAGCCAAATTGCTGCGGTAAAAAAAAATGTTCTCCCCCATTTATAGACTTCACTGTCACTGTCACTTTGATGAGTAATTAAAGTTTATGCCAAGCTGAAGTACTCTAAGTATAAATCCTAAACTTAAGCACCCGAGATTGACTGACTCAACAGAACCCGAATCCAAATGGAGTGGATAATTAACCAATTTCCTCTAAAAAGGGTGAAGAAAGGAATCCCCGTACAACAGAAAAAATACTAAAAATTAATTGTTTTCTTAAATCTTTTAAAACTTTTAGTTAAAATACCATTTTGATCACTATAATTTGGATTTCATTCCATTTCAATAGTCTACTTTCGAAATGTCCAAACCTAGTCATTGTACTTTCAATAAAACTTAAAAAAAAATAGTATTTATTAGCTTTTCCTCTATAAATTTTAAAAATATATTCACATTGTGTCTTTTTTGCATGAAAATTATTATTATTTAACCAATTTTGATAAAAATTAGCTTCAAAATAACAGTAGGGACTAATTTTAAGCTTTATTGAAGGTACAAGACTAAATTTAGACACTTGAAAGTATTGAGACCAAAATAAAATGAAACTCAAAGTACAGAGACCAAAATAATATTTTAACCAACTTTTTAAATTTACTCTCAATATATATTATATATTTTTTCTTTTTGAGACCAATATGTCAGCAAGGGATTGAACTCTCAACTTTAAGGATGATATAAGTGTATTAACTACTATGTTATGATGATCAAGTTGTTAGACCACCCTTAATGTATTAAAAATATATACATGTTAAAATTGTTTAATAGCTCTAAATGTGTCGTTAAATTTTCATTTCATTAACATATATTTGGATACATAGGCATGTCAATTGGCAAAAATAAATTTTTTTGTTGGCGAGTCAGGATTTTGTTGATAAATGGATTGAGTTTCATGTGTGAACTAACATCCGAGGAATATGCTCACGTGTCACAAAATGTTAATAAATTAAAACAATGATGTAATGATATATTGACATTTTGTTAGCAATTTTTTTTTTTTTTAATGAAAGGATCTCATGGAGAGTTTTTAATATATTAAAGATAAATTTGAAATCTTTTAAAAGATTAAGAACCAAATTGAGAAATACTTAAAATAATTATGGGACATTTTATTTATGGAAAATATCAAATTTTATTCTAAACTTTCAATTTCATCAAAATGCATCTTAAACTTTGATAGGGTTAGCAACCCTACTTTAAACTTAATAAATATTGCAATTTTTAACCTATCATAGACTTGCATTAGAAAAACCGTCTATAAAAATATTCTCATATGCATTTAGTGAATATAAAACATATATCGTCTACTTAATGAAGCTTTTAAAAAATATAGAACTGAGTTTTGTTGAAATAATTTGTGACTTTTATGAAAAATTTGATCAATCATTTATCACATGTATTAATTGCGCTCAATTTTGTGCCAAGCTTGGTGTTTGTTAAAATTAGTTAGTTTCAAAGATTTTTACTTCAATGTTTGTCAAAACTACTGGGTGAATTTAGCGAAAATTGAACATGGGATAGAAGTTATCATATATGTTTAAGTGTAATGTTTAGTTTGATGAAATTAAAAATTTTTATAATGAAAATTGATACAAATTGTCAAGTTTAGAGATAAAAATTAATTTTATTTTTTTGTTTTATTTATTTAGCGGATGCCAAACTGACTTTCAACTTGTCTTCTTCCTTACTAGTCAGAGTAGTGAAGGACTTACTGTACCAGTCCACTCCTCACAACTTGATGAAATGACTATAGAACAACTAGGACCTTAATATAAAAGTGTGGTTAAGGAAAGTTGATCAAATGACGAGAGAGAGGAGCAACTGGGTCAATCTAATATGGCTCAACTTGTTAATGTTGGATTTTATAGTAAAATTTGTGAAAGAAAGTGTTGATTTGAAACATCAAAAATGAATTGACGTTTCATTGTTGTTGTTACTCGACTTGAATCTCAAAAGTTTCAAAATGGTTTAAAAAAATTAAAATGTGTTGATGTTTCTTTTACAAATTTAACTTAAAAGTTAAATTTGTTAAGTTATATTTAAATTTTTACAAGTAACTACACAATTGAGTTACTTTTGATGTATGTTTCATATTGTTTATATTAATTTTATTTTTGGAGAGTTACTAAGTTGCTAGCCTATAAATAGCAACTTGTTTCTGAAGGGAATAATCGAATTAAACCCACAACGGAAGCATATGAATCATCTTTGATTTATTTAGAATTAAACTAAAATACAAGGGTTAAGCAATAAATACCTTTAAAATATGGAGAATATTCTGGCGGGTCTTTATCTCCTCCACAAAGTCTTCCTGGCTATGACTCGAACACAGGACCAAGGCTTGTGGGAGCCTCTTGAAAGAAAATCCACAAGGGATTTGAGAGGAAAAGGTCTAGAGAGAATTCTCTAATTCTCTCTATTGAAGAGATGTGTGTTGTTCAGAATGCACAATGGCTCACCTCTAGGGTCCTATTTATAGTGGTCTAAGGAAGATAATAATATATTTTAATATCTAATATATTAAAATATATTTATCTAAACAATTTGAATCATATTCAAACCTTTTAAAATTCTCCTACAACATTTATTTCCTAATTTGAATCCAATTCAAATTTAATAAATATCTTTTCTTTAATGTATCTAATATACATTAATTATTTTCATATTTAATGTATCAAATACAATAAATATATTTTCCTCTTTTATATTTAATATATCTAATATATTAAATATTAATTTGAACACTTCAAATTAAATATTAATTTGAACATTTCAAATTTCTCTTTCAACTAAATTGATCTTTTAGTGTTACTGTGAGCTAGCAAGGGGACCTTATGGGCCTACAGATTATAAGCTCCAATGATACAAAATCAATTAATTAAACTCTTTAATTAATTAATTTTCATTCATTAACTATAGGTCACTCCACTATAGACCTAGAGTTGCACTCTTATGCACTGTAGGACAAGTTGTGTCCATAGATATTATCACTACATGCAAGTCGATCCTTCACGAGTTGTTCGTAATTACAGCTGGGTCAAAAGTCCGTTTTACCCCTATAATTACATCTTGCACCTTAAGTATCACTGATCCTCTAATGAACAATCTGTTTATAATCTAATTATAAACTAAGTCCCTCTCGGGCCAGTGAGAGGGTGGGGCCCCATTGTTCAAGTCCCAAAATCAGCACTTAAAGGAACTACTCATCTACTTACCCTATATGGGAAGGAGTGAATTCCATCTTGTGAGATTATGTTCCCAGCTCCCTATTTGGTCAAGTCCCCAAAATGGTAGGCATATTAAATCGGCTACAAAAGCCACTCTCACCCATGCAAATCAAAGGACAAGCCCTCACAGGCAGGAGTTCATAACTCACTCAGGATTAAGATCGAGTCGCATATGATCATCCTGATGAAATATTAATCTTCTCAATTAACGGATTTATAAAGAGAGATTAAATATTTCGTGGTCCAGTCTTATACAAACTCATTGTATAAGATACCCCCACTCACATGTCTCCACATGAATGATTTAAATCAAATCATTTGTAACTATTACAAAATGGGCCGTATCAATAGTGTTACCAGGATAAGGCACCCAACCTTATCCATATACTATGACCCTTTAGGTTATTTCTTGAACATGATACTCTCGTATGTCAACTACATACTATTCAAGATTACAATAATAACCTTGGATTTTTCATATAATGGATAATGTTATATTGCAAATAAAATAATTAAAATAATTATTAATTATTAAATAAATTATTAATTACGAGGCTTTAGGGCATAAATCCCAACAATCTCCCACTTGCACTAAAGCCGGCGAGACATGTATCCTAGTGTAACGACCCTAAACTCTAGAGCATGCTAAGAGTGGAATTAAAACTGAGACAGCTCGCCTATGCCTGAAATTTCGGCAGCATGGCGGCGTAACTACAGGAAACCAAATTTTAAGAACCTGATAAAGAAGAGATAGCACACTTCTAAGATTTCAAATAAACCCTCAGCAACCAACAACTACACAAGAGTGCTGAGTTTTCAACCAGAGACAAGCACAACAAAAACACTTCCTAGTTTACGAAGTAGATCTACAATAGACAAAACTCAATTTACACACAGTAAGGATCTATATGACTAAATACACAACCAAAAAGGGCCTAAGGGTAAGCTATAGGTAACTCCATAGCCTTGCCAGGTCGTCGTTCATCACCCACCACGTTGTTGCGCATTACCTGAAAAGAGAAAGGTAGCATGAGTGAGTATTGGTATACTCAGTAAGCAACCATCTTAGATAAAATAATTCATAGTCAAGCAACCCATTTTGAGAAGGAGAGATTATGCCTTACTCACACTCGTGCCTAAGCAACAAATAATAATTTCACCACATGACCATGGTCTTATTTCTCTACCTCATCTCTGATTCCACCAAATCCTAACTTCGAATCATACCAATGAGTCCTGCAACCTAGAATTCATCCTCGTGAAGGTAATAAACCTCACACTCATCATAAAGGATAGATACCTCAAAGCTAGCACACAGGCAATAGGGAAACGCATTCCCTATGCTCAACACAAGTGGGGAATCACCCCTAAACTAGCTCACCAGCCATAGGGAAATACATCCCCTACGCTCAACATATATAGGTAATCATCCTAAGCTAGCACACAGGCACTAGGAGAACGCATCCCCTATGCTCAACACAAGTGGGGAATCACCCCTAAGGTAGCTCACAGGCAATAGGGAAACGCATTCCCTATGCTCAACACATCACATAACATTCTAGGTCTACAAGCTCACTCAATACAACCGAACTAGGATAAGTAATACTAGATCAATGGTTTACAACCAACTTTGCTATTTCGAGAACCCTTATATGCAACATTGCTCTCAAGCCTCTGTCACAACCTGAACCGGGGTTCACATTATAAACCAACATCTCAAATTTCACTTCCAACACATAATTAACTAGGCTTAAGCCTTAATCAAATTCTATCCATATTTATTTACCAATGATCTAGTAATTTTTCCTTCTCAATCAAATATACATAAATGCAAATTTTTACCAAAATAGCATATCAAATATTTCCAATTTGCTACTTACCTCTCAATCGACCCCAAGGTCGAAATACTTTATTTCAATGGTCGAGGATAGCTTGAATCCTTACAATTGATAGAGCGCCCAACCTTTTATAACCTCCAAATTTCAATTTCTAGCACACACAAACGTTCCAATTATTCAATAATAACTTAAATAAACCAAAATCAAGTTTCTAAATCTTACTTTGCCTTAAGGAACCAATTTCAAATACGTCAAATTCAAAAGCTTACAAACTACCACCACCAAAAGTTGTTGGAAACTCTTTGTACGCCCCGGCTTGGATAAATTTACCTTCAACCATAAATGGTTTATCTTAAACTAAGATCCATAGACCAAAATCCATCCAACTATTGAAATTATGCAAAATTGAACAGTTAATACATCAAACTTCTCAATCTCAAACCAAAATACTTACTCACTGCTTAATGGTTCCAAACCACACCGAAACAAGCTTTAGACGGCCCAAATACTTCAAGAAAACTGCTGTCCATCCACTAGTTTACCGAAAATTACTTTGATTAGCAAAATTAAGAACAAAAAGGGAAGAAAAGAAAAGATAAACAGAAAGGGAGGGACGAAAAGAGGAGGGAAACGAAAGGGAAAGGGAGGGGCGGAAAGGGAGGGAGGGGACGGAAAGGGAGGGAGGGAACGAACAGAGGGGGAGGGGGCGAGTGGGGGAGACAGACGGGAGGGACGAGAGGGAGGAAGGAATCGGGAGGGAGGGACGAGAGGGAGGGAGGAATCGGGAGGGAGGGAGGGGCGGCAGAGGGAAGGGAAACCGAGAGTGAGAGGAGAGAGAGAGAGCTGCGGGAAGGGGGAAAAAAAGGATAAGGATAAAAGAAAAAAAATATAATTTTATATATAATAATAATAATAATAATAATATATTATTATTATTATTATTATCATTTTTTTTTTAAACAGAATGTTACACCTAGGGCATACTCTATACCCAACATGTTCTCCCACTTGCCCTCCTAGCAAAGATGAGACATGTCTCGTAATCCTAGACATTCTAGGTGACCCTCAAACACTTTAGCCTAGAGAGTCTCTTTATATAGATCCAAAGAACTGCCGTTAAAAACCATCTTGGTCACTACCATGATGCTTTTTCTCTCTCGATATGATTCCCTATACATTGATGTTTTCTAATTTTCTAAAATTAGTCTTTGCACCACTATTATCATAATAAAGAGGATAGACTAAATCATATCTGAAACACCTTTCAGATCTTCAAGGAACTATTTGAGTCCTACAAGTCTTTTTGTTGCTTCACAAGCAAAACAACTTAACTTGTATATCATACTCCACCACCTAGGGTAAAATTTATCTTTACATAGATTTCCTAAAGCTTTGTAAGAACCAGTATATCTTGTAAAGATCAAATCTTTAACTCCATACACAAAAATTTCTCATCACCCATAGATAATTTGAGAAAGTTTTTAATTTTCTACTCAATGGTCATACCATTGGTATAACTGATATATGCTAACCAATTGTATATTAAATGTTCAGTCTCATTTATGCATATCATATACTCTCAACATTTGAGGTAACTTAGGATATACTTTCTAAGACATAAATATCAAATATTTGACAACAATTTTGTCAATATAAAATGTTTGAGACAAAGTTAACATTTTGTCCTTAAAATCTCATTTTGGACATGTAAAATATACTGAGTCATTCCAAATCACTTATTTGGAATTGGTTACTTAATCAACGCTTCATGTCAGACATCTTACATCATTCATAATGGGTAAAAATATCACTAACATAAAACATGAGAAAAATCCATTAAGCAATTAATGATTTTCTTGTCTATACAAACTTCATTAATATTTATCCAAAGTCATAGATTATGATATTTTTATCAAACTTTATATTCACAGATCTAATGGTAAAATTCATTTCATAAATGAACCTGTACTATTTCGCAAACTTTTTGCTTTTGATCTTTGAAAATAAACATATCTGATTGATTTGTGTAGATGCATTATCTAAGATTTCTTTTCATAAAAGAATTCTAAACATTCATTTTTTTTTATATCACATATGCAACAATGAATTAAATAATGCTTACAGACTTCAGTATGGCAACAAGTGAGAAAATATACTCGCAGTCTACTTTCTCCTATTAGGTATAACCCTTTGCCATTAGTCTCATTTTGCAAGTAATAAGCCTTTAACTTTGTCATCTAACATGACAATTTGGACTTCAATTAAGTCCTTGTAAAGGTTGAGTCATCTCATAACTCTCCCACTACGATGAGGCTTATCCAATTCATGACTGGGATCCATTTGACTTTCAAATATAATACATCGATGACCAAACTTCTTGGACCACCGCTTGAAGATCATATCGTCGGCTGATTGTAGGTGTATGCTCTTTCAATTTCAAGACAAACGCCACCGTTCAATATATTGTACATCCGGCTAAAGAGGATTTTGCCGCATTCGTAACTCACCGTCGGAGAGTGAAGCTACTATGCCAGAGTTACTTTGCTCTTATTTTGAATTACAAAAGAAAATAAGAAATAATACAAATAACCCTAAACCCATAAGGGTTTTACAATTTGATCTAATCAAAGCAATAAAACTAATGCCAAATGGCCTAAAGAGCCAATTTGTAAACCACATATATCACATATATGAAATTAAAATACCCACCATCGCAAAATTTTAATTCTAAATAAAAATCAAAGTAGTCTCTGATACCAATTGAAGGGAATAATCGAATTAAACCCACAGCGGAAGCATATGAATCATCTTTGATTTATTTAGAATTAAACTAAAATACAAGGGTTAAGCAATAAATACCTTTAAAATATGGAGAATATTCTGGCGGGTCTTTATCTCCTCCACAAAGTCTTCCTGGCTATGACTCGAACACAGGACCAAGGCTTGTGGGAGCCTCTTGAAAGAAAATCCACAAGGGATTTGAGAGGAAGAGGTCTAGAGAGAATTCTCTAATTCTCTCTATTGAGGAGATGTGTGTTGTTCAGAATGCACAATGGCTCACCCCTAGGGTTCTATTTATAGTGGTCTAGGGAAGATAATAATATATTTTAATATCTAATATATTAAAATATATTTATCTAAACAATTTGAATCATATTCAAACATTTTAAAATTCTCCTACGACATTTATTTCCTAATTTGAATCCAATTCAAATTTAATAAATATCTTTTCTTTAATGTATCTAATATACATTAATTATTTTCATATTTAATGTATCAAATACAATAAATATATTTTCCTCTTTTATATTTAATATATCTAATATATTAAATATTAATTTGAACACTTCAAATTAAATATTAATTTGAACATTTCAAATTTCTCTTTTAACTAAATTGATCTTTTAGTGTTACTGTGAGCTAGCAAGGGGACCTTATGGGCCTACAGATTATAAGCTCCAATGATACAAAATCAATTAATTAAACTCTTTAATTAATTAATTTTCATTCATTAACTATAGGTCACTCCACTATAGACCTAGAGTTGCACTCTTATGCACTGTAGGACAAGTTGTGTCCATAGATATAATCACTACAGGCAAGTCGATCCTTCACGAGTTGTTCGTAATTACAGCTGGGTCAAAAGTCCGTTTTACCCCTATAATTACATCTTGCACCTTAAGTACCACTGATCCTCTAATGAACAATCTGTTTATAATCTAATTATAAACTAAGTCCCTCTCGGCCCAGTGAGAGGGTTGGGCCCCATTGTTCAAGTCCCAAAATCAGCATTTAAAGGAACTACTCATCTACTTACCCTATATGGGAAGGAGTGAATTCCATCTTGTGAGATTATGTTCCCAGCTCCCTATTTGGTCAAGTCCCCAAAATGGTAGGCATATTGAATCGGCTACAAAAGTCACTCTCACCCATGCAAATCAAAGGCAAGCCCTCACAGGCAGGAGTTCATAACTCACTCAGGATTAAGATCGAGTCGCATATGATCATCCTGATGAAATATTAATCTTCTCAATTAACGGATTTATAAAGAGAGATTAAATATTTCGTGGTCCAGTCTTATACAAACTCATTGTATAAGATACCCCCACTCACATGTCTCCACATGAATGATTTGGATCAAATCATTTGTAACTATTACAAAGTGGGCCGTATCAATAGTGTTACCAGGATAAGGCACCCAACCTTATCCATATACTATGACCCTTTAGGTTATTTCTTGAACATGATACTCTCGTATGTCAACTACATACTATTCAAGATTACAATAATAACCTTGGATTTTTCATATAATGGATAATGTTATATTGCAAATAAAATAATTAAAATAATTATTAATTATTAAATAAATTATTAATTACGAGGCTTTAGGGCATAAATCCCAACAGTTTCTTCATTTGGAGTACCTCATTCTATTTTGGAGTATCTCATTCCAATTGAAGAGTTCTTCTCTCCTCTCTTTCTTCTATTTAATCTTGAGTCAAGTTGAGAGCAAGTATCCAAGAGTTTTGCCAGATCCGAGTAGTTCGAGGTTGTTGTTCTATCTAAGTTAGTCGTTGTATCCTGCTGAGACGATCGTTGTAGTGTTCTTGCAACCCGTGCAGAGCGAATAATTGTCTTCAGGACAACGCTTTATAAGTGTGCCTTAATTACTTATTATCTTTTATTCTTAAATTTTGAAATTGTTGTTACATACAGTGTCTGTACAATTATTTACATTGTAATTGTTTATTGTCAGATGAGTTGTAATCAAATTTGCTAGTGTTACTCAGTTCTTATACAGAACGTATTATTTCCAACAATTTGAAAACAATTATCTGAACTAATAGTTGTAAGCTCATCCACTAATGGTACAGTTCCTACCATGATGGGATTGACCATCCTCAAAACTCATGTTGAAAAACTAGAGAAATTCAAGAAAGAAAACTTCAAAACATGGCAACAGAAGATGATATTTTACCGCACCACACTGAACCTTGCTCACATCTTGAAGGAAGAATGCCCAATATTTACCCCACCCGAAGCTGTCACTCCTGAAACTGAAGCTGCCAAGCAAGCATGGATGCATTCAAACTTCTTATGCCTCAATTATATACTCAGTTGTCTTGAAGACACCTTGTATAATGTCTATTGCAATGCCTACAATACTTCAAGGCAATTGTGGGAGGCATTAGACAAGAAGTATAATCTGAAAGATGCTGGTACTAAGAAATTCCTCGTAGGAAAATTCTTAGATTATAAGATGATTGATGCCAAATTGGTAGTCAATCAGATGGAAGAATTGCAAATTATTATTAGTGATTTGCAAAGTGAAGGATTGGATATACGTGAACCATTCGTACGAGGCACACCACCGACATCTCTATGAGTGCATGCGTCAGATGGCAAGCATGAACATGGAGCTTCCTCTGCCTCCACAGCCCTATGTTTCCTCAGATGAGGAATGAGAGCGCTACACCTGCTCAGGACAGTATCGTTTTCTTTCTTTCTCTCTGTTTCTGTATTTGCACCTTTCCTCTCTATTCTAATTGTATTATTATTCTCTCCCTTTGTTATTCGTATCACCCATGTTTGTAGCTACTATTATCCCTTGATTGTCTTTCTTTGTAACTATATTATTATTTTCACTATCTTATTCAGTTACATTGAGGACAATGTAAACTTTAAGTTTGGGGGTGTGGGCTATCTTTTGTATTTGGAGAGATACTCTGCAGACATTTTGTTATTCTGATATCTTTGATGATGATGATTGATTCTCTGATATCTTTGATGATGATTGGTATTCTGTTAAATTTGAGAAATTTTATTTTTACTGAATGATGAGCTTAAA
Organism: Trichosanthes truncata; assembly: GCA_033996785.1. Taxonomy (NCBI): domain Eukaryota; kingdom Viridiplantae; phylum Streptophyta; class Magnoliopsida; order Cucurbitales; family Cucurbitaceae; genus Trichosanthes; species Trichosanthes truncata. The sequence goes on from JAWPNB010000003.1 coordinate 58,728,651, forward strand.
TTCGTATGATATGACTATGATAATCTTTGATGATACCTAATTCTGAATCAGAGACAATTGCATTATTAAGATTTGTGATTAAGGAATGGATGCAAGATAGAGATAAATTGAATCATTGACTTCCTTGAATTCTTGATGCACTTAGCTTATTCTTGGCTGGACCTGAATGCTTGGAATAACATTATTCTGTTTAGAAATTTGTTGTCACTCCGATAGGTATAAGATTTGATTGGGAGGTGGTCTTGCATGATTAGGAGAACAATATGAACCCAGGAAGCCCTGGCAAAACCTTTTTGAAAAAAAAAATTGGACTTAAGGCAAATAAGTAAGAAATACTCCTACTTCCAAGAGTGGGCTGAGTAACCAGGGGCGGTCATGACACCCATGATTTCCAGTGCATGAAAAAACTACTTAGGATGTGAGTATGCTTAGGCAATCTGACAGGTGACTGCTACCCGTAGTAAGCTACTTTCACCACAAAGTGTTGGTATGCTGGAACGAAGGTACGAGTGACTGAAGGATCCTGCTGAGAAAAGAAGTTGTAAATAGAATAAAAATCAAGTTTGAGGGTTTGTAAATGGGTAAACACCTTGTTGAAAGTGAAGCCTTCTAATCATGACAATAAACTGAAAGATTGAATCTTAGCACCAGTGTAGGGGGAAGATGAATGAAGGACTTAATAAAACTGTTTCAAGGATTGTAAGGACTAGACCAAGAAAAGCTATCACACACTCACTCAAGGGATGAATGAATTCAATTTTTAGCTTCTTGAGAATATCTTCTTATCATAAATCTTGGTGGTGTAATCCCCTTTTCTTCAGAATTGCTGAGATTGGAGTCAATAACATTATCTTTTGTTTTAATATTTATTATGTGATTTGCTCGAGGATTAGCAAATATTTAAGTTTGGGGGTATTTGATAAGTGTAATTTATGATGCATTTTAGGGATGTTTTACTGCACTTTTTAAAGATATTATCGAATAGTTTCATGCAATTAAATGTTTATTTTGCAGGAATCGTGCAATCGAGGGTAAAATTTGTAAAAGAGAGGAAAAAGGGGCAAAAGAGTCATTTTGGAGGCACTATTTGGCATTTGGGGCGAAAAAAGGTTGAAGAACAAGCCAGCAAACCCGAGAAGGTAGCGTTGCAAAGTTGTTGGTAGCGTTGCAACGCTACCACGATTTTGTAAATTATGGTATATAGGGACAGCGTTGCAACATCGTCCACTGTGTATAAATAGAAAGTTGTACATACAAATTAGGGGAGTCGTTTTGGAGAGACCTAATCCCTAATTTCGATAGAGGCAGTGTTTGAGAGGTTTAGAGAGCACATAGAGGAGACTCAAGGCTCGGGATCGCGGGACATCACGTCGGGAACGAGTGTTGGCACGCGTCGTCTAGTTTTTCTCTTTTCCTTTTCTCTCGCTTTCTCAATCTTAGGATTTAGTTACTGAATTTGCTTGTAATTGAATACTTTTTAGACTTTCTCGTTAATTGTAAGGATTTATGAACTGTGTTTGCTAGTTAAATGTAATTGTGACGTTTTTTATGCATCTTGCTTTAGTATTCTTAGCTTTAGGCCAAAGCTTTGTATGTTAGGTTAGGTTTAGCTTGAGAAAGTAAATCTAATCAAGAACTTGAATGCATGACTAGGTTTAATCTATTGCATGAGAATGAATAGGTTAAAAAGTCGATAAGAGAATTTCATTATGTCGTGCTTAGTTGTAGAAATAGACCGATAGGTTGATTTACACTTTGCATGAGTTCAATTGGGCTCGAGAGTCAATTGAATACTTTAGTAATTCTTGACTTAGAACGAATGCATGATTTACAATTCAATGGTCAATTCCATAGTCAGGCTTCATGAATAGCAATTAACGAATGTGTCTCTAAAATTGGACTCCAGCTTTGTAAATAATAGGATATATTTTACTATTTTCAAACCAAACTCAAATTAGTTTTGCTCTAAATAAAATTGGGCATAATTAACTGTGGTACTTAATTAAATCTAAAGAACTCCGATCCCTGTGGATGACCTCGGCCACTATTATTGTAAAATATTTAGCGGTCTGATTTTATAAATTTAATCTTGATATGACCTTCGACAAGTCGGACCACTATCACCCTCGCCTCCCCTGTTGTTTATACCACTTTTTTTTTTCCAAACCAAACAATAAATCAAACCCTTGCTTCTCATCCCTTGTCACTAGCGAACAAAGCTTGACCCTGCATTAAGGTATGTATAGATGCTTGTTGAACCATTAGGTATTTCCTTTTGTTTATTGGTTCCTCTTGACGGACCCACGGTATACACAGGGACCTCTCTTGTTGGTATTTTCTCTAACTTACCTGTTCCTTTAGGCTTGTCCCGTCCCCGTGTATATTAGTATCTACAACACAAATGTCAATCTTGAGTTATATATTTCTATCTTCTGTCGTTTCTGCTTTTCGAAAATCGAATATGTTCTATCGATTTCTTCATTCCTGCAGCTTCTTCTCTGGGGTTCTTTTCCTTCCATATACCCAAGCACAATTTTCGTTTGTTGACACTGCATCTTAAGAAATTCAAGAAACGACGAAAAATGCCCTTCATCTTCTCCGACAACCCATTTCATTTGAAACTCTCCTATACATTTAATTTTCTTCAATCTTCAACATTGTTTCATCTCCTCTTGGCCTCTAGAAATAGAAACTAGTAGAGCAGAAGTCGTCGACCAATCACCTTCTCGAGGTACATATTTCTATCATCGTCGTTTCTGCTTCCAAAAATCAAATGATCCTACAGCTTCTTCTCTGCATTTTTTTTCCTTCCATTTACTTTGGCACAGTTGCACAGTTTCCATTTGTGAATGTTGCATCTTGGATAATTAAAGAAACCACAAAAAAATGCTGGAAAAATCAGATAAAATATTTGAAAATGGAGAAATTCCAAAAATAAAAGAGAATTTTAAAATGCATAAATTTAGGGGGCAAGTTAGTTATGGTGAGAGACAATAAGAGAATATTCAGGATATTTAAAAAAAAAAAAAATCTATTTTGTGAGGGTTGACTGTGAATACGAGTATATACCAAGGGTATAAATGGAACAAAAAGTATTCACTCTCTCCTCCTATAATCATGGTAGCCATAATTCCAAGTATGAAACATTTTTATCATTTTTTTATTATAGGTATTTATTTGTAGACGTTACTTACAATTTTCCTATAAAAAATTTGTTCAACCATGTTTATCACATGTATTAATTGGGCTCAATTTTGTGCCAAGCCTGGTGTTTGTTAAAATTAGTTATTTTTCAAAGAATTTAACTCCCATGTTTGTTAAAACTAGTAGGTGAATTTAGCAGAAATTTAACACATAGTAAAAGTTACAATATATGTTTAAGTGTAACATTCAGTTTGATGAAATTAAAAAAATTTATAGTGAAAATTGATACAACTTGTCAAGTTTGGAGATAAAAGTTAATTTAATTTTTTTATTTTATTTATTTAGCCGAAGCCAAACTGACTTTCAACTTGTCTTCATCCTTACTAGTCAAAGCGGTGAAGGACTTACTGTACCAGTCCACTCCTCACAACTTGATCAAATGACTATAGAACAACTAGGACCTTAATATAAAAGTGTGGTTAAGGCAAAGTTGATCAAATGACGAGAGAGAGGAGCAACCCTTAAGTCAATCTAATATAGCTCAATAAGGCATATATCATCGGTCACGCTATTTATGAATCACGTTATTAATTACTTTTCATATATTTTTTTAAAAAGATACATATATATTATTAAATGACTTGTTGACTATAATTGCGATGATTAAATGACTTATTTATATTTCAATAGTCCATAAAAAATTCACGTGAAAAACAGCAGTTTCTAGAACTGGGATAATTTTGTAGTTTGCTTGTAAATCTGAGCACATATTATATATATATATATATATAACAATAATAATTTATTACATCAATCCTTTTACATTACAATACACACAGGCACGTTACAGGGAGCTGCCTTATTCAACCAAGGTTTAATTACATTTAAAATACACGTATAATAATGCATATGATTATATTAATTATTGCAGTTTTACTATAATGTTTGAAACTCAAAGAATATGGCACCCTCTAAAAAGAGGGTGACGATCTTGCTCAACCTTGACCACCGCTGGCCTTCGAAGTGGAATACGTGGCTGTTCATTTTGGTTATGAATTTCATCTCTGTGTTGTTTTTGCACTTCTTGTGCTCTCTCTTCTACTTTGCGACTTGCTTCTCTTTCTTCTTTCAGTTGCCGTTGACACTTGATGATCTAACATTTTATGTCAAAGAGACTTAAGTTCAATCAAGTTTATTTTCTTGCAATCACAGCAATTTCTTGAAATTATTATTATTTTTTTAAATTTATTAGTTTTCATTTATATTTAATATCAGAGTTAAAAGAGAAATTGAAACAAAAATTACAAACAGTATCAACAAATTAAATAATTAACTACAGAATGTTTGTCAATATTTTGACAAATTCAAAGTTATAAACGAAAATATGATTTACTGATTAAATTTATATGAGATCTTTATTCTATATTAGCCAAAGTGAGCATAGTTCAGCGGCAATTGACATGTACCCTCGACCAAGAGGTCAAAGATTCAAATCTTCCTAACACCCAAGTTGTTGAACTCAAAATAAAGAAATAAATAAAGATTTTATATTATTTATTTTCAATTCCTAAACTATAAGGTTGTTACAATCATATTGATCTCGAACTTTCAATTTGACCAATCATCCCCTTAAATTTATAAAGTGTTGCAATTAAACTTACGAAGGGTAGATTGTGTATTTCGCAGTATTTAAGAGTCTAATTGCAACAATTTCATTAGTGTAAGAGGTGTGATGAATCAAATTAAAAGTTTGAATGTGTAATTGTAATAATCTGGATTGATTTTTGCAATTGTCCTCGTATTTTTAGAAGAATAAAAAAAAAGTCAATAAATAACCCTTTTTTAAGAATGTTAAATTACAAATTTAGTCTCTAAACTTTTAAGTTTGTATCTAATAGGTCCTTAAACTTTAAAAATGTCTAATAGGTTCCTGAACTTTCAATTTTGTGTCCAATAGGTCACTAACATATTCAAAATTTTTACAAATTAACTAATTTATTAAATATAAAATTGAATTTTATGTCTAATAAGACCCTAAACTTCGAATTTCGTAACTAGTACGTTTGTGAATTTTAAAAAAATGTTGAATGAAAATCAATGATCTATTAGATACAAAACTGAAAATATAGTAAGCTATTAGATACAAAATTAAAAGTTTAATTAACGACCTATTAGATACTTTTTAAAGTTCAAAGACCAAATAGACCCAAAATCTTAAACTAGTTCAGGGACTAAACTTGTAATTTAACCTAGCTTCCAAAAAATTATATATAAAAGAAAAATTAGAAAAGGATGTGGTGTGGGCCTACCTCATTCAACTTTTCCTCAAGCCTAGGATCATTATACAAGTCTTGTGTGCAGGACTGTCGAAGCTTGCGTTTGACTTCATCAAACTCCTTCTCAAGCTTCAGCTTAGAAATCAAACCAGGTTTGTAGGGCTGTCCTCCATTTTGCGCTACCATTTCATTCACCAAATCCAAAAGCTCATTCACTTGTTTATCATTCTTTGATTCACTCTTAGTTTTGTTGTCAAAAACCACACACCTGTACTTGCAGGCCGCTAGAATGTCCTTTAAGGCCATAGGACACTCATGACTCAAGTAATCTTCTAGTGCTTCATTGTCTTCTTCGAACTCGTCACCCCCTGTTAATACTACAATGGCGTAGTCCACAATTTTGGGTCCAAATGAATTTTGTAGGGTTTGAATTGTGGCTTCTTCTTCTTGGGTGAATCGGGCCCTCATTGAGAAAACCAAAAGAACTGCATGAATTCCTCTACTTGCGAAATCAGTGCACTTCACTATTTCCCTTGCGGTGTATTCTGTTCCAGTGGCTAAATCGAACATTCCTACGCATTTTGTTGCATGTGAGGGATCAACGTCAAAAATTGTTGTTTGATTAATATGGTTGAATTAATAATTAAGTAATGATAATGATAATATAGATCGTGTGCATAGGATTGTGTGGGGTATGTTTTCAAAGGGTATACTAAGGATTAGAAGTACTTTTTAAAAAATTTAAAACACTTAAAAAGTGGTTATAAATGAAGCATTTAACTGATTTTCTTGTGTTTTTAGTGAAACACTTCTATTGTAATTAGCACTTTCTTAAAAAAAAACTAATTAAATAATTAATGCTTTATATCAAAAGCACTCTAGCATACTTTTGATACGTTGAGCGTTTTAATCTGTTTTAATATTATTATTATTTTGTGTACAACAAAGGTAGGATGTGAGAATTTGAACTTCCGACTTTAAGAGAATAAGTATATGTCAATTACTGTCGAGTTCTACTCACTTTGGCAGAACTGTTTATTATTATTATTATTATTATTATTTGATCTCAAACTATACTTTTTAATTATTGAAAAATTTTAAAAGTATTTTTAATTTGTTAAATCACTCTTTAAATTTTGAAGCAAATACTCCTAATAGTTTTTAAAAAATACCTCAAGTCCACACGTTAAAAGTCGTGACAAACACCATCTGAATGTTTCAGATATAACATTTCTATCAAAAGACATGTCAAATACACATTTACTTATTTATTTGTTTATTTAGAATAGCATCACAAACAATGAGCAAAGTCCTTAGAACTTATGACATGCAAGAAGAGGCACAAATATAGATATGTTCAAATTGGTTAGTCAATATAATCTTTGTGCTCAGAACGAGACATATGAACTAAAAAAAAATTCGAAAAGCAAGCCCCCACTATGTAGTCTTTTAAATAATAAAATTAATGTGTTAAGCAAACATTAAGCTACTAACTTATTGACAAAAACTTAATACACATTATTGAAACATTTAATTATGAAGGTTCAAAAACCTAGTTATTAGAAACTTTTTACAAGATATCAACACAACCAAAGTTATAATTTAACCTTAATTTATTAACTTTTTTCATACTAAAGATGTCTATCATATTGATCAATTGTCTAAAAATTTAGGCTTGTTTGATAACCATTTGATTTTTTGTTTATGATTTTTGAAAATTAACTTATAAATACTACTTCCACCCATGAGTTTCTTTATTTTGTTATCTACTTTCTAAAAATGTTTTTAAAAAACCAAGCTAAGTTTTGAAAACTTAAAAACCAAGCTAAGTTTTGAAAACTAAAAAACAGTAGGATCGGTTTGATAACTATTTGGTTTTTCATTTTTGGTATTTTTGAAAATTATGTTTGTTTTCTCACATTTTCTTACAATGATTTTCATCTTTCTTTAGGTAATATTTGAATTCTTAGCTACAAAAACAAAAATAAATTGTTAAAAACTACTTGTTTTAGTATTCAAAACATAGCTTGGATTTTGAAAATATCTATAAAAATAGATAACAAAATAAAGAAACTCATAGGTAGAAGTAGTGTTTATAACCTTAATTTTTATTTTAAAAAAAATAAAAAACCAAAAACCAAAAACTTATCAAACGAAAACAAGGCCGTAGTTTTAAAAACTTGTTTTACTTTTTTGAATTAGGTTAAGAATTCACATGTTTCTTTAAAAAAGGTAAACCCATAATAAAGAAATTGAGAGGAAACAAACATAATTTTTAAAATCAGAAAACTAAAAACAAAATAGTTATGAAATAGAATCTTTGATAACCATTTTGTTTTCTGTTTTTGGTTTTTAGTTTTTAGTTTTTAAAAATCAGGTATGTTTGGTAATCAATTTAGTTTTTAGTTTTTTAGTTTTCAAAAACGTTTTCTAAAATATTAAGGAAAAACAAAAACGGAAAAAAAAGGTTTTTAAAAACACGTTTTGGTTTTCAAGAACTTACGCCCACTACATCCACAAAGTCCACCTCTCCAGGTAAGTCCTTTTTCATTTTTCCATTTTTTTCCTTTTGTTTTTCTTTCTTTTTTTTTTTTCAAAGTTAAAACCCTTATTTTATTTATTTTAGTTTTAAAACCTTTCCATCGAGCATCTTGAAAAAAGTGCAACTATTTTATGTATATATATTGTTTTTTTATTAAATAAAAATTATATTTTATTGAACAAATTAATTTTATCTTATTGATTTTGGTTTCAAAAATATAATTGAATTTCTATTACTTTTATCGTAGAGAAAAATATCATTTACATGAGTTTAGAAATGATAGATGTCAACTATGATGGTAGAAAAGAGTTATTCTACTATAGTCACGTTTATCAGTTTGCAATATGATCGAGAGATGCTTCGAGATATTAAATACTCGATTTCCTATATTTTGAAGCAAATGCCTTTTATATCCTATAAATACAAAAAATATACCTACAACATGTTGTGGAGTCAATTATCAATCATAACTGTTACTTATATGTTTTAGATATTTTTATTTTATTATTTTTCTTTTAATCGATTCATGAGTAGTTAATACATTTAGAATAGTTGTATTTTTTACAACAACAACAATATATTAAATAAAATATTATAAAAATAGTTTAAATTTTCTTTTATAAAAAATATAAAATTAAAAACAGTTATCAAAGAGCCACTTGATTTAAAAAAAAAAAATAGAAAACAACAAATCATTATCAAACATGTTTGGTTTTTTGTTTTTAAAAAACAAAAAACAAAAAACTGTAACCAAACACATATAGTTTTTGTTTTTGAAAAACAGAAAACCAAAAATCAAAAACAAAAAACAAAAAAATTAAAAATAAAAAACTGAAATGGTTATCAAACGGGACCTAATTAATCAACTACTTATTTCTTATGTACCAGGAGTGTCGATGACATTTAGTACTTGTCCATCTTTCCGCACACATGCCTGCAACTCGGAGCTTCTTGTAATGCCCGATGAACTTTTCCTCGACGTGAACGCCTTTCTTCCAAGAATACTGTTTCCAGTTGCACTTTTTCCATTTCCAGTACGACCCATTAACACCATAGTTAGGGAAGGAACAGCCGCCATTTAAGTAATATTGAAGATCGATTACGTTGCTGCGGTAAAAAAAAAAAAAAAACCAATGTTCCCCCATTTATAGAACCATAAAACTCACTGTCACCGTCACTGTCACTTTGATGAGTAAATTAATCCTAAACTTATGCAGCTGGGATTGACTGACTCAACAGAAACGGAATCCAAATGTAGTGGATAATATCGAATTTCCTCTAAAAAGACAAAACAAAGGAATCCCCGTACAATAGAACAAATACTAAAAGGTAAAAAGTTTTATTCTTAATCTTTTAAAATCTTTTCATTCACCTTTTAAAAAAATTGACACAAAAAAATTGTTAATAAAAAATTGTTGATCTTTTAAGTTTCATTAAAAATTGTTAATTAGATTATTTAACAAAAAAACATGTTTAAACTCATTAATAGAAAGCTAAATGTGTCGTTAAATGATTATTTTATTAACATATATTTGGATACATAAGCATTTCTGTAACGCCCGACTTTTTCAAGAATGTTAATTTTGAAATTTTAGAATTTAATTTGAAATAATTCCCAATTTGCAATTTTTGTTGGGCTAATTTGAAATTTCATGGTTTAAAAAGGGCATTTTTGGAAATTGGAAAGTTGTTAAAAAAAAAAAAGAAAAGAAAAAAAAAAAACCCATCCTTATCCACTATATTATTATTATTATTATTTTTTATCTTTATTTTTTATTATTATTTTTATTATCATTTTTATTTTATTATTTTTTTTCTCTTCTTCTTCCTCCCGATAACCCTCTCCCTCACTGAACTTTTTCTCTCTCTCTCTCTCTCCCTCCTACCCGAAAACACCTCCGCCGGCCTCCTTCTTCTTCCTTCTCATCGAGCTGCAGCCATCGCCGAATGCCCCTTCATTTTTCTTCTTCTTCGCCCACCAATATCTCGCCGGCAGCTTCGTTCGTCTTCTTCCTCAGCCGCTCGCGAACGCCGGCCACCCTTCTCAGTCGACTGAAATTGTTCAGTCACCGCCGATCGTTTCCTTCTTCTTTTCTTCTTCTTCGTCTTCCCCAAGGATCTCGCCGCCGACCGTTTCCTCCTTCTTCTTCGTCTTCACCGAACAGCAGCTCAGATCGCACAGGATCGGTTTGCAAATGCCCTCACCGGAGTCTCGAGCGCACCGGTTCTGCAAGCTGTCGCTCACCGTACAAAGTAGTTCGAAGCTCAGTTCGAACATCGAGTCTTGGCCAGAACCAGATCTGCTCGAAACGAACAGTCACACGCTGCCACGCACCTCCACTCTCCGTCGCCGGACCTCCACTTGCCGCCGTGCTCCGTCCACGAGCCGCCGTCTCCGATTCCAATTTTCAAGCTCGAACGGTCCCGGTTACGATCGTGTTCTGACTTGGGTAATTTCGTTACTCAATTGTTTTTAATTAAGGACTTTAAATGGGATCGATCGTTAATTAATGGATTTAATTTTCAGGATATTGATTTGAGAATCAAACTACGGAATTGGAGACAAATATATAAATTTCCAGCAAGGTTGAAGGTTCCGCGCAGTCAATTTTATTGGGTGAGATACTGTGCTAAATTAATTTGGTCTAAGGAAATAAAAAGGGACTGATTTGCAATTAAAATTACTTTTGGACCCTTTGACTAAATTGTTGGACAACCTTTGCATTTGGAATTAATTATTGGACTTTTTGAGACTACTGGACCATTGAACGAGGCTATGGAGCTTATTTATGAAATTTCAAGAATCTTGGACCAAGTTTTAATAATCCTTATTTTTATTGGATTATTGAAGGATAAGCAGGGGACCAGAGCTTGGAAGGAATTTTTGCTGCAAGAATGATATTCGTTATTCTATTCGAGGTAAGTAGTTATTTGGATCTAAGCCCCTTTAAATTCCTTTTTAATGGAAATGTATGTCTGATAGTTTATAAATTTTTGAAAGCATGCTTGAGAGCGATGTTATGAGATATGAAATTAATAGTGGATATGTGTAGAAGTAGTCTTGGGCTAAAGCGGCCTAAGTTGATGTTATAATGGAAATTGGGGCTTAAAGTTGCGATTTTATCATGTTAAAGTATGAAATACCTAAGGAATTGCCCAAGGTTATGTTGGATGAGTTCAAACACGTTTGTGGTGAATCGTGAACAGTCGTGTTTACCTAAATATGAACTTGTGAAAGATGTCGAGGCTGGTTAAATTGATAGGAGAATTATCGTGTTGGGTTTAAGATTGCCTGAACTTGTTACTAATTTCGTTAAGGGATTCAAAGTTACAAACAAATGATGAAAATGTGTCTGAGGTTATGAATAAAGTTGATTATGTTTTCCCCCGTAAGCATAAAAGTATAGATAGTGGTACTAAATTAAATGTTATAAGTGTTTGGGCTTGGTTAAGGGCTGAGGTAGAACACCTTAATAGTATGTGATTGAATGTGAATGGAAGGGCGTTGGTTGTTTTGAGTCCTAGCATGGTTAGAGGATTTAAATTCTGGACTAATGGATCGAAGGACTTTATGTCAATGACATAGGTATGGGCTAGGGCTACGTGTAGTTCTTGTTTAGAAGTACCATTGAACTAGGGTAGTTCTTACTTGAGATTTGTGTTTGTGGTCTATAGCGAAAGATCACCATGATATGATTGTGGTTGTTTAATGAGAGGTGGACCTGGATCATAGGTCACGAATAACTTCTTTAAAAGAAAGAGAAGTGGGTTGTTTTAGCGTTGACCTAAGAAATAAGTAGCCTTTCGGATTGGTCCGTTAGAATTTGTGTCTCGTCTATATATACATATGGGGCGTAAGACGTTGTAAATGTTGGAAAGGCTTGAAGGTTGCTTCCTCTCTGTGTTTATGTGAATTAGGGGATGATTCCCTTTGTATGTGCTTTTGAACTTCGGTTCAGGTTGTGAATATGGTTTGGAAATGATGAATGATTTTGGTATGGTGGATGACCCGAGAGGTCTTGAATGCGTTGGGAAAGTGCAAAGGCCCGTTAGTTTGATGCTATCTACCCTAACTCTGTTCTTTCGTGCGAGTTGTAAGCCTAGATTGTATGTGATGTGATGAGAATAGGGGATGCGTTTCCCTAGTGCCTGTGAGCTAGCTTAGGGGTGATTCCCCACTGTGTTGAGCATAGGGGATGCGTTTCCCTATTTCCTGTATGCTAGCTGAGGGGATGTGTTCCCTGGTTGCCTGTGTGGCTATCATGATGTGATGAGCATAAGGAATGCGTTCCTTATTGCCGATGAGCTAGCTTAGGGGTGATTCCCCACTATGTTGAGCATAGGGATGCGTTTCCTATTGTCGTGTGTTAGCTGAGAGATGATTCCCCAGTATGTTGAGCGTAGGGAATGCGTTCCCTAGCGCCTGTGTACTAGCCTAGGGGTGATTTATCCATTGAGATGAGTGTGAGGGTTATAGACCTTCACAAGTTTGGGTTCTAGGATACAGGACTCGCAGGTGTGACACGAAGTCAGGTTCGGGTAGTAGTGAATGTGGTGGAAGGTTAAATGGACCTTTAGAATAGTAGAAGAAAGTATTTGAAATCTAAGCACAAGTGTGAGTAAGAGCTTGGTATGATTTCTTTAAATATTGGACCCTTAAGTGGGCTACTTACTGAGTATGTTTATACTCATCCTTGCTACTTTGTTTGTTTTGCAGATTGTGCACATTCTCGGGATGGATGACGCAGGCGACGACTTGACGAGACTATGGAGGCTCCACCAAATTTCTTTTCTATGTTTAGTCTTTAGTTTTGTTTCTTTGTTCCCTGTTGTTTGTCGGTCGGTAAGTTTAAATATTCTTTAGCTTCGTGTATCTAGTTAGAAGCTTTTAGATTTGGTTGTCTGTTAATTGAGCTCAGCATCATTTATTGTAGTTTGGTGGATGCTGAGTCTGTGATCTGAAACATAGAAGCGTTTATATCTCTTTCCAGGTCTTTGTAAAAATTTGGTTTTCTTCTAGTTACGTCGTCATGCTGCCAAAATTTCGGGCAGGAGCGAGGTAACTAGGTCGTGCTTCCGCTTTAGAGAGTCGTAGGATTTCGAGTCGTTACAATTTCACTTGGATTAAATAATTTTTTTTGTTGGGTAAGTCTAATTTTGTTGATAAATGGATTGAGTTTTGTGTGTGAAGTAGCATCCAAGGGATATGTCTACGTGTCAAAAAATGTTAATAAAACAATAATTTAATGATACATCAACATTTTTGTTAACAAATTTTATATGAAAGAACGTATTGAAGAGTTTTTAATATATTAAAGATAAAATTGATTTTTTTAAAATATTAACAACCAAATTAAGAAATACCAAAAATAATTATGGGACATTTTATTTAGGAAAAATAGTAAATTTAATTCTAAAGTTTCAATTTCATCCAATTGCACTTTAAACTTCGATAAGTGCTTTAATCTTTACTTTAAACATAAATAAGTGTTACAATTTTTAGCTTGTGATGGACTTACATTATAAAAATCATCTACGAAAATATCTCCATGTGTATTTAAGGGATATAAAACATATGTCTTGTACATAAAAAAAAAAAAAACACTAGAATTGAGTTTTTTTTTTAAATTTGTGAATTTTAAAAATTTTAGTTAGTTTTCAAATATTTTTGCTCCACTTTTTGTTAACACTAGTAGGTGAATTTAGCGTAAATTGAACATTAGTTAAAAGTTACAATATATATTTAATTTTAAGGTTCAATTGGTTGAAATTACTTTATGCTGAAAGTTTATTTGACTTGCGAAATATTACACGAGAATGTAAATAATTTTGCACACTTATTCAATAGATTGCAAGTCATATAAATAGCCATTTATATGCAACAGCTCACAACTGAATACAACAAACATTCTAACAAGCTTGAACCACTAGCTAACCGCCACTTAATACAATAACTTCCCATATACTTAATACTCCCTTCAAGATGGATTTACAATATTAATAATACCCATATTCGATAACAGTGATGAAAAGGAAGAAATAGGCAGTGACTTTGTAAAAATGTCATGAGCTAGCTAGAGATGTGAAAGTATTGGCAGCAACTTGATGTCTCCCGTTACTATTTTTTCTCGAATGAAATGACAATCTAACTAGATATGTTCGTCCTTTCATGGAACATTAGGTTGGAGGCTATATGAATTGCAGTATTATTGTCACAGAAAATCACAAAGGGAGACTGAGATTCAACTTGCAACTCTCAAAGAAGTTGCTTAAGCCAAAGAATTTCACTTGTTGTGGCAACAAGGGCACGATACTCTACTTCAGCCAAAGATCTTGAAACAGTGGTTTACTTTTTGGTTTTTCAAGAAACAAGTTCATCACCAAGGAAATATACAGAAACCTGTTGTAGATTTTCTTGAGTCTAGGCATGAGCCCCATTCAGAGTCAGAGTATGCACGAATTTGGAATGAAGAGGATGCTGGCAGAAGAATTCCTTATCTTGAACAGCCTTTCAAATATCGAAGGAGCTGATGAACAACTTGCAAATGGGGCTTCCTTGGATTAGCAACATACTGACTTAGTTTATGTACAACAAATGTTATATCAGGTCTAGATATTGTAAGATATAGCAGTTTGCCAATAAGTCTTTTGTATTCTATGGGATCAGTCAACAATTCTCCTTGGTTAGCCTCTAGCTTGACATTTGGATCCAATGGTAAAGAAGAGGGTTTGGTTGCTAAGAACCCCGTATCCTCAAGTAGCTGCAGTGTATAGTTCCTTTGAGATAAAAAAAATCCCTTTAGCTGATCGTGCAAGTTCCAATCCCAAGAAGTATCTTAAGGGTCCAAGGTCTTTAAGTCTGAAAACATTATTAAGATGTAGTTTTAAAGCATCAATGTCAGCAGACGATGCTCCTATGATGATAATGTCGTCTACATAAACAAGGAGAGCAAGAAAAGTTCTTCCAGATCCACGTGTAAAAAGAGAGTAATTAGATTTTGATTGCTTGAACCCAATCTTCAATAGCGCATATGAGAATTTATCGAACCACTGCCCGGAAGCTTGTTTTAAGCCATAAATTGACTTGTGTAGCTTGCAAACCAAACGCTCCCCCTGAGGACAAACATTATATTTATATCCTAATGGAAGATCCATGTATACTTCTTCAAAAAGATCTCCATGTAGAAAAGTTTTGCAACGGTCACTGGAAGGAGAAACCATGGCTAACAAAACTTTAATAGTCACATCTTTTGCAGCGGGCGAGAAAGTCTCAATGTAATCCAATCCTTCTTGCTGAGTATACCTTTTTTCAACTATTCGAGCCTTGTAGCTCTCTATTTCTCCATCAGCCTTGTATTTGATTCTGTATACCCAGTTACAGCCTATCGTGTGCTGACCTTTAGGTAAGGAAACTACTGACCAAGTACGGTTAACCTCCATGGCCTTTAATTCTTCTGCCAGCCTCACGCCAGTGAGCATGAGAGACTGCCTGATGGTAGAATTGAGGCTCGTAAGTGGAGGAGATTTTCAAGGTAAAATTCTTGAAGGTTGGAGATAATCGGTCATAGTTCAAATACTTATTCAATGGATACTTGGTTACTGAACCAACTAGAGGAGTGGCCTTTAGGAGACTGCAGTGAAAATCATTAAGATATGAGGGTTGTTTTCTTTGTTTGGAGGAGCATCTTGGCTCTTATTGAGAAACTGCAATGTCATTAACTTCAGGAACACCATCATTGAGAAGGGGTTATTCAGTCTGGATTCGAACACCTTGTGGACAAATAGCATTGTCAATTGTTGGGATTTATGCCCTAAAGCTTCGTAATTAATAATTTATTTAATAATTAATAATAATTTTTTATTATTTTATTTACAATATAATATTATTCATTATATGAAAAATTCAAGGTTATTAGTGTAATCTTGAACAGTATGTGGTTGACATACGGGAGGATCATGTTCAAGAAATAATCTAAAGGACCCTTGGGTGCCTTATCCTGGTAACACTATTGATACGACCCACTTTGTAATAGTTAGAAATGATTTGATCCAAATCGTTCATGTGGAGACATGTGAGTGGGGGTATCTTATACAATGAGTTTGTATAAGACTGGACCACAAAATATTTAATCTCTCTTTATAAATCAGTTAATTGAGAAGATTAATATTTCATCAGGATGATCATATGTGACTTGATCTTAATCCAGAGTGAGTTATGAATTCCTGCCTGTGAGGACTTGTCCTTTGATTTGCATGGGTGAGAGTGGCTTTTGTAGCCGATTCAATATGCCTACCATTTTGGGGACTTGACCAAATAGGGAGCTGGGAACATAATCTCACAAGATGGAATTCACTCATTCCCATATAGGGTAAGTAGATGAGTAGTTCCCTTAAGTGCTGATTTCGAGACTTGAACAATAGGGCCCCACCCTCTCACTGGCCCGAGAAGGACTTAGTTTATAATTAGATTATAAACAGATTGTTCATTAGAGGATCAGTGGTACTTAAGGTGCAAGATGTAATTATAGGGGTAAAACGGACTTTTGACCCAATTTTAATTACGAACGACTCGTGAAGGTCGACTTGGATGTAATGATTATATCTATGGACCCAACTTGTCTTACAGTGCATAAGAGTTTAATTAATTAATGAATGGAAATTAATTAATTAAAGAGTTTAATTAATTGATTTTGCATCATTGGAGGTTATAATCTGTAAGTCCATAAGGTCCTTTTGCTAGCTCATAGTAACACTAAAAGATCAATTTAGTTGAAAGAAAAATTTGAAATGTTCAAATTAATATTTAATATATTAGATATATTAAATATATAAGAGGAAAATATATTTATTGTATTTGATACATTAAATATTAAAATAATTAATATATATATTAGATACATTAAATAAAAGATATTTATAGAATTCGAATAAGATTCAAATAAATAAATATTGTAGGAGATTTTAATGAGATTTAAATAAATATAAGATATATTTTAATATATTAGATATTAAAATATAATATTTTAGTTATGGCAAAAATTTTCCCCTAGTCTCTATAAATAGGACCCTTGGGTTGAGCAATTAGACACAACACACATCTCTTCAATAGAGAATTAGAGAATTCTCTCTAGACCTCTTCCTCTCTAATCTCTTGTGGATTTTCTTTCAAGAGGCTCCCACAAGCTTTGGTCATGTGTTCGAGTCATAGCCAAGAAGATTTTATGGATGAGATAAAGATCCGCTAGAAATATCTCTATATTTACTCCAAGTAAGTTTGCTTAACCTTAATTTTTAGTTTAATTTTAAATAAAATCAAAGACGATCCAATGCTTCCACTGTGGAGTGAAACACTCATTCCTTCAATTGGTATCAGAGCGGTCTTTGAATTTTATTTAGAATTAAGGTTTTGTATGGTGCGTATTTTAATTTCATATATGTGATATATGTGATTTGCAAATTGATTGTTTAGGCTATTTGGCATTAGCTTTATTGCTTTGATTAGATCAATTGTAAAACTCATAAGGGTTAGGATTTGTTGTAATTGTTGAAAAGAAAACCCAAAAGGGCTAGGATTTGTTGTAATTGTTGAAAATATCATTCAATTCAAATGTGTTTCTTGAAGCCAATTGCTGCAATTGAAAATTTAGGATTTCTAAATCCTAAATTTGGAATGGTCCAATCAAGGAAGATATTGAAGACCAAGATATGTCTTGGATTTAAATTTTGTAATTTAATTGTTTTTCAATTTCTTAGGATATGCCAAATATGTCGGTCAATTTTACTAGTTTTAATTTAATTATGCATGAGACGTTTGTTTTAAATTGGTTGTTTGTTGCATAAAGTATGTCATTTAGATTAAAATCCTATCATAGGTTAAGCATTATCATGCAGTGAAAATCATTAAGATATGAGGGCTGTTTTCTTTGTCTGGAGGAGCGTCTTGGCTTTTATTAAGAAACTGCAATGTCATTAACTTCAGGAACACCATCATTGATAAGGGGTTATTCAGTCCGGTCTCAAATAGCTTGTGGACAAATAGCACTATCAACAATATCAACAGCATGTGAAGAAAAAATTTGTGGGATCCCACTGTAATTGAAAGACTTTGGTAAGACAGTGTTTGGAAAAGGATCAAGAATATCTACTGGAAATGTGTCTTGATGAAAAGGAAAGATACCTTCGTGAAAAACGACATTCGTGAGACCAAACAACGTTAATTCTTAATATCATAGGGCCTGTACCCCTTCATGCCTTGTGGACATCTAATGAAAACAGATGGTATGGCACGATGATGAAACTTTGTCATGTTAACAGATAGGGAAGATGAAAAAAAAAAAAAAAAAAAAAAAAAAACAACAACAACAACAACCAAACACTCGAAGATTAGTATAATCAACATCCTTTCCATTTAGTCTATAAAAAGGAGTTTGTCAATAAATGTTGGAAGGAGTTCGATTTATCATATAGGATGCTGTTAAAACACATTCTCCCCATAATTGTATAGGTAGCCTAGACTGAAACAAAAGTGACCGTGCAACATTGAGTAGATGTTGATGTTTTCTTTCAATAGTGGAGTTTTGTTCAGGCATTTCAACACATGAATATTGGTGTACAACTCTTTCGGACAAAAATAACTGAGTGAATGAATGCTCATGAGCATTGTCTAATTGGAAAGTTTTAATGGAGGCACCAAATTGTGTTTCTATGTAAGCAAAAAAATGGGGAACAGTGGTGAGGGCATCCGATTTATTTTCATAAAAAAAATCCATGTGTATTTAGAATAGTCATCTACAAGGGTTAAGAAATACTTGTAGACGACATATGTTGGTGATTGATAGGGTCCCCATGTGTCACAATGGACTAAATCAAACAAGTTTGCAGCTATATTATTGTTAGAATTAAAAGACAGCCTTCGCTGCTTGGCTAGGGGACATATAAGGAATGAAGAAGGACAAGAGACAAAAGGTTTGCAAGGTAACATTTTCTGTAAAGCAAGTAAGTGTTTATTTGAGGGGTGACCAAGTCGGTCATGCCAAAAAGACAAGGAAGACTGCTGAACAGAACAATGAAATTTAGCAGAAACATAATTACATGTAATTAAAGTAGAATCAGCATGAAGCAAGTATAAACCATGCCATAGGCTAGCCTTGCAAATCGTCTTTGAAGAGAACTTGTTCTGAATCACACAACAATCACCATCAAACAATATCATAAACGACATCTTTGACACTAAAGCATTGATTAAGATGAGATTAAATTGAAAAGTGGGCACAAACAACACATTATGCAGGACAAAATCAGAAGAAATTCGAACATCCCAAGCATATTCAACACATATGTGATTCTGATTAGGCAGTGTAAGGCTAACTCCAGATACAGGGACAAGAGATGAGAACATATCTTTAGAAAAGAAAATGTGTGTAGAGGCACATGAGTCAAGAAGCCATTCATTTGTATTAGGTACCTGCAACATGAGAAGTCCCTGAGGTTGATGGATAGTCAGATTCGACTTTCGCATTGGCCAAATGATTCTGCAATATTGACAGAAGGCCTTGGCAATATTCAGGAGTCAGGTTGGGTATCCCAAATGAATTGGATTTGACCATCGATGCTTGTTCTAGCTTAAAATTTATTTTCTGATTACGATGCCCTGAAGGGTAACCATGGATTTTATAGCAGCGATCGAAAATGTGCCCTTTGTATACCACAGTGAGTACATACAGGGCGTTCCATCTTCTTTGTTGTCGAGCTACAAGAGGCAGTGGTAGTCGGCGTGTTCTGATTGCTCTTCGCAAGGAGCGCAACAACATTGGGAGTTAGGGCGTGGTATTCTGTGTAGAAGCCCGTTGCTCAACCTCTTAAGCTACTAAGGAGAACGCACGTGTGATCGTTGCTTTTGGCTCCATGAGAAGCATCTGAGTACAAATTTGGCTGAATGACTCGTTGAGTCCCATGAGAAATGCCATGACATATTATGTTTGAAAATAATCATCGAGTTCTTTTACGCCGCTACAAGAGCATCGACCAGAGGTACAATTAGGTCGATAAGAGACCAACTCATTGCAAAGCGTCTTCAATTTGGCATAGTAAATTGTAACAGACTGTTGATTTTGTGTGAGGTTGGGGATCTCAGGCTGTAATTGGAAAATTCGTGGTTGATTCTTGCGTTGGTATCGATTCTGAAAAACAAGCCAAATATCCATAGCCGAATCAGAGTAGTTTACATTGGTTGAAATCTCTTTTAAAATGGCATTGAATATCCATGCTTTCACAACGCTATTACAAATTGTCCAAGAGTTTAAGGAGATCGCTAGTGGGACGTACAATCTTGCCGTCGACGAAACCGACTTTGTTTTTCACAGTGAGACTAAGAAGCATGGTCTGATGCCAAGAAGAGTAATTCGATTCAGTGAGTAACTCTAAGACGAGGACAAGATTTGTACCATATGAATGATGAAGATTGTACGAATTGGTATTGTGATAGATAATAGACAGAGTCGCAACTTGATTGGCAAAGGAGAAAGAATCAGGGTCAGTGTGACTGACATTTTCTTCCATGAGACGTAAGAAAAGGATGCAAGAAAAATACTCTCTACAAATCATTGCTGCTCCGATACCATATTACACGAGAACGTAAAGAATCTTGCACACTTTATTCAATAGATTGCAAATCAAATAAATAGCCATTTATGCAACAGTTGGCAACTGAATACAGCAAACATTGTAACAAGCGCGAACTACTAACTAATTGCCACTTAATACAATAACTTCTTTTATACTTAATATGAAATTTAAAGGTAAAAGTTAATTTTATTTTTTCCTTTTATTCATCTAGCAGATGCCCAAATGACTTTCAACTCGTCATCCTTACTAGCTAGAGTCGCGAAGGACTTGTTGTACTAGTCAAGGCACAAGTTGATAAAATGACTAGAGAGGTGGGGCCCTTACTATAAATAAAGCCTGATTTTGCTCTTTTTATTTTATTTAATTTTAGAGTAATTTCCATCAAGATATCATCTCATCAATAGGAAGATTATTTCCTCACAACAGAGTATATCACTAAACACCATGTATATCATTAATGAGGTAGGTGTCAACATAATTCAACTAGTTAAAAGACATATTCTCGATCAATAGATTAGATGTTCGAATCTCCACTCTCACATGTTGTTGAACTAAAAAAAAAAGAAGCAATTTGTTGTGGAATTATTGCTTTATTTACACTAGAAATTTTTAATGTTCGTTGCACGTGGGATGATTATGTTTTAATTATATTTTTATTTTATTCAAATAATTATAAAAAATATTATTAAATTAATAAATAACCATATTTTAGACAAAAAGAATTTTGAATAGTTAAAAAAAATGCTATTTAAATTTTTATACTTTATGTATTATTTACACATATTTTTATTCTATTTGTAATGTATATTTTTAAAACTTATTTTGAATATATATTTTTTGATTTTTTTTTATTTAATTAAGAAATAAAATCATGTTTTCAAGCAAAATACAAAAGAATTTCATAAATTTTGGTTTTTTCTTTTCTATTCTTACAAATCTCCTCTCTATTCAACTTATTCATTATCAACATATTTTTCTATCTTTCCATACCCTCGATCTAACTATCTTTCCATACCCTCTATCTGACTGAATACTATATTTATTTTTTTAATTAAAATTTTGATTAGCAATTTTGAAAATATTTAGTAACTCTTTGTTTGAGTGTTTTATGAAAGAAACTAACTCAAAAAGGTATGAGAAAGAACCAATTAGTTTGGTCAATTTAACTTGAAATTGAATTGAACTAATTTAATTATGCCATATTCATTAATACAAATGTTATCTGATGGATGTTTAAAATTTTTTATTTAATTAATTTATTGTGGTTGTTTTGGTTGGTGAAAAGTTATATAATTACTTTTTATTTTTTAAAATAAAAAATTTATTTTTTTATATTATCTTTAATTTAAATACATATTATAGATTTATAGATTTGTATCTAAAAAAAGGAAAAAAAAACAAATATTTATAAATTTGGATGGTTTTTGGAGTTTCTAAAATTCTTAATATGATTAGTTTTTTTTTTTTCTTTTGCAAAGTTAGTTTGTGTTTTATATTTGTTTATTTATTTGTTATCCCCCCCCCCCCCCCCCCCCCCTTCTTTCATTACTTATTACACTTATTTCTTTGGAGGATATTATCTTAAAAATTTGTAATCTGATTAATTTGGTTAGTTTTAAGGGTTTATTGATTTTATTGATTTAATTTATTTTCTAGATTTTTTTAAATAATTTCATTGGTTGCTTAATACTTGATTTGTATTGTTAATTATTCACTCGATTTCTGTTGCTACTATGGAAAAAATATTTTATTATTAATATTTTTGTAGTAGTAAAATGATGTTTCAAAATGATGGATTACTACAATATATTGTTTTTTTTAACTCAATTGACAATTGAAAGTATGTTAGTTCAAAGTTTATTTATTTATTTGTTTTATTTGTTTGGGTATTTTTCTTTTTCTTCCTTAATTATTTACCATTTTTTTATTTAGTATTTATTTTTGCCCTCCTATTTTTTTCACTTAATTTAGTAATTTTTCATAATTTGAATTTCAAATTTTCGTAACATTGTTTGATGACCATAGTATTTTTTGTTTTTCATTTTTGAAGATTATCATTATAAACACAATTGCCACCCATTTTTTTTATTCTGTTATTTACCTTTTAAAAATATTAATCTACGTAATTTTTTTTAATTTATAAAAAAAATAGTTTGTAAAAAGTAGATCATATATGTTTTTAAGTAAGCGAAAAATATACCAAATAAATGGTAAAGAAGCAAGCCTAATTTTGGGATGTAGAAAACTAAAAAATAAAATTATTACCAAACCTAGCCTCTGTATTTCAAAATTTTATTTAAAAAATCGTGAAGTAGTAAGAATAATATTTGAAAACGATGGAGTACTTACAACTTGAGAATTGATGCAAAATCTTGAAGGTAAGCTTGATCTACTGTATTTCAAAAATTTATTTCACATATCTTGAAGTAGTAAGACAAATGTTTGAAAATGGGTGTACTTACAACTTGAGAATTTGATGCCAAACCTTGAAGGTAAGATTATTTTACTGTACTTGCAATCTTTCTATATATACTTAGAACAACTATCATAAGCGCCATAAAGTGACATTAAAAATTATTCTTGTGATTAAACAAGTAATTATTGTTTAAAATGTCAGATACTTACCAACTTGGATGCTCTCTTCTTTCCAAAATAAAAAAAAAATTCTTCTTTTGATTTGGATGCTCTTATCTTTGTCGTGCAAAATTTTCTAATTCTTCTATGAAATATTGAATCAATTTGATATAAAAGAAAAATAACAATTGGATCTCATTGACATGAATTTCCAAATGTAATGAAAAATAATTAAAAATTAAACTAAAATGAAGGTAAAAAAAAATCATAAATCAATGAATAATAATTATTATTATAATAATTATAAAATAATATAAAAAATCTATGGAAGAAATTATACTTGTGTTTTAGGAGAAATTGAGAGATCAAAAAAAAATGAGCGAAGTAAGAAGAAAATCCTTGTTGTTGTCGAAAAAAAGGTAGAAGAGAGAGAAATCATTATATACATGTAGGAAATCGAGAAGTAAAACTTTTTGAATTCCCAAAACCTTTGAAATTCCGTTATTAATTTTAATTAAATGTAAGATCATAAAGTTTAAAATTAATGTCTAAAAATAAATAAGAGAGACTTTTCATATAGTTAAGTTAGCTAGTCATATTCTTAACCCTTCACACATTCTTTTTTAATTAAAAGAAAAGAAAGGAAGATAAAGGAAGATATGAAGGAATTTGGATGGGTGAAGGTGAAGAGATAAATATTAAGAAAAAGAGAGAGAAACAATCGGGGGAGAAGGGGGTGAGTGGGAAGAGAGTGTAACGACCCTAAACTCTAAATACACTAAACGCTTGGTGAGTGGGAAGAGAGTGTAACGACCCTAAACTCTGAACACACTAAACGCGGAACCACGACTGAGTTACCTCACTCATGCCCGAAATTTCGGTAGCATGACCACATAACTACAAGAAAACCAAAATTTACAAAAACCTAATAAGAATAAAAACATTTCTAAAATTCAGATAAAATACTCAGCATCCACCAAACTGTGATAAGATATGTTGAGCTCAACCATCAAACGCAAGAGTCTAAGAAACTGTAACCAAACACACGGAAACAAGAGATATTTAAGAATTTACAAACCAACACACTACAACAAAGAACCAAGCTACAAAATTAAAAGCTAATACAAGGAAAAGAAATTTGGTGGAGTCTTCATAGCCTCATCGAGTCATCGCCTTCGCCAACTTCCTCGAGGATGTGCACAATCTGCAAAGACAAATAAAGTAGCACGAGTGAGTATAAACATACTCAGTAAGTAGTCCACTTAAGGATCCAAAGTTCACAGTCATACACAGAAGAGCTCTGCCCTAACTCACAGGCACTTGCTCAATTCAAACATTCGTGTCCATTAGTTAAGTGCCCACTCACCTTACTCTAAGCCCCACCCCTCTCTAGTATAGAGTCACGCCATACCTACGAGTCATGTAACATGGTCTGATCTAATGCAGTGAAGGAAAGCAACCATCACGCCTACAATCTTGGGGGAATCGCCCCCTCTGGATAACGTAACGCAATGAAGGAAAGCAACCCTCATGCTCGAAACGGTGGAGAACCACCCCTAGGATAACATACCGAATAAAGGAAAACAAACCTCATTCTAAATATCGTGGGGGAATCACCCCCTGAGATAGCACAAGCAAGAAAGGAAAGCAACCCTCAGACTCATTTTATCTCACATAATCTTAGGAATACATGCTCGCATGGGGAGAAATAAAAGGGTAAGTGGCACTAGCCTAATGGGTTTTTGTTCGTTCACAACACTCTTGGAACCTCCAAGGTAACTCACAAAGCCAAACTCACCCATCATGTCAAAACCACACTCACAACCTGGCTCGAGGTTCCCAAGCACATCCAATGGAGAAATCGCCCTCTAAGCTAGCATACTGAATGAAGGAAAGCAACCTTCACTCTAAATAAAGTAGGGGAATCGCCCTCTAAGCTAGCATCACTTAGCGAAGGAAAACAACTCTCACGCTCATCACAATGCTAAGCTAAAAAGAGCAAAAAGGGAAAGCAACCCTCGTACACATCCTATCTCACTACACCTATGCCTCATATGGGAAAAGAGTTAGTGATATCAAGCAACTATCTTTCCCTAATTCGCAACACGCTTAGAACGCCAATGGCGATTATCCATTCAACAAGTCACCAACCTTTCCCACAAATCCAACCCATAGCTCTCAAGTATAACTGAAAACACGAGCACAACAACAAACACACGTAGGTAGATATGGTTTAGGCACCAACTCGAAATAACCACTAATCGACTACACCTTTTAACATGCTATAGAAGCATTCAGATAATCATGCCCCAGTCACACTTGAACCAAGGCTCACCTAAAATTTTTACAAACCCAACCTTTAACAAGGTAGTCTAAATGTCTATTTACCTTCTAGGCTAACACCAAGGCAGCCAACTTCTTTCTCTTTTAGGAAGTTACTAGTGGCATATAATCCAAGGTCACACATCAACAAACCAAACAATCACCACATTGTGACTCTTTTTTTTTCACTGACCACAAACACAAATCTCGAGTATAGACTCATGCCCTAGTTCAACGATGTTCCTAAACAAGAACTTCACTTAACGGTAACCCATACGTGTGCTAGCGGGATATAGCCCTCAAACCATTTAACCCAAAAATTTGGCCCCCTAATCATGCTTAGAAGTCATGATAGCCATTAACCTTCCACTCACATTCAGACTCGTCTAAAACATATTACACATGTCCGATCATCTGCACCATTCTGAACATACGAAACTTGAACACTATATACTTCTAAGGTATTCTAAGTAGTTTGCTAGCCAAATCCAACAAGTCAAGCACCCTACACACAGTCAACTCATCCAATATACCAAGAGAACCAAACCTCAGCCAACCATTCAAGCGATTCATGCACACTGTACTCGGACAACATCCAACCATCCGAAACAAGCATAAACCAAACTCATCCAATCACAACCTTAGGCAAATTCTTAAGGTACTACATATGCTAGCAACAATAAACTCAAAACTTTAAGTCCATATTTCCTTTATAGCCACATAAACAGGCCATTTTTAGCTCAAAACAACCACCACACAAATGCACTAAAATTCACATGCATCATAAAACACAATTTTAGGCATGCATTCACAATTCACAAATTTGCAAACATCAATAAAATCAAACAATAACTTAAAGGGGCTTAGATCCAATGGCTACTTGCCCAAATAACTCCAAGATTCAAGGTAGCCTGAAACTCGAATGCTTGACCCTGAATCGTCAAACAAAGTCCTAACAATAAGTCCAAAACATCATGGGTTAAACTTAAATTTACCAAAACAATAATTAAACCAATCCTCCAATTCCACTTTGCATCACTGCCGGAGAACTCACGCATGCAAAATCACGAACTAACCACAGTTGTACTATCTGAAGCCTTGCTGATTTTTCTTCCAAAAAGATTGATTTCACAAATCCAAGATCCAAATGTTATGGGTAATCTAAAATTAACACCAAAACTTCATGGGTTAATCTCCAAATCCAACATAGTGCCTAAAAAAAAAAGAATTATAGATTCCAAAAACATCTTAGAATCGACATTGAAAAAACTTACCCAAACTCAACCAAGGTCGGCACGTGATTGTACGAGCGTTAGTTTACCGAAAACGATCTAAAAAAAACAATCCCTTGCTATTAAAGCAAGCCGAGAGAGAAAGAGAGAGAGAGGAGTATTGTTGGCAGCCGGCGGTGAAGGCATGCGACAAGTGCTAGCCGGTCGGCGACGGGTTCATGCTCAAATCAGTTGGGCGACAATGTGTGGAGTAGCTCGGATCTAGCTGGGCATCTATTTCGCAGATTTAGGCAATGGGGCGGCGACAGCGCGACAAACCTGACGTCCAACGACGTCCAGTACTGTCGGCGATCTAGGTTGCAAAGTCCTACGCCCATGCCTGCAACGACAAACGCAAGAGATCTACGCGCGGGGTGGTGCGACTACTGACGAACTGGCATGGCCTGACTGGTGACGGGGGAGAGGGAGTTGGCAGGGAGAGGGAGAAAGAGATTTCGGGAGGGAGAGAGATAAAAAGAAGAAGAAGAAAAAGAAGAAGAAGAAAAGGATGAATGAGGTGTTTTTTCTCCTTTTATTTTATTTATTTATTTTATTCAAAACAAATGTTGCCCTCAAACAACCTTTTTTTTCCCAATTTGCCCTTTTTTCTTTCTAAATTCCAAATTGAGCCCAACAACCAAGGTTCGAAATGTCGATATCGATGGAAATATCGAGGTCCAAAATTTATGGAAATGTCGATGGAAATTTCGGTGAAAATTTACGGAAATCGTGGAAATTGATGGAAATTGTTTGAATTAGCCAATGAAACTTAGATTTTGACTTAATTAGACTATAATGGACTATTTTTAAGCATCACATCTAAAAATTAAGATAATATTTAGATATAAATGTCAATTGAAAATTAGAAATGTCGATGCGAGTAGGAATTTGAAAAAAAAAATATGGAAATTGATTTAAATTATTAAAATTATTTCATGAAACCTTAATTGTGAGTCGTGACTCAATTATAGTATAATTGATTACTCTTAAGTCTTAACATCATATATCTAAATATATGTAATATTTATATTCAATTAGACAACTATGAAGGAAATTTGAGAGAATTGAAATGAATTTAAGAGAATTTGAAGGAATTTGAGAGAATTGGAGGGAAATTCAGATAATTGGAATTGGAGTGTAGAAATGCTTTGAACCTATTATCTAGCGCTTCGAATGACCAAGTACGGGGGTCAGCGAGTCGAGGTCCAGGGGCGAAGTGCCCTAGTAGGGGTTCGGGGGCAACGCCCCCGAAACCTAAGTGATATGTAAATCAGTTTATTTATACACCATTTAAACTCTTATCTAATTGCTCTCTGTATTTTGTACTCAATTTCTCCTCAAGATAATAAAATTCTCTTTCCCTCTACCTGTGGACGTAGGTTATTACTTATTATTTATTAACAAAGAAAAGATTAAATTTGAAAAAATATATAATAATAATAATAATAATAATATAAAAACCCTGCACGTGCCTTAAAGTTTCTCATGTTTGTAAAAAAAAAAAAAAAAAAAAAAAAAAAAAAAAACTCGAAATATGGACGACATGTCGTCGAAATGGGAGGGGGGGAAACGACATCCCCCCCTGATTACATGTCGAACGGGTCGACATGTCAAAATGTCGGTCGACATGTCAAAATGTCGGTCGACATGTCAAAATGTCGGTCGACATGTCAAAATGTCGGTCGACATGTCGAAATGTCTGTCGACATTTTGACATGTCGACTGAAATTTTCCACAGTGCCAACAACCTAATAAACCAAATTTTAAATTCCTAAATTTAGAAATTAACGCCCCTGAATAAGCCAAGCGTTACATTTGTACTCTATAACGATTTTAATAGACATATAAACTACCTAATTAGGTCTTCATCGTTAATTACATCAATTTAATATTTACACTACCAAAAAAGTTCCAAAAATCAAGTAAATATGAAGCTAAGGATGGCAACGGGCGGAGCGAGGCCGGGAATCACTCCCCATCCCTGTCCCCGTGGAGATTTTTCATCCCTATCCCCGCCCCATTCCCCGTTTTAAGGAACTGGGGTTGAGGTCGGGGAATCTCCAATTGGGGATTGGGTTTCTTTTTTTAATTATTTGTTATTAAAAATTAATTAAAAATCTACAATTATATAGAATCATATAAAAGTTATGTATTATTATTATTATTTTTATTTTATTTAAATTATTAATTTAAAAAAAATATTTAATATATAAACTTATTACATTTGAAATTAAATACAGTATACGGTATATTGTATTAAGGATTTTAAATAAATAAATAAATAAATAAATATATATATATATATATATATATATATATATATATATATATATATTATTACAAATAATTATAATATATATCATATATTTTTTATAAATATTAATAAAATAAATTATTCGGGGCAGGTTCGAAGACGGGAACAGGGCAGGGATACCGTCCCCGTCCTCGACTGAGGACTCGAAAAGGATCCCCAGTTTGACCTCCATACTCGGTCAAACTGGGGATTCTCCGCCCTGTTCGGGGTGGAAACCCAAATACAAGATACGCACATTGTTGAATATTCAAAATTTGAGCTATTAGAAACTTAAGTCTCAAACACTAAGGCTCTGTTTTGATGACTATTTGATTTTTCAAAATTAAGCTTGTAAACACTACATCTACTTATAGGTTTATTTGTTATCTACTTTTCACAAATGTTTTCAAAAACCAAGTCAAGTTTTGAAAACTAAAAAAAGGGGCTCGGTAATGAGCCCCCCATTTTCACTTCCCCCTTTTTCACTCTTTTCCCCATTTGGCACACCGGCCACTCCTAGCCGTTCTCCGCCCCCAGTCTCAGCCCAGCCGCTTGCCGCCGCCTCCCTCTCATCCTACACTTCTGATTCATCATATTCTTCTTCTTCTTGTCGCCGTCAGCGGAGAACTTGCCGTGAAAAAGATTTGGACGCCCTTAGGTTTCGCAAGAAGTCTCGCTCTTATTCTAAACACTGTTGCAGGCACCACTGCTCTTCCTCCGACTCCAAATCCGATTACTCCCAGTAACTTCAGTAACTTCAATATTTTTTCTCTTACTATGATTTTCCTTTATTGTTTCTGATCTTTTACTGCCTTGGTTTTTGTTTGGTTGTTGCTGATTAGAGTTAGAAACAGATTGAGAGATTTAATTTTTCTGAGTTTTTATGCGATATTTGATACTTGTTGAGGAACTCTGTTGAGCCTCTTCTGATTGGACCTTTTTTGGTTTTCCCGATCTCTTACTGGAAGTCATGCTATTTATGTACTCTTAGTTGTGATTAGGTTGTTAATGAGAATTGCTTGGACAGAGAACTTGAGCTCCTGGTTCATAATTTAAAATTTATGGCTTTTTCTGTTTAGGAAGCTAAGAATTTAGGACTCATCGTGTATTTTCTACTCTTTAGAAAATGGAAAAAAAAAATGTGTTCACCTCTTGTTTCTATGTTAGATTTAAAATTTTCAATATATATTATATGTTTTGTAAGTAAACATGATAAAATAAAGCTTTTGTTTATGTTTTTGAAAAACTAAGAACCAAAACAAGAACAAAATTAGATTTTGGTTTTTAAATTTTGTATACAATGTTGGGAACGTTTCTTAAAAATGAGAAACAATAAAAAAAGAATAGTTTCAAACTCATTCGAACACTTTTCAACAAATGATTAAGTATATTTCAGTGAATAATCTCTGTTTAGGCTTTTTTTAACTCAGTTAAAATTGTTTAGATTGGTATTTAACATTTGAATTCTTTTGTTTTAGGATTTGGGTCTGTTTTGGAGTGTTGAACAAAATTCAAGGTAGTTGGGTTGATTTTGGTTAGACTTTTTATCTCTGTTATACATATACTTTACATACTTAAGTTTTGATTTTGATAAGTAGAAATTCAAATGACTTTCGGATTTACATACTTTTCATATTTAAGTTTTGCTTTTCATTTCAATTTACATTTAAATTGGTCTCTAAACTTGGAATTCTTTTGTTTTAGGATTCGGTTCCATTTGGAGTATTGAAAACAAAATTTAAGGTAGCTCGCCCCCGCCACTGCTGCACTTCGCCACCACCAAATTGGAGAAAAATCTTATGGTTTTCTTGTTTTACAGTAGGTTCCCTATCTTTTCTAGCTTATAGAGCTTTGTTGAATGCTAAAATGTTTCTTTGTTGTTGGATGAATTTATTTGAATCTTGTGAAAGCTGCTGAGATGAATCTGTTTAGGTGAAATTGTTTTTGGGCATGTTAGATTAATTGGGGGAATTTTTGTTGGATGACTGTGTAGTGAGCATACTCTGGAAATTGCATTTAATCATTCATAGATTGATATGTTAAATTATTTCTAATAGGAAATTAATGAACTAAAAATGAAAATAGTCAAATCCTTTTTACAGATTTTTCTTCCAAATCTATGAAATTTTGCTAAACCTCCATTGAAAGGAATTACATTTCAAGAAGGTAGAGGAATAAATGTTATGTTTGTACTCAAACTACTTTAAATTAATTTCAAAATAATTGAATATTGCTTAGAACTTATTTTTAACAAATTGAGAAATTGACTTGAAAGTAATTTGATTTGGGAAGACATCATAAACCTTTGGATTAAATCCATAACTGTTAATATTCAATTTTCTTGCTTATTGTTTTGTAATATTGATACTTGCTAATATGTTTGAAATTTATTGGATATGGTTGTATGGCTATCCTGCAGTTATGGTAGCTAATGAATTGATTTGAGTATAGATTGATTCTTAGAGATTGGTTTGAAGTTAATGGGTGGGTGAAATTTTTTTTGGAATGTGAAGGGGGTACGTGGGTTGGTGCAGATTGTATATATAAGTTTAGAGTTTAGTAATTTGGTTTAACATGTTTAGTTGTTTAGTTAAGTTTTGGTGGTTCATTCTTGAGGTGTGTGTTTGCATATTGAGAAGTTGTAGGTAAAACTCACGTGTTTTGTAATTTGATGGTCGTTGTGTCATTTTATAACTGAGGTTTTCTTGAAAAACTTAGATTTGGTTTGCTTGGTTTATGTTCATGGTCGTTGTGTTTTAGATGTTATGTATGTATATTGAGAAGTTCGATTAATTTGGTTACTTGGTAAAATTAGATTCATTTGGTGTTAAGTTTTAATTGTGTTAGTTTGTTGGAAAAAGTTACTTACTATGATAAACATTGGGTTTAATCTTTGAAAGTTGGTTTAAAGTTTTGATTGTTTTTGTTAAGTTTGAATGGGCTTAAGTGTGAGTATGATCATTTTTAAGTTCAAAGTTGGATTGTTTTAGTTCCTTATAATTTGTTATAAGTTACATGGTTTTGTTTAAGTTTAAGGTTGGATTGTTTTAGTTCCTTATAATTCAATATTAGATTTGGTTGTGTCTTGTTAGATTGGGTGTTCCTTATAATTAATTATCGTTGAGTTTTAGATGCTATGTATATCTATTGAAAAGTTTTAGGTGATACTCATATATGTTTTGTAACTTTTTCAATAAGTCTTAAGTTAAGTTTTAGGTAAATATGTTTGTAATTTTGATTTTGGAAAAGTTACTTATGTAGTTTTATAATTTTTGTTTACTTGGTAAAGTTAGATTAATTTGGTTGGTTTTGTTAAATTTGGTGTTATACTTATAATAAAGATTTGTTCGTTATAGTTCGATGAGTTTATTATTTGTTTACTTAATAAAGTTAGATTAATTTAGTTCGTTATAGTAATTTGATGAGTTTATTCTTAGTTTACTTGGTAAAGTTAGATTAATTTAATTGTTTTGATCATTTTAATTCGTTATGTTCATGGGTTTTGTAACTTTGGAAGTTAGTAACAAGTTTTGATTGTTTTTGTTAAATTTAATTTTTTTTTGTTAAGTTTCAATGAGTTTAATTGTGAACATGATAACTTCTAAGTGTAAGGTTGGATTGTTTTAGTTCCTTATAATTCGTTATAAGTTAGATAATTTTGTTGGTATATATATATACTTCATTAGTATTAGGTCTATAAGTTAAATTATATGTAAATGTACATGTTTGTGTTTAGAAAAAGTTACTTATACAATTTTGTAGTTTTGGTTTACTTAGTAAAGTTAGATTAACTTGGTTGCTTTCTTAAATTTGGTGTTTTGCTTATATAGTTTTGTAACTTAATTAGTTAAAATTTGATATTATTGTTTATTACTTTTGAAATGTTAGTTTAGTTATGTGTTTATAGTTTTGATCTTATGTTCATGTCTTTGTTTTTCATAGGTGGATTGAGTCGACATTATTCTGAAAGCAGGACGAAGATTACCATGAAGATGATGAGAACTTCTTGTATTCATTAAACTTTTGTTTCTAGATTAGGTTTATTTGTGTTAAAATTTTATTTTTATCTTGTATGAATTTATGAACAAAGTGTAATCAAATTCG
The DNA here is from genome assembly GCA_033996785.1 of Trichosanthes truncata. Lineage (NCBI taxonomy): Eukaryota > Viridiplantae > Streptophyta > Magnoliopsida > Cucurbitales > Cucurbitaceae > Trichosanthes > Trichosanthes truncata. The sequence continues at coordinate 58,761,801 of JAWPNB010000003.1, forward strand.
GTTTTATATAAAGTATTATTTGATTTTTTTTGTGTACAATTTATTTCAAGTACGACATATTCAAATTATAGTGAAAATCTAGACAAAAATCTATTGAAATTAATAAAATATCAAAGATAAGCAATGTCGACCAAATTTACATTTTGGTCGACCTCTCCTTGAATTGCCAACCAATGCCGACTAAATTTCATTTGGTTGGCATTTTCAAGAATTCCCGACCAAATAAAGTTTAGTCAGTATTTTGCAAGGACAGGCAGACCAAACCAAGTTTGGTCGGCAACTAGAGGAAAGGTCGACCAAACCGAGAGATTGGTCGGCATTTCCTGGAAATGCATACCAAAAGGTGGCGTCGCATTACCAGGAAATGCCGACGCTACTATAATTTGGTCGGCAAAAGCTTCCTCGAAGGGGATATGCCGACGACCGTGCTGACACAATTTTCGGCATCTGGAATACTTTTTCCGACGGTTTTTGGACTTTTTCCGATCATTTTTGGCATCGAGAAAACCCAAAATTCTTGCAGTATATGTTTAGAATCTATGTTGGAATTTTGCAAACAATTACCAAAATATTCACTTTCTAAAAGTATATAGACCAAAATAGATGTTTTAGAAGTACAAGAACTAAGACCGTACCCCTATTGGTTTTTGTAACGTTTTTTTAAAATTGGGCTTGTTTTCTCACAATTTCTTTACAATAATTTTCACATTTCTTAGCCAAATTCTAAAAACAAAAACAAAAAATTTAGGCCCCGTTGATAACCATTTGGTTTTTGGTTTTTGGTTTTTAAAAATTAAGCCTATAAATACTACTCCCACCTATGATTTTACTTATTTTGTCATATACTTTTTGCCTATGTTTTCAAAAACCAAGCCATATTTTGAAAACTAAAAAAAGTAGTTTTCAAAAACTTGTTTTTGTTTTTAGAATTTGGCTAAGAATTCAAATACTTCCTTAAGGGAGATGAAAACCATTGTAGAGAAATTGAGAGAAAACAAGCTTAATTTTCAAAAACCAAAAACCAAAAACCAAATGGTTATCAAACGAGGCCTTAAAATTACTTTTTTTAGTTTTCAAAACTTGGCTTGGATTTTGAAAATATTTGTAAAAAGTAGATAACAAAGCAAAGAAACCTATAGGTGGTAGTAGTGTTTTCAAGCTTAAATTTTTCAAAAACTAAAAAAAAAATAATAATAAATGGTTATCAAACAGTACCTAAAAATGGACAAAAGTATAAGGGCAAAAATCAATTTATACTATGGGGTTGTATCAATAAAAACTCTAAACTAATAATTGTATCAATTTAAAACCTAAAATTTCATAAGTGTATGTCAATTTTTACTTTCTGTCAGATTGCGTTTGAAAAATGTTAGTTTATACGAGTGCAAACTTTTAATTATATCAATTAAAGTCCTGAACTTTCATAAATCAATCAATTTTGACCCCCGTTTCAAATAATTGACAATTTTCAAATGAAGGGCCTAGATTTTTGAAAAGTCTATACACGTGTGAGAATTGATGCTTGGACAATTTTCAAATTGAGGGCCTAAATTGATTCACTTATGACAATTTGGGGGTTTAATGGATAGAATAAATATTATGTAAATCACTAATAAATTATTGTCATCTTTCTTTCTTTCTTTCTTTCTTTTTGAGAAAACACTAATAAATTTACTTTTTTTTAAAGCAAACTACAAAATTACATATTTCTTACCAGGAGTGTCTACTTGCACTTAGGGTTGAGCTTAATTCTCATTCAATTACCCACAAGTTTCACCCGACCAAGTTTTTGGCGTCGTTGTCGAGGATCGGCAAAACTAACAAATTTTTATGTAATACAAATTGCCAGACAATTGTAGCAGCAATCTTTCGGTTGCAGGATAAGCTGAATCTAGCTTGCAAAATTGTAGGGATAGAGATAGTGCATGCTAAAGGAGCTTCACCTCTTTAAGTTAGATCCTAAAATCAAAAGGACCTTCCATAAACGCCATAGATAATAGAGGAATCACCAATGGATCCACCCATGGAAGGACTTCCAGTTAACCCTCAAGGCAATGGAAGACAAGAAAATGTACCTGGCAATATGCCACAACAATAGACAAATCTGCCACAAAATCCTATTTTCATTGCATAAGCACGAAATAGAGCAATCATGGGTTATGCTGTAGCAACCTTCCAGAACCTAAATGCTGGAATTGCAGAACCCAACATTGAGGCGAATCATTTCGAACTCAAACTAGTCATGTTCCAGATGCTGAACGCAATTGGGCAATTCCCAAGGCTACCAAACGAAGATCCGCATAAACATATCAAGACATTCCTGAGAATATGCAACTCCTTTAAATTGACAGGGGTTCCTAATGATACCTTATGATTGAAGCTTTTCTCTTTTTCGTTGTAGGAAAATGAAAAAGCCTAGTTGGATTCTTTTCCTCTAGATTTCATTACAACAGGGGAAGACCTTGCAAAAAAAATCTTGTTGAAATACTTTCCTCCTACAAAAAACGCTTAGATCAAAGGAGAAATCATCACGTTCAAATTGTTGGGATTTATGCCCTAAAGTCTCTGTTTACACGTGATTAAAACAAAGAAAGAGAAATGAGATACGTGTAAATGAATTTATGTTTGTATTAATTTGAGTTTAGTGGAGTACAATATCTAATTTGTTCCTCTGATTCTTCCTCTCAAATATACATTTGTCTTGAGGGCTTTGCAGCTTATTCTCGAATGTGGATTTGTCTCGAGGGCTTCGCAGCTTGTTCTCGAATGTGGATTTGTTTCGAGAGCTTTGTAGTTTGTTCTCGAATGTGAATTTGTCTCGAGGGCTTTTGCAGCATGTTCTTGAATGTGGATTTATTTTGAGGGCTTTGCAACTTGTTCTCGAATGTGAATTTGTCTCGAGGGCTTTTGTAGCTTGTTATCGAATGTGGATTTCTTTCGAGGGCTTTGCAGCTTGTTCTCGATCTTCAAAGTCTTCTAGTCTTCAAGGCTCTGATTCGATAGTGTTTGATCTTCAAGAGTTTAGGGAGTCTTCTGATCTTTGTTTCTGAATTTTTTCTAAGTTATCTGGAGAGTTTCCAGTTTTGAACCCCAAAAATGCAAGTGATCTCTCTATTTATAGAGTTCTTGAAGGCCTCTAGGTGGGCTTGGGCTTGTCAGTCGGACTGGGCCTAGTTGACTTTGGGCTTAACCTCTGAACTAGGCCTGGCTGACTTTGAGCTTAACCTCTGGACTGGGCCTGACTGACTTTAGGCCTAGCCCTTTAGACTTTCGACTAAAATTAGCCCAAATTTCACATAACCCAATTGTATATTGGGATTTGCCATAATTTAATTAATCCCTAATTAAATATACTTTCGTCATCAATATTAGGTAATGATGTGACAATTTCTGATTGGTCAAAATTTCTATTCCAACAGCCTCGTAATTAATGATTTATTTAATAATTAATAATAATTTTGATTATTCTATTTACAATATAATATTATCCATTATATGAAAAATCCAAGGTTATTAGTATAATCTTGAACAGTATGTGGTTGACATACGGGAGGATCATTTTCAAGAAATAACCTAAAGGGTCACAGTATATGGATAAGGTTGGGTGCCTTATCTTGGTAACACTATTGATACGGCACACTTTGTAATAGTACAAACAATTTGATCCAAATCATTCATGTGGAGACATTTGCGTGGGGGTATCTTATACAATGAATTTGTATAAAACTGGACCACGAAATATTTAATCACTCTTTATAAATCCGTTGATTGAGAAGATTAATATTTCATCAGGATGATTATATGCGACTCGATCTTAATCTTGAGTGAGTTATGAACTCCTGCCTGTGAGGGATTGTCCTTTGATTTGCATGGGTGAGAGTGGCTTTTTTAGTCGATTCAATATGCCTACCATTTTGGAGACTTGACCAAATAGGGGGCCGAGAACATAATCTAACAAGATAGAATTCACTCATTCCTTTATAGGGTAAGGAGATGAGTAGTTCCCTTAAGTGATGATTTCGGGACTTGAACAATGGGGCACCACCCTCTCACTGGCCCGAGAGGGACTTAGTTTATGGTTGGATCATAAACAAATTGTTCATTAGAGGATCAGTGGTACTTAAGGTGCAAGATGTAATTACAGGGGTAAAACGGACTTTTAACCTAGTTGTAATTATGAACAACTTGTGAATGATCGACTTGCATGTAGTGATTATATCCATGGACACAACTTGTCCTACAGTGCATAAGAGTGCAACTCTAGGTCTATAGTGGAGTGACCCTAGAGTTAATGAATGAAAATTAATTCATGAAAGAGTTTAATTAATTAATTTTGTATCATTGGGGCTTATAATATGTAGGTCCATAAGGTTCTCTTGCTAGCTCATAGTAACACTAAAAGATCAATTTCGTTGAAAGAAAATTTTGAAATGTTCAAATTAATATTTAATTTGAAGTGTTCAAATTAAAATTTAATATATTAGATATATTAAATATAAAAGAGAAAAATATATTTATTGTATTGGATACATTAAATATTAAAATAATTAATGTATATTAGATACATTAAATAAAATATATTTATAAAATTTGAATAAGATTCAAATAAATAAATATAGTAGGAGATTTGAATGAAATTCAAATAAGTATAAAATATATTAGATATTAAAATATAATATTTCAATTCTAACAAAGATTTACCTTTGGTCTCTATAAATAAGACCCTAGGGTTGAGCCATTAGACATAACACATATCTTCTTAATAGAGAATTAGAGAATTTTCTCTAGACCTCTTCCTCTCCAATCCCTTGTGGATTTTCTTTCAAGAGGCTCCCACAAGCCTTGGTCCTGTGTTCGAGTCATAACCAGGAAGATTTTATGGAGGAGATAAAGATCCGCCAGAAATATCTCTATTTTTACTCCAAGTAAGTTTGCTTAACCTTAATTTTTAGTTTAATTTTAAATAAAATCAAAGACGATCCAATGTTTCCGCTTCGGAGTGAAACGTTCATTTCTTCAAAAACAAGGTGTTACTGAAGGAGTAGACACTGCTTGGGAAAGATTTAAAAAGTTAGTGGGGAAATGCCCTAACCATGGGTTGCCGGCGTGTCTCCTAATTGAGCATTTCTCTAATGGACTCACTCTAGCCTCGAAGACTCTTGTGAATGCATCTGCAAATGGATCGTTGTTACGTGATTCTATGACCATGCAATACCACAAGTGTACGGTGTCAAGTTTTAGTATAGTGATTAATGAGTGCAAAGTATCGTACTCATGAATGGTTTTCTAGATCAATTGATTACCATGAATATTAACATCCAATTTTATTTAGAGAAGTGATAATTAGAGAAAAGTGATTAACAAAATAGGTAAAAGTAAAGGGAGATGTTAGAGAGAGAAAAACCTAGGGAATTGACATCACCGATTGAATCAATATTTTAATTAATTAATCCAAGATATGATTATGCAAAACTATAAGCAAGATATACAATTTTCAAAATACTCTTCCAAGCCCAATTGACCTCATGCAAGACTATAAACCTAACATATCCGTCTAGATTTTAATAGCTTACAAGGAATTAATTAAGAATGTCTTTTTATGCTTCTAAGAGAACTCCTCATTCACATGCAAGAATTTAAATTAGTTGTGTTTTGAATTTATTCTAATCTAAATGCTACCCTTTCAAGCACAAATTTAGATCAACAACTCATGCAAACCTTGGCCAAAAGTTCACAAGCATTATGTGCTTTCAAACACAAATAGTTATAAAGCATAATCAAAACATGGATTAACAACAAAAATAACGAATTCAATGGCTACACCAATCCCTCTAGAAACAAGCCTAGCCACTCATAATCACTGAAAATAAATCCATACTACAATAGAAATCCATAATGTCAACTACAAATTAAGATAAAAGAGAAAACTCTAATGACGTTTCAATCTTTGTTCTCGAAGTAATCTCCACGATCACGAGCTTTGAATCTCCACTCCTAGCTCCCTAGAGTCTCCAAGAATGTGTAGAAATCAATTTAGGGTTCTTATCTCTCCAACTCAATTCCCCCTTTCTTCAAGCACATAAAGAAGTATTTAAAGAAACCGTGACAGCGTCGAGACGCTAGGTTGTAGCATCTAGACGTTGTCCTTCCTAAAACGCGTGTTTTCAAAAAAAAATTATTTCATGGTCCAGTCTTATATATACACACACATACATACATATATACATACAAAGATGTATATGTTTGAATCACTTGTGATTATGGATTGTAATTTTTAAATTTAAGATTTTATTAATTGTTTTCTAATTCTCATGTATGGATAATTAAATAACTTAGTATGAAATATTATTTTGTTTCATTTTAAGAGGTTTAAGAATTTTTCATGAAGAAGTAACCATTTAAATGAGGATTCATAGTGGAGAATTAACTACTTAATTAAATTTTTTCTTAAAAAATCATTTAATTAATTTTTTCTAAAAAAATTAAACAGAGAATAATTTCCTGCAAGGAACCCTTAAAAAAATTAAACGCAGAATAATTCACTGCATGGAACTCGACCCCCGCAAATTCCCCACGGAGAATCCCTGCCCCAATCCCCTCTAAATTGAAAATTTGCAAGGATGGAGAATGAAATGAGTGGCAGGGTGAAGGGAATAATCTACTTAAACCCAAGCGGAAGCGTAGGAATCGATTTGAGTTTATTTAGAATTAAATAATAATATTATGGTTAAGCATAACATACCTTGAAAATATGGAGATTCTTCTGGCGGATCTTTATCTCTTCCATAAAGTCTTCCTGGCTATGACTCAAACACAGGACCATGGCTTGTGGGAGCCTCTTGAAAGAAAATCCACAAGGGACTGGAGAGGAAGAGGTCTAGAGAGAATTCTCGAATTCTTTCTATTGAGGAGATGTGTGTTGTTGAGAATGCACAATGGCTCACCCCTAGGGTTCTATTTATAGTGGTCTAGGGAAAATAATTAAATAATATATTTTAATATCTAATATATTAAAATACATTTATCTAATCAATTTGAATCTTATTCAAACCGTTTAAAATTCTCCTACTACATCTATTTCCTAATTTGAATCCAATTCAAATTATATAAATATCTTTTATTTTAATGTATCTAATATACATTAATTATTTTAATATTTAATGTATAAAATACAATAAATATATTTTCCTCCTTTATATTTAATATATCTGATATATTAAATATTAATTTGAACACTTCAAATTAAATATTAATTTGAACATTTCAAATTTTAATATTTAATGTATCAAATACAATAAATATATTTTCCTCTTATATATTTAATATATTAAATATTAATTTGAACAATTCAAATTTTTCTTTCAACTAAATTGATCTTTTTAGTGTTACTATGAGCTAGCAAGGGGACCTTATGGACCTACAGATTATAAGCTCCAATGATACAAAATTAATTAATTAAACTCTTTAGTTAATTAATTTTCATTCATTAGCTATAGGTCACTCCACTATAGACCTAGAATTGCACTCTTATGCACTGTAGGACAAGTTGTGTCCATAGATATAATCAGTATATGCAAGTCAATCCTTCACGAGTTGTTCGTAATTACAGCTGGGTCAAAAGTCTGTTTTACCTCTATAATTACATCTTGTACCTTAAGTACCACTGATTCTCTAATGAACAATCTATTTATAATCTAATTATAAACTAAGTCCCTCCCGGGCCAGTGAGTGGGTGGGACCCCATTGTTCAAGTCTCGAAATCAGCACTTAAGGGAACTACTCATCTACGTACCCTATATGGGAAGGAGTGAATTCCATCTTGTGAGTGTTCCCAGCTCCCTATTTGGTCAAGTCTCCAAAATGGTAGGCATATTGAATCAGCTATAAAAGCCACTCTCACCCATGCAAATCAAAGGACAAGCCCTCACAGGCAGGAGTTCATAACTCACTCAGGATTAAGATCGAGTCGCATACGATCATCCTGATGAAATATTAATCTTCTTAATTAACGGATTTATAAAGAGAGATTAAATATTTTGTGGTCCAGTCTTATACAAACTCATTGTATAAGATACTCCCACTCACATGTCTCCACATGAATGATTTGGATCAAATCATTTGTAACTATTACAAAGTGGGTCGTATCAATAGTGTTACCAGGATAAGCACCCAACCTTATCTATATACTATGTCAACCACATACTGTTCAAGATTACACTAATAACCTTAAATTTTTTATATAATGGATAATATTATATTGCAAATAAAATAATCAAAATTATTATTAATTATTAAATAATTAATTAATTACGAGCTTTAGGGCATAAATCCCAACACAGGGATGGGGACACGAAGAAGCCATCCTCGTTTCCACTCTGCCACATAGACATCTCTAGCGAATACCAGTGCACCTCGGGTACAAATGGTCGAGGGGTGGTATATCACCATTATTTGGTTGGATTAAGAGGAGAATCGAGGCCTTGGGTACAAATAGTCAAGGGTCGGTGTGATGAATCTAGAAAAACAAGTATTGGAGTGCATGTGGAAGGGCCAATACGTTGCCAAGTCATCGAGGCCTTGTGTACAAATGGTTAAGGGTAAATGTAATAGTTTGAGGCCTTGGGTATAAATAACGCTGAGCACCGCAGAGAAGCGTTGAAGCCTTGAGCATAAATGGTCAGGGGTCAATGTAACTCGAAGGGTCAATCTTAGAGAGCTTTGTGAGGGCTAAACATGAGTGTTGAGTGAGTTTGTCGAGCTTGAGGGGAACTTAGTGTGCATGGCATGGTATGGAATTCATGTGTTGGGTGTATGGCATGATTGAAAGGCTTGTCGAAGGCTCAATCAAATAAAATTTATAATACCGATCTAAAATTAACTACTTGTAATAATTAATAGTGGACTGGGTCGAACCACAGGGAACCGAATAAATTGATTTCAATTCATCGGTCTTCATAATGACATGGACTGGGGAAGGAGTTAATCATAAAGCATAAGATAGACAGAAGGGCAAAAAAGCAGTAAAGATAGAGATCTTACCTCGCGCACCGAATTGGGGGTAAACAGGTAATTATGCAATTCATTTATCATTGAAACTAACCTAACAGAAAATTTTCCAGTGTTTTAAGACCAACCAAACTCCTCAGGACACCGTAGGAACCTCCCCTAATTAAACCAATTTACAAACGCCTAATTGGTTCTAATTTAATTAATTAATTTGGAACGACCAATATCAAAAGAATTAATTAAATGCATTACACCCAAGGGATAAGTTGAAATGAGTTAATTAATTAAGACTGGTCAATCTAAATTAACTAAGCCAGTGCTAACAATTCTAAGGCCTACCATGTACTCGTAATTAAGCAATTCTACTTAATTTAACCGACGTGACAACTGGCCTATTTACTACTCAAATTAAGCTAGAGACCGAGGACACCTATGGGTATATCTAGCATAGCCAAGCAACACTCTAAATTAATACGAGTTGTCAGTTCCATTAAAAAAGAGCAAGCTAGGATTAATCACAAGAATTGCAAGCCATATAACATGCTGGAAAATAAAAGTAATAACAAAATCTCACAACAAAATGCATAATTACCAAGTTTACATCCCGAACAGGCGTCGAAAGTCTAGCAATCCATCAAACTGATGTTGCCCGACACCGAGATTTGATCTAAACTATCTAATATATCCTAAACTACTAAAAAATAAAGAGGAAAAAACTTAAAAAAAGGTTTCACGACGGCTGCAAATTGGAGACAAATTACCTAGAGCACGAAAAAATCTATTTATAGGAATCAACAGAGTGTCTAGATGCTCCCAGTGTCACAGGGGTTCTCCGCAGCGTGGAGGGAGGCTTCAGGGAACTGTCGATAGGGTTTAGACGCTACCCAGCGCACAGCACTGGTCATTTTTGCTCTAACTCTTTACTCGGGTGTTCGAATGATCTCCAGTTTGATGCGTTGAAATGATGATTCAACGTAAAATCTTCCAGAACATGTATTATGCTTAAATCCCTACAAAATTATCAATTAATTATATGAAAACCTCTAAACTAACATGATTTAAGCATAAAAATATAGGACTATGTTGGTCCTATCAATGATGCGTGAATTCATGTGTTGGGAAAGTCTTATGTTTTTCTTATTTACGTATGTTGAACATGATGGTTGTGTTATTACCTTTGAAGAGCATGTTGGTTGCATGTGAGAAACATGTTGTTTACCTTGTTTGATGCTTGGTGGTTCGCTAGGTGTGAACTACTTCCTAAGTACTTTTTGTATTGACCCTCCCCCTTCAACCAACAGTTTTGCAAGAAACTTCAAGGAGTTTGGTGATGATAAGGAGACATGAAAGAAGAGGCTATCAGCTAGCTAGTATTTATTTCCTTTAGTTGTTATTTCTATTAGTAAATGATATGTTGGGTTTAACTAATTAAGTTTGTTGGAGTTTCGCGTTTGTTGTAGTCGATTAACGTTGGGTTTAGTAAACTTATTTTGAAGTTGAGTTGTTATTGGAAAGTTTAATGAAGATGATTGTTTTCCTTTCCTAGGGTGTTTTTCTTTCTTAAGGTGTTGTGACTTACTGGCTTTATTAGGTGGTGCTTGATACGAGGGCCAACTTGTTCTTTTGCTTGAGTTTGGTGTCTGATGGTTAATCCAGAAGTTTTTTAGTTTGAGGCTTATGTGAGAGAAGCCGGTTGTTGTTCCCTTATCCTTATGCTTAAAGTTGTGGTGTCTAGAATAAGACTATATTTTGATTGGTTGGTTCTTTCAGTTGTTGGAGTATGTTATTCTTGTCTATTACGTGTTAGCACTACAACAAATATGACCTTTAATGACGGTCTAAAAAATTTCACGCGTAGAAACAACGACAGACTGTTTAAAAAACGCGCAGAAATTAAAAAAATAAATTTAAGCTACAATGTCGGTCATTGACCGACATTGTTTCTTTGTCTTTAATGTCGATCATTGACCGACATCAAATGCTATTAAAAATTGACTGGCGAGCTTAAAATTATGGTTTCCTCGCGCCCTCTATTATTTTTCCGAAAAGAAAATCCCTAATCATAACATTTTATTTCTCTCTCCATTTTCTTTCTCGTTCACGCCTCCCCACCTTCGACCTTTTCTACTCCCATGCCCTAACCCTAAACTCTCCATTTCCTTTGCCAATCTCGTGACTCCTCCTCCATTTCTAAATCGAAAATCTTCGAAAAAGAGGAGAAGGCAAGAGGTCGATTCCTCTACCGCAAACGCCAAATTTCGATACGACGTTAGGGCGACACGAGAATTTTTGAAAAGAAGACTCAAATTGTCTTCTTCCTTGTTTTCTCAAATCAGGAATCGCGTTTGTTTTGGAAGTTTTTGATTGTTTAGTATGGAGGCTATTCGGAAGCAAGTCAGCAAATTTAAGGAACAGGTTGCGAAGCAGCAACAGGTTACTTTCACTTTCATTTCAGTCGTTCTTTTGAAATGTTTATGAATTCTGGATTATATCCAAATATTTTAGTTTAAAAATTCTTGAAAGAGTTGTGTTTCTATGTGTATATGATGTTCTTCATCGCACTCAAGTTCTTGCCTCACTTAGAAATTCATCCTTGAGATTTTCTTTTCTAAGCATATGTCATGCAACATAGTTATTTTTAACTCTACATTCTACTTTGGCTGCATTTGCAGGTATAGTATTGTGTTTGGTCTTCAATGATATTGCTATAACTGTCAATTGGATAAGATGCAAAGGTAATTACTTCACTCTCAATTTTATTTTTTGTGTAATGGTCTTTACCTTAAGCTGTAACAAATAGTTTTTTTTTTACTGTTGTCACAATTTGCAGAAGTCAAAAAAATTTTCCTTGCTATAACATATACAATACTTGGAATTCCTCTTTCATATTATGTTCTCAACTTCTATGCCACTGGTATTCTTCAATTGAATAGTGATAGCAACGAGCACGCCTTTAGTGTGAAGAAAACTTCTTTTGAAAGTACTTAGTGTAGAACTTTGAAGGTACACTATAACTTAGTGTAGAGTTCTGAAGGTACAAGATTACATGCATTCTTTGGCTCCACATTATAAGGTCTGAATATGGTGCCCCCCTCTGAACATATGTGATTCATTAAGGTGTATTTTTGGTTTTTTAGGATAAAGCCAGAGCAGTGGGGCAGCTAAGAAATCACCGGTTGGAGTATTGCAATAGCAAGAGAGAAAACCTAATGGCTTTTTTCATCCATTGGTATGCACTCAACAACAATTAGTTTATTAGTTGCACAACATATTATTTGAGTGCTAAAGAATTCAGTTTGAATAGTGCATTTTTCACAATACTGTATTGAATAGTTCTTTTAGTTTTTGGCCTGGATATATATGCTCGTGTTGGTGGGAATAAGCCTTTCATTATATCTGACATGATAACTTCTGTAGGTGTAAAAGATATAATCTCATACCTTCTATAGATAATTGTTTGTTCAAATTTTAATATTTATAAGGTAAATTTTCAGACATAGCTTTTGTTGCAATTTTTTCTTTTAAATTAATAAATAAATTATTTGTTGTTGTTATGGAAAAAAAATCGTAGGTCCCAATGTCTCCATTTCCGGAAACAACTGAACCATAATGCATATAAGGAACTGATCTAAAAGGGCATGCAATTGAGCTGTGAGCTTTACTTTAGCAGGTGATGTTTTATTTTTTCTCATCCATTGACATGATTTTATTTCTCAAATTCATTATGCTGTGCTGTTTGAATATTAATTGGGATGGAAAACTCTTTCTTATGCAGCCCACTAAAAGATCTAACAATCAAACCTTACATTACAAGCACCTTTCTTTACCTGAAATTTGCCATGAATAAAACCATCTTCCTTCCCCACTAGTCTACAAATTCTGCTTTCAATCTTCTGTCACAAATCCCTCACACCAACCTTGAATAACCCCTCCTTATCTCCCTGTGTTGTTCTTCACCATTTGTGTAACACCATTTTTCTTTGCAAATATGTGATTCTTGTGATTATGACTTCCACCCAGTATTCTTGTGATTGCACTCGGTGGATGGAGTTTCTTACAATTATAACTATTCATAAATTTGAGCTACTTGATTTCAGTTTTCATATTTGCATTACCAAAGTAAATATGATTATATTGTTACACAAACTTGATCATTTACAAGATAGTTGTGAATATTAAATGGCTGTTTCGGTTCACATTGTGGCTGTTAGTGTCTGAGTTTCAACGACCATTTTCTTTTAATCTTTTCTCCCTGCATTTTCTTTGCTCTGAATTCAAGTAAAAATTAATTTGCTTGGATTTTCATGTGTTCATGTTTTTGTAGTTTAACATATATTGGAAGAAATGAAAAGGTCAATGGCTTTATGCTAACACTACAACAAATCCTCCTTTGTAGTTTACTTTTGCATTTATTTGGTTCTACACATATTTAGTTCATGTTCCAACACTACTACAAATTTAGCCTTTCTTGATGGCTAAAAAACGTCAACTATCACTTATGTTGACGTTTTTTGACTGTCAATAATCGCGGTGTCAACATATATAAAACGTCAACATATCTAGTTTAGTTGACGACTTTCGCACGTCAACGATTATGTCTTTTGTTGACGTATTTTGACCATCAACAATATGAATATTGACATGTATTAGCCATCAACTATACCTAAATCCGTCAAGAATAACCATCTTTATTGACGTTTTTGAGCTGTCAACATAGGATATAGTTGATGTTTTCCACCGTCAACATTCATACAAAAACGTCAATAATACCCATTTTATTGATACGTGTGAGCCGTCAATATAAACCTGTATTGACGTGTTGTAGTCATCATCGATAACTATAGTTGACGTTGCATGCTGTCAAATATGAGATATTTGTTGACGAATATAATCCGTCAATGATAATGGTTTTGATGTCAGTTTTTAACCGTCAACTATACGAATTTGAAAAAAATCTGGATATTTTTTACCCCTCCTTTACAACTTGCATTTATATGTACAAATCTATCAAATTTGCATTTTCACAACTAGCTAGCAATTATCAACCTGCATTTCACACAAAACTAGCTAACAATTCAATTGCAACTCAACAATTACACAACTAGCTACAAATCTCATCCAAAAACAGAATCACAAATCAACCAATAAATTTCCATTAGCTAACTAATAAGCTAAATGTATCATATCAAGCGAGTTGTTTAAAAACGCTAACATCTGAGACAAGTAATGTTAACAAAGATTCATCACATGTATTGGCCTACGAAATCACACAATTCAACTCTAATATCGTCGAACTTTGTTTGGCTAAATTTGGATTTAATAGACCAAATATGGAGAGACATTTTTATGCTGACCTCTTTAGCGACAGCCCAATCCGTTCTCCAAAAATTATCCCCTGTAACTATGACTGAAGAAACTCCCATTTTTGCAAGACCCTCAACAATTGCAGCTTCTCTCTTTAGTCAATCTGCTATTCTCAGAACTCTAATTAAGTTGTCATCATATGCAACAAGAATACCAGTCTTTGCACTTTCTTCAAGCTCTATAACAAAATTATCTACATGAGGTGCTATGGAGATTCCACTTTCATTCATCAACTTCATGTTGCCAACCTATTCAGGACAGCAGGTTTTTGAGAACTAGAACCACAAAATATAACAATATATATATATATATATTTCAGGATATAAGAAAATCAAAATTTATATTTCCTTTAACTAGTAAAATGAACTCTTACAAGAATTTTTTTTTCCTCACTATAAAGCACTGGATTCCTTTGCTTGGCAATGCAGAGAAATCTGTGACATCAAACAGCCATCCAGAAGATTCTTTACTTTGGTTTTCTACACTTTTTGTCGTGGAAGGCTCATCGAAGAAATGGAAATGACGTGCATACTCAACTATAGCTTTTCCCAATGGGTGTTCACTGCTAGCCTAGCTAGAAGAAAGAGCAATAGTAATTAATGATTAAGTTGGTTAATAGCAACATATCAGAATTATTCTTCACTTCACCCAGTTCTCAACATATATCAAAAGATTTAATTTGTGTCCTTTATGTATATGTCATTGTGTTTAATAAACTATACTGTCATTAAGTGTAAAAAGTGACCAAACGTCTTTTCTTCAAAGATGAGCTAAAGTTATAAAAATTTGCAACTCACCTCTACTCTGAAGCAACCAACTTAAGAAAATCTCCTTGAAAAACTTAAGTGAAGACTTTGGCGGTGGTAACCATCGCTTTCCCTTGGGTTAGTGTGTTTGTTTTATCAAATATCACGTACTTAACCCCTGTTACAACCATGATAGCAGTAGTTTCCATTTCTGGTAGCCATTCAGTTGGATAAGCCCCAAGAATTCCTCCAACGTACCTACAGATGCCAACAGAAGCTTCAGATCATAGACGAATAATGTACACATGCCATAGCAACAACTGTTGGGACACAGTATTTGCCACCTGCAGGCCAAAGATAAGCCTATTAATACCAGAATTAACAGATTTTAATATTTTCTGACAGCCCCACGTGTCTAAGAACACATATCCAAATAAAGTACAACATGGAAAAGGGAAGACATAACCGAGATGATTTGTAGACTCTAATATGCCCAACCCATTACATCTATATATATATATCATGGCTAACAAATCAATTAGACAATTTTTCTTTTGCATATCCAGGAAAAATTTGTCAAGCGTATATTTGTATCCCATGTGCTTTTTTCTTTGTAACAAGAGAGAGTAAATTTACTAGAAAATATATCAATGGATCAATAGGTCAAGCCCTTGGGTACATGGAGAAAATATTTGGTCATGGAAAGGAAAAACAAGCAAAACAGAACTGGTAGCAAAAAAGAAGTTAGGACAACTTATTAGTTTTACATGAATGGAAACCCAAATATAATGTTCCATTCAACAATACTGCCTACAAGATCAAATCAATAAATCACCATATATGCAAAATCTTCCAGAACATATAAATCAAAAGGCATATTGCTCAACAATCACTTGGTTTCTCATCAAAAGGATATGGATACCGCTCATTCACTCTTAATAAAGTTCCACGTTGGGTGACAACTTCAGTAGCTCATTCATTAGTCATTGCATTTCAATTTTCTAGTTTTTTTTTTTAACTCACGACACAAAGCTGGTAAAATCTAGGAACACAAGCTTCCGTATCCAACCATGATATTTTCGTTGAACTCATTTTTTGCTACTTTGCTTCAAGCAATAGACGATTAATATATATATATATATATATATATATATATATATATATAATTAGCCCTCTCCTCAGTCAACAAATGAGCACACTATTAAAAGAAAACTATAATTTGTTCAATAACTGAAGGTTTCAGATTAAATTTAGACATTTGTCTGATAAAAGTAAAGTACCCACCATGATACTTACAAAATCAGCAAATTTTTGAATTAGGGCTTTAGACATCTGTGTTCTCTCAACCCAACTAATAATTTAGTTCAAAACTGCATCAGATCCTACTTTCGTTGCTTGAACGTGAAGGGCTCCATGAAAATTAATTGTACTCTAAATAACATGCGAGCTAACCTCCTTCAAAAGCGGTATAGATTCTTCAGTAACGATACTTTTTCATTAACATAACTTGAACCCCAAACAACAACGCCATATGCTGGAATCTTTGCACCAAGAAGAACTTTCAACACGTCGCCAGGTTGAATTAATAGAGTATCTATTTCCCTTTCTTCTATCAAATTCCCACCTAGAAACACAAAATTAGAACCAGTAAACTATTTAGAAGATTGTCCATTAATGACAACTCTGCCAATAACTTTTTCTTTACGCTAAAAAATCTCTCAACTTTTTTCGTTCTCCATATTCATGTCCTGCAAAAGGCCAACCTTATTAAAACAGAGCAACTTACTAACTCAATGACCAATATTGTTTGTTGTTTCTTGCAAGCATTCTAAGCACAAATTTACCCCACAGCTTCATTGATGTAAATTTCCATTTCTAGCTTACTGAATTTCAATGGCTTGATTACTGTTTGAGCATCATTCATGTCTTTAATTGCAACATAATAATTTTTCATACAAATGTCAAAACTAGATCAACAAGTACTGGTGGCTTAGTTTTGTCAGTGGTTGATTAAATGAAGTAATAAATTAAGAAATAGGGATGTAATTGTTGGGATTTATGCCCTAAAGCCTCGTAATTAATAATTTATTTAATAATTAATAATAATTTTGATTATTTTATTTGCAATATAATATTATCCATTATATGAAAAATCCAAGGTTATTAGTGTAATCTTGAACAGTATGTGGTGACATACAAGAAGATCATGTTCAAGAAATAACCTAAAGGGTCATAGTATATGGATAAGGTTGGGTGCCTTATCCTGGTAACACTATTGATACGACCCACTTTCTAATAGTTACAAATGATTTGATCCAAATCATTCATGTGGAGACATGTGAGTGGGGGTATCTTATACAATGAGTTTGTATAAGATTGGACCACGAAATATTTAATCTCTCTTTATAAATCCGTTAATTGAGAAGATTAATATTTCATCAGAATGATCATATGTGACTCGATCTTAATCTTGAGTGAGTTATGAACTCCTGCCTGTGAGGGCTTGTCCTTTGATTTGCATGGGTGAGAGTGGCTTTTGTAGTTGATTCAATATGCCTACCATTTTGAGGACTTGACCAAATAGGGAGCTAGGAACATAATCTCACAAGATGGAATTCACTCCTTTCCATATAGGGTAAGTAGATGAGTAGTTCCCTTAAGTGCTGATTTCGGGACTTGAACAATGGGGCCCCACCCTCTCATTGGCCCGAGAGGGACTTAGTTTATAATTAGATTATAAATATATTGTTCATTAGAGGATCAGTGGTACCTAAGATGCAAGATGTAATTATAGGGGTAAAACGGACTTTTGACCCAGCTGTAATTACGAACAACTCGTGAAGGATCGACTTGCATGTAATGATTATATCTATGGACACAACTTGTCCTACAGTGCATAAGAGTGCAACTCTAGGTCTATAGTGGAGTGACCTATAGTTAATGAATGAAAATTAATTAATTAAAGAGTTTAATTAATTAATTTTGTATCATTGGAGCTTATAATTTGTAGGTCCATAAGGTCCCCTTGCTAGCTCATAGTAACACTAAAAGATCAATTTAGTTGAAAGAAAAATTTTGAAATGTTCAAATTAATATTAAATATAAAAGAGGAAAATATATTTATTGTATTTGATACATTAAATATTAAAATAATTAATGTATATTTGATATATTAAATAAAAGATATTTATAGAATTTGAATAAGATTCAAATAAATAAATATCGTAGGAGATTTGAATGAGATTCAAATAAATACAAGATATATTTTAATATATTAGATATTAAAATATAATATTTTAATTATGACAAAAATTTTCCCTTGGTCACTATAAATAGGACCCTTGGGTTGAGCTTTTCTTCATAACAAACATCTCCTCAATAAAGAGAATTAGAGAATTCTCTCTAGACATCTTCCTCTCCAATCCCTTGTGGATTTTCTTTCAAGAGGCTCCCACAAGCCTTGGTCCTGTGTTCGAGTCCTAGCCAGGAAGACTTTGTGGAAAAGATAAAGATCCGCCAGAATATTCTCCATAATATTATTTTCAAGGTATTTATTGCTTAACCTTTGTATTTTAGTTTAATTCTAAATAAATCAAAGACGATTCATATGCTTCCGCTGTGGGTTTAATTCGATTATTCCCTTCAATTGGTATCAGTGCATATTCTAAATAAAACTCATATTCGGCTGAAGCTTTATATTATTATTAAACATTCTAGTATTTGAAAACAGTGTTTGGTTTAGTGTTGAATGAAGCTTCTTGTTATACTCAAGGTCTTGAGTTCAACACTTGGGTAATGCAATTTTTCCTTTTTATTTTTGTGAGTGCTGGTACTATAATTGGAAGACAAGATTTAGGTTTTTAAACTCTAAATTTGGATGGCCGAACAAGGAAGATATTGAAGACCAAGATATGTCTTGGATTTAAATTATTGTAATTTAAATTATTTTCAATTTCTTAGGATATGCCAAATATGCCGGTCAATTTTTTCTATTTTTAATTTAATTATGCATGAGATGTATGTTTTAAATTGTTTGATTGTTGCATAAAGTATGCCATTTAAATTTAAAATCCCACCATAGGTTAAGCATGATCATGCATCTTATCTTAATTTTGTATATAATTGTTATATTTAAAAATTATGATTAGGTTGTTTCCTAATAGAATTAAGATTAATTTTTAAATATAATTGTTATATTGGAAAATTTGATTAGGATGATTCCTAATAGAATTGAGATATTTTCTTAATATGCTTATATTTTCCATATCTTTGAATATAATTGTTATGTTTAAAAACTAAATTAGGATATTTTCTTTCATAAATGAAATCCATGTTTTCCTAATAGGATTAGGATATATCCTAATGAGATTAGGATTTTCTTAAAATAAAGATATTTCGAATTCATGCTTTAAATAGTTTAAATTTTGAATTTAATATATCTTTTATTTTTCTAAATAGAATTAGAATAAAATATCCAGGATTATCTTTTAATTTAAAGAGTTTAAAATGATGGATTTTTAAGACTATCCAAGTGAATTATTTTTTTAATAAGATTAAAAATATTTATGTTCATTAATCTAATAATTAATAGTTAATTAAAGATTAATGAATTTGAAAATAAAAATTGACTATAAGGGAACTCTGTCTATGGAAGGTTCTGTCTAGACTGGGGTATTTAAGCTGACCGAAAGGGAACACCTCTAACTGAGAACCGACCTGGGAGTTGAATTAGTCAAATTTTATTTATTTTCACTAAGAATGCTCATAATGTTATTATTATTTTTTAAATAGTTTAAAAACTTAGTAATTCACATTAAAATCAATCTAACAACATAAGGGTTATGAAAGGTAGATTGAGGAACTTAGATAAATGAGATTAGCCTAATTTTTCTAAGCAATAGAAAACCCTATTTCAAAATACTTAGTGGGAGAATGACACATGTCAAAAATCCAACGGTCTCTATTATTGATTCACAACGTGAGATTCATGTGGGGCCTCGTGGCGGCTTTTGGACCGTCCTCCCTACGGAAGGTGTTTGCATGGATCAATATCAGGGTGAATCTTTTGAGAAAGTATTATAGTAAGTGGGAGAAGGAAATGTGTCAACATATCCTACGGTCTCCATCATTAGTTTACATCATGAGATTCATGCGGGCCCTCGTGGCGGCTTTTGGATCGTCCCCCTATGGAAGGTGTTTGCATGGGTCAATATCAGGATGAACTCCTGAGAAGGATAGGATTGTAGTTTTGTTTCCAATACTTGACCTACCCTACGGCGGCACTTGTTGGGATAAAACTACGGGATCTAAAATTATGGGTCACACTTACAAATGGCTCATTAAAATTGTTAATGATGTCATTGACCAAATTAATGGTAACTAAATATTATAGGAATAAGAGTTATTCTAGTGTAATATTTTGTTGAGATTGTCTCAGTTTAGTGAAGGAATACTTGATCTACCCTACGGCGGCACTTGTTCTAACTCACTAAAGTACCATAGCATTAGAAATGATTTATAGGGTTCATTTTTCAAATTGTTTGATTTCTATGCTAAAATTGAATGAATAATTGTTTGCATGATGTTAAATTATATATTTTATGTATTTCAATATTATGTCAGTTTCTCTCATAATTTTTAATTTTATTACTGATAAGTCAAAATTGAGAAATTTTATTACTTGGAAAAGTAACATTAACACTTGTAATGGTAGTGTAAAATTATGAATTTGTCTTTATTGAGAAATGTTCTCAAAACCTGTTGCTAATGCTATTCGAATTGTTCGTGAAGCACATGATTAATGAATCAAAAGTAAATGAGATAGCTTGTAGGTATTCTCCTAGTTGACATGTTAGATGTCAAATTTAGAAGATAAATAAAATGATAACAACATATGAGATGTTGAAGTCAACATAAGCTAAATTTAGAAAGTTGTCTAAATGATCTCAAACTAAGTATTACAAAAATCCAAGTAAAGAAACCAAATGATTGAAGCTATATAAAAGGAAATAGTTCCTAAATTAGCTAGGATAGTCATAATAAGAGGAATTTTTGAAATACCTCTAGGAAGAAAAATATAAATGAAAGTAAATTTGATTTACTAGATTTTTTGTGGAATATACATAATGTCACCTAGATAGTCGATATAAGATCTACTATCAAGATTTATTCTTCATTACATTTAATATGTAATTCTTGAAAAATACTTAACATGTAGAATAGTTTCTACAAGTTAGCACCAGGAAACCTATCTCAGTTAGTGTAGTGGGAGACATTAAGATGTCATTAAGTAAAAATTGTTACATAATGCTAAATATGGTGTTTTTAGTAACCATAAGAGAAATTCAATTTCTCGAACTTTTTTACAAAAATGTTCATATAGTATGAATTACTTTGAAGTATGAAAGTTTATATTTTCAAAATTGTTTGAAAATACATTCAACTGAAAATAAGAACAATTTGTATATGTTAAAAATGTTGGCATATACTATACTACAAAATACTGAGATATTCAGGATTATAGAATAAAAAATAGAAAGACATTGTTTTCTCCTAAAAGATGATACTTAACTTTGGCTGTTAAGGTTGATTAACATCAACTTGAATAGAATGAAAAGACTAGTAAAAGGTAATTCTCTAAAAGTTAGTTAATTACTTTACCTGTCTGTAGATCTTTCATTTCATGCAAGATAATCATTGGGCCTTTATTAGATAGGGCTAGAACGTCAAAGAATACTTTGGGCTTACATATTCTGACCCATGTGGTCTGGTGAATGTAAAGGTCAAATAAAGTCATGAATATTTTGTCACTCTAGTTGATGATCATTCAAGGTACAAGTATCTTTACCTAATACAACATAAGTTTAAATTTTTGAAAAGTTCAAGAAAATTAAGACTAGAGTTAAAAAAAAATCGATTAGGTAATTCAATATATCAAAATATTATGATCAGATCATAATAGAAAGTACATGAACCTTACGTACTAAAACTAATTGATAGAAAATGAGTTTTTATCCCAATTATCTTAATACCAAGTGCAATTTTGTGAAAATATGTTGTAAGAGGAGAAACAGGACCTTGTTAGACATGGTCACATACAAGAAATATGACTTACTATAGCTTTTCAATATAGCTTTTTCGAAAATAGGCTATCAAATCTTTGGGAAAAAAAAGCGGTAAAATGTTAAAAATGAAATTGGGGTGGCGCTCAAAAATTCGGAAGTATCCCTCCATTACGCAACCTTCTTTCTCACTTCCTTATGACGCACAAAACTCTTCTCTCTCAAAATCCTGCCCTCGTTGCTTGAAACCCAACCTTCTATTCTCTTCCTAACCTTCATCGCCGGCGGGAGTATCATAACCTAACCTTCACCGTCGGCGGGAGTATCATATTTACAGGAGTATCATGTTTTCTTCCTGCTTCAAGTACCTCTTCAAACTTTCAAGTACCATTCTCTCTCTTTTTCCCCTTCTCGATAGTTTTCTTTGGAGTTCCATTTCTAGTTCATGTTCATGACCAAAAAAAAAAAAGCTCAACAAAACTTGAATTGCTCAGTTGCATGCACGATCTTTGAATCCAAATCAATCGAAACCCAAAAATTCAAATCAATCCTTCTTCTCCTTCTTCGATTTCATTTTGCTCTGTTTTAACCAACATAATTTCTTTTTTTAACCTAGTTCAATTCGACTGGGTGGAGTGGTATCGTGTGCCTTCCGCGTTTCTTTGTTTTCTGGAGGCATAGCTTCGTGGAGGAGAATCGAATGAAGGTATATAAATGTTATTTTATTTGATTTTCTTTTTTGTGTTTTGATTAGAAAATGCAGGATTTGTTAGCGATTTCAGAAATGGGTGTTTCTGTTGATAGTCTGATTGATATCGAATTATAGGAATGGCTGCTTTGATTCGATGAATTGTGATGGAAATTAGTGAGTTGGTATGATAAATATCGTTTATTTTGGAGATTGGTCTGATTTCATATGAAGTTTCTGACGATCTAGAAATCAATCGTGGC
Organism: Trichosanthes truncata; assembly: GCA_033996785.1. Lineage (NCBI taxonomy): Eukaryota > Viridiplantae > Streptophyta > Magnoliopsida > Cucurbitales > Cucurbitaceae > Trichosanthes > Trichosanthes truncata. Next base: position 58,784,929 of record JAWPNB010000003.1, read on the forward strand.
ATATGGAATACTTTTTAATCAATTCTCTTATGATTTGTTCCTTTATCTTCAAGATTGATATGCTTGTTTTGTTTCTTCTTTAATCTTCTTTCATGGAAAAACTTTGATCATCATTAACTCCATTTGTACCTTGTTCAAGCCCCAAATTCAATTAAACAATTTCTTTTTTTTATTTAACTTTTTTTCTCTCTCCAACAACCACCATCTTCTTCCTCAACCCACAACCTTTCTCTCTTTCAAAATGTGTGCAAATTTATTTTCTTCCCCATTTTAGCTTAGAAAAACAGTAGCAACTTGCCAAATAATACAAATTTCTCTTCCCTTTTCCAAAACATTAGCTTCACCTAACACTTCCCAAATTAATCCCTATTCTTCTCTTATCTTGAACACCCAACATGACTTTGTAAACAAAGAAGAAAAATCCACAAAAACTTAAAATCTTTCCATAAAATTCTTAGGAAAGCTTACCAAATCATAAATCTTCACCCTTAAATCTCTTTGAAGACTTCCTCAAGCTCCCTTCTTCCTCTGTCTCTAAATTTCAGCTTCTTTCTCTCTCCCTTTCTCCCTTTACGAATTTGGCTCTAAATTGGTCTCTCTTTTTTTTTATTTAACTAAAACATACCACCTGTTAAACTACCCACACTTCCAACACACACACGTGTCCAACAAATGTACCCTTTTGCAAATTCAGCTTTCTTTTTTTTACCACATACACTCTTTCTTCTCTCCCATTTCCATCTCGTGTGAACCCCAAAACCAATCCTAATTTTCAATTTCTTCTCTCTTTTTTTTTCTTTCAAACAAATGCTAAATGACAGTTGGGTCCTTACAATGCATGACTTAGAAAGTTGGATTTCACCTTCAGTCTTGGCGTTGGTTGTGGCGTCGATTTGGCATTGGTTTCGTCGAAGGTTAATTCTCCATCCTCTTCTTTCATTTTTGTTTTAGCCGTTAGTACCTTGTTCTTTAATTTGAAAAACAATGTTTAGTGACCATTTTGGATACACTTCATTTTAATATTTCAATTGTGTTGCTTAATATCAATTAGATTAGCCAAATCATTTTTAAATGTGTATTAATTAAATGACACTTAGCTTTCAGTGACTTAAAAGAATTTTCCCATGGCATGTTTTTCCCTGCAACTTACTAATTATGCTTTAGTTGGAAGTATTCTTTTTTAATTGGAGGGTGAGATAGGTTGGGTAGGGTTATTAGTCAGTAGTGTTTATTTGGTTTAGGTTGATAATTGTTTCAAGATGATTTATTTGGTTTTTTGCCTTGTAATATTGCCTTTTACGGTTCCATCTCCAATATTGAATGTATCTTACATTCTGGTTGAAAGGATATGAGCATGTCTGGATTGTATATAAATTATCATGCCCCACCCCTTTTCAAAATGATCGTGTTTTCTTAGCATACATTTTTATTTCATCACAAAGTCAGGTTATTCATCGGTTAAAGTCATAATGAAAAACTGATTTTCGTCCAATTAGTAATTGAAGCTTCTGAATAATTTTGGCTGCATGTTCTCTAAGCCATGGAAGCGAAAGAAGTTTGCTTACTAAATACTATCATTTTTGTAACTTCCACTTCCATTTTATTTGTTATTGATGATGTTTATTTTGGTTGTCCAGATAATTCCTCTGGGAGAACTGAAAATAACAAGGAGCAAAGGGAAAATTGGGTGTGTATCTACGAGCAAAGCTACGAATCTTCACTGAGTGCTCTTTATTACAAAGTAGGGTGATTTGATAGCCAACCTACATTTTTTCCAATTCTTACCATTTTTAAAGTAGGAACTCTTCTTTCTATCACTCGAGTTATTTCTACTAGTTTGTGGTATTATATTTATTATATTAGGTCTTCTTGGTTCACTCTTTTAGTTGGATATCATGTTAATATTATACAAGCAATTCTTCTTTGTTGGGATGCATTTTTTTTTTGTAAAACTTTTGTGAGATTATTGTTACCTATTTGGGAGATAGAAGAGAGACTTACAGTATATAGAAAAGAGAGGTTGATAGAAGTTTTTTTATTACTTGAAATTCATCTTGGAATATGGTCAAAGAATATTGCCTTCAATTACCACGAGAATTGTATTATACTTGAGTGACCAATTCCAAATGTTAGGTAATTTTAAATGTCATTGAAGGTAGTTGGAAGTGGATTTTTCTATCTTTCACAGATTTTGAAATGTTTAAAATTTGGTAGCTCTCTTTATGGTCTTATTTGTTGTTTTACAACAAGTTTAAGCTTTGGATTTAGATGTTTTCGTACTTTAAAGGGGTTGGGCCTCTTATTCTTGGCGAAACTTGCTTGACATTGTGGTGTTTTTCTTGACTTACTCTATTCTTGTGACATTGTGGAAGGTTCTATGAATGTAGCGGAAAATGGTATTGTGAACACATTAGTTGCCTCATATGGCCTAACTCAGTCCTCTTCTTTGAAGAGTTAGGTAGCTAACTGTACAACGAGGACAAGTAGGAGTTAAAGATGTGCATTGTAACGATATCGAGTTCATTTCCATGTTAATATGACGAGTTTGCTTGTTTTAGTGCACTTTATACTTTTAAAAAATATTAGGATGTAAATTCGTCACTTTTCTTGTAGTGGTCTCCATTTGTATACTCTTTTTTCCATTTTATTTGTTATATTAGGTTAACAATTGCATTTGTTCTCTTCTTGGTTTTCATGGATGTTATCTACTATACTCTTTTTACATTCTGCATGACCTTGTCTCTTATGCACTTGATTGAATATTGAACTTGTCTTTTATGCACTTTAATACTCATGTTGCTTGAGGTCAAAATTTTCTCTAGAGGTTGCTTTGAATCATTTATGTTACTTGGTCTCTTCCTAATCATTTATGTATGTATCATTTTTTCCTAAACGTTTCATTACTTTAGTCGAGGTACAATGTAAATGACGATTGGCAGAAATAGTTCTTTTTCCAAAAGATGGGTAGATCATGAAGGGCTGGAAAATCTTGTCTTGTAAACCAAATTTGCAAGGCCCCAACAAAGGATGCACTTTTGAAACTTATGCTAGATAATTTACAATCTATAGATGATTGGATGGATTTTTGTCAATGAAAAGACTAGTGCAAATTTTATGGTATGAAAATCTTTACTTTAAAAAGTGTAACTTTACATTATGTTATTATTACTTTACGATAAATATTGAACATGTATTTGTTTGATTAGTTAAAAAGTGAAAACTATAAAGCCATGAAGAAGAAACAACTCCCACATACATGTAGTAGAAAAGGGTATGCTCGCTTGGCTGAAGAGATGGTAAGGATTATTAGTACCAAAGTTTCACTTTATTTTCATTATTGTATTTGAGCTAATTTGCTTTATTTCATTTGGTAGAAAAAAAAGTTGCTCAGATCCAACTTCAATCACAAGGATTATGTTATGGACAAAGGCACACAAAAAGAAGGATGGAGAAACAGGAAATGTACAAGTTGTTGAGACACTCGTAAGACTTTTATTTTATTGCTTTAGAGGAAAGCCTACAAATAACATAGAAAAATTGTTTTTTTTTTTACTTGAAGGACTTTCTTATGTGTGGTTGGGGTGAAAAAAGTTATATTTCTAACCTTATTGTGATATATTGAGATGCATATTGTGAGACTTTGTTGCGATATATTGAGGTGCATGTTATGCTTGTGTCTTTATTGTGATCTTTTGCTTATGAAATAGATGAAATTTGCTGAAAATGACTTCAAGGATATTGTTATGTTTAGGAGGGAGGGAGGGTGGGTGGGAGGGAGGGAGGTAGAAAATTGAGAACAGTTATCTTTGTGACTTTGTTGTAATCTATTGACTTTGTATTGATTTGTTGCTTATGAGATAGAGGAAGTTTGGCTGAAAATGACTTCAAGGATATTGTTATGATTGGGGGGAGGGGGAGGGGGAGGGAGTGGGAAGTTTAGGAGAGTTATCTTTGTGACTTTGTTGTGATCTTTTGCTTATGAAATAGATGAAGTTTGGCTGAAAATGACTTCAAGCGTATTGTTATGTTTGTTGGGGGGGGGGGGGGGGGGGACGAAAAGTTTATGAGAGTTATCTTTGTCACGTTGTTGTAATCTATTGACTTTGTTGTGATTTGTTGCCTATGAAATAGATGAAGTTTGGCTGAAAATGACTTCAAAGATATTGTTATGTTTGGGGGGAGAGGGGAGCGAGAAGTTTAGGAGAGTTATCTTTGTGACTTTGTTGTGATCTTTTGCTTATAAAATAGATGAAGTTTGGCTGAAAATGACTTCAAGCGTATTGTTATATTGGGGGGGGGGGGGGGGGGGAGAGGGGGAGGAACGAAAAGTTTATGAGAGTTATCTTTGTGACTTTGTTTTAGTCTATTGACTTTGTTGTGATTTGTTTCTTATGAAATAGATGAAGTTTGGTTGAAAATGACTTCAAAGATATTGTTATGTTTGAGGGGAGAGGGGAGCGAGAAGTTTAGAAGAGTTATCTTTGTGACTTTGTTGTGATCTTTTGCTTATGAAATAGATGAAGTTTGGCTGAAAATGACTTCAAGGACATTGTTATGTTGGGGGGAGGGAGAGAGAAGGGAAAGTTTAGGAGAGTTATCTTTGTGACTTTGTTGTGATCTTTTACTTATAGAATATATGAAACTTGGCTTAAAATGACTTTACTAGAAATAACGTGGTTGATGATGCACTATAAGTGCAAGTTATTAGATTGGCACTATAATATTATAATATTATAAATTTCTTTATCATTCAATTCTTATATCTTATATTTTCTTCTTATAAAGAGTATTAATAATAATACTCAAATTAAGTGCAAGTTATTAGATTGGCATGGCTCAGGAGAGATAGTTGTAGAAGGACATTGGTCTTCTAATGATCCAGCTGCTCTTGTTCATTACATTCCTATTGGATCACATGCAGTTAGAGTTTGGGTTGATGTCTGAAAAAAACCCAATGCATATTTATGGAGGCCCACATCAGAAATGACATGTATTGAAGAAGCTGTGGGTAGTACAATTGCATGGTCAATGGTCATCTGACAAAGTGACTATTAGTATGTATATTTCATAAATCTATTTATTTGCATTTAATAAAAAATCTACTTTGCTTCACTATTGATATTTACATAAACATTTATATATATTTTATACATTTATGTAGGTGAATGAAATGATACTTTACCCATGCAAAAGGATCAAAGATGGCAACTCAACTCCATGATTTTACAATCTTGAATACTCAGTGAATTTTGTATTTTGTGAACTAGCTTATCTTGTTAGAAATTACATTAGAATTTTTTTTGTATTATTGGATAACTTCTATTGAATACTATTGACAACTCCATGATACTATTGAATACTTTATTTTTTGATGTAAATTGATTACAAAATTTCAATTTCACATGAGTAGATATAATAAAATTTACATAACAATTAACAAATGCTATGAAAATGTTACTATAACTATGATAGTATGAGGAAACAAATGTTATTATATGTTAAAGATAGCATTAAGAAAATGTTATAATATGTTAAAGATAGCGTTACGAAAATGCTATAATATGTTAAAGATAGCATTACAAAAATGCTATAATATGTTAAATATAGCATTGAGAAAAGACTATAATATGTTAAAGATAGCGTTAAGAAAATGCTATAATAGGTTAAAGATAGCATTAATAAAATGCTAATAAACATATAATAGCTTTAATAACAAACGCTATAAAATGTTTTCATAGCAATGTATATATGCTATATCTTCATACTCTATTATAGCATTCATCATAGCTATACAAAAATGCTATCAAAAGTCTTAGACTTTTAATAACAGGGGCTGTCAGGACTTTCGAAAAAGGCTATAAAAAGTCTATTATAGCGTTTTTCGTTAGCTATCGTATATGTTATTTCTTGTAGTCAGTAATGAGTTACACACCATTACCATACTTCGGTTAGGAAATGCAATAGAGATTGCATGGTGAACATGATTCCCTCTAAAAGTGTCTACGAGACAATTTTAAAAATTATAGAACAATAGTAAAGCTGGTTTACAACACTTCACAATTTAGGAATGTTAAGCTCACGTGTTGAAACAAGCCTAAAAAGCTTGTATATGTTCAAAGATAAGCCTAAGTGTAGGCCACCCCTAAGGAGTATAAAGTGATCTTTTATGTAGTCCTAAAACGAATAAGGTATTTGTATGACAAATATCAATTTTATAAGAAATGTCAAATAAAAGACTACAAACCTTTAATAAGGTGAAATAGTGTTAATAAATTGGTTTCAAGTGAAGCCACTAAATAGTTAACAAAAGTTGTTAACAATTTAATTATATTTGAAAGTCAAATGGATCCTAGTCATGAATTAGATAAGCCTCATCGTAGTGGGAGAGTTATGAGATGACTCAACCTTTACAAGGACTTAATTGAAGCCCAAATTGTCATGTTAGATGACAAAGTTGAAGGCTTATTACCTGCAAAGTGAGACTAATGACAAATGGTTAAACATAATAAGAGAAAGTAGACTGCGAGTAAATTTTCTCACTTGTTGCCATACTAAAGTCTATAAGCATTATATAATTCACTGTTGAATATGTGATATAAAAAAAATGTTTAGAATTCTTTTATGAAAAGAAATCTTAGATAATGCATCTACACAAATCAATCAGATATGTTTATTTTCACAGATCAAAAGCAAAAGGTTTGCAAAATAGTAAAGATTCATTTATGAAATGAATTTTACTATTAGATCTGTGAATATAAGGTTTGATAAAAGTATCAAAATCTATGACTTTGGATAAATATTAATTAAGCTTGTATAGACAAGAAAATCATTAATTGCTTAGTTGATTTTTCTCATGTTTTATGTTGGTGATATTTTTACCCATTATGAATGATGTAAGACGTCTAACATAAAACGTTGATTAAGTAACCAATTTCAGATAAGTGATTTGAATGACTCAGTATATTTTAAATGTCCAAAATGAAGATTTTAAGGACAAAATGTTAACTTTGTCTCAAACATCTTATATTGACAAAATTGTTGTCAAATATTTGATTTTTATGTCTAAGAAAGTGTATCTTAAGACACCTCAAATGTTGAGAGTATATGATATGCATATATGAGACTGAACATTTAATATACAATTGGTTAACATATATCAATTAAACGAATGGTATGACCATTGAGTAGAAAATTAAAAACTTTCTCAAATTATCTATGGATGATGAGAAATTTTTGTGTATGGAGTTAAAGATTTGATTTTTACAAGATACACTGATTCTTACAAAGATTTAGGAAATCTATGTAAAGATAAATTTTACCCTAGGTGGTGGAGTATAGTATATAAGTTAAATTGTTTTGCTTATGAAGTAACAAAATGACTTGTATGACTCAAATAGTTCCTTGAAGATCTGAAAGATGTTTCAGATATGATTTAGTCTATCCTCTTTATTATGATAACAGTGGTGTAAAGAATAATATTAAGGAAAATAGAAAACACCAACGTATAGGGAATCATATCGAGAGAAAGAATGCATTATGGTAGTGACCAAGATGGCTTTTAATGACAGTCGTTTATATCTATATAAAAAGACTCTCCAGGCTAAAGTGTTTAAGGGTCACCTAGGATGTCTGGGATTACCAGACATGCCTCGTCTTCGCTAGGGCAAGTGGGAGAACATGTTGGGTATAGAGTATGCCCTAGGATACATGTCTCGCCGGCTTTAGTGCAAGTGGGAGATTGTTGGGATTTATGCCCTAAAGCCTCGTAATTAATAATTTATTTAATAATTAATAATAATTTTGATTATTTTATTTGTAATATAATATTATCCATTATATGAAAAATCCAAGGTTATTAGTGTAATCTTGAACAGTATGTGGTGACATACAAGAGGATCATGTTCAAGAAATAACCTAAAGGGTCATAGTATATGGATCAGGTTGGGTGCCTTATCCTGGTAATACTATTGATACGACCCACTTTCTAATAGTTACAAATGATTTGATCCAAATCATTCATGTGGAGACATGTGAGTGGGGGTATCTTATACAATGAGTGTGTATAAGGTTGGACCACGAAATATTTAATCTCTCTTTATAAATCCGTTAATTGAGAAGATTAATATTTCATCAGGATGATCATATGTGACTCGATCTTAATCTTGAGTGAGTTATGAACTCCTGCCTGTGAGGGCTTGTCCTTTGATTTGCATGGGTGAGAGTGGCTTTTGTAGCTGATTCAATATGCCTACCATTTTGGGGACTTGACCAAATAGGGAGCTGGGAACATAATCTCACAAGATGGAATTCACTCCTTTCTATATAGGGTAAGTAGATGAGTAGTTCCCTTAAGTGCTGATTTCGGGACTTGAACAATAAGGCCCCACCCTCTCATTGGCCCGAGAGGGACTTAGTTTATAATTAGATTATAAATATATTGTTCATTAGAGGATCAGTGGTACTTAAGGTGCAAGATGTAATTATAGGGGTAAAACGGACTTTTGACCCAGCTGTAATTACGAACAACTCGTGAAGGATCGACTTGCATGTAATGATTATATCTATGGACACAACTTGTTCTACAGTGCATAAGAGTGCAACTCTAGGTCTATAGTGGAGGACCTATAGTTAATGAATGAAAATTAATTAATTAAAGAGTTTAATTAATTAATTTTGTATCATTGGAGCTTATAATTTGTAGGTCCATAAGGTCCCATTGCTAGCTCATAGTAACACTAAAAGATCAATTTAGTTGAAAGAAAAATTTTGAAATGTTCAAATTAATATTAAATATAAAAGAGGAAAATATATTTATTGTATTTGATACATTAAATATTAAAATAATTAATGTATATTTGATATATTAAATAAAAGATATTTATAGAATTTGAATAAAATTCAAATAAATAAATATCGTAGGAGATTTGAATGAGATTCAAATAAATACAAGATATATTTTAATATATTAGATATTAAAATATAATATTTTAATTATGGCAAAGATTTTCCCTTGGTCACTATAAATAGGACCCTTGGGTTGAGCTTTTCTTCATAACAAACATCTCCTCAATAAAGAGAATTAGAGAATTCTCTCTAGACCTCTTCCTCTCCAATCCCTTGTAGATTTTCTTTCAAGAGGCTCTCACAAGCCTTGGTTTTGTGTTCGAGTCATAGCCAGGAAGACTTTATGGAAAAGATAAAGATCCGCCAGAATATTATCCATAATATTATTTTCAAGGTATTTATTGCTTAACCTTTGTATTTTAGTTTAATTCTATAAATCAAAGACGATTCCTATGCTTCCGCTGTGGGTTTAATTCGATTATTCCCTTCAGTAATTTCAATATCTAATGGCTATTGTTGTGAGTACTATTTTGGGAAAGGGTTATTGGACTCTACTTTATGTTTATGTTGAGAGAAAATAATATGGTTAAAATATCATTTTGGTTTTTTATTTTAGTCCTTGTATTAACAGAGAAATCATCCTCCCATTTAGAAATAGTTTGTAAACTATGAAGCTTCATGCCTCTAAAAAACATCTAGCTTGAGGCATTATAAGTTAGCACCTGACTTTGTTCATTATTGTCCTAAATCTTATCAATAAACAAAGCCAATACTTGAAACTAACCAAAAAAACAAACCAGTTTCTTGCCTAATTAAAATCAAGAACAATAATCAAAGAAATCCTAAATAAATTTTTTACATTGCATCTAAAATCAATTCATGAAACCCAAAAGAAAACCTGATGATTTTGAGTGGCAACAACAACAAAATGAGAAACTTGAAGGCTTGGGAGACGACGGTGGTGATGGGCTCGACGACGGCAAGGACTCGATTATATATGTCTATCATTGATAGATTTATAAATGTAAATCAATGGTAGACGGCTAATAAAGATTTAAATACTAGTGTGGTCCATGTACCTTAATTTTTGTTCATTTTGGTTATCTTGTTCCACGGGATAAATCAAACATTTCTACTCATTTTGTTGCCTGTGAGAGATCAAGGTCAAAACTTGTTGTTTGATTAATCGTTAAATTTTAAGTAATGACGATGATGGTAATAGATGTGCATGGGATTGTGCGTGCGAAATGTTTTTTCAAGGGTTTACAAAGGATTAAAAGGTCGTTTTTAAATAAATAAAAAAAAATTATAGGGTTTGGTCAAAATTTTCAAGAACGGCAATTGTGTCTTTGAGCAACTAAAAATGATTTAAATTTTTTTTTTACGCGTGGTTTGAGAAAATTTAAATCACTTAAAAAGTGATGTTAACTAAAACATTCAACTTCTTTCCAAAAAAAAAATAAAAAAACATTCAACTAAGTTTCTTGTGTTTTTAACTAAAACAATTCTATTGTAACTTTGTAAATTCTATTGTAAATTTGTAAGCACTTTTTAAAAAAAAAAAAAAATTAAATGCTTTATCATAAGCACTTTAGTAATTATTGATATTTTTATTATTATTATTAGGTTAAATTACAAATTTGTTCTCTATGGTTCAGAGAAAAGTTAGAATTAGTCTTTATGGTTTTAAAAATTAGAATTTCATCCTTATAGTTTGATAAAACCTCATGAATAGTCCTTATAGTAGAGACTATCTATGAGGATTTTATCAAACTATAGAAGACTATTTCTAACACTTTATGTTAACACTAGTAAGTGAATTTAGTGAAAATTGAACATTAGATAAAAGTTACAATATAGGTTTAATTTTAAAGTTAAATTTGATGAAATTAAAAATTTATGGTGAAAATTGATACAACTTGTCAAGTTTAAATGTAAAAATTAATTTCTTTTTTCTTTTATTTATTTACTAAATGCTAAAATGGCTTTCAACTTGTCCTTATCGTTGTTAGGGGTGTGCACGGTTTGGTTCAGTTCGATTTTGGCCAAAATCAGTGACCAAACCGAACATCATGGTTCTAAAAGATCTTAAACCAAAACAAACTAAAGCTTCTTTGGTTTCAGTTAAAAATTGAACCAATCGGTTTCAGTTTCTGTCTGTTCGATTCGGTTTTTAACAGACTTTTGTCTTCACAAGCAACACAGTGAGAGACACCGAGACACGAAGCGGTGAAGGGAAGATTTTTTGCAAAAGACAAACAACTAGAACACCTTTAACAACAAAAAAGAAGAAAAAAAAAGATCTCAAAGTGTCTTGGAGAGTTCGCTTTCGCCCGTCACTTTGCAAAATGTAGAAAAACACAAAGACAAAAGTCGAGTGTTTAACCGACCGCTATCATCTACATGCTCTAAGGGATAAAGAGGCAAGGAGCAATCGATAGTGGCCGTGAGAGTGATGGGCAGTGGCAGTTGGTGGCCGTGAAAGGGTGAGGTGCAGCACAGATAGTTGAAACTGAAGGTGGGCAAGAGAGGGAGAGATGAGGGTGAGACGGTTGAATGGGGAGGTGGGAAGTAAGGAATTAGGGTTTTTGGATAAGTGGGAAATAAGAGAGTGAGTTGGACTTGGACTTTAGGGGAAAAAGAAGTTGAATAGATTGAAAATTAGGGCTTTAGGAGGCTATATATATATTATAATTTATTTGTCATCAGTTCGGTTTGGTTTTTTTATTTCTACAAAAACCATAAACCGAACTGAATATCACCGTTTTTTCAAAATTTAAATCGAAGGAACCATTTTTTTTTTCAAATAACCAGATCAAACCATTCGATTCGGCTCGATTCCTTAATTTTTTAAATTTCATGCACATCCCAAATCGTTACAAGCTAGAGTGGCAAAGTACTTGATGTACTAGTCCACTCTTCACAAGTGATCAAATGACTAAGTCAGTCCAAAAAAAAAAAGACTGAAGAGGTGGGGCCCTTAAAATAAATAAAGCCTGATTTTACTCTCTTTTTTTGAGTAATTTCCATCTAGATATCATCTCATCGATATGGAACGCATTATTTCCTCACAACAAAGTATATCACTGAACACCAAGTACATCATTAATAAGGTACATCTCAATTTGATCATAGTTCAACTAGTTAAAAGGCATTTATCCTTGACCACAGTGGCGAATCTAGAATATTATGTCGTGGAGGTACAAGTTCAATTAGATTAAAGTACAAGTTTAGTCTCTAAACTTTTAGATTTTATTTTAACTTTGTCTAATAGGTCTTTGAATTTTTAATTTTGTGTCTAATAGACCTCTGAAGTTTTAATTATGTATCCAATAGGTCTCTGACATATTCAAAATATTTTAAAATTAAATATTCTATTAGGCATCAAATTTAATTTTGTGTCCAATAAATTCTTAACCTATTTGATATTTTTTAAAATTAATATATTTATTAGTTACAAAATTGGAAGTTTAAGGTTTGATTAGATACAAAAATAATTTTATGTCTAATAGAATAGTTAAATTTCAAAATTTTTATATATGTCTAAAACTTATTAGATATAAAATTGAAATTTCATGGATCTATTAGATATTTTTAAAGTTCAAAAACTTATTAGACACAAAATTAAAAGTTTAAGGACTTATTAGATACAAGTTTTTTATGCCATTAATTTTTCTAAAATAATTTACGAAACATTATTTTTTTTCCGTATATTTGTAATTCTAATGGGTTTTAACTTAATAAAAAAACAAAAACAAAATATAAATATATATATTACGAAATTTAAAATTTGAGAATTAAAATAACATATATATATATTAGAAAATGAAAAAAAAAAAAAGCAAATTAAATTCAGTAGCCGCGCGCTAAGTGGGTTCCTGGACCTCCAAAATCGATAAAAAGAAGGGAAAATTCTAGGAATGACTAAAAAGAATGGGTTGTTTTGGTTAATGGCCATCCGATTTTTCTTTTTAATTATGGCCACACATGAGGTGCACGTGTGACGTTTCTTTTTTCAAATCTCCGTTTTGTCCTCGTACACTAAATCTCTCTCTCCTATTTTATTTAAATTGTATCTAATATGTGTTTTGAAATATTTACCTTGCAGATAGCAGTTATTATCTTTATATTTATTTTTCCAATTCTCTCTCTCCAAGAAAATCTTCCTCTCTCCGAAATTCTCTCTCCCCAAGACAATCCTCCTCTCTTCAAATCTAAATATCTCTCTCCTATTTTATTTAAACTATATCTAATTTGTATTTTGAAATATTTACATGGCAGTTACTATCTTTATGCTTATTTTTCTGATTCTCTCTCCCCAAGACAATCCTCCTCTCTTCGATTTTTTTCGGTAACCATCGCCGCTGCACAAGCCAATTTCATGCATGTAATTGTTCAATTGCTTCCTTCTCCACTCTCTGAAATTCTCTCTCTAAGACAATCCTCCTCTCTCCTTTCTCTGAATCTTAAGCCATCGGTATTTTATGGATTTCTCTCCCTAAGACAATTCTCCTCTCTCCGAATCTCAAATCTCAAGCCATTGGCACCGTCGCTATTGCACAAGCCAATTTCATGAGAGTAATTGTTCAGTCACTTACTTCTCAACTTTTTGATAGTTCGAACAACGATTTGGAGCTTTTTGGAAGCTTAGAAGGTGATTTGTAGGAATCTTCAAGGCTTGGAGTTGAGTTGCTATGCATGGTGAAGGCGGTGCTGAAGAAGATGAAGAGCAGAGTGTTAGTCGGGGACAAGGTGGTTGTTGGTTCCATTGATGGGGAAGGCATAGAGGGGTCACGAACTTGCCTTGGATTCTATTCATGGTCCACCTGCAGCCTTCTATTCGCTTATTATTCATGCCTGTTATGCTGCTCTTATTGATGAAAATCCAGGTTCGTGGTAGTGTTTGTACTTTTTATTTATTTTTATTTATAGTGTATTTCTCTGTAGGTATTTTGTTTCGTTGATTTTTACTCTATATTTATTTCAGACACATACATAGCTAGGTAGATGAGTTCGTGGTAGTGTTTGAACTTTTTATTTTTTTTATGTACGGTGTATTTCTTTGTAGGTATATTATTTCGTTGATTTTTACTCTATATTTATTTCAGACACATACACAGCTTAAGAGATAGATGACAATGGTAGGTTTAGATATAACAAACTACCTAATTTAAACTCTAGAATAAAGAAGCCGAATCTATTTATATTTTATTATATTTGTACCTTGTATCTTCTCAAAATATCAGATTATATTTTTAAAAAATGTGTAAATACGATAATCTTCGTTATTTTTGGGTTACTTTTATTTTTTAGTTTAATATTTCATATTGCATGTCATTTTATTGGTTTGTTAATCTATTATTTTAATTATTTTTTTAATCTTTTTGTTATGCAATCAATTTTTAATTACTGTGTATTTTTGTTTAAATTAGGTACTTTGTTCAGTTGATTTTTACTCTATATTTATTTCAGAAACATACACAGCTCAAGATATAGATGACAATGGTAGGTTTAAGTATAATAAACTATCTAATTTAAACTCTAGAATAAAGAAACCGAATCTATTTATATTTTATTATATTTGTACCTTGTATCTTTTCAAAATATCATATTATAATTTTAAAAAAAAAGTGTAAATACGTTAATCTTCGTTATTTTTGGGTTACTTTTATTTTTTAGTTTAGTATTTCATATTGCATGTCATTTTATTGGTTTGTTAATATATTATTTTAACTAATTTTTTAATCTTTATGTTATGCAATCAATTTTTAATTGTTGTGTATTTTTATTTGAATTGTAGTTAATCTGTTTGAATTATTTTTTTTTTGATAAGGAACCGAACTTTCATTGAGAAAAAAATGAAAGAATACACGGGCATACAAAAAGAAGCCCACAAAAAAAAAAGGGGGGAGCCAGCTAAAAGAAGGGACTCCAGTCAAGCAAAATAAGACTTAAAGAATAATTACAAAACCGCCTCGACACCGAAGCCCAAAGAGAAACATAGAATCTAACAAGGGACCACACATCAATAGACGAACTCTCTCTCCCCCGAAAGATTTTATTATTTCTCTCCCGCCACAGGTACCACAAAATAGCACACACCCCGGCCTGCCACAAAAATAACCCTTTCTCACGAAAAGGCGAACTGAGGAGAAGCTCCATGAATCTCGCTCTACTCTCCTGTTGACCAACAAAGCTAAAGTTGAACTGCCGAAAGAAACAGTTCCACACATCCCGGGCAAAGTCACAAGTCCAGAGCATATGATCGATGTCCTCAGCTGCCCGCCTGCACAGAATACAACAAAATGGCCCCACCAAGGGGGATCCCCTTGCCAACAAACGATCCAGGGTGTTAACCCTTCCGTGCCAAACCTGCCACGCAAAGAACTTGAATTATGTATTTTGCTCAGTTGATTTTTACTCTATATTTATTTCAGGCACATACACAACTCAAGAGATAGATGACAATGATAGGTTTAGGTATAACAAACTATCTAATTTAAACTCTAGAATAAAGAAGCCGAACCTATTTATATTTTATTATATTTGTACCTTGTATTTTCTCAAAATATCGGATTATAATTTTTTGAAAATGTGTAAATATGTTAATCTTCGTTGTTTTTGGATTACGTTTATTTTTTAGTTTAGTATTTCATATTGCATGTCATTTTATTGGTTTGTTAATCTATTATTTTAACTATTATTTTAATCTTTTTGTTATGCAATCAATTTTTAATTGCTCTGTATTTTTGTTTGAATTGTAGATAATCTTTTTGAATTTTGAATTTTGAATTGTAGATGATATGTTTGAATTTTGAATCCTAACAATTTTTGTTGTTTAGATTACCGAATTTATCTATTCAAATTTAGATTTTAATTTTAAATTAAATTTAATTACCCGATAATTAGGGAATCTTAGTCATGGAAGTGGTTAGGGGTAGTCTGGTCATTTAATAATTACTAATTAAAATTATGAATAATGATTTGCCCATTTTTAAAAAATTAAGATTGCTCGGCCATTTTTCAAAACGTGAAATAAAAAATGGTCATTTGCGTAGTCAGCCCTAAAAAGAAATTAAACAAAGAAGTGCGTTACATAGGCCGTGAACCCTGGTCGTCCAGGAAGATACGTGCAGAGAACCAACGAATCAATAGGTTTTCATGGTAATGTGATCGAAGAAAGAATATATATATATATCAAAACCATAATTTCAGGGTGCCAACATAGATCCGCTCATACTTGACCAAGAGGTCAGATGTTTAAATCTCAACTCCCACCTGTTGTTCAACTAATAAATAAAATGGTATTTGTTGTCGAATTATTCCTTTATTAACATATTTGAACATGTCACTTGAAAAAAATAGATTTTATTAATCTACGGGCTGAATTTTTTTAATAGACAAGTAGAGTTTCATGTGTCAAGTAGCATTGAGTGACATGTCTAAGTATCCTAAACATGTTAATAAAAGAGATTGATCAAAGCTATGGCACAAGTAATTCGAAACTACACAATGATTGGAACTATTAATAGTGATAAGAAAATTCATAGGCTAAGCTAGAAGAAAATGTGTTTTAGGAAAAGACGAAGGAGGATTGGTCTTCAGAGATTTAAGAATTTGCAACCAAGCTCTGTTGGTAAAGCAGAATTGGCAACTTATCAAACACCCTATTAGTCTTGCTTCCAAGATCCTACGAGGAAGATACTACAAACATAGTACTTTATGAAAGCAACCATGAGTAGTAATCCATCATATACTTGGCGTAGTATCTTGTGGGGGCACAACCTATTTACCAAATTAGGCATTAGGTGGAAAATTGACAATGGAATGAATGTTGATGTGACTTTGAATCCTTGGATACCGTGTGAAGACAATTCTCGTTCTATATTCACAAAAATATCTGGACCTCGTCTGAAGTTGATGGGTGGAAATACTCAATGGAATGAAAACCTTATTAAACATTACTTTGTACCAGAGGATGCAAATGATATTCTTAATATTCCTCTCAGCCTACTTAAGTTGGATGATACACTTATTTAGAACCTTGATAAATATGGAGTGTTCAAAGTGAAGAGTGCGTACAAGCTTGGCATGACCTTGTCCTATGGTGATGAAGCATCGATCTCTAGCATGGAAAGCTAACATCACTTCTGGAAAGGCTATTGGACTGTTAAGGTACCATCCAAGATTAAAATTTGTGGATAGCGCATTTATCATTCTACCAAATCTTTCCAATCTTTCTTAAAAGGGAGTTACTTCTAACCTTTCTTGTATTTTCTATAAAAAGAGAATTGAGACGACAAGACATTTCTTCTGGGAATGCAAGTTCTCACTAAAGGTTTGGCGTCATTGCTTTGCAAACTTTGATAGTCTCTTTACATATGACAGGAGGACGTGAGACATAAAGGATTACTACGGAAAGCTTTGGACAAAGGAGGAAAAGTGACCGTTGGAGATTAGCTTAATCGTTCTTTGGCAAATTTGAACTTACAAGTAAGGTGAGCAAACCAAACTGAAAAATCAAGTCGATCGATCGAGACTGACCGAATCAACGTCGGTCGGTCGGGGAGCCTAGAAGAGGTGCCAACCGACATTGGTTTTATATTAAAGAAAAAAAAATGAGGAAGAGGAAAACAACCTACCCCCATCGGTTTTCTTTAAAACTAGTTGTGTTCTTATAGGTAATCATTACATTTAATTTTAAACAGGTAATGATTACATATTTAAAAAAATACTTTTTAATTATTATTTTATATATTTTCTCTCTCTTTTTTTCGTATCTCCCCTCCCTCATTCTCCCTCCTCTCTTTCTCCACTTATCTATTCACTCTCTCTATTTCCCCTCTTTGATCTTTTCTCCCTTTCTCTTCAGAGCTTTTTCTTCGTTGTCCGCTGGAGTCCAGTGCTGCTACCAATGGACCACCTTCTTTTTCTCCTTCCTCATTCTCCCTTCTCTCCTTTTCGTATTTGCCCTTCTTTCTTTATCATCTTCTCTCCGTTTTTTATCTAAACTTTCTTCGCCTTCTGTCGGAGCCCACTGTTACCATGGACAACACCCTTTTCTCAACAACTCCAAATGAACCCCCAAAACTAACCGATCTTTGCACGTGTTTGGTCGATTGGTTCCATAGCTACTCCCAAAATCGACGACTACCAACCGATCAAAACTGACTTGTCAATGCCGGTTTGAGCCCAAATCGATGCCACCCTACTGATGCTCACCCCTACTTACTAAAACTAAATTCTTTATCAAGGTGGTGCCCCAAATACCCAACATGATTACAAAATACACGGAGGAATTTTATAAGAAAATGAAGGTTCAACAAAATCTTTAACAAAATCCAGACAATTTATCTTCAACAAGGATGATTTCGCCTAATCAGTCAGATCAGCTATGGAGTCCTCCAGACCGCAACGCATGGAAAATTAACAGCGACACATCTTGGAACACAAATCTAGATAGAATATGGGATTGGATGGGTAATTCGAGACTATACTGGAAATTTAATCTCAGTGGTTGCTCAAGTATAACAACCCATTAGAACGTTTCCTAGGTTGAAGCTCATGCCATTTGCGAAGCTATTCAAGTAGTACCTGAGGGCTTTGCAAATCGAATTCGTGTTGAAGGATATGCAATTAACATAATTCGTCTATTATGTGATGAGGATTGTGATTAATGGAATTACACCTTTTCAAATGTTTATGCAAGAATGGAGTAATATTGTAACTTTTGAAACAATGAAGGTATTTTTTGACACAAAAGAAAAAGTTCAAGGGTATTTTTTTATAATTGAGTAAAAAAAACTTTTTTATAAGAAATTTTTTAATGAAATAACCGAATTGAGCATTTTTAATACATTAAGAGTAAAATTGAGAATTTTAAAAATTAAGGACGAAATTGAGAAAATTAACATAAAAATCTATAACCAACACAACTGGTATATTTAGCTTAAATAAAATTGCAAAATATTCGACCATTATATTTATATTTCCATAGTCCATAAAAAGATTCATGTGAAACAACATTTTCAATATTCCATAAAAAGATTCGTGTGAAACAACATTTTCTAGAGGTGGAATAATTTGAAATTCTTTATCAATAAAACCATAGACGATATGATAATATATAATTCATTACATAGATCTTTTAATACTACAACACAACACACGGTAATAGCAGAAGTAGCTGCTTTATTTAACCACGGTTTATTATAGCTTGAAATACACGTATTATGCAATATATATAATTCTTTTAATTCATGCAGTGTGACATCGTATAATATAATGTTTGAGACTCAAAGAATAGGACATGATGAATCCTCTTTCACGACCTTGACCTGAACTGGTCTTTCAATTACGCGACGTAGTAGTTCATTTTGGTCTCGAATTTGATCCCCCAATTGTTTTTGCATTTCTTGGAATTTCTCTTCTGCTTGGCGCCTTGCTTCTCTCTCTTCTGCTATTTGTTGTTCAAGCTTGCTTTTTACCTCATTTAACTTCTCCTCGAGCTTCGTATTTAAAAACAAGCTATGTGTGAAGGGTTGTCCTCCATTTTGGCCTATCACTTCATTTACCACGGTAAAAAGATTATTTACTTGTTCCGCGTTCTTTGTTCCACTCCTAGTTTTGTTATCGAAAAGTACGCAACGGTTCTTGCAAGCAGCTAGAATATCCTTTAAGGCCACGGGACATTCACGCAAGTAATCTTCGAAGGTGACGCCATCGTCATCTTCGAATTCATCACCTCCTGTGAAAACTACAATGGCGTAGTCCAAAATTTTGAATCCGAATAAATTTTGTAGGGTTTTGACGGTGGCTTCTTCTTCTTGGGAGAATCGATTTTTCACTGAGAAAATCAAAAGAACAGCATGAATGCCATTGCTTGCCAAATCCATGCATTTCACTATTTCCCTCGTGGTATATTCTGTTCCACTGGATGAATCGAACATTCCTACACATTTTATTGTATGAGAGAGATTAATGTCAAATACTGTTATTTGATTAATCTTTATATTATAAATAATAATAAAGAAGAAGAAGAATAGATGTGTGCAAGATATTGTGTGTTTGATTTTTTTTTTAAAGTGTTTATAAATGATTAAAAGTGCTTTTAAAAAAAAGCAAAAGACAAGAAAAGGTAATGTTTGGTTAAAATTTTAATGAGTGGCAATTCACATTGCCATATTTGCAAATATAGTAACCGAAATATGATTTTTCAAATAGGTTAGTTTTTATTAGTAATCTTTTGGGCACCTATTTAGATATATATTTACGTAATTTTCTTTTCCTTTTTATATCCACGATAGATGTCTATTGATGATGTATGTCTATCACTAATAGACTAATAGAGGTGTGGAGTTGAGATATTGTAGAAGGAAGAGACAATGGCCAGGACACGTTTCAAGGCTATTACATTATTTTATGTGAGTAGGTTTAGGCTGGTCTTTTTAAAAAAAAAAAAATTGCATCACAAACTATGAATGAAGTTCTTGGAACTTATGATCTCCAAGAAGAGGTAAAAATAAGTTAGGTTCAAATTAGTGTGTAATCTTTGTACTCTATAACGATTTCAATAAATGTATAAACTATTTAATTAGATCTCAATCGTTAATTACGTCAATTTAATATTTACACTATAAAAAAAAAGTTCCAAAAATCAAGTAAATATGAAGCTACTAATGACAAAAACTTACTAAATATTGAAAGTTCAAAGATTTATTAGAAATTGTATAAAAAAAATATTTATTAAAATAATTTAAAATACAAATACAAGATAAGCACATTGTTGAATGTTCAAAAACTTAACTATTAGAGACCTAAGTCTTAATGTTGGGCCTTGATTTTCACTTTGTGGAAGGCCCACAATTTAAACGTCCATGTGGGCCTAGGGTATGTAGATATATATATATATATATATATATGAAGCCGTCGGTTAGAAGTGTGTGAGGAGCGAGATTGGGAATTGAAAAACGGCAGAGGAGAGAGAGAAAGAAAACAGAAAAGAAAAAACATTCCGTACAGATTCGTCTTCAGCACTTTTGGAGGTCGATTTGTGGTCCAATCGAGCTGAAATTTTGACAGCGTGTTCTTGGCATGAGGGTCTTCAATCTGAACGGTGGAGATTTCGTTTGGAGTTGCCTACAGCCAGTTTGCAGTGGGTAGTTGGGTTCCACTTTGGGTGAGATCTTTCTTGTTTATTCTCTTGGAATATTGTCGTTTGTTGCCGAGATTAATTATCTTGAGATATCTATGATTGTATGCCTCTAGTTGGTACTAGGGAGAATTGTTTGTAACCCATTATTGATTATAGTGGAGATTTTGACTTTGGTCCGTGGTTTTTTACTCCTCGCCTTGGGGAGGTTTTTCCACGTTAAAATTGCTGGTGTCCTGTGCTTGATATTATTATTATTGTTGTTTCTACTTGACTAATTTTCTATTAGGTTCACACAAGAGGGGATAATTGATTTCTAGAATACAGTGTTTATCCCAACAAAGTGGTATCAGAGAGAGGTTGTGATTAGTTAAGTACCTTGTGTTGAACATGGAAACTAGTACAGGTAAGATGGTTACTCTGAATGGCTCAAATTATCAAGTCTGGAAAAGAAAGATGGAAGATATTTTATATGTGAAGGATTTGTATCTTCCTGTTTTTTCACTTGAGAAGCCTGAAGATAAAACCGATGCAGAATGGAAAATATGTCATAGGAAAGTATGTGGCATTATTAGACTTTGGGTTGAAGAAAATATTCTGAATCATATTGGTGAAGAAAATCATGCACGGACTTTGTGGAATAAACTTGAGTCATTATATGCCCCGAAAACTGGTAATAGTAAATTGTTTCTGATCAAGCAAATGATGGCTTTAAAATACCAAGATGGAACATCTATGTCAGATCACTTGAATACATTCCAAGGTATCATAAATCAGCTAGCTAGAATGAATATCAAGTTTGATGAAGAGATACATGGATTATGGCTTCTTGGTTCATTGCCGGACTCGTGGGAGACATTCAGAACTTCCTTATCGAACTCAGCCCCAAATGGAGTACTAAGTATGGACTTAGTAAAAAGTAGTGTTTTGAACGAAGAGATGAGAAGAAAGTCTCAGGGCTCTTCCTCACAATCAGAGGTTCTTCTTACTGAAAGAAGGGGGAGAGGTAAGAGCAAAAGTCCGAAGGGTAGAGACAGAAGCAAAAGCAATAGTGGTCCATTTGCAAATGTTGAGTGTTTTCACTGTGGTTTGAAAGGGCATATAAAGAAGTATTGTCGACAACTGAAGAGGGAAAATAAAAATGATAAAGGTAAGGAAAAGAAGAATGATGATGGTAATGACGCAGACAGAGTTGCTGCAGCCACCGAAGAGTTCCTTATTTTATTTGACGGTGATGTTATAAATCTTGCTACACAACAGAGTAGTTGGGTGATTGACAGTGGTGCCTCAATTCATGCTACATCAAGGAGGGATTTCTTTGCATCCTACACATCTGGTGATTTTGGTAGTGTTAGGATGGGTAATGATGGATCAGCAAAAGCAGTTGGCATTGGAGATGTGCACTTGAAGACCAAGAATGGTTCTATGCTGATTTTGAAAAATGTGAAACACATCCCTGATATTCGCATGAATTTGATCTCCACAGGTAAGCTTGATGATGAAGGTTTCTGCAATACCTTCTATGATGGTAAATGGAAGCTTACTAAAGGCTCTATGGTGGTAGCTAAGGGAGAGAAGTGTTCATCACTGTATTTGATGCAGGCTAAGATAACTGATTGCGATATAAATACAGTGGACAAGGAAGAGAGTGTTGAGCTTTGGCATAAGAGACTCAGTCACATTAGTGAAAAGGGTTTGATGATTCTAGCTAAGAAAAATCATCTTCCTGGTATAAAGAATGCACCTCTGAAAAGATGTGATCATTGTTTGGTAGGAAAGCAAACAAGAGTTTCTTTTAAGGCATTTCAGTATTCTAGGAAGCCAAATATACTTGACTTAGTATATTCTGATGTATGTGGTCCTATGAAAACAAAAACACTTGGAGGCGCATCATATTTTGTGACGTTTATAGATGATCATTCGAGGAAAACATGGGTTTATACCTTGAAGACTAAAGATCAAGTGTTGCAAGTGTTTAAACAGTTTCATGCTCTTGTTGAAAGAGAAACTGGTGAAAAGTTGAAATGTATTAGGACTGATAATGGGGGTGAATATTGTGGACCTTTTGATGAGTATTGCAGAGATCATGGTATTCGACATCAAAAGACACCTCCTAAGACTCCTCAGTTAAATGGGCTAGCTGAGAGAATGAATAGAATATTGGTTGAAAGAGTGAGATGCTTGCTTTCACAGTCACAGTTACCAAGATCATTTTGGGGTGAATCATTAAGTACAGTTGTACATATTTTAAATCTCACACCATGTGTTCCGTTGGGATTTGAAGTTCCAAACAGAATTTGGTCAAAGAATGATATATCTTATAATCATCTGCGTGTCTTTGGCTATAAAGCTTTTGTTCATGTTCCTAAAGATGAAAGATCAAAGCTTGATGCAAAGACAAGATCATGAGTGTTCCTTGGCTATGGTCAAGATGAGTTTGGTTACAGGTTGTTTGATCCAGTGCATAAGAAGCTCATTAGAAGTCGAGATGTTGTGTTTGTAGAAGACCAAACCATACAAGACATCGAGAAGACAGATAAAACAGAGTCTGAATATAGTGATGATCTGATTGACTTAGACTCAATTCCTTTGGCACAGCCTTCTACACAGACTGAGAATGAAATTCAGAATGATCAGTTTGATGGTACAAATGAGGTAGAGGGTCCAGAACAGGTTGAGGTAGATGATAATGTTCATGAACAGTTGTCAGAGACAGAAGTTCCTACAGATGTTTCACTCAGGACATCTATCAGAGATCGACGTCTGTCAACAAGATATTCTACTAATGAATATGTGTTATCGACTGATGGGGGAGAACCTGAGAGTTATGAAGAGGCCATAAAAGATGAGCACAAAAGAGAGTGGATTGATGCAATGAAAGATGAGATGAAGTCTTTACATGAAAACCATACTTTTGAGCTTGTCAAATTGCCTAAAGGGAAAACTGCACTGAAAAATAAGTGGGTTTATTGAGTGAAACAAGAAAAACACACCTCAAGGCCTCGTTATAAAGCGAGACTAGTTGTCAAATGGTTTAGTCAGAAGAAAGGTGTTGATTTTGATGAAATTTTTGCTCCTGTTGTTAAGATGTCTTCTATATGTGTAGTTTTGGGTTTGGTAGCTAGCTTTGACTTAGAAGTTGAGCAGATGGATGTTAAAACTGCATTTCTTCATGGAGACTTAGACAAAGAAATTTATATGGAACAACCAGAAGGTTTTGAGGAGAAAGGCAAAGAGGATTGTGTGTGCAGGCTGAAGAAAAGTCTTTATGGGTTGAAACATGCACCAAGACAGTGGTACAAGAAGTTTGAGTCAGTTATGAGGGAGCAAGGCTATAAGAAGACAACTTCTGATCATTGCGTTTTTGTGCAAAAGTTCTCTAACGATGATTTTATTATATTATTGCTTTATGTTGATGACATTTTGATTGTTGGCAGGAATGTTTCGAGAATTGAGATGTTGAAGAAACAGTTGAGCAAATCCTTTGCCATGAAGGATTTGGGGCCAGCAAAGAAGATTCTTGCAAGTTGTGAACACCTAGCCTATTGTTTGTTAGTTTTGAAGGCTCAAAGTAGTTTTATATTGTCCAAAAGTTTGTTGTCACTCCGATAGGCTTAAGCTCTAGTTTGATGGTTGACTTGCATGATAAGGTGTAATGTGTTACTTAGAAAAAAAAATTGTTTGTTTTGCTTGTAAGAAAAAGAAAAGAAAGTGAGCTCAAAAGAGAAACCATTTTAGTGAAAAGAAAGAAAAGAAAAAAGAGCTACCCCTGTCGTGATCAGTTAGGCCACCTATCGAGCGAGTGCTCTAGGTAAGGGTCCGTACGATGGGTGTGTGAAACCTACTGCCCCTGACACTAAAATGATGCAAGCTTAGCCGGTCGATTTGTTCATTTTCAAGCACCTAGTAGCTTATTAACTTTTTGAGTGTAAGAAGGCTAGAGAATTGGTGCTTGGGGCCAGTGTAGGGGGAAGATGAATGAAGGACGATATAAACATATTCTGAGCTTGTAAAGACTACTTTAGGAGGGCTATGCACACACACACGCAAGAGATGAAAAACTTAAATTCGAGTTTGCTTGATGAAAAGTTGTGTTTGAGTATTTCTTTAAATTGTTATTATATTATTATTTAGAACATTAAGGTTTGAGTCACTTTGATATAATGGTGAATTCATATATGTGGGTTTTGTTTTTGCTTTCCTCGGGACTAGCAAAGGTTTAAATGTGGGGGTATTTGATAGCATGTATTTATGCTATCTTATTTTCTATTATTTATGCTAGTGTTGTGATTATTTTGCGAGCTTTTATGTCTATTTCTCTTAATTTTGTAGAAGATGAGCTTGAGGAGCAAAACCAAGTATTTGAGAATATTTTGGTGGATATTGGAGCCTTTTGAAGCTTAATTGAAATTCAAGAAGATTAAAGATGTTATTTGAGCATAAGGCACGTTTCGAGAGATTGTACATTGAATCACGGTTCCAACGCATCGAATCGGAGGTCATTCGGATACCCGAGCGAAGAGATATAGTAAAAATGGCCAGTGCTGTCTGCAGGGTAGCATCGAGACGCTGTCCATAGCGTCTCGACGCTACGAAAATGCAAAAAATGCTAATTTTCGTCCAGAAACGCGCTGAAATAATTTTTTGTGTAGCATTGAGACGCTGTAAGCAGCGTCTTACAGCGTCTCGACGCTGACGCTGCCTCGAGATTTTCTATAAAAATATCATTTTTTGCGTCGTTTTGGGGAGGTCAATCCGAGAGTGGGAGCCCTAATCTCGATTCCAAGCTAAAATTGAAGGTTTAGGGAGCAATTGGGAGCGTTTGTGGAGCATTTTTGAAGATCCAAAGCTCGAGGGACATGGAGATCATGACAGGAACGCAGGATCGACCATTGTTTGCTATTTTCTTCATTTTTCTTTAGTTTTAGTTTCTGTTTTGTGGCTGTAAATTAGGAACTTAGAGGTTTAATTGTATGAATATTATTAATATCTTTGTTCCTAATACTTGGAGTTTTGATGTAGCCATTAGACTTGAGTTTTTTAATTGATTAAATACCTTGATTGAATGCTTTTTGTTTCATTCATGCTTTTATGTATTTAATGTTTATAATTTCTTGATCAAAGATTATTTGCTTTATTGGTCTGAATTTGTGCTTGAAAAAGTATGGTTTAGGCTAGAACTTAATTGCATGACTATTTGTAAATTCATGCATGAAAGTGGAGAATTCTCTTAGAAGCCCTTAAAAGAAGTTGCTTAAAGCCTTGCATGTTATTAAAATCTAGATAGAGATATTAGGTTTATAACATTGCATGAGAGTTAATTGTGCTTGAAAGAGTCAACTAACACCCTCACTTCTTGGCTTGTGGAATATTTGCATGATAAATCTTGGTAGTTTTCGTTGTAAGTCTAATTGGTGAAATTGATTCTCTAGGATATCTCTCTCCTATTGTGTCTCCATTTATCTTTTGCTTTTTAGGTTAGCTCTTTAGTTTAGCTTGTTTGCATTTGATTTCTTTCTCTAAATAAAGTTAAGTGAGAGTAATTACGGTACTTAAATGAACTAAGAAATCCAATCCCTGTGATCGACCCTGGCCACTATTATTGCAAATTTTAGAGGTTTAGGTTTATAAATATATTTGATAGAGCCTTCGACAAGCTCTTTATCAGTACTAGACCAGATATTGCCCATGTTGTTGGTGTTGTTAGTCGTTTTATGTCCAATCCAGGAAAACAACATTGGGAGGCAGTCAAGTACATCATGAGATATTTGTGAGGTACTTCCAGTTTGAAGCTTAGTTTTGGAGGTGGAAAGCCAGTGCTTGTCGGTTACACAGATTCAGATATGGCAGGAGATTTAGATAATCGAAAGTCCACTTCAGGCTACTTGATGACGTTTGCAGGTGGTGCAGTGTCTTGGCAGTCAAGACTACAGAAGTGCGTTGCACTTTCTACAACTAAAGCAGAATATATTATAGCAGCAGAGGCGTGTAAAGAGATGTTGTGGATGAAGCGGTTTATACAAGAGCTTGGCTTCAAGCAACAACGGTATGTAATATTCTGCGATAACCAGAGTGCTATTCATCTTGGTAAGAACTCTACGTTTCATTCAAGAACTAAACATATAGATGTAAGGTATCACTTGATGAGAGATGCATTGAACGATGGTTTGTTTTAGCTTGAGAAGATACATACTGATCATAAAGGATCTGATATGTTGACTAAAAATTTACCAAGAGAAAAGCTTGAGTTTTGTCGTTCCGCTGCTGGAATGACAAGTTCCTCCACATAGTGAAAATGGGGAGATTTGTTGTTTCTACTTGACTAATTTCCTATTAGGTTCACACAAGAGGAGATAGTTGATTTCTAGAATACAGTGTTTATCCCAACACTTAACACTAAGGTTCCGTTTGTTGATCTCATTTAATTTTTAATTTTTGGTTTTTGAAAATTAAGCTTATAAACACTACATCTAACTATAGGTTTATTTGTTATCTACTTTTCACAAATGTTTTCAAAAACCAAGTCAAGTTTTAAAAAAATATATATATAGTTTTTAAGAACTTGTTTTTGTTTTTTGAAAGATGAAAACCATTATAAAGAAATTGTGTGAAAACAAGCACAATTTTGAAAAACTAAATGATTATCAAACAGGGCCTAATAAATACACACAATTATGAGAGTTCATAAACCAAAGTTATAATTAAGTTATAATTTAACGTTAACTAATTACTTCTTCCTTACAAGGGAATATTGATCACATTTATCAATGTCCTCAGAATTTAGAGACTAAAATTATAATTTAAATATTATTTTGGTCAATGTACTTTTAGTTTTTGTTCATTTTGGTCCACGTAGTTTTTTTTTTGTTCATTTTAATTCATGTACTTTGAAAACATCTATTTAGGTCTCTATAGATTTATCCTCAATCTATTTTAGTCTATGTATTTTTGAAATGTCTACTTTAGTTCTTGTACTTTTAAAGGTAACAGTTTTGATCCTTTCATTTTCATTTTTATCTCATTTTTCTTCAATCACAATTTTCAACACAACACCGAAATGAATAAAAATTTCTTGACATGTAGCAATAACTTTTTATTAAAGGTTTTGTTTAGAATCTATGTTAGAATTTTGCAAGCAATGACCAAAATATTCAGTTTCTAAAAGTACATGGCCCAAAATAGATGTTTTGGAAGTACAAGAACTAAGACCATACCCCATTTGGTTTTTGTTACGTTTTTTAAAATTGTGTTTGTTTTCTCACAATTTATTTACAATGATTTTCACATCTCCTAGCCAAATTCCAAAAACAAGAACAAAAAGTTTAAAACTATTTTTTTTAGTTTCCAAAACTTGGCTTGAATTTTGAAAACATTTGTAAAAAGTAGATAACAAAGCAAAGAAATCTATAGGTGGTAGTAGTGTTTTCAAGCTTAAATTTTTCAAAAACTAAAAAAAAAAAAAAATTAAATGCTTATCAATCGATACCTAAAAATGGACAGAAGTATAAGGGCAAAAATCAATTTATACTACAGGATTGTATCAATAAAATCCCTAAACTAATAATTGTATCAATTTAAACTATGAACTTTCATAAGTGTATATCAACTTACACCTTCTGTCAGATTGCATTTGAAAAACGTTAGTTTATATGTGTGCAAACTTATAATTATATCAATTAAAGTCCTGAACTTTCATAAGTAAATCAAATTTGACTTCCGTTTCAAATAATTGCAGATTTTCAAATGGATGGCCTAGATTTTTGAAAAGTCGGGTGAGAATTGATGCTTGGACAATTTTCAAATTGAGAGCCTAAATTAATTCACTTATTATAGTTTGGGGGTTTAATGGATAGAATAAATAGTATGTAAATCACTAATAAATTATTATTATCTTCTTTACTTTTTTTTTTTTAGAAAGCACTAATAAATTACTTTTTTTAAAAGCAAACTACAGAATTACATATTTCTTACCAGGAGTGTCTACGACATTTATTACTTGCCCATCTCGTCGCACACATGACTGCACCTCGGAGCTTCTTGTAACGCCCGATGAACTTTTTCTTGACTTGAACGCCTTCTTTCCAAGAATACTGTTGCCAGTTGCACTTTTTCCATTTCCAGTACGACCCATTAACACCATAGTTAGAGAAGGAACAGCAGCCATTTAATTAATAATATATTGAAGATCGATTATATTGCAGAGAAAGAAGAGAGACTTCAAAGCCAAATTGCTGCGGTAAAAAAAAATGTTCTCCCCCATTTATAGAACCATAAAACTCACTGTCACTGTCACTTTGATGGGTAAATTAAAGTTTATGCCAAGCTGAGGTACTCTAAGTATAAATCCTAAACTTAAGCCCCCGAGATTGACTGACTCAACAGAACCCGAATCCAAATGGAGTGGATAATTAACCAATTTCCTCTAAAAAGAGAAAAGAAAGGAATCCCCGTACAACAGAACAAATACTAAAAATTAATTGTTTTCTTAAATCTTTTAAAATTTTTAGTTAAAATACCATTTTTATCTTTGGATTTCATTCTATTTTAATCTGTCTCTACTTTCAAAATGTCCAAATCTAGTCTTTGTAATTTCAATAAAACTTAAAAGGGAAAAAAATCAATTTTGACCCCTAACTAAACTTTGCATGTTGTATCAATTTTAACCCTAAACTTTCAATTTCATCAATTTAAACCTCAAACTTTGCAAATTGTATCAATTTTAACCCTAAACTTTTAATTGCATCAATTTAAACCTCAAACTTTGCAAATTGTATCAATTTTAACCCTAAACTTTTAATTTCGTAAATTTAAACCTCAAACTTGAATAACTGTATCAATTTATACTTTAGTTTAAGTTTTCTTTTCAATCACTATTAGAAAGATTTCCCACATATGTCCAAAGCCACATGTTGCTCTATGATAGGTACTTATTTGTTATTTTTAAAAAAATAAATTTACTAAAAGAATAATTAAACAATTCCAAATCGAATGGCCACCATCATGAAAACCACAAACTCGACTTTTGAAGGTAGGACTCACACAAAATGAACACTTGTATGTCTCCCTCGCCATTGGTGTCAATACCAATGACGACAAGTATAAAGAAGATTGAGCTTAGCTAAAATGCAGAAGAGAACAGGAAAGGCGATGGCAGACAAAATGACGCCTATGAACACAATGAACTGGTCTAGCCGACCTTGTCGGCCCCGTCGATAATCTTACAGAGAATTAAAGTGACATCGATGCTGGAGAGAAAAAGACAAAAATTCTAACGAGGGTGATGATTCTGAAAGTTCCACGTCCATTGCAGTGGATGGAGGACAAATCAAGCTAAAGGCCAATGAGAAATTAAAAAAAAATATTGGCAAACGATTCAAGAAGGAGAATACTCTATTGAGAAAAAATATGGTGCAAATAAGCTTTGTTTCTACTAAAAGTCGGTGGATCGAGTAGAATCATGCCTTACAATTAAAATATCCTCAATTAATTAAATGGAAAAAAAAGCAGTAGAATCATATAAGATAAGAAGTAAAAAAAAAAAGAAAAAAGTCATGCTTTAAATTGAAAGACATTATGGAGAGTCTACTCCAATTTTCTTCAGCAATTTTAATTTTTTTAAAAAAAATAACAAATACGTATCTATTATAGAGCAACACGTGACTTTGGATATGTGTGGAAAACTTTTCTAATAGGGATTGAAATAGAAACTTAACCGAGGGTGTAAATTGATACACTTATTCAAGTTTGAGGTTTAAATTGATGCAATTAAAAGTTTATGGTTAAAATTGATACAATTTGCAAAGTTTGATGTTTTAATTGATGAAATTGAAAGTTTAGGGTTAAAATTGATACAACATGCATAGTTTAGGGTCAAAAATGATTTTTTCCCAACTTAAAATTAGTCCCTACTATGAGTTTATTGTTATCTTTTTTAAGAAAAATTATTCTTTATTAGTCTTTCCTCTATAAATTTTGAAAATATGTTCTCATTGTGTCTTTTCTTGTATGAAAATTATTATTATTTAACCAATTTTGATAAAAATTATCTTCAAATAACAGTAGGGACAAATTTTAAGCTTTATTGAAGGTACATGACTAAATTTAGACATTTAAAAGTACTAGGACCAAAATGGAATGAAGCTCAAAGTATAGAGACCAAAATAGTATTTCAACCAACTTTTTAAATTTACCCTCAATATATATATTTTTTTCTTTTCGAGCCCAATATGCTGGCAAGGGATTGAACTCTCAACTTTAAGGATGATATAATTGTTTTAACTACTATGTTATGATGATCAAGTTGTTAGACTACCTTTAAGGTATTAAAAATATATACATGTTAAAATTGTTTAGTAGCTCTAAATGTATGGTTAAATTTTTATTTCATTAACATATATTTGGATACATAGGCGTGTCAATCGGAATAAAAAAATCTTTTTGTTGGCAAGTTAGATTTTGTTAATAAATAGAGTGAGTTTCATGTGTGAACTAACATATGAGGAATATGCTCATGTGTCATGAAATGTTAATAAAACAATGATTTAATGATATATCAACATTTTATTAACATTTTTTTTAATTAAAGGATTTCATGGAGAGTTTTTAATATATTAAGAACTAAATTGAGAAATGCTTAAAATAATTATGGGACATTTTATTAATGGAAAATATCAAATTTTATCCTAAACTTTCAATTTCATTAAAATGCATCTTAAACTTCGATAGGGATTAGCAATCTTACTTTAAACTTAAATAATTTTTGCAATTTTTAGCCTATCATAAACTTGCATTAGAAAAATTGTCTAGAAAAATATTTTCATATGCATTTATTAATTAATGAAGCTTTAAAAAAAATAGAACTGGGTTTTGTTGAGGAGTTTTGTTGAAATAATTTGTGACTTTTATAAAAAATTTGTTTAATGATTTTTATCACATGTATTAATTGGGCTCAATTTTGTGCCAAGCCTGGTGTTCGTTAAAATTACTTAGTTTTCAAAGAATTTTACTCCCATATTTGTTAAAATTAGTAGGTGAATTTAGCAAAAATTGAACATATGATAAAAGTTACAACATATGTTTAAGTGTAACGTTCAGTTTGATGAAATTAAAAAATTTTATAGTGAAAATTGATACAACTTATCAAGTTTAGAAATAAAAGT
Organism: Trichosanthes truncata; assembly: GCA_033996785.1. Taxonomy (NCBI): domain Eukaryota; kingdom Viridiplantae; phylum Streptophyta; class Magnoliopsida; order Cucurbitales; family Cucurbitaceae; genus Trichosanthes; species Trichosanthes truncata. The sequence continues at coordinate 58,817,083 of JAWPNB010000003.1, forward strand.
TAATTTTATTTTTTTTATTTTATTTATTTAGCCGAAGCCAAACTGACTTTCAATTTGTCTTCATATTAGTATCTACAACACAAATGTCAATCTTGAGGTATATATTTCTATCTTCTGTCGTTTCTGCTTTCGAAAATTGAATATGTTCTATCGATTTCTTCATTCCTGCAGCTTCTTCTCTGGGGTTCTTTTCCTTCCATATACCCAAGCACAATGTTCATTTGTTGACGCTGCATCTTAGGAAATTAAAGAAACGACGAAAAATGCCCTTCATCTTCCTCGACAACCCATTTCATTTGAAACTCTCCTATACATTCAATTTTCTTTAATCTTCATCATTGTTTCATCTCCTCTTGGCCTTTAGCGATAGAAACTAGTAGAGTAGAAGTCATCGACCAATCACCTTCTCGAGGTACATATTTCTATCACCGTCGTTTCTGCTTCCAAAATCAAATGATCCTACAGCTTCGTCTCTGCATTTTTTTTCCTTCCATTTACTTTGGCGCAGTTGCTCAGTTTCCATTTGTGAATGTTACATCTTGGATAATTAAAGAATCCACAAAAAACGCTAGAAAAATCAGATAAAATATTTGAAGGAGAAATTCCAAAAATAAGAGAGAATTTTAAAATGCATAAATTTAGGGGGCAAGTTAGTTATGGTGAGAGACAATGAGAGAATATTCAGGATATTTAAAAAAAAAAAAAAAAAAAAAAGAAATCCAATTTGTGAAGGTTGACTGTGAATACAAGTATATACCAAGGGTATAACAAAAAGTATTCACTCTCTCCTCCTAAAATCATGGTATCCATAATCCCAAATATGAAACATTTTTATCATTTTTTCATTATAGGTATTTATTTGTAGACATTACTTACAATTTTCCTATAAAAAAATCGTTCAACCATGTTTATCACATGTATTAATTGGGCTCAATTTTGTGCCAAGCCTGGTGTTTGTTAAAATTAGTTAGTTTTCAAAGAATTTTACTCCCATGTTTGTTAAAACTAGTAGGTGAATTTAGCAGAAATTGAACATATGGTAAAAGTTACAACATATGTTTAAGTGTAACGTTCAGTTTGATGAAATTAAAAAAAATTATAGTGAAAATTGATACAACTTGTCAAGTTTAGAGATAAAAGTTAATTTTATTTTTTTATTTTATTTATTTAGCCGAAGCCAAACTAACTTTCAACTTGTCTTCATCCTTACTAGTCAAAGCGGTGAAGGACTTACTGTACCAGTCCACTCCTCACAACTTGATAAAATGACTATAGAACAACTGAGACCTTAATATAAAAGTGTGGTTAAGGTAAAGTTGATCAAATGACGAGAGAGAGGAGCAACCCTTAAGTCAATCTGATATAGCTTAACTTGTTAAGGCATATATCATCAGTCACGTTATTTATCAATCACGTTATTAATTACTTTTCGTATTTTTTTTAAAAGATACATATATATTATTAAATCACTTGTTCACTATAATTGCGATGATTAAATGACTTATTTATATTTCAATAGTCCATAAAAAAATTCACGTGAAAAACAGCAGTTTCTAGAACTAGGATAATTTTGTAGTTTCTTTGTAAATCTGAGCACATATATTATATATATAACAATAATAATTTATTACATCAATCTTTTTACATTACAATACACACAGGCACGTCACAGGGAGCTGCCTTATTCAACCAAGGTTAAATTACATTTAAAATACACAAATAATAATGCATATGATTATATTAATTATTGCAGTTTTACTATAATGTTTGAAACTCAAAGAATATGGCACCGTTTAGAATGAGGGTGACGATCTTGCTCAACGTTGACCTCTGATGTCCTTCGACGTGCAATACGTGGCTGTTCATTTTGGTTATGAATTTCATCTCTGTATTGTTTTTGTACTTCTTGTGTTCTCTCTTCTACTTTGCGATATGCTTCTCTTTCTTCTTTCAGTTGCAGTTGACACTTGATGATCTAAGATTTCATGTCAAAGAGACTTAAGTTCAATCAAGTTTATTTTCTTGCAATCACAGCAATTTCTTGAATTTTTTTTTTAATTTATTAATTTTCATGTATATTTAATATCAAATTTAAAAGAGAAATTGAAACAAAAATTACAAACATTATCAACAAATTAAATAATTATGTTTGTCAATATTTTGACAAATTCAAAGTTATAAACGAAAATACGATTTATCATTAAAGATTCTATATTAGCCAAAGTGAGCATGGCTCAGCAGCAATTGACATGTACCTTCGACCAAGAGGTTAGAGGTTCGAATCCCCTTAACCGCCAAGTTTTTGAACTCAAAAATAAATAAATAAATGCAGATTCTATATTATTTATTTTCAATTCCTAAACTATAAGGTTGTTACAATCATACTGATCTCGGACTTTCAATTTGATCGATCATCCTCCTAAACTTATAAAGTGTTGCAATTAAACTTCGCAGTATTTAAGAGTCTAATTGCAACAATTTTGTGTCCAATAGGTCATTAACATATTCAAAAATTTTTAAAATTAACTAATTTATTAAATATAAAATTAAATTTTATGTCTAATAAGACCCTAAACTTCGAATTTCGTAACTAGTACGTTTGTGAATTTTAAAAAAATGTTGAATGAAAGTCAATGATCTATTAGATACAAAACTGAAAATATAGTAACCTATTGGATACAAAATTAAAAGTTTAATTAAGGACCTATTATATACTTTTTAAAGTTCAGATACCAAATAGACACAAAATCTTAAACTAGTTCAGGGACTAAACTTGTAATTTAACTTAGCTTCCAAAAAATTATATACAAGAGAAAAAGAAAAGGATGTGGTGTGGGCCTACCTCATTCAACTTTTCCTCAAGCCTAGGATCATTATACAAGTCTTGTGTGCAGGACTGTTGAAGCTTGCTTTTGACTTCATCAAACTCCTTCTCAAGCTTCAGCTTAGAAATCAAACCAGGTTTGTAGGGCTGTCCTCCATTTTGCGCTACCATTTCATTCACCAAATCCAAAAGCTCATTCACTTGTTTATCATTCTTTGATTCACTCTTAGTTTTGTTGTCAAAAACCACACACCGGTTCTTGCAGGCCGCTAGAAAGTCCTTTAAGGCCACAGGACACTCAGGACTCAAGTAATCTTCTAGTGCATTGTCGTCGTCTTCAAAATCGTCACCCCCTGTTAATACTACAATGGCGTAGTCCACAATTTTGGGTCCAAATGAATTTTGTAGGGTTTGAATTGTGGCTTCTTCTTCTTGGGTGAATCGGGTCCTCATTGAGAAAACCAAAAGAACTGCATGAATTTCTCTACTTGCGAAATCAATGCACTTCACCATTTCCCTTGTGGTGCATTTTGTTCCAACGGCTAAATCGAACATTCCTACACATTTTATTGCATGTGAGAGATCAACATCAAAAATTGTTGTTTGATTAATATGGTTGAATTATAAGTAATGATAATGATAATATAGATCATGTGTGTGTGGGGTATGTTTTCAAAGGGTTTACTAAGGATTAAAAGTGTTTTTTAGAAAATTTAAAACACTTAAAAAGTGGTTATAAATGAAACATTTAACTGATTTTCTTGTGTTTTTAGTGAAACACTTCTATTTTTGTTTTTAGTGAAACATTTCTATGCCAAGCACTTAAAAAAAAAACACATAATAAAATGCTCAATATCAAAAGCACTCTTGACTCTAGTACTTTTTGATATTTTGAGTGTTTTGATCTGTTTTATTATTATTATTATTTGATCTCAAACTACTTGTAATTATTAAAAAAAAAATTAAAAGTATTTTTAATTGGTTAAATCACTCTTTAAAATTTGAGTCATATACTGTTAATACTTTTGTAAAAATACTTTAAATCCGCACTTTAAAAATTTGTGTTAACATTTTTAGATGTTTCAAATATAACATTATTTTTTTCAATAGACTTGTCAAATACACATTTACTTATTTGTGGTTTAGAATAGCATCACAAATAAAAGAAGTGAAGTTCTTGGAACTTATATATGACCTACAAAAAGAGGTACAAACATAGCTATATTCAAATTGGTAGTTCGATATAATCTTCATACTCTAGAACAAGATGTATGAACTATCTAATAGATCTCTATCATTAATAATTGCATTAGTTTAACATTTACATCACTAAAAAAATTCAAAAATAAACCCCCCACCATCTGGTCTTTTAAATAATAATATTATTGTGCTAAGTAAACATTAGCTACTAACTTAATGACAAAAACTTAATACACATTGAAAGTTTAAAGATAAGATTTATCAGAAGCATTTTATTGTAAAGTAGCTATTAAATACTTTTTACAACGTCGCAATATTAATAAACACAACCGAAGTTATAATTTAACGTTATAAATCAATTAACTTTTTTCTTATCAGAGATGTCGATCATATTGATCCATTGTTTAAATCCCGTTTGATAATTCTTTGGTTTTTGGCTTTTAAAAATTAAGATTATAGACTAAGTTCCTTATGTTATATGTTATCTACTTTTTAAAATTGTTTTCAAAATCCAAACCAATTTTCCAAAACTTAAAAAAGTAGTTTTTAAAAGCTTTTTTTTGTTTTTTGAACTTGACTCAAACTTCAAATATTTTTTTAAAAAAAAATGAAATCCATAGGAAAGAAATGAAAAGGAAACAAAGTACCATCTTCAAAAATAAAAAATAAATAAAAACAAAACGGTTTGATAACCGAAACCTAAGGCCCCGTTTGATAACCATTTGGTTTTTGGTTTTTGGTTTTTGAAAATTAAGTTGTTTTCTCCCAATTTCTCTACAATGGTTTTCATCTCCCTTAAGGAAGTATTTGAATTCTTAGCCAAATTCTAAAAACAAAAACAAATTTTTGAAAACTATTTTTTTTAGTTTTCAAAACATGGCTTGATTTTTGAAAATATAGGCAAAAAATATGTGACAAAACAAGTAAAACCATAGGTGGGAGTAGTATTTATAGGCTTAATTTTTAAAAACCAAAAACCAAAAACCAAATGGTTATCAAACGAGACATAAATTATTTATTTCTTACCGGGAGTGTCGATGACGTTTATTACTTGCCCATCTTTCCGCACACATGTCTGCAACTCGGAAGTTTTTGTAATGCCCGATGAACTTTTTCTTGACTCGAACGCCTTTTTTCCAAGAATACTATTTCCAGTTGCACTTTTTCCATTTCCAGTACGACCCATTAACACCATAGTTAGAGAAGGAACAGCAGCCATTTAATTAATAATATATTGAAGATCGATTATATTGCAGAGAAAGAAGAGAGACTTCAAAGCCAAATTGCTGCGGTAAAAAAAAAATGTTCCCCCATTTATAGAACCATAAAACTCACCGCCACTGTCACTTTGATGAGTAAATTAAAGTTTAAGCCAAGCTGAAGTACTCTAAGTATAAATCCTAAACTTAAGCACCTGAGATTGACTGACTCAACAAGAATTGGAATCCAAATGGAGTGGATAATTAAGGAATTTCCTCTAAAAAGAGAAAAGAAAGGAATTTCCGTACAACAGAACAAATGCTTAAAAAGAAAGATTAAAATATTAAACATAAATGATTCCTACTATTTTAGATAATTTTTAATTGTTTCTTGATCTTTTTAAACTTTTGAATTTACCCTTAAAATATGTATGTATTTGAATTCAAATGGGTCCGTGAGGATTCAACCTTCAATTTTAGAAAATATATAAGTATTTTAATGTAACGCCCCACGTTATAAATTAGGCTATCTTTGAGTGATCGGATCTATTCATTAGAGTTTTAATTTGGAAAATTTGAATTTCAAGTTTAGCCCATTAAGTGTGGTAAATTAAATTTCTAGAATTTTGGAAAAGAGAATTAAATCTTTAATTCCAAAGTTTGAGAGTTTAGTTTTAGATTTTATTCTTAAGTTCAACAAGAAATTCAAATTTCTTTTTAATTAGATTTTAATCCAAAATCTTTGGTACCTTATTTAGGATTTTAAAGTTGGAAATGTAGAGACAAATTGGGTTTTAAAAAGGAATAGAAAAGCCCTATAATTTTTCTCTCCCTCCCTTCTCACATTAGACAACTCCCTCTCTTTTGTTTCTTCTCCTTCTCCTTTGTGTAAGCAACCCACGAAAAAAAAAAACAAGCAACCTCCCCCCCATTCCCATCATCTTCTTCGACTTCTTCTTTTCTTCTCCGGCAAGCACCACGACGACGGCTCTCCATTGAGTTTTGGTAGTAGATCCGTCTTGCAGCAGCAGCACGAAACCCGCACGTTTTCTTTCCAATTTGACAAGGTTTGTCACATACCCATGCCAAATTGTAACGACCCTGACCCACACGACTCTCTAAACACGGAAGCACGACTTAGTTACCCCGCTCATGCCCAAAATTTCGGTAACATGACGGCATAACTTCGAGAAAACTAAATTTTACAAAGACCTGATAGAAACAAAACAACACTTATAAACTTCATAGCACAAACTCAGCATCCACCAAATTACAACAAGACATGCTAAGCTCAACCATCAGACACAAGAATCTAAGAAACTCTAACCAAATACACAGAAACAAGAGATATTTAAGCTTTACAAACCAACATTACAACAAAGAAAAAAACTACAAAACTAAAAGCTAATACAAGGAAAGAAAATTTGATGGAGTCTCCATAGTCTCGTCAAGTCATCGCTTCCATCACTTGTCTCGAGAATGTGCACTATCTGCAAAACACAAACAAAGTAGCACGAGTGAGTATAAACATACTCAGTAAGTAGCCCAACTTAAGGGTCCAAAGTGATGAGTATAGGGGCGATGTCCCCAGAGAGTGATGATGCTAGCATAGGGGCGATGTCCCCAGAGAGTGATGATGTTAGCATAGGGGCGATGTCCTCAGAGTGTTGAGCATGAGAGTTGTTCTCCTTCTCTGCATTAAACCAGCTTAGGATACATGACTCACAGGTATATCACGTATAATACCAGAGGGGAGTGAGCCTGACATAAGGTGAGTAGGCACATTAACTAACTAAGGTGAATGTTTGAGATGGAGCTGGAGTATGTGAATTAGGGCAATGTCCTCCTTTGTATGAATTCGAACTTTGGACCCTTAAGTGGGCTACTTACTGAGTATGTTTATACTCACTCATGCTACTTTGTTTGTGTTTTGCAAATAGTGCACATTTCCTTTCCTTGTATTAGCTTTTAGTTTTGTAGTTTTGTTCTTTGTTGTAGTGTTGGTCTGTAAAGCTTAAATATATTTTTTTCCGTGTATTTGGTTAGAGTTTCTTAGATTCTTGTGTCGATGGTTGAGCTCAGCATGTCTTGTCGTAGTTTGGTGGATGCTGAGTTTATGCTTTGAAGTTTAGATGTGTTGTTTTGTTTCTATCAGGTCTTTGTAAAATTTGGTTTTCTCGTAGTTATGCCGTCATGTTGCCGAAATTTCGGCATGAGTGGGTTAACTAAGTCATGCTTCCGCATTTAGAGAGTCGTGTGGGTCATGGTTGTTACACAAATAAACTTTAGTTTTGGGTTACCCATACCTTAAACACCTTTGATTTGTAATTTTAGGTTGTTTGAACTCCAAACAGCTCACATTCGAAGTCGTTTACTGCCAAAAACATGATTTCTAGCAAACCCATGCGAATTCCTTCTTGTTTGACGAGGTTTGACACATACCCATGCCTAATTGACTTTTGATTTGGATTACTCACCCCCTAAATGACATTGACTTGTAGTTTGGACCCCATTGCACATCGCCTAGACCGAGTTTGAGACATTTAGGTGCTAAAAACTAGTTTTCCAGCAAGCGTTCTGGTCTCTTTGAGGCTGTTCGGTAAGTTTTTCCATGTTTTGGACCTTTCGCAAATCCATTCAAGTATTGTAGCATTAGTTCTAACATTTAGGAACCTTTAGTTTGTAGTTTGGGATTGATTCGAACACCTTCGAATAGCAAACAACAAGCATAAGGGCTCTTTCGGTACGTTCTAATGCATTTTAAGCCTTTCGCAAATTACTTTAGGTGTTATAGCTTAGATTTTAATGCGTGAGAACCTTTTGTTTGCAGTTTCAACCCAATTCGATCTCATTCGAGCACTTCCAGCACGTATTCGAGCTGAATTGGTGTAGTATGGTAAGCTTCAGTGCCTTTTAAATCCTTTGGAACCCAAGTTGAGTGCTGTAAGTTATTTTCTAACCAAAGAAACCCTTGTTCTTGTAGTTTCGAAACAGTTCGAACACTCTCGAACTTAACCAACAAGGTGCAAGGCTTGTTCTGGTAAGTTTAGAGTGTTTTAGCCTTTCAAAATTCTTTATTAAGTGCTATAAAATAGTACCTAATCATTGGAAAGCTCTTAAATGTAGTTTGAACACTCCAAATAATCGCCCATGCTATTCTTGGTAAGGATTAGGTGGTGAGGCTTCACCTAGAACCCATTAATTGAGTTTGAGGTGTTGTAAGGCAGTTGTTTATTCTTAAAATTTCTGTTTGTAGTTCGGTTGGGTTTGTGAGCATTTGCTTTACCCTTTAAGGCTGAAATCTAGGTAAGTATACCCCGTTTGATAATATTCTAGTTTGTTCAAAGGTTTTCGAACTAAGCTTAGCCCTTAAAAGCTTGTCTCTTTATTTATGAGCCTTTTGGATTATTTTTAAGAGTACTTTAGGTAAGTAATTTCTACTTGGTGGGTCTGTTTTATTGTGTGCAGCATGTTTTATGTTTCTTATTTGATTTGTGATTGTTATATATATTCTGGGCCTTGTTGTACCTTTTGATGAGCATGTTTTATATGTGGATTTGTAAAGTTTACAAGATGTTAGCATTTTGATTAATTGAGCTTGAAAGTATGTATGAGCATGTGTGGTTTGGCATGAGACATGGTTTAGTAGCATGCTTAGGTAACATGCATGTGGTGAGGTTGTGAAGAGGTCAGCAGACCTTGTGAGTTTATTAAGGATTATAGGGTGAGTCCCAGTGCACATCGAGTACAAATAGTCGAGGGGTGGTATTGTCACCATTAGAATAAGAGGAGCATCGAGGCATTGGGTGAAAATGGTCAAAGGTCGGTGTGATGAGTCTAAAAAGCATGTGTTGGGTGCTTGAGATAGGGCCAATACATTGCTAAGTCATTGGTGCACCTTGGGTACAAATGGTTAAGGGGTGATGCATAGTTTGAGGCCTTGGTAACATTGGTCAAGGGTCAAACACCGAGCTCCGTAGAGAAGTATTGAGGCCCTGGTAACAGTGGTCAGGGGTCGATGCTTCTCGAAGGGTCAGTCTTGGGGAGCTTTGGTGGGGGCTAAACATGAGTGTTGAGTAGAACCAAGCGAGCATGGTATGATGAGAGAATTCATGTGTTAGTTGCATAGCATGATGCAAGAATTCATGTGTTAAGCGAATCTGATGCATAGTTTACTTGTTTATGTATGCATGCCATGATGTTGGTAGATTTACTTTGGATAAACATGTTTCGGTGCGTGTGTATATCATGTTATTTATTGCTTGATGTTTGGTGGCTCACCAGGTGTGAGCTACTTACTAAGTACTTTTTTATTGACTCTCCCCCCAACCAAAAGATTTTGTAGGTGAGGAGGAGCTCTACGAAAATGTTGATGCAGACGAGGAGACGTGATGGGAGGACACCATTAGAATTACGTGCTTTCTTAGTATTGATTTTCTTTGATTTGCATAGATAGGATTCTACTTGTTTTGTATAGGTGTTTGGCGTAGGTCATTCCATATTCTTTATTGTTTCTGAAATATAGATAGGTTCTTTTGGTAGACTTAGGCTATGAAATAAAAATCCCTTGCTGATAGAAACTTATTTGTGTTTCTGATGGTTTATCTAAATTAATATTGTTTTGGGAAATGAGGTTTTTTGTTCGTTTTAAAGTTTGGGAGTGTTGTGTTTCTACCAAGAGGTGTGGTGTTAGTTGTTGTGTTCTTTCTAGTTATAGAAGTGCAAACTTTTGCTTATCAGGTGCTAGGAAAAATTTTGGCTATCTTGTAGTTACGTCGTTATGCTGCCGAAATTTTTGGGGCATAATGGTTATAAGGTTAGTAATGTCCCTAAGTTAGGTAAAAATTTGGGGTCGTTACATTTAATCACTAAGGCTATGCTCAAATAGGCTACTCTTAATGTATTAAAAAATGTCTATTAGAGTACCCATATTTGGTTGGCAGTTTTATAAACTCGGGTGGGTTTGTTAAACTCAATTTTTCTACAATACATTTTATTTTACTCCTACATACGTTGCTACAGTAACTTATACTTACTCAATGGGACGTTTGCCATAATAACTTATCGTCACTCTCTAGATTTGCTACAATACATATTTTGTCTTATCTTTTTGGAGTACATTAGTTTTTTTATGAAATATATTAGTCAAATAAGAAAATTAATCGATGATAATTTTAATAATAAATAAGTAAATGAATTTAGTTAAAATTACAAGTAATAAATAATTAATTAAGGCCCTGTTGACTGAGGAATTTTGGCCAATTTCCAATTGCCACGTCATTATACCGAATTAATGACAAAATTACAAATAATTAAATTTGGGACCAATTATAAATTGACATGTGTCCTAAAATTATTTTGAAGACAAAAATTGCAAATTCTAAAAAATTAAAAGGCCACATGTTTTCATTATGACAATTTGACCAAACAATTAAATTTAATTTGGTCAAATTGGGTCATATGGAATTTGAGTCAAAGTTAAATAAAACACAAATCCAAATGGTTCGACCCAAAGCCAACCAAAGCCCAAGTCCATGGTTGGGCCCAAAGGCCACTAAGCCCAAGCCTACATGCTTATGGAAAATTCTATAAATAGAAGAGCTCTCCTTCATTTTAAGGGTTCAGAAATTAAAACTCTCTAGAGAATTCAAAGAGAATCCTTGAGGTGCTTAGGTGCTGAACACTCCAAGTCCTTAGGTGCCAAACACTCTCTGAAGTTCTTAGGTGCTGAACACTCCTTTATCAAGACTTGAAGTCTCTAAAGATTAATTGAAGCTTCAATATTGAGAACAACCTGCAAAGCCCTAGAAACAAATCTACATTCGAGAACAAGCTACAAAGCCCTCAAGATAAGTCTACGTTCGAGAACAAACTGCAAAGCCCTCAAAACATTTGTACATGAGAGAGAAAGAATCAGAGTAACAAATTAAAGTTTGTGCTCAACTACATTCAAATTAATACACATTAAATTCATTTATATGCGTCTTATTTCTTTTTAAATCTTTTGTAAACAGCCTCATTTGATAACCATTTGAGTTTAAATTTTTCTTGATGGTAAATTTTATTGGTAATAGCTAAAATTGAAAAACCTGAAGAAGACGTTAAATCAAGTTGGTTCAGTCAATTGGAACCATACTCGTTACTCAATTCGATTTTCTAAAGTATAAAATTAAAAAAAAAAAAAGAAAAAAAAAAGAGTTAGTCATTTGATTTGGATAAAAAACTTTTTCAATTTTGATCGACTCAATTCAATTTTGGTTGGTGGTCAATTTTATTGGTTTTAGTTTGATTTGGATAAACGGTCGATTTTAAAGTTTTCTTAAACCAAAATGTTGGCTTTGACCAAAACCTACTAAACTCAAAACCATTTACACCCATTATAAACTTTCATGTTATAGAGCAGTTATAATGTAATAATTAAACTTATATAGATAATTTCTATATATTTTTTTTGCATTTTAGTAAATACTAAAAAAATTAGTTACATAGCTAATTGAACTTTTATTTTACAAAATAGTTATTTAGAAAGAATATTTTAGTTCAACAATAGTATTAGAAATAATTTATGTATTCTTAAAAAGGTTAGTTATAAAATTAATCAAATTATATAGGAAAAAAATCAATTTTGACCCTAGACTTGGCACAGGTTGTATCAATTTTAACCCTGAACTTTCAACTTCATCAATTTAAACCTTAAACTTAACAGATTGTATCAATTTTAACTCTAAACTTTCAATTTCATCCTTAAACTTTGCCCTTGGTGTCGATACTAGCGACGACGAGTGTGAAGAAGATCCAAGCGGTGACGTCATTGAAGGCGACGACGACCATGGCGGTTTCGTCAACTTCGGTGGTGAGGAGTTTGAGCTCGACTAAAATGCGAGAGAGAACAGGGAAGGTAGTGGTGGACAGAGTGAAGCCCATGAACACAATGAACTGGTCGTAGCCGACCTTGTCGGCCTCGTCAACAGTCTTACAGAGGATTAAGTGACATCGATATGCTGGAGAGGAAGGGGACAAAGATTTCGACAAGGGCGATTCTGAAAGCCCTACGCCCGTTGCAGCAGATGGAGGACAAATCAAGCTCATAGCGGACGAGAAATTTTTAAAAAAAAATCAATATTGGCAATTGATTCAAGAATGGAAGTACTCCATTGAGAAAAAATATGGTGCAAATAAGCTTTGTTCCTATTAAAAGCCAATGGATTGAGTAGAACCTTGCCTTAAAACTGAAAAACCAATTAATGAAATGAAAAAAACAGCAAAATCAGAGAAGATAAAAAGTGAAAAAAAAAATCCTGCTCTAAAATTGAAAAACATTATGACTAGTCTACTCCAATTTTCTTCAACAATATTATTTTTTTAATAAAAATAACAAATACATATCTGTTGTAGAGTAACACGTGGCTTTGAACATATGTAGGAAAAACCTTTCTGATAAGGATTCAGAAATTAAAACTCTCTATAGAATTCAAAGAGAATCCTTGAGGTGCTTAGGTGCTGAACACTCACTAAAGTCTTTAGGTGCCAAACACTCCTTGAAGTTTTTAGGTGCTGAACACTCATTTATCAAGACTTGAAGACTTGAAGACTCTAAAGATTGATTGAAGTTTCAACCTCGAGAACATCTTACAAAGCCCTAGAAACAAATCTACATTCGAGAACAAGCTGCGAAGCCCTCAAGATAAGTCTGCGTTCAAGAACAAGCTGTAAAAGCCCTCAAAACATTTGTACATGAGAGAAAAAGAATCAGATGAACAAATTAGAGTTTGTACTCCACTACATTCAAATTAATTCAAATTAAATTCATTTATATGTGTCTTATTTCTTTTGAAATCTCGTGTGAACAACCTCATTTGATAACCATTTGAGTTTTAAATTTTCTTAATTGTAAATTTTATTGGTAATAGCTAGAATCGAAAAACCTGAAGAAGACGTTAAATCAAGTTGGTTCAGTCAATTGGAACCATACTCGTTACTCAATTCGATTTTCTAAAGTATAAAATTAAAAATAAAAAAAAAAAAAAAAAAGAATTAGTCAATTTGATTTGGATAAATAACTTTTTCGATTTTGATCGACTCAATTCAATTTTGGTTGGTGGTCAATTTTATTGGTTTAAGTTTGATTTGGATAACGGTCGATTTTAAAGTTTTCTTAAACCAAAATGTTGGCTTTGACCAAAATCTACCCGACTCAAAAACTATTTACACCCATTATAAATTTCATGTTATAGAGTAGTTATAATGTAATCATTAAACTTATATAGATAATTTCTATATATATTTTTTGCATTTTAGTAAATACTAAAAAAATTAGTTACATAGCTAATTGAACTTTTATTTTACAAAATAATTATTTAGAAAGAATATTTTAGTTCAACAATAGTATTAGAAATAATTTATGCATTCTTAAAAAGGTTAGTTATAAAATTAATCAAATTATATAAGAAAAAAAATCAATTTTGACCCTAAACTTGGCACAGGTTGTATCAATTTTAATCCTGAACTTTCAACTTCATCAATTTAAACCTTAAACTTGGCAGATTGTATCAATTTTAACTCTAAACTTTCAATTTCATCAATTTAAAACTCAAATTTGAATAAGTGTATCAATTTACATCATCGGTTAAGTTTCTATTTCAATTACCGTTAGAAAAGTTTCCCACACATGCCCAAAGCCACGTGTTGCTCTATGATATGTACTTGTTTGTAATTTTTTTTAAAAAAATTACCAACAAAATAATTAAATCATTCAGATCAGGTCGTCACCATCATGAAAACCACTAACTCGACTCTCGAAAGTAGGACTCACACGAAAAAAATGGACTTTTGTGTTCCTCTCGCCCTTGGTGTCGATACTAGTGACGACGAGTGTGAAGAAGATCCAAGCGGTGACATCATTGAAGGCGACGACGACCATGGTGGTTTCGTCAACTTCGGTGGTGAGGAGTTTGAGCTTGACTAAAATGCGAGAGAGAATAGGGAAGGTAGTGGTGGATAGAGTGACGCCCATGAATACAATGAACTGGTTGTAGCCGACCTTGTTGGCCTCGTCAACAGTCATATAGAGGATTAAGTGACATCGATATGCTAGAGAGGAAGTGCACAAAGATTCCGACAAGGGCGATTCTGAAAACCCTACGTCCGTTGTGGCAGATGGAGGACAAATCAAGCTCAAAGCTGACGAGAAATTTTTAAAAAAAATCAATATTGGCAATTCATTCAAGAATGGAAGTACTCCATTGAGGAAAAATATGGTGCAAATAAGCTTTGTTTCTACTAAAAGCCAATGAATTGAGTAGAACCTTGCCTTGAAATTGAAAAACCAATTAATGAAATGAAAAAAACAGCAAAATCAGAGAAGATAAAAAGTGAAAAAAAAGTCCTGCTCTAAAATTGAAAAACATTATGGCTAGTCTACTCCAATTTTCTTCAACAATTTTATTTTTTTTAAAAAAATAACAAATACATATGTATTGTAGAGTAACACGTGGCTTTGAACATGTGTAGGAAAAATCTTTCTAACAAGGATTGAAACGGAAACTTAATCGATGATGTAAATTGATACACTTATTCAAATTTGATATTTAAATTGATGAAATTGAAAGTTCATGGTTAAAATTGATACAACCTTCTAAATTTAGGGTCAAAAATGAATTTTTTTCCCAATTATATATGTAACCCACACATGTCGTACATAAATTTAGGTTTAACAATCCATGATCCAAGTCCACAGTTTTGTCGGATCCTCCCTTTTTCCTATGAAAATGTAAAAATCATATTAGCACAATTAATTAAACACATGATATGTTGTATAAATTAATTAAATCTGAACTTCATGCGTTGTGGACGTGCAGGGTGGTAAGAAAGCACTGGGTAAATTGGAACCCAACAAAGCGGCTCGTATCCCCTAGCAACTCATGCGCGCAAAGAAGGCATTTCTGAAGGCTGGATAAAAGAAGGACCACTTTGGGTTCAACAAGAAGTTTTGATTGATATTGCTCACTGTTTATGATTTTCTTTTATCTTAGCTAGTTTCCAGTTCTGTTTCTGTTTGTTCCTTAAAAAAAATAAAAATCAATTTAACTATCTTGATGTACTTAGTGTTGAAATTAATACTTTTTAAACCAGCATTATTCAAAATGTGTCCAACTTTTTAATTAAATGAATTGGTTAAATAAAGGATTAATTCAGTGGTAATTTTGATGATAATTAGTAAATGAATAAAAAAAAATGAGTCAACAATATTTGGGAGTTGTAGGATTCGAACTTCTGACTTTTTGGTTTAGGAAACATCTCAATTATCGTTGATCTATACTCACTTTGGCATAAATAAATTTAATTTAGTTAAGATAGCAAGGAATGGATAATTAAATAAACCATTTGATAACATTCTCTGTATGATAAATTTCATGTTGAATGAATTTATATAAAAGAATTTATATATACCTATTCAACCCATAGTAAGAAATTCCGAACTGATTTTCATGAACATGTTAAATATTTATTTTATAAAATAATTGTTGAAAAACTTTTTTTTTCAAAGGAAAAAAAATGTATTTAAAATATTTTATTTATTCTTAACCAAACACCACTTAGATTCTTTCATAAAAAATGATAAATTTTTTAAAATAGAAAAGGTTAAAATACCATTTTGGTGCCTATACTTTGGGCTTTGTTCCATTTGGGTCATTGTACTTTTAAATGTCCAATTTTAGTCTCTGTACTTTCAATTAAGCTTAAAATTTGTCCCTATGATAAGTTTGAAGTTAATTTTTATCAAAATTGGTTAAATAGTAATAATAATTTTAATACAAGAAAAGACGCCGTGTTAACATACTTTCAAAATTTATAGAGGAAAAGAGACTAACTTTTTTCAGAAAAATTAACCATAAACTAATAGTAGGGACCAATTTTAAGCTTTATTGAAAGAACAATGACTAAAATTGGACATTTGAAAGTACAGAGACCAAAATGGAACAAAACTCAAAGTACAGGAACCAAAATAGTATTTATTAACATGTGATTAAATTATTATTTTATTAGGATATATTAAGATATATGTGTATATATCACATGAGATTCTTCCATTTTTTAGACAAAAAAAAAGGGTAAATTTTGTTAGTAGAAAGTTATTGTGTCATTAAATTGTTATTTTACATGTATTTGAATATGTAAACATATCATTTAGAACTTGGAAGAAATAATTTTTTTTTATTGGACAAGTTAGATTTTGTTGATGAAATGATTGAGTTTCGTTGTCAAATAAAATTTGAAAGACGTTCACACGAGATTTCAACAAAGAAATTTAGTATGTGTAAATAACTTGTATTGTATTAATTTCAGCATAGTGAGTACAATCTCTAGTATTTGATCCTCTGATGCTCTCTCTTGGTTGTATGTTTTGCTCGAGGGCTGAATAGCTTGTTCTCGAGGTTGAAACTTCAATGGATTATTGGAATGTTCTTGATCTCCGTGACGTGTTCTTCGTTCAGACGGTGTTTGATCTTCAGGACCTTCTGGAGTCTTCTGAGCTTCATTTCTGAATTCTCTCTGAGTTTCTTCTGTTTTGAACCTCTGAAATGAAGGAGGAAGCTCTCTATTTATAAAGTTCCTCAAGGCCTCCAGGTGGGCTTGAGCTTGTTGGACTGGACCTAGTTGATTTTGGGTCAACCCTTTGAACTGGGTCTGGGTGACTTTGCACCAGCCCTTTTGGATTGGGCCTAGTTGACTTTGGGCCAGCCCTTTTGGATTGAGCCTGATTGACTTTGGACCTAGCTTCTGGACTGAGCCTGAACTTTGCTAATTGGGGCCTTTAATTCGGGCTTTTGTCTTCCAAATTCCAAATGACCCAATTGTGTACTTGAATTTGCCATAATTTAATTTAGGGATCCTTGCAAATTTAATTAATCCCTAATTAAATATAATTTCATCATCAATGTTGGGTACTGACGTGACAATTTTAGATTGGTCGAAATTTCTATTCCAACAGACGTGTTCACGTATAAAAAAAATGTTAATAAAATAATAATTTAATGACAACATTTTGCTAACAAATTTTTAACAAAATAACTTATTGTTGCCAAATTTTAGTTAGGAGAAATCTCACTTGACCTCCATGTGACAACGACGATAATTTGTAATTTAGGGAAGAATGCGGCCTACAAGATAAGAAAAAATTGGACACCGGTGTGGTGTGGGCCACACACGCTCCGATGCTTAAGTTAGAGAGAGTTTTCAGGGAGAATTAAAAATTGTAGGAGAGTTTAGGCGACGGGAATGAGCTTACCTTGCTCTCCCCTCATGAAAGAGCTTAAATACCTTCATGTCCAGGATTTTTTGTTGGGTTTCCATCTCCTAATAGGAATGAAATGACCGAACAAGGATAGACCAGGACTACACGGGCCATGAGGGACTGAGGAAAGGCCTAAAGAGGGGCCTTGCCATGTGGCCAAGGCTGACCATGAGCTTGGCCTTCGACCCAAGCCTGTTTTTTCGTCCTTTCACGTCCTGGGCCGATTTCCTCTCAATTTCAGTATGTTTTGATTTCATATTGGGCTTCTTCCTTTGTTTGGCCCTTTATTGTAACCTTTCATTCAACCCGTTCTTGTTGGTCCAATTTTACCTGTAACATTAGCCCCCACTCCCTAGTTAGAATTAGAAATTATGATCGTGTGAAATAATTGCATGGAGCCTGACTTGGGAGTAGCTGATAATTCTCATTTATGAGGATTATTTGGCTTTTATACTTAGTTATTCTTGTTATTTTATGTGTGTTATTGGATAAAAAGGCTAGCAAAAAGTTTGTTTAAATTGAATTATGATTGAAAGCCTTTTAAATTAAGTAAGTGGAGAAATGAAAGCAAAAGAAAATGAAAAACACACTTACTTGATGTTTTTGTGCAGAAATTTGAAGAATGCAACAGAAATTCAATTGCATTGCAATTGCAATTCTGGCAATTCTGGAAAACAAGCACAAAAATGCAATTGCATTTCCAAAATCTGGAAATGGCGCAAATCACGGGATTTTAGGATATTTGGGAGATTTATCATCACGATTTCAGGCCTACAAGTTGACCTAATGTTGTAGAAGAGCAATTAAGAAAATCCTAGCCCATTAAACTTATAAAAGAGGGAAGAAACGATGCAAAAAGCATGTGGATTTTTTCTTACATCAAGTTTTTCGTTCTGTTATTTTTTTAGTAACTGTAATCTTGTTCTTGACCAGTGAAGCTCCAAGTTAGATCCCTCCTCAACAAAAGTTAGAGGAGGTAAAGATCCACTTGCCCTTGAAGGTGTACTTGGATCAATTGAAGCAAGGAGTAAAATGGGTTTCGTTGTTATTCTTTATGTTGAACTTATTTTCATTCCAATCCTTAGGAGTTTAGCTACTATTTTTCTACTTGTAATTTCTTTTAATTCCTAGATAGTTGCTGAGTTTTGACTTCATTTATTTTCTGAATAAAGTAGTTTGTTTTTACCTTTGATAATTTGAAAATTTTCTCCTTATTTTCGGCTGCTAACTTATGGATTTTGAATAATTTAACTTGTTGTTTTTCATTCCCTCCATGATGAGCTAAGCTTCCTTTAGGGATTCAAGTTGGTGAATGCCCTAGAGGAAAGATGTAAAGCTTAAAAGCACAACCAATCTAGCTAGCACTTGAAACTTTGTTTGCTTTTGTTGAGTTTAATATCGGGTAAACCTAGTCGGCCATCTAGTGTTGCTTGTCAAGCTTAAACTTAATACCAAAGGGGTTAAGAGAAGGAGATGTCACAAAAGTAATGGAGGAAAATGCTTAAAAATAAGTTATGAATATCGACCCTAGACATAGGGCGAAACTCCAAAACCATTAAAATTGTGTACGAAATTATCTAAGTTAGATTAGCCATAGAAATATAGGTTTAGTCACTTAGTCTCCTAAAGATTTTGAAGCAAAATTGAATAGGAGTCGAATTCAGTTTACTTAGTTTTCTTGTGATAGCAACGATTGCAATTGCATTTTGGTGGCATTTCTTTCAAAAGGGGCATAAGCAACTTGAATTCCCTTTTCTTTTTCATAATTATTGGTTTTTCAATTATTTTCTTTTTTCAAAAACACCTCCCAACATTTTTATAACCTTGGTTATCGAAATTTCCATTTGAGAACAATTTTTGCTATCTTTTGAATTTTGTTGTGTCCATTACCTGTGGGATCGATACTCTGGAATACTTCCAGTTTTATTACTTGCAATCGACAGTGTGCACTTGCATTGGACTAGAGCTTTGTTTTTAAACTAAAAATCTTTTCTTAAAGCCCCCACGTTTCAGTTTGATCAAGTTTTTGGCGTCGTTGTAGGGGAACGACATTACTAACAAAATTCAATTTTTTTAGCATAGATTGCAATTGCAATTATCCTCTTTCCAAGAGAAAGCTCAATTCTTGTTTACATTGTTTTGCAGGTTGGGGGAGAGCAATTGCAAGAGGAGAAAGACACAACGTAGGGTTAGATTACTTGAGATAATCCACAGGATGGAAGTAAACATCATTGCAACATTGAGCGCACAAGCTTCATTACGCTACATGATGGAAACTTTGATGATGAGAAATTTCATAGCTCCGGCTAACCTTAACCCATCTATTTCTTTTATTTATTGTAAAGGAAGTCATTTATTTGAGAATTGTCCTTATAATCCTAATTCTTTATGTTATGGATTTCTACCCAATTTTGCAAATCAACATCAACACCAGTGTTTCAACAAGAGAATATGATTCCAAAAGAGCCTAGCATTGAAAAATTCGTGAGGGAATACATGGCAAAGAACGATGTTGTGATGCAAAGCCAAGCCACATCTTTACGGGATTTGGAGATCCAAGTGGAACAGATTGCAAATGAATTGCAGAACAGGTCCCAAGGAATCTTGCTCAACAATACAGAGACTTCAAAACAAGAGGAAAAAGAAGAATGCTAGGCGGTGACCCAAGTACATTCAAATATGAGGATCTCAAACTCTCAGTAAAAGCATAAAACGCTCCAACACTTGAACATGTTAAGAGATTAAAGAAGAACCACCTCAAGAAGAGAAGGAACCACTCAAGGAAGTTGTAGTGAGCTATGCAATTACAATTTCACAACATGACATCCAAAGTGCTTCCGATACTAGAATTCCCTGCTTTCAGTTATTGCAACTTGCAGGAAACGCTAGATGAAGAAGAATGCAAAAAGGAGAGCATGAAGGATGGAAATTTGCAGTATGTGACACAATTGGCAACCACAATTTCTACTTTCAAAGGCACATGTAAATCTTTTGAGCAGGCAAGACCCGTTGTGATCAAAGCACCTCAACTAAGATTAAAATCTCGTTCATCATCAAGACCTAGTTGCAAAATAAAGGAACATGGTTGCGGTCTCTCTACTTGAATATGATAAGTTTATTTTTTCGTTCATTTTCTTCTAAAAATTAAAAAACAAAAAAATAATAAAAAATTCAACATATGGAATTCCAATCAGAATGAAGAAGCTTGATTCAGAGAATCTATGCCTGAGGAGAATCCTGTCAAGGCTGAGGTATTTAAGTTGACCGATAAAAGAACACCTCTACCTGGGGTCACCTGGGAGTTCGATAAATCAACTTAAGTTCGAAATTGGAAATTTAAAAAAGTTAACTATGGCTTAGGAGAAATTGTGTGAACATTTTGATGCTCTACTTTTGAGTTTTAGGTGAAGAAAAAAAAAAGAAAAAGAAGAAAAATAAGAGGCCAAAGGAAAATATAAGATGAAAGAGCGAAAGTAAGAATTGTAATTACAATTGCGAAAGAAAAGGATGAAGCAATAACTTTCCCTGTTATCTAAAGGCAAATGGTCACTTTTTCAAACTTTCCAACGATTCTTCTTCAAAAGTCCAAGACCCCTGAAGAAATTAATGGCACCAACAACACATTTTTCTCTGCATAAGGGAGTTTCTTTCTGACTTATCTTTCAAGCTTTTGTTTTTTGTTCCTTTTGGTTTAAGGTTAGTTAGGTTCTTCTATGCTTTCTTTAGTTATTTGCTCTAAATAAAAAAAAAATTGTGAATGCTTTTGACTTGTTCAAGTTGACAACACATTTCTTCACGAATTTCTTTGAGTTTTGTTCTTGTTGAATACCCTTAATGAGGAAAATTTGGAGTATACTTAGTTCATTAAATACTTAGAAACATTATGTAGATGCTTCCCAAACAAACAATTTCACGATCCCTTGTCTTTACAAAACACCTAAGCCTCAAACTCACCTAAGTTTGTACACTAAATCCCCTTAGGAGAGTCTAGCTTAGTAGTTTTGTAAATCACCCCTTTTCACCCCTTGTGCTATTTAATTTTAGAGTCATTTGTGACATTTCAAGGTCTGCTATCTCTGTGGGGATATTTCAATCTGTTTAAAGTATCGGTTTTTCCGTTTTCCCGTAGGAATTTTAGGGTTCTATGCACTTATTTCGCATCTCAGATCATCTCCAGGATTGTCGTCTAACCCCATAGGGAACATTTCGACCTTTCCTGGTGGGTAAGATTCTCCTCTGAATAATGTGTTCATCCACTTTCTGGAGAAAATTTAGGGCTCTAAGGTTCACCTTAGATCTCTCGAAGATTTTCGTTCAACCCCATAGGGAACATTTCGATCTTTCTTGGAGGTTAAGACTTTCCTTTGGATTCGCGATTGGTGCCGCTTTCTTGGAGAGAATATGTAAATTCAAGGGCGTCCTTAAATTTAAGTGGGATTGCCATCAAACCCTGTAGATGGCCTGTAGGGACATTAATTCTGGACTTCCCGACCTCCCGTAGGAGGGAATTTTGGGCCATCTAGTAGCCGTGTAGCTTCCAAACTTCCCGTAGGAGGGAATTCTTGCATATTCAGTAGCCTCGTAGCTTCTCACTTTTTGTAAGCGTTTTCTGACCAAATGTAGCTTCATTTCAAGCTGATATCGTGAGAGGAGATTGGTCAGGTGAAACTTGTGGGTAAAAATTAATAAGAAATAATAACTTAACCCTAGTGCAAGTATACATTGTCGATGCTAGTAATATAAAATTGGAAGTACTCCAAAGTATCGATTCCACAGGGAACAGATTTTAATAAAAATTAAGAATAGCAAGATTGTGTTCAAAGTGAAACTTTGGCAACCAAAAATAAAAAGATTGTGGTGGGTTTTTTTCTAGAAAGTAAAAATGAAAAAAAAAAAACCAAGATTATGAAAGCAGAATTAAAGTGCACTCATGCCTTTGGTGGGATTGCTAACCGATTGCCATAGCAATCTAAAAATTCACATAAACATTGTAAACCGAATGAACTGCTATTCATTTTTTATTCAAAACCCTTAGGGGACTAAGTGATTGGACCTATATGTCTATGGTCAATCGTACTTAGGTAATTAAGATTGCATTCTTGGTTTTGAGGAGCTCATCCTATGTTTAGGATCAAGTGTGGCTTATGTCTAAGCTCCTTGCCTCATTGCTTTTACGAAATCCATCTTCTTCTAACCCTTTCATATTAGATTGGACTTAAAAGCAACACAAGTTGATCATTCAAGGGTTCCAATAAAACAATAAAATCAATAAAAACAAACAACGTTCATGTGATGTCGATTGCTTCGGTTTATTGGCTAAGTATTCTCACCTTAGGAAATTCATGTTCTTGAATCCCTAGGTTGATTTAGCTCATGGTAAAATACGAAAATGAACAAGCTTTACATAAAAGAGAATTCATAACTTAAGGAAATAAAGTGAAGAATCGAGAGGCCCAAATAAAACTTAAAACAGAATGCCAAATCTAGAAAATAATCAAGAATTTAGTTGCTGGAAATTAATGACTCGAAGAAAAACCTTATGGCAAAAAGATTGTTCCAAGAGAGAAGTACAAAACTGACTTAAATGTAAAACGTAACGCTTACTAATCGAATGGAAAAATGAGATCTAAACAACAGAAAAACATAAACGAAAACATCGTTTAAACATGAATAAAAGAGCTGGAACGAAACTAGAATTACAATAAAAATAGAATTCTTGTCAACCTTTCTTTCCTTCCCTTTGATCGAACTCAATTCAATCTTTTTCAAAATGAATTGGGTCTTAACAATCTTAGATTTTTGCCCAAATGGGATTGAGTATGGAGAAAAAGAGACAAAGAAGAAAATTGGACAACAAGTGAAGAAGAAGAAAAAGTGCAAAAAAAATGGTTTTCTTCCAAGGAGGAATTCCACCTTCTTCCTTATGTTTCTCTTCTTTTTATAGCCTTCAAGCATCTAGGGTTTCTTTCTTGGTGTCCCTCTGACTTGTGAGCTCCAGATTCTAGCTTGATTTGGTGGAACAAATCTCCCTTTTTGCGCAATCTTCTGATTATTCGAATCTGCTATTTCCTTGTCCGATTGCTATAACAATTGGTCAGCAATCGTCCCCTTCTTGTCAAAACTACCGTCAAAAGCACTTTATTAGTGCAAATCTTTTCTTTTCCTTTCATTTATTGATTTTAATTTACTTTGGAAGATTCATGATGCTTTTGCTGGAATTTGAATGATTTTATAAAGAAATTGCTAATAAACCCAAGCATAACCTCCATTTATGAGCTAAATAATTCTCAATTATGAGAATTATCAGAGATGTGAAGGATTGATCAGTGGAGTACTTGGAGGACAAAACACTGATTCGGACAAGTTTTACACATGGCAAGTTTGTCCTGCTGGATCGATTTGGCTGGACTGATCTGGTCGGCCTCGGCCGATCCGAGGCCGAGGCTTTCTTAGTTCTTCTGTAGTGTGTGCCAGGCGCATGCTTGCAGCCTCTAGCGTGCATCGGTATGCTTGTCGTGCACAGGTCCTCCTCGGCCTTTGCATCCCCTTTATCATTATTCTGAATGCTTTTTTGTTCCATTTTCAGTTCCTTGTGAGATCTATTGTGAAGGAATGAACGTTTCACTCTGCAGCGGAAGCATTGGATCATCTTTGATTTTATTTAAAATTAAACTAAAAAATAAGATTAAGCAAGCTTACTTGAAGTAAATATGGAGATATTTCTGGCGGGTTTTTATCTCCTCCACAAAGTTTTCATGGCTATGACTCGAATACATGACCAAGGTTTGTGGGAGTCTCTTGAAAGAAAATTCACAAGGGATTGGAGAGGAAGAGGTTTAGAGAAAATTCTCTAATTCTCTATTGAGGAGATATGTGTTGTGTCTAATGACTCAACCCAAGGATCCTATTTATAGAGACCAAGGACAAATCTTTACTATAATTAAAATATTATATTTTAATATATAATATATTAAAATATATCTTATACTTATTTGAATCTCATTTAAATCTCCTACGATATTTATTTATTTGAATCTTATTCAAATTTTATAAATATATTTTCTTTAATGTATCTAATATACATTAATTATTTTAATATTTAATGTATCAAATATAATAAATATATTTTCCTCTTTTATATTTAATATATCTAATATATTAAATATTAATTTGAACATTTCAAATTTTTCTTTCAACTAGATTGATCTTTTAGTGTTACTATGAGCTAGCAATGGGACCTTATGGACCTACAGCTTATAAGCTCCAATGATACAAAATTAATTAATTAAACTCTTTAATTAATTAATTTTCATTCATTAACTATAGGTCACTCCACTAAAGACCTAGAGTTGCACTCTTGTGCACTGTAGGACAAGTTGTGTCCATGGATATAATCACTACATGCAAGTCGATCCTTCATGAGTTGTTCGTAATTACAGTTGGGTCAAAAGTCTATTTTGTAATTACATCTTGCACCTTAAGTACCACTGATCCTCTAATGAACAATTTGTTTATGATCTAACTATAAATTAAGTCCCTTTCGAGCCAGTGAGAGGGTGGGGCCCCATTGTTCAAGTCTCGAAATCAACACTTAAGGGAACTACTCATGTACTTAACCTATAAGGGAATGAGTGAATTTCATCTTATGAGATTATGTTTCCAACTCCCCTATTTGGTCAAGTCCCCAAAATGGTGAATATTAAATCGGCTACGAAAGCCACTCTCACCCATGCAAATCAAAGGACAAGCCCTCACAGGCAGAGGTTCATAACTCACTTAGGATTAAGATCGAGTCGCATATGATCATCCTAATAAATATTAATCTTCTCAATTAACGGATTTATAAAGAGACATTAAATATTTCGTGGTCCAGTCTTATAGAAACCATTGTATAAGATACCCCCACCCGCATGTCTCCACATTAACGATTTGGATCAAATCATTTGTAACTATTACAAAGTGGGTCGTATCAATAGTGTTACCAAGATAAGGCACCCAATCTTATCCATATACTATGACCATTTAGGTTATATCTAGAACATGATCTTCTTGTATGTCAACCACATACTGTTCAAGATTACACTAATAACCTTGGATTTTTCATATAATGGATAATATTACATTGCAAATAAAATAATCAAAATTATTATTAATTATTAAATAAATCATTAATTACTAGGCTACACTAAGAACAGGATCTTCGACTTAGGGTCGACCTCAGCCTCAACCTATTGCTTTTGCTTCTCTTCGATTAGACTCCGTAAGTCTGATCTTGTCGCTTCGTCTTACCGAGATCTCATCGTCACACAATTCTTACCTGATCGAATATGCGTCGATTCTACTTTATAGACTTTGAATCTCTATCCACGTTCAGTTCATGCACCACTATATCAGGATTTAGTCCTGGCATGTCTTCATGGGATCAGGCGAATAAGTCTACATTGTTTCTAAGGAAGCTAATAAGTTTTTTTTTTTTTTGTTCAGCCCCCAATTTTGTTCCAATGTTTACTAGCCTATCCTCTGACGTTAGTGGGAAAAATTCTAGTTCCTTAGCATGTTGTCCCCTCTGGTCGGCCTCAGTCTCCTCAGAGACGAGGAGCTGGTCAACCGTCTTCTTTGTTGCTTCTTCATGTAATAATTCAAGTCCACGCTGCTGTGTAGCTTGAACGTTCTGGTGAGCCTTGGCCTCTATGTGAGGCCGATGAGGTGTGACTTCCCACGTTCATCGCAGGTGACGGTCCTGATTGGAATCATCTTCATCCTCGTTCTAGTGTTTGTTTCCCAGCGTTCTAAAAATTTCTTTGTAAGATTGAACTCGAGCACAAAGGTTTTCCAAGCAAGTGTTGTCGTTCTCCACAGACGACGCCAACTGTTGTTGCCAAATTTTGGACATGACAAATCTCATCTGACCTCCACATGACAATGACGGTGAATTTGTAATTAGGGGAAGGGCGTGCATGACAAGAAAAACCTGGACACCGTTGTGGTGTAGGCACACGGGCTTCAATGCTTAAGTCAAAGAGAGTTTTCAGAGAGAATTGAGAGTTATAGGAGAGTTTAGGCGGCTGGAATGAGCATACATTGGTCTTCCCTCAAGAGAGAGCTTAAATACCTTCCTATTCAGGATTTTTTGTGAGGTTTCCGTCTCCTAATGGGAACGAAAGGATCGAACAACACTAGACCAGGACTGCACAAGCCATGATGGACCAAGGCAATGCCTAGAAGGGGCCTTTCCATGTCTTCGGCCCAAGCCTTTTCTTCATCCTTTCGCTTCCTAGGCCAATTTCCTCTCGGTTTCCGTCCGTTTTGACTTGGTATTGGGCTTCTTTCCTTGTTTGGCCCTTTATTGTAGCATTTCATTCAGCCCGTTCTTGTTTGTCCAATTGTACCCATAACATAACTTAATTGAGATATTTTAGTACATGATAGATAGATTTGAATTTTTTTAAAAGACTCAATAAATTGAAAAATACTTTTAAAAATTGTAAAAAGAACCCTTGAAGATGGTGATTGTAAACTTTTAAGTGTAAAAATTAAACCCTCAAACTTTCAAAAGTGTAAAAATTGGACCCTCTAAAATTTAAGGGTAAAAATTAAACTCTCAAACTATCATAATTGTAAAAAATTTGATCAATTTTTTTTAATTTTTCTCTCATATTTCTTCTTTCTCTCTTTATCTTCTTCCTCTCTATTGTAACTAGAATTGCAAGGAATTAGAGCACTGCATCATTTCTCACTTTTCATCTTTAACAACTCACACACACACATCATTGAATTATAACAACACCCATAATTATCGTTCCTGGTTTGTGCACACTTCTAATCTTTTGTTATAATGTAAAAATCCAAAAGTTAGAGCTCTGTTTGATGACTATTTGATTTTTAGTTTTTGTTTTTAATAAAAATTAAGTCTATAAATGCTACTTCAACTTATGGTTTTCCTTATTTTCTTTTATACTTTTTACATATATTTTAAAAATCAAGCCAAGTTTTGAAAACTTAAAAAAAGTAGTTTTTAAAAACTTGTTTTTGTTTTTGGAATTTGACTAACAACTCAAAATATTTTCTTAAGAAATATGAAAGTCATTGTAGAGAAATAATGAGAAAACAAGCACAATTTTCAAAGACTAAAAACTAAATGGTTATCAAATGGGGTTTAGGATTGGAAAGAATTTTGGTGCTCAATTGATGGTTCACATGGCACGTTTCAGGCTCTGATTGTTTCTCGATGATTTGGAAAAAGTAATCTTCCCCACTTTTTGCACATGCCATTTCCCAATGCCGCACTGTTTCATTTGAATTATCTCACGATTTTAATTTCTGCCATTGTTGTAATCTCGAAACAACCTTCTTATTTTCTTCCATGGACTAAAATGATATGTTGAAAATAGAAGTAGGGATTTGTAAGAAATGAGATAGGGAAAAGAGTTCTAGTGGGATGAAGAATTTAGCCTAAGTTGGTGTTGAATTTTGAATTTTTCATTTGGATAACAAAACGTAAGAAATAGCAAAGTATTGCAAGAGAAAGAGGAGGAGGATTACAAGAGAAGAAGAATAATGTCTTCTTCAAACGATACTTCTTCTCCTCCTATTTCAGATGGTTTATTTGAGGAGAGGGAGAAAATAGAGAAAGAAATAGGATTTATGAGAGAGAAATTAAGTAAAATTGATACTTTTTTTACCTTAATCATAGTAATTTTAGGCATTACTTTGGATTTTCAATTTTAGATTTAAGAAGGCTCTAGAATTTTTTTCTCTTTTATTAATTTGAGCTTTTGGGAAGGAATTAAAAAGGAAAAAGGAAAACAAGCAAGACCTAAATTGTTTTCTTCTTCTCTCCCTCTCTTTCACACATGCAAACTAGCTGCACAACACCCTCTCCCTTGGATTGAGTTATTGTAAAAAATGGGCCAACAAGTTTTGAGGTTTGGAAAAGATGCCCATTTTTAAAAAGATAGTATTTTTGGACCCTTAGCTCATGATTGTGATGTAAGCATGGAAAATTTTAAAGTTGAAATTACTTTTATGCCCTCTTTTTATATTGGTTAAATTATACATATTGTAACAGCTCGTATTTTTCAATACGGTCATTCTAACAATAATGCGGAAGCATAACAATTAGAAACTTAAACAATTCAGCCGAAGCAATTTCTTAGAAAAAAAAATTTCTAAGATAAACTATCAAATCCTTAACAACAGTTTTAGCCTTGTCCTAGAACGCTAAACTTCACTTCTTTTGAGACTATCACTTGATCCTTCATCTAAAAACATTTTAGACAAACAAAAATGAGTATAGAAATACTCAATAAGCAATTTCCATATCAAGTTCAGAAATTCATTTTCTTCAAAACAAAATATAGAAATTCAATTTAACAAATCTTTTCAATAGTTGAATCAAAAGTCAAATATTCATTCGGTCATTTGCTTTCAACAGTCATAACAAAAATACAAATATCCTTGTAAAATTTTTAATACAACTATCAAAAATTTCAGTTATAATTTTCAGATAATTGGTGCTTTAACAAAAACAAAAATCTTTCAATCAGACAATCTTTCAAAACCAAACCTTTCAATTGAACAAAATTTTCAAATTAAAACTGCCCGTCATTCAATACTTTAAAAGAACAAAACTTTCGAATCAACATCCAATATAACAAAACTTTCAATCGATCAATACTTTCAAATATTAGAGTAGAAAGATGCATTATTTGAGTAGTCTTCAGAACATATATGATGGTTACCCGTCAGTAACACTAATCAATCATTTAGAACATTCAATCTAAGCTGTCGATAAAAATCGACTAGAACATTCAATACAATTACTTAAGTGTTAGGTCATGTGAGTGAAATACACACATGAATCTTCATTCCAAAGGAATGCCAAACCACAAACTCTATCTTCCTATAAATAAGCTTCAATAAGTCAGAGCTTTCAATCAGATATCTCGATAAGATCAACCAGAACAATCAATATAATTACTTAAGTGTGAGGCCACGTGAGTGAATAACACACACATGAATCCTCATTCCAAAGGAAATGTCAAACCACAAATGTGTCTTCCTACAAATGTGTCTTCTCACAAATAAGCCAGAACAATTCCACCAATTCCAATTTAAGCTACTACCACAAATAAGCAAAGCATTCCCAAAATAGAACATTGGCATATCCAGATAGCTCTATTGAACCAATTAAATACTTTTCAAAATATTCAAACAGTAAACATATACTTTTACTTAGCAAAACAATTCAAAACATATAAAACAATTTCAATCAATTTCAAATCACCTAAAAAATATGCTTTCAAATATTTTGTCAAATAACAATAATCAAAATGGAATTATTCCAAATTTTCTATTTCAGAAGGGACGTGGAAACTACTTACCTTAATCGATGATCCTACAATTCTCAATCTCAATCTCAATTCCAAATCTAATTCCACTTTCGTGAACAATCATCAACTTTTCCTAGCCTAAACATATTCAATACTTTATTGATCGGAAACCAAAATTCTATCTTAAAGGTCCAAAAGCATATCTAAAACATTGACAATCTTATCTACCTAATTTTTCCATTCAAAATAATTTTCTGCATAAAACGTTAGGAAAAATGGAGTTCTTGGACTAAAAAAATAGCATTGAAAAACTAGGTTAAAAATACTTTAAAACCCAATTAAAAACGTACTAAAATTGGTGAAATCAATGCTTTTCAATACGTAATAAAATACCAAACAATTTTTCAATTCTATAACTTTTAAGACCTTTAAAACTATAATATATTATAGACAAATAACCAAGAAAAATTTTTGTTGCATAAAACAAAACTCATCAAGATTTTAACACTTAAAGAATCAAGATTTGCCACTTTTTAACGCAAACTAGATCTAAAAAAGGCCAAAAACTGCTGTAAAAATCTTTAAAACATACATTTTTCATGTAGAAATTAAAGCTATAAATCACACTTCAAGGAAGCAATCAGTTGGTAAACTTTCTTGTGCAAAAAGAATCCAAAAAATACTAAAAACAATCCCAAACTTGAAGAAATTTAAAGCTAAAAAATTCTGAAAAATTTATCATTATCAAAGCCTTCAATTTAAAACAAAGTACCTAATTGGAAAAACTTTGATAAAAAAATTAAGCAAACCAAAAACCTAAAAACTTTTTTGGGCAAAACATTCCAAAATAAATTTCATCGTAATCAATCAAGAAGAGGACAAAACAAACAATAATCAAAACCTAAAACTTTTTCAAGAAAAGTTCAATAATCAAGAAATAAAGAAAACAAAACTCAAGAATAGAAGGGAAGAAAACTTACTGCTTTTGTTTGAAGAGGAAACTGCAGAACGTGTTCTTCTTTTCTCTCTTTTTGTCGTCAAAACGTTTAGTCAAAAAGTTAAGGCTTAAAAAAAGAAACCGTTTTAAAAGAACCCTAATTAAAACCCTTAAAAGATTATCCTCTTTTTTTTTTTCTTTTTAAAAGATAATAAAGATTTATCTCCTAATTTAAAAAGAAGATAAAATCCTAATTCAAAAAGGCTTTAGAAAATTAATAAAACAAATAAAATAAAATAAAAGTTTTTTCTTTCTTTCTTTTTTTTCGGTTGTTACAAAACAATTTCAATCAATTTCAAACCACATAACAAAAATGCTTTCAGATATTTTGTCAAATAACAATAATCAAAATAGAATTATTCCAAAATTTCTATTTTGGAAGGGATATGGAAACTACTTACCTCGATCAATAATCCTACAATTCTCAATCTCAATTCCAAATCTAATTCAACTTTCTTGAACAATCATCTACTTTTCCTAGAAGTCCAAACATATCCAATATTTTACTGATCATAAACCAAAAATTTTATCTTAAAGGTCCAAAAGCTTATCTAAAACATAGACAATCTCATCTACCCATTTTTTTTTTCATTCAAAACAATTTTCTGCATGAAAAGTTTGGGAAAATAGGGTTATTGGACTAAAAAAAATGCACTAGGTTAAAATAAAATGTACTAAAATCGGTAAAATCAATGTTTTTCAATACGTTATAAAATACCAAACAAATTTTTAATTCTACAACTTTTAAAACCTTCAAAACTATCATAAATTATAGACAAATAACCTAGAAAATTTTCTGTTTCATAAAACAAAACTCACCAAGATTCTAACATTAAAAAAAAAAATCAATATTTGACACTTTTTAACACCAAAAACTAAATCTAAAAAAGACCATAAAACTGCTGTAAAAACGTTAAAAACCTACCATTTTTCACGTAGATATCAATGCTATAAATCACACTTTAAATAAACTTGACAAACTTTTTGTGCAAAAAGAGCTCAAAAAAACTAAAAACATTCCCAAATTTAAAGAAATTTGAAGCTGAGAAATTCTGAAAAAATCTCCATTATTAAAACCTTCAATTTAATCCAAAAGCCAAAAGAGGAAAAACCGTGATGAAAATTAAGCAAATAAAAAACCTAAAAACCTTTTAGGGCAAAAGATTCTAAAATAAATTCCATCCTAATCAATTAAGAAGACGACAAAACAATAATTAAAACCTAAATTTTTTTCAAGAAAAGTTCAATAATCTAGAAAGAAAGAAAACAAAACTCAAGAATAGAAGGGAAGAAAACTTACTGCTTTTTATTTTGAAAGGAAAGTGCAAAACATCTCATCTTTTATCTCGTCGTCAAAACGTTTAGTCAAAAAGTTAGGACTTGATCTTGAACCCTAATTTAAACCCTTAAAAGATTATCTCTTTAAAAAAAATAAAGATTTACCTCCTAATTTAAAAAGATGGTAAAATCTTAATTCAAAAAAGTTTTTGAAAAAAAACTATATACGATTTATTTTTTTAAAATATAATTTGTTAAAAAAATTATTTAAAATAATGTAATTTTGCTTTATAGATTAAAAAAAACTAATAAATCTTAAATAATGAATCGAAGAGTTATACAAAATAAATAAAATTAAAAAAAAAAAAAAAAAAACGTGAAGCCTGGCCGGATTTCGACCGGGTTTCTTTCAATACGGGACAAGATTTAATGAATCTCGACCGGAATTTGGTCTGGATTTTTCTAATTTCATAAGGATTTATGAATTTCAACCAAATTCCAACTAGATTCTTCTAATTTAACCACATGAATCCCGATCCAACATTTTTTTTAAATGGTTGTCTTAAAATTCAATAGACAATTTCTTTCAGTAAACGACAAAGACTAATCAGGTCTGGAATGACTTTCGCTTTTTCATTTGGTAGTTGCAGAAGAAAGTGTCCATTGATTCTATTTGCTTTTTGCATTTTGTATCAAAAAAAATGAAAAACCGTTGGAGTTCGAAGGTTGAGAACTCTCTCTCCTCAAAATCCCTAACTACCAAAATCAAATATTTTTCATAAATCTTTTGAAGGTTTCTGGAATCTCCTCAATTCACACAACAGTTCAAAGTTGATTTAGCAACCGAAACTCCAACGAGATAGGATGAGAGGGAAGAAGAAAAAGTTTTGAGTTTTGGACCAACCCTCAAATTTAAATAACAAAGGGCAAAATTGTATTTTCATATCTCAGGTCAAAGTTAAAAGGTCAAAAAATACTTTATTTTTAAAAGAGCGCATTTTTTCCAAAACCAAAACTTATTTTTTTGGAATTACCCCTCTCCCTCGCGTTTTTCTTCTCCGGCCAATAACACCAGCCAATAACTTCCCCCACGCTCGATTCTTCTTCTTCTTCAGCCAGCACACTCTCCTTTTTCAGTGACAATACTCACGAGCATTAGATCCCTACGGCGAGCAGTGTTCCTCCGCATACGAGTAGTGACTACGCGAGTTTTTCCCCAAGCGTGGGGCGATTTTGTTCCTTCTCCGGCGAACGTAGTGTGCGGCAACTCACCCCTGCGACTTTTCCCTCCTTCCAACAATTCGGGTTTGCACACAGCCTCACCCACAATGCGATTTAACATCCGGCAAACCCATGCCTTTTGATTCGTTAGCAGACTTCCATTTTGACGGCGTTACAGTAGCTTCACCACGTGAATCCCACTTGAAATCTATTGACGTTAATCAGAATGTTTATGGAATAAATTTCAGTACGTACACCCAAATAGTACACAAAAGGAAAGTATTTACATTCCTAATTTATTGCATAAATTATGTTCACATCCTCCCTCAAACTCAAGGTGGTAAAGTAGCAACCAACTTGAGTTTGTGCTGCAATTGAGTGAACTTACCAGGAGATAAAGACTTTTGTGAAAATATTAGCTGGTTGCTAAGTGGTGGAGATGGATTGTAAGAGGAGAGTATTGCTCACGAGATGGTGCGAATTAAGTAGCGGACATTTTCAATGTACTTGGTACGTTCATGGAATACATCATTGTGAGCAATCTGAATTGCACTATGATTGTCACAATAAAGTATAGTAGCAGATGATTGAGGAACACCCATGTCAGCAAGAAGCCATCGAAGTCAGAGTAACTCAGAAGTAGCATCAACAAGCACACGATATTCAGATTCAATACTAGATCAGGAGACAACAGTTTGTTTCTTACTTCGCCAAGAGATGAGAGAATCACCTAAGTATAAACAATAACCTGTGGTAGAACGTCGATCAGTGGGATCACCAGCCCAATCAACATCAGAATAGCCAGATAACACTAATGATGACTGAGAATAAAACTAAAGACCATGACCAAGAGTGCCCTTAACATAGCGAAAAATGCGAAGTACTGCAGTGAAGTGAATAGTCCAAGGAGCAGCCATGAACTGACTAACTATGTGAACATCATAGGAGATATCTGGGCGAGTCACAGTTAGATAAATAAGACTACCAACGAGTTGTCGATACAAAGTGGCATCTTCAAGTGGAACACCGTCAAAAGGAGTCAGTCGAACATTCGAATCAAGTGGTGTTGGTGTTATGGTTGAATCAGAAATATCAGAGCGAGTGAGGAGATCAAAAGCATATTTTGCTTGAGATAAATAATACCCATCATAGCAGATTGAAACCTCAAGACCAAGAAAATAACTGAGTGATCCCAAATCTTTCATTTCAAAATGTTTTCCAAGATAACATTGCAAGTCAGATATAGCCTGGGTGTCATCACCTGTAATAATCATGTCATCAACACATAAGAGAAGAAGAACAATACCACGAAAAGTCTGTCGTGTAAATAATACTGTATCATGAGGACTGGAAGTGAACCCAAGCTGAGTTATGGTGGAACTAAATGTTGCAAACCAAGCTCTTGGAGCTTGTTTTAAATCATATAATGCACGTCGAATGAGACACTTTCTGAGGTGGAGAAGAAGCACCATGAGGAGGTGTCATGTAAACTTCCTATGATAAAGTGCCATTTAGGAAAGCGTTCTTCACATCCATCTGAAGAAGTGGCCACTGTTTTGCAGCAACAACAGCTAAGAGACTGCAAACGGAAGTCATTCAAGCAACAGGAGCAAAAGTCTCTTCATAATCAATTCCATACTCCTGGGAATAACCCTTCGCAACAAGATGTGCTTTATAACGTTGTATAGATCCATCAGAGTGTGTTTTTATTTTATAGATCCACTTACAGCCAATAAGTTTCTTACCATGAGGTAAATCAACATAGTCCCATGTGTGCATCTTTTCCAAAGCCTGGAGTTCCTCATTCATTGCTTGCTGCCAGATAAGGTTAGTGTTGGCCTCTTTATAAGAGGTAGGTTCAACTAAGGAAATAATAGTGGAAAAACAATGGTAATCTTGAAGAAGGTGGGGAGTTTCTTTTACCTGAGTGGAGCGACGAACAGAGGGGGCTAGATCAAATTCAGATTCAGCAATTGTGACAGACGGAAGATCCGGGATCGTAGGAACTGGTGCAGATTGATCAAGCTCAAATACATGAGGAGACTCAGGGGATGGGAAGAGATCATTGGATAAATCAGTAAAATATGATTGATGACTCGAGAGAGATGTATGAAACGACGAGAGACTAGAAAACATGGTATATATGTTCCCAAAAAGTGACATGTCGAGATATGCATAGTAGGTTAGAAATGGGATCCCAACAACGAAAACCTTTATGTTCAGTTCCGTATCCAAGAAAACAACAAAGACGTGCACGCGGTTCTAGTTTAATATGTTCATGAGGATAAAGAAGGACAAAGCATGCACATCCAAAGACTTTAAGATGGGAGTAGGATGAAGGAGTACCATATAATCGTTCAAATGGGGAGATATTCTGAAGAACTGAAGAAGGAAGTCGATTAGTAGTATAGACAGAGGTAAGAGCAGCCTCACCCCAGAACTTCTCAGGACAGGAGGCAGAGAGAAGTTGAGCATGGACAGAGTCCAAAATGTGCTATGTTTTCGTTCTGCTCGCCCATTTTGTTGGGAGGCATGGGGACATGATCGTTGAATGATTGTACCCTGTTGGGTGAGAAATGAAAGAAGACTGGAATTTTTATACTCCATTGCATGCATTATCTGTGCGAAGAATTTTAATAGTTCGAGAAAACGGAGTTTAAACCATATTAGCAAAAGCAATGTAAATTTGAGATAAGGAAGGCCGATTTTTAAGAAAATATATCCAAGTAAAATGGGAGTAGTCATCAATAAATAAAACAAAATAGTGATAACCATTGACAGTACTATTACGTGCAGGACCCTAAACATCAGAATGAATTAAGCCAAATGGAGTATCACATATAGAGGATGACGTAGAGAAAGATAAAGCAGGTTGTTTTGCAAGTTTGCAATTCAAACAATCAAAAGGAATAAATTTGGAAACATTCTCTAAATTGCTAGCAAAAACTAAATGACGAAGTTTATCAAAGGAAGCATGACCAAGACGAAGATGCCACTGCTATATTGTAGAGTCAATGACAGGACAAGAAATGGATGAGCGGGTAGGTAGCTGGAGTGACATGACCTCAAATAATCTTCCCACTTTGCGACCCATACCAATCGTCTACCTCGTTTGCGGATCCTAAACCTGACAACAAGTAGAAGAGAAACAAACAGTTAGACCAAGATCACATAATTGTCCCATAGAGACAAGATTAAAGGTAAGATTTGGAACGTGATAGGTATTGGGAAGACTTAAAGTAGGTGTATCTATCGTGCCAATATGAGAAATAGTCATACAATTACCATCAGCAGCATGAATGGGAGGAAGAGATTTTGCATAAGACATAAGAGAAAAATCAGAGGTCATATGATTACAACAGGCTGAGTCAAGGAGCCATGAATTACCTGATGAGACAGCAAGGGCAGTTGAATTGGATGAGATCACTTGTTTTAATAAGTCCTGAAGATCAATGATCTGAAAATTAGGAGAAGTGAAATTATCAGATTGTGTGGCAGCAGCAACAGATGAAGAACCAGCTTTAGAAAAATTTCTGGATTTTGTAGAATGACCCAGAGGACGATGTGGTCGAGTAGGACAGTTGTCCAAGATATGACCACGTTTATTACAATACCTGCACTCAATTTTAGGACAATCAGCAAACTTGTGACCATGAGACTTACAGTTCTTGCAAAAGAGGGACCCAGATGCGTTGTGTGTATGAGTGGTTGTGAGAACAACTTCAGTCTGTGGTGATGAGACTATGCCAAGTTGTTTTTCTTCAAACAGAATTTCCTGAATTACTGCATCTAACGTAGGTAAAGGATTTCGATGTATATTCCGGCCGAAGTCCCATAAGAACTTTAATGATACGAAGATGATTCTGGCTAATTTTAGCTTGATCGAGCTGAGTCCAAATGGGTTGAAGTGTAGCAAGGTATTCATTACCAGATTGACCAATATCCTGATTTAGACTAGCAAGACTACTATGCAGTTGATAATAATGAGCCAGTTTGATAGATTGAAAACGAGTAGATAGAAAATCCCAGAGATCTTTGGCATTATCAAAAACATCAAATTGAACATGAATGGCAGGGATAGAAGTGTTACCAATCCAAGTCATTATTTGATGATTTTTGCTATCCCAATCCTCTAATCGTTCTGGAAATTTGACATCGTCATCAGTCATATCCTTGGTTTTCACAGGTTTGGAAATATCACTGGTGACAATTCGCCATAATTTTCTACCAATCAAAAAACTTTTCATTTGGTGTGCCCAAGTGATATAGTTCGTACCAACGAGAATCGTACTAATGGGGCAAAAAATGTCACTTTTCTCCATTATAATAGAAAAAAAATATGAAGGCTGAATTGAACTAGACCAAGCTGAGCCAAGTGATAGACCAAGTGGACCAAGAGGGTAGGCACGTGTGCAAGGGGCGTGGGCAGGGGCGCGTATAACGTGTGCAAGGGCTTTGTCTTCTTTTTCTTTTATGCGGCAAGAGATCTGATCGACGATAAGAAGTAGCCAGATGGATCGGATCTGGTCGGTGAACCAGATCAACTGCAGTGCGTGCGATTCGGTGCGAATTTGGACGACATATTAGAACTTGGATTTGGGGGTTGTGCGGCGTGGAAGAGGGAATGTGACAGCAAGAGATCTGAGGAGGGACAACAGTTCAGATCTGGACAGAGACGACAATTTAGAGACAGTAGGGACGACGACAGGTGGATTTGGATGGCAGGGACGACGAAGGATGGGTGTTTTCACATTGTCAAGCAAGAGGGGTTACGCGCCTGCAGGAATCGTTCGCCGTTGGTGGGTCTCGCTGGAGAAGAAGAGGAAGACAATGGGCAGAGGTGGTCTATTAGGTAAGTGGCTCGAAACCATATTGATGTTAATAAGAATGTTTATTGAATAAATTTCAGTATGTACAATGGCCTATACAGAGGGATAAAATACACCCAAATAATACACAAAAGGAAAGTATTTACATTCCTAATTTACTGCATAAATTATGTTCACAAAAGCGAACTTCGAAATCACTCCGATTCGTGTTCCCAACCCGAGTTGGTCTAGATTCAATTACCCATCGTCCGTGAGGTTTGGATTTGCAACTTCGAACTCCATTGAACATTGACCAACATGTATTCGAGGTCATTTGGTGCTTATCGGTAAGTTTCATCACGTTTTAGTCCCTTTCGAATCATTTTTAATTGTTTTAATTTAGTTTTTATCTATTAGGGAGCTTCGAGCCAATTCAAACATTTTCGATCGATTTCTAGCAAAGACCCAAGCCTTTTAGTAAGCCTAAGCAGGTAACGACTTGCTCTAATCACTTTTTGAGTTCGATTAAGTGATCAAAGTCTGTTTTTAACCATTGGAAATTTATGCTTGTAGGTTCAAATCGGTTTCAGACTCATTCGAACAGCTTTCAACAAGGGATCGAGTCCATTTTGGTAAGTTTAAGGTAGTAATGT
Source organism: Trichosanthes truncata (assembly GCA_033996785.1). NCBI lineage: Eukaryota > Viridiplantae > Streptophyta > Magnoliopsida > Cucurbitales > Cucurbitaceae > Trichosanthes > Trichosanthes truncata. Next base: position 58,855,890 of record JAWPNB010000003.1, read on the forward strand.
TTTGTTCAAACCTTTTCGAACTAAATTAAAGTACCTTAGATCGATCTCTAACCCTTAGATACTCTCTGTTTTAGGTTCCAACATGTTTGGAGTGTTTGACCAAGGTATAACTATTTTTGGGTAAGCTTGTCCCTCTTGAGTACATTGTAGTTCGATAAGGATTTTGAACTAAGTATAGTCTCTAAACCTTGATTTTCTTGTTTAGGAACACCTCTTGGAGTAATAGGTGCACCATAGCTAAATATATCATGTGATGTATGTTTCTTTGGATTATTATGTTTCCTAAAGTGTTTAAACATGCAGAAATATTGTGTTGTGATTGGTTATGTGGTGCTTTTGAGATGTTGAATATGTTGTGATGTTTGCAGTGGATATGTAATTTAATTTTATGAAATGTTATGACCTTTGATGAGTTTTGAGCATGCTGATTTGTTGAGGTTGTGATGAGCATGCTGATTTGTTGTGATTGTTTTAAAAAACATGATGGTTGTGTTGAGAGCATGTGCATGTAGTTTTTCCATAAAGCATGCATGGTTCAGAAGCATGATTTGTAGGATTCATGCATTATGGAGAGTTTGTGAGAAAGAGGTTAGAGGATTTTGTGTTTTCCCTGCAACGGCAGGGAATCTCCATTTAGGTTGGCAGTGTGGGAGGAAGTGGGGGAAAACATTTTTGCGAGCTAAACGAGGACTGGGATTGGGGGAATACACATTCCCCGTCCCCGTTCCCCACACTTTTATTTTTATTATTATTTTTTTAAAAAAATTATATATATATATATACACACACACACACATACATACATACATACAAATACATGTATATGTTTGAATCACTTTTGATTATGGATTGTAATCTTTAAATTTAAGGTTTTACTATTTTTTTAAAAATTCTTATGTATGGATAATTATATAACTTAATATGAAATATTATTTTGTTTCATTTTAAGAGGTTTAAGAATTTTTCATGAAGAATTAACCATTTAAATGAGGATTCATAGTGGAGAATTAACTACTTAATTGAATTTTTTCTTAAAAAATCATTTAATTAATTTTTTCTAAAAAAATTAAACTGAGAACCCGACCCCCGCAAATTCTCCATGGAGAATCCCTGCCTCGATCCCCACAAAATTAAAATTTTGTTGGGATGGATAATGAAATGGATAGTGAGGACGGGGACGAAGAAGCCATCTTCGTCCCCACCCCGCCACGTAGACATCTCTAGTGAATACTAGCACGCCTTGGGTATAAATGGTCGAGGGGTGGTATGTCACCATTATTTGGTTAGATTAAGAGGAGCATTGAGTCTTGAGTACAAATGGTCAAGGGTCGATGTGATGAATCTAGAAAAACAAGTATTGAAGTGCCTGGGGAAGGTCAATACGTTGCTAAGTCATCGAGGCATTATGTACAAATGGTTAAGGATTGATGTAATAGTTTGAGGCCTTGGGTGTAAATAACGTTGAGCACCACAGAGAAGCATTGAGGCCTTGAGTATAAATGGTTAGGGGTCAATGTAACTCAAAGGGTCAGTCTTAGAGAGTTTTGTGAGAGCTAAACATGAGTGTTAAGTGAGCTCAGTGAGCTTGAGTGGCACTCAGTGTGCATGGCATGATGCGGAATTCATGTGTTGGGGTATGACATGATGCGTGAATTCATGTGTTGGGCAAGTCTTTTGTTTTACTTGTTTACATATGTTGGAACATGATGCTTGTGTTATTAGCTTTGAAGAGCATGTTGGTTGCGTGTGAGAAACATGTTGTTTGCCTTGTTTGATGCTTGATAATTCTTTTTGGAATTTCCCTTTTTCGTTGTAGGAAAATGCAGAAGCCTAGTTGGATTCTTTTCCTCTAGATTCCATTACAACATGGGAAGACCTTGCAAAAAAAATCTTGTTGAAATACTTTCTTCCTACAAAGAACGCTTAGATCAGAGGAGAAATCATCACGTTAAAACTGTTGGGATTTATGCCCTAAAGCCTCTATTTACACGTGATTAAAACAAAGAAAGAGAAATGAGATACGTGTAAATGAATTTATATTTGTATTCATTTGAGTTTAGTGGAGTACAATCTCTAATTGTTTCTTCTGATTATTCCTCTCAAATATACATTTGTCTCGAGGGCTTTGCAGCTTGTTCTCGAATGTGGATTTATTTTGAGGGCTTTGCAGCTTATTCTCGATCTTCAAAGTCTTCTAGTCTTCAAGGCTCTGATTCAAAGAGTGTTTGATCTTCAGGAGTTTAGGGAGTCTTTTGATCTTTGTTTATGAATTTTCTCTAAGTTATTTGGAGAGTTTCCACTTCTGAACCCCTGAAATGGAGGAGGGGGCTCTCTATTTATAGAGTTCCTGAAGGCCTCTAGGTGGGCTTGGGCTTGTCAGTCGGACTGGGCCTGGTTGACTTTGGGCTTAACCTCTTGATTGGGCCTGACTGACTTTAGGCCTAGCCCTTTAGACTTTCGACTAAAATTAGCCCAAATTTCACATAACCCAATTGTATATTGCGATTTGCCATAATTTAATTAATCCCTAATTAAATATAATTTCGTCATCAATATTAGGTAATGATGTGGCAATTTTTTATTGGTCAAAATTTCTATTCCAACAACCTCGTAATTAATGATTTATTTAATAATTAATAATTATTTTGATTATTTTATTTGCAATATAATATTATCCATTATATGAAAAATCCAAGGTTATTAGTGTAATCTTGAACAGTATGTGGTTGACATACGGGAGGATCATGTTCAAGAAATAACCTAAAGAGTTATAGTATATAGATAGGATTGGGTGCCTTATCTTGGTAACACTATTGATATGACCCACTTTGTAATTGTTACAAACCATTTGATCCAAATCGTTCACGTGGAGACTTGTGAGTGGGGGTATCTTATACAATGAGTTTGTATAAGACTGGACCACGAAATACTTAATCACTCTTTATAAATCTGTTGATTGAGAAGATTAATATTTCATTAGGATGATCATATGCGACTCGATCTTAATCCTGAATGAGTTATGAACTCCTGCCTGTGAGGGATTTTCCTTTAATTTGCACGGGTGAGAGTGGCTTTTATAGCCGATTCAATATGCCTACCATTTTGTGGTCTTAACCAAATAAGGAACTTAGAACATAATCTAACAAGATGGAATTCACTCATTCCCTTGTAGGGTACATAGATGAGTAGTTCTCTTAAGTGCTGATTTCGGGACTTGAACAATAGGGCTCCAGCTTCTCACTGGCCCGAGAGGGACTTAGTTTATGGTTGGATCATAAACAAATTGTTCATTAGAGGATCAGTGGTACTTAAGGTGCAATATGTAAATACAGGGGTAAAACGTACTTTTGACCTAGCTGTAATTATGAACAACTTGTGAATGATCGACTTGCATGTAGTGATTATATCCATGGACACAACTTGTCTACAGTACATAAGAGTGCAACTCTAGGTCTATAGTGGAGGGACCCTAGAGTTAATGAATTAAAATTAATTAATTAATTTTGTATCATTGGAGCATATAATCTGTAGGCTCATAAGGTCCTCTTGCTAGCTCATAGTAACACTAAAAGATTAATTTAGTTGAAAGAAAATTTTGAAATGTTCAAATTAATATTTAATTTGAAGTGTTCAAATTAAAATTTAATATATTAGATATATAAATAAAAAGAGGAAAATATATTTATTGTATTTGATACATTAAATATTAAAATTTGAAATGTTCAAATTAATATTTAATTTGAAGTGTTCAAATTAATATTTAATATATTAGATATATTAAATATAAAAGAGGAAAATATATTTATTGTATTTGATACATTAAATATTAAAATAATTAATGTATATTACATACATCAAATAAAATATATTTATAAAATTTGAATAAGATTCAAATAAATAAATATAGTAGGAGATTTGAATGAGATTCAAATAAGTATAAGATATATTTTAATATATTAGATATTAAAATATAATATTTTAATTCCGGCAAAGATTTACATTTGGTCTCTATAAATTGGAGCATAGGGTTTAGCCATTTGACATAACACATATATCCTCAATAGAAAATTAGAGAATTCTCTCTAGACCTCTTCCTCTCCAATTCCTTGTGAATTTTCTTTCAAGATGCTCCTACAAGCCTTGGTTCTGTATTCGAGTCATAGCTAGGAAGATTTTATGGAGGAGATAAATATCCGCCAGAAATATCTCTATATTTACTCCAAGTAAGTTTGCTTAACCTTAACTTTTAGTTTAATTTTAAATAAAATCAAAGACGATCCAATGCTTCCGCTGCGGAGTGAAACATTCATTCGTTCACAACACAAGGTGTTAATGAAGGAGTAGACACTGCTTGGGAAAGATTTAAAAAGTTAGTAGGGAAATGCCCTAACCATGGCTTGCCGGCGTGTCTCCTAATTGAGCATTTCTATAATGGACTCACTCAAGCCTCAAAGACTCTTGTGAATGCATCTGCAAATGGATTGTTGTTACGTGATTCTGTGACCATGCAACACTGCAAGTGTACGGTGTCAAGTTTTAGTATAGTGATTAATGAGTGCAAAGTATCGTCCTCATGAATGGTTTCCTAGATCAATTGATTACCATGAATATTAACATCCAATTTTATTTAGAGAAGTGATAATTAGAGAAAAGTGATTAACAAAATAGGTAAAAGTAAAGGGAGATGCTAGAGAGAGAAAAACCTAGGGAATTGACATCACCGATTGAATCAATATTTTCATTAATTAATCCAAGATATGATTATGCAAAACTATAAGCAAGACATACAATTATCAAAAGACTCTTCCAAGTCCAATTGACCTCATGCAAGACTATAAACCTAACATATCCGTCTAGATTTTAATAGCTTACAAGGAATTAAGAATGTCTTTTTATGCTTCTAAGAGAACTCCTCATTCACATGCAAGAATTTACAATTAGTTGTGTTTTGAATTTATTCTAATCTAAATGCCACCCTTTCAAGCACAAATTTAGATCAACAGCTCATGCAAACCTTGGCCAAAAGTTCACAAGCATTAAGTGCTTTCAAACACAAATAGTTATAAAGCATAATCAAAGCATGGATTAACAACAAAAATAACGAATTCAATGGCTACATCAATCCCTCTAGAAACAAGCTTAGCTACTCATAATCACTGAAAATAAATCTAGACTACAATAGAAATCCATAATGTCAACTACAAATTAAGAGAAAAGAGAAAACTCTAATGACGTATCAATCTTTGTTCCTGAAGTAATCCCACGATCACGAGCTTTGAATCTCAACTCCTAGCTCCCTAGAGTCTCCTTTGGTCTCCAAGAATGTGTAGAAATCAATTTAGTGTTCTAATCTCTCCAACTCAACTCCCCCTTTCTGCAAGCACATAAAGTATTTAAAGAAACCATGACAGCGTCGAGACACCAGGTTGTAACGTCTAGACGATGTCCTTCCTAAAATGCGTGTTTTCGAAAAAAAATATATTTTGTAGTCCAGTCTTATATGTACACACACATACATACATATATACATACAAAGACATATATGTTTGAATCACTTTTGATTATGGATTGTAATTTTTAAATTTTAGGTTTTATTAATTGTTTTTAAATTCTCATGTATGGATAATTAAATAACTTAGTATGAAATATTATTTTGTTTCATTTTAAGAGGTTTAAGAATTTTTCATGAAGAAGTAACCATTTAAATGAGGATTCATAGTGGAGAATTAACTACTTAATTGAATTTTTTCTTAAAAAATCATTTAATTAATTTTTTCTAAAAAAATTAAATGGAGAATAATTCCCTGCAGGAACCCCTAAAAAAAATAAACGCAGAATAATTCACTGTATGGAACCTGACCCTCGCAAATTCCCCACGGAGAATACCTGCCCCAATCCCCTCTAAATTGAAATTTTGCAAGGATGGAGAATGAAATGGGTGGCGGGGATGGGGACAGAGAAGCCATCCTTGTTTCCACTCTGCCACGTAGACATCTCTAGTGAATACCAGTGCACCTCGAGTACAGATGGTCGAAGGGTGGTATGTCACCATTATTTGGTTGGATTAAGAGGAGCATAGTGGCATTGAGTACAAATGGTCAAGGGTGGGTGTGATGAATCTAGAAAAACAAGTATTGGAGTGCATGTGGAATGGCTAATACGTTGCCAAGTCATCGAGGCCTTGTGTACAAATGGTTACGGGTCGATGTAATAGTTTCAGGCCTTGGGTATAAATAACACTGAGCACTGCAGAGAAGCATTGAGGCCTTGATTATAAATGGTCAGGGGTCAATGTAACTCGAAGAGTCAGTCTTAGAGAGCTTTGTGAGGGCTAAACATGAGTGTTGAGTGAGTTCGTGGAGCTTAAGGGGAACTTAGTGTGCACGGCATGGTACGGAATTCATGTGTTGGGTGTATGGCATGATGCGTGAATTCATGTGTTGGGCAAGTCTTATGTTTTACTTGTTTACGTATGTTGAACATGATGCTTGTGTTATTAGCTTTGAAGAGCATATTGGTTGAGTGTGAAAAACATGTTTGCCTTGTTTGATGCTTGATGGTTCACCAAATGTGAACTACTTACTAAGTACTTTTTGTATTGACCCTCTCCCCTCCAACCAACAGTTTTGCAAAAAGCTTCAAGGAGTTGGGTGATGATGAGGAGACATGAAAGAAGAGGCCATCAACTAGCTAGTCTTTATTTCCTTTAGTTGTTATTTCTTTTAGTAAATGATTTGTTGGGTTTAGTTTGCATTCTAATTTATGTATCTCGTTCTTTAACTAATTAAGTTTGTTGGAGTTTGGCGTTTGTTGTAGTTCGATTAACGTTGGATTTAGTAAACTTATTTTGAAGTTGAGTTGTTATTGGAAAGTTTAATGAATATGATTGTTTTCCTTTCCTAGGGTGTTTTCCTTTCTTAGGGCGTTGTGACTTACTGGCTTTATTAGGTGGTGCTTGATACGAGGGCTAACTTGTTCTTGTGCTTGAGTTTTGGTGTCTGATGGTTAATCCAGAAGTTCTTTAGTTTGAGGCTTATGTGAGAGAAGCTGATTGTTGTTCCCTTGTCATTATGCTTAAAGTTGTGGTGTCTAGAATGAGACTCTATTTTGATTGGTTGGTTCTTTCAGTTGTTGGAATATGTTATTCTTGTCTATTACGTGTTAGGTAAACGGGTAATTATCGTAGTTACGCTGTGATATTGTCGAAATTTTCAAGGGCGTTACACTATAAATATAACTTCCACCTATGGGTTCTCTTGTTTTGTTATCTACTTTTTATATATGTTTTCAACAATCAAGCCAAGTTTTGAAAATTAAAAAAAAAATAGTTTTCAAAAACTTGTTTTTATTTTTGGAATTGAGCTAAGAATTCAAATATTTTTTTTAAGAAATATGAAACTTATCTTAGAGAAATGATAGAGAAAACAAGAATAATTTTCAAAAATCAAAAACCAAAAACCATGGTTATCAAACGGGCCTAAATAAACAATCCTTTAACATTTTCTTTTATGATAAATTTCATGTTGGATAGTGTTTATATACTTCTTCACACTTGGTAGATACTCCAAAAGTATATTCATGAACAATCAAATATTTATTTTGGGATGGACAAATGTATTAGAAATGTTTTATTTATTCTTAAAATAATGCTTCCTAATTTTATATATAATTTCTATTGTATTAATTAAATAATTAATATATAAATTATCTATTGGTTATTACAAATTGCAAATCTACCAATTAAACACACTCTTAATAAACACCCAAGTTTAACAATATAAAATTCAAACAAGTTTAACAAACTCCAGTAGAATTCATATACTGACTTAATAAATCAACACTTAAACACCTATTTTCTGCCCAGTCCAAACATAAGCTTAATAAGGTTAAGGCTAAGGGTGATAGTCTTAAATGAAAACTGATCAAACCGAATCGAACTAAACCCAGACAATAGTAGAACTAAAATCCATATTGGCTTCAAGCTGTTGACATCAAGATAAAAGGAGGGGTATTTAGAAAATTTAGCAAATAGAATTGGAAGTCAACTAAATTATGCTAAATTATCCCTCTTAGTAATGAGTGCATGAAAAATACATAAGATAGCTACATGTTTCCTTTCAACTTGTATTACTCTCTTGTGCATGTGTATTTAGCACTGATGTTTGGATCAAGTGACTTAAAGAAGATCTACTTATGCTATAAACAACAATTAGAAACTTATAACATTATTGCAACATAACAATAAAAGATTGACTCTTATAAAAACTGAAGGTGCCAAGAACATTTAAAAGAAAGCGAGTAACAAGAAAACATTAATTTCTTAATTAAGTGTGAGCGTATCGGCAAATATATACTACAATATATGAACAAATGTACAATCATTTGAATAGTTTTTTTCCATAGGAAACAAAACATAAAAATAGTGGAAAAAATGCTACACGGATCAGACATCGCACACAAAAAAAATATATACATATGTTCACACAAACATATATGCATGCAAACTAAAACTACCGATCTTTTAATAAGAAAAAGAGGAAACTTATGTATAAATTACATAAATTTTCCAAATGTAGTCTCATTTTTTCCAAAGAGAAAATTAAGATCTGCATGTTACATTTTTCTACAGAGCAATCTCTTTATTTTGCTAGAAGAGATTTATATATTACTCAATATCCAATGAAGCAAGGAAGAAAAAGAGAGTAGAGAGAAATACACTCACCTCTTCATGAGTAGTAACATCAACAAGAACATTACTCGCACTTTCCAATGCCCAAATTCTCAAAGTCACACTTCCTCTTTAACAAGTTAGAAGCAAAGAGAGGCTTTGAAACTAAAGACAATCAAGAAAGGCCTATTTTCTAAATAAGAAAAAGATTGTTATCTCCTCTTGGTGACACTAGTTAGTGGTATAAAGAAAGGGTTAGAAGTAGAAGAGTAAGAAAAACTAGTGGAGTTCAATGAATCAAACATTTCAATTGCACTGTTTCTTGTTATAGCTTTTCATTATAGCTTGTGAAGTATTATTGTTTTGAATTTCAGGATAGTGAATTGCTTACCTGCGGAAGGGAGAGGTACTGTAATAGCAAAAAAAAAAAAGATTGAGATAACCCCTAAAATGTTAGTGCTGTGTAAAAAGTGACAAAATTAACATGAGACTTCACCGAATTTCAATATGCAAAAGTTGAAATTTCCATCCATAAAAGTGTCATACATCATGAAAATTTAAAATGGCCTATACGAACATATTTCCTTGATGATATAAGAGTAAAAAGGTGCCAATAATATGAACAGTTTGTACTTTTTTAAGGTAAATTGTAATTTTTCCCTAGTTTGTAATTATATATCTTGGACATGCCCAATAAGTTTGAATACGAATAATTGAAGAAATAAATTCAAAGTTATCTTTGGCCCCTTTCTTGTGAGTGGATAAAAAATACCCATAAAGGGTATAAAATAATCAAACTTTTCAAAAACAAAAAAAAAAAAAAAAGACTTAAAATATGACAAAAAAATTTTAAAAGCATTATACTTTTTTTTAGAAAAATATGCAAAAGGAAGAAAAGGAACAAGGGATAATGATATTTCTTAAAGTACCTCTGTTAGAAACTTTAAATTGATTAAGGTCAAAAGTTAACAAGTAAAAAGAAGACGGAAAAGAAGAATCTTCATTTCAACAACAATGAACAAGGTCTGGGCCAAGTTAACGAGCGTAAGTGAAAATCCAAAAATAGTTTTAGTTAGTGGCAACGCTTAATCGAAATCATCTCCTTTTCCCCTCAATAGATGCCACAGATTAACACAACATATTCTGTAGAACTGGTGGAAGAAGTGAAAATAAATTGATTCTTTTTTCTAAACACTCTAAAAAGTTGAAGAATGAATGAAGATTTAAATTTTATAAACCTACCTTAAGAACAAGTGGTTTGCAGTGACAAGGTTTGGAAGAGTATAAACTTGGGAGTTGATGTTCAATGAGTATTTCTTACCATGATTGATGAACAGAAAATCAATGAACAACAAGTCAAGACCTACAATGAGGCTCAAATCGAAGAAAAACAAGTGAGGAAATAAAAGATTTAGTTTACCTGCTCTAAATTTTTTTGATACTTGATAGAACCCCTACAAACTGCAATACTCTTCAACTGAGAGAAATAGAGAAGCATGTGCATTGTCGTGGTTGAGATGCAGAGCAAGATTGTTCCTCAACCATCCCCAAACTTCTCTCTCTCTCTCTCTCTCTCCCCCCCCCCCCCCACGAACGATCTTGAAACCGCCAATACAAAAAATCGATTAAAAAAACTCTCTTGTTGTAAAATTGAGAGGCGAAACCGGGCACCAAAACTTTACCAAAACATATAATAATAATAATACTTTACCAAAACATATAATAATAATAATAATAATAATAATAATAATAATAATAATAATAATATAAGTGTTAGAATATAAAGGAAGTATATATATATATATTATAAACAAAAGAAAGTGGAGATTTATGGCAAATTAAAAACAAATGAAATTAGAGAAAATGGGAGAGAACAAAAGAAGATTGGAGAGATTTCTTTATCAATTGTCTCAATTTATTTATCCATCAAGAACCACTATATATAGGCAATTAGGAGAGCATGATGTGGTCCATTTGGACACCAATCTATGGTCTTTGTTGGACACATGGAAGACACTTTGGCTATGGATAAAATGCCACTTGGTATGGATATCAAATGGGCATGTGGAATGGGCATTTATATTTACAATACTCCCCCTTAAATGCCCATTTATAAAATATGCCTCGTTAAAAACCTTACTAGGAAAAAAAACCCAATGGGAAGAAAAAAAAAACCCTAGTGAAGGAAAAGAGTACATATTTTATATAGTTTACTATAATACATTCACTCCCCCTCATGGAGACATCACTTAAAGTCTTTGAGTCGCCGCATTCCAATGCTATATACTAATTTATCGAAGGTTGCAGTTGGTAATGCCTTCGTAAATAAGTCAGCCAGGTTATCTTTCGAACAAATTTGTTGTACAGTGATATCGCCATTTTCTTCAAGATCATGAGTATAGAAGAGCTTTGGTGAGATATGCTTTGCTCTATCTCCTTTGATATATCCTCCCTTGATTTGAGCTATACATGCTGTGTTGTCTTCGTATAACATCGTTGGAAGAGGTTTACTTGAAGACAAGCCACATGTCTGATGAATGTGTTGTGTCATCGATCTTAGCCATACACATTCTCGACTTGCTTCATGAATAGCGAGGATTTCAGCATGATTTGAAGAAGTGGCCGTTATAGTCTGTTTCACTGATCGCCACGATATAGCAGTTCCTCCACATGTGAATAGATAACCTGTCTGAGATCTAGCTTTGTGTGGATCAGATAGATAACCAGAATCTGCATAACCAACTAGATCATACTTTGATTTGTTAGAATAAAATAAACCCATATCAATTGTCCCTCGAAGATATCGGAGTACATGCTTAACTCCGTTCCAATGTCTTTTTGTAGGACATGAACTATATCTAGCTAATAAATTTACTGAAAATGCAATATCTGGTCTTGTGTTATTAGCCAAATACATAAGTGCACCAATTGCACTAAGATATGGTACTTCAGGACCAAGTAGTTCTTCACTGTCATCTCGAGGTCGAAATATATCTTTCTTTACATCCAGTGAACGAACTTCCATTGGAATGTTCAATGGATGTGCTTTATCCATATAGAATCTTTTTAAGATTTTCTCTGTATAAGTTGATTGATGAACAAATATCCCATCTGCTAAATGTTCAATTTGCAAACCAAGGCAAAATTTTATTTTTCCAAGATCTTTCATCTCGAATTCTTTTTTAAGATATTCTATTGCCTTGGATAACTCTTCAGGAGTTCCAATTATATTTAAGTCATCAACATATACAGTTATAATAGCAAATCTTGACTGAGATTTCTTTATAAAAACGCACAGACATATTGGATTATTTTGGTATCCTTCTTTCAACAGATATTCACTCAGGCGATTATACCACATTCGTCCTGATTGTTTTAATCCATATAATGATCTCTGTAACTTTATTGAATACAATTCTCGAGAACTTGATTCATATGTTTCTGGTATTTTAAATCCTTCCGAGATTTTCATATAAATGTCATTATCCAGAGATCCATATAAATACGCCGTGACTACATCCATTAGATGCATATCAAGCTTTTCATATACAGTCAGACCAATCAAATATCTTAGCGTTATTGCATCCACCACAGGAGAATATGTCTCCTCATAATCAATACCAGGCCTTTGCGAGAATCCTTGTGCAACAAGTCTCGCTTTATATCTTGTGACTTCATTCTTTTCATTTCTTTTCCTTACAAATACCCATTTATATCCTACAGGTTTGACGTTTTCCGATGTTGGGACTACTGGTCCAAAAACCTCACGTTTTGAAAGTGAGTTTAACTCTGCTTGGATTGCTTCTTTCCACTTCGGCCAATCCATTCTACGTTGACATTCTACGATAGATTTTGGGTCAAAATCGTCACTTTCATGAATAATATCGTGAGCAACATTATAAGAAAAAATGTTGTCAATAATGATATCATTTCGGTTCCATCTCTTTCCTGTTGTAACATAGTTTATAGAAATTTCATTATTATCCTCAAGCGTTTGATTTTCACCAATACTCTTTTGAGTAGTTGTATTCTGGATTTCTTCTGAAACATCCATACCTTTTATTGAATCATTTTGATTCTCAACTACTTTTCTTTTTTGAGGATTTTTATCTTTAGAACCTATTGGTCTACCACGCTTCTGGCGTGCTCCAGACTCATTATTGACAACTTGTTCCTTTGGGATATCAACTTTTGATGGAGCATTTGCAGCTGATATATATGATTTAGTCACACTTTTAGTATCTGTGAATGCATCTGGTAGTTGATTTGTTATATTTTGCAAATGAATTATCTTTTGAACTTCAAGTTCACATTGATTTCTACGAGAATCTAAATGAGATAATAACGATGCATTCCATGTAATTTCTTTTTCCAACTTCTTAATTCCTCCCCCTAATGTTGGAAAATTTGTCTCATTAAAATGACAATCAGCAAATCGTGCAGTAAATACATCACCCGTCAGGGGTTCAAGATATTTAATAATTGATGGGGAATCAAAACCAACATATATTCCTAACCTCCTTTGAGGACCCATCTTAGTACGTTGTGGTGGAGCAATCGGTACATATACTGCACATCCAAAAATTCTTAGATGGGAAATATTTGGCTGCTGGCCATAAGCTAATTGCATTGGGGAGTATTTATTATAAGCTACTGGCCTAATACGTGCCAGTGATGCAGCATGCAAAATAGCATGACCCCATACCGATGTAGGAAGTTTAGCTCTCATAAGCAATGGTCTTGCAATTAGTTGCAGACGTTTTATAAATGATTCTGCTAGACCATTTTGTGTATGAATGTGAGCTATAGGATGTTCAACACTTATCCCAATTGACATACAATAATTATTAAAAGTTTGGGATGTAAATTCACCAGCATTATCAAGTCGAATGGTCTTAATTGTATTATCAGGAAATTGTGCTTTTAACTTAATTATTTGAGCAAGTAATCTTGCAAATGCAAGATTTCGACTTGATAATAAGCATACATGTGACCATCTGCTGGATGCGTCAATTAATACCATAAAATATCTAAATGGACCACTTGGTGGGTTAATAGGTCCACAAATATCACCTTGAATTCGCTCTAAAAATGCAGGTGATTTAATCCCCACTTTAGCTGGTGATGGTCTAATAATTAATTTCCCTTGAGAACAAGCATCACATGACAACTCATTGGATTGAAGAATCTTCTGGCTCTTTAAAGGATGTCCATGTGAATTCTCAATAATTTTTCTCATCATTATTGACCCTGGATGACCCAATCGATCATGCCAAACACTGAATATTTCTGGATTCATGAACTTCGGGTTCATTATTGCATAACTTTCGATTACTCGTATATGAGTATAGTATAATCCAGAAGAAAAAGCAGGCAGTGTTTCTAATATACGTTTTTCATGTGAAACAATAGATGTTATATAGAGACACTCTATATTATTTTTACAATCAGTTTCAACATGATAATTATTTTCACGTATATCTTTAAAACTTAATAAGTTTCTTTTCGATTTGCTAGAGAACAGAGCATTATTAATTGTAAATCTTGTTCCTCTAGGCAAAATAAAGTTTGCTTTTCCAAAACCTTCAATCAGATTTGCAGAACCTGATATAGTATTGACTTTTGCTTCCAGCATTGTCAATCTAGAAAAATATTTTCTATTTATGAGTATCGTGTGCGTAGTTGCGCAGTCTGCCAGACATAAATCCTCATTGCTCATTTTCGAGTTACTCAACATATTGAAATTGTTCATATTTCTTCATTGAAAAGAAAAGAAAAACGATTACAAAGAGTCTTAAATATATATACAAACAAAACAACAACAAAAACATACTAAACAGTACTTAATTATATATTTTCATACAAATCATCCTCTACTTGTTTGATTGCATCAATTCTCTCTCCAGGAGATTCAAAATAATCAGCTACATCAAGATGCAACATATTGGAGGGGTCAAACACATCATCTTCTTGAATGGCAAGATTTACCTCCACATTCTTTCCTTTTCCTTTTTCCTTCAGGGAAGCTTGATAGAGATCAACAAGGTGTTTTGACGTACGACAGGTACGTGACCAGTGCCCAGTCATTCCACACCGGAAACATTTATGTTCATCACCTTTCGAACTTCTATCTTGTGGAGCCTTTCCTTTATGATCATCACTTCGTGTGGGTTTCTTAAAATTATAATGCCCACCACGAAAATAGGTATTTCTTCCTCTACCGCGGTCCCGACCTCGACCACGACCACGACCTCGACCACGGTTATTAAAATTCACAGCATTCACTTCAGTGAATGGTGTTGCTCCAGTTGGTCGGGCTTCGTGATTTTTCATCAATAACTCGTTATTTTGTTCAGCAACGAGAAGACATGAGATAAGTTCAGAATATTTTGCAAAACCCTTCTCTCGATATTGCTGCTGCATGAGCATATTCGAGACATGAAAAGTGGAAAATGTCTTCTCTAACATATCAACATCAGTAATCTTTTCTCCGCATAATTTTAATTTTGAACTAATTTTGAAGAGTGCGGAATTATATTCACTTACTGATTTAAAGTCCTGCAACCTCAGGTGCATCCAATCATAACGAGCTTTAGAAAGAATAACTGTTTTTTGATGATCGTACCTTTCTTTCAAACCTTGCCATAGAACGTAGGGATTTTTTATTGTAAGATACTCCATTTTCAATCCCTCGTGAAGATGATGGCGAAGGAAGATCAGGGCTTTTGCTTTTTCTTGATTTGATGCATCATTTCCTTCTTTAATTGTTTCTCCAAGATTCATAGAATCTAAATGGATCTCAGCGTCAAGGACCCATGACAAGTAGTTATTTTCATTAATATCTAGGGCCGCAAATTCTAGCTTTGTAAGGTTTGCCATAATAACACTATCAAAAATAATAATATATTCATATTAGAAATTTAACATAAACCAAATGCGTAAAAATGGCTTACCTATAAGACTTACCTTTAGCGGGAAAAATGACAGAGTCTCGTGCTGATAACGTGTTGTAAAATTGAGAGGCGAAACCGGGCACCAAAACTTTACCAAAACATATAATAATAATAATAATAATAATAATAATAATAATAATAATAATAATAATATAAGTGTTAGAATATAAAGGAAGTATATATATATATATTATAAACAAAAGAAAGTGGAGATTTATGGCAAATTAAAAACAAATGAAATTAGAGAAAATGGGAGAGAACAAAAGAAGATTGGAGAGATTTCTTTACCAATTGTCTCAATTTATTTATCCATCAAGAACCACTATATATAGGCAATTAGGAGAGCATGATGTGGTCCATTTGGACACCAATCTATGGTCTTTGTTGGACACATGGAAGACACTTTGGCTATGGATAAAATGCCACTTGGTATGGATATCAAATGGGCATGTGGAATGGGCATTTATATTTACAATATCTCTAAAATATTCTTCAACGATGATTCAAATTTTTTTTAAAAAAACTTACATTTTGATCACCAATGGCGGCTTTTGTTTCGGTTCGCAAATGCCCGTTGTTCTCTCTACTCTCAATCGCTCTTTGCCCAACGTTGTTCGCTGCTTCGCATCACTTCCTGTCGACGAAAACAGGGATTGGACAAACCCTACCAGAAACCACACCGTAAGCTTCAACTTTTGGGCCTCACAAAACCACTTCTGAAGCTTTCGGTGGTGGACGCGACACTACATCCCATTCCCAATCGAGCTAGTTGAAAAAGTGTAGAAGAAGGGAAGGGCTAAAGAAAACAGGGAAAAGGCGAGAGAAGATAGGGGGAGGCGTGACTATTTCATTTTTCAACAAATAGCGGGCGCGTGTGTGAGCGGGAGTTTAATTTTTTATCGTATATTTTTCCGCGCCTTTTTCAATCCACTTTTTAATAGCAGTTTTTTTAAAAATGCTATAGTCAAATGCAATCAAAAGTGATATTTGTTGTAGTGTGTGTAAATTGATACAATTATTAGTTTAGAGTTTTAATTGATACAAATCAATGTATATGTTTTGTACAAAATCAATTTAATTTGGGAAAAAAATCAATTTATACCCCTAAATTAGGGAAATTTATACAATTACAATTTAAGTGTATAAATTGATTTTTTGCCCTAATTGTTATATGTTTTGTTGTAATATTTTAATATTTATTATTTATTATGAGTTTTAACTTTTAAATGAGAGTTTTTTTTATATATATTAAAGAGAAGAACATATTTGTTTCTTTATTTGAAAAGAGGTTAAAGAGAATTTATTAATTTTCTAGATCTAAAATTCATGTATAAATACCTCTCTTACCACACTCTTAAATACACAACAATTTCAATTTTTTCTTATCTCTACTTTCTCATATTTATCTTATTTGATGTTTTAAGAGCAATTGACCAAAAGAGAGGTGTTATTTGTTGTGGAGCTTTGAGCTCAATCTCTTTGTGCAGATAAAAGGAACGAACTCTTCATCCAGCAAATGAAGCATTGGAATCGTCTTTGATTTATTTAGAATTAAACAAAACTAAACATTAAGCAAACTTACATTTGTATATTATGGAGATTATTCTGGCGAGTCTTTATCTCCTCCACAAAGTCTTCCACGCTATGGCTCGGATACGGGACTAAGGCTTGTGGGAGCCTCTTTGAAAGAGAGAGGAAATAGATGGGAGAATTGAGAGAACTATTCTCTCAAGGGAGGAGGCACAATTTTTGAATAACCCACAAAACTTTGTCCTAATTAAATAATATATATTTTAATATCTAATATTAAAATATATATTTAAACTATTTGAATCTCATTTAAATATTTCAAATTCTCCTAATATATATTTTATGGTTTGAATCTCATTCAAATTATATATATATATAAATATATATCTTAATACATTAATAATTTTATTTGATATTTAATGTATCAAATACAGTAAATGTGTTTTCTCTCATTTAATATATTAAATATTAATTTGAATGTTTCAAATTTTCTTTCAACGAAATTGATCGTATGAGCTAGCAAGGGGACCTTATGGACCTACAGGTTATAAGCTCCAATGATACAAAATTAGTTAATCGAACTCTTTAATTAATTAATCTTCATTCATTAACTATAGGTCACTTCACTATATACCTAGGACAAGTTGTGTCCATGGATCTAATCATTACATGCAAGTCAATCCTTCACGAGTTGTCCGTAATTACAGGGGTTTTACCCCTGTAATTACATCTTGCACCTTAAGTATCACTGATCCTCTAATAAACAATTTGTTTATGATCCAACTATAAACTAAGTCCTTCTCGGGATAGTGAAAGGGCGGGGCTCTATTGTTCAAGTCCCTAAATCAGCACTTAAAGGAACTACTCATCTACTTTCCCTATATAGGAAGGAGTGAATTTCATCTTGTGAGATTATGTTCCCAGCTCCCTATTTGGTCAAGTCCCCAAAATGGAAGGCTTATTGAATCGGTTACAAAAGCCACTCTCGCCCATGTAAATCAAAGGATAAGCCCTCACAGGCAAGAGTTCATAACTCACTTAGGATTAAGATCGGGTCATATATGATCATCCTGATGAAATATTAACCTTCTCAATTAACGGATTTATAAAGAATGATTAAATATTTCATGGTCTAGTCTTATACAAACTCATTGTATAAGATACGACCTCACTCACATGTCTCCACATGAACAATTTGGATTAAATCATTTGTAACTATTACAAAGTGGGTCGTATCAATAGTGTTACCAGGATAAATCACCCAACTTTATCCATATATTATGACATTTTAGGTTTATTTCTTGAACATGATCCTCATGTATGTCAACCACATACTATTCAAGATTACACTACCAAGCTTGGATTTTTCATATAATGGATAATATTATATTGCAAATAAAATAATCAAAACTATTATTAATTATTAAATAATTAATTAATTACGAAGCTTTAGGGCATAAATCCCAACAACAGAGTGGTTTGAGCTATACAACTTTTTAGTTGAGTTGTTGTACGTTGGAGGGGACAGGCGAAAGAAGACCTGTTGCACCGATGGTTGATAAATAAATATGTACCGCAGAGGGCTTGAATCTCCTTAAAGAGAGTGAGATACTTGCGTCTCAACTTAATTATTTATGTGTTTGTTTATCAATAATTACTCTAATTTTCTCTATTATTTATAATTCCCCCAACATGTTTTATTATTATTATTATTATTATTTCTCAAACTACCGTTAATTATTGAAAATTTTAAAAGCTTTTTAATTGGTTAAATCACTCTTTAAAATTTGAAGCAAATGCTGCTAATATTTTTTTTAAAAAAATACTTTAAGTCCACACTTTAAAAGACATGTCAAACACCATCTAAATGTTTAAGTTATAGCATTTCTTTCAAAAGACATGCCAAACACATAAGGGGTGTTTGGCCCACCAAATTAGAGTTGGGTGGAGTGGGTTAAAATACCCCACTTCTTATTTAGCCCACATACTTCACAACATAGTAGGTAAATAATTCCACTCCACAAACTTCAACGGTGTTCACTTTTGAAGTCCACCAACTTCAACAGTGTTCACTATTCATGTAACGCCCTTATACTCTAGAGCATGCTAAGAGTGGAATTAAAACTGAGACAGCTCGCCTATGCCTGAAATTTCGGCAGCATGGCGGCGTAACTACAAGAAAACCAAATTTTAAGAACCTGATAAAGAAGAGATAGCACACTTCTACGATTTCAAATAAACCCTCAGCAACCAACAACTACACAAGAGTGCTGAGTTTTCAACCAGAGTCAAGTACAACAAAAACACTTCCTAGTTTACGAAGTAGACATACAACAGACAAAACTCAATTTACAAATAGTGAGGATCTATATGACAAAATACACAACCAAAAAGAGCCTAAGGGTAAGCTATAGGTAACTCCATAGCCTTGCCAGGTCTTCGTTCATCAACCACCACGTTGTTGCGCATTACCTGAAAAGAGAAAGGTAGCATGAGTGAGTATTGGTATACTCAGTAAGCAGCCATCTTAGATAAAATAATTCATAGCCAAACAAACCATTTTGAGAAGGAGAGATTATGCCTTACTCACACTCGTGTCTAAGCAACAAATAATAATTTCACCACATGACCATGGTCTTATTTCTCTACCTCATCTCTGATTCCACCAAATCCTAACTTCGAATCATACCAATGAGTCCTGCAACCTAGAATTCAACCTCGTGAAGGTAATAAACCTCATGCTCATCATAAAGCATAGATACCTCAAAGCTAGCACACAGGCAATAGGGAAACGCATCCCCTATGCTCAACACAAGTGGGGAATCACCCCTAAACTAGCTCACCAGCCATAGGGAAACACATCCCCTACGCTCAACATATATAGGTAATCATCCTAAGCTAGCACATAGGCAATAGGGGAACGCATCCCCTATGCTCAACACAAGTGGGGAATCACCCCTAAGCTAGCTCACAGACAATAGGGAAACGCATCCCCTATGCTCAACACATCATATAACATTCTAGGTCTACAAGCTCACTCAATACAACCGAACTAGGATAGGTAATACTAGATCAATGGTTTACAACCCACTTTTCTATTTCGAAAACCCCTACACGCAACATTGCTCTCAAGCCTCTGTCACAACCTAAATCGGGGTTCACATTACCAACCAACATCTCAAATCTTACTTCCAACACATAAATAGCTAGGCTTAAGCCTTAATCAAATACTATCCATATTTATTTACCAATGATCTAGTAATTTTTCTTCTCAATCAAATATACATAAACGCAAATTTTACCAAAATGGCATATCAAATATTTCCAATTGCTACTTACCTCTCAATCGACCCAAGGTCGAAATACTTCACTTCAATGGACGAGGATAGCTTGAATCCTTACAATTGATAGAGCGCCCAACCTTTTAAAACCTCCAAATTTCAATTTCTAGCACACACAAACGTTCCAATTATTCAGTAATAACTTAAATAAATCAAAGCTTACTTCCTTAACTTACTCGGCCCCGAATGGCCATTTTCAAGAATTTTGAACTTTAAAACTTACCAATTACTGTGAATATAAGTCGTTGGAAAATACTTGATATCACCCAAATGATCAGAAATTAGCTTCCAGTCCTAACGGTAAATCTTAAAGTGAGATCCATAGTCCAAAAATCAACCAAAGCTACTCAACATAATACCTAAATAAATTGTTAACAACTAAATTTCCAAAAGCCATAACGCTTACCCACGATTTCAAGAGCCAAATCACACCAGAATAAGTCCTTAAACGCCCAAATAACTTCAATAAACCCGCTGTCCACACACTAGATTGCCGAAAAAAAATGCTTCGGTTATTCCCAAATAGCGAAAGATAGGTAGAGAGATAAAAAGGGGAAAGAGAGAGAGAAAAACGGAAAGGGAGAGAGAGACAGAAAGGGAGAGCGAGAGGGAGGGGATCGGGCTGAGAGGGAGGGAGCAGGGGGAGGGAACGGGAGGGAGGGAACAGAGAAAGGGAGACGACAGAGGGAGGGAGGGGGCAGACGAGAGGGAGGGAAGTGAGGGAGGGATGTGAGGGAGGGGCGAGAGACCGAGAGAGAGAGGGGGGCGTCAGACAGAGGGAGGGGGCGAGAGACCGAGAGAGAGAGGGGGAGAGTCGGACAGAGGGAGGGAACGAGAATTGAGGGGGAGATAAGGATGAATTTTTTTTTATAATAATAATAATAATAATAATAATAATAATCTATTATTATTATTATTATTATTATTATCATTTTCATTTTTTTTTAAAACAGAATGTTACATTCTACCCACCTTAAGAACTTTCGTCCTCGAAAGTTGCTAATCTTCAAAGAGCTCAGGATAACTTGTCTGCATCTCATCCTCACGTTCCCAGGTTGCTTCATTGAGTTGATGGTTCTGCCACAACACTTTAACCAATCTAATTTGCTTGTTTCGAAGAGTCTTTGTATCACGTGCTAGGATCAGTACCGATTTTTCCTCATAATTCAAAGTCTCATCAACCTGCAGTGGCTTGTAGTCGATCACATGAGATGGATCTGGTACATACTTTCGCAACATTGATACATGAAAAACATTATGGACTGTAGAAAGCAAAGGTGGTAAAGCCAAACGATATGCTACAGGGCCAATTCGTTCCAAGATTTCAAATGGCCCTATAAATCTGGGACTTAACTTCCCCTTTTTACCAAACCTCAAAACACCCTTTATTGGGGCCACTTTAAGAAACACAGGGTCACCAATTGCAAACTCCAAATCTCTTCGCCTCACATCGGCATAGCTTTTCTGTCTACTTTGGGCCGTTAACATCCTCGCCCTGATCCTTTGTACTGCATCATTAGTCGCTTGGACTAACTCAGGCCCCATCAATTTGCGTTCACCAACTTCACCCCAACAAACTGGAGAACGACATCGCTTCCCATAAAGAGCTTCAAACGGTGCCATACCAATTGTTGCTTGATAACTATTGTTATAAGCAAACTCCATCAGGTGTAAATGCATATCCCAACTACCAGAAAAGTCCAAAGCACAGGCTCGTAACATATCTTCTAAAATCTGGTTTAACCTCTCAGTCTGACCATCGGTTTGTGGGTGAAAAGCTGTACTAAAATTACATTCTGCACCTAAGGCTTTTTGAAAGCTCCTCCAAAAGTTGGAAGTAAAACGGGGATCCCTATCTGAAACAATCTTCACTGGAACTCCGTGCAACCTGACTACCTCTTCCATGAATAGATGTGCCCACTTGTCCACTGTAAAAGTCTGTTTCCCTGGAAGAAAGTGCGCTGACTTAGTCAGCCTATCAACAATTACCCAGATCACTGTGAAACCTTTCATGGTCCTGGGTAAGCCGGAGATGAAATCCATGGATATCTCCTCCCATTTCCATTGCGGCACACTCAGCGGTTGTAGCAAACCTGCAGGTCTTTGCCTCGGAGCTTTAACCTGCTGGCACACCAAACACTTGCTTACAAACTTTGCAACATCTTTCTTCATTCCCTACCACCAATAGAATTGTTTCAAATCTTGATACATCTTGGTACTGCCCGGGTGTACTGAAAAAGGAGAGTTGTGGGCCTCCGATAGAATCTCCTTTTTAAGCTCACTGGTATCCGGCACACACAACCGCCCTTTATACAGGAGTCCGCCATCTGCTGAACAAGACAACTCACTTTCCTGACCCGACTTAGCCTGAGTCCACAAGCCCTCTAAGCTGGAATTCTCTTGCTGGGAATCTATTACACGCTGCCTCAAGGTTGGTTGTACTGATAACTGGCATAACTGAGCAGAGATCTGTCCCACCACCACTGCTATCTCTGAACGTTCCATGTCAGATTGTAGGGGGGGCTTGCTTTGTAATCGTAGCTGAGGTGTGAGCCGTCTTTCTGCTGAGCGCATCGGCAACTACATTTGCCTTACCAGGATGGTATAAAATCTCTATCTCATAATCTTTTACTAATTCTAGCCACCTTCGTTGTCTCATATTCAATTCTTTTTGAGTAAAAAGGTATTTAAGGCTCTTATGATCCGTGTACATCTGAATTTTTTCACCATACAAATAGTGTCTCCAAATCTTTAAAGCAAAAACCACTGCTGCTAACTCTAAGTCATGTGTTGGATAATTTCGTTCACAACTGACGGGAAGCATAAGCAATTACTTTCCCGTGTTGCATCAACACACAACCCAAACCTTTCTTAGAAGCATCGCTATATACAACAAATCCTCCTGTTCCTTCAGGTATGGTAAGTACAGGCGCTGAAACCAATCTTTGCTTGAGTTCCTGAAAACTCGCCTCACATTCATCACTCCAAAAATAAGCACTCCCTTTTCGAGTCAAATATGTCAAAGGTGTAGCTATTTTGGAAAAGTCTTGAACAAAGCGCCTATAGTACCCGGCTAGACCCAAGAAACTACGTACTTCAGTGACTGTAGTAGGACGGGGCCATTCTGTAACTGCTTCCACCTTCGCCAGATCTACTGATACGCCTTCCTTAGACACCACGTGCCCTAGGAAAGACACTTGTTGCAACCAGAACTCACACTTGGAAAACTTTGCATAACCTGTTTGCTCTTAAAGTATTCAACACCCTTTCAAAGTGTACCTCATGCTCCTCATTTGTCTTAGAATAAACTAGAATATCATCGATAAAGACAATCACAAAGGTGTCAAGAAAATCTTTGAACACCCTATTCATCAAATCCATAAACACGGCTGGTGCATTAGTTAACCCAAACGACATCACTGTGAACTCATAATGCCCATACCTGGATCGAAAAGCAGTCTTTGGGATGTCTTCCTCTCTAATTTGTAACTGATGATACCCTGAACGCAGATCAATCTTAGAAAACACAGCTGCCCCCTGTAACTGATCAAACAAATCATCAATTCTAGGAAGCGGATATTTATTCTTTATGGTTACTTTATTCAATTCTCGATAGTCGATGCACAGGCGCAACGACCCATCTTTTTTCTTCACAAAAAGCACAGGTGCGCCCCAAGGTGAGACACTAGGGCGAATAAAACCCTTGTCTAGAAGTTCTTGCAACTGTATTTTGAGTTCCTTCAACTCTGCTGGAGCCATTCTATAAGGGGCTTTGGATTTGGGCGTTGTTCCAGGCTCGAGCTCAATACTGAAATCTACTTCCCTGACTGGAGGCAAACTAGGCAATTCTTCTTGGAACACATCTACAAAGTCTTTAACCACGGGTACTAATGTTATATCTACCACTGCACTACTCGTATCAGTAACACAAGCCAAAACAGCACACGCCCCTCGGCTAATCAATCTGCTTGCTTTCAAACCCGAAATCATTCTAGGAACTGAATCAACTTCAGACCCCTTAAATTTAAAACTGGGTTTTAATGGAGGTCTGAACACCACCTCCTTCCTATGACAATCGATGTGGGCATGATTCTCAGATAATTAGTCCATACCTAAGATAACATCGAAGTCACTCATCTCTAAAACCACCAGTGATACGATTTTGGCTTGATTAAGCCTCTTCTTTTTCCTGACAAACGGAGTTTCAGGATGATAGTAATATATTTTGCAAAATTGTCCGAATTCTTGTTTCCTTTCTCTGGACTTGTTTTTCTTTTCATGCCGAGCAGCTTCAAGGCATTGCTTTCCTACTTGGCTAATAACGAAATGACAGAGCTCGCCATAAGTGACCGAGCTCCATGGAATTTCTCCTTTGTAAAATTCTCGGAGATGGAGTAGTAGTTCGGAGCCAAATATTTTTGGTAATCCGACTATAAATCTTTCTTTCCAGAACGGGCTATGGGCATCCGTTCTTTTGTAGACCTCTGTTAAGAAAGTCTGCTTATACCATTCAGGGGGTGTTTGGAGCAATGGGTTGGGTTGAGTTGTTTTGGAATCCAAACCCAAACCCTTGTTTGGGCCACTGTGTTCAAAACCCAATGGTTTTGAAACACAACCCCATGGTTTTGCATAGTAAAATAGGGGGGGTTTGATTTCCGACACACCGGTTTGCTCCTCATTTGGCACATGTTTTATTATCACGTTTTCTTATCTCTCTCCCGTCTCTTCCATTGTTTTTTTTTAATTGGTATCTCACATCTTTTTTGTAACAAACAATAAATTATTACAAATGTTTGTTTTATACATGTCATAACATAACCAAATTTCGTATTTGACAAAGTAATTATTTTTCATTGGAAACTCACATTTTTTTTTTGAAAAACAATAAATTATTACAAATGTTTTATTTTTTTATACTTGTCATAAACCTAACCAAATTTGATATTTGACAAAGTAATTATTTTTCATTGGAAACTCACATTTTTTTTTTGAAAAACAATAAATTATTACAAATGTTTTATTTTTTTATACTTGTCATAAACCTAACCAAATTTGATATTTGACAAAGTAATTATTTTTCATTGGAAACTCACATTTTTTTTTTTTGTAAAAAACAATAAATTATTACAAATATTTTTTTTTATACTTGTCATAAACCTAACCAAATTTGATATTTGACAAAGTAATTATTTTTCATTGGAAACTCACATTTTCTTTTTGTAAAAAACAATAAATTATTACAAATATTTTTGTTATACTTGTCATAAACCTAACCAAATTTGATATTTGACAAAGTAATTATTTTTCATTGGAAACTCACATTTTTTTTTTTGTAAAAAACAATAAACTATTATTAATGTTTTTTTCTATACTTGTCATAAACCTAACCAAATTTGATATTTGATAAAGTATGTTGATTTTTCATTGGAAACTCACATTTTTTTTTTTGTAAAAAACAATAAATTATTACAAATATTTTTTTTATACTTGTCATAAACCTAACCAAATTTGATATTTGACAAAGTATGTTGATTTTTCATTGGAAACTCACATTTTTTTGGTAAAAAATAATAAAATATTACAATTTTTTTTTTTTTAATATTTGTCATAAACCTAACCAAATTTGATATTTGACAAAGTAATTATCTTTCATTGGAAACTCACATTTTTTTTTTTGTAAAAAATAATAAATTATTACAACTATTTTTTTTATACATGTCATAAACCTAACCAAATTTCGTATTTTACGAAGTAATTATTTGCATTTCCAGTAACAAATTTCTCATTCTTATACTAATTAAAAGGTCCGTTCAAAAGTACTAAAAAAAATTACCCAACTTACACAAAGGATTCTACAACTAACCAAAGATTGCCACTAGAATATAAAGAAATGAAAAAAAAAGAGACCAAAGTAGCAAAGGAAAAAAGGAAAAACAAAAACTGTACAATCCTAGGGTTCAGAACACGGCACTCCAAACACTGTTTCTGGATTCCCAGGGTTCAGAACACTGCACCCCAAACACTGTTTTCTTATTCCCAGGCTTTCAAACCCCCCAGAACAAACCCCCCATGGTTCTGATTCCAAGGGTTCTGATTCCGAAACGGTGCTCCAAACGCCCCCTCAAAGTCTTGAAGTTTTGGACAAGTCAGTCTTTGAAGGTATTCACCTGCTTGATTAACATAATCATTGTTGTCTCCAACAAAAGCTTTGATTATGCTAAAGCAGAGGGTTGTAACTGCATCTTCTTTGAATCCTCTTGTAGTGGCTGCAAGGGCTGTTGATAGGACCGCTGCAGTGACACCAGTGGCTTCTGTAGTCGGAGATACCTTGCTTTGGGCTGTCGAAGAGGTTTCTCCAACTTCTCTCAGTGTTCTAGTAGAATCAGTTATTTCTACTGGAGACTTATGAGTGAGAATTACCCTTCTTTCTTCATCAGTGAAGGTATTTTGCCACCAACCTCTCAGAATGCCTGTAAATCCAGCAACAAGAAGCTTGGCGATTTGATGATCAGTTGCGCCTTTTGAAGTGTATGCTGCGTTAGCAACAAACATTTCTTGGACGACATTCATGATCAAATATTGAGAAAGACCGTCAATATTCCATTCATAAATGGATGATCCATCAAATGAACTAGCAATAACATGATTCTGGTCTTCTATTGTCAGATCTGGGTGAGTAGCCCTTGGATAATAAGTCCTTGGGTTACTTTTTGAGTGCATAGAGATTTTATTTATTTCTCTAGGCTCTTCATCTGAGATTGCTGCTTGCTGCATTTCTGCAATTATATCAGCTATCTCGTCATCATTGAGTACATTGATTTGAGGAGACTGTCCATTAAGCTTGTTGAGCTCCTGTTGAATGGATTCAAGCAAGATTTCTTCTTTGCTTTTTAGTAATGGAACTAACCCTCCTGGAATCCTTCCAAAATTTGAAAGAGTATCCTCAATTATTGGGATTCCAAATGATCCTATCCTAAGGGGCTTTTGGATCTTTGGAGGAGTGAAAACCTTCTCCTCTATACGATCCATTTATTCTGCCATGGTGGATAGTATCTTGTTTGTGAAGTTGTTTTGAGCAAAAACTCCTTGAATACCTTTAGAGGGGTTTTTGTTTTCCTCTTCTAAAGACAGTTGCTTAAATGGAGAGGCAACAACTAGATTTCCCTTGGAATTTCTGAATTCAATCTGTTCCATGGGTGGATGAGTACTAGAAACTTCTCCTTCTTGAGTTCTCCAGAGAGTTTCTTTTATAACGTTCACCTGCTCATTATAATTTTCTCGGCTGGCGAACCATTGAAAGAAAGGAATATTTTGTTCAAGGGCTTCCATGGTAGAGATCCATGTAGCTTTGAATTCTTATCTTTCTTCCTTTTCGTATGCCTTGAAGAAAAACTTTCTAGGCATTTTCCATTTCAAGTTCATGAAATCCTCTTTCAAGAATTCCATGTTTACCTTGAATTCTTCGGATATGACGTTGAGCTCATCAAATTGGCTTCTTACATCCATATCTGATTGAGTAGGAGAATTCGTCCTCACATAGGTTGTTTATGGTATGCGAGGAGCAAAGTCCACTGAGTTAATCTTTGCAGATAAAGATCTTCTCAATGGTTCCTGAGGTTCGAAGCTTCTTGAAGATGAAGCTTCTCCTTCAAAATCTGAGGTACTCAGCCTGGATGGAGCAAAAGTTGAGACTTTCGAAACCGATGGCGTTTCTTGTGTGAAACTTATTTCAATAGTTCCATCTGGATGCTCAACTAGTTGAGTGGCAGACTTCGGAGGTGGTACTGCTAGAGCGATAGCTCGTTCAAGTATCCAATGAGAATTCCGAGTTATGTCTGTCCAATGCAATGTTTTCGGGACCTAAATATTAGATCTCGAAACATTTGCTTCAAGGAGTATGGTTTTGCCTTTTGGGGAACCCCTTAAGGCTCTTGGAGCTATCTCTGTCTTCATCAAACTGTAGCATAATCTGAATATAACAACAAATGCATGAGCATCTGGTTGCATGTTCAGATCTTTGAAGTAAACATCCAGAATTAAAGAATTTAGAATTCTGGGATCTTGAAGTGATAGCGGATAGCATGGATAGCAATTGAAATAGGCTGGTCCGCTTTCCAAATTGGTTTTAACCATCGCTAAAAGAGAATCTTGAAACCGTAAGAATCTCTTATCCCTCAAGGTGAGAAGGATAAGAGTATTAAGGCCGGTTCTGAACAACGGCTTGATTGCAACCTGGACTAATCCAAGATGCATATATGAATAATCCTCTCTGTGTGAAAGGATTTGATTTCTGGTGAGGAGATTCAGAGACTCAGGATTGTTGTGGACAGCAATCTTGTCTTCAACAATCTTTACTCCTCATTCTTGAGTAAAATTGAAGGTAGATTTGAAATAGACCGTTTTTGGGTCTAATTTTACTCCCCCTTCTTCTAAAAGGACGACATGGTTCCCGTAGAACCTACAAAAAAAATCGTATTTATTTTCTTTGAAAATTCCAATCATGTAAATTTATTTCCCTGTAAATTCTACAATTTGTACAGTACGAAGAAATCCTTGTAATTAAAACTATGATTTCTTCAGTAAATACATGCTTTGCACAACAAAAGACACATGAAGAAACATTTCTTCCCGATCCGAACTTTCAATCTTGCGGTGCTTTCTTCAAAGCTCCTGCTGCGGAGGACCAGCTGCGGAGGACCGTTGCGGCCATATGGTGTTCCAGGCAGTATTGTAAGTCCATTGGTAAGCCATGGCCTTGCCTCCTTGCCTCCTTGCCTGAGAAGAAGACAATACAAGAATCCAAGATTCGCTTCATGGAAGAAAGGACAAAACACTTTATTAAAGTTATTTTTTCAAAATATCTTTAATAAGGGGGGAGTATAGCATGTGCAAAGTTTTCATTTCACATACAATTTCTCCTCATCCATCTTCACATCCATCCGACAACCTCCATCATTTTCCAACTTAGCTTTTTCTCTTTTTCAATTTTGTTTGTTTATGTAATAAATGATGTTTAGACTTTTAGGCATATAGGTTTAGATTTTTATATATAGCCTTTTTGACTTCTTTTTTTTACTTTCCTTTCCCACGTTTTCTTTTCTTCTTTTCTTCTTTTAGAATTGAAAGTAAGAAATTACTTGCAAATAAAAAAATAAACGATACCTTTTTGGCTTTTCGATAGAGCTGAAAATTCAATATGTTACTTGTTGAGGGTTTGAGGGTGAAAAGCTTTCTTGATAATACATATTAAGAAACTGCAACTATCTTCAACCTATCATACTATTATTTTGTAAAAAAAATATCCTATATTTCTTCATATAAAAAAAGCCCCAACAGTCACAATTGAATGTACCTAGAAACTAAATACTACTATCAAACGAACAATATGCCTAGGAATTATAAATTTTTCATAAGTTTATTGATTGTGTAAATAGTTGCACTTATTAAATTCAGCCCTCCTTCAAATACATCCAAGACTTGTGTTTGTTACTTACAGTCGAACGTGTCGGATCCACGGCACGAGCAACCAACAAAGCAGCTCATATCCTAGCAACTCATGCACGCAAAGAAGACATTGCTCACTGTTTATGATTTTCTTATCTTAGCTCGTTTCTAGTTCTGTTTCTGTTTGTTCCTTACTCCATGTTACCCATCAGCTTAGACTTTTGGATTGATTGGTGATTTAACAGTAAAAAAAAAAAATCATCAATTTAACTATCTTGATTTACTTAGTGTTGAAGTTAATAGTTTTTAAACCAGCATTATTCAAAATGTGTTAACTTTTTAATTAAACTAGTAAAAAAAACACATGAATGCACGTGATATTTTATAGTTTTATTTCAAAGTATAAAATAATAAAAATCAATAAAATAGTTAAAAGCTAAAATATTATTTACTTTTATAAAATAGAAGAAGTTTGTTTTAACCTCTTATTATTTTTTACATGAATCATTTAGAAATCGATTAATTTTATATTGTACAGCAAACTTTCATATCGTTCACACGTAATTTCAACAAAGAGATGAGACATGTTTAAATGAATTTAATTTGTATTAATTTGAGTTTAGTGGGGTACAATCTCTAATATTTATCCCTGATTCTTTCTCTCTCTAAAGTGTAATTTTTCTAAGGGCTTTGCAGCTTGTTCTCGGACATAGATTTGATTCGAGGGCTTCGCAGCTTGTTTTCGAATATGGATTTATTTCGAGGGTTTGCAGCTTGTTCTCGAACGTGAATTTGTCTCAAGAGCTTTGCAGTTTGTTCTGGAGGTTGAAGCTTCAATCAATCTTTAAGGTCTTCAAGTCTTCAAGTCTTGATGAGTCACTAGTCTTCAAGAAGTGTTCAACACCTAAGGACTGTATGGAGTATTTAGCACCTAAGGACCTTAAGGATTCTTTTTGAATCCTCTGAAGAGTTTAATTTCTGAACTCCTAAATGGAGGGGGAAGCTCTTTATTTATAGAGTTCCTCAGGCCCCAAGTGGGCTTGAACTTGACTATTTAACTAAGCATGATTGACCTTGGGCCTAAACTCCTTTGGACTGGGGCCTGATTGACTTTTGGCCTAACCCTTTGGGCTAGGACTTTGCTGAATTAGGGCCTCCCATTTGGGTTTTGTCTAAAATTGACCCAAATTTCATATAAACCAATTGCATATTTGGATTTGCCATAATTAAATTTAGGGATGCTTGCAAATTTAATAATCCTAAATTAAATAAATAATTTTGTCACTAACTTTTAAGTAATGACATGACAATTTCTGATTGATCAAAATTTATATTCCAGCCCATATGAATATAGATCAACTCATAAAATGTCTTGTGAATGTACAATTATATTTGTTGTGATTAAATTATATTATTTAATTAAAAATTTTCACATATCTATTTATTCAAAAATAAAAAATGAATCCAGACACAACATGATATATTAATTTACTTACAATTCTTCAAAGCTCAATTTATTGTCTTTCGTGTGAATTAAGGTTAATACATATAATATTGCACAAATGTTAATTATGTGAAATTGAATGTTTTACAACACAATTTATCTAACACATCAAAATATATTATTAATTACTTACAAATTACAATTATTCAAAATTTAATTTATTGTCTTTCATTGGAATTAAAAACAACACAACCTTACACAAATGTTTAATATCTGATATCAAATTTAACATAATATGATTTATTTAATTTAATATTTAAAATTATAAGAAATGTTTAAAATTATTCAACATTGACACACATATAATATTTAAAATTATATGTTAATAAAATAATAATTTAATGATAACATTTTGTTAACAAAAATTTAACAAAATATCTTAATTGAGAAATTTTAGTACATTATAGGTAGATTTGAAGTTTTTTTAAAAAATTCAATAAATTGAAAAATACTTTTAAAAAAATTGTAAAAACAATCCTTGAAGATGGTGATTGTAAACTTCCAAGGATAAAAATTAAACCCTCAAACTTTCAAAAGTATAAAAATTGGACCCTCTAAATTTTAAGGGTAAAAACTAAACTCTCAAACTCTCATAATTGTAAAAATTGGATCCATTTTTTTCAAATTTTCTCTCATATTTCTACTTTCTCTCTTTATTATCTCCCTGTCTATTGTAGCCCCAATTGCAAGGAATTAGAGCATTGCGCCATTTCTCATTCTTCATCTTTAACAACTCACTCACACACATCATCGGATTTTAAGCACCCATAATTATACTTCCCTGCTTCTCGCACATTTCTAATCTTTTGTTATAACCTAAAAATCTAAAAGTTAGGGCTCTATTTGATGACTAATTGATTTTTAGTTTTTGGTTTTTAAAAATTAAGTCTATAAATACTATTTCGTCTTATGACTTTTATTATTTTCTTATATACTTTTTACATATGTTTTAAAAACTAAGCCAAGTTTTGAAAACTAAAAAAAGTAGCTACGAAAGTGACAGTTATATATGATATTAAAAAAAAGCAACCCTACAATGGGGCGGCAAAATAAGTTTGACCATGAAATACGGTGCAGAGGAGCAGTGGCTGTGTATTCTGAGAACAAAGCGTAGTTCACTGAACCCATGAAAGTAGCTTCAGCTCAGGTGTGATGGTTCACATGGCGCGTTTCAGGTTCTGATCGTTTCTCAATGATTTGGGAAAAGTAATCTTCCCCAGTTTTTGCACATGCCCTTTCCCAATGCCACGATGTTTCATTTGAATTATCTTATGATTTTAGTTTCTGCCATTGTTGTAATTTCGAAACAACCTTCTTATTTTTTTCATGGACTGAAATGATATGCTGAAAATAGAAGTAGGGATTTTTAGGAAATGAGATAGGGAAAAGAGTTCCAGTGGGATGAAGAATTTGGCTTGAGTTGGTGTTGAATTTTGAAATTTTCATTTGGATAACAAAACGAGCAAAGCATTGCAAGAGAAAGAGGAGGAGGATTGCAAGAGAAGAAGAATAATGTCTTCTTCAAACGATACTTCTCCTCCTCCTCCTATTTCAGATAGTTTATTTGAGGAGAGAGAGAAAATAGAGTAAGAAAGAGGAAATATGAGAGAGAAATTGAGTAAAATTGATACAATTTTTACCTTTATCATAGTAATTCCTCCTCCTCCTATTTCAGACAGTATATATATATATATTTTTTGTTTTTGTTTTTGAGTAAGTTAAAACCCGTTAGAATTACAAATATACAAAAAAAAAAATAATGTTTAGTAAATTATTTTAGAAAAATTAATGGCATAAAAAACTTGTATCTAATAGGTCTTTAAACTTTTCATTTTGTGTCTAATAAATCTTTAAATTTTAAAAATATCTAATAGATCCATGAAATTTCAATTTTGTATCTAATAGGTTTTAGACGTATACAAAAATTATTAAATTTAACTATTCTATTAGACATAAAATTTAGTTTTGTATCTAATCGAACCTTAAACTTTCAATTTTGTAACTAATAAATTAATATATTAATTTTAAAAAATATCGAATAAGTTAAGAACTTATTGGACACAAAATTAAATTTTATGCCTAAAAGAATAATTAATTTTAAAAAATTTTGAATATGTCAGAGACCTATTTGATATAAAATTAAAACTTTAGAGGTCTATTAGACACAAAATTGAAAATTCAAAAACCTATTAGACAAAATTAAGATAAAATCTAAAAGTTTAAAGACTAAACTTGTGCTTTAATCTAATTGAACTTGTGCCTCCCGACATAAAGTTATGTATTTGCCATTGTGGTCAAGGATATATGCCTTTCACTACAAGAAATAACATATACAATAGCTAACGAAAAATGCTATAATAGACCTATTATAACGTTTTTTGAAAGTCTTGACAGCTCATGTTATTAAAAGTCTAAGACTTTTTATAGAGTTTTTTTTATAACTATAATGAATGCTATAATAGAGTATGAAGATATAGCATGTCTACATTGCTATGAAAATATTTTATAGCGTTTGTTATTGAAGCTATCTTTAACATATTATAGCTTTTTTGTAATGTTATCTTTAACATATAATAGTTTTTTCTTAATGCTATCTTTAACATTTAATAGCTTTTTCTTAACGCTATGTTTACCATATAATAGCATTTTCTTAATGCTATTATATGATATACACAGCTTTAATCTTATGCTATAATAAACTTATATGATTTTTCTTATTACTATATTTGTTGTGGTAACCTTTTCATGGCATTCGTTTTTTGCTATGTAAATTTTGTTACAGCTTTTACTCAAAACTATATAAAAGTATAGCTTTTTCTCAACAATACTTTTTATTATAATTTACTTTTAATGCTACAAATGAATTCATTCTATTATTGAAATATCATTCAAATTGATTCAATTTTGATAAAATTTACTTCAAGCGCATGTTTTAAAGCTAAATTCACACACATGAAATACTTCATAAAACATTAAATATCATGACTTCCTTTCATAATTGAAATTTTATAATTTGTTTTGAAAGATTGATTTGAGTTTGATTGAGTTAATTGGAAGTGTTGTTTGGAATCCACTTTGAGAAAATTAGGCCTCAGTGAAATAAATCAAAATAACTAAAGTTTTGACTTTGTGGAGAAGGATTTTATTAATTAAGTGCCAAATTCATAATTTAATTCCTCTTATGACATTTGGTTTAATTTCTCATCTATTTGATTTTAAGGTTAAGTTATTTTTGTTGGGCTTGATAGAATTGTTGTTTGAGGTTTAAGTTTGAAGGAATTGAGCTTAAGCGAATTAATTCAAGTTTTCCAAGACAATATAGAGTCTAGTTAAGAGGTTAGAATTGGGAAAAGAGGAGAATGAAGGAATAGAAGAAGGTTCATAAGTTGAGTTGGCCAAGTAATAAGTTCTTTTGAAATCATTATAGGCCGAGAAAAGATCTCCATAAAAGGAAAAAGCGAGCTATTGAGCCAAGGTAAGGGACTTTATGCCGGTATGCTTAAATGCAAGTCGGGAACTGAATTGAAAAAAATTACTTTTGAAATAAAAAGATTTTCATAAATGTTTTAGTTATGATTGTTGATGAATTTTGAAATCCTATGTTGAAAAATAATTCTCACATGTATGCCAAATACTCTTACAAATGTGATGCATGATTTATTATTTATGATGATCAATGTGAGAATGTTGCTTTATGTTGCACCACTGAATGGAAATGAAAATGCTTTGGGACCTCATGCATACATGTGTATTTTCATGATGAAATGATTTCGAAGGCTATGGCAATTATCCACCTAAAGCTATAGATGTACATCTCAATGAAAAGGAGCCTGATAAGGCTAAATGAAAAGGAGCTTGACGAGGCTAGGTGAAAAGGAACTTGAAAAGGTTGAATGAAAAGGCATGGTTAGGTTGGGTTAATTGTCCACATTAAGCCGAAAAGAAAAGTTAGAAAGGGAAACGTTTCCCCTATGAAAAGGTTTTAGGTCCCACTAAAGGAAAAATGTTTTCGAAAATTCATTATGTATGTGTATGCATATCCTGACCCCGGTAGTGAGGTCACTTATTGAAATATTTTAAATACTCACCCTTTTTCAAAAATGTTTTTCTTTTCAGGTAAAGGCAAAAACATATCTTAGGCGATTGACAAGGCAGTTTGCTGAAGGGGCCATGGGTGACTTTGAAGGTCATGACTTTCGCATTTAGATAGTGTGTTAGTTAAAAATATTTTGTTAAGTAAACAATGTGTTGTGAAACTATTTCAGCTGATTAAACATTTTAATTCATATTATGTTTTGAAATGATTTTTTAAAGGGATCCCAAGCATAATGATTTTGATTGTTTAGCAAAAAGTTTAATTCTTTTTGTCTGTTATTAAAGAAATTTTAAATTTCTTCAGCATGCATGTAGTAACGTCCCTAGAAAGTCTAATAGGAGAAGTTGGGTCGTTACATGATTACATTACAAAATAAAATATTTGATAGTTTCTTAGAATAAAAAAGTTACCCAACAATACAAAAAATTCAACAAATGTAATTTCCAATGATATAAGTTAGTTCACAAAATACAAATTTCACCAAGTGTTTAAGATAATAGTAACTTGGAGTTGAGCTGCAATCTTTGATCCTTACGCATGTGTAATGATATCATCTCATTCACCTACCTACGAAGAAAAAATATAAAAGTTGAATGATAATAAAATCAATAATATTATTCATAACATTTCAAAATAAATTTACCAATGGAAACGATCGATATTATGAAAAGTCTAAAGAATATTTGTTGGCTTAGCTACACTTGTAATGGCATTTGAAAGTTTCTCACTTGGTGAGGCTTTTAATAATTTGAGATGAAACATACACATGAAGTACACTAAAAACACAATAAATCACAAAGAAAGTCACAAAGGTCATAGTCCTCCTCCCTCTCAACGAAACAATAAAGTAAAATCCTTGAGGTCATTTTCAACAAAATTTCACTTACTCGACAAGTGTATAATATGCATTGCAAAACATCATAACAAAGTGACAAGCCTAACTCTCCTAAACTTTTTACCCCAAAAAAAATATAGCAAATCCT
The DNA here is from genome assembly GCA_033996785.1 of Trichosanthes truncata. NCBI lineage: Eukaryota > Viridiplantae > Streptophyta > Magnoliopsida > Cucurbitales > Cucurbitaceae > Trichosanthes > Trichosanthes truncata. The sequence continues at coordinate 58,892,409 of JAWPNB010000003.1, forward strand.
TGAAGTCATTTTCAGCCAAATTTTACTTATCCTATAATGTAGAGATCATAACAAAGTCACAAAGCCTAACTCTCCTATAATGTAGTTAAAATGAACTAAAAAACTCTATTAGAATATCACCTTAACAACAGCTTCAACAAGATTAGCAATCTCAATAGGCAGTTTAAACCAAACAACTTTCTTGCCCTGCAAAAGATTTACTCATCATGAATGCAAAAGGGAGAAAATATGAATGATTTAATAACACGCACAAGAGCATCCCTAGAAATCACTTCATGCCAATGAAATAAACCAACATTGGAGGAAAAGAACATTGAATTGTCAAGTACAAGAGGGTGAATTTCAACGCTGGAGCCAAAGTGAACATGAAATCATCACATTACCATGCATCAATACTAGTAACTAGTAGTTGACAAAGTTATCTACAAACTACATCAACACAAGGATTTGAAAAATTTTAAGTTTCATTAAGAAGCTTGATGCTGGAGATTACATGCTCAAGAGTGAATTCAAAAGAAATGACAGATGCATCAAAACACTGAACATGAATTGATTACATTTTGCAGTGGCATTTAAAATTGCGGCTGAACCTTTGACGAAGGTCAAGATTATAATGTCTTAATCAATTGAGCTATGGTCAGGTTGACATAAACATGATCTTAATATTATTTGAAAGTGTGCACTACAATGAACAAGACCTTAGAGGTAGTGGTTTGTGTATAGTTCAAGTGTGGCTATTTTACACATATAATGCCAATGTGAACCGTACAGGTTAAACCCTAACATGTTATAGTTATAGCCAAGAAGATTTGAGGCTACAAGCTTAAGCAGAGCATCAAAACAAGGTATTAAAAAAGAAAAAAATAAAAGTAATTTCCTCTTCCACATTTTCACAAACACCGTATGACCGACCATAAACAAAAAAGAAAATTAAGTCATGACCATAATTTGTACAAAGTTCTAAGCTTATGGTATTATGTAAAGAATGGAAAAACAATTCTAAGCATAAGGTATTAGTTAAGAAGAGAGAGATGCTACCTTCTTTTACCAAAACAAGTTTCTTGCATAAAAGACGAAGTCTGAGTGCATGGGAGAGTATACCTCAACCTAAGTAGGTATCCTTCTGCTACAATCTAAGTTTCTCACCTTGAATAGGTTCTCTAAGATAGAACAAGTATTATTGGTGGGATATTCTCAAGATCAATTAATCAAACCAGTAAACAATATAAACAAGCAATTTGGAGATAGCTTATGGTTGAAATATCTCACACATAATCAAATATACCTGCTGTCTCAAATAGTAGTTGATGGTTGTTAGTCTAAAAGGATAGAAGAAACTTTAGCAAATCAGTATGATAATTTAGTACCTTTCTTGGATTTCATTCAACACATCTAGCTGGGGTAAAAAATGTCTGCTATTAAATACAAAATAAATTACCCATAAGTCAACCATTTCTGCTATTAGACATTAGAAAATTCATTTGAGCTTAAATTCACATAACACAAACTGAAAGCAAATGAGTCTACAACTCCCTCTAGAAAGAAAAATGAACAAAAATCTGTGACACCAGGCAAATGCTCACAGATTTCCAGAAAGCATATGAGAAAAAATTGGAGGAACAAAATGCAAAATGAACTAAGAACATAAACTAAATTACCCCCTCCCTAAAGAATCTATGAACCTGTTGGGATTTATGCCCTAAATCCTCGTAATTAATAATTTATTTAATAATTAATAATAATTTTGATTATTTTATTTGCAATATAATATTATCCATTATATGAAAAATCAAAGGTTATTATTGTAATCTTGAACAGTATGTGGTTGACATACGAGAAGATCATGTTCAAGAAATAACCTAAAGGGTCATAGTATATGGATAAGGTTGGGTGCCTTATCTTGGTAACACTATTGATACGGCTCACTTTGTAATAATTACAAATGATTTGATCCAAATCATTCATGTGGAGACATGTGAGTGGGGGTATCTTATACAATGAGTTTGTATAAGACTGGACCACGAAATATTTAATCTCTTTATAAATCCATTAATTGAGAAGATTAATATTTTATCAGGATGATCATATGCGACTCGATCTTAATCCCGAGTGAGTTATGAACTCCTGCCTGTGGGGGCTTGTCCTTTGATTTGCATGGGTGAGAGTGGCCATTGTAGCCGATTCAATATGCCTACCATTTTGGGGACTTGACTAAATAGGGAGCTGGGAACATAATCTCACAAGATGGAATTCACTCCTTCCCATATAGGGTAAGTAGATGAGTAGTTCCCTTAAGTGCTGATTTCGGGACTTGAACAATGGGGCCCCACCCTCTCACTGGCCCGAGAGGGACTTAGTTTATAATTATATTATAAACAAATTGTTCATTAGAGGATCAGTGGTACTTAAGGTGCAAGATGTAATACAGGAGTAAAACGGACTTTTGACCCAACTGTAATTACGAACAACTCGTGAAGGATTGACTTGCATGTAATGATTATATCTATGGACACAACTTGTCCTACAGTGCATAAGAGTGCAACTCTAGGTCTATAGTAGAGTGGCCTATAGTTAATGAATGAAAAATAATTAATTAAAGAGTTTAATTAATTAATTTTATATCATTGGAGCTTATAATCTGTAGGTCCATAAGGTCCCCTCGCTAGCTCATAGTAACACTAAAAGATCAATTTAGTTGAAAGAAAATTTTGAAATGTTCAAATTAATATTAATTTGAAGTGTTCAAATTAATATTTAATATATTAGATATATTAAATATAAAAGAGGAAAATATATTTATTGTATTTCATACATTAAATATTAAAATATTTAATGTATATTTGATATATTAAATAAAAGATATTTATAGAATTTGAATAAGATTCAAATAAATAAATATCGTAGGAGATTTGAATGAGATTCAAATAAATATAAGATATATTTTAATATATTAGATATTAAAATATAATATTTTAATTATGGCAAAGATTTTCTCGTAGTCTCTATAAATAGGACCCTAGGAGTGAACCATTGAGCATTCTTCACAACACACATCTCCTCAACATAGAGAATTAGAGAATTCTCTCTAGACCTCTTCCTCTCCAATCCCTTGTGGATTTTCTTTCAAGAGGCTCCCACAAGCCTTGGTCCTGTGTTCGAGTCATAGCCAGGAAGACTTTGTGGAAGAGATAAAGATCCGCCAGAATATTCTCCAATGATATAAAATTGTGTACTTTTATCTAAATTCACATAACAAATTCACATTAACTAAATTTCTATCTACCTTAATAAGACTTGATTATTGTTGTTTTGGCTATTACTCAAAACTTTGAAGCCACAAAGATGCAATTGAGAACATACGAAATTTTACATTAAAGGGTAAAGCAAAGAGAAGATGTTGTACCTGTTATAGTATGAAGCAGAGGGGCACAATTCTTGGCTCAACAAAGTTACTCTTATCTTAATTCAATGTAAACTTCAACAAAAAAGTAAAAAATGCATAAGATGAAGAAGAGACTATCATTGTGCAGAAACTTTGGTATCAATGTATTAAAAATAATGCTTGAGGGGAGAAACAAAAATGTCTGGTTAAAAAACGTTACAAACAATGGGAGATGAGACATCTTTGTTTACCGTATATCAAAAGGAATATTGTAATATATCATGAGCCCAAACAGGTACAAATTTATCCACTAGCAAGTATCAAAAACTTAATTTATATGTGATGGAAATTTTGTAGAACTGATAATCCAATAGATAGATAACATTTCCACTTCCAAAATCGTTAGTTATTTGTCTTGTATTTTTGAGTCTTCATCGCAGTCTAGAATTTATATAGCATTATTCATATAAATATATGTGGCAAGGAATTAGTATTAATTAAACTCAATTTGAGTAACTAAGGCCCCGTTTGATAACCAATTCAGTTTTTGATTTTTGGTTTTCTGTTTTTGATTTTCTGTTTTTGGTTTTCTGTTTTTAAAAAATAAAAACCATACATGTTTGGTAACTGTTTTCATGTTGCGTATTTTCTTCTTCAACAATCATTAATGCTCGAGTAAATTCACTAAAAAGTTCATCATGACTATCATGCAATTTGATAAAATTATGAATTGCACAACATGCTATGGCTATATATTTTTGTGTGCATGTAGGATAAGGAGACATTTGCTTTAAAATAGGAAATCGAGCCTTTAAAACACCCCAAAACATCTCTTAATCACATTGCGAAGTGATGAGTGTCGATAGTTGAATAACTCTTCTCTACCTCGTGGTTGATGTCCTTCATCTCTAAAATCACGCAAATGATATCTTTCTCCATGATAAGGTGATAAAAATTCAGGCATATTTGTATAACCTGAATCAGCAAGATAATATCAATCTAATCAATAAAGAAACGATTTTAATTAATAAAAAAAAACTAAAATATAGTACTTGTTATTAAAAAAGTACAAGATATGTACCTCCTGTGGGTATTGGAAATTTATTTGTAGGAACTCTAACACATTCAAGAAATATTCGAGAGTCATTGGCCGTTCCTTCCCAACCGGACATGACGTATGTAAATCGCATGTCAAAAGAACAAACACACATTATATTCCAAGTGGGGTTTGTTTTTCTACCATGACATGGAATTTGCTCGTCTAGTGGAATGGATGCAGAAATATGAGTTCCATTGATCGCACCAATACAATCCTGTTCAACAAAAGATATGTATTTTAAGCTAATTTTCATTGAAATTTTCTTAAAATAATTCACTCATGAGATAAGTAAGCAAGAAATTTACCTTAAAAAAAGGATAATATTTAGATTTGAACTTAATCTCTGGAGGGACAATGTCAAACTCTGGAGGACAAATAACTTTTGTTCCAAGTTTACATACTTTTTTCAAAACATGATTAAAATAGCGGGAGATAGTTTGACCAGAATGTTGAAATCTTTTAGCTACTAAGCGATTCCTCTCGTTGTGTGATATGATGAGTAAAAATATGGCCACTTGTTCTTGAACCGTAAAAAATCTAGAAGCTTTTAGGTTAGTTGTACTTTTTAACTCTTCACACAATCCTATAAATGCATTTTTTTCTCATCCTAAAACAATCAAAGCATCGCCTATCATTAGCATTTAACAACTCAACCACATAATCATGACCTCTAAGGGTGGAAGTTCTTAACGGTTGTCTAGACAATTGTTCCTTATGCAATGCTTCCATTAATGAATGAAAAAATGCGAATATTACTTCATTCTCATATTCTTCATCTTCTTCAAGCAAATCCATCACATCATTATCAAATAGTAAGCGAGCTTCAAAATAATTGTGACCAAGATCCATCAAAATAACTGTTTTAATCATGTTCAAATAAAATAAACAAGTCAAAAAAGAACAAATGAAGTCTTTTTAACAAATATAACCATCCAAATAACATATCAACTAACTTAAAGTAATAAGGAAAAGTCCTTTCAAACATAAAGTTCAACAAATGATCAAGACTAATCTGTTAAAGGTTATTGATATATCCTCTCCTCCTCGACTCAAGAATGAGCAGATATGCTTGTCTCCAAGTAGTGTCCTCAAGCAAACGTTTCAATATTTTTGTATAGGCTTATCATCAATATCCACCATGCTATTTAAAATTTTGAGGCATTTGTCCACGCTTTCATCAACACAATCTTTTGCTTTTGATAAAGTCTCACTAAAGTCAACCAGTGAAGAACCAATAAGTCTTTTTTCAAGTATATCATTTCTCCTCTTTGAACTCTCAACATAAGCTTCAACGAAAGAAGTCATGGCATCATTTAAGACTCCTCTCTTTCTTTTTGTTTTCTTTCTCATGGTACTCTGACCTTGATTTTCATCTCTATTATTTCCATAACCTTCATTACTCATACAAGCACACTTTTAGTTTTATTTTCATCTTCAGAATCTGATGGAAGTTTTGTTGATGGATGAGCATGGATACCAGTCGCCATTGTATCTCCATATATTCTCATCAACTTCTCATAATGTGGACAACCACTTTTTTTGAACTTCTTAGCTTTCTTGTTAACCTACAACAATGTACCAACATAACTCTCTTAATGAAACTTTATATCATAGAGTAGTAACAAAAATGAATAAGATTAGTTATAGAAAGAATACCTTAATAAGATTAGTCCACTGCTCCTCTTCCAAAGTAATAGTACCCAATATTGGATCCCAACCTTTTCCAGTAATATCATTCAACAATCTTTTGAAATCTTTATAAACTTGTCTAAGATTGTTATACTTATTCTTCAATTGATCATGGGTATAATTATAACATGTTTTAGCAAATAGTTGCTCCTTCATAAAAGTCCAACTAGTTTTAGTAAAGGTTGTAGTTAGGCGATTTTCTTTTATAACTTCTTCATCTATCAAATCAATAAAAATTGCTCATTCTTAAAAGACCATGGCCCATCATATTTTGTTCCATCGATTTGAATAACATCCTCAATACAACTTGTCTTCATGAGTCATGAATATAATAATCTTAATTTAATATCTTCCTATGATTTTGCAACATAATGCAAAATTAATACTAAACAATCTACCACACAAGTTAGTCAAGAAGCATAATAATGAATAAGAAAACAAAATTGATATGGTTGATCCTCTTCAATTTTATATTCAAATGAACAAGAAAATATAGAGATAATGAAACATAAACACAAAATGGGGGAGGAATCTTCCTTGATTCCTCCAACATAAACACAAGTTGGAGGGATTAGGAGAGCATCAGAGTTGATAAGTAACATTGCATAGAAGTGGAGGAAAAAGAAAAAATGGCAAGGAAATTCTTCGTCGGAGGCAAGTGGAAATGTGTATGCTTCTTATTTCAAATTCTTTTTTTTTTTTAATTTCATTCTCTATTTTGTCTCTATGTTTTTGATGTTCGGCCGTTCATTCGATTTGATTGTTATGGTACGATCTACTGGATACCAAATCTGTTGTTTGTATGTTTTTGTGTGTTTTGATTTCGAACTGAGGAACTTCCAGAAACACACACTTTTCTCCCTTGATTTTTCGATGTACTGACTTTGCAGATCCTGTGACTTTTCCGATCCGATTGTGCTATATGTAATTTTCAATCGTCTTCGATGTGTTTAAGTGTTAAAAGCATGTGTAACTTTGGCATTGGAGGTTTAGGAGTACTGGACTATGCTTGACTGAACTAATCATCATCAGAGTTGGAAGCTATATCATTCGATCTTTTTGGAGGGGAGCATGGAATTTAATAGAAGGAATAATGAAAAGGCTTGATGGAGAACCACTCTGTGCAATGTTTGGAAATGTCTATCTTCAGTGGGAAAAATCCAGACAGGTGGTTGTTCAGGGTATAAAGATAATTCATCATTAACAAGTTGATGAGAAGGAATCACTAGAAGCAGCAGTAGTATGGAAGGATCCTATGGACTATGCTTATTATAAATGATATTTGGACAATGTGATGTAACTTTGGTCCAGTAGGTGTGAGTTTGAAGCTTTGAGATAAAATACTTAAAGTATAAAACAAGAATCATTTTCAAGAAGTAGCTTATTTCAACTCCGGCTAGTAAAACAGGCTTTTAAAACAGAGCATTCATTGATCAATCGATAAGCAAGACCGATGTAAAGCAGGACATTTAGCAGTATAAAACAATAATACATTCCAATTTTCAAGACACACTAGATAGCTCCAATGAATTTTATATATGTTCTTTCTTAATTATGCTTTGCTCTTATTTCTTTTGTACCTCTAAGCTTTCCCTCTAAGTAAGCATCCTTCAGCCTACAACCTCATGTTCATTATGCTAGGGAATTTGTCTTAAAGATTAAAAAAAGGTAAGGTTAAAGTACCAAATTCATCTCTCTTTCATTTAAATTTGTAAAATGAGCCAACCCTATGAGGATTATCACAAGAATAGACCAAAGTACAACATCAAGAAAATAATATGAAAATATGAACTCAAAGAACTATCAACCATAACATGAATAAAAACTTATCAGAATCTATAGAAAAAGCATCAAAACTTGCTAAATGATATTGAGGAAAATGAAGATGTTGAATTCATTGGCATAACCTAAACAGTCCATGTGTCCTCAATCAACACCTCATTAGTGTCGTGACTCAATCAATCTCACAGCTCATGCCTACTGTCCTGATTATGTGGTCAATATTCTAGTTATGCATTATGATTAATGCAATGAAATTATTTCCTTGTAAAATATTCTCTTCCATATATTTTTAATCTTTCTATATTGTGCTCCAATCAATTTCTATTTATACAATGGAGCCATCATTTTGTAAATCATCCAATAAAGAGAATATTACCTCTCCAAATAAGTCCGTTACAATTCTTTGATTTTTTACTAAAACCAAACTTGGTATTGGAGTCAAATTGGCAAACGCCGCCCCAACCTTTTTCTTTTGTTTTTTGAAACCTAGACATGGCAGCCGAAAACTCCACCAACAATACCAGTGTCGTCAACGAAAACACCCAATCTACCACTGCTCCCATTGTGGTCAACACCCAAGTCACTTCGTTCTCACTTATTTCTTTTCGATTTCCCCTATAATTTTGACATTTTTCGGTTCTTTTCCCTCTCATTTTCATTGATTCAGTGATTATTCGTTAACATTTAATCTCTGTTAGATGATTTCATAGGAATTTGTAAAGATCAAAAGTCTAAAAAATAGCAAAAGAGTATAAATGGCAAACCTGGAAGTAATGAATTTAAGGTTTCAGTACCAAGAGAGTAAGATTCAAGGTTTTAGCAGCAAGATGATCTCCCTCTATGCGGAAATCTTGAGAGCAAAACGAAAAAAAAAGGATGACCGCTGCATGTGAGGCTCTTTCGTGTGAGTGCTAGGGTTAAAAAAAAACACGCTCGTTTTCTAAAACAAAAAACGAAAATGCGTTTTTAAGGTCCCGTTTGATAACCATTTGGTTTTTAGTTTTTTGTTTTTGAAAATTAAGCCTATAAATACTACTCCCACCCATGGATTTACTTGTTTTGTTATTTACCTTTTACCTATGTTTTCAAAAACCAAGTCATGTTTTGAAAACCAAAAAAAGTAGTTTTCAAAAACTTGTTTTTGTTTTTAGAATTTAGCTAAGAATTCAAATGCTTCCTTAAGGGAGATGAAAACCATTGTAGAGAATTTGAGAGAAAATAAGCTTAATTTTCAAAAACCAAAAATCAAAAACTAAATGGTTATCAAACGGGGCCTAAAAAAGTCATTTTTCCGTTTTTAAAATTTCTTTATAATTTTGAAAACGTTTTAAAAATTTTAAAAACCAAAAACTCAATTGGTTACCAAACAGATTTGTTTTTTAAAAACAGAAAACTAAAAACCAAAAACAAAAAACGAATTGGTTATCAAACGGGGCCTAAAATATACCCAGCAAGACACACCTCACTTAGCCATGTTAGAAACTGAAATGCTATGAAAATCTTTTAAGGAAGGAAGACTGATGATCGGGTGAACTTTAGGTGAGGAAAATTAAGTAAATACGTTCAATCCCAGTGCAAGTGCACACTGCCGATGCAAGTATTAAAACAGGAGTATTCCTGAGTATCGATCCCTCAGGGAACGGTGTAACAAAAATAGTTGCTAAGCAAAATGTAAGAAGATTGCAACTTTTGGAAACTAAAAAGTGCAAAAATAAGGTTGGGTTTGGTGTGTTTGTTAAAAAAAAAATAATTTCAGAATCTAAATTACAAGTTAAAGTGACAAAGATTGCAGAACTGAATTGCAGAATTAAAAATTGCAAGATAAAGTGACAAAGATTTCATAATTGAATTGCATAATAAAAAAATTGCAAGATTGAGTAGCAATAGACTTGGTAAATGAAATTTGCAAAAGAAATTTTAGATAAAGGAGGGGCTCAAGAATATCATTACCCTAAGTTGTAATTGCAACCAAAATTGCAATTCCAACCTACTCTACATTCAATTGAAAATCAAAATTGCTACTCCTATTCACCTTGAAATTAGGTTTTAGAAGACTAAGTGAGTGACTTATATGTCTATAGTCTCCCTATCTTAGGTAATTTTGCTCAACAATCTTATGGATTATGGAGTCTTTAATCCCTATGTCTAGGACAAAGAAATGGCTTATGTCTAAGCTCTTTTCTCCATCACTTGTGCAAAATCTGCTTATCACTAACCCCGTCGGTATTAGATCTAAGCTTGAGTTGCTACCCTAGTTGATCAATCTAGGATCTCAACGGAATTTTGTTCAACGTGTAAACAATTGAGATGTAGGCTTGGTTTTTGTTGGAATTTTGGCTACAATTACTTCTTAGGGAATTCACATCCTTGAACCCCCTAAGAAGTTTAGCTCATATTAAAAGTAAAAATCCTACAACAAAGTTTACAATTAAAATCCATGCTAACGAGCTTACGTACAAACCTAATTGCAACCAAAATTTAATTGAGTTAAAGATAGCTTGCCATCAAATTTGAATTGAAAAATTGACAACCCAAGCAATAGACAAGGCATCCCTTATTCCTAAACAACCCACAAATAAACAAATTCCAGTGATGATGAATCTTCAACGAAAGTCTAAAACAAAACTAAAAAGAAAAAACCCATGAATCGTGAACTTCCAACAAAGTAAATTGAATTCCTCCAATATAAATTGAATCCAATAAGAATATCATGTACATTAAACAAAGTTTGAAAAGAACACAACTTAACTAAATTAAAACATAAACTAAATTGAAACAAAGGAATTTCAACAACATTCAACAAATTTTCACTTCTTCTTCAATCGACTCAATCCCTCCACTAATTCTAGGAAGAGATTGAGTCTTAACAACCCAAGTTTTCACTTGAATCGGATTGGAAAAATCAAAGGAAAAAATAGAAATAACATAATAGTAGCCTTACGGTAAAACAGAGAAGAAAAACTGATAAAACAGAGGAAGGAAAACTGGAAAAAACAAAGAGAAACCGAGAGGAAAAATCCACGAAATTCTTCAAGAAAACGCCTCCAAAAATCTATCATTTTCTTCACTCCTCTTCTCTCATTTTGTAGGCCTTCATTAGAGTTGAATAATGCCCAAAATTCGTGCTCAAAATCCCCCAAATCGTGGAATAATTGAGGATTTTTGGATATGGGTTAAATGCAGATTTTCTTCATTTTTTGGATTTTTTTTCTGCTGCTCCAGAATTGCAACTTCATCTTGCAATTTCGGTTCTGCAATTTCTACAGTTTCTTGCAATTGCAACTTCATCTTACAATTTCGGTTCTGTAATTTTCACAATTCCTGCACACAAGTTTAGTTTTTAAAGCTTTCACCCTAATTTCCTTCATTATTCTTTCTTCCTTATTTTTAAGAATCTTTCAGCTCTTTCCCAGGATTTTAAGACAAAAGAAGAATATTTTAAGTAATTGAGAGTTAAATAAGTTTTACTTCTAAGGCTTATTAGCTCCTTAGAAGTAAGGCTTATCAGTTGACAACAACCCCTTCCTTTCACTCATTGAGAATGTGCAAACAATTTTATCCAAATTTGGATGAATCCACAATAAGCATCGAGGAATGGAGCTCAAACATGATTGGACAAACATTAACTTTTAATGCAGGAAGCTCAAGTGGAAGAGAAATTAAGGAATTAAACAACTATGTTGATTGTTTGAACATTATCGTAGTCATAGACTTACATTGTCTCAATGCTCAAGAGACACTCAATACAAACAAACACCCTTCAAGCAAAAATACAGAGGGAAATTACCAAACACCGAAACCACTAATTAAAAATTAAAAGCCTTTGATAACAAATCAAGGCATTTATAGGGTTGGAATGGTATAAGAATTTGAATAAACATGGTTTTTTTAGTGTATGGGATATATTACGCTTTTGTATGGTACTCTTATGCTCCAAAAATCAACGAAGCAATCTAGGATAAATAGAACAAAATTAAAAAGAAAAAAAACAAAATTAAAAAGAAGAAGTCAAAGAATAGAGATGAACTGATAACAAGGAAACATCAAAAATTCAAATATTATATAACAAGTTCAAAAAAAAGTTAAATAGAAATAGAAAGTTGGATATACAGATGAATAGCCAAGAGATCTTCATCTACCTCATGTTGTTAAGGCGATAATGGCTCTGCCAATAGACTTAATTTGATATCCACCACGATTCTTTTGGAATCTTCCCCTCCTTTCTGCTTGATTTTTTTTTCATTCAGAGGTGAATGAGAAGTAAATGAGAATAAATGAGAAAAGATGTGAAGAGAAGGGCATGAATATGACACCTGGAATGGCGCTAATGCTTTATGAAATAATTTGATCAATAGAAGTCGATTGTAAGTTGAGAGTTTCATGTGCGCAAGAGGGGAGTCGATCATATTCATATGTGGAGAATGTTTCTCTACAATATGTAGAGCGACAGATTGGAGGAGAGAAAAAGAAAGAGAAGAAGTTTCTTTCCTTGACACCGAACAGAGAAAGAGGGGGTTCATTGGAGACGCCACCAGTTCAACGACTCTCCAACTTCCACTGGCATGAGATGTGAATCAAGCTGCTTCATAGATGGTGCCGAAATTTGAAGCTGCTTCATAGGTTGAATGGAGCTCAAACAAACAATGGACATGTATAATACAACCTCTAAAGAAGCCCTAAACGCCAAGCAAAAGGTTTCCGCCATTTCCAAAACCTCAAAATCTCATATCCTTATTCTCAATCTCTAATTTCCCCTTACGAAATAAACCAAATTTGAATAGATTAATCGGCAGACGAGTTCCATTGCTAGAAAGTGGAAGAAGAACAAAGAATAGAAGAGGCAAGAATGGCCGAGGAAGCAGCATTAGCAATGGCAGAGAAGAAGAAGTTGAAATGCAAGCCAGCATTGGTGGGAGCCGAAGCCGCACAAAAATTCCCAGCACTCGAGGCGAGCAAAAGAGCAAGCGTGGAGAAAATGGTGGACATGGAAGCAGAGGAAACGAAAAAAGCAGTTGTCGGATTCGGCCATGGAGATATCGGATACAGAAGGTACACAATCCAGGAGATCGAAAAGGCCACGAACAGCTTCTCTGATGCTCTGAAGCTCGATAAAGGCAGTTTTAGGCCATGAAGGATTTGTGGGTAGAGGTAGGGGTGTACATGGGTTGGGTTGGGTCGGGTCGGGTTAGGGGAAATTTTTGGACCAACTCGAAAATTCGAGTTGGTCAATCCTCCAACCCGTTCAACCCTATCTATGAGAGCAACCCAACCCAACCCAACCCTTATATTTTCAGGTTGGGTCGGGTTGGGTCATCGGGTTGTCCTTTTTTTTTTTTAAATTTTTTTAAAATATTCCCTCTTATTTCGAATTTAAATTTAAATTTGTTTTTGTACCTTCGATTTTTATATAAATCAACATAAATATAAAAAAAATCAAGAATTAAAAAACTCCAATATCTTCAAACTAAATAAAGACGATAAAAGTTGATTGTTTCTATTACAATCAACAAAATACACTTTAAAATAAACCACAATCATTTAAAAAAGTACAAGTTTCAATCATGCAACTACTAGTCTATTACAATACCAAATTCTTAAATTTGAAGCACAACGAGAATTAACAACCGTTACAACATCACAAACATTAGATTTAGTTCTTCAATCTTGAACTTTCACTTTTGAATGCTAGAACCTGAAAATACAAATGAAAATTTAGATTATAAAGAATTGTACCTAAGAAAATAAAACAATATTAATCAATATAATGATAGAAAAACTTACAATTAAAATCATCAATCCATTTGAATCCTATTTCATAACAACAGAGGGCGATGCAATCTCTGAAAAACAAACCAAACAAAACTAAATATTTATTATTTGATTATAGTACACTTTAAAATCCACAATAATAAGAAAATAATTTAATGACCTGACTTAATCTTATCACAAGCCTTTAACTCTTCAAGTTGTGGAGGAAGATCTAATAACGTTGAGCTGCCACGAATCCAATTTTGCGTACATATCAAGGCCTCTACCGTTTTATGAGTCAAAGAACTCCTAAAAGAATCAAGAATCCTCCCTCATGTACTAAATGTAGATTCAGATGCCACAGTAGACACTGGAATCGCCAAAACATCTTGGGCAATTTTGGACAAAATATGGTATTTATGACCATTCAATTTCCACCAAGACAAAACATCTAAATCATCATTAACTTCCTCATTTGGCTCAGACAAATACCGATCAACGTCATTCTTCACTTCCAATGAACTTTTCTCTTCTCTCCTTTTCTTATACCTTAATTGCATTGGGCTTTCCTCTTCGTCACCATCAGCACTATTGTCTATACTAGTGACAGGGCTTGATTGTTGAGAATCACTACTACAACCTCTACCTCTACTTCCTCGAGTGCCAATGTCATGTGATTTGTAAAAGTCATACATACGATCTAAATATATCTTGACATCATCCATCATCGATTTGACCACAACATCCTCATAAACATTAGAAAAGCAAAATGACACATAATCCAACTTGTAACCGGGATCAAGCACCACAGCAAGAAATAACAACTTATTAATCTTTTCAACTGAACCCCAATACTTGTCAAACTTTATCTTCATATTTTTAGCCATATTACATAGAATAGAGTTGGGATTCAAGCTCCATTTGATTAAAGTATATTGAATGCCATAAAGTTCATGAAATCCAACATTAGAAGTCACATATAAAGAACCACTTATCTTTGTAGTGACATCATAAAACTTCTTCAAAAACTTAACAAACACCTTGACATTTGCCCTATCAAATTTAGTTGGTGGCCCCAATCTTTTATTTCCATGGTCATCTTCCTCAAAATAATCACCATAATCTGACATCTTTTTCTCTTCCTCTAAAATTTTAAAAGCCTTCTCAAATTTTATTGCATGATCAAGCATTAAATAAGTAGAATTCCACCTGGTTGACACATCTAAACAAACAAGAGCTTTACACTCAATTTTCTCTTGTTTCACACAAGCTTTGAATTTTTCCAATCTCTTAGGTGATGATCGAACATATCTTACTGCATTACGAACACTAACAAGTGATTCATGCATATCTTTCAACCCATCATTGACAATCAAGTTAATTATGTGAGCACAACACCTCATGTGTAATAGTTCTCCGTCTAAGACAACAGATTTCCAGCTTTTGAGTCCTTTCTTAATGTAAGCAATGGCAACATCATTAGAACTTGCATTATCAACAGTGGTGGAAAAAATATCGTCGATCCCCCAATCCAACAAACAACTCTCAATCACCTTATCAATGGTTTCTCCCTTATGATTAGCAACTTGACAAAAGTTTAAAATCTTCTTATGCAAATTCCATTCAGAATCAATAAAGTGTGCAGTGACTACCATGTAATTAACATTTTGCAACGAAGTCTAAGTGTCTGTTGTAAGACAAACCCTTTGAGAGTTTTTACCTAAAAAGGATTTCAACTGTTTTTTTTCTTCAAGATAAAGTTGAAATACATCTCTAGCAATTGTTACTCTTGATGGAATGTCAAACTTAGGACATGAAATACTACAAAAGTGTCTAAAACCCTTATTCTCTACGAATCTAAAAGGTAACTCATCAATAATTATCATCTTGGCACATGATGTTCTACATGCTTGTTGACTAAATAATGTAGTCACGAAGTTACTAGCATTTCCTCTTTTTCCATCATTAGAAGGGACAAGAGTTAAGGTGGTTTTTCCTTTTTCTTGTTCTCTATATGGATACTTTTTACACTAATTTTTTAAGTGCTTCCATAAAGTGCTAGTTCCACAACTATTAGTGTCACAAGCATAATCCTTATCACAATAATTACACTTGCACCTAGCTCCATCATTAGCACTCACTTCCATTTTTGTGAAATGGTCCCAAACAGAAGATGTTGGTTTACTAGGTCTCTTTTTGCTAGACTTTGGAGGCAAAGGTGGTTTAGGAATTTGGCTAGGATTGGGAAGAGAAGAAGTTTCATCATTACATCGTGATTATGATCCACTTGTATTTGCATTACTACTATTGCTGTCCATCTATAAAATAAATTAAACTAAAATAAATCACAACCAACTTACAACATATGAATCAGAAAATCAAACAGCCTAAGTATATGAAATCAAAAAGAATTGGACAAATTTAACTATGAAAGCCATAAACTATAAATAAGAAAAAGAAATCAGAAGGTTGGAAATTTAAAGCCATAAAGATAAACCATAAAGGCATAAATCATAAGAGAGACAAACAAAAGCAAAAAAAGCCAGCTAATAGTGAGCACACTACATAAAGTCATAAAACAGTGAACACAATGTATAAACACTAATAGTGAGCACAATACAATAAGAATTAGACAAATTTAACTCACAATGAAGTTGTATATGGGTGATTCCTCCGAGTTCGACTCCGTGGTGACGACTTTGAAAGAATCAAGTATTCTGTAAAATACAAATAATATAAAAAATATATATATAATTTTATAAACACATATCTCAATTCTCAAATTCTCAAACAACAACAACAAAATAAAAAAACTAGAAGGTGCTATTTGTTTAAAAAATATATATATATATAATATATATATATATATACACACACACACACACACATTAAACTCACTGAGTCACTATGAAGTTGTGAACGATAGAGACATCAAGATTGCAAAGGGACACGAGCAAAAGCTCTTTGTTTAAAAGATGGCTTTGACGATAATGATAAATTTTACATTGCTTTTGTTGGCATTAAAGATTTTGTTTATGCCCTCCAGATTTGTCGAATATTTTATAATCAAAAGAACGTTTAGACAAAAATGATTAGGAAGAGATTCTCTAGCCCTTAGATTTTCGGCTATAAAGAGGATAAAAAGAGGACAAACAAACAATGACTGAAGAGGAATATTATTAAAAGTGGGGATAGGGAACATGATAAGAATTCACATTTCATAAAGTTTGTCCAACCAATCCTTCTAATCCCATTCCCTGTAGTTTTAATCTATCACACATTATACTCACTGTGAACGACCAACGGCGGCAAGGGCTTCAGTAAGAAGACGACCAACGGCAGAGAGAAGACGACCAACAACAGCAGAATGGAGTTGGTCGAGAGAAGATGACCAACTGACTGCGAATGGAGTTGGTGGAGAGAAGACGACCAACAATGGCGAAATTTTGGAACTCCAGGCGTGCTACGGTGGCAAGCAGATGACCAACAGAGGGAGAGGCAAAGTCTTCGGAATCTCGAAACTCCAGGCCAGATGAATTCGACTACACGAGAGAGAGGAGAAGAATCAGAGTTGAGATTTCAGAACTGGGAGGCTGGGAGCAGGATTTCGGAACGATGAGGAAAGGAGACGCGCGACGCTTTCGATTTAGGGGTTAGGGCTGCTTCGATTTACTTGTTATATATATATATATATATATATATATATATATATTTAAAAAAAACATAATTTTCGGTTCAGTTTGGGTTGAACCGAGCCAAAAAATGGTCAACCCGTGAACCGAACCGAAAATTCAGTTCTCTTAAAAAAGAACCCAACCCAACCCAAAAAAAAAAACCTAACCCAACTCAACCCTTACGGTTTGGGTTGGGTAGTCCAGGTTGCTCGGGTTATCGGTTTATTTGTACACCCCTAGGTAGAGGTAAGGAAATGAGAGAAGAGAATTGGGAAAGAAAAGAAGGGTTTTGCCTGTGTGGGAGATAGTTAAAGGGGTGGCGCTAGCGGGCTTTCACTTGAATACTTCAAATTTTTTAGTGCGGTCCCAAAATTTTCTTTTAACATTTTTTCACCTTTGTTTCCTTTTTCTTTTATAGCTTTATCTTGTGAAAGGCTATATTAAAAAGCTATAGAAAGTGATATTTTTTGTAGTGTTTTAACTAGTTGAACAATGTTCAAATTGGCATGTACCTTATTAATGATATACTTGGTGTTTAGTGATATACTTTGTTGTGAGGAAATAATGTGTTCCATATTGATGAGATGATATCTTGATGGAAATTACTCAAAATAAAAAAAAAAAGTAAAATCAGGCTTTATTTATATTAAGGGACCCACCTCTTTTTTTTTTTTTTTTTTTTTGCAGACTTCAGTCAATTGATCAACTTGTGAGTGGTGGACTAGTACATCAAGTACTTTGCCTTTCTTGCTAGTAACGATTATGGGTGTGCCGGAAATAAAAAAAAAATCAAGGAACCGAGCCAAATCAAATGGTTTGGTCTGTTTATTTGAAAAAAAATGGTTCCTTCGATTTAAATTTTGAAAAAAAACGTGATATTCAGTTTTGTTTACGGTTTGGTTTTTGTAGAAATAAAAAAAAACCAAACCGAACTGATGATAAATAAAATATATATATATATATATAGGAATTTTTACACATATAATTAATTTTAAAATAGGTATTTTCGTAAATGTACAAAGATTTGAATTTTTCATATTAAGGTTTAATGTGCAATTTTGGTCTATTATACCCTTTTATTTGTTTCTCTCTCTTTAATTAAACCATATAGTAATTAGGAAGATTCTTATTTATTTTATATTTTATTTTATTATCACCACGATTTTAGCAATGTCTCCCTAATTTTTCCATGATTTTGCTTTATCATTTTTGTCAACATCCACGATTTTGATTTTTACATTTCACAAAAAACCTTATTCCATTTCTCTTTTACAATCCCTTATTTCCGACAGCCTTTTATCGTTTCTACGACCAACCTTATTTCATTTCTACGGCCACGTATTTAACGTCCATCCACCATTTTCATCGCTAAGCTACTGTTGGAATAGAAATTTTGGCCAGTCAAAAGTTGTCATGTCATTACTTTAAAGTTAGTGACAAAGTTATTTATTTAATTTGGGATTAATTAAATTTTCCAGTATCCCTAAATTAAATTAAAGCAAATTCCAATATGCAATTGGGATATATGAAATTTGGGCAAATTTTAGACTAAGCCCAAATAGGAGGTCCTAATCCAGCAAAGTCTAAGCCTAAAGTTAATCATACTTAGTCTAAAGGTCAGGCCCAAAGTCCACTAGGCCTAGTCCAACAGTTAGGCCCAAGCCCACCTAGGGGCCCTGGAGAACTCTATAAATAGAGAGCTCCCTCCTCCATTTTGGGGGTTCAGAAATTTGAGATCTCAGAGAGAATTCAAAAAAAAAGACCAGAAGACTCATTGAGCTCTTAAATATCAAACAGCTCTTGAACAGAGTACACTTCCTCGAAGATCAAGAACACTTCTTCGAGAGCCTAAGAATTCGTTGGAGCTTCAATCTCAAGAATAAGCTTTGCAGCCCTCGAGTGAAACATACAAACAAGAGAGAGAATCAGAGGATCAAGTACTAGAGACTGTATTCCATTATATTCAAAGTTATACAAATACAAAAGTTTCATTTGCACGTGTTCTTATTTCTTTACTGAAATTTACGTGTGAACAACTACCATATTTGTTCTGCAAGTTAACTATTTAGCCTTCAACGTCCTTCAAATGGGTATGAAGTTTTCTTTTCTATGTGTTTATTAACTGCATAATCCCAATTATTTGTTTTATCTATGAGAATATACCAATGTACATTGTTATGTAGATATTCCATGTAATTTTCAGTAATGTACATTGACATCTATATATATGATGTAATTATGCTTTATGTATTTTTGAACTTATATATATTATATGGAACATACCAGGATATACTCTCAAACATAATATTGTCTGTTCAATATACAATATATTCAATATATATGGTTTCGAACATACTAACCTCGAATGTATATATAGATTTATATATTACAACGAACATACCATAATATATAATAGTATACTCGTATATTATATATTGTTCTATTATATCGAACATACCATATTCTATATACCATAGTCTATATAGTATGTATTATATCGAAAATTCTATTTATGTATACGTTATATTATATACTATTCTATATACCATGTTCATATATAATAGTTGATATATTTTGATATAAATGTATAGGTAGTTTTGTTGTACCAATGCTATATGACGAATCTTAGAATGAGTCTGATAATTATGTTGGTTACCAAGTATCAAAGATTGTTTTGCATGCTGAAATGACCTTCATTTAGTTACATCAATCTATTATGCAAAAGTTGGGCAGTATAGGCAATGTCGATAACTTTCATTAAGAAGGATGCAGAGGTTACTCAAGGTAATGATGTTAAATGGTTGTTTAACATAATGTCATTTGGTATTGAATAATACTGTGCACTAATTATTGATTCCAAGAATACCCTTTTAGTTATTTTGGATAATATCCTCTACATAGGTTCAAGCAGTAATGATCATATTAGAGAATGATGTTTTTATCGCAATATTGATGTTACAAAGATGTTGTCTAATTTTCATATTCAAATGGATGACGTTGTTGTTGGGAAGCATGTATTACATAATGTGGTGCGATCTATTGCCATTAGAGACAATTTTCAGTATAAAACTGTAAAAAACGGTGAGTTAGATAGTATGTCAAGGTTGTCAGATCTAACCATTTTGATGTTTGTTCTCCTGTCCTGCAATCACACACACACACACACACACACACGCACACACGCGCGCACACACACACACACACAATCTCATATCAATAATTATATATTGGATAAAATGCCACAAATATATGCATTACATACCTTAGATTTTATTGTCACAACCTCATTTTCATTAATTCCCTTTATTTGGTACTCTCTTGCTAGAACTATCCAATATTCTTTGACTTCTCCATCTATTTTCAATATTTCTAGTGAATTTTACTCTAGCCATTACCTAATATGTATCATATATACAGGCGTATATAAAACTATATTACACATTTTCCACATAGTATTAAAATATTATTCAACACCTAACGAGAAGTCAACAGTGTATCAGAGTGAAAATAATAAATCCTTTACTAATTTTCAAAGATAACAAGAACGTTTATACTAGATAACTACTCCATATATTTCAACTCTTTCAATTGGATTATACGAATCTCTATCATATTATATATAATATATTCATACGATCATACAATTTATTAAGGGTGCAAGGAAAAATGAAAAACCGACAAAACCTGTAAAACCGAGATTTCACGAGATTTATCCTTGAATTTTTTCTATAAAAAAAATGTGTTTAAAACATTGGTTTGGAATGAAATGTGTGGGGTTTTGTTTTAAAAAAAAGGAGGAAATAGGAAAAAAAAAGGGAAAAAAAATAAGGAAAAAAAAAGAAAGAAAGGAAGTGTGAGTTTTTTATATATTTATTTTACAAATATATATATTGATCTACCCATCTTGCATCTTATTTACCAAGAAAAAGAGGAGGGTTTCGTGGGAGAGGCTGAGAGGAAGAAGAAAGGGGTTTTGCTGAAGTTGAAGTTGAAGAAGAAAGGGAAAAGTCCAATTCAAGTTGCATGACAAAGTTTGTGATCAATCCTGACTACATCTGATGTTTGGATCATTCTGAGCTCCACAAGAAGTATTAAGAGGTGAGGTTTGATTTCCTTGAAATTTAACACATTTTAGAACAATTTCCGTGAAGGAAGCTCGAGCAAAATCTGATGTTATGTTAATGATTTGTGAAGAGGGATTTGGAGGAATGTTTTTGCTGTCAAATCCGGGAAACCTCTGGTTTTTGGGTTGTGCTGATCTGTGGACTTCGAATTAGAAGCTTTATTAGGTATGGTTGGAAAGATGATTTAATTTCCTATAACTTTCATGAAGAAGTCGTGGTTATAAATTGACTGGAAGTTACTTTAAAATTCATGTTAAGTTCAGGGTGCAGCAGGGAAACGAGTCTGGAAAGTGCAGAAACCTATTTTGTAGGAAGTAGCTTTCGAGGTATTTACGGACATATCCTTTAGGAATTTAAATTTCATTCCTTCATATAAGTTTTAGAGAATTCAAAAAGGAAGAGTTTGGTATAAAGTACATCATCTTTGGCCAAGTAATGGAAAAGTTATGAGTAAGGGAGCTTGGGGTATGAAATCTGTGATATGCTGGAATTAGTTAGGGGATATGTATAATCTTAAGTTTGAAGTGCAAGGAATTGTGTTCTAATGCCTGGTTTCTGGTTATTTGGCAGGCCAAGAGGAAATAGGTCAAGTGTACGAGCCGAGGTTCTAACTTTTAACGCTGTGAGTGACAAAACGAATTTCGGAAGTGTATTCTATGCTTGAACTTATGCTTACGAAAATGAAAGACTTTCTAAGAGTAATTTTAGTTAAATACTTTATGTCTCTTGAACACGTATTTATGAGCATATATGGTTTCCTAGAAATGATTTAATTGTTCGTTGTGAGCATATGTTTATTATTTTACCTGAACTAGTGAAAATACCATAATTTCGGGCCAACATGTGTTAGCAAGTAGTGTCAAAGGTGTTCATGTGTTTCTATGAGACCCGAATGGGTATATGTTTGAGTTTCTGAGCCCGAGGCTGTATAGTACCGTGTGCACACAGGTCATTTCCTGTTGTCGACGTTGAGTGTACTCCGTGACAACAATGCTGTCGTGAGTGCTGGGCGAGCCCCACTACGACAGAGACGATGGGAGTGCTGGGCGGGCCCCACTACATCGTAGAGTGATTGCTGGATTACTGGAAGAAGCTATTGTCTTTATAAGTTTATATTTAACGCTTGTCTGCCGACACATATGCTTGTAGTTTGCCAAATGTTATGATTTATGAGATGATTGCTTAAAACCCAGTCACTCACTAAGCTTCCCAGCTCATTCTTTCAATGTTTTCCAACTTTTCAGGTAGAGATCGAGCTCCCGGTGCCTGAGATCCTGCCACAGCCTGCTGGAAGCTCTACGAGTCTGATATTTTTGTATGTGGATGGTGTAGTACAGCAAGTCTGCTCGTAATGAACATATCGTAATAGGGATGTGTAGTTATGTGCGTGTACGAAGCTAGGGGTCTTGGTTATGTAAATCTTTGGTCGTGATATATTGAGTTGTAGTACCCCTACCCGTGTTGGTTGTTCCACAGGGGTCTTTACCAGAACCGCCCTGTATGTATACTTGGTAACGTTTACCAAGTTTCCGCTGTGTTGTGTTTGAGTAACTTATATTTCAAGTATAGTATGTTTATCAGGTATAACAGAGTCACAGGTATCGTTAAGGAGGAAACGATGTATGTTGGCTTCACGCCATCTTCCGGGCTAAGTTAGCAGGTGGTTCGGGAGGGGGTGTGACGACTTGGTATCAGAGCAGTTAGCTCCATGGGAAACGAGATAGAGCGAGTTAGCTCTAAGGAAAAACTGGGAAATAGATAGCATGTTAATGAGTTAGTTCAGATAGAACTAGTAAAGCATGGTCCAAGTAAGGACAAGAGTAAGTCTAGTCAGTACTAGAATATGAATAGAAATTTGGTATTGTACATTTGAGTTCAGTATCCATAGCACGTCTAATGTATTGATATTTTTGGGTCATGCCACCACGTACAAGCAGACGACGCAGGCAGGATCAGGACGGGACGCGGGATCCTACCCAAGGTCAATCTGAAAGGGAATCTAGTGCCCCGAGAGTGCAGATTGGGGCAGGAAACGAGAAGCATGCTGTTTCCTCACAGGAGGTAGGTAGGCCAGAGAGAGCAGGGCCAAGTGATCCAGAGAAAGCATATGGAATAGAACGCTTAAAGAAATTAGGAGCCACAGTGTTCGAGGGTTCCACAGATCCAGCTGACGCCGAGGTTTGGTTGAATATGCTGGAGAAATGCTTTGATGTGATGACTTGTCCTGAGGAACGAAAGGTGAGGTTGGCCACATTTCTGCTGCAGAAGGAGGCAGAAGGATGGTGGAAATCGATACTAGCCAGGCGTAATGATGCACGTACCATGGATGAGAATTCTTTCAGAGGCATATTCGAAGACAAGTATTACCCTATCACGTATCGTGAAGCAAAGAGGGATGAGTTCTTAGAATTGAAGCAAGGGTCGCTCTCAGTGGCCGAGTACGAGAGGAAGTATATCGAGCTGTCACGGTATGCTGATGTAATTGTGGCATCTGAGAGTGACAGGTGTCGAAGATTTGAAAGAGGGTTACGTTTTGAGATACGTACCCCGGTCACAGCTATCGCAAAATGGACGAACTTTTCCCAGCTAGTAGAGACTGCCCTACGTGTGGAGCAGAGTATAGCAGAAGAGAAGTCAGTAGTGGAGCCTAGTCGTGGGACTTCGACGGCTAGTAGCTTCCGAGGTCGTGAGCAGCGAAGGTTCACACCTGGGGTGAATGTTTCAAGTCGTCAGGACTTTAAGAACCGATCTGGTGGCCAGGCATCGAGGCAGATGAGTGTGGGTAGTACCTATCAGAGGCAGAGTCAGAGAGCACCCAATCAGTCTGCTAGATTTGTAACAAGACCGCAGGCAGGGCAAGAGTCTATTGCCAGTGTGACGAGGAGAACCCCATGTACGAATTGTGGCAAGAATCATCGGGGCCATTGTCTTGTTGATGTCGGTTTGTGCTACCAGTGCGGACAACCAGGGCATTTCAAGAGAGATTGTCCACAGCTGAGAGTGGTCGCACAGAGAGACCTGGGGGTTGAGTCCCAGACGGTTGAGCAGCCGAGGGTTCCAGTAGCTGCAGGGGAGGGCACCAGTGGTGCTAGACAGAAAGGAGTTGTAGGGAGACCTAGACAGCAGGGAAAGGTTTACGCTATGACTCAGCAGGAAGCGGAAGATGCACCGGATGTGATTACTGGTACGATTCCTATTTGTAATGTACATGCACGTGTTTTAATAGATCCAGGTGCTGCGCATTCCTTTGTTTCTAGCATGTTCCTAACTAAGCTAAATAGGAAGCTAGAGCCTTTATTTGAGAAGTTAGTTATATACCCTCCGGTTGGTGATGCTTTATTAGTCAATGAAGTGTTACGGGATTGTGAGGTCTTAGTAGAAGGTCTCAGTATGATAGTGGATCTTCTTCCACTAGAGTTGCAGGTGTTAGACGTAATCTTGGGGATGGATTTCTTATTCACTCATTATGCTTCCATGGATTGCCATAGGAAGGAAGTAATTTTCAGGAAACCAGGTTTGGCTGAAGTAGTTTTCAGGGGAGAAAGGAAGATTATGCCTATGAGTATGATTTCAGCCCTAAAAGCTGAGAGGTTGTTGAGGAAGGGTTGCACGGCATTTCTTGCACATGTAGTGGAGGTGCAGGAAGAAAAGTTGAAACCAGAAGATGTTCCTGTCGTGAGTGAATTCCTTGATGTTTTTCCAGCTGACCTGGCAGGTTTGCCACCTAATAGGGAAGTTGAGTTCACTATCGAATTGTTACCAGGAACAGCACCTATTTCTCGAGCGCCGTATAGAATGGCTCCAAGCGAGCTCAGAGAACTGAAGATACAGTTACAAGAACTAGTTGACAAGGGATACATCAGACCTAGTGTATCGCCTTAGGGAGCTCCAGTGTTATTCGTAAAGAAGAAAGAGGGTACTCTAAGATTGTGCATTGACTATAGGCAGTTAAACAAGGTCACGATACGTAACAAGTACCATTTACCACGCATAGATGACTTGTTTGACCAGTTGAAGGGAGCATCAGTGTTCTCCAAGATTGACTTAAGGTCAGGATACCATCAGTTAAAGGTTAGGGAATCAGACGTTCCTAAGACAGCATTCAGAACGAGGTATGGACACTATGAGTTTCTAGTAATGCCTTTCGGTTTAACTAATGCACCAGCAGTTTTCATGGATCTCATGAACAAGATTTTTCATCAGTATCTGGATCAGTTTGTTATAGTATTCATTGATGATATCCTAGTTTACTCAGTTGACAGGGAAGCCCATGAGAAACATCTGAGAATTGTTCTGCAAACACTACGTGATAAACAGTTGTATGCTAAATTCAGCAAATGTGAGTTTTGGTTGAATCAGGTAGTGTTTTTGGGGCATATTGTTTCAGCAAATGGAGTTAGTGTGGATCCGCAGAAGGTAAAAGCTGTGGTCAATTGGGAAAGACCAGCTAGTGCAATAGAGGTACGTAGTTTCCTAGGTTTGGCAGGATACTACAGACGGTTTATTGAAGATTTCTCACGATTAGCATTACCCCTAACAGCTTTGACAAGGAAGAACGTTAAGTTTGAGTGGTCAGATAAATGCGAACAGAGTTTTCAGGAGCTGAAGAAGAGATTAGTAACAGCACCTATTCTGGCACTCCCTGTAACAGGGAAAGAATATGTGATTTACTGTGATGCTTCGAGGCAAGGATTAGGGTGCGTGCTTATGCAAGAAGGAAAGGTAATAGCTTATGCTTCAAGGGGGAGTTTCAGATAGGAGCAGATGGAGCTATATTGAAGCAAGGAAGACTATGCATTCCGAATATTAGTGAGCTTAAAGATGCTTTACTAGAGGAAGCTCACAGTTCAGCTTACGCTATGCATCCAGGAAGCACCAAGATGTACAAAACTTTAAAGGGATCGTATTGGTGACCTGGGATGAAGGGGGAGATAGCTAATTATGTTGATAAATGTTTAATTTGCCAACAGGTTAAACCAGTTAGACAGAGGCCAGGGGGACTCCTTAATCCACTGCCAGTGCCGGAGTGGAAATGGGAGCATATCACTATGGATTTCCTTTTTGGATTACCACGTACTTCTGGTGGACATGATGGTATTTGGGTAATAGTGGATAGACTCACTAAGACAACACGGTTTATACCGATTAAAGCGACGTATACACTTGATCAGCTTGCTAAGCTATACGTCGAAAAGATTGTGAGTCAGTACGGAGTGCCAGTGTCCATAGTTTCAGATAGAGATCCGAGATTTACATCTAAGTTCTGGCCTAGTTTACAGAAAGCTATGGGGACAAAATTAAATTTCAGCACAGCGTTCCACCCCCAGACAGATGGTCAGTCAGAGAGGACCATCCAGACCTTAGAGGACATGTTGAGAGCATGTGTCCTTCAGTTTAAAGGAAGTTGGGATACCCACTCATCACTTATGGAGTTCGCTTATAATAACAGCTATCAGACTAGTATCGGCATGGCACTGTTTGAGGCTTTGTATGGAAGACCATGTAGAACTCCCGTGTGTTGGAACGAAGTGGGGGAACGGAAGCTAATCGGACCTGAGTTGGTCTAGGTTACGACAGACAATGTGAAGGTGATTAGAGAAAATCTTAAAGTAGCTTAAGATCGTCAGAAGAGCTACGCAGATAAGCGGCGAAGAAACCTATAATTCCAAGTCGGAGATCGAGTTTTCTTGAAGTTATCTCCGTGGAGAGGTGTCCTTCGTTTTGGCCAGAAGGGTAAGCTGAGTCCGAGATATATTGGTCCTTATCAAATAACAAAACGAGTTGGGCCAGCAGCTTACGGACTTGAGTTGCCAGCGGAACTATCTCGAGTACATGATGTCTTTCACATGTCCATGTTAAGGAAGTATATTCCAGGTCCGACGCATGTGTTGCAAGTGCAACCAGTTGAGCTTAAAGAAGATTTGAGTTATGTAGAGGATGCAGTTCAAATCCTCGACAGGAAAGAACAAGTTTTGAGAAACAAGACGATCCCACTCGTGAAGGTTCTTTGGAGACATCACGGAGTGGAGGAGGCAACCTGGGAATTAGAAGACCAAGTGAGGAAGAGTTACCCGACGCTTATCACCTAAGTACTACTAAATTTCGGGGACAAAATTTCTTAAGAGGGAGATAAGTTGTAAAACCGAGATTTCACGAGATTTATCCTTGAATTTTTTCTAAAAAAAATGTGTTTAAAACATTGGTTTGGAATGAAATGTGTGGGGTTTTGTTTTAAAAAAAAAGGAGGAAATAGGAAAAAAAAAGGGAAAAAAAATAAGGAAAAAAAAAGAAAGAAAGGAAGTGTGAGTTTTTTATATATTTATTTTACAAATATATATATTGATCTGCCCATCTTGCATCTTATTTACCAAGAAAAATAGGAGGGTTTCGTGGGAAAGGCTGAGAGGAAGAAGAAAGGGGTTTTGCTGAAGTTGAAGTTGAAGAAGAAAGGGAAAAGTCCAATTCAAGTTGCATGACAAAGTTTGTGATCAATCCTGACTACATCTGATGTTTGGATCATTCTGAGCTCCACAATAAGTATTAAGAGGTGAGGTTTGATTTCCTTGAAAGTTAACACATTTTAGAACAATTTTCGTGAAGGAAGCTCGAGCAAAATCTGATGTTATGTTAATGATTTGTGAAGAGGGATTTGGAGGAATGTTTTTGCTGTCAAATCCGGGGAACCTCTGGTTTTTGGGTTGTGCTGATCTGTGGACTTCGAATTAGAAGCTTTATTAGGTATGGTTGGAAAGATGATTTAATGTCCTATAACTTTCATGAAGAAGTCGTGGTTATAAATTGAATGGAAGTTGCTTTAAAATTCATGTTAAGTTCAGGGTGCAGCAGGGAAACGAGTCTGGAAAGTGCAGAAACCTATTTTGTAGGAAGTAGCTTTCGAGGTATTTACGGACATATCCTTTAGGAATTTAAATTTCATTCCTTCATATAAGTTTTAGAGGATTCAAAAAGGAAGAGTTTGGTATAAAGTACATCATCTTTGGCCAAGTAATGGAAAAGTTATGAGTAAGGGAGCTTGGGGTATGAAATCTGTGATATGCTGGAATTAATTAGGGGATATGTATAATCTTAAGTTTGAAGTGCAAGGAATTGTGTTCTAATGCCTGGTTTCTGGTTATTTGGCAGGCCAAGAGGAAATAGGTCAAGTGTACGAGCCGAGGTTCTAACTTTTAACGCTGTGAGTGACAAAACGAATTTCGGAAGTGTATTCTATGCTTGAACTTATGCTTACGAAAATGAAAGACTTTCTAAGAGTAATTTTAGTTAAAGACTTTATGTCTCTTGAACACGTATTTATGAGCATATATGGTTTCCTAGAAATGATTTAATTGTTCGTTGTGAGCATATGTTTATTATTTTACCTGAACTAGTGAAAATACCATAATTTCGGGCCAACATGTGTTAGCAAGTAGTGTCAAAGGTGTTCATGTGTTTCTATGAGACCCGAATGGGTATATGTTTGAGATTCTGAGCCCGAGGCTGTATAGTACCGTGTGCACACAGGTCATTTCCTGTTGTCGACGTTGAGTGTACTCCGTGACAACAATGCTGTCGTGAGTGCTGGACGAGCCCCACTACGACAAAGACGATGGGAGTGCTGGGCGGGCCCCACTACATCGTAGAGTAATTGCTGGATTACTGGAAGAAGCTATTGTCTTTATAAGTTTATATTTAACGCTTGTCTGCTGACACATATGCTTGTAGTTTGCCAAATGTTATGATTTATGAGATGATTGCTTAAAACCCAGTCACTCACTAAGCTTCCCAGCTCATTCTTTCAATGTTTTCCAACTTTTCAGGTAGAGATCGAGCTCCCGGTGCCTGAGATCCTGCCACAGCCTGCTGGAAGCTCTACGAGTCTGATATTTTTGTATGTGGATGGTGTAGTACAGCAAGTCTGCTCGTAATGAACATATCGTAATAGGGATGTGTAGTTATGTGCGTGTACGAAGCTAGGGGTCTTGGTTATGTAAATCTTGGGTCGTGATATATTGAGTTGTAGTACCCCTACCCGTGTTGGTTGTTCCACAGGGGTCTTTACCAGAACCGCCCTGTATGTATACTTGGTAACGTTTACCAAGTTTCCGCTGTGTTGTGTTTGAGTAACTTATATTTCAAGTATAGTATGTTTATCAGGTATAACAGGGTCGCAGGTATCGTTAAGGAGGAAACGATGTCTGTTGGCTTCACGCCATCTTCCGGGCTAAGTTAGCAGGTGGTTCGGGAGGGGGTGTGACAAAACCGCTCAAACCGACCGAAAAAAATCGACAGTTCAAGTACAGACCAGTTCAGTTCGACAGTTTCGTTTTGTATATAAGAAAAACCGGTTAAATTTAGTCAGTTTTGGGTTTAGCATGATTAAACCGGTTGTAGCCCGAGCCGACCGAAATAATATACCCATATTAAAAATCAATTAATTGACAAAGAACTTAAGCGGTCTATCTGGCCTTGACACATGTTGGTAAGTTTGTGGTCGTGTGTTCGAGTCTTATCAACGCCTAATTTTTGAAATAATTTATTTACACCCACCAAGTATCATGTGGTGCTTGTCACGCGGCCCACTATCTAGGCCTAACAACGACAACACAAGTAAGCCTGCCAATTTACGTATACCTAATTCGTGACACACGCCTGGACCCAACCAATCGGTGAACCGTCAGGCCAAACCGAATAAACCGTCGATTCAGCTATTCGGACCGGTTCGATTATGCATCCTGGGCGGCTTGGATCGGTTTTGTATTTTTCCTTATATATTTTAGTGGTTTGGTACTCAAACTGAGCCGAACCGAACCTTTTACACTCCTACAATTTATACAACATCACCACAATATTAATAAAGCGTAACATTTGAAATATTTTTCACATCGAATGAACAATGGAAACATATATACCTTACTATATTTCATATACTTCAAAATATAAATATTAAACATAATATTCGGATGTTTGCTGAACATATACACACTACATACTCGATTATAGTGAAAATGGTATGTATTATATAAATGTCGCATATTAAGTGTATTTCTCATTTACTCGCTTTCGGAAACAAACACATGTGAGACATATAATAGGGGGTTTCGTCTTCTTTCTCAATGACTAGTGTTCACGAAGAAAAAAATGAGTTCAACAGAACAATATTTCGTTAAAAGAAATTAACGGTAGAACCCTAGAGCAAATATCAAATAGATTGCATTCATATAAATTGAAAGCGAAATATACTAAAGCGGAAAGGGAATATACCAGTTGTATATACGAAAGTGACCTTTGTCTTATTCTTCTTCTCAATGATTTTCTTCTTCTTCTTCAGTCGATACTCGAGGGGGGTTTCAGAAGATGCTAGAGAGTATTTTTTCTTCAACTAAAATCATGGAAAAATGATTGTTCTTTCCTTTCTTGGACATAAAATTGTTCTTCTATTTTTTGAAAATGGATTGAAAACAGTTCGCATGCCTTAATGGTATTTCCTTTTATTTTTTATTTTTAAAAAACTTGTCCAAATCATGGATGAGGGTTGTTTAGTAAATGCATATTAACTTTTGTGTAATAAACAATGTCCCGTTGGCTATATTTGTAAAAAATAGTTGGTTTGGACAATAAAGTAATATGAACCTAATTAGTAGGCTACCCATGTAGAAAGCCCATATATATATCTAGCCTCCTAAAGGCCAAATTTCTAGCCTATCCAACTTTTCCCCCCCAAATTCCAAGCCCAACCCACTTTCTTATTTCCTATTTACCTAAAGACCCTAATTCCTTACTTCCCACTTCCCCATTCAGCCGTCTCACCCCCATCTCATGGCCATCCCTCCCTCTCTTCCTCTCCCACTCTTACCCATATCTTTAGTTTCAACTATCTATACTTCCCCTCACCTTTTCACGGTCACCAACTGCCACTGCTCATCACTCTCACAGCCACTATCGTCGCTCCTTGCCTCTTCATCCGTCGGAGCATGTAGAAGACACCAGTCAGTTAAACACTCGACTTTTGTCTCTGTGTTTTTCTGCATTTTGCAAAGTGACAGGTGAAAGCGAACTTTCCGAGATACTTTGAGATCTTGTTTTTTTTTTCTTCTTCTTTTTTGTTGTTAAAGGTGTTCTATTTTGTTTGTCTTATGCAAAAATCTTCCTTTCACCACTTCGTGTCTTGATGTCTCTCACTGTGTTGCTTGCAAAGACAAAAGTTGGTTAAAAACATAACCGAACCGACAGAAACTAAAATCAATTGGTTCTATTTTTAACCGAAACCGAAGAAGCTTTAGTTTGTTTTGGTTTAAGATCTTTCAGAACCATGATGTTCGATTCGGTCATTGATTTTGGCCAAAACAAGACCGAACCAAACTGTGCATACCCCTAGCAACAATGAAGACAAGTTGAAAGCCATTTTAGCATCGAGTAAATAAATAAAAGAACAAAGAAAATTAATTTTTACTTTTAAACTTGGCAAGTTGTATCAATTTTCGCTATAAATTTTTAATTTCATCAAATTGAACTTTAAAATTAAACCTATATTGTAACTTTGATCTAATGTTCAATTTTTGCTAAATTCACTTACTAGTGTTAACATAAAGTGTTAGAAATAGTTCCTCATTTAAATGTTAAAAATAGTCTTCTATAGTTTGATAATATAGAGTCTCTACTGTGGGGACTATTCATGAGGTTTTATCAAATAATAAGGATGAAATTCTAACTTTTAAAACCATAGAGACTAAATTCTAACTTTCTTTAAACCGTAGGAACCAAATTTGTAATTTAACCTAATAATAATAATAAAACATATCAATAATTACTAAAGTGCTTATGATAAAGCATTTAATTTTTTTTTAAAGTGCTTACAAATTTACAATAGAATTGTTTTAGTTAAAAACACAAGAAAATTAGTTGAATGTTTTAGTTAACATCACTTTTTAAGTGTTTTAAATTTTCTCAAACCACGCGTAAAAAAATTTAAAAATCATTTTTAGTTGCTCAGAGACACAATTGCCGTTCTTTAAAATTTTAACCAAACCCTATATTTCTTTTTATTTAAAAACCACCTTTTAATCCTTTATAAACCCTTGAAAAAACATTTTGCACACACAATCCCATGCACATCTATTATCATCACGTCATTACTTATAATTTAACCATTAATCAAACAACAAACTTTGACCTTGATTTCTCACATGCAACAAAATGTGTAGAAATATTTGATTTATCCCGTGGAACAAGATAACCAAAATGAACAAAAATTAAAGGTATATAGACCAAACTAGTATTTAAATCTTTATTAGTTGTCTATCATTGATTTACATTTATAAATCTATCAATGATAGACATATATCATGGATATATGAGGAAAAAAGAAAATTACGTAAACATATTAAATAGGTGCCCAAAAAATTATTAAAAAACTGATATATTTGCAAAATCATAGTTAGTTACTATATTTGCAAATATGGAAATTTGAATTGCCACTCATTAAAATTTTAACCAAGCATTACTTTTTCTTTTCTTTTGGTTTTTTTAAAAGAACCTTCAACCATTTATAAACCCTTTAAAAAAAATGCACACACAATCCTACACATATCTATTATTATTATTTATAATTTAAAGATTAATCGAATAACAATCTTTGACATTGATCTCTCTCATACAATGAAACGTGTAGGATTGTTCGATTCATCCATTAACATAGAATCCATCATGATGGAAATAGTGAAATGCATCGATTTGACAAGCTTTGGCATTCATGCAATTCTTTTGGTTTTCTCAGTGAAAAATCGATTCTCCCAAGAAGAAGAAGCCACCATCAAAACCCTACAAGATTATTCAGGTTCAAAATTGTGGACTACGCCATTGTAGTCTTCACAGGGGGTGACGAATTCGAAGACGACGATGATACCACCTTTGAAGATTACTTGCGTGAGTGTTCTGTGGCCTTAAAAAATATTCTAGGCGTTTGCAAGAACTAGTGCTTACTTTTCGATAACAAAACTAGAAGTGAAACAAAGAATGTTGAACAATTGAATAAGCTTTTAGCTATGGTGAATGAAGTGATAGCCCAAAATGGAGGACATTTCACACTTAGCTTGTTTCAAATAATGAAGCATGAAGAGAAGTTGAATGATGTAAAAAGCATTCTTGAGAAGCAAATAGCAAGAAAGACAAGCGAGGCGCAAAGCGGAAAAGAAATTACATGAGATGCAAAATCAATTCGTGGATGAACTTCGAAACCAAAATGAGCGAATACTTCGCGCACTTGAAAGGCAAATTAATGTCGAGGTCAAGAAAGACTCATCATGTGCTACTTGTGTTGTTCTGTAATGTAATGAATTATATTATCGCATCGTCTATGGTCTTATTGATAAAGAAACTCAAATTATTCCACCTCCAGAAAATGTTCTTGTTTCACATGAATCTTTTTATGGACTATTGTGAAATATAAATGGTTGATGCAATTTTTTATTTAGGATACATATACCTAGTTGTGGTTGGTCTATAGATTTTTAGTTAATCTTTTCAATTTGGTCTTTATTTTTTAAAATTTTCAATTCTATTTAAAATGCTCAATTACGTTATTGTAATAAACAATGGTTAAATAAGGCAGCAGTTACTTGTGTTGTGACCCTGTGCGTATGTGTGTTGTAATGTCAATAAAGATTTGTGTAATGAATTATATTATCATATCATAGATCATAAAGATCAAATCAAAGAAATAATACTCATAGATCTTAAAGATAAATGTAACAGTCTATATTTTTCAATACGGTCATTCTAATAATAAATGTGGAAGTGATTAAACAGATACTAAAAAAAATTCAAACGTAAAATACTTTAACTTAACTGAAAAACAAGGCTTAAAATATAAAGCCAAATCCATTAATTAACACAAAAAAAAAAAACCATCACTTAAAGAATCAACTAGAAGAACTTTGAACATACGGCAAGTCCAACAAAAACCTAAATACTAAAATCCTAAAGACAAAAATAACTCCTCAACAGTTTTGCCAGAATGCTAGACTTCAATCACTGTCAGAACTATATCGTTTGCTCCTTCATTTGAAAACATTTAAAAAAAAAGAAGACGAAAATGAATACAAAAAAATACTTAGTAAGCAATCTCCAGATCAAGTTCAAAAATTCATTTGGTCAAAATAAAACATGAAAAATCAATTTAACAAAACAAAACTTTCAATTGATCAGTACTTTCAATTCATACAACACTTTCAATCAAACAAAATTTTCAATCAATCAATAGTTTCAAACAAAACTTTTCCTTTGAACTAAACTTTCACCAAAACTTTCAAATATCGAAACTTTCAATTTAACCAAACTTTACTTTCAATCAATCAATACCTTCAAATATCAGAGTGGGGATATGCATTATTTGGGTAGCATTCAAAACATATATGATGGTTACTCGTCGGTAACATCAATCAATCATTCAGAATATTCAATCAAAGTTGCCGATAAAAACCGACCAGAACATTCAATACAATTAGTTAAGTGTGAGGCTATGTGAGTGAAACACTCACATGAATCTTTATTCCAAATGAATGCCAAACCACAAACTGTGCCTTTCCACAAATAAGCTTCAATCAGTCAGAGCTTTCAATCAGAGATGTTGATACAATCGATGAGAACAATCAATAATTACTTAAGTGTGAGGCCACGTGAATGAATAACACATACATGAATCTTCATTCCAAGGGAATTCCAAACCACAACTGTGCCTTCCTACAAATGTGTCTTCTCACAACTAAGCAAAACAATTCCATCAATTCCAATTTAGGCTACTACTACAAATAAGCAAAACATTCCCAAAAATAAAAATTGGGATATCTGAATAGCCCTATCGAATCAATCAAATATTTTTCCAAACATTCAAAACAGAAATCATACTTTCATTTGAAAAAGCAATTGGAAACATACAAAACAATTTCAATCAATTTCAAATCACTTAAAAAACATGCTTTCAGATATCTTGTCAAATAACAATAATCAAAATGGAATTATTCCAAATTTTCTATTTTGGAAGGGATGTGAAAACTACTTACCTCGATCGAAAATCCTATAGTCCTCAATCTCAATTTTCCACAATACCAACTCTTTGAACCAAGGTCAATCTTCTAGAAGCCTACACGTATCCAATACTTCATACTCAGAAACCAAATTCTATCTTCTAAAACTTATCTAAAGCATACACCATCTTATCTAACTAATGTTTCCATTCAAAATAATTGTCTACATAAAAAGTTAGAAAAATTGGGTTCTTGGGTTGCAAAAACAGATATGAAGCTGCATTTTAAAACACCTTAAAACTCACTAAAAACATACTATAAAAACAGTAAAACTAACACTTTTCCAATATATAATAAAATATCGGTTAAATTATCAAAAATACCCCTGAACTATGAGATTGGTTTCAATTATACCCTTGAACTTTGAAAAGTTTCATTTTAACCCTTGAACTTTGAAGTTTGTTTCAAAACAACCCTTGAAGGTTTTTTTCGTTAAATTTATGGACGAAAAATGACGTATTTGCATATGTTTTGATTTTTTTTTCAACCTATATGTTCAAATATGTTCACATAAGCAACAATACAAATGCAAAAACATCATTTTTCGTCCATGAATTTAACGAAAAAAAGCCATCAAGGGTTGTTTTGAAACAAACTTCAAAGTTCGAGGGTTAAAATGAAAATTTTCAAAGTTCAGGGGTATAATTGAAACCAACCTCATAGTTCAAGGGTATTTTTGATAATTTAACCTAAAATATCAAACAATTTTTCAATTTTATAACTTTTAAAACATTCAAAACTATCATATATTAGGGACAATCAAACCAGAAAAATTTATGCTTCATAAAACAAAACTCTCCAAGATTTTAACACTAAACAAATCAAAAATTGCCACTTTTTAACACCAAAAATAAGATCTGAAAAGTTTAATAAAATTGCTGTAAAAACCATAGAAACATACTATTTTCATATGGAAATCAAAGTTATATATTATACTTTAAAGTAACAAGCATTTGGTAAACTTTTGGTGCAAAAAGAATCTAAAATACACTTAAAACAGTCCCAATTTTAAAGAAATTCAAAGCTGAAAAATTCTGGAAAATTTTCCATTATCAAAACCTTCAATCTAATCCAAAAGCCCTAAGAGGAGAACCTTTGATGAAAATTCTAGCAAATTAAAAACCTAAAAACTTTTTAGGGCAAAAGATTTCAAGAATCTTTTCATTCTAAACAATCAAGAATAAAACCAAAAAGAAATCAAAACCCAAAACTCTTGCAAGAAAACTTCAATAACCAAGAAAAGAAAAGAAATCAACAAGATCTATAAAAAAAACTTATTGCTTTTTCTTTAGAGAGGAAACTGCAAAACTTCTTTTCTCTCTTTTTTTGCTGTCAAAACGTTTGATCAAAAAGGTTAGGGCTTAGAAGACCTTTTTTAAAAGAATCTTAATTAAAACCCTTAGAAGATTATCTTCTTTTTTTTCCAAACAAAATAATAAAAATAGGATTCTAATTTAAAATGATTTTATAAATTGACATATATATATATATATATATATATATATTTCAGTTGTTACAATGAATGCATTTGTTTCATAATTTTTTTTGCAAAATACTTACTTATATACTGGTCAGTGATAGCTCTTAAAATAAGAGTTATAGGTTATTATTTTAGGAGTGATTTGTTATATCTTACCTCATTTTATCATAGAAATCCCTTAGCTTTGATTTATTTTGCTCTTGGTTACTTTTGATTTAGTAAATTTCTTATTAGAGCAAGATTTTAATAATTAATGAGCTTTATTTGATTAATTCAGGATATGATTAAAAACTAGATAATTGTTGTGGAAGAAAGACTCTTGAAGCTAAGGAGCAGTTTTATAACGTTTTGCTGGAGCAAATCTGATAGTTCAAGACAACATGAATTTCGCACGTGAGAAAAGGCAACTCATTAAATGAGCTGGAAGATGTCAGAACAGTCAGCTTATTTCGACCAATAGAAGCTCCTCATTTGATGGGTCTTGTCTAATCAGCCCTGATTTGCATAAATGATGAGATATATTTATTGGGCAGCCATTTTTTAGAGAAGAAAAAAAAGAGATGAGAGAGGTCTGAAAGAGAGATAGCGAGAAAAGGAGAAGAACTCCCGATTTTGGAGGCCATGGGCGATGATTTTTTCAAATAAGGAAGGTTTCCTCCTGTGGAGCTGAAGCAGATGTTGAATCGAGCTTTTTGGGGGCAACATTATGTCTTCTTTTTCTTCTTCCATTTAGTTTTTCTTGAACTGTTTTACTTCATGTCCATATTTCGATTTCCTTGCTGTATTTTTTACATTATGAACTAATCACCTTATGGTGAGGATTAGATGATGATTGCTTTTGATTAATTTTACAGTTGAGTATATTTAATTACCTCAATCCGGTTTTTAAGAGGTTTTATTTCATTAGCTCAATTCCGTTTGGCCAACCATTTTGTAGTAGCGTTTCTCTGATTTCTTAGAAGAATAGGAGGGGTAGAAAGATTAAAAACAACATTAGCTCCATGTTAGGGTTAGTAACTAGCTAAGTGAGGGGATTATGGATAATCACTCACCTAATGCACACACAATACAGTGGGTTAAACTGTTGCTGTAGTAATGGGAATGAAACAATATATTTTAGGTAATTAGGGAGAATGTCTTGTGATCTGTAGTGGGTTGAATGAAATGAATATGTACTTAAGTTGTAATTTAATTAAAGCATGAATTACCTCTAATCCAAGCCTTTGTATTAGCTCAAAGTTCTTTGTCCAGTTGTTGTTATCTTTTTATTTACGATTCCTCTGTTTGCTCTGTTTTAGCAAGTATTTTGTTACAACATTATTCTTTTATTTTATTTTGGTTCCTTGATGAATTTTATTGGTTACAAATTGAGTTTACTGAGAGTTAATTTGTGGTAAAATAGAAAATTACTGATATCTGTGGATACGATAATTTACTTAGCACTTGCTACATTTACATGTGTACACTTGCGCATAGACAATCATATTATTGCTGATTTATTCACATTACTCTAGCACGTGTCAGTCAGCTCCTATTGATTTTTCATAATATTCTTAATGGCTTAGAAATTTGAGTGGGACTTGTTTATCTATTAAAAGTAGTAGAAATATACCAATGAAAATACACAACAACCGTAGTTTGTCTAACTTTATTTTTATTTTTATTGTAGATATCGTATTTTGTTCGGGACATTTTTATTTTCATTTCATAATTATCATTTGTCGTAAAAATAAACCAATAATAATAATAATAAATTGACAATTTGAAATTAATACATAATTGGTTTAATATATATATTACATTTTAATATATATGTCATATTGTTTGAGTCTCAAAGATTATATTAAAACTTAACAGCATGAATTAATATAATATAATCGCGTATACATAAATTATGTATTTTAAATATAATAAATAAGAGATTAAATAAGGCAGCTACAGCTACTTGTGCTGTCTCCCAAAGTCGATGTATCGATGGTTTGATTTCCACCCTTGGAATTGATAAAAATAAAAACTTGTTATGTCTCTTCCATGTGTCATCTATAAAGGTCGATGAAATGAACTATTATTGTATCGTCAGTCTTATTGACAAAGAAACTCAAATTATTCCAAGTTTTAGAAATGTTGTTTCACATGAATATTTTTTATTATTGTTTCGTCAGTCTTATTGACGAAGAAACTCAAATTATTCGAGTTTTAGAAATGTTATTTCACATGAATATTTTTTATGGACGATTGAAATATAAATGGTAAAAAATGTTCGCAATGTTATTTAGGCTAAATATACCAGGTGGTCTCTAGTCTTTTAGTTAATTTCCTCAATTTAGTCCTTAATCTTTATAATCCTCAATTAGATCATTTCCTAAAAATTGTTAAAAACAGCTTCTTTTTAAAGAAACTTGTTAACAAAAAATTGATGTATATCATTAAATTATTATTTTATTAATATGTTTATACACTTGGACATGTCACTCGAATGCTCTTGACACATGAAACTCAACCTGTCCATTAGAAAAATTTAGCTCATCGAATGACAAAATCCATTTTTTTCTATTGACATGTCCAAATGTATTAATAAAACAATAGTTCATCGACAAATTAGCTTTTATGTTTACAAATTTTAACAATTTTTTTATGCAATGACCTGATTTAGAATTTTTTAATATATGGAGGGTAAAAATGAGAATTTTAAAAGATTAAGAACCAAATTGAGAAATTTTTAATATATGGAGGGTAAAAATGAGAATTTTAAAAGATTAAGGACCAAATTGAGAAAGTGTTTAAACATTGAGAACCCATTTGATATATTTAGTTTTTTATTTAGTAAGGCATTTTACAAATAGATACACAAGTAGTTGACTCACTATCATACTAAACATTTTTCTATTTGGCTAGTTGTACTAGGGTCAAGTAAAAAAACTGGAGAAAAATTACGATGAGTCAACTATATTGGTTTAAGGACAATTTGTGATGTTTGATTTAATCAAACCACATAGAGATCAAATTCAAATTAAGTTAAAAAAAATTGAAAATTCAAATTATATAGTCTAAATTGATCATTTAATCAAAGGAATTCATACTAACGTTACTTGTTTGTTTTGCAGGAAAATAATGGAAACCACTACACATATTATTTGGACTTGTAAGATGATTTATAAAGTGTGGCTTTCTCTTCTCCCTGGCTTAAGGGATTTATTTTTTATGTGCAGGGACTTTTGGACAGCTAAAGACTTTTGGGGCTGGTTGATAAGAGCTTTAAAGGGAGAGGAGATTTCAAGAGCTATTACTATTATGTGGTGTATTTAGAATTTCAGGAATACTATTAATCTTGCACCTTCTAATCCCCCTGCTGGTTCTGTGCCAGATAGTAGAAACCTCTTGGTTGCTGCTGCAAAGTATTTGGAGGAGCTTTCTGTTGAGGGACGACGTCCCTCTCCGCCTCCCAGTGCCGAGATTCTCGTGAGCTTGTCCGTGTGGTCTTCTACCCCGGATGGAGTTTTAAAACTCAATGTCGATGCCTCTTGGTGTGAAGCATCTGGGAAAGGAGGGATTGGTTGGCTGGTTAGCGACTCCCGTGGCTCTCCCTTTGTGTCGGGTTGCAGGAGTGGAAGAGGCGTTGGTCGATCAAGTCCTTGGAAGCCGCTGCTATCCTTGCATGTCTGAGAGCGCTCAAAGGCCTGGACCTTAACATGTTTCCCTCGATCATTGTGGAGTTTGATTCTCAGGAGTTTGTGGTTGCACTTCACTGTCCGAGTATAGATATTTCGGAAACCAAATCTATTTTGGATGAAATGGAGACCTTGACTTCTCTTTGGCTCGACGTCTCCTTTTCATTTTGTCCCAGATCTTGTAATTCCGCCGCCCACCACCTTGCGCGAGCGGCTTTTTTGGAGCCTGTTGTTTGGACATCTTCCTCGGACACTTCGGAGGAAGACCTTGTTGTTTAGTTTTAAGACTTTCCCAATTGGGTTCGTTGTATTCTTTTTGAGGATGGGTTGTTCCTCTTCTGGTTAATGAAGTTTTCTTTTCAAAAAAAAAAAAAAAGAAGATAATTTAATCAAGTACTTTTTAAATTTTAGAGACTAGAATACACACAAAAAAAGATCAAACTTGTAATTTAAAAATCAAAATAACTATAATTATTTTGAATAACTATATTCTAAAACTTGATTTGATAGTAATTTTTGTGTTGTTTGGTTCACAATTTTTTTGTGTTTACTAAAAACCTTAACTAGGAGTGATATCGGTTCGATTTCATCGGTTTTAGGCCCAACTGAGAACCAAATTGATCCAATCGGTTTTAGCAAGATAGGAATCAAACCAATGTCCAATAAAGGACAAAACCATCGGTTCGGTTCTTCTTCGATTCAGTTTTTATTTTTTTTTAACAAATTATGCTATTTTACTTCCTGATACCAATCTATGTTTTAGTGTTTTTTGTTCTAAAATTTCTCAACACCTCAATAAGATTTTATGGAGCTAACAATCTCATTGTATTACTTTAAAATTAATTGAAAGAAATACAAGTTATTTCCTTGATTTTATTTATGATTTCTTTTAGGTCATTAATGAGACATTTTTGTTGCAAATTTTTGAGAGGCAAAAATTGATGAGCTTATTATTATTATTATTTATTTATTTATTTATTTATGAAAGAGATTGCAGGATCTGAGTTCAGTTTTATGAGATTGCTAAAAAAAAAAACATAAACACTTACTTCAGTTCTATGAGCTGATGGATGAGATTCGGTCGGAGGTGGACTGAGCCACAACGAGAGTGAGCGACTACAGTAGGAAGAC
This sequence comes from Trichosanthes truncata, assembly GCA_033996785.1. Classification (NCBI taxonomy): domain Eukaryota; kingdom Viridiplantae; phylum Streptophyta; class Magnoliopsida; order Cucurbitales; family Cucurbitaceae; genus Trichosanthes; species Trichosanthes truncata. Next base: position 58,934,267 of record JAWPNB010000003.1, read on the forward strand.
CAAATGACGGCGATCGTGAGCGACATCTGAGCATGGGCAACGACGTTTGGCGAGGTGGTTGGGAGGCACTATGGGCATAGGAAGGGGCGACGACGCCTGGCAAGGTAGTTGGTGATGGTGAGTGTGAGTGTCGGACGGATGGTGAGATGGCGAATAAAGCAACGAGTGGAGACTTGAGAGGAAATGGATGAAACGGGGCACGAATGGAGCGGGATTCGATTTAGGATTTTTTTGAGGTATATATATACCTCGGTTCGGTTCAGTTTTTAATGATTTTTCTAGACGAAAACTAAATCGAACCAATATTTTTCGGTTTTGCGAAAACAAAAATTGAGATGTCTAATTTTTTCCTAAAAAACTGAACCAAACCGCTGAATCGGTTTGATTCGATTCGGTTTGATCAGTTTTCGGTTAAGACTATCACCCAGCCTTAACCCTTATTAAGCTTATGTTTGGACTATGCAAAAATAGGTGTTTAAGAGTTGATTTATTAAGTCAGTATATGAATTGTACTGGAGTTTGTTAAACTTGGGTTTATTAAGAGTATGTCTAATTGGTAGATTTGGAATTTGTAATAATCAATAGATAATTTATATACATTATTTAATTAATATAATAAAAATTATATATAAAATTGTTAATTTTCTTATAAAATTAGGAAGCATTATTTTAAGAATAAATAAAACATTTCTAATACATTTGTCCATCCAAAATAAATATTTGATTGTTCATAAATATACTTTTTGAGTATCTACAAAAGTGTGAAGAAGTATATATAAAAACTATCCAACATGAAATTTATCATAAAAGAAAATGTTAAAAATTGTTTATTTGGGTCCGTTTGATAATCATGGTTTTTAGTTTTTAATTGTTGAAAATTATTCTTATTTTCTCATCATTGCTCTACGATGAGTTTCATCTTTCTTAAAAAAAACATTTGAATTCTTAGCCAAATTATAAAAATAGAAACAAGTTTTTGAAAATTACTTTCTTTAGTTTTTAAAACTTGGCTTGATTCTTGAAAACATATATAAAAAGTAGATAACAAAACAAGAGAACTGTAACGACCCTATAGGCTCAACACGCTACCTAAGAGTCATTACTAAGTCACGTCGCTATATTACCGAAAATTTCGGCAGCATAACGGCGTAACTACGCGAAAACCAAAAATTTGACCCTTACCTGATAAGACATAGAAAAACACACTTCTAAGATTTTCAAACAACCTCCTAGCATCCAACAAACTTCTCAATATGATGCTAGGGTTCAAACAGCAGAAAGCCAAATACACGTGCACGATTTACAAAGAAAGGTTAAAAGACTTTGAAACATCCTCCTAAACATTTAAAAACTCGACATGAGTTCTATGTACATCCAGAAACATAAAAGAAGCGGAATAGCGATCGCTCGGCTCCCATGACTCGAGTAGCTGATCTCCGGTCACGCGCTAGGGCCGATCTTAGTCTTTCCTGAAAACATTTTAAAAGGAAAAGGGTGAGTATTAACGAATAATACTCAGTAAGTAACTCATAGTTTCAAAATAAGAGTTTCACTCGCATGCAACATGTCATTTTAAATCATAAAACCATCGTAAACCATCGCTTTAGTAGGGGACCTAAAATTCGTTTTATAAACCATGTACTTTTCCTCGCGGCTCTCGTGAACGATTAAATTCTCCCGAGGGCCTCGTAAATAGTCCGAAGACATAATTTTCCATCGAATAGAGTCCTCCCCTAACTCTGAGAGTTGAGCTCGAAAGCTAACATACATCGTGGAGTCCGAAGACTCAGCCAGAAGGCTACCATCGTGGAGTCCGAAGACTCAGCCCGAAGGCTACCATCGTGGAGTCCGAAGACTCAAGCCCGTCGGCTACCATCGTGGGGCACTCTCGAACCCCGGGAGCATAGAGAATCCGAAGACTCGGGTTCCCTCATAACCCACATAAAACTTTTGGGAGAATTATCGTCACGGCCTTACATAAATCTTTTCATGAGCACACAACACATGCATGAGGTCCCGCTCATTTTAGATCATACTCATGAATGCATAAGTCAAGGCAATCGCATTTCAAAGACATACATATCATTTTCATTCTTTTTAACATGAAAACTCAAATAGAACTCATGGAACTAGCGTATAAAGGAATATACATATAAAACACTTTCTTTCTTAAATACTTAACACGAAAAACATAAACTTTCAAAATAAATATAGGGCTAGCTCTAGGTTTCGAAAACTTCTTTCGTTGTGAGATCCCTTACCTTAAATCTTTACTTACTAAAATACCCTTTCTCCACTAGTAATGAGCTTCTCGAGTCCCCACTCCAAGTACAATCCAAGGTCCTCGACAAATCACCTAAAAAGTGTCCTAACAGGTCTTAAATTAACCGAATTACGCTAAAACGCATTCTAACCTTAATAACTCGACGAAACGGACCAAATGGCAAAATTTACCCAACTCCGGCGAGCGGCGGCGCGTGAAACTCCGGTGACGGCGCGTGGGCTTCACGGCGGCGGCGCGTGGGTGCGCGTGGCAGGCGCATGAGGACTCCGATCAGAGCGTGGCTCCCGGATCTGGACAGATTTGGCCCTTTCCGGTTGGATCTGAGCTTCGTGCAGTGTTTGTTGATCGTGTGGCCGGCGATTGGGGCGGGCGGCGGAGTTGCTGGGCGTGCGTGGCGACGACGACCTGATGCGACTCCACCGGCGACCGAATCAGCTGTGCAGCGGCTGGGCGGCGAGGGACCACGCGAGCTGCAGCAAGATGGCTGGTGGCGTGAGTCTGCTGCTCGACGGGAAGCTGTCGACGGAAGGAAGAGAGAGGGAGAGTGTTATCGGAGAGGGAGAGAGATACGATCGAGGGAGTGAGAAGGAGACGATGGAGAGAGGGAGAGAGAGGTGATCGGGATCGGGAGAGGAGGACGATCAGAAGAGGGAGACGATCGGGAGACCGGCGTTCGCGTGAGAGAGAGAGAGAGAGAGAGAGAGAGAGTATCGGGGAAGAAGAAGAGAAAAAGAAAAATTAATAATAAAAATAATAATAATAATAAAAATAATAAAAAATATATATGTATAAGGATAAGGATGGGTGTTATTTTATTTTTTCTTTTTCTTTTCTTTTCTTTTTTTCTTTTTTTTAAACAGAATGTTACAAGAACCCATAGGTGGAAGTAATATTTATAGTGTAACGCCCCCAAAATTTTGGACAACATCATGGGGTAACTACGATAATTATCCATTTACCTAACACCTAATAGACAAGAATAACATACTCCAACAACCGAAAGTACCAACCAATCAAAACAAAGTCTCATTCTGGACACCACAACTTTAAGCATAATGACAAAGGAACAACACTCAACTTCTCTCGCATAAGCCTTAAACTAAAGAACGTCTGGATTAACCATCAAACACGACAACTCAAGCAAAAGAACTAAAGGGAATAATCTAATTAAACCCTAGCAGAAGCTCCAGAATTGGTTTGGGTTTATTTAGAACAAAATAATAACATTAGGGTTAATCATAACATATCTTGAAAATATTGAGATTCTTCTAAGGTTCTTGATCTTATCCACAAAGCCTTCCTAACTATGACTTGAACAAATGACCAAAGAGGTTTGTGGGAACCTTCTTGAAATAGAGAGAGGGGGTGAGAGGAGAATTTCAAAAGTTTTTTTCTCTTGTGAAAAATGCACATAATGACTCACCCCTATGGTCCTATTTATAGTGGCCTAGGACAAATAATTAAATAATATATTTTAATATCTAATATATTAAAATATATTAAAATATATTTATCGAACAAAATCTTATTCAAACCTTTTTAAATTCTCTTACGATATCTATTTCCTAATTTGAATCTAATTCAAATTTAATAAATATCTTTTCTTTAATGTATCTTAATACATTAATCATTTCTTTGATATTTAATGTATCATATACATTAAATATGTTTTCTCTTATTTAATATATCAAAATATATTAAACTTTAATTTGAACATTTCAAAATTGTCTCTCGACAAAATTGATCCCTATTTAATCATATGAGCTAGCAAGTACTGATTATAAGCTCCAATGATACAAAATCAATTAATTAAACTCTTTAATTAATTAATTTTCATTCATTAACTATAGGCCGCTCCACTATAGACCTAGAGTTGCACTCTTATGCACTGTAGGATAAGTTGTGTCCATGGATCTAATTACTACATACAAGTCGATCTTCCATGAGTTGTTCGTAATTACAGCTGGGTCAAAAGTCCGTTTCACCCCTATAATTACATCTTGCACCTTAAGTACCACTGATCCTCTAATGAACAATTTATTTATGATCCAACCATAAACTTAGTCCTTCTTGGGCCAGTGAGAGGATGGGGCACCATTATTCAAGTCCCGAAATCAACATTTAAAGGAACTACTCATCTACTTACCCTATATGGGAAGGAGTGAATTCTATCTTGTGAGATTATGTTCCTAGCTCCCTATTTAGTCAAGTTCCCAAAATGGTAGGCTTATTGAATCGGCTACAAAAGCCACTCTCACCCATGCAAATCAAAGGACAAGCCCTCACAGGAAGGAGTTCATAACTCACTCAGGATTAAGATCGAGTTGCATATGATCATCTTGATGAAATATTAATCTTCTCAATTAACATATTTATAAATAGAGATTAAATATTTCGTAGTCTAGTCTTATACAAACTCATTATATAAGATACCCCCACTCACATGTCTCAACATGAACGATTTGGATCAAATCATTTGTAACTATTACAAAGTGAGTGGTATCAATAGTGTTACCAAGATAAGGCACCCAACCTTATCCATATATTATAGACCCTTTAGGTTATTACTTGAATATGATTATCTCGTATGTCAACTACATACTGTTCAAGATTACAATAATAACCTTGGATTTTATACGATATTGGATAATGTTACACAAAATATAAAATAACAATTATTTTATTCATAAACATAAAATGTTTAATTACAAAACTAGAAGCTTTAGGCCACAATTCCTAACAATCTCTCACTTGCACTAAATCTAGCTAGTAGGACTTACAATATGTGATATAGGGCATACCATATACCCAACATTTTCTCCCATTTGCCCTAGAGAAGGTGAAACATATCTTGTAAACCTAGACTCTCTAGATGACCCTCAAACACTTTAGCCTGGAGAGCCTTCGTAAAAGGAACAACACAGTAGTCTATAGAAGCTATCTTCGTGAAAATCACATATGCTTCCCTCTTTTATGGCTTCTGGGTTTTTTGGAATTTGCCACAACATGACTATTATCACAATATAGTGTGATGGGCTTATCCATGCTTGGAACTATGTCTAAATCAGTTAAAAATTTTCTTAACCACACAGCTTCTTTCGCTGCTTCACAAGCAACTACATACTCACCTTCCATGATAAAGTCTGCAACACATCCTTGTTTGATGCTTCTCCATACAATTACTCTTCCACATAGGGTGAACACTGATCCTGATGTGGATTTCCTTGAATCCTTATATGTTTGAAAATTAGAGTCAGTATATCCTGCAAGAATCAAATCCTTAGCTTCATACACAAGCATATAATTCCTCGTTCTCCGTAGATACTTGAGGATTGTTTTGACTGCAATCCAGTGATCATTTCCTGGATTTGACTGATATCTATTGACAATCCTTACTGCATAACATATATCAGCTTTTGTACACAACATGACATACATTAGACTATTCCTTAGACAATGTAATTCCATGCTTGAAAGGTAAATTGCCCTTCTTGGAATTTTGCATCGAATACTTGACAAGAATCTTGTCAATCTAAGATGCTTGAGACAAGGCTAGCGTTTTGTTATTGCGATCCCTTGTAATTTGGATTCCTAGAACAAACGATGCTTCTTCCAAATCTTTCATTTGGAATTGGCTAGCTAACCAACTTTTAATGTCAGTAAGAAAGCCTACATCATTCCCAATGAGTAGGATATCATCCACATATAGGACGAGAAAATCTATTATTTTCTTGATAATTTTTTTTGTATACACAAGGTTCATCAACATTTTGCTCAAACCATATAATTTGATTGCATTGTGAAATATAATATTCCAAGATCTTGATGCCTGTTTTAATCCATAGATGGATCTTTTAAGCTTGCAAACCTTTTTCTCCTGACTTGGTTTACAAACCCCTCTGGTTTATTCATGTAGATTCTCTCTTCAAGATTGTCATTTAGAAAAGCAGTCTTAACATCCATTTTCCATATCTCATAGTAAAAATATGTGGCAATGGATAAGAGAATACAAATAGACTTCAACATTGCAATAGGGGAGAAAGTGTCCTCATAGTCCACTTCCTCCCTTTGAGTATAACCTTTTGCCTTCAGTCTCGCTTTAAAGGTCTGTACGTTTTCATCCACTCCTCGTTTCCTCTTGTAAATCCATTTATAACCTATAGGTTTTACCCCATTAGGAGGATCTACAAGTTCCTAGACTGAATTTGAGTACATCGACTCCATTTCGAGGTTTATTGCTTTAATCCATTCATCCTTGTCAACATCATTCATTGCTCCTTTAAAAGTCAATGGATCCTCGATGTCATCATTAGTTATGACATTTTGAGCTTCAGTTAAGCCCATGTACCAGTTAGGTTGTTTCAAAACGCTCCAACTACGATGAGGCATTCCCAATTCTTGACACCGATGTATCTGACTTTTAGATGTAATGGAATTATTAACAACTCTTGTTGATATGTTAGTAGCTTTATTGAAAATTAATTCGTTTAACACTACTTTACTGCGAGGTTTATGATCTCTAATATGGTATTTTTCTATTAAAAAAAATAGCATTTGTTGATACAAATACTCTATTCTCCTCAGGAGTGTAGAAGTAACCACCTCTAGTCTCTTTTGAATTACCTATAAATAGGCGTACTTTAGAACGAGATTCCAATTTCTTTGGATTTTTTTTAGTACATGTGCTGGACATCCCAAATCTTGAAGTGTTGTAAACAAGCTTTACGACCCTTCCACAGTTCTAATGGTGTCTTGGAGACATTTTTGGATGGAACTACATTCAGTATGTATAACGCAGTCTTTACTGCATATCCCCAAAAAGAATTTGGTAGTGGAGCATAGCTCATCATATAAATCTAAATAATGAAATTGTTTAACAAGACAAGAAACTGAAATGAGATTCCTTTCTATCTTAAGAACCAAATACACATTTTCTAAAAGTAAATAAAAACTATTGAAAAGTAATTTAATGCTTCCAACGGCTATCGCTGATACGACCTCTGTGGTGGCTAGTCCTCAAAGAGCGCTGGGTAACTCGACTGCACCTCATCCTCACGCTCCCAAGTTGCTTCCTCAAACTGGTGGTTCTGCCATAAAACTTTAACCATGGCTATCACTCTACTACGAAGGGTCTTATAATCCTTTACAAGAATTTGCGTAGGCTTCTCCATTCACAGGTTCTCATTCAAGCGCAAAGGCTCATAACCATGCACTGAATCTAACATGCTCTTTCACAACAAGAAGACATTTTAAACAACAAAACAAATTTTGGAGAGATAACGGCAGAGCCAAATGATAAGTTACAAGGCTAAACCACTTTAAAAATCTCAAACTTCCCAACTAAACATCGATCATCTTTTCTTTTTTTTTTTCTTTTTTTTTTCAGACCTCAAAGCTTCTTTTATCATGCCACCTTCAGGGATGCAAGACCACCAATTATTAGCTCCACGTCCTTTTATGCTCAATACCATAAACCCTCACTAACTAAAACCATCCGTGCTGCCACAAAAGTATTTTATGCTCATAAGGTCTACGAAAGTTTCAAACTTTCTCCTCAAGCAAACAATGCCTCAAAATCCTCAAAGCAAGGACCATAGCAACCAACACCGAACCATAGGTCAAGTAAACACATTTGTAGACCTTCGACTGGCAAGAAATATAACCGATCTGTTGGGATTTATGCCCTAAAGCCTCGTAATTAATAATTTATTTAATAATGAATAATAATTTTGATTATTTTATTTGCAATATAATATTATCCATTATATGAAAAATCCAAGGTTATTAGTGTAATCTTGAACAGTATGTGGTTGACATACGAGAGGATCATGTTCAAGAAATAACTTAAACGGTCATAGTATATGGATAAGGTTGGGTGCCTTATCCTGGTAACACTATTGATACGACCCACTTTGTAATAGTTACAAATGATTGGATCCAAATCATTCATGTGGAGACATGTGAGTGGGGGTATCTTATACAATGAGTTTGTATAAGACTGGACCACGAAATATTTAATCTCTCTTTATAAATCCGTTAATTGAGAAGATTAATATTTCATCAGGATGATCATATGCGACTCGATCTTAATCCTGAGTGAGTTATGAACTCCTGCCTGTGAGGGCTTGTCCTTTGATTTGCATGGGTGAGAGTGGCTTTTGTAGCCGATTCAATATGCCTACCATTTTGGGGACTTGACCAAATAGGGAGCTGGGAACATAATCTCACAAGATGGAATTCACTTCTTCCCATATAGGGTAAGTAGATGAGTAGTTTCCTTAAGTGCTGATTTCGGGACTTGAACAATGGGGCCCCACCCTCTCATTGGCCTGAGAGGGACTTAGTTTATAATTAGATTATAAACATATTGTTCATTAGAGAATTAGTGGTACTTAAGGTGCAAGATGTAATTATAGGGGTAAAACGGACTTTTGACCCAGCTGTAATTACAAATAACTCGTGAAGGATTGACTTGCATGTAATGATTATATCTATGGACACAACCTGTCCTACAGTGCATAAGAGTGCAACTCTAGGTCTATAGTGGAGTGACCTATAGTTAATGAATGAAAATTAATTAATTAAAGAGTTTAATTAATTAATTTTGTATCATTAGAGCTTATAATCTGTAGGTCCATAAGGTCCCATTGCTAGCTCATAGTAACACTAAAAGATTAATTTAGTTGAAAGAAAAATTTGAAATGTTCAAATTAATATTTAATTTGAAGTGTTCAAATTAATATTTAATATATTAGATATATTAAATATAAAAGAGGAAAATATATTTATTGTATTTGATACATTAAATATTAAAATTTGAAATGTTCAAATTAATATTTAATTTGAAGTGTTCAAATTAATATTTAATTTGAAGTTTTCAAATTAATATTTAATATATTAGATATATTAAATAAAAGAGGAAAATATATTTATTATATTTGATACATTAAATATTAAAATAATTAATGTATATTAGATACATTAAATAAAAGATATTTATTAAATTTGAATTGGATTCAAATTAGGAAATAAATGTCGTAGGAGAATTTTAAATGGTTTGAATAAGATTCAAATTGGTTAGATAAATATATTTTAATATATTAGATATTAAAATATATTATTTAATTATTTTCCATAGTCCACTACAAATAGGACCCTAAGGGTGAGCCATTGTGCATTCTTCACAACACACATCTCCTCAATAGAGAGAATTAGAGAATTCTCTCTAAAACTCTTCCTCTCCAATCCCTTGTGGATTTTCTTTCAAGAGGCTTCCACAAACCTTGGTCTTATGTTCGAGTCATAGCCAGGAAGACTTTGTGGAAGAGATAAAGATCCGCTAAAAGAATCTCCATATTTGGAAGGTATTTATTGCTTAACCCTTGTATTTTAGTTTAATTCTAAATAAATCAAAGACGATTCATATGCTTCCGCTGTGGGATTAATTCGATTATTCCCTTCAATCACCTTACCAAGCTGCACTAAGGCTTAACCAACCCCTTCTTGGGAGCATCACCTTAGACGACAACTATCCAACTCTATAGTGAGCACTGGTACTAAATTTCACCCCTGCTTAAGTTCTTGAAAGCTTACTTCATAAGCCTCACTCCAAATGAACAACTGTACCACTGAGCTAACTAAGTTAGAGGCACCACACTGGAGAAGTTCTAACATTGCAAGTAACCTACAACCCTAGTAACCCACACATCTCACTGACTGCAACTAGACAAGGCTAGTTGGTTACTAATTATGTTCTTATTAGAACCATTGAAATCGATCTCTCGACACCACGTGTCCTAGGAAGGTCATCTACCAAAACTAGAACTCGCACTTGAATTGAGATATTATCATCGATCATTGACCCCAACCAGATGACAACTTCCTTCTATCTATAGAGCTGGCTATACACCCAACCTGAAGCATTACTAGCACCTGCAATCACATCCTTCTTTGTTGTTTGATTCTCAATTCCTCCATTCCAACCAGAATTATGATCCACACCACAAGAGAGACCAGATGCTTTCCAATTATTGCACTCATTTTCATTTGGTGTCGCCTTCAAACCTGATCCCTGACCACCAAAATTGTCACCACCATCATTACTCGACTTCCAACTCTGCTGCTCGCTGACCACTTCTTCTGTTCCAGGATCCTGCACAGCCTGAAGAAATGAACGTTTCATTTCACAACGGAAGCATGAGATAGTCTTTGATTTTATTTAAAATTAAACTAAAAAAAAAGATTATAACTTACTTGGAGTAAATATGGAGATATTTCTGACGGGTATTTATCTCCTCCACAAAGTCTTACTGACTATGACTCGAACACAGGACCAAGGCTTGTGGGAGTCTCTTGAAAGAAAATCCACGAGGGATTGGAGAAGAAGAGGTCTAGAGAAAATTCTCTAATTCTCTATTGAGGAGATGTGTGTTCTATCTAATAGTTCAATCTAAGGGTTTCTATTTATAGAGACCAAAAGTAAATCTTTGCCATAATTAAAATATTATATTTTAATATCTAATATATTAAAATATATCTTATACTTATTTGAATCTCATTCAAATCTCCTACGATATTTATTTATTTGAATCATTCAAATTTTATAAATATGTTTTCTTTAATGTATCTAATATACATTAATTATTTTAATATTTGATGTAACAAATACAATAAATATATTTTCCTCTTTTATATTTAATATATCTAATATATTAAATATTAATTTGAACACTTAAAATTAAATATTAATTTGAATATTTCAAATTTTTCTTTCAACTAAATTGATCTTTTAGTATTACTATGAGCTAGCAAGGGGACCTTGTGGACCTATAAATTACAAAAATTAATTAATTAAACTCTTTAATTAATCATTTTTCATTCATTAGCTTTAGGTCACTCCACTATAGACCTAGAGTTGCACTCTTATGCACTGTAGGACAAGTTGTGTTCATAAATATAACTATTACATGCATGTCAATTCTTCACGAGTTATTCATAATTACAGCTGGGTCAAAAGTTCGTTTTACTCCTGTAATTACATCTTGCACCTTAAGTACCACTGATTCTCTAATGAACAACTTGTTTATGATCCAACCATAAACTAAGTCCCCATCATGCCAGTGAGAGAATGAGACCCCATTGTTCAAGTCCTGAATCAACACTTAAGGGAACTACTCATTTACTTACCCTATATGGGAATGAGTGAATTATATCTTGTGAGATTATGTTTCCAGCTCCCTATTTGGTCAAGCCCCCAAAATGGTAGGCATATTGAATTGGCTACAAAAGCCACTCTCACCCATGCAAATCAAAGGACAAGCCATCATAGGCAGGAGTTCACTCACTCAAGATTAAGATCGAGTCGCATATGATCATCCTGATGAAATATTAATCTTCTCAATTAACGGATTTATAAAGATAGATTAAATATTTCGTGGTCTAGTCTTATACAAACACATTGTATAAGATACCCCCACTCACATGTCTCCACATGAACGATTTGGATTAAAATCATTTGTAACTATTACAAAATGGGTCGTATCAATAGTGTTACTAGAATAAGGCACCCAACCTTATCCATATACTATGACCCTTTAGGTTATTACTTGAACATGATCCTCTCGTATGTCAACCATATACTATTCAAGATTACACTAATAACCTTGAATTTTTCATATAATGGATAATATTATATTGCAAATAAAATAATCAAAATTATTATTAATTATTAAATAAATTATTAATTAGGAGGCTTTAGGTCATAAATCCCAACACGACCACCACTGCTCCAACCTCCATTGTTACCTAAACTTGTACTTCAGCTTGCAGATTTATCCTTATTGTCACCATCATTTAAATCACCATCTGGGCTCCTCCTCTCATGGCCTCAGCCTCCAAATTCGTTTTTATCTGATATGAACTTCCAGCTGTCACTGCCATAACTCCATCCATCGGAGTTACTAGTATTCGAACCACCTTTTTGGTTTCACTTCTAGCTCTTTAGAAACTATGGCCAATAATTGTTTTCAACTAAAAAGTTGTTCCCTTCAACTCCCTTGTGAGCATGAGCCTAAGACAGAGTCTTATCGAAGTTTTCTCATAAGATTTGAGTTTTTGCGAGGTTAATCGCTCACCTTAGGAGAAAGATCTCGCATACTAAGCTAAGTTGCATAACCAAAGTCTCATGCACTTGCCTTTAGCCAAAACTTACAAAATTCAGACCGTCAAATACTAATTGGATTCCTTTCACCGCATCTAACCACTTCTAAGCATAAGTCATGACATACTTTAGTACTAGGACTCTCAACAAATCAATTCTCGTTTTGTCTCTTGCGACAACAAAAACTTTTCTATATCACCTTTCTATTTCCTCATATTTTCCTTTTATTAAGACCATTAAGTCTCTTTCCATCTCCAAGAAACGTATCCTCTACGAGAGATAAAACATCTCCTTGTTCCTCGACCTTTCCTAGTTCTTTCATTTGAGGTTCCACATTTCCCACCAATTCACTCTTAGTCTGGTTACTCTCGAGCTTCATCATTCTTTTAGCCTGAAAAGTGAGGAATGACGAAAATAACTTACTTGGTTCACGAACCTCAAACTCTGAAAGTATGAACCCAAAAGGTGGTTTCCTCTAAACTACAAACCTCAATGTCCAAAGACATTTAAGAACTTCACCTTACTTAAATCATCCTCTTAATAAAGTCACAGCCACACATACATAAATCAACCTAAGGGTTAACCCACATGCCAAAAAATAGTGAACTACAACGCAAACATTAACTCTACGCTACTTTTCACATTTGGCAGAAGACAAACCTAGCGGTGACGAGGTGACTTTCTTGCGAGTGGCTATGGAGAAACCGATGCTTATGATGTAAGCGAGTCTACAAAACCTAGAACTTAGGCCTTTGATACCAACTGTAACGGCCCTAACAACTAGACAACCTAAACATGGAAGAACATATGAGTTACTCCGCTCATGCCCGAAATTTTGGTAGCATGACTGCATAACTATGAGAAACCAAAATTTACAAAGACCTAATAGAAATAAAAACACTTCTAAATCTCAGAGAAAATACTCAGCATCCACCAGACTACGATAAATTATGCTTAGTTCAACCAATAGACACAAGAACTAAAAATCTCTATCCAAACAAGATCAAAAGAAAATTTAAGTTTACAGACCAACAACGTAATAAAGATCTAAGATACAAAACTGAAAGCTAAATACAAGGAAAGAAACTTTGGTGGTGTCTCCATAGCCTCGTCAAGTCCTCACCTTCGTCACTTGCCTCGTAGTTGTACACCATCTGCAAGATCACAAACAAAGTAGCACGAGTGAGTATAAACATACTCAGTAAGTAGCCCACTTAAGGGTCCAAAGTTGAAAACCATACAAAGGAGGGCATTGCCCTAACTCAAATACTTCAGTCCAGTCTCAAACATTCACATTGGTTAGCTATGTGCCTACTCACCTTACCGTAGGCTCACTCCTCTTTGGTATTACCACGTGTTATACATCGAGTCATGTATCCTAGGTTGGTCTAATGCAAAGAAGGGAGGCAACCCTCATGCTTATCACTTTGGGGGAATCACCCCTACGCTAGGACAATCACTCAGTGAGGCAACACAGCCCTCACGCTCATCACTCTGGAGAAATCACCCCTTAAGCTAGCACAATCACTCCGTGAGGCAACATAGCCCTCACGCTTATCACTATAGGGGGAATCGCCCCCTAAGCTAGCACAATCTCTCAGTGAAGCAACACAGCTTCCACGCTCATCACTCTAGAGGAATCGCCCCCTAAGCTAACACAATCACTCAGTGAGGTAACACAATTCTCACGCTCACCACTCTAGGGGAATCGCCCCCTAAGTTAGCACAATCACTCCGTAAGGCAACACAGCCCTCACGCTCATCACTCTGGGGGAATCGCCCCCTAAGCTAGTACAATCACTCAGTGAGGCAATTGAGCCCTCAAGCTCATCACTCTAGGGGAATCTCCCCCTAAGCTAGCATCACTCTCGCTAGTCACTCTTGGGGAATTGCTCCCTATGATAGCATCATCATCACTCTGGGGGAATCGCCCCCTAGCTAGCATCATCATCACTCTCATGCCCCTGTCAATGGCACAACATCCTAGAAATACATGCTCGCAAGGAAAAAGGTAGGTGGCATTAACCTAAATGGCTTTTGCTTAGCCTCAACGCACTTAGATCTTCAAGAGATATACCACTCAAGAGATCATTAACCTCATTCTCACCTCAACCCATGAATCTTATGCATAACCATAAACACAAACTCGACACCACGCATGCTTAGGTAGACAAGGCTCAAATATAAGTTCAAAGCAATTCATTCAACACCAATGCCCATACGTATTCAAGCAACCATGCTACATAACCACTCGAGCGAACATGTTCCACATATAACCAAACTAACCATGCCCTATATAAATTCTTCTCATACACGGCCTTAACAAGTTAGTCCAAATGAGCTATCTACATTTTAGGCTAGCACAAAAGCAACTCACTTCTCCTTCTTCCAGGAAGTTACAAGGGGCATAGAGTTCTATGCAACTCCTTCCATTACTAATCCCTTAAACCCGCTAGGAATCATAATGGTCACTATTCTACCATTTACATCATAGCCTCACTAAAACGTGTTAAGCATAACATAATGCCCTGAACTATTCTAAACAAAAAAAAAAAAAATCATAAGTAAGGATCCTAAACTTCGTATGCCCTTAAGATGTTGTAGATTGTTAGCCATCTAGACTAACAAGTCGAGCTTTCTATACGAAATCAACCAGCCAAGCGTTTCAAGCATACTGAACTCGGACCACATCCAACCATTCAATTTAAGTAAACTTTTCTTTATATTTACGCTTATAGAGAAACTACAATCAAGGTCATACACGCATTCCAAGGCTCATCTCAATAACCAAGCTCTAACAAGTTAATTCCAGAACACATACATATGATCGAGACCCCTCGAATACTATACTAGCAACCACAACTAT
Source organism: Trichosanthes truncata (assembly GCA_033996785.1). Lineage (NCBI taxonomy): Eukaryota > Viridiplantae > Streptophyta > Magnoliopsida > Cucurbitales > Cucurbitaceae > Trichosanthes > Trichosanthes truncata. Next base: position 58,949,576 of record JAWPNB010000003.1, read on the forward strand.
AGCAACCAACTCAATCCAATCATTGAATTCCTTGAAATACTATGCTCTAGCACATATTAGAAAGAATCATATTCAAAAGTGCCCAATCACAAACCTCGAGCAAAAATTTATTTGAGGTCCTACACATGCTAACTACAATCAACTTGAATATTTAAGCCTCTATTTCCATTATAGCCATAACTTAGGCCATTTTTAACTTAAAACCACTTCCAAACAGATCCACTACCCATTACATGTTGCAGAAACAAGACTTTCAGGCATGCTTTCACAATTTACAAATTTTCAAACATACATCAAATTCAATTATGAACTTAAAGGGCTTAAATCCAAATGACTACTTACAGCAATATACATAAGGTCGCAACCCCTTTAAAGACCATATCAGGTTTCAAGGATAACGCAAACCCAAACACAACTAGTCACAAAAATTCCCTCTTAACCCCCAGGCTAAAGTATAACAAAGTAAGCCTCCTACTTGAGAAATTTTCCAAGCACATCATCCAGCGACCATCATGCTCAAGCGCAAACTTAAAATAAACATATTCATAACCACACAATCAAACATGCATTGCAGGATCAATGAACCCCCTATCCAAAGCATTAGGGGTTAACCAATTAGACTATTTACATTTGTAGTGATAACAAGCACAAATGGTCTCACCCGCAAAAGTTCTTGCTCAACCCTGAACAAATCCTAAAGGAAATCAATAACTTAAACCATTTAAACAACACAAGTCTGATAATCAATTACGGAAGGTTGTCAACCCACCTAATAAGTGCCCAAAAGCCAAAGACTCAACGATTTTGCACCCAAACGAATCTTAATCCTAAAATCAACTACTTTGAACCTACATACATAAAATCCCATGGGTTAGTCTCAAAACACAACATTAAATCAAGAGTGCAAATGAGTTCAAAGCTAATATTACTCCCTGAACCTTACAAAAACAACCTTTAATCCTTGCTACTTCGACTTTGCATAGGCTCAAAGCTGTAATTCCCAAATCCACCCATCATGGGTAATCTAGAACAGAGTCTAGACCTTGTGGGTCACATTCAAAGTTCCAAAACAACCATGATCCAAACCAAAAATGAAACTCACCTCGCAAATATGAAATTGTCGGGCTATGGGTGTTGGAAATTAAGCTCGATCAGAGTGTGGGTCCCGAAAATTGAAGCGATTGAAGCAATTCAAGGATCGAATTACATGAATCTGTTCGCTGGAATGTGAGGGAAAGCGAATGTCTGCCACCATAAAGGGAAAATGCGAGGAGGTCGAGTGGGTTTCTTGCAGACGGTGGCGCTTGCAAATCGAACTGGCAGGCGAATCTCGGCAGCCCAGCGAGGGAGACGCGTTGGCGAGCGGTGACAGCGCAAACGACGAGGGGTTGTGCGGCAGTCTGATTATTGGGAGTGCGATAGTGAGGGTTGCACCTGAGCGGTTTATTGGAGGAAGAAGAAGAAAACGCAAGGAGGTGGGGGAGGGGCTGCACGCAGTTTTAGAGAGAGAAAAATAATTAGGGGTTTCGGTTGAGGGAAAGAAGAAGAAGGAGAAGAATAAGAAAAAGGAGAAAAAGAGAATGAGGGGGGTTGTCGATGAGAGAAGAGTGGAGAGAGAGAGAAACTATTTTTTTTTTAATTTCCTTTTTTCCAACTTCCAAAATTACCCCCACACCAACCATTTCCTTCCCATTATGCCCTTTTCAAACTCTCAAATTTTTAATTAACCCAAATCAAAATACTTATTTGAGAATTAATCAAATTAAATTTCCAAAATTTTGAAATTAACGCCCCTGAATAAGCCGGGCGTTACAGATCATTTCTCCATCCTCTAACTGTTCCCATGAGTCACTTTCCTGAAAAGAAGAACAAACATAATTAGTGGCTCCCGAATCAATTATCCAGGTAGATTTAGCATCTTCCACTAAGCAGGATTCAAGGAAAAGTAAATCATATTTACCTTTATTTGACTTCTTCTTTTTGTCTAAGTATTCAAGGCAGTTTCTCTTCCAGTGTCTTTCTTCATTGCTGTGGAAACATTTTCCTTTCACAGGTTTGTATACATTGACTCTTTTTCCTTTTGAAGCAACTTTTGTTTTATTCATCTTCTCACTGGGTTTCCTCTTCCAATTCTTAGCTTCGGACTTAGTTCCAGAGGTTGAACTTCTAAATTTAAACTTGCTAGAACTGGAAACATTTGCCTCTCCACTTTTTCCTTTGTTTTTCATTAATGACTCAAAAGTTTGCAGTTCATTTAGAAGAGTTGTGAGATTGTAAGTAATTTTATTCATAACAACGTTACTTTGGAATTGGAAAAAAACTCTTGGGAAGAGTTTCTAGAATAAAACTGACCTGGCTGGATTCATCAATTATAACACCATTCATCTCAGCAACATTAAAGTGGACCATCATATCGAGAACATGTTCTCGCACAGATGACCCTTCTTTCATGCGTGCGTTATGGATGAACTTGAGAGCATCATGCTTAATTTGATTGGAAGGTTGTCCAAACATTCCATGCAATAATTCCATCATCTCATATGTTGTCGTCATGCTCTCTAGCTTTTTGGCCAAAAATCAGTTATGCTAGCCAAAATATAAACTCTTGTCTTTTCATTGGCCTTGATCCAGCGATCATATGCTTTGCGAACATTTAGCGTAGCACTAGCAGCTGGTTCTTGAGGACATTCCTTAGTTAGAACAAATTTCATATCATCCACGACCAGCATAGTGTTGATGTTATTTTTCCAAGTTGTATAATTTTCACCAGTCAATTTTTAGGCAGCCAAAATAAAGATTAAAGAGCTAGCCATTACGTTGAAAAAATATAATAATAATAATAACAATAATAAAAGAACATGCAAACATTATCCAATCAATTTTAGCATAGAAATCAAACATTTTGATAAACCCTAAAAACAAAATTTCTAATGCTATGTAATTTAGTGATTTAGAACAAGTGCTACAGTAGGGTAGGTTAAATATTCTTTCACTAAATTGAGACAATCTCAACCAAATATTATACCAGAATAACTCTTATTCTTATAAGATTTAGTTACCATCAAGTTGGTCATGGACATCATTAACAACCTTAATGAGCCCTTTGTAAGTGTGACCCATCATTTCAGATCCTATAGTTTTATCCCAACAAGTGTTGTCATAGGGTAGGTCAAATATTGGAACAAAACTACAATCCTTTTCTTTTCAAGAGATTTACCTTAACATTGACCCATACAAACACCTTCCATAGGGAGACGATCCAAAAACCGCCACTAGGCCCCACATGGATCTCACGTTGTAAACAATGATAGAGACCGTAGGATGTGTTGTCACATATCCTTCTCCCACTTACTATTTTGAAATAGAGTTTTCTCTTACTTAGACAAATTAGGCTAATCTCATTTATCTAAGTTCCCAATCTATCCTCCATAACCCTTATGTTGGTTGGATTGATTTTAATGTGAATTATCAAGTTTATTAAACTAAAAAAATCACATTATGAACATACTTAAATAAAATTTGACTAATTCAACTCTCAGGTCAGTTCCCAGTTGGAGGTGTTACCTTTCGGTTAACTTAAATACCCCAATCTAGACAGAACCTTCCATAGTTAGTGTTTCCTTATAGTCAATTTTTATTTCAAAGTTCATTAATCTTTACTTAACTATTAATTACTAGATTAATGAACGTAAGTGAATTTAAGCAATATTTTTAATCCTATTAAAATCTAATTCACTTGGATAATATTAATATTCTACCATTTTGAACCCTTTAGAACAAAATTAAAATATTACCCTAAATTCTAATCTTATTAGAAAAAGAAGATAAATATCAAGAATATCTTTAAAAAATGGAAATCCTAATCTTATTAGGTAAACATGCATTCCATTTAAGAGAGCAAATATCCTAATTCAATTTTCCAATCAATTTTCAAATATAACAACTATAGTCAAAGATATGGAAAATATAAACTAATTAGGAAAACATTGACATAGTTTGTCGAAGGCACGCCAAATTTTATTTATAATTTCAGACCGACAAATACTATAGTATCAGAGGCCGGGTCGATCACAGGGAAGCAAGTTGACGACATTCTAATCTAATTTAAACTAAACAAAAAAACAAAACAAAAAGGGGTTTGTGCTTTTAAACATAATAAAATAATAGAAAGTAAATGCGCGAGAGTTGAATGCATAAAGTAAATGAAAGAAGGCTGGAATTACTTACTAAACACTGGTTTTGGGTTTCATCGGATCAAGTCTTATACTTTGGTCATTGGTTTTCAACGGATCAACGCAAATTTCCTAGATAAGCAATTAACCGACTAATCTTGGTAAAGCCAGAGTAGCCCTTAACAGCTCCCTATTCTAGACTATGTCGACCTAGCATCTAATAGCCCCTAATTGACCTTCTAAGTTGGGCACGATAGCGTTCCATGCTTGGTAGATCAATTGCACTAAACTCTGGAGTTGGTCAAACCTCGATAGCTAATTTAGTGAGCCTAAATTAATTAAAGAGTTGCTTGGGTCTTAAGACCTATTATGCAAACTACATGAAGAGGTTAAGCCTCATTCTATGCAAGCACAAGCCGGTCTAAATGCTACTAAATTAAGTCAATGTATTGAGTGATAAATTCCATACACAAGCATAGTAATAAATGAAATGGCCACATAAGATTCATTAAGTCTAATATGTAAATGCAATTCAATAAGATAAATCAGACTCCCAAACGTGTTTAAGTAAGGAAATAAGCAGTAAAATTAAAGAAAAAACCTCCCAAAGTACAAGCTCAATCCGAATTCGCCCCGAAATGGCATTATAAACTAGCAGGTAGCTTCGAAATCCACTTCTGACGACATTAATCAATACAAATTCAACCCTAAAATGGTAAAGGGTTAGAAATGGGTATAAAATAGATGAGAGTGTCTGAAAATTGGATGAAGGAAGGAAGAAGACGGCTGCCCTAAAAGGAAAATTCATTATATAATTCTTGAAGTAGCATCAAGACGCTACACGCAACGTCTCGATGTTGTCGCCTAAAAGGTCAACGTCATAGGGGCTTGTCGCAGCATCGACCTGCGCTTATTATTATGGCATCTAGATGCTATGTACAGCGTCTTGATGTTGTCTTGTATTCGCGCGTTTCTGACTTGCGACAACGTCTCGGCACTAGTGGACAGTGTCTAGACGCTGTCTTGCATTGGAGGCTACTGTCTTCAACTTCGAGCAGGGCTCCGTAGAGCGTCTCGACACTCCTCTCTTGGGCAGTTTGGTCATTTGATCTCCATTTCTTCAATTAGGGCTTGAATGACCTTCGGTTAAGCCCAAATTAACCCCAAACGCTCCAAAAGCTTCGAAAATACTCCAGAACTCCATATGCCCTTCGAACTAATTTACCTACAAAATAGGGAATTAATCTCGTAAAATAGCTATAAGACACAAGGTTTAGACATAGAAAATAAGAATTATTTTAGTCCTATCAAACATATTATCTCTATTAGGAAACAATCTAATCAAATTTTTTAAATATAACAATTATATTAAAAAATAAGATAAGATGCATGATCATGATTAACCTATGGTGGGATTTTAATCTAAATGACATACTTTATGTAACAATTAAACAATTTAAAACATATATCACATACATTATTAAAATAAAACTAAAAAAAATTGACCGACATATTTCGCATATCCTAAGAAATTGAAAATAATTTAAATCCAAGACATATCTTGGTCTTCAATATATCTTTCCCTTTCTTGTAGCATTCAAATTTAGGATTTAGAAACCCTAAACTACGCACCATCCGTTACTCAAATTATTTAAAAAAATCAAAATCAAAACTAAAATTGAACATATGTTGTTGGTGAATATAAAAAATTAAGTTACTTTCATGCTTTTTTCGAAAAAAAAAATATCAAGCCGAAAACGTTCTTATTCAACGTAACAAAAAAAAAACTCTCAAAATGCATGAAGATTCTCACATGAAGATTTATGTCTTTTTTTAAATTTAAAACAACCACTCTCAGCCGATGCTTCTTTGCGGTTGGGTGGGAAAGATAGTGCCTTTGACGCCGGCGAGGAATCTGACCCAACATATTTCACTTTTCGTTCATCGAAACCAGAAGATGTTCATGCAATTCGAAGTTCGTATGAATTGCAACATTGGTAATTTACAAAAAAATAAATAAATAAATAACCTTTATGGGTTTTACACAGATCTAATCAAAATGATAAAACTGATGCCACACAAATATGCCTAAAAAGTCAATTTTGCAAACCCTCACATACATGATAAACTAGAATACCCACCATACAAAAAAATTGATTCTAAATAAATCTCAAACCATTCTCTGATACCAATTGAAGGGAATAATCTAATTAAACCCTAGCAGAAGCTTCGGAATCCGTTGGACTTTATTTAGAACAAAATAACAATATTCGGGTTAAGCATAACATACCTTGAAAATATGGAGATTCTTTTGGTGTTCTTGATCTCTTCCACAAAGTCTTCCTAGCTATGGCTCGAACAAAGGACCAAAGAGATTTATGAGAACTTTCTTGAAAATAGAGAGAGGGAATGAGAGGAGAATTTCAAGAGTTCTTTTCTCTTGCGAAGAATGCATACAAGGATTCACCCCTAGGGTCCTATTTATAGTGGCCTAGGGCAAATAATTCAATAATATATTTTAATATATAATATATTCAAATATATTTATCTAACAAATTTGAATCTTATTCAAACCTTTTTAAATTCTCCTACAACATCTATTTCCTTATTTGAATCTAATTCAAATTTAATAAATATCTTTTCTTTAATGTATTTTAATACATAAATAATTTCTTTGATATTTAATATATCATATACATTAAATATGTTTTCCCTCATTTAATATATCAAATATATTAAATTTTAATTTGAACATTTCAAAATTTTCTCTCAATGAAATTGATCCTTATTTGTTCATATGAGATAGCAAGGGGACCTTATGGACCTACAGATTATAAGCTTCAATGATACAAAATCAATTAATTAAACTCTTTAATTAATTAATTTTCATTCATTAAATATAGGTCACTCCACTATAGACCTAGAGTTGCACTCTTATGCACTGTAGGACAAGTTGTGTCCATGAATATAATCACAGCATGTAAGTCGATCCTTCACAAGTTGTTCGTAATTATAGTTGGGTCAAAAGTCTGTTTTACCCCTGTAATTACATCTCGCACCTCTCCACTGACCCTGATCCAACCATAAACTAAGTCTCTCCCAGGCCAATGAGAGGATGGGGCCCCATTGTTCAAGTCTCACAATCAGCACTTAAGGGAACTACTCATTTACTTACCCCATATGGGAATGAGTGAATTCTATCGTGTGAGATTATGTTCCCAACTCCCTATTTGGTCAAGTCCCCAAAATGGTAAGTTTATTGAATCGGCTACAAAAGCCATTCTCACCCACACAAATCAAAGGACAAGCCTTCATAGGCAGGAGTTCATAACTCACTCAGGATTAAGATCGAGTCGCATATGATCATCCTGATGAAATATTAATCTTTTCAATTAACGGATTTATAAAGAGAGATTAAATATTTTGTTGTCCAGTCTTATACAAACTCATTGTATAGGATACCCCCACTCACATGTCTTTACATGAACGATTTGGATCAAATCATTTGTAACAATAGTGTTACCAGGATAAGACAACCAACCTTATCCACATACTATAGACCCTTCAGGTTATTATTTGAACATGATCCTCTCGTATGTCAACTACATACTGTTCAAGATTACACTAATAACCTTAGATTTTACCCGATATTGGATAATGTTACACAAAATATAAAATAACAATTATTTTATTCATAAATGAGAAAATGTTTAATTACAAAACTACAAGCTTTAGGGTACAAATCCTAACAAGAAGAAGGTAGCTCTCGTATCAAGCACCACCTAATAAAGCCAATAAGTTACAACACCCTAAGAAAGGAAAACACCCTAGGAAAGGAAAACAATCATCTTCATTAAACTTTCCAATAACAACCCAACTTCAAAATAAGTCTACTAAACCCAACGTTAATCAAACTACAACAAATGCCAAACTCAAACAAACTTAATTAGTTAAAGAACGAGATATATAAGTCAGAATGCAAACTAAACCCAACAAATCATTTACTAAAAGAAATAATAGCCAAAGGAAATAAAGACTAGCTAGCTGGTGACATTTTCTTTTATGTCTCCTCATCATCACCCAACTCCTTGAAGCTTCTTGCAAAACTATTGGTTGGAGGGGGGAGGGTCAATACAAAAAGTACTTAGTAAGTAGTTCACACATGGTGAACTGCTAAGCATCAAATAAGGCAAACAACATGTTTCTCACATGCAACCAACATGATCTTCAAAGCTAATAACACAAAGCATCATGTTCAACCTACATAAACAAGTAAAACATAAGACTTGCCCAACACATGAATTCACGCATCATACCTTACACCTAACACATGAATTTCGTACCATGCCATGCACACTGAGTTCCACTCAAGCTCTACGAGCTCACTCAACACTCATGTTTAGCACTCACAAAGCTCTCTAAGACTGACCCTTCAAGTTACATTGACCCTTGACCATTTATACTCAAGGCTTCAACACATCTCTGTGGTGCTCAACGTTATTTATACCCAAGGCCTCAAACTATTACATCGACCCTTGACCATTTTTACATTAGGCCTCGATGACTTAGCAACGTATTGGTCCTTTCACATGCAATTCAGTACTTGTTTTTCTAGATTCATCACACTGACCCTTGACCATTTATACCCAAGTCCTCAATGCTCCTTTTAATCCAACCAAATAATGGTGACATACCACCCCTTGACCATTTATACTAGAGGCGCACTGGTATTCACTAGAGATGTCTATGTCGCGGGGTGGGGACGGAGATGGCTTCTTCGTCCCCTTCCCTGCCACCCATTTCATTCTCCATCCCAACTAAATTTCAATTTTGTGGGGATCAGGACAGTGATTCTCTGCAGAGAACTTGTGGGGGTCAGGTTCCCTGCGAGGAATTATTGTCCATTTAATTTTTTAGAAAAAATTAATTAAATGATTTTTTAAGAAAAATTCCAATTAAGTTGTTAATTCTCCACTATGAATCCTCATTTAAATGGTTAATTCTTCATGAAAAATTCTTAAACCTCTTAAAATGAAACAAAATAATATTTCACATTAACTTATTTAATTATCCATACATAATAATTCAAAAACAATTAATAAAACCTTAAATTTAAAGATTACAATCCACTATCAAAAGTGATTCAATCATATACATGTATTTGTATGTACGTGTGTGTGTGTGTAATTTAAAAAAAAATAATAATAAAAATAAATGTTGTGGGGAATGAGGACATGGAATGTATTCTCAATCTCCATTCCCGTTTAACTCGCGGGAATTTTTTACCCCACTTCCTCTCCCACTCCCTACCTAAATGGAGATTCCCTACTCCTGCAGGGAAAATGGACATCTCTAATATTCACCCTACTTTCCTTTTAAAACACAAAGTCCTCTAACCTTTATTCTCACAAACTCACCAGAATGCATGAATCCTACAAATCATGCTTCTGGACCATGCATGTGTATGGATTTATGCCCTAAAGCCTCGTAATTAATTAATTAATTAATAATTAATAATTATTTTAATTATTTTATTTAACAATAATATTATCCATTATATGAAAAATTCAAGTTTATTAGTGTAATCTTGAACAATATGTGGTTGACATATGAGAGGATCATGTTCAAGAAATAATCTAAAGGGTCATAGTATATGGATAAGGTTGGGTGCCTTATCCTGGTAACACTATTGATACGACCCACTTTGTAATAGTTACAAATGATTTAATCCAAATCGTCCATGTGGAGACATGTGAGTAGGGGTATCTTATACAATGAGTTTGTATAAGACTGGACCACGAAATATTTAATCTATCCTTATAAATCCGTTAATTTAGAAGATTAATATTTAATCAAGATGATCATATGCGACTTGATCTTAATCTTGAGTGAGTTATGAACTCCTGCCTGTTAGGGATTGTCCTTTGATTTACATGGGTGAGAGTGGCTTTTGTAGCCGATTCAATATGCCTACCATTTTGGGAACTTGACCAAATAGGGTGCTGGGAACAAAATCTCACAAGATGGAATTCACTCCTTCCCATATAGGCTAAGTAGATGAGTAGTTCTCTTAACTGCTGTTCGGGACTGGAACAATGGGGTCCCATCCTGTCATTGGCCCGAGAGGGACTTAGTTTATGGTTGGATCATAAACAAATTGTTCATTAGAGGATCAGTGGTACTTTAGGTGCAAGATGTAATTACAGGGGTAAAACAGACTTTTGACCCAGCTGTAATTACGAACAACTCGTGAATGATCGACTTACATGCAGTGATTATATCCACGGACATAACTTGTTCTACAGTGCATAAGAGTGCAACTCTAGGTCTATAGTGGAGTGACCTATATTTAATGAATGAAAATTAATTAATTAAAGAGTTTAATTAATTGATTTTGTATCAATGAAGCTTATAATCTATAGGTCCATAGGTCCCATTGCTAGCTCATATGAATAAATAGGGATCAATTTCGCTGAGAGAAAATTTTGAAATGTTAAAATTAAAATTTAATATATTTTGATATATTAAATAAGGGAAAACATATTTATTGTATATGATACATTAAATATCAAAGAAATTATTAATGTATGAAGATACATTAAAGAAAAGATATTTATTAAATTTGAATTAGATTCAAATAAGGAAATAGATGTCGTAGGAGAATTTGGAAAGATTTGAATAAGATTCAAACTGGTTAGATAAATATATTTTAATTAATATATATTAAAATATATTATTTAATTATTTGCCCTAGACCACTGTAAATAGGACCCTAGGGGTGAGTCATTGTGTGCATTCCAAATAAGATAAAGAAACTCTAGAGAATCTCCTCTCATTCTCTCATTCTATTTTCTAAAAGATTCCCACAAATCTCTGTGGTCCTTTGTTCGAGTCATAGCAATGAAGACTTTGTGGAAATCTTAGAATTCAACCTCATTGGAGCTGGAGCACAAGGAGAAAATTTTCCTCCAGAATATTCTCCATATTATTTTAAAGGTATGTTTTGCTTAGCCGAAAATTGTATTTTAGCTTAATTCTAAATAAATTAAATGTGATCCAATACTTCTGCTGTGGGTTTAATTCAATTATTCTCTTTAGAATGCTTTATGGAAAAACTACATGAAGATGTTTTCAACGCAACCATCTTGCTTTTTCAGACAATCACAACAAATCTGCATGCTCATCACAACATACTCAACAAAACAGCATGCTGAAAATTCATCAAAGGTCATAACATTTCATAAAATTAAATCACATATCCACTGCAAACATCCACAACATATTCAACATCTCAAAAGCACCACATAACAATCACAACACAACATTTCAGTATGTCTAAACACTTTTTGGAAGCATAATAATCCAAAGAAACATGCATCACATGATATACTTAGTTATGGCGCTCCTAAAATTACTCCAAGAGGTGTTCCTAAACAAGAAAATCAAGGTTTAGAGACGATACTTAGTTTGAAATCCTTAATCGAACTACAATGCACTCAAGAGGTACAAACTTACCGAAAAAAAATTATACCTTAGTCTAACACTCCAAACATGTTGGAACCTAAAACAGAGAGTATCCAAGGGTTAGACATTGATCTAAGATACTTTAATTTAGTTCGAAAAGATTTAAACAGAACATTACTACCTTAAATTTACCAAAACGGACTCGATCCCTTGCTGAATGGTGTTCAAATGAGTCCGAAACTGACTTGGACCTACAAGCATAATTTTTCAATGGTTAAAAACAAACTTTGATCACTTAATCAAACTTGAAAAGTGATTAGAGCAAGTTGTTACCCACTAAGGCTTACTAAAAGGCTTAGGTCTTGCTGGAAAGCAACGAAAATGTTTGAATTGGCTCGAAGCTACAAGAAGAAGGGTCCCAATAGTTAAAAACGAAATTACAACAATTAAAAATGATTTTAAGGGGACTAAAACGTGTTGAAACTTACCGATCAACATCAAAAGACCTCGAATACATGCTAGTCGGAGTTCGAAGACGTTGCAAATCTAAACCTCACAGATGATGGGTAATTGAATTTGGGCCAACTCGGGTTGGGGAACACGAAGCGGAGTAATTTCGAAGTTCGATTTCAAATGGGTCTCTGTTGGGATTGTTGGGAGTGCAACCAAAGTTCCACATTGGCTAGATAAGGGGAAGATCATGAGTTTATAAGTGAGGGACACTATCTCCATTGGTATGTGCCTTTTGGGGAACCAAAAGCAAAGCCATGAGGGCTTATGCCCAAAGTGGACAATATCATACCATTGTGAAGATATGTGGAGCCTTATCAATTGGTATCAGAGCCATGTCCCTGACTTAACTGTGTTCAGTAGAATCCTCAGGTGCTTAAGAAATGAGTGGTGAGTCTCAAAGACATAGTCATGTAGAATTGTGGATGAGTCCTCGAATATCGAACAAGTGTGGTTCGAGGGGGCGGATTTCTAAGGGTGCAATAGGGAGTGATCGGACCATGTAACCCACAATGTGATCCGCGGTGGAGCTCTATCGGATAGGCGGTGCACTCTGGAGAAGAGGAGTTGTCCTAGATAAGAGCAAACTCTTGGTGAAGCCAGAGAGTTGGGCGGATGGAATGACCATTGTGGAGATATATAGAGGGTCGTTGTCCTTATCAGTCTCGCTGGATTCACGTGGTGAAGTTGCCATAACGCTGTCGAAATGCAAGTCTGCTAGCGAATCAAAAGGCATGGGTTCGCTGGAGGTTGAATAGCGTTGTGGGTGAGACTGTGTGTGCAAACCCGAATCGTTGGAAGGGGGAGAAGTCGCAAGGGTGAGTGCCCGCACACTATGTTCATCGGAAAAGGAACGAAATCGCCTCACGCTTGGGGAAAAATTCACGTCGTCACTACTCGTATGCAGAGGAACACCACTCGTCGTCGGTATCTATTGCTCGTGAGTATTGTTGCCGAAAAAGGAGAGTGTGCTGGCTAAAGAAGAATCGAGCGTGGGGGAAGTTAACGGCTAGTGTTACTGGCCGGAGAAGAAAAACGCGAGAGAGGGGTAATTCCAAAAAAATAACCCTCAAAAGTTTTGGTTTTGGAAAATAGGCTCCCTTTTTAAAAAAAAAAATTTGGACCCTTTAACTTTAATATGAAATATTAAAATACAATTTTACCCTTTGTTATTAAAGTTTAGGGTTGGTCCAAAACTCAAAACTTTTTCTTCTTCCCTCTCATCCTTTCTCGTAGGAGTTTCGGTGGCTAAATCAACTTCGAACTATTGTGTGGGTTGAGGAGATTCCAGAAATCTTCAAAAGATTTATGAAAAATATTTGATTTTGGTAGTTAGGGATTTTGAGGAGAGAGACTTCTCAACCTTCGAACTCTAATGGTTTTTCATTTTTTTAGATACAAAATGCAAAAAGCAAATAGAACCAATGGACACTTTCTTATGCAACTACCAAATCCAAAAGAGAAAGTCAATCCAGACCTGATTAATCTTTGTAGCTTGGTGAAAGAAATTGTCTATTGAATTTTAAGAAAACCATTTTAAAAAAAATGTTAGATCGGGATTCATGTGGTTAAATTAGAAGAATCCTGTTGAAATTTGGTTAAAATTCTTAAATCCTATTGAAATTAGCAAAATCCATACCAAGTTTCAGTCGAGATTCATTAAATTCTGCCTAGTATTGAATGAAGCCTGGTCAAAAATCTGGCCAGGCTTCACGTTTGTTGTTTTTAATTTTATTATTTTGTATAACTCTTTGATTCATTATTTAAGATTTATTAGTTCTTTTTAATCCATAAAGCAAAAACACATTATTTTAAATAATTTTTTTAACAAATTATATTTTTAAAAAATTTAATCTCAACCAAAATTGATTTATTTGAATCAAAGGGATTGCATCAATTTACATTTGGATGGTTGAACTTTGCAAAATCATTATTTGAAAAATTTATAAATCTTACGGGTTAAAATAAACTTGATAACTTCCAAAAATCTTCTCCAATCTTTCTAATAAAAAAATATTCTTATTAAATTCTGATATGCAAAAGTTGAAAATCATGTGGGTTATTGGTTATTAACTTAGATTAGGTGAAAATGTATGTTTTCCACTTGGTTATTAAATTTTAGTAGGTAAAAGTTGGGAAAATATGTGTAACAACCGGCAAAAAAAAAAAAAATCGTATATTTTTTATCACTACGCGGAGCAGCCGACGTCCCCTTTTAAGGGTCTTTTTTAATTAAAAGAGTTTTGGAGTCGCCACCAACCATTTTGAAGGTGTGATTGGACACCTAATTAAAATAATAAAAATGATGTGCATAAACCAGGTTAGGTTCGGGAGTTGATTGTGTGTAGGGAAGGTATTAGCAACCTACAACACCCGTTTTAAAAAACGGTTACCACATTTATCTTATGTTATCCAAATACTTTATTATAAAAGGTCCTTTAATCTGAATAAAATAATGATAATAGAAATAAAAAATAAAATGTCTCACTCGCTATTACCTCAACTTTATGGAAATAAAGTAATGGTCAATACGGTGAGTGGGAATATACTCATCGATTTATTATCACGTTGGAATTTTCCTTTATTTAAAGGAAAAAAAATTTACCTCAAGAAATTGAGAAATTTTATTATCTCGACTCCGTCATAGAATTTCCATGACTTTATTTTTTTAAAAAAATAATAATAAATAATAATAATAAATGATAAAAAGAAGATGAGGATTTTCGTACACCTACACGGGAGTCAAACTCCACGAAGGCATATTACTCAGCCCTCAAAACAAACATTTTTTTTATGAAAATAATTTTCTAAATGCTTATTTTGAAACAAGAGCTTCAATTATGGAAAGCTAAATTTAACACAAATTTGAAAATCATTTGCATACAAAAGGATTTTGCTTAATGAAAAATGTCTCATATTTATTAATTCACATTTAAAAAAAAAAACAAAACATGAACTAGCACTTATGAGTGGTGTGAAGCCATTCAAAGAAAACTTTAAAAGAACCAAAATAAATAAATAAATAATAAAAATAAAAAAGAGGTAAATTGAAACTCATTTGGAAATTTCAAACTGAAGCCATTAAAGAGAATTGAAATTTATTTGGAAGATTTAAATTAAAAGCAAATTGAACTTTACTGGAAAATTTTCAAATTTAAGTTGCATTTTGAATTTCAGTGGGGTAATCCATATAATTGAGAGATTGAATTTCCAATTCAAAGATCTAGATTTTAAATTCATTTAAAATTTAAAATTGATTTGTTACCTAAAATCAATTAAGACAAATATTAGAATTAATTTGAAATCCCAACTGAAATTTATTTTGAAATTCCAATTCAGAACTAATTGAAATTTAAATTAAATCTCCTAACCAAACTCAAGTCAAAATTCACAAAGAATAATAAAAGAAAATGTATGCAAATATAAGACAAAATTGACCCTGATTTGGAGAACCCAAAAACATGAACAAAGAAACAGTTCAGGACCAATATGAGTGAATTCTAAAATTTCATTGGAATTTGAGAATAAAAGAAAAAAAATGAAAGAAAATAGCAAAATAAATAGTCACGTGATTTCCATTTTTTGAGAAAAATAAAAAAATAATAATAATAACAAAAAGAAAGTAAGTGGTGGGCCCCATGCCTTTATCAATAATAATAATAATAATAAGACAAATGGTGGGCCCCATACCTTTATTAATAAATTTGATTTTTCTTTTCTCTCCCCAGCTTTTTACTTCTTCTCCTCTGTATCTTCTCTTTTTTTTTTTTTTTTTTTTTTTTTTCAGACTTCTTCTTCTTCCCAGATTTCTTCTTTTCACTAAGACCTCTGTTGTAGACTTCTTCTTCTCTTTGAGACTTTTGCCGGTTGTCGGAGGTCCTTGGAATGAGTAACTCGTGCCGCCAGTTGCCACCGAATCAAAATGCGACGGAGATGTTGCTCTTCTAACTTGTACAATTCTCACTAATTTTCTAATTCTCTAACAATCTCTCAGTCTCTCTTTTTCCAGCTCTGCCCCTTTTGTTGTCCTCCACTCCTCTATTTATACTGAGTGTTTGCTAAAAAAAGAGTCTTCCTAAACCATTATCAACGATTCTTCAAGTGGAGGAAAGTCCATTTTAGTAGTTTTTGCGTGGTGGCCATGAGAAGCGTACGGGGAGAGGAACAGGTAAATCAAAGAAATAAATAAAATAATAATAAATAAATAAGTCCAAAACAAATCCAAAATCCAAAATCAAAATGAATAAAAAATAAAAAATAAAAAATAAAAAGCAAATAAAATCAGACAAAAAAGAATAAATAATAAATAAATAAAAAAGCAATGAATAAAACAAAAACAAAACAAAATGTATCGGACCAAATACAGTATCTACAGTTTGTCCCCCTTTGTGTATCCTTGAAGGATTAAAAGGGTAAACAAAGGAAAAGATTGAGTATTTGGATGAAGAATTTTTTTATTTCAAGAGAGTGATGAATCGAGCTGGCGAAGCTTCGACCTCAGCTAAATGTATGGTTTGATTTAATCACTAAGATAAAAGGACATGGATCTGGCTTGACACAGGTTTTGACCACGACTAAACGGTAGAGTTCGATTTAATCAAAAAGAAATAAAAAAAACGGATCTGACTTGATACAGGCTTCGACCTCAATTAAACAGTAGGGTTCGATTTAACCAACAAAGGAAATGAAACAGACCTGGCTTGACACAGGCTTCGACCTCAACTAAATAGTAGCGTTTGATTTAACCAACAAAGGAAATGAAACGGACCTGGCTTGACACATGCTTTGACCTCAACTAAACAGTAGGGTTCGATTTAACCAACAAAGGAAATGAATCGGACCTGGCTTGACACAGGCTTCGACCTCAACTAAACAGTAGGGTTCGATTTAACCAACAAAGGAAATGAAACGAACCTGACTTGACACAAGCTTCGACCTCAATTAAACAGTATGGTTCGATTTAACCAACAAAGGTAATAAAAGTGAACCTGGCTTGACACAGGCTTCGACCTCAACTAAACAGTAGGGTTCGATTTAACCAAAACATGGATTTTCTGTGTTAGTTTTTTTTTTTTTAAAAAAAACCAATTTTTATTTCAAAACTTTTTTTTAAAACATTAAATAAGGATTTCGTATTTCATAAAAAGTTTTAAGAGAGACGATTTTGGATGCACATGCTAGAAAATACTTTATGAATAAGAAAGTTTGAACGCATGAAATGCAAATTTTAATAAAAAATTAGCTCAAAGCTAACTAATATCTACCAGAATATGCAGGTATGTATGAAAGTGCATCACAGAGCAACCAAAAATAGCTCAAACACCACATTTCCGCTATACTGCAATAAAGGCTCTAGTCAAGTACAACGAAATAATCTTTGGACTTCTTCTTGACTAACTTTCCATCTTAATTCGAAGAATTGCAATGAATTAATGAAAACTCTGATTTTCTTCAATTTGACAAAATTATAATGATGGCTTTGCCCCAATTTGAAATTTTAATGCATGGCAGTAATAATTTTGCCCCAATTTCACAACAATGATGGCTTCGCCCCACTTTCATGTCTACTCCACAGTTGGTTAAATATTTTCCTTCAGATTTTTCATACGCCCATGACATGGAATTATTTAAGTTACCATCATTGGTTTGAAATATCGCGTACATGTAACTTTCGTTGTTGTAATTGTAATAATAATAAAAGCAACCATGTCAACATTCCAGTATGTACGTACTATACAAAAGAGGGAAAGGTAGATAATATGTTCTAAGTTTTCTCAAGAAGGATTTATGAATAAAAGTCAACAGGTATATGCCAAGGAGGTAAAGAACTGAGGGTCGGATAAACAAGAGTATCCTCTCAAACATGATTTTGAAATCGAAGCATAATTCTCCTAGATGTTTGTTGAGCTCCTACAACTTTGCTTAGTCCTTTGATATACAAGTAGTTCATGCATAATATCTTCGAACATGATATGAATTAATGGAACTTGGTAACTCGTTTCCATCCATATTGGTCAAGATTAAGGCTCCTCCAAAGAAACTCTTCTTTACTACGAATGGTCCTTCATAGTTTGGAGTCCATTTGCCTCGGTGATCTTTCTGAAATGGGAGAATTCGTTTTAAAACTAGATCTCCTTCTCTGAACACTCTAGGGCGCACCTTCTTATCGTAAGCTTTCATCATTCGCCTTTGATAAAGTTGACTTCTACACAATGCTTTTAGTCTCTTTTCTTCTACGAAATTGAGTTGTTCATAGCGATTTTGGATCCACTCTGCTTCCTCTAGATTGGTTTCCATGAGGACCTTCAAAGATGGAATTTCTACTTCAACAGGGAGAACAGCCTCCATACCATAGACTAACAAAAATGGTGTTGCCCCAGTTGAGGTACGAACTGACGTGCGATATCCATGTAATGCGAAAGGAAGCATTTCATGCCAATCTTTATATGTCACTATCATTTTTTGCCAAATCCTCTTTATGTTCTTATTGGCGGCGTCTACTGCTCCATTCATCTTTGGTTTGTATGGAGTGGAGTTGACATGCTTGATCTGGAATTGCTCACATAGCTCATTCATCAACTTGTTGTTCAAACTTCGTGCATTATCCGATACTATGGTTTCAGGGAGTCCATAACAACATATAATTTCCTTCTTGATGAATTTGATCACAACTCCCTTTGTCACCTCTCGATAGGACATGGCTTCTACCCATTTGGTAAAATAGTCTATTGCCACTAAGATGAACCGATGTCCATTTGAAGCCTTAGGATCAATATGGCCTATAACATCCATCCCCCACATGGAAAATGGTTAAGGCGCGGTCATGACGTGTAATTGAGATGAGGGAGCATGAACTTTATCTACATATATCTGACATTTATGGCATTCTCTCGCATGTTTGATGCAATCAGCTTCCATGGTTAAACAGTAGTAGCCAGCCCTTAATGCTTGTCTAACCAGCATGTGCCCATTTGCATGAGTGCCACAGATTCCTTCATTAATTTCTTTTATAATCTTTCTAGCTTCATTTTCATCCACACACCTTAGAAGTACCATATCATGATTTCTTTTATAAAACACATCTCCGTTCAGGAAGAATCTCATTGCTAACTTTCAAAGTGTGCATTTGTCATTTTCTGTGGCATTCAATGGATATTCCCTGCATTTGATATAATGCTTAACATCATAATACCAAGGTTTGTCCTTGGGTTCCTCCTCAATGTTCATGCAAGAAGCTGGAATATCTAACCTTCCAATTTTGATTGGTTGAATCTCATGGTTGGGATCTATGTTGAACATGACTGCTAGTGTGGCCAAGGCATCTGCTATTTGATTATTCTCGCTTGGTAGATAGTCAAAAGTGACCTCATCAAACTCCTTAGACAAATCCGTTATAAGCTCTTTATAAGGCAATAACTTGATGTCTCTAGTTTCTCATTCTCCTATTAACTGATGAATCACCAACATAGAATCTCCTAAAACTCGAAGCTTTTTAATCTTCATTTTCAATGCTGTTTGGATACCCATAGAGCATGCTTCATATTCAGCCATATTATGAGTACAATCAAAACTCAATTTGGTAGTGATAGGGAATAGTTTTCCCTTCGGTGATATTAGTATAACACCTATGCCATGACCTAACTCATTGGAGGCCCCATCGAACAACATGGTCCATGTTTCTAAGTCTAGAGTCTCCTCTTCTGTTATTACAGTGGAGACAAATTCATCAAGAAAATCAAACTTCATTGGTTCATAGTTATCTAGAGGTTGCTCAGCCAAGTAATCTGCTAGTGCACTTCCTTTTATCGACTTTCGAGTTACATAGACAATATCATATTTAGATAAAAGAACTTGCCATCTTGCAATTCTACCGGAAAGAGATGGCTTTTCAAAGATATACTTGATGGGATCCATCTTTG
Source organism: Trichosanthes truncata (assembly GCA_033996785.1). Lineage (NCBI taxonomy): Eukaryota > Viridiplantae > Streptophyta > Magnoliopsida > Cucurbitales > Cucurbitaceae > Trichosanthes > Trichosanthes truncata. Next base: position 58,969,641 of record JAWPNB010000003.1, read on the forward strand.
AGATGAGCCATGTTGTATAGTATAACATGTATGGTCTTAAACGACGAGAAGCCCATGCTAGAGCGCAACATGTTTTTTCTAGAAGAGAATATCTAGTTTCACAGTCAGTGAACTTTTGCTCAAATAATATATAGCATGTTCTCTTCTGCCTGAATCATCATGTTGTCCCAGTACGCATCCCATTGAATTTTCTATCACTGTAAGATATAGGATAAGTGATCGACCTGGAGTTGGAGGTACAAGGACAGGAGGATTCTTCAAGTATTGCTTGATCTTTCCAAATGCCTTTTGACAATCCTCGTTCCACACCCCCACATCATTCTTGCGAAGTAATTTAAAAATGGGTTCACACATTGCTGTTAAATGTGATATGAATCTTGCAATGTAATTTAGTCTTCCCAAAAATCCTCTAACTTCCTTTTGAGTACGCGGTGGTGGCATCTCTAGAATAGCTTTGACTTTATCAGGGTCATCTTTAATCCCTTCTTGGCTTACAACGAAACCCAATAACTTTCCAGAAGTGACTCCAAATGTGCACTTATTCGGATTCAATTTTAGTTTGAACTTCCTCAAACGTTCAAACAATTTTTTGAAAATGATTGCATGCTCCTCTCCCTGTTTCGATTTAGCAATCATATCATCCACATACACTTCAATTTCCTTATGCATTAGATCATGGAAAAGAGTAACCATGGCCCGTTGGTAGGTTGCCCCGACATTTTTCAATCCAAACGGCATGACCTTATAACAAAAGGTTCCCCACAATGTAATAAACGTAGTCTTTTCTTGATCTTCATGTGCCATCTTGATTTGATTGTAGCCTGAAAATCCATCCATGAAGGAGAAGGTAGAAAAACCTACTGTATTATCCACTAGCACATAAATATGAGGAAGTGGAAAATTATCTTTAGGGCTTGCTCGATTCAAATCTTTGTAATCAACACACATTCGAACTTGTCCATTCTTCTTAGGTACAGGAACAATGTTCGCTACCCATTCAGGATAATTAGCAACTGTCAGAAATCCTGCATCAATTTGTTTCCTAACTTCTTCCTTTATCTTAATTAGCATGTCAGGCTTCATTTTGCATAATTTTTGTCTTACTGGCTTGCATTCAGGCCTAAGTGGCAAGTGATGTACTACAATATTCGTATCTAAGCCTGACATATCTTGATAAGACCAAACAAAAATATCAACATATTCGTGGAGTAGTGTTACTAACCTCTGACGACTTTCAATAGACATGTTAGTCCCAATTTTAACCTCTTTAACCTCTGTTATGGATCCTAAATTAATTGTCTCTGTTAACTCTTCATGTGGTCCCAACATTCTTTCTTCCTCTTCAATCATCCTCAACAATTCAGGAGTAAGCTCCATACCTTCTTCATTTCCACTTGTTCCCTCATTGAACTCAACATTGTTCGTAAGAGTATCAAGTTCACATTTAAGATCATTAGCACTTCCAATCTTAGTATTGTTGTTTAAGAGGATGATTATTTAGTGATGAGAAAGAAAGAAAAGATATAGAAACAAAATCAAACAAAAGAAACAACAAAAAGGATGCTAAAAGAGCATAGATAAAAGGGTCTAATGAATGAAATAATGCTCTTTATTGAAAACTGAAATGTTGACAAAGAAAACTTGAATTAACAAACCAACTAAAAACAAAACAAAAGTTGAACAATTACTTTGATATCTCATTAACCAATGATGGTAGCTCCATTACAGTCCAATTATTGAGCTCGAAGTCTTCTGGGCATAAATAGACCAGTGGGTCTACCTCTTCTTTTTATTCAATTATAGCCATAACTACAGGGTCTTGACAATCCGAACGAATTACACCAGCAAATTTGAAAGAATCATAAAGGTGAGGAATAACGTTCATTCGATGTTCAGGCTCACGACTCTCAAACTTTGCCAATCACTTTTCCTTCTCATTTTTATAAGCTCTAACCATATCTTCTTTGCTTGGTTTGTACCCCAGTCCGAATCTCTTTGTATTTTTTGTTACATTCAGCAAATCATCTAGGCTTTTGGTGCTTCCTTTTAGAGAAAGTTTTGAAAGTTGTGACTTTGCTTTTCCTACCTTTTTACATTGAGTTGTGGCATTTGCAATCTCAAAAGACTGAAATGAGGCCTCAAAAGCCTCTTCTGCTGCCTCTATGTATGGCATTGAGGAAGGTCTTGAGACTAAGATGTCCTCTTGCCCGAATACGATTACTAGTTTGCAGTTAACCACAAACTTGAGCTTTTGATGTAAGGATGACTGGACCACTCCCGCTGAGTGAATCCAAGGACGCCCTAACAAGCAACTGTAGGCGGAGTTAATGTTCATAACCTGAAAGGTTATATCAAAGGTGCAAGGGCCAATCTGAATAGGGACTTCTATATCCCCAACAACTTCACTGCGCGCCCCATCAAAAGCTCTTACTATCATAGTGCTAGGCCTGATATGAGACATTTCAATAGATAACTTCTCCAACGTAGACTTTGGCATTATGTTCAAAGAGGAGCCATTATCAACAAGAACTTTTGCGATAGAAAACTGTTTGCACTTAACCGTGATTTGAAGGGCTTTAGTGTGGTCAGTGCCTTCTGATGGTATTTCATCATCTGTGAAAGTTACAGAACTGGACGCGGTTATGTTTCCAACGATGTTATCTAAATTACCCACCGTAATATCCTCTGAAACATAGGTTTGGTTCAATATGTCTAGCAAGGTCTTACGATGTGTTTCTGAAGCTAACAACAAACCCAAAATGGAGATCTTGGCAGGTGTCTGACCTAGTTGTTAAACCACCTTATATTCGCTTTACTTGACCAGCTTTAAAAATTCTTGAACATCTTCCTCAAAAGCCGGTCGTTTATCCTCCAAAATTCTCAATGCCATGGGTTCTTCTACCTTATCATTAATGTCTTCACTGATCTTTGCTTTTCCTTTTTCTCTTGCTTTAGATTTCATTAATTCATCTGGTGAATAACATATCCCGCTTCATGTTAGACCTCCTACTCCACTGATATTATCAACTTGGAGTGGTTCAAGACCAACAGTTACCCTATATTCATAACTCCAAGGTACCTCTTTTGAATTTTTATACTCAAAAGGAGTTGGAACCTTTATAGTGATTGGCCTTGGATTGGAGTTAGAGGTATTAGGTTTCTCACGGTAAAAAATGGTTAGCGATTTTGGCTTTAGGGTAACCTTCGAGCATTCACTAGGAGAAAGTCCCTCTACAATATCTACTTCACTTTCTTGGTTCTCTTTGACCATATTATGGGAGACTACTAGGAAATGTGAATCCAATAACTCCTGGACCTTTTGATGAAAAGGAGGGCAGTGGTCAATAGAGTGACCTTTTGCCCCAGTGTGGTATGAGCATGTCAAACTGTCATTATATTTATCAGGAACAAAATCAGAATGAAGATGCTTTATTTCTATGTATCCATTGTAAACAGAATTTCAAAAAGTTCTTCCATGGGGGTTATCATGATCCCGACATCTTTCTTCAAATTGGCTTCCCGAACATCTATTGCATTCACTCAAGGATTTTGATGGTTCGGTAGAGGATTGCTATTGACATCGGGCCCATTCTCCTTCTTAAAGTTTAACTACCCTGCTTTAATCAATGCTTGTACCTTATGTTTAAGTGCAGTACAGTTCTCTGTCTAATGTCTTGCTATTCCTGCATGATAGTCACAATGGGCATTCGAGTCGTACCACTTTGGATAAGGTGGTTGTATAGGGTCTATAGGTACAAGTGTTAACTGGTTATTTTCAAATAACTGAGGCAGGAGTTCGGTGTAAGTCATCGGAATTGGGTCAAATTGAGTCTTTTTATACACTCCTTTATTATTTTGTCGCCCCTAAACATATGGAGAGGTTTGTTGAGTCTGAAGTTGGTAACCCTTATTCACAATGGGTCTTGGGTTTTGAGGAGATGGTGCAGAGTATTGGGCTGATGCATTATTAACATAAGGTTGATGGTACGCATAAGGAGATGCGTAGTAATTTGAAGGGTATTGTGACATTCTAGAGTTGGGGTATGATTGCTGCCCTAAACTGAAATGGCCCTCTCTACCTACCATTTGTATTTCTCCTTCCTTGTTCTTTGAGGGCATCCCTTTCTTCACCACTGACAATCCAGATGTGTCAGCTATTTTGCCATGCTTAATTCCATATTCAATCCTCTCACCAATGGTCATGATGTCAGAAAAATTGGTTGAGGCGCTCCCAATCATTCTATCGTAAAAAGGAGACTTGAGAGTGTTGATAAACATAGCTGACAACTCCTTATCAGTCAAAGGAGGTTGTACTTGAGCAGCAGTATCTCTCCATCTTTGGGCATATTCTTTAAAGTTTTCACTACTTCTTTTTTCCATCCTTTGTAAATCTAGTCGGTCAGGAGCCATGTCTATGTTGTGTTTATACTACTTCAAAAAAGAATTAGCCAAAATTTTCCAATAACAGACATGTGCACTATCTAATTGCATATACCAACGAGAGATGCTGGGCCAGTTAAACTATCCTGAAAGCAGTGAATTAGCAATTTATCATTTTCAACATATGCCGCCATTTTCCTACAATACATGATGAGATGATTTTTTGGGCAGGATGCTACGTCGTATTTCTCAAATTCTGGTACTTTAAAGTTTGGTGGGAGTACCATGTTTAGAACTAGACATAATTGAGCAGCATCTATGTTTCCAAACACATCAGTACCTTCTACTGCTCTCAATCTCTCCTCCAGGACCTCGAGCTTTTTGCTAGATGGGGCTTTCTCACCCCCACTCAATCCCTTCCTGACCTCTGGGTCATCAAGATTGGGAACAGTAATAGTTACTCTTAATGGTCCTTCCTTAGAGATCGAAATTCCAGCTTGGCTACTTACAGGATTTTATCCTCTTTTTAAATTAGGAGGTAAGTCTTTATTATTATTATTTTAAATGAGAATATTTTAAGGGTTTAAACTAGGGTTCTTTACAAAGATATTTTAATCCCTAACTTTTTGACTAAATGTTTTGACGACAAAAAGAGAGAAAAGAAGAAGATGTTTTGCAGTTTCCTCTCCAAAGAAAAAGCAGTAAGCTTTCTTCCTTTCTATTCTTTGAGTTTTATTTTCTTTCTTTCTTGATTATTGAACTTTTCTTGAGAAAGTTTTAGGTTTTAATTATTGTTTTGTCCTCTTTTTGATTAATTAGGATGAAATTTATTTTGGAATCTTTTGCCCTAAAAAGTTTTGACGTTTTTGGTTTGCTTAATTTTCATCAAGATTTTTCCTCATATGGCTTTTGGATTAAATTGAAGGTTTAAAAAATGGAGAATTTCCTGTAGACCTTTCTCAATCACTTATGATCATTCAGATATTCCAAGGCTCGCTTTTATAACCAAGCTCTAAAAAGTCGCATACAGAAAACATAACACACAGCCCAGACCTCTTGGATATCATACTAGCAATCGATAGTCATAAGCGTTCCAAAATAAATTAAGCCCCTAATACAATTTTAACATGTGCTTAAGCAACTTAAGCTCAAGAACAACTCGGGATAGTTCAACCAATCATACTATGACCCTCATATTCATACTAGACATGCACGTTTAATCACAAATCACCACAAACATGAACCAAACTCATTCAACTACAACCTTGGGAAAATTCTTAAAGTATTTCATATGCTAATGTAATAAATTCGAAACTTTAAGCCTTTATTTCCATTATACCCACAACTTAGGCCGTTTTAGCTCAAGAGTACTTCTGAACAGATCCATTAATCATTACAAGCTTCATAAACATGGTTTTCAAGCACACTTCACCATCTCCAAATTATTAAACATACATCAAATTTAATTAGAAACTTAAAGGGGCTTACATCCAAATGACTACTTACCTCAAGCTGAATAAATAATTACCATGAACACCAAGAGTAACACTTCCCAAATTTAGACTCCAAAGTTTGTTGGATCGCAGCTCGAATCGACCCGAACTCGTCCAATATGGCCCTTAAACACAATGGGTGTTCCGCAATTGAATCCTTAAAACTCACTTTAACACCGCTAAACTACTTCGAGTCATTGTCAGAACACTTACCCACAAACCAAAAAGCTTGTTGATTTGACTCCAAAGGGTCCAAATTTACATATTTAATATCCAAAGGCTATGGGTAATTTAAAATTAGCACATAAACTATATGGGTATCTAAAATTCACCAATTGAAATTAAACTTCGAAATGCTTACGCATTCCAAATCGAACTTGTACACAACTTGTACGAACATCGAGCATGCCGAAATTCGACTCAAAACACCCCTCCTTGTTGTCTATACAAAACACGTGAGAGGAAGAGAAGATGTGGCTGGACGGACTGCAAAATATCGGCGGCGGCGGCAGTTTACAGCTGTTGTTCGATGAGCTGGGCGTGCGGTAGCAGAACTTCACGGCAGTGGACGAGAAAAGAACGGGAGGCCGACAACATACTCTAATTGGCGGATCGACTGGCGTGCGATGGCAACGAGCTGCAGCGAGGGGAGCTTGGCATGAGGGGGTCCGACGGAGAAGAGAGGTAGAAAAAGAGAGAGAGAAAGAAATAGAGAGACTGAATCGGGAGGGAGAGTATGGAGAAGAGGAAGAAGAAAGAGTTAAGGAAAGATAAGAGAAGATAAGGGAGAGATATGAGATGCTTATCTCATATTTCATTTATTTTTTTTAAGACCAAAAACCAAATATACCCTCAAACCAACTTCTTTATTCCATAATTGACATTTTTCTTAAAACTCCAAATTTTAAATTAACTCCAAAAATAAAAATACATACTTAAGAATATTCCAACTTAATTTCCAAAATTCCAAAATTAACGCCCGTGAATAAATCGGGAGTAAAATATCTAAAAGCATGTTTTTTAGGTGATTTGAAATTGATTGAAATTGTTTTATATGTTTTGAATTGTTTTGCTAAGTAAAAGTATATGTTTATCATTTGAATGTTTTGAAAAGTATTTGATTGGTTCAATAGGGCTATCCGGATATGCCAATTTTTTATTTTTGAATGTCTTGCTTATTTGTGGTAGTTGTCTAAATTAGAATTGGTGGAATTGTCCTGGCTTATTTGTGAGAAGACACATTTGTGGTTTGACATTCCTTTGGAGTGAAGATTCATGTGTGTGTTATTCATTCACGTGGCTTCACACTTAAGTAATTATAGTGATTGTTCTAATCAATTTTATCGACATCTCTTATTGACTGAATGTTTGAAGTTTATTTATGGGAAGGCACAGTTTGTAGTTTGGCATTTCTTTGGAATGAAGATTCATGTGTGTGTTTCACTCACATGGCCTCACACTTAAGTAATTGTATTTAATGTTCTGGTCGATTTTTATCGACAACTCTAATTGAATATTCTGATTGATTGATTGATGTTACCGACAGGTAACTATCATATATGTTCTGAAGGCTACCCAAATAATGCATCTTCCCACTATGATATTTGAAAGTATTGATTGATTGAAAATATTGTTTGAATTGAAAGTATTGATCGATTGAAAGTTTTATTATATTGAAAGTTTATTTGAAAGTGTTGTTCTTTTAAGTAATTCAATGAATGACAGTTTTAATTTGATAATTTTGATATTTAAAAGTTTTAGTTTGAAAAGTTTTGGTTAAATGATTTTTTTTTTCAATTGAAAGGTTTGGTTTTGAAAGCTTGTTGGATTGAAAGGTTTCTGTTTTTTTAAAGCATTGATTATCTGAAAGTTTTGATAGTTGTATTAAAAGTTTTGCAAGGATATTTGTATTTTTGTTTATGACTGTTTTGAAAGAAAATGACCGAATGTATATTTGACTTTTGATTCAACTCTTGGAAAGATTTATTAAATTGAATTTCTATGTTTTGTTTTGAAGAAAATGAATTTCTGAACTTGATGTGGAACTTGCTTATTGAGTATTTCTATACTCATTTTTTTTTTTTTTAAATGTTTTCAAATGAAGGATCAAGTGATAATCCCGGAAGAAGTGAAGTTTAGCATTTTGGCACAATACTTAGAAAGCTGTTGTTAAGGATTCAATAGTTTATTTTAGAAATCATTTGTAAGAAATTACTTCCTCTGAATTTGTTTAAGTCTGTTTTAGTTTATAATTGTTATGCTTCTGTGTTATTGTTAGAATGATCGTATTGGGAAATACGGGTTGTTACATGTTTTGAATGTTTTGAAATTTTTTTGTATGTTTTGCATTGTTTTGCTAAGTAAAAGTATATGTTTACTATTTGAATGTTTTGAAAAGTATTTGATGGGTTCTATTTGGATATGCCAATTTTCTGTTTTGGGAATGCTTTGCTTATTTGTGGTAGTAGCCTAAATTGGAATTGATGGAATTGTTCTGCCTTATTTGTGAGAAGACACATTTGTGTTTTGACATTCGTTTGGAATGAAGATTCATGTGTGTGTTATTCACTCTCGTGGCCTCACACTTAAGTAATTATATTGATTGTTTTGATCGATCTTATAGACATCTCTAATTGAAAGCTCTGACTGATTGAAGCTTATTTGTAGGAAGATAGAGTTTGTGGTTTGGCATTCCTTTAGAATGAAGATTCATGTGTGTATTTTACTCACATGGTCTCACACTTAAGTAATTGTATTGAATCTTCTGGTCGTTTTTTACCAACAACTCCGATTGAATGTTCTAAATGATTGATTGGTGTTATCGACGGGCAACCATCATATATGTTTTGAAGGCTACTCAAATAATGCATCTTCCTACTATGATATTTGAAAGTATTAATTGATTGAAAGTACTGTCGAATTGAAAGTATCGATCGATTGAAAGTTTTGTTATATTGGAAGTTGATTCAAATATTTTGTTCTTTTAAAGTATTGATTGACTGACAGTTTTAATTTGAAATTTTTGTTCAATTGAAAGGTTTGGTTTTGAAAGCTTGTCTGATTGAAAGATTTTTGTTTTTGTTAAAGCATCAATTATCTAAAAATTGTAACTGAAATTTTTTTATAGTTGTATTAAAAGTTTTGCAAGGATATTTGTATTGTGTTTACGACTGTTTTGAAAGCAAATGACCGAATGAATATTTGACCTTTGATTCAACTATTGAAAATATTTGTTAAATTGAATTTCTATGTTTTGTTTTGAAGAAAATGAATTTCTGAACTTGATGTGAAAGTTGCTTATTGAGTATTTTTGTACTCATTTTTGTTTTTCTAAAATGTTTTCGGACGAATGATCAAGTGATAATTAATTAATTAAACTTTTCAATTAATCAATTTTCATTCATTAACTCTATGATCACTCCATTATAGACCTAGAGTTGCACTCTTATGCACTGTAGGACAAGTTGTGTCCATGGATACAATCACTACATGCAAGTCAATTCTTCACGAGTTGTTCGTAATTACAGCTGGGTCAAAAGTCCGTTTTACCAATGTAATTACATCTTGCACCTTAAGTACCACTAATCCTCTAATGAACAATTTGTTTATTATCCAACCATAAACCAAGTCCCTCTCGGGCAAGTGAGAGGGTAGGGCCCCATTGTTCAAGTCTCGAAATCAGCACTTAAGGGAATTACTCATCCACTTACCCTATATAAGAAGAAGTGAATTAAATCTTGTGAGATTATGTTCCTAGCTCCCTATTTGGTTAAGTCCCCAAAATGGTAGGCTTATTGAATTGGCTACAAAATCCACTCTCACCAATGCAAATCAAAGGACAAGCCTTCACAAGGAGAAGTTCATAATCACTCAGGATTAAGACTGAGTCGCATATGATCATCCTAATGAAATATCAATCTTCTCAATTAACAGATTTATAAAGAAAGATTAAATATTTCGTGGTCCAGTCTTATACAAACTCATTGTGTAAGATACCCCCACTCACATGTCTCCACATGAACTATTTGGATCAAATCATTTGTAACTAAGTGAGTCATATCAATAGTGTTACCAGGATAAGGCATCTAACCTTATCCATATACTATGACCCTATAGGTTATTTCTTGAACATGATTCTCTAGTATGTCAACCATATATTGTTCAAGATTACGCTAATAACCTTGGATTTTTCATATAATGGATAATTTTATATTGCAAATAAAATAATCAAAATTATTATTAATTATTAAATAAATCATTAATTACGAGGCTTTAGGGCATAAATCCCAACAGTTGTTGAAATGGTAGAGTTAGTAATATCAGAACGAGCCAGAAGATCAGAAGCATATTTAGCGAGACTTCCAGGCCAAAAATGTAGCTGAATGGACCCAAATCTTTCATCTCAAAGTGTTCCCCAAGATTTTGTTGCAAATCAGAGATGGCCTATGGATCATCACTTATAATAATCATGTCATCAACATAAACCAGTAGCAGAACTATACCGTGCGCAGTCTGACGAGTGAATAGTGCAGTATCGTGCGAACTAGAAATAAAATCCAGTTGGGTAATGGTGGAGCTGAATGTGGAAAACCAAGCTCGTGGAGCTTGTTTCGGACCATATAAAGCATGATGGGAGAATACACACTTTCTGAGGTGGAGGAGATGTGTCAGGTGGAAGTTTCATGTATACCTTCTCAAGTAAAGTGTCATTGAGGAATGCATTTTTGACATCCATATGAAGTGGCCACTGTTTAGCAGCAACAACTGCAAAAAGACTGCGAACAAATGTCATTCAAGCGACATAAGCAAAATTTTCTTCTTAATCAATGTCATATTCCTGAAAGTATCCTTTTGCAACAAGATGAACTTTATATCTTTTGAAAGATCCATCAGAATGAGTCTTGATTTTATAAATCCACTTGCAGCCAATGGGTCTTTTGCCATGAGGTAGATCCACAAAATCCCAAGTGTGCGTCTTTTCTAGAGCTTGTTGTTCCTCATTCATTGCTTGCTTCCAGAGAGGGTTAATACTAGCCTTATGGTAAGAGAACGATTCAACTAAAAACCTAATAGTGGAAAAACAATGATAGTCCTGAAGATGATGAGGAGATTCTCTTACCCGAGTGGAGCGACAGATGGGGATAACAAGAGCATGTTCAGATTCAGCAACCGTGATAGAAGGCGGATTTGGGAGAGCAGAGACAGAAGCAGATTAAGCGAGCTCGGGAGTAGGTGATGAATCTGATGGTGGAAACAGAACCTGAGAAAGATCAACGAAAAAGGATTAGGGGCTAGAGAGAGAGGTATGAAAAAAGGAGAGACTAGAAAACATGATGTGCTCCCAAAAAGTAACATGACGGGAGATACATAACCGATTTGAAATGGGTTCCTAACAACGAAAATCTTTGTGTTCGGTTTCGTAGCCAAGAAAATAGCACAATGTTGGGATTTATGCCTTAAAGCCTCGTAATTAATGATTTATTTAATAATTAATAATAATTTTGATTATTTTATTTGTAATATAATATTATCCATTATGTGAAAAATCTAAGGTTAACAGTGTAATCTTGAACAGTATGTGGTTGACATACGAGAGGATCATGTTCAAGAACCTAAAGGGTCATAGTATATGGATAAGGTTGGTGCTTTTATCCTGGTAACACTATTGATACGACCCACTTTGTAATAGTTACAAATTATTTGATCCAAATCGTTCATGTGGAGATATGTGAGCGGGGGTATCTTATACAATGAGTTTGTATAAGACTAGACCACGAAATATTTAATCTATCTTTATAAATCCGTTAATTGAGAAGATTAATATTTAGTCAGGATGATCATATACGACTCGATTTTTATCCTGAGTAAGTTATGAACTTGATCGGTGTTTAATTGCTACACTCAAGTGCACGTATCGAAGTAATAAAGAAACTGGAAGTATTCCAGAGTATCGTACCCAAGGGAACGAGGTTTAATAAAACGAATTTTAGTTGGCACAAAATTGTTGACAAATTGCAACTTTAATTAACCGTGGGTGAAAAGTTTTGTGAGGTGTTTTCACTAAAAGAAAATTATTTTAAAATTCAATGGAAATAAAAAATGGATTCAAGAATGCTAATGCCCCTTTGGAAAGAAAATGCAACAAGAAGGCAATTGTAATCGTAGCTAACTCAAGAACTAAGTAAACCGAATTCAACTCCTATTCGACCTTCTATGAAGTATCTTTAGGAGACTAAGTGATTAAACCTATATTTCTATGGCTAATCTAACTTAGATATTTTTGCTCACAATTCTAGTGGTTTTGGAGTCTCGCCCTATGTCTAGGGTCGATGTTTCAGGACTTATGTCTAAGCCTTTTCCTCCATTGCTTTTGCGACATCCGCTTCCCTTAACCCTTTCGGTATTAAGTTTAGCTTGGCAAGCAACACTAGATGGCCAACTAGGGTTTACCCAATATTAATTTCACCAAAAGCAAACACTAGTTCAAGAATTAGCTAGACTGTATTGCTATCGAGCCTTACATCTTTCCTCTAGGGCATTCACAAACTTGAATCCCAAAGGAAAATTAGTTCCTCATAATTAAATTAACAAAAACAGTAAGATTAAAAGTGATAAAATTCATTGTTACAACAAGAATGGCGTGCTACAAATTGCAAATACAACTTGATGCCCAAGACATTTTATTTTGTTATAACATTTAATGAAGGAATTAACAACTTAAAGAAACCTATAGTTATACAAGCAACTTCAAATTACCGAAGACCTCTCAAAATTAAGAAACTACACTGCCTAAAGAAAGACAACCAGTAGCTCAAAATTAAAGAAACTTGTAGATGTATAGGCAAAATTCGAATTCCAGTAGGCTTCCAAAAATTCAAACAGCAGAGAATAAAATTACCAAAACTTAAATTGACAAGCTGTAATCAAACTCAATAACAGAAATCAACATTACTGAACTTGGAAAGACAAACCAGTGGCTAATTTAACACCATTACAGAAATTCAAAAGTGCAGAAATCGAAACTTCACCCATCTTAAAAACCCATTCTCCGTAACTCAATCGAACAAAGAAATTGTCTATAACCATACCCAATTCTTAGGTAGATGGGATTGAGAGGAGGATTATGGAAGTTTAAGAGGAAGAACAATAGAAAAATAGAATCCAAAAATGGAAAACACGGAATACTACTGTCGGAAACAAAACCCAAAAACGAAACAAAATTTCCTCTCCCCCGATCATCCTCTTCTTCGGCTTCTTCCTTAATCTTTTATAGGGACTTTGAGCTAGGGCTTCTCTCTTAGTTGATGGTCAATCACAGCTCATCATCTTGCTGAAATCATGGGTAATTTTCACTCAAGATTCCCGAAATTAGCGTTTTTTCCTCTACTTCCAAATTTGCCGAAAATGCAATTGCCTTGCAATTGCATTGTTGTTGCATTCCATCAAAAATCTGCATAAAGACATTAAGTAAGTGTGGAATTTTTTTTTCCGTTTGTTTTCTTTTCTCAACTTACTTAAATTAGAGGTCTTCCATCAATCATGTGATTAAATTCAAGCAAATATTTTTACTTTCATCAAATAATATGAATAAAATCACGAATATAATTAAGTTTAAGGGCCAAATAATCCTCATAAATGAGAATTATCAGAACTCCTGCATGTTAGGGATTGTCCTTTGATTTGCATGGGTGAGAGTGGCTTTTGTAGCCGATTCAATATATCTACCATTTTGGGGACTTGACCAAATAGGGAACTGGGAACATACTCTCACAAGATGGAATTCACTCCTTCCCATATAGGGTAAGTAGATGAGTAGTTCCCTTAAGTGCTGATTTCGGGACTTCAACAATGGGGTCCCACCCTATCATTGGCCTGACAGGGACTTAATTTATGGTTGGATCATAAACAAATTGTTCATTAGAGGATCAGTGGTACTTCAGGTGCAATGTGTAATTATAGGGGTAAAACAGACTTTTGACCCAGCTATAATTACGAACAACTGGTGAATGATCAACTTACATGTAATGTTTATATCCATGGACACAACTTGTCCTATAGTGCATAAGAGTGCAACTCTAAGTCTATAGTGGAGTGACCTATATTTAATGAATGAAAATTAATTAATTAAAGAGTTAATTAATTGATTTTGTATCATTGGGGCTTATAATCTGTAGGTTCATAAGGTCTCATTGCTAGCTCATATGAATAAATAGAGATCAATTTAATATATTTTGATATATTAAATAAGGAAAAACATATTTATTGTATATGAAACATTAAATATCAAAGAATTTATTAATGTATTAAGATACATTAAAGAAAAGATATTTATTAAATTTGAATTAGATTCAAATAAGGAAATAGATATCGTAGGAGAATTTAGAAAGGTTTGAATAAGATTCAAACTGGTTAGATAAATATATTTTAATATATTAAATATTAAAATATATTATTTAATTATTTTCCCTAGACCACTATAAATAAAATCCTAGGGGTGAGCTTGTTGGGAGTGCAACCAAAGTCCCACATTGGCTAGTGATAGGACGTATAAAGTTTTATTTAATCACACTTAACTCTTGTTAGTTGTATAGTTTTTATGTGTTTTTATGTTTATTTTGTAGATATTCGAGCAAAAGACGTATTTGGAGACTCTATGTCGAATAACGATTCAAACAAGCCAAATTGGAGGTCATTCGGACACCTGAGAGAAAAGTTAGAGCAAAATTACCAAATCTGTCCAGGGAGCAGCGTCTCAACGCGATGCTCGACGCTGCGATTTGGCTTGCTCAACTCTAAAAGCGTCTCAACGCCATGCTCCACGCTGCTCAACGCTAAGCTACTGTTTTTGTTCAACGCTGCTTGACGCTGCGGTTTGGCTTGCTCAATGCTAGTAGCGTTGAGATGCCGCCACACAAAATAAGCGATTATTCTTCCTTAATCGAAAAGGCAGCGTCTCAATGCCACCCACAGCATCTCAATGCTGCCCAGTCCTATTTATAGCACTTTTTCACTCTAGGGTTGGGACTTTTGCCTCATTTGCTTAGACTTTTAAAGAGAGCTTTTGAGAGCTTTTCTCCTTCTATTTTTACACTTTTATTGTATCAAATCGAACCATGTGTAACGGGAGATATACTATCACGATGCTTGGCTAAACTCCACGTTTCCAGTTCAGAGGTCGGTTGTAATCAATTGCAATGTTGTGAGGCTTAGACCTTAATGTAGTTTTCTTTCAATTGCAAGTATTCTTTGATTCCTGTGTTAATTTTATAAGCATGTATTTTTGATGGAATTGATGCCTCGATCGTTTTACATGTTTGATTGCTAATCATGATGCATGATCCGTAATTGTCATGTTGATTGAACTGGTAGCGTTAGGATTATTACATGTGTATGTTTAGTGGGTTTCCATATTACATGGCTTGCATGTTTAATTCTAGGAATTAAAGGAGCATCTTAATTAGATTAAAGTTATTTCATCTAATTAGTTGTCTTGGTCCTTCCAAAGCACGTAATGCCTTTATCTAAATAATTTGGAGCGATTCGTAAAAACTTGTTTAAATAATTAGCGTTAACTTGACCTTTGTTAGAGTTAAT
The DNA here is from genome assembly GCA_033996785.1 of Trichosanthes truncata. Classification (NCBI taxonomy): domain Eukaryota; kingdom Viridiplantae; phylum Streptophyta; class Magnoliopsida; order Cucurbitales; family Cucurbitaceae; genus Trichosanthes; species Trichosanthes truncata. The sequence goes on from JAWPNB010000003.1 coordinate 58,985,108, forward strand.
GACCTTAGGGAAGTTGCTACTTTTTAGGGTTTCCTAATAAGTTGACCAAGTGCTTGCATTGTTAAGTTTAAATATTTTGAGTGTTTATGATCAATTTTTGCAATTGAGTAGAACCGCACATTTGGATTGGAATTTGATAAGATTTGATTTATCTTTCTTTTATTTGCTTATGTTTTATTTTATTAATAAAAAAACACAAAATCCCCCTTTTTATTTATTTTCTCCTTGGCAAATTTAACTTGAAAAACTAATATTCGGTTCCCTGAGATCAACCCAGTCCACTCAATGCTACAAGTAGCTTAGGATCGGTTTATAAATTGTAATTTGACGAGCCCTCGACAAGCTCGCTTCAAATTTGGCGTCGTTTATAAGTGAGGGATAAGGGGAAGATCATGAGTATAAGTGAAGGATACTATCTTCATTTGTATGAGGCCTTTAGGGTGAAACCAAAAGCAAAGCCATAAGGGCTTATGATCAAAGTGGACAATATCATACCAATGTGGAGATCTGTCGAAGGTCGTTATCCCTATCAATCTGTATCAAAGCGGTCTTTGAATTTTATTTAGAATTAAAAGTTCGTATGGTGGGTATTTTAAATTTGTTCATATACGTGATATGTGATTGGATTGTAAGGGAATATTTGACATTAGTTATACATTAATTAGATCAAATGTAAAATCTCTTAGTGTTATATATATATATAATTAAAAAAAATCGTTCATGGTTGATTTTCCCATAAGCAGCCAATTGATTTCAATTCAAATTCAAATTAAAATTCAATACAAATTGAAATTGAGATTAGTTTTCAATTCAAATTGAGATAAGATTTCAATTCAAATTGCTATAAGATTTCAATTCAAATTGAGATAAGATTTCAATTCAAATTGAAATAAGTTTTTTTCTCAAAAAAAAAAAAGCCAACTTCACCGTAAAATTGAAAGTTTTTCGTTAATGGTTCCTCAAATTTTTGTTAATTGGTGGAAGCAAAATTTCGGATGGTTGCTGCTATTTTTGGTTACATATATTTGGATGGCCAAGTGATGATATTTTTGAAGATCAAGATAGGTCTTGGATTTGAATTTTGCAATTTAAATTGTCTTCAATTTCCTAGGATATGCCCAATATGCCGGTCAATTTTTCTATTTTTTTAAATTTAATTATGTATGTGATGTATGTTTTAAAGTATTTGATTGCTACATAAAGTATGCTATTTAGATTAAAATCCCACCATAGGTTAAGCATGATCATGCATCTTAATTATTTTTTAATATAATTGTTATATTTAAAAATTTTGATTAGAATGTTTCCTAAGAGAATTAAGTTGTTTTTCCTAATAAGTTTATATTTTCCATATCTTTTGAATATAATTGTTATATTTGGAAAATTAAATTAGGATATTTCCTTTCATAAATAAATCCATGTTTTTCTAATAGGATTAGGATATTTCCTAATGAGATTTGAATTTCCTTAAAATAAGATTTTTTGATTCATGCTTTAAATAGTTTAAAATTTGAATTTAATTTCTCTTTATTTGTTTCCTAATAAGATTAGATTCTTTCGAAATGAGATTAGACATTTTAATTTCAAAATAAGATTAGATCTTTTAATTTACTAATAAGATTAAGTCTTCCATAAATAAAGATAATTTAATTCAAAGATAAAATAGTTTAAGTTTTGAATTTAATTTATCTTTTTAGAATAAAATATCCAGGATGATATTTTAATTTGTTTTAAAGAGTTTAAAATAGTAGAATTTCAAAATTATCCATGAAGTGAATTAGTTTTTAATTGGATTAAAAACATTACTTAAATTAACCTATGTTCATTAATCTAGTAATTAATAGTTAATTAAAGATTAATGAATTTGAAATAAAAATTGACTATAAAGGAACTCAGACTATGGAAGGTTCTGTCTAGACTAAGGTATTTAAGCTGACCGAAAGGAAATACTTCTAACTAAGAACTGACCCGGAAGTTGAATTAGTCAAATTTTATTAATTTTATTGAATTTTATTAAGTAGGCTGATAATGTGATTAGTTTTAAATAGTTTAATACACTTGGCAATTCACATTAAAATTAATCTAACCAACATAAGAGTTCTAAAAGGGTAGATTAGAGAACGTAGATAAATGAGATTAACCTAATTTGTCTAAGTAATAGAAAACTCTATGTCAAAATACTTAGTAGGAGAAGGATATGTGTCAATATATCCTATGGTCTCTATTAATGATCCACATTGTGAGATTCATATGGGGCCTCGTGATAGCTTTTGGATAGTCCTTCCTACGGAAGGTGTTTGCATGGATCAATATCAGGGTGAATCTTTTGAGAAAGTATTATAGTAAGTGAGAGAAGGAAATGTGTCAACCTATCCTACAGTCTTATCATTGATTTACATCGTGAGATTCATGTAGGGCCTCGTGGCAGCTTTTCAACCGTCCCCCTACAGAAGGTGTATGCATGAGTCAATATCAGGGTGAACTCTTGAGATGTATAGGATTGTAATTTTGTTTCTAATACTTGACCTACCCTACAGCGGCACTTGTTGGGATAAAACTACAGGATCTAAAATGATGGGTCACATTTACAAATGGCTTATTAAGGTTGTTAATGATGTCCTTGACCAAACTAATGGTAACTAAATATTAAGGAAATAAGAGTTATACTAGTATAATACTTGGTTGAGATTGTCTCAGTTTAGTGAAGGAACACTTGACCTATCCTACGACGACACTTATTCTAACTCACTAAAGTATAATAGCATTAGAAATGATTTATAGGGTTCATTTTACAAATTGTTTGATTTCTATGCTAAAATTGAATGGATAATTGATTGAATGATGTTAAATAATGTTTTATATATTTCAATATTATGACTATTTCTCTAAAATTTAATTTTATTACTGATAAGTCAAAATTGAGAAAATTTGATTACTTGAAAAAATAACATTAACACTATAATGGCAGTATAAATTTTGAATTTGTCTTTATTGAGAAATGTTCTCAAAACCTGTTGTCAATGTTTAATCAAATTGTTCGTGAAACACATGATTAATGAATCAAAAGTAAACAGATAGCTTGTACGTATCTCCTAGTTGACTTGTTAGATGTCAAGATTAGAAGATAAAGAAAATGACAACAACATATGAGATGTTGAAGTCAATGAAAGCTAAATTTAGATAATTGTCTAAATGATCTTGAAATAAAGTATTACAAAAATCCAAGAAAAGAAACCAAATGACTGAAGTTATATAAAAGGAAATAGTTCCTAAATTAGTCAGGACAATCATAATAATAGGAATTTTTGAAATACCTCTATAGGAAGAAAAATATAAATGAAAGTAAATTTGATTTACTAGATTTTTGGTGGAGAATAAATAACGTCACCTGGATAGTTGATATAAGATCCACTATCAATATTTATTTTTTACATTTAATATGTAATTATTGGAAAATACTTAACATGTAGAATATTTTCTATAGGTTGGCACTAGGAAACTCATATCAGTTAGTGTAGTGGGAGACATTAAGATGTTATTAAGTAAAGACTGTTACTCAATACTGAATATGGTGTTTTTAGTAACCATAAGAGAAATTCAATTTCTCGAATTTTATTACTAAAATGTTCATATAGTATGATTTACTTTGAAGTATGAAAGTTTATATTTTCAAAATTGTTTAAAAATACATTTAGCTGAAAATAAGAAAAATTAGTATATGTTAAAATGATGACATATACTATATTACAAAATACTGAGATATTCAAGATTATAGAATCCATAATAGAAAAACATTGTTTTCTCCCAAAAGATGATACTTGACTTTGGCACTTAAGGTTGATTAACATCGACTTGAATGTAATGAAAAGACTAGTAAGAGGTAATTCTCTAAAAGTTAGAGTTAATTACTTTACATGTTTGTAGATCTTGTCTTTCATGCAAGATAATCATTGGGCCTTTATTGGGTAAGGCTACAAGGTCATAGAATACTTTGGGCTTACACATTCTGACCCAAGTGGTCTGATGAATGAAAAGGCCAAATAAAGTCATGAATATTTCATCACTCTAGTTGATGGTCATTCAAGATACAAGTATCTTTACCTAATACAAAATAAGTCTAAATTTTTTAAAATTTAAAGAAAATAAAGGCTAAGAAACTTACGTATTAAGATTAGTTGATCGAAAATGGGTCCATTTATCCCAATTATCTTAAATACCAAGTACATTTATGTGAAATTGTACTGCAAAAGGACAAACAAAACCTTGTTGACATGGTCACATCAATAGTGAGTTACACGCCATTACAAAACTCTAGTTAGGATATGCAATAGAGATTGCATAGTAAACATTATTCCCTCCAAAAGTGTATACGAGACAATTTTGAGATTATAGAAGAGTAGTAAAGCTAGTTTACAACACTTCACTATTTGGGAATGTTAAGCTTACATGCTGAACAAGCCTAAAAAGGTCGTATATGTTCAAAGATATGCCTAAGTGTAGGCTACCCCTAAGGAGTACAAAATTGTCTTTTATCTAGTCCTAAAAAAATAAGGTATTTGTATGACAAATATCATTTTTATAAGAAATGTCAAATATATGACCACAAACCTTTAATAAGGTGAGATAGTGTTAATAAATTGATCCCAAATGAAGCCACTAAATAGTTAACAAAAGTTGTTAGCAATTTAATGACATTTGAAAGTCAAATAGATCCTAGTCATGAATTGGATAAGCCTCATCGTAGTGGGAGAGTTATTAGATGACTCAACCTTTACAAGGACTTATTTGAAGCCCAAGTTGTCATGTTAGATGACAAAGTAGAAAGACTTATTGCATTCAAAGTGAGACTAATGACAAAGGGTTAAACTTAATAGGAGAAAGTAGACTGAGAGTAAACTTTCTCACTTGTTGTCATACTAGAGTATGTAAGCATTATTTAATTCATTGTTCATAAGAGATATGAAAAATGAATGTTTGGAATTCTTTAATGAAAAAAAATCTTAGATAACGCATTTACACAAATCAATCAGAAAGGTTTATATCCAAAGATTAAAAGCAAAAGATTTGTAAATAATAAAGGTTCATTTATGAAATGAATCTTACCATTAGATCTTTGGATATAAGGTTTGATAAAAGTATCAAAATCTATGGTTTTAGATAAATATTAATGAAGCTTATATAGACAGAAAAAAAATCATAAATTGCTTAAAGGATTTTTTTTCTCATGTTTTATGTTGATAATATTTTACTCATTATGAATGATGTAAGATGTCTATCTAACATAAAAATCTGACTAAGTAACTAATTCCAAATGAGTAATTTGGAATGATTCAGTATATTTTACATGTCCAAAATTGAGATTTTTAGGACAAAGTGTTAACTTTGTCTCGAACATCTTATATTGACAAAATTGTTGTCAAATTTTTGATATTTATGTCTAAGGAAGAGTATCCTAAGACACCTCAAATGTTGAGAGCATATGATTAATTATCTACTTTAAGTGGGAGACAATTAATAAATAAATGATACTTAACAATTAATATACAATTGGTTAGCATATATCAGTTAAACGAATGGTATGACCATTGAGTAGAAAATTAAAAGGTTTCTCAAATTATCTATGGATAATGAGAATGTTTTGTGTATGGAGTAAAAATTTTTATCTTTACAAGATACACCACTAGTTTTTACAAAGATTTAGGAAATCTATGTTAAGATAAATTTTACCCTAGGTGGTAGAGTATGATATACAAAGTTAAATTGTTTTGCTTGTAAAGCAACAAAAGGACTTGTATGACTCAAATAATTTCTTGAAGATCTGAAAGATGTTTCATATATGATCTAACCTATCCTCTTTATTATGATAATAGTGGTGCAAAGACTAATATTAAAGAAATTAGAAAATACCAATGTATAGGGAATCATATCGAGAGAGAGAAAGCATCATGGATGTGACCAAGATGGATTTTAATGACAACCGTTTGAATCTATATAAAAAGACTCTCCAGACTAAAGTTTTTTAGGGTCACCTAGAATGTCTAGAATTACGAGACATGTCTCATCTTTGCTAGGGCAAGTGGGAGGAGTATGCCCCCTAGGATACATGTCTCATTGGCTTTAGTGCAAGTGGGAAATTGTTAGGATTTATGCCCTAAAGCCTCTTAATTAATGATTCATTTAATAATTAATAATTATTTTAATTATTTTATTTACAATATAATATTATCCATTATATGAAAAATCCAAGGTTATTAGTGTAATATTGAACAGTATGTGGTTGACATATGGAAAGATCATGTTCAAGAAATAACCTAAAGAGTCATAGTATATGGATAAGATTGGGTACTTTATCCTAATAACACTATTGATACAACCCACTTTGTAATAGTTACAAATGATTTGATTCAAATCATACATGTGAGTGGGGGTATCTTATACAATGAGTTTTTATAAGACTGGACCACGAAATATTTAATCTCTCTTTATAAATTCGTTAATTGAGAAGATTAATATTTCATCAGAATGATCATATGCGGCTCGATCTTAATCCTGGTGAGTTATGAACTCTTGCCTATGAGGGCTTGTCATTTGATTTGCATGGGTGATAGTGACTTTGTAGCGGATTCAAACTTACCATTTTGAGGACTTGACCAAATAAGGAGCTGGGAACATAATCTCACAAGATGGAATTCACTCTTTCCCATATAAGGAAAGTAGATGAGTAGTTTCCTTAAATGTTGATTTCGGACTTGAACAATGGGGCCCCACCCTCTCACTGGCCCAAAGAGACTTAGTTTATGGTTGGATGATAAACAAATTGTTCATTAGAGGATCAGTGGTACTTAAGGTGCAAGATGTAATTACAGGATAAAACGGACTTTTTGACCTAGTTGTAATTACGAATAATTCGTGAAGGATTGGCTTGCATGTAGTAATTATATTCATGGACACAACTTGTCCTACAGTGCATAAAATGGCAACTCTAGGTCCATAGTGGAGTGACCCTAGAGTTAATGAATGAAAATTGATTAATTAAAGAGTTTAATTAATTAATTTTGTATTGTTGGAGCTTATAATTCATAGGTCTATAAGGTCCCCTCGCTAGCTCATATGAACAAATATGGATCAATTTCGTTAAGAGAAAATTTTGAAATGTTCAAATTAAAATTTAATATATTTGATACATTAAATGAGAGAAAACATATTTAATGTATAGTAGACATTAAATATCAAAGAAATTATTAATGTATTAAGATACATTAAAGAAAAGATATTTATTAAATTTTAATTAGATTCAAATTAGGAAATACATGTGGTAGGAAAATTTTAAAAGGTTTCAATAAGATTCAAATTGGTTAGATAAATATATTTTAATATATTATATATTAAAATATATTATTTAATTTATTTCCCTAGGCCACTATAAATAGGACCTTAAGGGTGGGCCATTGTATGCATTCTTCATAAGAAACACATCTCCTCTACAGAGAATTGTAGAATTCTCTCTGAACTTCTCCTCTCTCATTTTCTTTCAATAAGCTCCCACAAGCCTTGATCCTGTGTTCGTGTCATAGCCAGGGAGACTTTGTGGAGGAGATAAAGACTTGCCTAAAATATATCTATATTTATTCCAAGTAAGTTTTCTTAATCTTATTTTTTTTTTAGTTTAATTAGTTTTCTTAATCTTATTTTTTTTAGTTTAATTTTAAATAAAATCAAAGAAGATCCAACACTTCCGCTTTGTGTTTAATTCGATTATTCCTATCAAGTGGTATCAGAGCCATGTCTCTGACTTAGCAATGTCAGTAGAATCCTCGAGTGTTGAACAAAGAAGGTGAGTCTCAAAGGCATAGTCATAGTGAATCCGTGGTTGAACATTCGGATGTGGTGTGCTCTAGTGAGGTGTTGACAGCGCGGTGTACTCCAGTGAGCAGTTGACACCACAGTATACTCCAATGAGTTGTCAGTAATTTGCTCGAGTGTAATTCGGATGGATGACTATTTAAGGGGAGGCTCGAGGTGGTACTTTGTTTGAGGGGAGGATTGTTGGGAGTGCAACCAAAGTCCCACATTGGCTAGATAAGGGGAAGATCATGAGTTTATACGAGGGACACTATCTCCACTGGTATGAGGCCTTTTAGGTGAAACCAAAAGCAAAGCCATGAGGGCTTATGCCCAAAGTGGACAATATCATACCAATGTGAAGATCTTTTGAAGGTCGTTATCTCTATCAGAGCCATTGTGTGCATTCTTCACAAAAGAAAACAACTCTTGAAATTCTCCTCTCATTCCCTTTCTCTATTTTCAAGAACGTTCCCACAAACCTCTTTGGTCCTTGTTCAAGTCATAGCAAGGAAGACTTTGTGGAAGTCTTGGAGTTCAACCTTATTAGAGTTGGAGAACAAGGATAAAAAGACCCGCTAGAATATTCTCTATAATATTTAAGTCAATGTATAAGTTTATATTTTAATTCTAAAATAAAATCAAAGTCGATTCCAACGCTTCCGCTGTGGGTTTAATTCAATTATTTCCTTCACACAGGTGGGCATGGAGTTCAAGTTTAGTATGCTCATGAGGATGAAGGAGAACAAAACATGCACAACCAAACACTTTGAGATGAGAGTAGGAAGGAGGAGTACCATATAATCATTCAAAATGGGAGATATTTTGAATAACTGAGGAAGGAAGGCGATTGATAGCATAGACAGATGTGAGGGCAGCCTCCCCCTAAAACTTCTACGGATAGGACGCAGAGAGAAGTTGGGCACGAACAGAGTCCAAAATATGACGGTGTTTCCGTTCTGCTTTTTCATTTTGTTGAGATGTATGGGGACATGAACGTTGAACTAGGGTGCCCTATTGGGTGAGAAAGGAAAGGAGATTGGAGTCTTTATACTCCATAGCATTATTTGTGCGAAAGATTTTAATGGTTCGAGAGAACTATGTTTGAATCATATTGGTAAAGGCAATGTAAACTTGAGATAGTGCGAAACGATTCTTAAGAAAATATATCCAAGTGAAATGAGAATAGTCATCAATAAATAAAACAAAGTAACGATAACCATTGGCAGTAGTAGTGGGGGCAGGTCCCAAATATGATAATGAATCAAGTCAAATGGTCTATCACATATAGAAGATGACGTAGAAAAGGATAATGCAGGTTGTTTTGCAAGTTTACAATTCAAACAATCAAATGAAGCAAATTTGGAGACATTATGTAAGTTACCAACAGACACTAAGTTTCGAAGTTTCGAAGTTTCTCAGAGGAAGCATGACCAAGGCGAAGATGCCACTAATAAATGGTAGAGTCAGTGACAAGGGCAGAGATAGATGAACTGACAGGGAGCTGAAGGGACGTAAGCTCAAACAATCTTCCTACTTTGCGACCCATTCCAATCGTTTGTCCCGTGTGCAGATCCTGAACCGCCTAACATCCATTATGAGAGAAACAAACAGTTAGGCCAATGTCACATAGTTGACCAACAGAGACAAGATTAAAATTTAGATTAGGAACATGGTAGGTATTGGGAAGAGTTAAGGAAGGTGTGACAATTGTATCGATATGGGAAATGGACATACAATTTCCATTAGCATCATGAATAGGGGGAAGTGAAGGAACAGGGGTTGAGGAAGACAAAAGTGAAATGTCAGAGGTCATGTGATTACAACACGCAGAATCAAGAAGCCAAGAGTTACCTGATATGACCTCAAGGGCAGAAGAATTGGAGGAGATTACCTGTTTTAGTAAATTCTGAAGGTCACCGATCGAAAACCTACGAGGAGGAGAATCCTCTTAGGAAGATGTAGAAATATATGAGGAGGAACCAACTTTAGATAAATTCCTTGGTTTGGTGGATCTACCTGGAGGACAAGGTGGTCGAGTAGGACAATTTTCTAAAATATGATCACATTTGTGGCAATACCTACACTCAATTGTAGGACAATTAGCAAATTTATGATCATGTAGTTTACAATTCATGCAGATGAGAGACTCGGGTTGTAAACAACAGATCTGAGCGAACTGTGGGTCTGAGAGAACGGCGAACAAAGAATTAGAAGTGCCAAAATTCGATTTGCAGACGATAAACAATAGATCTGTGAACGCCAAACAATGATCTACGAACTGTAAACTGTACTGTGTTATTTGAGTTGGATATGCGATCTGCAAAAGGTGAACGGTAGAGGCAGACAAAAGGCAGAAGAAGAAGAACGGTGAACGGTGGATTTGCGATCTGCGAACGGGTGGAGGCAGACACGGAGCGACGGGTACACAGACAGATCGACGGTAGATGATGGAGATCTGAAGCGTGGCCTCAGATGACTTGACTCTGATACCATGTAATTTTCTATATATTATTGATGTAATCAGTATATTTTAGGAGGAAGAATACACCTAACTTATACACAAGAGGGGAAAAGGTAAATAAAGAAAGTGATAATAAGGAAAGTAAATTATGCCTAATTTATAGCATATTACAAAATATATTAACAGAATGGGTAATATGAGACATACTGGAAATTTAATCTCTGTAGATTGCTCAAGTATAACAATCCATTAGAACGTTTCCTGGGTTGAAGCTCATGCCATTTGTGAAGCTATTCAATCGGTATCTGAGGGCTTTGCAAATCGAATTCATGTTGAAGGAGATGCAATTAACATAATCCGTCCATTACGTGATGAGGATTGTGATTTAATGAAGTTACGTCGTTTCATTACTACTGCACGAGACTTGGCTGTTTAAAAGGAATATAATTTCCTTTGATTATACACCAATTTTTAGGCTACTTTTGGATGTCTAAATGACGCTGCTATACCACTGGGATTGATTATTTTCCTATGTGGCTAAAGGGGATCAATGTTTAGAAGACTAGTCATTTATGTAACCATAATGGGGTTCCCTCCCAATAATGGTTTTGTTATTTGTGCTTCTGCACCTTTGATTTCTAATAATATAATTTGAGGTATTTCTTTTTTTTTCAAATATTATTTCCTCACAGCAAAAGTATAGCACTAAACATACATGTCAACTTGAATAAAATTTAACTGTTTAAAATGCATATATTCTCAACAAAGAGGTCAGATGTTTAAATCTTCACTATCACCTATTGTTGAACTCAAACAAAAAAAGGGCAATTTGTTGTCGAATCATTCCTTTATTAACACATTTGAACATATCACTTGAAAAAAATAGATTTTATTAATCCGAGGGCCAAAATTTTCTAATGGACAAATTGAGTTTCATGTGTCAAGTAGCATTGAGTGACATGTCTAAGTGTCTTAAACATGTTAATAAAATAATAATTTAATGATATACATCAACTTTTTGTTAACCAATTTCTTTAAAAAAAAAGAAAATTATAAAAGAAAAATCCCCTTAACTTTGCCATTGATTTTAAAAATACCTTATTCTTTCAAAAGTTCCAATATTACCCCTGACCTTTTATAAGCGTCTCAAAACTACCATTGAAGTAGAAATCCATTAGAATATTAGATGGAAAATTGACATGGCGCGAAGCGCCATTCTTTCAGATTTAATCCAAGCAAGCGTCCTAGTCACTGTCATGTCATTCGAGGTCAATGCCACGTTAATTTTTCGTCTAACATTCTAACGGATTTCTACTCAAATGAGAGTTTTTAAATGTTTATGAAAGATCAGGAGTAATATTGTAACTTTTGAAAGAATGAAGGTATTTTTTGACATAAAGGGTAAAGTTGAAGGGTATTTTTTTTATAATTGAGTAAAAAAAATCTTTTTGGTAAGAAATTTTTTTATGAAACAACATTTTCTAGGGGTGGAATAATTTGAAATTCTTTATCAATAAAACCATAGACGATATGATAATACAATTCATTGCATAGATTTTTTTACAGTACAACACAACACACAGTGACAGCATGCTTTATTCAACCACGGTTTATTATAGTTTAAAATACACGTATTGTGCAATATATATAATTATTTTAATTCATGCAGTGTGACATTGTATAATATAATGTTTGAGACTCATAGAATAGCACATGGCTCTTTCACGACCGTGACCTCAACTGGTCTTTCAATTACGCGGCGTAGTAGTTGATTTTGGTCTCGAATTTGATCCCCAAATTGTTTTTGCATTTCTTGGAATTTCTCTTCCGCTTGGCGCCTCGCTTCTCTCTCTTCTGCTATTTGTTGTTCAAGCTTGCTTTTTACCTCATTTAACTTCTCCTCAAGCTTCGTATTTAAAAACAAGCTATGTGTGAAGGGTTGTCCTCCATTTTGGGCTATCACTTCATTTACCACGGTAAAAAGATTATTTACTTGTTCCGCGTTCTTTGTTCCACTCCTAGTTTTGTTATCGAAAAGTACGCAACGGTTCTTGCAAGCGGCTAGAACATCCTTTAAAGCCACGGGACACTCACTCAAGTAATCTTCGAAAGTGACATCATCGTCGTCTTCGAATTCATCACCCCCTGTGAAAACTACAATGGCATAGTCCAAAATTTTGAATCCGAATAAATTTTGTAGGGTTTTGACAGTGGCTTCTTCTTCTTGGGAGAATCGATTTTTCACTGAGAAAACCAAAAGAACGGCATGAATGCCATTGCTTGCCAAATCGATGCATTTCACTATTTCCCTCGTGATGTATTCTGTTCCACTGGATAAATCGAACATTCCTACACATTTTATTGTATGAGAGAAATCAACGTCAAAGACTGTTATTTTATTAATCTTTATATTATAAATAATAAGAAGAAGAAGAATAGATGTGTGCAGGATTGTGTGTTTGGTATGTTTTTTTAAAGATAAATGATTAAAAGTTTTTTTTTTTTAAAAAAAAGAAAAAGAAAAGAAAAGGTAATGTTTGGTTTAAATTTTAATGAGTGGCAATTCGCATTGCCATATTTGCAAATATAGTAACCGAATTATGATTTTTTAAATAGGTTTGTTTTTTAGTAATTTTTTGGGTACCTATTTAGATATATGTTTACGTAAATTTCTTTTTTACATACGTCCGTTGATGATACAGTACAAGATTTTTCACTTTTTCCGACGCAACAAAGCGTGAAAAAATTTCTTTCTTTCTTTCTTTCTTTTTTTGAGAAAACACTAACATGTTTGATAACCATTTGGTTTTTGGTTTTTGGTTTTCGAAAATTAAGCTTATTTTCTCCCAATTTATCTACATGGTTTTCATCTCCCTTAAGAAAATATTTGAATTCTTAGCCAAATTCTAAAAACAAAAACAAGTTTTTGAAAACTACTTTTTTTAGTTTTCAAAACATGGCTTGGTTTTGAGAATAGTATTTATAAGCTTAATTTTATAAACCAAAACCCAAAAATCAAATGGTTATCAAACGGGGCTTAATAAATTTACTTTTTTTTTTAAAGCAAACTAACGAATTACATATTTCTTACCAGGAGTGTCGATAACATTTATTACTTGCCCATCTTGTCGCACACATGACTGCAACTCGGAGCTTCTTGTAATGCCCGATGAACTTTTTCTTGACTCGAACGCCTTCTTTCCAAGAATACTGTTTCCAGTGGCGCTTTTTCCATTTCCAGTACGACCCATTAACACCAGTGTTAGAGAAGGAATAGCCGCCATTAATTAATATTGAAAATCGATTATATTGCAGAGAAAGAAGAAAGACTTCAAAGCCAAATTGCTGCGGTAAAAAAAAAATGTTCTCCCCCATTTATAGAACCATAAAACTCACTGTCACTGTCACTTTGATGAGTAAATTAAAGTTTAAGCCAAACAGACGTACTCTAAGTATAAATCCTAAACTTAAGCACCCGAGATTGACTGACTCAACAAGAATTGGAATCCAAATGGAGTGGATAATTAACAAAATTTCCGCTAAAAAGAGAAAAGAAAGGAATCCCCCGTACAACAGAAAAATACTAAATATAATTGTTTTCTTAAATCTTTTAAAACTTTTAGTTAAAATACCATTTTGATCACTATAATTTGGATTTCATTCCATTTCAATAGTCTACTTTCGAAATGTCCACTGTCGAAATGTCCAAACCTAATCCTTGTACTTTCAATCAAACTTAAAATTAGTCCCTACTATGAGTTTATTGTTATCTTTTCTAAAAAAAATAGTCTTTATTAGCTTTTCCTCTATAAATTTTGAAAATATATTCACATTGTGTCTTTTGTTGCAAGAAAATTATTATTATTTAACCAATTTTGATAAAATTAACTTCAAAATAATAGTAAGGACCAATTTTAAGCTTTATTAAAGGTATAAGACTAAATTTAGACATTTGAAAGTATTGAGATCAAAATGAAACGAAACTCAAAGTACAGAGACCAAAATAATATTTTAACCAACTTTTTAATTTTAGTCTCAATATATAGTATATTTTTTCTTTTTGACACCAATATGTCTGGCAAGGGATTGAACTCTCAACTTTAAGGATGATATAAGTGTTTTAACTACTATGTTATGATGATCAAGTTGTTAGACCACCCATTAATGTATTAAAAATATATACATGTTAAAATTGTTTAATAGCTCTAAATGTGTCGTTAAATTTTTATTTCATTAACATATATATTTGGATACATAGGCATGTCAATTGGCAAAAATAATTTTTTTTTGTTGGCTAGTCAGATTTTGTTGATAAATGGATTGAGTTTCATGTGTGAACTAACATCCGAGGAATATGCTCACGTGTCACAAAATGTTAATAAATTAAAACAATGATGTAATGATATATCGACATTTTGTTTGCAATTTTTTTTTTTTTTATGAAAGGATCTCATGGAGAGTTTTTAATATATTAAAGATAAATTTGAAATATTTTAAAAGATTAAGAACCAAATTGAGAAATACTTAAAATACTTATGGGACATTTTATTTATGGAAAATATCAAATTTTATTCTAAACTTTCAATTTCATCAAAATGCATCTTAAACTTTGATAAGGGTTAGCAACCTTACTTTAAACTTAAATAAATATTGCAATTTTTAACCTATCATAGACTTGCATTAGAAAAACCGTCTATAAAAATATTCTCATATGCATTTAGTGAATATAAAACATATATTGCCTACATAATTAATTAATGAAGCTTTAAAAAAAATAGAACTGAGTTTTGTTGAAATAATTTGTGACTTTTATGAAAAATTTGTTCAATCATTTATCACATGTATTAATTGCGCTCAATTTTGTGCCAAGCTTGGTGTTTGTTAAAATTAGTTAGTTTCAAAGAGTTTTACTCCAATATTTTGTTGGATCGGTATGGCAACCCTAGAGGGAGGTGAATAGGGTTTAATAAAACTTTTTCCTAAGTATGCACAAATAATCTAATTATCAAACTTTTTATAAACAAATAAAAAGGATAATTAATACAATATGTAAAGTATGGAAAATTAATTCAATCTAACACAATAAACAATTAAGAACAAATTAAATCATGCAATAAATTACTACAATTAATTTGCAAAAGTAAATGAGAAAGAGTTAGAGAGGATGACACCGTAATTTTATAGTGGTTCAGTCAAACTCGACCTACTCCACTCCCCAAGTGTCTCTTGGGAATTTGAATAAAAAAACTTTATCGACTCTTTCCACGGATTAGAACACAATCGCTACACCGCTCTTTTTACGAGTTCAAGAGCAAACTCGATCATTTCCATGGGTTAGGATCAAATCGTTACAAAGTTTGAAGAAAATAAAGAACACGCTTAAGAACTCTCTTAATAGAGTAGATTTGCAAATTTAACTCTCACAAATCAATCCTCACAACACAATAATTCTCTCTCAAGAATAAGATGAAAAGAAAAAATTTAGAGCTTGGAGAGAGCAACAATGGGGGCCTTTTGAGATTTTTGGAGGATTGAAAATTGTAAAACTTGTTAAGGAATTTTGGAGAAGAAGATGGTATAAAAAGAGAGGGAAATGAGGTAAAAATCAAAATTTAATTTGGGTCATTGGATTGTGGTAAAAGTAAAATGAATGGTGGAGATTAAAAGAAAATAAAAAGTAAAAAGTAAATAATAAATAAAAGATATAATATAATATAATATAAATAATATATATATATATATTTAAAAAGTGACCAACGGTCACAATGATTTTTTTTTAAATTTTTTAAATTTAAAAACCGTTAGACACATAACAAATAATATAATTTTTTTATTCTTTTTCTTTTTAAACAAACAAAAAGCCACCATGTGTCACTTCCTCATAGTTCCACGTGTCACTCTCTGGATGGTCCACATTGCTGACTCAGCTGCCACGTCATCGCGTCGGGAATTTTCCGTTCAAATTTGTTTTGGCCATAACTTCTTCATTTTAACTCCGATTTGAGTGATTCAAGAGGCGTTGAAATCGTTATTCCAAGCTCTACGCTATGGACACTTCAAAACACTAAAACTGTTAGTAATTAATAACAGATATGTTATCATCAAAACATTAATTAATTAATTAATTAAAATTAATTAATTTGAGATTAAGGGCCAAAAAGCCAACAATCTCCCCCTTTTTGATGATGACAAACCAAACAAGAAAAATAACTTGAAGTTCATAAAAACCATGGTAGTACATATAACTTGAAGTTCATAAAAACCAAGGTAGTACATATAACTTGAAGTTCATAAAAACCAAGGTAGTATACGTGTCCAAGTAATAATTTCAATATAAAGGCCAATATATCACCATAAAGCTCATACTTGAAAAATCACTCTAAAAATTAAATTAATTCTCCCCCTAAATTAATGCAACACTAAAACATGATACAAAATTTAGAACATATTTTTCTTAAACTTGTCCCCTTTTGGAATCATCAAACAGACACAATTGAGAAAGATTAAGAACTATATGAAAGCTCCCCCTAAGAACATGAATACATACTTTGCATAACTCCCCCTATCAATATGATTTAAAAAAATAACATGCAAAATTATAATTTAAGAGGCATCGCAACGAATAATACCAAGCTCAAGCCTATTTTTGCAAAAGCATTCTTCATTCAAAGGCTTGGTGAAGATATCCGCTAATTGATTATTAGAGATCACAAAATCAAGAATAATATGACCATTTTGCACATGCTCTCTAATAAAGTGATGCCAAATATCAATATGTTTAGTCCTAGAATGATGAATAGGATTTTTAGTCAAATTAATAGCACTAGTATTATCACAAAATATGGGCACATTATCAAACTTTAATCCAAAATCACAAAGAGTTTGTTTCATCCAAAGAATTTGAGCACAAGAACTAGCAACATCAATATATTCCGCTTCGATAATGGATAAGGCAACCGAATTTTGCTTTTTACTAAACCAAGATAATAAAGAGCTACCAATACATTGGCAAGTCGTACTAGTACTCTTACGGTCAAGTAAACTTCCGGCAAAATCTACATCGGAATATCCTACTAAATTAAACTCAACATTTCTAGGATACCACAAACCTAAATCAATAGTCCCAAGCAAATATTTAAAGATTCTCTTAACGGCATGCAAATGAGATTCCTTAGGACAAGATTGAAATCTAGCACAAAGACATACACTAAACATGATATCGGGTCTACTAGCGGTTAAGTAAAGTATAGATCCGATCATACCTCGATAAGTTTTTATGTCCACACATTTACCTTTTTCATCCTTGTCAAGCTTAGTGGATGTGCTCATAGGAGTTTTTGCAATTTTACCTTCATTAAACTTGAACCTTTTGAGCAAATCCTTTGTGTATTTCTCTTGACTTATGAAGATACCATCCTTGAGTTGTTTGATTTGAAGTCCAAGGAAGAAGTTAAGTTCTCCCATCATACTCATCTCAAACTCACTATGCATACACTTAGAAAATTCTTCACACAAAGAAGGATTAGTGGAACCAAAGATAATATCATCCACATATATTTGCACTAAAAGCATATCATTTTCCTTAGTCTTAATAAAGAGAGTAGTATTAAGTTTACCCATTTTAAAGCCATTCTCAAGTAGAAAATTACTAAGTCTATCATACCAAGCTCTTGGAGCTTGTTTTAAGCCATAAAGAGCATTTTTCAACTTATAGACATGATTAGGCAGATCAAAACTTTCAAAGCCCGGAGGTTGTTCTACATAAACTTCCTCTATAATATAACCATTTAAAAAAGCACTTTTCACATCCATTTGATACAAGATGAAATTCTTATAAGAACCAAAAGTAAGTAACATTCTAATAGCTTCTAATCTAGCAACGGGTGCAAAAGTCTCTTCATAATCTATACCTTCCTCTTGACAATAACCTTGAGCTACAAGTCTAGCTTTATTTCTAATGATATTTCCATTTCCATCCATCTTATTTCTAAAGACCCATTTAGTTCCAATAATAGAAGCATTAGAAGGCCTAGGGACTAATTCCTAAACTTTGTTTCTTTCAAATTGATTTAATTCTTCTTGCATAGCTAAAATCCAAAACTCATCATTTTCAGCATCCTTAAAACTTTTAGGTTCAACTTGAGAAACAAAAGCAAAATTATTAAACAAATTAAGAGATGAACGAGTTTTCACACCTTGTTTGGGATCACCGAGAATCAAATCTTTGGGATGGGATGGAGCATACCTCCACTCTTTAGACATATTTGAAGAACCATCTTCCTTCCTTTCATTGAAGTTCAATTCTTGCTTACTTGAATCAATTTCACTGTCTTTGTCACTAACAAGCAAATCTCCAAAATTTCTTTCTAAATCATCACTACAAATAGACTCATTAGAAACATTATTGCAAGATTCATCAAATACAACATGCATAGATTCCTCGATAATTAAAGTTCTCTTATTGAAAACTCTATAAGCTTTACTAGTAGAGGAATAACCTAGAAAGATACCAACATCTGCCTTAGAATCAAACTTTCCAAGCTTTTCTTTGTTGTTCAAAATAAAGCATTTGCAACCAAAAACTTTGAAATACCCAATATTTGGAATTTTGTTATGCCAAAGCTCATAAGGAGTTTTACCTAAAGAAGGCCTAATTATAACTCTATTTAAAACATAACAAGCGGTGTTAACGGCTTCGGCTCGAAAGTATTTAGGTAAATCATACTCATGCAACATTGACCTAGCAAATTCTTGCAAAGTACGATTTTTCCTTTCAACCACACTGTTTTGTTGAGGAGTTCTTAGAGCGGAGAAGTTATGAGAAAAACCATTTTCTTCACAAAAATTTTCAAAAGCAATACTATCAAATTCTCTTACATGATCACTCCTAATTTTAGAAATCAAAAAACCTTTTTCATTTTGAACTCTTTTTGCAAAACTAGCAAAACTTTTCAAAGCATCATCCTTATGTTTTATCATCAAAACCCAAGTAAATCTTGAAAAATCATCAACTATCACAAAGGCATAATAATTTCCTCCAAAACTAGCTATTCTAAAAGGGCCAAATAAGTCCATATGTAATAGTTGAAGGGGTCTAGTTGTAGAGATCACATTTTTAGATTTGAAAGAGGACTTGGTTTGCTTACCCATTTGACAAGCATCACAAACTTTATCCTTTTCAAATTTAAATTTTGGAAGACCTCTAACCAAAGAATTCTTGGAAATATTTGAAATTAAGTGCATGCTAGCATGTCCTAGTCTTCTATGCCATAACCAAGAATCATCATGCAAGGCCGAAAGACATTTATCACTAATAGGACAATCATTCAAATCAATAGTGTACACATTTTCATCCCTATTGCCAACAAACAAGACTTTTCTATCACTAGCATTTTCAATGATGCAATTCTTTTTATCAAACACAACTCTAAAACCTTTATCACATAATTGACTAATACTAAGTAAATCATGCTTTAAACCATCAACTAAAAGCACATTTTCAATCAAGGTAGAAGAACCATTACCTATACTACCCTTAACAATAATTTTACCTTTCTTGTTGTCACCAAAAGTTACTAAACCTCCATCTTTTTTAAAAAGATTGACAAACTTGGATTGGTCTCCCGTCATGTGCCTTGAGCAACCACTATCCAAGTACCATTTGTTTTTCTTGGAGACTTTCAAACAAACCTACAAACAAAAGTGTTCAAGATTGATCTTTTGGTACCCATACTTGTTTGGGTCTTAAAAGGTTAGCATTTACAAACCTGGGAACCCATTTCATTTTTGCATCCACATTTAAAGCATTGGATTTAGACAAGTAACAAGAATACACTTTATGTCCATACTTGCCACATGAGAAACAAACAACATTATGCAAGGATTTATCTCTTATAACAAATTTATGCACTCTACTTTTCTTGGAGAAATTCTTTCTTGGAGCATTGTGAAACTTTGCTCTTTGAGAAAATTTTCTTCCTGAGAGAGTAGTAAGAGCATATTTCAATTTAAAGCACTTAGGTCTGATATGACCTTCAACACCACAATGATGAGATATAGGCACAAAGCTAGATTTATTATGCTTAGACACAACCTTAGGCATATTAAACTTAGGCACAATAGGAGATGCTTTAACAAAAATAGTTTTAGAACTTGAAGGAGTAGAACATTCATCAATGTAGCCTAATCCTCTTTTATCACCATAAGGCTTGCCTACTTCAATTATTCTGTCCAACCTTTGAGCACCTATTGTCAACTTTTTAATAGACTCTTTTGCCTTACCAAGTTCTTGCAAAGCATTTAATTCCTTTTCCTTAAGCAAATTAATCAAGTTATCTTTTTCACAACTATCATGCTCAAGAGATCTAACTTTATCAAGCAAGGCATTTTTCTCATCACAATAAAAAATATGCTTATCACAAGAGACATTCACTTCATCAATTTAAGCAATTTCATCAAGTAAAGACTTATTTTCACTAGTTAAAGCATTGTATTTCTTTCTAAGCACAACATATTTGGAACCAAGCTTTTCTAAGTCTTTTTGCATATTTTCAAAAGCTTCAAACAATTCATCATAGGAAAGTGGTTCTAGAGTTACCTCATCATCTTGTTCATCACCCTTGTCACTATGAGCCATGAAGCAAAAGTTTGCTACTTCTTCTTCGTCACTTCCACTTCCACTTTCATCACTATCATCCCAAGTAGCTTTCATTTCTTAGATGATTTAAGGAGAGGGCTATTCGTTCTTATGTGACCCGGCTTCTTGCATTTATAACATATTACCTCATCCTTTTTGCTCTTTTCACCTTTTGACTCTTTTTGGTTGGAAATGTGCTTCTTGAATTGTTTCTTCCTCTTGATGAAGTTCTTATACTTACGTGAAAAATATGCAATATCGTCTTCATCAAGAACATCATCATCTTCAGATTCAACTTCCAAGGATATGGTCTTTAATGCAATACTCTTCTTTTTTTTGGACTCATCCTCCATGTGCTCCTTCATGGTAATCTCATGTGTCATGAGAGAGCCAATAAGTTCCTCCAAAGGAAGTTTGGTGAGATCTTTTGCTTCTTGAATCGCCGCCACCTTTTCTTCCCAATTCTTAGGTAGAGACCTAAGAATTTTCCTAACATTTTCGGAGGTAGTATATACTTTGCCAAGACCTTTCAAAGTATTTATAATATTAGTAAATCTAGTAAACATCTCGGTAATAGATTCATTAGCATCCATCTTAAATAATTCATAATTATGAACTAGCATGCTAATTTTTTACTCTTTAACTTGATCACATCAAGAATGTTCCATATTTCTTTAGCATAAGAGCACATAGATATTCTATTAAACTCATTTTTGCTTAAAGCACAATATAAACAATTTATAGCTCTAGCATTAAAAGCACACTTTTTCATATCATTGTCATCATATTCCTCTTCTAATTTAGGCACATCATTGTCATTAACTCTTTTCATGGGAATATACGGACCTTTAACCATATTTAACCATAAATAATAGTCGATGGATTGCAAATAAATTTTCATTCTAGCTTTCCAATAAGCATAATTTGATCCATCAAAGTAAGGAGGTCTAGAGGTGGATTGTCCTTCAATCACACCATTTACTACTAGGTTTTCCATAAAGCTCAAACAATAAAGTTTAAAAAAAATTCTAAAAGATCAACCTTGCTCTGATACCAATTGTTGGATCGGTATGACAACCCTAGAGGGGGGGTGAATAGGGTTTAATAAAACTTTTTCCTAAGTATGCACAAATAATCTAATTATCAAACTTTTTATAAACAAATAAAAAGGATAATTAATACAATATGTAAAGTATGGAAAATTAATTCAATCTAACACAATAAACAATTAAGAACAAATTAAATCATGCAATAAATTACTACAATTAATTTGCAAAAGTAAATGAGAAAGAGTTAGAGAGGATGACACCGTAATTTTATAGTGGTTCGGTCAAACTCGACCTATTCCACTCCCCAAGTGTCTCTTGGGAATTTGAATAAAAAAACTTTATCGACTCTTTCCATGGATTAGAACCCAATCACTGCACCGCTCTTTTTACGAGTTCAAGAGCAAACTCGATCATTTCCATGGGTTAGGATCAAATCGTTACAAAGTTTGAAGAAAATAAAGAACACACTTAAGAACTCTCTTAATATAGTAGATTTGCAAATTTAACTCTCACAAATCAATCCTCACAACACAATAATTCTCTCTCAAGAATAAGATGAAAAGAAAAAATTTAGAGCTTGGAGAGAGCAACAATGGGGGCTTTTTGAGATTTTTGGAGGATTGAAAATTGTAAAACTTGTTAAGGAATTTTGGAGAAGAAGATGGTATAAAAAGAGAGGGAAATGAGGTAAAAATCAAAATTTAATTTGGGTCATTGGATTGTGGTAAAAGTAAAATGAATGGTGGAGATTAAAAGAAAATAAAAAGTAAAAAGTAAAAAATAAATAAAAGATATAATATAATATAATATAAATAATATATATATATATATATTTAAAAAGTGACCAACGGTCACAATGATTTTTTTTTTAATTTTTTTAATTTAAAAACCGTTAGACACATAACAAATAATATAATTTTTTTATTCTTTTTCTTTTTAAACAAACAAAAAGCCACCATGTGTCACTTCCTCATAGTTCCACGTGTCACTCTCTGGATGGTCCACATTGCTGACTTAGCTGCCACGTCATTGCGTCGGGAATTTTCCGTTCAAATTTGTTTTGGCCATAACTTCTTCATTTTAACTCCGATTTGAGTGATTCAAGAGGCGTTGAAATCGTTATTCCAAGCTCTACGCTATGGACACTTCAAAACACTAAAATTGTTAATAATTAATAACAGATTTGTTATCATCAAAATATTAATTAATTAATTAATTAAAATTAATTAATTTGAGATTAAGGACCAAAAAGCCAACATGTTTGTCAAAACTACTAGGTGAATTTAGCGAAAATTGAACATAGGGTAGAAGTTACCATATATGTTTAAGTGTAATGTTTAGTTTGATGAAATTAAAAAATTTTATAATGAAAATTGATACAAATGGTCAAGTTTAGAGATAAAAATTAATTTTATTTTTTCGTTTTATTTATTTTGCGAATGCCAAACTGACTTTCAACTTGTCTTCTTCCTTACTAGTCAGAGTGGTGAAGGACTTACTGTACCAGTCCACTCCTCACAACTTGATGAAATGACTATAGAACAACTAGGACCTTAATATAAGTGTGGTTAAGGCAAGTTGATCAAATGATGAGAGAGAGGAGCAACCCCCAAGTCAATCTAATATAGCTCAACTTGTTAATGTTGGATTTTATAGTAAAATTTGTAAAAGAAAGTGTTGGTTTGAAACATAAAAAATGAATTGATGTTTCATTTGTGTTGTTGTTACTCGACTTGAATCTCAAAAGTTTCAAAATGGTTTGAAAAATTAAAATGTGTTGATGTTTCTTTTACAAATTTAACTTAAAAGTTAAATTTGTTTAGTTATATTTGAATTTTTACAAGTAACTACACAATTGAGTTACTTTTGATGTATGTTTCATATTGTTTATATTAATTTTATTTTTGGAGAGTTACTAAGTTGCTAGCCTATAAATAGCAACTTGTTTCTTCATTTGGAGTATCTCATTCCAATTGAAGAGTTCTTCTCTCCTCTCTTTCTTCTCTTTAATCTTAAGTCAAGTTGAGAGCAAGTATCCAAGAGTTTTGTCCGATCCGAGTAGTTCGAGGTTGCTGTTCTATCGGAGTTAGTCATTGTATTCTGCTGAAACGAATGTTGTAGTCTGCTTGCAACTCGTGCAGAGCGAATAATTGTCTTCAGGACAACTCTTTGTAAGCGTGCCTCAATTATTTATTATCTTTTGTTCTTAAATTTTGAAATTGTTGTTACATACAGTGTATGTACTATTATTTACACTGTAATTGTTTATTGTCAAAGAAGTTGTAATCAAATTTTCTAGTGTTACTCAGTTCTTATACACAACGTATTATTTCCAACAATCTGAAGACAATTATCTGAATTAATGGCTGCAAGCCTATCCACTAATGGTACTGTTCCTACCATGATGGGATTGATCATCCTCAAAACTCATGCTGTTTTACTAGATAAATTTAAGAGAGAAAACTTCAAAACATGGCAACAGAAGATGATCTTTTACCGCACCACGTTGAACTTTGCTCACATCTTGAAGGAAGAATGCCTAATTACCCCACCCGAAGCTGTCACTCCTGAAACTGAAGCTGCCAAGCAAGCATGGATGCATTCAAACTTCTTATGCCTCAATTATATACTTAGTGGTTTTGAAGACACCTTGTATAATATCTATTGCAATGTCTACAATACTTCAAGGCAATTGTGGGAGGCATTAGACAAGAAGTATAATCTGGAAGATGCTGGTACTAAGAAATTCCTTGTATGAAAATTCTTAGATTATAAGATGATTAATGCCAAATTGGTAGTCAATCAGATGGAAGAATTGCAAATTATCATTAGTGATTTGCAAAGTGAAGGATTGGACATTCGTGAACCATTCCAAGTTGCTGCTGTGATTGAAAAGTTGCCTCCTTCCTGGAAGTACTTCAAATGTTATCTCAAACCTAAGTGAAAGGAATTGTCCATGGAGAATCTTGTTGTTACACTCTGCATAGAAGAGGATAATAGAAAAGGAGACAAAGCGTCGCTAGAAGTTGAAGCCAAAGCTCATGTTGCTAAAGCTTCAAGGCGTGAACCCAAGACACAACAATCCAATAAGAAAAACGTGAATCTTGGGCCAAGGAATGATGTCAACAAGTGCATTCGTGAAAATTGTTAGGTTTGTGGTAAGAGTAGCCATACGGCTGCAACTTGTCAACACAAGAAGAGACAAAGCTCAAACCATTAGGCCAATGTTGTGAAAAATGACAATCTAGTTGCTGTCATTTATGAGGTACATATGGCTTCTGACACCAAAGATTGGTGGATTGATATTGGTGCTACTAGGCACATTTGTAAAGACAAGTCATTGTTCACCTCATATTAGAAGCTAGATGGTAGCGATAAGCTATAAATGGGAAATGCTTCAATTGCCTTTGTGGAAGGCAAAGGGAAGATCCTGCTGAAATGGACTTTTGGAAAGATCTTACCCTCAATGATGTGTGGCATGTGCTAGAGATTCGAAAGAATCTAGTGTCCGGAACTCTACTTAATAAGAATAGGTTCAAGCTTGTATTTGAGTCAGATAAATTTATTCTGACAAATGGTGGTATGTATGTGGGAAAAGGCTATTTGAATGATGGCATGTTTAAACTTAAATGCCCAAGAATAATAATAATAACAACTCTTTTGCTTATATTGTTGAGTTGTGTGATGTCTGGCATTCTAGGCTAGGGCATGTCAATTATTATTTTTTACATAGAATGGTAAATTTATGACTTTTGCCTAATTTCAACATTGATAATAGACCAAATGTGAAGTTTCTTTTGAATCAAATTTTGCTAGAAAGTCATTGATCGGGTGGAACTTGTGGGTTAAAAAAAAGAAAAATGTTCAACCCAGTGCAAGTACACACTATCGATGCAAGTAATAAAACAAAAGTATTCCTGAGTATCAATCCCACAGGGAACGGTTTAACAAAAAGATTGAAATAGAAAATTGTATTCAAAACTGCAACTTGGTAAATAAATTGCAAAATCAGATTTTGGGTTGGTGTGAAACAATAATGGAAATAAAAATCAGAATGCAAAAACTGATAGCATAATCAAGATTGCAAAATTGAAATTGCAAGAAACGCAAAGTAGCAAGGAAAAGATTATAGAAACAGAATTGCAAAATGTGCTAAACAGCAATAACGAAGACACAAGGAAATATACTCAATGAAGAAAAGACAGGGCTTAAGAATGTCATTGCCTTAATTTGTAAATTGCAAACCAAAATTGCAATATCCAACCTACTTTACACACAATTGTAAACCAAAATTGTTACTCCTATTCACCTTGTACTTAGGTTCTTAGGAGACTAAGTGAGTGACTTAGATAATTTGGCTTAGATAATTTGGTCTATAGTCCCTCTAACTTAGATAATTTGGCTCAACAATTTTACGGGTTTTGAAGTCTTTTGCCCTATGTCTAGAGTAAAGATAGGCTTATGTCTAAGCTCTTGTCTCCAATGCTTGTGCGAAATCCACTTTTTACTAACCCTGTCGGTATTAGATCCAAGCTTAGTTTGCCACCCTAGTTGATCAATCTAGGATTTCAAAAGCGTTTTATTCAACATAAGTAAACAATTGAAATGTAGGCTCGGTCGGTCTTTGTAATTTAAGCTCAATTTACTCTTTAGGGAATTCACATCCTTGAACCCCCTAAAAAGTTTTAGCTCATATCAAGTTCAAAGACATCTAAGCAAAAGTTGAAAATAGACTCCATGTAAAAAAATGTGTTAACTACTGTACTACCCTAGGATAAAATTAAAGGAGAATGAAAACGCTTGTTGTAGCAAATAAGAGTGAAGGCTGGAGGTAAGGGATGAAGAAAACACTAATTAAACTCCATTAAATTGAAAATAAGCTTGTTGGACAGAATACCCATAGCCAAAACTTTCAAAAAAAAAAAACTTCAATTGCTTCCTCAATCCAAAACTCAATTCCTACATTTAATACAAAAGGTAAGAAACAAAAAGCATGAGAATTACAACCAAATGTACTAAAACAAAAATCAAATTCACCTAAACTAAGAACCAATTGAAATAAAGAAAACTTGAACAAAACCCATTTTTTTTCTTTAGATTTCAATCGATTCGACCCCGTCTTTGTCAAAAAGGAACGAATCTTTACATTCCAAACATTCGTTTGGATTGGATCGAAGCTAAGGAAGAACAAAATGGCTTCTCGGATGTAAAACCCAAGCTGGACAGAATGATGAAGAAGAAAAACCCAAACTTTATGCGACTTTCGAAGAAGAAAAAACAATCCTGCTACCTATACTTTGTCCCCCTTTTATGCTCTTCAATTTAGGGTTCTTAGCCTCTCCAATTTCATCCCAATTCCCATGGATTTCGTGCAATGAATGAGAGCTTTCCATATATGCCTCCAACAAAATTTTCCTTTTCTGCTGCTGTAAGTTTTCTGATTCAAATTGCAATTTGGATTATGCAATTCCAAAATTGCAATGTTCCAAAGTCCTGCATCAAAACACCCTTTTTAGTCCATCTTTTCTCGTTTTTATTCATTCTTCTCTCAAATGCATTTCCCACAAAATTATTGATGTTTTCCAAGAATTTGCTAACTTCTTCATATAATTCTAAAGAAAATCAAGCATAACTTAAGCTTTTGAGAGTTAAATAAGCCTCAATACTAAGGCTTATCAGTCATTTTCATCTGTGGAAAGAAGTAATGAGGTTCTTGATTTAATCCACAATGATGTATGTGACATGAAAAATACTCCTACAAGAGGCGGTAAGAAGTATTTTGTCACATTCATTGAAGATTGTAGTAAATATTGCTATGCATAGTAAAGATGAAACCTTAGATGTTTTTAAAGTATATAAGGCAGATGTTGAAAATCAACTTGAGAGGAAAGTAAAAGTGCTTAGATCAAATATAGGTGGTGAATATGAATCATCATCACTTTATGAATTATGTGAAGTTAATGGTATAATCCATCAAACTACAACACCTTATACACCAACACAAAATGGTGTAGATGAAAGAAAGAATCAAACTTTAAAGGACATGATTAATTGTATGTTAAATAGTTAAGGTTTACCCCATAATTTGTGGGGGGAGGTTTTGCTTACAGCAAATTATATTCTAAACAGAATTTCACATAAGAAGACTGATAAGTCACCTTATGAAGTGTGGAATAGAAAATTACCCTCATATAAAATGTTTAAAGTGTTGGAGTGTTTGGCAAAGGTACAAGTTCCTTTACCAAAAAGGACAAAACTAGGACCTAAGACAATTGATTGTTTTTTTATAAGTTATGCAATGCATAGTGCTGCTTATAGATTCTTGGTAGTTAAATCAGAAATACCTGATATTAACAATAATACTATTATGGAATCTATTGAAGCTGAATTCTTCGAGGATATATTTCCTTTGAAAAAGGAAAGACACAGAAGTAATGGTGTCAAAAGAAATTATGAGGCTAGCTCTTCGAAAGGTCAAGACGATCAGAAAACTGAGTATGAACCTAGAAGAAGCAAAAGAGCTAAGAAAGCTACTTCCTTTGGACCTGATTTCATAACTTATATGATTGAAGGCAAGCCTCAAACTTTTCAAGAAGATGTGTCATCTCTAGATACACCTTATTGGATGGAAGCTATCAATAGTGAGATAGAATCCATTTTTTGGAACAATACTTGGGTATTGGTTGATTTACCTCTTGGAAGTAAACCAATTAGTAGTAAATAGAATTTTAAAAGAAAACTAAAGGTTGATGGCACTATTGATAAATGCAAAGCCAGTTTAGTAGCTAAAGGCTTTCGTAAAAAAGAAGGGTTATATTTCTTTGATACCTATTCTCCAGTGACGAGGATTACATCTATAAGGATGTTAATCGCAATAGCAGCTTTACAAAATTTGGAAATACATCAAATGGATGTAAAAATTGCATTTTTAAATAGAGATTTAGATGAAGAAATATATATGGAACAACTTGAAGGATTTGTTGCAAAGGGACTTGAAGATAAAATTTGTACACTGGTTAAGTCTCTTTATGGATTGAAACAAGCACCCAAACAATGGCATGAAAAGTTTGATCATACTATGTTATCGAATGGATTCAAGATAAATGAGTGTGATAAATGTGTCTATGTTAAAACCATAGATCAAGACCATGCCATTATTTGCTTGTATGTGGATGATATGTTGATAATAGGCACAAATAGAAGTGTCATTGATTCCACTAAAAAGATATTAAAATTCAACTTTGATATGAAAGAACTTGGTCTTGCTAATGTTATACTTAGAATCCGTATAACAAATTCAAGTGGATACGTTTTTTCTCAATCTCACTATATTGAGAAAGTGTTGAGAAAAATTTGATCAATTTGAGAGTAAACCAGCCGTTACTCCATTTGATCCAAATTGTAAGTTAAAGAAGAACAATAATGAAGGTATGT
This sequence comes from Trichosanthes truncata, assembly GCA_033996785.1. Lineage (NCBI taxonomy): Eukaryota > Viridiplantae > Streptophyta > Magnoliopsida > Cucurbitales > Cucurbitaceae > Trichosanthes > Trichosanthes truncata. The sequence continues at coordinate 59,014,533 of JAWPNB010000003.1, forward strand.
CTTCTCTAGAATACTCTAGAGTTAGGGGTAGCTTAATCTACATAATGAATTGTACAAGACATGATATTGCCTATTCAGTAGGAAGGTTAGCAAGATACACCAACAATCCTGGGCATGATCATTGGAATGCTTTAGTTAAAGTTCTAAGGTACTCTAGACTTGCATTATACAAGGGATCCACATGTACTGAAAAGATTTAGTGATGCTAATTGGATTTCTGATAGCATGGAGACTAAATCAATCAGTGGGTATATATTTACCTTAGGTGGAACAACTATTGTATCATGGAAATCTTCAAAACAAACGTGTATAGCACGTTCTACTATTGAATCAGAGTTTATAGCTCTTGATAAAGTTGGAAAAGAAGCTGAATGACTTAAATTTTTTCTTGAAGATATTCCATTATGGTCAAAGTCTGTAAGCGCAATATGTATTTATTGTGACAATTTAACAGCCTCTACAAGGAGCAAGAATAATGTCTATAATGGGAAGTCGCGACATATAAGACGTAGATATAATTCGATAAGGCAATTGCTCTCTAATGGAATTAATGGGTACAAACATTGGTGGAAAGATTGGAAGGCGAATATTCCTTCAAAAATTAAAATTTTTGTTTGGAGATCATTCCATAAATGTATTCCAACAGGTGTAAATTTGTGTTCGAGGGGCTTGGAGGTGTCTGTTAATTGCCCTGTCTGTAGAGAAAATCCAAAGACCACTGATCATGCTTTGTTCAGGTGCCCAAAGGCTAGGGAGATATGGGATATTTTATTACTTGGGTTGAATCTAGGATTAGATGTTCTTGAATGCATCAAGGATCAGTGGTTGGCTGCTTTGTACAATTCAAACACTGACCAGTTTGAGACTTTGTGTGTTTCAATTGCCTAATCCAACCAACCTTTGAAAGATGTGATTGGATTATGAAATATTTGCAGGAATATCATACAATTAATTGTGGTATCCGTCAGGATTACTCTATTAAGATCCATCATGATGTTCAGCAAGAAGTTGGCGACTGGGTCAATATTTTTGTAAATGTGGCATGTAATGAACAAGATAATTTAACAGGTCTGGGGGTTGCAATAAGGTATCCTGATGGTAAGCTTGTGGCTACCTTGGAAAATAGCAACAATATTTTTGTATCTTCAATTTGCTCTGAAGCATGTGTTGTGTTAGAGAGTTTACGATTATCTCAAAGGTTGGGCTTGTCACGTATCCAGATTTTCTTAGACTTTTTATCGATTGTTTCAATGTTAAATTGGTTGGTGGAATACGACTATTGAAGTCCAAAATGTCATCCATGATGTTAAGAAGATCCAGAGGGATTTTCTTCATGTCAAGTTTATGCATGTTCGGCGAGATTTTAATTGTGTAGTTGATAGTTTAGCTCGATCAGGTTTATCTGGTCGTCCAATCAATGGCAGATCCATATATTTATTTTGGGGGGGCTTGAATTAGTATAAAAATTATTTTAAACACATTGATATTAGTTTGGTTAAAAGACCATTTTGGTCCCTGTACTTTTTGAGTCTCATTCCATTTTATTCCATGTACTTTTAAATGTCCAAATTTAATCTTGGTACTTTAAAAAATTATTAAAATTAGTCATTATTGTTAGTTTTGGAGTTAATGTTTATCGAGCTTGGTAAAATAATAATAGTAATTTCATTTAAGAAGAAAAAAAATACAATGTGAATATGTTTCCAAAACTTATAAACGAAAAGCTAATAGAGATTAAATTTTTTAACCATAAATCTAATTGTGAACTAATTTTATGATTTATTGAATGTACTGAGACTAAATTTAGACATTTGAAAGTATAGTGACTAAAATTTAACAAGTCCCAAAGTATATGGACTAAAATGATATTTTAACGTATTAGTTTATATGTTTCTATATTAGAAGTATGGCTAAAAATTTTATATAAGTATACTCAAAATAATACGATTTTTTTTTTTAAAAAAAAAATTCCATTTATAAGAATTTATAGAATTCTTGTAGTTTCTTTTTATGTAAATATTTTATAACTAGATTTTAGATTTCAATTAGTTACATAAAAAACTGATTTTTTATTTTTATTGGTGGATATATATATATATATATATATATATATATATATATATATATATATATATATATAAAGGGAAAGAAACATATATATTCAAAAACTTTGAGTGCTGCATGGGGGACTTGAACTTTTAATTTCATCAAAATGCATCTTAAGGATAAGGGTTAGCAATCTTACTTTAAACTTAAATAAGTGTTGTAATTTTTAGCCTATCATAGACTTGCATTAGAAAAATCGTCTAGAAAAATATTCCCATATGCATTTAGTGAATATAAAACATATATCGCCTACGTAATTAATTAATGAAGCTTTAAAAAAATAGAACTGGGTTTTGTTGAAATAATTAGCTAAATATTAATAGCTCCTACTGAAAAATAACTAAAACATTTTACATTTGGAAAAATGTCTAAATCTTTTTTTACATTATTTATATTACGATTTTATAATTTTATAGTGACTAAAATATGTCTACCTACATTTTCTACTCCCTAACTAACTAAATAAAAGCCTACAAAAAAAGTAGGATTCTAAGGGAGAGAGAGGAATTGTAGTTAACAAAATATAAAAAAAAGAAGGATTCTAAGGGGGAGAGAGAGGAATTGTAGTTAACAAAATATAACAAACTTGAATCAAATCTAAATTATTAAGTTAACATCGTTTAAAAGAGAGAAATTGTAGAACAATGCATAGGTTACATAGATGAACACAACAATTTAAATGACGAGCTATTAGATTTACATCTAACTTATAGTATATATTAAACCATACATTTGTACTGATTTAATGAAATGGAAATATGTGTAATTACCCATTAAGCATGCAAAAATTAAACTGAATATAAAAATTGATACCTCATACACGCGTTAACCGAGGTACAAATGCCATCATTAACCACTTGCCATAATTAATACTCCACTTGGAACCCCTCGCCTCCCTCGTTGTTTATACCATTGTTTTTTTCCAAACCAAACAATAAATCAAACCCTTGCCTCTCATCCCTCGTCACTAGCGAACTAAGCTTGACCCTGCATTAAGGTATGTATAGATGCTTGTTGAACCATTAGGTATTTCCTTTTGTTTGTTGGTTCCTCTTGACGACCCACAGTATACACAGGGACCTCTCTTGTTGGTATTTTCTCTTACTTACCGGTTCCTTTAGGCTTGTCCCGTCCCTGTGTATATTAGTATCTACAACACAAATGTCAATCTTGAGGTATATATTTCTATCTTCTGTCGTTTCTGCTTTCGAAAATTGAATATGTTCTTTCGATTTCTTCATTCCTGCAGCTTCTTCTCTGGGGTTCTTTTCCTTCCATATACCCAAGCACAATGTTCATTTGTTGACGCTGCATCTTAGGAAATTAAAGAAACGACGAAAAATGCCCTTCATCTTCCTCAACAACTCATTTCATTTGAAACTCTCCTATACATTCAATATTCTTTAATCTTGAACATTGTTTCATCTCCTCTTGGCCTTTAGCGATAGAAACTAGCTAGTAGAGTAGAAGTCATCGACCAATCACCTTCTCGAGGTACATATTTCTATCACCGTCGTTTATGCTTCCAAAATCAAATGATCCTACGGCTTCGTCTCTGCATTTTTTTCCCTTCCATTTACTTTGGCGCAGTTGCTTAGTTTCCATTTGTGAATGTTACATCTTGGATAATTAAAGAATCCACAAAAAACACTAGAAAAATCAGATAAAATATTTGAAAATGGAGAAATTCCAAAAATAAGAGAGAATTTTAAAATGCATAAATTTAGAGGGCAAGTTAGTTATGGTGAGAGACAATGAGAGAATATTCAGGATATTTAAAAAAAAAAAAAAAAAAAGAAATCCAATTTGTGAGGGTTGACTGTGAATACAAGTATATACCAAGGGTATAAATGGAACAAAAAGTATTCACTCTCTCCTCCTAAAATCATGGTATCCATAATCCCAAATATGAAACATTTTTATCATTTTTTCATTATAGGTATTTATTTGTAGACATTACTTACAATTTTCCTATAAAAAAATTGTTCAACCATGTTTATCACATGTATTAATTGGGCTCAATTTTGTGCCAAGCCTGGTGTTTGTTAAAATTAGTTAGTTTTCAAAGAATTTTACTCCCATGTTTGTTAAAACTAGTAGGTGAATTTAGCAGAAATTGAACATATGGTAAAAGTTACAACATATGTTTAAGTGTAACGTTCAATTTGATGAAATTAAAAAAAATTATAGTGAAAATTGATACAACTTGTCAAGTTTAGAGATAAAAGTTAATTTTATTTTTTTATTTTATTTATTTAGCCGAAGCCAAACTGACTTTCAACTTGTCTTCATCCTTACTAGTCAAAGCGGTGAAGGACTTACTGTACCAGTCCACTCCTCACAACTTGATCAAATGACTATAGAACAACTGGGACCTTAATATAAAAGTGTGGTTAAGGCAAAGTTGATCAAATGACGAGAGAGAGGAGCAACCCTTAAGTCAATCTGATATAGCTTAACTTGTTAAGGCATATATCATCAGTCACGTTATTTATCAATCACGTTATTAATTACTTTTCGTATTTTTTTTAAAAGATACATATATATTATTAAATGACTTGTTCACTATAATTGCGATGATTAAATGACTTATTTATATTTCAATAGTCCAAAAACAATTTCACGTGAAAAACAGCAGTTTCTAGAACTAGGATAATTTTGTAGTTTCTTTGTAAATCTGAGCACATATATTATATATATAACAATAATAATTTATTACATGAATCTTTTTACATTACAATACACACACAGGCACGTCACCGGGAGCTGCCTTATTCTATCCGGGAGCTGCCTTATTCTATCAAGGTTTAATTAGATTTAAAATACACATATAATAATGCGATTATATTAATTATTGCAGTTTTACTATAATGTTTGAAACTCAAAGAATATGGCACCATTTAGAAAGAGGGTGACGATCTTGCTCAACGTTGACCTCTCCTGTCCTTCGACGTGCAATACGTGGCTGTTCATTTTGGTTATGAATTTCATCTCTGTATTGTTTTTGTACTTGTTGTGTTCTCTCTTCTACTTTGCGATATGCTTCTCTTTCTTCTTCCAGTTGCAGTTGACACTTGATGATCTAAGATTTTATGTCAAAGAGACTTAAGTTCAATCAAGTTTATTTTCTTGCAATCACAGCAATTTCTTGAATTTTTTTTTTAAATTTATTAGTTTTCATTTATATTTAATATCAGAGTTAAAAGAGAAATTGAAACAAAAATTACAAACAGCATCAACAAATTAAATAATTAACTACAGTATGTTTGTCAATATTTTGACAAATTCAAAGTTATAAACGATAATACGATTTACCGATTAAATTTTTAGGAGATCTTTATTTTGACAAATTCAAAGTTATAAACGGCAATTGACATGTACCCTCGATCAAGAGGTCAGAGATTCAAATCTCCCTAACCCCCAAGTTGTTGAACTCAAAATAAATAAATAAATAAAGATTCTATATTATTTATTTTCAATACCTAAACTATAAGGTTGTTACAATCATATTGATCTCGAACTTTCAATTTGACCAATCATCCCCCTAAACTTATAAAGTGTTGTAATTAAACTTACGAAGGGTAGTTTGTGTATTTCGCAGTATTTAAGAGTCTAATGGCAACAATTTCATTAGTGTAAGAGGTGTGATGAATCAAATTGAAAGTTTGAATGTGTAATTATAATAATCTGGATTGGTTTTTGCAATTGTCCTCATATTTTTAGAAGAATCAAACCAAAAAAAAAAAGTCAATAAATAACTTTTTTCTAAGAATGTTAAATTACAAATTTAGTCTCTAAACTTTTAAATTTGTATCTAATAGGTCCTTAAACTTTAAAAACATCTAATAGGTTCCTGAACTTTCAATTTTGTGTCCAATAGGTCACTAACATATTCAAAATATTTAAAAATTAACTAATTTATTAAATATAAAATTGAATTTTATGTCTAATAAGACCCTAAACTTCGAATTTCGTAACTAGTACGTCTGTGAATTTTAAAAAAATGTTGAATGAAAGTCAATGATCTATTAGATACAAAACTGAAAATATAGTAACCTATTGGATACAAAATTAAAAGTTTAATTAATGACCTATTATATACTTTTTAAAGTTCAGAGATCAAATAGACACAAAATCTTAAACTAGTTCACGGACTAAACTTGTAATTTAACCTAGCTTCCAAAAAATTATATACAAGAGAAAAAGAAAAGGATGTGGTGTGGGCCTACCTCATTCAACTTTTCCTCAAGCCTAGGATCATTATACAAGTCTTGTGTGCAGGACTGTTGAAGCTTGCTTTTGACTTCATCAAACTCCTTCTCAAGCTTCAGCTTAGAAATCAAACCAGGTTTGTAGGGCTGTCCTCCATTTTGCGCTATCATTTCTTTCACCAAATCCAAAAGCTCATTCACTTGTTCATCATTCTTTGATTCACTCTTAGTTTTGTTGTCAAAAACCACACACCGGTTCTTGCAGGCCGCTAGAATGTCCTTTAAGGCCACGGGACACTCATGAATCAAGTAATCTTCTAGTGCTTTGTCGTCGTCTTCGAACTCGTCACCCCCTGTTAATACTACAATAGCATAGTCCACAATTTTGGGTCCAAATGAATTTTGTAGGGTTTGAATTGTGGCTTCTTCTTCTTGGGTGAATCGGGTCCTCAATGAAAAAACCAAAAGAACTGCATGAATTCCTCTACTTGCAAAATCAATGCACTTCACTATTTCCCTTGAAGTGCATTTTGTACTAGCGGCTAAATCGAACATTCCTAAACATTTTGTTGCATGTGAGAGATCAACGTCAAAAATTGTTGTTTGATTAATATGGTTGAATTATAAGTAAAGATAATGATAATATAGATCACGTGCGTGTGGGGTATGTTTTCAAAGGGTTTACTAAGGATTAAAAGTGTTTTTTAGAAAATTTAAAACACTTAAAAAGTGGTTATAAATGAAACATTTAACTGATTTTCTTGTGTTTTTAGTGAAACACTTCTATTTTTGTTTTTAGTGAAACATTTCTATGCCAAGCACTTAAAAAAAAAAAACACATAATAAAATGCTCAATATCAAAAGCACTCTTGACTCTAGTACTTTTTGATATTTTGAGTGTTTTGATCTGTTTTATTATTATTATTATTTGATCTCAAACTACTTGTAATTATTAAAAAAAAAATTAAAAGTATTTTTAATTGGTTAAATCACTCTTTAAAATTTGAGTCATATACTGTTAATACTTTTGTAAAAATACTTTAAATCCGCACTTTAAAAGTTTGTGTTAACATTTTTAGATGTTTCAAATATAACATTATTTTTTTCAAAAGTCTTGTCAAATACACATTTACTTATTTGTGGTTTAGAATAGCATCACAAACAAAAGAAGTGAAGTTCTTGGAACTTATATATGACCTACAAAAAGAGGTACAAACATAGCTATATTCAAATTGGTAGTTCGATATAATCTTCATACTCTAGAACAAGATGTATGAACTATCTAATAGATCTCCATCTGGTCTTTTAAATAATAATATTATTGTGCTAAGTAAACATTAGCTACTAACTTAATGACAAAAACTTAATACACATTGAAAGTTTAAAGATAAGATTTATCAGAAGCATTTTATTGTAAAGTAGCTATTAAATACTTTTTACAACGTCGCAATATTAATAAACACAACCGAAGTTATAATTTAACCTTATAAATCAATTAACTTTTTTCTTATTAGAGATGTCGATCATATTGATCCATTGTTTAAATCCCGTTTGATAATCCTTTGGTTTTTGGCTTTTAAAAATTAAGATTATAGACTAAGTTCCTTATGTTATATGTTATCTACTTTTTAAAATTGTTTTCAAAATCCAAACCAATTTTCCAAAACTTAAAAAAGTAGTTTTTAAAAACTTTTTTTTGTTTTTTGAACTTGACTCAAACTTCAAATATTTAAAAAAAAAAAATGAAATCCATAGGAAAGAAATGAAAAGGAAACAAAGTACCATCTTCAAAAATAAAAAATAAATAAAAACAAAACAATTTGATAACCGAAACCTAAGGCCCCGTTTGATAACCATTTTGTTTTTGGTTTTTGGTTTTTGAAAATTAAGCTTGTTTTCTCCCAATTTCTCTACAATGGTTTTCATCTCCCCTAAGGAAGTATTTGAATTCTTAGCCAAATTCTAAAAACAAAAACAAGTTTTTGAAAACTATTTTTTTTAGTTTTCAAAACATGGCTTGGTTTTTGAAAACATAGGCAAAAAGTATATGACAAAACAAGTAAAATCATAGGTGGGAGTAGTATTTATAGGCTTAATTTTTAAAAACCAAAAACCAAAAATCAAATAGTTATCAAACGGGGCCTAAATTATTTATTTCTTACCGGGAGTGTCGATGACGTTTATTACTTGCCCATCTTTCCGCACACATGTCTGAAACTTGGAAGTTTTTGTAATGCCCGATGAACTTTTTCTTGACTCGAACGCCTTTTTTCCAAGAATACTATTTCCAGTTGCACTTTTTCCATTTCCAGTACGACCCATTAACACCAGAGTTAGAGAAGGAATAGCCGCCATTAATTAATATTGAAACTCGATTATATTGCAGAGAAAGAAGAGAGACTTCAAAGCCAAATTGCTGCGGTAAAAAAAAAATGTTCCCCCATTTATAGAACCATAAAACTCACCGTCACTGTCACTTTTATGAGTAAATTAAAGTTTAAGCCAAGCTGAAGTACTCTAAGTATAAATCCTAAACTTAAGCACCTGAGATTGACTGACTCAACAAGAATTGGAATCCAAATGGAGTGGATAATTAAGGAATTTCCTCTAAAAAGATAAAAGAAAGGAATTTCCGTACAACAGAACAAATGCTTAAAAAGAAAGATTAAAATATTAAACATAAATGATTCCTACTATTTTAGATAATTTTTAATTGTTTCTTGATCTTTTTAAACTTTTGAATTTACCCTTAAAATATGTATGTATTTGAATTCAAATGGGTCCGTGAGGATTCAACCTTCAATTTTAGAAAATATATAAGTATTTTAATGTAACGCCCCACGTTATAAATTAGGCTATCTTTGAGTGATCGGATCTATTCATTAGACTTTTAATTTGGAAAATTTGAATTTCAAGTTTAGCCCATTAAGTGTGGTAAATTAAATTTCTAGAATTTTGGAAAAGAGAATTAAATCTTTAATTCCAAAGTTTGAGAGTTTAGTTTTAGATTTTATTCTTAAGTTCAACAAGAAACTCAAATTTCTTTTTAATTAGATTTTAATCCAAAATCTTTGGTACCTTATTTAGGATTTTAAAGTTGGAAATGTAGAGACAAATTGGGTTTTAAAAAGGAATAGAAAAGCCCTAGAATTTTTCTCTCCCTCCCTTCTCACATTAGACAACTCCCTCTCTTTTGTTTCTTCTCCTTCTCCTTTGTGTAAGCAACCCACGAAAAAAAAAAACAAGCAACCTCCCCCCCATTCCCATCATCTTCTTCGACTTCTTCTTTTCTTCTCCGGCAAGCACCACGACGACGGCTCTCCATTGAGTTTTGGTAGTAGATCCGTCTTGCAGCAGCAGCACGAAACCCGCACGTTTTCTTTCCAATTTGACAAGGTTTGTCACATACCCATGCCAAATTGTAACGACCCTGACCCACACGACTCTCTAAACACGGAAGCACGACTTAGTTACCCCGCTCATGCCCAAAATTTCGGTAACATGACGGCATAACTTCGAGAAAACTAAATTTTACAAAGACCTGATAGAAACAAAACAACACTTATAAACTTCATAGCACAAACTCAGCATCCACCAAATTACAACAAGACATGCTAAGCTCAACCATCAGACACAAGAATCTAAGAAACTCTAACCAAATACACAGAAACAAGAGATATTTAAGCTTTACAAACCAACATTACAACAAAGAAAAAAACTACAAAACTAAAAGCTAATACAAGGAAAGGAAATTTGCTGGAGTCTCCATAGTCTCGTCAAGTCATCGCTTCCATCACTTGTCTCGAGAATGTGCACTATCTGCAAAACACAAACAAAGTAGCACGAGTGAGTATAAACATACTCAGTAAGTAGCCCAACTTAAGGGTCCAAAGTGATGAGTATAGGGGCGATGTCCCCAGAGAGTGATGATGCTAGCATAGGGGCGATGTCCTCAGAGTGTTGAGCATGAGAGTTGTTCTCCTTCTCTGCATTAAACCAGCTTAGGATACATGACTCACAGGTATATCACGTATAATACCAGAGGGGAGTGAGCCTGACATAAGGTGAGTAGGCACATTAACTAACTAAGGTGAATGTTTGAGATGGAGCTGGAGTATGTGAATTAGGGCAATGTCCTCCTTTGTATGAATTCGAACTTTGGACCCTTAAGTGGGCTACTTACTGAGTATGTTTATACTCACTCATGCTACTTTGTTTGTGTTTTCCAAATAGTGCACATTCTCGAGGCAGGTGACGGAAGCGATGACTTGACGAGACTATGGAGACTCCAGCAAATTTCCTTTCCTTGTATTAGCTTTTAGTTTTGTAGTTTTGTTCTTTGTTGTAGTGTTGGTCTGTAAAGCTTAAATATATTTTTTTCCGTGTATTTGGTTAGAGTTTCTTAGATTCTTGTGTCGATGGTTGAGCTCAGCATGTCTTGTCGTAGTTTGGTGGATGCTGAGTTTATGCTTTGAAGTTTAGATGTGTTGTTTTGTTTCTATCAGGTCTTTGTAAAATTTGGTTTTCTCGTAGTTATGTCGTCATGTTGCCGAAATTTCGGGCATGAGTGGGTTAACTAAGTCATGCTTCCGCATTTAGAGAGTCGTGTGGGTCATGGTTGTTACACAAATAAACTTTAGTTTTGGGTTACCCATACCTTAAACACCTTTGATTTGTAATTTTAGCTTGTTTGAACTCCAAACAGCTCACATTCGAAGTCGTTTACTGCCAAAAACAGGATTTCTAGCAAACCCATGCGAATTCCTTCTTGTTTGACGAGGTTTGACACATACCCATGCCTAATTGACTTTTGATTTGGATTACTCACCCCCTAAATGACATTGACTTGTAGTTTGGACCCCATTGCACATCGCCTAGACCGAGTTTGAGACATTTAGGTGCTAAAAACTAGTTTTCCAGCAAGCGTTCTGGTCTCTTTGAGGCTGTTCGGTAAGTTTTTCCATGTTTTGGACCTTTCGCAAATCCATTCAAGTATTGTAGCATTAGTTCTAACATTTAGGAACCTTTAGTTTGTAGTTTGGGATTGATTCGAACACCTTCGAATAGCAAACAACAAGCATAAGGGCTCTTTCGGTACGTTCTAATGCATTTTAAGCCTTTCGCAAATTACTTTAGGTGTTATAGCTTAGATTTTAATGCGTGAGAACCTTTTGTTTGCAGTTTCAACCCAATTCGATCTCATTCGAGCACTTCCAGCACGTATTCGAGCTGAATTGGTGTAGTATGGTAAGCTTCAGTGCCTTTTAAATCCTTTGGAACCCAAGTTGAGTGCTGTAAGTTATTTTCTAACCAAAGAAACCCTTGTTCTTGTAGTTTCGAAACAGTTCGAACACTCTCGAACTTAACCAACAAGGTGCAAGGCTTGTTCTGGTAAGTTTAGAGTGTTTTAGCCTTTCAAAATTCTTTATTAAGTGCTATAAAATAGTACCTAATCATTGGAAAGCTCTTAAATGTAGTTTGAACACTCCAAATAATCGCCCATGCTATTCTTGGTAAGGATTAGGTGGTGAGGCTTCACCTAGAACCCATTAATTGAGTTTGAGGTGTTGTAAGGCAGTTGTTTATTCTTAAAATTTCTGTTTGTAGTTCGGTTGGGTTTGTGAGCATTTGCTTTACCCTTTAAGGCTGAAATCTAGGTAAGTATACCCCGTTTGATAATATTCTAGTTTGTTCAAAGGTTTTCGAACTAAGCTTATCCCTTAAAAGCTTGTCTCTTTATTTATGAGCCTTTTGGATTATTTTTAAGAGCGCTTTAGGTAAGTAATTTCTACTTGGTGGGTCTGTTTTATTGTGTGCAGCATGTTTTATGTTTCTTATTTGATTTGTGATTGTTATATATATTCTGGGCCTTGTTGTACCTTTTGATGAGCATGTTTTATATGTGGATTTGTAAAGTTTACAAGATGTTAGCATTTTGATTAATTGAGCTTGAAAGTATGTATGAGCATGTGTGGTTTGGCATGAGACATGGTTTAGTAGCATGCTTAGGTAACATGCATGTGGTGAGGTTGTGAAGAGGTCAGCAGACCTTGTGAGTTTATTAAGGATTATAGGGTGAGTCCCAGTGCACATCGAGTACAAATAGTCGAGGGGTGGTATTGTCACCATTAGAATAAGAGGAGCATCGAGGCATTGGGTGAAAATGGTCAAAGGTCGGTGTGATGAGTCTAAAAAGCATGTGTTGGGTGCCTGAGATAGGGCCAATACATTGCTAAGTCATTGGTGCACCTTGGGTACAAATGGTTAAGGGGTGATGCATAGTTTGAGGCCTTGGTAACATTGGTCAAGGGTCGAACACCGAGCTCCGTAGAGAAGTATTGAGGCCCTGGTAACAGTGGTCAGGGGTCGATGCTTCTCGAAGGGTCAGTCTTGGGGAGCTTTGGTGGGGGCTAAACATGAGTGTTGAGTAGAACCAAGCGAGCATGGTATGATGCGAGAATTCATGTGTTAGTTGCATAGCATGATGCAAGAATTCATGTGTTAAGCGAATATGATGCATAGTTTACTTGTTTATGTATGCATGCCATGATGTTGGTAGATTTACTTTGGATAAACATGTTTCGGTGCGTGTGTATATCATGTTATTTGTTGCTTGATGTTTGGTGGCTCACCAGGTGTGAGCTACTTACTAAGTACTTTTTTATTGACTCTCCCCCCAACCAAAAGATTTTGTAGGTGAGGAGGAGCTCTACGAAAATGTTGATGCAGACGAGGAGACGTGATGGGAGGACACCATTAGAATTACGTGCTTTCTTAGTATTGATTTTCTTTGATTTGCATAGATAGGATTCTACTTGTTTTGTATAGGTGTTTGGCGTAGGTCATTCCATATTCTTTATTGTTTCTGAAATATAGATAGGTTCTTTTGGTAGACTTAGGCTATGAAATAAAAATCCCTTGCTGATAGAAACTTATTTTGTGTTTCTGATGGTTTATCTAAATTAATATTGTTTTGGGAAATGAGGTTTTTTGTTCGTTTTAAAGTTTGGGAGTGTTGTGTTTCTACCAAGAGGTGTGGTGTTAGTTGTTGTGTTCTTTCTGGTTATAGAAGTGCAAACTTTTGCTTATCAGGTGCTAGGAAAAAATTTGGCTATCTTGTCGTTACGTCGTTATGCTGCCGAAATTTTTGGGGCATAATGGTTATAAGGTTAGTAATGTCCCTAAGTTAGGTAAAAATTTGGGGTCGTTACATTTAATCACTAAGGCTATGCTCCTACTCTTAATGTATTAAAAAATGTCTATTAGAGTACCCATATTTGGTTGGCAGTTTTATAAACTCGGGTGGGTTTGTTAAACTCAATTTTTCTACAATACATTTTATTTTACTCCTACATACGTTGCTACAGTAACTTATACTTACTCAATGGGACGTTTGCCATAATAACTTATCGTCACTATCTAGATTTGCTACGATACATATTTTGTCTTATCTTTTTGGAGTACATTAGTTTTTTTATGAAATATATTAGTCAAATAAGAAAATTAATCGATGATAATTTTAATAATAAATAAGTAAATGAATTTAGTTAAAATTACAAGTAATAAATATTTAATTAAGGCCCTGTTGACTGAGGAATTTTGGCCAATTTCCAATTGCCACGTCATTATACCGAATTAATGACAAAATTACAAATAATTAAATTTGAGACTAATTATAAATTGACATGTGTCCTAAAATTATTTTGAAGACAAAAATTGCAAATTCTAAAAAATTAAAAGGCCACATGTTTTCATTATGACAATTTGACCAAACAATTAAATTTAATTTGGTCAAATTGGGTCATATGGAATTTGAGTCAAAGTTAAATAAAACACAAATCCAAATGGTTCGACCCAAAGCCAACCAAAGCCCAAGTCCATGGTTGGGCCCAAAGGCCACTAAGCCCAAGCCTACATGCTTATGGAAAATTCTATAAATAGAAGAGCTCTCCTTCATTTTAAGGGTTCAGAAATTAAAACTCTCTAGAGAATTCAAAGAGAATCCTTGAGGTACTTAGGTGCTGAACACTCCAAGTCCTTAGGTGCCAAACACTCTCTGAAGTTCTTAGGTGCTGAACACTCCTTTATCAAGACTTGAAGTCTCTAAAGATTAATTGAAGCTTCAATATTGAGAACAACCTGCAAAGCCCTAGAAAGAAATCTACATTCGAGAACAAGCTACAAAGCCCTCAAGATAAGTCTACGTTCGAGAACAAACTGCAAAGCCCTCAAAACATTTGTACATGAGAGAGAAAGAATCAGAGTAACAAATTAAAGTTTGTGCTCAACTACATTCAAATTAATACACATTAAATTCATTTATATGCGTCTTATTTCTTTTTAAATCTTGTGTAAACAGCCTCATTTGATAACCATTTGAGTTTAAATTTTTCTTGATGGTAAATTTTATTGGTTATAGCTAAAATTGAAAAACCTGAAGAAGACGTTAAATCAAGTTGGTTCAGTCAATTGGAACCATACTCGTTACTCAATTCGATTTTCTAAAGTATAAAATTAAAAAAAAAAAAAGAAAAAAAAAAGAGTTAGTCATTTGATTTGGATAAAAAACTTTTTCAATTTTGATCGACTCAATTCAATTTTGGTTGGTGGTCAATTTTATTGGTTTTAGTTTGATTTGGATAAACGGTCGATTTTAAAGTTTTCTTAAACCAAAATGCTGGCTTTGACCAAAACCTACTAAACTCAAAACCATTTACACCCATTATAAACTTTCATGTTATAGAGCAGTTATAATGTAATAATTAAACTTATATAGATAATTTCTATATATTTTTTTTGCATTTTAGTAAATACTAAAAAAATTAGTTACATAGCTAATTGAACTTTTATTTTACAGAATAGTTATTTAGAAAGAATATTTTAGTTCAACAATAGTATTAGAAATAATTTATGTATTCTTAAAAAGGTTAGTTATAAAATTAATCAAATTATATAGGAAAAAAATCAATTTTGACCCTAGACTTGGCACAGGTTGTATCAATTTTAACCCTGAACTTTCAACTTCATCAATTTAAACCTTAAACTTAACAGATTGTATCAATTTTAACTCTAAACTTTCAATTTCATCCTTAAACTTCGCCCTTGGTGTCGATACTACGACGACGAGTGTGAAGAAGATTCAAGCGGTGACGTCATTGAAGGCGACGACGACCATGGCGGTTTCGTCAACTTCGGTGGTGAGGAGTTTGAGCTCGACTAAAATGAGAGAGAGAACAGGGAAGGTAGTGGTGGACAGAGTGAAGCCCATGAACACAATGAACTGGTCGTAGCCGACCTTGTCGGCCTCGTCAACAGTCTTACAGAGGATTAAGTGACATCGATATGCTGGAGAGGAAGGGGACAAAGATTTCGACAAGGGCGATTCTGAAAGCCCTACGCCCGTTGCAGCAGATGGAGGACAAATCAAGCTCATAGCGGACGAGAAATTTTTTTATAAAAATCAATATTGGCAATTGATTCAAGAATGGAAGTACTCCATTGAGAAAAAATATGGTGCAAATAAGCTTTGTTCCTATTAAAAGCCAATGGATTGAGTAGAACCTTGCCTTAAAACTGAAAAACCAATTAATGAAATGAAAAAAACAGCAAAATCAGAGAAGATAAAAAGTGAAAAAAAAATCCTGCTCTAAAATTGAAAAACATTATGACTAGTCTACTCCAATTTTCTTCAACAATATTATTTTTTTAATAAAAATAACAAATACATATCTGTTGTAGAGTAACACGTGGCTTTGAACATATGTAGGAAAAACCTTTCTGATAAGGATTCAGAAATTAAAACTCTCTATAGAATTCAAAGAGAATCCTTGAGGTGCTTAGGTGCTGAACACTCCCTAAAGTCTTTAGGTGCCAAACACTCCTTGAAGTTTTTAGGTGCTGAACACTCATTTATCAAGACTTGAAGACTTGAAGACTCTAAAGATTGATTGAAGTTTCAACCTCGAGAACATCTTACAAAGCCCTAGAAACAAATCTACATTCGAGAACAAGCTGCGAAGCCCTCAAGATAAGTCTGCGTTCAAGAACAAGCTGTAAAAGCCCTCAAAACATTTGTACATGAGAGAAAAAGAATCAGATGAACAAATTAGAGTTTGTACTCCACTACATTCAAATTAATTCAAATTAAATTCATTTATATGTGTCTTATTTCTTTTGAAATCTCGTGTGAACAACCTCATTTGATAACCATTTGAGTTTTAAATTTTCTTAATTGTAAATTTTATTGGTAATAGCTAGAATCGAAAAACCTGAAGAAGACGTTAAATCAAGTTGGTTCAGTCAATTGGAACCATACTCGTTACTCAATTCGATTTTCTAAAGTATAAAATTAAAAAAAAAAAAAAAAAAAAAAAGAATTAGTCAATTTGATTTGGATAAATAACTTTTTCGATTTTGATCGACTCAATTCAATTTTGGTTGGTGGTCAATTTTATTGGTTTAAGTTTGATTTGGATAACGGTCGATTTTAAAGTTTTCTTAAACCAAAATGTTGGCTTTGACCAAAATCTACCCGACTCAAAAACTATTTACACCCATTATAAATTTCATGTTATAGAGTAGTTATAATGTAATCATTAAACTTATATAGATAATTTCTATATATATTTTTTGCATTTTAGTAAATACTAAAAAAATTAGTTACATAGCTAATTGAACTTTTATTTTACAAAATAATTATTTAGAAAGAATATTTTAGTTCAACAATAGTATTAGAAATAATTTATGCATTCTTAAAAAGGTTAGTTATAAAATTAATCAAATTATATAAGAAAAAAAATCAATTTTGACCCTAAACTTGGCACAGGTTGTATCAATTTTAATCCTGAACTTTCAACTTCATCAATTTAAACCTTAAACTTGGCAGATTGTATCAATTTTAACTCTAAACTTTCAATTTCATCAATTTAAAACTCAAATTTGAATAAGTGTATCAATTTACATCATCGGTTAAGTTTCTATTTCAATTACCGTTAGAAAAGTTTCCCACACATGCCCAAAGCCACGTGTTGCTCTATGATATGTACTTGTTTGTAATTTTTTTTTAAAAAATTACCAACAAAATAATTAAATCATTCAGATCAGGTCGTCACCATCATGAAAACCACTAACTCGACTCTCGAAAGTAGGACTCACACGAAAAAAATGGACTTTTGTGTTCCTCTAGCCCTTGGTGTCGATACTAGTGACGACGAGTGTGAAGAAGATCCAAGCGGTGACGTCATTGAAGGCGACGACGACCATGGTGGTTTCGTCAACTTTGGTGGTGAGGAGTTTGAGCTTGACTAAAATGCGAGAGAGAACAGGGAAGGTAGTGGTGGATAGAGTGACGCCCATGAACACAATGAACTGGTTGTAGCCGACCTTGTTGGCCTCGTCAACAGTCATATAGAGGATTAAGTGACATCGATATGCTAGAGAGGAAGTGCACAAAGATTCCGACAAGGGCGATTCTGAAAACCCTACGTCCGTTGTGGCAGATGGAGGACAAATCAAGCTCAAAGCCGACGAGAAATTTTTAAAAAAAATCAATATTGGCAATTCATTCAAGAATGGAAGTACTCCATTGAGGAAAAATATGGTGCAAATAAGCTTTGTTTCTACTAAAAGCCAATGAATTGAGTAGAACCTTGCCTTGAAATTGAAAAACCAATTAATGAAATGAAAAAAACAGCAAAATCAAATAAGATAAAAAGTGAAAAAAAAGTCCTGCTCTAAAATTGAAAAACATTATGGCTAGTCTACTCCAATTTTCTTCAACAATTTTATTTTTTTTAAAAAAATAACAAATACATATGTATTGTAGAGTAACACGTGGCTTTGAACATGTGTAGGAAAAATCTTTCTAACAAGGATTGAAACGGAAACTTAATCGATGATGTAAATTGATACACTTATTCAAATTTGATGTTTAAATTGATGAATATGAAAGTTCATGGTTAAAATTGATACAACCTTCTAAATTTAGGGTCAAAAATGAATTTTTTTTCCAATTATATATGTAACCCACACATGTCGTACATAAATTTAGGTTTAACAATCCATGATCCAAGTCCACAGTTTTGTCGGATCCTCCCTTTTTCCTATGAAAATGTAAAAATCATATTAGCACAATTAATTAAACACATGATATGTTGTATAAATTAATTAAATCTGAACTTCATGCGTTGTGGACGTGCAGGGTGGTAAGAAAGCACTGGGTAAATTGGAACCCAACAAAGCGGCTCGTATCCCCTAGCAACTCATGCGCGCAAAGAAGGCATTTCTGAAGGCTGGATAAAAGAAGGACCACTTTGGGTTCAACAAGAAGTTTTGATTGATATTGCTCACTGTTTATGATTTTCTTTTATCTTAGCTAGTTTCCAGTTCTGTTTCTGTTTGTTCCTTAAAAAAATAATAATCAATTTAACTATCTTGATTTACTTAGTGTTGAAATTAATACTTTTTAAACCAGCATTATTCAAAATGTGTCAACTTTTTAATTAAATGTATTGGTTAAATAAAGGATTAATTCAGTGGTAATTTTGATGATAATTAGTAAATGAATAAAAAAAAATGAGTCAACAATATTTGGGAGTTGTAGGATTCGAACTTCTGACTTTTTGGTTTAGGAAACATCTCAATTATCGTTGATCTATACTCACTTTGACATAAATAAATTTAATTTAGTTAAGATAGCAAGGAATGGATAATTAAATAAACCATTTGATAACATTCTCTGTATGATAAATTTCATGTTGAATGAATTTATATAAAAGAATTTATATATACCTATTCAACCCATAGTAAGAAATTCCGAACTGATTTTCATGAACAATCAAATATTTATTTTATAAAATAATTGTTGAAAAACTTTTTTTTTTCAAAGGCAAAAAAATGTATTTAAAATATTTTATTTATTCTTAACCAAACACCACTTAGATTCTTTCATAAAAAATGATAAATTTTTTAAAATAGAAAAGGTTAAAATACCATTTTGGTGCCTATACTTTGAGCTTTGTTCCATTTTAGTCCTTGTACTTTTAAATGTCCAATTTTAGTCTCTGTACTTTCAATTAAGCTTAAAATTTGTCCCTATGATAAGTTTGAAGTTAATTTTTATCAAAATTGGTTAAATAGTAATAATAATTTTAATACAAGAAAAGACGCCGTGTTAACATACTTTCAAAATTTATAGAGGAAAAGAGACTAACTTTTTTCAGAAAAATTAACCATAAACTAGTAGTAGGGACCAATTTTAAGCTTTATTGAAAGAACAATGACTAAAATTGGACATTTGAAAGTACAGATACTAAAATGGAACAAAGCTCAAAGTACAGGGACCAAAATAGTATTTATTAACATGTGATTAAATTATTATTTTATTAGGATATATTAAGATATATGTGTATATATCACATGAGATTCTTCCATTTTTTAGACAAAAAAATAAAAGGGTAAATTTTGTTAGTAGAAAGTTATTTTGTCATTAAATTGTTATTTTACATGTATTTGAATATGTAAACATATTATTTAGAACTTGGAAGAAATAAATTTTGTTATTGGACAAGTTAGATTTTGTTGATGAAATGATTGAGTTTCGTTGTCCAATAAAATTTGAAAGACATTGTTCACACGAGATTTCAACAAAGAAATTTAGTACGTGTAAATAACTTTTGTATTGTATTAATTTCAGTATAGTGAGTACAATCTCTAGTATTTGATCCTCTGATTCTCTCTCATGCTTGTATATTTTGCTCGAAGGCTGAAGAGCTTGTTCTCGAGGTTGAAACTTCAATGGATTATTGGAGCGTTCTTGATCTCCATGACGTGTTCTTCGTTCAGACAGTGTTTGATCTTCAGGAGCTTCTGGAGTCTTCTGAGCTTCATTTCTGAATTCTCTCTTAGCTTCTTCTGTTCTGAACCTCTGAAATGAAGGAGGGAGTTCTCTATTTATAAAGTTCCTCAAGGCCTTCAGGTGGGCTTAAGCTTGTTGGACTGGACTAGTTGATTTTGGGCCAACCCTTTGGACTGGGTATGGGTGACTTTGGGCTAGCCCTTTTGGATTGGGCATAGTTGCTTTGGCCAGCCCTTTTGGACTGGGCCTGATTGACTTTGGACCTAGCTTCTGCATTGGACTGGGCCTGAACTTTGCTAATTTTGGGGCCTTCAATTCAGGCTTTTGTCTTCCAAATTCCAAATGACCCAATTGTGTACTTGGATTTGCCATAATTTAATTTAGGGATCCTTGCAAATTTAATTAATCCCTAATTAAATATAATTTCATCATCAATGTTGGGTAATGACGTGGCAATTTTAGATTGGTCAAAATTTCTATTCCAACAGACATGTTCACGTAAAAAAAAATGTTAATAAAATAACAATTTAATAGTTTAATGACAACATTTTGTTAACAAATTTTTAACAAAATAACTTATTGTTGCCAAATTTTAGTTAGGAGAAATCTCACCTGATCTCCACGTGACAACGACGGTAATTTGTAATTTTGGGAAGAATGCAACCTGCGAGATAAGAAAATTGTAAGCCACACACGCTCTGATGCTTAAGTTAGAGAGAGTTTTCAGGGAGAATTGAAAATTGTAAGAGAGTTTAGGCGACTGGAATGAGCTTACCTTGCTCTCCCCTCATGAAGAGCTTAAATACGTTCATGTCTAGGATTTTTTGTTGGGTTTCCATCTCCTAATAGGAATGAAATGACCGAACGAGGCTAGACCAGGACTACACGGGCCATAAGGGACTAAGGCAAGGCCTAAGGAGGGGCCTTGCCATGTGGCCAAGGCTAACCATGGGCTTGGCCTTCGACCCAAGCCTGTTTTTTCTTCCTTTCACGTCCTGGGCCGATTTCCTCTCTATTTTAGTTCGTTTTGATTTCGTATTGGGCTTCTTCCCTTGTTTGGCCCTTTATTGTAGCCTTTCATTCAACCTGTTCTTGTTGGTCTAATTTTACCCGTAACATTAGCCCCCACTCCCTAGTTAGAATTCGAAATTAGGAGCGTGTGAAATAATTGCATGGAGCCTGACTTGGGAGTAGCTGATAATTCTCATTTATGAGGATTATTTGGTTTTTATACTTAGTTATTCTTGTTATTTTATGTGTGTTATTAGATAAAAATGCTAGCAAAAAGTTGGTTTAAATTGAATTATTGTTGAAAACCTTTTAAACTAAGTAAGTGGAAAAAATAAAGCAAAGAAAATGAAAAACGCACTTACTTGATGTTTTTGTGCAGAAATTTGAAGAATGCAACAGAAATGCAATTGCATTGCAATTGCAATTTTGGCAAATTTGAAAAATAAGCACAAAAATGCAATTGCATTTCCAAAATTTGGAAATGGCGCAAATCATGGGATTTTAGGATATTTGGGAGATTTCTCATCACGATTTCAGCCCTACAAGTTGACCTAAGGTTGTAGAGGAGAAATTAAGAAAACTCTAGCCCATGAAACTTATAAAAGAGGGAAGAAACGATGCAAAAAGCATGTGGATTTTCTCCTACATCAAGTTTTTCGTTCTGTTATTTTTCCAGTAGCTGTAATCTTGTTCTTGACCTGTGAAGCTCCAACTTAGATCCCCTCCTCAACAAAAGTTAGAGGAGGTAAAGATCCACTTGCCCTTGAAGGCGTACTTGGATCGATTGAAGCAAGGAGTAAAATGGGTTTCATTGTTATTCTTTATGTTGAACTTATTTTTCATTCCAATCCCTAGGAGTTTAGCTACGATTTTTCTACTTGTAATTTCTTTTAATTCCTAGATAGTTGCTGAGTTTTGACTTCATTTATTTTCTGAATAAAGTAGTTTGTTTTTACCTTTGATAATTTGAAAATTTTCTCCTTATTTTCGGCTGCTTACTTATGGATTTTAACTTGTTGTTTTTCATTCCCTCCATGATGAGCTAAGCTTCCTTTAGGGATTCAAGTTCGTGAATGCCCTAGAGTAAAGATGTAAAGCTTAAAAGCACAACCAATCTAGCTAGCACTTGAAACTTTGTTTGCTTTTGTTGAGTTTAATATTGGGTAAACCTAGTTGGCCATCTAGTGTTGCTTGTCAATCTTAAACATAATACCGAAGGGGTTAAGGGAAGAAGATGTCACAAAAGTAATGGAGGAAAATGCTTAGAAATAAGTTCTGAACATCGACCATAGACATAGGGCGAGACTCCAAAACCACTAGAATTGTGTGCGAAATTATCTAAGATAGATTATGAAGGGAATAATCTAATTAAACCCAAGCGGAAGCGTAGGAATCGTTTTGAGTTTATTTAGAATTAAATAATAATATTATGTTTAAGCATAACATACCTTGAAAATATGAATATTCTTCTGGCGGGTCTTTATCTCCTCCACAAAGTCTTCTTGACTATGACTCTAACACAAGATCAAGGCTTGTGGGAACCTCTTGAAAGAAAACCTTCAAGGGATTGGAGAGGAAAAAGTCTAGAGAGAATTCTCTAATTCTCTATTGAAGAGATGTGTGTTCTATGAATAATGCCCAATGGCTCACCCCTAGGGTCCTATTTATAGTGGTCTAGGAAAGATAATTAAATAATATATTTTAATATCTAATATATTAAAATATATTTATCTAACCAATTTGAATCTTATTCAAACCTTTTAAAATTCTCCTACGACATCTATTTCCTAATTTGAATCCAATTCAAATTTAATAAATATCTTTTCTTTAATGTATCTAATATACATTAATTATTTTAATATTTAATGTATCAAATACAATAAATATATTTTCCTCTTTTATATTTAATATATCTAATATATTAAATATTAATTTGAACACTTCAAATTAAATATTAATTTGAACATTTTAAATTTTTCTTTCAACTAAATTGATCTTTTAGTGTTACTATGAGCTAGCAAGGGGGTCTTATGGACCTACAGATTATAAGTTCCATTGATACAAAATTAATTAATTAATTTTCATTCATTAACTATAGGTCACTCCACTATAGACCTAGAGTTGCACTCTTATGCACTGTAGGACAAGTTGTGTCCATAGATATAATCATTACATGCAAGTTGATCCTTCACGAGTTGTTCGTAATTACAGCTGGGTCAAAAGTCCGTTGTACCCCTATAATTACATCTTGCACCTTAAGCACTACTGATCCTCTAATGAACAATCTGTTTAGAATCTAATTATAAACTAAATCCCTCTCGAGCCAATGAGAGGGTGGGGCCACATTGTTCAAGTCCAGAAATTAGCACTTAAGGGAACTACTCATCTACTTACCCTATCTGGGAAGGGGTGAATTTCATCTTGTGAGATTATGTTCCCAGCTCCCTATTTGGTCAAATCCCTAAAATGGTAGACATATTGAATCGGCTATAAAAGCCACTCTCACCCATGCAAATCAAAGGACAAACCCTCATAGGCAGAAGTTCATAACTCACTCAGGATTAAGATCGAGTCACATATGATCATCCGAATGAAATATTAATCTTCTCAATTAACGGATTTATAAAGAGAGATTTAATATTTCATGGTCTAGTCTTCTACAAACTCATTGTATAAGATACCCCCACTCACATGTCTCCACATGAATAATTTGGATCAAATCATTTGTAACTATTACAAAGTGGGCCGTATCAATAGTGTTACCATGGTAAGACACCCAACCTTATCCATATACTATGACTCTTTAGGTTATTTCTTGAACACGATCCTCCTGTATGTCAACCACATACTGTTCAAGATTACACTAATAACCTTGGATTTTTCATATAATGGATAATATTATATTGCAAATAAAATAATAAAAATTATTATTAATTATTAAATAATTAATTAATTACGAGGCTTTAGGGCATAAATCCCAACAGATTAGCCATAGAAATATAGGTTTAATCACTTAGTCTTCCAAAGATTTTGATGCAAAATTGAATAGGAGTCAAATTCGGTTTACTTAGTTTTATTGTGATAGCTACGATTGCAATTGCATTTTGTTGGCATTTCTTTCAAAAGGGGCATAAGCAACTTGAATTCCCTTTTCTTTTTCATAATTATTGGTTTTTCAGTTTTTTTTTCAAAAACACCTCCCAACATTTTTATAACCTTGGTTATCGAAATTGCCATTTGAGAACAATTTTTTCTATCTTTTGAATTTTGTTGTATCCATTCCCTGTGGGATCGATACTCTGGAATACTTCCAGTTTTATTACTTGCAATCGACAGTGTGCACTTGCACTAGACTAGAGCTTTGTTTTTAAACTAAAAACCTTTTCTTAAAGCCCCCACGTTTCAGTTCGATCAAGTTTTTGGCATCATTGTCAGGGAATGACATTACTAACAAAATTTAACTTTTTTAGCATAGATTGCAATCAGATTGCAATTGCAATTATCCTCTTTCCAAGAGAAATCACAATTCTTGTTAACACTGTTTTGCAGGTTGAGGGAAAGCAATTGCAAGAGGAGAAAGACACAACATAGGGTTAGATTGCTTGAGATAATCCACATGATGGAAGTAAACATCATTGCAACATTGAGCGCACAAGCTTCATTATGCTACATGATGGAAATTTTGATGATGAGAAATTTCATAGCTCCTGCTAACCTTAACCTGTCTATTTCTTGTATTTATTGTAAAGGAAGTCATTTATTTGAGAATTGTCCATATAATCCTAATTCTTTATGTTATGGATTTCTACCCAGTTTTGCAAATCAACATCAACATCAGTGTTTCCAACAAGAGAATATGATTCCAAAAGAGTCTAGCATTGAAAAATTCGTGAGGGAATACATGGCAAAGAACGATGTTGTGATGCAAAACCAAGCCACATCTTTACGGGATTTGAAGATCCAAGGGGAACAGATTGCAAATGAATTGCAGAACAAATCCCAAGGAATCTTTCTCAACAATACAGAGACTTCAAAACAAGAAGAAAAAGAAGAATGCAAGGCAGTGACACCAAGTAAATTCGAATATGAGGATCTCAAACTCTCAGTAAAAGCAGAAAACGCTCCAACACTTGAACATGTTAAAAAGTCAGAAGGGAGAGAAGAGATTAAAGAAGAACCACCTCAAGAAGAGAGGAACCACTCAAGAAAGTTGTAGTGAGCTATGTAGTTACAATTTCACAACAAATGACATTAAAAGTGCTCCCGATACTAGAATGCCCTGCTTTCACTTATTGCAACTTGTAGGAAACATTAAATGAAGAAGAATGCAAAAATGAGAGCATGAAGGATGACAATTTGCAGTATGTGACACAAGTGGCAACCACAATTTCTACTTTCAAAGGCACATGTAAATCTCTTGAGCATGCAAGACCCATTGTGATCAAAGCACCTCAACTAAGATTGAAATCTCGTTCATCATCAAGACCTAGCTACAAAATAAAGGAACATGGTTGAGGTCTCTCTACTTGAATATGATAAGTTTATTTTTTTGTTCATTTTCTTTTAAAAATTAAAAAACAAAAAAAAAATCAACATATGGAATTCCAATCAGAATGAAGAAGCTTGATTAAGAGAATTTATGCCTGAGGAGAATCCTGTCAAGGTTGAGGTATTTAAGTTGATCGGTAATGGAACACCTCTACTTGGAGATTCACCTGGGAGTTCGATAAATCAACTTAAGTTCGAAATTGGAAATTTCAAAACGTTAACTATGGCTTAGGAGAAATTGTGTGAACATTTTGATGCTCTACTTTTGAGTTTAATGTGAAGAAAAAAAAAAGAAGAGAAATACGAGGCCAAAGGAAAATATAAAAAGAAAGAGAGAAAGTAAGAATTGCAATTACAATTTCGAAAGAAAAGGTTGAAGCAATAACTTTCCATGTTATCCAAAGGCAAATGGCCACTTTTCAAACTTTCCAACGATTCTTCTTCAAAAGTCCAAGACCCCTGAAGAAATTAATGGCAGCAACAACACATTTTTCTCTGCATAGGGGAGTTTCTTTCTAACTTATCTTTCAAGTTTTGTTTTTTGTTTCTTTTGGTTTAAGGTTTAGTTAGGTTCTTCTATGCTTTCTTTAGTTATTTGCTCTGAATAAAAAAAAAATTGTGAATGCTTTTGACTTGTTCAAGTTGACAACACATTTCTTCACAAATTTCTTTGAGTTTTGTTCTTGTTGAATACCCTTAATGAGAAAAATTTGGAGTATGCTCAGTTCATTAAGTACTTAGAAACATTATGTAGATGCTTCTCAAACAAATAATTTCATGATTCCTTGTCTTTACAAAACACCTAAGCCTCAAACTCACCTAAGTTTGTACACTAAATCTCCTTAGGAGAGTCTAGCTTAGTAGTTTTGTAAATCACCCCTTTTCACCCCTTGTGCTATTTAATTTTATAGTCATTTGTGACATTTCAAGGTCTGCTATCTTTATGGGGATATTTCAGTCTGTCTAAAGTATCGGTTTTTTCGTTTTCCAGTAGGAATTTTAGGGTTCTATGCACTTATTTCACTTCTCAGATCATCTCCAGGATTATCGTCTAACCCCATAAGGAACATTTCAACCTTTCCTAGTGGGTAAGATTCTCCTATGAATAGTGTGTTCATCCACTTTCTGGAGAAAATTTAGGGCTCCAAGTTCACCTTAGATCTACCCAAGATTTTCATCCAACCCCATAGGGAACATTTCGATCTTTCTTGGAGGTTAAGACTCTCCTTTGGATTCGCGATCAGTGCTGCTTGCTTGGAGAGAATATGTAAATTCAAGGGCGTCCTTAAATTTAAGTGGGATTGTCATCAAACCCTGTAGATGGCCTGTAGGGACATTAATTCTAGACTTCCCGACCTCCCGTAGGAAGGAATTTTGGGCTATTTAGTAGCTATGTAGCTTCCAAATTTCCCATAGGAGGGAATTCTTGCCTATTCAGTAGCCTCATAGCTTCTCACTTTTCGTAAGCATTTTCTGACCAAATGTAGCTTCATTTCAAGCTGATATCGTGAGAGGAGATTGGTTAGGTGAAACTTGTGGGTAAAAATTAATAAGAAATAATAACTTAACCCTAGTGCAAGTATACATTGTCGATGCAAGTAATATAAAATTGGAAGTACTCCAAAGTATCGATCCCACAGGGAACATATTTTAACAAAAATTAAGAATAGCAAGATTGTGTTCAAAGTGCAACTTTGGTAACCAAAAATAAAAAGATTGTGGTGGGTTTTTTTCTAGAAAGTAAAAATGAAAAAAAAAAAAAACAAGATTATGAAAGCAGAATTCAAGTGCACTCATGCCTTCGGTGAGATTGCTAACCGATTTCCATAGCAATCTAAAAATTCGCATAAACATTGTAAACCAAATCAACTTCTATTCAATTTTGATTCAAAACCCTTAGGAGACTAAGTGATTGGACCTATATGTCTATGGTTGATCCGCTAACACGCAAGTGCACGTGATCGAAGTAATAAAGAAACTGGAAGTATTCCAGAGTATCGTACCCAAGGGAATGGGGTTTAACAAAATCTATTTTGAATGACACAAAATATGTTTGCAAATTGCAATGGTGGTAACCGAAATTTCAAAATGCAAGAGTTTGGTTTTTTTAACAAGAGTAAGTAAAAAAATAAAATAGGGATTCAAGTGATGCAAGCACCTTTGGAAGAATGCAACTCACTTTGCAATTGCAATCATAGTTAACATGTGAGACTAAGTAAACCGAGTTCAACTCCTATTTGATTTTGATTCAAAACCTTTAGGAGACTAAGTGATTAAACCTATATGTCTATGGCTAATCTAACTTAGATACTTCGCACACAACCCTAGTGGTCTTGGAGTCTCGCCTTATGTCTAGGGTCGATGTTCAGGACTTATTTCT
This sequence comes from Trichosanthes truncata, assembly GCA_033996785.1. Lineage (NCBI taxonomy): Eukaryota > Viridiplantae > Streptophyta > Magnoliopsida > Cucurbitales > Cucurbitaceae > Trichosanthes > Trichosanthes truncata. The sequence goes on from JAWPNB010000003.1 coordinate 59,042,644, forward strand.
AAGCCTTTTCCTCCATTGCTTTTGTGACATCGGCTTTCCCTTAACTCTTTCGATATTAAGTTCGAGCTTGATGAGCAAGCACTAGTTGGCCGGCTAGGTTTACCCAAATTTAAATTCAACAAAAGCAAACAAAGTACACATGCTAACTAGATTGTTTATGCTTTAGAGCTTTACATTTTTCCTTAGGGCATTCACCAACTTGAACCCCTAGAGGAAATTTAGCTCATTGTAGATAAAACAAAAATCCCAAAATAATTTATTGAAAATTTCATAGTTTAAAGAGGGGAAAAATAAGTTTAAAGGAAACCAAATTAAATTACCAACAAGAAAAATATCAAATTAAGAAAATTAATTTCTCCTAAATTTAGCTACTGGAATCAAATCTTGTTTTCAAAAGAATAAGGAAACCCTACGGGTAAATAATAAAAATACCATAATTCAATTTCTATTTTAAAAGAAAAAGGAAAACCCACGGGAAAACAAAGAAAAAATACTGGAAATAAATTTCTATTTCATAAGGAACACCCACTGGAAAATTCAAGGATTGGCAAAAACGTTATTTAAAAGCAAAAGAGATACAAAGAACAAATCGGAGAATGATAGAACAGAGAACAAGGGCTGAAAAATAATGGAAAAACCAGTAACAAATGCAGAAAATTTTCCTTCTTGTTGATTGAAGCAGAAAAATCAGAGGATCTCCGTGAGTACAATGTAACGATTAAACACCAAATTGAAATGAACTGATCTAATACAAAATTGAATTGAAATAGCTGCTGTCTACGAAGGGAATAACCCAGAAAAATTGTATAAAGAAGAACAGAAAAAGAAACCTAAAAATTAACTCTTGGGAGAAAAACAAAACAGAAACTAAAACCCCAAAAAACGACCCTCCTTCCTCCTCGGCTTCTCCCCTTTTTAAAGTCAAAGTCGAGCTTCATCTCCTTCCAAAATTGGATCCATGATTCGTGGGTAAAATCTGGACAATATAATCTTGCTGGAATTTCTTCATAATTGGTGTAAATCGCGTGAATCATGGTGATTTCCGTAAATTTCGGGCTTGCCTTGTTGTGCCCTAGAATGCAATTAGAATGCAATCGCATTCTCCCTTCCTCTGTTCTTCACGTTACATTGCAAATGGAATGCAATTGCATTCCTTTTGCAATGTCTTCAATTCTGCACAAAAGACAACAACTTAAGATACTTTCTTCATCTTTTCTCAAAATTCTTTTATTCATCAATTTTCAACAAGCTTGCATGAATTTATACAAAATGTTACTTTTATCTTGCTTGTTGGTCAACAAAATCCTCAAAATTAGCAAGAACAACTTGGTTTTAGAGTTGAATAATTCTCATAACTGAGAATTATCAATGGTCAATCGTACTTAGGTAATTAAGATTGCATTCTTGGTTTTGAGGAGCTCGTCCTATGTCTAGGATCAAGCATGGCTTATGTCTAAGCTCCTTGCCTCATTGCTTTTACGAAATCCATCTTCTTCTAACCCTTTCAGTATTAGATTGGACTTAAAAGTAACACAAGTTGATCATTCAAGGGTTCCAATAAAACAATAAAATCAGTAAAAACAAACAACGTTCATGTAATGTCGATTGCTTCGGTTTATTGGCTAAGCATTCTCACCTTAGGGAATTCATGTTCTTGAATCCCTAGGTTGATTTAGCTCATGGTAAAATACGAAAATGAACAAGCTTTACATAAAAGAGAATTCATTACTTAAGAAAATAAAGTGAAGAATTGAGAGGCCCAAATAAAACCTAAAACAGAATGCCAAATCTAGAAAATAATCAAGAATTTAGTTGCTGAATATTAATGACTCGAAGAAAAACCTTATGGCAAAAAGATCGTTCCAAGAGAGAAGTACAAGACTGACTTAAAAGTAAAACCTAACGCTAACTGATCGAATGGAAAAATGAGATTTAAACAACAGAAAAACATAAACTAAAACATTGTTTAAACATGAATAAAAGAGTTGGAACGAAACTAGAATTACAATAAAAATAGAATTCTTGTCAACCTTTCTTTCCTTCCCTTTAATCGAACTCAATTCAATCTTTTTCAAGATGAATTGGGTCTTAACAAACATAGGTTTTTGCCCAAATGGGATTGAGTATGGAGGAAAAGAGACAAAGAAGAAAATTGGACAACGAGTGAAGAAGAAAAAAAAGTGCAGAAAAATGGGTTTTCTTCCAAGGAGGAATTCCACCTTCTTCCTTATGTTTTTCTTCTTTTTATAGCCTTCAAGAATCTAGGGTTTCCTTCTTGGTGCCCCTCTGACTTGTGAGCTTCAGATTCTCGCTTGATTTGGTGGAACAAATCCTCCTTTTTGCGCAATCTTCTGATTATTTGAATCTGCTCTTTCCTTGTCCGATTGCTATAGCAATTAGTAAGCAATAGTCTAGCAATCGTCCCCTTCTTGTCAAAACTGCCATCAAAAGCACTTTATTAGTGCGAATCTTTTCTTTTCCTTTCATTTATTGATTTTAATTTACTTCGGAAGATTGATGATGCTTTTGCTGGAATTTGAATGATTTTATAAAGAAATTGCTAATAAACCCAAGCATAACCTCCATTTATGAGCTAAATAATTCTCAATTATGAGAATTATCAGAGATGCGAAGGATTGATCAGTGGAGTGCAACTTGGTGGAGAAAACACTGATTCGAACAAGTTTTACACATGTCAAGTTCGTCATGCCGGACTGATTTGGTCGGCCTCGGCCGAGGCTCTCTAAGTTCTTCTTTCATGCATGCCAAGCGTATGCTTGCAGCCTCTAGCGTGCGTCAGTACGTTTGCGGTGCATAGGTCCTCCTCGGCCTTTGCATCCCATTTATCATGATTATGAATGCTTTTTTGTTCCCTTTTCAGTTCCTTGTGAGATCTATTGTGAAGGAATGAACGTTTCACTCTGCAGTGGAAGTATTGGATCGTCTTTGATTTTATTTAAAATTAAACTAAAAAATAAGATTAAGCAAACTTACTTAGAGTAAATATGGAGATATTTCTGGCAGGTCTTTATCTCCTCCACAAAGTCTTCCTGGCTATGACTCGAATACATGACCAAGGCTTGTGGGAGCCTCTTGAAAGAAAATCCATAAGGGATTGGAGAGGAAGAGGTTTAGAGAGAATTCTCTAATTCTCTATTGATGAGATGTGTGTTGTATCTAATGACTCAACCCAATGGTCCTATTTATAGAGACCAAGGGCAAATCTTTGCTATAATTAAAATATTATGTTTTAATATATAATATATTAAAATATATCTTATACTTATTTGAATCTCATTCAAATCTCCTACGATATTTATTTATTTGAATCTTATTCAAATTTTATAAATATCTTTTTTTAATGTATCTAATATACATTAATTATTTTAATATTTAATGTATCAAATATAAAAAATATATTTTCCTCTTTTATATTTAATATATCTAATATATTAAATATTAATTTGAACATTTCAAATTTTTCTTTCAACTAGATTGATCTTTTAGTGTTATTATGAGCTAGCAAGGGGACCTTATGGACTTACAGATTATAAGCTCCAATGATACAAAATTAATTAATTAAACTTTTTAATTAATTAATTTTCATTCATTAACTATATGCACTCCACTATAGACCTAGAGTTGCACTTTTATGCCCTGTAGGATATGTTGTGTCCATGGATATAATCATTACATGCAAGTCAATCCTTCACAAGTTGTTCGTAATTACAGCTGGGTCAAAAGTTCGTTTGTAATTACATCTTGCACCTTAAGTACCACTGATCCTCTAATAAACAATTTGTTTATGATCTAATTATAAATTAAGTCCTTTTCGAGCCACTGAGAGGGTGGGGCCCCATTGTTCAAGTCCCGAAATCAGCACTTAAGGGAACTACTCATCTACTTAACCTATAAGGGAAGGAGTGAATTGCATCTTATGAGATTATGTTCACAACTCCCTATTTGGTCAAGTCCCCAAAATGGTGATATATTAAATCGGCTACGAAAGCCACTCTCACCCATGCAAATCAAAGGACAAGCCCTCACAGGAAGAATTCATAACTCACTCAAGATTAAGATTGAGTCGCATATGATCATCTTGATAAATATTAATCTTCTCAATTAACGGATTTATAAAGAGAGATTAAATATTTCGTGGTCCAGTCTTATACAAACCATTGTATAAGATACCCCCACCTGCATGTCTCCACATGAACGATTTGGATCAAATCATTTGTAACTATTACAAAATGGGTCGTATTAATAGTGTTACCAAGATAAGGCACTCAATCTTATCCATATACTATGACCAGTTAATTTATATCTAGAACATTATCTTCTCGTATGTCAACCACATACTGTTCAAGATTATACTAATAACCTTGGATTTTTCATATAATGGATAATACTATATTGCAAATAAAATAATCAAAATTATTATTAATTATTAAATAAATCATTAATTACGAGGCTACACTAAGAACATGATCTTCGACTTAGGGTCGACCTCGGCCTCGGCCTATCGCTTTTGCTTTTCTTATTTAGACTCCGTAAGTCTGATCTTGCGCTTCGTCTTACCGAGATCTCTTCGTCACACTATTCTTACCTGATCGAATATGCGTCGATTCTACTTTATAGACTTAGAATCTCTGTCCACTTTCAGTTCATGCACCACTATATTAGGATTTATTCCTAGCATGTCTTCATTGGATCAAGCGAATAAGTCTACATTGTTTCTAAGGAAGCTAATAAGTTTTTCTTTTTGTTCAGCCCCAATTTTGTTCCAATGTTTACTAGCCTATCCTCTAACGTTAGTGGGATAAATTCTAGTTCCTCAGCAGGTTGTCCCCTCTGGTTGGCCTCAGTCTCCTCGGGGGTGACGAGCTGGTCAGCCGTCTTCTTTGTTGCTTCTTCACGTAATCCTTCAAGTCCACGCTACTGTGTAGCTTGAACGTTCTAGTGAACCTTGGCCTCTATATGAGGCTGATGAGGTGTGACTTCCCACGTTCGTTGCAGGCGACGACCCTGATTGGAATCATCTTCATCCTCGTTCTAGCGCTTGTTTCCCAGTGTTCTACTAATCTCTTTGTAAGATTGAACTCGAGCACAAAGGTTTTCCAAGAAAGCGTTGTCGTTCTCCACAGATGGCGCCAACTGTTGTTGACAAATTTTGGACAGGACAAATCTCATCTAACCTCCACATGACAACGATGGTGAATTTATAATTAGGGGAAGAACGCGGCGGGCAAGGCAAGAAAATCTAGACATCGTTGTGGTGTAGGCCACACAGGCTCCGATGCTTAATTCAAAGAGAGTTTTCAGAGAGAATTGAGAGTTCTAGGAGAGTTTAGGCGGCTGGAATGAGCATACATTGCTCTCCCCTCAAGAGAGAGCTTAAATACCTTCATGTTCAAGATTTTTTGTGGGGTTTCCGTCTCCTAATGGGAACGAAAAAATCGAACAACACTAGACCAGGACTACACAAGCTATGAGGGACCAAGGCATGGCCCAGAAGGGGCCTTGCCATGTCTTTGGCCCAAGCCTTTTCTTCATCCTTTCGTGTCCTGGGCCAGTTTCCTCTCGGTTTCGGTCAGTTTTGACTTGGTATTGGGCTTCTTTCCTTATTTAGCCCTTTATTGTAGCATTTCATTCAGCTCGTTCTTGTTTGTCCAATTGTACCCATAACATAACTTAATTGAGAAATTTTAGTACAATATAGATAGATTTGAAGTTTTTTAAAAGACTCAATAAATTGAAAAATACTTTTAAAAATTGTAAAAAGAACCCTTGAAGTTGGTGATTGTAAACTTTCAAGTGTAAAAATTAAACCCTCACACTTTCAAAAGTGTAAAAATTGAACCCTCTAAACTTTAAGGGTAAAAATTAAACTCTCAAACTATCATAATTGTCAAAAATTTGATCAATTTTTTTTTAATTTTTCTCTCATATTTCTTCGTTCTCTCTTTATTTTTTTCCTCTCTATTGTAACCCGAATTGCAAGGAATTAGAGCACTGCATCATTTCTCACTTTTCATCTTTAACAACTCACACACACACACACATAATTGAATTATAACCACACCCATAATTATCGTTCCCTGGTTCTTGCACAATTCTGATCTCTTGTTATAATCTAAAAATCCAAAAGTTATAGCTCCGTTTGATGACTATTTGGTTTTTAGTTTTTGGTTTTTAAAAATTAAGTCTATAAATGCTACTTCCACTTTTGGTTTTCCTTTTTTTCTTATCTACTTTTTACATATATTTTAAAAATCAAGCCAAGTTTTGAAAACTAAAAAAAGTAGTTTTCAAAAAGTAGTTTTTATTTTTGGAATTTGGTTAACAATTCAAATGTTTTCTTAAGAAAGATGAAACTCATTATTGAGAAATAATGAGTCAAGCACAATTTTCAAAAACTAAAAACTAAATGGTTATCAAACGAGGTTTAAGATTTGAAAAAAATTTAGTGCTCAATTGATGGTTCACATGGTGTGTTTCATGTTCTAATCATTTCTCGATGATTTGGGAAAAGTAAGGGCATGTTCGGTACGCAATCCGAAAAAAAATATTTGAAAACAAGGGATTCAATGAAAACATAGTTGTATTTCATGTTTTCAAATATGTGTTTGGTAGCATATTTATAAATTAGATTCAAATTTAAACAATTGTTCAAAATGTGTTCTATAATATATTTATAGACCATTAGCTAGTTGTAGTTGCAAAACTAAATATTAGATTGAATATAATCCATTATTAAATAATTTATGAACATGATTTTTATTATAAATTTTGTATAATTATTATTTTACAATATCTTATAATTTATAATATATTATATTATGCATATTTTAATTTAACAAAAATAAATTGAGTTTATAAAATGCATGAAATACTATATTTATTAAAGTTTTGGTATTTTCTAATGTAATTCTACTTTTTAAATTTTCAAATTCAAAATTTGGATACAATAAAAACATAAAAATGTTATTTTCAGATTTTTCACTATTTGGAGCACATAATCCTGAAACAGTTTTCAAAAATACATCTGCCAAATGCATATTCACTGAACTCAGTGAATCTGAAAATATAAAATAGAATCCAGATTGCCTACCAAACAAGCCCTAATATTCCCCAGTTTTTGCACATGCCCTTTCCCAATGCCACGCCGTTTTATTTGAATTATCTCATGATTTTAGTTTCTGCCATTGTTGTAATCTCGAAACGACCTTCTTATTTTTTCCATGGACTAAAATGATATGCTAAAATAGAAGTAGGGATTTATAAGAAATGAGATAGGAAAAAGAGTTCCAGCGGGATGAAGAATTTGGCCTGAGTGGGTGTTAAATTTTGAATTTTTCATTTGGATAACAAAACGTAAGAAATACCAAAGCATTGCAAGAGAAAGAGGAGGAGGATTTCAAGAGAAGAAGAATAATGTCTTCTTCAAACGATACTTCTTCTCCTCCTCCTCTTGTTTTCGATAGTTGATTTGAGGAAAAAGAAAATAAAGAAAAAAAGAAGAAATATGAGAGAGAAATTGAGTAAAATTGATATAATTTTTACTTTTTTCATAGTTTGAAGGTTAATTTTTACACTTGAAAGTTTAAAGGTCCAACTTTTTACACTTTTAAATTTGAGGGTTTAATTTTTACAATTGAAAATTTAGGAGTACAATTGTTACAATCACCATACTTCAGGATCCTTTTTGCAATTAACTTGCTTACATCCTTATCTGCCAGAGTAGCGAAGAACTTGCTCAGTCCAATCCAACTTGATCAAATGGGCAAATGAAGGATCTTAAGAAAAATGGAGGGTCCTTTTACTTTTTTTCCACGCATTCCAGTGCTTTGGGTATTTTTTAAGGACTATTTGGCCTAAGGAAAAGGAGTTGGTGGGAGTGGACTTATTAAGCCCACTCTCCGTTTGGCCCAAGCTAGAGTTAACAAAGAGGAGTTTAATTACCCCACTCCACGAACTTGAACAGTGTTCACTGTTGAAGTCTGCACATTCCCCAAGTAAACCCTCATTCTCTCTTTCACTTCTCACTTCCAACTCTCTCTCTACACAGAGAACGCTGGTGTGAGGTTGGTTTGCGTTTCTCTCTCATTTTTTCTCTTCTTCCATCTTCTTTTACCTTTTCCAACTCGCCTATGGTGTGAGGTTGGTTTGCTTTGCTCTCTCCTATTTTTTCTTTTCTTCCATTTTCCTTCATCTATGCCGAATCTTGTTTTGTGTGAGTCGGTTTGGTAGATCTCTCTAGTTTTTTTATTTTCTTTTATTTACCTTCACCTTCGCCAGAACTCCCACGACCAAAATCCTAACTGTCCCGTTCATCTGTCTCCACCACATTGTTTTTTTTCTTCAACGGTTGTTATTGACCTTTGTGTTTTTTTTTTAGATTCGTAAACCACTCCCCTCGCCACTTCAACTGGCATATAAGTCCTTGTCGCTTCCGTTGCAATTCTCTTATCCACTGCAACCTCCTTTCATTCACTCGTTCTTGTTTGGGTTTGGAGGCTGCATGTTTCATTCGATTGAAAATAACAAGGAATTACTTGGTAGGGGTTGTCTATACGATTGGAGCTTGGTGGAGGAAGCCTGTTGCAGAGGTTTGTTTTCTATTCCTTTTTGGTCGGCCGATGATGAATAACAATTAGTTTTTTTTTACCTATCTACTTTTGTTCTCTCTGTATTCGTTGGGGTTGTTTTCTTTAATTGTTAGTTTGTTTGATTTGTTTTAACTATTGCAATATTCGTGTTGTATCTACTTTGTGATGAATCTGCATAAATGAATATGAGCACGAAATTTATTAATTATCTCTACTTTTTGTTGGGATTTATGCCCTAAAGTCTCGTAATTAATGATTTATTTAATAATTAATAATAACTTTGATTATTTTATTTGCAATATAATATTATCTATTATATGAAAAATCCAAGGTTATTAGTGTTATCTTGAACCGTATGTGGTTGACATACTGGAGGATTATGTTCAAGAAATAACCTAAAGGATTATAGTATATGGATAAGGTTAGGTGTCTTATCCTTGTAACACTATTGATACGACCTACTTTGTAATAATTACAAATGATTTGATTCAAATCGTTCATGTGGAGGCATGTGAGTGAGGGTATCTTATACAATGAGTTTGTGTAAGACTAGACTACGAAATATTTAATTTCTCTTAATAAATCCGTTAATTGAAAAGATTAATATTTCATCAGGATGATCATATGCGACTTGATCTTAGTCCTGAGTGAGTTATGAATTTTTGCCTATGAGGGCTTGTCCTTTGATTTGCAGGGTGAGAGTGACTTTTGTAGCCGATTCAATATGCCTACCATTTTGGGGACTTGACCAAATAAGGAGCTGGGAACATAATCTCACAAGATGAAATTCACTCATTCCCTTATAAGGTAAGTAGATGAGTAGTTCCCTTAAGTGCTGATTTCAGGACTTGAACAATGGGGCCACACCCTCTCACTGGCCCGAGAGAGACTTAGTTTATAGTTAGATCATAAACAAATTGTTCATTAGAGGATCAGTGGTAGTTAAAGTGCAAGATGTAATTACAGGGGTAAACGAACTTTTGACCCAGCTGTAATTACGAACAACTCGTGAATGATCAACTTGCATGTAGTGATTATATCCATGGACATAACTTGTCCTACAGTGCATAAGAGCGCAACTCTAGATCTATAGTGGAGTGACCTATAGTTAATGAGTGAAAATTAATTAATTAAAGAGTTTAATTAATTGATTTTGTATCATTGGAGCTTATAATTTGTAGGCCCATAAGGTCCCATTGCTAACTCATATAAACAAATATGGATCAATTTCATTGAGAGAAATTTTGAAATGTTCGAATTAAAATTTAATATATTTGATATATTAATGAGGAAAAACATATTTATTGTATATGATGCATTAAATATTAAAGAAATTATTAATGTGAAATTATTAATGTATTAAAATACATTAAAGAAAAGATATTTATTAAATTTGAATTAGATTCAAATAAGGAAATAGATGTTGTAGGAGAATTTGGAAAGTTTTGAATATGATTCAAATTGGTTAGATAAATTATTTTAATATGTTAGATATTAAAATATATTATTTAATTATTTTCCCTACGTCACTATAAATAGGGCCCTAGATGTGAGCCCTAGGGGTGAGCCATTTGTGTGCATTCCAAATAAGAGAAAGAAACTCTAGAGAATTCCCCTCTCATTCTCTCATTCTATTTTTTAGAATGTTCCCACAAACCTCTTTGATCATTTGTTCGAGTCATAGTAAGAAAGACTTTGTGGAAGTCTTAGAATTCAACCTCATTGGAGTTGGAGTACATGGAGAAAAAGACCCTTCAGAATATTCTTCATATTATTTTCAAAGTATGTTTTGCTTAACTTTAATTTTTATTGTCTAATTCTAAATAAAATCAAAGTTGATTCCAACACTTCTGCTGTGATTTTAATTCGATTATTCCCTTCACTTCTCTCTATTGTTGTCTCTGTATTTGTCATTGTTGTTCTATGCTTTTCTCTCTGTTTTCATATCTTTCTTTGTCTCTATTTTTCTCCATGTTTTTGGCTCATTTTGTTGTTTAAAATTTCATACCATATCATCTCTCTCTTCTCGAATTTCATTATGATAGATGCAACTCATATATCTCTGAGGCCGGTTTAAAAATATTATTATATTTAGTGTATGTATGCTATAACATTTTATTCCTTGCCTATGTACACATGATTAACTTATTTGATAATCAGTCTCTGAAGTTATGGTAGTTGGTTCTGATATATGGTAAATTTGAAAACTAGTCTCTACTACGTGATAAATGTCTTTTGTACATGGTTGGTATACGTTTTTAATGCTGTAGGTATATAACAAAGATTTATGACATCCAATTTCTACTAGGTGATTTCTAAATTTAAATTTTCGTAACTTGTAGGGCATGGGATTGAACTTGGACTCCTAGTCAGCACATGCAACTACCAACGTTTTTTAAAAATGGAAACATGTGCATCCAGCTAAAAAAGAGGAACAGAACCATATAAAACAAGGGAAATAACAGATACCTCCTTATCAAACAAAAACTCCTCCTCATCAATCCCCCCAATTCAACCTCCTCCATGTGACAGTGAGGCATCCAATGGGTTTGAGTTATCAACCACTCCTATCATTTATCTTTTCTCCCCTTTAATTTTAACAATAATAAAAGGTTTTTGAGATTGGTATATAAAGTACTTTATCTTTTTTACTTGGATTTATTAATGGTATTCCTCTCTATTAACGTTGTTCTACTAATTCTAACAACCTTTTACAAACGTGTTCTTAATTGTGATTTCTTCCCTCCACTATTTTAATTAAAGTTGTTAGGTGCACTTTAATAAGTGCAACCATCTTCTTTGCTAACAACCATTATTATTGTTTCCTCTATATATATGATCTCACATATTGCAAAACTTTGAGGACAACTCCACTTCCTCACTACCTCTTTCTTATAGTTGGTGAGTACGTTCTTAACTCTTCTTACTTTCCTAATTTACATGTATGTTCTAATATTGCTAACAATCACTATTGTTTCCTTCTTTGTAATATTTGCAGGGTCGGACCCGCTACATTCCTAGACACATTAGACACATTTTTTGTTTATATATATTATTGACACTTTGGGCACATTATTGTTTATGTAACTTTTTTTTTTTGTTTATGTACATTATTCACACTTTCACTCATTGTTTTGGACACATTTTTGTTTATGAATTTTATTAATGCTTGAAAATCTGTATTTTGACATTCTTGAATAATCACATGTTATTTATTTCCACATATTATTGTCATTGTAATCTTAGGTTTCATGCTTCTTAACCTTCTTCCTCATACGGATTATGCTAGTAAATATGTATATCTACTTTTTCAATAGTCTATTTCGAAAAAAAAAAAATACAGAAAAGAATATTTTGCTTTAAGTTTAGTTTGCCTTGCTATATTCCATTCAATCCAAACAATTTATCAATTTCTTTAACCTTTAGAAACATGAAAACATGTTTTAATATGTGTTTTAATCTATTTTAACATTGTGTACACTTTGAGAAATTATGACCCAAATACATTTGTCAATAAAAAAGAAATTTGTGAATTTAAAAGGATCCTTTTCAAAAAAAAAAAAATGGTAATCTTCAAAATGGTTTTCAAAAGCCCAAACCCTCAAATTTCCAAATTTCCTAACTCCAATTTCTATATAAAAGCCCAAACCCTAAACCCTAAACCTTAAATCCCTAAAACCCTAATGTTATAAATGGACTCGATCCCTTGTTGGTCATTGTATCTTTGGATTGTATGCTATTTCCTATTATATTCGTGTAATGTTCTTAATGTTATAAATCTAATTTATTTTGTTCATTTTAATAAAAATTGATACTTCAAAGAAATATGTAAACGATACATAAAATAATAAAAACAAAAATTCTCAATTTTAGTATTCATGCAAACAAATCCTTAATAATTAAATTTTGAAAAATTGTAGAAAAAAATAGGTAACATAAATACAAACTTCAGAACTCCAAGTTTAACAACTCTACACCTCAAACACAGACTTAATAACACCAAGTTAAACAACTTTGCACCTCAAACACAAATTTCATAACTCTAGACTAAATAATTTTGCACCCAAAATACAGATTTAATAACTCTCCAAACTAAACAACTTCAGGTTTAATAACTTCGCTCCTTGCCCCAAACACCCCCTTAAAGGTTCAACAATGTGGACTGTGTGGGGTGGAGAAATTCAAATATCTAACCACTTGGTTGAGAGAGCATATATATTAATCAATTGAACTATGCTTAAATTAGCAAGAGAGAGCAAGATTATTGGGGTTTTTGTACGAATGACCCATTTTTCAATGGTTTAATGCGATCTGACATGTCATCCCATTTCAATGAAAAATGACCCATTCTGACGTGGCAACGCGTGCAAAATTACCCAGAAGGGCAGTTTGAGACCGGATCGCTTGTTCATGCTCTCGGATAGGGTCACGCTATCGCTGAATATTCTCGCTCTCGGTCTCGTTTGCCACGTCAGCAACTTTTTCATTCATAAAATATTCTCGCCCCCGGTGACTCGTTCTCGCTCTCACGTTGACGTTTCTCGCAGTAATCATTCTCACTCGTCACTCAAAATTATCTGTACTGCTCGCTCTCGCATTGAACATTATTTGCCGCCGCTCGAACGTTGTACTCGTTCTCGCTCTCATGTTGACTCGTTATCGTTCCCGCTTTTAACAACATTTTTCGTTAATTATTGCTCCCAGGTTTGTTTCTGTTGTTAGTTTAATGTGAATCCATGCACGACGACAAGAACGTTGCAAATCGGTCTCGTTTGCCACGTCAGCATATTTTCTCGCACATGTTGACTCGTTCTCGCACTACTCATTCTCGCTCTCGTTCTCGTTCGGATTACTCTCGCACTCGAACATTATTTGCCAAGTATAGAACGTTGTACTCGTTCTCGCTCTCGTTCTCGTTCTCGTTCTCGTACACGTTGCCTCGTTCTCACTCGTCACTCTACCTCACTCGAATGCTGTACTCATTCTCGCTCTCGTGGTCATTCTTTTACGTCAATTCCGTACACTGGAGGTTTATCCGCAGAAAATACTGACAAAGAAAAGACCTCAATCAGTTCTACACCTACTTTCAACATCAACATTTCCCAATAAACCTTTTAAATAAATAAATTAAAGAAAATTACTATGATTTATATGTCTAACAAACATAATTTTTTATTGTATTCATTGGCTTCCTTCGTTTTCTCATTTGTTCAAACTTACTTTACTTTAAAACATTTTCTCCTTTCAAGTGTTCAACGTCCGAGCATCAACCAATCCACATTCAAAAAATAGGTACGATCTAATACTTGTTTTATATTTCTGGAAGACATCTTTCTACGTTTCAAACATTGAAAAATCGTCTTATGTTTCAGGGTTTTGAAACATTGAACAAACGTCTTATGTCTTATGGTATAAACGTGTTATGTTTTGAAAGTTTTTTTTTTTAGTTTTAGAACGTTGGTTACTATGGCATTGGCATTGGAGCGATACTGGTTGAACTAGAGCGATAGTATTAAAGCGAGAGTGAGAGCGAGAGCGGGAGCGTGAACGAGAGCGTGAGCGAGAGCGTGAAGGATAGCGTGAGAGTGAGAGAGAGCGTGAAGAATAGCGTGAGCGAGAGCTATCACAAAATGAGCGAGAACGAGAGCGAGAATTGGTTTTAATTACTTACCGCTACTTATTAGTTATTACTTTTTTTTTCAGGATGGAAAGGAAATCACTATTCATTCGATACGGTGGCAGTTGGAATGAGACTGATGACTGTTACATTGGAGGTTTGCTAACAAGGGTAGTCGTGCCGAGCAATGTCAAATACAATGAGTTGAAAGGTCTAATATATGAAGTTACAAACATTAGTCCGGTGATGTTTGACATTATAATGATGGTGAAAGTGCAGTTGGAAGAACAATCCCCTCCGATGTACATAAGGAATGATCGTGATGTTGAATTTATCCTCTTTCAAGAAAATGTTTCAAGGTTGCAAGTATTTATAACAACTGTACAAAAGAATGGTGGGAACATACGGCTGGATGAGGATGTGCAGCAAGCTTATGACGACAATTCTCATGTGATAGTCGAGAACGATGTTGCAGATGGGGGAATTTTTGAATCAATGGGCGGGTATACAGAGGAGGCATATATACCATTATATGAGACAGGGGTGTCCCTAGGAACCGACAACAATAACCCATGGGATTCATATTATACTCACCATAGTTCTCAAGATCATCACATGGACCGAAATGAAGCATGGGACTTACATAGAGCAATCCATGCCAGTCGAAATGAAGGAGTCCAAAGTCAACGTGCAGTTGTTGAGAATGAGATAAGGCAAACTCCAACTCCAAGGGCACATGATTATGCCCATTCTCAAGTTAGACCGGCGAGCACTTCTTTGACCGGTCCATCTTCTTCTGGCTCTACTAATGGTGTTGATATTGAGGTTGGTGAGTTGTTTGTTTGTAATAAGGACTTGAAGAACAGACTGTCGCTGCTGGCCATGAACAAGAATTTTGAGTTTAGAGTAAAGAAGTCCACAAAGGATTTGTACACTGTGGGATGCATTGACAAGGCTTGTACATGGAGGCTCCGGGCGGTGAAGATGGCGGGAACTAAAATGTTTAAGATAAACAAGTATGCGAGCACACACACATGCTCCATTGAACTGTTAAATCACGACCATCGGCAAGCGAGTGCTGAAGTGATCGGACACATAATTAAACATAAGTTTGAAAGAGTCGGTCGTGTGTATAAGCCAAAGCACATCATTGAGGACGTCAGGCAAGAGTATTGAGTGAATATAAGTTACGACAAAGCATGGCGTGCTAGGGAAATGGCACATGCATTTGCTAGGGGGACTCCAGAAGACTCGTACACAATGATCCATGCGTATGGAGAAGCACTGAAAATTGCTAACCCAGGCACTATGTTTGAAGTAGAAATTGCAGACCCCCTCTATTTCAAATATGCATTCATGGCATTGGGGCCTTGCATCAGAGGTTATGTGCGCATGTGAGATGTCATCGTTGTTGATGGAACCCATTTAAAGGGAAAGTACAAAGGATGCATGTTGGTTGGTATAGGGAGGGATGGAAATAATCAACTTTATCCATTGGCATATGCGATCGTGGACAATGAGAACGATCGATCATGGACATGGTTCATGACGAAACTGAAGATAGCCATTGGAGACTCCCTGAACTTGGTTATCGTTTCTGACCGTCAAGCGAGTATTGCGCATAGTGTTCAAGTTGTATTCCCCACAGCTTTTCATGGAGTGTGCACCTACCATCTACAGTCTAATGTGTTGAAGAATTTCAAGGACAATGCGACAGTGAAATTGTTTAACAATGCCGCTAGGGCGTTCCGCGAGTCAGAATTCAATATATATTGGGATCAACTTCTGCACTTGCGTGGAGGTGCTGTAGCTCGATATTTGGAGAGCGTTGGTATTGAACGGTGGGCACGATGTTTTCAGAGAAATAAACGTTATGACAATATGACTTCAAACAGTGCAGAGTGCTTCAATTCGTTGACTGCAGAAGCACGACTGCTCCCCATCTTTCCGTTGCTCGATTTTATAAGAGGGCATCTACAGGGGTGGTTTTATGAAAGGAGAAACTATTGGTTTTCGCGCACTACATTGATGTCCGACTATGCTGAGCAACGAATGGCCACGGATTGCGATAAAGGTAGACGATACCGAGTTGACCCAATTGATTGTTACACATGTCATGTAAGAGACGGTCGGTTGGATGGTATTATTAATCTTCAAACTCGACAATGCACGTGCAAAGAATTCGACTCGTATGAAATACCATGTTCCCATGCTATTGTTGCTGCTAGGGAACGCAACATCACCCCATCTAGCCTGTGTAATAAGTGCTATACCGTTGAAGCTCTTAAGGTAGTATATGCGGAGCCTATATACCCAGTTGGGCATGTATCAGAATGGCCACAACCACCTGAATATGTGGAAATGCAAATACTTCCACTGAAGAGAGTTACTCGAGTTGGACGGAGAATGATACAAAGAATCCCTTCTGCAGGCGAACACATTCGAACACGGAAATGTGGTAGGTGTGGTAATGTCGGACACAACCGGCAGTCATGCAATCAACCGTTGTCAACCACAATATTCAACCAACCGGAGTAGTATAAATGCTTATTTCTGTATACTATATTTATGTATATTTATGTATGTAATTGAACCAGTTTGTATGATGTGTAAGAGTACAGAAATAATTCTCGCTCTCGCTCTTGCTCTCTCTCTCGCTCTCGCTCTCGAACTCGATCTCGCTATCGCTATCGCTTACTCGCCCTCGCTTACACGCTCTCGCTTACTCGCTCTCACTCTCGCTTACTAGCTCTCGCTCTCGCTTTAAGTTCTCATACTCGAGCTCGTGTAAATGCAGAATCCAAATGAACTGCTCTCGTATCTGCGAAAACATTTTATCCATACTGTTTTGTACAAATACAAAAATGAATGAATTACAGTTATGTACCAAAAAATGAAAAACACATCCCCCCATCAAAATGACATCAAAATGAATATGTGTTAGACCACAGTTGACATGCATACTGTGTCCTATAGTCCGCCATCCGCTCCTGTACAAGTTCAGACGTATCTGCGCCTGTCACCAAGTACTCGAACCATTTAGCACAGAATATCCCGCAGTCCAATGAATCATGTTGTATGTCGCAGTTCTTGGAACGATAGATGGGCCACGCGGATGTTCGCATACCTGGCTTGGTGCGAGTGATATCACAAAAGTATAGCATCGAGGGTAGAGTGTGCGTGAGAGGCACCAGAAACTTCGCGACGCGCTCCATTGCGATGTACGAGGGGTATGAATCGTACACCAACAACTGTCCCCTGTTCATGTCCATGGCCAACAGGAACCAATGCTCATTCATGTTGACGGGGCAGTACACGAAGTCAACATCCTGCCAAGCAGGTTTGTAGTCATCATGAACTCCATTCACGTACTCGATGTACGTATCCTCTGATCCCCATATCAACGCGACCTTGAACAACTGCTTTCTCCGAATCCTGTTGTATATGCTCTCTTTGGTTCGCAAATTTAAATGGGCCTGCAAAAAACCAACACGTGCAAAAGCCAACGCAAATTTAAATGTGAGTTAGTTCGCAAGTTTAAATGAGTTCGCAAAAGACAATACATACCAGGATCCTCGTAGGCAATATAGTGAATCGATGTATGCACATATCCGGTCGAGCAGATAGCTTCCGCTTGATAAACATGAACAACGTGTTTATAGTCTGAATGAACGAAGCCATTAGTCATTACATGTGAAACTAGACATAATTAAATAATAAACCAACTACGGAAGAAAAGGTACTTACATCGCACTCGACCCAATAGCTTGGTGTTAATAAGTCTTTAAAGAATTTCTTCCCCATTCCTGTTGCCGTGGTAATGGGGCCAGGTCGAACCTCCGCGTCCGTGCTCGGATCCTCGATCCACTGCATCATCGCGTAGAAGATGCAGGAGTCAACATCGTGCGCCGGATTGTAAATGATCAACGGCTTATGGAGGGTGGTAATCAAACCAGGAAGTGGATATCTACTCTCCTTTCAAAGTCTCGACGACTCCTCCTTCAGTTTCTTTGCCTCCTCTGAAGGCGTATACCGTTCCGATGCCTTCCTCTTCCGAATACCTTTTCGAGGGGAAAAACAGGTTCAGATGCGACCGAGCCAGTGGGGCTCTCGCTAGCAATGGGAATGGTCACATCAACATCCTCAATGCCAATGCCTGTGGAGTCGGCGAGGCCAGTGAAGTCGGCGAGACCAGTGGGTTCAGTGTCAACAAGAACTATGTCACTAGTGTCGTAGTCGATGGAGGCGATAGACTTGAGGCTCTGTAGGGTGGCCGCGATCACCGAGTCAGGGGGGTCGGAGTCAGGGATGCCGGATATACATGAGGATGAAATGATGAGGTCTGTGAATGTCGCAGTGGAAGTGGGAATGGGGAGAGAGATGGTGATGGGGATAATGGGGAGGGTGGGCTAGGTGGTGGTGGAAGGAATGTGGAGAGTGGACTCGGTGGTGGTGATGGAAGGAATGGAGAGGGTGGACTCGGTGGTGGTGGTGAAAGGAATAGAGAGGGTAGACTCGGTGGGCGAGGTGGTAGTGATGGGGAGGGTGGACTCGGTGGTGGTGGTGAAAGGAATGGGGAGGGTGGACTCGGTGGGCGAGGTGGTAGTGGTGGCTGGAATGTGGATGGCCTTCATCGACTGATCGACATGTATGTTTGGTGACTCAACCCATTCGTGGCCCGCATCCTGCATTAAACAAATAATCAAAGTTAGTCGAGATCATGAGAATAATCCAAATATTGTCTACATATTGTATCACATACCTTAAACAGTTTGCTGAGTAACATAGATACGGTGATCAAATGGGACTTCACCTCTCCCATCTCCGACTTCAATTCTCCCATTTGCGACTTCAATTCATCCACAGACTGTTCGACTCTATAGACACGAGCATCGATGCTCCAAAGATAACTTAAACTAGATGAACCACCGTGTCTATGTCGTGAATGGGGAGGGAGCATCACTCTCAGTCTCGTCCCTCGTAAGAAGATCAGATTGACCCTGGTATCCTCCCTAACCTGAGGGTCGGGTTGACGCTCTCCAGTATGAACTTCACCGGTCTCTTCTATGATTTGAGGGTCAACATGCCCCTCTCCGGTCTAACCCTCAAAATTCATCTCAAACTCTCGGTCGTCGTCATCATGGACCCTCTGCCTGACCTGAGTATCGCGGTACTGTATCTCGGCCTCTGACATGACCAGTACCGACGTGACTACCGTCTGTCACAAACAAGTACATGTTAATATAATAAAACTACATGAAACTACGTTGTGTAATACCGAAATGAGTGCATTCTAACCTCAGGGGAATCGAATACATCTCGTTCCAACACCCTATATGAAACTGAGTGGGAGCATGACCATCTCAACATTCGAGACACTGCGTCATTATTAAGTTGAGTCGCAAAGCGACCCGTTGCTGATGAAAGTGTCTCATACGCCCATACCTATAACCAAATAACCATAGTTAGTTTACAATATGCGACATAAAAATAGCAAGCTACTTTTACTTTATTATATAAAGTGAAATACATACCTGAAAAGCATGAGGGAATCCAGGGAGGTTATACTTAACAATATAATTCTTATTCGTCCGGACCTTGAACTTGTAGGTTGCAACCTTGTCCTTCAAAGCGGCCTTAAGTCCACGCAATGTCCTATCCCAAAGTCTGCTCCCCCAGTCCAAACTATTGAAGTACTCCAGGTCTTCAACTTCCCTATATAGGGACCTATCAACCACGGCCTTTGATTTATTCTTACCCATCATGGCCATCTCGGTGTAGTAAATCAAGGACACCTTCACTGCATCCTCGTCTGTCTCAAACTGCAATCTCTTATATGCAGCTTCATAATTATCCAGACGGATTTCAATGCCCATGCCTTCAAAGTACTTGTGTCGTAGGACTTCATTTGATACCCCTGCCTCGTGTCCTCCCTCGAGTGATGGCCACAACCCAGTCATCAAGATGAATTCGGCCTTCAAAAATTGAACGACTGTACCTTTAAGGTCGAACCTCATCGCATCATTCGGACCGTCAACAACCTCCCTCAATAGGATGTGATGGACCAACAGGCTATTGAAAACCAATTCAACATCCACGAACCGCCCAAAAACGGTCCTCTTGAACATTTCCAACTGCCCAACGGTCAACTTCTCCTTGACCACTTTATTTGCAGAACTTATGTGGGCAAGGCTAGAAGCCTGGCCGGGGAACCAATCCTCCTTGGGGATTCTTAGAATTGCTGCCATCTCGGTACTGCATCAATTGCACAAACAATCAGAAAAACATAACAGAGAAGGGAAAAAATACAAACACACAGCATACATAGTATGGCATATTGAAACTCAGTTCCCGCTCTCGTTCTCGCAGTGTCACTCTCGTTCTCGCAGTTGCGCCCTCGCTCTCGTAGTTTCGCTCACGGTCTCGTAGTTTCGCTATCCCTATGGCTCACATCCTTCATTTCGTTCACGGAACCTAAGCTTTCATTCGCAGAAACCCTAGCTCTATAACTATAGTATTCACGCACTCGTTCACCAAATCTATCGATTTCGACTCATAACCCTAACTACTCGCTCTACTTCTATCGCTCTCGTCCATGCATTCTCGCTCTAGCTCTATCGCTCTCGTCCCTGTACGCTCGCTCTAGCTATGCAACTTCATCAAATCCACAAACAATGGCTAACATGCACAGAACTAAAACAACCATAACCTCGCCCTATATCGCAAACATGCACAAAACCAGAAAAACCACGAACGAAACAATAAACGAAGGAATTGGTCGGTTTAGGCTTACTGTTTCAGAGAAACGATGAGTCACTGGTGAAGATGGACGGCGGTGACAAAGCAATCTGGCGGTGATGAGCCTCTATCGACGGAGAGAGAGTGAGTTTCGAATGTAAAGTAAAAGAAGTGAGAGAAATATTGTTCGTTTGTTTTTTTAAATGATGCCTCCGACCACTGAATCAAGAGCGTGAGAGAACGGTGGAGAACGAGAGCGAGAGCAAGTGTCAACTACGAGAGTGAGAACGACGAGAACGATAATTAGTGATGAATAAGTATAATATCGCTCTCGGTCTCGTCTTGTTCTCGCTCTCATAGTGGGGCTCCCGTTCTTGCAGTTCATAGTTGAGATCTCGTTCTCGCGCTCGCCATTTCACAGTAATCGTGCATCCTCGTGATTCGAGATTGAGTGTGACCTGCAGTCATGTCAAACCATTCCTATTAATTAATAGACCAACCCAATTTAATGAAATACGAGCGAAAACGATAGTCATTTACATAGCGAGCGCGAGAACGTGAACGAGCGTAATATCTATTCCCGCTCTCGCTCTCGTAATTGGGCTCTCGTTCTCGTTCTCGTTCTCGTTCTAGTATTTTCACTGTAATCTTGCATGCTCGTTATTCGTGATTGGGGAGACGGAAGGGTGACTTGCAGTGGTGTCAATCCATTAATAGTGACCGTTGGCATTTCATTCCGTTTTGCCTATTAATAAACCAGCCCTAAAATGGTTTATTCACTAAACACAATCACTACAATGGACTGCTCATCCGATGACAGTTTTCTAGAATACCCATCTGCACCGTTGTCGGAGGAGTCAGACCCGCCAACCCAGCCCACGCCAGCCACGACAACCATGTCCTCCACCGAAGCGGAGGAAGAGCACGATTTGAAAGACTTCCTGGCTGATTGGGCAAATGAAGAACAGTCTTGCCAGAAGACACCACCACCTACTTCCCATCTGCCCACACCGCAACCAGCCCCTTCAGCATGTTCTGTGAACGTGCCTAAGGATGGTGGCGACCGGAGAAAGAAGAAAAAGAAATCCCCTTCTGCTGATGAAGGGTCCAGCCGCACGCTCGATAAGCATAAAAGGAGGAGAGTTGATGACAAAAGGCTGCCACTGGTGATAATATCATCATCCGACTCCGAGTAGGTTCGGGAATGGTGTTTTTTTTTTTAAATTTCTTTGTATGAACTCCCAAACAGACAATGAAATTTTATATTTTGCAACGTTTTTGTCGTCGTGCATGGATTCACATTAAACTAACAAAAGAAACAAACCTGGGAGCAATAATTAACAAAAAATGTTGTTAAAAGCGGGAACGATAACGAGTCAACGTGAGAGCAAGAATGAGTACTACGAGAACGAGTACAACGTTCGAGAGGCGGCAAATAATGTTCAATGCGAGAGCGAGCAGTACAGATAATTTTGAGTGACGAGTGAGAACGATTACTGCGAGAAACGTCAACGTGAAAGCGATAACGAGTACTACGAGAACAAGAACGACGTATAGCGAGAACGAGTCACCAGGGGCGACAATATTTTATGAATGAAAAAGTTGCTGACGTGGCAAAAGAGACCGAGAGCGAGAATATTCAGCGAGAGCGTGACCCTATCCGAGAGCGTGAACAAGCGATCCGGTCTCAAACTGCTCTTCTGGGTAATTTTGCGAGCGTTGCCACGTCAGAATGGGTCATTTTTCATTGAAATGGGATGACAAGTCAGATCGCATTAAACCATTGAAAAATGGGTCATCCGTACAAAAACCCCAAGATTATTCTCAAAAGATTTGGACTTACAAATCATCATAAATGACATTTAGACATTATATATATTCTAATGACAATATGATACATTTATTATTTAGTAAAAATTAAGGACTCGTTGTCAATTTGCTCAACTGGTTAAGACATATATTATCGATAAATGATAAGAGGTTCAAATTCTCGCCTCACATGTGATCAAACTAAAAAAAAACCTAGAACATTAAATTTTCCATTGCAGTATTCATGGTATACAGTAGAAATAAACACAAGGGTGGGTGCATGAAATTTATCTCCATCTCCCTCCTATAAAAAAATTGCAAAAACTAACACTAAATTATATGATTATTATAATCACACGCTCCAACTTTCAATTTAATTAATCACACTTTCATAAGGTTATGAAGTGTTGCAATTGAACCCTTAAATATTGTAAAATGCATAAATTACTTTTGAATTATAAGTATGGTTACAATCAAACTCTTAAATTAAAAGATTGTTATATTCAAGCTAAAGTCTTTTTCATCATTTTTTTTTTGTTTTTTTTAAGTCGAGATGTTGGGTCAACTTTGATTTGAAAATAAAAAATTTTCAGAGTTAATATTATAATTTCAAATTTTACAAAAATAAATAAATAAATTGTAACAATCTTATAGTTCGAGAGTTGGTTGTAGCTTAAGGACAGTTTCTTTGTTTGTTTATGAATTAAAAAAAAAAAAAAAAGAATTGTTGTCAAAATGAGCTTAGCTCAACGGTAATTAGCATGTATTAGATTACATGGGGTTCCATCCCAAAACTAATTGGCAATGAGAGGAGTAGCTCATGTATCTTATAAATTGTGAGGTCTATCTTCATTTTTTCAATGTGTGGGATCCTCAACATGCCCCCTCCAGATGATGCCTCTTTGGGTTCACCATTCTTGGATCGGATCTCAATTTTTGACCGAATACCCGTTTGAGTTTAATGGACTCTAATACCATATTAGATTACATGGGGTTCCATCTCAAAACCAAGGTTTTGAGATGGAACCCCATGTAATCTAATATGGAGAGAGACCTCACAATTTATAAGATACATGGGCTACTCTTCTCATTGCCAATTGGTTTTGAGATGGAACTTCATGTAATCTAATAGCATGTACCATCGACCAAGAGGTTAGAATTTCGAATTTTCCTAACTTCAAATGTTGTTCAACTTTAAAAAAAAAAGTTTGTTTATTTTTGTAATATATAAACGTTTAAATTGCAATATATTTTACGTTTTGTAAACTTAATTTATGGTTTAAAAAGTAAAAACTATTGCATTCTTTCAAATATTTTCAATGACCATCTTTTTTAACTCGTTTGAAAAGTGCGATATGTTTATAAATATTATTAAAATATAACATATTAATGCAAAAAAAAACCCATTTATAAGCTATAAAATAAAAGAATATCGATCAAATTGTCACTCCAAATATTTTGAACCACACACACATATAGTAGGTCAATATGTTAGATTTAAAAATGTATTAAAAGTTAAACTAATGAATGAAAAAATTGAAAATCATTCAAACAAAGATAAATAGAACGGATTCAAACCTTTGACCTCTTGGTCGAGAGTACATACTTTTGAGTTATACTCATGTTGGCATCCACTAACGCAGTTAGCCAAATAAATAATATTAGTTCATTCATTATTATCACTTTTTAAAAATGTCAATATGATAACGACAGTGACAATTCGTAAGATTTGACTAAATTCTAAGGACTAATTTGAAACATTTAACATCATAACAAACAAATTAGAACTAAAACTAATTGAGCATAGCTCATCGTTAATTGACATGTATCTTTGACCAAGAGGTCGGAGTTCGAATCCCTCACTTTCAAATGTTGTTGAACTAAAAAAATGCTCAAACTACGTAAACTTTTTTTTTTTTTTTATTTGTTTGAGGTCCTAAGGAAACTAAATTAATACTTTAAAAATTATAGAGATGAGATTGAAACTACATCCAAAGGATAAGAATAACCTATATTTTATTTTATTCAATCATTTAAAGCCATTTATCACTTTTCATATTTTTCTTATTTTGAAACGAACATAAAATTTGTTCAAAAAAAAAAAGGGTAATCGTAATGGGTAGCAAATTAGGGTTTGTTATTTGCAAATATAGCAACTTTTTAAAAAAAAAATTGCAAATATGGAAAATCTCTTAAATAACTGTTTCTTATTCCCGTTTTACCCTTATTTTAAAGATGAATTCACGCGCGTTCTTCCTCCTCTTTCTTCTTCCTCTTTCATTTATTGTGATTAAAGTCTATCACTGATATAAGTTTATCACTGATAGACTTTAATCACAATACATGTACTGTAGCTATCATTGATAGACTACAATATTGAAGTCTATCAGTGATAGAAGTATATCACTGATAGACTTTAGCCACATTGGTAATCTATCAGTGATAGACTTCAATCCATGATGGTAGTCTATTAGTGATAGACTCCTATCACTGATATACTTCAATCACAATATATGTTGTCTATCAGTGATATGCTACTATCACTGATAGATCTGTACAACAATAATTAATCAACAATAATTGCAATGGTGATACATTCATAAGTTAGGTAAAGTACATTGTGCATTTCCAGTTGTTCTTTTTGCCATGTGCTTTTTTGGTCATCTCTATTCTTCTTCCTCGTTCTCATTTTCTATTTCTTTTTCATCTTCCTCCTCGTCATCATGCTTCTCATCACTTTCATTTATTAGTATATCAATGATAAATAAATAAATAAATGAAGTAGAAGGGTTGAAGAATTTTAGCCTACTATTACTGATAAACTTCTATTCATTATTTTGAAGTCAATAAGTGATAGTCACTGATAAAATTTAAATAATTGAAGTCTATCAATGATAGATTTATCACTGATAGACTCTGTTAGTGATAGAAGTTTATCACTATTAGACTTCAATTGTAGAAACAACAGCTAATCAACGATATTACTATAAAAAAAAAAAAACCACTTCAATCTTCAATGTTAAAAGTCAAAATTAAATATAAGTGTTAAGTGCCTTCCCATGGACTCACGTTTGCATTACATGGTCTCTCGCTAATTTGTATGTGATATGAAAGTCAAAAGTATATGATCTAATATTGAGTATGCCTTCCCATGGACTCACGTTTGCATTACATGGTCTCTCGCTAATTTGTATGTGATATGAAAGTCAAAAGTATATGATCTAATATTGAGTATGGAAATGGATTATCTCTAATTTGTATTACATGATATTACAGTGCTAAGTAGATTTATAGAAGCAACTAAACATCAAACAAAATCAAATAGAAGATTACATTTATTGTGATTACTTCATCAGTGATAGAAGCCTATTACTGATAGACTTCATTCATCACATGTAACCTATCTCCTGTACAAATCTATCAGTGATAGCAAAATCTATTACTGATAAACTAGTACAAAAACACCTAATCAGCAATAATTGCCATTTTGATTGAAGTCTATCAGTGATAGGCTTTTATCGACTTCACTCACAATGGTAGTCTATCAACTAAACATCAAAAATGCACCATTTTAATGTGATTAATCAACAACCAAACAAAGAAAAAACATAATCCAACCAAACAGGAAACCAAACATATTAGAAGAAGCATAATACAAAGAAAAAAAAATAGCAAACTAAACCAATTAAACAATTTGGATGCATCTAAACATCAAACAATACCAAATAGAAGATTAAATATGAAAGGACTTAAGTTCATATGAAAGAAATATATCACTATGGAGTTTATAAGCACAATGAGTCTATCAGCGATAGCTTACAATTATTGATAAACTTCTATTGATAATTTTGAAATCAATAAGTGACAGTCATTGATAAACTTTAAATAATTGAAGTTTATCAATGATAGACTTTTATCACTGATAGACTACCAGTGATAGGAGTCTATCACTGATAGACTACCAGTGTTAGGAGTCTATCACTGATAGACTCTATTAGTGATAAAAGTCTATCACTGAGGGGTTTTTAGTCTTTTGACGCAAGCTTGATTTAATTTTTGCCATATTTACAAATAGTTTTAAGATTTGCTATTTTTGCTATTTTTTTGGCCGGCTTTGCTATATGTGCAAGTATCCCAAAAAAAAACGTAAAAAACTTGATAAATAGCTTAAAATTGCGTGCCGGTAAGTCCTATCCATCTGCAGGCAAGCAGCCATTTGGGTTCAATTCGTGTCCTTTTACCGGTTCGGATCGGCGTTTCCGCCATTTTCTCAAGGCATTGAAAGCTCTCAGTTCCTTCCATTTCTCTCTTTTCTCTCAATCGTTGTGCTCCGATTAATAAGAGACAAGACTGGTTTTAATTCTCAAGTTTAGTCCACCTTTGCAGCTTCCTACTTCAGATCATGATGGTTGACGCGAAGATTAATTGCCCAGGTGCGGTGGATTCGATGACTCTGAATCTGATTTTTACGAGTTCGTTCTGAGAATTTGTGATCTGTCATAAGAAATTTTGTTTACATTTGGTATGATGCTTGGTCGATGCTGTAGCTAGTTTTGTTTTCTCTGATGTCGTGTTATGGTTGACTTAGATTTGAGAATGAGGATTCATTATTTGATTGATTTCCGATTTGTCAAGAACCTCGGAGTTTGATGGTACTATGTATGTGATTGTGCATTTTCTTTTTCTTTTTTTTTTAATTAATTTTCCTTTTGTGCTCACTTTCTTTTATTTTTTTTAAGGCAAATTAAGCACTTTTTCTTTCTAAGTAATACATTACTAGCTATCATGCTTGGTTACCGTCAAACTAATGTCTAGATCTATTAGGGTGACAACAGACATATGAATCCTATAATACTACCCTAGGCATTAAAGACATCAAAAGGGAAGCTAAGGTGCTCAAAACATACAGGAAACTCGAGGAAATTTTTTTGAATATGCTAAAATCAAGACAAGATAATCATGCTTCATCAATTTGCAAATAACAACACTATGGAGAGCAACTCATAGATTGTTCTAATCATGCAACACACATCCAATTTCTCCTTTAAATTAAGTTGAATTTTTTAAAAAAAAAATTCAAGATTTTCAACAAAGCTTAAAACAAAACAAATCAACATTCAAATTATCCAAAATAACATGCGTAACTCAGTCAATCAAAAGTTCGAGCTCAGGTGCTCAAGGACTACATAATTAAAGCACACTATGCAAACATAAAGATAGGTCCGAGCTCAGGTGCTTAAGGACTCAATCAACAAAGCTAAAGCATTCAACAATAAAAGCTCAGGTTCCAAACTAAATTACCCACCTCCAACCTAAATCATACATTGTCCCCAATGTATTGAACAAATATAACAAGAACAAAATAAGGGAACTGAAACTTCACTGACGTTCTAAGCACGTACGGTGGGTGCGGTAAGGCAGCTCCTCCTTGGAGAATGATCATTCTCTTTTACAAATTCGGGCCAACAAAATCCTTCAACACAAACAGCCAACTTAAGCAAACAAACTAGAAAACTAAGAAGCAAAAAGCTAAGAAAAACTAGAGAAAGCGAATTAAAGTTCAATGTCTGGCTACCTCCAGGAAGCGCAAATTTTTAACGTAATTTGCTGGACGGGTCTTGTGGCTATCCATACTCAGCCAGGATCCTCCAAACTCGATCCTGTTCCATCAATCGATCCTCCAAAAGATAATTCCTGCAAATCTAAATCATTTATCCCAACCAAAGAATCAACACTATCATAATAATCAACATAATCAAAAACTTTGAATTCACAAATTTTTTCCATTAAAACCAACAAAAACAGTCCCATCATCAACGTTAATATTTGTCCTAGCGATTTTCATGAAAGGCCTGCCTAAGAGAATAGATGTTGAAGCATGTCTAGGCCTATCCCCCATGTCAATCACATAAAAATCTGCATGGAACAACAACTCATTAACTTTGACAAGCAAATTTTCAATGATTTCTAGAGGTTTAATAGAAGAACGATCTGCTAGTTGAATCATGATATTACTTTCATGTATTCCATGCAAGCTTAATTCATGATACACAAACAAAGGCATAACATTTATCGATGCACCTAAATCTAACATGGCATTCTTTATTTCTTTTCCCTCGATCACACACGGTACGTAATGTAAACATGCTAGGATCATAACACTTTTCAGGCATAGATTTCAGGGAAATAGGATAAACATTCTTACTAACCTCCTTTTTATTCTTACCTCTCGCAAACCTCTTGGTAGTACACCACTTCTTCAGAAAGCGAGCAAACTTAGGGATTTGCCTCACAACATCCAAAAGCGGTACATTCACCTCCACCTTATTGAATATCTCATACACATCCTTCTCATGCTCATCTTCTTGAACGATCTTCTCTTCTTTTCTAGGGGCAAGTCTGGAAGGAAAGGGTGCATGAGGCACGTAAGTGTTTAAACTAAGGGGTGGATCGAATACAATACCTTTAGTGGGTTTATGAGTGGTCTCTGCATCCTTATTCTACAATTTCTTCTCAACATTCTTCATCTCTTCAGAGATCACCATAGGATCATTCAACACATTTCTTCCACTCCTCAACATCAATGCACTTACATTTTCATGGGGCACTTCAGGCTGAGCAGGAAGCTTTCCTGAATTTTGATTTTTAAGCTTCCTAACTGAGTTTGCCAGCTGAGTGATCTGAGTGCCAAGACTCTACATACCCGTCCTAGTCTCCTGTTGAAATTTTAACGAGCTATCAGCTAAACTCTTGACCATATCCTCTAAAGAAATACCTAAAGAGGACGATCGTCCCTGAGTAGGTACTGAAGCTGAAGGGCGATAGTTTTGTTGAGGCTTTTGATGTCCTCATCCACTCCCATAGCTGAAATTTGGGTGGTTTCTCCATCCAGGGTTATAATGGCTGGAATAAGGATCACGGTTGCGCTGGTTCTGGTGATTGCTCGCATAGCCACCGATGGCATTCACTTCAAACATCTTCCCTTGTTGGACTTGGGGACATACATCTGCAGTGTGCCTAAATAATGAACACACTCCACAAGCCTTAGTTGCCTATCCTACTGCAAGCTGTCGTATAAGAGATGTAAGTTCATAAATTTGAGATTTAAGATCGCTTACCTCCTTTACCTGACCGAGCATAGAAGGAGATGGCCCTCTAGATCTGAACTGTTGCGAATTCTCAGCCATATTGCTAATGAGTTACTTCACCTCTGTGGGCGTCTTGTTAACCAAAGCTCCACCACTTGCCTCGTCGATCATGGAGTGGTCATTCAATTGGAGTCCTTCGTAACGTAACTAGTCGTTGGTCTGAAATTTGGTGATTTAGGAAACTCTCACATAGTCTCTTGAATCGCTCCCAATATTCATGCAATGTCTCACCGATCATTTGGGTTATGCCGTATATCTCTTCCTCAACTTCATGGCTCTCGAGGCAGGGAAAAACTTCTCTAGAAAAAGTTTCTTCATCGTATTCCAAGTCATCACAGAGCCAGGCGGCAGGAAGTATAACCAGTCCTTTGTTTCATCTTTAATGAAAACAGGAAGGCTCTGAGGTTTATTTGTTCCTCCGTCACTCTATGTGGTTTCATACCAGAGCACGCGATATGAAATTCTTTCAAGTGCTTGTGCGGATCTTCACCTGCAGATCCATGAAACAAAGGCAATAGTGAATAGGACTTGGTTTAAGTTCAAACTCACCTTGCATCTCGGGGTAGGTGATGCACAGCGGTTTTTGGTTAAGATCAGGAGCAGCCAATTGCTTCAACGTCTGCGCAGCCATCTCTTCTTCTTCTTATGATACTTCCAAATTTGATAACTCTCCAAAATCAATGAAGAAATCGCCTTCCTCTTCACGCCAACTCTCTCTCACTTCTCTTCTAATTCACTGCTCTTCTCAAGTAATTTATGAGAAAAATTGAAGTCCAACTTCTCGCGAAGAGCGAGTAAACATGCAGGAACAAGAAAGAGATCCGTCAAACAAAAAGAATCCAAACTAAACAAGAAAATACTAAAAACACACGTCTGCTTCCCCGGCAATGGGGACAATTTGATCGAGCTCGTCAGACTCATCAAATGATATTTATAAACTGGACCAACTAATGTTTTGCAATATAGTGGCCAGGTGATAGGACCTATAAAGTTCTATTTAATCACACTTATTTCTTGTTAGTTAGAAGGATTTTATGTGTTTTATTATTATTTTTTAGGGATTCAAGAAATTCGCGTGTTTTGGAGAGTTTGCAACATTTCAAAGTTAATTCGGACCAAATCGGAGATGATTCGAGCAACATAATTTCTATACCAACTTTGACCGATCATATCATGATATTTTGAGATGAAAATTTATTCAAATTTGGTGTCAAATCGAATCTTATTGAATTATATTTCCAATGGTATAAGACTCATTGCATTCCACCAAGTATTATGAAAGTTATGACATTTTGAGTGATTACTGCTTCTGCTGGAAAACTGTCGTACCTAAGAATGCTTTGTGTCAACTTCCGTTCCCATTATCTTTTTTATCACGTTTGGGAATATATCCAAATTATATATCATTTTAAAGCTATCTGAAAGATCGTTCCAACCATATAAAGATCACGTCGATCCAAGTTTTGGAGAAGAAGGTATTGGCATAATACTGAAGACTGTGCAAACTAGAAACTTTCCTTATTCGCAACCTTCTATGTTTGCTTTGAGAATTTAGGAAATGATTTTCGATTTTTGGATGTATTTTCCAGCATTTTGTAAGATATAAAATTATTTATTTTTATTTTATTTTATTTTGAATATTATTCTCTAATTGTTTTGGAAAAATATCTTTCTAGAATTTAGGGTTTCTTACTTGTGCAAGTTGTCTACTTCAAGGCTATTTAAGCCTTCTTTTGGACAGCTGCATGGGGTCTCCTAGTGTAATTTTTCTAGACAATAGTTTTTAGAGTTTTTCTCCCTTTTTCTATACTTTTCTTTTGCCACTATATCAAACCAATAACGAACCTTGGCTACATGATCGCACCGTAATAGTGCTATTTTATCAACTTATTTCATGCTAGTTTAATTGCCCTCACGTGTTTATTTGCCTATTTTGTAGGAGATTGAGCAATTCAGAGCCATTTGGAAGCATTTGGAAGAATCACGCCTAAAAGGGAGTTAATCAAGCCTACTTCGAGAGTTTGAATCGAGAAAAGACCACAACTAAGTTAAAGAAACTGAGGGCAGAGTGTCTAGACGCTGTTTTGGGCATCAAGACGCTACTACACAGCCAAACAAAGCTTGAAGACCCGCAGGAGTAGCGTCTAGACGATGGGAATATGGAGAAAGCAAGGCTCGCTTGACGCTGCAGAGAGAATACCCTCAACGCTGGCAGTGTCAAGACGCTACTATCAAGCGTCGAAACGCTACTCTGATTCCGTCAGATTTCTTCCTATTTTGCGAAGGCAACATCTAGTCGTTGTCCTAAACGTCTAGATGCTTCCCTGGCATATTTAATCAATTTTTCCTTTAGGGTTAGTATCTTTTTGCCTCTTTACACACACGTTTTTAAATAGAGTTTCAGACCTTTTCCCTTTTCTCCTTAGAGAGGTTTTGTATTGAATTGAGCTTGGTTGAACTCAAGGATTTTTTATGGAGATGCTCGACTAAACTTCGCATTTCCAGTTCAGATGTCGGTTGTAATCAATTGCAATATTGTGAGGCTTGAACCATAACATAGTTTTCTTTCAATTGCAAGTATTCTTTGATTCCTGTGTTAATTTTATAAGCATGTATTTTGATTGAATTGACGCCTTAATCGCTTTACATGTTTGA
Source organism: Trichosanthes truncata (assembly GCA_033996785.1). Classification (NCBI taxonomy): domain Eukaryota; kingdom Viridiplantae; phylum Streptophyta; class Magnoliopsida; order Cucurbitales; family Cucurbitaceae; genus Trichosanthes; species Trichosanthes truncata. The sequence goes on from JAWPNB010000003.1 coordinate 59,075,220, forward strand.
TTGCTAATCATGATGCATGATCCGTAATTGTCATGCTGATTAAACGGGTAGCATTAGGATTATTACATGTATATGTTTTGTGGGTTTCCATATTACATGGCTTGCATGTTTAATTCTAGGAATTAAAGGAACATCTTAATTAGGTTAAAGTTATTTCACCTAATTGGTTGTCTTGGTCCTTCCAAAGCACTTAATGCCTTTGTCTCAATAATTTGGAGCGGTTTCGTCAAAATTGTTTAGGTAATTAGCATTAACTTGACGTTTGTTAGAGTTAATGACCTTAGGGAATTTGATACTTTTTGGGGTTTCCGAATAAGTTGATCAAGTGCTTGCATTGTTAAGTTTAAATATTTTGAATGCCTATGATCAATTTTTGCAATTGAGTAGAACCGCACCTTTGAATTGGAATTTGGTAAGAATTGACTTTTTCTCCCTTTAAGTGCTTGTTTTACTATTATTATTTTGTTAAATAAAAATTTCAAAAACCCCCCGTTTCGCTTTTTACTGAAGTTTAACTCTGAGGAAATAATCTTTCTGGCTCTTTTGGGAAATCGACCTGGTCCACTATTTCTACAAGTTATGGTAGGAAGCCAGTTTAATTTTGGTAGGTCTCGACAGCCTCACCACTACATCATCACGATGAGCGGCTAAGGTAAGTGTTCCAATTCGTAGGTCAGTGTAGCCAATTGCAATGTTGTAAGGCTCGAACTTTAATGTAGTTTTCTTATAATTGCAAGTGTTCTTTGATTCCTATATTTATTTTATGAGCATGTATTTTTTTTATTGAATCGACGCCTCAATCGCTTTATATGCTTGATTGTTATTCATGATGCATGATCTGTAATTGTCGTGTTGATTGAACCTTGTAGCGTTAGGATTATTAAATGTGTGTGTTTTATGGGTTTCCATAATTGCATAGCTTGCATGTTTAATTCTAGGAATTAAAAGAGCATCTTGGTTAGGTTGAAATTATTTTATCTAACCGGTTTGTCTTGGTCTTTCCAAAGTACTTAATGCTTTTATCTAAATAAATTTGGAAGGTTCTTGACAAATTGTTTAGGTAATTAGCATTAACTTTGACGTTTGTTAGAGTTGATGATTTTAGGGGATTTGTTTCTTTTTGGGTTTCCCAATAAGTTAACCAAGTGCTTGCATGATTAAGTTAAACGTTTTGTATGTCTATTATCGATTTTTCAATTGGATAAAACCGTACTTGTGAATTGGATTTTGGTAAGCTTTGATCTATCTTTATTTTTATTTACTTATGTTCTATTTTATTTATAAAAACCCAAAATAACCCTTTTTATTTGTTTTCTCCTTTGCAAATTTAATTTGAGAAATTGATATTCGGTTCCCTAAGATCGATCCAGATCCACTCAATGCTACAAGTAGCTTAGGATCGATTTATAAATTGTAATTTGACGAGCCCTCGACAAGCTCCCATCACCAGGTCAATCCACAGGGAGGCGTGAGTGTAATTTTAGTATCTAGCTTGCTAAATTTAGATTCAGAGTAACCAAAAAGGGGGGTTGATACTTCATAAAATAAATGGTGCGAGGAAAAATAAAATGCATAAAAGAGAATGAGAATAAAAGTAGTGAAAAATTAACAAAGTAACCGGATACCGATTCATAAGATCACCTCAGGATGGGATTCAGTAACATCAATCATGAGTAACAAGAGATAAGGTAACTTTATGTTTGATTATATTCACACGTCCGAATTAAGCACAAACGAACTTCTAATTAATTCTAGTGCAGTTTAATTAATCAAGAGCTAATTAAACCCAAAATCAATCTAGAGTTGGGGATGGTACTAATCCTAGCCTGAGATTGTCACTTGTCATACTATAGACCAATCGTTTAAGCTCTAGAAGTAATTAGAAATAGTGAGTTTCTCCTACTAACCTAAGTGGCAAGTTTAGATTAACTCTCTAGGCTATAGACTCTTTTAGTCGTTCATGACCGCTCACAGCTCACAAACTCACTAATGCTAATGTTTAATGCTACTTTAGCACATACTAAGATAAAGGCAAAACATGCATAGCAAAGCTAAGCTCATTCAACGCGTTAAGGGTTGTCAATCCCAACTACGAATACGCTTAGGAATGAGAACAAAGAGGAAAAAAATATACAAGCTAAAATTAAATTGCATTAATGACAAAACCTCATGGCGTTACAAGTAAATCCAGACGATTACCTCCGAATCGGCGTTCTCGCTTAACTAGAGCCGGTTGTCTTGATACAAACTTCCATAATTTTCATTAACTCAGCTAAACTAAACTAAAACTAAGGATTAAGAATGAAAATACAGAAGCAAAAGGGGTGAGAAGAGGGAATGGCGGTTCTTCATCTGTATATATGGGGTCTACCCTAAAAATGGAAAAGATCCTTTTATAAAAGTCGAAGTAGCATCTAGACGCTACAGGCAGTGCCTCGACATTGTCCTTAATTAGACCAATGTCATTAGGGTTCGCTGAAACGTCGACCTGCGCTCACTGTACAAGCATCGGACACTTGGGACAACGTCTCGACGCTGCCCTGCACCTTGACATTTTGTCTTTCAGGATTGAGCAGGGGCTCCGTGGAGCATCTCGACACTTCACACTGGACAACTTGGTCATTTCTTCTCCAAATCTTCAATTAGGGCTCACATGACCTCCGAGGAAGCTCAAATCAACCCTGAACACTTTGAAAAAGCTCCAAAATGTCCAATAAACTCTGAATTTCTCCTCGAACTAATTTACCTACAAAATAGGGAATTAAACACGTTAAATCAGTTAATACTACAAGATTTAGGCATAGAAAATTAGGACTTTCTGAGCCTATCATCACGCCCAAAACCGACGACTACCAACTGATCAAAACTGACTTGTCAATGGTCGGCACCAGTTTGAGCCCAAAATCAATGTTGCCCTATTGATGTTTACCCCTACTTACCAGAACCAAATTCTTTATCAAGGTGGTTCCCCAAATACCCATCATTTGACCAACATGATTACAAAATACACGGAGGAATTTTACAAGAAGATGAAGGTTCCACAAAATCCAGACAATTTATCTTCGCCTAATCATTTAGATCAGCTGTGGAGACCTCCAGAGCGCAATGCATGGAAAATTAACAATGACGCATCTTGAAACAAAAATCTAGATAGAATAGGAAATTGGATGAGTAATCCGAAACTAGACTGAAAATTTAATCTTTGTAGGTTGCTCAAGTATAACAACCCATTAGAACGTTTCCTGGGTTGAAGCTCATGCCATTTGCGAAGCTATTCAAGCGGTACCTGAGGGCTTTGCAAATGAAATTCATGTTGAAGGAGATGCAATTAACATAATCTGTCCATTACGTGATGAGGATTGTGATTTAATGGAGTTACACCTTTTCATTACTACTGCACAAGGCTTGGCTTCTAAAAGGAATATAATTTTCCTTTGATTATACACCAAGAGGTTGTAATAAAGTGGCCCATATTTAGGCTACTCATGGGTGTCTAAATGACGCTGCTACCACTTGGATTGATTCTTTTTCTATGTGGCTAAAGGGGATCAATGTTTAGAAGACTAGTCATTTATCTAACCATAGTGGGGTTCCATCCTAATAATGGTTTTGTTACCTTTGATTTCTAATAATATAATTTGAGGTATTTAAAAAAAAAAACATTATTTCCTCACAGCAAAAGTATATCACTAAACATACATACGTGTCAACCTGAATAAAACTCAACTGGTTAAATCTTCACTCTTACCTATTGTTGAACACAAACAAAAAAAAGGACAATTTGTTGTCGAATTATTCCTTTATTAACACATTTGAACATATCACTTAAAAAAAATTGATTTTATTAATTTGTGGGTCAAATTTTTCTAATGAACAAGTTGAGCTTCATGTGTCAAGTAGCATTGAGTGACATGCTAAGTGTCTTAAACATGTTAATAAAATAATAATTTAATGATATACATCAACTTTTTGTTAACCAATTTCTTTAAATAAAAAAAAAAAGCTAAATTATATAAAAAAAATCCATGAACTTTGCCATTTTTTTTTTAAAATACCCTTATTCTTTCAAAAGTTCCAATATTACCCTTGACATTTCATAAGCGTTTCAAAACTACCATTGGAGTATAAATCCATTAGAATATTGGATGAAAAATCAACATAGCGCGAAACGCCGTTCTTTCAGATTTAATCCAAGAAAGCATCCTAGTCACCGCCATGTCGTTCGAGGTCAATGTCAGATCGATTTTTCGTCCAACATTCTAATGGATTTCTACTCAACTGGTAGTTTTGAAATGTTTATAAAAAATCAAGGGTAATATTGTAACTTTTGAAAGAATGAAGGTATTTTTTTACACAAAGGACAAAGTTCAAGGGTATTTTTTTTACAATTGAGTATAAAAAAAATCTTTTTGATAAGAAATTTTTTTATGAAATAATCGAATTGAGCATTTTTAATACATTAGGAATAGAATTGAGAATTTTAAAAATTAAGGCCCAAATTGAAAAAAATAACTTAAAAATCTATAGTCCATAAAAAGATTCATGTGAAACAACATTTTCTAGAGGTGGAATAATTTGAAATTCTTTATCAATAAAACCATAGACGATATGATAATATAATTCATTACATAGATCTTTTTACACTACAACACAACACACGGTAACAGCACAAGTAGCTGCTTTATTTAACCACAGTTTATTATAGTTTAAAATATACGTATTGTGCAATATATATAATTATTTTAATTCATGCAGTGTGACATCGTATAATATAATGTTTGAGACTCAAAGAATAGCACATGATGATTCCTCTTTCACGATCTTGACCGTAACTGGCGGTTGAGCTGGTAGGCGACATATTAGTTGATTTTGGTCTCGAATTTGATCCCCCAATTGTTTTTGCATTTCTTGGAATTTCTCTTCCGCTTGGCGCCTTGCTTTTCTCTCTTCTGCTATTTGTTGTTCAAGCTTGCTTTTTACCTCATTAAACTTCTCCTCAAGCTTCGTATTTAAAAGCAAGCTATGTGTGAAGGGTTGTCCTCCATTTTGGGCTATCACTTCATTTACCACGGTAAAAAGATTATTTACTTGTTCCGCATTCTTTGTTCCACTCCTGGTTTTGTTATCGAATAGTACGCAACGGTTCTTGCAAGCGGCTAGAATATCCTTTAAAGCCACAGGACACTCACGCAAGTAATCTTCGAAGGTGACGTCATCGTCATCTTCGAATTCGTCACCCCCTGTGAAAACTACAATGGCGTAGTCCAAAATTTTGAATCCGAATAAATTTTGTAGGATTTTGACGGTGGCTTCTTCTTCTTGGGAGAATCGATTTTTCACTGAGAAAACCAAAAGAACGGCATGAATGCCATTGCTTGCCAAATCGATGCATTTCACTATTTCCTTCGTGATGTATTCTGTTCCACTGGATAAATCGAACATTCCTACACATTTTAATGTATGAGAGAAATCAACGTCAAAGACTGTTATTTTATCAATCTTTATATTATAAATAATAACAAGAAGAAGAATAGATGTGTGCAGGTTTGTGTGTTTGGTATGTATTTTTAAAGATAAATGATTAATTTTTTTTTAAAAAGAAAAAGAAGAAGAAAAGAAAAGGTAATGTTTGGTTTAAATTTTAATGAGTGGCAATTTGCATTGCCATATTTGCCAATATAGTAACAGAATTATGATTTTTCAAATATGTTAGTTTTGTAGTAATTTTTTGGGCACCTATTTAGATATATGTTTACGTAAATTTCTTTTTCACAGACGTCTGTTGATGATATATGTCTATCAATAATAGACTAATAGACATGTGGAGTTGAGATATTGTAGGAGGAAGAGACTATAGCTAGGACACGTTTCAACTCTATTACAATCGTCTTTTATGTGAGTAGGTTAAGGCTGGACTTTTTTCTTTAAAAAAAAAAAATATTTCATCACAAACAATGAATGAAGTTCTTGAAACTTATGACCTCCAAGAATAGGTAAAAATAAGTTACGTTCAAATTTGTGTGTAATCTTTATACTCTATAACGATTTTAATAGACATATAAACTATCTAATTAGATCTCTATCATTAATTACATCAATTTAATATATACACTATCAAAAAAGTTCCAAAAATCAAGTAAATATGAGGCTACTAATGAAAAAAACTTACTAAATATTGAAAGTTCAAAGATTTTTTAAAAGTTGTATAAAAAAATATTTATTAAAATAATTTCAAATACAAATACAAGATAAGCAGCACATTGTTGAATGTTCAAAAACTTAACTATTGGAAACTTAAATCTCAACACTAATGTCCCGTTTGTTGATCTCATTTGATCTTTTATTTTTGGTTTTTGAAAATTAAGCTTATAAACACTACATTTAAATATAGGTTTATTTGTTATTTACTTTTCATAAATGTTTTTAAAAATCAAGCCAAGTTTTAAAAACGAAAAAGAAAAAGTAGTTTTTAAGAACTTGTTTTTGTTTTTGGAAAGATGAAAACCATTAAAAAGAAATTGTGTGAAAACCAACACAATTTTCAAAAACCAAATGATTATCAAACGAGGCCTAATAAATACACCCAATGTTGAGAGTTCATAAACCAAAGTTATAATTAAGTTATAATTTAACGTTAATTAATTACTTCTTCGTTACAAGGAAATATCGATCACATTTATCAATTTCCTAAGAATTTAAAGACTAAAATTATAATTTAATATTATTTTAAATATTATTTTGGTCAATGTACTTTTAGTTTTTGTTTATTTTGGTCCATGTAGTTTTAGTTTTTGTTCATTTTGATCCATGTACTTTGAAAATATCTATTTTGGTCTCTATGTATTTTCAAAATGTCTACTTTGGTTCATGTACTTTTAAAGGTAACAGTTTTAATCCTGTCATTTTCATTTTTATCTCATTTTTTTTCGATCACAATTTTCAACACAACGCTGAAATGAATAAAAATTTCTTGACATGTAGCAATAACATTTTATTAAAGGGTTTATGTTATGTTTAGAATCTATGTTAGAATTTTGCAAACAATGACCAAAATATTCACTTTCTAATAGTATATGGACCAAAATAGATGTTTTGAAAGTACAAGAACTAAGACCATACCCCGTTTGGTTTTTGTTACATTTTTAAAAATTGTGCTTGTTTTCTTACAATGATTTTCACATTTCCTAGCCAAATTCCACAAACAAAAATAAAAAAATTAAAACTACTTTTTTTTAGTTTTCAAAACTTGGCTTGGTTTTGAAAATATTTGTAAAAAGTAGATAACAAAGCAAAGAAACCTATTATAGTTTGGGGGTTTAATAGATAGAATAAATATTATGTAAATCACTAATAAATTATTATCATCTATCTTTCTTTCTTTCTTTCTTTTTGAGAAAACACTAATAAATTTACTTTTTTTTTTAAAGCAAACTACAAAATTACATATTTCTTACCAGGAGTGTCAATGACATTTATTACTTGCCCATCTTGTCGCACACATGACTGCAACTCGGAGCTTCTTGTAATGCCCGATGAACTTTTTCTTGACTTGAACGCCTTCTTTCCAAGAATACTGTTTCCAGTTGCACTTTTTCCATTTCCAGTACGACCCATTAACACCATAGTTAGAGAAGGAACAGCAGCCATTTAATTAATAATATATTGAAGATCGATTATATTGCAGAGAAAGAAGAGAGACTTCGAAGCCAAATTGCTGCGGTAAAAAAAAAATGTTCCCCCATTTATAGAACCATAAAACTCACTGTCACTGTCACTTTGATGAGTAAATTAAAGTTTAAGCCAAGCGAAGTACTCTAAGTATAAATCCTAAACTTAAGCACCTGAGATTGACTGACTCAACAAGAATTGGAATCCAAATGGAGTGGATAATTAAGGAATTTCCTCTAAAAAGAGAAAAGAAAGGAATTTCCGTACAACAGACCAAATACTTAAAAAGAAAAATTAAAACATTAAATATAATAAATTATTCCTACTATTTTAGATAATTTTTAATTGCTTCTTGATCTTTTAAAATTTTTGAATTTACGCTCAAATAGGCTACTCTTAATGTATTAAAAAATGTCTATTAGAGTACTCATATTTGGTTGGCGATTTTATAAACTCAGGTGGGTTTAAAACTCAATTTTTCTACAATACATTTTATTTTACTCCCACATACGTTACTACAGTAACGTATACTTATTCAGTGGGACGTTTACTATAATATCTTATCATTACTCTCTAGATTTGCTACAATATATATTTTGTCTTATTTTTTTAAAAACATTAATTTTTTATGAAATATATTAGTCAAATAAGAAAACTAATCGTTGATAATTTTAATAATAAATAAGTAAATAAATTTAGTTAAAATTGCAAGTAATAAATAATTAATTAAGGCCCCTATTGACTGAAGAATTTCGGCCAATCCCCATTTGCCATGTCATTATGTCGAATTAATGGCAAAATTACAAATAATTAAATTTGGGACTAATTATAAATTGACATGTGTCCCAAATTTAATTTGAAGACAAAAATTGCAAATTCTAAAAAATTAAAAGGTCACATGTCTTCATTATGACAATTTGACCAAACAATTAAATTTGATTTGGTCAAATTGGGTCATATGGAATTTGAGTCAAAGTTAAATCAAATCTAAATCCAAATGGTTCAACCCAAAGTCAACCAAAGCCCAAGTCCATAGTTGGGCCCAAAGGCCACTAAAGCCCAAGCTTACATGCTTATGGAAAACTCTATAAATAAAAGAGTTCTCCTTCATTTGAAGGATTCATAAATTAAAACTCTCTAGAGAATTCAAAGAGCATTCTTGAGGTCCTTAGGTGCTAAACATTCCCTAAAGTCCTTAAGTGCCAAACACTCCATGAAATTCTTAGGTGTTGAACACTCCTTTTATCAAGACTTGAATACTTCAAGATTCTAAAGATTGATTGAAACTTCAACCTCGAGAACAATCTGCAAAGCCCTCAAATTAATCTACATTCGAGAACAAGCTGCGAAGCCCTCGAGACAAGTCTACGTTCGAGAACAAGCTGCAAAGCCCTCAAAACAATTGTACATGAGAAAGAAAGAATCATATGAACAAATTAGAATCAGAGGAACAAATTAGAGATTGCACTCCACTAGATTCAAATTAATACAAATTAAATTCATTTACACGTGTCTTATTTCTTTTGAAATCTCATGTGAACAATCTCATTTGATAACCATTTGATTTTTGGCATTTTGTGCCCGATTCTGGTTCAGGAAAGGGTCTTATCTCTTTCATTGGAGCACATTGATGCCGAAGGAGTCTTCGGAACCGGTGGAGAGGCTATGGTAAATTTTATAGGAAATAGCTAAAATTGAAAAACCTGAAGAAATTGGACGTTAAATCAAGTTGGTTCAGTCAATTGGAACCATAGTTGTTACTCAATTTGATTTTCTAAAGTATAAAATAAAATAAAATAAAAAAGTTAGTCAGTTCGATTTGGATAAATAACTTTTTCAATTTTGATCGACTCAATTCAATTTTGGTTGGTTTGGTTGTCAATTTTATTGGTTTAAGTTTGATTTGGATAAACGGTCGATTTTAAAGTTTTCTTAAACCAAAATGTTGGCTTTGACCAAAACCTACTCAACTCAAAAACTATTTACACCCATTATAAACTTCATGTTGTAGAGCAATTATAATGTAATAATTATATATATATATATATTACATTTTAGTAAATACTAAAAAAAATAGTTACATAACTAATTGAACTTTTATTTTACAAAATAATTATTTAGAAAGAATATTTTAGTTCAACACTATTATTAGAAATAATTTATGCATTCTTAAAAAGGTTAGTTATAAAAAATCAAATTATATATTAAAAAAAATCAATTTTGACCCTAAACTTGACACATTTGTATCAATTTTAACCCTGAATTTTTAATTTCATCAATTTAAACCTTAAACTTGGCAGAATGTATCAATTTTAACCCTAAACTTTCAATTTCATCCATTTAAAACTCAAACTTGAATAAGTGTATCAATTTATACCATCGGTTAAGTTTCCGTTTCAATCACGTTAGAAAAGTTTCTCACGCATGCCCAAAGACATGTGTTGCTCTATGATATGTACTTGTTTGTTATTTTAAAAAAAAATTACCAAAAAAATAATTAAATCATTCAGATCAGGTAGCCACCATCATGAAAATCAAGAACTCGACTCTCAAAAGTAGGACCCACACGAAAACAAATGGACTTTTGTATTCCCCTCGCCCTTGGTGTCGATACTAGCGACGACGAGTGTGAAGAAGATCCAAGCGGTGACATCATTGAAGGCGGCGACGACCATGGCGGTTTCATCAACTTCGGTAGTGAGGAGTTTGAGCTCTACTAAAATGTGGGAGAGAACAGGGAAGGCAGTGGTGGACAGAGTGACGCCCATGAACACAATGAACTGGTCATAACCGACCTTGTCGACCCCATCAACAGTCTTACGGAGGATTAAGTGACATCGATGCTGGAGAGGAATGGGACAAAGATTCCGACAAGGGAGATTATGATAGCCCTACGTCCGTTGCGGCTAATGGAGGACAAATCAAGCTTAAAGATGACAATAAATTAAAAAAAAAATCAATATTGGCAACTGATTCAAGAATTATATATATTAATTTATTTTTATAAATTAAAAAAAAAAAAAAAAAAAAAAAAGCAGTTTCTGTAACTGCCATCTCAAGAGAATCTCTGCAGTTTTAAAAACTGCAGAGATATATCGTAAAACTAAATGAGACCTCCGTGGTTGGTTTTTGGTTTTTATTACGTGGGTTCTATGAGAGAACAGTGACTAAACGATACAAAAATCCTCTCCTCTCGATTTTTTTTTCTCTTTTTCCCTTTCATTTTCACTAAAAGATTTTGGGCTGTGAAGAAGTGAGAATTCTCCTCGTGATTATTCTCCGGTCGTCATTGGATTTTCAACAATCCCGCTGCGCTACAAGAGGTTAGTATCTTGTTCTTGAAAATCCCAACATTGGTATCAGAGCCAGGTTAAAGAGCTTCTAGTATTATTTATGTTTTTCCTTTTAATTTTGAAGCATAAATGCTTAGAACCCTTTAATGGCATCTTTTTATATACACATCGAATTGTTTTGAAATTTTGCATGTATGTTAAGAATAGGATTGAGGAAGTCCCTGCAAATTTTCATGCATTTTGGTTGAGTAATTCTTGAGTTACAATTTTTTAAGGTTTCATGCCTCTACAAGTTTCGAAATTCAATTACTTTTTATCCACTTACGTGTTGCATATGAACCTTATATGAGTGTAAAGTACGTTTGAAGAGCTTTCTAACGGTATATTATATGCTTAATTTGGTTAAGTATCGAAAAAGTTATGGGCATTTGAAATTCTGAAATGTGTTCTGGAATTTCAGACGCTGGAAATCGCAAATAAGCCTTATATTACGAAAAAAAAAATCTTAAATAATGTCTCCACCACCTTTCCAAAAGCAAGTTTTGTTTGCTTAATATGTTTTATTTTTCTAAAGGATGGTCATGTTTTTTTATTTTTTATTTCTTTATCAATTTGTCTTGGATTTTTTTTGTGTCATAATCATATGTTGATTATTTTTTTCTGTATATGTTACAGAAAATATGCCAAGGTTGATAAAGACACCAAAAATAATTAGGACAAAGGCTCAAAGAACTAAAGTGGAAAAGATGATAGAAGATTTGCATGACATTAAATTTGAACCGAGCCATGAATTAGATTTGGTGCATATAGTCAAGCATGTCATATTAGTGAATGGTCAGTTACAAGAGATCATTTGGGAAGGAGGACTTTTGTCAAGTGATAAAAGACTGAGTGCCTTTCGATCACTTTTACCTGATGAAAGTTTGAAGAACTTCTTAGATTACATTTCTAACAGACTTAGAAGAAATATTTCATATGATTGTGTGATCTTAACCTTTGTGCATGAGCTTATTTATCGAGCCATGAAAAGGCATAGTTCTATTATGTTTGGAAATAGGACTCGTCCAACGTGGAACAACCCTAGGGTAATAGTCTTCAATCATGAACTTCCTGATGACTTGTATATACGTTTCAAATCTTCATTCCCTATTACTTTGTTGCATTTGAATTAACTTTCATGAATTCTGTAAATATTTCGTTGTTAATTACAGATGTTGAATGAAATATGCGCTCATTTTGAGGTTTTGAATGTGGGTGATCAAGTTATGAATATGTCTCATTTTATTTTACTTGATGAACGAATTTGATTATTTTACAATATGATAAATTTTTGAATAATAATTTTACAAAACATAGACAATGATTTTGAAACTTAGTGATATTTCGACTCGATGTTATGTAAAATTATTATTATCAAATTTATTTGAAAATTGTAAAATACTAGGGGTCGTGTGTTGTGCAAATGGATTAATTTTTGTACAAATATGTCTTGTAGACTCTGAAATTATGGCATCTGCTTCTAAGAATATAATAACTGAACTAAACAAATGTGAGAAGCTGAATGGGGATAACTATGAAATTTGGTCCATGAAAATACAGTACGTCCTAGAAAAGCAAAAGGCTCTTGAAGTTTTAAACCATGTGTTAAGTGAGCTTGAGGAAGGAAACTCAGCTCAACATAGAAGGGACCGTGAGGCTTATGATGCCTGGAAGAAGAAAAACTCATTGGCTCGCATTACTTTGCTGAGCAGCATGGACAATGATGTCATGCGTGAGTTTCGTTCTTACAACCTTGCTAAGGACATGTGGGATGCATTGAAATTGAAGTTTGGTGGAACTTCTGTCACCAAACTTAGGCAACTCACTATTAAATTTGACACTTATAAGAAATGCCCTAATCACAATATGAGACAACACATGAGGGAGATGTCTAATATGATTAGTGAGCTAAAAGAAGCTGGCCATGTCCTCACTGATGAACAGCAAGTTCAAGCTGCTATCAGATCTCTTCCCCATAATTGGGAGCACATGAAGGTGCACCTTACCCACAATGAGGGAATTAAAACTCTTACTGATGTTGGACGTCACCTCGAGTTAGAAGAAGATCGCATGGAAGCAACAAGGCCTGACAATGCTGACGTGTATATGGCTGGACCTAGTTCTCATGGGAACAAAGGTCACAAACGTAAACATCAAGGAGATTTTAAGGGGAAGGAAGATCATAGGAATAAGAAACATAAGCAAGGTAAGTATGACAAAGGTAAGGGAAAGCGTCCCATATCTCGTCCTAAAAAGAAGAAAGCAAATATCAAGTGTTATAATTGTCAGAAAAAGGGTCATTATACTCGTGAGTGTACTGAACCCAAAAATGTACAAACTTTCGAAAATTTTAAAATTCATCCTTTCATTTCTGAAAGTTGTGTTTCCAGCTCGGTATTTTTGGCTGACTCTCATCCTTGTGGACTGTAGACTCAGGAGCCACAAACCACGTAGCTAGAGAACATGGAGTGTATTTGGAATTTCGTCGAATTCCATCAGGAGCAAGGTGGCTTTATGTTGGAAACAATGCACGTGTACCTGTGAAGGGCATTGGTTCCTGCAAGTTGAACATGCTGAATGGCCGTACTCTGTTTCTGCATGATGTGTTATATGCGCCTGACATACGACGAAATTTGCTTTCTGTTTCGATCCTTCTAAAACTTGGTTATACTTTTACATTGTCTGGTAGTTTGTTAACTCTTTCTTTGAACAACATACTTTATGGTTATGGTTTTCTGTTGAACGATTTTATAGTAATGGATGTTATTGATATGATATCCAATAATTATGCTAGTTTTTCCCTGATAACATGATCTGTTGATGCAAATGTTGACGTGACTATGTGGCATGCTAGATTAGGTCATATAGGTCAACATAGAATGGCTAGATTAGCTAAAGAAGGCTTGTTAGGTCAAATTAACTTTGTTGACTTACCTATATGTGAAAATTGTTTTGCGGGAAAAATGGCAAGAAAACCATTTGGTAAAGGAACTAGGGCTGAACTTCCATTGCAATTAATTCATTCTGACATTTGGGGACCTATGAGTGTGAAGGCAAGACATGGGGGTGAATATTTTATCACTTTCATAAATGATTTCACACGTTATGGTTATGTTTATCTAATTTCTCACAAGTCTGAAGCATTAGAGTGTTTTAGAAAATTTATAAATTTGGTGGAGAATCAATTAGATAAAAAGGTTAAGGCCTTGAGAACAGACCGAGGAGGTGAATATCTGTCTAATCAGTTTAAACAGTTATGTGAGGAAAATGGTATAGTAAGACAGTTAACTACTCCAAGGACACCACAACAAAATGGAGTAGCTGAAAGAAGAAATAGAACTCTTCTAGAAATGGTTAGGTCAATGATGGCACAAGCGAAACTGCCAATCGCCTTTTGGGGTGATGCTCTATTGACTGCTGCTTATATCCTAAATCGTGTACCTTCAAAGTCTATCACTTCCACACCTTATGAATTATGGACCAGTAGAAAACCAGACCTTAGTGGTTTGAAACCATGGGGATGTGCTGCTTATGTACATGAAGCATTACATCAACATGGAAAGTTAGGTCCAAGAGGTAAAAATAGTATATTTATAAGATACTCAGAACATTCAAAAAGGTATGTGTTCATTGGTGAACAAGAAAGTGGGAGTGTGACTGAATTCGAATCACGAGATGCTACCTTCTTGGAGAATGATTTTCCAAGAAAAGGTGAGATCAATACTGCGATATCCCTATTTGAAAATAATGATCAAAACGATTCATTTTTTCCATCATGGGAAACTATAAATGATCTACCAACAATATCTCATCAAAGTGGGAGAGATTTAGAAAAACCACAAACAGCGTGTGATTCGATTGAACAATTATCACGTGATTCAATGGAATCAATAAGTGAACGACAGTTAAATGGACCACAAATCAGACGTAGTAATCGTGGTAGAATACCAAAACGTCTTTTTGAACATGAGATATACATGATTACACCTGACGATGATGAAGAGCCGAAAAATGTTCAAGAGGCTCTTCAATGTCCTAATAAAGAATATTGGATGAAAGCAATGGAAGAAGAAATTGAGTTAATGAAATCTAATAAAGTTTGGGAGCTAGTTGATCTCCCTAAAGGACGCAAAGCAATTGGTAACAAGTGGATTTTTTAAAATTAAGCGTAAGGCTGATGGCTCAATTGAAAGGTATAAGGCCCGTCTTGTAGCCAAAAGATTCACACAACAGGAAGGAATAGATTATGAAGAAACTTTCTCACCTGTTGTGAGGTTTACCTAGTTGCCAATTTAGATTTAGAATTACATCAAATGGATGTGAAAACAGCATTTCTAAATGGTGAATTGGAAGAAGAAATTTACATGCAACAACCTATCAGTTTCGTTACTGAAGGACAAGAAGATAAAGTATGTAAATTAATGAGGTCAATTTATGGCCTTAAACAATCTTCCAGACAGTGGTACATTAGATTTCACCAAGTAATCATCTCATATGATTTTCATATGATCGATGAAGACCACTGTGTGTATGTCAAAACAAACAAAGATAAGTTTGTGATTCTTTCACTATATGTGGATGACATACTGTTGGCTGGGAAAGATAAGGAGTACCTGTTAACCATTAAGGAATGGCTATCCACAAATTTTCAAATGAAGGATATGGGTGAAGCAACTTATATACTTGGAGTTAAGATTGAAAGAGATCGCTCCAAAAGGATTTTAGCCCTGTCACAAGGTCAATATATTAAGAAAATTCTTGAAAGATTTAAAATGCAAGATTGCAAACCCATTGATACTCCTATCGCAAAAGGCGAAAGTTTGAGTCAAAGAATGTGTCCAAAGACTCCTAAAGAAATAGAACAAATGAGAAAGGTTCCTTATTCGAGTGCTGTTGGAAGCCTCATGTATGCCATGATGTGTACGAGACCAGACATTTGCTTTGTTGTTGATATGGTAAGCAAATATCAGTCAAATCCGGGACAACCCCATTGGAAGGCTGTTAAGAGAATACTTCGGTATCTCAAAGGAACTATGAATTATTCACTATACTATCAAGGAAACGATTTGAAATTAGAAGGCTACACAGATGCTGATTGGGGGGGAGATTTAGATGAAAGAAAATCTACCTCATGATATGTATTCTTACTGAACAAAGGAGCAATTTCATGGAGTAGTAAGAAACAAACTTGTATAGCCTTATCAACAATGGAAGCTGAATTTGTGGCACTTTCAGCGGCAGTACAAGAAGCAGTGTGGCTTAAAAGATTTTTAAGTCATTTGGGATTTAAAGAAAGCACGCCTGACTCAGTATTAGTGAACTGCGATAGTCACGTTGTCATAGCATTCACGAAGGATCCCAAATATCACTCTAAGACAAAGCACATAGACATTAAATACAATTTTGTTAGAGATATGGTTGCGCAAAAGGAAGTGAATGTGCAATATATATCAACGAGCAACATGGTTGCTGACCCCTTTACCAAGCCTATACCTAGAGATGTTTTTAATAGTCACATTAAATCTTTGGGATTGCGTAGGTTTTGACTTTGTACTTCTCAACAAATTGTATTACGTTGATTCTGATATATGAAATAAAGTTTTGTACTTTAGAATGCATACACAAAAATGTTTAGTACATATAATCAAAAGTATGTCAGACAGTAGATTGGCTTTCTCGCACAAGCAATCGCTTCTATGACTTTTGTGTCGATTAGAAATGAGATATTTTTTAAGCAATTTTATTGTTATAGTAGTACAATAGAAAGAGAGCATGTGCTTAAAAGAATATATCGCCTTGATAAGTGATCAAGATGAGATCATATTATGATCGAAGGTGATAATCCCACTGTTCATCTTAAACTGTCTATGAATGCCAGATGGAAGTCCAATAATCATTTGTTGATAGAATATTAAGGTAGAGTAGTGGACTCAAGTTAGATACTTAGTGTATTTGAACTATCATATGTACAGTATTACTTGAGACATACACTCTGATGCTAAAGAGTAAAATATTGTAACATGTGTTTCATGCCACATGTTCTTAATATGACCACAAAGGGTAGCAGAAGTTCATTGATCTCTACTTCTTTGTTGTGTGAGACCCTTGAGATTGAAAAATCTCTATAAGTACCCTTATGACCTTTTGGCTAAAATTCATTGAAGTTTCATTTCGATGTTAGCTATCTTAGGGAGGTTACCAATGGTCATGAATGATTCGATCTAATGGGGCCTACCTAGTAAGCAATTGTTTTGAAATGGAAACATTTTAGAAAAGGGAAGATCATTTCAAGTGTCACATTGTAATGTATTCACTGGTCGACCAATTATATTTTTGTAATATGATTGTGAATACATAAACATGAAAATATAATATTTCAAGAAGAGATCGTAAGTTATAATTTATGTGACTAAATGACTCTAGGGCACTTCATACTTACTCTACTCAATTATTAGGTTACTTTATATACTTAACCGTTGTAAAGTGACAAGCTCTCGAGATAAAAGTATGACGGTCACACGGCCCATTTTCTTGTATGAAATTTTGATGCAAATGAAAAGGAATGTGTTCCATGTTTTGAGAAATGAGGATAGGAGTTGCGTTTTATACGCCCATAATGAAAGTACATTATGTGCGAGTGGGAGATGAAGGTATTTATAGAATTAATTAAATATATGTTATTTAATTAATTATATATATTAATTTATTTTTATAAATTAAAAAAAAAAAAAAAAAAAAAGAAGGCAGTTTCTGTAACTGTCATCTCAAGAGAATCTCTGTAGTTTTAAAAACTGCAGAGATATATCGTAAAACTAAATGAGACCTCCGTGGTTGGTTTTTGGTTTTTATTACGTGGGTTCTATGAGAGAACAATGACTAAACGATACAAAAATCCTCTCCTCTCGATTTTTTTTTATCTTTTTCCCTTTCATTTTCACTAAAAGATTTTGGGCTGTGAAGAAGTGAGAATTCTCCTCGTGATTATTCTCCGGTCGTCATTGGATTTTCAACAATCCCGCTGCGCTACAAGAGGTTAGTATCTTGTTCTTGAAAATCCCAACAATTCCATTGAGGAAAAATATGGTGCAAATAAGTTTTGTTCCTACTAAAAGTCAATGGATTGAGTATAATTCTGCCTTAAAATTGAAAAACCAATTAATGAAATTAAAAAAAAACAGCAAAATCAAAGAAGATAAAAAGTGAAAAAAAAAAATCATGCTCTGAAATTGAAAAACATTATGGCGAGTCTACTCCAATTTTCTTCAGCAAATTTAATTTTTTTTAAAAAAATAACAAATACATATATGTTGTAGAGTAATATGTGGCTTTGAACATGTGTAGGAAACCTTTCTGACATTGATTGAAACGAAAACTTAACCAAAGATGTAAATTGATACACTTATTCAAGTTTGAAGTTTAAATTGATGAAATTGAAAGTCTAAGGTTAAAATTGATACAATCTACTGAGTTTGATGTTTAAATTGATGAAATTAAGGCCATGTTTGATAACCATTTGGTTTTTAGTTTTTGGTTTTTGAAAATTAAGCTTATAAATGCTACTCCCACTTATGGTTTACTTGTTTTGTCATCATACTTTTTGCCTATGTTTTCAAAAATCAAGCCATGTTTTGAAAACTAAAAAAAGTAGTTTTCAAAAACTTGTTTTTGTTTTTAGAATTTGGCTAAGGTTTCAAATATTTCCTTAAGTGAGATGAAAACCATTGTAGAGAAATTGAGGGAAAACAAGCTTAATTTTCAAAAACTAAAAACCAAAAACCAATGCTCCGTTTGATAACCAAAAACAAGCTTATAAATGCTACTCCGTTTGATTATCAAATGGGAGTTTAGGATTTGAAAAAAAATTGGTGTTCAATTGATGGTTCACACGGCGCCTTTAAGGTTCTGATTGTTTCTCGATGATTTGGGAAAAGTAATCTTCTCCAGTTTTTGCACATGCCCTTTTCAAATGCCACGCCGTTTCATTTGAATTATCTCATGATTTTCGTGTCTGCCATTGTTGTAATCTCGAAACAACCTTCTTATTTTTTCCATTGATTGAAATGATATGCTGAAAGTAGAAGTAGATATTTATAAGAAATAAGATAAGGAAAAGAGCTCTAGTGGGATGAAGAATTTGGCCTGAGTTGGTGTTGAATTTTGAAATTTTCATTTGGATAACAAAACATAAGAAATAGAAAAGCATTGCAAGAGAAAGAGGAGGAGGATTGCAAGAGAAGAAAAATAATGTCTTCTTCAAATGATACTTCTTCTCCTCCTGCTTCAAAGGGTTGATTTGAGGAGAAAGAGAAAATAGAGACAGAAAGAGGAAATATGAGAGAAAAATCGAGTAAAATTGATACAATTTTTACCTTTATCATAGTTTGAAGGTTAATTTTTACACTTGAAAGTTTAGAGGTCTAATTTTTTACACTTTTAAATTTGTGGGTTTAATTTTTACACTTGAAAATTTATGAGTACAATTTTTACAATCACCATACTTCAGGATCCTTTTTGCAATTAACTTGCCTACATCCTTATCTACCAGAGTAGCGAAGGACTTGCTTAGTCTAATCTAACTTGATAAAATGGACAAATGGGCTGACCTTAAGAAGGATATTGTAAGAAATGTCTACAAATAAAAGAGATTAATAAAATATGGCTAAGATAGTTTCAATATTGCGTTGATGGCTACCCCATTTGTAAAAGGAGGTTAATATAATGTTGATTTCTCAAAATGCCCTTGGTGGATATTCGTATATACATTCATGTCATCATCATATCTATAGCCTTTAACTAACTCCCAATTCAATTTTGAAAGGAAATCATGGTTCATCTCAATTCATAGAATATTATGTTGGGTTGAAGACATACGAGTAGAAAAAGGAAAGCGAGCAATCAAAGAAGAAAACGACTAGTCGGAGAAGGCAAACAAGTACTTGAAGAAGTCAGTTGAAGGTAGTTGAGGACTAAGGAATCGACTCTGAAATCATTCAGCAGGGAAATTGGGAACCCTCAATCTCAAGCGTAAAGGTATGGGGGATAAGGGTTCAAATGCATGACATTTTTAGGGGAATCGAATGTATAAACAAAAATAGAGTTTATTGGAGAAAACGATGGGGTTTTCAAGTCCATCATTAATGGGGACATGTGGATAATTATTCCTATTTACCCCTAATCAATATTTGGTAGGTAATGGTTGTAATTTAGGGATTCTAAATCTTCTTTTCTCACCCACGTTTAGTAGATACTTACAAATATTTCTAGTTTGAGGATAAAGACCTTGCATGGATGCTTGTCGGGGTATCGAATGGGATGTCCAAGGATTGCTGCTTTGTCATTGATATTGGCATTATAGATACTAATATACACATGAACGAGGCAAGTCTAAAGGAATCAATAAGCACGAGGAAATACCATCAAGAGAGGTCCATGTATACTGTGGATCGTCAAGAGGAACAAGTAAATAAGAGGAAATACCTAATCGAGCTTAATCGAGTCCAACAAGCATCTGTAAATACCTCAATGTAGGGTGGAGCTTCATTCGCCGTTCGCCGGTGACGAGGGACAAAAGTGGGAGGCTCGTAGATATAAACATTTTTTGAAATCTATAGGAGATAGATACATAGGGTAGATACAAGAAGGTAAATACATTTATAATCATCCAACACAGGAAAGAAAAGTAGATATATTTACTTACATAATTAAAGTCATCATTTTCATTTATGGTCATCTCTAATTTGTGTGTTTTACTCATTTTTAATCGTCTTCTGGTGTATTCTAGTGTTATAGTTCAATTGGAGTTAATTGGAAGTGTAAATCAAGGTTGTTAAATTGGCTCTAACAAAAAATCATCATCTCTCTTCTTCATGATTTGCATGTTTTTTAGGATTTCATTTGGTTGTTACAAAGGAGAAAACATAGATTTGCCTATTTTTTTAGGATTTCATTTGATTGTTACAATGGAGAAAAATTAGGTAAAGGTATTTACGCCCATCAATAAATAAAAAATAATTAAAAATTATATTTAGACATTTTTCAAAAAAAAAAAAAGAGTTGTAGCTATTTTTCAGCTTGCACTATTAGATTTTAGCCACTCTTCTAGTTGCCCCTAAGAAAAATGAGATGGTCCTTTTACTCTTTTGCCACGCATTCCAGCGCTTTGAGTATGTTTTAGATTGTTTAGCCCAAGAAAAAGGGGTTGGTGGGGATAGACTTATTAAGTCCATTCTCCATTGGGCCCAAGGAGTTAACAAAAAGGGGTTTAATTACCCCACTCCACAAACTTGTTGGATCGGTATGGCAACCCTAAAGAGAGGTGAATAGGGTTTAACAAAACTTTTTTCTAAGTAAGCTCAATTAATCTAATTATCAAACTTTTTATAAACAATTAAAAAAATGATAATTAATGCAGCAAGCAAGATAGTTATAAAGTATGAAAAATTAATTCAATCCAACACAATAAATAATTAAGAACAAAGTAAAGCATGCAATAAATTACTACAATTAATTATAAAAGAAAATAGGAAAGAGTTAGAAATGATAACACCATAATTTTATAGTGATTTGGTCAAACTTGACCTACTTCACTCTTCAAGCACCTCTTGACAATTTGAATAAAATCTTTACTGACTCTTTCGACGGTTAGAGTCCAACTACTACACCACTCTTTTTACGGGTTCAAAAGCAAACGTGATCATTTCCACAGGTTAGGATCAAACCGTTCCAAAGTTTGGAAAAATTAAAGAACACACTTTGGAGAAATTAAAGAACATAATTACAAACTCTCTACTCACAACACAATAATTCTCTCTCAAGAATAAAATGAAAAGGAAAAAAAAAATGAGAGTTTGGAGAGAACAACAATGGAGGTTTTTGAGATTTTGGAGGATTGAAAATTGTAAAATTTGTTGTGGAATTTTAGAGAATAAGTTGGTATAAAAGAGAGGGAAATGAGATAAAAATCAAAATTTAATTAGATTGTGATAAAAGTAAAACAGAAGGTGGAGATTAAAAAAAATAAAAAGTAAATAATAAATAATAAATAAAATAAATAATATATATATATATATATATATATATATATATAATTATTTTTTAACAATTTTAAACCAAACAGAGGCCCATGTGTACTCTCCCAAGGCTCCATGTGTCACTCTCTAATTTGTCCACAATGCTTACTCAGTCGCCACATCATCACCTCGAGAATTTTTCATTCAAATTTGTTTTGTCATAACTTATTCGTTTTAACTCTGATTTGAGTGATTCAAGATGCGTTAGAATCGTTATTCCGAGATCTACGTTGTGGATACTTCAAAATACTAAAATTATTAGTAATTAATTGTAAGTTTGTTATCATTAAATATTAATTAATTAATTAATTAAAATTAATTAATTTTAGATTAAAGGTCAAAAAGCCAACAAAACTTCAACAGTGTTCATTGTTGAAATCTGCACACTCCCCAAGTAAACCCTCATTCTCTCCTTCACTTCTCGCTTCCAGCCCTCTCTCTACACCGATTTCTCATGTCTCTCTCTTCGCTAGTCTGAGGTTGGTTTGCATTTCTCGCTCGTTTTTTCTCTTCTTCTGTCTTCCTTTACCTTCTCCGACTCGTCTATGTGTGAGGTTGGTTGCTTTTCTTTCTCCTTTTTTTTTCTCTTCTTCCATTTTCCTTTACCTCTGTCACCTTCGTCACCTTTGTCGAATCTTGTCTTGTGTGAGTCAGTTTGGTAGATCTCTCTGGTTTTTTATTTTCTTTTGTTTACCTTCACCTTCATCGGAACCCCCACGACCGAAATCCTAATTGTCCCATTCATATTTCTCTACCACAATATTTTTTATTTCTTCAACTGTCGTTATTGACCACTATTTTTTTTTTCAAATCCATAACCCACTCCTCTTGCCACTTCAATTGACATATCAGTTCTTGTCGCCTTCGTTGCTATTCCCTTATGTACTGCAACTTCCTTTCATTCACTCGTTCTTGTTTGGGTATGTGAGGCTACATGTTCTATCTGATTGGAAATAGCAAGGAATTGCTTGGTAGGGGTTGTCTACACAATTGGAGCTTGGTGGAGGGAGCCTACTGTAGAGGTTTGTTTTCTATTCCTTTTTGGGCAATCGATGATGAGTAACTATTAGTTTTTTTTTTTACCTATCTACTTTTGTTCTTGTTGTATTCGTTTGAGTTGTTTTCTTTAATTGTTAGTTTGTTTTATTTTTTTTTAACTATTGCAATATTCATGTTGTATCTGCTTTGTGATGAATCTACATAAACGAATATGAACACGAAATTTATTAATTATCTCTACTTCTCTCTATTGTTGTCTCTGTATTTGTCATTGTTGTTCTTTGCTTCTCTTTGTTATCTTATCTTTCTTTGTCTCTATTTTCCTCACTGTTTTTGACTCAGTTTGTTGGTTAAAATTTCATACCATGTCATCTCTTCTAGAATTTCATTTTGATGGATGAAACTCATATATCTCTGAGGCCGGTTTTAAAATATCACTATGTTCAGTGTATGTATGCTATAACATTTTATTCCTTGCCTATTGATAGGGCCAACATAGTCCTATATTTTTATGCCTAAATCATGTTAGTTTGGAGGTTTTAATGTAATTATTGACCATTTTGTAGGGATTTGAGCATAAGGCACGTTCCGAGAGATTCTACGTTGAATCACGATTCCAACGCATCAAACCGGAGGTCATTCGGACACCCGAGCGAAAAGTTAGAGCCAAAATAAGCAGTGTTGCGCGCTGGGTAGCGTCTAGACGCTGTCCAGAGCGTCTAGACGCTATCGGCAGTTCCCTGAAGCCTCCCTCGACGCTACGGAGAGCCCCTGTGACGCTGGGAGCGTCTAGACGCTCCGTCGATTCCTATATATAGACTTTTTCATCCTCTAGGTCATTTGTCTCCGATTTTCAGCCGTCATGAGACCAATTTAGGCTTTCTCCTCTCTGTTTTTCAGTAGTTTAGGATAGATTAGGAGTTTTTCATCAAACCATGGTGTCGAATCGAGCTCGTTTGCACTCGAAGTTTTCTATGGAGATGCTCCGCTAGATTCTGCAATTCCGATTTAGAGGTCGGTTGTAATTAGTTGCGACATTGTGAGGCTTGAACCTTAACTTAGTTTTCTTTCAATTGCAAGTGTTCTTTAATTCCCGTGTTAATTTTATAAGTATGTATTTTGATTAAATTGACGCCTTAATCTCTTTACATGCTTTATTGCTAATCACGATCATGATCCGTAATTGTCATGTTGAATGAACCGGTAGCATTAGAATTATCACATGTGTATGTTTATGGGTTTCCATGATACATGGCTTGCATGTTTAATTCTAGGAATTAAAGAAGCATGTTAATTAGGTGAAAGTTGTTTTACCTGATCGATTGTCTTGGTCGTTCCAAAGTTCGTAATGCCTTTACCTAAATAAATTGAAGCGGTTTCGTAAAGATTTGTTTAGGTAATTAGCGTTAACTTGGCGTTCGTTAGAGTTAATGACCTTAGGGAATTTGCTACTTTTTGGGGTTTCCTAATAAGTTGACCAAGTACTTGCATGGTTAAGATTAAATATTTTGAATGCCTATGATCAATGTTTGCAATTGAATATAACCGCACCTCTGAACTGGAACTTGGTAAGAGTTGATTTTTTCCTTTTAGTGTTTGTTTTGTTTTGTTATTTTTATTTCATTAAGTAAGAAACTATTTTTCAAAACCCCCCTTTTTAATTGCTTTCTCATTTGCAAATTTAACTTAAGAAATTAATATTTGGTTCCCTGAGATCGACCCGGTCCACTCAATGCTACAAGTAGCTTAGAATCGGTTTATAAATTTTAATTTGACGAGCCCTCGACAAGCTCGCTTCAAATTTGGCGCTGTTGCCGGGGAACCACTATTAGTTTCTCTTTGTTAAATTTGGTCTAAAAAAAAAAAATTCTATTTTTATTTTTGTCTATTCCTGTTCTTACATGGCATCAAACCCTCAACATTATTGGACATTTGATAGAGCTGCGCCGTACGCTGATGAGGTTAGTGAGCTTAAATCTCAAATTTCTGATTTAACCTCCTTAGTTCTTCAAGTGGCAGTAGGGAGACTACAAGCAGTGGAGACATGTAAAATTTGTTCGTTCCAAGGACACACCACTGAAGCATGTCCTCAGTTGCAGCGGAATTTCGTGCATAACGCCTACACTATAGGAGGATTTCCTGGTCATCAAATGAACTACGAGCATTACAATCCCTATCTTGAATGGGATCAATCTAGCTTTAGATATGGATACCAGGAGGAGGAGCCGAACCAGTACTATCAAACTTCAGACTCATGTATGTCTTTAGAGACTTTAGTGCATGAACTTGCTAATACCACTCTTCAGTTTCAGCAGGGAAATCTCCAAATTCAGCATAACAATCTCCAATTTCGAGAGGAGATGACTAGGATACAGGGTGACTCCGTCATTCAACTAGCTGATTCAGTGGAGAGAATTCAAGAGCAACAGCCTATAGACATCCCTGAGGTACGAGAATCTGATTTGGTTGGCTTAGAGCTCAACGATGAAGTTTGTTTGCCATATGAAGAACATGTTTGTGAAGCTGAGGAAACCATGCTTCAATGCGAGGAAGTCCAGGTGATAGAGTTGGAGGCCAAAAGGCCTGCGTCTGTTTTGTACCTTGATTCCCCCTTCTTTTGTGTATGTTCCTCTAGTTCTCACGAGTCAGAGTCAGTTTCTTTTGATTTTTCTTGTTTTTCTTTTTTAGAGTCGAAAAATCCCAAAAAGACCTGCATTTCTTGAGCCCATCAAATGTTGAAGAGGTTGCTTAGTGTAGTGGGCTTTGTAGATTCGAGGAAGAAAGGGCCGAAGAAATGGGAGAATTTTTATGTGCCCTGACGCGTGCCACACGGAAAGTCGAGCAATCGACTATAAAAATTTGCGCTTCCTGGAGGCAGCCAAGCTTGAAAATTTAGTTGTTTTCCTTTATTGCTTTATGTTTTTGTTTTTCCTAGTTTAGCTTGTTTTGCTTTGTTTTGTAGGTAACAAATTGACCTTTGAGTAGACGAATTATCATTCTTGAAGGTTTCTACCGCATCACCACCCACCTACGTGCTAAGTTTTCATGGGAGGTTTTCTGTTCCCCTTTCTTTTTGTCCTTTCATTTTCAATGATTTTTGTACATTGAGGACAATGTAGAATTTAGGTTGGGGGTGGAGGTTATTATTGTGCTTTGATGATGTGTTTAGCATGATTGGTTGAGTCCTTGAGCACCTGAGCTCGGACTTATCTTTAGGTTTGATAGTTGCGCTTATATGTTGTCCTTGAGCACCTGATCTCGGACTGTTGATCGATTATGTTAAACATGATTCTTGTGTGAATTTTTTTTTAACTTTTTGTGTGAATTATGAGCTTGAATGCTTGATGATGTGTTTGCTTGTTACTTGACGAGGACAATTGATGACATGCATGGTATGTTGCTGTAATTGCATTAGCTGAAGTATATGAATGCTATCCTGCTTTGAGTCTTTTTGTGCCTAACTCTCAAAATTTTCTAGTCTTTCCTGCACGATCTGAACACGTTAGCCTTTCCTTTAGTAGTCTTGAAGGCTTAGGGTGAGATTATAGAGCTTGTATGTCTATTGTCACTCCGATAGGTGTAGGACTAGTTGTTGAGTGGAAAGATTGATAGCTTGTAATGCGTTGCTTAGGAGAAGTAAAAATATGATTTGCCTAGAAAAAGAAAGAAAGAAGGAAAGTGTGCTTGAAAAGAAGATCATTCTTGAAAAAAAAAAAGGAAAGAAAAAGAAGAAAATAAAATAAGCTTGTAATGAGTTTAGTGAATCAAGGAGTAAAAAGAGCTACCCCTGTTGTGATCAGTTAGGCCATCCATTGAGCGAGTGCTCTGGATACGGGTCCCTGCGACAGGTGTGTGAAAGCTAATGCCCTTTGGTTTTTAAAGTGATACAAGTTTATCCCGCGGGTTTGAGTTCAGGCACCTAGTAACCTATTACTTGTTTGATGGTTTGGAAGCTTGGTAGCTAGTCCTAGTGCCAGTGTAGGGGGAAGATGGATTGAGAGCTTTATAGACCTTCTCCGGGCTTGTAGAGACTACTTTACGAGGCCACACACACACATGGGAAAGAATAGAAAGAGTTTTTTTAAAAGTGTCTCAAAACATGGATAGTGTATGTCTGCTTCTCTTTTGTAGTTATTGTGATATTCCTAAGTATTGAAATTAGAGTCTTGTGCATGCAATCATTGATTCATATTTTTATTATTTTTGTTTGGGTCTTGCTCGAGGACTAGCAAGATTTAGGTTGGGGGTTATTTGATAGGGCCAACATAGTCCTATATTTTTATGCCTAAATCATGTTAGTTTGGAGGTTTTAATGTAATTAATTGACTATTTTGTAGGGATTTGAGCATAAGGCACGTTCCGAGAGATTCTACGTTGAATCACGATTCCAACGCATCAAACCGAAGGTCATTCGGACACCCGAGCGAAAAGTTAGAGCCAAAATAAGCAGTGCTGCGCGCTGGGTAGCGTATCGGTAGTTCCCTGAAGCCTCCCTCGACGCTGCGGAGAGCCCCTGTGACGCTGGAAGCGTCTAGACGCTGTTTAGAGCGTCTAGACGCTCCGTCGATTCCTATATATAGACTTTTTCATCCTCTAGGTCATTTGTCTCCGACTTTCAGCCGTCATGAGACCAATTTAGGCTTTCTCCTCTCTGTTTTTCAGTAGTTTATGATAGATTAGGAGCTTTTCATCAAACCATGGTGTCGAATCGAGCTCGTTTGCACTCGAAGTTTTCTATGGAGATGCTCCGCTAGATTCTGCAATTCCGGTTTAGAGGTCGGTTGTAATTAGTTGCGACATTGTGAGGCTTGAACCTTAACTTAGTTTTCTTTCAATTGCAAGTGTTCTTTAATTCCCGTGTTAATTTTATAAGTATGTATTTTGATTAAATTGATGCCTTAATCTCTTTACATGCTTTATTGCTAATCACGATCATGATCCGTAATTGTCATGTTGAATGAACCGGTAGCATTAGAATTATCACATGTGTATGTTTATGGGTTTCCATGATACATGGCTTGCATGTTTAATTCTAGGAATTAAAGAAGCATGTTAATTAGGTGAAAGTTGTTTTACCTGATCGATTGTCTTGGTCGTTCCAAAGTTCGTAATGCCTTTACCTAAATAAATTGAAGCGGTTTCGTAAAGATTTGTTTAGGTAATTAGCGTTAACTTGGCGTTCGTTAGAGTTAATGACCTTAGGGAATTTGCTACTTTTTGGGGTTTCCTAATAAGTTGACCAAGTACTTGCATGGTTAAGATTAAATATTTTGAATGCCTATGATCAATGTTTGCAATTGAATATAACCGCACCTCTGAACTGGAACTTGGTAAGAGTTGATTTTTTCCTTTTAGTGTTTGTTTTGTTTTGTTATTTTTATTTCATTAAGTAAGAAACTATTTTTCAAAACCCCCCTTTTTAATTGCTTTCTCATTTGTAAATTTAACTTAAGAAATTAATATTTGGTTCCCTGAGATCGACCCGGTCCACTCAATGCTACAAGTAGCTTAGGATCGGTTTATAAATTTTAATTTGACGAGCCCTCGACAAGCTCGCTTCACCTATGTACACATGATTAAGCATATTTCATAATCAGTCTCTGAAGCTATAGTAGTTAGTTGTGATATGTGGTAAATTTAAAAACCTGTCTCTGCTACGTGATCATAAGTGTCTTTTGTACGTGGTTGGTATAGGTTTTTAATGTTGTAGGTATATATAACAAAAAATTATGAGATCCAATTTCAGTTGGGTGATTTCTAAATTTAAATTTTCGTAACTTGTAGGGCATGGGATTGAACTTGTACTCCTAGTCAACACATGCAACTACCAACATTTTTTAAAATGAAAACACGTGCATCAAGTTTCAAAAAAAAAAAAAAAAGAAAACACGTGCATCCAGCTACAATTCAACCTCCTCCATATGCCAGTGAGGCATCCAGTGGGTTTGAGTTGTCAACCACTCTTATCATTTATCTTTTCTCCCCTTTAGTTTTAACAATAATAAAAGGTTTTTGAGATTGGTATATAAAGTATTTTATCTTTTTTACTTGGATTTATTAATGGTATCCCTCTCTATTAATGTTGTTCTTCTAATTCCAACAACCTTTTACAAATGTGTTCTTAATTGTGATTTCTTCCCTCTACTATTTTAATTAAAGTTGTTAGGTGCACTTTAATAAGTGCAACCATCTTCTTTGCTAACAATCATTATTGTTTCCTCTATATACACGATCTCACATATTGCAAAACTTTGAGAACAACTCCACTTCCTCACTACCTCTTTCTTATAGTTGGTGAGTACGTTCTTACCTCTTCTTTCTTTCCTAATTTACATGTATGTTCTAATATTGCTAACAACCACTATTGTTTCCTTCTTTGTAATATTTGCTGGGTTGGACTGGCTACATTCTTAGACACATTGGACACATTTTTGGTTTATGTATATTATTGACACTTTGGACACATTGTTTATGTAACTTTTTTTTTTTTGTTTATGTACATTATTCACACTTTCTCAACACATTGTTTTGGACACATTTTTGTTTATGTATATTATTGATGCTTGAAAATCTGTATTTTGACATTCTTGAACAATCACATGTTATTTATTTCCACATAT
Organism: Trichosanthes truncata; assembly: GCA_033996785.1. NCBI lineage: Eukaryota > Viridiplantae > Streptophyta > Magnoliopsida > Cucurbitales > Cucurbitaceae > Trichosanthes > Trichosanthes truncata. The sequence continues at coordinate 59,104,908 of JAWPNB010000003.1, forward strand.
TATTGTCATTGTAATCTTAGGCTTCATATGTGATTCTTAACCTTCTTCCTCATACGGATTATGCTAGTAAATATGTATATCTACTTTTTCAATAGTCTCTTTCGAATAAAAAAAATATAGCAAGAATATTTTACTTTAAGTTTAGTTTGCCTTGCTATATATTCCATTCAATCCAAACAATTTATCAATTTCTTTAACCTTTAGACACATAAAAACATGTTTTAATCTATTTTAACATTGTGTACACTTTGAGAAATTATGATCCTAATACATTTGTCAATAAAAAAGAAATTTGTGAAATTAAAAGGATCCTTTTCAAAACAAAAATGGTAATCTTCAAAATGGTTTTCAAAAGCCCAAACCCTCAAATTTCCAAATTTCCTAACTCCAATTTCTATATAAAAGCCCAAATCCTAAACCTTAAACCCCTAAAACACTAATGTTATAAATGGACTCGGCCCCTTGTTGGTCATTGTATCTTTGGATTGTATATTATTTTCCATTATATTCGTGTAATGTTCTTAATGTTTTAAATCTAATTTATTTTGTTCATTTTAATCAAAAATGATACTTAAAAGAAATATGCAAATTATACATGAAATAATAAAAACAAAAATCTCAATTTTAGAATTCATGGGAACAAATCCTCACTAATTAAATATTGAGAAATTGTAGAAAAAAACAGGTAACATAAATACAAACTTCAGAATTCCAAGTTTAACAACTCTACACCTCAAACACAGACTTAATAACACCAAGTTAAACAATTTTTCACCCCAAACACAAACTTCATAACTCTAGACTAAACAATTATGCACCCCAAATACAATTTTAATACCTCTCCAGACTAAACAACTTCAGGTTTAATAACTTTGCTCCTTGCCCCAAACACCCCCTTAAAGGTTCAACAACGTGGAGTGTGTGGGGTGGAGAAATTCAAATATCTAACCTCTTGGTTGAGAGAGAATATATATTAATCAATTGAACTATGCTTAAGTTGGCAAGAGAGAGCAAGATTATTCTCAAAGAATTTGGACTTATAAATCATCATAGATGATCAAAGGTTCAAATTCTCAAATGGTTAAGACATATATTATCGACAAATGATCAGAGGTTTAAATTCTGGCCTCACATGTGATCTAACTAAAAAAAATCCTAGAACTTTAAACTTTCCATTGCAGTATTCATGTTATACAGTATAAATAAACACAAGGGTGGGTGCATGGAATTTATCTCCATCTCCCTCCTATAAAAAATTGCAAAAGCTACCATTAAATTGTACGATTATTATAATTACACGCTCCAACTTTCAATTTAATCAATCACACCTTCATAAGCTTATGAAGTGTTGCAATTGAACTCTTAAATATTGTAAAATGCATAAATTACTTTTGAATAAGTATGGTTACAATCAAACTCTTAAATTAAAAGATTGTTATATTCAAGCTAAAGTCTTTTTCATCATTTTTTTTTAAGTCGAGATGTTGGGTCAACTTTGATTTGAAATTAATTTTTTTTATTTAATATTATAATTTCAAATTTTACAAAAATAAATAAATTGTAATAATCTTATAGTTCGAAAATTGGTTGTAGCTTAAAGATAGTTTGTTTGTTTGTTTATGAATTTTTTTTTTTTTAAAAAAAAAAAAGAATTATTGCCAATGTGAACTTAGCTCAGCGGTAATTAGCATGTACCATCGACCAAGAGGTCAGAGTTTCGAATTTTCCTACCTTTAAATGTTGTTCAACTTAAAAAAAAAAAAAAAAGAAAAAAAAATAAAGAAAGTTTGTTTATTTTGTAATATCTAAACGTTTAAATTGCAATATATTTTACGTTTTGTAAACTTAATTTATGGTTTAAAAAGTAAAAACTATTGCATTCTTTCAAATATTTTCAATGATCATCTTTTTTAACCCGTTTGAAAAGTACGATATGTTTATAAATATTATTAAAATATAACTTATTAATGCAAAAAAAAAATCCATTTATAAGCTATAAAATAAAAGAATATCGATCAAATTGTCACTCCAAATATTTTGAACCACACATATAGTAGGCCATATGTTAGATTTAAAAATGTATTAAAAGTTATGAATTAAAATATTTAAGATCATTCAAATAAAGATAAATAAAAGGGATTCGAACCTCTGATTTTTTGATCAATAGTACATAAGCAATTAGCCAAATAACAAATATTAGTCCATTATTATTATCACTTTAAAAAAAATGTCAATATGATAACGACAATGACAATTTGTAAGATTTGACTAAATTCTAAGAACTAATTTGAAACATTTAAAATCATAACAATCAAATTATAACTAAGACTAATTAAGTATAGCTCATCATTAATTGACATGTATCTTCGACCAAGAGGTCAGAGTTCGAATTTCTCACTTTCATATTGTTGAACTAAAAAAATACTTTTTTTATTTGAGGTCCTAAGGAAACTAAATTAATACTTTAAAAATTAAAGTAATTCTAGCGTATGGGTCATTAAGACATTCAAACTCCAAAAATGTCTGAAATTAACAAAATTCTCATATATGGGTTTTTGCACATTAAATACTAAAATCATCTTACCAAAATACCCTTATGTGTATTTAATTAAATCAAATTACATATATTATTTTATTTTATTATGTATTAACTATACACATTATAAATTAGGAAGTCAATATTATAATCAATGAGCTATTTAAACCTATAATTAATAACATCACAATTTGATTTTCTTCTTACTAATTGTATCCGATTTAATAACATTTTTCATTTATATATATTTTTTAAAATTGTAAAACATATTATATTTTGTCGTCATCTTTCCCATTGATGTTTTCGACCATTTCTGCATTTTTCCATAAAGTTTCCTCACTATTTTCAGTCATTTCTTCATTTTGTTCAACTTCTTTTTTGCTCACTATTTGCTAAATATGTGTAAGTTGAGTAAGTTTTTCATATGTACTGTCATCCTAAATTTTTTTAATAAAATGACAATAATTTTTAATATAGAACTCAACAATATCCAATGATGTATACCCAAATTGATACTATCATAAAAACACATAAATACTAAGTATGATTTTTTTAGCTCATAAACTCTACTATTCGTGCAATACTAAACCAAATTCAGATCCCTACCATTAATATCTAATGCATAAATCAAAAATCATATCCCAAACATATATATTCATACCCCCACCAATAATAATATCCAATGCATATTGATTCTAATATGATAGTGTTTAGTGTAGTTTGTAATTGCTATATAATATATACCTCATATTTTTATATCATATCAATCCTAATATGATAGTATTTATTGTACTTTGTAACTGGTACATAATATATACCTCATACTTTTATATTATTTTCATTTTTATTGAGATATGTATTTAACTTCTTTTGTCATATACACTATGTATATTTTGTTATTTGCAAATATATATTTGGTATATTTGTTCATCATCATCATCACGTCCTTTACAAATATATTCTAGTTATATATATCTTTTTCAACAAAAAACTGTATACAAAAAATATATATCATATTAATAAATATACTCTTACATTTAGGAAATATAAATACAGTATGAAACAAATATACCACCATAAAAATCCTATCGATTTTGCTGCAACGTACTATTTTTAAAATTACCCTATTGAAAAAAAAAGAAAAAAAGAGAAAAATTAGAGAAAAAAAATCGCTTTCTTCCATCTCCCTCCCACGTTCAGCAACCACCCCTGTCTTCTCAATCTCCGACTAACCTCAACGATGCAAGCGGCTCTACCAGCGGCAGCGCAAACCTCCGACTAGCAAACCCACAAACCTGTAGCTTCCAATGTTAGATCTGCGACGAGTATACCACCATAAAAACCTGCATCTACAAAATTTGATTTCACGAGATTTCTTGGGAGAAGAAAATTGAGGAAAATTATGAGTTGCACGGTTATGAGATTTTTGGGAGAAGAAAGTGGAGAAAATTTTGGGAGAGAGACTAAAGTGGAGGTTATGAGATATTTTTAAGGAAATTTGTTTTTCTTTTCTGAATTTTTTTTTTAATAGCATGTGGTAATAAGGTTAGGATGGTAATTGAGTTCTACTTTTTCAATAGCTGAAAGATAAAAATGAAAAATTGTAGCCTTTTGGACAAAAGTGAAATATAGACTCTCAATTAAGACTATTTGTATTGTTATCTCTAAAAATTATTGAGATGAGATTAAAACTACATCCAAAGGATAAGAATAACCTATATTTTATTTTATTCAATCATTTAAAGCCATTTATCACTTTTCATACTTTTCTTATTTTGAAACGAACGTAAAATTTGTTCCAAAAAACAACGTAAAAAACTTGATAAATAGCTTAAAATTGCGTGCCGTTAAGTCCTATCCATCTGCAGGCAAGCAGCCATTTGGGTTCAATTCGTGTCCTTTTACCGGTTCGGATCGGCGCTTCCGCCATTTTCTCAAAGCATTGAAATCTTTCAGTTCCTTCCATAGTTCCATTTCTCTCTTTGCTCTCAATCGTTGTGCTCCGATTAATAAGAGACAAGACTGGTTTTAATTCTCAAGTTTAGTCCAGCTTTGCAGCTTCTACTTCAGATCATGACGGTTGACGCGAAGATTAATCGCCAAGGTGCGGTGGATTCGTTGACTCTGAATCTGATTTTTACGAGTTTGTTCTGAGAATTTGTAATCTGTCATAAGAAATTTTGTTTACATTTGGTATGATGCTTGGTCGATGCTGTAGCTTGTTTTGTTTTCTCTGATGTCGTGTTATGGTTGACTTAGATTTGAGAATGAGGATTCATTATTTGATTGATTTCCGATTTGTCAAGAACCTCGGAGTTTGATGGTACTATGTAAGTGATTGTGCATTTTCCCCAAGGAAATTAGCGTGTTAAATATGAATTTTATTTCCGCCGGACACTACAAATTCTCGATTAACACTTTATTTCACGTTGAGATTCTTAGCTCCGTTGTAATTGCGGTTTTGCCCTCTGCCAATGATTTTACCATCAAATTCCTTTGAATTCTGCGCGTGCAGTCGAGAGTTCTTTAATGATTATCAGTTTCTGATGTTTGAATATTCTTCTTGATTATTAGGCTTTTTATTCTTCTGTAAAATTGACGAAATATTGCAGATGATAAGGACAAGAATTCAAGAAGTTCTTACTTCGGGTTACCGGCGCTGGATGTTTCTGTTGCATTTCCTCAGGCAACTTCTGCATCTGTTTTTCCTCCTTCCGGTTGGAACTCCTGACTTCCACTGATTCTTGTTGTATTCGTACCATCATCTCTATTTCTGATAGGCTTTAGCTCATGCATTTACAATTGGTCTAACTCCATCTATTTCTTCAGTGTACTGGAGTGCACGTTTACTGGGGAATTTTAGGTCATAATTTTGAGGAACATTCGCTACCGCTCTTACATTTTTCTTATTCAGTGCACTAAGATTTTTGCTTTTCAGAAAGCGTATTTTAAAGATCCCCAGTCACTTCACCTTCAGGATCTAGTAGCCAAGGGTAGTAGGGTCAGTTGCACTCATGAGTGTTGAAATAACTTTTTTTGACTCAGTGACATCCTCCAATTTGTTTGTTTTGTTTATTTATTTTCCCCATTCTTGAATTTTGGTTTTGGATGATTACAGTATCGGACTACTATCAGTTCAACGAACTATTGACTCCTGAGGAGCAAGCTCTCAGGAAAAAAGTCAGACAGTGCGTGGAAAAAGAAATTGCTCCAATAATGACAAAGGTGCTAATTTTTCTCCCACTTATCTCTTTGAAGAAAATGAAACATGTTTGTGTACTATAAGGTGGACTTTGAATTGGGTGCTAATTGACCTTCAAGTTTCATTGTGTATAGTATGTCGCTTTTGCTTGTTTAAACTACTACTCTAAAGTCTGTTGATCTGGAAGTTGTACCTTGTCAGTATTGGGAGAAGGCAGAGTTTCCATTTCACGTTGTCCCAAAGCTTGGTAATTTGTGCATTGCTGGTGGCACGATCAAGGTACTTGCTTTGTGTTTCTGTTTCAACTCTCGAGTTTACGTTCAATTGTTCAGTATATCTGAGTTTTTGGCCTATCAGGGTTATGGGTGTCCTGGTCTCTCTATTACTGGAAGTGCTATTGCTAATGCTGAAGTAGCTAGAGTTGATGCAAGTTGTTCCACTTTCATTCTGGTGCATTCATCCCTGGCAATGCTCACTATATGTAAGTATTTGGAGTTAGCTCTCAGTTATCATACTCTTGGAACTGTACGTTACTACACTTGTTTTTCTTAATAGACATAAGGTGCTTAAGTGTTCGAGATTTCATATAATTTTTATTGATCCTCAACAATAGCTCTATGTGGATCGGAGGAACAAAAGCAGAAATATTTACCTTCCTTGGCAAAGTTAGACACTGTCGCTTGTTGGGTAAGGAGATTGTTATTGAACTTGATATCAATTTCATAGCACGTGCTTAATTTTCAGTTAATTGAGCAATTCTTTTCCACGTCCGTAGGCTTTGACTGAGCCTGAAAATGGAAGTGATGCTAGTGGTTTAAGAACAACAGCAACAAAGGTTTAGCGCTCTTCACTTTCTTGTTTGTCATTTGTGACTGTAGGAATGGCTTTCCAATAATTGCCATACAGTTTACCGTTCCAAACTTTTTATATGTCTTTGTGACATTGGGACAACCAGGTTGAAGGAGGTTGGTTAATAGAGGGCAGAAAACGCTGGATAGGAAACAGTACTTTTGCTGATCTATTGGTTATTTTTGCCAGGAATACAATTACGAATGAAATAAATGGGTAAGTGAAAGGTGCAATACTCCTCACTATCATTTATTGCAATGATCCTCAAGTATTTACATAAAAAAATGTATGACACATGCAGATGACTCCCCATTTCTCAACTTGATTGTGAAACTCATAAATTTGAACATTTTTGCATTATATGTTTCCCTTTAGTTAACTGTCGTTCATAAGAACGGTATCTTTTGGAATTAATTTCTGAAAAAAGAAAACTGAGTGGCCCTCCCTGCGGTATTCATTAAAGTTTATATTCTCTGTCATGTCCACAATACTTCCAAGATGCCCTTTCTTCCCCCGCCCTTGGTAAGCATTTTGCGTATCATTCAAGTGGGCATTAGTATTTCAGATTCATCCTACACTCATACCTCCATCTGTAGTCTGTTACATGTCACATGCTGACTTTGCATGAAAAATGCCATTTAGGAGCAACTAAAAATCCAAAATTTACTTACAAAAATGTGTTTTAGTAGTAGTTTCACTGGTCATATTATTGGAACGATTCTAACTTCTTGAGTTGATATATGTGAACTATTCAGAAAAAACTAAGAATAACCAAAAGGTGGCTACAAGAAGAAGCCAACTACTTATGATGTGATTTTTCCATTTGCATTGGCAATCATTTTTACCCATATAATTTTTCTTCATGGATTCTGGGTGTTCTTTTTTGCCCTCCAGATTTATAATCAAGAAAAATGCCCCTGGTTTGGTGGTTACAAAGATAGAAAATAAAATTGGTTTGCGGATGGTTCAGAATGGAGACATTGTGATGAATAAAGTTTTCGTGCCTGACGAAGATAGATTACCTGGTGTAAATTCTTTCAAGGATACAAACAAGGTAAGATTTTTTTTTTCTATGTTCATCTTCTTCTTGACTTGTTGCAATTTTCAGCTTGTATGCACGTGTTAGAAAGTAAGTCATACCTGCAAGGGAAAGTTTCTCTGTCATGTCTTTATTTCTCTTAATAAAATGGGGCATTTCATTGTCAGTGGCTTCGAGAATTTTTTATATTCTAATCTCTAATTTAGTTCGAAAAAAGCAAATGAAGGTTCAGTGGATACTGTCAGATTTTACTCTGTTCCCATCTTCTTTGTTAGAAAAAAAATTTCATGCTTAACATTTTCCTACTTCTCACTTTCCCATACTCAAATATGACACTAAGGGGGCATTTGGTGCACTGTGTTGGGTTTGAATGGTTTTGAAATTCAAACCTAAAACGTTGTTTGGGCCACTGTGTTCAAAATCTAATGGGTTTGAAACACAATCCCAGGGTTTTGAACAGTGCACTCCAAACACTTTTTTTTTTATTCTCAAGCTTCAAAACACTGCACTCCAAACAATGTTTTTTGATTCCCAAGGTTTCAACCCCAGAACAAACTCCTCAGGGTTCCGATTCCAAAGGTTCTAATTTCGAAACGGTGCTCCAAAGGTCTCCTAAAGAATTTTGGACGCTCGTGTATGATTTGAAATATGACCAAAAGTATGAATGATTAGTGTACTAAATACTTACACAATACGTGTTGAAGCTCACTGATATGATGGGAAATCTGAAAACCAAGTCATTGGGCTTGTTAAGAAAAATACTTTCTTGAATTTAGTTTTTCTTTTTATCAGCATTTTTACTAGTTCTATTGATATAATTACTGCTTTATTGGGCAGGTTCTAGCGGTTTCACGTGTCATGGTTGCCTGGCAACCCATTGGCATAGCAATGGGCGTTTATGACATGTGTCACAGGTACCCTATAATAAACATTTTGTTACCATTTTTCTTCTCATTGATTTATTATTACAAAATCTCGAACAACCTAGTGGTAGATCGACTTAGAGGAATGAGTTCAAGTCATAGTGTCAATCTACCTAAGATTTAATATCCTGCGAGTTATAATGACAGCCAAATGTAGGAGGGTTAGACGGTTGCCTCATGAGATTAGTCGAGGTGCGTGCAAGCGGATCCGGACACTCACAGATACCAAAAAAAGAAATTATTGCTAAATCTCAGCATTATATATTCTAATGTCTAAGTGATCCAGATATTTGAAGGAGAGGGAACAATTTGGAGCACCATTAGCAGCTTTTCAAATTAACCAACAGAAACTTGTCCTCATGCTGGGAAATGTTCAAGCAATGTTCCTTATTGGTTTGCGACTTTGCAAATTATATGAACAGGGCACGATGACTCCAGGTCAAGCTAGCTTGGGGAAGGTTAGAGCTTAGGATTAAATCAAAATAACTTGATTAATATTAATTAATTACCTCCTCTTTCATCAATATTTGTTTCTTATATTCTATTGGCATCAGGCATGGATCACCCTGAGGGCTAGGGAAACTGTTGCTCTAGGACGTGAGTTGCTTGGAGGCAATGGGATTTTATCAGACTTTCTAGTTGCAAAGGTTTGCAAATACCCACTTTTTGATTTATGTCAGATAATGACGGAAAATTACTTTAGTTTTTGATTAGAGTATGGTCTTTAAAACTCGATGGGTGAGTTTCGATGGCTTTTGAGAGGATAATAAGGGTTTTTAGCTCACTAAAAGCAATTTTTAATTTTCATAAAATCCGATATCAAAGATGGTTTTTGAGAAGTTCAAAAGTACACCTAAAATGCTTTTAGGAAAAATACTTATGGCATGTTTGGAAGTGATTTAAAAATGGTTAAAATCATTTTTATCATGTTTAAAGTCACTCTCAAACATGTCTTTAATCATTCAAAATCAATTTTGATAGTATAAAAATCGTGTTTAAAAGTGTAAAACTAAACATTAAAATGTTTATATGAACATCACTTTTAATAAATCACTTGTAAACATATCATTATCACTAAAATCACTATTAATAGTAGAAGTACTTTTACTCAGGTTGGAAAAAAAAAATCATCCCAAACTCGTAGAAGTCTACCACTGATTGAATTTTACCCTGTTGGTTTATTATTGTGGCCACGATTGCCCATCTCCCTGCCCAGTTTTGCTGATTGACAAACGATCAGTAAAAAGGGACTCAATACAAAGCCCATGCTCGTACAAATTTTGAAAACTAAAGAAGTAACAGTTTGCAGAAGTATTTCTTAAACCAAGTTCAATTTTCCGAAACAAAATTTTAAATCTCTTTTTTCTGAAGGTTATTTTTAAAAAAAATCTTTTTTGCAATCCCTCAGGCATTCTGTGATTTGGAACCAATCTATACCTACGAAGGAACCTACGATATCAACACTTTGATAACTGGCAGAGAAATTACTGGAGTTGCTAGTTTCAAGCCTGCTGCACTAGCCAAAAGAAGCCGCCTATAATCTTTTTGCAGTTACTAGATTTGCTGATGCACTCACTGGCTGGTGTGCAAACCGATGATATCATCTGGAAATAAAAAATGTGTATTTAGTTTCACATGGATTCTCTCTACGGTATAATACTTCATCATAATGTGTGAATTAACTATTTAAATTAATAAAAACATATGTTAATAACTATGTTCAATGTTTGTTTAAAACTGAACTAATCTGGAGTGAATTTTGGAAGTCGTTCTTTGTAGTGCATATTTTGCAAACTCAAGTTTGATCGTGATGTTAGATATTTATTTACTTCCATCATTGTAATTTTGTCTCTCAACTTACAATTTTTGTGTCAAATAAGTCTTTAGAAATTGTTGATTTTGTGTTTAACAAGTCACTAAGCTTTCAATTTTGTGTCTGATAAGTCGTTAACTTATTTGAGATAGTTTTAAAATTTACTAATTGACAAAAAATTGAAAGTTAAATTTTTATTAGACACAAAATTTAATTTCATGTCTAATATATTCATTAAAGGCCTATTTGATATTTTTAAATTTTTAAATTTTATGGACTTGTAGTTGGTCTATTAGTATTAACCAAGAAATTCTCACCAAAAGTCACCCCACCCTATGGACGGTTGAGCTACGACTTAGTGTTAGAGAGTATTGTTATTGACGAACATGGAGTTTAAAGAGCTATTTGTGAAGGGTATGAAGTTGACAAAAATACTAATGTTTAATTCTTGTTCATAAATGCTTTGAACTTTAACTTGTTAATATCACGAGAAAATCATCTGACATTTATGTGGCAGCAATTTATAGTTAACAGTTAGCACCAACATATAGATACTGAAACTAATCAATTCAGACAAAGAATTCAAATTATTGGTCCAAAAAATTATGTTTCGAAATATCAGGTCTATAAAAGGCCTTGTTTTGGTTTCAAAACAAACAGATTTACATTAAATAATCAACAAAAAAAATTATAAAATATTTTTTTTATCAATGCATGAAAAGATGAAACATTATATGCAAAGCTCGGATAATAAAGAAAAATAAAAACAAAACATTCAAAAACCATATATACCTTAAAATAATTTTAAAATGAGGACTACCTAAATAGTTAAAAAAAAAAAAAAAAATCAAACAACCCATGAAAAGAAAATTACGCCAACAAAAGTAAAATAAGAATATTGAAACAGCCAGACAAACCCACGACTACGCAAAGGAGGCGAAAATGTTACACACGGCAAAAACGACGCCGTCGGTGGAAATATAATCCATTACCACTCAAAGTGACGCCGCATGCAGTCCCCAAAAAAGCCTCACGAAATCCATCCCCTAAGGCATAACCTACAATTTCTAAACAAAACAACTCAAAATCCAAACGAACCTAATCTTAATTATCTCGCAACCAAAAAAATAAAGAAACAAAAAAAAAAAAAACAAAACACACCAAAATCAAAAACTTTAAAGCCAGTTTCATAACTATTCTACTTCTTATTTTTAATAGTTATTTTTTATTTTCGTAAGCTCTACCATTTATTTTTAATATTTCTTTTTTAAACTTATGTTTGTTTTCTTACCGGGACTCTCTTGAAAAAAAAAAATTAATTCTTAGCCAAATTTCAAAAACAAAAGTAAATTTTTTTAAATCTGCTTTCCTTTTTTGTTTTCAAAACTTGACTTACATTTTTGTAGAAAGTCGAAGAAACTTTGCTTTCAGATTTTGTTTTCGAAATTTTGCTTAGATTTTATCACACGAGAATCGGCTAGAAAACAATCCTAATTTTTTAAAACAGAAAAATTAAAAATAAAATGGTTGTCAAACCGGGCCTTTATTGAACACCCCCACATCTGGGATCTCGTCTCTCTGCATCCTTCTGCAACCCGCAAGCTCTGATTCTAAGATGAAGCTGAGCGACGGCGGCCCAAAATCTAACGGTCTGTGCCGTAGTAAGAATCTCCACCACTTTCAACGCCGTATCTCTTCTCAACAAATCCGCACTCGCCAGCACCGACTGAAACGCCGCTTTCATCGTCCCCATTTCCATCCCACCGGTAACTGCGTCGTGGCCCTGCCGCCGGAAAAACTCCAGCAACGGCGGCGCCGCCACTCTTTCTTGAATCTTCGCCAAGTCATTGTTCAGCATCCGCTCTTCGACCTTCATGTCGTCCCTCAGCCGCCTAATTCTCATCGCCTGGTCGTCCGACATGTCGTTTATGGACTCGTTGATCAGCCGGAAAATCAGCCCCGGCCGGAATCCGCCGATCCACAGGAGGCTCCGTTCATAGGTGGTGAACCAAGTGGGGGAAAAAGCGAGAAAAATTTCCCTTTGGGCAATTCGGGACTTTTTCTCGTAATATTCCTCGTAGTGGCTGAGGATTCGAGAGATTAAATCATCTAGATCGCCGTCGTCGGGACGGCGGCTTGCGGCGGAGAGAAGCTCGTCGAGATATTGTTGTTGGCGGAGGAGCCAACCTTCGAAAAATGCTGTGAATGAGTCAGCATAGTAACCGCTCCCTGGCATTTTAGAGAGAGAGACAGAGAGACAAAAGGAGGTGGCCAAGTGAAATGCCAGATTCAAGAGAGAGAACACAGAGAATTTTTGTGGGAATTTCTCTCTTTTTTTTTTTTTTGTATAAAGATTGTGAGATTTATTTCTATATATTATAGTATTGGAAGGAAAAATTGGAGTTGGGAGTTTTGGGAGGAAACTTTGTTTGGTGGGTTTCGTTGTTTGTAAGTTTTGATGATTGTTTGTAGGTGATTTTTCTTCTTCTTTTTTTTTTTTTTTTTTGTTGAGAAAAAAGTGAGCTCTGAAAATGTGGTGGAATCGAGGAAGCTTTCCGGGTGGGTTTTGCTTCTAAATACTTTCTCTTCTCTCTCTCTAACTCTTTCTTTCTCTAAATTATTTGATGGTTCATTGCAACCAAATTACTTAAGGATTCTATATATGAGAGGAGAATTGAAAAACTAAAAAGACTATTTCAAATTTGCATTAGATAACTGTTGTTATATGAAAGAGAAATTAAATACTATTTCAAATCTGCATCAAATGTTTAATTAGGAGAATCAGTATAACTGTTGTTATATGAAAGATAAATTAAAGACTATTTCAAATCTGCATTAGATGTTTTGATTCTTATTATTATAATAATTAAGAGAAACTAAAGAAAGACTACATTTCAAATCTACCTCAAATGTTTGATTTTGGGTACAACAGTTTATATGAAAGAGGAACTAGGGTATAACAATTACATGAGAGATAAATTAAAGACTGGATATCAAATCATGTTTAATTTTGAGTATAACAATTATATGAAAGAGAAATTAAACGTTGTAGGTTTAATTTTGAATATCACAATTATAGGAAAGAGAAACTAAATATGTATTTCAAACCTGCATCAGATGTTTAATTCTGGATATCACAATTATCCGAGACAGAAATTAAATATGTATTTCAAATCTGCATCAAATGTTTAATTCTACGCATAACAATCTTTTGTTTGGATAAGATTTCGAGTATAACAACTATATAAAAAAGAAGTTAAAAACATATTTCAAATCTACATTAGATGTTTAATTCTAGGCATAACAGCTATTGTGGTGATGATATTAGAAAAAGAATATCGTACTTTTTTTTTTTTTATAGATAGATAAGTATCTCTTGCAATTTTTACCAACCACCTTTATATTGAAGAATTTTTTTTAAAGAAAATATATATAGTTGTTAATAACTTAATAGTAAATTAGTAATTAGTAGGAAAATGTCTAACTATTGAATAAAATCTAATGTTTTCTCTGGCGGCGACAGCGTAATTTGGAGTAATATGAGCTTTTAACGAGACAAGTGGAGAGTCTACAATAAATAACGAAGAGGCTGAACAAATGTAAAGTGTAAACCAGGTGGATTTTAGGAGAGAGAAAATCCAGCGGCTCTATTTTCTCGACACGTGGCGAAGATGATATTCTTTCCACTCGACTTTTCATAACATAAGGCGGTTCCCGAGGGATCGTAACGTCTAGATTTGTAAAACGGTGTAGTTCCAACCCTTCAACTAGAGGTCCAATTGGCTTGCGATGGTTGGACTCATCCAAAAAAGTTTAAAATGTGGACGTCGACCCAAATGTCAAGATCTCAATTTTGTGAAAATATTATGAAAATATCGATAACATGTTAGAAGGTATTTGGAGTACCGTGTTGGGTTTGGATAATTTTGGAATCCAAACCTGTTATTTAGACTATTATGTTCAAAACCCAATAAATTTGAAATACAATCTCATGGTTTTGAACAGTGCACTCCAAACACTGTTTTTTAAATTTCAGACTTCAGAACACTGCACCCTAAACACTGTTTTCTGATTTCCAGGGTTTCAAACCCCCCAGAACAAACCCCCAAGGGTTTCGATTCCAAGGGTTCTAATTCTGAAACGGTGCTCCAAACACCCCCTTAATGTCAATGGATATTTCTAAAAATAAATTTAAAAAGATATTTAAATTAATAAATACATATTTTATAGTTGTTAAATGAGTTAAAATACTTGATATAACATTATATTTGTACTAGGTTACATTTTGTTGCTATTTTTTTTAATATTTTATCGATTTTGTATGGTGTAATGAAAATGTCAATTCATCATATGTTAATGTTGAACCCATGAACATGTGAAAACGTCGACATGTAGATAAAAATTTAATACCATGGTACCAACTACATGACCACATTTTTTAACCTTCGAAAATTTTGAGGAAAAACGATTAGATGCTGATAAATTTTGCTATTAAAATAGAAAAATAGATGAAGAAGGTAATATTGATTCACTGTATTGAAAATTTAGAGTTTAAATTAATAAGTTTGGAGTTTTAATTGACCTATCCAACTTTTCTTTTTAATTTATCAGACATAAAAATTAAAAGTTTAATATTTTATTAGACACAAAAATTATATATTATGTCTCATTTGGGGGAATTTTAGAAAATTGTAAAAATTCAAAGACCATTTTTAAAGTTTAAGACACAAAATTAAAAATTAAAAGTTAAGGGACTCATTAAATACTTTGGATTTATTAAACACAAAATAAAAAGTTCAATGGCTCACTAAATACTTTAGATTTAGGTTCAATTACAAGTTTAGTCCATGAACTTTGAGGTTTGTGTCTATTTAGTCCATAAACTTCAAAAGTGTCTAATAGGTCCCTAAATTTTCAATTTTGTGTCTAATAGGTCTATGAACTTTCAATTTTGTGTCTAATAGGTCCCTGTCAAGTTTGAAATTTTAAAGAATTAATTGATCTAATAGATATAAATTTGAATTTTATGTCTAATTGAACTCTAAAATTACAATTTTGTGTCTATTAGACCCGTGAATTTTAAAAAATTCGAAAGTCTAAGGACTAAATTTGTAATTCTAATAGGTCCTTGTCAAGTTTGAAATTTTAAAGAATTAATTGATCTAATATATATAAATTTGAATTTTATGTCTAATGGAACTCTAAAATTTCAATTTTGTGTCTATTAGACCCGTGAATTTTAAAAAATTCGAAAGTCTAAGGACTAAATTTGTAATTTTAAAAGTTCAGGGACTAAATAGATACAAACCTCAAAGTTCATGGATTAAATGTGTAATTTAACCTTAGATTTATTAGATACAAACATGAAAGTTTAGGAACTAAATTTGGATTTAACCACAAAAATATAGGGGTACAAATGTCTTTTTTCCTTTAATTTTAATTAATATAAGATTAAATTACCAATTTGGTCCCTATAGGTTGAAGAATGTTAGAATTTAGTTAGTTCTGAAAGTTAGAATTCGCTCCTATGATTTGATAAGACTCTTATAAATATTCTTTGCACTATGGACTATTTATAAGGATTTTAACAAACTATGCGAGGAGTTATTTATGAGGATTTATCATCAAACTATAAAAGACGAAATGGAATAAATTCTAACTTTTTTCAAATCAACTAAATATTTGTAATTTTGTTTTTTAAAAGTTCGTGAATGATTCGAATCTTTATCTCTTATTTGAGAGTACCGTAAGTTAGTTGAGTTATGTTTATCTTGACTTGTAATTTAAGGAGTCGTTTGGTTCACAAGTTTGGGTGGTTTGTTAAACATGAGTTTATTAAGGCTGGGTTTGTTAAGTCTGTGTTTGGATGGTATAGAAAATAAGTTTGTTAAGTCTAGATTAGTTAAACCAGTATTTAGATGGTGTCAAGTCTGGGTTTGTTAAGTATGCGTTTGAATCCTAATGTGTTACACTTGCGTTTATTAAAAGTGTATTTGGTTGGTAAATTTAAAATTTGTAATAAATAATAGAAATTATTTAATTAAATTAATAAAAACTATATATTAAATTATATTTAAAATGTAACTTTTATTATGAAATTAGAGAGTATTATTTTAATAAGAAATAAAATATTTTTAATACATTTGTTCACTCAATTTTCTTTCAATAATTATTTTATAAAATAAATATTTAATTGTTCATAAAAATATTTTCAGACTATTTACCAAAGTGTAAACAAATATAAACAAAATTTTTTATGCAAATATATCCAACATAAAATTAATCATAGAGAAAATGTTATCAATGTTTATTTAATGATTTATAACTTGTTGTGCTAACAAAAGTTATTAACTATTTATCATCAAAATTACTATTGAACTTAACTTTCTATATTTAACTAATACATAAGGTTAATTATAAAGTTAAAGTATTTTAAACAATACTATTTTAAAAGCTATTAACTTAAAGATACACTAACTAAAATAGTTTAATTAATTAGTTTTACAAATATTATGTCTTTAATTGACTATGATAACATGATTTTTACATTTTCACAAGAAAAGAAGTTTAGGAAAGTTGTGGATTTAGAGAAATGGACTTTTTTTTTATCAAATAGAAATTGATGTATTAAATTTAGGTTTATATAACGTGTGTGGTTTGGAATTTATAATAAAATAATTTTTATTATAATTTATATGTTAATAAAAATTTTAAAATATAATAATAAGTACTTTATAAATGAATAATTTATTTTTTAATATTATTGTTAATCTGAACACTTTTTCAATAACTATTTTGTAAAACAAATATTTAGTTAGTTTTATAGTTGTTTTTTTTCTAATACTTGTCAATGTAGGAACAAATTTTTTTAAAAAAAATCATTATTATAAATTTATCATTATAATTGCTCTAAAACATGAAGTATAACACATATCGACTTATGAATTAATTATTACTATTTGAAATTTGAACTAAATTTATTTACTTATTTATTATAAAGTTATCATTAATTAATTATTTTTATCTAACTAATATATTTTTATTAAAAATTTAATGCATTTTAAAAGCATGATTAAAGACAAAATATGTACTATAGCAAATTTGGAAAGTATGAATAATGTACTGTAGCAAATCTGGTGAGTAAGGTAAAATACTGTAACAAACCTAAGGGGCTGTTTGGGGCACTGAGTGGGTTATAATAACATGGGTTATAATAGTCTGTGGGTTATAATAGTCTGTGAAATAATATAATATTGTTTAAAATACAGAGTTGTTTAGTCTGAGGTTATAATAGTCTGTGTTTGGGGTGCAGAGTATTCCACAGGTTATTATAACACAGGTTATTATAACTCTTGCCCCAAACAGCCCTTAAGGGATAGAATAGTATGTATAGCAAATTTGAGTTAACAAACTTGTCAATCAAATGTGAGTTTGTTTAAACAAATTCATACTCCTAATTTTTAAAATAGGAAATCAAACACCCCTAAACGATGGTGTGAGTTTTTTTTATAGCTGAACAAGCGGTGGACCAGTCGGCTACGTTGAGGGAACCGGAGAATTCTTGGCGGAGAAGCTGACACGTAACTCTTTCGACAATTGGAACATTATGGAACGGCCACGTGAACACAGAGTTGATAAACACCAACGTTGGCTTTTTTTTTAGCTCTCATGGCCGGCCCATAATTAAAAAGTGGCTGTCTGTAACAATACAGAACTGACACTCGGTTAATTTACTCCTCTCAACTTATCTGAATCGATTTTTCTTGTTTCTCTTTGTAATTATCTGAATTGGCTGAAGTTCGAAAGATCGAACAACTTCGAATCTTTCTGACATGTACGAACATCTAATTGTAGAATACGATTTTCAAGGGTTAAATCAACTGAAAATAAAAGGCCCTAGATTATAATTATATTTGATTTGACTTCTTTAACGAATATCAGTTATAGATAAGACGTCGAGGGAATTAATTGTATTTTGCATGGGGCCCATTATACAGTTCCCTTGTCTCTATATATACTAGTTGCAATTGCAACTTGCAAGTTGGGAGTTTAAAGAGGGAAAACTCCTGGAACGAGGCAGCTTATTGCAATAGGACTTTTTTTCGGAATACTTGAGTGGCTATGAAGGTTGGTTTGTTATTTCTCTTTATTTATTTAATTCAATTCTGTGTGTTCTGTGGTGTAAATTTGAACTGAATTTCATCCCCAAAAAAGTAATTAATAAAATCAATTTTTACTTGTGTGTGTATTATTATTTCTTACCAAAAGTTTTTGCATAAAAGAATTAAGGCCAGTGAAGTGAACACTATTGTAATCGACAACGTGAATTCGATCAGCAATTGACGTCATCAAGGGCCTCAAGCAGTGAAAGTGCTTGATTGTATGTGTGATTCACGAATCCAATGAAGGGAATTTTTCAGGAACCACCTTGTAATTAAGCATTCCGAGATATGTTCGTTCTCCTTAAAAAAAATGTATTCAAAAAAATTTAAAATAAATCCTATTTCTGAAAAATGGTTTATTTAAAATCAAATATTTTGAAACACCGTGTTAAAAAAATATATTTTTTGAAACATTCATTTTTAACTTTTTCCCCAAAAACCACCAGGTCAAAATAGCCATCCACTTTCTTTTTGGAACATGAACCTGGTGAGACAGAAAAAACTCATGATTCTTCGGAAGTTAGGAAAATTTTCATACTACAGCAACTTATTTGGACTAAAAAATTCTTAAATAAGGGACTATATAATATATTATAATCGTACTTGAGATTTTTTTTTTTTGTCTTCTTTAGAATATTACATTATGTGAAAGATTCGAATTGGTAACTTCTTAAAATAAGTAGAGATATCATAAATTAACTATGCTCTAAAGTAATATCTAGCTCACTTCGGCTAGAAATTGTCTTTAGTGGAAAAAATAATTTAATATAACTACCATATGTATATAACTATCAAATTTATGGAAGAAAAATAATGATCATAAAAGTGTTGTGTGAGTCATAATAAATGATATATCTCCTTTTTCCGTTGCTCACCAATTGAGGAAAGAGATTAGTAGGCTACAGTTGTCACCATAGATTCTCCTACCAAATTTAGCACAAAAATTATGGCAACCGATTCATTGAATATAGAATGAAATGTTGTTCGTCTAGTATCAGTGTATATGCTACCATATTTAGCACAAAAATTATGCCTAAGGGCTACACCGGTCAAAACTAACTGGGAAACGACCCCTGCTCCCAAGATTATTTTGTTTGTTCTTTTTTCAAGAGTAACACCCAAGGATTTTAGATTCCACCATCGGCCCCAAAATAATACAAGTTAAAATACTAGTTCTCTACTGAAGGACTTGGTTAATATGTATACTTTCAAATGTTTAAATTTAGTCTCTTTTTTTTTGATAAATAAATTAGTTCATTAGCCTTTACGGTTTGTTTGAAGTTAATTTTTATCAAAATCGATAAAATAATAGTAATAAATTTCATTCAAGAAAAGATACAATGTGAAAATGTTTCTAATATTTATAGCAAGATGACTAGGGGCATTTGGTCCACCGTTTCGGAATCCGAACCATGGGAGTTTGTTCTAAGAGATTTAAAAGTTTGGGAATCATAAAATAGTGTTTGGGATGCAGTGTTTTAAAGCCTAGAAATCATAAAGTTGTGTTTGGAGTGCAATGTTCTAAATTCGAGGTTGTGCAGTTTTTGTTTTTGTTTTGCTACTTTGTTCTCTTTTTTCTTTTTTTCTTTTTTATTTTTGTCTTTCCTCCTTATTTTCTAGTGGATCTCTTGTTAGTTGTAGGACCCTTGTGTAAGTTGAGTCTTTTTTTTAAAGACTTTTGAATGGACCATTCAATTAGTATAAGAATGAAAAAAGGGAAATTGATTTGATTTGAGTCCTTCGTTGCTTGTGGCTTCAAGCATTGTACAATACAGTCTATTACCTTTCATTATGATTCATTGATTCTTTTCAAATTTGGGAATCAAAGTGATAATTCTTCTAAATCAATATGATGGTTTTGTTATAATTTGTGAGATAGCAAAATTCTAGCAATGGAATTGGAGTTGGGTTTTTGCTCATCGTTTGGGTTTGATTTAGAAAGCATAAGGACCTTAGAAACGAATCGTTGCTTCATCTTAGGCGATTACGGCTTCCTCATGCGAATTGGAGGTTTCGAGCCATATTCTTCCAAATAATCCATATTTTCAATATTATGTATGTTTTTTTCGATAACTTTTTATATTATTCACGACAAATCTCTTGATTAAACTATCCATCTCAATTTATTCTCAACACATTTGATTGACTTCCTTATCTTTGATCTGGTGTTTGCTTTTACTTTGTGTTTATGTATTATAAGTTTTTATGAATTCATTTAGAACTTTGTAGGGTGAAATTTCGTATTTAAATAATTTGGCATTTACAAAATTTAAAAATATGTATCAAATTATCCTTCAATTAGATAGAATTTTAAATGTTATATTTTTCTATATTTTTGTTGGCATTTCTTGTTTTAAGGTATTTGAGAGAATTTAATTTGTTTTGATTTGAATTTTATATTGGATATAATGTATTTTGATTAGATATTTTGTTAGCAACATTTTTTTAAATCTTTTAAGGTAAATGTTATGTGATTTTCAACTTAGATAGATTTTTAATTATTATGTTTGTGGAGAATTTGTTTCGTTTTGATTTGAATTTTAGATTGGATATAATGTATTTCGATTAGATATTTTTTATGTGATTTTTTTTTTAATCTTTTGAGGTAGATGTGATGTAATTTTCAATTTAGATTGATTTTTAATTATCATGTCATTTTTATTTTTTGTTGATCAACTATTTCTTGATTTAAGGATTTGTGAATAATTGATTTGTTTTGATTTGAATTTTAGATTGAATGCGATTATAGGATAATTTTAGTATTGAGGATACAAATTTTGTTAAGGGGTATTTGTGTCATTTAAAAGTTTGAAAAAATCATTTGGCCATTTTTTCAAAAAAAAATATTCTATGGCCTTTTTTCAAAAAGGGAAAACTATCGGGTTGCACTGTTCAAAACCACTGGATTGTACTGTTCAAAACCATTAGGTTGTGTTTCAAAAACCATGGGTTTTGAACACAATGGCCCAAACACCATTTTGGTTTTGGATTTCAAAACTAGCCATACCGAAAACGGTGGGCCAAACATCCCCTAATAGATACAAATTTTTTTTCAAAAAGTTAAAATCATAAACTAGTTGGAATGACTAATTTTAAGAATTATTGAAAATAAAGAACTTTTTCTTTTCTTTTCTTTTTTTTTGAGATCGAAAATAAAGGAACTAAATTTGAACATTTAGAAGTACAAGGACTAAAATAAAATAAGTCATAAATTATAAGAACCAAAATGATATTTTAACCGAATAATAATTAATCAAACAAAAGATAGAATGCACCCTAAAGTTTTATGACATAGCACTCTTTTTTCTTTTCCTTTTTTTTTTTGAGTTCAATACCATTTAGAGGTAGGAGGATTCGAACCTCTGACCTCTTGGTCGATAGTACATGTCAATTACCGTTGAGCTAAGCTCACTTTGACATCCTTTCTCTTCCTAATACTCTCTACGAAAGTCACAAAGAGAGCATAAGGGAATAAACAAAGCCAAGTTTATTTTAAAATCTAATCACCCGGACAAAAAATCCTCATCAAATAGTGGCAATCTACCCTAAAACTTAGTGAACTTTAAGGGCTGTTTGGGGCAAGAAGTTGTAGTGAGTAGGAGTTAGTACGTTTGGAGAGTTAGAAAGTCTGTGTTTATGGTGCAATGTTATTTAGTCTAGAGTTAGGAAGTTTGTGTTTGGGGCAAAGAGTTGTTTAGTGAAGTCTGAGTTGATTTTAGTTTTTTTTTCTATAATTTTTAAAATTTTCCTTATTAAGGATTTGTTCCCATGAATTCTAAGATTGAAAGTTTTTGTTTTTATTAATTTATGTATATTTTACAAATTGCTTTAAAGAAAAAAAAATTGAACAAAATAACCCATATTCTTTTTTCAATATCTCTCACATTAATTATTCATTTGCCTTAGATAGTTTTCAAATACTCGAAAGTCTTACAATAATTTTTTAAATATTACTGTAATTTGAAAATATTTCAATCCATTAATTTAAAGAGATTCAAATAAACTTCAAAATTTTTATGTTTTTATTCTCTCAATTCTAGAAATAATATAGATTTGTTCCCATCAATCTTAAAATTGAGATTTTAAATCATATTATTTTATCAATATTTTACAATTTTGTTAAAAACTTTTTTTTTGTTAGTTTTAAAATTTTAATTTAAGATTTGTTTTCCAAACTTAATCAAAGTTATAATTTTTGTTTTTTTGCATAATTTAAGATTTTATTTTTCTAACTAATCAATGTAATGAATTATCTAAAGTTTGATTAATTTGAAAATAATATATATTTTTTGAAGTTTTAAAATAACCAAGTTAAAAATAAAATATCAAATATATATATGCTATTTTAAAATAATTAAGTTCAAAATAAAATATCAAATATATATATGCTATTTTAAAATAATTAAGTTTAATATATATATATTTAACACCATTCAAAATGAATATCATACAGATAATATTGTTCAAAATACTATGTTTATGTTATTTATTGTAATAATTTTATTTTATTAAGTTTGAAAGGAGAAATCATTTATATTTTTACTTTAAATATGATTAATTTGAAAATCAAAATTTTTTAATATGTTAAACTTTTTAAATACTAATTTTTTAAATTATAATACGCATTAGTTTAAAAATATTTTTTTCTTATCTTCAAATCATAAAATTATATATATTTGTGAGCCATTAATAAAAAAAAAATAAGCTTAAAAAAGATAAGATTGTTATTTGTTATAAGTAATTTTAGTAACTTAAAAAAAAGTGTAGATAACATGTGAAGGAAGTGAGATATAGAAATTTTTATCAATTATAAAAATTGTTATGTAGTATTCTAATTTACATTAAAATTTTAATTTAAATAATAGTATCATATCTAAAATATTTTTATATAATTTATATTTAAAAAAATAAAATTACATAATAAAAAGAAAATATTTTTGTTAAAAAATTTATTAAAATTATAGGATAAAATTTTTTTTGTTAATAATCATTTATATTTAATTATTAATAATGATGAGAAAATTTATATAAAAAAATAAAGAAAATTTTGTAAATTAAGAAATTAAAAAAAATGGAGAGAGAGATGAGAGATGGAGGTAGGACTTGGGAGTGAGGTGAGGTAAAGAAAAGATGAGATAAGAAAGTTGTGGGGTCCACAATGGAGAGTTGAAGTAGGAGTTAATGGAGGCACACAATGGGGAGTTTGAGAGAGAGTTAATAAATTTGTGGGGTCCATAATTGGAGTTAAAATATCCTTGGACCAAACAAGGAGGTTAACTCTCCTAACTCCTCAATCCAAACACCACCTTAGAGATTTCTTTTAAAAAAGTATTTTGTGGCTTCTTCAATAACATTTTTTTTAGAAGCCGACATTGTTTACCAACAATTTGGTTAGTTTGTCTTTAAAATCTTATTCAAATTTTAAAACTATAAAACGTAGTTTGAAAATAAAATGTTGACCTCTTTTGATAACCATTTGGTTGTTGAAAATTAAGTTTATAAACAGTACTTTTACCTATGAGATTATTTACTTTGTTATCTACTTTGTACCCATGTTTTCAAAAACCGAGTCAAGTTTTGAAATTTAAAAAAAAAAATAGTTTTTAAAAACTTGTTTTTGTTTTTGGAATTTAACTAAAAATTCAAAGTTTCTTTTAAGAAAGGTGAAAACCATAATAAAGAAATGGTAGGAAAACAAGCATAAATTTTAAAAAATCAAATGGTTATCAAACCGGATCTAAAAAATAAGATGCTATGTTATTCAAGGCGAATCTAATTTTTCAAAACTATTGAACCACTCGATCATTTTGTTAAACTAGAACACGAAAATAAGAAAAATGGTACTCATGGGCGCACACCCTATATGCATCGTGTAAGGGGTCAATTACAGTAAATCAGCAGTGCTTTTGTGTCTCCATAAATTACAATTAAAGCCTACAAGAATCAGAATGTGAGGTGAGGAGATCGAACCTTTAACGGAGGCCGCACAAGCGAGGCCTAGAACAGAACTGTCTGCCATTTGCTTTGACCACTGCCATCACCCCAGCAGTAACACCAGCCCAAAGCACAGATGACATAAATTGCTGGGCGTTCCTTCCAGCTATAAGAGAAAATCATGGGACAGATTTTAAATTTTTAATCATCTTAAGAATAGGAAAAACAACAATCTTCAGTAAATGATGACCATAACATTCATACCTTGCTGAAGCGTGAGTGATGTAATCGTTAAACCTCCAACCACTAGAGCTGATGCTACTGGGAGATACTGCATAATAAAGTAAATAAACTAATAATTAGATATAGATTTTAAAAAATACTTTGGCCCAGAAATTTGACCATGCCCCTGATTATTCGCATCATTCCACATTGATATGTAGCAAGCAAATCAACGTACAGTCTTGGAAAGAATCACAATCAAGAAATGAGTTTTGTTCTCATTATCACTTTACACAAAGGAGGAGAAAATACTTACAGATAGTGATTCAAATCCATTCAGCTGGAATGGTGAAGGACCGTGTTTGTTGATACTATAGCGGCCACATACAAGATCTATTGCATCCTGGACAAGATAAAGCAATATACTTCTTTAGAAATGGAGCTCTATTCACTTGAACCACTGATATTCATAGATCTAGAGAGACTTGCCTGCCGAACTCCATCGTGGAAATTATTCAGATAATATCTGGTTATAGCACTCATCCCATCTTTGATTACTCCGGAAAAAGTCAGTCTTCCATATCTGCACTACGAAAGTTCCATTTACTGGAAGTATTTAAACAGTTTACTTCAACAACATTAAATTCTGAGTTAGGCTCACCTCACTAAGTCTCCTTTCAAAGCATGAGTACCAGCATACTCGAGACTTATCTCATCACCTTGCTCAGCCCACACTAGGAATATAATACATAGTTTAGCAGATATGCGTGACTTTATGTGGATGAGACGTGAAGGTTTATTGTAGCCATGCAGACTTCTAAGTTCAGGATCTATAGATCTAATGAAATAGGAGGCATACACATTCTAAATTTTGTGTAATCTTCACCGAACTTTGTAAAGCATTCATCAGGTCCCAGTAGTCCGATCCTCTGTAATTGCTTGGTTAAAGATTTTTTAGCCAGGAAACTCTGTTAAAGTGAGAAATAACATCAGAAACCGAAAAATGATTCAAGTTTGAGCATGTGTCATAAAATGGTTGAAGTGAAGTACATCCTCTTCTCACAAACCTGAGTAACATTTGTTCTATCCAGACAATCGATGCAGTTAGATCTAATAATTCCCTTTTGCTCCTGGAGTATATTTCCTTCTGGATCTATGAGGAGGTATCTGCTCAGCTGGAACAGTAACGATTAAAAACTGAATTATGGATAGCCAGTATACCTGGTTTTTGAATTCTTAATATTCAAGGAATTGTATCCAGAATTTCCATCCATATTACCCTTGATTTTCAAAATCCTCTGAGATTTGATCGTATAGAAGCTGCAGGTTCTCAAACTTTGAGCTACCACAGACATGATGAAAATCAAAGGGGACATATCTGCAACAGATATACAAGGGCGCCGTTATTTTCTCAAATAATGATAAAAACGATGTGCGTATAAAACCAGATGTTGAGATGGCTGCACTATACAAATGGTTACCATCATCTGGTGCAAATTTTTATTACATTCTCTGGAGTACTAAACACCAGCATATCCAGATATCATGAAGTGTGGCCACAGCCCCCACAAAAGACAAAAATTCCAAATCACCACAAACAACAAAACTGAATACAGAAAATCAGGCGAAGTTTTTCCATATATTTCAAACTTTAGACTGTAAGCCAACAAATTGTGGGAAAAAGAAACCAATGCTTTAGCTGTAGAAGACACTGGATAAAGATATTTAGACGTTGAGGTGAAGGATAGAGGGAAGACCTGCACATCCAGAAAATATGGTACGAGTATGGTCACATACCCTTACAAAGACAATAATTTCAATCACCACCAATCAAGAAAATTAAATCCATAACACGAGGCAATTTTTTCCAATACATTTCAAACTCAAGAATGTAACCTTACAAATTTTGGACCAAGCAACCAATGCTTGAGCTCTATATGAAACAACGTTATAAAAATAGTTAGATGTTGTGATGTAGGAGGAGGTAAGAGAGGACGAGAATTGGGAAGGTAGAAGGAAATATAGGGTCCACAACCCAAAAGTTGGAGACTCGAATGTTGCTGACCAACTAAATCTAATACAAGGGGCAACACAGAAGCCAACCAGAAAAAAAAAAATAGCAAACGGAAAAGTTAAACAAGTTAACTACTAAGAACTCGATTTTGTGAGCTAAGCTACATAGGTCTTGATTCTTGTAAGCTCCTAAATTTGAGGGGAATTCTTTTTATGTTAGTTTCTTATTTATTGAGAAGAAGGAAATGTACTAGAAGCATGTCTACTATCCTCAAAGTGGATTGGACCAGCTGCACCACTTCACTTCTACACTACTTGATAAAAGGCTCCTGCTAGATTCCATATATTTTATTATACCTCACATTTGGCAGCTTCTGCATTTCAGCAGCAAACGCAGCGCTCAATTGACCTTCTTCACCATGCTGAAATAGAAAAATATTAAGGAAAGTTACATTAGCTCATTGGAAGATCACATATGTGTGTAATAGCATGAGGCTTGTAAAAGAAACATTAAAACGTGCGCATTTTGGAAAATGTAGATGTTCTAACTTAAACAGCCTTAGGAACAAGAAATTACAGGTTATAACCAGACAAAATTACAAAGAAAAACAATTTGAAATTTTTAAGTAATGACATATTGTTCTCCAAATTTTTCAAAGGAAACAAATAGGAAATATATGCATCAAGAGAGTGTGACTCCCTGAAGCCTACAAAGACGATCTTTTTTATAAGAAACTGAGGTTTCATTGATAAAAATGAAAGAAATACAAGGTATACAAAAAAATACAAATAAAAAACCAAAAAACAAGAGGGAGTCCAAAGAACTAACTGCAGAAAAGGACTCCAATCCAACAAAATCAAACCAAGATCATAATTACAAAAAAGCCTATTAACCAACGCCCAACAGGAGGCATTAAACCTAGCCTCCTCCCATAACTCCTCACACGATCTCTCTCCCTCTCTAAAAATTTAATCTTGATGCATGTGGATGTATCTTATTAGCATGAGAAGAAAGGAATAAGAAATGGTACTTTATCAGTTAAGTCAACTGCTATTGTCTCTCCATATCGTTGTGAAAGATCAAAAAAGTGACGTTCCACGACTTTCGACTGTATATCAGAAAAGCAGTGGGTATTGATGAGGGAAACTCTTACACATTCAATTAAAAAAAGGTGCCAAAATGTTAAAATATACCGATTGCTCATGATTGACAATTTTAAGTTGTGGTTTATAGCTCAAATCAACAATTTGCTCCCATAGTAGAGGAATGGAACCTCGAATCTACAAAATAGAGACAAAATTTGGGTACAGATTAATTAGTTGGACAGAGCTTAAAGATATTGAATTTATGGATAAAAAAATAATTATTCATGTTTATCAAAAAGGAAAACCCATTTTTAAATCTTAATTGGCATGTCTAAATATAATCCTATTTTAAGGCATCCATCATGGTATCATCAATTAGAGGTTTTATTACCCGAAGTTAGTTCAATTAGCGTTAAAGCAGAAGTTTCAGGTTAATATCAATTATATTCAGCAAGAAGCAAAATACCTGCAACAGTGAAGCTTTGAAACCTTCATGCTCCACTAGTTGCTCAGTTTCAATAAAATTGGCTGTGTCACCTTCAAGATTGGCTCCCCTTCTCCACATTCTCGTTCCTAGATAATCAATAACCGTTTCCAAAATAATTAATATTTTTCTTACAGCAACAAATCTGTTTAAGAATTAGCAATATCCGGAAAAAGTACCTAGCCGACGAGTACATCGCCTTGAAATTAACGTTAGTTGAGCAGGTGATTCTTTTAGCTTCAGCTGTACAGCCTGGAAGCTTACAGTTCTGTTAAGGTTTGGTTTATGTATATGGCTCCAATAAGACAAATAAATTTACATTTTCTTTAGAACCTTTGAGCCCCTCAAACGTATTACTTGGCACTTGCATATTTGTCTGGGAAAATGTTTCTGCTGGTTAAGGTTATTTTACAGGTGAAGTTACTTACTCACAAATCTGTAGCTCTGGAAGGAAAAACAATGGTAAAACTGGTCCTAAGTGAGAATAAGCTAAAAGAAAATATTAGAGAAACAACTTCTAGAAGAACTCTCTAGACATGATTCTACTGAATGTTTTCTAGAAAAGAGAAAAGTTGTAAATAGTCTCCCGGACATCCTCCAAATTAATATATGAATTGGAATTTTAGGATATTTCCTTGCAGTAGTGGAATGATGAACTCATCAAGCTGCAAAGAAGAACAATAATTTGACATCAAGAAAAAGAATAATAAACAAATTAACAAGTCACGAGAACATATAGCTTACTCTTTAACTAACTAAAAAGCACTCCCAGAGCATTAGCCTGGAACAACTATGCACAATGCAGCACATACCTTGAACTCAATAAGTTCCACTAGAAGGTTTTTGTTCCAAACGAATCGAGGGTCAGCCTGAAATATAGAGACAAAGACAATAAAGAAGGACATTGATTTTAATGATAGCAGGAAGGAACAATTAGAAAAGACCGATATTATAGGAATCAAATTTGTGTGTGCTTATATATGAAACTCATAAGTTTCCTAGCTAATTAAGAAAGAAAAAATAAGCAACATAGGAATCTCATCATAATGCGGATAGAAGCAACAATTACCTGCTTCCAAAGTGGTTTTGCCGTCCATCCTTCAGCAAACTTGCACCTTCTCTGTAAGCTGTTACAAGAAATTGGAGGCATCTTACAACATAAGAATGAAATGACATAGTCTGAAGCAGAACTAAGATCCAAAAGCAACTCAGACCATGAATCCAAATGATAACAATAAAAGACACTATATTTAAAAAGCTTCTGGAGGAGAAGATCATTTACTTCAACGTTATATCTGTTTGATATGAATAATACAACCCCGGAGTCGTTTCCACTGTTTTCAACAAAGTCAGGAAATAAGCTTCATCTTTTTTCTGCTCAAAAGAAACGATTGCAAGGATTTAAATGGGATCTTGACCATGCGATAAGAGATGTGAAAGAAATTATTATCCAAGCCTAAAAGAAGAAGCTTACTTCTTGAGAAGTTGAAAGCTTCAAAGCCTCATCACAAGGGAGGAACTTCATAGACGTTACTTGAAAAACAGGGAAACCAAGGAAGTTTCCTACTTCTTTTCGTGAAGTTATCACAAGCATGTATACTCCTACACAACAACGTGAATAATCAAAAGCAGGAAGCAAAGAAAATATCATATGTTCTTACTTCTAAAGATGTCAGGCTGCTGATCAAGTGAGCCTGGTAACTACTTTATACATGTTTTTCGTTCATAAAAAATTCAGTGAACAAGATTCTGAAGTCAAGCACGTAAAATTATATTTAGTAATATTGCCGGTTAAACATGGTTGCTGATACAATAATATTAAATCATCGTAATGCAAATAGCATCATATGCTTCCTTTGCCAACCCAAACAGATTATAACAATAAAATCGAACACGGACATCAGTACAAATATTCATCACAAGCAATTACCAGCAACTAATCTTATTGTCCCAGCCACTCCATAAATTGTGGAGATTTTTGTTGCATTTCCAAAACAAGTATCACCTGTAACAATGCGACATTCAAACTACTCTTAGTATGGCAAACGGGCATAAAATTGGAAGTTTCTCAAGAATTTTTACGAGTTAACATCAGCTGCAGATTTATATGATTAAGATACTGCTGGCAGGAATATTTCTCAAGCGTTACAAAAAAGAGCTAAACGATTAGGTTTCCACTTATGGCAAAGAGGTTCTTGTGGATAATGTAGTTAGTGTACAAAAGTTACATCACTCTACGACCAGCTCCAAATTTAGATGGAGTAGCTTCCACTAGATTATTACCATTATTGTAATTGTTCGTCATTTATGAATATTAAGAACAAAAAATGTAGAAGATCAAAACGAATGAGGTCAATCAATTCGCATCTAATCTTCCAAGATTTCTCAGACTGATGCGAAAAGGAAGTTGTTTAAGGAAATATCTGGTGAATTTGCGACATTCAAGTACCAATGCTGTTCGAATATTAGAAGATAACAACAAACCAGCTATGAAATGCTTACTCGAACCACGTTTTAAGAGTAATTCAGGCAGTGAACCCGACTAAATCACAGAGTTTAATACGTAAATACGATGGAATTCGTTTTTGTTGCAACGAATAACTGAAAGAAGAGAAACCCTGAAATTCGATATCTCATAAAATTGATTTCAGCATCGGACACGAAATTCGCAAACCAATTCATTAAATATACGTCTAGCTCGAATCTTTCAGATTCTTCATTTTCGTAAGACCTTATTTTCACATCAACCAAACTACTTTAGGAATCTCTATCTATCGAGGGAGAGAAAAAAATCCTTACAATTAAGCGGCTCGATATCGCCATCCCCGCGGTTGATCGAGAAGCCTCGACTGGGAAATTCCACAGACCTTACAACGAACCTGTCCTGAAATTCGTGTAATTCCAACTGGTCGTAGAGCTTGAATCTCTCACAAGAGGAGGATCCGCCTTCCATATTCGGGATCAAACGAAGCAGAGAAGAAATCTAGAAAATAAGAGCTATAGAAAAACCATCAGGAGATTGGAATTGATTCATCTGGTGAATTGAAAATGGATTAACCATTTTAGAAAGCTCGACTCATGTCAGCTTTGAAGGCTCTGACTAATATATGAGCCAATGACCAGCGCAGTTGTACGTCATAATATGATCATAGTAATTCCGTGCTCCCTTCGCGAAATTAAATGTCAAATGAATTCATTGATAATATTGGTTAATTCTGTTCAACGACCTTCATTTTTCTTTTTAAACAATTCAACAACCATCTATTGACTCAAAATAAAATAATAAAATTGACAAATGTAGAAAGAAATTTTATTATTTAGATAAATTATTATTTTTCCATAAGATATAGGAATCCACTAAGCGATAGAGATAAGCACTAGTAATATTAAGTGGGGATGATGTTAATATATCCTTACTTTATTAAGCTTAAATTACAAGTCTAAGTCTAGAATTAAGTTTTACATCTAATAGTTCACAAAATTAGTTTTACGTCTAATAGTTCACTAAATTTTAAAAGTATTTGGTTAAAGTTTCAATTTATGTTTAATAGGCCTCTAAACTTTAAGAATATCTAATAGATTTTTAACCTTTCAATTTTGTGTCTAATAGGTCTTTGATATATTCGACATTTTTTAAAATTAATGGATCTGTTAGAAATAAAATTTAATTTTATGTCTAATAGAATTTAAACTTTCAATTTGGTATACAATAGATCCATGGAAAAAAAAAAGTCGAATAGGTCAAGAACATATTAGACATAAAATTTAAAATTCAAGAATCTATTAAACAATAAATAGAAAGTTTAGAGACAGACACAAAATTGAAAATTTAAGATTTATTAAAAGCTTTTTAAAATTCAAAAACCTATTAGACGCAAAACTAAAAGATTGGAGACTAAACTTGTAATTTAACCATTTATTAAATACTAAAATAAACTTTTTGAATGGTGAATTTTTATAAAATTTTAACCATTTATTAAATACTACAATAAACTTTTTGAATGGTGAAATTTTATAAAATTATTTTCGAATCATTTTTAGTTTGTAAATAGTAGTAAACATTACTTAATGTAACACTTCTAAAAAATTGTTTTTGTTTTAAAACTACTAAAAATAAAATTTCCAGTACAAATAAATGCATCATAATCCATCAAATAACATAAATTTCTTCAACACAATTTTATATGAATACTATTAATAATCCGCATCACAAAGATTTAAATATCATCTATAGAAATGATGAATTATCAATTTTATAAAGATGTCGGTATTAAAATATTAATATTTTTTTTAGATCAACAACTCGTACATGTTGGATTTGAACTTCTAACTTATTAGTCGATTTTGATTAAGCTACGGTAAAGTATTAATTTTGGCAGATGCAAAATATATAAATTCTTCAAATCTAGGATTTCAAACCTGTAAAGTAAAGTTAACCAAATTCTGGTTGATTTTGAGCTTCAATCATTTACTAATTTTGGAGTTAAAATAGGTGATTTCAATATCTCTAAAACTTCGGCTTGCTTAGAGAGGAATAAATTATTATTATTATTATTTTATATTTGTGAGTGTCCAAACCAGCTTATGTGCAGCTCGACATGGCGCAGCTCGACTATTCTCACAAGTTGACCCTACTAGTCATAAATATAATACACTAGACAAAAGAAATAATTTAGGCCCCAATTGATAACCATTTGATTTTTGATTTTTGAAAATTAAGCCTATAAATATTACTCTCATCTATGAATTTACTTGTTTTGTTGTCTACCTTTTACCTATGTTTTTAAAAATCAAGACATGTTTTGAAAACTGAAAAAAAAAATAGCTTTCAAAAACTTATTTTTGTTTTTAAAATTTGGCTAAGAATTCAAATGCTTCTTTAAGGGAGATGAAAATCATTGTAGAGAAATTGAGAGAAAACAAACTTAATTTTTAAAAACCAAAAACTAAATGATTATCAATCGAGCCCTTAATTACCAGCGCATCCAAAAAAAAAAAAAAAAAGCTTTTAGCATATGTTGGGGGAATTACAAATAACAGAGGAAAAATGGAGTAAATATTGAGATAAATATTGAGAAACAAACACGTGAACAATTAGGTTGAGGCACGGGTATCTCGCTCTCTTTAAGGAGATTCAAGCCCTCTGCGATGTAATTTATTTATCAACCACCAGTGCATCAGTTCTTCTCTGGCCTGTCATCTCCAGGATACAACAATCCAACTGAAACGTTGTGTAGCTCAAACCACTTTGCACTATGAGGTTTAGCTCAAAGCTCCACAACAAAGAACACCCTTCTTTTTGGTCAATTGCTCTTAAAAGAGCAAAGTAGAGAAATATGAGAATTTAGAGAGAAGTGAATATTGAAAATGTTGTGTGTTTGAGAGTGTAGTAAGAGAGGTATTTATACTAGAATTTTAGATCTAGAAATTTAATACAAAATTAAGTAATTAATTTGTAAACTTTTTAACATCTTTACCAATACGTTTTTCTTCCTTGGTGAAAAACTCTCACAAATTAAAAACTAAAAAGAAACTCATATTTAAAACTAATTAAATATTAAAATGTTACAACATTCTCCCACTCATTTTAATATTTAAAGTAATCAATTGACCAAGAGAAAGATAAATATGCATCATAAAGGTGTGACTCTGCATTAAACCTTTACCAGTGAAATAATAATCTCTACTCCAGCGTTAGTAGTGGTCTCTAACTTGAACTCTAACATTTAAGGGGAAATAGAGAACTATTATCCACACATAGTTATCCAGGTGTTGACATGAGCTTTATTGGTTAGCACATTATGGCCCTGTGCTGATCCCAGAATTCATGAGTGTATTTAAAAATAAGCCCCATATCCTCATAGAGAGCGGCCCCACTCTCACACTCATATAGGTAAAATCTGTCAAGGGTTGCTCCTATAACAACGACACCCCACTCATAAGAGCTACAGATTTTATTAAGAGTTTATTGAAAAACTCAACCCTCCACTACGTTATAGGATAAATGCACTCACATCATAGGGATGGATCAATATATAAAAATAATGCATATTTACGACCACCTTATAATTCGTTTTTCCCTTTGAACCTAGTTCTCAGGATCTCTGATTACTAGGTGGGTATCCTTATATATGGCTCATGACAATTATAAGGGCTTCAACCCCATCCCCCTCGATGTATTCCAAACCATTTCTCTATTCAAGGCCTTTGTCAATGGATTTGCAAGATTATCACAAGATTTAATGTAATTCACATTAATAATCCCATTACTTAAATAGGATCTCACAGTACTGTGTTTTCTTCTTATAGGTCTGGATGTACCGTTATAAAAACGATTTTTTACTCTACCAATTGTGGCAGTGCTATCACAATTTATCAAAATAGGAGGTATTGGTTTCTCCCCAATTGGAATTTCATATAATAAATCTCTTAACCAACTTGCTCCTCGCTAGCTGAAGGTAAAGCAATAAGCTATGCTTCCAAAGTAGAGCTGACAATAATTGTTTGTTTTTTAGATTTCCAACAAATAGCACAACCTCCCAAGGTAAAAATATACCCTGTAGTAGATAAAGAATCACCTGACAATGTATTCCAGTCAGCATAAGAAAATCCTTCAACAACAGCAGGATATTTTTTATAAAGTAAGCCATAGTCTTTTGTTCCCATTAAATATTTCATAACACGATCTATGGCATGCCAATGTTCTTTACCTGGCTTACTCGTAAACCTGTTAAGAACTCCTACCGCATATGCAATGTCAGGTCTAGTGCAATCAGTTGCATACCGTAGGCTACCAATCACGCTAGCATACTCCTTTTGATTAATTACACCACTTTCATTTTCAATGGGAAACAAGTGAACATTTGAATCAAATGGAGTAGACACATGTTTACAATCAAAATAATTGTATTTTCTCAATATAATGTGATTGGTCAAGGAAAAATCCATCTGAGGTTTTTGTTATTTTCATACCCAAAATTAAATTAGTCTCATCAAGATCTTTCATGTCAAAATGGCTTCTCAATAAATTTTTTGTTTCATTTATAACAAAAATATTTGAGCCAAAGATCAATAAATCATCCACATATAGGCAAATAATAACATGTGAATCTTCCCATGATTTATAATAGATGCATTTATCACATTCATTTGGTTTATAACCATTATTTAGCATGCAAGAATCAAATTTCTCATGTCACTGCTTTGGGGCTTGTTTTAAGCCATATAGGGATTTAGTAAGCTTACACACTTTCTTCTCTTGTCCAGGTTCTATAAAACCTTCAGGTTGGTCAATATAAATCTCTTCTTCTAAATCACCATTTAGAAAAGCTGTTTTCACATCCATTTGATGAATACTCATATCAAAAATTGCAACAATTGCAATTAGCAATCTAATGAATGTGATTCTCGTAACTGGAGAAAAGGTATCAAAGAAGTCTAAGTCTTCTTTTTGTTTAAAACCTTTTGCGACAAGTCTAGCTTTATACTTGTCTATACTACCATCCGGTTTCATCTTTTTTCTCAGGACCCATTTACACCCTATAGTTTTACAACCTGGTGGCAAATCAACTAATTTCCAAGTTTTATTAGAAATTAGTTATTTCATTTCATCATTCACCGCCTCTTTCCAGAATATTGCATCTGGAGATGACAAAGCTTCTTGCAAAGAAATTGGTGTTTCTTGAATGTTATAAACATAAAAATCAGGGCCAAAATCTTTTACAGTTCTAGCTCTTTTACTCCTCCTTAATTCAACTGGAGAGTTGTTTTCATTATTATCACTAGGAGTAGAAGAGCTAAACTTATAGGAAGCTTGTTCACAACTTTGACCCCCACTATTTCTTCAATTGAAAGAAAATTTTTCTTCATGAAAAATTGCATCACTTGATTCAAAAATCACATTATGTTCAATGTCAAAAAATCTATAGGTTGTACTATGAACTGCATATCCAAGAAAAATACAAGTGGTAGCTTTAGACCCTAATTTAGGTCTTTTTGGATCTGTTAACCTCATAAAAGCTAAACATCCCCAAACTCTTAAATATCCCAAATTTGGCTTATACTCTTTCCCACAATTGAAAATGTGTAATTTTTGTCTTTTTATGTGGCACTCTATTTAACACATGACAAGCAGTCAAAACCGCTTCACCCCAAAGATTAAAAGATGCACCTGATTCTAATAGCATAGCATTAGTCAAATCAATTCAGGTTCTATTTTTTATCTCAGCTACTCTATTAGAAGCAGGTGAATATGGTGGAGTAGTCTCATGAATTATTCCCAGTGATTCAACATATGAATTGAATTCAAATGATTCATATTCTCGACCTCTATCACTTCTAATTCTTTTAATTTTTCTACCAAATTGATTTTCAACTTCGAGGAGAAATTTTTTAAAATTCTCAAAAGCATCACTTTTATTTTTCAATAAATAAACATGAGTATATTTTGAAAAATCATCAATAAAAGTGATAAAATATTTATTTCCTCCTCTAGTTAAAATTCCTTCAAATTTACACAAGTCTGTATGAATTAACTCTAGTAATTCGGTATTTCTTTCAACACTTTTATGAGGTCTTTTTGTAATTTTAGTTTTACTGCATATTTCACATTTCTCAAAATTATTTTTTAAACTAAGAATTAATCCAAGACTACTCATCACCCCCACATATTTACTATTTATGTGACACAAACGAGCATGCCAAAAATTTAAAGAAGATAGCATATAAACCGAACTGGTAGATGCTTTATTAATATTCTCAATGTTCAAATGAACATTCCATCACAAGCATAACCTTTTCCAACAAAAATTTCCTTTTTTGTTATCACATATTGATCAGATTCCATAGTTTGTTTAAAGCCAACCTTATTAAGAAGATAACTCGACATTAAATTCTTCCTCATGAAGGGTGTATAAAGCACCTCTTTTAAAATTAGAACCCTTCCAGAGATGAATTTTAATTCAACCTCACCAGTTCCCATAATTTGGGTAGTATGGAATCACCAAACATTATTGTTTTAGGCTCCTTAAAAGGAGTATAAATTTTGAACCAATCTTTGTCATAACAGACATGTCTATTGGTTCTAGAATCAGCCCACCATCCTTCAACACTTTGAACCATATAAATATCAATTATCATAGCCACAAATGGTTCTTCAGTAACATTAGCCTGAGGTACAGGTTCATGTTTCCGAAATTTGAAAAAATCGAGCAATATGCCCACTTTTGCCACAAACAAAGCAAACTGCTTTTGAGTGTTGAGGATATACTTGATTCTTATTCACTTGGCTTTGATTTTTCTTATTAGAAAAATGAGGTTTATTATTCTTTTTCATATAACTCTTCTTTGGCTTTAAATGACTAGCTTTAGGAATCTAACCCTTAGGTAAATTATCATTAATAGAGATTAGATTTACCTTAGTGAAATTTTCATTGCCTTCTTGAATCAGTGCATCTTCCCCTCTTGCCTCTTCCTTCACACGAATGCGAGTAAATTAGCACTTCTAGAGAAATTTCTTTTTGCTTATGTCGCATATTTTTCTGAAATTCTCTCCATGATAGTGGAAGCTTATCAATTATGTCGGCAACAATAAGATTGTCTCCAATCTTAATTCCTTCAGATGTTACTTCAGCTACTATCATATGAAAGTCTTGTGCTTGCTCTACTACAGATTTTTCATCTACCATTTGGAAGCGAAAGAAGCGACTTGCAGCATATTTTTTCGTGCCTTCTTCTTCAGTATCATATTTATTCTGCAAAGCTTTCCATATTTTCTTGACTGATGTAAAAGTAGTATCATAATAATCATAAAAATGATCAGCAAGACAATTTAAAAGATAGTACCGACATTTGTACTCATATTTCTTATACTTATCAATTTTCTCTTGGTGTTCCATGAACTCTTCAATGCCCATGTTTTCAGTATCAATCTTCTTTGGGTTTTTTCTGTGAGGACATAAGCCATTTTGAGAAGATTAAGGTAGAACAACACTTTTCTCTTCCATCTCTTAAAGTGTGCTCATTTAAATCGAAAAGGCTTGTTGAGATCTCCAACATTCTCATTAGACTTCTCAATTGTAGACTCCATGATGAATCTCCTTAAAATTGTTGGGAAAATTACAAATAACAGAGGAAAAATGGAGTAAATATTGAGATAAATATTGAGAAACAAACACGTGAACAATTAGGTTGAGGCACGGGTATCTCGCTCTCTTTAAGGAGATTCAAACCCTCTGCAGTGTAATTTATTTATCAACCATCGGTGCATCAGTTCTTCTCTGGCATGTCCCCTCCAGGATACAACAATCCAACTGAAACGTTGTGTAGCTCAAACCACTATGCACTATGAGGTTTAGCTCAAAACTCCACAACAAAAAACACCTTTCTTTTTGGTCAATTGCTCTTAAAAGAGCAAAGTAGAAAAATATGAGAATTTAGAGAGAAGTGAAGATTGAAAATGTTGTGTTTGAGAGTGTGGTAAGAGAGATATTTATACTAGAATTTTAGATCTAGAAATTTAGTACAAAATTAAGTAATTAATTTGTAAACTTTTTAACATCTTTACCAATACGTTTTTCTTCCTTAAAAAGGTGAAAAACTCTCCCAAATTAAAAACTAAAAAGAAACTCATATTTAAAACTAATTAAATATTAAAATGTTACAACAGCATACAAGTTCAACTCGATGAAACTTAAAACTACACTTCTATGGAGCAACTGGCAAAGCATGAAAGCAAGTATAATCTCATCCCCTTTCAATTATGCCTCTCACTCCAACAAAATATTAGTTGCTCAAAGTTAAAATCTGACATTCAATTCTTGAACAAACCAGCAAGTTCACCTTTTTCATGCATAGAACTAAGAATGTCACAACCTCCAATTAATTGGCCATCAACGAAGATTTGAGGAAATGTAGGCCAGTTGCTGTATGTTTTGAGAGTTTCCCTCAGCCCATTGTTGTATTCTTCATCAAGCACATCGACGCTCTCATAATCTACGCCTTCAGCTTCAAGAATGCCTATTACCCTTTGAGAGAAACCGCATAACGGCGCACTTCTTGAACCCTTGATGAATGCAACAACCTTGTTCTCCTTCACCAATCGATCGATGAGTTCTTCCAATGGGACTGTAAGTTGGACATGTCGACCAGGCGTCAACCTCAGATCGGCCTTCTTCTTCGGTGGCTGCCTCACCCATGTGGCATTGCCAGATTCATTACCAGGTGGTACCTTCCCAGTGGTTTTTATGTGTTCTTCCACCCATGACTTCCATGCTTGTGTTAAGGTTGTTCTATCAGGTTCATCCACTACTCCAAACTACAGAGAGTAACATAATCAAGAAATCGAAAGGCCAAGTAAGATCATTGAGTTCTAGCACAACTCCTCATCAAGACAATAGAAAAAGTAGAGCACAGAATGCCTCAATTCTGAAGTGCTTCCCAAAACCATCCCTACTTCTTCTATGAGTCTTGTATCTCTATTGCATTAGAAGTTGAATTCACATGGCAATGGAATGCATTAGAATGTGGAGGGTTGGGTAGATAACTATCGAGTATCTGCACTCTATAATTCATTCGTAAGGAGATATACCCATTGCCCAAAAAAATGATCTTGTCAAACGTGTAACTGCCAAAGATTTTTGTCAAACGTGGGATAGGATTTTTAAGGGTTTGGAGAGACCTATTGATGAGATTTGGTCCCTGGCTAG
Source organism: Trichosanthes truncata (assembly GCA_033996785.1). Lineage (NCBI taxonomy): Eukaryota > Viridiplantae > Streptophyta > Magnoliopsida > Cucurbitales > Cucurbitaceae > Trichosanthes > Trichosanthes truncata. The sequence goes on from JAWPNB010000003.1 coordinate 59,144,876, forward strand.
ATTTAATATTTCTTGCTGGGTAATCAAATTACCAAAGAGTTCTGTAATTACCTGCTGAGTCTTATTCTTTTGGATGAGAGCTCGTTCCTTGTATAGTTAGTTATGGTGGCTCATATTTTTAGGCTGTCTAGTTTTGAGTTTTGTTCCTCATAGAAAAAACGTATAACTGCCACTCAAAAATGGTCCTAATTCAGAAAGCTGATAAAATCATCATCCTCTTCAAGAAAAGTTCATGAAGTGTAGTCGGCAGGAAGCTGCCAGTGACTTGCTTTCAGCTGCCAACCACAAAACATTGAAATACACATCCAAGCAAAGAACTACAAGATTTTTTTTGAATTCAACAACATTTAGAAGTGGGGAATTCGAAAAGAACTACAAGATTTTAGACAGAAGCAAGTGAAAGTCAATTTTGCTTGTGTCAGTGATGGTCGATCTCCCATCCTTAAACTACGATTTACATGGATTCCCCTCAATCCAGCTATCTTCTACACCATTTCAACCAATGAACTGATGAGTGAAGCTCTCGAGTTAGGCAGTAATGAACAATTACCAGCAGCAGAAACCGAAGAAGACCACTTGATTAGCATGCAGGTTCATCATTTACAAGCCGGATGAAAACTGAGAATCCTAAACTAGATTACGTTTCCAAAATCTTGATTGGCAAAGATTGAGATATCAGTTCATTGGAGACAATAATGAAAGCATATGCACAAAATTTTTCCATAGACCAAAAGAAACCTTTTCCATATTACTTCTAAACAGAGAAAATCTATACTCCACATAGTACACCACCTCATTTTCAATTCATCATGCATCGCACTAGCGCATAACCTCAATACACCTTCCCAGCAATCAATTAGGATTGAAAATGGAAAAAAAGAAATAAACAAACAACAAGAAAAAAGACGCCTCCTACCTTGACGGAGACGCAAAGCTCTGGTACCGATTTCCAGTGAGTGGCGACGCTCCCCGCTATGTTCCTTGTAATGCCGATGAACTGAACGTCGCCGTCCTTGTCGTAAACGGCATAAACACCGGCATCAGAGGGAAATTTTCCGGCAATTTCCCCGGCGGTCTCCGGCACGGAGTTAAGCTCGGTCTCCGAGAGGTTCTTGGTAGCAAAAGCGATTAACTGAGAAGCGCGAGCTTTTGCTGTACTGTAGAGCTTCGAGGAACTGGAAAGGAGAGGAAAAGCACTAGACTGGGATAACGGCGAGAACTTATAAGTGCTTTGGGAAAATTTTATTGAAAAGATCTGAAGAGATGGAGTAGTATGGATTAGAGGAAGATTGATTGTAGCCATTGAGAAGAAACAGAGGTGAAGCCGCCGCGCCGGACTTGAAGGAAACTGAATTTTTAACTGAACGCTGACGCTGTCGGAGATATTTCGCGTTATTGGAAGGTTAGAACGTTTCGGCCCAGCCCATTTATAGGCCCAACTTCGAATTTTATGCTTTCGACGGGCCAAATTAGGGAATTGGACGAGTGGGAGTGTGGTTTTATTTTTGAGAAATTGTAAGTAATGTCTAAAGAAAATTAATTGTAATGAAAAATAGCTAAATAGTTTCAATATTGCGAGTATGACTACCGTACTTTTAGGAGTGGTTGGTAATAATATTGATTTTTCAAGATGCCCTTGGTATATTTTCGTATTTACAACATGTTATTGTCGTATTTACAGCCTTCTAGCAACTGTCTGATTCTACTTTGAAAACTTTTCAATCATCTCTAACTGAAATTGGCTCTCATTTTCCGATTTTTAAATTGGTTGGATTCCCTTTTAATTTTCGAATGTATCAATTTTCAAATTTCCTAGATTTTGTTTCAAATCATTTTTAAATTGTCTACTTTTACTCTAATCTAAGATATTAGTCACAATTTTTTATTTTTGTTATCAACTCCTAGATGTTTGTTACAACAAAAAAAAATCCAAAAATATCAACAAACATATCTACTGGTTGCTTATAAAAAAATTAATAATAAAAAAATCTCTTCCACATATCTTTTATGTCAAAATATCTCCCCTAGATTTTTGTTTGCAAAATATGAATTAGATTTACTTTTAAATATATTTACTCTCTTTCATTAGTTTCCTCAAACCCCTGACTGTCACCTGAGGTACCCAAATCGAATTCTCACCCAGTTCATAAGTCTCTTGCTGAGAGTGTTAGTTCTTAGGGAACTTGGCCTATTGATGATGGAGTAATGGGGAAAAAGATGGAAAAGTCATAGGAAATTTGGCCGGTGATGGAGTAATGGGGAAGAAGATGGAAAAGGAAAAGGCAAACAATGACTTTGTTGACAAAATAATTATCGTCTTTTCTAGTGTTGATGAAAGTGGAAAACGAAAGAAGTCAGGAGAATCACCAAAAAGAAATTAAGTTCATCGCGGTTCAGCATAGAACCAAGTGAAATAGCGAGTTGACTCAGCCACTGAAACCAGAAAATCAATTGAAAAAGACAGTCGATGGATAGAATTGAGGCAATCGTCGAAAAGATGCAACACATACTAAGGATTTTCTAGAAAATTCGAAGAATGGACTTCAAATTATTATTGATAGAAATTGTAGTGCACAATAGGGAGATAATATTTTTATTTTGCAAAAATTATGTTTTGCAACTAGGTTGATTGAAAAAAAAACCCAGATATTTACTTTTGTAAAGTCAACATCTAACATTTTAAATATATATATGTACGTGTGTGTACATATATATATTTACTATTTTACTATTATATATCATGTTCATTGTCAATGACCCATACTTTAATAAGTGTCTAATAGGTTCTTGAAAAAATGTCTATTATATACAACATATATTTACTATTATATATCACAGTGACCCATACTTTAAGAAGTGTCTAATAGGTCTTTGAATAAGTGTCTATTATATACAACATGTATTTACTATTATATATACCACATTCATTGTCAATGACCCATATTTTTTAGAAGTGTCTAACAGGTTTGATCTAAACAAGTATATATTATATACAACATGTATTTACTATTATATACCACGTTTTATGGTGTTCAATAGTTGCAATTATGTCACAAATTATCGATTGTTTTTATCAGTATTGATCCCAAAGTCTATAGGTGTTTTATTCGTTTTTTAGTTGTAATTTTTACAAGCATTCACACCAACAACGGTTTTGAATTGGAATCACAAATTATGTATTTTTATCAATCACATAGATTTTATTTGAATTAAATTAATCTTTCTTGATGCACTCCCTTTTTGTAGCCTTTTTTTTTTGTAGATTTTGATTTGAATTAAACTAACAACACTCCCTTTTTGTAGCCGTTTTTTTAATCACAAGTTTTTTTGTTGAAATTTTCTCTTCTTAATGCATTGCTTTTTGTTAACTACTCTTTTAGGTAGAATAAACTCATAAATATCCAACAGGGGTATTTTCGTCCTAATGCAATCAGTATAAATGAGTTAAAAACGGTTTTAGTCATATTTACAAATTAAAACTTGTTTAGACATTTTTCAAGTTGGGAGGTTAAATTTAGACATTCCTCTTTATTTTTTATTTTTTTTCTTTTTTAACTGAGGGAGGGATTAGTGGTATTAATGACCACTTGAAAAATGGAGTTAAACTAGGATAAGAAATTTAAATTTATGACTTACTGAGAGAGGTAATAGTGTTTAGCATTTATGAGTTGTGCTCGAGGCAAGTAGGATGAGAGATTTGATTTTATTATTCACAAGTGTTTAACTGCTTGAGTTATATTAAAGTCAACTTGATTTTTTTTTTCTTTTGAAGGGTAAAGTGAAACAATAATGATTAATATTTTGTTGAATAACAAAACAATAGATCAATGTTATTATGAACATTTGAACTAAAAAAATGTTATTATGAACATTTCTTAATTTTGAATTAGTATGGGATAAAATAAAGATTCGAGAAAAGGATGAACTATATCAATATGGACATTATTATAATATTTATTATTAAATTCAAACTCTAAAAAACACACCCACACACAAACTAAATTTCCAAATATCGTCAAATAATTGTCATAGATCAAACGTGGGAAGTGATATAACTATTTAAGATAAGACAATTCTACACTTGGCATGTTGCAATGAAAAAAACATCCTATGATACATAATAGTCAAAAACTCGTTGAATTTTAATGTCATCGAGTTATATATATAAAATTAATAAATCAAGATTTAACACTCTTAGGGGGCGTTTGGTTCGCAGGTTTGGGTGGTTTGTTAAGTCTGGGTTTATTAAGCCTGGGGTTGTTAAGTCTGGGTTTGTTAAGTCTGTGTTTGGATGGTACAGAAAATAGGTTTGTTAAGTCTGGGTTTGTTAAACCAGTGTCAAGTCTGGGTTTGTTAAGTCTGTGTTTGAATTCTAATTTGTTAAACCTAAGTTTATTAAAAATGTATTTAGTTGGTAAATTTAAAATTTGTAATAAATAATAGAAATTATTTAATTAAAGTAATAAAAACTATATATTAAATTATATTTAAAATGTAACTTTATTATGAAATTAGAGAGTATTATTTTAATAATAAATAAAATATTTTTAATACATTTGTCAACTCAATTTTCTTCCAATAATTATTTTATAGAATAAATATTTAATTGTTCATAAAAATATTTTCAGACTATGTACCAAAGCGTGAATAAATATAAACAATTTTTTTTTATGTAAATATATCCAACATAAATTTAACTATAAAGAAAATGTTATCAATTGTTTATTTAATGATTTATAACTTGTTGTACTAACAAAAGTTATTTACTACTTATCATCAAAATTACTATTGAACTTAACTTTCTATATTTAACTAATACATAAGGTTATAAAGTTAAAATATTTTAAATAATATTATTTTAAAAGCTATTAACTTCAAGATACACTAACCAAAATAGTTTAATTAATTAATTTTATAAATATTATGTTTTTAGTTGACTATGATAACATGATTTTTACATTTTCATAAGAAAATAAGTTTAGGAAAGTTGTGGATTTAGAAAAATGGATTTTATTTTATGAAATGGAAATTGGCGTATTAAATTTAGGTTTATATAACGTGTGTGGTTTGGAATTTATAATAAAATAATTTTTATTATAATTTATACGTTAATAAAAATTTTAAAATATAATAATAAGTTTCTTCACGATGAATATCTCGTACACCATATCTTTCTCTTCAAATATGGAAAAACAGAGCATCAATTTCTCCAATCGCTCCAAAAATTTAACAACAATACTGTATGATATGAAGTCATACGTCGATTGTGAAGGTGAAGAACATCTTGGGGTCAATGGAAAGGGAGAAGAGAGAGAACAAATCTTGAGAGGAGAGAGAAAGGAAATTGTGATGAGTGAAAGGAAGAGAAATCATGAGAATGGAAGAGAGAGGAGAGAGAAAGAGGGAAGGAAAATTGGGAGAGGAAAAAGTGGGTAACATGGGTAATGTGCATAAGAGAGAGGAGAGAGAAAGAGGGAATAAAATTTGGGAGAAGAGAAAGTGGGTAAAAGATAAGGGGGTTTAACAAAATGAGAAGAGAAAATGAGGGGTTAATTACTTGGGTCTATGGGTTTGTAAAACTGGGAACCAAACATGGGTTAGGGTAATTAAACCCAAACTCCCCCTTGAAACCTGGGAACCAAACACATCCTTAAGGCCCTGTTTGGGGCAAGGGTTATAATAACCTGTGTTATAATAATCTGTGGAGTACTCTGCACCCCAAACGCAGACTATTATAACCCAAGACTAAACAACTCTGCATTTTAAATAATATTATATTATTTCACAGACTATTATAACCCATGTTATTATAACCCACTCAGTGCTCCAAACAGCCCCTAAGAGTTCTCGTTTATTTTCTTAAAAAAAGGAAAGAATTATCGTTTATTATTATCAAAAAAATGTACACACACATATATAGTTTATTCATTTATTTTTGGATAACCTCCTAAAAATTTGTATTAGAAGCTTGAGTAACATGTCGATTTCGTCTCTAGATCTCAAAATCATACAATCAAGTGCTAAGGTTTAGACTAAATCATATGATTTTGAAACTTTGGCATGAAATAGACATATTGGACAAAAAATGTAATTTATCATTCATATTATTCAAAAAAAAAAAAAAAAACAACTTTAACCCCTAAACTTGTCATGTTGTATCAATTTTAACACTAAACTTTCAATTTCATCAAATTACACTCCAAACTTAGATAAATATTGCAATCTTAACCATAAACTTTTAAAAAAGTGTTGCAATTTTAACTATTTGATTAGTTTTTGTTTGAAATATCATTAAAAAAAGCATTCTCATATGCATTCAATGAATTACAAAACATATATATAATTTAAAATTGATAAGATTTCAAAGAAAACTGACGTTAGAGCTACATTTTTGTTGTAATTTGTGAATGTTAACAAGGTTATTCAATGGTTAATTTGTACATTGATCAAACTTAATTTTGTATCGAGCTTGATCTATTAAAATTAGTGAATTTATAGAGTTTTTTACATTGCTTTTTGTTAAAATTAGTGGAAATTGAATATTGAGTAAAAATTATAATAATTGTCTAAGTTTAGGGTCAAATTTAATAAATTAAAAGTTTATGGTGAAAATCGATAAAACAAGTAAAAATTGAATTTATTTTTTTTTAAAAAGCTAAATTATAAATTTAGTCCATAAACTTTGAGGGTTGTGTCTATTTGGTCCCTAAACTTTTAAAATTACAAATTAACTCCTTGAACTTTCAATTTTTTAAAATTCGTAAATCTTCTAGACACTAAATTAAAATTTTAGGGTTCTATTAGATATAAAATTCAAATTTATATCTAATAGATTAATTATTTTTTAAAATTTTTGTATTTATTAGAGACTTACTAAACACAAAATTGAATATTCAACGCAAATTTTAAAGTTCAAGTAGTAAACTTATAATTTAACCCAAAAAAAAAAAAAAACGAATTCTTATTAAAAGAGGCTTCTAGTTCTTATACAATCGACGCACACATAAATTGAGACTTGGAGAAGTTCGGCTGCGGCGTACAGAGCCTGGGGCTTGCGTTCGACGAAAACTAGGGCATCGAACATTGTCATCGACAGGAGTTTTCTCTGCTGTTTCGAATATTATTCAGGTAAAGAATTTCTAAATTCATCTGTTTCGATCGACTTTCCTTTGCTGCAAATCCGTTTTCTGCATTATTTTCCATTGATTGAAGGGTTTCTCTTATGTTTTCTCTGTTTTGTTTTCACGAGTTTCTATGTCTATGCCGATTCTTTTGGTTACTAGAAGAAAGATAAAATTAGCTCCTGTAATCTTCTTCTATCATTTCAGGCATACGCATCAAGTAGGTATCTGAATCGTTGTTGATTTATTTTAATACGTGGAAACGAGCATGGCGGGTGGAAATTTCATGCACAGAGTAGTTTCTTACCTCGTGAATGAGCTTCTCGTCAACAGTCTTGCGAACAGGTAATTGAATTTTCAGGCTTTATTACATGAGAGGACTTTTGTCCTTCGTGCCTGTATTTGAATTGGACGACAATGATGATGAGATATATATATAATAAGAAGCTTCATTCTCTGGCCGGAGGGACCAATTAGTTCCTATTTGGCTCGTTCCATTGAAGCAAGATATCCTCAGATTTTCTTTTATGTTTATCTGCTGCCGAAATCGTTGGGTGTGCAGATGAGGAGATCTGAGAAAATTTTGCTACAGATTCGTTTATTTTCCTTCTACAGAATTGATGTCTAATGATCTATGTTTGTTAAAGCGCTGCTAATATAAAATGGAATAAAAAATAATAACAAAGATTTTAACTTGGACCTTTTTCTTTTCTTTAACATTATATTGGTTCAATATGAGGTTAAGGTATTAGGTAATGGTTTTTTTTTTTAATAATTATAAAAAATTATTTTGCATGAATTACTCTAAAGTAGCAGGGGAGGAAGGATTCATCCAAGATTAAGAAGAAAGCTCGAAGCTACAAAAAATGTTTAGAAAGCTTACACCTAGATAGAACCACTAACACAACGTGATCCCATAAAACAGAAAAGGCTCTCCCTTCACTCAGAAAATTTATATATATTTTTTTTTCTAACGAAGAAGTTTATAGAAAAACCATAATGAAATTTAACCACAACCAGTGTTTTTTAAAGCTCGAGGTTCATCAATGCTCAATAGCCCTATGAGGCTTAAGCGCGAGGCACAACAAAAAAAAGGGCTTTCTTTTATGAGGCATACAATAGAAAAATGTAAATAAATTTTGTACATACAAAGACAAATTGTATTACGAATAATAAGATGATGAAAAGTTGAGTAGAGTTTTTATTTGAGATTGTAGGAGGAAATTAATACTTTTTAAGGATATTCATGAGTTTCTTCTTTAAAAGTTAACAAAAATTAAAGAAAAAACTAGTAGAAAGTTAGGCTTGAGGTGCTGCAAGTGCTTAGGCACGCACCTTAAGCTCTCTTCAATGAGGGAGCCTCGTTTCAAGAAACATTTTTGAAACACTGACCACGGCAACTTAGCTTCATTCTTGAAGTCGAAAGGATGACCACAGGAGCAAATGTTGAAAAGACTAGTGATGTTTGAAGGAGGGTCAGTATGGTCAACCTGAAGTGGTAAGAATAGAGTGCCAAAACTGAGTGGCCATGTAGCCAAAGATGAAGAGATGGTCTTGATTTTCTTCTCTCTTTTTTTTTTTTTCAACATTGAGCACCATTTTGGAGACAGGCAGGGTTCTTTCTTTGAATTTTCTTGTGGCTGTTAATGGTATTCAAGAGAAGCTTCCGTATGAATGGCTTCACTTTCTTAGGTTATAGTCTTTCGCTTTCCCAACTCAAATTCAAAAGGTGGTGATCAAGGATAGGAGAATATGTAGCTAGATCATTTAGGAGAGACTTATTAGGGAAAATACCTTTGGAGTCTTTTTATCCAAACCCATTTTTCTTGAGGAGAGTTAAGACAGGATTTACCGATAACTGCCATGATATATGCCCATAATGCAGAGGCGGTCATCACTGTTCCAAATGTTTTTCTACGAGCAAATATTTTCACCATTTATCTCTCTCAGGCATCTCCCCTTTTCTCAAAAGAGAATTCCCTTGTTATCGAAGGGAGGCTTTTCGGTTTTGCACCTGTTCAGGGGATATGGTTTCTGTTCTGCATAAGGCTGTTCTTTTTTTTTTTTTTGGGGGGGGGGGGGGGGGGGTCTTCAGTGGCCTTTTCAATCAGTGAGCGCATGGAAGAGTTGATGCTTGCCTGATTGAAGCCATCTGTCAAAAGTAAACAAGGTAAACTGTGTAAAAGAGTGGGATCGAATTAGGCAAAGGGTTAATTTGATCTTTTAATTTTATTATCCTTAAATCAATTATTTTCACAATTCTGTGTATTCACTCTATAGTAGAGGACTTTTTCCAGATTTCCCTTTATTTATATTCATGTATTTCTTTGTTCTGTTAACAATTCTGTGTCAAGTAGCTTCAACTGTAGTTATTTAGGCCTCAGGAACAGTGTCTCTGCTCTAAAACGATTATTCCTTGCTGTCTTCCGCACAATTATCTCTTATTCCCTCGTTTGTACAATAGGTAATATTGACTTTGTAGGGTTGTAATAATTGTGGAGATGATCGTATCAATTATACTTTTAAGAGTGAGCCATTTAGGTTCTCATAAAAAAAAAAGAGTTGAGCTATTTAGGCATTCTTTCCCTAGCATTTCTGCCATTGAATTGAAGATGTTCAAGCTCAGTGACAACTGAAAAGTCACATTTGTCTGCATAACTATACTCACGATATTTATTTTTCAAAAAACTATGCTCACGATGTTTGTCTGCTGAGTACTAACTGTTCCTTGTTGAGAAATCATTTCATTCTCTGATTATCCTTTTTTGCAGCCGTACATTTCAAAGGTTTGCTGTGAGGACATCAAAGCAAATTGAGGATATATCTACCAAGGGTAGAAACTTTACTGTTTTTGCTTCATAGATTTCGATTTTACTTGTGGTATTTATTGTTGAGCTGATGAACTTAAGCTAACAAGACTTTGGGACTGTCTTGCAGCTGCGCAGAAGAAGCAAGAACTTGCAGATCAGGTGAAAGATCTCTCCAAAAATTTTGAGGTGAGATGCTTCTTACAAATTAGATCTTTGTTTTACTTTGAACAGCTTAGACGTCTCCTCACGCCTATTCGATCTTTTTGCAGTCTTTCAAGAACCAATAATGCAGAGCGGGACGTGTTACTGCAACATGATGTAAATCCTATTCCAAAATTCCAAATCTATTATGCTCTTGTAGACATAATTGCAGCTAAACTTAAAAAGTGTTTACAGCCTTCTCTTTTCGTGTATTGAATAATTGTGATGTAGAATTTAGATCTGTACTTCTACTTAAACCCTAGTCATCGGTGCCTTGTGTTTGAAGCCAGGATAAACCATGTATGCACTTGTTATCTTTGCTTCATGAACACAATTGGATTGAGTTGGACGCTTAAACGTCACCAAACAAAGCAATCGCAATTTAAGAAGTTGAAGTAGTTTGCTTTCAGTCATGAAACAAAACGTACTTTTTATGCCATTTGGATCATAACCTTATCAAAACATACTTTTTTCCCAACTAGTTGAATAACTTTATTCAGGTTGGTCAAATTTGGCACTTGTTGAGGCTATGTTGTAGAGATTCATTTTGGCAAGCAAGCATGAAAATTCTTTACATTAAACCTTTTCATACTGGTCGTATTCAGACAATTTCGAACTTGACCGATCTTTCAAACAATGAACAGATTCAATGTTAAAGCATTCATGTAGATTCAATACTTGCACCAACTGTTTACAGAGTGTCCCAGCTCAAATTGGTTGGAAAACAAAGCTCTAAAAATGATGAGATTCCCATATTCATCTTCTTTCTAGCTTTTGGATTCTTCTAGCGAAATTCTTCTCCGTGGGTTTGTTTATGAAAATAGTTTTTAGATTGTATTTGGATTCTGTAGTCGTCTAGAAAGTGAAGAGTTTCTAAAACACGTTTTTCAGATTCTAAAAGGGATACAAAACACAAATTTAAAAGCAATTAAGAAAAACACCAAATACATTAAATTCATTTGTTTTTAAATTTCTATTTTATCCTTAAATTTCTACTTGGTAACTCAAAAGTCTCTGAAATAAGAAATAAAAGATTAGTTGTTATTATTGAACTTGCACAACAATTTTCGATCGCTAGTTCGATTTCAATTTCAATCAAATAAAAGTCATCTTCCTCGTTAAACAGATTTTATAAAAGAAGTTCCTTGCGAGTTCCGTTCGTGGCTGAAACCTTCTCTAGAGTTCGCAATTAATTCATTTTTCCAGTTCCATTATGGGCTTTGATTAAGCCCAGAGCAGAATTACGGGCTTTAATGGGCTTGACTTCTGTATCTTGTCATTAAAAATAAAAAAGCCTATATATTTACTTTTTGCGAAGGACTACACAAGCATAAATTTAGAATAAATATATTCTCTTTCTATATTATGAACATATACTTATATATATAGATTTTTTAACCAACAACTTTTAGCACCTCTACAGTCCAAAATTATGTGAATGACCCTACTTATGTTTTAAATTTATTGGGTAAATCTCATCATTTTAATCCAAAGTTGGAAAAACAGAACTGCCAATTCCAATCCTACCCTTTTGCAAAATTATTAAGAAAAACAGTCAACAAAAATTCAAAACACCATCGAATATAAATCATAATCCAAAAAAATGCTCCAACTTAGAGTTTACATCAATATTCCTATATATTCTCTTTAGAAAAGTATTTGAACACAAAAAAATGCACAAGTATTTCCAATTTACCATATAGATCAATATGAATATAATTACTAATTATAATATTTTATAACTTAAAAAAGTATTATTAATATTAACTAAATAATTTGTCATTCCTGAAAAAAAAAAACTTAAAAAATCGTTTTACTAGGACATTCACATTAACACCAAAATATAAAATAAGTACAGTTTAGGTGTCAGAAGTTTAAATAAAAAAAATAAGCTGGGAGGAGAGAAGAAAGGAAGGAAGATTAGAAAAGAAAATAAATTAGGCTCATTCAGTCGCACATCTGCCTGCATCCATGAAGTCTGAAATCAAAATCCAAGTACGTCGAGCATACAAAAGAGAAGTTGGATTCATTAATAATAATAATACCCAATAAAGAACGTTCACCACTTTCTCCGGCAACCACACTCACCTGCTCATACGCGGTGGGGGCAGAGCCAAATTCCAAGAAAGAAAATGCGAGAGAGGAATTTCTCTTTTTTGTTCTTTTCTTTTCTCTTTTTTTTTTTTTTTGTTGTTGTTGTTGTTGTTTGGTGTGGTTGTGGGGTGTTCATTCTTGGGATGCAGCACCATTGGCTGTGGCATCCATAGGCTCAGCACCCGTAGGGTCCTCTGCCTTATCACCCTTCTTACCTGCAACAATGGAGTAAATGTGCAGAAGATGAAATTCTATGAGAAACATAACCCCGACCGACCAGGTTTTTTTTAGAAATGGTTTATATATAAAACTAGCAACCAGACATCTCAGTTGGTCGAAGTGGCCAGAGAGCTAAAACTACATCATTTTACACCCACACATATTATGGATCCATTCCACACATCATTTTAAAGAAAAACAAGTCAACACATCGAACACCAAAGGGTCGATTTTCACATGCAACTCAAAAACCATCGGTTTCCATGAGAAGTAAACTGATGGCTGGACTTCGGAATCGGTTTGAGCACAAAACGAAACCAAAGCTCACCCTTAAGTACGTTAAAATAAAGAGGCATGCAAGCAATTCAAGATTAGAAAACATGAGGTCCTGTCAAAAAAGATTAAAAAGACATGAGGTGAATCTTTTGATAGCTAACCTTTCTTCTTCTTTCCACCACCCTTTTTCTTTGTCTTCGTGCCCAATGCCAACCATGCCTTGATTTCAGGATCATCTATCATTTTTGTAGGCTGCAGATCTTGCAGGGGATGAGATGTGACTCGGTCGGATCCATTAGGCATCAGCAAAACAGTGAATTTGATATGAGCAACATAATCACCTGATAACACACAGAATTTAGTTATGCAGCAAAAGCAGACTTTTCAAGCTTAGGCCAAAAAGGCAGCTAAGACATTAGCAGTCTCACCAGGCTTCTCATGAAGAACAGGATATGGCTGCAAAAGATCATGATTAACACATTCCACCAATCCAAGCCGAGCCCTTTTCTCTTCCAAAGCCCTGCAATTATGAGATCATAAACATAACAGTAGAGGCGCAGAAATGGAAATTATCAACAGTAGATGAGAAACATAACAAACCTTGCTGTGAAAGGCATTATAGGAAACTTCTGAGTTATTTCACTGAAAATAAATCTAGACGCTTTCATCTTTAAATGATAGTTCCTGTCCACAGCTCTCTTATAAATAGTTGTCTGCTTCTCATCCAACAACTTAGGCTTCCCTTCTCCTGTGCTTGTAACTATGTCTATTGAATACACCTCGTTCTCCTCAAATTCTGCTTCATCAACCCTCGTCTCAGGATTGCCAACACTCAATACAACCTTGTTCCCATCAATCACAAACTGCTTCAGCTGATGGCTAAGAACACCTTCGACAATTTTGCAGTCATAAGATGCAGCAACCTTTTGAATTGCATCTGTAACATCCTTGTTCTGGAAAACAAAGGTTTATCAAATGAGCGACAACAGACATAGAAAAGAAAAATAATAGGGAATTGAAACATATGACTGACAATTTCCTCAATTTTTCCACAAGACCATACAAATGATTTCATCTAATTAGCAATACTTTAACAATACTTTAAAATAAAGGAGTAAAGCAACATCTTAAACATGCGTGTTTTGAAGTCTTGCCTATCCCAAGTTCCTAAACCTTGAAATAAAATCGCCACAAGTCCATGATACTCTATCAGTGTAACTATGACATAAAAAGGCTTCATCGAATGCAATCCATAGCCATTGTAGTTATCATCAAGTAGAGACCATGTTGCCACGCAAAGGCAATGTAGTAAAAAGAATTCTAACAACAGATGAAAATTTTTAAATCAAGAAAACAGGAAAGGAAATTGCTTTTCCCAGGTTCCTAAACCTTGTAACAAAGTCACCTCAAGTCCATGATACTCTATCAGTGTAACTATGACATGAAAAGGCTTCACAGGATACAATCCATAGCCATTGTCGTTATCATCAAGTAGAGACCATGTTGCCACACAATGGCAATGTAGAAAAAAGAGTTCTAATAACAAATGGAGTTTTTTATATCAAGAAGACGGGAAAAAAAAAATACTTTTCCCAGGTTCCTAAACCTTGTAAACAAAGCCACCTCAAGTCCATGATACTCTATCAGTGTAACTATGACATGAAAAGGCTTCACTGGATGCAATCCATAGCCATTGTAGTTATCATCAAGTAGAGACCATGTTGCCGCACAAAGGTCAGTTCTAATAACAGATGGAAATTTTACATTACAAGTATTTACTAAGAATTAAGCTGTTTTAGGCACCTCCATAGACCGTAATGTACACTAAAGTGGATGTAAAAAATAATTTAACACAGAAAAAAATCATGATAAGATCACACTAAAATGATTTGCGCCAATGTTGGACAATAGGTTTGACTACAGATAACATGCCCACCTATCGTTTATCCAAATATGGCCAGAGTCAATGTAGGCAACAGGGAAAAGAGGAAATCAAAAGAATCAACTGATTACCTCGGCAAAGTTGCCTTTCAAATAGATAGAAAAATCAACATTCATTTCATAGAAACTTAAATATATCCAAATATTCACAAGATATTTAAAAAATAAAAAAGATCATGACCTAGATTGACCCGCCAGACCCAAATGTTTACAAAATGTCCAAACGAATTTCAATTTATATTCTCAACAGCATAACATGTTACCTTTTTTCCAGGCCTCACAAGCCTCAAGGCAACTTCAGCTGCAGTGTTAGCAGCTGCAATTACATCAGCAGCTCTTCCTGTAACGGGACCTTCTTGGAGCACATGAGTATGAGCGACTACAGCAATAAACCCGTCAATATGACAACCCAAATCACTGCATTAAGACAAAATTCCATTAGTGTTTATCCTTCCATCATCAACGCAACAACTGGATTACCTAAAGGCATTAGTACAGCTTACATCTTAAGCATATCACCCTCTTCCAACACTGTCTCGTCACTGGAAAGCGGTGAGAAGTGACATACAGTGTTGTTAACAGAAATGCAAGTTGGAAAAGCAACGCCTCTTTCAATCTTCTTCTTAACATTCTTGTACATGTTGCCAGTTTGTCTATATGCCCAACAAGAATATTAAAAAAAAAAAAACAGAGGGATGAAAACCCAATTAAATAAGGAAGTTGATCAAATACTCAGAGCGACGACAGTGAAGAACAATCAAAACCATTGAATTGACTTGGATAAAAGCAATAAAAAAAATTTAACAGGTTCTTCAACTTTAAGAAAACTAAACTCTTACTCTCTAATGAATGAATCCCCTTTCTCGCAAATGTCAACAATCTTTGCTTTTGGTTTACATTCCGATATCACCAACTGCAATGCCTCTGCAAAATTATCCATTTGATCACTTAAAAGCCTCGTTTCCACATAACATACACCAATTTTCAATATAAACATCAGCAAAAACAGAGCTCGATTATCGAAATCATAGACTCGAACACAAAAAAAAAAAAAAAAAAAAGTGAGATAAAGATAGAGAGAGAGAGTTACTGTTGACAATCTCAGCGGCGCTCTTGTATTTGGTGACTACTTCAGGAGAAGTAAGATCGAGCTCCTTCTCCTCCCTTTCCTCGTCGGACATCATTTAAGCCGGCAAAGAACAAGCAGTCCGACGGATTGAAAACGGCGGAGAGAAGGAAGTGAAGAAAATTAGGATAAAGCTATGAAGTTTGATAGGGAACAAAAGGAAGGAAGCAACGAAAGTGGCTCAGACCCAGTAGCAGGATTTAGGGTTACAATCGGTGAGGCCGCGCTTAGATTACTTTATATAAGATTTCGTTTCCAATTTTGGTCTAGGGTTTTGGTTGTGATGTGTGTGTCCTTCTTTGCAATTCTGCTATGGGCCCCACCATAGGGAGATTTTAATTTCGTATTTACCTTTCTATTTGCCTTTATTTCTCCATTTATTTTATTTTTTGTTTAAGGAATTTGTTTTTTTTCTAAGACATGATTTTCGCAAAAAAATATTAAAAATTTATTAATTTGTTCATTACATTTAATTAGTGAAAATCTATTACAAATGTCATTTGAACGATACAATTTAAAACACTCCAGTTATCAATTCGAGTATAGCTTAGTGAATAAGACATTAATTAATATCTCAAAGATTGATAGTTCGATCCCTTATCCCAACAATTGTTGAAATAAAAAATAATAATAATAAAACACTCTAGTTATTATGTTAGAACAACTTGAGTTTAGATGACCATCGTCCGAGATAGTTTTGATTCAAGATTGCACTTTCAAAATGGGAAGATTTGGTAGTGTAAAAATTGTCTCTATGATACTTAATAGGAATGGTGAGGTCAATGTGTTGAAAGTCAGATTTGCATGTTATTCACATTCAGCTTACTAAACATAGAAAGTTGTCCTTTAGAGGATGAGCCAACGCTTACCCTCGAATGGTTGAAGGGCTAGCCTATATCGTATTTGAATTTTCCTTCCCACTTAGTTTGAAGGTGTCTAGTCAGACTGATGTCGAACGTGTTTTAAACCATGTGATATGTGATATAAAATATACTTTTATATGTTTTAAAGAAATGAAAATT
The DNA here is from genome assembly GCA_033996785.1 of Trichosanthes truncata. Lineage (NCBI taxonomy): Eukaryota > Viridiplantae > Streptophyta > Magnoliopsida > Cucurbitales > Cucurbitaceae > Trichosanthes > Trichosanthes truncata. The sequence continues at coordinate 59,161,686 of JAWPNB010000003.1, forward strand.
TTCTCTTTAATTTTTATTTAAGAAAGTCTAGTTTTAATTTTTGTTTCAAAAAAACTCTCCACAATAATTTGAGAAACTATCACCAACCTAAGTATCATATACTTTCGACCAAGAAATCAGATGTTTGAATACTCCTACTCCTACTCTCATATATTGTTGAACAAAAAAATTGGAGAAACTACCTAATTTTAATGTTGAAGTTCAAATTCTCTATAAATTTGGAAAATATATTTATTTAGTTACTAAATTTTAAAATATTTTAATTACATTCCAATTTTTTATTTTTTATTTAATATTTGATCTCAACATACTCTATATTTTTAAGGTTAAAATATTATTTTTGGTACTTGTACTTTGAGTTTCATTCCAGTTTAGTTCTTGTACTTTCAAATGTCCAATTTTAGTTCAAGTACTTTTAATAAAGCTTAAAATTGGTTCCTACCATTAGTTTAAAGTTATTTTTTTAATTGGTTAAATAATAGTAATAATTTTCATGCAATAAAAGATACAATGTGAACATATTTCTAAAATTTATGGAAGGAAAGCTAATAAAGACTAAATTTCTTTTAGAAAATTAACAATAAACTAACTATATGAACCAATTTTAAGCTTTATTGAAAGTGCAGAGACGAAAATTGAACATTTGAAAGTACAATGACTAAAATTGAATGAACTTCAAAATACAGAAACTAAAATGACATTTTAACCTATTTTTAACTATTTCCTCTTTCTTTTTCTATCCTTTAATTTTCTTACCCTAAAAGATATGTTTTGAAGATCAAACATAGATAGAAGGGGAAAAATACAAGGGTGGAAAGTAGAGCAAATTTTGAGGTAGGCATTGAAATTTAATTTAAAGAAATAGAAATTGTAAAAAAGAATGGGACTTATATATATATGTTCACAATTTTACCGATTATGAATAAAAGCTCTCCTTAGTCAATTAAATACGTCCGAATTCCGAAATGCTTCATTCTACTAATTTAAGCTTCCATTAGTAAGTATTTCGTACAACAAATGATGATACAATAATTTAGCTAAATTGAACGTAGTTGAGTAATAATTAGCATGTACTTTCGGTTAAGAAATTAGAGGTTCAAATCTCTCCACCCCAAATGTTGTTGAACCAAAAAAAATAACACAATAATTTAGACTTCTATTCTAAATAATTCTCCCACATTTCTAGTTTCTTCAATTTTGCTCTTGCTATGGAAAGCTTTTATAGCATTGAAAAAAGGAAAAAACTTGGGTGCTGCCTGGGCAGCACCCAAATCATGTGCAGCCCACTTCATAGCCATTGGATTTGTGATTTTTGGTCTTTTTTTTTTTTTTTTTTTTAGAAAAACGTGTGGCTTAGATGTGGGCTGCACATGATTTGGGTGCTGCCCAGGCAGCACCCAAGTCTTGCCCTTGAAAAAATGTCATGGCAGAATTTGTATAGCATATTTAGTCATGTCATGATAATCCATGTATATAAAACGTCCTTGACTTTTTATCTCAATTTTTTAATGTTATGTTAAAGATATAAAAAGTTAGATTTGATTGCATATTTGTTGTGATATTAAAACTTTTAATAGTTTACCAAAAAAATACTTTTCTTAAATGATTATCAAACGAGACCTAAATGATCATTTGTCCTATGTGGATTTTCAAGAACCACAAAGTTAATGACTAAATATGATTTTGTAAAGCAAAAAATCGATAGAAGGCTTGCATCAGACAAATGAAGACATTATTGCCTCATTAAACTTGGCAGTAACTTCATGTTGGAATCTTAATTTCACTATACCTATTATAATGGAGCCATGGAGACTTGTGCTTTATTTTTGCCTACTTCAATGTCTTTAGATAATTGTTCTCTAGACCTCTTGTCAAAGTAGGCAATAAAAACATCCATTATTAAAAGAAAAAAAAAAAAGATTATCCCCTTGGCACAAGCCCTAGAAGCCTTAATTCGTTCCCTTACAAAAAAAATTACATTAATGGACATCCATCATCTTTTCCTACTTCAATTCCAACACACCAAATACTTTCGCCAAGTCGAATTTGACCATTCATCCCTTAATCCAAAAAGCCTTGGTAAATGAAATGCCAAGGCTAGTTGCACTGTAAATATAATATTTACCAATGAAATCTGTTTAAAAAAGAGGACTCTCAAAAATTATATGTCATTCCATAAAACCATGTGAAATATCCTCTGTTTTCATGTTTTGTCAGTTATGACTTTTTTTTTCTTGTTCTGTTTTTTTAGTTAAGCTTTTGTGGTCGTTAGGCTTAGTTTGTTTGAGTTGTTATTAAGTTAAGTCTCATTAGTTAACGGCTTTAGTTACAAATTAGCTGTTGAAAGGTTGTTAAAAGCTAGCTTCACTTTAAAGTTTAGGCAGAATCATTTCAATAAAATTTCTCTTCATTGTTTCTAAACCACAATACATGTAATGGAAACCAAATGTTAGTTACAAGTGGAATGATATCTTCCAATTTTGATTGCAAAGAAAGTTTAGAGGCTGGTCCCTTTTGCCATCGGAATGTAGATTGTGCTTAAATCAAAGCGAAACTATTGATCATCTTTTTTTGCATTGTGAGTTTGCTAACCGTTCGTGGAGTTTTGTTGCTGAGTTTCTGGAAATTTCGTTTTGTCTACCCAAGAAGGTGGATGATTGGCTTTTGGAAGGTTTAAATGCTTGGAATCTAAAAGGCAAAGCCAAGGTAGAAGGAATTTGTGCCTTTAGAGCGCTTTTGTGGCACTTGTGGTAAGAAAGAAATGCAAGAACCTTCGAAGATAAGTCTTTACGATTTGATATTTTCTGTAATTTTGTACAAAATACGGCCTCATGGTGGATCTCTTTACATACAAATTTATTTTGTAATTACACCCTCTTGAAGATTTTAAATGATTGAAAGGCTTTTTTTATATAGGTTTCTGCGAGGATGCCCTCTACCCTCCGACCCTTTGGTTGTTCTTGTTTCTTTTGAGGAATAAATTTCCGTTTCTGTTTCTTATGAAAAAAAATACAAAATAATATAAGTCATGAATTCACATCAATGAAACTATAATAAACAACTTTTTACCTCGAACAATGAAACTACTCACTAGTACATGGGAAGTGCAATAACCTCACCATAAGCAAAACATGATGCCCAAATATGCATATTTTATTTGGCACTTAACCATATGAAAATAATAATGTCACCAGAGCAAGACATTTTTTTCCTATACTAATACTGCAAACACTCTTGTCCCACCTCAAACATGATAAATATTCTCATGAATATAAGAAGACATTGCAGACGATAGTTAATAAAACCTTAATAAGTTTCTATTGTATACATAAAAATAGTTTTGATGAGAAGTATACATAAGGATAGTTGAAATGGTTTTCTAGTAAACTTCTTTTTATCATTGTTATACAAAATATAGATGCTAAATCAATGACCAATCATGATTGAAATAATAAAAAGATCAAAGAGAAAAAAATAAACGCTTAGGAACTATAACAAAAAAAATAAAATGTAAAGACAAGTCAACATAGCAGAAGAAACATATCTGAAAATACTTGTCTTTCAATAACTCATACAAATATAACAAATGATCTCATTGAAAAGTCACTTCAAAGAACTAAGGGCCTGTTTGGTATGCAATCCGGATTCTGTTTTATGTTTTCAGATTCACTGAGTTCAGTGAATATGCGTTTGGCAGACTTGTTTTCGAAAACTGTTTCCGGATTCTGTGATCCAAATAGTGAAAATTCTGAAAACAACTTTTTTAGGGCCTGTTTGGTATGCAATCCGGATTCTGTTTTATGTTTTCAGATTCACTGAGTTCAGTGAATATGCGTTTGGCAGACTTGTTTTCGAAAACTGTTTCCGGATTCTGTGATCCAAATAGTGAAAATTCTGAAAACAACTTTTTTATGTTTTCATTGTTCCAGATTTTGAATTTGAAAATTTAAAATGCAGAATTACATTAGAAAATACCAAAACTTTAATAAATATAGTTTTTGATGTTATAAACTCAATTTATTTTTGTTAAATTAAAATATGTATAATTTAATATATTATAAATTATATGATATTGTAAAATAATAATTGTACAAATTTTATAATAAAAATCATGTTCATAAATTAATTAATAATGGATTATATTCAATCTAATATTTAGTTTTGCAACTACAACTAGTTAATGGTCTATAAATCTATTATAGAACACATTTTGAACAATTGTTTAAATTGGAATCCAATTTCTAAATCTGCTACCAAACACATATCTGAAAACATGAAATACAACTCTGTTTTCATTGAATCCCTTGTTTTCAAAATTCTGTTTTCAGATTGCATACCAAACAGGCCCTTATGTTTTCATTGTATCCAGATTTTGAATTTGAAAATTTAAAATGCAGAATTACATTAGAAAATACCAAAACTTTAATAAATATAGTTTTTGATGTTATAAACTCAATTTATTTTTGTTAAATTAAAATATGTATAATTTAATATATTATAAATTATATGATATTGTAAAATAATAATTGTACAAATTTTATAATAAAAATCATGTTCATAAATTAATTAATAATGGATTATATTCAATCTAATATTTAGTTTTGCAACTACAACTAGTTAATGGTCTATAAATATATTATAGAACACATTTTGAACAATTGTTTAAATTGGAATCCAATTTCTAAATCTGCTACCAAACACATATCTGAAAACATGAAATACAACTCTGTTTTCATTGAATCACTTGTTTTCAAAATTTTGTTTTCAGATTGCATACCAAACAGGCCCTAAAATATACAAAAAGAATGAGATGTATTTGCTTACTGGATCCCTATTTTTTACCATGGACTTCTTTACACTATCAATCAATTAGTTTTTAGAATAGCGTTGAATAACACCCAACTTTAAAAAAAAATACTTCACATTGAATGCAAACATATTAAAGAGGTTAAATTACAAATTTAGTCTATGAAGTTTTAAGCTTGTGTCTATAAACTTTAAAAATATTTAATAGGTCTCTAAACTTGAAATTTTGTGTTTAATAGGTTCTGAATCTTTTAATTTTTTGTCTAATATATCGTTGACTTATTAGACATTTTTTTTAAAATTTATGAACATACTAGACACAAAATTGAAAGTTTAGGATCTTATTAAACATAAAATTCAATATTTAAACTTTCAATTTTAATTTTATATCTAAGATCTGTCAATTTTTTAAAAAATTTGAATATGTCATGGATCTATCAAACACAAAAGTTCATGGACTTATTAGACACAAAATTGAAAGTTCACGGACCAAATAAATACAAACCTAAAACTTCATAGACTAAACTTGTAATTTAACCATTGTGTTATTATAGCAAGGATTCAAGAAGAAGAGCAAAAGGAAAAGGAAGAATGGAAACAAACCCTATGAGACAGAAATCGAAAAAAACAAATGGGAACTGCCTGGAAGCTCCAGAAACCCAAATTGACCTCAAGTAACTCCTTCAATCGCATGCTCAGATAATCTCCTTTACCCTAGTCAACCATGACCCCTTAATCGATAAACATTTGAAGATTTAAGGAACAATAAATCATGAAAGAAGACTAGAGGATTGTTGAGATAAATTCTTTTGTAGAGAAAGATTGAAGAGGTTGAACATGAAAACAAAGTTTGATTTGGGTTTTTTGAGAGGGTGATGAATCGAGAGAGCGAGCTCTTTTTATATATTAGCTCTTATTGTCCATTCGGACAACCCACGATGGTTTTCTTCTTTTTTTCCTACCCCTCTTTATTACTTTTTTTCTCCCTCCTACCCTTTTTCCATCTTACATTCTAGCGGCATTTTGCTCTCTTTAAGATAGATTTCCCTCTAGATCATGGCCATTTACTCATCATCAAACCAAAACCTGTTGCATTAACCATATTGAACAAATAATCTGTGTTTGTGTGTGTATTAGAGAAAGAAAATAGGAATGAAAGAAGAAAACTGTCATGCAGAAAGGCATCATTTAACTTAACAAAAGTGTATTCAAACCTAACACATATTTACCATCCCTTCTCTCGTCGCCTGGGGCCTATCAACATATATGAATCATGGAATGATTATATTAAAAAAATCCTTCAAATAAATATTTAAATTCATCTTACCAGGAATAGCAATAAATCCATCCATCCGCCGGGAAATCAGAGCCCTCCATTCCACTCTGAAAAATAAATAATTGATAAACTGAAACTTAATGTGTTACCAGCCAAACTCATCAACATAGCGTATGTATATACAGAGGCAGCATCTTTCAACAAACTCAATTATAGTTCCCTTTTCTTAAAATTCAATACTATTTGATAACAATGTTTACAGACAGGGCCTAGAAGAAACTAGATCATCCATCACAAAACAACATCCACCAACAAGAAGTCTTGATACTCCCAAAGAATCCAAGAATTGTAACTAAAGAATAGGCACTACCCAGACACTAAGAGCCGCCACAAAGCAAATAGCACTAAAATTTCTAAGGGACTACCAATCTATAATATTTTTCCATGTCTCCAAATGTAATCTATTTGAAGACATGAGTTGCCAAATCATTAGGGTTATTTGGACGGTGGCTGAAACTGATACAGAAGAATTGAGGTATGAAATAAGAGACGCTAAAAGGCCAAAACTTGGTCTGCAGCAGATTTCATGATAAAGCAAGCTGAAAATGTGCCTAGTATTTATATGGGAGCATCATGAAGATGTCTGCTCTCATACAAGCCAATAATTTGATCGGCCACAGCCCACACAATGGCCTGCCCTGGTGGAATCCTCATGAGTCGGGGCAGCAGCCCTTTCCATAAAGCAAAAAGTCCCTCCTCTGCGTATATTGTTCTGATAGCATGGAACATGCCTTTGTACTTGAGTTCACCTGTGCCTCGGCTCTGGGCCATTAGCCTAGTTTTCACAACATCAAAAGGACCGGTGCATATGGGCCCTGCCGTGCCTGCTAGGAATCCCGATACCATCGACTGCCATGGTTGGAGGACTTTCCCATCCCCTTCGTGTCTGTTCCAAAGAACAACATCAAAAGCATTCTTGGCAGTAAACATGGCAGCCTGATTTGTACCATTTCGCATAACAGTTGGGGCAGCACCAGCCCAAAGCCCGAGGAGGCCTTCTTCTCGAATGATCATTCGAGCACAGTGCACTGGACCCTTATACTTAAGGAGCTCAGGACTCAATCCTTTCTGTTGTTGCAATCTAATCTTTACCACCTACTCCAACAATATTCACACCAATATGTTAGTCACCCACTTCTTCCTATTGGACATACACGAACAGGTGCAAGTCGAAACTGAACAAACACAAAACTAACAGAACAAATCAACCTGCTTACACACTAGTGCATAATGTGATGGGACAGAAATATCTCTTAATTGACCAGAAAACCCAAAAGGCAAACAAAATTTGAGATGAAAGACAGTCAAATTTATTCATAGAATGCAGCGCAAATTACAAATTTAAAATGTGTCCACAAGAGCAAGAAAATAAATATTTCATTCTCTAAGCCCAGCTTTTCTTCTTACTCAAACCTTCGAATTTGAATTTAACTCCACGACATCTTTAATTAGTGACATCATCTTGAGACATTCTGTAGATCGGCTCTAGATATAGAATACTTGCTTAACTCTCCACTTTGGTGCAAATTTCTAACTTCATATGTAACTAACATCAAGGAGATACACCAACTTATGCAAAAGCTGCATTTTGACTTGCAAGTTGCAAGGAGGATAATATGTAGATAGGAAGATGGAGACTGGCAGTACTAAGGAACTAGGCATTATGCATTATAATTTGATATAGAGAATCGAAACTTGGAGTTTCTTAGTTAACCAATTGGGAAAGTTGCAAATCAACCAATGGATTGTGTCCACCAGCCACCATAGCCCGGTCAACAACCACATTGGCAGTGGCACTAAGATTCAGATGAAGCGAGCAAGAAATGTAAAACTAAGCAAATCAGATCTCATACGCAAATACCTGTATATATGTTCAACTTCCATGGCAGAATGAAAAAGTAAAATAATATTTAGGATCTAAAAGGAGTAACCACATGTTTTTTAAAATACAAAATCAGCAGAAAATGGATGCAAAAACTGAAAGTAACATTGGTTAGGGACAATTGAACCCCTCATATTTTCGATATTGTCTACCTTGAGCCTAAGTCCTCATGGCTTTGTTTTATAGTTTCACCTAAAATACCTCATGCAATGAAAATAGTTACCTTTACTTATATACCTATAATCTTTCCCTTATCTAGTCAATGTGGACCTCTAGTTGCACTCCCAACAACATTCAATGGCTTTCCAATTAGCATTTTCTCCTACCCTAATTTACTGCTAAATGAAACTCAAAGGAAGAAAGTCAGCAACCATGGCAAACCATTAAAATGGTAAAGAAGCTGATATTTTCTTAAAAGTTGAAACATATTTTTAGTTACTACAACTCTTAAGATCTTTTCATCCACGTTCTTTTGGTTTTTTGTAATAATTTAGTTTTTTTTTTTTTTTTGTAATAATTTAGTTACTGTAGCTTAAAAATGTAATGAATAATGATTAAATCCCTAAATTAAAGATCTCACAGAAAAACAACCTACAGATGAAGTTTGGTGAAATAGAAGCGGACAGACTTTCTACCGTCCAAATTAAACTTGGTCCAGCTATATACTTATTCTTTTTTTTTTTAGAATAAACTATATACTTACTTATTCGTTTGATCTTACTATGACAATGACAATATTTTTAATGTCGTAAACTTAGAAACATGATATTTCTTAAAGTACAAATACTAAATCATCTTTATACAGAAAAAGACTAAAAATGTCGAAAGAGCAGAGGGGGTAATAGTGTGCTCCGACCCTTTTGAAAACTAATTAATTCCCAGTGTATAGAAGGGCCAAAATATTGTTCACCACCACTTTTCAAAAAAAAAATCATTGTTCACCACGGGTCCCAATCCAACAAACAAGTAATATATTATATATATCCTATTCACCCTGAAAGGGCAATGGCAACGCCTTATTGAAAGCTTACTTCGCTATTATAAAACTCGAGTTTTCCGTTGAAAACAAAGCCATCAATGTGCATTTTAAAATTGATTTAAGTACACCGCCATTAAAAAAATCAGTGAAAGGTGTTTATATTATATTATATGATATCAATCCTGTCAGCGCCAACTATTGTCCACCACACGGTTTCCCATTGTTCAAGAGAACCAGCGCCCTGAACTCAACCTCGAGAACAATGTTCAGAGCAAACGATTTCCAATTTCTAATTCTATGAATTAACTTCATAATCGCCCATCTGAGGATAGTAAACTGGTTAGGCGTCCTTCCTCAGGGGAGTAATTTCGAATTCGACATTCTAAAAAAGAAAAATCAATAATAATGATTCCCATCCATAACCAAATCCCTCGAATCTAAAATTGAAGATCTGAGTTGAATTGTAACAAATTATATAATAGTGAGAAAGAGAGAGATGCAACCTCACCTCGAATGGAGTAACAATGACCAGAGCCTCCAAAACCCCAGCACCGAATCCAGAAATCAGACGAGCATGATTGCTGAGTTTTCCAGTCTCGGAATCCTTAAACGCGGACTGAAGCACCGCATTGGACCCCATGCGAAGCGCATATTTCAAGGTCAGGTGCGTAGCGAACGGAGTCAATCCCTTCCAAAGAGCTCGAATTCCTTCCGTGCGCGTAACCGTGGCTCCACAGTGGACAATCCCCTTGTAAGCCCCGGTCCGATCGAGCTGCAACCTAGTCTTGATAACATCAATCGGCTGTAGACAACAGGCCTCCATCACCCCTCCGAGAGAACCGGATACCGCCTTCATGTACGGAGGAATCGATTTCTTCGATCTCTGTTCCGTATTCAACCGACGAGCTTCCTGATTCTCCATTTTCCCGGTCTTGAAACCCTTAACCGTCGTTCTCTGCTCCTCCACCTTCCTCTCGTTGTGTCGTTACTGAAGTTCGACCGCCATTTGTTTAGAGCTCGCCGGTAAATATAGCACCACGAATGAAGAATTGTTGAAGCTTACAGTTGCGTGTTAATGGCGGCCATGGAAGAAAAGTTGGAACTCTCAACAGAAAATAAATGGTACGGCAGCCAGCCTGACCTCTTGTTTCGTGCTTTATGAGTTCTTAACTTCTTATAAAGGAAAAAAGAAAAACCCTCTGAAGATTTGCTTGTTCTTTTATTACAGGTTGTCCACGTGATTGATCAAATATCAAATCAGTAAGAATTTGGTTTCATTCGAATTCGAATAATAAAATATGTGAAGGAGGAAAAAGTTGTAGTGCGAAACGAATATAATACTCTACTTTTTTCTTTTTTAATTTCGTCTCTAATATATTTATATCTCAATTTTATAATAAAATTATTACTAAATAATCATAATTAATTAATGGCCTGTTTATAATAATTTGGTAGGAGCTTATGCATTGAGTAAGTTATAATAATATGTAGAGTTAAATAATTATATTATAACTCATACTAAACAATTATGCCTTCAATATATATTATATAATTTTACATACTACTATAGTTTATTCAACGTCTCAAATAGCCTTTAAATGTTTAAAAAAGTATTTTTAAATAAAAAAAACAAATGTTTGTAAATATTTAAAGAGTCATTTCAAATAAACCATAACAATAATAAAAAAAAATTAATTTTCAAAAGTCACCATTCATGTATGCCATGGCTTTGAGGTAAATCACGTTGCACTTAATGTCGCATTTCCAAGAAAAAGTCGAGCAATCTTCAAGAAAATGACTATGTGTACTTAAAATTGGTACAAATGAGTAAGTATTTTATATTTGAGTGTAAGACAACTCTCCCCCATCAAATATTCGCCACATACTTTTCAAAAAAAAGTTATATGCATTTTACCATACACCCTACTCAATAAAAAGAAAATATATGAACAAATAAATTAACAATCAAATTGATATCTGACTCGATGAAGCATTATTAGAAGTGTTATGACAAAAACAAATGACAAACAAAGAATCAAATAAGAAAAATCGATACACAGATTTACGTGGTTCACTATGGTGTGTTAGTTATGTCAACAGGCAGAGAGAGAAACAGTTTTATTATCTTAAGGAGGAACATAGTACAAAATATAAAGATCTTTTCAGATAAGAGTTAGAGGGTTTAATAGCACATCTCTTAAACCCAAAACAGAATAGGCCCCAAAAAAGCTCAAAAACAAAAAACTTAATAATAATCTTCATATAACTTAAGTTTCGAGGGCGTTGCCCTCGAGCCCCCATCGAGGTCACGTTGTGCCCCAAACTCCCAAAACTAGGGTGCTTGGATCCTGATTCGCTGACCGGACAACAAGACTCCCGTGCTCGGTCATTTGGAGTGCCATATAACCTATTTAAGACATTTCTATAAGAGGAACGCTACATCGCTATCTTTCTATCCTATTTATGAATAATATTAAACTTTCACGACGTTGGAGCTTTTGACAACACCACCAAGCATATGCCTTCATCTTCCCTCGAAAAAATCAAAATTTTCATACATGAAGTCATTTAATACAAACTATTATATTATTTTAAAAATTATATATTAAGTGTAGTGTTGTATTAATTTTGTGATTAAAAAATGAGATTAAAAAAATACACTAAATTAATGACTTTGTAAAAGGGCAAGGACCAAATTAAATTAAATATTTTAAAAGTAAACAAAAAATAGATAGAAACTAAAAAACACTCGGTTGAAATTAGATTAAAATCATGTGAACGGACTAATAAAATATACAATCAATGATTTTATTATTTCAGTTTTATCAAGATTGATTTGAATTTATTAGTTGATAAATAAATGTAAATGGATTGATTATCCAAGTCAATTCACTCGAGCAATTAATTAAATAAATAATGATAACTACAAACCCTAAGCATTATCTTCATCATGTTAATCTTGTTTTAAAATGATGCATATCTTTTGAAGCCTATTCAGCATAATTAAAGAGGGAGATGAAGTGATTGAATAGAATTTTACTTGTTTTAAAATAATAACCTTACCCGTGTTTTAAGTCAAAAAAATGGAAAAAAAAAAAAAACAAATAATAACAAATAACAAACAACTTTTCACATCTTTGAACCTTTATTTTATTCAAAATTGGGGGCTCTCGACAAACCAAATTAAATTAGCCCAACCTAAAGTGACCGCTTCAGTTTTTATTTATTTCTTTCTTATTTTCAATTATTATTTATTAAATATATTTGGTTTTAAGTAATAAAAACTAAATTAAATAGGTATGAAGAAGAAGAAAGAAAAAAAAAAAAGGGGGTGTTCCGTTGCCGGGAATCGAACCCGGGTCTCCTGGGTGAAAGCCAGATATCCTAACCGCTGGACGACAACGGAAGCTTGTGCACTGTTGTTTATAATTTATTTATTATATTATCAATAAACGAAAGATAAAATTTCGATTGTAGTTTACTTATGTTACATGTATACAAGTCGCACAAATTCAATATATAAAATAATAAAATAAAATAAAATACATTTTTAGTCCATGAGATTTAGGTTAAGTTAATTTTTAAACTCAACAAATATACCACTGAGTTTTGCATATAGTTACACCCTTAATCGTTTCATATAATTTTTCGTTAATTATTAATGAAATGCTGATGTGATATTTATAAAATAATAAAGAATATTATTTCTTATCATTTCCTTTTTTTAATTAAAAAATATATATTTTTTCTTTTTCCCTTTCTCTCTCTTCTTTCTCCGTTCTTCTTCACCTTATTCTCTCTTCTTCTTTTTCAATCATAACTGTCGGCACCACCGCCGTTGGTAAATTTTTTTTTAATTTTTTCCGTTCCCTTCTTATTCTTCTTTCTTTCTCTTATTCTCTTTAGGAATAAACCATACGAACGTTCGGTCTCTCTTTATAAGATACATGGGCTACTCCTCTCATTATCAATCGGTTATGAGATACCGAATACCCGTTTGGGTTTAATGGGCTCTGATACCATATTAGATTACATGGGGTTCCATCTCATAACCAATTGACAATGAGAGGAGTAACTCATGTATCTTATAAATTGTGAGGTATCTCTTTATTTTTCCAATGTGGGATCCTTAACACTTCTCTGGTGAGACCAGTAGCAGCAGTGGTGGCTTCCAGATCTGGCTACCCACGGGATTCCAGTGCGACAATGAATGCTATGGTTGGGTACCTAGCAACGACGTGTTTTGGGTGTTACCCAAAACCTGAACCCATAGCCCTTCAAGTACAAATATGCGAATTGGAACGTTTTCGAACACGAACTAACAACGGTTCGTTCCTTTAAAAAAAAACAGTGGGAAGCAGAATGAGGGAAAGAAAGAGGGGGAGGAGGAGAAGAAGAATAAGACAATTTAAAAAAAAAAAAAAAAAAAAAAAAACTTACCAGTAGTGGTTGATCGGGTGAAACCTATGTGTTAAAAATAAAAGAAAGAATTTAGCCCAGTGCAAGTGCACACTGTCGATGCAAGTAATATAAAATTAGAAGTACTCCAAAGTATCAATCTCATAGGAAATAGATACAACAAAATTTAAAGAAATAACAAGATTGTGTTCAAAGTGCAACTTTGATAACCAAAACTAAAAAAATTGTGGTGGGTTTATGATAGAAAGTAAAAATGAATTAAAAAAAATAGGGATTCAAGTATGATTATGCCATTTGGTGAGAATTGCTTACAATTGCAATCACGCCTTAACATAAAGTAATTGTAAACTGAATTGATGCCCATTCAATTTTGATTCATAATCCTTAGGAACCGAAGTGATTGGATATGTATGTCTGTGGTCAATCGTACTTAGATAATTGTAGATCGCATTCTAGTAGTCTTGGGGCTCGTTCTATGTCTAGGATCAAGATTTACTTATGTCTAAGCTTCTTATCCCATTGCTTTTACGAGATCCGCTATCATCTAACCTTTTAGTATTAGATTCAGACTTGAAAGCAACCTTAGTTGATCAATCCAAGGTTACTAAAAATAAATTAATTAATAAAAGCAAACAATCTTTGTTTTAATTTGGATTGCACTTGCATATAAGCTTCACATTCTCACCTTTAGGGCATTCAAACACTTGAATCCTTAAGAGATATTAGCTCATGTTGAAAGAATAAAACAAAAAAAATTAATGAAACAAACTCTTGCGACAACCATAAGGGAATGTAAGTAAAACTTGTCACATAAGCTAATTATGATGTTGTAAAACTCTATTGACTTGCAAAAATAAAGAGAAAAAGAAAATCCAAATGAATTAACACTGAAATTTTGATGCAAAGGCTCTCGACCATAACAAAAAATATTAAAAATACAGTAGGTCAACCAATCAAAACATAATACAACGACTTTAAGCAAACCTTCTACCCATCTCTCTTTCGTCCTTTTTAATAAGCTCTCCTCATTCTCTTTCGAGTTGAGTCAAATTTTTACAACCCAAGAGATCTCCTAGGTTTGATTAAGTTGGGTGAATTCTGAGATGGGTCGAGCTATCGGTAGAAAATAAGTAAACAAAATGCATAAAAAATGGGTTTTTCTTCCGTTTAATCGATTCTCCTTAAGCTTTTACAAGTTGAGTTGACTTTTTGCAATCAAAGAAATCTCTTAAGTTGGATTAAACTGAATGAATTCGAGTTGCAGAAAGTTGTTACAAAACAAAATAGACAGTAGGATGAAGAAGAAGAAAAAGTTCAGAAAATGAGTTTTCTTCCAAGAAGGAATTTCGTTTTTTGTCTTCGTTTTCCTCTATTTTATAGCCTTCAAGCATCTCGAGTTTCTTCACACTCCATATACACCTTGATGTATGAAATTATTACTTGATTTAACAAGCAATAAATGCTGGAATCTTCTAAATTTGGCCAATCTCGAAAATCTCGTTTTTCTGCCTTCTATGGTGCAATTGCATTTATTGCTTGTGCTGCAATTCTCTCCTTTTGCTAAAACTGCATAATAACAAACTAAATCAACCAAATTTCAATATTTTTATCTATTTATCCTAATCTTAAGGGTTCACATCATGCTCAAGGGTTCCTTAACACTTTGCTCAAATTCAAGAGATTTTTAGGGTTCAACGAGATAGAAAATGCAAGAATAACCTTCCTTTGAGAGCTAAATAATTCTAAAAAATGAGAAATATTAGTAGTCGGCGACAACGCCAGAGACGGTGGTGGTGCCGACGGTTGTTGTTGAAGAAGAAGAAGGGAGAAAGAAGAGAGAGAGAGAAAGAAAAAAGAAAATATATAAATAATGTTTTTAAATTACAAATTAAGAAATGATAATAAAAAAAAGAAAAAAATATCTTTTTATTATTTTACAA
Source organism: Trichosanthes truncata (assembly GCA_033996785.1). Lineage (NCBI taxonomy): Eukaryota > Viridiplantae > Streptophyta > Magnoliopsida > Cucurbitales > Cucurbitaceae > Trichosanthes > Trichosanthes truncata. The sequence continues at coordinate 59,177,048 of JAWPNB010000003.1, forward strand.
ATGTCACGTCAGCATTCGTAATTAACGAAAAATTAAATGGAATGACTAAGTACGTAACTAAATGCAAAACTCAGGGACCCAAATGCAACCTAACCCAAACCTCATGGATTAAAAGTGTATTTTTTTCCTATTAAAATTAATGCTCAATAAGTCACTTAGCTATAAAAAGTATATACTAGGTCTCTAAACTTTTAATGTTGTGTTTGTTCACACGTAATTTCAACAAAAAAAATAAGACATGTGTAAATGAACTTAATTTTGTATTAATTTGAGTATAGTGGAGTACAATCTTTGATGTTTATTCATCTGATTCTTTTTCTCAAATGTACAAATATCTAAAGGGCTTTGCAACTTGTTCTCAAACGTAGACTTGTCTCGAGGGCTTCGCAGCTTGTTCTCTAATGTGGATTTGTCTCGAGGGCTTTGCAGCTTGTTCTTGAATATGGATCTGTCTCGAGAGCTTTGTAACTTGTTGATCTTGAGGTTGAAGCTTCAATCAATCTTTAGGGTCTTGAAGAGTCTTTGGTTTTCAATGAGTGTTTAGCACATAAGAACTTCAGAAAGTGTTTGACACTTAAGGACTTTAGGGAGTGTTCAGCATTTAAGGACTTCAAGAGTTCTCTCTAAATTCTCTGGAGAGTTCTCTAAAGAATTAAATTTTTGAACCTCTCAAATGGAGAATGGATGAGTGCTCCTCTATTTATAGAGCTCCCATGGGCATGTGAGCTTGGGCCTTTTAGAATTGTAGGCCCAACCATTGGACATGGGTTTGTTGGCTTTGAGCCTAACTATTTAGATTTGTATTTTGTCTAACTTTGACCCAAATTCCATATAACCTCAATTTGACCAAATTAAGTTTAATTATTTAGTCAAATGAAAACATGTGGCATTTTAATTTTAGACTTTGCCAATTTTTGTCTTCAAAATAAGTTTGGGACACATGTAAATTTATAATTGGCCCCAAATTTAATTATTTGTAATTTCGTTATTAATTTGAAATAATGACGTGACAATTTTGGATTGGCCAAAATTTCTAATTCAACAACGTTTAATAAGTTTCTTAAATTTTAATTTTGTATCAAATAGGTTATCAATCTATTTAACATTCTTTAAAATTCATGAAATTATTTGACAAATTTTAAATATTATTGTTTCTATTGGTAGGTTTGTGAATTTTAAAATATGTCTAATAAGTCAATAATAGATTTGACACATAATTAAGAGACTGTTTGGAGCACTGAGTGGATTATAAATAATCTATAGAGTTATATAATCTATATTTAAGATGTAAAGTTATTTAGTCTGGGTTATAATAGTCTCTATTTAGGATGCAGAGTACTTCACAGATTATTATAACCCATAGTACTCTATAGACTTTTAGTACCTATTAAAGACATGTTGATTATCTTCAAATGTTCATGAATCTATTTGATACAATCTTAAAAGTTTGTGATCTTCACCGATGACTTCACCTAATAATAATATTATAAGTGACTCAACAATTTTACAATTTGACGGCAAAAAAATTTATTGTTTTTTTTAAGGTGACAATGATTAGACTTTATATTTGTACGTGGTATACATTTTTTTTTTTTTTTAAATCTTGATACTTTAAAAAAAAATCAAATTTTTGTTTTTGTTTATATACCTTTGAGTTCAACACAATGTGAAATCATAGAAATTCAATCATCTAACCTTTAGGTCGATGATATATACTTCAGCTAGTTGTAAATAAAAAAAGTCATGTTCAAAGCTATAAATAAATAATATAGTAGTGATTATACATGAATTATATTCTAGATGAGCTCGTTGAGATATCAACTTTTTTCTAGAGGTGGGAAGTTTGAATACCCATCCACCCTATCTATAAAAGGAAAATGTATTATAAACAAATATCATTTTAATGAGAATTTGAGATTGCTAGTGGAAAATGTCAAAATTATCCATAATTTCAATAAGTGAAGGTTTAAAAAGTCAATTGTGTAAGCATGCATATAAAAAGTTAATTCGTTCTTAAAGTATTAATATGAACATAGCTCACTGGATAAAACATCAATTACCACTCTAGAAGTTGATAGTTGAATCTCTAGCTCACAATTGTTAAACTAACAAAATGTACATAATATAGTACCTAGAATATGCTATAACATCAGCATTTCAACCATTTTAAAGAATATTCTGCTATTTTATATCGTAAATTTAATATAATTAATATATAATTTGTAAACTATAAATTAAGGACCTCATTTTATTGTATATGTTATTATTATGTTTTTTAACTCGACTAAAACTAAAGATACCAATATTAATATATTGTATATGTATACATGCATATAGTATTTAATATTGCAACGTATTTTTTTGTTGACAATAATATTTACTTGGATTTATATATTTCAACCAATGAAACAAATTAAATAATTTATTGAGGAATTTTAAAAATATAGCCAATCTGAGCATAATTTAGCGGATAACACATCAATTAGTGTTTTAAAGGTGGATGGTTCAATCTCCACTCCCCAACTGTTGAACTAAAAAAGCAAGAAATTTTAAAATATAAAAAACTAAAGGCTCATTATGAGACTTTTTTATTGAATAAATGGCCAAACTATTTTTTAAAAAATTTAAAATAGGATTTATCAAATGACAAAAATATCCCTAACAAATTATCTAATTGAAATTCAAATAAAAACAAATCAATTCTTAAATCGAGGAGTGTTGGCCAACTAAAATTTAAAATTACATAATATTAAAAATCTATCTAAATTAATCAAAATGATTACAAGAAAAGATGATGTTACAAACACCAAGCAATTGAAAATTCATGTGTTGGAAATCACCTGAATTTTACCACCCCATATTAAAAAATAGTGTCAAATTTCAACTACAACAATCTAAATACTTCGTCTATATAAATTTTCGTAACATTGCTCTCCCATTGGCTCTAGCCAAACACATAATTGGAAGCGTGAGATTGAGAGAGAATTAAGGTATAATCGAAACAAATGGAAAAAAAAAAGTTGCGCACAAGCAACTCACCAAATTTCAGTAGTTATTAATTTGTTTGGATTTGACGAACAAGCCCAAACCTTCTTGATTCTCAATAAGCTAGATTCTGGGCTCAGCCCATCTGAACAAGTCCATACAGTAAAGCTTTTGGGCCGGCCCATTTCAAAGAGCAGTGGGCCTGGAGTAGTATTATGTTTGTGATGTGACATGCGCCAACTCTCGATTCTCATTGGTCAGCTTTCGTGGCATGATTTTCGAGCTGCCACGTAAGCATATTTAAAACCGAAGGCTCTGGAATTCTCCATTTATTCTCTCGACCGCGGGAAGGAACCTATATTATTTTGCACTCTTCGTTTCTTCTCTCCCTCCGTTTTTCCCAATCATCAAATTCCAATTTACAAACTCATTAGTTTCAGGAATCCGTCGGATCCGAACATGGAGACTCGCCTAGCTCCGATCATGCTCATTATGGCGTCTCTGTTCCTCTTCCTGTTTTCCTTAGAAGCCAAAACCATGGACCCCTACAAGGTAATGACGATTGTTCTTGAGTTTGTCTCTCATTGATGCATTTTGGCGTTTGTTGTTCCTCGACCTACTTTCTTTTGATGTTCGGCTTGATTTTCGCCTAATTCTTTGTTGCGTTTTGTCATGGAGTATCGGAGTTTTGTGGCGCTGTTATAGAATGGCTCATTTTTGTTGCATTTTTTGAAATTGTGCTTCAGGTTCTTGGAGTCGAGCGGAATGCGAGTCAGCGGGAAATTCAGAAAGCTTTCCACAAGTATGTTCTTTAATTTCCCTCCAAAATTTATGTTCTTCAATTTGATTCAACTTCATGTGGTCGTGTAGCTCATGGCAGAGTTTTATTTGTTGTGCGTTCTTATTTACTGAATCTCATCTTTGTCTTCTTATGTACATTGTGGGACTGATATTGTGCTGGATTTTGTTGATTGTGCTGTCTTTCATTTTTTTTTTTGGTTACAATTTCTTCTTAAAGCTTCATTTCTGGATTAGTCATTCTCACTTGTTAGGGTCTTTATGCATTCTTGGCAGGCTCTCTCTTCAGTATCACCCAGATAAGAATAAGAAAAAAGGCGCTCAACAGAAGTTTGAAGAAATCAATAACGGTATGTTTCTTACTTTGATCAATTAATGTATCTTTTTGCCAGGGTTTTTCTACTGCAGTTCATCTATTTTCCCTCTCTATCTTTTCGAATCGGCGGATGATTTTTGGTTGGTTAGGGTATATTTAATTTGATTCACGAAGTTCAACATTGGAGAAAAAGATAATGTTGTCTTAATTTGATATCATGTTAAACTACTGCTAAACCAAAATGTGTAAATATTCACTTTGCTCTTATTTACTCAAAATATGTCTCGTTTTACACCACAATTGACCTTACTCTTTCATTCCTCAGCATATGAAATCTTATCAGATGAAGAGAAGAGAAAAAATTTTGACATGTATGGCGATGAAAAAGGTAGCCCTGGATTTGGTCCTGGCTATTCAGGGGATCAAGGTGGTGGATATACATTCTTTACAAACGACGGAAGAAGGCAGGGTCAGAAGACCTTCAGGCCAGGCCAGTGGCAGAGTACTGGTGGACAGGGAGGTTCGCAGTCTTTCTCATTTTCCTTTGGTGGGCCCAGTGGTTCAAATCCCTTCGGCTTTGGCATGGAAGATATATTCTCCAACTTTTTTGGAGGTGGTTTTAAGGATGAGGGTAATTTTGGTAGTTTTGGTAGCCATTCTAAGGCTCAATCTGGATCTAAGAGTTCCTCAAGCATCAAGGTCATTAACAAACAAGTGTTCAAGAAAGAAATTGTGGATCAGGGAATGACTTGGCTTTTGTTTCCAAGCACATCATCTTTGAAGGGGGTTGATCATGTTCAATCAATTATAGAGGAAGTTGCCAGTTCGTTGCTGGGAGCTTTAAAGGTGCTAGATTAAGTAGTTATATTTCTAAAATTAAATAGTTCTGTTGATTTTTCACTGTTCTTATCTTCGTTTTTACGTTTGGATTTGAAGATTGGAAGGATAGATTGTGAATCAGAATCCTCGCTCTGCAAGGACCTCGGCATTTATCCTCACAGGACTCCCAGAATATTTGTATATTCATACATAAAAAGCACAGGGGGTTCTTTGGTAGAGTACAGTGGGGACGTTACCGTGAAGAATTTGAAAAGCTTTTGTCAAGAGCATTTACCTAGGTTCTCCCAACGAGTCAATTTGAAGCAAGTTGATTTCTCTTCCAGCAATGGACGAGGGCTACCCACCTTAATGCTTTTATCAACCAAAAAAGATACACCTGTTATCTGGCGCGTCCTTAGCGGGCTGTATCGAAAACATTTCAGTTTCTATGATGCAGAGGTATTTTATAACTCAGCTTGCTTGATTATCTCATTTTTGTATGAGGCTAGTATCTGTTAATCGGTGTTGGTTAATTGATCAGATTGTGTTTCTATTAGTGCATGAATTATAGTAATAGCAGTATCCATATCATACTTTTTGTGGGTTATCTTTGTGGTATTGGTTCATCATTTTCATACCCTGATAACAGATTTTTTTTATTGCATAGGTCACTGATGTTTCAGATCCTACTATAAAGAAGTTGGGAGTTGATGCCCTCCCAGCTATAGTGGGTTGGCTATCAAATGGGGAGAGGCACATTCTTAGAACAGGGATCAATGTGAAAGATTTGAGATCTGCCATTGATGATCTCAGTAATTTACTTAATGGTTTTGAGAAAAAGAACAAGAAGGCAGCGTCAAGGCCAGCCTCCAAAACGCCATCTGATTCAACGGAGAATCAGATCCCACTATTGACAGAATTCAACTTTGATGCTGTCTGTGGGGATAAGACTCCTGTTTGTGTTATTGGTGCCTTCAGATCTTCTAAAGCAAGGAACAAGTTGGAGTTAATCCTAAATATGGTGAGAACACTTACACTTGCGTAGATGTATTGCGTAGATGTACTTTCCCAGTTGAATCGGATTGCAATAGAACACATTTTATTGTCATTTTTATTCATGTTTTGGTTAAATAATTGCAGAGACTGTGACGGTAACTAGCTATGAAAACTCTATCAACGCCAAGCCTGGATGAACTGTCTGAGTAGATTACGAACATGGTCGATTTATAAGTAGTAGTTATCTGAAATTTTGAAAATGCACGTAATTCAAAACTTCCATAGTTGCTGCATAGCCAAGTCCAAAGTATTGATAAGTGATAGATTAGATAGTGATTGACGTATAGAGTTATGGCATAAGTGAACTAGGGGCATTGATTTGGAGTAGTTTAGGAGAAATCCGCTAAGTTATTTATTCTTTTATTGATTACTTTAGAATTTGATTATTTGTTATTGGTTAGACAAATCATGGTTGTTCATTCTCCATAGAGGATAATATTTTTAAATTTTTGCTTCCACTGAAAAGAAAAATAAAGCAGTATTTATTCAAAAAGTCAGGTCGTTATATCTGCTTCAAGTCGCTGCATTTCTTGCTTGTCGACTGCTGTCATGTTATACCTTATATTTTCTTTCCCTCTTCATTTTATCTTTCAGGTGTCTCAAAAGACATTGTCAAGGCGGCAGAACTCTACGCCTGGCTCTAAGGAATCCATATCCTATGCTCTCGTAGATGCAACAAAGCAACCATCATTTCTAAATGCATTTGACAGTGCAGGATTCAAATCATCTGATAAAATTTTGATTGCATACAAACGTCGAAAGGGTAAATTTGCAGCACATTTGGGTGAAATGACAGAAGAGGAAGTAGAAAAATTTATCGGCTCAGTACTTAATGGAGATATTACATTTACCAAGACCCGCCAGAAGCCTGTCTTGAAGTGAAGGTTTGCCATTAACAAACAGAGACTGTATTTTTGAGGCTTATGTACATTTTATGAATAGTTAGAACGAAGTAAGAAAAAAGTATATAGCCAAGATGAGAAAATATTATCTAGAGAGAAACCTGTCTAGATGCCATCGAAAAAATTGACTTCTAAAATCTTACCCACAAAGTAAATAATATGGGAGGAACAGAAAGTCTTAATTTAAATCTAATTTGATTTTACTTGAATTTGTGATCTATTATTTGTTTTGAAATCCTACTACCCCTTGAAGAAGGATTTTTATCTCTAAACTTAGTCACGTGTCAACTTTTGCTGTAAGCTTTTAATTTCATCTCTTAGACTTAGATCAATGTTGTAATTTCTTTCTTTCCATTCAATTTTTTGCTAATTCAGTTACTCATTTACTAAAAAGTAATGTGAAAATCTTTAATACTTTATCACTTTGAGTTTATATGAAAAAATATTTTTTTAACGAATTTTCAGACAAAAATTTATCCGAGGGAGGTTAAAGTTATACCACTTATTAAATTGATTCTTTTTTTCAAAGTTTTATCTGGACTGGGCCAACTTGCTTTTGGGCTTTAAATGTTTTGGAGGGGCTATTGGACCCGAATAGTCCATTCTGATGCACGCAAGGCCCAAAGGCCCAAAATACTCAAGATTTCAAAGCCTAAATACTCTGAAACTTCCCCATCCTCGAGTCTTCGATGCTAATTTGGGCCATGTGGCTGTGACGAATGTAATAATTTCCAAACATTTCGGACTAGTACACCGACCAAAATTCCAAAGATCTTGGAGGACACGTGTCTCCATCCAGTCAAACAAAACGAGCTGGAAGTACGGCCGTACGTATTAGATTTATTATTTATGCACAAGGGAAAATTAGGGAGTAAAAATTTGAAAACAAGGTATTTAATAAAAAACATAAAATTGTATAGTTTTCAAATACGTAGTTGGCAGATGTGTTTGATAATATATTTGTAAGCTATAAAAATAATTTTAGTTACCAACTAAATATTAAGTTGAATTTTAATTATTATTAATTAGTTTATGAACAGATTTTATGTTATAAATTTGGTATAGTTATTATTTTATAAGAGCAAATAATGTATAATATTTTATATCATACAGTTTTTAAAAAATATTATATTATGCATATTTTAATTTAACAAAAATGAAATAAATTATAGCATGAAATATTATATTTATCAAAGTTTTTATCTTTTTTTTTTTTAATGTAATTATGCATTTTAAAATTTCAAATTCAAAATATGAATATACTAAAAACATAAAAATGTCGTTTTCAAAGTTTTCACTATTTGGATCAAAGAATCTAAAAACAATTTTCAAAAACAAATTTGTCAAATGGGTATTTGCTATTCTATTTGATTAAGTAAATTTGAAAACAGAACAAAAATTAAGATTGTAGACCAAATAGGCCCTTAGTTTTTTCCTCAATTTCCACTTTAAACTTTTAATTTCATTGAATTGAAACCTCAACTTATCTATTACTGCTAAAATTCACTTACTAGTTGCCAATTTGATTATAGCTAAGGTGTATACAATCAATCAAAAAGTTAGACATTTGAATCTCTTCACCCGCACACGTTGAACTAAAAAAAAAAAATCACTCATTAATTTCAATAAAAATCAAACTTCATGTAAAATCAAGTTCAATTAAAGCATAAAATGGACAATTGAAAAAATCTTTCAAAACTCACAAATTTTAAGAAGTTCAATTCCAGTGTTCTTTTTTATTCTTTATTAATTGCATATAAGGCATGTTTTAGTTGCAAATTAAAATTTTAGGGAAAAAAATATACAATACAGTAAAAGTTGATAATTTTTCTTAATGCTTAGTCCCTTGACTTTTTTCATAGGGAGAAGGGGAAATCAAATTCATAGACCTTTCATGAGAGAGAAATATCACATGCTCTTCACGGGACACCCATGTCACTTTCTTAACATTTCCATTTCTTTTTATCGTTGGAATTTGAAAAATAGAAAGATTCTAAACTGGCTTCTGGCCTCTTCGAATTCAAAAATTTCGGCGTTCACACTTCGTAAAAATTATAATATACAGCCAAAGTGAGCATCAACGGTATTGACGTGCATTCCTTCTCATAAGTTAGAAATTAAGATCTCTATATTTCGGTATTAATTGTACTAAAAATTTATAAAATACAAAATCATTAAAAAAAAATTAGATTTAAATTTCATTGTGCTCTTTAAACTTCAAAATTTTAAGGTTCTCATATATATGTCTTGTCTTTTTTTTAGTTCAACAAATGTGAGGTATGGTGATTTGAAACTTTAACCTCAAGAAATGAATGATGATTTGAAATTTTGACCTCAAAGAAAGAAGTACATGTCAATTACCATATTTATTCTCATTTTGGTTATATATTTGCCCGTTTCTTAGTTCATAAAACTTCTTTTAAAAATTATTTTGTCATTATTAGTCTATTGTAAATGGTTTATAAATTATGCAAATGGATAATAATGTCCTTTAATACCCGTTTTTCTTCTTTTTTTGAGTTCAACAATTAATAATTGAAGTGAAAATTTTAAACTTTTAATCTCTTGATTGATAGTATATGCTTAAATCAGTTAAGCTATGCTTAGGTTGACCCTTTAATATGTGTATTAACCCAATAACACAAGTGCAAATCCATACATAATTCTCCCTCCACTCTTGCAAATCATTAATTAAAAAAGATCGACATTATACTTGAAATGAACTGATTATTATTTTAATTTCCAGATTAAAATATAACTTAAAAAGTTTAGAAATTAAAATATATAAACTTAAAAATAAAAAAGGAATGGTAAGTAATCGAATATTCAATGGATAGTCGACAAGGAACTGAAAAGGTCCAAAACGAACCATCATTTAAAAAATTTCGTACTGACGGCGACGAACTTCCAGGAAAGCTCCAGATTCAAAAAGCTGGTCACGGATCTCGGACAAACCTGAGCTTCTGAAAAGTACCACCGTTAAAAAAAATATATTATAAATGATAATTTTTTATTAAAATATTATTTTGTTTCTATTTATTACTTATTATATTTTAGTTCTTCTGTTCTCACACGTCTAAATTTAACGAACTTTCAATAAATTTTAAAATTAGTTTTTATTATTAGTTTATGTTTAATTTTTTTTAAAAAAAAATTGGCCCCTATTAGTTTTTTTTATATAAATTTTAGGAACATATTTATATAGCAACTTTTCTTGAATGAAAATTAGTATTGTTTTTTTTTTATCAAGTTTAATAAAAATTAACTTCAAACTAACAAAAAAAAAAAACTAATTTTAAAATTTATTAAAAGTACAGAGACTAATTTTGAACATTTAAAAATAGATAAACTAAAATAAAGCGAGTTTCAAAGTACAATAATATTTTAACTATTTTATTTTAGGTTAAATTAGAAGTTTAATCCATGAACTTTCATATTTGAATCTAATAGGTCTTGAACTTTAAAAAATATCTAATAGAGTTATTGAACTTTCAATTTTGTGTCTAATAAATTTTGAAATTTTAACAATGTCAGATAGACCTTTGAACTTTCAATTTTGTGTCTAATAAATTCCTGATATATTCAACATTTTCTTTTTTAAAAATCTAATGGGACATTAAAATTTTAATTTTGTGTTAAATAGATTCGTGAATTTTAAAAAATGTCAAATAAGTAAAAAATTTGTTAGACACAAAATTAAAAATTTACCTAGTTATTAAAACACAAAATTAAAAGTTGAAAGATTCGTTAGATATTTTTTAAAACTTATATATCTATTACATACAAAATAAAAAATTGAAAGAAGTAATAAATAATTTTAAAGTTCAAACATATGAATTGGAAAATTTTCAAACGAATAATTAGAATATATTTTTATAGTGGACAGCGAGGCGAGACAGTGACGCAGGTGGTTCAGATGAATGGCGGCAGATGAGTGGCACGTGGCAGGCAGGCGCAAAGCGAGACAACCTTAAAAGACAGTCAAATACCAGGTTACTCAAAACCGCCTAAAAACCCTCAAATAAAAGGGGCCTGCTTTTTATTACTTACAATTACCACCCCAAAAATCCAATTTCGCTTCTGCTTTTTCCCCTGGTTTATTTTCATTTATTGACGCTTTTGACCTTTGTTTCTTGCTCCCCACCAATACTTTCCTTAAAAATAAATAATTAATTAATTAAAGCAACGTTCTGTTTTTTTCCTATTTAGTTTTTCTTTTTCCTTTCCAAAACTCACAGGCTTTAAAATTCCTGATCGAAGGATCCAGAACTAACAGTCTGGAACTATAGCTGTATGGTTTTTAACAAGTTACCTTTTCAAAAAACATGGCTGTGTGGTTCACGTTGGATACCGCATGTTGAATTTGGTTGCGGTCTCCCTGGTTATTTATTTTCGGTTTAAATATAAATTTGATTAAAAAAAATACTTCTACTTCTTAAACTTTTCAATCTAGCCACTAAATTTTAGTTTATAACAATTTAGTCGATATAGTTTTAACTTTATAACAATTTAGGTATGTTACAATTTCGCTCATTTAATCCCTATTATGAAAAATTCTGCCAAAATTAAGTATCAATTTTTATTAGATAACGACTTAGTCTATGTAGTTTATGAACATATTTGATCACTAATTAGTTTATTAACTGACATATGTAAAAAATACAATTGAATCTTAATAACATTTTTTTTTATGATAGAGACTAATTTTTTACAAATTTTAAAGTACATACTAAATTATTGTATATTAAAGTCTAAGGACTAAATTGTAACAAATTTCAAAGGGTAGATATTAAATTGTTACATATTAAGGTTCAGAGATTAAATTTACATTTTTATTAAAGTTGAGGAATCAAAAGTATTTTTTGGTCCACATACTTTCAAAATATTTATTTTGATTGTTGTATTTTAAAAAAAATGACAGTTTTTGTCCGTATTTGTAAAAGTATGGTACAAATTCTTTAACTAATGGAAGCTTTTTAATACAAAGTTATGACTTCATTTCTATTAGTGTAGTATTAGGTTAAAATTGTATTTGAAAATTTGAGATAAAGAAAAGAAATGAAGAGGCTGAAATAATCACTTTTTACAAAGTATATGAATTAAAATAGACCTCTTAAAATTATGGGAGGCCAAATCTAAAACTACAAAAACGATAATAAATATTTTAAAATATAGAAACTATAATGGACCAAAAAGTATTTGAACGTTTTATTTTAGGGCAATTGGAGCGTGCGACCAAATTGGAGAGGTGGTTTTGAAAAATGTCCAAAAATTGGAATTAGTTGAAAACTGTCCACATGTGCAGATCATGTGGCAAGAAATTTTTGTATTTTCCAATTTTGCCCCTGTAACCCATGTTTTATATATGGTGTATCTGAGTTTCAATTTTGCTTTGAATCTTTTGGTTATTCAAAATCTACTTTATTGGCTAACTTAGATTTGATTACATCAGTGTTCTCAATTTTAAAATAGATTCTTATTATTTTATTTTATTTTTTCATTTTAAAATTGTCTACATTATTTATTTAATTTTTTTTACTTTCTTCTCCAGGTGTTTTATGTTAGGTTTCATAGGCTTCAATATTAATGCTTGAAATTTTGGCAGCATCTATAGCTAAAGAAATCAGATGACAGTATAAAGTTTCTTCAATATCCATCACATGAAAATACTAACTTGAACTTCATAACTGCCATTAGTGCCCACCTTTCTAATGATCTGGCTCTGGCAAAACCCAAAGACATATCAATCGCTGGATTCCTAAGCACCAAAACACAAAAACAACCAACGTAAGACCTATTAGTAAAGAAGTCAAGATCTCCTTTAGCTTTCGATTTTGCTCGATTCGATCACGATATGGGAAGATACCAAAATCGGCATCATGGGCAAGCTCAAAACAGGGCAGGTTCAATAACACTTGTGCGAATACTGTGTCTTTGGACGTTGGGAATAGTAAAATTATTCAAGAAATGTTTATTTGTGTTTCCTATATTTTGCATACAATGTCTATTGATTTAACCTCTATCTCTTTTTTGCAGTGTATGATTTGATTTTTAGTAGTTTGGATCCTATGCAAATGTCAATTCATGTTTGGTTTGAGTATCTATGAATACCCGATACTTGTATTTATGTTATTTACGTTGCCATTAGATTTTTTTTTTTTAATTTTTGTTTGGTTCAAATTCTTTTTCTTCGTAATTGTGTTTTTATCCATCATATTATTTTCTTACATAGGTTAATTTATTATTTTTCTAAGATTTTAATTACTATGTATTTTTATTCTAGAATACATAATTAGACGTTGATTTAAGTTATTTTAAAGAAGATATGGTTGTTGTAATTTTAAATTTTAGATTTTGATTAATTATGAGATAATTGTATTATCTTTTCTTCATATTTTCGTTTGAGGGCATTTTTTTTCTTTTTCTTCGTAATTGTGTGTTTATCTTCAAATTATTTTTCTCGGTATGTTAATTTATTATTTTTTTAAGATTTTAATTAGTATATATATATATTTTTATTATAGAATGCATAATTAGTAGTTGATTTAAAACATTTCAAAGAAGATATGGTTGTTGTGATTTTAAATTTTAGATTTGGATTAATTATAGGATAGTTATATTATCTTTTATTCAGATTTTTGGTTGAGGTCATTTTTTTTTTCTTTTTCTTCGTAATTTTGTTTTCATCCATCAAATTATTTTTCTAGATAGGTTAATTTATTATTTTTCTAAGATTATAATTAGTACGTATTTTTTATTGTAGAATACATAATTAGTTGTTGATTTCCCATATTTTGAAGAAGATATGGTTTTTGTGATTTTAAATTTTAGATTTGAATAAATTATAGGATAATTGTATTATCTTTTATCCAGATTTTCGGTTGAGGGTGTTGTTTTCTTTTTCTTCGTAATTGTGTTTTAATCCATCAAATTATTTTTGTTAATTTATTATTTTTATAAGATTTTAATTAGTATGTATTTTTTTTTATTGTAGAATACATAATTAGTTGTTGATTTAAGATATTTTAAAGAAAATATGGTTGTGATTTTAAAATTTAGATTTGGATTAATTCTAGGATAATTGTATCATCTTTTTATTCAGATTTTTTGTTGAAGGCATTTTTGATATTAATTAATTCAATTAAAAATTGGATGAAAATAGTTTGAACATTTTTCAAGTAAAAATAAAAATTGGACAATTTTTAAAATGCCTATTTAAAATTTTTCATTCTTCTTGTTATCCCTTTATTTTAACATCTGACCTACTTTGAGTTGATGGGTACGTAAAACCAGAAATAAATGTTACATTTTCAAAGAGTTTAAAGGTGAGCCCCACCCTATGAAATGAAATATTCTTAAATTATTGGTACTAGGTGAGCCCCGCCCTGCCAAAGAGAGCATAACTCAATTGGTATATTGAAAGTGTTAATGACCATGAGGTCTGTGGTTCAAAAGGTGAGCCCTACCCAATGAAATGAAATATTTCTAAATTATTGGTACTATGCCAAACAATGGGAACTTATTTGATTGATTTATTTATTTTTTTGCCATCATAAGAAGTTAGATTATATATCTATTGGTAGTCAGACATTATATGTCTATTGATGCACCAATATGAGCATAGCTCAATTGATATGAAATATGTATTATCGACTAAATGGTTAGAAGTTCGAATCTCTCCACTTCACATATTAAAAAAAGAGGTATCCATTAAAGTGTCAATATTTGTATCAATACGTTGTTATGTTAAAAAGTTGGATGACTATATAAGTGTGTCAATCAATATTTTTATTATATTATAAAATTGTCAAATTTATAAAATATTAAAAGAAATAAGACGAAGTATAAATAAAATGCTAATTTATAGGAGAATTTATTTAAAAAAGGTGAAGTGCTTATTTATTAGTAGACACTAATATTTGTATACAATTGAGATATCGACATTATAGTTTAAACCCTTGTTTGGATTAAAAAAAATGCAATGTCTAATTAGATCATTGAAATTAATCAGTAGAAATAATATATGATACTCTTTTTTGCAAAGGGAAATTGAATGGAATCAAATGAATGGGGTAAGTTCGCTTTGTTTATTTGTTTTTTTAAATGAACTTTTTGAAACTTTACAAAATGTTATAAAGCATGTACGTACTCTTTATCTTTGTCGTGTTAATTTATATAATTATAATATATAAAAGTGAGTATAAATTTATTAGAGCTTGTTTGGTATGTACTTCAAATTGTACTTTTGTTTTAACATTTTACGAATTAAACGAGTTCAATAAATATTTGTTTGAAAATTTTATTTTTAGGTTCAATGATTCAATTAGTGAGAATTTTGCAGCAACATTATTATATTTTCAATGTTTATTTTAAATTTGTTTAAAAAACATAGTGCAATAATATGTGGCAGGATAAAATTTGAGCCTTCAATTTATAAAGAATATTACTAATTTTTTTTTCCAGTAAATATGGTGTTTAAAATTGTTTTCTTTTGTTACATGATATTTGATTCCAATTTTTCCTCCCTCTCACTTCCAGGGTCTTTATTCATTTAGAAATGGTCTCAATCGACGCCGTTAGCGACTTAGCACGTGGGTAGGCCCATTCTATTTTGTTCCGTTCCGTTGCATGTTAAACGCCGTCGGTAAGAAACATGCAGAAAAAACGTGCAGTATAGAAAACGAATTCTCTCTCACCTACTCGACGAACAATAAAATGTCAATTTGAAATTGCGGTTGACTGTGGTCCTCAACATAAACACTAAAATCACAATTTGAAATTGCGGTTTTTAATTCACTTTCTTATTTTCCTGTATTAAACTTGCAAATTGTTTATTTATGTAGTCTTTTTAGGATATGGTTTCAGATTTACATTATAATATATGAAATATTTTATGAAATAATTAAAACTTAACTCCAAATAAAAATAATAATACCACCGAAAAAGACTACCGATATTATCCTTCCACCCACATTTGATTATCTGAACATGTCGTGAATTGACCATGAGATTTAATTCAAGGTCTGCCTGATTTTTTTTTAATGAGTACTAAAAAAAAAAAAAAGGTCTTTTGTCAGTTTGTGATAGATAATATGTCATAGTCCACTCTTTTTGTAAAACAGTTTCAGAAAAAAAAAATTAAAATTAGAATATTATGGTGTCATTTTCCTTCAATTTTTTTAGCATGTAAATAACCCTATATTATACATATATAGGAATAATAGATATAAAATTTGTAGTCAGGAAATTTAAGTTTTTTAATAATATTATTTTTTTGGTATATATAATGTGGAGTATAAGGATTTGAACTGCTAACCTCAAGAGAAGAAGTACATGTCAATTATCGAAGACAAAAGACTCATACGTTTGATATGTTTTAGTTGTTGTCAAAAAAAATTATACGTTTTAGTTATTTATAGTTATTGAATTTTATATGAAAATTTATTTTTAATCTTTAATATTTGACAAATTCTAAGCCACCTATTTTAAAATATAAATGTGATATTAGAATTTATATATTTAATGTGACCTTTTAAAACCTAAGTCCATATGATTTCCTCTGCGGTTCTTTTTTCTTCTTTTTCGTTTTGTAGCCGCCAGATCTGGGTAAATTTTAGGGGAGCTGAAGAGGCTGGTGGCGGCGGAGACTGGGCTGGAGGTGGCAGAGCAGAGGTGATATACAGAGGGAGAGAGGGAAATCGAGGAGTATTTGGAGGCTTGTGGACTGAAAAACAAATCTAAAAAATGAAAAAGAAGAAGAAAAGAAGGATGAGGGAGGAAGAGAGGGGACGGGAAGGGGATGGAAAGAGAGAGAAAGAAGAATTTAAAATACTCTAGCGCCGGCGCGGCACTAGATTCCTTAGAATGCCGGCGACGGAAGGGAGAAGGGGGAGGGGCAGGAGAAGGAGAAGGAATTTTTTAATAATTATCTTTAGTTTTAGTTTTATTATTTTCTTATAATAATTATTATTTTTATTTCAAAAATTATTATTTTAATATTAAAAATTGCCACATCAGCAATTTGTTAAAACATTAGCGGAGGTTAATGTGGAGGGACTGAATTGAACTATTTTACCAAATTAAGGGACTTGAATTGTTCGATTTTAAAACTCAGGGACGCAATAGAAACTCACCTGCAAACTCAAGGACTAAAAATGTATTTTTTCCAATAACAATTGAGTTGTCTAACATCAACAACTCGAAAAAGGGAACTTACGCAGCCAGATCATGACCAAATGGGAGCTATTGGAACCCGCCAACGTGGACCAGTAGGGATGAAGTTAGCTTCACCGTAATGCATGAAAAAATATCTTAAACTCAGTTTGATAATTATTTAATTTTTAATTTTTAGTTTTTGAAAAGAATAATACTTAGCTACACACTAGTATGTAGATATCCTTCTCACGCACACGACTATTAAAATTTTAACAATTAGGAGAGAGAGAGAGTAAGTATTGTTCTTTTAGCCACACACTGATGCGTATAAATCTTTCTACACACTCACCATTAAAACTTTGTCAGCTAAGAGAGATAGGAAATGAGAAATTGGTAGTGTGTAGGAAGATATCTATATAATGGTGGTGTGCAGAAAAATACCACCATTACTTTCTCTCTCCTAATTGTCAAAAATTTAGTTGTGGTGTATAGAAAGATACCTATAAACTGGTGTGTAGCCAAGTATTGTGTTTTTTTACTCAAATTTTCTTTCATTTGTTTTCATCTTTTTGAAAGAAACATTTAAATTCTTACTCAAATTCTAAAAACAAAAAAGAATTTTAAAAACTATTTTTTTAGTTTTCAAAACTTGACTTAAATTATGAAAATATTTGTAAAAAATAAAAATAACCAAACAAATAAACTCATAAATTGAAGTAGTATTTATAATTTTAATTTTAAAAAATCAGAAACTAAATGGTTATCGAATGAAACCTTAGAAATACTCTAGATTTAAAAAAAAACAGAAAGTAATTTAAGTTTAAAAAATATAGGACCTAGGTGTTCTCTATACTGTTGTAAGTACCCCTTTAATACTCGTAGCTTTAAAATTTGTTATGGTAGTTTCTAAACTTTAGTAGGTGATAATTTAATATTTATAATTTAAAGTTTGTAAATATTTAATCATAAAATTCTTTGGTAAGCTTTTTTTTTAGCACAATTATTTGATAAGTTGTAACATGAGTTTTATGGGATAGTTATTTATAGTATTGAAAATGATTTACTAACTAATATATGATTGATCAAGAGGTTAGATATTTAAATTTCTATTTTTTTTTTTTTAAAACAATGTATTATTCTTGGTGCTAATTATTACAATCCAGGTTTAGTTACTTGTAGTTACATGGTTACTGAATTTATCATTTTATTTACAACATTTTACATTATTTTTAATATTGGATAGTATGGCTTGAATGTAAATGACATTAGTATGTAACTTTTTCAACTATTATATTGAATATTTTATCTTAATTTCACACGGCACTTCATTTATGCTCTCATTTGGTTACTACTTTTTATCCCAAAAAAAAAAAGAAAGAAAAAGAAAAAACCTTCTGATTATTATGTGTTTGGAATAAGTTGCGAAAAAAATATATTTTTTAAACAAAATCTATTTTTCTATAAACATTTTTAAAAAATTAATAATTTAAAGTGTGTTTAGTAGAGTTTATGGAGTGATTTTAGGTGATCAAAAATAGTTTTAAAAAAAAATTAATAAATAAAAAGTGCTTCAAAAAAATTGAATTAATTTAATTTTCTTTAAAGAAACACTTAATAGATGCATTATCTAAAGATGTCTTTGAGTGTGATTAACCAAACAAATTTGTTATTTAAAATACTTTTGAAAAAATGTAATTTATAATAACATTCTTATTATATATATATATATGTGTGTGTGTGTGTGTGTGTGTTTCTAAATTGTTTAACTTAGAAGGTATTCCAAATAGATTTTATGTTGTGAACTCAAAAAATAATGAAAATAGAAATATCTATATATATATTTTTAAAAATGTATTTTGATTATTGCTATTAAATTGGGTAGTAAAGATGAGAACAAAATTTTAGATAAAATATAGTTTTCTTTAAATGAATTATCAAATTAGATTTTTTTTCTTAAGAAAATATTACATCGTATGTGCGGTTAAGATTAGAGGTAATAGAGATACTTTACCTATTAAGCTATACTGATATTGACATAAGATTAGGTATTACGATAAGTATTCACTTATGAAGAAAATAAGCGAAATTCCTCTTTTTGATTATACATATCAAAACGATAATTATTTTAAACAATAAAATCAATCACATTATTAACATTTCTGTAAATAGCCAAACAAGCTCATTGACAGAAGGAAGAAAGAAAAAACAATCCCACCATCGTAGTCCCCAATTTTTATTCTTAGAACTATTTTAAGAAGCTCAAAAAAAAAAAAAACGATATTTTAAGAAAAATATCATATTCAAGTATTAATTTAATATTGGCAAAATGGACCCCCCGGGGGGGTCTCGATTTTTCAAACCCTTTAAAACTTTTCAATAAAACAATAAGGAATACATCCTATTATAAGTTGCAACTGTTCGTATTATTATTATTATTACTTTTTAAAAAACATTACCTCATAAATACATGTGTTAAACTAACAAAACAATTGTGATTAATTTAAAAAACATAATTAATAAAATATTAAATATATATATTTTAGTCCTAATGTTAGAGTGTTTTTTCAATTTGGTTCTTAATGTTTAAAAAATCTCAATTTAATCTCTTATATTTTAACATTTTTTAATTATACCTTTACAATTGGAAAATACTAATTGACTTGATATAAATTTGGTCACCCAAGCAAGAAAATTTTCTAATTTCTCAAAATTGTAAAAAAGTTGGTAAAACTTTCAAATTTTATTCTTTTAGGAAACACAAAATTTCTTCAAATCTCTAATATCTCACTAACTATCATATCACGTATGTTAATCATAAGTCAATTTTACCAACCTCAACATAGCTAAAAAGATATATACCATCAACCGAAAGGTAAGAGGTTCGAATCTTCTCACTCTATATATTGTTAAACCAAAAAAAAATCACAAGCCAATTTTAACGTTTTCTAATGGTGAAAATTATAAAACTAACAATGAAAATTATAAACTTTTTTAATGAATATAATTAAAAATGTTATAACATAAAAGACTAGATTGAAACTTTTTAAACATCAAGGACCAAATTGAAAAAAAACACTCCAACATTAATATCTATTTGGATGCTCATGATTTAGAGGGATTTCAAATAAATTCCGTTTGTTATTACAAGAAAGTGATTTCAAATTGTGTTTTTATGTAAAAAAAATTTATGAACTAAAATGGTTGTATTTTGCTCGATTTTAAAGGGTTTGAGATAAATTATTTATTTAACATAGTATATTTTAACTGTCTATTAATAAATCAGAATTAAAAGCTTATATTAGTAATTTTTTAATTTTCTCTTTTTTTTTCCGGTTATCATTCAAACAAAAAAAAAATTAAATACATTCCTTCCAAATATTTCTCATTTCAAAAGTGATAAAAAAATTTAAAATTATTTCTTAAATTTCAAATATTTAAAATATTTTTTTTTAAACTTTCTTGATCCAAAGAAAGGGCAAGGACGGAAACATCTATTTAGGCTTGAAAAAGAAATGGATGGTTAAATTACGAAGGGCAAAAACCAATCACAATGATTACGGATTCCAACCCATGAGAATCCACAGAGATCACCGCACTCCAAAAATACTTTTTTAAAAACCGCTTTTTAATTCTGTAAATGGTTTTTTTTCTCTTCCACTTGCCACCCATTGCCACTCCCACGCCACTGCCCCCACTTCATCCTTTATATATAAACCTCTTCAATTCCTCTCCATTTCATCGCTCAAAAACCACCGTTCTCTAATTCCCCAAGATCCCATTTCTCTCTGTTGTCGTTTCCCTTTTCCGATTCCGATTCCGATTCATTCCTCAATCAATGGACGCCAAAATCGGATCGCTCGACACTTGCAAACCCGCCAACAACGTGGTTTGTTGTCCAACCAACGGCTCTGTTTGCACCATCCAAAATTCCGTCCCCTCCGCCCTCGTCAACTCGTCGGAGGCCACCCTCGGCCGCCACCTGGCTCGGCGGCTCGTCGAAATCGGCGTCACCGATGTTTTCACTGTCCCCGGTGATTTTAACCTAACGCTTCTCGATCATTTAATTGCCGAACCTGGGCTCAATAACATCGGCTGCTGTAACGAGCTCAATGCCGGATACGCCGCCGACGGCTACGCTAGGTCCCGCGGCGTCGGCGCGTGTGTCGTCACGTTCACCGTCGGCGGTCTTAGCGTTCTGAATGCCATCGCCGGCGCCTACAGTGAAAACTTGCCGCTCATTTGCATCGTCGGTGGCCCTAACTCCAACGATTATGGAACTAACAGAATTCTTCATCACACCATCGGCCTCCCTGATTTCAGCCAAGAACTTCGATGCTTTCAAACCGTCACTTGCTTTCAGGTACTGTACAAGATCTTGTTGCATTTTATATATACATATATATTGGTTCTAAATTCTTGTTGATTAATGAGGCGATTTCTTGTTCTTGTTTAGGCCGTCGTGAATAATCTTGAAGATGCTCATGAGTTGATTGATACTGCTATTTCTACTGCCTTGAAAGAAAGCAAACCTGTTTATATAAGTATTGGTTGTAATTTGCCTGGGATCCCTCATCCCACCTTTAGCCGTGATCCAGTTCCATTTTCACTTTCTCCCAAGTAAGTTCTGTAATGAAATTTAGGTTCAAAAGTTCAGGTTATTCAACTTTGAATAGTCTCCAAAGTATCCCATTGATCCATAAATCTAAAAGTTTTAGGCCCATTTGATAATCATGGTTTTCCGTTTTTAAAAGTTAAGCTGATAAATCCTTGTTTTCGTGTTTGGAATTTGCTTCAGAATTCAAATGTTTTCTTAAATGAAAATAATAGTAAAGAAGAAACAAGCATAAATTTCAAAACTGAAGACTGAAAACGAAATAGTTATCATATCGGCGTTAGGGACTAAATTTATTATGCCATCTTAAAGAGGAATTAGCTTTGAAATTATTGAATGAATTTCTGTGATGGCAACAGAGTGAGCAATCCACATGGGCTAGAGGCTGCAGTGGAGGCCGCAGCACATTTCTTGAACAAGGCAGTGAAGCCAGTGCTTGTTGGAGGGCCTAAAATGCGAGTTGCCAAGGCTTGTGATGCCTTTGTGGAGCTTGCTGATGCTTGTGGCTACGCCTTGGCCGTGATGCCATCGGCGAAAGGGCTCGTACCCGAGCACCATCCTCATTTCATTGGAACTTACTGGGGCGCTGTCAGTACTGCCTTCTGTGCCGAGATCGTTGAGTCTGCCGATGCGTACGTGTTCACCGGGCCGATTTTCAATGACTATAGCTCTGTTGGCTACTCTCTTTTGCTCAAAAGGGAGAAGGCCATTATAGTGCAGCCAGATCGGGTGACCATTGGGAATGGACCTACATTTGGTTGTGTTCTAATGAAAGATTTCCTTCAAGCACTTGCGAAGCGGGTTAAGAACAACATCACTGCTTATGAAAACTACCATAGAATCTTTGTTCCTGAAGGCCATCCTTTGAAATCTGAGCCAAAGGAAGCCTTGAGAGTCAATATTTTGTTCCAACATATTCAGAAGATGCTCAGTAATCAAACGGCTGTGATTGCTGAGACAGGCGATTCTTGGTTTAACTGCCAGAAACTTAAATTGCCAAAAGGATGCGGGTAAGGCATTGTTTAGCAAATTGATAATACAAATTCATTTATTCAACCATTTTGTTCAGATCCTAAAGGTGATTTTCTCTTTTTGTTTGTTTGTTTGTTTGCTTGCAGGTATGAGTTCCAAATGCAGTATGGTTCTATTGGTTGGTCAGTTGGTGCCACTCTTGGATATGCACAGGCTGTACCAGAAAAAAGAGTAATTGCTTGCATTGGTGATGGAAGCTTCCAGGTAAAAATTGGCTTGATCAAACTTTGATACTCGACACGATCCAGAAAAAACATCGGTTGATCATCAGTACTACTTTACATTGCAGGTGACTGCACAAGACATATCGACGATGATCCGTTGTGGGCAGAACACTATCATATTCTTGATAAACAATGGTGGTTACACCATTGAAGTCGAGATCCATGACGGGCCTTATAATGTGATCAAGAACTGGAACTACACGGGATTGGTCGATGCGATCCACAATGGGGAAGGAAAGTGTTGGACGACGAAGGTAAGTCAATATGGAACTTGCTCATATGAGTTATGTGGGGGAGGAATTCTGTTTTGTGAACAAATTTGTCGTTGCAGGTTCGATGCGAGGAAGAGCTCATGGAGGCCATTGAAACGGCTACCGAAGCCAAGAAGGACAGCCTGTGTTTCATTGAGGTAATTGCTCACAAGGATGATACTAGCAAAGAGCTATTGGAATGGGGCTCAAGAGTCTCTGCTGCTAACAGCCGCCCTCCCAATCCTCAGTAGAAAACTTTTGGTGCAGTTAATGGATCAGATCAAATCAACTTTGCAGTATTTTCTTTCTTATTATTCTGTCATCTTCAGCAAAAAAAAGAGAGTTTGATTTGAGATTGTATTAAAAAAAAAAGAAGCAAGTATTTCGTGGTGTAAATTCCTCAGAACATTTTCTTATTGACAACAATATTTTCTGGGTTTTGTATTTTCTTTTAGTCTTCTTCTTGCTTCCCTTTTGAGCCTCCAAAAAGAATATTTCAATTCTAGTGTTGCATGTGCTCCTCACGTGATGTTTCATTAAAAATAAACATGAACCTTCAATTTCTTTAAAAATTATTTAAAAAAGTTTCTAGTCAGTTTTATATCTAGGAGAGCAAAACTAAAATGAAACATGTACTCTGTATCTAAGGGTTTAGAATATGTATCTAATAATTGAGCTATGTGAAAAGGATTGCAAATAAAAAAAAAAACGTTCTGTTTCTAAAAGACGATGGTATTTATATGGTGTCAAATTTGAATGATTTAAAATCGAAGTTGCTGCAGATTTTTTGGTTTTTATATGGCGTTTAAAGATCGATTGGTCAAGAATATATGAAGGGTTCTTTTAAAAAGGACCAGATTGCTTTTTCTTTCTCAATGCGAAAATTTGTCCGATTCCTTTCGATTCCAATTCCGTTGGACAAGACTTCCTACGAATAAATACCGTGGGCCACTTATTTTAGCCTCAACAATTTTAAGGCTAAAATATTATTTTGTTTCATGTATTTTAAAATTTATTTCATTTTAGCGATATTTAAAAAAAAAAAAAAAACAAAATGAATGTAGTTTTGAAGTTAATGACAAAAATAGGTTGGGAAATCACATGGTCCCTATTAAACTAATTATTATTTTTCTTATCGTTTTCTCTCTGAATTAGTCTTCGTTCTAGTTCTAGGGTGAGCGCAAGAAATCGTGATGGGAGGGAGGGAGGGTGGGAGAAAAACGAACGTTGAACCGAGTAGAAGAAAAGAGGCAGAGAAGATATTCAAATGATAATTTTGAAATAATAAAATAGTTAGAAGTTCAAATAAATATTTGAAAATTTCCTCATTTTTTGCAATTTACCAAAATCGCATATAAGGGACGTGATAAGGGGGCGTTTGGCCATAACTTAAGTTGAGTTGAGTTTTAAATTTAATTCACCATTTAACCTATGGAAAAATTAACTCTCCATAAAAAAAAACTTAACTCTATTGATTTGCTGTAATGTTAGGATATTAACTCCACTAACTTGTACAGTAACCTTATTAGCATATTTTATCATTGCTTCTCTGGTAAACGACGGCCACCTCCGGCGACCTTCTCCGACGACTGGCGGCCAGTGCCGGCGACCTTCTTTGACAATTAGCGGCCACCTCCAGCGACTTTCTCCGATGACCGAAGACCACTATCGGCGACCTTCTCCGACAACTGATGGCCATATGCAGCAACTGATGGCCATTGCCGACTACCTTCTTCGACGATCAACGACAATCGTTGGGGACCATATCCAACAACCAACATTCATCGCCTGCAATGTCAACAACAACTATCGCCGACAACAATTTCCAACGACCGACGACACTCCCATGGTTCAAAATAATATGAAATGAACATGTACTTAGTTGGTCTAACTCTCTGCTCCAACAATCTTTCTTTGGGCTTACGAACTCGCCCATTGTTGGCCAATATTTATATTTTGTGAACTATAATTATATTTTGTGAATCATGTAAATAGATCCTTGATGGCCTACTAATATTTTGTGAATATTCTACTCCTACATGACACTAATGTTGAAATATATTGTCGTTTTCTTGTCATTTTGAAAAAGTAAAATATTAGCATTCTCTTTTTCAAAAATGTTCAATTTAGTACATGAGTTTAAACAAATGTAAACAAACAATGTTCCTTGGAAAAAAAAAAGAAGGAAGAATACGTAATGGTCAATGTATTTTTTTTTTTTAAAAAAAAACTCTCATAATAAAGACCTTATTGGTAATTGAAAAATGTCATATCCTCATTTGTAAGTTTCAAATATGAAACCTTAGATTTCTATATTTTGGTAGAAGTTCAATTTGTGTTTAAAGAAAAAAAAAATATAGGTATATTGCATTTTTTCCATTCATCAATTGCTATTTATTTTTATAAAGAATTCAACATTTGATTTCTATATATGGAAAGAAGTTCAATGTGTAATGCAAATATTTGATTTCTATAAATTGAAAGAAGTTCAATGTGTAGCAGAAAGAAAAAACAAAAAAGAAAGAAAGATAAAAAATGATATTTTTTTAAAAAAAAAGATCAATATTGAAATATATTATTTTTTTTAAAGTAGACATATGAATTCAGTGTTGGAAAGTTTGAAAAATATGTTTCTAGATGAATGATTAGAAAAAATAAAATTAAAGGAAACAAAAACAATCAGCTAAAAATCAGTCTACTTCGAGTTACAAAAAACTGTACCAGATACCCTTGACAACTCAACTTAACTTTGCACCTCAAACTTATACTTTTTGACTTAACTAAACCCAATTCTGCATCATAAACACAGACTTCTAAACTCACTGACAAACTAACTCTGCCCAACTCAACTCAACTCTGCACGTCAAACGCCTCTTAAGTGTGACGTGTTAAAAACTACCCTACTTTTGTCATTAGTTGACAAGATACCTCAATATTGAAATTTATTATTTAAATTAAAATTTTTAAATATTTATTTTTAAAACTACTCCAATTTTAGAATTTTTTTTTATTTAATTACATTATTCTTTAACTTTCCCCTTCATTTTAGTCCATATATTTTTAAATGTCCAAATTTAGTCTCTATACTTTCCATAAATTTTAAAAATTAGTCATCATTGATTGTTTATTTTTGTCGAAATTAGTAAAATAATAACAATAATTTTCATTTAAAAAAATACACAATGTAAATATGTTTCCAAAATTTATAGATAAAAGACTAACAAAGATTGATTTGTTTTTAGATAAATTAACCATAAACTAACCCTAGGGACTAAATTTAGACATTTGAAAATATATGGCCTATGATATTCATTATCTTTTCTCACGATTTTTTCAATTTGACCTTAAAAATTAGATATCATTCTTTAATTGTTTTAATGAACAATAAGAGGATTAAAAAACAAAAGATCAATATTCATTCATTTATTTCTATTTTCGTCAGCTAAATAGGATCTTAAAAGAGTATTTATTCTTTAGATGCTTTCCATGACCATGAATTGATGTTTACAACTTTACAATGACCGGTTCACTTTTGCATCCTTTGGGAAAATGATATTCTTTCCAATTATTCTATGTCCTTTTATGTGAAACCTACCAATTAAATTGTTTTTTCCTTTTCTCTGTCTTCACCTTAATTATAAAAGATTATGTTTGGTAATTTTTTGTTTTTGTTTTTTTTTTAAAAGAGGTAATTTTTTATTTTGTAAAAATATTTAAATGTGTTTTTATAGTTTTCACAATATTATTACATAGGAAAGCACATATAAAATTATGCTCAAATCAGCCTTAATATTTTATAGAATTGTTGCTATTGACTTGTCAAGATTGAAGCTATTGTTCAGTTGAAAATCATTACTCAGGATTCAATTCTCAAAATTAGCTCTTCTCTATAATATTGCCTTTTTCTTTTGTCTTTATTACACTTCTCTTTTTTAGTTTTGATTAACTTGAGTAATGAATCATTAACCTGAACATAACTTAACTAATGAAAACATATACCATCGATCATAAGGTTAATATTCAAATCTCCTCACTCTACATGTTATTGAATTAAAAAAAAAAAAACCTTGAGTATTGAATCTACTTTCACCTCATGATGTTCTATGAGGACATATTGTTAAAAGTATATTCTAGTGATGTTGTATGACGTTTTTTAGCAACGTTTCTGCATAATATGAATACGTCGTTAAAGTAGTGGATTTAAGAGGGGCCAAAGGACTCTAAGATATTTAAATAATATATATACATGGCCTTCGATTCTTTTCTTTTTCTTTTTAATTATTTTTATGTGTATTAGATATTGTTTTAAAAAATGTTAATTAGCTTTGTTATGTATTTAGGAATTTTTTTTTGAAAATTTAAATGGGTTGATTAATTATATATATTGATTTTTATTATTACTATAAATATTTCCCACACTTTCAATTTATGTCTAATACGTTTCTAACATATTCACAATTTTCTAAATTGATAGAACTATTAGACATAAAATTAAATTTTGTGTATCATAGATCCGTTATTATTATTTTTTTTTTAAAGTCAAATAAGTCAGGAATCTATCAGACACAAAATTTAAATTTAAAGGATAGGAACTCTTATAAATAAAAATTACGTGGTTAAAGTATACTTTTTGCAAGGTTTTGGTAAACATGGCTATGTGTTTTTTGCAACGTCACCTAACTTTGCTAAAAGTCACTTTTAGTGATGTTTTTACGCTGATGGGAAGTAAAAGGCTAATGTCCAAAGTAAATTTATCATCTTCCTTCTCACCCTCCAAAGGAATTTTGTGAAAGAATAATACTCTTAACTACTTTGCATCTAATTCACATTCCTCTGATTTTTTTTTTTTTTATCATTACTTTTTAAAATCAATGTCAATGAGTATAGCTCAGTAATTGACATGTAAGTCGGAGGTTCGAATCTCTATACCCTATATTTGTTGTACTAAAAAAATTTTAAAGCCAATATATGTAAACATAATATTCAAAATTATATAATCATTTCCATAAGTTTCATTTTTGTTCAAACTTATTTCCAATTAATAAACATATACTTTGATTCAAGTTCCACCATGTATTCTCATCCCAAGTGATAAAACAACCCCTAAGAAAGATATAATGAGCACCATCTTCGAAATTCTGAGAAATTATTCTTCAATTACGAATAAACTACAAATTTGAAAAGAATTTTTAAATTCATTATCATTACTATGTTAGAAAATAGGTGTAGGTAAATTATTGGCTACATTATAAAAAAAATACCCATGAACTTTGTCCATTGTTTCAAAATTACCCCTATTATTTCAAAAGTTGCAATATTACCCTTGACCTTTCATAAATGTTTCAAAACTACCATTGGAGTAAAAATCTATTAGAATGTTGGATAGAAAATCGACGTGATGATGACTTGAAACGACGTAGTGGTGACTAGGATGCTTGTTTGGATTAAGTCTGAAAGAACGGTATCAGACACGTCAAATTTTCGCTCAACATTCTAATGATTTTTCTACTCCAAGAGTAGTTTTGAAACATTTATGAAAGATCAATGGTAGTATTGCAACTTTTGAAAGAATATGGGTATTTTTGAAACAATGGACAAAGTTTAGGGATGTTTTTTACAATTTAGGCTAAATTATTTTAAGAAAGTTTTGTAGTATCATATGACAACACTAGATGGAGTGAATATGATTGCTTAAAAAATAAGAATTTATTGAGAAATTTAAATTAAAACAATTTATTTCACACTAACCATATAAGCACCCTAAAATACCAATTTTAATTAATCCAAAATTAGCAACTAAATATCACTTTAAAAACACCATATTTCTAATTTCTAATCTTAACCATGATCATTTAACAATTTAAGCACCAAATCAAAATTTTAATTTAGTAAATAAATAGATTTAACACAAAAATGAATAAGGCAATTCTATCATGCAATCTAAGAAAGAGGTTAATTCAAGAGAAATAAGATGCAAAAATTAAGGAAAAGAAAGAGATGTCACTAGAAATTTGTATTGTAGTTTGAAAATTTCTATTCCACTTTCCAAGACTCCTTGGGTATACTGCAATGATCCTCTTACGGATGAGAACTAAACTAATTGATCACTCTATATAGGATAAGAACCAAATCGATTGACTACTCTATATCAATCATTTTAACGAGTTCAAGATCAAACCACTCACTCAAATCCCAGGTGCTCCCACATCTTAATACCTAATCCCAAATGAGAAGAATAGAATTTGAAAAACCCACAAGCTAACTATCACAATAGTAGATTTACAATTTTTTTTTTAATCACAGAAGAAACAATTTAATCTCTCGCATAAAATGTTCTCTCACAAGAAAAATAGAAAAAGATAGGCTTTGAAGAATGATCAACAATAGAGATTGATGGTGAGAAAATTTAAGAACTTTGGGAGTAGAGTGTTTTGAAAATGGAGGGAAAAAATATTTAAATAAGCTTCAAAATTAGAGTAAATTTGGGCCATTAGATCTAGGTCAAATACATAAATGGTGAAAATTTAATAAACAAAAAAGTGGTAAAAACAATAATAAAAACTCATAAAATGAGGGCTCCAAAATCGTCTTTTCGAGCTCTACACTATGAACACTTTAAAATACTAAAATCATTAGTAAATTTGATTAATCTAACAAGTTTTACCCCAATTCTACCATTGATAATTTCAATAATATTTATGATTTTTTTTTTAAAATTGATTAATCACTTATATAATTTATCCTTATCTTTGATATATAAAAATGTGGGATAGTTGAAATTTTTTTTAGACTCATCTTTCTTTTAAGTAATTTTAAAATTCTAAACTTACACATAATAATAATAGTTTATGCTTTAATTATTCCATTATTTTTATTATTAAAATTAAAATAACATTTATGTTATAAATTATAACGAATCAATTAAAATAAAAATATTCTTCAAAATTTAATCAAAATTTAAAAATGAACAAAAATATAGTTTGAAAATCCAACATGTTTGTCTTTCAAATTGGTCAAGGTCTCAAAAATAACTTTTAAAATAAAATATAAAATTGTTATAAAATTCAAATATATATATCAAGATTCTAAATGTCGATGTCAACAAAAATGTCGAAATCTCAATTTTATGAAAATACTGATAAAATATCAATGCAGATAAATATTTATAGAAAAATTTAAAATATAAAAAAATTAACAAATAAACATTTCATCTTCTTAAATATGTTTAGATTTCTTATTATTAATATTAGGTTCACGATATTGATTCTTTTGTTGATATTTTTGTTACAATTTGTCATTCTAAGATATAATGAAAATGACGATTCACCCTTGCGTCGATGTCTAAAATCCATCACACACATACACCATACAAGTTTTTTTTAGAAAAGATTTAACAGATGGAACTCGAATCTTCGACATTCTCTGAAAATTACACTGGTAGAGAGCCAAAAGGTGATCTAACTATTAATTAATGCTTCCTGGGGACATCAAAATCAAAACTACATAAACCCCCAAAGAGATCGAGCTCAAAATATATACAACAAAAATTTCGTGTGGAGGACATTATGAAATGAAAACTACCATAGAGAGTTATAGGCATTATTACTTGGTTACTAAACGACCGCCCTCAAGCAGCGTGGAAGGGAAAGGCGCTTGGCATTTGGAAATATGTGTTTTCAATTTGGGTAAGTTGGGATGAGCACTTCTGCATCTGTTGCAACGCAACTCCATAGACATCAAGCTCTCATCGTCCTTGATGCTCCCCTTTCCATGGCTACTGACTTCGTCCATAACGTTGACTGAGTCTCGGAAAAAATCGGTGTTGAAAGAATTCCAATGCTTCTTGTTCTTCAGATGGCTGGAGTGGAAATCCTGGCTTATAACATGTAGATGCAGTTGCCTCATGGATGGAGCCTGCAAGAAAGTAAACAGAACAGAGAACACTTTGCCTATCAGAATTTCCTGTATATATTTGGCCCCTGAATGTACTAGCGACCTACCGAGTGGTATCCAAGGCGAAAAACCAATGATGCATCTTCATGAAAGAACTTATCAATCCACTTCAAACCCACGGCATGCATTGCCCTCAACAATGGAAGGTGTTCTTTATGTACATCGGCTAGTTGATCGAGGCCTTCATACCGAGCCACTATCAGAAGATGCTTGCGTGCCTGCAAAACAAGTTCAAAGTTAGAGTCTTATTTATCAACAAACTCAAGTTAAGACAGTAATAACTCCAACTCAACGCTGAAGCAATAGAACGAAGAATGAAAATTACTTTTGGATAAATATCATTCAATACTACAACATCATCTGATGTCTCCAGTACAGTATCGCCATGTCTCTCGGGATGCATTGCAATATTGTAAAGTGCTTGTGCCCATGAGCCCCAGTGCTTACTCATTTTGTGGACAGTCTTATTGTTGTTTTGGTTTAATGCTTCAGCTGAATCCTGAGATCCTTTCCACTTTTTGCTTCTTTCAGGATTTTGCAAATCCTCTCTCTTAAACTTGTGATGGGTGTCCTTAGAGTGCTTTTGTGGTTCTGAAGGTGCTGAGCCAAGGCGCTCGTGAATTTCCTTCACCGACTTAAATTGGTCTTCTACTATTGAAATAAAGCCTTGAAATAGGGAAGAGTAAGCATCACGAAGAAGCTTGCAACCTTCATCATAGTCATTGTTGAGATAATTTGGCCTTTGTGGATTCATGTTGGGTCCAAGAACATGTATGACATGGGTTACTCCTTCCCTATTAAACAAAGGAGAAGTTGAAGGCAATTGAACGGCGATGGCATTGCCAGGTCGAAGGGAGTTCGCTTGTTGTTTAGTTGCCACTTCCAGACCAGGACCTGCAGCACTAAAAATTGCAGCATTCACACCACCACCTCCCGGCTTCAGTCGCCTGCACAGATATCGTTATTAAGTATATTCCTTATACAGAGTGTAAACAAACATATCACCTAATACCATCAATTTTCCTCAAGTTCGAAGAAGATAGATAAAACACATCACAGGGAGGGTAAAATACAAGATCAAAACATTAAGCATGCACATAAGAACATCAAGGTTAAGGCTTTAGAATATCCCCATTTCTGTAGATCTTTTTCTGGGCCAGCCACCTGATAGATATAGTTCAGAATGTAAGGGCAAGGCCAATGAATCTGATAGGCCTCCAATCACAAAAGTGTACACTCGTAAGAGGGAGAGGAAGGGTGGGTGTGTGTGTGAGTTGGTTTGTTGTACGTGCGAGTGGGGACCAAGGAGTTTTTTGTTTGTTAGAGTGGGCTGGTGAGTGGGTTTTATATGGTGGTTTCATGAAGGGTAGGATATCTTTTTGCTAATTCTGAGTTTTGTAATTCTTTGTGAGAATATGGAAAGGTGGGGAGCTCTTGAATCTTCCCTTGGCTAGATATCTGACCATAAATAAAATTGTTTAGGCAAGGGCCTATCAAAATCTTGCACATACCATCACAGGGAGGGTAAAATACAAGATCAAAACATTAAGCATGCACATAAGAACATCAAGGTTAAGGCTTTAGAATATCCCTATTTCTGTAGATCTTTTTCTAGGCCAGCCACCTGATAGATATAGTTCAGAATGTAAGGGCAACTTCTCCAATATCTTGATCAGATCAAGGAATTCTCCAATCAAATGCAGAGATAATAGAGAGGAGAGTACCATAACTTTCTCATACATTATTTAACAAGATCTCAGAGGCTTGAACGAACAATTATAATTCTATGGCATTGGCATGCAGAGGGGAAAACTCTACTGTGAATGCGTTTATGCACGAAAAACATAAATGTGTCACAAGCATACCAGTTTGCAGCATTGGCTATAACCTTGCAGCACAATCCGCCTTCTGAATTGAGTTTAGTTATATCACCTACGAATGTAAAAAACTTGGTGGAACTAATATTTTTCTTGGCCGCTTTAGCTTTAACCAAAGACAAAATCTTTGATCCATGACTCAAGTCTACCATCACAAGTCTGGCATTTCCAAGCTTAACCATGAATTCCTCAACCTTCTCAACAATAATTTCAGCAGCCTTTTCATGGCTAAACTTGAAATCCGATGTCGAAATAGATGGAAATGCAAGAGTTGGAGGATTCCTTGGAGAAATACTGTCTTCTAAGGATCTAAAGACTGGATTTTCACCTTTCTCTGCCTCATTATTGACATTGCTCGACATTGTGCAGGAAGACTCTTCCTTTTCATCACAAGAGTAGCTCTTTTCCTTGATAGTTTGAGAAATTGGAGCATCCTTCATGGTATTGGCACTAGAACACGTTTTAGCAGGATTTTCTGCTTTCTTTAAGAACTTCATTATGCCAAGTTGTACTTTCTTGTCTGGGTTCTTCTGTCCAAAACATCCATCTGGAAGTGCATCATGTAAACCAAGCGATTTGTACGTAACTATAGCGGATTGAACGTCGGTCTCATTGTGACAAAACATTATACGAGTGAACCCTTCATTCAGCTTGGGCAATTCTTTCTTTTGCAGCATTTTATTCACAACAGCAGCAGCTTTTCCACCTGATAAATTCCCTTCATGACCAGTCCGCTTAACCGAACGAGAAATACAAAGCTGTGCAGGAAGATCTAATACAACAGCATGTACATCCACTCGAGGGCCGCCTAGTTTCACAAAATCTGCACGCTGCTCTATTTCAAGATTGCACCTGTCCACAAATACACTCTTTCCATCATTCAATGCACTGGCTGCACTCTTCAAGCACTGTGCTTTGGTTCCAGACTTGCCATTTCCAATGGTATCCTGTGAAAAACAAGTGTTTTGTGACATTTCAGAAGTGAGGAATATGTCAAAAACACTTCCAACTCAAACCCATCGTATTTGAAAGCGATTTATAGTGATTTTAGAAAAAGTCAAGAGAACTTAAAGTGTTTAGTGAGGAAGCACTTGTAGAATGAAAGTTTTTTCCTTAGTTATTATTATTAACCAAGCACTTAAAAAAGACTTGGAATCAGAGTGCAAACAATGGTAGGAGTTGGCACAAATTAACTACTTCAAGCGAGCCAATCTCACAATTCTCAAAAATCAGAAACGAGCTACAGTTTCACTGATAAACTGAAGTCTAAAGAAGCATTTCATCAAACAGATAGCATTCATCGTTATAGAGAAACCTGGCAGATTCGAACCCACGGGCGAGAAGAAGAACCCATTACGAGTTCGCAGAAAGTGGATTTGCCGCTTCCTGGTGCGCCCACTAATATTACCATTATGAGCTTCTTTTGCCCTTCCTTTCCTTTAAACAGACACTCATCGTTACAAAAATCGCAAAAGAAAGAATCTCTATCGTTTACGAAGAATATGAAAATCCACAAAAACACAGAATAGAAATAGTCTTACACCTTTGGCTGTCGAATTTTCGTCGATATCCATGTCCATTTCTTTGTTAGATTTTAGGTCTTCCTTCAAACCCTATCAATCGCCATTACCGACGTTCGGTCTCCGATGCGTGAAGCTTGTCCAATACGCCACGGTCAGCTCCCTCAGTCCCTCCCCAAATTTGCTGCTATGGGATGGTTTGGTTACGCATTGAGCATATCCTTCTAACGAATAAAATCGTTAGGCCAAGGGTTTTCTTTTTAATTCTCAATTTTTTAAATTTAATTTTGAAGTTAGTTTGACTTCTTCAACCATTGCGGGGGCGCGCTGAGTTGAGTTGGACAGAGTTGAGTTGAGTTTGAGAGAGTTAATGAGCAACATTTTATAGAATGGAAACTACGTGAAATTACTCAAAATGGTGGAGAGTTAATTACTCAAAATGGTGGAGAGTTAATTACTCAAAACGGTTGGGTTGAATTGTTTTGTGAGGAGTTGATTTGTTGATGGACCAAACAGGAAAGTTGAGTTTTAAACCCAACTCAACTCAACTCAGTGGGCCAAACACCCCCTGAAAGTGCTAACAAAGGATGAAAATGTCCTATTTCGATATATCTGTAAATCAGAGGGTTCAACATCGATATTAAAGATTAATCGATATCTTCGATATTTTTTTATAAATACCCATACAATATAAAAAAATATCATCTATTAACGTTCAATATAAATATAAATACTAATAGCAATATCTATAACTTAGTTTGAAAGTGAAAAAAATATAATTATTAATTTAAATAATTTTTATAATTTTTTTGATTTATAAAAATATTAGTCCTCACAATCATATTTTATCGATATGTAACTGTAAAACATGATCGATATTGACATTGATATTTTAATTCTTGTGTAGTACCGAAAGTAAAACATTCCAATTTCTTAGTGTGCGTTTGATGATCTGAAAATAGAAATTTGAAAATAGTGGATTCAATGAAAATAGAGTTGTATTTTTGTTTGTAGCAGATTTTTAGAAATTGAATTCCAATTTAAATAATTGTTTAAAATAGTTTGATAATATATTTATAAACTATAAAATTAGTTGTAGTTACCAACTAAATATTAGGTTGGATATAAACTATTATTAATAAATTTATGAACATGTTTTATGTTATAAATTTTATATAATTATTATTTTACAATATCATATAATTTATAATATAATATATTATATATTTTTTAGTTTAATAAAAATGAATTAAATTTATAACATAAAATACTAATGGATTGAGTTTATAAAATGCCTTGAACATTCAAAATCAACTTAATGTTTGATTTTATACTTTTAAATACGATTTTCATTTATAAAACTTGATTTTGAATAATTAAAAGCATGTTTCATGGTGATTTTAAATACGAAAAAAATGATTTTAACTATTTCAAAATCACTTTCAAACAAGCTCGAATCTTCCAAAGGCATGTTTGGGAGTGCCTTTGGTATGACCAAAATCAATTTTGTCATTGTTAAAATCACTTTCCTTTAAAAAGATGATGTTTGGCAAAGAGATAAAATTGATTTTGGAAAAATATAAAATCATTTTAAATTGATTTTTAAAGAATTAGTTGGAAGGTGATTTTGGTTGAGGTGATGGACCGGGAATCACCTCCAAAATTTACCCACATTCTATCCAACTAGAAAAATACCAAAATTGCCCATAAATTTAAGAACACAATTTTCAGCCCTAGATCATCTTCTCTCGATTTTACTCCTCTCTCGACTGGCTTCTCTCCCTCACCATTGTAGCATCTTCAAAGGACTCTTTTGCTCCAATCACTCTCTCTCGTTTCTCTTGATTGCTTCATTGGTTTTGCAGGTAGTTGTTATTTTTGTTCGTGTTTGAGTTTTGGACTTGTGATTTCTTTATTGATTGTGATGTGTCTACATTGTTATGGAACTTTGAACTAGGTTTTCGTGAGTGATTTGTTGTTTGTTTGTGTAATTTCATTTCTATTTGTGGAAATGGTTCTGTGAAAGAGATGATTGCATAAATTAATTATTGTTTTTCAAAACGATTTTTCCCAATCCTCAAGTTTTGTGAATATGTATTTGAAATAGAAAGCAGAGAGTGAGAGAGTGATTGATAATCGTACCTTTTTATCTCTCTCTCTCTTTTTTTTTTTTTTTTTGCTTTTCTTTTTGATAAATAAGAAATTACCTACTGCCTTACTAAGGTAGGTGTAGGCGCTTGTCGTTGAACCACTTATAACTGATGTTGGTTGTCTTATTCTTTCTCATTTTATTCGTTTTTGCTTGATCTCCATATTTACAGTGAGTTCTTCTGATTTCCTTTCAATTTGCATGCTTGAAGAAAATTGAAATGACATAAAAATGATGAGTCTACTGAATTGACAACACTTCAAAGTATTAGAGATATAGTGGGTTTTAACAACACATCAAAGCATTCCCACAATTTTCTATTTTGAGGGTTTGACAGAACATCAAAGTATTCTCATATTTCTTTAATTTCTTCGTTTTTCCTGTTTCGATGTCTGTTGCTGAAATTCCTTGTGGTTTCTTTTGGGATTTGTGTGTTCTTAATTCTGAAACTCTGTGACTGTTTGTTTGTTGGGATTTTTTTTTATTGATCTATGGTTCTTTTACTTGGAGTTGTTTGGGATTTATGTTCTGTTTGAGTTTTGAATTTGATTTTTGGGGTTGTTCACAACCAAAATATCATTATGGAAATTCTATTCAAGTTGAACAATAGTTGTATGAATGGATTATTAGAGATTTTAAAGCCCAATTAACTGAATTCACGAGGACCCATTAGCTAATGACAATCTTAAACATGAGTAGTACTACTTCAAAACTAATATTTATTTTATTTTACCATTCAAATATCAAAAAAATGGTATGCTCTGTTTAAGGGCAGTGGAAGAGCAAAAAGAAGTGCCCAAAATCAGCTTTGAATCATTCTATTTGTATGCGTTGTTTAAGGGCAGTGGAAGAGCAAGCATACTTGTTTACTCAGTGCTCCTTCAGCAGGAATTGTTGGCATTATATTATTCGTATCTTTGGTTTTATAATTTATTTTGGTAGTTTCATTAGAATCTTATTCTTATTACTATGTTCTCTCATTTGTGTTCTTGTTTTGGGGGGTTTTCTAATCCTCCAAAATGTGAGTTACTTTAGTATCACAATTACCTTAAAATATCGAGTGTCTTGTTATAATTGTTTATAATTGTTGCCTTTGTAATGTCATTGAATATATAAGACAAGATTTGTCAAGATGCAATATTCTTGAAGTAATGGATACTTTAATGAGCATACTTGAGTTGTATATGAAGGCTACCGAAATTTTTACCAAAAGATAAAAATAGATATTCATCATAATTGTTTAGATTATGATTAGTTAACATATTAATTTTTACTGAAATTTTCCTTATCATAGTAGTCGTGTTGATAAAAATTTACCAATAAAACAAATGAAAAAAATAATAAAAATAGACATTTATCATAATTGTTTAGTTAAAGAATTTCTCAAATATATAATGCCCTTTTTAGTAATTTAGTAATTCTAAAATCACTTTTGAAAGCAAACATGATAATTCAAAATCACTTCTAAATATATGAAAATCACTTCAAACCAAACATCAAAATGATTATAAGAAAATCAATTTTACAAAATCAATTGTAATTAAATCTCTTTTTCTAAATTCACTAATTCAACCATCACTCTCAAACATGCACCAAGTCTATTCACACAGATTGACATCAATTTTTTGTTTTAAAACATAAATAGAGATTTTTGAATCAGACTTGTCTATCATGTAATCAAAAAGCTATGCTAGTGATTCGAGCATGTGTTGTTCAATTTGAAAGTTGATGGGGTAAACGACACTACAACTAACAAGTCAATTTCTAGCCCAAATTGACATTTGGGGGAGCAAATTTCGGGTGTGTTTGGGAGTGATTTTGGCATAGCCAAAATCACTTTTGCCATTGTGGAAATCACTTTCCTCTCAAATGTTGATGTTTGGCAAAAGGATAAAATTGATTTTAAATAAATAAAAAATCATTGAAAATTAATTTTTGAATAATTAGCTAGGAGGTGATTTTGGTGAGATGATGGACCGGGAATCACATCTCAAATTTTACCTTCATACTATGCAAGGTGGAAATACCAAAATTGCCCTTATATTTAAAATGAAAAATTGCAGCCCTAACTCTCATTTCTTTCTCTCTCGACTGGCTGTCAATTGGAGGCTCTATCGACTTTGTAAACCCTAAAGCTTCTTCGCCATTGTAGCATCTCATCCTCGATTACTTTAGTTTCTCTCAGGTATGTGTTATCTTCATCTGTGTTTGATTTCTAAACTTGTAATTTCTTCACTGATTTTTTTTGTTTGTTTGTGTAATTTTGTTTTGATATGTGGAAATGGTTTTGTGAAACTTCGGGGGTGGGTGTATATGTTGTGAAAGTTTTGGCTCATTGATTGTGTTTTAGATGAGAAATCTTTCTTTATTGTTTGTGTTGAATCGTGTGTTTTAAATGAAAAGCCTACTTTTTCTTGTTTGATCTATTTTCGAATGCCTCAGGTTACCTTTACCTGCGAATTTTTTTTGATTTGATCTAATCAGTTTGTCTTTGTTCAATCACCCACCAATATTTTCTCTCTCTCTCTGATCAATTTGTCCTTTTTTCTTTCTTCTTCTTAAACTTCTACTAGAATTTTTAATTGCAAAAGTTTTACTAGATTTTCAGTGGATACAAGTATAGTGACAGAATTGAAGGAATAGAGTGAGTTTTGATGTTTTTTTGCTCTTTACGGACCAAAGCATCCTCCCTCGTCAATTTCTCTCTTCATTTCGAATCCACTATCCCTATGTGTTTTGTGTTTTGTGGTGAAGTTGAAGAAGGGGAATTAGGATTTTGGGTGTTAAATAGAGGGAGAGCCAACTATGGGGTCAAAACAATCTTGGATTTACAAAAATTGGAGCATTTAGCAAGTAGAAGTCAAAAACTAATGCCCTCAGAACAATATATTGATACTGCTAAAAAATCAATAAACTATAGTTTCCCTCTAAATCAATTGCCTATGAATGATACTTGATAGTCACTCACATGGAAAATTGAAATGGCCTTTGAAATCAGTAAACTATAGTTTCCCTCTAAATCAATTCCCTCTAAATCTTGGATTCATTTTTTAAGGCTCATGGTTATAAAATTAGCTTTGAGTTTGTGTTGCCCTTCTAATAATGTAAAGCTTTGCCCTTTGCTCTCTAAGAACTCCTCCAAATCCTCTACTTGGAGATGAAATCCTTCTCTTGGAGCTTCCACTATTGTTCAAGTTCATCTTCGTATTTTCTCTTCTTCTTCTTCTGTTTCAAAATGAAATTGAAATGGGATTGTGTTTGTTTTGAAAGTAGTTAGGAGAAACAAAATGGAATGGCTTATCTTCTTATAGCAAAATTAAGGGAGGCTGAGGCTGAGGCATGGACCATCAAACCCCTGTGGCTCTGTCCCCTAACCCGCCAGACAACTCCCATTTTCACATACCCTACTTGGGAATCCCACAAATTAAATTCACTATATATTTAATAATTCCCTTATTATTATTACTATTATTATATTTGGAACAAAACCAAACAACCCTTTTTTTTTACACTCAGATGTGTCATTCTCTATACTTTATTGGTTGTGTAGGCATCACCCACCACCAAAATGGGTCAGCCAGTCAAAATTCAATTTCCTCTCCAGATTTTTCTATTCTCATTATTTGTTTTTTTTGCTGTGGTTTTTAGGTTTGATTTGGTGGAGTAATTGATCTTTTGCTTGGATTTTTCTTTTATTGCTTATTTATAAACTCCAATTGAGTTTAAAATTTACATGTTTCTTTCGTTTCTCGGAATCGATCTGTGGGGT
This sequence comes from Trichosanthes truncata, assembly GCA_033996785.1. NCBI lineage: Eukaryota > Viridiplantae > Streptophyta > Magnoliopsida > Cucurbitales > Cucurbitaceae > Trichosanthes > Trichosanthes truncata. Next base: position 59,217,466 of record JAWPNB010000003.1, read on the forward strand.
TTCGATTTTTTGAGCTTTCTATTTGTTTCTATGCAAATTGGTTCGTCGTGATTGTTTATGGGGAAAGCGAATTGTGTTTTTACAACCTTAGATTTTTTTCTTATTTTCCACTTTTGCTTGTTAACAACTAATTTTTTTTGTGCCTTAGGAGACTTTGAGAAGCAATGATAATGCCAAAATCTTTCGTTTAGACTCTGAGAACCATGAGTTGGGATTCATGGTGGGTTGTTTGTTTGCGGTTAAAGTTAGGGGTAGAAATTGTTTGTAATTAGCCTTCAATTGTACTCTTTTTTCTTAATTATATTTCATTAGGAAAAAAAAAGGTTTCAATCATTGCAATGCTATCTTCTATACTCTAAAATATTTTATTTTATCATTTTTAAGGTGTACAATTGAGAGGACATTTGGGATAAACTTTGAAAATATATATATTAGTCCTTAAACTTTCAAATTTGTTTTATTTTGGTCACAAAACAAATGTCTATTTTAGTCTTCAAACTTTAAAATAAATTTGAAAGTTTAAGGACCAATATTTGAAGTTTCATTGCCATGCTATCTTATATGCTTTAAAATATTTGATTCTATCCTTTTCTTTTTTAGAATGTCTAAGAATATAACTCTTGGTGATGACAAAGAGAAGCAAACAAAGGCTATTTGGGATGATATTACTCTTAATTCATTCATACAAGTGTGTGTTGCTGAGACTTTAAATGGGAACAGACCTAACTGTCATTTTAGTTAAATTGGATGGAGGAATGTGATCAAGAACTTCAATGAAAAGACTGGAAGAAATTATGGATACAGGCAACTTAAGAACAAATGGACATCACTCAAGAAAGATTGGCAAATTTGGAATAAATTGGTTGGAGTTGCAATAGGATTAGGATGGGATCATTTAAGACAAACAATTGGTGCAACTAGTGAATGGTGGGATGAACAAATAAGGTGATTATCTTTGAATTTTTCCAAGAATTTTAATTTTCAATGCAACTAGTGAATGGTAGAGTCAATAGTGAGATGACAATACTGTTATTGTTTTATGGGTCGTTCCTGAGGCAGCGAAATATCGTGCAAAAGGGTTACAAAATGTAAAGCAATTAGACATTCTTTTCAAAGATGTTGCGGTAACTGGAGAAGGAGCATGGGCCCCATCTCAAGGTTTTGTATCTAAGGTTGTAAGTGATAGAGTTGAAGGCTTTACTGATGATACAATAGGAGAGATAGAGGTCAATGAGAATGAGTTTAACAATGTTGAAAGTGCTGCTAATGATGTTGATGCTAGTGAAACTTACACTCAAGGGAGAGAGAAAAAGAGGGAAAAAAATGGTTCAAGAGTTGGAACTTCTAAGATGTCAGACAAATTAGATCGCCTTTGTGATGTCATTGAATATAAAAGAATAGATTTGCCGAGATGCAATATTCTTGAAGTAATGGATACTTTAATGAGCTTGCCTGGAATTAAGGAGGGTGATGAGTTGTATATGAAGGCAACCGAAATATTTTTATATTGAATGAGATATATGGATTTTGATTTTTCTTTTGATATTTATTATATGTATTTTTCTTACTTAACATATTAATCATGCATATAAAAGTTTAACAATAAAACAAATGAAAAAAATATATTAATAAAAATAGATATTTATCATAATTATTTAGTTAAATAATTTATCAAATAGAAAATGCCTTTTTAGTAATTTGGTAATTCTAAATCACTTTTGAAACCAAACATCAATATATGAAAATCACTTTTAAAAGTTTGGAACCAAACATCAATATGATTGTTTGAAAATCAATTTTACAAAATCAATTGTACCTAAATCTCTTTTTCTAAAATCAATATTTCAACTATCACTCTCAAACATGCACTTCATTAGGTTATTAAAATCACTTTTGTCGTATTTAAAATCACTCTGAAACATGCTTTTAATTATTCAAAATCAATTTTTATGGAATGAAAATTGCATTTAAAAGTATAAAGTCAAACACTATGTTGATTTTGAATGATTAAAGCTATGTTTTGGAATACTTTTAAACATGACAAAAGTGATTTTTACCATTTGAAAATCACTTCCAAACATGTTTAAATGTGTCGAACAATAACATACAGGAAAATAAAGAATTAAGCTAAACTTGTTCAGCAACCTTTTGGATAATGGACGCACAAGCATTTACATGATTAAGCCCCCTATAAAACAACATGGACAGCACATTAGCTAGACTCATCTTGGCAAATAAAAAAGTAAGCACAAGCATTTACATGATTAAGCCCCCTATAAAACAACATGGACAGCACATTAGCTAGACTCATCTTGGCAAATAAAAAAGTAAGGTTACATTGTTAAATGTGGATTCCTTTTCAAAAAAAAGAATTGAAATTTAACTAAGAAAGACCTCAAAAAAAATCACTTCCAATTGAACGATGGCATGGGGAAATAATGATCATTTCCTTAAAGTTCTCTTACGAAAATGTGACCTGCCGACTCGCAAACACTATTCGAAGTGAAAAGACTTAAACATCTAAAATTAAATATTGCGAGAGAGGGGAAAAATTCCATCTAAAGTTGCACACGACCAAGGAAGTTGAGTACCTAAGACAAATCCAACACTTGCAAAAAGCTGAAAGGTTATCCTAAGTCTACCTAGGACTAGGTCGTACGTTCATTGCACCTCTCACTTCTTACAGTCAGGACCATTAGGGGGTGTTTGACCCACCAACTTGAAGTTGGGTGGGGTGGGTTAAAATATCACACTTTCTGTTTGACCCACATACTTCACAATACAGTAAGTAAATAACTTCACCCCACCAATTTCAACAATGTTCACTATTGAAATCCACAAACTTCAATAGTGTTCGCTATTCAAGTTTGCACATTCATCGAAGAATCTCATCTTCCTCTCTTTCACTCTCTACATCCCTCCCATGTTAATAATAAGTATTTTAACATATTTAAAAAGTGTAGAGCGTTTATTTATTAATTTAAATATTTTTTTTGAATTTGTTGCTTTATAGTTTTTCTAGAATTATCCAACGACATTGACATTTTATTGATATTTCCATAGAATCGAGACTTCGATATTTCCATCGACATTGACATTTTTAACATTGATGTTAAGTAACTTACTTCGAAATTCTAGTAAATCGTGCAAAATATGACTATTTTGATAAGAACATTTTTTAACAGAAAAATATCATTCAATTTCATATGATAATAAACAACAAAGTTCATTTACAATTCGTTAGAATTTGAAATCACTCAAAATACTGCCCACAAACCGACCAAAAAAAAGATGAAGCTACAATAGAGACAAGGTTTAACTATAAAGATGCTAAAAGCGTGTTTCATTAGTGACTATTACAAGGATGAAATACTTGCACACCAGGTTGTTAAAATTTGTGTTTAAATGATAATTTGAAAATTATAGGAAAACTAACAAAATATGATCGTCCCATAATTTTTCTTATATAAAAATATAATTTAATTTCATATGATAATAAACAACAAAATTTACTTAAAACTCGTTAGCTTTTGAAATCGTAAATAAACAAACCATCCATAAAAGATAGAGTTACAATAGATACTAAGTTTAATTAACCATAAAATGCTACATTTCTATAAGCTATAGACAAAAAATATGCAATGAAGTTGAAGTTAAAATTAGAACAAAAGATTTTCCTCAACAATTTTTTACATTAAACATCAACATTGTTATGCAATTAATTTTTTTTAACATATATATATATATATATATATATAGGTCATTAGAACAAATGTCTTCAATAAACTGTATATTTAAAAAAAAACAATAGAATTAACTAAAAACAAGGATTTTCTATTAGGATAATTCCGAAGGAAATTCCTTGAAAAATTGTCTGTAGCTATCTAAATTAGATAATAGGTGAAAATGGAAATAAAAAAATATTTCTTTTGATGGGAAGAAATCTTTATTATTTAAATTTTGTAAAATTGATATCTAATATAGCTCAATTGTATAATACAACAAAAACTGCAGAAAAAAAAATCCAACATAAACACATACTTTAGAACTCTACGTTAAACAACTCTATACTCCAAACACAGATTTTTACTTAGCCTAGACTAAATAACTCAACACCCCAAATATAGATTATCTAACTCCACATACTAAACAACTTCAGACTATTTTAATCCACTCAACACCCTAAACAACGCCTAGAAGTATGTCGGTGAGCGAATGGCGTCCAAAACAATAAAACAATATTGCAGAATAACAACCTTTTTAAAGTTACCTTTTTAAAAAAAGAAGTTAGAAGACAAAGGTCGCTGAATTATGCGTGGAAATAAGATTCTCTCTTATTTATTGTTCTTTATTTTGCGGTTTGTAATTATTTACTTTTGTCAAAATTGAATCAGTTAGAGTCTTGTTTTGTCGATTTGATCTTATCTTTTATTTTGTTAGCTTCAATTTTTATTTGAAATTTGAAGTCTTTTAATAAAAGAGACTTCATTGTAAAATTAAAGGCATCGAAAAACCTACAAACTCTCTTCATTTTAATGAGAAAAGAACTTAAGCTTTTCTAAGCCTACTTTTAGAATATTTCCTTACTTGATCCTTATTCTCTTTGGAATTAGCTGTAATTCACATATTTTCCCTTTCTCATACTTTCAATCCGAGAATGCATATATAACCTAGGATTACTTTTTAGTACAAAAAGTGTAGGGCGGGGACTACACTCTCAATCTCAAGGAAAAGGAATTAGATGTCCAAACCATTAAACTATGTTCCCGTTGGCGACGTATTCAAAATTTATTTATTGTTACATTTTTTTAATATTACAATTCAAACCTAGAGTCAAAATCCGAATCTCTAATTTAATATTACAATTCGGAACATGAGATTGGGATCAAACCTCGAAGAAGGAGGTTACTTATGTTCTACTAGTTAAACTAGGTTATGTTCAAAGTTCGATATTCATGGTAACTTATTGTAGTAGAAAATTTATAGCAACAATTAAAGAGGGGTCAACCCTTGACTCAAGACTTGAGTAGCTCAGTAGAAACAACATCAATTACTATCATAGCCGTCGATGATTCAATCTTCCATTTGCAATTGTTGAACTAAAAAAATAGACTTGAATAGACAAAAGCTTCTATATATGATGGGAATAAGAAGACATGTCAAAAACTACAATCCAGTTAGTTTATTTATAACATTCACTATAAACCTAGTAAGAAAATAGGTATATAGCAGGGTGAATACAGCAATATTTCATTCTTTCCCCTACTAAGTTTTATTTTTTATTATTTTTGTTTACACATGTTTACTTCTTTTATTAAAAAAGGGAAAAAAAATTAACCTTCACTCCTAAACTTAGCAAGTTGAATCAATTTTCACCCTAAACTTTCAATTTCATCTATTTGGCCCCTAAGTTTAGATAAGTATTGCAATTTTTACCCTCTATTCAAATTCCGCTAATTCACCCACTCATATTAACAAATAATATTATAAAAAACTAAAAAAACTCACTAATATACAAAAATCAAGTTTTGCAAAAAATAAAATATATTAGCACAAAAATGATCATTAAATAATTCCACCAAAACTCACTACAAGATTTTGGACCTTTGCCGACGCTGCAAGGCGTCGGGAAAAGTCACAAACGCGTCGGAAAAGGCTTTCCAGACGCAAAAATCGGCGTCGGCAAAGGTGTCGGTAAAAACTCGTCGGGAGAGGCTTTGCCGACGCCATTTTAGGCCGGCGTCGGCAATAGTACATCTGCCGACGCCAAAGAGGACGCGTCGGCAAAAGTTAGGTGCTGATTTTTTATTTTTATTTTTATTTTTTAATATTATTGTAACCCAATTTTTCTGTATCTAAAATAAATTGCATACAAAATCAAATATTTTCTAAATTTCATTCGAATTAGCCAATGAACTAATTTTTTTTTCATACATTATATGAACAAAATTACAAAATTTTCATATAGTTTTCGTTCATACAAGTTTGAGATAGAAATAAAATTACAAAACACCTAAGAAAAATAAAACTTCTCGTACATGCATCCTAATTCTCATTGGCATAATCTTGCTCGTACATCGACCTCGAAGCACCTAAAAACAAAAAATTTAATTACGTGCAATACTAACTCAATAACTCTATAAACATAAGAACTAAACTAAACTAATCGAAACAAGCACAATATATCCGCCATTAAACTAATCGAACTAATTAGAACTTATAAACTTATAATCTTTGCCACCTTGTGCGCCAAAGTAGTTCAAACTACTTAGGAGTGAATTTGTAACTTTAAGGAACTAACAATGTGCCTAACACTTTGTATGCCAAACTAGTTACACCGTAAACCTAGGAAACATATATTTATCAAAACTCATGCCAAAACTAATAAACATAACAACCAAATTTAACTAACTTTTCAAAGCTAACAAACATAACATCATCACAACTTAAACTAAAATGTTTCAAAACTTATGAACAACTAAAACTTAAGAAAACATGAACATAACATCAAAGCTAAACTTAACTAAACTTTTAAACATAACAACTAAGTTATTCAAAACAAATCAAATAACAAAAAACTAAACTCATCAAACAAACACTTAATGAAACCAACATAAACAAGTAAATCAATTTCCATATTTTTTATTTCCCCTATACTAAAAACCGTAAAAAAAATTATTCACTTCCCCACATACTAAAAACACTCCAAACAATTTTTAACCCACTCCCTATACTCAAAACAAATCCCTTTCACCCACCCCCACTCCTATACTCAAAACAAATCCCTTTCACCCTCCCCTTAAACTCAAAACAATCTATAAGTCCCTCACCCACCACCTATACTCAAAGAAATCTCTCCCCCACCCAACCCCCTACACTCAAAATAATCTCTAAGAAATAAACCACAAGCCAAAATTGAATAATTTCAAACTAAATCAACAAATTAAATGAAGTAATCTCAATATAAATTATCAAATTACTTCAATAATCACAACCTAAATCAACAAATTAAATTTATCGCAATAACTCATACTTTAATAAATTTATACAAGTTCAACATAAAAATTAAATAATAAATAATCACATAAATTAGAATTATTAAAATAAAAATTAAAAAAACTTACAGTGGGCGCTTGTGGAGAATAGTGGCGGTGGATGCGAAGCTGATGACGGTGGTGGTGGAGGAGAGCGGCGGAGACTGTAGCTGTGGTGGAGAGCGACGAAGGTAGTGGTTATGGCGGAGAGTTGTGGTGGTAGAGAGGAGGATGAGGAGAAGAAGGAGGATGAGGGGGAGGAGAATAAGAAAAAGAAGAAGAAGAAAAATGAGGAGGAGGGGGAGGAAACATGGGGCGGCGATGGCTGGAGCAGAGAGGAGCAGAAAAAAAAAACGAAGAAGAGAGAGAAAGATAGAGCTGCGGATGAAGAAAAGAAAGTTAGGGTTTTGTAAGTGTAACTTTTCCCGACGCTACTTTAATGGCGTCGGGAAAAGGAACATCTCCCGACGCTCTCTTAAACTTGCGTTGGGACAAGTCATCTCTCCCGACGCCGTTAAAAGAGCGTCGGAAAAAGTGGGAAGCGAAAGAAAAACAAAAAAAAAATTAGGGTTTTGTAAGTGACCTTTCCCGACGTTGTTTTATGCGCGTCGGGAAAGGTCACTTTTGCCGACGCATTTTTAAGTAGCGTCGGCAAAAGTGACCTTTGCCGACGCCACTTTCAACACGTCGAGAGAAGTAAAACTTTTCCCGACGCCATTTTAAAACGGCGTCGGGAAAAGTGATATTTCGGACTCGCATAAAATGGCGTCGGGAAAGGTCACTTTTCCCGACGCCGTTTTAAAATGGCGTCGGCAAAGGTCACTTTGCCCGACGCCGTTTTCTACGTCGGAAAAATGTGCGTCGGGAGAAACCAAAATTCTTGTAGTGTTACAAATTTCAATAAGAAAAAAAACAACTCATGTCTTGTTGTATAAGTTATATTAATTGCATATCATATATATTTTTTATAATTTGTTGGACTTACGTGAGAATACTTTTTTCAACAATTTCTTAAACGAAAGCCTACCAATATAAATTATAAATTGCAACATTTTTTAAAGTTTAATATTAAAATTAAATTGCCCTTGCCCAATTGACAAGTAAACATTGTCCATGACCAATGGCTTCCAATTTAATGCGAGGGTCCTATTCTTCTTAGAGCTATTTTTTCAATTCTTCTTCTTTCTATTAGTAAGAAAACTGAAATATCTACATTTAAGTTTTTAGTCATTATTAGCATGATCCACTCTAATGGATTGACTTGAACTTTCATGCTTTGGCTCGAGCTTTTCGATTTTCTTCCCTTTCAATTTTTTTAATTGGTTAAACTACAAATTTAGTCTTTAAACTTTTATATCTGTGACTAATAAGTTCTTAAATTTTAAAAAATATCTAATAAATCTTTGAACTTTTAATTTGTGTCTAATAAATCTATGAACTTTCAATTTTGTGTTTAATAAGTTCTTAACTGATTCAACATTCTTTGAAGTTAACAAATCTATTAAACAAAAAATTAAAAGTTCAAAAACTAATTATTGGATAAAAAATCAAAAGTTTAGAAAGTCTAAAGACCAATTAAATAATTTTAAAGACCTTTAACTCAAAAAAATAAAATCAAATAAAATAAAGACCTATCTATCACAATTTTGAAAGGTGGGGGATTAAACTTGTAAGTTAAGCCATTTAATTAAATAAAATGCTAATGGAAAAAGTACATGTGAGACGACTTGCAGCCAATGAGTCAATAATGGTTAGTCTGGCCGTAGTAACAACGTTCACATTCTTCCCAGAAATGTACGATTACTTGAGATATATCATAAATCTCCATACCAGAATTTCTTTATTTCAAATCCAATTTCATCACGATTTCTTACAAATCCAACCCCTTCTGTGCAAATATCCATCCCAATGAAGAATTTACTACTTTCATGGCTTCTTTTGCTACCCATATGCTCCATATTACTTACTATCGAAAATAATGTGGTGCATGGACGATGTCTCGAGGATCAGCAATCTCTGTTGTTCGAACTGAAGAATATTCTTGCATACAATTCTTCCTCGTCTAAGAAACTCGTGCAATGGAATGAAAGTATCGATTACTGTAATTGGAAAGGTGTAAGCTGCGAAGACGACTGTGTTATCGATCTTGATTTGAGCAATGTGTTCATCTCCGATGGGATTCATAATTCAAGCACTCTTTTCAGCCTTCGATTTTTGCATAATCTGAACTTGGCCTTCAAACGGTTCGATTCCACGATTCTGTTCGGGTTTGAAAGTCTTTCCAATTTGAGTGTGCTAAATATGTCTAATTAGAGACTGTTTGGCGCGCTGGTTTGGAATCAGGAACCCTAGGAATCCTTAGCTGTAATCAGAAACCCTGGAGTTCCTGATTACTGTATTTGGGGTGCAGGGTTGGGTTTGAATGGTTTGTTGAAACCTGTGTTTGGGGTGCAGGGTTGGGTTGGGTTTGTTTAGGCTGTTTTTGTAAACAATTTTTTTAAGTTTTTTTTTTCAGATCCATTTTTTTACTTGATAATTGTTTATTGAATTGCATATCAATACTTTAACCAATTATGTGGATCAATTGTTTCAAGCATAGTTAATTATGAATGTATAGTTTGTACAAGTATCTTATTCACTCCATTCATGATGATGTAAAATTAAATAACATTAGTAAGGACATATATTTTAAATAATTAATGCGTGGAAAAGAAGAATGATGTTGCTGGAGTAAAGGAAATCCATAATGCAAATGAAGGTCTAAAGTTCATAATATCATAATACATAAGCTGAAAGAAATGAAGAAAAGAAATAGCAATAGTTGTCCAAAATACAAACTGAATTAAAACTAAGTAGTAGCTAAAGGTGATGAAGGCATCGAGTTGTCGTCCATGGGGGTTGAAAGTCTATTTAAAAAATTAGGAAATTTAAAACTCTATTTCACAAAGTATCCAGAAAACTATTTTAGGAACTCTATTTTAGAAATTAGAAAATTAGAAGTTTATTTAATAAATTAAGAAATCTAAAACTCTATTTCACAAAGTATTCTGAAACCTATTTTTGGAACTTTATTTTAGAAATTAAAAAATTGGAAGTCTATATAAGAAATTAGGGAATTTAAAACTTTATTTACAAAGTATTCATAAACATATTTTTAGAACTCTATTTTAAAAAAATAAAATATTTGAAGTCTATTTAAGAAATTAATTTTATTTTAACCTTTTAAAAAATTGACTACGTGGTCGAGTCGCTGGAATGATCGTTGGAGTGGTTGTTGGGGTGATCAGGTTGATGGAGTGGTTGGGTTGTCGAGGTGGTCGCCGATGGTGGTTGCATGGTGGTCAGGTCGCCGGAGTGGTCGTTGGGTGGTTGTCGACAGTAGTTGTTGGGTGGTCAGGTCGCTGGAGTGGTCATATGATTGGTTAGGTTGTTCGAGTGGGTCGCTGGGTGGTTGTCTGGTTGTTGAGTCATTGGAGTCGTTGTCGGAGTGGTCATTAGGGTGGTCGGGTTGCTAGGTGGTCGAGTCGCCAAGGTGATCACCAGGTGGTCGTTAACGGTGGTTTTCGGTGGTTGAGTTTGTTAGGTTGTCGGAGTAATCGCCGAAGTAGTCATCGGAGTGGTCGGGTCATCAGAGTGGTCACTAGGTGGTTGTCGGCGGCGGTTGCTAGGTGGTCGGGTTGTCGGAGTGGTTGTCAGATGGTCATTGGCAGTGGTTCGGGCAAGTCGGGTTGTCAGGGTGATCAGGTTGTTGGCGTTGGAGTGGTTGCTGGGGTGATCAGGTTGATGGGGTGGTTGGGTTGCCGAGGTGGTCGTCGGTGGTGGTTGCACAGTGGTCAGGTTGCCGGAGTGGTCGTTGGGTGGTTATCGACAGTAGTTGTTGGGAGGTCGGGTCGTTGGAGTGGTCATATGATTGGTTAGGTCGTTCGAGTGGTCGCTGGGTGGTTGTCTGGTGGTCGAGTCATTGGAGTAGTTGTCAGAGTGGTCATTAGGGTGGTCGAGTTGCTAGGTGGTCGAGTCGCCAGGGTGGTCACTAGAGTGGTCACTAGATGGTCGTCAACGGTGGTTTTGAGTGGTTGAGTTTGTTAGGTTGTCGGGTAATCGTCGAAGTAGTCATCGAGGTGGTCGAGTTGCTAGGGTGGTCGGGTCATCGGAGTGGTCACTAGGTGATTGTCGGTGGCAGTTGCTAAGTGGTCGGGTTGTCGGAGTGGTTGTCAGATGGTCATTGGCGGTGGTTCAGGCAAGTTGGGGTTGTTAGGGTGGTTGGGTCATCGAAGTGTCAAGTTGTTAGGGTGGTTAGGTCGCAAGAGTGGTCGTCAGATTGGTCTCTAGAGTTCTCATCACAGTGGTCGCCGGAGGTAGTCGTCAGCGGTGGTCGGGTCGCCAGTGCGGTCGTCGGAGTTGTCGTTGTCGGTGGTCGTCGGAGTTGTCACCGGAGTTGTTGTCGAAAATGAAAAACGACAAGTGGAAGAGGAAAACATGGCATAAACCCATGGGGTTGCAATGTTGTAACCCATGGGGTTGTGTTTCAAAACCAAGGGTTTTGAACACTTTGTCCCAAACATGGTTTTGGGTTTGGAACCCAAACCCATTCCAACCCAAACCCATGGGCCAAACGCCCCCTAGGGGCCAGATTCCTATTGGGATTTCAACCTTAACAAGGTTGGATACGCTCGATCTTACTAACTCGAATCCCTTTAACGTTTCGACACTGAAACTTGAGAATCCAGATTTATTGACTCTTGTTCAGAATTTGAGCAAGTTGAGAGTGCTAATTTTGGATGGTGTAGATTTGTCAGCAGAAGGAAGGGAATGGTGCAAGCCCTTATCATCTTCATCTTCACTGCTTAATCTGAGAGTGTTGAGTTTGTCGACCTGTTCTCTTTCGGGACCGCTTGATCCTTCTCTTGTGAAGCTTTGGTATCTATCAGAAATTCGTCTGGATTACAACATCTTTCCCTCATCGGTTCCCAAAGAATTTGCAGAGTTCTCAAACTTGACTTCGCTGAATCTTAGTGATTCCGAATTGTTTGGAGTATTTCCACAAAGCATATTGAAGGTACCAACTCTTCAGACACTGGACTTGTCCTATAATATGTTCTTACAAGGTTCTCTTCCAGATTTCCAATCCAATGGACCCCTTCAAACTTTGGTGCTCAGTGTCACGAATTTTTCTGGGACACTGCCACATTCTATTGGATATTTCGAGAACTTAACTATATTAGATTTGGCGTATTGCAGCTTTGGTAGGTCAATACCAAATTCTATTGCAAAGCTCAGGCAACTCACCCATATAGATTTTTCGAGTGACCCATATGGTGGTGTGGATAACAGATTCGTTGGTCCAATCCCATAATTTTCATTATTGAAAAATCTTACTGTCCCAAACCTTGCTCATAATCGGTTGAATGGTTCCATCCTTTCCACTAAATGGGAAGAGCTTTCAAATCGTGTTAATCTTGACTTGTGTAACAATTCTCTCACTGGAAATGTTCCTTTATCTCTCTTCCATCTTCCATCATCCATCAATCCAAGATTCAACTCAGCTACAATCAATTTAATGGTAGTTTGAATGAGCTCTCCAACTCTCTTGTTGGTTTTGAAGGGTCACCACAGAATCTTTCTGAAAAGCTCTATCTTATTGACGTCCATTCCAACGAGTTTCAAGGGCCACTTACGTTATTTCCTCCATATGCTGACTTTTTGGATTTCTCTGATCACAATTTCAATTCTATTCTTCCACCTGATGTCTTCCTAAAATCTACAGTCTTTTTTTCTCTATCAAGAAATTATATTCAAGGTAGTAATCCCGAATCCATATGCAATGCGACATTTCTTAAGGTACTGGATCTGTCTCATAATAACTTGAGTGGCATGTTACCTCAGTGTCTAATTGATATGACCACGAATGAGATTCGTGAGAATCTTATTGTACTAAATCTAAGAGGAAACACCTTCAATGGCTCTATTCCTAATACATTTTCAGCTACATGCAATCTGAAGACTCTTGATCTTAGTGGAAACAACATCGGAGGGCAGGTACCGAGTTCATTATCAAATTGCCGGCATTTGGAGGTTTTGGACCTTGGCAATAATCAGATACCTGATAACTTTCCCTGTCCATTGAAGAACATATCCACCTTGCGCGTTCTCGTTCTTCGATCAAACCAATTTCATGGGAAGATTGGATGTCCAGAGAGCAATGACACATGGCCTAGCCTGCAAATAATCGCTTATCTTGAAACATCTTCAGTGGTGATATACCTGGAAAGGTCTTAATAGAGTGGAAAGCAATGGTAGATGAGGAAGAATATAGTAAATTCGGTGTCCACCGCCTCCATTTTGAGACCTTCAATTCTATGAATTATCAGGATACAGTAACAATTACAAGCAAAGGTCAGGACGTGGAACTGACGAAAATCCTAAAAATCTTCACATCCATTGACTTCTCATGCAATCACTTCAATGGCCACATACCTGCAGAAATCGGAGAACTCAGGGCGCTTTATCTTCTCAACTTGTCGCACAATTCTCTGTCCGGCGAAATTCCTTCGTCTGTGAGAAATTTGAGGCAGCTGGGTTCTTTAGACCTTTCGAGAAACTTTCTTAGTGGCAAAATCCCTTCACAGCTTGCAAGACTGACGTTTTTATCAGTACCGAATCTCTCCTACAATCGATTGGTGGGGATGATCCCCATTGGCACTCAAATTCAAACATGCACACCAGATTCCTTTGTAGGTAACGAAGGATTATGCCGAGATCCTTTGCAGAAGGAATGTGAAACTGCCATTCCACCATCTTCAGATACAAGAATCTCGGAGGAAGTTTCAGGAAATGAATTGGAATAGAAATACGTATACATATTCATTGCCACTGGATCCCTAGCAGGAGTAATCACGGGCGTAATCGCAGGCCTTAGGGTTTGGGAGAAAAAATGGCCACTCTGATGAGATGGTTTTCGTCTTTGTTTTTTGATAATTAAAAAAAAAAAGGTAAAATATATGCAAGGAAAAGATAGCTAAACCCTCCCTCGTTAATTATTAATTTCCTTTTATAATGATCATTTAAAGGTTCAAGTATTTTTAGTACTAATTTATAAATGTTAAATTACAAGTTTACATGTGAATTTTTATGTTTGTATTTATTTGGTCTTTGAACTTTAAAAAGTATTAATAAGTTCTTAAATTAGAGGTGAGAAATTTCAATATCTGACTTATTGATTAAGAGTATTAAACAAATTGAACTATTTTCAAGCTGACATTACACTTTTCTCTAATTGGGAAGATGATTCATAACTCATAAGTTTTTGTCAACTTTTATAATTTATTATAATTCTAAACTTTTGAGGCAACCATTAAAAGACCATTGAAATGTATGATAGCTTCACTAATTTAAGAGGTTTCCTTAAGTCAACATTACATAACTATATTACTGTCACTTAAGAGCATTGAGAAACTGCAAAGTCAACTAATGTTGATATACGAACAATGAATTGAATTACATTTCAAATATATAGATGCTAATTTCTAATTCTTTAGATGCATGACTTAACAGTGAACAACTTAATATGATATCGTACAGTTCAAACTTTTCGATAGTAAATTTCTGAAGATACAAAATTATGTTCACATAATCATAATCTTCGACAACTATTATTGAACAACACATATTCCAAGTGATTGAAAGACTCCAAAACATAGAACAAGGATGAAATATACCATGTGCATATATGTGTTCGGTTTGTCGGTTTTTTATTATTATTTTGATGTGAACCCCTAATAATCGCTTTTATTTATAAAAATGTTCTTTACAATGAAGAGAGTATATAATGGCAAATTTTGATTTAAAGGACAACTTCATATATAAAGTTTCAATTCATTGCACAGGCTTCTTAAAAGAATATCCTCTAAAATAGTTTCTAATTTTTATTTTTTGCATCAAATGCATTAGCCTTGACCTTCATGCTCATATCACTTGTCATGGAACAAAACTGCAATTATCAGAAGATCGAGACACTTCATAATTACAAGTTAAAGAACAGAAGCACTTATTTTAAGACTCGATGCAAGAAAAGCACTTCCTATGGCTAAGTTGGCGGGGAAAATATTGATCGAAATGTGACCTGCCCACATGCAAACACTGTTTGAAGCGGAAAGATTTAGGCCCGTTTGATAATCATTTGATTTTTAGTTTTTGGTTTTTGAAAATTAAGCTTGTTTTCTCTTAATTTATGTACAATAGTTTTCATCTCCCTTAAGGAAGCATTTGAATTCTTAGCCAAATTCTAAAAATAAAAACAAATTTTTGAAAACTACTTTTTTTAGTTTTCAAAACATGGCTTGGTTTTTGAAAACATAGGTAAAAGATAGATAACAAACCAAATAGATCAATGGATGTGAGTAGTATTTATAAGCTTAATTTTCAAAAACCAAAAATCAAAAACCAAATGGTCATCAAACGAGGCCTTAAATATCTAAAATTAAGAATCGCGAGAGAGGTGAAAATGTCCATCTAAAGTTGCACACGGCCAAAGAAGTTGAATACATAAGACAAATCCATCACTTGCAAAAAGAAGAAAGGTTATCCTTAATTTACCTGAACTTGGTCCACGTAAGTTCTCTCTATCTTTACATCACATTAATGGTATCCGAACAATTTTTAAAATAGGAACAGTAAGAATGTCCTTACATGAACATCTGAAAAAACAGTGATACTAACGAACCTGTAAAAAAAGACTAAAGTATAGCAGAAACCGTCAATCTAAGCAAGGTTTTGGAAAAAATCACTTAAAACTCTTTCTTTTTTTTTTTTTTTTTTTTTTTAATCTTTCTGGATAAGAAACCAATTTCATTGAATGAATGGAATACAAAGCTAGGACTAATTAAATGGTATAGATTATCTTAACCAAACATCCCATAAATCCAGTGTCTCAGGAATGATATTTCAAATTAGAGTAAAAGAACAAAACATGCCAGAAGCGAGGCAGAAAACAGTTTTCCAGACGACAAGCATTCTAATTCTGGCTAAGGAGAAAATATTATGGAGCAATCTAATTCTAAATAACACTGATATCTTGAATTCTTGAAGGTGGAGATGTGGGGATTTGAAACTCCAACCTCAAAAGAAGGAATACGTGTAAATTATTGTTAAGCTATGCTCACTTTTGACAAATAACTATTGAAAATTAAAGATTTCTAACAAACTTAATCTAAAAAAGAAAATATCAAGATCACCTAAAGTCGAGGGTTCAACAATGGAAGATACTTCTATACTCACTAGATAGCAGGAATTCTTACTTACAGGTTACTGCATTTTTTAAAAAATAATGTAGTTTAAAAAACAAAAAACAAAAATAGAGTAGGTTTAGAATTTAAAAATAGGTTGGTAAATCCTGTACATAGTATTTACGTTAATGTGGCCTGCCACAATTTGGATGCCATGCAAAGAAGACCAAACTTGTATACATGGTACACGAGTTCTAGCCTTGATGAAGACTAAAATTTCTCGCCCAAATTTGACCATGGAAACCCATTAGTCTTAAATCATCTATTTCCAAATCTCATTGCAAAATTTGAAAAAAGAAAATGATTTGTTGTACAGAAAATTTTGAATCGGAGGGATAATGAGAAGAAAGTGGAGGAATTGGCTGACTATGGGGCAGTTTTCTAGAGAGAGAAATTGAGGGGGCGTTTGGAGCACCGTTTCGGAATCAGAACCCTTGGAATCGGAACCCTGGAGGGTTTGTTTTGGGGGTTTGAAAGCCTGGGAATCAGAACACAGTGTTTGGGGTGCAGTGTTCTGAAGCCTGGGAATTAGAAAACAGTGTTTGGGGTGCAGTGTTCTGAACCCTGGGAATCAGGAAACAGTGTTTTGAGTACAATGTTCTGAACCCTGGGGTTGTGTAGTTTTTGTTTTTTCTTTTTTCCTTTGCTACTTTGGTCTCTTTTTTTTCCTTTCCTTATTTTCTAGTGGAAATCTTTGGTTAGTTGTAGAATCATTTGTGTAAGTTGGGTAATTTGGTTAGGTTGATGGCATGTATAAAAAAACAGTTGTAATAATTTATTATTTTTTACAAAAAAAAAAAATGTGAGTTTCCAATGAAAAATAATTGCTTTGTCAAATATCAAATTTGATTAGGTTTATGACAAGTATTAAAAAAAATATTTGTAATATTTTATTATTTTTTACCAAAAAAATGTGAGTTTCCAATGAAAAATCAACATACTTTGTCAAATATCAAATTTGGTTAGGTTTATGACCTATAAAAAAAATATTTGTAATAATTTATTGTTTTTTACAAAAAAAAAAAAAAATGTGAGTTTCCAATGAAAAATCAACATACTTTGTCAAATATCAAATTTGGTTAGGTTTATGACAAGTATAAAAAAAACATTTATAATAGTTTATTGTTTTTTACAAAAAAAAAATGTGAGTTTCCAATGAAAAATAATTACTTTGTCAAATATCAAATTTGGTTAGGTTTATGACAAGTATAAAAAAAATATTTGTAATAATTTATTGTTTTTTACAAAAAAAAATGTGAGTTTCCAATGAAAAATCAACATACTTTGTCAAATATCAAATTTGGTTAGGTTTATGACAAGTATAAAAAAAAACATTTACAATAGTTTATTGTTTTTTACAAAAAAAAAAAAAGTGAGTTTCCATTGAAAAATAATTACTTTGTCAAATATCAAATTTGGTTAGGTTTATGACAAGTATAAAAAAAATATTTGTAATAATTTATTGTTTTTTACAAAAAAAAAATGTGAGTTTCAATGAAAAATAATTACTTTGTCAAATATCAAATTTGGTTAGGTTTATGACAAGTATAAAAAAACAAAATATTTGTAATAATTTATTGTTTTTCAAAAAAAAAAAAGAGTTTCCAATGAAAAATAATTACTTTGTCAAATACGAAATTTGGTTAAGTTATGGCATGTATAAAACAAACATTTGTAATAATTTATTGTTTGTTACAAAAAAAAATGTGAGATACCAATTAAAAAAAACAATGGAAGAGACGGGAGAGAGATAAGAAAACGTGATAATGAAAATATGTGCCAAATGAGGAGCAAACCGGTGTGTTGGAAATCAAACCCCCCCATTTCACTATGCAAAACCATGGGGTTGTGTTTCAAAACCATTGGGTTTTGAACACAGTGGTCCAAACAAGGGTTTGAGTTTGGATTCCAAAACAACCCAACCCAACCCATTGCTCCAAACATCCCCTGAAGGTTTTTGTAAAGAGAAGAGCATGTGTGAGTTTTTGAGAGAGAGAAGCATCGATTGCACTTTTCTTCATTTTTAAGCTCTCTGCAAAATGGGGTTTGTTGGTGGCCGTCTGCCATTGTTGGTGGCCATCCGCCATTGTTGTTTTAAGCTTGAGATGGTTCTACTCCACAAAAAATTTCTAGTACTCCTTCCATTTATTATTTACCATGTCCGCATCATTTTAAAAATAATAGGAGGTCCATTAGCATTAAAATCATATTTATGAAAGTAAAATCATAATGTGAACAAAGAAAATATAGTACTATATAATACTAGAAAATTTCTCTTCTTTTTTTTTTTCTTTCTATTTTTATTGTTTTCATTAATAAGAAAATAGAAATATGAATATGTACACTTAATTTCTCAGGCATTAACAGTATGACCATGTCTAATGGATTGATCATCCATTTTTAGTTGGAAAAATCCAAATGTTACTTGAAAAAAAACACAAAAATGATTATTTATTCAAGGTTGGGTAATTGGAAATTTAGTGATTAAAACGAAATAAATTTAAGGTTTGCCTAATCACACACATTACTATCCCTTTAAATTTAAAAAGTCTTTAAGAAAATTAAATGTCGGCTAACGCTACAGTGGCAGAAAGCTAAGGAACAAAAAAAAAAAAAAAAAAAAAAAAATAATCCACACAGTTTTCAAATTATTTATTTATTGAGTTCTTTTTAAATTAAAATATTAGAGGACCAGTTTTCTTCTCTTTTGATATATTTTTTTAATTTAATAAAATGCTAATTGAAAAACTACCCGCGAGACGACTTGCAGACTTGCCGTCAATGGTTAATTTGGCCGTAGTAGCAATGTGACATTCTTCCCAGAAATGTACGATTACTTCAGATAACTGATAAATCCCCATGCCAAAAGTTCTTTAATCAAATCCAAGTTCATCACGGTTTCTTTAAAATTCGTCCCCTTCTACACAAATATCTATTCCAATGAGGATTCTGCTGTTTTCCTGGCTTCTTTTGATACCCATGTGCTTGATATTACTTACTGCCGAAAATAATGTGGTGTATGGACGACGATGTCCCGAGGATCAGCGGTCTCTGTTGCTCGAATTGAAGAATAATCTCACATACGATTCTTCCTCGTCCAAGAAACTCGTGCAGTGGAATGAAAGTGTCGATTACTGTAATTGGAAGTGTGTAAGCTGCGATGATGGCTGTGTTATCGGTCTTGATTTGAGCAATTTGTCGATCTCCGGTGGGATTGATAATTCAAGCAGTCTTTTCAGTCTTCGGTTCTTGCGAAATCTGAATTTGGCTTTCAACAGGTTTAATTCCACGATGCCATCTGGATTTGATAGACTGTCCAATTTGAGTGTGCTGAATATGTCTAATTCAGGATTTGGGGGCCAGATTCCTATTGGGATTTCAAGCTTAACGAGGTTGGTTACGCTCGATCTTACTAGCTCTTATCTCTTTCAAGCTTCGATACTGAAGCTTGAGAACCCAAATTTGATGACTCTTGTTAAGAATTTGAGCAATTTGAGAGTGCTATCTCTAGATGGTGTAGATTTATCAGCAGCAGGAAGTGAGTGGTGCAAGGCCTTATCGTCTTCACTGCTTAATCTGAGAGTGTTGAGCTTGTCAGGCTGTTCTCTTTCGGGACCCCTTAATTCTTCCCTTGTGAAGCTTAAGTATCTATCAGTGATTCGTCTGGGAAATAACAACTTTTCCTCATTAGTTCCTACAAATTTTGCAGAGTTCTCAAATTTGACTTTGCTTCATCTTAGCAATTCAAGATTGTTTGGAGTATTTACACAAAGCATATTCCACGTATCAACTCTTCAAACTCTGGACTTATCCAATAATATGTTGCTGCAAGGTTCTCTTCCAGATTTTCAATCCAATGGACCCCTTCAAACTCTGGTGCTCCATGCCACGAATTTTTCTGGGACTTTGCCAGATTCTATTGGATCTTTTGAGAACTTGACCAGGTTAGACGTGGCGAATTGCAGGTTTAGTGGGTCGATTCCAAATTCTATTGCAAAGCTCACACAACTCACATATATGGATCTTTCAAGCAACAAATTTGTTGGTCTAATCCCATCATTTTCCTTATTGAAGAATCTTACTGTCTTAAACCTTGCTCATAATCGGTTGAATGGTTCCTTGCTTTCCACTAAATGGGAAGAGCTTTCCAATCTTGTTAATCTTGAGTTGCGTAACAATTCACTCAATGGAAATGTTCCTTTATCTCTCTTCCATCTTCCATCAATCCAGAAGATTCAACTCTGCTACAACCAATTTAATGGTAGTTTGACGGAGCTGTCCAACGTGTCTTCTTTCTTACTTGATACCCTTGCTTTGGAGAGCAATCAGTTAGAAGGTCCATTCCCATCGTCATTTTTTGAACTTCGAGGTCTTAAAATTCTCTCACTTTCCTTCAACAAATTTACCGGAAACCTGAATCTAAATTTGTTCGAGCAGCTGAAAAATATTTCAAAGCTTGAACTCTCAAGCAACAGCCTGTCAGTTGAAACGGATAGCATTGACTCTGCATTCCCTCAACTGAGCATCTTAAAGTTGGCTTCTTGCAAGTTGAAAAAGTTCCCTGACTTCTTGTAAAACCAATCCATACTCAACTCTCTTGATCTCTCCGATAATGAAATTAAAGGAGAAATACCTATCTGGATTTGGGATCTTAGAGGTCTCAGTCAATTAAATCTTTCTTGCAACTCTCTTGTGGGTTTCCAAGGGTCTCCTCAGAATCTTTCTTCCTTTCTGAATCTTCTTGACCTTCATTCCAACAAATTTCAAGGGCCACTTACATTCTTTCCTCCATCTGCTGCCTACTTGGATTTCTCTTATAACAATTTCAGTTCTATTATTCCACACAATGTCGGCGAGTTCCTACAATCTACAGTATTCTTTTCTCTATCAAGAAATTATATTCAAGGTAGTATTCCCGAATCCATATGCAATGCTACAACAAGTCTTCAGGTACTGGATCTGTCTAATAATAACTTGAGTGGCGTGTTACCCCAGTGTATAACTAAGATGGCTGAGAATCTTGTGGTATTAAATCTAAGAGGAAATACCTTCAATGGCTTTATTCCTAATGCATTTCCAGTTACATGCGGTCTGAGGACTCTTGATCTAAGTGGAAACAACTTCGAAGGGCAGGTACCAAAATCTATATCCAATTGTCGGGATTTGGAGGTCTTGGACCTTGGAAATAATCAGATACATGATATCTTTCCATGTCCATTGAGGAACATATCCACTTTTACGTGTCCTTGTTCTTAGGTCGAATCAGTTCAATGGGGAATTGGGATGTCCAGAGAGCCATGGCACCTGGCCTAGCCTGCAGATTGTTGACCTATCTCGAAACAACTTTACTGGTAATATATCTGGGAAATACCTAGTAACGTGGAAATCAATGGTGGATGAGGAAGAATATAGCAACTCAAGAGCTAAACATCTTCGTTTTAATTTCTTCAAATTCAGTTCGGTGAATTATCAAGACACAGTAACAGTTACATGCAAAGGTCTGGACGTGAAACTGACAAAAATCCTAACAGTGTTCACATCCATCGACTTCTCGTGCAATCACCTCGATGGCCACATACCTGCAGAAATCGGAGAACTCAGGGCGCTTTATCTTCTCAACTTGTCGCACAATTCTCTGTCCGGCGAAATTCCATCGTCTGTGGGAAATTTGAGGCAGCTGGGTTCTTTAGACCTTTCGAGAAACTTTCTTAGTGGCAGAATCCCTTCACAGCTTGCAGTGCTAACGTTTCTATCAGTACTGAATCTCTCCTACAATCGGTTGGTGGGGACGATCCCCATTGGCACTCAAATTCAATCATTCCCACCAGATTCCTTTGTAGGTAACGAAGGATTATGCGGAGAGCCTTTGCAGAAGGAATGTAAAACTGCCATTCGACCATCTTCAGATACAAGAATCTCAGAGGAAGTTACAGAAAATGAATTTGGATGGAAATGCATAATTATTGCCCTTGGATTCATAGCAGGAGCGGTCACGGGCGTAGTCGCCGGTCTTAGGGTTTGGGAGAAAAAATCGCAAACTCTGATGAGATGGTTCTGGTCTTCGGGCTTTAGTAATAATAATAAAGAAAGAAGAGGTAAAAGATATGCAGGGAAAAGATAGATAGATAAGAGATGTCCTATTTGAGAATTGCGTTGAGTGAGTCGGTGGTGTGGAGAAGACCGTGGAGAGAGTGGTTTAAAATGAATACTGATGCCGCATGGAAATTGGGAATACTGGCTTCCATGGTTTTTGATCCATCGGCTGCAAAAGCCCTCGCTGTGTTAGAAGTTTAGAACTTAGAAGAAGGTCTACGCCTTGCGATGCAAATGAATTTGAAGGGTTTGTTGGTTGAGTTTAATTGATTTGACTTTGGTTATTATCAAAAATACTCATGAACTATGATGTTGGTTTCAATTATACCCTCGAACTTTAAAATTTTTCATTTTAATCCTTAATTTTGAAGTTTGTTTCAAAATAACCCTTAAAGACTTTTTCCGTTAAATTTATGGACGAAAAATGACGTATTTGCATATGTTTTGAATTTTTTTTTCAACATATATGTTCATATAAGCAACCATACAAATGCAAACACATCATTTTTCGTCCATGAATTTAACGGAAAAAAAAAATATTCAATGATTGTTTTGAAACAAACTTCAAACTCAAGGATCAAAATGAATTTTTTTAAAGTTTGGAGGTATAATTGAAACCAACTCTATAATTCAGAGGTATTTTTGATAATTTAACCCTTTGGTTGATGATCTTATTAGTGGCGATTCTGATTTTGTCTCTTTTGGGCTGGTGGCTGAGTGAGTTTAGAGGTCTCGCATCAACTTTACTAGGCAAAGGATTTGTTCATTCCAAAAGGGGAGCAACGAGGTTGAACATTCTTTGGCTCTACATCTTCTGTCTATTCACACTTGACAGGTCATGTTTAGGCCTACTTCGAAATTAATAATCCTATCCCGTAAAATTATGACCCTTTTCATAAATCAAAACAGTCAGGGAAAAAAGAGAATTTGGAACTAGAAGTGCTTTTATAGTGATTTTTGGCCATATTTGCAAGAACAATAACAAAAACGAAAGCTAAACTGATATCTAGATGCGTTAGTGTTTATCTAGATGATTCTTTTTTCCTCATTTTTAGTTTCCTCTCTTAAAAAATATCATTTTAAAATAAATTAAATAATATTATCTTATTAAATCAAATAATGTTAAGTTTTGTTTTGAAAATTGTGAAAAAAAAATCTTTTAAAAGCATTTATATTAAGATTATGTCTTTTGGAAAAGGAAAAAAAAAAACCTACCCCCGAATTGAAATTTGAATTAGATTAGTGAAATTTAAGATAATTACAATTTTATTTTCTAAAATCCTACTTTTTTTTTTACATTTTAATTTAGGTATTAAATTTTTTCAAGTATAAAGATTTTCATAAGTAAATAAAAATAAAATTTTGAATAAGTAAAAATAAAATTTTGAATAAGTAAATAAACATGAAATAGCATATTCTTTAGTTACTATATTTTAATTAATTAGAAATATAAAAGAACATTCTAATAATCAAATATATTTCATTACAATTCCAGAAGTAAGTAAACAACATCAATGAGATTCTCATAACTATTCCAGCCAACTCCAAATAAACAGTCTAAAATTCAAAGACCTATTAGACACAAAATTGAAAGTTTATGGTTTTAGAGACACGAGATTCAATTTTATGTCTAACAGATCTGTTAATTTTTTAAAATGTCGCATATGTCAAATACCTATTACACACAAAATTAAAAGTACAATGACTTACTAGACACGTTTAGTGGCTGTTTAGGGCATTGAGTGAGTTATAATAACATGAGTTATAATAGTCTGTGGAATTATATAACATTGTTTAAAATGCACAGTTGTTTAGTCTGGGGTTATAATAGTCCGTGTTTGGGGTGCAGAGTACTCCACAGGTTATTATAACCCCCAAATAGCCCCTTAAAGTTAAAAAACTTATGAAATACAAAACTGAAAGTTTAGATACTTATTAGACATAAATTTGAAAGTTCATGGACTAACACATGTAATTTTACCTATTTTATTCAACCAAATTTTAAATGAGGCCTTTTTTTAAAAAAAAAACTTCTTCAACAAGTGTGGAAGTAGGGATCTAAGCTTTTGACCTAAGGAAGAAAGTGATATCTTAACCTTTGAGTTATGTTCATATTGGCTTAATAACAATAGGTTGCATTTAATTCAACCCAATGAAATAACCAATATGACAACTTACATGGTTAGGATGAAACTTCTGTATTTTACTATACCTTTGCAAAAAAAAAAAATTTATCTTAAACATTTTGTTTAATGTTATAAAAATAAATAAAACTTTCTAATTAATTCATTTCAACATGTTTGAAAAGTTGAAATTAGGTTAAATTACAAGTTTGATTCCTAAACTTTCAAGGTTGTATTTATTTGGTCCTTGAACTTTAAAAAAAAATATCTAATAAGTCTTATCTATTTGGTCCTTGAACTTTAAAAAAATATCTAATAAGCCTTTGAACTTTTAAGTTTGTGTCCTATAGATCTTTGAACTTTAAGAAGTGTTTGATAGGCTCTTAAATTTTCAATTTTATGTCAAATAAGTCTCTAGATTTTAAATTTTGTATCTAATAAGTCTTTGACCTACTCAACTTTTTCATTTTATAATTCACGAACCTACTAGACATAAAATTACAAGTTTAGGGTCCTATGACACATAAAATTCAATTTTAGATCTAATATAGATTAGTTCATTTTTTAAAATATCAAATATATTACGAACCTATTAGATACAAAATTGAAAATTCATGGACTTATTAGACATGTTTAAAGTTTAGAGACCTATTAGATACAAAATTGAAAGTTTGAAGACCAATTAGATACGTTTTAAACTTTAAGGATCTATTAAACACTTCTTAAAGTTCAAAGACCAAATAAACATCAATCTAAAAGTTCAAAGATTAAACTTGTAATTTAACCTTGAAATTTCTTTTTTTTACCATCATACTTTTTTTGAACCTCGAGTAGCAATTACTAACACCCAGCCACCTCAAATGTCAAACTGGAAAAACTTAGGCACCGTTTGATAACCATTTGATTTTTGGTTTTTGAAAATTATGCTTGTTTTCTCACAATTTCTCTAGAATGGTTTTCATCTTCTCTACGATGGTTTTCATCTTCTCTACAATGGTTTTCATCTTTCTTAAGGAAACATTTGAGCTTCTAGCCAAATTCTAAAAATAAAAACAAGTTTTTGAAAATACTTTTTTTTTTAGTTTTCAAAACTTGGTTTGGTTTTTGAAAACATATGTAAAAAGTAGATAAAAAAAAACTTGGAAACTCATAAGTGGAAGTAATATTTATAGACTTAATTTTCAAAAACAAAAAACCAAATAGTTATCAAATGAGACCTTACTTTTTCTACTTCCAGATTTGGGAGGTATGATTTGAAATCATTTCACATGTTTGGATGTACAAAAAAGCAAGAGATTTAAAATCATTTGTGATTTGAAATCTTATTTTTTTAGGAAAAATATCGTTCCAAATAGGTCGAATTTGACATGATTTTAAACTTTAAAAAAAAATTGTTTTCAATTTTACCCACGAAGATTTTTTTTTTTTTTTTTTTTTTAATTTACACCTCCCTACACTAGTTCAATGCATCGGGATTTTCTTTGATATTCAAGCAAACTCTTTCTTCCATATTCAAGGAAAATTAACGTCATTCAAACAAATTGGTTGACGAAGAAATCAACAACAAAAAAAAATGTGTTCCTTTGATTTTCTTCTTCATTGGTGAAGAGAATAAATCAATGAACCAAAATAGAACAAAAATCAAAGCCTCCAACCGCGCAAGTTAGGGGTTGAACGTTGAACTACTGTGAGAGGGAGGGAGCAACGATGAGTTCATCGAAAGGCTAAGACTGCGTCGGGCAAGAGCGGCGAGTGGCAACAGGAAATAGGGTTTAGAAAATACAAAAAGTAGTATGGTTTTTAAAAAATAAAAGTAAAACAAGTTGCGTATGGAGGAGAGGAAACGATAAAATATGTTTGAAACGAATAGGAAAATATAGATAAGGAATAGGAAAGAGAAAAATATGTGGTAGGTTTTCCTTTTTTGGAAAAAAAAAATATAATAGAGGGAAATAATTGATTCACTTTGTTTAGATTAAGTTAAATTCTATCTTCTTTTTTTTTTTTTTGTTTATTTCAATTAAGATATTTGCAAGTTTTGATTAAATGATATATTTTCATAATTATATGTAGTTTACATTATTATTTGATATTAAATTAATGTAATTTCTTGCAAAATTATAAGGACATAATGGAAAAATATTATATTTTCTTTTCATTTTTCGTGAACATTTAAATAAGAAATTTTAATTTGAGTGATTTCAACCGAATGTAAATTGAAATTTGAAATCATTTTTATATTTTAAAATCTTGAAATTTGAAATAATTTCTATCTAAATTTATACGCCAAATAAAGCATTAAAGACAACACTAACTTTTCTCAACAGTCTTTTATTTAAAAAAAGAATAAAAAAATATGAATCTATAATATCACTAAAAATTAATTGAGTTGAAAATAATTAATGTTTTAATTTGATAAAATAAGCCTACCATTTAGAGATGTCCACGCGAGGACAGGGATGACTTCTTCATCCCCACCCCTGCCCCCCATTTTAGTCTCCATCCCCGCGACATTCCCCCTTAAATTTTGTGGGAATTGGAGCGGGAATTTCCTGCGAATTGGGTTTCCCACAGAAAATGATTCTCCATTTATTTTTATTTTTTTTTCAATCTCAATTGAATCAAATAATTTTTTTGACAAATTTTCAAATAGTTAACTTTCCATGAAAAATATATATTAATTTTCAATTAGATTGTTAATTATTTACGAAAAATCATCATTTAAGCAATTAATTTTCTATAAAAAAAATCTCTATTTAAATATAAAAATCTTAAACCTCGTAATAGAAATAAAATAATATTTCATATCAAATTATCTAATTAATTCATACATATAATTTAAATATTTAACCATATAATTCAAACATATTCAATTATCTAAATCATTAACAATAAAACTTTAAATTAACATATATATATATATATATATATATAATTAAAAAAATAAAAATTAAAAAAATTAAACGGGCAGGGAACGAGGACCCATCCCCGTTTTAGCTCACAAGAAATTTTTTTCCCCACCCCCTCCCCATTCCCCGACTAAACAGAGATTCTCCACCCAAATCCTCGTGAAAAAAATGAACAACTCTATGGCATTCATTCGTAAAATAAAAAATTGATTCATTACGGTAACATATTTAACTCAAAAGTACTTATTGTTAAAGATTATTGACCCATTGAAACATCGGCATACATACTAATAGTCTGACAACTTCATAATTTATTAAAAAAAAATCATTTATCTACATTGTTTTAAAAATTAGTGATAGATTTCTAAAAAACAATAGTGACGGTAATGATTAAATGGGAATCTTTATTATAATGGTAATATGATTTAATTATATATTTAGGGTGAAAATGGAAAAAGAAAAAGAAAAGATGCGGCGGCGGAACTTTGGCATTGTATTGTATATTGGTTTACTTTGAAAGCGCTCCCATTGCTGATCATTACACTATCCATTTCACAAAATTTTTCTTTTCTTGATTCTTGGTCTTCCCATTCAGAATTTGTTTCTGCCGAACCCACACGTCAGAGGGTCAAACTTGGTGGCTTATGAACTTCCTAAAACCCATTACTAAATAATACAAACCACTTTCCCCATTTTCCGATAATCAGTCCCGATGAGAAATCAGCTCTGTTCATGCCTGTTTTTGATATTCAATGTATCGATTTTCCTTAGCATCGGAGATTATGTGGTCTCTGGACGATGCCCTGAGGATCAGCAATCTCTGTTGGTTGAATTGAAGAATGATCTCGTATATGATTCTTCCTTGTCCATGAAACTGCTGCAATGGAATCAAACTGTCGATTACTGTAATTGGAATGGTGTAAGCTGCCACGACGACGGCTGTGTTATCGGCCTTGATTTGAGCCATGAGTTTATCTCCGGTGGGATTCATAATTCAAACACTCTTTTCAGTCTTCGGTTCTTGCGAAATTTGAACTTGGCTTTCAACAGCTTCAATTCCACAATGCCGTCTGGATTTGAAAGGCTTTCCAATTTGAGTGTGCTAAATATGTCTCGTTCAGGATTTGGGGGCCAGATTCCTATTGGGATTTCAACCTTAACAGGGTTGGTCACGCTCGATCTTACTAGCTTATCTTCCTTTCAAGCTTTGACATTTAAGCTTGAGAACCCAAATTTGATGACTCTTGTTCAGAATTTGAGCAATTTGAGAGTGTTGATTCTAGATGGTGTAAATTTATCAGCAGCAGGAAGCGAGTGGTGCAAGGCTTTATCATCTTCGCTGCTTAATCTGAGGGTGTTGAGTTTGTTGAGATGTTCTCTAAATGGACCTCTTGATCCTTCCCTTGTGAAGCTTCAATATCTATCAGTGATTCGTCTAGTTGACAACAACTTTTCCTCACCAGTTCCCGAGGAATTTGCAGATTTCTCAAATTTGACTTACCTGCGTCTTAGCAGTTCCAGATTGCTTGGATTTTTTCCACAAGGAATATTCAAGGTATCAACTCTTAAGACTCTGGACTTATCCAATAATAAGTTGCTGCAAGGTTCTCTTCCAGATTTTCAATCCAACGGACCCCTTCAAACTCTCGTGCTTAGCGACACGAATTTTTCTGGGACACTGCCAGATTCTATTGGATATTTAGAGAACTTAACCACATTAGATTTGGCGAATTGCAACTTTAGTGGGTCAATACCAAATTCTATAGCAAAGCTCAGGAAACTCACCCATATAGATTTTTCGAGTAACCCATTTGTTGGTGTGAATAACAGATTTGTTGGTCCAATCCCATCATTTTCTTTCTTGAAGAATCTTACTGTCTTAAACCTAGCAAATAATTGGTTGAATGGTTCTATGCTTTCCACTAAATGGGAAGAGCTTTCCAATCTTGTTAATCTTGACTTGCGCAACAATTCCCTCACGGGAAATGTTCCTTTATCTCTCTTCCATCTTCCGTCAATCCAGAGGATTCAACTCTGCTACAACCAATTTAACGGAAGTTTGAAAGAGCTCTCTGACGTGTCTTCTTTCTTGCTTGATACCCTTGATTTGACAAGCAATCAGTTAGGAGGTCCATTACCGTTGTCCTTGTTTGAACTTCGGGGTCTTAAGTTTCTCTCACTTTCTTTCAACAATTTTACCGGAAAATTGAATCTAAACATGTTCCAGCAGCTGAAAAATATTTCAATACTTGAACTCTCAAGCAATAGCCTGTCAGTCGAAACAGATAATAAAGAGTCAAGTTCTACCCTCTATGGCTTTCCTCACTTGTACAAATTAAGGTTGGCTTCTTGCAAGTTGAAAAGGTTCCCAGGCTTCTTGAAAAACCAATCCAATCTTAGCATTCTTGATCTCTCCCAAAACGAACTTGAAGGAGAAATACCTCTCTGGATTTGGGAACTTAGCCGTCTCAGTCTATTAAATCTTTCTTGCAACTCTCTTGTTGGTTTTGAAGGGTCACCACAAAATTTTTCTTCCATACTCTTTATTCTTGACCTTCATTCCAACAAATTTAAAGAGCCACTTAAGTTCTTTCCTCCATCTGCTCTCTATTTGGATTTCTCCAACAACAGTTTCAATTCTGTTATTCCAACTGATGTCGGAAACTACCTCACATTTACAGTCTTCTTTTCTCTATCAAGAAATTATATTCAAGGCAGTATCCCCGAATCCATATGCAAAGCTACAAATCTTAAGGTACTGGATCTGTCTAATAATAACTTGAGTGGCATGTTTCTCCAATGTCTAACTGAGAGGACTAATAATCTTGTGGTACTAAATCTAAGAGGAAACGCCTTAAATGGCCCTATTCCTAATACATTTCCAGTTACATGCGGTCTGAGGACTCTTGATCTAAGTGGAAACAACATCGGAGGGCAGGTACCGAGTTCATTATCAAAATGCCGACATTTGGAGGTTTTGGACCTTGGGAGTAATCAGATACGTGATATGTTTCCATGTCCATTGAAGAGCATATCCACCTTGCGCGTTCTTATTCTTCGATCAAACCAATTTCATGGGAAGATTGGATGTTCAGAGAGTAATGGCACCTGGCCAAGCATACAAATTGCTGACCTATCTCGAAACAAATTCAATGGTGATATACCTGGAAAAGTCTTAATAAAGTGGAAAGCAATGATGGACGAGGAAAAATACAAAAAACGAAGAGCAGATCACCTTCGATTTTATTTCTTCGGATCCAGTTCTTTGAATTATCAAGACACAGTAACAGTTACAAGCAAAGGTCTAGACGTGGAACTCACAAAAATCCTAACAGTCTTCACATCCATTGATTTCTCATGCAATCACTTCAATGGACACATACCTGCAGAAATCGGAGAACTCAATGCGCTTTATCTTCTCAACTTGTCGCACAATTCTCTATTCGGTGAAATTCCTTCGTCTGTAGGACATTTGAGCAATCTGGGTTCTTTAGACCTTTCGAGAAACTTTCTTAGTGGCAAAATCCCTTCACAGCTTGCAAGATTGACGTTTCTATCAGTACTGAATCTCTCCTACAATCGGTTGGTGGGGATGATCCCCATTGGCACTCAAATTCAATCATTCACACCAGATTCCTTTGTAGGTAACGAAGGATTATGCGGAGAGCCTTTGCAGAAGGAATGTAAAACTGCCATTCGACCATCTTCAGATACAAGAATCTCAGAGGAAGTTTCAGGAAATGAATTGGAATGGAAATACATATGCATATTCATTGTCAGTGGATTCCTAGCAGGAGTAGTCGTGGGCGTAATCGCTGGTCTTAGGGTTTGGGAAAAAAATTCGACCACTTTGATGAGATGGTTCTCGTCGTTGGTTTTTAATGCTAAAAAAAAGAGAAGTTGAAGTTTGGGGTAATTTGAAAAGTTTGAAATGTTTTATTTCTGCTCTACAAAATTGAAATGAGTTCCAAAAGATATCCTAGGAAAGCTTTGTTTTTTTTTTTTTATTAAAATAAGATGAAAATCGACCAATCAATTATGCTCTTAGACTTTTAAAATTTACATTTCTACTCTTGAACATTAAAATTTGTTCTAAAAGATATCTTTGTACAATTTTTTCGTTAGCGGCTACTAATGTATAAAAATTAAAAAGCGTACATAACATCATTTATATCATCATTCACATAAAATTGATATGAAAGTTGATGTGTAAGAATTTATTATATAAATGATTTTAACAATATATTTTGAGATTAAATAAATGGTAATACGATCTTAATCTTCTACATAGTTGTTTTTTTTTTTTGAAAGGAAGTCTTCTACATATTTGTAAATATCACATACGCCTTCTAATTTTTATACATTAACTCTCGCATCAATTTTCATCTTTTATTTTAGCAGTAAAGATTTTTTTTTTTACCAATTTCAAAGTTCAAGGGTATTTTTTGGAACAAATTTGAAAGTTCAAGAGTAAAAATGAAACTTTTCAAAGTTTAAGGGCATAATTAAAATACATGACAATGACCACTAAGCTATGTTCAATTTTTTTTTTTTTTTTTGAATTCAATGAGCTATGCTCACTTTGACAAGCATAATTGAAACTTATCCTGAAGTTCAGGGGTATTTTGTATAATTAAAAAAGTTTAAATATCATCTTGGTCTTTGAACTTTCAAGTTTGTCCTATTTTGGTCCTCGAACTTTCAAAACGCTCATTTTGGCCATTGAACTTTCAGATTTTTTCATTTTTGTCCTTCAACTTTTAAAATATCTATTTTAGTGTCTAAACTTCCAAAAAGAACAACTATTTTAGTCTTTCCTTTATTTTGATTTTAAAAATAAATAACATAAATTCGAGTATATGTACTAGCACGTGTTAACATGAACGTAATTTCAAGCTACATAGGATAGAATCAAGTATTGTGCAAACAAATATTAGATGGAAAACTAAGTTAGAAAGGGCCCAAACCATTACTTTTTTAAAAGTTTAAAGATGGGAAAAGCCATTTTGAATGTAAGACCAAAATGGAATAAACTTGAAAGTTCAAGAACCAAGATCTTATTTAAACTTAAAATAAATAAGGTTAAATTACAAATTTAGTCATTGAACTTTTAGGTTTGTGTCAAATAGGTCATTAAAGTTTAAAAAATTTCTAACATGCTCATGAACTTACAATTTTATGTCTAATAGGTCTCTGAGTATTTAATAGATCTCTAAACTTTCAATTTAGTGTCTAATATGTCTTTGACCTATTTGACATTTTTTAAATTCACATATCTATCGTACACAAAATAAAATAGAAAGTTTATGATCATATTAGAAACAAAATTCAATCTGATGTCTAATAGATTAGTTAATTTTAAAGAATGTTGAATATGTCATGGAACTATTAGACATAAGATTCAAAATTCTATGATCTATTAAACACTTTTAAAGTTCATAAACATATTAGCACAAAATTAAAACTTTAGAAATTTATTAACGTAAACTTAAAAGTGTAGAGACAAAAGTTATAAGGTTAAAATACCATTTTGTTCCCTGTACTTTGGGCCTTATTCCATTTTGGTCCCTGTATTTTTAAATGTCCAATTTTAGTCCATGTACTTTCAATAAAGCTTAAAATTGGTCCTTATGATAAGTTTGAAGTTGATTTTTATCAAAATTGGTTTAAAAATTATAATAATTTTAATACAAGTGTTGTTGCCAAATTTTGGATAGGAGAAATCTCACCTGACCTCCACGTGACAACGACGGTGAATTTGTATTCTTGGGGGAAGAACGCGGCCTGCAAGACAAGAAAAACCTGGACACCGGTGTGGTGTAGGCCACACAGGCTCCAATGCTTAAGTCAGAGAGAGCTTTGAGAGAATTTGAGAGTTGTAGGAGAGTGTTGTAAGCTGGAATGAACTTACCTTGCTCTCCCCCTGAGGGAGAGCTTAAATAGCTTCCTTCCTAGGGTTTTTCGTGGGTTTCCGTCTTCGAATGGGGAAAGGAAAGGTCGAATTGGGCTGAACCGAGGGCACATGGGCCATAAGGGACCGAGGCAAGGCCCAAAACTGGGCCTTGCCAAACTGGTCGGCCTCGGCCTCTGCCTAGGCTGACCACGGGCTTGGGCCGAGCCCAAGCCCCGGTCTTCTCCCCTTTGTCTTTGGACCATGGCAAGGCCCAAAATGGGGCCTTGCCA
This sequence comes from Trichosanthes truncata, assembly GCA_033996785.1. Taxonomy (NCBI): domain Eukaryota; kingdom Viridiplantae; phylum Streptophyta; class Magnoliopsida; order Cucurbitales; family Cucurbitaceae; genus Trichosanthes; species Trichosanthes truncata. Next base: position 59,251,089 of record JAWPNB010000003.1, read on the forward strand.
TGTGGTCGGCCCAGGCCGACCATGGGCTTGGGCTTCGGCCCAAGCCCGTTTCCTCGTCCTTTCTCATCCTTGATTGGTCTCATGTCGATTTCGGTCCGTTTGGACTTCGTATTGGGTTTCTTTTCTTATTTGGCTCTTCATTGCAGCCCTTTATCCAGCCCATTCTTTTCAAATCCAATTTCACCCATAACAACAAGAAAAGACACAATGTGAACATACTTCCAAAATTTATAGAGAGAAAGCTAATAGAGACTGTTTTTTTATAGAAAAATTAACAATAAAATAACAGTAGGGACCAATTTTAAGCTTTATTGAAAGTACATGGACTAAAATTGGACATTTGAAAGTACAGGAAACAAAATGGAATAAAGTCTAAAGTACAGGGACCAAAATGATATTTTAACCAAGTTATAATATAACCAAAAAATAATGTATAGAATAAATTAATGAACCAAAATAAAACAAAAAATCAAACCTCCAACGGCGCGAGTTAGGAACTGAACCACTGTTTCTGAGAAAAAGAAAACAACAGAGAGGAAAAGATAAATAGGGAATACGAAAGAAAAAAAATATGATGTAGCTTTTTTTTAGGAAAAATATAATGGAGGGAAATAATTGATTCATTTTGTTTAGATTGAGCTAATTTTGTTTTATTTAAATTTTCTTTTTGACAATAATGATGAGATTTGCAAGTTTTAATATATTAAGTTGATTTGGTTTGATTAAATGATATATTTTCATAACTATATAAAATTGACATTGTTATTTGATATTAAAATATTTTTTTTATTATTAATATAATTTCCTACAAAATTATAAGAACATAATAGTACGACGTTATACTTACTTTTCATTTTTCATGAGCATTCAAACAATAAAATTTAATTTCAGTGATTCTAAATTACTTTGGTTCTAAACGGAAATAAAAATTTAAAATCATTTCGATTTTTGAAATCCTGGAATTTAAAATCATTTCTATCTAAATTCATATGCCAAACAAAGCACCGTTTAATGAAATTGTTATTTAAAAAAGTCAAGTTATTTTTTTAGTTTAAAAAAAAAAACTCAATGTTATACTTCATGATGAAAAAACAATTGTTGTTTTAAAGTAAAATTATACAAAATACCTTTAAACTTTTGGTTAAGTTTTAATTATGACCCTAAACTTTGAAAAGTTTCATTTTTAATCTTGAACTTTGAAATTTGTTCCAAAAGATACCCTTGGAGAGCTTTTTGTTAAAACAAGATGGAAATTGACGTGACAACTAATGTGTGAAAATTGGAATGTATATATGACATCATTTACAACATCATTCACGTAAATTGATGTGACAGTTTATGTGTAAAAATTGATTATATAAATGATTTTAACAATATCTTTTGAGATGAAATAAATGGTAACAATAATCTTAATATTCTATATAGTTGTAAATAATATCATGTACGCCTGCTAATTTTTATACATCAGCTATCACGTTAATTTTCATCCTTTATTTTAACGAAAAAGATTCTTTTTGGACTAATTTCAAAATTTAAGGGTATTTTTTTGAACAAATTTCAAAGTTCAAGGATAAAAATAAAATTTTTTAAAGTTTAGGAGCATAATTGAAACTTACCCCAAAGTTCATGGATATTTTGTATAATTTAACTTTATTTTAGAATTATTTTTTTGATGCAGATTGACAACTTGGTGTTCTTCAAGGTTACGCGAGGTGACTATTACACAGTATAAAGGATTCTTAGGACCTGTTATGGGTGAAATTAAACTAACAAGAATGGGCTGAGTGAAAGGCTACTATAAAGCACCAAATGAGGAAAAGAAACCCAATATGAAGTCCAAACAAACCAAAACTGGAAGAGGACCGACCTAGTAGGCAAAAGGACGAAGAAACGGGCTTGGGCTTGGCCGAGGCCGACCTCATGGCAAGGCCCTCCTTTGGGCCTTACCTTGGTCCCTCATGGTTCGTGCACCCTCGGTCTAGTCTCGTTCGATCCTTTCGTTCCCAATTGAAGACGGAAGCCAACAAAAACCCTAATTAGGAAGGTATTTAAGTTCTCTCTAAAAGGGAGAGCAATGTATGTTCATTCCAGCCTTCAAAACTCTCATAGAACTCCCAAATTAGTTCATCCAACCTTCAAAACTCTCATAAAACTCCCAAATTCTCTCTAAACTCTTTCTAACTTAAGCATCGGAGCTTGTGTGGCTACACCACATTGGTGTCCAGGTTTTTCTTGTCTTTTCACAAGAATACAAATTCACCGTCGTTGTCATGTGGAGGTCGTGTGAGATTTTTCCTGTCTAAAATTTGGCAACAACAGTTGGAGCCGTATGTAGGGAACGACAACACTTGCATGGAAAACCTTATTGCTTGAGTTCAATCCTACGAAAAGATTAGTAGAATGCTAGAAAGTAGGCGTTAGAACGAGAAAGAAGACGATTTCGATCAGGACCATCGCTTGCAATGAACGCAGAAGAATACACCTCCTCAGTCTCATACTAAGGTCGAAGTCGACAAGAAAAAGGTCGAGACTAACCAGAAAGCGGTCGAGGTTGACCAGATCGTTCAAGCCACACAACAGTGCAGACCAAAAGTGTAACGACCCTATAGGCTCAACACGCTACCTAAGAGTCATTACTAAGTCACGTCGCTATATTACCGAAAATTTCGACAGCATAACGGCGTAACTACGCGAAAACCAAAAATTTGACCCTTACCTGATAAGACATAGAAAAACACACTTCTAAGATTTTCAAACAACCTCCTAGCATCCAACAAACTTCTCAATATGATGCTAGGGTTCAACAGCAGAAACCAAGTGAATTCAAACATAGAAAGCCAAATACACGTGCACGATTTACAAAGAAAGGTTAAAAGACTTTGAAACATCCTCCTAAACATTTAAAAACTTGACATGAGTTCTATGCACATCCAAAAACATAAAAGAAGCGGAATAGCGATCGCTCGGCTCCCATGACTCGAGTAGCTGATCTCCGGTCACGCGCTAGGGCCGATCTTAGCCTTTCCTGAAAACATTTTAAAAGGAAAAGGGTGAGTATTAACAAATAATACTCAGTAAGTAACTCATAGTTTCAAAATAAGATTTTCACTCGCATGCAACATGTCATTTTAAATCATAAAACCATCGTAAACCATCGCTTTAGTAGGGGACCTAAAATTCGTTTTATAAACCATGTACTCTTCCTTGCGGCTCTCGTGAACGATTAAATTCTCCCGAGGGCCTCGTAAATAGTCCGAAGACATAATTTTCCATCGAATAGAGTCCTCCCCTAACTCTGAGAGTTGAGCTCGAAAGCTAACATACATCATGGAGTCCGAAGACTCAGCCCGAAGGCTACCATCGTGGAGTCCGAAGACTCAGCCCGAAGGCTACCATCGTGGAGTCCGAAGACTCAAGCCCGTCGGCTACCATCGTGGAGCACTCTCGAACCCCGGGAGCATAGAGAATCTGAAGACTCGGGTTCCCTCATAACCCACATAAAACTTTTGGGAGAATTATCGTCACGGCCTTACATAAATCTTTTCATGAGCACACAACACATGCATGAGGTCCCGCTCGTTTTAGAACATACTCATGAATGCATAAGTCAAGGCAATCGCATTTCAAAGACATACATATCATTTCCATTCTTTTTAACATGAAAACTCAAATAGAACTCATGGAACTAGTGTAAAAGGAATATACATGTAAAACACTTTCTTTCTTAAATACTTAACACGGAAACATAAACTTCAAAGTAAATATAGGGCTAACTCTAGGTTTCGAAAACTTCTTTCGTTGTGAGATCCCTTACCTTAAATCTTTACTTACTAAAATACCCTTTCTCCACTAGTAATGAGCTTCTCGAGTCCCCACTCCAAGTACAATCCAAGGTCCTCGACAAATCACCTAAAAAGTGTCCTAAACAGGTCTTAAACCAACCGAATTACGCTAAAACGCATTCTAACATTAATAACTCGACGAAACGGACCAAATGGCAAAATTTACCCAACTCCGGCGAACGGCGGTGCGTGGGGCGGCGGACGGCGGCGCGTGGGCGCGCGTGGCCGGCGCGTGAGGACTCCTATCAGCGCGTGACTCCCGGATCTGGACAGATTCGACCCTTTCCGGTCGTTTTTCGACGATTTTCAACCTTGAACTCCGGTGAAAGAAGTCAAAGAAGGAGCAGACGACTGCGTGGCTCGTGATGCTGTCCGGCGGAACTTCGGAGCTCAGGTGAGGGGAACGTCCAGCGAGCTCTTCGACCGGATGATGGCTGGAGTTCCGGTGAGGTCTGAGCTGCGCAACTTCGGGTTGAAGGGAAACAGCTTCCGGCGAAGGATTTGTGCTGCTCGTGAGTTTCAGTGGCTGACGGCGTGCGGTTCGACGATTTGGGGAGTGGGTCTGAGCCGAACGGCGATGGGTGTTCGGTTCAAAGCTTCTTCGGCGAGGATTGAAGCTGGCTGGTTCGATCGGCCGGAAAAGGAGGAGGAAGAAGACGAAGAGGAAGAAGCGGACGGTGGATGGGTGTTCGACGGGGAAGAAGAAGAAGAAGACCGGTGGCGTTCTGAACGGCGCGACGGCGAGGACGCGAAGAATTGGCCGGCGGCGTGTTGCACAGAGACCGGCGATGACCTCTGTAACTTGCCGTCCGACGGAAGAGAGAGAGAGAGTGTGTGTTCGGTGAGAGGGAGCTGTGGGAGGAAGAAGAAGAGAAAAAAAAAGAAAAATTAAAAGAATTAAAATAAAAATGATAATAAAAATAAAAATAAAGAAGTGGATAAGGATGGGATTTTCTTTTCCTAAAAATTTCCAATATTGCCCCTTGACCAAACAAAAATACCAAACTTGCCCTTTTTCTCATTCCAAATTTCAAATTAACCTTCAAATTTAAATTACCCAATGCAAATCATTCCAACTAAATTTCCATAATTTGAAATTAATGCCCGTAAATAAGCCGGGCGTTACAAAAAGGACCACGTGAAGAAGTTGACCTATGTTTGTTGCTCAAGGCTGACCACAAAAAGGTTAAGGTCGACCATCATCTGATGGTCGAAGTTGACCACAAGAAGGCCAAGGCAGACCAGATCATTCAAGCAAGACGACATCACGAACCAGAAGGATAACACAAAGAAACGACAAGGGAGAAGGCTAACCAGCTCCTCGGACAATCCGAAGAGCTTGGGGCCAACCAAAGAGGATAACTTGCTTTAGAGTCAAAACCCATCCCACTTACAACGAAAGATAGGCGAATAAACATATGAACAAATCTAGGGGCTGTATTGAAGGAATGAACGTTTCACTCAACAGTGGAAGCATTGGATCATCTTTGATTTTATTTAAAATTAAACTAAATAATAAGATTAAGCAAACTTACTTGGAGTAAATATGATGATATTTTAGGCGGGTCTTTATCTCCTCTACAAAGTCTTCCTAGCTATGACTCGAACACATGATCAAGGTATGTGGAAGCCTCTTGAAAGAAAATGAGAGAGTAGAAGTTCAGAGAGAATTCTATAATTATCTGTAGAGGATATGTGTTTCTTATGAAAAATACACAGTGGCTTACCCTAAGATCATATTTATAGTGGCCTAGAGAAAATAATTAAATAATACATTTTAATATCTAATATATTAAAATATATTTATCTAACCAATTTGAATCTTATTCAAACCTTTTTAAATTCTCCTACAACATATATTTCCTAATTTGAACCTAATTCAAATTTAATAAATATTTTTTCTTTAATGTATCTTAATACATTAATAATTTCTTTGATACTTAATGCATCATATACATTAAATATGTTTTCTCTCATTTAATATATCAAATATATTAAATTTTAATTTGAACATTTCAAAAAAATTTCTCTCAAAAAAATTGATCTCTATTTGTTCATATGAGCTAGCAAGGAGATCTTATGGACCTACAAATTATAAGCTTCAATGATGCAAAATTAATTAATTAAACTCTTCAATTAATTAATTTTCATTCATTAACTCTATGTCACTCTACTATATACCTAGAGTTGCACTCTTATGCACTATAAGACAAGTTATGTCTATGTATATAACCACTACATGCAAATCGATTATTCACGAATTGTTCATAATTACAGCTGGGTCAAAAGTCTGTTTTACCCCTATAATTACATCTTGCATCTTAAGTACCACTAATCCTCTAATGAACAATTTATTTATGATCCAACTATAAACTAAGTCCCTCTTGGGTCAGTGAGAGGGTGGGGCCCCATTGTTCAAATCTCAAAATCATCACTTAAGGGAACTACTCATCTACTTACCCTATATGCGAAAATGGTGAATTCCATCTTGTAAGATTATGTTCCCAGCTCCACATTTGGTCAAGTCCCCAAAATGATAGGCTTATTGAATCGGCTACAAAAGCCATTCTCACCCATGCAAATCAAAGGACAAACCTTCACATGTAGAGATGTCCATTTTCTCCTCTGGGACCAGCCTCTAACGGGGCGGGGAATGGGGGAGGGAATGTGGAAGATTTTTTTCCCGTTAGCTAAATGGGAATGGGGATGAGGAATACATTCTTCGTCCCTGTCCCCGTCCCCACCCCGTTCCCTGACCCCACCTTGATTTCTTCTTCTTTTTTTTAATATATATATATATATAATAAACCATAAGTCCAAACTTTTATTCAATATTATTTTATTTTTCTAAGGAAATCAAAAAAAATTCTCTTAAATAGAAATCTCTTATTAAGAATTAACAATTTAAATATAATTTTAAAAAAAATAGATTTTATTTGATCAAATTTAAAAAAATGAAAATTATATATGGGGAGTTATTCCCCGCGGGGAACTTAATCCCTGGGAATTCCCCGCGGGGATTCCTCGCCCCCGTTCCCCATGAAATTAAATGGGGATTTCGCGGGGACAATGAGTGAAATTGAGGGTAACTACGGGGATAGGGAAGCCATTCCCCAGCCCCGCCCTGCCCCCTGGACATCTCTACTCACAGGTAGAAGTTCATAACTCACTCAAGATTAAGATCAAGTTGCATATGATCATCTTGATGAAATATTAACTTTCTCAATTAACGGATTTATAAAGAGAGATTAAAGTGGGTCGTATCAATAGTGTTGTCAGGATAAGGCACCCAACCTTATCCATATACTATGACTCTTTAGGTTATTTCTTGAACATGATCCTCCCGTATGTCAACCACATACTGTTCAAGATTACACTAATAACCTTGGATTTTTCATATAATGAATAATATTATATTGCAAATAAAACAATCAAAATTATTATTAATTATTAAATAAATCATTAATTACGAGCCTTTAAGACATAAATCCCAACATGAACAGAAAGAAAGACTGATCAGTTTCCTTAGAAACAATGTTGACTTATTCGCCTAGTCACACAAAGACTTGGCAGGAATAGATCGTGATATTATGGTACGCTGATTAAACATGGACAAAGATTCCAAACCTATAAAGCAGAAGAGACTCGCATTCAACCAGAAGACGAAGCGACAAGATCAAACTTACGGAGTCTAATCGAAAAGAAGCAAAAATGATTGGTCGAAGAGGCCGAGGTCGAGGTCGACCCTAGGTCGAAGATGAAGCTACAAGTCCTTCATGAAAAGAAACTTCAATTGTCATTGATGGGATTTATGCCCTAAAGCCTCGTAATTAATAATTTATTTAATAATTAATAATAAATTTGATTATTTTTGCAATATAATATTATCCATTATAAAAAAATTTAAGATTATTAGTGTAATCTTGAACAGTATGTGATTGACATATAGGAGCATCATGTTCAAGAAATAACCTAAAGGGTCATAGTATATGGATAATGTTGAGTGCCTTATCCTAACAACACTATTAATATGACCCACTTTGTAATGGTTACAAATGATTTGATTCAAATCGTTTATGTGGAGACATGTGAGTAGAGGTATCTTATACAATAAGTTTGTGTAAGACTGGACCACGAAATATTTAATCTCTCTTTATAAATCCGTTAATTGAGAAGATTAATATTTCATCAGGATGATCATATGCGACTCAATCTTAATCCTGAGTGAGTTATGAACTCTTGCCTGTAAAGGCTTGTCCTTTGATTTGCATGGGTGAGAGTGGCTTTTGTAGTCGGTTCAATATGCCTACCATTTTAGGGACTTGACCAAATAGAGAACTGGGAACATAATCTCACAAGATGGAATTTACTCATTCCTTATATAAGGTATGTAGATGAGTAGTTCCCTTAAGTGCTGATTTCGGGACTTGAACAATGGGGCCACACCCTCTCACTAGCCCTAGAGGGACTTAGTTTATGGTTTGATCATAAACAAATTGTTCATTAGAGGATTAGTGGTACTTAAGGTGCAAAATGTAATTATAGGGGTAAAACAGACTTTTGACTCAGTTATAATTACTAGCAACTCGTGAAGGATTGACTTGCATGTAATTATTATATCTATGGATACAACTTGTCCTACAGTGCATAAGAGTGCAACTCTAGGTCTATAGTGGAGTGACCTATAGTTAATGAATGAAAATTGATTAATTAAAGAGTTTAATTAATTGATTTTGTATAATTGAAGCTTATAATCTGTAGGTCCATAAGGTCTCCTTGCTAGCTCATAGTAACACTAAAAGATCAATTTAGTTGAAAGAAAAATTTGAAATGTTCAAATTAATATTTAATATATTATATATATTAAATATATAAGAGTAAAATATATTTATTGTATTTGATACATTAAATATTAAAATAATTAATGTATATTAGATACATTAAATAAAAGATATTTATAGAATTTGAATAAGATTCAAATAAATAAATATCGTTGAAGATTTGAATTATATTCAAATAAATATAAGATATATTTTAATATATTAGATATTAAAATATAATATTTTAATTATGACAAAGATTTTCCCTTAGTCTCTATAAATAGGACCCTTCGGTTGAGCCATTAGACACAACGCATATCTCCTCAATAGAGAATTCGAGAATTCTCTCTAGATCTCTTCCTCTCCAATCCCTTGTGAATTTTCTTTCAAGAGGCTCCCACAAGCCTTAGTCTTGTGTTCGAGTCATAACCATGAAGATTTTACGGAGGAGATAAAGATCTGCCAGAATATTCTCCATAATATTATTTTCAAGGTATGTTTTGCTTAACCTTAATTTTTATTGTTTAATTCTAAATAAAATAAAAAATAATCCAATACTTCCGCTGTGAAGTGAAACGTTCATTCCTTCAGTCATAGCAGCTGGACTGCAAATATGTGGCATACTTAAAAAAAGAAGCTCTACAAATTGAAGGATACATTGAAGAGGCAACTTCAGCTGGACTACAAGACAGAAGACTCATTTGACCCATAAGTCAAAGGAAGAGGCGATGATTCAACTGGGAAAAAATATTTCATATTTCCACAATCCTCCCTCCAATGATGAGATCACCTCAGTCTCATCCAAAGAAGGAACATTCCAAGGAAAAATTGGAAACAACCAACCAAAGGAAAGTCAAGTCGCCCCGACCAAGGTCAACCAATGTCCAAGGTTAAAATCGACCTATGGCTAAAACCAATGTCGACTAGAGGTCGAATCCCACTTGAACCAACGTCTTCTAAAAATAGGAGAAAAATCATGAAGAAATCACAAGCAACCCCGAGAAATTAGAAGCTTGAATTGAACCTAAATCCAAAGGTATGTACTCAGTTCATCTATATAACATGACTACTAGTTAAGTACTCACTGAGGTTGAAGAAAAAGGCAAAAGTCAACTAAGGAACCCAATTGAAAGGAACCAAGTTGTACTCAAGGAGACCGAGGTTGAAGTGACCTAAATGCTATCAATATGTTCTCCAAACATACTTCTCCATTGGACAAGTCACATCACAGGCTGAGAGTACATGTAACCACCTCGGCCAAGGCCGAAGAGGCTGAGGTCGAGGTCAACTAAACTCTTCCTTGGCATGTCCCAAGCATGATCCCAAGTCAAAAAAAAATACATATTGAGCTTGAGTCAACCAAATCTAAGAAGAGCACAAGGTATAAAATGTCATCTCTAAGAACTGCATATTGAGATACCAAAGTAGTTTTATTGCACAACTGTACTCAAGCATGAATTCATCACAACAAACTCCTACTTGAGTAGGGGGTTACTAAGGATATATGTCTCCCTATTAAAGAAAGGCAAAGAAGCTACTAATGAGATATGTCTCTCTATTAAAAAAAAGCAGAAGCTACACAGAAAAAGAATAACAAAACAATCTAGAAAATCCAAAAACCCTGAAGTGGCCGAGGCTAACCAACATGACTGAGACTGACCAGAATAGTTGAGGTCGAGCACCCTACAAGTAAGTGATTTCTTTGGATTTTTGGTTCGAGTTCATGAATGAGGAACCCCTTTTTTACTTTATCTTATTTAGTAAGACTTAGACCATTTTGCTTATTTGAGTTTATCTCTTTGAAGTAAAATTCATTAAGGAGAGACAAGGAAGATAAGTAGAAATTTGACATTTATAAGAAAAACAAGTTTTACATTAAGATTAAAGATAAAAAAGATAAGCGAATACAAGATAGAATTTTTCATAAAAAGACTAGCCCTCATTCATGTCCACTCCACCACTTCCATTGGAGTCATCTGAGTCAGGGAAGACATAATCTCTTCTGAAGGAAGCACACCGTGAAGGCATATCTAAAAAATCGAAGCGACAAAATCGTGGATTATAGAAAACACAAGAAACAGAAGCTGAAACAGAGGGGCCGAGGGCGACTAGGAAGACTGAGGACGACCAACATGGCTGAGGCCAAGCTCTTTCCAGCACATCAACCAAGAGAAGAATCCGAAATTAAATCCAACCTTTCAGAAGAGGGGGTAGAACAAAACCAAGTTGTCCTAGCAAACAAGGGAAATACTTGAACATGTTGAAGCGTCAAGAAGTTTTCACAGCTCTATCAAAGGCTCGAGCATCTGAAGAACAATGGATCTCACAAGGAACTGAAAGGGGAACAAAAAAAATATCCAGAATCATGAAAAAAGAGGATGGTAAAGTCTAGGAGAACCTATACATGGTAGAGTATTAGCCCGCACAAGAGGCTACAAGCAGGCGCCGGACACATGCAACAGAAGCACCAAGGAGGCCTCGGCCCTGGCCAGACTAAGGCTGACCAAACCGACTAAGACTAACCATACCAAGTCATTATTTTGCCCCCCCCCCGATTTTCACTCCATTTCCTATTTTTTCCTCTCCTCTCATGGTATCTGCCTTAAATGAAGCTACAATTGTTCAAAAAATGCTTACGAAAAGCAAGAAGCTGTAAGGCTACTAGATAACTAAGATTTCCCTCATACGGGAGGTCCTGAAGCTACATGGCTACTAGATGGCCAACATTCCCTCTTACGGGAGGTCGGAAAGTCCAGAATAGTCCATTCGGGGTTTGATGGCAATCTCACTTATATTTGAGGGCACCCTCGAATTTACATATTCTCTCCAGGAAAGCGGCACCGATTGCGAATCCAAAGGAGAGTCTTATGTTTGGATTTATGCCATAAAGCCTCGTAATTAATAATATATTTAATAATTAATAATAGTTTTGATTATTTTATTTGCAATATAATATTATCCATTATATGAAAAATCCAAGGTTATTATTGTAATCTTGAACAGTATGTGGTTGACATATGAGAGGATCATGTTCAAGAAATAACCTAAAGGGTCATAGTATATGGATAAGGTTGGGTGCCTTATCCTAGTAACAGTATTGATACGGCCCACTTTGTAATAGTTACAAATGATTTGATCCAAATCATTCATGTGGAGACATGTGAGTGGGGGTATCTTATACAATGAGTTTATATAAGACTGGACTACGAAATATTTAATCTCTCCTTATAAATCCGTTAATTGAGAAGATTAATATTTCATCAGGATGATCATATGCGACTCGATTTTAATCCTGAGTGAGTTATGAAAACCTCCCTGTGAGGGCTTGTCCTTTGATTTGCATGGGTGAGAGTGACTTTTGTAGCTGATTCAATATGCCTACCATTTTGGGGACTTGACCAAATAGGGAGCTACGAACATAATCTCACAAGATGGAATTCACTCCTTCCCATATATGGTACGTAAATGAGTAGTTCCCTTAAGTGCTGATTTCGGGACTTGAACAATGGGGCCCCACCTTCTCACTGGCCCGAGAGGGACTTAGTTCATAATTAGATTATAAACAGATTGTTCATTAGAGGATCAGTGGTACTTAAGGTGCAAGATATAATTATAGGGGTAAAACGGACTTTTGGCCCAGCTGTAATTACGAACAACTCGTGAAGGTCGACTTGCATGTAATGATTATATCTATGGACACAACTTGTCCTATAGTGCATAAGAGTGCAACTCTAGGTCTATAGTGCAGTGACCTATAGTTAATGAATGAAAATTAATTAATTAAAGAGTTTAATTAATTAATTTTGTATCATTGGAGCTTATAATTTGTAGGTCGATAAGGTCCCCTTGCTAGCTCATAATAACACTAAAAGGTCAATTTAGTTGAAAGAAAATTTTGAAATGTTCAAATTAATATTAATTTGAAGTGTTCAAATTAATATTTAATATAAAAGAGGAAAATATATTTATTGCATTTGATACATTAAATATTAAAAAATTGAAATGTTCAAATTTAATATTTAATTTGAAGTGTTCAAATTAATATTTAATATATTAAATATAAAAGAGGAAAATATATTTATTATATTTGATACATATAATATTAAAATAATTAATGTATATTTGATATATTAAATAAAAGATATTTATAGAATTTGAATAAGATTCAAATAAATAAATATCGTAGGAGATTTGAATGAGATTTAAATAAATACAATATATATTTTAATATATTAGATATTAAAATATAATATTTTAATTATGACAAAGATTTTCTCTTGGTCACTATAAATAGGACCCTTGTGTTGAGCCATTCTACACAACAGACATCTCCTCAATAAAGAGAATTAGAGAATTCTCTCTAGATCTCTTCATCTCCAATCCCTTGGGGATTTTCTTTCAAGAGACTCCCACAAGCCTTGGTCCTATGTTCGAGTCATAGCCAGGAAGACTTTGTGGAAGAGATAAAGATTCGCCATAATATTCTCCATAATATTATTTTCAAAGTATTTATTGCTTAACCCTTGTATTTTAATTTAATTCTAAATAAATCAAAGACGATTCCTATGCTTCCGCTGTGAGTTTAATTCAATTATTCCCTTCAAATCTAACAAGATGGAATTTACTCATTCCTTATATAAGGTATGTAGATGAGTAGTTCCCTTAAGTGCTGATTTCGAGACTTAAACAATGGGGCCCCATCCTCTCACTGGCCCGAGAGGGACTTAGTTTGTGGTTGAATCATAAACAAATTGTTCATTAGAGGATCAATGATACTTAAGGTGCAAGATGTAATTATAGAGGTAAAACGGATTTTTGACCCATATGTAATTACGAACAACTTGTGAATGATCGACTTGCACGTAGTGATTATATTCATAGACACAACTTGTCCTACAGTGCACAAGAGTGCAACTCTAGGTCTATTGTGGAGTGACACTAGAGTTAATGAATGAAAATTGATTAATTAAAGAGCTTAACTAATTAATTTTGTATAATTGGAGCTTATAATATGTAGGTCCATAAGGCCCCCTTGCTTGCTCATAGTAACACTAAAAGATCAATTTAGTTGAAAGAAAATTTTGAAATGTTCAAATTAATATTTAATTTGAAGTGTTCAAATTAATATTTAATATATTAGATATATTATATATAAAAGAGAAAAATATATTTATTGTATATGATACATTAAAATAATTAAAGTATTTTAGATACATTAAATAAAAGATATTTATAAAATTTGAATATGATTCAAATAAATAAATATCGTAGGAGAATTGAATGAGATTCAAATAAGTATAAGATATATTTTAATATATTAGATATTAAAATATAATATTTTAATTATGACAAAAATTTACCCTTGGTCTCTATAAATAGGACCCTTGGGTTGAGAAATTAGATACAATACACATCTCCTCAATAGAGAATTAAATAATTCTCTCTAGACCCATTCATCTCCAATCCCTTGTAGATTTTCTTTCAACAAGCTCCCACAAGTCTTGGTTTTGTGTTCGAGTCATAGTATACTTAATTTTTATGGAGGAGATAAAGACCCACAAGAAATATCTTCATATTTACTCCAAGTAAGTTTACTTAATCTTTTTTTTTTTAGTTTAATTTTAAATAAAATCAAAGACGATCTAATGCTTTCGCTACAGAGTGAAACGTTCATTCCTTCATCTTAGCCTCCAAGAAAGATTGAAATGTTCCCTTGATAAGTCTTAGAATTAAGACTTATTTAACTCCTAATTACTTAAAATATTCTTGTTTTGTCTTAAATCATTTGAAAATAGTTGAAAGTTGCTTGAAAATAAGAAATGAATAAGAATGAATGCAATTAGATAAGATTCTAAAAAAGTTAAGTTTGTTTGCAGGGAATGTGGAAATTGCCAAATCAAATTGCAAATTCGTGATTATGCAATTATTTATTGAGCAGGGAATGTAGAAATTGCAAAATCGGATTCTGCAATTCTGGACAGCAGAAAATTCAAGGAAAAACGAAAAATTTCTACGCGAAACCCATTTATGGAAAACCAAATTACCGCATGATTTGGTGGAATTGGAGCACGATTTTTGGGCAATCTTCAACCCTAATGAATGCCTATAAATGGGGAAGAAAAGGAGGAGCTAAGACGGGGATTGGGAGGCGATTTGAGAAGTGAATTTCGTGGGTTTTCTTTCTGGTTTACTGCCTCTGTTTTCTGCGTTTTTCCTCTGTTTTTCTTACCAAAAATCTGCTGCAATGTAGTTCTGTTTCCCTTATATTTTTTCAGTCCAATTCAAGAGAAGAAAATGGGATTTCGGGGGCGATTCCAGAAATCAATTTTCGTGGGTTTTTCGTTTCTTCAAGGCTATGTTTTCTGAAATTTTTCTGTTATGTTTCTGTTTTGGCCAAAGACATGAAGTTCTGAGTATTGGTTTTCAATTTTCTATGTGTATTATGGAGAATTGTTTCTCCATTTGAATTATTTTTGAATTAAGCTTAAGTGTTAATTTCAATCTTAGCTCGTGGGTTTATTTCAAGGAGAATACTCGATTTTTCTGCCTTCGTTTTCGTCTCTCTGTTTTTGCCAAAGGTTCAGCTTTCTGTCTCTATTTATTTTCCTGAATGCTTCTTTTGTATGACCAGAAACATTGGCAATACACACTAGTTTGGGCAAATTTGAGAATAAAAGGAAGTAGAATCAATTTCCTAATATTTCCCTCTGTTTTCTTTTATTCAAATTGAAAGTTTCTGGAAATTTTGAATTAATTGCCCAAATTTGTGTTAATATTTAATTCCATAGTTGTTTAATCAAGCTGTACTAATTAGAATAGAATTTTGATTTAATTAGCAATTTTCCCAAGTTTCCCAATATGAACTTCTCTTCCAAAATTAATTTTAAGATTTTATTTTTGATATGAGCTAAATTTCTTAGGGGGTTCAAGGATGTGAATTCCCTAAGAAGTAATTGTAGCCTAAATTTCAATAAAAACCAAGCCTACATCTCAATTGTTTGCTTGTGTTGAATACATTTCCGTTGAGATCCTAGTTTGATCAACTAGGGTAGCAACTCAAGCTTAGATCTAATATCGACAGAGTTGGTGATAAGCAAATTTCACACAAGTAATGGAGAAAATAGCTTAGACATAAGCCAATCCTTACCCTAGACATAGGGATTAAGGACTCCAAAACCCATAAAATTGAGAGCCGAATTATCTAAGATAGAGGGACTATAGACATATAGGTCTCTCACTTAGCCTCCTAAAAACCTAAATTCAAGGTGAATAGGAGATGCAATTTTGGTTTACAATTGAGTGTGGAGTAGGTTGGAATTGCAATTTTGGCTTGCAATTACAACTTAGGGCAATGACATTCTTGAGCCCCATTTTTATCCAAATTCATTTTGCAATTTCATTTTCTAAGTTTATCTAAATTGCTATCCAAAATTGTCATTTCTAGATTCTGCAATTCAATTCTGCAATTTTTCTTAATTCGATTATTGTCATTTCTAGATTCTGCAATTAGATTCTGCAATTTTTATTTTTTCACCAACACACCAACCCAACTTTGTTTTTGCAATTTTAGTTTTCAAGTTTGCAATTTTCCTTACACTTTTGCTTTACAATATTTTTGTTACACCGTTCCCTTGGGATTCGATACTTAGTACTCACATACTATTTTATATTACTTCGATTGCGTGCGCTTGTGTGTAACACCGATCATCCCTACGGGGTCGGACAACAATCTTTAGGAGATCCAAAGCGAACCTTGGAGCCATAAATATTCTCCAGGATGTAGATGAAAACACTATCTAGAGGAGAATCTTACCCACCAAGAAATATTGACCTATAGGGTTAGAAGACAATCTTGGGGATGATCTGAACCCTAAAATTCCTACGGAAAAATGGAGAAACTGACACTCTAGGAGATTGAAATATCCTCACAAGGATAGACAACAATAACTAAAGAAAATTCGAGGCAAACCTCGAAATGTCACAAATGACTCTAAAATTTAATAGGCTACTCCCAAGTCAGGCTCTATGCAATTATTTCACATGCTCTTAATCTTGAATCCTAACTAAGGAGTGGGGGATAATGTTATAGGTGAAATTGGACCAACAAGAACGGGCTGAGTGAAAGGCTACTATAAAAGGCCAAATGAGGAAAAGAAGTACAATACAAAATCAAAACGGACCAAAATCGAAAGAGGACGAGCCCAGTACACAAAAGGACAAAGAAACGAGCTTGGGCCGGTCCCAAGCCCGTGGTTGGTCTCAGCCTCGGCCTCGACCAACCTCATGGTAAGGCCTTCCTTTGAGCCTTAACTTGTTCCCTCATGGTCTGTGTACCCCCAGTCCAACCCCATTCAGTCCTTTCATTCCTAATTGAAGATATTTAAGTTAGGAAGGTATTTAAGTTCTCTCTAGGGAGGAGAGCAATATAAGTTCATTCCAACCTCCAAAACTCTCGTAGAATTCCCAAAATCTAGCTAACTCTCTCTAACTTAAGTATCAGAACCTATATGGCCTACACCACACCAATGTCTAGGTTTTTCTTGTCTTGCAGACGCGCGTTCTTCCCCAAGAATACAAATTCACTGTCGTTGTCATGTGGATGACAAATGAGATTTCTCATGTCCAAAATTTGACAACAACAGGGCCTATGAAAAAACTTATGGGGTAAATAGTCAATTATAAAAAATCGATGTTCATGACTAGCAAAAAAGCTCCACAAGAAATGGACTTCGTCAAGAATAGACTAAAGTTGGAAGCGATAATACCCTAGGCCATTATTTGGGACTCCTTTCGCAAATGACTCGAAATAAAAGCCACATATTCATGAATATCAAAGAAAGGGTATGGAAAGCACTACATGGCTAAAAAGATAAAGTTTTTTCTAAAAGGAAAAAAGATATTCTTCTCAAAGTCATGGCACAGGCGATCCCTAACTACGCCATGATCTGATATGAACTTCCTACCAATTTACACATTGAAATTAACTCTCTTTGTGCAAGCTTATGGTGGAGTTCACCAAAGAGTAAAAAGGATAGAAAATTCATTGGGGAAATTGGTAGAAGCTTTGCATTAGCAAAAATAAACACATCCTTTCCATCATAAGAACAGAGCAAAATTAGTTGTCAATAAAAATATTTGGAAACATTGGCAATTAATGAAGGCTTAAGAACCAATGCGAATAGTGGCCGCATACCTCTCTACATTGAATAAGACTCCCTTCTTGTTCAAACTTTTGCAACACCCTCACATCAGATAGTGGGGAACTTCTTTTAATGTCCTAACGGGCTTTGCTTTTCTTTCTTTGTCTTTGTTTTGTCTTTACCATTTTGTCTTCTTCAAGAAAACTCACGAAAAACAATATTATTTTAGTTCGATAATTCCAAAGATGAACTTTAAAATGATAATTGGTGGCTTATATTTATCGAGTTATAGATTGACATCAACTCATCAACCATAAAATGATGATGTGTAATAATACATTTTATTAATCGAGTTAGAAAATAATTATTGTTTTAATTTGATAAAATAGACATGATATTCATCCATACAATAAAAAACTAACTTATTACATATGTTTTAACACACAAGCTCATCTAAGCATAACTCAACTGATTTTAGCATGTACCTTCGATCAAGAAATTTGAGATTCGAATCCTCACTCTATATGTTGTTGAACTTAAAAAAAAAAAAAGGAAAACACACTTAAGTGGCATCTTTAACTCAAATTGCTTGTTAGAAATCATTGACCCATTAAAGTATTGGTGAACTAACACTAATAGCCAACAAGTTTTTGTCAAAGTGAGCTTAACTCAACAAAATTAAAAAAACAAACAAACAAACTGACCGACACGTTCATAAATTTATCACTAAAAATTCATTTTACATTGATTTAAAAATTAGTGATGGTTTCCTGAAAAAACTAGTGATGGTGATAATTTAATTGAAAAGTTTTCAATAAAAATTGAAACTTGGTTAGAGGTAGAGAAAAAAAAAACCACACATTAAATTGTATACATTAAAATCTCATTTTGGTTAAAACAAAAAAACCACACATTAAATTGTATATATTAAAATATGAACTCCTATTTTAGTTTTTATAGTTTCAAATGTCCATATTTAGTTTCTACACTTTCAATAAATTTTAAAATCAGTCCTCGTGGTTATTTTGAAGTTAATTTTTATTAAATTTGATAAAAATAATAACAATAATTTTCATTAAAAAAAAAGACACGAAATATGTTTCCAAAATTTATGGAAGAAAAACTGGCACAGGCTAATTTTTTTAAGAACAAAAAAGTTAACTATAACTAATTTTAAGATTTATTAAGAATAACTTTTTTAGTTCTATTAAGAATAAATTTAAAATTCTACTAAAAAAAACCTCAAATACAGATATTAAAATACAACAAATAAGTACACAGACTAAAATAATGCAAAAATCAATTTTGACTTCTAAATTTGTCAAGTTCTATCAATTTTAATCATAAAGTTTAAATTTCATCAAATTACACCTAAAACTTAGATAAGTGTTGCAATCTTAACCTCAAACTTTGAAAAGTGTTGTAATTTTAACAATCTAATAAATTCTCGCTCCAAATATCGTTAAAAAAGTTTTCTCTTATGCGTTCAATGAATTATAAAACACATGTATGATATGAAATTGATACAGTTTTAGAGAAAAATTACATTATAGCTAAATTTTCTGTTGAAATTTATGAATATTTGCAAAGTTATTTAACGGTTAATTTGTCCCTTGGTCAAATTATTTTTTGTACAAAACTTTATTTTATTGAAATTAATGAGTTTATGAAGATTTTTACACTATATTTGGTTAAAATTAGTAGGCGAATTAGCGAAATTTGAATCCAAGGATAAAATTACAACATATATTTTAATTTAGAGTATAAGAAATTAAAAGTTTAGGGTCCACGTACAATCTAAATTGTCAAATTTAATTTTTGTAGGTCAAATTTGATTTTTTCCCGTCTTTTAATTGATAGAAGAAGAAAAGGAAAAGCCGTCAAAAAGAAAGAGGAAGAAAAAAAAATGAAAAAAAAAAAAAAAAAGTCATAGCGTTGCAGCGGCGGAAATTTTGCATTATTGGGTTCACATTGACGCGGTTTACATTGAAATCGCTTCCATCGCTGACCATTCCACCATCCGTAAGTGCCATTTCCCCTAATTTCTCTTTTCTTCCTTCTTCTTCCTCCTCTCTGCTCTTCGTCTTCCCATTCAGATTTTGGTCCTGCCGAACCCACGTATGTCTGAGGGTCAACCTGGTGGCTTATGAACTTCCTAAAACCCATTACTAATTCACATCACTTTCCCCATTTTTTATCCATATGGGCCTTTCCGATAATCGGTCCCGATGAGAAATCTGCTATTTTCGTGCTTTTTTTTGACATTCAATTGCTCGATTTTACTTAGCATCGGAAATTATGTCGTCTTTGCACGATGCCCTGAGGATCAGCGGTCTCTGTTGCTCGAATTGAAGAATAATCTCACATACGATTCTTCCTCGTCCAAGAAACTCGTGCAGTGGAATGAAAGTGTCGATTACTGTAATTGGAAGGGTGTAAGCTGCGATGATGGCTGTGTTATCGGTCTTGATTTGAGCAATTTGTCGATCTCCGGTGGGATTGATAATTCAAGCAGTCTTTTCAGTCTTCGGTTCTTGCGAAATCTGAATTTGGCTTTCAACAGGTTTAATTCCACGATGCCATCTGGATTTGATAGACTGTCCAATTTGAGTGTGCTGAATATGTCTAATTCAGGATTTGGGGGCCAGATTCCTATTGGGATTTCAAGCTTAACAAGGTTGGTTACGCTCGATCTTACTAGCTCTGCTCTCTTTCAAGCTTCGATACTGAAGCTTGATAACCCAAATTTGATGACTCTTGTTAACACTTTGAGCAATTTGAGAGTGCTATTTCTAGATGGTGTAAATTTATCAGCAGCAGGAAGCGAGTGGTGCAAGGCCTTATCGTCTTCACTGCTTAATCTGAGAGTGTTGAGCTTGTCGGGCTGTTCTCTTTCGGGACCCCTTAATTCTTCCCTTGTGAAGCTTCAGTATCTATCAGTGATTCGTCTGGGAAATAACAACTTTTCCTCATTAGTTCCTACAAATTTTGCAGAGTTCTCAAATTTGACTTTGCTTCATCTTAGCAATTCAAGATTGTTTGGAGTATTTCCACAAAGCATATTCCACGTATCAACTCTTCAAACTCTGGACTTATCCAATAATATGTTGCTGCAAGGTTCTCTTCCAGATTTTCAATCCAATGGACCCCTTCAAACTCTGGTGCTCCATGCCACGAATTTTTCTGGGACTTTGCCAGATTCTATTGGATCTTTTGAGAACTTGACCAGGTTAGACTTGGCGAATTGCAGGTTTAGTGGGTCGATTCCAAATTCTATTGCAAAGCTCACACAACTCACATATATGGATCTTTCGAGCAACAAATTTGTTGGTCTAATCCCATCATTTTCCTTCTTGAAGAATGTTACTGTCTTAAACCTTGCTCATAATCGGTTGAATGGTTCCTTGCTTTCCACTAAATGGGAAGAGCTTTCCAATCTTGTTAATCTTGAGTTGCGTAACAATTCACTCAATGGAAATGTTCCTTTATCTCTCTTCCATCTTCCATCAATCCAGAAGATTCAACTCTGCTACAACCAATTTAATGGTAGTTTGACGGAGCTGTCCAACGTGTCTTCTTTCTTACTTGATACCCTTGCTTTGGAGAGCAATCAGTTAGAAGGTCCATTCCCATCGTCATTTTTTGAACTTCGAGGTCTTAAAATTCTCTCACTTTCCTTCAACAAATTTACCGGAAACCTGAATCTAAATTTGTTCGAGCAGCTGAAAAATATTTCAAAGCTTGAACTCTCAAGCAACAGCCTGTCAGTTGAAACGGATAGCATTGACTCATTTCCTCAACTGAGCACGTTAAAGTTGGCTTCTTGCAAGTTGAAAAAATTCCCTGGCTTCTTGAAAATCCAATCCAAACTCAACTCTCTTGATCTCTCCGATAATGAAATTAAAGGAGAAATACCTATCTGGATTTGGGATCTTAGAGGTCTCAGTCAATTAAATCTTTCTTGCAACTCTCTTGTGGGTTTCCAAGGGTCTCCTCAGAATCTTTCTTCCTTTCTGAATCTTCTTGACCTTCATTCCAACAAATTTCAAGGGCCACTTACATTCTTTCCTCCATCTGCTGCCTACTTGGATTTCTCTTATAACAATTTCAATTCTATTATTCCACACAATGTCGGCGAGTTCCTACAATCTACAGTATTCTTTTCTCTATCAAGAAATTATATTCAAGGTAGTATTCCCGAATCCATATGCAATGCTACAACAAGTCTTCAGGTACTGGATCTGTCTAATAATAACTTTAGTGGCGTGTTACCCCAGTGTATAACTAAGATGGCTGAGAATCTTGTGGTACTAAATCTAAGAGGAAATACCTTCAATGGCTTTATTCCTAATACATTTCCAGTTACATGCGGTCTGCGAACTCTTGATCTTAGTGGAAACAACATTGAAGGGAAGGTACCGAAATCTTTATCCAATTGTCGAGATTTGGAGGTCTTGGACCTTGGGAATAATCAGATACATGATATCTTTCCATGTCCGCTGAAGAACATATCCACTTTGCGCGTCCTTGTTCTTCGGTCAAACCAGTTTTATGGGAATTTTGGATGTCCAGGGAGCCATGGCACCTGGCCTAGCCTGCAGATTGTTGACCTATCTCGAAACAACTTCACTGGTAATATATCTGGGAAATGCCTAGTAACGTGGAAAGCAATGGTGGATGAGGAAGAATATAGCAACTCAAGAGCTAAACATCTTCGCTTTAATTTCTTCAAATTCAGTTCGGTGAATTATCAAGACACAGTAACAGTTACAAGCAAAGGTCTGGACGTGGAACTGACAAAAATCCTAACAGTCTTCACATCCATCGACTTCTCGTGCAATCACTTTGATGGCTATATACCTGTAGAATTCGGGCAACTTAAGGCGCTTTATCTTCTCAACTTGTCCCACAATTCTCTGTCCGGTAAAATTCCTTCATCTGTAGGAAATTTGAGTCAGTTGGGTTCTTTAGACCTTTCAAGGAACTTGCTTACTGGCACAATCCCTTCACAGCTTGCAAGACTAACGTTTCTATCTGTACTGAATCTCTCCTACAATCGGTTGGTTGGGATGATCCCTACTGGCACTCAAATCCAATCATTTCCACCAGATTCCTTTGTAGGTAATGAAGGATTATGCGGAGACCCTTTGCCAAATAAGTGTGAAAATGCCATTCGACCAAAATCAGACACAAGTACCTCAGAGGAAGCTTCAGAAGCTTCAGTAGCTAATCCTGATTGGCAATTCATATTTATTGGAGTCGGGTTTGGAGTAGGAGCCGCTGCAGTAGTTGCTCCTCTTACGTTCTTGGAGGTTGGAAGAAAATGGTCCAACAACACAGTCGACAAAATTCTTCTGGCCATACTTCCATTGATAGGATATATCTACCTGACTTCCATTGACCGTAAGGTTGAACCAGAAGATGATAGTGAAGAAGATGATTACATTGCAGGTGTGTATGAACATGAAGAAAGTGAAGAAATATCCTCAGAATTTAAAGGTCCATATTGTGTTTTTTGTTCTAAATTTGACATCTATAGGAAGAGGGTCATTCATGATCCTCGTTGTACATGTCTCTGTTCACTATCTCCATCTTCTTCGTTTTCTACATTTCGAGAGAAAATTAAAACATGAAAAGTTTAGTTCGATTAGTTCCATTTTGTAATTTTGAAAATAAGAGCATTCCTTGTGTACATAATTAGGGATCATCAACTTCAGAATTGGGTTGTTGAAAATCCTGTTGAAATACTATTGAATTTTGATAAGATATCCTTCATTAGAATTCCTCTGTTCTGTATCTCTGTCTTTTTTTTTCTTTTCTACATTTTAAAGAGAAAATTAGAACATGAAAATTCTAGCTCCAGTCGTTTGAATTCTTTTTGTACATTATTAGAGATCATCAACTTCAGGACTGGGCTGTTGAAAATCTTGTTGAAATAGTTTTGAAATGTGCTCATCCTTCCCTTTGAATGTATCTTTTCTTCTTTTTAATCCGATGTGACTGTTTATTGAAATCTTCTGTATTAAAATTCAAGCGAAATAGGGAGATTCAATCACCTAAATCTTAAATCAATTGAATTCATTCCAAACTGTCATGTTTGATTCCGTTAAACTGTTCAAATTTGTTTTAGTTCTTCCTTTGGTTAAAACATATTTGTAGTTTATATACTGAGAAATTTAACATACATTTAATATGTATTCTAAAAGACATCACAACTTCTCAACTGTATTTATTTTTTAAAAAATATAATGTAAATGTGGCTTGAATGTATTTTATATTAAATTTTGAGTTTGGGTTTGATATGAATTATACCATTTTTGTAAAATTTTCAAACTCCCTCTTATATTTAAAGATACTTATTCATTTTATGCTATTTACGTATATAACTCTATAATAGATAATATATAGGTTCGTTTGATAACCATTTAATTTTTGAAAATTAAGTTTATAAATACTACTTTTATCTATAGGTTTTTTTGTTTTTTTGTTTTGTTATCTACTTTTTATATACGTTTTCAAAAATTAAGTAAAATTAAAAACAAAAAACAAAAAACAAAAAGAGTTTTTACTTTTTAGAATTTGACTAAGAGCTCAAAGATTTCCTTAAGAAAGATGAAAATTATTGTAGACAAATTGCGAGAAAATAAACCTAATTTTTAAAAATAAAAATAAAATTATTAGAAATTCGAATTTCCTCGTGCTGATGTGGAACTAAAAAGAAAAATATTTTGAATTGAATTGATAAATTAGTATTATCAAAGATATGTTTCGATAGTCCAAATTTGCTGCTAAAATTTTGACAGAGTATGCTTAATGCTTGAAATAAAAAACGAAAGAAAAAAAAAAAATGAAAGGAAGTTAGTCCCACTTTCCCAATGCGCTGAAAACACTCTAGGCATGCCACGTCAAAGGTGACGTGTCGTGACCATCTTGAACCCTCTCCTTCCGTTTGCCAACTCGAAGTTTCCGGCTCCACATATGGCCAAGAGCCAAAGACACAGTCTATAAAAGCCCATTCCATGACACGCAACAAAAACCAATCAGTATAATTCCGAAGCCATGGCCGACAGCGACGAGTTCAGGCTGGCGTCGTCAGCAATCGATCACGAAGGAAGATTGCCGAGAAAGTACACGTCAGAAGGGCAAGGGGCGCAGAAGAACAAATCTCCGCCGTTGGAATGGTACAATGTGCCCCAAGGGACCAAGAGTTTGGCCATTGTGGTTCAGGACATCGACGCGCCGGACCCGAATGGCCCGATCGTGCCGTGGACCGTCTGGGTGGTTGTCAACATCCCGTCCACCTTGAAGGGCCTGCCCGAAGATTTCTCTGGGAAAGAAGAGGCGCTCGGTGGTGATTATGCGGCTATTCAAGAGGGGAATAATGACGATAAACTCCCTGGTTGGCGTGCCCCGACTCTGCCCTCGCATGGCCACCGGTTTGAGTTCAAGCTCTACGCTTTGGACCACCACTTGAACCTTGGCAATAAGGTAATTAATATAATTAACCCTTTAGATTTATGACCAACATCCATGTATGGATCAATACTAAAATTCAGAACCCGTCAGTATTTTAATCCTTTAATTTAACCTTATTAATATATTCAATTTTTAGCCTGAAATTGATTACATCACTCTTTTTTCGAGTTCAACCATTGAGGGGTAGAACATCAAAACCTTTGGGATGGTAATTTGTTTCTTATCTGATAAGCTAAGCTCATATGGGCAATAAGATTACTCTTGAACTTCCAATTTCTTTAAATGGACATCTAATTATTCTAGATTTTACCGCTTTGTTAGTATTTTTTTTTTACCTTAGTTAATTTGTTTCAATTTTTAGCTTGAAATTGATAAGATTACTCTTGAACTTGCAATTTCTTCAGATTCGACCGCTGTCTGTAATTATTTTAGATTTTATATAAAGTTGAATTTCTGTTCGTATGTGAGCTTTTTTTTTTGGAGATTTATTTAATGGTTAATTTTGTAAGTTGATTTGGTAATTTTGTGTGTTGATTTGTACATTGATTTGTTAGGATGTGAAATTACTTGGTCTATGCTTGTAAAAAAGTTCAATCTTGATGCATTGAAAGTTAAAAGATTAACAAAACTGATTAACTTTTCTAATCATTTCTTTTTTCCCTTTTAAATAATGAATCCATTCCTCGAGTTGCAGGCGACAAAGGACAAGCTTTTAGACGCAATAGAAGGACACGTGCTGGGAGAAGCAGTACTAATGGCGGTCTTCTGATCAATGAAACATCCAACTTTTTGTACTCTTTATCTATGTTATCCGATATGGAGTTGCAGGAAAAAAAGAAAAGCATTTTGTACATTAAATTAACAATTTTCTTTCCTTAATAAGAGAGAAATGTCACTTTCTTTCATGTCTTTTAAATTAAAGCCCCCTTCCACACAAAAAACAAAAAAAAAAAAAAAAAAAAAACTCAGAAATCCTCATCCATGATCTATCCACACCAGTAAAAAGACTCGCACAAAATAATAATAATAATAATAATAATAAACCCCTAAATTTAAAACATTCAAGAAATTCCAAGACTATTTTACATTAAATTAACAGAAATCTTCTTTTTTTTTCTTTCACAAATTGATGGTTATTCCTCTGGCACCATTGATATAAGGCGAGGCAGTTCCTTGTTCCGCATCGTCCGCCGCGTTGCCGTGCCTTCTGGGATCGAATTTCTCGCCATCGCCCCAAAGGGCATAAGCCTCCTCGCCGTGGACGGCGTCGTCGCCGATCATGAGCTCCTCGTCCGGCATTCTCAAAGGCATAAGCAGCCGAATGAAGAGGAGAATAATGGTCGTCGAGACGATGTTCCATCCGATTACGAACATGGCTCCGGCCAGTTGTTTCAGAAACTGAACGCCGCCGTTTTTGCCGTAAAAGGCACCGCGCGTGTCGGGGATCGGTAGGTATAGTTCGCATAGAGTGGGCTCTGCCAAAAGCCCTGTTAAAAGCCCGCCCATCATTCCCGCCACCGCGTGCGTGTGAAATACGCCAAGCGTGTCGTCAGCCTGAAATACATAATGATTTGACAAAATTTAAAAAAAATTGATTTGGTTTATATGATTTGAGAAAAAGTTAGAATTTAATATTATAAAAGTAGACTAAATTTCTCAAAGTTAGAATTTAATATTATAAAAGTAGGTTAAATTATAAATTTAGTCTAAATAATTGGGAGGAAGTTACCGAATTCTTTCCTTCCATATGTTTTAAATTAATTAAACTATTTATTTTCAATTTAAATTCTTAAAAAATTAATTAAGTTTTCGTTTGACAATTATTTAATTTTTTTATTTTAAAAAAATTAAGCCAATAAATACTACTCATGTTTTTTTTGTTACTTTTTACATATGCACATATGCCTCAAAAAATTGAGGCAAGTTTTGAAAACTAAACAAAAATAATAGTCTTCCAAAACTTATTTTTTTGTTTCAAATTTGGTTAAAAATACTTTTTACATATGCACATATGCCTCGAAAATTTGAGGCAAGTTTTGAAAACTAAATAAAAGTATTTTAAATTTGGTTAAAAATATTTTTTACATATGCACATATGTTCGAGGCAAGTTTTGAAAACTAAACAAAAATAAATAAAAAGTAGTTTTCTAAAACTTATTTTTGTTTTTAAATTTGGTTAAAAATTCAAATATTCCAACCAAAAACTAAAAATTGATCTCGATAGAATCAAATGGTGAAAAGCATATTAAAAAAACCAAGCTAATTTGAGTCTAAAATAGACTACGGGTTCTAAAAAATTAATTAAACTATTTAATTTTCGATTTAAAGTCTAAAAAAGATTAATTGAACCCTTGATTTTCGGTAGAATCAAATGGTGAAAAACATGCAAAAAGCTAATTTGAGTTCAAACATAACCTAATTGGTTCTATTAAGAACATAAGAGAGACGTTATATTATCAGTTAAAAAGTTTTAGTTAAATATATTAGTAGTTAAAAGATTAGAGATTTTCAATCTAAAATAGAAAAACATACTTAAAAAAGTGGTTTTGTGAACTTTGTAAAAATCGAAGTTAAATTTTGAAAATTAGAAAAAAGCAGCAGTTTTTTTAAAAATAATTTTGAAATTTAAGTTAACAATAAAAAATTAGGGAAAAAACATTTCTTTACTCTTTTTTTTTTCTCTTTTTTTGGAAATTCAGCTAAGAATCCAAAGTAATAGTGAAAAAAAAAATGAAATCGTTATCCAATGGCTCAATTTGATCATAAAATAACAGCAACTTGCAAATAATAAATGTTAGGATAAATTCACAGTTAAATTATTGATCCGCTTAAGACAATTCATACGTGAAAGGAAGTGGGATCAGGGATTGATATTCAAATATGGCGTAAACTGAAAGTGAAGTTCAGAAGAAAAGTCCACAAAAAACCAAAATAGTACCTGTGGAAAGACTCGGGCCCGGGCCAAGGCCATTGAGTCAATGACTATGATTTGTCAAAGACTAATGATAAAGCTAGCATCAATTTGTTAAATATTTAAATTTTATGTCATTTTCTCTAGGAAACAGAAAACAAATAATTCTGATATATTACCTGAAAAATAATGACCCATTCTATCTTTTTTAATATCAATAAGTTTAGTACGGATGATACAAAACAACTTTTCTCAGCTGTTTCCAGTCGATATTCTAATGGAATTGTAAAAATTGGTTAATTAAACATATTTCAATTAAAAGTTTTATTTCAAAAAAAAAAAAAAAAAACAGAGGAGAATATTTAGAAATAATTTGATGATTCAAAGAACTTACCTTTTGCAAGAAAGTCAATTTTTTATGGAGAATCATCATGGATACCCATGGAACACTCCCGGCCATAACTCCCATTATAATAGCCGCCCACGTCTGCACAACACCTGTTTTTAAATTATTTGTTAAAAATGTTAATAATGAAACTTTTATAAATAATATTAGTATATGATAGAAATGTCATTATCCAAAAAAAACCTTACATTAAAATATCAGCCCCAAGGTAATTCTATCGTTATTAAATCCCTCCTTGGGCATTTCCCGGGTATTTTAAGAAATTGATAAACATTTAAAAAAAATAAAATTACGAGTTTAGTACCTAAACTTCTCGATTTGTTATTAGTAAGTTCCTAAATTTTCAATTGTATGTCTATTAGGTTTTTAAACTTTCAATTTTGTACCAATTAAATTTTTGATATATTTTTTTAAAAACTAATGAATCTATTAGATATAAAATTGAATTTTGTCTAATAGAACCCTAAAAAGTCGATTTTGTGTTTTACAAGGTTGTGCACTCGAAAAAAAAAATGTCGATTAGATCAAATACCTATTTAATACAAAATTAAAAGTTTTAGAGACCTATTAGACACAAAATTAACCTACAAATTTATAGAGCTATTAGATAAAAATATGAAGATTTATGAACTAAACGTCAATATTAATATCCAATATAACTGTCAATATCGAAAAAGACCCTACCTTATAATATCAACTCTAATTCTTCTATCTTTATTAAAATCCCCTAGTTTAATTTATGGGCATTTTCTATGTATTTTAAGAAAATAACGAACATTGAAAATTACAAGTTTAATTACAAGTTTAAACTTGCACTTTTAATTCGTATCTAATAGGTTTCTAAGCTTTCAATTGTATGTCTACTAGCCTACTATGGTTCTTAAACTTCCTATTTTTATGTCATTAGCTCTCTGGTATATTTAATATATATTTAAAAAAAATAAAAAATCTATTAGATATAAAATTAACTTTTGTATCTAACCCTAAACTTCCAATTTTATTTCTAAAAAGTGTGAATTTGAAAAAATATTGATTAGGTCAGAGACCCGTTAGATAGAAAATTAAAGGTTCAAGAATTTCTAAAACACGAAATTAAAAGTCTAAGAATCTATTAAATAAAAACTCAAAAATTATATTCGTTAAAAAAATTAGAAATTAAACTTATAATTTAACTCTAATATTAATATATGACAGAAATGTCAATATCGAAAAAGACCCTACATTATCATATCAACCCCCCTTGTAAAAAAAAAATCATATAAACTCTAATTCAACTTGATATATAGAAAAAAATAAACTCAATTCAATCTATGAGCATTTTCCTCGTATTTTAAGAAAAGACTGAACATTCAAAAAAAAAAAAAAAAAAATCTTGTTTTCTCTAGTTGAATAATTAATATTGAATATTATTACTTAACGTGAAGATAGAAGTTACCTTCGCGGAACTCAAAAAATAATAAAAATTACCTGCGCCGGGGGTAACGCAAGCCAAGCCAGTCATCATACCCTGAATGGCTCCAATCACCGATGGCTTCCCAAAGTAAACCACATCCAAAATGGTCCATACCAGCAGGCTCGTCGCCGCACTCACGTTCGTATTCAGCACCGCAATCGACGCCACCACGTTCGCCGAGTGCGGCGCCCCGCCGTTAAATCCCGACCACCCCATCCACAGCAACCCAGCTCCGGCCAACATCAGCAACACATTATTCGGCGGAAACCTCTCTCTATCACTCTTAATCCTCGGCCCAACCTAACCAAAAATCAATTAAAAAACCCAATCAATTCAAAACCCCCAATTCAGAAACAAATCAAATCCTCTCAGAGATCGCAATTTTACCCAATAAGCCGCGGTTAAGCCAGAAATCCCTGAAGAAAGATGAATAACATAGCCGCCGGAATAATCAATTACTCCCCATTGAAAGAGAAACCCTCCGCCCCAGAGCGTGTAGGCGCCGACGGTGTAGGAGAAAATTACCCAAAGAGGAACAAACGCCATCCAGGCTTTGATGTTCATTCTCGCAAGAACAGAGCCTGCAAGTAAAATCACAGTAATCGCAGCAAAGGTGAATTGGAAATAAACCAGCGACGCCATCGGAACATTCGGCTGAATTCTCGGCGTTACCCTTCCGTCGTTGCTTGTATGGCCACTTTCAGGGATGTTGGCTTGGCTAATTAGGTAACTTTGGTCCAGAGATGGAATCCCTTTGCCCCACAGAGGAAGCAGCTCACCGCCGAAGGCCATTCGGTAGCCGACGATGACCCAACAGATTAGAACTGCGGCGAAGGCGTAAAGCGCCATAAAGGCAGAATTTACGGCCCATTTCTTTTTGACGATGCTGGCGTAGAGAATTACGAGGCCGGGCATGCTCTGAAGTCCGACGAGAGTGGAGGCGGTTATTTGCCAAGAGTTGTCGCCGGTGTTCAGCCATGGCGGAGATCCGGCGGCTATGTTTCCCGACGCGGTGGTATTGTTCATCAATAATTGGGAAATTTTTTAGGCTTGGAAGAAGGTGGGAGGTTCGAGAATGAAGAATTTGGTAATGAATTTTGATTGAGGAAGGAAACTTTGAGGGAAGGGCAAGTGGGTTTCTATGAATTTGTGTGTTGATAGTGAGATTTGATCGATCTTGGGTTGAGAAATTGACGAGTTGAATAATTTTCAGCGGAGTCGCGTAAAAGAGGTTGACTGTGAGAAACGGGGACTTGCTTTTTTATTTAGCGGAGTTGTTACTGTTAGGCGGTGGAAGCACTGGATTGGTTGATTTAGTATGAACTTCGAGAAGCGAAGTGTGCTGATTGCGCCGAGTGGATGCGGTTTTGACCCTACGGCTTATCTTTCTTCCTCCGCGGAATCCATCCGTCATTCCGTGTTTCGCTTTTTTTTTTTTTTTTTTTTTACAATATATGGGAGAAGTATTCCAACCTCTGAAGTTCCTGGATTACTCTCTTTGATATTTCAGCCTTCTACTCTCACAATTATTAAACTAAAAAAACTCCAACTTTTGAAGATGTATAAATTTTTACTTTGACAAGTATTGTATCTTAACCTTAAAAATATTACAACCCACACAACTTTTATCCTTTAATAGAACTCCATTTAAAAACTTTCAATAAAAGCATTCTCATGTGCATTTAATGAATATAAAACATATATCTAATGCAAACTTAAAACAAGATGACATTAGAGTTAGATTTTTGTTGAATTTGTAAGTTTTAAATAATGTATTCAATCATCTTGTGCTAAATAAAGTTTAATTTTATGTAAGGCTTGATTTTAGTAGAAATTGGTAAGTTTGGAGATATTTTACTTTACATTTTGTTAGAATTAATTGTTGAATTTTGGGAAGATTGAATATAGGATACAAATTTCAACACATGTTTAAGTTTAAGGTTCAATTTGATGAAATTGAGAGTTTATGGTGAAAATCGAAGGTAAATTTAAATTTTTGAGTGTATAACTAACTTGTTAAAGGCATATACTTTTAGAGGTTGGGATCTCCCAACCAATATATTGTTGAGCTAAAAAAAAATATTTTTATTACACAATTATTTGTATTTTTTTTTCTTCCGTTTGTGTTTTCATTTACCTTTTTCAAGCAAGTTTATCTTTTATGTGTTAATTTAGAAAATATAATAAATTTATATCGTAATGTTTTACAACAGTTAATTTTGAATAGTTCATCTAGGAAATAATAAAAAAAAAATACTTGAAAAACAATCAAACGTATTTTTATATTTTCTACTTTTTCTTAGTCTAAGTTTTTAAGAATTTTAATTTCAATGGTCAAAATTTTTTTTTCTTAGACAATAAATGTGAGTTATGGAGATTCAAACTTCCTATTTAAAGGAAAATAATACGTGTCAATTACCGTTGAGCTAAGATCATATTAACAAGATCAAAGGTTTTTAAATAAACTTGACTTCTCAACAATTTTAGTTAATAATAAAAAATGAACATTAAAATGGAGGAAAGTTGTCAAATGTAGCCTAAATAATATAGTTTTTTTTTTTTTTTTACAAAGTTGTTATTTCAAAGGGAAAAAAAATTATTGATAACGACTTTAATAAGATTGATTCAAACTTCAAACTATTTAACTTGCATGTTTGTAAACTAAAATGAAAATAAATAACCTTAAATTAATAAGATGCAACTTAGACTCATATTTTGTTTCTACTTTTAGTAGTATGCATGCGTGTGTATATAATTTTAGTGGACTAATTTCATGAACTTGATAAATTTAATTCATTTCATAAGATAAAAAAATTAATCGTGATGACTATTTTTATACTACGACACATCAATTTATCGAATATTTAATGAAGATTTGATGATGATGTGTTGGGAGAGTTCGTGGAAAAGAAAAACCAACAGAGTTTAATAAAAATAAGTTTATATATGGTTTTGGATTGTTGGACAAGAGAATGAAAATTGACATTTATATTATATACAAGCATTGATGGAGAATTATTAAATGGAAGTCAACCGAAGTCTTCTTGGCCCTATCCCTAGTCCTTGCTCCAATGGAGGTTTTTGGGCCATTAAAAGGATTCTAAATTTTAGCTAAAGCACTCAAATGAATCTTATCTGTAGAATTTATTGTCATATTTCATTTAACTTTCAAATAGATAATTATGTCTAAAATCCTAAATTTGATGGGGATTCAGAAGTCGCCATTTTAAAAGAGAAAAGGTATGGGTCAAATGACTTTCTTTTCTAATTTAACGTTCAAGATTGAGAGGGTATATGTATTATTCGATTGGACACTAACTTCTGCCCCCATCTAAACTCATTAATATACCAACATTTTAACAAGTCAATTTTCTATAATAATGAGTAATTTCAAGTTAAGTTATTTCGTACTACGTTATGTAAAATGAGTATGTTTTCAATTATATGGGTAAGTATTATGCCTATTCGGGGTGAAAATGGGTTGGATCGGGTCGATTTTTCTGCAGAACCGACCCAACCGACCTCACAATGAAGTAAACCAACCCGACTCGATTCGGTTCGAACCGAACTCGGGTCAAGTCAAGTAGCACTTTTTTTCCTTTTTTTTTTCTCTCCCTCTTTCTCTCTCTCTCTCTTACAAATGCCTCCGAATCTTTCAATCTAAAAAAAAAGGAAGAAGAAGAAGGAGAAATCCCAAAAAGAGAGGAAGAAGATGATGATGATGATGAAATGCCTTTGAAAATTCTAGATTCGAGTCGCCTCTCGGCATGATGGCGTCTGCACCCACACACCCAGATTTGTAACTCCTTGGATTCCGGCTAACTCCTCAGTCTTTGATGCGGTAGATCTGCCAGACCCACAAGTTTTCCTTTTGTTCTCCATCGCTACATAGCCCATCGCGTCTTCTTCTTCATCGCGCACAAGCGATCTTCGCATTTCCGACACACCTCCGGCAACAGCGGTGCGAGCTCCCAGCTCCGACAACATTAGATCGAGTAAACTCACAATGCCCAGCTTCTATAATTGACAGCGGTTGGTTGTTACCGTTGGGAGGGAGCGAGGATGGAAACTAGAGAGAGAGAGAGAGAACGATGCACGAAAGGGGAAGGAGCAACGTTGCAAGGCCTAAAACTCCAATTTGAGTCGATTGAGTCAAAATTGAACCAATACGATTTGGTTCGGTTCAATCATAATATCTTTTAAACCTAAACCGACTTGAACCTAATCGATTCGGTTTGGTTCAGTTTCTTACACCTCTAATGCCTATTTCCTTTAATTAAAATATAGAGTAGTTTTAACTAACAAATATGTGAGCATAATTGAGCTGTCCTTGAGGTTATAGAATCAAATTTTCACCTTATAGGTGCATTTTGACATTACATTAACAAGTTTTAATATTTTTTACAATAAAGGTTTATTTGAAATTCTTTTAATATATTAAGGATGAAATTGAAACTTTTGAAGATTAGGGACCAACTTAAAAAAAACACCCAAATAAGACCAAAGCATGTATTTAACGTAAAATATAAACTTATTTAATAAAATTTTCTATTTTAAGATAAATACTACTTTACTTAATTTTGTGGAAGCGAAACTTCCACAAAATAATTGATTCTTCCCAAATTTCCTATATATCGTGATTGTGAATCTACTCTTTCATTTCCACTCATTCTGAACGAAGATTCTCTTGAAAGACTATTGTTTTGGTATGAGCTGGAAATGAGAACGACTATTGTCTATTGGTACCTGTAGATGAATGATGCATACTTGATATTATCAAGTTGTAGCGCGTATTTACGAAAAGCACCTTCTTTGAAGTTTAATGTTTCATTTATGATATGAAAATATAAATTGGAAAACAAGCCAACATGATCCTAGCTCAATTGACATAAAGTTTATACCATTGACTAAGAAGTCAGATATTCAAATCCTCCACTCCACATATTGTTGAACTAAAAAAAAGAAATTTGAAAATAAAGAATTCAATGATAAATAGAGTTGTATTTCATGTTTTCAGTATTTTTGAATGTGTTTGATAGTAGATTTAGAAATTGGATCTCAATTTAAAAAGCGGTCTAAAATGTGTTTGGTAATATATTTATAAATAATAAAAATAGTTGTAGCTATCATATAAATATTTGGTTGAATCTCAACTATTATTAATTCATTTATGAACATGTTTTATTTTATAAATTTTGTATAGCTATTATTTGACAATATTATATCATTTATAATATATTGTGTTATAGATGTTTTAATTTTTTTAGAAAAAAATCAAATGAGTTTATAACATGAAATAGTATATTTATCAAAGTTTTTATCCTTTATAATATAATTTTGCATTTTAAATTTTCAAATTTGAAATTTGGATACATTTAAAACATAA
Source organism: Trichosanthes truncata (assembly GCA_033996785.1). NCBI lineage: Eukaryota > Viridiplantae > Streptophyta > Magnoliopsida > Cucurbitales > Cucurbitaceae > Trichosanthes > Trichosanthes truncata. Next base: position 59,286,523 of record JAWPNB010000003.1, read on the forward strand.
AAACGTTGTTTTTAAAATTTTCACTATTTGAATCACGGAATTCAAAAATAAATTTAAAAACAAGTCTACCAAACGGATATTTGGTGAATCTATTTGACTCAGAAAATTTAAAAACATAAAACAAAAATCAAATTACATACCAAACATACCCTTATTTATTTGGTAGATTAAGTTATACAAAATGCCCATTAATTTGAAGGTAAGTTTCAACTATGCCCATAAATATCCAAAAGTTTCATTTTTATTCTTGAACTTTAAATTTGTTCAAATCAACTATTCCATCTACTTTTCTATTGAATGAAGACAAAAATGTGAAGTGGACGATGACTTGTATTTATGATACATGTGATAAGTTTTCAATTATGCCCACTAACTTTAGGATAGATTACAATTATGCTATTATCTTTTTAAAGTTTTCATTTTAACCTTTAAGCTTTGAAATTGTTTCAAATAATTATTCCATTAGCTTTCTCACTAAAATGAAGATGGAAGCATGATGTGGTGGTGAGCTGTAAAAAAATCGAATGTGATTAAAACGCCTTCAATTTTTTACAACTCATCACCATGTATGTCAACCTGTAACCTTCATTTTATTACTATTTTTCGCATCATATTTTTGTCTTCATTTTAATAAAAAGCTAATGAAATGGTGGTTTTGAAACAATTTGAGAGGTTAAGGGTTAAAAGTGCATAATTGAGATCTACCATAAAGTTTAGAGGTAATTAGAACCTGCTATATGTGCTATGTTCACCACTATTTTATAAGTCACCTTGTTATGTTAATGGAAAACTTGAGAAGAGTTATGTTGAAACAAATTTAAAGTTTAAGGGTAAAAATAAAACTTTTGAAAATTCAAGAGTATAATTAAAAACATACTCTAAAATTCATGAGTATTTTGTATAATTTAACATATTTTTTAAACGTCCCAAAAAAAAACATTTATATATAGGCTTAATATTTAATGAAAGTGTGGGGACTAAAATTAGACATTTAGAAGTATATGGACCAAAATAGAATGAAACGCAAAGTACAAATAAAAAAAAAGGTATTTTAACAGGCAAGAAAAAGAGCACATTTATTTTATATAAGGATCTTTAATTATTTATATGTATTTTTTAAAGGGGCAACAAAAAGAATGTCTAAATTTAACATCTCCAAATTGAAAAATGTCTAAACAAGTTTTAATTTGCAAATATGACTAAAACCGTTTTTAACTAATTTTTACTAATTGCATTAGGATGAAAATACCCATGCAGGATATTTATGAGTTTATTCTACCTAAAAGAGTGGCTAACAAAAAACAACATATTACAGAGAGAAAATTACAACTAAAAAACTATTGATTCCAAAAAAAGACTACAAAAAGGGAGAGTTGTTCGTTTAATTCAAATAAAAATCTATAAGGAAGGCTACAAAAAGGGAGTGCATCATGGAAGAGAAATCCTTTCAATTAGAACAATTTAACAACCTTTAATGTAATTTAACACTTCCAATTAACCAGAATTGAACTAAAACACTTGAATAGAACAAAAGACAACTAAAATTGATAAATTACACATATGAGAGAGAAACTTTAATGAAAATGATGAACTCTCTAGACAATCTAACTTAATGTATATGCTGGAACATATATCTCTCTATTTTTTCTAACGTAATAAATGAATAGAAATATGCGTAAATACCCACCCACCGTACAAGAATAAACGAAAAAAAATTAATTCTCACCCACATGCGTCATAATAGAAGGTAAATAACTGTAATTATCCACCTGATGCCATTAATGCTCCACTTAAAACTCCTCTCTCCTTTCTCCAACTTATTGTATATACTGGGATATACATCTCTGTTTTTTTTTTATCATAATAAATGAGTATAAACTCCCTTCACCTTGAAGAATAATTAGTACGTCATTAATTATTCACCAACGTGCAAGAATAAACAAAACAAAAAAAAATCAATCCCAACCACATGCGCCATTAGAGAAGGTAAATATGTGTAATTATTCACCTGAGTATGTCATTAATGTTCCACCTAAAATTCCCTTCACCTTTGTCCTTGAAGAACGATTTTGAAAACCCAAAAAAATTGCATGCACTAAAACCCTTAGCCCTACTCTCAATTCAATGTAATTCTTCCTCCCCTTAATTCCCCTTTGTTGCAGTGACTATTGACAGTGAGGTAAGTATCCAAATGCGTTCTTCTGTATTCTAGTTTCCTCACTGCTTCCTCTCGCATTGAGGTCTCATTGTGTAAAAGGTACCAAGGTCAGTGTCCTTTAAGTCTTGTATTCTTCAATCAAGATTCTTTTCATTCACTGGAATGGAACTGAAATGTGCATTTCTCCAATTACATTCTCCCATTTTTTTTCCGTTCTTTTGAATTCACCCAAACAAAAAACATATGATTAGATATGTATATATAAATTATTCACCTTTTTTTTTTTCATTTTTGGAATCCAATCCCATAAATTTAGGAATTTTTTTAAGGCCTTTTGAAATGTCCCTCCCATACAAATCGTTGTGGAGTTTTTATTTTGGGAAATTATGCCAAAGAGCACGTTTTCAACTATATATTTCACAAATGACTCATTTTTTTAAAAAAATCAGCTCTAGCATGGCTCATGTTTATGAAATTATATTATTCCATTTATACCCTTACAATTTTTGCATTTATTTATAATAATGTTATTATTGTCATTTATTGTTTCCATAATGAAATCATTCAATTTAGGTAAATAATTTTACTATTAATTACGTAAAGCTATTTTTTATAATGAAAAATATTTTATTCTCTAATATTATACCATTCAAATTAGGTGTTAATTTTTTGTTACCATTAATAACATTTAGGTTAACAAATTATGTTTAATTATTCTCTTTAGTTTGTTTTTTCCGTGGCCGTCCGGTAGACTTTTCAATTAATGTCAACTCTCTTTTATTCTCCAAAATGAGTAATGTTCTTCTTCCTTCTTCTTTTTTGTTTATTTTTCCTTTGGGTTTTAATTTAAATTTTGTATTACATACCGACTTTAACAGTATGGAAATTTTCTTTATTGTTTATTGACTTTTATTTACGTTTTTTTATTTATGTTTTGTTTTATTTGAAAATTTCCTTTGGTTGATTTTTAAAATACTTGACGTCAAATATATAATATTAAGTATATTGTAAAAAACAAATTTACATAGAAGTATATTATATATACATCTGTATATAATTCTATTATATTCTATATAGGCAATAAGCATAGTTATATTCACAGACATATATTATATAAACATAGGTAAATAATCGTCATATGTTTTGTATTGTTGATAATCTTATTAATTTTGAGATAACCTTACATATATAGTTATAATGTCATAACATGATCTATCCATTTTATATTTACTGTATGTAATATATAATGCTCAATGGGTTCCTATATATATACTATGTTGTATATTGTACTCATAAATATATATGTTGAGGTATAGGATATATACATCAGCATGTAATCATTTTATATGTTTGGGATGACATGATACTCCTAGTATATTATCAGATATATATTATATATACCCCTACTATATTATCAGATATATAATATATATACCCCCTATGTATGAAGAATGGAACCGTTGATAATGAAAATGGTTGTCTAGTTTTTAAAATCCCTAGATTTTAGGAGGAAAATCGTAAAAATCTTTCATCTATTCTATTTCTTATACAAAATTAATGGTGTTTGGAGGGAAGGATATAGGTTTCAACGTTTATGGAAAGTATCCATATATTTTATTTCTTTTATATATACATATATAAAGCAATAAATTTGAGGGGTAAATGAGTAATATTCCTCTAGATTTGACTTCTATTTGGCTTGAAAAGTGACAAAGCCCATATTAATAACAAAACATGTCATTTGTGTAAAATTTGGTTCCAAATATGCCATTCATGTAGTTAATCCTTTTATTTTTTTTAAAAAAAGATCTTGTGGTTCAATTGGCCTAAATATTGATAAATTGGGGATAATTTTTTATTCTCACTCTTTCCTGAAAAATCGATAGCTACAATCCTAAATATGAAATATTTATATCATATTTTTATTATAAATATTTATTTGTAGACATTACTTACACTTTCCTTTCTTAAACAAGTATTGACAAGGACTTGAGGTCCATCTATGTGTTAACAAATGGGCCTCGAAATTCATGTAAAAAGATTATAATTTGATTATATAAAAACTGATCACCTATCACATAGATCCACTGTAGTCTAGTTGGTTAGGGTATTCGGCTCTAGCTTGAAAGACCTGGGTTCGATATCTGACCGGAGTTTTTATTTTTAATTTTTTATTGTTCTTAAAAAAAAAAGATAATCTAAAAATCTAATGTTTGAGATATGTTAATTTGTTACTTTAAAACTAACCATTTAATTCACATTTTTACTCTTTTTTTCCTTTTTTTAAAGAATTCAAAATTTAACTTCACATGTAAAATATCTCTTTTTCATCTTAGATTAAAGGCATCGTGGTTGCCTCATAATAATCGATATATGAGGATTTGAAATTTGTATTCTCTCCAATAACTTTAATTATCTAAATATTCTCAGACATTCTTATAAATTATTCCTTCAAAACAAATACAATTATCTAAAATGTTGGACATTTATATTTCTGAATATCTATGATTCCAAACAGCTAAAGATTTTGGTTATCTAAATTTTCAAAAAGCAAACGGCCCTTAGAGTGCACGTTCAAGGGCATTGGGTATAATTTTACCTATTTTTTTTGTAGGACAAAAGTTTTAACAAAAACATTTATATATGCTTCCTCAAAAGAAAAAACAGTTATATATAGATTTTTTATTTTTTAATTTCTAACACGAGTCGTTATCTTGAGGAGGGCTTGAGGCCCATCTATGTGTTAACAAATGGGCCTGGAAAGTGCTTTGTATAATGTGAAACAATTTAAACTTGATTTATAAACTCAAGTAGCTTTTTCATAAATCCGTTGTAGTCTAGCTGGTTAGGATATTCGGCTTCAAATCCCGGCAACGGAAAGTTTTTTGTTTTTATTGTTCTTAAATAAAAAAAGGAAACCTACACTCTTAATTGTGTTTAAGAATATTAAATTTATTAAATGTTTGATTGTATTTAATTAATAGTTAAATTTTAAATTATTTTAAATTTTCATTCTAATTATTTATTTATTTTTATTTTAATATAGTTAAGTTAAAAATTAATTGATTTTTTATGGTTCAAATATAACTAAATTCAAAATTAAAATTATTTCTTATACTTTTGTTATTTTAAATTGACTAATTTAATTATATAAAAATTACTAAACTAAAAAAAATACAATTGGTAGATTTTTTTTAATTGACTATGAAAAAAATATATGACTAAGTTGAAATTAAATATCATACATTTTTTTTTTTTAAACTTTGAATATGACTCATTGGTAAGTAAAAGACTTTTTAATATGGATAATTTAAAATTAAATATTATTTATTTCACTAATTTAATTTAATAAGTTTGCAATTCAAATTCAACTCAATTTTAATTACTTTTCCAAAAAAATTTAAACCAATATTTGTTTCCATCAACTTTGAAATTGAGATTGGACTAAAATTATATACACACACAAAATTGATGATTGGACTAAAATTATATATATATTGCATAATTTGAGATTTTAATTTTACTAACTAATAAGAAAATGAACTATCTAATTTGTTATTCAGTTTGTTTTTAGATAACTAAATTAAAAATAAAATTTTATTTAAAGGTACAGTTCTAATGTAAATTAGTTTATTTTTTATTTTTTTGTCTCATAGAATTCAACTCAACAAATGAAAAAAAAAAAGATTAATTTTATTATTATTTGCAACAAGTAGAAAAATAAGAAAATAAGTACTTTTTACTAGTTACCAATTATGAATTATCTATTTTACTAAGTTTTGAGAAAAATATCATATACTTTTATTATTTTAACTAATTTAAAATTAAATACTATTTTTTTATTTTAATATTAGCAAGTTCAAAATAAAATAGTAGTTTTATCTTAAACTCAATTATTAAAATTTATATATTTTTGGCCAAATTACACTTTTTATCCTAGAGTTTTATTTTAATTTTTATTTGAGTTCTTAAGTTTAAAAAAATTATTCTAATAAGTCTTTAAGTTAAATTGACTAACAGAAAAAATTAGACAACACATTTGAAGTTATCAAAAGAGTTGTTTATATTGGTGAAGATGAAAAGAAAAATAAGAAATGGAAGAAGAAAGAAAAAAGGAAAAGATAAAATATTTAAAAAGATAAAATAATAATAATAATGATAGAGAAGGAATAAGAGGAAGATAGATAAATAATATTTTTTTAAAAAATAAAACAATTATTTTTTACAACTAAGATTTTTTTAAAAAAAAAAAAAAAAAAACCAATAATCCATGGAGTCAAATAGTATTTGCTATTCAATCCCATGAGTTTGAGTTTTGGGAAACTAGGGTTGGGCTTAGGAAAGCTAACTCACCCTAAGACCAACTCTCAAAACAAACACCTCCTAAGGGGGCGTTTGGAGCACCGTGTTGGGTTTGGATAGTTTTTTAATCCAAAACCAAAACATTAGACCACTATGTTCAAAATCCAATGAATCGTTGGATCACTGTGTTCAAAATCAATGAATTTGAAACACAACCTCCAAGGTTTCGATTTCAAAGGTTCTGTCTAAACGCCCCATAAATACCTTATGCTTGAGATACGTTATTTATTTATTTTGAATCACTGAGAAATGTTAATTTGTTACTTTAAAATTGACCATTTAATTCACATTTTAACTTCTTTTTTTTTCCAAAAAGAATTCAAAATTTAACTTCATAGGTAAGATATCCCTTTTTCTTCTTAAATTAATTCTTAATGTGATATAATTGAATTAAAGTTTTTACTCAGCAGTTAAAACAATATATATTTTTTGTGAGTTCATAAAACCATCTCTATTTATTTTTAGATTAAAATTTATAATTTTTGATGTGATGTAATATTCTTTAAAAAAAATTATTTCTTATGAATATCCCAAAATACTTTGAATATTCTAGTCAGATGCTCATAATCTCATAGATTATCTACTCCAATTATTCCTCTCATTATCTTCTCTATGCTTCCCTTTTGAATTGGGATTTGAAAGGAGATTTCCTTTTCTTCTTAGGATTTGTGTTTATCTTGTGAATTCTATAAATAGTGGTTGTTGTACACTTTTAATGATATAATTGAATAGTAAATACATTTCCTCTCTAACTTTTCTCTCATCTCTACCTTTTCTCTCTAATTATTGTTCTTGTTTTCCCTTGTTTTATAACAATTTTTAATTTTTATGTAAATTAAAATTTTGTTAAAATTATGAATGGATAATTAATTAAAAAAAATTATTGAATAAAGCTGTCATTGACTTCCTCATACTAACTATTGTATGTGGTAATAATTGTGAGATACTTGTATAGTTTTTCTCACACATCCAACTTCTATAAAACTGTCAAACTGTCAGTTCGATGTGTAGCTTATACTAAACGGAGACTAATAAAACTCTAAAAAAAAGATTAAATTATAAACTTAGTCTTTAAACTTTGAGAATTGTGTCTATTTGGTTCTATACTTTTAACAGTGTCTAATAAGTCTCTAAACCTTCAATTTGTGTCTAGTAAATCTATAAATTTTAAAAAATTCGAAAGTTCATAAACTAAATTTGTAATTTTGAAAGTTCAATATCAGACACAATTATTTAGGACTATATCTGTAATTTAACCCAAAGAAAATTAACAGGGACTAATAATCTTTTATACAAAATTCAAGACTAATTTACAATATTTAAAAGCAAAAAAAAAAAAAAAAAAAAAAGAAGGTAAATTGTTAACTTATCTGGCGTCTATGAAGACTAATTTACAATATTTAAAACCCAAAAAAAAAAAAAAAAAAAAAAAAAAAAAGGAAAATTGTTAACTTATCTGCCTGCGTCTATGGAGCTAGAAGAAATAGCGCCAACGGACAACGAACGATAAGACCTTGCTGAAATTACTTCAGTAATTCTTGAGTTAAATTTGGAGTAACTTTGAGAACAAGCCCAATCGTCGACCGCCGGAACTGGATCGTCGCCGTGAAGGAACCTCGCGACCTGTCTCATCGTCGGCCGAGCTTCTGGTCTCTGGTGAGTACAAAGAAGCCCTAATTGCAGAACCATCTCCATTTCTTCAACCTCATAAACTGAATTCAACTTCGGATCTGCCGCATACAGAATCCGTCCCTTTTCATAGCATTCCATCACCCAATCCACCAGTATGAACTGCTCCGATTCCAGAGGCTTTCTTCCACACGCCACTTCCAGAAGCAGAACTCCATAGCCAAACACATCGGTGCTTTTCGAAGCCTTCCCTGTCCGAACCAACTCCGGCGCTATGTAGCCGATCGTGCCGACGACGCCGGTCGTGTGCGATTGTTCGTCGTGGTCGTATTGCCTGGCAAGACCGAAATCGCTCAATCGAGCATTCATTTCGGCGTCTATTAGGACATTGCTTGGCTTCACATCTCGGTGGATCACCACTTGCTCCCACTCTTCGTGAAGGTACAATAATCCTGCTGCAATTCCTTTGAGGATATTGAATCTTTGTTTCCAATTCAATATGTAGTTGTTTTTTGGATGATATAGAAGTGAATAGAGGCTTCCATTTGGAATAAAATCGTAAACAATGAGTAGATCGTTCTTTTTCTTGCACCATCCTTGGAGATTCACCAAGTTCTTGTGTCTTAATCGTCCTAAGCTTTCAATTTCTGCTGCGAATTCTTTCATTCCTTGGCGTGAGTTTCCTCTTACTCTCTTCACAGCAATCTCAATTCCAGTTGAACGTAACTGGCCTTTGTATACTGAGCCAAACCCACCAATTCCAATTAGCTCGCTACTTTTAAATCCTTTTGTTGCTGTGTAAAGATCTCTGTAGTTGAATCTGTGAGGACAGTCTCGTTCCCAATCCTCAAGCCTCTCAGTTTGCCACATTTTTCTAAACCAGAAAACTAAGAAAAGGATTGCTAGAATGGCCACGACAGAAAAAACTGTTATAAGTACCTTGAAGTGGGAATTGGATGGTGAAGGAAGGGGATCTTGCTCTTTTGGTGGGTTGGGAAGGAGAGAGTAATTCAACGGCGGCGCTGGTCCATTCACTGCAAAACTCCATCCCAAAATGTAATGAGAGCTTGTTTTATCTCCGGTCGAAGCCGAGAAGCCGACGAACATTTGACCCTTTAGAACAGTTTTCAGGTCAATTGGATGGGAAAGGAGGGGCTTTATTGGTTTCTTTTGCTGCGCAAAGGGAGCAACTGTGACGTTCACAATTCTGTTGGGGCCATCATATTCAATCCAAGCAATGATACGGAAACCAGAATCGATTTGCAAGTCCTCTTGGTTTGCATCATCGCCATACTTGGAATAAGCAGCAGGTTTGGATGCAACTGATGAAATGCCATTGATATTGATCCCAACATGATTTCCTTTGGTGTCCTTTTCTTCATCATGCCCATTTACAGTGTCAAATTCAACAGCAAATATATGGTTTGCAGCGTTACCATCGTTGGAAGAGTTGAATAATCCAAGGAAGTGTCCACTGTCTGCACCTGCAAATTCAGTCGATGGAGCTAAGGCGAAGGCCAAGCCATAGCCACCTAGGCCAGGGCTCGATGGATCGATTGCGAAAACAAAAGTTGTGCTGAAGGATGAAACATTCGGAAATGAGTCAGAATTTTTATCAAACATCTGGAATGGAATCGGATAGAATGCGTGGCCGATAATGTTATGTGATCGATTGGTGAGCCTCAACGCACCAGATGGCTTCACAACAAACGCTCCATCAAGATTAAACCTTGTGTCGTTGAATCCATGGTAGGGAAATGAAGACTGAAGAGAATGAGCAGCCAAAAAGAGGAACACAGAAAGAAGAGCGAAAGGAGCTGCAAATGCAATAGCCATGTGACAGTAAAAAAACAAAGCTCCAAAGAAGAAAACATGGGTCAGCTTTTGAACTCCGTTGTTAATATAGACGAAACTACAAAAGATCTGGAATTGGTCAATTTTGTGGAGAAACTCCGATTGCCTATTGACTTGGGCATCATAGATGGAGGGTTCACAAAGTTTGAGAGAGTCAGTGATTTGAAGCTTTGGAGTAGAGCAAAGTCATTGGGATTTGGGAATGAGAGATTAAACGGTTTGATGGAGAAAGTTTGAAGTTTCAGAGAAGACCGAAACAAATAAATTTTCATGTGGTGATTGACAAAGCTGATGCCAATGCCACACCTTAATTTAATTTTCCAACGAAAATGACAAAAGTAAATGGATAGACTCATTATTCAACTATTCAATCCGTCAAGGGGCCGCTAGAGACGAAGCAATAAGTTGCGTAGTAATGAGTCGCTCCTCATTAGACGATTCAAACCGTTACCTTTCAGCGCTCAATTGCGTAGTGATGATTAGCTGCTCGTCATCAAACCGTGTTCCCACCCTCTTTCTCCTCTTAATTAATGATTAACTAACTACAAAGACTGGAATCAGTCATGAATTTTGATAGTTTTTTTTTTAAAGTTGAATTACAAGTTTAGTCCGCGACGTTTCAGTTTTACGTATATTTGGTCTCTAAACTTTAAAAAGTGTCTAATTGATCTTTAAATTAATTTTGTATCTAATAAAATCTTAAACTTTTAATTTTGTGTCTAGTAGGTCTGTGAATTTTAGAACATAATGAATATGTTAGGAGCCTATTAGACCCAAAATTAAAAATTCAAGAACTTGTTAGACATCTTTTAAATCATAAACAAATAGACACAAACTTTAAAGTTCAAAGACTAAATTTGTAATTTAACTTTTTTTCTTCTTTGAATTCAACATGTGGAGGGGAATTGAAACTTTTGATTTTAAAATCGAGGGTATATGCCTTAATCAATTAAACTAGATGATTTGTTTGTTTGGTGTTTGAACTTATAATACTTTCTATTCTGATACTAAGAAAGAAATGAGTTTGGGTTGACACGATAAAGATAGATGTGCCAAAAAAAATTTAAGGAAAAAATACACTTTTAGTTTTTGAGGTTTCGGTTTGATAGCAGTCTCTAAGTTTTCAAACTCAACATTTTAACACAGGTTTGAGTTTAGTAACATTTTTGTCATTCCATTTACTAACACTAGTCTTTTAACACGTGTGTTGCACGTTGTATTTTTAATTATTTTATAATATTAAGGATATTTTCATTTTTTTTATAATGAAAATAGTAATATTTCAATATTTTCATTTTATTTTATTTTATATTAAGATGAAAATATTAAGATTAATATTACTAATTTTTTACCATACATTATGTTAAAGTCAGGCATAATCAACGGTTATATTATTTTGTAATCTAACTTAACAAAAAAAAGTGTTAATTTTAATATATTTTAATTAATATTATTGCAAAAGATATTTTTTTTCTTTTTTTTTTAAGTTCATTTTGTTAAGATAGTTTAAGAACCTGTATTAATTTAAGTTATTGCAAATTATATACTAAATTAGAAAAAAAATATATACTACATAAAAATTTTGTTTATTTTTTTTAAAAAAAATAAACTATTGAACATTTACATTTACATTTTAGCTAACTTTTTATTTAGTGCTTACTAAAAAAATATGCAACAATATTCATTAAAATAAACTAAGAAAAAACCAATAAAATAGTGTGATTTCTTATTAACGTTGTTAAAAAAAGGAGAAAATACTAAAAATTAAAATTAAGATTGTAAAGGTATATAAAAACTTTCATCTACCATAATTATTGTAATTGTTCTCATTATTATAAAACAAGATACAAAAAAAAATGAAGCTATCTATTAACTTGAAACATATATGTGTTTAGCTTCAAACAGTAGTATATCATCTTCAAGCTCAATTAATCATCAAACCTTTTTTAAAATAAAAAATTATCAACATTGCAACGAAAGAAAAGTTAAGAATAAAAAGTAGATTAAACATTCCAACAAAAAAGCAAAAGAAAACAATGATTGAAGTAATAAACGAAAACTACGAAATAAGCTAAATACGTAAATTCTAGTAGGAAAAAAAAGAAAAGAAAAGTAGGAGAGAGAGCTTTTTAGATAGTAGTGGGAGATAAAGAGTTATAAAACTTTTGAGATTCCAAAACTTTAGAAATTTTATTATTAATTATAATTAAAGATAAATGCATACCTGTTCACACGTGATTTCAACAAAGAGAAATAAATGAGACACGTGTAAAAGAATTTAATTTGTATTAATTTCAATTTAGTGGAGTATAATCTCTAATGTTTATTCTCTGATTCTTTCTCTCTTATGTACAAATGTCTCGAGGGCTTTGCAGCTTATCCCCGAATGTATACTTGTCTCGAGGGCTTCGCAACTTGTTCTCGAGTGTAGATTTGTCTCAAGGGCTTTGCAGCTTGTTCTCGAATGTGAATTTGTTTCGAGGGCTTTGCAGCTTGTTCTCAAATGCAAACTTGTCTCGAGGGCTTTGCAGCTTGTTCTCGAATGTAGATTTGTTTCGAAGGCTTTGCAGCTTGTTCGAGGCCGAATGTAGAACAAGAGGCCTTGTGGTTCTGTGGAGTTGCTAGAACTCTCCGGTTTAATACACTTTATTCGGCTTAACCTTATTAGGGAGGATAGGGTCCTCTAGGTTCCTAATCTCTTGGGCCTCTTTTCTGTGGCTAGTGTATGGGAAGCCCTCCATCCTCGTCAACCGTTGGTCCTGTAGTTTAAGTTATTATGGTTTGAGGGTAATATCCCTAAGCATTCATTTATTGCTTGGCTGGAAATTAGAGATAGATTATACACTCGTGATTAGCTACACATATGGAAATCCTCTATCCCTATGGCTTGTATGTTATGTTTGGACATTGATAGCACAATAATAGTGCTCTTTTATCAGCTTATGTCATGCTAGTTTATCTGCTCTCACATGCTTATTTGTTTATTTTGCAGGGAATTGAGAAATTCAGAGCCAATCGGAAGACTTTGGATGAATCGGGGTTAAAAGGAAGTCATTCGAACTTATTTTGAGCATTAGAATGGAGAAGAGAGACCATTCAAGCCAAGAGAGCCGGGTGCAGAGCGTCTAGACGTTGTTTTGAGCGTCGAGACGCTGCTGCACAATAGTGTCAAGCCTGGAGAACCGCAGGAATAGCGTCTAGACGCTATTACAAACGTCTAGACGCCGCTTACTTGAAGAACAAAGGCTCGCTCGACGCTGCGGGGAGGCTGCTCAAAACGCTGGTAGCGTCGAGACGCTACTATCAAGCATCGAGACGCTACCCTGATTCCGCCAGATTTTTTCCTTATTCGCGGGTGCACCGTCTAGACGCTGTCCTAAGCGTCTAGACGCTTCTCTGCCTTATTTAAACAACTTTTCTCTTTAGGGTTAGACACCTTTTGCCTCCTTGCACACACGATTTTGAGAGAGTTTTTAGACCTTTTCCCCTTACTTTTAGAGAGTTTATGGTTTCAATCTGAGCTCGTTTAAACTCGAAGTTTTCTATGGAGATGCTCGGCTAGATACTGCAATTCTGGTTCAGAGGGCGGTTGTAAACAGTTGCGACATTGTGAGGCTTGTACTTAACTTAGTTTTCTTTTAATCGCAAGTGTTCTTTAATTCCCGTGTTAATTTTATAAGTATGTATTTTGATTAAATTGACGCCTTAATCCCTTTACATGCTTTATTGCTAATCACGATCATGATCCATAATTGTCATGTTGAATGAACCGGTAGCATTAGAATTATCACATGTGTATGTTTACGGGTTTCCATGATACATGGCTTGCATGTTTAATTCTAGGAGTTAAAGAAGCATGTTAATTAGGTGAAAGTCGTTTTACCTGATCGATTGTCTTGGTCGTTCAAAAGTTCGTAATGCCTTTACCTAAATAAATTGAAACGGTTTCTAAAGACTTGTTTAGGTAATTAGCATTAACTTGGCGTTTGTTAGAGTTAATAATTTTAGGGAACTTGCACTTTTTAGGGTTTCCTAATGAGTTGACCGAGTACTTGCATGGTTAAGATTAAATATTTTGAATGCCTATGATCAATGTTTGTAATTGGATATAACCGTACCTCTGAACTGGAACTTGGTAAGAGTTAATTTTTATCCTTTTCAGCAATTGTTTTAGTTTTGTCAATTTTTATCTCCATTAAGTAAGAAAATATTTTCCAAAACCCCCCGTTTGGTTTTGTTACTGGAATTTAATACTGAGAATATAAAATTTCTGGCTCCTTTGGGAAATCGACCTGGTCCACTATTTCTACAAGCTATAGTAGGAAACCAGTTTAATTTTGGTAGGCTTCGACAACCTCACCAGACATGGTTAAGTCTTGGGATCATCTATTGTTTGAGTGTTCCTTCAGCAGGGTTGTTTGAGAGGAAGTTTTATGTTGGGGTCGCTAATCTCATCGGATCTCCTGTTGGTTTACAAAGTTGGATTGGATTTGCCATATTAGTAGTGGTGTGCGACTTAGCTGTCGTGTTTGGAGGTTAGTCTGGTGTATGGTCATTTATCATATTTTGAAGGAACGAACTTTGTGTCTTCATGGTTCGAGCCCTTCCTCTCCTCAGACTACCCTACGTATTATCCAGTCGAACTTATCTGGTCATTGCTTGTCCTGGATGAGAGGTGCTTTGCTTCCTTATTTATTACGCGTTTCTCCATGGGATCCTTTTCCTTGATCCTGTTTTGGCTTCTTTTTGTTTCTTTCCTATCCTATTTGTGAGCATGGGCGGACCCATTTGGAGACTATGGAGAGCACTATGGAGAGCCATATGGTCCTTTCAAAATTTGTCAATCTTTTAATAATATTTATGCATTTTTTAATAGAAATATAGGGAGTTTTTTTTTAGTCATTAATCGGAGCTTAAGCAATTAATACCTATCAAGTTTTAAAATTTTAAATTTTTCCAGATTTATTTAATTAAATATTCTAATCATATATAAAATCTATAGGAAAATTTTTGCTTGACAACAATTTATTGTTTGAACAAAATTTGTCATTCATACACTAAGGTTTTTCCAATTTTATATCACGTGTCACTGAATTCACATTAGTGTGAATTTTTCTCTATTTCATACTACGTAAAGATTTTTCTATTTCAAATCAATGGAGACAAACAATAGAATTAGTGATCAACATGCAACATAATCAATATAATCAACAATTAGCTCTCGAAAATTTATTTAAAATGAAAGATGAGTTTCTTACATATTACTTTCAACGATTATATTGAGAGAAAAATTTCCTAAGACTATTAGTTCAAATTCAATTATATATGAGTCTTACTCAAGGAAGACACTTTAAGCACTAGTTCAGTTTGTATTATTTATTATTATTATTATTTATAATTGGCCTTTAAAGTTTTGTTGTTTAATCTAAATCGATATCTTGTAATCTTTTTTTCTATTTGATAATACATTTAGATTGCTAGGATTACAATGATGCACAGGTTATTCAAATTTAGCTGTGAGGTCCTCTTTTTGCTTTAATAATACACCACCTTTGCAAAAACAAAAAAAACGTCATTTGCATTTGGTTTTGATATTAGTCATCTTTTTTTTAAGCATAAATTGGTCACTATATTAAAAATCTAAATTCACATTTATATTTTAAGTGAAAATATATTTTAGTGATTATAAATATATAATATAATTTGGACAAAAAAATCAAATCCTTATAATTAAATAGTTTTGAATTGGTAAAATTTAATAGAAAAAGATGACTACATACATTATAATTTATAAATTACAAAGTAAAAAGGAAGACTTTGAAAATGAGTATTTTAATGAGTCATGTTATAATCACCATGACATCATTACTTCTTCACAAGCTTGAATGCTTGTAATTTAATATTTTATTTCTCAAAACCCACAATTTTTTTAATAGAGGAATAATTAAGCATAGACTACCAATCATTTACTTGTGCTCTTATTTCATGCCCATTTTGGTAATTTTGGTTTGTGTTATGGGTCTTTTTAGTTGACAATTTTGAACCCAAAAAGTAAAGTTGAAAATATGGAGTTTGGAAGGGATATTTATTTCTTTAAATTACTTGGTTTATCAATAGAGCAATCTCTTGACCTTGACTTGCCAACCATAGCAATTAGAGATGAGATCTCTTTGGATTGATATTTTGACCACTGAATATTTTGATTTTTTTATTAAAAAAAAAAACAAACAATGGAAACCACGAAGACCTCGAGATATGAATTGAAAACGTCAATTACCTAGTATTTAATAGTTTATGCCTCATTTGATAATCATTTGATTCTTAGTTTTTGGCTAAGAATTCAAATATTTTCTTAAGAAAAATGATATTCATTATAAAGAAATGATTAAACAAGCACAATTTTCAAAAAACCAAAAAACTAAAATTAAATAGTCATCAAATGGGACCTTAATTTTCTTTAATTTAATTTTCTAGGTTTGGGATGAAACTTTTAAAACGTTAAGTTACCATTTCTTGTACGTGCGCATGTATATGTATATAAAGGTTAAATTACAAGTTTAGTTCTAAACTTTTAATTTTGTGTCCAGTAAGTTCAATTTTGTATCCTCCAACATTTATTAAATTTCACACAAATGTTTTAGAAATAAAGTTGAACGATCAAGGACTTATTAAAAGTGCTAGAACTTATTAGACTAACTCAAAATTTTAAGAACTTCATTTAACTATGATATATAAATTACTTACACTAATTGATTTACATGGATCAACTTGGAAAAAGTAAATACAAAAAGCAATTGTTTACCTACCTACATCTACAGAAGTTGAAGAGATAAAACTATTAGATGAAGTTTGCGAAGAAGGTGGAATAAATTGAGTGAATCCCGAGTTAGATTGGAAGGTAACTTGAGAATAAGTTGAAGGATCAATAGAAAGAATTTGGTCTTCTCCATTAAGATATCTCGTAACTTGCCTCATGGTTGGCCTAGCTTCAGGGTTATGCTGGGAACAAAGAAGGCCAAGCTGCAACGCCATCTCCATCTCAACCATGTCATAAACTCCATTCAACTTTGGATCGGCTGCATCAAGAACACGACCTCTTTCATGGCATTCCATTACCCAGTCTACCAATATGAATACATCTGATTCTAGAGGTCTTCTTCCACAAGCCACTTCGAGGATTAGAACTCCAAAGGCAAATACATCAGTGGTTTTCGATGCTTTTCCCGTGCGAGCCAACTCGGGCGAGATGTAGCCAATCGTGCCAACGATGCTGGTTGTATGCGATATTTGGTCGTGGTCGTATAACCTCGCGAGACCGAAGTCACTTAGTCGAGCATTCATGTCGATATCTATCAAGACATTACTTGGCTTAATATCTCGATGGATCACTACTCGCTCCCATTCTTCATGTAGGTATAACAATCCACCAGCAATGCCTTTGAGGATGTTGATTCTTTGTTCCCAATTCAGAACAAAGTTGTCTTTTGGATGGTAGAGGAGAGAATCCAAGCTTCCATTTGGAACATAGTCATAAACCAAGAGAAGATCGTTCTTTTTCTTGCACCATCCTTGGAGATTGACCAAGTTCTTGTGTCGTAGTCGGCCCAAACTTTCGATCTCAGCAGCGAATTCCCTCATTCCCTGGCTTGAATTTCGTGTTACCTTCTTTACAGCAACTTCACTTCCAGTGGAAAGTAAGACACCCCTGTATACTGAGCCAAAGCCTCCTGATCCAACGAGCTCGGAGTCTCTAAACCCCTTTGTTGCTTTGCAAAGATCTTTGTAACTAAATCTGTGAGGACAATCTCTTTCCCATTCTTCAAGGTTCTCACCTCGTAATCTTCTTCTGAATATGGAGGCTACGAACAAAATTCCCATAAGTATCATAGCAGATAATATTGGCACAAGAACGGTAATCAGAGGATTGAATGTCTGCGATGAAGGCAAAGAAATTTCCGCTTTCGGTGGTATTGGAAGTTGAGAAAGATTTAACGGAGGTGCTGGTTTATTGATTGCAAAACTCCAACCTGAAATGTAATGGAAGCTTGTTTCTTTTCCTGTTGATGCAGAGAAGCCAACAAACATCGTCTCTTTTAAGACTGAACTCAGGTTTATCTTATATGAAATCAATGGCTCAGTTGGCTTGTTCACATTTGTAGGAGCAACTGTGACATTCACAAACTTACTAAGGCGGTCATATTCAATCCAAGCTTGGATTGGATCACCACTATCCAAATACATCTCCTTCTTCACATCAGAGACTTCTGAATATTCAGCCGTTTCAGACGCATTTGATCGCACGCCATTCTTGTTGATTCCGACATGGTTGCCTTTTGAATTTATAGGGTCATCGAGGCCATTAACAGTATCGAATTCAACTGAAAAGATATGATTCGAAGCGTTGCCATTATTGAAGGAGTTGAATAATCCCAAGTAGTGTTCACTTTGAGCACCAGGAAATTTGGTTGATGGAGCTATAACAAAGGCTAGGCCGTACCCAACGGGTGGACCAGAGATTGATGGAACTATTGCAAAAACAAAAGTCGTGCTGAAAGAAGAAACATCCGAAACTAGTTCAGAACTTTTATCAAACATCTCGTGGGCTTTGGGATTGAAAGCATGGCCTATAACAAACGGGGAGCTGTCGGTTAGCATTAACAAGCCAGAAGGCGTTATCTTAGAAGCTTGATCAAGGACCAGATCTGAATTATTGAATCCATGGTAGACAAATGAAGCTTGAACAGAAAGAGCAGCAACACAAGAAAAAAATATCCAAAGGGAAGCTGTCATAGCCATGTGAGGAGGCTTATAAGAAAGAAATCACAGCTTAAGAAGAAGAAAACAATAGTTTTCCATGTACGTATCTGTGAAAGAAACTTCAATAAATAGGGAGATGTAGATTTGAAAATGGTACTTGTCAGGAAGATGTAAGAGCTCTGGGACCATCACCATTGCTAACTTTCCATTGTCAAAGAAAAGTAATTTCGATGATTTGAATTTTGTGATTTCAGTTAAATACTGAAAAAGACAGAGAGATTTGCCATGAGAGTGGGAGATTAATTGAAATGACACCACAGGTATTAGGAGTCTCAATAAAGAAAATTCAATAGAATTTGAACTTACGACAAATGCTCTCCAGAGATGTGGTGGAGAAGAGAGTTTGAAGTTTCTAAGCATCTAGACTCCAGCCAGCATTGGTTGACAAGGCTTAAAACTTCCTTTGATCCTTTTCTTCTTTCTTTTTTCTTTTTTCATTTTTGTCTTTTTGATATAATATTCCAATGTAGGGATATTTCTAATTTTCTTGGGGTGGGGACGGGTTAGGTATACACTCCTCATCTCTCTTTTCTCTTTTTTTATATAAGTTTAACAAATTTGTGGGGAGAGGATACAAACTTCTAACTTCTTAGTTGAAGATATATGTCTTAACTAGGAGTGTTCGTGGGTTGGGTTGGGTCGGGTTGAGGAACGTTTTAGACCCAACCCAATTATTCGGGTTGTAAATTTCTTCAACCCAAACAACCCTTATTAAATAATGAACCCAACCCAACCCAACCATGAAATATTTGGGTTGGGTTGGTTCGGGTTGGTCGGGTTATAAACTCAAAATTTTATTTTAAGAAAAAGTTAAGTATTGATATATAAAATATATATTTATTTATTTTTAAATATTGAATTAAGATTAGCAATTCAATTTCAATTTATATCATGAATTTTTACCTTCCAAAGACTCAAAAACTTATTTTAAAAAGTTGTTGAATAATAAATAATCTAAAAATAATTATAAAATTAAAATAAATATATGTACATATAGTTGTAATATAAGTAAAAAAAATATATTTTTTTAAATTAATAAGAAGTCCGGGTTGGTTCAACCCAAACTCCTTTTTGGTGAACCCACGAACCAACCCAACCCATAAAGTTTCCATTTGTTTGAACCCAACCCAACCCAAACAAGTTGATAACCCAACCCAAACCGTTGAATTGGGTTGGGTTGATTGGGTTTTTCGGATCATCAGGTTTTTTGAACACCCCTAGTCTTAACTAGTTGAGTTACGCTCAAATTCACAATATACTTCTTATCTCTAATTTCATGTTGAATAAACCTAATTACTTATGAAATCACAGGACCGATGTGCTATGTGAAAAAATTCTCAAAAGCAGTTTTTTATTTTCTTTATATATATATATATTTATTTATTTATTTATAAAAGGGAATTGAAACTATTTTCTCCATAATAAAACTCCAATTTTATATATTATTTTGAAAAATCAACCGATTGAAACATGAGTTACTGCAGAGGTAGTAGATAAACTTAAAATTAAACATGACAAACGTGCCAAAAACATCATTTACTCTTTGTAGCACTGACCTTGTACAGATCCAAGTCTGGAGCACGAGGTCCATTGATCATTCTCCAAGTTAAATGAAAAAAAAAAATTCTTCGACAAGGATACAATGGGACATGAGAAGATTTAAATTTGAAAAGAGAGCGTTAAATAATTGTATGGACATGGACAAGAAAGACATTCGACAGTAACTACAACCATAGGGAAGAAAAACGAATGAAAACCACACCTACAATCCAATTAATAACACTACTAAAGTAAAATTGGAAAGTTCAATTGAATATATGTCCAATAATGTCATTGAAATAATAGAATAACGTAATTTTGATGGAACATTAAAAAAATATTAATTTTTGGTTTCTTTTGAATCTTAAATATTCACATTAATCTACCTAATTATAGAATTCAATTGGCCCTGTTCAAATAAAAAATGACCTCTTAGAAGCACCCCAGTGGCAGTAACAGCTCTTCCCTCCACTGGACTACAGTCGTATGCCCACCTAATCTGCAAAAACCACTGGCTTCACACGCTCCATCATTAGCATTAGTAGGGTGAAGAAACATTATTCATGGTTTTTTTATTTCGAACATGTAAGGATGGAAGTTCAAACCTCTGACCTTTGGGTTGAGAGTGCAATACCTTAACTAGTTGCGCTACGCTCAGGTTGGCAACATTACTCATGGTTGTTTCTACAAAGTCACACTTCATGTTCCAACTAAATGTACGGAACAAAACTCACCTGCTTCAGTACCATTTCCCACCAATAGCATATAATTTGTTTCCAACGGTAACTCCTCCTCCCAGCCCCAGGCTTCCCTTTTCCACATCCTTTTCCACATTTAAAGGGCACGGGGTCCATTGATCATTCTCCAGGTTATATAATTAACTTCAACAACAAAAGAATGCAAATGTGAGAAATTATTTGGTTACACTACCTAAGACATCCTGGAAAATCAGTAAAAGCCCATCCATACTGGTGTTATACCATGCATAACCACTACCATCACCACAAACATAAAGCATCATTTGAGTTTCGAGTCTTTTGACATATGACTCTTCAACTCTTGGACTTCTCCTTCTGCCTCCAACTGCAAAAAGAAGTTGAAACTTCTCCCACAAGTCATATAATATGAGTTAGCGAGAGTTGTTTTCTGCCCTTAAACCATTTAAAAACCATTAACATCTTTTGGTAGAAGGGTCATAGGTCATTAAACAATGGGCGTTTGATATCAAGACTAGTTAAAAACACAAAGTACTTAAAGCACAAGCAGGACCAAGATTGTTCAACCCTCATCCTCACAAGAGCAAGCATCCTCTTGCAAACCTTCAAAGAAAAACAACTTCACTAGCAAGCTAATAGAACCCAAATGTATTGAAATGTAAAAGATAACGGAAGTATAAGATAACCAAGTATTCGAGGTACTTGGAACTTCCCTTTCTTTTGCACTCTCACTCAAGCCCTAAAACCAAACCCACTTAATCAATGCTTAACTTCCTCCTTTCCCACTCCCTCTATTTATAACCCAATACCATAACTCCCTGACTAGAGGCTATGCAATTTCTTAAGCTTTGCTCAAAAATGTCTAATCATTTAACTCTATAGTGTTTGTCAACGCCAATTAAAAAATTCAAACTCTCAGCTTAAAAAATTGCATATCCTCAAGTTAAGAAATTGCATAGCCTCCAATTAGGAAATTGCATACAATCAAATCCAGTTGATATTACTCAAAATTCCATGCGGAGAACCATCATTCTTTTTATAGCCCATGACTCCAAGATACAATCAAATCCAGTCGATATTACTCAAAATTCCATGCGGAGAACCATCATTCTTTTTATAGCCCATGACTCCAAGATACAATCAAATCCAGTCGATATTACTCAAAATTCCAAACAGTCCTACACCAACACACACTTCCTCCACCAAGAGCCTCTAAATTACAGAACTTATTACATTTCTCCAAATCTCACAATCAAATTTCCAATACTTTTAAATTCCAGAAAATATTTATGTAACCCAAGACTCTAAAAGATCCCACTTTAGTCCATTAATATCTTTCAAATTCCAAACTTGGTTTATCCACTTCTATCAACTTATTATAATTGACCAATGATTGAAATTAATATCTTAACGTCCTTCCCTATCAAATACTACCAAACCCACTATTTTCGTTATTCCTCAAACTACAAGTTCTTTCAAACTTCAAGCTAGCCTCTCATACACTTGTATCTACGAATTCTGACTTAAACCAGTGGGCTAAACATCATCTTCACGTACTCCCTTCTTCAATGCTTTTGTGTCCAATTTTTTTCTTTATTCAATCTTTCCTTGTCTTCAAAGCTCTTGAAATTCATGACTCCAAGAGTCCTAGATTACATTCATGTCCGGAAAACTCCATTACTTCCAATTTTTTCAACAATTACATGATTCCTGATCTCGTAACCATGGTTACCATATCTTTTCATTCCAAGATACCTGAAGATCCAAGAAGTTCCAACATAATCCGTTCAATTAACTTCAAAACTCCAAAATTGGCTTTACTACATTTAACCAATGAATAAAAACTTGCTTCAAACACTTACTTCAAGTTCACTTTTAAAATACTTATATCAAACTAATATGAACTAATACTTAAATTACTGCGGTTATCTAACTAATATGAATCGGTCCCTGATAATACATCCGAAAGTGCATATAAAAAATAGGTAGAAGACTTCGCTAATGATTCTTATCATTTCAAAGACAATATTAGATGTATTAGTTCAGCTTAATGGTTATGATAAATAACTAAATTTTTGTCATTGTAGTTAATTGGTTACAGCTGTTATTTGTCTATTATTACAGCTGTTATAGAAGTTATTTTTGTTGAACAGTCTTCACTCATTGTATTTATATGAGAGGAATATTCAATTCCAAATTAATGAGAAAGAGTATTTTTCTTCTCTTATTCTCGTGATATGGTATCAGAGCGATAACCTCCTGTTGCTAATTTTTCTTCTCTCTCGTCATCTCTGTTGTTCTCCCATGGTGGACGAAGGTATGAACGCAGACTCTTTGACGAGCATGGATACGCAATTGAGTACAGATTCTTCATTGGCTATAGATGCTCAACTAAATCCATTTCTTCTTCACCATTCTATTGCACCTACAGTCGCTCTTGTCACACAACCATTGATTGGTGCAAGCAACTACAATTCATGGAGCCGTGCCATGATGATGGCACTTTCCGGTAAGAATAAGGCTGGTTTTGTCAAAGGAACGATTGAGAAGCCAAAATTCAAAGGAAGCATGTTGTTGGCATGGGAATGCAACAATGACATTATTGCATCATAGATTTTAAATTCAGTATCAAAGGAGATAGCTGCAAGCATAGTTTACACTGGATCCGTGAAGGAAGTTTGGGATGAACTTCGTGATCGCTTCAAGCAAAGCAATGGACCACGCATTTATCAACTGAGAAAGGAATTGGTAACCACGCAGCAAGGTACTATGTCCGTTGAGGCGTATTATATACGAAATTAAAGACTATTTGGGCATGATTTAAATGATTTCCAACTTGTTCAAGACTGTTCTTGTGGAGGATTGAAGCCTTTCTTGGCACATTTGGAGTCTGAATACGTGATGATTTTCCTCATGGGTTTAAATGAAGCGTATGCCTCTGTTCGCGCACAAATATTACTCATGAATCCGATTCCGCCTATCACGAAGGTATTTTCCCTTATAATTCAAGAAGAACATCAGCGATCTGTTGGCCATGCTGCTTCTCCTATCGAATCTGTAGTTTTGTTTACTTCTGAGGCTTCAAAAAAATCGCCATCTCCCATTGATCATTCGTGAAAGAAAGAGAATCATCGTACTATTTGTGCTCACTGTGGCATCAAAGGACATGTAATCGATGGATGCTATAAGCTCCATGGCTATCCGCCGGGATATAAGCCTCGCACTTCAAATGTTGTTCCCAACTCTGCTGAAGGCTCTGTTCCTGCACCTATGAAGTCAACTGCTTCTGTTGGTGTTAATTCAGTTGCTCAATCGAATTTCTTCACGAGTCTGAATTCCAACCAGTACACGCAATTGATGGATTTACTTTCTTCTCATCTTCAAGCTACGAAGGGTGAACCTGTCAATGTCACTCCTATAGTCACGCATGCTGCAGGTATTTGTTCATTAGCCTCTCATCCTATTGTTTCCCATGTTGATTCTTGGATACTAGTCTTAGGCGCTTCTAGACATATTTGTTGTTCTCATCGATTATTACATAATTGGCATCGGATCTATGGTGTTTCTGTGATTCTTCCAACAAATTTCCGTGTCCAAGTTGATTTTGTCGGTGATATCAGAATTTCTGAACACATTTTGCTACATGATGTGCTCTTCGTTCCTCAGTTTCAATACAACCTGATTTCCGTGAGTTGTTTATTACAATCAGGGCAATTTTCACTCAATTTTTCTAGTGATCATTGCTTACTATAGGACAAGTCGCGTTCGATGATGATTGGCAAGGCTAATTGTGTCCATGGTCTCTATATGTTATAATCTAGCGATTGTTTTCCATCTTCATTGGCTTCCGTTGCTGCTACAACCTCAGTCATATCACCAACTATTTGGCATCATCGTTTAGGACATCTCTCTCCTAAGCGTTTTTCTCTGTTGAAAGACACTTTATCATTACCTGATTCTTTTCATTCTGCTTGCAATATTTGTCCGATAGCCAAACAAAGGCGTTTATCTTTTGATTCTAATAATAATGTTGCTTCAAATACATTTGATCTTGTTCATTGCGATGTCTGGGGACCTTTCATATTGCCTACATATGCTGGTTTTCGATATTTTTTTACTTTGGTTGATGATTGCTTCACATGGGTTTATCTTATGCGGAGTAAGTCTGATGCTCTTACTATCATACCTCGTTTCTTCCAGATGATAGAAACGCAATCCTCTAAGGTGATCAAGTCTTTTAGATCAGACAATGCTCCAGAACTTCGATTTGAGGAATTCTTTGCTACTAAAGGAACTCTCCATCAATACTCATGTGTTAGTAAACCTCAGCAAAATTCAGTGGTAGAACGCAAACACCAGCATCTTCTCAACGTAGCTAGAGCTTTATTTTTTCAGTCCCGAATCCCACTTCGGTTTTGGGGTGATTGCATTTTGACGGCAACATATCTTATCAATCGTACGCCTATGCCTTTACTCTCCAACCGCGCACCTTTTACTATTTTATACAATGCGCAGGTTGACTATTCTCGTTTGCGTGTTTTTGGCTGTCTTTGTTATGTTTCTACATTGGTTGTTCATAGATCCAAGTTTGATCCTCGTGTTATTCCATGCATCTTTCTTGGCTATCCTGCTGGTACAAAAGGCTATCGAGTGTATGATATTGTTAAAAGACAGA
The DNA here is from genome assembly GCA_033996785.1 of Trichosanthes truncata. NCBI lineage: Eukaryota > Viridiplantae > Streptophyta > Magnoliopsida > Cucurbitales > Cucurbitaceae > Trichosanthes > Trichosanthes truncata. Next base: position 59,312,273 of record JAWPNB010000003.1, read on the forward strand.
TTCTAATATCCAGGGATGTTACATTTCTTGAAGATAAATTTCCTTTTTCATACACTACATGATTATGATCATGGTTGTAATCCTGATGACATATTTTCTGATCATGTTTTGCCTCATCCTATAGTCGATATTACTGATGTTATTCCCAGTTCTAATGCTAATGATTTATCTGGCTCTTCTATCTCTATGCCTGAGGTGTTCCATTCCGTTGATCATTCATTACCCACTGGGATAGTTGGTCAATCAGTACATGATGCAACACATGGTTCGGATCAGATTCTTGTTGAGGCATCCTCACAGCCAGCACCTGTGCGACGTTCCACTCGGCCTCATCGTCCTCCAAATTTTTTGCAGGATTATCATTGTCAATTACTGACACATGAACTTCCATCAATGGACACTACTGTTCCTTACCCTATTACCAATTATTTGTCATATGGCAATCTTGCAGCTTCTCATCAGAATTTTATTTTTAACATCTCCACATCGTTTGAGCCATCCTTTTTTCATCAAGCAGTAAAATTTCTTCAATGGAGACAAGCCATGGATGATGAAATAGCCTCTATGGAAAGGACCAAGACTTGGACATTAGTACCACTCCCTAACGAGCATCGTGCTATTGGATGCAAGTGGGTCTATCGGCTCAAGTATGATTCATGGTTCTATTGATCATCACAAGGCACATTTGGTCGCTAAAGGCTACAATCAACAAGAAGGTATTGACTTTATCGATAATTTTTCACCTGTAGCAAAGATTGTTACTGTTAAAATTCTCCTTTCGCTTGTGGCTTCTTTTAATTGGTCTCTCGTCCAAATGGATGTCAACAACGCTTTTTTCAATGGCGACTTGTTTGAAGAAGTTTATATGACTCTTCCCCTTGGATATTATTCGAATTTTAAGACCTCTACTGGTGCACCTTTTGTTTGCAAGCTCAATAAGTCCATTTATGGGCTGTTTGGTGCTCTGGTTTGGAATCAGGAACCCTAGGAATCAAGAACCCTAAGGTTCCTGATTACTGTGTTTAGGGTGCAGGGTTGAGTTTTGTTGGTTTGCTGAAACCTGTGTTTGGGGTGCAGGGTTGGGTTGGGCTGGGCTGGGTTTGTTTAGGCTATTTTTTAAAACAACTTTTTTAGGTTTTTTTTCATATCCATTTTTTTTACTTGATAATTGTTTACTGAATTGCATATCAATATCTTAACCAATTATGTGGATCAATTGTTTCAAGCATAGTTAATTATGAATGTGTAGTTTGTAGAAGTATCTCATTCACTCCATTCATGATGATGTAAAATTAAATAACATTAGTAAGGACATATATTTTATATAATTAATACGTGGGAAAGAAGAATGATGTTGCTGGAGTAAAGGAAATCCATAATGCAAATGAAGGTCTGAAGTTCATAATATCATAATACATAAGCTGAAAGGAATGAAGAAAAGAAATAGCAATAGTTGTCCTAAACACAAACTGACTTAAAACTAAGTAGTAGCAGCTGAAGGTGATGAAGGCATCGAGTTGTCGTCCATGGGGGTCGGGTTCTAGGTGTTCTCCCTTACACTTCCACACATTAATCATACTTTAATAAGAGATTTTTAAACAGGAATAACTCTTCTATTGAAGAGTTATCAAACTTTATTTTAGAAATTTAAAAATTTGGATGTCTATTTAAAAAATTAGGGAATTTAAAACTCTATTTCACAAAGTATTCAGAAAACTATTTTAGGAACTCTATTTTAGAAATTAAAAAATTAAAAGTTTATTTAATAAATTAAGGAATCTAAAACTCGATTTCACAAAGTATTCCGAAATCTATTTTTGGAACTCTATTTAGAAATTAAAAAATTGGAAGTCTATCTAAGAAATTAGGGAATTTAAAACTCTATTTACAAAGCAATCATAAAAATATTTTTGGAACTTTATTTTAAAAAAATAAAATATTGGAGGTCTATTTAAGAAATTATGGAATTTAAACAAAATTTCGCACCGTATTTTGAAATCTATTTCAAGGATAAATGAGTTATAAAATTCGAATTCTATTTTAGAAATTAAAATATTTGAAACTTTATTTTGCACAGTATTTTGAAACCTATTTCAAATATATTGGGTTAAAAATTTGTTTAGTAGCCATTTTTAGTTTTATTTTAACATTTAAAAAAATTGACTACGTGGTCGAGTCGCTGGGGTGATCGTTGGAGTGGTTGTTGGGGTGATCGGGTTGATGGGGTGGTTGGGTTGCCGAGGTGGTCGCCAGTGGTGGTTGCACAGTGGTCAGGTCGTCGGAGTGGTCGTTGGGTGGTTGATGACAGTAGTTGTTGGGTGGTCGGGTTGCTAGAGTGGTCATATGATTGGTTAGGTCGTTCGAGTGGTCGTTGGGTGGTTATCTGGTGGTCGAGTCATTGGAGTTGTTGTTGGAGTGATCATTAGGGTGGTCGGGTCGCCAGGGTGGTCACTAAGTGGTCACCAGGTGATCGTCAACGGTGGTTTTGGGTGGTTGAGTTTGTCAAGTTGTCGGGGTAATTGCCGAAGTAGTCATCAGGGTGGTCGGGTCATCGGAGTAGTCACTAGGTGGTTTTCGGCGGCGGTTGCTAGGTGGTCGGGTTGTTGGAGTGGTTGTCAGATGGTCATTAGAGGTGGTTCGGGCAAGTCAGGTTGTCAGGGTGGTTGGGTCATCGAGGTGTCAAGTTGTTGGGGTGGTTAGGTCGCAAGGGTGGTCGTCAGATTGGTCTCAGAGTTCTCATCGTAGTGGTCGTCGGAGGTAGTCGTCAGTGGTGGTCGGGTCGCCGGTGCGGTGGTTGGAGTTGTCGTTGTCGGTGGTGGTCAGAGTTGTCACCGAATTTATTGTCGAAGTGGTTGTCGGAAATGAAAAACGACAAGTGAAAGAGGAAAATATGGCACAAACCCATTGGGTTGCATTGTTGTAACTCATGGGGTTGTGTTTCAAAACCAAGGGTTTTGAACCCCTTGTGCCAAACATGGTTTTGGGTTTGGAACCCAAATCCATTCCAACCCAAACCCATGGGCCAAACGCCCCCTTATGGTCTTCGTCAGGCATCATGACAATGGTTTTCCAAATTCTCATCTGTTCTGATATCCAATGGTTTTTCACAATCTAAAGCTGATTACTCTCTTTTTACACGAGGCAATGGTTCCTCCTTTGTTGCATTGTTGGTGTATGTTGATGATATATTACTCACAAGGCCCTCTCCTACTGAGCTTTCTGCTATTAAAGACATTCTTCGTTCCAGTTTTTTGCTAAAGGATTTGAGGACTGCCAAGTATTTTCTTGGTCTGGAATTTTCTCGATCTTCTCGTGGCATCTATCTTTCTCAGCGTAAATATTGCTTGCAAATCTTGGAGGACTCTGGTTTTTTAACAGCCAAACCCAACACTTCTCCAATGTCTCCAAACTTGAGTTTATCTGCTTCTGGAAAGTCCTTAAGTGACGAGGATGCTGCTCATTATAGGAGATTGATTGGGAGACTTCTATATCTCCAAATTTCCCGACCGAACATCTCTTTTTTAGTGCACAAATTAAGCCAATTTATTGCTAAACCTTATGAAGATCATTTAGTTGTCGTGCATCATTTGTTGAGGTATTTGAAAGGCACAATTGGGCAAGGCATTCTAATTCAGCCCACATCTAATTTTCAGTTGAAGGCCTTTGTCGATTCCGATTGGGGATCCTGTCTTGATACGTGGCATTCTGTCACCGGTTTTTGTGTATTTTTAGGATCTTCTCTCATTTTGTGGAAATCTAAAATGCAAGCAACCGTTTCTCGATCTTCTGCAGAGGCTGAATATCGTGCTCTTGCTAGTGTTGCTAGTGAACTTACATGGATCACTTATCTTCTCACTGATTTGCATATTTTTGCTCTAGCTCCTGCTTTGGTTTATTGTGATAACCAAGCCGCCATTTCCATCGCTTCTAATCCCACTTTTCATGAGCGAACAAAACACATCGAGATTGATTGCCACTTTGTTCGAGACTTGATTCTTCGTGGTATTTTGAAGTTGCTACCGATTCAGTCCGCTTCTCAGCTTGCAGACATGTTCACTAAGGCTCTGCCTTCTGCCACTATTCAATCTTTTATGTCCAAGATGGGTATCTTTAATCTACATGGTCCATCTTGAGGGGGGGATATTAGATGTATTAGTTCAGCTTAGTGGTTATGATAAATAACTAGATTTTTGTCATTGTAGTTAATTAGTTACAGCTATTATTTGTCTATTATTACAGCTGTTATAGAAGTTATTTTTGTTGAACAGTCTTCACTCATTGTATGTATATGAGAGGAATATTCAATTCCAAATTAATGAGAAAGAGTATTTTTCTTCTATTATTCTCGTGATAGACAACAAATCTCATTACCATTGGGTTTTTCGTGCCCTAAGAGCCTAAAACCAGAAATCGATAGCCTCTAAGATTATAAAACGAGAATACTGTACAACATTTTCAATCCAAACCACCGAATCACATGAGGTTCTCAATATCTGAACACTTACCGTTGCTCTTTGGCGACCGATTCAAATGAAGACCTCACATCGGAATAAGAAAATTGACATCGATGGATTCAGATACATTCCTAATTTTCTGGTTGCTTACTCTTTTCCTTGAGTCTAAAATGAAATTCACTTTGTCGATAACTTTTCCACACGATCTTGAGAGAGACAAAATACCCAAGACTGCATTAACGGTCGAATAGCGATGAGACCGAGAGAGACAAAATGTAGTGAGAAACGTGACGTGGGCTACGATCAGTGGGAAAAACTTTAGTACTACCATAGTATGGAAAATTTTCCATACTACCTCCATTGATTGTTTGCCACGTCAGCATCTATTTGAAAATTATGTGGAGACCACCGGAAAAATTTCTAGTACTACGGGAGTACCATACTCCTTTTGTTCATACTGTGTTTTTGGGTTCATAAATGGTTTTTAAATGCTGGTGGTTCCCACATAATTTTCAAATAGATGCTGACGTGGCAAACAATCAATGGAGGTAGTATGGAAAATTTTCCATACTACGGTAGTACTAGAGGTTTTTCCGAGACCACCAGCATTTAAAAACCATTTATGAACCCAAAAATACAGTGTGAATAAGGGGAGTATGGTACTCCCGTAGTACTAAAAAAATTTTCGCGATTAGGTGTTATGTATTTTCCGTATCAATAAATAAGATTGCAATGTGTCGCGTAAATATGCAATCTGCGGTCCAACTTTTGCAATCCAACGGTCCAGATAAAAATATACAAAGTTTGGGTGCAGGATACAATTTAAACGTGGAAGATGTTGCTTAGTTGGCACTTTCAATGAAGAATGAATCAAACTAATTTAAAAAATAAAAAATAAAACGAAAACCCCTATTTACGTAACCAAACACTCCTGTAGCACGATACTGATCGGCAGCACGGGTGAACAAACTGCAAAGGAATCTCGAAAATAATAATAATAATATTATTATTATTATATTATATAATATAAATAATAATAAAATACAAAAACTGTAAAATTTTATATATTTATATATTATATATTATAAATAATAATAAAATACAAAAACTTTAAAATTTTATATATTATATATTATGAATAATAATTAAATTAAATTAAATTAATAGATAAAAAATATAATATATATATAAGTTAAAATAAATAAATATAATTTTTTTTAATGTGGTTTTCCACTAAAACCGACCGACCGAACCGATCAATTTATGCTTATGGAAAAAAAATTACCGCCTGACCAAACCGACATATGATTGGTTCGGCGTCAGTTGGGGCAGAAAACCAACCCCGACAAACTGCTGCTCACCCCTAGGAGCACGATCACGAATGTCGGTAAACGAGAGATTTGTAATTTTGGACTAAGCCCAATTGTTAAGTCTAGCCCATTCTGATTTGACGTGGGCCCAAAGTTAAAGCCCAATTCTCAGTTGCCCAATATCAGTGCTCTGTCCATTTGATCCTTAATTCATGCAGCCCACTTCTCTGGCCCAATTTCATTGTGTCTATCCACTCGCTTCCTTCACTGTCCAATTTCCTGCTCTCGGACTCCTCCGCCAGTCCTCCATTTTCAGCGAGCTCGAGCAGCTCTGCTTCGGTCCAAAACCCTACTTTAATTGCGCGAAATCTCAGCATTTTACTATCAGATTGACCTTCTTGAAACCAGAGTTCTTTCTCAGTAATGGCGTCAATCAATTTCAATTCCTTCGAAAACTGGTTCTCCAAACGTCCTAATCCAATCCCTCCCCTCAATCTCATTGCATTTAGAGACTCGTTGCCTCAAAAATCCTCAACGTCCCCAAATTTTGCTTCAACGAGCCTCTCGAATGTCTTCAAAAAACCGCAGAAACCAGATAAAGCACCCGATGAACCAGGGTATTACGGCAAAATGCTAGAGCAATTCTACTGGGAATGTGACAATTTACCCGATTACAGACGCTCCCCCGAGGTGGAGAAAATCTTGAACGAGGATCCTGTTTTCGAGAAGAAAGAGAATCCAACCGAAGATGAGCTGGAAAAGAACGAGAAGCTCTGGAAAGCGGTGCGAGCGAGCCCTGTTGTGCAATTTCTGGAACGTGCGGAGGAAATTGCAGCCAAATACAATGAATTAGAGCTCAAAGAGAATGAAAATCCTTACAGAGATGAGGACAAGAAGCTATGGAGGGCAATTCCTCATGTGCCTGGGCTTGATGGGCGGCCTATGCCGAGGAAAGCAATAAAGACGAAAAGAGAATCCGATGACAAGTTTTGGGATTTTGCGAGACAGTTCTTTTTTGGGCTCTGGGGCTTCCGGCAAAGACCTTATCCACCTGGTCGCCCGATCGATGTTGCTCAGGCCATTGGATATAAGCGCCTCGAGAAGCGGTACTATGATTGTAAGTCTAATTGATGTGGTTATTTGAAGAATGTGCTTCGATTCTCCGTTTAATTAAGCTAAAATTGTGCTGAGGAAATCACATTGACGTGGGCTATCTCAGTTTCATCATGATATGAGTTCGTATTAGAGCTTTTATGTTCTTCTGCCCAAGTTTCTTAGATCTTCACTGCATCATTTTTTGGTGCTAAAACAAAGTATTAGATGGGCACTTTGTTTTATCTGACTCGTGAGTTTTTACCGTAGTTTTACTTTTACAGTGATTGATAAAGACATATAAATAATCTACATTTCAATCTTGTTTGATCAGTTTCGCGAAGTTCCTCAGTCATTTGAAAGTGTTTTCCTAGTGTTATCTTCTAGTTTGTAGTTTTTAGCATGATTGTTTGACTTTGCAGTTATCATGAGGAGTGGAGGTTGGTACTATAAGGATCGGTTAGGTCGTACTCGGGGACCATTGGAACTAATTACTCTTAAAACAGCTTGGGGAGGTGGGATTATTGACAAGGACACATTTATCTGGGGGGAGGACATGGATGAATGGGCTCCAATTCACATGGTTTATGGATTGGAGCGTGCAATTGCCACTTGGGAAGGTCAGTTAAGCTTCTATGTTTATCTTTTCATTTTCTTTGTCAGGTATCAAGTTGAAGGTAGCCTTTATATTGGCTATTAAGAAATTTGGCCTGAATTTGTAACATCAATAGTTGTATACTTAATTTGAGCACTAATTATTACTAGTCTTTAAGTAGACACACTACAGATCAATATCGAGTGTTTCCTATTAGTTCATTGAAGACATCACGAATCGAATCAGAACATGCTTGCTTTCCTTTAAGCCTTTACTATATCTACATCATGACAATCAAATTAAAAACATGACATGTCATGAGCAAACATTTTCAGTGCATATAGATGCTCTTTTTGGCAGTTAAAGACACCCCAGCCTTCTCTTGTAGGTTGCTCCCTGCCGAATGGAGGAATCTATTATCAGCTGGTTTCCAGCAGAGAGGAACAAAAGATCACTTATTCAAGTGTTCTTAAACTGTAGTTGGAATCAGTATTCAGTAAAGATAAATAAGCTCCATAATACACTTGCTTGTTTACATCTTATTGATAAGGACAACGACCCTCGACATATCTCCACAATGGTATGATATTGTCTATTTTGGACATAAACCCTTGTGGCTTTGTTTTTGGTTCCCCTCAAAATGTCTCGTACCAATGGAGATAATTGTCTTCACTTATATACCCATGATCACTCCCTTCCTTAGCCAATGTGGGACATTGTTTGCACTTCTAACAATCCTCCCTCACGCTTGAGCCTCCCTTATTGACCCGATCCGTCTACTATCCCGCAACGGATCACATTGTGGGATATTCTCTGATGGTAGCGATCACCTATCACACCCATCCATCTCCTCGGATATTTCTTGATGGCAGCGATCTATCTATCGCACCATCCACCATCTTCCTCCCCTTGAACAAAGATCTACTCCTCTATTCGGTAGTCATTGATAGAGCTATACTTGCTTGTTGCCTCAAGCACTTTCTATTCGATCTAGGGATTTATCCACAATGTTGTATGACTATAAAGCTCACAATTGATAAGGATAACGACCCTCGACATATCTCCATAATGGTATGATATTGTCCACTTTGGGCATATACCCTAATGGCTTTGCTTTTGGTTCTCCCCAAAATGCCTCATATCAATAGAGATAATTGTCCTCACTTATATACCCATGATCACTCCCTTCCCTAGCCAATGTGGGACATTGTTTGCACTCCCAACACCTATATCCCACAATTGTAACTCTAACCACTCTAGAATGTGATGTACAGTACTAGTAAAGCTAAATGACAAGATAATAAAAAATAAAGTAAATGTTAAAATGAATTCAAATGATGCCATATCCTAATCACTATCCAGTTCTGGCCATGTTTCATTAAATTGTTGGCAATATAGAAATTAGAAGCTCAGTGAGGACGGATGGGATACTGCAAATATTTTTTTTTGCCTTTTCCCATCTCTATGAATGTCTTGGAAAACTAGCTAAGCTGGAGACCATATAGAGGAGAATCATCAATCCACAGTCAATATTACTCAAATTGCTGCTTACTTTATTTGTGCTAGCTGCCTTCTTTAACACAGTTCCTATTTTTTATGTTCTTTTTATGTTTGTTACAGCTCATTTTTAGTTCCCACCATCCACTGTTTGACTCCTGTCCATCTAGTTGATTTATAAACAGATGGCATACGGACATTCCTGTTACAAAGAGGTTTACTGGCTCACGATTGTTTTTACAGTTAGACTCGGTGCTGCTGCCACTTCTTTCCTTCACAAATTGCAGAAAGGCATACCTCCATGGGTTCCTCTTAAGGGACATGAAAAGAAAACCTACAAGCAACTGCAACAAGAGGCATTAGAGAGCAAGAGACGGGATCTAGCAGTGCTAGCAGCTAATGACGGTGTTTGGCCAGGAGTTAGAATTCCTAGTCACGCACTGTTTCTCTGGGCCAGTGGATCTGAGCTGACATCTACTTTGGAGGCAGATCACATGCCAAACAAGTACATCCCTAGGGATCTAAGGTACGTGCACAAACCCACATTCTATTCATCCTGTCTTCATTGTCTGAAGTACAACCATTTTAGTCGTTTTAGTTGCAACTCCATGCTGGTAACTTTGAAGACAATGGCACTTAGAGAGTCTTGGTAAAAAGTCACTGATGATGAAAAATCAAGGTGGTTGGCAAATGTATATACTGTACACTTTAAATAAGGCCGTACCATTAAAGTCTATGAAATGCTTAGTTTGTCTTCAGGCTAGTTGTTCGTTTTTCATCTAAGAAGTGAGGAAGTTTATTTCTCTTGAATAGTTCATTCCAGTGCTGAGGATGAAGTTTTCTTCTTAACGTTGGCCGTTGCAGTACCATTTTTTGACATATTTTCTTACTCTGGAGATCACTTCTCCATTTAGATTCCTATACTTGTGTCATGGTTGCCTGTGAATGGTAGGTACAAGTTAGCTAAAATTATACCCGGGTTAAGACCGTGGGAGGTTCTCAGCATTGAGCAAGCGATGGAACAAATAACATACAATGGCGAATGGCATCGTGAACCTTTAGGGACATACACGACTGGCCCTCCGTACATCAGGCATTGGAATAAAGATGTCAAGGTACAGTACTTGCACATTCTTATAAGTTCGCTGATCTTGAATTGGCACCCAAAAATTCATAATTTTCACCATTGTCCCTCATCAAGAACGAAAAAAAGAAAAATAAAAAATCACGGAGATATGTGTTGATGTTGTTATGAAACTTAATTTTGAATCTGGACAACGGTAATCATGTCGTATAACGAAACCTTTGTCCCTTTCTTGCAGAGAATGTTTAGGATATTCTTCAACCTCAGCACTCGAGTTTACAATAAAATGGAGCGGACGATTCCTGGTTTCAGTAAAATAATGGAGAAGGTCCAGGCCGATGCTGCTGCCAGAGATGCTAGGCGGAAGGAGAGGAGGGAGGCGATGAACAGAGCCGAATACGAGAGAAAGATCTTCGGCGGAGTTAGAAACGATCGATAGATTATTATTGTCTAACAGTGTGGCAAGTTAAGCAACGGCTAAGAAAGTGAGTGATTTCCAGAAAAAAAGAATCTAATTCTTGTGTAAACTTGCTTGCAGTTTTCACATGTAGGTCAGTGGCCTTCCTCTTCTGAATTGAATTAGGAAACTCAGACCCTTACTAGCGAAAAACACCCATTGGTTTTGTTTGTAAGGCTCATTTTCGGGTTCCTTGTGTAACATTTGAGTAGTTTTTTGAAGGATAAATGTAAAGTAAATCATCAGTAGTTTCACATAAAGACCATGGCCTCTAGAATCCACAAAATGCTTTGGATAGCAGTTTAAAGAAAAATATATTAAAAAATACTTTTGGTCTTGATTTCTTGAATTTTACTCTGTAACAATTTAGTCTCTAAATTTTATTGTGTAATAATTTAATCTCTATACTTTAAAATTTGTAGCAATTTAATCCCTACTATAAAAAATTTCGTCAAAATTAAACATAATTTTTATTATATAACGGTTTTGTCTTTGTAGTTTATAAATACATTTAACTCCTAATTAGTTTATCAATTTATGTATGTAAGAAATTTCATTAAATTTTAACTATTTTTCTTGATAGAGACTAAATTGTTACAAGGTTAAGGTCCCATTTGATATTCATTTGATTTTTTGTTTTTGGTTTTTATAAATTAGGTCTATAAATACTACTTCAACCTATAGATTTCTTGTTCTGTTATCTACTTTTTACATATGTTTTCAAAAGTCAAGCCAAGTTTTGAAAAGTAAAAAAAAATAGTTTTCAAAAACTTGTTTTTGTTTTTAGAATTTGACTAATAATTCAAATATTTTGTGAAGAAATATAAAACTCACTCCAAAGAATTGATGAGAAAATAAGCTCAATTTTTAAAAACAAAAAACTAAATAGTTATCAAACATGGCTTAAATTGTTACAAAATTGAAACCAACGAGGATTAAAATGTTACCAACTAAAATTTAATGACTAAATTGTTACTTTTATAAAAGTTTATAGACTAAAAGTTAAGTCTCAAAATTTGACTGATTTGCATACAATAATTAGAAGTGGTTACATGTTATTTCAAGCTTTCAAGGTCAATTAGCATGTAGTAAATTATTAATTGATAGGGACAATGATTTATTATTTAGAAGTCAATCAATATGGGGTAGTAATTTTAAGTCATTTGATGATAAGGAAGATTAATTAGTCATTAATAAAAAATTGACATGGTTGAACTCTAAATTATTTCAATTATTTCATTCATTGGTCATTTCTAAAATTAATTATTATATTAGTTTCTCGTTGAAAAATCTGATGAGGCCGACAAAGGCACAAATCTGAGGAGGTTTTAGGCCCATAAAACACAGCCAACGGGCAAGAGGCCTATTTGTCTGCAGCTGGGCCCAACAAAATGTGGTTCAAATTAAAAGAAAACTAAAAATTAGGAAGAGATCAAATTCAAAAGGACGATGGAGTTTTAAAGAACAAAAGAAAACGATTGGCCGAAACGATTGAGCATTCTAAGCCAGTTAATGGTGTCATTATTTGGTGGGCTGTCACAATATTGTTTCATGTATCTTTTCTTCTTCTTTTCACCAAAATGTTGCAAATTGAAGTGTGGAAATTCAAACTCGTAATGAATTTAAATTTCATTTGATTATTTTGCTCTAAGTTTGTATTTATTAATTCTTTTATGTAACAATATGTGATGCAATGCACATAACCTTTTCTTTTTAGACCATGCAATGTAAATTAATGTAATTATTACACTTCAGCATATTTAATATGGAAAATATTTGGGTGCAGCCAGCTCACTTTACAATCACAAATTAAATTTTTTTTTTTTTTTTTAAATCTTGTGGTTGTAAAGTAGGCTAGAAAACATTTGGGTGCAGTTCATGCTGCAGCCAAATTGTGCTCATTTAATATTAGTTATTGGCAAATAGATATGAAAAAATTATTAAATATTTGGAGCTTTAGATTTGCTTTTTGAGAATTGTGTTTGAGTGTGCTTGGAATCTAAAAGATATAAATATTTGAAGGGTTTTTTTTTTCTTTTTGACCCAAGTGTAGAGACTAGAAAGATGGTGTATTTTCATTTCATTTTCAAAACAAAATTAAGAAGAAAAAATAGCATATTTATTTAACCTTAAATTATTTGGTGAAAGAAATCATTGATGTTATTTGAAGAAAGAAGTCATTTGGCGTATTAAGACAAAATAGTATAATAAATAATAAAATAAGAGAGTTGGGTACATCAAGGCATCTATAAGGAGAGCACAGCCAAGTAAATTAAATAAAATAATGCAAGAGGGTTTCAAAAGCCAAAGTTATCAAATTTTCACATGAGATTGCAAACATAAACTTTAGGGTTGTTAAAATAAACTACAACCTGAAAAACTCAAGTTGGTTTGGGTTGAAAACTAATTTGAGTTAATTAGAATCGATTTTTTAACACAGTTCAGTTAATTCAGTTTTTAAATTTATTAGGCATTGTACTCACCTAACCCTTGATTAAAGACACATTTAAAAATTAACTTTACCTAAATTAATTTAAGGAACTGTATAGATAACCAAACTTTAAAGTTCAAAAATTTAAAAGATATTTGGTTGATAGATTGAGTTTGTAATTTTTATATATTTATTTATGATAGGTCGGACATGTCTACAAATTTATTAATTTTACAAACCATACAATCTAAATACACACCAAAATGTTAAGGGGCTGTTTGGGGTAAGGGTTATAATAACCTGTGTTATAATAACCTATGGAGTACTCTGCACCCCAAACGCAGACTATTATAACCCCAGACTAAACAACTCTGCATTTTAAACAATATTATATTATTTTACAGACTATTATAACTCACAGACTATTATAATCCATGTTATTATAACCCACTCAGTACTCCAAACAGCCCCTAAGACTACTCAAATTCATACGAGAACAAACTTTAAATAAAGCTTCTATTCTTTAAAAACACCTTTATTCTCCTTGAAATTAAAATGGAAAATTTCACATGTCATTATGGGGGGTCCTCCCAAATGCATGAGAAAATTGTCGCCCTTGAATTTGCCCGTGCAATTCGTTCTCTGTTCAAATTCTTGATACTCTCTTCCATATCTTATTCTTCGATGTGCAACCATTCTAGCAAGTTGCCTATTTGCTGAATAGTTTCTGACGCGATATTACGCATATGCCCTTGCTTTGCCTTTGTATTTACGATCCACCCTTTCGTCCATAAATTAAATATTCATTTATCACGACGCGGCATTTATGAGCCATGGCCCGCTTATGAATTCTCCCTATCATTTTTCCAACTGTTTATAGGAAAGTTTCCTACAGTGCGAGAGTATTTATAATATTCAACATAGTTTAATTGGACTTTTCTTTTGCCAAAAAGAGCATAATTTAACAATAATTGACATATATTCTCTGTCAAAAATTTGAATTTCTCAACCTCTAAATGTTGTTGAACTAAAAAATAAACTCCTCTTTGAAAAAAAATTTCCTTGTATTTTTCGTGTTTTCTTTCATCTTTCTGCAATGAAAGTTGGGGTTCTCTCTAAAAAATATATATAATACTCAATATTGATTGCAAACTATGTCACTATCATTTAAAAAATATCGAGTCTAATTACTTTTTTTTTAGTTTACAACAATATTTAGAGTAGATGATCCAAACCTTTAACTTTTTGATCGAAAGGTATATGTCAATTAATACTCACTTTAGTGAGGTCCAATTACATTAAACAATTACTTATAAAAGAAAATTGTAGTGCAAGTACTCCTATAGTACCATAAATTTTCTTACCTTACTTTTAGTAATAGTTAATACTTGCCACGTTAAACTTTTTAAAAGAATAGCGGTTAGATTTTTAGTAGCTATTAACAAATAAAGGCAACTATGTAAATAAAAGAAGAGGGAAGGGTATTTTGGTAATACTGTCCGATCAAGTTTCTCTTAGGCCTGACGCATGAGATTATATATATATATATCCACGCACATGTATTTCGTCTGTGAGCGAATCGGAAAAGCCAAACAATCGATCGCTGAGAGGCTGAGCTTATAAATCAACCGCCGGTCCGCCGTGAAGAATCGCCGCCGTCCACCGCCGTGGCGGCTGGAAACTGATAAACCCTCTTTCTTTCTATTTATTTTTTAATTTTTACATATTTTTGTTTGCCGCGTAAACGTAAAAAGCTCTCTTCACTGGAAATGCCTTCGAAACCCTCTGTTCTAATAGACCGAATCAACGGCTCCGATTCAATCACCGCCTCAATTCATTGCCATAAAGAGGCTCAGAAATGGTGCCCGGTGGCGGAATCCGTGGCCGTTTACCATACGCACGCGGTGGGGCACAACCAGACCTGCTCCGCCGTGATCCAAGAAATCGCCGCCCCCGTCTCCACCGTCTGGTCGGTGGTCCGGCGGTTCGACAACCCTCAGGCCTACAAGCACTTCGTCAAGAGCTGCCACGTGGTCGTCGGCGACGGAAACGTCGGAACCCTAAGGGAGGTCCACGTCATCTCCGGCCTTCCCGCCGGCTGCAGCACCGAACGCCTCGAGATTCTTGACGACGAACACCACATCCTCAGCTTCAGCATGATCGGCGGCGACCACCGCCTCGCCAACTACAGATCCGTCACAACGCTCCATCCGTCGCCGGCCGACGGCGGAAATGAAACCGTCGTCGTGGAGTCCTACGCCGTCGATACGCCGCCGGGAAATACCAAAGAAGAAACAACCGTGTTCGTCGACACCATTCTGCGTTGCAATCTTCTGTCGTTGGCTCAACTTGCCGAGAATTTGCATAAACGCAATAATCAATCTCCTTCATAAGTAAAACTTCATTAATTAGAACCTTCACTATTTTCCTCTGTTTCTCTGTTTCTTCAATATTTGGCTTAATTGTCTAGAAATTTTCATGGGTTACCCAAATGCCATTTTCTCCGTGGATGAATTAATAGTTAGAATTTTGTTTATCTTTCATTCCCAATTGTTAAAACTCAGTTTCATTTCAATATATATATATAGTATAATTGTATAAAAAGGAATGAGTGTTGGTAAATTAGAAGGTTCTAACTTCTAGAAAGATGAGGAGGTGAAATTGTTAAGGGCAGAGGAGACAAAGGGGTTTTTTCTATTTCTTCAATTTGCCGGAGTGTGGGCGGAGACGACGACACTGTAGGACTTCTCAGAGTCAGTCAGAGATGTCTAAATTTAGTTTTGGTAAATTTACAAATTTCGTCTCTATTTATGTGGGTTTTATCAAATTATAAGATTAATTTTAACGTCTTTTAAAAAATATATATAACATAAAAACTAGATTTTAACTTTTCTAAAATTATAGTAACTAAATTTGTAATTTAATCTTTAATTTTTTTTTATACTTTCAATAAAGTTTAAAATTATTATTATTATTATTATTATTATTATTATTATTAAGTTCAACGAAGGAGAATTCAAACCTCCAAAGTTTAAGCTCCTAAAATTACTCAATGATAATACCTTCCACTAAAAAAAAAGGGGAAGGCTACAAAATTAAGATTTATTGAAGCTAAATGATTTGGTTAAAAAAACACTTTTCACTTTTAAATTTTCATGAAAGTAACAATTAGTTCTTAACTTTATTTTATAACAATTTAGTGCTTAATATATAGAATATATATCAATTTAGTCTTTGTACTCTTAAATTTGTAATAATTCAATCCTTACTGTAAAAATTTCATTCAAAATTAAACGTCAATTTTTATTATTTAACGATTTAGACTTTGTAATTTATAAACATATTGGTCCATGATTAGTTTATAATGATAATTTTCATGTTGGGACTAAATCGTTATAAATTTTAAATTATAAAAATTAAATTGTTACATATTAAAGTTCAATAACTAAATTGTTATAAAAATAAAAGTACAAAACTAAATCGTTACACATTAAAATTTAAAACTAAATTATTATTTTTGTGTAAGTTTAGGAACTAAAAATAATTTTTAACACAATGACCTTTTCGCTTCTTAAAAAAGGAAAATAACTTACTGAAGAAAAAAGGAAAAGGGGGAAAATGCGAGGAATTGGTTAAAAAGAGGAGACGGCCAAGCGAAATTATTATGAATAATGGGAAATTTTTGGGCACGTGAAATGGCCGGCATTTATCGATCAGAAGGCTGTGTCAGGACGACGTCGTTATTCACTGTAGAGATACAAACAGCCAGAATAGCTTGCAAATCTGATACGACAACTCACACCGCTCATACCTGATGCTGAGATTAACCCTTTTCTTTTTCTTTTTTTTCTTTTTTTCCGCTTTCACCCATTTAAAAAAAATATATTATTATTACTATTTATGAATGAGAATCACTCTGCAATGCAACCGACCTTCAATTGAGGTAATTGTACAGTCAAAGTCAAACCAATTTTGGTTTCATTTCACAGACGTTCCATGACAGCTGGAACTGGCAGGAAAAGAAAAAAAAAAAAAAGAGAGTTTTAAATCATCAATTATTTATGCAAAAAATGGAATGTTTCTGCCACTATTTTGGAAGCAGCCGATTACATTAGAAAGGCAAAAGTTGGATCTTTTTTCTTCTATAGGTTGATGCAAAAATCGAAATTGCCCTTCAGGGAAATCCTTCTTTTGCTAGAGGTTTAGTTGGGAAAAGGAAGATAGGTTTTTTTTTTTCCTTCTTCTTTTTGAGTTCAGTGGGTGGGTGGAAGAAAGCCTCAAAATCTTCAAGTAGATTTAAATTAAATTGATAAGTTAAAATACAAGTGTAGTTTCTAAACTTTCGAAGTTGTGACTAGTAATTTCTTTAACTTTAAAAGTGTTTAATAAGTCTTTAAATTTTCACTTTGTCAACTTTAACTGTTTCTAATAAATTTCTAAACTTTTACTTTTACGTTTAATAGCTTCCTACATATTTTCAAAGTCTCTAATAAATTTCTAAACTTTTACTTTTACGTTTAATAGCTTCCTACATATTTTCAAAGAAACTCATGATGTATTATGTCTAATAAGTTCGTGAATTTTTTTTTAAAAAAAAAATCAAATAGTCCAAAGACTTATTAAACACAAAATTGAAAGTTCATAAATATATCATGTACAAAATTGAAAGTTCAAGAACTTATTAAACACTATTTAAAATTGAAAAAACCTAATACATACCACCTTAAAAGTTTAGAATTTTTGTTTTTTTTTAGTTCAATAATCTCAAATGTGGGAGATCAAATCATCAACCTTTAAGATGAAAATTGATATCTTATCTGCCAACAAGAGCATAACTCAACTGGCATAAACCATGTACCATCGACCAAAAGGTCAGAAGTTCAAATGTCTCAACCCACATACTATAAAAAAAAATTGATATCTTATCTAATGAATTACACTTAAATTGGTAAAAATTTAAAGACTAAACTTATAGGCTGACAAGGCTAATTAATAATATGCTTAGGGGATAAAGAATTAGGGAGTGCAAGTACAAGTTGGGGATTATATTTGAAATAATGGGTACGATAAAAAAATCATAATAATAAATGAGTGAAAAGAAGGGTGCAAGTTGGTAAATGTGGGAGTGTTTTTTATTGGCAAGTTGTGGAAGGAGGAGTTTGAAAGGGACAGGGTTTTGATTTGGGAGCCAAGTTGGGGAATGCAAGTGGGAAGGAAGGAGGAGGAGCTGCTTTTAATGTCTACATGTACTCTTGTCTGCTTTTGGATGCCTTCACGCCAACCCCATTTTCATTTTCATTTTTTTTTTTCCCTCATGATCTTATCCTCTCATTCCACCCACTTGCCCTCGTCCCGTTTTTCTCTTCTATTTATTTGGGCTTTTGGGCCTGCAGGCCCACCTGTTTTAAAAATTCTTTCCAATTTATGATTTACTTAAATCATTGGTTAAAAGTACAATTCCTTCACCCTTGCTTCTAATTTAATCCTTGAATTAAAATTTTATAGTTTAGTTCCTCTAGGTTTCGATCCATTTTAAATTGAATCATTACAACTTTAATATCAATTTGAACAAACCTCAACTAGTTAAAATATAATATCTTCGACCAAAAAGTTAAAAGTTCAAATTAAAGATGATACAACTTGTTATCTTATTATCTAATACCTTTCATCTTAAATGTTCAAAATTTTCTTCCTTTCATCTTGTAACTTATTTTTGTGTACTCTATCAAATGAACTAATTATTTTTTAAAGAAAATAATTGAACAAGTTTTAGCCTTAATTTTTTTTAGAAATGTATAATACATCTATTATAACCAATTCGAGCATAACTTTAGGAATAAAAGAAACTATTACCTCTCTTAAAGTCGAAGCTTGATCACCACCTCCACATTGTTGTATTAAAAAAACACATCTATCATAAAATCTAACTATTAATTCTACATTAATATTGCCAATCTGAGAATAACTTAGTGGATAGGACACTCACTACCTTCTTTAAAGTTGAAAATTCAATTCTCTATCTCACATTTGTTTGAATTAAGAAAAAAAATCTGCATAGATTAAAATATAGCTTTTAAGATTTTAAAGACTAAATAAAAAATAATGATAAATTGTACCTAAAATCCTTCCAACTAACTTTTTACACTAGAAAAATGTGTACATAATTGATATACATCTAACAGAACCAAGCAAAGACGTCAGTCTTTTCCATCTAAGGAAAATTTTGGCAGCTAGATTAAAGAGCAAAAACATGGAACTGAACCTTGAGCCACAAAAGTTTACCTACATGCCACAGACGCCAGTCCTTTCCCACTTTAGCCCACGGGCCAAAGCGACCTGCTTTCTGCAATCAATGCACATGCTGAATGCCAAATTTTGTTAATAAGACAGGAGGATTTATAGCCGATGGCACATGAAAAATATTTGCAATTCAGGGAGGACTCCGTCGGCTGCTCACCCATTGCTGTGACAAAGAACTTTTCTTTCTCTTCTTCTTTGACAAGGACCTGCAAAGAGCATCATAATATTCCGGACTTTTTTTTTTAGATAAGAAACCAAGCGTTCATGGAGGAAAAATAAAAGAATACAAGAGCATACAAAAAAAAACCCTAACCCTAACTACAAACAAGGATACCAATCTAAAAGACCAAGACCAAGACCATAATTACAAAAAGGCATAGGGACCGATGCCCACAAAGAAGCACTAAACCTCGCCACCTCCCAAATCTCCTCACCCAATCTCTCGACCTCTCTAAAAAACCTATTGTTCCTCTCAAGCCAAATACCCCACAAAACAGCAAAGAAGTTAGCATGCCACAATACCCCTCTCCCTCCAACAGACCGCCCATAATATTCAGAACATCTATAGGGGTATGAAATTAGAACCTTCTATTTTGATCTTATGTTAAACAACCGTTAATCTAAGTGTTCTCACCAAAATTTACAATTAGGATTTTCTATTCAAATATCATGCTTTATAGTTTTTTTTTTTTCCTTAGGAAAATTATGCTTAATACTTAATAGTTTAACCTATTCGTTAAGGAAATTTTAACCTTTTTAACATATTGACGCTTGACAAAAAACTGTAAAACTTTCCACATTAATAGTTGAGTTTCGAAGTTATTTTGAATGCAATTAAAAGCTTAACAATATATACGAAAGATATTAATACATAAAATTTCTATAATTTTGTTGAATAAATTAGTAGATTATCAACTAACCAATAAAAGTTAATACTATAGATATGGTCTTGTTTTAAGTTCAACAACACGTGGGATGAAGATTTGAATTTCTACCCTTTTGGTCGAAGTTATAATGTCTTAACTAGTTGAGCTATGCTTCAGTTGGTGTAAAGATACTTCTTACGTAATAATATTTCACAAATTGAACGAACGATTACAACGTCAACCACCTTTTGAGAAGGTGGGGCTCTCTCTTACATACCAAGATTGGCAGTACTGACTATCCAAAAACATAAGAAAGGCACAAAAGGCAGACAAAATATATAACTAACAGCTAACGACTAGGGGATGGTGTATTTCCATCTTTGCCCCTCCTAACATAAACATTCACAATTGGGGCCTCACAGTTGGCATATTATGATATAAGTTAGCTATGTAGAAAGTTGTATATTTTGAGATTAATTACTTCATCAACTCTTGTTCTATGAAAATAAAAAGGTGCATAGAGACTTACATAAATTAGGTCTGATCAGCTCCTTTCTCCATTTAGCCTTTTCAATCACCAATCATAAATAAAATCTTCTCCCTGAGATTCTCCATAATCTGAATGGAAGAAACAAGGACTATGTATTAATTTAGAGAAACCAATCATCAGTGAAGTACACCAAAATGGTTAAATTTTTTCAGAAATACAATAACAGAGTACAAACTGAGGTGGAATTCTCAGCCCATCTCTTAGCAGAAACTGCAGCATTTTTCATGTGAGAACAATCCGTTGAATCGAAATTCAAAAAGTACGACGAATTTTCTGTTGCTTCTGCTACCCAGAGATGATTTACTTGGTCCTTTGGTCTCTTTATAAGATTACAGAAACCTGCCTGAAGGAAGATTTGAGCTAACAGTAAAACTAATACTAACAATATGATTAGGGATAATGCACTTTGAATTTGGCAAAAAAAAAGAGCAACTAAATGTACATACCGTGGAACCGGTGAGGTTGCAGTTCATTGGCACAAATGACTCATCGTCCGCATATGGTGAGCAGAAACTTATAGCTAGCAGAGAATTGGATATGCCTTCTGAATCTGACTCAAATATAGAACCATCTGCCACAAATATCCACTGTTTCTTCTGTTGAGCAGTTGCAAGAACCTCCCCCACATGTACAACAATTGCAACAACATCAAATTCACTGCATGATAAAAGGACATGTAAGTGATACCACACAAAATGTAAAAAAAATAATAATAATAATAAATGTTGCCGATTCGAGAATTAGATACAAGATTTACCTGGATAGGGGGACTTCCCCCAAATTTGATAACGAAACTGATTTTCGGGGGTTATAAAAGGGCCTGCAGCAAAAAAGGCATGAGTTTGTGCCTCAATATTACCAAAATAAGAGACATGGAAAGACGTACTCAAAGTATTCCATTGACCGGGGAGATAAAGACTGCCATTTGGTAGTTGATCCTTTTGCTTGCAAGTAAAGAATATCCGCATCGCAATTTATTGGTGCAAGTCCAGCAATAGCATATGCCTGACCCTCAACCAGCTCAAGTTGCTATCACATTGTTTAAGTAAATTCAATTAGATATTTGTAAGGTAGTTGATCCTATTGCTCATTTGTCTTGACACGAGACAATTGAACTCGACAAAAAATCAAGTAAAATTATCCATTGGTGTAGAAAGTGTAAGAACGAAAAGAGGAAGGGCAAAGGATTCTCGAATGAAAAAAAAAAGGACATGAAAATGTATAGTACAAGGACCAAATGATTGGATTCACCTGCTTCTCTGTTGGATTCCAGATTGTAATCAAGCCCTCCTTCCTATGGCTTTTTCTTTGGTTGCTTTTGCTTGTAAGTCCAACCACTCTCACCCTCATAAAAGGAGTGACATCTCTCCCACTTAACCCAGCATCTGCCAATGCTTTCTCAATTGATTTTTCCATGTCCGATTGCCTGATTGCCTAAAATTTAAAGGCCTGTTCAACAATCCGATTCAATCTTTTCCAAAAAAATTAATTAAAATAAGAATAACCTCTATCTTTGCTTGGTAGCTCGCAAAAGAAGTTAACTGTTCAGGACTCATCTCTGCCATCAAAAGTTCAGGTTCAGCCGTCGTCTCAAGGATCTTAAAGATTTTTGCCCCTTCTTCACTATCACTCTCATTGTAGATACTACTCTTTGTCCCTCTCTGGAACTCAGAAACAATACCATCTACAATAGTCGTGCGCCTGCAGTAAAGATCATTCAACCATAATAAAAAGTTAACAAAATCTCCCTATTGCATCTGCAATTCTTTATTTGATCTTTTATATCAAATCATATTCAATCCTTAACTTATAGCCGACAAACTAAACTAATATGTGGTAGAATATTTTGTCCGTGTTATACAAAGAATTGGTAAGAAATACAGCTTGGGGATCCACCTCTGGTCATATAATTGCCTGGTCTTTATCTCCATCTTCTCAGTTCTTACTATGGACGCCCCATCACCTAACCTATATAAATCATGGCAAAGTTTGGTAACAAGATTTTAACATTGTTAGCATTTCACACAGAATAGTCAACACAATCATCTTGAATTACCTCTCCTTGTAAAGAACGGGGTATTTCCGTGAGACTCCAATCAAGGTCCAAGGAACTGGACCCCCACCGCTCTTGATGCACTTAAAGGATAATGGGACACCAGCATTTTTGCCTATATAGAAAATTAAAGTGTCAAGAATGAACAAACAGCATAATATAGGCTCAAGTTGTCTGAAATTGAAAATTGGCATTCTTAACAGAATTTTTGTAGCACTCACAGAATCCCAGTCTATTGGCCCAATGCGCTCTAAAAGTTCCATTAATGTGCAACGATAAATAAACGGTCCCTAACATCTGTGGTTGATGATGAAAGGTGTGAATGTTCAAAAATTATAAAACAGCAAGCCTAAACCAAGAATAGACAAATAAATGAAGTTAAATTACATATTTAGGACCTGTATTTTCTCACTCACATCCACTTTGATTTTCATACTCAAAATCGTTTCATCTTGGTTGTTGTATGTTGATAATATCTCATAGAACGAGGAATTACATTATGAAATATTATCAAAGTACAAAAACTAAAATGAAATAATTTAAAGCACAAACACCAAAGCATCAAATATAGGAACTAAATATGAGATTTAACGAATAAATAATCAAAAACAACCTCGAGTGGTGAAACTGGCCCAATCCAACCACACAATCTTGCTCCCCATATCTTCAAAAGAGAGGCACAACTGTAAGCTGGAAGCACTTCTGAATGAATAAAGGATTGGATAATTGATAGATAAATTACCCGGAGTTTCTGTCCCACAAACAGTTTTCCCTTAACAAGTTGCTTTGACAGCTGCCCGTCCAAAACAGCATCGATAGAATACCTACCACGTCCAATATCAATGCCAAAGAACTAAATATTTAGTGAAGATCTATGGGGTCAGTTTCATACCATCCATCAGTCAGTTCAACTTTTGCTCCTTCACCATAATCAGTCCCATTGATCGTCAACGAACAAGCTTGAGACCTTGATTTGTAATTTGAACGAATAGCCGAAACGCATAAAACTAACACCATAGATGGTGGTGCATCTCCTTCCAGTATTCTCTTTATTGCAGAACGGTGGCCTTGATTAACTTCTCTTTCATACCTTTCAAACATTAAAAAATTGATTTCACTATTTTTATAAACATGGTGTAGTTCTATTCTATTATATTTTAGTAATAAATGCAATCACTCACCTATATTTCAATTCCTCGAGAACATTAGAAACTTTCAAAAAAATTCCATTTGATTTGACTGGACTTTGTCTCTCATAGCAGGCCAGTTTCCAAACAATCCACTTGTAGTGATTTGTGACCCACCTGAACAGCCAGAAGCACCAAAACTAAAAGTTAAACCCAGAACCAAAAGAAGAAATTGAGAAAACTCAATATGGAGCAAGAACTGATCGTATATTTCCCTCTGCAAACTGTGAGGCAAAGCTACTCAACCTTCTCATCCACCCACAAGGGTAACAGAGAAACGCTTCATTGTGATCCAAATTGCATTTATTTGGTTGGATCGCAACTTTTCATAGTAGTTTGTGTAACAATTACAACAAGAAGATAAAGTCAGAAAAATTTACAATTCAGAAGCATGTTGCAGAGAAGCTCCAGAGTCAGCTAACATATGACGAAAAGCTTCTACTCCAATACAATTTGTGCCAGAGTTGTCAGGAACTTTATATTTCTCGGCATTTTCTGCATTGATCCTTCTGACTCCATCTGACAAGTAATCCAGCTATTTCACCATAGTGGAAAATATTGTCTCAGTATTAATATTTCAACAGAAAAATTAGAGCGTGCTGACTGCTGGCCATAGATCTACTTACCTTTTCTTGGTTTGATGGTCTTCCAAAATACTCTTTGATATACATCCTTGAAGCTTGATGTGGATACCGAGTGGAAATCCTTCTTTTGCGACTAAAGTTATTAGATGATGACGTAGATAAACCTGGTCAAAAATATAATCAAGATCTCGCAAAAATATCAAAGCTAATGAATAAGATGAGAAAAGGCTAAAGAAGGTAAACTGACCAGTGGTAACAAGTGATGCATTCTTATTCAAGGGGGTGGAGAACTTGGAATTCCGGGGCCTTTTGAATGGAGAAATGGAATTTGTGCCCCAAAGCTTCCTCTTCTCTCTATTACTTGCTCTATCACTTCTACTTCTTGTGTCAACGATGTTCGATATGTCATATAGTCGCCCACCAAATGACCGCTCGCCTAAACGGATCCCTGATTTAGTTCCATTTTCAAAACCATCCTCTACTAGGGTAGGCTCACTAGGCTGGCTGCCTAAAGTTTCTGGCAAACAGGATTTATTGTTGTCAAACCTACTAATACTTTCTTGTTCGGCTGCATCAAATTTATTCATCAAGTTACTCCCTAATATACTTGTTGACTTGAATGAAGATTGCAAAACTCTTGAAGACGATTGTAAGGGAGAAACAAAGCTTTTGGATGTGTGTTTAGTAGTTGACTCTTCCTTGTTGAAGGAAGGAGTTTGAAAAGCATGTTTCCCATTTGATGGCGTTGCATTTCCCATATTCTCCTTAAAGACTGTAAAAGTTTGGCAATCCATGTCCCCTTCATCCAAGAAACTTCCCAACTCTGGGTCACCAAGAAGGCTTCTTGCACGTTGTAGTGCATCACTCGAAACAGATAAGGATCTTCCTCCAGCTGTATGAAACTTAATTGGAGGAGGCTTGGGTGCCTTATTAGGCAATTCGATTTGTCCGAATGACAGGCTGGCGTTATTCTCTAATGAACTTCTCGAAAAGAAAGTATTAGAGACCAATGAAGAGATGGAAGCTGATGCATCACTCACGTTCTCCATACTACACACACCTTTTGATTCCAAAAATGACCTTTTCATATCGTAAGGGCTGATGGCTTGTCCAAAACTTTGAAAATTGGAACAATTATCATCTTCTTCCAGTCCCAATAATGTCTTGGCTCTAAGAAGACCTTCAGAAGATACATTGACCGATTTCCCAGATCCTGTCTGAAAAAGAGAATTGGATAAATTACCTCCATTATGTGATTGGCCTGCATGAATTGAGATAGTAGAGAGATTTATGATTTATCCATCAAAGGTGAGCACCCTAATTAGCAAAACACACGAATTTCGCCCGCAAGTGGAAAAGGGCGACAACAAAATTAAAAGTAAATCGGTAGACTGAAGTTAGTGAGTAGCAGAGATGAATCAAAATTACGAGCTACATAAATTTTGAATGAGTAACCGTACGAAATCAAATTGAGAAGTTCTATACAGCTCATCCGAGTACGCAACACTCAAAGACTTAGGCATAGTACAAAATTCCGTGTATGGATGTTGTCCGTACGGAAACAAGCCAGATTAGGAACCTGTAGTTAAAGGAATTAATAGAATTAAGAAGTGGGAAAAAAAAAACCTATATCAGGAGCATTGTCATTGGCAAGCAGAGATAAAGCCTTTTCGATTGAAGACTGTTTAACCGAAACCGATTTTCCCAATCCGGTTCGAAACATCGGAGCGCCTCCGTCTGCAGCTTCGGGAGTTTGCAGGAGCCTAGAGCAGAGCAAGAGGTCGGCCATGGAAGGGAGACGGGCGACGGAGCTGCTGTTACTTCGAGAAAGAGAATCATTTTGTTCGCATTCGGATTTGACTTCGAGACGCACGCCGGAAACTTCCCACCGGAAATTGTTGCCGGCGTCGGAAAAAATCTGCCAGGACGACATGCCCCGTCGCACCCTAGGACGGAGCGGAGTTTGCGTAGCCTTTGAGCTCAGCCTCTTGTTTCAACTTTTGATGGAAAAATGTTTCCCGAATAAGTGGCGGGAAATTTCGCAACGGAGGAGGGAAGAAGATCCGATGGGCCATGGGTTAACTCCAGAATCGCGGAAGCCTTCGCAAAAATAAATAAATAAATATTTTTTTTTTTAAATTATCCTTTTGGGTTTAAAAAACTAGGCCCAATCCCATCGGATCATAGAGTAGTTTCAAACTTGGGCTCGAAGCTCGATAGCCCATCGACTTAAGCCCATGTGATTCGACGGTAATAGGGAGAGGGATCCTCTCTCTACCCTTTTTATATTTTAAAAATAAAAACTTCTTTTTCAAGTACGACGAGGTAGGAGGCAGAGAAATTATTTGAGAGGTTAGAATAATGTGGTTGAAATTTTTGAGCAGTTAGATGTTAGAGAGAGAATTTTAAAACTATATATTTCAATTGTGTATCAAATAGTGGCTATAAGATATATATTTTTGAATTTGTATCCAACGATTATAAGAAACAATTATATTGTAGTTGTCTCATTTAATAAGTTTGAGAGTTCAGGGACGGATGTACGTTGGGTCTAAAGGGGCTCAAACCCCCCTCAACTTTTTAATTATTATCTATTTATATTGAAAACTACATTTTTATCACAAGTTTTCTTGTTGGCCTGATAGATGAAGCCCTCTCATATTCTCAATTCTCTGTTAGTGCCCCAATGTGCACATTCTTCTAGTTTATTTTCGTTTTTTTTTTTTCGTTTTCTTTTCATTTTTTTAATTTTATTTTTCATTTTTATGTGTTTTTTTCCTTCTTTTCATTTTCTTTTTTTTTCCCGTGCACGTTCTTTTAGCTTTTAGCTTTTTTTTCGTTTTCTTTTTTTTTTTTTCATTTTTTTTTCTGTGTTTTTTTCCATTGTATTTTTTTTTCCTTCTTTTCGTTTGTTTTTCCAATTTCTTTCTTCGTTTTTTTCTCATTTTTTTTTATTGTTTTTGGGTTTTTTTCTTTGCAATGTAATATTTATTTTTCATATATATAAAATAATTTAAACTTCTTTCTTTCTCTTTTTTTTTAGTTCAAAATTTATTTCTAATAACAAATACATTATATTATAATTCTTTTTTTAATTTCATTTTTAAATTTGAATTCTTTTAGTGAAATAGAGATGGAACAATAAAAATATTTTTGAATTTTAGTAATTCTATGAAATAGAAAAAATAATATAATTATTAATTGTTATTTCAAGTTTCATTTTTTTATACACTTATAAATTTCATCTATTTTAATAGGCTTTTGAATTATCAATTGGTCTTTAAACTTTCAATTTTGTATTTAACAGGTTTTCGAGTTCTGAATTTAATGTTTATAATAGAACTGTAACCTAATAGTTTGTATTTAACAGGTTCTCGAGTTCTGAATTTAATGTTTATAATAGAGCTGTAACCTAATAGATTTTTTAAGTTCAAGAATAAATACAAATTGAAAATTCATGAACCTATTAGATAGAAATTGAGAGCTTGATGACTTAGTAAAAACTTTTTAATGTCAATAACTTCTTAAACAAAATCTTGAAAATTTAAGGACCAAAAATTTAATTTAGTCAATTTAATATCAAAATATACGAATTAATATCAATATATATCAATATATCAATATGTTCAAAATTATTTTTATATAGTCCCTCTAACATAAAACTCTGGATCCGTCATTGACGATGGAAGGACTCCAACGATCAACTTTTGAGAAGTTACAAGAACATTAATCAATTGATCTATGTTGAAGTTAACTCCAACATAAAAACCTAAAAAAAAAACTGACGTTTTGTAAAAAAAATGTTTGTACTTTTTTTTTGGTAACAAATTGAATGGATGCATATTCTCACATATCAATATGCCATTACGATATCATTTTTTGTAATGGTGTTTGTTCAATTGAACAATTTGGGAGTGCTGATGTTGTCCTTGACTTTTATGATGTATGTATGTATAATGTATTGACTAGTTGAATTATGATAAAGTTGGTATTCAACAATATTACTTTATAAACAAACAATAAACATTCGAACTTATAACTCATAAGATGAAATACCAATATTTAGTCATTTAAATACATGTAAAGGTAACATTTATGAACCAATTATGGGAATAAATGTCAACCTGATTATATAGCTTAACTGGTTAAAGCATATACAATCGATCAAAATGATAGAGATTCAAAATTTTCACTCTCACATATTTTTGAACTAAAAAAAAACATAAATAGACACAACTACCCTTGATTTGAAGCAAACGTATTGTATTCATGTAATTAAATTACAAGTTTAGTCAATGAACTTTCAAGTATGTGTCTATTTGGTCTTTGAACTTTAAAATGTGTCTAGTAAATCCCTAAACTTTCAATTTTTGTTTCATAGATCTATGAACTGTAAAAATATCTAATAGATCCTTAAACTTTCAATTGTATGTCTAATAAATCTTTGACATATTTGATTTTTTTTTAATTAATTGATCTACTAGATATAAAATTGAATTTTATGTCTAATGGGACCCTAAACTTTGAATTTTGTGTCTAATAGGGCTGTGGTTTTAAAAAATATCGAATAGATCAATGACCTATTAGATACGAAATTGAAAGTTGAAGAACATGTTAGACACTTTTTATAGTTTTAAAGAACTATTGAACACAAAATTCAAAATTCAAAAATCTATTAGATATTTTTCAAAGTTCATGGACCAAATAAACATGTTTGAAATGGACTATACTCGTAATTTAACCTTTTATTTATAGACGTTTAATTCACTTAAAACGAGCCTTTACTTTGGCTCCAATAATTATAAAAAATGACACGCGCGCCAATAGGTACACGTGGAGCCCAGGTGTCTCCTTCCATATCGGAGATATAGTTGAAGTTATTTAGATTACCACCTAACGTTGGAAAGGTGGTGCATTTTTAATATAAGTTCCATCACCAAACTGTTTGGAAGGTGTTTGTTCATTGAATTGCCGTCGGGTGTGGATGCATTCACAAATTTCGACCAAACTTGAAAAATTGACAACACATTGGTTAATTATACATTCTTCCGTGCAGTAAAACTTAGTTGGGTAGACTGTATTAACCATCTTAAAGTTCGATGGTTAAAACCGTGTCATCTAGAAAAATAACTCAATTGATTTAAGCATATATCTTGATTGAAAGGTCAAAGGTTCTAATCTTCACTCCTATATGTTGAATTAAAAAATAATAAATAATCTTTCTAATTGTTCTTCTAAAATTTCAATTTAAAAAATGGTTAAATTATCAAAAACACCTTTGAATTGTGGGATTGGTTTCAATTATACCCCTGAATTTTGAAAAGTTTCATTTTAACCCTTGAACTTTGAAGTTTGTTTCAAAACAACCCTTGAAGGTTTTTTCCGTTAAATTTATGGACAAAAAATGACGTATTTACATAAGTTTTGATTTTTTTTTCAACGTATATGTTCAAATATGTTCACATAAGCAACGATATAAATGCAAAAACATCGTTTTCCGTCCATGAATTTAACGAAAAAAAATCTTCAAGGGTTGTTTTGAAACAAACTTCAAAGTTTAAGGATTAAAATGAAAATTTTCAAAGTTCAGAAGTATAATTGAAACCAACCTCATAGTTCAGAGGTATTTTTGATAATTTAACCTTAAAAAATTAAGTCCTTGAAACATGGATAATTATAAAATTCAGCTTCTTTATATCAAATCCGTTAATAATTCATTCGGTCATATGCCTTTTTCACGTCACTAAAATATATATATTTTTAAATATAGCAATTATGAAAGAGACAAAATAAAATAAAATAAAAGTCTATAAGTTGGACCATAAAGAAAGTTGGAGATAGAAAAACGAAGTGAGGTATTAGAGATTTAAGCATGACCAATGTCAAGGAAGAGAAGACGACACTCCTAGAAAAACCAAATGAAAAGTTGTTTGACAAGATGCTTCTTTAATTTTCAAATTAACTGGATGTCAATTTAACATGATCTCTACACAATATTGCATGTCACGCTTAAAAAAAACAAAAATCATATGTAATGTTGAAATACCAAAATTTGAAAAAACAAAGAACTAGAATCACCACACGGCTAGTATACAATATTGATGCAAGAATTCGATCACATATCCACGTAGGAAGACAATTGAGGTGACAAGACGAATAGTTGAGTTGACATGCAACAAGAAAGCTCACACTGATGTGGTGTTATGACCCACAAGACAAGGAGTTGAGTTGACATGCAACAAGAAAACTCACATATGTTGTGCTATGACAAACACGTTCCGATGCTTAAATCAATGCTTGAATCGAAGTAGTGTTGAGTTGAACTAGTGAATGAATACATACCTTAATAGGGAATGAGTTCCATTATTTATAAACTTTCCCACTACCGATTGGAAGATCCATACACGACATGACAACAAAGATTCCATTGGTGGCAGGCAAACACCTCGACTCAATTAGGATCGAGCTTAGTAAGTTAGGAGATTCCTTAACTTTCGAGCTCCACGGGTCAGCTTCAAAAGTTCATCTGCCACATGTTAGGTGCTCAATTAAGAGGTTAAAAGTTTGAATAAAAATAGTAAGTTTCTACTTTTTTTAGTTCGAACAAATTTGAGGACTAAAATTCTAATTTTTTAAACTGTTTAGATTAGAATAGTTTTTTTTTTTAGTTCGAATAGATGTTTCAAAACTAAAGCATGAATTCGTGTGTTTTTTTCTACTACCAATATCATGCCGTATACCCAGCCCAAGAACAGTATAAAATCATCGTAGTCGGCAAGGACGTCTCGAGTCAAAACAAGTGAAAGAAAATTCCGACCAACCACCGACTAAACAGTAGCCTCCCATACGCTTCATCAAGATTACTTTCTTTCCTCAACTTTATAAAATAATTTTACTAAGCCATTCCCAATGCATTTTACCATCTCTCGGGCAAATTTTAAAAGTTGAGATCTTTTCAAAACTTATTACAAAAAAAGAATTCAAAGCCAAACTATTTACAAGAGACGCATTCTGTGCAATGAACATTAGCAGTGTTTCACCAAACGATTTTTTTCATTTTTTTAAACGAAAAAAATGTTTTCATTTAAAATAAATACATATTTAATAAATCATCAAATCATTTCAATAAATATTTAAATACCCATCAAATCAACTAATCATTTATTTAATTTTTTCTTTAAAATAAATTATTATCATTACACAATCATTCGTTAATCAATTTATTATTATTATTTTTATAAACACATTCACCAATCATTTTCTCAATTATTCTAAAAACAATATTTTTTTTAAATACTTTCACCAATAATTTTCTTAATCATGATCTAAAAAAAATTATTTTTTTAAAATACATTTACCAATTAATTTTTATTATTTTTTATGACTATTTCTTTCTCCTATTTTTTTTTTTAAATTTTAGTTATTTTTTTTTCAAATACATTAATCAAACATTTCATTTTCATAGTCTTTTTATTTTTCCGTTTCGTTGATTAGTTTTTTTAATTTTTATTTTAAAAAATATTTCTAAACACTACTTTTTTATATGATATAAATTAGACATTTTATTATTCGAGATAAATAAATCATTTATTATTTTATTCATTAATTTCATAATTTTATTAATCTAGGAATTTGAAAAAAAAAAAAACAAAACAAGTTTCAACTTATTGATATCCCTTGTTAACCATTGATTGTCAAAATATATGTGATATTTATTGATATTTTACCTATATTTTACCAATATCTGTGATATTTTGCATTTTTTCTTATCTCCCTACTACCAATACATACTTGATTTCTCTCACTTTAAAAATTGGTACCATGAATTTTTATGGTTAGACCTAGAATTTAGTGTCCTAAATACCTACACAATTCATATTAAAAGTTTTTGTGTCGACTTCTCCTTTATTATCTTTCTTATACATTTATCAATAACATATTAATGAATTAATCAAATTTTTATTTATTTCTTGACATACACATTATTATCTTATCATATATTCTTATATTAATGTATATGTTAACAATATATATACTTAAAATGATTTAAAATATGATTGACCTTGTTTTGTTTTGGTTTTTTTTTTTTTTTTTTAAATTCCTAGATTAATAAAATTATAAAATTAATGAATAAAAATAATAAATGATTTATTCATCTCGAATAATAAATGTCTATTTTATATCATATAAAAGTGAAGTGTTTAGAAATATTTTTTAAAATAAAAATTAAAAAAACTAATCAACGAAACGGAAAAATAAGAAGACTATAAAAATAAAATGTTTGATTAATGTTAATGTATTTGACAAAAAAATAATAACTAAAATTAAAAAAACTAATCTGCATTTTTTTTTATAAATAGTTTGGCTTTGAACTCTTTTTTTTTTTTTTTTTGTAATAAGTTATGAAATGACCTGTGCTTTTAAAATTTGTCCCCATCTCTCCCACGTTTTTTACGTCTTTCTGGTTCTGAATCCTCCTACAAAATGGCTGCCGTTTCCCTTTCCCTTCTCGCTCCGCCGGAAGCATTGAATGAAGTTAAGAAGAATCCTCTGAAGCTCAGGAGGGATAGCGCCGTAGACGGCGGCTCCGTTCCCGATGAACCGCCGAATCGGCGATTCCTCCGCCAAGGCGCTATCCATCCTGAGTTTCACCGGTTCTTCTTGCTCTGGGTCTCGTTTGTACGAAGTTAGGTTACAGAAACAGAGCAATGGCGAGAATCGGAAGATGCATTGAGCGATCATTCGACGACGAAATGAGAAGTGAGTATTTTACGATTGTTTTGTCTTTGAATTTGAATTTCGCATAATTCTATCCAAAAATTTCAGAAATCGGAGCATTGATTCTAGAATTGCAGTTTACGGAGATAGAATTGATCGAAGTCGATGAAACTGAACCAATTCAACTCAATTTTTTGGAACATAGATTAACAAAAGTTGTTTGGATTATAAAATTTACAATTCATACAATTAGGCTAAGTCCAAATATCACAAAATTCAATCCAACTTGGCGGGAGAGTTGGGATGTTGTCGCTATCTTGCTTTAGAGTGGGTGAAATGTGAGGCGAAATCTTCGGAGCGTATCTTAGCTATTTTGGAACCTTCTGATATTTTCTTCATTGATAGCAGGAATCACATGCTCTTTGCTTCTTTCAAGTCTTTTTTCTCTACAGAGCCATATGAAAAATGCAGTCGTAAATCGTAATCAATCTTCGATGGGCAAAATACTTAACCCCATTTTTGGCACCAACCTTTTTGGAAAGAGTTGAGGAACACTGTGTTTTCTTTTCGCTGGCCCCGCACGTTTAATGTCAATACAAAAAAGAAATAGTGAAAATCATATTTCAAAAGTTAAAAAGGAGGTTAGAGAAAACACTTTTAAGCTTTGCGTTAGTCAACAAAAGGAAGAGTAAGCCAGGCCAATCATCCATTCCAAATGATATTTTCTTCTCTTGCTATAAGTTAATTTGTAGAATATTACCAGTGAATTTGAACTCGATTTACTTTAAGAGAGTCCGTCCTCAAATAATTGACTGCGATTGATTATTATTTTTTTTTAAAAAAATAATTTTATGGAGTCCGAATTGGTTAAGTTCGCTCGGATCTTGATCGGGAGGAAAATTGAGAGAGATAATGCCGATTAGGGTTTTGCAGCATCATATGATAGGTTTGAGCTCGAATTCTATAGCGAATCGGAGCCGGAGATCGGGGACGAAGGAACGGACTCCGGGGGATTCATGAAAACAGTCACTGCAACCATCGGCGGCGAAACAATTTGCCCTTCAAATCGAAGTTTTCCAGCGCCGGAAAACAGGGCAAGGAGAGGGGCAATCATATGAAGAAGAAGAACACGTCTCCAATCTATCTAGGTAGGCCATTTTACTGCAGTCTCTGCCTCGAGATTACTAAACTGAAAACTCTATCTAATATCTATTAACAGAAAAGATGATTGAAAAATAGAGACTCACAATCAGCTTGAGTTACATTACAGAAAAATTGCACTATACTTGTATCATCATCAATATACATGCACTTGAATCAATATGAATAAAAGAATAGTTGGAATACTAATTAACCAAAAATAAAAAGAATACATCTCTTCTGAACTATAACAAATGAAATAATAATACTACCCCCTATATTCTTCTCATCTTGTTGGTAATCTATAATTCTTTATCAATATATATAGCTCTCTATTCATTTGCTGGTTGATTTTTGGCGCCATCATCACCAGAAGTAGAAGCCTTAATTTCCTCCAGTTGCTGGAGAATTTGCTGAACGTCGGGCCGAGCCGCCGGCGAGGGATCCACACAATGCAGGGCAAGTTTTAAAATGTTTAGTAGTTCATCACCAATATTTGGTGTATCTTTCATAAGCTCCAAATCAAACACTTCATTTGTCCACTCCTCCTTTACAATTGAGGCCACCCACTGAGGTAAATCCATTCCATCCATGGCTTCTCCAGGAGATTTTCCTGTCAAAAGTTCCAATATTATGACTCCAAGGCTGTAAACATCTGTCTTTGCTGTGGGTTTTTTGGTTTTTGTTAGCTCTGGTGCATTGTAGCCCTGTGTTCCTGCAGTGGCAATCACATTTGTGGCTGCAGCTGAAGTCATGAGCTTAGGAAGCCCAAAATCTGCAATACGAGCATTGGTCTGATCATCCAGCAGAATGTTGCTGGACGTGAGGTTTCCATGAATTAGATTCTCCTCTGTGTGGAGGTAGTTCAAGCCATGCGTGATCCCGATCGCTATCTTCATCCTTGTCGGCCAATCGACTGTGGTTTCTGGTCCGCGAGCTGTGTACGTATAGTAACGAAAGTAAGTATATAAG
The DNA here is from genome assembly GCA_033996785.1 of Trichosanthes truncata. Classification (NCBI taxonomy): domain Eukaryota; kingdom Viridiplantae; phylum Streptophyta; class Magnoliopsida; order Cucurbitales; family Cucurbitaceae; genus Trichosanthes; species Trichosanthes truncata. Next base: position 59,347,563 of record JAWPNB010000003.1, read on the forward strand.
TTAGAGTATAGCTTAACTAGTTTAATAACCTCTTTTTTAAGACGTAGCTTTCATAGCTTCGAGCCTTCCCCTTTGTTTGAACTGCAACATTAAAAAAATTCATGATAGTAAATTTGTTGAGCAAATTGTTGAGTTTGCTTACCATGAAGGAAGGAAGAGAGGCTTCCTCTAGGAATGTAATCAAAGACAAGAAGCTTCTCTCCTTTGGGGCCCAAGTAGTAAGCTCTAAGAGCAAGTAGATTTGGGTGTCGAATTTTTCCGAGTCCTGCAACTTCAGCTTCGAATTCCTTCTGCCCTTTTGTTGTCTTTTCCCTCAATCTTTTCACTGCAACTTCATTGCCATCTTCTAATGTTGCTTTGTATGCTGTTCCATATGTGCTCTTGCCCATGATCTCCGCAGTTGCACACAGAAGATCATCAGCAGTGAAAACAAATGGCCCATCGAAATGAACTAGTTTTCCACCAGCTTCACCCGCCCCAACTTCGGTACTGCCCGGTGCTGCCTTCTCAACGGTCCTCACAGCAGCTTGCTTGGCCATCGTGTTGTCATTCTTTTTGGCAGCAGCTCTTTTTGACAGCAAACAACAGAGCAAAATCGAGCAAAGAAGAAGTAGAAGCACCAACAGAGCTCCAGCCGCTATCAGAATTATGTCCTTTACACTAAGTTTGCGGTGGCGATGCGGTTTCGGGATCTCAATTGATGGAGTTGTAATATTATGTGGGGAGGATGCAGGTAGACATGGAGTTGAAGAACTAAAACCACACAGTTGAAGGTTCCCAACAAAAGAGCTCGCGTTGAACTTATTTGACAGGAGAATTGGGACAGGGCCAGAGAGATTGTTGTAAGAGACATTGAAAGACGTTAGATTTAACAAACGGGTCAATGAAGTTGGAATCTGTCCTGTGAAGTTATTTTCTGAGAAATCAAGTTGGTTAATAGCAGAAATGTTCCCAAAACTTGCAGGAATCTCACCTCTAAAACGATTCTTCCCAAGCTTGACCACTGAGAGATTCTGCAATCTATCAATATCTCCAGGAATCTGGCTTTCAAGGCGATTGTTTTCAACATTCAATGACTCAAGAGAGGAGAGATTTGAGAAGCTTGAAGGGAAGCCGCCATTAATGGCATTGTTCGACAAATCCAATAGGCGAAGCCTCTTCAGCCTGCCGATTTCACCTGGTATAGCCCCAGAGATCTTATTTTCACTAATGGAAATTTCTTGAAGCCATTCCAATTTACTCAAAGAAGCTGGGATTGTTCCAGATATAACATTATGATCAAGCGTTAAAACCCCAAGTGGGCAAGTTCTGTTTCCAGAACCACCCCAAGAATCTGGGAGAGTCCCAGAAATATTATTGTGCTCAAGGGCAAGAATTATAAGAGAAAACGACTGCGTAAAACTACGTGGAATAGATCCCGACAATGAATTGTAGCTCAGATTAACTCTAATCAATTTGGTAGAATTTGCAAGACCAGAAGGAATTTCTCCAGTGAGCAAATTGTTGCTCAAATCAAGAGTTTGAAGAAGTGGAAGATTACCAATTGTAGGAGGAATAGAACCTGAAAATCTGTTGTTGAAAAGATAAATTCCTCTGAGATTCGGAAGGTACCCAAGCGACCGAGGGACGGTGCCGGAGATCACATTGTCGTGGAGGCTGAGCTTCCGAAGTTCCCGGAGCTGCGCAATCCTGTCGGAAATCCGGCCGGCGAGTGCCTTCCACGGAAGCTGTATAGCAATGACCTGCCCCTTCACACACTTGATGCCTGCCCACTGCCCGGAACAAGCTCCATTACTGCCATTCCAGCTATGTAAAGCTCCTTTCAGATCAATAAGTTCATGCTTTATAGCCTGAAGAGCTTGAAAATCTCCCTGTGCAACAGCCACTCCATCCCACATCTGGCCGGTGACCGGTTGAAGAGAAAAAGCCAAAAGATGAGCAAAAAACAGAGCAATGAGGTATGAAGAACAGTTTCTCCATTGTTGGATCTTCCATTTTCTGTTCTTATTGGGTGATTTAGAGCACCAATCAACTGTTTTTGGTGCAAGAATCTGCATGAACTGAAATGGGTGTGCCTGAAATTCACTCAGAAAGTTGTGGCTTTTTCCCATGAACAAAAAGAAACTTCAGTTTAAGAGTGAAAAGAGAATGAAGAAATCAAAAAGGTAAGCTGGATTGGATTCTTCTATTTTCTTTCTTTTTGCTCTGGTTATTCTAGGGTTTCTGAAAGTTGGTAGATAAGTTTTATAGGAGGAGAAGAATAAGAAGAAGAAGAAGAAGAAACGATGAGGAAAATGAAAATAACGGAAAAATTAGATGAGCTGAGAGAAAAAGGAGTTAGACGGAGTCTGATGAAGCATGTGAGGATCTGAAATGTTATTATAATTTAGGGCGGAAAAGAGGGCGGACAAAGGATTTAGCGAAGGCCTACACTGGGGTCAGAGTCTTCGTTCTTTTATGTTAACGGCTACATTTTTATTCAGTTATTCGGGCTACGTGACATTTTTTTTTCCCTTTGCTTCTGTAACGCTTTGTCGCTCCTCCAACGGCTATATTTGATTGGGTCAGCATAGTAGGTGGATAATGTATAATGGGAATTATGAAACGTACGTCGTGCCACTTGGGCTTGAAAATTTCTACTTTTAAATATTACTGATAATAATGCATAAATGACAAAATAATTAATTTTTGTCTTGAATTTGACAGGTATATCAATTTTTGCCATCTTTCAATTTTATCAAATTGAACCCTAGACTAAGTGTTGCAATTTTTATCTCATAATCTAATAAATTTAACAAAGAGCAATGTAACATTTCTAATCGTTCACTAATTTTTTTTGCACAAAATTAAGTAATTAATTGACTCTACCAACACTTTTAAATTCCAAAAAGAAAAAGAAAGAAAGAGAGAAAGAAAAAGCTCTCAACTCTAATGTTGTTTTTCTTCAAAAGCTATCAGGAAGAAAAACTGCAGTTTCATGAAATTGAAATTCTTTTGTAGAAATTGATACTTTCTCTAAATAAATAAAAACCACATCTACTCTAGGAATGCATTGCAAATCAGATATCAAATTATTGGAATTGGTGAATTGAATTGAACCATTATGACCTATATAAACATAGTTCAATTGGTCAAGGCAATTAGTACCATGCCGAAGGTCGATTAGCATTTAAAAATTAAATTAAACCAAATAGATCAGTTTGATTTGGTTATTTGGCAATTTACAAATTCTAAAATCTTTTCCAGACTTTCATTTTCTTGAATTACATTTGTTTATTGAAATTTTGGATAAAAGAAAAATACACTTAACTCCCACGCAAAAATAAATATAACTAACTTCAAACTGGTTAACGGCCAACCTAAAAAATAAAATACAAATACTTGCACCAAAAAGATTCATTTAAAAGAAAGACCATCATATGCTAAATAACAGTAATTGTGTGAAAAGTCTCACTACATATATGAAAAACACTAAAATAAATAACTAATTGATAATATCCACATATGTATATTAAAAAAAAAACACTATTTTGAAAGGTAATTCAAAACCCACATCACCAATAACTAAGTGATAATTGGTATCTAATTCTTCTCTTGAAGTCAGATGTTCAAATCTTCATAATCCCACATTTGTTGTACTAAAACAAAAATCCAAACCTACATGGAGACGTTGGATCCAAGATTATATGATTTTTCAAGAAATTTCAAGCAAAGAATTTCCAAACACAAATGAATGCCTAGTACTGCATTGAACTGTTCAATACACATGCTCTGTACGGTAACAAACAAGGCATTCCAAGAATTCTGGAATGTAGTTCAAAAGTGTATTGGTTGTTTAGATAACAATGATCATTAGCAAAGCATGAGAATCAATTTTGCCCACAAATCCTATTTCATTTAGCAAGAAATGACAGCCAAAGTCCGCAACCCCTGTATAGAAGCCACGACTTTCAACATGAACGTTATAAAGTTGAAGCATTCAACAATTTAGACCAGTTTAATTGGCTCAGCTAAGAAAATACGAGAATAATAATCCAAATTGACCAGTTCAATGTGAAAAGTAGCATAATACAATAATAATACAATAATAATCCAATGACCATCGAAGCTCAGAACCATCCATTCCTTAATATTGTTCACAGTTTCGGACAAAATGGCAATGCACACATAAGCAGGCATGATAGACCCCCCTCCAATAGGATCGTAACACTAAAATTTCCTGACAGAGATTCACAAATCAGATTCAGAGAGCATAGATTTGAGTTCCTGATTGGCAAAGCTTGAATTCGTGTCATCAATTTTTTATTATTATTGTTCTTTGTCTCCTTATAACTCAAAGACATAGTTGTCCAACCTATAGAACATGTTTAAGTAAGATCGTAATTTTTCTTGTCGAAATTGAAAACATGAACTCGTTGGATTGTGTAGGTTGTAGGTTTAGGATTTATAAAAATAATGGTTCACTTGTCTCGTAGTTGCAAAATTGAATCTATGCAGAACATGATTTCTTTTTTGATGAAAAGTCGTGATTTCATTGAGATAAAATAAAATAACAAAAAAAAAAAAAAAAAAAAAAAAAAAAAAAAAAAAAAAAAAAAAGACCAAGAAGAGCCCAATTAACCTATGCAAACTCAATTTTATTAAATTATGAAATTAGCAAAATTGATAGTCTATGACTAATAAACTTAACCTTCTAAAACCTCCTTCTTCCTTCTTCTCAGGCTATATGGTTACACTTTCATACCCCAAAAATCCACAAACCAAATTCAAAGGGCATAGATTTAAGTTTCGAAAATGTATTTCTTGTCCAATCCAATCTTAAAGCTATGCAAACTCAATTTTATTAAACTATGAAATTAGCAAAATTGATAGCTTTATGATCAGCAGATCCACCAAACCCAGTGTAAGTTGGGTTAGTTAATCCATTGACCAAAAAAAAACTGAAATCTAAACACCTCCTTCAAAAGATCTAGCTGCTAGATTGAAAGATGATCACAATTGTTGTAATCATGAACAAACAAACATATATTACAATTTACATAAGGGAAATATCATAGCTTGCCTATACTAGATAACATATGGTCCAAAGATCTGGGTTCTAAGCAAAAGTTTCAGTCTTTTCGATACAGAAGGAATAGCATTACAAACAGATCCAAATTTATTTTTCTCAAGAACCCCAGATCTACATATCAAAACCAAAGCATCACAAACCATTGGCATGGAAAATGTACAATAAATTCAAGAAATAGAGAAGATAAGAGAATAAAATTCCACATTGTGTTATAACAAAAATTCGAATTACAAGACATAACAAGATCCATAGTAAAAGAAGAGAGGAAAAAAATTGAATCCATAGACATCGTATGAAAGAAGTATCACATTCTATCTTAAGGTAAAAGATCAGATCGTTAATATGAAATTTTGCACAAAAAAAATATATATAGCTGTATCTTATTTCGTCTACGCCAATTTTCAAGATTTAATGCCTTTACTGATACCGGAGCGAAGGCGATTCCATCCCCTGATCTATTCAAATCACGTTCGAGCAGCCACAGGCACGGCGGCAGCGGCGGCGCTGGAAGCCGCGCTGCTGAAGAACGAGAGGAATCCGGTGGATACATTTTCTTGTTCGTCCAGGAAGAGATCTTCAGGAACCCTAAACGCGCCGTGGGCACAAACCAGAGCGACACCGACCATGAGAGCCGAAATGAGGACCGATCCAACGCTGGTGAGGAACACGACGAAGACGCTGAGCACAACCAAGAGAATTAGGGTTTCGCTATCCTTGAATGTGCGGCCAAATAGAACAAGCGGCTGATCCGACGGGCGGAAGAGGTAGAGGAATAGCCACGAGGATAAAAGCCCAGCCAGAAGAAGAAGAGAAAACGGATGAGAAACGAGGGACAACCCGAGGATCAGAGCAACCACAGCGAGATAATTGACGCGAAAATAGGAGTAATTCTTGCGGATTCGCAGAGTCGCTTCGGATAACGATTCAGGCTTTGAAAATGCCGTCCGATCCGCAAGTTCAGCCCATGGTCTTCGCTGGGAGAGACCGTGCCGGAGCGCTTCCGATAGGTGGTTGATGAAGGCGCGGAAGGCCGGCGTGGTGACAGGACCTTGAGATTGAACGACACCGCCTGATGCGGCGGCGGGGACGGCGGTGGATTGAGGATTGGAGATGGGAAGTATGGCCGGAGAAGAGGAAGACATTGTCGGTGGATCTTGAGGCTAATGGAAAATGGAAATCGCAGGCGAAGGAGAGGAGATTTTAACGAAGAGATTGTTAACGGAGGATGCTTCTCCTGTAATTAAGTCAAAGGAAAATGAATGCTAAGAAAGGGGCGAGAAGGAAACTGACGATACAAGACCTCTCCCACCGATAAATAGTGGAGAAAAACGCGGATGGGCGGAAGTTTTAATTCCGTAAGGACGATCCTTTTCTGTGGTCTCTTTCTATTTCTGATCGTGACCGCCCATACAAATTGATTTGATCGGTCAACGAACAGCAATGTTACCATCTTTCTAGTTGGTAAAATATTGATTTTTACCATTTAAAAAATAGGTTAAATTATAAAAATTACATTTTTTTTTTTAAGGATATAAACTTTGTCATTTGTTTAAAAATGCACCTATTCTCGTGAAGATTGGTTGAAGTAGGAGGACTGCAATACAAAATTGTTCCACTCTAAAGCCTCCCATAAGAAGAAAGTTAATATGATTTATGGCATGTATGATGGTAGAGGTTTGATAAGCCTTAGAATTAAATCTTATTTAATGATTATAAGCTTAAAATATGCTTGCTTTGCTTTAGAAATCGTAGGAGACATTTAGTAAAATGCTTGAAAAACATCAATAACTTGTGAGAAGTGCATGTGAAATAAAAAATGAGGAAAAGAGAAAAATAAACTAAGAAGAGTTTCTTTTGTGCAAGAATTATGGAAATTGTAGAACCGAAATTGCAAGATGAAGTTGCAATTCTGGAAAAATTGTGGAAATTGCAAAACCGAAATTGCAAGGTCAATGGAGGGAGGATGAGTCGGAGATTAGTGCACTAGCTACATATTATTTTAGGAACCTTTTTTTCTTCGTCCAAGCTAGATAAAGAAGCTATTATGAAGATCACTAATTGTGTGGAGAAAAGGATCTCATAAGCATAGGCCAGGGATCTCGACAAGTCTTGTACTAGACAGGAAGTAGAAGCTGCACTTAAAGATATGCACCCTACTAAGGCTCCAGGTCCAGACGGCATGCATGCACTGTTTTTCTAGAATTATTGGAGCATTATGGGAGACGAAACTACGAGAATATGCCTGAAAGTTCTTAATGAGGGTGAGGGGCTTTGGTCCTTAAATAAGACTTTGATTTCTCTTATCCCTAAGTTTAAGAACCCCACCTAGATGTCAAATTTCAAGCCTATAAGCATGTGCAATGTAATCTACAAGCTAGTTTCCAAAACCATTGCGAACCGTCTAAAAACAGTCTTAGACGACCTTATCTCTCCTTCTCACTCGGCTTTTGTTCTAGGTCGCCACATTATAGATAACTCTCTCATTGGCTTTGAGTGCTTCCATGCCCTCAACTGCAGAAAGAAAGGTAAGGTAGGTTGGGTGGCCCTAAAGAACGACATTAGCAAAGCTTACGATCGGGTGGAATGAAACTATCTTCATGAAATTATGGGGTGTTTTGGCTTTAGCCATCAGTGGGTTTCCTTAATCATGAGGTCGAATCAGTCAGCTTTGCAGTCATCATTAACGGGACGCCTAGTTCAAGCTATAAGCCTTCTCGAGGCCTTAGGCAAGGAGATCTGTTGTCCCCTTATTTGTTCATCTTATGCGGAGAAGGCCTCTTAATGCGTTTATACAGGGAAATATCCCTTTTATCGTATCTTTGGTTTTCAAATTTCTAACTCTTGCCTGGTTATTTATCATATTTTCTTTGTTGACGACAATGTTTTCTTTTTCAAGGATTTTGTGCATGAATGTCAAGTTATTAAAAAAGTCCTTAAAGAGTATGAAGAGGCATTGAGTCAGATTATCAATAAGGAGAAGTCCTCCTTCATTGCTAGTAGGAATGTGGGTCAGAACAGAATCAAAGCCATTAGTGGAAGGCTCGAGGTTAACTCTATGAGATCCTTTAGTCTTTATCTAGGCATGCCTTCTCAAAACTCCGCAATAAGAAACATGAGTTCCAAGAGGTTAAGAGTAGAGTTTGGAAAGTGATCTGATCGGGTGAACTTTGGGTGAAGAAAAGTAAGCAAATACGTTCAACCCTAGTGCAAGTGCACACTGCCGTCGCAAGTATTAAAACAGGAGTATTCCTGAATATCGATCCCTCAGGGAACGGTGTAACAAAAATATTGTAAAGCAAAGTGTAAGGAAATTGCAACTTGGAAACTAAAATTGCAAAAACAAGGTTGGGATGGTGTGTTGGTAAAAAGAAAATAATTGCAAAATCTAATTGCAAGTTAATGTTGAAAAAATTGCATAACTGAATTGCAGAATCAAAAATTGCAAAATAAAGTGATAAAGATTGCAGAGTCGAAAATTTGCAATATTGAATAGCAAACTAAATAGACTTGGTAAATGAAATTGCAAAAGAAATTTTAGATAAAGGATGGGCTCAAGAATGTCATTGCCCTAAGTTGTAATTGCAAACCAAAATTACAATTCCAACCTATTCTACACTCAATTGTAAACCAAAATTGCTACTCCTATTCACCATGAAATTAGGTTTTAGAAGACTAAGTGAGTGACTTATATGTCTCTAGTCCCTCTATCTTAGATAATTCGGCTCAACAATTTTATAGGTTTTGGAGTCTTTAATCCCTATGTCTAGGATAAAGAATTGGCTTATGTCTAAGCTCTTTTCTCCATTACTTGTGTGAAATCCGCTTATCACTAACCCCATCAGTATTAGATTTAAGCTTTAGTTGCTACCCTAGATGATCAATCTAGGATCTCAACGGAATTTTATTCAACACAAGCAAACAATTGAGATGTAGGCTTGGTTTTTGTTGGAACTTTGATTACTATTACTTTTTTGGTAATTTTCATCCTTTAGCCCCCTAAAAAGTTTAACTCATAGTAATTCTATAAGAAACTATGCTAAAAATTAAAACTAACTCCATGTAAAAATAAATTGACTAATGTATTATTCTAGAAATTAAACTCAAAGGAAACAAAATTGGTGTGCTAAACTTGAAGGGATGTGATAGTTGTTTTGCTACACTACAAAGGAAAACAGAACATTAAAAGACAAAGCCAAAAAAAAAGAACACACTAAATTACTCTTTCATGAAGAGAGTGTTTCGTTACTGGACCTAAAAACAACATTTAACAAGCTAGAGAAAAATTGATTTCCATCATCAACCCTCATCCAAGAAGATATGCCATAAGCTGGACAACTCGTAAACAACAAAACAAGGCTCCAAGTGTTCTCATTCAAATTAAAACAAAATACAACTCATGATTCAAAAGCTTCAAGAGGAGAGTAATTCAGTTCTTCTTCCTCTATTTTTGAAACTGACAGAATCACTAAGCCTATGAATCAAAAAGTAACTATTACGTAAGAATATAATTGAATTGAAACAACGCTAAGCTGATCGAAGTTCCGATAAAACAAAGAAGAAATTGAAGAAAAACAGAGACTATCTTTTAAAGAAAAACCCACGAACAGAATTTAGAAGAATAAAACTTGGAGAAATTAAACAAAATATGAAATTAACAAGAAACTTCTCTCAGTAAACAAAGGAACAAAAATTGAAACAAAACAAAAAAATAGAGCATTCTCTTCACAAAAACCCACGAGCAAAAAACTCCCAAAATCTTCCTCTAAAAATCCATCTCATATTCTCTCCTTTTATAGGTCTTCATTAGGATTGAATAATGCCCAAATTTCGTACTGAAAATCCCCCAAATAGTGCAAGAATGGATGATTTTCGGATATGGGTAAATGCATTTTTTTTTCCTTTTTTTTTAACTTTTCTGCTGCTCTTGACAAAATTGCATAATCACAAAATTGCAATTTTGGTTTTGCAATTTCTACATTCCCTGCAAACAAGCTTAACTTTTTTAGAATCTTATCCTAATTGCCTTCATTCTTATTTATTTCTTATTTACAAGCAACTTTCAACTATTTCCAAATGATCTTAAGACAAAACAAGAAGATTTTAAGTAATTAGGAGTTAAATAAGCCTTAATTCTAAGGCTTATCATGATCCATGGCTAGAAGGACAAACTTTTCTCAGTTGGGGGCAAAGAAACCCTCATCAAAGTTGTTGCGCAAGCCATTCCAGAGTATACTATGAGTTGCTTCAAGCATCTTGATGGGCTGTGTTACGACCTGGATGCAATCTGTAGTAGATTTTGGTGGTAGGGTAAAAAGAAAATCTATTAGAGGAGCTGGAAACATCTATGTTCGAGTAAAAATGAGGGAGGGTTGGGTTTCAGAGATTTCAAGTTGTTCAATCATGCTATGTTAGCGAAACATATCTGGAGTATTGTCAAAAACCATTCCAATCTTCTCGCCAGAGTCCTTAAGGGAAGGTACTTCAAGAATGGTGGTTTCCTAAAGGCTAGGTGATCGGGTGAACTTTGGGTGAAGAAAAGTAAGCAAATATGTTCAACCCCAGTGCAAGTGCACACTGCCGATGCAAGTATTAAAATATGAGTATTCCTGAGTATCGATCCCTCAGGGAACGGTGTAACAAAAATATTGTAAAGCAAATTGTTAGGAAATTGCAACTTAAAACTAAAAATTGCAAAAACAAGGTTGGGATGGTGTGTTGGTAAAACAAAATAATTGCATAATCTAATTGCAAGTTAAAGTGACAAAACTTGCAGAACTGAACTGCAGAATCAAAAATTGTAGAACTGAATTGCAAAATTGAATGATAAAGATTGCAGAATCGTAAATTTGCAAAATTGAGTAGCAAACTAAATAGACTTGGTAATTGAAATTGCAAAAGAAATTTTTGATAAAGGAGAGGCTCAAGAATGTCATTGCCCTAAGTTGTAATTGCAAACCAAAATTACAATTCCAACCTATTCTACACTCAATTGTAAACCAAAATTGCTACTCCTATTCACCTTGAAATTAGGTTTTAGGAGACTAAGTGAGTGACTTATATGTCTATAGTTCATCTATCTTAGATAATTCGGTTCAACAATTTTATGAGTTTTGGAGTTTTTAATCCCTATGTCTAGGGCAAAGAATTGACTTATGTTTAAGCTATTTTCTCCATAACTTGTGTGAAATCCGCTTATTACTAATCTCGTCGGTATTAGATCTAAGCTTTAGTTGCTACCCTAGTTGATCAATCTAGGATCTCAACGGAATTTTATTCAACATAAGCAAACAATTGAGATGTAGACTTGGTTTTTGTTGGAATTTTGGCTACAATTACGTCTTAGGGAATTCACATCATTGAACCCCCTAAGAAGTTTAGCTTATAATAAATCTATAAGAAACTAAGCAAGAAGTTAAAACAGACTCCATGTAAAATAAAGTTGACCCACTATATTACTCTATAATTAACACGAAATTGTTTTACTAAAATGGAAGGCAATGAAAACCAATTGCTGCACTACAGTAAACAGAAAGCCAAATTGATAAAACCAACAATTTCACTAATTCAGCTTCATAAAGATAATACTGCGTACTAAAAAAAATAAAAACGTTAACAAGCTAAGAGAATTGATACTTACAGTGATAAATTAATGGAGCAAATGTTTCAATAAAAATAGAGGAGAACCCAAAAAAAAACACTATATTGAAACAGAAACTAAGCTTGCAACTATTTTTGGTAATGCATAGAAGAAAATTGAATAAAAAACAGAGACTAAACTGCCAGCAACTCTCGGTAATGCAAAGATGGAATTGATGAAAAACAAAGCAGTAACTTGTAGTAAAACAAAGAAGAAGAAAAAATTGAAAAAATAGAGCATAAAAACTAGAAAAAAATAGAGGATCTTTTGGAAGAAAACCCACGAAAATTCTTCAAGAAAACGCCTCCAAAATCGATATGCTTTCTTCACTCATCTTCTCTCCTTTTATAGGTCTTCATTAGGGTTGAATAATGCCCAAATTTCGTGCTCAAAATCCCCCAAATCGTGCAAGAATTGATGATTTTCAGATATGGGTAAATGCAGATTTTTTTTTTCCTTTTTTGAATTCTTCTACTGCTTCAGAAAAATTTGCAGAATCACGAAATTGCAATTTTGGTTTTGCAATTTCCACATTCCCTGCAAACAAGCTTAACTTTTTTTAGAATCTTATCATAATTGCCTTCATTCTTATTTCTTTCTTATTTTCAAGCAACTTTCAACTATTCCCAAATGATCTTAAGACAAAACAAGAATATTTTAAGTAATTGTGAGTTAAATAAGCCTTAATTCTAAGGCTTATCATTAGGGAAAGCTTGAATCCTTCCCTCACTTTGAGGAGCCTTTTTTTGGGGCGTGAACTGTTCAAGAAATGGTATAGATAAAGGGTTGGTAACAGAAGTCATATCTTTATTAGTGAAGACCCTTGGGTGCTAAATAGCGAAAATTTCAAATCGAGTTTGATTCCAAAGTCCCTCAAGCTTAGGAGAGTGGTGGATCTCATTAGAGAGGAATGTGAGTGGGATGAGCGTGTTATTAGAGGCCCTTTCCTTTCTCGTTACGTTGAGGATATTCTGAACATTCCTTTGGGGGTCAAAGAGCGAAAGATGATATCATTAGGAGTTTTGATAGCAAAGGAAAGTTCTATGTCAAAAGCGCCTATCTTTTAGGCTATAATCTAACCCGTTCCCAGTCAATGTCCCAATTAGATAAGAGTGTGCTGAATGCCCTTTGGAAAGCTTTGTGGAGGACCGATGTGATGTCGAGATCAAGATCAAGATCTGGAGGATCCTAAACGATATTATCTCGACAGCAGCCAATCTAGCTTAGAAAGGAGTTGAAACTAAATTGGGTTGCTCTTTTTGCAGGGCTGTCGAAGAAATGACTTGTCGTCTGTTATGGGAATGCATGTACGCGAAATATTTATGGAACCATTTCTTTCCCTTTCATGTTAGCTCATTTTCCTTAGGCAGGGGAAGATGGTCCCCTCTGAATTATTGGGATTGCATTAGAAGAAACTCGTTTAACGAGGATCTGAGGGGCCCGATGATCTTGATGTGGAACGTCTGGCTAAGGAGGAACCAAATTCGCTTAGGTAATGAGCGTGCTGATTTAGAATCAATGGTGTTCTCAACCGAAAGACTCTTTGAGCTGCACTTGAGGAGGAAAAGATCGTCGTCTGGACATTAGATCAAGGTCAGCGATTAGAAAGTGAGTCGTTGCCCGCCTTCTTAGGAAGGCTATTGAAAAATGAACGTGGATGCCGTCTGGTCAAATAATCTCAATAGAGGAGGCACATGGTGGGTGGTCAGAGACTGGAATGGGAATCTGGTCATCGTTGGGATGAACTTTATCGATCGCAGGTGGCAGGTGAAGGTGCTTGAAGCCAAAGCGGTAGTTGACGGCTTTAAGCAAATCGCTTCCCTTTAGAAGGGTCAAAACCCCCTCTTATGGTGGAGTCAAACTCTCTCGAAGTTACTAGCCTTCTTAACCATTCTAGTTCGGACCTATATGAGGTTAGCCTTTTTATTAATGAAGCCATTGCTCTAGCGTAGGTTGAGAATAGTTGTATTTTTTGTAAAATTCCTAGAGATGAGAACAAAGCCGCTCATAATCTAGATGTTTTAGTTTCTTCTTTTGAAAATTCTTTGGTCTGGAAAGAGTGTTTTCCAGCAGATGTTTTATCCCTCCTTTTTTAGAGTGGCTGATTGTGGTTTTGGTTATGGGTTTCTTTATGAAGTTTTTGTTTCCAACAAAAAAAAAAAAAAAGGGTTGCAATAGTATCATTGACCTTTTATAAACATTTCAAAACTACCATTATATTAGAAATCTATTGGAATGTTAGATGAAAAATTGACATAGTGACTTGGAACGATGGTGACTGGGATACTTGCCTGGATTAAGTTTGAAAGAACGGTGTTTCTTCATGAGTTTTTGTCCAACATTCTAACAAATGTTCTACTCCAATGATAGTTTTGAAACGTTTATGAAAGATCATGAGTAATATTGCAACTTTTAAAATAATATGGGTATTTTTGAAACAAAGTGTAAAGTTTAGAGGTTTTTTTTTGTTTTTTTTTTAATTCAACCTAAAAAAATATGTCAATTGTCACTATAAACTATTAATTTCATCTTTTGTTTTCTTCCAACGTTTGACCTTTTAGTTTAGATTATAACTAGTTTAGTTGTACTCAGGTTAATTGTCTTGACTTTTATCAAATTAAACATTTGTTTTAGACAATATTACAATGTCTACCATCTCTTCAAATTTTGCTACATTTACCCATTAATTAAAAAAAAAAAACATACAACTCCACATACTAATTTCAATAAAAGTCAAATCTTGCACAAATATAACTATTGAATAAATATTTCATAATTCCGAATTTGGAACATAAAGCTTATTAGAGGGGAGATTTTGCACCACATATTGAAATTTGAAGTGAAGATAACGTATATACAAGTCCAAACCCAAATTAGTCCCCAACTTAAGGACAATTCAACTAAGGTATATATTATCGACCACAAGATTAATTAGAGGTTCAAATTTCTACCCCACATGTTGTTGAACTAAAAAAAAAAAATCCAAAAAAATGAAATTGAATGTTTAAATAGGTTGCTAACTTTAGGGTAAATATTTATTTTAATTTGGAAAAAAATTATTTTTGACCATAAACTTGTCAAATTGTATCAATTTTAACCATGAACTTTCAATTTCATCAATTTAAACCTCAAACTTGGCAGATTGTATCAATTTTAACCCTAGACTTTCAATTTCATTAATTAAAACCTCAAAACTTGAATAAGTGTATCAATTAACACCATCGGTTGAGTTTTCGTTTGAATAACCGTTAGAAAGGTTTCTCACACATGCCCAAAACTACATGTTGCTTATGATATGTACTTGTTTGTTTTTTTTTTTTAATTTACAAAAAAATAATTAAATAATTCCATATTGGGTTTCCACCATCATGAAAACTATGAATTCGACTCTTGAAAGTAGAACCCACACGAAAACAAATGGACTATTGTGTTCCCTTTGCATTTGGTGTTGAGACCAGCGACGACGAGTGTGAAGAAGATCCAAGCGGTGACGTCATTGAATGCGGCAACGACCATGACAATTTTGTCGACTTCGGTGGTGAGGAGTTTGAGCTCGACTAAAATGAGGGAGAGAACATAGAAGGTGATGGTGGACAGAGTGAGGCACATGAACGTAATGAAACTGGTTGTAGCCAACCTTGTCGGCCTCATCGACAGTCTTACATAGGATTAAAGTGACATCGATGTTGGAGAGGAAGGTGACAAAGATTCTGACGAGGGGAATTCTGAAAGCCCTACGTCCGTTGCGGCGGATGGAGAACAAATCAAGCTCGAGGCCAACGAGAAATTAAAAAAAAAAATCAATATTGGTGACTGATTCAAGAATGAGAGTACACCGTCGAGGAAACATATGGTGCAAATAAACTTTGTTTCTACTAAAAACCAATGGATCGAGTAAAATCCTACCTTAAAATTGAAATACTCTTAATTAATGAAATGAAAAAAAGCAGTAGAATCCGAGAAGATGTGAAGTGGAAAAAAAATCCATGCTATGAAATATTTGAATAACACTATGGCGAGTCTACTCCTATTTTCTTCGGCATTTTTTTTCAATAACAAATACGTATATGTTATAAAGCAACATGTGACTTTGGACATGTGTGAGAAATTGTGATTGAAACGAAAACTTAACTGATGGTGTAAATTGATACACCCATTCAAGTTTGAGGTTTAAATTGATGAAATTAAAAGTTTTTGGTTAAACTTAATACAATCTGCCAAATTTATGGTCAAAAATGATTTTTTCCCTTTTAATTTTTGTCCCTTCCTCCCTTCATTATATTCCTGATCCTCTATGAATTAAAACAAACAAAAAAAACAAAACAAAACAAAACAAAAACAAAAAACTCGCTCCTACATTTTATTTGAAGGAAATTTGTATATAAATTAACATTTACCTTATAATTAATTTTTTTAGTTCACGTTTGTCTTATAATCATGCTTGCTAATATTTCAATTCAATTATATATGTTTTATACTTACCTTAGTCTCGTGTTTTGAAAATATTTCAGTATTTTGTCCTTTCTTTTTTAGCAAGGCAAATTTATTTGCCTTAATCTCGAAGCAATTAGGCTTGTGCATTTGCATTGACCAAGTACCATTCTACATTTGTGAACTCACCCTTGACGTGGCAAAGTTGACATATAAATACAGTATTATAAATTTCATGTTATTAATCCAGTTTTTATGTCATTGGTATTTATACACAAAGTTGCATTCTGTATAGAAAATACAAAGCCAATATCCCTCAATATATATATATACACACAAAGTCAATATGAACTTAATTCAATTGAATGAAAATATTGTATACTTATTTTTAAAGTTTGATGTTCGAATCTACACTCTATGTCGTTGAATGAAAAGATAAATTTATAAGAGTAATAAACCATAACAAGGATTAAATATAATATAAAAAAGTTTGGAAATACTTTTTGTATTGCTATATTAATTCGTTAGTTTATTATATTTTCGTCAATACACATTATAGTTTATAGACCTTTAATATTGAATTTTGAACGATAAAAAATGGTCATGGGGAAAAGTCTGCATTTTAACGTTTCTTATATAATATTTCAACTGTGGTGAAGGGATATAATAAAAAAGACCATAAAAACTTGATTCTTTTTATATTGTTTTTTTTTAATTTTTATTTTTGAAATAAATCTACATCTTAGCTCTTTTTTATATAACTTCATCCTTCCTTCCATTCTTATAGTATGAATTAGTTGAAGACTATTTTTTTAATTAAAAAAAATTAAAGATTATGTTATAATATTAAAATTTGAATTTTTAAAAATTAAGTTGTTTCGACATTATAATATTCTTACTTATGGTATATTATTGTTTTTATTAGGAATTTTTATAACATTTTATTTAAATAGAAATTATATTGAAAATTATACATTTAGAAAGAATTTCTATTATGGTTGAGAATAAATTAAAAATAAAAGAAAAGAAAAGGGAAAAATTTCCCGCGGGAAACTCGATCCCCGCGAATTTCCGTAGGGGAATCCCTGCCCCGATCATCTCGAAATTAAATGAAAAATTTCGCGGGGACATGGAATGAAATGAGGGGCGGGGTCGGGGATGGGGATTTCCAGGCCCCACCTCACCCCGTTGATATCTCTACTAACACATGTAATTTAACCTTTATATAAATATAATTTTAAATGTATTGATATATAATATTTAGATTAAGTAATATTAATTACAAAAATGTAATAAACTATTATAGAATTATCCATCTAAATATATATAAAAAAAATGAAACTTGAAATATTTAAGATTTTTCAAAATAGAATTAAGTTTTTTTATGCATTTAATTTTTCTAAAATATTTACCAAAGATTTATTTCTTTTTGTATATATGTGAGTAAAATTAAAAAAAAAATTAATTAAACTCTAACCGTACCCAACTTACTAAAAATTAAAATAATATTATATATATATATATATATATATATTGCAAATTAAATATATAATAAAAAAATGAAGTTAAACTAAAAGAATAATAGAAAAAAATGAAGTTAAAAATCCCAAGACCTTGAATATGCATCCGTTCATTGTGCCCCTCTCACAGCCAACAGACCAAGGCATGTTTTTTAGTTTTTGAGTGAAACAAGCATTAGATATATATAAACCTCATAATGTCGGGGGCACGTGCCCCTCCTGACCTAACGTGGAGAGATGAAGAGTGTGAAGTTGGAGAAATTAGGAGAAGGGACCAACTTTAAATTTTCCTCCAATTTCCTTCATCACGATTGACAATTAAGAAAGTACAATTTTTTTTTAAAGGGAAAAAATTGTATTAGTATGGTTTCCCATGCTAATTATTTATCAATAAATTTTAAAACATCACGAGGTTAGATTAGTAGCTTACTTTAAAATCATGAAAATACCAGTGGAGCCATTTTGGTTTGGAAACTTTTAAGTAAAAATAGAAAGTGAAATCATGTTTCGATTTTCTCATTAAAAAAAAAAAAAAAAAAAGAAATCATATATTTTGATTTCAAATAATTTTATTAATTTGAACTAATACCAAACAAGAGGACTCAGTTGAAATCCATCTGGATTTAAAATCACTCGAAATTTCAGGAAAACTAACAAACCATTAGATAGAGGGAGAGAGGATGCGATAACACAGATAAAATGGGAGAAAGATATGGGGAATGAAGAGAGACATGGAGAGAGAATAAATGGTAATTTTTTATACATATAATTTTCAATTTTCAGTTTCAATTTTATTATCATTATGGTTTAGGGTGCTCTAAAATATTTGAAAAATACTATGGCGAGTCTACTCCTATTTTCTTCAGCATTTTTTTTTTTAAAATAACAAATAGGTATATGTTATAGAGCAACATGTGATTTTGGACATGTGTGAGAAGTTGTGATTGAAACGAAAACTTAATCGATAGTGTAAATTGATACACTCATTCAAGGTTGAGGTTTAAATTGATGAAATTGAAAGTTTATGGTTAAACTTAATACAATTTGCCAAATTTATGGTCAAAAATAATTTTTTTCCTTTTAATTTTTGTCCCTTTCTCCCTTCAGTATATTCCTGATCCTCTATGAATTAAAAAAAACAAAAAAATTATTTAAAACCAAAAAAAAAAAAAAAAAAAACTCGTTCCTACATTTTATTTGAAGGAAAATTGTATATAAATTAACCTTTACCTTATAATTAATTTTTTTAGTTCACGTTTGTCTTATTATCATGCTTGCTAATATTTCAATTCAATTATATATGTTTTATACTTACCTTAGTCTCGAGCTTTGAAAATATTTCAGTATTTTGTCCTTTCTTTTTTAGCAAGGCAAATTTATTTGCCTTAATCTCGAAGCAAGGCTTGTGCATTGGCATTGACCAAGTACCATTCTACATTTGTGAACTCACCCTCGACGTGGCAGAGTTGACATATAAATACAGTATTATAAATTTCATGTTATTAATGCAGTTTTTATGTCATTGGTTATATACAAAGTTGCATTCTGTATAAAAATATAAAGCCAATATCCCTCAAAAAAATAAAGTCAATACGAACTTAATTCAATTGAATGAAAATATTGTATACTTATTTTTAAAATTTGATGTTCGAATCTACACTCTATATTATTGAATGAAAAGATAAATTTATAAGAGTAATAAACTATAAGAAGGATTAAATATAATATAAAAAAGTTTGGAAATACTTTTTATATTGCTATATTAATTCGTAAGTTTATTATATTTTGGTTAATACACGTTATAGTTTATAGACCTTTAATATTGAATTTTGAACGATAAAAAATGGTGGAGTCCTCATGGGGAAAAGTTCTGCATTTTAACGTTTCTTATACAATATTTCAACTGTGGGGAAGGGATTAGATAATAAAAAAGAACTTAAGAATCAAAACTTGATTCTTTATATATATATATATATATATATATATATATATATATATATATATTTGAAATAAATCTACATCTTAGCTCTTTTTTTATATAACTCCATCATTCCTTCTATCTTATAGTAGGAATTAGTTGAATAATATTTTTTTTATTAAAAAAAAAGTTAAAGATTATGTTGTAATATTAAAATTTAAATTTTTAGAAATTAAGTTGTTTCAACATTATAATATGTTTACTTATGGTATATTATTGTTTTTATTAAGAATTTTTATAACATTTTCTTTAAATATAAATTATATTGAAAATTATTCATTTAGAAATAATTTCTATTATAGTTGATAATAAATTAAAAAATAATAATAAAATAAAATAAAAAAACAGTAAAAAATTTCCCGCGGGAACCTGATCCCAATGAATTTTTCGAGGACAATCCCTGCCCTGATCCTCGCAAAATTAAATGAAAAATTTCATGGGGACATGGAATGAAATGGGGGGCGGGGTCAGGGACGGGGATTCCCCGGCCCCGCCCCGTGGACATCTCTACTAACACATGTAATTTAACCTTTATATAAATATAATTTTAAATGTATTGATATATAATATTTAGATTAAGTAATATTAATTACAAAAATGTAATAAACTATTACAAAATTATCCACCTAACTATATAAAGAAAAAATTGAAACTTGAAATATTTAAAAATTTTCAAAATATAATTAAGTTTTTTTATGCATTTAATTTTTCTAAAATATTTACCAAAGATTTATTTCTTTTTGTATATATGTGAGTAAAATTAAAAAAATTAATTAAACTCTAACCGTACCCAACTTACTAAAAATTAAAATAATATTATATATATATATATATTGCAAATTAAATATATAATAAAAAAATGAAGTTAAACTAAAAGAGTAATAGAAAAAAATGAAGTTAAAAATCCCAAGACCTTGAATATGCAGCCGTTCATTGTGCCCCCAACAGACCATGTTTTTGAGTTTTTTAGTGAAACAAACATTAGATATATATAAACCTCATAGTGTCGGGGGCACGTGCCCCTCTTGGCCTAACGTAGATCCGTCCCTGGTTGAAAGTGGAGAGATGAAGAGTGAGAAGTTGGAGAAATTAGGATAAGGGAAATTTCCTTCATCACTTCGGGATTGACAATTAAGAAAGTACAATTTTTTTTAAAAGGAAAAAAATTGTATTAGTATGGTTTTCCATGCTAACTATTTATCAATAAATTTTAAAACATCACGAGGTTAGATTAGTAGCTTACTTTAAGATCATGAAAATACCAGTGGAGCCATTTTGGTTTGGAAACTTTTAAGTAAAAATAGAAAGTGAAATCATGTTTTGATTTTCTCGTTAAAAAAAAAAAATCATATATTTTGATTTCAAATAATTTTATTAATTTGAACTAATATCAAACAAGAGAACTTATTTGAAATCCATCTGGATTTAAAATCACTCGAAATTTCGGGAAAACTAACAAAGCATTAGATAGGGGGGGAGAGGATGCGATAACACATAAAATGGGAGAAAAATGTGGGGAATGAAGAGATAAATGGAGAGAGAATAAATGGTAATTTTGTATACATATAATTTTCAATTTTATTATCATTGTTTTCTTAATATATTTTTTCTTTTATCAACAAATAATAATTGTTAAAAATGGGTCAATAGCTCAACTCAATTGGTATAAAGCATGTATCTCAACCAAAAAGTAATTTCTCATTCCACATATTTAAAAAAAAAAGTTCTTAAAAATGATAGATTTTAAAATAATTGCTGACAAATTAGAAAAAGACTAGGTACAATGTTTTGTAAATTAATGCTAAAATTTTCTTTAAATAAATACAAATTGAGATTGAGAATCTATTTCCTTTTAGATGAATCTAGTTTCCGTTTGGGAACCAAAGATAATTATTTAAAAATTTATATGATTTAGATTGCATGTAATTTTGTTTAATCTAAATTATTTGATAAAAGTTTAAGAAGAATAATTATTATAAAAAGTTGAATCAATCAAAATTTTGTTGATATAAAAAAGAATATAATGTGAATATATATATCTATTTATATATAAAAGGATAAAATTGAGAATGGTAAACCGCGAGAGAAGATAACAGATTCGTAGAAAAATGATTCTTGATAAATGTAAAGACGTATTCGACTTTAAGAATTTGTTTGGAATTAAGAACAACAAAAGAAATTGCATTGTTTGTGAATGGAAAAAAAAAAAAGTGAAATTGAAATTTGAAATTTTGGTTTTTGTTTAAGAAAAACAAAAGAAATATTAAATTATTGTGAGGACACACGTGTGGGGATGGTGGTGTTGTGTCATTGGCCTATTTTGGCAAGTGGCTTAAAAACCAAATTGGAAAGTAAATGGTCTGGGGAAGATAAGGAAAAAGGGGAAAATTGCAGAGAAAGAGAGAGAGAAATTGCAGAGAAAGAGAGAGGGAGAGATTCGAGAAGAATGGGGCTTGTGAAGAGGGAGACTAGTCATTTGAGAGATTTTTCTTATATATTTTTGGGTTAACTACATGAATGACATATTTGGGACCAAATTTTACACAAATGACACGTTTTGTTATTAATATTGGCTTTGTCACTTTTCAAGCCAAATAGAAGCCAAATCTAGAGGAACATTACTCATTTATCCCTATATATATATATATAATAATAATAATAATAATAAAATAAAATAAAATATATGGATACCTTCCATAAACGTTGAAACTTATATCCTTCCTTCCAAACACCATTAATTTTGTATAAAAAATAAAATAGATGAAAGATTTTTATGATTTTCCTCCTAAAATTTAGGGATTTTAAAAACTAGACAACTCATTTCATTATCAACTGTTCCATTCTTTATACGTAGGGGTATATATATTATATATCTGAGAATATAGTAGGGGTATATATAATATATATCTGAGAATATAATAAGAGTATCATGTCATCCCAAACATATAAAATGATTACATGCTGATGTATATATTATATACCTCAACATATATATGTATGGGTACAATATACAACACAGTATATATTTAGGAACCCATTGAACATTATATATTACATACAGTATGTATAAAATGGATAGATAATGTTATGACATTATAGCTATATATTGTAAGGTTATCTCAAAATTAATAGGATTATTACCAATACAAAATATATGACGATTATTTACCTATGTTTATATAATATATGTCTGTAAATATAACTATACTTATATACATACGTATATATAATATACTTCTATGTAAATGAACTATCCATACTTCTTTCTTTAGTCTAAAATATAAGATTTAAATTAAAAAAAACTAAATGAAAAACAAAGAAGAAGGAATAAGGAAGAAGACTAGCTTACTCATTTTGGAGAACAAATATCTGTACACGACAATTGAACCCACAATCGAAGAAGAATGCCGGTGGAGAAGACCATCAATTAGAATAATGGAGCATGGTTATTAATGGTAACAAGAAATTCTAACCTAATTCGAATAGTAAAATATGGAAGAAAAAATATTTACTATTACAAAAAATATATTCATGTAAGTAATGGTAACATTAATTACCTAAATTGAATGATTTAATTATGAAAACAATAAATGATAATTATAAAAATATTATAAATATATGCAAAAATTGTAAGGGTACAAATGGAATAAATCGATCTCATAAATATGAGTCATGCTAGAGCCGATAATTTTTTTAAAATGAGACATTTATGAAATATATGGTTGAAAACGTGCTCTTTGTCATAATTTCCCTATATTTTTATTGGAATTGGCCCAAGAACAAATTGATGGTGCTCCTTAAGCAAATTAGAAGAATTTGGTAAGTTCTCTCTAAGGAAATCATGGAAAGAAACGATGATGAAATGGGGTTTAAAAGAGAGAATTTTATGGGTTTCTTTTCCTTTACTTGTGTATCATTACATTGATGCCTCATAATTAAATAATAGTGGGACTACAGATTGGTTATGGTACTAATTAGTAGATAGGAAGGGAAAGATGTAGTTTGAACTCTTGAAATGTTGAATTTTTTTTGCAGGGAAGTAGAAGAAAATAGTTATTAGCCATGAGAGAAGCTTGCAACACCAAGATTTTGCTTAGAACTCAATTAATGGAAGCTTGATGAAAAAAAAAAAGTGCTGGATTTTTTTTTTTTTTTTTAACAGACATAGAGTTGGTATGAAGAAGATGAAGAAGAATAAAGAGAGGAAATAATGTATAGAATGTAACTATCAATAAAACTAAACTAAAAAAAAGAATTGTTAAATGTATGTTCATTTAACCCGTGGGCCGAGGCCCGCAGGGACCCACCTCGAACGCGGTGGAGAATCCCCGATTACACGGGGAATAGGAGAATGAGTGGGGAGAGTTTTCTCCCCATTGGCTAAATGGAGACGGGGAATATATTCCCTGTCCCCGTCTATGACCTCGACCTTGCCCCGTCCCGATTAATATATATATCTATATATATATATACACACATACTAATTATTACCTATAAATAGAAAATTACAAAAAAAAAAAAAAAAAAAACTATAATAGGAATTAGTTGAAGACTATTTTTTTTTAATAAAAAAAAGTTAAAGACTATGTTGTAATATTGAAATTTGAATTTTTAGAAATTAAGTTGTTTCGACATTATAATATTTTTACTTATGGTATATTATTATTCTTATTATGAATTTTTATAATATTTTCTTTAAATGGAAATTATATTGAAAATTATTTATTTAGAAAGAAATTCTATTATGATTGAGAATAAATTAAAAACAAAAAAAAAAAAGATAAAACAAAAAAAAAAAGAACGAGGAAAAATTCCATGCGGGGACGGGGAATGAAATGGGGGCAGGGTCGGGGATGGGGAACCCATTCCCCAGCCCCGCCTCGTGGACATCTCTACTTAACAGTAACCATTGTGGTCATTGGTGTCGATACATGCTAAATTGAGCATAGTTTAACGATAATCAAATGAGTTAAAGTAGACATAACTAAGCGGTAATTGACATCGATCTTCGATCAAAAGGTCATAGGTTCAAATGAGCTTTTGTGTCCAAATTTGTGTTGAAATGAATGAGTTTTGAGGTTTTAAAGTTAGTTAATCAATGTGATAAATTAAAGAAAAAACAAATAAAAGTTTTACCCATAAACTTGGCAAACTATATCAATATTCACCTAGATTTTTTTTAGTTCGACATCAACTGGAGTGGTGGATTTAAACATTTATCCTCTTGGTGGAGGATATATGTCTTGACCAATTGAGCTATCCTCAAGCTAGCAATTTAGCAAGGACTTTAAACTTTATCAATTTGTACTCTAAACATAGATAAGTGTTACAAATTTTATTCCACATTCAAATTCTGCTAATACTCACTAATTTTAACAAAAAATGACGTGAACAAATTAAAAAACTCACTAATTTAATGAAAATCAAGCTTTGATTTGATTAATGCACAAAACCAACCATTACATAACTCTGTCCAAAGTTACAGCTCCCCCCACCCCACCTTATTAACTACATACTTGTTTTTTAATCAGTTCAACTACATACCAAATATACGTTTTCAATTAATTGGACTCACATGAGTATACTCAAATGAAAACTTTCCCTAAAGTATAAATTACAATACTTTTTACCGTTTAAGATGAAAATTCAATTTGAGCATAATTCAATAGATAAAACACCAATTACTATTTCAAATGCTGATGACTTGACCCCCTACCTCCACAATTGTTGAACTAAAAAAATGACAATTTGACGAAATTAAAAGTTTAGGATAAAAATTGATACAATCTGATAAAAAAAAGGCACAATTGATCAAATTACAGATTTAGGATAAAAATTGATACTTCTTGCCAAGCTAAAAATTAAAAGTTAACTCACCTCATCAGCTTAACTAATTTAGGCATATATTATCGACCATAAGATCAAAGGTTCGAATTCTCCCAGCTTATATATATATATGTAGTGAACTGCCAACAAGAATATACCTCAACTGACATGAAGTATGTGCCTATGACCATGAGGTCATGGGTTTGAATCCCCCAACTCTTAAATGTTGTGTTGAACTAAAAAATATATATATGTAATTGGAAAAAAAAAAATACAACCTCTAAAGTTTAGGAGTATAAATGGATTTTTGCTATAAAAAAAAGGAAAAAATCAATTTTGACCATAAACTTAGTAGGTTGTATCAATTCTAACTCTGAACTTTTAATTCCATCAATTTAATAGTAGGTTGTATCAATTCAAACTTTGAACTTTTAATTCCATCA
The DNA here is from genome assembly GCA_033996785.1 of Trichosanthes truncata. Classification (NCBI taxonomy): domain Eukaryota; kingdom Viridiplantae; phylum Streptophyta; class Magnoliopsida; order Cucurbitales; family Cucurbitaceae; genus Trichosanthes; species Trichosanthes truncata. The sequence goes on from JAWPNB010000003.1 coordinate 59,373,469, forward strand.
ATTTAAACCTCAAACTTGGCAGATTGTATCAATTTTAACCCTAGGCTTTCAATTTCATCGATTTAAACCTCAAACTTGAATAAGCGTATTAGTTTATACCCTCGGTTAAGTTTATGTTTCAATCACAATTATAAAGGTTTCCCACACATGTCCAAAGCCACATGTTGTTCTATGATATGTACTTGTTCGTTATTTTTTTAAAAAATTTACCAAAAAAATAATTAAATCATTCCAAATCGGGTCATCACCATCGTGAAAACCATGAGCTCGACTCTTGAAAGTAGGACCCACACGAAAACAAATAGACTCTTGTGTTCCCCTCGCCTTTAGTGTTGACCAGCGACGACAAGTGTGAAAGGCGGTGACCTCATTGAAGGAGGCGACAACCATGGCGATTTCGTCTACTTCGGTGGTGAGGAATTTGAGCTCAACTAAAATATAGGAGAGAACAAAGAAGACGGTGGTGGACAAAATGACGCCCATGAACACAATGAACTGGTTGTAGCCAACCTTGTCGGCCCTGTCGATAGTCTTACGGAGGATTAAAGTGACATCGATGCTGGGAGGAAGGAGACAAAGATTCTGACGAGGGCGATCCCAAAAGTCGTACGTCCGTTGCGGCGGATGGAAGATAAATCGAGCTTGAGGCCGACAAGAAATTAAAAAAAAAATTCAATATTGGTGTCCAATTCAAGATTATGAGTACTCTATTGAGGAAAAATATGATGCAAATAAGTTTTGTTTCTACTGAAAGCCAATGGTTCAAGTGCAATTATGCCTTAAAATTGAAAAACCCTCAATTAATAAAATCAAAAAAGCAACAGAATCAATAAGATAAGAAGTGAAAAAAAAAAACCATGCTCTAAAATTGAAAAATATTATGGCGAGTTTACTCTAATTTTTTTCAACAATTTTATTTTTTTAAAAAAATAACAAATACGTATCTATTATAGAACAACACGTGGTTTTGGACCTGTGTGGGAAATTGATACACTTATTTATGTTTGAAATTTAAATTGATGAAATTAAAAGTTTATGATTAAAATTGATATAATCTATCAAATTTAAATTGATGAAATTAAAAATTTATGATTAAAATTGATATAATCTACTAAATTTAGGGTAAAAATGATTTTTTCCCAAAAAAAAATTTGACATATCACCAGAGAGAGAGAGAAAATCCCTGAATCACTGATGCCTCGCAGTCTCTGCAACCACTCTCCCGCCAAACCCTCTCCGTCGCCATTCTTCAAAAGTTCTGCAATTTCCCTTCTTCTGTCTCTCAGCTTTAATCGTCATATCAATCGTAAAGAATGCTATAGTCTCCGTTCTATTCGCTTGCCGACGGAACGAAGGAGACCACAACCAAATCTGTTCTCATCGTGCCTGAGTTGAGAACCAAGCCAAGCCTCGATTCCAGGTTGTTTACCTTTCTGTCTTTATTCGAATTGACGAACCTCGACGGCGATCAAACGCTAAATCGCTGAATTTGTGTTTCACAGCATCAATGGCGGAGCGGGATCCGGAACTTGTTTCTGCCATTAACGAACTCGACGATCAGTCATTCCTCTCGCTTTGCTTTGGTCCTTCAGTGTCCGTCAGAACTTGGCTTCTCAATAACGCCGAGAGGTTCCAAATAAGGCCATCGCTGTTATTCACTGTTTTCCTAGGGTTTACGAAGGATCCGTATCCTTATGTTAGAAAAGCTGCTCTCGGTGGCCTAGCAGGTTTGGGGAATACTGTTCTCGAGGACGGCAGCATGATTGAAGGTTGCTATTGCCGTGCTATTGAGCTTCTAAACGACGTGGAGGATTGTGTTAGATCAGCTGCATTACGCGTTGTAAGATACTCGTTCTGCAGATCTCTCTCCATTGTTTCTGTTTTTTACAACATAAAAACTGTGATGAAGTGATTTCGGTTTGGTAGTAAGTCGCTGTTCCTTAAGATTCACAGTCCATTATTTGATATATAAATAGGTGTTTGATGAATTGATGACGAATTCTAGTTAATCGACTTAAGTTTTTTTCATTACTGTGATCAAGTTACTCGCATTGACAGAATATCACGTTCCTTTATCAGTAATAGCTCTTGACGATTGATCCAGGTCATCACTTGGGGTCTAATGCTTGCGGCGCATATTCCAGAGAGGAAACAATATTTGTCTGATGAAATATTCGTTAACGTAAGTTTAAATTTCAATATGCGGTTGATTTCTCTGTATTGTTGAAGTTCATTCATTGAAAAACTCATCATTCTTTGTTAGAATTTGAGATATCATTCTCATCTAGAATTGGATTGCTCCGTAATATTTTCTCCTTAACTCATTAGATTGCTTGTCGTCTGGAAACCTGCTTTCTTTCTATCTATTGGCCCGTTCTGTTCTTTTACTCTAATTTGAGATATCATTATTGCGACACTGGATTTTTGGATGTTTGGTTGAGATTATCCATTTCATTTAGTTAGTTCCATCTTTTGTTCTTCATTTATTCAATGAAGATTGAAAAAAAAAAGAGGAATTTAGAGCTTACATTGTGGATTTTGCACACGTTCACGAGTATCCCTGTTTTTCAATGTTCATGTATGAATACTCTCACTGTTCCTATTAGAAAAAAAAGTTTGGATACCGTTATTGTGGTGTTCAGATTGAGCGAACTTATTTGGACCCAGTCCTGGGTTGTCTATGGACAACCTTTCTTCTTTTTGTTAGTGGTGGATTAATTTAGTCTTAGGCATTCAACTTCCTCTCAGTTCTCATGTTTAGTGTTTAAAACTTTCCACTTTGAATAGTGTTTGCACGTGGACAGGTCACATTTCCTTAGGAGAACTTTAAGGAAGTGATCACTATTTTCCCATGCCAACTGAACTTTAGGAAGTGCTTTCCTTGCGTTGAGTCTTAAAGTGAGTGCTTCGATTTTCAAACTTGTAGTAATAAAGTGCCTCTTCTGATATTTATATATCGGTAATATCAGCTTTGTTCCATGACGAGAGATATGAGCATGAAGGTCAGGGTTAATGCGTTTGATGCAATAAAGAAGTTGGAAATTGTTTCCGAGGATCTTCTTTTACAAAGTGTGTCCAAGAGAGTCTTGAGTATCTTCAAGGGGAAAAAATCTGTTGTTCAATGTTCTACCGAACAATTAGAAATGTTGGCGTTGGATGTTGCCGGAGCTTTTGTGCATGGCGTAGAAGATGAATTCTATCAGGTAACTTACGTTGGTATATATATTTGATTGAAATATACCCCTATTTACCAATACTATAGATTAAAATTTTTTCTTATCTCCACCACCCTTGTAATCAGTCATCACTTCTTGACACATTTTTCTTTTTGAAATTTAATCTTGTAGTTTCTTCATGTTTTATGCCACAAGGTCTTTGTTCATAGTTGTTTCGGCTTGCTTGTTTAAGCACCATACCATTACCATAATGGTTCGGAGTATCCTCCTGCAAACTTATTATCTCATTAAATTGGAGCCATACATGTTTTTAAGTGGACAATTACTGGCTTTTTTGAGATAGAGAGAAAAAAGACAATTTAGGAAATGAATAGAAACTTCACGGATTGAAGTCCTGTCTTCTAAATCAGATTTTAGCTACGAGTGAATCATATATCCTCTTTATCGTATAAATATTTCTGCAAATAAATGTGATTATGATATTGACACTTTCTCTTAATCTCAAGGTGCGAAAGTCTGCCTGTGATGCTTTGTATAATTTGACCATCCTATCAACTAAATTTTCTGGTGAGGCCTTAAAATTATTGATGGACGTCCTGAATGATGATTCAGTTTCTGTCCGCTTGCAAGCTTTGGAAACATTACATCACATGGCGATGTCCAAATGTTTGAAATTGCAAGAAGCGCATATGCACATGGTATAATTAATCCTTTTTCCATGTCTTGGAGTCTTTTCAATTACTCATAATAGGTGTTCCATGATAGCATGCTAAGGTTACGATTATATGTGTATAGAATTTTTATATCTTTAGTAGTTTACCATAAAAGTTTGAACTGTATGATATCATACCAAGCTGTTCACTATCCATTAAGTCATGCAAAGAATCAATTTATTTGTTTCAATATTTGAGATGGGATTTTAAAGATCAATATCGACGTTCGGTTCATATTATTTTTTTTTATCAACATTGTCTTTGCAGTTTCTCAGTGCTTTAAGTGACAATGATGGTCGTGTAAGATCTGGTTTAAGGAAACTTCTTAAATTAGCGAAGCTGCCAGATTTGGAGACATTTCAACTGTCTTTTAATGGTCTTCTCGAAAGTTTAGAATCATACCCGCAGGTATTATCCTCCGTTGGCCCTTCCCTTTATTCTTTCTTCATTTATGTTATTGTGTATAATTTCTAAAGATTCTTTTTACTTTTTATGTTCATTCCTTTCTAGAAATAGAATCTACATCCAACACAACTTCAACTTATTGACGTGCTAATGTCACTTTGTTAATTGCTAGGATGAGTCTGATGTGCTCTCCGTGCTGTTTCATATTGGTCAGAATCATGTAAATATGGTTGCCTCCATTACCAAGGATGTTTTTGAACAGGTTAGCTTGGTTCTTTATATTCCTATATAGTATTATTGGACTCATCAATAGTCTAATGAAATCATTTAAATTGTGGTTAGATATTGACTCATTAATCTGTATTAACTTTTATTTATTTTATTTTTTTTGAGTTCATCTCTGTATTCGCTTTCAAATTGAATGACATAAGAGTTCTAGTAACTATTATAGCTTCTCGATTAAATTACAAGTATCATTAAAAAATATATCTCTTTATATTTTTTAAAAATGATGTCTAGTTTTTTATTTTAAAAAACTTGATGTCAATCTGTGCAAAAACAGATTTGGAAGATTCATTGAGGATTAGCTTTCAGCCATTATGGCTTAGTCCAGTTTTCAGTAGTGCATGTGTGGCATATTTATATTTCAATCTTTTATTTTTATTAATATAAACTAGAAAGCTAACTCGTGAAGGTCAATGGATGATGGTGGTACTGTTAACTCTCTTGAACTTGTCCTTTGCTTCAGATAGACCCAACATCTGAAGGAAAACTTGGATTTGATAGTGTGAAGGTGATTGCATACATTGTTCTAGCTATTTCAGCTCCCGTTTTGGACAATCATACTCTTAGGTTTCCACCAAGAATATTTTCTTATGCAGCTACATTGCTTGGAAGGATCTCTCATGCTTTGGGCGACATTATGGATCAAAGCACCATTTTTGCTTACTTGCTGCAAAATAGTAAAAACATTGGATTATCTGATCTGGGGTTTAATCCAGAGGGAGGCCCATGCTCACCTACACCTGGAAGTTCTATCAGTGATATACTTGCCATTGCCTCCCTTAAGACACCTGCAATGATACATGAGCAGCAGCATAAAGATGATGATGCCATAGAATCTATCAAGACTATCCTCTCAAAGGTGCAAGACATTTGGCCACTAATACAATCAGGATTTTTGCATGAAGTTTTAAGGACTTTGAGGTTTGTATCAGTTCTTTGTTTAACTTTTTTTGAGGTTATACACTACGTGAATTCTTCTTTACGTATGGTAATCCTATGAAGCTTTAATTAGGAAGTACAAGATCAGTTGCTTACGCTGATAAAGTCAATATTTCTTTCTTTTTTTAAAAAAAAAATAAATAATCCGATTACCCTGAAAATTTTGAGCTAATAAAATTTTGTTCTTATCTTCGGTTGGAAAGAAAGAATGGAGTGTTCAATGATAAGGCAAAATAACAGAGTGGATAGATCATAGAAGTGTTTGACCTAGCTATATTCTGATCTGCCCTTTGATTGCATTAGATAGTGCCTTTAGTCACTCTACTCCCAGTGTATACAACACTTGTTGGGGTGGTTTTTATACGTTAATTGGGGGAATGTTTGTTTTTGCTTAGTTGGTACAGTTTTGGCATTTTCCATCATATCAATGAAAATTGTTTTTTGTTTCCATGTTTTGACATGAAAATGAGGCTTGCTTTTATTCTAATCATCATTCCAAAAATGTAGCTTTATCTTTTTTCTCTTTAGTTCTCATCCTTCCATCTTTGGTCTAACTTCCTCATTTTCTCGGGGTTGCAGGTTTTGCAAGGAAGCATTGGGAGTATTCACGTCCCGAACAGACAGATACAATGGTTCTTTAGCTTTTACATTGCAGTATCTCAAGATAATAAAACTGGTTGCAAAGGTATGGAATTTGATGTCTTCAAAACATGTTTGTCCTCGTAGAATTGGAGAATGGGGACTCCTATTAGGGAAGCTAGAAATGGGGCTGAAAGAGTTGAAAAGTCAGTTCATTGGATTCTCTAAAGAAGAAGAGCGACATATCTTAGAATTGATGTTGTTAACTTATACGCTCAGGTTGTCTAATGGAGAAGTTTGCTGTCACACGACTATGAGAAAGTTGTCTATTATAGCTTCCAACATAGAGCATCTCCTCAAGGAAGAATCTCTTGAGCCATCAACTTTTGTATCTGAAGTTCAAATAGCATTGTCGAACCTAGGCACCATTACTCCTGAAGCTTCTTGCAATTCACTTGATTTTAGAAAACTGCTCAAATCTTTCACCCTTAACCATCTAGAAATTTCAGAAAAACTTAAGCACATCAAGGCAGAACTAGTGATTCCAGATAATGACTATGAAAAACCCCTCTATTTTGTTCCAGGACTACCCGTTGGTATTCCTTGCCAAATTATCCTACACAATGTTCCAAGTGAGAGGAAGTTGTTGTTTAGAATCACTATGGATAACAACATGACAAGTCAGTTTATCTTTTTGGATTTCCTTCCCTTGGGAGGTTGTGATGAGGTTAGAGAATTTACATATACTGTTCCATTCTATAGAACTCCAAAAGCTTCTTCTTTTATAGCTAGGATTTGTATAGGACTTGAATGTTGGTTTGAGAATGCTGAAGTTAATGAACGCCGTGGAGGTCCAAAACGTGATCTAGCATACATTTGTAAAGAGAAGGAAGTTTATCTTTCCATGATCAACAAAGGTTGATTTTGTGTAGGGTTCATTTAAATATCAGTCTCTGTAAATATTGAATATGTGAGGATGGATATGGAATATGTTATTTGTTAATGTTGTTAACTGTTTTGGCCTTCGTGCAGAAATTGTTATGGAAATTTGCTCAAAATCAGCAATATCAAGTGTAAGGTATCCATCTTATATATAGTTAAACTGTTTAAGCTCCATTTAATAACCGATTTTTAATAACCGATTTTTGGTTTGTGGTTTTTGAAAATTGTGTTTGTTTTCTCATCATTTCTCATTTCTCTACAATGAGTTTCATCTTTCTTAAGAAAACATTTGAATTCTTAGCTAAATTTCAAATTCTAAAAACAAGTCTTTGAAAATTATTTTTTTAGTTTTCAAAACTAAACTTGGTTTTTAAAAACACATGTAAAAAGTAGTAACAAAATAGGAAACCCACATGTAGAAGTAGTATTTATAGGTTTAATTTTTAAAAACAAAAAACTATATAATTATCAAATAGGACTTTACTGAGCTCTGCATTTTGGTCATTCTTTTTTAAAGCAAAAAAAAACAAAATATTGATCATTCTTTAAAGGTATTTTCTTTTCCATCTTGAAATCGTTTATTCTCCAAAGGAAACGTACGCATTTATATCACTTGGTTTCTTTGAAAGAAGCATTTCTTGTTTCTAATGGCTTGCTAACCTTGCCACTTGTCAATTAACCGTAGTTATAAACTTAGATAGCATTGTCATACGAGTGAATAGCCTTGGCAATACTGATGCAAGAATCTATTCCATTGTAATTTTGATTGCACTTTTATTATTATTAGTACTTTTTCCTTTTTGACGTTTCAATTAGTCAGTCATGAACTCAGCATAGAAAGAAACACGGGAGTTAACTAGAGCAATTGCTACTTTAAATATATTTTTTTAATGTTTTATGGTCAGAATATCTACATATGAATAAAAGTCATGGGGAGTTTACAAATATATATAGGATCTGTTTGAAATACCCTCTAAAATACATTCTAAGTTCTAATTTAAACACTTTGAAAAAAATATTTTCAATAAAAATGTTATCTTCAAACGTGTTTTAAATAACAAATTTGTTTGGTTGCATTATATTTAAAAGTTATTCTATTAATTATAAATATATTTTTATTTCTTACTACGGTCAGGTTTGGGTGTGATTTTGAAATGGCCAAAATTACTTTTGTCATGTCATTTTTAGTGTTTTTGGATGCCACAAAAGTGATTTTGGCCGCTCCTAAATCACTCTCAAGCATGCCTTACATAGTTTGAGGATTTTTAGTTAAACACTCTAATGCCATTTTTGAATAATCCATCTCTCATGTGTTTCTTCAAAAGAAATTTTTTAATTTAATCTAAGCACTTTTTATTTATTAATTTATCTAAACACACTTCAATTATTGATTTTGCCCAAAGGTGTTCATAGAAAAATCAAATTTATTTTAAAAGCCATTTTTTTTAACGTTGTTCTGAACACTATTATATATAAACTTGAATTTTCCTTTTTTTGCTACCTCAAACACAACGATTGTTTTTTCTCTTAACCATTCAACATTTGATCATTTTATAAACGAAGCAGACCGCTTTTTACATACATTATTATATCCATGTTCTAAAAATAGTGTAGTTGGTTTTACATTATTATATTGATGTTGTATTGTATTCGGCTATATCATAAACCTATTAGTACACTAAATCTTTTTAATGATTTATCCTGTCCGTGCCTTTGATAACAACTGCTTGATAAAAATGTGCACAAAATTTTCAAAATTAAGTACAATTTTATTATCTGAAAAAAAGAGGGACAACAATTTGCTAGAACCTTTCGCTAAGAATGATTCAAATATAACGCAAAGTTTATTTTTAAATGGGCTTTTGAGAAAAAATTGAAGTATCATTACCATTACAATGAGAACATATTTTAAAACATTTTCATCTCCACTCCTCAATTTATAATTTTAATAATGAATTAATTTAATTTTTCATATGATTAATCAGTTGTATAAACTTATATTTTGGAGTGGCTCTGTTTTTTTCCACATAAGTATTCTAATACATCTATATATAAAATATATGTTATGTTTTTAACTAATAACTCCACATTATGAAGTGATAAAACAAGCGCTTAGCCACTATGTCAAGCAGACATTTGATAAAAAAAATTGATCAGCAAATAAACAACAAATCAAATTATTAATTTTAAGTTTTGTTGAGTTTTAAAAATTGATAACGTTGAATTATTAAAAGCCTGATAACATTATTGATTTTAAATTTTATGATTATTTACTAACCTGTCTTGGTTAATTTTCTTAAAATACTTTAAAAACCGTGTTCTACTTCTACATCAGTAAATTTCAAAAACTTAAAAACAAAAGCTATTTTAAATTTGACGAAAATTTCAAAAGTGTCTCGAGTGGGAAAACATAAAAGAAAAAACATAGGAGAAAGTAAATAAACTTAACTTTCCAAAATAAAAAAACCAAAAATAAAATGTTGTCAAACAAGGCCTAAGCCAAAGTTACTAAATTTTAATAGTCAAGTTATATTCATTAGTTAATTATATATATTCTGAAATTATAAGCTTATAACCTAACTTTTGAATCAACTATACTTGTTTTTTTTTTTTTTTTTTTTTTTTTTCCTTTTGTATTTTCAAGAGATTTGATATTTTGAACATCAATTTACAAAAAGAATTGTTGTTAATGTGATGTGTATGAGATCCGATTATGAAAAGTCGGTAGTAGTTTATGCCTCTTTGCTATTCAAAAGAAAACCTTGGCAGCTATTGGATTTTAGTATTTTACCAACATACCATTACCAACTACGTCCAAGTGGAGCTTCTCACGCTCATCGAACGGTAGCTGATTGGAAACACCTTTTCTTTAGAACCCTCGACGTCTTTTCCTGCCAGTCACACCCTTCTTTATAACTCTCAACCTATCATACAAAAATAACAAAATTAAGAAGTAGGGTCCTATATTTATGGCAGCACATTTTCAAATTTATAAAAATAATAACTAACCGTAAAACCTTGTGTGTGTTGAACAATCACACAATATGTTTATGTTTGTAAAGATGTGAAAGTTCCAACATTCATTGTTTAATTATATTATTTCATAAAAATTCTGATTAAAATTTAAACGTCATGGTAAGCAAAGCAATGTACTTTGAAGTACACCGTGATTTTTTTTTTTAAATCTGATTTTTATTTTTGGTTAAATTACGAATTTGGTCCTTGTGGCTTGGAGACAGTTAGAATTTAGTTCTTATAGTTTGAAAAGTTAGAATTTCATCCTTACGATAAAACCTCATAAATAGTCTCCATGGTTTGATAAAACTCTCATAAATAAGGACAAATTATAACTTTTAAAACCATAGAGATTAAATTCTAATCTTTAATAATTAAGGGATATGATAGATCATTAACTTACCGTGTCTAAAATGATCTCATCAACTAACACACCTCCAATTATGTATATGGATTCGTTGATGACTCCAGCTGCTGCATATCCTCGTGTCTTTTTCATGGGTTCCCCAATGATCCACGATTCCATACGTGGATCATATACTTCAACGCTCGAAACAATGGAATTTCCATCGAATCCCCCAAGAGCATAACTACGAAGCATAGTATACAACATTAAATACAGGCCTGGTAAATTCACCACATGGATATGAAAAGCTTATAAACTATTGCTAAAGCTCATTAATGTAACACAATCTGACTCATTATAGCCCATAACGTCATCCATAACAAATAAAAGAAAAATGAACTCCCCACATGCTAGAAATTGAACAGAAGCTATTAAAAAAAATAATATTAATAGAAAAAAAAGAACACAGGAAATCTAATGAAGGAAATGTCTTACAGTTTCTCGTTCAAAGTAACCAAAGAATGGCATCCTCGTTTTGCATTCATACTAGGGATTTGGGTCCATGAATGTTCTCTGATGTCAAATCTTTCAGCAGATCTGAAAGGCAGAAATTGAGAGACCATGAAAACTATATATATATATATATTTTTTTTAATCTTTCAAGCCAACTCAACTTTGAATGCAAGAGGGCAACAAATCAGATAGTCTATTAAATCTCTTATGGACAAGAAAAGAAAAAGAAATAGAAGTCATGGTATCTTTACTTCAAATAGTCACTGCCATCAAACCCTCCTGTTGCATAAAGCACGCCATTGAGATCCACTGCACCAACAGCAAATCGCTGAAGAAAATAATCAAGCAGTTAAAAGAAATTGTCAACAAATAAAATGCAACTGTAAAAGAAGTAACCAATGGCAAGCATTTGAACTAAGGTTAAGAAGTCAAGCATGACAAATTGGCCAAAGAACATCTTTTACACTCTGTAGCATTGACCTTACATGGATAGGATAGCAATACCCAACCGTTAAACCAAAAAAGAAAACTCCAAGCAAATTTGTTTGTCATAATCAGGCACGTAGTAGAACTATTTTGCGAAATTAACCGAATGAAACATGAGTTGTCGTAGAGGTGGATAATTTTAAAATTAAACATGACAAACATGCCAAAAATACGTTTACCCTTTGTAGCATTGACCTTGTACAAATCCATCGTCCAAGATCTAAGTCAAGCATTTCAACGTTTGAGAAGGATTCAATGCCATTTCCACCACCCATAGCAAATAATTTGTTACCAATGCTAACTCCTCCGAGGCTTCCCTTCGCCAAATTTAAAGAAGGGCGCAAGGTCCATTGATCGGTCTCCAGGTTATATGATTCAACTTCAACAACGAAGAAAGAAAATGAGAGAAATTATTTTATTACACAGACAAAGACATCCAAGAAAATTAGTAAAATTCGATACCTGTGTTATACCATGCACAACCATTACCACCACCAAAAACATAAAGCTCACTATTCAACCATGCAACAGAAGCATATGCACGAACAGATCTCATCGGCCTAAGAGATTTTATCATATCCCTAGAAGGATCGTATAATTCCAAAGTCGACAAGTGTAATGCACCATCATATCCTCCAATAAAAAAAATGGATTCATTAGGATCCAAACATTGGTTTTCAAATTGTTCCTCCACCACTACCCTCTCTGCTTCTACTGCATTTGAGTTTGGCAAATACTTCAACGTCCTACAACTCTTCAACACCTGGATTTCACCTTCTGCCGCTAACTGCCACAAGAAGTTGAAAATTTTCCCATAGATCATGTAATATAAGTTAGCAAGGGGTTGTTGTCTGCCCTTAAACCATTTTCATCTTTTGTAGAAGGGTCATAAACAACAGGCATTTGAGATGGAGAGAATCAACTGGTTAAAAGGATAGATTACTTAAAACACAAGCAGTACCAAGATCGTTCAACCCTCATCCTCACAAAAGCATGTATCATCTTGCAAACCTTCAGCAAAACAACTTCATTAGTAATCTTGTTTAATCATTTAGCCCTATAGTGTTTGTTGATGTATCTGAAGTATTCTCAAATTGAAAATTACAAAATCACCAGTGCAAACTCTCGGCTTAAAAAAGTTGCATAGAGTCAAGTCCAGAAATTTCAGACACTTGTTAATTTTAAAAAAAAAAATATATATATTTCATCTCCTACATTGGGGGATTCTTTAGAATCAACAACTTATACCTTGCACCATGTAGACCACCATTCTTTTTATGCTCCAGAAGAGAAAATAAAGGTTCGAGACAAACAATTAAAATTTTAAAACAGTACCATTCCTTGAATCAATAATACAACCGTACAGTTTACTACCCTAATGATATTCACAATGTCCTGAGTATCCCAACTATATTTTGATTAAAAAACATGGACATTGGATTCATTGAATGTGACCAAATGCCCAGACATGCAGAAGGAAGGGAGATAATTTATAGTAGAAAAAGTAAAGCAAAAAAAAAAAACGTACCAGCTTTTCCTCCAAGAAAACTATTTTCTTAGCTTGTTCTGCTTTAGAATCCTTTAGCTCTTGTATCTCCTGAACCAACTACAACGAGAGAGATGAAATATTAAAAACACATATTAAACCCCGTGACCAGAAAGATATGCACATCAAATATAAATCATATATGCAATACCATAACTACCTTAGCAATGAGAGACTGAAGTTCAGTCAAAGAACCAAAGTCCTCTTCATTGCTCTCTTTGGACTTTATTGGTTCACCGGAACGACCATTATTCTCCAAAATTTTGTCCTTATTAAGGGTAGTATGATCTGTCTCACTTGTTAAAGGCAACACTGGATTTTCTTGATGATTTATAGCCAGTTGTTGTAGTTTATGCAATAGTCGGTATTTCTCCTCTTCATTGGCCTCATTTGCATCAGAATGAGCTCCATATGCACTATTTCCTGCATCTAATGAGGAAGTAACATCTACAGCATCTGATACTTGACTTGCCAGGTCAAAGTGCTCCTCCAAAATTTGTGGTTTGATCTTTTCACTTTCATCCCTTGTTTCCAAGGAGGGGAGGCCTGTACAAAAAGGTCTCCACTTCATTGTAAATTGTGGTGCATGTGGAGCCACGGTTTGAGATGCTAATAAAGAAATCAACTTATTTGTCTGAGCATGGTCTAGCTCAAACCAGAAATTATTGGAGCCATAATAGTTGTCCGTAATTATAGGTTTGAACTGATTTTCTAACAAAGGTTGGCACTGCTTCCGAACAAGAATTTGAACCTAATGAAAAAATAGATACCATGAGAAAAAGAGAATTTTCTTGGTGATAACCATTGTGTATCTTTACAATCATTCGAATTAGGAGAAATAAAACAAGCATGGAAATTTTCTGGTAAAACCTGAGCTGGATAAAGTGTTCTCTCTGAACCATCAGTAGTCCACCCATATGGATTAATGTTCATCTGACCAGAACTAGCCGCCTCAAAGATACCATGCAATTTTCTCTCGCTATAGTTGAATAGAAACAAAGGCAAACCCGGATCGATGTTCTTCACATATGAAAAGTGTTGAGAAGGCAAACCTATATAGATGGAAAATACAGATGTTAGTGATCAGAGGGCAGAAAAACGAAACAAACAAGAGGATAATCATAGAGTGAAGAGGGAAGGAAAATTGTAAGAAGAACAAATTATTGGATATCACCATGTAACTTCCAACAAAATAAATGACGTTCTTTAAGCTACCAAAGTGCTGAAGTGTAAATATACAACTAGTAAAAGAAGTAAAGAAAAAAGGAAAGAGAAGAAAAAAAAGAAGCAAAAGATATTGATTGAGTTGTGGATACGAACCAAAAAGCTGGTTGGAAAGACATTCCTTTATGGTGCTGTTTGTACATCCAAATATTACGCTTCCCAGGTGACACTTGCTCAAATTTCTGGACACTGCAGCAGCATCCAATCGAGCAGCAGATCCAACTTTGAACTTTAGAGCTCTCCTTCCTTTATTCATTCTTTCATATGGAGAAGTGAAAAAAAAAATCCAGTCAAAATCATAAACTAAAATAATATACTGCACATTGTAACCAAAGACACACGTGTCATCCCGTACAACAAATTCATCCTACAGGAATTGCATTCATAGTCCATTTTAACTATCTCCTGATTTCTGCTATGACAACGTATTAAAAAAAGAATTAGGTTCTCAAGTGGTAAACCACATCTAGTCCACATAATTTATTTATTACATACGTTTGGCTCTACAAAACTGCAAGAAAAACATAAAATTATTGAGGGAAGCAGAGGGCAAAAAAAGCAAACATTAGCAAAAGTATGAAAACTGAAAAGTAATAATGTTAATAACAAATTGACCTTTTGTGTGGTGATTCATATTTGGTCAGAGTTGATTCATAATTGGTTGATGGCTTGAGTTCACCAGAAGATAGAGATCATACATTATTTATATAGCAAAATGATTCGGTGAGGAAGAAGGTAAAAATAAGTCGCTCAAATCCTTAAGGATCATTTACGTGCAACACAAAAGGAACAACTGAAGCTGCACCGAGTACAAAGTACAAATATAAAATTATGTCAAAATGCACAAGGATCTTCCCGAACTCCAAAAATTTGACCCAAAAAAAAAAAAAACTGAACGTACAGCAACCATAATGAAAATAGTAAGCCTGGACAAAAGAAACAATTAGTAACAAGAAATTGCGTAAATAACGGCACTTACAAAACCTAATGAGAAATTAGCGTATCTTCAAACCATGACAGTATTGTACTCATAGAGGTCTCCGGCATGATTCCAAAAGGCAAATCATATAAAAATGTTCAGCGTAGGAGAGGAAAAACATGTTATCTTACAAGAAATTGGCGTTTCTTCAAACACGACGCATTTAAAAACATGATCCTAGAGTGAAATGCAAAGTACAATTCGTTTCAGAAGAAAATATTTAAATTCCCGAGATTATCTAACTAATATGAACAAGTGCCTGATGATACATCCGAAAGCGCATGTCAAAAATACGTAGCAGACTTCGCCAATGATTCTCATCATCTTAAGGCAACAAATCTGCGAGCATTACTCGGCAAACCACTAACCAGACTTTGGAACAAGAAAGATAACAGGAATATGCATTTCGACCATCACTAGGTTTCTTGAATGCTAACTTCTAAGAAACTAAAAACCAGAAATCCATGGCCTCTACAACTATAAAACGAGAACAATGTCAAATCATTTTCAATCCAAAACCAATAAATCAAACGAGATTCTCGCTATCTGAACACTTACCTTTCGTCTTGAGGCAACCGATTCAGCAAAGTAAATTTTCACAGCGATGGATTCAGATAAGAGTTCACAATATCTGGTAACTCTTCCTTCCACAAAATCTAAAATGAAATTCTTCAGGCGATAATGAAGTTCCCTTTCGCTCTCTCGCGAACTCTCTCACAATCGAGAGAGAGACGAACAGAGCGACTGTGCTTTACTGCGTGAAATCTCAAAACAGAGCGCGAAATGAGGCGTTTCTCAACGACGACGCCGGAGATCGAGTCAGTGAAGTAGTGAAGAAATCGGGCCTACGATCGGGTGTTCCATGCTTATAGTATGAATCAATAAGATTGCTACGTGTCACGTGTATGTGGCATCAATAGCAAACTTTTGTAATCCAACGGTCGAGATAAAAAACATTGAAACAACTAAATTTCAAAGTTTGAAGAAAAGAGTCAGACTAATTACCTTTGCAAAAAAGGAAAAAACAAAAGAGTCAGACTAATTAAAAATGGAACTACCAGAGTATTTTTGTATATTCGGTTTCTTTAATGCCCGCCCAGTCATCATTCCATAGAATATATGTCTGACAGATTTTTTATTTTTTAAACTGTTTTTGAATTATATGATCAAATGATGAAACTGTTGTAAAATTGAGAGGCGAAATCGGGCACCAAAACTTTACCAAATAATATAATAATAACAATAATAATAATAATAATAATAATAATAATAATACAAGTGGAGTATATATACATAATATAAATAAATAATACAAGTGGAGTATATATATATAATATAAACAAAAATAGGGATTTATGGCAAATTAAAAGCAAATGAAATTAGAGAGGTTTCTTTTCCAAATATCTATATCTTTATTTATCCACCAAAAACCATTATTTATAGGCAATTTGGAGAGCATGATGTGGTACATTTGGACACCAATCTATGGAGAAAATGCCACTTGGCATGGATATTAAGTGGGCATGTGGAATGGGCATTTACATGTGCCATATTTACAATACTCCCCCTTAAATGCCCATTTATATAAAATATGCCTCATTAAAACCTTACTAGGGAAAAACCCAATGGGAGAAAAAAAAAACCCTAGTGAAAGAAAAATAGTACATATTTTATATAGTTTACTATAATATATTCACTCCCTCTCATGGAGACATCACTTAAAGTCTTTGAGTCGCCGCATTCCAATGCTATATACTAATTTATCGAAGGTTGCAGTTGGTAATGCCTTTGTAAATAAGTCAGCCAGGTTATCTTTTGAACAAATTTGTTGTACAGTGATATCGCCATTTTCTTCAAGATCATGAGTATAGAAGAGCTTTGGTGAGATATGCTTTGTTCTATCTCCTTTGATATATTCTCCCTTGATTTGAGCTATACATGCTGTGTTGTCTTCGTATAACATCGTTGGAAGAGGTTTACTTGAAGACAAGCCACATGTCTCATGAATGTGTTGTGTCATCGATCTTAGCCATACACATTCTCGACTTGCTTCATGAATAGCGAGGATTTCAGCATGATTTGAAGAAGTGGCCGTTATAGTCTGTTTCACTGATCGCCACGATATAGCAGTTCCTCCACATGTGAATAGATAACCTGTCTGAGATCTAGCTTTGTGTGGATCAGATAGATAACCAGAATCTGCATAACCAACTAGATCATACTTTGATTTGTTAGAATAAAATAACCCCATATCAATTGTCCCTCGAAGATATCGGAGTACATGCTTAACTCCGTTCCAATGTATTTTTGTAGGACTTGAACTATATCTAGCTAATAAATTTACTGAAAATGCAATATCTGATCTTGTGTTATTAGCCAAATACATAAGTGCACCAATTGCACTAAGATATGGTACTTCAGGACCAAGTAGTTCTTCATTGTCATATCGAGGTCGAAATATATCTTTCTTTATATCCAGTGAACGAACTTCCATTGGAATGTTCAATGGATGTGCTTTATCCATATAGAATCTTTTTAAGATTTTCTCTATATAAGTTGATTGATGAACAAATATCCCATTTGCTAAATGTTCAATTTGCAAACCAAGGCAAAATTTTGTTTTTCCAAGATCTTTCATCTCGAATTCTTTCTTAAGATATTCTATTGCCTTGGATAACTCTTCAGGAGTTCCAATTATATTTAAGTCATCAACATATACAGTTATAATAGCACATCTTGACTGAGATTTCTTTATAAAAACGCACGGACATATTGGATTATTTTGGTATCCTTCTTTCAACAGATATTCACTCAGGCGATTTTACCACATTCGTCCTGATTGTTTTAATCCATATAATGATCTCTGTAACTTTATTGAATACAATCCCCGAGAACTTGATTCATATGTTTCTGGTATTTTAAATCCTTCCGGGATTTTCATATAAATGTCATTATCCAGAGATCCATATAAATACGCCGTGACTACATCCATTAGATGCATATCAAGCTTTTCATATACAGTCAGACCAATCAAATATCTTAGCGTTATTGCATCCACCACAGGAGAATATGTCTCCTCATAATCAATACCAGGCCTTTGCGAGAATCCTTGTGCAACAAGTCTCGCTTTATATCTTGTGACTTCATTCTTTTCATTTCTTTTCCTTACAAATACCCATTTATATCCCACAGGTTTGACGTTTTCCGGTGTTGGGACTACTGGTCCAAAAACCTCACGTTTTGAAAGTGAGTTCAACTCTGCTTGGATTGCTTCTTTCCACTTCGGCCAATCCTTTCTACGTTGACATTCTTTGATAGATTTTGGGTCAAAATCGTCACTTTCATGAATAATATCGTGAGCAACATTATAAGAAAATTTTTTGTCAATAATGATATCATTTCGGTTCCATCTCTTTCCTGTTGTAACATAGTTTATAGAAATTTCATTATTATCCTCAAGCGTTTGATTTTCACCAATACTCTTTTGAGTAGTTGTATTCTGGATTTCTTCTGGAACATCCATACCTTTTATTGAATCATTTTGATTCTCAACTACTTTTCTTTTTCGAGGATTTTTATCTTTAGAACCTATTGGTCTACCACGCTTCTGGCATGCTCCAGCTCATTATTGACAACTTGTTCCTTTAGGATATCAATTTTTGATGGAGCATTTGCAGCTGATATATATGATTTAGTCACACTTTTAGTATCTGTGAATGCATCTGGTAGTTGATTTGCTATATTTTGCAAATGAATTATCTTTTGAACTTCAAGTTCACATTGATCTCTACAAGAATCTAAATGAGATAATAACGATGCATTCCATGTAATTTCTTTTTCCAACTTCTTAATTCCTCCCCCTAATGTTGGAAAATTTGTCTCATTAAAATGACAATCAGCAAATCGTGCAGTAAATACATCACCCGTCAGGAGTTCAAGATATTTAATAATTGATGGGGAATCAAAACCAACATATATTCCTAACCTCCTTTGAGGACCCATCTTAGTACGTTGTGGTGGAGCAATCGGTACATATACTGCACATCCAAAAATTCTTAGATGGGAAATATTTGGCTGCTGGCCATAAGCTAATTGCATTGGAGAGTATTTATTATAAGCTATTGGCCTAATACGTGCCAGTGATGCAGCATGCAAAATAGCATGACCCCATACCGATGTAGGAAGTTTAGCTCTCATAAGCAATGGTCTTGCAATTAGTTGCAGACGTTTTATAAATGATTCTGCTAGACCATTTTGTGTATGAACGTGAGCTACAGGATGTTCAACACTTATCCCAATTGACATACAATAATTTTTAAAAGTTTGGGATGTAAATTCACCAGCATTATCAAGTCGAATGATTTTAATTGTATTATCAGGAAATTGTGCTTTTAACTTAATTATTTGAGCAAGTAATCTTGCAAATGCAAGATTTCGACTTGATAATAAGCATACATGTGACCATCTGCTGGATGCGTCAATTAATACCATAAAATATCTAAATGGACCACTTGGTGGGTTAATAGGTCCACAAATATCACATTGAATTCGCTCTAAAAATGCAGGTGATTCAATCCCCACTTTAGCTGGTGATGGTCTAATAATTAATTTCTCTTGAGAACAAGCATCACATGACAACTCATTGGATTGAAGATTCTTCTGGCTTTTTAAAGGATGTCCATGTGAATTCTCAATAATTTTTCTCATCATTATCGACCCTGGATGACTCAATCGATCATGCCAAACACTGAATATTTCTGGATTCATGAACTTCGGGTTCATTATTTCATAACTTTCGATTACTCGTATATGAGTATAGTATAATCCAGAAGAAAAAGCAGGCAATGTTTCTAATATACGTTTTTCATGTGAAACAATAGATGTTATATAGAGACACTCTATATTATTTTTACAATCAGTTTCAACATGATAATCATTTTCACGTATATCTTTAAAACTTAATAAGTTTCTTTTTGATTTGCTAGAGAACAGAGCATTATTAATTGTAAATCTTGTTCCTCTAAGCAAAATAAAGTTTGCATTTCCAAAACCTTCAATCAGATTTGCAGAACCTGATATAGTATTGACTTTTGCTTCCAGCATTGTCAATCTAGTAAAATATTTTCTATTTATGAGTATCTTGTGCGTAGTTGCGCAGTCTGCCAGACATAAATCCTCATTGCTCATTTTCGAGTTACTCAACATATTGAAATTGTTCATATTTCTTCATTGAAAAGAAAAGAAAAACGATTACAAAGAGTCTTAAATATATATACAAACAAAACAACAACAAAAACATAGTAAACAGTATTTAATTATATATTTTCATACAAATCATCCTCTACTTGTTTGATTGCATCAATTCTCTCTCCAGGAGATTCAAAATAATCAGCTACATCAAGATGCATCATATTGGAGGGGTCAAACACATCATCTTCTTGAATGGCAAGATTTACCTCCACATTCTTTCCCTTTCCTTTTTCCTTCAGGGAAGCTTAATAGAGATCAACAAGGTGTTTTGACGTACGACAGGTACGTGACCAGTGCCCAGTCATTCCGCATCGGAAACATTTATGTTCATCACCTTTCGAACTTCTATCTTGTGGAGCCTTTCCTTTATGATCATCACTTCGTATGGGTTTCTTAAAGTTATAATGCCCACCACGAAAATAGGTATTTCTTCCTCTACCGCGGTCCCGACCTCGACCACGGTTATTAAAATTCACAGCATTCACTTCAGGGAATGGTGTTGCTCCAGTTGGTCGGGATTCGTGATTTTTCATCAATAACTCGTTATTTTGTTCAGCAACGAGAAGACATGAGATAAGTTCAGAATATTTTGCAAAACCCTTCTCTCGATATTGCTGCTGCAGGAGCATATTCGGGACATGAAAAGTGGAAAATGTCTTCTCTAACATATCAACATCAGTAATCTTTTCTCCGCATAATTTTAATTTTGAACTAATTCTGAAGAGTGCGGAATTATACTCACTTACTGATTTAAAGTCCTGCAACCTCAGGTGCATCCAATCATAACGAGCTTTTGGAAGAATAACTGTTTTTTGATGATCGTACCTTTCTTTCAAACCTTGCCATAGAACGTAGGGATTTTTTTATTGTAAGATACTCCATTTTCAATCCCTCGTGAAGATGATGGCGAAGGAAGATCAGGGCTTTTGCTTTTTCTTGATTTGATGCATCATTTCCTTCTTTAATTGTTTCTCCAAGATTCATAGAATCTAAATGGATCTCAGCGTCAAGGACCCATGACAAGTAGTTATTTCCATTAATATCCAGGGCCGCAAATTCTAGCTTTGTAAGGTTTGTCATAATAACACTATCAAAAATAATAATATATTCATATTAGAAATTTAACATAAACCAAATGCGTAAAAATGGCTTACCTATAAGACTTACCTTTAGCGGGAAAAATGACAGAGTCTCGTGCTGATAACGTGTTGTAAAATTGAGAGGCGAAACCGGACACCAAAACTTTACCAAATAATATAATAATAACAATAATAATAATAATAATAATAATAATAATAATAATAATAATAATAATAATACAAGTGGAGTATATATATATAATATAAACAAATAATACAAGTGGAGTATATATATATAATATAAACAAAAATAGGGATTTATGGCAAATTAAAAGCAAATGAAATTAGAGAGGTTTCTTTTCCAAATATCTATATCTTTATTTATCCACCAAAAACCACTATTTATAGGCAATTTGGAGAGCATGATGTGGTACATTTGGACACCAATCTATGGCATTTGTTGGACACATAGAAGACACTTTGGCTATGGAGAAAATGCCACTTGGCATGGATATTAAGTGGGCATGTGGAATGAGCATTTACATGTGCCATATTTACAATAGAAATAACATTTTTATATTTTTAAGATATTTCGATTTTGAGTTTGAAAATTTAAAATGCTGGATTACATTAGAAAAAAATAAAGCTTTCACAAACATACTTTTTTTTTTTGTTATAAACGATTACATTAGAAAAAATAAAAGCTTTTACAAACATACTATTTTTTTTTGTTATAAACTCTTTTTTTTTTTGTTAAAATTAAAATATGTATAACATAATATATTACAAGTAGTGTACTACTGTCAAATAATAATTATATAAAATTTAGGTTAAATTAAAAAATACCTCTAAATTATGAGTCTTATTTCAAAAATACCCTTGAATTTTAAAAAGTTTCAAAAATACCTCTAACCTCTCACAAAGGTTCAAAAATGCCCCTACCGTTAAAACACCAAACAAAAAAGTGACTTGTGCCATTAAATGTTAAAATCAACTGAAAAAAATTCTAGTGCTATCATTAGTATGGAAAAATTTTCCTCTAATTTATTGCTTGCCACATCAGCATTCTTTTGAAAATTATGTGAGGTCTATCATAAATTATGTGGAGTACACTAATATTAAAAAATTATTTATAAATAAAAAAATATAGTGTGAACAAATGGAGTATAGTACTCCCGTAGTACTAGAAATTTTTCCAAATCAACATGTATGACATGGACAAATGAAAGTGTGGATGTCGATGCTTAACCTCCAACCCGAAGCTTGGAGAATCAAACCGTTCCTTCTTACAGATATCTAAAGAGCGTTTTATAAGAATTGAGTAAATGATGAAATGATTGGAAAAAAGTAGAAGAAGATGGTCAAAGAAGACCTGCAAGGGAAGTATTTTCCAATAATTGTGTATAAAACTTCGTATTCTTTGGCGTTGGGATGTGTCTTGTGTTTTGATACGTTTTACTACGGCTTTGAAATGAACATCGTGGATCTTCCTCGGGGATCACTCTAAGAATCTTATGCCCAACATCAGCGTTGTTACTGACGCATTTCCTCGAGACTCTGATGCAAAAGACCCAAAAATTCGAAGAAATCGTAGCCAAAATCACGCCATCAAACACATATTCGAAATCATTAAAAATATGAAAAAATAACTTTATTTTTCATCAAATTCCTTATTTTAAATTTTTTGTTTTTAGATCACTAACTAATTGTTAAGCTTTTTTTTTTATGAAGCCAAAATAATAATATTTTTTTATGAACGAAGACCCAACACCAACACGTGTAGATTCAACTTTTCTTCTTGGGATGAAGATTTGGGCCTTAAGGCCCATTAGGTCTTAAACTTAAGATATATATATATATATATATGTATGTACTTTTTTTGGGCTTGCGGTAGACAGAAAGAAGAAAACCGAGAGTGCCTTTTTTTTTATATAAATCACAGTGAGTGATTTTATGACCAGGCAATGAGCTATTGTGAGAGATAAGAGTGTTTTTCTCTTATGGGTTTAGGGTTTATTCTTGTTGTTTATCCCAAGTTATCGGGTTGTGATACTTGGAAGTCAATAGTTATTGTTGGGCTATTGAGGGTTGGTTTGTAGAGCGATTTTGTGGCTTATTGTAATCTCCCATTTAGTAGAACTGTAGTTGTAGAAACTAGACGTAGTCCCGAGTTTAGGGCGAACCAGTATAAACTTCTGTCTCGTTCTCTTTTCCCTATCTCTCTTTAAATTATTATTGTGACTCTTGTTTGGTTGGCTTAAAGGAGAGATTTAATATTGTAGTAATTTTAAATTATTATTATTATATTATTATTTTTTCTCTCAACACTAATAAACACACTCTTATTTTCTACTAAAAAGTTTCTCTCATTGATTTAATCTTTAAACTAAAAGAAGAACTTGGTTAATCCAATCAAATTACAACATCGACATTTTAATATTTCAATCAAATTATTAAGACCTCCTATTTGATTTTTGGTTTTTGAAAACTAAGTTTATAAATACTACTTACCCTTTGAATTTCTTTGTTTTGTTATCCACTTTTAAAAAATGTTTTCAAAATTCAAGTCAAGTTTTGAAAACGGTAATTTTTTAACATTTATTTTTTGTTTTTGGAATTTGACTAAGAATTTAAATATATTTTTTTTAAATAATGAAAACTTATTGTAAATAAATGATGAGAAACAGACGCAATTTTTAAAAATAAATAACCAAATGATGATCCAAACTTAAATAAGTTGATGCTTACCTATAAATCACAAAGAAAAGAGATTCCTTTAAAATAAAAAAAAAAAAAAAAAGAGTTTTTCGACGATAAGGGATTACTCGGTTTTGTAATTTGTATAGCTCGCTGATTGCCAATACTCTTGCGATTCTTGATGGCCTTCATCTTGCTAAGAGGCTGGAAATAAAGAAATTGGTGGTGGAATCTGATTCTTTGCATCTTGGTCTGAATTCAAACCAGAGGTGCTCATCCGGTGGCTGTGAAGCTTCGAGGTCTTCTTTGTCATCCTTATGGCTTTTTGCTTTCCCTCCTTGGCTTTTGTCTCCAACTAAAAGATATTATGTGAATGCGGGCTATGTTAAATCGTCCCTTTATTCAAAAACGTAAACTAATACCTTCCGATAAACTTAATATTATATCAATACTTAATAGTCTATGTGACTAGCGTATTTTAATTAATGAAGTATTTATGTTTTTTTCAAAAAAATTGTTATGCAAATTGAAATAAATTTTGTCAATCCAAGCATAGCCACTTATCTTTTCTTATGTTAAATGTTTGATTTTCCCAGCTCCTACATTTGTTGAACTAAAAATTTTTGCATGCTAGTACTTTTGTCATTAAAAAAAATCGATATTGTCATAATATTCAAATTAGTATACCTTTGAAAATGTCTTAGTGTAGACATATATTGAAGACAAAATTTAATGGTAAAATAACGACATAGACCAAAATAGTAATTCTTTTAAAGTTCAAACCCTAAAGTAATAATTCATTGATTAAAACCCTAAAGTAACTCAATTTATAATACCCCTCCACTAAGTTTTGTTAAAAGACTATTAGTTAAATTAGGCGTGCATGTGTGAAAGTTGTCGTGATAATGAGAATCCTTCGCACAATATAAAACAATAACACCAACACACTTGACGGTGGTGAAAACAACGACAACCTAATTATCATGATCTCCACATATGAATAATCCAAAACACCAATAAGAATAGATGTGATGTCACAAACCATACAACGTGCTTGTCATCCCCAGGCAAATTTTCATAACACATACACCAAAGGTAAGAATAACTGCACTTCCGTCTCCAACACACCACATACATTTCAAACATCTTACTTCTCTAAAAGATCTTTGTCGTCATGTAAATGGGATGTGAGAACCAGCACCAATGAAGGTGCTGATGTGAATGGCAAGTTTAGGACCTATTAAACATTTTTTAAAGTTTAGAGATCAAATAGACATAAATTAAAGAATTTAGGACCAAAATTATAATTTAATAAAAAATAAATCACCAAGCCAAAGCCCCAAAGTAATGAATTACTCGTAGTTTTTTTAAAGTAGTATAAATGTATTTTGAATACCAAAATGAATATAACTCAATGATAATTGGCTAATTGACATGTATTATTGACTAAATAATCACAAGTTTGAATCTCACAAAACTCCTATTGCTATTGAACTAAAATAAAAAAATAAAAAAATAAAAAAATGTATTTCGAACAGCTTTACGCTGAATAGATTATAGAACACAAGCGGCCGCGTGATGAGTTTCCTATTAAACGGCGACGTTTCAAGCAGATCCCATTTTAACAAGCCCCCGTCTACTTCTTTTGTCAGTATATCCTTCTCAATTTTCAAAATCTTCCAAACGCTCGACCTTTTTCCTGGGTTTTTCTTTTTCCTTTTTTTAACCAGGAAGAGGACAACAGTTTTCGTACCAGCAAGAAGGAAGGTAAGGAAAAACCGATTCCGTTATCAAATTATTACATTAACCCCTTCAAAGACGTGTTAATTTTTCTCAATTTCTTCTTCGTTTTTTCATGAAATCGATTTCGGTTCTGTAAGTTTTAACAAAACAGCGTTTCCGCGCCTCAGAATCTCGCCAAATCACAAAGTCAAGGTTTCGGTTGATTAATCGAAGCCGTTGAAGTTGAAATAGAGATGGAGATTAGCGGAGGAACAGAAGCCTTGAATCGCGTTCCGTTATCAGAAGTTGTTTCTGATTGTGTCAAAAGATGGTTTAAGGACACTTTGAAAGAGGCAAAAGCTGGGGATATCAACATGCAGGTCTTGGTGGGTCAAATGTATTATAGCGGTTATGGCGTTCCTAGAGATGCTCAGAAGGTCAATTTCTTCCCTATCAATTAATGAAGATCCTTATTGCTTAATTCCTCCTAGTTTTGACGAAATCAAGAACCAACAAATTTTGAAAATCCTGTGGTTATTATATATTGATGTATGTGGGAATTATTGGTCAACCGTGTGTTTCGTAAATATTGCAAATTCTGTTATGTTTCGGCTAAAAATAGTTCTCAGTTTTCTCTGGTTGTTTGGTTTTCTGTAATCTCTTGATTTGTTGTAACTTTGTGGAGATTGGAACATTTCTTAATGTCCTAGGATTATTAAGGCCCGTTTGATGATCATTTTGTTCTTGGTTCTCTGTTTTTGATCATTTTGTTCTTGGTTCTCTGTTTTTGAAAATTATGCTGGTTCCTTTGCAATTCTTTGGTGAACTTGCTTTTCACTTTCCGTATAAATACATTTGAATTTTAAGCTAAATTTCAAAAACAAAATCGAAGTTTTTAAAAACTACTTTCTTTAGTTTTCAAAGTTTTGCTTGGATTTTGAAAAGTAGTTATAGTTATAAAGCATGGAGATTAATTTTCAAAAACTAAAAACTAAGACCCCGCTTGATAACCATTTGATTTTTTGGTTTCAAACGGGGCCAAATGGTTATCAAATGGATACTAATTGTTTGAATTTTGTTTTTGTTTGCTGAAATCCTATTGGCTTAATGGAATTTTATGGTTTCAAATGCCATTGATTATAGGGAAGAATTTGGATGACAAAAGCATCAAGAAGTCGATCGTCGGTCTGGAAAGTTAGTGATAAACATCCAGGTTGAGTGGCATTTTTTTAAAAGAATATAAATCTCTTATTTGTTTTAATGTGTCTTTTCCTAACCTTATCCATTCTCTATAATTGTCTCTTGCTAATTTCTTAAGCTAACTTTGATTGTGATAGGTTATAATGCTAGTGATTCAGATTCAGATGACTTGACTCGTGATTCTTAACTAGGCCAGTGCTCTATGTCATGTCAAAACAACCACTGGTATCTTCAGGACAACCTGTCTTTTGGCAATTGAACTTGTTGTTCTATGGCTCTTATGTGTGACATCAATTATTCTCTGTTGCACATGTGAAAATGTACTAGTAACAGAGAGAGTCGGTAAAAGATGACGTTTTTGCTTGCTGCTTAAGGATTGATCTTTATTGTTTGTGATATGATATACCTTATTGTTGAGTTGTTAAAACAAGTGCCGTCAGCTATAAGTAATTAAAGGTTTATAACTGTACACATTTTGATCCTGCATCCGTCTCCACCAATATAAACGTGGGTGTTTTTGGTGTTGTTGGGGGGGGGGGGGGGGGGGGGGGGGGGGGGGGGTCGTGCTATTGGAATACAACTCCCTCAACCGTTGCCTTCCACATTGTGGTTGTTTCCCTCTAAACCCTAAGATACATGATTAAATCGGGGTATCAAGTTTGTTGAAGTTAATAGTTGTAGGTCATAAGTCAACCTTAACATAGCTCAACTGGTTAAGGTATACACCCTTAGCCAAGAGGTTAGAGTTTCGAGTCTCCACCCTCACATGTTGTTGAACTAAAAAATAGTTATATGTCATAAATGCCGATGACATAGGGATCTCCTACCTTAGAGGTTCCAAGTCACTTGCTTGTTGTTCAGGATGCTAGACATCCATTGGGTGTTCGTGTTCGGGCTATGCAGTCTTGCTGAAGATTCTAAAGGATGGCTCTTTCTTGTTCTTTTGTTTTTGTTTTGGAAAAGGAAATTACACTTGTGCTTTAGTCCTTCTGCCTGTGAAATTTTGGTTGTACTTCTCATGTAAAACAATTGAAGAGGCACACACAAAGCCTTTTTTTCCTTATAACTAGCGCTCTTTGTTATTTCAAAATCTTTGGTTTCTGTTTAATTAAACCCTTATTTGTCATGAAATAAGATTTGATTATCTTTTAGACTTATACTACAAATCTAGTTTCCACTTGAAGGCTGGCAGGAACGATTGTTTTTCCTCTAAATACGTTTACATGTCTTTTTACCAATCAAGCTGTTGTTTCTAAGACGACTTAGCTGTATGATGAAAGCATTGCTATGATTTAAAATGCTGCAGTCCTTCGGATTTGCTTATTATAGGTTGTGATTTTTTCGTTGTATGAATGTGCAATTATGGGTCGTGATTTGCTATTCAAACGGACCTAACTGTGCAATTCTTTGAGCTCGTACTCCTCGAAGTGCTTTTCTTGAAAACACTTTTGATTCGGTTTGATCTTTTGATTTTGCAGGATGTGCTTTTTACTGTGGAAACTCTACTTGCTCAGCTATATTTGTAGCTGCGAAGAATTGATGTAATATGCTGAATTTGACGGATGTAATATGCTTTGATTTTACCTTTACCCTACAAACAATTTGTGGCACTTCCCTGTGGTCAAATAGGCTAAATCTTATATCCATTTTTCATTTTCTGTTTAGTTTACCACTGTTCACTGTCTGCAGGAGATTTTCATTTGATTTTTGCATAAATGTCAAATTTTGAACTTTTTTAGTTGCTATATCAAAGTCCCTTTCAAGAACAGTCTTGAGCCTTTCCAATCATGCTTCTACTTATCTTCCCTTTTTTAGTTGCTGTAACACCTTTCTTTTGTTATTATTGTTACTCTTTCTAGGGAGAGACAAATATAGGTTTAATAACTGTTTTTTTTGTTTCTTGTTTCTTATTTTACTAAAAGAAATGGAAATGTACCTATTAATTATTTTGTTTCTGCCTTGGTTAATTTTATAAATGAAAGTTGAGAATAATGAAAAATCTGACCCGCACTACGCTATGGCTCCGTCTTCTCCAAGAATGATGAAATTTGAGAAGTAAAGATGTTAGGCCATCGAGAAATGAGGTCTTGTATAGTTTGAAATTAATATGGGGTTATTGTTATTGAAAAATATGATCAATATGGCAACATAAAAATACACTTATATGAGCATAGTTTAATTAGTTAAGATATGTGCCATCGACTAAAAGGTCAAAAGTTTAAATTTCAAAAAATAAAATACATATATATTAATAATTGATGTAGTCAATATATAGATTTATCAGTTATTTATGATTGATAAATATATGAGTTGAATGTCAAAGTGAGTATAACTCAACAGTAATTGACATGTACCTCTCACTCCATTGTTGTTGTATATATATATGAGTTGAATGTGTAATAAATTAATATTATAATTAATAAGTTAATTACTAATTACTATTATTTTAGTATTTGAAAATCATGCCGACAATAATATTAAAATTTAGTCCCTATAATTTTAAAAGTTAGAATTATTTATGAGGGTTTTATCAAACCATAGAGACTATTTATGAGGTTTTATCAAATCATAAGGACAAAATTCTAACTTTTAAAACTATAGGACTAAATTCAAACTTTCTCTACTACATAGACCAATTTTTAATGCAAATGTTGCACATTTAGGCTTCATTTGATAACCATTTTGTTTTTAGGTTTTAAAAATTAAGCTTATAAAAAATATACTTCTTCTATTTATGAGTTTTCTCGTTGGATTATCTACTTTTTATAAATATTTTCAAAATTAAATTCAAGTTTTGAAAACTAAAAAAAGTCGTTTTTCAAATATTTTTAAAAAATGCCGAGAAGTCAAGCCTAATTGTTAAAGATAAAAAATAAAAAATCAAATTGATATCAATCAGAGTTTAAATTTTTCATTAACAAACGCCTAAAATAAAAAATTAATTTCCATTCAAATTGAAGCCTAAGGTGCCGTTGATGTTTTGAGTCTTTGAAATGGTTATAACAGTGTAAGCTTCATTCAAGCGACACGGTTCTTGATGACCATCCTCACCAATCCTTCTTCTCCCGTCTTCTCCAAGGCATTAGAGATCAAGAATTTCCTCAGCAATGGCGTCAACTGCTTCACGCAGCTCAAGCACATCCATGGCCGCCTTCTCCGCCTCGATCTCGACCAAGATAACTACCTTCTCAACATGATTCTATGCTGCGGCTTAGACATTGGTTGCACAAATTACACCAAACTCGTATTTGCTCAAGCCAAAGAGCCCAACATTTTCCTCTGGAACACGATGATTCGTGGCTTCGTTTCCAAGGATTGCTTCGATGAAGCCATCGACGTTTATGGGTCTATGCGCAGAGAAGGATTTTTACCCAATAATTTCACTTTCCCTTTTGTTTTAAAAGCATGTGCTAGGAAACTGGATATTCGATTGGGTGTGAAGATTCACACCCTTGTTGTGAAAGCCGGTTTTGATTATGATGTGTTTGTGAAGACCAGTTTGCTTTCTTTGTATGCGAAATGTGATAATATTGAGAATGCACTCAAGGTGTTCGACGATATTCCGGACAAAAATGTGGTCTCTTGGACTGCTATAATCACTGGATATATAGGCAATGGGCAGTTCAGAGAAGCCATTGATGCATTTAAGAGGCTGCTTGAAATGGGATTGAGGCCTGATAGCTTCTCTCTCGTCAAAGTTCTGTCTGCCTGTGCTCAGCTTGGGGATTTCACAAGTGGTGAGTGGATTGATAGATATATAAGTGATTGTGGCATGGGGAGAAATGTTTTTGTAGCTACTTCTTTGTTGGATATGTATGTCAAATGTGGAAATATGGAGCGAGCGAATCTGATATTTAATGCTATGTTGGAGAAGGATATTGTTTCTTGGAGTACCATGATTCAGGGCTATGCTTTCAATGGATTGCCTAAGCAAGCGCTTGATATTTTCTTCCAAATGCAGTCAGAGAATTTGAAGCCTGATTGTTATGCAATGGTTGGTGTTCTGTCTGCTTGTGCAAGATTAGGAGCTTTAGATTTAGGCATCTGGGCCAGCAGCCTGATGGATAGACACGAGTTCTTGTCAAATCCTGTCCTCGGTACAGCTTTAATCGACATGTACTCTAAATGTGGTAGCGTGGCTCGAGCATGGGAAATCTTCCAAGTGATGGAGAAGAAAGACCGTGTAGTTTGGAATGCCATGATAGTTGGGCTCTCCATGAATGGACATGCCAAAGCTGTATTTTCATTGTTTAGTCTTGTGGAGAAGCATGGAATTCAGCCTGATGAAAATACCTTCATTGGCCTGCTCTGTGGGTGCACACATGGCGGATTTGTCGATGAGGGGCGTCGATATTTCAATAGCATGAAGCGGGTATTCTCGTTGACCCCTTCAATTGAGCATTATGGATGTATGGTGGATCTGCTTGGACGTGCGGGGCTATTAGACGAGGCTCATTGGTTGATAAACAGCATGCCAATGCAGCCTAATGCTGTTGTTTGGGGGGCATTGTTGGGTG
This sequence comes from Trichosanthes truncata, assembly GCA_033996785.1. Lineage (NCBI taxonomy): Eukaryota > Viridiplantae > Streptophyta > Magnoliopsida > Cucurbitales > Cucurbitaceae > Trichosanthes > Trichosanthes truncata. The sequence continues at coordinate 59,405,082 of JAWPNB010000003.1, forward strand.
GATGTAGATTGCATAGAGATGCCCTTTTGGCTGAACAAGTACTAAAGAAGCTTATTGAGTTGGAGCCATGGAACTCTGGAAACTACGTTCTGTTATCAAATATTTACTCTGCAAGTCATCGATGGGAGGAGGCCGAAAAGATTCGATCAGCGATGAAGGAGCAACGGATTCAGAAGATCCGTGGCTGCAGTTGGATTGAGATTGACGGGATTGTTCACGAGTTTCTGGTAGGAGACAAATCGCACTCATTGTCGGAGAAAATATATGCAAAACTTGATGAATTGGGTAGAGAATTGAAGGCAGCTGGTCATGTACCAACTACAGAATTTGTTCTTTTTGACATAGAAGAGGAGGAGAAGGAACATTTCCTTGGTTGCCACAGTGAGAAGCTGGCTGTGGCACTTGGTTTGATAAGCTCTCCTTCAAATTATGTTATTCGTGTTGTTAAAAACCTTCGTGTATGTGGTGATTGTCACGAGGCCATAAAGCTCATTTCCAAGATCACTGGAAGGGAGATTATCATAAGAGATACCAACCGATTTCATACATTTATTGATGGTTCTTGTTCATGTAAAGATTATTGGTGAAATTTATCTCTCAAAATTAGTCCATGTGCAATTTTTAGGGTTTGAACGGGTTGGGGTTCAAGTTAATTTTTACTAATATGAAACCAACTTGATCATAGCTCAACTGGTTAGGTATATACTCTCAACCAATAGATTAGAGATTTAAATCTCTCACTTTCACATGTTGTTGAACTTAAAAAAAACTATCCTTTTAAAGGAGAAAAAAACAGTGATGAAAGTTTTTTTTCTTTTTATAAATTAAAAAAAAATGATGAAACTGAACGAATTCACTTGGGGTAGAAAAAAATTATCTTTCCAAGAGACCATTTATCTTGAATTTAAGAACTATTTTAAAATCAACTTGAATTTTGTTCAAAACCCACCTCATAGATGCAAGAAACATTATCTAAACATGGTAAATTACAAAAAAAAAAAAAAAAAAAGTTAAAGAGATTGATATTCAAGTCAATTGAATAAGATGAGAAAAAAAAAAGTTTTTAGAATATAAATTGTAATTAGAGTAATGAACATTCCATATTCAAAAGTCCAAACAATACATTTCCTAAATTAAAAAAAAAAATTACAAACGTTTGAATTGCTCTTCCAGACGCCAAAAGCAAGGGGTGAAAGGAAGGACCTTGACGGGCTCTTATAAGTCCTACCGTACAATACAGCAAATGGGTTTAATTAAATATTGATTAATAAAGTTTCAAAAATAAAAATTAAATCAATTAGAATAATACATTAAATACGTCTAGGTGTTATCCGTACTAATTTCTTTGCGGCCATATGACTATTCGGGTACATGTTACTTGCTGACCGTTGACTTTTTGTTAAATAACTAGCACAATCATCGGTGGCTTCTAAACTACTACATCAATTGGAAACCGTCCAAATAGAATAAGATTGAAGAATATCTTTTCTCTTTTAAAAAGTATCGATGAAAATGGATGAACTCAAGGCCAATTAATTGAATATATTATATTTAGAGCAATATATTTTTAAATTTATAAAAACAACAATAAGTAAAATAAGAAAAGCCTACCATACATCCTACGTAGATTATTAAAAAAATATATATAGCATAGTATATAATTATTTTATCAATATTAAATAAAAACTTTAAACAATTTCAATGTCTAGAAAAAATATTTAAAAAAATTAGATTGAAAGAGGATGGACAATATACTTGTATATTTCTCGATATTTAAAGTTTTTTAAAACAAAAGGACTATTGGGTGAGCTAACATATTTTAATTAACCAACTTGAGTAGAATGGTTAAGACATTATTATTATTATTATAGAAATAATGTACATCAATAACTTTTCTATAAAAGAAGTTCTTAGTGGTTAAGACATCAAAAGATTGGAAGTTGAAAATTTTACCTCATATTTATAATATTATATTCTAAAGAAAACTATAATTATTTAGTATCAATAATTAAGAAATTATTTACCGTGATAAACCACTTTTTTGTTTTAGAATTCTTAAACTAAAAAATAAGGTTAAATTACAAGTGTAGTTCTTGAAATTTCATGTATTTAATAGGTTCTAAACTTTTGATTTTGTGTCAAATGGTCTCTAAACTTTTAATTTTGTGTTTAATAGATCTATGACATATTCAACATTTTTTGAAATTAATAAATTTATCAAATATAAAATTGAATTTTATTCTATACCATATTAAAAGTTCAATGATTTTTTTTGTTTTTAATTCAACAACATTTGGGGGTGGGGGGATTTGAACCTATGACCTCATAATACATATAATTAAAAGTTCAATGACTTTTTTTTTTAAATTCAAAATCATTTGGGGGTGGGGGGTTCGAACCCATGACCTCTTAGTCATAAGCATATACTTAATGCCAGTTGAGCTATGCTCTTGTTGGCAAAAATGGATGGAGACTTATTATACACTTTTTAAATTTTAGAGACTTATTAAACATACAATTGAAAGTTTAGGGATCTATATCGATACAAATTGAAATTTTAGAGACTGAAATTGTAATTCAATAATAAGAATAATAATTATTAGTCGAAACTTTGAGGGAAATTGCATTTTTTGGATCCCTTTAATTTTTGCTTTGGATTTGAGACCCCTTTTTTAAAATCGATTATTTTGGACCCCTTGATGATGAAAGTGAGGTACAAAAGAGAAAATTTGTAAGGTGAAATGACTCTTGTGCCCTCATTATATTAAACACACTCAATACAATTAATTACAACCTTCGCCTACCTAACTACCCCTATCAATGAATTAATTTCAACCCAACACTAATTTGAAACAAATTTTAATATATCATCCTTTTATCACAAAAATAAAAAATAAAAAAAAATAAACGTTCTAAACTCAAAGGTCCCACATTCTACTCCACAAGATCTCTTTTTGTTCAACCTACACATTTGGTCCCATAACGTTCAAGAACAAGTAAGTATACTATGTTATTTTCCAATGCATTCATTACATTTTAGTATCGAGCAAGAAAACCATATGAAAAAAGCAGTTTAAATGCATTCTTTCGAAAAATTTCGATCGGGTCTCAAAGGTTTCCTGGTCGTACTTAAATCCCAACTGGGAATTCATGAATTCCAACCAAAAAATTTTCTCGGTATGAAAGAGCCACCGAGAAAGGTTCCTGATTTGGAAAACTGACCGAGAATTTCGACAGTTTTTTGAAATCTTTGCATTCCTTTCTATTTTTAGTTGCTTATGGATTTTTCTTTTGTCTTTTGCAGTCATGTCGCGTGTTTGGGTGTATTTCAAGGGTGTATGGAATGATATGGAAAGGATTATGATGGTGGTGAAGTTAGAAGGTTGGATGTAGACATTGAAATTACGTTTGAGGAGTTTTTAGGTCAGGTCTATGAAATAAGTTGTATAGATCGAAATGAGTTCAACCTTATAATAAGTTGTCTACTCCAATTGAGGTCCAAAGCTCTTGCATTCGTTATTAGAAATGATGTAGACATGAAAAGTTTTCTAACGTGGGAAGAAGTATCCTCAATTCCCATCTATATATCCACAGTGCCGAAGTTTTTGAGGAACTATGTCTTTTGACTATATCCATTCCATGTACGATACCAAATACTCCATATATGGGAGTTCAAAATTTTCCATACGCACAGTACACGTTGAACATACATTTAAATGAGTTAAATGGACATAAAACTTGGAATAACATATTGAAGCATACAAAATCGAAGTTTAAAAAAAACCCATTCCTAAACCCAAGAAAACGCTATTAAAGGATCAAAATACATACTTGAGGTCGATTGAGAGTCGATAATCGATCACCAGTTGAAAACCACGAAGAGGAAGAGAAATTTGACAACAGCGGGAACGAGAACGGAAGAACGAATGGGAAATTGGTGGAGTTAAACTTTTCCCCCTTTTTTTAACATACAAGGGCAAAAATGTAATTTTACTTACCTAAGGTCCAAAATAATCCGATTTTAAAACGGGAGTCTCAAATCCAAATAAAACATGAAATGGGTCCAAAAAATGCAAATTTCCAAACTTTGAGTTGAGAAAAAATAAATAAATAGAAAGGCGGGAAAAAAAAAAAAAGAAAAAGGAATCTTTAAAGGGAGTGAAGGAAAGCTGCAGGTGCAGTTAGTGCCTCCACCAAGTCTGGTGTTGGAATAAAATCTAGAAATCCCCAAATATTGCCAAATCTCTTGCATTTCAATGTTCGCATAAGAAACGGAACACGCCCATATACATTCAATCAATCTGGGCCCACTCACAAACTCATCATTTTACAATAACTATTATTATATTGTAGATATATACATTCACTTTCACAATGATTAATTATAATTAAACTAATTAATTATCTCGATCCCATGTGTGAAAATCTCAACCAATTTGTCAATAAGGCATGATTAGTTTCCTTGACTTCTTTCTTGTCTTTTAATGTTCAGCCACATCTGTCTGTGTAGACTTCCTTAGTTTCTGACTTCATTTCTTCAAGTTTATAATTAATTCAAACTTATTTATCCTATTACAGTTTCAATCTCCATCTTGATTTTTTTCTACAAAATAAATTTGTGATTTGATGAAGATTGAAGAATGATATTCACAGAATCTAATAATTAAGGCTGATTCTCTTGAAGTCAGATTGATCTTGAGAGGATTTGTGAACCAACTTTTTATTTAAACCAATTTGACTTGAATAAAATTATAGGTTTAAACCAATTCAATAGTTAAGTTGTGTTAATTGAACTTTTTGTATCATTAAATTTTTTTGGTGAAGATTTTTAATTTTTCAAAAACTTTCTAGATTGTTAATTCGAACCTAACTTAATTAGTGAATAAGACAATTATCATTCTAAAAGTCGATGGTTTGATTCCTCATCTCTTCAATTGTTGAATTAAACAAAACTTTCTAGACAAATCATGAATTAGAATAAGGTTCATATTTCTAACATATTTTAAATTAAAATAATAAATAAATATAAAGACATTTAAGATCCATTTACAAATTTAGTCCATAAAATAGGTTGTCTTTGTAGTTTATATATAGTTCATACCCTTTAAAAAAAATTCAATTACATCTTTAAACTTTTTAATCTTCTTTTAGACTAAAAAAAATAGTCTTCCGTTGCAGGGATTCAAACTCGAGTCTCCAGGGTGAAAGCCAAACACCCTAACCGCTGGACGACAACAAAAGCTTGTTTTTAAACATTTTTTTCTAATACTAATAAGTCAATATCCTTAACGTGGTTACTTAATGTTGCATAAGAAGTTATTTCAATTAATAAATGATAATTTGATACGATATGACAATTTATGTGATAAAGGAGTTTGTCGAAGGCTCTATCAGAAAAATTTATAAATCGGACCTCTAAAATTTTGCAATAGTAGTGGCCGAGGTCGATTACAGGGATTGGAATTCTTAGATTAATTAAGTACCATAGTTAATTATGCCCAATTTTATTTAGAGAAACAAAACTTGGGAATGAAAGGAAAATAAAATCTAAACTAATATTTTCATGGTTTGGAGTCCAATTTTGAGAAACATGAATGGTTTATTGAATTAAGCCCTACTTGAATTGATTAATGAATTGATTTTATATTAACAATCTTAAGCCAATAATTTCTAAGGTAATCAATTGACTCTCTCAAGCTCAATCGAGTTCATGCAAAAGAATAAATCAACCTCTTGGTCTATTTTTATTCCTCAACATGGCATTAAATCATTCTTTCAGGTGATAAGGCAACCCTAATCCTCAGGCCAAAGATCCAAGCTTATGTTGAAGCAAGAACTCTTAAATCAAAGAAATTAATACCTCCTCATAAATTTTGAAAACCAACTCAAGGAAAGTAAGAATCGGATTACCTTGTTGATCAAATATCTCAAGGCAAGAAAACTTAGTTTGAGTCTTGAATCACTCCACAAGCAAGATTGATCAAGTCAAGCTTGAATGATTCTAAGCATGCAACCTAAACTACATAGAATTGCAAAGAAACATAACTCTAGGCTATAATAAACCTCAAAGGCTCAATTTGATTACATCTCCAAATCTCTCTAAGTACAACTTACATGACTTTATATAGCCTCAAAATCAACCCTAGAGTAACTTATGGTCCATTGAAGAGTTGTAACTTTCATGCCCATCAATACCATAATGTCCACTAGCTAAATTGTAACTTAAAACATTGAAAATAAAACTTTAAAATTGAAAATTACATTGAAAACTCCATAAATCCGAGATTTAAACTTCTAATAAGCCAATCAATAGCTCGTAACCATCTAAGAATAAATGAAGCCCCACTTGAAGTATCTTGAAGCTCTTGTTCCATAAATGAAGTTTGATTGTTCTTTAATGAAGCATGAGTTGCACTTGAGTTCATTAAATGCAACTAATATAATGTTCCAACATTCATGAAACTTGACTTCATTTAATGTGATTTGACTTTATCTTGAGTTCGTCATAAATGAATTCTGAATGCATTTGATGCACCTCCATCTTGTTGTAAATTTAGACAATATTCTTCACATCTTCCTTGAAGTTCATAATGCATGATGGAGATGCCTTGGTTCATATCACAAAGCTTCTAGAATTAACTTACTCACTCTCATGCAATAAATTAATCTAGTCATACATCTAGTGTTCTTTAACTACATTTACTCTCTCGAGCTAAATCTAGTTTAACATACAAAACCATGGCTAAAAGTTAAGATAAAAATGAGATGCATAATAGACGTCAATATCTCAAATAAACTAGAAATCAACCATGCATTCAATCAATACAACCAAACTAATGTCTAAAACAAAGATAAACAGTGCATAAACAGTCCACAAAAATCTCAAATTCAAAAGATAAAGCAAAGGGAAAAAGAGAGAAAATTGCCAACACTCATTCCCGTCGTGATGTCTCGCTATCTCGAGCTTCGAGTCTCTTCCTTAGCTCTCCAAAGGTCTCCTCTAGGTCCCAAGACAAAGATTGAATCGAGTTTAGGGTTTTTAGTCTCCCAAAATGGCTCATTTTGCACGAAACACGAACTTCATATTTCTAGACAGTGGGCAGCGTTGCAACGCTGTCCCTTTTTCCTTTTTTTACAAATTGTGGTAGCGTTGCAACACTATGCCTGTTGCAATCCAAGGTTGAATGGATGTTGATGTAGCTTTGCAATGCTACAAGTGGCGTTGCAACGCTATGCTCTCGGCACTACAAGAAATAAAGCCTTTAGGGATGAAAATAAAACGTCTCTAAAACCTAAAATTTGACGCAAAAACTTTTTAGGGACGAAAATAAAAACGTCGCATAAAACGTCACTAAAACATGGTCGGAGAAAATCTTTAGCGACATTTTTCAATTAAACGTCGCAACCGTGCGACGAATATGTAATAATGTCGCAGGTTGCGACGAATCAGTATTTTCGTCGCAATTATTTGCCACAAAACTCCTAGATCGTCGCACCAAGGCTTGCGACGAAAAACGTGTTTCGTCGCAAATATATGTGACATAAACAACATTTCGTTGCAAGTTGCTGCGACAAAAAAAGTGTGTAGTCGCAAATATATGTAACGTAAAAAACATTTCGTCGCATGTTTCGTTGCGTCGAAATACGCTTTTCGTCGCAAATGTTTGTAGTTGATAAAAAAAATCTCTCTCTATTAGAGACATTTTAAAAAATTGAATCAAATCTAAAAATTAAAATATTTATCAATTTATTTTTTTTCTCGTCGTTTATGTATATATTTTGTATCTAAACCAAAGACACCTTCTAATAAACATTGTATATGAATAATCAAATAAAATAAGATAGAACAAATATATTAATCAAAATAAGTGAGAACAACATGGACCGAGGCTTGTGCTAGGTTATAAAGTTGCAAAGTTACAAAATAAGTAAGAACAACGTTTATAATCATTCATTAAACATTTATAATCATTCATTACTATCACAAACAACAAATATAAACTTTTACAAAACATAGAGATGTTTTTACGTTGATACAATTCATTACCAATATATACTATCCCAAAATGAGCTAAAAGACGATGATCATTCATCTACTGTGTCGTCAACAAAGATCAGTTTAATCCTGCAAATAAACAACAAATATACATAAGTAAAAATGAACAACTAAACCATCATCAATCACAAATATTAACCTCCCTCTCTCCAAATCATCCTCAATCACATCCTTCAATTCTCTCGCCCAAACCACATTTTATAAAGAAAATACAATATGCCTAATCATCACAAACAACAAGAATAAACACTCTGTCTCTTCTAAAACCTCAACAACATTCACTAAGAAAAGCACATGCATAATAATCACAAAACAACTACTATCACAACTTGAAGCTAAAAAGCCACCTCCATTTTCAAACACATAAGTTACAAGCCCATTCTTTGCCACATTAATAAATAATTTTATTCTATTAGTATATTCTTTGCACAATCTATTCCGAAGTCTTATCCAACTTTTATCCATATCTTATCTAGGAAACATAAAATGACAACTTATCATTAACTTAATTAATACTATTAACTTAGACAAAAATAAGTGTGTAATATTTATAAGACTAACTTTCAACATTCCCACATCATTAAGATAATCAATAAACATGTGAGAAATTGTAAACTCTAACTAAAGGAAATCACATTTACTGAAGGAAATCATAATATACCTAACAATTACAAAACTCACTACTATCACAACAACAAATATAAATACCCCTCCTCCTTCCTCACCCCCCAATCCTTATCCACATTCACTCGAAAAAGCACAACCATAACAACAAATAAAACTCAACAAAGCACAAACATAACAATGTTCAATAGGTTCAATAATAGACTCCTTTTAATCATAAACTCCAACTACGAGAACAATATCAAAATTTAAAAAGTAGCATTTTAATCACATTTTCATATTAGGCTCAATTTGATTTAAATTACAAAATGGGCTTCAAATAAAATTACACGATAAGCTTAGAATCAAACTTTAATCACACACAGGAGACACAATCATATAAATAGAATTCCAATCACATTTTCAATAGACAATAGACTTACAATCAAAATTTAAACCAACAATAGACTCAAAATAACTATTTAATCACACTTTAATCAAACACATATTCTCCATAATATATTTTAAACACAATAGTACATACAAAATCACTCCAAATGGTCCAAATGTTTGACCAACAACAACAAACTATGCTTAAACACATAATACATGCCTTGCTTGACCAACAAATTATGCTTAAACACATAATACATACTTCTAAATGTTTGACCAACAACAAAATCAACATATAATTGAAATTTCTACACAAAAACCCAAAACTAACTAGAACAAAATATAAAACATACCTTTAACAATGAAACCCACGAAGAAAACAAAAAGAAATGGTGTCATCCGACATTCTCCAAGCTATCCAACGAAAGTTCGGAGAAAAATATTCTCTATATTATGTTTTAAACCCATAATACACACAAAATTACTCCAAAAAGTCCAATAACAACATTTAAATCTTAAATAACTTGAAAAAACACAATGCAAGTATTTTACATACCTTTAAGTGCTTTACCAAGAACAAAATCAACCTATCAACAAAATTTCTAGTCAAACAAACAAAAAAAAAAAGTCAAACAAGAGAAAACTCAAAACCAAGTAAACAAAAATATAAGACATACCTTTACCAATGAAACCCATAGAAAATAGAAAAAAATGGCATTTTCTAGCCACAAATGGTGTATTTCTGACGAAGTTCCAGCCACAAAAAATGGCATTTTCAAGGCTATCACACAAAGTTCTGAAAAATCGAAACAAAAAGCATAGAAAATGTAAAAAAAAAAAACCAAAACCAACTAAAAAAAACCTCTAGAAATCAAACTCACGTATTTCAAGTGAGTTTCCAGCCACAAATTCCGTTCTCTGGCTACTTCCCGGTTAGTTTTCGACAGAAAGAAGACAACGCTTGCCCTGAACCTCTCCTTTGTCTCTCCCTCGATAAATTCGGTAAAATGAACGGGGAGGGGGAAATAAATGGGGGTTGCAACGAAATCCCAAAACGTCGCAAACATAATTATAACTTTTTGAAGGATTACGAGTTCCAAGGGTTTGCGACGAAACGTGATTATTGTTGCATGGCTACTTGCGACGAAACCGAACATATGTCGCAGGAAATTGCGATGAATTCGAGATTTCGTCGCAAACCCTTGGAACTTGCACATTAGTGCTTTCTCACTCCAAGGACTTGCGGCGAAAATATTATTTCGTCGCAGACCTCTGTGCGACGAAAGTACAAAAACGTCGCAGATCGTTGCGAAGTAAACTCTTTGTCGTCGCAAGCGTGCGACGATTGACTTTCGTCGCTGTGATTTCGTCCCTAAAGGCATTATTTCTTGTAGTGCGGGTTCAAACATTTTGTTCTTCCTCTTCAACACTTGGATCCTCAAATATAGCTTCTTTTTGCTCCAATTTCGTCCAAATACTCCCCAATGCTCTGATTTTGCTCCAATTGCTCGATTTCTGCAAAATATACATAAAAATACATGAAAATACTCACAATCATAGCAAAACTAGCATAAAACTAAGCTTAAAAATAGCACACTTTTGCCCACTATCACTATGATACAAAAAAGTATGCCAAGTGGATAACATAAAAGCAAACAAATATAAAAATTTGGTTTAAAATGTATTTTGCTTGCTTGTCCCATCAATCTTTTGGATTGAACACTTTTGTAATATTTTATTTAACCCAATCTACTTTTTTAGTACTACATGTTAAATTCATCAATCGTTAATCTACTTAACATGTCACATTAACATTTAAATATCAATGTTGATGTTGACGACATATGCTCATCAAATATTAAAAAGTGTGAAGTTGTAATTTTTACCAAAATATTTAAGGTTAAATTACAAGTGGTTAAAATATCATTTTGGTCCCTATACTTTTAAATATCCAAATTTAGTTTTTGTACATTCAGTAAAGCTTAAAATTGGTCCCTGCTATTATTTTGAAGTTCATTTTTATCAAAATTGGTTACAAAAAAGTAATAATTTTCATGTAAGAAAAGATACAATGTAAACATATTTTCAAAATTTATAGAGGAAAGACTAATAGAGAATCAATTTTTTTTAGAAAAGCTAACAATAAACTAATATTAGGGACTAATTTTAGGCTTTATTGAAAGTACATTGACTAAATTTAAACATTTGAAAGTACATGGACTAAAAAGAACGAAATTCAAAGTATAAGAACCAAAATGATATTTTAATCTTACATGCTTAGCCCCTAAACTTTTAAGTTTGTATTTATTTGGTCCCTAAACTCTAAAAAATGTCTAATAGATTCCTGAATTTTCAATTTTGTGTCTAATAGGTCCCCCGAACTTTTAATTTTGTGTCTAATAGGTCTCTAACATATTCAAAAATTTTAAAAAGTAATTGATTTTGATATAAAATTGAATTTTATGTCTAATGGGATCTTCAATTTTCAATTTTGTATCTAATAAATATGTGAATTTAAAAAAATGTCAAATAGGTTAAGCATCTATTAGACAAAAAATTAATAATTCAGAGATCTATTAGACACAAAATTGAAAGTTTAAAACTGTTTAGATACTTTTTATAGTTCAAAAACTTACTGAACATAAAATTAAGTGTTCAAAAAACATATTAGATATTTTTTAAAATTTATGAATCAAATAGACACAAATTAAAAAAAGTTTGAATACTAAATTTGTAATTTAACCAACATTTAAATTCACTTTGCAAGGGGAATAAAATTTCTAGAGAGGGGAGGGGGGAATGAATCATGAGAGAGAGGAGAGAATAGATAGAAAGCAAGTGGGGTAGTGGGCCCAAAATCCTAACCCACTTTTGACGCTATCTCTCACCGTTCTTATCTGAGTAAGGTCGGTACTATGCCTCGCCTAAGTATAAGTACGGCAATATCCTTTCCCTTTCCTTTTGACTCGTCCATTTTCCATTGTGCTCTCCCCACTTTTTCTTTTCTTTTTTTTTTTTCTTTTTTTTTTCCTTATATTCTCTTATAATTTAATATTTTCTTTTTTCTCTCTTTCGACTTTTTATATTATTAATTTTTTTTTTTTGTTCGGTATGCCGTTTCTTCAATCGTACAGGTTGTATGCACTTTGAATCCGTCCTTCCTCACATACTCCTCCACCGGATGACTCATGAAAACGACGTTTTGCACCTGAAATTACAATATCAACCCTGTTTGTTTTTTACATTTCCACTTTGTCCTTCCTGTCCTTTTTCTCTGGTACGGAGCTGCCTCGCCTTCCTAAATTACCAATATACCCCCGCTATTTCATTCTCTGAATTTAAATTTATTCATTTTTAAAATTCTTCAGGTATAAATTCTTCAAGTTTTTTCCTAAAATAATTGCTCTGTCAGTGAAAAATGAAGAATATGAGAAATTGAATAAAAAATTTTGGTAGCTGGCACGGCGGTCTGGCACTAGAATTAGCGTATCATCGACGTTCTGAGGGTAGTAACGTAATTAAGCTACTTCTCTCTCTTTCTCTGTGTCTCTTAGTCCCATAACCTTGAAACCAGTGTTTTCCGTTAACAGTTATCGCTGCATCTGAGAAAGTAGTTGGGTTTGTTCTTCCCGGTTTCTAACATTCCGATTTAGAAACCAACGACTCAGATTCAACCAGTTCTTCATCAGAGCTTTGAGACTTCTCGCGTTCTTTTTTCCTCTCCATTATTGTTTTGTATGCGTTTTTTTTTAGAGTTTTGGAATAAAATTTCTCAGAAGAATTTCCTTCTTCTTAAGCATGAAGAGGCAGAAATCCATTGAACCAACGAACCCTTTTGATCTGATTTCCGACGAAATCATTTTCATCATCCTCGACTTACTGTGCTCTAATCCAATTGATCTCAAGTCATTCTCCTTAGCCTGCAAGTCATTTTACTCTGTTGAAGCAAAGCACCGCAAAATCCTCAAGCCTCTTCGTTCTGAGCATCTTCCTTCTGTGCTTAAGCGATATACGCAATTAACTCATCTTGATTTCTCTCTCTCCCCTCGAGTCACTGACGGCTCCTTGGCCATTGTTTCTAAGGCCTGCAATTCCAAGCTTCGTTCTGTCGACCTTTCGAGGTCTAAATTCTTTTCGGCTGCAGGGTTGTTGAATTTGGCTACGAATTGTACGAATTTGGTGGAGATCGACCTGTCGAACGCTACGGAACTTAGAGATGCGGCGGCGGTGGCGTTAGCGAAGGCGAAGAATCTTGAGAAGCTCTGGTTGGGGAGGTGTAAATTGATAACGGATATGGGAATAGGGTGTATTGCAGTTGGATGTACAAAGTTGAGATTCATTAGCTTAAAGTGGTGTATGAGTATTGGAGATTTGGGGGTTGGTTTAATTGCTGTTAAATGTGAACAAATGCGTAGTTTGGATCTCTCCTATATGCCGGTAATTCAGCTTTTGGGTTTTTCTTTAATGATTTTTATTGTGGAGTGAGAGAATTATTACGTTTTTTCAGTCTGATTTCCCTGCATGAATTGGCTAACTGTTGGTTGTTATTGAATTCGATGGTTTTTAGGACTTGAATTGTTACTTGCAGATTAGTTTTAAACTAGGCGAGTGTTTAATTTTTCGCTAAATCTATTAACATTGTTGTATACCATTCTTTTTGACCCTTTTAGATCACGGAAAAATGTTTACCATCCATATTGAGGCTCAAATATCTTGAAGATTTGGTGTTGGAGGGATGCTTTGGCATAGACGATGACTGCCTTGCTGTTATTAGATACGGATGCAAGTCCTTAAAGGTAAGTTTTGATTAACTTTGATAGTTAAGGCTCCATTTGATACGTTTTTAGTTTTTGAAAATTAAGCTTATAAACACTACTTCCATCTATGAGTTTCTTATCTACTTTCTTAAAGTGTTTTCAAAATCCAAGCCAAGTTTCGAAAACTAAAAAAAAGTTGCTTTAGAAAACTTGTTTTTGTTTTTAGAATTTGACTAAGAATTCAAATGTTTTCTTGAGAAAAGTGAAAAACCATGGTAAAGAAATTGGGAGTAAACAAGCATAAATTTCAAAAACAAAAAACAAAAAACGAAACCATTATCAAACGGGCTCAATTTTTCTTGTCAATATTCTCTACTGGCTCGGAGTGCTTGGCCTTGTTTGTCGGGGCAAGACTTTGGTTTAGCAGTCCATTTATCAGTTCAAAAGGGGTTGTTAAGACCTGATTAATGTTCCATATTTGATTATTAGCTATTCTATTATGGCATTAGTTTTTAAGGTCACACCCACACACAATCTTGATTGGGATAGAAATTCTATCTTGTATTGCCAGTTTTTGTTGACTTCATCAATTGAAAGCATGTAATGGCATTGGCAAACATTTCAATTTCTACAGAAACTTGATGTATCGAGTTGTCCGAATATTAGTCCAACCGGGCTGTCTTCCCTGACCAGTGCTACTGCATCGATACAGCAGCTTACTTTAGCATATGGCTCTCCTGTAAGTCCATCAGCTTGATCTCTGTTTTCAACTGGTTATCCTCTTTATATTTCTTTGGTATTTACGAAGTAAGATTGTTGCTTGTTGATGGTTTAGGTGACCCTCGCTCTGGCTAATAGTTTGAAAAACTTGTCCATGTTACAATCGGTCAAATTGGATGGCTGTATGATTACATACAATGGACTCAAAGCCATAGGAAATTGGTGTGTATCGCTGAGTGAACTGAGCTTAAGTAAATGTGTTGGTGTGACTGATGATGGTCTCTCCTCCATTGTGAGAAAACACACAGATTTGAAGAAGCTCGACATAACTTGTTGCCGCAAGATAACTGATGTTTCCGTTTCCCATCTTACGAACTCATGTACCGGCCTAACTTCTCTAAAAATGGAGTCTTGTTCCCTAGTTAGCAGAGAAGGATTTATCCTGATCGGACGACAATGCCATTTGCTCGAGGAACTTGATTTAACTGACAACGAAATCGATAATGAAGGTCCTTCTTTTTACTCTTCTCGGTTATGAGTCTTCTGGTATCGTTTAGTGTATTTGGTGGCATACTTATCATCCATTTCTATGCAGGTCTGAAATCATTATCTAGGTGTTCCAAACTCTCCATCTTAAAGCTAGGAATTTGTCTGAATCTGAATGACGAGGGACTTGGCCATATCGGCACGTGCTGCTCCAAGCTTATGGAGCTAGATTTATACAGGTTTAGAACTTTTTTATGATTTCTTTCTCTCTAATTTTGAGAATCTGGACCAATTTTATAGTGTATATATTTGTCTTTCTGTTTTTCTCCTCAGGTGTGCAGGAGTTACTGATTCTGGCCTCTTGGCAATCATCCATGGTTGCCCTGCTCTTGAAATGATAAATATAGCATATTGTCGAGGCATCACCGATGCATCATTTTCATCCCTATGTCAATGCTCAAGGCTGAATATAATCGAAGCTCGAGGGTGCCCGCTTATCACATCTTGTGGCTTAGCAACAGCTGTTGCAGGATGCAAGTTACTAAGGAGATTAGACTTAAAAAAGTGTTGCAATGTTGATGATGCTGGCATGATCCCCCTTGCTCGTTTCTCTCAAAACCTCAGACAGGTGACCATTGCTCTATTTTCACTACTACTTAGAATTAAACAGGTAGAACAAAATGTAACTTCTCTAATTTCTTGGCAGATAAATTTGTCGTATAGCTCGGTTACCGATCTCGGACTCTTGTCCCTCGCCAGCCTTAGCTGCCTTCAGCATCTGACTATTCTGCACACAAATAGATTAACTCCAAGTGGAGTTGCAGCTGCCTTGTTAGCAAATAGTTCCTTAACAAAAGTAAAGCTCCATGCACTGTTTCAAGCTCTGCTACCTGAACGTCTTCTTAAACACTTGGAAGCACGGGGATGTACATTTGAATGGAGGGAAAAAACATTTCAGGTACATATTAATGCATATTCCAATCTTTTTATCACGTATCCATAATCTTATTTTCATTTTGGAGTCAACTGTGGGAACATGATACTTCTGTCCAACCAACCTAAGCAAAATTCAAATAGTTAAGACATGTTCTAGACCAAAATGCCAGATGTTTAAATCTCTATTCCCACATATTGTTGAACTTAAAGAAAAAGAAAAAGAGCACGTTCTCGAACTCGAATCGATAATAAGCTATTAAACGGGGTCCTAGGCCCAGATCTTTGTTTAACTTTTGAGAATCTTGTGCAGATGGATATAGTACATAGATACTATATGTATGTACTACTATGGAATCCTAAGTAGCTTTTTACATGATTGGCAGGCTGAGTTGGATCCCAAGTGCTGGAAATTGCAGTTGGAAGATGAGATGCTAATTTTCTTATAGGATGCAGTTAGAAGAATTTGTGAAGCCTCTCTTTCTGGTGGATTCAAAATTTTCATTGGCTCTCCTCCAAATGGGATGTTTTTCTCTCTTCATTTCTTAAGTTTAGACAATGTAAAGAATGAAGCTGTGTGTTATCAGCTTTTCTTGTGACTCAATTCCAAAACTGGATGGGCCCACAGAAAAAAAAAAACAAAACAAAAAAACAACTCTAAAAAAGAAGTGGGCCTTTGTTAGGCCCAAAGGCTATTGTTTCGGCAGGGAGAATTGGATCAACAGAGTCCATTTATTACAAAACTTATATTTAGATAGTTCTTTATCAGGAAATGTTTGATTGTTCCGATGTCGTAAGTGGGCATGTAATGCTGAAGCAGCTCTCAAAATTGAAATGATAATTCTGTCGCTGTCACTCCCTTCTTTGTTTAATATTGACTTATAATTTATCAAGAGCGAGCTTAAAATAAATATTTGCAGTACTAATATTCGCTATCTTGAAAGAAAAAATAAAACTATAGAGATGATCAGATTCGATAAGATGCCTTGTTCCAATGCAGTCCACGTAAACAGAGGTGGGACACGTGGCGTGATCTCAGCAGCATAAAAGCTAAGCCGCCTTCTGAGAAGAGCATAGACCAGTCCAGTCAAACCCACAAGCTTTGACCGAAAAGAAGAAAATTCCACAGTCAAACTTCCATCTCAGCTTCTAAGAAAGGAGCTCCACGAACCTTAATTGCCAACAAAACAAAAATCTCTCCCTTGTTCGTCTTCCCTTATTCTTCTTTTTCATTGTTAATATAAATAAGCCTTCATTCTGAAACTTCTTTCCTCACAGCTTCTTCCAGTGACTTCCTTTTTCCCAACCAAAAAAAGAAGAAGACGAAGAAGAAGAAAAGAAAAGAAGAAAGAAACTAACATGAATAACATAAACCAAGCGATAAATGCACTCGCTGGCGGATCTTCTGACAACAGAACCAATAATTTCGCTATGGAAGTTCCGAAATTCAAGTCTCTTCAACCTCCTTCATTTCCCATGTCTCCTTCTTCTTACCTTTCAGCTTTCTCTTCTGGTTTAAGCCCCACTGAGTTTCTTAATTCCCCTCTCCTCTTCTCTTTTGGTGTAAGTTTCTAAATTTTCCCCATTTTACTTCTCTTAAATGCCATATTTCTTTTCATTTTCCATCTGGGTTTTGCTGATTTGTCCTCTAATTTTGGTCCTTTAACAGGTTTTTCCCTCTCCAACTACTGGCTCCTTGAACTTGAGAAATGATTATGATGGTGGCGACCAGCAAGAAATGAAAGGAGATTTGAAAAATTACTCCGATTCTTCGTTTAATCCTCAAACAGGATCCTCTGTTTCGTCTTATTTTCAGTCGTCTTCTTCCAACGTGACTCCACTGGTAAATGTTCGTTTCTGAGGCTTTGAGCGTTTTTTCTCTTGTCGTTTTTCTCGCATTTAAAAACCCCTTTGTCCTTGCATCTTATTAAACGGAAGATTTTTAATATTACAAAAAACAGAATCCTACAGTTGTCAGTTCAATTAGAAAATTAAATTAGGATCCGTAACCAACAGTTTGTGTTCTTCTATGGCAGAATCCAGGCGCTTCGTCGTGTGATGAAAGTAGAGCGAAATCTGAATTTGTTGCGTCGGAAATGGCGGCAGCTCAATCAAAGCCAATTTCTCAGCTGCCTCTTTACAACAGAGAGCAGCATAAATCGGAGAACGATGGATATAACTGGAGAAAATATGGGCAAAAACAAGTGAAAGGAAGTGAAAACCCACGTAGTTATTATAAGTGCACTTTTCCAAGTTGCCCAACGAAGAAGAAAGTTGAAAGATCTTTAGATGGGCAAATTACTGAGATTGTTTACAAGGGAAGCCATAATCACGGCAAGCCCCCGCCGACGAGACGTTCCGGTAACTCCGCCTTTTATGATCCGGCGGAATCCGCCGTGCTGCAGGAGGATTCCTCCGTCTCGGTCGGGGATGATGAATTGGAACCCAATTCGCCGTTTAGCAACTCGGTGGACGATAATGAAAATGAACCGGAAGCTAAAAGATGGTGAGCAATTTATTTATTATTATTATTTTTGGCTGGAAATTTTTGATAATTTTTTTTAGTAATATTTGAATTTTGTTTGCAGGAAAGGGGAAAATGAAAATGAGGGATTTTCTGGGGGTGGAAGCAGAACAGTGAAAGAGCCAAGAATTGTGGTTCAAACAACGAGCGAAATTGACATATTGCCTGATGGCTATAGATGGAGGAAATATGGACAAAAAGTTGTCAAAGGAAATCCAAATCCGAGGTATGGTGTAGCTTTTGAATGTTGAATCTTTCATCTTTTCAAAGTTTCTGCAAAATCCCACTTTTTCCCTTTTCTTTTTCTTTTTTAAGGTTAAATTCTAATTTAGACTTGATTTCAATTGGAGCTCTGCACTTTAAAAACTTTAATCTAGTCTTCCTGAAATGGTTTTAGTTTCCATTTGATTCCTATAATCGTAAAGGTTTTAATTTGGTTCTTATGGTTAAACCTCATGGATTATTCTCACTTGAAAATATTCAATAGAGTTTTCTTTATTTTGTACCAGACTCTAAACTTTAATACAATCAACTAATTAATAATACTTGAGAAGTCAACTAACTACAGATATTTGAGAGATATAAATCAGAAACTAAATTAAAACTAAAACTATTTACCATTGTGCCGATTTGATAATTTAATAGTAAAAATAATATCATTAAGAAGTTGCCAACGTGAGCAAATTAAAGTATTGATAAAAATACAAAATTTACTGGAATTCGTCAACTTAAGTTTAAGTTTTTGAGTTTAATGGTAATTTAATATATTATTAGAGCACGGAGTTTTAGGTTTGAACTTTATAGTAGTATTAGCCAAAGAGAGCATGTTAAAGTATTGATAAAAAGATTAAATTTATCTGTAATCCATCAAATTAAACTTTTGAGTGCAATGATGGTTTAACATAGTATCAGAGAATAAAGTCTAATTTGAACTCTAAAATAGTATTGATAAAAAGATTAAGACTAAATGATAGAAAATACTCTTTTAACTTTCAAAAGTTTCATTAATGCCCTTAAACTTTTAAAAAGAATTCAAAAATACAATTGTTAGTACTTTGTTTCAAAAATACCCCTAAACTTTCAAAAGTTTCATTAATACCAACTTTTTAAAAAGTTCAAAAATACCCTTACCATTAATATATGGACATAAATCGTTAGTACCTCATTTTAAAAATACATTTGAATTTTCACATTAATACCCTTAACTTTAAAAAATGTCTTATCATTAGTATATGGACGAAAACCATTTATCTACACCTGATTACCTCCCTCTTCTATTTCATCTTTCTCCTGATTTACTTCAATCTATGACCTAACACTTATCTATCTTTCCTCTTTTTTTTCCTTTCTTTTTCAATACGCTCTTACTCTTTTCTTCCCTTTTTCAATCTCTATAACTTCCCTCATTTCTCCTATATTCTTAAATATTCGAACTTTAAATAAACAGAAAAAACTCTCCCTCATTTCTAAGCATACCAAAACATAAATATAAGAAATTTCAACATCCAAACATTCAATGTCTTTGAAGTTATTTTGAGTTGGAAAAGAACCAATTTGAAAACAACTCATATAGATACATTCATTTTTTTTCCATATAGATACTCTCATTTTTCCTCCATTTGTCCAATTGAGCATGAGGAACCTTCTTAACTGACTACAACAAATAGACTAATTTGAATTGCAAAATGGATTAATAAAATTTTCATCCGCTACAAAATTTGTAATGCATATGTTTTCTTTCTTTTCCCTCCCACTAGATGTCCTCAAAATTATGACCCAAATTCTCAACATGTCTCTCTTTTTGTGTATTAAACCCAAACATACTAACTCAAATTACTAACGTACAATATTGTTAAAGCATTTAAGTCCTATGGTCCCTTGGTAATTCCATTATTCTCCTTTTTTTCTTGCTATAGTCTATATACCTTGATTGAATAGGGTAGTTTTAGAGATTGAAAAATGGAATAAGAGAGTAAAGAGGGTATTGAAAAAGAAAGGGAAAAAAGAGGAAAAATAGAGAAGTGTTAGGTCATGGATTGAAGCAAATCAAGAGAGAGAAGAAATGGAAGAGGGAGGTAATAGGGTATAGATAAATGTTTTTCGTTCATATACTAACGGTAATGACATTTTTTAACTTTTTTTTAATGGTTAAGGGTATTAATACAACATTTTGAAAGTTCAGGAGTATTTTAAAACGATGTACTAACAATTTCTGTTTATATACTATTAGTAAGGGTATTTTTGAATTTTTTTTAAAGTTTAAAGTTATTTTTGAACTTTTTAAAAAAAGTTTAAGAGTATTAATGAAACTTTTGACAGTTCAAGAATATTTTTGAAATAAAGTACTAATGGTTTCCATCCAAAAGTAACGGTAAGGATATTTTTGAATTTTTTTTTTGAAAATTGAAGGGTATTAATGAAACTTTTGAAAGTTCAGAGACATTTTTTATAATTTAGCCAAAGATTAAATTTACCACAACCATCATCTTAAGCTTTGTGGGCTTAGTGCTAATTTAACTCAATGGTTAAGACGTCTATTTCTTACATTTCAAATTGGAAGCTCAAATCTCTATCCTTACATTCTTTGTACTAAAAAAAATAATCATGAAGTGCTATCGTATATTGGTACTTGTAATTTATTTTCTTCTCGTGAACTTCTTTTATAGGAGCTACTACAAATGTACATCCGTAGGTTGCCCTGTGAGGAAACACATCGAGCGGGCAGCCAATGACATGAGGGCCGTGATCACCACCTACGAAGGCAAACACAACCACGAAGTTCCGGCGGCACGTGGCGGTGGCGGCGGCTACAATGCCATCAACCGACCTATACCGACCAACATCCCGATGCCCGTCAGGCCATCCGCCGTCGTCAGCCACTCCTTCCCGGCAAATTTTCCGGCCACCTTCCGGCCAGAAAATTTACCCATGTCAGAAATGGGAGCACAAGCACCATTCGCATTTCAAACATCACAAGGAGTGCCCCCAAGTTTTCAAGTTTCAGGATTTGGATCAGCAGCCAAAGAAGAAGTCAAAGATGACATATTCTTCAACTCATTTCTATCTTAGATTATACAATAACCAAGAAGTTTTAGAGTTTATTTTTTGTAGCATTGTAAAATTAGTAGGGACTAGAATAGAATCCACATAGAAAAATTAACTGCCAAAGATTTGTTGATTCCTTAGGTTAGAGTTTAGAGGTCAGTTGTTGTATTAATTATTGCTTTGTTTGTGACTCAAATTATACACGTTACAATAATGATTCAATCAAAATTACAAATGAGTGTGTACATGTACGTAATGAACTGATGAAGCAATAATTATGGGTTTAGGACATAAAATTGGTGGGTATTTTGGAGTTTATATTATATATAAGATTGAGTTGAGAGTTTGTATCCTGTAATTGCAGCCGATAAAGCTGAGGACAAGAAGGCGAAAAAGGACATGGTAATAGAAGCTGCCAATGAGTCTGTAAAAATATTGTCTGAGCCATCTCTCATTCTGTTGATCATCGGAATTGCTGAAGATGCCGCCGATATTAGTAGATAGGCCAGAATCTGCAGATCCAATTATTAATATTTATCTATAAGACTAAACACATGTTTGGAAATGCTTGAAAAAAATATCAAGTGCAAACAAATTCTAAAAACCTAAATTAGGAGTAGGGTCAAAACATACCCATCTAGAAAAATGAAATGTTACTACAAAAAAAAAAAAAAAAAAAAAAATCCAATTTGAAAATTCAAGGGGTAAATTGGAATTTTTTTTTCTTCACCCAATCCTAAATATCTATATAGTCACTAAAATTGTCAATATAATATCAATTTGTGAAATTTAACTAAACTATAGAGACCAAATTAAACTTTTGGTTTATGACTAAATTGAAACTAAATCCAAATCATATGGATCAAATTGAAATTAGGTCCAAACTATAGGGACTAACTTGAAAATTTTATAATTATAAGAATTAAATTGAAAATTTGTCCAACCTATGTAGAGGAAATTTGTAATTTATTCCAAAAATTTTGTTGATCAGAAGAAACGCACCAACCTGATCTCCAATGAAGTCGATTATGGCAGATTTTCGGGGTGGAAACATAGATCTCCCTGTTGAAATTTCATGAACTTGTCGCAAAACTTGGGCGCCCGTATACAAAGTGGACAGAATTGCTATTGCCAACACGTACCTATTTCAATGCCAAATTCTAATCACTATCTTTATTTTAACAGCAAAGAATTTGTAATTGAAAACAACTGAAATTTTGTTACCTGAATTCTTCATACTTGTCGAAATCTTTCCAATCGCCATGTTTATTGCAAGCCATGATAATGAAAGCAAGCAAAGAAAAGACGAGACCAAATCCTCTCAGAGCCAAAACGCGGCGTTTTAACAGATCTTCCCTCCGCCACCGGCTCAGGATCTCCGACACCCCGAAACCGGTCGCTGGCGGCGCTTGCCTTTCGACGTCGGCCGCCGGAGGGGCAGAAGACGGCGGCGCCCCGTTTTGTTGGTTCGTTGCAGAGTCTTCTGGATTTGACATGAGAATCGGAGGGTACAATTAGTGATTGGGATGTTTTTTTTTTTTTTTTGTGTGTGATGGAATGGAACAGAAGAACTGGAAAGAATTTCTAGTTTTTTCTAGGGAAAAACAGGATTTGTTAATTTTTTTTCTTTTTAAATATTTTGGTGGTGTTATGAAGCGACAACTCAGCTTCTCCGCAAGGAAGCGGGGTGTAGAAGTTGGGAATGAAGCCACGCGAATGGACTGTGGACCAATCAACGTGTGTTGGTTTCATGACGTGGCATAATTTGGGTGGTGCCAAATGTCCAGCTTGGACCGAAATGTGAAATTTCACTTCTGCCTAGAAAACTTTTGGGAAAGTTTCTTCTACTATTTTCATTTACTATCAAACTATTTTTTTAATTACAGATTTCATCAGTACTTTAATAATAGTGTGGGTTCGTGAGATAAAATAATGTATCAATTGATTGGATAGTTAAATATTAATGAAAAAAGTTGATGTTAGAATAGTATTAAAAAATTTCCGTTTCTGTCCAACCAAACCTTTTCATGTGATCCAAATTTTAAAAAAATCCGTGTGGAAATTCTCAAATACTCTTTTGGACATTAGCCATATCAAAATTCTTGACTTGTTTCCAACTCTAAGCAACCTGATAAGTCCAAAATTAATATAATTATAATGGATAAATTTTTCTTCCATATTAATTTCAAAGACTACGATGGAAAGTTCATCACTTATTTTAATCTTGCCCTCATCTCAAGTTACGTATGTGTGTGTGTAACGTAGAATTAAGAACAAAAACCAGCCTTTAGGAAATAAAGAACAAAAATAGAGAATTTTCATTTTTCTTTTTTTCTTTTTTTTTTTTTAAGAACAAAAATAGAGAATTTTCATTTTTCTTTTTTTCTTTTTTTTTTTTTGTAAAAAAAATCTTGGGTAAGGAGATCATCAAATCTATCCTCTTTTTTTTTTTTTTTTTTTAATGAATAAAACATCAAATCTATCTTGATTATTTGAAATTAGGAAATGCAACGAAGAGAGATAAATTTTCTAGAGATCATGGAGAATGCATCCTTTAATTTCGTAGCTGCACAATTGTTGGGCTAATCCAAAGATAGATAGGCCCAATGTAGATCAATACTTCCCATTTTCAAGTCCAAGCCCATAGAGATGATATTCTCAGGGTTAAGCTTAGTGTCTCTGTTGGCATGAATTGGGCCGGGCCTAACTCTCCATCCACCAAACAACCACTAATCGAAATTATTGGAGAAGATTGCCACACCGTGACTGTTTTTCACTATTGGATGTATGAGAAATAAATTGTAAGTACGTTTTGAATATGTATCCAATGTTATTAGAAATTATGTACATTTTTTAATCTTCATGTAACGGTTATTAAGAGGTAATCACATTGTGACGACATTGTTGAATACTTTTTTCCAAAACGAGACACCTCAATTGCATTTGAAGAAGTTTTTCGACACGGGTCATATAGAAGAATTGAGAGTATGAAGGCAAATAATATTTAGAGATTTCATTGGTATTAACAGTAATGCATTAGCTCTTCTAAAGGTAAGTTTGTAACAATTTTTGGAAAGATGAAAAGCACTTTTAGTAAACTAATAGTGTGTTGGGAATAACTTGTGAAAAAAAATGTTTTTTGAACAAATTGATTTTTCTATAAGCACCGTTGGAAAAATTAATTATTTAGAGTGTGTATAGTATAGCTTATTGAGTGATTTTAGATGATCAAAAGTGATTTTTTAAAACAATCTTAGGGCATGTTTGAGAATGATTTTAGAAATAGTGATTTTAGTACAATTGATTTGTTTATAATTGATTTATGAAAAGTGATTTTTATATAATTGTTTTAATGTTTGGTTCTACACTTTTAATAGTGATTTTCATACAATTAAAAGTAACTTTCAATGATTATGGGCATTTTTTAAAGTGACTTTAAAATAAGTGTTTTAAGCTAAGTGATTTAATTATAATTAAGTTTGTAAAAGATTTAGTTATAAATCATTTTAATATTGGGTTCCACTCTTATAAAAGTGATTTAAATTTAATTAAAAGTATTTTTTTAAACGATTAATGTTTATTTTCAAAGGTGATTTTAGAATCATCAAATTACTAAAAAGAGTATTACATTTGAAATTAAAAAAATAGAAGGTGGTAGACAAAAGTTATACCGAGAGAACCAAAAAATTAAGAGAGAAAAAAATTAAGCTAGAGAAAATTAAAGTTTCAAAGAAAAAAAAATGTTAAAGACATGGAGGGATAGAAATTTTAGAGAGATGGACAAAAAATTTAGAGAGAGCAAAATTTAATAAAGAGTGAAAAAATCGAAGGATAGAGAAATAAATTTAGAGAGATATACAAAAGAATTTGAAGAGAATGATAAAAATTTTAGGGAGAAAAACTTTAATGAGAAAAAAAAAGTTCAAAGTCAGGGACAAAAAATCTCAAGAGCAAAAAGTTATAGCAAGAGGTAAAAGATTAGAAATAAAAAATTTATAGAAATACAAAAATTATAGAGAAATGAACGAAAAAATTTAGAGATAAAAAAAAGTTATTTAGAGAGAGTTAAAACCATTGGAGAGAAAAAAAAGTGAGAAAATGAATAAAAATGTTAAAAAGAGAATAAAGTAAGACATAGAAATTATAAAAACTTTAGAGAGAGAAAAATTGACATTTTTTTAATAATGATGGATGACTTCAATGATGACGGTTTTGAAAATACATGTTTTTTTTATGGAAATTAATGAATTTTATAAAAGATGACGGTTTTTACCCGTCACAAAAAGTATGATTTTTTTTTTTTAAATATGAAATTATAGTCATTTTGAAGACAAAATCACTTGGGAATCACCTCCCAAGTGATTGACCGGGAATCACTTTCTTATGATTGCCAAACATCACAATTTTGAAGGAGAATTGATTTTGGGTATATCAAAAGTGATTTTGGATATTCCAAAATCACTCCCAAACATGCCCTTAATAAATACAAAAATGCTTAAAAAATAGATTTATTTAAAAATCTTTTTTTTGAATAAACACTTGAGAGATGACTTATCTCAAAAATGAATTTAAGGTGATTAGCCAAAAATCTTTAAAATATGTAATAAAAAATAAAAATAAATGTATAATTAATATAGTCACTTTTGGATACAGTGCAACCAGTGTTTTAAATGTCGCTCGACATGTCGGTGGGGGGGGGGGGGGGGGGATTTTGTTTTTCCCCCCATTTCGACGACATGTCGAGGTGTCAACAAGATTTCGTTTTTTTTTTTAATGTGAATTTTGATTTTCTGATACCTTACTTACACACTCCAACTTCACTTCAAATGTCTTCTCCTTCTTTTCCTTTTATTTTTTGTTTTTGTATTTCTTGTTTTTATTATATAAACAACAAAACAAATACATACACACTCTATTATTAATATTAACTCTTATGTCTTCTTAGTACTTACTTATACAATTAGTAAATTAGTAAATTACTCTTAAGTCTTACTTAGTTATACAATACAATTCTCAAATCTCAATTTTAAGCTTTTTAGCTAACGTTTTACATATTTCTATAATTCTATTTTTGTAATTTAAAATTTTAAACAAAAATTACAAAATACATATCTCTTTTGTCTTTTGTGTGTTTTTTCTTCATTTTTTTAAACAAATAACTTTCACATCAAAATCCCATCAAATTTTACAAATTTCAAAATCAAAAATTTCAATTTCCCAAACATATTTTAAATCACAAAAAATATTTTTATTTATTTTTATTTTTGTACATTTTTTTATGGTATAGTAAATATAATTAAGCCATAATTAAAGTTTCATGAAATACTTCAAATAATTTTAATCAATTTCTATATTTTTTTTCTCAAATTCCTACTCGCATCGACATTTCAATCGATATTTATATCTAAATATTATCTTAGTTTTTAGATGTGTTGCTTAAAGATTGTCAATTATAGTCTAATTAAGCCACAATCAAAGTTTCATTGGCTAATTCAAACAATTTCCATCAATTTTCACGATTTTCGTAAATTTTCCCGAAATTTCCATCGACATTTCCAAAAAATTTAGACCTTGACATTTCCATCGACATCGACATTTCGAACCTTGAGTGCAACCAAACAAATATGTTATTTAAATACTTATGAAAAAATGTAATATATAATAACATTTTTATTGAAAATATTTTTTTCAAAAGTGTTTAAACTAGAAGGTGTTTACACGTAATTTCAAAATAGAAATAAATGAGACACGTGTAAATAAATTTATATTTGTATTAATTTGAATGTAGTGGAGTACAATCTCTAATTTGTTCATCTGATTCTTCCTCTCAAATATACATTTGTCTCGTGGGTTTTGCAGCTTGTTCTCGAATATGGATTTATCTCGAGGGTTTCGCATATTGTTCTCGAATGTGGATTTGTTTTGAGGGCTTTGCAACTTGTTCTCGAATGTGAATTTATCCCGAGGGCTTTTGCAGCTTATTCTCAAATGTGGATTTATTTCGAGGGCTTTGCAGCTTGTTCTCGAATGTGAATTTGTCTCGATGGTTTTTGCAACTTGTTCTCAAATGTGGATTTATTTCGAGGGCTTTGCAGCTTGTTCTCGATCTTCAAAGTCTTCTAGTCTTCAAGGCTCTGGTCCAGAGAGTGTTTGATCTTCAAGAGTTTAGAGAGTTTTCTGGTCTTTGTTTTCTGAATTCTCTCTAAGTCTTCTCTCTTGAGATTTTCAACTTTTGACCCTTGAAATGGAGGAGAGAGCTCTCTATTTATAAAATTCTTGAAGGCCTCTAGATGGGCTTGTCAGTCGGACTGGGCTTGGTTGACTTTGGGCTTAACCTCTAGACTGGGTCTGGCTGACTTTAGGCCTAGCCCTTTAGACTTTCATCTAAAATTAACCCAATTTTCACATAACCCAATTGTATATTGGGATTTTCCATAATTTAATTTAGGGATCCTTGTCAATTTAATCAATCCCCAATTAAATATAATTTCGTCATCAATGTTGGATAATGACGTAGCAATTTCTGATTCGCCAAAATTTCTATTCCAACAGATGGTATCCCAAATGGACCCTAAAACTATTTCTAAAATGTTATAGTATTTGGATAGACAATTAAATGTAATTTTCAAATGTCTAAAAATACTAGAAGAAACATTTAATTAGTACTTGTTTCAAAATTGCTTATAGAATAAGTGTCTCATATATATATATATATATATATATATATATATATATATATATTCTAAAATTCATCCCATACTCACTATGGATGTGATATTGTCAGTGTTAGTGTTGATATAATATTAAATTTGCCATAACCTCTTAGCTTAAGCTTTTAGGTTGATTGATGATTTAACAAATGGTATCAGAGTCATGCCCTTGACTTAGCCGTGTCGGTGTGCCTTGATGACATAGTCATAGTGATCTGTGGTTGAGCTTATCGGACATGGATATACTCTGATGAGGAGTGGCCTGGTTAAAGTGATATGTTCGAGAATAAAAATACGGATAGATGACTATTTGAGGAGAGGCTTGGTGTGGTCCTTTGTTCGATGGAAGAATTGTTGAGAGTGCAACCAAAGTCCCACATTGGCTAGGAAAGGAAAAAATCATGGGTTTATAAGTGAATGACAAAAACTCCATTGACATGAGGTCTTTTGGGTGAAACCAAAAGCAAAACCATGAGGGCTCATGCCCAAAGTGGAGTTTTTGTCCCTCACTTATAAACTCATGATCTTCCCAAAGTGGAAATCTTCCACTTGTTGGGCCTTTCACAAATTTTCAAGCCCACAAGTGAGGGAGTGTGTTAGAATGTTGATATAATATTAAATTTACCATAACCTCTTAGCTTAAGCTGGTGATTTAACTGTTAGTATAGATAGATAATATGACTATTGACTAATCGCAGTCAAAATACTTGCAATCAGTAATATTTGTCATATAAATTACAATTGGATTAACTTCTTGGCCTCGTGTTTTTTGTTTGTATCATTACAATCAAAGTACATTTTCTAATACTATTGTATTATTAGAAAGTTTTTCCATTCCATCTAGATATTGAAATAGGCTATATAAATTTTCCCATGGTCCATCGACAATTTCCACCTATCATATTCATCATTCATTTGTACAATTATCAATCACTAAAATATCCATACACAATGGATTATTTATGATTGTATTCTAAAATATCATCCTCATACGTAATATCTGAATTATATTGACATGAAAAATTTTCCAACCAATAGTGTTGTATTCATTTTCAGTCTTTTTAGTCACCCCCACCACCATTACTCCTGTTGACCAACCAATGATATTATATTTTCTTCGGGTCATAAATGCCATCCACCAAAATAATGTAAATATTTGCCTATAATTTGAACAATTTGGTAGTGCAAAATAATTGAACGCACGTGCTATTGTCACCCATCCACCGCTATCGAAGCCGCTCTCCTCCGATTCCTACTCTATTTTCATACTCCATCCTTGAGACTGGTCCAAAAACTTTACTGAATCAAATGAAATAAATGAATATCCGTGGGATGATTTTGTTACTTAAAACTATTTTTTGATATTGTGACACAAATAGTATTAATTTCCAAAGCAACCATTTTATACTGAAACATAAAAACTTTGGAAAATATTGAGTTACACTGAAACATCAAAATTTTGGGAAATATACTTATTTTGCTAATTTAAACATAATTCAATTGATTACAGAATATATCATCGATGCATCGATCAAGATAAATATATTATTTCATGTTGTAATTTTTTTTGTTAAAATTAAAATATGCATTACATAATATATTATAAACTATATAATATTATGAAATAATGCTTATACAAACTTTATAACATAAAATATGTTAGGAAATTAAATAATAATATATAAGATCCAACTAAATATTTATTCAGTTACATAGAGGTTTTTAAATTGAGATCTCATTTCTAAATTGGTTGCCAAACACATATTTAAAAATATTGAAAACATGAAATACAATTTTGTTTCTCTTTGGATTTCTTATTTTCAAATTTCTGGCTTTAGACTAAATAGTAAAATACACTTTTGGTTCATGAAATTTGAACTCAGCTTCTATTTGGCCCTTAAGGACTTGTTTGATAACGTTTTTTGTTTCCTGTTTCTGGTTCCCGTTTATCATTTTTCAAGAAACATACATGTTTGATAAACCATATTATTTCTTGTTTCTAAATTTTTAGAAATGTTTCTAAAAAAGAGGGCAAATTTTGAGAAACTACAAAAAGTAGTTTACCAAATTTTGTTTCTATTTTTTTTTCATGTTCCATGCATGTATCTCTATTTCTCTTTTCCCTTTCTACACCCGTCTCTCTTCTTTCTCGCTCTTCCATTCTTCTTTTTTCTTTTAATATATATTTTTTTATCTTTTTATTTTTTTCTTCTTTTTTTTTTTATTTTTTCATTTATATCTTTCTCTTCTCTCTTCCTTCTCTCTTGCATCATAATATTTTTTCTTTTAATAGTTCCTTATCTTTTTTTTTCTTTTTTTCTTTTCTCTTTTCGTTTATGTTTTTCTCTTCTCTCATTTTTTTTTACTTTCCATTAACGAGCTTTTAGTTATTATTTTATATTGAAATCTCTATTATTTTCCTTTTTGGTATGATTTTAATTTTTTATTAAATAAATAAACTATAATGTATTTGATGTTTTCCATTAAATGTAAAATATATATATATATTCTCTCTCTCTCTCTTTTTCTGATTTTAGTTTTGTGTATTATTGGTAGCATTTTTAAAGAAAAAAATAAAAATAAAGTTTATTATTAAATTAAAGAATGTGAGTATGCTCGATTGTCTAAACCTTAGACAATTTACAAATTGTCTAATTGAACTAACTTGTGTAAGCCAAAATCGTTTAAGGTGAATTTATTGGAGTGAGAAATGACATTGTACATCAAATTTGAACAACATTTGAAAGATAAAATTTATTATTATTATTATTACTATTATTAATTTTGTGTTGGGCCTCAATAAAATACTATAAACTCTTTATAATTGTGTTTATATTTATTTTAATGTATGTTATATGTTATAATAATTATCAAACGCATGTTTGTTTATGTTTTTCTTTAAAGAAATAAGAAATATAAATAGTCATCAAACATGTTTTTGTTTTTAGTTTTTAAAAAACAAGAAACATGAAACAGGAAATAGGAAACAAGAAACGAGAATGTTATCAAACGGGCTCTAAATTTCCAAAACTTATATTTTTTGCCATTGAGATTTAAATAGTGTTTCTATTTAGTCTTTGAGACTTCAAACATAATATTTGGGTCTCAGAGATTTGAATTTGATTTCTAATTAGTCTTTAAAGTTTAAAATCGATTTCTAAATGGTCAATAAGTAGAGTTGATATTAGTTGAACTAACAAAATGATGACGTGACAGTTAACGTACGTTGACTATACTTCATTGATATGTATTTTTAAATGAGATAGATTTTTTTAATATATATATTTTTTATTTTTATATTTAGAGATCAATTAAAACTCAATTTCAAACTTTGTAAAATAATTATAAATTAAATTAAAATTTACGAGATTAAAAATACCACTTTTGAAACTTGAAGGGGTAAATAAAAACTAAATTTAAATTTCAATGACTAAATTATATTTTTCTGTAGGCTAAATGCACATCTAGTTATCCCTTCATATTCTGATTTGGGCCAACTAAGGTTGTATTGGGCCGGCCCATCTCAAAAGAAGATATGATAATAGCGCACCGACCACGGGCAACGGCCGAGAAGGCAAGTCAGTCAATTAGACCGTTGAATGCGGCTAGAGAAGTTATTTTCACGCGGTCCTTTTACAAACTTTTGCTTTTTCCTCAACAACTGGACTGGGTGCGCAATGCCAGGTAAGCAGTGGCCCCCAATGTCCCACCAAGGCTTTAGAATCACCACTAATTTTCGGTGCAACCTTTTGACTTTGGGCAATAATAATCCCTCAAACAAATCATTTTTAGGAAGAAGATTATTCAATTTTTACATATGATTCTAAAATTTTAATTTACTTACTAAACAGGGAAAAAATTGAGGACAATACAAAATTCTGTCTGACAAAATTGTCCCTTGAAAAGTGACTACGGGTGTCTAACGGAAAACGGATTGGAGAGGGGCAGTTTTGGAGTTTTAGCAACGGCTATCCCGGCGGTTGGGTTGGGTCGCCCACTGGTTTGACCTTTGGTATATTCATACGTCTCGATTTTTGGTTACATCAGTCCAGCGTACACGTTGTCTCGTTCGTAGGGTTTGGAGCCATCCAATTATATCGCTCAGTGCCAGTCTCCCGTGATTGGGTTAAATTATATAAAGAAAACCCTTCATTTATTTCAAAAGTTCTTATAAAGTATTATTTGAGTAAAAAAATCGTTAGAATGTTGAATTAAAAGTTATCCGTCTAACATTCTAATGGATTTCTATTTCGAGAGTACTTTTGAAACATTTATGAAATGTCAAGTATAATATTACAAAATTTAAAAGAATATGAATATTTTTTAAATAAATAGCAAAGTTCAAAGATATATATAAATTTTTTATAATTTAGCCTTTTAGAATTGTGTTTAATGGGTATTTAAAATTTCAATTTTGTGTTAAGTTTTTGAAATTCAAAAGTGTCTGAGAAATATGTGAATTTTTAATTTTGTGTTTGATAAGTTCGTAAATTTACCATTTTGTTTTTGATAGATTATTAACCTATTCGACATCTAAAAAAAATCATGAATTTATTAGATGTAACATTGAAAGTTGAAAAACATGTAAGATGTATTTTAGTGCCAACTTGAGTATAGCTTGACTAGTTATGACATATACTTTTGGTCAAAAGGTTAAAAGTTCAAAACCTTATACCTTACATGTTATTGAACTCCAAAAAAAAAAAGATATATTAAAGACGACTCTAGAAGTTTATAGACTAAACTTATAATTTAACCTAAAAGAATATAAGACCCTTTGACAAAATTTCTCCTACCATTCCACATGCGATTCTCTTTGTTTAATTCATAATCTAACTGGTCTTTATAACTTGAGTTTTATTTCGAATTTGTCCCTACAAGTCAAGTTTAATTTCAATTTATACCCAATAGTTTTGAAAGTTTTACATTTTAACTTTGTTTTTTTTAGTTCTTACAAGTTTTAACTTAGTTCTTATGGTTTGGTAAAATTTAATATATCATCTCCAAATTCTATTTTTCACTAAATCTTAGTATGAGCAGCTATCAAGTGAAATGAATGGAATTTGTTATCTCATTGTCATGTAAATAAAAAATATTTTGTATTTAATATAGTAACACCTTCTATTTAGTAGAGACATATTCTAAAATTAGACCAAATTATAACAATTAAATTGAAACTTTCAAAAGTACATCGACTAAAGTAAAATTTTTAAAATTATGAGGTCCAATTTAAAATCAAACTTAAAATATAGATACTAAATTATTATTTTAGTTTTTTTTCCCATAAATTAAGTTTGGGGTGCAAGTCATATGAGTTAGAAATGAACTTATTTTAGGGAAAAAAAGGTTAGAAATGAACAAAATAGACATAATAGAATCATTTTGGTAATTTCAATCAATTTCTTACTTGATTTCGGTGGATTGAATTAGTTATTGACTTCTTAACGTCAGTTCCTAAGTGGGTTTAGTAAGAGGTTTGTCTTCGTGTACCAAACCAATATATTTAATAACTTTATCTACTAAAGAAAGAAACATATTTAATTATTTTCATCGAATCCTATCCATTGCTTAAGAACGCGTGTAAAATCAAGTGGCTGTCTCTGTGATGA
Source organism: Trichosanthes truncata (assembly GCA_033996785.1). Classification (NCBI taxonomy): domain Eukaryota; kingdom Viridiplantae; phylum Streptophyta; class Magnoliopsida; order Cucurbitales; family Cucurbitaceae; genus Trichosanthes; species Trichosanthes truncata. The sequence goes on from JAWPNB010000003.1 coordinate 59,438,918, forward strand.
TTTCATTTTAGATTAAATTACTATTATTATTTTCTTTTGATGCTGCTTTATCATTATCATTATTATTATTTTATGAATTTGATGCTTTATTTTGGTGGTTGCTTTGCTTTGGCTGTTTGGCTATGATTATATTATTCCTGTTTTCATTCACTAATCTCCATCTAATCCCTCCTTTGTGAAATAATCCATTTTGTCTTTACATATTTGTCTAAATTGTGCGTATTTCGAGAGTGGCCCAACTCTCTCGAGAGTAATTTAAAAAAAGAAAAGATTTTAAAATATCATTACACTTTAAAACTTGTTATATTTTAGTTTTTATACTTTTAAATATTCAAAATAGTATATATAATTAGTTTATTGTTAACTTTTTTAAAACAATTTTAGTCTGTATAAGCATTTAATCTATAACTTTTAAAAATATATTCACATTGTGTCTTTACTTGCATGAAATTATTATTATTATTTAATCAATTTCAATAAAAATTAACTTAAAAAAGATTAATTTTAAAATTTATTGAAAGTAAAAAACTAATATCCACATTTGAAGGTATATAGATTAAAATAAAGTGGTATTTTAGTGTATTGTTCGGAACAAATTTCAAAATTAAAAGATAAATATGAAGCTTTTCAAGTATAAGAGCATAATTAAAGTTTTGAGGTATTTTGTATAATTAAAAAAAAAAAACCATTAAGCATCAGTTTTTTACTCCCCTCCCCCCATCGCGTGGCAACAGGCTATATCGGTTCCCGGTGCCCATTTGCCAACTGTAAGTATTTTTATTTCTCTCTTCCTTCTTCCCTCAAACCTTCTTCTCTTTAACAAACTTTACGCGGTCTGGTTCAACTCGGAGCGATTCGTAAATCAATCATGGCTTTATGCATTGTCCTCCTTTGAGATCACAGAAATTCTCGCCTACATAAGTCTTGCTTCGAATGCTACGACGGAAAGATCCTGCCATGAATTTTCACTTTAACCCTAATTTCTCTCTCTATTTTCGATCCCACGCATCTGGCAAAGTCTTGATTGGAGCCAACCATACTTCTGCTCGATTTTGTTCTCGATAATCTTCATTCTCCTTCTTGTTTCTCTTCGTTTTTTTGTTCTGGATTTCTTTTACTGTAATAGTGCATTTGAAGCGTTGATTCTCCTGCAAGTGTAAAGGCGACGAGTTCCGCCATGCGAAGGTTTTTATCTCTGAGGAATTTGGTTAGGGCGCTCCTTATTCCTGTATTTATCTTAGTCGCTCATTTTTCTTACGTTGTGATTACCACTGGCGAGTCTTGTATCACTGGAAACTTCTGTTTTTCGCCCAAAATTTCCAAGTATCGAGCCTCCGGCTTACATCCCAGAGCATCGGCGATAATCGATGGCGCAGCTCCCACCGCTGAAGAACTTTTGCGTCGTGATCTTTACACTAGTAAAGATTGGATCAAGGCCGTTCAGTTTTATTCTTCAGTCTTTCATGACCTGATCTCCGTAGGGTTTCTTTCTCACAAATCGAAATCTCTGTGCGTGGAAACCCCGAACGGACAGGATGTATTTTCCTTGAAGCAGATTGGGGTTTCCGATTCCATTGGAATATTCAAGAAAGCCGCTAAGCCTCTGGTGATAAAGGGCGAAGGACACGAGATCCCGTTCAATGATAATGCCTTCGATTTTATTTTCTTAGGCGTCGGCCGCCTTGATCAGTCGTCCCGGCCGGCAGATTTTGCCAGGGAAATTGCTCGGACGCTGAAACCCGAAGGGTTTGCTGTTGTCCAAATTAGGGCTAAAGATACGTACAGCTTTCACTCATTCATTGATTTGTTTAATTGCTGCAAGATAGTTACATCACAGGATATAGATGGCCTTGATTCTAAAATGCCTTTCCTTCGCCAGATTGTTCTGACGAAGGAGAGTGATGATATTCTTGGTCATGGTGATGTGCTAATGCATCACCCAAACTCGGACGGTAAGTGTTTGGTTCCCGGATTTAAGGAAGAATTGGTCCGAAAGGCCGAGCCATTGATCTTAGAGGAGCCACTGAAGCCATGGATTACATTGAAGCGGAATATTCAAAAGATAAGATATCTGCCATCAATGGCCGATATTAGCTTCAAGCAGAGGTACGTTTACGTTGATGTCGGAGCGAGGAGTTATGGGTCTAGTATAGGAAGTTGGTTTAAGAAGCAGTATCCGAAACAGAACAAAACCTTCGAAGTTTATGCCATTGAAGCTGATAGAGTTTTTCATGAACAGTATAGTTCAAAGAAGGGGGTCAAGCTTCTGCCATATGCAGCTTGGGTAAGGAATGAAACTTTGACTTTCGAAATCAATAGAGACCCAGGTCAGAAGGTCCAAGATAAGGGGAGGGGAATGGGTAGGATTCGACCGGCGGTAGCATCGACTGGAACTTTCGATGGCGAAGTGAATGAGATTCAGGGCTTTGATTTTGCTGATTGGTTGAAAAATACTGTAACTGAGAAGGATTTTGTAGTGATGAAGATGGATGTGGAAGGAACTGAATTCGACTTAATTCCGAGATTTTTCGAGACCGGTGCTATTTGCTTGATAGATGAGATATTTCTCGAGTGTCATTACAATCGGTGGCAGAGATGTTGCCCAGGCGAGAGAAGTGCAAAATATGAGAAAACTTATGGCCAATGCTTAGATTTGTTTTCATCCTTGAGGCGAAGCGGAGTTCTAGTTCATCAATGGTGGTGAAACAGTCTCTACTTGGGCGTTTGATTGCCTTTACAACCATGTTTGCTTTTGCTTCACTCGTCTCGTTGCTTTCTGAATAAATCCTCATCTGCGATTCTCCTTCTTGCACTCTGTAAACTTGGAGCTGAAATTGAATGGAGAAACAACGGTGGTTATTGGTTGGAAATTCGACTTCTGAGTTCCTATCAACGTTATGAACCACAAATTACTCTTCTTCCTACGAAATCAACGGTGATGGTTACTGTCTGACGCATACTTGTGCTAATGCGACCTTCGTTTAAGCAATGCTATTTTGTACCCCTAGATTTGTACTAGGTTATAACCATACAATGTAAGTTGAAATTCTTTTGCACATTTTGCAATGTTAGCACCGTGAAGTATAGAGCTTTAGATTTTCATGTCTCATGTTGACTGTTGAGCACTAGCTATCCAATTTAAGAAGGGTGTAGGAACGGGTAAGATTTGGTTATTTTCCAAAGAATACAACTAAATTAATCAAACAATTGCTTCGATGCGTTACCCTTCAAAACTCTACACGTGTAGAAAAGCCAAACCCCAAGTCTTTAAGGCCATTTTAGGTCAACCCAGCTTGGAAAACTAGGCATCTCTAAGAGTTGCCACATACATACTATTTACAACGAACGTGTCCGACATGCACACACCCCATTCATTTCACTGTATCTCTCTAGCTCTTTTTAGTGCATATTTCTGTCATCCTGTATAGGAGAAAAGAAATACAGAGGAAGAATGACACAGGCTGTTAAGACACCGCAGGATCAGGATGCAGAGCGTTATTTTACGCTGGTGAGTGGGCACAGAATGAATACCAGCCGTTGGATTAGGCACTTGGAGATCTGGTTCTCGAGCCGATGATTCTGTGTTCACTGCTATTGTTGAGGTATTTTCATGTCAAAAGTAGAGCTTTCACGTTTGCGGGTTTATTGATGTTTTTACTGATTTCACGTGACTTAACTTTGGCAATAGGCTGGTTATAGGCACATAGATACTGCTGCAGAATATGGAGTTCACGAAGAGGCATAATTTCTCTCTCTCGATTCTGGATGTTTAATTTTCATTATAATGAAAATTAGATAGGACAATTTTGCGCTTGTGTAAAATTCTTGCAGGTAGGTTTCGGTCTACAGGCAGCAATGAACGCGGGAATCCGTAGGGAAGACCTTTTCATCACCACTAAGCTTTGGTAAACAAGTTTGCTACGAAACTCGAACTTAGTTCTTCATATCGGTTCCTGTCTGCTTACATGTTTGTAGGTGCTCTGACCTATCCCCAGACAGAGTTAGAATCGCATTAAACAATGCTCTTCAAGAACTCCAAGTTGATTACATTGATCTTTTCTTGGTATTTTTAAAAACTAAACCCCCCAATTTGGTTGATATCAACTAAAGTTCATTTTAATATGAAAAATTGAATATTTGTACATCCAGATTCACTGGCCATTCCATCTTAAAGAAGGAGCCAGCAGGCCTCCCAATGAAGGGGAAGTTTTGGAGTTGGACATGGAAGGCGTTTGGAGAGAAATGGAGAAGCTTGTGAAGGAAAATCTTGTTAGGGACATTGGAATTAGCAATTTTACCCCGAAGAAGCTCGAGAACTTGCTCCGTTTGGCTCAAACAATACCATCCGTATGCCAGGTTAGAACGTGAATCAGACTCCATATATTATATTCGATAGTTTTCCTTAACTAACTTCGATATTGTCTTTGTCTTGTGTCGCGCCAGATGGAAATGCACCCAGGATGGAGAAATGATAAAATGCTGGACGCTTGCAAGAAAAATAGCATCCATGTCACTGTAAGATTTGCAAGTTACTTGAGTAATATGATGATTATTTGGAAATTATACTCGTTAGTTTCTACCATCAATTTAAACCCTTGATGGTTTTCTTTGTTTTGTTACTCACCTATGGATTTTTTTGTTTTGTTATCTACTTTTTGAATGTTTTCAAAGTCCAAGCCAAATTTTGAAAAATAAAATAAGTTTTTAATAACTTGTTTTTCTTTTTGGAATTGGGATAAGAATTCAAATCTTACAAAGGATGAGAAAACCATGGTAAAGAAATTTGGAGAAAACAAGTCCGATTTTCAAGAACCAAATAACCATGGGGTTGCAATTTATTCTATTTTTAAGCAAGGCCATGAATGAAAATAGAATCGATGTTATTTTGTAGGCTTATTCACCTCTGGGATCCTCAGAAGGAGGTAGAGATTTAATTCACGACGAGGCAGTTGAAAGAATCGCAAAGAAGTTGAACAAAACTGCAGGTCAAATTCTTGTGAGGTGGGCTCTTCAGAGGGGAACTAGTGCCATTCCAAAATCAACTCACTCAGAAAGAATTAAAGAGAACATTGCGGTGTTTGGATGGGAAATTCCAGATGAATGTTTATATGATACAAATTGAAAAGAAAGTGATTTTTGTGGCTTAGAAACGAATGCTGAGTGGAGAAGAACTATTTGTGAACAAGGAGGCTGGACCCTTTCGTAGCGTGGCTGACGTTTGGGATCACGAGGATTGAAGAGTTGTGATTAAGAGTTAGTCCAAATACTTGTCGACTTGCAAAATGGAGGATCTGAAAGTGTAAGTTTTCATCGTAAAAAAACTGAAACTTGAAAATGGTGAATGGTAGTTTAGACTTTAGTCTAATAAAATTTTAATCTTTAAACTGATCTAAATTCTAATAATAGATGAAAGTCTAATTTTTTCCTGAAGTTTAATAATGTTGATAGGTTTTCGAATTTGATTTTGTGGGCCGGCATATTTGCTTTTTTTAAAAGTTCAGACATATTAGACTTAAAAGTCAATCTTATATGAGACACAAAATAAACATTACAGGACTTTGAACAAAGAAACTAGGGCATAAACGTAATACATGATCACAACACTTATTGGTGAATACATGATAACTTTCATTATGGTAATTTTTTTGAGGATTTTTGCAGTTAAAGGAACGTTTTAAACAAGAATATTATAATACCTATAATACCTATAAGAATATAGGTCTATATGTGTATATCTTTAGGAGCCAAAATCCTCGTTTTTGGTGCAGTCGAGACTTCAATTCCATGACTCAATCCAACATTATTTTTTCAATTCTAATGCAGAAGACAAATAGGTCCAACAGTTATTTTCCCTTTTGGAGGAGATCTTATATGCAAAGACAAAAACAAAGTCAGAACCTGTTCCAAAAATGAGATGTTGTGCATTTCCAATAGTTCCTCAAAGGCTTCAAACAAGCATTTATTCTTAAACATACATAAGAAACAAAAGTAAATCTACATCTCTCTTTCAGAAAAAAAAGAAAGAAAGAAAAAAAAAAGAAGGTAAATCTACATTGAGCAAACTAAAAGTAGCATCATACCCAACCATGGAATATGTTAGGATCCCAATTATATGAAAATAACTATTATAATATGTAGGAACTAAAAAAAGAAAAAGAGAAAGAAAGAGAAAATCATATAGCAATAACCAAAAAAAAAAGAAAAAGAAAAAAGAAATTATAATATCCCACAATCTACTATGGACAAAATTATACCCAACCCTCCAAGCCTCTGGCCCCTAACTTTCCAGAGTAAAGAGAGCTTAGAAAAACTCTATTTATAATAATTTCCTCCAACCAACCAACCTCCTAAATAATTACAATTATAATGCCCACTAATATACTAAAAGACAATTCAAAAGCATAATCATTCAACCTAAATGCCTAGATCCATCTAATAATCGTAATTTACCAAAACTTCATCATCCCCATAAGGCTTCTTTTACCACATTCAATCCCATTATGAATTGCCCATTAATTCCCTCTAACATTAAAATTTTATCCATCATCATATAAGTACGGTCTAAGTACTAAAAACATTTGAACATAACTCAATTGGTTAAAGATATACGCTCGATCAAGAGGTTACATGTTCGAATCTTTTCATCCTCACATGTTGAACTTAATTTAAAAAAAAAAAATTACTACACTACTAAAAATATTCCTTTTTCTTCCATAGTTCTTGCGCTGCCCTTTGAATTACGAACTATAACACCTTAATGCTAGCACCATAGTTCTTTTTGACTCTTTTTTGCTCTCTCCTTCCAATAAATATCTTGAAACATCTCATAAAACTATTTGGTATTTGCTTCTACATTCACTTATCTATCGAACAAAGATGTTTGTAACCTATGAACTTTTGGGTAAATATTTTTTCAATGCTTAAAGAAGTTTATTAAGACACCCAAGGTTTTTTTTTTCCTAGTGTTAATTAACAATCATTGAACTATAAATAATTAGGTCCACATAATGTTATTATTTTATGAACAAATACTCTTTAAGTAGACAAATTCAGATTTGTTCATTTGTAGAAATCACAAACTCTTGTTAGAGCTTAAAAACAATAATTTTTTAAAAGATTTATTGGCATAAAGTTATTATGTATAAGAAATAAGCAGACCAAAAAAAAAAAAACACATTAGTATAGTTTGCATAATTCATAATTTATAAAAATATTAAAAAAAATTAAAAATATTGATGTTATAACTATGAGAACATGATATAAACTTGAGCCATACTTGTCAAGATCGAGCAGGACCTTATTAATATTGTAGTTTTTAAAATTTATTATAAAAATATGGTGTTTTCCAAATTATTTATAAGAATATTGTAGTTTTTATTAGATGGATGAAACTCCTCTCTTCAAGAGATGACCTATAACACGTGGCTAAAGGTGACGACCTATACCCAATTTTTTTTTAAAAAAAATAACACGTAAGAGACAACCTACATTAGTTTAAGAAAAAAAAAATTAACATGAGTAGGTCGTCTTTCCAAGAGACATGTACAAATATACTACATATATTTGTAGTTGGTGCAGGTGGCTGCATGCGCGCCCAAAGATCCTTGAGCGCCTGGGTATACTATATAATGCAAAATTGTTATTTTTTTTTGTTTTATTTTTAAATTTTCAATTAAAAATGACTTATTTAAATTTCAATTTTATAAAGAAAATTGAAAAGGAAAAAATAGATTTAAATTAGTCATTTTTAACTAAGAAAATAAAACTAAAACAAAAAAAATTATAGTAAGTCATTTTTAGTTGAGAATTTAAAAATAAAACAAAAAAGTTAATAGTTTTGCATTCTCTAGGAGTCAAACCTATGCACTCAAGGATGTTTGGATGGATGCACCTGCAACCACCCACGTAAACTACCAACATATTATATGTTTGTACATGTTGTCTCTTGAAGAGACGACCTACTCATGTTAATTTTTTTTTAAAACTAGTGCAGGTTGTCTCGTACACGTGTTATTTTTTTTTTAAAAAAATCGGATATAGGTCGTCTCTACAGCTACGTGTTGAAGAACGTCTCTTAAGAGACGACTTTCATCCACCTAATAAAAACTACAATATTCTTATAAATAGTTTGAAAAATACAATATTTTTATAATAAGTTTCGAAAACTACAATATTAATAATAAAAAAAAAGGTCCGATAAAACAACTGTTTTATAAATTGGATTTTGAAAACTATAATATTAATAAAAAAAATATCCGATAAAACAGTTGTTTTATAAATTGGTCAAAAACTACAATATTAAAAAAAAAAAAAGGTCCGATTAAACAGCTGTTTTATAAATTGGATTTTTAAAACCATTTTATAATGTATAAACTTAAATAAATTCTATAAATGTTTTTTTTTTCTTCTAAATTTTGTGCTTTTACTTTTTAAATAAATTAATATAATAATATACCACAATCAAGTTTTAAACAATTAAAAAATATGTATAATATATATGATCAATTAACTTGTAAAAGATTTTTTGAACACCAACCCACTACCACAGAACTGTTGGCCAATTCAAATTGTATACGATATCTGTGTATATAATAGTTCGTTCTCTGGGCCTTGTATCTGAGACCATTTATTCTGTATAAATACTCCTCGTACAATGTGTACTAAAAACAATTTATTAAATGAAAGAAAGGAAAAAAAGAAAAAAAACTCATCCTTTACATTGCATTGTGTCAATTTGAATAGTGTTCAATTGGTTAAAGTACCATATCTTCAACTACAAAATTAGGTGTTCGAATCTTCATCTTGAATGTTGAACTAAAAACAATAAAAAAAAAAAGAGGCAAAAATCAAGTTATACTCCTAAATTTTGAGAGTTATATCAATAAAAACCTTAAATTAATAACTGTACCAATTTAAACAATGAATTTTTATAAGTGTATCAATTTACACACTCTGTCAAATTTTGTTTGAAAAACGTTAGTTTTACCTTTGTGCAAACTTATAATTATATCAATCAAACTCCAGAACTTTCATAAGTGAATCAATTTAGACCATCTATTTTAAATAATTGACGATTTTTAAAGGAAGGTCTAGATTTTCATCTACATATGCGTGAGAATTGATGCATGGACAATTTTCAAATTGAATGTCTAAATTAATTCACTTAGGGGGTTCAATTGATAGAATTATAAGTTTGTACACATGTGAACTAACATTTTTCAAACTGAATCTGATAGAGGGTATAAATTGATACACTTATGAAAGTTCAAGGTCTAAATTGATATAATTATTAATTTATTGTTTTTATTAATACAACCCTCAAGGTTTAGGGGTATAAATTGAATTTTTCCCTAAACAATAATAATGCATTGTGCTAAAATTAACATTACTTTTACATCCTATTTAATTCGCTCTTGCATAATTCCTTACACCGTCTTCTCCCATACTAAATTCTAGGTTAAATTATACAAAATACTCATGAACTTTGGGATAAGTTTCAATTATACTCCTAGACTTTGAAAAGTTTCATTTTTTTTTCTTGAACTTTAAAATTTGTTCCAAAAAATACCCTATGAGAGTTTTTTCGTTAAAATAAGATGCAAATTGACGTGACGACTAATGTATAAAACTTTGAAGGCATATATGACATCATTCACAACATCATTTCATGTAAATGATATGGAAAAATTGATTATGTAAATGATTTTAATGATATCTTTTGAGATGAAATCAATGGTAACAATCATCTTAATCTTATATATTGCTGTAGATAATATCCCCTGATAAGGAAATAAATGACCGAAGAGATGACGAGAGAAGCCTACAAGATGAACACCAAACTCAACCAGCTCAATCTAACTCAATCAAAGCTCATACTCAAAGTCAATGGAAATCTGATGTAGAACAAGTTTAAGATAATTAGCCTAGTTTTAATTATTATTAGTTTAATAGTTAATTTTAGATTAATTAGTTTTAGATTATTTTTGTTGTAAGGCTATATATAGCCCATTTGTTAGAATTGTAAAGGCAACTTTTTGGAATATCAATTTGAAATAGAACTTTGGTTCTTTTAAGAGTTCTCTCTCTTTTTGGGATGGATTTCCCTTCTTTGGCCATGGGTTTGGCCTAATCTTAAATACGCTGCGTCAATTGGTATCAGAGTTCGGACGAACCTCCGATGTTCCCGAAAAGCTACGAAACCATGGACAACGGTTGAAGACGCCAACATCAACGGTAGACTGCCCACCATGAATTTGCTTCTTCGTCCAGGTATTTACTAAACCCATGCATTTCAACTCCACCATCTTCACTTCCATATTCATCAACCCACCATTTTTACACTTCTTCCAAAAGTTCCAAACTATCCAAACAAAAATTACAGTACACCCATCCATCAATCAACCTTATTCATACTCCATCAAACCCCCACAAATCATCAATCTACAATCATACTCCATCTAGACATTCCTAACCATCCAAACCGAAATTTTGGAAAACAAAATTTAATGAAAACTACACCCATCTACCTGATTTATTAGGCAAAAACTTCAAACACCATGTGAAAAATTAGATGCTCTCTATGAAAATTTTGCCTCCAATCAAATCTGTCAAACAATCTCTAAAGCTAAAGAAAAGTATTATGAAGGAAAAAACAAAGCTGACCATGAAGAAATTCGAATAGAAGAAGAAGAAGAAATCGGTGAAGAAGAGGAAGTTCAAGAAGAAGAAGAAATCAGAGAGAACAAAATCCAAGAAGAAGTTGGATTAGCAGAGAAAACTGAAGAAGAAGACAACGTCGAACAAACGAACACCACGCCGGTTGTAGCAGCATCGCTGAGGAGCCTTTGTTCACCACCGCTGCATCGTCGGAGGTGGCAAATTTATCGGATCTTGTTGGACAGAGACAAGCTAGGGCAGATCTGTCGGCTGAGGAAGGGTTGGCCTGTCACTGGAGAGAGTCCTTTTGATCGCCGTAAACGCGTCGATATGTGGCTTGACCGTTGCCGCTACATCAAATGGAGAAGAATATGATCATCATTGCCTTGCTGGAGGAGAAGAAGTCATCAACAAACTGACCAATGGAGGCGCCGTTCGTGGTGTCATTGCATGTGTGTTGGTTCACAGTGAAGAAGAAAGGGAGAGAGAAAAAGGGGCAAATATGAAATTTTCTGTCCTAAACCTACATCAATGGGATGCAACAATAAACACATTAATGAGTCACAACTCATGGGTATTGGGCCTAGAGCATTCAAAGACTGGTTTTCAAGCTAGAAGCTTTTCATAGAACATTGCTTTAGTCCCATTATGGATTTGGAAAATTTTGCATCGAGATTTTTCAATTGGAGTTTATCACACTCACAAGGATCGAGAAATAATTTTTCTTTTTTTTTTTCACCTCGACTCGAGGACGAGTCTTTTTTTTTAAGTTATGGTGAATCTGATATAAGACAAGTTTAAGATAATTAGCTTAGTTTAATTATTATTAGTTTAGTGTTAATTTTAGATTAATTAGTTTTAGATTATTTTTGTTGTAAGGCTACAAATAGCCATTTGTTAGAATTGTAAAGGCAGATTTTTGGAATATCAATTTTGACGCAGCGAATTTAAGGTTAGGCCAAATTCATGACCAAAGAAGGGAAATCCATCTCAAAAAGAGAGAAAACTCTCAAAAGAACCAAATGTTCTATTCTAAATTGATATTTCAAAAAGCCGCTCTTACAATTCTAACAAAGGGCTATTTATAGCCTTACAAGAAAAATGACCTAATAATTAATTACATCCAAAATACTAATTAAGAACTAATTAATCTAAAATTAACTATTAAACTAGTAATAATTAAAACTAGGCTAGCTATCTTAAACTTGTCCTACATCAAATTTGAGATAGAACTTTGGTTCTTTTGAGAGTTCTCTCTCTTTTTGGGATGGATTTCCCTTCTTTGGCCATGGATTTGACCTAACTTTAAATCTGCTGCGTCAAAATCAACTCAAATTCCAACCAATGATGAGCCAATCATTATGCTACAAAGTCCAATCATTAGAGCTTGGACTACAAGGAGCCTTTAATGCTCACCTCCAAGCTAAGGTGTCTACACATTATGAAGAGTTGCATCCTTTCAAGCTTGAAGAGGCACCTATTCATCCAAGAGACATAATAAATCTAAAAATCCAGATTCATTCACATATTTAATACATTATGTACCTATTTAATTCATGTATTTATATTTAATATGGTTCATGTATGGATTTCAAGGATTAGGGACTGAATTTAGACCACATTAGTGAAGGGTTGTGTCCTTTCATGGTGTCTAAACAAGTAGTATAAATAGACATGCCATTTTGTCATTTGAAAATAAGTTGAAGTTGAATGAAATCTCATATTTGAGTTTTAGTCTCTCATGCTTTATGATTTCTTTGTATTCTTGTGTTAGAATGCATGTTTGGAACTTTCAATCTAGTTTGATCCATTAGATTGTGAAGAGTTCGAAATCTCGAAGATAGGAACAAGTTCTCCTTTCTTCTTAATCATCAATCAACTTTTCCAAGTAAAAATCTGTTTAACTTTTTTGGGGTTGTTTATCAATTCGTTAATGAGGTTTTCTTATTATTGTTGTGGGGGTTCATCTTGAATAAGGGAAGTTCTCAAGCGTAATTGAGATAATTTCATTATCATCCCCTCTAATTTTTACTCATCAATTGTTACATCAATTTTCATCCTTTATTTTAATGAAATATATATATTTTTTGAACATTTTTAAAGTTCAAAGAGTAAAATGAAGCTTTTCAAAGTCTAGGGACATAATTGAAATATACTCTAAAGTTCAGGGGAATTTTAATTTGTACCATTTGACCTAAATTCTAATATGTTTATAAAAAGCATAAAATAAAAAATTTAGCTAAATTTTAAATATATAGTTTTAAAGAATCAAATAAAATAATTCATTAATCTATTGAAAAAAGGCTAAATATACTAAGTAATCATTAATTCATTTGAGTAATTCTCAATTTAGCCCTTAATCTTTTAAAATTCTCACTTTTATTCGAATTGTATTAAATAACATCAATTATATCCTATAAAAATATTGTAAAAATTTGTTAACAAAAGAGTGTTACCTCATTACACTATTGTTTCGTTAAAGTATTTGGACACATGAGACTTGTCACTAGTGTTGTTGAAGGATCTGATTCGCAGGTCAAGAGATGGTAGATTGACCTTTCGAGGTGGCCCTCTGGTTCGAGATGTGACTTGCAACATGAAATCTTGCACCGGTGTGGTGCTCTTTCAAACACCCTTCGATGCTTAAGTTAGTGATTTGCCCGAAGTTACGGTGGTTTGACTGATATTCGAATAGGTTTCGTGCCTCTCAAGGGAGTAAGTCTGACACACCCCACCCCAAATTATCCTAACTAACCAGGGATAACGCATGCCGACATTAGATCCCTATTACTTCTATGGAACCCAACGTCAAACTTTGCAAAATAAATCTTAGTTTTGAAAATCACAAGTGGCTAGCAAAAACTTGTTGATACAAAATTAATTAATTTTGTTAAAAAAAAAATCGGCAGAGTTTCCCCTGAAAACTGAGTAAAACACACCTGAAAAGAAAACATATACACTCTCAAATTAACCTGTTCAAACTCCAACTTCTATTTTAGAAACTCAACACAATCCGACAAACTTATTAGTAGATAAACATGTGGGTTTTATATTACAAACTAAAGGAAATCCCCAAATGATACTAGCCACATCAGTTACACAAGAAATACTTGTAAATATGTACATACAAAATGATATGCAAACTATCAAGTCTGGTGGCAGATATCGACTTCTGTAGGCTCGTTAGAAACTCAGTCGCTACCTGGAGAAAAAATTTAGGAAGAAAGAATGAGCTAATAGAGCCCAGTGAGTGGTAAGTTAATAAGAAAAATAACCTTTCGACAAAAACCTTTTATATTAAAAGGAATTCAAAGTTCAATAAAACTTTATATACGAAGCACAATCTAAATACACAAGATAAGTAAAACATCACAGAGATTTGCAGTAATAACTCTTTAAAGAAAGCACAAAATAATAGGCCAACAAAACTCATCACCAAACTTGTACCCAAATCCTTGCCATACTATGCATCGAGTAATCTCCAGATACATAGTAGAGCAAATTTATGTCATACGTGCACGTAGAGCAAACTCTAACATCTGTAATGCCTTAGGTCTAGGATTTGAACCAGGATTCGGAATCCGGATTCGGCACCTAATGGCCCCGGCATTCCCCTGCATCCCTTGCGACCTGAGTACACTAACATACTATAGAAACACATTCTCATAGCATACGAGGTAATCTCCATGGGTACAACATTTAGTGGTCTGAAAACAATTTCTATATGATAATCATCCAACCCATGTTAAAGTCATAAACATTCTCAATCGTGTGGTCTCATAACTTTAAGCCATAACTCAAAGATCAGCTAAAACCATGATTCAAAATCAAGTCCTTTCTAAAACTCACAAATACTTGATTTCATCTCAAATAATTTGAACTTTTGCCAATTGGCTAAAATCAAGAGATTTCTATAAATTCACCTTTCATAAGCTTAAATAATACAAATAATTAAGTCATTGTAGCTAAAATTTCATATGAACATAAATCTCTTCAAATTCAAATATGCTAAATCATGAATTCAATTTAGTGAGCATATGTCACTTTCTTATCAAATTAGTAAATCATCAATCTCAATAATAAACAATTTACAAAATACACATAATTTCCTCCAATTATCAAAATCTTCAATAACTAAATCATTTGCATTCATGTATAAATGGCAATTGATTTTCAATTCTCACAATTTCATAAATTACTAAAATAATTGAAATACTTTATAAAAGAACCACTCACTAGTACTATGGGTGAAGTTTGTTCGAGTTGTAAATGGTTTCAATCTCCGTTTGTCCTGAAATTAATGCCAAAATTAGGGCGCAACAACACTAATTTATCCAAGCTTTTAAATTTCTCATTAACCCAAGAATTAACCATTCTTTTCATCATCTTACTCTTCTAATTACCAAGAAGTTGAGACCATAACCCAAAATAAAGTTTCCAATAACTCCATTGTAATCCCTCTCCATAATAAATCTCATTCTTCTCATTTCTTCTTCTCCATGAACAAATTCATTGATTTTATTTTCCATAAAAGCTTGAAATTTCTACATACAACTAACCCCCTTCAATCTATGCTTTGATAAAACTCATGACTTTCATCATTTTTCCCTCTTTTACTCAAACATCACCCTCATCTTTGTTTTCAAGCTATTTTATGGAGTTTCTAACTAAATGAAGAAAACCCATAAAGAAAACTCACTAATTGGTTCTAAAACTCATGAAAATTTTCAATCAAAAGTTAGAGAACATATACCAAAATCTTCAATCCAAGGTTGTGAGAGGTTCTCTTTATTTATTTTTCTTTTCTACTTCAAAATAGCCCAAAATCACACCCCATCTCTTCACTTTCTTCCTCTTCCTCTTCCTTATGTGATATCTTCTCCAACAATACCCATCCTTTTTGTTTTATTAAACATTATTTATTTAATTTCTAGACAAAGAATCATTTCCCTTTGTGTGGCTTCACTAAAGCCACATGTTTTTATTTAATAAAAAATATATTTATCCTACTTTTTTTTTATTTCCATTATTTAATTGAAACCAATCCTTATCTTCCCAACTAAAACCATAATTATCAAAATATCTAATTTCTCAAATTTCAATTATATATATTTTTCTAAAATGTAGGAATAGGTGTAACAAAGTCTCCCATTTTTATAGTGTCTAAAGGGGTCTGACCACGATGTCAGTACTAGGTTGTTGTCTTTTCCTTTCTAGGTAGTATGCGTGCTGTCATAGGTCAGCGCCCATACTTTAGAGGGGGCACGTTGTACGTTTTGGACAATTTGGGCCTTTCAGGTTTTTTTACTGTCTTGGGGGCCGTGTCCGTGGCTGACGGAGTATTTTCACCCACAACAATTGGAATGCTACTTGTGATTAGAAACTTAACTTGTCTACGGAAAAATTTGATCAATCCCTCTACAAAATCCATTTAATTCAACCGTATATAGAAGTGAAAATTTGAACTTCTAACTTTTTGGTCAAGGTAAATATCTTAATTAGTTAAGCTATATTCATGTAGTGTTGGTGTAATTAATCCATAACCTCAATTCAATATTTAAATAATAATGTTTCAAAAATCAGTTATTAAAATTAAAAATTTGAAATTTTAAAGTCAAAGTATTAACAAAACAAAAATAGAGGGTCCAATTATTGTTGCACTATTTTGGTTTCT
Source organism: Trichosanthes truncata (assembly GCA_033996785.1). Classification (NCBI taxonomy): domain Eukaryota; kingdom Viridiplantae; phylum Streptophyta; class Magnoliopsida; order Cucurbitales; family Cucurbitaceae; genus Trichosanthes; species Trichosanthes truncata. Next base: position 59,455,248 of record JAWPNB010000003.1, read on the forward strand.
TTTCACCTTTTAGCTTTTATGATTCTATCCACTGCAATTTCTAATATAAAAAAGAAAAACATTAAATCTCCACTAATAAAACCCTGACCATTGCTTTCAAAAAAAAAAAAAAAACAAACAAAACCATGACCATCTCCATATTTTTTAATCCCCAATGTGTTATTTGAATCACAATAATTGAAGTACGGCAAACGTTTATTTGCTTATTACATTGCACTGTGGTACTTTGAACTTTGAAGTGCTATAAAAAGTAAAATAGTCCTTATCTTTTGTACCCTATTTGACAATTAATACTATCTTCATTAAGTAAAATGACAATTAACACCGCTTTTCTTGTTTTAAGTTCAAAAATACGTGGAGGTCATAAAAATTTAAAACTCTAACCTCTTAGTAGATGATATATGAAAGTAGTTGAACTATGCTTAAATTGGTGACAAAATTTACGCAGTCAAGTGGTTGAGTTTCATCCTAATCATATCTCCAAACATGATCATCACATTAGTTCATAAAATTTATTTTTAAATTCAAAATTTTAAAGGTTATGAAACACATCATTGAAAATAAAACAATAAGTTGCTGCTTTTTATGATATTTTACTTCTACGTCTTACTTTTAAAATTATAAGAAGAAAAGACACAAATTATAAAATAGATTTCTTAATTTTTTGATAAGTTTAAATCTATTTCAATCCCTAAACTTTTCATCTTTATTCTATTTTTAGTTGAATATTTTATCTTAAACTTTAAATTTCAAATCTTTAACTTGTTTTAGTTTATAAACTATACGAAAGCTATTTTAACTTGAACATTTAACAAAAAATTCGAACTTGTTACAAAATTCGTCTAACTTACTCGATATAACGTAAAACAATTGTCTACCCACACAAACATCAACTCAACAAATAGTCAAAAAAAAAAAAAAAAAAAACACATGTCATATATACGTCATGTACCTATATAGCATTTTTTATAATGAAAAGATCAACTCAACCTAACAAAATGACATATTTTAATGAAGCAAACAATATTATCAGAATAAAATGAACAAAATGGCATATGTTAATCAAGCTAACAATATTATTCGAATAAAAATTGAAAGAGCCGACAAACTTGTTTAAATGTAATGTTATAGTAGGTCCATGTATATTTATAAATTAACAAAACGTGATATGTGAAGGACTGTATTTTCTATAATTGATAAATCACCTTCATAATATCTTTCACACACTTTTCTTTTAAAACTTATTTTTCCCTACTTTGGGATAGTGATAATCACTCTTGACTTTATATTTAAAAATTTTGAAGGGTTGAGGAAATGACACACTTGGGATAAAATTAAAAGCAAAGGACATTATGATGACAATGTTGCATAAACATAATACATAATATATATATATATATATATCCAACTGTGAAATCAAATCTTCAACGCTGAAAATTGGGAGATTTTAGGGAATCTTAGGTAGGAAAATATCACCTAATCAAGTTGAAAGTACAATTGCTTGCTGGTTTTACCTTTTCAACTGTTCAATTCCCTATGTAAATTGATTTCTATTTATTTGTTCTATAATGTATGTGTATATTGTATGAAATCGTTTACTTGAATGAGATTATCATTTATAAAAGTTAGTAAAGAGTAGAAAAGGTGAATTTCACAAATTTGAATATATGTAATTAACTTGAGTTCTTGTAGCTGGTAAGAAAAGTTTTATTTCTCTCTTTTATTTCTTCTAATTTAACTTGTAAAAATATTAAATTCATACCTAACTTAAAATAAGTAAATTCATATATTAAATATAGGTTCTATTTCTTAACTTTGGATTATATAAATTTAACTCATGAGAATTATTTTTTTCAAGTTTTGAAGTTTTTAGTCCTACCGTAATGAATAGAATTTTGTTTTGTTGTTTATATTTCTTTTTTTCTTTTTTAAAAAAACTAATGTGTACAAGAATATTGGAAATACTTCCGATTCAAAATTACAAAATATTTGATGCTTTAGGAAACTAGGAGAGACATTCGGTGTGTTATTGAGGTACAAGTACAAAGCGGTATTTGGTTGATCTTTTTATTTATTTATAATTTATAATTTATAATAGTTCAGCGGTATTTGAATTCGGGAAATGTAAATTAGAAAATGTATGAAAGCAGTCATTAATTAAATGAAAATATATTACTTTCCGCCCACGGCTGATTGTAGTTTCACATTATCGTAATTTTAGTCGTCGGTTTTTTTTTGGAGTTCGTCGTTTGTCTTTTCACAGTCAACCTTATACCTATTTATTATTCTTATTAAAAATACCCATAAACTTATACTTTATTTCAAAAATATTCATGAACTTTTAAAAGTTTCATTAATACTTTTAAACTTTAAAATAAAAGTTCAAAAATACATTTACCGTTAGTTTTGGATGAAAACCGTTAGTACTTTGTTTCAAAAATGTCAATGAACTTTCAAAAGTTTCATTAATACCATTAAAATTTTAAAAAAAAGTTCAAAAATACCCTTAAAGTTTAAAAAAAAAATAAACAATACTCTTACTGTTAGTAGTTAGTACCTCGTTTTAAAATACCACATTTATCTACACCCTATTCCTTCCCTCTTCCATTTCTGCATTCTCTTGATTTGCTTCAATCTATGGTCTAATACTTTTCTATTTTTTTCTCTATTTTTCCCTTTCTTTTCCAATATCCTCTTCACTATCTTCTTCCATCTTTCAATCTCTAAAACTACCACCCTTCAATCAAGGTATATAAACTATAGCGAGAAGAAAGGAGAATAATGGAACTACCAAGGGACCATAGGACTTAAATGCTTTAACAAAGTTGTACATTAGTAATTTGAGTTAGTATGTTTGGGTTTAATACACTAAAGGAGACACATGTTAAGAATTTGGGTCATAATTTTGACAACATCTAGTGGGAGGGAAAAGAAAAAAAACATATGCATTACCAAATTTGTAACGGATGGAGATTTTATTAATCCTTTTCACAGTTCAAATTAGTCTATTTGTTGTGGTTAGTATAGAAGGTTCCTCATGATTGAGAATTGAAGAAATGGAGAAAAAATGAGAGTATCTATATGGAAAAGAAAAATGAGGGTATCTATATGAGTTGTTTTCAAATTGGTCATTTTCCAACTCAAAATAACTTCAAAGACATTGACTATTTGAGTGTTGAAATTTCTTATATTTATGTTTGAGCATGCTTAGAAATGAGAGAGAGCTATTCCTATTAATTTAAAGTTCTAATATTTAAGAATATAAGAGAAATGAGGGAAGTTTTAGAGATTGAAAAATGGAGGAAAAGAGTAAGAGAGTATTGAAAAAGAAAGGAAAAAAAGAGAGAAAAATAGAAAAGTGTTAAGCTATAGATTGAAGCAAATCTGGAGAAAGAGGAAATAAAAGAGGGAGGTAGGTGTAGATAAACAGTTTTCGTCCATATACTAATGGTAATGACATTTTTTAACTTTTTTTTTTAAAGGTTAAGGGTATTAATGTGAAAGTTTAAAGATATTTTAAAAATAAAGTACTAATGATTTCTATTTATATATTAATGATAAGAGTATTTTTGAACTTCTTTTTAAAGTTTAAGAGTATTAATGAAACTTTTGAAAGTTTAGGCAAAAGTTTAGGGGTATTTTTGAAACAAAGTACTAACGGTTTCCATCCAAAACTAACAGTAAGAGTATTTTTGAACTTTTTTTTGAAAGTGTAAGGGTATTAATGAAAATTTTGAAAGTTTAAGGGTATTTTTGAAACAAAGTACAAAGTTAGGGGTATTTTCCATAATTTAGCCTTCTTATTATTCTTATTAAAAAAAGCAGCAATATTAGAAAACCAAGATCTATAAATCCCATTGACTCATTTTCCAATCCCGTTGACCGAGGCATTAGGCAACCAATATCTAGATCTAGGCTTGCTTCCATTTCAAATCTACCAGTTTCATTTCATCTAAATATTAAACAAAACAACGTATTGTGATAATTAATTAATGTATCAATTTCAATTATTTATTAAAAGCTAACGAAAAATTTATGGTGCATTGATTATTGGAGCATAGATTTTGAAGTGAATCAGTCGCAATATTCTCCCAGGAAAGAAAACAAAATTGGAGATTTTATTGGAAATACTGTACAGCTGGAAAATAATTTTAAAATTATAGAAAAAATCCATGTTGGAGGGAGTAGTTGTTTAGTGGGAAAAATTCTAGGACTATTGTACTACTTCCATTGATTGCTTGTCATTTTAGCATTTTTTAAAAAGTTATGTAGGGTCCACCAAACATCATATGGAGTCTAACCAACATTTAAAAAACTATTTTTAAATGCAAGAATATAGTGTGAACAAAATGAATAGATACTTTAATAGTACTAGAAATTTTTTCTTATTTAGTAAGCTGAGTTGGATTATCAAATCCAATTGAATTAAATCCATGAGATATCAAATCTTCGTTATCCCTCTTTTTAAGACCCTGTTTGGATTGGGATAACAACGGACTGTTATTTAAAAAGGAAAAGAAATCACTTTTAGATATTGTAAAAGAAGTAGTTAATATATGATTATATGATAAATAATATGCAATTAATTTTAATGAAGCCTAGATCGTGGAGCTCGCAGGGGTTTAGCTGTTGAAAGGAATCTGTGATTCCATTTTAACGAAGCAAAGCTTGTAGCTTAGCTACCTAGCTAAGCATAGTCCTTGCCTCCTTTTTTTTTCTTCTTTTTTTTAAATAGTAAAAATACATGGAGAAATGAGCAATTATTGGGAAATGCTCAATTATTATTTTTTTAAAAATAAAAAATAATATTTATTTATCTGTTTAATTACCTTTTTTGGAAGCAAACAGGGGTGTCCACTTAAAATTTGTAACAGTTCAATAATTAAATTTTAGGATGTAAGACTTTAATACTTATAGTTTGAAAATAGATTTGTTTTATCATAATCTACATAACTTCTTGAGATTTTTTAGGGTGAGGACTAAATCTTCAAAATTTTCTAAAGTTTCAAGAGTTGTGCTTTAATAGGTCTTTATCAACTTTCAACATTGCATCTGGTAGGTTAGTTCATTCAATTGCCAATATGAACAGATAAGGTGTCAATTACCATCCTAAAGATGGATGATTCGATCTCTCATCGTCTATGCAATTGTTGAGCTAAAAAAACCATTCAATTTTGTTTTAATAATTTCATAATTTACAAGACATTTGTCAAATTTCAAAGTTCCTATTAAACATAAAATCAATAGTTCAAGAAACTGTTAGACACTATTTAAAGTTTAAGAATTTACTAGACACAAACACAACTAAAAAATTTTAGGCAATGTTTGATAATCATTTAGTTTTTAAAAATTGTACTTGTTTTTCATTATTTTTCTACAATAGATTTCATCTTTCGTAACAAAATATCTGAATGCTTAGTCAAATTCCAAAAATAAAAATAAGTTTTTGAAAACTATTTTTTTAGTTTCTAAAACTTGGTTTGATTTTGAAAACATACGTAAAAAGTAGATAACAAAACAAAAAAATCATAGGTGAAAGTAGTATTTATAAACTTAATTCAAAAAAATTAAATGATTATCGAGGTGTTAGGAACCAAATTTAGAAATGAACAAATTTTAAACTAACTACAGGGATTAAATTTAATTGGTTATACACGATCATTATTTCAAAAGCCAATAGGAGATTGAAGAAAAATAGAAGAAGACAAAAGGCAAGGTAGAGAGGGGTGCTTGTGAAGGGGGGCAAGCGAAACGCCACTGTAAGTCTGTAAAGTATAAAGGAAGCTGCCTTGAAGCCAATCCCCTAACACAAAATCACAACACACACTCACCAACTTCACAAATTCCTCTCCCTATAAATATTTCCCTTTCCATTTCTTTCCCCACTTCGTCCTACTTCTTTTCAATTCCATTTCTCTCTTCAGCCATGACTGCCCAAGTGCTTCCCGAGCAAGCGCTTCAGAGCAATATTCACCTCTTGCAAAGGGACAACCCCACTCCTTCCTACAAGAGGTAATATTTTCACTTTCATTTCACCCCCATCTTATACCCCTTATTCATATATCTCTTTAGAGTCGACAAAAATTGACCAAACGTCTTAGAATATATGTCTTAACCAGTTAGAGATATATTTCGGTTGACTGTTTCGTTTAAAATTTAAAGCCTTATTTTGTGTTTGTTTTTGTTTTAGGTTGGAGGGAAAAGTGGCGATCGTAACCGGCGGAGCAAAGGGAATCGGAGAAGCGACGGTGAGGCTGTTCGCCAAACACGGAGCCAAAGTAGTAATCGCGGATGTGGAGGATCTCCTCGGCGAGGCTTTGGCCGACACGCTTTCTCCATGTCCGGTGTCGTTCGTCCACTGTGACGTCAGCTCCGAAGAAGACATGGAGAATCTAATCAACTCGACGATGTGTCGTCACGGCCAAGTCGACATAATATTCAACAACGCCGGAGTTTTGGGGAACCAGTCCAAGACCCACAAGAGCATCGTTGACTTTGACCCAGAGGAGTTCGAGCGCGTGATGCGCGTGAACGTGAAAGGCGTGGCGTTGGGCATAAAGCACGCGGCGCGCGTGATGATTCCGAGGGCCACCGGCTGCATAATCTCGACTGCCAGCGTGGCAGGCGTTTTGGGCGGCATGGGCCCACACGCCTACACGGTATCTAAACACGCCATTGTCGGCCTCACCAAGAACACCGCCTGCGAGCTCGGCCGCTACGGCATACGAGTCAACTGCATTTCGCCGTTCGGAGTTGCCACGTCGATGCTGGTGAACGCGTGGAGGGCTGACGGGGACGACGACGACGACGACGACTGCATGAACTTCGGGATTCCGTCGCCGGCTGAGGTGGACAAAATGGAGGAGTTCGTTAGGGGTTTGGCCAATTTGAAGGGCCCCACATTGAGGCCTAAGGATATAGCTGAGGCGGCGCTTTATCTCGCGAGCGATGAATCTAAGTACATCAGTGGCCATAACCTCGTCGTTGATGGTGGAATCACCACTTCCAGAAATTGTATTGGCTTGTAATTTTTTTTCTTCCTTTTTTTAATTTTTTTTTCCAGGTATTGGTGGAACGAAAAAGAATGGACACTGATATATATGCCTGTTGGTTTGGTTGTACTTTGTAGTATGATTAATTTCATTTTTATTTTTTTAGATGTTGTTTTTCTATAATTATTTGAACTACAATAGCTGAATATATATATATATATATATATATATATATATATATATATATATATATTAGTTCTCTACTTTTTCTTCTCTTTTTTTGAAATTGATTTTTATTGATAAAACTTTGTGGAAAATTATTTTTAAGATTCTATGTACTTCTCACTTAAACATGTTAATTTCAAAAAAAACATGTTAATTTTAAAAGTTCAGATTGATTGTAATTTGATGAAAATAGAACAAATGAAGAAAAATGAGAATTAGATGGGTGGGACAAAATTAGAATTGAAGCCAAAATTTTAAAGAAAAAGTGTCTCATGGTGCGCATGCGCACGAACAGCTATCAATTTTCGTAGGGCAGTAGAGTTTGAATTTAAATTACATCGGACAGAAATATTATAATTGCATGGGACGCATTAAATGGAAAATCGGCGGGGACAATTTTGTTGGAGGTTTAATTTTTTATGGCAACGTCAACGAAATCAAACTATATGTCATCACATGATTGGACGGCAAGAACTGGGAGATCCTGGTCGATTAAGTGTCTTGTCACTGAGGCTGACGTTATCTTACAATATCTCGTAAAAATTTGTATTTGTCTTGGTGCTTTTGGAGCTCAATTACCATTTTTTTCTCCCCGTTTTTATTTTTATTTTTATAAAATTTTCAGATGAGGAACATATAGCACACACGAGTTCCCTAATATTCTTGTTCCTTTTGTGTTCTTATATTTCTAATTATTTTATATAACATTTACAATTTTAATCCAAAATTAGTACATAGTATTTAATTAGCTCGATTGATTAATTCTAGAAGAATATATAACAATATTTAATATATATAGGTAGAAAGTAGCCAACATGAACATAAGTCGTAATTGACATGTACTTCTTCTCTTAAAGTTAATGTCTGAATTCTCATGCTCCACATATTATACTAAAAAAAATTAATATATATAAAGCAAACTGTTGCTGCACCCAAAGTTTTTTACAAAGAAATGTTTTTTTTTTTTTTTTTTTACTCATGTCCAAAATAAAATATTTTTTAAAAAATCCACAACTTATGTAGCACCAATAATAGAACATAGACATGAATTATTGTCCTAGCTCGTTGAAAATTTATGTTTGTGACTTTGAATATAAGTGAAATGATTTTAGTTGAGAGTCTGTTCAAATTAGAGTTTGAATTTTCCCCCAAGTTCTAAAGGCAATTCCATTTATGTGAAAGTCGGGCAAATGTCAAAATCAAAAAGAAAAAGAAAATTGAAAGGTCATAATTGGCATTCAAAGGATTAGGTAGTCCGCCAAAGAAAATATTGCCTTTTATTTTGTTGTTGTTTATTTTTTAATATTCTTCAATGCTATGTGCTGTATAAATTTTAGCTTTTTCTTTGACTTTTAGAGTTCAGGTGAATCACGTAAATGGTCTTATTTTACTCGTAAATGTTGGACGACCAACATTTTAGAAGTTAAATATAAATTACATATATATTAAAAAGTTATGTACTTATTATACGAATAATTATAGAATATACTCATACTCAAGGTTTATCTATTTTTTCAAAGTGAGCATAATTCAACGGTAATTGACATGTACTATTGATTAAGAGGTCGGAGGTTCGTATCCCTCCAACTCCTAAATGTTGTATCACTCAAAATAAAAAAAAGGTTTATCTATTTTGCAAATCGTACCTACAACCCATTTAAGCTTCATTAAATTTACGAGTAACCAATTGACAACAATATATGATATCATATAACGACTAACCACTTTTATAATGAGTTTGAGATAACTTCCCATAAAAATGCTTTTAAGGGAAACCCCTCTTCTACAAGTATTTTACAAAGAAATTACACTCTTCCAAAAATACTTTAATACTTCTTAAATACTTTTAGAAATTTCAAAAGTCTATTTGAATTATCTAAAAAAATACTACGATAATTTAAAAAACAAACTACTCTTATTTAACTAAACTCACACTTAATATATTCAATTTAAACCATCAGCTATCATGTAATTTAATTTTAAGGACCCTAATTTATCCATTCTAATGGCTTAGTAAAATAATTGAAAAAAATGGTTAAATTACAAGTTTAGTCCCTTAACTATGAAATTTATGTCAAATACGTCATTCAAATTTAAAAAATATCTAATAAGTTTGTAAATTTTCAATTTTGTGTTTAATAAGTTTTTAAACTTTAAAATATCAAAATATAAATTCCTAAACTTTCAATTTTGTATCTAATAGGTCCTTAGCATATTCAACATTTTTTAAAATTAACAAATCTATTAGACTTCAAAATTGAATTTTGTGTTTAATATAGAACATAAACCTTTCAATTTGGTGTTCAATAGGTTCACGAACTTTTAATAATAATAAATATGTTAAGAATTTATTAGACACAAAATTTAAAGTTTAGGAACTTATTAAACACAAAATTGAAAGTTTAAAACTTATTAGACATTTTTTGAAGTTCAGAAATCTATTAGACATAAAAGTAAAAAATTTAAGAAACTATTTAATACAAATATTAAAGTTCAAGAACTAAACTTGTAATTTAACGTGAGGGATCAAACCTTCGGAGAGGCAAATCGAGAAGACAGCCCTATGTGAATTGGAGGGGCGTTGTTGTTCCCCTTGGAAAAGGTGATAAATGAAAGCTCCTAATTGGTGATAAAAACCAGCAAGGGGTGTACGTCATGTTGAGAGTTTATAAAAATAAGAAACAAACAAAAACAAAAAAGCTACCTGCGATTGGGCAGTGAGCGAGGCGAGGTCACAGAAGGGGGGAGAGAGAGAGCTGTAAAGGACGGAGGAGGAAAAAGTCAGCAATGCCAGCCAGAAGTATATACTCCTCCAATACACACAAAACATTAAATAAAAGTAAAGTAAATCAAAGACACTACCAGTTATTACAAACATCAACAATATCTACGATTAATTATACTCTGTTTTTTGTTTTTTGACAACTAGTCAGAAACATTGCATAAATAATATTCATTTTTTTTCTCTGTTTTAACATTCTTGGGGTGGGGTGGGGCATTTTTCGAGTAAAGAAACAAACAGTAACAGTACAGAAAAAAAAAGTATTTATTTCGTTAAAAAAAAAAACAGTACAGAAAGCAAGCTAAGAAAAGAAATAATAAACATTATATTATTACAGAATGGGCTAATTTTGGTGTTGAAGAAAAGGTACGGAACATGCTCGTTTCAGAAGAAAATATGCGAGGAGATCATTAATTTATGGAGTTGCAGGCATTATTTGACCAATTTGCGATTAAAAACATGTATTCTTTTGTATTTACAACTGTGAGAACTGAGAACAATTAGGTGGCACAGAGAGAGATAGTGTTTATAGTCGGTGAGAATCCACGTGGTGAGTTAGCCAATTAAGCATGATTTTCCTCGAATTATTTTTGTACTTTTTCCTGAAAATCTCTCTCTGGTAAAACGAAATTGCAAACCCTCGGAATATTGACAAATTTCCCTCCATAATTTTCGGTAGTAAAGTCTTCTTACTCCCTGATTTGATGTATTTGAGTGAATTAAGAACATATTTGATGTATTTGAGTGAATTAAGAACATAGTTAAATTACAAGTTTAGGACGCATGTTTTGGAGGTGAAGAATATGAGTTTGTTTAAACAAACCCACATTTGTTTGACAGTTTTGTTAACTTAAGTTTGCTACAGTACATACTATTTCACAGCTCATGTTTGCTACAGTATTTTACCTTACTCCCCAAGTTTGTTAAAGTATATCATTGTCTTTAATCATGCTTTTAAAATGCATTAAATTTTTAATAAAAATATATTAGTTAAATAAAAATAATTAATTAATGATAACTTTATAACAAATAAGTAAATAAATTTAGTTCAAATTTCAAATAGTAATAATTAATTCATAAATCGATATGTCGGCTTTGTTATACTTCATGTTTTAGAGCAATTATAATGGTAAATTTATAAGAAGAAATTTCTTTGTATTTTGTTCCTACATTGACAAATATTAGGAAAAAAAAACAATTACAAAACTAACTAATTATTTGTTTTATAAAATAATTATTCAAAAAATGTTTAGATTAACAATAATATTAAAAAATAAATTATTCATTTACAAAGTCATAGGTCCTAATTTATAAGAAACTTATTATTATATTTTAAAATTTTTATTAACATATAAATTCTAATAAAAATTATTTTATTATAAATTCCAAACCAAACATGTTATATAAACCTAAATTTAATAGGTCAATTTCTATTTGATAAAAAAAAAGTTCATTTCTCTAAATCCACAACTTTTCTAAACTCATTTCTGGTGAAAATGTAAAAATCATGTTATCATAGTCAATTAAAGACATAATATTTGTAAAATTAATTAATTAAACTATTTTGGTTAGTATATCTTGAAGTTAATAGCTTTTAAAATAATATTATTTAAAATATTTTAACTTTATAACCTTATGTATTAGTTAAATATAGAAAATTAAGTTCAATAGTAATTTTAATAATAAGTAGTAAACAAACTTTGTTAGCCCAAGAAGTTATAAATCATTAAAGAAACAATTAATAACATTTTCTTTATGGTTAATTTTATATTGGATATATTTGCATAAACAATTTTGTTTATATTTGTTCACAATTTGGTAAATAGTCTGAAAATATTTTCATGAACAATTAAATATTTATTCTATAAAATAATTATTGGAAGAAAATTGAGTGAACAAATGTATTAAAAATATTTTATTTATTATTAAAATAATACTCTCTAATTTCATCATAAAATTTACATTTTAAATATAATTTAATATATAGTTTTTATTACTTTAATTAAATGATTTCAATTATTTATTACAAATTTTAAATTTACCAATCAAATACACTTTTAATAAACTTAGGTTTAACAAATTAGAATTCAAACACAGACTTAACAAATCTAGACTTGACACCATCCAAACATTGGTTTAACAAACCCAGACTTAACAAACCTATTTTTTATACCATCCAAACACATACTTAACAATTCTAGGCTTAACAAACCACCTAAATCTGGAAACCAAACGACCCTTTGGTGTTTGTGTCTAATAAGTTTCTCAACTTCAAAAAGAATCTAATAGATCTCTGAAGCCCCATGTGATAACCATTTGGTTTTTTGTTTTTTGTTTTTGAAAATTGTACTTGTTTTCTCATCATTCCTCTACAATGAGTTTCATCTTTATTAAGAAAATTTTTTAATTTTTAGCCGAATTTGAAAAACAAAAAAGTTTTTGAAAACATTTTTTTTTTAGTTTTCAAAACTTGGCTTGATTTTTGAGAACATATGTAAAAAGTAGATAACAAAATAAGGAAACCCATATGTGGAAGTAGATACAGACTTAATTTTCAAAAACCAAAAACTAAAAGTCAAATGGTAATCAAACAGGCTTATGTCTAATAAGTCTCTGTATTTTCAAAATCTTATGTCTAATAGGACATTACCCTATTTGACATTTTTTAAAACTCACGAACATATTAGACACAAAATTCAATTTTATGTCTAATAAATTCATTAATTTAAAAAAATGTTGAATATGTCAGGAATCTATTAGACACAAAATTAAAAACTTAAAGATTTATTAGACATAAAATCTAAAGTTTAGAGATTTATTAGATACTTTTTAGAATTCAAGAACCTATTAAATGCTTTTCAAAATTCAATAACCTACTTCACATAGAGCTAAAAGTTTAAAAATTGAACTTGTAATTTAATCTAGAATAAACCAAAATAAAATTAAAATTAAAGAAGAAAATAATAAAAAGCGCATTCTCATATAAAATAAGGCAAGTGTGTGTTCTTTGATCTACTTAGTATATCTTTTCCACTTTCTACTTTTATCTCTTTGCCCATTGCGTATTTGGTACCACTATTCTACTTTCCAACTTTTCTATCACATTTCATATTTACTTTTCATTCTCCAATAATATATTTTTTATTTTTTAGTTGTTAATTGTTATTTTTAAAATTTTACCAATGAAAAATCCAAAATGCCCTTCTATTGTTCAATTCACCTCTCTGTTTCAAGATAGGTATGGCAACCACTTCAAAGAGAGAATTAAGAGAATCAAAATTTCCTTAAATTATGCGAGGGAGATGGAGAAAAATTATTGAATGAGATTACCCCATCGTGATTGTCTCTTAATAACTGTTGTATGAAGATTCAAAAACTAATAACTTATTAAATACAAATTTGAAATACTTTTTCAATTTCTCTTGCACACTCGACAGTGTAAAATTACCGATACATTGTAGTGACCTCTAATAATTTCTCGAGACACAGAGTGAAATGACAGTGTAATTTTGGATGTTTATACTTTATAGAACCCTCTCTCTCTCGAGAAGCATGCAGATTGATTGGCTATGTTTCACATATATTATATAAAATCTCCGACGGTGGCTAAATGACAACTCGAACAAGCATTTGAATTCTCAGATTCTGACAATTAAATCTGATTAAGACAACCTGTTTTGAAGGACACGCAAGTTGTCAAAGTCCAAAATCCAACCCAAAATTCTCGCTTCTTATAGGGGATATATTATCAATAATGCAGGCAGCTTTGGTTATAAATTTTCCATCCCTCTCCAGACTTTTTAACCTTTGACCCACTGAAAATTCAACATTAAGCTCAAACTTTCCACATCCTTTGAATCTGATCTCCACTTGCTACACTACTTTTTCCTTTCCGTCAGCCTTTTTTGGTTTTGATATTAACGCACAATATTCTCCTACCAAACTCACATTCAATCTCCATTATTTCCCTCCAAACCTTAACTTAATCTCTAATTACATAAAGTGGGAGGGGAGTTGGAGGGATATTTTCCTTTTAATTAAATAAAAGAGATCAAATCCTAGCTGCCCCAGCAACTTCGGAGAAGGCTGAGCGTCGAAGCTAAAATCTTTGGAACAGAGTATTTGGACTATTTGTTTGAACCGAAGTATGATGGATTAAGATGTTTGTCAGTGAAGTCATATAGAAAACATATGTAAAATCGAAAATTATGAGATGGATTAAGTGATGATCCTCAGAATATACGAGGGAATTTCTTTTCAAGTGGTTATGTGGTTTAGTGGGCCTCAAATGGGAGGAAAAGTCAGTGAGATTTTATAAGCGAAGCCAACTCTTTCATTTTCTTTTGCTTTTATGTCACGTAAACAAGAGAAGAACTTGACTCGAGACCATTCTGAACGAGTGAGCTAATCCCCTACGCGGAAAGTCCTTGGAGAAAACTGTACAGAAAAGGCTAGGACAGACACGTGACTGCCTTGCAACAACACCAAGATAAAGAGTCTGGATCTTTAACTAACTATAATATAATGTACAAGATTGTTCTGAATGAGTTGTGTATAAGTAGACTTTATCGAATTTGAAAGGGACAACCACAATATCGCTGCTCGCACAAAGTAATGGGATCGATGAAGATGTGTTTTTGGAATGAAAAATCTCAAACTACAAGACTCAATTTATAGCCAAAGAGGACAACTAACATCCTCCACTGACTTCTAATTTTGCTTTAACTAAAGACTCCCAACTTTACTTAACATGTCGTAATCAATAGCAACAACAAGGACTTGACTGATTCAAAAACTAAGTAAATTTGACAAATTCAATAGTACAGGAAATGCACTAACTCGTGACACTCCCTCCTCAGTGCATTTTCCGATCAACAAGGCCAATCAATCTTCAAAATTCTTCAAATTTGGCTATGGATAGGGCTTTTGTAAATCCATTTGCAATTTGATCTGATCTCTTGGTTAAACACCTTTTTTTCGAATAAAATGGTAGTGAATTATAATATGCTTTGTTAGGGCATGATTGGATTTTTTGCAAGTTTGATGGCACTTTCATTATCACAAGAAATAGAAATCAAAAACTTTGGAGGCTTACGGACATCTTGGAGAAGTCATGTAAGCCAATTACAGTAATTGGTTCAACAATTATTTCTCGGTGCAGCAAGAAGCAAGGTACAGTATCAGTACCATTATTAAGTACTGTGGCTGAATATGTTGCAGGTACTCTTGCTTCTCAAGAGTGTATTTGGCTTATACGACTTCTCAAAGATGTTCATGAGGTTCCAAAGTTTCCAATTTCTACTTTTTGTGACAATGAAAGTGGCATCAAACTTGTAGAAAATCTAGTGTTCTATGCTCGAACGAAGCATATTAAAATTCACTACCATTTTATTTGGAAAAAGGTGTTGAACCAAGAGATCAAAATTCATTCCATACATACATCCAATCAAATTACAGATGGATTTACAAAAGCCATATCTAGAGCCAAATTTGAAGAATTTCAAAGATTGATTGACCTTGTTGATTGGAAAATGCACGGGGGAGTATCGTGTCATGAGTTGGTGCATTTTCTGCACTATTTGAATTTTTCAAATTTACTTAATTTTTGAATTAGTCGACATTGTTGTTGCTATTGATTCCAATTAGTTGAGTAAAGTGAGCAAATTAGGAGTTAGTGGAAGATAAGAGTTGGCCTCTTTAGCTTATATTAAATTGGGTCTTGTAGTTAGAGATTTTTCATTCTATACAAGCTTTCTCTTGTTCACTTTCGTCCAAATCTCATCTTTGTTGATCTTGTTACTCTGTGTGAATTTTGAGGTATGCTTTTCCTCTTCTAAAGGAATTTGAAATAGGTTTGAGATTGCAACATTAGCAGATGGTTGAGTGGTATTTCTGTTCCTGGATATCAGATTCAGCTGTTTTAGATTTGGTGTATTTTCAAATCTCAGCATGGTACCAAATCCTACTAAGTGCAAGTCCAATCTCCATTCCCGTGGAGTTAACAGGTGATTGGAAAATACCCAGCATTTAGATCAGCAATTAAAAAAGAGACGAGCTGTTACTAATTATCCAAGGATAGCCACTTGTCTTCATTGACCTTTTGCTGGCTGATCGTTTGAAAGAAGGTTCACAGTTATGGTTCATTCTAGAATTGTTTACACTGCCAAAAAATGCTTCCACTGCCATCCAAATATCTCTTGCCCTTGAGTTCATTGTGATTGATTGATCGGTTGCAAATTTGAGTCCAACAACATGTGAGAGTGGGGAGATTTGAACATTTAACTTTTTGGTTGATGATATATACCTTAACCAATTGAGTTATGCTTAGGTTGGCATTGATCGATTGCAAATTATTCAACAAAACTCTGAATTTCATAGAGTAGTCAATTTGTTTCCCGTGTGGCAGACGTGAGCTCGACTGATTTTAGATTGACCACTGTAACATGAAGTTATTCCAAGAAAAAGGAAAGGTCCAATATCTCTAAACCATCTTACAACCAGCCTCTTTTGCTTAAAAACTGTTACACAGTTTGAAGATCACTTAGATAGTTGAGAGGAACCAGTTGAACAAAGACCGAATGTCAGCCATGACCAAACTTGTTTTAGTGTCAAGGTTGTTAAATGTGTAGTTCGATTATAAGATGTGAGTTTTTGAGAAGAGGATTGAACTTTGAATGCTTACTAGTTACTAGTTACTATTAAGGTATGTTTAGAAGTGATTTTGAAATAGTTAAAATCACTTTTTTCATGTTGTAAATTACACCGAAACATGCCTTTAATCATTCAAAATCAACTTAATGTTTGATTTTACACTTTTAAACACGATTTTCATACCATGAAAATTGATTTTGAATAAGAAAAAGCATGTTTCAGAGTGATTTTGAAGACGACAAAAGTGATTTTAACCATTTCAAAATCACTTTTGACATGTCCAAAATCAATTCTCCTTCAAAATTGTAATGTTTGGCAATGATAAGAAAGTGATTTTGGAAACATCCAAAATCACTTTAAGTGATTCCCGGTCAATCACTTGGGAGGTGATTCCCAAGTGATTTTGTCTTTAAAATGACTATTATTTCATATTTTTAAAAAATACATTACTTTTTGTGACGGTTAAAAACCGTCATCTTTTATAAAAATTCATTAATTTCCATCAAAAAGCATATATTCACAAAACCATCACCATTGAGGTCATCCATGATTATTTAAAAAATACATATTTTTCTCTCTCTAAAGTTTTTCTAATGTCTATCTCTTACTTTATTCTCTTTTTAACATTTTTATTTATTTTCTCACTTTTTTTTTCTCCAATGGTTTTAACTCTCTCTAACTTTTTTTATTCCTAAATTTTTTCGTTCATCTCTCTATAATTTTTGTATCTCTTTAACTTTTTTCTCTCTAATCTTTTACCTCTTGCTATAACTTTTTGCTCTTGAACTTTTTTGTCTTGACTTTGAACTTTTTTTTTCTCAGTAAAGTTTTTCTCCCTAGAATTTTTATCATTTTCTTCAAATGTTTGGTATATCTCTAAATTTATTTCTCTATCTTTTGATTTTTTCGCTCTCTATTAAATTTTTTGCTCTTAATTTTTTGTCCATCTCTCTAAAATTTCTATCCCTCCATGTCTTTAACATTTTTTTTCTCTTCGAAACTTTAATTTTCTCTAGCTTTATTTTTTCTCTCTTAATTTTTTATTTCTCTTGGTATAACTTTTATCTACCACCTTCTATTTTTTTTTTTTTTTATTTCGAATGTAATACTCTCTTTAGTAATTTGATGATTCTAAAATCACATTTGAAAATAAACATTAATTGTTTAAAAATACTTTTAATTAAATTTAAATCATTTTTACAAGAGTGGAACCAAATATTAAAATGATTCATAACTAAAACTTTTACAAAATTAATTATAATTAAATCACTTAGCTTAAAACACTTATTTTAATGTTACTCTAAAAAATGTCCTTAATCATTGAAAGTTACTTTAATTTTAATTGTATGAAAATCACTATTAAAAGTGTAGAACCAAACATTAAAATGATTATATGAAAATCACCTTTCA
Organism: Trichosanthes truncata; assembly: GCA_033996785.1. Taxonomy (NCBI): domain Eukaryota; kingdom Viridiplantae; phylum Streptophyta; class Magnoliopsida; order Cucurbitales; family Cucurbitaceae; genus Trichosanthes; species Trichosanthes truncata. The sequence continues at coordinate 59,473,308 of JAWPNB010000003.1, forward strand.
TAAATCATAAACAAATCAATTGTGCTAAAATCACTATTTCTAAAATCATTCCCAAACATGCCCTTAGAGGATTATATGATTCCAAAGAAAAGCCCATTGAATGTGGTCTGTCTGGAAGCATTTTTCGTTTTAATTTTCAAGATTGAACTTTAAAAGATGAATGTTTTTCACAATTTTTCTTGATTTTTATCGGTACAAAGAAACAGAGTTCCATAGCACTTTTAAGTAAAAAGGTATTTCCACAGTTATTTCTCTTAGAACTGTAATTGCTTTAGAAGAAATTTTTTTAATATCAGAATACTACTCTAGAAAATATTCCTGAGTTTGCTGAGAAAAGTGGAAAGGAAAAATACTATAAAGAAAAATCTGAATTAATTTGTTCATTTTAACCAGTCACATTTAACTAATTTTAAAACAAAAAATAAGTATTTTTCAAGAAACCTTTTACTTAATTTGGTTAACATGTCAAAAGCTCTATAATGAATTATAAAAAGCAAAGAAATTATTGCTAGATAAACTTTCTTAGAAAAAAAAAAAGTTATCAAATAAGCCTTTTAACCTTTTGTGCTACTGATTAAATTAATTTAATTTCTAAATATATAGAATAATTTATTATTTTAATCAAAATCATGTTTTTTTTTTTTCAATTGGAATTATACAAAATGACTGAAAACTTTAGAGTAGGTTTCACTTACATCTTTGTACTTTTAAAAGCTTCATGTTTACTACTTAAACTTTAAATTTGTTTCAAAAAAATAATTTCATCAACTTTTTCGTTAAAATGAAGACAGACATGTAAGTTGGCAGAAACTTGTAAAATAGTGGTACACGTGGTAAAAGTGTCAAGTTTCAATTATGTCCCTAAACTTCAATGTAGGTTTAATTTGCCCTTATCATTTAAAATGTGTCATTTTAACCATATACTTTTGAAATTATTTCAAGATAACCATTTCATTAGCTTCCCTATTAAAAGAATTGAAACCTACCTCAAAGTTCAATGATATAATTGAAACTTGCTACCTTTGCTATGTGTACAACTATTTTAAAGTCACCCCTATTAGAAAGTTTGGTGGAGCCAAATTGACACTGCCAGAAATGCCCGAAGCGTGCATGCGTGCTGCAACCAAGAGAAGAAAAAGACCTTTGTTAGAGAGAAAATACAGTAAGTATTTTTGGAATTTGTGTGCGTGACAGTGGTTTTGTGAGAGACAAGAGAGTGTTTTCTCGTGTAGTTTGAGGGTTTTTTTTTTATTGTTGATCGCAAGCTATCGAGTTGTGATACTTGGAAGTCAATAGCTATTAAGGGTTAATTTGTAGCGCAGAGTTAAGGGTTTTTTGTAATCTTCTATTATAGTAGACCTGCAATTGCAGAAGACTAGACGTAGTTCCGAGTTTGGGGTGAACTAGTATAACTTCTGGTGTTCTTTCTTTTTCCTTATCTCTTTGATATTTTATTTGTGATTCTAGCTTGTTTGGTTTATCCTGTGGAATGAGAGAATATAATATTTTAGTTTTATTATTATTATATTATTTTTTTTCTACTTTGGTTTAGGAGTCATGGGATTTGTGGAGCCAACAAGCTTTGACAGAGTTATGAAGTTTGATGGAAAAAATTTTGGGTATTGAAAGATGATGATCAAGGATTATCTGATAGTTAAGAAAATGAATAAGGCCTTGAAAAATAGACCAAAATGGATGAAAGGTGAAGATTGAAAAACTTTGGATGAAGAAGCTATTGCAGCGATCACAATGTGTCTGACAATGGACGTGGCTAGTCAGGTGGCTGGCGTGACAACTGCAATTGATTTGTTAGAAGCGCTTACAAACAGGTATGAAAAACCTTGCACAAATAATAAAATCTATCTACTTAGGGAAGTTTTTAAATATGCATATGGCTGAGGATGCTTTTGTGAATTCCTATATAAATGAGGTAACCACTTTGATAAATTAGTTAAAATCATTAAAAATAGAGTTTACTGATGAAGTGAATGCTATTATATTATTAACATCTTTACCTGATAGTTGGGAAATGATGAAAACAATAGTGTCTAATTCGATAGGAGAAAATACTCTGAAGTTTTCAGGTGTTTGTGATCTATCTATAACTAAGGAAATACGTAGGAAAAGTAGTGGTAGAGAGTCATCTCCTGTAGGATAACTTTAGCTTTGACTAAGGGTAAAGAAAAGGTTAATGAGGAAAGTAAACCGAGTAGCATTAGGAAAAACTGGAGTTATAGAAATAAAGAGAAATAATGTTTTTACTGTCACAAGAAATGTCACACTAAGAGTCGATGTAGAAAATTAAAAAATGATCTAGAAAAGAAGGAAAAGGAGGAGGCAAATGTAGTGCACGATGCCTTAGTCTGTGTTGGTAGTAACACAAAGAGTTGTAGTAATTGATCTTAGTGGATTTTAGACAGTGCAGCTACTGTTCACATAGCTTTAGATAGAAGTTTGTTCACATCCTTCACTAGTGGATATCATGGTCTAGTGAGAATGGGGAATGGTAAAACCTCCAAAACTAGTGGAATTGGAGATGTTAGTCTGAAGATAGATTGTGGAGATAAATTGGTGTTGCATAATGTATGGTTTGTGCCCAATGTTAAGATGAAACTCATCTCCACTAGCAAGTTAGTAGATGAGGGCTACAGGTGTGAGTTTGGCAGACGCCAGTGTAAATTCAGGTTAGGATTCCAAGTAGTGGAAGTTGGTCCCAGGAAATCTACACTGTACAAATGTTGGTTAGATGTTGCCAAAGGGTCAAGGAGACAGTGGATGCCAGTTAAAACTACAAATGGTTGTTATAGAGGTACAGTTGAGCCAGTAGCAATGATAGTCAAGTTTAATCAGTTAGATCAGGGTCTTTAGTTTAGAAACAATTTGGAAGTCCATGAGAGAAAGTTTAATGCTATCATGAACCCCCAATTGTCAGACGCTCAACAGAATTGAAGAATTCGCCTAGGCGAGTGAAGACATCAAAGTGGAAGGCCATAGCAGTTGCTAAGGTCAAAGGTAAGGTATCTAGCTTGGTAGTAGGTTTGAATAGAGGATTCAAGCCATTCTCAAAGTGTATCTTCTTCAAGAACAATGATTTAGGGTTGAAAAAGATGTATGTTGTTACCACTTAGCTAAAGTGGGAGTACGTGCTTGTCTCTTTCTTCTGGGCGAGCACAAATGACCTACAGTTATTTTCTTATGGTTGCTTGTTTTGTGAGTTTTGTTGTTTTTCAGGTATTTTTTTTAGCCTTACAGTTTGCCAAGAAAATAAGAAATAACAGTATAGTTAGAGTTGTGCCTTGGAGCATACCAAGGTGATTAGTTTTGTTCCAGTGAGAAGCAAGATCGTCATTTTGTCTCCAAGCGGAAAATTATTAGGAATTTTGGTGGAGCCAAATCGACGTTGCCAGAAATTTGCAAAGATGCGAGCACAAGATTTGAAGAATTTGAGCTTTGGCCCATTCATGCTTCTCCTAAACCTTTTAGGTTTTGGGTTATTTTTTCTAAACCTTTTCTGTTTTTGGTTTGCTACACATATATGTGTGTGAGTTTGCAACAATTGTTTTGCAACCAAAAGAAGAAAAAGACCTTTGTTAGAGAGAAAGTATAGTAAGTATTTTTGAGATTTGTGTGCGTGACAGTAGTTTTGTGAGAGACAAGAGAGTGTTTTCTCTTGTAGTTTGAGGGGTTTTTCTTTATTGTTGATCCCAAGTTATTGGGTTGTGATATCAATAGCTATTGTTGGGCTATTGAAGATTAATTTGTAGCGTAGAGTTGAGGACTTATTGTAATATGTCATTATAGTAGAACCTACAGTTGCAGAAGACTGAATGTAATCCCAAGTTTGCGACGAACTAATATGTCTTTTAGTGTTCTTTCTTTTTTTTCCTATCTCTTTGATATTTTATTTGTGATTTTAACTTGTTTGGCTTATCCTGTGGAATGAGAGAATATAATATTTTAGTTTTATTATTATTATATTATTTTTCTCCCAACACCCACGTCATATTTATGTCTTCATTTTAACGAAAAAGTTGAGGAAGAGTTGTTAGGGTAAAAATAAAACTTTTGAAAGTTTAAGGGCATTTTTTATAATTTGACATTTGTTTTCCATAAACATTCATGATTTCTAAAAGAACATGAAATTCCAAAATAAAATAATTTCATATCATACATTCTCAAGTATTTTTCATTAAGGAGAGAAAAAAGAATCACCTCTATCCCTGTACATAGTTGAGTAAGCAACATCTTACAAAAGTTTTCAATGTCACTTGTAACTAGTTGAGAGCATTTTTGTTGTTGATTTGTATGGTCGTGCTGATTTTTTTCCCTTGCTGGTTTAGACTTTTGGTATTTGGTAGAGTGTTTTGTTAGTTACCGCTCTGGTTGATCTTTTATTTTGCATTTTTTTTATATCCACAAATTTGTGGGCTAGCTTGACAACTATTTGAACCTACCATACCATGTATGGTTGCCAAAGAAATAAGAATGATATTAAATCTTAGTTAGATAACTATCACAACTTAGAACTCATTCTCTAGCCCTCCACTATTTATTCACTTTTATTGACCACTAATTGATTAGTTTTTTTTTTTTTTAAATCTCTAATCTCATTTTAAAAAAATGTATTAATATTTAAACAAAAGAGTGTGGAGGTTCATACCTACACGATCATTTGGGCTATGTTCAAGTCTTCAGGTTATGAAGTTAAAATTAACCCACCAGCTAAAAACTTGAATGACTAGATTATAAAAAATACTCATGAACTTTGTCCTTGTTTAAAAAATATTCTTATTCTTTTAAAAACTGCAATATTACTCTTGACATTTTATAAAGATTTTAAAACTATTTTTCGAGTAACGATATCTTAGAATGTTGAACAAAAAATCGACGTGACAATGATATAAAACAACGTGACAGTGACTAGAACGTTTATCCGAATTAAGTTTGAGAGAACAACGTTACTTTACATTCAACATTTTAACAATTTTTCTACTCCAAAGATATTTAAAGGATTTATAAAAAGTCAATGATATTATCGTAACTTTTAAAAGATTATGAATATTTTTGAAATAAATGACCGAATTCAGGAGTTTATATATATATATATATATATATATATATATATATATATATATATATATATATATATATATATATAATTTTTTATAATTTAGCCAACTTGAATCATACCTAAAAAAACCCTCAAATTGACGTACCGGGCAACCGCTATAATCCCAGTTCTGTTCAACGGGAAGCATCCAGTGATTTCAAATGTTCGGGACTCTCTTTCAGTAATATTATTGAAGTAAATAAGAATCGGCACAAATTTTGGAAATTAGATGCCGTCTTCTTGCAATGAATCCAATTCAATCCAATCCAAATTCCAAACAAACAGGTGGTTAAGAACTTAAGTTTACACTTGGAAGAATCGGAATTCCAAATCATCACTGTGCTGTGGGATTCGAAGCCACAGACGGTTTCTTGCTGAATCGCACCCTCCATTAAAGGCCAAAGATCAGTATAGTAAGACTTAGCTTTTAGCCCCATTTCTCAGACTCACACACTTTCAAGTTTGAAGCGACAGTGAAACTTTAAAAGTCCAGATTTGATGTGTCCCATTTCGTACCCCACGTGTCGCTTTACATGTTACTGTTTCTGACCCTCTTAGCACACACACACAACCCCATCCCTGATCCCTCCCTCTCTAAAACTTGTACTGCTCCACATCCGTTATTTTCCCCTCCGTCTTTATCCCTTTAAATCCCCCATCCTTTCTCAAATGAATTTCAAACCACTATTTTGACCTCTTACGCCCCACAACCCACGATGTCACAGAGGACAGTTTTTCCCCGAAAGCCTATGAAAAGAAGGTCTCACACAAGGAAGATTTCAAGGGAATCTGTAATTACTATGGCAGAAGCTAGAAGACAGATAGCTCAAGCTTTGCAACTTCACAGATCGTCGTTGTCGTTGCCGTCTTCGTTTTCGACCACGATGTCTATGGCCGAACCCAGTGGCTGCTATGGCTGTGAGTTTGAGAAAAAGCCTATATTTTCAGGTTCGCAGCATTTTTGCTATTCGATATTGGAGTCTATGCCACTTCCTCAACCGACATGGTCGACCACTGCACCTTCTGTGCTGCGTTCTCCAGTGGCACCCATGGAAGAGTTGGAAATTTTTGAGTGGGGAGATGGGCAAGCTTCTTCTTACGCTTGGTGGCTTGGATTTTTGAAAGCTTTGGATGTTCATAGCAGAAACGAAACAGAGTATTCAAATGCAGAGAGTGGAAGTGCGGTGGGGATGAGTTCAATGGTGTTGACTCAGTGTCAGGATGGCTTGGAAAGTGGAGAAGCACTGTTTCTGGAAGCAAGTGAACACAGCTCGTTTGCTGATGAATGGTTGATAATTCCAATTAGTGAAGATCCGTTTATTGACAACAATTGCCTTGGGAATGATTTGGCATCTAACTAAGTTCAATGTTGTTTTGCTTGGGTTTTTGTTAAATTGTTGGGGTTGTATGATTTACCATTCTGCCAAGAATTTCCCTCCAAAAGATATCATTACTTGTAAATGTATCCATTTGAACCCCTTTTGTTCCATTCTATCAAGTCATGACGGTGGATGATGCAAAGGTGGGGGTGGTCGTGTCAAGTTTGGTGGGTTGAACCCAGACTTGGATCAATTTAACAGTTATTGGATTTGTTTATTTTAAAAAAGAACTATTTATGTTGTCTATCCCAAAAACAAGTTAGTGTTACAAAAAAAAAAAAAGTATTGGTAAAAGTTTGCGGGAAAAAGTAGTTTGGGGATATTTTTGTTCTACTTGAGTTATGGTTAGGTCAGGAATATTTGATCATGAATTTTAAAATTTTAAACTTGTGTAGTCTTGAATGCATTAGGATAGGCAGTGGTGTCGCGAGAGATTAGTTGAAGTAGTTATCTCGTGAGATTAGTCGAGATGCGTACAAGTTGGCTCAGACACACGGATATCAATTAATGTAGTAGGATAGTCAGTTGTCTCGTGAGATTAGTCGAAGTAAGCACATGCTGGCTCAGATATTCACCGATATCGATATCAAGGAAACACTTGTATAGTCTTGAGGATGAAAGTCTAGATCAAAATTCCTCTAGATCAAAATTAATACATAGTCTGGAAGATGAATTTTAGAAGCTCAGGTTTGCTTAGTCCATAGTTTGAGACAAGTCAGTGTACCAAATATAAATTCTACTTCCTGCCGTTTGCGACATAGATTAAAAAGCAAAAGAATTTGAGTTGGAGTGAACCAGAATCCCGTCTAATTGATTTGAATTTATATCGATCTTATTTTAGGTGGAGGTTGATATTTTTGGTTAGTCCTAGGATGATGATAAGAGAGAGTGACATCAAGACTCCAGTGTTTGTGATAGTTTTCGACTTTGTCCGAATAATTGTTCCAATGAACCCAACACCACGTGAAGTCACATTCCGCACTAGGCCTAGATGAAATTCAGACCTCGGGCTGTTGTAATTTTATGTAGATCCCTGTAGCAGCAGACTAGACTAGCTAACCATCATAAGATTCCTAACGTCTTTAAATATTAAAAGTATTTTGATATATTACTGAACACAATCAGCATACCAGAAAAGAAAAGACGTTTTTATCAATTAGAATGTTTTGCAAGTTGAGCTCTGGAAAAGGGTCCAATGACTACAACCTTCAGGAGGACAATAAATACAAACAATATTGGGGAATCCTATAGAAAGAAATTCATGCCTCATTCAAGAACAGACGAGAAGAAATAAAAAGTAGGCTTCCGTAGTGCACGCCACTGAAAAGCTGAAACAGGCTTAAGATATGAGTCACCTAATCTGATTTTGAGAATCCTTTGTTACAACTTATGAGCATGAAGTGCAGATGGAAGATTGGTTGCTATCTTGGCTTCTTCAATTCCAAAATTCCAACAGAATGGCCTTACCCTTTATTACATTTTAGAAATTGGGAGTGGTAAGTCTCTGGCATGTTTTTTTTTTTTTGTTTGTTTGTTTTCTTTCCAAAGGTGTGGTATTTCATATGGCTTCCTACATCTTAGTCATCAGTACGTTCGCAGGCCCCTTTTCATAAAGAGAGGGAATAAAGGAAGAAAAACATGCACTAGAAAGGAGTTTATTGAATCAGAGCGCGTAAATATAACAACCAGTAAATGACCATACTTTATGGTGACCTCTCCAATGCCAAATCAAGCAATCTGCGAAAGAACTGGTGGGGGTATACAGGTGGTGTCTCCACAAGTGCCTGTGCGTGCATAAACAACACGGGATTATTTAGCATTCAGAAGTTGGGTGGAAGACTCTATATGTTTGCATGCATTTAAATTCCGGCATAAATGATATGAGGATCGACTCCAAATGAAATTTCTTGTTTTCAAGTTTGATATTTCAAGGATTCTTTTCCAAGTTTCTCTTTCTACAACATAAACTAATGTAATGATAGCCTAGATCATAATATCAACTACATTTTCTTAACGCACGTATTAAAAAAACACGTCAGATAATTAAAATTGGAATTTAAGGGTTTGCTAGTGTACGAAGAATATTGATCGTTCTACAACTGACATAACATGAATCGTGCAAGAAAAAAGAATACATCTATGCAATTCTTACCTGGTGGATGAGAACTGTGGAAGGTGTCATTCCAGGGACTGTATTAACTTCAATGACTAATACCTAAGAAGAGCACAACCTCAAGAGATGTCAGCAAATATGACACTTGAAAATATCATCAATTCCAGGTTAAAATTCAAGTACCAATCGCAGATAAGATGCTTAAGCCCAAGAAAAGACTTCAGTTTCAGAGAACAACAAAAACTTTTGATTAAGTTCCCAAAATACTTGGACAAGCACCGTTGATGGTATAGAAATAGAAAGTTTATTCAAAACTAAGTGCATGGCTTGCTTTTATGAGAGAAAATGTATAGGATATTTTTGTTAGCGAGAAATGCAAAGTATTCCTACGGTATGGCATGATATTTTAAATCTTAAAAAGCTTCAACGTAGTCTTGTTTGACAATTTGGTTACCAGCAAAAGGCATGTAAGGAGAAATCATTAGATGAATTACCTCTCCATTATCAACATTTACAAATGCATCAATTCGGGAAAATCCTTCCAGGTGTAGTGAGTTTGCAATCAGTTCAATATGTTGTTTACACTTCTCCAGCGCCTCATTACTTAGGCAGAAAGGAAAATCCTCATAAATACATAATGTAAAAATGAAAGCCGAAAAGCAACTTGATGCAGTGTTAATATATTAAACATATATTTCTCACAGTTAGGAGCAATTTTATGCTTTCAAAGTTAAGGAAGGAGAACTGAAGTATGGCATGTAACATGAGCTAAAACTGAATAGTAGCTACTTATGTTTTTTTTAAAAAAAACTACTCTATTTTCAAAAGTGAAAGGAGACCATGTCAAAGAATGGAGTATCACCACAAACCTCATAATCGATAATGGTGGTGGAGTTAAATTGATGCCAGTCCCACCTGTCAATTAGACATATGTCAGAAACTAGAGTTAAGAAATCAAGTATCTATAGCGTTGTTATTCCACACACACACAGATGTTGAAGCTTTTAAGATTAAAAATATTTTATTCATCAAAAAAAAAAAAAAGTATCTATAGAGTTCTATCACATACTGAAAGTACATCTCGTCCTGTTTTACTTGGCGTTTATGAACATAAGCATTTTTTTCTTGTTTCTCATAAATATTTACTCAAGACCTACACAGGGGTCCGGACAATACCGCACTGCCTGTCTTTCTGTATCAACCCAATTTAATAAATTACCTTGGAATTTCTCCTCAAGAGATAAAATATCCCCACTTTCCTTGACAGTGACGCTAGGACTCAATGAGTGCATTGATCCACGTGTTCCCACAACACCTACCGTTATTTCCACCCATCTACTCTGTCCTTTCCACAAAAGTCTTTCTTCAGTCTCATTGGTAGACTTGGATGAAACAGTTATCTCATCTGTCTCGATAAAAGGTTCAAAAATCAAGAGCTCTGGAGGTGGGTTTGGCATTTCAATCATACCATGTGCCTATAATTCATAAATGATAATATTATAACTTAACACAAAGATAAAAATAAAAAATAAAAACAATATAACCGAAAACTAACTTGAGTTCATGCAATTTACCCCAAAACCATAAGAAAAATAAATAATGACGAGAAGCAACAAAGGAAAAGATGAGCATTTAACAGCAATTGATTGTTCACATTTCATATCACTACCCTAAGGCACAAGCTTCCTTCCAATGCCTGATATCTGTCTATGATTTATATAAGATACTCTCCAAGAATCAATCAAATCTTTATTATGAAGCAAAAGTTATTGAATACAAGAGGGAAATTCTCTATGTATAGAGAATTGGAAAACAAACTAATCCTAATTAACCAAGGAATTAAACAAGCTAATCCTAATCACAATTAACCAAGAATTGACAAGATATCTAATTAATCAGTAATCCTACTACATCATCTACAGCTCTCAAACAGGAGAAAAACATGTCCTTAGGGTTTCGGATAACATTGCATGAAGAGAAATTCATAGAGATGAACATATCTATTTATACCTTTGACAAACTATTAGAAGGAATTCTGACGAGGCAGTCCTCCAATGCTTTCACATACACTGCAAGGTCATCAGCGCAGCTGCATGAAGAAATAATTTAAATGAAAAAGAATATAAAAATGTCTTTTGAATATAATTTGATATACATAATAAAGAGATTGTTTCTATATTCCAAGTAGTCAATCAAAAAATTAGATTAGGCAAACGGCAATCAGTCTGTTATATCTTTTACCATAGTCTCGCAACCCCAGTTGAGCAACCATCTCTAGCAGGTTTAACACACAGCGATTGACACTGAAGCTTGCAGGTTAAGTCATGCCATACATTTAATATAGGGATATGCACGAGATCATCTTTCCTCCTCACTTCCTTTTTAATGGTAAGTACCCCCATGTCTGAAAGCTATTCATAAAGATAATTTGTGAAACAGAATATATCCTGGTTTTATAAATTATACAAATCTGATATCATTAAGAATAACAATCAGTTGGTTAAAGTTAACGTACATGGTTTAGGGCCAATGAAGTTGCTACTTTGTCCATGCATATGTTAGAAGCTGCCACTCTGGGACCTTCAATTGAGAAAATGAAATACAAAGCGAGCAAGAAAAGACACAACTATTGGTAATCCTCTTTGACCAATAATGATTTTTGGCAAACCTGTATAAGGAACTCCTTTGGCCTCCAACAATGATTGAAGTGTGCCATCTTCACCTATGCCTCCATGCACTATAATGTACAGAAGATAAAAGTCATAAATGCACAGTAATTTTTTATGCTATGATTTTCTAACTTAGCTGCACTGTTCTTCAAATTCCATGGTTCTATCCTGCTAGGGACTAAGATTAGTAAGTTTTATAATGCCGTTATAATTGATCACATATAAATAAGAAGAGGAACACATGCCAAGGAGATCAATAAAGGCCAAGTAATAAGTTCAATATATTGGAAAAGGCTGTTTGTTTTCTCATCATAAAAGTAATGGTCACAAAATGATCAATTTCAAGAGAAATCAGGTTGGTACTTGGTAGGTTAGTTTTCTTTACAAAAAGAAAAGGTTGGTGATTTAGTTATCAGCTAAAGATTATAAAATGTAGACATCATATTTGAAGGGGAACAGAAAAGAAAGAACAAGCAGTACAAAGGTGCTCAATACTGGCACCTGGTAGTGAGAAACAACACCTGCTATAAAAACTGTTGCATCAACTTCCTTTGCTTGCTTGATCCACTGCTCCAAGGAAAATCTCACAGGTAATTCATCTTTGATATCAAATCCTGCAAACCAACTATGCTTCTTCAGACCTTCTTTAAGATCGGTCACCACTAGCTCGCGCAGATGAGATGTTAATGCCACACGAGTTGGTTCAATTGCCTCAATGCATGCAGCAAGAACTTCCTCTGTGGTGTGTCTTAGCACAAGTGAGTAACTGCTCAGGAAAAAAAGCCTTGTAAAGAAGAATATAAAAGGGCTGAACAGCTGCATATAGGCGTTGCTGCCTAGGAGACTATAAGTTAAAATTTGGTGATATCTAATGTTATTTATCTAGAACATTTTTTAAACATTTTGTCTTGTGGACTTAACCTCAAGTTAAATGATGGGGATGATACATGCCAAAAATGGACAGACATGTTAAGTATTTAAGAGATCTCTTTATCAACAGCATAATGAGATATCTGGATGCCAACAATGCTAAATGTTTTATACCTTGCATTTAGGTAAGTGTGTTGACGACTTGACATTCAACAAACTAATTATTGAAGTATCAAGTAAATGGACAAAAGAAATGTTAAACGTTTTAGGCTATGGTCCTTTAAAATGGTCGTCATAGACATGGTTGTCACTTAGCACATATGCCTGAGAAATAGTTGTAAATTTCAGAGATAAAAATTACATCGAAGATTATTATCCTCCTTCCTCTTATCCCAATAAAAATGAAAAGGATTCATTAATTCACTATAGTCATAGAACTTACGGCAATGACCAAACTGTTCTGGAGGTCTCATCAGCTTCATTTTTGTCCAAATCCACACTAGATGTTTGCTCAATAGATGAGGCAAGTAAACATGGAGTTACTTCAAGCTGTAGCCATAAAAATGATTCTCAGATTAAAATAGGAAAAAGAGATGTGAACAGAAAGAAATAACCCATCAATGAAGGAAAACGAAGGTACAAGAAATGGTTGGGTTTGTATTTATCACAACTTCAGGCAGAAACCAACATCTGACAATTTTTATACATGGAAAGTTGGGAAGCAATAACTCTTGATGCAATGAGCAATTAAAACGTTTGATCATCAAGTGCCCCAGCATAACAGTAAACTCATACTCAGTGTTCAGCTTCAAAACCACAGGAGAAATAAAAAGGACAATATATATATATATATATATATATATATATATATATATATATTTATGGGAAACAAGGAAATCGAATATACATCAAAAGAGTAAGAACACAGCCTAAAGGCCTTAGGGATGAGGAAACCCTAAGCCTGAAAAGGAGGATCAAAAAATAAAAGGCCTCCAATCTAGATTGATGAGCATTCGCTGTCTATTACAAAAAGAATTGTGTAGAGCACTCCAAGTAGAGGCAGTAAACTGAACACTTTCACAAAAAAAATTCCTTGAGGAAGAGTTATCTGAAAATAATCTGAAAATAAAAAGGACAAAATTGAAAACTAACTAAATCAGATCTAGATTTTGAGTAATTGCGCTTTCAGTTATTATGAATTTGAACATTTAGAATCCAAGATCTTGACAGAAATTGAGGTAACTTACCTCATCAAATACTTGCAGATTAAGCCAAACATTTGTTCCACTCATAAGAGATACTTGACGTTCTGAAGTGTCTCCTCCAAAAATAACAAAAACTTTTCGGATGCTTTCATGGCTAGAACATGCTTGACTACGTTGAGAGGAGATTGATCTTCTAGGCAAATTTCCAGACATACAGTCCAATGATCCTAGACTGGGATACCGCAAGCAAGCATGGTAAATAATGCTCCGAAGAATATTTGAGTGAGAAAAACCAACCTGGAAATGAGTATATTGGAGAAAAGAAGCTTTATCAAGGAAGATGAATAACAAGAGGTTCAGGCATGAGCCTCTTAAATATTATTGTGTATTATGTGATCTAACCAAAAGAACAATGTTAGTTTCTCATAAAAGAGGCTAAGATTTTTCCATTGTTGCAGTGAAATAATAAACGAGGCCCTACAGTCAGTAGACTCAGTACACAAGGAATAATCTATTAACCTCCAACCTAGATCCATTGGACAAAATAACATTATAATGCCAACATATTTGAAGTACCTTTGAGGCTTGCTGAAACAAAAAACTCGTTTGTTCCATCCCACTAATCTGCGTACATAAATAAGATTAATAAGAAATCCTAGAAAGAAGGTATGCTACTAGTAAAATTGTAATAATCAGCTAAACACCATTACCAAATTTATGTCTGTATAGATTACTGTGCCAGATTCAGTCCTTCCAAACTTCTCCGTGGAACATGAAGACTCATGAGAGGAATTAGGCAAAAACCACCCATCAATCCGAGCAAAATCACGGAGACCAAGTCCTTTGAAGAGTAAAGATGCTCCTTCACGGATACTTTCTATCACGTCAATAGGAAAACGAGGAGGAGTATGATATGCGACCTGTTTTACAAATGCAGACTTCTCATGATTTGAAAATGAATATAGTTACTAGATATGGTTTGATAGAATTCAAGAATAGGCATAGCAGATATGCAAGTATAGGTAAGCACTACACCATCACTGAACCTGCTGAGTAGGGAGATATTTCCTCCGGTAATTGAAAATTGCATCCTTCTCTCCCGCATCAGCCCAACCGTGGAATTGAAGCTCAACCTAATTTAAAGGGGAAAAAAAGGAGAGAGAGAAGTTTTAAGATGCATTATATGCATTATATGTCAATTAGTAGAAAACCAATCAAGAAAGTTATTTTGAGATAAGAAAATATACTTCAGTTGGCAGTAGTACAACAGGCTGACAAACAGAACCAGATCCCACATCAAGGACAATTGCAGTGAACTCACTGCCTCCTTCAAGAAATACTTCAACAAGGACTTTATCATCAATTTCCTATAGAAGATAAATGGTGCACCTTTTATGAAATTGAGATATGAACATTTAAGTAACATGTTTATAGAATCACATTATCAGTTTAGATTTAGTATTACTAAATGATTGAGAAAAATACGATTTTCAAAGCAAGATTGTCAAGCATAAATGATTTCACGCCCTGCATCAGCACAATGTATTCGCAAATATCACAGTACCTTTGAAATAATTTCATTAGCCTTCTTAAGTGAATCAACCACTCCATATGCAACTGTTACACCAATGCTTGATCCTGCTCTTACTGGTTTTACCTGGATTGACATTAGAAAAAAAAAAATTCATATCCTAATGCATAAATTTTTACAATCCCACCATAGACAGATTCCATTTAAAGCGAACATTTTACTTACCACAACTTTTCCTGAGCTAAGATCTATCTGATTTCTTGAAAACCACTTTGATAGCTCAGATTCACTTATACTACCAGCCTTAACATCATTCCACAAATCAGTATATTAGAATAATAAAGGATAGATGCGTAAGGTCCAGAGTTAAACCAAAAGAAACTAGATCTCAACAATCTTATATTTGACAAAAAAAATTTAAACTTAATTGAGTAGTATTCAAGTAGGCAGGTATGATAACCATGAAGAAAAATAAGGATGGCCACAATTGAGAAATCATCCCAGTTATCAATTATACGTATGAACAAAATAGACATACCCCATATAAATTCATAATGGGTTTTGATAGAAGAGATTCTATCTAAGAAATAATTAGATAGGTTGGTTGAAAAGTTACCTGCACTAGAAAATTAGGCACTGTTATGAATCCAAATCTATCGAGCTCCAAGGAGGCATTATACTACCAATTACCAAGGGAAACAACAGGTTAGCAATACTATAAGAAAAATGGTCAATTATGATAAAGTAGGCTGAACCCCAAATGTCTCCCATACAAAACCTCCCCACGACACCATTTAAATTCAATCTACTAAACTCGCCATTTAACTGCATGCTTCTTGGACCTCACACATTCAATCAGGAGACAGTTTTTTTAGTGTATGCATAAAACTCTAACCTACTACTACTACTAGATCCAGTTAATATCCAAGTACTAGACTCCCAAATCTATGCAGTAAATTGTTCATTACAATATATTTTCATGCTCACATTGTCACATATGTATATACTGTGTCCACTTTTCAGAATGTAACGTAAAAATAAGCTGTGAGGCAAACTTTTGAATAGGTAGTTTGTTTCCTTGCCCAAAAGCTAAAGTCCTTTGTTTTGGTGCACCGAGACTTCAATTCCACATCTCAATCCATGATGACATATTCAAACGTAATGCAGAAGCCAAGCAGGTCTTGAAAAATTTATAGACTAGATCGTCTAACCTTGTCAAAGGCATGTAAACACTGCGTCGAACCTGTTCCAACAAATGGAATGTTATGCCTTTCCAATAGTTCCTGAAACACGTTAACAAACATATATAATTTATTTATTTATAAACATACATGAGAAACAAAAGTAAATCCACATTGTGAAAACTAAAAGTTACGCAACACCTGGATCCCACCATCTTCACCAAACCGACCATGTATAACAGGGAATACTATGTCCACAGCAGTAGAAAGGTGCTCAGCAAAGTCAGTCAAAGACCGGAAACCGCGGGCAAGGCTTCACAAACGAACAGTTGAACTTCTTAAAGTCCCCGCAAAAGTAAAAACTCATAAAATCAATTAAAAATTATTTAAACTTACCTTTTAAGTTTAAAATCAAAATCTGCTGGAGTGTTTGAATAGACCTATAAATGAGAAATAGCACGTAAAATGTGAAGCACAAAATCAGAATAAAGGATGAAAATAGTGTAAGATGTCGAAAATCATTATGATTTGTTCCCATTCTTGAGCAGAGTTAGAAGGATGAGAAGTACGAAATCAAACGAAGCAAGGATCAAAAGATCAAGGAAGGCTGCAGGTTATACGTACCTGAGCGGAAGATATTGCATACGCATTCAACTCCGAATCGATGTAGTAGCAGCTCACTTGCAAATCATCTCCCTAGTGTAGATAAAGTAGATGCATAAAATTAAAATTAATGAATGGCTGCCGCAAATCATATCATACACTCAAATCACTATTCTCAATAATAAAGATTGTAAATCGCAAGTTTGAACGGGAAGTCGAGAACAGTACGAGCAGAAAGGCAACAGTACTAGCGATGACACAATTTCCTTAATAGAATTAAAATTATATATCAACATGCAGAACTTACACGCGTCTGATCACTTGTTTTGTCAAAATCAAATATGAACTTTTATTTTCGTTGACGTATATCAGCTATATATTAATGCGAATTATTTTTAGCCTCTGTTAGTCGTTACAAGCTAATCTGTTCTCGAGCACGTTTTAATCTTAGGGCAGAGAACACCGGACCTAATCTGCATTTTCCCCTGCGTACCTGTATGTGATCAAGAACCGATCTAGCGGAGTTGAGAGAAATTCCACGTTCCGCAGACGGACCTCCACAGATGAGCCCCACTCTCAACGCTCCACATTTCTCACCCTGTTTCTCCCTCTCTAACTCTGTCACGGCCATTTCAGCTACACCGTCCTTAGCCACCACCTTGGCAGCAGTGCGAGGGATTCGAATTTCCGGAGACTGAAGCCGGCGAGTATGATTACTCAAATTCAGAGTCGGTCCGAGGAAGCTGGAGGAGAGTGTTCGAGCGAAGCTTGAAGCTCTCTGTACAACGGCCTTGCTTAATAGGTCGCCGGTAGAACAATTTGTTATATATGCCATAGGAGGAGGAGACGATAATCGCAGGCTTCAGCAACATTAACTCGTGATTAATTCAAGCTAAAAGAACGAAGCAAATGGAATAGAATAAGCAAAGGAGGTGACGCGATGTTCTTTGTCTTCATCCTTCCTTTTTTTTTTTTTTTTTTTTTTTGCCCTTTCTTTCTTCGTTTTTCTTTTGAACAATTCTTTGTCTTCTTCTTCTTGTTTAAGGTTTCTTTCCTCCCCGGAATAATATATGCTTAGGGAAAAGATGCCTGTGAATAAAACCAGTAGGAATCAATCATAAATGGTTATGTTGGTTGTGGTTCTACACTTTCAAATGCTCATTTTTATAGAAATAAATAATATTTATCTTCCTTTTATGATTTTATCAAATCCATTTTTTAAATTTTATATAATTATAATGCATTAATTAATCCATTCATATTTCAATAAATAAATATAAACTAATTCGATCATGACTAATAGATATATACTTTTAATTAAATAAATAATTTTAAAAAATAAATTTTTATACTAAGTTTGTTCAATTAATTAAATATTTGATAGATTACTAATTTATTAATATTCTCAATAAATTTGTTTGTACAATGTAAAATTAAATTTTAAAATATTTAGATAAATACAAATAAAATGATGCAACAAATGTCTTAGATAATTGATTTTTTTTTTAATTCAATAACAATATTTGGAGCGGGAGATTCAAACCTCTAAGTTCTTGGTTGATACATGCTAATTATTGCTAACCAATTTTTACTTTGACTAATTGAACTACTCTTTGAATTATAAGATGTTGAAACTAATAGCTTATATATTAAACTATATTGATTATATTGATTATTTTAATACTTTTAAATTTATTATTTTAGTAAATCATTATAAAATTACTAATAGATAAAACCCAAAAAATAAACAATAAAATATACATTCAATTATAGTTCAACTTTAAAATAACTTGCAAGTAGTATATACTAGTCTACTAAACTATACTTTTTTTTTCCTTTTTTTTTTTGTTGGAAAATACTAAACTATACTTAAATTAGGTAGAGAAGTTCAATCTTTTTTTTCCTTTTTTTTTTTTTAATGTTTGAGACAGTACACAGAAAAGTTCAATCTTAAGAAGACGGCAGTCGGCAGACGGCAGGTCGAAATATATCAAGATAATAATAATAAATAATAAATAAATAATAACATGGCAGCCTTCGTCCGGGATGACTTTTTCTATGTCGTTTTCAAGTTTATCATTTTTTTTTCGTAAGATCTAGCATTTTCATACAATAAGTGATTCCTCTGTTCCACATGAACTGGAGGGTTTTATCTGTGAAGTTTATTTGTGGTGTAATATTGAACTAAAAAACACATATAAATGAATAAATTAATATAATATCACAAAGTAATAAGACTTGTTTTTTTTTTTAGTTCAATTGTGAAGAGGAGGACCTCTACAATAATTGTTATTACCCTTACTTGAGATATTAATAATTTATCTTAAAATTAAGGTTTTTATACGATTCAATCACATGGTTGTTATTACTTATTATTTACAAATAAGTATAGTTTTTAACACATTCATTTTTAGTCAAGTGAAGGTTTTTTTTTTAGGACAAGGTAAAGCCAATTCATAGTATAGCTCAACTGGTTAAAACATATATCTTCGACTAAGATGTTATTGGCCGTTTGGTTTAAGGTTTCTTATATACTTGAAAATAATAGATACCTAGAAATAAGATGCTGGAGAATAATATTATTGAAAATCATATATTGTTGTGTTTGGTTGTATTTAGAAATGCTAATTTTTAAAGGAATAAATGATATTTGTGTGTTATTATGAGATTGATTTTATAAATTTTAGATAATTATGATGCATTAATTAATGAACTCATATTTCAAAAATATATATAAATTAATTGATCATGAGTAATAGATGATAATTTTAATTTAATAAGTAATTATAAAAAAAATAAACTTTTATATATAACTACTTCAATTAATTAAATATATTTAATAAATTCCTAATTTATTAATAGTTTCAATAAATACTCAATTATATTAATTTAATATATTTTTATAAATGAAGAAATTCAATTTTTACCCATAAACTAATCACATACGTTGTATCAATTTTCACCTTAAACTTTTAATTTCATCAAATTGGACTCAAGACTTAGTTAGATGTTGCAATTTTTACTTTCTATTCAGTTTCCGCTAATTCACCTATTAATTTTAACCAAAAAAAACAATGTAAAAATATTCATACGTTCACTAATTTCAATAATATCAAGATTTTTAAATTTTAAGTTTATTAATGCATAAATTAATCATTGAATAATGATAACTCTTCATGGAAGAGTCATTTCTCCTAAATTCTAGTACTAAACTCTGCTAAGTTTTGATGTTTTGGTAGTTTATTGGTTCATTAAGCTTATAAATTCATGCATCGTTGGTGATTTGGCTAAATCTTTAGGAAGTCTTGATTAATGAGTGGATTCTTGCTTTTTAAGAGGTAATTGGCTGCTCATTTTGCCTCAGCTAAGAACCGATTGAAGGAAGAAATAGTGAAGTTCAGTAATAGCCTTCTGAGCTGAAATGCTGCAGCAATCTATCTCAGTACAACTCCCAATCTCACACGTGTAAGGAATATTCTCATTAATTGAGCTGTCAAAAAAAGAGTCAGCTGGACCACGTGAACCAATAGAATGCTGCCAAGTTTCATTCCCTGTCCAATTAGCATTATTTTTTATGGATAAAGAGGATGTATATAAGTTGGACATTGGTTTTTCGAGAAAATGGGCTGAAAAAAGGAAGTTTTACAGAAAGGGAAAGAAAAGAATTGAAAAGAAGGCTACCTATCTAGGGAAAGGAGCTGGGGAAGAAGGAGGTAGTCCTTTAGAAGCTCTTCACCTGAGAATGTCGCTTATCTTCTTATTGTTATTCTTCCTTTTGTTGCTTTTCCATTTTTCTTGACTGCTATAATGAATTTTCAAGTAGATATTAGTAGTTTTGTTGCTGTAATTATGAGTTAAATAGTTTAAGGCAAGGATTAGGGAACTCTTATATTGTAAGAGGAGTCTTGTTCATTTGTTTATACTATTGAATACTGATTTGGAGTGTTTTTATTGCTTAAGATGAATTATGTTTGGCCATCCTTTTTCATATGTTGTTTTCTTGACTTTTGGCAAAAAGAATAGGAAACCAATTGCTTCAAATCTCATTAAGACTAATTACAAGTTAAGCTTGCAGTGAAATGGATAGGTTAGGGATAATCACCCACTTAGTGCACACAAGTAATGAGCTTATTTTGAGTATTTTAAATGGGAATTTAGCTACAATTTAAGGAAATTTGGGAAGATTCCGTGTTGGAATGCTATGTGGTGTGATTTAGCATGAGTTTTACTGCAACATTAAGTCTTAAAAACAGTATAAGAACCCTCTAATCCAAGCATGCTTTTAACTCTAAGTGATTTCACATGTTGTTACTTGTTTTAGTTTTTTTACCTGTTATTGTAAGTTTGTTGTTGGTTGAGTTAGCCTAATTTTATTTCTTTAAAAGCCCCTTGCATGTGTTTTTGTTTGGTTACCCTTTATATTCACTAAAATTGAGCTCAAGCTTAGTAAAATTCTTGAACTAATCCTTGAGGAGAACGATATAAATATACTTATCATTTTTTACATTAGATTGTGTATACTTGCACATTAAGAGTGCTTAATTGTAAAATTAATACCACTCTAGCTAAGACAACAAATAACTTTGCCAAAGCTCACAAATTTTAACAAAAAATTAGCTCTAATGTCATTTTTATTTGAAATCTTATCAATATGGTACTATACATATGTTTTTTAATTCACTAAAAGCAAATTGGGATTTTTTTTTTCAATGAATTTTCAAAAGAAAATTCAGTGAGTGAAAAAATTACAACATTTTTTAAAGTTTGAAATTAAGATTACAACACTTATCTAAGTTTGAGATGCAATCTCATGAAATTAAAAGTTTAGGGTAGAAATTGGTACAACTTGACAAGTTTATGTGTAAAAATTAATTTTTCCCTTTTATGAATGAGAATTCAGAAGTATATTTTTAAGCCATCAATTAGCTATTTATTAATGGATTAAAATTGAATAATTGATTAGGTTAATTCAATACATTATTATAAAAAATTTATATAATATGGTTGATTATAAAATTAATTTAAATAATATAATTAATTATTTTAATATAATAAATAAGAGAAAAAGAAGAATATTAACAAAAATAAAAGTGAGAAAGCAAATGACATAAAGAAAACTAATACTTTCGAATGAGTACCAAATACCTTTACTCATGGGTATATAGAAACACGTGAGAATGTGGATTATGTATCATTTTTTTATTCCCACTCTTATTCTCATCCCCATCCCTCAATCTAAACAACTCTCATAGATTTGAATCTCTCTACTCCTATTTGTCGTAGAACTCAAAAATTAAAATTTTAGTCCAAAAACTTCGTTGAGGAAGAAGAAACAAAGGAAAAAAAAAAAAAGGTCCTTGAATTTAAAAAGATGGTTTTTTTTTTTTTGGGTGGATTCTAAAATAATTCATAACCATTAAGCGTGAATCATGGCCCGTCCAATCTCAGTTTTGCTCTCCCTCACTTTCTGGTCCGTTTCATGTTAACACGCTTAGATGGTAAGGCCCACCGGCCCAACAAATATGGGCTTAAAATGGACTATATTGGGCCTCTATCTGGGCTTCGAATTGGTGGGTACAGCCCAATATCAGTTTTCCTTTAACGACTGCCACCGACTAAGACTAACAAAGCAACAAATAGTCTGTCGGCCAATCCGGAGCTAACAACGACAGAATCCTATGATCCAATCACCATATTTTAAAATTTGCCAAAATTTGCGTATTTCTTTGACTTATCAAAATTAAAAAAGGTCAAAACATTTTTTCTTCTTTTGGAATCGAAGGGAAAACATTTTTACAAGTTACGAGAGAATTTATAATTATATGCATAAGATAAGGTCATAAATTTTTTTCCTGATTTTAAAAAGCCTAGACTAGAAATAGAATATAATGAGTAGGGATTTTTTTTATTAAAAAAAAAAAATCCGGGCTTTCCGGTTGATTAGACAAAAATTGCAAATCATGCTTGCCACTCACCTGAAAATCATTTCGCTTTTCACTAAAAAAAAGAAAACAAATAAAACAAATAAAATCATATCACTTTATTTATTTCCCGAAAATGGTCGGCACAGTCCACGACCACGGCTGAGCAGCCGGGGAACGCCACTTGGTAAGTTGGTATAGTGTCGATCAATAATACATAATGATTCTCACTCCAATAATGAAAATAACTTTGATTTTACACATTGACATGAAATAAGCAAATAACTTAAAAAACACTGCACTCATCGAAATCGAAATGGCCATTATTATTATTATTATTATTATTTTTAAAAAAAAAAAGGTTCATGCAATCTTTGCTATTGTGTTTTTTTTAGTGTGTTTTTTGTGTCATAAGAAAAAATATATATGGTTGGTGGTAAGTTGAAAAGCAAAAGTATACCTACCCGGCCAGAACATATTTTATAATTTGAAAAAAAAAAAGGAAAAAGTTGAGTTTTTATGCCTTTTTAGCAGCCACGCTTGAATTAATGTTACTGTTAAAAAAAAATGTTTTATACAAATATATATATTTGAAATGCAGTTCTAGAAATAATTTCCAAAATTATTTTATTGTCTATTAGATTGAATCCTTTTATTTTTATAAAAAAAATTATGTGAAAATAAAATAAAGCAAACTTACTAACTATTATTGTTAAAGTGTTGAAATAATTAAATTTACCTTAACCTATCAGTTTAAGCTTTTGGGTTAATTGGTACTTTAACATGGTATTGGAGCAAAATGAAACAAACGAAGAAAATAGAAGAATTTTAAGAGAATGAATTCAAATTCTATGAACGTCATTAATCTAAATTGTTAAAATCTTACCATATTTTTTTATTGTCAAATATTTTTAAATGCCATGTGAAATTAGTGTGCACGCAAATTGATAGAGAGATATGTAAATATAAAATTAAAGTAAAGTAAAGTAAATTAAATTAATAATTAGAAAATGCATCCACTTGAGTTTATGGAATTATATAATGGTGAAATTAGTGGCGTGGGCATTAAGGGAAATGAGTGTAAAAGGAAAATTTCGCGCACTTATACGCTAAACCAGCACCTCAATAAACCACTAATTTATTAATTATTATGATGCTAAGCTACGATCTCCGACATTTCTTAATTAACAACTATTTCTTTTGAGAGATATAAGCGACGTCAACTAAGCATAGTTTCAACTCTAATTTGCAATTAACTATTAATTAACACACAGTGTTCGCAGTAATGCTCCCACTTTGCTCCTCATTGTTTGGTTATCGGTTTTGTTCCTTTCTTTGTTCAGTTCTGTCTCGTGGAATTCCACTACAATCACCATCGCATCGCCAGCACCCAACACAGCCACCTCCTCCCGTCCTCTTTTTTTTAGTACAAATGTACAAGGATTCGGCGGGAGGTTGAACATTAAAAGAATATAATAAATATCTACATTTTTTTTTAGCACAGCAAATGTGTAGAAGGGAGATTCAAACCTCCGACTTCAAGAAAGTTAGTACATGTCAATCATCGAGCAACGTTCACTTTGGCAATAAATATCTATATCTATTGAGTTATGTTTGGATTTGTCACTTCCAACTCTTTTTTTAAGAATTTTTTTTAAAGCATTTTTAAAGAAAACTTCCAACCATCATTACTATCATATCTGAGGATTATTATTTTGGTAATGGCTAAGATTAATAATTTACAAGTTGTTGTATTTTCAGTATCTATATATATTACAACTTCCAAAGATTTAAATAACAAACATCTTTTGAAAAATTAGCATTCAGATAATTTTTGCATTTATGTTTTGTCAATCTGAATTCTGACCACATAAGAGCTTAGAGATTCAACCACACTACATGTTGAACTCAAAAAAAAAAAAAATCGTGTTTTTCTTAGTTAATTATATAACACAAGAGTACTTTATTTTTACCCTTTTATATAGTTCAGTTAGATTTAACTTTAGAATTTTAATTTCATCATACTAAATAAAATAAATAGTGAAATTAATATTCTTTATATGCTGAGTTTTCATTTTTTTAAATTTATAATTAATTGTGGTTATTTTTGTGACTAACACTACTATTTTTCTGTGCATTGGTTCTCTCAGCTACTTTTGAGCATTTCCATGTTAGGAACCTTATGAGCATATTTTTAATTTGATTTCCTTGTGACATTAATTATTACATCTTATTTAGATTTAGGTTGGGCTTAATTTGATGAAATAGAAGATTTAGAATTAAAACAAACTAGCTAACTTGAATATAAAGATCCAAAAAAAAAAAAAAAAACACCATGCTTATATGAAGGGAGGAAATAGGAGAGTCCAAAAAACAATTAAAAAGTTAAAGTTGAAATATTCTCAGTAGATGAATTTGCCCCACCACTCCACATTTTATAATAATTTTATAATTTTATATGATAAAAAATAATTAACCGTTCTTTTGATAATTAAGAAAAATACGTGAAATCTAAAATAACCTGATGTAATATATAGCTAATCTTTCGATCAACGATGGAAAGTCAAAAGAATAATAGTATTCTTTTCATAAATTCTATATTTGGATATCCAAAGAGAATAAAAAGCAGAAGAATGGAAAATCAAATATGAAAGGCATCTAGGTATCTAAACTATGGACAAAGAACTAGCTAGGGTTTGGAATGAAAAGATGAGTAATCAATAAAGAGTTGGGGAGGGGTCTAAAGAGAAAAAAGAAAAAGCATTGAGAAAAACGACATTTAGTAATTAATGTAATTCATACAATAGGGTATTTTTATATAGTAGAAATCTTTTTAGCGAGACGAAATGAGATTCAAAATATTGATTGAACGTTGTACGAACCTTAAACTAGCCACCGTTGCTTGAAAAATGAATAACACATGGACCAAAGTCATGGTACCTAGCTATGAAGCTATGTATATGATAGATTTAATTATTTAAGAGTTGTCATCATCCATCAATTCCTTTGTTATGGATATATATGAACATTTCTCTCAAATCAAAAGAAGGGACCATTTATATTTCCTTTTCTTTTTCTTTTTTAATAATGAAGATTTCTTAATAATTTTTAAAAAAGAACTTATCTAAATTTTCTATAAAAATAATATTGAAAACTGATCTTTAGAACTAACACGTGTAAGGAGGGGAAAGAAGAGTTTTATTAATCGATAAACTCTCTGATACAACATAATGAAATCCCTCAGCTATATATAAGAAATTACAAGAATGTCCATACATTAACGGCTAAAACAGATTAACTAATGTTTACAAACTGACTGTTTATATTTAACCGTGTTTAACTAAAACATATGAAGTAATACTCCCCCTTAAGTTGGAGAGTGAAGATCGAAAACAACCAACTTGAACATTAGAGAGTTTAATGTTGTGGGCAGTAAAGCCTTGGTAAACATATCTACAAGCTATAAGTGTGAACGAATAGGAAGTATTTTAAGAAACCCATAAACAATCCTATCTCGAACAAAGTGGCAGTCAATCTTGATATGCTTGGTACGCTCATGAAATGTTGGGTTTGAAGCTATCGAAATAGCAGCTTGATTGTCACAATTCACAATAAAAGATAACAATTAATGCGTAAGTCATAAAGTAATTGTTTGATCCATACTAATTCACTAGTGACAGAGGCAAGGGCTCTATATTATGCTTCAGCTGATGAACGAGATACCGTAGGCTATTTCTTTAATTTCCAAGATATCAATGAGTTACTCAAGAAGATACAAAATCCAATCACATACCTCCTTGTATCGAGGCAAGCACCTTAGTCGACATCTACAAATGCTTTAAGTTGGAAGTCAAAGAATGGCCGAATGATTACCCCTTGTCTTGGAGCTCTTTTTAGATATTGTAACAAATGATGTGCATCCTTCAAATGAACTGAGGTTGGTTGCTGCAAAAACTGGCTCAAACAATGAATCGCAAATGATATATCTGGCTGCGATATTTGCAAATATAAGAGGCTACCAATCAGACGCCTATAACATGTGGAGGCATCAGAAGATAAAGGAGTACCAGTCTGTTTAGAAAGTTTTATGTTTGGATCCATTGGCAAATTTGCTGGTTTGGATTGAGAAAGCTAGTATCTTCAAGGATATGAAGATAGTACTTTCGTTGAGATAGAAACAAGCCTCCCTTTGATCTAGATAGTTCAAGCCCAAGAAAGTACTTGATAGAGCCCAAGTCTTTAAGTAGGAAGTGTGAGCGAATCATGTCTTTAACAGATTCAATTTCTTGTTGAGAAGGGCCAGTTACAAGGATAACATCCACATATACTAGTAAGGCAATAAACATGGTGCCACTGCCATGAGTAAACATGGAATGATCTGATTTGGATTGGATAAAACTATGTTTCAACAGAGCACTAAAAAACTTGACAAACCACTGGTGGGAAGCCTGTTTTAATCCATATATTGATTTGTTTAACTGACATACTAAATTCTCCCTCTTACTTGACACATGAGTTTTGTAACCCATAGGTAAGGACATATAGACTTCTTTGAATAAATTACCATTGAGGAATGCATTGTTCACATCTATTTGGATAAGTGGCCAATGAAAAAGTGTTGCTAATGTCAAAAGTACCTTGATAGAAACTATTTTGGCCACAAGTGAGAAGGTATCTAGGAAATCTACTCATTCTTACTGATTATATCCTTTTGCCACGAGTCTAGCTTTGTATCTATCAATTGAACGATTTGTCTTGTACTTCACTTGATATACCCAATTAGAATCGATGGCATGATGACCAATTGGTAAAGGCACTACATACCAAGTTTTTGTTCGTTCCATTGCAGCAATTTCATCATCCATGGCCTTACGCCAAAGGGAATATTTGACTGCTTGATGGAAAAATGAGGGCTCATATTCAGTGGGCACATTCAATAGATATTGGCGATGGGATGGATCATGGGCATCGTAAAAGATGTAATTCCCAATGAAAAAATGAGCAGAAGAAGTCATTAGATTTTGCAACAATAGATTGTAGTGAAAGTCCTTTAGATATATTGGGGAGCGCTTCTGCCTATTTGATTTTCTAACATAGTTGTCCAGGGCACCACCATCATTAGAATCAACTTATGGTGCAATATTAGAAGAGTCCATATCAAGAATTAAGGTCAAGTATGTTGAAGTATCTTCACCATGATTTGAAGTGGCTGGACTATTACTAGGACTAGTATAAAGACTGTCCATTTGAAAGGAATTTGGGAGAGCATAGGGTAGAGCAAATTGTGATAAAAAAATCATGTGAAATGACAGAATCAGGCTGCTGAATGTTAGTAAAAGGGAATAAATCCTTGAAAAATAAAACATCCCTTGATATAAAGAAACATTTCTAGACAATATCCTTTAATACCAACTAGGTAGCCCATAAAAACACAAGGGTGAGACCGTGGATCGAATTTGGTATGATGGATAGACAAGGTGGATGCATAAGCCAGACAACCAAATACCCATAAGTAGGAGTAATTAACCTCTTTAGAAAATAGGACATCATAAGGAGTCTTATTAGATAATAATGGCATAAGAGTCATGCTTATTAGATATGTAGCTGTAAGAACACACTATCCCCAAAAAGCAAGAGGTACATGAGACTGAAACATAAGGGCACTAGCTACATTGAGGAAATGTTGATGCTTGTGCTCCACGACAGAGTTTTGTTGTGGTGTATTTGATATGGACAAATACCCTTCACATATCTCCACAATTGTATGATATTGTTCACTTTGGGCATAAGCCCTTATGGCTTTGCTTTTGGTTCTACTAAAAGGCCCCATACCAATGGAGATAAATGTCCTCACTTATATACCATGGATCTCTTCCTTCTCTAGCCAATGTGGGACTTTGTTAGCACTCCTAACAATCCTCCATTCGAACAAAGTATCACTTGAGCCTCCCCTCGAACAAACCTGTGTACTCCAACGGATCACTTACATTGTTGGGATATTCTTTGATGGTGGCGATCACCTATTGATAGCTCTTAGAATGAGAGCTATTTAGGGGGTTTTAGTGAAGATTTTGTGACTTAAATGCACTATTTTAGGTACTTTTGTACTTAGAAGCCTCTTTAAATTGATGACTTAGTAGTAAAGGAGTCCATTCTCATGTGAAAATCACTTTTGAACTTTTTAATGCTTAATATTACTTAATTGTGCTATTTGTGACTTGTGCAGGCCAAATGTTGAAGGATCCAGTTGCTGGAGCATTTTTTGGTAGCAGAGTACAAAACGCACGTGGGAGTTATTTTATTAATTGACGTGGACAAATTATAACACCTGTACTGATTTGAGCGAATGAGGTGTTGCCATTAGTCTAAAAGTGCCCACTCAGCCCTGATTTCAAAGAAGAGGAGAGGTATAAAGCCCTAGTTTGCCATTTTTGGAGGAGAGCTGGGAGAGCTTGGAGATTAGACATTTTGGAGGGGCTGAAAATTGATAGAAGAAGAAGAAGCCTTCTTGGGAGGTGATCCACTTCTGGAAAGGAGGGAATCCTGCCATAAAGGAGCTGCCCAACACCATTCCTTGTCCATTTATCCTAGTTTCTACAGTATTTCTTTATTTTTCTACATTTCAATATTAAAGACAATTTCTAGAATGTTATTTCAGACTTTTCTTACTGTTATGTTGCTGTCTTTTCTTTTAATTATGAACTAATCACCCCTTGGGTGAGGGATTAGGGGATTTATTGTTGATTCTTGCTGAATGAGATAGTATACTTGCATAATCTTCACTCCTATGCCTTGTGTGCTTCATTTTTAGCTTAGAATTGTCTGGCCAACTTATCTAAGCTGCGTTTTTCTTAAACTTGGGAAAGGGAGAGATGAACTGATTGCATGGCATAGCATTAGTTCTGATTAGGAGCATGCTCTAGGGTAATTGGGGACACTAGGGATAGTAACCCACCTAATGTTTGCAGTTATGGGCTTAATTTCAGAGGTTAATGGGAGTTAATCACTGATTCTCGGGAATTCTGGAAAGAATCCGCGAATTAACGTGCATTGAGTGATGAAGCATGATCATTGCTATAGCATTTAGTTTGATGAAGCAAAATCCTACCCCTAATCCTGATCCCTTTTCACAGATTCTGTTTAGTCTCATTTTACTTACTGTTTTTCCTGTTGTTACAACATTTTAGTACCTTTTCACTATTGTTCCTTAATTCTTTTAATTTCATTGCACCATTTGATGTTTATTTCTTGTTACCTAACTAAAATCAACTTAAGCATTGCAAAAATCCACATAACTAATCCCTGAGGAGACGATATAAAAATACTTATCACTTGCTGCATTAGACTGTGTATACTTGCACATTTAGGAGTGTTTTCATTCTGAATTTGCATACACTCTGCTAGGCAACACCTATCACATCATCTACGAACTTTTCTCTCCTCGAATAAAGATCTACCTCCTCTATCAGGCAGACGTATGATAGAGTTATTACTTGCTTGTAGCTCCAAGCACTTTTTGTTCACTCTATGGGATTCATCCACAATGTTAACATGAGGCTCACTAATCTTTGTTCTACTTTGAGGATTTCTCCAGCACATAGTTAGGTTTTTACCATGGCTCTGATACCAATTGAATGAATGAACGTTTCACTCCTTAGCAGAAGCATTGGATCGTCTTTGATTTTATTTAAAATTAAACTATAAAATAAGATTAAGCAAACTTACTTGGAGTAAATATGGAGATATTTCTGGCGAGTCTTTATCTCCTCCACAAAGTTTTCCTGACTATGACTCGAATATAGGACCAAAGCTTGTGGGAACGTCTTGAAAGAAAATCCACAAGGGATTGGAGAGGAAGAGGTCTAGAGAGAATTATCTAATTCTCTTTTGAGGAGATGTGTGTTGTGTCTAATGGCTCAACCCAATGGTCCTATTTATAGAGACCATGGGTAAATCTTTGCCATAATTAAAATATTATATTTTAATATCTAATGTATTAAAATATATCTTATACTTATTTGAATCTCATTCAAATCTCCTACTATATTTATTTATTTGAATCTTATTCAAATTTTATAAATATATTTTCTTTAATGTATCTAATATACATTAATTATTTTAATATTTAATGTATCAAATATAATAAATATATTTTAAATTTTTCTTTCAACTAAATATTAATATATTTTCCTTCTCGGTATCCCTCTGACTTGTGAGCCCTAGATTCTCGTTTGATTTGGTGGAACAAATCCCCATTTTTGTGCAATCTTTTGATTATTCGAATATGATATTTTCTTGTCTGATTGCTATAGCAATTGGTCAGCAATCGTCTGACAATCGTCCCTTTCTTGTCAAAACTACAATCAAAAGCACTTTATTAGTGCAAATCTTTTCTTTTCCTTTCATTTATTGATTTTAATTTACTTTGGAAGATTCATGATGCTTTTGTTGGAAATTGAATGATTTTATAAAGAAATTGCTAATAAACCCAAGCATAACTTCCATTTATGAGCTAAATAATTCTCAATGATGAGAATTATCAATTCACCTCAATTGGACTGGCTCCATCAGTACTTCCTCCACTGACTTTAAGTGTTGTCATATGAGATTGAAGCATGGCAATGAGTTGGGAATACTGATCATTGCTGAGGCTTGCAAGAAAGGCTGAGGAATTAGCCTTCGGTCCACTAGAGTCAACAATCTTTTCTTGACCTAGATTAACAGTAGGATACTGTGATTTACCAGAAGGATTCACACCAAATTTGTACCCTAGAGGATAACCACAAACTTGTAACAACGATCTATTGTGTGACCTTTGATCACATAGTGAGTGCACATGGGTCGTTGTCCATCTTTGCATTTAGATTGATCAGACTTTGGTTAGTTGGATTCATCAGAAGTAGCTAAGAAACTCATCGATTCAACAGAAGGAGAGGGACAACCGATCAAATGCTGATGTTTCTCTTGTATTATAAGGGAGAAAACCTTAATGATGGGCGGTAAAGGATCGATCAATAAGATTTGTGCATGAATTGCGACATATGACTCATTAAACCCCATTAGAAAGATCATGACGAACTCAGAATTCAAATAATCAAGAAAGATTTTCAAACCTCCACAAGTACATTGATCAGCAGACCGATACTCCATTTAGGTCTTGCCAGATTGCAGTAATCTTTGCATAATACAGTTCTACGGAAGAAGAACCTTGCGAAGTAGTAATCAAATCTTTTCGTAATTGATAAACATGTGGTCTGTTAGTCTATTGATAATGATCTCTACGTTTGTCCTAAATTTCTTTGACACAGCTTGTATAAACCAAACTAGTCGTAATTCTTTTGGAAATTGAATTGATAATCTAAGAGGCGGTGATATCGTTGTTACACTACCAAGCCGAAATAAGATTTCCACCTTCTGGCTTCTTGATTGTACCTTTGACGAATCCAAGCTCGTTCTTGCCAAATAACACAAGATGCACAACTTTGCTCCAAGAGGCATAATTGCTGGCTCCAATCAATTGTTGCGTAACAAGAGTCGTGGTCAGTGCAATCGAGCGGTGTAGGAGATACGGATTCAGTTGAATCTCAATATCTGATGAATCCAACGCTGAAGCAGAAGAATTACCAGATGAATTTTCAATTTTAGCCATGAAAAATCGAGAATCGACTATGATTCAATGAAGAAGAAAACAGAAGAAAGATGCTCCATAGACGAAAAAACCCTCCTCAAGCGAACACGTAAAATAACGCACGTAGAAAAATCTTTCACTGCTCTGATACTATAACACGTCATGTTAAATCACCAATTAACCCAAAAGCTTAAGGTGATTTAACATGGTATTAGAGCAGGAGATCCTGAGTTCGAACTCCTGTAAAGTCATTTTCTCCCCAATTAATATTAATTTCTACTTGTTGGGCTTTTCACAATTTTTTAAACCCACAAGTGAGGGAGAGTGTTAAAGTGTTGATATATAATTAAATTTACCATAACCCATAAGCTTAAGCTTTTGGGTTAATTGGTTATTAACATAAAGAAGAGAAAGAACAGTTTTATTAATTGATAAACTTTCTAATACAACATAATGTAATCCCTCAACTATATATAGAAAATTACAAGAATGTCCATACATTAACAGCGAAAATAGATTAACTAATGTTTACCAACTGACTGTTAACATTTAAGTGTGTTTAACTAACACATGAAGTAATAAAAACTAAGGTTCCCAAGAACTTTTTAAGGGTGTAACAAATCATAAGAAAATAATGGTCAAGCACGGTTTCTATATATGCAAATTAAAAAAAAATCATCATTCTTAGCTATTAAAGTCTAATTTCGATCATTATAAAATAAATAATAGTCTTTTTTTTTTTTTTTTCATTTTGATTCCTACATTTTCATTTATTTTAATCTTGTCTTTATACATTTGAATAAATATAATAATTTAATCATTAATTAATATTAATTATAGAGTTAAAATGTAGTTATAAAAAGTTTACCCAACAGTTGTTCCCAAAAAAAAAAGTTTATCCAACATTTTGATACGTCATACTATGTAAAATATAAGTTAATGTAGAGCCAAATTAACTTCAAAATCATTCTACAGTTTCTTTTTTTTTTTAGTACACAAAAATCATTCTATAGTTACTACTTTAACTAGATAAGTAACGTAATAAACTAAATCAATACATGTGTTGAACTAAAACAAAAAGGGACAGTTGCAAAATAGGCAGAAAATTAATTGTCAATTGTGCACGTGTCCTTGATTTTTTTTCGTTTTGCAAATATAACAAAAAAATTTGGCCCAGCTCAGTATGAATTTGCCAAAAGTCCAAAATATCCTCATGTGTAATCCCGCGTGTCTTTGCAGTATCAAGTACATCAACAATCTATCATTGATATACTACGAATATACTTTATATACCTAATATCAAGTATATCAGTGATATACTACTGATATACTTTATTTAAGTATATCAATGAAATGAAAATACTAATATTCAGTATATCAACAGTATATCAAAAATAGCCAATACAAAGTATATCAAGAGTATAATAGTGATTCATGCTCGGTATATCAAATATACCTAATACCAAGTATATCAGTGATATAGCACTGATATACTTTACTTAGGTATATCAATAAAATGGAAATGCTAATACTCAATACATCAAAAATAACTAATATGAAGTATATCAAGAGTACACTAGTGATTCATGCTAGATATATCAGATATACCTAATATTATATAAGTGATATACTACTGATATACTTTATTTAGGTATATTAATGAAATGGAAATGCTAATATTCAGTATATCAACAATATATCAAAAATAGCTAATACGAAGTATATCAATAGCATAATAGTGATTCATGCTCCGTTTATCAGATTTACCTAATATTATATAAGTGATATACTACTGATATACTTTATTTAGGTATATCAATGAAATGGAAATGCTAATATTCAATATATCAATAGTATATCAAAAATAGCTAATACGAAGTATATCAATAGTATAAGAGTGATTCATGCTTGGTATATAAGATATACCTAATATCAAATATATCAGTGATATACTATTGATATATTTTATTTAGGTATATCAATGAAATGAAAATGTTAATATTTAGTATATCAACAATATATCAAAAATAGCTCATACGAAATATATCAAGAGTATAATAGTGATTTATGCTCAGTATATCAGATATATCTAATATCAAGTATACTAGTGATGTACTACTGATATAGTTTATTTTAGGTATATATTTTTATTGATATACCTAACATTGATGTACCAAATAAGCAGGGTATGAACTGATACATAAAACAGAATTAAAAAAAAAACATTGTGAAACAAAAAACATAAAATATTTCAGATATACTACTGATATAAGTACATCAGATATATTATTGATATACTTATTGATATACCAATTAGGGTAAAATTGGAATAATGAGAAAAACGAAAATCAAATTTAAAGAATTTTGCTATATTTGCAAATCTGAAAAACTATTGCTAGATTTACAAATATCCTAATAGTTTTTGCTATCCATTACAATTCCCAAAAAAAAAAAAAAATGCATGACCAAAATGTTGCTATGACATAAAGGTAAAATATAGTCACTAGAATTCTATTTTGACCTAAAATTTTTTAATCTCAAATTTTTATAAGATATTTGTCCACTTTTATAGAGTAAGCTAGAAGTAAGAAGAATTAGTAATGAATTAGTTGTCTATTGCTCGAGATCCTTACGAGTCTACAAAAATAAACCAATATAAATTAACATTTATGTATTGCTTAGACAACAATGCAATAAGGGATAGATAATTAAGAATCTAGATAGATCTAATTCAAGGGACAAATCGATCAAAAATACTATTTACTTTTTATGACCTTTTTGTTGAAAATGATTTACTTTTTATGACTAAAACGTAGAAAAGTATAAATTTAATATTTAGGGCACCTGATTTAATCGTAATTTATATTGGGGTTCCCCCTCTTGAGTCTACCTGTATATTGCTCTCTTAAGGACCCCTCCTCTTACACTCGTCGAGTACGTGGTGGCCTAATAGTAATGGCCAAATTTAACCATTTTTTTTATATCTTATATTATATTTCAGTTCATATAAAGACAGAGGCTTTTTCTTACTGGAGTATTAGCATAAACAATGGATCAGTTAAAACAAATAATATGGTTGAAATGTCGAGAAAAAAAATGATCGCATTAGAAAATGTCAAAACTTTCTTTTGAAGCAAAGGTAAGTTTATTTAAAATAATAAATGTACGGATGAAGTAAAAAGATTCTATGGTGATTGTGGCCTGAGTGTTACAGTGAGAATAAAATAGAGGTTAAAATACTATTTTACTACACGTGATGTAGTTTAAGTTTCATTCTATTTTTATTTTTATATTTTTTAAATGTCCAAATTTAGTCTTTATATCTTTAATAAAGCTTAAAATTAGTCTCTATTGTTAGTTTACTATTAACTTTTCTAAACAAAATATAGTATCTATTAACATTTTCTCTATAAATTTAAAAAAATGTTCATATTGTGTCTTTTCTCACATGAAAAGTATTATTATTCTTTAACCAATTTCAATAAAAATTAACTTAAAAATAATAGTAGATAAAGCTTTCTTGAAAGTTTAACTAAATTTGGACATTTGAAAATATAGAAATCAAAATAAAATGAAGTCCAATGTACAAGGACCAAAATAATATTTTAACCTAAAATAAATATATGCAAAGAAGGGCGGTGACGAAGAGAAAATGAAAGGCGGGACCAGAATCAACACAGTAATGCAGGAGAGTGGTGGCGTGGCAGTGCATAGACAGAAAGAGATTGGTTGCGAGGTTTGAATAATTGGAGTGGGATTGGCTGTGAGTAAGTAGAGATGTCTATTTTTCCCCTCTAACGGGGCAGAAAATCCCGTTTAGGAGGGGAATGGGGAGGTAGTGGGGAAGATTTTTTCCTCCTTTTTTTAATATATATATTTGTGTATATATAATAAACCATAAATCCAAACTTTTATTCAATATTATTTTGTTTTTCTAAGTAAATCAAAAAAATCATCTCTTAAATAGAAATATCTTATTAAAAATTAACAATTTAAAAAAAATAGATTTTATTTGATCTAATTTTAAAAAATAAAAATTATAAACGAGAAATTATTCTTTGCGGGAAGATCCCTGCGAATTCCTCGATTCCCTACCCTGTTTGAGAAATGTGTTAGGTCACTGTAGTATTTCCTCGACTGATGCAAGGGAACAAAAATGGTTTAATGACTGCCTCAACGTCTGTTGGGTAAATTTGAAATACTTTTAATAGAAATTGTAGTCATAAATTGTGACCGCTCCTCCAATAACTTTTTAAGAACGAGAAGCTTCACAAAGCACCAGCCACTTTTGAATTGAAATTCTTGGCGGGCCCCACATACTGAGTCAGACGATATGGCTATAAATATGGCTGCAAAAAAAAAGCCAACCAAAACCATATCAGCCAGCTCCGGCGACCTGCATCCAAAATTTGTAGCTCTCGGATGGGAGAGCGGCGGCGGAAGGTGCGTGCCGATCAGGATGGAGAAGCAGGGCACGTGCATTACTTACTCAGCTGGCAACTCCACGTGGCCGTCGCTGAGTGGGTTGTTCATGTGCCCGTCTTCCCCATCGTGACCACTGCAAACCTTAGAATTCACTAAACAGAATATTCAATTCACTCATCTCGCCTCTCTGATCTCTTCTCTTCATTTTCAGGTAACTTTCTTTTCTTTTCTTTTTTATTAAAAAAAAAAAAAAGAAGAAAACTTTATTATTATTATTATTTTCTTTTTCAGTTTTTTAAGATGTTGCATATAATATAGTTCAAATCTAAGATTCAGAATTAGAATATTCAAGTTGTTTGGTGATCAAAGTTGGATCGGATCTTGGGAAATGTACACGCGCAGAGGATAAAGATCAATTAATTTCAGAAAGAATATAATGAAAAAACAGAAAGATGAAATTCTTGGATTCAAAGATGTCGTATTGTGTTGTCATTCAATTAGATTCAGAGTCAAAGTGATGAGTCCAATTCGTTGACTAAATCTTCAATTTTATCCACGTCTTGTCATAATCATAATTCGAAAAGAATCATACCAGCAAAAATCCGATTATTTTCTTTTCTTTTCTTTATCTCTCTCTGTATTTAATATTTGTTTTTAGAATGAATAGAAGAATTAATAAATTCTTACCAATAAAAACAATAATTCATTTTTTTCGTAGACTTGTTTTTTTTTTTTAATGGAACTTTTTACTATAAGATGCCCTTGCTTCAGCAGAAATGCTTATTATTCAGGTGGGACTTAGATGGTAAAGCCAGTGAGCAAATAGAGATGTAACGAAAGTGAATGCATGTATAGTTATAAACTCGTACTTTATTTTATTTTTATGATTCCCAAAACACCCACCATCCCTCAAACAGTGCCATTGAATCGATAATTGAACGTCCATGTCCATAATATTTCCAAAAAAAAAAAAAAATAAAGAAATAAATAAAAGACGTTTTTCTTTTTTAAAAATAAAGCTAAAATGTTTGTTGATTCTAGTGAAATTTTAGGGGTGTTTGGAACACCGTTTCGGAATTAGAACTCTTGGAATCGAAACCTTAGGAGGTTTGTTCTAGGGGATTTGAAACCATGAGAATCAGAAAACAGTGTTTGGGGTGCAATGTTTTGAAGCTTGAGAATTAAAAAATAGTATTTAGAGTGCACTATTCAAAATCATGGGACTGTGTTTCAAACTCACTGGGTTTTGAACACAATGGCCCAAACAACGTTTTGAGTTTAGATTTCAAAACCATCAAAACCCAACACGGTGCTCTAAACGCCCCCTTAAAGACTAAAAGTAGACGAAGAAATATGGAAAGACAAATGACGACCAAACTCATGTATATCTTTGTGGTCATAGTAGGTAGGCGCAACTCTTTCAAGGAATATTTGTGGACGTAGTAGGTAGGTGCAACTCTTGTCGAGAACCCTTATTTAGTGTGTATAGATGGACCGAAGAAGAAAGGGAAGAAGAGGTAATTGTCATGTCCCACTATTTTATCCTAAATTCATACATATATTAAACATTTTAAGATTTAATAATTTTTCATAAAAAGATATTATATAAAAAAAAAGTTGTCAACCTGAGTGTATTTCAACTTGTTAAGTCATATACTTTGACCAAAATGTCAGAAGTTCAAAACTCCCACTTCACACATTGTTAAACTAAAAAAAGAGTTAAAATATAAAAGTTTATAGAAAGATTATACATAAAAAGTTAAAATGTAAAATTTTGTGATCATTTTGAAAGGATATGCGATGAAAACTACTACTACTTTGTCATCTTCAAAAAGATCTTAAAATTTTTCTTATTTCCCAATGAAGGGAGACAGATTGGGAGTAGATAATTGGGATAACAAGTTTTTGCCTTCCTTACTTTGAGCTTTGTTTTGCCACGATTGCTTATGAAAGATCCACAAACTTCTAGATTCACCCCACGACAAAATTTGACTAATTTAAGGAGGAATTCTTTCCTTTTGAAAGATCTACTTTGTGATTCAAGTTAAAATTAAACTTGATCTCTTTGATTTCATGAAAGTGATTTGTACATATGGTAATTCAACAGGAACAGAAATCGAGTTTCGATTTTGATGCAACAGTTGAAAAATCTAAGCACACAGAAAAAGTAAAGGTACAAGTTCTTGATGTGATCCGATTTTCCAATCCATCGTCCTTAGAGTCGTGCAAAATAAATTCGAATTGACTTAAACATAGGAAAGCATCTCTTTTTTGAACTTATTCCACATGGGGTGCCTCTCATGTAACATGTGAGCTCCTTTCCCTTATCCTTCCATGGAGAAACTAAAGAAAAGATGTATCATACACTTTTTAAGCTCAATAAAATAGAAACGTATTGAACGTTATACAACTCAAGAACAATGAAGGGAGAAACTCTTCCCAAGAGGAATAACAGCTAATTTGATATGGTGGCTATTGCAACCCAAGAACTACATGTTGATACAAATGAAGTTTAATTTCACAAAGCTTTTCTTGGCCACAAGTGTAAAGTTCATTGTAATCAAATCTCCAAACAATCATTCACATTAAGTTTTTGAATCAGTCGCAATAAGTGAAATTAATCCACTTAATTCCAATCAAATCTTCAATCAATCAATCACAATAGATGTGGAATTAATCCACTTGCTATCCACAGTAAGGCATACACTGAAACAGTTGTCCCAACAATAAAGCCAAATAAAAAAGAAAAAGAAAACCAATTAACCAAACTTATTCCCCATAATAAAAGGTCCAAAAAAGTGACAACACCAAAGTTACTTATATCAAAGTAAAAAGGAGCAAAGCAAGCAGAAGAAGAGGTCTGCAATGGTTAAGGTAAAAATATAAATAAAAGTAACTTTTGTTTGTGATTGATTAAATAGCCTGATATTAACATTAAGTTGTATCGAGCGATGTTAGCCTTGAGGAAAGTTCGAGCACAAAAAGTCAAAATGAATTTGGAGCAATTCAAAATTGTGAATTTGGCAGCTGTGTATGAGTATTATCATTATCAAATCCTTGTGGAGATCTTTATCTCTTTTCGAAGATAATCTAGTTTGAAAATTTTTTGGTTCGCTTTTGCTGACATTTTTTCACGTAATGACTTGTATTCAACCACTAGAAATAAAGACATCCCACCCTCCTTGTGTATCAAAGTGTGTAAGGACTTGGAATTTTAAATAGAGAAATCCTAGAATTTTTTAGTTGCCAATATGTTAGGTTTATGTAGGGTTTCAAATATATATTTTTTAATTTCACAACAACTTCCAACTTCCATTAGTGGGACTCAGAAGCTCTTGAAAAGCAGAGGGTGAGTGAGATTCAACAAAGAAATTGGATGAAGCTGCCTTTCAGAAAATAAAAAATAAAATAAAGGTTAAAAATACTATTTTGGTCCCTATACTTAGGGTTCATTCCATTTTAATCCTTGTACTTTCAATAAATCTTAAAATTAGTTCCTACTGTTAGTTTGAAATTAATTTTTATCGAAATTGGTTAAATAATAATAATGATTTTCATGCAAAAAAAAAAAAAAACAATGTAACATATTTTCAAAATTTATGGAGAGAAGGCTAATAGATACTAATTTTTCTTTTAGAGTTAACAATAAACTAACAATAGGGACCAATTTTAAGCTTCATTAAAAGTACAAGGACTAAATTTGAACATTTGAGAGTACTTGGAATAAAATCAAACCAAAGTATATGGATCCAAAATGATATTTTAACCTAAAATAAATAAAAAAGAAAGCTTCTTCTCATCGTATTGGTATCAAATAAAAGCTATTTCAGTTCTTTTTCCTTTTCTCACCAAACAACTAAAAGCTATGTTGAATCAACTAACTTAAGATACGGTTTGAGTGTTTTCCCTGTGAAACTCTTTTCAGAAATGTTTTATAAAGTTGTGTTTAAAAAAAGAATTTCTACATTGTTCAAAAGTTACTATGCATTGATTCGATTTGTGTCTTTTGTCATTTCTGGAAACAATAAAACTATTCCTAAATTAAGGGCTATTCTATAAACAACTTTACACAAAAAAGTTACTTTTCAATTACATTTTCATGGTTTTTTTTTTAAAAAAATTATTACAAAAAGTAGAGAACAGGTTTTTTGACACTATTCCTGAAGAGTACCCATCTGCTTGTACAAACAAAATTACCCTACATAGGTTTAACCTTTTAAATCCCCCTTTTCAGGCCAAAATTAAAAACTGACCACTCTTCACATCAGTTTTTAAAAAAAGGAAAAAGGAAAAAAGAATCCATTCATCGTGTCAAAAAAAAAAAAAAAAAAAGAATCCATTCACGGGGACTGCCTAATGAGGTAGGATATCTATAAAGTTCTTAGTCCAACTTCCCTGCACCCATGTAAAACCAAGGAACTTTAGCTGATTTGATCTAATATCTAGGCACTTTCAAATTTCCCAATTCATTAGCAACAGGCCATATTCAAGAACAATCAACGCTTTCATATAGAAGAATACAAGGAGAACGAAGTCCCATGGCCATATCAAATACGAAAAACTAGAGGTTAACTTCGTAGGCATGCAGGATCAGATGACTTTGATTATGGTTTATCTGAACTCAGATGGTAGAACATATCCTCATCATACACCACCGCTCTTTCATACTAAATATATGACATATCTAATTGAAAACAACCACTAATGAGAAGATGCCAAAATGGCATCCATCGCATCTGTACCAGTCGACCATGACATAATAGCAGGTTTATATTAGCTTGCCTTCGTAGATCCACATCACTTATTTTACTTTAAAGCAGACTAATCAACTAGGATCAAGTAACATGCTCATTTTCTTGCCAAGCTAGCAAAAGTTTCCACTATGCACGGGTTAGGATTTAATAAGTTATCCCTACAGCAGAGCAAAGTATTGTGAAAAAAAAAGTAATAAATAATGCTCGAGCGAATCATCTTTAATAAAAATAATGGGGAAAAATAGAAGGAAGTGCGTTATGTTCTATGAAAATGAAGATTTATAATATGGCTCGATAAAAAGTAAGCATTGATTTAAGTTTCCACTTACAGTTACACTGTCAGATGTTGATTTGCATTAAACTTTGCCCAGCCCCGGAGGTTGAAGGGCGTGTCCTCTCCTTTTTCAGATAGAAGGTTATGTGAAATGTCGATCCCGTCTACCACAACGCCAACAGATAGCTCAAACAAAGTCATCAATGCAATACTTGCGCAACATAGAAGCATTTATGCACTCTATTCAATCTAAATAAACTACAATTCTTTGGTTTTAAGAAACCACATCAGTATCATCTTTTTCTATAATATGCAGGGCAATAACAGCATTTTAACCATACCTTTTCTCCTCACCTTATTGAGAGTAGGGTGAAACAAAGGCTGGTCCATTACAGAATAAATTAGAGACCTGTTCATGCAGAGCCATGATGACTTCTATAGTTTAAGGACTCCAAAATCAGCGGGCGTTGAGTTTCTTCAGACGCTTACTAAATCTCCTAAAGTAGTTTCAAGACTCTTATCAGAAGTTAGTTCATTTCCAGAGCTCAGGAGCAGTATTTCCCAAGCCTTAGGACCTGGCGAAAAGTTCTTGCCAATCATTAGCGTGAGCAACTCAAGTGCTTTGCCTACCATGTCCCTTTTGCACAACCAAGAAAGTATCTCACCAAAAGTTGAAATCTGAGGAGGGAAACGACTTCCTAGCATTTCCTCCAATACGACACAAGCTTCAATTACATCACCATTATTAAATAAACCATTGATCATAATCCTAAAAGTCCGCAAGTTTTCTGCCAGACCCTTTTGTTGCATCTCACTTCTAAGCTTCCTTGCCTCGTCAAGCTTCCCAGTTTTACACAACGTTTCCAAGAGAATATTGTAAGTAATCACATCAGGTTTGCACCCCAATTCCTCCATATGCAAAATCATTTGAATTCCTGCTTCCAGATTACCTTGTTTACATAAGCCATGTATGTACACGTTATATGTATAAATATCAGGAACTAAACCAAACAGAAGCAATTCATCAAACAGTTCATCTGCCATCTTATAAGACCCATCCGCAATCACCCCATTCAAGACCATAGTATAACAAACAATGTCAGGCTTGAAACCATCGGCCTTCATTTTATTCAATAGATCGAGAGCATCTGAACTCATCCCTCTCCTAACGAAGAACTTAATTACATTAGAATAATCCACAAAAACGGGACAGAACCCTTTTTGCCTCATTTGTTCCAGAAAGCCAAGAATCTCATTGCCAGAGGATTCCTTTTGTTCGCACAGCGATGACAATATCAAAGAGCAAATTCCAGGATTAAGACCATACCCTTCAGTTATCAAATAATTGAAAATCTCCATAGCATGCCCAACTTCATTAATTTTACATAACGCAGCAATTAGTATCCGAAAAGTCGACTCTTCAAGCCTAATACCCATAGTCTGACTATTCAATATGATCTCAGGAACCATTCGAAGACCTTCACTATTTTTACAGAGCACAAAAAGTAAAGAATTGAACGAGAACGTAGAAGGAACGCACCTCAACAAGGGAATCCTACGAAAAAGAGTGATAGCATCTCGAATTCTGTTAATTCGTCCGTAAATTTTGATGAGGTCGGCAAATATGTACTCTGGGGTTTCGAATTTCTCGACGCGTTCGAGGCGATCAAGAACAATGGGAATGTGGTGGAATTGGGAGGTTCGAGCTAGGGTTTTGAGAACGAAGTGGTAGGCATTGGGGGTTGGATCGCAGCAGTAGGCTCTGAAGGAGCTTATAAGGGCCGAAAGAAGATTGGGTTCGTCGGAATTCGGTTGTTCCGGCGAATTTGCAGCTTGTTTTAGGATTCGCAAAGCTTCGTCCTGATTGAAAGTTTGATGCCATTTGGTTTTGTATGGTGAAAATGGCCACTTCCTGTGCTTTCTGAGGAAGTTGTTGCTCCTCTTCACAACGCTGGAGCTTGCCATTTTCGAAGTTGATGTAACACCACGCTACGCTGAAACCCAACAAACAGAAAACAGTTTACCACAGATATATATCTTATATTTCTTTCAATATATATATATCTTATTTTTTGCCTATGTCCAAAAGAAAATTTTTGATTTACTTAAAAAAAAAAAGGGAAAAATCAATTTTTATCCATAAATATCTCAAATAATATCAATCTTTACTTGATCTTAATATTGAAAAAGTTTTGTAACCATCTGATAAGTTTGCGTTCAAAGATTGTAAAAAACAGTATTCTCATACATAAAACATACATTGGTAGGTGATAATTCTCATTTATGAGAATTATTTGGCCTTTATACTTAGTTATTCTTGTTATTTTAGGTGTGTTATTAGATAAAAAGGCTAGCAAATAGTTGGTTTAAATTGAATTATTGTTGGAAGCCTTTTAAATTAAGTAAATGGAGAAAATAAAGCAAAAGAAAATTAAAACACACTTACTTGATGTTTTTGTGCAGGAATTTGAAGAATGCAATAGAAATACAATTGCAATTTCGAGAGATCTGGAAATTAAAGAAAAATTTGCAAATCTCCTAAAATCTAGGAATTTTGTGTCATATTGTCTCCACGATTTTATCTGGGATTATAGACATATTTATACATCATTCAAGAAGGAAACCCTAGCCCAAATTCCTCTATAAATATTGGAGAAGAACCCTCAAGAACCAGAGCAGTTTTCTGCCATTTTCGACCACAGTTGCTGCTGTCCACGATTTTCAGCTGTCAAATTTCTGCTGTCAAAATTTCTGCTGTCAATTTTCAGCTGTTTTTATTTCTGTTTGCTGCTGTTTTTCTTCTGTTTTCCAGCCCCTTTCAACTTCGAAATTCAATCATTCCTCAATGAAAATTGAAGGAAGTGAAGGCTCAATTCCCTTTGAAAAAAGTGGAG
Source organism: Trichosanthes truncata (assembly GCA_033996785.1). Classification (NCBI taxonomy): domain Eukaryota; kingdom Viridiplantae; phylum Streptophyta; class Magnoliopsida; order Cucurbitales; family Cucurbitaceae; genus Trichosanthes; species Trichosanthes truncata. The sequence goes on from JAWPNB010000003.1 coordinate 59,517,865, forward strand.
TTGAGTCGATTGAATAAGAAGTGGAAAAGGGGCTGTGTTCTTCCCGTTCTTAGAATTCATTTTCTGTTTATTTGCTTCAGTTTTAGGAATTTAATTGTTGTTGTAATGTCAAGCTTTTAGCTACTGTTTTGTTCTTTCCTTTTGTTTACGAGACTAAATAGTTTCTAAATTTATTTCGATTAATGGAATTTTAGTTGTTCTTTCCTTATTATTAAGTTGTTATTCAATTATTTATTAACTCTGAAATTTTTATCACATATTGCTTCTATTTTAGTTATGCACTTTAATGCTTTTCATTCATTATTTTTCGTTCTTTTAATTATGAGCTAAGACTTTCTTTGGAATTCAAGCATGTGAATGCCCTAGAGAAAGGAATAAAGGCCTAATATGTAAGAGCAACTTTGCTTAATCTTATAGCATTGTTTGCTTTTATTGATTGAAATTTTCATTACTAGTTTAGATTGATCACCTAGATTAGTATACAACAATTGGAGTCTAATTCTGAAAAGGTTAGATAAAAATTGGATTTTCATAAAAGCAATAAAGGAAAATAGCCTAGACATAGGAATTTGTTTTTGACCCTAGACATAGGGCAAAACCTTTAAAACCAAAAGAATTGTGTTTGAAAATTAACTAAGTTCGTATTAGCCATAGAAATATAGGTTTAATCACTTAGCCTCCTAAAGATACTTCATAGAAGGTCGAATAGGTGTTGAATTCGGTTTACAAAGCTTAAGTGTTGAGTCAAAGGATTGCAATTGCAATTAGGCCGCAATTTCTTTCAATAGAGCAAAAGCATATTTGAATCCCTCTTTTAGCATATTTATTTCTTCTTTTCAAAAACAACAAAAACCATCCCACTTATTATTTTACATCGGTTACCCACCATTGCAATTTGAAAACATCTTTGCTTATTCTCTTGAATTTTGTTGTATCCGTTCCCTGTGGGATCGATACTCTGGAATACTTCCAGTTTTATATTACTTGCATAGACAGTGTGCACTTGCACTAGACTGAAGCGTATTTTAATTTACAAATATTTTCTTTAAGCCCCACGTTTCAGTTCGATCAGTAGGATTTTAAAGAAAATGGACATTATGACTCAATTTTTTTCTTTTTAGTACAACTCAATTTTTATTTAAATCTATGAATTTTAACAAAATTATTCTTTTAGTTAATATATGCATTAATCAAAATACAAAATTAATTTTATTGAAATCAATAAATTTATGGATATTTTTACATTGTCTTTTGTTAAAATTAGTTGATGAATTAATGGAAAATAAACAAAGGATAAAAATTACAACAATTAATAAAGTTTGATTGGATGAAAAATTTAGAGTGAAAATTGATACAACTTAATAAGTTTAGAGGTAATAATTAATTTTTACTTGTTTTTTTTTAAATGCCTACAACTTAATTCTTTAAATCTTATATCTTTTTACAAGTATTACCAATTTGAGAAAGGTTGACAAATTGCATCTTAAACTTTGATAAATGTTGCAATATTGGCCTTATACTTGAATTAGTGTTGCAATTTGTAAATTTTCCTTTGAAAATTTTTCAATGAAAATACTATCATGTACATTTTAATTAATATAAAAGGTATGTCTAATACGAAATTAATAAACTCCAAAGAAAATTTTGACATTAGAATTATATTTTTTGTTGAAATTTATGAGTGTTTAAAGGTTTATTCATCATGAATCTTGTGCATTGATTATGTTTAATTTTGTACAAAACATAATTTATATGTTGAAATAACGAGTTTTGAGAGACTTTTAAATTTTAGTTACTCTTTTTTTCCATTAAAATTTGAGGATGAATTTGTCTGAGATATCAAATATATAGTAAAAATTGCAACACATACTTAAGTTTATGATTCAATTTGATGAAATTAAAAATCTATGATAGAGGTAAAAATTATTGTTGTTAGTTTTTTTTTTAAAAAATTTCCTTTCATATTTACACTTCACCAAAAATTTTAAGTTCAACATCAAAACTCCATAAAATGTTTACATTAATTACATTTTGGGTAAATTATAGAAAATATCCTTAAACTTTGAGTCTTGTTTCAATAATACCCCTAAACTTTAAAAAGTTTCATTAATACCTCTAACCTTAAAAAAAAAACGTTAAAAAATATCCGTATCATGGTGGAACGTTAAATTGTAATGGAAAACTAGCTAAAAGAGTAATAAAAAGAAACATTGAGGACATTTGTGTAGTACGTCATGTTCAGCCACCCCCATGGGCCGTAGACGGTGAAGAATCAGAGTTTGGTTGAAAGCCCATAGATTGTAAATGTAAGTGATTTCCTCATCGGTTTATAGTGATTAGTCAGTTTGGTTGGTGGAGTTTCAAGAAGAGATTTTTGGTGTTTAAGTCGTAAACAGTGCTCCTCGAGGCCCAAATAATCGCCAGTTGTGAATCGCAAAATTGGCGACTTCTAGCTAATGTAGGATTGGGGTTTTTTTTGCATAGCGTAACGAACATCGGCTTGAGCTGCCGAGTGGGGGATGTGGGTGAAGAGGACTACATCAAAAGTTGCCTTCTACAATGAAGATGTGGTGTTTCATAAGGATGGATCGACATGCTCTTTTTAAAGACAGATTGCAATAGTTGTTGAAGTTATTAAATCCCAGATGTTGTCTCCTCGTTTCTTTATATGCCATCGAGCAGTGGGAACTGAAGAAAATGGCTGCATCGGTGACTAGGGGTGTACATGATTCGATTCAGTCTGATTTTGATCGAAACAAAAGACCGAACCAAACCTCTCGATTCTTAAAGTAGTTAAATCGAGTAAACCAAAATATTCTTCAATTTTGGTTCAAAACCGAACCAATTCATTTTGGTTTTACTTTGTTTAGTTTCCAGTTTTTAACCGTTTTCTTTTAAAATATATATATATCTACAATGGGTGAGTTGCAAATCGAGCCTTAAGAGGAAAACGACTACTAGCGAGAGATGGAAGGTGTGGTTGTGTCGCCGTCGGCCACAGAAAGCAAAAGAAAATGAAAGAGAGAGGGAGGAGACTTACATGTCGTCGTTGCAACCATCAGTATGTCATCGCTGCTGTCGCCATGGGCTGTGGAGAGAAGAGGGCGAGTGGGAAGTAAGAGGGAGAGGTAGAATCATAGAAGGCTAGAAGAGAGGAGAGGAGAATTAGAAATTAGAAAGAAGAGAGAAGAGGACGAAGAAAAGTGAATTTGACAATTGGAGAGAAAAGAAGATGAAAGACTGAGAGAGAGAGTGAAAAGATGATGAAACGACGGAAAGAAACATGAAAATAAGTGAAGTTGGAGAGAGAAATGCGTGGTTAGGAAAAAAATAAGGGAAATTGTGGCAAAGAGCACGTTTTCAACCATATATTTCATAAATGTCTCATTTTAAAAAAATTACTGGCTCTAGCATGACTCATATTTATGAGATCAATTTATTCCATTTGTACCCTTACAATTTTTGCATATATTTATAATATTGTTATAATTATCATTTATTGTTTCCATAATTAAATCATTCAATTTAGGTAATTAATGTTACCATTGCTTACATGAATATATTTTTTATATTAGTAAATATTTTTTCTTCCATATTTTACTATTCGAATTAGGTTAGAATTTCTTGTTACCATTAATAACCATGCTCCATTATTCTAATTGATGGTCTTCTCCACCGACGTTCATCTCCAATTGTGGGTTCAATTGTCGTGTACAGATTTTTGTTCTCCAAAATGAGTAAGCTAGTCTTCTTCCTTATTCCGTCTTCTTTGTTTTTCATTTGATTTTTTTTTATTTAAATCTTATATTTTAGACTAAAGAAAGCAGTATGGATAGTTCATTTACATAGAAGTATATTATATATACGTATGTATATAATTTTATTATATTTTATGTAGGCAATAAGTATAGTTATATTTACAGACATATATTATATAAACATAGGTAAATAATCGTCATATATTTTGTATTGGTAATAATCCTATTAATTTTGAGATAACCTTACAATATATATCTATAATGTCATAACATGGTTTATCCATTTTATACATATTATATGTAATATATAATGTTCAATGAGTTCCTAAATATATACTGTGTTGTATATTGTACCAATACATATATATGTTGAGGTATATAATATATACATCAGCATGTAATCATTTTATATGTTTGGGATAATATGATACTCCTATTATATTCTCAGATATATATTATATATACCCCTACTATATTTTCAGATATATAATATATATACCCCCTACGTATGAAGAATGAAACCGTTGCTAATGGAAATGGTTGTCTAGTTTTTAAAATCCCTAGATTTTAGGAGGAAAATCGTAAAAATCTTTAATCTATTATATTCCTTATACAAAATTAATGGTGTTTGGAGTGAAGGATATAGGTTTCAACGTATATGGAAAGTATCCATATATTTTATTTTTATTATATATATATATAGAGAGAGAGAAATAAATAGAGGGGTAAATGAGTAATGTTTCTCTAGATTTAGCTTCTATTTGGTTTGAAAAGTGACAAAGCCAATATTAATAATAAAACGTGTCATTTTTGTAAAATTTGGTTCCAAATATGTCATTCATGTAGTTAACCCAAAAAATAAAGTAGGGTTTCTGTTGGGCTTTACAAGGCAGGCCTGAGGGTTATTTTAATCTTATTTTTAATTCTCTTTAATTTAGTTCGATTCGGTTTTATTAATTTTGGAAAAATCTAAACCATGAACCAAACTGAATATTGCGATTTTCTAAAATTTCAATATGAGAAAATCGGTTTCTTAAAATAACCCAACCAAACCAATCGGCTTGGATTGATTTTTCGGTTTTTTTAGTTTCTTGCACACCCCTATCAGTGACCCAGGTGGGTAGTTGAGAGTGACAATGAAGGCGAGAAGGGTAGCATGAAATAGAAGCTTAGATGATGCATCTAAGAGTTTTGTATTGTTGATCTTATGGAGATAACTGTTGTAGCATTCGAGCTTGAGAGTTTTGTTAGTGTCAGGTAGTCGATGAGTGCCTTTAGAGTTTTCTCTCTCTCTCTTTTAATTGGTATATTCTATAATTACATTTCAATTTGTATGTAAAAACAATACATCCTATATGCAAACAAATTAAAAAACTATTGAACATCCATTGAAACTTTCCATTTCTGATAAACAAAATGCTACACTATAAATAATCGACATATTCTATAAATAATCAATATACCTATAACTTTTCAATTTTTTCAAACCTCCAAATTTAAATCTCTCGTTTTTAAAAAATTAAATTATAAAAATCAATACGCACCTTAAATGATTGATATACCACTATAAATCGATAGTCTTTCAATGGTATAAATAATGGATATACCTTATAATAAATTAGTATCATTTCAATTCTACAAATAATCAATATACCCTATAAGTATTAAGAAATCCTACATTATATTAAAAAAATTTATGAAACACTAAAAACAATTTGAATAGACATAATTTAAAAACTATAAATAATTTAGATAATAAAGGGAAAAAAACTTAGAGAATGAGTGTGGATTTGTGCTGCAGTTTGTATGGAGGGAGGAGTGGAAAAAAAAGAGAGACTAACAGTGCATGGAAGATAAAAGAGAAGAGATAAATAATCTAAATTTGATATTTAATTCCTTCGCTTCGATACTTAAATAAAAAAAATTCCTATGTCTCTAGTTAAACAATCAACCACATATACATATACATATATCTTCAATCACGAGTTTAAAAGTTTGAATCTCATTCCACTTTTGTTGTTGTTGTTGAAAAAACAAAAGAGAAATTGTAGTGGATGGAATATTTTGTTTTAATAGTTCATTTTCACAAATGTCTATTATCAATACATTTTTAATCTTTAGATTTTTTGACATTTATTAGATTTTTTATCTTACTAAAATACCCTTCCATCGAATATGTAAATTCACATTAATTAATACAATATTTTATTTAAATAAATATTATATAAACGTATTAAAAAATAGAAAATCAGTCCATCATTAATGTGATGATTTTTGTTTCAATTCTATCAATTATTAGGTTTCTTTCCATCATTAATGGACATTTTTTTTAAAATTTTATTTATGAAAAATCATTGCATCTTTCAATGCTTTTTTTTTTTTTTTTTAACTTTTGTTTTTCATTTTGTCTTCTTCACTTCGTTTTGGGGTTTCGTCCACCATTTTTGCATCTCCTCAATTTTTTTGTTGTCGTCATCACCTTTCTTACTGTGCCGACTTTTTCTTCTTCATTTTTCAGTTCACTAACATAAGTAAGCTTTATTTTCTTTCTTTTTTTGGTTTATTTTTCAGTTTTATATTTCGTTTCTACAATTGCACCGTAACAAGTTATTTTTTTAGAAATTTAGTATTCCACAAATATATATTTCATATATCTCATATATACTTTCTATATCATACATACCTCATGTGTATGCAATATATTCTTTTTAATTTTCACCATCCACCATTCACCAACTTACTTAATGTACCCCACATATGGACAATATAAATACGATATGAAAACCATATATAAACGGGTTTGGTTTTTGTTTGTGGTTTGATATCGTGTTTATATTGCCTATATGTGGGGTATATTAAGTAAAAGTAACTCAATTGTGATTATCAATTTTATTAAAAAAACTTGCAAAATAGTGAAAATTAAAAAAAAAATACATTGGGTTGGTATGAGGCATGTATACATTTTATTATATATACCCAATAATTTTTTTTGATAGTTTAATTTCATCTAGGTGAGTTCATTAATATGATAATTTTGTATGTATACATTTTATTATATATACCCAGTAGTTTTTTTGTCATACCTATTTTCACAAATATTTCATTTATTATAATAATTATTTATGTATACATTTTGTTATATATACTTGATATTTTTTTTCATACTATATTCATTCAAATATATCATTTTAGGCGAAAAATAATTAATTAGGGGAAAATAATAATTTTTATAATTATGAAAAATATAAGATATAATTAATATAAATAATCAAATTGAAAAAATATTGTTTTTCTTTTAATTAGAACTATAGTAAATAACATAAATTACCTTAAATGAATTAAGCCTAAATAGGAAAACAAATCAACACAATAGATATGGAGAGAGAATATTAATGAAGGATATGGAGAGAGAATATTAATGAAGGGTAATTTGGTAAGAAGAATCTTCAAACTTTTCCTAAAAGTGTAAATATAAAAATATTCATAAATATGGTCATTTATGAAATATGGGTCTATAAAAAGACCTATTTCTATTGTTTAAAAAAAAAAAAAAAAAACTAAAAAAATGGGGTTGTGTTAATGGGCATAAAAAGGTCAAGCCAACCGGGCCAGATAAAGCCCAAAACTAAAGCTATAAAGGAAAACATCCGTTTGACATTTTATAATGGGATAACAAGAAGAATAACAAAATTTAAATAGGCGTTTTAAAAATGTCCAATTTTTATTTTTATTTGAAAAATGTCGAAACGATTTTCATCCAGTTTTAAATCATATTAATAAATGTAAAAAATGCATGTTGACAGAGAAATTTCGGCCGATCCACAATTTTCACGTAATTATTTCAAATTAATGAAAAAATTACAAATAATTAAATTTGGGACCAATTATAAATTAACATGTGTCCCAAATTTAATTTGAAAAAAAAAATTGGCAAATTCTAAAATTAAAATGCCAAATAATTAAATTTAAGGTTAAATTATAAAAAATACCCATGAACTATGAGGTTGGTTTCAATTATACCCCTAAACTTTGAAAAGTTTCATTTTAACCCTTGAACTATGAAGTTTGTTTAAAAACAACCCTTGAAGACTTTTTTTTGTTAAATTCATGGATGAAAAATGATGTTTTTGCATTTGTATTCCTGCTTATGTGAACATATTTGAACATATATGTTGAAAAAAAAATCAAAATATATGCAAATACGTCATTTTTCGTCCATAAATTTAACGGAAAAACCTTTCAAGGGTTGTTTTGAAACAAACTTCAAAGTTTAAGGGTGAAAATGAAACTTTTCAAAGTTTAGGGGTATAATTGAAACCAACTCCATAGTTCAGGGGTATTTTTGATAATTTAACCTAAATTTAATTTAGTCAAGTTGGGTCATATGGAATTTGGGTCAAAATTCAAATCCAAATGGTTGGGCCCAAAGCCAACAAAAATCTAAGTCCATTGTTGGGCCCAAAGGCCATTAAAGTCCAAGCTCACATGCCCATAGAAAGCTTTATAAATAGAAGAGTTCTCCTTCATTTGAAGGGTTCAGAAATTAAACTCTCTAGAGAACTCAGAGAGAATTGAGAGCCAAAAAGGCCAAAGTCCTTAGGTGCTGAATGCTCTTTGAAGTCCTTAGGTACTAAACGCTTCAAGACAAGTCCTTAGGTGCTGAACCCTCTTTGAAGACCAAAGATTCTTTAATACCAGTTCTTAGGTGCTGAACATTCTTAGAAGACTAAAGACCCTCCAAGACAAGTCCTTAGGTGCTAAACGTTCCTTGAAGACTGGAGACTCTTCAAAGACCAAAGACGCTTTAAATACTAGAAGACTTGAAGACTTTAAAGACCAAAATATCTTTGGAGACAAGTCGAAGGCATTTGAAGCGTACAAGACTCCAAGACTTAAAGAGGATCAACAAGCTAAGAGCCGATCCAACGATCAACAAGCCAAGGGACGATCCAACGATCAACAAGCCAAAGGCCGATTAAAAAAGACCAACAAGGGCACTCAAAAACAAGCTTTCAGCCCTCGAAAACTTTGTATATGAGATATAAAGAATCAAAGGAACAACTTAAAGATTGTACCACACCCACAAATTCAAGTTCATTACATGTATCTCAATATATTTATTTATTTATTTTTAAATAAAAATGTTAACCTTCATAAATAAAATTTCCAATGGAAAACAGTTAAAGAAAGTAAGTTTATTATAAATAAAATGAACGTTTGAAATTGTAATTAATGGATAAAGACTAAAATAGAATTGCGAATTATTTATTTGTCTTAAAAATCTTAAAACTAGTTATTTCCAAATCAAGTTGAGTACAAGTATATAATATAAAGTTTAGTGCAAGAATATTAATTAATCTTAAAAATGAAGACTACATAATTAGTATCCAAGTCTTTGTTTATAATAAATTATAAAATCATATAGGGTCAATAAATGGAAAAGGAATTATCCTCTCATCAAAGTAATAAATGTTATAGAAGTTGACAAAAATTTTACATTCCCAATCTCCAATTTGTAAGCTTACATTACACTCTTATTATACGATTTTTGGGAATCAAAGGGTCAACCCTTCACCAATTGCGTGAAGTGACCAAGTTGTTTCTCTCAAAGTTTGAACACAATTTACATACTAACATTAAGTTCGTTTTGACTTTTTTTATTTTGAGAGACGCACAAACATTGACTTGAATATCTATTTTATTTGCACATTTATAATTTGTAAGCCTTAACCTATTGTTTGAGAAATCATTTTCATGAATTATAGTGTATGTAATTGTTATAGGTGAAATTGGACAAATAAGAACGGACTGGCTAAAGGGCTGCCATGAAGGGCAAAACAAGGAAAGAAGTCCAATACGAAGTCAAAACGGACCGAAACCGACAGGAGACTGACCCAGGACTAGAAGGGACGAAGAAACGGGCTTGGGCTGAAGCCCAAGCCCATGGTCGGCCTCAGCCGAGGCTGAGGCCGACCACATGGCAAGGCCCAATTTTGGGCCTTGCCTCGGTTCCTCATGGTCCGTGGCTCTCGATCTAGCCCAATTCGATCTTTCCTTTCCCCATTCGAAGACGAAAACCCACGAAAAATCCTAGGAAGGTAGCTATTTAAACTCTCTCTTGAGGGGAGAGCAATGTAAGTTCATTCAAGCTTACAACATTCTCTTAAAACTTCTAAATTCTCTCAAAACCTTATCTGACTTAAGCATCGGAGCCTGTGTGGACACCACATCGGTGTCCAGGTTTTTCTTGTCTTGCAGATTGCGTTCTTCCTCTAAGAATACAAATTTACCGTCGTTGTCAAATGGAGGTCAGGTGAGATTTCTGCTGTCCAAAATTTGGCAACAACAGTAATCTTTAATTTACCTAATTTTTGGGATTAATAAATATACATTTTAATATGTAAATTTACACATATTAAATATAAAATTGAAGTAGTCTTCTCTTCCGATTGGATTATTGAAATTTATGCAGAATTGGAGTGAGCAAATTATGTAATTCAATGATACTTTTAGTTGATAGATGAGCTTATTTAGAGAGTCAAATTATGTGTGTCGTAATTTTTAAACGTTTGTATTGGATAAATGGATTATTATTATTATTATTATTTTACTAAAGAATAAATGGATTATTTAAGTTCCGTTTGATAATTATTTGATTTTTAATTTTGAGTTTTTGAACATTGTACTTATTTCTCATTATTTCTCTACAATCAATTTCATATTTATTACGAAAACATTTGAATTCTTAGCCAAATTCTAAAAATAAAAAAAAGTTTTTGAACACTACTTTTTTTAGTTTTCAAAACTTAGCTTGGTTTTTGAAAACATATGTAAAAAGTAGGTAACAAAACAAGAAAAACTATAGATGGAAGTAGTATTTATAAGCTTCATTTTGAAAAACAAAAACCAAAAACTAAGGTCCCGTTTGATAACCATTTGGTTTTTGAAAATTAAGCCTATAAATACTACTTCCATCTATGAGTTTCCTTGTTTTGTTATCTACTTTTTACCTATGTTTTCAAAAACTAAGCCAAGTTTTGAAAACTAAAATAAAAAAAAAAAAAGTAGTTTTCAAAAACTTGTTTTTGTGTTTTGGAATTTGGCTAAGAATTCAAATGTTTTCTTAATAAAGATGAAATTTATTGTAGAGAAACGATGATAAAACAAACTCAATTTTCAAAAACCAAAAGCCAAGACCCCATTTGATAACCATTTAGGTTTTTGTTTTTTGAAAATTATTCTTGTTTTCTCATATTTCTCTATAATGACTTTCATCTTTCTTAAGAAAACATTTGAATTCTTAGTCAAGTTCAAAAAATGAAAACAAATTTTTGAAAATTACTGTTTTTTAGTTTTCAAAACTTGACTTAATTTTTGAAAACATATGTAAATAGTAGATAATAGAACAAGAAAACACATAGGTGAAAATAGTATTTATAGGCTTAGTTTTCAAAAATAAAAAACCAAATGGTTATCAAATGAGGTTCAAATGATTACCAAACGGAGGCCTAAATAGTTATCAAATGAGACTTAGTTGTATATCAGTCTTTAAAAGAACTATAACACTAATTCGACTTTTTAATGTGATTCTAAATAAGAAGAAAAATTGAATTACTCATGTGATAGTCAAGTAGTACTAATTTTATTTTTACTTTTTTAGTTTAACAACACGTGAGCGTAGAATTCGAATATCTAACTTTTTGATTAAGGAGATAATATCTTAACTAATTGTGTCTCGGGTTGTCATTTCATTTTAAATGTATATTATAATTTCTTAATTAGTATTTTAGGTACTTCTTAGTTTTTTTTTTTTTTTCAACTTTTCATTTTCATTATTTCATTATCATCCAACCCATTTTTTAGTTCAATAATGTGGATGAAAGTTTGAGCATCTATCTTAAACAGTTGACTTATACTGAAAATGAGTCGACAGCACATGAATGATGGGAAGCATTCAGAGGGGAAAGCGCCGATCCTAGAGATCTGATGTTCAGCGTAAAGCGATCGAGGCTAATCCACTTAAAACTGAATTGCACGTTTTGATGGCCAACAATATGAGAGAGTCCATTTCTAATTATATGATTCAAGGAAGTTTGCTGCACCAAACTTGTACTATTTATGCTGGATCGAGAATCTACCACCACCGTCGTTGCTCAGGTTTTTATCCATTATTATTATTTTTTAAGAAATGGGAAAACTTATGGTTATGGCCCTTAATTCCTAACTATTTTATTTTTATAAGTTTCCTATTTTTTAAGATTAAACTTATAAACATTATAAACACTACTTACATCGATGTATTTCTTAGAATCTCTAACTCAAAATTTAAAAGTTAAGGGTTATGTTTAATAACGATGTCATTTTTTTTTAAATTAATGTTTGTTTCTTTTCAATTTCTTTACTATAGATTTCACTTTTTTAGAAATATTTGAATTCTTAATTAAATTTGAAAAACAAAATTAGATTTTTTAAAAACTACTTTTTTAGACCTCATTTGATAACCATTTCATTTTTAGTTTTCTATTTTTAAAAATTGTACCACGTTTGTTGTTGCTAAAATTTGGTAAGGAGAAATCTCACATGACCTCCACGTGACAACAACTGTATATTTGTAATTTGGGGGAAAGAAGTGACCTGCAAAAGAGAAAAAGCTGAGGACTGGGGTGTCGTTTGCCACACCAGCTTCGATGCTTAAGTCAGAAAAGAAAATTGTAGCAAGTTATAATTTAGAGAATGAAGGTTAAGTTGAACACCCTACTTATGGGATCATTGACCTAGGTTTTTCATATTCCTTTTTAGATAAGGAATAGATGGGTGATTGAATTGAAATGTGGGGGCTTTAAGAAAATATTTTTTAATTTAAAATCAAAGCTCTAGTCCAGTGCAAGTGCACACTGTCGATTGCAAATAATAAATCGGGGGTATTCTAGAGTATCATACCCAAGGGAACAGATTTGAACAAAATCTATGAAGATGACACAAATTTGTTTACAAAATGCAATTGTGGTAACTAAAGGTGTAAAAATATTGAGAGGTTGTTTTTGCTAAAGGAAATAAGTAAAAAAATATCAATGAATAAGAAAAAGGGAATTCAAGTTGCTTATGTCATTTTGGAAAGAAATGCCACACAAAATGCAATTGCAATCGTAGTTAACACAAGAAAACTAAGTAAATCGAATGAAACTCCTATTCAATTTTGCTTTAAAAATTTTAGGAGGTTAAGTGATTAGACCTATATTTCTATGGCTAATCTAACTTAGGTAATTTCGCGCACAATTCTAGTGGTTTTGGAGTCTCGACCTATGTCTAAGGTCGATGTTCAGGACTTATTTTTAAGCATTTTCTTCCATTGCTTTTGTGACATCCACTTTCCCTTAACCCTTTCGATATTAAATTTGAGCTTGACAAGCAATCACTAGTTGGCTGACTAGGTTTACCCAACGTTATTTCAACAAAAACAAACAAAGTCTCGAGTGTTAACTAGATTGTTTGTACTTTTAAGCTTTAAATCTTTTCTCTAGGGCATTCATTAACTTGAATCCCTAAAGGGAACTTAGCTCATTATAGAAGAATTGAAAAACAACAATTTAATTACTATAAAACTCATAATTCACAAATGACTAAAAAGAGAAGAGAAATTCAAAAACTAAACAACCCAAACTAATTTTTATTAAGAAAATACTTAAATAAGATTAATCCAACAACTTCAAAAACACTCACAAAAATTCAAGGACAGAAATAACACTTAACTGAAATTCAAAATTTTGTAGAAATATAATCCCTAAGAACAAACAAGAAGAGAACGAAAATCAAAGGACTTAACGACTAACTCAAATTCAACAACTTACAAGATTGAGATTAAAATAGAGACTAGCTAGAGAAATGAAAATGCACATAAACATAAAAACAACGATAAACCAGTGTTTTCCTTACTTTGATCGAACCAAATACACATTCAAAGGCAATTGGATCTTCACCTCCTCGAAGTTTCATTGAGGAGGGATCAAACTGGAAAATTACAGAGCACGGCGAAGAAAAAACTGCTGGAAAAATGATAGAAAAATGATGACTCAAGCTGTTGTCTGAAAAAATAAAACCCAGTTCGTTTTTTGCTTTGTGCTTCCCATTTTTATAGGCATTGAGGGCTAGGGTTTCCATCTTTGCTCTCCTTCAACCTTGGGTCAACTTTTGGGCATGAGATCGGGCTGAAGAATCTCCTAAATTCGAATAGTCTCCATAAATCTTGGTAATTCCCGTAGCCTTTAAGATTTTCAGAAAATGTAATTGCATTTTAATTCTGTAATGCAATTGCATTTTTGTGCTTGTTCATCATCTTGTTTTCCCAAAGAAATGAAATTGCATTTCGAAAGTGGAATGCAGTTGCATTTTCGTACTTGTTCCAAATCTACACAAAAATAACAAATTAGTTTAATTTCCATTATCTTTTCACTTTCTTTCCTCATTTTCAATACTTCGACAAGCTTTCATGAATTTATCTCATAAACACTATTTTTAGCTTGCTCGTTATTCAACAAAACATAAAAAAAAAAAAAATGACAAGAACAACCTAGTTTAGGGTCAAAATAATCCTCATAAATGAGAATTATTGATGGGGTTTCCTCTTCTATCTAGGAAAAGGTTAATCTGTGGGCCGACATGATTCTCTTGAACCTATTTCTCTTTTGGGCTCTTATCATCTTGATTTTTTTATCTTGCCTTGACATTCTTTCATTAGATCCAAATTTACCTATTACATCAAGCCCCCATGTCTTCATAAGCATTGATTTTCTCAATTTCGGTATGCAAGGTAGAGCATTCTAGATCCCTACAGATGGCGCCAACTGTTGATGCACACATCTGGGCAAAGGGAACGCATCTGATTTGCACGTGAAGCCAATAGTGAATATTTATTTTCTGGGAAACGAGGTGGCCTGCAAAACAAAGAAAGCTCTGTACACCGGTGTGGTGCTTGCCATAGCCACTCCGATGCTTAAGCTAGAGAGCAAAGAAGTGTAGCAAACTATATTTTTATAGTGAAGATTGAGAATGAGTTATCTCCCATGGAGTTACAATGATGTATTTATATGAGGATAACCTAGGGTTTTCCCCTTCGCGAATTGGATTAAACCTAGAGATGGGCCCTTCGGGATATATTGGGCCAGAGACACATGTGGACCACGTCTCCATAGAGAAGAACCGGGTCGGTCAGTTCGGCTCGGCTCGACTTAGCCAATTCAGATCGGGTTGAGCCTTTCAGGCTTTTGGCTCTTCTCTTACTTTTTCAGGCCCAATTTCATTTCGGGCCTCCATTTAAATCCTGTTTGACCCAATTGTCTTCTATTCTCTTGGATTTTATCTGATTGTCCAGATTTACCAACAACAACGTTTATAACTTTTATATTCTTAGAGTAATATTTGAAATGTTGTAATGTTGTGTCTTTGGAAATTTGGTTACTTTTTTTTTTTTTTTATAAATGTATTTGGTTAATTGCCCTGTTGTATTTTTATAACAAGGATTGTCTTTTCAAGAATATTTTCTAATTTAAATCATGTGGACTATTTAAATAAATGTTCTCTTAAGATTAAACTATTTCTCCATCTCACATATAATGTGGACTATTTAGTGGATATTTTTTTCTAAGAGGTCATAAGATTTTTTTTTTGACAAGCTCGTAAGATTAAATTATTTCTCCATCTCACATATAATGTAAATATTCTAAAAATAAATAGAGAAAAATAAAAGGATCACAATGACCAACGAGCAATCAAACACATTTTATTATTAGAATTAGAACATGTATATTATATTGTGAATTAGTTTATTGAGGGAAAAAACAATGGGAATTGAAATGAGACGTTTCACTACAAAAAACTGACATTTTGCTGACGCAAGACAACGTCGGTAAAAGCTACATTTGTGTCGGCAGAGCAATTGCCGATGCGTATTTCGGCGTCGGCAGGAGCGTCGGGAATACGCGTTGGCAGACGCTCTATTGATAACTCTCGAAATGAGACTTATTAGCTAGTCTTTTATGCCTAAATTTCCTTTATTTGAGTTTAATGCTAGGATTTTCATGCTTGAAATTCCCTAAAACCATTGTTTATTGGAATAGCTTCTTTGGAGATTCTTAATTGTTGTATTTATGGAAATGAAAGCTAAAAAAGCACTAAATTATGTTAATTTGGTGTTGCAAATTGCAATCTAAATACTCTATCAGCAGAACTATGAGGGATCATTTGTTTAGCAAATGAATTGTTGGAGAAAAATATTCGGCATTTTGAGTTACAGAAAGACAACACGTGATACATCACATGAGAAAATAATTCATTAATTGAGCTGGCATAAATTAACCAAAACAACATCGAGATGGCATTGGTATTTAAAGCAAGCATACATCTTTAGGAAAGAGGGACCGAATTGAGAGGAAGAAATCGAGTTTTGAGAGGAAGAAGTCGACAAAGGGGCTGAAGAAAGAAAACTCAAGCAGAAAATGAACTGGAGATAAAAGAAATCATCATCAAGAGCTTCTATTTTGGGTTTTTCTTCTCCCTTCTATTTTGGGCTTTTATTTCCCCTTCTATTATTTTATTTTACTTTTGATTTCTCACTTGTAATTATATTCTACATTATGGTGTTTTACTGCAGTTTTCCTTTATTTTTAGCTTGTAACATGAACTAAATCACCTTTGGCTGAGGATCAGGAATGTGGTATTAATCTAAATAAGGGGTTGAGGCTCCTTAGCTCTTTTCAATATGGTTTTAGAGTGTTTTTATTGTTTACGTTCGATTTCGTTTGGCCAACCATTTTGGGTATTGTTTCCTTGAGTTTTGAGAAAAATAGGAGACGCCGATTACTCAAAACCACATTAGCTCATTGTTTGGGTTAGTAGCTAGCTAAGTGGAAGGTTAGAGATAACAACCCACCTAATGCACATTTACAACAGCTTAATTTGGCATGGGTTAATGGGATTTATGAAGGAGTTAATATTAAGAAAGCGGAAGCAATTTCGGATCTCGAGCACTCAAAGTACATCAATTTAACCAAACAAAAAAAACATGCTCAAAACTGGAAAAAACCAGAAAGTATGAACACATACGTTTGTAGCTCAAATTCTCCAAATTCTTTGCAAATCTTGGATCACCAACACTACTTGGACCACCACTAGAGTCTTCCCTACTATTCTCAGCCCTTGGAATGGATTGTGGGATCCTTTGTTAAGAAAATTTTTAGAGAGAAGGAAGAGAGCTCAAGACAGTTTTAAAAAAAAAACTATCAAAGAAATTCACACCATCCTTTTGTGTTTCATCCCATTTATAGGCACTAATGAAACCTCATTAGGCTTCCTATGGAAGACAACACTAGGTTGGATAGGATTAGTCAAGTTTCAATTAAATCAAAATTAATTTAAAAACTTGATTAATTAATTAAACCATTTAATTAATTTAATTATTTAATTTAATATCAAATATTAATTAAATAATTAGACCAATCCCTCTCTTTTATGACCAATCATTTGTACATGAATCCCTATTCACGTATTAAACCGAACAAATATTTAAATCACATTTAAATATGTTCCTCTCTCTTCCTTGTGGTTTTAATTCATAATTAAATTATAGTACGTTAAGTATATCGCATATAATTAACGTTTACTCCCAAAACCGAATTTGAACAATTCAAATTCTTTTCTCTCAAATTATTCCAAGGCTTAGTCTGAGCTAGTAAGGGGACCTAATGGACCTACAGATCATGAGCTCCAACGATACGAGATTAACCGGCCAAACTCTTTAGCCTAGCTAATCAACATTCGTTAACCACCGAGACACTCCACTAAAGCCCAGTGGCTGCACTCTCCTCACTGTAGATATATTTCTGTCCACTCGATATAACCATGATTAGTAAGTCGATCCTTCACAGGTCGTTCGTAATTACAGCTGGGTCAAATAAACCGTTTTACCCTTGTAATTACTTCTTGTTCCTTAAGTCCCACTGATCCTCTAATGAACAATTTGGTTTGTAGTCCAACCAACAAACCGTATCCCTCTCGGGCCAACGAGAGGGTGGGCCCATTGTTCAAGACCCGGAGTCAGTACTTAAGGGAACAACCTCTCTACTAAACCCTTAAAGCAGGTAGGAGTGAATTCCATCTCGCATGACTATGTTCCCAACTATCTATCCGGTCTTATCCCCAAAATGGGAGGCTTATTGAGTCGGCGATCTCGGGCCACTCTCACCCATGCAAATCTAAGGATAATCCCGAATAAACAGGAGTTCATAGCACGCTCAGGATTAAGATCGAGTTACCTAGGTCATTGTATGAATATAGTCAGTTAAAACAGTAAACGGAGTTATAAAGTCTAAGTGACTATTTCGCGGTCCGGTCTTATGCAAACTCATTGCATAGGACGCCCCCACTCGCATGTCTCCACATGAACGATTTAGGATCACATCGTTAGTACTATACAAAGTGGGCCGCGTCCATAGTGTCCCCAGAATAAGGTACCCAGCCTTATCCTTATACTATAGACCATTTTGGCTATTACTCGAACTTGATCCACTTTTATGTCATACATAAAGTTCAAGTATACATACTATAGCCAAGGGTTCTTAGTTCATTGGATTTGGGTTATAGAATACACAATTCACTTTATTCAATAACACATTTACTGAATAAACCTCAATAACATCTTTATAGTAAAATAGAATATACATTCAGTTTACAAAACCATGAGTTTTAGGACACAAAACCCAACAATTTAAACCACAAATTAATGAAAATATGGGAAGATTCCATGTTCATTGTTGTGTGGGTTGAGGGAGCAACGTTCTTGCCGCAACATTCTTATTTTGAGAGAATACAGACAATTCCTAATCTAAGCCTGTTTTACAAATCTTGTTACAAGTTTTTCTCGCACTTTTTGTTTGAGCATTTTTTGAGTTTTATTCCCTTGCTATTGCTTTTATTTCATTGAAGCATGATTAGATTAGATTTTAACCCAATTTTAATTATTTGGTTACCGTGTTGAGTTCACTAAAAATTAGGTTTAGCATAGTAAATTCTCTTGCATTAATCCCTGTGGAGAATGATAATTTACTTATCACTTGCTATAATTATTGTGTACACTTGCACATCCTCATGTAAATTTTTTAGGAAAATTAAGCTACACATTAGAAGGCAACATCTACTGACGCGTAGATTTTTTTGCATCGGCAGAATCTGGATCTGCCGACACCTTAATTGCCGCGTGGGCAGAAACCCTCTGCCGACGCGGATGTTTAGCGTCGGTATAAAGTATCTATGCCGACACATATGTGACCCGCGCTAGCATAGTTCTAACGACAAGCGTTGTCGACGCCGTGTAAACAGTGTTGACAAAGCCAGCTTCTGCTGACGCCTGTGTTAAACAGGCGTGGTTAGAACCTCTTCTTTTTTAAAAAATTTTTTAATAAAATTTTAGTGTATTATTTTTTTTTTACAAATTGCATCCTATTTTCTTGAACTTGTTGTAAAATATATAAAATAAAACGTATTCTAAGTTGCATTCAAAATACCATTAAATTAAACAAACTGAAATATATTATTACAAATGTCTTATATATAAAACGATCCTAAATCCATTGTTATTAAAAGTTAGAGATAAAAAAACAAAATTACATAAACCATTAAAGGAAAAAAAAAACACTTGTAGATCCAACTTGAAATTCCCCCCGCATACTCTTGCTCGACCCCGAAGTACCTAAAAAACAAAAATAAACTTATTAAAACTTTAGTAATTACATACTCCAACTTAGCCAAACATATTAAACAATTTGAAACTTTAAAATATATATCATCAAATGGGCACTTAGTGACCAAAAATCCTAACAAAAGCAAAAACAGAACATTACAAATTCAAAACAATCCCTAAATTATATTCCATAAACAAGTGATAAATTAAAAAATGGCCCCCAAATTCTAACTCCCACCAAATATGTAAACATTAAAAACAAAAAGCACACAAACTCCAACACACAAGAACTAAACCAAACAACTAATTAAACATATAAACTTAAAACTCAACCTATGCTTAACAAGTATATCTTAACAAACAAACATCAAACCAAACACACCCCTACCCTACACACAAGGGACACCTACTCTACCAAAAACTTAGACCACAACCTTATGTTTAACAAGTATATGTCAACATCCACCTATGCTTTACAAGTATATCTCAACAAACCAAACATCAAACCAAACACTGAAAGAGTTAATATTAAGAAAGCGGAAGCAATTTTGGATCTTAAGCAGTCTAATTTGATCAATTTTATCATACAAAAAACATGCTCAAAATTGGAAAAACAGAGAATAAGAACACTACCTTTGATGCTCAAAATTCTCCTAATCCTTGGCCAATTTCTTATCACGAACACTTCGTGGATCACCCTTAGGATCTTCCCTACTATCCTCAGGCCTTGAAACGGATTGTGAGATCCTAAATTGAGAGAATTTTTGAGAGAGAGAGCAAAAGTCTAAAACCGAGAATCACTCCAATTTTCTGCAAAATTCACCTCACCCATGGTGTTTCTTCTTATTTAAAACAAACCACAAGCTTCTTTAAGCTTTGTGAAGAAGCCAACACATGAGTGATGAGGATAAATCAAGAAGGAGGTGGGAAATTTTGGTGAATTTGAAAAAGCAAGGAGCTTATTCATGAAATAATGAATTTGGTCCAAAATCCATTCCTAAATGAATTTGATTTCTCTTTTAATTTTAATTCAAAATTAATATAAAATTAATTTTAAATTAAAATAAATTTTTAATTAATTAAACAATTTAATTAATTTTAAATAATTATTTAATTTAATATCAAATATCAAATTAAATAATTGGACCAATCCCGATTTCTCAAATCGAACGTTCGAACATGAATCCCTATTCATGTTTTAAACCGAACCAATATTTAAATCAAATTTAAATATATCCACCTCTTTTTTATCATAGTTTAATTCATAATTAAGCTATGAAACATTAAGTATATCGCATATAATTAACGTTTTCTCCTAAAACCGAATTTGAACAATTCAAATTCTTTTCTCTCAAATTGTTACAAGGCTTAGTCCGAGCTAGTAAGGGGAACCTAATGGACCTACAGATCATGAGCTCCAACGATACGAGATTAACTGGCCAAACTCTTTAGCCTAGCTAATCAACATTCGTTAACCACCGGGACACTCCACTAAAGCCCAGTGGCTGCACTCTCCTTACTGTAGATATATTTCTGTCCACTCGATATAACCATGATTAGTAAGTCGATCATTCACAGGTCGTTCTTAATTATAGCTGGGTCAAATAAACCGTTTTACCCCTGTAATTACTTCTTCTTCCTTAAGTCCCACTGATCCTCTAATGAACAATTGGTTTGTGGTCCGACCAACAAACCGAATCCCTCTTGGGCCAATGAGAGGGTGGGCCCATTGTTCAAGACCCGGAGTCAGCACTTAAGGGAACAACCTCTCTACTAAACCCTAAAGCGGGTAGGAGTGAATTCCATCTCGCATGACTATGTTCCCAACTATCTACTCGGTCTTATCCCCAAAATGGGAGGCTTATTGAGTCGGCGATCTCGGTCCACTCTCACCCATGCAAATCTAAGGATAATCCCGAATAAACAGAAGTTCATAGCACACTCAGGATTAAGATCGAGTTACCTAGGTCATCGTATGAAAATAGTCAGTTAAAACAATAAACGGAGTTAAAAAGTCTAAGTGATTATTTCGCGGTCCAGTCTTATGCAAAATCATTTCATAGGACGCCCTCACTTTCATGTCTCCACATGAACGATTCAGGATCACATCGTTAGTACTATACAAAGTGGGCCGCGTCCATAGTGTCCCCAGGATAAGGTACCCAGCCCTATCCCTATACTATAGACCATTCTGACTATTACTCGAACTTGATCCACTTTTATGTCATACATAAAGTTCAAGTTTACATCTTATAGTCAAGGGTTCTTAGTTCATTGGATTTGGGTTAAAAGGACGCAATTCACTTTATCCAATAACACCTTTACTGAATAAATCTCAATAACATCTTTATTGCAAAATAGAATATACATTGAGTTTACAAAACCACGAGTTTTAGGACACAAAACCCAACAAACACAGCCCCTACATCTACACCAAGCACACCAACTCTACCAAAAACTTAAGACCATAACCTATATGTTTAACAAACTTCCATAAAATAAACTCAAAATGCACTAAAATTACAAACTCCCACAAAATCAACTAATTAAACTAAATCAAACACTCCCTACATTGTAAGATAGAAAATTAGGCACACGAACTTCACCAACAACTAAAGACCAAAGCCTATGCTGAAACGTGTATATCTCAAGCATGTTGCTACCGCCACTGTAGGATATCAAACAAGATACACAAACTCCACTAAAATGAATTAGCCCAAGAGCATGCAAAAATAAATAAACAAATAAAACACTCCCATGAAACAACCAATTAAACATATAATAAACAAAACAAACAAACATATACATAAACTAATCTAAACCCCACCCCCAACACTGCAAGATAACAAACAAAGCACACAAACAACACTCATAACTAAACACCACTACGTTGTTACCATCACTGCAGGACACGAGAGAATAGAGTTCATACCTATTGTGATGGTCCTCCTTGTGATTCCATGAATTTTTTAAGCATCTCCTGCATTTATACTCGATGTTGGTCCAGTTGAGCATTGAGAATTGTCGTCATCTCTGCTCTTGTATCTTCTCTTGTCACCTCCATTCTTTCTTCAACCTTTGCCAACTTGTCATTTGCTTCTGCTAACTACACCTTTAGTGCAGCTATCTCCAATATTGTTTCAACTTCTCATTGTGAGGATGTATTTGATGAAGAGCTACATGATCTCCTACTTGACTTAGTTGACTTTGGTCCCCAACCAAGGCCTTTAATGTAGCTAGTCGCTGATAACGCTCAATTATGAGTGTTATTTGGCTTTAAAAACTAAGCTATTTACTTAGAAAATGAGTGTTTAATGTGATAATTCATGTCATTTAGGGCAAATTTAAGTAAAAACAAGTTTTGCATGTGTCTGAAGTCATGATTTTGTAAAAATAAGTTTTTAGGTGTATTTAGAGTCATTTTTGTTAAGAAAGTGTTAATTTTTGTTGGTTTTGTGTAGAGGCTGAAAAATGACCCAAATACGCCCACATTCGGGCCGCAATTGAGGCAAAAGAAAGATGATTCAAGAGATATGTGACCAGAATGCACCAACAATTGAGAGCAGAAGCCAGATTTCAAATATTGCAGGAAGATCTCAAAATATGCCCAACTATGCGGCCGCATTTAGGTCATTTCGACAACATCACAATTGCTCTCAACTATGCAGCCACATTTAGACCTTTTCGGCATATTCTCCTAGATTTGCGAGATTTGCAGATGAAATCAAATATTCTCAATCAAATCTCCGAGGATCAAGGGATATGATCAGTCAAGCCTCTCCACACTAATCTCGGTAGCAAACCCTAGGCCTTGAGGTCTATAAAAGGCAGCTCAAGCTTTAATTTCAAGGGAGCTCGGAGTTGGGAATTCTCTTCATCCCTAAATTCTGTCATTTTCTCTTTAATTTAGCCACCACTCTGAGTCCCCCCCAAGCTCTGTTCATATTCCATTCGGACTCCAACTTCGAAAGAATGAGGAGTAAGTACTTGATTTTCCTTGAAAAAGGTAGAACAAGTTAGAAAGGAAGAAGATCTTAGGGTTCTTTTTGTTCTCAGTTTTTTGATTTAGTTCTGTAAGTTTTTTAGGAGTTGTACTTGCTGTTTTATCTTTATTTTCCAGCTTTGTAAGTTTCTGTTTTCCTTTGAATTCAAGTAGTAGTTCCTTTTAATTCAATTTCATTTAGTTCTTCCTTTGTTTTCATACTTCAAAGTGTATTCAAATTCATTCTTTCAATGAAATGTGTTATTTCTTATTCTCGTTTCTTCTTTATTTTCTACACTTTAGTTTTCTTTTCGATGAGTAGCTAAACTACTTGGAGAGGATTCAATGAAGTGGATACCCTAAAAAGAAGATAAGCCCCACCATGTGATTCTAGTAACTTTGCTTATCATTTGCTTTTTTTGAGTTTAAATGTCATTGTTAGCTTAAACTAATCACTTGAGTTAGCATAGTTTGTATGAGATTCAGTACTGAAAGGGTTGGATCGAACATGAATTTTCATAAAAGCAATCTAAGAAAAGAGTCAAGACATAGAACTTCGCTTTTTGTACTTAGACATAAGACAAAAACCTTTAGAATCATTGAGTTGCGTTCTTTATTTATCTAAGTTAAAATTAGCCATAGACATATGTGTTAAATTGCTTAGTCTCCTAAAAGCACTTAGAAAATGGTTGAATGAGTGTTGAACTCGATTCATGGTGTTAAATGTCGGTTAGGGTAGGTTGCGAGTGTATTTCAGTAGCATTTTGTCTGAATCACACAGAACTCGAAAGAGGCACTATGTAAGCACAAGAGGCAGAATCTCTGAAATAGCCAAACCTAGTTAATCAAGTTTGCGGGAGCAGAGTGGACGCATTTCCTCAGGGTTGAAACAGATTTGAAACTCCTACTTCTCATTACTATTTTCTAATATGTTCTTTTAGTTTTCTTTATTTTCATTGCACAAAACCCCCAAAAACATCTTATTTAATTGGTTACTTTCGGTTGCAACTTGAAAGTATTTGTGTTCTTAACTGAAAAGCTCTTTGTTAACTGTTCCCTTGGGTTCGATACTTGGAATACTTCCATATATTACTTGTTGGACAGCGTGCACTTGCGCTCTTTGCATTAACAGTCATCAGTCACCTGCCTAACACCGTCTCATATATTTCTGCTCCCGAGAGTTATTCGGACACAGCTTGTTGACTGTAGGGCTCTTGCAACTGTACCATTTTAGTCTGCAATTATAATTGAAATAAGTAGTGTGACCCTTAAATCCAGAAATGGAAATCACATCTAGGGAAAACAAAACTTACATGTGTATCCTCGGCAGCCTAGTTGACCCATTTTCCATGTTTTGCATGTGTTATCTCGAATAGGTCAATAGGTCCTATATCTTGACCTTGTTTCTCTTTCTACAACTCAAGTCACAAGAAAATGTATTACTAAGGTTTATAAACATATGAAAGAAAGAATGTTTTTTTTTTGTGTATTTCACCCTACCGCATCGTGTTGTATGGAGATGAATGTCTTCGACCCACAACTATGGTTGAACGTTAGAGCTAACTGACTCTGTTGACTACTCTTTGATTTTTCCTAACAAAATAAAGGATTAGTTAGAAACTGGAATTAAAAAGCTAAAAATGATATTGTTGTGAAACTTAAGTAACATATTTGCCACTCAGGGTCCTCGAACCAAGTGCATAGGTGATGCCAGTCTTCGATGGCATTCTTCAACCGACTAGGTGGGTTTGCACGTGCCTTTTCAGGATTGCCTTGTTTCTTGTAATGCTTGTGTAAGTCGGCCCTATAGTCTTTAAAAGTTGTTTGCATCTGTCGTTCGATAAATCTAACAACATCTGGATTGGACAAGTCGAACGAAAAATGATTCTACAAATAAAGAAAATTATTATAAGTTTAGTTCATATATAATAATCACAATGAACGAAAATATTGACTTATCATTAATGTTGCTTAGCCAGGTCTATAACTGGTTTTGGTACGGCTTCGAATGTTGCACAGCAAACTGGAAAAGATTATCTCACTATGGTACCGTCTTCATCAATTCAGGGTTGATCTCTATTGGAATTCTTCCATGTGCATTAACGTATCGGTCCAATTCAATCTTGCGTGAGTACCCACGTATCTTCCTATTAATAGAAGTACCATATGAGAAAAATAATAATAATGACATTGAGTTAGTGCAAAAGATAATATATAAAATAGTGATACATAGTTTATAAGATAACCTGAGGTCTCTCTTGTGGATGATCTTGCGCCATGACAGTCGATATTGAAGAATTCATCATTAGCCTCATTCAACTGTTGCTCGGGAGTGGCCATCGTTTGTCTACAAGTACACAAAAGATAATATAAAAAGAATGATACATAGTTATAACATTAGAAATAAAATATACAATTAGATCATTATTCGCTATCATCAGAATGTTCATCAGAACTTGAGCTAACGTCATGAGATAATTGTACATCATCTTTTTCATCATTGATGAAACCATCGTCATGGTTTTGAATAATTTGTTGATCTACTATTGTGAGATCAACGTCATCTCTACAAAATTCGTTATCCTCAATGGATTCATCAACTTTGATTCCACCAATAACTTCTATTAACTCAAGGTTGTCATTCTGAACATCTTCTGCTTCCGGCACGCCCCATACGCATTTATTTTTGGACTACTTGAACCACTTTCCAGTTATCACCATATTTTGGGTCGTCGATGTAAAAAACTTGTTGTGTTTGATTAGAAAAAATGAAAGGCTCATCAAAATACCAATACTGAGATATATTAATCAATATGTACCCTAAATCCATGTGTGATCTATTTTTTTTAGGTCCTATGTCGAACCACCTTCACTTAAACATAATAACACATCTTCTATGGGTATATTCAAAGTCCAAAACTTCGTCTAAAATACCATAAAAGTTACCCTCATCACCTCCACTTTCACATTCTTCAGACACCATGATTCCACTATTTTGTGTACTCCGACGATTATCGCGCTGTGTATTATGAAAACATATCCCATTAACAATGCACCCACTGTAGGAACGCGACCCCAGAAGTCAGTCCCACCGCGAATGAATACATATCACCAAACATATTTCCTTGCTCACGCATTGATAAAACTTGTGTGTTCATTACAAGTAATGAATTAAAAGAATGCCACCCATCATAAAAAAAAATGGTAAAATACATAAATGGGCCATTTCAAGTACGCCAATTGTAGATATGTCCAAAACTTTTCAAATTTGCATCCATGTCCAACGTTTTAAATAAAGAAATTGCATTTAGAGGCACAATTACAATTGTACCCATTGTATATTAAAATTTTAAAAAATAAAATGAAAATACAAAAAAGGAAAAAACTATTCGTATTCAGTTCCTTCCAAAATTGTTTCCTAAAAATAGGCAAATCATGCCCAAAACAACTGCCAACTTTTGCTTTATCCACAAAACATCCAGTCAACTGCCATAGATTCTCTCAACTAGTCTGAATGGCGAACGACTACAAGGGTTTTTCAGTCCATCCACGGCGAACGACGAAAATCCATCCATAGCGGTAGAGCTTTGCTTCACAAACTCGAAAAATATACATAGTCTATATTGGGAAGTAAGTTCTCTGAGACATTGGGGTTGTTGTATATCACTGATATACTAGATAATACTGTAAAATGGAACCTCTGTTTTTGTTGTTGACCAAAAAATGTATGTGCTTTTTTAGGGGGATGAAGTTTAAAGAAATGCATGTGGGTTTTTAGGGGGGATGAAGTTTACAGAAATGTATCTTTAAAGTTAATACCATAAAATGCATCATCTGTTTTGGTTCTTGACCAAAAATGAATTGTTGGAAGTAATCGTTTTTTTTTTTGTTACCAAAATTTATGAAGGTATGATTTAAGTATAATGCATGCGTTTTTCCTTTGATTAGTTTCATTTGTGGTGTCATACAATGTATGAAAGTATATGTAACTTTGTGGTGTTGTGCTTCAAGAAAATTCTAATAACACTTAGTGAAGCCAAAACTGTACACTCATTGAACCCAATTATTATTGCAAATCCTTACAAATTATGTTTTCATATGTTAGGGGAAAACCATTTAACATCATGTTTTGAATTTTTTATTAAATACTCTGTTGGAATGAATATATACGTAGTTTTTTTTATTATGGTGAACATATTAGTATAATGTAAACATAAATTCAGAGAGTGTAAAAAATATATACACTTTTTAAAATATAAATGTGATTTCATAACGAAGTTTATAGTTTTGGAATGTTGGGATAAACACATCGTATTAATATAATACACTATTTATTAGAATATGGTAAAGATTTCTGAGGTAGAAAAGCAGGAGATAAGGAGGAGTCAACGATTGCTAGGATCATCAAGCATGACATCAAAACAGAAGAAGTCAAATGAGATGGAGAATGAGTATTACTATTAAAATGTAATAGTATTGAATGGGTATTTGAGATAAACATGAGTATATATTATACGAGTATATATTTCTTATTCACATATATTTTTAATATATGTTACGTCTGATTTTTATATTTGGCCATATGTATATTCAAATATATAGATATTGCCCATATATAAGAATCAGACGTAACATGTATAAAAAATATATTCTACTATATGAATACATTTACATGTAATAAATATAATATATATCTGAATAAGATTTAAAGATAAGATTATCTGGAACAAATTTGAATTTAAAATTAATAACAAACAATGAGAATATAGAAATAAAATGTTCAAGTTGCAAATATTTAAAATTAAAAACTATTGCTACTGAGAAATGGAAAATTTGCAAGTCTTTCTATTGTGACCAAGATGTCCACAACGTCCGCATTTAATTTTTTTCTTAAACTCCAATGGCGATCAAATCCTGAGTTTCTTTGGTCTACCAACCAAACGTTTCAATTTTGGAGGCAGAAACTTAATGTTCTTAATGTGTTCTAGAATGCCCCAACTTGCCTGACCGCCAACAAGATGGATTAAACCACTGTATATTGAACGCAAAACGTTGTTGGAATAGTAGTTAGAAACATAATCTTTGGTTGATAAGTGTTTTCTTGATAACACAACACAGGCATGGGAACAAGGAATTTATAATTGGTCCCACTGTCGACATGTACAAGTCTTGTAGACAATATTCACTTCATGTTGTTCAACTCCATTAACGACTCGATACTGAACATTATCAACTAGGTATACCTAAGAAAAGGCAAAAATTAATTAATCCAAGTAATTATGTGAACATATATACCGAGTATTATAAAATATGTACTCCGATTACATATGTACTCTTATATAATATATTTGATTGAAAACAATGAAAATAACATATTTGGAATATTTTCATATTTTCATAGCAAAACAGAAATATATAAAGTAGAAGATGAAAAATGTATGACAAAAAATATAGCTTACTCATTGTTTATAAAATGGTGGACGGATTGGTTGAAGGAAATGGTGATTGAAAAGGACACTGCCGGCGAAAATGAAATGAAAAAAGAAAGAAATAGTTGACGGAAAGCACATTGCCGACGACTTAGGAAGAAAACGGCATAAATGGAAATGTGGAAATGAAAAAATGTATATATTTTAATAAATCTATACATTAATGATGATTTGTTAATACTGGAATGCAATTAATTGGAGAGATAATATAATATTTTTATACCATTTAGTGAAATTTGCAATTAATAGCTTGTAATTTCTAAATAAGGGAATTTTCTTTATTTAATAAAAAAAAAGGGCAACAATTTAATAGGGACAAATTCGTTCAAAAATTTAATTTTTTTTATTTCTAAATATTATTAAAATCTATATATGCAAAATTTATACATTGTGGACATAATTGTAAATGGACTTTCAAAATAATCCATTTTTCACAATTACTCTAAAAAAAACTTCAACTTTGTGTCAATTTTAAAACAAACTCTTACTTGATCTTTAAACCAATCAAGAAATGCTTGTTGATGTCTTTTATATAAGTCTCTAGAGCTCTGTGTTTGAGAGCGAATTAGTCTCAAATGTTGCCATTGACCAAAAGAAGTAAGGGTTGTGTCTCATATTTTGATTTGGAATGTTGCATCTTCAAATTTAGCCATACAATGTTGAAAACATACATGCGATAAGATTGTATCTCAGTACAATTGTTCAACATATACCAATGTGCAATTTGCTTCTTTGAAGGGAATAATCGAATTAAACCCACAATGGAAGAGTTGGAATCGTCTTTGATTTATTTAGAATTAAAATAAAATACAAGGGTCAAGCAATAAATACCTTTGTATATTATGGAGAATATTTTGGAAGGTTTTTTTCTCCTTATGTTCCAACTCCAATGAGGTTGAATTCCAAGACTTCTACAAAGTCTTCCTTGCTACGACTCAAACAAAGGGCCAAAGAAGTTGTCGGAACCTTCTAGAAAATAGAATAAGAGAATGATGGGAGAATTCTCTAGAGTTTCTTTATCTTATTGGGAATGCACAAAAATGGCTCACCCTAGGGCCCTATTTATAGTGGCCTAGGAAAAATAATTAAATAATATATTTTAATATCTAATATATTAAAATATATTTATTTAACCAATTTGAATCATATTCAAACATTTCCAAATTCTCCTACGATATCTATTTTCTTATTTGAATCTAATTCAAATTTAATAAATATCTTTTCTTTAATGTATTTTAATACATTAATAATTTCTTTAATATTTAATGCATCATATACAATAAATATGTTTTTCCTCATTTAATATATCAAATATATTAAATTTTAATTCGAACATTTTAAAATTTCTTTCAACGAAATTGATCCCTTTTTGTTTATATGAGCTAGCAAGGAGATCTTATGGACCTACAGAATATAAGCTCCAATGATACAAAATCAATTAATTAAACTCTTTAATTAATTAATTTTCATTCATTAACTATAAGTCACTCCACTATAGACATAGAGTTGCACTCTTATGCACTGTAGGACAAGTTGTGCCCATGGATATAATCATTACATGCAAGTCGATCCTTCATGAGTTGTTCGTAATTACAACTGGGTCAAAAGTCCTTTTTACCCCTATAATTACATCTTGCACCTTAAATACCATTGATCCTCTAATGAACAATTTGTTTATGATCTAACCATTAATTAAGTCCCTCTCGGGCAAGTGAGAGGGTGGGGCCTCTTTGTTCAAGTCCCAAAATCAGCACTTAAGGGAACTACTCATCTACTTATCCTATAAGGGAATGAATGAATTCCATCTTGTGATGTAAGTCCCTAAAATGGTAGACATATTGAGTGTGCCACAAAAGCCACTCTCACCCATGAAAATCAAAAGACAAGCCCTCACAGGCAAGAGTTCATAACTCACTCAGGTTTATGATCGAGTCGCATATGATCATCTTGATGAAATATTAATCTTCTCAATTAACGAATTTATAAAGAGAGATTAAATATTTCATGGTCCAGTCTTACAAAAACTCATTATATAAGATACCCTCACTCACAACCACTTTTACGCATGCAATTCATGGAGATTTTTGAGAGATTTGAGAGATTTTTCAGCCTGATTTCATGCCTACACGTTGACCCAAGGTTGTAGAACAACAAATATGGAAACTCTAGCCCTCGATGCCTATAAAAACTAGAATAACAAAGCAAAAAGGTGGTTGGGTTTTTCTACTCACCCACAGCAGCTTAGTTCACGATTTTCGGTCATTTTCCAGAGCCTTGTTCTTGTATTTTGCTCTAAAATTTTCGAGTTTGATCCCTCCTTAATGAAAGTTCGAGGAGCTGAAGATCCAATCACCTTTGAAGGTGTATTTGGTTCGATCAAAGCAAGGAGAACATTGGTTTATTGTTGTTTTTATGTTTTTGTGCATTTTTATTTTCTAGCTAGTGATAACTCTTAAATTTAGAGTTATAAGCTAGCATTTCAGGACTTAATTGTCAATTTTTATCTCATTATATTGTGAAAAACTCCTAACTTTGAGCTATTTTGCTCTAGGTTTAATTTTGATGTAGTAACATTATTATTAGAGCATATAATCATAATTAATGAGTTTTGTGTGATTAATTCAGGGTTTGATTAAGGAGGACTTCTGAAGCTAAGGGCAGCAATTATACAACGTTTTGCTAGAGCAAATCTGGCAATTTAAGCCAATACGAATTTTACACATGAAAGTTGCTACTCATTAAATGAGCTGGAAGATGTCAGTACAGTCAGTGTATTTAAGGTTCTTCTTCCATTTAGTTTTTCTGCACCATTTTCATTGTATATGTATTTTTATTTCTTTGCTGTAGTTGTTACATTATGAACTAATCACCATAAGGCGAGGATTAGAGGATGATTGCTTTTGATTAATATTATAGCTGAGTATATTTCATTTCTTTCGATTTGGTTTTTAAGAGGTTTTATTCATTAGCTCATTTTCGTTTGGCCAACTGATTTAAGCAGCGTTCCTCTGATTTCTGAGAAGAATAGGAGGGGCTGAAAGCTTAAAAACCATATTAGCTCCTTGTTAGAGTTAGTAACTAGCTAAGTGAGTAGGTTAGGGATTATCACTCATCTAATGCACACACAATACAGTGGGTTAAACTGTGCTGAAGTAATGGAAATGAAACAATATATTTTAGGTGATTTGGGAGAATGCCATGAAGTCTGTTGTGGGTTGAATGGAATGAATATGTACTCGAGTTGTAACTTAATTAAAGCATGATTTACCTCTAATCTAAGGCTTTGTATTAGCTCAAAGTATCTAGACTAGTTGTTATTTGTTCATTTACGATTCTTCTATTTTTCTTATTTCAGCAAGTATTTTGTTCCAGCATTTGTCGTGTTATTTTAATTCAGTTCCTTAATGAATTTTCTAGGTTACAAATTGAGTTACTGATCGCTATGCTTTTCGCTACAACACGCAAGTGCACGTGATCGAAGTAATAAAGAAACTGGAAGTATTCCAGAGTATCGTACCCAAGGGAACGGGGTTTAACAAAATTTACTTAGAATGACACAAAATTGCTTGCAAAACACAATTGGGGTAACTGAAACGCAAAAATATAAGTGTTTGGTTTGTTTAACAAGAGTGAATGAAAATTCAATGAGTTAAAAATAAAATAGGGATTCAAGTGATTCAAGCACATTTGGAAAAATACGATTCAATTGCAATTGCAATCATAGTTAACATGTGAGAACTAAGTAAACCGAGTTCAACTCCTATTCAATTTTGATTCAAAATCTTTAGAAGACTAAGTGATTAAACCTATATGTCTATGGCTAATCTAACTTAGATACTTGGCTCACAACTCTAGTGGTTTTGGAGTCTCGCCCTATGTCTAGGGTCGATGTTCAGGACTTATTTCTAAGCCTTTTCCTCCATTGCTTTTGTGACATCGGCTTTCCCTTAACTCTTTCGATATTAAGTTCAAGCTTGATGAGCAATCACTAGTTGGCCGGCTAGGTTTACCCAAATCTAAATTCAACAAAAGCAAACAAAGTTTACATGCTAACTAGATTGTTTATGCTTTAGAGCTTTACATTTTTCCTTAGGGCATTCACCGACTTGAACCCCTAAAGAAAATTTAGCTCATTGTGGAGAAAATGAAAATCCAAACATTATTTGTTAAAAATTTCATAGTTTACAAAAGAAAGAGGTAATTAATCTCAAGGCAAACCTATTTGAATCACCAATTAAGAATGCCCACTAAGAAAATCAAAGGTCCTAAAGTATGTTACTGGAATTCATTTTTTTTTTTTTACCAAAGAAAAACCCATGGGTAAATAAGAAATTGAAGAATTTTGACTATAGAATTTAACAATACTCCTCCATCCCACCACCTACAGGATTTAGAACTTAACCCAAGAAAAAATTCAGAAAATAGCTCAACGGACTCAACATGCAAAATAATACCCAAAATCCCTTAATGTGATCAATGATAGCACACAATATGTGTTATCTTTAGGCTTCATTTTATGCTAGTTTTGAGACTTAAAAACATGCTTTTCAGGTTCATAATTGTTTATTTTGTAGAAATTGAGCATTTTGAGCAAAATGAAGATTTTAGAAGAAATATGGTGATAAATGTGCTAATTAAGCAACCAATTTTGGGGACAATTTTTGGTGAAGAAAAAATAATCCTAATTTAATTAGGTTATCGATTCCTAATTTAATTAGGTTATGAATTCCTAATTTGATTAGATTTTGGATTCTTAATTTAATTAAATAATGAATTCCTAATTAGATTAGGATATGGATTGACCCATTATAAATACCTATATTCTCTTCACTTCAAGGCATTCAACTTTGGAGAGCACAACTCTAAATTTCTACATACAAGAGTGAGAAGAGACCTGAGGGAAATATTCAAGGCCAAGTTGTGGAGATCATACGGAGACGGAAAATCGACACACCAGCATAGTTTTTCTCTTCCTTCTTTTTATTTAGTATTTAAATGTTGTTTAAGAGTTTAGATTTTGTGATGGTGAACATGAGTGGCTAAACTCTTTTCTTATTCTAGGGATTGATGTAGCCATTAGACCTTATGTTTTAATTATTTAAATTCCATTATTGATTGTCATTAATTTCATTCATGCTTTTATATTCTTAATGCTTTTAATCTTTTGATCACAGATTAAATGTTATGTTGGTCTAAATTCACGCTTGAGAAAGGTAATTTAGATTAGATCCTAATTGCATGACTAAAGGTAGTTCTAACTTGATAATGATTAGGGCTCCTTTCGAAGTTGTTAATGAAGGAACTTAATGCTATGCATAATGTTAAAAATCATCAGAGATGTAGGTTTTGCCTTATTGCATAAGAATTGTTTGTCCTCGAGAGAGTCATTCATGATAAAAGACTTCTAGACTTATGAAATATTTGTTTGATCAATCTTGGATGTTTAAGTAATTTATTTATTTTAGTCTAATAGGTGAAATCAACTCTCTAGGAT
Source organism: Trichosanthes truncata (assembly GCA_033996785.1). NCBI lineage: Eukaryota > Viridiplantae > Streptophyta > Magnoliopsida > Cucurbitales > Cucurbitaceae > Trichosanthes > Trichosanthes truncata. The sequence goes on from JAWPNB010000003.1 coordinate 59,552,318, forward strand.
ATTCTCTCCTCTGATTGTTTCAATTTTTATTATAATTGTTTTATTTAAATCTTGCATCCATCATTCAATTCTATTCTCTAAATAAAATTGGGCGATAATATTCATAGTACTTAAGTGAATTAGAAAACCAATCCTGAGGACGATACTCGAACACTCTTTCACTATATTAAAACTTGACCCGTACACTTGCGGTATTGCGCAAAAATTACGTAACAAGTTTTTGGCGCCGTTGCCGGGGATTGACAAATATTTAATTCACTTAATACTGTGAAGAACTCACTCAATCTTAATTTAGAGCTTTATTTATTTATTTTATTTATTCTTTATTTATTTATTTTTAAAATCTTTGTCCTTGTTTTTGGTTGTGAATTTGTATGAGAGCCTATGTTTAGTCTTCTTGAATTAGATCATGGCTTTCTATAATTATGGGTGGCCTTATGGGGAGTTTCAACCCACCCAAGAACCAACACCATCCTTCAATACTTCCCCTTTTAACTATACCTCTTATGACACCGTGAATGTTCCATATGGTTTCCATGGTTATCAAATGCCTAGTCATTATCATTCTAAGTCTATGAATTATGGAAATTCTTTTTATGGCAATGATGAATGCATTTGGAACCAAGATTCCTATCACCCAATCCAAATTGAAGAAAAATCGTCTCTTGAAGTCCTTTTGTTAGAGTATATTTTAGAGTCAAGGGTTAGAAGTTTTTTTCAAAATGAATCAGAGAGGTTGGATAGGATAGAGGCTATGGTGGAAGAAAATGGAGCTGCACTAAATCGTATAGCTGTGCAAATTGGTCAAATAATTGAAACACTTAAGGCCCTACATGAGCAAAAAAATTTCAATACCATTAAGGCATGTCACTCTAGAGGAATGTACATAGATAGTGGGGATGAGTTGGAGCAATTTGATACACACCCAGAACATGTTTGTGAGGTAGAAAAAGATAGTGAACCCATATTGCAAGAGACAACTCAGGTGATAGAGTATGAGGCTGAAAACCCTAGCTTTATTTTATTTCCAGAAGCTTCTCTTAATCTTGATCTTTATTTTTCTTATACTCACGAGTCTAGTTTTCCTTATAGTGAAATTTCTCATTTTATTTCATTAAACAAAAATAACAAAAATATTTCTCTTTCAGGTGCCCATGAAAAGCAAGTGACCCTACTAGACCTAGTAGGTTATATCGATTCAAGCAAGAAGGGACCAAAGAAAATAGAGGAATTTTATGTGCCTTGATGCATGCACATGAGTCTCGTCTAGCTAGAGACGTTAAATAAAGCGCTTCTTGGGAGGCAACTCAAGTTTATTGCTTTCTTAGTTTTTAATTTTTCATTATTTCTTTTTCTTCTAGTTTGTGGAGTGTCCTTGTTCTTATGTCTCTATTGATTGTTTTTGTAGGAGTTTGATCACCATAGCCTTCTCCCACAACTATAATGATGATGTTAAGTCTCTCATTTACCAGGGCAGTATTGTTCACTCTTCTATTTTCTTTGTCATTTGCATGCATTAGTAGATTGTGTAGTTTATACTTTGAGGACAATGTATGTTTTAAGTTTGGGGGTGGGGAATACTTTTGCTGAGCTCTGAACATGAAAAAAATATTTTTTAAGCATTATTTGAATGAGGAACCAGTTGCATTGTTATGATTAAGACAGCCTAGGATAAGTTTTAAATAATGATGTTTGCAATTGTTGAAATATGACAGCATATCCCTGAATTGAGTAAAATTTAAATTTTTTTTTCTTTGATTCTCTTGCACTTTTAGATCACATAGTCTTCCTATTTATGGTTTTGAAGGCTTAGAATTATGTTATATGATCTGAATATTTGTTGTCACCTCGAAAGGCTTTAAGAACTAATTAGAAAGTTAACTTGCATGATGGTTAGTAATATTACACTTAGGAGAAAATTCTTTTCTATTTACTTGTCATCTGCTTTCATTGTATCACTATTCATTCAAGGAAAACTAAAATACTTGTTCTGCAAAAAAAAAAAAAAAAAAAAAAAAAAAAAAAAAAAAAAAAAACTAACTAACTAAGGACAAAAAGAGCTACCTTTGCTGTGATCAGTTAGGATCACCTGTGAGTTGATGGGTAAGGGTCCCTGCAGTGGATGTGTGAAAGCTAGTGTCCACCAAACAATAAAAAATAAATAAAATAAATAAATAATCAAGTTTGGGGGAGGCCTACCCTAGTTTTCAGGCACCCTAGTGGCATATTACTTTCTTGAGTGTAGGGAAACTTAATAATTGGAACTTAGGGCCAGAGTAGAGGGAAAACAAGTTGATGATTGTATAAAACTATTCCGGGCCTATAAAAACTGAGATAGGAAAGGCTAAGCACACACACACGCAAGGGATAAAGAGAATTAAATTTAAATTTCTTGAAGATATGATATGCTTGATTAAATTATGCTATTGTGTATTATTTGTTATTTAGAACATTGAGGCTCAAGTCGCTTACATGCAATTGTTGATTCATAAAGTGGTTTGTTTTATTTTGCTCGAGGACTAGCAAAAGCTTAAGTTTGGGGGTATTTGATAGCACACAATATGTGTTATCTTTAGGCTTCATTTTATGCTAGTTTTAAGACTTAAAAACATGCTTTTCACGTTCATAATTGTTTATTTTGTAGAAATTGAGCATTTTGAGCAAAATGAAGATTTTAGAAGAAATATGGTGATAAATGTGCTAATTAAGCAACCAATTTTGGGGACAATTTTTGGTGAAGAAAAAATAATCCTAATTTAATTAGGTTATCGATTCCTAATTTAATTAGGTTATGGATTCCTAATTTGATTAGATTTTGGATTCTTAATTTAATTAAATAATGAATTCCTAATTAGATTAGGATATGGATTGACCCATTATAAATACCTACATTCTCTTCACTTCAAGGCATTCAACTTTGGAGAGCACAACTCTAAATTTCTACATACAAGAGTGAGAAGAGACCTGAGGGAAATATTCAAGGCCAAGTTGTGGAGATCATACGGAGACGGAAAATCGACACACCAACATTGTTTTTCTCTTCCTTCTTTTTATTTAGTATTTAAATGTTGTTTAAGAGTTTAGATTTTGTGATAGTGAACATGAGTGGCTAAACTCTTTTCCTATTCTAGGGATTGATGTAGCCATTAGACCTTATGTTTCAATTATTTAAATTTCATGATTGATTGTCATTAATTTCATTCATGCTTTTATATTCTTAATGCTTTTAATCTTTTGATCACGGATTAAATGTTATGTTGGTCTAAATTCACGCTTGAGAAAGGTAATTTAGATTAGATCCTAATTGCATGACTAAAGGTAGTTCTAACTTGATAATGATTAGAGCTCCTTTCGAAGTTGTTAATGAAAGAACTTAATGCTATGCATAACGTTAAAAATCATCAGAGATGTAGGTTTTGCCTTATTGCATAAGAATTGTTTGTCCTCGAGAGAGTCATTCATGTTAAAAGACTTCTAGACTTATGAAATATTTGTTTGATCAATCTTGGATGTTTAAGTAATTTATTTATATTAGTCTAATAGGTGAAATCAACTCCCTAGGATATTCTCTCCTCTGATTGTTTCAATTTTTATAATTGTTTTATTTAAATCTTGCATCCATCATTCAATTCTATTCTCTAAATAAAATTGGGCGATAATATTCATAGTACTTAAGTGAATTAGAAAACCAATCCTGAGGACGATACTCAAACACTCTTTCACTATATTAAAACTTGACCCGTACACTTGCGGTATTGCGCAAAAATTACGCAACAATCAATTCAGAATTCGTTCAAATACTTGAATCTTAACCTCTTCAACATTCATTGAGGAGAGATCTTACTTTCGGGAATTAGGAGTAACCAAATAGCGAGTTAATCAAAAGAAAGAAACATAAAAGGAATTATTGGCTTACTGCTGTGTTGAAGCAAAATAGAAAAACCCATAAAATTAAAGTGCAGAACTCGAATTCCTTGCTGAGTAGAAGTAAATTCAGAATTTCATTGAACTCAATTGTAGGGAAGAATTGCTAAACGACAGAGAATCGAAAACAAAACAGAACTAAAAAATAATGCACTCAATTATTGCTGCTGTCGAAGGGAAAAATAACAGAAAATAAAATCCTAAGAACTCGAATTCTCTCCCAGCAAAAAACCTCTGCTTCTTCTTCGGCCTTCCTCTCTTTTTAAAGATAATCCGAGGCCTCCTCCTTCCATCTTTGGCTCCTTGATTATTGGGTAGATTTTGGGCGTGATATTTAAGCTGGAATCTCTCCATAAATCGAGCAAATCATGCGAATCTTGGTGATTTTCCGAAAATTCTGCATTTGATTTATAAGTCCAGAGAATGCAATTGCATTCTTCTTCTTTGTTCTTCACCTTGCCTTCCTAAGGGAATGCAATTGCATTTCCATTTGCAATGTCTTCACTTCTTCAATTCTGCACAAAAATTCAACTTAAGCCAACTTTCATGCATCTTTTTACTTAATTCCTTCTTTTATCATATTCTCACAAGCTTGCATGAATTTATCTTATAAACACTATCTTTAGCTTGCTCGGTAATCAAAAAGCATGCAAAAATGGCAAGAACAACTTAGTTTTAGGGTTAAATAATCCTCATAAATGAGAATTATCAGTTACTGAGAGTTAATTTGTGATAAATAGAAGAATTAACGATCTCTGTGGATATGATAATTTACTTAGCATTTGCTACAAAAGTATGTGTACACTTGCGCATAGACATCATAGTCACTATTTTAATCTTGTAAGTTTGTTGAATTTTAGTTACGTGTTGAGTCATTTGATTTTCATTCTCTTCCTTACTAAAGACAGATTGTTCTTGAGAATTATATTTCTACAAAATTTTGAATTTCTATTAAATGTTGTTTCTGCCCTTGAATTTTGTGAGTATTCTTGGCATTGCTAGATTAAACTTACTCAAGTATTTTCTTAAGAAAAATTAGTGGGTTTTTTAGTTTTTGAATTTTTCTCTTCTTTTCAATCAATTGTTAAATATGAGTTTTGTATCCATTCATTTGTTATTTTTCATCCCCATCATAATGAGCTAAATTTTCTTTAGGGGTTCAAGTTGGTGAAAGCCCTAAGGAAAATAGTAAAAGCTCTAAAGCATAACCAATCTAGCTAGCATATGAACTTAGTTTGTTTTTGTCGAGTTTAGATTTGGATAAACCTAGTCGGCCAACTAGTGTTGTTTGTCAAGCTCGAACTTAATACTGAAAGGGTTAAAGAAAGGCGGATGTCACAAAAAAAAATGGAGGAAAGGCTTAGAAATAAGTTCTAAAACATCGACCCTAGACATAGGGCGAGACTCCAAAACCACTAGAGTTGTGTGCTAAAATATCTAAGTTAGATTAGCCATAGATATATAGGTTTAATCACTTAGCCTCCTAAAGATTTTGAATCAAAATTGAATAGGAGTCGAATTCGATTTACTTAGTTTTCACATGTTAGCTACGATTGTAATTGCATTTTTTATAGCATTTTTCTAAAAGGTGATTGAACCACTTGAAATCCCTTATTTTCACTCATTGATTTTTCACCCATTTTCGTTAACAAACCAACCTCATAATTTTTATAACCTCGGTTACCAAACTTGCAATTTGAAAACAATTTTTGCTATCCTTTGAATTTTGTTGTATCCATTCCCTGTGGGATCAATACTCTGGAATACTTCCAGTTTTATATTACTTGCATCGATAGTGTGCACTTGCACTAGACTGGAGCTTTGTTTTGAATTAAAAATATTTTCTTTAAACCTCCACGCTTTAGTCCGATCAACTATTAATTAAGTTTAGAACTACATTTTTATACACTCAATTTTCTAATTTAACCTCTAAAACTTTTAATTTCAAAAATTTTAGAACTCCATTCATCAAATTTAAACTTTAAATAGCTCAAAAAAAAGAAAAAAAAACACCGGCGAAAGCGACCACGGCTAAAGGCAGCGGCGGTGAGGACTAGACGATGAGGTGGAGGCAGTGACGCTAGAATAGAGGCGCGGCGGATGGCTGGAACACGAGTCGTTGCAGGAACCCACAGCCAGGGTAGATCTACGCGTGGTGGGGAGCTTCCAAGTAACAATGGAACCGGCAGCGATCCTACGACAGTGGAAACCCACGATGACGGTGAGCTTCTAGACTGCGGCGTTCGGCAAGGGAGACTAAAGAACAGGGAGGGGCAGCGCGTGAGAGAAATGGGGAGAGTTTTTTTTTCGTGAAATGAGAGAGAAGGGAACTGTTTTAAACAGACCTTTCTCGACACCGTAATAGGTCCGTCAGGAAAGGTCACCTTTGTCGACGCATAGTGAAACAACGTCTGCAAACACTCATATCTCCCGACGCGGACTAAGGTGCGTCGGGAGAGTCTCGAAATTTCAAAAACTATCTTGATGCGATGTTCAATCACGCATCAGCAGTGATTACCATGGCACTCCCGACACGATTGTGCGTGCGTCAGGAGATGCCACTTTTTTCGACGTGTCTCATTGCGTCGACAAGTTTACTCGTCGAGAAAGACTCTTTTTCTTGTAGTGTTTGTGTAATCATACATTAATGAGGGTATGGTCGACCTTTCATATATTCATGTCATGTGTTGATAGCTAATTTAATTGAGGAAAAATTGGCAAAAACCATCCTAGGGGTTGTTGCAATCAAATCATTGAATTTTCAATTTGATCAATTATTTTTCTAAACTTCGGAAATTGTAGCAATGAAATGCTTAAGGATTTGGAACTTAACGTAGACCTATAAATATTGTTCCAATCAAACCCTCGAACTATAAGATTGTTATCATCAAACTCAATTCTTTACATTATTTTTTAATCCAAGTGTTTAATTATAACAATTCTTATAGTTTAGAGGTGGATTGTGCTTTTTACATTATTTAAAGGTTTCATAATAAATTTTCTTATGCCCGAGCATAGCTTAACTGGTTTAGACATATATCCTCGACCAAGATGTTAGAGGTTCAAATCTCTCACACTTGCATGTTGTTGAACTCAAAAGAAAAGTTTTAACTGTAAAGTTTTATAAATCTAAAGGATGATGGTTCAAATATTTGAATGTTTGATTTGATTATGATGGTAATATATATATATATATATATATATATATATATATATATATATATATATATATATATATATATATAATTCAGATAGATTTTTACCAGTTTTCCCTTTAATTAATCAATCAAATTAATAAAACGTGGTCAGCCACAATGGCCACCCCAACTTGCTTCGTCGCCGCCGCGAAAGAATGGAGCAAGGAAATTACGTGCATTGTTTACAATATTTGTGTGTAGGAGTGATATAGGTTCGATTTTTATCAATTTTAGGCCAAATCGAGAATTGAACCAATCCAATCAGTTTTAGCAAGAGAGGAATCAAACCAATGTCCAATAAAGGACATAACCATCAATTCGGTTGTCAATTGGTTTGGTTCCTCTTTGGTTCGGTTCTCTTTTATTTTTTTATGCATATTTTTTGCTATTTTCTTCCTGGTTTCAGTCCCTATTTTAGTTTTTTTTTCCCCAAAATTTCTCAACACCTCAATAAGAATTCATAGAGCTAACAATCTCATTTTGTTACTTTAAAATTAATTGAAAGAAAACGAATGAAACGGCGCAAGAATGGATTGAGATTCGATTTAAGGCTTTTTTTAGGTGTATATATACCTCGGTTCAGTTTTTCTGAAACAAAAACCAAGATGTCTAGTTTTCTTCTAAAAAACCTAACCAAAACACTGGATCTGTTTGGTTCGTTCCGTTTGATCGATTTTCGGTTAAGACTATCACCCCTATTTGTGTTTGTGCATGTTCTTTTTCCTCCTGCTCTTATGTTTTCTCTTTTGTTCTTTTAATTTATACGATCAATAATATAAAAAGCCTGGTACGCACCTTCCACAATATGATCTTATCTAGTTATCTCTTAAATTTTCCATATTTGTCTTTTCTTTTTTACTTCATTTTCCATATTTATCTTCGGACTCTCCCACCATCTAAATGATCCCTTTCTCACATCAACTTTTGATTCACTCTCCAATCAAATTACACGTCTCTCTAAAAGAATAATTCTAAAATTAGTAATCTCGAAAATTTATTATAAAAGGTTTTGTTAATCTATTTCATTGTATTAAATTCTAAAACTTATGACTTCATTTTAATAATGAAATCTTAAAAACTTTAGAATTTTAATAGTTAATAATTTTTAAAAACAAAAGTATAAAAACATATTAGAATTAATAATTTAAATGTATTCATAAAATTGATAAATGACAAAAATGTTTAAAGTTATAATATGAATAGATTGAAATACAAATTTTTTTATTAATTTAATTATAAAATTTATATAATTTTACCTTTTAATTCTAATCAATAATAGAATTTCAAAACTTTTGAAATTCTATTATTGATTAGAATTAAAAGGTAAAATTATATAAATTTTATAATTAAATTAATAATTTAAAATTTTAATAGTTTTGCAGTCTTTCTTCAACTCCTACAACTATATATAGAGTTCTTTCTTGTACTTTTTCTTACGAAAGAAAAAAGTCTTCTCTATCAAGAATTTGGAGCCCAACAACAACTAAGGCCCATATATATATATATATATATATATATATATATATATATATATATTCAATGTTGGCCCACCTTTTGACTATATACTTGCCCTACATTTTTCGTGTGTTGGTTGTGTGCACGCTTCACGATTAAAAGATGATGTGTTGTCATGCGAAAACAGAAAAGAAGAAAGAAAAAGCCATGGGTCCTGTGTTTTCGAGAGAAGAAGAAAAAGCCCAAGAGATTTGAGGTACTTTTTTCGGGTGTTTTCGCAAGAGCATTTTTCTCCATTGAAGAGTTTTGAGAGCTTATTGTAGAGTGATTTGTGAGCCATTTTCCTTGGGAGAAAAGTGAGAGAAATCATTCTAGAGATATTGTAAACTCTTGTATTTTCTCAACATTTTAGTGAAACTTGCATCGGTAGCAGAAAACTGAACGTAGCCCTCATTAAGTGAACCAGTATAAATTCAGTGTTAATTTCTCTTCCTTTAAACTTGATTTATTATCGTTCTTGTTGCTTAGAAGTTTAGATTGGTTTATCTCTATTCTTTTATGCTTGTTATTTCTAAATTGTTTATTGCACAAAATATTTGGAACCGAAACCTGATCTGGGATTTAGATATAATATATATTTTCTAAATATGGTTGAAAATTTAGATTGATTGTATTTTATCCTCCCTTAACAAGTGGTATTAGAGCATTTGAGTAGTAGAACGGTGCAGGAGGAGATGAGAAGTTGGTTACTTTTAATGAATCAAACTTTTCATTTTGGAAGTGTCAAATATTGGATTATTTTCATTCCAAGGAATTGGATTATTTTCATTCCAAGGAATTGGATTTGCCATTGGAAGGAAAGCCTAGTAATATGGGAGAAGCTAAATGGAAAAAGTTGGGCAGAAAGGTGTTGGAGATTATGCGCCTGATTTTGACAAATAATGTGCAAAACAGAGTGGCGAAGGTGAAGATCACAGCACAGCTAATGACAGCTTTGTCTAAGATGTATGAAATACCCTTTGTAAACAACAAGGTATATCTCGCAACTAAATTCTTTAATTTGAAAATGGATGAAAGTGCATATGTTACTGCCCATATAAATGAGTTTGATTTGTTGACAAACAAATTAGCTGCTATTGAGTTAGAATTTACTAATAAAGTAAATGTGATTTTGTTATTGAGATCTTTGCCTGATAGTTAGAAAACCATGAAGGCCGCACTTTCTAATTCAAGTGGAAATGAGAAATTGCAATTTTCACAAGTTAAAGATTCTGCTATTGCAGAAGAGATTCGCAGAAAGGACTCAGGTGTTGCTTCTAATTTTGGTTCAACATTGAATATGGATAGTAGGAGGAGTACTAACAAAAGTCATGAGCATTTAGGTAAATTGAAAAACAACATAAGCAAGTCTATGAACGGCAGATTAGAGTGTTGGAGTTATGGTAAGACTAGACATCTGAAAAGGAACTGTAAGGCCCTAAAACGAACTGAGGAGAATGAACTCAGTGCAAATATTGTTGCTAATGAGATGCATGATACTTTTGTTATGGCAGTGGAAAGTACTCATGACACATTGGTGATAGATTTAGGTGCGTCATTTCACGCTACATGACAACGTGACATTCTTGAAAACTATGTTGCAGGAAATCATGGAAAGATGTATCTAGTTAATGGAGAGCCTTTGGACATCATTGGAATTGGTGATGTGAAATTGAAAATGGCGAATGGTTCAGTTTGAAAATTTTACAAGTTACGTCACGTTAAAAATATGATGATGAATTTGATTTCTGTAGGGCAATTAGACAATGACAAATGTGAGGTTTGCTTTGGGCAAGGAAACTGGAAGGTTACAAACGGTACCATAGTAATCGCTCGAGGAAGCAAGTCAGAGACTTTGTGTATCAACAGCAATAACAAGGACGTGGTGGCTGTTGTAGATCATTCGAGCCAGACTGATTTTTGGCACAACAGGTTAGGACATATGAGTGAAAAAAGTATGAAGATTCTTTACTCTATAGGGAAGTTACAGGGACTAAAGGCTATTGACTAGTTGTGTGAATGTTGTGTATTTGGGAAGCATTAACATGTCAATTTCTTAAAGACAAGAGCAAAGCTAAAATCTACAAAGTTAGAGTTGATTCACACTAATGTGTAGGGGCCTTCTGAAATATCTTATCTTGGTCGTTACATATACTATGTGTGACCTTCATAGATGACTCAAGCAGGAAGGTATGGGCCTGTTTTCTCAAACATAAATCTGATGTATTTTTTGTTTTCAAAACATTGAAGGCTATGATTGAGAATGAGACAAGTCTGAGAGTTAAAAGCTTGAGGTCAGACAATAGTAGGGAATATGTTGATAGGGAATTTAAAAGATATTGTGCAGACCATGGGATTGTGATGGTAAAGACTATTCTGAGGACACAAGAACAGAATGGTGTGGCAGAGAGAAGGAACAAGACGCTGATTGAGTGTGCCAAGAGCTTAAGATTACATACAGAATTGTCTAAGATGTTCTGGACAGAGGCAATCAACATGACGACCTATCTGATCAATAAGAGCCCGACCATATCACTAGACTTCAAGTTGCTTGAAGAAGTTTGAAGCGGTAAATAGGTAAACCTTTCTCATCTAAAGGTTTTTGGTTATGTGTCTTACCTTTACATTGATGCTGCAAACAGGAGTAAACTAGATGTCATATCCAAGAAGTGTTGTTTTCTTGGGTATGGTGGAGCTGAGATTGGCTACAGGTTTTGGGATGACCAAAACAAGAAGATACTCAAAAGCAAGAACGTGATATTCGATGAGCAAGTTTTGTACAAAAACAGAACAACGGTTGATTCAGAGTTAGATGAAAGTATAGAAGAAAAGACTCAGTATATAAGTCTTTCTAAGGTTGAGACTAGGACACGTGGATTGAAGATCAAAATGCAGTGATTTCTGAGGAAACGATTGTGGAAACTGAGGAACTAGTTGTGAAACCCATTAAGCAAACTATGGAGCTTGATGAAGTTAAGAGAACACCATCTACAAGGAGGTTTAGCAAGACTATCAAACCACCATAGAGGTATTTCCCTACTTTAAATTACACATTATTAACTAACAGAGGTGAACCTGAATGTTATGATGAGGTGGTTTAACTGAAAGATTATGTCAAGTGAGAGTTGGCCATGAAGGATGAGATGGATTCTCTTGCGACGAATCAGACAAGGTAACTAGTTGAGTTACCAAGAGGTAAGAAAGCTTTGCATAACAAATGAGTTTATAGAATCAAACAAGAGTATGATGGTAGCAAAAGATACAGAGCAAGACTTGTAGTCAAAGGCTTTCAACAGAAGAAGATATTGATTTTAATGAGATATTTTCTTTTGTAGTCAAACAAACTACTATTAGAACTGTATTATCGATAGTGGTAGAAGAGGATCTGTTCTTGAAACAGATAGATGAAAAGATAGTTTTTCTTCATGGGATTTGGAATAAGAAATTTACGTGGTATAACCACAAGGTTTCATAGTACAAGGTCAGGAGCAAATAGTTTACAAACTTCAGAGAAACCTGTATGGTCTCAAACTAGCTCTTAAATAGTAGTATAAGAGGTTTGATAGTTTTATGTGCAACAATGGATTTCAGAGGTGTCAGACAAATCATTGTTGTTACATAAGGTCTCGAGGTAACTGATACATTATTTTACTGCTTTATGTTAATTGTTGGGATTTATGCCCTAAAACCTCGTAATTAATGATAATTAATAATAATTTTGATTATTTTATTTGTAATATAATATTAATCATTATATGAAAAATTCAAGATTATTAGTGTTGATATGAATGAACACTTCATCCCGTAGCAGAAGCATTGGATCGTCTTTGATTTTATTTAGAATTAAACAAAAAAACTAAGGTTAAGCAATAAATACCTTGACATAAATATTATGGAGAATATTTATGGCAGATCTTTATCTCCTCCATAAAATCTTCCTGGCTATGACTCGAACACAGGACCAAGCTTGTGGGAGCTTCTCGAAAGAAAATCCACAAAGGATTGAGGAGGAAGAGGTCTAGAAAGAATTCTCTAATTCTCTATTGAGGAGATATGAGTTGTCTCTAATGGCTCAACCCAAGAGTCCTATTTATAGAGACCAAAGGTAAATCTTTGCCATAATTAAAATATTATATTTTAATATTTAATATATTCAAATATATCTTATACTTATTTGAATTTCATTCAAATCTCCTACGATATTTATTTATTTGAATCTTATTCAAATTTTATAAATATCTTTTATTTAATGTATCAAATATACATTAATTATTTTAATATTAATGTATCAAATACAATAAATATATTTTCCTCTTTTATATTTAATATATCTAATATATTAAATATTAATTTGAACATTTCAAAATTTTCTTTCAACTAAATTGATATTTTAGTATTACTATGAGCTAGCAAGGGAACCTTATGGACCTACAGATTAGAAGCTCCAATGATACAAAATTAATTAATTAAACTATTTAATTAATTAATTTTCATTTATTAACTATAGGTCACTCTACTATAGACCTAGAGTTGCACTCTTATGCACTGTATGACAAGTTGTGTCCATAGATATAATCATTACATGCAAGTCAATCCTTCACAAGTTGTTCATAATTACAGTTGGGTCAAAAGTCCGTTTTACCCCTATAATTACATCTTGCACCTTAAGTACCACTGATCTTCTAATGAACAATCTGTTTATAATCTAATTATAAACTAAGTCCCTCTCGGTCCATTGAGAGGGTGGGGCCCCATTGTTCAAGTCCCGAAATCAGCACTTAAGGGAACTACTCATCTACTTATCATATATGAGAAGGAGTGAATTCCATCTTGTGAGATTATGTTCCCAACTCCCTATTTGGTCAAGTCTCCAAAATGGTAGGCATATTGAATTGGCTACAAAAGCCACTCTAACCCATGCAAATCAAAAGACAAACCCTCACAGGCAAGAGTTCATAACTCACTCAGGATTAAGATCGAGTCGCATATGATCATCCTAATGAAATATTAATCTTCTCAATTAACGGATTTATAAAGAGAGATTAAATATTTCATGGTCCAGTCATACATAAACTCATTGTATAAGATACCCCCACCCACATATCTCTACATGAACAATTTTAATTAAATCATTTGTAACTATTAAAAGTGGGTCATATCTATAGTGTTACCAGGATAAGGCACATAATCTTATCCATATACTAAGACCCTTTAGGTTATTTCTTAAACATGATCCTCCTGATGTCCACACACATACTATTCAAGATTAAACTAATAACTTTGGATTTTTCATATAATGGATAATATTATATTACAAATATAATAATTAAAATTATTATTAATTATTAAATAAATTATTAATTACAAGGCTTTAGGGCATAAATCCCAATAAGTGTAATCTTGAACAATATGTAGTTAACATACGGGAGGATCATGTTCAAGAAATAACCTAAAGGGTCATAGTATATGGATAAGGTTGGGTGTCTTATCCTAGTAACACTATTGATATGACCCACTTTGTAATAGTTACAATTGATTTGATCCAAATCGTTCATGTAGAGACATGTGAGTGGGGGTATCTTACAATGGTTTGTGTAAGACTGGACCACGAAATATTTAATCTCTCTTTATAAATTCGTTAATTGAGATTATTAATATTTCATTAGAATGATCATATGCAACTCGATCTTAATCCTGAGTGAGTTATGAACTCCTGCATGTGAGGGTTTTTCCTTTGATTTGCATGGGAGAGAGTGGCTTTTGTAGCCATTTCAATATGCCTACTATTTTGGGGACTTGACCAAATAGGGAGTTGTGAACATAATCTCACAATATGGAATTCACTCCTTCCCATATAGAGTAAGTAGATGAGTAGTTCCCTTAAGTACTGATTTCAAGACTTGAACAATGGGGCCCCACCCTCTCACTGGCACGAGAAGGACTTAGTTTATAATTAAATTATAAACAGATTGTTTATTAGAGGATCAATGGTACTTAAGGTGCAAGATGTAATTATAGGGGTAAAATGGACTTTTGGCACAGCTGTAATTACGAAGAACTCGTGAATGATCAACTCGTATGTAATGATTATATCTATGGACACAACTTGTCCTACAGTTCATAAGAGCTAACTTTAGGTCTATAGTGAAGTGACCTATAGTTAATGAATGAAAATTAATTAATTAAAGAGTTTAATCAATTAATTTTGTATCATTGGAGCTTATAATATGTAGGTCCATAAGGTCCCCTTGCTAGCTCATAGTAATACTAAAAGATCAATTTAGTTGAAAGAAAAATTCTAAATGTTCAAATTAATATTTAATATATTATATATATTAAATATATAAGAGGAAAATATACTTATTGTATTTGATACATTAAATATTAAAATAATTAATGTATATTAGATACATTAAATAAAAAATATTTATAGAATTTGAATAAGATTCAAATAAATAAATATCGTAGGAGATTTGAATGAGATTCAAATAAATATAAGATATATTTTAATATTTAGATATTAAAATATAATATTTTAATTATGGCAAAGATTTTCCCTTGTTCTCTATAAATAGAACCCTTGGGTTGAGCCATTAGACATAACACATATCTCCTCAATAAAGAATTAGAGAATTCTCTCTAGATCTCTTCCTCTCCAATCCCTAGTGGATTTTCTTTCAAGAGGCTCCCACAAGCCTTGGTCTTGTGTTCGAGTCATAGCCAGGAAGATTTTATGGAGGAGATAAAGATTCGCTAGAAATATCTTCATATTTATCTCAAATGTATGTTTTGCTTAGCCTAAAATATTTTTTGTTTAATTCTAAAATAAAATCAAAGTCGATTCCAACGTTTCTGCTGTGGGTTTAATTCGATTATTTCCTTCAGATGACATGTTGTAGTAGATGCGAACAAACAATAAATTCTGAAGATAAAGACTGAATTATCTAAAAAAATTGATATGAAAGATTAGGAGTTGCCAAACAAATCTTAAGAATGAGGATTGAAAGAAAATATGGTATATTGACATTGTCACAGGAAGAGTATGTGAAAAAAGTGTTGAACAGATTTCACGTGGAAGATGCAAAACCTATGAGTACTCTTTTAACTTGTCATTTTAGATTATCTAAGTAGCACTCACATACTACTAAGCAGGAAATGGATCATATGACTAGAGTTTCATATGCTTCAACTATAGGTAGCATGATGTATGTCATGGTTTGCACAGGATCGGACATTGCACATGCAGTAGGAGTTGTTGGTAGGTATATGAGTAATTCAAGAAAACAGCACTGGGAGGTTGTGAAGTCAATTTTCAAATATCTTAGAGGGACAATTGATTATGCTCTACATTTTACGAAGTCAGATCTTAAACTGCAAGGTTATGTGAATGCAGATATAGCATGTGATACAAATGGCAGGAAAAGTACTACCAGGCATGTTTTTGCTTTGAGTAATACTGCAATTAGCTGAGTTTCTAGACTGTAGAAGATCATAGTAGCTCTTTCTACTACAGATGCTGAGTATGTTGCAGTTACTGAGGCAAGTAAGGAGATGATATGACTTCAGTCCTTTTTAGAAGAACTTGGCTTGAAATTGGGAAATGGGACTTTGCATTGTGACAGTTAGAGTGCTATTCATTTAGCAAAGAATCCAGTGTTTCATTAGAATGAAACACATACAGGTGAGGTACCATTTTATCATATTAGCTTTGGAAGATGGAATGTTGGTGCTTGAAAAGATTTCAGGAAGTCAGAATTCAGTTGATATGTTTACCAAGGTCATTCCCAAACTGAAGTTGTGTGCAACTTCAGTTGGACTCCTACATGAATAGAGAGGAGTCGCTACGCTTATAGGGGAGACGTGTCTCTTGTTTTGTCTCTAAGTGAGAGATTGTTAATAATTTGGAGCCCAACAACAACTAAGGACCACACACATACACACATATATATACTAGTCTTTGAACACGTGCAATGCACGTGATATTTGTTTTTTATTTTATAGTCTTTTAAATTTTAAATATTCATAAACATTCAAAATATGGAAAAATATGATTTAATTAATAATGAGCATGCATATAAATCTAAATATAATTGTTTATAAATGGAATAAAAATATATTTCATGAAAAATATATTTTGAAGATAGTGTAATTGTGTAAGGACATAACTTAATTTTAATGTATTCTATAAAATACAATATTTAAAAAAAAAAAACCTTGAATTCATGGTGAATTTTGCTATATTATAACAAAACTTTGCATTAGAATAATAAAGAATTTGTTTTTTTTTTGTTAGAAGAAGTGAGTATCAATTAATAATTTTTTTTTGTAAGAATTAAATTAAAGAATTCTAATAATGCATGAACTCTTAGAACAAAAATAATAGCAATATTAGTTATGATCAATGAGAAATTAAATAATTTCGTGTAATTTATTTAGCTATAGAAATGAAAGTTATGTATTGAAAGGTTGGGAGAGAGTAAAATAATTTTTTAATCAATTACTCAAATAAAATATGCTTTTTTAATCAACATTATATTAAGTACTTAGTTTAATTATAGAATAACTTAGTTTTGTTTAAACTTATATTTAAATAGTTAAAATAGTTATTAACATAATTGTTACATTACACATGGGGTGTGAGAATTTTTTTTTATTCTAATTCTTTTTTTAAAAGCGAAGTAATTAATAAAGATAATTGGAAAGGGTTTATAATACTAAGATTTTTTAAAATATTAATAATCTAGTGAGTGTGTTATTAATTCTTTAAGTAGTATGAGAGTACTCAAGTTTTTTAAGAAAAATAATTAAAAATAGCCCTTTAATATAGTCTTGGAGTGAGAAAAAAAAACTTTAGAAATTCCAAGACTTTTGAAATTTCATTATTAATTATTAATTAAAAATAACTCAAAGCGTTTTAAAATTTATTTATAGAAACGAAGAGACAAAACTTTTAATAAATTCAAGTTCTTTATGTTCTAACTTTTCACATTATTAAATAAAAACTAATTAAATAACTAACCATTCATTATTACTCAAATTTTACTCTCCACTCTGTATGTGGGGTGTGAGGAGCTTAATAAAGAAAATAGAAAAAAGTAATTCAAGGATAATTTGGGTATTATATAGAAAATCAAGACAAATGTTGTTGAAAAAAAGTTTCTATGATATAATATTTATTTAATACTATAATTTAAAAATTATGTAGGATTAATCATTATCATTAGTATATAATTTAACTTAAGCTAAACTAAATTTATTTTAATATTTTGGCCAAACAAAATTTATTTTAATGTATCTTACTATTTTATGATTAATATTTATATGATTGTAAAAAAATTGTAAATATTTATATGATTGTAAAATAATTGTTTTTATAATAAAAGATAGTATAAGAACCTAAGTCAATTTTTTTATGTATTTAATGAGATATAATATATATTTAAAAAAATGTGTTAATTGTTAGATTGTGAAAAGTTATAAATTGCAAAATCCCGTTTGTTTATTTATTTATTTATAATTATTTTTATTCAATAGTTACCACAAAAATGTAGTGTTTATTAAAAAAATAATAATAATTAAGGTAATAGTATGGTTTCTTATTCTTGTGATTTTAAGGAGAAAATCAATGAATATAATCATGTAATCATATACTGCAAATTAAACTTAAAAAGTTTCTATTCTATATAAATTTTCATAGTAATAATTATTAGTATAAAATACGTACTAAAACTAAAATACATATATAAGAGAGAATATCATCTCAATATATGAATATATATGAGAATACCTATGAAGTTAAAATTTATTTGCCTTTGCATATCTTCAAGCCTTCTTTTAAATTGCAAAACATAAGCATTGCATCAAAAGACATGCTAAAGATAAATGTTAGATTAAACAATCAAAAAAATTATAAGGAAAAACAAAATGAAAAGAAAAAAAAAGAAGACCTTTAAAGAAGAAGAAGAGAAGAAAGCAAACCTAAGCAGAAGAAAAACTCAAATATTTGTGAAAAAATGTTAAAGAGAGCTCTTTATATAGTCATATAAGATAATAGTTACAAAACTCTTGAATTTCATCATTAAATATAATTAAAGTAAAACTCAAAAAATTTTAGAATTTATATTTAATAATAAAACTCATAAATTTTTAGAATTAATTTATAAAAATAAATGACAAAACTTTTCACATTCTAACTCTTATCTCTCAAATATTTATATGTTAATTAAATGATAATTAATAATAAAAAAACTAATAAATAAAAAAAGAAAGGCAATAGTGCCTATTGTGGGTGGGTGTGTGGAGTGTCCAAAAAAAAATCTTTAATAATTCTTTTATTAATTTAAACACAATTTAATAAGGACTATGGCAATTAATGTCCAGATTTTATATTTTAATTATTAAACGATAATAAAATAATAAAATTATTCTAAAGAAAGATAATAAATGATAAAAAACAACGTTAGTAATTAGTAACTTTTTATAAAAGAAATAATAATTGAGTGTGTGTGGATGGTGAAAGGTTTTGTTTTAATAACTTTATTTTAATTAGTGTTTTTTAATGAAAAGGATAAAGATAATTTAGATTATAGATATTGTAAATTTAAAACTTGATAAATGGAAAAAAATAGTCTAATTTTTTTTTCAAGGATAGTGGTTATTTTTTAGTACAAATTTTTGTATTTTAGTTAAATTATAATAAATATCACATTTAAAATACTTATAGGGTAGAATATAAAAAGAAATTAAGCATTAGTATTTTTATTAAATGATAATAAATATCATATCTCAAATATTTATATAGGTATAGGTTACATGGAGGTGAGAATGTGAAAAGAGGTTAAGTATTAATATTCATTTTATTTTATATTTAAATTAAATTATTAAATTAAAAAAAAAAGGAAAGAAAACTAACGTGGATGAGTGTGAAGATGTTTTTCAATTAAAAGAAGATAATTTAATAAAAATAATTAAATATATAATTTATTAATTATTGGTAATTAATTGTAGGTGGCATCTATTGTATATGTAAAACTTGATAAAGGGACAAAGTAGTCTAAAAAAGTTTTTCAAGGATAGTAGCTTTTTAATAGATAGATTATAGATTATATATATATATATATATACTCAATGTTAGGTCTACCTTTTGACTATATACTTGCCCCACATGTTTCATGTGTGTGGTGGTTGTGTGTGTGCTTCACGATTAAAAGAAGAAATTGGGGCTGATACGTTGTCTTGCAAAAACAAAAAAGAAAAAAGAAAAGTTGTGGGTCTTGTGTTTTCAAGAGAAGAAGAAAAAGGCCAAGAGGTTTGAAGTGCTTTTCTTGGGTGTTTTCGCAAGAGCGTTTTTCTCTATTTGAAGAGTTTTGAGAGTTTATTGTAGAGTGATTCATGAGTCTTTTCCTTGAGAGAAAAGTGAGAGAAATCATTCTACAGAAGTTGTAAACGCTTGTATTTTCTCCCCCACATTTTAGTGGAACCTGCATTAGTAGCAGAGAACTGGACATGGCCCATATTGGGTGAACCAGTATAATTCTGGTGTCAATTGCTCTTCCCTTAAACTTGATTTATTATCGTTCTTGTTGCTTAGAAGTTTAGGTTGGTTATCTATTCTTTTAAGTTTGTCGTTTCTAAATTTTTTATTGTGCAAAATATTTGAAATCAGAACTTGATTTGAGATTTATATAGAATATATATTGTCTGAATCTGGCTGAGAATTTATGTAACGCCCCAAGCCCACATGTAACGCCTGAGGTCAGGAGGGGATGAATGAACCGAGACCACATATGAATGAGAGGGATTCTGAGGCTATGCAAGGCATGGTTAAGAAAGGCTTAGAAGAATTGATAGCTACTACCTATACCAACAAGGTGCACATTCTTTTTTGGTGGCTCAATCATAGGAATTCTAAAGTTAAGCGTGTTTGGCTTGAAGCAATCCTATGTTGGGTGACCTCTTGGAAATTTTCTTAGGAAGCATGTGAGTGAGGACAAAGCATGTTGAAAGGATCCGTGTTGGTTTGTGGGGACAGTCTTCACTCTTAGAAACAGTTCAAGACAAGTAAGGTGGCATGACCAAGTCGCAGAGGATGCAGGAGAATGTCGGGGCCATCAGGTGCCGAATTCGGATTCCAAATCCTGGGCCTAGGGCGTTACAGATGGTATCAGAGAGGAACCTCTCCAGTAAGATGTGGTTCAAGGACGAACCAAAGCGGAAGCTGGTGGGCATGTAACGCCCGAGGTCAGGAGGGGTACATGAATGAACCGAGACCACATCCGAATGAAAGGGATCCTGAGGCTATGCAAGACATAGTTAAGAAATGCTTAAAAGAATTGATAGATATTATCTATACCAACAAGGTGTACCTTTCTTTTCGGTGGCTTAATCATAGGAACTCCAAAGTTAAATGTGCTTGGCTTGGAGCAATCCTATGTTGGGTGACCTCCTGAAAATTTTCCTAGGAAGCATGTGAGTGAGGACAAAGTATGCTGAAAGGACCCGTGTTGGTTTGTGGGGACAGTCATCACTCTTAGAAGCAGTTCAAGACAAGTAAGGTGGCGTGACTAGGTCGCAGAGGATGTAGGGGAATGTCGAAGCCATCAGGTGCTGAATCCAAATTCCAAATCCTGGGCCTGGGCATTACAATTTAGATTGATTATATTTTATCCTCCCCTAACATTCTCCTCTTAGTGTTTTTTTCTTCATTCATCAACTTCTTTTTTTTTTAAGTTTCTAAATTTAGTGTGGTAGATCATAATAACTTGGCACACTAATATTTTTGTACAAATTGCAAAATAGTGTTATCTAGCAATTATACAACGTTGTACTAAAAATAGAAAATAAAGATACTTCAAGAAAACAGTCTCAAATAATACATGTACTAATCCCTTGTTTTTAATTCATTTTGTTGTTGTTATTTTTCTATAAGTTTATGTATGCCCTAGAATTCTTTAATTTGATTTTTACAAATGTTTAAATTATTTAATATAAAGTGGCAAATTCATTATCAGTTTTACCCTATATGATCAGATAAATTGGAAATATCACAGGGCACGTATTAAAAACTAGTGATCTAAAATGATAAAAATACTAGTCCCATAATTCAAAAAAAAGAAGTGAAAATACCATTTGGTCTCGATACTTTGGGACTCATTATTCTATTTTAGTCTCTATACTTTTAAATGTCCAAATCTAGTCTTTTTGCTTTCAATAAATCTTAAAATTTGTTTTTATTATTAGTTTGAAGTTAATTTTTATCGAACTTAGGTAAAATAATAACAATAATTTTCATTATAGAAAAAAACACGATGTGAATATGTTTCTAAAGTTTATAGATGGAAAACTAATCAATACTATTTCTTTTGAAAAAAACGTTAACATAATCTAATAGTAGAGACTAATTTTAAGATTTGTTGAAAGTATGTAGACCAGATTTGGACATTTAAAAATACAAAGACTAAAATTAAATAAGTCACAAAGTACTCTTCAAAAAAAAAAAAAAAAAAGTCACAAAGTAAAGGGACAAAAATGAAGTCTTAACCTTAAAAAAAATGTGACACATGGAATAATTAATAAATAACCCTACATATTTGAAAATTTGTTTAAATGCTATAATAAAGGAATAATTTTGACACGCATATTTACCAATGAAAAGAGAAGATTGACACGTATAAAATCGTTAAATTTCTCATCTTTTATCTTGCAATTATTATTATTTGAATGTTAGCTAGAACGTAGCTTAACTAGTTATATTATACATCATCAATCAAAAAGTCAAAATTGAGCTCAAAAAAAAAAAATATATATTATTATTATTTGAACTTTGAATGGCTTAAAAGCGATGAGAATACACTCCTTATACAAATATCTCGAACGAAATGATGATATTTTTTTGTGTCATAATGGCAGGTCAATTTAGTACATGTTTGACTTTTCACACCAAAAATAAATTAAACGATGCTATAAAAATTATAAAGATTATAGGAAAATTTACCATTTTGATCTTTGAATTTTCAGAAATTAGTGCTAGTCTCTGAATTTTCAAAATAGACATTTTTAGTCCATAAATTTTAAGAAATAGATTTAAAAGGCCCCTAATGATAAACTATAATAAAAACAAAAACTCCTCTCTCTCTCCTCTCACTCACTCCCTCCCCCCTCTCCCTCTTCTCCCCTCTACTCTCTCATCCGCTTCTTCTTCCTCCTTTAACATTGTGATATAAAAAAAGAGAGACAACTCAATCCTTAGATTCTCAAACTCACTTCAAATACTGAAAATTCTTCAAGGAGTTTGAATAGGATTCAAATGGACAAAGTAAAAAATAAAAAGGAAACTTGGAATAGTCAAAGGCTAAAAAAGAAAAGGAAGTCTTTCAAGAGGTGGAGGAAGTCCCTTTCCCTCTCCATGAATATCACATTCAAAGTTACAGTGTGGTGGGGTGGTTGGTTAAAGAAAGAGAAAGAAAGTGAAGGGGGGAAGGGGGCACAGTAAAAAAGAATAGAGGAAAATGGTCCACTTTGCCGAGTTTGGGGATTCTTGAAGGACTTTGAAAATGGTTGAAATGAATATGGAATCTCACAATTTAGTTGGTAACTCATGAAACCTCCATTTGGATTATTCCAGTAATTAGGTTGGGACTAAATGAGTCGTTGCAGAAACAGATCCATGGCGAAAGTCATTTAAAATTGGTTTCAAGGAAAGACGTGATCAAATATTTGAAGTGAAATTGAGAATCTCCATC
The DNA here is from genome assembly GCA_033996785.1 of Trichosanthes truncata. Lineage (NCBI taxonomy): Eukaryota > Viridiplantae > Streptophyta > Magnoliopsida > Cucurbitales > Cucurbitaceae > Trichosanthes > Trichosanthes truncata. Next base: position 59,575,674 of record JAWPNB010000003.1, read on the forward strand.
ACTTTTACCTAAAGATTAAGTTCTCTCTCTTGATATCAGAATTTTGAAGAAAAAGGAAAAAGGACAGTGGGAGCAGAGGGAAGGAAATGAGAGGGGGGAGGGAGTGAGTGCGAGGAGAGAGAGGGGTTTTTATTTTTATTATTTTTTTTAATTTTTCATTAATATTAAAATAATAAAAAAATCACACATGACTTTTTAAATCTATTTCTCAAAACTCATGAACTAAAAATGTCCATTTTAAAAACTTTTACAATATTATGGTAAAGGTTATTTTATTTGATGGAAGATTGAGTTTTCTATCTTGCAATTTTATGATTAAAAAATAAACTCAATACTTTTTAATTTATTATTATTAAAGTTTGAAATAAAAAATAATATTTTTGTTTAAATTAATTTATTAATAGATCTTCTAAATTCATTGAACAAAAATAAACAAAAATAAATTGACCAATAGATCTCTTTGAAACTTCTTTTATAGATTAGCAGAGAGTTCTAAAATTGAAAATCACGCATCTAATTAATGATTTTCTTGAATTCTAAAGATCATTGCAATTTTTTTTTTCAATTACTAGATAATTAATACGATTAAAAAAAGAAAATAATAATATTTTAGTTTAAATTAGAGTTTGAAATTAAATGGATAATCAGATGGTGCAAATCAAATAAAAATTAATATTTTGGTTTAAATTAAAGTTTGAAATTAAAGTTTTGTAAACAAAAATATATTTATTAACATATCGTCTCAATTTAGTGAACTTTTGTAAATAAAAATAAATTAACCAATAGATTTCCTCGAAACTTCTTTCATAGATTCAAAGAGTGCTAAAATTGAGAACCACTATCTAATTAATTATTCCCTTGAATTCCAAAATTTCACTACAAAAAAGAATAATTCAATTACTAGATAATAAGAAATTTAAAAAGAATAGAAGAATAATAATATTGTGGTTTAAATCAAAGTTTCAGATTAAGTGGGTAATCAAATGATGCTATTCAAAATAAAAAATAATATTAGAGTGTAATTCTTCATTTTCCATATGTATAAGATCTCACATTCAACTTTTATAAGTACATTTGCATTTTAAACATTATGAAACGCGTGCACGTAGTATCCAACTAGTTTGTTTAAATGCTATAATAAAGGAATAATTTTGACACGTATATTTACAAGTGAAAATAGAAGATTGACACATAAAATCTTTTTAGTTAAATTTCTCATCTTTTATCTTGTAGTTATTATTATTTGAATGTCAACTTATAAAACATAGCTTAACTAGTTACATTACATGTCATCGATAAAAAAAAGTTAAAAGTTGAACTCAAAATAAAAAATTATTATTATTTGAATTTTGAATGTGAGAATACTCCTCTACAAATATCTCGAACGAAATGATGATATGTTTTTGTCATAATGGCAAGTCAATTAGTACATGTTTGACTTTCACATAAAAAAAAAAAAAAAAATTAAAGGGCAAAATACATTTTTGGTCTCTTAGTTTTGCATTTAGTTCTAGTTTTCAAACTGAACAAATTTACCTGAGTTTTGTATTTCGTATCAGTTTTAGTCTCTCCGTCAGATTTTCTGTTCATTTTTAACAGAAAGCTGACGTGACACTTAAATATTATTTAAAAATATATATATATATATATATATATATTTTTAATTTTTTAATTATTAAACTTAATATATATATATATATATATATATATATATATATATTTATTTATTTTCTCTTCTTTCTCCCTGACCCTAGTCATTGCTCTTCGGTCGTTGGTCGCCTCCTCCGATCGTCGTTCTCAGGTCATCGGTCGCCAATCGCCAGCCAATTTTTTTTTTCGTTTCCTATTTTTTTTCTCTCCAATATTTCTTGTTGTCCTCTTTCCCTTCCTTTCCTTTCTTTTTTTAAAAATAAAATTCATTTGTTACATTTGCCCATTTAAAAAGGTATTTTGCCATTTTTTTTTTATTTTTCTCGTTTTCCTTCTTCTCTCTCCAATATTTCTTCTTGTCCTCTTTCCATTCCTCTCCTTTCTATTTTTTTAAAAACATAATCCATTTAAAATTAAGGGGAAAGGATTTCGTTTCAACTAATTATTTCCTTTGTTTTAAATCCTTTCGTTTCAACAATTGCATATTTGTTTTGAAATGGAGGGATTTAAAACGAATGAAATAATTAGAAATCATTCCCCCATCATTTTAGACTTGAAACGAATTGAAGAGGCGTTTCCCCCTTGTTTTTTCCATATTTATTATTTAAACCAAACTTTTTTTAAAAAAATTATTTAACTTGAAACGGAGGGATTTAAATAATAAGTTGAAACTAATAAGTTTTGGTTTAAATAATTTTTTTTAAAACAAAGAAAATAATTAGTTGAAACGAAATCCTTTCCCCTTCGTTTTAAATGAATTTTGTTTAAAAAAAAAAAGAAAGGAGAGGAATGGAAAGAGGACAATAAGAAATATTGGAGAGAGAAGAAGGAAAACGAGAAAAATAAAAAAAATTGATAAAATACCTTTTTAAATGGGCAAATGTAACAAATGAATTTTGTTTTCAAAAAAAGAAAGGAAAGAAAGGGAAAGAGGACAACAAGAAAGATTGGAGAGGAAAAAAAAAAAAAAAGGTCAGCGACTAGTTGCCAGAGACTGGAGAACGACGGCCGGAGGCGGCAACTGGCGACCGAAGAGCAACGGTTGGCAACGAAAGGGAGAAAGAAGAGAAAACAAAAAAAAAAAAAAAAAAAAAAAATATATATATATATATATATATATATATATATATATATATATATATATATATATATATATATATATATATATTAATAATAATAATATTTAAGTGCCACGTCAGCTTTCTGTTAAAAATTATCAGAAAATCTGACGAAGAGACTAAAACTGATACGAAATACAAAACTCAAGGTAAATTTGTTCAGTTTGAAAACTCAGGAACCAAAAGGGAACTAAATGCAAAACTGAGGGACCAAAAATGTATTTTGCCCTAAATTAAACGATGCTATAATGATTATAGAGAAAATTATCTTTTGGTCCTGAGTTTTCAAGAATAAATACATTTGGTCCAGTTTTTAAAATAGATCTTTCTAGTCCCTAAATTTTGAAAAATAAGTTTAAAAGCTCATCGGATGATTTTTGTTATTGTTTTAATGTTAATGAAAAATTAAAAAATAATAAAAACAAAAACCTCTCTCTTCACTCACTCACTCCCTCCCCCCTCTCTCCCTTTCCCCTCTTCTCCATCCTCTGCTTCTTCTTCCTCCTTCAAAATTGTGATATCAAAATAGAGAGAGAACTCAATCCTTATATTCTCAAACTCACTTCAAATACTGAAAATTCTTGAAGGAGTTTGAACAAGATTCAAATGGACAAAGTAAAAAATAAAAAGGAAACTTGGAATAGTCATAGGCAAAAAAAAAAAAAAAAAAAAAAAAAGAACTCGTCTTGGACGAATTCAAGAGGTGGAGGAAGTCCATTTCCCTCTCCATGAATATCACATTCAAAGTTACAGTGGGGTGAGGTGCTTGGTTAAAGAAGGAGAAAGAAAGTGAAGAGGGGAAGGGGGCACAGTAGAAGAAAATAGAGGAAAATAGTCCACTTTTCTCAAGTTTGGGGATTCTTGAAGGACTTTGAAAATGGTTGAAATGAATATGGAATCTCGTAATTTACTTGGTAACTCATGAAACCTCCATTTGGATTATTCTAGTAATTGGATTGGGACTGAATAAATCGTTGCTGAAACAGATCCATGGCGAAAGCCATTCGAAATTGGTTTGAAGGAGAGGCGTGATCGAATATTTTAAGTGAAATTGAGAATCTCCATCACTTTTACCTAAGGATTGAGTTCTCTTTCTTGATATCAGAATTTTGAAGAAAAAGGAAGAAGAACAGAGGAGGTAGCAGAGGGAGAGGGGGGAGGGAGTGAGTGAGAGGAGAGCGAGGGTTTTTTATTATTTTTTATTATTTTTTAATTTTTCATTAACATTAAAATAAGAAAAAAAAATCATATAGTAACCTTTTAAACTTACTTTTTCAAAACAAACTTATTTTTCAAAACTTATAAATTAAAAATGTTCATTTTGAAAATTTAGGGACTAAATGCTCAAAATTCATTGACCAAAATTGTAATTTTTCCAAGATTATATATAGGCATGCAACCAAGTTGCGTCTTCGATACAGCCGAAGGGACAGATCCACAGACTTATTTAACTTTCCTCTTTTTTTCCGTATTATCTCAAATTAAACAATAATGGCCAATCTGGCGCCGTTTCAGACTCCTGCACAGACGAGCTACGCGCCGTTGGCCACTCCAGTGGCCGTTGTAAGCCCGCAGTTCATCGCGCCCTATCTCGTGGATCTAAGAATCACAAAGAAGCTCATGACCCTGGCGGAAGGTTCCTTCGCCGTTACTGACGTTAACGGCTCCGTCATGTTCAAGATCAAAGGCTCCGTCTTCAGCCTTCACGATCACCGCGTTCTTCTTGACGCCGCCGACAATCCCATCATCTCTTTCCAACAAAAGGCCACTCTCTTTAGATCTAATTAATTTGTGCATAGAAATTATTAATCAATCAATTTTAATTAATTAATTATTTTTAATTTGGGTTCACACAGTTGTTTTTAGCGCATAGAAAATGGTTTGCGTATAGAGGAGAGAGCACAGATTCGAAAATTTTACTGTTCACGGTGAAGAAATCGTCGGTTTTACAATTGAGGACTCAACTGGATGTGATATTAGCCTCAAACACGTTCGAAAGCGCCTGCGATTTTAAGATCAAAGGAAGTTGGCTCGAGAGGTCTTGCACTATTTTCCTTGGCGATGGCGCCACCACCATCGCTCAGGTCTCGTCTCTCAACTCTGATCCAATCCATATGCTTATCTAATTATTAAGTGCCATAAGCTCAATTGTTTATAATTTAAACAAATCGATGGAGATTCGAACTTCTGGGCTATGCTCTCTCTTTGACAGCTCATACTTAATTGAAATATATGTTTATTTTGATCCTGATAGCTATTTTACAATAATTGAGTATTAATTTATCAAACACAAACACTAATTTACTTTGAATGACAACTGATTTTTTTAAAAGCAAACTCTAAATTAATCCTTAATTGAGTTAATTCTGAGTGGGAATTAAATTAAATTGAAATAATACTGAAAAATTGTAGGCATTGTTAATTTTGCAGATGCACAAGCAGCATAATTTGCAGAGCATCGTGTTCGATAAAGACACGTTTGGAGTGACGGTGTATCCCAACGTGGACTACGCCTTCATCGTTGCGCTGGTGGTGATTTTGAACGAGATCAACGAGGACAAAAGCGGCGACGATTAGAGCCAATATTATCCAAAATGTGTGTATAATAAAAGCCTTTTCGTGTGTTATTAATTATTATTACATTTTGTTCGGTGCGGAGCGACTGTTGGAAAAATTTTCTGATATTATGGATACTACTTTTATTAATTATTATCTGTTATCTAATTAGTATAAAAGTGTGGGGTCTAGCTACTATGAAAATTTCCCGAAAATGTTGTATGGACAGATAGACAAGCTAATCTGGTTGAATACTATACGTTCTCTTGTGCTGTTGTTTTCTTTTTAGAATATAGTTTGTAATAATAATATTAAAAGGGTCTAATATTTGATCTATCTGCGTATGTTGATCCAATTTATAAGAATTTTAGCTACTGATTTTGATGTTTCTTATTTTTTTTCTTTCTTTGTTCCTATCATGAGGTGGAATTCAAACAATGTTACTTTGTGTTATTGTTATTTTATTATTATTATTTATTTGGTGCTGTTTTATGTTCTTGACTTTCCACTTTGTCGAGTTGACTAAAATTTATGCTCTGTCTTCGATGTGAGCTAGTTCTAACTTCTATTTAATAATTTTTCCCATAAAGGATATGTTATAAGGCGTTTAATAACCATAATAGTGGTACACTAATTATTACACTTAATTATAGTGTTTTGGTCAAAGGTTTAAATTTAATTATATTGTTTTGGTCAAAGGTTTAAATTTCCACTCCTACATGTGGTTGAACTAAGAAAAATGTAGTATTTGACCTTAAAAAGAAATAATTGTGTTTGGTATATTCCAGTGTTTTATAAGGCATTTAAATTGCAGTGTTACCGTTTTTGTTTTCATCATAACACTCATATTCTTGAATGATAAAGTTAGATAACATTCAATAATTATGATGTATATACCATTTAATTAAATTTCTATCGCTCAAGATTTGAATCCTTACATTCGTAATGCTAGAATTAGCCATAATGGTCATAAGGTTAAATTATCAAAAATACCCCTGAACTATGGGGTTGGTTTCAATTATACCCTCAAACTTTGAAAAGTTTCATTTTAACCCTTGAACTTTGATATTTGTTTAAAAAATGCCCTTGAAGGCTTTTTTTCATTAAATTCATGGTCGGAAAATGATGTTTTTGCATTTGTATTGTTGCTTATGTGAACATATTTGAACATATACGTTGAAAAAAAATCAAAACATATGCAAATATATCACTTTTCGTCCATAAATTTAACGAAATTATTTTTCAAGGGTTGTTTTGAAACAAATTTCAAAGTTCAAGGGTTAAAATGAAACTTTTCAAAGTTTATGGGTATAATTGAAACTAACTTCATAGTTCAGAGGTATTTTTGATAATTTAACCTGGTCATAATAAGTGATTACTTGAAGAGACAAGAAAAAATAGACGTCCTAAAGAGAATACAAAATTAATTGTCAATATAAATATAATTTAGTGAATAAGACATCTATTACCTTAAAAAAATAATTGATTCATTAACTAAAAAATATCTTAGGGATTAGAATTTCTCAAATCGATACCCATAATAGAGCAATGTCTAGAAAGTATAATCTAGTTAAAAACATTAATATGTACCAATTAAACAAAATATACAAACAAATATTTAGTAATGAGATAATACTTATGTATTAATTGATTAGTAGAGACCTTATACCGACTACTATTAAATTTTTTATAGATAGGAGAGAAAAATGAGAGAAAAATGCTTTCACTGTTTCAAAAAAGAAAAAAAAAAGAGCTTTTAGTTTTCTAGTGGTGGTTAGCAAGACGATTTTGTCGATCCATATGGAGAGAAATATTGTTTTTAATAATATATTCTATAAATATAAAGGTGGAAGACCGAACTTTCAATGTTAGAAGAAAAATAATAAGTACCTTACCTATTAAGCTTTGGTCATATCAATAGCAATATATTGAAGAAACCACAAATGTTTTTTAGTTTGAATTTGGATGTTAGAGATTTGAACTTCCTGGAAGATAAGTAACGTTTTGACAAATTGAACTATGCTCAAGTTCTTTGATAACTAATTTTGTTTAGACGAAACGTGGTGATAACTAATTAGTTCATATATTTTCCAGTAGAATTTTAATGAATGAGATTATTTTATGTGCAAGCATAAATTTGTTACATTTGTCGCAATAATGGGTATTGTTGTTTGTTAGGGGTAAATTTGGACCTAATAAAAAAAACTCAAATAAAAAAATAAAAAAAGATAGAATGAGCTCAAGGTGGAAACAAGTCCAAGTGACTCGGTGATCTAGATCAACCTTTATCAAGTCCAATTCAAAAAAGGAAAAGAAAACTTCTTTCAATCCTAATCTTAAAAGGAAATACCATATTATAATTCCATGAAATGTAATTTCATTCTCATTCTTAAAACCTTAACTTGATACATTTTTCTTCTTTGACGTTAAGCATTGAAGTGTGTATGACAACACTACATCAGTATATAGTTTCGTCATTTTGTCGGCTCATATCTGTTTTTTTCATCAAATAAATTGTTTTGTTAAAGCAAGTGCAAGTTAGATGCGTACTCTTTAATCTAAATTTGCGCATGAACATTGTTAATTATTAGATTATTAAATCAGTGAGTGGATGATACACACCAGAGGGCCTTCCACTTTCATTACCCACTTTGTTATTGGACGGCGACATATTTAATTATTGGTAATCTCTGTTCCTTTTTTATTCTCATTATTAAATTACCCTTAATTGTGGCGATATAAGATCAAAAAGAGTTAGACACCAGAATTCTGCCAAACATGCTAATTAAAAGAAGTCAACCATCAAGCCATAGGTTATTCATTATATAGAACAAAAAAATTCTTGGGGGTCCATATATTTTACTAAGATGTAATTTTAATCCCAAGATATATATATTAAAGTGAATAAACCATAAATACCGAAAGGTTCAACTAATATAATTTGCACAAAATTATTTATTCATAATTCTTAAAATAGCCTTGGGTTGTTTTTGTAATTATCATTTCATGCCTTTATTTATTCATGGTTATTATCAAATTCAATCTTAAAAATTCAATTTAGAAGATAAAAACAAAGTAGAATTTGATTTTAAAAGAAAAAAGGATTTCCAAACCAATTAATTTGCTAGGTAAATAACTACGCACCTTCTGCATGTGACTCATGTGACTTTAGACCAATTGAAAGTGAAAAAGTTTATCCACCAAAAAAAAAACTTTGTACTAGACAAAAAAGAGTGCTATATATATATTTTTGAATACTAGGAAAAATAGTACTTATAATTAAAATTTGTTGTGTAAAGAAATTAATATTTAGGAAATTTCCATTAAATTAGAAGATGGTTGTTTAAAATATCGAAATTTTAATATGATCACAAATATACATATTTCAATTAAAAATAAATGCAATCAATTACTCAAAGTTTTATAAGTAAGATAAATGTGGTTTTTTAGATAAGAAAATTCAGCCAGTAGGCCCAAATGAAATGATACGTTGAAAATGCGAGTGGGTTATATTTGCAATAATGGTCGGGTTAAACGCAAAAATCGTCATGTGGTTGAGGTTGGCCTTTATTTGTTAGCTCACTCCTCTCTTCCTCTCACCTCTTGGTCATATGCCTTTCAAACTGCAATTTACCTAATTAATCTATAACCTACCCTCGTCTTATCTCACACTTCACCTTATTTTACTCTCTTTAAGAAGCAACCCGATTATAAATTGTTACGTGTATTTGGTTGCTCTTGTTTTCCCTTTCTTCGCTCTTATAATCGTCATAAACTTCAATTTCGATCTACGGAATGTGCGTTCCTTGGGTTTAGTTCAAATCATAAAGGGTACCTATGTTTTGATTACAAACTGGCCATCTTTACATTTCCCGGCATGTTGTTTTTTGATGAAGGCAATTTTCCTTTCCAAACCACTGTCCATCACTTTCCTTCCTTGAAATCCACCATTCCTAATCATGATTTTTCTTCCCACTAACTTTATCCCATACCCCACGGTCCCCACCATTAACCCATTCCATGTTACCCTCCATTTTACCTATTCCCATGCCGCATGATTTTTCTTTCCCACTAACTTTATCCCATACCCCACGGTCCCCACCATTTACCCATCAATTTGGATTATTCCAATAATTGGGTTGGGACTGAATGAATCGTTGCAGAAAGGTTTGAAGGAGAGTCGCGATCGAATATTTGAAGTGAAATTGAGAATCTCCATCACTTTTACTTAAGGATGGAGTTCTCTTTCTTGTTATTAGAATTTTGAAGAAAAAGAAAGAAGAACAGAGGAGGTAGCAGAGGGAGAGGGGGAGGGAGTGAGTGAGAGGAGAGAGAGGGGTTTTTATTTTTATTTTATTATTTTTTAATTTTTCATTAACATTAAAATAAGTAAAAAAAAATCACATAGTAACCTTTTAAACTGATTTTTCAAAACTTATAAATTAAAAAGGTTGATTTTGAAAATTTAAGGATTAAATGCACAAAATTAATAGACCAAAATGGTAATTTTCCCAAGGCTATATATAGGCATGCAACCAAATTACGTCTTTGATACAACCGAAGGGACAGATCCACAAACTTACTTAACTTTCCTCTTTTTTTCCGTATTATCTCAAATTAAACAATAATGGCCAATCCGGCTCCTTTTCAGCTTCCTGCACAGACGAGCTACGCGCCGTTGGCCACTCCGGTGGCCGTCGTAAGCCCACAGTTCATCGCGCCCTATCCTGTGGATTTGAGAATCACAAAGAAGCTCATGACCCTGGCGGAAGGTTCCTTCGCCGTTACTGACGTTAACGGCTCTGTCATGTTCAAGATCAAAGGCTCCGTCTTCAGCCTTCATGATCGTCGCGTTCTTCTTGACGCCGCCGGCAATCCCATCATCTCTTTCCAACAAAAGGTCACTCTCTTTAGATCTAATTAATTTGTGCATAGAAATTATTAATCAATCAATTTTAATTAATTAATTATTTTTAATTTTGGTTCACACAGCTGTTTTCAGCACATAGAAAATGGTTTGCATATAGAGGAGAGAGCACAGATTCGAAAAATTTACTATTCACGGTGAAGAAATCGTCGGTTTTACAATTGAGGACTCAACTGGATGTGATATTAGCCTCAAACACGTCCGAAAGCGCCTGCGATTTTAAGATCAAAGGAAGTTGGCTCGAGAGGTCTTGCACTATTTTCCTTGGCGATGGCGCCACCATCATCGCTCAGGTCTCGTCTCTCAACTCTGATCCAATCCATATGCTTAATTAATTATTAAGTGCCATAAACTCAATTATTTATAATTTAAACAAATCCGTGGAGATTCGAATTTTTTGGGTATGCTCTCTCTTTGACAGCTCATACTTAATTGAAATATATGTTTATTTTGGTAGCTATTTTACAATAATTGAGTATTAAATTATCAAACACAAATACTAATTTCTTTGAATGACAACTGGTTTTTTTAAAAGCAAACTCTAAATTAATCCTTAATTGAGTTAATTCTGTGTGGGAATTAAATTAAATTGAAATAATACTGAAAAAGTGTAGGTATTGTTAATTTTGCAGATGCACAAGCAGCATAATTTGCAGAGCATTGTGTTCGATAAAGACACGTTTGGAGTGACGGTGTATCCCAACGTGGACTACGCCTTCATCGTTGCGCTGGTGGTGATTTTGAACGAGATCAACGAGGACAGAAGCGGCGACGATTAGAGCCAATATTATCCAAAATGTGTGTATAATAAAAGCCTTGTGTTCGGTGTGGAGCGAGTGTTGGGAAAATTTTCTGATATTATGGATACTATTTTATTAATTATTATCTGTTATCTAATTAGTATAAAAGTGTGGGGTCTAGCTACTATGAAATTTTCCCGAAAATGTTGTATGGACAGATAGAGAAGCTAATCTGGTTGAATACTATACGTTCTCTTGTTCTGTTGTTTTCTTTTTAGAATATAGTTTGTAATAATAATATTAAAAGGGTCTAATATTTGATCTATCTCCGTATGTTGATCCAATTTATTAGAATTTTAGCTACTGATTTTGATGTTTCTTATTTTTTTTTCTTTCTTTGTTCCTTTCATGAGGTGGAATTCAAACAATGTTACTTTGTGTTATTGTTATTTTATTATTATTATTTATTTGGTGCTGTTTTATGTTCTTGACTTTCCACTTTTGACTATAAAATTTATGCTCTGTCTTCAATGTGAGCTAGTTCTAACTTCTATTTAATAATTTTTCCCATAAAGGGTCGTTTAATAACCATAATAGTGGTTCAGTAATTATAACACTTAATTAAGTGTTTTGGTCAAAGGTTTAAATTTTCACTTACATGTGATTGAACTAAAAAAAAAATGTAGTAATTGACCTTCAAAAAGAAATAATTGTGTTTGGTATATATTCCAGTGCTTTATAAAGCATTTAAATTGCAGTGTTACCGTTTTTTTTTCATCATAACCTCATATTCTGGAATGATAAAGTTAGATAACATTCAATAATTATGATGTATATACCATTTAATTAAATTTCTATCGCTCAAGATTTGAATCCTTACATTTGTAATGCTAAAATTAGCCATAATAGCCATAATAAGTGATTACTTGAAGAGACAAGGAAATAGACGTCCTAAAGAGAATACAAAATTAATTGTCAATATAAATATAATTTAGTGAATAAGACATCTATTACCTTAAAAAAACAATTGACCCGTTAACTAAAACAGATCTTAGGGATTAGAATTTCTCAAATCGATATCCATAATAGAGCAATGTCTAGAAAATATAATCTAGTTAAAAACATTAATATGTACCAATTAAACAAAATATACAAACAAATATTTAGTAATGAGATAATACTGATGTGTTAATTGATTAGTAGAGACCTTATACTGATTACTATTTTTTTTTCTCGTTTTCCTTCTTCTCTCTCCAATATTTGCCCCTATTTCCATTCCTCTCCTTTCTATTTTTTTAAAACAAAATCCATTTAAAATGAAGGGAAAAGGATTTTGTTTCAACTAATTATTTTCTTTGTTTTAAATCCTTTTGTTTTAACAATTGTATATTTGTTTACATTTTAAATCCTTTCGTCTTAAAAATGTTTATGTTTAGTGTTTAACTTGAAATGGAGGGATTTAAAACGAATGAAATAATTAGAAATCATTCCCCCTTCATTTTAGACTTGAAACGAATTGAAGAGGGGTTTCCCCCTTGTTTTTTCCATATTTATTATTTAAACCAAACTTTTTTTAAAAAAAAATATTTAACTTGAAACGGAGGGATTTAAATAATAAGTTGAAACTAAAAAGTTTTGGTTTAAATAATTTTTTTTTTAAAACAAAGGAAATAATTAGTTGAAACGAAATCCTTTCCCCTTCGTTTTAAATGAATTTTGTTTAAAAAAATTAGAAAGGAGAGGAATGGAAAGAGGACAAGAAGAAATATTGGAGAGAGAAGAAGGAAATGAGAAAAATAAAAAAAATTGGCAAAATACCTTTTTAAATGGGAAAATGTAACAAATGAATTTTTTTTAAAAAAAAAGAAAGGAAAGGAAGGGAAAGAGGACAACAAGAAAGATTGGAAAAAAAAAAAAAAAAAAAAAAAAAAAGAGGCCGACGACTGGCGGCCGGAGACAGTAGAACGACGGCCAGCGACTGGAGAGTAACGGCCGGCGGCGAAGGGGAGAAAGAAGAGAAAACACACACACACACACACACACATATATTAAGTTTAATAATTAAAAAATTAATTTTTTTTTTAATAATATTTAAATATCACGTTAGCTTTTTGTTAAAAATTAACAGAAAATCTAACATTGGGACTAAAACTGATATGAAATACAAAACTCAAGGATAAATTTGTTCAGTTTGAAAACTCAAGGACCAAAAGAGAACTAAATGCAAAACTGAGGGACAAAAAATGTATTTTTCCCTAAATTAAACGATGCTATAATGATTATAGAGAAAATTATCTTTTGGTCCCGAGTTTTCAAGAATAAATACATTCGGTCCAGTTTTTAAAATAGATCTTTTTAGTCCCTAAATTTTGAAAAATAAGTTTAAAAGGTCATCAGATGATTTTTGTTATTGTTTTAATGTTAATGAAAAATTAAAAATTAATAAAAACAAAAACCTCTCTCTCCTCTCACTCACTCCGGCCCCCCCGCTCTCTCCTTTCCCCTCATCTCCCTCCTCCGCTTCTTCTTCCTCCTTCAAAATTGTGATATCAAAACAGAGAGAGAACTCAATCCTTATATTCTCAAACTCACTTCAAATACTGAAAATTCTTGAAGGAGTTTGAACAGGATGCAAATGGACAAAGTAAAAAATAAAAAGGAAACTTGGAATAGTCATAGGCAAAAAAAAAAAAAAAAAGAACTCGTCTTGGACGAATTCAAGAGGTGGAGGAAGTCCCTTTCCCTCTCCATGAATATCACATTCAAAGTTACAGTGGGGTGGGGTGCTTGGTTAAAGAAGGAGAAAGAAAGTGAAGAGGGGAAGGGGGCACAGTAGAAGAGAATAGAGGAAAATAGCCACTTTTCTCAAGTTTGTGGATTCTTGAAGGACTTTGAAAATGGTTGAAATGAATATGGAATCTCGTAATTTAGTTGCTAACTCATGAAACCTTCATTTGGATTATTCCAGTAATTGGGTTGGGACTGAATGAATCGTTGCAAAAACAGATCCATGGCGAAAGTCATTCAAAATTGGTTTGAAGAAGAGGCGTGATCGAATATTTGAAGTGAAATTGAGAATCTCCATCACTTTTACCTAAGGATTGAGTTCTCTTTCTTGATATCAGAATTTTGAAGAAAAAGGAAGAAGAACAGAGGAGGTAGCAGAGGGAGAGGGGGGAGGGAGTGAGTGAGAGGAGAGAGAGGGGTTTTTATTTTTTTATTATTTTTAAAATTTTTCATTAACAATAAAATAAGAAAAAAAAATTACATATTAACCTTTTAAACTTATTTTTCAAAACTTATAAATTAAAAATATTCATTTTGAAAATTTAGGGACTAAATGCACAAAATTCATGGACCAAAATGGTAATTTTTTCAAGATTATATATTGGCATGCAACCAAGTTGCGTCTTCGATATAGCCGAAGGGACAGATCCACAGACTTATTTAACTTTCCTCTTTTTTTCCGTATTATCTCAAATTAAACATTGGAGGCTATGGGGCTCACTCCGTCGCCTACACAGATGAGCAACGCGCCGTTGGCCACTCCGGTGGCCGTCGTAAGTCCGCATTTCATCAAGCCCTATCCCATGGATATGAGAATCACAAAGAAGTTCATGACCCGGCGGAAGGTTCCTTCGCCGTTACTGACGTTAACAGCTCCGTCATGTTCAAGATCAAAGGCTCCGATCGCCGTGTTCTTCTTGACGCCGCCGGCAATCCCATCATCTCTTTCCAACAAAAGGTCACTCTCTTTAGATCTAATTAATTTGTGCATAGAAATTATTAATCAATCAATTTTAATTAATTAATTATTTTTAATTTGGGTTCACACAGTTGTTTTTAGTGCATAGAAAATGGTTTGCGTATAGAGGAGAGAGCACAGATTCGAAAAATTTACTGTTCACGGTGAAGAAATCGTCGGTTTTACAATTGAGGACTCAACTGGATGTGATATTAGCCTCAAACACGTCCGAAAGCGCCTGCGATTTTAAGATCAAAGGAAGTTGGCTCGAGAGGTCTTGCACTATTTTCCTTGGCGATGGCACCACCACCATCGCGCAGGTCTCGTCTCTCAACTCTGATCCAATCCATATGCTTATCTAATTATTAAGTGCCATAAGCTCAATTGTTTATAATTTAAACAAATCGATGGAGATTCGAACTTCTGGGCTATGCTCTCTCTTTGACAGCTCATACTTAATTGAAATATATGTTTATTTTGATCATGATAGCTATTTTACAATAATTGAGTATTAATTTATCCAACACAAACACTAATTTACTTTGAATGACAACTGATTTTTTTAAAAGCAAACTCTAAATTAATCCTTAATTGAGTTAATTCTGTGTGGGAATTAAATTAAATTGAAATAATACTGAAAAAGTGTAGGTATTGTTAAATTTGCATATGCACAAGCAGCATAATTTGCAGAGCATCGTGTTCGATAAAGACACGTTTGGAGTGATGGTGTGTCACACCCCCTCCAGGCTCACTTGCCTAACCTAGGAAGGAATGTGAAGACAGAGAATACTAGCCCTCCTACTAGCACTCCCAGCCCAACCTAACATCCACCTGGAACTGTACACAACGCAATATGTATGAACAAGTAAAATTGAGCACACAATTGCACACATGAGCAAGATACATTCAGTCCCTCATACGAAGTATGCATACTAAGTCATAACATACTTAAGTCTATTACAACCCAGCTAGAATACTTTTATTTCAAAACTATATACATGTAGAAGATATATACAAGGAGCTAAAGAGGCGTGGTGGTAAACAGGTCTTGATGAGGCTAAGCACCGGGAACTCGTTTGCTACCTGGGAAGAGAAAACATGTTGAAAACGTGAGCTGGGAAGCCCAGTGAGTGACTACTTTATTAGAATATGCATTCAAAGATAAAGTATCAAAAGTACTTCAACAAGAATGCCAATTTACAAGATTTAAGCACCGTGAAAAATAATGCATAAAAACTCATAATAAAGAAAATTTGTAGCATGGTGCCCTTCCAAACCCTAGCTGTGGCAGAGTTCTCTCTAAACCAACAGCTCCAATATCTTTCTCACGTGCACGTGGAATGTCATTTAAGCTCATTGGTCTCCCCTAATACCTTCTCCATGTCCTTCAGTATTGGGGCCAGACCAACTACCACCCGAATACCTTCTCACTGTCCTTTAGTATCGGGGGTCAGGTTTTCTCTCTCTCCCCTAGGTACCTTCTCTGTGTCCTTCAGTACCGGGGGTTAATAATATGCTAGGCATGCTTAAAATATTTAGATACATAGTTTGGAATCCCATTCAGAAAGTTCTCAACATAAACACAAACTTTCATTTTAAACAAGCTTCCAAATGTTGACTGTCATGCTTGAACTCGGAGTAACAACTAGTTACAATTATGCTTAACTTTCATTTATGAATAGGAGTTCAATGAAACATGAATATAAATTAGATTAATCATGCTTCAATATCCATAACTAGTAAGCTTTTGAATAAAGATCAAAGCATAGGTTTTCAAACAAAGTCACTCACAATCACCGGAAATCTCCCAAGGCTTATAAGCTTCGCCTATCTTCGTTTGCCCTGAAAATGAATTCCATAACATTAATCCCTTTTCTACTTGGCCCAAAATTAGATCTAATTCAGTCACATAACTCATAGCATAGCAATTTAACACACTTGGGCTGTAAGGTATAACAAATTGGAAGCACATCTTCCTTACTCTTTCTCTAGCCCTTTCTCTTTTGAACCAAAAATTACAGATTCAACTTCCAGCATGGGTTTCTCAATATTTAGCAAAACAACCACCAAAATTTATTTGATAACCCTCAAATACAATGTCTAAACTTACTTACCTCAAAATTTGAGCTTCTAATTCGTCCTCATGAGCTCTAAATCTTCAGATTTCCTCACCCTGTTCTGCTGGCCGAGAAACTGGAACACCTCTCGGTTTTCTTACTTTTTCACGACCTTACTCTTCGTATTTTCTCACAAAACGTTCCAGATAAATTCTTCATTCAATTTATGAGATTTTGGCTCAAGAATCATCGAATTTGCGTAAGTAGATTGAGAGATATGACCATTTGAAGTTGACCCTTCCAGCTGCCTATTGAATTCACAAGGAATGGACAGCTCTTACTTCAACAATCCGTGAATCATGCACATTGGACAGCTCCTACTTGATCAATCCATGAGTCATACTCATTGGCCAGCTCCTACTTCCTCTTTTAGACCTTAAGTCCTATTAAATCTTCCTAATCCATAAACAAACTTTAGCTAATTTAATTAGAAATAAAAGCTTTTGCATTCAACACTTAATACACCCAATGAATACTCAACTTGCTCATTACCTTAACTTACTTCAACTCAACTCTTAATATGATTATCTCAATGCCTAACTTGTCTCCTTATGAAGCTTTGTGCACGTTATAATCCACAACTTAGGAAATTTCCAAATTCAACCACTGCATTCCTTCAGTGCAACCTATACCAATTTACGTGTATCAAACTTCATGTATAAATGCAATAAGATTAAAAGAGAGTTTAGGGCTTACATGGTGTATCCCAACGTGGATTGCGCCTTCATCGTTGCGCTGGTGGTGATTTTGAACGAGATCAACGAGGGAAGAAGCGGCGACGATTAGAGCCAATATTATCCAAAATGTGTGTATAATAAAAGCCTTGTGTTCGGTGTGGAGCGAGTGTTGGGAAAATTTTCTGATATTATGGATACTACTTTTATTAATTATTATCTGCTATCTAATTAGTATAAAAGTGTGGGGTCTAGCTACTATAAAATTTGCCCGAAAATGTTGTATGGACAGATAGACAAGCTAATCTGGTTGAATACTATACGTTCTCTTGTGCTGTTGTTTTCTTTTTAGAATATAGTTTGTAATAATAATATTAAAACGGTCTAATATTTGATCTATCTGCGTATGTTGATCCAATGTATTAGAATTTTAGCTACTGATTTTGATGTTTCTTATTTTTTTTCTTTCTTTGTTCCTTTCATGAGGTGGAATTCAAACAATGTTACTTTGTGCTATTGTTATTTTTTTTGGGGGAAAAAATCAATTTTGACCCTAAACTTGGCAGGTTGTATCAATTTTAACCATGAACTTTCAATTTCATCAATTTAGACCTCGAACTTGGCAGATTGTATCAATTTTAACACTAAACTTTCAATTTCATCAATTTAAACCTCAAACTTGAGTAAGTGTATCAATTGACACCTTCGGTTAAATTTTTGTTGCAATCATCATTCGAAAGGTTTTCCACACATGCCCAAAGCCACGTATTGCTCTATGATATGTTCTTGTTTGTTATCTTTTTTAAAAAAATACTAAAAAAATAATTAAATCATTCTAGATCGGGTCGCCACCATCATGAAAACTACAAACTCGACTCTCAAAAGTAGGACTCATATGAAAACAGATGGACTTTTGTGTTCCCCCTCGCACTTGGTGTTGATACCAGCAACGAAAAGTGTGAAGAAGATCCAAACGGTGACGTCATTGAAGGCGGTGATGACCATGGCGTTGTCATTGACTTTAGTGCTGAGGAGTTTGAGCTCGACTAAAAGGAGAGAGAGAACACGAAAGGCGGTGATGGATAAAGTGGCGCTCATGAACACAATGAACTGGTTGTGGCCGACTTTGTCTGCCCCGTCCACAGTTTTACGTAGGATTAAAGTGACATCAATGCTGGAGAGGAAGGGGACAAAGATTCCGACGAGGGCGATTCTAAAAGCCTTGGGTCCGTTATGGCGGATGGAGGACCAATCGAGCTCGAGACCGATGAGAAATTAAAAAAAAAACGAATATTGGCGACCGATTCAAGAATCGGAGTACTCCATTGAGGAAAAATATGGTGCAAATAAATTTTGTTTCTACCAAAAGCCGATGGATCGAGTAGAATCATGCCTTAAAATTGATAAACCCTCAATTAATGAAATGAAAAAAAAGCAGCAAAATCCGAAAAAATAATAAGTGAAGAAAAGCCATGCTCTAAAATTGAAAAACATTATGGCGAGTCTACTCCAATTTTCTTCAACAATTTATTTTTTAAAAAAATAACAAATATGTATTTGTTATAGAGCAACACGTGATTTTGGACATGTGTAGAAAACCTTCTTAACGGTGATTGAAATGAAAACTTAATCAAATGTGTAAATTGATACACTTATTGAAGTTTAAGGTTTAAATTGATGAAATTGAAAGTTTGGGGTTAAAATTGATACAACCTGCTAAGTTTGAGGTTTAAATTGATGAAATTGAAAGTTCATGGTTAAAATTGATACAACCTGCAAAGTTCAAGGTTAAAATTGATTTTTTTCCTATTTTTTTTAATGCCATGCCCTTTCCAACTTCACATTCTTGAGGCTTCTATGAAAATATTTGGTCCATTCACGTTCACTTATTATTCTTTTTTTTTTTATTTTAAAAAAAGGACAATGCATGAGGAGAACTACAAATCCAAATTTCAAATTGATATTAGGAATTGTTTGGTAAGGTTATTGGTTTTTTCTTTTCTAGTTTTTAATTTGTTAAGAAAGAAAAATAAATATGCATTTGATTATTATTCTTTTCATCATTAATAAAAAAAAAAAATGCACTTAGTAATCATATGTTATTGTATTATATTTAACAAGTTGAGTTATGTTAAATGTCATATTAAATAAGTAAATATTTTGCCAAAAATGTAATGAAACTTAATAATTTATGTGAAAAAGATGTATTAGAAAGGGAAATTAAAAGAAAAATGTTGAAGAGAAAAGTGGTATTTTCTTCTCTCTTTTCTTTTTCTAATGAAGACAATTAAGAGTGAGGGGATTTAACCTGAATTAAAATTTTCACCCAATAGTTTTAGTATAGACAAAACTAATAAAAATGTCAAAATTACAAAAGAGAGGATCAACTAAAGTAACAACTAAACCTTAAAATTTTTCAAAATAGGTCAAAGGGGTTCTTAAGTATTTTTTTTTAGCTACAATAACAAAAAAAAAAAAAAGAAGCTTCGTTTCATATATATTTTTAATTAATTTTATATAATTTTATTTCGATGTGAGTACATGATAATAATTAACTCATTTAACTCAACATGAGTTATATATGATGATAATTAATTTATTTTTACCAACCTGAGTATAGCTTAACTAGTCAAGGCATATTCATCAGTCAAAAATTAAAGGTTCGAATCCCGATCACTCCTTCCCTTATGTTGTTGAATTTAAAAAATAAAAATAATAACACAGTTAACTCATTTAACAATATATATATTTTTATATTGATGAGGTAAAGAGAAAATATAAAATAAAACCATATCTTTTTACCCTATGATGTAGATACAAATGTATTGGGAATATAGACAAATTAAAAGGGTTTTGAGTGATGCACCAAAATAATTGATAAGATAAAAGATGGAGCCAAAAAGTACTCCATATATAATATTCAAATACAAAAGGCTCCACGGCCACGAGGAAGAAACATTTGAGATCATGAACATGTTTAAGGTTGGATTCTACTCTTCAAATCCAATCATCTTTTTTCTCTTTTCTTTTCTTTTCTTTCACAATAATTTGAGTTTTGGATACCTAGACATCTCTATTAATCAAGAGTTGTGTTGATTGATTTTGTCACCAAAAGGGGAGAAAAGGCATCTTTAGAAATCAAAGAAATTTAGGCCCCGTTTGATAACGTTCTCGTTTCTCGTTTCTTGTTTCATGTTTCTGTTTCTCGTTTCTTGTTTCTGTTTCTTAAAAACTAAAAACAGAAACATGTTTGATAACTATTTTTGTTTCTTGTTTCTTGTTTTTTGGTAAAAATAAAATTTAGTACATATACTATAACAAAACATATAACGTGCATTAAAATAAATATAAAACAATTATAAAAAGTTATAGTATTTTATTAAGGCCCAACACCTAATTAATAATAATAATAATAAATTTTATCTTTCAAATGTTATTCAAATTTGATTTGCAATGTTATTTCCCACTTCAATCAATTCACCTTGAGCGATTTTGACTTACAAAAGTTAGTTCAATTAGACGAATTTGTAAATTGTCTAAGGTCAGACAATCGAACATACCGACATTTCTTTAATTTAATAATAAACTTTATTTTTATTTTTTTAAAATGCATTAACAAATAATACACGCAAGTAAAATCAAAAAAAGAGAGAGAATGTATATTTTTTTTTTACATTTAATGGTAAACATGAAATACATTATTAGTTTATTTATTTAATAATAAAAAAATCGTACCAAAAGGAAAAATAATAGAGAATTAAATAGAAAATAATAACTATAAGCTCGTTAATGTAAAGTAAAAGAAAATAAGAAAATAAGAGAGAAGAGAAAAACATAAACGAAAAGAGAAAAGTAAAAAGGAAACAGAAAAAAAAAAAGATAATGAACTATTAAAAGAAAAAAGATTATGATGAAAGAGAGAGAACAAATAGAAAGAAATAAATCAAAAAATAAAAATAAAAAAAATAAAAAATAAAAAGATTAAAAAGTATTAAAAGAAAAAAAAATAGAATGGAAGAGAGAGAAAGAATAGAGAGAGGAGAGATAGGTGAAAAGAGAAATATGAATACATGCATGAAACTTAAAAAAAAAAACAGAAACAGAATTTGAGAAACTAATTTTTGAAGTTTTTCTAAATCTGCCATATTTTTAGAAACAAGAAACATGATGGTTTATCAAACATGTCTGTTTCTTGAAAAATGAGAAACATGAACAAAAAACAGGAAATAGAAACATTATCAAAAGAGCCCTTAGAAAATCTTTCGACAAGGAATGACATTAATTAATGCATAGTAGGATGTGGGTTAGAGATGATGTCAAATTTGGATATGGTACATTCTAGTCTCATTCACGAGATTTCGAGAAATTAGGACAGGTTCGTCCCATCTCATGCTCTAGCCTTCTAAAATAATTAGGATTAATGAAAAAGAAAAAAAAAACCCTCTTAAATGAAGGGTTAAAAAATAACTTAAATTAGATTCTTTTTGTGTGAAATGAAAGTCAGTGTTTAATGGCAAAAACTTAATAATAAAATTGTAAGATAGTACTTTTGTTTTCAATAAAATATTTTAAATTTTAAATTTATCTTAATATTTTTTTTTTTTTAGTTCAATGGGGTGGAGATTCAAATCTCTAACTCTTGTGTGATGGTATATGTATTGACTAGTTGAGCTATGCTCAGATTAATTTGACTAAACCTGTAAACTTATGTTTTTAGGTTAATTAATTGATGATTTATTATGATATCAAAATAAAAGGTAATGTGTTCAAACTACCCTAACGTTATTTTATCCTTATTTAATTATTGATAGTCTATTTGTTTGTTCTTGTACTAATTTTCAATCCACAAATGAAGGAGAGTGTTAAGAAAATATTAAAGAACAAAGTTAGATTAAAAACCATTTGACTAAGTTTTGTTTTTTTCTCTCTCTCTCTCTATATATATAGTTTAAAAGTGAAAATTGATTTATAATATATTGGTAAATTGCCCCAAAAGCTCCAATCAATCATCATCCATTGAAGGGCCAAAGTCTCATAAACATGTATTATTGCTTTCCATTGCATTCTTTTAATTATGCTTTTTAATGAAATATTTAGCTTTTGGACTCATCAAAAAGTTGAAGGCATTGTTTCGGTCAAGAAAGATCAAAGAGAAAAATAAAAAGGAAAAAGAGAAAACAAAAATGTTGTCCTCTATGATATATCCTTAGTGTTCTCATGGGAAAAATGGCCTCCCCATGATTATGATGTTAGAAAATGATATAATGAAATTTTGTTTTATATATAACGTTTCTTATAGGGAATTAATTGATGATAGGGCCAATTTTTTATAAGATAAAATAAATTACTTTGCCTATGTACGAATTTCAAAATAAAGAAAAAATATATATTGTCTTTATATAAAACTTTATTTTTGATGTGTAGGTGTATATAGAAAATTAAAATTAATTTTTATTCTTTTGGATTGGTGAGAATAAAATAAAGCAAATTAGAGATTGATAATGATTTGGCAAGTATATGAGTTGGTATGGTATTGTCTCCATGGAGATTTTTAATCTATTAATTATTAACAACTACATTAGGTCTAGAACTATTTGATTAGAAGGCAAGTGAATTAATAAAAATAACTAAAATAAAAAACGCTAAAGTTTAGGATTTTGACTTCACCAACCCAGTTGTTTTTAAGTTTTCTTAAAATTAATAATGTTTATTATATCTATATTGTCTACGAACCAAGAAGGAAAAGTGGTTATGGTTCAAGATGTTAAGTGACATTCAATCACAAGAAAATGTCGTGACGGTCAAATACCAAATTTAAATTCCAAACTTTAGTCTAAATCTTAAATTAGGAC
Organism: Trichosanthes truncata; assembly: GCA_033996785.1. NCBI lineage: Eukaryota > Viridiplantae > Streptophyta > Magnoliopsida > Cucurbitales > Cucurbitaceae > Trichosanthes > Trichosanthes truncata. Next base: position 59,599,053 of record JAWPNB010000003.1, read on the forward strand.
GTTAAAAAAAAAAAAATAGGGTGAAGCTTCTTAAAGATTTCGAAGGCAATTCTTATGATTTTCTTTAATGTATTTTCAAAGTCTATCTAAAGAGAGGCTATTTACTAAAAAGGGCCTATAAGGAGTTCAATAATCATAAAAAATGACAGGAAAATAAGGTTTTTGGTTCATATGAATTGATTTTCTTATTTGGCAGCAAACTTTAATTTGAATTTCGGTAAAATTAATGTTCTACCTTAATGCTAATTTGAATTTTATTTGAATTTCAAGTGGTATTCAAATTATACCCATTTTTTTTATTTAGGGCATAGTTTAGAATCTACCAAAGAATTTTGATTTGAAGCTTGAATTTGGAGTGCCCAAATTTCACTTTTTCAGATAAAAGTCTACCCAATTATATTTTGGAATTGGAATAGAACTTGAATTTGGACTTTAATCAAATTTTGATTTGGGATAAAATTTGGATTATGCCCAAATTTCACTTTTTGAGATAAAAGTCTACCCAATTATATTTTGGAATTGGAATAGAACTTGAATTTGGACTTTAATCAAATTTTGATTTGGGATATAATTTGGATTATGCCCAAATTTTACTTTTTTTGAGATAAAATTCTACCAAATTTGAATTTTGGATTTGGAATAGAATTTTAATTTGGCTTGCAGTCAATTTTTAATTTGAGATTAGATATGACAAAATTTAAATTGAGATGATATCCTGCCCGATTTCGATTTGAATTTTGGAATAGAACTTGGATTTGAGTTTGTAGTCAACTCATCTCAAAATTCAAACTTTAATATCCCAAAGTTTGAATCTTGTATGATCTTTGGATTCAAATTGGTTTTGATTTGATCTTCTAGGCATTATTTTTTAATACAAATTAGATGTGATTTTATCTTTTCTTCCACTATAAATAGAGGAGATGGGTATTCCATCAATTCACATCAACAAAGAGGGAGTAGAGCTTCACACTGAGGAATGAGGAATAGGCAAGTCCCAATTTTTTTCTTCTTTTTTTTTCGTTTTTTTTTCCACGTTTTTTTTTTTTTTTTTTACATTTGCAAGGCTTGCAAATATTTTTACTGCAGCCAAAAAAAACATTCATATACCAAAGGTAAACAGGTAGGTAATTTTTTTAGACAATATATATGCCTTCTTGTTTATTTGTTTGTTTTTTTTTTTTTATTCTTGCTTGTAGCTAAGATGTCTTCTTCAACTTTGAGATGCCTTCTTCAACTTTGAAGGTGACCAACCCCTGATTCAGGCGGAATTAAGGATGGTTCACCTTCCATCTTGTTTTACCTTTGGAAGACCCGACCCTTTTCATGTGGAGTTGAGGGCAGTCTTGTTTTACCTTTGGAAAACCCGACCCTAACTCAGGTGAAGTTGAGGGCAGTCTGGTTTTACCTTTGCAAGACCCGACCCTAACTCAGGTGGAGTTGAGGGCAGTCTTGTTTTACCTTTGGAAGACCCGACCTTAACTCAGGTGAAGTTGAGGGCGGTCTTGTTTTACCTTTGGAAGACCCGACCCTAACTCAGGTGGAGTTGAGGGCAGTCTTGTTTTACCTTTGGAATACCCAACGCTAACTCATGTGGAGTTGAGGGTGATCTTGTTTTACCTTTGGAAGATCCAACCCTAACTCATGTGGAGTTGAGAGCGGTCTTGTTTTACCTTTGGAAGACCAAACTGTGGTCTTTCTTTGGCTTCAGCATTTTCTTTTTGCACCTTTTTTTTTTTTGCAAATTTCTCTTGTTAACTTTTTTTTTCTTATTATTTTTTTTTCAGGGAACTTTATCCCACTATTTCTCCAAATACTTATTATCTACCATCTAGAAAGATAAAGATATAATCTCTTTTGTAAATCTCTTTCTTTCTTTTTTTTTTTTTTTTTTAATATTGGGATGCCCCTTGTGAAGTTTGTAAAGCAAACATAAGGGTGGCCAACTCCCGACCTTTTTCTCCCTACGATTCATCTTAGGAGTTCATAGTGACCAAGGATGATCATTTTTTTCTTGTAGTCCAAGACTAGGATTCATATTTTCTTTGCAATGAAAAGGTACAAAGCCTTTAATTTTGAAGATGAAATGGCACCGAATCCCTCTGAACAAACTTTGAATTTAACGAATGGAAACAATCGAACTTAAACGAACAAAATGCAAACCCATAAATTGTAGCGAGTGAAGATAGTTGAACCTTAAGAAGGTGAGCAATGAATCAACTTGAAGAGAATAAAACTCTATCGTATGCATCCAACTCATCGTCTTGCTTCATGGGGGAGGAAATGCTTCTTTTTTTTTTAAGAGATTGATAACTCTTAAATTAAGAGTTATATGTTAGTATTTCTGGACTAAATTGTCGATTTTTATCTCATTATATTTTAGAAAACTCCAAGCTTTGATGTATTTTGCTCTATGATTAATTTTGATATAGTAACATTATTATTAGAGAAAAATTATCTTAATTAAGGTGCTTTATGTGATTAATTCAGGTTTGATTAAGGAGAATTCCAAAAGCCAAGAGCAGCAGTTTTACAACTGTTTGCTGGAGCAAACTTTGCGATTCAGGCTTATACGAATTTCGCACGTGGGAATTTCAATTCATTAATTGAGTTGGCAGCTGTCAGTCTAATCAGCGTGTTTTCAGCCATTAGGAGTCTTCCACGTCGCTAGTCTTGTCTAATCAGCCCTTGTTTTCATAAAGAAGGGAATATATGTGTGGGCAGCCGTTTTCTTGGGAAGAAGAAGCTGGAAATCCCGAAATAACAGAGAGAGAGAGAGAATGAGGCGGAGAGCTCCGATTCTCGATAGGCCATCAACGGAAGTTTACCCAAAAAGGAAGGTTTCTCCAGGGGATAAACGCCGATGCTAAGTCAAATATTTTGGGACAGCTTTCCGATTTCTTCTGCTACATTTTCTGCTTTTGTTTAGTTTATTTTCTGCATTATTTTCATTATGTTTACATTTCGACTTTTCTGCTGTTGTTTTTACATTATGAACTAATCACCATAAGGTGAGGATTAGAGGATGATTGCTTTTGATTAATGTTATAGAGGAGTATATTTCATTTCCATCGATTTGGTTTTTAAGAGGGCTTATTCATAGTTCTTGTCCGTTTGGCCAACCGATGTGAGTAGTGTCCCTTTGATTTCTGGGAAGAATAAGAGGAGCTGAAAACTTAAAAATCACGTTAGCCCCTTGTTAGGGTTAGTAGCTAGCTAAGTGAGTAGGTTAGGGATAATCACTCACCTAACGCACACAAAATACAGTGGGTTCAATGTGCTGAAGTAATGGAAATGAAACAGTATACTTAGGTGATTCGGGAGAATACCGTGAAATCTGTAGTGGGTCGAATGGAATGAATATGTACTCAATTCATAACTTAATTAAAGCATGATTTACCTCTAATTCGAGCCTTGTTTTAGCTAAAAGTATTTAGACCAGTTATTATTTGTTCAGTTGCGACTCCTCTGTTTTCCCTGCTTTAGCATTAATTTTGTTCCAACAATAGTTGTAACGACCCTATAGGCTCAACACGCTACCTAAGAGTCATTACTAAGTCACGTCGCTATATTACCGAAAATTTCGGCAGCATAACGGCGTAACTACGTGAAAACCAAAAATTTGACCCTTACCTGATAAGACATAGAAAAACACACTTCTAAGATTTTCAAACAACCTCCTAGCATCCAACAAACTTCTCAATATGATGCTAGGGTTCAAACAGCAGAAACCAAGTGAATTCAAACATAGAAAGCCAAATACACGTGCACGATTTACAAAGAAAGGTTAAAAGACTTTGAAACATCCTCCTAAACATTTAAAAACTCGACATGAGTTCTATGTACATCCAGAAACATAAAAGAAGCGGAATAGCGATCGCTCGGCTCCCATGACTCGAGTAGCTGATCTCCGGTCACGCGCTAGGGCCGATCTTAGCCTTACCTGAAAACATTTTAAAAGGAAAAGGGTGAGTATTAACGAATAATACTCAGTAAGTAACTCATAGTTTCAAAGTAAGAGTTTCAATCGCATGCAACATGTCATTTTGAATCATAAAACCATCGTAAACCATCGCTTTAGTAGATGACCTAAAATTCGTTTTATAAACCATGTACTTTTCCTTGCGGCTCTCGTGAACGATTAAATTCTCCCGAGGGCCTCGTAAATAGTCCGAAGACATAATTTTCCATCGAATAGAGTCCTCCCCTAACTCTGAGAGTTGAGCTCGAAAGCTAACATACATCGTGGAGTCCGAAGACTCAGCCCGAAGGCTACCATCGTGGAGTCCGAAGACTCAAGCCCGTCGGCTACCATCGTGGAGCACTCTCGAACCCCGGGAGCATAGAGAATCCGAAGACTCGGGTTCCCTCATAACCCACATAAAACTTTTGGGAGAATTATCGTCACGGCCTTACATAAATCTTTTCATGAGCACACAACACATGCATGAGGTTCCGCTCGTTTTAGAACATACTCATGAATGCATAAGTCAAGGTTATCGCATTTCAAAGACATACATATCATTTCCATTCTTTTTAACATGAAAACTCAAATAGAACTCATGGAACTAGTGTAAAAGGAATATACATGTAAAACACTTTCTTTCTTAAATACTTAACACGGAAACATAAACTTCAAAGTAAATATAGGGCTAGCTCTAGGTTTCGAAAACTTCTTTCTTTGTGAGATCCCTTACCTTAAATCTTTACTTACTAAAATACCCTTTCTCCACTAGTAATGAGCTTCTCGAGTCCCCACTCCAAGTACAATCCAAGGTCCTCGACAAATCACCTAAAAAGGTCTTAAACCAACCGAATTACGCTAAAACGCATTCTAACATTAATAACTCGACGAAATGGACCAAATGGCAAAATTTACCCAACTCCGGCGAGCGGCGATGCGTGAAACTTCGGCGACGGCGCGTGGGCGCGCGTGGCCGGCGCGTGAGGACTCCGATCAGCGCATGGCTCCCGGATCTGGACAGATTCGACCCTTTCCAGTCGGATCTACTCGCGAACCAGCGATTTCCTGAAATAAACGAGCTCCGGCGAGACAGAAGCTGCAACACCGGCGCGTTCAGGGACTCCGGCGAAGCTGCGGCGGTTCGAGTGAAGTTCACGAACTGCAGAACCGTCGAGGAGGCGTCCAGCGAAGTGTTGAACGTGACTTGGGAGCTCGTGCGGCGGTGCTGAAGCAAATCCGGCGATCAGAATTGCGTGGGTCTTCGATTTTGAGCTCCGACTGAGTTGGGGTCGAGGGACTGGCCGGCGGTTTTCGAAGGACTTGCGTCACTCGTGAGGTTCGGCAGCCGGCGAGGAAGAAGAAGAAGACCGGCGTTCGTGAGCTTCGGCGAGGTGCTCGCTCGCGACTGACGGAAGAAGAAGAGAAAAAATGGATGGGTGTTCGGTCGGAGAGAGCGAGAGAGAGAGAGAGAGAGAAAATTACAGTGAGGGAGAGGGGCTGTCGGGAGGAAGAAAAAGGGAAAGAAAGAAAAATAAATAAATAAATAAATAAAAATAATAATATAAAATCAAAAATATCTTCTCTATAAATGACCGTAATACCCTTTCCTTTTCCAAAAATCACCAAAATACCCTCAAAGCAATTAAATTCTTAATAAAACTTTACCAAAACAACATTTTAAACTTACCCAAAACGTCTCGGGTGTTACAATAGTGACTTATTTTATTTCATTTCTTTGAAAAATTTGAATGGTTACAATTTGAGTTACTAGGAATTGATTTAGTAAATAGAAGAATTAATAGTCCCTGTGGATTTGATAATTTACTTATCGCTTGCTATAGAAATATGTGTACACTTGCGCATAGACAACAGAATATCGCATAATAATTCACATCACTCTAGCAAGTCATCAGAGACTGAACTTAAAGTTTTTTTTTTCTTTAACCTGCCTACATACCCTTTGAGTGGAAGGGATCAAGTCATAACGTAGTTCAAATGAATACATTTTTTTATTAGGGTCGTTCACTGATAAGCCTTAGAATTAAGGCTTATTTAACTCTCAATTGCTTAAAATATCCTTGTTTGTCCTAAGACCAATTGAAAATAGTGGAAGATTGCTTGAATTTAAGGAAGAAGTGAATGTGATGGCATTTGGAATAGAATTCTACGTAAATTGATTTTTTTTTTTTTTTGCAGAAATTATGGAAATTGCAAAATCAAATTGCAGAATCTGATTTTGCAATTCTGGGCAGAGAAGTTATGGAAATTAAAAAGCCGCGCAAGCGAAGAAACCCATATATGGAAAAATCAATTTCCGCACGAATTGAGGGATTGGAGCGCGATTGTTAGCAAATTTCAACCCTTACAAAAGACGGAGGAAGAAGCTCGAACGAGGGATCGAATTTTTTAGAAAGGATTTCGGAAGTCAATTTTCATGGGTTCCTCAACTTTTCGAAGCTCTGTTTTCCAGAATTTCTTTGTTATGTTTCTGTTTTAGCCAAAGGATTAGAGCTTTGTTGATTTGTTTTCAATTTTCTATTTGTAATATGGAGAATTGTTTGAACAATCTCTATTCTCCATTCGATTTATTTTTGAATCAGGCTTTAGTTTGAAAATTTCAATCTTAGTTGGTGGGTTCATTTCAAGAACACTACTCTGTTTTTCTGGGCTTCCTTAGTTTCTTTGTTTTATCGAGGGGTTCAACTTTCCTCATGTTCTTAGAATTCTTTTTCTTGTTTGACGAATAGTTGTGGGAGTTATCCCCTTGTGTTCAACCAAACTCAACTTTGTGGTTTAATCCAACATTTAATTAAAAGTTTTTTTTTTTTAGAATCTCTCCTAGTTTTCATCTTCATATTTTGATACAAGATTGTTCAACCTCTGCACTTTTCCAATTTGTCCAATTCGACTCAAGTAGCACTTGGGTTGTTAAGACTAACCATCTCCTTAAATTGGTGAAGGTTGAGTCGATTGGAGGGGAGTAAGTTGGATTGAACAATTATTAAATTGAATTTATTAGTTGATTTTAGCCCCTTTAAGTTCAGTTTCTGTGGGTGCATTATTTTTATTCAAGATCAGTTCTGTGGAAGGTTTGAAGTTCATCAATTTTAAGGGCATAAGGAAGGATATTAAAAAAAAAATCACTTAGATGCCCTTTGAATTGTTGCTTAATTTTCCATTGAGAATCTCTTCTTGAATTCTCTGTGGTTTAACCTAGAATAGCATTGCATTCATTGTTTTAATCATTCAATTCACAACTTTTAATATAAGCTTCCTCTCAAAAATTAATTCTAATATTTTTATCTTCAATATGAGCTAAAACTTTTTAAGGGGTTCAAGAATGTGAATTCCCTAAGAAGTAATTGTAGCCTAAATTCCAATGAAAACCAAGCCTACATTTCAATTGTTTGCTTGTGTTGATCAAATTTCCGTTGAGATCTTAGATCAATCAACTAGGGTAGCAACTCAAGCTTAGATCTAATACTGATAGGGTTAGTGATAAGCGGATTTCACACAAGTGATGGAGAAAAAAGAGCTTAGACGTAAGTCATTCCTTACCCTAGACATATGGATTAAGGACTCCAAAACCCATAAAATTGTTGAACCAAATAATCTAAGATAGAAGGACTATAGACATATAAGTCACTCACTTAGCCTCCTAAAACCCTAAATTCAAGGTGAATAGGAGATGCAATTTTGGTTTACAATTGAGTGTGGAGTAGGTTGAAATTGCAATTTTGGCTTACAATTACAACTTAGGGTAATGACATTATTCTTGAGCCCCATCTTTATCTAAATTCTCTTTGAAATTTCAATGACTAAGTCTATTTAGTTTTCCATTTCTAGATTCTGCAATCTTTGTTATTCCAATATTGCCATTTCTCGATTCTGCAATTCAATTTTGCAATTTTTTTCTTATTTCGATTATTGTCATTTTTAGATTCTGCAATTTTTCTTTTCACCAACACACCAACCCAACTTTGTTTTTGCAATTTTAGTTTTCAATTTGCAATTTTCCTTACACTTTGCTTTACAATATTTTTGTTACTCTGTTCCCTTGGGATTCGATACTTGGTACTCACATACCATTTTATATTACTTCGATCGCGTGCGCTTGCGTGTACTACCGACCATTCACCTTTTAAGCTCATGCGGGCCAGGAGCATCATGTAGTTTATACTCTTACAATTAGGAGTGTTTACATCTTATGCATAAAACTTTTTAAGAAACTTTCCATTGATAGGACCGATCCTCAAGCCTCTTTATCCAAGATTTTGTATGCTCCATTGGTGTAGACTTCTTTAACGATGTAGGGTCCATCCCATTTAGGTGTGAACTTGTTTCCTGTATGTCGCGTTGTGATGATAAGTCTTCAGACAGCAAGTGCTAGATCACCAACTTGAAATGATCGGGGCCTGAGATTTTTATCGAAGGCTTTGGTCATTCGTGCTTGGTAGCATTCCAGCGCCTGTTGAGCATCTAATCTTCTCTCATCTAGCGCTTCTAACTCTTGAAGAAGTAGTTTAGCATTGTCTTCTGTAGTCAATCCTTCTTGTACAGCCATTCTAAGTGATGGAATTTCTCTTTCTAATGGGAGCACAGCCTCTACTCCATAAACGAGAGAATAAGGTGTGACCCCTGTAGGAGTGCAATGCGTAGTTCGGTAGGCTCATAACGCTTCATCAATCCTTTCCTGCCAGTCTCTTTTTGTCTTAGAGACTACTTTCTTCAACAAGTTGCACAATGTCTTATTGAATGCCTCTGCCAGGCCATTCGCTGCAACATTGTACATGGATGATTTGTATTGCTTGAACTTGAACTTCTCACACAACTTGTCCATTAAACTGTTGGAAAACTGTCTTCCATTATCTGTCACAATACGGTGAGAAATACCATAGCGGTAGATAATATGAGTTCGGAATAAGTCCACAACATTTTCTTTCTTGGCTTCTCTTAATGCGACTGCCTCGGCCCATCTCAAAAAGTAGTCTGTCACTGCCAGAATATAGGAATGTCCTGCTGATGACTTAGGTGTTATTGGACCAACAAGATCAAGCCCCCAAGCTTCAAAAGGCCATGAAGCAACAGTTGGATGGAGAGGTTCTGGCGGTTGATGTATGAAGTTTGCGTGAAACTGACAAGCTCCACACTTCTTTGCATACTCCATCGAATCATGGATCATCGTGGGCCAGTAGTAGCCCATCCTTTTTAACTGGAAATGAAGTTTTGGGCCTGACTGATGAACACCGCAAACGCCTGAATGTGTCTCCTCTAGTGCCTTGATCGACTCTTCTTTTCCAAGGCATTGAAGGAACAGTCCTTCATAAGAACGACGATAAAGAGTCTCCTTGTAATAGATGAATATGGAGGCTCTTCTTCGTACATCAGCCTTACGTCGCCGCTCTGTGGGAAGCTTTCCATGCTGAAGATATTCTATGATGGACTGTCGCCAGTCTTCCTCTTCAATGGCATAGACAGAGATCATTTTTACTTCTTGATGTTCACCATCGGCCGGTGGCACGATCCACTTCCGACAAAGTGAGATGTTTATAGTCACCTCATCTAAGATCGTTAGGGCGGTGGCCAAATTTTCTAGCGCATCTGCCTTCTTATTTTCTGACCTTGGAACATGCTCCAGCATAATGCTATCATAATTTTCCATCAGCTGCCTTGCATAGTTGAAATAAGGCTTCAAATCCTCATGCTCACATCATACTTAAGCAAGAGTTGATTGATAATCAACTTTGAATCGTCATAGATTTCTATGTACGTTATGCCGATCTCTATAGCCATTGGGAGGCTAATTATTAGCGCTTGGTATTCAGCAACGTTGTTCGAGCATAACTCACGAAGTGTGAAGCTATAAGGGAGCATGTGTTTTTCAGCCGAGATAAAGACAATGCCTGCCCCCGCTCCATTTCTTTGTGTCGCACCATCAAAATACATGGTCCAAGGCTTTGTGATTTCCACATAGAAGACTTCTTCGTCAGGCAAATCCTCGCATAATTTCCAATCTGATGGAATTGGGTGATTTGCCAAGAAATCTGTCAATGTTTGTCCTTTTACCGCCTTTTGAGGTACATAGACAATGTCATATTGCTGGAGTAAGATTGCCCATTTGGCTAAACGTCCAGAAATAATTGGTCTTGACAAGATGTACTTTATAGGGTCAGCTTTCGCCACTAGGTGCACTTTGAAAGCTTGCATATAGTGCCTTAGGTTGTCAATAGCGAAGAAAAGAGCTAGACACATCTTTTCGATTGGAGAGTAATTTACTTCAGCTCCATTCAGAGTCCTGCTCAAGTAATAAATGGCTCGTTCCTTCCCTTTTTCTCCTTCCTGTGCTAACAACGCTCCAAGCGACCTTTCCTGCGTAGCGATGTACAATATCAACGGCTTTCCTGCTATAGGGGCACCTAAAACAGGGGGATTAAGCAAGTACTTTTTAATGCTTTCAAAAGCGTTTTGACATGCTTCATCCCATTCAAAGTCTTCTCATTTCTTCCTAAACCTTTGAAAAGTAATTGTAGCCTAAATTCCAATGAAAACCAAGCCTACATTTCAATTGTTTGCTTGTGTTGATCAAATTTTTGTTGAGATCCTAGATTGATCAACTAGGGTATCAACTCAAGCTTAGATCTAATACAAAAGGGGTTAGTGATAAGCGGATTTCGCACAAGTAATGGAGGAAAGAGCTTAGACATAAGCCAATCCTTAACCTAGACATAGGGATTAAGGACTCCAAAGCCCATAAAATTGTTGAGCAAAATTATCTAAGATAGAGGGACTATAGACATATAAGTCACTCACTTAGCCTCCTAACAACCTAAATTTAAGGCTAATAGGAGAAGCAATTTAGGTTTACAATTGAGTGTGGAGTAGGTTGGAATTGCAATTTTGGCTTGCAAATACAACTTAGGGAAATGACATTCTTGAGCCCCATCCTTTATCCAAATTCATTTTGCAATTTCATTTTCTAAGTTTATCTAATTTTCTATCCAATCTTGCCAATTCTAGATTCTGCAATTTCTGGTTATTTCCATTATTGCCATTTTTTGATTCTGCAATTCAAATTTGCAATTTTTGTTATTTCGATTATTGTCATTTCTAGATTCTGAAATTAAATTCTGCAATTTTTCTCTTTATCAACACACCAACCCAACATTATTTTCGCAATTTAGTTTTCAAAGTTGCAATTTTCCTTACACTTTGCTTTGCAATATTTTTGTTACTCCGTTCCCTGTGGGATTCGATACTTGGTACTTAGATACCATTTTATATTACTTCGATCGCGTGCGCTTGCGTGTAACAGCCGATCAAGTTTTCGGCTTGTCAATTTGTGGTCTTGACTTGGATTCACTACCATTTTGGATCAAAGGGATCTTGGCTGGTACAGTTTCTCCTAGGGTTGTGCACAAAACCGAAAAAACCGACAAACCGAACCGAACCGACTGGTTCGGTTCGGTTTTTATTTTTAAAATTTGTTTTCCGGTTCATATCTTTAGGAAACCGAGGTAATTCGGTTCGGTTCTCGGTTCAGGACCTGAAAAAACCGAAAAAAACCGAACCGAACCGATTTTAGTAATTATTATTATTATACATTTTATATATTTAGAAATTAGTAATGTTGATTTCAATCCCAGCAGCCCAATATTAAGCCCAAGCCCAGAATTTTTCTTTCATGTGAAAAGCCCATAGGCCCACAGCCATATCCTAATTCATTTATTCAATTTTGTTTTTATAAATAACAAACCCTAATTTTGTTTTTATAAGCTGCAACTTTTAGGTGGAAAAATGGCTGGGTTTAAAAAAAAAAAAAAAAAAACCGAACCGAACCGAACCGAGCGGTTCGGTTCGGTTTGGAAACCGAAACCGAACTACCTTCGGTTTTGGTCGGTTTAGACATCTTCAAAACCGACCTGTTCGGTTCGATCCATGGTTCTGTCCAAAACCGGACCGAACCGAACCGTGAACACCCCTAGTTTCTCCTACGCCATCACCCTTCATATAGAACTTTGCATCAGCAAAATGGGACTCGGCTTCCTAAAATGGATTAGTGTCCGCTTCCACCTTTTTGATGCCATCCTGGTAAAACTTGAAACATTGATGCAACGTAGAAGTTACGACCCCGTTTCCATGAATCCAAGGACGACCCAGTAGCAGCTTGTAAGTGGTCTTGGAGTCTATGACGTGGAACAAAGTGTCAGCCTTTAAGTCTCCAATGATGAGATCTAAGCGTTGTTGGGATTTATGTTTAAAGCCTCGTAATTAATAATTTATTTAATAATGAATAGTAATTTTGATTATTTTATTTGCAATATAATATTATTCATTATATGAAAAATTCAAGGTTATTAGTGTAATCTTGAACAGTATATGGTTGACATACGAGAGGATCACGTTCAAGAAATAACCTAAAAGATCATAGTATATGGATAAGGTTGGGTGCCTTATCCTGGTAACGCTATTGATACGGCCCACTTTGTAATAGTTACAAATGATTTGATCCAAATCATTCATGTGGAGACATGTGAGTGGGGGTATCTTATACAATAAGTTTGTATAAGACTGGACCACGAAATATTTAATCTCTCTTTATAAATTCGTTAATTGAGAAGATTAATATTTCATCAGGATGATCCTATGCGACTCGATCTTAATCCTGAGTGAGTTATGAACTCCTGCCTGTGACGGCTTGTCCTTTGATTTGCATGAGTGAGAGTGGCTTTTGTGGCCGATTCAATATGCCTACCATTTTGGGGACTTGACCAAATAGGGAGCTGGGAACATAATCTCACAAGATGGAATTCACTCCTTCCCATATAGGGTAAGTAGATGAGTAGTTCCCTTAAGTGTTGATTTCGGGACTTGAACAATGGGGCCCCACCCTCTCATTGGCCCGAGAGGGACTTAGTTTATAATTAGATTATAAACATATTGATCATTAGAGAATCAGTGGAACTTAAGGTGCAATATGTAATTATAGGGGTAAAACGGACTTTTGACCCAGCTGTAATTACGAACAACTCGTGAAGGATCGACTTGCATGTTCGAGGGGAGGATTGTTGGGAGTACAACCAAAGTCCCACATTGGCTAGATAAGGGGAAGATCATGGATTTATAAGTAAAGGAAGGTGTTTGCATGGATCAATATCATGGTGAATCTTTTGAGAAAGTATTATAGTAAGTGGGAGAAGGAAATGTGTCAACATATCCTACGGTCTCCATCATTAGTTTACATCGTGAGATTCATGTGGGGCCACGTGGCGGGCTTTTGGATCGTCCCCCTACGGAAGGTGTTTGCATGGGTCAATATCAGGGTGAACTCCTGAGAAGGATAGGATTGTAGTTTTGTTTCCAATACTTGACCTACCCTACGGCGACACTTGTTGGGATAAAACTACCGGATCTAAAATTATGGGTCATACTTACAAAGGGCTCATTAAAGTTGTTAATGATGTCTTTGACCAAACTAATGGTAACTAAATATTATAGGAATAAGAGTTATTCCGGTATAATACTTGGTTGAGATTGTCTCAGTTTAGTAAAGGAATGCTTGACCTACCCTACGGCAGCACTTGTTCTAACTCACTAAAGTACCATAGCATTAGAAATGATTTATAGGGTTCATTTTTTCAAATTGTTTGATTTCTATGCTAAAATTGAATGGATAATTGTTTGCATGACATTAAATTATATATATATTTCTATATTATGTCAGTTTCTCTCATAATTTTAATTTTATTACTGATAAGTCAAAATTGAGAAAATTTTATTACTTGGAAAAAGTAACATTAACACTATAATGGCGGTGTAAAATATTTATTTGTCTTTATTGAGAAATGTTCTCAAAACCTGTTGCTAATGTTATTCGAATTGTTCGTGAAGCACATGATTAATGAATCAAAAGTAAACGAGATAGCTTGTACGTATTCTCCTAGTTGACATGTTAGATGTCAAATTTAGAAGATAAAGAAAATGACAACAACATATGAGATGTTGAAGTCTACATAAGCGAAATTTAGAAAGTTGTCTAAATGATCTCAAGACTAAGTATTACAAAAATCCTAGTAAAGAAACTAAATGATTGAAACTATATAAAAGGAAATAGTTCCTAAATTAGCTAGGACAGTCATAATGAGAGGAATTTTTGAAATACCTCTAGGAAGAAAAATATAAATGAAAGTAAATTTGATTTACTAGATGTTTGGTGGAATATAAATAATGTCACCTAGATAGTTGATATAAGATCTACTATCAAGATTTATTCTTCATTACGTTTAATATGTAATTCTTGGAAAATACTTAACATGTAAAATAGTTTCTACAAGTTAGCACCAATAAGCCTATCTTAGTTAGTGTAGTGGGAGACATTAAGATGTCATTAAGTAAAATTGTTACATAATGCTGAATATGGTGTTTTTAGTAACCATAAGAGAAATTCAATTTCTCGAACTTTATTACAAAAATGTTCATATAGTATGAATTACTTTAAAGTATGAAAGTTTATATTTTCGAAATTGTTTGAAAATACATTCAGCTGAAAATAAGAACAATTTGTATATGTTAAAAATGTTGACATATACTATACTACAAAATACTGAGATATTCAAGATTATAGAATCCAAAATAGAAAGACATTGTTTTCTCCTAAAAGATGATACTTGATTTTGGCTGTTAAGGTTGATTAACATCAACTTGAATAGAATGAAAAGACTAGTAAGAGGTAATTCTCTAAAAAGTTAGTTAATTGCTTTACATGTCTGTAGATCTTACCTTTCATGCAAGATAATCATTGGGCCTTTATTAGATAGGGCTAGAACGCCAAAGAATACTTTGGGCTTACACATTCTGACCCAAGTGGTCTGGTGAATGTAAAAGTCAAATAAAGTCATGAATATTTCATCACTCTATGATCCGCTAACACGCAAGTGCACGTGATCGAAGTAATAAAGAAACTGGAAGTATTCCAGAGTATCGTACCCAAGGGAACGGTTTTAACAAAATCTATTTTGAATGACACCAAATATGTTTGCAAATCGCAATGGGGGTAACCGAAAGTTCAAAATGCGAGAGTTTGGTTTTAACAAGTGAGTGAAAATTCAAAGAATAAAATAGGGATTCAAGTGATGCAAGCACCTTTGGAAGAATGCGACTCACTTTGCAATTGCAATCATAGTTAGCATGTGAGACTAAGTAAACCGGGTTCAACTCCTATTCGATTTTGATTCAAAACCTTTAGGAGACTAAGTGATTAAACCTATACGTCTATGGCTAATCTAACTTAGATACTTCGCACACAACCCTAGTGATCTTGGAGTCTAGCCCTATGTCTAGGGTCGATGTTCAGGACTTATTTCTAAGCCTTTTCCTCCATTGCTTTTGTGACATCGGCTTTCCCTTAACTCTTTCGATATTAAGTTCGAGCTTGATGAGCAAGCACTAGTTGGCCGGCTAGGTTTACCCAAAATTAAATTCAACAAGAGCAAACAAAGTACACATGCTAGCTAGATTGTTTTTGCTTTAGAGCTTTACATTTTTCCTTAGGGCATTCACCAACTTGAACCCCTAGAGGAAATTTAGCTCATTGTAGAAAAAGTAAAAAGCCTTAAATTATTTATTGAAAATTTCATGGTTTTAAAGAGGAGATAAATAATTTTAAGAAAACCTAATTAAATTACCACAAGGAAAATATCTACTTAAGAAAATCAAATTCTCCTAAATTAGCTACTGGAATTAAAATTGTTGTTTTTACAAGAAAGCCCACTGGTAAATGAAGAGTTTAAGGGTTTTAAAACTGGAAATATTTTCCATAATACTGTAGATAGCTATTAACTCACGAAAAATCCAAAGAATTAGCAAAACATACCCAAATTCCTTACTACGATTGATTCAATTCCGTTCGAATCTTTGAATCTTAATCTCTTCAACAGTCATTGAGGAGAGATCTTATTTTCGAAAATGGAAATCAGCCAACTCAGAGCAAAGAAAACGAAAACAGAAGCTGGAAAATAATGGAAAACAGTAAACAAATCTGCAGAAAACTGATTTCTTGCTGATTGAAAATTAAATCGAAGTATACTCGTGCTACAATGTAGAGAATAATTGCAAAAATAACAAATAATTGAAATGGAACTGAGTGAATAACAATTTGAATTCAAATGGCTGCTGCTACGAAGAAAATAAACCCAGAAAATTATGCTTTCGGGAGAAGAACAGGAAATAAAACCCAAAAACTAACTGCTAGGGAGAAAAACAAAACAGAAACTAAACCCAAAAACGAATTGCTTCTTCCTCCTCGGCTTCTCCCCTTTTTAAAGTCAAAGTCGAGCTTCATCTCCTTCCAAAATTGGATCCCAGATTCGTGGGTAAAATCTGGACAAGATAATCTTGCTGGCATTTCTCCATAATTGGTGTAAATCGCGTGAATCATGGAGATTTTCGTGAATTTCGAGCTTTCCTTGGCGTGCCTTAGAATGCAATTGGTTTGCAATCGCATTCTCCCTTCCTCTGTTCTTCTGGTTACATTGCAAATGGAATGCAATTGCATTCCTTTTGCAAAGTCTTCAATTCTGCACAAAAGACAACAACTTAAGCTACTTTCTTTATCTTTTCTCAAAATTCTTGTATTCATCAAGTTTCAACAAGCTTTCATGAATTTATACAAAATGTTACTTTTAGCTTGCTCGGTAATCAACAAAATCCTCAAAATTAGCAAGAACAACTTGGTTTTAGAGTTGAATAATTCTCATAATTGAGAATTATCACTCTAGTTGATGATCATTCAAGGTATAAGTATCTTTACCTAATACAACATAAGTCTAAATTTTGAAAAGTTCAAGAAAATTAAGAAAAAAAAAATCGATTAGGTAATTAAATCTATCAAGATATTATGATCAGATTATAATAGAAAGTACATGAACCTTACGTACTAAAACTAATTGATAGAAAATAGGTTTTTATCCCAATTATCTTAATACCAAGTGCAATTTTGTGAAATTGTGCTGCAAGAGGAGAAACATGACCTTGTTAGACATGGTCATATCAGCAATGAGTTACACACCATTACCATACTCCGGTTAGGAAATGCAATAGAGATTGGATGGTGAACATGATTCCCTCTAAAAGTGTCTACGAGACAATTTTAAAGATTATAGAAGAGTAGTAAAGCTAGTTTACAACACTTCACTATTTGGGAATGTTAAGCTCACATGCTGAACACGTGCCTAAAAAAGCTTGTATATGTTCAAAGATAAGCCTAAGTGTAGGTCACCCCTAAGGAGTATAAAGTGGTCTTTTATATAGTCCTAAAACGAATAAGGTATTTGTATGACAAATATCATTTTTATAAGAAATGTCAAATAAAAGACTACAAACCTTTAATAAGGTAAGATCGTGTTAATAAATTGGTTCCAAGTGAGGCAACTAAATAGTTAACAAAAGTTGTTAACAATTTAATTACATTTGAAAGTCAAATGGATCCTAGTCATGAATTGGATAAGCCTCATCGTAGTGGGGGAGTTATGAGATGACTCAACATTTACAAGGACTTAATTGAAGCCCAAATTTTCATGTTAGATGACAGAGTTGAAGGCTTATTACCTGCAAAGTAAGACTAATGGCAAAGGGTTAAACCTAATAGGAGAAAGTAGACCGCGAGTAAATTTTCTCACTTGTTGTCATACTGAAGTCTGTAAGCATTATTTAATTCATTGTTGTATATGTGATATTAAAAAAAAATGAATGTTTAGAATTCTTTTATGAAAAGAAATCTTAGATAATGCATCTACACAAATCAATCAGATGTGTTTATTTTTAAAGATCAAAAGCAAAAAGTTTGCGAAATAGTAAATGTTCATTTATGAAATGAATTGTACTATTAGATCTGTGAATATAAGGTTTGATAAAAGTATCAAAATCTATGATTTTGGATAAATATTAATGAAGCTTGTATAGACAAGAAAATCATTAATTGCTTAGTGGATTTTTCTCATATTTTATATTGGTGATATTTTTACCCATTATGAATGATGTAAGATGTCTAACATAAAACGTTGATTAAGTAACCAATTTCAAATAAGTGATTTGAATGACTCAGTATATTTTACATGTCCAAAATGAAGATTTTAAGGACAAAATGTTAACTTTGTCTCAAACATCTTATATTGACAAAATTGTTGTCAAATATTTGATATTTATGTCTAAGGAAGTGTATCCTAAGACACCTCAAATGTTGAGAGTATATGATATGCATAAATGAGACTAAACATTTAATATACAATTGGTTAGCATATATCAGTTACACGAATGGTATGACCATTGAGTAGAAAATTAAAAACTTTCTCAAATTATCTATGGATGATGAGAAATTTTTGTGTATAGAGTTAAAGATTTGATCTTTACAAGATATACTGGTTCTTACAAAGATTTAGGAAATCTATATAAGGATAAATTTCACCCTAAGTGGTGGAGTATGGTATACAAGTTAAATCGTTTTGCTTGTGAAGCAACAAAAAGACTTGTCTGACTCAAATAGTTCATTGAAGATCTGAAAGGTGTTTCAGATATGATTTAGTCTATCCTCTTTATTATGATAATAGTAGTGCAAAGACTAATATTAAGGAAATTACAAAACACCAATGTATAGGGAATCATATTGAGAGAGAGAAAGCATCATGGTAGTGACTAAGATGGCTTTTTAATGGCAGTCGTTTGAATCTATATAAAGAGACTCTCCAAGCTCAAGTATTTCAGGGTCACCTAGAATGTCTAAGATTACGAGACATGTCTCATCTTTGCTAGGGCAAGTGGGAGAACATGTTGGGTATAGAGTATGCCCTATGATACATGTCTCACCGGCTTTAGTGCAAGTGGGAGATTATTGGGATTTATGCCCTAAAGCCTCGTAATTAATAATTTATTTAATAATTAATAATTATTTTAATTATTTTATTTGCAATCTAATATTATCCATTATATGAAAAATCCAAGATTGTTAGTGTAATCTTGAATAGTATGTGGTTGACATACGAGAGGATCATGTTCAAGAAATAACCTAAAGGGTCATAGTATATGGATAAGGTTGGGTGCCTTATCTTGGTAACACTATTGATACGACCCACTTTGTAATAGTTACAAATGATTTGATCCAAATCATTCATGTGGAGACATGTGAGTGAGGGTATCTTATACAACGAGTTTGTATAAGACTGGACCACGAAATATTTAATCTCTCTTTATAAATCCGTTAATTGAGAAGATTAATATTTCATCAGGATGATCATATGCAACTCGATCTTAATCCTGAGTGAGTTATGAACTCCTGCCTGTGACGGCTTGTCCTTTGATTTGCATGGGTGAGAGTGGCTTTTGTAGCCGATTCAATATGCCTACCATTTTGGGGACTTGACCAAATAGGGAGCTGGGAACATAATCTCACAATATGGAATTCACTCCTTCCCATATAAGGTAAGTAGATGAGTAGTTCCCTTAAGTGTTGATTTCGGGACTTGAACAATGGGGCCCCACCCTCTCATTGGCCCAAGAGGGACTTAGTTTATAATTAGATTATAAACATATATATCATTAGAGAATCAGTGGTACTTAAGGTGCAATATGTAATTATAGGGGTAAAACGAATTTTTGACCCAGCTGTAATTACGAACAACTCGAGAATGATCGACTTGCATGTAATGATTATATCTATGGACATAACTTGTTCTACAGTGCATAAGAGTGCAACTCTAGGTCTATAGTGGAATGACCTATAGTTAATGAATGAAAATTAATTAATTAAAGAATTTGATTAATTAATTTTGTATCATTGGAGCTTATAATCTGTAGGTCCATAAGGTCCCCTTGCTAGCTCATAATAATAATAAAAGATCAATTTAGTTGAAAGAAAAATTTGAAATGTTCAAATTAATATTTAATTTGAAGTATTCAAATTAATATTTAATATATTAGATATATTAAATATAAAATAGGAAAATATATTTATTGTATTTGATACATTGAATATTAAAATAATTAATGTATATTAGATACATTAAAGAAAAGATATTTATTAAATTTGAATTGGATTCAAATCATGAAATAGATGTCGTAGGAGAATTTTAAAGGTTTGAATAAGATTCAAATTGCTTAGATAAATATATTTTAATATATTATATATTAAAATATATTATTTAATTATCTTCCCTAGACCACTATAAATAGGACCCTAGGGGTGAGCCATTGGGCATTATGAACAACACACATCTCCTCAAAGAGAAAATTAGAGAATTCCCTCTAAACCTCTTCCTCTTTAATCCTTTGAGGATTTTCTTTCAAGAGGCTCCCACAAGCCTTGATCTTTTGTTAGAGTCATAGCCAGGAAGACTTTGTGGAGGAGATAGAGACCCGCCAGAAGAATCTCTATGTTTGGAAGGTATTTATTGCTTAACCCTTGTATTTTAGTTTAATTCTAAATAAATCAAAGACAATTCTTATGCTTACGCTGTGGGTTTAATTCGATTATTCCCTTCAAGCATACCATGCCAATTGCTCGTTGCCCACCTTGGTTAAAGCCTTGAATCACAAGTTTACTGTTTGACAGCTCTTCCATCAAGATGCCTAACTGCTTCATTGTCGACTTAGGAATTATGTTGACAGCTGATCCATCGTTGATAAGGATTCGACTAACTCTTTGCTCTAGAATGTACCCTGAGACAAACAATGGTCTCTTGTGAGGCTTCGACCCCAGCAGCAGGTCCTCATCCGTAAAACTGATTGACATACGACACGACTTGCATGTACGCACCATAGAGGTTGGACAACTTGTGTTGTCTGAGTCTATTAGCGCCTCAATAAGAGCGCTTTTAGCTGCCTGAGGAAGTGACAACATGTCCTCTATACTGAAAGAGGATAAGTTTTCTAGCTCAGTTGCACCCTCAGACGAGCTTGAGGGATCCTCATTTGCGCTGACAAGATGGCATGCAACCACGTCAAGCACTTCTTCTTGGCCATTACTTAGAAAATTCTTTGGGAATAATTCTTCTAGAGTTACTAGTTGTTGAGGTCGGAAGAGACCTTCGTCCTCTTTCACAACGCAATCGAGCTTCTTTGGAATCCTTTTTCCTTTATTCTTTTGCGACTTTCTTTTTCTCTTATGCTCTCAAAATAGCCGAGATTCCTTTCGAGCATAACTTTGTTGTCGCTTCTTGCAACGAGTCACAACAGTCCAACCTTCGTCTTCATCTTTAGTCTGTCCATTTTTTCCTTGAGCAACCTTGTTTTGGAAGATTTTCTCTTGATAATTCTTGCTTGGGGGTTCTTCCTTTGACCAGAAAAAAATAGGCTCAAAGGATCCGAATTGAATTAAGACTTCTTTTTCCTCATAAAACAGTCCTGTAGGTGGTTGAATTCTAGGCTGAGTCATTATAGCTACATGATTCGTTTGGGCCACCCCATCAAGATCTAGCTCGATTTTCTTCTCACGAGCCTGTTGGGATTTATGTTTAAAGCCTCGTAATTAATAATTTATTTAATAATGAATAGTAATTTTGATTATTTTATTTGCAATATAATATTATTCATTATATGAAAAATTCAAGGTTATTAGTGTAATCTTGAACAGTATATGGTTGACATACGAGAGGATCACGTTCAAGAAATAACCTAAAAGATCATAGTATATGGATAAGGTTGGGTGCCTTATCCTGGTAACGCTATTGATACGGCCCACTTTGTAATAGTTACAAATGATTTAATCCAAATCATTCATGTGGAGACATGTGAGTGGGGGTATCTTATACAATAAGTTTGTATAAGACTGGACCACGAAATATTTAATCTCTCTTTATAAATTCGTTAATTGAGAAGATTAATATTTCATCAGGATGATCCTATGCGACTCGATCTTAATCCTGAGTGAGTTATGAACTCCTGCCTGTGAGGGCTTGTCCTTTGATTTGCATGGGTGAGAGTGGCTTTTGTAGCCGATTCAATATGCCTACCATTTTGGGGACTTGACCAAATAGGGAGCTGGGAACATAATCTCACAAGATGGAATTCACTCCTTCCCATATAGGGTAAGTAGATGAGTAGTTCCCTTAAGTGCTGATTTCGGGACTTGAACAATGGGTCCCCACCCTCTCATTGACCCGAGAGGGACTTAGTTTATAATTAGATTATAAACATATTGTTCATTAGAAAATTAGTGGTACTTAAGGTGCAATATGTAATTATAGGGGTAAAACGGACTTTTGACCCAGCTGTAATTACGAACAACTCGTGAATGATCGACTTGCATATAATGATTATATCTATGGACACAACTTGTCCTACAGTGCATAAGAGTGCAACTCTAGGTCTATAGTGGAGTGACCTATAGTTAATGAATGAAAATTAATTAATTAAAGAGTTTAATTAATTAATTTTGTATCATTGGAGCTTATAATCTGTAAGTCCATAAGGTTCCCTTGCTAGCTCATAATAACACTAAAAGATCAATTTAGTTGAAAGAAAAATTTGAAATGTTCAAATTAATATTTAATTTGAAGTGTTTAAATTAATATTTAATATATTATATATATTAAATATAAAATAGGAAAATATATTTATTGTATTTGATACATTAAATATTAAAATAATTAATGTATATTAGATACATTAAATAAAAGATATTTATTAAATTTGAATTGGATTCAAATTAGGAAATAAATGTCGTAGGAGAATTTTAAACGGTTTGAATAAGATTCAAATTGGTTAGATAAATATATTTTAATATATTAGATATTAAAATATATTATTTAATTATTTTCCCTAGACCACTATAAATAGGACCCTAGGGGTGAGCCATTGTGTATTCTATACAACACACATCTCCTCAATAGATAGAATTAGAAAATTCTCTTTAGACCTCTTCCTCTCCAATCTCTTAGGGATGTCTTGTGTTCGAGTCATAGCCAGGAAGACTTTGTGGAAAAGATAAAGATCCGCCAGAATATTCTCTATAATATTATTTTCAAGGTATTTATTGTTTAACCTTTGTATTTTAGTTTAATTCTAAATAAATCAAAGACGATTCATATGCTTCCGTTGTAGGTTTAATTCGATTATTCCCTTCAGAGTCAACCTCATAATCACCCCTTTCAGCACGAAACATTTCTCCACAGGGTGGCTAACGACTCAGTGGTATTTGCAGTAGTTAGGATCATTCACCTTTCCTAACTCCTCTGGTCGTTTACATTCAAGTAGTTGAATGAGTTGTTTTTCCAACAATTGTTCCAGCATGTCTGGAACATCAGAATCTGGAAATGGATAAACCTTTTCTTCCCTCTCTTTCAAAGTTAGGCGACGTCTCTCGCCTTCATCTGGTCGTTTCTTCGTCTTGATTTCTTTTCCTTTCGGAGTAAACTTTAAAGGGGTCGTGTTGACGACCATAGATTGTTTGGCAGTAGCACCATTTGAAACTTTTTCGGTGCTTTTCACTTCCTTCTTTTCCCTTTTCACCTCGGGGACTAAAATGTCTTTACTTCCTCTAGCAGCAATGCTTAGCTCCATGTCATGAGCGCGAGTTGCTAACTCTTCAAAGCTGCGGGGGTTTTATGCCCTATAAGATGTAAAGAAATCCCCAGTGCATACCTTGGATGCACACCTCTACAGCAGATAGTTCGGTGAGACGGTCTTTGCAATCAAGACTTAGAGCTCTCCAGCGATTGATGTAGTCGACGACAGGCTCGCCTTTTTGCTGCTTCTTATGGGTGAGCTCCATCATGCTGACAGTTTGCCTCGTACTGTAAAAACAATTAAGGAACTCTCTTTCAAACTTTTCCCAACTATCGATCGTCTCAGGCTCAAGATTAGTATACCAGTCGAAGGCATTCCCTTTCAAGGTGCGGATGAACTGCTTGACCAGAAGGTCGCCGCAAGTTCCAGCATTCTCGCATGTCTCAACAAAGTGAGCAACATGCTGCTTAGGGTTACCCTTCCTATCGAACTGCTGGAATTTTGAAGGCTGGTATCCAACAGGCATTCTTAGGTTGTCAATTCTCTTAGTGTACGGTTTAAAGTACATGAGAGAATTTTGGGTGGGTCCGCCATACTGAGCTCTAATAGAGCTCATAATCATATCCTGCAGCTGCTAGACGGACAAGGAAGCAACAAAAGCTTATTGTTGTGGTTGATCTTCCTGGACAACAGTCTTTCCCTTGTCAGTCTTCCTCGCAGCAGGGGTCTAACTCGACTCAGCAACTTCTCGATTTTGCATTTGATTTTTTAGATAGGCAATCTCTTGGTCTCTTTCTTCGACTGCCTTCATCAAGAGGTTGATCTTCCTTTCCATTTCCGCCATCCTTTCATCGGAGTCCACATCGGCCATCATTATAGACATCACATCTGGATTTGACGTCGTTTTCGATTGATTGCCAGCATAAGTGGATTGATCAAATAGCGGGTTGTCTTTGACAACAACCTTGTCCTTGGAAGATTCTTCGATCATTTTAACAATTCTGCTTGCAATTGTGTCAGGGGTTCGATCTTCGTTTATTTCAACCCCTTGAGACCGACTGCGAGTAATTGGTCCCGTGTATGCGTCACTTGAAGCAGTAACCTTCAATGCAGCTTTCTGGGGTGCCATCGCTTTACTTTGAAGAGAAAGTGATGAGAGGTAGAGATTGTCCCGTTGGGCGTGCCAATTTGTTCGCAAGAGATTTCAACAAAGGAAATAAGAACACGTGCAAATGAAACTTTGTATTTGTATTGATTTGAATGTAGTAGGATACAATCTCTAATACTTGATCCTCTGATTCTCTCTCTTGCTTGTATGTTTCACTCGAGGGCTGTAGAGCTTATTCTCGATATTGAAGCTTCAATGGATTCTTGGAGTCTCGAAGAAGTATTCTTGATATTCGAGGAAGTGTTCTTTGTTCAGGAGGTGTTTGATCTTCAAGAGCTCAAAGAGTTTTCTGGCCTTTGTTTCTGAATTCTCTTTGAGATCTCAAATTTCTGAACCTCCAAAATTGAGGAGGGAGCTCTCTATTTATAGAGTTCCCCAAGGCCCCCAAGTGGGTTTGGGCCTGACTATTGCATTGGGCCTAGTGGACTTTGGGCCTGTTCCTTAGACTGAGTCTGATTAACCTTGGGCCTAGCCTTGTGAGCTGGGACTTATCGACTTTGGGCCTAGACTTTGCTGGATTAAGTCCTCCTATTTGGGCTTAGTCTAAAATTGGCCCAAATTTCATATAACCCAATTGCATATTGAGATTTACTTTAATTTAATTTAGGGATACTTGCAAATTTAAATAATTCCTAATTAAATAAATAATTTTGCCACTAATTTAAATTAATGACATGACAATTTTTGATTGGCCAAAATTTCTATTCCAACAATTAGATTTTAAGCTATATAAGGAAAAAAATATTTTAAATTAAAAATTATTTAAAAGTTCAAAACCTAAAATTTGCAGCATAAAAATTTAAATACCAAAATATTGTTAAAACTTTGTAGCTTGTGTACATTGTCCCAATGCTACTAATATTCAACCATGTTAATGGTGATCAATTTTAAATAATACTTTCATTTAATTATTTTATTTTATATATGTATAAGAAATCTATCCAAATTAACATGACAATGAATTCTTCCATGTCTTTCAATATCAAAAGAGGAACTAATTAATTCCCATTAAAATAAAAAGGAGGGATTAAATTGTAAATAATTTAAAAATGACCAAAGTAAGGAGACTACACTTGGAAGAGGGTTTTTTTTTTTTTTTTAATTTTATAAAAAAAATTAATTTCAATAATTGGTTGTGGCTTTGATGAATCTATGATATGATATGGTAACCTCTATGAATGTAGATATGTGGGGCCCCTCACTTATATCATAAGGTTTTTTCGAGGTACATCTTCTTTCCAATGGGGCATCTCTTGTTCTAATCTCATCATTAATTATAGGATAAGTATGTAATTTAAATCCCTAATCTTTAGTATTTTTTTTTAATTGTCCCTAATTAATCTTATAAAGATGCATATTTTATACTTTGAGTTCTCTTTTCAATCAAAGCTTTATTATTTCTCCCATCATTTCAATTAAAAAAATAAAGTTAAAATTACTCCATTTTTTTAATTTTTTAGTAAGTTGATATCAAACATATAGTCTCATTTTACATGACGTGACACTTAATAAGTTAATTAAGGTTTTGTTTGGGATTGATTTTGTAAAGTGTTAAAAGTGATTAATGGGAGAATTTTAACTATTTCATGTGTTAATTGGTAATTAAATTGATTGTATGTAAATTTAAATAAAATCACTTTTTCATTAAAGTTGATTCGTAAAATTTGGTATAATAATAACTTTGAGATTAGTTTTTCAATAAATAAGGGGCCTCTGCCAATAAACTTTTTAAATTTTCTATTTTTATCCTTTTTTTTTAGTTTAAAATTAAAATTTACCAAACACTAATTTACTTTTCATTACAACTAATTTTTCTAAAAGCACAATTACAATGATTTTAACAACTACATCAGTCTCAAACTAATTGTAACTCGAAATGGATTACTAGAGTAGAAAGTTGACTTCTTAAAAGCATTTCTTTTTTAAGAATATGACATTACACATAGGGTAAAGTTTTCAACCGTCAATTTATAAGAAATGTTACTAATGTCATACTCACTTTACATGACTTGAGATAGTTATTTAATCAATCCTTAACGGTTACTAGAGTAGAAAATTAATTTTATTACAAATGTAGAGTAGTTTTAAAGATTATAACATTACAAATGTGGAGGCCGAGATTTCACCTTCAATATCTATAAAAAAGAAATGGTTCTACTATTTAAACCATGGAGCTATGCTCAAATTGATACATAAAAATGTATATTATTATGCGAACAATTGATCACCTCATAGTTCATACATACATACATGCAATTGTATAAACTTATTTAATTTGTTCAATTTAGAAAGTTTTAATATTTTATGAGTATAAATTTAATTCTCATTTTTTTTCTTTTTTTTTTTTTTGAAATTCCAATTAAAAAAAAAAAACAGCTAAACTGGTTCAATGCAAGTTTTGTCTTCCACTGTGACACTGAGTGGGAGAGCGAGAGAGAGCTCCTCCTCTCAACAGTCAACCACTGAAAACAAAATAGATCTTCAAAGAAAAGAGAGGGTGAGCTTTTTGCTTCCACTCCAACCACATGAAAAGAAAATAAAAGAAACGAAAAGAAAAAGTATTTTTCTCTTTAATTTTTTTTTATTAAAATTAATTATCAAAAAGGGTAATTAATAAAATCAAAAGGATCTTTAGGATGTACTAATAAAACAGGAAATTATTCAAGAAAGCTAGCTGGTATATAATGTAGGTGACAATTTTATACCATCTAATGTTGGATAGAAAAACTAATTATAATTTCACCATACATCCAATGATACCGATTTAGAGGATGACAACCACAATGGTGTGGCTGCATTGAAATATTGAAACTTTAAAAAAAAAAATCAATATTTCAACATTTGGTATTGAAGAGGTTAAATTTTGAAGTTAAATATTGAGAAGTAATAATTTTGTTAAGAAAGTCGGTAGTTCTTTTTTCCCTTATAAATAGGGAATGAACTCAAGTAGAACAAGAAAAACAAAACATTCCTAAATAAGCAAAAGTTGTCTGGTGGGAGAGAAGAATTAGGAGTGATCCTTGTCACAACTTAAGAAAATTATATGTATTTATTGAGATTGGTACACCAATCAGATAACTTCACCAAACTATGGCAATTAAAAAACTTTGAGCTTGAGCACGCAATCGGTGATTGGTCAATATTTTTATCGATATTTTTATAAATTAAAAAGTTTGATGTAAATAGTGGAAGGAAGTATCTTTCTTTTAATAACCTCCTTTATAAGTTGAAAGTTTGAAACCACACTTCACATTTAAGATGCTATTTCTTAAAAAAAAGAAAAAAGAAAAAAGAAAAAAGAAAAGAAAAGAAAAAGAAAGTTGGATGGAGAAAAATATATTTCCTGTAAAATGTCATAAATATGTTGAAAAAATATCATAAATATAATGTCAAATGAAATAGGTATGAACTTAAATATCAATAATGATTTTAGGGCTTTCTACATGGGTAGCCTACTAATTAGGCTCATATTACATTGTTGTCTAAACCCACTATTTTTTACAAATATAGCCAAGAGGCCCTTGTTTATTACACAAAAGTTAATATCCATTTACTAAACAACCCTCATCCATGATTTGACAGGTTTTAAAAAAATAAAAAATAAAAGGAAATACCATTAAGGCATGTGAACGGTTTTCAATCTATTTTCAAAAAAAATAGAAGAACAATTTTATGTCCAAGAAAGGAAAGAACAATAATTTTTCCGTGATTTTGGTTGAAGAAAAAACATTATCTAGACAACCCTCATACATAATTTGACAGGTTTTTAAAAATAAAAAATAAAAGGAAATACCATTAAGGCATGTGAACGGTTTTCAATCCATTTTCAAAAAAATAGAAGAACAATTTTATGTCCAAGAAAGGAACGAACAATAATTTTTCCGTGATTTGGGTTGAAGAAAAAACATTATCTAGCATCTTCTGAAACCCTCGAGTATTAATTGAAGAAGAAGAAGAAAATCATTGAGAAGAAGAAGAAGACAAAGGCCGCTTTCGTATATACAACTGGTATGTTCCCTTTCCACTTTCGTATATCCCGCTTTCAATTTATATGAATGCAGTATATTTGATATTTTCCCTAGGGTTATTATATATATTAACATCAAAATATATTAGCTATTATATATGAACATAGTATATAGAACAGTATATAATATAACATATAAATAAATAGAATTTTCGATATAATACATACTATATATACTATGGTATATAGAATATGGTATGTTCGATATAATAGAACAATATATAATATAACAGTATATAATATACGAGTATACTATATATTATGGTATGTTCATTGTAATATATAAGTATATATATACATTCGATGTTATATTCTGGTATGCTTGGAACCATATATATTGAATATACTGTATATTGAGCAGACCATATTATGTTTGAGAGTATATCTTGTTATGTTCCATATAATATATATAAATTCAAATATATATAAAGCATAATTACATCATATATATAGATGTCCGTGTACATTATAGAAAATTACATGGAATATCTACATAACAATGTACATTGGTATATTCTCATAGATATAGCAAATAAATGGGATTATGCAGTTAATAAACACATAGAAAAGGAAACTTCATACCCATTTGAAGGACATTGAAGGTTGAACAGTTAACTTGCAGAACAAATATGGTAGCTCAATGATGAAAATGTGGTGGATGGACGTTGAATACGTTGGTCGTAGAAATGAATAAGGTTGGTCGTAGAAACGATAAAAGGTTGTTGGGAATAAAGGATTGTAAAAGATAAATGAAATAAGGTTTTTTGTGAAATGTAAAAATCAAAATCGTGGATGTTGACAAAAATGAAAAAGAAGAAATCATGGAAAAATTAAGGAGACAAATTGCTAAAATCGTGGTGAGAATAAAATAAAATATAAAATAAATAAGAATCTTCCTAATTACTATACGGTTTAATTAAAGAGAGAGAAACAAATAAAAGGGTATAATAGACCAAAATTGCACATTAAATCTAGATATGAAAATATTCAAATATTTGTACATTTATGAAAATACCTATTTTAAAATTAATTATATGTGTAAAAATTCCATGATTTTATGAGGAAAATTATTAATGATGATTGATTAATTACAGGTTAATAAGGAAGTAGTGCTAATTTTTTTATTAATTCAAATAATGTGTAAGAGTTCTTTAATTCTTTTTCTTTTTTTTTCATAATATTTGCTAATATCTTCTATAAATTTAAGAACTCGACATTTCTATTGACATTGACATTTTGGCCGTTCAAAAAATAATGTAAAATAGTATAGGTAACATATATATAATTCAACTAGTCGAACATTTATTTACTTCGGTAAAAGTTGGAAGTTCAAATCTTCCATTTCTTATTGAACTCAAAAAAAATGAATGAAAAAGTGTAAGTTCTATGAAAATATTTATTGCAAACTAACTAGTAAAATTTAATCCATCTATTTATTTATTTATTTTGTAGTAAAATTTTATAAATTTATTTACATTCTTTGTAAAAAGGAGGGAAAATTGTAGCAAATAATAAACCTTAAAATTACCATTACAAAAGTAATTACTACTTTACATAAAATACCAACTATATATTCTGCTTTATAAATTTTACTAATTTATGATTTGAATAATTTGCTTTTTCATTGAGAATTACAAAACTACATAAATAATTTAATAAATTAATTATTTAATGTATGTTAATAATATTCTCTTTTTTTTTTTTTTTTTTTTGAGTTCCTATTTTAATAAATTATTAACTAGTTGAATTATATGCTACCCTCTCCAATATAATCAAGATATGCTAGATATATCATATATCACATCAACAGCATTTTTTTTTTTTTTTTAACCAAACAGTATATTTATTTCATTGGCTGTACATTGGGTTTTCTAATATCAAATTTTCCAATGGCACATTAAAAGAAAAAACATATATAAAACTAAAAGCAACATAATTAGAATTTAATAACTAAATGGGCATGACAAATTATTGGCGTAAACGCAATTAGAGAACAAAAAAAATGGGGGAAGAAAGTCAGCTGCTAATTTGAATTTTGGGAATTTGCTATTATTTTATTTCTTTCCAACTTTCCTTTGACCATGCAATTGGGTCAGGGAATTTTATTTTAACTAGAATGTGTGAGCTATTTTACAAATTAGAGTTGTTTAGGGTATGAGATATAGATTTGATACATGTATGCAATATAACTTGTCAACATTTAGAGATGTTTGGATTTGGGATATAAATTCGACACATGCATCGACATCATCCCTTATGACTTGAATGTGCCACTAACATTTGGAGATGCTTTGAAGATTGAAGAGACTTTGAAAGCAATGAGTTGAGATAATAAAAATAAAGAAATATTGAAATTCTGAGTGTTGGTGAAAAAATGGTGAAGAAAACTCATTTTTATAGTAGTAAACTGTGAGAGTTACAAAATCTTTTGAATTCCACCACTTTTTTTAATTCTATTATGAATTATAATTAGGTTAAATTATCAAAAATACTCATGAACTATGGGTTGATTTCAATTATATCCCTAAACTTTGAAAAGTTTCATTTTAACTCTTGAACTTTGAAGTTTGTTTCAAAACAACCGTTGAATGCTTTTTTTTTGTTAAATTCATGGATGAAAATGATGTTTTTGCATTTGATTTGTTACTTATGTGAACATATTTGAACATATACATTGAAAAACAAGTCAAAACATATGCAAATACGTCATTTTTCGTCCATAAATTTAACGAAAAAAACCTTCAAAACTTGTTTTGAAACAAACTTCAAAGTTCAAGGGTGGTTAAAATGAAACTTTTCAAAGTTTAGGGATATAATTGAAACCAACTTCATAGTTCAGAGGTATTTTTGACATTTTAACCTTATAATTAAAGTCATAAATATTTGAAGTTAATGTTGGAACAACCTTTACATTCCAGGCTTTAAGAATTTTAAACATGTATTATTGACATTTAATTAATTAACTAATTTAATACTTATAATCAATTCTTAATGGCACATTTTGTAAATTGGTAAATTAAAGTAGGGACAAAAGTGTCCAAAAATGTTTTTTCAAGATTCTCACTTTTTAATATATTATAGATTTAAGGAATAATTACAAGTTTCACCGTTCTACTTTATTTAATTTAGAAAAAAAAAAAACATACCAACAAAAAGGGCTCATAAACTATAGGGATTGTTATGATTGAACCCTCCAAAGATCTTCCTAAAAACTTATGAAATTGTTCTATGTAAGTTGTGTCGTTTTTTTAATAAAATAATTACAATTTTGAAAATCGTACAAATTCTTGAAAAGAATCGTTGATCGAACTGAAACTTGATGGCTTTAAGAAAAGATTTTTAGTTTAAAAACAAAGCTTCAATCCAGTATAAGTGCACACTGTCGATGCAAGTAATATAAAACTGGAAATATTCTAGAGTATCGATCCCACATGAAATGGATACAACAAAATCCAAAAAATATCAAAAATTGTTTTCAAATTGCAAGTTCGACAACCAAGGTTATAAAAATGTTGGGAGGTATTTTTGGCAAAAGAAAATAAATAAAATAATAAATATGAAAATGGGAAGTTCAAGTTGTTCATGCCCCTTTGGAGAGAAATGCAACTAAAATGCAATTGCAATCATAACTAACACAAGAAACTAAGTAAACCGAATTTAACTCCTATTCGACCTTCTATGAAGTATCTTCCCTTAACTCTTTCGGTATTAAGTTCAAGCTTGACAAGCAACACTAGTTGGCCGACTAGGTTTATCCAACATCGAACTCAACAAAAACAAACAGAGTTCAAGTGTTAGCTAGATTGTTTTTGCTATCGAGTCTTACATCTTTCCTCTAGAACATTCACAAACTTGAGCCCCTAAGGAAATTTAGCTCATCATTGCAAAAGCGAAAAACAAATCTTTAAAATAATAAAAATGCATAACTGTGAATGAAAGAAATAATAGATAAAGTTCTAGAATGTGGAAATAAAAATAACTTAACCAAAACTTAAAAAACATAAACTAGAATAAAACTTTGGTAGAAGAAAATTAACACTACAAGAATTTTGGTTTCTTCCGACGCACAAAACGGGGTCGAGAAAAGTGACCTTTCCCGACGCCACTGTTAATGCGTCGGGAAAAGTGACCTTTCCCAACGCCGTTTTATGCGCCTCAGGAAAGGTCACTTTTCCCGACGCGATTTTAAAACGACGTCGAAAAAATGTTTACTTCTCTCGACACATTGAAAGTGGCGTCAGGAAAGGTTACTTTTCCCGACGCTACTTTAAAAATGCGTCGGGAAAAGTGACCTTTCCCGACGCGCATAAAACGACGTCGGGAAAGGTCACTTACAAAACCCTAAATTTTTGTTTTGTTTTTCTTTCGCTTCCCACTTTTCTCAACTCTCTTTTAACGGCGTCGGGAGAGATGACTTTTCCCGACGCAAGTTTAAGATAGCGTTGGGAAAAGTTACACTTACAAAACCTTAACTTTTTTTTCTTCATCCGCAGCTCATTCTTTCTCCCTCTTCTTCGTTTTTTTTTCTTCTCCTTTCTGCTCCAGCCATCGCCGCCCAAATGTCTCCTCTTCTTCCTCCTCCTCCTCACTCTTCCTTTTTTTCGTCTTCTTCTTCTCCTCTTCCTCCTCCTCCTCATCTCCTCCTCATTATTATTATTATTATTATTCTTCTTCTTCTTCTTCTCTTCCTCCTCCTCATTCATCCTCTTCTTCGTCTTCTTCTTCTTCTCATCTTCTCATCACAACTCTCCGTTACAACCACTACCTTCTCGCTCTCCACCATAGCTATCGTCTCTGCTGTTCTCCTCCACTGCCACCATCATCTTCTTCGCCTCCACCGCCACTATTCTCTACAAGCTTCCACTGTAAGTTTTGTTTTTTAATTTTTATTTTAATAATTCTAATTTATGTGATTGTTTATTATTTAATTTTTGTGTTGAACTTGTATAAATTTATTTAGTTATGATTGATTGCGATAAATTTAATTTGTTGATTTAGGTTGTGATTATTGAAGTAATTTGATAATTTATATTGAGATTACTTCATTTAATTTGTTGATTTAGGTTGAGGTTAATTAATGTTAGTTTGTTGAATTGTTGAAATTATTCAGTTTGTTGATTTAGGTTGAGATTAATTAATGTAATTTGTTGATTTAGTTTGAAATTATTCAATTTTGGGTTGTGGTTTATTTTTTAGAGACTATTTTGAGTGTAGGGGGTTGGGTGGGGGAGAGATTTCTTTGAGTGTAGGTGGTGGGTGAGGGACTTATAGATTGTTTTGAGTTTAATGGGTGGGTGAAAGAGATTTGTTTTGAGTATAGGGAGTGGGTTAAGAATTGTTTGGAGTGTTTTTAGTATGTGGGTGTCACACCCCACCCCAAATTAACACTACCAAACCTAGGATGAGTTGTGATGACAGTAGACCTCAAATGTGCAATGGAATCTATTGCCAAGTCTTTAGCTCTTTTCTCAATATCTATCTTTAACTATGGATATCTCATAAACAACGCGTTGGAATTTCTCTCTTTACTTACAATAAATGATATGCAATGACTTGACAAGACTGATGGCAGACTTTGATTAGCTAACTCTGGTTGAAACTCAAGAGCACCCTGGTGGAAAATTAAAAACAAAAGAATGAGCTAAAAAGCCCAGTGAGTGGTAAGTCAATAAGAAAAATTAACTTTTAGGAAAATCTCTTTACATGGAAAATATAATTCAAACTCTATAAAAATATATATATATAAATCGCGAAAAATTTTTAACTTCTCAAGATCATGAAAATAGAGTGACATTTGTAGCAAGGTCACTATTACGAAATCTCTTAGAAACATAAGCTGCGCAAACCGAGATTTCAACTCTTGGAAACAACAACTCTTTAAACAATAACTCTTGAAACATAAATACGGGGCAATAAAAACGTGTATAAAGAAATCTCATAATTTCAACTCTTGAAATGTAAGCATAAACTCTAATCACCAAATTTGTACCCAAAACTCTATCATACTGGCGTAGAGTAATCTTCATACACACAGCAAAGCAATCTCTATCATACGTGCACGCAAAGTAAACTCTATCATCTGTAATGCTTCAGGACCAGGATTCGGAATCCGGATTTGGCACCTAATGGCCCCGACATTCCCCTGCATCCCCTGCAACCTGAGCACACGGGTATACTATGGAAACGCATTCTCATAGCAAATGGGTAATCACCATGGGTACAAAAATTTAGTGGTTTAAAAATCCACTTTTAACATAAATTTCTTAATTCTCAAACTCTTGCTTAAAATCGTGTTCTCTTGCTCTAAACAACTTTTCATAAACTTGAAAGATTTCTGAAATAGCATTAAACATTTATAATTTCTCAAATAATCATCAAATCTCTCAAATAATATAAAACATTTCCAAAGTCATTCTTTCTCTAAAACCACATTTTATAAACCTCATATATTCCTCAATAATCATGAAATATCTCAAATACATCTCTAAAACGATAACCGGAGCTAAAATCATAAGATTACTTAAAATTCATAAACAGATTCTGAATACCTCATAACAATTACTCTAAAATCATATCAAATTATTGAATACTTGAAATTCCATAATAATAATTCAATAATGAAAACATTTCGTAGAAATAAACCACTCACAGAGCTGTTATCGATAGTGTTTGGCTCACAAGCTATTCTCCAATTTATGTTAAACCTGAAATTCCAATAACGCATAAATTCTGAATTATTTCCAAAAAGGAAATAAAAATAAACTTTTGATTGTAACCATTAAAATCAATTCTTCATCCTTTAATATCACCAATTAATCAAATATTCAAATTACACATTTTCAAGGTACATCTTTGTCATTTTTCTTCCATTAATTAATATTCCTTCTCTTCCCTCACACATCACTTTTATTTTTTGTTTTTTTCATTAAAAAATAATATTTAATCTCTCCCAAGTTTCATTTTTCATTCCCACATGATTTACCTCCAATCTACACCTCTCTCCTCATTTACATTTCCTCCTTTCATATTACAAATTGTCATAATAGAATAATAGTTTATCTACTCCAATTCAATTCTCTCTCTCACGTGGGCACCCATCTCAACCAAAACTTTCTCCCTCTTCGTAATACCCTTGTTCTAACCATCAAATCCTTCTAATTTCTTTTATTACTAATGTACCTTTAATGATAAAATAATCTATCACTTCTTGTCACTATTCATCATCTTCTTCCTTAAACTCAAAACATTTTTTCCCTTTCACAAATCTACAACTTCCAATCTAGCCCTTTCATTTCTTTCTTTTCATGATTATAAATTTTTCCATTGATCTTTCCACACCAACTGTTCCTTTCTTGGAAGTCTCTCTCTCTCTCTCTCTCTCTCTAGAATTTATATTGCAATAGTCTACCAAAAACAACATGATTTGCTCATTCATAAATTTTTTCATACAACCAAACCGAGCAAGAACACAATAAATTAGTAATCTCATACAAGCTTTCAAAAAGTAGAAGAAATCAAAGAGATCCACAACATAAATCTCAACCTTTCATGGTCATCCTTGTACAAATACTCCACAAAGAAAATTCATGGAAACTTTTAAACAAAAGGAATCAAAAACCCACCTTAAAAAGTGTCCTATTCAATATTTTTCTTAATCTTCCAACTTTTAGAGAAAACAAAACTTACCCGGCTTGAAATCTTGCCTAATAAACTTTCTCTCCCCATTTCCGTCATTAATCACCACTTCTCCGATGGCTTCCGATGACTACCCACTACTCCGACGACCATCTTCCTCTTTCCTATTCTCTATCCTTCTTTTCATTTCTTTCTTCATTTTTCTTTTCTTCCCCTTTTCCAGAACACTCCTTCCTCTCTTTTTCATTTTCTATTTCTTATTTTTTTTAAACATCTCTTTTTGTGTGGCTTAACAAAAGCCACACAAAATTTCTCCTTTTTTTTTTTTAATTTAATTAAAACCAAAAGCTTCCACTAGAAGCTTCTTTTATTATTATTTATTATTATTTTTTTTTTAATTTCTTTTTTTTTTCAACTTGTTGCACTTGCACTCCACTACTTTTCAATTTACTTTTATTTCTATCTTATTTCAAATATTCCTCTCCTTCAAAATTTCAAAATCAAATAACACATATAATAATTGCATATCCAAATATTAGAATATCGGAATCGGGTCTTACAGTGGGAAAGTGAATAATTGTTTTTAGTGTTTTTAGAGGGAAAATAAAAAAAATATGAAAGTTGATTCACTTGTTTATGTTGGTTTCATTAAGTGTTTGTTTGATGAGTTTAGTTTTTTGTTTATTTGATTTGTTGTGAATAATTTAGTTGTTATGTTCAAAAGTTTAGTTTTGATGTTATGTTCATGTTTTGTTAAGTTTTAGTTGTTCATAAGTTTTGAAACATTTTAGTTTAAGTTGTGCTGATGTTATGTTTATTAGTTTTAAAAAGTTAGTTAAATTTGGTTGTTATTTTTATTAGTTTTGGCATGAGTTTTAATCAAATATATGTTTCCTAGGTCTATGGTGTAACTAGTTTGGCATACAAAGTGTTAGGCACATTGTTAGTTTCTTAAGGTTACAAATTGCCTCCTAAGTAGTTTGAACTACTTTGGTGCACAAGGTGGTAAGGATTATAAGTTTATAAGTTTTGATTAGTTCAATTAGTTTAATGGCGGATATATTGTTCTTGTTTCTATTAGTTTGGTTTATTAGTTCCTATGTTTATAGAGTTATATGAGTTAGTATTGCACCTAATTAAATTTTGTGTTTCTAGGTGCTTTGAGGTCGATGAATGAGCAAGATTATGCCAACGAGAATTAGGATGCATGTACAAGAAGTTTTGCTTTTCTTAGGTGCTTTTTAATTTTATTTTTATCTCAAACTTGTATGAACAAAAATTATATGAAAACTTTGTAATTTTGATTTTGTACCCAATTTATTTTAGATACAAAAAAAATTGGTTAACAATAATATTCAAAAAGAACAAAAAAAACAAAAATTAAAAATATATATATATCAGCCCCTAACTTTTGCCGAAGCCTGAAACGTGGCGTCGACAGATGTTATTTCTGCCGACGTCAGAGAGGTGGCGTCAGCAAAAGCAACTTTTGCCAACGCGGCCTATTTTGGCGTCGGCAAAGCCTCTCCCGATGAGCTTTTACCGACTCCTTTGTCGCGCCTATTTTTGCGTCAGGAAAGCCTTTATCAACGCGTTTTGTGACTTTTCCCAACGCCTTGCAACGTCAGCAAAGATTCAAAATCTTGTAGTGTAATTTGAACAAGCTAGAAATTTTATTAAGAACTAAGAACTCAATGTCGAAAATACAATAAAAACTTAAACAACTAACTTGAATCTTGAAATACAACTAAATGAATGAAAATCACCATCAACTAATTTCCTAAAACATAAGAAAATAACTTAAATAAAACAGAAAATAAATTATAAGAAACGAAAGAACACAACCCCTTTTTCACTTCTTACTCAATCGATTCAACTCTACTTTTTTCAAAGGGAATTGAGCCTTCATTTCCTTCAACTTTCGTTGAGGAAGAGTTTCGAAGTTGAAGGGGGTTGGAAAACATAAGAAAAAACAACAGCGGAAAAAAATAAAAACAGCAGAAAATATAGCAGAAAATTGTGAAAACAGCAGCTCTTGAGGCTGAAAACGGCCGGAAAACCATGATCCTTCTTGTGGCTTCTCCTCCCATATTTATAGAGGATTTGGGCTAGGGTTTCTTTCTTGAACGATGCACAATTATGGCCAAAATTGCAACTAAAATCGTGGAGACAAGATCCCACAAAATTCCTAGATTATTGGAGATTTGTGGATTTTCCTTTAAAGTCAAAATATGATGGAATTGCAATTGCAATTTTGTTGCAATCTTCAATTTCTTGCACAAAAACATTAAGTAAGCACGGTTTTCATATTTTTTTTCTTTATTTTCTCCACTCACTTAATTTAAAAGACTTCCAACAATAATTCAACTCAAACCAACTTTTTTCTAGCCTTTTTATCTAATAACAAGAATAACTAAGTATAAATGTCCAATAATCCTCATAAATTAGAATTATCAATCGTTATAATTAGACTCCTAAACTATAAATGTTGTTAAAACTAAATCTTCAAAACTTTAAAATAATTAATAACCTCAAAATTTATGAAATTGTTTCAATTAAACGTAACCTAACTCTAATTAACTACGTTAATATTAAAGTTTTCTTTTAATACAACAAATTTAGGGTATGTGGATTTGAACTTCCGAGAGTACATGCAATTACCCTATGCTAAAGTTTAATCACACAATATGATTTTGTAAGTGTGGAAGGCTAATTGTTCAAATGGGGAGTTGCGAGGATAGTTTTTGAAATTTTCTTATTAATTTACAAATCATAACACACTTGTAATGATCCAATCTAAAAAATAATTAAATGAATAAAATTTAAATTATAAAATACAAACATATAACTTTTATATTCTTTAAATTACAATTATATGAGATTTTGAAGTATCATTTTTGCCTTCAAACTTTTAAATTCACTCTATTTTAAACTTTGAATTTTTAAAATGTTAATTTTGGTCTTTAAATTTAAAAAAGTAACTACATTTTGGTTAGTACCATTGTTTTGCATTACTTGCATAAGAGTTTTTTTTTTTTTTTTTTAAATATTACATCATATATGGAGGTGAAATTTTGAATCTATAATCTCTTAAACATAGTAAGATAAGAATGTCTCAATTGCTAAATGTTGGTCGAATTCGCAAGCGCACGAATCGTTACAAGTAATACAGTGATTGAAATCAAAGTTCGTTCTCCACAGGGACTGAAAGCTACCAATTACCAAATTATCTAGCCTTAATTTTATCTAAGTACCAAATTGTCAAGGATGAATGGATAATTTAAACTTGCTTGATAAATAACTTTGATAAAACTCTGTAAATGATAGTGCAAAAATAGAGGAATAAAAATTAATTTGTAAAAAACTCTAGAGCAATGATTTCACCAAATACTTCCTCCTACTCTTTGTTCATTAATAGCTAATGTTTTCCTCTATTTCAAGATTGTTGGCAAGCTCTACCCTATAGACTCGATATTCTTTCTCAAGTAATAACGATATTCATTGAAGTGTAAATTGACTATATCTCTATGACAATTCAAACAAATCAAATACTAAGCCCGTAGAACCTAAAATTGCCACAAAACCCACAAAGATATCTCTATCTCAAGTGTAAATTAGGGAAAATGCTTTAGTTCATCAATGGTTCTTGTTTCTCAACCTCAAACCATGACATAGGAATAATGTAAAGATTGGCCAAATCCAAACATACTTTAGGTACCAAAAGCAATCTCACAACCATATATGAAATAGAGACATCAACCATTAACTAAGAAAGAGTAGGATTCAATATTCGATTACATCAAAGCCCTAGAAAAGAAAACTCAATTCATAATGTAAATCTTAACAAAAACAGCAGAAATCATCTTTTGGGTCTCTACAAACAGCAAAAAGAGAAAGAAGAAGAGAAATAGAAACAAATTAAGCTTAGCTCCACTCCTTTTTGGTTGTTAAAGACCTCCAAGATGCTCTAATTTCTTCTCCTTGGTTGTTCTCCCTCTTTTGCTCTGTTTGTCGCCCCTTTCTGCCCTAAAAAAAACCTAAAAATCGACCCCCAAATGATAAAAATCGACCCAATTTAAAGTTAGGGTAGCGACGTAGCGCCTAGGCGCTGGCATTCTATCCAATTCTTCAGTCTGCAGCGCTTAGGCGCCCGAGAAATTTTTTTTTTTTTTTTTTTTTTAAATTTAGACTTCAACCTGAAAGTCCTCCAAAAAGTCCTCAAACATGACCTTCAAAATACAACTTTTGAACACCTATAAAAATAAAATAAATACAAGAATTAGAAATAAAAAACTAAAAGAAAACTAACTAAAAATAACCTAAACAAGATATAATAAATATATATAAAATGAACTTATCACTAAACTATACAAATATTGACTAGTTTTTTAAGTGAATGATGATTACACTTTAATACGTGTGTTAACAAGCTGACATAATTATGTATGGAAATAAATCACATAAATTAATTGGAGCAATGAGGGGTGAGGTAGAAATTGACAACTAAATGAGGACCTAAATCAAAATAGTTAATTTTTAAAAGTTCAAAAATCAAAATAGAATAAATTTAGAAGTTCAACGAAAATAAAGTATGAAATTTAAACCAATATACAATTTGAAGGTTATTTTAGATTTAATAAATTGGGGTAATGGAGCTCCCCTCCTATAGGATGCTGGAAGCTGAATGTTGATGCCTCCTGGTTTGAAGCTCTGGGTAGTGGAGAAATCGAGTGGATTGTCCGTGACTCGCGGGGATCTCCCATATGTGCTGGTCTTCAACATTGTAAGAAGAATTGGTCGATTAACACTTGAAGGTTGTGCAATTCTTGCTAGCCTCAACTCCCTCCTCCGTTTTCCCTCTGACTCCTTAAAGCCTCTGATCGTCAAATATGATTCAGCTATTGTGGTTCAGGCGCTCATTAACCCAGGTCTGGAGCTTACTGTTAGGGACAGCGACCCTCCACATATCTCCTCATTTGTATGATATTGTCCACTTGGGGCATAAGCTCTCGTAGCTTTGTTTTTGGTTTCACCCAAAATGCCTCATACCAATGGAGTTGTTGTCCTTCATTTATAAACCCCATGATCTTCTCTTTTCCTAGCCAATGTGGGACTTTGGTTGCACTCTCATAATTTACAGAGACAAAAAACGTGTTGGATGCCATCACATTGCACGTTGATCGTCTAGGTGTTTCTGAGTTTGTGAAGTGCCCGAGACAGAGTAACAAAGCCGCCCGAGCTGAGTTCTCAGTTTTCTACCTC
The DNA here is from genome assembly GCA_033996785.1 of Trichosanthes truncata. Lineage (NCBI taxonomy): Eukaryota > Viridiplantae > Streptophyta > Magnoliopsida > Cucurbitales > Cucurbitaceae > Trichosanthes > Trichosanthes truncata. Next base: position 59,640,597 of record JAWPNB010000003.1, read on the forward strand.
CAGTTCGGAGGAAGATGGGTTTGTTTGGCTATCCAACTACCATGAATGGGTTAATTGTATTATTTATGATGACTGGTGTCCTTTGGTGGGTGGTGTTTAATGAATTCATTTTCTTCAAAATAAATAAAACAAATTAGGGTAAATAAAAAGCTAAATTATAAAAAACACCCTTGAACTTTGTCCATTGTTTCAAAAATACTCTTATTCTTTCAAAAGTTGCAATATTACCCTTGGTCTTTCATAAACGTTTCAAAACTGCCATTGAAGTAGAAAATCCATTAGAATTTTGGACGAAAAATTAATATGGCGATGACCTGAAACAACATGGTAGTGATTAAGATGCTTTTTTGGATTAAGTCTAAAAAAACAACATTCAAACATGTCGACTTTCGTTCAACATTCCAACGATTTTTCTACTCAAATGATAGTTTTGAAATATTTATGAAAGTTTAAGGATAAAATTGTAACTTTCAAAAGAATAGAAATATTTTTAAAACCATAAGCTCAAATAAAATTAAGACAGAAAATTAGAAGAAGAAAAAAAACACGTGAATAAGATGTGTACAAATAGAGGCCTTTTTCTTTAAGGTCAAATTGGGCAGAGAAATGAATGACTTGGAGGACAAGACACGTCTCTGCCACGTCAGTAGTGGATAATGCTTCACAAGTTACTGCTTTCAATCATGTTTCTCTCTTCATTAAAAATGCACGTTGATCGACCGGCGACCAACAACGAGTTATTTTTTTTTTTTTGGGGGAAAAAATCAATTTTGACCCTAAACTTAGCAGATTGTATCAATTTTAACCCTGAACTTTCAATTTCATCAATTTAGACCTCAATCTTGGCAGATTGTATCAATTTTAACCCTAAACTTTTAATTTCATCAATTTAAACCTCAAACTTGAGTAAGTGTATCAATTGACACCCTCGGTTAAATTTTTGTTGCAATCATCGTTCGAAAGGTTTTCCACACATGCCCAAAGCCACGTATTGCTCTATGATATGTACTTGTTTGTTATTTTTAAAAAAAATTACTAAAAAAATAATTAAATCATTCTAGATTGGGTTGCCACCATCATGAAAACTACAAACTCGACTCTCAAAAGTAGGACTCATACGAAAATAGATGGACTCTTGTGTTCCCCCTCGCCTTTGGTGTTGATACCAGCAACGAAAAGTGTGAAGAAGATCCAAACGGTGACGTCATTGAAGGCGGTGATGACCATGGCGTTGTCATTGACTTTAGTGCTGAGGAGTTTGAGCTCGACTAAAATGCGAGAGAGAACACGAAAGGCGGTGATGGATAAAGTGGCACTCATGAACACAATGAACTAGTTGTAGCCGACAGTTTTATGTAAGATTAAAATGACATCAATGCTGGAGAGGAAAGGGACAAAGATTCCGACGAGGGCGATTCTGAAAGCCTTGGGTCCGTTGTGGCGGATGGAGGACCAATCGAGCTCGAGACCGATGAGAAATTAAAAAAAAACGAATATTGGCGACCGATTCAAGAATCGGAGTACTCCATTGAGGAAAAATATGGTGCAAATAAGTTTTGTTTCTACCAAAAGCCGATGGATCGAGTAGAATCATGCCTTAAAATTGAAAAACCCTCAATTAATGAAATGAAAAAAAAGCAGCAAAATCCAAAAAAATAATAAGTGAAGAAAAGCCATGCTCTGAAATTGAAAAACATTATGGCTAGTCTACTCCAATTTTCTTCAAAATTTTTATTTTTTAAAAAAATAACAAATATGTATTTGTTATAGAGCAACACGTGGTTTTGGACATGTGTAGAAAACCTTCTTAATGGGGATTGAAATGAAAACTTAATCAATGGTGTAAATTGATACACTTATTAAAGTTTAAGGTTTAAATTGATGAAATTGAAAGTTTGGGGTTAAAATTGATACAACCTACTAAGTTTGAGGTTTAAATTGATGAAATTGAAAGTTCAGGGTTAAAATTGATACAACCTGCAAAGTTCAGGGTTAAAAATGATTTTTGCCCTTTTTTTATTATTGTTTATTTGGAGCTTTTTTATGTTCTTGACTTTCCACTTTGTAGAGTTGACTATAAAATTTATGCTCTGTCTTCGATGTGAGCTGGTTCTAACTTCTATTTAATAATTTTCCCCATAAAGGGTATGTTATAAGGCGTTTAATAACCATAATAGTGGTACACTAATTATAACACTTAATTATAGTGTTTTGGTCAAAGGTTTAAATATCTACTCCTACATGTGGTTGAACTAAAAAAAATGTAGTACTTGACCTTTTAAAAGAAATAATTGTGTTTGGTATATTCTAGTGTTTTATAAGGCATTTAAATTGCAGTGTTACCATTTTTTTTTCATCATAACCTCATATTTTGGAATGATAAAGTTAGATAACATTAAATAATTATAATGTATATACTATTTGATTAAATTTCTATCACTCAAGATTTGAATCCTTACATTTGTAATGCTAGAATTAGCCATAATAGCCATAATAAGTGATTACTTGAAGAGACAAGGAAAAATAGACGTCCTAAAGAGAATACAAAATTAATTGTCAATATAAATATAATTTAGTGAATATGACATCTATTACGTTAAAAAAACAATTGACCCGTTAACTAAAAAAGATCTTAGGGATTAGAATTTCTCAAATCGATATCCATAATAAAGCGTTGTCTAGAAAATATAATCTAGTTAAAAACATTAATATGTACCAATTAAACAAAATATACAAACAAATATTTAGTAATGAGATAATATTGATGTATTAATTGGTTAGTAGAGACCTTATACCGACCACTATTAAATTTTTTATAAATAGGAGAGGAAAACGAGAGAAAAATACTTTCACTGTTTCAAAAAAGAAAAAAAAACTTTTAGTTTTTCTAGTGGTGGTTAGCAAGACGATTTTATTGATCCATATGGAGAGAAATATTGTTTTTAATAATATATTCTATAAATATAAAGGTGGAAGACCGAACTTTCAATGTTAGAAGAAAAATATAAGTACCTTACCTATTAAGCTTTGGTCATATCAATAGCAATATATTGAAGAAACCACAAATGTTTTTTAGTTTGAATTTGGGGGTTTGAGATTTGAACTTCCTGGAAGGTAAGTAATGTTTTGACAAATTGAGTTATGCTCGAGTTCTTTGATAACTAATTTTGTTTAGACGAAATGTGGTGATAACTAATTAGTTCATATATTTTCCAGTAGAATTTTAATGAATGAGATTATTTTATGTGCAAGCATAAATTTGTTACATTTTTCGCAATAATGGGTATTGTTGTTTGTTAGGGGTAAATTTGGACCTAATCAAAAAACTCAAATTAAAAAATAAAAAAAGATAGAATGAACTCAAGGTGGAAACAAGTCCAAGTGACTCGGTGACCTAGATCAACCTCTATCAAGTCCAATTCAAAAAAGGAAAAGAAAACTTCTTTCAATCCTAATCTTAAAAGGAAATTCCTTATTATAATTCCATGAAATGTAATTTCATTCTCATTCTCAAAACCTTAACTTGATACACTTTTCTTCTTTGACGTTAAGCATTGAAGTGTGTATGACAACACCACACCAGTATATAGTTTCTTCATTTTGTCGGCCCATATCTTTTTTTTTTCATCAAATAAATTGTATTGTTAAAGCACGTGCAAGTTAGATGCGTGCGTACTCTTTAATCTAAATTTGCGCATTAACATATTTGTTGCCGGAGATATATCACCTGACCTCCACATGACAACCACAGTGAATTTGTATTCTTGGGGGAAGAACGCGGCCTGCAAGACAAGAAACCTGGGCACCGGTGTGGTGTAGGCCACACAGGCTCCAATGCTTAAGTCAGAGAGAGTTTTGAGAGAATTTGAGAGTTGTAGAAGAGTGTTGTAAGTTGGAATGAACTTACCTTGCTCTCCTCCTGAGGGAGAGCTTAAATAGCTTCTTTCCTAGGGCTTTTCTTGGGTTTCCGTCTCCAAAATGGGAAAGGAAAGGTCGAGTTGGGCTGAACCGAGGTCACACGAGCCATAAGGGACTGAGGCAAGGCCCAAAATTGGGTCTTGCCAAACTGGTCGGCCTCGGCCGACCACGGGCTTGGGCCGAGCCCAAGCCCCGATCTTCTCCCCTCTGACTTTGGACCATGGCAAGGCCCAAAAATGGGGCCTTGCCATGTGGTCGGCCTCGGCCTCAGTCGAGGCCGACCACGGGCTTGGGCTTCAGCCCAAGCCCTTTTCTTCGTCCCTTATTGTCTTGGGTCGGTCTCCTGTCGGTTTCAGTCCGTTTGGACTTCGTATTGGGTTTCTTTCCTTATTTGGCTCTTCATTGCAACCCTTTATCCAGCCCATTCTTGTTGGTTCAATTTCACCCATAACATTAGCCCCCACTCCTTAGTTAGGATTCGAGATTAGGAGCTTATGGAGTAATGACATGGAGTCTGACTTGGGAGTAGCATATTAAGTTTTGGAGTCATTATTGACATTTCGAGGTCTGCCTCGAATTATCCTTAGTTATTGCTATCCATCCTTGTGAGGATATTCAGTCTCCTAAAGTGTCGGTTTCTCCATTTTCTAGTAGGAATTCTAGAGTTCCATGATGCTTATCTTGCGTCTTGGTTTCTTCGTTTCTTATAGGAATTTTAGGGTTTCGGGACGCTTATCATGCGTCTCAGATCATCCCCAGGATTGTCGTCTTACCCCGTAGGTCGGTCTCTTCCTGTGGGTAAGATTCTCCTCTAGATGTGTGTTCGTCCACATCCTGGAAAAAATTTAGGGCTCCAAGGTTCTCCTTGGATCATCCCAAGATTGTCGTCCAACCCTGTAGGGAACATTTCGATCTTTCTTGGGGGCTAAGACTCTCCTCTGGATTCGCGATCTGTGCCGTTTTCCTGAAGATAATAATAAGTGGGATTGCCATCAAACCCCGTATGGGGCCCCGTAGGGACTATTATGGACTTCCCGACCTCCTGTAGGAGGGAATTTTGGCTATCTTGTAGCCGTGTAGCTTCATGACCTCCTGCTGGAGGGAATTCTTAGTTATTCAGTAGCTTTGTAGCTTCCTGCTTTTCGTAAGTGTTTTCTGAACAACTGTAGCTTCATTTCATGCCAACTCCGAGGAAAAGAGAGGAGAAAAATGAATAATGGAGGATATTTAGGAAGGAAAACCATGCCAGGACACGTTTTAAACGTGTCCGGTTTGCCAAATTGGACCGATCTGCTCAGCCTCGGCCAGGCCGAGGCCTCTGCTACGCGCAGGCTTACCATTTGATGCGCTTGGCCTGCGCTGGCAGGCCTGCCCATTGCAGGTCACGGGTCGACCTCGACCGACCCTCCTCTTTTTTTTTTAATTTCTGAATTTGAATTTTGAATTTCAAATTCAAATATTCCCTCCGATTTCTCCTCCTCCTTCTCCTATAAATAGGAGTTCATTTCTTCATATCTTCACACCATTCTCATATTCTTCCTCTCTCTTTTAAGGTAGCTTGTTGTTCTATTTTTTTTCTATTTTTTTTCTCTTTTTTGCTTGTTGAGATGGCAAGTGAATGCTCTGTTACTTCTCCTGAGGTTGGGGGGTCTTCCTCTGGCGATGAGTCTCTTAATACTAGTTATTATGAGGTTTAATCATCTTCTGATCATCTTTTCATTGAGCCTTCTGTATATTCTGAGGATATATCATCCTTGGTGACCGAGGCTCATCTTGAGCAACTACGGTACAAGTATGATATTCCCTTCGATGTACAATTGAGGGTTCCTGGACCTGATGATTGTATTGAGGATCATCCTCTTGGAGAAGTTGCTTTTTATTCTGCTATGTTTAAATTTGGAGTTCGTCTTCCCTTGCCTTTATTTTTGCAAAGCTTCTTGATGTTGGTTGGGTTGGCTCCCGCTCAGCCTGTCCCAAACAGTTGGAGTTATCTCATAGGCTGTTATGTATTTTGGACAACATATGGCGATGGTAGTCCACTCACACCACATGTTTTTATGTTTCTCTACATTTTAAGCCATAACCCCTCTTTTGGTCGCTTCTTTTATTATCTGAGTTCTTCTTGTGGTAAACTGATTGATGGACCAAGCTCGGTTCATGGATGGAAAAATAAATGGTTCTTTGTAAGTGGAAATTGGTTAGCTTGTGGCCCCAAAATTCTACTTACGCAGTTTCCATGAAGTTTGGGGATTATGGTGAGTTACTCTCTTTATTTTCCATTTTCTTCTTGGAAACTGCTCATATAAACCTTTATTTAATCATACTATACCTTTTCTTTTTCAGTCCCCTTCGAGTTCCGTCGTTCTAGTGCTGCTCGAGCATTTGTGAGAGCTGTGAGGAGTTTGGAAGCTCCAGCTCGTCTCGGTCTTTCTCTTGTGAGTCAAGAGAACATCGACGGAATCGGATTTGCTCCTCCCCCTCTTCCTGAAGGTAGGATTTGTACTCAGACTCTTCTTATAGAAAGTATTTGGTTTTGACCAAAGTGGTCGGTCTCGGCCTCCATTTTTCTCCAATTCTTGACTTTTCTGCCTTGTTTTGTGTAGCTTCTGCCTTTTGTTCAATTAGAGAGGCATATCTCTTTAGTAGCTTCTGCCTTTTGTTTATCAGAGAGGCATATCTCTTATGTAGCTTCGATGCTTTTTGTTTCATAGGGAATCATATCCTCTTAGTAGCCCCCTACTCAAGTAAGAGTTTCTTGGATGAAAGTTATGCTTGAGTGACAAAATGTGTAGCTTGAAAGTAGAATTTTATTGCTAATAAAATTTAAAATTTACACGAATTTTCTAAAATTGAAAAAACCAATACTAACTTAGAGAAGAAGTAAACAAAAAAAGCCCCCTAGTAGTCCATAGGGGTGTGGTCGGCCTCGGCTTCCCTCTTGGCCTCGGCCTCGGCCTCGACCTTAGGTTTGCCGAGGTATGCTTTTTGCTCGTTTCTTGATCTTTTGACCTCTTTGAGTGCTGTGAAGTAACACTCCCCTGAAGTTTTTTGCTCCCCTTTTACTATTCTCACTCCATTTTGTTAGGATTTATGCCCTAAAGCCTCGTAATTAATGATTTATTTAATAATTAATAATAATTTTGATTATTTTATTTGCAATATAATATTATCCATTATATGAAAAATCCAAGGTTATTAGTGTAATCTTGAACAGTATGTGGTTGACATACGAGAGAATCACGTTCAAGAAATAACCTAAAGGGTCATAGTATATGGATAAGGTTGGGTGCCTTATCCTAGTAACACTATTAATACAACCCACTTTGTAATAGTTACAAATGATTTGATCCAAATCATTCATGTGGAGACATGTAAGTGGGGGTATCTTATACAATGAGTTTCTATAAGACTGGACCACGAAATATTTAATCTCTCTTTATAAATCTGTTAATTGAGAAGATTAATATTTCATTAGGATGATCATATGCGACTCGATCTTAATCCTGAGTGAGTTATGAACTCCTGCCTGTGAGGGCTTATCCTTTTATTTGCATGGGTGAGAGTGGCTTTTGTAGCCGATTCAATATGCCTACCATTTTGGGGACTTGACCAAATAGGGAGTTGGGAACATAATCTCACAAGATGGAATTCACTCCTTTCCACATAGGGTAAGTAGATGAGTATTCCCTTAAATGCTGATTTCGGGACTTGAACAATGGGGACCCACTCTCTCACTGGCCCGAGAGGGACTTAGTTTATAATTAGATTATAAATAGATTGTTCATTAGAGAATCAATGGTACTTAAGGTGCAAGATGTAATTATAGGGGTAAAACGGACTTTTGACCCAGCTGTAATTACGAACAACTCGTGAAAGATCGACTTGCATGTAATGATTATATCTATGGACACAACTTGTCCTACAGTGCATAAGAGTGCAACTTTAGGTCTATAGTGGAGTGACCCTAGAGTTAATGAATGAAAATTAATTAATTAAAGAGTTTAATTAATTAATTTTGTATCATTGGAGCTTATAATCTGTAGGTCCATAAAGTCCCTTTGCTAGCCATAGTAACACTAAAAGATCAATTTAGTTGAAAGAAAAAAATTTGAAATGTTCAAATTAATATTTAATTTGAAGTGTTCAAATTAATATTTAATATATTATATATATTAAATCTAAAAGAGGAAAATATATTTATTGTATTTGATACATTGAATATTAAAATAATTAATGTATATTAGATACATTAAAGAAAAGATATTTATTAAATTTGAATTGGATTCAAATTAGGAAATAGATATCGTAGGAGAATTTTAAAGGTTTGAATAAGATTCAAATTGGTTAGATAAATATATTTTAATATATTAGATATTAAAATATATTATTTAATTATCTTCCCTAGACCACTATAAATAGGACCCTAGGGGTGAGCCATTAGACATTCTTCACAACACACATCTTCTCAATAGAGAGAATTAGAGAATTCTCTCTAAACCTCTTCCTCTCCAATTCCTTGGGGATTTTCTTTCAAGAGACTCCCACAAGCCTTGGTCCTGTGTTCGAGTCATAGTCAAGAATACTTTGTGGAAGAGATAAAGATCCGCCAGAAGAATCTTCATATTTTTAAGGTATGTTATGCTTAACCATAATATTATTAATTAATTCTAAATAAACTCAAACCGATTCCTACGCTTCCACTTGGGTTTAATTAGATTATTCCCTTCACATTCAAATTGGGAAATTTTAGTAGCTGATGATAGGTGGAAGCTACTTCCTTCAGTTGATGGAGTGTTGGTCTTCCTAATATGACATTGTAAGCTGACGTGCATTCTACTACCAAGAAGTTAATTATCTTAGTAGTTGTATTCAGTCCATCACCAAAGGTGACTGGAAGTTCGATGATGCCTTCAGGAGTAACTCTTTCTTCCCCAAATCCAACCAAGGGAGTCAGATTCTCCTTTAGTAGCCCCCTCTCTAACCTCATTGCTTTGAAGGCAGTCAAATAGAGAACATCAGCTGAACTTCCTCCATCTATGAGGATTCTGTGAACCTTCACATTGGCCATAGTCAGGGTAACCACCAGAGCATCATTATGGGGCTGATGGATGACCCTAGCTTCAGCCTCTGTGAATTCTAAGGCTTGGTTCACAGTTTCAGAATGGACTGAATACATACCTCGATAATCTGAGTCGTGTCTGGCCTCGCGAGCAATTGCTTTCCTTTTCCTGCTGGATTCTCCTCCTGCAGGTCCCCCAAGTATGGTTCTGATATCACGTGGGGGTTCTTCATTGGGTCGCCCTCGGCCTCCTTTTGGTCAGCCTCGGCCATCCTCTAGTCGGCCTCGGCTGTCATCTGGTCGGCCTCGGCCATCTCTGATGTATTCTTTCAGATATCCTTCTCTGATCAGGGTTTCGATTTCGTCTCGTAGCTAATAGCAACCGTGAGTTGCATGACCATGATCTCGATGAAAGAAACAGTATTTGTCTTTGTCTCTTTTTCCAGTTGGAGTTCGCATCTTGTCTAGAAATTTCACCAAATTTAAGTGGCGAATTTCCATCAATATTTGCTCAGGAGAGAGAGTTGTGGAAGTATACCTTTCAAACCATTGACCGGGGATGACCTTAGGGTTTGGTCGGCCTCGGCCTCTTTCCTCGAGCCTCCTCCTCTTCGAACTGGAAAAATTGTTATCCCGAGCTCTATCTTGCCCTGCGTGTCTGTTGCTTCTTTCACGATCAAATGTAGCTTCTTTCAATCATATAAGCTTCTCAGCGCTCATATACTTTTGAGCCCTGGTTTTGAACTAGACATCGAAAGTCGGTTCTTTCTTGCCAATCGATCTAAGCAAGCCTTTATCTTGTAGGACTGCAACAATGGCAATTAGGGCAGTCGTGTCTGTGAATCCTTCAACTTGCAGCGCTTCCTTGTTGAAGCGCGAGACATAATCACGTAAGGTCTCTTTTGGCCCTTACTTTATGGTGAGCAAGTGCATCTGAGGCTTACGCTGATCTCGGCCTCCCAAGAACTGCGTTACAAACACTCTTGCTAGCTCTTTGGAGGAACCAATGGACTTCCTCTTTAGCTTCCTATACCATTCTCTGGTTGGTCCTGTGAGTGTAGAAGAGAATGCCCTGCATTTGATCGCCTCTAAAACTCCATAAAGTTTCATCTGTGCTCGGTAGGTATCCAGATGTTCAACATGATCAATATTACCATCGTATGGGGTGATGGTTGGCACTTTGAACTTCTTTAGGAACCTTCTGTCTCATGATCTCATCAGTGAAAGGGGGATCGACTTGCTCGATGAGAGCTTCGAGATCCCACCTCTCGATTTTGCGAGTTCTAAGAACGTTCCCTTGAAGGTCTCCAAACTCCTTTTGGATTTTCAGAATGTCTGATTTCCATGGAGGACTTTGGTTTCGTGCATCATACCTCAATTTAATCTCTTCGGCCTTGGCCTGTATCAGGTCGGCCTCGGCTTCCTCTTCAATTCGATCAGACATCGCAAGTCCGATGTTGCTTTTGTATTCTCGTTGACCATTGCTTCAACCTTACCTGGTCGGCCTCGGCCATCAGCTTGGGAGACGACATGCACAACAGATTTCAACTTACCTGCCTTACTCGTCTGGCTTTTGACCGAGGGTTGACGTGGCTTATTGTTTCCTCCAAGGATCAGCTTCTCGGTTGGTTTTTGGGTATGAGATTTTGATTCTCCCATCCCCTCAACCACCTTCGCTTTTCCTTTTCTTGGGTCTCGTACGAGAGGTGGTTCCTCCCCTCCTGTTTTTCTTTCTGATGATCTTGCTTTTCCAATTTTTCCAAGATTTTTCGAAGATATCTATCCATGTTGTCGACCTTTTTCTTCAGCTCGACAATCTCCTCTTCTGGTCGACCTGTGTCGATATGAGGCCGAGGAGGAGAAACCTCTCTCGTGCGTCTCGGGTGACGATCTTGATCTGAATCATCTCCATCTTCATTCCAGTTCTTGTTTCCCAGCATTCTACTCATCTTTTTGGAGGATTTAACTCAAGCAAAAGGTTTTCTAAGCAAGCGTTGTCGATCCCCACAGACGGCGCCAACTGTTGTTGCCAAATTTTGGACAGGAGAAATATCACTTGACCTCCACGTGACAACCACGGTGAATTTGTATTCTTGGGGGAAGAACGCAGCCTGCAAGACAAGAAAAACCTGGACATCGGTGTGGTGTAGGCCACACAGGCTCCAATGCTTAAGTCAGAGAGAGTTTTGAGAGAATCTGAGAGTTGTAGAAGAGTGTTGTAAGCTGGAATGAACTTACCTTGCTCTCCCCCTGAGGGAGAGCTTAATAGCTTCTTTCCTAGGGCTTTTCGTGGGTTTTCGTCTTCGAAATGGGAAAGGAAAGGTCTAGTTGGGCTGAACCGAGGGCACACGAGCCATAAGGGATCGAGGCAAGGCCCAAAATTGGGCCTTGCCAAACTGGTCGGCCTCGGCCGAGGCTGACCACGGGCTTGGGCCGAGCTTAAGCCCCGGTCTTCTCCCCTCTGACTTTGGACCATGGCAAGGCCCAAAAATGGGGCCTTGCCATGTGGTCGGCCTCGGCCAAGGCCGAGGCCGACCATGGGCTTGGGCTTCAGCCCAAGCCCGTTTCTTCGTCCCTTCTCGTCCTGGGTCGGTCTCCTGTCGGTTTCGGTCTGTTTGGACTTCGTATTGGGTTTCTTTCCTTATTTGGTCATTCATTGCAGCTCTTTATCCAACTCATTCTTGTTGGTCCAATTTCACCCATAACAAACATTGTTAATTATTAGATTATTAAATCAGTGAGTGGATGATACACCAACAGAGGGCCTTCAACTTTCATTACCCACTTTGTTATTGGACGATGACATATTTAATTATTGGTAATCTCTGTTCCTTTTTTATTCTCATTATTAAATTACCCTTAATTGTGGCGATATAAAATCAAAAAGAGTTAGACACCAGAATTCTGCCAAACATGCTAATTAAAAGAAGTCAACAATCAAACCATAGGTTATTCATTATATAGAACAAAAAAGTTCTTGGGGGTCCATATATTTTACTAAGATGTAATTTTAATCCCAAGATATATATATTAAAGTGAATAAACCATAAATACCGAAAGGTTCAACTAATATAATTTGCACAAAATTATTTATTCATAATTCTTAAAATAGCCTTGGGTTGTTTTTGTAATTATCATTTCATGCCTTTATTTATTCATGGTTATTATCAAATTCAATCTTAAAATTTCAATTTAGATGATAAAAACAAAGTAGAAATTGATTTTAAAAGAAAAAAAGATTTCCAAACCAATTAATTTGCTAGGTAAATAACTACGCACCTTCTGCATGTGACTCATGTGACTTTAGACCAATTGAAAGTGAAAAAGTTTATCCACCAAAAAAAAAACTTTGTACTAGACAAAAAAGAGTGCTATATATATATATTTTTTGAATACTAGGAAAAATAGTACTTATGATTAAAATTTGTTGTGTAAAGAAATTAATATTGAAATAGGAAATTTCCATTAAATTAGAAGATGGTTGTTTAAAATATCGAAATTTTAATATGATCACAAATATACATATTTCAATTAAAAATAAATGCACTCAATTACTCAAAGTTTTATAAGTAAGATAAATGTGGTTTTTTAGATAAGAAAAATCAGCCAGTAGGCCCAAATGAAACGATAAGTTGAAAATGCGAGTGGGTTATATTTGCAATAATTTCGGTTATTGGGCTAATTACGAATAAAACGGAAAAAAAGTGGCACATACACGACATTTTCCGTTGGAGAAAAAACAAAAGCCAATCAACCGAAGACGCGGACTAAGTCTCCTTAATTATGGGTCCCACTCAATAGTCAATACCAAGCCATAATAATACATCCACGACTTTTATACCCCAACCCATTATTTATGACGTCATTATTTGTTATTAATACTAATCATTCTGACCATGCACAATTGAAAGTAAATGGAATATTAATACAAAAAATATTAAAAGTTGAGATGAGCTCTGCATTCTGATGGACGGCTACGATTAAGGTGGGATAAAAGGCTAACAAAAGGATGGACAGAAAAAAGATTAAAATAATGACTTCTTCGTGAAATAACTACCGTTGGATACTGTGTAATGAAAAAGAATAGCAACACGTGGCGCGCACATTGATCGGAATCTGATGGAGCGCTTACTGGATGAAAGCTCTGGGACAGACGTTCTAAACTGGAAGGGCTAATGATGCCGAAAAAGAAAGATGAAAAGCAAGAGGCAGTAAAGGAAAAATAAATTAAAATAAAATAAAAACGATCTTTTTTGGTTTTGTTTTTTGTTTTTTTTTTCTCCAATTCTTTTTTTCTGAAAAGAAAGCGGAGAGGGAGAGGAAGAGAGAGAGAGAGAGAGTGTTTGACGTTTCTGTGTGGTATGAGAAGAAAACAAGAAAATCCCTAAAAAGTTATTCTGAACTTTCCGATTTCTTTCGTTCGTAGGGACGATGGCGGTGTATTATCCTGGAAAATTATGCTTCTGAATCTTCCATAATTGCCGTTGTTATCTTAATTTTTGTTTTTCTGCGGATAAACGTAATAGGTTTCTGTTTCATCAGAGAGAAACGGAGGAGAACGGAAGGTAAAGGATGTCTTTATCCTCTTCTTCTTCGGCGACTGTGGCAGTGGAGAAGGCCACCAGCGACCTTCTAATAAGTCCTGATTGGACTATGAACATCGACATATGCGATTCCATCAATTCTAATCATTGGTAAATTAACCATTTCATCTTCGGTTTGACTTTCTTGCCTTTTGAATTTAGGCTTCGATCATAATCTTTCATGTCTGAAATTTCCTTTAATTACTTCTTTGTTAATTACTTCGATACGATGTTGGACGTGCGGACATATATGCTGATGGTTTTTTTTTTTTTTTTTTCCGTATGTTAAGGCATATAATAATCAATTTATATTCTGTTTTTCTGTATTTCTTTTGTCAGTTGTTGTTTGTTGGAAATATTCTTTTAACTGTAAATATTGTATTTCAGGATTACTATGTTCTTGTTGTTATTATTATTATTATTATTATCATCGATTTTTGTTTTTTTGATGCCTCTAATTTTAACGGCGTTCGCTTGATTTCTCTGGGGGTGATATAGTACAGGACGGGGTTATATCAGAGGGTGGATGTCATTTCTTCCCTTCCCCTTTCTGAAAGTGATGTTTGGAGCAACTTTTTGGCGAAGGAAGTTCTGTTTGACATTAAGTTATTGTTAGGCTGATAGTTTATGAATTCGATTTGTTAAGTGGTGTTTGTTTTTTAATTATTTAGTTGGTTGGTGGGGAAGAGGGGAAGATGGTGTACAGGGCATTATCTAGAATCGTGTGGGATTATATTTCTCTTTCACCGTTATTTTCCAAGTTTTTAGCTTCCTCCTCTTCCTTTGCTGAAATTTTGAACTTACTGTTTAGCCAACTTTGTGGGTGGTCTGTTCCTCAGGCAGGCGAAAGATGTCATGAAAGCTGTGAAAAGAAGGTTGCAACACAGGAGTCCTAAAGTTCAGCTGCTGTCTCTAACGGTAATATTTTTGGGGCAAGACTCCTCCAATTGATCATCAATTGATCATCTCTGCATGCAATTGTTCATCAAAATATAGCCCATTGATTTAATTCTTAGAACTTGTTCGCCTAGATGTATATCCTGTAGTAAGTTTTATATTCAAGTTGTCTGAACAATTGCTTCGCTGTCCTTGTGAAATGTAGCTTATAGAGACAATGGTGAAGAATTGCGGTGATTATGTCCATTTTCAGATTGCTGAGAGAAACATTCTTGGAGAGATGATCAAAATTGTCAAGAAAAAGGTATAGGTTTAAGATCTTCTATATGACATGTGCATGTTTAACACGTTTTTTTTTCTTGTAATTCTGCATCTAATTGTATTTTTTCTTCCCCTTGCGAGGAATTTTGTATTGTTAATCAATTGCCCTTCCCACTGAAATTATTAGACCTTCTTAATTAACCTGTATTATTCTTTTTAAGCGAATGTATTGCCCTTGGTTTTTAATCTCCCTAATCTCTCCCTCCCTCCCACCCTCTTGCTTATTTAAATTTTGACTCTGTTTTGAGCAGACTCATATGAATACTTTGCATGAATATTTGAATTTGTGGCCATTTGCATGATTCAAATGGAGTTGGAAAAAGCCTGTTGTTCTTTTCAATCCATAGAAACTACAGTAAAGCTTGTGTAGCGTTCCTCCCAAGTCCCAAGGACTCTTCCTCCTCTAAAGAACCACCAACCTGACAGAGTTTCTGGAAGCAGTACATTAATGTCCCTTGGATAGCACCTAGCTGTCCCAAATTTTTTCCAAAGTAAATATTGTAGTTGACATACTGTTAATTGATTGAGATTAAAGAATTGAAAGGAGGGCTGGCTTATTATGATTGATAGACCATATTGGAACATTACTTGGAGGAGTCATGCCTCAATAATCTCTCTTGCTTGTAACCTGGAAGAAACAATTTGGAGGGGACATAATGAACACTTCATCCAAGCAAGTCAATGTGCTAAGAAACATTATCGAGCTGATTTTTTTTTAAATATAAAATTACAGATTGAACTTGGCCTTCAGACTTCTTTGTTTTACTTACAAATTATCCAGCACCGATACGAATGTTATTCAACTTTGATGAGTCATCTCGTTTTTTCTGAGCTGTAAGCCTGTAAGTAGGGTACTTCGATATTGAACTGTGTAATCTTTGGGTATTCTAGTACTGGGTGTATGACGAATTAAGGCTATGCACTTTATCCAAATGTATCATTTATGTCCAGATTTAACCTTAGTATGCACTTTATCCATGATGCAGGCAGACATGAATGTGAGGGACAAAATCTTAGTGCTGTTAGATTCTTGGCAGGAGGCATTTGGTGGACCTGGAGGAAAGCATCCTCAATATTACTGGGCATATGATGAATTAAGGGTATGCATTTACTATCAAGAATTGTCTATTTTTTATGTGATTTGCTGACTGATAGGCCAATCTGGGAATCTTGTTAACAACAGACATTCTTTGATATGCTATGTTCATTGACTTTTACAATATAGTGAAAATTTTCATGGTCATACTATCCGTAATTGAAAACTTGTATTCTTATTTTTATGAATTTCAAACTATTTTAGAGTTTATTAATCAGAATTTTTGTGGATACAGCGTTGTGGAGTAGAGTTTCCCAAACGCTCATTAAATGCTGCTCCAATTTTTACACCACCTGTTTCAAATCCAACCCCAAGGATTACCCAAGCTGGTTATGGAATGCCTAGTAATTCGTCAAGGAGGCTTGATGAGACAATGGCAACAGAGATTGAAGGCCTAAGTTTGTCAAGCTTGGATGCCATGCATAACGTTATGGAGCTCCTGAATGATATGCTACAAGCTGTGGCTCCTGGAGACTCTCTTGTATGTTCAATGATGTTTTTAGCATTGTCATGCTCTGCTTACGAAAAAAAATTCTTACCCATCCTATCTCTGCTTGTAGGCTGTTAAAGATGAGGTAATTGTAGATCTTGTCAGTCGCTGTCGTGCCAATCAAAAGAAGTTGATGCAGATGTTGACTACAACAGGGTTAGTTCCTTTACAGTTTCTGTGGACTTATGTTTGTATCCATCTATTTTATTGTGTGCTTTCATTTTCTCTCTCTCACGAATGCAGTAGGTTGACTTATTGAGTGTCTGATTGAAGTAGGAAACCTATCATTCAAAACTTCTGGACTACGTGTTTAAGATATTGGTTTTGGATGAATTCTAAACTGCTATATTTGGGAGTTACAATTGTTCTATAGCAACTGGGTTTGTTCTATAAAAGGTCTTGAATTTCTGTTTTTGAGTTTTTGAATGATGATTGATATCTTATGCTGTGTTTTTTTTTTTTTTTTTGCAATTCTGTAGGGATGAAGAACTTCTTGGTCGAGGTCTGGAGTTAAATGACTCCTTGCAAACTTTACTTGCTAAACATGATGCAATTGCTTCTGGTTCTGTGTTGCCAACTCAATCAACAAATCTGAGCCCTCAGCAGCCCGAGTCATCTGCTGCCACACAGAAAGCCAGTGAAGTAAGAGGTTCAAGCTTAAGAGATTCTAGTCCTCCACCAAATGTGAATAATTCATCATCAACTGCTTCTGTAGCAAGGAGGCAGGTAGAGGAGGATGACGAAGAGGAGGATGAGTTTGCACAACTGGCTCGAAGGTTAGTTAGGATTGATTGCTAGGTTTTAATACACATTCATCACCGTTAGGGATAATATAATTGAGCTATCTATTCTCAGATGATCTCTAGTTAAGATAACATAGGCAAATGGATAAATATTGGATGGTTTCAGTCTGATCTTTTTTCCTTTTTGGCTGTTTATGTTAAACTGTAAATGGTGAAACCTTTCAAATGCAGGCACTCTAAATCACAGCCTGTACCTGGTCAAAGCTCGTCTACTGAAACTGTTGAGAACTTGGCATTGGTGACCACAGGCAACCCAGTTACTTCATCTACGCCAGCACCCTCTAATACTTGCACTGCATTAGCTCTGCCAGATCCTCCTGCACCAGTTAAGACTTCAAAAGAGCAAGACATGATTGACCTCTTGAGTATCACTTTATCGACATCATCAGCCTCTCCTCATACCCCTCTCACTCCACCTGCATCAAGCCAAAATACACATCAGGTGCCTGTGTCATCGTCAAGTACTCAGGGATATAATCATCATCATTCTGCGAGCCAAGTCCAGATACCTTTCAGCAGTTACGTTGTGCCATGGGCTCAACCTGGACCTCAAGTTCAGTTACAATCACAAACCCAACCACAATTACCACCGCAACAACAATTTCAATATCAGCCTCAGCCACAGCCCCAACAACAATTTCAACCTCAGCCTCAGCCACAGCCCCAACAACAATTTCAACCTCAGCGACAGCCACACCCACAACAACAGTTTCAGCCTCAGCCACAGCCGCAGCAACAATTTCAATCTCAGCCTCAGCCACACTCACAACAACAATTTCAGCCTCAGCCGCAGCCGCAATTTCACCCACAGCATGCTCAATATTCTTCAGGCTACCCTCCCCCACCTTGGGCAGGTTCTTCTTTTAATCCCAACCACCAAAGTAATGTCTCTATTTCAAATATGGGTTATCTTCGTGGGAAGGAACCTGCACTCTCTACTTCTTCATCACCTGCTAGACCGTTGCAGCATCTTAACTCATTCCCTTTGAGAGGAAATAATGAGTTAGCTATGCGTGGAGGAGACTCGTGGGCAACAGGTGGCCCTAGGAACTCAGCACCTTCCTTCATTCCATCATACAGACTTTTTGAGGATCTAAATGTTTTTGGCAGTACAGATCCAAGGTTGAAGGTGACTAGCAGTAGCACATCTTCTAGCTTAGCCGGAAGTTCTGGCCAAAGTATGGTGGGTGGGAGAAAGTGAAAATAGCCAGCCTCATTATCTGAAGATTTCTCCCTGTTAATATAAAAGTGTCTTCTTCATCTTTGTGATGTATTTAAAACAGATTGGCAGAACATAGTTTTCATCATTGATTATATGGAGTTGAAGCAAAATGTGACTTGTAAATTTTTGTTCTGTTCATACAATTGTCTGCTTTGTCATGTTTTTCTGCCAGACTGAACCGTTGCAAGGAAGATGTAAAAACACAACAGGAGAGCAATCTTTGGTTGAAGCATCCGAGTCTTGGTGATATTCGACCATGGAGGTAACTCTAGTCTAGCGTAGCCTCTAGGTTATCCCCATCTTTCTTTTACTTCTTTTTCCATTTGATACAGCCACTTTCAAAGTCACAAAATTTGTGTTGAATTTTTCAGCTTTCATGGTTGTATAATAATTAAACTTTTACTACTTTGTAATAATTTTTGAATTTGACCTTTTTGTCACGATTTCAATAATTATTGGATCCATTCAATTACTGTGAAATATTTTATTGATATTAGGCTATGTTTAAGTTCCTAATGGTGGGGTGTTTTATCAATTTATTAGTCACTATTGTTGTTAGAAGTTTTACTGTAGTACCTTTATTTTTTTAATAGTGAATGTTAAAATTAGTTGATAGTAAATTTACCTGTTTTTAATAGTTAATGTTAAAATTAGTTGATAGTAAATTTACCTGGCTAAATTGAAAAATGTTAATATAGAAAAGTCTAAATTGAAAAAACATTCAAACATTGGAGATGAAAACATATTTTTAGCCTTAATATTATATGTCAAATGATTAACATATCAAATTTGTGGGGATTTTAACTTTCGAATTTAAGAGAATGAGTAGATATCTTGATTGTTGAGTTATGTTCATGTGGGTAACAATTTTTTTAGTACATGTTGGCAACATATTAATGATTGATGATATTGTATATTTCATGAACAACAATTATTCAAGATAAATAGTTATATTTCTAAATTTTAAAAATTAACTACTACTTATATTAAAAAGTTAGTAATTGAATATTCTATTCATCAATTAACTTGAGGGTTTAAGGGTTTATATCAGTACGAGTAAGACATGATACTTCAACTTTCATATAACAAAGATTAGTATAATTTGTATATTTATAAAATATATTGTGAATAGAAATGATAGAAAATATTTTAGTGATGTGAGTATATCTCATGGATCAAGACACCTTTTATCATTCTAGAGATTGATTTTCCATCTCCCAATTGTTGAATTAAAGGAAAAAAATTATGGAAAATTTGGATAATCCTCCTATAGATCTAAAATAAAGGGAAGAAAAAAAAATCAGAACTTTGAATGAATTAATAATGTCCTCATCTTTTTGATGCATGAGTTCACCAATGGGCCAACGCCCATCAAAGTCTCCATACTCTCAACGCTATCAGTAAGATGAGTCATAAATGAGGACTTTTTTTTTTGAAGCATAAATTTAGAGTTGTTTGTTTGTAGAAGAGCAAAAGAACAGAATAGCAATAGCCCCAAGATGTTCTCGTTCATATCGGACACCGACGGTGTAATTCCCACATTTTCAAACGTCTTTCTCAGAAAAAGCACACACATCTCTCAGGAATTTGCTCCTTTATTGTTCGATCTCTTCTCCATGATTGCTTCAGTTTTCCAACTCTTCTGGTTTCACTTCCTGTAAATGAAGAGCTAGCTGTAGCTGGAATTCTTGGTTCCCTCTCAAAAGAATTGTACTCAATTTCTCACTCCTTTAACTCAATTATGTGCAATTACCTTCTGTGTTATGGGTCTTTTGGTTATATTTGTAAGCTGATCATTGTAAATTTTCTGAAGTATTTAGATTGATGATGGAATAATTTGTAGGCTTTTTGTGTTAATTAGAATTGACTCATCCTTTATCAAACATCTAACGCGAAATTCTTTATATATATTAAGTATGCATTTACTTAATAATTTACCAATCGCAACATTCCCTTATAAATTATGATATGTACATATTCGAATCCCTTTTTCTTTTTTGACTATATGTGAGATGGGAGATTCGAATCTTTAACCTCTTGACAATAATACTTTATGCCAATTGAGTTATGTTCACGTTGGTATACAGATTCGAATCGTACAATCTAGAATTCTTAATTAATTTACATTGACTTTTTAATTGTTCTCTTTTTTAAGTTCAGATCTTGGACATTGTGTAATCCATTGCGTCCACAAGAAAATCTGCAAAAACAAAAAAAAACAAAAAAAACTGTGAGTTCTCCAAATTTGTCGCTCAATCAGACGGATGATTAATTTACATTTTAATTTTATTAGGTTTACCTGCATCTTCTTTTGTGAAGCAAAGCGGAGGAGTGATTCTAAACACATTTCCATGGCATCCACCTTTTCCGATCAGCACTCCCAAATCTCCATGTCAAAATGTTATTTCAGTCACCAAATCACATGTATATGAAATTTAATGTTAAAAAAACACTTATGGTCCCAAAACTTTCATGGAACTAACAATTTATTAGGACAACCGCCTGATCCTACTATATTTAGTTTGTAATGGTTTAGTTTTTGTACTTTCAATTATGTAAACAATTTAGTTTCTAAATTTTAATATATAACAATTTAGTCATTATACTTTAAATTTTATAACAAATTAGTTTGTATCGTGAAAAATATTATTAAGATTTAATGAAATTTCTTACCTATGTAGATGTAGATTGCAAATTAGAGACCAAATGTATTTATAAACTACAAATACTAAGTTATTACATAAATAAAAATTGACACTGAATTTTGATGAAAATTTTTACGGTAGAAATTAAATTGTCATAATTCTTAAAGTATGGGGACTAAATTGTGATATACCAAAGTTTAAGGGATTAAATTGTTATAAATTTGAAAGTATATGAGAAGTGTTTTGTAACCATAATTTAATCAAGAGAGAAGAAAATATATTTGGATTTTACCTTTCATTTGGTCCATTATATGCAAAGTCTCGGCCTTCGCTGGGGTTTTCAATTCACGATCAGTCACGAGCTCAACGCCAAGCATTAGTCCTCTTCCTCTCACATTTCCAATAACTGCACAACAGAAAATCAATCTCTTAAAATTCATGTGGATTATTGTGTGAATTTGAAAAAAAGGGAAAGGTTTATATTTATATTATTAATTTACGTTGGTATTTATGTTGAAGGGCTGTGAATCTGGTTTTGAGATATGTGCCGACGGTGAATGCGTTTTGTTGAAGGTTTTCTTTGTCGATTACTTGCAAAACGGCTCGGCCGGCTGCAGTGCAAACTGGGTTTCCTCCGAAGGTGTTGAAATAACTGCGTCTTGTCAATACTTCCGCGATTTTTGGAGTTGTTACTACTGCACCCAGTGGGATTCCATTGCCAATTCCCTAAGCCAACAATTAATACGAATATTATTACTATTAAGCTAATTTGATGGAGATGGAAGTCAAATAAAATGAGGAAGATTCAAATTCCTAACATTTAAAAAGTAACCCTAAACTTGGCACAAGATTCACATAGTGATATTAGTATTAATTAGGTAGAAATGGCATTAAAGGAACTCAAAACAGAAGCTTCTATTGTTTTGGACAATTGGAGCTCTTTACATTTGTCTACAATGATGTGTTATTATCACATAAGCTTTTTATTTTGTATTTATTTATTCTTGAGTTAAAAAATATGTGGGGTAGAGATTCTAACCTTTGACCTCTTATTTAAGGATATATATCTTAACTAGTTGAACCATGCTCAAGTTAATACTTTAAGTGTAAGCCTTTTGCTTTTGGTTTCATTTAAAATTGTTGGGAGTGTGACCAAAGTTTCACCTAGACAAATGAAAGATCATTGGATATATATATGAGGGACAATATATCTCCATTGATATGAGACATTTTGGATGGAATAAAAAACAATGTCATGAGAGCTTATGTCTAAAGTGAACAACATCATATCATTGTAGAGATATGTGGAATGTCGTTATTCCTAACAAAAATGTTAATTATCGTTACTTATATATATACCTACGATTTTATCTTGTCTAACTAAAGTGGGGTTTTGGTCACATTTTCAACTATTATGAATTTTTTTAACAATTTCATGGCTACACACTACTATTAAAATTTTGACAACTAAGAGAAAGATACGTAGAAAATGAGATACCTATACACCAATGTGTAGCCAAATAATATATATATATATATATATATATATATATATTTATATATTTAACGATGTATGAGGGTGGAGATACAAAGCTTAAACATTTTGGTCGAGATTATAGTATCTTAACCAGTTGAACTGTGTTTAAGTTCGCAACAGTTATGTTTATAAACTTACTACTAAATTCAAATGATAAAATTTAGTTATATTTAATAAATTATGGAGGTTTGTATATGTTAATACTAACTTTAGCCATGGTGACGATATCTGGGACAACGCCTTGGGCTTCAAAACCCCAGAAGTGGCTTCCTGTACGGCCGAAGCCAGCTTGGACTTCGTCGGCAATACAGAGGCCGCCGGCGTTCTTAACGATTTTGTATGCCGCCGGCAAGTAACCAGGCGCCAATTCAACGATTCCTCCCACTCCCTGTTACAAATTAAAATATGCATGATTTTGATTTTATGTTCGGACCCATTAAAATGAATTATTGGTGCAAAAGTATAACGACAGAAATTAAAAGGGGAATGGAAAACTTAAGCGTGGCTGTAGGGAATTGTGTGTAATATTACTTGAATAGCTTCGGATATAAAGGCAGCAACGTTGCCGGAAGTTCCATAATCAATGATTTCTTATATGTCTCTCGCATACTTCTCTCCATCTGATCCGAAGATTCCTCTATATGGGTCTGGATTCACAGCATGATGAACCCCACTCTTTATATATATTAAAGAAACCCAAATGAGTGTGTTAGTGTTACCCATTAACATTATATCACCAAAAGTAAGATGAAGACAAAAAAAAAAAAAAAAAAAGCCAATCGTCCCTTACATTTTAAACTCAAAGGTTAAAAAAAATATTTTTGTCTCTCTTAGACTCCCACTCAACTTCCATTTGTAACAATTTAGTTTTTTAACTTTGAAATTGACAACAATTTAGTCCCTAAACTGTAATATGTAACAATTTAATACTTGTACTTTAAAATTTGTAATAATTTAATTAGTATATGTTGTGAAAAAAAAATTATTAAGATTTAATTAAATTTCTAATTAGGAACCAAATTATATGTTTATAAACTATATACTTACTTCATAAAAACTTACCCTTAATTTTGATGAATTTTTTCACTGTAGGAAAATTAAACAGTTATAGTTTTGAAAATATAAAGACTAAATTGTTACCTCAGACACTAAAATGTTGCAAACTTGAAAGTATAGGGATTAAATTGTTACAAACTAAAGACTAAATTGTTAACTCAAACACTAAAATGTTGCAAACTTGAAAGTATAGGGGTCAAATTGTTACAGAAGTTCAGGGCTAAAGTATTTTTTAACCTAAAATCAAAAAATAACTCTCAATTTTGGATTTAATAAGTTTTTGATTTATTTGGTATTTTTCAAAACCCATGGACCTATTAAACAAAAAAATTGAATTGGGACATTCAACTTATTTTTATATAATTTGCTCTCTAAGATTTATGGGAGGAAAAGATTACATGTATAGAATTTATTATTTTTTTTTTTTTTAAAAAAGAAGTTAAAAAATTTGTAGGTTTAGAAGAAAAGAAAGGGTAGAAAGGGAGAGAAAAGGAGAAAGGGACCTGAATGACGTTGAACTTCCAAACGCTCTGAGCAGTGGCGCCCATAGTTCCCGCAGCATTACCATGATAAGCGTTTCTTACAGAAATTACATCATGGTTGCCGGTGTATAGCTTCGCCATCATCAGCGCCAGCTCGTTCGCTTCTGTTCCCGAATTCGTAAAAAACACCACCTCCATGCGTATATAAAATTGAAACATTATATATATAAATTAGACAAAATTTAGAATGTAAAAATCAATAATTTTGTAAATTATAATTATAATTATAATAATGAAATTAAAGCACTCACTTTGAGGTCCCCTGGTAATTTGGAGGCTAGAGCCTCAGCAAAATCAGCGATGGCATTATTGAGATAGAGAATAGTTGAATGTTGAAGCCTTTTTGTTTGATTCACAATGGCTTCCACCACTTCCGGGTGGCAGTGACCGCAGCTCACCGTCGCGATACCGCCGAACGCGTCTAAATATCTCCTCCCATTCTCGTCGAACAAATATTGCCGCTTTCCATGTACAATGTTTAGCTGCCCCAAAATAATAATAATAATAATAAATAACAGATTAAATTTCTTTAAATTTATTTCTTTGATATTTACTCGAGACTTTCAGCCAATATTATTCGATTGAGATAATTCACAGCTAAATAATATTCTGTTCTAAGCTGATCAATATCCATTACCAATCCCAGGAGGAACGGTACGTAACATTGTAGGAAAGAAAAAAAAAAGGGGGGGGGGGGGGGGGGGGGGGGGGGGGGGGGGGGGGGCGCATATTATTTTAAGCGTATTAAATTCTTAACTAACAACCCAAAAAAAAGGAGAAATTAAAGACATGGGAATCAAATGAGAGAAACTGACAGGTTTCTTATAAAAGAAGAACATCGAAGGGCTGAGGAATTCCTTCCGTTTGGCTAAAATCTCCTCGCCGGAGGGCCCGTCGTACGGCGGCGGAGTGTAATCAAAAGCTGGCAATTTCGGAACGACAACCGCTTCATTGTGATCGGCGGCGACCTCCTTCCGGGCAACCTGTATAGACGACAACCACCGTCGCCACAGGTTAATAGACGATAATCTTTCGCACACTATCCGGTTGCCGGTAATTCTCTGCATTATTTTTCTTTTTACGAACTTCTTGCCCAACTCTGCTTATGAAATTGGAAAGAGAGTGTCCCTGAAAAATTCGTATATGGAATAAGAAGAAGGGAGAAGGAAGGTTTATAAAAAGAGGGGCTGAGAGGGGAAGGGGAAATGATGACGTGGTGGGTTCTGATTGGTGAGTTAATGCCATAATTACCTCTTTATATATGCAGTAATTACTGTCGATGTAATTTTAGGCATTTAGGAATTGTGGCCATGCATCTGCCCAACTCAATGCCCCAAATTCATTCAACTTCCGGTATTGGATTACTTTGAATCGGGACAATGGCATTTTCTTAATTTTTTGTTAATTTAATGGCTATTTGTGACTGATGGCATTTTCTTTTGTTTGGCACTTGCATATTCACAAATAACCAAATTAGTTTTTTTTTTAAAAAAAGAATATATATGTTAAATGATCAAACCATGATATTATATATGTTAAATATATTTGAAGTATAATTGATTTTGTTAATGGACGCTTAGCATGTAATATATTTGGTTAGTCCCTCACATGATTAGAGGTGCATTAAGAACACACTATATAATTAAATTCGTTTTATAATAAATTTTTGGAGTGCATTAAGAATCAATTACACAATTAAACTCATCTTATAATTTAAATCTAATTAGAATGAGTAATAATTTATCATTCTTTATCTAACCAAAAAGATTTATCATTTTTATTTTAGTACATCCATTCATGATTTATTAGTTTGCTTACTAGCATGCATCGCTTTAAATTTTTAATGACATGATTTAATATAAGTGAATGTGTTTCATACGAATATAATAAAGGAAATTTTCCTCAGCTTGTAATGGCCGATGTATGGATTATAAAGTTTTTTCAATACTCACTCATGATGTAGTTAATCTGCCCTGTTGTTTGAGATTACTTTTGAAGACCATAAAAGTGATTGTTGGAGAATTTTAATCATTTTTTGTGTTTGGTAAAATTGATTGTTTAATAATTTAGATAAAATCACTTTTTGAATCACTTTAATTTACAAAATATGTTAAGAGTAGCTTTTAGTTTTGGCTTCTATAAAAATTTGGTATAAATGACAAATTTTTTAAATTCTTTGTTAATTCTTTTATATCTTATCTGCCACAAAAGTTTTTTAAATGTTATTCTTTACAATTTTATTACATCTCATCTCATCATTTTTATTTTTAAATTTAATTTGTTGCTTCTAATTTATTTTTCTTACTTTTTTTGTATTTAAACTAAAATTAGATTTTGTTTGAAACTGTTTTTTTATAACAATTGTTTTTTTTTTCATATTTTTATCAAATTATTTAAAGTATACAAAATATAATTTGTAATTTAAATTATATAAATTTTACATAATTATCTTATAGAAAATTTGATGTTAAATATTAATACAAATCCATGGTTAATTAAATATATATGTTTATGTTGGTTATTATAGTTATTTCGCAACAATATTTAGTATTAGTTTACTAAATATTGTAACCTGACTTAATTTTCATGTTTAATCTGAAAGTTACCAAACAGTAATTTACTTTATATGATAGATGATTTTTTTTAAAGCAAAATTGACAGCAATTATTTCAAAAGCTATAACAATCTCAAACTAAGTTTAAATATAGTTTAACTGATTATGACATATGTTCCACGATCAAGAGATTCGAAGTTTGAGTTCTCTCACCTTTCACTGGTAGTTGAACTCAAAAAGAAAATGTCCATAATGTTTGGGTAATTCTATGTTTGGATTGTGAAATGATAGAATGGTTGATACTTGAGTTTGTATCATTTATATTTAATTGGTGAATTTATGAATTGTAAGAGACGTGTTAAACCTAAGTTCAAGTCTCTCGATTCTTAAGGCAAGCACTTCTTTATGGTTTGTTTTAGGATTTTGATTGGACCAAAAACTGGCTCATACCAATTAAATTGCTGTGTTGTTTGATAATAATAAATGGCTAGCTTTTATTTATTTATTTTATTTAAAATGGCTAGTTTTAAGGGAGGATAGGTTTGGAAATTATCAAACTTGAATATAAAATAAAATAAAAACAATGGCAATACTCCACGCCAAAGTGTGTTCTAAAAAAATAAAATAAATAATCCTCTACGCTAAAGAGGGAATCTTTATCCTGGAAATCCTCCGTTTACATTTTTTTTTTTTTTTTTGAAGGAAAAGAAAAAGTTTCATCCCAAAAAAAAATAAATTCAATCTTCACCAACTTAATCCAAACGGTACCCCTTTATGGAAATGGCTCATCTTTCCACGTTGGTTTTCGTGTCTATTATTCTCTAAAAACATATAAAATCAACCCTTTAATTATTTAGTTTGTACTTCGTCTTCAGTTATTGATACACTCCACTTAATTCCTTTATTAAAAACTTATCACAATTTCATATGTTCCACAGATGGAAAAGTAAGATCCATCTTTAGGATGTTTTTGGAAAGTTTTGATTAGTTGTTAATTGCATTGAAAGAAAGGAAATTATTTTGCCTTTTTAATTAGGGTTTTTATCAAAGAGTCATATAAATTAATTATGTGGCCGGCACATTTAATTAATGATTTAACAAAAAGGACGAAAATTCCTAGTTTCTTGATTTTGATCTATATTAAAACAGGGCATATGTGTTTTACCAAGAATTTTTCATCTTATATTGTTAATATTCATCTACTTTTCATAAATCGTCATAACTTTATTGTCTAAATATCTCTATCGAAATCTATATTTTATATATCTTCGACTATCTTGCCCTCAATTTAAAAATAGATTAATGTAAAACGAAAATGTTAGTTACTAGGTGAATTAAATGCCAAAGATAATATTAACTCCATCATTAAAATTAATTTGTAAACATACTTTTCATATCTCTCTACAATAAAATAATATTGTCTATACATTAATTAGGCCTTGTTTTTTAATATTCCTTATTAAAAGAGTAAAAAACCTCATGCTATATCTTCAACAATCTTCCTAACTAAAGGAAGATTGTTGAAAACTCCATTCATATGGCTATATCTAAAACATATATAAAACTATGATATCGCTCTTTAAAGATAATATTTTTTTTAATTCTTTTATAGTGATATAATATTGTCTACTTTAAATTTAAATCAATATGAATTTATTTTTATAGTTCTATCAACGACAATTTTACACCCGTGGAAATATTATTCTTTTTCATATATACACATCAACTCAAGTTCTTTTAGTTGAGATAGGTCTATATATTATTCTATCTGCCATCATCATCATTTATCAAACTTTGTCAATTTCTTTAACTTTTCCAACAATTAGGACAATGAAATAATTATGAAATATGAAGAGAGAGAGAGAGAGAGAGTCATGAAAATGAATGTGGTTGAAATAAGGGGCAGATGAAAGGTAAAGAGGTTTATGTATTAGTACCACTACTAGTGTGTGACATCGAAAAAGTAGCTAGGCATCATCCACCTTTTGCAGCTAGCGTTTCCGAGTTTCTCTGTTTTCTTTTTCTTTTGTTTTCTTTCTTCTTTGATTTAACTTTTTGTAATGGAGCACCAACTTCATGTCATACCTGACTTTGATCCCTTGTTTCTTATGAGCCACGCTTTTTCTTAATTATTTTCTTGAGTTAAAATACTAGTTTAGTCTTTGAATTTTTATATTTATATTTATTTGGTCTATGAACTTTAAAAAAAAATTTAATTTTTAATTTTGTGTCTGATAGGTCCTTAATCTATTCAATAGTTTTTAAAACTTACAACCTATTAGATATAAAGTTAAAAGTTTAGGGTTCTGTTAGACATAAAATTCAATTTTATATCTATTAGATCAATTAATTTTAACAAATTTTGAATATGTCATGGATCTATTAGACACAAAATTGAAAGTTTAAGAACATATTTAATATTTTAGAATTAAAAACTTTATTAGATATAAAATTAAAAGTTGAATGACTTAATTAGATACTTTTTAAAGTTTCGAACCTTTTAGGTACAAACTTGAAAGTATGTGGACTAAACTAGTTATTTAACCTATTATCTTTTATTCCCCGCTTTCTAAATTATCATTTTAATTGAAGCACCCCCACTTTTCATGAAACGACACCGTATCCAACGCAATTGTAGAACAACTCAGTCTCTTCTATGCTTTTCCGTGTAGGACTTCCACTCAACATCAGTCTCAACGCAAATTCACTTCTTTAATTAATCATCATTAATTATTATATATTCTTTGGTTTAGCATATTATATAGACATAAATGAAAAATTCGCTTCTGTTTTAATTGGTCACCACTGCTAATATTTAATTTTATGCTAAACTATGTGTTGTAACTTGTAATAATATATGGCCAAAGCATCAGAGAGAGGGTGGGGTCTTCGAATAAAAAGAAAAAATTGTAATGGGGGGCTACTTGGCAATGGCAACCCACTCGGAGAACAACATTCATTATTTGAATTTATGTGTTGCAATCTCCAATAAGTTAAAAACACATGAATATGCCTTTACTTTACAATAAATGGTGATAACCTATTATTGCATTTATGTTAACAGCTCACTCCACCAACTCAATCTCCCTAAACGACGATTCTTGCCTTATCATCCTATTCTTCGCATTATTATATCAACTCAATTCAAATTCATTATTTTATACATAATAAATATATTTTAAATCTCAATGATAAGATCAATCATAAATTAATACCTTTTTTTTTTACCTAAATTTCAAAAATTAAAATCAAACTGAAACGTTAATCTAAGCATAACTTAAAAATAGATGATTCGATCTCCCATCCTTCAATTGTTGAACCACAAAAAAAAAATTAAGGAAAATTATGTCAAAGAGTACGTTTTCAACCATATATTTTACACATAACATATTTTTAAAAAAATATCAACTCTAACATGACTCATATCTCAGCAACTATTTTATTCTATTTATACCCATAAAAATTTTGCACATCTTTATAATAATTATATTATTGTTATTTAATGTTGTCATAATGAAATCATTTAATTTAGGTAACTAATTATACCATTAATTACAATCATATTTTTTTTTTCTAACTTTCAAGATTTTATTATCAAATTTTCAAACTTCTTTTTTTTTTTTGAATTAAATTTTTTTTTCTAACTTTCAAGATTAATTACACACATTTTTTTTTCTTCTAACTTTCAAGATTTTATTATCAAATTTTCAAACTTCTAAATGTTGGTGTCGTTTATCAATTTGCATATAGGGTTCCAGCAACTCTAAATATATTTTTTATAACTTTCAAGATTTTATTCTCAAAATTTAAAATTTCTAAATGTTGTTGCCGTCGTCCATCAATTTGCATATAGGGTTCAAGAAACTACAATATATATATATATATATATATATATATATATATATATATATATATATATATATATATATGTCGTCGATGATATTTGTTGTGTCATCCAGTTTTGTTTCGAACATTTTGCTCAGCACTCTAATTTTTTTGCCTTCCAATCACTCTCACCTCTCTTCAATTTTGATTCCATTAGAGAGTTGGCTGTCAACCGCCATCCAAAATGAGTATTGTTGTTTCCATTTTACTCTCACTTTGTTAAATATGTATTATCTTTTTTTTATCCATTCTTATATTATTTTATATTTTCTTGAAGATAACTTTTTCAAATGATGTTTAATTTTTTTTTCTTATTCAATTTCTTATTCACTTTTTTTTATTGTTGTTATGGTCAATTTACTCGAAACACAAGTTTTAATAGGTATTGTTTGTCATAAATTTCACTATATAGATCGTTTTGCTCATGTATTTATGTATTATGTTTATTTTAATGTTTCATCTTTTTTTCTTCGAAATAAGTTATAGTACATGATATATGTATTATGAACGTCATTAGTTATATGGAATATTATTGAAAATACACAACGTTAAATATATACTATTCAGTATGTTGTGCACATAAATGTATACATTAAAATATACTATATAAACATCAGCATGTAATCCTATTATTTTTATATAGGTAATAATCCTAATTATATTCTCAAATATATATTATATAAACATACGTATATAATTCTCATATAATTTCTATAGGTAATAAGTTATATTATGTATAATCATATATAGATATTTATAATAAACTATGTAATATTTTCATTATATTTGCATTAAACAATAGAATGTTAAATATATATTACACAGTAGTATAGTGTACCCATAAATATATACTCATATAAACATCATTATTTATTTGGTACATCCTTGAAAATGCATAATGATAAATATACACTATGTAGTATATTGTACACATAAATATATACTCAGATATATATTATATAAACGTACCCTATATTCTGGAAGTAGTTGGGTTGCTCCTACTTCCCCAATTTTTCCCTCATTTTGCACGAGACATATCTTCTTTTGAACTGCCACTTTGAATAAAAAACTTAATTATAGTATTGGGCACGTAGAAAAAATATAAACCTAATATATAAATTATATCTATGAATCTATTGTAACAGCTTTCTTTTGGTTTTTATAAATATTTTTTCTGGTCATCCTGAATACTTGATTAGTATTCAACAATGCATATGCAATTCAACACATACTCCGCTTAAATGACATTGTAACATATAATCCATATAATCAGAGACAAGATAGTATTTCTATGTGATTGATTACTAAATAAACCCTATATATGTTTGAAATTCGAAATATAAACCTCATTTATAACAACGTGTTAAGCTAGGAATAATTATAGCTACACTGGGTGTACCTATAGAAAATAAAACTTTGAAACACACATCATATACAGTTTATTCTTGTTCTCAAATTATTCGAAATAAACTCTATATATATTTGAAATTTGAAATGTGAACTCCATTTATAAACTTTAAAATATAAACTCCATATGTATATATATACCTTCTATTTACTATGTTCGTTGTTCGCTGTTTGAAAAATCTAGAAACTAGAAGGAAGCCGACAAATCAAACCCACCAACGAAGAAGCTGGCAAAGCAAACCCACCAAAGGAAACCCACCCCATTGAAGGAAACCCACTACCCAAAAATTGAATGCCACATCGTCTATTGCTGTCGTTGAAGGAAACCTTCGATTTTAATAGTTGAATGAAGGTGAGGTTGCCAATTGAATGGTTTGACCTAAATTCTCTATTTTGATGGAGAAAAACGTGAAAGAGATTTGGAGAGAGAGGTTATTGAAGACATGAGATATTTGGGGGATTTTTTCAAATATATTATAGAAATGGTTATGGAAAATATTTCAATTAATTCTTTCTATTTTTTCTCACGAATTTACATCAATTACAACCTATAATAGGCATATATGTAAATTCAATCCTCTATTGAACTTCAAATGATTGGCTTATGATAGAGCTAAAATTTATTTCAAATCTTGACATTTGTGTAATTCGATATTTCAAATGAGTTATTTATATAGGGCTCGTTTGATAACGTTCATGTTTCCTGTTTCTTGTTCCTGTTTCTCATTTTTCAGAAACAGACATGTTTGATAAACCATCATGTTTCTTGTTTCTAAATTTTTTAAAAATGTTTCTAAAAAAATGGCAGATTTTGAGAAACTTCAAAAAGTAGTTTCTCAAATTCTGTTTCTGTTTTTTTTTTCAGGTTTCATGCATGTATTCCTATTTCTCTTTTTACTCATCTCTCCCCTCTCTCTTCTTTCTCTCTCTTCTTTCTCTCTCTTCCATTCTATTTTTTTCTTTTAATACTTTTTAATCTTTTGTTTTTTTCTTCTTTTTTATTTTTATTTTTTGATTTATTTCTTTCTATTCGTTCTCTCTCTTTCATCATAATCTTTTTTCTTTTAATAGTTCATTATCTTTTTTTTTCTTTTTTCCTTTAATAGAGAATGTATATTTTTATGTTTTTCTCTTCTCTCTTATTTTCTTATTTTCTTTTACTTTACATTAACGAGCTTATAGTTATTATTTTCTATTTAATTCTCTATTATTTTTTCTGTTGGTACGATTTTATTTTTTTATTAAATAAATAAACTAATAATGTATTTCATGTTTACCATTAAATGTAAAAAAATATATACATTCTCTCTCTTTTTCTGATTTTACTTGCGTGTATTATTGGCTAATGCATTTTTAAAGAAAAATAAAAATAAAGTTTATTATTAAATTAAAGAAATGTGGGTATCTTCGATTGTCTGACCTTAGACAATTTACAAATTCGTCTAATTGAACTAACTCTTGTAAGTCAAAATCGTTCAAGGTGAATTGATTGAAGTGATAAATAACATTGCAAATCAAATTTGAACAACATTTGAAGGATAAAATTTATTATTATTATTATTATTATTAATGCATGTTATATGTTTTATTATAGTATATGTACTAAATTTTATTTTTACCAAAAAATAAGAAACAAGAAACAGAAATAGTTATCAAACATGTTTCTGTTTTTAGTTTTTAAGAAACAGAAACAATAAACGAGGAACAGAAACAGAAAACAAGAAACGAGAAACGAGAACGTTATCAAACGGGCTATAGTTAACCCAAAAATCAAACTGAAACGTGTACTCAGGCCAGCTGACCCATTCATTACATGTTAGACAGTTTCGCAAAGTGTCCCAAAGCGAACCGGTGATTATTTTGGGCCCAAATACTGTATCAAGGCTCACGGCCCATTTATTACAAATTTGACAGTTTCGGTGTGAGGGAGGTATAAGGGAGCCCAAATCAAGCAGACCAGGCTTCATTTGGGCCCAGAACGAGCCCAATTAGGAACTAAGAGAGCTGGAGCTGACGTGGAAGATCACACGTCAGAGAAACGTGAGAAGCAAGTCATCAAAGGGCGTGTCACACGTGGACCCGAAACGTGGCA
The DNA here is from genome assembly GCA_033996785.1 of Trichosanthes truncata. NCBI lineage: Eukaryota > Viridiplantae > Streptophyta > Magnoliopsida > Cucurbitales > Cucurbitaceae > Trichosanthes > Trichosanthes truncata. Next base: position 59,674,704 of record JAWPNB010000003.1, read on the forward strand.
GACAAATAGAGCATCAAATTATGGGAGTGAAGAAAAGAAGCAGCCCACTACAAAGAAAGTCGCAATCGATTCAGCTAACTCCAGCCTCTGATATTTGGGTTTGGTCCCACGTGGATCCCTTTCCTTAACCCACTCCCACTCTCTCTCCCTCTTTTTGCATTGGAAACGAACAATTTGACATTTTTTCCTTCTGAGGCCGAAGTTCAACTTGACACTCTATTGTGACAAATATAAGAACATTTGCATATTTATATTTAATTTTAAAACTCTTGGGTAAATATCTATATCTTATAAGAACATTTGCATATTTATATTTAATTTTAAAACTCTTGGGTAAATATCTATATCTTAAATTTTACTGCCTCACCCATGTTTTTCTCTCTTTATATGGTATCTTATTGCTTTATAATAATATATTTTTTAACTGACCGTCAACATTATTAAGTACCTTTAAGCATGCACAACATCATATTATAATTCATAAAAAGGAAGAAGAAAGCTTGTGTTGTATGATTAAATGGAGAGCATTTATTTTTCTTTAATTGAAAATCTAAAGTATAATTTTTTACTTTATGAAGAAGATAAAGGCTCGTATTGATTAGATACAACTTTCAATTATGAAAGATTCAACATTAAGAATATAGAAGAAGGTAACATCTACCTGAATATCATATATATATATAATGGTAGAGAAAAATAAATGTATTTTTTAAACATTTTTATAGAAAGTTGTACGCCAATTTTTGTTAGTTCAACAATATGTGGGGTAGGAGAATTAGAACTGCGATCTCTTAGTCGATGATATATGTATTAACCAATTGAGGTATGTTTAGATTGACATTGTATACCAATATTAATATACAATAAAACCTCAATACTTCATGTATTAAAAAGGATTGCTAGAAAAATAACAAACCTAGAGGATTGAAGATTCGAACCTCCAACCTCAAAGAAAGAAGTAAATGTCGTTGAGCTAAGCTCATGTTGGCACGAAGCATTTCATTTAACTAACCATCAATTCAATTTAGCATCTAATGTAAATTTTGGTTTTCAATTTCACACCTTACCAAAAAAATTCTAGAAACTATACGTAGAACTCTAGAAGGTTGAATAAATATAAATACCAAATGGTATCTAACCCATCACTAGTAAGCAAATGTCACATCATTTGCAAAATACCCATCTAAAAAGTTATCATAGCAACGTGAAATTGAACTATACGATCAGTTGAAAGATTAGATTGTCTCAAATTAAAAGCATAGGACATAGATTATGATGCAAATTTAACCAAAAAAAGAAGATTTATTTTATAAAAAAAGATAAGTGTCACATGGACAGGCTGTAGGAAAGATAGCTTTAATTACTGCTGGAATTTACTTTAGCAATTATGGATAAAAAATAATTTAGAATACCTGGATGCAATTAATGAATCCATTAACATTTCAACATTCCATAGCAGGCAAAATGAAAGCTCAGACCCTTTTTCGGAGTGGAATGGTGTGGCCGTTCCCCACGCCATCATCTTCATGTTTCTCATTTCTTTTCCTTTCTTTCACTAAAATTTTCCCGGAAAATTCTAATGCTGCTTCTTCTTCTAAACACCCATTTCCCACAAACTTCCATTTTTTTTGTGGATTTATTTCAGATAATTTCCTCTGATGAAGGTAGCTGCTGCTCAGTATTGTTTTGTCGTTCTTTTGTTGAATCTGGGCCGTACGATTTGCAGAACTGATATTGTTACTGGTTACGAAGTGACTCTGGCAGTGCCAGCGGAGTACGGCGAGGGGTTCATCGGAAGGGCCTTTTTGATTGAGACGGAGCATTTAACGCCGCCCAATTTCCGAGCAGCTTTGACAGTTGAAGCCACGCAAGGCAAATTTTCGTGTTCGTTGCAGGTTTTTCTCGGAGAAGTTAAGGTTTGGAGCTCCGGCCACTTCTCCCGGTTTTTCACGGTGGAGAAATGCGTCCTTGAGCTCACCGGCGCCGGCGACTTGAGACTGAAGGGTCCCACCGGCCACGTGGGGTGGCGGACGGGGACTTCCGGACAAGGTGTGGAGGTATATAAAACGATGTCGTTTTTGTTATCCCTTTCGTTGTTCAATCGAGCGTTGTCTCACTCAGTGACTGTGTTTTGTTGATGCAGAAGCTGAGAATATTGAGAACTGGGAATTTGGCTTTGGTGGATGCTTTGGAAGGCATTAAATGGCAGAGTTTCAATTTCCCAACGGACGTTATGCTTTTGGGGCAGAGTTTAAATGTGGCCACCGATTTAACTTCCTTCCCACCAAATTCAACCTCTTTTTACTCTTTCGAAATCGAAGCCCAAAAAATTGCTCTCTATCTCAACTCTGCAAAATCCAAGTATTCTTATTGGGAATTCAAGCCTCCCAACAATGTAAACCTCTCATTCATCACACTGAATACCGAAGGTTTGGATATCTTCAACGATCAAGGCAAGAAAATTGCAACGATCCCATCAGGAGCGGCTCAGCCATTGAGATTTTTGGCATTGGGGAACAAAAGTGGGAATCTTGGGCTTTACTCATACTCGCCTCAAAAGGGAATTTTCGAAGCTTCATTTCGAGCACTAAAAACCACTTGTGATCTTCCTCTTGCTTGTAAACCGTACGGTATTTGTACGTTCTCCAATTCGTGCTCGTGCATTAGATTTCAAGTGGAGAATGAGGGGGAAAATTCGAAGTGCAGTGAGGAAATAAGTGGTAAATTTTGTGGGGGAATTGAAGGGGAGATGATTGAATTGGAGGGAATAAGTAGCATTTTAAGAGATGCTCCTAGAAGAGTGAATGTAAGTAAAGAGGAATGTGGGAATTGGTGCTTGGAGGACTGTAAATGTGTGGCGGCTCTGCATTACTCCGGCGGCGGCGGAGAGGAATGCTATGTGTACAGAGTGGTGATGGGGGTTAAAGAGATTGAGAAGGGGATGGGATTCAGTTATATGGTTAAGGTTCCAAAGGGGACTGAGTTGGAGCGGCAAAAGTCGAGCTTGAAGAAATGGGTGCTTGCAGTGGTGGGCGTGGTTGATGGGTTGGTTATTGTTGCTGTTTGTGGAGGCCTTGCCTATTACTTCATCAAGAGGAGGAGGAAGAATTTGATGGATAGAGATACCAATTCTTGACTATCACTTCTATTTTTTTTCTTCTGTTCATGTGAATTGGAGAGTTGGATTTGATCATCTTTTTTCTCTCGGATTTTTTAGTCTGGAGAGAGACAAAATTGTTGGGTTTTTTGTTTTTTGGTTAAGAAGTTGGGGAATATAGCTTATGAATGTAGCAAAAGTCAAAACTGGCATTTTTGGCTCTGAACTTTCTTGGACAGAAGTGAGTCTATATACCGTTTAATCCAAACAAGATTCCTTTTTCTTTTTTGTTTTTAGAATTTCAAATTTTGATCCAAGTTTGGAAACAGAATGCTATCCACATTGTCATGATCTTGGTTTCATGCCTTTTATTGTTGTTTGATGGGCAAGCTGAAGGGAAAATTGCATCACTCTGCTTTTGGATTTCAATTAATGGGCCGAAGCTTATTGTGTGGCCCACCAGACTGGGAAGCACTTAGTTGTGAATGTGGGCCTAAGTAAAGTTTTGGCTACAATAATGGGCCGAAGCTTACCACACTTAAGTTATAAATTATAATACACAGACTATTATAACCAAAACTAAATAATTCTTGCATCTTAAACAAATATTATATAATTTTGTAGACTATTATAACCCTCTGATTATTATAACACACTCAGCGCCTCAAACAGCCCTTTAGTTTGCTGAGATGTGAATGTGGGCCAAAGTGAAGTTTTGACTACAATAATGAGTCGGCATGCTTCATTAAGGGATTGGAAAAAAATCATTTTGGGATTGGCAAAAAAATCATTTTTACCTAAACTTGGCCCGTTGTATTAATTTTAACTCTAAACTTTCAATTTCATCAATTTAAACCTCAAATTTGACATGTTGTATCCATTTTAACCATAAACTTGAATAAGTGTATCAATTTGCACCCTGAGTTAAGTTTCTATTTCAATCTCGTTAAAAAGTTTCTCACACATGCCCAAAGCCACATGTTGCTCTATGATAGGTACTTATTTATTATTTTTTAAAAAGATAAAACTGCTGAAGAAAATTAGAGTAGATTCGTCAGAGTATTTTTCCATTTCAGGGCAAAGTTTTTTCTTTTTCACTTCTTATCATCTTTGATTTTGCTGTTTTTTTCATTTCATTAATGGAGCGTTTTTCAATTTTAGAGCAAGATTTTACTCGATCCATCAGCTTTTGGTTGAATACAAAGCTTATTTGCACTAGATTTTTCCTCAATGGAGTACTCTCAATCTCGAATCGGTCATTAGTATTGGTTTGTTGTTCTTTTTATTTCTCGTCGGCCTCGAGCTCGATTTGTCCTCCATTTTCCACAGCAAGCATATGGCTTTTAGAATCACCCATGCCAAAATCTGTCCCATTCCTTTCTGGCATCAGTGTTGCCTTCATCCTTCGTAAGATTATCGACAGGGCTGACAAAGTCGACTACGACCAGTTTATTGTATTCATAGCCATCACCACCTTCCTTATTCTCACCTGCATTTTAACTGAGCTCAAACTCCTCACCACTAATGTCGACGAAACCTCCATGGCCGCCACCGTCTTCAACAACGTTGCCATTTGGATCTTCCTCACACTCGTCATCGCTGGTAACGACACCAAACGTGAGGAGAAATACAAGAGTCTATTTGTTTTCGTGTGAGTCTTGCTTTTGAGAGCCAGGTTCGTGGTTTTCATGATGGTGGTGACCCAATTCAAAATGATTTAGTTATTTTTTTAGTAATTTTTTTTTAAATAACAAACAAGTATCTATCATAGAGCAAAGCATGACTTTGGACATGTGGGCAACCTTTCTAACAATGATTGAAACGGAAACTTAACTGATAGTGTAAATTGATACACATATTCAGGTTTAGAGTTAAAATTGATACAACCTGCCAAGTTTGAAGTTTAAATTGATGAAATTGAAAGTTTAGAGTTAAAATTGATACAACCTGCTAAGTTTGAGGTTTAAATTGATGAAATTAAAAGTTTAGAGGGGTCAAAATTGATTTTTTTGTTTCCTAGGGAATTTTATCTAATTTAAGGAGAACATGAATTGGTTAGTGGGCGGAGTTCAAATATGAGCTGTAAATTTGTACGTGTTCTAGCCATTCTACTAATGAAACAAGTCATTTTCAAGTGTGAGACATTCTCTTGACATAAAATACATCATTTTTCCATCATTAGTTATTACCAAAGAATCTTTTTAATTTAAAGGTTAAATTATAAGTTAAACCCTAAACTTTTAAATTTGTGTCTATTACCAAAGAATCTTTTTAATTTAAAGGTTAAATTTAAAAAGTATTTAATAAGTCATTAAACTTCAATTTTACATCTAATAGGTCCCTAAACTTTATAAATTTCTAATAGGTCCATAAACTTTCAATTTTGTATCAATAGGTCCCTGGCATATTCAAAATTCTTAAAACTTAATTGATTTATTAGATATAAAATTGAATTCTATGTCTAATGGGACTCTAAACTTTCAATTTTGTGTCTAATGGGTTTGTGAATTGTAAAAATGTTAAATATGTCAATGATCTATTAGAAACAAAATTGAAAATTCAAGGACCTATTGGATACAAAATTGAAAGTTGAATGACCTATTAGGCACTTTTTAAAGTTCAGAAATTTATTGGACACAAATTAAAAGTTCAAGACTTATTAGCCATTTTTTAAAGTTCAGGACCAAATAGACACAAGCTTGAAAGTTTGAGGTCTAAACTTGTAATTTAACCTAATTTAAAATAGCATCTATTAATGTGAGATATGAGGGGAAAAAAAAAACCTTCAATTTTAAATAGATAAATAATGACTCAAAATATAATAGTAAGCAAACCTATAAAAGAGTGGGAAAATAAGATATCTTAATGACCAAAAGTCCAAACATTTAAACCCAATTAATTAGCCAAAGTATTCTTTGACCAACACAAAAAATAAAGACTATAATTACAAAATGGGATTAAAGTTCCAGTTCGAATAAAGATTACTAAAGTAAAATAACATTATTATTTTTCCCCCAAAAAGAAAAAGAGAGAGGGAGATAGATGATTATAAAATTAAATTGTAATGAATAAAGAAGGGCAGGGGAGTGGAAGCCAAATCCAAATAACCCCTTTTATAAGCTTCTTGTACAATGTAAATGCTTTAAACGGTCTACAAAATGTAAAAAAGTGTTGAAAGCCGTTGGCATATATGTTGCCGTTGGACACTTTGGCCCCACAGGCTTCAAATATCAATGAGCGGACCGTCGGTCGTTTCGTTTCAATTTTCAATCCTTTTTACTTTTACTTCTTTCTCCTCCTTAAAACCCACCAACTTCTGGAGTTTTCTGGGAAAATTCAAGTCTTTCTCCTCGTTTAACCTGTTTTGACTCGCTCAGTTTTTCTTCATTGTCCATTGCATTTTTCTTTTTGTAATAACCCTTCTTACCTTTTTCTCTACTCCACAAACTACCAGCGAAAAACGTCGAACCACATAGTCAACAAGTTTTCTTGTCGAGTTTCAACTACTTGAAGTTGTCGTTTTCCTGAAGAAATCTGTTGTTGAAAGCTCCATGGATGAATCGCCAGTAGTTTATGGAGCAGATGGGTTTGTAGGTCCTGGTACAGAGAGCTGCCAAAGATCGGAAATGGCGAAAACTGAGACAAAATCTGATGTGAGAGCTGAAATCGACACGTCGGCCCCCTTCGATTCTGTGAAGGAAGCCGTCTGTCGTTTCGGTGGAGTCGGCTACTGGAAACCCTCTAACAAGCCCTTCGAAAACGAGGTCAGTATCAGGTAAATTCTGCTGAGAGTGATAAGTGTTTTTTATTTACATATTTTTAATTTTTTGGATCAGCAACATGAAGTGGAAGAGATTAGCATTGAAAAGCTGGAGGAGCAGGCGTCTCAGCTGGAAAATGATCTGATTTTGAAGCAAAGGGAAACTCTGGATATTTTACAAGAACTTGAATCGACAAGAGCATTTGTTGAGGATTTGAAAATGGAGCTGCGGAAGGAGGGATCTGAAGTAAGTAATATAAACACAAATGTTGCAGCTGAAGAAGATGATAAAGAAAACCATGGCTATCCCAAATGTCAAAGAATGAAATTTGTGGAAGGTTTCAGGCAGGCTCAGCGAAACCTTACCAGAACCACAAATGGGATTTCTGAAATTCGAGCTTCAATGGAGGTATTTAACAAGAAATTAGAGAGAGAGAGGCTCTCACTGGAAAAAACTCGGGAGAGATTGAAGCAGAATTCTTTGAAAATGTCATCAGTTGAGGAACGGCTGAATCAAACGAGGCAAAAGCTGCAAGTTGCAAAGGATTCTAACATGGATGAACATGGTACTGAAATTCTCAAGGAGCTGCAGATTTTAAATTCTGAGGCTGAGAAGTTTAAGCAAATGGGGGAAGCTGCGAAGTCTGAGATTTTAAGGACAATATCAAAGATTGAAAGAAGAAAGGCTAAGATAAGAACGGCTGAAATTAGATTGGCAGCAGCTGAAAAGATAAAGGAAGCAGCTAGAGTAGCTGAAGCTGTTGCATTGGCAGATGTGAAGGTCTTAACAAACCAAGAGGTTCAATCTGGAGAATCCAAATCTCTGCAGCAGCTTGAGAAGGGAAATGAGTCAAAAATGAAAATCTTGAAACAGTTGAAAGAAGCAACGGAAGAAATCAAAAGCACAAAATTTGCATTGGAAGAAGTTCTAAACAGCATGGAGGCTGCAAAGAGGGAAGAAGTTGCAGTGAAAGAAGCAGTGGAGAAATGGGGATGGGAGCACGGTAAGAAGATGGAGTATTGTCCAATTGCTTTGAGTGGACCAACGCTGGTTGGACATGAATCCACCACCCCTGTTCTCAAGCCAACTCTTTCAATAGGACAAATACTGAGCAGGAAGTTGTTTCTGCAAGAAGAATTGATGTCAGGGATGGTGGCGGAGAGAGGATTCTTGAAGCGAAAGGTATCGCTAGCGCAGATGCTCGGCAAACAAAATCATGATATGTCAAATTGTGTGAAGGTCGAATGGCGGGAAAGTAATCAGATACAATCTAACAGAAAGCGAAAGAAATCGGGATTTGCTGCTCGGTTCCCATTCTTAGCAAAGCAGAATAATAATCAGAAGAGGAAGAAGCCAACCCCTAACCTCAAATGAATGCTGTGTGAAAGCTTAAGTTAAGCTGTTGATTTGTTTGTGTATCTAAGATTGTGATTCTACGACTGACTCCAGTTTGTGAACCTTCCTCTATTTCTGTTTAGGATTATGTATTTAGGATTGATTGGTATTATTCATCCAAATTCTTTTGTTTTATGAACGGCTAGTGTGACGTTTGTTCTAAAAATTTGATGATGATCTATCACTCTTTAGCCACACTCTCAGCTTTCAGGGGGAATGATTAACAATTATGAAATTAATGAACACTTTTGGGTCAAAAGCTAGCACCTTACCAAATAAAACCTATTTTCCAACTGCTTTCTTATCATGTGTGTTTCTTTAACTGCATTCACCTTCTAAGAATAGGAAAAAGGAAACAATATTGTACCAGTCAATTAATCCACATTCGTTCGTAGTGTAGTACATACAACATTTGTTCGTTCAGAATCTCTGCACCCTCACACACAGAGATAAGCAAAATAGTCCCTGCTCCCTAGTAATCAATTGTGTACGCATGACATGGTGAGAACTTATTCGTCTTCCTATGAATCAAAAATTTATATTTGAATTTGGAGAAAGGGTCAACGGGATATGATAAATGCATAGAAGCTAAGTTAACTATAGCAAATAGGACAGGAATCAAAACTGAAAACTACATTAAAATTATACACGTGAGGAGTTTTTGGATTTAGGGGTGTGTTTAAAGTGGGGGAGGGGGGATAAGTAAAACATCCATTTCCATGCTGACAAAAGAAAAGTGAGTGTATATAACAGAGGTCGAGCCAACGATTTGATGACCAAATGAGATATTCCACAAATCTTTGAGATGGCACATCCAGCAATTAGTAGTGAGGGCATGCAAGCAAGGGCGAGAATGGAATATAGCTCCAATGAACAAATTTTCTTTTTCTTCCTCAAAAAGGGGGGTTTCCTCCTCTCTAGCCAGTGTTATAGAAACTTTAAAATATGATGATGAATTTATATGGATGATGACCCCTGGCAGTTACCTGATGCAAAAACAAATGCATGCCACGTGTATTCCTATCCGTGCTACTCTAAGTAAACATCAATCTCCCTTATAACAGGAGAGGAGGACGAGACATTGGATTCCAGTATTCTTCTAAATTCTCCATATCTCAAAGAGACTATTTGCCTCAGGAGAACAGGAGTCGTGTTTTTTTTTTTTTTTTTTTCTAATAAGTCCCTTTTTTTTAGTGTTAGTTTCCAGTTTTCATATCAAATGACCACAGTGACTGTACATCCGGCGCGGGAAATAGACCGCCAACGGGCAGCTTCACAACCGATGGCTTTCCAGCACCTATCCCTGCTGCTCCTTGTGCATCCCATTCTCTGCTACAAGATATTTTCCATCAGTAAACAAGATAAAGAATTGTCATTTCAGTATTGTGTAGAATCATTATTAGGAATCATCGTCAAGCTAAGTCATGTATTCAATGAAATGTCATCAAAATGACTACTCTTTGCATGCTAACTGCATAGCTCAACTAGTTAAGGCAACCTTTGACCGAGAGGTCAGAGGTTCGAATCTCCCCATCCCACATGTTTGCCAACCTAAGCATTGCTCAACTGGTTAAAACATGTCTTTGATCTAGAGGCTAGAGGTTTGAATCCCCCTCTATAGGTTGTGTACAGGAAAAAAAAACATACAAACAAAAAGAAATCGCAAGGCAACTTATCCACAAAAAACCATCACTCGCAATGTATTTTTACACCCCAACCAAAATGAGCTCATAAGGTTTTTTTTCTTTTGCACCCATCGTGGTTTGATGATTTTTGCACTATTACCGCCAATCAAATCAACAGCACATTAACGAGAACTCAAAAAAAAAAATCAACAGCACATTAATTTGTTAATAAAAATAGCAATCAGACATGAGAAATTGTTTATTACATTTTCCTTTCCAGTACTACTCCCTAGAATAAATTCGAGAATTACGCAATTTACATGGAAAGAAACCAGTAGGATTTTTCCTCAACTAATGAGCAGCGATTCCAAACAGCACATATCTCCACAATAAGAACATTCCTAGAGGAAAGGTTAAATTACAAATTAGGTCCCTATAGTTTTGAGAAAGTTAGAATTTAGTCCCTATGATTTAAAATGTTAGAATTAGTCCCTATGGTTTGATCAAAACCTAAAAAATAGTCCCAGGACGAAATTCTAACGTCTAAAATTATAGGGACTAAATTCTAACTTTCTCCAAATCATAGAGACCAAATTTGTAATGTAACCTAGGTTGAAATGCAAGCACAAACGTAGACACCACATTAATTAATAATAGCCAAAAACTGTTGTAGGTCAAAAATCTATTTGAAACAAGCAGCATAAACAGCAATTAAGGGTTAAAAAAACAATCATTGACTATTGGAGTTCCACTCCACAGTTTTTGATGCGAGGATTTGTTTGCCTAGCCAAGACACAGAACTTATCAAGCTCTCCTAGCTGCTAATTACTTTTAGGTTCTAAGCTGTCCACATCAACAAAGTAGGTATATAACGCAAATTATGGTGAAATTAGACACACTGCATCCTTACAATGAAGGCATGTTTATATGCAAGCCCAGCAAAAATGCAGTTTGTAAACCATACAATGAAGACGACCAATCATAATTTAAAAATCACAAAAGAGTAACAGAAAATTTTTTCAGAAGGCAAACATCAAAGGACTTACTTTGGCCAACAGCTAGTTGCAGGCAGCTCAAATGGATGACCAGTGGAAGATCTGCTGGGGCTACCATACATCATTTCATTCTGAACAGATTCATCCTGAGGCATAACAGTGAAGTTGTTTTCACTTCTAGACAATGGCGGATAGAAAGGCTTCTTTAACCACGGATCGTGATCACAACCCATAACTGGGTTAAATGTCCCAACGCTTTGGCCATTACCAAGAAAAACATTCTGAGAAGAAAGTGTGCCAGACAAAACCTGATCCTCTTTAATGAATGCTGGTGGAATAGTTTTCTGAGGAGGGGGCTGGAAAAAATCATCCTTATTTAGTCTATTAGATTCAGCAGGAAGAATCCAGCTAGCTGGGCCACCTACTAAACCTAAACCATCCTGGCCAAAGGGTGAACTATTCCACATCTGCCATGTTCCCTTATCATTTCCATTCATAACATCCTTGCGAGGACTTATCAGATCAAAAGCTATCGGGGTGCTGAGGAAATGATTAGAACAATTATGCTTTTCCCGTGATAAAGGTGACTCAATTGGAGATGGTTTGTTAATTTCAGAAGAAGCAGTCTTTAGAGTCCGTGGTCTATCCATTCCAATTTCTGATACAAAGCCAGTTCCTACATCCAACCGAAAATCATCAAGCGACTCTGATACTGGACCCAACAAGGATACTACATCAGGTATGTAACAAGGATCTTCAAAAAGCTCTGGTTCTTCAGGCATGCATTCATGGGACCCTTCAGCAACATGAGGAAATTGAGGTTCGATTACAGGTGAAAAACCTAAACTACTACTTGTAGGACCCTTGGGATATGTAGGTATGGTAAATGGTGATGGCAGACCAAAATTAATAGGATTATCATATGATTGTGTCGATGATAAGTGCCCAGGTAACTGGGGTCCAGAAACTTGCCCAGATAACTGTGGGCCTATAACTTGTCCAGAAAGTTGTGAATTGCTAATGTCTGGCGAGGGCTTCACTACTGGCCTACTTATAACATTAGCACTAGTGGATGAAGGAACAGATGGCGAACGGGTAAATAACTGTTGCCAAGACTTTTTAGGTGCTACAGCCGCTTGTGATTCAGTGAATACCTGCATTGAACATGAGAACTTCATGTCGTCACTCTTCATTTCAATATATCAATATTAAAGAAGAAAAACTGTGGCATCTAGATGCTGAAACTACTATCTTTGAATATTCCCAACTGGGTCGTGTAGAAAAACCTTAGCAGGGAAAATGAAAAGCCATCTGTTTAATATTCAAGCATAAAGTCCATATATGACAATTCAAAAAATGCAGAATTTGAACCTAAAATATAAGTCAATTTCGTATTAAACATTCTTTTAAGAACTGTATGCATTAAAAATAAAAAAAATAAAAATAAAAAAGGAGAAGGCATACAAAGGGGACCACAGCCTAGGAGGACTACAAGGCTTTCCTATCCCGCAAGCAAAGCTAAGGAGATTAGAAAATTGTTCCCTAATTCATCACAATTATAGAAATACGAGTAGTGCCACGCTCATTGGAAAAAGAAAGCAAAAGAGAGAGGAAAAGAGTCTAAGTCATTCCTTTATGCGACATAGTAAACAGTGTTTGTTGTCTGTGTGTGTATTGAGTTGGGGAAAGGACACAGCAATAGAACTTACTGGATGGTTGATGTTCTTATCATCTCCATTCAAAGCAGATTTCCCAATCACACGCTCGGATGACGTATCTCTTGTAGAAACAGACATATTTACATGATCCACAGAACTGTTAGATTTGTCTTTAACAGCAGAAGTTGGGGCATTATAAACCTTTCCAAACAAACTACCACCACCAAATGCTTTAGAAGAAGACAAAAAGGTACCCCGCATACGATCAAGATACCTAGAACCAGTATATCCCCGGCCAAAATTATTTCCAGGGACATTCTTTACACTATGACACATTGTGCTCTGACCTTTAGCACTCTCTGGCCCAAGTTTTTGACTCTCACGACGATCAATCTCACTCTTTTTGTCCAAATCTCGCTTCCGTTCACTTTCTTTACCAGTTTTCTTCTCCAACTCTTCGGCATCTGAATTACTCTTACTTGAATTCTTGTCCTTCTCTTTTCTCCTCTCCTGCCGTTTCTTTTCAGCCTCCTTTTTCCCATCCTTCTCTCTGAAAAGTTGTGATGTTCTATCACGGTCCTTTTCAACACCCTTTTTCTCATCCCTCAATTTCCTCCGTTCCTCCACCAATCTTGCAACCTCCTCCCTCTGTTTCCTCTCTTCCTCCTCCAATAATTCTCTCTCTAATCTAGCCTGTCTTTTCTCTTCAGCTTTTCTGCGGGCTTTTTCAACTCTACTCTCTGGGAAGCTACCCCCATTCTCACCCATCTTAGCCAATAGCCCCCTATCCTCAGAATCAGATAAATTGTCTTCTCTTGATGAACTTATCCTAAACATTTTTCTCCAAAGCCATCTAATGCTCAAGAAAAAAGATGTAAAAAGCTTACAACAGAAAATCACGATACCTGAATAAGACTTTTCTGCCAAACAATGTTCATCTCCTCCACAAAGACCGCCCCCGTTCCTCCTCCAATAACTAGAATTTCCTGCAACAGACTTCCCAACCCAACCGCCGCTCTCCAACCAATCTTGACCAGACATCCACCCATTATCTGGCCACACCTTCTGGTTCAACAATTTCCCACTCTTTCCAACAAGTTCCTTAATGATCCCAGAATTCGAAAACCCCGGCGGTATAGGCAAGTCTAAAACTGGTCTTTTAGAAATATGACCACAGCAGGAGCACATGAACCGACCACCAGCAGGATTTTGATCCTTGTATGGGGTCAAGCAGTTCCGACATCGTTTAGTTGCCGTTTTCCTGAGCTTCTGCAACTCAATTGCTTCAAATCTCTTTCTCTCCCTAAGCCGAGCATTTCTGCGCACACGCCAAGCTGACAGCTGAGGCATTAAAATCTCATACCAAAAGAGGGTAACCAAAAGCACAAAAACACAAGCAAGCCTGGGTGATGTAATCTCAAATCTAAATGCAGGCGGCAAAAGCTGAGAGAGCGCCCACAGTCCTATCAGCGGAATAACTAACCAAGGAAGCATTGTAGCAACCCGGCGAGACCACTTCTGAATCACGCACAGTATACACATTATCCCCAAAACCCACACCGCCTAAGCTCCACGTCAAGAATCCAACGCAACTAACCCCAAAACCACGGACAATCCTCGATCTTCGCCTTCAGCAACCTCCGACCGAAAACCCTAACCCTAATCCCCCTTCCCAATTGAAATAGCAATAAAGAAATTTCAAGAAAGTTGAAGAACCCTAGGAGCTAAAAGAAAATCTTGAAACCTTGCATACACAATACTAATCCTCCATAAATGCCTCGATAATCGGACATCAGCAGAAGCAGTGGAATCGATAAGTTAAAACTATTCAGATATCCCAGGGGATGGAGTCGGTGGAAGCTGAGGGATTGCAAAGACTAGTAGATGCGGAAGCCATGGGAGCACAAGATTATATAAAAATGAGAGCCCAATTAAATAGAGATTCAAAACCAGAAATCGTCCCGTCGAGAAGATGAGATGATCCGATGAGTCCAAAGAGCGTCGGTGCCGTCGTCTAGGCGTCCGTCCTAGCGAAGAAACTCTGATAAGAAAGAGATAGATAAGACTACCAGATAGAAGGAGAATAAAATGAAGGATTTTTAAACGTCGGGGGGTAAAGGTAAACAAATTACAGAAGCAATAATCCTCTGTTTTAGACCCGGTTCACTTCATTGGACCGATTGTCTTTCTTTCTTGCAGCTGTTCGCAATTCGAATTATTTAAAAAAAAAAAAGTCTCTCTTTCTCTCTCTTTTTCTACGAAAACCTTGACCTTGGATTTGGTAAACGAATATTAATTTTATACTGACCCTTCTCATTAATTACGAAATATTTTTCTCAATCATTCCGGTCGCATATTTACTTAATAGGTAAGTAAATATTTTACATGCGAATTTTCACAAAGTGTGTACTGTAATTTTATAATTATGCTCAAAACATTTTTTAAAAAGTCAGTAATTATATATTCATGATCCAGTCAAAACATTATTGATATATTCTTTTCTTCAAAATGTTAATAATTTATTCTTATTTTGTAGTAAAAATTTGATAGCATGATACACATGTCAGGTACATTAATCATAATATCTATAAATTAACTTTTTTTTAAGTACAATAGAGGTTGGAGAGATTCGAACCATAGATCTCGTGATCATTAACACATTCAATATGTCAGTTAAACAATACTCTATTTGGCATCTGTAAATTAACTTAAATGTTATAAATAATGAGTTAAATTAGTTACCATTCCAAATTGATAGAATAATGCGTCTCTTTTTCTTTCCTTTTTAAGTCGCAATTAATAAAATGAACCAATGCAAAGTATGTGGGCCGAAAAAAAGGGGCCTAATGAGTAAGAGTTTTAGACATGACAGGCCGGCCCATTTAAAGTCGAATCAAGACTTTCCACGTGAAGCCCATAACGGACCAATGAGATTTGGGCCATCAAGTTTCGGGGTTGAAAAGGCCAGAATATCCTCTTGTCAGCCTAGGATTTGGGGAAAATTGCCATATATAAATAAATTATAAACACTACTTTAAAAGACAAATTTTTATCTGCAAAACTACAGAAAAAAATAAATTAAATCAAACACAGTTGTAGAACGGTGGTCCCATTATAACATTAAAAATAAATAAATAAATAAAAAGGTAAGTTTAAATCTTGTCCTTTTTTACGTAGAGTCCAATATTTCGTTTGGAGACATCATTTTCTCCAATTGAAGAAGAAGCAAGCCTTTTGTGCTCGTTTTCTTTTTCTCTTCTCCTATCCCAAATCGGATCCATATTCATTTTCTGACATTTTGTAATTGTCTATTCATTTTTTTCAGCAGACTTGGATCCTTTTTCACCAGCAGGGTAAGTTTGTCGCGTTGGACTTCGTTTTCCTTTTTCATTGGCCATTTTTAGGGTACATCCAACCTCTATTAAATGCAATTCAATTCCTAAACGAGAAAGTACCCTCTATCTACCTATATATATTTTTAAAAAATAATCAGAATATTTGAGTTACCAATGGCATTTAATATTTATCAATGATGATGTTTCATCACCTCGAGATTAGAGAGATTATTAGATGGGACTAAACAATATAAATTGAATTTAGTTTTTATGTTTCGAAGAAAATTAGAATTTAGTCACTATAATTTTAAAAGTTATAATTTGTCCATATAATTTGATAAAATGCTCATAAATAGTCCCTAAACAAGTACTATTTATTTCTTTTTAAAACAATACTTCAAAGAATACTAGCAAACCAACAAACCAAACAGTCACACCCTATTGTGAATGAGAGGTAAAACGTCCTCTGAAAAACACTCTTTCCATACCAAAGAATTTCCAAAAGAATATGCAAAAGCTGCAAGATTATGGGCGGCTTTATGTTTTCCTCTCTAGAAAATTTACAAAAAATACGAAAATTCATTGACAAAGCAAGACGAAGAGTATCTTCAATGAAAAAACTAACCTCAGACAGGTCCAAACTAGAACGATTCAAGAGGTTAACCACTTCAAGAGAGTCCAACTCCACAATTAAAGGGGGATTATGACCCTTCCAATGCAAAGTAACCCGAGTAAGCCCATCCACCACGACTTTTGCTTCAAGGACCTTCACCGGCCATTTACAAGGAACAAAAGACATCCCTCCAATGATAGGATCACCATTCGAGTCTTTGACCACCCAACCGGTGCCCCATTTTCTAAGTCTATCCGATCATGTAGCATCCACATTCAACTTCCAACACCCTTCTCCAGGAGATGACCAACAACAAATGCTTAAACACGGGGCTTTAATCTACCAAATCGAACTCGACCATTTTCCCATCAAGTGCAGATCCAGGAGTTTTTCAGTAGAGAGCACCAGCGACTTCAAATCTGCTTGCTCCTTTCTCAGGCGAATTTGGTTCCTTCTTTGTCAAATGTTCCACATCAGAATCATAAGGCCCTCCATACCCTCCTTCAGCATACCCTCCTTCAGCATAGCTCTCCTTAAAATATCTTAGTAATCCAAGGGGGATCCAGCACCCATGCACACAGAAAAAGAGCTAGCATAAGAAGGGAAAAGAAATTCCATAGATGTTTTGCATACCTACACTCCCACATCAGGTGGCAGGTTGTTTCCCCGTACGATCTGCAAAAAACGCAAGTTGGATTAGTAACAAGGCCTTTCTTAGCAAGATTGAAATAAGTTGGAATGATGTCATTCAAGATCCTCCAAACTCCAATTTTTATCCTAGGCATCACCTCCATCCCCCATAAAAGCTTTCCAAAGATCATTTCGAACATTCACGGAATCTGAGTGAGGTGAGATTTGAGCCTAGAAGATAGGCACTTTTAACCGAGAACTTTCCTCTTTTGTCAAAATTCCATATGATTTCGTCCTCTTGGCCTCGAGCTCCCTGCGGAATGTTCAGGATGTCTTATGCATCATGAGGACGAAAATCGCCATTGATAGTGTCCTCATCCCACTCACCATCCTCTATGAGGGTTTTATTAAATCATAGGAAATATTCATAAGGTTTTATCAAATCATAATGACAAAATTCTAACTTGTAAAATCATAGATATCAAATTCTAACTTTCTCGAACCACAATAACTAGATTTGTAATTTAACCTAAATATAAAAATGTATTTTAAACGGTATCTAATGATTGTCGAGAGGTAGTTATATATTTAATAATTGTTTTCAATTCAAATAAGTGTTGGACCACACAAATTGGAACTAAGAGCTCAATTATGCAAAAATTCTTCTACTGTCTCTAACCCTTCCCCCTTCCCCTTCAACTCTATCCATGATATAGGGCATGGTAAAAACTACAAGGTCTCAGCTAATTATTACTAGCTACTCATATTAATATAAGTCTATAGTATTATAGACTTATAGTAGTAATTTATTGAATGACATTATCACTTCCTAGTCTAAAACTCTCAATTATCTTCCGTGAAAAATAAATTTTGATTTAACTCTAAACTTTTTTCTTAATTCACTTTTTCTTTCTTCGTTCAACAACACTAGCTACTTAACTTACCCTATCAAGCAACTTTTAGTGCGCACCAAAATGACCTTTACAATTCTTCTTTTTTTAACTTTCGTTTGACTTTGTACAAAGAAAAGCGTTTTGTTTTTCCAATGATATTTACAAATATATATAATAAATTGTTAATCAAGAAGCAACTAACATTATCAAAATTCCAAAACCAAGACCATCTTAAAATTCAGTATAAACTAATAAAGTAATTTATTATTTTCCATTTATAACAAAAAGCTTCTTTCCTTCGTCGGGTTGTTTCGAAATAGTTTTTGACAAACTGTGCATAAGCTGCCAAAACAAACAGCGTTTTAGAAACATGCATGTGAATGTGATGATGTGGCATGATCTAGAGAACTGACGTGTGATAATTAATGCAACACAATAACCCATTGCAGAAGTTGCTGCCTTTGGGTTTTGGTCGTGCAAGAAATAGAAAAAGTTAGCAACTGTTGGGAAATAAGTGACAACGTATAGAACAACTTTACTTTAGAAAAATTATTCAAATTTGCTTGCTCAGACCTAGATTCAAAAATATGCATGTTCTTTTATAATTATTTGATACAAAATTAAAATATTTTTTGTCTTTTTTTACTTATACATACATCAGTGCAGAATTATTGCAGTGGCTTCCTTGAATAATTTTTTTTCTTTGACTTGAATAAGATATTTGAAGTTTTGTACAGACGTAAAATCATTATTGTTATTGTGTTAATTAAATTAGCCAAAGAAAGAAAAAAGAACACCCAAAAGAAATAATAATAATGATTAGGGGACTTTTTTTCCATTGAATTAGGTAATTAACCTCTCATAATCAAAGCCAACTAACCGTGTGGACCCCATTTTCCATCTGCCTTTATGTTGAACCATTTTTCTGGCCTCTCAGTCTGGAAGTGGAAGCCACCAACAAGCAAAGGCAACCAGCTGAGCCTGAGAGAAATAATTTTTCGATGGGAAATTATAGGTTTAGGCTATCAGATATGATGCCCAATTCCTGGTTTTACAAGCTCAAAGACATGAGTATTAGGCGAAGAAGCCACAAAAAGGAGCCTTCTTCAATTTCACCCACTCAGCAGCCACAGCCGATTCTTCTTCATTCCCACCCGAGAAAATCCCATCATTTCACCAGAGAAATCGCCGCCGGCAACTCTCCTGCTGAGCCACCCAGAAAATCTTCCAAAGGAAAGCCGAGGCGAAGAGCCGCCACCACCACCGCCGCCGCTAGGAGTTCACCTAGGCTGGTGGTTACTTCTTCCTCCGGCTGTAGTTGCGGCCGTATAGAATCGGTGACAGCTGGACCGCCGCTTCCGCCACCATCTCCGGCGCCGGAACTCGGGAGTGAACCGCCTCTTTTAACTCAATATTCATTTCATGCTGATGATGATGCCAACGCCATCATTTTCGAAAAGGGACACAAGACTTCAGCAAAAAAAATCAACGGCTCAGATGAAGAGTTGAAATCCCTGGCGCAGATTGATCTTCCTCCAATCATTACGAGGTCGTCATCGTCCTCGTCCAAGCCTGAAGAAACCGACGCAGCAGATGGGTCCACGTGTCCGTCGGTCACCATCACAAAGAAGGATAAATCTTTTGCAAAAGAACCGAGGAGCAGCCCTTCGCGCCGGTTTCCGGTGAATTCTCCGGGACCGAAGTTTCGGATTATGAACTCTCCGAGAGTTTCGAGCAAGAGATTTGGTCATTTGGGTCGCCGGAAAAGTGGGTTGTCGTCGGCGGCGGCGGCGAAGAGAAGTTTGACCGACAGCTTGGCAATCGTGAAGTCAACGAACGATCCACAGAGGGATTTCAGAGAATCGATGGTGGAGATGATTATGGAGAACAAAATCAGTGCGTCGAATGAATTAGAAGATCTTCTTGCATGCTATCTTTCTCTGAACACCGATGAATATCACGACATTATCATCAAAGTTTTCAAGCAAATCTGGTTCGACATGACGGATATTGGAATCGCTTAGTTTGATCTTTTCAGGAAATTTAACCAAATAAAATCTCCATCTTCGTTTAATTTCCTCTTCGGTTTCTAAATAAAAATACAGTCAAACCGATAGCCATGATTTGGATCCAAGTTCCAAGCATTTAATTTCTTAGTCCATTTCGAGAGTGTCTTAATTTTTCATAGTCAATAGAATCCACATGCTCATATTGGACTTGATGTGTAAAACGAGTACGTCGTTCTTCTCAAGTTTCAAATATTTTTCATAATTAAATATGTTGCGATGAATTTATACTTCTCTTTAATTCACCTTTAGGCTGTATTGGATCTTAATCATTGTAGGTGGTTCATAATAAGGTTGAAAAAGAAAACGTCACAACGCTTTTTTTTTTTTTTTTTTTTTTAGAAAATTTTGAAAAAAGAATAAAGGAAATAAAAATAGAGGATCCCCATGTCAATTGGCCCACAATTTTAAAAGCCAAAAAAAAACCAGCCGTTTATTATTATTATTATATTTTTAGTGTCAAAAAGAAGATATCCTTTGCTACTAAAAGTTGAAAAGATCTCTCTAGGTACCATATATCATGCATTAAGGTAGAGCCTATTATTGAATATGCATGAATTTGAATGGGAAAAGAAAAACATAAAAATTCAAAATTGGAAAATTTGGTTGTACAGAAAAAGCTTCGCGAAACCCTATGTCTCAAAAAAAAAAAAATGAAGGAAAAAGATGTTGGACTTGGAGGTTTTATTTGGGAAAAGTTGCTTCGAATTGTTGGAAAGTAATTTCTTCCTCTTTATGTTATATCTGCCGGTCTCTGTCAACAAAAATTCCATTTTCTTTTTAAAGATTAGAAATGGAAATGAATCTGCTCTTTTCATTATTATATTTGTTGTGGCATGGCAACCAATACGGTCACGTCACGTCTTTTTTTTTTTTCTTTTTTTTTTTTGAGAAATGGTCACGTCACGTCTTTTATTTTATCAAGAGTGACAAATGAAATAACAGAAATGGTTTTTTTTTTCTTTTTTCTTTTTATAATTTGTTAAGATGGATGGCTCATGTCTGTTTATTAGAAAAAGAAAACATTGGATGACTATGTCATTTCGTATGCTCCAATTCTAACTAAAAACTTAGGGTGCAATCAGAAAGAAAATCGAAAAAATCAAAAAAGTTCAGTTCGGTTTTATAAATTGCATGGTTAAAGTTTGTCGACGGATTTGGTTTTCATTTATTTTGTCGATTTTATTCGATTTTGTCAATTTAGTCTATGTTTGTATACATTTGATTTTTTGTTAAAAATAATTTCGTCATTCATTTTCATAAAATGTTGAACCATCTAGCATTTCTAATTTAGAGACAGATAAGTCATTAAATTATCAACGAAAATTGTTATTATATTTAAAATTTATTAATATATCGCTGAAAATAGGTTAGTGTCAAGTCAATTTGTATTCTAAGTATGAAAAAAATATTTATTATTACTTTTTAAGTTTAACAATTAGGAGGTGAATCATTAATCTTTAAGATAACAATTATTGTCTAATCCACTTAGTTATACTCAGATTGACTTTGAAATCATTATTATTAGTAAATATTTCTAATAATTACCAGCATTTCACATACTTTTTAATATTTTCAACATCTCAATTCTCATCCACATTCTCACAGACTTCAGCAAAAAAAAAAGACATCAATATCCATATCAAATCCTTCATTTATGGAAATATTTATATATATTTCTTTTCACTTTCATTTAGATATTAGCACAGAACATCGATCATCTATTCCCACTCATTGTAATTTCAAATATTTGTATTTGTTGTGAAAAAATAAAAATTAAATAAATAACTAAGGAGCCTTCAAAAAAAAAATCATGGGAAAAAAATATATTGTAAAGAATCACGTTTCCTCCATCAAATAATAATTTTAGAAAAGTTAACATATTGCATTAAAAAATTCATACACTTGAACATGCGGTCTTTTTTTTTTTCTTTTTAATGCTAGTGGAAAAAATGGCTTAAAGTAATTAGTTTTTAATTATAAAGATCTCTATAACGTTAAATGGATGACATGAACAATAATATTTAGTGCATAAGAAAAGAGAATTTTTTTTTTTTTTTTTTAAGCAGAAGCTTTATAAAAGACAATAATCTGGGTCTTTTAGAGAAAATAAAAAACGTTGAATAAAAGGGTAGAAGAGATTTAACCCATTAGACGGGGAGACAAAAATCTTGAAGGAAATCTGAAGTTGTGGGGTCTGTGTATTTTCGTTTTAATAACAATAAATCCGATTCTCATGCGCGCACGTCTCTGTTACAAAGATTTGGTAATTGTCAAAAGCGAAGCGAAGGAAAAACATTACTTTTACGTAAACCATTTTTCTTTTTTAATAACCAAACACGCATTCTGAGAAATGGAAACTTTTTATGGAGGCAAGGAAGAAGTTGAAGAGGTAGAGAAGGACCAACTTGTCCTAGAATTTTTCTTCGCTCAACCTACACACTTCAATGTTCGCTATTTTCAAGTATAGGATTTGAAAGTGAAAAGTCAACATAATTTAGTTATAAATGACATATACTCATTTCTTTGAAGTTACCTCATATTTGTTGTACTAAAAAAAAGTATAAGATGTAAAAGACATGTTTAGAATTTGTAAATGAACACAACTTTTATAGTTTTTAAGGTGAAAAGATTTTGCATAAAAACAATAAATAAGTGACAACCTCAACTTGATCCCACAACATTTAAAAATGAAGGAGTGTCCTTGAAAAAATCAATAAATAAGGCCACTTCAACGACTCCTCTTTAGTAATAGATTTGAAATTTATATGATCTTAAATATCCTTTGGATACAAATTTAAAATACATTTTATAGTTTTTTTTCTCATACATCCAATCGTCTAAACTACTCTACACATTATAGGCTCTTTCTGCAATAATTTATATCGTATCAATGACTACAAATAGGTAGAATGATTTTTTTTTTTGTATATTTTTAATTAATTTTAAAAGATAAGTATTATTTTCTAATACTTTAAAAAAATGAAAAAAGAAAACATTTCTGAAACCTCTAAATAAAAGATTGAAAAATAGCAAGTGGTTATTGAACAGATATCTATATATGCTTTATTATTATTATTTTAGTATAACCTTCATGTAGGTTCTTTGACGACCTTTTTTTAAGAAGAAAAATCTATCACATAATTGTTGTATGGTCTTTTAATTTCAGTATGTCTGACATTCTCTTATCAAACAACAAAATTCTTCTGAGGCACGTTTTTGTACTCATGTCAAGCACCTTGGCTTTGATGTAACATTGTCACATTTGAGCTCAAACTTTATATGATTGATCCTTTATAGATTTAGATACATCGTTTTTTTTTTTAACAATGTATGGGATAAAGATTCGAACTTTTAACTTTTTGATCTAAGGTACATGCTTTATGCCAGTTGAACTATACTCATGTTAGTAATACAATTGTTTGAATCATCATTAAATTAATTAATTGAGGCATCTCATTATATTAGAACATGGTAATTAATTGAGCACTTGATAATAAAAGTAACAATGAAATCATCATGAGTTAGATTAAGTTTTTTAGTTAATTAAAAATGGTTTTAATATTGATAAACTAATTAATATATAGGTCGTTAAATTATAATTTTAGTCTTTAAAATTTTAGGTTTGTGTTTATTTGGTTCCTAAATGTAAGTCATTCAACTTTCAATTTTGTGTCAAATAGATCATTGAATTTTCAATTTGATGTCTAATAGGTCTCTTACCTAATAAAATTCATGAAGTATGTGTTTGGGGTGCAGAGTTGAGTTGAATTGTCATGAGTATCTAGTGTAATTTTTTGTAACTCGAAGTAACTGATTTTTAGTGACTATTTTTTTCCTTTATTTTTATTTTTTCCAATCATTCATGTAGAAACATATTTTTCCAACTTTCCAACATTGAATTCAGATGTCAACTTCAAAAAAAAAAAATATAATTCAACATTGATCTTTTTTTTAAAAAAAAAACATCATTCTTTATTTTCTTTTTTTAGAAATTGACTTCTTCCAAACTATAGGCAATGTAACATTGCTTTCTCTTTCTACTACACATTGAACTTCCTTCAATTTATAGAAATCAAATATTTGCATTACACATTGAACTTCATTCAATTTATAGAAATCAAATGTTGCATTATTTATAACAACAAATAGCAATTGATGAATAGAAGAAAAAGGTAATGTACCTTTATTTATTTTTTCTTTAAACACAAATTGAACTTCTATCAAAATATAGAAATCTAAGGTTTTATTTTCTAAACACACATTGAACTTCTTTGAAACTTACAAATGGGGACCTTATCTTGACCTTTTCAATTACTAATAATGTCTTTATTATGAGGGAGTTTTTTTTTTTTTAAACACATTGACCATTACGTTTTTTTCATTTTTTTTTCCAAAGGAACATTGTTTACATTTGTTTAAACACATGTACTAAATTGAACATATTTGAAAAAGAGAATGCCAGTATTTTACTTTTTCAAGATGACAAGAAAACGACAATAGATTTCAACATTATTGTCAGGTAGGAGTGGAATATTGACAAAATATTAGTAGGTCATCAAGGCCTATTTACATGATTCACAAAACATAATTATGGTTCACAAAATATAAGTAATGGTCAACAATGGGTCGAGTTCGTAAGTTTGAAGAAAGATTGCTGGAGCATAGAGTCAGACCAACTAAGTAAATGTGCATTTCATATTATTTTAAACCATGGGAGTGTCGTCGATCGCTGAGAATTTTTGTCGAAGACGGTCACATGCGATGAACGCCAGTTGCCAGATATGGTTGCCAATAATTGCGATCGATTGTTAGAGAAGGTAGTCGGCAATGATTGTCAATCGTCAAAGAAAATTGTTGGCGGTGGTCGTCAGTCGCTGGAGAAGGTTGTCGGAGGTGGTTGTCAGTCGTCAGAGAAGGTCGCTGATCCCCGAAGGTGGTCGTCGGTGGTTGAAGAAGCAATGATAAAATATGTTAATAGGGTTACTGTACAAGTCAGTGGAGTTAATATCCTAACACTGTAGCAAGTAGGTAGAGTTGAATTTTTTTATGAGGAGTTAATTTTTTCATGGACCAAACAGTGAGTTAGGTCTAAAATCCAACTCAATGGTAGCCAAATGCCCCCTAAGTTGTTTCATTTTAGTTCTTGTTGTATATGAAATTATTATTATTTTTTAAAATTTCATCCTTAACTTTATTTTGCTTTCCACAAATGGATACAATAGCTTCAAGTGTACATATTTATGTGTAAATATGGATATGTATTTGAGACACAATGATTGGCTAGAAATAGCATTAGGTAGACAGATGTATACTGAATGATAAAACAATAACAATATTCCTTTCAAAAGAAAATAAAACAATAAAACAATAACAATAATCAAAATAGTTATATTTAAAAATCGGAGATTAAAACAAACATCTTAAGGGGCTGTTTGGGGCAAGAGTTATAATAACTTGTAGAGTACTCTGCACCCCAAATACAGACTATTATTACCCTAGACTAAACAACTCGGCATTTTAAATAATATTATATTATTTCACAGACTATTATAACTCATGTTATTATAACTCGCTCAGTGCCTCAAATAGCCCCTAAAAGTTTATAAATTGAAATGTTTATTTTTTAAAATTCAAAGACTAACATAAATATTTTATAAAATTTAAGGATCAAAATAAAATAAATTTGAAAGTTGAATATCAAAATTAAATTTAAATCAACATATTTTAGTAAGACTTAATAAAGAGGGAGAGAGAGTTAGTATTATAAAAATTGCAAACGTTTTGTCCAAATAACAAAAAAAAAAAAAAAAGAAAATGAACTTGTTATTTCTGCTAATAATTTTTCCTACATCACAATGACTATCATGATTAGTTGTTGGAGTTTGATAGCTTGGTAAGCAGCCTTAAAAATCAACCATACAAAGGGATTCAGTTAATAATGTTATCTTCAATTATGCATTTGCACATGCATTAGAACTTGACTTCAATTGTGCAAAATCCAACCTTTTTTGTCATTAGATTCATGTGGGTCCTTAATTTTGACCTTTTAACAACAAATGGTATACTAATTAATTATAAATCAAATGAATATAACTTAGACAAATCAAATCATTTCACTAATATTGTACAAAAGAATCTGCTTTAAAAATAATTAATTTAGCGTATGCATGAAAAAGAATCTGTCTTTGCTGATCTCTCATGGCCAATAGAAATATAGTTTATAAATCTTAATCTAAATAATAATAATGATAATAAATTTGGATAAGAATGGTACGTCGTATATATTCAATATTTTTCATACACAAAATTTATTAAAAATTAATATGTTTCATAAATTTTTTAGAATCTTAATCAATATAATGTTAGTTTCAGTAGGAGTGGATTATGGTTGAACAGTAGGTATTGGTTTGGAATGTCAAATGCAAGTTGCTTGAATATGTGAGTTTGATCATAATAGATCGTAGCAACTACTATAAGGGAAATGGTTGTGCTAACTGAATTTCACAGCACAAAAATAAAGCAGCTTGAATTGCAAGTAGAATCTTATGAATTTGTATAGTGAAACTTCCATCCACATCATTTTCTAGAACATCTCACTCATCCATCTATCTATTTATACGACAATTTTAAGGCTTCGAAAAATTACTCAATAAGGCCGTCACACTCTTAATAATCATATTGTGGATTCAAAAAAATTGCATGCTAGTATTTAGTAACTCTTAAATATAAATCCAAAATACTTTTGTTTTTTTTTTCATACCTTCGATAGTTAAAAAAAAAATCAGCCACATTATAGTGGTGGTGGCTTCTTCCAATAATTTATTGAGGATTTCAAGAAGGAATGAGTGCACCTCGCGTCTAAATTTTATATATTACGTAATCTATGAACTAAAAATCTTTCTTTTTTTACCTGATTTTTTTTTGGAGAAAAAACAAACTTTTACCATAAAACTGAATTGAAGTCAATCAAATTTTACTATGAACTTCAATTCCATCTTTAAACTTAGATAAATATTATAATTTGTATCTTTTAAGCAACTTCTATTACATTCACACACTAATTTTTTGAAAAAAAAGATGTTAAGGGTGAAAATATCCACTAAATTACACGACATAGCCCAAAGATCGACTAGGGATGAGTTTCCCATAAGGGCTAACCCAAACCCATTGGGTCGAGAATAAGTCATAGGGCTTCCAATGGGGATTGGTTGAAGAGGTCCGACTTTGTGAGGAATCGACCAAAGGCTTAAAATGGTCGACCCTGACATGGAGGTCAACCTATGACCATTTTGGTAATATCCCCATGGAGTGGCCTATGAGCATTTTGGCCACTCCTATGGAATGACGTGAAAAGATGAAAAAAAGGTTTTTACCCTAGATTTCGAGTGAGAGACTTAGAATAGGGAACAAAGTGGTGTTTGAGAGAATTCCTTTGGGAGAAACTGATATTCCAAACCCTAGAACTCTTATCCTTTAAGAGAACTGGCTTGTATAGATTGATTATGTTGAGATTTATGCTCTAAAGTCTCGTAATTAATGATTTATTTAATAATTAATAATAATTTTGATTATTTTATTTGTAATATAATATTATCCATTATATGAAATATCCAAGGTTATTAGTGTAATCTTGAACATTATGTGGTTGACATACGGGAGGATCATGTTCAAGAAATAACCTAAAGGGTCATAGTATGTGGATAAGGTTTGGTGCATTATCCTGGTAACACTATTGATACGACCCACTTTATAATAGTTACAAATGATTTGATCCAAATAGTTCATGTGGAGACATGTGAGTGGGGGTATCTTATACAATGAGTTTGTATAAGATTGGACCACGAAATATTTAATCTATCTTTATAAATATATTAATTGAAAAGATTAATATTTCATCAGGATGATCATATGCGACTTGATCTTCATCCTAAGTGAGTTATGAACTCCTGTCTGTGAGGGCTTGTCCTTTGATTTGCATGGGTGAGAGTGGCTTTTGTAGCCGATTCAATAAGCCTACCATTTTGGCTACTTAACCAAAATAAAAAGCTGGGAACATAATCTCACAAGATAGAATTCACTCATTCTCATATAAGGTAAGTAGATTAGTAGTTCCCTTAAGTGCTGATTTCATGACTTGAATAATTGGGCCCCACCCTTTCATTGGCCCAAGAGGGACTTATTTTATGATTTGCTCATAAACAAATTGTTCATTAGAGAATCAGTGATACTTAAGGTGCAAGATGTAATTACAGAGGTAAAACGGACTTTTGACTCAGCTGTAATTATGAACAACTCGTGAATGATTGACTTGCATGTAGTGGTTATGTCCATGGACATAACTTGTCCTACAGTGCATAAGAGTGCAACTTTAGGTCTATAGTTGAGTAACCCTAGATTTAATGAATGAAAATGAATTAATTAAAGAGTTTAATTAATTAATTTTGTATCATTTGAGCTTATAATCTGTAGGTCCATAAGGTCCCCTAGCTGGCTTATATGAACAAATAGGAATCAATGTCGTTGAGAAAATATTTTGAAATGTTCAAATTAAAATTTAATATATTTGATATATTAAATGAGGGAAAACATAGTTAATGTATATGATACATTAAATATCAAAAAAATTATTAATGTATTAAGATACATTAAAGAAAAGATATTTATTAAATTTGAATTAGATTCCAATTAGGAAATAAATGTCTTAGGAGAATTTTAAAATGTTTGAATAAGATTCAAATTGGTTAGATAAATATATTTTAATATATTAGATATTAAAATATATTATTTATTTATTTTCCCTAGGTCACTATAAATAAGACCTTAGGGGCTGAGCCATTGTGCGTATTCTTCATTAGAGACACGTCTCCTCTACAGAGTATTGTAGAATTCTCTTTGAACTTCTCCTCTCTTCTTTTCTTTCAAGAGGCTCCCACAAGTTTTGATCATGTGTTCGAGTCATAGCAAGTAGGCTTTATGGAATTGGAGTTTCAACCTTGTTGGAGTTGGAGTTGGAGCAAGAAGATTAAAGACCCGCACGAAATATCTCCATATTTAAGTCAAGGTATGTTTTGCTTAGCCTAAATTATTTTTCATTTAATTTTAAAATAAAATAAAAGTTGATTCTAACCCTTCTTCTGTGGGTTTAATTCGATTATTCCCTTCAGATTCCTCCTTGAAAAAGGCTTGGATCGACTCTTAGAGTGATTTTTCCTTCAATTGTAAATTAGTTTATGCATTAGGAGTTCTCTATTTACTGCTTTTGTTAATCACCAATTTACTATGTGTTCATTTTTCTTTTATTGATTTTAGTTCTTAAATGTTAGTTTAAATTGGCCTCTTAAATTAGCATGCAATGTTGAGTCTGGTACTAAAAGGGTCGGACAATAAACGGTTGTCATAAAAAAGATATAAGAGGAAAGCCTAGACATAGGATTTCGATGTTGACCTTAGTGACTGGGTGAAACTTGTGGGTTCAACCCAGTGCAAGTGTACACTATCGATGTAAGTAATTGATAATTCTCATTTATGATAATTATTTGGCCTTTATACTTAGTTATTCTTGTTATTGTATGTGTGTTATTAGATAAAAAGGCTAGCAAATAGTTGGTTTAAATTGAATGATTGTTGGAAGCCTTTTAAATTAAGTAAATGGAGAAAATAAAGCAAAAGAAAATGAAAACACACTTACTTGATGTTTTTGTGCAGGAATTTGAAGAATGCAATATAAATGCAATTGCATTACAATTGCAATTTGGAGATATCTGGAAATTAAAGAAAAATCTGCAAATCTCCTAAAATCTAGGAATTTTGTGCCATATTGTCTCCACGATTTTAGCTGGGATTATAGCCATATTTATGCATCATTCAAGAAGGAAACCCTAGCCCAAATTTCTCTATAAATATTGGAGAAGAAGCCTCAAGAAGGAGACAAGTTTTCTGCCATTTTCGGCCACAGTTGCTGCTGTCCACGATTTTCAGCTGTCAAATTTCAGCTGTCAAAATTTCGGCTGTCAATTTTCAGCTGTTTTTATTTCTGTTTGCTGCTGTTTTTCTTCTGTTTTCCAGCCCCTTTCAACTTCGAAATTCAATCCTTCCTCAATGAAAATTGAAGGAAGTGAAGGCTCAATTCCCTTTGAAAAAAGTGGAGTTGAGTCGATTGAATAAGAAGTGGAAAAGGGGCTGTGTTCTTCCCGTTCTTAGAATTTATTTTCTGTTTATTTGCTTCAGTTTTAGGAATTTAATTGTTGCTGTAATTTCAAGCTTTTAGCTACTGTTTTGTTCTTTACTTTTGTTTACGAGACTAAATAGTTTCTGAATTTATTTCGATTAATGGAATTTTAGTTGTTCTTTCCTTATTTTTAAGTTGTTATTCAATTATTTATTAACTCTGAAATTTTTATCACATATTGCTTCTATTTTAGTTATGCACTTTAATTCTTTTCATTCATTATTTTTCGTTCTTTTAATTATGAGCTAAGTCTTTCTTTGGGTTTCAAGCATGTGAATGCCCTAGAGAAATGAATAAAGGCCTAATATGTAAGAGCAACTTTGCTTAATCTTATAGCATTGTTTGCTTTTATTGATTGAAATTTTCATTACTAGTTTAGATTGATCACCTAGATTAGTATACAACAATTTGAGTCTAATACTGAAAAGGTTATATAAAAATTGGGTTTTCATAAAAGCAATAAAGGAAAATAGCCTAGACATAGGAATTTGTTTTTGACCCTAGACATAGGGCAAAACCTTTAAAACCAAAATAATTGTGTTTCAAAATTAACTAAGTTCGTATTAGCCATAGAAATATCGGTTTAATCGCTTAGCCTCCTAAAGATACTTCATAGAAGGTCGAATAGGTGTTGAATTTGGTTTACAAAGCTTAAGTGTTGAGTCAAAGGATTGCAATTGCAATTAGGCCGCAATTTCTTTCAATAGAGCAAAAACACGTTTGAATCCATCTTTTATCATTTTTATTTATTTTCTTTAGCAAAAACAACCCCTCAAATCATTTTCACCCACGGTTACTTTAAATTGCAATTTTTCAACGATTTGTGCAAACTAAAATTTGTTTTATTAAACCCCGTTCCCTTGGGTACGATACTCTGGAATACTTCCAGTTTCTTTATTACTTCGATCACTTGCACTTGCGTGTAGCGAAAAGCACCGATCAGTAATATAAATTTGGAAGTACTGCAAAGTATCGATCCCACAGGGAACAAATTTTAACAAAATTAAGAACAACACAAAGATGTTCAAAAATTGCAACTAGGGCAACCAAAGTGAAACACAGTTTTGTGGCTGGTTATGTGGATAAACAATAATATAACAATGACAAAAAAAGGGAACTCAAACATACTTATACCCTTTTGGTGAGAATTGTAACTTAATTGCATTTGCAATTCTAACTTGACACAAAAATGTTGTAAACCGAATTCAACTTCTATTCAATCTTGATTTCAAAACCCTTAGGAAGCTAAGTGATTGGACTCATTTATCTATGGTCAATCGTACTTAGATAAATTTAGAACACAATTCTAGTGGTTTTGGAGTCTCACCCTATGTCTAGGGTCAAAGTTAAGAACTTATGTCTAAGCCTTTCTCCTCTATTGCTTTTGTAACGTCCGGCTTTTTCAGAGGCTTTATTTTCGAAATTTTAGGAAATTTAAGTTGGATAATTCTTAAGCATTTTGAGATTTTGGGGTAATTTGAAATTTTATGGATTTAAAAGGGGCAATTTTGGAAGGAAAGAGGTTGGTCAAAGGGTATTATTGGAAGTTTGACTTTTTTTTTTTAAAAAATAAAAATAAAAATAAAAGAAAATAAAAACTTTCAAACTTATCTCCATCTTCTCCTTCTTCTTCCTCCCTCTCCCGACAGCATATCTCTCTCTCTCTCTCTTTCTCTCTCTCTCTCTCCGACCGAACACCCATCTTCACCGGTCTTCTTCTTCTTTCTCACCGAGCAGCAACCGCCGAACACCCACCCTCTGCCGGTTTTCTTCTTCTTCTTCCTCGTCTTCTGCAAGTCTCGCCGGAAAACCCACGCAAGCCACACGCTGGAGTTGAAGACTCGCCGGCAGCCGGTTTTCGCATGAGCTTCAACTGATCATCGCCGGTATCTTCGTTTTCTTCCTCTGTCGACAGCCACGCCGCTGTTTGCTTCTTCTTCGACTTCTTTCACCGGATTTTCGAGCGTACCGAATCTGCAAGCCGTCGCTCACCGTACGTAGTAGTTCGAAGCCCAGTTCGAACAGCGAGTCTTCGCCGGAACCAGATATGTTCAAAACGAACAGCCACGCGCCCTCACGCGCCGATCGGGAGTCCCACGCGTCGCCGTGTTCAGGCCACGCGCCGCCGTCTCCGATTCTAATTTTCGAGCCCGGACAGTCCCTGTTACGATCGTGTTTCGATTTGGGTAAATTTTGCCATTTGGTCCGTTTCGTCGAGTTATTAA
The DNA here is from genome assembly GCA_033996785.1 of Trichosanthes truncata. Taxonomy (NCBI): domain Eukaryota; kingdom Viridiplantae; phylum Streptophyta; class Magnoliopsida; order Cucurbitales; family Cucurbitaceae; genus Trichosanthes; species Trichosanthes truncata. The sequence continues at coordinate 59,707,228 of JAWPNB010000003.1, forward strand.
TGTTAGAATGTGTTTTAGCGTAATTCGGATGGTTTAAGACACGTTTAGGAAACTTTTTAGGTGATTTGTTGAGGACCTTGGATTGTACTTGGAGTGGGGACTCGAGAAGCTCATTACTAGTGGAGAAAGGGTATTTTAGTAAGTAAAGATTTAAGGTAAGGGATCTCACAACGAAAGAAGTTTTCGAAACCTAGAGCTAGCCCTATATTTACTTTGAAGTTTATGTTTCCGTGTTAAGTATTTAAGAAAGAAAGTGTTTTACATGTATATTCCTTTTACACTAGTTCCATGAGTTCTATTTGAGTTTTCATGTTAAAAAGAATGGAAATGATATGTATGTCTTTGAAATGCGATTTCCTTGACTTATGCATTCATGAGTATGATCTAAAACGAGCGGGACCTCATGCATGTGTTGTGTGCTCATGAAAAGATTTATGTAAGGCCGTGACGATAATTCTCCCAAAAGTTTTATGTGGGTTATGAGGGAACCCGAGTCTTCGGATTCTCTATGCTCCCGGGGTTCGAGAGTGCCCCACGATGGTAGCCGACGGGCTTGAGTCTTCGGACTCCACGATGGTAGCCTTCGGGCTGAGTCTTCGGACTCCACGATGTATGTTAGCTTTCGAGCTCAACTCTCAGAGTTAGGGGAGGACTCTATTCGATGGAAAATTATGTCTTCGGACTATTTACGAGGCCCTCGGGAGAATTTAATCGTTCACGAGAGCCGCAAGGAAAAGTACATGGTTTATAAAACGAATTTTAGGTCCCCTACTAAAGCGATGGTTTACGATGGTTTTATGATTTAAAATGACATGTTGCATGCGATTGAAACTCTTACTTTGAAACTATGAGTTACTTACTGAGTATTATTCGTTAATACTCACTCTTTTCCTTTTAAAATGTTTTCAGGTAAGGCTAAGATCGGCCCTAGCGCGTGACCGGAGATCAGCTACTCGAGTCATGGGAGCCGAGCGATCGCTATTCCGCTTCTTTTATGTTTCTGGATGTACATAGAACTCATGTCGAGTTTTTAAATGTTTAGGAGGATGTTTCAAAGTCTTTTAACCTTTCTTTGTAAATCGTGCACGTGTATTTGGCTTTCTATGTTTGAAATCACTTGGTTTCTGCTGTTTGAACCCTAGCATCATATTGAGAAGTTTGTTGGATGCTAGGAGGTTGTTTGAAAATCTTAGAAGTGTGTTTTTCTATGTCTTATCAGGTAAGGGTCAAATTTTTGGTTTTCGCGTAGTTACGCCGTTATGCTGCCGAAATTTTCGGTAATATAGCGACGTGACTTAGTAATGACTCTTAGGTAGCGTGTTGAGCCTATAGGGTCGTTACAGCTTTTGTGAAAACCACCTTCATCTAACCCTTTCGATATTAGATTCAAGTTTAATAAGCAACACTAGTTGATCAATCTAGGTTTACAAAATTGCAATTTAATCAACAAAAGCAAACAAACTAATATATTAAGCTAGGTCAGTTTTGTAATTAAGCTTTAATTCTCACATCTAGGGTATTCACATACTTAATCCCTAAAAGAAAATTAGTTCATGCTAGAATGGAAAAATACACAAGCTTTAATTAAAAGAAAATTCATAACTTGAAGAAGATGAACTTGCAAAACCAACAATACTAAAATAAAACTCAAAACAAAAAGGTGCAAATGTTGGAGATTAAACTTGACTTTATTAAAGACCTTATGGCAAGAGTTTGTTCTAAAAGTAAAATACAAAACTGAATTAAAACAACTAAAAACTAAAGGAGATGAAATACAACATTAATCGAAAGACGAAAATGAATTAAAACAAGAGAAAAACAACAACAAAAACAATATTCAAACTGAATTTAAATGTTAGAATGAAAACAGAACAAGAACGAAAAAAAGCTTATTCAACAACCTTTCATTCTTTTTTCTTAAATCGAATCTCACCAACATTTTTTAAGGTGAATTGAATCTTTACAACTTGAGGGTTTCACCCTAGTTGGATCGAACACAAAGAGGCAGAGAGGATAAGAAGAAGAATAGACACCAAGCAAAAAAAATGCAGAAAAATAATGGGTCTTCTTCCCAAGGATGAATTTTGCTTTCTTCCTTATGTTTCTCTTCTTTTTATAGCCTTCAAGTATCTAGGGTTTCTTCATTTTCCATGTATGGATTGATGTAAGAAGTCGTTGCTTGAATTAAGGAGAAATTGATGCCAGAATCTTCTAATTATGGACAAATTAGAAAATCTCGTTTTTCCTCTTTTTGTTCCATATAGTAATTTTCAATTGCAATTGCAATCGACTCTTGCATATCTCAGTTTTCTACTCCTTGCCCATATTGCAATCAATTGCAATCTGACTTGCAATTTCATTCTTTAGCTCATACTGCATAAATAACACATAATTCAGCCACATTCCTGTTGGGATTTATGACCTAAAGCCTCGTAATTTATGATTTATTTAATAATTAATAATAATTTTTATTGTTTTATTTGCAATATAATATCATCCATTATATGAAAAATCCAAGGTTATTAGTGTAATCTTGACCAGTGTGTGGTTGACATACGGGAGGATCATGTTCAAGAATTAACTTAAAGGGTCATAGTATATGGATAGAGTTGGGTGTTTTATCATGGTAACACTATATGTATATGGGTAGTTACAAATGACTTGATCCAAATCGTTCATGTGAAGACATGTGAGTGGGGGTATCTTATACAATGAGTTTGTATAAGACTAAACCACAAAATATTTAATCTATCTTTATAAATTTGTTAATTGAAAAGATGAATATTTCATCAGGATGATCATATGCGATTTGATCTTAATCCTGAGTGAGTTATGAACTTCTGTCTGTGAGGGCTTGTCCTTTGATTTGCATGGGTGAGAGTGGCTTTTGTAGCCGATTCAATATGCCTACCATTTTGGAGACTTGACCAAAATAGAGAGTTGAGAACATAATCTCACAAGATATAATTCACTCATTCTCATATAAGGTAAGTAGATTAGTAGTTCCCTTAAGTGTTGATTTCGGAACTTGAATAATGGGGCCCCACCCTCTCACTGTCCCGAGAGGGACTTATTTTATGATTTGAGCATAAACAAATAGTTCATTAGAGGATCAGTGGTACTTAAGGTGCAAGATGTAATTACAGAGGTAAAACGGACTTTTGACCCAGCTGTGATTACGAACAACTCATGAATGATCGAGTTGCATGTAATGATTATATCTATGGATACAACTTGTCCTACAGTGCATAAGAGTGCAACTTTAGGTCTATAGTGGAATGACCTATAGTTAATGAATGAAAATTAATTAATTAAAGAGTTTAATTAATTGATTTTGTATAATTGGAGCTTATAATATGTAGGTCCATAAGGTCCTCTTGCTAGCTCATAGTAACACTTAAAGACCAATTTAATTGAAAGAAAATTTTGAAATGTTCAAATTAATATTTAATATATTATATATATTCAATATATAAGAAGAAAATATATTTATTGTATTTGATACATTAAATATTAAAATAATTAATGTATATTAGATACATTAAATAAAAGATATTTATAAAATTTGAATAAAATTCAAATAAATAAATATCGTATGAGATTTGAATTAGATTCAAATAAATATAAGATATATTTTAATATATTAGATATTAAAATATAATATTTTAATTATGGCAAAAATTTTCCCTTGGTCTCTATAAATAGGACCCTTGGGTTGAGCCATTATAGACAACACATATCTCTTCAATAAAGAATTAGATAATTCTCTCTAGACCTTTTTTTTCTCCAATCCCTTGTAGATTTTCTTTCAAGAGACTCCCACAAGCCTTGGTTCTATGTTCAAGTCATAGCTAGAAATATTTTATGGAGGAGATAAACATCCGCCAGAAATATCTCCATATTTACTTCAAGTAAGTTTGCTTAACCTTAATTTTTAGTTTAATTTTAAATAAAATAAAAGACGATCCAATGCTTCCGCTGCGGAGTGAAACGTTCATTTCTTTACTTCCTACATGTTTAACTCTTTTCTAGCATTTTTAAGAATTCCCAACATGCTCAAAGGTTTCTTATCAAACTTTCTCTAATTCAATAGATTTTGGAGTTCATAAATGATAAAGTTACAAGAATCACTTTTGTTTGTGAGCTAAATAATTCTACAAAACGAGAATTATCACTTAGACATAAGACATGCCTATAAGATCAAAAGGGTTGTATTTTTAATTATCTAAGATAAGTTGACCACAGACATATAGGAGCAATTACTTAGCCTCTTAAGGGTGCTTGAAATCAAGGCTGAATAAGAGTTAAACTCGATTCATAGCACAGAGTCAAAATGGCGATTATGAGATCACAATATTTTAGCAAAGTTTCCTAAGGTTGATACTTAACTAAATTCATATGGTTTTCAATCTTGTTTTAAGTCACATTACCATTAACATCTTTGCATATTATGTTGGTTACCTTCGGTTGCATTAAAAAGCACTTTTATAACTTGAAATTTTGTCAATAGTCTCTATGGGATCGATATTTAGACTTAATCCATACTACTTGTGGATAACATATACTTCCACCAAGGTTTAAACTAATTTTTAAATACTTTTACAAAACCCTACGTTCATTTCAACATTTATCAGTAGTATATGCCAATTACCACTGAGTTATGCTCACTTTGGCTGGTGTTGTATATTCTTATAATTTAACACGACTAATTTTGCCTAAAATGTATATTTTATTATTTAATGACAGAACATTAGTATTTTTAATTTACTATTCTTCCAATGAAAGCAAATCAAAATATAAAAATTGCAATACTTATCCAGGTTTAAGTTTTAATTCGATGAGAGTGAAAGTTTAGGATAAAAGACGATACATATTGTTAAGTAATGTGTTCCCCTATTTTCCTTATTTAGAAGATAAAACGTGTTTTTTTTATGAGATAATTAGTACGTGATATGATCAAATAGCTAGAGAACATAAATCAACTACATGACTTAAATGATGGTCATTTTCTCAAAACACCGAAATTTGGTGAAAATTGTAATTAATTTATGATGAGTAGTGGAGGGGTACGTGAATGAACTGCCTCCACATTCGAATGAGAGAGGATCAAGAGGCTATGGAAACATGATTACGATAAGCATAAAAAAATTGATAGTTACTACTTATACCAACAAGATGCACACCTTCCTTTTTAGTAGTTTAATAATAAAAACTAGGGTGTGCAGAAATCGAGCCAAACTGACAAACCAAACGGTTTGGTTCGATATTATTCATGATAATCGGTTTCTTCGATTTAGCCAGTTAAAAAATTGAGGTTTTCGATTCATCCTATGTTTATCTTTTAAAAAAAGCAAAAAAATGGAACTGAATCGAATATATTATTAAATAAACTTTTAACAATGCCCAACCAAACCCATTTACTTAGCCCACCACTTACTCATGAGCCCATTGCCAAAAGCCCGTTGCAAATCTCTTCCTCTCTCTCAACCCTCTCACTTTCCCCCTCACTTTTAGTTTCAGCCTCTCTTACTTCCAGCCTCTCACAGTCACTGCTTGTCACCTATTGTTGCACTACAACTTTGCTCTCATGGTCAAAATCATAACGTTGTTAACGATGTGATTGTACTCCGTTTGTAATAGTCGTCGATGTTAGGTCTTTGTTCAAAAATTTTTCCAACGCTACTGTAATCTCTCATTCTCTACTCCTCACTCTTTGTTTCTCACCAACTCTACCTATTGTTGCAACTCTAGATCTCGATCTCTTTTCCATTTTTTTAAAGTTCCAATCTATTTTCCAGTTTAGTTTTCATCATTGGGTAACAAAATAGAGTCATAAATCAGTTAAAAACCAAACCCGATTGGTTCAATTTTTAACTGAAAAATCGAAGAAATCTCAATTCCCTCAATTTAGAACATTTAAAAACCACAAGGTTCTATTCAACCATCAATTTTGGCCAAAATGGGACTGAACCAAACCATGCACACCCTTAATATGAACTCCAAAGCATGTTGAAAGGACCCATATTGGTCTATAGGGACAGTCTGTACTCTCGTAAGCAATTAAAGATAAATAAGTATTGTGGCTAGGTTGCAGGGGATGCAAGAGAATGTTGGGGTTGTTAGGTGTCGAATCTTGTGCCTTAGGTGTTACATATAGTATCAGAGTGGAACCTCACGTAATACGATGAGGCAGAAGTTGGTGGGGGTACATAAATGAACGACAGTGGCAGATCCATAACTGTATGTGTGGGGGAACTTGATATATTTTGATATCAGTTTATTCAATAAAAAAACATGTATGGTATTTTTATAGGTTAAAAACACGTTTGGTCTCTGAACTTCCATAAAAGTAACAAATTTAGTCCCTGAGCTATGAATTGTAACAATTTTGTTCCTATACTTTTAAATTTACAACAATTTAACCCTATAGTGAAAATTTTGATCAAAATTAAGTTTTAATTTTTATTATGTAACAACTTAGTTTTTGTTGTTCATAAATCTATTTAGTTCTTAACCAATTTATCAATCTATACATGTAAGAAATTCCATTAAATCTTAACAATATTTTTTATGATAGAAACTAAATTGTTACATACTAAAATTCAAAGACTAAATTGTTAGAAGGTATATGAACTAAATCATTACAAACCATAATTCAGAGACTAATTGTTACTTCTAGAAAAGTTCAACGGCTAAAAGTGTTTTTTAAACATTTTTTTATAAATATATAAGAAAAAGAATAAAATTTGAAATAATAAACTATAGTTTTTTGTTTTACAATAATTATAGTTTCAAAATAATTTACTAAAAATTAAATTTATTTATTTTTTATATTTGATATCAAGAAAAAAAAATAAAGAAATATATAATATATAATATATGTTATTATATTATATTTGTTATTGTAAACAAATTGTAAATATTTGTAGATAGAATTATTTAAAGGGGTGTAGTTTACTGAATGTATAAAAAAAATATATAAATGAAAGGAAATTTAAACAATTTCCTTTAAATGAAAAAAAAAATTTTTAAATTAATAAAAATATTAACATTTTATATATTGTATATAAAACAAAAAATCATTACCTTAAAACTAGCAACCAGCTAGGTTAAAAACAGAAAATGAGGAGAGAAAGCAAAAAAAGAAAGAGAGAAGAAGAAAAAAAAAAGGCGCTGGAATGCCTGAGCATAAAAATACATTAATAAAAACAAAGGACGACCTCTATGAGTGTCAAACCCAAGAGTAGGGAAGAAGGGGCTTGGGGCATTGCCACTAGGCTACATGCATATCTTTTAAAATAACGATGAACTTTGTAATACTAATATGTGATCCATTTCAAGTTGAGGGGGGCTTCGGGCCTACTGTAGCTCCATCGCTCTGAACCAACACCATATCTAAATAGAGAGGGGATCTTGAGGCTATACAAACATGGTTAAGATAAACTTAAAAGAATTGATAGTTACTACCCATATCAACAAGGTGTACCTTACGTTTTCAGTGACTCAATCATAGGAACTTGGTAACTATTGCTTACAATGGTTATTTAGCTCCAAATTCAAGTTTATTCCTTGGAAGGTTGGACTTATGTAATGCTTTTCATGTTATATATAGTTATTATTATGCAAAAACAAGTCAAGCATGCGTGTGTTACCCATGATGTGCTAAATTAACTGATTTGAATGTAAAAAGAATCATTTATGGTGGAACTCAAGTGTTTTCTATATTTTGTACAGAATCTGTGGAAATGCCCAGTTGCGGCCGCAAAGCAAAACATCATGCGACCTTATAGTACCAGTTGGCTATTCAGTTATGAATACGTGGTCAAAACGGTTTGAGCTATTTTGTAACTTTCTCCCTAAATTGACTACAAGAGTCAATGGTCAAGCCCTCCATACTTTTTTTGAAACAACTCTCACCTTTAAGGACTATAAAAGGTACTTTGAGGCATGGTGGGAAAAAGGTCAAATCGTGGAACCCTAGAAGGAAAAAGAGAAACCCTAAAAGTCTGTTAAGAGTGAAAACTCCTTGTCAACTATCCAGATCAAATTCCAGCAACCTATTCAAGATTTTAGTCTTGTAAAAACTTGATCTCCCTTGAAAGAGGAAGGATCAAGTTAGACCAAGAGGCTTTCTAGAGAACTTTTCATTCCCTTTTTCGAGATTACCACCAAACTTTCTTTATTTCAGTTTTTATTAATTTTGTTTGTTTTGTTTCTATAATCATTTCAATTGTAAAACATGATTTTCATTTCAATGAAGCACTTTTCTGTTTATACATTCATTATGAGCTAAATCTTACTTTGGCATTTGAATGTGTGGATGCCATAAGGAGATGAAATGAGCTTAATATATAGTTTGGTAAAGTTTGCCCAATATTCGAGTGTCGTTTGATTTTATTGAACTTAAAATCGATTGTAAATCTGAATTGGCCACTTAGGTTTGCATACTAAGTTAGAGTTCAATACTGAAAAAGGTTGAGTGATAATGGATGTCATAAAACCAATATAGGAAAAATAGCCTAGACATAAGATTTTGATGTTTGACCCCTAAACATAGGGCAACACCAACATAACCTAAACAATTGGGTGCTAAATATTAATTAGCCATAGATATATAGGTTTAATTGCTTAGTCTTTTAATGGTTCTTTAAAATAAATGTTGAATAGAAGTAGAATTCGGTTCACTACACAGAGTATTATGCAGTGATTATGCAAGCACATCTAGGCAGTTTCTCAACTAATGGAAATAAATGAATTGAATCCCCACATTGCCATTCACATCCTTGCATCCTTTTAAAATTGCAATTTTAGCATTTCAAGACCAACTCCTAAAATCATTTGTTTGGTTACCCCAAGTTGCATTTTGACAAGGTTTTTCACTAAGCATTCTTTCAAATTCACACTAGTCTCTGAGAGATCGATGTACTGGAATATTTCCATATATTACTTGCTAACAATGTGTTGGTATGTGGGGACAGTCTTCACTTGTTCAAGACACATAGGAAGCGTGGTCAGTTCGCGAGGGATGTAGGGGAATATTGGGGTCGTTAGGTGCATAAATCTGGATTTTGAATCTTGGGCCTGGAGCATTACAATTGATATCAGAGTAGAACCTCTCCCAATTTGATATGGTTCAAGGAGGAACCAAGGTGAAAGCTAGTGGAAATGTGGAGTCCGAGTAGTGGAAGAAGTACATGAATGAACCAACTTCACATCCGAATGAAAGGTGATCCTGAGACTATAGAAACATGGTTAAGATAAGCTTAAAAGAATTTATAGTTACTACCTATACCAACAATGTGCACTTTCCTTTTTGATAGCTCACTCATAGAAACTTCAAAGTTAAATGTGCTTGGCTTGAAATAATCCTATATGTTGGGTGACCCTCTGGGACTTTTCTTGAGAAGCATGTGAGTGAGGACAAAAATGCTGAAAGGACTTGTGTTGGTATGTGGAGATCTTGTTCACTCTCAGAAGTAAAGACAAGTAGGTAGTATGGCCAATTCATAGGGGAATGCTGATGCCTTCAGATGCCGAATCCATATTCTGAATCTTGGTCCAAATTAAAAGTTCAAAGACTTATTTGACTTTCTTAAAGTTTAGGATCCTTTTAGATATAAAATTGAAAGTTCAGTGACCTATTAATACTTTTTAAAGTGGAGGAACTTATTAAACACAAACATGAAACGACGTTAAATATATACTATTCAATATATATTTATATATAGTATAATATATATAAATTGTACATGGTATATGTGTTATGAACGTCATTAGTTATATGGAATATTATTGAAAATACACGACTTTAAATATATACTATTCAATATGTTGTACACATAAATATATACATAGAAATATACTATATAAACATCGGTATGTAATCCTATTATCTTTTATATAGGTAATACTTCTAATTATATTATCATATATATATATATATATATATATATATATATATATATATATATATTATATAAACATACGTATGTAATTCTCATATACTTTCTATAGGTAAATAAATTATATTATGTATAATCATATATAGATATATATATAATAAACTATGTAATATTTTCATTATATATGCGTTAAACAATAGAATATTAAATATATAATATGCAGTAGTATATTGTACCCATAAATATATGTTTAGATATATATTATATAAACGTCATTATATAATCCTCCAGTATTCTGTAAGTAGTTGAGTTTCTCATACTTCCCCAATTTCTCTCTCATTTTATTGTTCAATATCATATACTGACACATGAGACATATCTTCTTTTGAACTGTCACTCTAAAAAATGAAAAAAGAAAAAGAAATACTTAATTAGTATTGGGCAGGTAGAAAATATATAAACATAATATATAAATTATACCTGTGAGTCTATTGTAACTGTTGGGATTTATGCCCTAAAGCCTTGTAATTAATTAATTATTTAATAATTAATAATAATTTTGATTATTTTATTTGCAATATAATATTATCCATTATATGAAAAATCCAAAGTTATTAGTGTAATCTTGAACAGTATGTGGTTGACATGCATGAGGATCGTGTTCAAAAAATAACCTAAAGAGTCATAGTATATGGATAAAGTTGGGTGTCTTATCCTGGTAACACTATTGATACGACCCACTTTGTAATAGTTACAAATGATTTTATCCAAATCATTCATGTAGAGACATGTGAGTTGGCGTATTTTATACAATGAGTTTGTATAAGACTAGACCACGAAATATTTAATCTCTCCTTATAAATCCGTTAATTGAGAAGATTAATATTTCATCAGAATGATCATATGCAACTCAATCTTAATCCTGAGTGAGTTATGAACTCCTGCCTGTGAGGGCTTGTCATTTGATTTGCATGGGTGAGAGTGACTTTTGTTGCCGATTCAATAAGCCTACCATTTTGGAGACTTGACCAAATAGGGAGCTGGGAACATAATCTCACAAGATGGAATTCACTCATTCCCTTATAGGGTAAGTAAATAAGTAGTTCCCTTAAGTGCTGATTTCGGGACTTGAACAATGGGGCCCCACCCTCTCACTTCCCCGAGAGGGATTTAGTTTATAGTTGGATCATAAACAAATTATTCATTAGAGGATCAATGATACTTAAGGTGCAAGATGTAATGATAGGGGTAAAACGGACTTTTGACCCAACTGTAATTACGAACAACTTGTAAATGATCAACTTGCATGTAGTGATTATATCAATGGACACAACTTGTCCTACAGTGCATAAGAGTGCAACTTTAGAGTTAATGAATGAAAATTGATTAATTAAATAGTTTAATTAATTAATTTTGTATCATTTGAGCTTATAATATGTAGGTCCATAAGGTCCTCTTGCTAGCTCATAATAACACTAAAAGATCAATATAGTTGAAAGAAAAAAATTTGAAATGTTCAAATTAATATTTAATTTGAAGTGTTCAAATTAATATTTAATATATTTGATATGTTAAATATAAAAGAGAAATATATATATATATATTGTATTTGATACATTAAATATTAAAACAATTAATGTATATTAGATACATTAAAGAAAAGATATTTATTAAATTTGAATTGGATTCAAAATTAGGAAATAGATGTCGTAGAAGAATTTTAAAATGTTTGAATAAGATTCAAATTGGTTAGATAAATATATTTTAATATATTATATATTAAAATATATTATTTAATTATCTTCCCTAGACCACTATAAATAGGACCCTACGGGTAAGCTATTGGACATTTGTCACAACACACATCTCCTCAATAGAGAGAATTATAGAATTCTCTCTAGACCTATTCCTCTCCAATCCCTTGTGGATTTTCTTTCAAGAGGCTTCCACAAGTCTTGGTCCTGCGTTCAAGTCATAGCTAGGAAAACTTTGTGGAAGAGATAAAGATCCGCCAGAAGAATCTCCATATTTTCAAGGTATGTTATGTTTAACCATAATATTATTATTTAATTCTAAATAAACTCAAACCGATTCCTACGCTTCCGCTTGAGTTTAATTAGATTATTCCCTATAGTAACAACTTTCTTTTATTTTTTATAAATATTTTTTTTGGTCATCCCCAATACTTGATTAGTATTCAACATTGCTTATGCAATTCAACACATTCAACATTGCTTATGCAATTCAACACATACTCCGCTCAAATGACATTGTAACATATAATCCATATAATCAGAGACAATATAGTATTTCTATGAGATTGATTACTAAATAAACCCTATATATATATTTGAAATTCGAAATATAAGTCCCATTTATAACAACGTGCTAAGCTAGGAATAATTATAGCTACACTGGGTGTACCTATAGAAAGTAAAACGTTGTAACACACACCATATACGATTTATTATTGTTCTCAGATTATTCGAAATAAACCCTATATATGTTTGGAATTCGAAATTTGAACTCCATTTATAAACTTTGAAATATGAACTCCATATATATATATATATATACAAGCCTTCTATGTACGATGTTCGTTGTTCGATGTTTGAAAATCTAGAAACTTGAAGGAAACCGACAAATCAAGCCCACCAACGAATAAGCTGTCAAAGCAAACCCACCACTGTTGAAGGAAACCCACTACCCAATGTGAGTCGTAGAAGAAAAATCACCACCGTAAAAGTCGAAAGCCACATCGTCTATTGCTGCTGTTGGAGGAAACCTTCGATTTTAATAGTTGAATGAAGGTGAGGTTGCCAATCGAATGGTTTGGCCCTAAATCCTCTATTTTGATGGAGAAAAAACGTGAAAGAGATTTGTAGAGAGGTTATAGAAGACATGAGATATTTGAAGATTTTTCCAAATCTATTATGTAAACGGTTATGGAAAATATTCCAATTAATTATTTCCATTTTTTCCTCATGAATTTACATCAATTACAACCTATATTTGACATATATGTAAATTCAATCCTCTATTGAAATTTAAATGGTTTAGCTTATGACAAAGCTGAAATTCATTTCAAATCTTGACATTTGTGTAATTTGATACTTCAAATAGACTATTTACGTAGTTAACCCTAAAAATTATTTAAAAAAAAATCAGTTGAAATTCATTCTACTGGTAGAATTGGGCCACCTTTGAAATGGACCTTCCAATACATGGGCCGAAACCAAAACCTAACTGGATTAGAAAGTGGCCGGCCCATGAGCTAATTCTGGGCCCCGGGACCGACCGCCAGTCCAAAAGAGGAAGAAGAGGGAAAGCAATTCTACAGAGCTCCAATTCTTCGAACGACTGGGCAAATCACCGTCGACGATGGGAGAAGCTCCAATTCTGTCGCTCCTAGTTTCGCTATTGTCGCTGATTCCGATTTCGCTGGCTTACAGGCCTGGGGACATCGTTCCGATGAGTAAGATGGGACAGTATCACTCGGTACGTTTTCCTATTCTCGTTTGTCGCACACAAGTCTTCATGGATGCTTGTTCATATCTTCTCGTTTCCGATCAATTGTTCGTCTCTTTCACAGATGTATATTTTGTTTATTTCAGTCGAGAACAGTTTGGCACGATGTGATCGGTCGACATTGTCCAATTTTTGGCGTCAATCGGGAGGTATTCATCAATTGAGTTATATGTGTCGTCATTCTCTTCAACTTTACTTCTTCGTTTTCTGTCATGATTTAAGCAACTGATCCATTTCAATCTTTAGGTTTTGGTTCCTATACCGAAGCCGGTCGGCTACACAGGAGCTGATCCGTATAAAATGTGAGAATCTTGTACTGAAGATTGTGCTTAAATTTCTTTTAGTTTACGTCAATTTCTAGGAGTGCTGAATTATGTTGAACTGAAACCGACAGTTTAATTGTACATTAAGGGGTCGTTTGGTTCGCAGGCTTGGGTGGTTTGCCTGGGTTTATATATCTGAATCTGATAGCCTGCATTTGCTAACCAAGAACCTCTCGTTTCGAAGCATTTGTCTTGTGCTGAAGTTCTTATAACAATGATGAAAATGGATAGACAAGATTGATTATTCTAGAGTCAGAAGAATAGTATAGTCGGTTCAATCAATTTACTCGCTAGCAACCTGATGAGGATATTCTTACTCTACTCTAGTGTAGTTTCGATGATTTCGTACCATATCTCAATTCTCCATGATTATGAACAATTGGAAAGCTTTTCTCTAGTTTCTTTTGGGGAGGGGAATCTTTCCCCTAGCCCTTAGGCTGTTTTTCCTTCTTATTTATTAATATACTCAAGTTTCTTATCAAAAAAAAAAAAAGAAAATTGATTGCATCTCTTTTACTTCTTAAAATTTATTTCTTAACAAAGGAAAAGCATTATAATAATTCACGTGGCATAAAACTACTTGTAATATGCAACAATCAGTACCAGAACTTGAAATATCTCCTCTCGTCATTTTTCTAGCTTTGAAAATCAGTTAGAAGGTTGGAATATTTCCTAATGCCTGCTATCTATCTTTGAGTTTGTATTGTTTGCTTTACTAAGTTTTTGAATCTCTGTTGCATCGCACCTACTATGTGGAAATGGAGAAGTTTGACCCTCATGATGAGATGAGATGTGGGTGACGTTTAGGGATAATGCTTAAAATTATAACCTTCAGATTTTTTCATGCATACAATCTCCTTATTTTACGTTTATTTTTATTTCTAATTATAATTGTGGGAATAGGCTGTTATGATACATTATTGTTTCATCAACTGGTTGCTTTTCATTACCATGAGTTGGCTTAGTTGTTAAGGCCTGGTTTGATAATCATTTGGTGTTTGGTTTTTGAAAATTGTGCTTGTTTTCTCATCATTTCTCTACAATAGGTCTCATCTTTCTTAAGAAAACATTTGAATTTTTAGCTGAATTCCAAAAACAAAAACAAGTTTTTGAAAACTACTTGTTTTAGCCTTCAAAACTTGGCTGGTTTTTAAAAACATAGGTAAAAAGTAGATAACAAAACAAGGAAACCCATAAGTGGAAGTAGTATTTATAGGCTTAATTTTCAAAAACTAAAAACTAAAAACCAAATAGTTATCAAATGGAGCCTAAAAATGCAATTTACATTTTAGATATTTATCGAGGTTATAGGTTTAAATTTTTGTGATGACCTGCTAAGATATTAATCATAGCAAGTCGTCACCAAAATTTGTGACGAACTGCTAAGATATTAATATTCCATAGATTTTACAATAACAAATAATATTGGATATAAAAGATATCTCATGGGATTACTTGAAGCACATTTGAAGTTATAGTTGATCTAGATTCTTCTGATTAGTGATTATTAATACATTGTGTTTGCTTTTCTATTTGCCACAATATTCTATCCTGTTTTGTGGATTATTACACTTCTCGAGTTATCTGGTGGCATACATCTTATTTGAATGTAGATCCTTTCAAGTTGGAAAAGAAAAGTTTCTTGTCCCATGGCTTCTTGTGATAAATCGCAAAAGTGCAGAAGTCCCAATGATTGATGTCCACTTGGTATGGTATTTATTGTAGATAGATTAGATATCTGTTTATTTCCACAGTTCATAAGTGGACAATTTAGTCTTTCACTGTTGAGCCGAGTTTCTGACTACTTACATCTGACAACCATCGTCAATTTATTTGGCTGCAGAGATACTCTGGAAGTGATCTTCATGGTGTGACTGCCAAAGTAGTGGATATGCCTCATATCTGTATGTCCTGACTCTGTTAATGCTCTCCACACTCCTTCCTTAAGTCATACATAGAAATATAGTTCTTTTTGCTGGAAAATATTTATATTCCCCAGTCAGATGATAGCAAACTCTATAAAAATCAATAGGACGTGGGGAACGTGCACCCATAGAGCCCTTCTTTTGGCTAGCTCTTAAGCTAAACATTATCGACTTTACTCACATATCTAAAACTAATGAAGGAGAAATTTTTAGCTAAGTGAAGAATTTGATTGACTACTCCGTCCATGTGACTTGGAGACCTGGCTTTTTCAGAATGCTGATTGGCACTGTAGTGCACCACTAAATGAAATATTGCCATCTTACAAAAGTCTCTATTTATATATAGATATATGGTTCTGATAGGAATAATTATAAGGGTATATTAGTACTTAGTTAGGGAATTGGTTATAGTATTTGGTTATAAATAGAGGGGGTGAGAAAGGATGAAGTTAGACATTGATTTAGTGAGTTTGGTTTAGGGCTTGAGGGAGAGTGCTCAAGATAGGGAGGGTCCAAGTTCCTCTAATTACTTGGTTTATCTTGTAGTTTTGTTATCTTTCATATTTCAATATATTCGGGTTCTATCAATTGGTATTAGAGCTATTTGGTTCTGGTCATGGAATTTAATGCAAATGTACGTGAGATGTTGAAGTTCATAGATCGTTTCAATTTGATTCATTTCAACCTGAAATGAAGCAGAGTTTCAAAGAAATTCAAGAGACTATGGTATGTCGAAAAAAAGAGATTGCATAAACAAAGATAGTGATGGTTCTAGAGATAGAAAAATAGATTAGAAAGCCACAAAGAAGGAAGTACCGTCAAATTCCTCACCGAAAATCGATGAAGAAAAAAAGTGAGAAAAGGAGAAAGAATCGGTTGAGGAGGAAGAATGAGACTGTATGGAAGCGAAGGAGAGGAGATGTAGGACAAACTGAAAAACATGGCTACTGGAAAAAGGATTGGGAGGTCGATCGATAGTTTGTCAGTATTCGAAAATCTTGCATGAATGGGTTGGGCCGGCGTTTAAAGGGACATAGGCAAGATGTCCAAGGGAGACTCATCGGCGAGGAAAGATCGCCAACAGTGGATGTTCAAAGAGAGGTCATCGTTGGTTGCTGCTTCTTTGGCTAGAGATGAAAACCTGGCGAAGACGCCGACGCAAATATTGTGAAGAGGTGGCGGAGGAATCGAAGGTTGACAGCTATGAAGAAAATGAAATTAAAAGACGAATCATGCCTAAAGGAGACCAATGTCGACAGTGAGTGCAAGCATGGTTGACAATGAAGTCCTCGATAAGGTATTGCTGCAACTTTCGTGAAGATGAACTCGTGGGTAGGCACGTGAGTCTTCAAAAAGAAGAATCTGGAAGGATGTTTGGTAGTCTTTGACATGGGCTAAGAAAATTCCTTGCGAATGGTCTGGAATTTAGTTATCTCGTTAAGGCCCATTCCTTATTAAAAGTGGCTCATACTATACATGTTGGGTTGTGGGCTGAGTTGCATTCTATTTTTGAACCCATAAACCGATCTAAAAGCAAAAGGAAGAAACCCTAGCTGCCACATACCCTTGCTTCTGTACCAGTCCGACGCCGCCTGCTATTGTTGATGACAGTCGTCGTTTCCATCCGACGTACACGTCGTCAGAGCGTCGATTAGGTGGTCTCTTGTTTTTAAAAAAAGGGTTTTATTTTGATTGTTACCAAATTTTGGAACTTTGTGTGTAACCACACCTTGAGGACAAGGTGCATTTTAGGGGCGGGTAATGATAGGAATGGTTATAAGGATATATTAGTAATTAGTTAGAGAATTGGTTATAGTATTTGGTTATAAATAGAGGGAGTGGGAAGGGATGAAGTTAGGCATTGATTTAGTGAGTTTGGTTTAGGGCTTGAGTGACAGTGCTCAAGATAGGGAGGGTCCAAGTTCCTCAAATTACTTGGTTTATCTTGTAGTTTTGTTATCTTTCATATTTCAATATATTTGGGTTCTATCAGGTTCCTTTTGTTGAAATCATATTAACATTTGATTTAATAGAATCTGGGTTAATTGCTGAAATTGTTGCTTTTAGCATGTTTGCCGATGAGCTACCTACACAAGAGACACTTTTTTTAAAGAGACTTATTTTATTATGATATAATCAAAAGTAGTTTGGTAGATCCAGTGTTACAGGAATGGGGAGATGAGAGAGAAAGTGGGGAGGGGGAGAATGGCAATAGGGAGAGAGAGCAGGGATGACGAGAGAGAATGTAGAGAGAAGGAACAATGATGGGGACAGAGAAAGTGGGAATGGGAAGGGGGAGTGAGAGTGGAGAGTGGAGAGAGGGGAAAGGCGATATGGGAGAGAGAAAGTAGAGAGAGAATAAAAGCCACATAAGGAAAAATTATTTAATGATGCCAACAAGAGCATAGCTCAACTGACATAAAGTATGTTTATATGACCAAGAGGTCATAGGTTCGAATCCCCTCACCCCCTAATATTGTTGAACTAAAAAAAGAAAAATAATTTAATGTTGCTACTCCAATGTGATTGCATCAAAACTATTGGATGTGGATTTGAAAATGTGCATGCCCCCTAATAACCACTAGATATATTTTTGAAGTACTTTTGTATTTTCTTTCTCATACATCTAAGGTGCAAAACTGTTAGCCATATTGTGGCGGTCTCCTCCAATAATTTCTTCTACATTAGAAAAATCCCGAAAGCCTCACACTTTCACACTATTTCTAGGAGTACCATATTCAACATTTCCAAACTTTAATTAATGCTTCATTGTCAAGTTGTTCTTTTTTATGCTCATGTGTAGCCCCTTTTCTTCCTAAATCCGTGCAAACTTTTTTTAAAGTAATTGTTCCTCTTCTAATATCTTGAACGTAAAGCTTCTATACTCAATTCAATCATCTCCTTATTGATCCTGAATGTGAAGCATCAATAAGGAGAGGATTCACCTCAAAATTTGCAGCTGCTTCTTTTGAATAACCTCCAAGAACACTTCTCTCACTGTACCGGCCACCTTCCTTGAAGAATGATTTTCAACAATTTGGACTACAAACTTTTCTTCTTTAGGATATTAAAATTTCCACTTCAGCAGGGATAAAACCACCTTAATTTCTTTTCTGTGTACACAAGGCTCCAAGCAATCAAGTACTCAACATTGTTGTTGCATATCGAATGAAGCCCACAGTTTTTCTTTTTCATCTATGGCCTTGAAAATTTCTTCTTACCATAACATCAAGGGTAATCCTTTGGAGGGTTTGGTTTGTAGTCCTAATTGTTGAAAATTCAACGGTGGTGCTCCTTTGGAGGATTTGGTTTGAAAGAAACAAGAGGACCTTCCAAGAAAGTGAAATGTCGTGGGAAGAATTTTGGGATCATGGCAGGTGGTTTGCTTTGTGGTGTACTGTTCTGCCCGATTTTTGTAATTATGATCTGAGTCAAATTTACGCCAATTGGGATCCTTTTTTGTAACTCCCATGACTCTTGGGGATTTCTCATCTCCTCCTTTTGTACATCTTTTCTTCGATTAATGGTTACGTCTCATTTCTTATAAAAAAATAACAATAAAATAAAATAACATCAAAGGTAATCCATGAAGTTCAATCCATTGAAAAGTGTAATAACTTCCACAAACCACCCATTATTATTTAAGATCTTCTACACCCAGAAAAGAACCATCATCAAAAACCTTACTTTTTTTTTTAGATTTTTTATTTAGAGCCATTGAATAAGGTGTACCAATGTTTGTTCTACCCGAAGAAATTAATCCCAAAGAAATCTAATCTAGAGGAAATAATATTTTCTTTTCTTCTAATTAGGTTTATTAGGATTAGACTAAACCAAATTTGCTTCTTCAACAAATAAACAGGGTCCAGAATACCCCTTAACAACCCCACCCCAATCCCAATCTAATCCATGAACGTACCCCTAGTTTCTTGATGTAGAGCTGAAAATTTCTCTTATAATGCATATACCTTCTTTAGTAGGCTGAAACAGTTGTGGCAACAATGGGTGAAATTCCACTAAAATCCCAATTCGGCCTTCTTTAGATCATTGATGCCATGGAAATGCTTCTCCATCCGAACAGAGCACAACTACCTTCATCTTTTCTCCCTCGATGTAGCCAACCATCAAGATTTGTCCCATTAGAAGTAGGTATTGCATATCAAACACAAGCACAGTTTCATTTGCTCTATTGATCCTCTAGTACTCGCCCAACCTTCCTTAGTAGTTTAGAAGGCAACGCCTCTGTCAACACATTCCCTCAATCCTGTTTTGCCTTCTCTCTCCTGGCAAGGTCATTTCTCCCGCATCACATTCCTGCCAATTTCTTAAACAAGCTCTTTTCTCCACCATGTTTTGTACTCCTCTTCAATGGAATTGAATTTGGTTCTTTCTTTCTGTGTATTGCTCTATATTAGAATTGATAGATCTACTACTATTTATTTTATCAACGATAAATAGGTACATAACTTGAGCATGATTTGAGAGTTCTCCTTTTATCCCAGACACCACGACTTTACAACATAAATAATTTACGCTTACTGAATACTACTCTCTTAGCTCACAACTTTCCCTCCCTTCAATTAGTTACACCACTTAGTGACAAATGAGGGCATCATACATTTTACCTGCACTACAACTATCCACTGGGCACTTCCCATCACTCTCTTCCTCTGATATACATGAATATCTGGGGCCCTATCGTAGTTCTCCAGTTTAAATGTCGATCTCCAATTTGTTACACAAGAAATCATTTCCAGTACATTTCTAACAGCTGTTTTCTGTCATTATTCATATCCCTTTAGTCTCTTATGTAATGTGTGAAATTGTTTCCAATGCATTTAAGTTCAGATAACAGTGTCAGTCTCGAGTGTTCATAGTCTAATACCTTATAGGAGGACAGATAATATGAGGAGTGGGTTTCTGTGAATTTTTTAGAACGTGTCGAGAGTTCATATCATTTTGCTTAACTTGATAAATTCCTAATCGATCCATCTGTCTTGCTCCTTAGTCTTGAGTAAAGTTTTTCTTGGCCTTCTGACTGACTACTTTCTTCTCAATAGATATTGATACGCATCCACATATTAGCAAACAATTCTGGGATCAACAGCATTGGCCAAAGCATATCCTTGTCCGTTATACATGGTAAGTCGATGATTTGTGTCATACTTGATCGGAAGCTTATTTTGCAATGCTTGTTCGTATGACTTGGATTCCATTTAAGCGTATACTTCGCATATTCCAAAATCCATACGTGGTAAACCAGTTTCTTAGTAGTCATATGATTTAGACAATAATATGAATGATAATGACATTTTAGTTTATGATTTGAATGATAACACTACACGACATAGTTGCTTCCGTAGGATTTGATTTATGAGTGGATTCAACCGTGAATCAAACAGTCAACCGTGTCTGGTACATTGATTGTGAAAGGATAACAAAACAGTCTACAAAAAGTGGAATGTAAAGGTGAAACATATAATTACGTGTTCTGATGTGGCAAATCATATTGTCCCCTGAAGGCTGTCATTAACAACTCCATAACTTCATAATACAAAATGCACATGATTGGGATTAAGCTTTTCTGCAACGTTCTGTTAAACCTATGTTCTTGGCGTGTTCCAGGGAGGAGCATTCGGAGATTGATGTGACTTCCGGATTATATGTTTTGTTTGGATCAGGTAAAAACACATATTCTTTAATGATATTTCCTTCTCGAGCGAGGGATTTCTTCTGATGACTACTGTACTTCCTCTGCATCTTAATAATTCGCATACATCAACCATACAAACATAACAAGCTCATTATGCACGCAGTTGAAAATTTCAGGCTTCATTTCTTTTTTCTTTTTCTAAAAATGGAAACCAAAACTTCTTTGATCATCATTTTGTTATTCAATAGCTGTCAAACTCTAATTTTATTTTGTATTCTAAAAATTGAAAATGATTTAGATAGAAAGATAAGCTAGAGCGAGAGAGTTACTTGTGAGTAGTACTTTGAATGTCAAAAAAGGAAAGTGGGATTTTTAAAAACAAAAGCCTTAAGACTTTAACTTTGAAAATGATTTTCCTTTTCGTTTCTATTGTTTTTTTTATTTTTTTTTATTTTTTAAATTTAAAACCTAGCATATTTCATTACTAATTTTAGGCTTTTTGCTTTAGAAAACTAAAAAAATAATATGTCGGGTAATGTTTTCTTTACCTTTAGAAACCTTACCTTTTAAAAACAGATTTGTTTTCTAGTTCAATAAGCTATACTTTTTTATCTTGCTAAAGCTGATAGCAAATATATATATATTGTTTGTCTTTTATAAATAGAAAATCATAAACTAAAAACAAATAATGCAATTAAACGGGCCTTTAGATATTAAACCAAACTTCTCTAATAATGATTTTTAATCTAGTATATTGTAGTAATGAAACGATAGTTTTACTCTTTAATTTTAAAACAAAAGATGACTTTTTCGAACTTTATCATTATATTTATTAAAATGTTAGAGAGAATTTTAGAGAGGTATGAGTTTAAGAAAAGTGGGAGAGATAGAGATCGATGGAAAGAGAATTTAGAAAGAGATATCTTATAGAGAAGGAAAAACTTTAGAGAGGAGAGAAAGTTGGAAAGAAGCAGAAGTATAAGTTAGAGAGTTTAGAGAGGAAAATAAAAATTAGATTGTGAGATTTTAGGTAGAGAGATGTTATAGAGGGGGAAAGAAAAGCTAGAGTGAAGTTTTAGAGAGAAATTTTATAGAGTGATGAACATTGACGAGATAAATTAGGTAAAGGGAAAATTTTTTTAAAGAAAGGACATGCCAGAGATAAAAGAAGAGTTTAAAAAGATATTCTAGGTGGAGAAAAGTTTTAGAGGGA
Organism: Trichosanthes truncata; assembly: GCA_033996785.1. NCBI lineage: Eukaryota > Viridiplantae > Streptophyta > Magnoliopsida > Cucurbitales > Cucurbitaceae > Trichosanthes > Trichosanthes truncata. The sequence continues at coordinate 59,729,772 of JAWPNB010000003.1, forward strand.
GGGAGTATTTGTATTTATAACATACTGGAGAGGTAAAAAATTTTAGAGTATGAGTTGGAGAGAAGTTAGAGAGGAAAAGAATTTTGGAGAGCGAAGTTTGAGGGTGGAGGAGACGTTAAATTAGAGACAAAATCGTCAGTGGGAAAGAATAGTTAGAAGAGAAGAGAGGCATGTTAGAGAGGTATCTGAGACGAAATGTTAGAAAAGGAGAGTATGTGAGGTATACATAGAGTAAAAAGTGTGAAAAGTTTAAAAAAAAAAAAACTTGTTTTTCAAAATTCATTTAAAAAAAATTAAAAATTGAATAGGTTATATAAAAAATCTTTTAAAAATGGAAAATGAAATGGTTACAGTGCTTAGAATTTTGTTTTTATTTTTATCGTTCATATATAATTGCAAGCATGCTTCTCAAAACCAGGTACAAAATGAAAAAGAGAAGACAGAAATTAAGTTTTAGATATAAAATAAAAAAGGTATGCATATGGGGAGAAAGAATGGTGTAGCCCGATTAGTTTTGAAGGGTGCCTGACTTGTGTGGTGCAACAGGTCTGACGCTAACTTTCATTCTGTCAATTTACATATTGCAATTATCGAAGGACAAGTTAGCAAGGTACGAATAAATTTGGTGATGATAAGATAATAGTAGGTAAAGATTACTGGGGTTTAATTGATTTCCTAAAAAGAAGAAGCTTTGTTGGTTTTTGTTGGTATTCCAGGTTTGTAAGAGAAACAGTAGTTGAAAGCAGCATTCCCGGCGTAGGAGTGGCAAAAGTTGAATAGATTCTAGTCAGTTAGGCTACATTATGTCCAATTCTATTAAGCTCGGTGTTCGACCTGGGTTAATTTTTGTTTTTCAGCATTCAATTTGAAGCTACAAATTTCACTTCACCGACACATTTCTTTTCGACTACAATCTCTATGGGTTAAAAAGCGCTATGCAACTTGCATGGCACATTTCTTTTCATCTTTATATGTAAATTGGAAGACAATCGGTCTACCTCAAAAAAGTCTAATATTACAGAGCCCCTTGTTTTTATTTTCTAGGTCGGGGAAGAATCTTTTTTTGTAAATGAGACTAGAAGACTAGTTGGGTAATTGCAATTGCAGGGTTAGGGTTTTACCTTCTACTTTGTTTTTATTTCCTTGCACCTTTCTACTTTCTGTCCCTACTATATTTCTCCATTTAGTCACATCTCCTTTGAAAGCGAACTCTGAATTTGATACTTATATTATTTTGGTTCTTAAATTTTAGAATATTTTATTCTAGTTCCAACTTTCCAGTATTCTATTCTAATTCTTTATCTTCACATAAAAAGTTACTTTAATCTTTTATTTATTTCTTTTTCTTTTTATTAATCGTCTAATATGAAACTTTTTAATTCAATTATATCTGTCTATTACATATAAACTCAAACATTTATTTTTGTAAACAGACAAATCAATTAATTATATATATAAATTCAAACTTTTGTTTGTGTAAACAGGCAAGTCAATAAAAAAAAAATATATATATATATATATATATATATATATATATATATATATATATATATATATATATATATATATATATATATGTCTAGGTAAATTTAAAAATTTATTACAAGGATTCAAATGATTTTTTTTTTTGTGTAAAGGATTAAATATTAGAAATGTAACAAGTGTGAAAGTTTAGGTCCCTTTTAATAATGACCTCCTCAATATTTCTTTACTACGTTTTTTTTATCTTTTGTGAAAAATATTTTTGAAATTGTTAGCCAAATTTTCAAAAACAAAACAAGTTTTTAAAACTTACTTTGTTAAAATTTTAAAATGAACTTTCCAAATGTTTATAAAAAAAAAAAAGATAGTAAAACAAATAAAAATTTTGCAAACGTTGATAAAATAAAAAGATGGTAAAACGTAAAACAAATATGTATTGTTTATAATCTTAAATTTTAAAAACAGAAAATAAAAAACAAAATAGTTTAATAATTTAAAATATGGTTTAAACTTTTTTGAAAAATGTATGGAATTTAATAAATAAATATGGGAAAAAGTGATAGACCCCAATAAAATATAAAAATCTGTAGACTTTCATGCTCCGAATAGAGAATTCCCCAGATTTCAAATACCTCCCTCGAGGATTAAAAACAAGACATTTTCTCGTGAAACTCGAGGAATAGCTACCAAATGAAAGGCACTTAGCTTGTCTTTACTTGTGTATACAAATTATGAAACCAAAGCATATTTATTTGATTAAATACAGAAAATCCTACTATTGAAGTCTAACGTGATGATAGAGATAATGTTAATTAAGGGTGGTAGTGCAGGCGGCTATATATAACTATATTTCCAGTTGTGGCCACAATAATCGTTTCCAAGAAAAACCAATTGTTAGAACTAGTTGTTGAATAAATATGTGGGCTACCTAATTTTGTGTTTGTAAAACAGGCGCTGGAGTAGGAGTAGCAGTAGCAGTAGCAGCTTTCAGCCTTATGAGATTTTGGAAAGATATTATATTATATTATTAGTTTGAATTTGGTGGAAAGATAATAATGAGAGGCAAGAACATCGTGAAGTGAAGTATGCGTGTGCGGTGTGCTGGTGGTCAGATGTTAATGCATAAAGTCTAAAGAGGGTTAGTTAAAAAGAAAAGGTATTAAAGTTTATAAGTTTAGAGTTCGAAAAGTTATTAAAATAAAGACTATAGTATTAAATGATAAAATATTATATATATATATATATACCTGGAATACTGAGTGCATATGGGGGAACTGAGATTGGTCAGGAAAGCATCTTTCCGTACAAGAGAATGGGCGGTTGGGTAGTTGCTTCCGTCTCTGGCTCCAGCCTCATCTCCATCTCCAATACATGCCTACATTAATACCATTACCATTTACTCAACAAATAATAATAATAATACCATTACCATTACCATATTTATAATTATAATTCACTTTGCTTCTTACCAGCCCCACGCATGCAATGCCCCTACGTACGGCCCTTCAGACCTCCTTTCTCTTTTTCCTTTTTGCTTTTCCTATTATTATTATTATTATTATAAATGAAACAGAGACATTGGAAGGGATAAAGTAATGACACACACACATATATATAAATTTATATGATGCAAAGTCCGTAGATTATCAACAAGATGATGATTCTGCAGCAGCGTGATCAACTTGCATTTTTGTGTTTTATACAACTGAACGCATTCCTACTGCATATAATTTGTTTGAATAATTAAAATGGGGCTTGCATTTGAGTTAGAGTTGATTTAGAATGACTTTTCAAGCTCTTAACTTGTTTGAACGCATTTCTACTACTTATTTTTTAAGCGCTTAAAAAGTCAGGATGGCACATTCCCAAAGATTCCAACTAATTTCCTATCACTCTTTCTGGCCAACCCCTATTTTTAATTTTTACAACTCCTAGTAGACTCGCTAACTAACCGTTTAACTAACTCAACTTCCCACAACATACACATTCTACCAAAAGACCCTTCAACAAACTAAACAATTACTTCCTTCCTTCTAGCACAAGTGAAATGCACATCTAGACATATTAGAATGGAAAATATTTGGGTGCAGCCCAAGTGTTGTGCAACCCACTTTACAACCACAAATTTTTTTTCTTGTAGTTGTAAAGTGGGCTGCACTCAAGTTGTGCTATCTTAGAATGTGTCATTCACGTTCTACCATACTAATTAAAATTCGACTTCTATTCCAAACATGAGTAAATAATATTTCCCATACTAATTCCAAAAATAACCACAACATTAGAATCTTACTATTTTTCATTTCATTCCCATTTGTAGCCTCATTCTTATGAATCTCATTCCGGTGAGAATATCGTTCCCAACCCCTGAAAAAGTTGTCTAAAAGAATTAATTAAAATTAAAAATGTAAAAAAGGTACAGAACGGAATTCATAGAAGCCAGGCCATAATCACAATTGCAGACCCCAATATATATATATATAATAAGAAGCAATAATGAAATTATGAGTTGGCACTTTCTTCTTAAAGAAAAACAAGGGGACGACTATATATATGAAGGCTGCTTCCGTCAACTCTTCCATAGCTCCAGCCAAAGATGTCAATTTTGATCACGTAGATTTCATTTGGCATGGCTTATTAGTTATTCAATTACTTTGGGATATTTAACTCACAAATTAATTTGTATAATTCAAAATTAAGAAATCAAACCTATAATTGTTATATTGATAAGTTGATTTATTTATCTCAAACTACAAATATGCTAATCCTATGTAAATTTATTCCTATAAAATTTGCTTTTTATATTTGATATACTAATTTTCACAGATCATAAACAAAGGTAAAACTAAGTACGTATTACACACGAAAAAAATCAAGCTGAAAATATGTTTAGTGCGCTGATTCACTTGTCCCGTTTGCTAATTCCACCGACTATATAAACTAATAAAACTTACTTTTTTTATTTTTACACTGTATACTAACTTTTATCAATCAAATAATCTATATGCTACATTAATCAGGTTTAACAAATCTATCTAAATTCAGGCTTAACAAATCCAAATCGATGTAACTCAAACATCCCCTTCAGATATCATTATCTATACGGTACTATGTAAAGCTAACTCAAAGTCCTCATTGTACTGAACTGTCTTTTAGCTTCGCTCGAACAAAACAGTCAAATAGCACAGTGATTTCTATCTTACTATAACACTTCTATACCTGGAGATTTCGTTCAATAGCACTACTAAGCCTACTAAGAAGTACTAATATCAATCATGCTAAAAAATGAGAGGACTCGAGGATTTCATGAATAAAATTTATTCATTTTCAAACAGCATAAATTCACTTTTTTTTTTGATAATTGGGAATCAGAGCTTTGCTCTTCTATACCTAGGGCACCCGTGCCTGCTTCAAGGCCCGGACCTAAAAGACATCCAAGATTTTTATTTATTAAGCTCAACCGAGGGCTCAAACTTGAAACCTCTAAACCGATATGACCAAGAGACCCAAGCCCTTACCAACGGGGCCGCCCCTTGGAGGAAGCATAAATTCACTTATTTGTATATTAGCATCTTAATCTTCTTACTTAATCCTGAAAATTACCCTAGAAAACAACATATTAAACTCTTCCCCGCCATTTCTAATTTAGCGAGCGAATAAAGTGTACTCCCTCACCTATAACCAAAAATCAAAGCGATCTGTTAGGAATAATATGAGCTTGTTTCACAAAAATCAACCGTCGGTTGCTACAATAATTGAACAGAGGGCCGGATCTATAATAATCAGAGTCCTTACTAGCGCTAACTGAGTGATAAGTATATCCGAAGAATGTTGCCAATAATGAAGCAGTTGGTGGGGTTAACATAATTCTATTCAATTTTTTTTTTTTAATTTCTATCTTTGATCGGATTATATGGAGCTATTCATAATTGAACCTATTCGCCTTATGAGGCGGATGCGAGGGAAATGGGGGACATAGACATAACCGTCCATCATTTTGTTTTTGCAACCGCAAATAATTGAACTTCTAGCAACCAATCGGAAACCAATAAATCTGTAAGCTAACTAGCTGTGTGAATTTTTTTTATAAAATTTTTCAAAACAAAATATATAGTTTATAAATGGGCCCCCATGTATTTTGAAAACAATATCTTATAACAACATCATGTCGGACCAACGTGGAAAGAATAAACTAAAGTTATGAGTGATTAGAGATGGAGGACCTTATTATTAATTATACTGTGAAACCAATAGCACGCACGGTTCATTTACTTTATCATAGCCGTGAAGAGAAATATCGAAAATCGAGAAGCTTCAAGCCCTAGAAAAGGTAGTGAGAAAAGTGAAAGAAAAAGTTAGGTTTAGAATTATATAATAACACAAGTGGCCCAGGAAAAGTAGATATATTATTTTAAAACACAGACGGAATATATAAAAAGTGGTGGTCCATTAGAAATTAATTAGGTAAATTCAAGGAAGGAAAAAAAATTGAAAAAGAAATATGGGTCCTTTCTACTTGTGCTTAACCTTTAAGAAAGTAGTAGAAGTGAGTCTTGTGATATGAGAAAGAAGAATGGTGTACTAGTACGTGTACGAGTTAAGGATTAATGGGATTTATGAACCTAAAGTATAGATCAAAGAGCCAACTTGGAAAGTGTACAACCATAGCGAACAACCTACGGGGTCAGCTACAAAAAGAAGAGAAAATAGAAAAAGATTAAAGGGGTGGAGTCAGATAAAGGACGAGCACAGTGATCTCATGGAAATGTCACATCTACTATTTCGTAACCAAAAAGGTCAAATAGATCTAGCTACCTAAGTGTTGTTTGACAGGCACAAAAATAATTTCTAGCCAATTTTTTATATTATCATTAAGAACGGCAACCAAGTTATTTGTAAATGTTGAGTTTCTGTATAATCACGAGTCAAAGTTATATTAGAAAAATAAAAAACCGTTACAATCTAAAAAATAATTAACTAAGTACATATTTTCATAAAGTTTTTATTCAAAGACATAGAGAAGATTGTTTATAACAAACTCAAATGTTTGTTTGCTATCTAAAATTAACTCTCTGGTTCCTGTTAATAAACTTTTGTGAAAACAACAGCCCGAGGAATGGTGGGCTAGAAGTCCGATTACTAGATTCCTAGCTAGCTAGTTAGTTACCTAGTTAAGTTGTCTGCAAGGGGCTAATGGAATGCATTATTGACTCAAGTTAGGTACCCAACACGCAAACACACGTATGGAAAATGATATAATAAAGACTGTGAGATGGTGTCACATAATGTTTCCTTACTGTAGAGGCGACATGGTTTTGTTTTGGTTACGCTGGCTAGCTAAAGTCTATCGATCATTTTTTACATTTTCTACCCCTCGATTCTTGTGATATCATGCATGAACATGTTTTCGCAATTGATGTCAAGTGTCAACTGGGAGAGGTCATGGAGGTATTTACCGCCATAAACTATGTTCGAGAAAAAAAATGAAAAATTATAAAAATACTCATGAATTTTGTCATTTATTTCAAAAATATTTTTATTATTTTTAAATGTGCAATATTACCCATGACCTTCCATACTACCATTGAAGTAGAAATTTATTAGATTGTTGGATGAAAAATTGATCTGGCGGTGACATGAAACGACGTGGCAATGACTGAGGATGCTTGTCCAAATAAATTTGAAAGAATAACATTCAAACACGTCGACTTTTCATCTAACATTTTACTAGTTTTTCTAATTTCAAAGATATTTTGGAAACGTTTATGGAAAATCAAGGGTAATATTACAACTTTTGAAAGAATAGATATATTATTGAAAGATAGAGCGAAGTTTAAGGACATTTTTTTATAATTGAGCCAAAAAAAACTGGAAAAAAAAAGACTACGAAAAAAAAAAAAAAAAAAAAAGAAAAGGATCGGAATTCCCAGTCTTTTCTTGATGGGTGGGTAAATTTTGTGCAAACATATTAACCCAAAAAATTTTATTTTGTAAGAATGAGATAATTCATGATTATCTCAATTTATCCATTATTTACTACAATTTGAATTTATATATTTACAACTGATTAAATTGAAAATAAAAGGGATCCACCATTTATCATAATCAAGCCTTTTGCTTCTTGAAAACTATTTTCAAAACAACTTAAAATTTTCTTTGCAAAATTATTTTGTAAAAATTATGAACAACACTAAATGGCTGCAAAAATTAAAATTATTATACACCAGAAATCAATATTTATAAAATCATGATTTTTTAGGAACAATTTAAGTCATAAAAAAAAGGTTCTTTGTGAAATTAAAATTGTAAACCATTATTTCTAAAAATAGCTATTTTCGATTCAAGTTTTGTTCTCAAAAGTAGACCACTATTTCTAAAAATAGCTCAAAGTTTTTAAGATTGAAGATAAGAAGAAAGATCCTAAACTATTCAAAGCGAAGCTATTCAGCCCATAATTGATGGTCAAGGGAAAAGAAAAGGAGGAAAGTTAAATCTGTAAACTCGTGTGGAAGTGCAAGTGGGGTCGATTGATATGATGCTTATAGGTTCAGATTGTAGCTCTTATTCTGCCCCTATAGTGGGTGTTTTTTAAACGACATGCAGAAATTAAGTAAGCCTAAGAATGTTCTATTATTTGAGATATATTAAATCTAAACATACATGAATGCAGTGAAGTACAGCTAAAGCCTAACACATCATAATTATGATTTTCGGTAACACGTGCAATTGGCAGAGCCATCAGGTATTCTCTGTCATCCTGAATGTAGACGTACAATTGACAAGTTCGTAAGGGTAACCATGAGAAGGTAGAATTAGAATATGTGAATTTCTTCTTTAATTATTAATAATGGCAGTTTTATTCTCCTCAACTGTTTTCAAATTGATTTCACATATAAAATAACATTGTTAAGCAATGAATTAATTTAACGTACCTGTAACTAATTAAAAGATGCCTCCAGTGAAACCCTGCGACTGTGAGGGCAACATCGCCACCTGAAAAAAGCGATACTGCAGAATTAATTAGTACCTACTAACAAATCTTCTTTCTCATAACAGGGCTATCGAGATGGAAATATACCAATATGTCCAACACGAATGTAAATTATCGAAAATATATTGAATTCGATCTGTTGGAACAAATCATGTGCTGGTATCTTTGACTACTTAATAAGTTGCTTGTCTTTTAACATGATATACGTACCTACAAGTCAGGAGGTATCTTGACCCTGTGCTATTTATATCTATTTTTTTTTTTAAAAAAAAAAAGAAAGAAAGAAAGAAGAAAAACCTCTCTTCTCTCCAACCCAACATTTCTCTCTATTAGTCGTAAAAAAATATAATGGTGGTCCGTAAGAAATCCTGGAGGAGTTAAATATTATTCTTTTAATTTCTGGTGATTTTCAGTGGAGGCATAGCTCGACTGGCCAGTAATTGGCAAATTATTCTGTTTCATTGCATAAAGATGTCCAAATTCTCTCACACAAAAGCGCATGATGAGTTCCAGTTTTCAAATTTGGACTCTCTTAGCACATTTTTCATATATCCATACAGAGTTGTATAAATTTCCACAAGTAACTGTAAGCACAGCTACATAGTGACGGATATAAGATTATTGCATTCGATAGGGTAACAAAAGAAAAACACATGATAAAATATGAAATTGCTGATAGCCTGGTAAAAGATTAAAAAAAAAAAAAGGGCATGGCTGAAGTTAAATGGACGTATTAGTGGCCTTGTTGATATGATTCTCTGCACTCCGCAGCCTAGCTCCTATGGGCTTTTGATCTATTATAGTCTAGTGTTATAAAAGCACCAAAACCTTTCATCCCAAGTGCCCACCGGGTGTGAGGTTAGGAGGGGACCCTGAAAAATATTGCCGCCTTCACAAGGTATAAAGCTCTCACATATGTAGCAATTTAATGGTAAAACAAACTATATAAGTTGGCGCTTTCTGTAGCCTAAAGACATAAAACAGGTTAAATGCATAAAGGAAACAATTTGCCAGACTACATCAATAAGAAAAAATTCTCTCGAATATTTATTACTATTCTATCGCTTATATAAAACTAGACACATAATACTTTTCACGCCCGACAATTAGGAACCAAGATTACTAAGAATAAGATAACTTTTATGTAAAAAAAAAAATTGTGGGAATAACTTTCCAGGGCTAAGACTAAAATTACCGCCAGAGTCCATCCAAATGGTATGGAGCTAGGGGATTTGATGACTTTAAGGTTAGAATTTTCATTATTTTGAACCATATGATGAATTAAAATAAAGAGAAAAAGAACTTCGACTAATTTTTTAATAATTGAATTTGCACAAATTCACATAACATTATATGGCGTAGCATTTTAATATGGGGAGAAACACGCAGGGAAATCATGATCACTTGTCGTACTTTTCCTCTCTGGGTTACTTGACAGACATTCTCCGTAGTTTAAAAATTTAAAGCTCAAACTCATTAAAAGCGCTGGCCAAGATAAACGGTCTAAAGTCTCAAGAGAGACTGGTCCAGGTTTCTGTACTTTATGATTAGTTTTTCTCTGTGACCCGGGCTTTACATATACTCCCGGATACAACATGTGGAAGACTGAATTTCAAGGAGTTATAAATGGCGAACATTATATTATCAGACGATGGCAAAGACTAAGATGAACTTAAAATGAGTGCTACGAGAAGGGAAGGAGGATTCATCGACGGCTTCTTTCGGCGGGTTTTACCTGTCAATGGCCTTCCCCAAGGGCTGCCTCCAGAAGAGGTACCTCTCTCTCTCTCTTCTCTCTCTCGCTCTCTCTCTCACACACACAGAGTAGGACACCTTTTGTAGGAATTCCAATTCCCATTATTACTTCAAGGTTCTCAAGTCCACAAGTTTCTCATCGACATATAGGTGTATTCCTTTCTTCCTTACTAAAAGGAAAAAGGATAGCGATGTAATAAATTGCTGACTTGGTTGTAAGTCTTGGTGGGGACTCAAAGGTGACGAAGGGATGTGGATAACTTACGCTAGCATTGTACTGCTAAAACATAGCCAAATAAACTCACTTTCCTATATATATATATATTATCATCATTTGCTGGAATCTGAGATCTCTGTTTCATCGCCCCCCATTTTCATTCTCTTGTAAATCATCCACATAAATAATACCACGGCGTCAAATATTAGTAACACAACAGTACTTATTTATAAAACAATAGTGACGCCGAACCTAACACCGGGTATCACCGGCATTTCGTTCCTGGTGGCGGGCGCCGGCGAGATCTACATGGGGACTAGGCGGTGCGAGTTTTAGTTCATTGAAAGTCGACCCAAGCAAAGTTCCGGAGCGAGATTTCCCGGTTGAACCTTTTGTTTTTTTTAGTACATTTCCCAGTTAAACTTTAATGTCATGTTGAACTGGCATGGCATGTGCCGTCTGAAGTTTACTAAATTCAAATTTTTAGATTAATTTTTTACCTGTTTTATTCTTAGTTATTTCTTTCTTTCTTTCTTCCTTTTTTCTTTTAGAATTTACTATTCTTATTTCTAAAGACTACCCCAGTAATACCAAATCCCACTATAAGGCATTCTAACACATTTTTCAATAACATTACACACACATGTTTCTAATTCTATCACTAAACTCAGGCATGGATATGCATCTAGCCGGAGGGTAATTCAATTTCTTTTCCTAAAAGGCTTCTGAAAGGAAGTAAAAATACCTTAATACACATGTTAGTGACTGGAGAATTATTGAATGTAAAGAAAGAAGTACAAGAAGAAACTTAGGGGCTTGAATGACAAAAAAGAATAATAATATTCGTAATATCAGTTATTAAAGAATTTCCGAATAAGGCCCTTGTTTGTATTTCAATCCCAAAGCAGTTTAATGTTTAATTTCAATATGAACCACTTTAAGAAAAACAATCACAGTATTTGCATTATGACATCTTTTTAAAACCCTCGAGACTAGTTATAGTTTATACTTATTAAAATTCCACCATTGACAAACTGACCAATTAGACCGGCAATCAACTCGATGTCTTAAACTGATATGCCAAACTTAGGTCTCCCCAGCCCCATCCTTCTAAGAGGTCCAACCATTTTTACTTTGCCTTGCTTCTTAGGGCGAAATGCTAAGCAGGATAGTTAGAAATCTCAAGCATTTTATTCGCGTATTTACTTAAGGGTCGGCTAATTTCTTGAGTTTTTCTTCCTATATAATTATAAACGTGGAAATATTTGAACAGAATTACCTAAAGTTTCATATGTTTTTGAGATGGCAAGGGAGTGTAGTGCTCAAGATTAAGAGCCCAACTAACATTGAATGATCAGGATGTGTCAAGATTGATAGCGAGCGAATTAATTTAAGATCTAAATATGATGTTTGATAAGTTTGTGCCAATGGCATCCGTGCAGATGAAAGAGGAGTTAAAATCCCTGGCGAGGTTTGCAGGCCCCATAATAATGACGTCTTTTCTAATATACTCAAGGTCGGTTGTTTCAATGCTCTTCTTAGGTCATCTTGGGAAAGCAGAACTAGCTGGTGGTTCACTGGCACTTGGGTTCGGAAACATCACGGGCATATCGATTCTGAGGGGCCTATCCACAGGGATGGATCCAATTTGCTGCCAAGCTTTTGGAGCAAAGAGATGGTCAGTTCTCAGTCAAACCTTCCTCAAAACACTGTGCCTCCTTCTACTTGTCTCCATACCCATCTCGATCTTATGGCTAAATATGGAACCTATCCTTCTTTGGTTAGGTCAGGACCCTGCAATCACTCAAGTAGCTAAGGTGTACATGGTTTTCTCCATCCCCGAATTGCTAGCTCAAGCGCACCACCTTCCACTCAGGATTTTCTTAAGAACCCAAGGAATTACCACCCCAATTACAGTAGCTTCCGTTTGCTCTGCCGTATTACACCCTCCTATAAATTACTTTCTGGTGACATATTTGAAATTGGGTGTGGAAGGTGTTGCCCTCTCACTCGCGTGGAACACCTTGAACCTAAATGTGGGTCTCATGATTTACCTTGCACTCTCAAGTAAGCCGTTGAAACCGTGGCATGGCGTCACAATTCTGTCGACCTTCCAGGGATGGCGGCCTTTGTTAAGTTTGGCAGTGCCAAGTGCAGTGTCGGTGTGCTTGGAGTGGTGGTGGTACGAGATAATGTTGTTCCTTTGTGGCCTACTGAGTAACCCACAAAACACCGTCGCGGCCATGGGTATCCTCATTCAAACCACCGGAATGTTGTACATAGTTCCATTTTCTTTAAGCGCAGGAATTACGACTCGCATAGGGCACGCCCTCGGCGCAGGGCAACCCATTCGTGCCCAGTGGACTGCCGTGATAGGACTTTCTACGGGATTGGCTTTCGGACTAACTGCCTTCGTTTTCATGACCTCCGTGAGATCAGTTTGGGGGAAATTGTATACAGATGAGCCACAGATTCTTCAGATGATCTCCTCTGCATTACCAGTATTGGGTCTGTGTGAAATTAGCAACTCTCCCCAAACCGTCGCCTGTGGCGTTTTAACAGGGACTGCAAGACCGAAACTAGGGGCAAGAATAAATCTGTATGCATTCTACTTCATTGGACTGCCCGTTGCAGTCCTCGCTACTTTCACGCTCAAAACTGGCTTTCTGGGACTATGGTTTGGGCTAATGACTGCCCAGATTTCCTGTTTGTGTATGCTGGTGCGTACATTACTTCGAACGGACTGGATCCAACAAAGTACGAGGGCCGTGGAGCTGGCTGCGATAGTGGGAGAAGAGACTGCCAAAGAAGAGGAGGATGTCGAAAGTGGGCTAATCGATGATAATGCAGATCTCTGAGACTCAACGGTCTAATACGTACGTCCGGGAAATACTATGCAAAGCAATTCCCAACAGGGAGCTTCAGATATCCTCTTGGCCAAACACTGGAATGGAGAAAACAATGACGGGTAGTGATAGATTATATTGTCCAAGCAAGTGTAACTCATTCTCTTAGAAACCAGAATCATTCTTTTTAATTCAAAGTTCCTATGTTGATATACCTACGGTATAGTTTTCACGTCAAAGCGCTTCTGATAGTACATAGAGCAGAGCTTTCCTTATCAACTTCGTCACTATCTAACCTAACCTAATACAATGTAGTAGGGGAAGCCGGTGAAGATGATTATTGCCTTCTTCTTACCCTAATATTCGAGTAAGTACAAATTTCTATTAGGCATTGAACTGAACCATTCTGTTGGCCAAGGACATATGAAGTAAAGGAACTCTAAGAGAATACATTAAAATCTTATGGTATTATATATATATATTTGCATGGACTGTGTGAAATAAAACTCTGACTAGCTAGAAGGGGCCATAATGCAAAAGAGACGACAAACTATCATGTAAAATTCATAAACCTTTTGTTTCAATGTTGGTGGATGGGATGAGAAGAAAAAAGCAACCGAATTGAAATGCCGATTCGCGCGAAAGACAAAAAAATGGAGGCATCTCTGTTTCTAGATACCTGGTAACATGAGGAAAAAGTCTTGGTAAACCGATTGGTGAGGAGCCGAAACTGTGAGATTTTAAGAAATTAGATAACGAAGTCATCTCCGGAATTCAATAGATCGCGTGGAATAATAAAATCCTATTGAGCCAAAGAATTGCACTAACCACTTTAGCACCAAATTGAACAAAACTTACTCATGAGTACTGTTGACGGAAACATGCGAGTCGAAATCGAAACAACTAACTCGAACTTCTCTGTTATATAATGTTGCGATCGACGGTGTGGTAAAAGTTTAAAACCTACCATGGTCAAGAAACGAAAGACGGCACATAGTATTCGGAACCAAAGAATCAGCAATCGGAGAGATTTCTTGATGTGTATAAACATTGTGAGAGACCAGCCACCACTTATTACTGGATCAGTTACTTCAGGCAACCAACGCGTGGAGCGAAATCGTAGAATAGGTTCGTTCGTTCTTGCACACATAGACTGGTCTTAGTCCTACAAGGTTTTTAGTATATACGAAGGCAGAATTTCGCTAATATATCGCAGTTTCCACTGTTAAATTGCCTCCAAAAAGGAAATCAAAACGGAATTGGAGTGGCATTAGACAGACTTCTCAATCGGCTAAATCGACGGAGGAGAAACTCTAACGAATTCTATCGACGAAATTAAAATCTTAGTTCGCCATTCTCAAATTAATTTTCTTATACAAAGAAACTACTCCATCCACATCTAACGAAAGGGAAAAACAGAGAAAGGATGAAGAAAGTAGTAGTACCTCGTGTAAAAGTGGCCATCGCCGTCGCCGATGCTGCAAACTGGTGGCTAGGCGGATTCACTACTGAAAACTCTAATTGAAACGGAAAAAGGACAAACAACTAGACTTAGGATCTCATGATTCTCTTCGCTTCTGAGAGAGATGATTATTCCAAATGCAGTAATATTACTAGAACAAGAAAGCGAACCTGAGAATTTGCCGATGATTGCATTTTCTTGATTCAGATATGCGGAGTTTCATGATGGACGAGCAGTGAGAAGAATGAGCAACCAGGCAGCGAAACTAGAAGAATGGTGCGAAGTGCGAGAGGCAATAGTGAGTGACAGAGACGAGAGTACGTCTCCGGGCGCATCGTGTGCTTGTGAATATTTGGTGGCAAGAATCTTCCTCGCTCTTATATATATATATATAATATTCAGCATCCGCGCTAATTCAGTTGCAACAAATGGTTTGAAACGTTTCGATTGTCGTGCCCCTCTCACCCACTGACACGTTCGGCGCGTCCGCCAAAAATAAGGCAACTGGAAACTGCCACGTGGATTTTATTGAGTTTTCAGTGCAATCGTCTTCACATGTGCTTTGTTCCTATCAAATATTTAGAATTCCTTTACCCAAATAAATAACGTAGCAAATTACCATTGTACGTTGTATTGTACTCTTAGAAATTAGCTGATAATGATGTGAGTATCACTTAAGAAAGTTATTCCAAATGTCTTTAAGGATCGTTTAGATTGCAAATATAAAATATTTGGGAGTTAAAAAATCTAAGATTTAAATATTTGGATAAATGCATGTATTTAGATATGAATGATAATTAATATTTGAGAGTTTTATCATTATTTTTCTCTCTTTTCTCTCTTCTCCATTTCCAAAGAAAAAAGTTCCAAGTAAAAAAAACTCATCTCCTACATGGATAGTAAAATCTCAAGGTTTACGGGCTATTTCTATCCATGGGTAATAATTACTTGGATTTTAAAAAGTAAAGATTAATGAAACAAACATTGATTTTATATACTATTGCCAAAACTCATCTTAAAACCAATGAAACAAACGAAACGTAAAGATAAGAGTTTTGAATCTCTTAGTTGGACTAAAAAAAAAATTTCAAAATTTTAAACGTTACTCATCTTTATACATTATCAATATATTCTTTCTTTAATTAACTAAGATTGTGCCTATCAATTCTTTATTTTTAAAATATTTATTTATTTTAAGGTACTATGTCCTTCCAACTAATTCAATTATACAGTCAACTTAAGGTTTTGAGCTTAGTCTAACATGTCTATATTTTTAATGTTGCAAAAATCACTCATAAACTATAGAGATGGTTGCAATTCCACCCTTAAGCTTTTAAATGTAAAAATTAGGCCCTCTAACTTTCATATTTCTAAAAATTAGACCCTCCAACTTTCAAAAGTGTAAAAATTAGACTCTTAAACTTTCAAGTGTAAAAATTAAACCCTCAAACTATGATAAAAGTAAAAATTAAACCTCCAAACTATGATAAAAGTAAAAATTAAATCCCCAAACTATGATAAATGTAAAAATTAGATCCATTTTTTTAAATTCTCTCTCATATTTCCTCTTTCTCTCTCCTCATTCCACTCTCTATGCTTTTTCCCCCTCTCCCTCTCCCTCTCCCTCTCCCTCTCTTCCTCCCTTCAATCACCCATTCTCCCTCCCTTCCTCTCTTCAGTAATACGTATTAGTTATGGTGGTATTTGCAATTTGCCAAAAAAAGAGAGAAAAGAATACAGGGAATATGAGAAAGTTTTCCATTAATTTGTGAGAAAGGTTTCCATCGTCTCTCTCCATATAGAAAAAAAATGATGGAAGTCATTTCTTTCTAAAAGGAAGCCTTTTTAATTTTATATATGCAAATAGATGATCGAGTTCTTAAAATATTTTTTTTCAACTCGTTCTTACGTATTCAACTTTGAATCGGACTATAGGGATTAGAACATTAAGTTGGTACTAAACTAAATTATATACATTTATTGAGTTTGGATATTATAACACTAAGGGACAATTGCATATATGGCATCTAACACAAAAGAATAGCAAATTTAGGACAAGCTAAAAATATTTGCAAATATGACACAATTTTAAACTCAACAAGATTAAAGAAAATGAAAAGTAAAAAATGTCCATCAATATATGTCAATGTCGTAAGTCCATTAGTGACAGAAGTGTATCACTAATTGAGGTCTATCAATGATAGACATATCACTTATTGAGATCTATCAATGATTGAGGTCAATCAATGATAAACCTCTCGCACTAATTAAGATCTATCAGTGATAGGTGTCTATCATTGATTATTTGCATGCTCGTTTACTATTATATTTATTATTAATATATCATATCAACATATCTCAATGTCGTAAGTTTATAAGTGATAGATGTCGTCTATCACTGATAATTATCTATCATTGATTGTTTGTATGCTTATTTTCTATTAACTCTATCACTGATCTGCCATATCAATAGGATTAAAAGGGTATACCAATGATATTTGATTTCTTGTCTTTTTTACTTTAAGTGATTTTTTGCATGATCATTTGGTCTATCATCTATATACCATGTCAATAAATTAAAAATAGTAAATCGGTGATAATTAACTTAATGTCACTAACAAAAAAGTTGATAACAAATAATAGTAAATTACTAATAGTAATATATCACTAATATACTATTTTTTTTATGTTTATCAACGATAAATGTGTGTCATTGATAGATGTAGAAATGATATATTAATGATAAACATGAAAATGTTTTGTCAGTGATAGACACAAAAATAGTCTATCAAATATGTAGAAATGATGGCTAATAAGCATAAAAAATAGTCTATCAATAATAGAAAACAATCATTGATAGACATATTAATAGTCTATTGACAATAGACACAAATATTGTTTATCAACAATTGACAAAAAATGGTCTATTAATGATAGACATCTATTAGTGATAAACGTAGAAATGGTCTATCAGTAATAAACAGTGATAGAGATCTATCATTGATAGACTACTATTAGTGAAACACGAGGGTAAAAAAGAAATTATAGAAAAATATTTAAATATGATCGCAAAAATTAAATTTTTTTTTCCATATTTACAAAATATTTGTTAGCTATACAAGCTTCAATCATACCGTACGTTTTGATGACAACAAACTTTTAATTTACTAATGATTTTAGTATTTTTAATGTTCAAAGATACTAAAATCATTAGTATTTCAATACTAAAAATACTATGATTTGAGCGATTCAAAATGATTTTAGTATTTCAACACATTTTGAATCGCTCAAATTGGACGTCAAACGAAGAAATTATGGCCACAAGACGATTGAAAAAAAAAATCTAATATGGTGATGACATGGACGAGTAGAATTGCAACACATGGCACCATGTTCTTTACTTGGAGCCTCATTTTATATGTTTTTTTATTATTCTTTTACCATTTTTATCCCAAATTTTGTCCGCCTTTGATCTATTGAACCTAGATCTAATGACCTATACTTACCCTATAATTTTGAACCTGATTTAAACATCTTTTTTCCTCTCATTTCATCAACAACTCCTCTCCCAAAAAGTTTGAATCACTAGCCCAAAAAGTCATCTCTATCAATTCTCCATCGTTGAATCTCTCTTAACCTTCATTTTATTTCATTTTCTTGCGAGAGAAATATTTATTTTGGGAGATTAGATTTTTGTTGAGAGCTCAAAATTTGTGTATCCACTCTTGTGAGAGTTTTCTTTTTATGGAAATTTTAATTTCATCTTTCAATTGGGTTTTGTATTAAGGTGTGGGTACACCTTAGGATTTTGAATGAGCAATTTAATCATGAACTCGAAAGAGGATTTGTAGTGGTTTGATCCTAAACCTATTCAAAAGGATTGTAGAGGTTTTGATCTTGAACCCATTTAAAAAGATCGGTATAGGTTGAATCCTAAACATGCAAAATGATTGGTTGGGGGTTGACCATTGAACCCATAAAAAGAGTGACCAATCGATTTTGTTCTCACCCGTAAGAGGATCATCGTAGTAAAATATCCAAGAAGGTGTCTTGAGGAGTGGAGTAGGAGATTTTTGAACCACTATAAATTTTTTTGGTGTCATTCATTTTCTATGCTCTTTTAATTTTCGCTATTTGATTATTTATTTGAGTAAAATGCATGTTTAAGAAATTTGTTATATATCTCTAGAAATTTTTATAGGGTGCTCATTCGATTAGTTTGGATTGCATTATTTTAGTTTAAATTCTTCAAAAATTTTAAATTTTATAAGCAATTCTATTCACTTTGTTCCCTCTAGTGTTGTCATAAGATTCTACATTATTTATTTGTGTGACATATTTGCAAATACAACAACGTAATTTTAACACCCATTACAATTTTCTTAAAACTAATGAAATAAATAAAATATCGTCTAAAAATTAAATAATGAATTATTCTATATTTGTCATTTTATTTATTATTTTTAAATACACTTGGGAAATATGGTCCTAAAAAAATACTTTAGAAATATATTTAAAATCATTAAAAAGAGGGAGTGAAACTAAGGGGCACGTGCTCCGTGTCACAACCATACTAAGAATAGAGTAGGTTGTGACCCTCACGAGCTCAGACAGACACACATGCGGCACGCGAGTGTCGCCCATATGACCACGTGAGGGCCAAGAGAAGACAAGTGTCATGATGCGAATGAGGAGGACGGTGCATCATCTAACACACCAATATAAGTGGGCTTGAATGCCATGTTGAGATGCAAGCAAAATAGAAGACAACTATGTCGTCATGGGTGTTAGTGACAAGCTTAGTGGGGGTTAGATGGGGCCCCGGGCCATAGCCTCGAAAGTCTAGGTTCTGTCATGAGTTTTGACGTGCGGCTTTGGAGTTAAAGTCTATATATGGGCAAGATGTAGCCTCATCAGATTTCGTATCGATCGGAGTCCAGACGAGCGTTCCACGTTGGCGTATGATCCCTTGCCAAATTGACGAGCATGGGTGGCAGGAGCTAAAATCTCAATTGTCTACCTTAGGGGGAGGCATGGTGTTGGCTCTCCACCATCCCTGGGCCTCATGGCCCAAATGAGCCACCCCATGTCACATGAGTGTGTCATGGTGTGGGCGAGCATCTGCAAGATGAGTGTCTTGGCATCTTTTTATGGAATGGGTTTTCCTAAGACAATGTCGGGCAACACAGGTGTGCCGACATTGCGCCCCTTCCCATGGGCTAGAGGTTCGACCATAGGACCCGGTAGCGGCCAGCGACGAGAGAATGACTCATCATGGACACGAAAGGGTTCATGCCTCGATATGACTAGGATGGATGGATGTTCGAGAGGCCCCGATTATGAAGGTGACCTCCCCAGCTCGGGATGGGATCACTATTCATCAGTGGAACCTGATAGTTTTCGGTTTGTATGGTACTTGCCCGTTATGCCCTGGTTTGTATTATAATGCTCCAAAAAGCTCCAGTTTGCATTGGTTGCACCCGGTAAGCGTTATAATCACCGATAAGTCCCGGTAAGTGCCATAATCACCCGATAAGCTCCGGTTGAGCGTTTTAAGGCTGTTTTGGCCCAACGAAGGGTTCGAATGAATCCCAGTGAAGTTCCAGACTGATGTAGAAGCATCAAGGACATGTATAAGAGTTGGATGATGATGTTCTGAGAAGCGACGTTGCTTTCTAATGACCTTGGCCTAGTGTAAAGGCAAGGTAGAGCCTTGGGACTTGGCCTAGAGTAGAGGCAAGTCGGCTAGAGTCACGTTCGAGTGAAAATACACGTACAGGCGACGTGTATGACCAAGTACACTTTCCCAGCAAGATAAATGAAGCTTGGTTGAGTTGAACAACCTCGCCTAAGGTCCGACTAAGCCACAAAGCTGGGCGAAAAATGTATTGGGGCTTGAGTTTCCCTTAAGGCTGGCCATGATTAGGCGAAAAATCATGGCGCCGCGTTGTTGAAGATCTACGACCTTGACACTCCGCTCAGTCCTTAAATTACAATGAAATTTAAAAAACTTAAAAATGAATTTTAAGTATGCTTCTAAATGTTAATTAGATATTATACATAAAATATTGTTATCAAAATAAAATGTGGATAGTATACGTTTAGGGGGTGTTTGGCCCATAGACTTGAGTTGGGTTGAGTTGGGTTTAAAACCCAATTTTCTCGTTTGGTCCATCAACAAATCAACTCCCCACAAAACAACTCAATCCCACTGTTTTGAGTAATTAACTCTCCACCATTTTGAGTAATTTCACGTAGTTTCCATTTTACAAAGTGTTGCTCAAACTCTCCCTCAACTCAACTCTGCCCAACTCAACTCAACTATGCGCACCAAACTCCCCCTTAAGGTTTAAATTTAAGATTTATTGTTTTGACATCACACTAATATACAATCGTGTAGCTTCAAAATTATAGTTCAAGATAAATTTGATGTTTCAAATTTGTTATTCAAAGTGAACATAGTTCTGCGGTAATTGATATGTATCTTTGATCAAGAGGTTAGATGTTCGAATCTCTCACCTCAAATATTGTTAAACTTAAAATTTAAAAAAAAAAAAACAACAAACTTAATATAATTATGAATGGATAATATTTGAATAACCACTATAACTTTTTAGTGCTTGCTTAAAAGAAAAAAGGGTGGATAGAGACTAGAGTTTAAATAAAACAATATTTTAAAGCTATATTGACATAATTATTGTAACATAAAAAACTAAACAGATCATTACACCTATAATTCTGTTATTAATTAAGATGTAAAGATATAATTTGCTTATTGATAAAATTATAGTCATACTTATTAAATATTAAGAATAAAAATATTAATATGTAGTTAAAAACTAATAATTAATATCATATAAATAATTAAAAGTTTGATGGAAAAAAAAACTAATCTCATATTATTTAAAAAAACTCAATTGAATAATGAAAATTAAGGTCTTGTTTGATAACCATTTTTAGTTTTTAGTTTTTGGTTTTTGAAAATTTTGCTTATTTTATCACAATTTCTCTACAATGATTTCCATCTTTCTTAAGGAAACATTTGAATTTCTAGCCAAATTCAAAAAACAAAAACAAATTTTTTAAAACTATTTTTTTTAGTTTTCAAAACTTGGCTTGGTTTTGGAAAACATATGTAAAAAGTATATTAGAAAACATAGAAATTCATATGTAGAAGCAGTATTTATAGGTTTAATTTTTAAAAATAAAAAATTAAAAACAAATGATTATCAAATTGGGCCTAAGTCTTTTGGGAATCAAATTTAATTCAAATGAAAACATCCAAAACATATTTTGGTTGTGTCCAGTGATAAAATATTTCCATTGTATTAATAAGTGAGATGTTTGCATTAAAAATGTGCGTATGAATAAAGTTAGGTATGGAAGAGCTTTTGGTGAAATAAAAATGAGAAAAAGAAAAAGAAAAAGAAGAAAGAAAAGTCATGTGAAAGCACCTCTCTATCAAAATTATTATGTTTGAGACTACTATAAAAAGTTATTTTTTAACATATTTTAAAGTACACTAAATATTTTTTTTACAAAGTATTTATAGAGTCCTTTTGACCCAAGGACTTAATCTAAAAATATTTCAAAAGGAATTTTAAAAGTGTAAAATCAACATAAGTAATTTGTTGTTGAGCAGCTTTTATTAAACTTTTATTAAAGTGTTCATAATTAAAATATTTTTATTGAAAACATTTATTTTATATATTAAAACAATAAAGCACATAATCTAAAAAGGACTCCCAGTCATTCTATTTCTATGTGCAAGTGTTAACAAAATTCGTGCATTTGTGGAGATAATTTAATGTTGTATAAACTTTATTTAGAGAAGGTTGTTTTTGAAATGACATTTGTCACTTTTAAAAACACTATATAAGAGATATAATAAAAGTTAATTTTGGCTATTTCAAAATCACTCCCAAATATATTATTAGTGTATTCTCACAAATCTCCTTAAGGTTAGCAGAAGAGATAGAGTTAATGAATGTATTTCAGTAGTCAAGATATTTTTACTTTTTTCAATTGAAAGCATTTTTACTTTATTCACAAGGTAAGTGTTCGAATCTTTGCCCCTATATATGATGTAATATTCTTAAAGCTAAATTATAAAAAATACTCTTGAACTTTGCCAATTGTTTCAAAAATACTCATATTCATTCAAAAGTTGCAATATTACTCTTAACTTTTTATAAATGTTTCAAAACTACTCTTAGAGTAGAAATTCTTTAGAATATTGGACGATCGACATGGTAATAACTTGAGATGACGTGGCGGTAACTATGATGCTTGTCTGGATTAAGTCTAAAACGATGACATTCATACACATTAACTTTGCGTTCAACATTGTAACGATTTTTCTATTTTAATAGTAGTTTTAAAATATTTATGAAAGATCAAAGATAATATTTTAATTTTTAAAAGAATAGAAGTATTTTTGAAATGTAGACAACGTTTATGGGTTTTTTTTTTTTTAATAATTTAGCCTAATCAAAATAAAGAAAGGTGAAGTGGAAACTGTGAATAGATGGAGAGAGGGTGGGTCCATGTCCATCGATGGTGGGGAAAAAGAAAAAGACAAAAAGGTAAAGCGAAGGGATAAGTTTAGAAATGAATATGAACTTAAAAAAAAAAAAATTTTTATAAATGAATAAAGAATTGATCACGTTGTTGCGAAGGAGATGGTCACCATCAGAAGTGTAGGTATTCGTATTCCCACGACCACAACCACTACCCAGCTGCCGACATCTTCTCCATTTTCATTGGACAATGCTCTCTCTCCCTCGTCTTCAGTTCGGCTCCCGTCCTTGTCACACTCTCAATATTTACCTTTGTTTATATTAAATTACAAATTTAGTCTCTAAGCCCCGTTTGATAACCATTTAGTTTTTGAAAATTAAACTTGTTTTCTCTCAATTTATCTATAATGGTTTTCATCTCCATTAAGGAAACATTTGAATTCTTAGCCAAATTCTAAAAACAAAAATAAGTTTTTGAAAACTACTTTTTTTAGTTTTCGTAACATGACTTGATTTTTGAAAACATAGGTAAAAAGTAGATGACAAAACAAGTAAAACCATATGTGGGAATAGTATTTGTAGGCTTAATTTTCAAAAATCAAAAATAAAAAACTAAATAGTTATCAAACGGGGCCTAAACTTTTAAATTTGTATTTATTTAGTTACTGAACGTTAAAAAATATTTAATAAATTTTTAAATTTTTAAATTTGTGTCTATTTGATCCATGAACCTTAAAATGTGTCTAATAGGTTCTTCAACTTTTAATTTTGTATCTAATAGATTCTTAAGGGGCCGTTTGATAACCCATTCATTTTCTGTTTTTGGTTTTTAGTTTTCAATTTTTTAAAATCAGGTTTGTTTGGTAATAGATTTTGTTTTTTGTTTTAAAATTTTTAAAAACGTTTTTAAGATTGTTAAGAAATTTGAAAAATGGAAAAAATACGTTTTTAAAAACGATTTTCCACTTCTTAAAACTCCGTGTTCAATCATATGATTCATGGACTCCGAGTCCACACCACCACCAGTGTCCCAGCTCCACCTTCCCATATTTTACTACTTATTTTTTCCTTTTTCTTTTATAAAACTTTACCACTTCTTCTTCTTCTTCTTATTTTATTTATTTATTTTTCCAAATAAGATCCATTTATTATTTGAATAAAATTAATTTAATATTTATATTTTAATTTACTAAAATAAATAAGAATTAGACAATATTACTTAAATTTTGCTAAACAAATCAATATATATATATATATATATTCAAAAAATCACATAATGAAAAAAATTTGTTTCAACAATCAAAATATTCTAACGTCATTGTTATTTTAATCACATTATTTTTAGTATTTATTTTGTTATTTTTCTTTTAATTAATTACCGTTAAACATTTGAAAACATTTGTATTGCTTTATAAACATATACTTTTTAAATTTTTTTTTAAAAATTATAATTAATTAAAGTATATCAAATAAGAAAATATAAAAATGATTTGCTTTTCTTTTTTACAAAACGTTAAAAACTAAAAACAATTATCATATAACCTTTTGATGTTTTAAGAATAAAAAAAATTAAAAATAGCTATCAAACATACTTGTTTTTTTTTAATTTTTTGAAAAAAAAAATAAAAAATGATTACCAAACAAATATGGCAAAAATAGAAATATGAAAAACCTAAAACCAAAAACTAAAAATCAAAATGGTTATTAAATAGGTATAAGTAACACATTTTTATATTATATTTGTATTGTTTATAATGTTAACATGGTGTTTATGTACCAAAAAAATGGTGTTTATACTTTGTACTATTTAGAAGTATTATTTGATTTTTTTTTTATTGATGTTACTCTTAAATATTTAGGTTAAATTATAAAAAATACCTCTAAACTTTTTTCATTTGTTTAAAAGATACTCCTATTCTTTCAGAAGTTGTAATATTACCATTGATCTTTCGTAAACGTTTCATTAACTCTGTACTTCTCATTTGTTTCAACTTTGCCCATTTATTTTTTAAAAAAATATTTGGTTTTGTCTGAAAATTTGAAATGAGTAATTTTTGGATTATGGAAATTGATATATTTTTTTAGAAAAATGATTTGTAGAAAAATATAAAACTAAAAACACCATGTACTAAATGATCATAAAAATGTTATTTTTACAAAATAAAAAATAATTATCAAACGATTTTCTAATTTTCATTTTTATTTTTAAAAAATAGAAAAAACAAAAACAATCATAAAAACGTTCTTTTGATTTTTTCAAAACAAAAAACAAAAAACAAAAACAGTTATCAAACATGTTTTTGGTTTTCAGTTTTTAAAAAACAGAAAACCAAAAATAGTTACCAAACATGTAAAGTTTTTATTTTTTAAAAACAGAAAACCAAAAATAGTTACCAAACATGTACAGTTTTTATTTTTAAAAAACAAAAAACCAAAAACTAAAAATTAAAAACCAAAAACCAAAAATAGAAAACTGAAATGGTTATCAAATGGGGCATAAATTTTCAATTGTGTGTTTAAGAAGTCCTTTACCTAGTTGACTTTTTTTTAAAAAAATTCATGACCAAAAAATTGAAAGTTTAGGGTCTTATTAGACATAAAATTCAATTTTATATCTAATAGATCGATTAATTTTTTAAAATTTTGAATATATCAAAGACCTATTAGACACAAGATCGAAAGTTGAGGGACTTATTAGACATTTTTAAAGTTCAAAGACTTGTTAGACATAAAATTGAAAGTTCCAGGATTTATTAGACAATTTTCAAAGTTCATGGATCAAATAGACACAAATTTGAAAGCTCAGGGACTAAACTTGTAATTTAACTTTTTTTTATTAGCTTTTCTTTTCTTAGGTAAATATTGAGAGCGGTATCAACTGCAATCTATTATATCTCGTAAGTCTCTAAAATTTAAAATGTGTAAATAAATTTTTGAATTTTTTAGTTTGTGTTAGATAGTTTTTTTAACTTTAAAAAGCGTCTCGTAAATCGATTGTCAGCTAGATACAAAAATTAAACTATTAGTGACTTATTAAATATAAAATTAAAAATTTAAGAACATATTAGACAATTTTTAAATTTAAAATTCTATTAGGCACAAGAGTAAACATTTTTAGAGATTTATTAGACATTTTTTAAAGTTTAAAGATCTACCAGACTTAGCTCTAAATGTTCAATAACCAAATTTATAATTTAACACTGTATTCTTTATTTTATTTTCTTTTTCCTTTCCCCAAATTTGAAAAAGAGTGTGTAAAATAGAAAATAAAAGGGAAATCATAAAACTTCAATTTTTGTTAAATGATTGATTGAAGTAAATTTGATAAGAAACTTACCAAATATATTGGTCCCTAGGATTTGTATTTAGTTTCTATTTGATTCTTGGGTTTTTAAAACTAACACTTTTGAACATTAAGATTTAAATCTTATTTATATTTAGTCATTGAGGTTTCAAAAGTGACATATTGAGTCCTCAAAGTTTGAATTTGAATTCTAACTAGTCCTTGGAGTTTGACATTGGTTTCTAAATGGTCCCTAGTAAAGTCGACGTGAATTGATCTAATGGAATGATGACGTGGCAGTTAATATATGCTAATTAGACTTTGATGATATGCATTTTTTAAATGAGTTGAATTTTTTTATATCCATGGACCAATTAGAAACCAATTTCAAATTTCAAAGATCAATTAGAAATTAATTTCAAACTTTAGAGACCACTTAGAAACTAAATTTAAATTTTGAAGACCAAACATGTCACTTTTGAAATTTCAAGGACTAAATAGAAATTAAATTCAAATCTCAAGGACCAAAAGTATTAGTTTTAAAAATTTATGGACTAAATAGAAACTAAGTTCAAATCCTAGACACTAAAATTATACTTTACATTATGATAGTCTTTATAGGTTATATACTTATTAACATATAGTGAAGTTTTGATTATGATCAAATAATTATTTTAAAAATGACTTTACACATCATGTCCATGAAATATAATTTTCAAACAATGATTTCACCTAAACTACCACAAAATTCAAATAAAACGTTTAAAATGTTTTGTGTTTTAAAACCAAGATACAATGCAACTTGTTAATATAATAAAGGCTAAATTACTAAAAAAGAAAAAAAAAAAACCCTTTCTCTTTGTTTAAAAAATATCATTATTCTTTCAAATGCTGCAATATTGTCTTTGACTTTTCATAAACGTTTCAAAATTACCCTTAGAGTAGAAATTCATTAAAATATTGAATGAAAATTTGACATGGTAGTGACTTGAACGACTTACCGTTGACTAGAACGTTTGCTTAAATTAAGTCTGAAAGAACAATATTTAGATATGTTAACTTTTTATCTACTATTTTAATAATTTTTTTTACGTCAAAGATAATTTTGAAACATTTATGAAACCTCAGAAGTAATATTGCAACTTTTGAAAGAATACATGTTTTTTTTTATAAATAATTTAGCATTTAATAAATATCGAAATAAAACTGCTTCGTTTCGAGGAAAAAAATAAACATATGAAAAGGAAATTCTCAAAGGCGAAGTAATATCTGGGAAGTAAAGTGGGTTGGAGAATCCGCAAAATAGTAAAATATTCACTGTATTTCTTTTTCCTTGTTCGTATTTCATCTTTTTTATTTCACTCTTTGATGCATTAAAAATTTTCAACAAAGTCATTATATAATGAAATTATTAAAATTTGTTAAAAAAAAATATTGATGTATCACTCATAAAAGACTCACTATTAGATTATATGGGGTTCCATCTCAAAATCAATTGGCAATGAGAGGAGTAGCTCATGTATCTTATAAATTGTGAGGTCTCTCTACATTTTTCCAATGTGGGATCCTCAACACTCACTAATTAACCAAAAAAAAAAAAATATTCTGGGACATCTCCACTCACATTAAAAATATATTAATAAAATAATAATTTAGACCTGGTTTATTAACTATTTGGTTTTTAAAAATTTTTCTTGTTTTCTAATCATTTCTTTACAAAATGATTTTCATTTTTTTTAAGAAAACATTTGAATTCTTAGCTAAATTCCAAAAACAAAAACAAGTTTTTGAAAACTATTTTTTATAGTTTTCAAAACTTAACTTGATTTTTAAAAACATAGGTAAAAAGTAGATAAAAACAAGAAAATCCATAAGTGAAAATAATATTTATAGGCTTAATTTTAAAAAACTAAAAACAAAAAAAATCAAATGGTTATCAAATGGGTCATTAATTATACAAACTTTATATAAGTAAAATTGAAAAATTTAAAAGATTCAAAGACTAAAGGGAGAAAAAAAAAAAAATAACACTCGGATTAAGATCATATATTAGCTAGCCTTTTTTCCCCCCTTAATTTCTTTCTCTTTTTTCTTTTTGGTTTTTTTTAAAAGGAAAAAAAGGTATTCATGCATAGCCCCAAGCTGAAGAAGGAACACGCCTACCAAAGCCAAAGGCAACGCCATCAATAGTCTCCCTTCCGTCTTTTCATTTTTGGGTCAGAAAAAATTATAGCTTCCCAAGTATAAAACCGGAATTTCTTTAGGGCCATGGCTTTGCCTTTGTTTTTTACTCTTTCATGGAAATGGTGGATCCACACACATCATCTCTTCTACCATTGATAGTTCCTATTTTGGCTCTATCGCTGTTTTCCATTTTTATATCTCATATTTCTATCATTATGTTTCGTCCTTTTTCTCTTCATTTTAGATATTTGAGATCATGGTGATGTATTCATGATTTTCTTTAACAATGTCTCTACTTGGAGTCCACGCCTAAAGCAATAAATCCTTAAAAAATCATCCATTTGAATTTTGAAATGGTCCTACCAATTCAGGCAACTTTTTTTTTATTATTTAAAATAAATTTATATTTAAACTGATTCAATTTTGGTTTGTTCCCCACAAATAGTTTAGCTTAATCATAATTGGTTTCCTAGACATTTTTTAAAAAATTAATCGCTTAAACTCGTGAATAGAGTAATATTTACAAAAATGAGGAGTTGTTAAGCAACTTGAAGTCTGAATTTAATCGGGTAATCTAATCATAGTTTAACTGGTTAAAATATTATAGGTGTGTTTGAACTCTCATCCCCACATTGTTGAGCTAAGAGAAATCTCAATTTCATCTGTAATTCTACAAGCTTTTTGAGGAACATTTTTTTTATTCAAGTATGTCCAACGATGTTGTTAGTAAAGCGTGCAAGAACGGAGTGGTTGGATTTCGTGGAGATTTGTATTTTAAGATTTAGGAAACACAACGAAAGAGATAAAATACTTTTTTTTCTTAGTTCAACAATTACAATGTGTGAAGAATTGAATGATCGATCTTAGAGATGATAATAAGTGTTTTATCTACTAAGATGTTGCTGAATCGAGAATAGACAAAAAAAAAAAAAAAAAAACCAAATAACATGTAAGAAGGTGCTATTGTAAGATGGAGGAGTGGGATGACAGGCGTTAAAATTGGAAACAGAGCAATGATTTGGAAAATGATTTAAAGTGGGGTTGTTTGGTATGGTTATTGACTACAAGGGTTAGGGTTAGGATGGGGATAGAAGCATTGAGATGGTTACTGGCAATGGGGGCGGCTAGAAAACTTAGAATTTGGGACTTGTAATTTAAGTCTTAATCAGATGGCGTTGGGGAATTCTCCTGTCCACAGAGGACAGTGATGGAAAATCAGCGGACAGTTTGATCAAATGGCAAATTCCAACCATCTACTGCTCTGCCCCACACCATCACTATTGTCCAACAAGTTATCACTCTATTACCTAGGTCTATATATATATATATTACTCTATTCTATTTAGTAAATATATTAATATAGTATTGACTTGATAATTTATTAAATACTAACGTTACTATCCATCAATAATTGAAGGTTAAGTCACAACTTAGGGATTCAAATTTCTTTTTTTCTTTTTTTTTTTTTAAAAAGAGGGATTTAAACTTTTATATATATATATACACATTAATTGCTAAACTATGTTTAGGTTGACTAGTAAAAATTAGAGGTAGATGTTTTCACAATACTTTAAAAATTTTCATTCTTAGAGTTATCTATTAAAAAAATTAATTATTGTCCTCACATTTTTATCAACATACCATTGAATTGTATACTTTTTTTTTCTTTTTTCTTTTTAGTCTCATTCCATAAACAAAAGACTATGAATTATAACGAATTAGCTTTTAACAATCAAAGAAATTTCAACAATATTGACTTTTATTGGCTCAAACAAATTGGGCTGACCGCAAATATTACAGTGACATTCAATTCTTGCATAAATAGAAACAATTATAAAATTAATAAAAAGTATAATATAAGTGAATATTATCACCATCTCAGTTATATTAATAGACTTTTTTTAGTATTATTTAGGGGTGTACACGGGTTGAGTTGGATTGGGTTGAATGGTTTTTTTGGGACCAACCCGAAAATTCGAGTTGGTTGGGTTGACTCCCGAATGACTCGATCAAGGGTTGCAACCATCCTATATTTTCGGGTTGGGTTGGGTTGGGTCGTCGGGTTGATTTTTTTTTAATTTTCTTAATTATTTAAAATATTTTTTGCTCGAATTAATAACTAAAATCACATAAAATTCAAATGTCAAACTTCAAAGTTCATAACATCTTAATTTTTGTTACAATCCTAGATGAAAAACATTAAAAGTTCACAAATAATTCATTTATAAATATATATTTACAATTAAAAAAATGGGTTGGGTTGGGTCTGGTCGGGTCAACTTGAGCCTAAAAAGGCCAACTCGAGAACCGACCTGAAAATTCGGTTCTCCAAAATTCTACCTTAACTCAAATCGAAGAAAAACCTAACTCAACCCAATACTTACAGTTTGGATTGAGTAGTCCAGTTTACTCGGGCTACCAAATTATTTGTACACCCCTAGTACTATTGATAGACTTATTTATTACTTGTATAAGGCAATAATAATCCATGCAATCTTATAAGCTATATTTATAATTACTTGTACAGAATTATGTGTCTGAGTATTTAAAAAGAATAAAAAAACAATATTTACTATATAGTCATCTTGACAAAATTTTGCAATGGAGATATTTAGCACTTAATATGTTTTATTATTGTAATAAGTTTGAAAGGATATATATATATATATATATATATATATATATATATATAGTTATTGTCACAACTCTTCAAATTTACAAGTTCAACAATGAGAAGATAAATAGTAAAATGCACACAATAAAACGCTAATTTTCAGTATAAATTGAAATATAAGTATAAAATTCAATTATTAAACTAAAATTGAACATGAATAGCAAACTTTTTGTGAACAAATATCGACGAGTTTGAAAATAATCTTAAAAACAAGAGTTCTTCAACTACTATAATTGCATTTTTAAAATCTAGTTTCACAATCAACAGAAATTTCAATAATTTATCTATAACAGTAAAAATGAAATAAAAAGTCAAAATATTATATCTATCAAGAAGAAAGAAAAAAAGAGTCCTTTTAATATTATCACACATATTTTAATGATGGTATAAAATTTAACTGAAATTCGTTTTCAAAGAGTAGAGATCGAGAGAAAGGAAAAGAAAGAGGATGAAAAATTGAAACATTTTTGTTTGATATGAGGAATACTCCAAAATATGTAAACAATATGGTAAAGATGAAAAATTAAAATCAAATTAAAGAAATTAAAATTTAAAAGTAAGTGAAGGTGAAGAGGAAAAGACGAGGAGCAGCTACGAGAGGCAGGGTTTTGACCTTCATATGAAATTTTTTGAAAGAGTACAACTTGAGTACAGCCTATATTGCATCAAACTCTTGTGCTACACATTTTACAACTACAAATTTTAAAAAAATATAATAATAATAATTTTTTTTTTTTTTTTATGGTAAAGTGGACTGCATCCAAAATTTTCCCTTTTTGAAAAGGGTATTTGTCAACACGAGCGGCACGAGAGGAGAAGGTACAAGGCAATAAATAAGAAATATAAGAAATATGGATAGAAAGCGAATCGTAGAATGGGTTTGTCCATATACGATTAAACTATACCTAACGCAATTGTAACGAGAACGTCAAAACCACTCATGCGACTCTCTGCCCTCCACGTGTGCAACTACTATTGGATAAGCATTTTTTATCTCTCTTTTTTTTTTAATTATTTTTTAATTTTTAATTTTTGGGTTTGAATTTTCACTCCAAAATTATCCAAAGTTCTCGTCGGAACAGAGACTTGGAATTATCTCGCAGCGGAGTGCTTCTTTGTTCTCAGTGGGTAGAGAGAGAGTGCCGTTTCTAGTGAGAGAAACTGAGAGCTTTACTTTATTTGTTTTCCTCCCCTTTTATGTCTTTAGATGCTTGTTCAACTATGGAAATAAGAATCAAGCTCCAGACTCCAAGTTAGATAACGACCCCATGGATTTTTGTTACTGCTTTCCTTTCTCGCGGATAAAGTTTCCTCGGAATTTTTGGCGTCAACTGTAAGTTATTTTGTTTGTTTATTTTGCTAGGGTTTCTTTGCTTAGGTTAGGCGGATGAGGAGGCTTTGAAATCAAGCAAAGCTATGCGGAGAGTTTGAAACTAGTGATTCGCCGGAAGTTTTAAAGGATAAAAAACTGTCCGGGATAGACGAGCTATATTCTCGATTGGAAAAGGGGGAAAAGTTTTGTTCGAAATCGATCGGTGGGGAGCATAGCTTATTTGTTATAAGGATTATTTTTCTTTTTGTTTGTGGAAAAAGTTGTAGAACAGCTGTAGAAGATTTTGCTGATGTGAGTATTGATGGTTACAACAGTTGAGATTTAGTTTGGTGGTTTGAAGATGTTCTTCTGATTGGAAACCGAGAAATGTGAATGAGTGATAATAACAGACTCATCGGATTGAAGTAATGTTAAACTTTGGGTTAACTTTGTAGACAGCGTATCAGTATGAGGAATTCGGGAATAATTTGAGGTTGCAGTATGAGTTGTAAGGAGAAGAATAGAGGGGGAGATGATAGGGAAACCGAGCAGCAGCCAGTTAAGAGGAACTCTGTTGAGGCAGAACGGAAAACGGTCATCCAAAACGGATCCATAACGGCCCAACAGTTGACGATAGATGATAATCTTCTTGTTGACCCGAAATTACTATTCATTGGATCAAAGATTGGCGAGGGTGCTCATGGGAAGGTTTATGAAGGAAGGTCAGTGAGATTTTATTTGTCTGTAATTTTGTTGTTTTTTATTTGCTGCCGTACTGTAAGCATTGTTGTTTTACAGCCTTGGCTTGAAGAACCTGATAGTTTAGAAATAACGAAATGGCACAAATAATTGGGTTATGTTGGTATTTTGTTGTCATAATAAGTTTAATTTTATCTAACCTGCGTATCTGATATGCTTTTATTTTAGTCCATTCCATTAAAAAATCTCTTAGAATCTGCATGTAGTAGCTGTTTTGAGGAAAATGTTTGAAACATTAAGGTTTATTTAACTGGAGATTCTGACTCTTGAGACACAGAAACTCTAGTCAAAGTGGTAGTGCCTCCTACGGTAAAGATGGTTTGTCATTTGTGTCAGAACAAATTATACAAACAAATTATTATTTTCTCTATCCTTTGTATCTTTAGCAAAAATGTTCCAGAGCTTGATCATGAATGCCATGAAACTAAGCCTGTTTTTGTTTTTAATTTCAAATTCTTGCACGGCATTTTCCACCTGTACACAGAGAGTAGTTTACTTGTGAGAAGCTAGTGGACTTTGTTAATTGAGTGAAGTCCATTTGTAATTTTTCCAGGTACCGGAACCGAATTGTGGCCATTAAAGTTCTCCATCGAGGGAGTACTCCAGAAGAAAGGGCAGCGCTTGAGAATCGTTTTGCCCGTGAAGTTAATATGATGTCCCGAGTAAAACATGAAAATCTTGTCAAGGTGAGGAAATCAAGTTGAAGTATGCCTGCATTTTTTAAACTTATTCTTTTAAATTATAAATATTGTGTTTTCAGCAGTGGTTCAAAACTTCTTTCTATATTCAGATTCAATGATTTATATTTTACCAAATATAGCAAGATATTTGCTTTGCA
Source organism: Trichosanthes truncata (assembly GCA_033996785.1). NCBI lineage: Eukaryota > Viridiplantae > Streptophyta > Magnoliopsida > Cucurbitales > Cucurbitaceae > Trichosanthes > Trichosanthes truncata. The sequence continues at coordinate 59,764,091 of JAWPNB010000003.1, forward strand.
GTTTATTGGAGCTTGTAAAGAACCTCTAATGGTGATAGTTACAGAGCTATTACCAGGCATGTCACTCAGGAAGTATCTGATGAATGATCGTAAGCAACAGCTGGATCCTCGGATGGCCATCAACTTTGCTTTGGATGTTGCTCGTGCTATGGATTGTCTTCATGCGAATGGGATTATACATAGAGATCTGAAACCTGGTATCCTCAGTCAAGTCTACTTGCTATTATAGGCTAAAGAACATGAAGTAGTACAATACGTGATGTAGAACTTGCAATTCATGAAGATTCTCTGGTAGATTTGGCCTAAATTGCCAAATCTCCTCTTTATACGTTCAACTTTGGTGTAGAGATGATATTTAAAAATTTCTCAATCATCTTGCTCTGTTACCTTCTTTAATTCGTTTTGTTTTTCAACCACATGGATTTTTTCTATTCGATGTTAATTGATATGGTAAGTTTGAAGTGTGAGTTTTAAGAAACGTCTTCTTTTTTTTTTTTTTTTCCTTCTGTGGCATGGATTTTTTGTACTACTTCCGCATGGATATTAGAATTAGGATATATCTCATGTGTCATTACTTTGGATATATTGGGCTATTACTGCTGCTTGTTCTACTTTTTAATGTGGCTGGTTGTAATTTATCATTGTTTCCAAACTCAAATGGGGATTTGCATTATGTTTCAATTTTATGTTGTTGTACTGGGGTCGGAGCATGTAACTAGTAAAAATATGCATTACTCTTCCAAATTAGAATAAGTAGGTATATATACTGCTTCCGTACACTTACATCAATAAATGACTTGCAATGTAGACAATTTGTTGCTTACGGCAAATCAAAGGTCTGTGAAGCTTGCAGACTTTGGACTTGCTAGAGAAGAATCTGTGACTGAGATGATGACTGCAGAAACAGGGACTTACCGCTGGATGGCTCCTGAGGTGTTTTTCTTTAATCTCTTTGTTAATGAAGCCGAGTGCATTACCATAATTCCCCTTTCATTTTCAAAAACAATTTATGCATGCCAATTTGTCTATAATAAGTAAAATGTGCCACTTTTTGCTGCATTGATACTCATGCAATGGCACTGTTAACTTGTATATTTATAATATTGCTAAAAGAAAGATCAAAGTTCTAGGTCAAATTATTGGCATCTTAGAGATTTGTTACTGGTAGCATTCTGAAGTAATATGTCTCTCCCTATTATCCAGATCCATGGTACCTTATCTTCAATGTAAAGTATAATCTCGGTGTATAATGGCTTGTTGAAATGTTTTCTGAGGATTACTTTATTCATTGATTAGTTTGTGCATGCAGCTTTTCTTGCACAAGTTAATGCTGGGAGATGAAATTTTGTTGCATATCTTGTCTGTCTTTGCAGTTGTACAGCACTGTGACACTGCGCCAGGGAGAGAAGAAGCATTACAACAACAAGGTCGATGTATACAGCTTTGGAATTGTCTTATGGGAACTCTTGACCAACCGAATGCCATTTGAAGGGATGTCCAATTTGCAAGCTGCATATGCTGCTGCTTTCAAGGTGCCAAAAGTTGCATTTCTTTCCGTTCTGTTTATTTTTATCATTATGGCATATAATGCAACATTAGAGATTTGTTCAGATGCATCAATCTCAATGATCGCATGCATGGCTGATGCAGTAAATAATTTTACTCCTCTATAAAACTGCCATGTTCTTTTGTAAACATTTTCTTCAGTCATATTATGCGTTTGTTTTCCAAAATATCTAACCATCTGATGCTATGGTCTGAGAATGCAGCAAGAGAGACCTAGTATTCCAGGCGACATACCTCCCGATCTAGCATTTATAGTACAGTCGTGTTGGGTTGAAGATCCTAACATGAGGCCCAGCTTCAGCCAGATCATCCGAATGCTTAATGAATATCTATTTACACTCCCACCTCCTTCACCATCTTCACCAGCATCTGATACAACCGAGACAGCAACGACTAGCAACGGTGCTATTACCGAGTTCTCTGCTCGTGCAAGAGGAAAGTTTGGATTCCTACGTCAACTGTTTGCTGCTAAGAAGGCTAAGAACTCGCAATAAAGGGGTATAATTTTTGAATAGCTTGTTCTCTTTTCCAATACAGAACAAGACAATGCCTGTGGTAGTGTATAAATATATATTTTGACTACCCGGATTCTAGGACTCAGACGTTGATAAGGAATTGGATGAAGGCTGTGGAAAAGAGAGGATGTCAATGGGGGAACCCGTTGACCAAATAATAAACAAGAAAGAGAACTTCCAGAATTGTTTAGCTGATTTGGGTTGTAAAGCGGGGTACATAGACTTGTGACTCTTTACTCTCATATTAACATTTACTCAGGAAAAAAAAACTTATCTTTATGAAATCCATCGACCATTTTTTTTTTTTGAAACCAACCCAATATGATTATGGAGATTGGGGAGTTGCATTTCTAATACTGAGGATATATCTTACTGATTTCGTCTCATACGTCGAATTTACAATTTTTCAAAGTTGATTGCACGTTGCAGTGGCGGATCAATTTTTGAGGTACTTGAAATATTGAGAAGGGGAGAAAGAAAGACATTTTCTAACAATTTATGCGTTAAGGAGGGATTTAAAAAAAAAAAAAACCATATTTGGTAAATGAATGGATACAATACATCACCATCTCTAGAGATGTCCATTTAACCCATGGAGTTGGGGCCCTGCATGGACTCACCTCGAACGGGACAGTTAATCTCTGATTACATGGGAATGGGGGAGGGAGTGGGGAGAGTTTTTTTCTCGAGACGGGGAATATATTCTCCGTTCCTGTTCCCGACTCCAACCCCGCTTTGCCCCAATTATATATATATATATATATATATATATATATATATATATATATATATATATATATATATATATATATATATATATATATATGCTAATTATTACCTATATGAAAATTTAAATTTAAATTTTAAAAAAAAAAAAAAAAAAAAAACTATAGTAGGAATTAGTTGAAGACTATTTTTTTTATATAAAAAAAAAGGTAAAAGGCTATGTTGTAATATTAAAATTTGAATTTTTAGAAATTAAGTTGTTTCGAAATTATAATATCTTTACTTATGATATATTATTGTTTTTATTAAGAAATTTTATAACATTTTCTTTGAATAGAAATTATATTGAAAATTATTCATTTAGAAAGAATTTGTATTATGATTGAGATAAATTTAAAAAAAATAAAAACAAAAAAAGAATGGGAAAAAATTGAACCAAATTCTCGCGAATTCCCTGCGAGGAATTCTCGTCCCGATCCCTGCGAAATTAAATGAGGAATTTTGTGGGAACGGGGAATGCAATGGGGGGCGGGCCAGGGACGAAGAACCCATTCTCTGGCCCGGCCCGGCCCGGCCCCGACATCTCTAATCATCTCACTCCAACTGTTAAACTAAAAAAAGGGTAATTGTAATTGTAATGGGTAGCAAATTAGAGTTTGTTATTAGCAAGTATAGCAACTTTTAAAAAGATTTGCAAATATGGCAAATCTTTTAAATAAAATTTCATTATTCCATTTTTACCCTTGATTGTTGCCGATGGGAGTGAAAAATGGTCATCAAAAGAAGTGAAGGCCAAGAAGCAACCAAAATGATGTTTAATTTTAATTTTTAAATGCCTCCAAACACTTTCATAGAGGACTTTTTTTTTCCATTTTTTTCCTGTAGTATTGGATATTTTTTGGGTAGATTTTTCTTTTTGGATATTTGATTCTATGATTAGATGGGAGCATTTTTATAATGGGTCTGGATGTTTCTAGCCTCAACCTTTATTATTTCATTCATTAGATTATATGTAAAATTTTATCAAATAATAATAGACTGTTTTATGATAATTTTTAATTTGATTTTGAGAAGGATATTAATCTCACTACTTTATTCAAAGTTGAATGTGAATGTTAAAAAAAATAATTGAAATTAAGTCCTACACTAAGTGAATTAAAGTTGAATGAAAAACATTTTTATAATGTGAATGTTAAAGTCTATCAGTGATAGAAGTTTATTACCGATAGACTTCAATCACAATACATGTACTGTAGCTATCATTGATAGACTACAATATTGAAGTCTATCAATGATAGACTTCAATCCATGATGGTAGTTTATTAGTGATAGACTCCTATTATTGATATACTTCAATCACAATATATGTTGTCTATTAGCGATATGTTGTTATCACTGATAGATCTGTACAACAACAACTAATCAACAATAATTGTAACGGTGATACATTCATAAGTTAGGTAAAGTACATTGTACATTTCTAGTTGTTCTTTTTGTCATGTGCTTTTTTGGTCATTTCTGTTCTTCTTCCTCGTTCTCATTTTCTATTTCTTTTTTCATCTTCCTCCTCGTCATCATGCTTCTCATCACTTTCATTTATTAGTATATCAACGATAAATAAATAAATAAATGAAGTAGAAGGGTTGAATAATCTTAGCCTACTATTATTGATAAACTTCTATTTATTATTTTGAAGTCAATAAGTGATAGTCACTGATAGAATTTAAATCATTGAAGTCTATTCATGATAGACTTATCACTAATAGATTCTATCAGTGATAAGAGACTATTACTGATAGACTTTGTCAGTGATAGAAGTTTATCACTAATAGACTTCAATTGTAGAAACAACAGCTAATCAACGATTACGAAAAAAAAAACTACTTCAATCTTCAATGCTAAAAGTCAAAATTAAATCTAAGTGTTAAGTGCCTTCCCATGGACTCACATTTGCATTACATGCCCTCTCGCTGATTTGTATGTGATATGAAAGTCAAAAGTATATGATCTAATATTGAGTATGGAAATGGATTATCTCTAATTTGTATTGCATGATATTACAGTACTAAGTAGATTTAGAGAAGCAACTAAACATCAAACAAAATCAAATAGAAGATTACATTTACTGTGATTACTTCATCAATGATAGAAGCCTATTACTGATAGACTTCATTCATCACATGTAGCGTATCTCTTGTACAAATCTATCAATGATAGCAAAATCTATTACTGATAAACTAGTACAAAAACACATCATCAGCAATAATTGCCATTTTGATTGAAGTCTATCAGTGATAGGCTTCTATCGACTTCACTCACAATGGTAGTCTATCAACTAAACATCAATGATGCACCATTTTAATGTGATTAATCAACAACCAAACAAAGAAAAACCATAATCTAACCAAACAGGAAACCAAACATATAGAAGAAGCATAATACAAAGAAAAAAAATAGCAAACTAAACCAATTAAACAATTTGGATGCATCTAAACATCAAACAATACTAAATAGAAGATTAAATATGAAAGGACTTAAGTTCATATGAAAGAAGTATATCACTATGGAGTTTATAAGTGCAAAGAGTCTATCAGCGATAGTTTACAATTATTGATAAACTTCTATTGATTATTTTGAAATCAATAAGTGATAGTCATTGATAGACTTTAAATAATTGAAGTCTATCAATGATAGACTTCTATCACTGATAGACTATCAGTGATAGGAGTCTATCACTAATAGACTCTGTCAGTGATAAAAGTCTATCAGTGAGGGATTTTTAGTCTTTTGATGCAAGCTTGATTTAATTTTTGCCATATTTACAAATAGTTTTAAGATTTGCTATTTTTGCTGGCTTTACTATTTGTGCAAGTATCCCAAAAAAAAAAAACAATACAATACAATCTGGTGGCGTTTCAAACTTCCTTCAGGGTCCATTGCAATTTGCAAATAGTTATATTCCTTAAAACGGCGCGTCTTTAGAATTGTGGAACCTTGGTTGCGAATTGCGAATTGCGCTTTAGCTCGAACTCCTTCGACCTTGGATGCAAAAGCATCCAGTCCGTCGGATGCTTCCGCTGGTCAGTCGCTAAAGCATTTGCCTTCCTTCACGAAGATGGAATATGCTGCTGAAAGGTGCCATTTCTTACATAATTCCCAAGCTTCACCGTCTTTCTTCCATGAAAGAACTGGAACAGGCTCATGCTTTTATCGTCAAAGCCGGTCTCTGCAATCACATTCCTGTAATGACGAAGCTAATTGCATTCTCGTCTCTTTCTCCATCAGGAAGTCTCCTTCATGCTCACGCTTTGTTCCAAGAGACTACCGTGAACGATTCTTTCATTTGCAACACGATGATCCGAGCCTACTCCAACAGTGTTTTTCCCGTTAGAGCTTTGCTTATTTACAACCATATGCAACGGATGGATGCTGATTCTGATCATTTCACCTACAATTTTGTGCTCAAGGCTTGTGCGAGAGCCATCAAATGCACTGAAAAGGACGACCAATGTTTTGGGCATGATATCATTTCTCGCAAGGGCGCTGAAATTCATACCCGCGTCTTGAAATTGGGGCTTGATCAAGATCATCACGTCCAAAATTCATTGGTTCTGATGTACTCTGGATGTGGCTTGGTGGCTTTTGCTCGTTCGGTTTTCGATGAAATGACTGTGAGAAGTGCTGTTTCCTGGAACATTATGATGTCGGCTTATAATCGAGTTCATGACCATAAATCGGCGGATGTTCTTCTTGAATTGATGCCTCAGACAAATATAATTTCTTGGAATACCGTATTGGCACGATATATTCAGTTGCATAATCTTGTAGCAGCACGAAAGGTGTTCGAAGAAATGCCTGAGAGAGACGTTGTATCCTGGAATTCTATTATTGCTGGTTATGTGAAGGTTAAAGATTACAAAAGAGCTCTGGAGCTCTTCCATAGCTTGAAACAGTCGGACATTGGAGCAACTGAAGTAACGTTTATTTCCATTTTGGGCGCTTGTGCTGAAATGGGTGCATTGGAGATAGGGAAGAAAATCCACGACGCCTTGAAAGAGAAGCATTACAGAATTGAAGGATATTTGGGTAATGCCATAGTAGATATGTACGCTAAATGTGGGGAGCTGAGCTTAGCTTTGGAGGTATTCAATGAAATGGAGATGAAGCCTGTAAGTTGTTGGAATGCTATGATCATGGGTTTGGCAGTTCATGGTCACTGTGAGAAAGCTTTGGACATGTTTGGTTCCATGGAGGCGGAGCTTGATGATAACAAACCCAATCGAGTAACTTTCATTGCTCTTCTGATTGCTTGTAGTCACAAGGGTCTGGTGGCAGAAGGACGCCATTTTTTTAATCTGATGGTTATCAAATACAAGATAATGCCGGATTTGAAGCATTATGGTTGCATGATTGACCTTCTTAGCAGATGGGGTTTTTTGCAAGAAGCGTACGAGATGATCAAAACTTGTCGTTTCAGTTCATGCTCTGTTCTATGGAGAACGTTGTTGGGTGCTTGTAGAGTACACAGGCATGTAGAATTGGCTGAGGAATCGTTCCACAAACTTGCAGAGTTGGAGCCAAGGAAGGATGGGGATTATGTTCTGTTGTCAAACATCTACGCCGAAGAAGAGCGTTGGGATGATGTGGAGCGACTGAGAAATGAGATGATTGATTATGGAGTTTGTAAGAAAGCTGGATCCAGCCACGTTAAAATTCAATAGTCCAAGGCTTCTGCAGGGTATGAGTGCCTACATTTGCGTACCTTTATTACTCCATCATGTTCATGTTCATATCCACTAGTGAATATTTGGGTAGATGGTTTTAGTTGATCACGCATACACTTGCACTCCTACACAGGACTCGGTGAGTAGAAGCTTGGGAAATTATTCGAGGAGAGGCACACAACATGGCTGACAGATTTTTACTTTTGGATATAGCTTTGTATTTGTATCTAGTGATTATTAGGAGTATATAGATTTTTCAATCCACATCGAGTAGTTAATAAGAGGCTGCCCAAAGTTGAAAAGAAAAGAAAAAGAATGGGCCATCAAGAATTGGGACCTACTTAGCCATTTCTGATATATTTCAGTCAGTTCTTTAGGCTAAAGGCATAAATGACCAAATTTAATTGGTTGTTTTGAAGTATGACGGAGCGATGTTTTTATCGGATAACTGGCTAAATCATATACTTAAATATTAATTAAGATTTATCAAATGACTAAAATACTCCAAAAAACTCAATGGATGAAAATTCTATAATTATTGAGTAATTAAAATAAATCTTAAATTCAAATCAAAACAACCCAAATCCCATAAAAAAAAAAAAAAAAAAAAATCCAACCAACAAAATCAAAATTAAAAATAAAAAACGTAGACACAAAAAATTAAAATTACAGTAGAATTAAAAATCCTACTAATTGATTAATGAAAGGGTAATTGTAATGGATAGCAAATTAAGGTTTGTTATTTGCAAATATAACAACTTTTTAAAAAAATTGCAAATATGGCAAATCTCTTAAATAACTATTTCTTATTCCCGTTTTACCCTTATTTTAAAGATGAATTCGCGCACATTCTTCCTCCTCTTTTTCATCTTTCATTTATTGTGATTAAAGTCTATCAGTGATAGAAGTTTATCGCCGATAGATTGCAATCACAATACATGTATTGTAGCTATCATTGATAGACTACAATATTGAAGTCTATCAGTGATAGAAGTATATCACCGATAGACTTTAGCCACATTGGTAGTCTATCAGTGATAGACTTCAATCCATGATGGTAGTCTATTAGTGATAGACACTTATCACTGATATACTTTAATCAAAATATATGTTGTCTATCAGTGATATGCTGCTATCACTGATAGATCGTACAACAACAACTAATCAACAATAATTGCAACGATGATACATTCATAAGTTAGGTAAAGTACATTGTGCATTTCCAGTTGTTCTTTTTGTCATGTGCTTTTTTGGTCATCTTTGTTCTTCTTCCTCGTTCTCATTTTCTATTTCTTTTTCATCTTCCTCCTCGTCATCATGCTTCTCATCACTTTCATTTATTAGTATATCAATGATAAATAAATAAATAAATGAAGTAGAAGGGTTGAATAATTTTAGCCTACTATTATTGATAAACTTCTATTCATTATTTTGAAGTCAATAAGTGATAGTCACTGATAGAATTTAAATAATTGAAGTCTATCAATAATAGACTTATCACTGATAGGCTCTATCAGTGATAAGAGACTATTACTGATAGACTCTGTCAGTAATATAAGTTTATCACTAATAGACTTCAATTGTAGAAACAACAACTAATCAACGATTACGAAAAAAAAACCACTTCAATCTTCAATGCTAAAAGTCAAAATTAAGTCTAAGTGTTAAGTGCCTTCACATGGACTCACGTTTGCATTACATGGCCTCTCGCTAATTTGTATGTGATATGAAAGTCAAAAGTATATGATCTAAAATTGAGTATGGAAATGGATTATCTCTAATTTGTATTACATGACATTACAGTGCTAAGTAGATTTATAGAAGCAACTAAACATCAAACAAAATCAAATAGAAGATTACATTTACTGTGATTACTTCATCAGTGATAGAAGCCTATTACTGATAGACTTCATTCATCACATGTAGCGTATCTCTTGTACAAATCTATTAGTGATGGCAAAATCTATTACTGATAAACTAGTACAAAAACACCTAATCAGCAATAATTGCCATTTTGATTGAAGTCTATCAGTGATAGGCTTCTATCGACTTCACTCACAATGGTAGTCTATCAACTAAACATCAATGATGCACCATTTTAATGTGATTAATCAACAACCAAACAAAGAAAAAACATAATCCAACCAAACAGGAAACCAAACATATTAGAAGAAGCATAATACAAAGAAAAAAAATAGCAAACTAAACCAATTAAACAATTTGGATGCATCTAAACATCAAACAATACCAAATAGAAGATTAAATATGAAAGGACTTAAGTTCATATGAAAGAAATATATCACTATGAAGTTTATAAGTGCAAGGAGTCTATCGGCGATAGCTTACAATTATTGATAAATTTCTATTGATTATTTTGAAATCAATAAGTGATAGTCATTGATAGACTTTAAATAATTAAAGTCTATTAATGATAAACTTCTATCACTGATAGACTACCAGTGATAAAAGTCTATCACTAATAGACTCTGTCAGTGATAAAAGTCTATCAGTGAGGGGTTTTTAGTCTTTTGACGCAAGCTTGATTTAATTTTTGCCATATTTGCAAATAGTTTTAAGATTGGCTATTTTTGCTATTTTTTTTGGCCGGCTTTGCTATCTGTGCAAGTATCCCTTAATGAAAATGAAAACAACGCTTGTTTGATCCATCTACACAATTTTGAAATGACAAACTTTTTAAAAATAAACTTTCTAAGCTAACAAGAATACTCAAACCATGTAATTCCATATATACACAAATACACTATTAGAAAGCAATTGAAAATACATTAATGTGTAGAAAATCTCCTAACATTTCCAATCATAGATTTAACAAATCGTGTAAAAACGTAGAATCAAATAAAAAGATAACAGATTTAAAAATATAAACTAGATTTTGTAAATGAAAAATAAGATTAGGGTGGGAATCAGAAATTTAAAAATAGAAATTTTGGAGGTGAAATCTATTGTTATAGTTTTAGTAAATCATGGTCTCTCTCCGTCAACATAGTTACGAGGATAAAAAGGGAAGGAAAAAACGTGGGATGGAGGCGCCTACCTACTTATCCGGTGGCTATTTGATCTTTGGCCATTTTTCAAAACGAAGATGTAGGACAAGATTATGTAATTAGCTAATTTTAGTTATTATTAGTTTAGTAGTTAATTTTAAATTAATTAGTATTTTAGATTTTTGAATTAGTTATGTGCTTATTTTTGTTGTAAGGTTATAAATAACCCTTTGTTAGAATTGTAGAGAAGCTTTTGGAAATATATTTTGTAATAGAACAATGTGTTCTTTAGAGAGTTTTCTCTCTTTGGGATGAATTTTTCTTTTTTGGCCATGAATTTTGCCTAACTTAAAATCCATTGTCACTAAAATTCATTGTCACTGTAATTGTGACCATTTAGTACAATTTCGCTTTCCCCTAGAGCCCAATACAAACATCCCTTTCCTTCACTGTCTGGTCAAACACTTATGAGGCTAATTGGTCTGAAATTAAAAGGGACTTTGAGATCATTTTACCTTGGAATAAGGGCAATACATGTGTTGTTAGAGATCGTTTTATTCAAGGATCTATTCAGCTTGATTGCTAAACACTTAAGGGGTGTTTGGCCCACTGACTTGAGTTGAGTTGAGTTGAGTTTAAAATCCAACTCCCTATTTGGTTTATTAACAAATCAACTCTCCACAAAACAATTCAACCCCACCGTTTTGAGTAATTAACTCTCTACCATTTTGAGTAATTTCACGTAGTTCTCATTTTACAAAGTGTTGCTCGTTAACTTTCTCTATCTCAACTCAACTCAACTCTGTCCAACTCAACTCAACTCTGCGCGTCAAACGCCCCTTCAGAGATGATCTTATATTTTACAGTCTAATAGTAGAAGGAACTACTGTCTGAAATTGTGTCAAGTGTAATGTTTGTACTATTTATCTGATCCATCAGAAATTAGTTGATTTCTTAAGCTATGCATCGTCATCAATTATCTCTTAGGGGATAGGATTTGATCCCACTCTAGTGTGGTGTTTGATATGAAAGAGAGAGACTGCAGAATAAGTGACAATTTATTTGGTTCGTTTTATAATAACAGTATAATAGTTTATGGGATAAAATAACATTATAGTGGTTGGAAATTATCTATAATTAGATGTACGTCATTGCAAAATAGTGATATATTGTTATTATTTCTATAAGACAAATGATAATGTTATTATTTTAATGAGTTAATCATTTTTATAGTTTTTCCAGTCTACTTCAAATTTATTTCCAGCGAAGAGCCAAATACCATCCTGATGTGGATGTGTGCGATTTTAACCTTTGTGTATCAGTGTATGTTGGGAAATTTTCTGATGAAAATGAAAAAATGGATGAAAAAAATTGGTGGGTCCACACCAAAATTTTATTTTTAAAAATAGCTAGGTAACCATTGAATGGGAGAGGTAGGGAAAATTTCCCTGCTACCATAGGGAAAATTTTCCCTGATGTTGGTGTGGTGGATGGGAAAAAGTTTAGTACTATCGTAATAGTATGAAATTTTTTTTTCATACCATTTTCATTTATTATTCGTCACATCTATATTTTTTTAAAAATTATGTGAAGTATACTAAAAATTATGTAAAATCTATTAGTATTAAAATATTGTGTGAATAAAAAGAATATGATACTTGTATATGATAAAAAATTTGGCCACGGTGGGTGAATGAGCGGCTCTCAACCATTGGAGAGATTGGAACCAGGAATTTCATCCTCATTTCATACCTACTCATTTAATGCCCATTAATTATGAATTGATGGAAATTGGTGAGAATACTCATTTAATGCCAATTAATTATGAATTGATGGAAATTGGTGAAAATTCACTGTTATCGCAATTAGCTTGGCCTAGGTGGCTGGTGTGGCTTCTTGGGGAGTAGTGTGGCAGCCAAATTCTTGATTGTTGACCTTCTGGGCTTCGCATTAATCACCCGAAACGCCCGCCCCAAAACTTACCCTACTTTTTGTCCCACTCCATAAAATGGTTTTGTAGAATCAAATATTTCATACTAATTGTTATTGTCAAATTTTGAAGAGGAGAAATCTCATATGACCTCTACGTGTCAACGACGATGAATTTATATTTTAAAGGAAAGAACGTAGCCTTCAAGATAAGAAAAATTTGGACATTGGTGTAGTATAGGTCACACAGGCTCTGATGCTTAAGTCAAAAAGAGTTTTGAGAGAATTTAAGAGTTTTAAGATAGTGTTGTAGGCTGAAATGGAATTACTTTGTTCTCCCCTCAAGAGAGAGCTTAAATACTTTGGATTTTTGGTGGGTTTTCGTCTTCGAAAGGGAAAAGGAAAGATTGAATTGGGCTAGACCTAAGGCACACAGGCCATGAGGGACCGAGGCAAGGCCTAAAATTGGGCCTTGCCAAACTGGTCGGCCTTGACTGGGCCGACCCCGTTTCTTCTATCTCTCATTTGGGGCTGGTCCTTTGTTGTTTTCAGTCGTTTTGACTTTGTATTGGACTTCTTTCCTCATTTGACCATTCATTGCAGCCCTTTAGCCAGCTCGTTATTGTTGGTCCAATTTCACCCATAACACTAACAATTAATTTGAACATAGTTCAACCAGTTAAGACATATATATATACCATCAATTAAGATGTCTAAATATTCGAATTTCTGCACCTCCATGTAGTATTGAATTAAATAATAATAATAATAATAATAATGTCTACTAACTGGTCAAGAAGAATCTTTTAATTGACCATTACTTTAAATTTGACAATTATTATTGAAATCAAAAACTAAAATCATTCTTTTTCTTTTTAGGTTAAAATATCAAAAATACCCCTGAACTATGAGATTTGTTTCAATTATACCTCTGAACTTTGAAAAGTTTCATTTTAACCCTCGAACTTTGAAGTTTGTTTCAAAACAATCCTTGAAGGCTTTTTTTCGTTAAATTCATAGACGAAAAATGATGTTTTTGCATTTATATGGTTGCTTATGTGAACATATTTGAACATATACGTTGAAAAAAAAATCAAAACATATGAAAATACGTCATTTTTCGTCCATAAATTTAACAGAAAAAATCTTCAAGGGTTGTTTTGAAACAAACTTCAAAGTTCAAGGGTTAAAATGAAAATTTTCAAAGTTTAAGAGTATAATTGAAACCAACTCCATAGTTCAGGGATATTTTTGATAATTTAACCTTAAACATACTCATGAATCATAATAACAAACTCCCCCATTTTGCCTAACTAGTAAATGAAGGGAACTTTACTTTTTTCTCTCTGTTGAGAAAAGGGAGCAAAAAGGAACCAAATGGATCCCACAACATGAACGGTTACTTTTCCTTGTCCCAGGTCTCCAGAGTCCAGAGCCACAATTTTAACATTATAAATGGAAGGCGGTGGCCGGTGAGCTAGAATTTTGTCGGTTCCAGTCCTCCCACCACCCGGTTGCAAAATAAGAGCATTTTGATAATTAATTTCTGGAATACGAGAAACGTAATTTCACTTTCATTGCTTTTATTTTTTTTTAAATTAATACAACAAATATGAAAGTAAGGAGTTAAACCTTGACTTCTATAGAATAGAAGCAGTAGACATTTTAACTACTGAATTATTTTTAAACACATAGTATCACTCGTCTCGAGTTTATAAATTCAAATAATTCAAATTTATTTCAGAACTTTTATTTGAAAATTAAAATATTTTTCTGTTTAAATTGTTTTTATTGATGATAACTCAAAGCCCATTTTTCTTTGAGCAATACTTGGGTGCATTTGGGCTCCATCCATCATTTTGCATCCCACTCTTAACTACAAAAACAGAAAAACTTCAAAAATATTAAGAAAAAGAAAAAAAGAGTTTGTCAATAGATGGCTAACTGAATGAGTTGCAAAGAAATGGGTGCAGGATACATTCAAGTTTTTTACTTTTTCTTTCTTTCATTTTTTTCTTTGGTCAAGTATGGTGTTGATTTCTTCCTGTACACTTTGACTAAATGTAGATTGATGACCAATTTTAACCCTTAAAGAAAGTATTGGTATTGGTGCCCTTAGGCAACTGGGCAATATGAAAATGCTTTATTGGTTTAGAAAAAAGTTCTTTTCTGATTGTGTTTTTTCAATCTGCTAAAAAATTCCGTGTGCCTATGTTTATGCAATTTTACACCATATTAATTGTATTACCAATTTTATTCAAACTTTTCCTCCTCCAGAAACCTACCTGCCTTCTAGTCCTATCTTAATGAACCTTGGGAAAAGAAACGAAACCCCATCGTTTAATTATAGTCCAGGCCGAGAGATATAGATACCTAATCTTCAGACCTTTTTTTTTTTTTTTTTTTTTTTTACATTTCTTTCTTTTTCTTGCAGAAAAACAAAAACCCATTAATTGGCTTTCAGAAACCAGGTGACACGTGGTTCGGTCAGAATGGTAGGCCATGTCTTGACTATCTTGGGCTTGGCGCTAGCCCGTCGGCCATGCCATTCGTTGATGCATTTATGGGAGGGAAATTGTGGCTCGTATCTACAAATAAATAAAGTTAATGAAAAAGGGTTAAAAAGTTTCAATAATACTATGTATGATTACCGAATATTTGGGAGAAGAGAGTCAATAATAATGTATCTCTATCGTATCCCTGATATATAATAATATTTACATTCAACTCACCCCAACTCACCCAACCACTAGGATTTTGAAAAGAAAAAAAATTCACACAGTAATTCATTTCAATCAACAAAATTTGTTTGAAAAAAAAATCTCCCAACAACTCCTATCCGTAATTTTCTCATTCCCCCATTGATTCTCAAACGTTTCAATCTCATCCAATGTTGAACGACGTTGTACATTTTTCCAATTTTCAATTTTGAAAATCGATTTTAAAACATTTCTAGCACCACCAAAATTATTTCAATAATGGATTCCCACCAGATTTCGATCATATAAACATACATCATTAACGTGCTTATAGCCATGAGAATGGTTAAGAGGTATATACACATTTACTCACATATGAAGAAATCTATATCAACATGGGGTGTATATGAACACATACACATACATTATTAACCAGCTTACAGCCATGAGTATGGTCAAGAGGTATATACACAATTACTTGCATATGTAATCAATCAATATTTTAGTGTATATATCAACACAAATACAGGGGAAGTATTTGAATTAAGACACACTTAAGTCTATACATGCACATATTGGAAACACGGAGGGCAATGTACTGTCTAAAATTAATATAGTTAAGAATATATACACAAAATTGAGTCAGTATTCCAACATTACCTTCTTCAATTCAACTTGGTCGTCAACATTCTTCTTTTTTAGAGGCCACTCTTGCATCCTTCCCCTTCCCTTTTTCACTTTTTCTTGTCGTATACTCTTTCTTAACAATGACTTGCACCACACACACATGGGCCATGGCTATAGTCCAAGTCGAAAATGTAGGTTAAGGGCATTTAAGTTCGAATCTAATTAAAAAATGTATTATTAAAAATGAAAAATGTAGCTTTACACAATTCTACAAAATTTAATGCATTTAAGTTGACCTATTTAGTCATTTATCTGATTGTCCCTTTATTGGGCGGCTGAGGCCTAACTACAATTGTTACTCCCATCATCAATAATTCATAATTTATTTCCCACTGCCAGTAATCTAGTATTTGTTTAATTGACTAATTAATGACATTCTCGCATAGTCTTTCTAATTGTTGATTGTTTAAATACAAATTCAGTAGAAATCTGTATTAAACTATATTGGAGGAAGAAAAAACTACATGTTTAGATGATTTATAAAATATAAAAAACAATATATCTTATTACCATTAATGGCAAGGGCATGGTTAAAAAAACAAACCATTTGGGTATGGTATTTCATTAAAAAGTTAAAAATTATGGCCCAATTTGATAATTACTTGGTTTTTTATTTGTAGTTTTTGAATATTGTACTTGTTTTCTCATAATTTATCTACAATGAGTTTCATCTTTCTTAAAACATTTGAATTCTTAGCTAAATTCTAAAAAAAAAAAATAAGTTTTTGAAAACTACCATATCGTTTGATAACCATTTGGTTTTTGAAAATTAAACTTATAAACATTATTTTTAACTACGAGATTCTTTGTTTTGTTATCTATTTTCTATCCATGTTTTCAACAACCAAGCCAAGTTTTGAAAACTATAAAAAGTAGTTTTTAAAAAATTATTTTTGTTTTTAGAATTTGACTAAGAATTCAAACTTTTCTTTAAGAATGGTGAAAACCATGATAAAGAAATTGTAGGAAAACAAACATAAATTTCAAAAACCAATAACCAAAAACCAAATGGTTATCAAATGAGATTTTCTTTTTTAGTTTTAAAAAATTGGCTTGGTTTTTGAAAACATATGTAAAAACTAGATTACAAAACATGGAAACCCATAGGTGGAAGTAGTATATATATGCTTAATTTTAAAAAATCAAAAATAATAAAAAAACCAAATAGTTATCAAATGGGGCCTAAATTATAAGTTTAGGCTTTGAATTTTCAGGCTTGTATCTATTTGGTCCAAACTTTAAAAAGTATCTAATAAGGTTTTTGAATTTTTAGATTTGTGTTTATATGGTTTTTGAACTTTAGATTTGTGTTTATATGGTTTTTGAACTTTAAAAAGTTTCTAATAGGTCATTAAACTTTCAATTTCATGTCTAATAGTCCATGAATTTTCAATTTCGTATCTAATAAGTTCTCGACCTATATTCGATATTTTTTAAAATTGAGAAACCTACTAGACACAAAATTGAAAGTTTAAGGTCTATTAGACATAAAATTTAATTCTATATATAATAAATCAATTAATTCAAATATATCAGGACCTACTATTAGACATTTTTAAAGTTCAGGAACCTATTAAATACAAAA
The DNA here is from genome assembly GCA_033996785.1 of Trichosanthes truncata. Classification (NCBI taxonomy): domain Eukaryota; kingdom Viridiplantae; phylum Streptophyta; class Magnoliopsida; order Cucurbitales; family Cucurbitaceae; genus Trichosanthes; species Trichosanthes truncata. The sequence continues at coordinate 59,781,527 of JAWPNB010000003.1, forward strand.
TTAAAAGTTTAGGGACCTATTAGATACAAAATTTACAATTCATAGACCTATTAGATATTTTCTAAAGTTTAGGAACAAAGAGACACAAACTTAAAAGTTCACAGACTAAACTTGTAATTTAACCAAGTTAAAACTAAATGAGAGGAGGACATAATAGAGATGCGATGGCCATGATTTGGCAATTAGGTAGCAATCAATGATGAAAATATCCATCAATATGTCCATATATCTGTAAATCGGAAAGTTTGACATGGATATTGGAGGATTAATTGGTATCTCAAATATCTTTTATAACTCCTCATAAATCATAAACATAAAAAGATATCATCTCTATTAACTTCAATATAAATATAAATAGTAAAAAGAATATCTATAACTTAGTCTAGAAATAAAATGAACAAGTTAATGGAATTAGAAAAGAGCATTAATGAAAGTAAAATTGGAATCTCGATATTGATGCCGACATCGATATTTTCATCGTTGGTAGCAGGTAGAAATAAAAGTTGTATTAGGCAGTGAAAAATGAAGGTGAAGTATTTGAAGAAGCAAAGGGTAATGGAATTGGCCGAAAAGAGCAATAATAAAAGTAATGGGAAGGGATGGGTCCAGTGAGGGCTCAACTACCACCAACCGGGCTTGCCTCATAAATGATTGGTTGAGTGGCTATATAAACAGCGACACCCAACAGCGTTTGATCCACAGAGCCAAGGAAGATCAGTAGAGAGAGAGAGAGAGAAAAAGAAAGAAAGATCAATTAATCGAAGATGGAGAGGAACATGAAGATGATGATGGTTGTGGGGATGTTGATGATGTGGATGGTTGTGGGTGAAGCGACTGTGTCATGCGGCCAAGTGACCAGCGATTTGGGGCAGTGCATCAGTTATTTGAGAGGAGGAGCCTTGTCCCCTGGGTGTTGCCCTGGTGTTCAGAAACTCAACAGCGCAGCTTCTACCCCTGCCGATCGCCGCATCGCTTGCAACTGCTTGAAATCTGCTGCCGGTAGCATCAGTGGCATCAACTATGGCCTCGCCGCTGGCCTTCCCGGCAAATGCGGCGTCAACATTCCTTACAAGATCAGCCCCAGCACCGACTGCTCCAGGTAATTATATATATTTACTTTGTTTTACTTTTCTTTTTCGAATTCTCGTAATTATTTCTCACTTCCCTTTTTAATTTCACCCTTATGCAGGGTCAGCTAGAAGAACCGCCACCTGATCATCATCTAATTTAGCTGCCTTAATATATTATTCCATAGCAATTAATACGAGAAATAAAAAGCATGGGACGGCGCTTTGGTGATTCCCATGCCGGGATCAGCTCTCCTGCCACTCATCATCTTATCTATCTTATTTTGGTTCTCTTCATGTTCATGCAGTGGCACTGTCTTTTAGTTCTTCTTTCGCCAACTTTTGTTTTTCTTATATTATGTAGTAGTCTATGAGATTCCAATGACACGTGTCATTGCGAATGCCAATATAATAATATATCTATTTCCTCATTTTCAATTTTCTACTCTCTTCTACTACTCTCACATCTTCTCCAAGGTAAAAAATGTGGATGTCGATGAAAATGTCGAAGTCTCAATTTTATGAAAATTTCGATGAAAATATTGATAAAATGTTGATGTTGATGGATATTTATGAAAAAATTTTAAAAACAAAAAATTCAAAAAAAATATTTAAACTAATAAATAAACATTTTACATTTTTTAAATGAGTTAAAATATTTGTTACAATATTATATTCACATTAAGTTACATTTTTTTGTTATATTTTTAATATTTAATCAATTTTGTACGGTATAGTGGAAATGTCGATTCTTCCTTATGTCAATGTCGAACCCATAGACATGTGGAAATGTCGACGGAAATTTAATACGATGATTTTCCCTTCCCATCCCTAATTCTCTTTTCTGCACTATATAAATCAACTGCAATATTAAATAAATGGACCAGAACGCACTGTTAAATGTGCATCTATCATTTTCAATTACTCTATTTGATTTTTGAAAATTAAACATATAAATACTGCTTTTATCCGTGAGTTTTTTAATTTTATTATCTACTTTTTACATATGTTTTCAAAAATCAAATCTAGTTTTGAAAACTTAAAAAAATAGTTTTTAAAAACTTGTTTTTATTTTTAGACTTTAACTAATAATTCAAATCTTTTTTTTTTAAGAAATATGAAATCTATTTGTTGAGAAAATAAATACATAATTTTTAAAAATTAAAAATAAAAATTAAATAATTATCAAACGAAGTTTAAATGATTATAGTACTTTTCGAGTAGTTAAAAAGAGCAACGAAAAATAATTACCCAGAGGGCTAACTTGATGTAATTTTAAATGTGGAGGTAGCTAATAGAGATCTATTCATCATGACCACAGCCACAGGATTAAATCCACAAGATCTATGGATCTTGATTCCCTAGACTAACTGGATAGGGTTTCACTGCTAACTAACTTCTTACCCAAAAGGGACAACAATATTAAAAGGAAATAAAAGCCTCAAATCGATTCACATTCAATTGAAATATCAATTCATTTCATTTTCATTAAGAAAAGTTTCTTCGTACAAAGAAATGTCGGTGGGGGTTTGATTTCCGACATTAATAAGAAAGATGGATGTCTTTTTAAAGTTCTAAGAATAGTTCAGATATTCAAAACTTTAACCTCTTGATTGAGGAAAAATTTAGGAAGAAAGAATGAGCTAATAGAGCCTAATGAGTGGTAAGTTAATAAGAAAGATAACCTCTCGACAAAATCATTTTATATTAAACAGGAATTCAAAGTTCAATAAAACTTTATATACTAAGCACAGTCTAAATACACAAGATAAGTAAAATATCACAGAGATTTGCAGTAATAACTCTTAAAAGAAAACACGAAATAATAGGTCAACAAAACTCATCACCAAATCTATATCTAAATCTCTGTCATACTGGCGTAGAGTAATCTGTAACATCTGTAATAATACTTCAGGTCCAGGATTTGGATCAGGATTTGGAATCTGGATTCGGCACCTAATGGCCACAGCACTCCCCTGATCCCCTACGGCCTGAGCACGCTAGCATACTATGGAAACACATTCTCATAGCATACGGGTAATCACCATGGTTACAAGCTCTATTGGTTTGAAAACAATTTCTATATAATAATCATCTTAAGTTCTCAAACCCCACACATTCCGAAATTGAGGTTTCATAACTTTAAGCCATAAGTCAAAGATCAACTAAAATCATGATTCAAAAATCAAGTCATTTCTAAAACTCGCAAATACTTGATTTCACCTCAAATAATTTGAACTTTTTGCCAATTGGCTACAATCAAGAGATTTTCATAAATTCACATTTCATAAACTTAATTAATTCAAATAATTAAGTCATTGTAGCTAAAATTTCAATAAACATAAATCTCTTCAAATTCAAATATGCTAAAATCATGAATTCAATTTAGTGATCATATGTCACTTTCTTATCAAATTAGTAAATCATCAATCTCAATAATAAACAATTTGTGAAATACACGTAATTTCCTCCAAATTTTCAAATAACTAAATCATTTGCATTAATAATATTAATTGCAATTGATTTCAAATCTCACAAAAATCTCATCAATTACCAAAATAATTGAAATACTTTGTAAAATAACCACTTACAAGTACTATGGGTGAAGTTTGTTCGGGTTGTAAATGGTTCCAATCTCCATTTGACCTGAAATTAATGCCAAAATTAGGGCGCAACAATGCTAAATTATCCAAGCCTTTAAATTTCTCATTAACCCAAGAATTAACATCAATATCTTACTCTTCAAATTACCAAGAAATTGAGACCATAACCCAAAATAAAGTTTCCAATAAACTCCATTGTAATCTCTCTCCATAAGAAATCTCATTCTTCTCATTTCTTCTTCTCCATGAACAAATTCATTGGTTTTCTTTTCCTTAAAAGTTTGCAATTTCTATATACAAATAGCCCCCTTTAATCCATATTTTAATAAAACTCATAACTTTCATCAAATTTCCTTCTTTTACTCAATCATCACCCCCACCTTAGTTTTTAAGCTATTTCATGGACTTTCCAACTAAAGGAAGAAAACCCATAAAGAAAACTTACTAATTGGTTCTAAAACTCAAGAAAAATTTCAATCAAAAGTTAGAGAACTTACCCAAAACTTCAATCTAATGTTGTGAGATCATCTTCTTGATTTTCACACTCCAAAATAGTCCAAAATCAAGCAATCCTCTCTTCACTTTCTTCCTCTTCCTCTCTTTACGTGGTATGTTTTCCAACAAAACCCCTCCTTTTTGTTTTATTAAACAATATGTATTTATTAAAGCCACATGTTTTTATTTAATAAATAAATATATTTATCCCACTTTCTCTTTCTTTAATTTCCATTATTTAATTAATAAATTGAAACAAATCCTTATCTTCCCAACTAAAACCATAATTATCCAAATTCCTAATTTCTCAAATTTTATACTTTCCAATTATATATATATTTTTCCAAAATGTAAAAATAGGTGTAACAATATAATTGGTAATTATGAATTTGGAATTAGGTATTTGGATTATTATGGTTTTAGTTGGGAAGATAAGGATTAGTTGAAAAAAAAATTAAATAATGGAAATTAAAGAAAGAGGAAGTGGGTTAAATATATATATATATATATATATATATATATATATATATATTAAATAAACACACGTGGCTTTAGTGAAACCACACAAAAAGGAAAGGGTTCTTTGTCTAGAAAATAAATAAATATTGTTTAATAAAAAAAAATGGGGCTTGTTGGAGAAGACATCATGTAAAGAAGAGGAAGAGGAAAAAAGTGAAGAGAATGGGTGTTGATTTTTGGGCTTAAACACATGTGGCTTTAGTGAAACCACACAAAAAGGAAAGGGTTCTTTGTCTAGAAAATAAATAAATATTGTTTAATAAAAAAATGGGGTTTGTTGGAGAAGACATCATGTAAAGAAGAGGAAGAGGAAGAAAGTGAAGAGAATGGGTGTTGATTTTTGGGCTATTTTGAAGTAGAAAAGAAAATTAAACAAAGAAAATCTCTCACAACCTTAGATTGAAGCTTTTGGTAAGTTCTCTAACTCTTGATTGAAATTTTTCATGAGTTTTAGAACCAAATAATGAGTTTTCTTTGTGGGTTTTCTTCCTTTAGTTGGAAACTCTATATAATAGCTTGAAAGCCAAGGTGAGGGTGATGTTTAAGTAAAAGAGGGAAAATTTGATGAAAGTCATGAGTTTAAATAAAATATAGATTGAAGGTGGCTATTTGTATGTAAAAATTGCAAGCTTTTAAGGAAAAGAAAAACAATGAATTTATTTATGGAGAAAAAGAAATGAGAAGAATGAGATTTGTTATGGAGAGGGAATACAATGGAGTTTATTGGAAACTTTATTTTGGGTTGTGGTCTCAATTTATTGGTAATTTAAGAGTAGGATCATGGAAATTTTGGTTAACTCATGAGTTAAAGAGAAACTAAAGTCTTGGGGTTATTTATCGTTGTTACACTTTAATTTTGGCATTAAGGGGCTGTTTGGCGCGCTGGTTTGGAATCAGAAACCCTAGGGTTCTGGAACCCTGGGGTTTCTTGGCTGGAATCAGAAACCCTGGGGTTTCTGATTCCTGTGTTTGGGGTGCAGGGTTGGGTTGGGCTGGTTTGCTGAAACCTGTGTTTGGGGTGCAGGGTTGGGTTGGGCTGGGTTTGTTTAGTCTGTTTTTTTTTTTATAATTTTTCAAACTGTTTATTATTCAAAAAAAAATCTTACACTGTTTTTTTCCCTACTCCATTTGTTTAACTTCATAATTTTTTTGATGTGTTACATACCAACTATTTAAACAATTATGTGTAGTTTGTATAACTAGATGCAATATCATTCACTCCAATCATGATAACATAAAATTGAAGATTATGCATAATAACAAATAATTAATAGATGCATCGTAAGAATGATGTTGCCAATGGTAAAGTAAACAAAAAAATATAATTAAAATCTGGTTATAAAAATATCACAACACATAGTTCAAATGAAATGACAAGAAATTAGAAGTAGTTGTCCAACATAATTATAAGTCATAGAGTGATAGATGAAAGTGATGAAAAGAGAGTTAGGTTCCAGGTGCTTGCCCCAAAATTTCCACGCAATAATCATACTTCCAATCTGGGGTGAATGCAAAGAAGGAGTTCAACATCATACTATCTGAGAGAAGAGTCTTTGCAACAGCCATGCAGTCTTGCCTTGTCATCCCTGGGATCGCCTTTAGTTCTGCATATAGCTCGTTCACTCGTGCTCTTTCAATCCTCTCCTTCTCAGACGGCCACGATGCAATTCTCCCAATCTGTTCGGCTGTCAATTGGAAACCATTATTCAAGATGTCTGACATATTGGAGCCCGAGGACATACGTCTCCTCCTACTCGGTCTGGATGTTCCGATGTCGCCTGTCCGACTCGTGGGCGTGGCTGATGTGTCCTCATCCATTGATGTGTCGATTGGAGGTTGATCGCGGAGGAATGAATCGTCAAACTCAGGGTTGAAGTCATCACCTAGGTCAGTTGCAGCGTCAGATGCCATATCAGACGGGGTTTGTGCGCCTGCCCCCGTTGCTCTATCTTTTCCAAATATGATCGCGAGATCATTAAACCAGGGGAATGGCTTGTTTCGAAGACCTCTGGCAGTTGGGTGACCCTGCATCATATACGTTAACGATAAAAAGATAAAATTAATAATTATAATAATATTCCTCTTACCTTCACCCAATCATCAAATATGTCCTTCTCGGCCTCCACGCACTTACGCTCTTCGTTCCATCCGAATCCACTACACGCAGGTCCTAACATTTCAGCTATTGCTTGGTACTGCTTCTTCAGAATTCTCACTCTGGACTCCAGATTGGGGTTGACCTGTATGTTGCACCCCGGGATCTTTTCTTTCATCATCTTCTGAATTTGTACCAAAAAACCAGGTCTGAAAGTGCCATTGTCGGCACGCCATCCACCTGCATGAACGAGGTGCAACAGACACTCAACCAATACGGCATCTTCTTCGGGAGTCCATATATGCTTGGGGCATTTAGCTCTGGACGATGATTCTGCCATCTGAAACAACAGTTGTGTTTAAATAACATGTTCAATCATAAATAACAGGTACATATACATAACAATATATGCTTGGGGGCATTTAGCTCTGGACATTGATGCTTATGCAATTCATTTACTCATATTATATGAACGTTATGTACACACAAAAAATCATACCCACAAAAGGAAAAAAAAAAAAATTCAGGCACATATACATAACAATATACAAGAAGACATATATTGTCTCTACGAAGCTAGTGTTAGTTAGTAGTCAATTTGCATTCCAACCCATCCACATCTGGTTTGCGATATGTTCCCTCCATTCAGTCCATGCATTTGTTGTCTCTACAAAGCCAATGTTGTCCGCGCTCATTCCACTAGAACTAGGGTCATCTGGGTATGACTCTTCGAATGTGGGATCCGGCCCCATCTCCGGAATAATTAAGTTGTGCAACAGGCAACATGCAGTTATCGTCCTACACTGGACTTCGACGGGATAAAAGGACTTTCCTCGGAGGATCGCCCATCGACCCTTTAGCATACCGAACGCCCTCTCGATGATGTTTCGGGCAGATGAATGTCTCATATTGAACAACTCTTTGGGGCTGGTTGGTGGATTCCCTCCTCGCCAGTCAGTTAGGTGGTAACGTTGTCCTCTATATGGGGCTAGAAATCCTTCTGCATTGGGATATCCAGCATCACACAAGTAGTAATACCCTGCGACCATGCTAAGATTATCACCACATGCTACTGATGCCTATGTATATGGTCATATAGATATAGGGAGGAAGCGGGAATCAGTGCTTTACCCCTTGCGACCTGCAATCCTGTTGGTCGGGAAACGGCATCACGCAACACCCTAGAGTCTGATGCAGATCCTTCCCATCCAGGAAGAACGAATATGAATTCGCCGTTTTGAGAACACACAGCAAGAACATTTGTGGCGATCTCACCCTTCTTCGTCCTATATCGGGGGCGATCGGCTGCACTTACGTTCACTTTGATATGTGTCCCGTCCAAAGCACCTAAGCAATTCTGCGATGAAACAGGAGACATGGTTTCAATGGTGGAGTAATGAAATCATATCTCCATTTCAAAGGTTAAGTACCTCGAACCATCGCCACTTATCGTCCTGACAGGTACTTGTAACTGGTTCAGGTGACTTCAACAACACTGAGTGAAGTCTTAGTATGGCATTTAGGACGGCGTTGAAGTGTCTGGACACAGTCTCACCAGATCTAGCAAAATGCCTTCGTATTACTCGATTCTTCACATCGTGCGCAATGATGTGGAGGAATATCGCGACCATTTCCTCCACATCCACGTATTGAGTGGATGTCAGCCCCCCTCTTACCTTAAGCATCTGACATAGGATAGCAAATGTTCGCCTATTCATCCGTGTATTCTCACGACAAGCTATGTCGGTTTCGTATATAAGACGAAAGAAATTTAGCTGCCTAATTTGGTGTCTTACATGAGGGGATTGGTTCTGAAGTCTCTTTTGCCCTTGCATTATTGCAGCGAATGTTGCTGCAAATTGGTATTGTGTGGTGCAGACGACTGTAAGTATTGCTATCAACTCATGCGGGTCGATATCCAATCCGTCCATTTATTACTCTAGTTATATTGTCCTAACAAAACAATTTCAGGTACATGCTATAAGACTTGTGTACTAAACCTTTGAATTTCTGCATGACATTCATACAATGTCATATAGATATCGGGGTTTAGTATTTTTTCAACTTCTTTAATTTGTGCCTAAGTTTGGAAAATTTCATAATTGAGTTTAGTAATTATTTTTTTCGCTTGTGTTTTGTTAGTTCAATTCTACGATTATCACTAATTAATTCATGAGTAATTTTTTAAATATAATTTTGAAACACTATTAATTTAGAAATAAATTAATGGTTAAATTAGTTTAAAGCTCAATTTGATGAATTTCAAATTTCATGGTTAAATTTGACTCACTAGTTATAAGAACAGTGAAAATTTTAGAAAAAAATTATTAAAAAAGTATAAATTTTGAAGACAAAAATGAAATTAAACAAGACTTAAAAGTCAAAAAAGAAAAAGAAAAATAAAAAGAAAAGAAAAATAGATGGCAAAGAAGAAGAAGCTGCAAAAGAGAGGTTGAAAAATTATGTTCAATTAATCAATTTTTTTTTTACAGTTGTTTAATAAAACAAAAAAAATCTGATTTCAAACAAATAAATAGGTGAGATTGTATTGTTTTTTGAAATAAATAAATAGTTGCTACAATTTTTTAATCTATATTGTATTAAACAATATTTTGAACCTTGTTTTTTTGTGAAGCTACTTTATTAAAACTTTAACCCTATTGAATTTCTAAATTTATATGTTCTACCACTAATCATTAATTATCAATAATGAAATAAGCTATTTTTTTTTTGTGAAGCTACTGTATTTTTTGAATCATTAATTATCAATAATGAAATAGGCTACTTTTTTTGTGAAGCTACTGTATTTTTTGGTAAAATGATTGTGTATGTGTTAGTTTCAATTTGATACAAAATCTACTAGGTTTAAATTTCATAACAAATTTAGCATACAAATTAAATTAATTTATCTTTTTTTTAATAAGAGTTAATTTAAATGCATTGTCTTAATTATTCATTTGTAAAAAATAACATAGCATTTGGGGTAAACATTAAACTCAAATAATTAATTGAATCAAATTAAAACTTTTTCATGGTGGGTTCATTAAAGTTTGTAAGAAACCACCATAAATTTATAACTTCCAATATAAAAAACTATAATGACTATGATCTTTTTAATAACACAATGAGAGTTATGTTTATATAAAAAAAATTTAACAATGATGTGAAATGAAAATTACATCAATTAATTTAAATTATTATTAAATTTACAAACTGTATGATATTAATAGTTAATCTATATTTTCATTTTTTACTTTAAATTTTATTTTATTAATTATAACAAACAATATACATTATTCAAGAGAAATAATGGTTCACTACCCTTGTTAACAAAGTAGTGAATATAGGCGCATAATGAAATATACACAAACATTCCTTATATAAAAAAACATAAAAATATGTTAAATGGAAAAAAAAACACAAACATCACAAAATACGTCTTACATAATGTTTTAAAAAATAATAAAATACATAAATACAAAAGGAACATTACTTCTAAATATTTCCAGCGCAAAAAAATAGCAACTTTAGTCCTGAAAAAAAATAAATTGTATAAGGGTTCGTGTAGAGTGGGATAAAAAGTTGGAAAAAAAGGATTACGAACTCACCTTTCGTATTGTAGGTCGTTCGTGAATGACTTGTCTAATATAGATGGCACAAATCGACACAACTCGTAAGCCTTGTAACCTCCATTGCCATAACCCAATAAAAAAAATCATAAAAACTAAGATTAGTATGTAAATAATAATGCTAGATTGAACAACTTAAAACGAAATGATAAATAGAAATTTGAGAATGATTTTCGGAAGCATACCTATTGTCCCAAGGAGAAAGGTTGGTTTGAAAAGATAGAGACAATTGTTTAAATAGAAATTTGAGAGAGAGAAGGTTAATTAAGTCTCAACCACCCAAGTACCCATAAGTACAAGGGTTATTATAAGAAAAGATGAGATGAGTTGTCAAACAAGATAAAATAAATAAAATAATAGAGAAGTATTAAATATGCTCAGTGGGAATTAATGAGGCCTCAGATCAGTCATTATCGAAATTTAAACCAAATAAATTTCAACTAGACAATTGAAATGAACTATGATGTGACCATCTGGTTACTTCACAAGGAGATCCATACCACTAACAACAAAATCTGTCTTATTTCAAATAGCAAACAACTTATGTATAACACAATCAAAACCAAGTGTAGTAACGTGTTAACAAAAATAAAAAAGGAAAACAACATAAACAGAACCAAACAGAATAAGGAATCATCATCGGTCATTAACAAAACCAAAACAGTAGATATATATACCAATCACAGACCAAATCACAAACCAAATAAGTGTAGTAAACCAGGGCCTCAGGAAATTAATCACAAGTGTAGTAATGAGTTCAAATTATTAGTAAACAAACTAGAAAATCATCATCGACCATTAACAAAACCAAAACAGCACATATGCATACCAATCACAGCAACCTAAGCACAGATCAGATGAGTGTAGTAAACCATGGCCTCATGAACTCAATCACAAGTGTAGTAATTAGTTCAAATTATAAGTAAACAAAATAGAAAATCATCATCGGCCATTATCGAAACCAAAACAGCACATATGCATACCAATCACAGCAACCTAAGCACAGATCAGATGAGTGTAGTAAACCATGGCCTCATGAACTCAATCACAAGTGTAGTAATTAGTTCAAATTATAAGTAAACAAAATAGAAAATCATCATCGGCCATTATCGAAACCAAAACAGCACATATGCATACCAATCACAGCCACCTAAGCACATAGAAGATAAGTGTAGTAAACCATGGCCTCAGGAACTCAATCACAAGTGTAGTAAATAGTTCAACAGTAAACAAAATAGAGCATCATCATCGGCCATTAGTGAAACCAAAACAGCCATATGCATACCAAGCACCTAAGCACCGACCAGATAAGTGTAATAAACCAGAGCCTCAGGAACTCAATCACAAGTATAGTAATTAGTTCAAATGTTCGGTAAACAAAATATAGAATCGTCATCGGCCATTCACCCAACCAGAACAGCACATATGCATACCAATCTCATAGGCATCTAATCACATACATACCAGATCAAGTGTAGTAAAACATGGGCCTAAGTAACAAAATAAGGAAACATCATGCCATCAAGAAAACAGAACATGCGGCCAAATGAGATCAATTCCATCGATATGAAAAAAAAAAAGCAAAAACACAAACCGATAGGCCTCAAGAAACATCATCGGCCGAAGGAAGAATGATATGGAAGCCGACCCACACCAAGCTCAAGTGAAGCCGACCATCCCCTACCAAGCCTCTTCAACTTAGGAACCAGATCTGAGAAGAGAAGAATAGCCAAGGACAAAGAGGCGACAAGGGAGGGGCTTTGTTGAGCGGTGAGGGGTTCGGTTGAAACCGAGAAGGAGAGTTGTTTCGATAGATGGATCAAAGAGAGAAGATGATTTAACACCAGCGAGGGAGATGAATCCCCCATTCGAAGCCAACTGCCCTTCGGTTCCATTCAAAAGAAAAAACAGAGAAGAAGCAAAGCTTCAAGAGAAGAATGAAGAAAAGTGTAAGGAAATCGCTCGAATCGTTCGAATCGTGAGGAAGAATAGGAATAGGGTTCTAAGGAGAGGAGACGGCGCGAGATAATACTGACGGAAAATCGAAATTCCAGAGATGTTTTCGTGTGAGGCATTCGATTCGTGAAGGAGAATACTGGATTTGTGAAGGAGAAGCGCTGAATAGGGTTTCGGGGAGAGGAGACTCGAAGACAAAGGAAAACGGTGGAGACTGGTTTCGGGGAGAGGAGACGAGAGAAAAACGAAAACGGGGGGTTTGGAATACGAAACACGGGGGGTTTGATTTTCTCAAACCCCCGTTTTAGCAAACCGGTGGGCCAAACACAGGTTTGGGTTTTGAACCCAAACCCATCCCAACCCTAAACATCCGCCCAAACGGGCCCTAAGAGGTTAATAATATGTTGACAAATTATGATTTCAGGACAAGCGGAGATTGGAACCATTTACAACCCGAACAAACCTCATTCGTAGTAGTTGAGTGGTTATTTTATAAAGTATTTCAATTATTTTAGTAATTGATGAGACTTTTGTGAGATTTGAAATCAATTGCAATTTGTATTAATGCAAGTGATATAGTTATTGAAGGTTTTGATAATTTGGGGAAATTTTCGTGTATTTGTAAATTGTTTATTATTGAAATGGATGATTTACTAAATTGATAAGAAAGTGACATTTGTTCACTAAATTGAGTTCATGATTTAGCATATTTGAATTCGAATAGATTTATGTTTATGTAAAACTTTAGCTACAATGACTTGATTTTTGAATCATGATTTTAGTCGATATATGAGTTTTTGGATTCATGTAAACCCAAAAGTGAATATGAGGATTTTTAATTTCAACATTTGATCCTTTGAGTCTTGGCTTAAAGTTATAAAACCTTAATTTGTGGGGTTTAAGATCTTACGATCATTATTATATAAAAATTGTTTTCAAACCACTAGAGCTCGTACCCATGGTGACTACCCGTATGCTATGAGAATGTGTTTCTATAGTATGCTAGTGTGCTCAGGCCGCAGGGGATGCAAGGGAATGCTAGGGCCATTAGGTGCCAAATCCAGATTCTGAATCCTTGTCCAAATCTTGGACTTGAGGCATTATAGATGTTAAAGTTTGTTCTATGTGCACGTATGACATAATTTGCTCTGCTATGTATATATAGATTACTCAATACATAGTATGACAGGGATTTGGGTACGAGTTTGGTGATGAGTTTTGTTGGCCTATGATTTTGTGCTTTCTTTTAAGAGTTATTGTTGCAAATCTCTGTGATGTTTTACTTATCTTATGTATTTAGATTGTGCTTAGTTGATAAAGTTTTATTGAACTTTGAATTCCTTTTTAATATAAAAGGTTTTTGTCGAGAGATTATGTTTCCTATTAACTTACCACTCACTGGGCTCTATTAACTCATTCTTTCTTACTTAATTTTTTTTCCACCAGGTAGCGACTGAGTTTCTAACAAGCCTACAGAAGTTGATATCTGCCACCAGACCTGATAGTTTGCATACCATTTTGTATGTACATAATTACAAATGCTTCTTTTGTAACTAATGTGCTAGTACGTTTTGAATGACTTAGCACCATTTTGGGATTTCCATTGGTTTGTAATTTGAAGCCCACATGTTGATCTACTTTTAAGTTTGTGGGATTGTGTTGAATTTCTGAAATGGTGGTTGGAGTTTGAACATGTTAATTTTGGAGTGTATATATTTCTTTCAGGTGTGTTTTACTCAGTTTTCAGGGAAAACTCTGCTGATTTTTTTTTTTATGAATTTTGTATCAACAAAGTTTTGGCTAGCCACTTATGATTTTCAAAAATAACTTTTGTCTTGAAAAGTTTGACATTGGATTCCGTAGTCTAGTAGGGATCTAATGTCAACACGCCACGTCCTAGGTTAGTTAGGATAATTTGGGATGGGGTGTGTCACTCCTATTCTTTGTCCCAAACAATTCCAAAATAAGGTTTTCTTCGATAGACACAAACTTGAAAGTTCAAAAAATTTAACCTAAACATTATATTTATATAAATGGCCAAGTCTCATTTTAGAAATATATAGAACCAAATAACGAGGGGACACACGCGCAGTAGGTATGGCTAGAGATGTCCACAGGGCGAGGCGGGGTCGGGAATGGATTCCTCATCCCCTTCCCCGCCCCCCATTTCATTTCCCGTCCCCGCGAAATTTCCCATTTAATTTGGCTAGGATCGAGGCGGGATTCCCCCGGAAAATTCGTGGGGATCAAGTTCCCCGAGGGAATTTTTCCCCCTTTTTTTTCATCTTTTTTATTTTTTAAAATTTATTCTCAACCATAATAAAAATTATTTCTAAATGAATAATTTTCAATATAATTCTATTTAAAGAAAATGTTATAAATACCACAAGTAAAAATACTATAATGTCGAAACAACTTAATTTCTAAAAATTCAAATGTCAATATTACATCATAGTCTTTAATTTTTTCTTATAACGAAATAGTCTTAAAATAATTCATACTATAGTTTTTTTTAAATATATATAGGTAATAATTAATATATATATATTACTAATCGGGGCGGGGCGAGATCGGGGTCGGGGAATATATTCCCCGTCCCCATCCCCGTTTAGCCCACGGGGAAAAAAATCTCCCGCTCCCTCCCCCATTCTCCGTGTAATCGGGAATTTCCAACCCCGTTCGGGGCGGAGGGGCCCCGCAGGTTAAATGCACATCTCTAGATATGGCCTACTAATAAAGTGACCATAGGTGGCAGTTGTTCATTTAATTCTTCTTAGCCAATTTGATGGTTCTGACGTGGACCCTTCAGTTGGACCATTTTGGGCGTTGGAATTGGGCCACATCATTCAATTTTGCAACTGAATTTTAGGCATAAATTTTGTGAAATTATTTTTCCATTTTTATCCATTATGTAAGCTCAGTTTTTCATATTTGCCATCGATTCTGTATTCAAGGACAAATTATTCAATGAGCCCGCCACAATGTAGCTACCTCATAATAACCGTTGGATGTGGATTCAATAATTTCTATACCCCTAATAACCACTAGATATAAATTCGAGCTACTTCTCTTTCTCCATTCAACGGTGAAAAACTATCAGTCACATTGTGACGGCCTCATCAAATAATTTCTCGTATTCAAGAGCTTTCCTAGATTTTGTCATCCATACACCTCACAATACAAAATAAATCCTCATAGATTTTGATTTGAAATCTTAGAAAAATATTTTATTACTTATATATATTTAACTAACTTTGAAATAAAACATTGTGCGCTTGGGGGTGACCATTAACCATTTATTACTTAGGTTGTACTTGACAGACTTGAGAGTTGGCGAACCTTGATTTCACCATGTAAGAGTCAAGTATTTCATTTCAATTAGTTTAAATTTCTCCAATGACATTACTTTATTCAAATTACTATTGCTTATAGTCATTTCTTTAGACCAGTTTATTGGAATTGCATCTAATATAATAGAACCCAATTACATATTGCTTATAGTTATAGGTTTGATATATATATATATATATATATTGGTTGCATCGATGCACGTAATGACAGTGTAAATACCAATAGTTATAGAGGTAAATGAAAGTGTCAACGAATATATTGAGTGTAAATACCACGGGAGTTATAATGGTGAATGAATGTGTCGATGAATATATTAACAATGACGGTATAAATACCAATAGTTATTGATATAAATGAAAGTGTCAATAATATTCATCTCATTGCTCTTTATTCGCCACTATAAATATTTGTCTACATATGATGTAATCATAAATGTTAATAAGCATCTTTACCTTCTGCATAAAATGGAAGATTGAGGGAGATAAAGAGAAACTCCTAAAAACTTTTGTCTATTTATTTAATTTAGAAACCAATTTTTAATTTTTAAAATTAATGAAGTATTCCTTTTAATTTCAAATTTTACTTTAGTTATTTAAATATTATTTTAGGTGAATAGAATCTTAATTACTTTATAAATAGGAATATAATGTTGGACAATAACGATTTTTCTAAATATTTTTATTGAAGGGTATTTTAGTCTTAATAAAATTGTTTGTTATCCTAAAAATTAGAAAGTAGCCATAATTAAAAAATCTAAACCTAATAGTCATTTAACAAAACGACTATTTTATTACAATCATTATTGTTGTTAACCCGTACGTCCAACTTGTAGACTTGGGCACTTTAAATGACTCAATTGGTATTCTACAACTAGCATTCATTATCAATAAGAAAAGTTTTCAGTACTACGAAAGTATGAATACTTTATTCATTTATTGTGTGCAACATCACTATTCTTTTAACAAAAAGTGCGAGACTATTGACATTAAAAAAATATATCTAAAGACAAATTCATAATGTTAATAAAAGAAGTACAATACTCGTGTAGTATTATAAATTTTTTCGTATCAAAATCACGATAGTTACGTTTTCTTTTATCTTACAAAAATTCATTGAATTAAGAAGTTTTATGAGGAGACCAACAAAAGTCAATTTTTCATTAAATTTTGAACTAATCTTTTTAATCAACACAATCAAACACTTCTTCATCAAACGGGTCAATTTTTAAGGTGGGTAGTGAGTTTGAGTTGCCATTATAACAATGAAATTAAGCTCAACTAACACCAAATTGTTTCCTTTTTAAATCTTACACTTGTTATCTTCGTGTTCAATTACTAGAACCACACAACTCATTTAATCAATCTTTAAATATGATTTTGGTCCTAATATTTTTAGCTTTTGATCTTTATAATTTTTTAGTGGTTTGGTCAAATCGGACACTTTTCAGAATTTTAAGTCCAACTACTAAACTGGTCTTTTTACAGGTTCAAAAACGAAATTTGATACTTTCCATGGTTAAGAATTAAACTGTTAAAAGTATTTTTTTTTTTAAGTTCAAGAGAAATCCTTATAAAGTTTGTTAAAACATAAGTTCAAGAGAAACTCTTATAAATTTGTTAAAACAAACTTAAAGAGTAGATGAACAAATCTAAATTCATAAAATTTGTAAGAATTTTTTTTATAAATAAAAGTCTTCAAATAACTATGAAAAACAAAAATTGAAATCTTAAAATTGCTCAAAAATGGTACCAAAAGCTCTCAAGAAAATCTTGAATTTTTGCAAGTTCTCTCATTTTTCTTTACTCAAATCCAGTTTCAAATAGAAGAGGAAGAAAGAAATAGACTCGTTCGCCATGAGTAACGTTCTGATTTGTTGAAAGAAAAAATAGATTTAAAAAAAAAAATATATATATATATATTATATTAAAAAATCAGAGTGCCCAATTGAAGACTAAGAGGAGAGAGAAATGAGATTCCACGTGTTGCAATAAGGAGATTTTAGCGTTTGCAATATTTTAACCTTATATTTATAAAAGAGTATTATTTTCATTGATTTAAAACTTAAAAGTATATAAAATTTGTTCTTAAAATAAATAATTTAAATCTTTATTTCTTATATATTTAATGGTAAGCCACATCTCCTTTTAAAAAATCTATCTTTTACAATTTACAAAATATAAAATAATAAAAAAAATATTTTTAAATATCAGTAAATTATTTTTTAATAAATAATTCTATAAAAAACTATAATTATTATAAAAAAAATTATAATTATTATTTCAACTTTCATTTTTGTATAAACTTATATATAAAAATATCAATTATATTTTCTATTTGACAAACTAATATCAAAATATATCAAGGTCCCAACATATTTTTTTGTTTAAAAGTCATGACATAAAATTTTAAATCGATACTGTTGTTGCCAAATTTTGGACAGGAGAAATATCACCTGACCTCCACGTGACAACGAGGGTGAATTTGTATTCTTGGGGGAAGAACGCGGCCTGCAAGACAAGAAAAACCTGGACACCGGTGTGATGTAGACCACACAGGCTCCGATGCTTAAGTCAGAGAGAGTTTTGAGAGTTGTAGGAGAGTGTTGTAAGCTGGAATGAACTTACCTTGCTCTCCCCCTGAGGGAGAGCTTAAATAGCTTCCTTCCTAGGGTTTTTCGTGGGTTTCCGTCTTCGAATGGGGAAAGGAAAGATCGAATTGGGCTGAACCGAGGGCACACGAGCCATAAGGGACCGAGGCAAGGCCCAAAATTGGGCCTTGCCAAACTGGTCGGCCTCGGCCGAGGCCGACCACGGGCTTGGGCCGAGCCCAAGCCCCGATTTTCTCCCCTTTGTCTTTGGACCATGGCAAGGCCCAAAATGGGGTCTTGCCATGTGGTCGGCCTCGGCTTCGGCCGAGGCCGACCACGGGCTTGGGCTTCGGCCCAAGCCCGTTTCTTCGTCCCTTCTCGTCCTGGGTCGGTCTCCTGTCGGTTTCGGTCCGTTTTGACTTCGTATGGGGCTTCTTTCCTTGTTTGGCCCTTCACTGCAGCCCTTCAGCTAGCCCATTTTTATTGGTCCAATTTCACCCATAACAGATACTAATACTAAAATATATCAAGTCCCTCCAATATAAATTTCTGGATCCGCCACTTACCGTAGTATGAAAAATTTTCCATACTACTTTCATGATTGTTTGCCACGTCAATATATTTTTAAGAATTATGTAAGGTCTACCAAAAATTATATGAAGTCCACCAACATTAAAAAATTATTTCTAGACCCAAAAACATAATGTGAATAGGTAGTACTAAAAAATTTCCCATAAAAAGGTGTTATGATCTTCGTTTCCAACTTTGATTTGGGTGATTCAAAAGTTGATCAATTTGAAATTAAGGACCAACCTTTTAATAAAGGTTACTTTCAATCGAAGGAAATTGGCGTGAGTGTTTACATTTACAACATCTCATTTGAAATATGACCAAAAAATTTTCAACTTAAAATATGGCCACCGGTTTTTTGGAATTTCTATTCTATCGTGTTTATTCCGTTTTTGCCCTTTATCCTAAACCACACCAGTCTCATAAATACATGGAATTTGTATTTTTCAAATTTTATCTCCCAAAATCATGCTAGAATTGTAAATTTCAAATTTATATTTTGAGACTCCGTTCAATACTAATTTTTAATTTTAAGTTTTTTAAAAATATGTTTGTTTTTCTATCATTTCTCTAATGTGTTTCAATTTTTTAAGAAAATATTTGAATTCTTAGCCGAATTTCAAAAACAAAAAGAAGTTTTTGAAAACAATTTTTTTTAGTTTTTAAAATTTAGCTTGATTTTTGAAACAACTCTTAAAAACATCATAACAGATAGAGATAACAAATCAAGGAAACTCAAAGTAGTATTTATAATCTAATTTTGAAAAACTAAAAACTAAGGCCCCGTTTGATAACCATTTGGTTTTTGGTTTTTGGTTTTTGAAAATTAAGCTTGTTTTCCCCCAATTTTTCTACAATGGTTTTCATCTCCCTTAAGGAAGTATTTGAATTCTTAGCCAAATTCTAAAAACAAAAACAAGTTTTTTAAAACTACTTTTTTTAGTTTTCAAAACATGGCTTGGTTTGTGAAAACATAGGCAAAAAGTATATGACCAAACAAGTAAAACCATAGGTGAGAGTAGTATTTATAAGCTTAATTTTTAAAAACCAAAAACCAAAAACCAAATGGTTATCAAACGGGGCCTAAAAGTTATCAAACAGGACTTAACTCTCCAATTTTTTCTTTATCTTTTTTTAATGTTTTGTTTTTACATATTATCATATTTCAAATATAATTTAATTTAATGATTTTAATTGTATTATAGTCTTCAATCTATTTCGTTGTTCTCATTTCCTAATTAACCTCCTCTTTTCCACGTGTTCATTTTTTTTTTAATGTATATTTTGCTATTTATCTATTTCTCCTAGTCACTTACCATTTTCCAATATTCCCCCAAATGAATTTGCATAAAAGTCCATTGTTTTCCCATTTTGGCAATTTAGACATTCTCTTTTTTCTATGCATCACTTTATACTGTTTGTTTGTTTTTTTTTTTTTTTTTGGTGGGGACGTTTCTCTATAAAGAGAGCTCATTGAAATATTTGGAATTTCTGGTTATCAGTTTATTAGTTACAGCTGAGTACATACAATTTATATGTTTAGTTGTAAATTCTATTTAAGCTATTTTGTATTCACAGTGTGCTTATAAATACAGCCACTGCTTTTGATCATTCATTAATGAAAGGCAATTCATTTGTGATCATTCCTCTGCTGTACATTCGTTCTTTTCTTAAAATCATTTGATGGTATCAGAGCTTTTAGAGGTCTAGCGACCATTTACACGATCCTGATCAAGTATTCATGAATTCTTCGGTGAATGTTGAATCCTCAAGTATTCCCTCTTCTAAGGTCATCAAACCTGGGAGTAAAATTGCAATTGCGAAATTAGATGAAGACAATTTCCTCATGTGGAAACTTAAGGTCTTTATAGCGCTTCGAGGACATGGATTGCTATCTTTCATTGATGAAGGATCTCCAATTCCACCCAAATTCATTCAAGATGATGATTCTTCCAATCTCTAGAAACCTAATCCATAGTATAATTTCTGTATTCGTCAAGACAGTTTAATTGTTGCATTGCTTTTTGGAGCAATGTCGAATGCCTTGTTGGCTGAAATGTTGGAGTGTCAGCAGCTCGAGAGGTATGGCAGACTTTGAATGCTCGTTTTTCTTCTCAAAATTTAGCAAGAGTGATGGATTTGAAGACGAAACTTGAGACGACAAAGAAAGGAGGTCTGAAACTTGAAGAGCATTTCTTGAAAATAAAGATGATTCTTTATCAGCTGCTGGACGCAAGGTATCTCACGAGGATCATATTATGCATATATTGGCTGGTCTGGGACCTGAATTTGATTCAGTAGTCTCTGTTATCACTGAGAAGGAAGAACCTCCAGCACTGCAAAAAGTTTATTTGTTGTTATTAACGCAAGAAAATCGAATCGAGAGAAATACGTCTATCAATCCGGATGGAACCCTACCTTCGGTAAATCTCATGACTCAAAATTCCCCTAAACCAGCGATAAACCCTCCAATAAAAATGGAGATTCAAATCGACGAAGAGGAAACTCGGGGAATAGGTCTAATCGACGTCCATGGAACAACAATAATAAACCCTAGTGTCAGTTATGTGGAAAATTTGTTCATACAGTCGCTAAATGCTATTTTCGATTCGAGCGTTGGTATCAAGGACCAAATTCGATTCCTTCAGGACAATCTCCATCACAACAACCAACTGGATTTGGTCAATCTCATCCTAGTGCATATACATTACAACATGATCTCAACAGGAAAAATCAATGGTACCTTGACTCCGGTGCCTCAAACCATGTGACCAACGATCTTGCTAATCTGTCCTTTGGATCAGAATACGATGGTGACAACAAAGTACAAGTGGGCAATGACACAAGTTTGGATATCTTGAACATTGGTTTTACCTTTCTTCAATCCTCTTCCCCTTTTTCAATTAATGCTACTTTTCATCTTAAAAATCTGCTTCATGTACCTCATATTACCAAAAACCTAATCAGTGTAAGCCAATTCACCAAAGACAACCACGTTACAAATAAATATTCAATGGTTACCCGAGGGAAGAATGGAATATATAAACCAAAAGTTCTTATGGCTGAGTATATTGAGAATGAACCACCGAACGTAAAAGAGGCCTTAAAATGTAAGCATTGGGTGAATGCTATGAAGGAAGAATATGTTGCATTGACAACAAATGAGACATGGTCTTTGGTTTCTCCTCCATCCAACAAGAAAGTCATTGGCTGTAAATGGGTGTTTAAGATCAAGAGAAATTCAAATGGGTCTATTGCAAGGTACAAGGCAAGGTTAGTAGCACAAGGTTTTCATTAGGAAACAGATCTTGACTATACATAGACGTTTAGTCCTGTTGTCAAACCAACAATGATTCGTGTTTTGTTTACTAAAATGGGTGGTCACTAAGGCAAAGTAGACATCAATAATGCCTTCCTTCATGGCATTCTGAATGAAGAAGTGTTTATGTGTCAACCACTGGGTATGGTTGTGTCTGAAAAGTTTGCTATGGTTTGCAAGTTAAAGAAAGCTTTATATGGATTAAAGCAACCCCCTCGTGCATGGTTTGAAAGGTTGAGTATTTTCTACTTTCTCTTGGCTTTACTAACTCAAAAGCATATTCCTCTTTACTTGTATGTCATGAGGCTGGAAGTTGTTGATATGTTCTAGTATATGTAGATGATATAGTAATCACTGGGATTTCTACTATGGAGATTTATAATTTGGTTTCTATCCTGCATAATAAGTTTTCTCTTATAGATCTTGGAGTTACTTCTTGGGAGTTTAAGTTTCTTATCCTTCCTCTGGTGGATTATTTTTATCTCAAAGGAAGTACATTTCAGATTTGCTTCATAAAATTAATATGCATCAGGCTAATGCTATTTCTACTTCAATGATTAGTGGATTTGTGTTATCAGCATATCAAGGTGATCGGTTTACTGATGTTTGATTGTACAGGAGTATTGTGGGAGCTTTGCAACATGCAACTCTCACTAGACCAAAAATTGCATATAGTGTAAACAAAGTTTGTCAATTCATGCATTCCCCAACACATATTCATTGGCAGGCAGTTAAAAGAATACTTCATTATTTGAAAGGCACTCTTGATCATGGTTTAATGTTTAGAAAGCATAAAGAGCTTCTTCTACAAGGATTTGTCGATGCAGATTGGGCATCTGACCCTAATGACAGAAAATCAACATCTTGTTTCTGTGTCTATCTTGGAGGTAACTTGATTCAATGGGCATCTAAGAAGCAAAGTATTATCTCTAGATCAAGCACCGAAGAGGAATATAGGAGTATTGCTCATGTTTCTACTGAATTTATATGGTTACACTCTTTATTTCAAGATATTGGAATTTACCTATCACGACCTCCAACACTATGGTGCGATAATCTTAGTGCAGCTCACCTCAGTGCAAATCCCATCTTACATTCTCGAACCAAACATGTGGAGATAGATATATACTTTGTTCGAAATCTTGTTCTGCAGAAGCGTTTATCAGTGTGTCAAATAACAGATATATTAACAAAGCCCTTGTCTACTTCTAGATTTTTGCTGTTAAAAAGCAAGCTCAATGTATTTTCTTCTGTATACATTGGCTTGAGGGGAGGTGTAAAGAGAGCTCATTGAAATATTTGGAATTTCTAGTTATCAGTTTATTAGTTACAACTGAGTCCATACAGTTCATATGTTCAGTTGTAAATTTTGTTTAACCTATTTTGTATTCATAGTGAAGCAATAAATACAGCTACTACTTTTGATCATTCATGAATGAAAGGCAATTCATTTGTGATCATTCCTCTGCTTTACATTCTTTCTTTCTTAAAATCATTTGATTCTCTATTTCATTGTTTCTTTGTTGTTTGTGCGAAGATGAGACGAAAACAATCACTATAATGACTTCAAAGTTGTTAATGTTTCAATCTCAACAAATTGATCTTCATTATCACATTTCACTGGTTGCATCAGAAAGAAGCTTCATTTGTGCATTTGTTAGATTACACGATTGATCATATGTACAGGAATGAGTAAAAAATCTACAATAATTACACCAACTGGAGATAGTAATATTCTATGGTTTTTGTCCGTTCTTGTTGACGGCATGTGTAAGCACTTGTTCTAGCGAATTAGAGATTTCAAGTCGCTTGAACTCCCTTGCTTCGTGTTTGTTGAAGTCTCAAAGGGTCGAAGATAGTTGAAGACAATGCTTAGGATGGAGTTCATCATTGTGGAAGATATGAGTTGAACGCCACTGGACTAGGTTCACCAGATTGACAAATATTTTAACCCCTATATTTTCTTTTCTTTTCTTTTCTTATACATTTTATGATTTTGATTTATGAGAATTTGAATCCTAGACTTTTTAATTCTATCTCTTCCATTTTTTTTTACCTTTTTCTGATTTTATATATTCTTAAATTTCAAATGTAATTTAATTTGACGATTTTAATTATTCCTTAATTTTAGGGATGAATTATTTGTTTCAAATTCTACTTGAAAAAAAAAATATTGGGTATGATTTATTAGTTAGTGTATTTTCGTCCAACAAAATCACTCCCCCTTAAAATTCCATTCACGCAAATATTAAATTGGTTTAATTTGGGCGTCTATTAAAACCGACATTTAAATTTGTGTGGTCCACGTCATTAGCCCTATAATATTCACATGCATTTATTGGACGTCTGAGACCCAACAAGAATGTCACTCCCCATCATCAAAATTTCCCACTTATGGTATATTCTTTCCAATTGTTGATTGTTTGAATCAAATTACAAAACGTAGTATATGTTTGAGGTGATTTGTAAGATATAAAAGCCATATATATATGTGTTATTGCCAATAATTCAAAGGGGAATGGTTAAAAAAACAAAATCATGAGTTGTGTGGGATAAGATTAATATAAGATTAATAATACCCGGATTGCACCTTGGGGTGCAAAAATCTTTCGCCCCATCAATTCAATTGTTGATATCAAGGTGAAAGAAAATATTTTCAACTCTTTCTCTCCTAGTTGTGTTTTCTCTCTCCTTGTTGTCAACAATGGAATTGTAGGAGGCATGCAAGTATTTTTCTTAATATAATATGAGAGAGGAATATTATTGAATTTACAATCAAACAGAAGGGTGTGTTAGCAGTGAAAATGAAGCAAATTAAAGGGTAATTATGGGACTTGGAAAAGTACTAATGGAAGGTTGGGTCCACTGAGGACTCAACTGCTAGCTAGCCTCATAAATTATGGGGATATATGGTGTGGCTATATAAAGAGAGCAAATTAAGGTAGAGGGTATAGAGCAGAGAGAAGAAAAGGCAAAAAAGAAATAATTTAATCTGAGAGAATTAGATCATGGAGAGGAATATGAAGATGAAGATGATCGTAGTTGTAGGGATTGTGATGATTGTAGGGATGGCGGTGGGTGAAGCGGCTATATCATGCGGCACAGTGGCTAGCGCATTAGGCCCTTGCCTGGAATATTTGAAATCAGGAGGCGTTCCATCAGCATCATGTTGCGCTGGTGTTAAGTCCCTCAAGAGCCAAGCTGCCACCCCTGCCGATCGCCGCACCGTTTGCGGCTGCCTGAAGCAGGCTGCTAGCGGCGTCAACCCTGCCTTCGCCTCCAGCCTTCCCTCCAAATGTGGCGTCGGCGTTCCTTACAAGATCAGCCCCTCCACCGACTGCTCCAAGTATATATCCCTATCCCTCATATTATTACTATTAGAGTGGTAACATAATTAAATTTACCATAGTCTATTAATTTAAAGGCATGTTTGGAAGTGATTTTGAAATTATTAAAAATCATTTTTTGTCCTATTCAAAATCATTCTTAAACATGATTTTAATTATTCAAAATCAATTTTTATGGAATGATAATCACGTTTAAAAGTGTAAAATCAAACACTAAGTTGATTTTGAATGATTTAAAACATGTTTAATTTTGAATACGACAAAATGATTTTAACCATTTTAAAATCACTCTCAAACATGTCTTCAGTTTTTTTTTTTTTTGGTTGATTAGTACTGATAATGTCATTTTCTCTTCAATTAATATTGATTTCTACTTGTTGTGGTCTTTCTATAAATTTCCAAGCCTACAAATGAAGGAAAGTATTCGAGTGTTTATATAATTAAATTTATCATAATTCATCAATTTAAATTTTTGGGTTCGTCCACGATTTAACACCAATCCTTCTACTTTTGCTTTTATTCTAGCATTTTCATTTTTCCTAATTCATTGCTCATTTATCCCTTTAATTTCACCCTTGCAGAATCAACTGAGGACGACGTCATCAGGCCACTACTGCTGATCAATTATACCATATCATCATATAAATATTAATATATTCCATAGGCGCAATACTACAATAAAAGCATGGGATCCACCCATTGCCAAGTCATCATCTCATCTTATTTTCTTCCCCACTTTGGTTCGCTGCATGTTCGTGCAGTGCACAGTGTCTTTTATTTTTCTTATATGTGTGTACGTAGTGTATGAGATTCCAATATATATAATATATCTATTTCCTCATATATATTCTTCTAATTTCTATTTGACATCTTCCCAATCCCTTCTCTTTTCTGCCCAATATAACATAAATCAATTGCAATATTAATTGAATAAACCCGAACGCACTGTTAAATAATGTGCATCTATGACTTTCAATTACTCTTATTAAACGATTCTAATACTTTCCGAATAGTTAAAAAGATCAGCAACCAAAAATAAGTTACGCACCCAAATGGCTATTGGATGTAATATTTTTAAGGTTAAAATACCATTTTGATTCCTATACTTTGCACTTCATTCTATTTTGGTCCATGTACTTTCAAATGTCTAAATTTAGTCATGTACCGTCAATAAAACTTAAAATTTGGTCCCTATTGTTAGTTTATTGTTAATTTTTCTAAAAAATGATAGTCTCTATTAGCATTTTCTCTACAAGTTTTGAAAATATATTTATATTGTGTCTTTTTTTTGCATGAAAATTATTATTATTATTTAACTAATTTCAATAAAAATTAACTTCAAAATAACAGTAAAGACCAATTTTAAGCTCTCTTGAAAGTATGAGGACTAAATTTGGACATTTGAAAGTACATGAACTAAAATGGAATGAATCTCAAAGTTACAAACACCAAAATTGTATTTTAACCTATTTTTAAAGGTGGTGGTAGCTAATTGAGACCCATTCTTTATAACCACAGCCAACAGAGAAATTCTTCAGTGAGATTGCCATAATGTGGTTGGTAATTTTTCACTGTGTATGTAGAAAGAAAAGTATATTAAATTTATATCCAATAAAAAAATTATTGAATTCAATATCCAACGATTATTATGGAGCAACCACATTGTAACGATTTTATGAAATAATTTGTCCAACCACATACAAGCATGATATAAAAAAAAAGTGTTCTTTATTGTATCATTAAGGAGGGAACACAATCTAAAATCTCTAAATATAAAGTCCTAAAGTTCATCAAAGTAGAAATGGCCGGCCTCCTAATAAAAGGAATCGATAGGCGGCAGGCAATGGTACATTTAATTCGAGTATCTTCGCAAATTTTATGATTCTGACGTCTTCGGGGCTTTGGAATTGAGTCGCATTATTCAATTTTACCCGCCCAACTTGTTTGGGGGGAGTAATTTCTAGTGCTATCGTATTATAAAAAAAATTTCATATTCTAGTTTTGAATTTAAAAATATTTTTTAAATGTTTGTAGACCCCATATAATTTTTAGTTGGCCTCCACATAATTTTTAAAATGATGCTAACGTGGCAAATAATCAATAGAGGTAGTATGAAAAAAAATTTCCTTTTTTTTGAGCTCCTTTTCTAGTACGTGTCATGGTCATGAGCTTCTGCACCTGGCAAGTGGCATCAGTATCAAAATCACGGTAGTTACATGTTATTATCTCAGAAAAACTCATTTGAATTAAAAGTCTATTTGTCCTAAAATTATGAACCTTTTTTTTTTTTTTTTAATGAGGAGACCATCAAAAGTCGATTCGTGATTAAATTTCGAACTAATTTTTTAAATTAACACCATCAACAACTTCTCAATCGAACGCGGCATGAAAATTTAATGCAAACAGATGCTGGGAAGTGAGTTTGAATTGCCACTAAAACAATGAATTTAAGCTCAACTAACACCAAATTGTTTCGTTTTCAAATCATACACCTGTTATCCTCAATAAATGAATACATCGAATCGTTCAATTGCGTAAGGGTAAAACCACACAATTTGTTTAATCCACGTTTAAATATTATTTTTGTACTTGTACTTTCAACTTTTATTTATGTTGGTCCTT
Organism: Trichosanthes truncata; assembly: GCA_033996785.1. Classification (NCBI taxonomy): domain Eukaryota; kingdom Viridiplantae; phylum Streptophyta; class Magnoliopsida; order Cucurbitales; family Cucurbitaceae; genus Trichosanthes; species Trichosanthes truncata. The sequence continues at coordinate 59,809,687 of JAWPNB010000003.1, forward strand.
ATAATTAACTCTCAAAATGTTCATTATGGATCTCTCTATTTTTAACTTTCATTTGTTTTAGTCTATGCGCTTTTGAAATGATCATTTTGGTTCCTGTATTTTTAAAAGTGATCATGTTGGATTCTCCATTTTCTTTTTTATCTCACTTTTTAAATCGCAATTTCAACATAGCACTACATTAAAAAAAATTCTTGAAGTGTAGTTATAATTTTGTATTAAACGATTTCTTTAGTATATAAAATTTGTGAATAAATTTTGTAAACAGACACCAAAATAGTCACTTTTAAAAAGTACGAGGACTAAAATAGTTTTTTGAAAATATAAAGACTAAAATGAACCTAATTTAAAAATATATATATAGACCAAAATGAATATTTTATCTTGAAAGTGGAACAAAAACAACTAAAGCTGAAAGTCCAATAAACAAAATATTATTTAAATTAAACCTTTAATCAGCAACGTCTCTTGCCTTTGGATTCTCCAAAAGCAGGCTAAGCCTATGGGGCTTGGCTGAAATAAACTGAGTGGCATGCTGGTGACAGTGTGGCAATGGCAACACCAACTACCGTTACGCAATTTGCTACTATAAGTGTACGATTCAAGTTTTAATATAGCATAATAAAAATTATGAATATCATCTTTAGGATTAATTTTTTAGATCACTCAATAACTATAGATACAGTTGTTCAATTTTATTTAGAAAAAAGACTCAAATGATGGAATTTAATCTAAAACTCAATTAAAAACCAAAGAAATTAATTGTGGAACAATTCAATAAGAAAATATCCTAGGGATTTGATTTCACCAATTAGTAGACAAATCAATTAATTAAGCAACCAAGATTGAGCCTGCAATTATTTCATAAGTCAAGAAGATAAAGGTAAAAGTTGTCCTCCCAAGCACAATTGAATCTCAAGCAAGTTATAAACTCAATATTCATGTCTAGATTTATTAACATGTAAGACCTTATTAAGTCCACTTCTTTTAAGACCTTCTAAATGAATCCTAAATCTCCTGATCTTAGAAAAACTCTACTCATGTAATTAAAATCTAATCTACACTATCTCTCCCGAGCATAAGTTTAGAACCAATAACATTCAATCTGTGATCAAAGAATTAAAAGCATTACACACATAATTGCACGAATGAAATAAAAGCAAACAATCAAGACAATCAATTAATTAATTCATCCAAATTAACAGGCTACATCAATTCCTAAGATTAAAAAGTTTAGCTATGCATGTTCAAGAAATTAAATACAAAGCTCAATGAAAATCCCATAATGAAAAGATAAAGTTCAGAGAAAGAGAAGAAAAACTAAAGTCCGTGTGTCAATCGTCCGTCTCCATTACGATGTCCACGATTCTTAGCTCAAAAATCAATTTTCTTCACTCCACTAGGGCTTAGTCTCTCCAAAGTTGGCCCTCAAGTCTCGAATCATAATGTGGTATTTATAAAATAAAATAAAATAAATAAATAAATAAGTAAAGTCTAGACACTAGGGCAGTGTCTCAATGTTGTACCCTAATGCGCCAAATAAATAAGAAAATTTTGGGTAGTCTATAGCATCTCGACACTACATATGGAAAATGGGCACGTGTCTATTTTGTGGTGTTGAGCTGCATTATTGAGTGTAGCGTTGAGACAGTCGTTGGGCAGCGTCTCAACGCTACCCTTGCAATTTGAATGGCTTGCATAGTGGCACCGTCTCGACTCTGCCCCATCGACTCTTCTAGCTTGATTTCTTTTCTCTTCTTCCTCCATTTTTCAATTTCTCGTCCAATTAATTCTTTTTTCTCAATATATTCTTCAATCGAAATCTCTAATTTACTTTAGAATGCTCGATACCTACAAATTCAACAAATATGTGTATGAAAATATCCAATAAATCCTTAAAACTAGCAATAAATCAGCCATAAAAATAGCTCACAAAGTGCACTATCGCAAGCCTAAGTGAGTTTGTCATGAGGTCAGATTATAAGATACACGGTAATATGAACCCAAAAATTTAAGGCCCCGTTTGATAACCATTTGGTTTTTTGTTTTTGGTTTTTGAAAATTAAGCCTATAAATGCTACTCCCACCTATGGATTTACTTGTTTTGTTATCTCCTTTTTACCTATGTTTTCAAAAAACTAAACCATGTTTTGAAAACTAAAAAAAGTAGTTTCCAAAAACTTGTTTTTGTTTTTAGAATTTGGCTAAGAATTAAAATGCTTCGTTAAGGGAGATGAAAATCATTGTAGAGAAATTGAGATAAAACAATCTTAATTTTCAAAAACTAAAAACCAAAAATCAAATAGTTATCAAACGGAACCTTAGTTTTTGGTTTTTGGTTTTCAAAAATTAAGCTTGTTTTCTCTCAATTTCTCTACAATTGTTTTCATCTCCCTTAAAGAAACATTTGAATTCTTAGCCAAATTCTAAAAACAAAAACAAGTTTTTAAAAACTACAGGGCCGTTTGATAACCAATTGGTTTTCTGTTTTTGGTTTTTAGTTTCTTATTTTTAAAAAATTGGCTTGTTTGGAAACCAATTCAATTTTCTGTTTTTGTAATTCAAAAAACGTTTTTTAAATTGTGAAGAAATTGTAAAAACGAAAAAAACAAGTTTTTAAAATCGATTTTCGTTTTTCAGAAACAGTGCGCAAGCCCACAGCCTTCATTGTTGTGCGGATTGAGCTTTAATCCCACCTAACGGCAGCCCCATTATATACCAAAGTTATCAATTATTATTATTTTGTTGTAAAATTGAGAGGCGAAATCGGGCACCAAAACTTTACCAAAACATATAATAATAATAATAATAATAATAATAATAATAATAATAATACAAAAGATGAAATATAAAAAGAATATATATATATATATATAGTATAAACAAAAGAAAGTGGAGATTTATGGCAAATTAAAAACACAAAAATTAGAGAAAAATGGGAGGAAAAATTGGTGTCTATTCTTTTCCAAAAATCTCTCTATTTATAGGCAATTTAAGAGATGATGATGTGGTACATTTGGACACCAATCTATGGCCTTTAGAAGACACTTTGGCTATGGAAAAAATGCCACTTGGCATGGATAACAAATGGGCATGTGGAATGAGCATTTACATATGCCATATTCACAATACTCACCCTTAAATGCCCATTTATATAAAATATGCTTCGTTAAAACCTTACTAGGGAAAAACCCAATGGGAAGAAAAACCCTAGTGAAGGAAAAAGAGTACATATTTTATATAGTTTACTATAATACATTCACTCCCCCTCATGGAGACATCACTTAAAGTCTTTGAGTCGCCGCATTCCAATGCTATATACTAATTTATCGAAGGTTGCAGTTGGTAATGCCTTTGTAAATAAGTCAGCCAGGTTATCTTTTGAACAAATTTGTTGTACAGTAATATCGCCATTTTCTTCAAGATCATGAGTATAGAAGAGCTTTGGTGAGATATGCTTTGTTCTATCTCCTTTGATATATCCTCCCTTGATTTGAGCTATACATGCTGTGTTGTCTTCGTATAACATCGTTGGAAGAGGTTTACTTGAAGACAAGCCACATGTCTGATGAATGTGTTGTGTCATCGATCTTAGCCATACACATTCTCGACTTGCTTCATGAATAGCGAGGATTTCAGCATGATTTGAAGAAGTGGCCGTTATAGTCTGTTTCACTGATCGCCACGATATAGCAGTTCCTCCACATGTGAATAGATAACCTGTCTGAGATCTAGCTTTGTGTGGGTCAGATAGATAACCAGAATCTGCATAACCAACTAGATCATACTTTAATTTGTTAGAATAAAATAAACTCATATCAATTGTCCCTCGAAGATATCGGAGTACATGCTTAACTCCGTTCCAATGTCTTTTTGTAGGACATGAACTATATCTAGCTAATAAATTTACTGAAAATGCAATATCTGGTCTTGTGTTATTAGCCAAATACATAAGTGCACCAATTGCACTAAGATATGGTACTTCAGGACCAAGTAGTTCTTCATTGTCATCTCGATGTCGAAATATATCTTTCTTTATATCCAGTGAACGAACTTCCATTGGAATGTTCAATGGATGTGCTTTATCCATATAGAATCTTTTTAAGATTTTCTCTGTATAAGTTGATTGATGAACAAATATCCCATCTGCTAAATGTTTAATTTGCAAACCAAGGCAAAATTTTGTTTTTCCAAGATCTTTCATCTCGAATTCTTTCTTAAGATATTCTATTGCCTTGGATAACTCTTCAGGAGTTCCAATTATATTTAAGTCATCAACATATACAGTTATAATAGCAAATCTTGACTGAGATTTCTTTATAAAAACGCACGGACATATTGGATTATTTTGGTATCCTTCTTTCAACAGATATTCACTCAGGCGATTATACCACATTCGTCTTGATTGTTTTAATCCATATAATGATCTCTGTAACTTTATTGAATACAATTCCTGAGAACTTGATTCATATGTTTCTGGTATTTTAAATCCTTCCGGGATTTTCATATAAATGTCATTATCCATAGATCCATATAAATACGCCGTGACTACATCCATTAGATGCATATCAAGCTTTTCATATACAGTCAGACCAATCAAATATCTTAGCGTTATTGCATCCACCATAGGAGAATATGTCTCCTCATAATCAATACCAGGCCTTTGCGAGAATCCTTGTGCAACAAGTCTCGCTTTATATCTTGTGACTTCATTCTTTTCATTTCTTTTCCTTACAAATACCCATTTATATCCCACAGGTTTGACGTTTTCCGGTGTTGGGACTACTGGTCCAAAAACCTCACGTTTTGAAAGTGAGTTCAACTCTGCTTGGATTGCTTCTTTCCACTTCGGCCAATCCTTTCTACGTTGACATTCTTTGATAGATTTTGGGTCAAAATCGTCACTTTCATGAATAATACCGTGAGCAACATTATAAGAAAATATGTTGTCAATAATGATATCATTTCGGTTTCATCTCTTTCCTGTTGTAACATAGTTTATAGAAATTTCATTATTATCCTCAAGCGTTTGATTTTCACCAATACTCTTTTGAGTAGTTGTATTCTGGATTTCTTCTGGAACATCCATACCTTTTATTGAATCATTTTGATTCTCAACTACTTTTCTTTTTCGAGGATTTTTATCTTTAGAACCTATTAGTCTACCACGCTTCTGGCGTGCTCCAGACTCATTATTGACAACTTGTTCCTTTGGGATATCAACTTTTGATGGAGCATTTGCAGCTGGTATATATGATTTAGTCACACTTTTAGTATCTGTGAATGCATCTGGTAGTTGATTTGTTATATTTTGCAAATGAATTATCTTTTGAACTTCAAGTTCACATTGATTTCTACGAGAATCTAAATGAGATAATAACGATGCATTCCATGTAATTTCTTTTTCCAACTTCTTAATTCCTCCCCCTAATGTTGGAAAATTTGTCTCATTAAAATGACAATCAGCAAATCGTGCAGTAAATACATCACCCGTCAAGGGTTCAAGATATTTAATAATTGATGGGGAATCAAAACCAACATATATTCCTAACCTCCTTTGAGGACCCATCTTAGTACGTTGTGGTGGAGCAATCGGTACATATACTGCACATCCAAAAATTCTTAGATGGGAAATATTTGGCTGCTGGTCATAAGCTAATTGCATTGGGGAGTATTTATTATAAGCTACTGGCCTAATACGTGCCAGTGATGCAGCATGCAAAATAGCATGACCCCATACCGATGTAGGAAGTTTAGCTCTCATAAGCAATGGTCTTGCAATTAGTTGCAGACGTTTTATAAATGATTCTGCTAGACCATTTTGTGTATGAACGTGAGCTACAGGATGTTCAACACTTATCCCAATTGACATACAATAAGTATTAAAAGTTTGGGATGTAAATTCACCAGCATTATCAAGTCGAATGGTCTTAATTGTATTATCAGGAAATTGTGCTTTTAACTTAATTATTTGAGCAAGTAATCTTGCAAATGCAAGATTTCGACTTGATAATAAGCATACATGTGACCATCTGCTGGATGCGTCAATTAATACCATAAAATATCTAAATGGACCACTTGGTGGGTTAATAGGTCCACAAATATCACCTTGAATTCGCTCTAAAAATGCAGGTGATTCAATCCCCACTTTAGCTGGTGATGGTCTAATAATTAATTTCCCTTGAGAACAAGCATCACATGACAACTCATTGGATTGAAGAATCTTCTGGCTCTTTAAAGGATGTCCATGTGAATTCTCAATAATTTTTTTCATCATTATTGACCCTGGATGACCCAATCGATCATGCCAAACACTGAATATTTCTGGATTCATGAACTTCGGGTTCATTATTGCATAACTTTCGATTACTCGTATATGAGTATAGTATAATCCAGAAGAAAAAGCAGGCAGTGTTTCTAATATACGTTTTTCATGTGAAACAATAGATGTTATATAGAGACACTCTATATTATTTTTACAATCAGTTTCAACATGATAATTATTTTCACGTATATCTTTAAAACTTAATAAGTTTCTTTTCGATTTGCTAGAGAACAGAGCATTATTAATTGTAAATCTTGTTCCTCTAGGCAAAATAAAGTTTGCTTTTCCAAAACCTTCAATCAGATTTGCAGAACCTGATATAGTATTGACTTTTGCTTCCAGCATTGTCAATCTAGTAAAATATTTTCTATTTATGAGTATCGTGTGCGTAGTTGCGTAGTCTGCCAGACATAAATCCTCATTGCTCATTTTCGAGTTACTCAACATATTGAAATTGTTCATATTTCTTCATTGAAAAGAAAAGAAAAACGATTACAAAGAGTCTTAAATATATATACAAACAAAACAACAACAAAAACATACTAAACAGTACTTAATTATATATTTTCATACAAATCATCCTCTACTTGTTTGATTGCATCAATTCTCTCTCCAGGAGATTCAAAATAATCAGCTACATCAAGATGCATCATATTGGAGGGGTCAAACACATCATCTTCTTGAATGGCAAGATTTACCTCCACATTCTTTCCTTTTCCTTTTTCCTTCAGGGAAGCTTGATAGAGATCAACAAGGTGTTTTGACGTACGACAGGTACGTGACCAGTGCCCAGTCATTCCGCACCGGAAACATTTATGTTCATCACCTTTCGAACTTCTATCTTGTGGAGCCTTTCCTTTATGATCATCACTTCGTGTGGGTTTCTTAAAATTATAATGCCCACCACGAAAATAGGTATTTCTTCCTCTACCGCGGTCCCGACCTCGACCACGACCACGACCTCGACCACGGTTATTAAAATTCACAACATTCACTTCAGGGAATGGTGTTGCTCCAGTTGGTCGGGATTCGTGATTTTTCATCAATAACTCGTTATTTTGTTCAGCAACGATAAGACATGAGATAAGTTCAGAATATTTTGCAAAACCCTTCTCTCGATATTGCTGCTGCAGGAGCATATTCGAGACATGAAAAGTGGAAAATGTCTTCTCTAACATATCAACATCAGTAATCTTTTCTCCGCATAATTTTAATTTTGAACTAATTCTGAAGAGTGCGGAATTATACTCACTTACTGATTTAAAGTCCTGCAACCTCAAGTGCATCCAATCATAACGAGCTTTTGGAAGAATAACTGTTTTTTGATGATCGTACCTTTCTTTCAAACCTTGCCATAGAACGTAGGGATTTTTTATTGTAAGATACTCCATTTTCAATCCCTCGTGAAGATGATGGCGAAGGAAGATCAGGGCTTTTGCTTTTTCTTGATTTGATGCATCATTTCCTTCTTTAATTGTTTCTCCAAGATTCATAGAATCTAAATGGACCTCAGCGTCAAAGATCCATGACAAGTAGTTATTTCCATTAATATCCAGGGCCGCAAATTCTAGCTTTGTAAGGTTTGCCATAATAACACTATCAAAATAATAATATATATTTATATTAGAAATTTAACATAAACCAAATGCGTAAAAATGGCTTACCTATAAGACTTACCTTTAGCGGGAAAAATGACAGAGATTCGTGCTGATAACGTGTTGTAAAATTGAGAGGCGAAACCGGGCACCAAAACTTTACCAAAACATATAATAATAATAATAATAATAATAATAATAATAATAATACAAAAGATGAAATATAAAAAGAATATATATATATATATATAGTATAAACAAAAGAAATTGGAGATTTATGGCAAATTAAAAACACAAAAATTAGAGAAAAATGGGAGGAAAAATTGGTGTCTATTCTTTTCCAAAAATCTCTCTATTTATAGGCAATTTAAGAGAGGATGATGTGGTACATTTGGACACCAATCTATGGCCTTTAGAAGACACTTTGGCTATGGAGAAAATGCCACTTGGCATGGATAACAAATGGGCATGTGGAATGGGCATTTACATATGTCATATTCACAATATATTTAATATTATTGTTATTTTTTTAACACAATTATTATTATTGTTATTACTTCAACTTCTTTTTCACGTAAAAAGAGGTACAAAAACGTTTCCTATAATATTGTTAATATTATAATATTTTAAAATTAAAATGAGGTGTTATTGTTGCTACTTATTTATTTTAATATTTTTAATATTATATTTTAAATTTATTCAAATAAAAAAGATATTTTTTTTTCTAAACATAAAAAAAATAATCAAAATTTTAAAGTAATTCTTAGTCACGTCCTTCCTTAAAAAATTTGTTAACAAAACATTGATGTGTCGATAAACGTTTTTTAATTAAAAAAAGACGGAATCATTTACAAGTTGAGCTCGAATTCCTGTTATCTCAATAATTATGTATTATAATAATAATAATTATTATTATTATTATTATTACTACTTTTTTTATGTGTATTATTGTTATTACTACCACTACTTTTGTACAAAAAAAAAGGTGAAAATGTCATTTTGGTCATGTACCTTGAATTTTAAATTTAAAATATTGTTTTTATATTTTAAAATTAATTAAATATATTAAATTTCTCAATTACGTTCTTTTACTAAAAAATAATTTGTTAATAAAAATTGATGGGTCGTTAAATTATAATTTTATTAATATATTTAAACACATAATGCTGATCAACTGAAGCATATGACTCAAGTGAGAGATCTAATTGCTGATCAACTTTAGATGGCAACTCAAGCACGACGTTGATTGTTAGTTTTTGCTAATTTTGTTCTTTTACTTTTATGAATTACTTAGTCATTATTAAACATTATCAACATTTTTGTTGTTTATAAAAATATTAATATGGTGATTGTTACTTGTATTTTTTTTATATGTTTATTTTTGTGATTTTTTCCTAATTTGATTAGTGACTAGTAGTAAATTTAAAACATTAATATTGTTTTTTTCAATATGCAATTTTTTAAAAAATTAAAATAAAACTATAGTTTTATAATTATGTATATTAGATGGAAAAATATCATAAAAATAGTTTGATTTTATTTTTATAAACAAAATTAAAAATAGTGATCAAACGTTCTTTTGATTTTTAAAAAATAGAAAACAAAAACACAATTATCAACATATTTTTAGTTTTCAATATTTAAAAAACAGAAACTCAAAAATAGTTACCAAACATGTTTTTGGTTTCCAATTTTTTAAAATCAAAAAACCAAAACCAATTACCAAACATGTATGGTTTTTGTTTTGTTTTTTTAAAACTAAAAACCAAAAACATAAAAACATAAAACCAAAAACCAAAAACCAAAAACCAAATGGTTATCAAACAGGACCTACTTTTTCTAGTTTTCAAAACATGGCTTGATTTTTGAAAACATAGGTAAAAAGTAGATAACAAAACAAGCTAATCCATGGATGAGAGTAGTATTTATAGGCTTAATTTTCAAAAACCAAAAACTAAAAACTAAATGGTTATCAAATGGGGCCTAAGTTTATAGGTTATTGTGAATTTAATTATTTGTTCGTATTTCAATACTCCTCCTATAAGTAGTTAACAATATTAATTGAGGAGGAAATGATATTATAGGAGTTTAAACATAGGACATTATACTTTGATACCATTTTACTACCATGTGAAGCAAAAATTTAAGTTTATGGGATATAGTAAATTTAATTATTTAATCATACTTTAACAAACTTCCAATTAAGGAAGGAGACCATGCCAATCTCAAAATTCAAACAAGTTATAAGCCCTTCTTTATCCATCCTATTTAAGATGAGACTGCTTTACAAGAAACGCCGTGAGCAACAACTGAGGAAGGATCAAGAGGAGACTAGAAATGAAGACCTTAAGCGAAGGAGAAAATGACGATACAATTAATTAGGCAGGATACTTGGATACACAATTATCAAGCTAATGTCAATTTTACTATTTTATCCCTAGTTTGATGTATTTAGTAAGGGCATTTACGTCTCTTGCTATGATCGATTATATGGCTTGTGCTTTACTATTTTCTTTTAAGAATTTTTACACAGATAATTAATTTAACTATATTTATTTTCATAAATGTACAAAGATTTGAACATTTTTATATCTAGGTTTAATATGCAATTTCAAACCATTATGCCCTTTTCTCGTTTCTCTCTCTTTAATTAAAACGAATATTAATTATGAAGATTAATCATTTTTTATATTTTATTTTCTTTCAAATACCACGATTTTAGCAATTTATCTCTCCCAATTTACCCTAATTTTAGCGTTTTACTTACCCATCTTTGTTAACGTGCAGCCAACAATTTCTCACATTTCACAAAAACTCTTTTACCATTTTTCGTTAGAAAACCCTTCTTCCCATCGCTCCACTAGTTTTCATTCTTCTCGATGGCCAATGTTTTCAACATCCAGCAAACAAGTTCACTGTTCATTGAAATTCTTATGTGTTCATTCACTGCAGAATCCCATGTATTTGCTTTATCTTTTGTTATGAGAACATGCAATGTATATTTAAATATACCATGGCAATTATCATTTATGTACATTAATATGTAGACATACGATGTAATTATCATTTATGTATGTTGGAATGTATATTCATATATTATCGAACATACTATAGTATACTCTTGAACATACCGTTGTATATTCATATAATATTGAACATACCATAGTATACAGTGTATCCATAGTATCGGTACGTTGTAGTATATATTGTTTTATATACCATGTTTATATATTCTAGCTTATATAGTTTGATATAAATGTATAGATAGTTGTATTGTACCAATACTATATGACGGATCTTGGAATGAGACCGATAATTATGTTTTATATACCATGTACATTCATATTAGTTAGGAATTAATGTATATACTTAATAGACGACAATATATTCATCCCATTTCCAAGTATACCATATAAATTTGTGGTTGTTAGTAATGAATACAAACATACAGTTGTATACTTAGGTAAGATGGACATTATTATATACTGCTTGCCATGTATATTTGTACATATATACTAGCTCATATATTTTTATACCAATGTATAGGTAATATTGTTGTACCAATGTTATATGACGGATCTTGGAATGAGAGAGATAATTATGTTGGTTACAAAGTATCAGAGATTGTGTTGTATGATAATGTCCTTTCTTAAGTTACAACAATCTATTAGACAAACATTTTAGAGTATAGGCGATTTGGATTTTTGAATTGACCTGTACATTTATTTATATCTTAAACATATCAAAACAACCTTTTTTAACTACTTTTGATGTTGTATATCAACTTGTCTGAAGTTCAGAAAAAAAAAATTGTTTACCTTGATTATACTTTTGAGTAGACACATTATATGTGATGTTATTAAACTACTCATATTATTATACTTAACTACGAATGTATTTTATATACTTTCGTATATTGTTACAATAGAAGGTATTGACCTATGTGTTGAGAGTGCGACCAAAGTCCCACATTGGCTAGGAAATGAGAAGATCATGGGTTTATAAGTGAAATACAACAACTCTATTGGCATGAGGCCTTTTGGGTAAAACCAAAAGCAAAGCCATGAGAGTTTATGCCTAAAGTGAACAATATCATACCAGTGTGAAGATATGTAGAGGGTGAAGGGAATAATCAAATTAAACCCACAGCGGAAGCATAAGAATCGTATTTGATTTATTTAGAATTAAACTAAAATACAAAGGTTAAGCAATAAATACCTTGAAAATAATATTATGGAGAATATTCTGGCGGATCTTTATCTTTTCCACAAAGTCTTCTTGGCTATGACTCGAACACAGGACCAAGGCTTGTGGGAGCCTCTTGAAAGAAAATCCCCAAGGGATTGGAGAGAAAGAGGTCTAGAGAGAATTCTCTAATTCTCTCTATTGAGGAGATGTGTGTTGTATTGAATGGCTCAACCCAAGAGTCCTATTTATAGAAACCAAGGGAAAATCTTTGCCATAATTAAAATATTATATTTTAATATCTAATATATTAAAATATATCTTATATTTATTTGAATCTCATTCAAATCTCCTACGATATTTATTTATTTGAATCTTATTCAAATTCTATAAATATCTTTTATTTAATATATCAAATATACATTAATTATTTTAATATTTAATGTATCAAATACAATAAATATATTTTCCTCTTTTATATTTAATATATCTAATATATTAAATATTAATTTGAACACTTCAAATTAAAAATTAAATTTGAACATTTCAAGTTTTAATATTTAATGTATCAAATACAATAAATATATTTTCCTCTTTTATATTAAATATTAATTTGAACACTTCAAATTAATATTAATTTGAACATTTCAAAATTTTCTTTCAATTAAATTGATCTTTTAGTGTTACTATGAGCTAGCAATGAGACCTTATGGACCTACAGATTATAAGCTCCAATGATACAAAATTAATTAATTAAACTCTTTAATTAATCAATTTTCATTCATTAACTCTAGGGTCACTCCACTATAGACCTAAAGTTGCACTCTTATGCACTGTAGGACAAGTTGTGTCCATTGATATAATTACTACATGCAAGTCGATCCTTCACGAGTTGTTCGTAATTACATCTGGGTCAAAAGTCCGTTTTACCCCTATAATTACATCTTGCACCTTAAGTACCATTGATCCTCTAATGAAAAATTTGTTTATAATATAATTATAAACTAAGTCCCTCTCGGGCCAATGAGAGGGTGGGGCCCCATTGTTCAAGTCCCGAAATCAGCACTTAAGGGAACTACTCATCTACTTACCCTATATGGGAATGAGTGAATTCCATCTTATGAGATTATGTTCCCAGCTCCCTATTTGGTCAAATCCCCAAAATGGTAGGCATATTGAATCGGCTACAAAAGCCACTCTCACCCATGCAAATCAAAGGACAAGCCCTCACAGGCAGGAGTTCATAACTCACTCAGGATTAAGATCGAGTCGCATATGATCATCTTGATGAAATATTAATCTTCTCAATTAACGGATTTATAAAGAGAGATTAAATATTTCGTGGTCCAGTCTTATACAAACTCATTGTATAAGATACCCCCACTCACATGTCTCCACATGAATGATTTAGATCAAATCATTTGTAACTATTACAAAGTGGGCCGTATCAATAGTGTTACCAGGATAATGCACCCATTAGGTTATTTCTTGAACATGATCCTCTCGTATGTCAACCACATACTGTTCAAGATTACACTAATAACCTTGGATTTTTCATATAATGGATAATATTATATTGCAAATAAAATAATCAAAATTATTATTAATTATTAAATAAATTATTAATTATGAGGCTTTAGGGCATAAATCCCAACAGAGAGTTGTTGTCCCTAACAAGTAGCAATGGGACCTTATGGACCTACAAATTATAAGCTCCAATGATGCAAAATTAATTAATTAAACTCTTTTATTAATCAATCTTCATTCATTAACTCTAGGGTCACTCCACTATAAGCTAGAGTCGCACTCTTATGCACTGTAGGGCAAGTTATGTCAATGGATATAACCAGTACATGCAAGTCGATCATTCACAAGTTAGTCGTAATTACAGCTAGGTCAAAAGTCCGTTTTACCCCTATAATTACATCTTACATCGTAAGTACCACTGATCCTCTAATGAATAATTTTTTTATGATCCAACCATAAACTAAGTCCCTTTCGGGCCAATTAGAAGGTGGGGCCCCATTTTTCAAGTCCCAAAATCAGCACTTAAGGGAACTACTCATCTACATACCCTATATGGGAATGAGTGAATTCCATCTTGTAAGATTATGTTGCTAGCTTCCTATTTGGTCAAGTCCCTAAAATGGTAGACTTATTGAATCGGCTACAAAAGTCACTCTCACTCATGCAAATCAAATGATAGACCCTCACAGACAGAAGTTCATAACTCACTCAAGATTGAGATCGAGTGGCATATGATCATCCTGATGAAATATTAATCTTCTCAATTAACGAATTTATAAAGAGACATTAAATATTTTGTGGTTGATAGGACATATAAAGTTTTATTTAATCACACTTAACTCTTGTTAGTTGGATAGTTTTTATGTGTTTTCATGTTTATTTTGTAGTGATTTCAAGCAAAGACGTATTTTGAGACTCTATGTCGAATAACGATTCAAACGAGCCAAACCGGAGGTCATTCGAACACCTGAGCGAAAAGTTAAAGCAAAATTACAAAATCTGTCTAGGGAGCAGCGTCTCAACGCCGCTCAACGCTATGCTCAACGCCAGCAACGTCTCAACACCAGACTTGACGATGCTCGACGCTACAGTTTGGCTTGCTCAACGCCACACAAAATAAGCAATTATTCTTTCCTTAATCGCAATGGTAGCATCTCAACGCCACCCTTGGCGTCTCAACACTGCCCAAGCCCTATTTATAGCACTTTTTCACTTTAGGTCAAGGACTTTTGCCTCCTTTGCTTAGACTTTTAGAGAGAGCTTTTCTCCTTCTACTTTTACACTTTTATTGTAGCAAATCGAATCATGTTTAACGGGAAATATACTATCACGATGCTTGGCTAAACTCCACGTTTTTAGTTCAGAGGTCGGTTGTAATCAATTGCAATATTGTGAGGCTTGAACCTTAACGTAGTTTTCTTTTAATTGCAAGTATTCTTTGATTCTCGTGTTAATTTTATAAGCATGTATTTTTGATTGAATTGACGCCTCGATCGCTTTACATGTTTGATTGCTAATCATGATGCATGATCCGTAATTGTCATGTTGATTGAACTGGTAGCGTTAGGATTATTACATGTGTATGTTTTATGGGTTTCCAGATTACATGACTTGTATGTTTAATTTTAGAAATTAAAGGAGCATCTTAATTAGATTAAAGTTATTTCATCTAATTAGTTGTCTTGGTCCTTCCAAAGCACTTAATGCCTTTATCTAAATAATTTGGAGCAGTTTCGTCAAAATTGTTTAGGTAATTAGCATTAACTTGACGTTTGTTAAAGTTAACAACCTTAGAAAATTTGCTACTTTTTAGGGTTTCCTAATAAGTTGACCAAGTGCTTGCATTGTTAAATTTAAATATTTTGAATGCTTGTGATCAATTTTTGCAAATGAGTAGAACGGCACCTTTGAATTGGAACTTGGTAAGATTTGATCTATCTTTATTTCATTTGCTTATGTTTTATTTTATTTATAAAAACAAAAAATTCATCTTTTTAATTGTTTTCTCCTTTGCAAATTTAATTTGAGAAATTAATATTCGGTTCCCTGAGATCAACCCGGTCCACTCAATGCTACAAGTAGCTTATGATCGATTTATAAATTGTAATTTGACTAGCCCTCGACAAGCTCACGTCAGTGGTCCAGTCTTATACAAACTCATTGTATAAGATACCCCCCACTCACATGTCTCCATATTAACGATTTGGATCAAATCGTTTGTAACTATTACAAAATAGGTCGTATCAATAATGTTACTAGGATAAGGCACCTAACCTTATCCATATACGATAGACCCTTTAAGTTATTTCTTAAACATGATCCTCTCGTATGTCAACCACATATTGTTCAAGATTACACCAATAACCTTAGATTTTTCATATAATGGATAATATTATATTACAAATAAAATAATCAAATTTATTATTAATTATTAAATAAATCATTAATTACAAGACTTTATGGCATAAATCTCAACATTAGGGCATAAATCTCAACACTATGTACATTCATTTATATCCTAAATATATCAAAATAACTTTTTAAAACTACTTTCGACGTTGTATATCAACCTGTTTGTCCAACTTCCTCCTCACCCTCTTCTTCGGCATTTTTTTTTTTGTAATTGTTTCTATCTTGGAATAAAATCACGAGCCATATCACCAAACAAATTATCGAAAAATGGTGAGTTCGTGGGTACACCAACGTTATCTAATCGAATCGTTCTAATTTCTAGTCCTTCATCTTGCAATCATAAGTATATATCCTGTCATTATCAATTAATACTTTGTAGAATAGATTACAATGTTATATATCAAAACAAATCTTACATACCTCTGATTCTATTGTGACAACCTCATTTTCATTCTCTTTTTCATTACTTTTTTGCTAGTACTGCTCAAAATCCTTTGACTTTTCCGTCTATTTTCATTGTTTCTAGTGTATTCTACTCCAGCCATTACCTATTATATTTGTTATATACACATTGACATATAACTACTATATACATATATAATGTTATATATAAAACACAAAATGACACATATCCATGATATATATATATATATAGATAGATAGATAGATAGATAGATAGATAGATAGATAGATAGATAGAGAGAGAGAGAGAGAGAGAGAGAAGAGATACTCATGTGCATAAACTAATTATTACATACATGTACAACGTAATGTATTAAACCTACAATGTCACATGTATATCATGATATTAGCCATATATATCATGAATATATATGAAACATAACCAAATAACTATATGCACATAAATGTATATATGAAATGACACATAGGGGCAATAACCAAACACCTATATGCATATATAATGTTATATATAAAGCACACAATGACACATATATCATGAATATATATAGAACGTATAGAGATATATATACATGTGAGCATAAACTAATTATTCCATACATATACAACATAATGTATTAAACCTACAATGTCTCATATATATCATGATATTAGTCATATATACCATGAATGAAAATATATGGGACATAACCAAACAACTATATGCACATAAATGTATATATGAAATAACACATAGGGGCAATAACCAAACAACTATATGCACAATAATGTATATATGAAACAACTAAAGAGATATCTAATTCAGAAGGGTTATTAAACCATGAAACAAAAAACCAATAAATTCAATTTGTTTTGCAAAAATGGTAAAATCAAAGAAAGAAATGCATGTGAGGTTCTTCTTCAATCGATTAATCTGATATACAACAATGTCTTTTGAAACGCTATTATCAAAGTATATTACAGAAAACAAAGTTTCTATTGCCGAATAGTCACATTTTACGTTTTTTCATTGTTTTTCCACTTTTAAAACTAAGAAATATGAATAATATTTGTGGTTTTCGTATTCAAGCTTCTATGTTTGAAAGATTCGCTCTCCATTCTTCGATTATCAGTGTTTATTGCTGAAAACAATAAATACATAATAGAAATAGGGAAAAACTTTTATATACTTCAAAAATTAGGAATATAATAAGGAATGAAGTTAATACCAGTGATATATTTGATCATTTAGAAGTTATTGTTTTTCTTCTTCCTTTCATGTTACGTCGAGGGTTTCAGACAAAAACATCTCCCCTTTTTCTTACGTCGAGGGTTTCTGGAGAGGAAAAAATGGAGTGTGTTTTCGTTTGGACTAGAATAAAAGATTTTTGTTTTTTCCTTTTTGAATGTGGCGGTTTCTAATTTTAAAAAGTGGAAGACAAATCATTTGCATTCCTTAAATGAATTTTTTTTTTTTTCTGTCTTATTGAGCATGGGGGATAAACAGTAAATGGATCACAACATTTGTGTAAAATTCATAGGTCCATTGGCAACTAATGAAAAAAATAGTTGATTTGGCCAAACTTAAAATATGGGCCTTATCTATAGGTTGTCTATGTAATTATCCCTTTCTTTTATTAGTTTTGGGCCATTTGTGGGCCTGAGTCTTAGTTTATTTTAGGCTCTGTTAGCCCATGTGGGTAAACTAGATGTTTATTTGAGTCATGAAAACTCTAATCTTAGGGTTAGATGATAGAGAAGCTACGTATATATGGTTGTCATTAGCTTCTTGTACTTCTGCAATCCATCATGAGTTGCATGTCAATGTACTTATAAAAAAAATATATAAAAAAACTTGTCAAGAACATTCAAATTTTGCATATCCAAAAAATTTCTAATTACAATTTACTAGAATTGTCACATTACGTAACACTATGGCTAACCATTTGCGGCTTTGTTGTTGAGAAAAAAACGATTTTACAATCTTAAAGCTAATAAACTAACATATATATTAGATCCAGCAAACATATTTCATTTTCACTCATGCCTCTAATTTTTTTTTCTTGTGGTGTGCAACGTGCTAATTATTATGGATAAATTTAGAATCAAAATCAAAGGGATAGAGAACTACCATGAGCCAAATCGAGATTATGAAAGCAAAAATAGAGAGATTATTGGACCAAAAGGCCCAAAAGTCCACCTCGAGCCGAGCTGAGGTGGGCCAAGCACATGTGAGCATGCACCTCGCCCACGGCCTAGGTCAATCCTCGTATAAATAGATTATGAAAACTTTATAGAATGTAACTCAAACCTCATTCTTAAACTCTTAACTTACTACACTTTTACCTCTCTGACTTAAGCATCATATTTGTTTTGCAGGCCATTTTTTTCTCCTAAATTATAAATTTACTATTGAATCACTTGCAGACCATGTGTGTTCCCTTTGTCCGGATTTGTGCGTCAAGACTAACTAATTCATGTTTTGTTTGGGAGTGATTTTCGAATAACGAAAATCACTTTTGTCATGCCTTTCTTAGTATTTTGGGCATATTTGAGAGTAATTTTGAAGAATATGTTTGAGAATGACCAAAATCACCACTTTTGTCATGCCATTTTTAATTATATTTAGACATGAAAAAAGTGATTTTAGTCCAAAATCACTCTCAAACGTACCTTAACAAAGTGGGTCTTAATTTGCCAATCAGCTGGGTTGGAGAATATTATCCTTCTTGTTCATTGTATTTAAAATTATATATAGGCAGTGACATCCATGAGAATAATGCAGCGTCCCGATGGGGTGGTTGGTCCCCCTGCCCCTCTCTATAATACTTCCAACTTCAAAAGCCAACATCTTGATGGTCCTTCAAACCTTCCCTTTCCTTTTATCTCTTATCTTATTTCAAAACAAATATCAAGTTAAACGCCGGGCCGCCTCAAAGACCTGTAAACCCACATCTTCAAATTTCAAGTGCACCTCCTTTTTCATTGATCTTTTACCCTACTGATTATGATTTCCTGAAAAATAATAATAATAATAAATAAATAACATTATGTGATGCAGCGAATTTTGTCTATTTATTTAATCTGCAACTCTTGAGTGCTTTTTGGCCACCTAACGAAACCAAACCAAACCAAACCAACAAGGATGATTTCCCTCCTCAACCTTTTCCACTTTCCATTCTCGAGTATCGGTTTCTTCTACCGCAGAATCTTAAAAGTTTAAAAAAAAAAAAGGGCAATAAGACAAAGTCTCAAAAAGTTGAAGAGATATTTTGGTTGGCAACTTGGCATGCAGCGATCTTTCTCTTATCCTTTGCCTACATACACTAACATCTACATCTCAGAACACCTTTGCTGTCTAGTCAAAAGGAAGGGACTCATTACCCAATCAGATTTTGCCATTAACAAATTCCACAAATCCCAAAACCCATTTTTTTAATCCCCACAAAATCCTAAGCTTAGATATTAAATAAAAGCTGTGAACTGCAGCTGATTTTCGAACTTTAAAAAAAAAAATCCAAAACCTTAAACCATCATTCAGTACGTGTCCACTCTCCAAAGTTTAAGATATATCTGCTTCTGCCCACGGTTTCATCGTCAATTCCTAAACTCATTCTTTCTTTCCTTCATCTTTAGCTCCAAATGTTTTGTTTTTTTTTTTTATATAACTACGAAGTTGCCCCCCTCTAACGCCACAATCACTCGCTATAAATTGGCCGATTCAGTCAAAATTACGTATCCATCAAAACTCCTTTTGTTTTGTTTTGTTTTGTTTCGGGCCAGTTACTCTGCTAAGTGCTTCTTCTATGGAATTGTGCTCATTCTGGAGACGACCATTTTTTTATCAATTAAACAGTTGCTTGCTTCTCTCTTATCCTCAAAGCCAAAAAGATGCTTTTTCTGGGTACCTTTCTTCCCGGAAGCTTCACGACATTTCTTTAGCTTAAAGGACACCCCCATCTCCAATCCCAATCTACAAACAAACAAACAAACACCCAACCTTTTTTTTTTCTTTCAGTTTGCAGAGCTGTGAAATTATGGGTCTAAATTTGCCACGGCGGCTTCTGGAAACAGAGGCAGTGCAGGGGAACAGGACGGTCAATTCGTCTTATGTCGGGGAGATGAATCTGGATGCACACATGGTGGTAATAATGGCGGCGTTATTATGTGCACTAATTGGAGCTCTTGCAGTGAACTCTATCGTACGGTGCGTTTTGAGGTGCGGCTATCGGTTTCGCAGGGAGAGCCCAGAGGAGGCGGCGGCGCGTTTGGCCGCGACAGGGCTTAAGAAGCGAGAACTGAATCAGATTCCGGTTGGGGTTTATGGAAGTGATGCAAAAATTAAGGGCACGGATTGCGCGATTTGCCTTGGGGAGTTTGAAGCGGGCGACAAGGTTAGAATGTTGCCCATTTGCAACCATGGATTCCACGTGAGATGCATTGATACGTGGCTGTTATCTCACTCGTCTTGCCCCAACTGTCGCCTTTCGTTGCGGCAGCCACCGGTTAAAGGGAAACAAGACGCCGTTGATGTTTTCCCCCCGCCGCCAGGTTCTGCATCAAGCCACGTCGTTGTGGTCATAGACAGTGGCAATTAACCAAGCCATCTATCGTGAAAAATTATTTGGTGAGACCACTACAAATATGAGTGATAATTTTGAACGTTGGATGTAGAAGAGAAAAATTATAAAAGAACTTTCTTTTATATCAAATGATTATCATAGGACATAAATATTTTTTTGTCGCAGTTATTGAGAGACAATAATTGGTCACCAATCACGGACCATTTTGATTTTCTTTTAGTTTTATTGGTACTGAGTCGTTGTGTGGAATGACAGATTATTTAATGAGATTGTCACAATAAATTAAAAATGAATTTAATAATTTTTATACTCTTAATAATCGCTTAATATAAATTTAAAGTACTTCTCTTTCCATTAAACAGTAAAAATTGTCAACTATATTATGGTGGGCTAGCCCAATAATTCTCATGTGGAAGAGCCTTTCTTTGTTGTTGGAATTTTGTGTACATACTCCTTCCATAGAGAACAAACATGGGAAGGATTCTTTTTCCTTTTTAGTTTTTTCTTATGGCAGTCTGAAGATAAGTGGACAACTAGGTTAGATCCTTCAGAAAGATCAACGACATAATACTTTTTTTTGGGTAATATCCTTTGTTCAAACAAAAGAAAAGAAGAGAGAGAAGCTATATTATATACTTTTTGGGAATCTTTATATTTAGAGGAAAAAGGAGACATCTATCACCAAGTAGACGTCTTGATGAATGTCATCTTTAGAAAAAGTTTAGTATCAGATTCCAAAGTTTTTTCCTTTAATTCAACAAATATGATGTATAAATTCAACCTTTACTATAAAAGAAGTTAATAAATCTTCCTTCTTTAAATTTTTATGAGTCACTGAGTTATGCTTGAATTGACAATCACATTTGAACTTTCGTGAGTCAAACTTGATGAAGTTAATTTAAGCATAGCTCAATGGATAAGACACCAATAACCATATTAAAGATTGATGGTTCAATCCACACCCAGTAATTATTGAATTAAAAAAACAAAAATGCTTATGAATTTCATCTTTTTACCTCATATCATACTTACATAGTGATACTTTTAGTACACATGGACATTAGCTACTGGTTAGGATACTATTGATCAAGAGGTCAAAGTTTAAATTCTTGCTCCCACATGTTGTTAAACTAAAACAAATAATAATAATAATAATAATTTTTTGGTGTATGGGTTCAACGAGCCGAGTAAGTATGCAAATGGGCCCATTTAGACTGAGTCGAGTGTGGCCCAAAGGAAGCTCTTGAGAACTCTGGTGAGGCGCGGCAGCCCATAAGATTTTGTTGGGCCGGCCCAAATAATGAGTTGGACCACTTCGAATGATTAGGTCAGTATCCCAGTGGCCGGTTCCATTCACTCCACCACTACTCTAATTCGTGATTCGCTTGCTCCAGTCGTGGAACTTGGAAGTGGCAGTGGCTGTGTCGTTGCCATGGCGTTAGGTCACCGGCGGTCATGGAAAATCACGGTTCACGCCAAGATCAGTAACCTTTATATCAAGCTGAAGGCCACCGTGAAATGTCCTTCGGGAAAATTCCAACGCCTCCTTAAGCTGGATAAATTACTCATCGGACTGGATTCCAAATCCGAATCTCGGATCCTCGTTCAACAACGACGGACTTTGAAATCCCGAATAATCAGCTACGTTAAGAAACATTTTGGGAGTCGCCGATCTAAAACCAGTGTCGGCTTCAAAATGCCGGATGCGTCGTGCCCATATCCATACCTAATTGCTGAAACTGAATATCCATCTTGGAGTCTGGGCCGTGTGGTACGAAGTTTTGTACATAACGAGTTCGATGAATTGAATTAGAATGAGGAGTTTCAATTTACAGATTGTTGATTGATGTGCAGGAATTAAGTTGTGTGGCTGCTTTTGGTGTTGGATTGGGTTATCTGCTTGCTGAATTTGGCGCCACACTGAAGAGAAACGTTGGTATCATTCCCAGCTTGAGTTCCTTTATATTGGTGTGCCTGGTTTTATTTGTTTTATGGCTCCACAAATCCAAGTTCCTTTGGGCAATGCTAATTGCTGTGGTTTCTCTCTCACTGCTTGAAACTGATAGATTTTTAGAACTTTTAGATTTGGAGCAGTTTTGGTAACATTTCTTATTTCATGTTCTTCCCTTCCTTTTTCTCCGTTCTTCGTTTTTAACAAACAAACATAAAACATAAAGTAAGTTTGGTAATTATTTGATTTTCTTCTTCTCATTTCTTATTTTCTGTTCTGTTTATAAATTTTCACTTTAAATTTTTTTTATAAAAAAATTATTTTGTAAATATTTCTTGTATATTGTACTTTCTGTTTTACTGAAAATACTAAACGAGAATGGATCTGAAAACTATTTACTATTTTTTTTCTCTCAATTTTTAAATTTCTTTTTAAAACCAACGATTTACATGAAAAATAATTTTAAAAACAAAATATTTACAATTATTATGTTTTTTTTTTTTATATTTATCATATATTTTTAACTAAAAAATATCAAATAAATTTTTTAATGTTTTCTAAAATATTGGAAATGAGAACTCTTTGTTGCAAATTGAGATGTTTTATGACAAATCGTTTTCTACAAATTTGAAGACAAAAAATAAGAATGTTACCACATCTCAAGTGACTTTGTTCTTTTGCCTCTCTATTTATGTGAAATAACTGGGTGTCATTTGATTTGAAGTTTGATTGGTTTCAATTTCTATGGATAATAGATCTTTAGACATAAGATTTTCCTTTTTTAGTGTCAACAATATGTAGGGTGGAGGATTCAAACCTCTAACTTCTTGATTGATGACTCAAGAGTAAGTTGAGATATATTCATGTTGGTTTAGAAATAAGATATTTAAAATTAGTGTATTGTTTTGTATGTAAATGCAATCTAATTTTGTGAGAATGAAATGTGTTTATATTTATTTTATGAGTTTTCTTTTTTGAGTTCAACAACATTTGGAGGTGGGTAGATTCGAACTTCTGACCTCTTGATCGAGGGTACATGTCAATCACCGTTGAGCTAAGCTCACTTTAGCATTTATTTTATGAGATTAATCATGGGAATCGTCTACAATTGTGATAGATTAATTAATTATGTAATCATAACTAATTTGAAGCAATTAGTATAAATTCATTGATTCTAAGTAATCATAATTCAATCATTTATTATAATTATTGAAAAATGAATACTTATACTAAATTAGTTAATTAGTATACTATTATTTAATTGGTTAATACTTTTAATAAACAATTAATTATGTTAATTTAAATGTAATCAATATTTTTTTATCTGCAAAAAGGAATTATATATAGATTTTAATCGATTGAAAGTAAAGAGACTAAAATGCAACAAATTCTAAAATACATTGACCAAAATAGTATTTTAAGCTATTTTATTTCATGTACCCCATAATATTATTATTCTTTTTAATAAGACCTACAATATTCTTAAATGTTGTTTATATGATAAAGAATGCACGAAATAGTATAAGAAAATGTTTAGACTTTATAATTTTTCCCATAAGTCAGCAAAGCAAACGAAAGTTCGTCCTTATCAAATATTAATTGACGCCTACTACCTAGGATGACAAGAAGTAAACTTTGACACATTCATTAGGAGAAAAATAATGACAACCAAATGTCCACATGGTAACCTAAACTTAGCTCAAAACTAGTTCATATATCATCCATATATAAATTTGCACTTCATTGTTGAATTAAAAAATATGTTTAAATGAGTTTTAGAGTTATTTTCAAGACAAATATTCTTTTTAGCTTAAATCTTAGATCTTAAGAATAAAAAAATATTTATGTCTCTTAACTACCAAGTTATACTCATATTGATTTTCAAAACAAATCATTATCAAAATTTTAAAGGAAAATTATAAATAATAAATGTCACTTTACTATTTGTGTCAATATTTATTTAAGATAGTCAGTGAGAGGATATGCAAGAGGTGATGGGTTCACCTCAAAAAGTATTTTATGACATAAATAAATAAGGTTAAATTACAAATTTAAAACTTTTAAGTTTGTATCTATTTAGTCTAACTTTAAAAATGTATGTCTAATAGATTTCTGAACTTTTAAATTTGTCTATTTGGTCCATGAATTTTAAAAAGTGTCTAATAAGTCTTTAAACTTTTATTTTGTGTCTAATAGGACCTTAAATTTTATGTTTAATAGGTCATTGACCTATTCAATATTTTTTAAAATTCATGAACTTACTATACACAAAATTTAAAGATTAAGATTCTATTAGACATAAAATTTAATTTTTTATTTAATAGATCAATTCATTTTTAAAAAATTTGAATATGTTATAGAGACTTATTAAACATAAAATTAAAAATTCAAGTATCTATTAAATATTTTAAAAGTTCAAAAACTTATTAGATACAAAATTAAAAATTCAAAAATCTATTGACACTTTTTAAAGTTCAAAAATCAAATAAACATAAATTGAAAAGTTTAAGCTCCGTTTGATAACCATTTGGTTTTTGGTTTTTAGTTTTTAAAAATTGTGTTCGTTTTCTCACAATTTCTCTACAACATTTTCATCTTCTCTACAATGGTTTTCATCTTCCTTAAGGAAACATTTGAGTTTCTAGCCAAATTCCAAAAACAAAAATAAGTTTTTGAAAACTACTTTTTTTAGTTTTCAAAACTTGGCTTGATTTTTGAAAACATATATAAGAACTAGATTTTAAAAAAAAAAACATAGAAGCTTATAGGTGGAAGTAGTATTTATAGACTTAATTTTTAAAAACTAAAAACTAAAATTTAAAGCCCCGTTTGATAACCATTTGGTTTTTAGTTTTTGGTTTTTGAAAATTAAGTTTGTTTTCTCTCAATTTCTCTACCATGGTTTTCATCTCCCTTAAGAAAGCATTTGAATTTTTAGCCAAATTCTAAAAACAAAGACAAGTTTTTGAAAACTACTTTTTTTAGTTTTCAAAACATGGCTTGGTTTTTTAGAACATAGGTAAAAGGTAGATAACAAAACAAGTAAATCCATGGATTGGAGTAGTATTTATAGGCTTAATTTTCAAAAACTAAAAACTAAAAACTAAATGGTTATCAAACGGGACCTAAATGATTATCAAACGGAACCTTACAGACTAAACTTGTAATTTAATCCATAAATAAATAAATGCTCCTTCTCTCAAATTCGTTTGCTTGGATTTCAAAATTGGTTGGGAATGCCAAACGTGAAGACCTCACGTTTGTGGGTGGGTTGGATAATGGAGCCAGAAATAAATAATAATTATTATTATTTTTTGAGTTCAACCAGACGATTATTAATTTATTATTAATAATATTGTTTTGTGTGTGTTTCTGAGGAGAAAATAAATGCGAATTGGGAAAGAAGAGGAAGAGGGAAGGAACAGAGGGGGGGCCCAGTCAATAGAACAAATATCACGGGGTGGGACCCACTTTCCATAAAGACCCCACATTCCCGTGCCCATCATGCCAAGCCGGCGCGTGATACTCCCCATCTTCTACTCTTACTCTTCCATTTGTTTTTGTTTTAAAATTTTTAATTTAATTATTAAATCAGAAATGGAGATCGACGTCAGTGGGTCCCACCGTCCCTCTCAACGTGGCCGTTCCTTACCCTCTCTCCACTCTTTCATCCAACGGCCCAGATTTATAGTCAAACACCTATCTCCATAGGTCTCTTTGAAAACTCTTTTCTTTTTCCTTAAATAATTCTCATTATTATTATTATTATTATAAGTTTAAAATATCAACGATTTTCCAACTTTGACTGGGCTGTCACCTCAATCGAGGCGTACTTCGTTGAAATGACAGACTTTTTATATCTAATTACCCAACTGCCCTCAAGAAACCGAAGATGGAGGGTAATAATGTAAAAGAACATGAGAGAACAAAATTTGGTTTTTAATGTAAAATTAATATGAACAAAAAATGGGGAGTGTGGATGTAAATTAAATCTGGGGTTCGGTAGGTTTGACTACTGCTCATTGGGCTCCATCTCTGTTTCATAATACTATTCCTTCCTTTCGTATTTTTCTGGGTTTTCCATCTCAAAGATCTATCTATTTCACTTCTTCTCTTCCTCATTTGACTTCTTTCACCCATTCTTTTCGTCCTCTTCCTCACTCCCAATTGCATGACTCAATCATTTCCAGGTTTGTTTTTCTTCTTCCCAGTCTTTTTTCTCGACAATTTTTCGACTGCAAATTCATCGATTCCACCTTTCCCTATGTGTATATGATATGTTGCCTTGAATTGATGATTTATGTTATGGTAGGGTTCTAATTCTCGCTATTTCCTTGTATTTTAATTTTCTCTGGTATGTAGCGACTCCTTGTTTTTTTATGACTATTATTAGTAATCAGTGTGGGGAACTTCGTCCCTTAAAATCTTTTGCCAGCTTACGAATTTATATTTTTTTTCCCCTTTCATTTACTTATAGATTGTGGTTAAAACAATTTACTTGAAAGTAAACGGAGTCTTGTGGATCTGAGTTGCCTTCTGCAAGAGGAAAGGGGAGCCAATTTACTGATTTTTTCCGTTTTCTGAGAGTGGCACAGACCCCCCCCCCCCCCCCCCCCCTTTTTTTTTTTACATTAAAAGGGAATTGAATGGTTATGTTTTTTGATGGATTGCAGTTCATCAAAGAATTTCATATGTTCTTTGCATCCACTTCCTTGATCATTTTAATAGATTCTTCGTAGATCATTTCAACTGTGAATATTGCCATAGAAGAGGCGCTCAATGTGTATGTTTTGTTATGTGCGTTTAGAGTTCTGCTGGCAAATGTTTAGCCAATTTGAGATTTTTGGCAGTATTAATTCCTCACTGTTGGATTAGTCTTCTGTAAGATGTCACCTTCTTCAGGTTTTTACAAGTGCATTTGGTTTTTCCTTCTGCAGATTAATACAAGAAGCCTACCATTTCTCTAGAGGCTTTGAAAAAAGATGCCCTGTTTCGCTGTTTGGAAGAGTAAAAAGAAAAGGGCCGATCAGCCTGTGTACGTTAAACCCGTTAATCCTAAGGATGAGCACTTGCCAACTATGCTCCCTGAGCCCCAACTTGAAACTAGATCCTTGCAGTCTGCACCACCTAGTTTTAGAACCAGAGTAAAACCTATTCAACCAGTTAATAAAGTATCCAGCAATAGAGCAAGGGCATTATCTGCTCCCTCGTCTCTCGATGCTGCCGAACAGGATGCTCTTGCAGCAATAGATTACGATGGACATGATGAATCAAAGCTTTATGCTGGATTGAATAAGGAACAAAAGTCATCAGGTCCACAACCGCTTCCACTTCCTTCACCTCAGGCTACTGCTTCTTTGAAAATTTCAGGAAGCTTTAAATCGGTGACTTCCAGTGGACCTTTATATTCGTCGGGACCCTTGCCACTGCCTCCTACGCGATCACTCCGGAACTTCTCATTTGAAGAAGTATCAGCAGCTTGCCATAATTTTTCTTCTGATCGTTGCGTGTCAGAAGGTCTCTCATCTTTTATATATAAGGCTTCATTTGGAGATGATTCTTCTAGCTTAAGAAAGTTTGAGGCTACTGTTACTCGTCTTTATTCATCAAATCAGGTACTACAATTAGCTATTTATTTGGATGAACTGGACATTTTCAGTTAGGTTGCTCTTCACATTAGATGATAGATAAATTATTTGCATAAAAGTTTGTTCAAATTGGTTGCGAGGTTTTCAATTTTTCTGGAAATTCTGTTCTTTTTCTGGTTTGATTTCTATATTGTCTGATTTCTTAAACCCTACTCGGTACTCCAGATACAATTTATGTTTTTCCATTTTAATGTACATTTCTTCTTTTCTTTTTTCTTTTTTTGGAATCCCTTATTTAAATATTGGGGTGACTTAAATTTCTTTTTTTTATGAATAAGCAGCTAATATTGGTTTTATTTGGTACCTATTTTACGGTTAGATGTTATTATGTTTTGCCCTCTACAAAGGAACAATTGAACACATTTAAGCTCCAGAAATTCATGATTTTCTTCATGTAGATTGACTTCTTGAACATGAACTGAGACTCTAGGATTCTAGCTTCACAAGCTCATTTTAATTTTAACCTTACGAGCTATATCACTTGTGTAGAAAGAATGAGCTGTTGAAATGTTTGATTTAACCTCTGCAAGTATTTGAAACTGGTTTCCAGTTGAAACCTGGACTAACTACGTGGTGATGACTATGCTTACCCAGGGATTGAGGGAATTTGTCAATGAATTGAACACACTGGCCTCTTTACAACATCCTAACCTTTGTAAACTACTTGGCTTCCATGCACGTGACGGCTCTGAACAGAGGATGTTGGTGTATGAAAGGCTATTTCACGGAAGCTTGGATAGGCTTCTATATTCGAGGTCTGATGGACCCCTCATCGACTGGAATTCAAGAATGAAAATTGCATTATGTGCTGCCCAAGGTCTGACTTTCTTGCACGAAGAAGGTCCATTCCAGGTGACAGAACTTGCTGTCTTCTTAATACACTTGACATGAGATTTGCTTTACTTGGCCAATGGCTTATTTGGATGGGATTTTGTATCTACAGGCAATGTACAATGAATTTTCAACTGCCAACATACAGATTGACAAAGACTTTAGTGCAAAACTTTCTGGATATGGATGTGTCGTTGGACATATTCCCGAGTCAGAGATATCCAACAATTCAGTGGTTAGTAAACTGATTGGCGATGTCTCTTTCTTCTTCTTCTTCTATATGAAACCATCATATCCATCTTCTTCTTCTTCTATATGAAACCATCATATCCCAGCATGAGAGATATCTAATTTTTCACACACACAAATCCGTTGAATTTCTATAACTTCTTGTATATGATGAGATAAGCTGTTACGTGCTGCACTTTTTCTTCTCTCTTAAACCACGCGCTCTTTGCTCTTTTTATCATATCATATGATTAATAAGTGGCAGGGTAAATGACTTTCTACTTGGGTGATATATGCAGGTGGGTGCAAGTCTATCAGTGGAAACTTTGGAGAGAGGATTACTTACTCCTAAGAGCAATGTTTGGAGTTTTGGAATTGTTCTTCTGGAACTACTTACTGGCAGGAGGAATCTCGATAACCGTCATCCAAAGGAAGAGCGGAACTTAGTTAAATGGAGTCGGCCTTTCCTCACCGATGATTGTCGACTGTCTCTGATCATGGATCCTCAGCTAAAAGGACGCTTCCCATCTAAAGCGTCTAGGATAGTAGCTGACATTGCCCAAAGATGTCTTCAGAAGGATCCATCTGAGAGGCCCACCATGAGAACAATTCTTGAACGCCTTAGCAGCATACAAGACGTGAAGTACTCGTGCCGGTTTCCTTTGCAAGAACCTGCAGCATTTGCTGGAAAACAGATTTCAAGGTCTCCGAGCCTTAATGGCATCATCACCCCAGCGCCCAGGTTGAGTTTCTCACCTTCGCCACCTTCTGGTGCACGGCTGTCTGTATCTCCATCTAGGCGAACCCTGCCATTAACTCTTCCCCCACGTGCCTGTTCCTCGCACTCACTTGAGGAGCTTGATAGACAGGGAAGCCGAAAATCATCATCATCGGCAATTCGGCGAACTGGGGTTGAAGGATTTTGATTGTGTATATGCACTGTTTTTCTTTTCTTTTCTCTTCTTTTTTATACTTATTTTCCAACTTTTTTGGTCATTCAAACGAATACATAAAAGATAAATGCAACCCCTCGTGTTGTTGTAAAAGAAAAGGTTTTAGTTTTGTAGATATAATTGGGTTATGGTGGGATTGGGTTCAGCATCGTCTGATGCAAAATGCCATTTTACAGAGGTCTGTTTTGCCTCTTACCATCACCTTCGGCTTGTTCCATCTTTCTCTAATGTGCAAAATAATTCGTTGGCAATGAGTTGTTGCCTTTGATTTATTATATTACTTTGGTTAAATTATCAAAAATACCTCTAAACTATGGGATTTGTTTCAATTATACTCCTAAACTTTGAAGTTTGTTACAAAACAATCTTTGAAGATTTTTTTCGTTAAATTTATGGACAAAAAATGATACATTTGCATATGTTTTGTTTTTTTTTTTCAACGTATATGTTGAAATATGTTCACATAAGCTATAATACAAATGCAAAAACATGAATTTCACAAAAAAAAAAAGCCTTCAAATGTTGATTTGAAACCATCTTCAAAGTTTGGAGGTATAATTGAAACCAATCTCATAGTTCTAATGGTATTTTTGATAATTTAACTTATTACTTTTGATGACATTGCCAACATGGCCCCAAGTTGAAAAATTCTAGGGAAAAATACCTTTTTGGTCCCTGAGTTTTCAGCAATATGTGCGTTTGGTCCCTGAGTTTTGGAAATAGACCTTTTTAGTCCCTGAATTTAGGGAAAAATACCTTTTTGGTCCCTGAGATTTGGAAATATATTTTTTTAGTCCCTGAGTTTTGAGAAATAGGTTTAAAAGGTCCCTTGTATTATTTTTATTTTTATTTTTTTAATATAAAATCAATATTTTTTATTAATTTTTAATATTAACGATTTTTTAAATTAAAAAAAAAAACTCTCTTCCCTCTCTACCTAATTCTCTCTCTCAATATTAAAAAATCGTTAATATTAAAAATTAATAATTTAAAATTAATAAAGAATATTGAGAGATTTAAAATTAATAAAGAGTTTTTTTTTAAAAAAAAATTAAAAATCGTTAATATTAAAAATTAATAAAGAATATTGATTTTATATTAAAAAAATAAAAATAATAAAAATACGAGGAATTTTTTAAACCTATTTCTCAAAACTCATGGACTAAAAATGTCTATTTCTAAAATTCATGGACCAAAAAAGTATTTTTTCCTAAACTCAAGACTAAAATTATCTATTTTCAAAACTCAGAGAACAAACACACATTGTTGAAAACTCAGGGACCAAAAATGTATTTTTCCCAAAATTCTGTTACAGAGGTATATGTACACGTACCAGGAATCCTGAGCATTCTTGAACATGTTAGTTATTCTAGCTGAAGCCATTCAGCTGGTCCGGAGAGAGGATTTTGTGTCAATTGTAAAAATTTGTAATGAGGATTTTCCATTCGATAATACGTAAAAATTGTTATCGAGACAATGACCAACATTATATTTTGACAACAGGAAAAGCTCTGGCTGGCACTATCAACCAGAAGAAAGTTATATACATTTTGCCAGGAGAAAAAGCAACTTAAAATTTTTTGCTATTTACATTGAAATTAAATAACCTATCTTTCACATATTAGTATTTTAATAATCATGAACAAGAGCCACGATTGAATTCAACTTTGATCTTTTTCGCAAATTTCATCTCCCTCACTTTCCTGATCTTCAGCAGCAGAAGCAAAACACCCATCATCGTTCAGAGCTCCTTCAACCTCATTTGCACCTTGCGCTGGCGCAGCATGTGATGCCGAACTTACCTGTGGCTCTGGTAACAAACTTGTAAGACCATTCTGCTTCAAGTACGTCTCCAATGGTAGGCTTGCTATTTGAACAAGACTCATCATGCTCACTCGGTTCGACACCCCTTCTACTTCATTTTCTTGGTCAGGATGGCAATTTAAATCTAATTGGTCCTTGCCAGTTTCGACCAAATTACTTTGGCTCCTGGAATCATTTGTCAGTTGGGCTTCATTTTCAGACGGACCGAGGTTCAGGGATACATGTCTAGAGGTGTTGTCCAACTCAGTTTCATCTCTAGAGCCCCACTTAAGCTGATTCTTCTGTGCAATTTCAGCTTCACGCTCAGACTGCCGCTTCTTCTTGCGCATCATTAGAGTTTTAAATCTACGTTTAACTGTCATACAAACATTGCACGTGCATGTAGGTTTGTGCTTTCCCTTTCCGCTGGGAGGTTGGATGCACACAATGCATGAGCACCCAGGACGATGCCTCGGATGCTTTGTTGTAGTTGCAACTGATGCAGTACCTGGATCACTGACATTATCTCCTAAAGTTGCAGCATTTGCCAGAGCATCCAGACCGGAGGATTCGTAATCCTGGATTGGTCTATTGAAAGCCAAAGTTCTCTGTCTCTTGAATTCTGGAAATTAGCCATTCAGTACAGAGTGTATGTGAGAAACATAATCCATGGAAAGCCTGAAGTAAATGCAATGAACGTACGGGATAACAACATGAAAAATCTCGAGTAGACACTAATATAAACACTTGTTCTGTGCCTTGCTACCTAAGAGTAAGCAATTAATTGACCATGCATATATAATCATCCATCCCTCAAATTTCTAATATTCATGTCAAGGACTAATATGTGTCAACTCACACTTGCTTCAAAATTTAGCCTTGAGATCCGTCAAAGCCAATTAGTGCAGACCTTGAGGTATGCAAAAAAGCTGCATTCTCTCTGAGGTTTAAATTCACATGTAAACTTATGCAGTTGAACTGACGATAATGACCTAATAATCCTAGTGCTATAAGTTCTGATATATGTGGAGAAAGATAAATAAAACCACATGCAGTTCACAAATACTGCTATTGAAAACTCTGATGTATACTAGTATAATGTCATTTCTAGGAAACTAACAGTTATCAGTGTTGGAAAAATATAATGGTCCGCAACCATACCCTTATTCAATCTGAGAATACTTTCCAGTTCCCTTGTTGTCAGTTCTTCAGGTGTAGAACATGAACTCCTGATAACATGATTTCAGAAGTGTAAAATAACGTATAAGCTGTCTCACCATGAACAGCTTCTCCTTGGGTGGACAAGTAAAAAAGGCACAGAAAATAAATACTTACATGCTTTGATCCCAATTATTTTCCACGCAAGTCCACTTGGAGGGCAGAAGTACATCAACTGGCAATCTTCGCCATTTAGAGCAATCATCACACTGTGCCCATTGCTCTTGTCCCCTGGTAGAAGGCATACCGGTTGAAAGGATTATCTTTTGGGTACTATAAATAGGAGGTTTAAGTACTCAAACTGCTATGAACTGAAGTATTCTGGAATAAAGGAGGGGGTAAAGTAAAAATATCAACTCAGTGCTGTATGCATGGTGGTTGTGATGTGAGTATATGTGGTGCAAATGTTGTCCTTAATTGTCAAATTAAAAGTAACCACTAGACCAAATGGCAATTTTAAAACTTGTAAAACTTGACTCTAAACATTATTAAACATAATAAACTATTACCGAGTTGAACAGACCACAAAAATGCTCCTCTTCCCAAAAACTGGAGGTTCCTGTTTGAAAACACAGGGAATTTGTTCATGCTTGTCAGATCAGTAACGTGCAACAATTACTTCAAGATGAGTATTTTCCTTGGACACAGGACTTCGCTTAGATTTGATATTAATACTCAAGATAAACTGTATAAACTGGGACAAAGCAGTGCGAATAGGGACTTGGACAATGAAACGACATTGGGGAAAAACCTTTTGTCCTTGATGAACACCCAGGGCCAGAATAAATAATTCTCAAAAAAGGAATTAAAACCACATATATTACGTACTTCATATTCTTCAAATTCATGATCCTCAACCATGAATTTGCTCGGTTTGACAGTTGGTGGTGGACGAAGCAAATCCTGCACCTCTTCCCATTTGAGTTTCAACTCCAGAGCATCCTGACAATCAACGAGCAGCCTTTTACTTTTAGACCCTATATTTCGAGTTCTTTTCCTCTCTGGTACCAGCATTGAAGACAGGAGCAAGCCCTCTCTTGATTTATCATCATGCTTCTCAGCCTTTTGCCAGCTCATATCAGCACCAGGTTGATTGAAGTACCCAGGCAATAAATTGAGCTGGGGATCCATGTTGCCCTTCAAGGACTGGAGAAGACTGGAATGGCCACTCAAAATAGGAAGATTCTCAAAAACACTTGAAAAGAACTCACTCGAATGACCACCAGCAGTAGAAAGTGCAGTTGGATGAGTATCCTGTTCAATCGAATAATTATATCTTCACTTTACACTTTTTATTGTTTTAATGTTTAAAAACTTGCAGCAGCCAGTTACCTGCATTATAGAAGAGCTTGATGCTTTGCGAAATCCCATAATAAGTTTCCCTTCAGGATCCATGCGGCTAAAAGTCACTGTGCCAAAAATGAAAAGAAACAATTCAATATTAGCAAATGCCAAAATAGTACCTCCAGAGACAAAAAAAAAAAAAAAACGTAGTCCTGACAAGCAAAATCTGCAAATGCTGATGGAAGAGGAAAACTGATTCATAAATCAGCGGGAACAAACCACAGAATATTCCCTGGCTTTATTATTAGAGGGGTAATCAATAGAAACAAAAAATCACGAACTTAATCGTTAATAATGTAAAATTATTGCTTTCAAATAGTCCAGCCATCAAAACTTACCTGTATCTCCAGCTTGCAGCTGCATGGACTGAATGCAGGGAGTTACACCTTCCAAAACATACATTCTACTGTTATTATTGGGCCAAAACCTGAATTGAAAGACCCACTCTTTTCCTTTGACATCTTGAATTCTTATAGGAAGGCCCTCTGGCTGAGAGATCGGAGGGAAATACGCCTGCAAAGTTGTCCAGAGATCACCTAACAGATTACAGTATCCACTACAGTAAACATAAAACATCATCGCAAAACAAGGCCAAAACGTGGTGCAAATCTTACTTCAGCACAGGCTTTTGGGACAACCAATCGGCCTATCCGACCAGCATCACTGGCACTGAGCATCTTTTCAAACAATGGCACAACAGTGGAATTTGAACTTAAGATCGGACAGTTAAGAAGAAGCATTTTACTTTTTATAAACCAGGAAAATGATAAACGCTGAAAACATGCAAATATGCTGCCAGAAAGTAATAGAACAATTAAAATGAAAGGGATGGATACGCTCCAGATATCTGCTGCAGTTCTTGGTCAGTAATCCTGGGCCAATAACGAGGAAGCAACTGATTCCGCCCCCTCCCTTCAGCAGGTGGCCTTGCTACACGTACTTGTGAAACCATGCTAGCATTTGGCTCTAAGCCTACATTAAATAATGCATGTGCGGGCTTCGGAATAAGATGACGAGATCTAGAACCTAGAAGCAAAGGAGAGGATGACTTGCTATCCTCTTTTTCATCAATAGAAACACCAGGAAGAGGATTTGAGTTACCACAACCGAAAGCAAGTGAATCATAAGTAAACTTTGTTCCATTGTCTGCTTTGCAGATTTCCTGTTTGGCAGTTTCATTCAACCCATTTGTTGTCACCTGATTGAATTCCAAGGAACAGACATACCCAACATCTTTCACCGGAGGAAAATTTTCTTCATGTTTCATTTGAACTAAGGATCCATTTTCGTTATTACTTTGCGATAGGAGTGATTCCCTAAGCTCATTTCCCTCTGCCTTATTTCCTGCCTGGATGAGCCTTATTCTATCACTGTTACCATCTTCCACTAAAAATGATTGTAAATCACCAGAATTTTGAACTTGTGATGTGCCAAGCCCATTCAGCTTTTCGCTAGTACCAGTCTGTAACAATACATCTCATAAGCACAACTATGCATCACATATCATTTGGTAAGAGAGAATGATTGTTGGAAGGATAAGAGAATCTTATGATCTTTGTGCATCCATTACATAATCCAAAAACTCGAATAGCAAGTTCATTTAAATAAAACAAAAACATTCTGTTTTATGTATAAATATCAATTGCTAGATCATGGAAGATGGAACAGAAAAAAGTATCACTGTACCAAGCGGGAACACCTTCAACTGAAATACTTAAGATGCTAAATATAGTATGTTATCAGAGCAAGAGAGAATATGCCATAAAGCACAAGTTCCAAGTCAAAATATTAGGCAATTACTAGCAAGTTGCAACATTAATCAGTGAGTTATAATACAGGTGTGCGATCTTACGATATGAAGTCCAAAAATTTTTGCGCAGCTTATACAGTTCACCCCCCCACTGTCATGAAGCTCCATCAGAAACTTGGAAGCAATGCATCCGCAATGAAGATGCTGCGATGAAACATCCTTTGATAAAAACCTAGGCATATAAGAAAGAGAAAGCATTGAAAAGAAAGAGGATTGATTATTCCGAATCGGATTACCTTGCCACATGAGGTGCACTCCCTCCAACCAGAGTCTTTTAAGTGGAACACATCGCAGAAAATTGACTGCTCGTAAGCAGACCTATTAGCAGTTCATTAATGTGACATTTTTGTAATCTCAAATTCAATAAGAAATACAGAACTTTTGAAGATGATAAAACTTATGCACTCAAATTTTTAAATTCTAGATAGCATAATTGCCAGTGCAAAAAGGAAATGCACCTGATGGGAAAAAAAATATGTATATATATATATATATATATATATAACTAAACTATAAATCTTCGAAAACTTATATACTATTTTCCTCAGGCGTAAAACAAGAAAGGGAGAGAAAGTACATATGTAGTAAAAATAAAGTCCAGCCAAAGCGCAGAAACCTCAACAGAACTTCCATTGCTTCCTACGAAATTTAAATAGATAATGCGCCCGTAAAATTACCCGCAGTTATCGCAGAGAGTAGCAAAATCGCCAGATCGCAGAGCCCAACCTTTCCTCCACTCGGTTGAAGAGGATGCTCCGCACGACACATTCATGCAAGTCCTCGAAGCCATTCCTCAATCTCAATTCTGAAAATTTCAAAGGACCAAAATCCATGACGCGTAAACAAAAGCCCTAATTAAATTAGATAAACTCCAGC
This sequence comes from Trichosanthes truncata, assembly GCA_033996785.1. Lineage (NCBI taxonomy): Eukaryota > Viridiplantae > Streptophyta > Magnoliopsida > Cucurbitales > Cucurbitaceae > Trichosanthes > Trichosanthes truncata. The sequence goes on from JAWPNB010000003.1 coordinate 59,847,372, forward strand.
AGCCGAGCAATCCATAGTCAAAATTAGTCGAGCAAACAGGACATCATACAAACAAGCATATGGGAAGCAGAGCTAAGATAATAGGTAGTTCTCTCTCTCGAACAGCAACTAAAATTGCTAAAGTCGTCGACTACCATGAAAAGCATAGGTGCGCAAATTTTCCCATGGATTATGAACATTCAGATGAAATAGAGCAGGAGTGAAGCTTTAAAGATAGAGGGAGAGAAAGGGATAATCAGGGAGAATAAGATTCCGGGTACCTTAGAACTGGATCTCTGATCGGAATCGGAAAGTTTGAACGGAGAAGACGTGTGCTCGCAGAGCAACCGAGGAATAAAGTGAGATTGAGAGAGAGGAGGAAGAGAAGGAGAAGTTGGAGGCACAAAATGCATGCACTGATGCACGATGATGCTTCAAGACACGGCCATCCCCCACTTACCTTTCTTTTATTTAATTATTATTATTATTATTCTTTTTTTTTTTTTTTGAGGTATTAATTTTAATATACTTCAAAAATTTTAAACGTACAATGCGGAGATAAAGCTCATAAAAATTAACATAAAGTCTAAGGCTAAGCCAATTGACATTTTGACATGACGCTGTAATTATTATTTTTAATTAAAAAAAAAAAAAAAAGGAGCTAGCCGTTTGTGTCATCATTGATAGATCAGCGTGATTAGAGTGAAATGACGGAAATTTCCTCATCACCAAATAAGGGACACGCTCGACAAGAGCGAGTGGTTGGATAAAATACATCGGAAAATGAACTTATCTAAATGACAATACTGCGCCAAAAAGACAGCTCCGTATAATGCGCCACTACGATTTTTAATCCAGTCACATATATTTCGCATGCACTACGGCTTCAGAGGACGAAATGACCGAAATGACCTCCTCTTTCAGACTTTACCACGCTCGTGCCCGCAATAAAAGAGTGCCCCAAAATGGTCCAGCGGAAATCGGAGGCCTTGAAATGAATGAGGGCCGTTGATTTGATTGGTGATGACGTAGGCGATGATTCCAGCGGCGGAGTTGGGAGGACACCAACCGCGCTGAAAGAGAGAGGCCAACTATCACAAAATCGCAATTCACATCCGGACGCGGATTCACGCCGATGCTGACACCGACCGTGCCACGGATAGAATTTTGAAAAATCGAAATTTCAAATCGGTTTTATGGTTGGCTATTTTTAGCCTCATGTTGATGTAACTAAGGATGCAAAAATTGATATCGATACCTGTTGGGATTTTCAAGAACAAGATACTAACCTCTTGTAGCCCAGCGGAATTGTTGAAAATCCAATGACGACCGGAGAATAATCACGAGGAGAATTCTCACTTCTTCACAGCCCAAAATCTTTAGTGAAAACGAAAGGGAAAAAGAAATCGAGAGGAGAGGATTTCTATATCTTCAGTCACTGTTCTCTCATAGAACTCACGTAATTAAAAAACAAAAACCAACCACAGAGGTCTCTTTTTTTTTTTGCGATATCTCTCTGCAGTTTTAAAACTGCAGAGATTCTCTTCAGATGGCAGTTACAGAAACTGCCTTCTCCTTTTTAATTTACAAAAATAAATTAATATATATAATTAATTAAATAACATATATTTAATTAATTATATAAATACCTTCATCTCCCACTCGCACATAATGTACTTTCATTATGGGCGTATAAAACACAACTCCTATCCTCATTTCTTAAAACATGGAACACATTCCTTTTCATTTGCATCAAAATTTCATACAAGAAAATGGGCCGTGTGACCGTCATACTTTTATCTCGAGAGCTTGTCACTTTACAACGGTTAAGTATATAAAGTAACCTAATAATTGAGTAGAGTAAGTATGAAGTGCCCTAGAGTCATTTAGTCACATAAATTATAACTTACGATCTCTTCTTGAAATATTATATTTTCATGTTTATGTATTCACAATCATATTACAAAAATATAATTGGTCGACCAGTGAATACATTACAATGTGACACTTGAAATGATCTTCCCTTTTCTAAAATGTTTCCATTTCAAAACAATTGCTTACTAGGTAGGCCCCATTAGATCGAATCATTCATGACCATTGGTAACCTCCCTAAGATAGCTAACATCGAAATGAAACTTCAAACAATTTAGCCAAAAGGTCATAAGGGTACTTATAGAGATTTTTCAATCTCAAGGGTCTCACACAACAAAGAAGTAGAGATCAATTAACTTCTGCTACCCTTTGTGGTCATATTAAGCACATGTGGCATGAAACACATGTTACAGTATTTTACTCTTTAGAATCAGAGTGTATGTCTCAAGTAATACTGTACAGATGATAGTTCAAATACACTCAGTATCTAACTTGAGTCCACTACTCTACCTTAATATTCTATCAACAAATGATTATTGGACTTCCATCTGGCATTCATAGACAGTTTAAGATGAACAGTGGGATTATCACCCTCGATCATAATATGATCTCATCTTGATCACTTATCAAGGCGATATATTCTTTTAAGCACATGCTCTCTTTCTATTGAACTACTATAACAATAAAATTGCTTAAAAAATTATCTCATTTCTAATTGACACAAAAGTCATAGAAGCGATTGCTTGTGCGAGAAAGCCAATCTACTGTCCGACATACTTCTGATTATATGTACTAAACATTTGTGTGTATGCATTCTAAAGTACAAAACTTTATTTCATATATCAAAATAAGCGTAATACAATTTGTTGAGAAGTACAAAGTCAAAACCTACGCAATCCCAAAGATTTAATGTGACTATTAAAAACATTTCTAGGTATAGGCTTGGTAAAGGGGTCTGCAACCATGTTGCTCGTTGATATATATTGCACATTCACTTCCTTTTGTGCAACCATTTCTCTAACAAAATTGTATTTAATGTCTATGTGCTTTGTCTTAGAGTGATATTTGGGATCCTTCATGAATGCTATGGCAGCCTGACTATCGCAGTTCACTAATACTGAGTCAGACGTGCTTTCTTTAAATCCCAAATGACTTAAAAATCTTTTAAGCCACACTGCTTCTTGTACTGTCGCTGAAAGTGCCACAAATTCAGCTTCCATTGTTGATAAGGCTATACAAGTTTGTTTCTTAATACTCCATGAAATTGCTCCTTTGTTCAGTAAGAATACATATCCTGAGGTAGATTTTCTTTCATCTAAATCTCCCCCCCAATCAGCATCTGTGTAGCCTTCTAATTTCAAATCGTTTCCTTGATAGCATAGTGAATAATTCATAGTTCCTTTGAGATACCGAAGTATTCTCTTAACAACCTTCCAATGGGGTTGTCCCGAATTTGACTGATATCTGCTTATCATACCAACAGCAAAGCAAATGTCTGGTCTCGTACACATCATGGCATACATGAGGCTTCCAACAGCACTCGAATAAGGAACCTTTCTCATTTGTTCTATTTCTTCAGGAGTCTTTGGACACATTCTTTGACTCAAACTTTCGCCTTTTGCGATAGGAGTATCAATGGGTTTGCAATCTTGCATTTTAAATCTTTCAAGAATTTTCTTAATATATTGACCTTGTGACAGGGCTAAAATCCTTTTGGAGCGATCTCTTTCAATCTTAACTCCAAGTATATAAGTTGCTTCACCCATATCCTTCATTTGAAAATTTGTGGATAGTCATTCCTTAATGGTTAACACGTACTTCTTATCTTTCCCAGCCAACAGTATGTCATCCACATATAGTGAAAGAATCACAAACTTATCTTTGTTTGTTTTGACATACACACAGTGGTCTTCATCGATCATATGAAAATCATATGAGATGATTACTTGGTGAAATCTAATGTACCACTGTCTGGAAGATTGTTTAAGGCCATAAATTGACCTCATTAATTTACATATTTTATCTTCTTGTCCTTCAGTAACGAAACCGATAGGTTGTTGCATGTAAATTTCTTCTTCCAATTCACCGTTTAGAAATGTTGTTTTCACATCCATTTGATGTAATTCTAAATCTAAATTGGCAACTATGGCTAGGATGAGTCTTATAGAGGTAAACCTCACAACAGGTGAGAAAGTTTCTTCATAATCTATTCCTTCCTGTTGTGTGAATCCTTTGGCTATAAGACGGGCCTTATACCTTTCAATTGAGCCATCAGCCTTACGCTTAATTTTAAGAATCCACTTGTTACCAATTGCTTTGCGTCCTCTAGGGAGATCAACTAGCTCCCAAACTTTATTAGATTTCATTGACTCCATTTCTTCTTCCATTGCTTTCATCCAATATTCTTTATTAGGACATTGAAGAGCCTCTTGAACATTTTTCGGCTCTTCATCATCGTCAGGTGTAATCATGTATATCTCATCATCAAAGAGACGTTTTGGTATTCTACCACGATTACTACGTCTGATTTGTGGTCCATTTAACTGTCGTTCACTTATTGATTTCATTGAATCACGTGATAATTGTTCAATCGAATCACACGCTGTTTGTGGTTTTTCTAAATCTCTCCCACTTGGATGAGATATTGTTGGTAGATCATTTATAGTTTCCCATGATGGTAAAAACGAATCGTTTTGATCATTATTTTCAAATAGGGATATCTCAGTATTGATCTCACTTTTTCTTGGAAAATCATTCTCCAAGAAGGTAGCATCTCGTGATTCGAATTCAGTCACACTCCCACTTTCTTGTTCACCAATGAACACATACCCTTTTGAAAGTTCTGAGTATCTTATAAATATACTCTTTTTACCTCTTGAACCTAACTTTCCATGTTGATGTAATGATTCATGTACATAAGCAGCACATCCCCATGGTCTCAAACCACTAAGGTCCGGTTTTCTACTGGTCCATAATTCATAAGGTGTGGAAGTGACAGACTTTGAAGGTACACGATTTAGGATATAAGCAGCAGTCAATAGAGCATCACCCCAAAAGGCGATTGGCAGTTTCGCTTGTGCCATCATTGACCTAACCATTTCTAGAAGAGTTCTATTTCTTCTTTCAGCTACTCCATTTTGTTGTGGTGTCCTTGGAGTAGTTAACTGTCTTACTATACCCTTTTCCTCACATAACTGTTTAAACTGATTAGACAAATATTCACGTCCTCGGTCTTTTCTCAAGGCCTTAACCTTTTTATCTAATTGATTCTCCACCAAATTTATAAATTTTATAAAACACTCTAATGCTTCAGACTTGTGAGAAATTAGATAAACATAACCATAACGTGTGAAATCATCTATGAAAGTGATAAAATATTCACCCCCATGTCTTGCCTTCACACTCATAGGTCCACAAATGTCAGAATGAATTAATTGCAATGGAAGTTCAGCCCTAGTTCCTTTACCAAATGGTTTTCTTGCCATTTTTCCCGCTAAACAATTTTCACATATAGGTAAGTCAACAAAGTTAATTTGACCTAACAAGCCTTCTTTAGTTAATCTAGCCATTCTATGTTGACCTATATGACCTAATCTAGCATGCCACATAGTCACGTCAACATTTGCATCAACAGATGATGTTATCAGGGAAAAACTAGCATAATTATTGGATATCATATCAATAACATCCATTACTATAAAACCGTTCAACAGAAAACCATAACCATAAAGTATGTTGTTCAAAGAAAGAGTTAACAAACTACCAGACAATGTAAAAGTATAACCAAGTTTTAGAAGGACAGAAACAGAAAGCAAATTTTGTCGTATGTCAGGCGCATATAACACATCATGCAGAAACAGAGAACGACCATTCCGCATGTTCAACTTGCAGGAACCAATGCCCTTCACAGGTACACGTGCATTGTTTCCAACATAAAGCCACCTTGCTCCTGATGGAATTCGACGAAATTCCACATACACTCCACGTTCTCTAGCTACGTGGTCTGTGGCTCCTGAGTCTACAGTCCACAAAGGATGAGAGTCAGCCAAAAATACCGAGCTGGAAACACAACTTTCAGAAATGAAAGGATGAATCTTAAAATTTTCGAAAGTTTGTACCTTTTTGGGTTCAGTACACTCACGAGCATAATGACCCTTTTTCTGACAATTGTAACACTTGATATTTGCTTTCTTCTTTTTAGGACGAGACATGGGACGCTTTCCCTTACCTTTGTCATACTTACCTTGCTTATGTTTCTTATTCCTATGATCTCCCTTCCCCTTAAAATCTCCTTGATGTTTACGTTTGTGACCTTTGTTCCCATGAGAACTAGGTCCAGCCATATACACGTCAGCATTGTCAGGCCTTGTTGCCTCCATGCGATCTTCTTCTAACTCGAGGTGACGTGCAACATCAGTAAGAGTTTTAATTCCCTCATTGTGGGTAAGGTGCACCTTCATGTGCTCCCAATTATGGGGAAGAGATCTGATAGCAGCTTGAACTTGCTGTTCATCAGTGAGGACATGGCCAGCTTCTTTTAGCTCACTAATCATATTAGACATCTCCCTCATGTGTTGTCTCATATTGTGATTAGGGCGTTTCTTATAAGTGTCAAATTTAATAGTGAGTTGCCTAAGTTTGGTGACAGAAGTTCCACCAAACTTCAATTTCAATGCATCCCACATTTCCTTAGCAAGGTTGTAAGAACGAAACTCACGCATGACATCATTGTCCATGCTGCTCAGCAAAGTAATGCGAGCCAATGAGTTTTTCTTTTTCCAGGCATCATAAGCCTCACGGTCCCTTCTATGTTGAGCCGAGTTTCCTTCCTCAGGCTCACTTAACACATGGTTTAAAACTTCAAGAGCCTCTTGCTCTTCTAGGACATACTGTATTTTCATGGACCAAATTTCATAGTTATCCCCATTCAGCTTCTCACCTTTGTTTAGTTCAGCTATTATATTCTTAGAAGCATATGCCATAATTTCAGAGTCTACAAGACATATTTGCACAAAATTAATCCATTTGCACAACACACAACCCCTAGTATTTTACAATTTTCAAATAAATTTGATAATAATAATTTTACATAACATCGAGTCGAAATATCACTAAGTTTCAAAATCATCGTCTATGTTTTGTAAAATTATTATTCACAAATTTATCATATTGTAAAATAATCAAATTCGTTCATCAAGTAAAATAAAATGAGACACACTCATAACTTGATCACCCACATTCAAAACCTCAAAATGAGCACATATTTCATTCAACATCTGTAATTAACAATTAAATATTTACAGAATTCATGAAAGTTAATTCAAACGCAACAATGTAATAGGGAATGAAGATTTTAAACGTATATACAAGTCATTAGGAAGTTCATGATTGAAGACTATTACCCTAGGGTTGTTCCACGTTGGACGAGTCCTATTTCCAAACATAATAGAACTATGCCTTTTCATGGCTCGATAAATAAGCTCATGCACAAAAGTTAAGATCACACAATCATATGAAATATTTCTTCTAAGTCTGTTAGAAATGTAATCTAAGAAGTTCTTCAAACTTTCATCAGGTAAAAGTGATCGAAAGGCACTCAGTCTTTTATCATTTGACAAAAGTCCTCCTTCCCAAATGATCTCTTGTAACTGACCATTCACTAATATGACATGCTTGACTATATGCACCAAATCTAATTCATGACCCAGTTCAAATTTAATGTCATGCAAATCTTCTATCATCTTTTCCACTTTAGTTCTTTGAGCCTTTGTCCTAATTATTTTTGGTGTCTTTATCAACCTTGGCATATTTTCTGTAACATATACAGAAATAAATAATCAACATATGATTATGACACACAAAAAAAAAAAACAAGACAAATTGAATAAAGAAATAAAATATAAAAAAAATATGACCATCCTTTAGGAAAATAAAACATATTAAGCAAACAAAACTTGCTTCTGGAAAGGTGGTGGGGACATTATTTAAGATCCTAAAGGTCAAGGGTTCAAACCTTAAAGAATTCATAAATATGTAACCTTTTTTTCTTTTTCTTTTTTTTTTTAATTTAATTTTATACCACCCTACTAAGTCTAATACTAATTAAACAACAAAAATTAAAAAAAAATCAAGCCTTTACGGATTCAGTGCAATATTTTTTTTTTCTTTTTTTTTCGAAATATAAGACTCATTTGCGGTTTCTAGCGTCTGAAATTCCAGAACACATTTCAGAATTTCAAATGGCCATAACTTTTTCGATACTTAACCAAATTAAGCATATAATATATCGTTAGAAATCTCTTCAAACGTACTTTACACTCATATAAGGTTCATATGAAACAAGTCAGTGGACAAAAAATAATTGAATTTCGAAACTTGTAGAGGCATGAAACCTTAAAAAAAATGTAACTCAAGAATTACTCAACCAAAATGCATGAAACTTTGCAGGGATTTTCTCAATACTATTCTTAACATACATGCAAAATTTCATAACAATTCGATGGGTATATAAAAAGATGCCATTAAAAGGTTCTAAGCATTTATGCTTCAAAATTAAAGGAAAAACATAAATAATACTAGAAGCCCTTTAACCTGGCTCTGATACCAATGTTGGGATTTTCAAGAACAAGATACTAACCTCTTGTAGCCCAGCGGGATTGTTGAAAATCCAATGACGACCGGAGAATAATCACGAGGAGAATTCTCACTTCTTCACAGCCCAAAATCTTTAGTGAAAATGAAAGGGAAAAAAATCGAGAGGAGAAGATTTCTGTATCTTCAGTCACTGTTCTCTCATAGAACCCACGTAATTAAAAAACAAAAACCAACCACAGAGGTCTCTTTTTTTTTTGCGATATCTCTCTGCAGTTTTAAAACTGCAGAGATTCTCTTGAGATGGCAGTTACAGAAACTGCCTTCTCCTTTTTAATTTACAAAAATAAATTAATATATATAATTAATTAAATAACATATATTTAATTAATTATATAAATACCTTCAATACCAATATTCACGGATATTACAGAAATTTATAAAAATATTGTGAATTTTTTAATGACACTTTAGAATAAGTTTATTTAAGTAATAAACTACTATTTTATGCATATTTATCACCAATTATAAGCTAAATATGAATATTAATACAATAATAAATAACATTAAAAACTGAAAAATGAATGAACTTGAATACTTCATCGATATAAAATTCTTGTCATACAAGTACATGGTTTAGTAATAAGATGATGACCTTTGAGGTACTAAACCAACATTAATACAGTTGATTTGATAGTGACAGTATTGCTCTCAACTCAAGTTATTTTCAAAATTTCTAACATAATCTGATATATGTCACACATGAGTATCATGATCAACTCCAATGACACTAATAAGATGATATCTTTCATCAAACCATGCCCCATCTAAATGAAGATACTTTGAAGAATGAAGATAATATAAAGGTTATGAATATGAGTCTGAATCATTTTCAGGTGGAAGTTGTGGACCCCATGTATAGATCGATGTATTTTATCCTTGACTATAACCATAAGTATGATCACTTGAATGACTATAGTTACTATTGCTATAACCATAATTATTATTGTTATAGTCATAGTTACTACTACTATAGTTACTATTGTTGTAGTTGTAGTCATATTGTTGATGCTCATATTCAGTATCCAAACTCAACCCTTCCATACTTGAAATGAGAGATTCTTCATCAAATTGAGCATTGTAATTTGTGGATCTTCTACGAATGAAAGGTTTTCCTATTACTCCAATTCCTGGTCCACCAAATAGGGCCATGGTCAGAGAAGGATGTGAAAGAAGAATGGTGTGGTATTTATATTGGTAAATTAGGTATTTTTTGTGGTTTTTTTTAAAAACAAAAGTGTTTGAAATATAAGTTTTGGCTAATCAAGCAAGCAAAAGTCACTTCAACATTGAAGTGAAAATACAATGTAAAAGCTTACAATATCATGTTAGAAATGAGAAGTATTCACAAAAGTGTTGGAAATGTAAGTATTGGCTTCAACATTGATGTTGAGGTGAAAATATAATGCAAAAAGCTTACAATACCATGTTGTTGACAAGTATTCATAAAAATGTTGAAAATGTAAGTTTTTAACTAGTAGTACAACAAGCAAAAATCACTTCAACATTGATGTTGAACTAAAAATACAATGCAAAAAACTTGCACTATCATGTTGAAGGTTATAAAATGAAACTTATAACATGTTGGAAATGAGAAGAACTCATAAAAGCTTAATGTTGGAAATGAAAACTCTCATAATAGCATAGAGACAAAACCGTGGATATTCTGTAGATATTTTCAAATATTTCCACGATATTTGGCCGATATTCTGTCGATATTTCCACGATATCTGAAGATAAATCTACGATTTCTTATGGAATGCAAAGATATATCCACAAAACGATATATCGTCAATATATCGCCGATATTGACGATATTGTTGGGTTTTATGTCCTAAAACTCGTGGTTTTGTAAACTGAATGTATATTCTATTTTACTATAAAGATGTTATTGAGGTTTATTTAGTAAATGTGTTATTGAATAAAGTGAATTGTGTATTCAATAACCCAAATCCAATGAACTAAGTACCCTTGGCTATAGTATGTATACTTGAACTTTATGTATGACATAAAAGTGGATCAAGTTCGAGTTATAACCAGAACGGTCTATAGTATAGGGATAGGGCTGGGTACCTTATTCTGGGGACACTATGGACGCGGCCCACTTTGTATAGTACTAACGATGTGATCCGAAATCGTTCATGTGGAGACATGCGAGTGGGGGCGTCATATGCAATGAGTTTGCATAAGACTGGACCGCGAAATAGTCACTTAGACTTTTTAACTCCGTTTACTGTTTTAACTGACTATATTCATACGATGACCTAGGTAACTCGATCTTAATCCTGAGCGTGCTATGAACTCCTGTTTATTCGAGATTATCCTTAGATTTGCATGCGTGAGAGTGGCCCGAAATCGCCGACTCAATAAGCCTCCCATTTTGGGGATAAGACCGGATAGATAGTTGGGAACATAGTCATGCGAGATGGAATTCACTCCTACCCGCTTTAGGGTTTAGTAGAGAGGTTGTTCCCTTAAGTACTGACTCCAGGTCTTGAACAATGGGCCCACCCTCTCGTTGGCCCGAGAGGGATACGGTTTGTTGGTTGGACCACAAACCAAATTGTTCATTAGAGGATCAGTGGGACTTAAGGAACAAGAAGTAATTACAGGGGTAAAACGGTTTATTTGACCCAGCTGTAATTACGAACAACCTGTGAAGGATCGACTTACTAATCATGGTTATATCGAGTGGACAGAAATATATCTACAGTGAGGAGAGTGCAGCCACTAGGCTTTAGTGGAGTGTCCTGGTGGTTAACGAATGTTGATTAGCTAGGCTAAAGAGTTTGGCCGGTTAATCTCGTATCGTTGGAGCTCATGATTTGTAGGTCCATTAGGTCCCCTTACTAGCTCAGACTAAGCCTAGGAATAATTTGAGAGAAAAGAATTTGAATTGTTCAAATTCGAATTTGGGAGAAAAAGTTAATTATATGCGATATACTTAACGTATCATAGCTTAATTATGAATTAAACTATGATAAAGAAGAGGTGGAAATATTTAAATATGATTTAAATATTCGTTCGGTTTAAAACATGAATAGGGATTCATGTTCGAACGTTCGTTTTGAGAAATTAGGATTGGTCCAATTATTTAATTTGATATTTGATATTAAATTAAATATTTATTTAAAATTAATTAAATTGTTTAATTAATTAAAAATTGATTTTAATTTAAAATTAATTTTATATTAATTTTGAATTAAAATTAAAAAAGAATTCAAATTCATTTGGAAATGAAATATGGACCAAGTTCATAACTTCTTCACCAAGCTTATTGTTTGAAGCATATCTTATTTCAATTGGCTTCTTCACAAAGCTTCTTGTTTGAAGTTTATCTTCATTCAATTGGCTTCTTCACTAAGCTTGTGGCTTTCTATAAATAGAGAAGAAACACAATGGAGAAAAAAGTTTAGAAAAACAAGATATTTTTGTAGAAAACTCTCTAGCTTTTTTTATTTAGATCTTTACTCATTCTTCTCCCAATTTCTCTCAATCAAAGATCCCACAATCTATTCCAAGGGCTGAGAATAGTAGGGAAGACTCTAGTGGTGGTCTAAGTAGTATTGGTGATCCAAGATTTGCAAAGAATTTGGAGATTTTGAGCTACAAAGGTATGTGTTCATACTTTCCAGTTTTTTCCAGTTTTGAGCATGTTTTTTGTATGATAAAATTGATCAAATTAGAGTGCTCAAGATCCAAAATTGCTTCCGCATTCTTAATATTAACCCCTTCAGATATATCGCAGAAAACAAGGTAAAAACAACTATATCCCCCTATATCTCTGTTGACCCCCTTAAAATACCAATATATCGGCGAAATTTCGGCAGATATCGACTATTTTTGCATCATTGGATGCAACCCAATCCAAAATTTATGTATTTTTTTATTTTGAAAAAATATATATGTATTTTAGTACGACAGAGGTTGAGGGGATTCGAACCACATCCTCTTAGTCGTAAACATATTCAATATGTCAGTTGAGCTATGCACACTTAGGCAAATATATATGTACTTATAAATGAAAGTGAAATGAAACTCTACATTATTTGTGAGTTTCTATTGTTTTTTATATAGAGTTGTAATGAAAATTAAGATGCAATAAATTTTGAAGTTAAATATTTAAATTTTATGTGATTTTAGTTATTAATTCGAGTAGAAATTATTTTAAATAATTGAGAAAATTAAAAAAAAAATCTACCCGATGATCCATTTGGGTTGGGTTGCAACCATTGATCAAGTCATTTGGGTAGCCAATTCGACAAACTCGAATTTTCAGGTTGGTCTCAAAAAATTCATTAACCCAACCCGTGTATACTCCTACCGCACGCCTTCCGATTCTCACTTGGTGGAAACTCGTTAGTATTAGACACTTTTAAAAGTTCGAGATCAAATAAATATAAACTTTAAAGTTAAAAGACTAAAATAAAGTTATAATTTAACTTCTTTTTTTTTTCTTTTTCATTTTTAGAACAGGAACTCGGTAGTGGTTATGGGGAAACATGAATAAACAGAAATGCATAACGAAAGTACGAAAAACTATAGATTAATGGATTATAATGTTAATTAATTAAGTGAAAGGGAGTGGTCATGAACAGCAATTATTGCACAAGACTTGGTGATGGCCACGACACGGTTGCTAATTAGTATTGTGTATAAAACTAATGATTTAACAAATCAATATCGTATCTTGTTTTTCTTTTTCTTTTTTTTTTTTTTTAGCGCAAACTCAATCTTCTTGCTAAAAGAAAAAAAAAAAACCTCATTCTCGTGCTAATCAATTAACTTGCTTTTTATTTTTATCTCTCTTTCTTCGCTTGACTTGGCTTACGTGTCAATCTTTAATAATATTTTTATTTGACTTTCTATCAATTGATTTTGAAGACCCTCTAAATAAATGTTTAATCACGTCGTAAAATTTGTATAATAATAGAATTGAATATGTCTATTGGTTTTCATACTACCATGAAAATGACCATTTGAATAAGATTGTTGAAAATGTTTCAACACGGTGAATTTGAAAACAGATTGTACTCAAGCGCAAAATTATATAATGGAATTTTCTTGTTGTGCACAGTGCAAAATACTATTTATTTGGTGGGTGTGTGAATAGAAGTTGAAATGCGGTGTACTTTCCATCTTCACTTATAACCATAGTTTTGAATTTGGTCATAAACATTATTTTCTTTATTTGGAAATTTGACTAGAGCTTCAAATAAAGGCTAGAATACTACTTTAATAGTATTGTTTTTCTCTTCAAGATAGTAGTTTCTTTCTGTTTGATTGTTTTTGGGTTAAGATAATATTTACATCCTACCTCATTTTTTGTTTATATTGATCTATTTTGAACTTTATTGCATGTTTTTTCAACAATACATTGGGATTAAGTAGGAAGATGACAATGTTGTGCGATTAAACTAATTTAGTTGGGTTAGGATAACTGAATATAAGACATGAGCGCGTGGAAACCATGAAGCCCATAACCAGTACAATTGCTACTAATTTCATTTTCATCCCTATCGAGTGGGTATGGATCTCTGCGTTATAGATGATGACACAAATGTAACCAAATTAAATACTTTTAAAAGTCATGTTTGGTTTTGTTTCTCAAAAAAAAAAAAAAAAAAAAAAAAAAAAAAGATCGTGTTTGGTTTCAATGGGGAGTGACAACATTGAGGAAACTTGGAGAATATTTTGAAATAACAACAAAAGTTTACAGTGAAGTTGAAGTGTTTTAACAAATATACTGGATTCAAACTTGAAACATTCAAACAAGGGTGACTAAAGTATTTATTTGGCTATGAATATACATGCAAAAATAATTTATAAGGACGACAACAAATTGTACCTTCAACCTCATGACATCTAGACTAATATGATGTTACTCATATATATATATTGGTTAGTTTAACAAATATATGGAGATCAAATATTCAATCTTAGGAAAGGTAATGACTAATAAGTGTTTTATCTATTAAATATAGTATACTCGTATATTGGCAAGGATAATAACAAATATTGATTCCAAATGCATGACATTTAGCATAGTGCTATTTTGACAAAACAAAAAAAGGGAAATAAAAAGACAGTGACAATTTTATTGGGAGAACAAATAATAATATAATAAAACTACTACAATATTAATTCTTCACTTCCACGTGATAAGTCAAATAAGTTAGAGTCCCAACAATAATAATAAAAGAGATAAGGAAAAGATAAGAAGAACATCAGAAGCTATACTAGTTTGCCCCAAATTCGACACTACGTCCAGTCTTCTGCAACTGAAGGTTCTACTATAATGGAGATTACAAGAAGCCTTCAACTCTGTGCTATAAACTAGCAATTACTAGTCCAACAAAGACTATTGACTTCCAAATATCACAATCCAATAGCTTGAGATCAATAATAAAAAAAATACCCTCAAACCCACTACAGAACAACACTATTCTCTCACAATATACCTCACTGTTGCATAATACACAAATGCTGAAAATCTGTTCAGCTAAAAAAAAAAAGAAAAAAAAGACACCCATAGTCACACCTCGGCTGCACAGAAACATACATATATATATTTATGCATGCCATAAAAAGTAACCTAATGGACCTTTAATAGGGACATTTTGGGCCCAATACCACAAAGAATGCTTTTCCATTAAAAACTGTGTGCGCGCACAACTGGAGTGTATTTTTGGCAAAGGTAGGAGAGTTGAATTTGGCTTCACATCCTAACAATTTTAGATGAAACTAAAGACAATGAAACTAAAGACAAAGTCACGAGGGCTTATGTTAAAGTGGACAATATCATACCAATGTAAAAATATGTCGAGAGTCGCTATTCTTATCAATATACCCATGATCACTCCATTTTCTAACTAATGTGGGACATTGTTTGCACTTCTAACAATCCTCCCCTCAAACAATGTCCCACATTGACTAGGGAAGGGAATAATGATGAGTATATAAGTGAGGACAATTATCTCCATTAGTATAAGGTTTTTGATTAAACCAAAAACAAAGCCACGAGGGCTTATGCCAAAATGGGCAATATCATACAAATATGGAGATATGTCGAGAGTTGTTGTCCTTATCAATTAGTATCAGAGCATGGTCTAAACCTAGTTGTATTGGAGAAATCCTTAGTTTTGATTGAACAAAAAGTGCTTGAGGCGGCAAGCAAGTATAACTCTATCAATGTTCAAGGGGAGGAACAAGTGGATGGTGCGATAGATAGGTGATCGCTTCCATCAGGAAATATCCGAGGAGGTAAATGGTCCGACGGGTGATTGATGCCATCAGAGAATATCCCACAATGTGATATGTCGTGGGATAGTAGACAGATCAGGTCGACAGGGGAAGCTCAAGTGTGGTACTTTGTTTGAGAGGATGAATGTTATGAGTGCAAAACAATGTCCCACTTGACTAGGGAAGAGAGTGATCATGAGTATATAAGTGAGGACAATTATCTCCATTGGTATGAGACATTTTGGATGAAATAAAAAACAAAGTTATGAGAGCTTATATCCAAAGTGGACAATATCATATCAATGTAGAGATATGTCGAAAGTCATTGTCCTTATCAAATTTTTTGTTGGAAGAGAAGACAATGAAAAAAATCTTGGTTCCAAACATAGCATGTAAGATTTAAATATGAAATTATTAAAAAAAAATGAGGAGGACGAGAAAGATCAAATAAAAAATAGGTTGAGAGAAGTTTGGTTATGAAATTATCAAAACTTTGTCTAATAGGTCTCTAAATTTCAAAAAATATTTGATAGATTATTAAACTTCTAATATTATATCTCATATGTTTGCATACTTTAAATAGTGTTTAAAAGTCGCTTAGCTATTAATCTTTTATTTAATAAATCCTTGAATTTTAAAATATTGTATACAAATAGACCTATTTGATGCAAAATTGACTTATTTAAAATATTGTATACAACATAGACCTATTTGACGCAAAATTGATTAATTGGACATAAAATTGAAAGTTGAAAGACCTATTAAACACTTTTTGAAGTTCAATAACTTTTTTATTAGTATAACAACGGGATGAGAGATCGAATATTTGATTTTAAGAAAGATAATAAGTATCTAATCCATTGAATTGTGTTTTTAATTGATTAAAATTCAAAGACCTATTTAACATAATATTGAGCCAACTGAACTAAAAATATATATAGAGAGAGGGCCATAACTGGTTAAAACATATATATCATTGATCAAGAGGTAAGTTGATCAAATCTCCCGTCATCCGTTATTGAACTTGAAAAAAAAGATATTTAACACAATATTGAAAGTTTAGGGATATATTAGAAAACTTCATAATATAAAAATGTTTATATTATTAATAAAATGTATAATTAAATGCAATGTTAGGGTAATTAATATTATAATATTAACAATATAAACATTTTTTAACTCAAAAAAGAATATATAAATACCTTATTACCTTTCTCGAACGTAGCTAACAAAAGTAACAAAAAATGAAGATGAGGAAGAACTGTTTAGATGAAAAAAAATTGCATAAATTTAACATGTAATTAAAAAAAATGCAACTTTTTTTTAATACAAATACTTTGTATTATATTTAAATTTGAGTTAGGTTTTAATTTTTTTTTTTGGGGTAAAATTTTAAATTTCTTGCTATATTTGAAAAATATATATTTATAAATACCTCCAAATTTGAATGAGTAAAATTGAAAATTCTAAGACTAAATACAGAAACTGTAATGAAAATTGTTTGTCTAAATAACTTTAAATTGCCTCAATATTCCATGATATTATTATTATAAAAACTTATGCTAACAAAACATGGAATTACCGTGTCATTTTTATATGATTTTTAGAACAAATTGTACTTTTAAAAACAGTCAAAAGATTGTATATGAACTGTTAATTAAAAAAAAAAGGGTGGGGGAATTATGTCATAAGTTTTTTCTGACATAAGTGCTTATTTTATGTTGTTAAACATAGCGGAGTAAATACCAAGTAAGGAATGGCGGTAAAAGGTGAAATCCTGCCCTCCCAGTCCTTATCTCTGCGCGACGCCTCACTCATTTCCTGCCAGTCTGCGTAAGACTCGAGTGGGAACGTTCAGAAAAACCACTTACAGTTGCCGAGACGCTCCAAGACATGGCTGACATCCTCCTCTGTAATGCCTCCTTGGCTTCTGCTTTTCTCGGCCGCCGCTCATCGTCAACGACTTCGCTTTCGCTGTCTTTGAAGCCGTCCGTTCTCCGAATCCGGCGGTTTTACTCGGCTAGTTCTCGGACCGGATTTTCGAGTAAACCCTTCGATTCTCGCATTGCAACTTGTCATTTCTGAATGTTTGATTGAGTATCATTCCCACAGCTTTAGCTTTGCAATTTTTGTTGCACTTTCAGGGATTTATGCGTTAACTAGCAACGACATCAAAGTTGGCACCAATATTGAAGTGGATGGAGCTCCTTGGCGGGTTTTAGGTTGTTTCTCTACCCCAAGTCTAATTTTCCCCTTCCCCAATCATTATTTATTGCTGCTCGATTTTTCAAGCCGGAGTGAGCCGTATTTGAGTTATTATCTTTTTAAATAGAGTTCCTTCATGTCAAACCCGGTAAAGGAGCAGCTTTTGTAAGGACCAAAATTCGCAATTACGTAACAGGAAATACGATTGAGAAAACTTTTCGAGCAGGAAGCTCGGTGAGTAGCTGAATTATTATCTGGTCATGCATGCTAGATTTTGTAGCTCATATTTATTTCAAACCTCTAATCACTACTAAACGGTTCAATATCATCCACACTTCATTTCCCGTTGATTTTGGTAGATATCATCCCTTTTGTTTCAATTGAACTCTGATGTCTGATTCAGCTTTTATTTCATTGATATCCCCCACCGTATAAACCGGGCTAGAAAGTTATGGGAGCTTTTAGCTACTCATAAAGACTCGCTTGCAAGAAGAAGTGAAAAAGGAATTTTCCTCAGGTGTAAAATTGGCATTATCAGCTGGTTTTATATAATTTAATTTGCGACTATTACTTCGGATCTCATGTAATAATCAAAACAGATCTATCTGCTAGATTTTAACAACTGTGTAGAAAACAGGATGCTATAACCAACAACAACTGGAAATGAATTATGCACTCAAATGCTTTCTTAAGACCTTGATTCTGTAAAAGATGTGCTACAAGTGTGACGTTCCTTCTCTCATATTTTCTTCCACTTCCATTATTATGTATTTATGTATAATTGTCTTTTCAGCTTGATGAGGCTAATGTATACAAGGAAGTCAAGCAGTTCACTTACAAAGACGGTTCCCAGTTTGTTTTCATGGATCTGGTATATAAATATATATATATATAGTTATGATTTGGTTGTTACTGGCACCTTTCTCATAATTCACAAAGAATTTCTCTCTAGACGACTTGATATGTAGGGTAGCTCTTCTCATAGTCTTGTTCTACGTAAAGCTAGTTAGTGAATAAATTTTAGTTTGCTTGTCCTCAACTGCACCAAATGAGTCTAAGTGCCTCATTTTACAGAATACGTATGAAGAAATACGCCTAAATGCAGCAGACGTTGGTGATAGGACAAAGTGGCTGAAAGAAGGAATAGACTGCATTGTATTGTTTTGGAATGGGAAGGTAAATCCGGTCACTTGGACAGCTTTTGACAGGCATTTTTTACTGTGTTGCACAATTAGGAGTTGTTTGAGACGCTGAATGGGTTATAATAACATGGGTTATAATAGTTTGTGAGTTATAATAGTCTATAGAATTATATAATATTGTTTAAAATGCAGAGTTGTTTAGTTTAGATTATAATAGTCTGTGTTTGGGGTGCAGAGTACTCAACAAACTATTATAACTCATGTTATTATAACCCACGCCCCAAACAACCTCTTAGAGTTCATCATGCTGTTCTTAAATAGTTTACCTCACTCTTAAAAAATACGATAAGATTTAGCAGCTTTCTTGTTTTTTGATGAATGAGTCACATGCCGTGAATTTTGCTTTCAAGTTTTTACAAAGTGTCAGTGTGGCATCAGTTAACAAGAAGTGAAATATGATGATAATAATTCTTGAGTTTTCTCGTTTCTTTATTCTCCCATCTTTTAGGTTATTGATTTTGACGTTCCCATCAGAATTCGGTTGACTGTGGTTGACGTTGATCCTGGACTGAAAGGAGACACGGCACAAGGTACCACACTGTTACTTGTCTTTAAGGACCAATAATCTTTTTTAATGCTTTGTTAACGGTTTGCAGCCAGATAAGGTTCTTTGAATTCAAATGGGCTAAAATTTCCATACGAATGACAAACATGTTTGAGGGGGATTAGATTAGTGTACAAAAATAATATTTTAATACCATTATGTTAGTAACTTCTAACGTTTGCATATTAAAAACGTAAATTAATGGTTATTAATTAACAAAATAACTTTGGAGAACAGAGTAGTTGTTACTTTTTGTTGCTTTCAAACACACTTAATGGAGCTTTACGTCTGGATGCTAAGGGGATTTTGCTAATTACCCGAAAGCACAATAGGATATTTCCTTTTAGCATTTCACATTTTGTGATTCTCAAGGACGAAAATGTCGTTAACTTTAATATTTTTTAAAAAGCTAATGGATATTTTAGAATTGTCATTTATTGTAGAAAAGTTTACAAACATCACAAAGGTATAGTAATTGTTTGAGTCAATGATTGGAGTTTTAGCACCTTATCAAGTAATAAAGCATTATTTTTGGTACTCAATGTTTAAATGTAGATCATATTTATACTTGTGATTGGATTAATATACGTTGTGGTAGATATCAAAAAATAAAGAATTTAATTTTATATGATAATTAAGTTATCATACTGGCGAATCATTAATTTCTGAAAACTAAAACGACGATCTTGGTGCTCATTCCTAGCACTATGATAGCTGAATGCCAGACAGATTGATTTCATGGATTTTTCATGGTTGATTCATTACCTAAATAATGACTTGTTGTTTTAACACGTTATTTTTTGGATAATGTATTAACCAAGGACTACAAGGGGAAAATTCTAATACTATCGTAGTATGGAAAATTTTCCATACTACTCCCACTTATTGCTTGTCACGTCAGCATTCTTTTGAAAATTATGTGGGGTCTACCAGCATTAAAAAACTATTTATAAACTCAAAGCCATAGTATGAACAAAGGAAGTATGATACTCCTGTGGTACTAGAAATTTTCTCGGACTACAACATGTAATTATTTAGATAATGCATCAACCAAGAACTACAACATGTAGTTATCTGGGTAGTGGGGTAATGTATCAATCAGGAACTACTGAGGATAGATTTGGCTTATAGGTTTAACAAAGGTGGAATTAAGAAACCTAGGTTTATGGAATTTATGATGTGTACTGTGTAGGAAAGCAACTATAACCGTCTAAATCTGTATAGTTTGTCTTTAGCATGTGAATTTATAATTTGTAAAAGGTACGTTTCATAACCTGTATTTATGTAATTTTGAGTTTATGTAGTCCCTGAGATTAGTAAATCCGTAATTTAGGATAAATAAACCTACCTATTAAATATAAGTTTGATTTCCTAATCTTAAGTTACATAAACCTAATTCATGGACTAAACATCCCTTAAATGTTGCATCCCTTAAAAGTTAACATTTATGTTGATATCCATTACCCACATGTTGATATATTGGAGACAATAATTTTTCCCCTTCTTCCATTGACAATGTCGTTAACATTGATTATACCTTGATCCTCAATCATATGGTTTGTGTCTGCGTTGCCGTTGACATTGATTTCCTGGTCTTAGTCATACGAATTGATTTTTTTTTTTCATCCATGCGCCATTCTGTTCTCTCCCCCACCCTCCAGCCACAATTTTTTTTTATTAATTATATTGACAGCCTTCTAATTGAGGATGAAATTTCATTGGCAGGTGGTTCGAAGCCCGCAACTCTTGAAACTGGTGCTGTTGTTAATGTCCCTCTGTTTATAAATGTAGGCGATGGTATAGTGATAGATACAAGGACTGGACAATACACGAGCCGGGCATGAATTTGACACACTTGACAGTCATCGGCGAGAAGATTTTGTCAGTACTCTTCTAAAGAGCAAGTATTTTGGTGATTCTTTAGTCTCGTTGTAGATTGAGCACGTGGAAGATCAGCAATTGAGCTGCGAAGATTTTGTCTCCCTGTACTCTTTTGACTATTAGGATTTGAATTCTTTAGTTAGTGCTGAAGTACATGAAGTATACCAAATTAGCAAAGGATGAAATTATGTGAAGCAGTTAACTCGTATCAGAAAGTATGCCAGAAGAAATTCACTCATTGGCAGAAAATTGCTTATTGCAATGGTCACATAAAAATTAACTTCGTAATGAAATTGTGGCTCATCAGTCAACATGCCATCAATTTTCATTGAACCCACAGTCTTCAAACCTAAAATGATAGCATGAAATGGAACATCAGTAACTCGGCTGGCAATATGTATATTTGGGCTTAATTGAACGCTCTCAACTGTGTTGGCTTATCGAGGCTTCTTCGTGGGTTTAAGACCTCGTTTCAAAGCCGAACCATAAACGTAACAAGCACTAAACCACATTCCTTGCTTATTTAGCTCATCGATTATGAGGTCAAAAGAAATTCTGCTGAAAGGGATTCCATGACGGTCTCCCACAAGTCCCAAAACACACAATGCTTCATTGGCGCTTCCCCTGTGACAAAGCGCTTGAATAATATCGTCAATGGTGCTCGCTCTTGGAGAGTACCCTTTTCCAACCATATGATGCAAATTTGCCAAAGCCTCAGAAATCATGTTTCCCGAACACAGTGCTGGGATCACCAGGCCATACGTACTACGTTCAATAACTTGAAAATCGATCTTCATTTTCTCAAACACTTGATGGGCATCTTCCAATAGGTCCTTTTCTTTCCAGGATCTCCTGCATATCGCTCTCATGAAGGTATTCATCATTTTTTCTTCGACGTTGTGGCCTGAGCTGACCATCTCCTTGTATGTCCTCAAGGCCGTTCGGATTTTGCCCCATTTTATCAGCCCGTGTAGCAGAGTACTGTAACTAATGTGATCGGGCGTACAGTTCATTTGCTTCATTTTCTTCAACACGTGGATTCCATCCAGTGGCCTACCCTCCTTGCAGTAGCCATTGAAGAGGGTGTTGTAAGTGACCGCACTTGGTTTTAAACCATTTTCCTCGGCTTGATCGAGCAATTCCATTGCCTCGTCTGATCGGCCTACCTTACACAAGCCATCCATAAGAGCCGTGTACGTATAAATGTCAGGTACCAATCTATCCTTCTTCATTTCCGTCACCATTTCGGATGCCTCTTCCACTCTCCCAACGTAACACAGTCCTTTCAACAAACAATTGTATGCCTGAACGGTTGGCTTGCGTCCAATCCTTCTCACGAGCTCAACCATTTCTAAAGCTTTCTGCGCTTTACCCCTTTTGCAGAAAGCATTCACGAGAACTGTGATGGTTTCATCATTTGGTTTACGACCCCTTCCCAGTATTTGGTCTAGAACCTTAGCCGCATTATCCAAATCTCCTTTCTTGCAATAGCACCTTATCATGATGGAAAATGTTCTAGAATTTGGGACCAAACCGTAAGATGATATATTGGACAACAATTTTAGGGCAAGTTCCAGCTCATCTTCTGAGACGAAATCCATGAACAGGTCATTGAATTCAGATATGTTTCGAATCTCACAATCTTTCTGAGACATGATGAAAATTTCAGCCCCTTCCTCCGACGGTACTGGCAGTGATTTAATTCTGTCAGCAACATTTTCAATGGTCGTTCTAGTGGGGTTCTCAATCTCCAGTTTGAAGGATGAGGAGTGAACATTGTGACTGAAACTAAGCCTACCATTGTCGATGGAATGGGATTGTTTATTCGCCCTTAACCTACCATTTTCTTCAATAAAGTTCGCAGCGAAAGGTGTATCTGTAGAAGAGAGTGGAAGACTGGCTTGGAGAGACGGACGAAGGACGAGATACATTCGTTTATGTTTGGATTTCGAAGGAAGGAAAGATTGATTTTGCAGAGAAGATTGGATGGCAGGGGGCAAGGCATCATTGTGACTGAATTGAAAATTGGCATCTCCAGAAACGTGGAGATTGGCGAGTGTATGGGTCAAAGATGAAGTTGTTTGGGCCTCGATTGACTTGAGCCCAGCCCACGCCTTTGATAGCTAGAACAGCCCAAAATCTTCGAGGAGAACGTCGGTTAAAATGTGTCTAACAAGTCCTTAAACTTTTAGATTTGTACCTATTTAGTTTCTGAACTTTAAAAAATGTCTAATAATTTTTGAACTTTTATATTTGTGTCTATTCTATTCTTGAACTTAAAAAATTTTCTAATAAGTCCTTAAATTTTCAATTTTGTGTCTAATAGGTCATTGACTTATTCTTCGTTTTTTAAAATTCATGGACCTATTACATACAAAATTAAAAGTTTATGGTTCTATCAAACATAAAATTCAATTTTATATATAATAGATCAGTTAATTTGTAAGACATTCAAATAGTCAAGACGTATTAGACATTTTTTAAGTTCAAAGACCTATTAAACACAAAATTGAAAGTTGAGTGATGTATTAGATACTTTAAAAAGTTTAGAGACTAAACTTGTAATTTAGCACCAAAATAATATAAACACAACAGAATTACAGATGTGCACATAAATTACCGGAATGTTTATTTGCTACAACCAGAAATGGACATCACTTAATATCTTGCTAATCACTTAAAGAAATGATCGATATGCAGTAGCAGTATGCTGTTGTCTTCTAAGAAAATGTATGCAACTACATTTGACCAAGATTCCTGCTTGTCTTTTTATACATTACATTTACTTCATCAGCTAAGGAAAGCAAGGAGGCAGATTGACAAGATATTAAAATCAAAGGCGCATGGATTTACTGAGGGCTTTCCAAGACATGGAGTTTTTGAAATCTGGAAGTTCCTTCTTTGCCCTTCTCTTTCTCTCCAAAATGGGTTTGAGTAACTTGTTGATAATCTTGTTGAAGTTGAAGGTGGATCCACGGCGTCCTTTTCTAGGCTGCTGGGTAGTAGTTGTTGTTGTTGTTGTTACCAAGTATGGCAGTCGAACTGAGCCTGAGCCAGAGCCCGTAAGTTGCGGCAGTGGTTGAGACCTCACGGTTCTCGGCTCCGAAAGACTCCGCCCCAGCATCGCTTGGTTTAGTCGCGCTTCAAAGGTCAGTCTCTCATATTGGTCCAACAAGTTGCTGTGTTCATCCCCAAATTTCTTAACCAATGCCATTTCTTCTATTGCAAACCAAATGTTTGTGCTTTCGACCACTTCATATACTCTTATATTTTCTGATGTGGAAAGCTCAAAAGCCAAAGTTTAGTCCAAGTGTGGGAATAAGGAAACCCAAAGCCACGGAAACCAAAGGGCCAATGTTCTTCAAGTCATTGTGTAAACTGTTTAAACCACATTATGAAAGTACCTTGAGAAGCTTAGGAGAAGCTAAAGCCATTAAGTGTGCCTTTATTTGGACCAATAGCGTACACTTTCTTTCTTTTGTTGCTTCCTTGGAAGCAAGGAATCTTGTTTATTCTCCCTTTGATGGCTTATTGAAGACTAAAGGACTTTACTAGGCCGGGCTCGTGGTTCAGTCAAATGTTTTCTCGGCCCAATTTTGAGGAGTAAAGGAGCAGGCCCAAGATTCGGGCACATGGATCTGTCAATGTTTTTCATGGGCCTTATTTTGAAGTCGAGAGCCTTTTCATAGGCCCACGAGATTAAGAATGGAAAGCCCAACATGACATCGCCTAATACGTCTAACTTCTAATTCAAGCAGATTCTTAAATCTTAAGGCAGCGTCTCCGACTTCCACCTCCCACATCGATGAAATTCTCTCTCCTCTCCTTTGCACGGTTTTTCATCAATCTGCGTCAGCAGCCTTCAACTTGAAAAAAATCCTCCTGGATATAAAGAAATCCCGGAATTTGGAGCTTTTGAAAAATTTCCCATCAAAGCCATCTTACACTTTCTTGCAATTCTGTTTACACTGCTCAAATCTGGGCTGTGTTTCGAAGCTGGAGAGAATATGTGGTTTATTTTGATTTTGCTCTGTGCGACTGAAAGTTCAATTCTCGGAGAATGAAATTCGCAGGAGTAGTTTCTGACATTTCCGATCCCACAGGCTAGAGAACTATTCTGATTCGGTTCGAAGAGAAGTGGAATTCAATGGCGATGCGCAGAGATTGCTTTCTGGCATTGTTTTTCTGTTATGCAGTTGTTTCGGAGGTTACCAATGCCTCGCTTTGGGACTCGAGAAAGTTGTTAGACCCGGCTTCAAAAGAGAACTCCACCGGAACGTCGCCAGTAATCCTCTACTTTCTTGAAAAAGAGAAAAAGAATTAAAGAAAGAATTCTATATCTCTGTACTATTTTATGAACTTTTCGTTTTTGCCTTTTAGGTTTCCCCACTCATCAGTCCGGTTTCTTCTATGAATAACTCGGATTCTGTACCCGTTGACGGAAAGAAGAAGCAAACTGGACCACCCCCGCCTGCACCCAACAACTCATCGTCCAATGTGGATTCGAAAGTACTAAATAATTCGAGTTCCGGTAGTTCACCAAATGTAAGCGAGACTGGTAATGGTAAACCTTTGGACACAAAGAAGAAGAACGGGACTGAAGCCAGTCCTCAATCAAGTAATCGTGAAACTTGTGATGGGGTTCCCGACAACAAGAAGTGCAGGGACCAGAGGAAGTTGGTTGCTTGTATCCAAAGTAAGCTTATTGGTAAATACGAGTAGCTCTTGGGCTTATTAGCTTTCTAAGCTTGATTTTACCATGCTTTTCCGTTTTCTTCCGGCGTGGATTCTGATTCCAATTTCTGCTACGTTAGGATTTTATACTTCTAGAATCGTGCTACCTCCAGAACTGTCGCTTATTAAATTTGTACTGGTAGGTGATTGGTATTAATTTTTGTGTGTATCTGCTTGATCAGATAATTTTTGAAAATTATTATTGGAACTGGTCAGTTATTTGGTAGTAAAGTTCCATCTTCTGCGGCCTAGAAGCCAGTTGAGTATTTCTGGAAGTTGCATGCGCTCTCCAAGATATCACATGGAAACCTAACCTTTATTATGGAATTGAAGTTTGACATATGATCTCCGATGCAAAGCGTCAAATAGTTAACCCGTGCTAGGAGTATGTCAGTAATGGTTTTTTCCCCATAATTGTATGTGGTGAAATTCTCGTCACTTCAGAGAATATTGCGTTATATTCTTAAGGAATTTTAAGTTTTGGTCTTTAGGATCATTTGATCGAATTTCACTATACATAGATTTATTATACAGTATATGGTAGGTTAATTATTTGTGTTCCTTTACACTCTTTTGAGGATTTCTAAACCTGTTCCTGTTAGTGATTGTTTAAACATGGGAAAGGTCTTAGATCTCTGTTTCTTGTACGATAAAGGAGCAACTTTTTATTAGTTCATCTTTGAGTTTATAGTTAGTGTGATCAGAATCTTACCTATATTTATATCTAATCTAATCTCAATATGAGAATCATTTCATCTAAAACATCTTCATTTTGTGTATTCCTTAAATGTATTTTGGAATACTAAATGTTATTAGTCTGTTCTTCATTGGCTGTATACAATGATATAGACTATTACATCATATTTTCTTCATCAGATATAACCACGTTGTCATATGGATCTGCCTACCTATGGTGTAGCCCAGGAGTTGTTTGGTTACACTACCCACTTTACAAATTAGTATCAAATTGCTGAAAAAACCTTCAGGTTTTAGACTGCCCTATTGCTTGGTTAGAAAGGTGTGATTGTACTGTCATGTGTTATCGCATCCTTTACCATGATCAGGATTAGCTTTAGTGGCATAGATGGCGTTTTAGAAAAGGTCTCTGAGAATGAGGTATATATTGGTTTCTTCTTGCTTTTTTTTTCTGCCATCATTTAATTTTGATTGATTTTTTCATACAAAAGGTTAGAAACTGTTTACCGAGTTTTCTATTTGTTCCAAAATTGGCTGTGTGAAGGATGAAAAGTTGAATTAACATGACTGCATTGATACTGTTAAAAGTATGTGATGTGATGCTTAACATGGAAAAAGACTATTATTGGTTGATAACTAGTCATGCACTTTTATGTTGGCAATTTGAGCAAGTTCTTATTTCTGATGTTTTTCTATTATGTCCTAGCCTTTGTTCAGGGTTTACATGGTCTTGAGATATTCAAATCCTATGGTTTGGCACCAGCCATGTCTAAGTAGGGGAGTTATGGTAGTTTAATGGACGAAAGTACTGGTTTTTGAGAGCATTGATATTTTTCAATTAGCTCTTTAGTCTAGAGAAAGAAAGATGTTGAGCATTCTACCCTCTGGATTTTCTCTCCCTAATCAATGCCCCATTTTCCTCTCTCTCTCTCCCCCCCTCCCCCCCCCCCCCCCCCCCCCCCCCCCCCACACCGTCCTTCCCTTTACCGACTTTCTTCTCTCTTCATTCCAGGTGATCTAGTCAATTATGTTATGGAAATATTTATCATCGGAATAAAATCTCTTGAAACCTTCTTGTTTTAACTAAATATTGTATCATCCCAAATATTATAAGATGTGTTGTGCATAATAAGATGTGTTGACCTTGCATAAATAGTGTCAAACATTATAAGTGCACAATTTGTGCGTCATGCATCCCTAAGCCTAAGTTAACTTAAGAATTAAGATATTCATGCGAAGATATCAGTATGATATTTTGTTGGCATTGAGATTTATTAGGCCTCCCTAAACTAGCAAGTCACGTCATAGCATAGTCATGCAGATTCATGATATTTATTTACTCAATCACTTTTACTTTGTAAAGCTTTTAACCAAATGTAAGAGCTGTAGTATTGATATGCATGTTTCAAGACCATAGAAAACTTATTTACAACTCTATACATGTCGTGTAAGAATGGTTTGATGAGATCATTTTTTTTTTTTAATTTGTTGAAAGCTTGATGAGATCGTGTTGCACTATTGAGATTGATGGTCTCAATGCTATACTTTGTTCTATAGTAGTATATTGTTTTTCTTGTAAAGTGAAATTGCAATAATCTTGTTTTGTGATATTTTTCACTTTTATCAATGGAATATACAAAAGGGAGGGGAGGAAAGCCAAGCCCTCCAATGAGCCAAAATATCACTAACTACAAAGGGCTTTACTAAGCCTACTCCAAGAAGTTGTAACAAAAGAGGAGATTGTTCGTACGAGATAGAAAAATCTTTATGTTTTCCTCCAGAAAAAAAAGAAAAAAAAATCTTAGATTTCTTTTCAACCAAGTGCATCAAAAAAACTTCTAATAAATCTGTGACATTTTCTCAATCATCGTGGGATGGCCTGGTGATCAATAAGGACCCATGTAAATAGAAAGAAACTTTAGAAGAAATGAGTTCAAGTCATGGTCACCATCTATCTAGGATTTAATATTCTACGAGTTTTCTTGATAACCAAATGTAGTAGGATTAAGTAGTTGTCCCATGAAAATAGTCAAGGTGGACACAAATGGACCTAGACACTAATGGATATTAAAAAGCTATATATATATTTATTACATTTGGTCTGGTCTTTGAATGGATTGAGGAAAAGAGAGAAGAGATGTTGGTCTCCTTGAAATAAAAAGCATAAGACCACCCAAAAGAGGAAAATATGTTCTAAAATTTTGTTGCTTGGCCATAGGAAAACATGTTCCAAAATACCGTCGAGCAAATTTCCTAAATGTGAACTTTCACCTTTTTGGGGGTAGCTATTCTTCAAATAATGGAGCATAATTGGTGGTCAGGAGCTTTATGGAGGAATTAAGATCTTGGAGGAAAAATTTGCAACTGAAACGCCCGGGGGATTCAAGACACCAATTCCAAGAGTCAACATTACCTGCAAGGTAGAGACTTTCTATGTTGCCCCCTACGAAAGCCAGTCTTGGAATTTTTCCTCCTTTTTATTTCTCCTAAAAGATAGGTTCCAACCTGTAGAACTCCAAAAAAAAAAAAAAAAGCCACTGTTTTCATTTATCCAAGGAAACGGAGATTGAAAAAGAGTATTTCTTTTTAACTAAGGTCAAAGGTCTAAGGCAAATACCTCAGATTATTACCAGAGAAGATATTGCCAACCATTCTATTTTCCTAAAAAAGAGTATTCTGGCCGTTTCCACCTTGATACTTCTAGTGCAGATCAAAGGTCTAAGAATGCAAATATCTTTCCAAAGCCCTTTAGATCAACTTGATCATTGGACCACCAGGCTGAGGATGAGGATCCCTACTTGGCCTTACCACTTTCCTCCAAAGAGCTGATTTCTCATGAGCTAAGCATTGGAAGTCGTGGACCATTTGTCAAGTAGGGCTCTATTCTTCAGTAAAGGTCCCTTATACCCAACTTCTCAGTTCAAACTCCCCATGATTCTCTCAATAGTTTTCGAAACTTTCTTCTGCATTTTAAGAATAGACATAAAATAAGAGGTAAGGTGGCCAAAGTGAGCATAGCTTAGTGGTAATTGGCATGTACCCTCGACCAAGAAATTAGAGGTTCAAATTCCCCAACCTCCAAATGTTGTTGAACTCAAAAAAAAAAAAAAAAAGGGTAAGGCTTGAGAGAGAAGCTTGGATCAAGGAGAGCCAGCCATCCTGGGAGAAAAGAGATTTCTCCCATTGGATCTTCTTGAGAATAGGGTCCCAGTAGGAAGTTTATTTTTAGATCATCATTTAAGGGAAGGCCAATGTAGTTACTTGGCCATTAATCCAAAGAACAATTAAAAATTAGGGTTTTTTTGTGCACTAAGGGATCTTCACAATTTACCCCAACATAGTAGTTGTTCCAAGGTTGAAGTTCAATTCGAAGGATGCTTCAGAAACTTTCATAACTTTCAAAAGATCTTAGAGCTTTGAATCCAAAATGGATGAGAATAGGATGGTATCATCAACAAATTGAAGATGGTTGGCCTTTAAGGAGTATAACTTGCTAAAATAATCTATGATGATGAGAGTGAATAGAAAGGGAGATAGGGGATTTGCCTTCCCTATGAGCTCATTTTCAATAAGGCAAGAGACAATGATTTGCCTTCCCCCTTAATGAAGATAAATTGTTGCTCAGTCATGTTATGAGGAGGAATATATTTAGCCTCTCTGCTAACACTTTGGTGATATTGGTCTCAAAAAAAAGAAAAAAAAAACACTTTGGTGATAATTTTATATATAATATATACTTGCAAGGCTTATGGTCTGAAGTCTTTCTGATTTTTTTTGTATCAATTTTCTTAGGAATGTGGCACAAGTATGTTTCATTAACACTAGCATTTGTAGTTCCATTCTGGAAAAAGTCCCAGGATTCAGGAATCCTTCATTATGTCAATTCAGACTCCATGTTTGAATTTTTAGCCTCTGCAATTTCTAAATAACTGAATTAGTTGGTCCATCCAAATTAGGAACTTAATTATAATTTTAAAACCTGACTCGCCCATTATCCTGTTCAAATATTTACTTCATATTTCTCTAGCTCAAACTCAATATTTGACTTGAATTTTACGCAGAACATAGAGAAAAGGGAAGTAAATAATTGCAATTGTGTAGAATTTTATAGAAGAGAAGCAGAAATGTACTTCACTTGTTTTCTTTTTGTTAATCATGAAATGGTAACGTAGATAAGAAGAGAAAAAATGGATCATTTAAGATCCTTTTTTTTACCTTCTTTTTTTTTTTTTGACGTCTGAGTCTGACCCTGTTTGTATTTGTTAAGTCATTCAGTTCACTCTCTTTTTTGAACAACATCTAAGAAAAATTGCAGTCCGTTCACTCTCTTATCTGACTAGTAAAGTGACTGAAGCAGAAAAATCCCATCAGGTGCTAGTATTCCTTTATTTTGGTTTATGAATTTTATTTCTTACACGATTCTATTGAAGGAAATGCTATTTCTGCTTGCAAATCCTGTGCTCTAAATTAATGCTTATTTCTATATGAAACCTGGGACTGGCTCGTTAACCTGAGGTTTTGATTAAGTGATTTAATATTGATACTAATTTATATGTTATGAGGGTTTCTTTAATGCATGTTCACTTGGTGTAACCCAATGGCTTTTTCTTTTTTTAAACTTGGAACCCAATGGCTTTTACCACTGTGTAACTTTTGGAGTTGAGTCGATGAGTTTCTTAACTGACCGGCATTGCTTAATTTCTGATATATTTAATATTAATACGCGATGAAAATAACCTTATATTTACATCCTTTTCCTTGTTGAAGAGTCCAGAGATTTGGCTGTTCTAGTCCTGAACAAAGGAGAAGATACACTAGAAGTGAATGTTACTGGAGAAAACTTTTTCAAGGGGCTTAAGATTTTAAAACATCATGCAAAAAGGGTAAGCGCTTGTAATTTTAACCTACTCTTTCTGTGTATTTTTGGTTCTTATGTTATGCTACCTTTGTTTCTTTATTCTAAATAAGTTTCTATTTCTTCATTTTTTGGGAATGTTGTAAGTTTGTAACTTTTTTAAAATTTCTTTACCACAGTTGAGTTAATGTATTCAATTAGACTTTCAGGCATCAGCTGCAGCTTTAAGAATTTTTGTTTTTCCACTTCTCAAATGAATGTTTGCATCTCTTACAGTTCAAAACAAAATCCCTACATTCTAATGGTTTAGTTTATGTATCAAAATTTTGTGATAGTTCTTTTTTGGTGGTCAGGTGGTTGAATTCATTCATTCTATTGTGCGTATGTCCTGTGAAAATATTAGGACAAGTTCCATTCTATTTTAGTTCCAGTCCTTTTTCCATTCATTACAGTCCTTTAAAGATCTTACTCTTGTTTGTTTGACCAGCTTGGATCTGCCAGGACCTTTTTTCCCCCTTTTTTTAAGACCTTATTCTTGTTTGTCATCCGAACATTTTTGAGTTACTGGTTTCATGCTTTGGAGTCATTAGTAATCTGAAACTTTTAATTTTCATAACTATCTGCTGTGTGCGAACACTTGGAAATAGAATTAGAGTTTTCTGTTCTCATATTTTTCAGATTACCATTCCACTGACAACCGAAAAAGGCATGAAATTAATATTAGATGCTGGGAATGGAGAATGCGTGCTTTACACAAGCCCCCCTCTTGTTTCTGGAGAAGACCTTCTTCTGCATCTCCCTTCATTTGACCAACTCACAACACCAGTAAACGGTGCTTACTTCTTAATTCTTGCGGTCCTAATCTTTGGGGGGTCCTGGGCTTGCTGCAAGTTTAGGAGGAGACAGGCAGGTGGTATCCCATATCAAGAGCTTGAAATGGCACTGCCAGAATCTTCCTCAGCTGTCAACGTTGAAACTGCTGAAGGTTGGGATCAGGTTTGGGATGATGACTGGGATGAAGAAAATGCTGTGAAATCACCAGGTGGCCGCCATATTGGAAGCATTTCAGCTAATGGCCTTACTTCTAGACCCAACAAAGATGGGTGGGAGAATGATTGGGATGTTTAGTTAAACCAGAGAAGAGAACAAAACTTCTGGTCTCTCGACAATTTGATCAGTAGTATAGTAGGTGACTGGAAGACTGAAAGGACAATGTGAAGCACATAATTTTAACACTGAGGTTATTCAATAGTTGAATGTAAACCTTCCTCCCACTTCTGATTAGATTATAGAGTTTGTAGCTGTCGCATATTCGGTCAGAAGCCATAAAAGCCGGTCCATACAAATTTTTTGGGTTTGTTTTGGTGGGATGTAGTGTAGAGAATGCATGTCTCTTTATGTTTTTTTTGGAATTTTTACTTCTTTAAGAATACAGTTCCAATTTTTTTACATGATAGCTTTACAATATATAAATGTTCATGCGAACTTTAAAATTATGATGGTGTCTGCCATTGCAAAACCTTGCAAACAGAACCGTAAATAATAATACAATACACATGCTCATGTGCGTGCGTATCTTTTTGAGAATGTGGAACAGGTTTTCTCTCTCTCTCTCTCTTTCTAATGTGTGAAATAATTTTGAACAGACATTCTTCTGAATTACATTTTTTGTATTGATTACTGGGAAGCATTACCTCTCATGAATTTTACCTCCGCGTGGTTCTTCTTCCTTTTAGATGCATGTCGAGATTAATTATGCAATTGGTCTGTTGTCTCTCACTGAAGCAAAAGAGCAGAGAAGAAGCCTGATTTAATAATTTTGTTTCCTTCGTTATGCTGTCCTTTAATTTTTGGCTTGTTAATTCTTGTTTTCTAAACAATGTGTTAATTATTTCAGGATGCTTTCAATATATCTTGTTTTATAATTATGGATATGTATTACCGTTTCTCCTTTACTCATTCACTTACTTGTGGATGATTCCTTTTATGTTACTTCTGCTGCCCTTGGTAATTACGCCTTTCAAAATTCAATTTGGATTGAGTATTATGATACATAATAACTTCTAACTAACATGATTTTAGTGAACAGTCGGTATCTTTAAGTTAAAACCCCTGCATTAAGGAATCAAAATAAAGATAAAGGAAGGGGAATAAAGATGGTCCCTAACATCATATGGAGAAGGAAAAGGCATTACTATTTTAAAGGGTTGCAAATGCAAGTGCTAAGGAGGACCCGCATGTGAATGGGGGTATTGATTATATCGAAGGCATTTGAATTTGAATGGGGTTCACAGTTCACTAGGGATGTCAGGTTTACAATCATTTAATTATCTAAAACTTGACGTCTAAGTCTTAATTATTAAACAAGCAGTGGGCTTATATTCATTGTGAGATGTGGGAAGCTGCACGAGGAAGCTTTGCTTTGAAAGAGTGAGAATGAGTTGGTTATATATCATTAGCATCGCAATAATAGATGCATCCAAAGCCCATCTCAATCACAAGTGTAAATAAATAAAGCAAAAGTCTACTTTTGTTTGTTTCTTTTCTGTCTCATCCCTCTCCACTAACATCATGTGTCATACCACATTGTCAAAACTAATCTGTGTTCATCACACTATTTTATTTTCCTTTACCACTTTTGTTTATAACTGTAGAATCAAATATGTTAAAAGCTTGTATTCGATCCTTTTAACGCACTTCTCATCTTTTGGCGGATTTAAGAATGGTGCAAAGTGCAAACTGTTAGGTAGATTGTCCATTGGACGCCTAACTATATCAATGACGTACATTCCAAATCCTATTCCTATTGTGTTGAAACAAAAGTACACTTGAGCAAAAGATAGTTTCATAAGCATGTTTGAAGGGTATAATTTATGGAAACACTATGTAATGCTTCATGGTGAAATGAATATGGTATGGTGGAACTTTAAGAAAATGAATAAAAAAAACTACAAACAAGATTACAATAAAACGACGTAGATCAAACTCATTGAAATGGAAAAAAGCATTCAATTCTCCATCATGTATTTCCTGTTTTCTCTTTTGGTGAAAACAAATCGAGCAGATTGAGCTTCACCCAGGAATTGCAAGAATCTGTTTTGCTTGTTAGTTTCATTCCAACTCCTCGTCAGCTTCAGAGGGGGATTGGATCAATTCTAATATGTTGACAACCTCATTCATGTCTGGCCTGTTCGATGGTACTTGAGATGCACATATCAAACCCAGTTTCATTACAGGAATGGCCTCTTCCATACGGAAGTTTGATCGGAGCCTCTCATCGACACATTGCTCCACCGTGCCTTCATCCAAAGCTGCCCTCACCATATCACAG
This sequence comes from Trichosanthes truncata, assembly GCA_033996785.1. Classification (NCBI taxonomy): domain Eukaryota; kingdom Viridiplantae; phylum Streptophyta; class Magnoliopsida; order Cucurbitales; family Cucurbitaceae; genus Trichosanthes; species Trichosanthes truncata. Next base: position 59,882,564 of record JAWPNB010000003.1, read on the forward strand.
AGCACTATCACATCATCTTCCATGTACTCCACAGGTCTTTTTCCTGTCACCACTTCCAAAACCAAGATGCCAAAACCATACACATCACATTTTTCAGTTATAGTCACTGTTTTGCAGGCGAACTCTGGAGCCATGTATCCCAAAGCACTTTGAATTTTACTGCTTAAGATGCAACGGTCCAACATTGGCAACAACCTTGCCAAGCCATAGTCCCCCACTTTTGGTTTCCCACAACTGTCTATCAAAACATTGGTTGACTTCAAGTTGTAATGAATGATATTATTCTGGTGCAAATAAGCCAATCCTTTGGCCATCCCAAGAACAATCTTGAACCTCTGCCTCCAAGACAAACAATTGTCGCCAGTTCCATCATGTAGATGTTTATACAAACTTCCATTTTGGACGTATTCATAAATGAGGAGCTGCAAGGAGGTTGTCCAGTAATACCCTTCAAGTGCCACAACATTGTGATGCCTGATCTGTCCCAGCTTCTTCACTTCACTCTCAAAATCTTCTCGTGACTTGATCAAGCTTGTGACAGTTAGCTTCTTGATTGCAACTAAATACCCATCTCGAAGTGCTGTTCTGTAAACAACTCCAAATCCACCTCGACCGAGTTCACAGTCCTTGTTCAGCAATGCTTGAGCACCAACTACAAACTCCGCATCTCCAGAAAACATGACGAGCTTTCCGTAGTCTGGATTAGTTTTTGGAGAGCAGCTAAAATCCTCCCCAGCAGATAATGCAAGACCAGCAGAACGTGACTGTGAAGACCTTGCACGGATGTTGAGGATAGTCACAGCTACCACACCAAGTAAGATAAAAGAAGCTGCACCAATAGCAATGATGGAAGATATGCTGAGTATGATCTCATGATGATGCTTGTGGGAGGGGGAATTGTCGTTGGTATCAGAAGAATTCGGGTTTAGGACGATCGGTTTTGGATGGACGGAGGGGCAGGACCTATTGACAACAGCACCACAAAGAGATGGGTTATGTGATATAGACAAGGGAGATATAGTGTTGAAGAAGCCCCCAACTGGTAGTTCTCCCTCAAGGTGATTGTGGGAGATATTAAAGGAGAGGAGGTGGGAAAGATTAGTCAGCTCCTTGGGCAGGCTTCCTGAGAGTTTGTTGAAAGATAAGTCTACATTTTCAAGGTTGGAGAGATTTGCAACAGCAGCAGGAATTGAGGCTGTGAGGTTGTTGTGAGAAAGAATCCTGCATTATTCACAACACACGAGTAAATATATTGTTATAAGCATGCTAGGAAGTACTAGGAACAGTAGTTGCAAAACAGAATGCTTTTAATGCAGCCATTTTATGTCTTTTCAGGTGAACACTGAACATGTAGCTCCAAATTTTCACATATTGAAACTCAAGAAGTAAATTATGAAAAGGAAGTGTAAAACAAGACGATCTTATAAAAGGAAGTCCACAATCTCTGTCAGTCAACTGAAAACAAGACAGTTTTATAAAAGAGAAAGGAAACCAACTTGCAAAGATGTTGTTAATGGGGAGAGAGAGCGTGCTTACAATGATGTTAACAACGAGCATTTGTCAATCTTGATTGGAATTTCCCCAGTGAGGAAGTTCTTCTCCAGCCTCAACTCCTTGAGTGAGATGGCTCCTCCAATTTCAGCGGGAATACTTCCATTTAATTGATTGTCACTGAAGTCAAGAGCATATACTGATTTTAGTTCACCAATGCTCCCTGGAATAGAACCCACGAGATGGTTTCTTGATATATTCAGCAACTGCAAGTTTCTAAGTTCTCCAACATTAGATGGAATGTGACCAGAGAAAACATTTGAAGATAAATCCAAAACTTGAAGACCCTCAAAAGAGGTTGGAGATGAAAGGTTTTCTCCCAGTCTGAAGGAAGAAAGTGGAACACTTGGCATAGCTGCCCTGAAAATCCATGAAGGGAGATTGCCATTCAAATGATTATGGCTAGCATCAATACTCAAGAGATTATTACAAGTTGCCATGGATTCTGGCAAGTTTCCAGTAAAATAGTTCATGGATACATTGAACTTCTTCAACAATTGGAGGTTGCCTATTGAACTTGGTACCAGACCAGAAAAGTTATTGGTAGAAAGATCTAAAGTGTCAAGATTTTTAAGCTCCCCAATCCAACGAGGGACTTCACCCGTGAGAGAATTTCCTCGTAAATTCAGATAAGTGCAAGAACTGAGCATCTGCATTGACTCAGGAAGACCCCCAGAAAGGATATTCTCACTAAAATCGATTGATTTTAAAAGCAAGCAGCCACCAATATCCTCAGGAAGCCTACCAGAAAATCGATTCTTCTGTAAGTTAACAACTCTCAAATCGTATAAATTTTGAATTCCAGGAGGAATCTGGCCCTCAAGCAAGTTGTCTGAGAAATCTAGAGACTGAAGCCCCCTCAAATACCATAACCCCGAAGGCAATTTTCCAGAGAGGTGGTTGGATGAAAAGTTGAGAATCTCCAGAGAGAAGCAAGAGGTTAAGGATTGAGGGATATTTCCTGTGAGGTTGTTTCTGGCAAATGAAATAACTCTTATAGAGCCACATTGCAAAAAAAGTTGTTGAGGAATGGGTCCAGATAAACTGTTGTGACTCAAATCAATAACTTGCAAATTTGTAAGATGAGAAAGAGCAGAGTTAATTGTGCCAGTGAAGTTGTTGTTGGCAAGTGAGAGTATTTGAAGAAATTGCAGCCTCAGGAGTCCACGATCGATGTGCCCAGACAAAGAGAATCCATCAAGGACAAGCTCAGAGACTCTATTGGTTTTAGGATTGCATTTGACACCAAACCAGTTGCAGGGAGTTTCATCGTCCTCATTCCATGTGACGAGTTTACCCAAGGGATCTTGAAGGCCAGCTTTGAATACTATCAACCCCAGAACGTCATCGTTGAAAACAGTGTCCAAAGCATAAACGGAAGCAGGAGCTAAGACAAGAATGAGGAATAGTTTGAAAACCATGTTTCTCCAATCAATGGAAGGAAGGAAATGCTAGTTCTCCATCAAAAAAGATTTTGGAATGTAGGAAGAAGTAGAAGGATTGAAGTAGTGTGAAACAGGATTAAAGAAAAGAAGAAGGAAATCCAGAAAGACAAAACACAGAGAAGAAGATCTCGTCAAACAGAATAATGCAATGGTCATGCGGGACAAAGAGAACAAAGTTAAAAAAAAGAAAGCAGAGCAATCCCACTTTTTTCACTTTTAGCTGTTGATTGAGAATTGTAGAAGAAGAGAAAGGAAGGGATAGAATACTCACTCACATAAACATACACGGCAATGCCAGTATTTTGAAGAAAGAGGAAAGGAAATCCGGCCGGAAAAGCGCCAAATGGGAAAAGATTATGAAAAAAAAGGTGGTGGAAGAAGCATTAAATAGAGGGAGTGAGTTGGTGTTAAGAAGAAGAAGAAGAGTGAAGAGGGTTGGTCGGAGAAAATAATAATTATTATTATAACAATAATGATAGTGTCTTGAGTTCTCTTTTTAAGTGTCTGCCAAAGAGAGAAAAGCAACGGCAAAAGTGAAACAGAACAGAGAGAGTGATGGTGTCACTTGTCAGGCATTTTGCTTCTTGTTTACGAGGCGCAGCAGCATTTCATTCGGTTTTTGGTCAAACCAGAATCCCATGGGGTTTAATATTACAGTCTCAGTTGAGTTGCAGCAGCCATGGCCAGAAGGTGAAGGGGACCTTCTTCAACTTTTGTCTCATTGGAGAATTTGTAGTTGCAGACTTGCAGTCACAGAAAATTACCAGTCATTCACAATTAAACAAACAAACTGCCCCAGTTTTGACCTTTTCTTGCAGACTCAAGTTGCCACCCAATTCCTTTTGACCACAAAACCCTAATTCATCTTAAGCAAAAACCTAACCTTCATCTGTGTTTTTTGAATTCTGAGGAGATAACACTTTTTTTTTTTTTTTTTTTTTGGTTTCGAAGTTTCCATCCACACTGAATATCTCTCCTTCCAATGTCTTATTTAAAATTCAAAGTTTCAGTAGTCTTCTTATCTCGGGTTGTGCAAGCAAGGATGCTTAGCTTGCACATGACACGAGTGCCGTAAATGGCGCTTCTTTCACAAATTTGGACTTTCTGGATTTTTTCATGCTTTCCAAACCTAGCCTGCTCTCTCTCTCTCACACACATAAATAGAAATAGATAATAGTAAGAGTCTTCCTATTTCATAATAATATTTGATTTCTTAAATTGAGATCATTTCATAACATCATGCTAATGTAACACACAAGTGTATGTATTGCAAACTAAGATAAAAACTATTCTAAACCGAACATCTATTGATTTATAACCTACCACTAACATTAATTTTAATTTAAATTTGAAAAAGAAAATCATTTTCTATGTTTAATATCTAGACCCCTTTTTTAGTTCAACTACATTTCTCCTCTAACTTGAGTACATGTCAATTACCGTTGAGTTATGGTCATTTTGACTCAATAATTACTGTTGAGTTATGCTCACTTAGTCACATGTAATATTAAAAGCCCAACCCAATGGAGCAGCAGAACAGAACTTTGGACAAGTTTTATGGCCTTGGTATTGGGCTTCTTTTCATATCATCTTATAAATGTAAAAATCAACAAAATGTCTGGAAATGAGTCGTTTCCATTCCACACCGGGTTTTGGGACGTTAGTATGCAAGCGAGGCTAAGATATTCATTACAAGCCATGCCATCACCAATGAATTGAACTCAGCCCAACATAGTAATTACTGGGCCATAAAGACCAAGCAATCGAAAATTCTGAATGCTGTTGAATTTGGCATTCAGCTCAGCTCAACTCCTTATTAAGAAAGAGGATCTCAATCCTCACACCTGTCCCATTGGACGCTCAAAACTGACGCATAAATAAAAAACAAATATACATTCTAGGCTCCTTGTTTTCTGATCAAAGGTGTTTTCAGACGTGGGAGGGAAGAAAAAGGACAGATAAAATCCCCAATATCTCCCATATGGCAACAGAACTAACTATACTATAAACCTCAGCTAGCTTAGCTACATATAATTTACAACCAACCGACCTGCTGCATCAACCTAAAGATGCCATCAGCTTCAAACCTCACACGTTTCATGAAGTAGTCAGCTCCACAATTGTCCAAAAGCTGAATCTTCCAATGAAGTCACTATATCATATTGCCCCCACGGGCAACGTGATTAGGAGTCTCTCCTTGACTGTCCAAGGGCATATATTGAGCCATGATAGCCCGTATCTCCGAATCCATATACCTCTGCAATTTTAAAATAAAAATAAGAATGTCACCAAGTCAAAAATATTGGCATTAACATAAATACACACTCATTCTTACAGTTTACGTACAAGCTTTACTATGATTTTTCTAGCATCAGTAGATTGTAAGTAACAGTATTCAGTGTTCATACACCGCATTCAATTCTTAACATGAATATATAAACATCAAAGATGCAATCAAATAACTGCCAAAAAAAAAAAAAGCAATCAAATAACAGTACCCGGATTCTGTATTTGTAAACTGCATATCCCCCGATCCCAGTGATGGCCAACAGAAGGATAATAATCTTTACAACGCTCCAGCTTGTCACAGTATTCCCCATGTTACCTAGTGATTTTTTCCATGCAGATTAGAATGAGATTATTCATCAAATGTATAAATAGACAAATGATACCACCTGCTGATCACAAATAACAGAAAATTCTACATCATACATGGATCTAGAGTCTAATGTTCCGTGTCAGGAAAAACTCACACCATCAAAATATATATCTACTTCAAGTTAGACATTCGAGTAAGCCTTTAGTTTTTAAGGCAAAAACAGATATAATGTATATAAAGAAAACTCTAACACGGTTGGATAAAAGATATCAAGTAAAGAGAGTGAACTCCTATTACTCCTTGAATGATGACCAAAGTAAAAGGTATTTCAACGATACCTATACATGTATCATGTTCATGCATATACAGTAAACCATTTCTGCAACTGCACTCATAGCTGCCCCATGTATTCTGACATTTGCACTCTGGGCACTGGCATGCTAGCTTCTCCTTGCACTCATCCACATCTGGCAAGCAAATAAAACCATGAAAAACATGTGACCTACTTCAGAAACACATAAAATTAACAAGCATCCTATCATCTTTTCAATCCATGGACATACTATTGAAAACAGATACAATATTGGTTGCTAGTATGTTGAAACAAGATTAACAAATTTCACATTTATCGTGCCTCATTATGGAAAACACTAAAGAGAGTGGAGAACCACATCCAAATATATCCAATTCGATTATTAATTGCCTCTCATTATCTTTGAGAACGCAAAGAGGCCAAAACAATGCAAGTTGAACAAATGCTGAACCATTCCTAGACTTCAAAAATGATTAATAAATGAAGGTTGTGGATAAATAAAACAGCGTTGAGTACCTTCACACTTGTGGACTCCGTCACCTTTAAATCCCGGAGGACACTTGCAGCCCTTTGTATGGCCATCCTGATCAATTCATCAAAAATACAAGTACTTGTGGTTAGTGCATTTTATTCTAGTTCAGGAAAATGCTGGGCATCATATGGTACATAAGACCGGTAAACTTACAGAACATGCAGAGTAAGTTTTTCCATCTTGGGCGCCCTTCCAACAACCCCCATTATTTATTTCACAGCGTAAAGCTCCTGAAGCTGTCAAAATTAAGCAGGCAGACACTTTAGTAATTAATTAAGGAAAGAAAATATTCGAAAAAGGCATATATGGTGGGTTTTTCTCCATTTGGGCAAACAAATGAAGTTTTTAGAGAAGTTAATACTACGATCCCAAGAGTTTTCTCTCAAACCCTTCGATCCCAAGAATTTTAAACTATTGACTGCCAACAGAATCCATCTCTCATATTGACACCGGAGTTTTACAAAATTGTAATTATCAATTACTAGTTATGATAAATTGATGAAGCAAAAGAGCAATAATAATTTTGACGGCACCATCTTCATTTTGACTTGCATAATCGCAAGATAACTTACCTTCACAATGAGTGTAGCCATCACCAACAAACTTCACACCTCGAACAGTAGGACATTCACAAACTCTTCCCCGAAATGTGTCCTAAATTGCAGGTGCATTAGATATAATTCTTTAAATATATACATGTACTGATGTACATTGTACACAAAGAAAGTTACCAGAAAATCAAAACAAATAGATTTTTAAAAGATGCAATACCCTGCATGCAGAAACATTTGCATCCTTATCGTGCCAGCAACCACCATTATTTGTCAAACACTCATTTGTTTCCACGTCTGCAAATAAAAGATAAGTTAGGAAATAACAGCCATCTCCATGACCTTCATAGTTCATAGTTCCGACTATGAATTAGGGTCTGCAGAGTTGGTATAATTTGGGGGTGGACAGCTCCAATGTAATTCAATTTGAGCAGCATTAGTGAGAAAATCCACAATTTTTTTTGTGTGTGTGTGTGGCGTGGGGGGGGGGGGGGGGGGGGGGGGGGGGGGGGGGGGGGGGGGGGGTGTTGTGTGTTCTTTGTATAGAGAGGGGTCAGCAGCTAGGACCTTCAGTTAAACAAATTGCAGGCTCTGTCGTCTCCTGAAATCCAGAACAAATGCCCTTCAAAACTGCTCCTTTGTCCAGCTTGCCTAAATCAAGAAACAAGATGAATAAAAATATACATTGCAAAAACATTTGGTCAAAATTTGCAAAGACAACAGGACCAAATTCACTCAAACCTCTATACTGTCTGTTATTTATAACAAGAGTCGGCAATATGGTAACATCTCCACGGGAGCCCCTACCAATCTGAGGGCAAAACAGCTAAAAGTGTAACATCGAGTCTAGGGAGAAAAATACAAAGGAAGAAAGACGCAAGTACAGAAAATGTTGAAGCGGGAAAAGGCCATGGATTCAAAACTCCACCTGTGTATCCTGTTCAGCTTTAAGAATTGGGTTTTCCACATCTGCCCCTGGATCTCCAATACAGTCCTTAATCTTGTTAAGATCGATTCCTTTATAGCCAAGTCAACCAAAGTAGCACGTTAGAGATTGGTCCCAACGTGGTAACATGAACCAAACATAACAACCTAGTATTTCGAATAGAACAAAGGGATGAAGAGATAGAAAGATTTTGGTAGCTCCAACTGAGTAAAAAATTTATTGAATTCCAAACAAATATTCAACAATGAACCTACCAAAGGATTTAATAACTTCATTGGCGCATTCCTCGTTGTACTTCTTTTCTTTCATGGGGCAACGGATTGAAAAATCGGTGACATAGTCCCACCAAAGCCAAGGTTTTCCAGTTTCATTAGCAACTTTAAAGAAACAAATTTGGCGTAGATTTTGAACGACTACATCCTTTCCATCATATCCTTTACTGAAATCCTGTTCAGGATCCGGTGCACAGTATCTCCCATGATTGATGCATTGAGATTTGCATTGTTTACTCAAAGTAAAAGCATCTGGGCAATACCAAGTTATATAATGGGGAGTAAATTGAGTGTACCCTTTCTGCTCAAGGGTCTGAGCAGCTCCTTTGAAGTTTTTCACAAACTCAATCTGACTATCACACTTTGGCCCACACTCATCATTGCTATTTGTCCAAAATTCATACTCAACACGATCATCAGGATGTGGAAGAGCTTCTGTCCAATCAAGATTTATATTAACCATCTCTCCTCTAGATAGAGCTTTCTTGATGTCATCCCCCAAACTTTTGCTAATAAGAGCAGAAGGTATGGTAATGTCTTTTAGGTAATTGGCATCTGCTTTCTCTTCTTCTGGAGAGTCCATGGTGATTAATGGTTCGAGTCTATCATCTGCAACAAGAATTGCTGCAGCTCCACCGTTTTGTGCGTTCCACGCCTTCAGGGTGAAGTAACAATCTAAAGCAAAGGCCAACATATTCCTCAATAAAGAACGAAAATATTGAATAAGAGCAACAGAGGAATGCAGAGGTAGTAAGTTTTGAATTAAAAGAAAGAATATTCTTACATACTGAAATAAATAACATACATCCCTTCCAGAGAACAACATCGTCAAATATTAAGTTTAGAACTCGTATCTTGAGTTTCAGCGCTGACTTATCAACGAGCAAACGGTTTAAAGATATCTTGGTGAAATTATGTGCCCCATTTGGGCATTTATATGAGATATTGATAAACTGAATGACACATGCACATGTACCAGCAACAACCCAAGGATAAGCAAGCCTAAGTTGGGTATGTATGCCAATACAAAAGTCCTTTAAGTGACCCCTATACCTATATAATACGAAATCACTAATTCCCTTTAACCAAAATAACGATAGGGAGAAAATTGTACGGAATTTCAGCCGCCACCATTAGATAACGCATAAAAAATTGGAAAACTCAACTACTGGAAGAAACTAACAACTACGATATTCATGATTTGCATAATTTTTTTTTTTTTTTTTTTTGGGTAAGATAGTTCATATTAATTAAAGAATCAGACAGACAATACAATCGAAAGGACATAATAGAAATCAAATTAAGAAGGTTAACCTCCTCGATCGGCGAGAACAAAGGTAGGGAGACTTCCAGGTTTGGACTTGAAAGAGATATCGACATCATCAAAGCTCTTGCACGCCTTCTGATTGGCTTTAGGATAATGCACGATGCCAGTCATGGTGCCTCCATATTCAGGAACCCCAAAATTCCCGATCGCACATTCATAAACACCTTTGATGGAATCTGGGGAAGTTACCTTCAAGCTGTTCTTCTCGACAACAAATCTACCGAAGCAAGAGACACAAAGAACAAAACATACGGAGAGAAAAATACTTGGTTTTCCCCTCATGGTTAGATCGCTGAAGAAAATCAATCAGTATTGAGTGAACTTCGCCGATGAAGCTAGAATTGCAAAAGTGACTCCTCCCGGTATGGAAGAAAGAAACGAAACTAGGGTTTGCGACAAGCGCGAATCAATTACAGTGATCACCGAGGAGAAAAACGTCGAGAGAATCGTAGACGAACAAAGTCAGAGGTGGGGGTTGAAGACGTGTAACAATTGGATTCTGAAATCCCCTACTGCATTGCAGAAAATAAGTCTAAAAGATCGACAGTACCGTAGTCTGGAAGTAACAGGCAACTAAACTTACAAGCATTAGAGATTTTAAAGGCGGACAAATTGGACGATTTCTTGTTTTTTTTTTTTAAATTATTTTTTAGGCCTTCGATTTCCCGTATGGATGTTGACAATTCCACACGGCAGGGGCAGGCGGCAAGAGATGTGATAACGCGACGCCACGCCACGTCGTTGTATGTACTTGGACTCCTTGTCCTTGATACGGTCGTACAATCTCCGCTGTCTTCTCTTCGCCTCCGACTTCAGCTACCCAACTTCCAGTTCAAGAGGAAAATACCGAAACCAATATCGACATTTCAATTTTGCTGGATATATCGATAAAATATCGATATCAGTAGATATTTCTGTAAATTGAAAATTTTTTAAAAATTATTTAAATTAATAATTAAGCTATCTTTACTTTCAAACTAAGTTAAACATCGTGTTATTACTATTTATATTTATATTGAAGTCAATAGATGATATATATTTTTTCTTTTATGTTTTATGGGTATTTATAAAAGATATTGAAGATATCGATTGATCCTCAATATTTATGTCGAATTCTCTGATTTACTGATATATCGACGGATATTTATCTTTCCTACTGCTCTACAGCATTATTTATGCTAAAATATTAATTTTTTTTCAAACTGCACCTTAAGCTTAAATAGTTATTTGCAACCATAATATTAAATTTCCATCAACATATCAACATTTTCACATCGACGTGTGTTCGATATTGACTTAAGAGATGAATCCACGTTTTCATTATACACTAAAAAGATAAACATTATATTAGTAATAAGTCTTTTAACTCATTTAAAATTTCTTAATTTTTATGATTTTTCCATAAGCATCCATTGACATCGACATTTCCGTCGACATCAACATTTTAAATCTTGCAACTAATTTTAAATTCAACAACACGAGCGTGGAAATTCAACCTTATCATAAAATTTCATTTGAAAATTCATCAATGAAATATTTTTCATTTGCATTTAAAAAATATAAATTATATGTATGGTACAAAATTAATAAAACTTCAAACAAACAAAAAAAACTAGAATTAATAGAAATTATCAATTTTTGAATTTTAAAGATTTATTCAAGTAAAGTAATCGAGCGACCTGACCTTTACTTATTGGAGTGAATTAGTGAAAACTGATACAACGTGTAAGGGGCAAATTTCATTTTTTTTTTCCTCATTGTTCAATAAAGTTTAAATTTAAGCTTCTATTTTTATTTCATTCAAAATTTTATATTTTAATAACAAACTTTTTATTTGGTCCTTACCATTAAACTTTTTAATTATATTTAACATATATCTCTAACACTAAACTCTACATTTATAGCTCAAACTCACTAGTCTACATAATACCATATGAGATTTATGTAAAACGTACTACAAAAACTTATCTAAAAGAAAATTCATATAAAATTCAAATACAAGACCAGACTACAGTAGAATGCATGGAGGATGGAAATTAAACTTATAAATCTATCTAGTTCCATCTGTTCCACATTATTTATAAAAAAAAAAAGCATCTTGGACTGTAAATAGAAAGGGTTGAAGGTTGAATTAGTAATTTTTTCAAACGTTGACTTCATACTTTTGGCCATGCAAATAGATACAAGGATTGTATAGTTAGATTTTACAAGTAAACTTACCAAGGCCGTTGTAACTGTAATACATACAACAACCGAAGCTTTGGGTTGCATTAACCTAGATAAAGGCCAAAAACGCCAGCGGAAGTAAAACAAAATCAAACCTATTCTCGTTTGTCCTCCTCAGTATCTTCCCCGTGGCCATATAAATGATCACCCGTAATTATCAGTCCCTTTCGTTCTTTCCTTTCAAGTTTAGAAGCCATATCTCCTCCGCTGGTCAAACAAATGCCTTCTTCTTCCAAGTCTTCACCTGTCTCCTCTGAATATGCATACCTGCAATATCAACGCCCACTTCAACAACTACTTACACTCTCTAATCATCCGAAGTTATACGTATTCCAACCCCTCATTTACTTCTCAAAACTCAAGGACATAGTTGTACAACCTATAGAACACATCTTGTTCAAGTAAGGTCGAGAACCCTCCTTTCATTCTCCAATTAACTTACACAAACACCTTTTTTATATATAAGAAACAAACTTTTCCTTGATAGTATGAAAAGTATAAAGGAGACTAAAGAATACTAAAAAAGACTCTAATTGGTGTTAATTATAAAATAATCATAATTATAGGCACCAAGTGGGTGTACTAAAAATTCCAGAATTTTTTGCTTTCAAAATTCACTATCGGATACTTTTGACTCCTATCCAAATTGTGAATGCCCTCAAATTTAAAGCAAATATTCAGATTAGGCTACCAAGTTCATTCAAACAGGCAGTATTTTTTTAGAAACATGATTTGATTCCACGTCCACCAAGAAAAGGGAAAGGTAAACTTTTCCTAGTGGGTAAACTGAAAAAGTTGTTCCAACAAAAAACATGAGCATACAGAAAAACAAAAAAATGTATTCAGGGTCATTAGCCAGAAAGATGTGCACCTCGTGGGGTTACTTGATGGAGCCCAGAGTACACAGATCACGCCCAGGAGACAAAATGACAGGAAAGTCCAGAAAGCTGGAATGATCCAAGCGATTTTCCATAGCTCACTTAATGGATCAGTTGCATTGAAGTATAGCTAAGTCAAAAACAAGAGAAAAAATGAGTCAATAATTTGCTCACACTTTTTTATTCGTTAACAAACCAGGTGCTTTTAGAAGTGTAGCAAATCTAAATATTCAACAAGATAAGAGAAAGGATGGTAAATCCACAAAACATTACCTCGAAGCCAATCCAAGCTATAGAAAGTAGAACAAATACAACAAGAGAATTGGTAAATTTTCTATATAACTCCAGCTTAGCATTATTTCTCTTTATCTGCATCATTAAAAACAGTAAGAATAGGTCAATTCAAGAAAATTTGGCATCTGACAGATAACAAATCTCAAGCTACCCTTCAGCCATTCCCAGAAATCAAATCCATAATTTGTTTGGAGGCAGGTCTATCGGTTATATACACAGTATTCCACCACAGAGATTCAATCAATTCACTCAGGGAATACATGGTTATACTCGTTAAATAATTGTTAAAATAAAGGAATTAATGCAGAAACGTCATAAATGAAGTTATGATAGCAAGGACGCGTGAAATAATTAATAACTTAAGCCTGCATACCTGAAGTTTTTCTAATGTTTGTGACAAAGATGAGAAGATCCAGATAATAAAGCATGAATCCAAGAAAGCAACAGGTAGAAACAGAAACAGCCTTGCTTTTCCATAGAAATCATTGATGTTACATAGATGTTCCACAAGCTCAAGTGCCTCCGATGCAACAAAATACACAAAACCAAGAAAGAGCACTTTTAAAGTGATAGCACCAAGGGTTGGCCTCAACACTCCATAGCCCATTGAAACAACCAAAAGAAGGAGACGAGACAATGTCTTCTTCACAGATGTAAAGGTTGCTGCCCATATAGTAATTCCCATTGGTCTGCTTCCAGTTGAATTAAAGTTGGCATATTCAAAGTACCATACAGCCATTTCGCACATTCCAAGAGCAATAACCGTTGTAATGTGGTAATGTAACTGTATAACATCTTTCCAATACTTAACAAACCATAGAAACCAGATTAGGCCAAGCAAAAGATATGCTAAAGACATGAATTCGTAAAATTTCATTAGAGGAGCCATCTTCCCTGGTAAATAGCCATCCGGATTCCTCCACACTGTCCTTCCCTCGATTATTGTGCCTTTGAGTTGTGGATCACAAAACATAAAATACAGGTAATACATCCCTGTACTATTGATTTCAATAGTTTGAGGTGGAATGACAGCAGTTTCATCTTTCCCAACAAAGAATGTCTTGATGCGTTTAGGCCAGCCGGGGTTGTCATGATTTTCATTGATAATAACCTCGCCTGACTTGCAATGTCCAGCATCGTGAAGGCTGCGTGTGCAGCATATCATATCTGACTTGAGGAAGGAGCCTCCAACTCGCTCCCTATCTTTGACCTCGAGGATGATGGCCTCCACCAATCCAGTAAATTGCTGCATTTCATTCGTCTGACCAGCTGATTCTTTCGTCCTCACGAAAGTAACAGTTTCAAACCTACCATTTCAAAATTGAGGCTTAAATCCTGTATATACAATATATACAAATCTTGAGCAAACGAACTAAGAAGCAAGAATTCAAATCACAAGGCCGAAGTAAATGACAAGGTCAATCTAGTCCTCGCAGATAAATAATTTTTTTCTTGTTCTTTTTTTTTTTTAATTAAAAATATTCATATGCAGAACTGGTAGTCGATGGATAGCACCATAAAAGTGCGCCCCTTCATGTTTCTCAATACAGATGAAAAGAAGAAGGAAACTGATCTAGGTAAAGAAAATAGGATAGTGACGATGAAGAGAATCAGAAAAAAGTTGCCACTCACTAATTAAGGAATGAATAGGAAGTAGAAAACCTAGCAAAAAATGAAGCAAATGTGCGGTTAATCGAAGGTAGAAGGGAAAGAAAAGCGTCATCAAATTTGTGGAGAGACGAATGTTTACCTGATGAAGGACTTGCCTTTGAGGGATTTGTCAGTGGAATTTGGAGAAGAAGAATCATGTACCTTAGAAGCGAGAAGAGCTTCGCTGCCGCCATGGAAGAAGAAAGCATTGGACTTGGGGATGAAAACTTCGTTTCGATACTCGTGAATTGAAGCATCAACCTTTGTGAATCTGTCGCACAAGAATGTTAATCCAACTACAAAACTGAGCACCCAGGCATTTACAATCCCGATCTCCTTGTGATTCATCCCGACCTCTCTACTCCTCTCCGTCCGCGCCATAAATCATTTGGTAAAGGTTGTTCGCTGATCGTCAGCGACAGTAAATTAAGCCCACGAGAAAATCACCGCAGCATCTTTTGCAATGTCAAACGACGTCGTTTGAGTTGGAATTGCACATATTTTACTTATACTAAATGTTAAATTATCAAAAATACTCCTAAACTATGAGAGTAGTTTCAATTATACTCTCAAACTTTGAAAAGTTTCATTTTAGCCCTTAAAATTTGATATTTGTTTCAAAAATACCTTTGAAGGCTTTTTTTCATTAAATTCATGGTCGAAAAATGATGTTTTTGCAATTGTATTGTTGCTTATGTGAACATATTTGAACATATACGTTGAAAAAAAATCAAAATATATGCAAATACATCATTTTTCGTCCATAAATTTAATGGAAAAAACCTTCAAGGGTTGTTTTGAAATAAACTTCAAAGTTGAAGGGTTAAAATGAAACTTTTCAAAGTTTAGAGGTATAATTGAAACTAATCTCATAGTTCAGGGTTATTGTTGATAATTTAACCTATGCTAAATTATATGGAATACCCTTAAACTTTGTACTTTGTACTTTATTTAAAAAATACTTTTGAACTTTCAAAAGTTTCATTAATATCCTTAAACTTTAAAAAAATTCAAAAATATCCTTACCGTTAGTACCTCATTTTAAAATATCCTTGAACTTTCAAATTTTGTATTAATACCCTTAACCTTTAAAAAAGTAGTTAAAAAATGCCCTTATTGTTAGTATATGGATGAAAAATATTTATCTACACCCCATTACCTCCATCTTTCATTTCTTCTCTCTCTTGATTTGCTTCAATCTATGGCCTAACCCTTCTCTATTTTTTTTCTTTTCTCTCTTTTATTTTTCAAACCCTCTTTAGTCTCTTCCTCCATTTTTCAATCTTTAAAACTATCTCCTTCAATCAAGGTATATAGACTATAACAAGAAGAAAGGATAATAATAGAACCACCAAGGGACCTTAGGACTTAAATGCTTTAACAAGGTTGTACGTTAGTAATTTGAGTTAGTACGTTTGAGTTTAATACACAAAAAGAGATACATGTTGAGAATTTGAGTTATAATTTGGAGGACATCTAGTGGGAAGAAAAAGAAATAAAAGATATGCATTACCACAATTGTACCGAATGAAAATTTTATTAATCCTTTTTGCAATTCAAATTAGTCTATTTATTATGATAAGTTAAGAAGGTTCTCGATGATTAGAATTGGACAAATGAAGGAAAAATGAGAGTATCTATATGTGAAAAAATGAGGGTATCTATATATATGAGTTGTTTTCAAATTGGTTCTTTTCCAACTCAATATAACTTCAAAGACATTGACTATTTTGGTGTTGAAATTTCTTATATTTATGTTTAGGCATACTTAGAAATGAGAAAGAGCTCCTCCTGTTTATTTAAAGTTCTAATATTTAAGAAAAAAATGAGAAATTGGAGAAGTTTTAGAGATTGGAAAATTGAAGAAGAGAGTAAGAGGAAATTGAAAAAGAAAGGAAAAAAAATGAAAAATAGAGAAGTGTTAGGTCATAGATTGAAACAAATCAGAAGAGATAAGAAGTAAAAGAGAATGAGACAATGGGGTGTAGATAAACGGTTTTCGTCTATATACTAATGGTAAGGGCATTTTTTAACATTTTTTTTAGGATAAGGGTATTAATGCAACTTTTGAAAGTTCAAAGGTATTTTTAAAACGATGTACTAATGATTTCTATCAATATATTAACGGTAAGGGTATTTTTGAACTTTTTTTTAAAGTTGATGGGTATTAATGAAACTTTTAAAATTTAGGGGTATTTTTGAAACAAAGTACTAACGGTTTCCATCAAAAACTAACAGTAAGGGTATTTTTTAACTTTTTTTGAAACTTTTAAGGGTATTAATGAAAGTTTTAAAAGTTCGGAGGTATTTTCTATAATTTAGCCTTTTACTTATAAAGATAACCAATGTTTAAAATGTTGAGACGAAAAATCTAGAGGTATCAATTTTATAGAAATCTCGATAGAAACGATCAAATATCAATGTCGATGAATATTTATGAAATTTTTTTAAAAATAAATATTTAAATTAGTAAATAAACATTTTACACTTTTTAAATGAGTTAAAATACTGATTATTAATATTATATTCACATTAGTTACATTTTGTTTATAATATTTCATTGATATTTTTTTACTTTTGTTTATGATATTTCATTGATATTTTAAGTTATGATAAAAATATTGATTCACCATTTATGTCGACGTCAAACCTATGGACATATAGAAATGTCTGACATGTCAATAGAAATTTAATATCATACTTATAATGAGAATTGAGTAAAATATTCATGGGTGGAATAACATAGTTTCCTATAATTTTTTTTTAGAAAAAAAAATTACGCCGTCAAAAAAGAATAACATATTTTTATTTGGACTAGACATACATTTTGATCTCTAATATTTAAAAAGTTTTAATTTAATCTCTTATATTTTAATTTTTTCTAATTATATCATCATTATTAAAAAAATATATTAAAATTGACTTGTGATAAAGATACTGTTCACACGAGATTTCAATAAGAAAATTTAATATGTGTAAATAAACTTGTTTTGTATCAATTTGAATGTAGTGGAGTACAATCTCTAATTTGTTCATCTAATTATTTTTCTCAAATGCACATCTGTCTCGAGGGCTTTGCAGTTTATTCTTGAACGTAGATTTGTCTTGAGGGCTTCGTAGCTTGTTCTCAAATGTATATTTGTTTCAAGAGCTTTGCAGCTTGTTATCGAATGTGGATTTGTCTCGAAGGCTTTGCAGCTTGTTCTCGAATGTAGATTTGTCCTGAGGGTTTTGCAGCTTGTTCTCGATCTTCAAAGTCTTTTAGTCTTCAAGACTTTGGTTCAAAGAGTGTTTGACCTTCAAGAGTTTGAGGAGTCTTCTGATATTTATTTCTGAATTCTCTCTAAGTTCTTTGAAGAGTTTCAACTTTTGAACCCCTCAAATGGAAGGAGAAGCTCACTATTTATAGAGTTTCTTAGGGCCCCAAGTGGGCTTAGGCTTGACTATTGGACTGGACTTGGTTGACCTTGGGCTTAAACTCCTTTGGACTGAGCCTGATTGATTTTGGGTCTAGCCCTTTGGGTTGAGACTTTGTTGGATTAGGGCATCTCATTTAGATTTTGTCTAAAATTGACTCAAAATTCATATAACTCAATTGTCTATTTGGATTTGTCATAATTTAATTTAGGGATGTTTGTAAATTTAATTAATCCCTAATTAAATAAATAAATTTGCCACTAACTTTACGTAATGACATGACAATTTCTAATTGACCAAAATTTATATTCTAACAGATATATAATATAATATATATTTTTTTTGAAATGATACATAATATGATACTTAACGAGTTATTAGAAATTTGGAAGAGAATTAAAAAAATTTCTCGTTTGGGTGACCAAGTTATTTTTGAAATTTCTACCAATTCAAATTTTTTTTGCCACTACCATAGTATCATGTACATACATTTATCATAAGCCAAATTTAAAATTTTTTAACAGTGATGGTATAATTAAAAAATCTTAAAATATAAGAAACTAAATTAAAAAAATACCAAAGACTAAAATATATATTTAGATTTTAGCCTTTCATTTTTTATTTTATAGTAAAATTTTAAAGACAGTTTTTTTTAGTTCAATAATACGAGAGATGGGGAGTCCTTTTTTTTTTTTTTTTTTTTTTGAAAAAGGAAATCCAACTTCCTTGAAATTTCAATTTTAAATACAAATTTTAATAGTATTTTCACTGTATAGGTCTTTGGTTTATTGAATTCTAATTTTTTAAACAAAAAAAAATAAGTTATTAGATTAAAAATATTATGAAGCATAAGTAAAATTAAATTGTAGACCGATAGTAAACTTTCCGTATTGAAAATACACCGCCGTAAATATGTCAAAAAAATGTAACTGATGGTGATATGATCTAATGGAATTTTATTTTATTTTTGATAAAAAAAATATGTCAAAAAATGTCACAACTTTTCATTTTCTCAAATAGGATATAAGTATGACTTTTTTTTAGTGTGTTTTATATAATATTTGACTTTAAATTTATTTTGTATTGTGCTATTTGTGAATTCAGTAGAATTTGAAACTTTATAAAAAAGAAAAATTAATTTTAAATTGAGGTATTCATAGTTCCTTTCGATTTGAATCTTGTCTCAATTTAAAACCAAACCAAAGTTCTAATTGTTATAAGACGGAATAATTGTCAACCTAAATATAACTCAAATAGTTTAAATATGTTAGATTTTCGACCAAAAAGTTAGATATTTGAATCTCCACAACTATATGTTATGTTGTTGAACTAAAAAAATAATAATAAATAGAAAACTCAAACTAATTTTGAGCCAAACCGATTGATTGATTGAGTTACTTATAATGGAACTACATGTTTTTGGACTCAAATATATTATTTTTTAATGATGATTTAAAATAGTATATAATTTTAAATAAACGCAATGGTAGTGTAAACAACTATAGGTTAAAATAAACTTGAACTGGACTCTAACCATTCTTTTGTCTTATAAAAAGTGCAAATGAAGTTTTCCAACTAAACTAAGACCAATGGGTTTGATGCAAGATTAACAAATAAAGCAACTTTATTGAAGAGATTTAATGGGAATCAAATTGGGTTAGGATGCAATTACATTTGTTTAAATTTATTTATATATATAGCAGTAGTGGAAACAGGAGTTGCTTCAACTGAATCCTATTTAATTTTATGGCTACATAGCTAAGTTGGCCACAGCCACAAATCCAATTTTAGTGCGTGCTTCATAACAACGACAATAACAAATGATCATGAACCACAATTGAAAGGAATATCAAAAATTTTTAAAGTTAATGAAAGCCCCATAATGCAATGGAATTCCAATCACATAAGGAAATTGGTGAACTAATTTGATGACTTAGAAATGCACAACCTTACCATTATTAATTAATTATTTTCATAATAGAGTTAATTATGCATATAAAACAGAAGATTTGGTTTGCCAATTTCTTCCACCTGAATTTATCAGTAATTAAGAATATGGAAGAGTTATACTTAGATGGCATATTGACGAGCGTGAGCGTGCTGCTTGTGGTGGGGTATCACGTGTATCTGTGGCAATGCTTGAAGAAGAAACCTGAGAAGACGAGCATGGGAATCCAATGGCAGGGTCGGACGGCGTGGTTGGAGAAGGCGCTGCACGGCCGCGGCGGGGTGAGTGACAGCATGCAGGTGGTGCAGACGCTGAGAAACAATCTCACCATCATAATCCTGAGAGCTTCCATATCAATCACCGTAAGCATTTCCGTAGCAGCCCTCGCCAACAACGCTTACAAAGCTGCGACGGCTCAAGTACTAATATTCGGAATTGCTGATCCATCGATCAGTGGTGGCCGGATGTTTGTTGTGAAATATGCGGCTGCGTTTGTGGTGTCAGTGTCGAGCTTCGTGTGCAGCTCTGTTGGGGTGAGCTTTCTGGTCGACACCTGCTTGTTGGTCGGTGTTGGAGAGGGTCCAATCTTTCACCGTCGTCCCACCGGCAGTGGCCATATTCAGAGACTGGTCGACACAGGGTTCGGCTTGGCTTTTATAGGGAACCGCCTGATGTGGGTCAGTTTTCTTGTCTTGCTATGGTTCCTTGGTCCTATTGCCGTCGCCCTCTGTTCCTTGGCACTGGTTTGGGGGTTTTCTATGATGGATTTTAATTTGCTGCCAAATCACTCAAACGCATGTAACCATTATTGATCTCTCGAGATATACTTGGTAATGGGTGGTGTTAAGATTAATCTAGACATTTTCAAATACATGAATAGTTTGATACATGAATTACATTTAATTATATACATGAATAGTTTGATACATGAATCAATTAAGTACATTGATGAATGTTCATGTATTTGTGAAGAGTCATGTATTAGTATTTAATATTGATGTCTTTTGATTTACTTTACTACTAGTATAAATATGTGTAGGATTTGTCATTTGAAATTAAGAAAAACTGAAGTGAAGTTATTTACCAAAATACAAGTTCTTGTTTCTCCAAAATTGTGTGTGAGTAAGAGAACAATTTTCTTCTCTTGTCTCTCGAGTTGTGTTGTGGGTGTCTACTACGTTTCCAACAAGTGGTATCAGAGCAAAGATCAGAGATGTCATCAAGTGGTAACATGTTGCAACCCCAACTTCCAAAATTCAGCGGGAAGAATTTTAGTCAATGGAGTATTCAAATGAAAGTGTTATACGGCTCGCAAGATTTGTGGGAAATTGTCGAAAGAGGATATACTGAAGTAGAGAATCAAAACGGGCTCACTAATCAACAACTTGCTGAGTTGAGAGAAAATCGTAAGAAGGACAAGAAGGCTTTATTCTTTATTTATCAAGCTGTTGATGAAGGAATATTTGAAAGAATTTCAACAGCTGCTACTGCAAAGGAGGCTTGGGATATTCTACAATCCACCTATCAAGGAGAGGATAGGGTAAAGATGGTAAGATTACAAGCCCTCAGATCTGAATTTGATTCCATAAAGATGAAAGAGGCCGAAAGTGTTGAAGATTTTTTTAATCGTATTCTTGCGATTGTCAATAATTTAAGATCAAATGGAGAATTAATAAGCGATCAAAGAGTTGTTGAAAAGATTCTTAGAAGTATGCCAAGAAAGTTTGAGCATATTGTTGTTGCAATTGAAGAGTCGAAAGACTTGTCTACATTATCTTTAAATAGCTTGATGGGTTCCCTTCAATCCCATGAGCTTAGATTAAATCAATTTGATGTTACTCCTCCCGAGGAAGCTTTTCAGATGCAAACTTCCTTCAAAGGAGGTTCTCGTGGAAGACGTGGCGGTCGTGGTGGACAAGGAGGTGGAAGAAACTATGATGGTGTGAAGTATGAAAATAAGCAAGAAAGCTCTTCTTCATCTCGAGGAAGAGGAGGCGGAAGAGGAAGAGGTTTTGGTAGAAACCAAAGAAATGGGCGGAGCAATTTTTCTCACATTCAATGTTTTAACTGTAAAAAGTATGGACATTTTCAAGCAGATTGTTGGGCTCCAAAAAGTAGAGATGGAAATATTAATTCCACCATGATGCATAAGGAGGAGAAAAATGATGAAGGTGTTTTATTTCTTGCATGTAGTGTTCAAGAAGATGATGTGGGGCCTACATGGTATCTTGACAGTGGTTGTAGTAACCACATGACGGAAAACAAAAGTATATTTGTTACTTTGGATGAATCTCTCCAAAGTGAAGTGAAAACTGGTGATAATACCAGATTGCAAGTTAAAGGCCGAGGTGATATTCTTGTTAAGACAAAGAAAGGCACAAAACGAGTTGTGGATGTGTTCTATGTTCCAAGTCTGAAGCATAATCTTTTGAGTATTGGTCAACTGCTCCAGCGAGGACTCAAAGTTTCATTTGAAGATGGTGTATGTGCAATCAAAGATCAGAGTGATGTTCTTATTGCCAAGGTAAAAATGACTGATAATAAGATGTTTCCTCTAAAGTTTACATATAGTCAAATCTCTTGTTTTAGTAGCATATTGAAGGATCCATCTTGGCTTTGGCATTTTCGATATGGTCACTTGAATTTTGGATCATTATCGTATCTATGCAAAAATCATATGGTGAGGGGCATTCAAAATATCAATCATAAGTCAGATATTTGTGAGGTATGTATACTTGCAAAACACCATCGGGATTCGTTTCCAATTGGTAAAGCTTGGAGAGCTTCCAAACCTCTAGAACTTATTCATACAGATTTGGTGGTCCCATGCGCACAATATCAAACGGAGGTAATCGTTATTTTATAACCTTCATTGATGATTTCAGCAGAAAGTTGTGGATTTATTTTTTGAAAGAAAAAAGTGAAGCATTTGAATGTTTTAAAACTTTCAAAGCTTTAGTTGAGAATCAAAATGGCTATAAGATAAAAACTTTGAGATCTGACCGCGGTGGAGAGTATATAGTTTTTTATGAATTTTTCAAGGAGCACGATATTCATCATCAAAAGACTGTTCGAATGACTCCACAAAAGAATGGAGTTGCAGAGAGAAAGAATAGAACGATCATGGAGATGACTAGAAGTATGTTAAAAGCCAGGAAGATGCCAGATGAGTTTTGGGGAGATGTTGTTGCATGTACTACTTACATCTTGAATCGAGCTCCAACAAAGAGTGTCCCAGGTATGATTCCTTATGAAGCATGGTATGGTGAGAAACCAAGTGTTAATCACTTAAGAGTTTTTGGGAGTATAGCTTATTCTCATATTCCAGATAAGCTAAGAGGCAAGTTAGATGATAAATCTGAAAAAAGTATTATGGTGGGTTACAGTGAGAATTCTAAAGCTTATCGATTGTATAATCCTGTGACGAGAAAGATTATTATCAGTCGAGACGTGATTTTTAATGAAGAGGAATCTTGGAAATGGGATGTAGCTTGTGAAGCTGAAAGTCCATTTCATGTTAATATGGATGAAAATAAAAGTGCTCAAGATTTGGAGCAAGTAGAGATTCAAGCAGATGAGTCATCTTTGTCACCAGCTAGTGATGAAGAAACTTCACCAAGGAGAATGAGAAATATTCAAGAAATTTATAATGCTACTAGCAGAATTGACATTTTTGCTAATTTTGCATTATTTGCCGATGTTGATCCTATACATTTTGATGAGGCAATCAAAGACGAAAAATGGAAGATTGCAATGGATCAAGAAATTGATGCGATAAAAAGAAATGAAACATGGGAGTTATTGGAGCTTCCTGTAAACAAACAAGCGCTTGGAGTGAAATGGGTGTATAGAACAAAGCTGAAGTCAAATGGTGATGTTGAAAAATACAAGGCAAGACTTGTTGTAAAAGGCTACAAGCAGGAATATGGAGTGGATTACGAAGAGATATTTGCCCCCGTCACTAGAATTGAGACCATTCGATTGATTTTGTCTTTGGCTGCTCAAAATAGGTGGAATATTTACCAAATGGATGTAAAGTCCGCTTTTTTGAATGGATACTTGAAGGAAGAGATATTTGTTGAACAACATTTGGGTTATGTGAAAAAAGAAGAAAAAGAGAAAGTATACAAGCTGAAAAAGGCCTTGTATGGATTGAAGCAAGCTCCACGAGCTTGGTATAGTCGCATCGACAGTTTCTTTTTGAAGACGGGATTTCAAAGGTGTCCATATGAGCATGCACTCTATGTCAAAGAAGATAAGTATGGCAAATTTCTTATCGTTTCATTATATGTCGATGATTTGCTGTTTACTGGAAATGATAAATTGATGTGTGATGACTTTAAGAATTCCATGAAAAGGGAATTTGAAATGAGCGATATGGGCCTCATCCATTACTTTCTTGGAATTGAAGTAAATCAAAAAGATGGAGAGATTGTTATCTCACAACAAAAGTATGTTGGTGACTTGTTGAAAAAGTTCAGGATGGAAAATGCTTTTCCTTGTAATACGCCCATGGATGCAAATTTGAAATTGAGTAAAAATGATACTGGAGAAGAGGTTGATCCAAGTTTGTATCGAAGCTTAGTTGGAAGTTTGATGTACTTGACCGCAACGAGGCCTGATATTTTATTTGCTGTAAGTATGTTAAGTAGATTCATGACAAGCCCGAAGAGAAGTCATTGGGAGGCAGGTAAAAGAGTTCTTCGTTACATTCGTGGCACCATAAATTTTGGAATTCATTACAAGAAAGTTTCGGAATCAGTGTTGGTTGGTTTTTGTGATAGTGACTGGGGTGGTGATGTTGATGATCATAAAAGTACATCTGGTTATGTTTTTAGTATTGGTTCGGGTGCTTTTTCATGGGCTTCAAAGAAACAACCCGTTGTTGCTCTTTCTACCACCGAAGCAGAATATATCTCTTTATCTGTAACTGAATGTCAAGCTTTATGGCTCAGGTGGATGTCGAAAGAATTGAAGTGTGCTCAAAGAAGTGAGACTGTTTTATTTTGTGATAATGGTTCTGCCATTGCATTATCAAAGAACCCAGTCTTTCATGGAAGAAGCAAACATATTAGAATCAAGTATCATTTCATCAGAGAGTTGATTAAAGATGGAGAAGTGATAGTGAAGTATTGCAAGACTCAAGATCAGATGGCACACATTTTTACGAAGGCGCAGAAGTTTAACTTATTTGTTAAGTTCAGAGAAAAGCTTGGAGTTGCTCAAGTCTAGATTAAGGGAGGATGTCAAGATTAATCTAGACATTTTCAAATACATGAATAATTTGATACATGAATTACATTTAATTATATACATGAATAGTTTGATACATGAATCAATTAAATACATTGATGAATGTTCATGTATTTGTGAAGAGTCATGTATTAGTATTTAATATTGATGTCTTTTGATTTACTTTCCTACTAGTATAAATATGTGTAGGATTTTTCATTTGAAATTAAGAAAAACTGAAGTGAAGTTATTTACCAAAATACAAGTTCTTGTTTCTCCAAAATTGTGTGTGAGTAAGAGAACAATTTTCTTCTCTTGTCTCTTGAGTTGTGTTGTGGGTGTCTACTACGTTTCCAACAGGTGGTGGATAATGTCGTATTATTCTAACTTCAATCAATCATTGCAATGCAAGGACTTGGTGCTGATCGGGTGCTGTCAGTATCAGGCCTTTCTCAAACAGTGGAGCCCCAATTTCAATTCTTGGTATGTTTGTACAATTTGGTTCAACATTTGAACTATATATATATATATATATATATATATATATATATATATATATAGAGAGAGAGAGAGAGAGAGAGAGAGAGAGAGAGAGAGAGAGAGAGAGAGAGAGAGAGAGAGAGAGAGAGATTTCTCTTTTAAAAAATTTCTTTTTAGATGGAGATTTCTTGGGAATTAATTTAATTTAATTGAGTCTAAAATTGACGTTGAATAATTCCTTGCGAAGTTTGTCAAATGAGCATAGTTTAACTGACATAAATATGTATCATCGATCAAGAGGTCAGCCCCACATATTGTCAAAAAAAAAATCCTATGAAATTTAACAATAAATTTCCAAAGGATGAGAAATTAAATGGTAGGCGAGGACGGAGATAAACAAGGCTTCCCTATCCCTATATTGCTCGTGAATATTCCTAATTAATGGTAATAAACAAAATAAAATCTCCTTTACCTGTAACTTTTTTTAAGTTTAACAATAGTGAAGATTTGAACCACTAAACTTTTGATTGATGATATAAAAGCTTAATAATTATGCTAAAATTGGCCTGATAACTAATTTTTTATTCTGAACTAACATGGAAAAGACAATTAAACATATTAATTAAGTTAAATAGATTATTGGTTAAAATGCTATTTTAGTCTCTGTACTTTGAGTTTCGTTTCATTTTAGTCTATGTACTTTCAAATGTCAAATTTTAGTCATTGTACTTTCAATAAATCTTAAAATTAGTCATTGTAATAAGTTTATTGTTAAATTTTTCAAAAAATATTTCGTCTCTATTAGTTTTTCTTTTATAAATTTTGAAAACATATTTATATAGTATCTTTTATTGCATATAAATTATTATTATTATTTAACCAATTTCATTAAAAATTAACTTTGAAAGACTAATTTTAAGATTTATTTAAAATACAAAAACTAAAATTGGACATTTAAAAATACATAGATCAAAATAAAATGAAATCCAATTCAAAGAGACCACAATGGTTATTTGAACTTAGATTATTCTTATTTTCATTTGTCTTTTGATTAATCAATGATCAAATCAAATCAATTGTGTTATTATTTCTATTTGAGTTTTGATTAATTAGGCAATCAAATCACTTGTTTTTGTTTTTATTTGGATTTTGATTAATCAAATCATATCAAATCAACTGTTTTTTTCTTTTTGTGTTTTTTGTTTAAGTTTTGATTAACTAATAAATCAAGTAATTTATGATGGTTATAATTTGAGTTTGATTGATCGAAGTTTCCCAATAAATGTGTTGTCTTCTATAAAATTGGGAGGAAAATAATAAGATGGCGGAAAAAAATGACCGCTACTTTTTCCTTTTTTGCGCACTCACAACATCTCCTCTCCCATCATTCTCTCGGTAAAATCAGTCAATCGTCTGCCCATTGGATTCTTCCTATACGGTGGCTGCTTTGGAAGCCGGTAACAAGTGTAAATTGTAATGTTGACAAACAAAGTTGTCCAGTTAATTAAAGGAGGGAGGGTCAGAAAAATATATTTTTGGTGCATGAAATTTGAGTTTGGTTGCATTTTGCTCTTTTACCGTTTTTCTTAATTAGTTAATGGAATGTTGATGTGATATTTTTAATTAAAAATATATATTTTTCTTTTCTTAAAAATAAAAAATATTAAAATTCTTTTTTTTTTCTTTCTATTCTTTATTCACCTTCTTCCTCTCCTCTCCCCACTTTCATCTTCACCTAAATCCTAATCCCTCCAACCGCCGCTCGCCACTATTTTTTTTCCCTCTTCTTCTTCCTCTTCCTTCTTCTTTTTCCTTTCCTCGTCGCTGACCACCATCGAACTGAAACATGGGTGTATGAACTCGTTTGTGCATGGCTTAGGTCTTGCATGGATCTTGCCAGAAATCGTTGGGAAGTCGTGGATCTAGTATGTCGCTTCTGCAAGTATTCGTCAATCGTCGTAGGTCGCTTGGGTCTTGCATTGACTTCACTTGAAATCTTCGAAAATGAGGGTGTATGAACTCGTAGGCCACGTCGATCTGGTCTGTCGCCACTTCAGCTCATATATGGGTTTGATCTCCAAAAGTTTCGATCAGTGTGGGCAAGGGCAGATTTAGTTATGGCCCAGCCCCCCCCCCCCCCTCTTAATTTTTTTACTTTAAATACTATATATAACCAAAACTAATGTAAAACCAAAAAAAAAAAAAAGCTTAATGGCTTGGTGGTCTACTTGCTTCTTGCACCCTAGTGTCTTAAGTTCAAGCCTTAACATATACATTTTGTCCTTTTTTTAACAGCTTGTTTCATATACATTTTGTTTTTTTTTTTTTTTAATAAAATCTTGTGTTTCACATAACTTAATGCGGCTGAATTGAAAAAAAAAAGAAAAAGAAAAAGAAAAAAAAGACTTTGACCTTACTTTTCTTTTTAATTCAAAACATTTAGTGTGGTTCATTCCTCATTTTAAATTTTCTAAATTTCTTTATATATAATAAGTTAAAATACTCTTTTTTCCTTTTAGATTGAAATAGTATCTATTTTGTAATATATTCAAGTTTTATTTCTATAAAATTACTTTATATTAATATCTCAATTAGGAAAAAAAAAATAGAAAAAGAGTAGAAAATATATTGGTATCAACAAGTAAAGTTTCCTCTGAAAACTGAGTAAAACACACCTGAAAAGAAAACATATACACTCCCAAATTAACCTGTTCAAACTCCAACTACTATTTTAGAAATTCATCACAATCCGACAAACTTATTAGTAGATAAACATGTGGGTTTTATATTACAACCAAAGGAAATCCCAAAATGGTACTAGCCACATCAGTTACACAATAAGTATTTGTAAATATGTACATACAAAATGATATGCAAACTATCAAGTCTAGTGGCAGATATCAACTTCTGTAGGCTAGTTAGAAACTCAGTCGCTACCTGGAGGAAAAATTTAGGAAGAAAGAATGAGCTAATAGAGCCCAGTGAGTGGTAAGTTAATAGGAAAAATAACCTCTCGACAAAAACCTTTTATATTAAAATGAATTCAAAGTTCAATAAAACTTTATATACTAAGCACAATCTAAATACACAAGATAAGTAAAACATCATAGAGATTTGCAGCAATAACTCTTTAAAGAAAACACAAAATAATAGGCCAACAAAACTCATCACCAAACTTGTACCTAAATCCCTGCCATACTATGCATCGAGTAATCTCCAGATACATAGCAAAGCAAATTATGTCATACGTGAACGTAAAACAAACTCTAACATCTGTAATGCCTCAGGTCCAGGATTTGGACCAGGATTCGGAATCCGGATTCGGCACCTAATGGCCCCGGCATTCCCCTGCATCCCCTGCAGCCTGAGCACACTAGCATACTATAGAAACACATTCTCATAGCATACGGATAATAACCATGGGTACAAGCTCTAGTGGTTTGAAAACAATTTCTATATAATAATCATCGTAAGTTCTCAAATCCGACACATTCTCAAATTGTGGTTTCATAACTTTAAGCCATAAGTCAAAGATCAACTAAAATCATGATTCAAAAATCAAGTTATTTCTAAAACTCACAAATACTTGATTTCACCTCAAATAATTTGAACTTTTTGCCAATTGGCTATAATCAAGAGATTTCCATAAATTCACCTTTCATAAGCTTAATTAATTCAAATACTTAAGTCATTGTAGCTAAATTTCAATAAACATAAATCTCTTCAAATTCAAATATGCTAAATCATGAATTCAATTTAGTGATCATATGTCACTTTCTTATCAAATTAGTAAATCATCAATCTTAATAATAAACAATTTGTGAAATACACGTAATTTCCTCCAAATTTTCAAATAACTAAATCATTTGCATTAATATTAATTGCAATTGATTTCAAATCTCATAAAATCTCATCAATTACTAAAATAATTGAAATACTTTATAAAATAATCACTCACAACCACTATGAGCGAGGTTTGTTCGGGTCATAAATAGTTTCAATCTCCGCTTGTCCTGAAATCATAATTTGTCAATGCATTATTAACCTCTTAATGCCAAAATTAAAGCACAACAACGAAAAATAACCCAAATATTTATTTTCTCCTTAACTCATGTGTTAACCAAAATTTTCATGATCCTATGCTTAAATTACCAAGAACTTAAGACCATAAACTAGAAATAAAGTTTCCAATAAACTCTATTGTATCCCCTCTCCATAAGAAATCTCATCCTTCCCATTCCTTCTTCTCCATGAACACAATCATTGGTTTTCTTTTCCATAAAAGCTTGAAATTTCTACATAACTAATCCCCTTCAATCTATACTTTGATAAAACTCATGACTTTCATTATTTTTCCCTCTTTTACTCAAACATCACAATCATCTTTGTTTTCAAGCTATTTTATGGATTTTCCAACTAAATGAAGAAAACCCATAAAGAAAACTCACTAATTGGTTCTAAAACTCATGAAAATTTTCAATCAAAAGTTAGAGAACTTACCCAAAACTTCAATCCAAGGTTGTGAGAGGTTCTCTTTGTTTATTTTTTTCTTTTCTACTTCAAAATAGCCCAAAAATCACACTCATTCTCTTCACTTTCTTCCTCTTCCTCTTCCTTACGTGATAACTTCTCCCACAATACCCATCCTTTTTGTTTTATTAAACATTATTTATTTAATTTCTAGACAAAGAACCCTTTCCCTTTGTGTGGCTTCACTAAAGCCACATGTTTTTATTTAATAAATATATATATAAATATATTTTTCCCACTTTCACTTTTTTTTTGTTTTTTTTTAATTTCCATTATTTAATTAATTATTTAATTGAAAGCAATCCTTATCTTCCCAACTAAAACCATAATTATCCGAATACCTAATTTCTCAAATTTCATTCTTTCCAATTATATATGTATTTTTCCAAAATGTAGAAATAAGTGTAACAATTACTGTGTTGAGATTTTTTATACAGTTATTGATATGCAACTTCAGGAGTTGAATAATCGTTTTACTGAAATAAATACTGAACTGCTTCTTTGTGTGGCATGCCTAAATCCGAGCAATTCATTTGCTGCTTTTGATAGACAAAAACTTATCTGTCTTGCCCAATTTTATCCCATAAATTTTTCAACTATTGAACTTGTTGTTCTTGAGGACCAGCTTCAAAATTACATCATTGATGTGCATTCAGATAATATGTTTGTTGAACTAACAAGTATTGGTGATCTTACACTCAAAATGGTGATGACAACTAAAGATAAAGTCTACCCATTAGTTTATTGGTTGCTCACCTTAGCATTGATCTTACCAGTTGCAACAACTACTATAGAGAGGACATTTTCTGCTATGAGCATTGTAACGACTCAACTGCGTAATCGAATGGGAAACCAATGGATGAATGATAGTCTTATAGCATATGTTGAGAAATATTTATTTAATAATATAGATAATGAAGTTATTATGCAATGATTTCATAATATGAAATCTTGTAGAGGACAATTGTGATGTATGAAATTAATAGTGCAGTTCATTTACGAATTTTTATGAACTTTTGGAATTGTTTACTTATAAATTAGTTTATTGAACTTTATATTAAGCCCCCCAGAATAAAAATTATGGATCGGCCACTAGGTGTGGGTATTCGCGTTGGGAGTACACAATTCATCCTTCGCAGGTCTCGTTACACGGAGGTGTCGGATATGTGTGTGGGAGTTCGTGTGGGTTCATCTCAACTCGTCGGACATCGCGTCGCCCTTGTTTAAGTTCGATGATGGTTGGCGGTGGGGAAGGAAAAAAAAAGAAGAATATGACAGAAGAAGAAGGAAGAGAAAGAGGAGGAAGAACAGGGAAAAAAATAGCGACGAGCGGCGGCGGTCGACTGTGAGCAGCCGCGGGTGGCGATCGGAGGGATTTAGGTTTTGTTGAAGATGAATGTGGTGAGGGAAGAGGAGGAAGTTGAAAAAATTAGTTGAAAAAATTATTTTAAAAAAATTATTTTTTATTTTAAAAATTAAAAAATATATATATTTTTAATTAAAAAATATCACGTCAACATTTCGTTAGCTAGTTAATAGAAAAAAGTAATGGAGAGACTAAAATGCAACCAAATGCAAACTCATGAGT
Organism: Trichosanthes truncata; assembly: GCA_033996785.1. Taxonomy (NCBI): domain Eukaryota; kingdom Viridiplantae; phylum Streptophyta; class Magnoliopsida; order Cucurbitales; family Cucurbitaceae; genus Trichosanthes; species Trichosanthes truncata. The sequence goes on from JAWPNB010000003.1 coordinate 59,914,343, forward strand.
AAGATTGATGAGTTTGAAAACTCAGGAGGTACTCTCAAAAGGACCAAAAGTTTATTTTTCTCAATTAAAAAATTAAAATCATAAAGTCTTTAAACTCATAGTGGATAATATCATACAATTATGAAAATATGATTAAATTATTATTGATTCAGTTCTTATTTTGTGATTTAGGCCTGCTTTATTTATGTTTTGCAATTTTAGCCCATGTTTGTGATGAGAGACTCACAAAGTCATAATCACTTATGGGGTCTTTGTCGAGGTTGATCGATAGAGAAGCAGTTGGAGCTGTAAGGGTTTGGACATGGGGTCTGTAACGATGGAAGGAAAGGGACAAGTCAAGTTTGTGTGTATTGAGTGGTGGTGGGCTAGGAATGACAAGCAGCGACAAGCGATGGGCGGTAACGGGCAATGCTCTGAGCAACGAGTGAAGACAAGTCGTGAGCACAAGTAGCGACGGAGGATGGGACTGGGTGGGATGAACGGTGCTATGCAAATCAAGGTAAGAGGAGAGATCTAAATGAGAAGAAAGAAGAGAGGGAATCACGATCAAACATGATTATTTAGGTCTCGTTTGATAACCATTTAGGGCTCGTTTGGTTGGAAGGTATTGGGGGTGGGAATGGGCTTGGGAATCTAAAACCTATGTTTGTTAGAAGGTTTTGTAATATATGCCTAGGAATTGGCTTTTTCCAGGCATCATTAACAAGCATTATCATGGGTTTCTTTAACCCTTATGAAACCATGAGTTTCAAAACTCCCCCCTCTCTCTCTTTTTTACATTCTGCTGTACATTCTATTTTTTTTTTTTTTTTTTACTTTCTATTATTAATTTTATGCACTTCCTTCTTTCTTTCTCTTTGTCATTTTTCTTCTTTTTCTCTATTTTTTTACACCATTTTTTCCTTCTTTTTTCTTTCTATATTTCTTTTCTAGTTTTTTTCTTTTCTTTTTCTATCATTTTTCTAAAACTATAGTGAAAATGACTAATTAATATTGACATAATATAAATTTTTATTTTGTATATGTTTAGTGGCCACTTTTAGATAGATTATATTTGATTTTTGAAATATAATAGTCATAATTAATTTTTCAACTTGATTATTGTACTGATTAATTATAATTAAAAATTTATATAATTTTATTAATTAAATTTCTTTTAGGATAATTATTAAGATTGATGACTAAATAAAATTATAAATCTAAAATTTAAGATATATTATTTATAATAAATTTACTAATGAATAAAAATTAAATTAAAATTATTTTAATAAATTGACTTAATAAAAATAAATGAATAAGAATAATTATTTTAAAAGTAACTCATGTAAATCTGACAACATTCTCATGTAACACAAAATACATAAATCATTTATTCCTATTAAAATCTGTTAACATTCCCATGCACAACCAAACACAGTTATTTTTAATTCTCAGACATCTTATTCCCAGGCATCTAGAAAACCTTAAACCAAACGGCCCCTTAGTTTTTAAAAATTAAGTTTGTTTTCTCCCAATTTCTCTACAATAGTTTTCATCTCTCTTAAAGAGAACATTTATATTCTTAGTCAAATTTTAAAAACAAAAACAAGTTTTTGAAAATTATTTTTTTTAGTTTTTAAAATTTGGCTTGGTTTTTGAAAACATGTGTAAACAGTAGATAACAAAACAAGAAAAATCATAAGTAGAAGAAGTATTTATAGCCTTAATTTTCAAAAAACAAATAGTTATTAATTGGGGCCTTAATTATTCAAATCAAAATTTGGATGTTTGGAAGTGATTCTGAAATTGTTAAAATTACTTTTGTCATATTCAAAAAAATGTAAGAGACGGGAGGGATAAAAGTTTTAGAGAGAGAGCGAAATTCGAAGATAGTGAAATAAAGTTAGGAAGAGATAGAAAAAATTTGGGGAGAATGACAAAAATTTTAGGGAAAAAAAATAATGAAGGGAAAATAAAGTTAAGAGTCAGAGACAAAAAAATTCGAGAAAAAAGTTATAGAAGGGATTTTTTTAAAAAAAGAGAGCTAAAAACCATTGAAGAGAAAAAAAAAAAGAAAATGAATAAAAATTTTAAAAAGAGAATAAAATTTGAGATAGACATTATAAAAATTTAGAGAGAAAAATAGAGAGAACAGTAAAAATTAGAGATAAATAAAGTTAGAGATGAACACAAATTTTAGAAAGGAAAAAACTTCTCAAAATTTTAGGATAAAATAAAGTGAAATGAGAGGGATTTTTTTTTAAGAACAACATTTGGCTACACCTGGAGTGCAATAATCTCCCTGCCCCACCATTCAATTATTGACAATAAGAAGAGAAAAAGCACACAGCTAGGAGAGAGAAAGTACACAGCTCATCGATGGTAATAACGATTTTAATATTTTATATAGTTGAAATTAAGTTGTAAATGATGTCATATACATCTTTTAATTTTTATAGATAAGCTATCATGCTAATTTCTGTTCTCATTTTAACGAAAAGAACTCTCGAATGATTTTTTATTTTTTTAACAATATCAAAGTTAAAGAGTTAAAATAAAATATTTTTAAGTTTAGGCCTTAGAGCATAATTAAAACGAAAGTTTAAAAGTACTTTGTGAAATTAACTGCGTCTGATAACTAATAATAGAATATTGGTGGATCTGGACAAGGACAAGAATGATTAAAATTGTGAAAGCAACCTTATCCCGAAGACAAATGGGACAGGTGAAAATAAAAGGTTGTTGGCAATTGGCATTGAATTTTGAGTTTTATAAAAATTTTGGAGTCTGTTTTGTATTTGTATGTCATCCATTTATGTTTTTGGATTCACCGAGCTAAATAGATTCAACCAATATCTAGTAAATTTATTTCTAAAAATTGTTTTTATTCTGTAATCCAGAATATGGAAATTCTAATAACAATATTTTTATATTTTTAATGTATCAAGATTTTAAATTTGAAAATTTAAAATGTAAAATTATATTAAAAAAATAAATTTTTTATTAAATATAATATTTCATGTTGTAAATTCATTTCATTTTTGATAAATTAAAAAATATATAATATAATTATTATAAATTATATGATATTATAAAATAATAATTATACAAAATATATAACATAAGACACGTTCATAAATTAATTAATAGTAGTTGAGATTCAAACAACATTTAATTAATAATTACAACTATTTTTATGGTTTATCAATATATTATCGAACAGAATTTGAACAACTATTTACATTAAGATCTAGTTTCTAAATATGCTACTAAGTACATATTTAAAAAAATGAAATATAATAATTTTTTTTATTAAATTTCTTATTTTCAAATTTAAGTTTTTGGATCAGTACTAAACCTGCGCAGATTTTCTTTTTCATAAATATTAAGGCTGGTAACTGGTATGTAAATAAAAAAATCTCTCTAAAAAAAAGTAAATAAATAAAGGCGTTACACTTACGCGACAGCTGGAAATATAGAATCAAAGAGGGTAATCACGTGGGCGGCTGAGTGATAGTAAGTGTGAGGGATTTTTTGAAATTTTTTCTTGTTAAAATAGCATTTTCGTCATTCTACTTTAAATTTTATTTTATTTTAGATTATATTTTGAAATGTTCAATTTTAAATTTTATACTTTCAATAAAGTTTAAAATTAATTCTTATTGTTAACTTATTGTTAACTTTATTCTAAAAAAAATACTTTTTATTAACTTTTCTTCAATAAATTTTAAAAATATGTTCACTTTTATTTATATGAAAATTATTATTATTATTTAACCAAATTCGATAAAAATTAAGTTCTAAAGAATCAAATGGACTAATTTTAAGATTTATTTAAAATATGAGGACTAAAATAGAATGAAACTTAAAGTACATTGACCAAAAATGGTATTTTAAATTTTTAATCAAATTTTTTCTTTTAAAAATATGTTTTTTTTTTTGTTTTTGTAAAACGTTTTAAAAATTTGTTGTCCGTTATAATACAATTTTAATTATCTTTAAAACAGGCTATATATAAAAATAAAACAAGAGAATCATTTTCATACTAAAACAGTTATCTGATGTATATTTTCACTATTTTTCTGACAGAAAAGTATAACAGAAGTCTTTCAAACATTTCTCTCTCAACAAGGTAAAGGGAGTTTAAAAATTTAAAGCTCAAGCTAGCTAGGCCTGTATTTTTACTCTAGAACAAGGTTACGGGGCCGGTATTTGTATATATAATCATTTGAGAATAATTTATCAGAAAAAGAATTTAAAATGTTGTTGAAAGAAATAGGCAATAATATTTTTCTTTTGTTCAAAAACCTAACAGTTGAGACTAGATAATTGATGTTGTGTTTGGGATTGATTATGAGAGCATTAAAATGAATTTACAAAATAATCTTAACCTCTTTCTGTGTTTACTGTTTGGTAAAATTGAATGAATCTATTTAAAATGACTTTTTAAAACATGTTCATTCATAATTTACTAGATTTTAAAACCATATTCCCTTAGAATTAGATACTTCTTTCTAACAAATTTTAAATTTTAAATTTTTATTTTTCAAGAAATGAAGATTAATTTTATATATCTAATGTATTTCTCAATTCTCACCCAACTAAATTCTGTTTCTTAATTTTTTAAATTGATTGATTGAATGCAACTATTAAAAAAAAACCAAAATGCTACATAACTATTCCTCTTAGTGCTTAAGAAATAATTTAGAGCAAACAAACCATAATTTTAAATTGAAAGCATATAATATTTAAAACAATTATTTAAAAAAATAATAAAAATTATCAATAAAAACAATGTAAAGTTTGATGGCATATTTATTTTAATCATTATAGCTAAATTACAACAATTTAATATTCATTTGCTAAATATTGTAATTTACTTTTTCAGGTTCAAAGCTAAAATTGACTTAATACTAATTTACTTCATATTACAATTATTTTTTCTAAAAATACAGTGTTGCTAATAATTATTTTAAAAGTTAATAGCAGTCTCAAACTAAGTCAGAGTTAAAATGAAGGCAACAAAAATAGCTAATGATATATATATATAGCAATATTTATCAATTATCAACATATTTTAATTGATTGATGGTAAATTGTTATTTAATAAATTTGTATCATTAATCAGTTTCGTTTTAATAACTAAATCGTAATATTACTTTTACTGCGTTGATTGACATTAATAAAGTAAATTGCTGACTATTAACGAATCGAATAAAATTTAAAATTGCAATTTTTGTTGGTTTTAAACTAACCATTCATTCTTTCAGAAAAACAAACAACGACAACAATTATTCATTCTTTCTTAAAGATGAGTATTTAAAAATAGCAACCCCACAGATTACCAAAAGTATACTTGTTTAGGGTTATTACGACATAAAATTAAAGTGCATGAAATTGATGGAAAGACTATAGTATTAAATTTTCATCGACATGTCTACATTTCTATTGACATTTCCACATGTCCATAAGTTTGACATTGACATTAAGGGTGAATCGACATTTTCGTTATATCGTAAAAAAATCGATGAAACACTGAAAAGATAGCAACAAAAAAGTATTAATATGAACATTATATTAGTAATAAGTCTTTTAGCTCATTTAAAAAGTGTAAAATATTTATTTATTAATTTAAATATTTTTTTTAAAATTTTTCAGGAATATCCATCGTCATCGATTATCGATATTTCTATCGACATTTTCATAAGTCTGAGACCTCAACATTTATGTCTCCATCGACATTTTAAACATTGGAGGATGGATAGAAACATTTGGCATCCAAGTTTCCAAGATAATTATTTAAAGATGATAATTACTGCATGAAATCACTATATATATTCAACTCAATTGGAGTTTCAGTAAAAACACAAATAGAGCCAACTAAACTCTTTTTTTTTTTCTTTTCTTTTCCGAGTTCGCACCAAACTCAACTACAATTATAATTCAATTTTTTTTTTCAATTCAACAATATTTGGTGTGGGGTGGGAGGGTTTGAACTACTGACTTCTTGATCGAGAGTATATGTCAATTACTACCGAGCTATATTTACTTTGGCTAAGTATAACTCAACACGATAGTGCATTTATGTACAAATCTCTACCCTATTCAACAATTCAATGTCTCAGCGAATTCAAGGGAAAAAAAAATAATGTGCTAGTGATTTTTTTATGAATTTGATGGGCCAAAGCTATATTAAATAATATAATTTTAATACTATAGTCAATCAGAACATAATTAAATAAAAAAAGGTTGTTGAACCGGATTTAATATTATAATTTAAAAAGTTAGTTGCTTTTGATATATTTTTATTTTTTTTAAATAAATACAATCCTCACTTACTCAGTAATTATAATTAAATCCCACTTAATGATCTATAATGTTTAGATGTATTAAAATTACTAAATTCAAAAAAATAGTATTAGTGTATACATCTTATTTGATTATTAAAGTTGAGAAACTTTTTTTTTTTTTTGGGTTAAATAAGCATGAATATACAAGACCCCCAGCCCCACATGTGAAAACCTGATTAAGAAGGGAGTTGATATTTTCCATTGCCGCTCTGATTACTGGAAGAAAATTAGTGAAACAGTTGGTGATGCTCTCTTCGGTGACCTGGCAGAAAATTAGAATGAGATTTAATCTAAGCTTTGCTAATACTTATAGGTGGCTCGATTTGATTTTTTTTTTGGGATAAATATGTGATGTGAGGATTCGAATGTGGAAGATACATGTATCAGTTGAGTTATGCTCATGTTGGCGAATTAATTTTTTAATTAGAACAGAAAATTTTTAGGAATTGCGAGGTGGACTTAGCTTGTTAGGCTATATAAAATGGGTTCGAAATTTACAAATGTGCAGCTACCTAATCACAAATGAGGAAAAAATTAATCGAAGAGGCTGCTTTGTACTGTTTGATATATGAGAGAGAAATTGTAAAAGTATCACGATTTTGTATCCAACGATTATTAGGGAGTTGACAAAGTTTAATATCTACATTCGACAGTTTTAAAGAAGCAGCCACATTGTAATGGCCTCATTGAATGATTCGTCTGAATGAGGAATATCATAGTCATAATCATAGAGGAGACATGCCAAAGATTATTCCCAAATCTGCAATTTTGGATCCTGAAAAAAATGTTAATACTATAGAAGTACCATACTCCATTTATTCACACTATGTTTTTTGGTTTATAAATAGTTTTTTAATGTTAGTGAATCCCACATAATTTTTTATAGTCTCTACATAATTTTTAGAAAGATGTCGCTGTGACAAACAATAAATGAGAGTAGTGTGAATTTTTTTTCATTATACGGTAATATTAAAATTTTCTCCATTGGATCCTTGCCTCTCATGGAGCCTAGAATTCAGTGCGGATGCTACTGTGCTACTTACCTTATTCACTAAACTATGTCTTATCCACGAAGGAAGGAATCTTGATGGTACCGTAGTGTGGCCCTCAAAAAGTGCCAATGTTTGCTTACAAAACCCTTTTGACAATTTCCAGCAAGAACCAATGTATTGCGACTCTAGTGAGATCGGCCTCCTCAAAAGCAAAGTAAAAAAAGAAAAAGAAAAAAACTTACCTGCTGCCTGGACAGCATGTAGTTATGATAAAAAAAAGCAAAATAACTTTTTTAAATCTTGTGGTGTCCAAGTGAGTTGTATCACAACTAGCATTTCTAAAAAAAAAAAAAAAGATAGGGGGAACAAAATTTTACCCCCCAAAACATTTTAAATATGCCAATTGATTATCAATTAATTATTGGTACTATTTCATAAGGAAAATAACAACTTCCAACATCTATTATATCTTAGATGGCCGGTAGCAAAATATACCTAAAGGTGGATATTGATTTTTTTTGTTTTGTTTTTTGTTTTGGAAAGAGGATGCCTTTTGTTATTAATCTACGAACTAAAAGTTGGCAGAAATTAATTTAAAAAGATCATATTTTACAGAGAAGACGAAAGCATCCATCGATTTTCTGTATATAATGATGGTGCACATGGATCGGTTTCACACTCTCAACCTTTGACCTGTATTTTGTTGTATCCACAAAACTGATCCAAATCCAACGTCTGTGAGAAAGTCTAGAAAGCTTAAGATTGTGATACCTGTACTTAAATAAAATATAATTCTTCTAGATGTCTAAACTTGTGTAACGCAACTATGTACGGAAACACACTGTAGAAATATGATTGAAGCAAGTAACTAATGAGAATTAAAGAGAAGAAGCCCCCGAAAATTGGCTGGATTTAATTTACATAATACATATAGCCCAGCCTAGGCAGTTGCAAATTATTTATTTACATCACTACGACAAATTGACAGCGCTCTAATAAGAGAGGGGGAAAAAACACTTTCATCACTAAAATCCAAATATATGTTGACTGGTTATAAACTAGCTAGAGATTTTCTCAGGACAGTACTAGGTAGGAGATCTCAAATTAACCAAACCGTATTAAAATTCAAAAGTCGAATTGTAAAACATCGTCCTCAAAGTCGACGACGGAACCGGACATCAAAACCTCGGAGAAATGGTCGGGCGAGGTGGGGCCGGCACTCATGTAATCGGAGGGGGAACAGACGTCATCCGCCGCCACAGTTCCTCCGATTACAAGTTCCTGTTTCATTATGAGTTCCTTCTTGACCACCATATCATCGGCATCGGCATCTGCCTCCGCCGGTAAAAAGAAGTGGTCCCTGCCCTGCGCGACGGTGCTGGCGGGACTGTCAAAACTGAGGAGGACTCCGCAGGAATCGTTGAAATTGTTGGAGGAGCCCAGTACGATCTCGGAAGGCTTGAGGAAATTAGTGCAGGTGTGATGGCCATAATAAGTAGTACGGAATTTGGGGGGATTCTCTTCCACTCGCTGGACTTGCTTCGTGGCTTGGCAGCCCTGGTCAAATTTGTGGGTGCATCTGTAGTAGTTCCTCGGGAATTTCGCATTTAGAATCGACTTCTGCCCGTACTTCCTCCACGCGTGCCCGTCGTCCACCAGGCTGCAGCTCTCTCTTGCCCAACTGTGTGAATTCTTTCTGCAAATCATCATATCCCAATCCCAATCCCCAGTTAAATTAAATTAAATGAAATACAATACTACTCAATCGAAATTGGATTAAATTAAAGTAAATTACCTTCTCTTGTAGCAACCCCTGCGATCATTATTGGGGGTGGAGCTCTTGCAACTGTCTTCAGATTCGTCGTGTGAATAATCGACAATAGAGCCATTTATGTCGTCGGAATCGCTGCAGCGATTCAACATGGAAAGGGTTTTGGAGAAAGAGGTTAGGATTCTGGAGACCAGATCTTCGGAGGCTGTTCCACCGGAACCGGAACTCCTCCGTAGATGCGCTCGAAGTTGTTGGGCGAATTCACGCCCACGAAGCAGTTCTTCGGCTGCTTTTCTTCGATCGAAGGGCGTGGATTCAGGCCAGGAACAATCCATATTATCTGATCTCTTCTCTTGGTTGGTTGAAGTCTCAAGTGAAGGTGAAGAGGGCAACCCCTTTCCTTTTTATTGGGCCAACTGTATTGTATTGTATTGTATTGTATTGTATTGTATGTTGTCTTCATTTATTCCGGTGCAAATGCAAGGAAGATATAAGGAAACTCCCACTGCAAATGCAAATTTTCCACACAAGAAGGAAATGTAAAACCGACGCGCCTTCAGGTATGTTTGGTGTCCACGCGAGTGATGCACGTGTTTGATTGGATCAAAATAGCCACGCGCGAGTGGACTAAACAATGCTGATGACAACTGAGGTAAGGCTGGTGAGGTCAGGGCCGCATCGTCACCCCTCCAGACGCCTTTAATTTAATATTTCCAATGTCGCCTTTTCTATTATTTTATTTCTTTCTTCTCAATTCTCATCCCTTTGCTTTACACTCAAATTACGAAAATACCCTCCCCACGCTCGTATCACATTCAGGGCACCTTTGGTTTTTTCCTCCTAATATTTATCAGGGGAGGTTTTTTTTCTTCTTTTAATTTTTAATTTATAAAGGACAAGACCAAGACCAACTACCAAGAACAAGAAGACATGGAGTGCCAATGCCAACGTTGTATTTGTTGTATGTTTGAATCAGTTCGGAATACGCACCAATCCTGCATCCTATTATTAACCAGGTTAAACTTTTAATTCTATGTCTAAAAAAAACTTTAAAACTTAATTTTGAATTTTGTGATTAATGGATCTTTAAACTTTTAATTTTCTATCTAATAGATATCTATTCAATATTTTTTTTAAAAAAATTATGGATCTATTAGACACAAGATTGAAAGTTTATAATTCTATTAAACACAAAATTTAATTTTATACTTAATAAATCTATTAATTTTTAAAAATGTTGAATATGTCATAGACATATTAGACACAAAATTGAAATTTTGACGTATTACATAAATTTAAATTTAAGAATTTATTAGACGCAAAATTAAAATTTTAAAAACCTATAACACACTTAATAAAATTTAGTTCAACTTATAGTTTACTCCAGGAAGAAAATAGGTCATTTTCCAACAGAAGGCCTAAGAATTATGGTATGGTAAAATTATTAAAGGGAAAAAAAAAAAAAGAGGGAAATAGATTGCGAGCAGTTGGCATGGCATAGAAAATCAAACTAGACAACGGACCAAAATTATAATAAAAACAGTGTGAACGGATGGGATAGGAAGCTGAAAAGGTCAGGCTTTCACACGTGATGTGGAAGAAGAAACCAAGAAGAGGAAAAGCTCTTAAATTTGTGACCATGATAACTGTATTCTATAGTTGGTGGGTTCCCCCCTTTTCGGGCATCATGTAATTATTTGGTATAGTATTCTCGTTTACTTTTAATCCATGTATGTATGAAGAGAATGTTGTTTTTTAAAAAGGAAAAAAAAACAAAACAAAACAAGAAAAAGAAAAGGAAGAGAAAGAAAATATAATTTTGGCCCCATTTGATAATAATTTAATTTTTGAAAATTAAGCTTGTTTTCTTCTAATTGAATTCTTAATCAAATTCCAAAAATAAAAACAAATTTTCAAAAACTATTTTTCTTTTAGTTTTTAAAACTTAGACTTGAATTTTAAAAATATATGTTCAAAGTTGATAACAAAACAAAGAAACTCATAAGTGAATATAGTGTTTATAAACTCAATTTTCAAAAACTAAATGGCTATCAAGCAGGATCTTCGTAAAATTGATTTGTTTCCATAATTTTCATGGAATTGGCTCTAGATACGGGCAAATAAACACAGACCAAAACGTCATTGCCTGGCCTCCTCCACTTGCAAGAAAAGGTTGAGTCAAGTGAGCAAGAAATGATTTACTGAAGACAGTTAATTCCAAATGCTCCCAATCCCAACCCAACAAAGGCAAAGGCACCAAGGGAGGGAAAGTGATCCATTGACAGATGTGAATCCACCACCTCAATGACATCAACACCTTGACGTACTCACTCATCCTTCATTTTCAATATACTTTTGAATGCACCAACATATTCAAAGATGAAATTTCCAATCCAACTTTAAATAAAGATGGACTGTACTACATTGGCTTTTGAATCAGCCAATTGAATTTTTCCAAGTCACTAATCAAACAATCCAAATAAAATTTGTCTGCCAATCCGATTCATCATTATCCGAAACTTGGTGAAATGTTTGTTTGGCAAGATATTCACTGCTAAAATGGAAAATGCAAGAGTTGTGTGTCAGTAGATGTTGAGGTTGAGAAATGAGGCTGCAGGTTTCACATAGCTGAAGCCGGTGAAGGGGTTTCCTTCGGTTTTAGGGCTGGCAACCGGAGAATCAACAAGTGGCATTTCAGTCCAGCGCTTCTCAAAGTTGGCCACGCAGTGTTTCCCAGCAACTTCAGGCCGGAAGCTTGGTTGGATTTCCCGCTTCTCCAATTTCTTCCAATTGATTGGCTTGAACCACTTGTGGCCTTTGATTTCCTCACTTCCCATACGACCACTGCCCAATCGCTTACCCGCCTCCTTTTGAAGCAGCTGCAGCAAAAGTAAATCAAGCATCTCAGTTTGTCACATAACACAACGCAAAAGCGCATTAAAGTCAATGACTGAAAATTGAGAAATTAGTTAGTGCAGTATAGCACTTTTTTCCATTCACGCACCCCTTTTAAAAGAGAGTGTGCGTCACTAGACAAATATGCTGGCAGCTTGATTTTATCCTTCACTATCTTTTGTTGGACTTTCCCCCGATTCCCAGTAAAAGGAGGCTGCAGGTAAACCAAACAAAATTAACGGCGTTTCAAACCACGTTCCCCTTCTATTCCATCTCATACACAAATATTTACCTTCCCAGTAAGCATTTCGAATAATAGTATTCCTACACTCCACCAATCTGCAGCCTTGTCGTGGCCTTTCCCAAGAACTATTTCCGGTGACATATATTCTAGTGTTCCACACATAGAATTCGATCTTGTATTCTCTTCAAACTGTTTTGCCAGACCGAAATCAGTCAACATAACCTACGTTTTGGAGGAAACCAATTATCAGTGGAACCATCGTCACTACCTTCTGAGTTTGATAATTAGCACAAGTGCACACATGTAAATACACACAAACAAAAAACACGAAATATTACATGGCCAAGGTCATCTAGTAAAATATTTTCAGGCTTAAGATCCCTGTGCATTATGCCATTTGAATGGAGATGAGAAACAGCCGAAACAATCTCGGCAGCATAAATACGAGCAAGATCTTCTCTGTAACAGACAAAATTCAGCATTAGAAGCATAGCATTCCAAAGCAAACTAGAATTCCTTAAGAAAAATGTACCTGAAAAGCCCATGATGATAAAGCTGAAAGAAAAGATGGCCACCATTTACAAAATCCAGAACAAGATAAAGCCTGTATTTTGTCTGCATTACAATACAACCATAAGTTATAAAAGGAACATTTATTAATGACCTTTTTTTTCCGGTGTTGGTGGGGGGTGTCCTAAAAAGCAGAACGTATGAAGCAAGTTAGAATGAAAATAAGATCCAAAACTTATTGGCATAGCATAAACATCTCTAAAACCATAATCTAATTCAAGGGAAATATCATATGGAAGAAAACGGTTTGCATAAAAGGAGCCCCCAATTCATGCAGACATAACTTAACGACTATGAGGGAGCAGAAATTACTTGGAATGAGTATCTTAGCTGGACAATGAATGGATGGTCAGTTTTTGTTAAAATATCCCTCTCGGCTTTCATGTATTCAACATGGTTCTTCTCCATTATCTTGTCCTTTCGCATGACCTTCATTGCATATATCTCTAATGTACCCTTTCGCCTCACCTGATAAACCTTAGCAAATGCACCCTGCCCAACAACCTTGAGAACTTCAAAGTCATCGATCCCTACACTCTCAACTTTCGTGTAACTTCTATCAACATCTACAAGAGTTCTATCAGTAAATGAATCACTTAAATGTTCTTGAAGTTTGCTGTTGGTCTCCTTGCTGATACATGCAACTAGTTCCCTAGAATCCTCAGTCTCGGAAATCGTTAGTTTGCTTAACTTAAGGGTTTGACTTGCACAAGAAGAGGGACCAACCAAAGAATGAGATCGGTGGTAAATAACTTCAGGATCATCATAGATAAGTTCACGTGAATCTTCCTGGCATACATGAAAATCTAAATCCATAGCATCCACTTCAGTTGAGTCATGAAGCGATATGGAGCCAAATACGTCAGAGAAATCCAGATTAACAGAATCCAGAGATGCACAATCGGTAACGTTTGTAGGGAAAAGAAGCTGACTTCGAATCGGGTTGCTCTTGCTAGTCTTGGTCAAGCCACAAAACTGAGATGAAACCATGATAGGAAGTAATTGGCAGGGATACGGGCTAAGCAGTCTGGAAAATCCCTGGCTACGGATAACTTTCCCCAAAGGTCTCCTAGACCAACACTGCAGAGGGACTCCTATCAATTGCCTTGATTAACAGGAAATTGACAAAAGCAAATGCAGTCCCCAAAAATTTAGGAAGTAGGCAAGACAAGATCCAGAAGAGGTTGTTCTTGTTTCCCGATTTGCAGGGAACGTTGGGTGCTACAGTAGCTGAATTCATGAAGATCGAGCTAACAAATCTGCAGTTCAAGCAAAAATATGTCAATTTCATGAAGTAGGAGTTCATAGGTAGGTAATCTCACAACAGACTCTTGAAAAAGTAAGCACCAAATTGGGAAAACGCAGATGCCAACAATAGAATCCCAGTGCACAGCACAACATCTTTATAAATCAATAAATGTTGCATGCTTACTTTCTGATATAAGATAATTAGATTAAAAGAGACAGACATAAACATGATTTGAGAAGTAAATAGGTTTTAGTTTTCCAGAAAGGAAGAACCCAATAACAGAGAGAGGCGGAGCCGTAGCCTGTATGTATAATCTTTCAGTTAGAAATTAAAGGGGAAATTAGAGGGGGGGGAAACTTCAAAATCTTAAGAAAAGGGTAACCTTTCTTCTTTCGCTGCGCCCTGATAGTGAGAAGAGATTGATGAATAGTCAAAACCAGGGAAAGAAAATACATAGATTAAGGCGAGCATGTTGAGGAAAGGTAGCGTGCCCAGCACCAGCAGTAATATGTAATGTAATAGATCTATGAAAAAGTATTAAACAATTTAATGCTCCATCAGCCCTCGAACTCGAAGGTTGATCAAGGTCGATGAGGGTTAAATTCTTGATTTGGGTTCCAGCGGGAAACAAACAATAAAGCGAGCGAAAAAAGGAAAACCATGGACGAAAAAGGATAGCATGATTGAGGAATTGTAATTGTACCTGAGAAGAATGCCGAGAGACAGGAGTCTGACGGGAGACAAATTCGGAGCGTCGGGGACGGGAATCGATGGGGGCGTCTGGTTTTATAATTACGGCTCTTTATATTAAAAAATAAAATAAAATGCGTAGACCATGAGAAATTATTTGAGCCCGCCACAATAGTTACTATTAGACATGAAATTTTTTAAATTCATATTCAACGATTATTATAAAGCAACTATATTGTAGCAGCTTTATTAAATAATTTTTCGTAACGAACAGGAACTCGAGGCCGAGCCGGGAGTCCGGTGTGAAAATCGATTGTGTAAACACGTGGCACACAACAAGTGGATATAAAAATTTGCACGGGCTAAAGCTGGATCAGGATGCGAGGAATATGCCGCGAGGAAAATAGAGAATTGATTGGTTTCGACTTTCGTATAGCCGCAGAATTGGGAATTGGGAATTTGGAGATAGGAATTGGAATGCATGGTTTGGAGGACACGTAGCGTAAACGCAACTGTTTGCTTTGCCTTTCTTCATTTGAATTTGAAAAAATAAAATGCTTAGACTCAACGGAGGAATAACGCATAACGCATAATAGCCATTCAATGTTCTTTAAATGGCACCTCTCTCCTTTTCTTCAAGCAACATCACCTAATAGTTAGTTTCCAAAAAAAAAAAAAACATCACCTAATAGCTAATGGAAGGGCAGATTTAAAGTTGCAAATTTATATATTTTATTTTGGTTAAATTAGAAGTTCGATTTTTAAACTTTCGAATTTATGTCAAATAGGATTCTAAATTTTGTGTCTAATAAGATTTTAAAAAGTATATTCTAACTCAATTTGATAACAATTTGGTTTTTAAAAATTAAACCTATAAACACTAGTTTCACCTATAGGTTTCTTTGTGTATATATATATATATATATTTATTGTGAAAAAAAAATACATGGGTTAGAGAGATTGAAACCTCTAATCTCTAGGTAGAAGGTATGTACCTTAAATGGTTAAAACTATGTAATTTTTAGAAGTCGTAACAATTCTAATAAAACAAATTAAAACATTTTTATGAAATTTTTTTAAAAGTTGCCTTTAAAGACCAATATGAAATAACTTGTATGATTTGTGTTTGTTTGTTTTTTTTTCCTGAAAGTTCTCTATAGCTAAATCTGAAAACCAATAAGGAAAAAGATGTTTCTCAGGTGTTGGACACTCTTTTTCTCCATCGCCCAACGTGCGATTCCACGAGCAACCCTGTCTCGATCTCGCTCTGTTTGTCGAGAAACACAAACGACCCAAGATAATGGACTTGAAAATTTCACTCTCATTCAGTGCTATTTCATCCTTGAAGTTAATAGTATAAAGCCACCTTCAAACAATATATCCTAACTGCGATTAAGATGATAGTCATTACAAGAGAACTTATTTTAAAAATCTTTATTATCCAAACCTGATGGTGTGGCATTGAACTTCTATACTAATAGATTAAGCTTAGGACATAAGATTCTTAACTTTAAACAATTATTTTAAAATTTGTATCATTCTCTCCAAATTTTTTGCATATCTCTCTAAATTTGTTTCTTTATCTTCGAGTTTTTCGCTCTCTATTAAAAACTTTCTCTCTCTAATTTTTTTGTCCATCTCTCTAAAATTTATTTCCCTCCATGTCTTTGACATTTTTTTTCTCTTTGAAACTTTAATTTTCTCTAGCTTTATATTTTTTCTCTCTTAATTTTTTAGTTTTCTCGATATAACTTTTGTCTACCACCTTTTAATTTCAAATGTAATACCCTTTTTTAGTAATTTGATGATTCTAAAATCACCTTTGAAAATAAACATTAATTATTTTAAAAAATACTTTTAATTAAATTTAAATCACTTTTACAAGAGTGGAACCAAATATTAAAATGATTTATAACTAAAATTTTACAAAATTAATTATAATTAAATCAACTACCTTAAAACACATATTTTAAAGTCACTCCCAAAAATGTCCTTAATAATTGAAAGTCACTTTTAATTGTATGAAAATCACTATTAAACGTGTAAACCCGAATATTAAAATGATTATATAAAAATCATTTTTCATAAATCAATTATAAACAAAACAATTGTGCTAAAATCACTATTTCTAAAATCATTTCCAAACATAACCTAATAATACCACCCATAACAAATCGACTTTTTAGATAAATACTACCAATTTTTCATTTCTAGTGGCAAAAACTAAAAAACTCAAAAAATAATAATAATAATTAATGTGGTAGAAAATTAGTTTGATAATTTTTTTTGGTTTAAAGTTGATTCCAACCACTAACCCCTTAGTCGATGATATACATGTTTTAACCCATTGAGTTATGCTCATGTTGGGAACCAAACACTAAAGGTTTGTTTGATATGCAATCTGGATTATGTTTTATGTTTTCAAATTCACTGAATTCAATGGATTCAACAAATATGCGTGTGACAAATTTGTTTCTAAAAATTGAGTTTGGATTCAGTGATCCAAAGTAGAGAAATTTATGAAAACAACATTTTTATTATATTTTCAGTATATTCAAATTTTGATAATATATAGTATTTTCTGTTATAAAATTATTTTGTTTTTGTTAAATTAAAATATGTATGATATAATATATTATAAATTATATGATACTGTAAAATAATAATTATACAAAATTTATAACATAAAAACATGTTGATAAATTAATTAATAATAGTTGAGATTCAACCTAATATTTAGTTGGTAACTATAATTATTTCTAATTACAAAAATTAGAATTATTTTTATTGTTTACAAATATATTATCAAATACATTTTGAACAATTGTTAAATTGAGATCTAGTTTATAAATGTGTGGCTAAATGATAGAAAATATTCATACACTACGAGTTTTGTTTCAATAATACCCATAAACTTTAAAAAATTTCAAAAATACCTATGATTTTTTAAAAATGTTCAAAAATATCCTCATTGTTCAAGTTTGGATGAATACCCCTGAACTTTCAAAAGTTTCAAAAATACCCCCCCACCTTTCAAAGAGGTTAAAAAAATACTCTTATCGTTAAGTTTTGAATGGAAAACGTTAAAATTGTGTTTCATTGATACCCTTGACATTTAAATGTGTTTGTAAGAGACATTTTTTACCCTTGTTTTTTTTGACTTACGAATCATTTGCATGTCAGTCTTTGTTGTTTAATTAATTGAATAATTGGTCTAATTGGTGAAATCAACTCCCCAATATATCTCTTTCCTGATTGTTCTCCATATTTTATTTTGTTTTGATCTTATTCATCTTTCTAGTTCTTTCTCTAAATAAAATTGGGTGATTGTATTAATGGTTATTAAGTGACCTATAACACCAATCTTGTAGATGGTACTTTAACATTCTTACACTATATTAAAACTTGACTTGTACACTTGCGGTATTATATTGAATAATTTTACACAACACCAACACACAGAGAACACTATTGTGCGCTAGCCTAGCTAGCTAGTGTTCAACTAATTGTTATGTTAGTTATAGCGCACCTTAAATTTTCTAAGTTTAATGCTAGATTAACAATTAGTAAAGGGAAACTCATAAGTTTCACTACAAGAATTTGGACTTTTTCCTACGCACGAAAGCGTCGGAAAAAGTCACAAAACGCGTCGGGAAAGGCTTTTTTGACTCGACAATGGGTGTCGCCAGGGGCGTCGGAATTGATCCGTCGGGAGAGAGTTTAGCCGACGCCAAAATAGGTGACGTCGGCAGAACCCACTTCTGCCGACGCTAACTAAGGGCATCGGCAGAAGTCACTTTTGCCGACGCGCAAAAATTAGCGTTGGCAAAAGTCACTTCTGCCAACGCCACCTATTCCAGCGTTGGCAAAAGTCTGGTATTGATTTTTAATATTATTTTTTTTTAAATCTCATTTTTTTTCTTTCGAATATTATTGTAATGCATTTTTTTTACCTGATAATAAATGTATATAAAACAAAATATTCCATATTTCATTCAAATATAATAACAAATTTTATGTCAAATTTTATATCAACCAAACAACAAAATTTGTTCATACAATTTATGTTTATATAAAATTAGAAACAAAACTAAAATTACATAAAACACTTAGGAAAAACAAAATTTCTCGTAACTGCATCCTAAATCTCGTCCATAATCTTACTCGTATGCACATCAACCCCGAAGCACCTACAAAAAAACAAAATGTCAGTTCGTCCGAATATTTCAACGACAAATCAAAGCAGAACCAATTGATTCAAACAAGAATTATGTGAGACAAAGTAATTGACAAAGCTAAGTATAAAATCAAGGAAAAAAAATGCTAATATATATGCATATGGGTTTGCCCCAAAAAGTAAAAAGTTCATGAGAAAAAAGGAGAGACAAACCTCAAGGCATCTCGTTGGAACCATTGTCCCGAGCCTTTGAGAATAACATCGACCTCGAAGTATCTATGAAAAACAAAACCTAATATTAATTATATGATCACTACAAGATCAATATACTAACTTATCAATTAACATAACAAATAAACTAGTCAAATTAAAACAAACAACTAACATGTCAAACTTATGAACATAACATCAAAAATTAACTAACTTATCATGAAAATGAATACTAACTCATCAAATTAAAACAAACAATATACCTTAACAAACTTAACATTAAAATGAATACTAACATCATTTAATTAAAAAAAACAACTAAACATATAAAAACAATCTCTTAGCACACATCATCCATTTAAATGGATCAAAACAATCAAAACCACTAGACTTAACTAACTTATCTAAACTTATGAACATAATCTCAAAACTAAACTTAAACTTAGGATCATTACAACCAAAACAATCTCTTAGCACTTCACCACCTATTACACATTTCACACCCCACAAACTCACTCAAACTAACCTTTTAAAAAATGTGCCTAACTTATCAAATCTCACTTCGAATCTCACTTCGAATCTCACTAACTCATTGATTTAATTTCTTTATTTGTCACCAAAGCTTTTAGGCTAAAAAACAAAAGATTTCCTAAACAAAAATTCAAGAAAGAAACAAACCTCCCATTACAATAACCAATGCATAATCAATGCCAATTCAAACAACAATAAACAACACGCCCCCAAAATGCTCAATCGAACCACAATCAAATCATTTGCCAAACAATATTTCTCCAAGAAATCCATTCTCCAATTTAAAACTAAAAACACACAAACAAACAAAAAAACCATAAACCATAAACCATTAAAAAATTACCATCAATAAACACAAAAGAAAATAAACAACAAATCAAAGCACTCAAACTTCTATCAAGATTTTAGATAGCCAAAACCAAAAAATCAATAAACACAAAAGCATAAACCATTACAAAATTGCCATCAATAAATACAAAAGCAAATAAACAAAAACTCAAAGCACTCAAACTTCTATCAAGATTTTAGATAGCCAAAAAAATAAGAGTTTGTTCTAATTCAAATGTTGAGGGAGAAAAAAAAAAAAAAAAAAAAAAAAAGGTGGCCGCGGCGGCGAGACGGTGGCCACGGGTGGCGACGACGTTGGAGGAGGTGGCTGTGCAAGCAATGGTGGCTGCAGCAGAGGAGAAGAAAAAAATCGAATAGGGAGAAACAAGGAGGGAGAAAGAGAGAGGGAAAAAAAAGAAAGGGGGTTAGGGTTTTCTAAGTGAAACTTTTCCCGACGCCGCTTTAAACGGCGTCGGGAAAAGTACCCTTTTCCGACGCCATGTTACAGGCGTCGGGAAAGGGGTGACCCTTTGCCGACGTCGTTTAAAACGGCGTCGGGAAAAGGGTGACCTTTTTCCAATTTGAGGAAAATGGCACCCTTTGCCGAGGTCGTTTTAAACGACGTCGGCAAAGGGTCCTTTTCCCGACGCCATTTAAAGCGGCGTCGGGAAATGGGTCACCCTTTCCCGACGCACTTTAACATGGCGTCGACAAAGGTTATTTTTCCGACACCGTTTAGGTGGCGTCGGAAAAAGCCGTTTCTCCAGACGACATTTTCGGCTACGAAAAAAAAAAACGTTGGGAGAAACCAAAATTCTTGTAGTGTTTAAAGTAAACACGAGTCACAAATGAATTTTGAATACAAGTGTTAATCTTCATACAGTGAAAAACAACAAACTTGGAGATGAAAGCGGTATGTGGGTCATCCAGAATTTATTTTTCATCCCCACGATTTGACATCAAATTCAAGCATATGGGTAGTAGAATTTTAAACAAATTCAAACTAGAAATTGATCCCACAAAGCAAGACGACGACAAATTATCTTTCAACTTCAAATAATTGAACAAATCCCTACCCTAATTCGCGCATTTAGGTTTGGTCAAATTGTTACTATGACCTTTTAAATGCTCTAATAATTCGTTCATTCTTGTTAATTTCCATGGAAGAAGAATCCGCAAAGAGATGAAGAAGAAGAAACATTATCCGATAAGAGTCTTTTTTAAAGGTCAATGGTATTATTTAAACAAAACTTTAACATTTTACATAAAAATTTTAACAGTAAGGGTATTTTTGAACGTTTTTGAAATGTCAGGGGTATTTTTGAAACTTTTGAAAGTTTAGGGGTATAATTGAAATAAAACTTGAATGGTTAGTATCCAAAACTTAATGGTAAGAGTATTTTTGAATATTTTTAAAGATCATGAGTATTTTTGGAACTTTTTAAAGTTTAGAGTTATCACAGAAACAAAATCCATAATTTAAGAATATTTTCTATAATTTAACCTAAATGTGTTAATACACATTTGAAAACATAAAATATAACTTTTATTTTCATCGAATCCGATGTTTTCAAATTTATATTTTTAGATCATCAACCAAATGTACGGTAATATTTGTATTACAAGCTGATTTTTTCAAAAAACATGGTTGACGACCATTATTTTAAAAACTAAGGAGCTGTTTGAGGCACTGAATGAGTTATAATAACATGAGTTATAATAGTCTGTGAATTAATATAATATTGTTTAAAATATAAAGTTATTTAGTCTAAGGTTATAATAGTCTATGTTTGAGATGCATAGTATTCCACAGATTATTATTACACATGTTATTATAATATTTGCCCCAAACATCCCCTGGACCAATTTGAAACTAAGCCAAAATGTGAGCAGTGCAAGTGTAAAAATTCGGTTGACTTTTTCCCTTTCCAGGACATCGCTGAGGCAGTGACGCACCGACGGTAAAGGTGAACCCGAAAGAGAGAAAATTAAGAGGCCTCCCGTCGGTCATTTCTCTCAAATTTCTTTGTCAGATTTCCGCGTCTCTGTTTTCTACTTGGAACCAGCCATCAGCAAACTATTATTATTATTATTTGTTTGGATATGCATGTCTAAATTACAATTTCTCCAGGCGATCCGCTGAAGAACGCTAATCTTCGTTTTCTCTGTTCCAGATACCAGTAGGCTGTGGCGCTGTCTTCCTCTCTTTCTTGTCTTCGGTAACTCTCTTCTTTCTTGTTTGTTTTTGTCGCTGAGATTTTTGTTTGTTAGCGCTTGGGTTTGGAGAAGCTATTGATTTGGATTTCCAGATCGCTTAGTTTTCCTTATATTCATTCATTATTCCTACATTTTGTCAATTCTCTATCAAACTGCACTGCGCGGAGTTAACAGTGGTGCTTTACTTTCTCTTCCTCCACTCCTCAATTTTCACGAGGATTGAAGCTTCTTCTTGTTTGTTTGTTTCCTCGTCATCTGGATTTCGAGATCGCTTAGGTTTTTCAGCACATTTACTCTTCTGATTCCTACATTTGATAATCTAACCGCTACGCAATTAATTGTAGTGCTTTGCATTCTCTATCTCCACTTGGTCAATTCTTATGAGGATTGAAGGTTCTTTTTAGTTACAATGCCCGGATAATTAAACTAATCTGTCTTCCCCTCTTTATTGTTTTCGGTAAGCTTCTGTTTATTTGTTTGTTTGTTTGTCTGTTTTCCTGAGATTTTGGTTTAGTGCTTGATCTAGGTGGCTCCATGATTATGGTTCGGGTTTGGAGAAGCTATTCATTTGGGTTTCGAGATCACTTAGGCTGTTCCTTTTTTCGTCTTCGTCTTTGTTTTTCAAACTCATTTACTCTTCTTGTTCCTACATTTTGGCTATCAAACTGCTGCGGACATATCACTAGGGCTAGAGTTTGGAGAAGCTTTTTTTTTTTTTTTTTAATTTTAGTTTATTTTTATAATTCGTTACTCTTTTCGTTCTTACATTTTGATTATCAAACTGGTACTGAGTTAACAGCAGTGCTTTAATTTCTCTTTCTCCACTCGTCAATTCTTGTGAGGATTGAAGGTTCTTGTTGGTAACAATGCCAGGATAATTGGATTAACATGCACTACTTTTTCCTGCCTTTTTGTTCTCAGGTAAAGTGAAGAGAGTCTAAAATTATTTTCCTTCTCCCCTTTCTGGATCTCAGATCTCTTGCATCTGTCAGATTTTAATTTAAACGGAGAATGGAAAATGAAAAGAAGAAGAGAAAAAACAAGAAAAAGAAAAACAAGCAGATTAGAACATCAGAAGATGAAACAATTGTATCGGAATCGACTTCTGTGGATGATAATCACATGAGAAATGGACAGAATGATCAAAATCCAATTTCTGATACAGTAGATCTTTCGTATCAGCATAGCAGTGGAACAAAAAATGTACGTTTGTCTTTGAATTCAATAACGATTCATTACCTATCTATATAATTGGGTGGTTTGATTCATCGCTAGTTGCTGGATGTAGTGGATGATGGCATGAACATGTGCCCCCCTTCTATTTGTTTATTTATCTTATTTTATAAACATGAAGCAGCTCTATCTTTGAATCTCATGCATACCATCTTACCAAAGACCAGAAAGCAACCCCGAAAAAATTAATGCCCTTTACTCTATCTTACCCATGGTCCCCATAGATCAACATGAATAAAATATGAAATCCAATTTATCTAAATTCACTATCAATATTATAACTACACTTAACATGGTTTTGTAGACTGTCTTAGAAGAGACAATCGAACATTTGAGGAAGGAAAGCTTTTTGCTTGCACATGACAAGGTGATGTCATCATTGCACAAATTCCACTGATGACAATATGGTGCTTACTTTCCCCAACTAATGTATTTGCTATTTATTTGCAGGCTAAGCTGGAGGATACAATTAAGCACTTACATGAGGAAAACAACATACATATACAAAAAACGGTAATCTATTTTTGCAAACATTCAAGTAACTGATCTATGTGCTTGTTTTTACCTTTGCTTTCAGAATTTTGTGTGTGTGTTTTTCAAATAATTATTTCTTGCAGGCTGATCTAGAGTTGAAGCTTGTAGAATTTGAGGGTGAAAAACACTCATGGCTTCAAAAAGAGGTGCTTTTTCTTAAAATATCATTTTACTATGCACCAATCTTATCATTTAAAGTGGCCGTATTTAATTTTTTAAAAGCAGGAGGCACATTGAAGTACAATAACTTTCTAGACTCAAGTGCAAAGTGCAAAAAGAACATGCAAGGACTTTTTTTGTTATTCTCAAGTGCGTAATATGAAAATAAAAATAAGAATATTTTATATGGAAAACTACTGTATTAAAAAAAAAAGAGGCAAAATTAAAAGAAATGAGGGCTTTTTAAGAGATTCTTTAATGGCAGGCTTTTAGAGAACACTGCATATTTCGATAACTAATATAAGAGAAAATTGAGACACGATGTGGCACCCTGAAGGTGTTTAGTGTCTAGATGCACTTTTTTTTATAACGGTCATGCTCCCGTACAACATTCATTTTGCATTACAATTTTGATTTTTTTTATGCATCTGTTGGTTCCTTCTGTCTATTATTATTTTCTCTTTAGAGATTGGGGTTCAATTGTTTATAATCTGCAGGCAACGTTAGTGGATAAAATTAGAAGGTTACAAGAGGACAATACTGCTTTGGATTTAGAAGGGGTAATTTTTTTTATGCTACGTAGTTCCTTCCTCTTTCAAGCTATTTAACCATAACTATTTTTCAGCTTGTTTCCTGGTGAACGTGCACAATTATTTGTTCTATTAATTTCCCAGAAGTTATTGGTGCGTCACTAAATTTCCTCATTTTGTATTATGGTGCGTCACTAAATTTCCTCATTTTTTATTATGAAGGCTAGGTTATTGCACAGAATCGAGCAACTAGAGAGAGATAAAGCTTCATTGATTCTTAATGAGGTAATCAATATATTGTTGATGCTTGATAGAGACATGCTGTGAGGTTACCTTCTCCTCTTTTACATTTGTAACCCTGTTATGTGGGAAAAAAATCTACATTTCTTCTAATAAAGGTACATGGTTCTTAATATTATTTATTATGTATTCATTGAAGAGAGATGATAGGAGTAGACTCAAGTGTTAATAGGAGTGTGTTAGACAAATTTATTTATTTATTTTATAATAACATTACAAATATGAGGGTGGAGATTCGAACTTCAACCTATAAAGGAGGTTACTATTGCCTTAACCAATAATCGGTCGAGTTATGTTAAAGTTGGTAACTGTTCATGCATTAACACAAGATTTTAGTTGTATATTCCATTCTGATAAAGTTGGTGATTGTTGGCCAATGCCTAAGGTTGCTTGCCTTTCGACTTAGGCGTGTGTTGCCTTGAAAACACAGATTGAGTTTAGTGATGTTTGAACACCTAGCATTGCTATTGACTATAGTTGAAGCTCCAAGCCCAAAGTTAACAATGAGGCAAGGAGTTAGGAAGGAGATTTGGTGACACGAGAAAGGTGCTATGTATTCCAAACGCTGGTAGGAGCTGCAACTTATAAGGAATCTTGCCCATTGTTTCCAAAATGGAGAAAGGCCGATGAAATCCCCATTGTTTCCAAAATGGAGAAAGGCAGATGAAATCTACATTCCAGCTCCTTCAAATGCCTGGGAGATAAACTTTGCAATTGTAAGGCTGTAATTTGAGAAATATCTAGTTGCCTAGTTTAAATTCCATCCCTTCTATCATCTATGCTTATCGACAGATGTGGCTTTCATTACATGATATGTCTCTGAAAGTCTATTTACCTCCTTCTTTTGATTTTCAGTCTGGGGTGAGATAGGTGACAGTGACACTATGTTTCAAAGTATTCTCCTAGGTTCTAATTAGATCGTTCCAAAATAAACTCATAAACACCTGGTCTCTATTTGAAGTTGTCGATTTGTGGATGCCATGCGATTTCACAATCCCTTAGTCAATCAATCCACTGCTGTTTTGAGTACATAAAATATGGGTGTGGGAATTCAAACAATCAATCCACCACTAATTGGATAGTGTATCCCTAAATGAAATCCATCTAAGGTCATGCCAATGTAATTTGATAACGGGGAGTAGTTCTAGAAACCTGACAGACCTCCTACTAAACACACTTACATTAGGAGGAAGATGGGAAAAGAAGTGGAGACACACAAAAGAAATTAGTTTGTTAAAGGCAGCACGGGGAGGGAATATTTTGTGTACGTGGGTGGCAGTGGGGCCCCGTTGGATATTTTCGTTACGAGTGGTTAGATAATAGGTGATGTGTTGGGAAAAAGATATTGTTGGTTGTGCAGTAGCTTTTGGGAGAGGCTCGTGCCTCTTGAAATGCCTGAGGGTTGTCTTTTTACTCTCATTGTGAGCTATTCAAGAGATTAGTAAACTCTAATTATCAACGATTATCATATCACAACCTTGCTGGTGACGTAGAGTGCTTGTGTATCTAGCAAACATCACAACTTCTCACGTCTTCTCAGTACAAAATAAGCTGAAAGTCTTTAGCTTAGCCAAGTGACCAACCATCAGACTATAATGGCACTCTTATTACAAGAGAGATATGGGGGTTGATCCCTTAGCCCAGTCAACATCCTTTAATACTGGAATTGACACTGGGAAAGCATCCTTCGTCTGACCAATGGGTTTTTTCATTAAAGAAAAGAAAAATCATTCTCCATATATACTTGTCGATTGTGGACAAATACTATACTCCCGGACCAAAGTTAACATTATGAGGGAATCTAGTGAGAGCATCAACAATTTTATTTTCATTCCAAGCACTATTTTCTCAAAATCAGAACTTTTTTTTAATGAGAAATCAAACTTTCATTGAGAGGGAAAAAAAAAAGAATACTAGGGGCATACAAAAAAAGCTAACCCTTAAAAGGAGCCAAACTAAAGAAAAGGGCTCCAATCAAGTTAGTACCTAACGGGTAATTACGAAAGTCCTTACACACATCGAAGCCTAAAGGGAGGTATGGAACCTAGTAAGGGACTAAACTTTCTCCCGAGGTGTCTTAAACTCCTTTGAAACTCTATTGTTCCTCTCACTTCAAAGACCCCATAACAAAGCACAAATGCCAGCTATCCCCAAAAATTGACCCTTTTTTCTAAAGGGAGAATGAAGCAAAGACTCCTCCAGCATGGAGCTACATACTCTAGGTCGAGCCACGCTGAGGCCAAAGGATTGAAATAAACAAGTCCAAACTGCCGAAGCATAATCACAATACCACACAAGATACAACATTGTGGTCCAAACAAGGCAACCTTTTCAAAATATGATCCAGGGTGTTAACTCTGCCGTGAAGATCCCACCAAACAAAGAATTTTACCTTCTTGGGAATTTTAACCTTCCACAGTAAAGAGATGACAAGACACTAAAGGAAGAGGGATGGTTAACCAAGCAATAGAAAAAGGAATTGCATGTGAACCTGCAGAAGGATTATGGTTCCAAATACGAAGATCCCTCCTTGAATTAGCAGAGAAATCTCCTAGTAAAGATAAAAGGGTCAAAATGTCCAACGTTTCCCTATCGGATGATGGACGGTGGAACCCAAGGTTGAGAGAAGGAGAGGAGCCACCCAAAGAGGAAAAATGAAAGCCACCGAAAGAAGTCTTATATAGGGAAAATGGTATAAACAAGGAAATAACGAGTAAAGGGGTCTATCTCTCAACCACTTGTCCTCCCAGAAGTAAATGTTGTCCACCTCATCCCCCGCACATTTTGAAGAAAGAGCACAAAGAAAGGAAGGAAGCCCCTCAGAAATAACTTTCCACAAATGTCTGGTAGTGCCTTTTGTAACCCCATTCGAAATCCACTTGAAGGGGTTAGAATTGGATTTACTTGCAATAACCTTGTGCCAAAGGCTATAAAGGCTTCGTTTCGCATCCTAAGATTACCTATGCTTAGCCCCTAAGCTCCACTGGCTGAGTCACCACACTCCAATTCACTAGGTGAGACCCTTGTCCTTCACCGCCCCTCCCACAAAATCAAAATCAAAACTTAGAAGCTTGGTCAACCAACGTTGGTGTTCTGCACTCATTAATCTATATTGTAATATGTGCTTGAAGCTCTTCTGGTTGGTTTTGATCAAGAGCTTTCAGCCCAAAAGAACATCATGGGTTGGCCTAGTGATCATAAGGCTCGGGAAAAAAGAGAGAATGGGTGCAATCCATGGTGGCCACCTACCTAGGATTTAATATCCTACGTGTTTCCTGTCAACCAAATGTAGTAGGATTAGGTGGTTATCCGGTGAGATTAGTCGAGGTGCGCGCAAGCTGGCCCAAACACTCATTTATATCAAAAAAAAAAAAAAAAAAAAACCTAACATATGCTTTCAGCCCAAAAGGTAGGGGTTCCATTTATGAACAAATAAAACAATTGTCATTAGTTTTTTTTCATAAATCAAAATCTGGTGAGCTTGGGAGGGTACAACTAACTATAGCACGTGATAGGCCTACATTCTTGCATGATGACTTCCTAATAATCTAAAACATCAGTTTCCACTACAAAGGCCTTGCCAAATTTAGTTAGTGCTATCTGCTAAGATAGGGACTGTCTTTGATGTTTTGATTCTTCGGAAAGCCTCTTCAGCTTGTAGGTTTTGTCCAAACTCTAATTTCACAAGTTACTAGTTAAAGGCCACACAGTACTGTGCCTTGAACAAGCTTTCGATAGTATCTCGTCCTAAGAAACCTTGAAGCTCTCTTATGGTTTCGGGTGTAGGCCAAGAAACGATCACCTTACTTTTATTTTGATCTGCTTTACTGCCTCACTCAAGATCACATGCCCCAAATATTCTAAATTTCCCTGACCAAAAGAATAGATTGATGTATACTTGACTAAACCTCTAGATTCCCAAAGTAGTTGCCAGGTGGACTGCTTGATCATATTCCTATCGTAGATTAGTATATCACCGTAAAAGGAGGAGAAACGAATTTTGGTGTAAATTAGAAAAAAGAAAGGAGAGACAGGGCAACTGGCAAGTGGGGGGGGGGGGGGGGGGGTGATGAGAGTGGTTGGCAGTATGTTATTGGCATATTAAATCTTTTTTGATGAGAGGTTTAGAGGGAGTGAGGTTTGTTTTTGTTAAAGTATGGATAAAAAGATTAATTCTACCATAATCTATTGACTAAAGTTTAAAGGTGATTTAACATGGTATCAAAGCAGAAGATCATGTGTTCTAACTCTTGTGATTTCATTTTCTCTCAAATTAATATTGATAATCACTTGGTGAGCCTTGTGAAAAATTTCAAGCCCACAAGTGAAGGAGAGTGCTAAAGTACTAATAAAAAAATTAAATTTACCATAATCCATCAGGTTAAGCTTTTGGGTTAAGTGATTTAGGGTGCGTTTGGTAGGTGATCTGAAAGCAGAAATTTGAAAACAAGGCATTCAAATATGTGTTTGGCAGCAAATTTAGAAATTAGATTCCAATTTAAACAATTGTTTGAAATGTGTGATAATATATTTATAAACCATAAAACTAGTTGTAGTTACAAACTAAATATTAGGTTGAACATAAACTATTATTAATTAATTTGTGTACATGTTTTATGTTATAAATTTTGTATAATTATTATTTTACAATATCATATAATTTATAATATATTATATTATACATATTTAGTTTAACAAAAATAATTAAGTTTATAATATGAAATACTATATTTATTAATTTTTTAAAATCTTTTTTAATATAATTTTGCATCTTAAAATTTTAAATTCAAAATCTAGATACACTACAAACATAAAAATGGATTACAGAATCTGAAAACTGTTTTAAAAAACACATATGCCATATACATATTTGTTGAACTCAGTGAATTTGAAAACATAAAATAGAATCCAGATTGCCAGGCCATTAACAGTTTCTTCAATCTTTGTCGAACTAATGAGTAATGACTCCTTGTTGGATTGGTGATTATTTGCAAACTCTTCTCTAGCGTCTAAGTTCATTTGTGTTTAAATGCTCAATGAATATATAGGGACTGAGGAATTTTTGGATAAAAAAAGGTTTATTATATGCAAAATGATTGATGTTCGATCAGTAATTCATTCATGAGGTAATTAAAATTTCAAGATTTACAAATATGGTTTTTAATTCTTTATTAGTTGGAGAGGAAAAAATTGTGGACAGTATTGGATACACAATGGACTCTTATTGTGTGCTGTCATTGAAAGGGGGTTATATTCTTACTGAGGTGGGTTCTGTCTTTCACAGAATTCAAGCAGGGAGACGATAGTGGATAAGAACAAGGACATCTCTAGGTTACAGGCACAGGTATACTGCTTCATTAACTTAAGTAATCCACAAATAAATTGCATAAACACGAGTTTTATCGCTTTCAGTTGTTTTCTAGTTGTGCTAACAGCTACCAACTTTGATTGTCATGTCACTATGTTCATTGGAAGAATTAGTAACAAGTTGAATAGGGTCGGGAGGATGTTGGTGTTTTTAATTTAAAACATATCATTCAAGACCATTTATTTACTTATGGGTACATGTTCATTCATTTATGAGCTACCGACATAGGACACTACTTTTTGTTCTGATGAGGAATTGAAAACAAAGCCTGACAGGTTGTGGAGATGGAAGAACAAAGACGTGATCTGTTGCAAGAAAACAAACAACTGATGGAAAATGTTGCTGATTATCAGTCAAAAATCTTGAACCTTGAGAGGAAAATCTCTTCCACTCACACTCACTCTTCAGATCGAGTCACAAAGGTTCACTTCTTATTCTCACCTATTAAATGGTCAAACTTCACAAGTTTATTTTTGCATCGAGAATAAAGCCCCTTAGAAGAACATTGCAAGATCTGTTGATTGAAACCAAGCTGTAGACAATTCGCTTTGGGCAGATGACTTATTGGTCTCCTTTAAAATGCTGATTTATTTTTATTTTTATTTTTCTGAATTATAGTGCAAGAATAATTATTTACTCATTGTATTCCTCATGTCAATGCGTATGAGATGAGCAGGAGATGTTGAGTTCACAAGTGGATGCAGCTCGTATTCTGGTTGACAAATTGATTACAGAAAATACAGAGCTTATTGGGAAGGTAATATCATTTCTATAATATCTATAGTGCACATCTGCGATACTTCCTCTTTTCTTACTTCATTTCGGAAATGTTTTTACTTTAGTTTGATCTGGATTGACGTGAGGGGCTAATTACTGACTCCTGATATCATGTTTTATGATAAGAGTAATATTATATTGGATGCAGAGTAGCTGGATAAAAATCCCTTTCTTACAGAAGTTATGAAATTATTGTCATTGCTTTATTTTGAGGTTAACATCTCGCTCTTGGTATTCTTAGGTGAACGAGTTATTTCTTGAGCTTGAAAGGGTTACAAAGACTGAGCTATCTTCAGGCATGGAGCCTGACCAGATGGTTGAAGCTACCTACACTGCCACTTGCAACGATCCCAAGCCTCCCATGATTCAGAATACCGTCACGTCAAGAAAAAGTATGGACGCATTAGAATCTGTTCCAATCCACAACCATAGCGTTGATGGTAATGTTGTGGATCTGGACAATGATTTGCTGGTTCCAACATCTTCAATACTGCCTATGGAGGCGGGAGAAATCGAACAAATTCCGTTGCATGAAAATGAAGATAGGAATAGGGACCGAGAACTGCCGGCTGCAGAGAGCGATGAGAAGGATTTGCTGCTTTCAGATGCTCCTTTGATTGGTGCTCCTTATCGGTTGATATCATTTATGGCTAAATATGTAAGCGGCGCTGACCTGGTTGGCAAAAGCTGATTGCAATGCAATCCGATTTTAGTTTTATCCGGAAGGTCAACTCGAGTCTGAGTTATTATTCTTTTATACGGGAGTTCAGTTTTTACGTGAGACAGAAATGAAGAAAGCAACCCCCCAAGGTATAAAAACAAAAGCTTAAGATGATAGGTGACTTGTGCATTGATTTTTTAGAGGCATTCTTTCAAATACCAAAATATTGTGCGATTCAAAACCCACTACTTCATGATCTTTAAACTTTTCATACTTCATTTTCACATAATTTGAGCTAATTAATGAAATCCCATCTTATATCCAATGAATATTAGGTTAAAATATTGTTTTGGTCTCTATACTTTGGGTTTCATTCTATTTTTGTTGTACTTTTAAATGTTTAATTTTAGTCTTTGTATTTTCAATAAATTTTAAAATTGGTCTCTATGGCAGGTTTGAAGTTTATTTTTATCGAAATTGGTTAAATAATATTAACAATTTTTTTACAAGAAAAGACACAATGTGAACATATTTCTAAATTGAAAAAATTACTTTTTTAGTCTCCGAGTTCACCAGCTAGTCTTCTTGCGTATGAATTGTGATTGGCGAGGATTCAATTCCATCGGTGAGGCTGCGATTCCAATGGCAAGGCACGAAGAAACGTTATAGACTTGCATAATATTCTCTCGTTCTGGGCGTGTGTAGAGCAATCCCTTGTCGCCTTTTGCTTCTTATACTACTTTTTCTGCTCGCCCAATTCTGATTCTCTTCTGGGTTTGAATCAGAATTTCGCTTTTATTCTAGTCTCAGGTGCAGCTGTTTTTGGGTGGTGTTGGGTTTTTGTTCGTTCTTATTTGTTATATAACAACATTGTGCTATGTTTTTTATTTTTTGGTTATGATGTTGGAAATGGTCTGACTTTTTTTGGGATTTGGGTTTCTAGGTTCGTTTGAGAAATCGATTTTCTTATCTGGGTCTTTCTTATTTTTGCATTCTCATGGGAGTTTTAGCCTTTTTCTGTTCAATTGGTCATTTTATGCTTGTGAAGTCTAAATATCAATTATATGTCTAATTAAAGGCTGTTGATTAGAGTTGCAAAAGCCCAAGTAGATGAGAGTTTAATCCGCAAGAACTTATGATAAGGTTTTGCAATGGGGCATCTCAACTTAAAGAAGAAATGGCTATCTCCTCTTGTGATAAGCTCTGTAATAGGCATATTCCTCCTTGCCACTTCAACAGGAGTCTAATCTCTTCTCTCCACACAATCAATTCAATCTTCTCAATGTTCCCATCTCCACTGCCTACAAACCAAACTTGGGGTTGCTTGCCGAGAGCAATCAAATCACAAGCTCTGTAATATTGTTTGCTGAGAGGGAAGTTGGGAAATTGCCATAGCCTTCACCACTGTCGAACCTGCATCTGTGATTCCACGGTTTGCTTACTTGGTTTCGGGGTTGAAAGGTGACTTGGAGAAGCTATGGAGATTGGCCATAGGAGTCGAAGAATCTCCGATGGAAGGTGCTGATCAGTTTTGCGATTGCATTTAACGGTGGGTTAAGGGTTTGCGATTTGCGAGCATGAAAATTTAATCGATTTAAGAGCCTCATTTTTTAAACTTGTAATTAGTTTAAACAAAATACACTTGGGACAATTTTTTAAGCCCGGTCAGCAGTCACATGAGCACCTAATAAGCCTGGTCAACTTTCCGTTTACATTTAACGATTCTGTTAGTGATGAGGGACCTTTTGAACCTATTTTTAAAAACTAATGCACCTAGTACTGAAAATTTGGGGACTAAATTTTCCCTTATAAATTTATAGAATGAGGCTAATAGAGATTTTTTTTTCTAGAAAAGCTAACAATAAACTAATAATGACTAATTTAGTTAAATAATAATTTCATACAAGGAAAAACACAATGTAACAAGAGCTCTTCTCATTTGGTTCTCATAAGCATAACCAACCATTATTAATTAAGTTTTGTTTCGTAATATAGAGTAAAATTTTTATTTAACTCGATTGGTAAAAGACATTATAGGTTGATTTTCAAAATCACACCTCCACAAAATGAAATAAAAATAAAAAGGAAAATCTCGATTCAATGAAGCAGATGGGGTTTGGTCCCCACCGTCATGATGAAGCACACAACACAAATATTATTTGAAGAGTGATATGACCAAACTTTCGGCAAATAAAATTTATAAAGATAACCCAACCCAAGCAACCAACCAAGCCATTCGCTTTGACCGCTTGGGAAATTGTGATCTACGGAAGCACTTTTTTACGGGGAAAATTTGTAAGAGTACGGTACTCCTAGAAATAGTTTTTTAATGTTGGTAGACGCCACATAATTTTCAATAGAATGTTGACATGAC
This sequence comes from Trichosanthes truncata, assembly GCA_033996785.1. Lineage (NCBI taxonomy): Eukaryota > Viridiplantae > Streptophyta > Magnoliopsida > Cucurbitales > Cucurbitaceae > Trichosanthes > Trichosanthes truncata. The sequence continues at coordinate 59,948,481 of JAWPNB010000003.1, forward strand.
AAATAATAAATGAGAGTAGTATAGAAAATTCTCGTGGTATTAGAATTTTTTCCCTTTTTCCCTTTGGATTTGACTTTTGTCGGGATGCTTTTCAGCTTCAGCACGCAACCCATATGGATTCAATCCACAATGCACACTGATTAACGAGAATGTAGCAATGTACATTTCGTTATTGAAGTCAAAGGGCAACTCTTTGAGCTATTGTATTTAATTATCATCCACTTAAGAGTTAAGAGTATATGCATATACACAGAAAGGAAAGGATGTGAGATTTGAGTCTGTTCCCACTTGTAGTTGTAGGCTACGGCTGACTCAACTTCAGCGCGCAATCGATCCCTCTGCTCCACAATCACAAACTCACTCACTCTTTGAGCTATTGTATTTCATTAATCAATCTAATTCTAGATAGGATAACAATCTCAAACTGTTAATAAACAATAACTAAACTCTATGGCCAGTTGATGGTTGTCTTGTCCGTTGATATACATACATATATCTCAATTCTCAATTAAATGAATGATGAACTACTGCTCTTAGTCTCTAAGTCTCTAACTTAACTTGTATACTAAACCAACCAAAGAAGCTGAAGAATAGAAGACTAATGAATGCATTTTTTCCCCGAACCTCGTGACCTTCGTGCAGCCTTGCCTTGTCCTGGGCTGCTAAAAATTCCCATTCTTCCGATCCCTTTCGACAGTGAAGTCAGGAAAGTCGTTCCGTTTCCGCTCTTACACATCATCCCCTGTTTCATAAACGACTGCTCCTTCTCCAACTCACTTAGCCTCACACGCATACGGGATATCTCAAGCTTTAATTCTCTGTTCTCTCTTCTTAGAGAAGCATAATTATCTCTTGGTGACATACCTGCGCTTGCTACTCCACTACTTATTCTCTGTGACATGAATCCATCTGCTGCTATATTTCCCGATATCGATATCGAATTCTTCAACCGCAGCTGCTCGAAGTAGAGAACTCGCACCGTCATATGCACCGGTAGCCGATCATTTCTTGCAGCATGGTTGCTTGCTTCTTGAGATAGTTTCTCGCAGTCTATCAAATGGCAGAGTCTCTTGCACTCGTGTTCTGTTAGCTTTGGATGGGCCTGATCAATATGATGAATGTGAACAATGCTTCATTATTAATACAAAGAAAATGAAACTGCTACTCTATCTAAATCATCAATGCTATTGTTCACAAGTGTATATGTGTTTAGTTTACCTTCAAATAAATGTCGATTGCCCTGTAAAGCCCATCGTCGATGACCCGTGCATAATCAGGCAGTATCTCGATCATAGCAATGAACTTGTGTAAGCTCAAATAAGGATCCGGAGCAATTTCAGCTAGATATGCATCAATAAGTCTTCCAACTTTTAGTAAACAACCATGGTGGCCCTGGTCAGATTCATATCCACAGTCTTCATTTTCTTCTTCCTCTACCCGCTGCAGGAAATTAACTAGCATCCGGTGAACCGTATCGACGTCGAATAGCCGCATATCCATATCCCCAACTCGAGTCGGGGATGGTATGAGCCTGAGGAGATCATCAAGTGAAACCATTTCCAAGCGAAAGGCAATCCTCCTCTCAAGCTCAAGCCTGCAGGCAATGTTAGTACTGTCCATCATGATAGCCATCCTCAACATCCCAAACAGAAAACTAAGTGGAATTATACAGCTTTTGTCTTCTGTGGGCATTAGACTTACTAGTGTCTCCACTATTGTAATTTTACTTTGGTCATTTAATGGCTTCCAAATTCCCTCTAATGAAGCCTGAGCATAATGCATCAGAGATGCTACAATGCTGTGTGGTCGGATGCCTTTTGTTGCCATGGCACAAATGACCCTTCGATAAAAATCAATTTGTAAGGTCGAGAGATCTTCAATCCACCACTCCAGAGTTGAATCACCAGCAGCACAATCTAATTCTAACCTACACAGACCTGAAACTAGTTGCTCCTTGCAAGCATTCATGGCAATGGCCTCCACACAAGCTTCTGTAATTCCTACTCGCTCAGCTACAGGACTCAAACTCAGAGCCTCACAGGAGATGGACACCAGAACTTGCACTGATTTTTCAAGACTATGAATCACAATCTCATTGAGGTAAATCTCTGTCCGGGCAATAAGATTGTCTTCTCGATACTCTTCAGTCATTTCCAGGTATTCTCCAACGCAGCGCAGATGGGCTACGTTTGCGCTCGTGATTTCAAAATTCATTCCGTAACAGAATTTCACTGCGAGTTCAAATGCCTCAGCCCCGCCTGGTACGTTAGCGAGCTCCAACTTTGAAGCACTACCATCGGCCACCATTTTCCGAATCTTCCCACTTCTAGCCACAAGCGGAAACTTGAAGAAGGCACCAGAAAGAAACCATTGTTATGTAATTTCAGTCTTAAACAACTTAGAAATGTAATATAATTTGATTACCTTGTGCAGTAGAAATGATTCTCCATCAACGGCAATTGTAATGTCGCCAGCAACGTCAGAGAAGATACTACAAAGATAAACAGAACAAATTAAGCATAATTTAAGGAAGGAAAGGCAAAACTAAGGACAATGACAATGAGAGAGTAAAATTGTAGAGCAGCAAAGAGGAGAAAGAGAACATGGGTTGGCTTGCATGAGAAAGAGAGATACCGGGTGGTGAAAGAGTTGCTGAGTTTGGGAATGGAAGAAGAATCAAAGGATGTCTTGGACATCAATACCATGTTGTTTGATTTGAGCTTCAGCTGTAATTTTGAGGGACGGGAATATCAAATGTAGCTTCAACGCTTTGGTGAATATCAGCTTTTCTTTTTTTTTTTTCTTTTTTTTTTCTTAACCAGCCTTTCTGACATACATCTTTCACTTTCCCCTCATTGCTTTGTCTCAAGTGTGGCATTGACGGGCCTATTGTTCTTTGTTTGCTTGCCTTTGTAGGAAACATTTCAATTTTAGCTTCCTCTTTTTTCTTTTCCCCTCGTTGTTATCTTAATCCTTCCACTTGATAAGTCATCCGGCGCATTCAACTCACTGACATTGTGGTCTGTGGGGGCAGATTCAGCGCGCCGAGGGTCCCATGGCTGCATCTAATAGACATATAATTAGATTCTTTTAAAAGTTGCAATATTAGTATATTACACTTAATCTTTTATAAATGTTTTAAAACTATAATATTTGGAGTAAAAAAACCGTTAGAATATTGAACGAAAAGTCAATGTGTCTGAATGTCATACTTTCAAACTTAATCTAGACAAACATCCTAGTCACCGCCATCGTTTCAAGTCATCACTAAGTTTATTTTCCATCCAATATTCTAATGAATTTCTACTCCAAAGATAGTTTTGAAACGTTTATGAAAAGTCAAAGATTAGCAGCTTTCTTAGATATTTTTTATAATGTTAAAATATCATTTTGGTTCATGTACTTTGAGCTTTATTCCATTTTGGTCCATGTACTTTCAAATGTCCAATTTTAGTTCCTATACTTTCAATAAAGCTTAAAATTGGTCTATGGTTAATTTTTCTTAAAAAAAGTTAGTCTTTATTAGCTTTTCCTCTCTAAATTTTGAAAGTATGTTCATATAGTGTATTTTCTTATATTAAAATTATTATTATCATTTAATCAATTTTGATAAAAATTAACTTCAAACTTGTCATAGAAACCAATTTTAAACTTTATTGAAAATAGATGACTAAAATTAAACATTTAAAAGTATCAAAATGAAACAAAACCCATAATACAGGAATCAAAATGATATTTTAACCTTATTATAATTTAGTCTAATAGGAGTGTGGTAAAGTTTAGTCAAAGGAATGGATTGGTGTCTTCCATTCCATCTCTCGCGTGGACTGAGATGGGCGCGGAACTCAATAAAGAATAAAGATGTGATTGGTTATTAGCAATTGTGTCGGATGGATCTCTTGTTTGATTGGTCACTCACAACCCAGTTTTTTTTTTAATAATTTTCTCAAAATGCAAAAGAACGTAGAAATCTGCAATCCCGATAAATTCCAATGCAATGCGAGGCAGCCAGGAAGGAGCGTAGTACCATTTGACATTCGAGTCCCCGTAGCCGTAGGCATTAACTATTAGCCAGCCGTTTCCGACCGACAGTGGCATCACTTGAGTTCTGGTTGTCGGTTTATTCAGGGGACTGGGCCCCGAGCATCGCGACATTACATCACACGACAACACAATTTGCTTTGCCAAGGATTGTCTTGAAACTTCATTCAAATTACTAATTACACTTAGTACACTTGACCATAAACAAATAAATGCTTTCTCGGACAAACTTCCAACTTCTGTATTCAATTGACTAAAATCTGGCGGATGGATGGCACTGGAGGATGCCTTTTATAAGCAGCGAGCTGACTCCCAACTCAAAGAACTTATTTGTAATGGAACATACAATCTAAGAAATAATAGTATAGTATATATCAGTCTCTCAAACAACGCCTTCTACTATCTCCTCCTGCCTATTGCTTGTCTTTAATAAATATTACACACTTTTCAAAAGTCATAAACACAAGAATAAATTCAATAATTATATTCAGTTTATAAGACAGAACGACTTCACCACCCCCAAAACAAAACTACATAATCTTTACTCACTACGCCCTTCTCTCTCTCAATAGAAAATGAGGAAAAAAAAAAAAAAGACATCTCTTAACTTTCTGTTGTTTAAAAATAAATAATAAATAAACTCAAAAAAGAATATTGACCATCCATGTTTGTAGTTATGCTAGTTACTGAATCCTAACCTGTTGGCAGGCATTTCGGTGATCAATTTGCATAATAGAGAGGAAAAATGTATTGGACAGTAACGCGAGCTCTCAGCGGCCAGTTTTTGCGCGCTTCATCCCACTTGAATTGAAAGGAGAAACACTACCACTGGGACCAGGACTCTCTTCTCTGAAATTTGAATTCAGCATTGCTAGTTCACGCAATTGTTGTCTTTTGATATAATCATTTGGCTCGTCCTGCGTAAACATCGGGCTAACATTTAGATTTAGATGTAAAAAACCACAACTCGTAACGCAACTTGTAAAAGTGCTTCTAAAGAAGCAAAGGAGAATGATTTCAATTCTTTTCTTTTCTTTTCTTGTTGCCTGAACCAACCCTCTCCCTTTCATTCTTATAATTACTTCTACTCCTATGAAACTAACTCTTCTTCTTGGACTGCAGATGTCAACCATGAATTGGGTTCGAGTCCTACTCATTGTTAGGATGGACGATGACTCTCCCTCCACATATCTCCACAATGGTATGATATTGTCAACTTTGGACATAAGACCTATTGGCCTTTCTTTTGGTTCCACCCAAAAGGCCTCATACCAATGAAGATATTGTTTCTCACTTATACATCCATGATCTTCTCTTTGTCTAGCCAATGTGGGACTTTGGTCGCACTTCCAATACTCATATGCGTAGTTTCTTCCAAGGAAACCTAAACCCTTGCAGCTTAACCCAAGGACATGCTTCTGTTAACGTATATTGCATCTAATGAACAAAAATACATGCACCGACAAAAATCAGGAATGGTGGAATGCAACAAATAATTCATCTATTGGACCTATCTCTATCATAAACTCAAATTAAACTTGATAAGAACTAGGTTGAAAAGTAAACAATACCACGGGTTTGAGTAGTTCTTCTATAATTTCTTGTGCCTGTCTCAGCCTGATATCAATGATATTGGCAGGTAAATCAGCCTCAATTAGGACATGCAGCGGTTCGTTCAGATGTTCATAACCAAGTCTTCCTCGGAGTTTCTCTTCCTTGAGAGTTTAAAACAGTCATAGATAAAAGAAATAAATAACCAGAGAACTCAATATTAAACATTAGTAGATACTACTATCAAACACAATAAGAAACATCCAATGGCAAAAATTTTAAGTGGTCACTTAGAGAGGAATTCACACAAGTGCTCATCCAAGCAATTTCACCTAAAATACCTTTTCTGGATCTTTAATTGACCCCTTTCCTCTTATATACACACGACATCCTGTAGTAGCTTCTACCCGTTTCAGAGAGTTGCCTCTAGGTCCAAGAAGCCGCCCAACAAAATTGAACTAACATCCAAGAAACAGAACAAAGAAAAGTTTTATAATAATCCAGATTCTAATAAGATTTAAAAAAACGCACAATAATACTTTTTTTTTTTTATATAGAACTTACATTTGGATATGTATCCACTGGAATCTCCAACCGCAAAATCCTCTTTACAGTAAATGAACTAGGGCTTGCAGGAGCACCTTGCCAGTCCATTGTCATTCCAGGATTTCCACTTAATCTTGGCTGTGAAAAGAAAAACAAGTGGCATCGGTGGTCAAAGTTGATTTTACAAAAAGGCTATTGTACAAGGCCTAAAAAATTCACAAATTTCAGTTGTAGGCATCCCATACGACACTAGGAAAAATTCTAGAAAGCCTACAAGTCAAGATAAATGTATAAGACAAGATGGAAGTTTCTACTATCTTCCCAAGAACCCAAGAAAACAATCCCATACTAAGAACAAACAATTGTTTCTGATTTACAGTTTGCAGTAATAGTATTGATTAGTTTATTGTGCTGGGATACTATTCTTTCATGTTTGTGAGCAACGAGAACTTGGATGCTTTAACTTCAAAAATTAAACAACAATGGAAACTATCTAGTATATTTGCATGGTTATCAATAACTGATTATTCTTTCAAGAAAGAGTAATGGCAGAATGCTAGCATGATTATAATACAATTCATAGATTTCCTATATACATATGTATAGGAAACAAATATTTTATTGAATACAATTCACAGATTTAAGAAAATATTTTAAGCTTTGATACTTGCTTGAAAATAGTGCAAACAAGAATGCTATATGAAGATACCCCTTTCAGCTCCCACAACCCTTTTTTACTTGATTGAAGGTCCAGATATTATAATATCTACTTCCTACACGACTTGCCTGCTTAATCACTTGAGATGCTATCTAGCAATCATTAATATGTGGAGGGGCAGAATTGAGTAACAGGCAAAAAGGAACAGAGGAGCTGTTTGGGAGTTGTTTATAAAAATTGTTTTTTGTTTTTTGTTTTTTCTAAAATAAAAGTTTAGTGAAATATTTATTTAACTCTTTCTTAAATGTGGTTTTTTTATTTTCTCCATAGCTTGTTCTTACATGTGTCCTATTTTTGAGAACAGCAATTATTATTCTTCCTTTGAAAACAAAAGCTTGTAAATAAGTTTCATGATAACTATTACACTTTTATTTAAGCAACTTGATTATAGTTCTCCAAACCAAGTATTTAGAACTACCCTGCATAGTAAACTGTCAAACTAGCTCCTGAGTTGCTCAATATACAGTCTACAGAGGACAAGTCAAGAGGACATAGAAGGACTTTGCCAATCTGGCTAAGACCGATTCATGTACAAGTTCATTCCTACTTTATGTAGTAGTTACAACCACTTCAGCGTGCAGCTTGGTGAAGTAAAGCGACAATTAAAAAAAAATCATATAATTGTAGAAAGTTCCCAAAATTTGAAGTTTTCTGAGACAACCATCTAATAAGTTAGCGATCAAAATGTTGTTAGAACTTTAAAATGTCAAAAGCCAATTGAGCATTATATGCCAGTAGGTAATTTTTAAGTTGGAAAAGTTTCAACCAAACAAAAAGCAAACATGAAGCACCAGAATCTTCCGATTAGTGATCTGTTCAAATGAATCTTACAAATTCACAATTGGCCTGAACAAACTTACCTCTTGAGGAAGTCCATTCCAGCTGCCAAAACCTGTGCCAGAAATATTGGACACGAGGTTAGAAGAAGCCATTGGACTAGGGCTTCTATGTCGTAATCTCTCAAAGTCACTAAAACCCTGGTTGGACATCATTCCAGAAACCCGCAAAATCTCTGCACATAAAGTAACTTGTCATATGAAAATCACTATAACCTTTGGTTGGACATCATTCCAGAAACCTGCAAAATCTCTGCACATAAAGGAATTTATCCTATGAAAAACAAAGTTCTGAAGTTTAGAACGTGAAAAAGTAAATGACGTGGATTAGCAGAGTCAAATATAGATACCAGGTTAGTTCTTCATTGATTGAGCAAAGACTTGATTTGTATTACTGTCTAGGTAGGCTTCAGAATATTTAGTTAGGTTCTTATGTAAGATAATTGAATGCTTCAGAGGTCTGAAGCATTGGCTAGCGCAACATGTCTCATATGGATTAGTCATTTTTTTTCCCTATTTTACATCTTTGTTTTCATGTGAAGATCCAACTCCAGTTTTTAATGCACATCTTGAACTTTCTTATTCCTTGGTGAAATTTTTTGTTTTCAACTAGTCCAAAAATATATATATATATATATATATCAGACATTGAAGCTTATTGGATTCTTTGAAATGCAATGGACTATTAGGATGGCTTAACTAATGATCTGTGTTGGAAGAGGACCTTCTCCACTGATTGTCACATGGTGGAGGGAGATTTTTGTGGCAAGCTAGTTTCTGGGCTATTATTTGGAATATTTGATCGAAAAGGAATAGGAAATTTTTTCCAAGGATGTGGAAATTCCATGGGAGGAGATGGATTGGATAGGAACCCAATCGTCTTGAGATTGAAAATACATTGGTTTATAGCCTTTGAAGAGGGCTATCACTCTCCTACAAAACTAATACCCAAAATTCTGCCTACAAATGCTTAACTCACTCTATATATAACCATCAACTCTAACAAACTTCTCAAATAACTACAAACACACCACTGATAATATTCCTATAATACTCCCACTATTTCTCTACTAATACTCCAACTGATCTAGATTTTGGTTCAATTTAATGTCTCGGCCTTGTACTATAATTTTTCTGCTTGAGATCATGGTTAAGCCTGAAAATTTTACCAAAAGCAAATTAGTGTCAATTAAACTCACTCACTTGCATAAATGCTTTAGGAAAAAGATTTTGACTTAAAACTTGCAAGTTTCTTACTACAGTGAGTCCATGACAACTAACAACTTATGTAGATGAAATGTGAAATAAACAACATGAATTTTAAAGTTGTTTACAGTATGTATCCAAAAGCTACTCCCTCCAAGAACAGCCAACACTAAAGTAGAGTAATTGGTAAACAATAGTTCAACATTACAATCAATAATTGAAATACCAAGTAAAATTTTAAGGTACCAGTCTACCAAATTTGTTACTTGTCATGTCATCAACACATTCTATTCATGGTGTTGCCAAATTTAAGTTATGAGTAATGCGGTTAAAATAGGCCTTACAATGGGCTTGGAAATATAAATCTCAGATTAGATATACAAGTCGGTAATAGTCACTGGATTTAAAAGGCAGACAATGTTACAAATGGGAAGAATCTCATTCTTAAGGAGTGAGTAGCCAAAGATTGGATGGTGAAGCCAATGAAGGCGATCTAAATATAAATAGGCAAGTATAGTTAAATTGGTGAAAGCAGGGAAAATGAAAACTACACCTTGATTTAAAAGTCGGCTACAAATAGGAAGGATTTGCATGAAGGGTCCGAGTTTCTGATGCTCGGCCAACAGCTCGGACAGGTACTGGCTAAAGAAAAAGAAAAAAAAAACCCGCACACAGATCAGAAGAAGGAAGAACAAAGTCATGGCATCTGCTTAAATTTGGGAGTTTAGAATGAAATAATGAATCTGGGAGTGGGATGGATACCTACCTGTCAGCATCGGCGGTGCTTCTAATCTGAGGAGAAGCAGCTCTTGCAGGAGAGAAGTTGGGATTATACAAACCTGACATTACTTGGGGCTTTTTTCTTCTTCTTTCTTTCTTTTAATTAAATTATTCGGAATCTGAACCAACCAACCAAAGAATGGGAAGAATAAGAGAGAGAGTTTTCAGGTGGTGTTGATGCGGAAGAAAAAGGAGCAGAGAACAGAAGCACCAATCCAATAAAGGGAAAAGAGAAAGAAAGGGTAGCTCAACTCAACTCAACTCAGGGGTCTGTCGAGAGTGAGAATTTGCAGAAAGGAAAGGGAAATTTTTTATTTTTCTAATAAATTTAATTTTACCAATGCAGTGTTGTGTTTTTCTTTGTGTATTCACCGTTTGTGAGACAAAATTGTAAGGGACAAAAGTAAAACGAAATAATTGAAAGAGGAAAAAAAAAAAAAAAAATCAGAAAAACAACTGGGAAGAGGTGGAGTGGAGGGTGTCGGACAAACAGGCGCATCTTTCTAAGGAAGCTAAAATTAAGGTGGTAAAAGATTTCCCAATTTTTGGCAACTAATGTCACACACTCAGCTCAGTGCCACTGGATTTTAGTTTTTTGTCTTTTTAATTATTATTATTATTCTAATTTACGGAACGCCGAGTAGAGTAGCGTAGGCGTAGAGGGACTGACCACTTTTTACTGCCAAGTTTTCCTTTGGTAAAAATTCGACACGTGTTAGGCATGCAAAGTTGTAAATTTTCCAGATGGAGAAATGGGCCAGCCCTGTGATGAATGGCCCAATATCAATACGACTCTCCTCTTAAATTTCAATTTGATTTTCACCAAAAATCTGTTTAATTTTGAATGTATGTACATGTGACTAAAAATATTGATCAACAATTTAGCGTATAAGTTGCATCAAAATGAGCTTATGAGGGAGCAATTATAAAATTTAAGGTCCCGTTTGATAATCATTTAGGCCCCATTTGATAACCATTTGATTTTTAGTTTTTGGTTTTTAAAAATTAAGCCTATAAATACTACTCTCACATATGGTTTTACTTGTTTTGTCATATACTTTTTGCCTATGTTTTCAAAAACCAAGCCATATTTTGAAAACTAAAAAAAGTAGTTTTCAAAAACTTGTTTTTGTTTTTAGAATTTGGCTAAGAATTCAAATACTTCCTTAAAGGAGATGAAAACTATTGTAGAGAAATTGAGGGAAAACAAGCTTAATTTTCAAAAACCAAAAACCAAAATCCAAATGGTTATCAAATGGTGCCTTAATTTTTAGTTTTTGGTTTTTGAAATTTAACTTATAAATACTAGTTCCACCTATGACTTTCTATGTTTTCTTATCTAATTTTTAGTGTGTTTTCAAAAACTAAGCCAAGTTTTGAAAACTAAAAAAAATAGTTTTCAAAAACTTGTTTTTGTTTTTGGAATTTAGCTAAGAATTCGAGTATTTTCTTAAGAAAGATGGAAACTATTGTAGAGAAAATGAAACTCATTGTAGAGAAATGGTGAGAAAATAAGCACAATTATCAAAAATTAAAAACAAAAAACCAAAAATCAAATAGTTATCAAACGGGACCTAAGTTATTCAATTGAAAGTAAGTAATTGAATGAATACTTTTAAAAATTCCAACAACGGAAAACACGAAGTTTATCCCTTCTATGATTATAGGGTTCAACAACTCCTTAAAATTAGAAATCAATTTCACATATTAAGAAAGGGAAAGGGAGAAAATGTGTATGGTTGGAATGCTTGACAGGATCACAACATTGCATACGAAAAATGTTTAGCTTAGGTTGCAATTGTTCCCGACTTTTCTCTGGTACATATCTGTGGGTGGTAAAGTCTTATTATCTCATATTCCTCTTTTATTCTCATATCAACGTCACAAAATTATTGGCAAGTTTATAATTTTCTTTACATATAATTTCAAAACCACGTTATCTATATATTACTTTAAAAAAAACAAAACTTTTCTTACCAATCCCAGCGAAAGGTGAAGTTTAAAAAGAGAGAAGTGGAGATGTGGTTTTTTAGTGGAGGGAGGTACGCCATTACTGATAATTAATAATAATAAATACAAAAGTGAGACTCATTCAATACCAAAATAAGGTTTAGAGGAGAACAGAACAAAATTTATTGATTGAAGCAGAAATATGGAGCAGAGCAAACCCAGGGAGGAGGGTGGACATCAATTAAATTAATTATGAAATTATGTCGTTTTGTTTGTTTTCTATTTACCCAGGCGACGGGTTGTTTCAAACTAATTAATTATGAATACAATACAATACAATACAATACAATACAATACATGGGTGGAGGAGAATATTGTGCGGTTGATGATTTCTTATAGAATAATACCGAAAGCAAAGAAAAACAGTTAAAAAAAAAAAAAAGAAAAAGAAAAATCCAAAGGTTACATCGTCATCGATGGATCGGCAAGGGGAAAGCGTGGAATTAGCGTTGCGGTTGGAATGGGAATGGGAATGAATTAACAACTCCGGACGATAACGCTGCGCATCATGTCCTTGAATTCGAAGAAATCAACACGGCCGTCGCGATTGCGGTCGACGGACAAAATCATCTTCTGAACCCGATCGATCTCATTCCCCTCCGACAATCTGAGCTTTCTTAGAACCACTTGGAGTTCGGTGGCGGATATGTAGCCATCTCCATCCTCGTCGAATACCCTGAATGCCTCCGATAGATCCGACTCTTCCTGCGACAATATCCATGTTTCACTTCCACTCTTATTCTGATCCTGATCCTGATCTTCATCCTCCACCTGCACCCCGAAATAGGTCTCGTTTAAGGACTGGTGCAGGGCTGCAAAGTCTTCAAACCTAAGCCCAACATTTCCCGGTTGGATGAAGGAGTTGACCGTCGACTCAAGCTCGGATTCGTCAGCATCCAAGCCTAGAAGCCCCAGAGCTTGCCCCAGCTCCTCGGTCGTGATCATGCCGTCCTCGTTCTTGTCGAACATGTCAAATATGCGACGCAGACGAAGGGAATTCAGGCTCGGGCACCGAAGCCGGAAGGACGAAGACGAACACGACGGTTTCTTCGTCAGCCGACGGGGAACATCTGATTCTGAGGCCACCGCTTCCATTTCCAACAAGTTTAGGATATTAGGATTACGATTAGGAGGAGGATTAGGAGGACGAGGAGACTTTTAACGAGAGAGGGAGGGAGGCGTCTTTACATTCCATCACCCAATTAATTTAATACAATAAATGTACAGGTCTCGTGGTTAAGGTCTTCGATTTGGACCTTTCCTTTTTAGTTTTTAGTAAATTCAAATTAAAAAAGAAATTGGGGCAATTTGCATTTGCATTTGCATTTGCATTTGGAACATGGACCTTGTCCTTCTTCTCCGTCTCCGTCTCCGTCTCCTCCCCTCTTCTATTTCTATATTATAAGGGATGGTGCGTGCTTGGCGGTGGCGGGCGTTGAAACATCAACACCGACTGCACGTGCACGTGCACTCCACGCTCCCCCCCTCCTTTTCGGCTTTTGATTCCTTTCCATCCCCGCCACGCCCTAACCTACCCTACCATTTTTATTCTCAATTGATAGTTACTCTCTTTTCTATAAATTTTGAAATTATGTTCATATTGTATATGTTGAATGAAAAATTTCGATCAATTCTCAATTGTCACGTCATTATACCAAATTAATGACAAAATTATGAATAATTAAATTTTGGACCAATTATAAATTGACACGAGTACGAAATTTAATTTGAAGACAAAAATAGGCAAATCTTAAAATTAGAAGCCACATGTCTTCATTATGACAAATTTTATCAAATAATTAAATTCATTTGGTCAAATTAGGTCATATGAAAATTGAGTCAAAGATATGAAATCCAACAAAGTCCAAGCCCTATGGTTGAGTCCTAAGGTCATTAAAACCCAAGCCCACATGCCCATAGAAAGCTCTATAAATAGAAGCTACTCGCTACCATACCCTACCCTACCCTAATACCCCCTCCATCTCCTATTTCGTTCTAATTTTTATGATAAAATATTATTTTAGTTTATATACTTTGGACTTCATTCTATATTGATCTCTCTATTTTTAAATGTCTAAATTTATTCTTTATACTTTCAATCAAACTTAAAATCGATTCCTACTATTAGATTCTTGTTAACTTTTCTAAAAAAAAAAAAAATATTCTCTAATAGACTATTAATTTTTTCTCTATAAATTTTAAAAATATGTTCACATTGTATTTTTTTTCTTGCATGAAAATTATTACTATTATTTAACCAACTTCGATAAAAATTAATAACAAAAACTAATTTTAAATTTTATTAAAAATATATGAACTAAATTTAGACATTTGAAAGTACCCACAGAATGTGAACGAAAATTGAATTCTAACCTAATTTTTACATATATTTCAGGCATTTACCGCAGACGCAGTCATCTTATCATCAATCATTTTCTTTCTACTTCCACTTGTTCAAAATTTAAATTCTCACCAACCTTTTATTTATTCAATCAATCAATCTCTGTTTTCTTTTCAAATATAATAATTCAACTAGTTGGAAAAGTCCAAACTTGCGGTCAGCGTTGATTTATTCATTTATTGTGAGAAGATGAAGAAAGGCATTCACGATGAATGAATGGATCAAACGTTGGCCAGCACAGTCAAACCTATCTAACATCCTCCATACATTACTCCCACCACTTGGTATATAATATAAACATATTTGTAACGGTACAAAAATTCCACCCAATTGCTTTGAAATACGTTACTTCTGCCTCTCTTCCAATCACAAATTCTTGCTGCATTGCTGAAGACTTTTATGGCCTAATTCTAACCTTTTTCATCCGTACGGGTGAACACATACTAAAAAGGACAAATCTGAAAGTAAAATAGAAAGGTGCAAATTCGATCCTACACGTATGAAGGGTTGAAAATTAAGGGAATATTTTAATTTTAATCCTAAATTTATCGAATTGTATCCATTTTTATCCTAAACTTTTCACTAATTCACCCACTAATCTATATCTTACTATCTAAATGGTACTTGGGGGAGAACCTTTTAATTTCTTATTTTGCCCATTTTTAATTTAAATATTCATCCTTTTGTCCTTTTTATTATTTATTTATTATATTAAATAATATTTGAATAAATGTTTTAAAATCCCTATCTATATATCTCTTAAATTGTGATTGACAAAATAATATCTTATGAAATATCTCGATTCACTTTTATTTTTAGTAAATTGAATTATAAAAAGTTATAATTAAATAAAATAGTTAGAAAAAGTCATATGCATAACTTATCATTCACATAATAGATGTGTTGATCTAAATTTCAATTAAAATTTTTATACAATGTAAAATTAATTTCTAAATTATTTATATAAATGAGAATTAAGATGTTGAAACTAACCATTTCCATTTTATTAAAAAAAATAAAATAATATTCTATTTTATTTTTACTATTTTATTAATGTTTATACTTTCTATATTTTGAAGTATAAACTATAAATTTCAAATGCATAACACGTGTTAATTACCGGTTGATTAATAAAGAGTGATTTATTTAAAAACAAAAAACAAAAACTACACATATCATGATTTATTTTTTAAAAAAAAATAGAAAAAAGAAAAAATTATATTAAACAAAATTTGAGTTAAAGGTTTTGAAATCTATACTCATATTTTACCCATATATCTCCTAAATGGTGATTAACAAAATAATCTCTACTCATCTCTACTATTAACAAAAAAAAAACACATATCACGATTTATTAAAAAAAATAAAAATAAAACATTATATTTTTGTAGACAAATTGATTAATATCATGGATCTATTCAAAGAACATATCATATTTGCATATTTGAATAAATTAAACGTCATACATTGTCTATATATAGTGCCACCCATAACTGAATTCTTCCATGTCCTAAGTGATCCCAAAAATTATTGTAGGAGAGAGATTTCCCCTTTATCATATCTGCATATTTGAATAAATTAAACGTCGTACATTGTCTATATCTAGTGCCACCGACAACTGAATTATGTCATATCTTAAGTGATTCCAAAAATCATTGTAGGGGAGAGATTCCCCCATTTTCATTTGATGACTATGGTTATATAAGCCTAATTTTTTTTTCTTCAATAAATCGGATCATTCGTATCCAATTTTTCAATTCTGAAGGTTCAAACAATTTATTATTGAAGAGACTTTATTATAGTGATGTTAGAGGTCAACAAGTGAATGGGCTCCCCCACCAATTGTGTTTTGCAAATGCAAATAAAGAGAAAGAGTGATATACTTCTTTCATAGATTCAAAAAGTTCTAAAATTGATAACTCTATCTAATTAATGATAGTGTGTAATCAAAGTATGTTAATCAAAATAAAAAAATAAATTAAAGTGTAATTCTTCATTTTATAAGACCCTACATTTAACTTTACGTGCAATGACCGTAGTATCTAACTAGTTTTAACAAAAAGCAAAGTGAAAATTTTCATAAATTTACTTATTTCAATAAAATCAAATTTTGCATAATATTAAATTTGATCAATACACAAATTAACCATTAAATAACCTTATAAAAATTCACAAATTTTAATAAAAATTTAGCTTTAATGTTGTTTTTCTTTGAAATCTTATTAATTTTATACCATACATGAGTTCTAGAATTCATTGAACGCATATAATAATAGTTTTTTCAACGATTTTTCAAAAGAAAACTTATTAGAGAGTTAAAGTTAAAATTGAAAGTTTATGGTCAAAGTTAATACAACATGACAAGTTTATGAGTAAAATTGGTTTTTTTTCTAAAGTCAATATGTTAAGAAAAACTACATATAACAGACGAAAATTGAGTAAATGTTGATAAACAAACACCTAAGCTTTGTTTGATAATCATTTGATTTTTGAAAATTAAGCTTATATACACTACTTCTGCCTATAAATTTCTTTGTTTTGTTATATACTTTCTATTAATATTTTTAAAAATCAAGCCAAGTTTTGAAAACTAAAAAAATAATTTCTAAAAACTTGTTTTTGTTTTTGGAATGTGACTTAGACTTCATTTGTTTACTTAAGAAATATGAAAATCATTGTAGAGAAACTATAAGAAAACAAGCTTAATTTTCAAAAATCGAATGGTTATCAAATGGGCCTAATTAATTAGGTTGAGGAGCATGTATTTCATTCTCTACGGAGATTCAAGCCCTTTGCAGTTAAGTTTCTTTATCAACCATTAGGGGTCATTTTTTTTAGGGAATCAGGATGTCTGGCATCTTCAGATGCCCAAAATCTTAGATGTCCGGCATTTTTAGATTACCATGTTTGTTTTGCAAGAAGATTTATAAGAACGACTGGAAATATTTAGATAGCCATGTTTGTTTTACAGAATTTATGTATTGGAATGTCTTAAGATTATGTGTTATACTAATAATGCTCTTGCTAACCTTTACGTAATTTATTTATTAGTTTAATATAATTTAAATTGATATCACATGCATTTTGGTATTTGTTAATTTAATATTATATTTGCATATCAATTTATTTTATACTAATATTTATGTGTTATTTTATAGAACAAATTAATTTATATTAGTTCGATATTTTTATAAAATATTTAATATTAAATATTAATTCAATTTTAAATCAGCTTTATTTTATATCTAAATGAAAAAAATATAAATGTAGCTAACTACATATGATCGTTTATTAGTGCACAAATACATTAATTTATTTTTAAATAAAAATATAAAAATATAAAATAAAGAAAATTGATTAGGGGCAAAAATGCATTGGAGGATGTCGGAATCTTAAAAACTCATGTTTCAAAAATGCATCCAAATTTAATTAGATGCCCTCAAATGGGCATCCTAGGATACTCAGACATCTTGATATGCCAAGGTATCTCACATCCTTACAAAATAAACGAGGTTATCCATATGCCCATTCCATGAGAATCTTGGATTACCACGAAACTAACGGCCCCTTAGAGTAATAGGTTTTCTCTAGTTTTTCGCCTTCATGATATAACAACCCAACTGAAACGTTATATAACTCACATCACTCTACACTACGAGGTTGTACTAAAATCTCCACAACAAACAATATATCTCTTTTGCTCAGTTGAGAAAACAAAGAGAAATATAATATTGAAATGTTATATGTCATGAGTGTTCCAAGAGAGATGGACTTTTAGATCTAGTAACTTTATAACACAAGTTTTAAACATCTTCTTAATAACATAATCAAGTGAGTTTCTCTTGCCAAAGTGAGCATAGCTCAACAGTAATTGACATGTACCATCGACCAAAAGGTCAAAAGTTCCAATCTCCCCCCTTCCAAATGTTGTTTAACTTAAGAAAAAGAAGAATATGAAGTAAGTTTGTCTTTATTAGCAAAAAAATCAAATATAAAATATAAAAAAATATACTAAAAACTTCCATTTAAACTAAATTAACCATGTTAAAACGTAATAACAATTAACATCACCTATCAATTAATGAGAACCACAATGATCAGGAATAAATTAAAATATAGGGATCGCTTAAAACATTGGATCTAAACAAATATAATGGTTAAAATATAGAAATGAAATGAATACAATAATCAAGCAAACTGAAATGAACTTCTATACAAATTTTATAAACTTTAATAGAATATTTAACACATAAAAATGAATATAAAAGTTCATACCATAAAATAGATCCAAAAGTAATCTTCAATCATTACTCTTCCATTACATGAGTTCAGACTTCATGTACTTCATACCAAGAGACTACCTTGTAAACTATCTCTAACAAGGCCATACAACCTCATAAATCACATCACACAATAAATCAATTTAAACTAAGGACCTATTTGAAATGACTTTCTAAGTGCTTTAAAACACTTTTTTAAGTATTTAGCAAGTCATTCCAAATAGGACCAAGATGTCATAGATTTTAGAATTTCTTTAGTGACTACTATCTATCTCATCCATCTTTCCTTTGTTAGCACTTATCTTATTGATTACACATTACAACAAGAGTACAAAGCGAAGTACTTGTTCACATTAGGGGTGCTAGCGACTCAGTTACTGTGCAAAACAGGAATCGAAAAGATTAAATATTAAAAAAAAATTAAAAAACTGACGCCAAACAACCCAGAGGAAGAAGCCGCGCCGACCAAATAGTTTATACTGACAGTTTGGTTAGTTCAATGCACGGTTCGCCGATTGTTTAAGAATGCGCAGCTCATGGGTTGGATCTAGGTCGGTTGTTAGGGATTTGCATTCGACAAACATTGTTGGGAGAAAAATAATATAATATAATAATAATACCATAATATTATATTCTCTTCTTCCACAGGATAAACCAAACAAGTTAGAGTCACAAATAACAAATACAAAAAGATAGAGAAAAGAGAGACAACACTAGAAAGTTATATTGGTTTACCCCAAACTCGAGACTACGGTCCAGTCTTCTGCAACTGCAGGTTCAACTAAAAACTGGAGATTACAAGGAACCCTTAAAATTGTGCTACAAACTAACTCTCAATAGCTCAACAAAAGTTATTGACCTCCAAATACCACAAACTGCTAGCTTGGGATAAACAAAAAGAATAAACTCTCAACCCAATAAGAGAGACACTTTTTCTCTCAATCACACTCACTGCCACACACTCTTAAAATCACACACTGTGATTTCACAATTTACAAACAAAGAAAGACAACGAAAAGGGCACTGCTGTCGGTGAATGACTTCAAATATCCCATGGTTGCATAACTACACATATATGTGTGTGTCTACAATTAAGACCTAATGTGCCTTAATCCATCAAATGAACCAGAGCTTCAACAAACCAAAAAATGTCGTGCGCATGCATGTCTTCAAAATAAAGAGGGATATTATTGTAAATTAAATAGCATGAGTTTTGACATCACAACCTAAAAAAAATAAAAAAAATAAAAAAATAAAAAGTCGCTCAAATCGACTGAAACTGTTGAAGGTTCGATTTCGGTTCGATTAAAATTGAAAAAAAAAACCCGCTCAAATCGACAGAAATTGCCAAAGGTTTGATTTTAGTTCGGTTCAAGTCGTCAGTTCCAGCTTGGGGTGTGGCACAACCAACATCAATCGGTCAACTACAATTTGGAGTGTGGCGCCCCGACCATCACCCAAAGCCGACCAATTAGCTTTTTTTTTTTTTTTTTAAAACTTATTTCCTTCCTAATTCCTAGTTTATTTACAAATTTACCATAACCAAGCCGACCAATTTGTCAAATCCCTAAAATTTCAAAATTTTCTTTATTTTCTAACTCTCATTCAATTTAGATTTGATTATTTCATTCGGCCAACCGATTTAGAATGGATTCTAATCTCAAATCCCTAAAAATTAGAAAAATTATTTTATTTCCTAATTCTAATTCGATTTTGAGGATCTCATCTTCTTCAATCTCTTTAATCGACGTTGTTTAAAAAGAAACCCTAGTCAGTACACCACAGATTTAGATTTGATTATTTCAATTGCGTCTTCATCTCTTCTTCGTTAGGTTAGTGATGTTTGCTAGGTGCAAACAAAGTCTCACGTTGAATAGAAAAGTGATAGATTCATGATGTATAAGTGAGGACAATTATCTTTATTGTTTTTTGGAGGAACCTAATTCACATGTTTTCTTTCCTTCATGTTCAGTATTTCACAAACTCGTTTGGAAGAACTTGTCGTTGATCTCACACTATCCTCCTAGTACTTTTGCTTCAATGAATCCCAAATTACTTTTAGCTATAGTTTTGTTCAAAATGGCTTCTGTAATTGATTCCAATTATTTGGTTTTTGATTTAATTAAGTTTATAAACAAGTGTTTCGGACCTTAATGCATGCATTCGTAAATTGCAATTGCTGCAGCAGGGTTGATGGTGCGAGTCAAAAACTGAAACTGAAGTTCAATTTGTAGCACAGTTATATATAAATATGTAGCGAGTTTGCATGGCGTGGAGGAAGGCGAGATACATATAGATATAAATTTGATTAATTTGACTGCCTGTGTTCTAGTTTTATTAATCGGAGGTTTCATGTATATACATGACATCCCAGAGTTGAAAATGGGTCGGTATATACAAATCCTGGGAATGAGGATTGAATTCGATTGTTTTGGGAAACAAAAAAAAAAAAGAAAAAGAAAAAGAATGGAAGCACTAGAGAGGAAGGAAGAGAGATTCTACTAGATTTGTGAGCTTGAAGGCGGAAGATGGATTCCTCTCTCATCCTTTCGAGGGCTTAAGGATTTGAAATGAGCATAGCAAACTGGAGTCGACGCTCATAAAAGCTCCTGCGTTATCGAACTCCCCGCAATAGTTTGGCGCTGAAAATATTGTAACCAATTGCCTGTCTGCGAAGAACTCATAGCCATCCTCGACTACCTGGGTGGGAGGCAAAATATAAGAAACGATCAAAATTGCAAATTACCAATTAACCAAACAGAAAAAGGGACCTGGTGAGCGCGGCATATTAGATCGAGATCGTGTTTCTTCAAGAAATCGGCGACCTTGTCGGCGCCAAAGGTAAAGGAAACTCCCCGGTCATTTTCTCCCCAGCCTCTGATGTCTCGATCGGGATCTGCCCAAAGA
Organism: Trichosanthes truncata; assembly: GCA_033996785.1. Taxonomy (NCBI): domain Eukaryota; kingdom Viridiplantae; phylum Streptophyta; class Magnoliopsida; order Cucurbitales; family Cucurbitaceae; genus Trichosanthes; species Trichosanthes truncata. The sequence goes on from JAWPNB010000003.1 coordinate 59,969,757, forward strand.
AGATCGCAGAGAAGGCCCTGGTCCGGCACGTCAATGGGCCTCTCTATATCTCCCACCTGATTTAAGCTGTGCATTTCCGGGGAAAGGCCACCGTGCATGCACAGGATCTTGTCGTCTATGACAGCCGCCACCGGCAAGCAATTGAAGCAATCTGTGAAGATCTTCCACAGACGGACGCTGAAACGCCGTTTGCATTCATCGTAAAATCCGTAGATCCGGTTGATTGAAGCACATTCGTGGTTTCCTCTCAGCAGGAAAAAATTGTCTGGGAATTTTATTTTGTACGCAAACAGAAGCGTTATGGTTTCAATGCTCTGTTTTCCTCTGTCTACGTAGTCCCCCAGAAATAGATAGTTGGCCTCCGGAGGAAACCCACCCATCTCAAACAGTCGCAGCAGATCTGGGTATTGCCCATGAATGTCACCTATAACACAATTCAATTCAATTCAATTCTATTCTATTCAATTCAACAGACAGACATATTATTATATTATTAGAATGAATGAATTGAATGAATTTATACCACAAATGTTAATCGGAGCTTCCAATTGTAAGAGATTGGGCTGGCTGAGGAATACTTGTTTGGCGGTGATGCAAAGCTGACGGATTTCGGGTTCTATTAGCTGAATCTTTTTGCCTTTGTTTTTCCTTCCTTCCATCAGCCTGTCTATAAGCCCCTCCAATCCTTCCATTTCCCACCGCCTCTCTTCTCCCACTAAACAATTAATCCGACCGATCTCGTTTTCGCATAACAATAATAATGGTTGCAGACCAAGCAAAGATACAAACGGGAATGAGATTCCAGTTTCACTTTTTCCTCTTCTTCTATTTCACCCTACAGATAAAATAATAATAATAATAATAATAATAATAATACTTAAAAAGTCGTGAATTTACGGGTACCAGAGAGTGGCTTTTGTTAACCAACAATCACTAACCTCCCTTCCCTCAATATTAGGGGCTCCTATCTTCACTTTTCCTCTATTCTAATTCCATTTTTAACTTTCCTTCTATTCTTTTCACTCTTTAATTACTCTATTCTTTAATCACTATTAATTCAGATACATTATTTATTACATTGCTTCCCCTACTTCAAACCATTTATATCTTTTCTTCTTTTTCTACATATTGGAGATTAATCAAAATGCCTACTACTTTTTGGTATGTTGTTGTTCTTCATTTCCTTCTTTTTAGTTTCTTTTTTTGGAAACATAAGCATCCTTCAATATTACATTAATTATTTAGTTTTTTCATAAAATGGATAATAATTATTTCACAAAATCAATAATCGATAATTAATTTATAAAGCATACATTACATGATTTTATGACATAAATCTCAATAATCATCCACTTACACTGAAGCTAATAATTACACACATATTCTACGACATACTTTATACTGAACATTACATGTTTCATTGATTGGCATAATGTTTTTTTTTTCAAAGTAATTTTGAAATATAGTGAAGCTTTCTACAATTATTTTTCAGAGTTGTTGATGAGATGATAAACGTTGTTAGGTAAATTACAAAATTACTGGAATTTTAGGTGATGAAATAATTTTTTTTTTTAATGAAATAATGTTGTTTTGAGAGTATTTTGTGACCTTGAACTGGAAGGGAGTGGAATTTGATATACCTCTTTAATTTTTTACCTGCCATTTTCAATTTTATTGGATTTTCCCTCAAAGTTCGTTTGAGTTGGGCTACGTATGTATTACATCTTGCATGAAATTGACTCTTTGTTAATCGCATCATAGTTGAGGTTCTCTTTTTTTTTTTGTGTTGGGGAGTTTTTTTATTTATTTATTTATTTTAATTATAGGATTTGAGTTGTTGGTTGGGTTATCAAAGTCCTCCAAAATAAATACTGATTTTGCTATTCTAACTTATAGAAATAGTAGAACCAAGTCCAATTCCAAAAAAACTAAAGCAATTAATTTTCCAAAGTTAAATGAAAATAAAAAGAACAAAATGGGTTTTTGGTTTGTTAAAATAAAACAAAACTTCAACTGAGAATAAATGAAGGCGAAGGTGAAAATCAATCTTACCAAGTTTCTATTGTAAGATTGATAAGATTGATTACATTTGTTCTTTTTATTTTCATTAATTCAAATGTACAATTTTCATCCAATTGTAATTTTGATCACAGGCTCACAAAAATAACTTAATTTCTTTGTCCAAGAACTTTGTCTACTTATTCAAAAAAAGTCGCGACAAGTTTTAGTTCCCCTAATTCAATTGATTCGAACAAAGTATGAAATCAAATCTTACCATTTAATTAACTGGGTACGATAGCGTTTCATATCAATTCAATGATAGCAATAAAATCAATGGAAATGACTAAACCAAAATAAACTAGATGAGATAATTACAATTTAATTAATTTTGTTACTTTATTTCCCTAGAGTCTGTCATGCAAGCTATGTAATATGGAAAAGCCATCATCACACACACATGAGCCAACTTCTTGCTACTCAAAACAGATGATCTCGAGACTCAGTCACCCCACAGCAAAGAACACAAACTATTGAGACAGAGGGGTTCGAACGATAAAGTCAATCCTGCATATAAAGCCTATCACGAATTGCAAGCCAAACAATGAAGGAGTGCATGTGAATGTTCCCTTTAAACCACAAGAGTCTGTATCAAGGTACTATAGGACATCTAGGGCGAAGAGAAAGAACTAGATGGGCATGGAAGCCATAGTACCTTGTCCTCCTTATTAGGCTCAACATGATCAAACACTAGGAACCATCAGATTCAAGAAACTCAACAACCTTCACATGTAAAATGCTATGAGCATCTAGAATAACTCTCGTACTAAAATTCTCAAGAATAAGACCTTTCGGTAGCCAAGGATCAAACCAAATAGAGCAATGTTGCTCATCACCAATCAAAAACAGCACTAATGTGCAAAGCCTATCCTGAACACCAAGAATAGGCCTCTAGCACCAAAAAGAATTACCAGACGGGTGAATAGCCCAAATACTACGCTCCCGCAAAGTATAAGCCTCAACCCACGCAATCCAAAAGTAGCCAAAGCGAATAAGAATAAGCCATAAAAGTTTCATAGCGGCTGCAACATTCCAAGAGGAAATATACCTAACTCCCAAACCTCCCTCACAACAAGGAAGACAAACCTTTGACCATACAACCTTCGCACTATCCACACTTTGCAACACACCCTTCCAAAGGGAAAGACCAAAGTATATGTGTTAACTGAGAAATTTCAGCCAATTCCTAATTGTCACGTCGTTATTTTAAATTAATGACGAAACTACAAATAATTAAATTTGGGACCAATTATAAATTGACATGTGTCCCAAATTTAATTTGAAGACAAAAATTAGCAAATCCTAAATTAAAATGCCACAAGTCTTCATTTGACCAAATAATTAAAGTTAATTTGGTCAAATTGGGCATATGAAATTCGGATTAAGGTAAACAAAATCCAAATTCAAATGGTCAGGCTCAAAACTAACAAAGCCCAAGTCTAATGGTTAGGCCCAAAAAGGCATTATAGCCCAAGCCCACATGCCCATGGAAAACTCTATGAATAAAGGAGCTCTCCTTCATTTCAAGAATTCATAAGTTGAAAATCTAAGAGAGAAGACTTAGAGAGAATTCAAAAAACAAAGACCAGAAGACTCCCTAGACTTTTGAAGATCAAACACTCTCTGAACTAGAGCCTTGAAGACCATAAGACTTTGATGATCGAGAATAAGCTGTGCAAAGCCCTCGAGACAAATTCACGTTGGAGAACAAGCTACAAAGTCCTCAAAACAAATCTACGTTTGAGAACAAGTTGCAAAGCCCTCGAGACATTTGTACATGAAAGAGAAAGAATCAGAGGATAAATATTAGAGATTATACTCCACTACATTCAAAGCAATACAAATTAAATTCATTTACATGTGTTTCATTTTTTTGTTGAAATTTTGTGTGAACAATATGATCTAACTCGTAGACAAAACAGGAAGAGAGGACAAACACACTGGCCCAATAAACTTGAAAACTCTAAAGAACAAAATGGATCAGCTGAAGACAGCCTGCATAAGAAAGAACCCTAACTAACCAACTTCTTATGCGGGTTGTGACTCAATCCAAAAGAGGCCTACAATCCAGATATGGGAGACGACTAGAGATGAGAGGAAGCCCAAGATGACAAACTGGAAGATAAGCCAACGAGAAACCCATAAGGGTTGTCAGGCCCTTAACCTCTCTAGGATCTAGCCTAACATAGAACATCGAGCTCTTACCAGTATTGGCAACAAGACTAGAAAGGGTCTAGAATCGACGAAAGGAGTCTTGAATAAAGCTCAAAGAATCTCTGCTTGGGTTAATTTTTTCAGGAATCGATCGATTCGTTTTGGTCCTCGAGTTTAAGGGACAAAATTGGTTCAACTCGAATTGAACCAAATTTCTTTTTCAATATATATAATTTTAAGGTTTCAACTTTTAGATTTCAACGTTGTCTGCGTTCCCTCCCTCTCGTCTCCTCTCCTTCAACCTCCAACTAACAGCACACACAACAACAACTTAAGCCTTTGCATCTTCTTCAACCATGTAGTCGAGTACACTGACAACACGTCTCCTTCAATCTTCAGCCGACAACACCTTGTTCAGACTACAATACAGCTCGTTCAACCTCAACCTTCACCCGAAAGTACATCTTGTTCAACCTTCGCCCAAAAGAACATCTGTTCAACCTTCACGTCTCCTTCTTCAAGTCCCATTGTCTCTTCCCCTTTGCCGTACATTTTACAGTCTCATCGTCGCCTCGCCAAACATCCAATTGCCAACATATAAAGGTTGGGTTGCCCTCTCTAACCAAGTTGATCGGGTTGGAGAACCAACCAACCTAAAAATTCGAGTTGGTCTAAAAAACACCCCAACCCAACTCAATTCAACCCGTGTACACCCTTAGGTATAAACCTAATAGTAAAAAATGTGGTGATATATCATTGGCAATATGTATCAACACCAACTTATATTCCTTAGTTATATACCATATTGAGGGCATTTTTCATCCTTAAAGTTTGGGTTTGGATAGGACTTTACCTTTGGGCCACTGTTGCAAATTATTTTTTTATGTGACATATCAACTACAATTTGGGGTTTTTTTTCTTTCTTTTTGATATTATCAATTAGCTAGGGCCACTGTTGCAAATTATTTTTTTATGTGACATATCAACTGCAATTTGGGGTTTTTTTTTTTTTTGATATTATCAATTAGCTAAATCTTGTGAAACTATTTGATAGAAGTTGATTGATGCATTCTTTTTATATTATGTGGAAAAGGTTTGTATCAATAATTATGATTTAACGTATGGACAATTCTTCAATATTTTCTTGATTGTACTCATTAATTTTTTATATATATATATTTTTTTTGAGTTAAGTACAATACTTATTTACTTGTGTTCAAATATATCTTTTTTTTAGAACAACAAATGTGAGTTATGAGAATTTGATCCTCCGACCTCAAGAAAAAGAGTACGTGTCAATTATCGTTGAACTATCATCACTTTAGCCAAGTAACTATAAATTTAACAAACGTATTTTTGTTTGCATTATCATGTAACAATATTTGGTCTCCTCGAGGAAAATTATGACCAAGCCCTAGCTTAATTAAAGTCATTCCATGCAGGAACAATGTATTTAAAAAAATAATAATAATAATAAACAAAAACAGAAGAATAATTATGGTTAATCTATTACAGGAACAATTTATTCAAAAAAAAAAAAAAAAAAAAAAGAAAAGAAGGAAGAAGAAGTTAATTTGCTCTACATTTAGAATTGATTTCAAACAAACTCCTTTTAAGATTTTGTTTTTGTAATTTCTAAAAATCATGCGCAAAATACAGAGAAGTCAAAGTATAAGAGGAAAGAAAAGTATGCGTTGAGATGTTGTGAATAGATCATCTGGTTACTGGAATCCAGGGTTGTTGCTTTTGGACGAAGTAAAAATGAAAATTAAGAAAAGAAAATTAGCAGCAGGAACGAGAGGCACAAATGTAATCAGAGTACTTGGGGACAGAATAATTTATTTGAATTGAGAGAGAGAAGTGGAAGAACGAAAAGAGAGAAATGTGGCATTTATATTGTGTATGTACAATGAAAGCAAAAAGGGTATCAATTATATATGTCTAAGAATAAGACTCTTGATTTACAGTTACAGCATATGGATATGTGGTTGATTTTGATGGGGTACATACCACAAACACAGGTAGAGGGCAGAGGGAAATTATAGAAGGATTGATTAAGTATTATTAGATCCAGGAAACATCTGGTCGAGTAGTATGAGGAGGGCCATGGCTTGTGCGGTATCAATCTGAGGGTGGACGACGAGGCGGAAAACGTCCATCCCGAAGCTCATCACCCGGCCTCCCGCTGCAGCCTCCTTGCGTTTGATCTCCGCCACTATTCTCCTCTTCTCATCGTACACCACACAGCATCTTTTCCCGTAACACCCTTCGATCTCATAATTCATAATAGTACCCATATCCGACACGGCTTGAACACGAGCCAAGCACTTGGAATATTTAAGCAGATTATTATTCACGAGCTTCTTCCTCGCCGAAAATCGGGGATTCACGCCCGTTTCTCCCTCGTAAACCACCCAGCTATCGGGCGCTAGGATCAACCCTCTCTTGCGACGGATGGTGTAGAGAGGCTCGCCGGCGGCGTCCATGAGAAGGATCTCGCCCTTATTGCCTGCGATATAGTTGTCCACCCTGTAAACCAAATTACCCTTGGAGTTAAACACCGTAAACCCCTCGCAGTTTAACAGCATAGATTTCTTCCACACTGTCAGGACACTGGTCTCGCTGCCGGAGGAGGAAGGAGCGTTTGGAAATACCTTTGTCATCCCGACCCGACCCGAATCTATCTATGGATGGAAGTAGAGGTACTACCAACGAAATTAAGAGAGCTTGGTCTATATATCTGCTAATGTAATACGTATATATATTATATATTCTTTCGACTTTGGACTTTGGGTGAGATGCGATGAGAACAAACAATAATTGTGACGGAAGAGAGAGATTATAATTTATAATTAATTTATAATGGAAATGCGATGCCCAGTAGTTTAATATATTTTGCCACACGTATGTCCTTTTTTTCAACGATTTTTAGTGGCTCAGAACCAACGCCTACTCCCTGTCAGCCACCATTGCATAAGATATTTATTTCCTATTACTGTTTTTATTTTCAATTTTTGTTTTGTATTGGTGCGGCTGCCGCATTTCTTAAATTATTATCCCCCTCCGCCTTGGGCGGTTTAGTACGTCCTCATCTACTAAGCCATCAGCAAACCTAGCTTTCGACTTCCTCCCTCCATCTGATACCACTAGTTCATAGTAATTACATTTTTTTTTTTTTTTTGAAGAACTACGTAGTAATTACACTTTTGAATAGCAATGGGGAGAAAAAAAAAAGGCTAAATACACGAAAATCCCTTATATGTGTTGGATTAATTTTTTTTTAAATTTAGTTTCTATTATTTAATTTTTTTTAATTTACTCTCTCTTCTATTTTAAGACATTTTTAAATTTAATATCTCAATGGTGATGATCGTTCAAATTAACCTATACAAAATTAAAACAATAAAACATTAGAAAGAATTATATAAAATATTTTTATTTTTACTTAAAAAAGAAATAAGGGTAAAATACATTTTTTTTGTCCTTAGAGTTGGTGTCTATTTGATTCTTGAGGTTTTAAAATGGACACTTTGAGATTTTGAGGTTTTAATTTTGGATGATCAGGCAATGATGTGGCATCTTCTTCTTTTTGCCTTCAACAAGGTTACCCCGTTCCAATGAATGTTACCACCACCGCCGCCATCCTCATATTTTGATGTTACAAAATCAAATATTAACCTAATAGTTAAATCTGCACTTCTTGACCTTTGTCAAATCTCGTCTAATCCCTCCTCATGGAATTACGTGAAACAACCACCAATAATACACTAAACTCCACCATTCATTATTTCATTCCACCTTCTACCTCCTTGTTCTTCAACAAAATTCTCACTGTTAAAAGTCACTCCCAATCCCGACAGTGGCTATGCTCCAAACAGGGTAAGTATTATGGAGTCTCAACCACTAAACAATTCAATATAAATGGTATAATATTTGCAGGTAACTCCCTCACTTATCTGAATTTAATTAATCCTCTTTAAAATTAGACACATTAAATCTTTCCCTAATGGTACTCCATAATTTTCATCGGCGGAATTGCTTCAATGCTGCAATTTATCCTTCAAGGTTATGTAATTTCCCAGGGTGGAATTGGGCAGGCAAGAGGAGTTTCGCAAAAAATAAATCGAGCCCTTTGTTCCAGGAACGAAGGTGAAAGACCCTTTGTTCTAGTGAGGCACCTTCGTTATCCGACAAAGTGAGGAGGTGATGGTGGTTCCCGGGAAGAGGAGCAACGGCTGCAACGAGCCTCATCAGTGGAGGAGGGAAGAAGTAGATGAAAGAATAAGGTAGAGATGCAAAAAGATAGCCACCTCATTGTACAATATTTTTTTTTTTGGGTAAAAAACTGAGCTTTCATTGAGAAAAAGGAAGGAAATACAAGGGCAAACAAAAAACAAGCCCAACAACAAAAGGGAGTCCAAGAACTTACTACATAAACGGACTCCAATCCAACAAAATCAAACCAAGATCGACGCCCACAAAGACACATGAAACCTCACCACCTCCCAATTCTCATAACAAGACCTCTACCTCTCAACCACATAACAAATATTATAAAATTAATATATTTTGCCACATCACTCCCACATCATTTTTTCGAACTAACCTCAGAGACCCAAGTATCTATTTTGAAACTTTAGGAATCAAATAGACATCAATCTCAAATCTTAGGACAAAAAGTGATTCTGGGCTATGAAACAACAACAATAATAATAAATAAATAAATAATAATAAACAAATTACTACTATAGAGACATTTTTATTTTTCTTTAAAAAGAAAAAAAGAAAACAAGAAAAACAAGAAATAAAACTTAAAACAAAAAGCATTACCAAAAGCGCAATCAGTATCGACAACTCCTCGGGCTGACTCCAACGCAACTCATGATAGCTATCAGTTCCTGTGCGATCGGTCCTCAGGCCGGCTCCTGCTCCATTATTGCTTCCAATTGAAGTTCTTGGAGCAGATACACTGTAGTCTCAACTCAACACGACTTTTCATACGTCATACCACCTTTTCTACACCCCTCCCCTACAGGCTTATGCATCTGATGGTTGGACTATACCTATCACCTGCTACAATATGCAACTTGTTCCACATCGAGGACTCACGAGAGCTCTCATATATATGGACATGTTGCATTCTTTCCATTTGGCTTGAGTAGACTTAACTAACATATCCAGTAGTGATGATTCCATTGCCATGTTTAGAAAGTCATAACTTAACTCTCAATACCCAGCTTACAGAATTCGAGCTCACAACACTGATTAAAAGTGATTGAGGCTAGCTATGAATTTATCCCAAGGGCGGTCAACATGGGAATTGAACCCTGTTTACTAACCAATGACAATACCAGGAGCTATTCCGCCCGTGGAGGTGGCTGAACAAAAAGTTAGTAAAAATAGGTAGAATAAAAGTTTCTAATAAGTCCCTAAACTTTTGGAATTATATCTATTTAGCTAGTTTTTAATGAGTTCCAAAATTGTGTCTAATCGGTACTTACCATCAATTTGTTTAATACTTACATACAAATGCTATGTATTATGTAAGGAACACATGATAGGCCAATTTCAAGCACATTTGAGCATAATCCTTAAATGACGACTAGCATGTCATATAACCATTAAATGATCATAGTTAACAATAAGAATCCATTAGACATAAGATTAAAAGTTTAAAAACTTCTAACATACGTCCAGAGATACTAGGGCAGGTATGTGCACGAGTCCAATTAAAAGAGAAACTATAACATTGAGTCCCTTTGAACTTAAGAAGCTTAAATACTATGCAAGGTTTGATACGAGAAATAAAAAATAAAGGTAAAATTATAGGAGGATGATCAACAACAATGTGAACAAAGGATGATCTTGATGACGTTAGAACAGACACAGTCATAGTGAGCCTCCAGCCGACTAAATATCATCTAAATGTAGTTTGAATTCAAATAACAAATTGACTAAGCCCCATAATGTATACCGAATTCTTGCCAAAACATTTATGACCTGCATGCATGTATTTATGCAGATATTGATACAAGGTTTATAATCATCTATGTGGCAACGCCTCAAAAAGGATTAAACCTCATCACCATTCCTAGAATTGCTCAACTTCATTGATACAGACATAACCAGCCAATATTCAGACAAGTTCAATGTATGCCATAGGCGCATTGTCCCCTCGCCTAGGCAGTGTTCTTATAATTCTGGTATATCCACCGTTTCTCTCCCCATACCTATCTTGGACTTCTGCAAATAAAGCGTGAACAATCTGCTTTTCGTATATGAAGCCTAAAGCCTGTCTCCTTTTATGCAAAGAACCGTCCTTTGCTAATGTGATCATTTTGTCAACATACTTACGTATAGCACTTGCTCTTGCTCTGGTGGTTTTGATCCGACCATGCTTAAGGAGTTGGGTGGTGAGCCCTCTCAATAGTGCACGCCGTTGGTCAGGAGGCCTATTGAGCTTAGGTACCCGCCTGCCATGTCTCATGGCAAAAAACCGGCTACCACTATCAACAATTGTAAAGTTATGTTCAAAGCTGTTGTAATCTGCATGATGGACAAGCGCATCATAGGTTCTACAACAGTTAGTACACGGAAAGAAACTGTTTGAAGATCTTGCTCCCAGAAACTTGTATGAATCTCTGGAATTCCATGTGCTATTAGCTTATAATCTTAAAATAATTCTTTTTATTCGATGAGATTTATGTAACAAGAGACAACATATCATTTTTATTATAATTGTGGGCGTCTAGGCTAGCTTATGACATACATCATCTAATTTTACAAGCTAACTACCTAAGTCTCTACAACATTCAACGACAAGAAACTTGTACAATCCTCAGCCACTTAGGCTTGAATTCATAACCTCAAATGCAGAGTATTTGTATAACAAATGCATCTAGGAATGTTGAAACGTTAACTAAGCTCATCAAGTGACATGTGAAAGTAATAATAAGCTCCATGAGAGCAATATTCGAGAACATTTATATCATGTGCACAAGACTTTAATCTAATATGTAAAGTTTATACTCGACCTAGTACTAAGTAAGCACATGATATTGACCGCTCGGTAAATATGGGCAAGGTAAACCTAAGCAAAGGAGCAACGGGGTGGGACGGGAAGAAATTTTGTCTAGGACCCATAGGCGGAAGAAAATATTTGACTTGTCGTGCTTGTACATGCGTAGGAGTAGAAAATGAAAGTTAATGGAGGATGGATGTTTAAATTCTTAATGATAGAAATCCTGAAAATCCACCTACTTCAATCCAATCCTATAATTGACAATTGTTTCACAGACAAAATGCTGCAGGGATTGGAAGTAAATGTTCGCTCGCAGGGGCGGAGAAAGAAAGAAGGGAGGAAGTCTCCCTCTCGGTTAGTCTTACATGAAGAAAATTATATTAAAAAGTTAAAGATCTTCGCGTTTTCTCTCCAATTGTTACTCAAAAGGTGTGCAACAAACTGTGATCAACGTTTCATTTTCCGCGAATATGAACTCAAGATTTCGCATTGTTACCAAAATTAGCAGGAGACTTCAGTATAATATTAGTAGCAGAACACTTCCGAATAAAAGGGACGTATCAATTGAAATAGAAATCAAAATCGAAAACAATAAACTGTTGCAGGACCATTCAATTCATAGGACATGAATCAATCAGCCATCAGAAGCAGAATAGACGCATGAATTAGCAGAGGAAAAATCAAATTAGACGGGGCTACGTAAGTAGCGAATGAGAGGGAATGGAATTACCTGATAAGCCAGTAGAAATGAGGGGGTTCAAAGGGCATAGACCCGAAAAGGAGGCGATGGGTTTGCTGCAGGTTCTGCAACTGACTCGACCATTGGAGGACGGGAAGCTGACGCGAGAGGGAGTATGAATTCCTACACCCACAGAAGGTAGCGCTGACCTCAATGTTGTTAAGCTCCATCGGCTGTTTGCCGTTGCCGTTGTAATCGCCATTGCCATTGTACGGGTGTCCCAGTCTGTGGAATGTGGATAACGAGATAAGGATAGGCTGTCTCGAGGGCTTCGGCAGGGGCGACCAGTTACATATGCTGAAGTTCGCAGTTAAATTAGGGGTAGCCGGGTGGTCGATGCTAAATTTAAATAGTTTTAGAGAAATGGCCAATTGCTTTTTTTTATTAGATAAATGGCTCTGTAGAAGTTGGGTGGCTTTTAAGTTTTAACTCTTGTATTTGAGATATTAGGGTTTTTTTTTTTTTTTTACATTGTGTTCTCCAGGAAGTATTCTGACCATCGCTCAAGCCACGATTCCCGATAAATTTCAAGCTTCCAGGAAGAGGGATAAAACCAGATTAAATCTTGTTAAAAAGGGTGACTTCAAATGTACAACTCTGTTAGGGGTCGTTTGGTTTGCAGGTTTGAGTGGTTTGTTAAGCTTGGATTTATTAAGTCTAGGGTTGTTAAGTCTGGATTTGTTAAGTCTGTGTTTGGATGGTACATAAAATAGGTTTGTTAAGTCTGAATTTGTTAAACTAGTGTTTGGATAGTGTCAAGTCTGAGTTTGTTAAGTCTGTGTTTGAATTCTAATTTGTTAAACCTAAGTTTATTAAAAGTGTATTTGGTTGGTAAATTTAAAATTTGTAATAAATAATAGAATTTATTTAATTAAAGTAATAAAAACTATATATTAAATTATATTTAAAATGTAACTTTATTATGAAATTAGAGAGTATTATTTTAATAATAAATAAAATAATTTTAATACATTTGTTAATTTAATTTTCTTTCAATAATTATTTTATAGAATAAATATTTAATTGTTCATAAAAATATTTTCAGACTATGTACCAAAGCGTGAATACATATAAACACAATTTTTTATGTAAATATATCCAACATAAAATTAATTATAAATAAAATATTATCAATTGTTTATTTAATGATTTATAACTTGTGATAACAAAAGTTATTTACTACATATCATCAAAATTACTATTGAACTTAACTTTCTATATTTAACTAATACATGAGGTTATAAAGTTAAAGTATTTTAAATAATATTATTTTAAAAGCTATTAACTTCAAGATACACTAACCAAAATAGTTTAATTAATTAATTTTGCAAATATTATGTTTTTATTGACTATGATAACATGATTTTTACATTTTTATAAGAAAATAAGTTTAGGAAAGTTGTGGATTAGAAAAAATGGATTTTATTTTATGAAATGGAAATTGATGTATTAAATTTAGGTTTATATAACGTGTGTGGTTTAGAATTTATAATAAAATAATTTTTATTATAATTTATACATTAATAAAAAATTTAAAATATAATAATAAGTTTCTTCATGATGAACATCCCGTACACCATATCCTTCTCTTTAAATCTAGAAAAACATAGCACCAATTTCTCCAATCGCTCTAGAAATTTAAAAACAATATTGTATGATATGAAGCCATAGCGTCGATCGTGAAGGTGAAGAACATCTTGGGGTTAATGGAAAGGGAGAAGATAGATAACAAATCTTGAGAGGAGAGAGAAAGGAATTTGTGATGAGTGAAAGGAAGAGAAATCATGAGAATGGAAGATAGAGGAGAGAGAAAGAGGGAAGGAAAATTGGGGGAGGAAAAAGTGGGTAACATGGGTAATGTGCATAAGAGAGAGGAGAGAGAAAGAGGGAAGAAAAATTGGGAGAAAAGAAAGTGGGTAAAAGATAAGGGGGTTTAACAAAATGAGAAGAGAAAATGGGGGGTTAATTACTTGGGTCTATGGGTTTGTAAAACTGGGAATCAAGCATGGGTTAGGGTAATTAAATCCAAAATTCCCCTTGAAACATGGGAACCAAACACATCCTTAAGGATTTTAAACTTAATATACGGTCTTGTTACTAGTTTTAAAAATATATTCGTGTATTTAGGAGCTTTGTAGAGTGATATATCTCACACTAGTGATATTTTAGTTAAGATGCAAACCCTAATATACATGTATTTTGTGATGTCGCCTGTAATAATGTGTGATTCGGGGGTACCTATTCCTAAAAAAACAATTTCTTAAGGATAGGACACGATAAATGTGAGTACAAAAATAAAGACAATGTCAGGTAAGATGAGTATGGAACCAAAGTTATCTTTATTAATTAAAAATATAAAAACTTGACTATTTTGAATTCGAATTATCATATAAAGTAAGATCGTGTAACAAAACATAACATAATCTTCTAAATTCAAAACTGAAAAAAATATAATAATAAAACATAATCCTATAAGAAAATGTGTATGGCAAACAAAAAATAAATAAATAAATAAAGAGAGAGAGAGAGAATGTAAATATAGTTTCAGTGAAATGGAGATAACGCAAGTGAAGAGTATGCAAGGGGTAAAGTAGTAGAAAAACATGGTGCACATGGGTCCCCCCGAAACCTCCGTCGGGCATTTTTAAGTTGAACTTAATCGTTTACACCGCTAAATTGAACAGTACTCGATTGCATATCGGTGTGTAGATATCTTTCTACATACTACTATTCAATTTTTCACAATAAGGAGAGAGAAAGTAAAAAAGTTCCAATTGTTGTATACTAAAGTTCATGAATTAAATTGTAATGAATTTGAAAATACAAAAACTAAATAAAGTCAAAGGATTAAATTGTTACCTTCAAAAAAGTGTTGGGACAACAAATATTTTTTAACCTAAAAGATGATATTATTGCAACACAACAAACACTTTGCGAGTAAGACTAAGGGTCCATTTGGATAATGACAACACCTAACATGTGCTATCTATAGGCTTTTATTTAGTGCTAGTTAGGTTACTTTCATGTACTTATTTGTCTATTTTATAGGGATCAAGTAATTTAGAATGAATCGAAGCTCTCTAGAAGAATTGAGATCAATAAGGAGCTATTTGAACTTAATTTGAGCAACGAAGTCAAAAGAGGAAGCAAATCAAACTAAAATTCTCAAGAGGACAACGTCAAGATGCCAATGTTGCTGTTGTAGGCTTCCAAGCCAAAATTTCTACGAGGGTAGCTTCTTGACGCTATGTATTTGAAGAACTATGCCAAGCTCAACACTATGGATCGCTCTTGCTCAGTGTTGGTAGTGTCTCGACGCTTGAAACACGTGCGCGCATCATCTCCGTCCGAAGAGTCTTGATGCTATGAAGCTTTATGGGATTTTTTCCTTATTTTAAAGGGCAGTGTCTCGATGCTGCATTTTGGCGTATCGACCACTCAACCAGATTTCCTTCTATTTTAAACACTCATGAAAATAATATTTTCAATAAAAATGTTATTATATCTTACATTTTTTTCAAAATTATTTTAAATAGCAAATTTGTTTGGTTGCAATGTATTAAAAGTGATTCTATTAATTATAAATTTGTTTATATTTTTTATTACACATTTTGAAGTTTTTAAATTAATCACTTTCAAGTCTTTTTTTTTTTATAATCCATCTATCAAGTGTTTATTAAAAAAATGTTTTCAAGGTAACCCTTCTGTTTGAAGCATTTTTTTTTAAATTATTTTTTTAAACCACTTTTGATCACATAAAATCACTCAATAACCTATGCTAAATACATTTCAAATTATTAAGGGTTGGTTTTGTAGGCAATCTGAAATTTGTTTTATGTTTTTTGATTCACTGAGTTCGCTGAACATGCGTTTGACAGATTTGTATTAAAAAACTGTTTATGGATTATGTGATCCAAATAGTAAAAATTATGAAAACAATATTTTTATATTTTCATTGTATTATCCAGATTTTGAATTTGAAATTTTAAAATGCAAGCTTATATTAAAAAATACAAAAACTTTAATAAATGTTGTATTTCATATTGTAAACTAAATTTATTTTTGTTAGATTAAAATATGTATAATATAATATATTATAAATTACATGACATTGTAAAATAATAATTATACAAAATTTATAACAAAAAATATGTTCATAAATTAATTAATAATAATTTATATTCAACAAAATATTTAGTTCTACAATTACAACTAGTTTCATGATCTAATACATTTTAAATAATTATTTAAATTAAAAAATAATTTTTAAATCTTCTACCAAACACACATTTGAAAATATAAAATACAACTCTCCCTCACTTTTCTTGGAGTGTTTATAGAAAAATTAATTTTGTTAAAAAAAACATTTATTTTCAAAAGTTATTCATTTAAAATAAAAATACAAAAGTCAAAGAGAGCATAACTCAACTGGCATATATTAATGACTATGAGGAATGTGGTTCAAATCTCTCAATTCCTATTGTATTTTTTTTTTAAAAAAAAAAAAAACAAACAAAATGCAAAATTTCCCAATAAATTTTTATGATATTCGAAGACGCGCCTACGGTTTATTTCCGAATACCAAAACAATACCGTGCGATGGCGGAAGGAAGGCAAAAAGTTTTAAAGCAGGAGGAGGGAGCGTTGGTGTTTAACAACGTTACCCGGAAAGGAAAGAGATAAAACCAATCTCTCAGAAGAATGAAATTGGTCTGGAGAAACAATCGCATCTCTCCCCCGAGGTCTGCCACTGCTACTGTCACTGCCATTTCATTACAACCACCATTGCAACAGTAATTTGTCCATTTATTGCTTTTTGGTCCGCTTAGTCAGCACCGCCAGCCAAGCCTACCGCCGTCAGCAAGCACTGCTGCATCACAGTCCCAATCACAACTTCAGCCACAGCAAACCAGTGGAGTCGGGATGGGCAACTGTGGTACTAGAGAAGAATCTGCAGTTGTTTCCAATGCTCAAGGTATTTATTTTTCTGCTTTATGAATTATCGCCTCTTCTTCAACAAAACCCAGATCTAGGGCTTTTTTCTTCTCCCAAGTTTCAATCTCATTTCAGTCTTTGGCAATGTGCTTATTATCTGTATGCGCGCTTTCGGTTTAGTTTTGTCAAATGCTCAACTTAGAAACTAACTGAATCAAGCTAAAGCGATGACGGACTCGTTGCCTTTTAAATGGGGGTGGTTCTGCTGCAATTCTGAACTCAATTATCGTAGCTTTCATTCATTCTTATACAGTTCAACAGCTGCATACTTCATCGTCTTCCTTGGCTGTGAAAAACGCCAGCAACAATGCTACAGATAAAAGGCATATTCATAACCGGTCCATATCAGATCTAAGCGATCCTTCGACCCCTCGCAACCTCGAGGACTTTAGAAAGAATTCGGTGCTTTACACCCATATTATCGCCTTCACATTATACGAGCTGGAAACTATCACCAAGAGTTTCCGTTCCGATTACATTCTCGGAGAGGGCGGTTTTGGAACTGTTTATAAAGGCTACATTGACGAGAACGTGAGGGTTGGCCTCAAATCTCTTCCTGTCGCTGTCAAGGTTCTCAATAAGGAAGGCCTTCAGGGCCACCGAGAATGGCTTGTATGTCTCTTCTCTCATGCCACTGTGCAAGTCGTGTTTCTAAGTTCCTTCTCTCTCTTTGGTATTTCATTCCCCTTGTTGCTTTATTGCAGACAGAAGTCAACTTTCTTGGTCAGCTAAGACATCCAAACCTTGTAAAGTTGATTGGTTACTGCTGCGAGGATGATCACAGATTACTTGTCTACGAGTTCATGTTTAGAGGAAGCCTTGAAAACCACCTCTTTCGAAGTACACACTCATCTTGCTCTCGCTCTTCTTTACTTCGCTGATCAATAATGCATTTACTTTCAGCCTCTATTAGTCAATTGCTCTTGCATTTCTCTTAGCATTGGATTGGCACCAACTATATTTAATTATATGGGCTACTTAACGGTAGATGAAATGAATTATGTGGATGATTAGAGATTTATTGACTAAAGCATGAAGCACGCTTCATCTTAAATTGAACGTGTGGTCTCTGCCCCCATTTCAACCTACAAAACCTACAATCTATTCTTTATATTATTTGTTCAATGTATGCACATTACTTAACCCACGTAATCGGAAGATGCAGTGCAGTACTTTTTTTAATTATTATTTTTTAATTTCGTGGCTTCTTTTCCAGCTTCCTTGATTACATTATTGTTTATTCTTAGCATGGAGGATGCATGACAGAGGCCACTCCCAAAGGGAGACATTTATTTTATTTTCTGGTCATCTGGAGCATATCTATTGGCAAAGCACTCACGTACCATTCGATAGACATGACCTTGTATAACATCACTATCGTAGTTTAGCTATTCAATCGCTTCATTTTGACCTAGTATTTTGTATTACGCACACAATTTTTGTGCTCGCAACATGACACGATTTTGATGTAGGATTAGGAGAAAGAATGTGTATGGGAAGAAAACTAAAGAAATTGAAGGGGATGGATGATAATCTAGTTCTCATGGTCAAAATAGGCTATATCTGAATGCACTCTCGATCTAAAATTTATAATTGACAAGCTTTTGTATATGAACACCTCTTTTTTATGAGAACTTGAGCTTTCATGGAGAAAAATGAAAGAATACAAATGGGCTTGCAAAGTGACAACCCAACAAAAGGAGCCAAACTAAAAGATTATATGGAAAAGGTTTCCAATTCAAAAGAACAAGACAAAGGATAATTACAAAAATCCTTATAAATTGGTGTACAAAAAGAAGCATTGAACCTGGCTAGAGATTAAACCAAGTCAAATACACCATAAAACAACAAAAATACCTGCATGCCAAAGGACACAACCCTTATAAAAAACGATGGGTGCAACCAAACTCCCTTTATCATGAAACAACCACCCTAGTTATGAGCCAAACAAATACCAAATGAATCATAGAAATAGTCTCAGATGGAGTGAATAAACTCACAATTCCAAAGGATATGAGCCAAATGTTCATTAGCTTTCTGATAAAGAATGCATCACTACACCCTCAACAAAAAGAAAGAATACCTTGCTGTGGACCCTCGAAGGAGTTTTAAGGTCTTGGAAATATGATATTTTTGGAGACTTGAGGATTAAGAAGCTAGAGGTGTCGGGGAGGGTTAAGTACTTAGATGGTTTGCGGGGGGCTTAATGAAACATTTAAGGAGGAGTCGTTTTTGTTAAAGGCTGAGTTTGCTGAGTTGGTCAGAAAGGAAAGTGTGAGTTGGAGGTAGAAAGCCAAGGTGAAGTGGGCTAATGATGGGGATTGTAATACTGCTTATTTTCATAGAGTTGCAAGTGGAAGAAGGAACAAAAATTTTATTGGCCTATTTGGAAATGATGCCGCCGTTTTGTTGAAGGGGGCCAAAGAGATTGAGGGGGAGGTTATTTCCTTTTTTCTTCTTCTTTGTATGGTCCGACAACTGTGATATAAATCATACCATGTTGTTCAAGACTAAAGAAAAGCTTCAAAATGAAGTTGCATTAAATGCACTTGGGCTTCATTTGTGACGAACCAAAGTTAAACTCAAGTTATATTAAATGAAGTCAAGTCGCATTAAAGTTGAAGTCAAGTTGCATTGAGGGAACTCGAGTTGCATTAAATGAATGCAAGTGCATCTCAAGTTTCATTTAGTGCAAGTCAAACATCAATTAGTGGAAACTACCCTTCAAACTACTTCAAGTGGAGCTTCATGTACATGGGAGGTTACACAGACTTTCAAGGTTAACCAATGAACTTGAATCTCGGATTTATGGCTCAATTTGATTTAATTTCAGTTTAAAACCTTTCATTTATTTGTTTTAGGTTACTTTTGAGTTAGTGGTTGTTATGACATTTATGTACTTGGGAGTTACAGCCCTTAAATTGACAAATAAGTTACATTTAGGGTTTATGTGGAGGCTATATATAGCCTAGCTAATTCCTTTGTAAAAAAAAAAAACAGTTTTGAGATGTACTAAAAAGAGCCTTTGTGCTTTATTTTAGTCTAGAATTAAGTTTCTTTGCAATTCTATGTAGTTTAGGTTGCATGCTTAGAATCATTCAAGCTTGACTTGATCAATCTTGCTTGTGGAGTGATTTGAATATCAAACAAGTTTTCTTTCCTTGAGATATTTGATCAACAAGGTAATCCGGTTTTTACTTTCTTTGTGTTGATTTCAAACATGTTTTGGAGTTTTTGAGTTTTAGATCTAAAGGTCGTGTTTCTTAGCAAGGTTGTTAGATCCAATTCTTGGGAATTGATATGAAACTTTAACACCAAAATAATATGAAACTCCCGAGAATTAGCAAATTGAAGATCCAAAAGGTGGATTCGGTCCCTCCCACTTGAAACTTCTCAAGACTATCCTTATCCACTCTACAGAGGACAACCTACTTAAAATATCCACAACCAAAAGAAAGTGGAAAGAAGATAGATGGTCCCCATGCCTAAGACCTCTTGAAGCAAGAACCCTACTCCTTGACATGCTGCTAGCAAGAAGAGAATACTTAGGTATCTTAATATAGTTTCAAATCAATCCAAGATCTTCATTTAAATCCGAAGATTTTCTTCTAAAGGACCACACCAAGAAGTCTCAATCTAAGTGATCATACGTTGTCTCAAAGTCAATATTAAAGATAGGCCTTTCTGCAGTAACCTCATTAGCAATAAAAGCTTGAACCAAAATATGTCTCCTTACAATAAAGGCCATTTAAAATTGCAAATCATTGAGGAAGGACCTTCCTCAACCTAATCGCTAAAACCTTAGCAATGATCCTATATAAGCTCGTGACAAGGCTAATTGGCCCAAACTCTTTCACTCTCCTCACTCTCTCCTTGAGAATAAAACAAGCATATTCTCAAACATAGGTTACATTCATCAAGGATATGGACCCTCCAACTTTGTAAGGTCAGTTCCTTCAAAATTCTAATGAGATCCCATAAATCTTTGCCAAATTGCTGTGTTATTTCTTGGAATAGTGGAGAAGCCCTATACCAATTTTCTTCCTCTGTCATTGTTCTAGAGTTTCTTGGTGTTCTTTTTGGTGAGTTTATGAATGTTAACACTCTCTTTACAGGGTTGGGCCAAAACCATTTAGCAAAGCTCTTAACATCTTTTGTTGGAAGATTTGGTTACAAAGTAACTATAAAAAAATTAATAGTAATTATAGAGAAGTAGAAGAGGTCCTTTTGGCTTGTTTTTGCGTTTTCAATTGGAGCTCCTTGTTTGGTTCATGTTGGAGCATTTTTTTTCCCTTTGGTGCTCTGTAGCCTCTTCTTTTCCTTCGTTTTCTAATTGAAGATTTCTTTCAAGTCGAACAAAGAAAATGAAAAAGAACAAGACGAAGAAAAAGAGCTCACTGTGCAAATTATTTTTAGTTACTCTTATTTTTTGATGTACAATAATTGGAGGTCTTTTTTTATTTCCTTTTTTTTAAAAAAAATGCCGTTTGGTTTGATCTTGGTTAGAGTTCTTATCCATTGTCCTCCCTTTCTGCAATCTTTTTCTTGGGTTGCATTTTCTATTACCTCAACTGGTTTTGTAGGACTATGACCTGCCCTTATCATATCTAGAATCGAGAAACTCATCCTATAAACTTGTTTGGTGTCCACCAAAATTTGAACCCAATACTTCAAAATCTTCTAAATTTGTGGTCTGTCTCTTTGATTATTAGATCACCCCACCCCATCATCCCATCATGGTTCTTATAATTATTGAAGAAAAATATAAAATCTAAAAAACCAAAGACCATAAGAAGATTTTATTCTCTTTCAATGATATTTGTTATAATTAGGGGGCTTTGATGCAATTTTGATGATCTTTATATAAAAGGTTGTATTTTATTTTTATTTAACTTCTAATCAGAGTATATATCTTTGAACATACTTGTAACTTTTCACACATCAATGAAAACTTTGTTTCTTGTTTCTTCTATTTTTCTCAATGCGGTTTCTTACCAAAAAAAAAGTTTGTTTCTTGTTAAATTCTTTTTCTAAAATTTCCTTTAATAATTTTTGCCAATCTAGAAAAGTACTTAAGGATGATTATTTTAGAAACTTGAGGCTTCTTTTTTGGAATTCAAGTCCATAAGCAAGCACTCAATATTTCTTAGTTTGAACACAAAGAATGCCTATTTATTTGCAACAAATTTTCTAGTAACAAGAAGTTCAATGATTCAAGTAACAAGTTCAAAGATTTAATTTTTATTTTAATTGCATTTATATATATTTTTTAACAAGAAACAAGGTTTCATTGATAAATGAAAAAGAGAAAGAAATACAAATATCCACGTACTGCACAGAGTAGACTTAGGACAGAAAAGAAACAGAAATAGCAGAAAAGAACAAAGAGAAATAAATGGTTAAACTCCTCAATCCTTACAAAATGCCCTCAATTATTACTAATATCATTAAGAGAACAACCATCAAAAAGATAGACAACGAACAACACAAAGAAGCTTTTATAAAATCCCTTCAGTACCTTCATGCTCGACAGTTTCCTTTCTTTAAGCTGTTCATTTTCTTGGGGTTATTCAACCAAGAAGACTAATTATCATGATGGCTATAGTTATTTCTTCCAAAGTTTCAAGGTAATCAAGAAACTTGATTTTGGTCATTATCATTCTTATATGTATAAATATATGACGGGAAATTAATTTCATTAAACAGCAGAAAATTCAGAAGGTTGAGGAGGAAAGCTTCTCCATGCTAAGAAATCTTAATAATACTTCAAACTTCATTGATTTTACACCAATTGGTATTAGAGCAATCCCGTGAGAGAGTTTGATGGTTGGGCAAAGGGCAGCCATCTTGGGAAATGATGCAGTTTATTCTAGTAGGGAGTTTGAAGCAGAACTCCACCAAAATCCACAAAACATTCTCTCACCAAGAACATCAACTAGATGCTTGTTGTCAGTTGAGGCATCTCTTTAAGAAATTCAAAGAAATTTGATCAAAGTTCAATGTATGGTGGGTACAATGGCTAGGCATTTAGATCAACTAGTTTTGAATCTTTCTAATCTGCACAGTCAAAGAGAGCAAAGAGAAAGAAGGTTACAACAATAATTTCATCATGAACGACCTATATTACCAGCATGCATGCACCAAAAACAGAGAGCACACCTTATGGGAATGGTTGGGAACCCTTTCAATCACGATAAACTCCAAGAATGTCGAAATGAAAGGTTTATGGGTCAAGAATTGTTGCAGCAAAGAAGAAGAGTTTTTTCATGGGTTTTGGAATACTTTGATGATGGTTATGGTCAGACCATGTTGAAGAATGTAGAGGAAGAATTTTTTTGCAAAATAGAGTCCACTCCCTTATTTTTACTGTTTGAGGAACAAAATAATGAAGAGAGATATAAAATGAAGAAATCTTGGCAACAAATAACGAACTTCAAGGATGTAGATGGAGATTCTCAGTTTGGATATTATGTTTTTTCAAGAACCCAAAAGCCAAAGGATCAATTTTACAGATTTATAATTATTTAGAAGTTTGATAAGATGTTGCATTGGAGTTTTGATGGGCTGAAAACAACATACCCCATTGGAATGTTTTCTAATCATTGGAAGGAGTAGTTTTGAAGCTAGATTTCTGACTTCAATATCTTGTAAACTCGAGGGTGAGTTATTCTTTTTAAAGAGGGAGGGAATTAATGTAGCATATTGTGTGAGGGTTATTTTGTAATTTTGTGTTATTTGGTTGTTAATTAGTTTAGTTTGATTAGTTAGCTTAAATCCTTTATAAATAGGAGATTCATTCTTTGTATTGGGAGACTTTTAAAATCCTAATAAACATTCCTTTGAGGATTCTCCGAGATTTCTCCATTGATGCTTGGTTGCATGAAAAATGATGTCCAAAATTTCCCGATCAATTTGTCAGTAGCCTTTCGAGATCAAGCTTGATAACAATGCCTTTCCTTTTTTTCCTTTTTATTTTTTTAGTAAGAAACAAGAAACTTGTATTAATCACAAAAGGACAACCAAAGGGTTGAGGGAAGAGAAAACGCTGCCCAAGGAGTTACAAGAAAATCATCCACTTTAAGGAAGGAAGTCATAAGAAGACTATAATTACAAAATAAATTTTTGTGGTTTGAACACCACCAAGACGACATATGCTGCACATTAGCCCAAAAACACTCCTCTAAAATTGACTTGTCTTCAAATATCCGCTGATTTCTTTCTTTCCATGTGAGCCAAAGAAGTGCTCTAGTTGCACAACCCCACAAAATCTTAGCTTTTCCTCTAAAAAACATGCCCCTCAAACATTTGTCAACCAATCTTCTATGTTAAGAGGCAAACACACCAAACCCTTCTCTGTTCATGTCAATGTCTATCCACGGTCTTCCTTTCGAACTCCCTATAGCCTTTTTAGGTATCCACCCCATAAATGGTTGCAATGGTCCTCCTCCAAAGAGCATTAGGTTCATTGGCAAATCTCCAGAACCATTTGATGAAAAGGGCTTTAATTCTATGAAATAAGGAACCCATTCCAAGACCACCATAACTGATGGGGAGAGAAGAAGTCTTCCATTTGACGAGGTTCCTTCCATTTCGATAATGTCTTAAAAAATCTGTTGATTTCTCTCTTTTTTTTTCTCTGCTCATCAAGTGAGCTGATTTGCAACACAAGATTAATCATCTGTGTATTAGAAATATAACTAATTGAAATTTAGTTATGGTAGAAGTGGTGACCTTTTTAGCCATTCAAAGAGAGCCTTTCCAATGATTTTGGCTAATAAGTTTGGATTTATTAACTGTTTTAGCATCGGATTTCTTTGGTATGCGAGGAACATAACTCTCGTTGAGACTAACAATGATGACACTGTACTTAAAAAAAGTCATGGAATACTTCAATATATTAGGTTTACGGGTGTTCCAACAACTTTTTGAATAATTTTATAGTGAAATCATTTGGTCTTGGTGCTTTGTTGACAGTTCAATCCCAAGGAGTTACTTGCGTTAAGTATTTTTGCTAAATAAAAATTGCCCTTGGCATTTGACTATGGGCAGCTGAAATGAGATTCCAATGTCTACTTGGGAGAATATGTCCACCCTATATTTTGGTCTAAAGAGTTCATGAATTCATCTTCAATGGCTTTATCAAAGAATAGGATCCTTCTGTCGCTAAAGAAAATTTTCATAAATAGACTTCTCATGTTGTTACAGCCTGCGTATTGATGGAATTGGTTTGGTTTTAGATATGAAGGATTTTGAGTTCCAAAAGCAACCAAAAAAGAAAAAAGAAAAAAAAGAAAAAGAGGAAACTTATTTTTTGTTTTCTGTTTTGAGTAATTCTTATGGTGCATTTGGAAGGAAAGGAGCATTAGATTTTTAATGCAATTTGGGGAGAATTCATTTATAGTATATGTATGGTGTTAAATCACCAATCAACCCAAAAGCTTAAGTTGATGGGTTATGGTAAATTTAATTATATCAACACTCTAACACTCCTCCTCATTTGTGGGCTTGAAAATTTGTATAAGACCAAACAAGTGGAAATCGATATTAATTGGGGAGGAAACAACTTTAAAGGAGTTCGACACATGACCTCTTGCCCTGATACTATATTAAATCACCAATCAACCCAAAAACTTAAGCTGATTGGTCATAGTAAAAGTAATTATATCAACACTTTAACATATGGGTCCCTAAATTATTTTCAAATTTTTTTCAACTTTCGAAATCTATAGATTGGGTCTTATTGTGTAATGGAGTTTTTTCATTTTATTGACTTTAAGAGTTATGATGCTCATATCATTTTTTCTTGGTTGATCTTTTTCATGTCTCGTGTCACACACGCACACATAATAAAAATAAAATCAGCTAATTACTTTTTCTCCCCATACCCAAGGGCACCAGATTTACTTCAAATTTTTACTGCACTGTTCTATTGGTAAGAAAAATAGATAGCTTCATTTGGATATTGAACAGTAACTTGTATAGTTGTATGTATAATTTATGCTACTGGCGATTTTTTGGGATTTAGTTAGGACGTCATAATTTACTTGGTGCTCTTTACATAAAATTTGTTAGCTTGATGCAAATTTATGCCAATTGGGGGTCCTTTGGTAGTTAGAGATAGTTCACCTTCTTTTGTCATCCTCCCTCGGAGATGATAAGTTTATGTTTCTTATAAAAAAAAACAAAATATTTATGCTACTAGTGATTATTTAAAAAATTATAGTACTTGGGCTGGCTCCACTTTGATTTATTGTCGTACTAAATTTTACATAATCTTTCCTGTGGGGACTCAGAGACAACTGTTCCATTGCCATGGGCAAGAAGAATGATGATAGCTCTTGGAGCAGCCAAGGGACTTGCTTTCCTACACAATGCTGAAAGGCCCGTTATCTATCGGGATTTTAAAACCTCTAATATACTGTTGGATTCTGTATGTGAAGTTTATTGTGCACCAACATTGTTATTATTCTTTTCTCAAGCTTGTTCATAAGAGGATATTTCTTCTCATTTGGCTCCACCTGGCCGATTATTCTGCAGGACTATACCGCCAAGCTTTCTGATTTTGGGCTTGCAAAAGCTGGACCTCAAGGTGATGAGACACATGTTTCAACTCGAGTAATGGGTACTTATGGTTATGCTGCCCCCGAATATGTCATGACTGGTACGTTCTTTTCTTTGTGATTGGAACTTGCACAAACTTCTCATTTGCTTGATCTTCTATTTTTTTCCCAGTTATGCAAATGTACGTGTTGAATTTTTGTATTTTATGGCCTTTTGAAGGATTCCTTCCATCTTTTTTACTCTTTCTAGCCCCGCCTTTTATTTCAAGGTGAAGCCATTTTCAATATAGGATCCTCTATGAAAGGGAGAGGCTATCCTTAGCGGGAACAAAGTGCATAAGAGCTTAAGGCTCCAAGAACTAACTATCGGTAGTACTCCAAAAAAAAAAGAAAAAAAAAAAAAAAAAAAAAACTATCGGTAGAATTCAAAAAAGTTTTGATTTAGTTTCGTAGTTTTTTCTCCCCCTCTCCCAATTGGACTTTGTTCCCTTACTCTCTTGAAAATAAAAACTGATTGATGATTCATGCAGTAATCAGCTAACATCATGGCAGCAAAGGTATGGATGGTTCTATTATAGTTATATTTGTTTTTTTTTTAAACACAAAAAACGAAGTTTTTCATTGAAATAATAGAAAGAGACTAATGCTCAAAAGATACAAACTCTACAAGGGAGTGAGAAAAGAAAAACAATAAAAACAAAAAGGCTAAATATACAAAATACCCCGAAACTTTTCAAAGCTTAGGGGCATAATTGAAACTTACCCCAATGTTCAGGGATATTTTGTATAATTTAACCAAACAAAAATTACATGAGGAACAATAAAAGCATGCCATTTCAAACAAATATCACTTAATGAAAATTCGACAAAAGACTTGGAGAGAGAACACAATGAGGAAGTCTTTAATCTTGCAGATTCAAAACGATCAAACCAAGGGAGATGCTTGTCTTCGAAAATTCTCTAATTTCTTTCCGACCATAATTTTGAAAACATCGCTTTAATCACATTTACTCATCGGAGATTTGGCCTTGAGGCCAAAAGAGGACCAATGAGAAACTGAAGAATGTTGTTCTTTTTTTTTTTTTTTTGGATAAAAAACCAACTTTCATTGAGAAAGAATGAAAGAATACAATGGCATGGAACCTAGCAAGGGGCCAAACATCACAATGGCCCCTCTCAACACCCCTTAAAGATTCTATATTTCTGTCCCCACAACACTACACACACTCCCGCATGCCACAAAAACCTCTCATTCTCCCGAAAGGACGGATGGAGAAGAATTCACGATCATCTCCCTGTAATCTCTGTGCCTAGCAAACTGAATACCAAACGCCTCAATGAAGAAACTCCAGGCAGACCGACAAAGTCACAGCTCCAAAGGATATGATCTAGATCTTCCTCCGCCCTTCGACAAAGGATGCAACAAAACAGCTCAATTTGAGAAGGCAACTTTCTTGAGAGCTTGTCAATAGTATTAACTTGACCGTGGATAACTTGGCAAACTAAAGAATATTGTCCTTTAAAACATTTGAGACAATACATATTGAAAAGACCAAGAAGCTTGAACCAACATTTCAATGAATAAGCACAACCAAAAACGATATGAAAAAGATACTCCCCATCTGCATGGCAAAACGGACAAACCGATGGCGTGAGCTTGAAAAAAGGCAACTTTCATGGAAGAACTTCAGAGGTATTTAAATTCCTATGCAAGATAATCTAGATCAAAATATTGATTCTTTTAGGGCTTTTGGATTTCCAAATAGGCCTAAAAAGATTCTTAGGCAAAGGACAGGTTGAAGCAATTTTTCGAGTCAACGATTTTACTGGAAACAAACGAGAGGGCTCAAGAGACCATATTCTAGAATCTTCAGGAAAACCAACCTACATAGAAGCCAAAATACCCCAAAGAGATTGCAAAGCTATTATTTTTTCATCTTTCAAGAACCGTCTAAAGACAATATTCCACGAAAGAAGATGAGAATCCCAAAACTCCAAGAACAACCCATTAAGAGGAGAAGAAATCGCAAATAACAGTGGGAAACGAGACTTAAAAGGTGTATCCCCGATCCAGAGATCCTGCCAAAAGAAAATGTGCCTGCCATTGCCTAATTTGAAGGTAGCAAAGGAATCAAAACATTTCCAAGACTTAGAAATGTTCATCCATGGACTTCTAAGGCTTGAAAAATGTTTGCCCGCCAAATGCCAATCAAAAGGAGAACTACCATGGATACTATTCGATGTTGAAATAACAATCCATGTGATAATGTGTCCACTCTTGGGAATAACAATCCATGTGATGAAAAATACTATAGCCATATTTGTATCTTTAATTGTCATAGGAAGTTGAGTTAGAATAGTTTGTTCCTCTTTTGTAACCGTTTTAGTATACAACTATTCGATGATGAAATAACAATCCTTGTGATGAAAATAACTGGGCCACCTTAACTTTGCAATGTCCTGCGCTCTTGCTGTTTCACCCTCCCTCCCAAGTCCCTTTGCCCTAACTTTCAGTCCTTCCATCCCGATGCTCATAGCATGGATTCCTTTGAGAGTTTAGATTTTGAGGTTGTCTGCCATGAATTCTAGCTTTTTCTAAAGTGTAATATTGAAGGGAAAGCCTCAGTGAGGAGTATTGTTATTCAGAGTAAAATTTCTCCCTCTTCTATGAAATCATTTTTGGAAGTTAAGTTAATCCTCTGGTTAACCGATACCTGGATGT
The DNA here is from genome assembly GCA_033996785.1 of Trichosanthes truncata. Classification (NCBI taxonomy): domain Eukaryota; kingdom Viridiplantae; phylum Streptophyta; class Magnoliopsida; order Cucurbitales; family Cucurbitaceae; genus Trichosanthes; species Trichosanthes truncata. The sequence goes on from JAWPNB010000003.1 coordinate 59,999,006, forward strand.
ATCTCCTCATTACTGTTCTGAGTGAAGTTTTTTTTTTGGAAACTCAGTCTGAAAATGGTATTATATGGGTTCAAAAAGTTTCAAAACAAACGAGGTGGTTCTCAAAAGTTTCAAAAAGAATTCCATTGGGAACAAAGGAAAATCTGCTAATGCCTCGAGCGAAAAATTCCTCATAGGTGAAAAGATGTTATCAACACGGTAAACAAATTATTATCTAAATCCTTATCAAAAAAAAAAATTCTCTAAATCCTACAGTAGCCTTTCTTTGGCCCATTCAACGGAACATAAAGGTAATTTGTTTGTAGAGGTGCCTAAGTAGTAGCATAATTATCCTTTCGAGGTTGAGACTCAAAAGAAGCCGTCACCCCTCTCCCCAAGCCTGCCCTATTTCGGGCCGGCAAGAGTTTAAAAAGATACGTTGGGAAGAAGTTTCGATAATGACTTGAAGATGGTTTTGTGACAAGTGGAATGCGATATTAGAGGCTCTTCTAGTTGCTTTTCAAAGAGATTTGATGATAAATTCATACCATCCTGACAAAGCTCTCTTGATAGTAGAAGCTCTTCTAGTTACGGCCTTGTTGCCCCAAACAAAGGATGAACTGCAATAGGCTCTTTTATGGTCAAATTTGAATTTTGAATTGAAGAGTTACATGGGAGAATACATATTGTATCATTGTATGGAGGATGGTATTTGAAATATCCCTTTGAATTTGAATTTATGGGGGTTGGGGACTTTTAAGTCCATGGGTGATGCGTGTGGTGGCTTCATTGAATGCTATGACAAATGCTCCGCCAGTATGGAAGCAATTACTAAAGATTAAAAAAAAATTGCGATTATATTTTAGAGGAGATTGAGTTATGCCAAGTCAATAGTCTTCCTGCCTTCATCCACGTGGTCACTTTTGAGTTCAACAACATGTGAGGTGGAAGGATTCGAACCTCTCACTTCTTGGTCAAGGGTATATGCCTTATCCAATTGAGTTATGCTCAGGTTGACCTTGTGAAGATTTGAACTTCATTGAATGAGGAAAGAAGAATTGGTTCAGTCCTTCCCTTACTTTGGTTTGCCACTGGGTGGATATTGTTTTGGGAACCGGTTTGTGACAGAATCAAAAGCAAACTTGCTAGGTGGAGAGGTTTACTATATGAAAAGCTGTTGATGACATTCTTCTGGTTAAGGAATTTAGGAGGCTCTTTAGTCAATTTGATTGGAATTACGTTGGGTCTAGAGCTAAATTGACTGAGGGTGCATCGTGGTCATTTAAAGTTCTCACAGTTAGAATATAGCTTTTGGTGTCTTTGGCAGGTTTTGGTGTGGGATAATGACATGTGAAACTGTTGTATCTATGTTAGATGGGTGGAAAATGAGAGCTATTTGAATGGTGGAACAACCACTATGGATTGGAGTGCTGTTGAGACATGTGAAGAAAATAAAATGGACTTTTGGATACGAGTTTTCTGACCATAAAATATTGTAAAGTTTAGCGACTGTCTTGGAAGATTAATTCAGGTGCACGTAAACTAGCTGAGACACAAATATTAAAAGAAAAACTCACAAATATAAATAATAATTATAATAAATGGTGGAATACTCACTTCAATTGCTTTGGTTTAACAACTCAAAATAAAAAACAGGGACTCAAAAAAAAATCGCTTTGGCTTTTTTACCATCTTTTTCCTTTTAAATTACCTTGTGGAATAAATAAATAAATAAACTTGTATCTTCCATAATCAGCCCCTCTGATTATTTCGATCCCCCGCAGATGAAATTAACAACCCTCTACGTTTCTGCTTTCTACTGATTTTGATTCTTGGATCATCGCCTACAGCTACTTGAGCACTAAAATTGCCTTCTCTTGGAATCTCAATCTCTATTTAAGCCGAAAAAACCCACACTGATTTTCTCTAACCTTAAAACACACTTCATGGCAATCTAGCAAATTCAACTTATTCATCGAGCTACCCCGGCCCTTAGGTTGTTCTGTTCCCTGTTTTTTGTGGAATATATTCCCTTGTTTCTTTTTTTTTTTCAAAAAAAAAAACTTATTCATCGAGCTACCCAAAAAGCCTCCACTATTGTCCCAAGAGCAACAAGAAATTATTTTTTCCCACAGCGGTAACGATAAGCTTCTGATCCTAATCCAACCTTGCCACCAAATCTGCCTTTGCAACTTTTTTTACATTCCATCTTTCAAGTTTAAGGATGAAATTTCCAACTTTTGTCCATTTCTCCTCAATTATCTGACCTTTATGAGATTTTAGTAAGGGTTTCTCAACTTGGGAAGGGTTGATCAAGCAATCCTCCGCAATTACCTTTTTAAGCGTTGCAGAAATTGCCTTCCAATCATCATGACGTTGTGATATTGAAATAACAATGGTATGTCTTCAGTCCACTTCAACAACTTCCACCACTTTATTGAGAATTCTTAAGTTGGAGAGTGGATATTGAAGTCGACCTGCCACATTTCTGTTCACCTGGTATATTCTTCACATATAATATTTACAGTAATAGGCGTTTGTTTTCAGTGCTGAGAATGAATGAGTAAGGTTTTCCTCTGATATAGTGAAGTACCTTTGTGGATTTCATTGTCACCAAGCTTCCATTTTGAAATCTATAGGGCACTTGACAGCAAGGAGTGATGTATACAGCTTCGGTGTTGTTCTTCTGGAGCTTTTGACGGGAAGAAAGTCTGTTGACAAGACAAAACCAAGCAGGGAGCAGAATTTGGTAGATTGGGCCCGACCTAAACTAAATGACAAGAGGAAGTTGCTACAAATAATTGACCCCAGATTAGAAAATCAATACTCGATAAGGGCAGCACAGAAGGCCTGCAGCCTGGCGTACTATTGCCTGAGCCAGAATCCCAAAGCAAGACCATTAATGAGTGATGTGGTCGAAACTTTGGAACCATTACAGAGCGGTAACGGTGCAACTGAATACTCATCAGCGGGAACTAGTCCATTTGTTAGGGGGGGCATCCCTGATTACAGGATGCGGCAAAGGTTTACCGACAATGTTGGTCCGGGGTCTAGTTGCCGTTCTCCTAACCCCAACTGTTCCCCGACCGGCCCTGCAGCATGTAGGGTTAGATGAAAATGCATCTTTGTGTTTTGTATTTGGCTTGCTCTTTGCCTTTACTGAAATCAGTATGTCCACTGCTGTAAGACGTCGTACATTGGTGTCTTGTCTTGTACATGATCGCAGTGCCATTCGACACTGTTGATCACCAACCTGGAGTTGTAATATTTGGCCATGTGTTGTGTAGAACATTTGGAAGTGTAATTATTATATGGACTCATCGCTCTAACTTTATGTATTTCTTGATCGCCTGCTGCATCTGCATGTGCTTCTTAAAAGCCTTTGATCTTTTCGGCCATGTTTGTTTCATTGGTTTTCACATTGGTTTTGTCAATGATATTAAAAACCTATGTCTGTTTTATGGATGTTTGATTTTTAGATTTGTGTCTATTTGATTCTTAAACTTTCAAAATTATAAATTTAATTTCTCAACTTTTGAATTTTTTAAAATTCACAGATTTACTTGACACAAAATTGAAATTTTGGGGTTTTATTAAACATAAAATTCAAATTTATATCTATAGATCAATTAATTTTTTAAAATTTTAAATTTGTCAAAGATATATTAGACACAATTAAAAATTTAGAAACTTATTAAATAAAAATTGAAAGTTGATTTAAGGTAATGTTTATTTGTGCTTCTGCATGTGCTTCTTAAAAAGCCCTTGATTTTTTAGGGCCTTTTTGTAATTATCCTGCATGTCTCTGTGATCCTAGGCTTCAGCAGGATCTGCTATTTTTCTTGCCCGTCCATGTGATGTGTATGCCATTTTGGTATTTTGTAATTAACCTGCATGTTTTCTTTGACCCTTGACTTTTTTCTTTTTGTCTTTTTTTAACAAGTACCTTTGACTTTATCTTCGATCTTGACTTTTCTTGCCTGTTGCTCATCTATTTAGTATATTAATTTTGTTTTATAGGTTTTGCAATGGGTTTTACCGACATTTAATATTTCTGGTTTGTTTTACAAGTTCACTTTTTAAAACTTAAAAACTCATCCAATAATACTCCTCTATATAGGTAGAATTTTTATACATGAGGGATGAACAGTAAAAGTATAATTTAATTAACTAATTATTACTAATTATTTTTGTTTTATTATTAATATCAATATATTATTTAGATTTGATAAAATTTAACCAATACCTTTTTAATTGATATTTTAATATCTCAAACATTTAAATTCTAGACAATCAACTCCTAAATATTTATTTTCAAAAAAAAAAAAAACTCCTAAATATTTAATATTCATATACATCAAGCAAAATTCATTATCCAAATGAGCCATTACAAGAAAGATTTTAATTTTAATATGTATACATGTATGAATGTATGTATGTATGTATGTTTCACCTTATTTTAATTTGAATAACATAATTTATATATTCACTCTTATTTTAATTTATAATTAATAATTAATGTTGATATATATTGACGTACATACATATATAATTTAATTGAGATTCAAGGAAACATGGATGTTTTCGAAAAATAAATAAATACAAGAAGAATTTTAGTTTGATTTTAACCTACAATATGTTTTCTAAGTTTTTCATAACGAGTATATTCTTATAATCAAAAGATATTATTATTTGAATGACTAAAATTTGTAGTATTTATTAATATTGAATTATTGTTTAAAAATCTATTTTATCCATTTGGTCGGAAATTTCAATAGATAGCATAAATTTAATGGGTACTTTTATGATGTTACTCTTTTTTTTTTTATCGATATGATGTATAATTTTTTTTTTCTTTTGGGGCAAATATAGTATAAATTTGACTTTCATTATTGTGCTTTGTATTATGTTTGAACTTGTTTAAAAAAAAATTGTATGGAAAATTATTGAAATTGTTAAAATGAATAGATAAAATTAATAAATGGTTAAAAGTTTCATAAATTACCAAAATGGAAATGAGTGAATTTCAAGGTTGTAAATATTTTTTTATATTCCAAATTACCTCTAACAAATAAAAAGATAGACTTTTGTGATAATAATAGATTTGAACTAAATGATAGCAACATTGTTGCGTTATAGAATATTTTACAAAAATGGCACAAATGTAAAAATCCATATATAAGTGATATGTGTATAATGGTGGCATATTTTTTATTATTGGTATATCAATTATATATTTTATCAATGAGACAAAAATGATATGACAATGATATATCATATATTGGTATATTGTTAATTAAAAAATAGTATATCAGTGATATACTTTTTAAAAAAAATATATTAGGATTTTTTTTTGAAGCGTGGGATATATTTCGACAGTAGATGTATTAATGAAATACTTTATCACATAAATGATATATTAGTGATATATTTTATCAACGATAGAAAAAAATCATCATATTTACAAATTATTTTTTCGTGTGACAAACTTACAAATATGTAACTTGGCCACCACACCTACTAAACCCAAAATAGAAATGATTAAATTTACGGGAGTAGTTAAAATAAAAGCTGCGAATCGAAAGGAAAAAATAAAAAGATCTTCAAATATTTTAAGATTTTAGAAATAGATAAGACTAATTGTTTGAAAGAAGAGCATAAAAAATGAAAAAAAGATATATTGAAAATGTATAACTAAAGCTCATATTGTCATTGATTTTCTTCAAACCTCAACCAAATTTGCAATTTCAGAATGAAATGCGTTTGGCTAATGAACTTAATTTTAAAAAAAAATTAGTTGGTATATAATAGTAATAATGAATATTGTTATTGGTGAAATTGGACCAACAAGAATAGACTGGCTAAAAGGCTACAATAAATGGCCAAACGAGGAAAGAAGCCCAATCCAAAATTAAAACGGACCAAAACCAACAAAAGACAAGCCCACAAAGTGAGAGGGAAGAGAAACGGGCTTGGGCCCAAGCCCAAGCTCGTGGTTGGCCCGGTCGAGGCTGACCACATGGCAAGGCCCACTTTTGGGCCTTGCCTTGGTCCCTCATGGCCATGTACCCCTAGTCCAGCTCCGTTGGGTCCTTTCGTTCCCAATTGAAGACGAAAACCCACAAAAACCCTAATTATGAGGTATTTAAGCTCTCTCTTGAGGGGAGAGTAAGGTAAGTTCATTCTAGCCTAGAACACTCTCCTAGAATTCCTAATTCTCTCTAAAGAACTCTCTCTAACTTAAACATCGGAGCCTGTGTGGCCTACACCACACCAGTGTCTTGGATTTTCTTGTCTTGCAGGCCGCATTCTTCTCCCAAGAATACAAATTTACCATCGTTGTCACGTGGAGGTCAGGTGAGAATTCTCCTGTCCAAAATTTGGCAACAACAAATTGGCGCCGTCTGTGGAGAACGACTAAGCTTGCTTGAAAAACCAATGGATGAGCCGAGGATGACCATCTTCAATGCACGATGGAGGTGAAAGCATCTCATCCAGAAGATCCTAATATGCCTTGAAAACTCTTCGTTGATGGATCCTCCAACGTCAAAATGATGCGGAGCATAAATTCTACTTAAATCTCCTGAGAGAGAATGGTATGAATATGCTCTCAAATTCAACTTTAGAATCTCAAATAATGAGGTGGAATACGAAGCACTCGTAGTAGGATTAAAGTTGCCAAGGGAATAGGGATCTTCAATCTCTTAGTCCCGAGTGATTCTTAATTGATGAATATCAAGTTAAAGAGCAGAGAATGACAAAGTATTTGTCAAAGGTCAAGGAACTGCTTGCCTCATTCTCCAAACATGAGTTCAGGCAAATTCTAAGATCACAAAATGCCAATGCTGATTCTTTAGCTCGATTAGCAGCCGCCTATGAAACTGAACTGAGTAGAACAATTTCAGTTGAAATCCTATTTGAGCCAACCAGCAGATAAGAGATACTGGAAACTGATGCAATGGTTTCTAGAGAGGAATAGGCCAAAGTCAGGGACAAGCCAGGCGAGGTCGAGGATGAGGTGGCTGGGGGTGAGGACGAGGTGGTCGAAGCTGAAGCCCAGAAAAATTCTTGTTGGATGGATCCCATATTGGAATACCTGAAAAAAGGAAAATTGCCCTCATAAAGAGTAGAAGCCAAACGGGTACAGAGGCGACCAACTCATTGCCTACTCAAAGAAGGTAAACTCTATAAGAGAGGCTATTCAATGCTGCTTCTAAGGTGTCTTACACCTACTGAGGTGGAATATGTGATGAAGAAAATCCATGAAGGAATATGTGGCAACCATTTTGGAGGAAGATCCTTATGTCATAAGATTGTAAGACAAGGATATTATTGGCCAACAATGCTTCAAGATGCTTGAAACTTCACAAGATCATGTGACCAATGCCAACGACTTGCTCTAGTACCAAGACAGCCACCTGAACCACTAACAAATATAGTAAGTCCTAGCCTTTTGCACAATATTTTAGTATAAGTTTCAATTATACTCTAACTTTAAAAAGTTTAAATTTGATTAAACTTTAAACTTGTGGCAAAAGTACCATTCCATCAACTTTTCCATTATATGAAGATGAAAAAGTGATAGACTTGTAAAAAAGTGGTATATTTGAGGTAGAAGGTTTCGATTATACCTCTTAACTTTAGGATATGTTTCAATTATACTCTTAGCATTACAAATTTTTCATCTTAACACTTAATTATTGAAGTTATTTCAAAATAACCATTTCATTAGTTTTCTTGTTTAAAATGAAGATGAAATATGAAAAGAAATATTTATAAAAGATTTTTAATCACATTTGAATTGAATGAAGTAATATAGGTATTATTTGATAACCATTTGGTTTTTAATTTTTGAAAATTAAGCCTATAAACACTACTTCCACCTATGTGTTTCCTTGTTTTGTTATCTACTTTTTACATATGTTTTAAAAAATCAAGCCAATTTTTATAAACTAAAAAAATTAGTTTTCAAAAGCTTGTTTTTGTTTTGCGAACTTTGGTTAAGAATTCTAATGTTTTCCTAAGAAAGATGAAACTTATAGTAGGGAGATGATGAGAAAACAAACATGATTTTCAAAAACCAAAAACCAAATGATTATCAAATGTGGCCATAGTTAGGAGATTTGAGTAAAATATTATTTTTCCTCCTCTCACAATTAAAAGATTTGGACGAAAACAAATTTTTTGAGGGAATAGGTAGACCACAAAGGATGAACAAGATTTGGATCCCCTATCTCAGGATCAATTGACGAAAATTAATGTTATGACATGAATGGATTAGAGAAAGAAACAAACAAAGTAATTGAAGGCAATTGAAACTAGGTACAATTTTTTTTGATAAATTTCTTACATTTGAGGAGGAAAACTGCTTCTTCATTGGTTAATCTTTTTCTTTGTTATTCAACTTCCAAAGACACCAATTATTTCAATTCATCTCACTCTCCTACAAAATTCCCCTCATGAAGGTTTTTTCTCTTGACTTCTCGCTCCTTTGACTTTTATAGTCTTTGATTTTTCATAGTAAAAAAAGGTTGTTAATTTAAACTAGTGCATGACTTTTTCTTATAATATATGGCTTCCACCACCATTTTAACTAAAACTCTTTCTTAAATTTATTTATTCCTTTAATCGGGACCATTTTGAATGAGATTAAAATCCTTCCATTCTTTATAACATAAAGTATACCCATGAGAACCTTTATTTTTCAACCAATCGCTACATTGTATTTTTGTCAACATTTTAACAAGAAAACTAATGAAATGTGGTTGTTTTGAAACAATTTCAAATGTTAAAGGTTAAAACAAAACTTCTGGAACGATGAGGGCATAATTGAAACTTAACATAAAGTTCATAGGCATAATTGAAACCTATTCTACATGTCATTATTATGTCACTTTCTTATCTTCATTTTAACAAAAAAGCTGACAGAAGTGTTATTTTGAAACAAATTTAAAGTTCAAGGGTAACAGTGAAACCGTTGAAACTTACTTTAAAGTTGATGGGTATTTTGTATAATTTACCCTAATGCATGCTATCAATATTTTTTTTTTGCTAAATTGTAAAAAAAAAAAAAAAAAATACCTCTAAACTTTTGCTAATTGTTTAAAAAATATCTCTATTCTTTCAAAAGTTGCAATATTATCCTTGATCTTTCATAAATGTTTAAAAACTACCAATGGAGTAAAAATTCGTTAGAATGTTGGACAATAATCGGTATGATGGTGACCTAGAGCAACATGACGATGGTTGAGACACTTGCGTGAGATTAAGTTTGAAAGAACGATCTTCGGTCACATGGAGTACGTTTTCATCCACAAAGACAGACAGTGAGTCCAGTTAGAAATTACCCTCCCCAACTCCATGAAACGATAGGGATATGACTTTCGGGTTTCATCTGTCACACGCAGCTGACGAAGTCTTCGTGGCGAGGCGAGAGCATGTGGGACGAAATATTAGATGACGGCGATGGCTGTGAAATGGAATAGATTATAAATTTTATAAATTATAATAGAATAGTATCTTTTCCAATCCAAGAAGGAACTTTTTTTAAAAAATAAAACAACGCATACAAGAAGAAGTCTCACCTATCCTCAGTACGATCTCCGTTGGCAAATCCATTATCCATTGCCCACTTTGTTCGCCCACGAAGGAACTTTTGAACAGCCGTTGCAAAGGGTATCGTTTTCTGTTTTCTTTTAGAATAATACTTACTTAACCTAACCATGGTTAAAAATTATTTTTTTGATAAAAAAAAACATTTTCTCCTTTTTTTTTCTCGTTGTAAAAAATAAAGGCTAAAATACCATTTTAATTCATGTATTTTGAGTTTTATTATATTTTAGTCTCTGTACTTTTAATAAATATTAAAATTAGTCCCTACAGCTAGTTTATTGTTAAATTTTCTAAAAAATAGTTAGTCTTTATTGGTTTTTTCTTTATGAATTTTAGAAAGATATTTACATTTTTTTCTTGTTGCATGAACATTATTATTATTATTTAACCAATTTCAATAAAAATTAACTTTGAATGACTAATTCTAAGATTTATTGAAAGCACATTAACTAAAATTGGATAATTGAAAGTATATGGACTAAAATAGAATAAAAGTCAAACTACATGGACCAAAATGATATTTTAACAAAAAAATAATAATAATACTGATCAGTAGGAGATTGGTCTGGAGGTATTTTCTTGTTTTAATAGGCTATGAAGTGGGGGAAATTTCTAATAGTACCCTAGTAAAGAGATTTTTCCATACCTTTACTGCCACATGGTTCCTTATTTTCATGGAGCCCACGATTTTGAAGAGTAATAAAGAGCATAGAAAATTTCTCTCTCCTATTTATAGTTAAAATGTTGTTCGAATACTAATTTTTTCGTTCTTTAATATTTTTTCTTTTTTTTCTTTTTTCACTAATATTGTAAAATCCATTCAACACTTTAATTTTAATTATTATATTTCTTTTCTATTAGAGAAAAAAAGAAAAATACAATAGAGAAGATGAAAAAAAATGAAAGTGTTAGAATAGATTTTAGAACATTAGAGTCTGTTTGGATTGTCCATGAAAAAAGTATTTTTCAAAAATGCATTTTCTTTTAAACATTTTTTTAAATAAAAACCATTTAAAATAAAAACACTCATATGTTTTATTACATTTTCTCAAAAGTATTTTTATACAAAAGTTTGTTTAGTTTGATCTACACTCAAAATGCTTAATTAGTGTCGAATTACTATAAATGACAACTATTAAACATTATGAACTTATAAGTTTAAATTTATATTTAAAATACTCATATGTATGACTAGCTGACTACCACCGGCCACCATCGGAGGATATCACAGGAGGGGTCGTCAAAGGTGTCATCAGAGTGGTCAACTGAGGTTGCTAGAGTGGTCAAGTTGTCAAGGTGTTGGGTCGTCAGACTGGTTAGGTGGTTGGGTTGCCGAGGTGGTCTTCGGCAATGGTTGCCAGTGATTGGGTTGCTGGAGTATTCAGGTCATCGAAGTGGCCATCAGGGTGGTCAGGTTGATAGGGTGGTCGGGTCATCGGGTTAGGTGGTTGTAAACGGTGGTTGCCGAGGTGGTCTGTGGCGATGGTTGCTGGGTGGTCGGGTCGTCGGGGTGATCAATGGAGTAGTCATTAGGCTGGTCAAGACACTGGGTACTTGTCGACTGTGGTTTTTCGGTGGTCAGGTTGCTGGGGTGGTCAGCGGCGGTGGTTGCCTGATGGTCGGGTTGTTGGAGTGGTTGTCGGGTGGTCGGGTCATCAGGGTGATCGCCAGAGTGGACATCGAACTGGTCGGAATGGTTATCAGGTGGTCGTCGACGGTTGGTTGCTGGGATGGTCAGCGGTGTCGACATAGGGGTGCTCGAGTCGCTGGAGTGGTCATCGAAGGTAGTTGCTAGGTGGTCGACAACAGTGGTTGTTGGGTGGTCGTCGGTAGTGGTTAGGTTGTTGGAGTGGTTGTAGGAGTGGTCACAGGGTGGTCGGGGTTGCTAGAGTGGTCGCCAGGTGGCCGTTGGTGGTGGTTGCTAGGTGATAAGGTCGTCGGCTCAGCTTAAGTCGTCAGAGTGATTGTTAGAGTGGTCTATGAAGTTTTCATTGGGGTGGTCGCGGGAGGTGGTTGTCAGGGGTGCTCAGGTAGCCAGAGTGGTCGTTGGAGTTTTCGCTGCAGGCAATTGCCAAGTGGTCGTCGAAGTTGTTGCTAGAGTTGTCGTGTGACGGTTGTTGGTCTTTGGAGTTTTCACTAGGGTGGTTGCCGGTGGTGGTCGTCAAGGGTGCTTGGGTCGCTGGAATGGTCGTTGGAGTTTTCGCTGCCGGTGGTTGCCAAGTGGTTGACGGAGTTGTCACCAGAGTTGTTGATGGAGTTGTCGTGTGACGGTGGTTGCTAGAGGAGGTCGTCGGAGGGGTCGTTAGAGTAGTCATCAGAGTTGTCACTAGCAGTGGTCGCCGAAGTGGTTGATGGCAGCAGACGGCAGTGAGTGCGCTAGTGTGAGAGTATTTTGGTCATTTTCATATGTCATAAAATTTTGATGGAAATTACAAGTTAAACACTTAAAAATATTTTTTCTAAAATTTGGTTTCAAATGTTTCTCTCAAGATGACTTATTTACTTTTTAAAAAGTCATTTGAAGTGATTGCGAAACACTCAAAAATTTTACAAAAGTGATATTTTTAAAAAATTAAACATTTAAAAAGTTAAACCAAACACACCTCGGCGAAGGAAGAAAAAAGGAAAAAAAATAAAATAAAAGAATGTGAAAAGTGGCATTGTAAAAATTTGTAAAATCTATGAATTGTAAGCGAAAATTGAAGATTTGACTTGAGCGGTTGGTGGGGCAGCTGGTACCTACCGTCCAGCTGTGAGGTTTTAATTGCTAGATTAAAATAAGAGTGAAAATTACGTCAACCTGCCTGCATTCAAGAGATGCGACTGACTGATGTTGTTATTTATGTTCAAGTAGCGTCTCCATTTTGAAGTAGTCCCCTCCCCGCCGATGACCAAGCTAAGGGAAAAGGTCAATTGCTTTTTATTTTTCCCAATCACTGACCGGGACTTCATGATTTGGATGAGAGATGAAGAAACCACGGTCACGGTCAGGTATGATGAAGCAGCATTACCTCCTCTTTAGTTGGTGTCGGATGGTTGATTGGCTTTTAAGACAAGCGAAATCATTTGCCAGAACCAAAAAGAAAAACGAATAATAATATCAGCCCGTCTCTTCCTTCCTCAGCTCCTATCCGCCTCTATTTTTGGCCAAGCCATGACCACCAGACCATGATTTGCCTGCTGCTGCTGCTACTGGTAGTGAACAAAACAACGAATGATCATTCACAAAATTAAATCGAACGCTTAAACAGTTGCAGAATAACTTCCTTGAGTTTGTCGAGGTCGATCGGAAATTGTTTCGATGTCGGCTCTGCAAACGCTGCTACTTTTGGCTTTCTTCTACGCGGGAATCTATACCGCCGCTTCCGTTACTGATCCCCGCGATTGTAAGTTTCTTTCTACTTACCTTTTATAACTACTCCTTATCCTGCACTGTTCCTTTTGTTTCCTCTATCTCCCATCTTTTACCTTTCACAATTCACATCAAGACAAAAGGACATGGAAAAGACAAGGTTATTTCATTTACCGGACTTTTCGAATCTATCATTTCTTTATGGTGGTCTTGGTACTACATATTTGTATAGAAATACAAGTATAATCAAAGTGTGTAAATTAGAATGGATTCTCATCCTATTTTAATTTTTCTGAAATTATTGATTGATTTTTGGTTTACATATCGTGGACTCTCTTCATCTTTATTCTTTCAAATATTTTCTTAATTCATTTATATATATAATCAATTTTTTTTAGTTTAACATGGGAAGGGACAGATTTGAGCATTTGACTTCTAGGACAAAGATATAATGTCTTGATTAGCTATACTCGCCTAATATTATTTTCTTTTTGTGTGTGTGTGTTTTTTTAAAAATATATAGTGTTTCTTATTTAAAAAAAAAAATGTCAAGACCAAGATAAATCCACAAGTTGAAGAACATTTTAAACTATGACTCGTTAAAAAAAAAAATTAAATTTAGACCAAAATTAAAATTTTTATAGTATTGATATAAGATTAAATTTATCATAGCCCATGAGCTTAAACTTTTGGGTTAATTGGTGATTTAAAAAAAAAAACTTTTATTAAAGATAAAGATAAATTATAAGTAAGATGAACAAGAAAATCTTAACAAGAGATGGAAATGGGAATTTTTCCATCAATTAGACCTGACGTTTCAAAACTAAGTCTCCAACAGAAGTTTATGTTTTGTTTTTTTTCCCTTGAATCATCAACCTGAGCGCAAAAGCTTAAAGATTCAAGCAGTGAAATTAGTGAATGAAATTGAGTGCAGTTACGTAGGAATGTGGCATGGGCATCCAGTTTTGTAATTTGAACGTTTTATTTCTGTAATTGGTGATCAATTTCTTTAGTCTAGAATTCATATGTAATATGTATATATATATATTAAAAGAAGCAGAATGTCAAGAATAGAATGAATCAATGAAATATACAAAAGGAGGGGAAGATTAGTTGAGCAATTGGCTCCCTCATAAAACCGTCTTTCCGATCCTTCTTCAAACTGATGATGAGCTTTGGAATGTTGTTGGTGCAGATGCGGCGCTGGAGTCCCTGAAAAGCGAATGGCAAAATACACCACCAAGCTGGGGAACAAATGATCCGTGTGGAACTCCCTGGGAAGGAGTGACTTGCGTAAATTCAAGAGTAACTGCAATGTAAATATCCTTTCTGAGTTTTACTTCTTTTCCTTTTTTTTTTTCTTTTCCATTTTATATCTTGGTTAAGCCTACTCATTATGTGTTTCAACCTATTTCTTTAGGAGATTATCAACTATGGGCCTAAAAGGTCAACTTGGTGGTGACATTGGAGGCCTGACTGAACTAAAATCATTGTGAGTTGCATCAATCTCTGTTACTTTAGGGTGAATTAAAGGGAGCATATAAATTTTACAAAATGCAATAACATGACTTCTAACCATACTTACAAGAAAGGTTTCATTCTTATATATAATGCTTATTTGTTCACTGAGATCCTGAGTTTCTATTGTTTTCATTACAGGGACCTTTCGTTCAATAAAGATCTCACTGGTTCAATCTCTCCAGCATTAGGGGATCTACAGAAGTTGAATATCTTGTAAAGAGCTAATTAATAAGGAAACTCATTTGATCCTATTAATTAAACTTTTATGTCTTTGTTTTTCTAGAGCTCAGATATTTTTTGCATTTTCAATTTTCAACTTTTAGGATCCTAGCTGGGTGTGGCTTCAGTGGCAAGATTCCTGAAGAACTGGGCAATCTTTCTGAGCTATCCTTCTTGTGAGATTTCATAGACAAATAAAATTTATTAATTGATAGGAAAACAAGGATTTTGTTTGTTTTTTCTTTAAGTGGAGTCTCATTTATCTCAGGGCTTTAAATTCTAACAACTTCACTGATACCATACCACCATCTCTGGGAAAACTCTCCAAACTCTATTGGCTGGACCTGGCAGATAATCAATTAACAGGTAGTCTCCCAGTCTCAACTTCCCAATCTCCTGGCTTGGACCTCCTTCTGAAGGCTAAACATTTGTGAGTATTATTTTTTCCAAGAAACCCAATCTAGTGTGAAAGGAAAAGCAAATATATCTACAAAATTAGATGTTTTCATTTCACACCCCCTATTACTTCCAAGTTAAAAGTTTACTCTGTGAATTGCAGTCATTTCAACAAAAACCAGCTATCAGGTTCCATTTCACCTAAACTTTTTAGATCTGAAATGGTGTTAATACACATGTAAGTGGATATAAATCAAATCCAAACTCTGTTCCATAATTCTTTTGTCCCAAATCTTACTCAATTTCTTTAATCAGATTATTTGATGGAAATAAACTTTCTGGGAGTATCCCCTCAACATTGGGACTTGTTACGACCCTTGAGGTTCTGTGAGTACAAGTTACTTCGCATTTAGTGTACTAAGTTTTTTCTCTCACAATTTTATCTCTACAACTTACTGAGGTTGTTCAAATATGTAACAGTCGACTTGATCGGAATTCTCTAACAGGACCTGTCCCATCAAATCTGAACAACCTAACAAAAATCAATGAATTGTGGGTACTCTTCTGAAGATTACGTTAATGTTTTATTGATATTCTTTTATGGGTGGTTTATCAACTTTATTTTCCTTATCTACTATTCTGTATTTGTTTCAGGAATTTAGCCAACAATAAGTTGACTGGTCCAATGCCAAACTTAACTGAAATGAATTCACTAAATTATGTGTAAGCATTGAGCAAGGAGCTATCATTTCCATTATGATCTTATACTACTTCATTTATGGTGAGTTTTTGTCAATACATTGTCTTTACAGGGACCTTAGTAACAACTCATTTGATTCATCAGAAGCTCCGAAATGGTTCTCAAATCTACCATTGCTCACCACTCTGTAAGTTCATACGTCACCTCTAAAGCTTATCGTATGTTTTCTGACAATTCTGATACGTGAGAAATTTTGAGAAGTTTTTGAAATGTTTGACATCTAATGGTAAATGTTTGTTCTAACACGATTCTAGGGTTTTTGAACATGGGTCAATACAAGGATCTGTGCCACAAGGAGTCTTTAGCTTACCACAAATGCAACAAATGTAAGCTTTGATTTAATTATAAAAAGTTGAATTATGAATTGCAACAAAAGTGTCAATTTAATATTTTAAAAATTCGTTTCAGAAAACTGAAGAACAATGCATTCAATGGGACATTAAATATGGGTGACACAATTAGCCAACAGTTGCAGCTCGTTGATTTGCAAAGTAACGATATTTCCCAATTTACCTTCGGTTCAGGATATACCAAAATTTTGATGTGAGAGAAATCCTTGCCATTTTTCTTAATATTAGATTTCATTTTGTTCATGCACTTACTTTTACTCATTCATATGAGTGTTGCTTGTTTTAGGTTGATAGGGAATCCAGTGTGTATCACTGATAATACCCTCTCAAATACGAACTATTGCCAGCTTCAAAATCATCCAGTGAAACCCTATTCTACCAACCTTTTAATGTGTGGAAGTAAGTCGTGTTCTCCTGATGAGGAGTTAAACCCTCAGAGTTGTGAATGTGCCTATCCATTTGAAGGGACTTTATACTTTAGAGCACCCTCGTTCAGGGGATTGACCAATGCGACTTTGTTTAACTCATTGGAACGGACTCTTTGGGAAAAGCTTGAGCTTACGCCTGGTTCAGTTTCTATTCAAAACCTTTTCTTTAATGTTGACGATTATCTTCAGATGCAGCTTGCACTTTTTCCACCCAATGGAGAGCATTTTAATAGGTCAGAGATTCAGAGGATTGGGTTTGACTTAAGTAATCAAACTTACAAACCTCCCAAAGAATTTGGGCCATATTATTTCATTGCATCTCCCTATGGTTTTTCAGGTAATCTTAATAATGATTTTACATAAAAATGTTACTCAGCATTAGCGATGATGAGATGAACTGATCCTAAAAGCATTAATGCCTCAAGACACGGCTAGGGGAACTTCAATCAGCCCTGGAGTGATAATTGGGGTAGCTATTGGTTGTGCCTTTCTTGTTTTAGGCCTCGTTGGAGTTGGAATATATGCGATTCGGCAAAAGAAACGTGCAGAAAAGGCCATCGGATTGAGTCGGCCATTTGGTAAGCGATGTTAATCATTGTTGCTTTTATCAGGATTACTTCGTAGTTTACATGGGTTGTTGGTTGATCAGATTCAGAGATATTAAATATTGACCAAATAACACTAATCTTATACTACTCCAGCTTCTTGGGCTCCAAGTGGAAACGACAGTGGAGGTGCACCACAATTGAAGGGAGCCAGATGGTTTTCTTATGATGAACTTAAAAAATGCACAAATAATTTCTCCATGAGCAATGAGATAGGATCTGGAGGATATGGCAAGGTAAATGTACAAATGATTGTTACTGCTTTCCTGATCGTCCTTTCTTGTTTTTCTTTTTCTTGTATGATTTGCTGCAGAGTTGTATTAGCATTGTCATCATCCTTCGTAGGTATATAGAGGAATGCTTGTGGATGGACAAGTAGTTGCGATCAAAAGAGCTCAACAAGGATCAACGCAGGGTGGCGTTGAGTTCAAGACGGAAATCGAACTGCTTTCACGAGTTCATCACAAGAACCTTCTTGGCCTCGTGGGATTTTGTTTTGAACAAGGAGAACAGATGCTTGTTTATGAATTTATGCCTAATGGAACACTCAGAGATAGCCTATCTGGTAAGTTTCCTCAGATCTTTTGGGGTGTTTAACTCATTTTATGTCAGAAAAGTGACCTGAAAATGAAGTTACGAATATTAGATTCTAGATTCTTTTTACTGCTCAATACCTTGAAGGCTATCTCTAACAAGTGAAGACAAATATTATATGGTAAGACTTGTCCCTAGGATTAATTGGATCGCTTGAACTAACGTACAAGTGAAGACAAATATTATACGGTAAGACTTATCCCTAAGATTAATTGGATCGCTTGAACTAACGTAGAATATGAAGGTATTAAAAAGGAAAAAAATAACTCATGGTTGTATGTATACAACCATGCTTTTAACTATTTTAATGATGTTATAATTCAAAACAATAATTTTTAACCATCTTTTGTTTGAGGGAATGGCTTTTTTGGTTGACAAGATCTTTGCTTTCTTTGGGATTTATGATTGGAATGTAATGTGTAATACGAGAATCTTTGACGATAGATTAAAAGGGGAGGTGGTGTGAAATTTAGTTCGATATAATGTCTCATTATGGGCCTCTATCCACCTCATATTTAGTGATGTTTCTTTACACCTGATTTTTAACGATTGGGGGATGATTTGTGCAAGGTCGAAAGTCTTTCCCCTTGTGTACTATAATTAATTCCTGGGTTTTTATTGAGGTTTTATTTTCACCACTTGGTGTGTTGATCCTAGAAGTCTCATTTCCTCTAAAAAACTTGGTTACAGTTGAAACTATAGTTCATTTTTATTTTTATTTTTTGAGTTTAATAAGATTGGAGAGTAGAGATTCGAACTTCTGACTTTTTGGTCAAGGATGTATGCCTTAACCAGTTGAGCTATGTTCAAATTGACAGTTAAAACTATAGTTAACCACCTCATTGAATATCTAATTGCAAATAACATGTGCAACATTGAATTTAGGAAAATCTGGTATTAATCTTGATTGGAAGAGAAGACTTCGTATTGCACTTGGGTCTGCCAGAGGATTGACTTACTTACATGAACTTGCTAATCCTCCCATAATCCATAGAGACATTAAGTCCACCAACATTCTATTGGATGAACATTTAAATGCAAAAGTTGCAGATTTTGGCTTGTCCAAGCTTGTCTCAGACAGTGAAAAGGGACACGTTTCTACTCAAGTTAAAGGAACATTGGTAAGTAGTTAAGCATCATGTTTTTGTTGTATCGTCAAGCATTTTACCATAAATTATCGATCATGATGTGGCATAGGGATGAGAAAATCTTTTGTTTCTTCGAATGAAAATAAGAATTACTTGTAGTTGAAGGACAATCTGTTCGAGTAATTTAGATCATTATGATTGTAATTAAAACAACCTTGCATTTCCATTAATATTATGAAATAAGGATCTAATTCTGTGAATTGCCAAAACTTTAAGGATAGCTCAACAAACCTTTAGTATAGATCAGAGCCTTTTAGGTTAGACATTTTATTATGTTGTCTCCTTGTAATGGTAATGATTGGCCATGTCATTCATTTGTAGGGTTATTTGGATCCTGAATATTACATGACTCAACAATTGACTGAGAAAAGTGATGTATATAGCTTTGGAGTGGTGATGCTGGAACTGCTAACTGCTAAGCTGCCTATTGAAAAAGGAAAGTATGTAGTTCGTGAGGTGCGTATGTTGATGAATAAAAGTGAAGAAGAATATTACGGTCTGAAGCAGATAATGGATGCAAACATAATAAACAATAATACCACGACTATTATTGGGCTTGGAAGGTTCTTGGAGTTGGCCATGCAATGCGTTGAAGAATCAGCTGTAGAGCGTCCCACAATGAGTGAAGTGGTCAAGGCATTTGAAAGTATTTTGCAGAATGATGGAATAAATACGAACACAACATCTGCTTCCTCATCTGCAAACGACTTTGGGACTTCCAAAACTGCTCCTAGGCATCCCTATAATGATCCTATAACAAAAAAGGACACTAATGACAGTAATGCTTTTGATTACAGTGGTGGATACACTCTTTCAACAAAAGTGGAACCCAAATAGAAAATGTTTTTCCTTTGATTCAAGGAGATGCGAAATTGTGGAGTTGTAACTATTTTATGCAGGTCAGGATGTTTATTGCACATGAACGTATTTCCAGATGTTGGTTTGGTTATGCATTCCTTGAACATCATTTTCATAATGTCGGGTTGTCAATTGGGCAATGACGTTTGACATGTTAGTAGTGAATACTAGTAGTCCATAATCTATAATTTATTATACAAAAGTGCGGTTCATGAACAACCTTACATCTAGATATTAGTTGACTAACATATATATGATTTGGTAGATATCTTGCTGACTAGGTTTACTGACATGGGTTTTTTTGAATGAGTTTGCAAGTTATTCTAATTTAAGTTGTGACATTTCTCTCCCTTTCTTCTTCTGCCCTTCTCCTTCCTCCTGGTTCTTCTCCTGTAGTGAGTGTTTGTCGCGTCGACCATTGTCGTGTTACTTTTCTTCGTGCCACCCTCTTCCCTTCTCATTTTCTTTTTCTTTTCCTTTCATTTTCTTTCTTCCTTCCCCAATGCCGCAATGAAAGAATCCTCCTCTAGCTTCCAACTCGGTGTCCATCCATTTGGTTCACCACCAAAAGAACACACAGTCTTCATCGACAATGGGATCAAGTTCGTGGTCGTAGGGTCGGTCATGGTGACATGGCTTGCAGCTGATGGGGCGATGGATAAAATTAGAGAGGTACTAGAGAGGAGTGACCCGAGTTGGAGGGCAGTAGACACTGTTGATGAACGAGGGAGGACTCTGCTTCATTTGGCGATTGGGCAAGGGAGGGCAGACTTGGTGTAGTTGCTTTACAGTTTAATCTGAATGTGGGGGGTGCAACAACAGCGGTGTGGGACAACGACTTTGGAGGCAGAGGTGACGACGGCGGCATGGGGGTGTAGACACTAATTATTAGCTACTGTACTGTAATAATTAGTTATTGTTTGTTAAAGATTGTTCTTCATTAGTTAGTTAGAGTTCGTTATGTATGGCTCAAGTTTGAAAAATCCATATCAACAAATCAGGTCGACATAGTTATTGCCAAATTATATTTTCAAACTTCATAAACCAAAAGTGTATTTTACCTTAATTTTTACCTCTAAACTTGATAAGATGTATAAATTTGTACTCTAAATTTTCAATTTCATCAAGTTTCATCTTAAACTTGAATAAATGATGTCATATTTACCTTAAACTTGAAAAAATGTTTAAACTTGAATAGACTCTTTTATGTGAATATTAATCATACATTTGGTACGAAATTGAAAAGATTTTCTTTAACGATAGAGTTTTTTTTTGGGTTAAAATTTGAGTGTTGAAAAAGTTATTAAAAGATTGATGTGTTGTATTAATAGACTCTAATGAGCTGTCTGGGGTAAGGGTTATAATTACTTTAGGAGTACTCTGCACTCCAAACATAGACTATAATAATCCTAGACTAAATAATTTTGTATTTTAAACGATATTATATTATTTTACATACTATTACAACTCACAAATTATTATAATCCATGTTATTATAACCTATTAAGTACCCCAAACAGTCCCTAATATGTTATTCAATTAATTTGAAGCGGTGGGTTGAACTGTACTGAAGCTTTTAAAACAAGAAATTAGCCTTACGGCGTGACATTCACGTCATTAGAAACCTAGCGGTAGTTGTTGTACGCGAAAATCTGGCGCCCCTAAATTTGATTTTCGTGTAGTTTAGTCACCGCTACGCCATGGTGCGAAATACCGCTTAAGGAAAAGAAATTACGCCGGGTCGGGAAATACTTCGCGGCAGTTCGCATCGCACCTCTATTAAGCTGTAGCTGGATTTTATGACCAGATTGCTTCCAATTACGATAAATTGCGAGTTTGGCGCGAAATGAAGGGTGCTAGAACAGGAAGCATGGATCCGGATGCAGGTCCCTTGGAAAATACACAACGTTGGGGGAGGTTTGTAGCCACATGCTTGATTGGAGGGGCAGTGATCGGGATATCGTTACTGGGCTTACGTTTGGGGGTTCCTCATCAGCCGTCGCTGAGGGTATGGCGGAGGAAAAAGAAGCCCGTTCGCGTATACATGGATGGATGCTTCGACATGATGCACTACGGCCATTGCAACGCCCTCCGTCAGGCTAGAGCCCTCGGCGACCAATTGGTCGTTGGCGTCGTTAGCGATGCTGAAATAACTGCCAACAAAGGTCCTCCTGTTACTCCTCTTAACGAAAGGTCGTCGTCTTATCTTATTTTTCTGTTACTCCTCGCATCCCTTCTGCCCGCTTTGCCGTGATTGTGAACGTGTGTGTTTGCATTTGTATGCCATTTCGAGCCTCTGTCTTATGGGACTTGTATCATTTCTCTTATGTGTTTCTTGCAAACAATGATGGATTTCAGTTTCAATGTATTTCGCCTTGAACGCAGTCTTCATGTAATTTTCCGTATTTGGAGAATGAAAGTTGTTACGTACTTAATCATTATAATCTATGTTTTAGGATGATTATGGTCAATGCCGTTAAATGGGTTGATGAGGTTATTCCGGACGCTCCCTATGCCATAACTGAAGATTTCATGAGAAAGCTATTTGACGAGTACAAGATAGATTATATCATTCATGGCGATGACCCTTGTGTTCTCCCTGATGGAACTGATGCTTATGCTCTAGCTAAGAAGGCAGGTCGCTACAAGCAGATCAAGCGCACAGAAGGAGTTTCAAGCACGGATATTGTAGGTTGGTATTTGACTGCTATTTAATTAACTTCATGAGACGGGGAGATCTGTTCAGCATCTACGTCAGTAACTTTTGCCACTTTGTTTTCTTACTCGAATGATTTTTTTGCTTATTATTTTTTCTAAAGAAAGATAAGAGTTGTAGAATTGCCTCTGGCCTATTTTGTTGTTTATTATTTTTTCCAAAGAAAGTCAGACTTGTAGAATTGCCTCTAGCCTAGTTTGTTGCATTTTTCTTTATAGAAAAATGAAATAATAATAACAATTACAACAAAGAACCCTAATGGGTAGACATAGTGGTCAAAAAAGGCCATGTAAATAGGGCTTAGAGGGAATGAGTTTAATCCATGGGGGCCACCTATCTAGGAATTAATATCCTCTAAGTTACCTTGACAACCAAATGTAGGGTTAGGTGGTTGTTTTGTGAGAATAGTTGAGATGTGTGCAAATTGGCCCGGACAACCACGGATATCAAAAAGAAAAAAAATTACAACAGCGAATTTCATTTACGGTATAAATTAGCAAAAGATGAAACGTCGTCTTATGTCTAACATTTTACTGCATATTAAGTCGATAAGTTTACTTATAAATGTTTGGACCAAAGAAATTCATAAGCCAGATTAATTCTTGAAATCTGCTTCTTGATTGTTTTATCCTGTTTGATTAGTCTTTTTAATAATATCATATCATTTACAGGTCGCATGCTTCTTTGCGTAAGAGAGAGATCTATTAGTGACAATCAAAATCATTCGTCATTACAAAGACAGTTCAGTCATGGTCATAGCCAGAAACTTGATGATGGTGGATCTGGAAGTGGAACTCGCATCTCTCATTTCTTACCAACTTCTCGTAGAATTGTTCAATTTTCCAATGGGAAGGTTTGTACTTCCCCTCGATGCTAGTTGTTTGAATCAATATGAGCAACTGGTAGTGTGTAGCTGAATTTTCATTATATTTCATACTTTTTTGGAATTGACGTTGGTCTTCAGATCTGATTTTATCTGCTAGTATATAGGATGTAGTTGAGATTTTCTTTTTCCTTCTCTATTTTTTCCCAATATCTATGTGACGTATCACTCTCCAAGAAACTCAATGATTCATTAATTGAAACAAATGGTAGGCTAAACCAGCCTATTTATACAAGCTAACCAATCCTTAACCAACTAACTACCTATTGGAAGGATAAAATACTAAAGTAAATGATTACAGTAATACCCCACGGTAACAAAGAGTTACCTAAAGACAATAAAAAGAACTTTAATAAAGAACCGAGCCTAAACAGGAATTAAGGCTATATCACTATGGTATTGAATGCGGCTACATCACTATGGTATTGAATGCACCCCACTATTCCATGAGGAGACTTCATGTGCCCTAATGCTAGTTTAGAGGGACATGAACTGTTTTCATTTATTGAACTTTGTAACTGGAAGCTTGAACCTATGACTTCAGGAACTTCTCTCCACACATTTCAAGCTCTATGGTTGTCCCCACAATTGATAATTTTGGTTTATGGTGTTTTGTGATACAAATGATGAAATCATGGTTGAAAAGTCAGCTAGTTCAAAGTAGTGTTTCCTTTTCCCCCCTTTCTTTAGATCACTCTTTGATTTAATTCTTTATTGGTTCCTTTCTTGGAGTTTGTGTATGGATGGTTTTATGGTTTTATTAATCTTTTCTGATGGCATGGAGTTTGTGTGGAGTAAAGCTTTTTTTGAAATTATTACTAGTATGATTTTCTTTCCATGGTTCTATAATTTGGTATCATAGCTGGTGAAGTAGTCGATTGACTAAAAGCATTCTAGAGTTTCTTTAACCAAAAAAAATTAGTTAAGATGTGGGATACCTATCCAAAAGTTTTCGCAACTCAATCTGGTTAGACCAAGTGAGGAATTTTATTCAATTAATAAAAGTTCGCCAATTTCAACTTCCATCCATGGAGAGATCCTACAAAATGGATAGGGGAATAGGTAATGGTGTGTAAAGTTCGGTATTTTGAGTGTGGCCTTTAGAGGTTTAACATATGAAGCATTGTTTGACAAAGTTATAACTTTGCCTAACCTCCTAACAAATATAACAAAACAGCTAATGGCAAACATACTTAACTAACAATGCCTTTCCAACAGCTAGTTCCTGAATTCTAAAGAACATATTACATCAATTTTCTCCTCCCTTAAAAAGTAACTCGCCCACGAGTTAGGGTGCCAAAGTGAAGCCATCTCGCCCACGAGTTAGGGTGCCAAAGTGAAGCCATCTGGAGCATGGTATTCAGGAAGGTCGGCAACATTGAATGTAGGATTGATCTTTAGATCTTGAGGGAGCTCAACTTTATAGGCATTGTTGCCATATTTCTGGGGAATCTTGACAGGTCCAATCTTTTTGTTAGTCAACTTATAATAAGAGTCTGCTGGAAGCCTTTGTTTGCGTAGGTGAACTATGACAAAGTCACCAATTGCAAATTGCTTGTCCCTTCGATGATGTTCAACCTTTTCCTTGTACATTGAATTAGGCTTTTCGATATGGTCCTGGACTTCCTTGTGGAGTTCAATTATTCATTCAACCATTGCTTTAGCTTCTCCACTAAAATCAACAGAAGATGTGATGCTAGTAAGATCAATAGTAAGAGGAGGGAGTTTAGTGTAAACAACTTCAGGTTGACCATCAATCTAAGGGTGGGTTGTGGTACTATACTTGAGGTTAGTGTCGAATTTCTTCCAAAGAGTATGCCATAAATAACTTAGAAACTTAACATCCCAGCTCGAAACAATGGATTTAGGAATATTGTGTAATCTTACTATTTCTCGAAAGAAAAGGCTAGCTGCATGAATCACATCCGTAGTTTTCTTACAAGCAAGAAAATGGGACATGCTGAACCAGTCAACAATTACTAAGACCGAATCATATCCTCTCTATGTTTTGGGTAGGTCAAGGATAAACTTTATGGAGAGACCCTCCCAAATGGACAAAGGAATACGTAATGGTTTGTAAAGTCCGGTATTTTGAGTGTGGCCTTTAGAGGTTCAACATATGAAGCATTGTTTGACAAAGTTATATACATCTTTCTGTAGTTGAGGCCAAACATATCGATCTGAAACAAGGTCAAAAGTCTTATCACTCACTGGTGTAGATATTTTATGAGCATTTTGCAGAAGGAGCTATGTGGAGTACATACTTGATCACCCTTGAGTAAGTAGCCATCTACAATGTGAAAATCATCATTTTTAACGTTGTTAGAACAATCAAACCAAAGTTTCCATAAGTCAGGATCAAATTCATAAGTATTAGGTAGAGATGGCTAAATGCAACTACTTCCCCTTTGAGGAGAGTAAGGAGTTGATGCTTGCAGCATGAAGTATCAACAACTTTATTCGTATTTCCCACCTTGTGTTTGATGACAAAATCAAACTTTTGGATAAATGCAATCCATTGAGCGTGCATTCTATTGACACTTTTCTATGTATGTAAGAACTTAAGAGAATAATGGTCAACGAAGAGGATAAACTTTATTGTTTCTTTTCTATGGGATATCTTCATTGGTTTGATTAATTTGTGAGGTGGATGCACTGTTTTCTTGGGTATTTTTTGGGAAGTCCGTAGGGCTCCTCCTGATTAGGGTTGTTTGTTTGTACCACGCCATACATTTTTTAGGTTGGCGCTTCTTTTTGTATCTGTCCCTTAATTTTTTGTGCCCAATATACTGCCTTTGCAAATCGTACCAAAGGTTGGTGCTCCTTTTTTCTCGAATATCAGGTTGTAGTCCAACTACATACCTTGCAATCTGATAATTCTCTCCCTTTGTAAGGTTAAGCCATGCTCCCAATTGGTTAAGTTCCTTCGTGGACTCTCCCCCTGTTCGATTTCCTTGTTTGCAATGATGATATTGATTGAACAAAATATGTTCATAGTTAATGAGGAGAGAATGTTCTTCGAGTAACTTTAGTGTTCCTAGCCAAGTCTTGATCGTTCTTTTCCCATTTATCCAAATTCCTTTGCAGCAATTGGCCCCACCAAGTCGATGCTCATTTTAATTTCAAGGTTACTAACTTTACTTTCTTTTCATCTGAGGTATACACAATCAAAAAAGCTCTCCACATTCTTGATCCAATCAAGAAAGGATTCCACCTTCAAATTGACGTTAAAGCTTGGTAGATCAATCTTCATCTTGTAATCTTGAGTATTGAAAGCTTGTGGATGGTGAACGAATGCATTCCCTGGTCTTTAGATTTGTGCATTGTCCATGAGGGGTTAAGATGGTGAAGAAATCTCTCTTTCTCGCTGGTATATGAATCTTAGACGTGGCGATGACTAAAAGTCCCTTTCATGAAGGGAGGCTTTGATACAATCTTGGTGTAGACCAAGTGAGGACTTTTACTAAGTCTGCTAATTTCAACTTGGAATGCACAACTAACTTTGCCTAACCTCCTCACAAACATAACAAAACATCCACAGTAAACAATACTTAACTAAGAAAGCCTTTCCAACAGCTAGTTCCTAAAACTTTCTCGAACTTTGTCTGTAACTCACTATAGACTCAAGAGACAAAGAAGAGATATATATGAATGAAATATATAACAAAAAGAAGAAGGAAAAGGATTGAATAGAGGAACTCCCGAATATTTGGCAATCTCAGATGGGTTGATATAGATGGTGATTCATTATTTTGATGAATCATTTCTTTGGACAGAAAGATTATGTAAAAACTTAAACGAAATTTCACTTATCAGATTCCATTGTGGAGGACAATTTTTTCTGAAGAATTCACCTTAATATATATGATCCATGCATAATATCATGAAAAATGGAACAAATTTTTGGTTGCTATGAACCAATCATTGCAGAGGACTTGAACAAATACATGGGAGATGGTGAATGGATAAAAGAGGAAAAGAGAAGTAGTTGAGAGAATGTGAAGGAGGAGAGACGAGTGAAACTATCAAAGCAAGAGTGAGAATAAGAAATTTGTAGGTCAGGAAAATGAATTACCTTTATTTGATGGAACAAATCAAATGGATGGTTATTTCAAGCAAAGCAATTGTGTGGGAGATGAAGAAAAGGTGCAGATTGCCATCATCAACATTACTAGGGAAGCATTGCCTTGGTATTAGTTGGAGGGGAGTGTAAGAAAATATTGATAGCCATTCAAATTTTAGCGACACCTTTGATCTCCCTAAAATGGTATTGGAGAAAAGTTTTACAAACAGATTAAAACAAGAGATTTGGATCGAATTATGAGTGTTCAAGTCATGGGCTTGGAAAAGATAATGGACATAGCCCAAGCTGTGGAGGATTAAAACCAACTTCTGAAACAAAGCAAATGGCATACCGTGACAAAATAGGTCAAGCTTTTAGTTTGACTCACGTTTTTCTCTTGCCATTAGGCAAACTTATTGTATCACAACCCACTATACTGCTACTGAGGGGTGTACATCGGTTGGTCGGTGTCGTTTTGGGCTCAAACTAATGCCGAAAACCGACCTGTCGGTTTATGTTGGTTGGTGGTAATCAGTTTTGAGAGAGTTTGGAATGCCAACCGACCAAACATAGTGGTGGTCAGTCGGTTGATGATGCAAGACTGAGAGTTGTGGGAGAAGAGAGAAAGAGGGAAACCAACGTCGACCTTTCATGTTCGGAGGTATGGGAGAAGAGAGAAAGGGAAGAAGATAGAGGGGAAAAGGAGAAGAGAGAAAAGGAAAAATAAAGAAGAGGGAGAGGAGAATAGAAAAAAGGGGAGAGGAGAAGAGAGAAAAGGAAGAATAAAGCGAAGGGAGAGGAGAAGAGAAAAAAGAGAGGAAGAATGAAATGAAAAGATGAAGAAGAAATGAGGGAGGAAGAAAGGAGGAAAGAGAGAAGGAGTGAGAGAAGGAATAAGTTAAAAAATATTATAATTTTTTTAATATTTGTACAAAATCACTTTGAGAAAACCATGAGGACTGCATTCATTGCAGAATGCAATCTGCAAAAATCGTTTATGTATAAATAAGAGTAAGTTGGTCGGGAGGGAGGAAGAAAGGAGGTAAGAGAGGAGTGAGAGAAGGAAGAAGTTAAAAAATATTATACATTTTTTTTAATATTAAAGTACAAAACCACCTTGAGAAAACCATGAGGACTGCATTAATTGCATAATGTAATCTGCAAAAGCAAAGCTGCAAAAATCGTGTATGTATAAATAAGAGTAAGTTGGTCGGTCAGTTGGTCGAAGTTGTGGTTTTTAGCCACTCCGACCGACTGAACATCGGTTTTCTTTTTTTAAAAACGGACGCCGACCGTACAACCATCTAAACCAACCGATCGGCATCGGTTCGATTGGTTTGGTCAGTTTTTCGATTTAGTTTGTTCACCTCTACTGCTGCTACTAAAGGAGAGATGGTTGATTCAATGGGGTAAAATCCGACACTAATATTGAAGTGTGGGGACACCACATTTAAAAAATTGACCAATTCTGAACTTTAGGGGATTGTAAAGCATGGTTTCTTTTGATGGAAAGAGCAATGTAATGCGTAGGGGTGCACATTGGTTCGGTTCTCTTGGTTTTTGTCTAAATTAAGAACCGAATAAAAGTTCTTGGTTTTTTAAAAAAATATAGAATCGAACCAATGTCCAGTTAACTCCAAAGGTAGTAGAGTTACTCTCATCCAGGCTATGTTGTCCAGCTTTCCCATTTATTTTTTATTGGGTTTAAGGCTCTTAATTGTCTCGATAAATTGGTTTAAGTCTTTTTTTCTTTTGTTGCATGAGGGTCTTGGGTTTGGCAAGACAATGGATCATAGTAGATCCCCTTTAGTCAAGTGGTGTTGGTGTTTTGATGATGAGCCCACTCCCCTTTGGAGTAAGGTGATTGGCGCTAAATATGTCTTGCCTTCCTTTGGCTTGATTTTTTTTTTTTTTTTTTTTTTGATGAAAAACCAAACTTTCATTGAGAAAAAAAGGAAAGAATACAAGAGCCTACAAAAGAAAGAAGAGCCCACAAAAAGGGGGAGCCGCTCACAAAAACGGGCTCCAATCAAGTAAAGTAAGACTCAACGAATAATTACAAAAAAGCTTCGACACCGAAGCCCAGAGGAAAACATTGAATCTAACAAGGGACCAAACTTCACAAAACGATCTTTCTCACCCCCTAAAGGTTCTATTGTTTCTCTTGGTCCACATGCACCAAACAATAGCACAAATCCTTGCCTGTTACAAAAACAACCATTTCTCTCGAAAAGGCGAAAAAAGACGGAGCTCCACTAACAACTCTGTACAACTCTGAGGCCTAGCAAAACTATAGTCAAACTCGTTCAGAAAACAGCTTCAAACTCCACACGCAAAAGCACACTCCCAGAGGATATGGATCAGGTCTTCAGCTTCCATTCTGCAAAGAATACAACAAAAAGGAGGACTATCTTAGAAAGAGGTCATAACTAAATATCATATAAACTAGGTTAAATTATAAGCTTAGTCCCTGAACTTTCAAGTTTATGTCTGAAAGGTCCCTGAACTTTAAAAAGTGCCTTTCAATTTTGTGTCTAATAGGTTCTTAAACTTTAAAATGGTCTAATAATGATATTTTTCTTCATGTTATTGTCAAACTCATTTTGCAAAAAGAGCCTTGTTTTTCCCATTTAACGAGCTTTTTGGAATATTTTCATGTTGCTTTTTGTTGAAGTTAATGGGCGAATGTAGAAGAAGTTGAACAAAAGGTAAAATTTGTAATACTTTACCAAGTCCAAGGGTAAAAATTGAAAATTTCCCTCCATATTAATATGATTTCATTATTATCACAAAAAAAAATGTCAGAGTTGTAAGAGATCACTCGTAAGCTGCATAGGTAAGTTTTGGCATCTACACCAAAAAGAAAAATATGGGCCTCGTTGATTCTGATTTTTTTGGGTTCTTATTACTTCACCCTGCCATGTCCAATCATGGGAGGATTCTTTGTTTATTTGTTTCAAACTTTTTAGCTCCCCTCTCTTTGCAGGAAATTTGTTATTGCTACTATATTATATAATCTCTCATCAAAAGGATAAGAAGAAAATTATCACAATATGTCCTTGATTGTGGCTGCAGGGGCCAGGACCAGATGCTCGCATTGTTTATATAGATGGTGCATTTGATCTTTTCCATGCTGGACATGTGGAGGTAAATGGTGCTTCATTTTTTGAATGCTCGTGGATATTTGATTATTGGTAAACTCTTTTTACCGCTTGTAATTCTTCTCCTCCTTATCAATGGAAAATTTTTGGGTTGTTTTTGTTCTATAGTTTTTTTTTTGGTTAAATTACAAGTTTAGTCCCTAAACTTTCAAAGTCGTGTTTGATAGGTACCTGAACTTTATAAAGTGTCTAATAGATTCTTGAACTTTCAATTTTGTGTCTAATAGGTTTCCAAAATTGAAAAGTGTCTAATAGGTTCCTGTCATATTCGATTGTTTTTTAAATTCACAGTCTAGTTAGAGTAAATAATCAGTTCTTTCCCTCGATGCCTTGACTCCTAGGTTGGACAAATCTTTTACTTGTATAGTCCAGAAGGAAGAGCCCCAGCAAAACTGAAATTTTGTATACTGATTTACATAAGCCTAAATACATAAGACAAGTTCTTTTTTAGTTATCTCACCCAAAATCTGTGTGGATTGTATAAAAAGTGGAGAACCATGGCAATGTTACCCGAAGACCCTTTTGATCATGGTGTGAACATTGTTAATAAGTTAGGGGTTGAAGTAATTAAAGCGCCAGGGATGTAGCCTTTAATGCTCCTAGTCTGCATGTTGAGGACACTGTAATTAACGAGAAGGGACTTCCTTTAGTAACCGTTCATGAGGCATCGACCTTTAATGAAACAATAGTTTTTAATGATCCATTGGATGTTCCATTTAATGCCAAGGTTGACGTAATTAAAGAAGGGAATTCTTCCAAGACTAATGTCCAAGTGCTTTCCACGATTTTGGACTCTCCAGTTCCTCCGAGTATCAAAGTAATTAAGGATCAGTTTAATGAAACTTATTCAAAATTTTACACAAGAAAAATAGTTCCTGACCCACCCAAAATCCAGCCGTTTCCAACTTTAATTAAGATGTACTTGAGGGGTCTGTTTCAAGAATATTGATACCAAAGGTCAATCAGATGATGATCATGTTGATAACCCAAAGGGTGCATCTCAGGTTTTAGAAACCAGTCGTTGTTCTATTGGGCCGGATGGAGTTCTTTTTGATAAAGTTCTTTATAAATTCTGCCAAAGAAATAACATCATCTCAGATTGTTCCTAATTCTATTGATTCTTATGGGGAATTTGAGGTTAGTTTAAGTAGTATGGAGCTTGAGCAGCAGCATAATTGTAATGCTTTGGAAGATATTGTTATTGAAGACGTGTCAGCAGTGGATCTTGAATCTTTGTTTCAAACTCCAAGTAAGACAACCTTGATTTCTAAGGAAGGATTGGATTTAAATCCGAATGACATCATTGCCAGCACCTCTATCCTCCCTCCAACTTTGGACCAGTTCTCTTCTTTAATTGAAGCCAGCGATCTCCAATTCTGTGCAATTCCACCTTTGATACGTGAGGGTGCCAACCTAAAGTTTTAACAGCCGGTTCTTTTTCCCTTTGTATTCGAACGAAACTATATCCTGGAATACTAGAGGTTTGGGAGATGTTCTTCCTTTGCTTATTTTCCCCTCATTGGCTCCAAAAGCCAATGTTTTATGGGTTAACACTATTAAAGCTGTTTAATTAGAGTTATGGATGGAACGTAATCAAATGATCTTCCAAAATAAGCATCTTTCTTGGTTTGATTGCTGAATCATGGTTTGATTGTTTTGATTCAGCTCGTTTGAAGGCTTCTTCTTGGTGCTCTCTTTTAAAGGCTTATCACGGATTCTCTTTACAGGACATTTTTCTTAACTGGAACGCTTTTATTTTACTTGTTTAGTTCTATTATCTCTATTGCTTTCCTTTGTCTTTATTGCTTTTGTTTCACTCTTTCGAGGAGTTTGTATTAATTGGGGAGGAAATGACATTATGGGAGTTCGAGCTCAGGACTTCCTGCTTTGATATCATGTTAAATCACCAATCAATCTAAAAGCTTAAGTAATGGGTTATAGTAAATTTAATTATATCAACACTCTAACAATTTTAAGCATTAGTCTCTTTTTATTTCTTCAATGAAAAGTTTCGTTTCTTGTTCAACAATAAAAATAATTTATATTTTGATAGTTTAATTGTTGTTAATTAATAATAATTAAATAGAATTAAATGATTGATAAATTAAATAGGAACAATTTATAATAAAACCACACCAACTAAAAAAAAATTAGTATAATTTTTTTTTGGAAGAAAATTATTATTGTTAGAGTTCTTATATTAGTATAATTGTATTTTTGCAAATATATTAATTGGGTTGTCCTTTATTGTCTTTTCACTTTCTCCTACTTAGGTTAACTTTGTACACTTGTATATATATCTCTTTAGTGACTGGAATGGAGGATTCTGATTCTCTCAAACCTTTAGCATTAACATGGTATCAAAGACCTAGAGTTTTCTAGGGAAATTTTTTGTGTCCTTAGGGATTTGTGACCATTAGGGTGTCAGGTTTAGAACACCTTCTTTGAGGGCTGTGTCTTGCTGTGAGCTTTGTGCATCAAATCTGCCATCATCATCGCAGAATATGCTGTCGGAATCCGCCGCCACTGCCACCAACGAGGTCTGTCAACGACTTCTTTTTTCGTCACCGCTTAGCTCATTAGACAACCCAGTCGCTAATCAGTAGGTTCGAAAAATTTGGTCGGAAAATACTCTGCTTGTGGACCACACGTGCCGCCAGAAAATCCTCCGCCAGTTTCACACGTTGACGCGTGGAGGCGCATGCGTCGCCAGCAGTTGCTTCGTCTTGCGTGGGTCAATTCGCCGTGGTCTTCTCTTTCGTGTTCTGTGTTGGTTTTGGTCATAAGGTGTTCGGTTTATAGTGTTTGGAGCCATATATTGTTTGGAAACTTTAGGGTTTGCTTTGATTCAGATTTCAACTCTTGTTTGTCTTTTTTTTTTTTTTTGAAATTATGGCTGAAAAGAAAGCTATAGTGATGTTGGAGATGATTCCTATGGTGTCAAAGGTTACAGAACATAAGCTTAATGGATCTAACTTTTATGCATGGTGAACAAGCATTCGTCATTATCTTCGGAGTCTTGATATGGATGATCACGTCACCGCAAAATCACCACCGACTGATGATACTAAGAAGAATTGGTTACGAGATGATTCTAGACTTATTCTACAGATAAAAAACTCCATTGAGAGCAAGATAATTGAGTTGGTTAATCATTGTGAATCTGTGGAGGAGCTCTTAGAATACTTGGAATTTCTTTACTCTGGGAAAGGGAACATCATTAGAGTGTTCGATGTGTGTAAGACTCTCTTTCAACCTGATCAAAGCGAGAAATCTCTTAACGAGTTACTTTATGGAGTGCAAAACAACGTATGCAGAATTTAATGTTTTGTTGCCCGTTAGTACTGATGTGAAAGTTCAAACTGCCTAGCGTGAACAATTATTTATTATGAGTTTTTTGGTTGGTCTTGCCTCTAAATATGATATGGCCAAAGATCAAGTTTTGTTTAGCTCAGAAATTTTTTCGTTGGAAGATGCTTTTACTCGAATACTTCGTATTGAGAAGTCGCATGCAATCTTGCCATCTGAGCTAATAGTGCCTTGGTTGGGCAGACATGTGAGTATAAAGGAAATAGAAGGGATGGACCCAACACGTCCAAAGGAAATTCGAACACTTAGGGGCTGTTTGGGGCAAGGGTTATAATAATATGTGGAGTACTCTGCACCCCAAACACTAAGGGGCTGTTTGGGGCAAGGGTTATAATAACCTGTGTTATAATAACCTGTGGAATACTCTGCACCCCAAACACAGACTATTATAACCCCAGACTAAACAACTCTGCATTTTAAACAATATTATATTATTTCACAGATTATTATAACCCACAGACTATTATAACCCCCTGTTATTATAACTCACTCAGTGCCCCAAACAGCCCCTAACTATTATAACCCCAGACTAAACAACTCTGCATTTTAAATAATATTATATTATTTCACAGACTATTATAACCCACAGACTATTATAACCCATGTTATTATAATCAACTCAGTGCCCCAAACAGCCCCTTAGAGAGCAAATTCAGGAGATATTGTTTGCCACTATTGTCATAAGCCTGGACATATGAAACGTGATTGCAGAAAATTGCTGAATAAGGGCCAGAGGTTTCCATCTGTGCATGTTGCCTCTACTCTTAATAACCCTGAGAAGTCTATTTCGATTTCAGCTGAGGAGTTTGCTAAATTTTGACAATACTAAGAGTCATTAGAGGCGTCATTTTCTACTCCCATTACTGCTATTGTCGACACAGGTAACACATCTACATGTCTTTTTTCCTCCTCTTCAAAATGGGTCATAGACTCTGGCGCTTTTGATCACATGACAGGTAATCCCAGTTTATTCTCTATCATTAGTCCGTCTAAATCTTCACCTAATGTTACTATAGCTGATGACACCACCTCTCATGTTTTAGGATCAAACACTTTAATCTTACCAACTCAATTTCATTGTCTTCTGTTTTAAGTTTACCACAGTTCTCCTTTAACTTGATTTCGGTTAGTAAACTCGCTCGCGATCTTAATTGTTGTGTCTTATTCTTTCCTGGTTATTGTTTATTTCAAGATCTTTTGACGAAGAGGACTATTAGTAAAGGGCGTGAATTTGGAGGTCTCTACATTTTTTAACCACAAATATCTAAAGCCGTTACATGCTCTAGAGTGCCATCTCCCTTTGAAGAACATTGTCGTTTGGGTCATCCATCTATTTCCGTCTTAAAGAGTTTTCGCTCTTAGTTTAATCATTTGTCTTCTTTAGATTGCGAGTCATGTCAGTTTGCTAAATTTCATCGTCTGAGTCTGTATCCCAAAGTCAATAAACTAGCTAGTGCTCCATTTGAATTAGTTCATTCTGATGTTTGGGGTCCATGTCTTGTTGAGTCCAAGAGAGGGTTTCGATACTTTGTTACCTTTGTCGACAATTTTTCTCGTGTAACTTGGTTATATTTAATGAAAATCGTTCTGAGTTGCTTTCTCATTTTCGTAACTTTCATGCTGAAATTCGAACTCAATTTAGCGGTTTTTTTAAAGTTCTACGGAGTGATAATGCTAAGAATACTTCTCTCATGCTCTTAGTTCCTATTTAAGTGAACATGGAATTCTTCATCAATCCTCGTGTGTTTATACTCCATCTCAAAATGGGGTTGCAAAACGAAAGAATCGCCATCTCCTTGAAACAACGAGAGCCTTAATGTTTCAGATGAATGTCCCAAAATATTTTTGGGCTGATGCTGTATCGACAGCTTGTTTCTTAATAAATCGCATGCCCTCTTCGGTTCTTAAGGGTGAGATACCTTATCGTATTTTGTGCCCCAAACTCCCTCCATTTCCTTACACCCAAAATCTTTGGTTGTACTTGCTTTGTTCGGGATGTTCGCCCTTAACTCACCAAACTAGATCCAAAGTCCTTAAAATGTATATTTCTTGGTTATTCTCGTGTCCAAAAGGGTATCGGTGTTATTGTCCTAGTCTCGATCGTTACTTTGTCTCTCCTGATGTCACATTCTTTGAAGATTCTTCTTTCTTTTCTCCATCTTCGAGTAAGAGTAAGAGGGAGCATAAAGAGGACGAGGATGATTTTCTTATTTACACAATTCTCTCCTCGTGTGAGCCCTCTAGAGATTCATCTCCATCTGTTCCTATTTCTACTCACCCACCTATCACTCAGGTTTATTTTTGACGGCCACCCTCTTCAGTTTCATGTCATGTACCAGAGGCTTCTTCGTCATTGGATTCAGGAACAAGCGATGATCTTCCTATTACTTTTCGTAAAGGTAAGCATCAGTGCACATATCATATTTCCTCATTTGTATAACCACTTGTCATCATCTACCTGTTCTTTCGTTGCATTCCTACCGTCTTTATCTATTCCTAAGACTGTTCATGAAGCTTTGTCTCATCCTGGTTGGTGTGCTGCAATGGTAAAGGAGATGACTGCTTTAGATGACAATTGTACTTGAGATTTAGTTTCTCTTCCTGCAGGAAAGAAGCCTATTGGTTGTCACGGTTAAAGTCAATTCAAATGAGTCTGTAGCTCGGTTGAAAGCTCGCCTTGTTGCTAAAGGCTACACACAAACTTATGGGGTCGACTATTTTGACACTTTTTCTCTTGTTGATAAAATGACTTCTGTCAGATTATTCATTTCGTTAGCATCCATTCATCATTGGTTGTTGCATCAGCTTGATATTAAAAACGTTTTTCTTCATGGTGATCTTGGGGAAGATGTGTATATGGAGCAACCTCCAGGGTTTGTTGCTCAAAGGGAGAATGGAAAGGTATGTCGCCTTTGTAAATCTTTGTATGGATTAAAGCAGAGTCCACGGGCATGGTTTGGAAAATTCACTCATGTGATTGAAAGCTTTGGAATGAGAAAGAGCAAGTCAGATCATTGTCTTTTATAAGCGGTTTGAGAGTGGTGTCATCTTGTTGGTTATGTATGTTGATGATATTGTTATTACAGGCGATGACACATTGGGCATCCAATCACTCAAGATCTTTCTCCATAGTCAATTCCACACAAAAGATTTGAGAATGTTGAAATACTTTCTAGGAATTGAGGTAATGAGAAGCAAGAAGAGAATCATGTTATCACGGAAAAAATATGTAATTGACTTGTTGACTGAAATAAGGAAGTTAGTGGCTAAGCCATGTAGTACCCCGATGATACCTAATTTACAGCTCACAAAAGAGGGAGAATTACTGAAAGATCCTGAACGATATAGGAGGTTAGTGGGAAAACTCAATTATCTTACAGTAACTCAACTAGACATAGCTTATTCAGTGAGTATTGTAAGCCAGTATATATCTTTTCCTACCGTTGATCATTGGGCTGCAGTGGAACAGATTTTGTGTTATTTGAAGGCAGCTCCTGGGCATGGTTTATTATATAAGAGTTATGGGCATATTAACATTGAAATTGGGCAGGATCTAAGGAAGATAGAAGATCAACTTCAGGATATTGTGTATTCGTGGGTGGTAATTTGGTTTCTTGGAAGAGTAAGGAACAAAATGTGGTGTCACGTCAAGTGATGAATCAGAATACAGAGCAATGACACAATCTGTATGTGAATTAGTCTGGATACGTCAACTTCTTATTGAATTGGGATTTGATATTACAACACCAACAAAATTATGGTGTGATAATCAAGCAGCTCTGCATATAGCATCTAATCCGGTATTTCATGAGCGAACTAAACACATTGGGGCTGTTTGGGGCACTGAGTGGGTTATAATAACATGGGTTATAATAGTCTGTGAAATAATGTAATATTGTTTAAAATGCAGAGTTGTTTAGTCTGGGGTTATAATAGTATGTGTTTGGAGTGCAGAGTACTCCACATGTTATTATAACCCTTGTCCCAAACAGCCTCATTGAGGTTGATTGTTATTTTGTACATGAGAAGATACAACAAGGTTTGGTATCGATAAGATATGTGAAGGCTGGAGAGCAATTAGGAGATATCTTCACCAAGGCATTGAATGGAGCACGAATAGATTACCTCTCTAACAAGTTAGGCATGATGAATATATATGCTCCAACTTGAGGGGGAGTGTTAGAGTTCTTATATTAGTATAATTGTATTTTTGTAAATATATTAATTGGGTTGCCCTTTATTGTCTTTTCACTTTCTCCTACTTAAGTTAACTTTGTACACTTGTACATATATCTCTTTAGGGGGTGTTTGGATTGAGGAGTTGGGGGGAGTGGAGTTGGGAGGAGTTAATAACTCCCCCCAACTCCTTGTTTGGCCCAAGGATAATTTAACTCCTATTGTGGATCCCACAAACTTATTAACTCCTCCTCCAACTCTCCATTGTGGGCCCCACAAACTTATTAACACCTTCTCCAACTCCTCATTATGGGTTCCACAACTTGCATATCTCTTTTTTCCTTCACCTCATCTCACTCCTACCTCTCTCTCTTCTCCCCTCTCCATTCTCTCTTTATTTTTTTTACATTATTTTTTTAATTTCTTAATTTGAAAATTTTTCTTTATTTTTTATATAAAATTTCCCATCATTATTACTAATTACTAATTAAATATAAATAATAATTTTTTATCCTATAATTTTAATAAGTTTTTTTAACAAAAATATTTTTCTTTTTATTCTAGAATTTTATTTTAAAAAAGTATTTTCTTTTTTATTCTATAACTTTATTTTTTAAATATAAATTATATAAGAATGTTTTAGAATGATACTATTATTTAAATTGAAATCTTAATATAAATTAGAGTACAACATATTTTTAATTGATAAAAATCTTCCTATCTCACTTCCTCCACATGACATCTACAATTTTTTTTTTAAATTTCAACTAAAATTACTCATAACAAATAGCAATCTTATCTTTTTTAAGCTTTTTTTTTATTTTTATTAATAGCTCAAAAATATATATAATTTTATGATTTGAAGATAAGAAAAACATATTTTAAACGAACTTGTATTACATTTTAGAAAATCAGTATTTAAAAAGATTAACATATTAAAAAAATTTTGATTTTCAAACTAATCATATTCAAAGTAAAAAGATAAACAATTTCTCATTTCAAACTTAATAAAATAAAATTATTACAATAAATAACATAAATATATAGTATTTTTGAACAAAAGTATGTATGATATTCATTTTGAATGGTGTTAAAAAATATATATTCATTTTGAACTTAATTATTTTATAATAGCATAAATATTTGATATTTTATTTTTAACTTAGTTATTTTAAAACTTCAAAGAATATATTATTTTCAAATTAATCAAACTTTAGATAATTCATTACATTGATTAGTTAGAAAAATAAAATCTTAAATTATGCAAAAAAAAAAAATTATTAAGCTTAAAAAGCAAATCTTAAATTTAAATTTTAAAATTGACGAAAACAAGTCTCTAACAAAATTGTAAAATATTCATAAAATAATATAATTTAAAATCTTAATTTTAGGATTGACAGAAACAAATCTATATTATTTCTAGAATTGAGAGAACAAAAACGTAAAAATCTTGAAGTTTATTTAAATCCCTTTAAATTAATGGATTAAAATCTTTCCAAATTACATGTAATATTTAAAAAAGTATTGTAAGACTTTCTTTTATTTGAAAACTATCCAAATGAATAATTAGTGTGAGAGATATTGAAAAAAGAATGTGGAGTATTTTGATCAAATTTTTTTTTCTTTAAAGAAATTTGTAAAATATACATAAATAAATAAAAACAAAAAATTTCAATCTTATAATTCATGAGAACAAATTCTTAATAATGAAATTTTGAGAAATTGTAGAAAAAAAACTAACAAAAAAAGCTAAAATCAACTCAGACTTCAAAACTCCCAGTTTAAAAAATTTGAACCCCAAACACAAACTTCAAAATTTTTACTCCCTGCAACTTCTTGCTCCAAACACAGACTTCCTAATTCTAGACTGAACAACTCTACACCCCAAACACAGACTTCCTAACTCCCTACACTTACTAACTTATACTCCCTGCAACTCCTTGCCCCAAACAACCCCTTAGTGAATAGAATAGAGGATTCTGATTCTCTCAAACCTTTACTTTAGCATTAACAATTATTAGTAAATAAGATCAATATTCAATTTTAGCAAATTACAAAATAAAAAATTATTAATTAGAATTAGGAAAAAAAATCAATTTATACCCCTAAACTTTGAGGATTGTATCAATTAAAACCTCAAACTAATAATTGTATCAATTTAAACCCAAAACTTTCCTAAGTGAATCAATTTAGACCACATGTTAGTAATTTATGACTATTTTCACTTGATTCCATTTAAAATAAACTCAAAATCACCTAAATAGGATTATTCTTCTCCCAAAGTCCTACCAAAGTAGTAAAAAAATAGTGTGTAATTCTTCCTAAATAAGTAGAGAAAATTAGGAGATGACGAGAAGATGAAAACCACACATATTAATGAATAACCGCTACTATCCATATGATTCTAGCATTTCTATATAATATTATGTTAATCCCTGCATTTAAAAAAGTCTTATACACATGAAAATTATGTATTAACAATTTTAAAATGAAATCTTAATAGAGAGTCTAAATTGATTTACTTATGAAAGTTTAGGATTTTAATTGATACAATTATTAGGTTGGGATTTTAAGTGGTACGATCCCCAAGGTTTAGGGGTATAAATTGATTTCTTCCCTTGAAGTTAAATATTTAACAAATTAGATATAAATTTGTAATTTTATAAAAAATCATATGCACTAGGGAAAAGATTAGTATGATCTTTGTGATTAGAAGAAAAACTATTGGTAGTATAAAGAAAGATAGAAAGAATATAAGTTGTAAACAATTAATAAAAATGTTATGGGTCTCACTAATAGAGGAGAGAGAAAATGGTAAAAGTTGTAAAGTAATTAATGAAAAGGTTGTGGGGCCACAGGAAGGAATGAGAATGAGATTAATTGGGCTTGTATAGAGAGGAATGAGATTACCCCTTTTTGGGTGAGTGATTCCCAAATGGGTGGTGTGTCCCAATTATTGATTTCATTCCAGAATTTTAGTGAACACCATTAAAGGAAATGAAAATTTTCATTCCTATTCCTCCATTTTCATTACCTTGAAGTATACGGGGCCTTGGTTCCAAAGTTAGGACACTTGGAAGTTCTAGAAGAAATAAGGGTTAAGCAAAAACTCAAAGTTGAAGGAATTTCGCATGCCTAAAAATAGAAATATTGCAGGTCACTGAATGAATTTCTTAAAATTTGGTGTTGCAAATTTGAATTCACATTTTTGAACTTAATGTCGTGTTTCATAGATTTTGAAGCATGCCCGAGCTATGGGAGACTTTCTTCTTGTTGGAATACATACTGATCTGACTGTCAGGTGACATCTCTCGCATGAATTTATTTATATTGGTCTGTCATTTGGTGTTTCACTATACTAAACTAATTTGCAGTCTTGAGCAACGTCATCAGTTTTCAGCCGTAATTGATTATTTGTAACTTTTCAATCATTAACGAAAAGTTTATTTGCGGTTAAAAAAATATCGCCATAATTGATTATTTATGCATGCATTTTTTTAATCTAAATCTTTTGTAGCTCTGAGTGGTGCTCTATGTGAAGAAAACAATATCAGAACATGTATGTTGATTCTTTGTGCATGCATCTTGTTTATCTAGATTTTTCACAGCCCTCTCCGAGTATTATATGTGAAGAAAACAAGACCAGAACATGTATGCACTTCACAGTAACACAGATCTTCTCTCTCTCTCTCTCTCTCTCTACAATTGGAAGGTTTAAAAATGCACCACCTGAATAAGATGAGTTGCTACTATCTGCAATAACTAATATCTAAATAATCACCATGACTTAACTAAGTTATATCTAACAAGTGAACCTTGATAAATTTTAATATCATATAA
Organism: Trichosanthes truncata; assembly: GCA_033996785.1. Taxonomy (NCBI): domain Eukaryota; kingdom Viridiplantae; phylum Streptophyta; class Magnoliopsida; order Cucurbitales; family Cucurbitaceae; genus Trichosanthes; species Trichosanthes truncata. The sequence continues at coordinate 60,041,036 of JAWPNB010000003.1, forward strand.
CCAATACAAAGTAAAATGTTTTGTCTTCTTGAGATATATTTTCTATCTTGAAAGATGGATGCGTTTTCTTGTCTGTGGTTTGCCTTACAGTGCCAACAGAGGAGCTCATCGCCCAATAATGAATCTGCACGAGAGAAGTTTGAGTGTTTTGGCATGTCGTTATGTGGATGAGGTGATAATAGGTGCACCTTGGGAAGTGTCTAAAGACATGGTTAGTTTTGATTTTGTGTTTGCTGACTCACCTCACCTTTAACGCAGTTTAATTCTTGTTTCTAGCTTTAATATATGGGTATTTTCATCTTCAAAAGAAATAAAGAACGTGGTGGTGGCAGTAGTTGGATAAAAGATGCTAGTAATGAAATAACCGTGCTTGGAAATGAATGCCCGAAAGTTGTCTGTAACCTAAGTACTGAGCAGCTGTCTTTCATAAATGGTTGGAATGAAGATGGTGAAGTTTTAAATTCTCACGTCAGTTTGATTTTATTTGTATTTTCTCTTGCTGCAGATTACAACTTTTAACATTTCATTGGTAGTCCATGGAACTATAGCCGAAATTAATGATTTTCAGAAGGTATAAGTGTAATGTACAACGACAATGGATTTCTATTTTTATCGTATTTTATTTTGAATTTTTCTCTATTGGGCGGATGTCAAATAACTATCAAATGCTTAACATTTTTTCTTTTACAGAGGGAATGTAATCCATATGCTGTCCCTATTAGTATGGGCATCTTCAAAATTCTAGACAGCCCGCTAGATATCACAACAACCACTATTATTAGGAGGATTGTATCCAATCACGAGGCATACCAGGTTATCCGCTCTAACCTATCTAATATTTACTGGTGTTAGATAACTTGCTACGGTTTTGTTATATGAATCTGGGTTCGTTAATGTAAATGATTACAAGACAAAAAAAAAAAAGGTAGACGTGCCTTTATGAAAATGGAATGGAAAGATCATTGATTGGTGTTCAATCTAATGGCGAAGAACCTCCTTTTGGTACAAAATATAATTGGTAGAATAAGAAAATACAGAAAGATAATACCTCAAATAGTTACAGGAACTTGGAACCTCCTTTTGAGTAAACTGCTAGCCTAAACCACGTACCATTACATGCTTTTAAGTTTTATCCCCTCCACCTCACTCTATTGTGAGGAAGAATATAATTTTTTGGAATTGGAGAGATTGTGGGGGAGGTTTGGTCACTTGATAGGCTTAATGCTTCTATTTTGGGAGTTGGTTTTGAAGAATTTTTTTTAATTACCCGTTAGGTTTTATCACTTTGGAGTTTGGATTGGAACTCCTTTTTGTATAGCTAGCAATGGAGCTCCTTTTCCTGGGCTGTTTTTTTTGTATGCTTTTTTGTATTCTTTCATTTTGCTTAATAAAAGCTTAGTTTCTTGTTAAAAAAATGGTTAAAATACCATTTTGGTCTGACTTTGAATTTCATTCTATTTTAGTCCATGTACTTTCAAATGTCCAAATTTAGTCTTTGTACTTTCAATAAAGCTTAAAATTGGGCCTTATTGTTTGTTTATTGTTAATTTTTCTATAAAAAAAATTTGTCTCTATTAGTCTTTTCTCTATAAATTTTGGAAATATGTTCACATTGTGTCTTTTATTGTATGAAAACTATTTTTATTATTATTTAACTAATTTCAATAAAAATTAACTTCAAAATAATGGTAGGGACCAATTTTAAGCTTTATTAAAAGTACAGAGACTAAATTTAGATATTTGAAAGTCCAGAGATTAAAATAGACTGAAGTCCAAAGTACTGGGACCAAAATGGTATTTTAACCAAAAAGAAAAAAGAGAATATAGGTTATATCATCAGCAATTTCAATAACCCATTTCAATTGTGGGAATGGAAGACCATTAAGGGAGAAGGTATCTTCTTTGAATTGGCAACTACACCACACTTGTAGAAATGCAGTGGTTATAGGTACATTGGGCAATTCTAACCGAGAAGCTCAAAATTGGGGGAGGAAACTGGTATAATCAATTTGAAAGGCAGGACAAGGGACGAACATGGAAAATGGAGCAATGACTGTATGGAATAAGGAAATATGTACGTGACTGTGTAGTTGGGTGTGAGATGTGTTTTTCTTGTTAAGTTTTTGGTCATTTCTCCAGTTGACTTGACACCATCAGTACCTATACTCGAGTTTCTTTTGGGTGATTTGATTATATCATTGCTTGGACTTGAGTAAAAGCCTTCAATCTAGTTAACTATTTTCTACATTTCACCTTGAAGACAAGGTGGTGGAGATTTGGGTGGCCTGTTGATAGAAACGTTGAATTACCCACTGATTTCACCTACGCTAGGAGAAAAGCGTGAGTTTAGGAAGTAGTCGTCGTTGAAGTGCTATTTACGAAACAGAGGTGGTGAAGTCGTTTTCTTCATATGGTTAGGATGGGTTGGGTGGTGGAATGAAAGGTGTGACAGAGAAGGGTGGTTGCTGTAGTTAGATTAAGCTAGATAAGCACTCTAGTGCAAAATAGAGCTTCAGAGCTCTCGAATAGTAGGGAAGATTATAAACTCTTCACCAAGTCCAATACCAATATAAAAGCTTCTTTAATCCTGTCTTAATGTTTGTTTTAATTATTCATATAATTAGCTTTAGATTGGTGTTACGTTTGAAAATTATAGGTCTTTCCTTTCTTAACATGCTCCATTGTATTTCTGTTCTGAGTTCTAAAGACGAGAAAATTTTATGCAGAAACGTAATGAAAAGAAGGCAAATAGCGAAAGAAGATACTATGAAGATAAGGCTTATATTTTGGGTGATTGATAATGTCAAATATCATGATGAGTGAAGTTTTGCACGGAAAAGAGGAGTATCTTGGGCATCTTGCATGCAAGCATACTGTTTTTTTTATTACTAATCAACACTTTTGCAAGGATATATAAAAGAGACATCGAATGTTGGACGATTTTGAAGAAAGTAGCTATATTTCATGACTTGAATATAATGTTTATGTTTTCCGTTATTAGTTAACAAATGTATTTTTTTAGGCATTTACATAAATAGCATTATATAAATATGTATTTTTAAATATAATAGAAAGTTTGAAATTTTACAAAAGTAGCACCATCCAAATCAAACTCAAATGTAATATAATATACAATGAGAAAACTCACACATATGTTATATTTTAAAAATAAGTAAGAAAATGGTGACATTTTTTTTTCATACCTATTACATTTATGCTATTTAGTGATATTTCTTTTTGCTTTCTTTAAATTTAAAATTAAAAAATTAAAAAAAAAACAAAAACAAAAACAAAAACAAACAAACAAACTTTTAAATTTAATTAATAGTTTGTGTAACAACCTATATTTTTCCATAGTCATTCTGCATTAATGCAGAGTGTATCAGACAGATATTGAGAAAAACTTAAACAATTCAGGGGAAATAATTTCTTACAGAAAAAAAAAATTCTAGTATGAGTAATCCTATGCCAGAACACCACTTCATTTCTTAACATGTCATTCAATCCATCTAAAAACATTTGGGAAATAAAATGGGTACAAAAGATTTAATAAGCAATTTCTGCATCAAACTTTGAAATTCATTTTCTTTCAAAGCATTTGCAAATAAAATACAAAGTACTTGCATAACCTTTTGTTCAACTATTAAAATATTTTAGTGAATCTAATCCTTCAAAAACTTTCGGTAAATCAATATTTTCAAAATCAAAACTTTTAAATATTACTCACTAAATCAAAACTTTCAATTCAAACAGTACTTTTAATTTTCAAATATCAGAGTTGGAAGATGCCTTATTTGGATAGCTTTCATAACATATATAGCTATATGTCGGGAGAATTTCTAGTACTATTGTAGTACAAATTCCTCTCATTCATAATTTGACACATTGGTAAATGATATATTAATTTATTTTATGGGCTCCACATTATTCTAAAATGTTGCTATTAAGGCAAATTATGAATGAAGGTAGTATGAAAGATTTTCCATACTGTGGTGGTACTAGAATTTTTCCCATCTGTCATTAACACTAATCAATCAATCAATCAAAATATTCCATTAGAGTTGTTGATTAAAAAATGATTAGAACAATTAATACAATTACTTAAGTGTGAGACCATATGAATGAATAAAGCACACATGAATGTTCATTCCAATTAAATGTCAAACTACAAATATGTCTTTCCACAAATAGTCAAAACAATTTCATCCATTCAAGTTTAGGCTACTACAAATAAGCAAAACATTCTTGAGGATAAAAACTAGCATATCAAGATCGTCCTATAGCATCAATCAATTTAACATTCAAACAAAACACATTGTCAAATAACCATTTCACTAAAATTCATTAAATTGAATAATATGAACTTTACAATAATTTTCATAAATAACCAAACAAAAACAAAAACAATATTCGATTTGACATCAAACAAACTGAATAATTGAAAGCATACATATAGTTATTCTTGAAATAACCCTAAACCCCCAACCTCGAAACTCAAACCTGAAACCTGGAAACCCCGAATCCCATAAACCCCTAAACCCTTGACCCGTTAACCCTTAACACGAAACTCGAAACACCAAAACCCAAACCTAGAAACTCAAAACCCCAACTTCGAAACTCTAAACCCCAAACTCCAAACTTGAAACCCCTAAAGTCCAAAGCCCAAACCCTAAACCCTAAACCCAAAAACCCCAAACCATCTACTATTCCTACCCTCATCCCAAATATATACACTTAGTAAAATGGTGCTAAATATAACCTTTACAATGACTATGACGTCTAGCTACATGTACATACAAAAAGATATATGCAATAACCTTTACAATGACTATGACGTCTAGCTATATGTACATACAAAAAGATATATGCAATAACTGATGAGACTAGTGGCAATACTGATAAACTAAACTTGGTTCAAACTTAAGAGCAATCTGGTGAAAAGAATAAGGGATTGTTTGGTTCAAGGTTTCTTATATGCTTGGGAATAATGGATGCCTGGGAATAAGATGCCTGAGAATAAGATTGCTGGGAATTAATAATTGATTGTTGTGTTTGGTTGTACACCTGAGAATACTAATTTTTATAATAATAAATGATATTTTTATCTTCTTTATGAGACTAATTTTATAAATTTTATATAATTATGATACATTAATTAATGAACTCTTCAATAAATAGATGTATAATTTAATTGAATAGATAATTGTAAAAAGTTATATTTTTATACTAAATTATTTCAATTAATTATATATATTAAATAGATTATTAATTTATTAAAGTTTCAATAAATACACAATTATATTAATTTAGTTTATTTTTATAAAGGAAAAAAATTCAATTTTACCCGTAAACATGTCACCGTGTATCAATTTTCACTCTAAACTTTTAATTTTTACCCGTAAACTAATGAATAACTTTACCAAAACTCACAAATTTTTACAAAATGTAGCTCTAACATTGTTTTTCTTTGAAATCTTATCAATTTTGTATACCTATGTCTTATATAATTCATTGAAAGCATATGAAAAATACTTTTTTTAACGAATTTTCAAAAGAAAACTTATTGGAGGATAGAAATTGCAAAACTTTTTTAAGTTTAAGGTTAAGATTGCAATACTTATCTAAGTTTGGGTACAATTTGATGAAATTAAAAATTTAGAGTAGAAATTGATACAACTTGACAAACTTAGGTGTAAAAATTGATTTTTTTTTCTTTTTCTAAATGAGATTTTGTTGTGTATATTTTTAACCAACCAATTAGTTATAATTAATTTATTACAATTTTTAATAATATATTTATTACAATTAAATAATTAATTAAGTTAATTCAATACATTATTATAAAATAATTTCAATATAATCGAGTTGATTATAAAAATTAATCTAAATTAATTAATTTTAATAGAATAAATAAATATATTCAAAAGAAAGATGAATAATAATAATAAGAGAGAGAAAGAGAAGGATATGAAGAAAACTCATGCTTTTGCAAGGGTATCAAATACTCTTACTCATGGGTATACAAAACCCATGGGAATAGCCCATTCCCATGGCCAAGCCTCCAAACCTTGTACCAAACAAGGGTATCCAAAGCCCTTTTCCATTCCCATCCCCAAAACTCTTGTACCAAACGACCCTCAAACGGGCGTTTGGCGCACAAAGTTGAGTTGAGTTGAGCATAGTTGAGTTGTCTGTGAGTTAATATGTTTGTGTTTAGGGTGCTGAGTTGAGTTGAGTTGAGTCAGGAAGTTTGTGTTTGGGGTGCATAGTTGAGTTAATAAGTTAGGAGTATCTGGTACAGTTTTTTTGTAAACTGAATAAGTCTGATTTTTTGTTGGCTCTTTTTGCTTGCTTATTTTTTTTTTCCAACAATTCAATTGCAAACACATTTTTCCAAATTTTCAACACTCAATTATGATAGAAACTTCAAAATGACAATATATTTCAACCTAGAAATAAGGCAAAGCCTTTAGGACCAAAGGGGTTGTGTGCAAAACAAACTAAGTTTTAATTAGCCATAAACATATAGGTTTAATTGCTTATACTCTTAAAGTACTTTAAATAAAGATTGAATAGGTATTAAACCCAGTTCACTATGCAGAGTAGCGAGAGGATAAATTGCGATCGCATAATAGGTCGCATTTCTATTTAAAGGCATAAGTATATTTGAATCCCTCATTTATCATTCTTATTTTCTATTTTTGTAACAACAGCATCTCAAATCATTGTCTTTCACCCTTGAGAAAATCTTTACTTTACATTTGAATTTTGATACAAGTGTTCCATTGGGATTCAATACTTGGAATATTTTCACTTTATTACTTGTTCACAATGTGAACTTGCACTATACTAAAAGCTTTTCTCAAAAAAAGGTTTTTCAAATAAGCACATATGTGTTTATTCATCAAAGGAAAAGAGAAATTAGGTTTAAAATCGAAGAAGCTTAAGAAATCGTCATTGCTAGGGGGCGACTGCGCAATTAAAAAAGAAAGAGAAGAAAAAAATTAGGTTTAAAAATCGAGGAATTCTCAAAGATTTTTGAAAACCATCAGTAAAAGTCCCCTTTTATTAATGATTTCTATATACCATCTATAGAAGTTAAGGAAATGGCAACAGTTTTTTAAAACCATCGAAAAAGTCCCCATCTACCAATGGTTTGTATATATTGTCTATAAAAGTTAAGGAAATGCCAATAGTTTTTGAAAATTGTCAGGAATTCCCCAACTTCTACCGACGGTATATACAAACTGTAGATAGAAAGGGACATTTCCCGAAGGTTTTCAAAAACCGTCGACAATTCCTAAACTTCTACCGATGGAATATACAAACTATCAATATAGGGGGCTTTTACTGATGGTTGTTGATTGTATATACCAATTGTCAGCAGAGGGTGACCTTTGCCAATGGTTGTTAAAAACTGTCGGCAAAAGTCATTTATCATGCGACTATAGTAGCATCAGGAAAAAGAACATCGACATAAACTGATTTTCTTGTACTGAACACATGATCACACTATGTACATGGAACGAGTTTTGGCCACCTACTACATTGTGAAGGGCATTCCTTTGGACTTATGCAGAATTATTGCAGCGGAAATCAGAGCAGTCGCAATAAAGCCCAAAGGTCAAATTTTCTTTCCATGGCTTGTGGGGGGAATAAGCGTTAGTGCAAGAGTAAGGCTAGAGGAGACTGAAAAGTGTGAATCACTAAAATGAAATTTTAGTGACAAGCTTATTCGTCGCTTGCTAAAAGGATCATCTTACCAACTACCTCGCCAAATAAGCCAACACATCGTGCCAACAACCCATAATTGCATCCAACTAAAAGGAAATTTGTTTATTGAGCTCTTGCATCCACCTTCTCTTTCAATTCTTGAGAAAGATATCTCCTCGTCGTCTCCTCCTCCAAGAAAAAAAGACAGCATGGATGTGCTAGAAAGTGGGACCCAATGGTGGTTTTTCATAGACAAATGTGGATCCCACTAGAGTTGGACTTCATGTTTGTTTCTCAACTGCTATAAAACAGAACAGAAATGTGAGAAACTATTATTCATAGTTTCTCCAATTTTGATTCAATTTTAGAAATTTTTATTGAAATTTAGAAACAAGAAACAAAGACAATGATCAAACATGTCCGTTTCTCAAAAAATAAGAAACAGAAACAAGAAACAGGAAATGGAAATGTTATCAAACTACCTTATATCTCCTAAGTCTTCAATCATTAAGGCTTTTTCATTAGCAAGATTGATTGACTAAAACATGGGGGCTTAAAAAAATGTTTTTAGTTTAAAAACGAAGCTCTAGTCTAGTGCAAATGCACATTGTCGATGCAAGTAATATAAAATTGGAAGTACTCAAAAGTATCAATCCCACAGGGAACGGATACAACAAAATTCAAAAGATAGCAAAATTTTTTCTCAAATTGCAATTTCGGTAACTCAAGTTATAAAGATGTGGAGAGGTGTTGTTGCTAAAGAAATAAATTGAAAAACCAATAAGTGAAAAAATGGATTCAAGTTGCTCATGCTCTTTTGGAAAGAAATGCAACTAAAATGCAATTGCAATCATAGCTAACACAAGAAAATTAAGTAAACCGAATTCGACTCCTATTCAATTTTGTTTCAAAATCTTTAGGAGGCTAAGTGATTAAACCTATATTTCTACGGCTAATCTAACTTAGATAATTTCGCGCACAATTTTAGCTGTTTTGGAGTCTCGCCCTATGTTTAGGGTCGATGTTTATGATTTATTTCTAAGCTTTTTTCTTCATTGTTTTTGTGACATCTGCTTCCCTTAACCCTTTCGGTTTTAAGTTTAAGCTTGACAAACAACACTAGATGGTCAGCTAGGTTTACCCAACATTAAACTCAACAAAAACAAACAAAGTTCAAGTGTTAGCTAGATTGTATGTACTTTTATGGGGTGTTTGGGGCATGGTTTTGGGTTTGGGATGACAACTCCATGGGTTGCAACAATGCCAGAGACCACTTCGACAACAACTCCGGCGACCACTTGACAACCGCCAATGATGACAACTCCAATGACCACACCGGTGACGTGACCATCCCTTATGACTACCTCCGCAACCACTCCAATGACAATTCTAGAGACCAATCTGACGACCACCCACATACCCAACCACCTCAACAACCTAACCACCTTGATGACCCAACCACCTCGACAACTCGACATGCTCGCAACCACTGCCAACGACCATCCGACAATCACTCCAGTGACCCGACCACTCCTACGACCTGATCACCCGGCAACCACCATTGGTGACTACCTCGAAAACCCGACCACCTAGCAACTATCGTCGACAACCACCTGATGATCACTCTGATGACCCAACCACCTCGATGACTACTCCAGCGATCACCCTGACAACCCGACAACCACTGTTGACGACCACCTGGTGACCACGCTAGCTATCCAACCACCTTGATGACCACTTCGGCGACCACTCTAGCAATTCGACCACCAACAATCACTATTGACAACCACCTAGCGACCACTCCGGCTACCCGACCACCCTACAACTACCACTAGCCGCAAAACCACCCCATCGACCTTACCACCTCAACGACCACTCCAACGATCGCCCAAGGACCCGACCACCTAGTCAATTTTTATAAGGTAAAATAAAACTAAAAATGGCTACTAAACAAAGTTTTAAACCCATTATGTTTGAAATATGTTTCAAAATACTGTACAAAATAGAGTTTCTAGTATTTTAATTTATAAAATAGAATTCGAATTTTATAACTCATTTATCCTTGAAATATGTTTCAAATTATGGTGCGAATTTTTTTTTAAAATTCCCTAATTTCTTAAATATATCCCCAATATTTTAATTTCTAAAATAGAGTTCCGAAAATAGGTTTTTGAATACTTTGTAAAATAAAGTTTAAATTCCCTAATTTTTTAGATAGACTCCCAATTTTTTTAATTTCTAAAATAGAGTTCCGAAAATAGGTTCATGAATATTTTGTGAAATAGAGTTTTAGATTCTCTAATTTATTAAATAGACTTCCGATTTTTTAATTTCTAAAATAGAATTCTAAAAATAGTTTTGTGAATACTTTGTGAAACAGAATTTTAAATTCCTTAATTTCTTAAATAGACTTCAAATTTTTTTATTTCTAAAATAGAGTTCCAAAAATAAGTTTCTGAATACTTTGTAAAATAGTGTTTTAAATTCTCTAATTTCTTAAATAGACTTCTAATTTTTTAATTTATAAAATAGAGTTCCAATTTTGTTACCCATTTATGTTATATAGGGCTTTTACAATTCACAAAACATCCACTAAAAAATAAGAGAACAAAACATCTAAAAGAAAGAAAAAAAAAGGAAAAAATATGCACCATGATTCAAAACACTACACCCCAAACACAGTTTTCTAATTCCCAGGCTCCAGAACACTGCACCTTAAATACAGTTTTTTAATTCCCAGGCTTCAGAACCCCTCAAAACAAACGCCCCAGGATTCTGATTCCAAACTTGTGCCCCAAACAGCCCCTTAAGCTTTACATTTTTCCACTAGGACATTCGCCCTAAAAGAAACTTAGCTCATCGTGAAAAATAGTAAGTTGAATGATTGAAGATTCATAAGTAAAGCAGTAGAAGAGGAAGAAAATTCCAGAATATCAAGTGCAAGAGCAAACTGATTTTATTAAGAAGACAAAGGAATTTAAAAAAACGAACAACAAACTTCAACAATTGTTTTACTTAAAGAAGAAATTACAACGAAAAAGATAAACAGCAACTACAACTTCCTATTTATAAGCTTAATTTTACGCTAGTTTTGCTATGATTGTGTGTGCTTTCATGTGTTTTTATGTATATTTTTCAAAAAATGAGCATTTGGAGCAAAACCGGAGAATGAAAAAGTATTTGGATGAATATGGAGCAAATTGGAGCTATAATTGAAGATCCAAGTGTTGAAGAGAAGGAAACAAGCTTGTGAACCTGAGAGTATAGCGTTGCAACGCCATTTTAGCAGCCTTTCAGCCTTGGAGACCAGTAGACATAGGGTTGCAACGCTACTCAACATATTTTTTTCCTTTTGTATAAATTTCGAAGGGACAGCGTTGATGCCGCTCCTAGCGTTGCAACGCTGTCTCACCTCTATAAAAGAGAATTTTTCATTAAAGCAATGGGAGCTGTTTTGAGAGACCAAAAACCCTAAACTCGATTCAAACACTATCTAGGGACATAGAGGAGACCTTTGGAGAGCCGAGGAGGAGACTCAAAACTTGAGATCGTGGACATCACGTCGGAGATGAGTGTTGGCACGCGACCTAAGTTTCTTCTTTATTTATTTTACTTTTCTTTTAGAATTAAGAGTTTTTGTGGGTTGTACTTATATTGTAAATATGTGTTTAGACCCTTGCTTGGTTGTAGTTGTTAAACATTTGGTTGATTTTTAGTTTAATTTATATATTGACATCTTTTATGCACATCTTTATATTGTCTTAACCTTTGGCATTGGTTTTGCATATTTAACTAAATTTAGCTTGAGAAAGTAAGTTTAGTTGTAGAACATTAGATGCATGACTAGGTTTAATCTATTGCACGAGAGTGAGTAGATTAATTCTAAAAGCCTTAAAAGAATAACCTAATACGATGTTTAGTAATGAAAATAGACTGAGAGATTGATTTGTTGCTATGCATGAGTTCAATTGAGCTCAAGAGAGGATATTGATAACTTAGTAATTCTTGTGTAAGATTGTTAGTATAGAATCAAATTATTAATCAATTCAAGTTGGGCTTAAGGTAATCAACCATGCATGTTCCTAAAAATTGAACTCCAAAGCATGTACATAGTAGTTTAGATTTTAGTTGTCTTTTTTTATCACTTTAAAGTTTTGTTTCTCTAAATAAAATTGGGCATGATTAACTGTGGTACTTAATTAATCTAAGAACTCCAATCCCTGTGGATGACCCATGCCACTATTATTGCAAAATATTTAGAGATCCGGTTTTATAAATTTAATCTTGATAGGGCCTTCGACAAGCCCTCTATCATTGAGATCGAGCTGAGCTCATCCATTAGTTGAGAAGTCTCTTCCCTCGTCCTTCACAAATGGTGCTCCTTATAAGAATTGTCTTCATCTAGGGCATGGAGCGGATCCATCATACTCGATGTTAATGTGTAAATTTCTTGATAGAACACTCCACTCTCCACAAACGGTGCCAATTCTTGTTGCACAAATTCGAGCAAAGGGAACGCGTCTGATCTGCACGTGATTCAACAGTGAAATTTTTATTTTGAGGGGGAAAGATGTGGTGTACAAAACAAGAAGAACTACACACCGGTATGGTGCTTGTTACACACACTCGAATGCTTAAGTTAGAGAATTAAAAAGTGTAGCAAGCTTGAGGAATTTATATGAGGATGACCTAGGGTTTTCCTCCCCTTTCCCAAATAGAATTAAGTTAAAGATGAATTAGGGGTTTCTCGGGGTTTGTACACCCACACGTGTTCGGACCAACTTAGCCAGTTCGGGTCAAGTTGGTCAGCTCGGCTCGGCTGAGCCTAGCTGGGCTTCCTGGCCTTTTGGCCCAATTCTTTATTTGGGCTTAATTTTGCCTTGGGCCTTGAATAAAATCATGTTTGACCTTAGTTGTTTTTCTATCTCCTTGAGTTTGGCCCTATTGTCAAAATTTACCCACAACGGTTGCAATATTAACTTGGACCTTTCATAAATATTTTAGAACTACCCAAGTAGAAATTCGTTAGATGTTGGATGGAAAATCAACGTGGTGGTGACTAAGATGCTTTCTTGGATTAAGAACAACATTCAGACATGTCAACTTTTCGTCCAACATTCTAAATGTTTTTCAGAATGGTAGTTTTAAAACGTTTCTGAAAAGTCAAGTATAATATCGTAACTTTTGAAAGAACTAGTTTATTACCACGTGCAATGCACATTATATAGTTTTTACTTTATTTTATATTATAAAAAAATTTAAGTATATTCATTAAAAAAATCTATCTAACAAATTAATATGTACTTTCAATTTATAAGATGATCATAAATTTTTTATATATTACAAATTAATAAATTTATTTTATTACTGAATATTAGTGTAAAAGAAATTATTGTTATTATGAATAAAATAAGTTAACAATTAAAAATGTATGAAATATTTCACATTAGTTATGGTTTACATATAAATAGTTATGAATTTCTTTTTAGTTCATGTATGAATTTTTTTTACAACGACAGAAAATGATACCTAATTTTATTTTAACCAGATAAATGATATCTAAATTTATTTATGTATTTATGGTTTTTCCATGTTTTATCATTAACTTCATCAAACTCATAATTATATTCTTAATTATTATTAGAATATATTTTGATTTTTCATTTCAATATTTATTATTCAAATGGTAGTGCAAATGAGTGGAAGAGATAAATTTAGAGTTGAAGGGATCAAAGAATTATAAAACTTTTGACATGCCAAAAATTTTCATATTCTATAATTAAATATAATTAGATAAAAACATTAATTTTAGAATTAATTTATCTACATGGAAGTAAACATTTTTTTTACAATATGTGGGGTGGAGGATTCTAATATTTGACTTCTTAGTCGATGATACATACTTTATTCCAGTTAAGTCACATGTCATGTTGGCGAACGTAAAACTTTTACTTTATAGTTTTTCGTATTTCATTCATTTAATCTTTTTATGGGTGCATTTAAATTGTATTATCTCATACTACATTCTTAATGAATTTTAGGTTACATTTGTTTTTCATATTCTTATTAAAAAAAGTTATTTTACCTAATTTGGACTCTTTTTTTTATTACTTTGTTTGTTTATTACAAATTCTAAATATTTTCAAGCTAACTTTTTGTTATGTACTGAACTTTTCAACCTTAATAAATATTAAATTAACTACTAATTTAACTTCTAGGGAATGAAATAAGAAAACTCTTTGCATTTCAGCTCTCTAGATTTCATACAAATTATTGTTAATAAATAAATTTTAATTGATTATTGATAATTAATATTAAATCTATTATTGATTGTTGATTGAGAAATTTCGGCCAATTCTCAATTGTCACGTCATTATTCCAAATTAATGGCGAAGCTACAAATAATGAAATTTGTGACCAATTATAAATTAACATGTGTCCCAAATTTAATTTGAAGATAAAAATTGGCAAATTCTAAATTAAAGTGTCACATGTCTTTACTTGACCAAATAATTAAAGTTAATTTGGTCAAATTGATTATATGGATTTTGGGTCAGAGTTAAATAAGACCCAAATCCAAATGATCAAACCCTAAGCCAATCAAAGCCCAAGTCCATGGTAGGGCACCAAATGCTACTAAAGCCCAAGCTCGCATCCCATGGAAAGCTCTATAAATAGATGAGCTCTCATCCATTTGAGGGGGTTCAGAAATTGAAACTCTCTAGAGAACTTAGAGAGAATTCATAAACAAAGACCAGAATACTCCCTAAACTCTTGAAGATCAAACACTCTCTGAACTAGAGTTTTAAAGACTATAAGACTTTGAAGATCGAGAACAAGCTATAATGCTCTCGAGACAAATCCACATTCGAGAGCAAGCTACAAAGCCCTCGAAACAAATCTACGTTCAAGAATAAGCTGCAAAGCCCTTGAAACAATTTTAGGTTCTAGAATGAGCTGCGAAGCCCTTAAGACAAATCTACGTTCAATAACAAGTTGCAAAGCCCTCGAGACAGATGTACATTTGAGAGAAAGAATCATAGGAACAAATTATAAATTGTACTCTACTATATTCAAATTAATACAAATACAAGTTTATTTACACGTGTCTCATTTCTTTCTATTTTGAAATTACGTGTGAACATTGATAATTAATTTTTAATCTATTATTGATAATTAATTAATTAATTTAATATTTATAATCAATTGAAAACTTCGTGAAGTATTAAGTTACACATGATTTTTTTCTATCAACAAAAGAAACATAAGCTTATAATTGATTAATAAAAATTTATTTTTCAACAAATAATTTAAATTTTTTTAAAAAAATCAATACATGAATTATAAAAGAACAATTAAAAAAAACAATATAAAAAAAATCCAAGATCCTAGATATACGCCCATTTCTTAGAATAGATCCCATTTCTTAGAATAGATTTGCTCACATGGCAATTATTAATACACAAACACTATTATTCAAATTAATTGAAAACTTTGCGAGACATTAAATTACACATGATCTTTTTTTCTCAACAAAATAAACATGAGCTTGTAATTAATTCAATAGAATTTTATTTTTCAACAAATATTTTAAATAATAAAAAAACAATGCATGAATTATAAAAGAACAATTAAAAAAAACAGTAACAAAAAAAAAACCAAGATCCTAGATATACACTCATTTCTTAGAATAGATTTGCTCGCTTTGATAAATATTGATAGACAAACACTATTATTCAACTTCATCAAAGTGGAGTTGTAACATCATAAAGCCTGAGATCCAAGATATATATTCAACACGTGTATCCTTTGCAATTTGAATACCACCAAACACATGCAACGTTTGCAATTTGAATATACCATATGAAGGAATGGACGTTTCAATCCATAGCGGAAGCATTAGATCGTCTTTGATTTTATTTAAAATTAAACTAAAAAAAATAAGATTACACGAACTTACTTGGAGTAAATATGAAGATATTTCTGGCGAGTATTTATCTCCTCCACAAAGTCTTCCTGGCTATAACTCGAACACAAGACCAAGACTTGTGGGAGCCTCTTGAAAGAAAATCCATAAATGATTAGAGAGGAATAGGTCTAAAGAGAATGCTCTAATTCTCTATCGAGGATGTGTGTGTTTTGTCTAATAGCTCAACTCAAGGGTCCTATTTATAGAGACCAAAGGCAAATATTTGTCATAATTAAAATATTATATTTTAATATCTAATATATTAAAATATATTTTATACTTATTTAAATCTCATTTCAATCTCATCCAATATTTATTTATTTGAATCTTATTCAAATTTTATAAATATATTTTATTTAATGTATCTAATATACATTAATTATTTTAATATTTAATGTATAAAATACAATAAATATATTTTTCTCTTTTATATTTAATATATCTAATATATTAAATATTAATTTGAACATTTCAATTTTGTTTTCAACTTTTTCAACTAGATTGATCTTTTAGTGTTACTATGAGCTAGCATGAGACCTTATGGACCTACAGATTATAAGCTCCAATGATACAAAATTAATTAATTAAACTCTTTAATTAAATAATTTTCATTCATTAACTCTAGGGTCTCTCCACTATAGACCTAGAGTTGCACTCTTATGCACTGTAAAATAAGTTGTGTCCATGGATATAATCACTACATACAAGTCGATCATTCACGAGTTGTTCGTAATTACAGATGGGTCAAAAGTCCATTTTACCCCCGTAATTACATCTTGCACCTTAAGTACCATTGATCCTCTAATGAACAATTTGTTTATGATCCAACCATGAACTGAGTCTCTATCGGGCCAGTGAGAGGGTGGGTTTCAAGTCTTGAAATCAACATTTAAAGGAACTACTCATCTACTTACCCTATATGGTAATGAGTGAATTACATCTTGTGAGATTATGTTCTCAGCTCCCTATTTGGTTAAGTCTCCAAAATGGTAGGCATAGAGATGTCCACGGGCTGGGCGGGCCCGGGGATGGCTTCCTCGTCCCCGCCCCCCATTTCATTCCCCGTCCCTGTGAAATTCTCCATTTAATTTTGCAGGGATCGGGGGCGGGGATTCTCCAAGGAGAATTGGCGGGGATCGAGTTCCCCGCAAATAAAGTAAAAATAAAGTAATCGGGGCAGGGGCGGGGAACGAGGTTGGGGATAGGGACGGAGAATAATATGACCCTTTAGGTAAAGGGAAAAAATTCCCCCTACTCCCTCCCTCATTCCCTGCCCCGTTAGGGGTGGGGCCCCGTCCTGAGGGAAAAATGAATATCTTTAGGTAGACATATTGAATCGGCTACAAAAGTCACTCTCACCTATGCAAAATCAAATGACAAACCATCACAGGAAGAAGTTCATAACTCACTCATAATTAAGATCGAGTCGCATATGATCATCCTGATGAAATATTAATCTTCTCAATTAACAGATTTATGAAGAGAAATTAAATATTTCGTGGTCCAGTCTTATACAAACTCATTGTATAATATACCCTCACTCACATGTCTCCACATGAATGATTTGGATCAAATCATTTATAACTATTATAAAGTGGGCCGTATCAATAGTGTTACTAGGATAAGACACCCAACCTTATGTCAACCACATACTATTCAAGATTACACTAATAACCTTAAATTTTTCATATAATGAATAATATTGTATTGTAAATAAAATAATTAAAATAATTAGAAATTATTAAATAAATCATTAATTACGAGGCTTTAGGGCATAAATCCCAACATAACCCTTTTCCATTAATCTCACTTTGCAAGCAATAAGCCTTCAACTTTGTCATCTAACATGACAATTTGGGCTTCAATTCCTTGTAAATGTTGAGTCATCTCATAACTCTCCCACTACGATGAGGCTTATCCAATTCATGACTAGGATCCATTTGACTTTCAAATGTAATTAAATTATTAACAAATTTTGTTAACTATTTAGTAGCTTCATTTAGAACTAATTTATTAACACTATCTCATCTTATTAAAGGATTGTAGTATTTTATTTGACATTTCTTATAAAAATGATATTTGTCGTACAAATACCTTATTTGCTTTAGGACTAGATAAAAGATCATTTTGTACTCTTTAGGAGTGGCCTACACTTAGGCTTATCTTTGAACATATACAAGATTTTTATACTTGTTTCAGCACGTAAGCTTAACATTCCCAAATGGTGAAGTGTTGTAAATCAGCTTTACTACTATTCTATAATCTTAAAACTATCTCGTAGACACTTTTGGAGGGAATCATGTTTACCATGCAATCTTTATTGCATTTCCTAACAGGAGTTTAGTAATGGTGTGTAACTATTACTGATGTGACAATGTCTAACAAGATCCTATTTCTCATATTGCAGCACAATTTCACAAAATTGTACTTGGTATTAAGATAATTGAGATAAAAACTTTAGTTTTAGTATGTAAGATTCTTGTACTTTCTATTATAATTTGATCATAATGTCTTGATAAATTTAATTACCTAATTGATTTTTAACTTTAGTCTTAATCTTCTTGAACTTTTCAACAATTTAGACTTATGTTGTATTAGATAAAGATACTTGTACCTTGAATGATCATCAACTAGAGTGACGAAATATTCATGACTTTATTTGGCATGTACATTCACCATATCAATTGGGTCAGAATGTGTAAGCCCAAAGTATTATTTGACGTTCTAGCCCTATCTAATAAAGATCCAATGATTATCTTGCATGAAATGCAAGATCTACAGACATGTAAAGTAATTAACTAACTTTTTAGAGAATTACCTCTTACTAACATTTTCATTCTATTCAAGGTTGATACCTTAACAACCAAAGTTAAATATCATCTTTTAGGAGAATTATAATTATGAATTCTATAACTTGAATATAATTATGAATTATAACTTCCTAAAATTATGAATTAACAGCCCATTTTTTTTCGAATTCTATAACTTCCTAAAATTCAATTATGAATTATAATTAAAAAAATGTTAAATTATCAAAAATATCTCTAAACTATGTGATTGGTTTCAATTATACCCCTGAACTTTGAAAAGTTTCATTTTAACTATTAAACTTTGAAGCTTGTTTCAAAACAACCCTTGACGTATTTTTTTCATTAAGTTTTGATTTTTTTTTTTAATGTATATGTTCAAATATGTTCACATAAGCAACAATATAAATGCAAAAATATCATTTTTCGTCTATGAATTTAATGAAAAAAAAAGTATTCAAGGGTTGTTTTGAAACAAACTTCAAAATTCAAAGGTTAAAATGAAACTTTTCAAAGTTTAGGGATATAATTGAAACTAACCCCATAGTTTATGAGTATTTTTGATAATTTAACCTTAAAGAAAATTGTAGGAAAACCTTTTATATTCTAACATTTTAGTAGGTAATATAAATTTATTATTTATAATTAATTAATTTACTATTTATAATTACATATTTTGTAAATTAGTAAATTAAAGAAATGAGAAAAGTGTTCAAAAATGTTTTTCTAACTTACTCACTTTTTAATTTTTAATATTAATTTAGTATAGATAGAGATATTTTTGAAACAGATGAGAAGGTAAGGTATTTTTTATAATTTAGCCAAAAAGAAATAGATTAAAAATAAATAAAGAAGTAAAGAAAAATTAAAAAAGAAACGTGCAAAAACACGAGCGAAGTTCGCCTGCCTGGTCGTTCGATCTGCAGCATTACGCCGAAAAACAAAAAACAAAAAATAAGGGAAAAAATTAGCTCTCAATCTCTCGTATTTTGCATTCTCTCTTTACCCTAAACTCTTCATGCAGATCGATTCTTTAATGATCGATTAGTGTAACTGAGAATAGATCGATTCTTTATCCTAAAATTGAGAATCGCGCTCTCTGTTTACCCTAATCCTAGATGAAGCTGCTGATCGATTCGTCCACGAATTAAAAATCAGATGTCTGACGGTAAGTCCTTCATTCTTCTGTGATTGATTCTTCGTTTGTAGCGCAGTTCGTCTGATCTGCAGGTGATACTCATTAGTAAACAAAGCACAATCTAAAGGAGAAGAGGAAATTTGGAACAATTGAACAAATTTATCAGGTCTTTTTTAATTTCGCTTTTCAAATTTTCGTTTGCTATGATATTTCTTTGGTTCCTAGTAAAAAGAAAACAAAAAGAGCATTTCTGTTATCTGAAACCTATGAATCCTGGGGACCATACTTCCCCCATTTTTATTTAATTATTTAAAATTTTTTTTTGTGATTCTATCTGTACTACTCTGCTTTTAGTTATGTCGTCTCATCAGTTGACATTTTATTACACTTCCTAAGTAAAAAACTGTAGCACTTCCAAGTTACGCTCTCCACTGTGTTATATATCTCTGCTCAATATGTTACTGGTTTATTATTGGTCTTTTCTTGCTTTCTCATCATTTCTCTACAACGTGTTTCATCTTTCTTAAGAAAACTTTTGACTTCTTAGCCAAATTCCAAAAACAAAAACAAGTTTTTGAAAACTACTTTTTTTTTTTTAGTTTTCAAAACTTACCTTGGTTTTTTAAAACATATGTAAAAAGTAGATGACAAAAAAATGAAGCCCATAGGTGGAAGTAGTATTTATAAACTTAATTTTCAAAAACCAAAAACCAAATGGTTATCAAATGGGGCTTTAGTTTTTAAATTATGTATCAATTCCACTGCCTTTGAATGATTATTATGTGGTAGTTTTCTGACCTTGGCCGAGTTATACACTATGGTTTTTAGAGGATCATAAGATAAGGAAAATGACCGTGCATCCATATTTTATTGCCAGATATCTGGGCAGGTGCCTGATAAAGCTGGTGTGCAGTTATCTGGAGAGGTGGTCCTCCACGTGCTACGTTCAATATGGACCCTGAACTCTATAAAGCACGTATCTTCATGCAAGAGAAAATGTAAGACTTATCATATATCTATCCTCGATGAAGACTTCAGGCCCTCAGCGGCTCTCTCTATTGTTTATGTGCCTCTTTCTGTCCCTTAACTGCACCTTCCCCCCTACCTTGCATAGCTTCTGAAAAACCTAAGGACTTGTAGTTTTAATTTTTCACTTGTTTATAAAATGCTCTACCCTACTACAATAAGGGCATGAAAGCTAGAACTTTTGTTTTATAACCAGATGGTGTCTCGAGAGCCTGAGAATCATGAAACAGCTCAAACTGTTATTTTACTTAATCGTATGTTTGGGAATTATCTCCTTTTTTTTTTTTTTTTTTTTAAATTTTAATGCTAATACTTTATTCTCCATTTTGAAGGCCCGACACAGTTTGTTAATGGAATTCTAATTAAAAATAAAACCAGAAAGAAAGTTTGTGCAATTGGGCATTTGTAATGTGGTGATCTCCAGTCCTATTATATTCTGACATCTTTGTGCCTCAATCTTCGATTTTGGTTTTATTGAGTTAAGATTCATACATTTACCTTGGTCCAAGTTTTCATATTCTATTTCTTTTATCTTTATGAAATCGTTAAACTCTGAAGCTTTTCTTTTTCAATATTCTTTAGAGATGAATAGGTTCATGACTTTGTCAAATAATTTAGAAGGATGCGTAGACATTGTTCTGCTTTTCTCACCTAAACTTCGTTTGTGTGACTTGGGGTAGCTGTTACCACTCGCTTTCTTCTTCAGTGATGGGGAAGGGAAACAATTATTTCTTGGGCCAGTTCATCATTTACTTGTTTTCTTGTCGGGTTAAGATTGTCTTTTTATATGATGTTGTAGCATAAGTTACATTTTGGAGAAATAATATTGTAGCATAAACTTAATTTGATAATTTTTTTCTTCTTTAACATTTGCTTGCTATTCCTATTATTCTTATCATCATTTCTATTTGTTTGCATGTGTGTCAAGCTAGACTGAATCTTAATAGGCATTGTTATCAACTTATTTATGCCTTACACCTTGCAAGCATTGGTGACTTGTCATTTTGTTGATATTATGTTATTTTTAGTGTTTACTCGATTCGTTTTCAAGTTTATATGATTGTAGATTCTAGTTTTTGATCGGTAGGACTTTTAGGCCTTAATTTTGTGGTTTATATATGATAGTTTTGCATTTTCCAATAAACTGTTGTTTGAGAAATTTGTGGTCTTGCCAATTATAATTTTATATCTTCTGCTTTTCAGATTTGAGATTTTATCACAGCGGCATCAACGACCCATTGATGAAATACAGAAGATGAAGTTTAAGGATATTGCAAAGCGCTTAGAGGAGGGCCTTTTTAAAACTGCTCTTACAAAGGTCTCCACCTCCACCCCCACCCCATAGTAAACAAATTCCTTCACCACTAAAATGTTGAAGAAGAATGGAGAGACCACCTCTTATGCGGTTTTATCTTTTATAAGTCTCAAATAAACGAGCATGTTAACTTTTTACTTACTGTGGTGCTAAATAACTTTGGATTTCATATATTTTTTCTGTGAATAAACTTTGCTGTTATGCTAAAATGACATAGGATGACTATATGAACCTGGATACTCTGGAAACTCGTCTTCATAATTTGGTCAAGCGTCCGCCCCCGAATAATCAGAACCAGCAATATCAGCAGGTGGTCAGTTCTTCTTCTGCAATAAGTCAGATGATTCCAACTCCTGGTATGGCTCACAGTGGGAATTCAAAAATGATGGTTGCGTCTTCGGATGATTCTATTATTTCTGCTAATGCTAGCTTAGCACCTACGACTGCTAGCACAGGAAGCATCATGCCAACTGGTGGAATAAATGGTGGTTCCTTTAACAGAGCTGATGGTACCTTCCACTTATAAAATTCTTTCCCCATGTCAAAAGTTCTGCTTTTATGAATTTTTTTTTAATATCTTCCTTTTCAGGTCCCTTGTCCAATGGATATCAGCAGTCTCCTAGTTATTCGGTTGGTTCTGGTGGAAATATATCATCTGCTGGTGCACAAAGAATTGCTAGTCAAATGATTCCTACACCTGGTTTCAGTAATAACATTAACCATATAAGCAGCAACCAGTCTTATGTGAGCAGGGACTCTTCCAGTAATGGTAGTGGGCTTCCCAGTGTTGAACCTACAGGGTTGTCTCAAGTGCAATTGCAAAAGCAGCATATGGGTGGTCAGAACAGTCGTATATTACACAATCTTGGTAGCCAAATGGGTAGTGGAATAAGGTCTGGTTTACAGCAGAAATCTTATGGGTTTACAAATGGAGCTGTAAATGGTAGCTTAGGATTAATTGGTGGTAATGTACAACTTTTGAAAGAATCTAGCACCTCAGAGGGCTATCTGACTGTCACGTCTTATGGTAATTTAACCAAACCTGTACAACAATCCTTTGATCAGAATGAGAAATTGTTGGTGCAAGGTATTATCTCTCTCTTATCTTTATTGGCTCCGTCCTTTTTGTCTAGCAGTTCTTGATGAAATGTCACTTCATGACCTGATTTGTGATAACGATCAATTTCTTTTGGCAGGTGATGGATATGGAATGAATACTACTGATTCTTTTGGGTCTGAAAATCTTTATGGCCCTGCAACATCTGTTGGATCAATGATGACTGCTCACAACCTGAACTCGGCTAATTTGCCATCTATATCTAAAACCAGTTCATCTTTCTCCACGAACCAGTCAAATTTTCATGGAACTCAACAGGGCACTCACTCCCCGCTCATTGATGGGTCAGATAAGATGAATTTCCAACCTCCACTATCGTCCAGGGAAAACATCATTGATTCTCATACGCAGCAGCAGTTTCAACAACAGCATCAACAATTTCAGCCACAACAACCATTTCTTCAACAGTCGAATTCCCAGAAACAGCAAATTCAACCTCAGCAGCACCTATTAAATAACGATTCTTTTAGTCAGGTTCAGTTAGCGTCCAACCTAGGCAGTCATGTGAAGCAGGAACCTGGTGGGGAGCATCATAGTGGGCCTTATCAGCCACAAGTTACTGAACATTTCCCAATGCCTGAGACACATAACCAATTTCATCAGAATTCTAGTGAAGACTGTGTGAGGAATGCTCAATATCTTTCTGTTTCATCTAGCCAGAGTGATATTTGCTCCCCACTTTCTCAAAGCTCTCAACAGATGCAACAATTTTTGCATCCGCATCTATTAAATTCAAATTCTCAAAATCGTTTTAGCAGTCCTGCCGGAGCTCTATCAGATGCAACTTTGCAGGGTCAATGGCATCCTCAATCACAAGATAGAAATCACAGGCCAGGGAGCATTGTTCATGAGCAAAATGTCCAACATGATTTCCATAAAAAGGTATCTGGTCACGATAAAGTGCAGTGTGATAATTTACCTCCGGAAGGATCAACAATTGGGCACTCTGTTGTTACTAGAACTAAATCTGAGCCTCCTAATCCCCTTAGTGCAACCTGTCAGAATAATAATAGTGCGCGCCAGTTTAGAAATCAGCAGAAATGGCTTCTATTCTTGCGACATGCCCGTCGCTGTGGAGCTCCTGAAGGGAAATGTCCAGAACGTAACTGTATCACTGTTCAGAAATTGTGGCAACATCTTGATAAATGCAGTTCTTCTCAATGCAGATATCCCCGTTGCCAACATACCAAGGTATTGCTTCATCATCACAAGCAATGTAGGGATCCAAACTGTCCTGTTTGTATTCCTGTCCGAAGCTATATCCAGAGCCGAAAGAAAGTGCTTGCCCACAATGCATCTGATTCAAGTTTGCAAAAATCAACCAATGGATTCCCTAAATCCTGCGATACTCCAGATAATTCCACTCGGTTTATTTTGAAGACTCTTCAGGGTACTGAAACTTCAAAAGATCTGCAATCTTCTCTCAAACGCATGAAGATAGAGCAGTCCTCTCAGTCTCTTGTTCCTGAGAGTGAGAGTTCAGCAGTTTCAACTTCTGCTATGAGTGAACGACACATGTCTTTGGATGTGCAATGCCCGAGTTATCAGCATGGCGATGTTACTATGGCTGTTAAGCATGAGCTTGTAGATGTGAAAATGGATGTGCTGCAGAGTTCTACTCTTGAAAGCCATAGTGACTTGAAGGAGGTTAATGCAGACAATAATTGCAGCCAAAGGTCTGATGGTGACCTTGATGAGTTTTCTAGCTTACCAAAGCAAGAGAATGTTAAAATTGAGAAAGAGACAGAGTCAAGCATGCAAGATCCTTCAACACATGTCACTGAGCATGCAGCCGCCACCAAGTCTGGCAAGCCAAAAATTAAAGGGGTGTCACTAACTGAATTATTCACTCCAGAACAAGTGAGAGAACATATCATTAGTCTCAGACAGTGGGTTGGCCAGGTTAGTTAACAAGGTTTTGTTTTGTGTTTTGTTTTTCAAGATTAGTCAATTAATTATTTAATTTTAATGTCTTCTCGTCATCGATCAGGAATGTTTTCTTCGGTTTTTCTTATTTACTTTTATTTTAATTTAGGAAACAAACTTTTCATCGGAAATGTATTCTTGGATTCTTAATGTCTTGGATCTTTTTACTACCTTGGGAAGAACCAATCAAGCAATTTCATTTTATCCCTTCTAATATCTAAGATTGTTCAATTTTTTTTGGTATTTTGTAGGGGTAAAGGATACAGAGGTACATTAGAGAATATGTTTATAAAAATAAAAACAAAATTTTATTTATATAAAAAAATATTTTCTATGTAACGCATAAAGTAGTTCCATTTAGGAACTTATAATGGATATATGTTAATACATTAGGTTCTACAAAAGATTTGTTTTTGTGTCAATTCAAAACTCAGAAACTGTGTCCTTGAGTTCTAAGATCTTTTTCATTTGCAATCTTGATGAAAGTAGTAAAGTACATATGTGAATGGGGGTATTTTTATTGGTATGTATTACGGGGTACTAAACCTGTGATCAAGTGCACTTTGCTATCTCAAAACTTCTTTCTTTTACAATTTTTTTCTCCAGAGCAAATCCAAGGCTGAGAAGAATCAAGCAATGGAACAATCAATGAGTGAGAATTCCTGTCAACTGTGTGCAGTTGAGAAACTTACTTTTGAGCCACCACCCATATATTGCACGCCATGTGGTGCTCGTATAAAGCGAAATGCAATGTATCATACGGTAGGTGCTGGTGATACACGGCATTATTTTTGTATGCCATGTTATAATGATGCTCGTGGAGATGCTATAGTTGTTGATGGGACCGCCATTCCGAAGTCAAGGTTAGAGAAGAAGAAAAATGATGAAGAGACTGAGGAATGGGTATGTTTTATTTGCAGTATGCTTTGTTTGATTTTAGATTATTTTCTTATGCTTCCTCTTTTAGTTTTTTCAACCACCCTGATGCTTTCTTTCAGTGGGTTCAATGTGATAAATGTGAAGCATGGCAACATCAGATCTGTGCTCTTTTCAATGGTCGAAGAAATGATGGTGGTCAAGCCGAGTATACTTGTCCAAATTGTTACATTCAAGAAATTGAAAGAGGAGAACGTATACCATTACCTCAAAGTGCTGTTCTTGGTGCCAAAGACTTGCCTAGAACAATTCTTAGTGATCACATAGAACAGCGGTTAGTTAGAAGATTGAAAATGGAAAGACTGGAAAGGGCAAGGATTCAAGGGAAAAGTTATGATGAGGTGATTTCAACTAACCGATCTCTGACTTGTAAAAATGTTGGGAAGCATGTTTTCTTGGATATAAGTTATCTTTCTTGTCTGTCTTCAGTATGATTTTTTAAATCATGAATTTCAATGAAATGAGATCAAAGAAAAATTGTAACTACGCTCACCTTTTGATATAATGCCTTTTGGAACTTCTTTTATGGCTTCGGAAGAGGGCATGTGTTCCCTCTTTGTATTCCTTCTTATTATTGGAATTGCCTTCTATCTTCAAACCAATTGAAGATCTTTTTTTTCTGTATTACTCCTGTTGGTATTTGGTTTGGAAGGTGCCTTATCCTCCCATTTCTTTTGTATTTATCGTTTAGTAGTTCTGATAATATGCTTCTAGTTTTAAAAAAAAATGATGAAGGAAACCATCATATCAAAGGGACAAGTGGTAAACCTAAATGTTTTTGACGTTATGAGTTCAATTGTAGCTACCTATAGAGGATATTAAATATCTATGAATTTTTTTTATGCCAAATGTCATAGGGTTGGATGAGATTAGTCAAGGTGTGGATAATTTGTCTCTGACACACAGTTATGAAAAAAATAAGAATAATAATAATAAAAGAAGGTGGATGTGTTTTATCTTGCTGGATATTGAAATGATTGGGTGGTTGCAATTTCAGATTGTCAAAAGCACAATTATGATGTTATAATTGAAATTTAATAATATTTGCTTTTTATTTATTAATCTATTTATTCTTCATTTTTTTTTTAAAATTGTTAAAATTGAATTATTTTATCTTAGAATCAAAGAAAAAGCTATACAATTGGATAGAATTTTGGAGGAAATTAAGTTTTTGGGCTATTCTTGGTGTATTCTTTCCACTCTTTTGTTATTAGATTATTTTGTTGATTTTCTTCAATTGGAGTAAATTTTTTGTGGACTGAATGAAGTCTTGCACCTATTTTGTTCTTTTTCACTTGTTCAATGAATTTTTTTTTTTTTTTTTAGTTTCACAAAAAGCCCTTTAAGTTAAGAATGGAGGAGTTGGATTTGAGCTGAAGCGCCCTGCATAATTTTTCTAATTTTCTCGGTCACCGAAGTGCATGTATCATCATTTTTTTTATTACGATAATCTAATAGAAGCCATTTGGCATTTCTTTCTAATCTTTTTTTTCCCTGGGCTTGGGGTTCTGTACTTGGATTTTCCCTTTTGATAACACAGTCATGGAGTGTCAGGTGTTTTATTCTTGAATAAGATTCTCAAATTTCAGTTTTGTGTACTTTTTTTGGGTGAATTTCTGACTTATTTTCTTATTGTAGAAAACACCAAGAGACTTGATCTATTTTGACTGCTACTTAAACTTCAGCACGTGTTCAGTTTCTTTAACTCACTTGTTATTCTGTTGGTGTGTTGCTAGGTTCCTGGAGCAGATGGACTTGTCATTAGAGTTGTTTCCTCAGTTGACAAAAAGTTGGAAGTTAAGCAAAGGTTTCTAGAAATTTTTCAAGAAGAAAATTATCCGTTTGAGTTCCCTTACAAATCTAAGGTACAAAGAAAAAGCACGATGGACTATTGTTGGGACCATTGTTTAATTTCTAGATATATAGATATAATCTTCTCGTGTAACATGAGTTGCTAGGTAATTAGATGTCGGTATCATCTGAAGCTATCTTCTTTAAAATCTCTTGCCAGGCAATTCTATTGTTTCAGAAGATTGAAGGTGTAGAAGTGTGCCTATTTGGCATGTATGTTCAAGAATTTGGGTCTGAATGCCAGTTTCCTAATCAGCGCCGTGTTTATCTCTCATACCTTGATTCAGTGAAGTATTTCAGACCTGAGATTAAGACACACACTGGGGAGGCTCTCCGCACTTTTGTTTACCATGAAATTTTGGTCAGTTTTATTATTTCAAATACCCTTATCTAAACAAGTATTATTTCATATTACCTGTGGCTAATTTTAGTCATGTCCTTTGTTATTTAGTTATCTACAAGGAGCTATTGTATTTTATCCCTACTTTTTATCCTTTCAGATAGGATACCTTGAATATTGCAAAAAACGGGGCTTCACAAGCTGCTATATATGGGCCTGTCCTCCATTGAAGGGTGAAGATTACATATTATATTGTCATCCAGAAATCCAGAAAACACCAAAATCTGATAAACTTCGGGAGTGGTAAGAGAGAGTTCATAAACCCTCGGGATAAAATTTATGGATGCTATTTCTGCTTTCTCTAGTTTCAGATATAAGCATTTTATTCTTTTCTAACTCTTTATTTGGCATGTTGTTCAATTTCAGGTATTTATCAATGTTGAGAAAAGCTTCCAAGGAAAATATTGTTGTTGATCTCACTAATCTATATGACCATTTCTTTGTCTCTACTGGTGAGTGTAAGGCTAAGGTTACAGCAGCCAGGTTGCCATATTTTGATGGTGATTATTGGCCTGGTGCTGCGGAGGATTTGATTTATCAGCTTCGCCAAGAAGAGGATGGAAGGAAACAGAACAAAAAAGGAATGACTAAAAAGACAATAACAAAGAGAGCTCTAAAAGCATCTGGTCAGTCTGATCTTTCTGGTAACGCGTCAAAGGATCTGCTACTAATGCATAAAGTAATATTTCTTTTCCAGAACTTTCTGTTTTCATATTTTTATATGTGGTGCTGCAATTAGATATTGATAAATGTAAAAGACAACTTTAAACATAATTATTTGTTTTTAATGGTAAATAGAAAAATATAATTGGGATGGGGCATGGAATTTGACTATGTTTAATGCTTTGGACGAATGTAGCTTTTCTTTTTTTAAAATTGTATTAAATAAATTTATTGACATTTGGGCAGCTCGGTCATTTGGCAGTGTTTTTTTTGGCGACATTTATTTTGCTCTTTCACACCTTGTAATGTCACGTCATTTTCATTTTTGCTGAACACGTTCTTGTACTTCTTATAATTATGAATGCATCCTTATGATTAAATGCTATGCTGGCAGAGGTTTAAGTTTTGCAAATTGTAAAATTCTAAGCATAAATAACCATTTTTTAGAAGATTAAACAATCAATTTAATGGCAGGGGGGTGTGTTTACAACTTTATATGTGTGTGTGTATATTAGAAAGTTTCGTCCATTCTTGATAAATTGAGATTACATATTCTATCCTGCAATATATTCTTTATTTGGGTGCAATTTTAATTGTGCCGTTCCAGTGAGGTGGCATTAAACCTATTATCTTAAGTTGATTTCTGTTATTTCTCCAGCTTGGTGAAACCATTTCTCCAATGAAGGAAGATTTTATCATGGTTCATTTACAGCACGCTTGCAGTCACTGTTGTATTCTTATGGTATCTGGAAGTCGTTGGGTTTGCAACCAATGCAAAAACTTTCAGCTTTGTGATAAGTAAGAGCCCCCAGTTGTCTCTTGTTTCTTTTGCTGCATTTTGTATAATATATATAGATTTAGTGTTGTAGCCTCCTTCACGGTTTGGTTTGATAGGCAATTTGTTTCAGATCGGTTTGATTGAAGTCAATTTCTGCTTTTGATCTGATAAGCAGTTGAAAAAAAACTAATCCATTTAGTAACCTAAATCGATTTCCTCCTTCACCAAACCAATAATTACCAAGTCTCTTCTTTACATCAAAGTTTTAATTTCTTATTTTTGTATTATAAATACAATTTTATTTTTTTCAGTATTAATTTTTATTTCTTTATTGAAGCGAAAATCACGATTATGTGATTTTACAAGTACTTTTAGAGTCATCAATTGAAGAACTTAAAATAGTCTTCATTTGATGGTTTTTTTTGGGAAATACATGTGACTTCCATTGTTATTGTTTTTCTTCTTCTTCTTCTTCTTCTTCTTTCTTTTTTTTTTTTTTTTTTTTTTTTTTTGTAAAATGAGTATTGGTATTTTCATGGAATTTCTCTATCAGACTAAACCATGGGGGAAATTATATATATATATATATATAACAATAATTTTTTTGATGGGATGATATTACAAAAGAAGGGAAAGAATTCCAAAGCGGGAAAACTTATAATTCATCCATATGTATAATTTTCAGGTTTTTTAAGCCTCATTTTTGCTCAATAGAAATTCTGAAATTTATGTATTATTCTTGACCTTATGTTCAAAAGTAACCGGTGACTGCTGGAAGGGGATGATTGCTTTGACCATGTCCCAGCTATTCGCAACAGCATTGCCCTTTTTATTTTTAGTGTTGATGGTTGGTGGCTTATCTAGATATTTCTATATCTAACTTTCTATTAAAATGAATTGGAAATGATGTCTAGATATTGATGGAGACTTGACAATATATTGTTTCAATGTAAGTAATGGGGAGAAGTTCTAGGCCGTTTTCTTAGATCCTTTAACCTGATTTTATGAACTTTAAACATTGTTTTTTTACCTTTTCTTATGTTCAAAACCAACAGGTGAATGCTGGAAGGTGATGGCTGCTTTGTCCATTCCCAGTTATTCGCTGCAGTTTTGCCTTTTTTAAACAGATCTCTTTTCATTAACAGAGAAGAGAGAACAAACAAAAAGGAAAAAACAGCCTACAAAACGTAGACTGGAAGAAAGCAGGAAATAAAAGAAAAGCATAAACATAAAATGAATCAAACATCAAAGAAATCAACACTCTACAAGAAAACCTCCCAGTTGTTACTTAATAATTTTTTTTTTATAATTTTTTAATTTACTTAATAGCTGATAGTGGCTTCTAGATATTTCTATATGTTTATATCAATATGAATCGGAAGTAATGTCTAGTATTGATGGATCTTAGGGAATATATATATTTTGGGAGTTCTGTTTTCATTGAAGTAATGGGGTGACGTCCAGTTGTTTTCTCATCATTTTTTTCTTTTTATGTTTATTTTTTGAATGTAAGAAACCAGGAAATTGTTCATTCTAAAAGTCAAAGTACAAAAAATGGAAATGGGAAGATATAGTCAAAGTACAAAAAATGGAAATGGGAAGATATAGTACCGACCACACCCAAGTTGGCATCTATTTCCTTTGTTTAGTTGAATTTGTGTGGTTATTAACTTTTCGTGGTGGTTGTCGATTTTTACTGTGAAAAGACCTATGTTTTTTTCTTTCCCTGACGTGATGATCTGATCACAGGTGCTACGAGGCAGAACAAAAACGTGAAGAAAGAGAAAAACATCCCATAAATCAAAGAGAAAAACATGCCCTCTATCCTGTATGTTTTCGAGTCCGTGGAAATATATTCAGTATTTTTGTACATTTGTTGAAGCAACTGTTATCTGTAAAAATAATTAACGTTCTGTCCCAACCAAGGCATGAAAATGTTTTTAAAGCATTTATATGTCTTTCATCTGTCTATATATATTGAACAATTCATCTGTATATATATTTTTTGCTTCGGAATTAATATGGGATAGCTGAACTGAACTCTGCAGGATGAAATCAATGACGTGCCTGTTGATACCAAGGATAAAGATGAGATTCTTGAGAGTGAATTTTTTGACACCAGGCAAGCATTTTTAAGTTTGTGTCAAGGAAATCATTATCAGTACGATACTCTTCGGCGGGCTAAGCATTCTTCAATGATGGTTCTGTACCATCTTCATAATCCAACTGCTCCTGCTTTTGTCACAACTTGCAATTTATGTCATCTAGACATAGAAACTGGTCAAGGTTGGCGTTGTGAAGTTTGCCCTGATTATGATGTATGTAATTCCTGTTACCAAAAGGATGGGGGTATTGATCATCCTCATAAGTTGACGAATCATCCTTCCGTGGTTGATCGAGATGCACAAAATAAAGAAGCTCGGCAACTTCGAGTCTTGCAGGTCTTGTGGATATTTTCTTGTTATTGCATAAACTCTTGGCCTTATTTCTTCATCTAGACATATTCTTGTCATTGCACTTGACTGCATATTCTGTTAAACCAAGAACCTGCATGCTGTATGGTGTGCAACATACTTCTTTTTGGCTTTTCAATTATGTGCCACTTCTGGTTTCCTTGATGTTGTGAAAAGAACATCTATGCATTTAGTAGTCCCAATCTTTTCTCCACGTCTAGAAATTATAAATGTAGAACAAGGAAAATGTTCTACTTCATGTGCTATTAGTTTATGTCTGCTTTATTTTTAGTAGTATTTTGTGATGATTAACTAAATGTTCATCTAATTAGATGATTTGATTAAGGAGTTAACAATTAGTCATTTCAGTGTTGTTTGATTCTTTCTTTTTCACAATATTACAAAGGCCCGTTTTTAATGTTTGTTTTGTTTTAATTAGCCGGCACTGGATATATGGTTCAGGTCTTTTAAAACTTTTTAATATCTATGATATTTTACTGTCCTTTGAGTTTTGACTAAAATTCGATTGTTGTTCTGCTCTTCAGTTGTGTGGTCTTATTGTTATTATTTATTTCTATTATTATCATTATTTTGTTTGCTTGAGGTCAGTGGCCTACTTGGGATGGCTATTGAGGGAGAGGGGGCAAGAAACGCATGTATCAGAAAGAAAGAATTCGTATATGGTAAAGGGTGGTTGACAAATCCAACCCAAAGACTTGAGGGTCTAGGAAATTGGGGAAAGAAAAACTCCAATTGGATTGTCGAATATCAGTAAAAGAGGGTATTTGGTTAAACAACTAAAAACATTAAACTGCACTCAATTTGAAATCTACCCTTTCAATATCTTTAAAAAAGTTTATTCTCTCTCCACAATTCCCGTAGCAAAGAGAATTGAATAAATCCAAATTCCTTGACTTAGTTCCTCTAATATGGGCTGGCAGCGCCATGTCACCTGACTGTTCTTGAGTAGTATAGTCTCAATTGTTAAATCATTAATCTGTTGATCCTTTTGGCATGTTGAGGGTTCTTATCATTGTAAATTCAGGATTCATTTTAGTTTTTTGGCATTTGACATAGGGACAGTGATTTATTTTTTTTATTGAAGTCTTTGGTATAATATGGGTAGCTGGGGGGATATTATGATGGGATGCAGGATTCTAGCTTACAGGAGGGTGATACTATTGATAGTGTTCCTAGCAGAGTCAAACATTTAATAACTCAGATTGCAATGTTTCAATATTGTGTGATATAGCATGGCCGTGGTGCAGAATTCTACCTGTACTATCATCTGGCAGTGTTTGTGGTGCTCATCATTCCTCTTATCTGTTCTATTTTTGGCGATCACCTTGACTATTGAAATATCATGTTCCATTTTACTTTTATCCCATGTGGTCTTGCATCCATGCATTTCTTATTTCATTTTCTATACCTCACTCTTTTTAGTTTGATGTTGCAGCTTAGAAAAATGCTCGATCTTCTGGTGCATGCGTCTCAATGTCGTTCTGCACATTGTCAATATCCAAATTGTCGGAAGGTGAAGGGGCTTTTTCGACATGGGATACAATGCAAAATACGTGCATCTGGTGGTTGTGTTCTCTGCAAGAAAATGTGGTATCTCCTTCAACTACATGCTCGAGCTTGCAAAGAATCTCAATGCCATGTACCTCGTTGCAGGTAATGTTGACATCCTTTCAGCAACAACTACTTCGAATCTTTTATTTACCTTCATTTTCTCCTTCATTTTTGGTTTTATGCATTCGTGAAGCTATTTGTATTCTGTTTGTGTGTGTCTGTGTGCCATATGTATCTATGTGTGTAGTAACTGAGATTAGAGAGGTTCATTTTTTAATGTAATCCAGAGATCTCAAAGAGCACTTAAGGCGGCTGCAGCAGCAGTCTGATTCACGGAGAAGAGCAGCTGTGATGGAAATGATGAGACAGAGAGCTGCAGAACTGAACAATACTGGGTAACCAATTTGTAGGTTTACATCATTGAGGATCTCGACGCCTATTAGGTTGGAGAAAAATTGAAGCCACTCTTGGAAGAGCACTGCTAGGGAAGGAAATCAGCCAGTGATAGCAGCACAGAGTGGATGTGGACAGATGGAAGCGGTAGAACTATACACTACATATTGGTTAAATATTCAGCTTTAGGGAACAATTCTTTTATTCTATATCTACGACTTAGATTTTTCCCCAACAGAAAAGCAAGTGACCCGAGCAGCAGCTACCATCTTCGTCACCTCTACCACTAACCATGCTTCTAATGGATATGGATATGGATATGGATATGACCGTGCCCTGATCCCACCCACCAACTCATTGATTTTTCCTTTTTAATCTGTAAAATACCATCTTCCGGTAGCCTGTGTACCCATGTTTATAAGGTTAAATAATTAGCTTCAGGCAGTGCCCAAGGACATACATTTACTTGGGAGGTTTACTTGTATAATTTGGCCACTAGATTATTTATAGATGAACAACTTTAGTTTTTCCTTTGATTTGTACCTGTGTAGATTTGAAGCATTATATTATGTTAGCAAATGTGAATTGCTATATTTTCAGATTGATTGGAATTTCATTAAACCCAAAACCCCACGCCCAGGCTTCTGAGAGATTTTAGGGAGCATTTGGCGCGTTGAGTTGAGTTGGACATAGTTAATTTGTCAGTTCAAAAGTCTGTGCTTGAGGTATAAAGTTGGGTTGAGTTGAGTCAGAAAGTTTGTGTTTGGGGTGAAGAGTTGAGTTGAGTTGAGTTGTAAGGGGTATTTAGTGTAGTTTTTTGTAACCCGAAGTAGATCGGTTTTTAGTTGACTGTTTTTGTTTCTTTTATTTTTCTTTTTTCCAATCATTCATTTAGAAACATATTTTTCTAACTTTCCAACATTGAATTCATATGTCCACTTCAAAAAAATAATATATTTTAATATTGATCATTTTAAAAAAAAACATTATTCTTTATCTTTCTTTTTCTAGAAATTGATTTCATTCAAACTATAGGTAATGCAAGTCTTGTTTTCTCTTTCTGCTATACATTGAACTTCTTTCAATTTATAGAAGTCAAATATTTGCATTACACATTAAACTTCTTTCAATTTATAGGAATCAAATGTTGCATTCTTTATAACAACAAATAGCAATTGATGAATAAAAAAAAGGCAATGTAACTGTGTTTTTTTCCTTTAAACACAAATTGAACTATAAAAATATAAAAATCTAAGGTTTTATTTTCTAAACACACATTGAACTTCTTTGAAATTTACAAATGGGGACTTTATTATGACCAACAATTACTAATAGGGTCTTCTTTATGAGAGAGTTTTTTTTTTTTTAAAAAAAAAACACATTGACATTTTTTTAATTTTAATTATTTTATTTTTTTATTTTTTTTTTTGCAAAAGAACATTGTTTGTTTACATGTATTTAAACACATGTACTAAATTGAACATTTTTGGAAAAGAGAATGCCAGTATTTTACTTTTTCAAGATGATAAGAAAACGACAATATATTTCAACATTAGCGTCACATAGGAGTGAAATATTCACAAAATATTAGTAGGTCATCAAGGGCCTATTTACATGATTCACAAAACATAATTATGGTTCACAAAATATAAGTAATGGCCAACAATAATGAGTCGAGTTCATAAGTCTGAAGAAAGATTGTTGGAGCATAGAGTCAAACCAACTAAGTACATGTACATTTCATATTATTTTGAACCATGGGAGTGTCGTCGGTCGTTGGGAATTGTTGCCAGCAATAGTCGCCGGAGACGATATGGCTAGTTGTCGGATATGGTCGCCAACGATTGTCGTCCATCGTTGGAGAAGGTAGTCAACAATGGCCATCAGTTGCTGCATGTGGCCGTCGGTTGTCAGAGAAGGTCGCCGGAGGTGGTCGGCAATCGTCTGAAAAGGTTGTCGTCGGCGGTCGCTGGTCATTGGAGTTAATATTCTAACACTGTAGCAAGTCGGTAGAGTTGAGTTTTTTTTTATGAGAAGTTAATTTCTCCATAGGCCAACGATGAGTTGGGTTTAAAACCCAACTCAACTCAACTCAAATCAGGGGGTCAAACGCCTCCTTAAAGAGATGATACTTGTTATCAGTGGTGCGTTTGAAAAAAATTAATTATGTTGATTGATGAGTCGAATTTTGAGGATATGAATGAATTATTTTTGTGTATCAAATAGCATACGAGTGACATGTTTATATGTTTAAGTACTCATGTTTGTATATTTAAGTAGGTTAATAAAACAGTAATGTAATCATTCAACAACTTCTTTTTAACAAATTTTGACAAAATTCTTTAACAAATGATCTAATTAAAATTTTTTAAAATATAAAGGGTAAAATTGATAATTTTAAGATATATACCTTGAGATTACTCAATTCATAGTATGATTAAATTTTTTTTGCTATACATCTTGAGATTACTCGGTGTAGAATATGACTAGATTTTCTTTGTTATGTATCTTGAGATTACTTGATGCATAATATGAACAATTGCTCTACTATGTATGGGAAGTTCAACCTATGAATAGTATGACCAGTTTACTCCATTATGTATCTCGAGATCTTTCGTATATAGTATGACCAGTTTTGCTATGTTGTGCATATGAAAATTACTCTATGCCAGTATGATCAAGTTCGAGTATAAGTTTAGTAATCAATTTTTCTAGCCATGCGACTATTATGTTTTAAAAGACAGTTAAAAAGATTATGTTTTAAAGATCTTTTAGCCTTACACTTTTCAAGTTACTTATTTGTAAATGAATTTACAAGTAATGGGAGGTTTCTACCTGCAAGAATGTTTATGATGTTTATAAGTTATGATAAAGATTTTTTCAAAGTTAATATCTTATGAACTTTGAGCTTATTAGCTCACTCTCTCTTTTTAAAATTTTCAAACATGTAGCACTTGAGTATCCAATAAGCCTACCAAAGTTGAGATCTGCCACCATTTTTATTTATATTACATAACATTTAGCATGTAAATATAGTATTGGCACTTTATTTTTATAACTAGAGTGGCTAGCATGATTTTGATGACGTTGTACCATTTGAATTTCATGTTGGTTTATATATTGAAAATTTATGTTTTTCCATTAGTGTTTTTTGGTTATATTGTGATTGTTGATTTATTAACTAATTGTTGAATAATGTACCATAAGGTGCACTTAGTGATATTATGGGAGTTTTAATGCATTATTTTGAAGTGTATATTTCTATTTCAGGTATGTTTTATCCGATTTTCAAGGGAAACTCTACCGAAATTTTTATGACTTTTGTTTCAACAAAGTTTTTATGCTAGCCACCCTATTGTTTTCAAAAGTATGTTTACTTTTTCTAGTTTTGATAATAAATTCTCCATAGTTTAGTTAGGATCTATTGTCGACATGCCACGTCCTAGGTTGGGTAGGACAATCTAGGGCGAGGCGTGTCATCACATCAGCGCTACAAAGAGAATACTAAGGATATAAATCCCTAGAAATTGAATTAAGTAAGAGCTAAGCATATATCAAAGTGACTACACTACAAAGACCTTAAAGAAATTCAACATGTTTAATGCTCATCCAGTTAGTACATCATTAGCTCTACATTTCAAGTTGTCAGCTCAATGATTACCCCAAGAATTCTGATGACCAGAAGCAAACAGAAAAGGTTCCATGCTCTCATGCACTAGAGAGTTTGATGTACTTAATGATCTATACAAGGCCATGTTTGGCCTACTGTTCCAACTTAGTGAGTAGATATACATGAGAAATTCGAGGAGAAAATGTTGGGAATGACTTAGGCCTTGGGCCTAAAAACTCACATGGAATACATTTGTCCCACATTGGAAAGTTTAGAGATGAGAAGGTGGTTTATATAGTTAAGGATATATGTGAGTTGGTAAAAAGGGGTTATAGTGGTATTAAAATACCTCCCCACACACGTGGTGTCATCGTCGTCTATTCGGACGGATGGGGGGGTTCGGGTTTGGGGGTAATCGATCAAAAAAGAAAATAATTTTTATTTCTTTTTCCTCTTAAAACCAAAACGTTTTTATTCTAATTTAATTTTGTTACCAAAACATTTTTATTCTAATTTAATTTTGTTACCGTTTGTCTTAATTGAAAACGTTTTGCAGATCTGGAAATTTCTTTTCCTTTTTATTTGGTTTTTACAAACGAGAACGATATAACGTTTTTCCGATCATCTTCTTCTCAGTTTTCTGACCACTGTTATGTTCTTGATTCTAATCCTTTATCGACGAGTTCACGTTAGTGAAGCGTGTTGTGTTAACCTTGGGGAGCGTCTGACATAAACGATTTAGTACCGAGGTTGTGCCGAAATTGCTTTCAAGGTAGTGGTTCTACCACGACACAACGATTCTTTCCCGATTCTGTTTTATACAAGTTAAAAGCAGTTTTATTCCAATGTCGATCAAATTTGGGAAGGTGCTTTCAGATTTGTCCAAGTTGGAACCACTTGACGGATCCAATTACTATTGTTGGTCCCAAAAGCTCATGATCTTCTCCGAGCAATTGGAGGTCGATTATATTCTCACCACTTAGAGTCTTGCCAGATCTACTGTAGATCCAGACAAATCAAAAGGTACTGCAAATCTTGATCCTACTCAATCTAAACAGTCCGTTGATGTTGATCCTAATAAGTTTGAGAAGGATAACAAGACGATTTGTGGTCATCTTCTTAATCACATGACTGACTCCCTGTTCGACCTATTCATAGTCCAGAAGTCTGTAAAGGTAATCTGGAATACTCTGGAGTCCAGGTATGGTGGAGATGATGTAGGAAAAAGGAAATATGTCGTTGGAAAATGGCTACAGTTCTAGATGCTCGACGATAAACCAGTCATGGAGCAGGTCCACGAATACGAGAATCTAGTGGCTAATGTACTGTCTGAGGGAATGAAGATGTGTGAGATTCTTCAAGCAAATGTGTTGCTTGAGAAGTTTCCCCCTTCATGGAGTGATTACTGCAACCATCTAAAGCACAAGAAAATTGATATGTCCTTACAAGAATTGATCAGTCTTATGTGCACTGAAGAAACTAACAGAAAGATAAGTTGAACTGTCAATCCTTGAATTATGTTAATGCTAATCTTGTTGAATTCTTTGTTGCAACTAAAGACATGTTCAAAAATAAGGGAAAACAAGTTACTAAAGATAGAACACAACAAAAGAAGTGACATCAGTTTAAAGCCCCCGATGGTAAAATGGAGAAGTTTAAGTTGATTTGTTATGTCTGCAGAAAACCCGAACATAAATCTTATCAGTGCAACCAAAGGAAAGCCAGGTTAGAGACCTATTCCACATGCCACACTTGATGAGCAAGATGACATTATTGTTGTTGTGGTCGTAGAAGCCAACTTAATGGAGATCAAATCTTACTGGATTCTTGACACTAGAGCTTCGAGACACTTTAGCTCGAATCGAGAGCTCTTCCACAAGTACTAGGATCCTATTGATGGCGAGTGTGTGTTCATTGGCAACTCTGCCACTGTTGGAGTACTTGAAAAAGGGAAGGTTCTCTTAAAACTTACATCTGAAAAAACTTTATCTTTAAGTGATGTTTTGTATGTTCCTTCATTGCCTAGGAATTTGGTTTCTGGCAGTTTATTAAACAGGGCTAGGCTTAAGATTGTCTTTGAGGCTGACAAGATTATCATCACGAAAAATTGTGACTTTGTTGGCAAGGGGTATTTAGCTGATGGGTTATTTGTTCTTAACACTATGTCTGTTTTTACTTCGATGAATGAAAGTAATTCTCGTTTTTCTTATATTATCGAGTCTATTGATGTATGGCAGACTAGGACATGTGAATATTGCATCAATTAAAAGGCTTAAAACTTTAAATCTTATTAATGCATCTGAATCACATGAAAATGGTAAATGCTCTATTTGTGTAGAACCAAAATTTGCCAAAAAGCTATTTAAACCTACCACAACTAGATGTACATAATTACTTGAATTAATCAATTTCGATTTGGCTGATTTCAAAAACACCACAAGTAGAGGAGATAAAAAAAATACTATATTTCATTTGTTTATGATTTTTCTAGATATACAAAAATTTATTTTTTTAAAATCAAAAGATGAAGCAACTAGTATGTTTTTGAAATACAAAGTTGGAGTAGAAAATCAATTAGATAGAAAAATATAAAAGGTTAAGATCTAATAGAGGTGGTGAATATAATGATAATTCTCTCAAAGAGTTTTTTGAATTAAATGGTATTATTCATGAATTTACTGCACCATATTCTCCTCAACAAAATGGCATAGCTGAACGTAAAAATATAACATTAAAAGAAATTATGAATGTTGTGTTACTAAGTTCTGGATTGTCTAATAACATGTGGGGGGAAACTGTGTTTTCTGCTTGTTTTATTCTTAACAAGGTTCCTCACAAAAAGTTGGACAAGACACTCTACGAGCTTTGGAAAGGTTACTCACCTAACCTAAGCTACTTAAGGGTGTGAGGGTGCTTAGCCAAAGTAGTACATCCAGAATTTAAAAAACCTACTGTTGGATCTAAAACCTTTGATTGGGTGTTTATTGATTATGCTCATAATAGTTTTACTTATAGATTTATGTGTTTAAATGATAACTCAATTTACGAACATAGAGATGCTGAATTTTTTAAACATATTTTTCCCATGATCAAAGTAGTCAATGAGTCAGTTAGTACATCATGCAATAACTAGGTATCTGTATCTTCTTCTCTTAATACTGATAGTCTGCATGAGTTTGAACTTAGAAGAAGTAAGAGACAAAAGATTGAAAAAAAAATTGGGCTTGATTTTTTGATTATTTTTCTTGTTGAAAACTCATATAAGATAGACAATCAATTTGTCTACATGTACTTAATAGATGAGGATCCTAAAACCTACCAAAAGGCTTTAAATTCTGTAGACTCTAGTTTTTGGAAAGAAGCAATTAAGAGTGAACTAGATTCGTTACTAATGAACCAAACATGGAACTTGGTAGATCTACCTAAAGGTAATAAACCTATTAGGTGTAAATGGATTTTCAAAAAGAAAATGAGACCAGATGGTTCAATTGAAAAATTCAAAGCTAGATTAGTAGTTGTGGGATATACACAAAAGCAAGGTATCGATTATTTTGATACTTAATTCTCCAGTAACTAAAATAGCTAATATTAGAACCTTAATCGCCTTTGTAGCTATTTGTGGCCTATTAATACATCAGATGGATGTAAAGACGACATTTCTCAATGGTGATTTAGAGGAAGAGATGTATATGACACAACCTGAAGGCTTTGCAATTGCTGGTCAAGAAAATAAGGTATGCAAGTTTCAAACATCTCTTTATGGCCTTAAACAAGCTCCCGAACAATGATATGAGAAATTTAATAGTACTTTAGTAATCATTGGCTTTAAGGTAAAGCCCTTTGACACGTGTGTTTACTCAAAATTATTTGGTGCTGATTGTGTGATTATATGTTTATATGTCGATGATATGCTCATTTTCGGTACAAACTTAGATGTGAATAATAATACCAAGCTATTTCTATCTTCACATTTTGAAATGAAAGATTTAGAGGCTGATGTGATACTTTGTGTTAAAATAAGAAAATTCGAAAATGGATTCTCTTTATGTCAATCGCATTACATTGAAAAATTATTAAAGAGATTTGATTGTTTTGACGATGCTCTTGTAAGAACACCTTATGATGCTAGTATGAGTCTTAAGAAAAATAAGGGTTATAGTGTCTCTCAATCTAAATATGCAAAAATTATAGGCAGCGTTATGTTTGTGATGAATATACAAGACTTGATATTGTATATGTTGTTAGTAAATTGAGTAGATATACACATAATCATGATAATGATCATTAGACTGCTCTTCGTCGTTTATTAAGATACCTTAAAGGTACAATATAATGGATTTTCGTTTGCATTTTAGCAAGTTTCATGTAGTGATATTGTGATGCAAATTGGGTAACAAATAACGATGAGGTAAGCTCTACTAGCGGTTATGTATTTCTTTTAGGTGGAAGAGTTATTTTTTGGAAATCAGCAAAGCAAACGTGCATAGCACGATCCACCATGGAATCAGAATTAATAGCTCTCAAGCTAGTAGGGCAAGAGGCAGAATGACTAAGGAGCCTACTTTGAGACGTACCAATGTGGAGGACATCTGTACCTATCTCTTTGCATTGCGATTCACAATTTGCCATAGGGATTGCTAAAAATAGTGTGTATAACGGCAAAAGAAGGCATATACGCCTAAGGCATGGAGTTGTGAAACAAATGTTGAAGAGTAGAGTTATCTTCTTGGAGTATGTGAGATCTGAGAGAAATCTAGCGGATCCTCTCACCAAAGGATTAACAAAGAGAGTAATTCTAGAGTCTTCAATATGTATGGATTTAAAATCCTTGAAATGAACCCATTGATAGAGAATAATCGAATTAAACCCACAGCAGAAGCATTGGAATCGACTTTGATTTTATTTCAGAATTAAACAAAAAAAAATATTTTAGACTAAGCAAAACATACATTTGAGATAAATATGGAGATATTTCTAGCGGATCTTTATCTCCTCCATAAAATCTTTCTAACTATGATTCGAACACAAGACCAAGGCTTTGTGGGAGACTCTTGAAAGAAAATCCACAAAGGATTGAAGATAAAGAGATCTAGAGAGAATTCTCTAATTCTCTCTATTGACGAGATGTGTATTATGTCTAATGGCTCGACCCAATGATCCTATTTATAGAGACCAAAGGCAAATCTTTGCCATAATTAAAATATTATATTTTAATATCTAATATATTAAAATATATCTTATACTTATTTGAATCTCATTAAAATCTCCTACGATATTTATTTATTTGAATCTTATTCAAATTTTATAAATATCTTTTATTTAATGTATCTAATATACATTAATTATTTTAATATTTAATGTATCAAATACAATAAATATATTTTTCTTTTTTATATTAAATATATCTAATATATTAAATATTAATTTGAACATTTCAAATTTTTCTTTCAACTAAATTGATCTTTTAGTGTTACTATGAGCTAGCAATGGGACCTTATGAACCTACAGATTATAAGCTTCAATGATACAAAATCAATTAATTAAATTCTTTAATTAATTAATTTTCATTCTTAACTATAGGGCACTTCACTATAGACCTAAAGTTACATTCTTATGCACTGTAGGACTAGTTGTGTCCATAGTTATAATCACTACATGCAAGTTGATCATTCACGAGTTGTTCGTAATTATAGCGAGGTCAAAAGTCCGTTTTACCCCTATAATTACATCTTGCACCTTAAGTATCATTGATCCTCTAATGAACAATCTGTTTATAATCTAAACTAAGTCCCTCTCAGACCAGTGAAAGGGTGGGGCCTCATTGTTCAAGTCCTGAAATCAACACTTAAGATAACTACTCATCTACTTACCCTATGAATTCCATCTAGTGAAATTATGTTCCCAGCTCCCTATTTGGTCAAATCCCCAAAATGGTAGGCATATTGAATTGGCTACAAAAGTCACTCTCACCCATGCAAATCAAAGGACAAGTTCTCATAGGCAAGAGTTCATAACTCACTCAGAATTAAGATCGAGTCGCATATGATCATCTTGATGAAATATTAATTTTCTTAATAAACGGATTTATAAAGAGAGATTAAATATTTCGTGGTTCAGTTTTATACAAACTCATTGTATAAGATACCCCCACTCACATGTCTCGACATGAACAATTTTGATCAAATCATTTATAATTATTACAAAGTGGGTCGTATAATAGTATTACCAAGATAAGGCATCCAACATTATCCATATACTATGACCCTCTAGGTTATTTCTTGAACATGATCCTCTCGTATGTCAACCACATATTGTTCGAGATTACACTAATAATCTTGGATTTTTTATATAATGGATAATATTATATTGGAAATAAAATAATCAAAATTATTATTAATTATTAAATACATCATTAATTATGAGGCTTTAGGGTATAAATCCCAACACCCATAGCCCATTTGTTAGGGTGGTCCATTTGTTAGAGTGGTCCAAATATGGATTTGATGGACAATTGGAAAGTCTTCATTTTGAATGGTTTGTCTCTGACAGACTTGATGAAGCAATTAACGTGATTGTGAAGGTGTGGTCGCCTTCTATGAAAAAGTCTAAGGATCTCTTTCTAGAGCTTTCACGATGACCCGAGGTTTTATGTGCATGGCC
This sequence comes from Trichosanthes truncata, assembly GCA_033996785.1. Taxonomy (NCBI): domain Eukaryota; kingdom Viridiplantae; phylum Streptophyta; class Magnoliopsida; order Cucurbitales; family Cucurbitaceae; genus Trichosanthes; species Trichosanthes truncata. Next base: position 60,085,363 of record JAWPNB010000003.1, read on the forward strand.
ATAAAAAGCACAAGATATACTGTTGTATCGCGGAATCAAGATAAAACACAAGGATTGAAACGTGTGTGGGGGTCTCAACCATAATTACTGAAAGTTCAAGAGGTAACTCACTTTATTTAATTAGGTTGTTACCCTACTTCACTATGCATCAATTCAAATCAAAGGATATTGATGCTTAAGTTTTATTCTCGTTTCTTTGCTCAGGAAACTATTCTTTTATTATTTTATTTTCTTTTATTTTGCAAGTCATTCGTGAGGAATTGTTGGGAATGACTTGGGCCTTGGGCCCAAAAACTCACATAGAATACATTTGTCCCACATTGGAAAGTTTAGAGATGAGAAGGTGGTTTATATAGTAAAGGATATATGTGGGTTGATAAAAAGTGGTTATAGTGGTATTAAAATACCCCCACATGCGCGTCACCGCCTCCCTTTGTCCGGTCGGACGAGCGGGTTTGGGTAACCTCGTGAAAAAGAAAATAATTTTTATTTCTTTTCCTCTTAAAATCAAAACATTTTTATTCTAATTTAATTTTGTTACCGTTTGTCTTAATTGCAAAAGTTTTGTAGATCTGGAAATTCCTTTTCGTTTTTATTTAGTTTTACAAACCAGAACGATATGGCATTTTTTCGACCGTCTTCTTCTCTGTTTTCTGAGCACCGTTCTGTTCTTGATTCTAATCCTTCATTGACAAGTGCACATCAGTAAATGGTGTTGTGTTAACCTTGGGGAGCGTAAGACAGAAACGATTTAGCACCGAGGTCGTGTTGAAATTGCTTTCAAGGTAGTAATTCTACCACGGCACAACAATTCTTTCCTGATTCTGTTTTATACAGAAAGCATTGGGAAGCTACAAAGTGGCTCCTAAGGTACTTGGTTGGGACTATCAGAAGGGGCTTACTCTATAAACATCCAAATTCCACTAGGCTTAAACTTCTTGGTTATGTGGATTCAAATTTTGCAGGGAATATGGATAAGAGGAGGTCTTTTACTGGCCACGTTTTTCTCTTTGGAAGAAATGTGATCAGTTGGAATTCTAACTTATAAACAGTTATAGCACTGCCCATAACAAAAGTTGAATTTAAGTTTCAACAGAGGTCGTTAAAGAAGCGATTTGGTTGCAATATCTAATTAGGGAAATGGTTCATGTACAAGAAAACAAGGAATATTTTCTATGATAATCAAAGCGCTATATATCTAACAAGAAACCAGCAATTTCATGAAAGGTCAAATTACATTTCATAAGAGATATAATTGAAAGAGGGATGGTCAACATTGTCAAAATAAGAACAAAGGGAAATGTTGCATAGATCAAATTTGAGCATTGCTTAAGCTTGCATAGTGTGTGTGACAGATCTCTTAGCTATGTTAATGTGGGAAGGAAAAAGTAGTAAAGGACTGTATTTATTCAAAGATGGAGAATTTGTGAAGTGTTGAACCAAATACACCTCGCAAGTTAAAAGAAGAACAAATTCTGATTGGCTAACAAATTCGGTTAACCACTGACTTTCAACAGAAAAACAAAAGAAGTTGATCAGTAAGCTAATATGACAATTTAAAAAGTTGAGTAAAGTGTTCCAAATTCAAAGAAGTTGATTAGTTGTCCTGTTCTTATGCAGTGATGTTGTAGCAATTTTTGTGCTAACTTAAACCAGCTAGATATGCTTACACAAAGGTCTTTCCAGAACACTCAAATTAGTAACACAAATTTCCATTTAATGCTAACAGCAAATTAAACACATATATTTAGCTGCATTAGGTAAACAAGCATTTCTAAACTATTCACTTACTCTTAATCAGTGCTAATGTGGTTTAAGGACATCCATTTTCTCTTACTCTCTCCAAAATAAAAGAGAACTTGTAAGTGGAAGAAGCTGGCCAAACAAATTCCAAAATATAATTCGTTAAAAACTCCTAAACCAGATTGAGGACACAAAAACATCACTGCATTCACAATAGTTGACTACAACATTTTCCTAATCCTCACCTAAATGTAACTAGCTCATAACTAAAAATAAAAAGCTGGAAAAGAAATGCTTAAACGTCATAATGAAGAAAATACATCAAATTAAATAAGCTAAGATGGAAGAAATGACAAAGAAAATTATGAAGTAGAAGAATTCTCTTATGGAATGGTTGAGTAGTGCTTTCTATCTTCTTCTTTTCTCCTTTCCCAAAGAACTCTCTCTTTTGTGTTAATAAGCTGAGAAATTTCAGGGCTAAGGTGGCATTATTCTCCTCCATTGATGATTTTTGTTGGCCAGTAGGTGAATGATTCAACAGCTGCCGCCTACATCATTTAATGAGCTGCCAAATCACGTGGGAGCTCCAGGCTTTCTGAAAAAGTTCTCTCATGTTGCAGCAATTCTCAAAACTCAGAAAGGAACACTCTTTGGCTGCAGCAATTCTTGAAATTTAGCAAAAGACGCTTCAGTGCAAAAAAATCCAATGAAATAGAAATAGCTAAGTCCTAAACTACTCACACATGCTTTCTCTCTCTCTTTTGCCTTCAGTGATAATTAGAGCATAAATTACTTAACCATGAATTATTGGATCAGGCTCCCACAACGTGACTGTCAGTTTTGTACCGTTGAATGTGTGAGAGAGAAATTGTAAAAATGTTTTATTTTTGTATCCAATAGTTATTAGAAGCAGACACGATTTTAGATCTCCATCGAGCAAATTACTATCAACTCCTCACTGGAGTACACTGTGCTGTCAACTCCTCACTAGAGCACACTGCATGCGAAAGCTCAACCACGGATTCACTATGACTACCAAGGATTCTACCGACATTGCTAAGTTAGAAGATGGCTCTGATACCACTTGTTGGGGACAACAACCCTCGACAGATCTCCACATTGGTATGATATCGCCCACTTTAGTCATAAGTCCTCATGGCTTTGCTTTTGGTTTTAAAGGTTTCATTCTAATGGAGATAGTGTCCGTCACTTATAAACTCATGATCTTCCCCTTATCTAACCAATGTGGGACTTTGGTTGCACTCCCAACAATCCCAACAAGGAGGTTAGAGAGAATTTAATAGCAAAGGTGTGAGTCAGAGGAATAAAGTCTTTTAGCTTCCAGTGCATATTTCTCCTCCTAGTGAAGGGCCTGTTTGGGGCAAAGAGTTGCAAGGAGTAGGAGTTAGTAAGTCTCGAAAGTTAGGAAGTCTATGTTTGGGGTGTAAAGTTGTTTAGGCTGGAGTTAAGAAGTCTTGGTTTGGGGCAAGGAGTTGTTTAGTCTGGAATTCTGAAGTCTGTGTTTGGGATGCAGATTTGTTAAACATGGAGTTCTGAAGTCTAAGTTGGTTTTAGCTTCTTTTTTTTTTACAGTTTTTTTTCTACAATTTTTTAAATTTTCATTATTAAGTCTCGTGAATTTTAAGATTGAGATTTTTTAAAATTAATTTATGTATATTTTACAAATTACTTTAAAGAGAAAAAAAAATTGAACAAAATACCCCACATTACAATAATTTTTTAAATATTACATGTGATTTAGAAAGATTTCAATCCATTAATTTAAGGGGATTCAAATAAACTTCAAAAATTTTATGTTTTTATTCTCTCAATTCTATAAATTATATAGATTTATTTCAGTCAATCCTAGAATTGAGATTTTAAATTATATTATTTTATGAATATTTTACAATTTTGTTAAAGACTTGTTTTCATCAGTTTTAAAATTTTAATTTAAGATTTATTTTACAAGCTTAATAAAATTTATATATATTTTTTGCATAATTTAAGATTTTATTTTTCTAACTAATTAATGTACGAATTATCTAAAGTTTGATTAATTTGAAAATAATATACTCTTTGAAGTTTTAAAATAACTAATGTCAAAAATAAAATACCAAATATTTATGCTATTTTAAAATAATTAAGTTCAAAATGAATATATTTTTTTTTAACACCATTCAAAATGAATATCATACATACTTTTGTTCAAAATATTATATATTTATGTTATTTATTGTACTAATTTTATTTTATTCAATTTGAATTGAGAAATCGTTTATCTTTTTACTTTGAATATGATTAATTTAAAAATCAATTTTTTTAATACATTAACCTTTTTAAATACTAATATCTTAAATTATAATACGGGTTGGTTTAAAATATGTTTTCTTATCTTCAAATCAGAAAATTATATATATTTTTTAGCTATTAATTAAAAAATTAAGCTAAAAAAAAAAAGATAAGATTGTTATTTGTTATGAGTAATTTTAGTTTAAACTTTAAAAAAAAATAATGATAAATGACATATGGAGGAAATGAGATGGGAGATTTTTATCAATTAAAAAACTTGTTACGTAGCACTCTAATTTACATTAAGAATTTCAATTTAAATAATAGTATCATGTCTAAAACATTCTTATATAATTTATATTTAAAAAATAAATTTATAGAATAAAAAGAAAAAATATTTTTGTTAAAAACTTTATTAAAATTATAGGATAAAAATAAAAATATTTTTTTAATAATTATTTATATTTAATTATTAATTAGTAATAATGATGAGAAAATTTATATAAAAAATAGAGAAAACTTTGTAAATTGAGAAATTAAAAAAAATATATGTAAAAAAATGGAGAGATGGATAAGAGAAAAGAAAGGGAGGTGGAAGTGAAGTAAGGTGAAAAAAAGAGGAGATAGAAAAGTTGTGGGGCCCAAAATGAGGAGTTGGAGTAAGAGTTAATAAATTTGTAGGGCCAACAATAGAGAGTTGGAGAATGAGTTAACAAGTTTGTGGGACCCACAATTGAAGTTAAAATATCTTTGGGTCAAACAAGGAGTTAAGGGGAGTTATTAACTCCTCTCAACTCCTATCTCCAACTCTTCAATCCAAACACCACCTTAGGGGTTGTTTGGGGTAAAGAGTTACTACCTTAGGGGTTGTTTGGGGTAAAGAGTTGTAGGGAGTATGGGTTGCAAGGAATAAAAGTTAGTAAGTCTAGGGAGTTAGGAAGTTTGTGTTTGGGATGCAGAGTTGTTTAGTCTAGAGTTAGAAAATCTGTGTTTAGGGCAAGGAGTTGCAAGGAGTAGGAGTTCTGAAATCTGTGTTTGGGATGCAAATTTGTTAAACCTAAATTTCTGAAATCTGAGCTGATTTTAGCTTTTTTTGTACAGTTTGTTCTACAATTTCTCAAAATTTCATTATTAAGATTGAGATTTCTTTTTGTTTTTATTAATTTATGTATATTTTATAATTTCCTTTAAATTAAAAAAAAAAGAATTTTGAACAAAAGACCCCATATTCTTTTTTCAATATCTTCACATTAATTATTCATTTGTCTTGGATAGTTTTCAAATAAAAGAAAGTCTTACAATACTTTTTTAAATATTACATGTGATTTGGAAAGATTTCAACCCATTAATTTAAAGGGATTCAAATAAACTTCAATATTTTTACATTTTTATTCTCTCAATTCTAGAAATAATACGTCAATCCTAAAATTGAGATTTTAAATTATATTATTTTAGAAAAAAAATAAGCTTAGAAAAGATAAGATTGTTATTTGTTATAAGTAATTTTAGTTTAAATTAAAAAAAAATGTAGATGACATGTGGAGAAAGTGAGATGAGGAGATTTTTATTAATTAAAAAAATTGTTATATAGTACTCGAATTTATATTAAAGTTTCAATTTAAATAATAGTATCATATCTAAAACATTCTTATATAATTTATATTTAAAAAAAAAAATGATAGAATAAAAAAAAAATATTTTTGTTAAAAAATTTATTAAAATTATAGGATAAAAATTAAAAAAATTATTATCATTATTTATATTTAATTAGTAATTAGTAATAATAATGAGAAAATTTATATAAAAAATAAAGAAAATTTTTCAAATTAAGAAATTAAAAAAAATTATGTAAAAAAAAATAGAGAGAGAAAGAAGAGGGAAGAAGAGAGAGAGGTAGGAGTGAGGTGAAGTGAATAAAAATATATATAGGAAAGTTGTGGATCCCACAACGGGGAGTTGGAGAATGAGTTAATAAGTTTGTGAAGCCCACAATAAAGAGTTGGAGGATGAGTTAATAAGTTTGTGAGATCCACAATAGGAGTTGCCAAAGCATCTATTACCCATGCGCTTCCAATAAAACCTTAAACCAAACGGCCCAATATCTAATAAGTACAACTTTACAAAATGTTCAATAGTTTAAAAACTTTCAATTTTGTATCTAATAAGCATAGTATTAAATTTCCATTGACCTTTCCACATGTCCATGGGTTCAACATCGACGTAAGGGGTGAATCGACATTTTCGTTGTACTGAAAAAAAAATTGATGAAACACTAAAAAAAAAGCAACAAAAAATCATTAATGAGAATATTATATTAGTAATAAGTTTTTTAATTCATTTAAAAAAAATAGAAAATGTTTATTTATTAATTTAAATATTTTAAAAAAAATAATTTTTATGATTTTTTCATAAATATTCATCGATATCAACATTTTATTGATATTTCTATCGACATTTCGTAAAATTGAGTCATCGATTGAGGCATCGATATTTCCATTGACATAAATATTTTAAACTTGGCTAATAAGTCATTGAACTCTAAAAGTTTCCAATAGGTTCTTAATTTTTTAATTTTGTATTTAATAAATTCTTGTCACGTCAGACACCTTTTAAAATTAAGTGACCAATAGGATCTTGACGTTTCAATTTGGTGAATAGCTAATAAGTCCCTGAATTTTAAAAAAAATGTGTAATAAATCAAGAGTCTCTTAGAATAAAATTGAAAGTTCAAATATCTATTAGTACAAAAGTGAAAGTTTAGAGATTTATTGAACCGTTTTTAAAGCTCAATAATTTAATCGACATGATTTTGAAAGTTTAGGTCCCGTTTGATAATCATTTGGTTTTTGAGTCTTTAATTTTTTAGAATTAAGCTTATAAATACTACTTTCACTTGTGGGTTTCATTGTTTTGTTATCTACTTTTTACGCATGTTTTAAAAAATCAAGCCAATTTTTGAAAACTGGAAAAATAGTTTTCAACAACTTGTGTTTTAGAATTTGGCCACGAATTCAAATATTTTCTTTTAAAAAAAAAAAGAAATCTATTGTAGATAAATGATGAAAAAATAAGCACAGATTTCATTATGAAATGGGCCCTAGTAACTAAATTCATAATTTAACCAATATCTTATTAGTTTGGCCTTTCAAAATACATTTTCTAGATCTGCCTAGATATGTACAGGCAAAGTAGAGAGCATGTCGTGTGGAAACAAATCTTAGAAGTGAAGAATAATGGAAATGGAAAGCTACCGATGTCCACGTTCAATAATAATAATACCGCGTTATTTTTATTTGCTTTTGCTTAATTTATTATGGCGATAGCGATACGAACGACCTTTTCTTTGGGCTAAACGCGTTCGGCATCCTTTTGTAAAGCAGCTGCGACTTGATTGATAAACTTTTGAAAGATAGATAATCCTCATATTCTGATTTGGGAGCATCCCCAACCGCAACTCACCCTTTCTTTAATTTCAATACCTCAACAAAAATTCACATGTTCATGTTCTCCTCAAAAAAAGTTAAAAAAAGTTAAGGGCATGTTTGATAGGTAATATGAATTTTGTTTTATGTTTTCGAATTCACTGAATTCAGTGAATGTTCTTTCAAAAACTGTTTTCGAATTCTATAATCCAAATAGTAAAAATTCTAAAAACAACATTTTTATAATTTTATTGTATCTAGATTTTAAATTTAAAAATTATAAATGCAGAATTATACTAAAAAGGATAAAAACTTTAAAAAAATATAGTATTTCATGTTATAAACACAAATTATATGATATTGTAAAATAATAATTATACAAATTTTATAACAAAAAACATATTCATAAATTAATCAATAATGATTTATATTCAACCTAATATTTAGTTTTGCAACTACAACTAGTGTCATGATATATAAATATATTATAGAACACATTATTTAAATTGGAATCCAATTTCTAAATCTGCTACCAAACACATATCTGAAAATATGAAATACAACTCTGATTTCATTGAATCTTTTTTTTTTCAAAATTCAATTTTCAAACTGCCTACCAAGCAAGCCCTAAAGACCCTTTACTCCTAGAAAAATCATTCAATGAAGCCGCCACATTCTATATGATATAGATTCGAAAATCTTCATGTCTCCTAATAATCGTTTGATACAAAATCATTTCTCTCTCCTACATCCAACTGTGTAAAACTGTCAATCACAATGTGGTGGCCTAATTTCTCTCTATTCTAGCTACTAGCCACCCCAAAATGTTGCCTTCCTGCTCAAGGAATAGGTGTTTGTTATTTCCTTGAACCGCCCACAAGTTTGTGATACACTTGATAAAAAACACAAGACAAGATACACGAGCACAAAAATATTAATTTTTTTTTTTTAAAAAAAAACTTTGATCTTCATTCTTCAATAATCTATTTATACTAAACAGATTTGAACACAAAAATATGAGAATTGAATATAACAAGAATGACAAAAGTACCATTTTCCCCGTGCAAAACGATTGAATTGCATTTGGAACAAAAAAGGGGGGGGGGGGGGGATAAAGGTGGGCATGAGCCAGCTGGGAGATTTAAATTCCTTGTTATATACAGAAATATTAATAGAATTATATTCATACAGGACCATCAAAAATTAATTTTCGGATGAAACTTTTTTATTAAAGTCTCTTTACTCACCATGAATGAGAATCCATGAATGAAAATGAAAATTTTTATTCCAATATGTTTACCAAAATCATGAAATTAGAATAAAATGTGGAATTCATCTCAAATTTGAGAATCACTCTAAAAAAAGGTAATCTCATTCTCATTCTTTATTCCAAGCTCACGCCATCATTTTTATTATTTTATTACATATAACATTTCTCTCTCCTTTACCATCTCTCATCCTCATGTCATGACTCACGATTCCTCCTTTTTTTTTTATTCTTCTCCCTTTTTTTTAATCTTTTTTTTCAAAATTCTATTTTCAAACTGTCTACCAAAAGCAAGCCCTAAAAGACCTTTTACTCCTAGAAAAATTATTCCCTTTTTTTATCTTTTTAAAAATTCACAATTTCTATATTTTTCTCTTTCTCTATACTTTACTCTCTCTTATTTACCTACTAATAACTTTTTTAAAAAGTCACACTAATCTATTTCTTTTATTGCATGTAATTTTTTCATATACAATTAAAATTTTCTAATTAAAACTATTTTAATCTTTGTTAAGTTGGTGTTATTTATTTTAATTATTTATTATTGTTAATAATAAATAAATTAGAGTTCATTGTTATTAAGTATTAATAATAATAAATTTAATAATATTTTATATTAATGATTGTTGCTCTAATAAAAATTATATTACTAATTATTTGTTGATGTAGTTTATTAATTAGTTATTATTTGTCAATATTAAATAGATTGTTAAAAAAAATTAAATAAAATAGTAACAAAATAGATTAAAATTTATTATTGAGAGTTATATTAGCATATTATTTAGTAGTACATTTTGTTAGTTAGAAATATGAAACAAGTGTTCTAATAATTATATTATGTTTGGCTCTTATTCTAAATTCTGATAGCATCTAGTATACCGCATCAATGAGTTTCTGATTTTGATTCCAAACACCTCCTAAAAAGTAGCACCAAAGGAAAAACATTCTTATTTCGATTGATTTTCATTCTGACTTTAGTTCATTTCAAGTATTTGTTGTAAGTAAACCATACCTAAGTGAATGGGAATTAAGAAATGAGTTTTCATTCTCTTTGATGATATTTACTAAAATACAACACTCATTCGTAAAAAGAGTAATCTCATTTCTCTCCAAAAATTTCATGGGTCGTATTACCACTCCTTATTTTGTGGGTCCCAAATTATTTTCATTAATTTCTTTAGGTTAGATTACTATTTTGGTCCCTATAGTTTGGATTTTGTTCTATTTTAGTCCATGTACTTTCAAACATTCAATTTAGTTCATGTACTTTCAATAAAGCTTAAAATTAGTCTCTATTGTTAGTTTATTGTTAACTTTTCTTTAAAAAAAAATAATCTCTATTAGCCTTCTTTTTATAAATTTTTTAAATATGTGTGTCTTTTCTTGTATGAAAATTATTATTATTGTTTAACCAATCTCGATAAAAATTAACTTCAAACTAATGGTAGAGACTAATTTTAAGATTTATTGAAAGTACATTAACTGAAATTTGACATTTGAAAGTACATGGATTAAAATGGAACAAAATACAAAGTACAAGGACCAAAATGGTATTTTAACCATTACTTTACTTTTATTTTTTTCTCTCTAATCTAATAATAAGACACACAACTTTTTTTTATTAATTATTTTATGACTCTTATCTGTACTAATAATAATTTTTTTCTAATAAAAAATCAAAATAAACTATTCTCTTATTACATGTAATATTTTATAAAATTAAAATAAAATATTTTTATTGGATAGTGTTTGCAAATAAAATTGATCTACATTCCTCTAATAAAAATTATTTTAATCTTTTTTTAATAGATGTAAATTTATTTTAGTTAGTTATTATTTGTTGATATCATATATAATTCATTAGTATCAAATAACATAATAATAAAATTTTAAATCAATGATTACACTGCTCTAATAAAAATTATGTTAATACTTGTTTGTTGATGTAATTTTATTCTAATTAGTCACTCTTTATCAATATTAATAAGTTGTTCAAATTAAAACTAAAAAATACTATAAAAAATAAAATAATAAAAATTTATTATTGATGGTTGTTATTTTAATTAAAAATTATATTATCATATTATTTAATAATGCATTTTAATTAATTAAAAAGTATGAAAGAGATGTTCTAGTAACTAAAACATGTTTGATTCTTATTTTAATGTCTGACAATTTATATTAAATAACATCAAATGAATAACATTCTCGTTCATTTCGATTTTTGGTAAGAAAATAGGGCCTAAAAGGATTCGAGTCTCCAACATGTATCCCACCGACTTTTTTCCTTTTAGAAAAATGTTACATAGAAACAAACAACCCTCTTATCTTCAAATTGTGTTGCAGGTTTTCTCCCTTAATGGCGGCAATCTCTTGTTTTTCATTTTGAGTAAAACACATTTCTGGTCCTTGAAATTAATTTGAATTTATTTTTATTTGGTCCTTCATTTTTCAAAACTAATACTTTTAGTCGTTGAGACTTAAATTTAATTTTTATTTGGTTATTGGAGTGTTAAAAGTGATATGTTTGGTCACCAAAAGTTTGAATTGGATTTCTAATCAGTATTTAAATGGTCATTGAATAGAGTTGAACATTAGTTAATTAGACTTTGTTCATATGTATTTTTTTAAAAGGAATTGGAGCTTTTTTTTTATACACTTAGGGACGAATTAAAACCAATATTAGATTTCATAAACTAATTAAAAATCAAATTCAAACGTCGGAGACCAAACGTATCACATTGAAACTTCAATGGCCAAATAGAAACTAAATTCAAATTTGAGAGACCAAAAGTGTTAGTTTTGAAAATTAAGGAATTAAATAGAAACTAAGTTTAAATTCTAGAAATCAAAACTATATTCTGGTTAGGATGTTGGTTTCTGTCAAAATCCCAAATAGAAAATAAATGGAATGAAATTCAGAACATATTAATTTAGGCATTAATGAGAGGAGGAACTCAATGAAGACGCTGCAGAAGTACCGGTGGATGGAATGGTAGTCAAATTGTATCATTAATATCATTTGTTATGGTTAGCAGAGATTCATGGCGAGGGCAATGTTTTGGTTCCAAAGAACAGATAACGAGACATGAGTATGGGTTTGGGTGTTCACTATTTCTTTGACACTGACATCCATAAAGATCAAGGAAAACGTTGTCTCTCCCGTGGAATCTACCGGGAAAATCTCGTAAATGCTTTGGATCGAGTCGAAAAGTAAAAGTAAAAATATCAAAGTAGCTGAAGTATGACTCGAGGGCGTGCAGTGACTCTTGACTGTGAGACGCCCCGAGATCTGCGTACGAAGAGAAGCTAGCTTTTATGAGTGCCGACAAATGGCTTTCAGACAAGGCTTCCCCACAAAACGTGCATGTGCCATTCAAATCAACGCGCCATCTCCCCAACCGCCGCCTCCGCCCCTTCTTAAATTCCCTCACCTTCCCAGCGGACTCTTCCTCAACGCCCTTGCGTTCATTTATTTGCGATTCTGTTTCTTCCCTTGGCCTATCATCCTAAATCTGCTTCCCATAAGACATACCATAGATCAGGCAGGGGCAGCTCAATAACATAATTGTATCTTAATGGCCAAATTAACCACAAAACCCCTTCAGTTTTGCTTGTTAATGCTGTTGTTGATCCTAATTCCGATGGTTCCGGCTGCGGCTAGCTCTCCAGCGGATCTTGTACTGACAGAGTGCTTGAAGGTACCCTCGTCCGAGTTCTCTAACTCAGTCCTCTCCACCATCGGTGTCGTGCGACAGGTTATGGCAATTTTCTCTCCGTTCAGTAAATTACTGGGTGATTCACGACTTTCCACCGCCATTTCTGACTGTCTCGATTTGCTTGACTCTTCTGCTGACCAGTTGAGCTGGTCCCTCTCCGCCACCCAAAATCCCAAGGGTACTCTTCTACATTACATTTACATTGCCCCATGAGTCATCACATACCAAATTTCTCTTTCGTATTAATCTATAGCTTTATTTGGTTCACGGGATGCTGTAAGAATAATTGGTTGTGTGCTGGTGCTGGACCTACCAATTATTATACGGTCGCATCAATTTCTCTTCTCACACGCTCTTCCAACATCCCAGTTTTTAATTGCGCATGCAACTACACTTGGATACTTGGTCTTTCTTTTTTCTCTTTTCACATGCAAATGCAATAAATCTTGATGCAAATTACAAAAAAAAAAAAACACTGCTTATACATCACATTTACAGCTAAAGACAACAGCACCGGAGATCTGAGTTCTGATCTGAAGACATGGCTGAGCGCTGCAGTCGTTAATCCAGAAACGTGCATGGATGGATTCGAGGGCACCAATAGCATTGTCAAAGGTCTGGTATCCGCAGGCATCAACCAGTTAACTTCACAGGTCTATGACCTTCTTTCCATGGTGAAATCAATCCCCAATGAGGCGGCCTTCAAGAGCGAGTTTCCTTCCTGGGTCAAATCTGAGGACCGGAACCTGCTGCAACTAAATGACTTGGCCGCCGATGCCACTGTGGCCGCCGATGGGACTGGGGATTTCACCAATGTGATGGATGCGGTGCTAGCGGCCCCCGACGATAGCATACGACGTTATGTCATATACATAAAGAGGGGTATCTATTTCGAGAACGTTGAGATCAAGAAGAAGAAATGGAATCTCATGATGATTGGAGATGGAATAGATGCCACCATCATATCGGGCAATCGGAGTTTTATCGACGGTTGGACCACATTCCGCTCAGCCACCTTCGGTAACCCTTTCTTTCTCTTATTCCACTTTGATTTGGGGGTTTTTTTAGGCCAATTAACTGCGGAAAATATCTCTTCAACAGTGGCAATGTTCGCAGTCCTCGTGGACCCTTCAATAGTGGAAAAGTTCGCTTTATTTATGAATATGATTCAGTAAGGACAGAACAGAGAGGAAGGACCCTTATTTTCAACCAAAAAAACAAAAAAAAAGGACCCACACCCAATATGGAGTAGTACTTATAAATGAAGTTAATTAATGCTGTGCTTGGCGCTATTATTATTATTATTATTATTGTGTACTGAACGGTATTTGCGATTTTGCAGCTGTTAGTGGAAGAGGATTCATAGCTCGGGACATAACGTTCGAGAATACTGCAGGAGCAGAGAAACATCAAGCGGTGGCACTTAGATCCGACTCCGATCTGTCGGTATTTTTTAGATGCCGTATTAGAGGCTACCAAGACACGCTGTATACGCACACCATGCGCCAATTCTACCGCGAGTGCCAGATCAGTGGCACTGTTGACTTTCTGTTCGGCGATGCCACCGTCGTTTTCCAAAACTGCAGCATCCTGGCGAAGAAGGGTCTTCCCAACCAGAAAAACACCATCACTGCTCAGGGCCGGAAAGACCCAAACCAACCCACCGGCTTCTCCATTCAATTCTGCAACATCTCTGCGGATTCAGACCTTCAACCCTCGGTTAACACCACGGCTACATACCTTGGGAGACCATGGAAGGAATATTCGAGAACCATTATCATGCAGTCATACATGAGTAATGCCATTAGGCCAGAAGGTTGGCTTGAGTGGAACGGTGGTGGTTTTGCATTGGATACTCTGTTCTACGCCGAGTTTATGAATTATGGGCCGGGGGCGGGCTTGGCCAAGCGTGTCAATTGGCCCGGTTACCACCGACTGAATCGAACGAGTGAAGTTACTAACTTCACCGTGGCTCAATTCATTGAAGGAAACCTGTGGTTGCCGTCCACGGGTGTCAAATACACTGCAGGATTGGGAGCTAATTAAAGAGGCCCCTTTCTTTCGTTTTGGTTTCCTTTATTGTAATTGTACAATCGCCTCTGTATTATTACCTTGCGTGAGTGTGTATGTCAGAGTCAAAAGCTGTGTGTTTGTGACAATTTAAGACCGTCAACGTAAACAAAGGGGGCTGGGGGAATCATGCCGCCCTTACTCATTATTGCTGATTCACATTTCGAACCTGTTTGTTTTCCAGGTGCAGGTTTGTTACTTGATGTTTTCTTTTTAAAACCTAGATAATTATTATCCTAGGATAAAAAATCTCATGGAACTTGAGATTTTATTATCCTTGGAAATGAAACTTTTTTCTTTGAAAAATAAATAGAATAGATGACAGAAAAAATTATTCATTAACTATTTTTCTAGTTAATTTGTAGATTAATTTTAATTGATTTGAATTTGAATTATTATTTATTGGTTAATTAGTTATCTAATATAATTATTTTTTAATTAAATCTAATAATTTAGATCATTTTTTTCATAAGCGCCAAAACTTATAAAACAACTATGTTCACACGAGATTTCAACAAAGGAATTTGATGTCGTGGAAATGAACTTGATTTTATTGAATTTTGATTAGTGTTACAGTCTCTAATATATAATCATCTGATGCTTTCTCTCGGAATGTAGACGTTGAATCTTCTCAATTTTGAATCTTGGATCTTTCGAGTTCTTTAGATTCTCTGACTGAACTTGAAGCTTTTGAATTCTAGTTGAATGCTCGAGATTCTAACTCTTCTGAATGCCTTCAAATGAAGGGTGGCTTCCTCAGAGTTTGGTGGGTTATGGGCTTGGGTTTGGTTGACTTTAGACCCAAGTTTTGGACTTGGGCTTATTTGGGTTTAATTCAATCATTTTTAGTAAACTTGAATTATTTAAATTTGGCCCAATTCCTTTTTAATGATCTCATACTAAACTAACCTTGAGTCCAACTTCCATGTGTCATAATTTGATTGGACTGGCTTAAGTCATCCAAGGGATCAACATTATTTGATTTGCCAATTTTTCATATCTTTTAATTTAATTTTAGGACACGTGTAAATTTGTAATTGATTCCAAATTTATTTTATCATTAATTTAAATTAATGACATGACAATTTGTGATGGGCCAAAATTTATTATTCAACAAACTCCTCTTGCACATATTCAAACACATATATTTATTACCCTACGCATTTTATCTTTAGTTTTTAACTCCCAGTATTTAATATTCATACCCATGATCATATAGGGGGCGTTTGGCGCGCTGAGTTGAGTTGAGTTGGGCAGAGTTGAGTTGAGTTGAGTTAAGTTGGGGAGAGTTAACGAGCAACAATTTGTACAATGGAAACTACGTGAAATTACTCAAAATGGTGGAGAGTTAATTACTCAAAACGATGGGGTTGAATTGTTTTGTGGGGAGTTGATTTGTTGATGGACCAAATGAGAAAGTTGGGTTTTAAACCCAACTCAAGTCAGTGGGCCAAAATTGACGACTAAAACCAAAATTGATCCACCTTTTGATTTCTAATAATCCATAAAATTAGTTTTTCTTTTTTTAGGGAATAAAAAAAATGCTAATAATGGTTGATAATTGGTGTTAAGGGTGATCAGTTGTTGGTCGAGATCGATTTGATGCCCAAACATATGTTGAACCGACCAATTTAGGCCCTGTTTGATAACCATTTAGTTTTTTGTTTTTAAAAATTAAGCCTATAAATACTACTTCGGCCTATGAGTTTTCTTATTTTGTTGTCCACTTTTTATCTATGTTTTCAAAAACCAACCCAAATTTTGAAAACTAAAAAAATTAGTTTTCAAAAACTTTTTTTTTTTTTTGGAGTTTGGTTAAGAACTCAAATGTTTTCTTAAGAAAGATGAAAATCATGTAGAAAATTGAAGAGAAATGATGAGAAAACAAGTACAATTTTCAAAACCAAAAAACTAAAAACTAAGTGGTTATCAAACGGGGCCTTAGTTTTCATTAGGGATGTCCATTTACCCCACAGGAAAATCCTTCTTTAGGTGGAGAATGGGGGAGGCAGTGGGAAAAAATCCTTGCGAGCTAAATGGGGATGGGGACGATAGGGGTGATCAACGGTCGATCGAAGTTAGTTTTGATCAAAACTGACACCAAATCGACCAAGTCAATTCCATTAAATGGAAATCGAAGGTTTTCTTATGCGTGTTGTGTTGCCAAACGATTGATTGATCGGCTCGGTTTGTCGATTCATCGAGAATAAGAAGATGAAGATGACTAGGAGAAACAACAAAACTTCAACGATGACATGGTGCACAACAGAAATTCGACGACGACAAGGGAGAAACAACAAACAAGATGATGGAGGTGGACGGCAAGAGAGAATAAGAAGATGGGTCGTGCAAGAAGTTGGTAGGGAAAAAAATGCTTAGAGTTGAAGATCCATGGGTTGGAGAGAGTAAGAGATAAGAAGAAGGGAATAAAATGGAATAAAGAGAAGATGGGGAGAAATGAGAGTTTGAAGATGGGAGGATAAGAAATAGAGAAGAGAGACGAGGAGAAAGGGAAAAGGGGAGGGGAGGAGAGAGAGAGTGATAGAGAGTGAGGCAAAAAATATAAAATAATAAAAAAAAAACTTAAAAAAATAGGTAATCATGAACTATCAAAATAGGTAATCATTACCTGAAAACCAGCAACTAGTTTCTTCTCAAATCTGCACATAAGGGGGGCATATTACTAATTTCTATTTTTTTTTAACAAATACATGTGTCAGTTGGTTCGATCGATTTGAGCCTTATTGGGCTCGCGGCTGATCTATATCCTTAAGCCGATTTGGTCGATCGGCTCGATTTTTCAGTCTATGTTGCTCACCCCTAATTCTCCGTCCTCACCCCCGCTTTGTTTGTAATTTTTTATTTTATTTTTATTGTTGTTGTTATTATTATTACCATATACATATATATTTATATATATAATATTTAAATTTAAATTTTATTGTTTAATGACTAAATAATTTGATATGTTTGAACTATTTACTTGAACATTTGGACTACATATGTATAATTATATAATTTAATAGGTAATATTATTTTTTGTATTAAAGAAGTTTAATAAATTTATCTTTAAATGAAGATTTACGTTGAAATTAATTATTTAAATGAAATTTTTCAATAGGAAATTAACTATTTAATTTTAAAAAAAAATCAAAAGAATCCATTGATTTGTTTTTTTTTTTTAACTAAATAGGAAACAATTCTTCGCATAGAATCCGATCCTCGTGAATTTTTCTCGAAGAATCCCTGCCTTGATCCCCCAAAATTTAACGGCAAATTTATTGAAGATGGAGAATTAAATAGGGATGAAGACGAGGATGATGATAGAGACAGGGATGAGGAAGTCATCCTCAACCTCGCCCCACTCCATGTACATCTCTAGTTTCCACTAAATGGAAATCAACGATTTTTTTTAGAAGGCTTATGCTGGTCAACCAACCGGTTGGTTTTGGTGCAAACCGATGGTGCTGTTTTTTTTCTCTCTTTTATTTATTTTTATTTATTTCTTAAAACATATATTTTTAAACAATAAATTATAATTAAGTTTTTTAAGGAGCAAGTAATTAAGTGATTAAACCATACATTTTTTTAAAATTATTTTGCCCATTAATTGAATAATTATCTATTTGTTTTAATTAAAAAAAATTGTTAAACACTTGAGAATGATAGAATAATTAATCATCTATTTAAATGGTAAATTTTATTTGATGTTGCAATTGAATAACTATAGATAAACTTATTCATGAAAAAAAAGGAAAGGAGAACCCTGTTTTTTTAAATTCTATTCGTCGATTGGTTGATTTGAGCCACTTAATTGGGCTCATCAACCGACCTATTGTGTTTAGAGTTGCTGCGTATGTTATACTAGGGGTGATATTGGTTCGATTTTCATCGATTTTAGGCTAAACCGTGAACCAAACCAATCCATTTGGTTTTAGCATGAGAGGAACTGAACCAATGTCCAATAAAGGATAAAACCATTGGTTCGGTTGTCCATTGGATTGGTTCGATTTTTCGATTTTTCGGTTTTTTAGTTTTTTTTTAATACCAAAGTTCTAGCCCCTGTTTTAGCGTTTTGCAGCCTCTGTTTTAGTGATTTTTGCCCCAAAATTTCTCAATTAAGACATGTTCCCACATCAATCAAGTTCTCAATAATCCATTCAATAATCCACATAATACTTCTCAAGTTCTCAATAATCCATTCAATCAAGTTCTCAAGTTCTTAATAAAAAAATGGATCGGAAATGATGAAGCTTAGTAGCTTACAAAGAAAGAGTGACGATGCGGCGAGAAAGAATGACGGCGACTGTGAGCTCGGAGTGACGGCGAGCTGAGAGTGTCGACCACTGCGAACTGGGAGTGAGGGAGAAGGCAAGTTGGGAGGGACGGCGTTGGCTGTATTGTGTGAGGAGACTCTGTGTGAAGGTCTGATCTTTGAGCAACGACGCTTACAGAGAGAGAGATGGCGAGCTGACAGTGACGGCGAGTTTGGAGGTACGACGTTGGCTGCGGCTTTGCGTGAGGGTATGAGCTTCGAGAGAGAGAGCGAGTGTGAGGTCTGACGACTGAGGGGAAAGTGAAGAAAAGAAAATAGATGGATTAGGGTTTTTTAGGTACAGATATATCTCTGTTCGGTTCGGTTTTCAATGGTTTTTTAGAATGAAAACCGAACCGAACCAATATTTCTCGATTTTTTCAAAATAAAAACCAAGATATGTAATTTCTTTCTAAAAAATCGAACCAAACCACTGGATCGGTTTGGTTTGGTTTGGTTCGGTTCGGTTAGGTTGGTTTTCGGTTAATGCTATCACCCCTATATTATACAAATCGTCTTTGGGTAGTCAAACTTTACTAAGATGTCAACGACTGGGATTGTGCATGGTTGTGTCGTTGTTGTGCATAGATATGATAGAGTAAGGCACAACAATACGCCATTAATTGCAACTTTTCTACACTAGTTGCATTTTGTCTGAGGCCCAACCAATGGTCACAAATACGTTAATGGGTCGTTTGTTTGGTGGTAATCCAAGATTCCCACCTTATGGTCATCTAGATTACCGTGTTTGGATTGTGGTAATCCTAAAATAGCCAGGCATCCAAAGATACCGGGAATTTTAAAATCCCCCATTTTAAGCTATCTTGAATACCGTTGAAAATATGAGTTTTTAAGATTCCCTTCTTTCAGGCTTCTATCAAATTACATTATTTACCCTTAACCCTAATTATTTACCACTAATCACTTTCTTTCTCTCCAAGTTGTCTCATTAGTTGTCACTTTCCATTAGGATTTTTTTCTTCTCTACTCTGCTCTACTCCTCTTCCAAGTATTTTTCACGTTTCCTTTCTTACTTTCTTCCTCTTTTTTTTCTTCCTTTTGCTATCTTTCACATTTTTTTCATTGTCTATTCATTTTTTATCACCTTTTTTTCATATGAAATGTATGTCGAGACATTGACCTTAAAATTGGAAGTATCAACGTCTCTTCATTTACAGATCATCTAATCATTCTTTTTTTTAATTTCCATTTTTATTTTCTACATTTTTTACATTTCAAAATTTATCCATTTTTATTTTTTTCAATTTCAATATCTTCTACATTTTCATTTTCTTCATTTTCTGCATTTTTACATTTTTTTAATTTTTTGCAAATTAGTTTTATGTATTATAATTTTATGCAGATAAGTTTTCTGTATTTTCTTCAAACTAAATTAGTTTTCTACATTTTCTGTTAATTAGATTTTTGAATTCTCAACATTTTTATTTTCAACCAATTAAGTTCTTTTTTTTTAAATATGAATTCTCAACATTTTCTGGAGTTCTATTTTTGTATTTTTCTGAAAAATAATTTTTTGCATTTTGCGTTTTTATTTTCTGCATTTTTAGCATTTTAATTTTTTGCTATTTTATATTCTTCATTTTATCTGGAAACTAATTGTATGCATTTTCTGCTCTTTTATTTCGCTAAATAATATTTTGAAATTTTCTAGATTTTTTTTTTTGCATTTTCTGATCTTTCATTTCCTACAAATTAATTTTCTATGTTCTCAATATTTTATGCTAATTAATTTTTCTGAATTTCTTTTCGTTTTAATTTTCTATAATTTAATTTAACAAATTTTATGTCTTTTTAATATTTTATTATTGAAAGTGTTGGAATAGAAATTCCGACCAACCCAAAATTGCCACGTCATTACCTAACATTGATGACGAAATTATATTTAGGGATTAATTAAATAGAGAACTTCCTCTTTCATTTGAAGGGTTCAGAACTGAAGAAACTCATAGAGGATTCAGAAACAAAGCTCAGAAGACTCCAGAAGCTCCTGAAGATCAAACACTGTCTGAATGAAGAACACGTCACCAAGATTAAGAACACTCCAAGAATCCATTGAAGTTTCAACCTTGAGAACAAGCTATTCAGCTCTCGAGCAAAGCATACAAGTAGGAGAGAGAATCAAATGATCAAATACTAGAGATTGTACTTACTATACTGAAATTAATACAAATCAAGTTATTTACAAGTATTAAATTTCCTTGTCGAAATCTTGTGTGAACATAAAGGTTATCAATAAGAAAGTTTTTTAATTATTTGTTATTATCTTATGAGACATTTACTTGGTAAATTTAGTATACATATTGATAAGGTTATGTTATATAAATTTAAATTGTATAATAGAAACTAAATTGATTTAAAAA
Source organism: Trichosanthes truncata (assembly GCA_033996785.1). Lineage (NCBI taxonomy): Eukaryota > Viridiplantae > Streptophyta > Magnoliopsida > Cucurbitales > Cucurbitaceae > Trichosanthes > Trichosanthes truncata. The sequence goes on from JAWPNB010000003.1 coordinate 60,106,572, forward strand.
TAAAATTTAAATTTAAATTTAATAAAAAAATTATGTTATATAAATTCAAATTGTATTAAATTAATGTATAAATTACATGAATTGTCGTGAGGGCATTCTTGGAACATTATGTAAATTTAAGAGATTCCCAAGTACAAATCCTGCCAAACAAATACAGTTATCCAAATATTCTCAGACATCTTTAAAAACTCTCCTACAAAACAAACATGGCTATTTAAAGATGCCAGATATCTATCATTCCAGATATTTATAATTTCAGGCATTTGAAGATTTCGGTTATCTAGATTTCCAAAAAATAAATGGCCCCTAAATGATATCTTCCAACCTAATGACTTTATTAAGCATGTTTATGAGTATTAGAGATTATTATGATTTATGCTCCACAACTTTGTAATTATTGATTTAATATTTAATAATTATTTTATTATTTTTATTAGTAAGTTATAATATTCATTATATAAAAATTCTAGATTATTAGTGTAATCTTGAGCAATATGTAGTTGATATATGGGTGGATAATGTTCAATAAATAACCCAAAGAGTCTATACTATATAGATAAGGTTGTGTGTCTTATTCTGGTAACACTATTAACGCGACCTACTTTATAACATTACATATAATTTAATCTAAATCGTTCATGTGAAGATGTGTGAGTGAGAGTATCATGTACAATGAGTTTGTATAAAACTGAACTACGAAATATTTAATATATCTTTATAAATTTGTTAATTGAAAATATTAATATTTTATAGGACAATCGTATGCGACTTGATCTTAATTATGAGTGAGTTATCAACCCTGCCTGCGAGGCTTGTCCTTTGATTTGATGGGTGAGAGTGATTTTTGTAACTAATTAAATAAGCCTACCAATTTTGGAGATTTGACCAAATAGGAAACTGGGAACATAAGTTTCACAAGATAAATTTTATTTTTTCTCATATAGGATAAGTAGATGAGTAGTTCCCTTAAGTGTTGATTTCGGGACTTGAACAATGCGGTCTCACCCTCTCACTGGTTGGAAAGGGACTTAGTTTATGATTTGATCATAAACAAATTGTGGTACTTAAGGTATAATATAAGATATAGTTACAAGAGTAAAACTAATATTTGACTTACCTGTAATTACGAACAACCCGTAAAGGATCGGCTTGCATGTTGCAAACTTGTAACAATAATCCCAAGTCTATCCCCTTTAATCTATGAACTTTTTTCACTCAAATCTTACTAAATACCTTATAAGAAAACTGAATTTTCTAATTAGAAAGTACTGAACACTTTAAAAATTAGTAAAAACATAAAGTTTTCATGTAACAACCAAAACAATCCAACCAAACTTTACAAAATAATTATTAATAATTTTTTTTGGGCAAAAAGTGAAAATAACCCAAAAACAGTTCATAAAACTACATTTAATTTCTGAAAACTTTTAGAACTTTTCATAAAAAAACAGTTTTATGAACAGAAAATAAAGGGGAAATAGCAAAACCAAAATTTGTTTTTTTTTTTTTTAATCAGAACCTCTTCAAATTTTATGGAAAAAAAAATTCCTTCTAATGGAAAGACTACAAAAAAAATAATAAAAAAAATAAGACCTAACACAATCTTTTTCCAAAGCTGAAATTTAACAAAAAAATAATGGAAATATAGCTAGGGAGGAAACTTAGGAGCTGTTTGAGGCGTGAGTCACAGTAGTATGAGTTATAATAATATGTGGAGTACTTTGCACCCCAAACACATACTATTATAACCCAGACTAAATAACTTTGCATCCTAAACACAGTTTATATTAGGGGTGTTCATGGTTCGGTTTGGTCTGATTTTTTATGAAACCAAGGACCAAACCGTACCCTTCGATTATGAGACACTTTAAACTCAGAAAATCGAATTTCCTTCGGTTTTGGGCTTAAAATGAATTTCATTTGGTTTTGGGCTTAAAATTAAACCATTCGATTCGATTACATGGGTTTGGTTCAGTTAAACTTTTTTTTAACAGTAATATTATTCATTTTTCTCTTGAAAGGAAAAAAAGATGTTGCCCATAACCAAAAGAAACCCACAGATAAAATAAATAAAGTTGAGAGGAATAGAGAAGTGTGATGCCTTCAATGGCGTGGAAAAGGACGACGGTGACAAGGAAAAGGGTGGAAATGGCTTTAGGAAGGGTAGCGACATCTTTGACAGCGGAGGGAAGAGCGACGACGGAGGGCAACAATGGCGAGAGGAGGAGCGATAGAGGGTGAAGACATCGAGAGGAGATGTGGTTGTCGATTGAGAGAAGAGAAAGATAAGAGGGAGGAAAAAGAGTGAGAGATAGAGGGGAAATGAGTGTGGTGGCTGCAATGAAGAAATTAGGGTTAGGTGGCAATAGATTTTAGGGTTTTAGGTAAGAAAAATAATGAGTTTGGGCTGGACTTTTTTGGGTTGGATAGAAAGTTGGGCTTCAGATTTTGTGGTTTTCCTATATACTTTCTAATAAATTTATTTAAATTCGGTTTGGCTCGATTTTTTTTCGATTTCTAAGAAGACCAAACTGTAAACTGAACCGATTATCATGGTTTTTTTCAATATATAAACCGAGAAAAACCAATTTTTTTTAAGGATAACCATATCGAACCAGTCAGTTTGGATCGGTTCGGTTCATCGATTTTTTTGATTCAATGAACACCCCCTATTTTATATAACTCCACATACTATTATAACTCACTGAGCGCCCCAAACAGCTTCTTACTGATTTTGAAGACACTCTAAATTCTCATTCTTCTTTGTTCATAAATCTTCCACCATTGTGGGAACTTAAAACAATTTAGGTTAAAAGTCAAAAAAAAACCTTTATATGTTTTTTTGAAACAAATAAATTTAAAACAACTTTATCTCAATAATATTCTTTTTGAAAAAAAAAACTCATTAAAATCCAAAAAGGAATTTCTAATTTTAATAAAAGAAATGTATGAAACCCATAAACTGTTGGGATTTATGCTCTAAAGCCTCGTAATTAATTAATTATTTAATAATTAATAATAATTTTGATTATTTTATTTGCAATATAATATTATTCATTATATGAAAAACCCAAGGTTATTAGTGTAATCTTGAACAGTATGTGGTTGACATACAAGATGATCGTGTTCAAGAAATAACCTAAAGAGTCATAGTACATGGATAAGGTTGTGTGTCTTATCCTGGTAACACTATTGATACGGCCCACTTTGTACTAGTTACAAATGATTTGATCCAAATCATTCATGTGGAGACATGTGAGTGAGGGTATCTTATACAATGAGTTTGTATAAGATTGGACCACGAAATATTTAATTTCTTTTTATAAATTCGTTAATTGAGAAGATTAATATTTTATCAGGATGATCATATGCAACTCGATCTTAATCCTCAGTGAGTTATAAACTCCTGCCTGTGAGGGCTTGTCCTTTGATTTGCATGGGTGAGAGTGGCTTTTATAGCCGATTCAATATGCCTACCATTTTGGGGACTTGACCAAATAGGGAGTTGGGAACATAATCTCACAAGATGGAATTCACTCATTCCCATATAGGGTAAGTAGATGAGTAGTTCCCTTAAATGCTGATTTCGGGACTTGAACAATGGGGCCCCACCCTCTCATTGGCCCGAGAGGGACTTAGTTTATAATTAGATTATAAACATATTGTTAATTAGAGGATCATTGGTACTTAAGGTGCAATATGTAATTATAGGGGTAAAACAGACTTTTGACCCAGCTGTAATTACGAACAACTCGTGAAGGATCGACTTGCATGTAATGATTATATCTATGGACACAACTTGTCATACAGTGCATAAGAGTGCAACTCTAGGTCTAAAGTGGAGTGACCTATAGTTAATGAATGAAAATTAATTAATTAAAGAGTTTAATTAATTAATTTTGTATCATTGGAGCTTATAATCTGTAGGTCCATAAAGTCTCATTGCTAGCTCATAGTAACACTAAAAGATCAATTTAGTTGAAAGAAAATTTTGAAATGTTCAAATTAATAATAATTTGAAGTGGTCAAATTAATATTTAATATATTAGATATATTAAATATAACAGAGGAAAATATATTTATTGTATTTGATACATTAAATATTAAAATTTGAAATGTTCAAATTTAATATTTAATTTGAAGTGTTCAAATTAATATTTAATATATTAGATATATTAAATATAAAAGAGGAAAATATATTTATTGTATTTGATACATTAAATATTAAAATAATTAATGTATATTTGATATATTAAATAAAATATATTTATATAATTTGAATAAAATTTAAATAAATAAATATCGTAGGAGATTTGAATGAGATTCAAATAAATATAAGATATATTTTAATATATTGGATATTAAAATATAATATTTTAATTATGGCAAAGATTTTTTCTTGGTCTTTATAAATATGACCCTTGGGTTGAGCCATTAAAAACAACACATATCTCATCAATAGAGAGAATTAGAAAATTCTCTTTAAACCTCTTCATCTTTAATCCTTTGTAAATTTTCTTTCAAGAGGCTCCCACAAGCCTTGGTCCTGTGTTCGAGTCATAGCGAGGAAGACTTTGTGGAAGAGATAAAGATCCGCCAGAAGAATCTTCATATTTTCAAGGTATGTTATGTTTAACCATAATATTATTATTTAATTCTAAATAAACTCAAACCGATTCCTACGCTTCCGCTTGGGTTTAATTAGATTATTCCCTTCATAAACATCAATTTTAGGTTCGAAAATCATAAAGGGGGTGTTTGGTTCCCTGCTTTGGAAGTGGGGAGTATGATTTTGTTTAAACAAACCCATGTTTGGTTAGCAGTTTTGTTAACTCAGGTTTGCTGCAGTATATACTATTATACCCTCTAGATTTGATACAGTACTTTACCTTACTCACCAAGTTTTACTACAGTACTTTATTTATAATCTCAAAGTTTGCTACAATAAATATTTTGTCTTTAATTATGCTTTTAAAGTGCATTAAATTTTTAATAAAAATATATTAGTTAAATAAAAACAATTAATTAATGATAACTTTATAATAAATAAGTAAATGAATTTAGTTCAAATTTTAAATAGTAATAATTAATTCATAAACCGATATGTCGACTTTGTTATACTTCATGTTTTAGAGCAATTATAATGATAAATTTATAAGAATTAATTTCTTTGTATTTTGTTCCTACATTGACAAATATTAGAAAAAAAACAATTACAAAACTAACTAAATATTTGTTTTGCAAAATAATTATTCAAAAAGTGTTTATTAACAATAATATTAAAAAATAATTTATTCATTTACAAAGTAATAGTTCATATTTATAAAAAAACTTATTATTATATTTTAATTTTTTTATTAACATATAAATTATAATAAAAATTATTTTATTATAAATTCCAAACCACATACATTATGTAAGCCTAAATTTAATATGTCAATTTCCATTTGATAAAAACAAAAAGTCAATTTCTCTAAATCCACAACTTTCTTAAACTCATTTTCTTGTGAAAATGTAAAAATCATGTTATCATAGTCAATTAAAGACATAATATTTGTAAAATTAATTAATCAAACTATTTTGGTTAATGTATATTGAAGTTAATAGCTTTTAGAATAATATTATGTAAAATAATTTAACTTTATAACCTTATATATTAGTTAAATATAGAAAGTTAAGTTCAATAGTAATTTTGATGATAAGTAGTAAATAACTTTTCTTAGCACAACAAGTTATAAATCATTAAATAAACAATTGATCACATTTTCTTTATGGTTAATTTTATGTTAGATATATTTGCATAAAACATTTTGTTTATATTTGTTCACACTTTGGTAAATAGTCTGAAAATATTTTTATGAACAATTAAATATTTATTCTATAAAATATTACTGGAAGAAAATTGAGTGGACAAATGTATTAAAAATATTTTATTTATTATTAAAACAATACTATCTTATTTCATCATAAAAGTTACATTTTATATATAATTTAATATATAGTTTTTACTTTAATAAACTCATGTTTAACAAATTAAAATTCAAACACAGACTTAACAAATTCAGACTTGACACCATTCAAACACTGATTTAACAAACCTATTTTCTGTACCATCCAAACTCAGACTTAACAAACACAGACTTAATAACCCTAAGTTTAACAAATCTAGGCTTAACAAACCAACTAAATATGCGAACCAAACGACCCCAAAAGGTTTTTCTTTAAATAAATAGCAAGGTGCTAAATAGTTTTATCGACAAGGAAATATTTATATTTATAATCCATAAATATAATATTATCCCTTTTTAAACTAAATTTCATTAAAAGAAAAAAAATACATACTCTTTTTTTTTTTTTGGTATTACATTCTATTACATAAAATTAAAAATGGTTAATTCAAAGAATAAAATCTCAATTATCATCTCAAAAGTCCATAATTCAATCTTTCATGTAATTGTTAAACTAAAAAAAGATAAATTTTAAAATTTAAAATAAAAATCGATATACATAATTAAATTTAGAGGTATAAATTAAATTTTCAAAGATAATTAAATTAAAACATATTATTAAAAATTAATACATTAATACAAATTAGAAAAGGCTAAAAAAAACTCAGCCCATTTTTTTCTTAAAAAAGAAAAAGAAAAATACCCACCCACTTTGTAAAGTAAAATAAAAATAAATAAAGGAAAGAGGACCCAAGCCCTTTCATCTTCTTCTTCTTCTTCACGCCGTCTCCTCCTCCCTTTCCACAGCTCAGTGTCGCCTCTGTTTCCCCCTCTCTCCCGTTCAGTGCTGCCGCCACCGCCGCCTTTCTTCCGCTTGTGCCGCTGCAGCATCCCTCCTAGCGGGTTTGCTTTGATTTTCTACTCTCTTGTTGTTACTGTTATTCTTTCAATCTCCATATCTGTCTTTCTTCTCACTTGAAAAACATAAATTAGACTGTTCGTCTAATCAAAGAATGGAGGAATTGTTTTGGTTTTTCTTTTTTAATAACATTAGCCAATTAGAAACGAAAAAAAAGCAGCCTTGCGGCAAATTGGGACTTTTCGAACTGCCTTTTGATTTGTTGCGCGTGTCTGCCAATTGAGGGTTTGATCATCTGTATATCTCTTTGGTATCTGCTGAAAATTTCCTTGTTTATGCGACCGTAAATTTTCCAGTATCTCCCTTCTTCTTCTTCTTCTTTTTTTTAATCAAAGAAAGTCAAAGAAATCTATCATATTATCCAATTATCATTTAATACTTCGTTTGTAGGAGTTATTTTAATTGACCGAACAACCTCAACCATATTTATATTTGTAGATTATAGTTGGGAAGAAGCCAATGAGTCTTTTTCAAAATTGAAATTCTCTCCCTCATATTAACCAATACAATTGGTAATATAATCACCCATGACACTTTGATTTTATTGGAAAAGAGCCGTCTATATGCTTTGTAGTTCATGTACTTGATTTAGAAAGTTATAGAAAATGGTTAGGGTAAAATAGACATGTGTTAAAAAGTGGAGGGCTGAAAAGGGACCTAAAGACTCCCCTTATAGACAATTTTATATATAGTATAGATATATATAGTGAGGGTGATAGAACAAATGTGGGAAAATAAGCTTGAATTGTAGGAAGATACTGAGATGTGTTGTCAATAGAGAGAGAACAAATGCTTGAAACGAAGAGGAGACAGAATAAGAGAAGATATAGTTGAACTCTATTCTCTTGTTTTTAACTGTTGTGCAACGGTCCATTTTAGGCATTCTTTGATAAGGGGAATTTGTTGTCATTCAATACAAATCACGATGCTTTAGTTATGTCATGTTTTATCTGTTCTTTATGTTCTTTTTTTTTTTTTATTTTTTTTATAAGAAACAATTTCATTGTTGTATGAAATTTACAAAAAGGATGGAAAATCCATGGAAATTACATGAAGCTTTCCCAATTGATTAAAAGGGAAGCATAAGTGTATGAAGCAAAGAGATTAGACATTTTACATTAAGAAATAGCATAATATATGACAAGATCAAAGAACACTTCAAAGGAATGCTCTTTATCCAAAAATACTCTTTGGTTTCTTTCTTTCCAGATAACCCAAAAAAAGGTTCAAGTGATGTGCATCCATAACAAGGCCTTGGCATTGTTGAAAGGGTGACCCACCAGAACATTGATGAGAAGATCCTTCACATCTCTAGGAATAACCATATACCAACCAAAGGAATCACGAATTCTGGCCCAAAACTTCCAAGCAAATGGACAATGTATTAAAATGTGATTTTGGGATTCATCATCAGCCTTACATAATGAGCACCACTTAGGGGAAATGGCCAAGAAAGGCATACGCTTTTGAAGGACATCTTTGGTTTTGATGGCTCTATGAGAGATTTCCCACGGGAAAATTTTGATCTTCTTTGGGTAGTTTTCCTTCCAAATACCTCTAGTCAAATATGTCTCTAATGGGCATATGGAGTCTCCCATATCAGAAATAAGAGATTTAGTCGAAAAGCGACCACTAGGATTAAGGGGCCATCTCCAAGTGTCTTCTGCTTGAGAGAGAATAATTGGGGCATGGTCTAAGCTTAGTTCGGCCCACTCTAAAGCCTCTACATCCTTCAAGTTTCTCCCAAGTTTAAAGTCCCAAAAGCTATTAGTGGTGTTCCAAACTTCTTTCACCGCAACCTCTTTATAGTGGGAAAGCCTCTAAAGGTGGGGGTAACGCAATGCCAAAGGGGGCTAGTCACCCAAGGATCAGTCTAGAGTGTGGTGGCTCCATCACCTACTTGGTGACAAATTCGGTTGGTGATAAGACTTTGTTGCTACGATATACTTCCAATGGCCTTTTGCAGTGGTTAGGGTAGCCCCAATTTAAATGGGTCGATGAGCCATATTTTTCTTTTATAAGTTTCCTCCACATAGCATTTTTTTCTTGGTTGTAACGCCATATCCACAACATTTTTTAATGCCATATCCACATAGCATTTTTTAAGGTCCCAAGACCTATCCTTTTGTTCTTGATTAGAAACACATGGATGTTGTCGAAGTTCTTAGGTTGTTCATTTGCAAAATTCGTTATTTGAATAATGTCTATGCTCAAGTGCATTACTTTAAAATGTGGCATATAAATCTACATGGTTTTTGCGATGTGCTAGATATTGAGTGATGCACCCTTCTCCTCTTTTCTCCTGCAGTGAGATAAAATGGGAGAGAGGAAGGTGCTTAACAAATACTACCCACCGGATTTTGATCCATCAAAGCTACCAAGGGTTCGTAGGCCCAAAAACCAGCAAATCAAGGTCCGTATGATGCTTCCTATGAGCATCCGATGCAATACTTGTGGTAATTACATATACAAGGGCACCAAGTTTAATTCTCGCAAGGAGGACGTCATTGGCGAGGCAAGAGAATCCCTTTGATATTTTTTCTTTTTGACTTAAAATATGTTTGTTCTTTTTATAATTAATTTTCTCATGGGTTTTTTTTTTCTCCTTTTATCTCAGGCATATTTGGGAATTCAAATTTTTAGGTTCTACTTCAAGTGTACCAGATGTTCTGCTGAGCTCACCATGAAAACAGACCCCCAAAACTCAGATTATGTTGTAGAATCGGGAGCCACACGTAATTTTGAACCATGGCGTGAGGAGGATGAAGCTTCAGAGAAGGAGAAACACAAAAGGAATGCTGAAGAGATGGGGGACCCAATGAGATCTTTGGAGAATAGAACCTTGGATTCTAAACGCGAGATGGACATCCTTGCTGCTTTGGATGAGATGAAGTCTATGAAGGTTTTCCTTTTATTAACCCTTTGTTTTGTCACTAAGATTCTTGGTTTGCGATTTGTTTCTTGGAGTTGTGGCTTTGATCGAGATTCTAATTTGTATCTTGATTTGTAACATCTTCTATTATTAAGTTCAGTTTATTGTTTTAAACAACTTGGTGGGTGTTTGTTCTGCAGTCCAGACACGCAACTGTGAGTATTGATTCAATGCTTGTGGCTTTGCAACAAACTGCCGCCGAAAAGGTATGTATAGCACTGCCTGCAGGAAATCATTTGGACATGGAATGTATGAGATATAATATTGAAAACAAAAACCTAGATTCTCTCTCTTTTATTTTAGGGCGTCAATTTCACTATTTTGACAAATTGAAAAATGTTTACTTCGCAGGAAAAGAAGTTAGAAGAAGAGGATGAGGCGTTGATAAAATCAATAGTCTTCAACGTGAGTTCGTTGTTTCTTTGTGTTTTTCCTCTTCCATTTATAGTTATTTCATTTTGTTTCCTTCTGTGAGCAATTAAGATTTTTCTTATGCATTTGTCAATATTCTTGTGCAGAACTCAAACAATTATGTTAGAAGAATTTCTGATGATGAATTTGATGATGGCAGTCATTTTGTACAACATTCGACCAACAATGACAAAACATCCAACATTAATGCTAAGGTAATAACGTAGTAAGTGAAGCTCGTTTTTATTCCTTAGAAATATGCAGATCTGGATAAATAGTGAACATTAGAGGTGTGAGTGACACATCTGTAAACTGGATCGGGTCTCTGAGAATCTCAACTATTTAGTTTCTTCTTAACTTCTTGACATAGAAGCTAGTTGTGCAGTTTTTAATTACTCTATGTAGAAGTTGGTTGTGTAGTTTTTGAGAGTCTTGGATGTTTGATTAATCAAGGGTAAATTTGGTGATTAGGAAGAATTTTCATGATTGTCAAAAGCAATTTAGAGAGAATGAGATTAGACTGAAAGTCTCGAGACCTTTTGACATCAACTATGTCCTATTTCTTTGAGATATAGTATGTGTAAATCAACTAAAATGTCTTTTGATGGCTTTAGTTTGATGTTAAAAAATTGTGTCAGAATAAACACTAGTAACAAGGCTAACTTCTGCAACTTTAGTTGCTCTCATCTTCTTGGGATCAAGCACAAGTAAGTTTCATTGATACAAGAGTTAAGGATACCTAGAAGCTGAGAGAAGTTTCATTGATACAAGAGCTAAGGATGCCTTTATCAAAAAAAATTGTTGAACACCTTCAGAACATCCTCATTAGTGATGTTCCATGACTTTTTCAAGAATTCCCCTATGAATCCATTGGGCCCTGGAGCTTTATTTTCCCTACCTCGTCAATCATAGCTTTAATTTCTGTTTCTGTGAAAGGTGTTTTCAAATCTTGACTTTTCTCTACAAATATAAGCCTCCAATCCAATCCAATCCAGGGATTTTTTTTTTTGGGGGGGGGGGGGGGGGGGGGGGGGGGGAAGGAACTACATTTATTGACCAGGGAAATCTTGAAACAAATTACAACCGAACATCCTCCCATAATCCGTTTCCCAAAACTCTCTGTTCCTCTCTATCCAAAAACATATGAGGCATTTATCTCGAACTTTGCTGACATTGGGTTATAAGTTTTCTGTCTGTTTTTGTTCTATGCTATAGGACACAAATTTTGTTTCTTATCAGGAAAAATGAGATTGATATAAGAACTATTCTAATCAACTTTTGATAATCATATATTAATTGTTGGGTTAAATACAATAGATCGTATCTGAATTAAGCGTAGAGCACATTCATTCAATTTATGGATTTATCTATTTCATTGTCAATTTTGTAAATCTTTGAGTTCTACATATAACAAAATTCCTACGTGTTTTTTGCTTGCTAGCATGAAGTTCACTCGAGTGTGACTAAATTTGTGGGAGGATAAGAAGTGAAGTATGTTTAAGAATTGCCCCTGCCATTGAATTTTAACCTATTTGTATTATTTCTATGCATAAAGATACTTGTTCTTTTGTGCTTGCTAGCATGAACTTCACATGAGGGTGACTAAATTTGCGGGAGGATAAGAAGTGAAGTATGTTTGAGAATTGTCCCTGCCATTGAATTTTAATCTATTTGTATTATTTCTATGCATAAAGATACTTTCTTTGCTAATTAAACCAAGTTGTAGCATTCAAATTTGCATATGCCTTTTCTCATTATCGTTTCTATCTAATTGATTGCAGAAGCAAAAGGTTTTGGAAGAATCTCCTCATGATCCTACTAATACTTCAACAAAAGATGTTATTCTCCATAGCCTCACGGGTGAAGGTAACCCTACTTTTTATTTTTATTCTATCTACTTTTCTAAAGAACGAATCTTGGGCAAATGGAGTGGATGATACGACTATGATACTTAATCTTTAATTGATTTGCCCTTCTCTCCATATATCAAGAAAACAAACAATTTACAATTATTGAACTTTTTGCTACACGTTTCTTAAGATACTTTGGCATGTAGATTTTTAATGTCTTATTATCTTTTTTAGAAATCGAGCTTTCGTTTTATATAAAAAAAAAGTACAAGGGCATACAAAAAACAAGCCCACCAAAAAAAAAACAAGCTCACAAAAAAAGGAGGCCAAACACTAACTACAGAAATGAACTCCAATTCAAGAGGATCAAACCAAACTCATAATTACAGAAAGGCGAAGTAATAGACGCCCATAATGACGCATTAAATCTAGCTACCTCCCAAACCTCCTTCCATGATCTCTTGACCTCTCTAAAAATTCTACTATTCCTCTCGAGCCAAATTTTCCACAACACAACAAAGAAACAAGACTGCTACAAAACTCTTCCTTTATTTGGTAACAGGAGATTAAGGAGCGCCTCTTCGATCATAATGTCACACCCCCTACCACGAGCCAAACATAAATCAAACGAACTCAATCATTTTCTCCACGGGGAATGGGCAACGGGCACCACACAGTAGATAGTCATTATCCTCCTCATGCCTCTCGCAAAGAATGCACCCTTGCAACACAACACAATAGAAGATCATCTCTGAATATGGTCCAAGGTATTAATTCTTCCATGCAAAACTTGCCACACAAAGAATTTGACCTTCTTAGGGATTTTACTTTTCCAAAGAGAGAAGGCATTGCGGGGGAGGGGAGGTTACACAAAATATGAAAGAAAAGGCAACACGAGAAACTTCCTAGGGTCATAGTTTAAATCTATGATGGAGCTTTTACCTTTGTTAATCTTAAGGCCTGAGATAGTTTCGAAGAAGGATAAAAAAACCTTTAAGATTAACAAAGGATCTTTCCTGACCCGAGCAGAAAAAAAGCGTGTCATCAGAATTAACTCCTTTCCCACTTTAAAACCCTTTAAGTGACCCTTAGCTACTCTTAAGGACACTAACCTACTCAAGGCATCTACCACAAGGAGAAAGAAAAAGGGTGGTGCTTACTGTCAGACTGCAACGCTGTTTACCTCACATGGTTTTATCACCTCAATGATGTACAATCTTAAAACAGCCCATGAAACACAGAGCCTTTTATTCATTTCTTGCCATTTTGCCAACAGATTTTGGGAGGAGATTTCTACTACTTTCAGCTGGTACACGACTTCATCTAGAGAGCTCAATAGCCTTCTTATCTACACTCTAAACGGGCATCCTTTTTCTGATGGAAAGAAAGTTCTTTGGATGCATCCTATTCGTGCTTTTTTGTGGACAACTTGGAAGGAACGTAACAACCGACTCTTCAAAGATAAGAAAAAGCTTTTGATAGCTTCTTTGAGCAAATTATTTTCCTTGCAATGTCTTGGTATAAATGCATATCCTTTTTTAGTTCTTACAATCTTTCCTCTCTTTTGGCCAATTGGAGAAGTTTTTTGTAACTCCTTTGGTTTGAGCTATGCCCTTCTTTTATAAATTTCATACATCATTGACATTTGTTCCCAATAAAAAAAAAAAGAAAATAACCCCATCATCCTTTTCTAGGTGCTCAATAAAATTCTTATAATGCCTGCCACTAGCAACATTATGAAAGAAGGAAGTATTGTATCTCCATCTTTTTACCACTTAACCTTTGCTTTATCTTTATTCTGGTCTGATTTCTAGTAAATAAAGGTTATGACAATGGGTGATTTGAAAGAGACACCATTTGGTATTGTACTAATGAAAGGAAAAGGGTACAGATGAGTTTTCCTCGGCTGGTATATTTTGTAATCTACATCTTTTTTAGTGGTGTTCAAATCATAGGAAATTCTTTTGTTATTGTAGTCTTCATATGATTCATTCTGGCTAGAAGGCTCTTGTTTAGATTGAAATGGGGTACTTCTATTGTTAAATCCCTTATGGGAGGGTACAACTAATCCTACTCCGAGTAACCTTTATGAGGTGATATCCAAAGAAGATTAAAATTTTTCTTTGGGAGCTTAGCCTTGGAGCTATCAATACGGCGGACAAATTGCAAAGGCGCATGCCTCATCTCCATCTATCTCCATCTTGGTGTATTATGTGTTCTAATTTCGAACACCCTAGACATTCTTTTGGGCATTACTCCTTTGCTATTGGATATTGGGACTTGGTCCTTTCTTTTGGATGGTCATTGACATTGACTAATAACATTTATGACTTTCTTGCCTCAATTTTTGTGGGACATTCATTACATGGAGTGAAGAAGGTTATGTTAAGTGGCTTGCCTGAAATAGGTTTTTACTATGGTTTCTTTGGGGTGAAAGGAATGGAAGTTTTCTCTACTTTTGATGATTTTATGGATTAACTCTCTTTCATGCTATGTATTGGTATAAATGTAAACTCCCTTTTTCGAATTACAGTTTTTCTTCTTTGGTTTCGAATTGGACATCTTTTTTGAAATTTTGTTTAACATGGCCGCAACTCGTTTCCAACCCTCCTTATCATCAGCTAAAGGGATAACAATATTATGTTTTCTACCATTGCCTTCAAGTTTCATTACTTTTGCTACGATGCCTCTCTTGTTGGTATCCCTTTGGATCCATAGGGTTGTTTCTCCAGAGCACCGATTTCTATAGAACATATGAGTGTTAAGGGTTAAGGATAGATCTGAAAGATTATCATGAAGCTAAAGGAATTCCTCCGAAGACAAGGAAATGTTGTACAAACTTTCTCCCCCTCGTACCTCAAGCCCGTACTTACCGATGCTTCCTCTCTCCCTATCAAGAGCAAAAACTTTGTGTTCAATGGCACACTTAACGGCTTTAAAGGAGGCTACTTTGTTGGACATAATGATCGTAGTTAAGAATTGTCATGGATGAGCTTAGAACCAGACAGAGAGGCTGAGGTTGCGGAAGACGAAGGGTGGATAGAGAAGAGATACATCGGAACGTTCTGTAGTCTCATGCCTATTTGTTTCCTTCAATCATTGTTACTGACATCTTTTTTGTAATTCACCTTTAGGTGTTGGAGTTCACACTTCGTTTATTTCATTTATCAATGAAATTTATTTTCCTTCTAAACAAGGGGCACTCTTCCCTCCCTTGTAGCAAGGACTTCTTAATGTGGGACGGAAAAGGAGCCGCTTCCACTCTCTGGCTAATGATGGCAAGATATTTCTTGTGAAGCATTGTTATATATATGATTGAGATTGTGCAACAAGTACTTGTGACATTTTTTGTTCATTCGAATTAAAATTTTCTTCCACACAAGTACGACGTCCACTTACATGTTGCTACTATCATATCATCATCAATTCCTTCTCATAGATAGACGTTTGTTTTGGCTTTAAAGAAATAACCTAAGGGTTGCATCAAATCTATCCCTACTTCATAGCATGAAATATCAAATCTCCACGACAACCTTATGGTCAAAATTTGGTAAGTGTTAACATAGGAACAAATTTCATGATCATTTTCAATTTTTGAAAGAAAAAAAAACTAGGGAAAAATACCCTTGCCCTTTAGTTTTGAGTTTAGTTTCCATATGTTACATTTTTACTCTTTAGTTTTGAGTTTAGTTTTCATATGTTACGTTTTTAGCCCTGGGTTTCCATTCGGTCTTTAGGTTTCAAAATGTTACACTTTTATCCTTGGGAGTTTTTACCGATGCTTATCTTTTTGTGATTGATATAATAGAATCGCTAGTAACCCTAATGAAATATTGACTAGGATGTTGGCAGGTTTATTTAATATTAAGTTATATTATATGTATGCTTACATGGTAAAGATATTCATTTTTGTAATATTTTAATAGGTGATGTGGAAAGGAACGAGAAAAAAAGGTGGTGGAATGAAAAAATGATAAAGAATCTCTCTCTCTCTCTACCCCCATCCCATTCCCTTTCTCTCTCATCTACTTGACCGTCCTCACCCCACCCTATCTTCCCTTTTCTCCTACCCTTATCGTCGATCTCCATTGTTGGCCACCTCCCAACCCTTTCCAGCATTGAAGAAGCATGAAGTCATTTTCGATTATTCTTTTCGTTGATTGTCAATTGCTTTCTTTGCCCCTCTAGAATTAAAGTTTTTCGATTAGTTTTTCTTCTCTCTTATCAATCATTTCACTGTGGGTAAGAATTTGAGCTTTGAGATGCAGTTCTTTTTTCCAATTAGATTTGTTTTGTAATATTATTATTTGAACTCCCTCGTAATAATTTCAATCAATGGGTTACTTCTTTTAAAGTGTAAAGAAATGAGGTGGTGGCAGCTTCCATTTTCATTGAGTTCCTTACTTCGAAAGCTCATTTCTTGTCAACAATCTGTGAGACCCCACCAAACAACCATTGTTGGTTGTCGGGAAGAAAGAGTGGCAGTGTGAGGTAGGAGAAGGGGAAAAGAGAGAGGGGGGACAACAAGTGGCTGAAAGGGGTGGGAGGCAGCCAACAGTCGTCAAAGATGAGGGTGGGGGTGAGGCTGGTTGGGTAGAAGAGAGAGAAGGAATGAGGTGAGAGAGAGTGAGAATGGTTAAACATTTTGAATCCTGGGTATTAAATAGAAACTAAAATCAAAACTTCGAGAACCAAAAGTGTATTTTTCCAAAAAATAAAACTATAACCATGACGCTTTTTCCTTGTCAACATTCCTACTTTTGATAATATTGAAAAGCTTCTTTAACCTCTCAAATTAAAAAGTATCTTCAACTGTGGGGTTCCAACCAAATTCTCTTTAGTTGCTCAGTAAGGGGCCAAGCAATATTACTAGATCCCTTTTGAAACTCTATTCGACCTTGAGGTTCCAACCAAGTTGATCATGTCTCATATTTGACGACCTGGTGTAAAGCCTAGTTGGAGATCTATTTATAAGTAAAATGTGTTAGGATACATGTTTCTAATAAAAATCTTTGAAGGTGCCTCTAGTCCCCCATTGGCTAAGGTTCGCGGTCCTTGGTTTGATATTGCGAAGCTGAGGTCGGTTTATGAGAATTTTATAAATTTTAAAGCAGGCAATGATAGGCATATTAGATTCTGGAAGGACAACTGGTTGGGGTGTTCCTCTCTTAAAGATGAGTTGCCTGACATCTTTGTTTTATCTTTGAAGCAAGATGCTACTGTGGTTGAATGTTGGGATGAGGTGCAAGTGGCTTGGAATTTGAGTATTAGAACAGGTGTGTTTGATAGAGAGCTTCATGCTTGGTTAAGTTTGACTATGAAGTTGGAAACCTTTTGGTTGGGTCAAGAAGAAGATAAAATTAGCTGGTCTCTTGACTCGGGGCACTTTTTCCATCAAATCTCTTTTCCTTCATTTGGCTGGCTCTAGAACGGCCCTGAATTGCTCGTTAACTAGGCTGATTTGGAACTTTAGAATCCCGAAGAAGGAGAAGGTCAAAATCTTTTTGTGGTCGGTGGTGCATAGAAGTTTGAACACCCATGAAAGGCTTCAAAGGAAGTCTCCTAGCCGTGCTCTTTGCCCCTCCATTTGCTCCCTTTGTTTGTCGAATGAAGAATCCTTGGATCATTTATTGTTGCACTGCCCCTTTGCTAGACAGTGTTGGGAAAGTTTATTGAACTCTTTGAGGTGCAAACTTGTTTTCCAAAGATGCAGGATGGGTGGTTGTTTGAATCTTTGGGGGGCTAGAAGCTGAAAGGAAAATCTAAAATTCTGTGGAAGTTTGCCTCTAGAACGCTTTTTTGGAGCCTGTGGTTAGAAAGGAGTAGAAGATTTTTTGAAGATAAGTCTACTCCTTTGGGTAGTTTTTGGGATTTTGTACAGCTAAATGCTTCTTGGTGGTGTCATAGCTTTAGCAAATTCTTTTGTAACTACCCTTTCTCTCTCTTTTTTTAATGATTGGAAGACTTTTTGTAAGTAGCTCTTTAGGTGGGGAACTCTCTTCCCCCAACCCTTAGGTTGTCTTTACTTTTCTCCTTTATGAATCTTTGCTGATGGTTTCTTATATATAAAAAAAAAATCTCTAGAGTTTGGACATTGGGGTGGGCACAAACTAAAAAAAAAAAAAAAAAAGTCTTCAGGGGACAATATATTAGAATATTGTCAAGATGCCAAAATGATTGCAATTCAATTGCTAACTATCTTATTGCTGCTTGGAAATTATGAAAATAAGTAGGACGCTTGGAGATTAATGACTTTTTGGGAGATTCCTGGGAGATTAGCGGTTCTCCTCTTCCCAAAAGTGTTATGGAATTGAAAGATCGTTTATTGAAGCCTATCCTTCTTATTGCACAAGGAAAAAGATCTCAGCTTTATCTTGCCCTACTATTTTAACATCCTCAATCCTTATTTTATTGAAGAGACTTGCTCAAGTCTCTCGAGCTTCACAGAAAAGAATGGTTGCTTTGAAGACTTAAAAGCAAATTCAGAACCGTCATTATTACCTCCTCCCATGGTTTCCAATATTTTAGATGGCTTTTCAGTTGGTCAAATAGATTCTAATTTGTCTATTGGAGTTTTTAACTCAACCAATAGGCTTTCAAATAGTCAGCCCTCTTTCATGAACGTGTTGGATGACTCTAATAATGAATCAGAAGTGAGTTTAAGTAGTATTGAATTGGAAAATCCTCTCTTAACCAATCATTTGCAAGTTGACGACATTATTGAGGATTCATTTGAAGAGGCTCTTGTTTTTTTTTTTTTTTTTGCTAGGAAATGAGAAGGCATATATTCCAAAAAAAAAAGGCAAGTACAGCCTAGGGGCAAGGGTAGAGAGAACCCCCAAAAACTACACCAAAAGGACTTGCCAGTCATTGGTGACCATCAATAAACTATAATTACAAAAGAACTTTTTGTAAAGCGTAATCCACCAAGAGGCCGTATTTTGTACATAGTTTCAAAAAAAATAAACCTGTTGAGCGCGCTTTCTTTTGAGTTTATCTTCATTTTTTGAAGAGGCTCTTGATTCCTTATTCAAAGAGGAAGATCTAATAACAGTAATGACCTTTCTTCTTCTCCTTCCACACTGGAACAAAGGAAATTCTCATCCTTTCTTGAAGTTTGGGAAATTATTCCATCATCTGAAGCAAAGGTCAGTGTAAACGTCTAATTTAGGGGATTTGGATATGACTGATCTCTCTTCTTTGTTTTCTAATGATGATCAATTCGTGGTTCATAAGAAGGTGGAGTGTTTTCTCCGAAGGTTGCTTGTGTTTGGCCTTTGGGTTCCCTCTGGCCTTTCGTGACTTATTTTTTGAATTCAGTTAAAAGGAAATGAAATAGATGTTTTGTTGGTGTGTTTGGCAGCCACAATTTCTAGGATTTTGACGTCTCAAGAATAATATGGTTTTTAGCTTCTTCGGGAGTTTATTCGGAGTTATGGTCAGAAAAACTTCAAAGTTTCTTTGTTAGCAAGCTTGCTTCTTTGGCTTACACTTTGATTTTGATGGGTTGTTTTTATCTTTGTAATTTTTAGTTTTTTGATTTCACCCACTCGTAGAGTTTGTATCTATTGAACATTAGTCTATTTTCATTCTATCAATGGAAAATTTCATTTTTTTGTTCAAAAAAGAAAATAAGTAGGACGCTAATTGATGTGAGAGATATAATTGCGTCGGTAAGTTTATTGACGAATTGAGTGCCCAAATTTTGATGTATTTGCTCTTTTTTGTTGCTTGCTGAACAGGAAATGATGGCAATGTCGGCACGTCTAGTAATGGTAAGTTTGTTTCTAAATCTTTGCCAGTTAGGGTTTCTATTATTAAGAAACCAGAATTGACTGCTCGAGTGGAGAATAAACAAAGGTTGGAAGTTCAAATCAATGGCACGAACACTGGACTCGAGTCATTGTGCCAACACTACGGTAGTGATGAGGATTGATATATTTTATTATGCCGTTTGGGGTGCATTCTATCTTTATGAATTTAATCGTGTATACTGTATAACTTGTTGATAATGGCTTCCTTCGTTTTGTTTTAGCAAGTAATATTCTCCAATCCATTCCATTTCAATTGGAGAGGTATTTTGTACAAAAGAATTATCATTATTAGAGATCTATTAAACATAAACTTGAAAATTTATGAACTAAACTTGTAACTTAAACTTTGGCCAAAATATACCTTTTGTTCCTAAGATACAAGGTTTATATCTATTTGGTCCTTGAGATTATAAAAGGGACACTTTAGTTATGAGATTTAGAAAATGGCTCTAAATGGTCGTTGACCTCATTTGATCGTTCGTTGACCTATTAAAATGTTGACATGGCAATTTACATGTTGATTAAACTTTGATGACATCACAATTTTGTTGATTGGATTACTAATGTGTCATCTCCTCCCTCTCTTTCTCATTTCTCTGTTTTCCTTCCTCATCCTTCTTTCTCCCTTATTCTCCATCAAACATTGCTATCGTGGCACCATTGTCTCGAATTGGGGAAAGTTGTTCGTTCCTATATGAAACAAATGAGTGTTCCACATATGGGGAAAGAATAAGATTCGAATTGAACAACCTTCCTCAATTTGAGATGAAGGCCTCATCTGCCACCTACTGTCATTGATGGTAAGGTGTGTCGCAGAAGAAGGGAGAAAAGGAATAGGAGGAAGAAGGGGGAAGGAGAGAGATGAAGGAGATAACACATTAATAGTCTAATATGATAGGTTATCAAAGTTTAATCAACTTGTTAATTACCACACCAGCATTTCATAGAGGTTATGGACCATTTAGAATATTTTTCAAATTTAAATTAGTCTTTTTGGAGATTCAAGGACTAAATAGACATCAACTTCAAACAAATTAGGAATGAAAATATCAATAAAATCAGAGGTTTGATATCGATACAAGGGGAGAGAGGTTTTTCCAAGATATCGTCAATATTTATCAATATTTTGCCAATATTTCTTGTTGACCATCGTCTATCAAAATATTCGTGATATTTTGTTGATATTTACCTATATTCATCAATAGTTTACCAATATATGCAATATTTCGCTTATATTCACGATATTTTGTCGCTTTTCTTCTGTCCCAGCTATCAACATATACGTTGATTTCTCTCACTTTAAAAAGTGATTGCATGAGTTTTTGGGTTAGACCAATAATTTAGAATCACAAATCATATTAAAAATCTGTCTCAACCTCTTCTTCATTGTCTTTCTTATACATTTATCAATACATATTAATGATGGCCTACAACCTAAGAAAATATCTTATTATTGTTGGATGATGTGTTTTTTTGTACTAACATATCTATTAATGGATGAATTAATCAAATTTTTGTTCATTTAGACATGATTTTACCACCCATTCTTATATTGAATATTTTAATGATATATATGCTTAAAATGATTGTAACACTTAAATAAGTTTTCTGGAATGTTTTATTAAGAAATTTACAAAATTTCAACAAATTTGATTGATATTCGTGATTTTCCCATAATATTTATCAATATATTTGTAAATTATAGTTATTGATAACGATATCAACATTAATATTTTCACACGTGAAACAAATACATTATTTGGCCAACTTTCATAAAATACATTATTTTAAGAAGAAAAAAGAAAGGGCAAACCCCAAAACTTTATGGTTGTATTAGTTAAAACTCAAAACTAATAATTGTATTAATTTAAACCTTCAACTTTCATAAATAAATCAATTTAGATAATCTGATAGTGATTTATAGTTATTTTTACTTGATTTTATTTAAAATCATTTCAAAATCACACAAATCAATTATTCTTTTCTCAAAGTCCTATCAAAGTAATAAAAAAAATTATCATGTAATTATTTTTAAATAAGTAAAGAAAAATGAAAAAAAATTAGAGTAAGACAAGAAGATAAAAAATTGCAACTATCTATTTGATATTGCATTTAAGGAAGTCTTATACATACGTGGAAGTTATTTATTAATCGTTTTAAAATTGAAACAATTATTAATTTGAAATTGAAAATGATTTTTTCCAAAAAGAAAATTTGCCTCGCTTAATTTTGCAACGTTAACCTACAAGCTATAACTTTGATAGAAGTCCAGCATTCTGTAAGGCTTGGCCGGGCGGCGCTCCGCAATAGACAAGCTTGACCGACGACCGGCGATTCTGTAGATCTGTACTGTGCATCATCCTCTAGCTGATGCCGAAGCCGATCACAGGGGCTTGAGGCATGAACACGGAGCCCTACGGCGGGAATGGGACGACATATGGAGTGGGCAGGGCGAATGGGCCACATGCGGGGAATTCCGAGGAAAATGATATTCATGGCAGTGGGAGCTTTTGCCAAAACTGTAGCGAATCTTCTAAATACCACTTCCGTCCACAACGCCGACACTCTCATTCGACTTGTCCGATACCGACCTCCCGGAGTGCCCCTCATCACTGTTAGCAATCATATGTCCACGTCCGCGTCTTTCTCCCTTTCGTTTTCATTAGCTTCTATTGCAACGATGTTCCTCTCCCCCCTTCCGCATTAAGTTTTAACCTCTCGTTTGTGTATAGCCTAATTGGTTGGGTTTCACTCTCTTTGTGTCTGTGGAATTTCTAAGTTGACGTTGCTTTGGTGGATATAACAGGTTAGATGATCCAGTTATGTGGGGATTCAAAGGTTTTCCAACCTCTGACGCAACATTAGGTAGGTGGGTGCTGGCTGCGGAGGATATATGCTTTAAGAACGCAGTGCTATCTTATTTATTCCGACTAGGTAGGGGACCTCTACTCCTTACGTTTTTATACTTTCTTCTTACAGTTTTCATTTTGGTGCTATCTTATTTCATTAGTAGGAGTTTGTAGGAGTTGGTTAGTGAAAGGTGATTATAAATAGGGCGAGTTAGAAACCCTCGCAGAATTTGGTGTATCCAGGCCTCCTCGAAGTGCTTTGGTATTGTATTTTCTTTTATATCATAATACTATTCCAGTCTTACTTTGTTACTTCTATTCTCAAGATCGGCCTCCTATATATCCCAACTCCCACTAATGACAAATATGCCTTGGTATCTCTAAAGTTTTCCTACTAATGTTCCTAACAAACTCCCACCGGAAGTTATTTGTAGTTGTGGATAGTTATGGGGATGTAACAACCTATGTAAGTTATTTGTAGTTATGGGAAAGGATAGTTTTGTATCTCCCACCAGAAGTTTTTGTAGTTATGCGAAGAATAGGATAGGCAATTTACGAGTGTGATTAATTTTTCTAGAAAATTGTTGTTAGGAGAGACTTTGGCTATCAGCAGCAACTAGAGCATGCTGTAATGTCCAATTTGAAACGTGCTTAATAAATAAATTATTAAAGTTCCTATCAGTATCTCCCTAAAGTTTTCCTTACCATGTTTTCTTGCAATGGTCATACCAAACTTTGCCTTTTTGGATCCTAGTGTCATTCTATGGTTGATCTACCAATGGAGAATTTTCGGAATTTTTTTGAGTTTGATTAGTCCCTACCCTAGCATCAATTTTCAAAATTGTTTTTGTGGCAAGCTGGGGTTTGTGCTATTTTATGGGTTCTTTGGAGTAGGAGGAATAACAGAATCTTTTTTTTTTTTTTTGATAGGAAACATAGAAACCATTTCATTGATGGGTGAAATAGATACAAAAGAAGTCTAGCTGAGATAGTTACAAAAAAGATCTCCAATGAGATAAAAGAGTTGTTAAGCCATAATTACAAAAAGGGGGAGATAGATTACTCCACGATAAAGCATGGAATGTAGTAGATTCTATGAGGGAATGAATGTTCTGGTGTGCTTCTGTGAAGACTCGGGCATTTCTCTCAAGCCATAAATTCCATAGAAAAGCATAAATGAAATTGAGCCAAAGGGTCTTCTTTTCCTTTTTGAATGGATGGCCAGAGATTAGCATATCTAGCAATGTATAAATATCTCCAGGCCATGCTGTGGACCACCCAAACTCTTGCTGGATGCAGGACTAGAATGCAGTGGCAAAAACACAATGGCTGAAAAGATGGATTTGTGATTCATTATCTCTGTAACATAGATGGCAGCAATTTGGGGAGATAGCCACACCAGGGGATTTTCGCTGTAATAAATCAAATGTATTGATACACGCATGGCTAAGCTCCCAAACAAAGAACTTAACTTTTTTTGGATGGTGACCCTTCCACAAGTGTTTGTAAAAAGCTGATTTATCCAAGTTCCCAGTAGATGCAAGCCTATGAGTTAACTAATTGGTAGAGAAAAGACCATCCTTTTCCAATGTCCAAGCCCATCTATCCTCTTGCTCTTTGAAGATAAAAGAAGACAAGAGGTGAGATAAGGAAGCCCATTCTTCAATTTCAATCTCATTGAGGTTTCTTCTTAAAAAGAGATTCCAAGATCCAGCCCTTTGATTCCAACGGTCAACAACAAGCAAATCTTTCTTAAGGGATAAAAGGTAAAGAGAGGGGAAATTTGACTGAAAAGATTGAGCTCCCAACCATACATCCTTCCAAAATCGGGTTTTGTCTCCTTTTCCAACAATGACTTCGATGTTGCTATAAACCAAATGCTGCAAATTCTGGATAGATTTCCAAGGACCCTTGGAAGTTTTCAAAGACAAACTGCCCGGCTTGCAATTATAGTGACTAGTACCATATTTTGCCGCAATCACCCTTCGCCAAAGAGCCTCCTTTTCGGTGTAAAACCTCCAATTCCATTTCGCCAAAAGGGAGATGTTACGTTTGTGTAATTCAAAGAGACCCAACCCGCCTTCCTCAAAAGGTGCTTGTAAAGTGGACCATTTTAGTAGATGGCTTCCCTTTTTTCCGATACCACCCCTCCAAAGAAAAGCCCTATATAGCTTCTCAATAGCTTTTATGACTTTTGATGGAGCAAGGAAAATGGAGAAATAATAGGTGGGTAGATTAGAGAGCGTAGCTTGGATGAGAGTGTGTCTTCCCCCTTTGGAAATATGAGAATTTCCCCAATTATGCAAGCGAGTCTCTATCTTCTCAATGACTGGACTCCAAAAACTTGTCGTTCGTGAGTTGCCTTTTAACGGGAGACCCAAATATGAAGAAGGCCAGCAGCCAACCCTACATCCGAAGAGAGAAGCAAGATACTCAACTTCTTGTGTATCGATACCAACCCCCAAAAATTCTGATTTTTTACAATTGATGTTCAATCCAGATGCTTCTTCAAAATCATGAATGACTTGAAAGAGATTTTGGAGATAGACTTCGTTGGGTGGTGAGAAAAGGATGGTGTCGTCTGCAAATTGGAGGTGATTGATAGAAACTACTTGTGGAGGTTTACCAACATTGAAACCCTAAATCAATCCTTTTTGTTTTGCCAATAAAAGCATTCTACTAAGACAATCGACCACAAGAATGAATAGGAAAGGAGAAAGGGGATCTCCTTGACGAAGGCCTCTAGTTGCTTTAAATTTACCCCTAGGCCGTCCGTTCATAATAATGGAGAAATTTGTTGACGAGATACACCCTCGAATTCATCTTCGCCAAGTTTGTCCGAAGCCTTTTGCACGAAGAACACTCTCAAGAAAATCCCAATCCACCATATCGAAAGCCTTCTCGATGTCAAGTTTTATGACCACTCCACTATTCTTCTTTCGGTTCCATTCATCGATGATCTCATTCCATAAGGGAAGCGTCAAGGATTTGGCGATTGGCTACGAAAGCGGACTGTTGTGCCGTGATTGTGTATGGGAGGACAAGCTTCAATCTTTCTGAGAGCACTCTAGCAATAATCTTGTAAAGACAAGTTGTGAGACTAATTGGTCTATAATCACTCACTTGTTTGGCGCCAGTCTTTTTTGGGATGTGGCAAATGTATGTTTCATTCATGTTTGCATTGTGATCCCATTCTTAAAAAAATCATTGAACACCCCTATAATATCTTCCTTAAGGATGTTCCATGATTTTTTAAAGAATTCAGCAGTGAATCCATCCGGTCCTGGAGTTTTATTGGAGCCCAAATCAGTGACAGCTTTGTATATCTCAGCTTCTGTGAAAGGTAATTCCAGAGAATCCTTTTGGTCAGAAGAAAGGGGACTCCAATCATCAATCTGGGGTAGTGTTCTGTCCCCTGTTTTTTTTGTAAACAAATTCTGATAGAAATGCAAAAATTCTCCCTCAATTTCTTCATTCTGCACCAAACTGCCCCCATTTGCAGAAAGAATTTCCATAATTGTGCTTTTCCTTCTGTTTGTTGCCTCAATCCTATGGAAGAAAGCAGTATTTTCATCCCCCTCAACTAACCATTTGGTTTTGCAGCTTTGTCTCCCCATGGTTTCTTCAGTAGCTGAGATAGTAAGCAAATCTCCTTTTATGGCTATTCTCCGCTGCAAGTCGTCGTTTGTTAAATGGGATGATTCCTCTTTTTCATCAATGTTCAAAAGCTCACGATGGAGGCTGGCTTTAAGTTCCTTTTGATGGCCAAAGGTAGTTTGATTCCACAACCTCACTTCCTTCTTTAAGCCTTTGAGTTTTTGGATGAAACCGTGACCTGGCCAACCTTGTAATGGAGTTTTCGACCACCAAGAATCAATCATCCTATCGAAGGTGTGATGGTTCAACCATGCATTAAAAAACCGAAAGGGAGTAGGACCCCAAGATTCCTTTCCTAAAGTGAGGCAAATGGGGTAATGGTCAGATGTAATTCTCTCTAGTTTACGGGTAGAGACATCAACAAATTTCTGAAAGATCCCATCCTTCATCAAAAATCTATCAAGAAGACTCATTGATGCTTCAGTGCGCATATTGGACCAAGTAAATTTTCGGTTTGAAAGAAGGATATCTGTAAGCTCAATGGAGCTAATTAATCTGTTGAAATTCTTCATACCTCGTGTAGTGACAACACCTGAAGATTTTTCCCAAGACCATCTAGTAATATTAAAATCTCCACCCAAAATCCGATTAGGTTGACAAAGCCCAGATAGAGCAATTAATTCAGTCCATAAGAACTTCCGTTCAGTTGATGAGTTTGGGCCATATACCCTTGTAATCCAAAAAGAGTAATCGTCAGCAAGAGAGAGATGGATAGATAGGGAATAAGTACCTTCCACCACTTCTATGACTTTGAAGGCAGAATCTTTCCAAAGAATAACAATTCCTCCTGAGGCACCAACCGCATCAATTGATGCCCAAGCAATGTTGCGAGAGCTCCAAAGCGATTTGATAAATTTTCGATCTATATCTTGAGATTTGGTTTCTTGTAAAATGACGAGGGCTGGATTATGAAGTCGAATGAAATCCTTGATAAGGGCTCTCTTTTTCCAAGAGCCTAGACCCCTTACATTCCAAGAGATAAAAATCATCTAGGGGAGGTCGACCCCTCTGCCTTGGTTTCAAGTCTGCTGCAAGGCTTGTTGTAGTTAACTGAGGAATGTAGATTTTTGATCTCTCTAACCCATATATTTTTCTTCTTTGTAGCTGTGGAATTCGTTTTCTTGGCTGGTAAAGGCATAATGCACATTCCGTTTTTAATCAACCAAGGAAAAATAATAGGTAGAAATAATAGAATCTTTAGGGGCAGGATGTTTAGTCTCTTGTTAGATTCTATTTTTCTCTTTGGACTTCAGTGACAAGGCCTTTTTGTAATTACTCTCTAGGTCTTATTTTACTTGATTGGAGCCTTGTATGCAGTTTGGCTCCCTTTTGTGGGCTTTATTTTTGTATGCCCGTGTATTCTTTCATTTTTTCCCAATGAAAGTTTGATTATTCATCAAAAAAAGGGAAAAAAAAAAATCTTTGACTCTCCTATCCTAATTTCTGCAAACACTTCCTTGATAATTGGCAGTGGCTTGACATCTTGAATCCTCCCACACAAATGACCGTGGATGGCCCTCTCCCCAAACCGTTGCTGCCTTTGCAAAGCAGAAATGAATCCCCAAGGCATCTTTTTGTGCTTTTCTCAAGCTGTATGGATGTTTTTTCTTGAAGCCTTTGATTGGCCCTTGGCTCTCTCTCACTCAGAAGGATTAACTGAATTTATTGATCAAGGATCATCCTTTCAAGGGTGACAGGAAAGTTCTTTGGCTGCAACTTAACGGGGCCTTTATTTGGGTTCTTTGGAATGAATGCATGAAATGCCAGAATCTGTCAAGAAAAGGAAAGAAACATAGAAGCTATGTTGGAATCTGTTCTTTTTTGGCCCTATTTTGGTGTAAAAAGTTCCTCCCTTTTGTAATTACAGCTTAAGTTCTCTTATGTCTAGTTGGAGAATCTTTTTGTGATTATCTTGGATGGGTTTATCCCCTTTTGTGTCATTCATTTAATCAATGAAATTGTTTCCTATAAAAAAATTGGTCCTTCAATAACCAAAATTTTCATGCAGAAACAAGCGAGTGGCAGTGGGCAATGCTTTGGTTTCTTTTTTTTTATATATATAAGAGACACTTGGTATATTGTATCCAGATACACATAAGCGGCAAGAACTAGAAGATAAGGCATCTTCTCCTAAGTAATCAAAAGGGAGAATCTATAAAAGGAACTTATTCCATATTAGTAATACTTGTAGGAAAAAAATGGAAAACTTCTTGTGAAGTTTAGTCCAAAAGGAGGCAATGGACCCAAAGTCTATAAAAATCTTTTATAGTCTCTTTGAAAATTCTACCTTTCCTTTCTATTCATATAATTGAAAGGATCGCTCCAGTTGTATTCTTCCAAAAAAAAAAAATCCTTCCTTTTCCTTCAAGCCGCCATTCGGACAAAGGTTTTGGACATGTCACCTTAACCTCATCATGTAAACAACCATTTCATCCAAAAAGTTTGAACAATCTATACTCTAGTAGACCATAGCTACAGACCCAAACTAATTGGAAGTTACATAAAAGATCTCCCGTTCAAGCAACGAGCAACAAAAAGAGAAGGTGGTTTTTTTCAAGAGGGGGAAAGGGAACCCAAACTAATTGGAAGTTACATAAAGATCTTCAGTTCGGGCAGTGAGCAACAAAAAGTAAAGGTGTGTTTTTTTTTTTTAAAGAGGTCCCCAAACTGACTAGAACTTACATAAAAGATCTCCAACATTTATGCTATAATAAAAGAAAAAAGATTAGTGACATTTACCCCAGGCAAGTGTTGTAATGAGAATATTGTCTAAAAACCTCTCATTGGAAAGAAATTTGTCAGCAGGTTCTGTCATTGCTCTCCTCCCAAAGACCTCAAAAGAAAACTCTCTTTCTAAAGAAGCTAAGAATCATGTTCTACAATTTGGCTGCAAACACACGAGAGAAGAAAAGATGCCCTCTATATTTCAAGGCTATTTGTGCACATGATGCACTAGCCTGGAGAGAGATAATGATTATGGACCCTTTTCTATAACTAAGAAGATGATGGGTATTGATATGTATTTCTTATCAAATAGTAATCAAGAAACACCCTACAAAAGTTCCAGTTAATTCGAGAGAGTTGAGTTCTCCCCCAAAACATTACACATTTTCCAAAATAACTGACACCCTCCTACCGACCCATCCGCCACTTATTAAAGAATGTGTTCATTAATTAACTACTAACCCCTAGGCCCTAGTTGCCCTTTTACCTTTCCTCACATACGTATTTATAATAGGAGGCTTTTTACCCTTCTTCACATACATATTGTATATTTACAATAGGAGGCTTAACATTACCCTTAGAGCGGCAAGAGCTGCAAAAAAAAAAGCCCTTTTTGTAGTTTTATGGTGTATTTGGCTGGAAAGAAATAATAGAATTTTTAGAGGGGTTGAACAGTTATGGGACGTTCTTTGGAAAATATTAGGTTTAATACCTCCTTGTGGGTAGTGGCCTCTAAGACCTTTTGTAATTATTAGTTAGGTGTTATTCTTTTGGATTGGAGGCCCTTTTTGTAGGTTTGGGCTCCTCTTGTGCGGGCTGTTTTTTTGTATGCCCTTGTACACTCTTTCATGTACTCAATGAAAACTCAGTTTCTTATAGAAAAAAATTACCCCAAGGCCAAAAAGACGCCTTGTCCTGGACATGGGGAAATTGAAGCTGAAATGCTGAGAGTGGTTCCCAAGCTGAATCGTGGTCCAACAAGTCTTTCCATTGAACTAAAATCTCCCATGAAGCTTGATCGGCCCCCTTGTGAATGCCCAAAATATGTTTTGGTTCCATCTTCCATTCACCATATGAACCTAAGTTTGCTGGAAGCACATGGGCAATAGTGATTCCTTTGGCCAAAAAACTTGTGCAATTGACAGATATGAAACACACTATGAATGGTTGCATGTGTTGCAAGCTCCAGTTCATAAGCTATTGCCCAAATTCACCTCAGCGCCTTATAAGGCCCAAAGTATTTAGGTCATAGGTGATAATTTTCTCATTCTTTCTTTGAGCTAAGGATCTCTGTTTGAAGGGCTCAATTTTATATACACAAAATCAACCACTGAGCTTACTCATTTTGAGTTGTCTATAAAATGTCAACGAGGGAGGTGATCGCCCATACACTGCCTAAAATGGGATTGTAATGATGGTGAAGTGGAAGGACGTATTATACCAATACTCGATCCCTGGTGTCCACTAACTAGTCTCATGACAAAAATAGCGGAGGTATGTTTCTAGGCAACAATTTATCACTTCGATTTGGCCATCCATTTGAGGTCACTGGTACTCTGGCATAATTGTGTTCCTTGTAGACAAACAATTCTGTCCAGAAGTTGCTCACAAAACATTTATCTGGTGAAGACAATGGATTGCAAAAATCCATGTAATTGGATAGCATCCCAATCAAACACTGAAGCTACTAAATATGGTTGGCTAATGGGCGTAAAATGATTGTATTTACTGAGGTGCCACAATCACAAAAATAGTGTTGTAACCCATTAACTTTTGCAGGCCATCGATGAAATTCATTGAGATATCCTCCTATATACGCTTCAGTATAGGTAATGGTTGAAGCAATCCGACAAGTGATAAGGATTGTGTTTGTTTTGTTGGCAAACCCTACAATCTTCCACATACTTTTTAACATCATTCTTCATTCCATGCCAAAACAATTCGCCCATTAACCTCTTATTGGAGGTTTTTTGTGTTCTTTAAGAGGGCTTTCTTTTGTGATTGGCTTTTGGGGATCTTTCTTTGCCATCTTTTTTTTGTTCTCTCAGCATCCTCTATCTATTATGTATGTGAGTTTTCGAGTTGCAAGTTTGGTTCGAATCTCAAGATCTTTGCAAGCTTGTTCTTTTCAGTTTTTCTTTATTGGGGCGCTTCATTGTACTCTTTACATCTCGTTTTTGTTCCTTTTTCACCCCATTGTAGAGTTTGTATCTCTTGAGCATTAGTCTCTTTTCATTTATTCAATGAAAAGTTTCGTTTCTGGTTTTAAAAAATCGTTTTTTAAACATGCAGATCATTTTGAAGGTCAGTGTTGTGGGTAATCTCATAAAAAATAGATTTTCCTCAAAAACTTGTCATTTGAAGAAGATCAAGTTTATCTATCAACCAAAGAGTTTGGGGTCAAATGCCTAAGCCTTTGAGAAAGAGCTATCCAATCCTCAAGCTCCTTTTCTTTTAGATGTCTACGAAAGCTATAGCTATATGAATTGTATTTTTGGTGATCATGCTTCATGAACCTTGGTGTTTTTATTTTTGGAGATGGAGAAAAGCCTATGAAAGTTATTCGCCAAAGTGGAGTTTGATGCCCATTTGCATGCCAAAAGCCAACGCTGGTGCCTTTGCCAATTTTACAAATTGACCTACTTTTGACAAGGTTGGTAAATTTTAAGATTGTTGTTGTAATCCGTACACTTTCTTAACAGCTATTTAATATTGTTTGGCAAGGATTCTATAAATCCTTGTAGAGTTCTATAAACTCGTGTACTATGGTATCGTCAGAGGATGCTTTGGCCATCACAACAGTGGATTTCAAAGATGTGGTTTTTTCTTTTTGTCCTTTTCTAGAAGGAAGACAGATTCTTGATGCTTCGCTTATAGCCAACGAACTGATTGATGAATGACATTTGAAGAAGAGGAAAGGAGTTGTAACCAAAGTTGACATAGATAAGGCCTTTGACAAAGTTGATTGAGATTTTCTTAATGATATTCCTCATGTAGAAAGCTTTGGTAACCATTGGAGAGGTTGGATTTGTAGGTTCATTTTCTCAACTTCTCCAATCATAAATGGAATACCTAGAGGTAAAATCAAAGCCACTAGGGGCCTTCGCTAGGTGACCCTCTTTCATCCTTGTCATGGATTGCCTCAGTAGAATGTTGCAACACTCAGCTTCTTAAGGGTTGATTAAAGGCTTCAAGTAGGGAGAAACCCCATTCACATAAACCGTCTCTTCTCAACCCATGAGAAAAAAGACCTTGAAAACCTTTTCCTTACTATACATTTTTTTGAAGATGCCGTTGGACTAAACGTAAACCCCCGCAATTCTAAGTTCTTGGGTATAAAATGCTCGTTGGAATTGATCTTCTCTCATGCTAAGGCTTTCAACTGTTAAGTGCAATACTGGCCGAGCACTTATTTAGGCTTTCCCTCAATGACAACCTACAATCCCCTTCTTTTTGGCCCTCCATCATAAAAAAGGTAGAAAAAAGACTTCAAGGTTGGAAAATTGCCCATATCCCATAGGGAGGTAAGCTTATTTATTCCACACTCACCAATCTTCCTATTTATTATCTATCACTTTTTAACATCCCATTCAAGGTAGCAGCAGCTATTGGGAAGTTTTACTGAAACTTTATTTAGCATGGAAATAAAGAAAGGAAGGGTTTTCACCTTCTCAAGGGGAGCAAGATCAAACTCCCTATTTGCTTTTGGAACGAGATCAAACTCCCTATTGACGAAGGCAGACTCGGTATTGTTGGGATAGGACAAAAGAATAGGGCTCTTCTTGCTAAGTGGTTATGGTGGTTTGGGGATGAAAAAGAAGCTTTATGGAGAAGGGTCATTGATGCAAAACTTGGCTCTATCCACATGAATTTTAAACTCGGTAATAAATCCCTTCACTCATTGGGCCTTAGAAATTCATTATGAAGCACAAAATCTAATTTATAGTCACTACTCATGTAAAATCGGTAATGGACTGCACAAAAAGCTTGACCTTATTGGTTTTAACCTTCCAAAGCGAGGAGAAAGTAAGGAAGCTAGACAAGGGTACACCATACAATTAAAGAAAGAACAAGAAAACCATTCTGAAGGACTAGGAGGACCCAAAGATGAACATTCCTTCTCTCCAAACCAATTGGAAAATCCCAAAGCAACAACTACATATCCATATAATATCCACTGTTTCCCTATTGGACAAAGGATGACAAAACCCAAGGGAAAGAGAAGAGGTGTCGAGGATCCCCCATCGGAAAGATGAAGAGAGACCTCGTAATTTATAAAATACATGAGCTACTTCTCTCATAGCCAATTGATTGTGAGATGGAATCTTATGTTTATCTAATATGATATCATAGCCGATGAAGCCCAAACGGGTATTTGGTTAAAAAAAAAAAAGATCCGACCCAAGAATGATGAGCCCAAAAGAGGCATCATCTTGAGCGGGTATGTTGAGGATCCCATATCGAAAAGATGAGGAGAGACCTCATAATTTATAAGATACACTGGCTACTCCTTTTATTGTCAATTGGTTTTGAGATGAAATTCCATGTTCTTCTAATAGGAGGAATATCCAAGATAGTGTAAAACAGAGCCATCGAATGACATCTCATGGAGGAAAGATAGTTCAAACGAGGGAACAAAGAGTAGATCTATCTCCCAACCACTTATCCTCCCAAAAATACGTATTGGATCCATCACCCATTGAACATTGAACGAATGAAGAGAAGAAAGGGAACTCCTCAAATATAGCTTCCTAAGGATTTTTTAAAGTGCTTTTCGAACCCCAACTAAAGGACCAATCAAAACGATGGAGACCATAGTTACTCACGATAATCTTATACCACAAGGTGTCAGTTTTCCAAGGAAAGTGCTTCAACCATTTGGCTAACAAGGCTTCATTACGTGCCCTTATGTTACCAGTACCGAAATCCCCAAGATTGAAAGGCTTAGCCACCATCTCCCACTTAAAAGCATGGAAATTTTACCATCTAAGGGGGACAGTTAAAGAGGACAAGGACAAGCTCATACATGAATGCAGAAACATGACCATTAATTATAGCAATCTAATTTTTGAAATTTCATATGATTGTATGCATAATTATGAGAAGTGTCTAGTGTATTATGTGAACTACCATTTCAAAAATTTGAAACGTTTAATTCTTTTTCACACATAAAACTATGCAGGAAAATGTATACCTATTACTAGGGGTGCTGGAATTCATCAAGAATATATGGATGAAGCACTTGAGCACTTAAGGACTGGAGAATGGGTACTTCTCTATAATTATCTGTCATGATAAGTATGAAATTATATTTCTGATTTTTTAGGCAACATTTAATTATATAATTTGATTGGGCTCCTCCTGGGGTTTTTTTTTTTTTTTTAAATTCCCCTTGTATTATTTCATTTAATCTAAATGAAAGTGTGTGTGTGTTTTTTTTTAATTTATTTTAAAAAAACAAAAAAAAAACCCTTTCATATTAGGTTAATATATGTGCCTTGTTCTAAATCATATTCTTGAAGTTGTTTTAGAGATTCTATATATAACTCTAGAAATTGGGGGGGTGGGGGAGTCTTTTTTTTCACACTTTTCATTAAAAATTAAGGAATACAAAAAGGAGGTTAAGGCACACTCCCAAAATGACTAGGAGCTTACATAAAAGCACTTCAATTGCCACCAATATCTAAGAGGGAGTAATTACAAGGTTTACAGAAAAAGCTTCATTTTAAAGCTTACTCATTGGATTGCAACCAACTATAGATGAGATTTTTTTTCTTTTATGTTCTGCTCATGGACATCTGGCAGCTCCATACATTTCCTGAAGGTAAAGTGACCCAAGAAGATGTGCCCATTCGACGATTGAAGTGGGGAACAGCTAGTCTTATTGTTCGTTCTCCTGTAACACCAATAGTTCTGCCCATCGTCCATCGCGGCTTTGAGGAGGTAATTTTCTTTTCTACATGTCCATATCTTTTTGCAAAATTATAGCAACAATTCTACTAATCCTGCAAATATTCTGTCAAGATGAAACCATTCTGCTAAATTATGAGGCCAGTCATAGATACCAGCTGTCTAAAGCAATAGTTATAGAAAATGTGCACCAATAACATTTAATTTAGGTGGATAGATGTGTGAAGGATTGAATTTCCTTCTAGAACTGAAAATAAAACTGCATTTCCTTAACATAGCGTAAAATTTAGCTTCTTCTGGAGCATTTGTTTGGATAGAGTTCTAGATGGCATGGAATTGGCATCTAGGTTCTCCCATTTTTATAGATGGGTAGCCAAAAGTAGGTGCGTATTTGAAGTTGTTTGGGATCCTCGATGCCCCAT
Organism: Trichosanthes truncata; assembly: GCA_033996785.1. NCBI lineage: Eukaryota > Viridiplantae > Streptophyta > Magnoliopsida > Cucurbitales > Cucurbitaceae > Trichosanthes > Trichosanthes truncata. Next base: position 60,142,008 of record JAWPNB010000003.1, read on the forward strand.
TCCCATTTTGCTTTTCCATTTCCCTCAAGAGGAGGGTAGGTTTCTATGAATCCTTTCCCTTAGGCATCAACCAAATAACATGCGGCTTGCGATTATCCTTGGATTTTTTCTATTTATATATTTTTTGGACAAAAAAACAAAAACACTTTATTCATGTTTTCACTAAAAGACAAGTGTTGCGACTGCAAAGACATTAGTTTAAGGGTAGCCAATCAGGTGTCCTTTATCTATATTTGATGTATCTCTATAAGTCATGTGAACAGGGTTTGCTCGATGAAAGTTTAATTTTATTTTCTCCCCAAGTAGTATATCAGATAATGGCCATTTATTTTTAAGATATCCTTGCCCCTTCTTCCAGATGAAAATAGTTGTCTTAAAAAATTCACCTTGGGCCTGAATCTACGAATATATGTTATTTCTTCGGCTAAATTATAAAAAAATACCCCTAAACCTTGCCTCCTATTTTAAAAATACCCTTTATTCTTTCAAAAGTTGCAATATTATCCTTGATCTTTCATAAACGTTTCAAAACTACCCTAAAATACCCCTAAACTTTGCCTCCTGTTTTAAAAATACCCTTTATTTTTTCAAAAGTTGCAATATTATCTTTGATCTTTCATAAACGTTTCAAAACTATCCTTGGGAGTAGAAATCCATTAAAATGTTGGACGGAAAATCGATGTGGTAATAACCTAGAACGATGTGGCGGTGACTAGGATGCTTAGATGGATTAAGTTTGAAATAACAGCATTCAGACACGTCGACAATTTTTTACTCCAAAGGTAGTTTGATGCATTTATGAAAGGTCAAAGGTAATATTGTAACTTTTGAAAGAATAGAAGTATTTTTGAAACAATGAGCAAAGTTTAGGGCTATTTTTTTTTTATAATTTAGTTCTTTTAATAGAAATCCAATATTTATCTTTTTTATCCCGTCTCATTTTACAATTACCCATGTGGATTCCCAGATAATGCCTGAAAAGTATCTGTTTGGTAGGAGGCCTCCTGTTCCCTTGTGCTGTAAGAAGATTGAGGTTATTGTGGGTGAGCCAATTCAATTCGACCTACCTAGCATGAAGCAGATGGCAATTTCCATGTCGCGTACTTGGTCATCTCCTCTACTAGGATGGCCTGCCACTGAAGAAGAACCAACTAGACTGGATGAGGCTGCGCAGAGATTCTTGTATGGTCATATCTCAGATCAAATTCGAGCTGTTATGGAGAAACTACGTGGTCTATCATTACAGAAACGGAAGATTTAAATTTTCCTTCTAATATAATAGTATGCACGCATGGCCCACGCATGAGATAATGAAGGGGGGGAGCATTGTTTCCAATAAATTCATTGCATTGTTTAGATTAATTACTTTAATTTATATCAAATGAAGTTTTTATTTGATTTCCTCGAAATTTATAACTAATTTCTCTATATGGAATTCTAACCTTTTCTCATGGATAACATTATTTTCAAGGTCTCGTATTATTAAGAATGTAGAAAATATGTAAGCCAGCATATTACTTAAATGATGAATATTGTCCTGACGATTATGGTACAACATTTCTTGTTTCCTTTAAAAACATCTCAATTTCTGTGTATTTGAGTAAAGAATATTCATTGTTTTTTATTTTTAAAAAAAAAAAAAAAAAAAAAAGTGTAAAGAATATTCATTTGTATTAATAAGAAACAAAATATAGAGATAAATTTTGTTTTTTTTTTTGAATTCAACAATATGTATGATGGGAGATTCGAATCTCTAATTAGTTGAGCTATGATGTTAGTAGATAATTTTTTTTATGGGAAGGAGAACTATTAGATAATTGATTACATAGAGAAATGGAGAGAAATTAAAAGAAATGATGTTAGTAGATAATTTTTTTATGGGAAGGAGAATTATTAGATAATTGATTACATAGAGAAATGGAGAGAAATTAAAAGAAATGTATCATGTGTGGGCGTGGAGTTATTGGGTAGATTTTTTTTTTTTTTTTTTTTTTTTTTTTTTTTTTTTTTTTGGAGTTCAACACCATTTGGGATAGGGGGATTCGAACCTCTAACATCTTAGTCAAGGTACATGCCAATTGAGCTAAACTTACTTTGACAGTTATTGGATAGATTAATTTTAGTAATAACAAATAAGCTAGTGTCATATAATATGCATGTGGGTGACTAGTGAGTGAGAAAAGTCATGTGTGTGTGTGTGTGTGTATATATATATTAATTCAACAACATTTGGAGGTGAGGAGATTCAAACCATTGACCTCTTGGTTGAGAGTACATACTAATTACCGTTGAGCTAAACTCACTTTGGCGAAAAACTATGTATTTAGACTTTAGAGAAAACTAAGAGGAGACTGCATATATGTGTTTGTATTGTATACAGAGAGATTAGTTAGAAATAAGTTAAGAAATTTAGTAGGAGACTGTATATATGCGTATGAATTGTACATCAATATATAAAAATACGTTTAGGAAAAAAAGTGTATGCCAGAGACATTGATGAGACAAATGCGTGCTGAGAAAAATTAATGGAAAAGACTTTGTGAGAGGTAATACACATCTCAAATTATATATTTAGTCCTTAAATTTGGAAGGTTACTTTTAACTTTAAACTTTGAAAATCTTTAATTATCTATGCTTTTTTAAAGAAAAAAAAAATTAACAAATTCTTGTGGTTGACACTACATTGATGTGTCACTAACAAATGATGATTTAGCACAGTGACAAATGTGCATTGGACTGGGCCCCTTTCAACTTTAACAATTTTATTAATGATTAATGTCTTAGTATATTTACTTGTAAGTTCTGGGTCTACCACTAATTTGGCATAACATGACAATATAGGACACAAAAAGTATATTATTGGGACAAAATAAGGTGCATATGTTAAATTATACAAAATTCAGTATGTTTGTGTACTCTATTGAAGTCTCTGTCTCATATTTATTTTATTCTTTTTTAAAAAAAAATAATTGAACGTTGAAGTAATGTTTTAAAAGAAAGGTAATCTGGAAGGAAGATAAAATTTGTTTAAATAAAAACAGTAAAGTACTTTGTGTTTTTTAATTATGTCGAATCCATTTAAGAATAAGCGTGCATGCATTGCTCCGTTCTCATATCAACTTTCTCATGTGTGTCTTAAATGCAACAACTGTTTTTAAAGATTTCCCTTTTTCCACTGTCCAAATTTGAGTGATATTATTGATTTGGAGGACGTCCACTTCACTGGGTGACCAATTTCGTGAGTTGTTATAAAATGTTGTTCATGAATGAAGCCGCCCAACGACACCGGTTTTCATTTTCCAAGACAGAGACCGACCCCCCCAACAAATAAGAATCCGTTTTATAGTTACATCGAGGCCAATATTTGGCCAATCACAATTCGCTTAATATACAAGTCATTAATAAAGGAAAATACTAGAATGTTAGTCAATCACAAATGACAATAGGGTGTGATGAGATCAAGAGATGCTTTTAATTTCTATGGGTTACCATGCTTTTAATTTCTATGGGTTACGAACTTGAATTCTTGATTAGTTTATGTTAGAATATAAATGTTGGCCAATAAAAAATTATCATATCATTACTTAAAATTAGTGACAAAATTATTTATTTAATTAGAAATTAATTAAATTTGCAAGCATCTCTAAATTAAATTATGAAAAATCCAAATATGCAATTGAGTTATATAAAATTTATGTCAATTTTAGATAAAGCCTAAATGGGAGGCCATAATCTAGCAAGGTCCTAGCCTAATTTGGGTCAATTTTAGATAAAGCCTAAATGGGAGGCCATAATCTAGCAAAGTCCTAGCCCATAGGGCTAGATCCAAAGTCAATCAGACCCAGTCCAAAGGAGTTTAGGCCCAAGGCCAACCGGGCCCAGTCCAATAGTCAGGCGTAAGCCCACTTGAGGCCTTAAGAAACTCTATAAATAGAGACCTTACCCATCCTTTTGAAGGGTTTAGAAGTTGAAAATCTCTAGAGAACTTAGAGAGAATTCAGAAACAAAGACCAAAAGACTATCTAAACTCTTGAAGATCAAACACTTTCTGAACCAAAGCCTTGAAGACTATAAGAATTTGAAGATCGAGAACAAGCTACAAAGCCCTTGAGACAAATCCACATTCGATAACAAGCTACAAAGCCCTCGAGACAAATCCACATTCGAGAACAAGCTGCAAAACCCTTGAGACGAATCTACGTTCGAGAACAATTTACAAAGCCCTTGAGACATATGTACATTTGAGAGAAAGAATCAAATGAACAAATTAGAGATTGTAATCTACTACATTCAAATTAATATAAATACAAGTTTATTTACACGTGTCTTATCTCTTTGTTGAAATTACATGTGAATAAATTGGCACGCCTAGTGGGACCATCTCTATCTCTCATCTCTTTTCCTCATCTCAAAGTACAAGTGAAGTGATGACGTTCAAACAGATTTCTTCGATGACCGCTGTCATGAGTAACTTGTACACGGGTTATGTTACCCATATTTGCTCCAATGAACTGTGGCTGCAATAAGATGAAGTAATGACACTATCGGGGGCATCTACTAATGACAGGTTCCTAGTTTAAGTGTAACCCTTTGTTCGATCTCAATTCTAACGTAGTGTCTATCATGATGACTGAAACAAACACTATGGAAGAAAAAATGACAAAGATGCAAGTGCAAATCAACACCTTGATGAAGGTAATCGAAGAAAGAGATTCTCAAATCGAGAACCTAAATAACCATATTGAGAACCAAAATATCGTTGAATAAAGTCAAACACTTATCGTCAAAGATCGCAACAAGGAAAAGATCGTTGTGCATGAAGATCAACCACAACCCTCCACTTCAATCGCTTCACTATCTGTCCAACAACTTCAGGATATGATAACGAACTCCATTAGAGCTCAGTATGGTGGGGCTTCTCATTCTCTCTTGTATTTTAAACCATATACTAAGAGAATCGATAATTTGAGAATGCTAACTGGATATCAACCACTAAAGTTCCAGCAATTTGATGGAAAAATACAACCTTAAGCAACATGTTGCTCATTTCATTGAGATATGCAAAAATAATGGTACACGGGGAGATTTATTGGTTAAGCATTTCATTCGAACACTTAAAGGGAACGCTTTCGACTAGTATATTGATCTGGAGCCCTAATCAATAGACAATTGGGAATAGTTTGAAAAAGAGTTTCTCAACTGCTTTTGTAGCACAAAATGCATCGTCAGCATGTTTGAGCTCACCAACACTAGACAACAAAAAGGTGAACCCATTGTTGACTACATAAATCGTTGGAGAACCATGAGTTTCGATTGCAAAGATCGTCTCACCGAACTGTCTGCTGTCGAAATGTGCATTCAAGACATGCACTGGGGACTTCTATACATCCTTCAAGGTATAAAGTCTCGCACCCTTGAAGAGCTGGCAACTCTCACCCACGACATGGAGCTAAGTATCGCTAGTTGAGGAGACAAAGATCTTCTAGTCCCTGACATCAAAAAAGAAGAAAATGACATCGAAGAAACTTCAGAAGAATCTATGGTTGTCAATACAACTCCTCTCAAGTTATCTTCAAAAGACGAGAAGATTGAAAAGCGACAAGGAAATGAAGGGTGTCGCTTAACCTTGAAGGAAAGGCAAAAGAAAGTTTATCCTTTTCCTGATTCTGACATTCCTGACATGTTAGAACAACTACTAGACACACGCTTGATCAAACTTCCAAAGTGTAAGCGGCCGGAAGAGATGAAAAAAGTCAATGATCCCAACTATTGTAAGTATCATCGAGTCATCAATCACCTGGTGGAGAAATGCTTCGTCCTAAAAGAGCTAATTCTAAGATTAGCGAAAGAAGAAAAAATTGAGTTAGACCTCGATGAATTAGCTCAAACAAATTATGTTGCAGTGACAACAAACACATGCAATCAAATAAACTTTAGTCCGTTTCATGATCAAGGAGTGCGCCTAGTCCACTTTGGAACCTTGGAGCTTGCATCTATTTGGTTTCAACCTAAGGTACCAAGAAACAAACTTCAAGACGTGGTCAAGCTTATCAAAGATCAAGATAAAGGTTGGATTGTTATGTTTCATCAGAAGAAACCAGGACAACATGTTGTTCGGAAGGAATATTGCCCATTCATAAGAAAGGATAAGCATCAAAGAAAGAAGGATCCAAGAAAACCTAAACCTGAGAAGAAGAGAGGTAAAAAAATTTCTCAACCTTCACAATCGGCGACCTTAAAAGAATTCATTCCAAGAAATTTCTTTCTCATGGAAAAAAAGAAAGAAAACTCTGCAAGTTCATATTGCATAAATGTGGAAGAAGTTGATGACTCAAAATAAATCAAGCAAAGAATTTTCATCTTCAATCGCATCAAGCCTTCAACTACTCAACCTTTAGTCTTCTAAAGGAAGAGTATAGCCGTGACAAAAGAAGAAAACCAAAATCTAACTTCTAGCTCCACTCGTCCTTCAGTCTTCCCAAGGCTAAGCGTCTCCACATCGAAGAAAAATCAACCTTCAACATCTGTCTTTGATCGTAGCAAAGCGACAAGCGGTCAACATAAAAGAAAGATGAAGACCTTGGGGGGAAAATCGTTCGATGTAATAAATGAAGACAAAAAAAAATCATATTATGAAAAGGAAACTTTTTGTTCTCATAAATACAAAAGGTTTCTTGAAAGTAAAGCAAAATCTCATCATTTTAATCAATCCTACAAATGAAGGATTTGATTAAGACCATGATGACGATAAGGGTATCTAAAATGTAAAAACTCCTTATCACAATAGCTTAAATTGTATGATGCTTCTGGCCCGCACAAGCTTAAAAGATGAACGACTAAAAAAAAACTTTGAACTATGTTATGGCTTGATCCCTTTCACTCAAAGGGTACATAGGCAGCTTAAAGAAAAACAAAACTTTAAGTCGGTCTCCAAAAAAAATTATCTCATCCCCATGAAAAGAGATGTTGCAAGTTAGATGCATAACAGAAAGCTTCGCTCGCTTTAGGTTTGAGCTTCGTTCCCCTCAAGTTCTATTCATCGCTCACTCTCTTAGGGGGCGTTTGGCACGCAGAGTTGAGTTGAGTTGAGTTGAGCAGAGTTGAGTTGAGTTGAGTTTAAGAGAGTTAATGTGCAACACTTTGTAGAAAGGAAACTACGTGAAATTACTCAAAATGGTGGAGAGTTAATTACTTAAAACGGTGGGGTTGAGTTGTTTTGTGAGGAGTTGATTTGTTGATGGACCAAACAAGGAAGTTGGGTTTTAAACCCAATTCAACCCAACTCAAGTCAGTGGGCCAAACCCCCCTTAGAGTTCAGGCGTCTCTCACTTCAAGCTCATGGCATCACTTGCTTGCCTTAAGTTCGTAGCATTACTTGTTTTAAATTCGAGGCTTCCCTCACTTTCAAGTTTAATGTTGGAGCTTCGCTTGCCTCAAGTTCAAATTCAAGGCTTTGCTAGCTTCAAGTTCTAGTTTGAGGCTTTGGTCAATTCATGTTTAAGTTCAAGCTTTGCTTACTTGAAGTTTAAGTTTGAGTTTCACTCGTCTTCAAGTTCAAGTTCAAGTTCAAGTTTTACTCCCTTCAAGTTTCGAGTTCAAGTTTCACTCGCTTGAAGTTCAAGTTTGAGCTTTGTTTGTCTTCAAGTCCAAGATCGAGCTTCACTCCCTTCAAGTTAAAGTTTGAATGTCGCTCACTTCAAGTTCAAGTTTGGGGCTTCGCTCGCTCTAAGTATGAAATTCCGTTCATTCCAAGTTTGGTATTTCGCCTTTAAGTTCGACGTTCCACCTCCAAGTTCGGTGCTCTGCATTCAAGTTTGGTGTTCTGTTTGTTTCAAACTTGAATTTCAAAATCAAGTATTGCTCACTTCAAGATCAGTGACTCGCTCACTCCAAGTTTGGTATTTCTCTCATTTTCCAAGTCTGGAGGCTTCGTAATCGCTTTGTCTCCAAATTCGAAGGTTTTGTCATCACTCCATCTCTATGTATGGAGATTTTTTTGTTGCCATATCTCTAAGTCAAGAGGCTTCGTTCATCGTTGCACACTCATTTGTCAAGATAGAAGGCTTCGTTCGTTGTCGCTTGCTCATTCGCCAAGTTAGAAGGCTTCATTCACTGTCGTTCGCTCATTCGCCAAGTCAGAAGACTCCGTCCATCGTCGTTTGCTCCTTCACCAAGTCAGAAGGCTTCGTCCATCGTCGCTCGCTCCTCCGCTAAGTTAGGAGGCTATGTCTTTCATCACACGCTCCTCCCCTAAGTCAGGAAGCTCCATTTGTCATTGCTCGCTCCTCAGTCAAGTCAGAAGGCTTCGTCCATTGTCACTCGCTTCTCTACCAAGTCAAGAGGCTTCGTCCGTCAACGTTTGCTCCTTCGCCAAGTCAAGAGACTTCGTCCGCTAGTGTTTGCTCCTCCGCCAAGTTAAGAGGCTCCATCTATTGTTACTCATTCCTCCGCCAAGACACTCATTCCTCCGCCAAGACAGAAGACTTCGTTCGTCGTTGCTCCATCCCCAAATTCAAAGGTTTCATTTCTTCATCTTCAAAGTTGAGGTTGTCGCTTCATCTTCAAAATCAAGGTTGTTGCTTCATCTTCAAAATCGAGGTTGTTACTTCATCTTTAAAGTTTGACGGTCTCGCTTCGTCTTCAAAGTTTGATGGGTTCGCTTTGTCTTCAAACTTTGCTTCATCTTCAAAGTCTGGCAGCTTCCCTTCATTTTCAAAGTTTGATGACTTCCCTTTGTCTTCAAAGTCTAACGGCTTCGCTTCATCTTCAAAGTCTAATGACTTTGCTTCGAGGTTGGTCACTTCATCTTCAAAGTCTGGTGGCTTCGCTTCATCTTCAAAGTCTGACGCTTGTCACTTACCTTCAAAGTTTGACTTCTAGCAGGTTCCATCTTCAAAGTCTGGCTTCTGGTGGCTCCATTGTCAAAGTCTGGTTTCTGGCGGCTCCATCTTCAATGTCAAATTTTGGCAGCTTAATTCATCTTCAAATTCTAGCGGCTTATGCCTCATCTTCAAATTATGGAAACTCTATTCTCCAAATTTTGGTGGCTCTCACTTCATCTTCAAATTTTGGTAGCTCTCGACATATCTTCAAATTATAGCGAGTCTCGTCTTATCTTCAACGACTTTACTTCATCTTCAACGACCTTCAAAGTCTGTCGTGCCTTCGCCTCATCTTCAAAGTCAAGGTTGTCGCTTTGTCTTCAAAGTCTACGTGGTCGCTTCGTCTTCAAAGTCGAGGTTGTCTATTCGTCTTCAAAGTTGAAGTTGTCACTTCGTCTTCAAGGTCTTCAAATTCAAACTTCGCTCCGGTTCAAGTCTTCAATTTCGAGCTTCACTTTCGCTTTAAGTCAAGCTTCGTTGACTTTGCTTCAAGTTTTGGCTTCGTTTCGCTTCAAGGCATGTTTTGCTTGGAGGGGCGAATATGAGCTCTAGCAACAAGAGGCGGGTATGAGCTCTAGCAAAGATGAATTGGCAGGAAGAGAGGATCATCCTTAATTCCGTCTGAATCGAGAATTGGTCACCCCATACTTGATTTAGAGATTTTCACTAGGGACATAACTGCAAATCAAGAATAATAACACAAGGATATATACATCTTTAAAAAAAAGCACTTACCTATTTACCTTTTTTAGATGGTGGATGGATGTATTCTCCTTTTGCAATGAAAAGATTGCCAAAGTAATGTCAATTAAAAAAAATGAGAGAGTTGAAAAAAAATCCAAGTGAAAAAGAAAAAAAGCATGGGTAAGAAAACAAAAAAGAAATAACAAAAAGGTTGTAAAAAAAATTAAATTAAAAAAATGAAAATGAAAAGCAAAAAAAAAAAAAAAAAGAAAAAAAAGAAAAAAACGTGAAAGAAAAAAAATAGAAAAAACTGTGGAAAAAATATATATTTTCCTTCACAATAATGGAGTTTGAGTTCTTTCTCCATGAAAATAAAATGGAAACCACTCAGTTCTGTTGACAGAAGCACGGACTCACCTCCTCTATTTATAGTGGAGAAGGAGATCAAATGACAACCAATTTGAATCCAAAAATCATATAGGATTCAAATTTTGGGATATTAAACTTTGAATTTTTGGATGAAGTTGACTACAAACTCAAATTCAAGTTTTATTCCAAAATCCAAATCGAAATTGGGCAGGATTTCGTCTCAAATCAAAATTTGGCATATCTTATCTCAAAGTAAAAGTTGACTGCAAGCCAAATTAAAATTCTATTCCAAATCCAGAGTTGAAATTTGATAGAATTTTATCTCAAATTTGGGCATAATCTAAATTTTATCCCATATCAAAATTAGATAAAATTAATTCTATCAAAGTCAAAATCATGGTAGAGTTTCAATTTTATCTCACAGAGCAAAATTTGGACATAATCCAAATTTTATCCCAAATCAAAATTAGATAAAATTAATTCTATTGAAGTCAAAATCATTGTAGAATTTTAATTCTATCTTTGTAAAATTTTAATTCTATCTCAAAAAAGTAAAATTTGGACATAATCTAAAATTTATCCCAAATCAAAATTAGATAAAATTAATTCTATTGAAGTCAAAATCATGGTAGAATTTCAATTTTATCTCACAAAGAAAAATTTGGGCATAATCCAAAATTTATCCCAAATCAAAATTGGATCAAATTTCAAATTTCATTCCAAGTTCAAACAAAAATTGGGTAAAATCCAAATCCTATTCCAATTTCAAGTAAAATTTTAACCTTGTCCCAAGTTCAAATTTTGAATTAAGGTAAAACATAAATTCTATTAAGTTCAAATCAGAATTTTATGCCAGACAACAAAATAAGTATTGACCTAAATTCATATTTTGATGAATTGGCAAAAAGTGTGTCAAAAGAGGGCATTTGTTGGAATAGAAATTTTAGCCAACCAGAAATTGTCATGTCATTACTTAAAATTAGTGACAAAATTATTTATTTAATTAGGGATTAATTAAATTTGCAAGCATCCCTAAATTAAATTATAGCAAATCCAAATATGCGATTGAGTTATATGAAATTTGGATAATTTTAGACAAAGCCCAAATGGGAGACCTTAATCCAGCAAAATCCTAGCCCAAAAGGCTAGGCCTAAAGTCAATCAGACGCAGTCAAAATGAGTTTAGTCTAAAAGTCAACCATGCTTAGTCCAATAGTCAGCCCAAGCCCACTTGAGACCCTAAGAAACTCTATAAATAGAGAATTTTCCCCTCCATTTGAAGAGTTCAGAAATTGAAACTCTCTAGAGAACTTAGAGAGAATTCAGAAATAAAAACTAGAAGACTCCCTAAACTCTTGAAGATCAAACACTCTCTAAACCAGAGCCTTGAAGACTAAAAGACTTTGAAGATCAAGAACAAGGTGCCAAGCCCTCGAGACAAATTCACATTCAAGAATAAGGTGCAAAGCCCTCGAGACAAATCCACATTCGAGAACAAGCTACAAAGCCCTCAAAACAAATCCACATTTGAGAACAAGCTGCAAAGCCCTCGAGACAAATCTACGTTCGAGAACAAGCTGCAAAACCCTCGAGACATATTTACATTTGAGGGAAAGAATCAAAGAAACAAATTAGAGGTTGTACTCCACTACATTCAAATTAATACAAATACAAGTTTATTTTCACGTGTCTCATATCTTTGTTGAAATTACGTGTGAACAGTTTTATACTGCCCCTGCACATTCATCATTTACAACGTAGACTAGTAGAACTTCTAATTTTAGCTAAAAAATTAGGCTAGATTATTAGATGCATGTCTTTAGATCCTAGAAAGTTTTGGGAAAAATATACTTTTTGTTAGGATTTATGCCTTAAAGCCTCGTAATTAATGATTTATTTAATAATTAATAATAATTTTGCTTATTTTATTTGCAATATAATATTATCCATTATATGAAAAATCCAAGGTCATTAGTGTAATCTTGAATAGTATGTGTTTGATATACGGGAGGATCATGTTCAAGAAATAACCTAAAGAGTCATAATATATAGATAAAGTTAGTTGCCTTATCCTGGTAACACTATTGATACGGTCCACTTTGTAATAGTTATAAATTATTTCATCTAAATAGTTTATGTAGAGACATGGAGTAAGGGTATCTACAATGAGCTTGTATAGGACTGGACCACAAAATATTTAATCTCTCTTTATAAATTCGTTAATTGAGAAGATTAATATATCATCAGGATGATCATATGCAACTTGATCTTAATTCTGAGTGAGTTATGAATTATTGCCTGTGAGGGCTTGTCCTTTGGTTTGCATGGGTGAGAGTGAATTTTGTAGCCGATTCAATATGTCTACCATTTAGGGGATTTGACCAAGTAGGGAGCTGAGAACATAATCTCATAAGATGGAATTCACTCCTTCCCATATATGGTAAGTAGATGAGTAGTTCCCTTAAGTGTTGATTTCGGGACTTGAACAATGAGGTCTCACCCTCTCACTGACCCAATAGGGAATTAGTTTATGGTTGGATCATAAACAAATTGTTCATTAGAGGATCAGTAGTACTTAAGGTACAAGATGTAATTATAGGGGTAAAACGGACTTTTGACCCAACTGTAATTACGAACAACTCGTGAAGAATTGATTTGCATGTAGTGATTATATCTATGGACACAACTTGTCCTACAGTGCATATGAGTGCAACTCTAGGTCTATAGTGGAGTGACCTATAATTAATGAATGAAAATTAATTAATTAAAGAATTTAATAAATTGATTTTGTATCATTGGAGCTTATAATTTGTAAGTCCATAAGGTTCAATTGCTAGCTCATAGTAACACTAAAAAATCAATTTAGTTGAAAGAAAAATTTGAAATGTTCAAATTAATATTTAATATATTAGATATATTAAATATAAAAGAGGAAAATATATTTATGGTAATTGATACATTAAATATTAAAATAATTAATGTATAATAGATACATTAAAGAAAAGATATTTATAAAATTCGAATAAGATTCAAATAAATAAATATTGTAGGAGATATGAATGAGATTCAAAAAAGTATAAGATATATTTAATATATTAGATATTAGAATATAATATTCTAATTATGACAAAGATTTGCCATTGGTCTCTATAAATAGGACCATTGGGTTGAGCCATTAGAAACAACACACATCTCCTCAATAGAGAATTAGAAAATTATCTCTAGACCTCTTCCTCTTTAATCCCTTGTGGATTTTCTTTTAAGAGGTTTTCATAAGCTTTGGTCATGTGTTCGAGTCATAGCCAGGAAGATTTTGTAGAGGAGATAAAGACCCACAAAAAATATCTCCATATTTACTCTAAGTAAGTTTGCTTAGTTTTTTTAGTTTAATTCTAAATAAATCAAAGACGATCCAATGCTTCCGCTACGGAGTGAAACGTTCATTTCTTTCACTTTTGATCCATGAGGTTTGGATTCAGTAACATTTTGATCTCTAAGTTTTCAAACTCGATATTTAACCCAAAGTTTAGAAAAATGGTTTATTTGGCCCCTCCAGTTTTCTGTTTAATAGAATGCGTTGTATTTTTTTGTTAAAAAAATACTTTTTCATTTTTTTCAAATAAAAAAATACTTTTTTTTCTCTTTTTTCTTCTCTCATCCATGGCCATTGTCGTCATTTTCTTTATTATGGGTAAAAATTAACTATAGGATTGAATCAAAGATCCGCTAGAATGCAAAAGCCCAAATAAAGAATTCGAAAGCGAGGCTGGGAATAATGTTTGGGCCATGCAAATTCAAGTGGGGACACCCAAGTAAAGGCCCAAGGAGGATGGGACAAGCTAGCCTATGGCTCAAGGGGACACAGGGCCGAACTTGGCCGGACCCATGAAGGGTCAGCCTAAGGGTTCAGCCGAACCCAAGAAAGGCTAACCCGTTGAGGAGCCGGCCAAAGAGCCTTGTGAGTGGCTGGCCAAGGTCATGTTGAGGCCAATTCTTTGACACTCGAAGGGTATCGTTGAGCTCGAGCGGAACAAAAAAAGATTGAGTAATCGTTTCATAATTATAGCATCCCGATAGCTCACGAGATTTTCAAAGAGTGTCGGAATACTCAAGTATATGTTACAGATATACGATTATAAAATACAGTGAGAACGACATTGCAAGGTACGCAGCAAATTTTATACTTTCTACTATCTAAGTTTTCTTACAAACCCGATTATTGACTTAAGCATCATAGTGTAAGTGACTTCGCACCACACCAGTGTTCTTTTCTCTTATTTTGTAGGCACATTTTCATTTATGAGAAATACAAATTCACCGTTGATCCAACCATCCAAATTTCAGTATCAACATTCTATTTTCTTTTTTCCTCTCCTTCGTTTCTTCTTCTTTCTTTTTCTCCTCTTCTTCTTCTCTTTCCTCTTCCTTCTCATTCTTTCTCTTCTTCCCCACGTCTACTAAAAAAAAAAAGGAACGAATCGACATTTCATTTTTTTTTCTTTTGAGAAAACGTGAGGAATGAGAGAAAGAAGGAGAAGGAAGAGGAAATAAGAAGGAACGAAAGGAAAGAAGAGAAAAATAAAAAAGAAGAATGGAGAAGATGATGGACAACGACGGTGGTTGGAGGATGAGAAAGGAAGGAGGATGATGGAGGAGAGAGAGAAAAGAAAAAGAAATAAAATATTTATTTTTATTTTAGTTAAAAAAATATTAAAAGTATTTTTTAATTAAAAAATGTCACAACAGCATTCCGTTAGCTACAGTAACGAAAATTTGACGATAAATACCAAGTAAATCATTTTCTCAAACCTCATGAATTAAATGTCGAGTTTGAAAACTCAGGGACTAAAATGTTATCAAACTCAAACCTCATGGACCAAAAGTGTATTTTTCCTATAGTCTTTTTTATATAGATAAAAGAAGAGTAAAATACACTTATAGTCCTTGGGATTGGAACATAGTTCACTTTTGGTCGTTGAGATTTTAACTTAGTTTCTAATTGGTCCCTAGGATTTCAAAAGTGACATGTTTGGTACCTGATGTTTGAATATGATTTTTAACTGGTCCCTAAAGTTTGAAATTTGGTTCTTAATTGGTTCCTAAGTATAAACAATAACAAATAAAAAATTCAACATAACTCATTTAAAAAATACATATCAAAAAGTCTAGTCAATATATGTTAATGGTTATCAGGTTATGTCATCATTCCATTAGGCCAACTAACAGTCAACTCTACTCAATGACCATTTAGAATCCAATTCGACCAATTATAAATCAATTCAAATCTTAGCGATAACCATGCCTCTTTTAAAACATTGAAGACCAAATAGAAACTAAATTAAAATCTCAATGATAAAAAATGTTAATTTTGAAAATATAAAGATCAAATAGAAACTAAGTTCAAATTCCAGTACTACAAGTGTATTTTATCCATAAAAGAACAATAACTATTTGTATCCATCTATGTATTTCTACATTACCTTTGCAAACCATTCATTCATATAAATTTTAGAAATGATATTATATTTTAGGTTCAATTCCAAATTTAGTCCATGAACTTTGAGATTTGTGTCTATTTGGTCCCTAAACTTTCAAAAGTTTCTAATAAGTCCCTATACTTTTAATTTTGTGTCTAATAGGTCCCTGAACTTCAATTTTGTGTCTAATAGGTCCCTATCAAATTCAAAATTTTTAAAAACTAATTGATTTAATAGATATGAATTTGAATTTTATGTCTAATGGAACTCTAAAATTTCAATTTTGTGTCTATTAGACCCGTGAATTTTAAAAAATTTGAAAGTCCGAGACTAAATTTGTAATTTTGAAAGTTCAGAGACTAAATAGATACAAACATCAAAGTTCAGGGACTAAATGTGTAATTTAACCTATATTTTATAACTCAAAATTAATCGGGTAGATAAATGAAATAACTTAAATAATCTATAGTACATAGAAAGATAAAGTGTCTTATTTTGTGGTATTGTCGTGCGTCCTACTTTTGTCAAATTACACAAAGTTTATTTCAAGAAATTTATATGTCAACATAGGCATAACTCAAATAAGCTATTTGCCTTTTGTCTTACTGTCAAAAGTTCAAATCTTCGCCCTCATTTTTGTAATATTAATAAAAATTCAATTCATATGAATTTGAACGAACACATATAATCTTTCACAAATATTAAATATATGGTCGCCAGTAGGAGAAAGTCTTGATTGAAATTGCAACATCTTGTCAACAATAAAAAATAAACAAATCAAGATGAAACTGTTTGTTAAAGAAATAAAAATGAAATATTTAGAAAGATAACAATAACAACAATAATAAATTTCATAAATGGAAAAAATATGAAAGAATCGCTCCTCAATAAGGTTAAAGGGAAGAGATTACCCAAAAAAAAGAAAGAGTTGAGAAAGATGAAAGATTTATGTTTATTTGAATATGAAGAGAGGTGTTTAAATAGACCCTAATCACAGTTCACAGCAGATTACAACAAACTAACCAAATATTGTTTACAAATATAGTAAATAAAGCTACTACTATAGAGAGCGAGATTACAACAAAATGTTTATTATAATGTTAAAAAAAATGGAAGATACATTCTAATACTCCTTATATGTTTGCCTCCTCCTCTATTTCAAATGTCTCCCATCATTTTATCAGAATCAATTAAAGTCGACCCTCTTCCCATTATGTATAAAGAACAAATACATCTTGCTATTATTGTCAATAAACATAGCAAAAAGGAAAGTTGTGCTTGAAGAGGTTTTTTTTATTTGCAGAATAAAAGGAATTTAGGCCTCATTTGATAACCATTTGATTTTTTGTGTTTTGGTTTTTGAAAATTAGGTTTGTTTTCTCACAATTTCTCTACAATAGTTTCCATATTTCTTAAGGAAGTATTTGAAATTCTAGTCCAATTCTAAAAACAAAAACAAGTTTTTGAAAACTAAAATAGTTTTCAAAATTTGGCTTGATTTTTGAAAACATATGTAAAAAGTAGATAAAAAAAACATAGGAATCTACAGGTGAAAATAGCATTTATAAGCTTAATTTTTAAAAACTAAAAACAAAAAATGAAATGTTTATCAAATAGGACCTTAGTTATTTAAATAGCCTTTACATAAGAGGCTCATCAAAATAGAGGAGGAATAACAACTCAAATAAAGGAAGACTAAACCAATAACTAAGGTCCCGTTTGATAACCATTTAGGTCCCGTTTGATAACCATTTGGTTTTTGAAAATTAAGCCTATAAATACTACTCCAATCCATGGATTTACTTGTTTTGTTATCTACCTTTTACCTATGTTTTCAAAAACCAAGCCATGTTTTGAAAACTAAAAAAAGTAGTTTTCAAAAACTTGTTTTTGTTTTTAGAATTTGGCTAAGAATTCAAATGCTTCCTTAAGGGAGATGAAAACCATGGTAGAGAAATTGGGAGAAAACAAACTTAATTTTTAAAAACCAAAAATCAAATGGTTATCAAATGGGGCCTTAGTTTTTGGTTTTTAGTTTTTGAAAATTAAGCTTATAAATACTACTCCCACCCATGGATTTACTTGTTTTGTTATCTACCTTTTACCTATGTTTTCAAAAACCAAGTCATGTTTTAAAAACTAAAAAAAGTAGTTTTCAAAAACTTGTTTTTGTTTTTTGAATTTAGCTAAGAATTCAAATGCTTCTTTAAAGGAGATGAAAACCATTGTAGAAAAATTGAGAGAAAACAAGCTTAATTTTTAAAAACCAAAAATTAAAAATCAAATGGTTATCAAACGGGGCCTAAAGGGTTATAATCCTGATATTTTTATTTGACTAACAAAATATCTTAAAATAATATTAATTAAAAATAAAATAAAATAGTACTAATTAAAAATGAGCAAAAGGAAAATTAAAAGTTTCTCCCTCTAAGCCCTTCTTAGACAATACTAGTTTTTTAACACGTACCCTACTTGTGATATTTTCAATTATATTATCATATTGATAGTATTTTTATTTCATTTTAACATATATTAAGAATAATTTTTATAAAGAAGGTTGAGTAGGTATATGATACTGTATTCATTTGTACCTACAATTGAATAAATGAATCATAAAATAATATATAATATTTTAAACAACACTATTTTGACTTAGATCAGGCAAAAAATTTTGTGTAGAAAAAATAAAGGAAAGTGTTCTTTATGTTGTCGTAGAAGTTCAAATTTATTAAAATATGAAAACTTTTAAATTTTCGTTATATAATTAAAGATAAATTTCTAATTAAATAAATTTGAACTTTTAATTTTTCGTTACATAATTAAAGATAAAATTTTTAATTCAATTTTAGGAATAAATTGACCAAATTTTTAATATTCAAAATGTTCATATTTTAACTTTCACATTCTTCTCATTTGTTAGGTGTATGCATACCATTTTAAACCTATATTTTTAAGAATTGACTATTCAAATTCTATAACTTTTAAAAATTCATCATGAATTATAATTATAGATACAGGTAGAAATTTTAGAATTATTTTTTTAGAAGTGAACTAACAAATCTTTTTATGTGGAAGTTGTTTTATTCTAAATTTTCTATTTTTTTTTCATTTGTCAATTTTACGAGTACATTTTAATATGTATCTTTATCCTTTATTTTTAAAAATGATTGAACTATTAAATTGCAATAAATTTTAAATTTTAATTATTAATTGTTAATCATAATGAAAAATAAAATCATAAACTTTAGAAATAATTCGACAAACTTTCTTATTTTAAGTTTTTCATAATAACTTTTCATATTATTATCATTTGTCAATTTTATAATTTTACATTCAAAGTTACATTCAAATTAAGTTTGGTTTATTTTTCATATTCAAGTTTTTCATATTTTTACTTTTCACTTTCTTTTCATTTACCAATTTTATGAATGCATTTAAATAATAGGTTTCAATGTATTTTTTAGCTTTTATTTAAAAAAAAACTATTTAACTTTTAAATATTAAATTTTTTTGAAATTCCATTGTTAATTATAACTAAATGTAAAATTATAAATTTTAGAATTAAGTTTTATAAATAAATTGACAAAACTTTTTATATTCAAAATTTTCAAATTTTAATTTCTACATTATTTTCTTGTCAATTATATTAACGCGTTTAAATTAATAATCTTGATATATTTTTTATTTTTATTTTTAAAAATGATCTAACATTTAAATTTCCAAACCTTCTGAAATGCCATTATTAATTATCATCGATTTTAGTGAGATTGTTATCAAAGTTTTCTTAGGTGATATTGATAGAATTATTGGTCTGGGAGAAAATAGAAATATACATCGAAAGAATTATTCTACACCTAATATAATAATATAATGTCTATTTCGAACAACCAAAAGCTGTACCTTTAATATTTATTTATGGTTAAATTATCAAAAATACCTCTGAATTATAGAGTTGGTTTCAATTATATCCCTAAACTTTAAAAAGTTTCATTTTAACTCTTAAATTTTGAAGTTTGTTTCTAAACAATCCTTGAAGGTTTGTTTTTGTTAAATTCATGGATAGAAAATGATTTTTTTGCATTTGATTTGTTACTTATGTGAACATATTTGAACATATACGTTGAAAAAAAAATCAAAACATATGCAAATACGTCATTTTTCGTCCATAAATTTAATGGAAAAAACCTTCAACGTTTGTTTTAAAACAAATGTCAAAGTTCAAGGATTAAAATGAAACTTTTCAAAATATAGAGGTATAATTGAAACTAACACCATAATTCACGAGTATTTTTGATAATTTAACATTTATTTATTTATTTTGAAAAATGGTTATGACGAAATATTGGCATAGTCTCATTTTTTTCTCGATGAAAATGATAATGATTTTTGAAGTCGCGGGATTTTGTAAATTAAATCGGACGTATATCCCTTTTCCCGGTTTGAAGGAGTAGTAGATTTGCAGCAATGTTAATGCAATGCAAATGCCAGATTGTTCCAAGATATCGTCAGGCCGGCAACTCAATTCACTACCCCCTTTGCCTTTGGCCTTTGGCTTTGCTTGCCATTTAAAACACTCTCGTGACTCCCACCACTGCTCCTCTCTCTCTCTCTCTCTCTCTCCTTGGCTTCTCTTCTACCATCCAGCGACTCAATGCCTGGCTGATTTTAACCTCAGATCTCTCCGCCAACTCTCTTTTGCTTCCGTAAGGTAACACCTTCACAGCACCCACTCATTTTGCTTCAATCTGCAATTAATCATTCGTTCTTCAAACTTCGCCAATTGTTCTATGCATTTACTTTTTCCTTTCTTCCTGTTATGAAGGGATGACTTTCTTACATTGCTCTTTAGCTTCAGTGGATCTATTTTCTTGTAGCTCATATGGGTTTTATGCATACTTCTTTTACTCTTCAAGTAATTAATTGATGCGTCCCTAGTCTAGCGTTTCAATGTGTTTTTGTCTCACTTTCCACCGCTGGCCTTTGATAAATAATGGGTTTTGTAGTTCGACAAATATTTCATTCTGGACTAGTTCAATATTGTACCTTTCATTCTGAAATTTTTAATAAATGTACATTAACTTTAATTTCATCCAGTTCGTTAATTTCTATACTTTATCTTTGTCTTCTTCCCTTCATGTTCATATTCTATGGGAAAGAATAATCTTTATTTGGGACCAGGGCCTGGATACCACTCGATCATATTGAAATTATCCTTTTCAGTTGTGCGTCCGAGGAACATTTTCAACAGTTATACTCAATATCTCATGGTCGAGGAGGCTGAGTGATAACCTTATGCCCCTTTTTGCAGTTTTTAGTTACGGGGATCTTGAGAAGTTAAATCCATTTCTGCAACTGTCAAATGACCTTTGACATGGCTCAGAGTGCTAGGACAATGGGTTCTTCCTTTAACTCCAGCAGTGGCAATGATGATACTTTCCTTCAAAGCTTTGCTGCTGCTTCAAATGGGGATGATTATGATAGTGATGGCTCCAATTTTGCACCCCCGTGAGTGTTAACTAAATACCCACCGCAACTAAAATTTTGTCCATTTTATATTGAATTTCATGAATGTTTATTTTCTTTCGCCTCTGAAGAAATGTAAATGTATGTTTGTTGGCTTCAGTCTTCAGATTAAACTGGAGTCATTAGGTCATAGCTAGACTTGCCAGCTACACCATTCCTGAATCACATAATTTAGTTATAAAGTGGAGAAGCTAGCGTGAAATTATTGGTCTAAATGATCTAACATTCAGATATTTAGTTGAACGAATCCAATTGATCTAACAATCAGGTATATAGTGGAACAATGAAGATTAGAAAGCGTTGTAAGAAGAGAAATTACTCTATGCATGCAACTAACGGATTACAACTTGTATCAAGAAGAACACCTCTCTTTTGTAATTGTCAGTCACTTCTTTTTTTAACACCTCCTTATGGGCGTTTGCCTCTAACGCCTTTTATAATTATTAGTTAGGTATTATTCTCTTTGATTGGAGGCCCTTTCGGTAGGTTTGAGGTTTGGGTTCCTTTTGTTGGGCTTTTTTTGCATGTCCTTGTAAAATTCATATTTCTAAATGAAAGTTTGATTTCTTATTAAAAAAAAAAAAAGAAGAGCACCTCTCTCAACTCCTATCTGTAGCAGGATGACCACTGATCCTATCCCTTCATGCATTTGTTCTACTGGACATTATTATCTCCTTCGTTGAGGACTTCAATCCAATAAGTGTTTACAAAAGGTCATTGGTGTTACTCCTATCACTAGAAATTTAATCATTAATGATAATACTAAAAAATGCAAATCTATTGACTTCTTATATTTTCCTTCAGTGGCTCCTCAGCTCATATTATAGTTTGATGTTTTCTTGAGTAGTTTTTTCTGTCTCTGACAATTAACTTTCTCCTTGGTTGTTTCTGTAGTACTCCTACAACCATATCCATGGCAATTCCGGCAGAACTTGCTGGTGTCATACCTTTGATTGACAGATTCCAGGTGGGAAAATATTTATGATACCTAAAGTGTGAAAGGGTTTGTGATGTTGTTTCTGATGTCTGATAATCTTTATCTTCATTATATATAATCCCTGAAAATTGATGTCTCTATATGTTATTATTTTCCAAGGTCGAAGGATTCTTAAGGATGATGCATAAACAGATACATTCTTCTGGAAAACGTGGATTCTTTTCCAAAAGATCTGTAGGTCCTCAAGTTCGGGAAAAATTCACATTTGAGGATATGTTGTGTTTCCAAAAGGTGAAAACATCTTGTTGTCATGAAATTTAAGTACTCACTTGACTCTTACACAAGTAAGTTGTAAATTTGTACAGGATCCTATACCAACTTCATTACTTAAAATTAACTCTGACCTGGTGAGCCGAGCCATTAAACTATTCCAAATAATCTTGAAGTACATGGGTGTTGACTCTTCTGATAGAGTTAATGCAACAAGCTTAGATGAACGAATTGAGCTTGTTGGAAAACTATACAAGCACACTTTGAAACGTTCAGAGCTTCGAGATGAACTTTTTATCCAAATCTCAAAGCAAGCTAGAAATTCTCCTGATAGGTATGCTCTAAAATATTTTTTTCCTTGTTGATCCTTAGTTTTAATGATTTAATTATAGCATGAATTCGTAATATTTTTAACTAAAATATATTACCATATTTTTTGGATTGATCTCTCCATGCATATGAATATCAATATTACAGGCAATATTTGATCAAAGCATGGGAGGTGATGTATCTATGTGCATCTGCCATGCCTCCTAGCAAGGATATTGGTGGATATCTTTCAGAGTATGTTCATAATGCTGCACAAGGCACTAGTACTGATCCAGAGGTTCGAGTTCTTGCATTAAATACACTGAATGCTTTAAAGCGTTGCATGAAGGCTGGTCCCAGGCATATAATACCTGGTCGTGAGGAAATCGAAGCTCTTTTAACAGGGCGAAAGCTTACAACCATAGTGTTTTTTTTGGATGAAACTTTTGAAGAAATCACATACGATATGACAACAACGGTGGCTGATTCTGTTGAGGTTGACTCACGACTTCGTTTTTTCCACATGTTTTTGTGTATTTTTTTTCAATAAATAAATTAAGAATATATATATATATTTCTTTTGACAATTAGGGGTGGAAAATTATCTATTGCTTTTTTTTTAAAGAACTTTATTTATTTATTGAATTCATTTGAAAAAACTTTATATAGTATGTGGAGTTCTTTCTTATGATTTTGATTATTCATTAGTTAAAAAGAAGGATATCTTGTTTTCTTGATTTCTATATGAGTTATATGTCTGTTCTCAATAATCAAATCCATGTTTATTGATAATGTGTTTGTGGGTAACTTAAGTGAAAACAGTAATTCATTTATAATTTTTTTATTTGTTTCAAAATTAGTTGTTTGTAGAAATTATACAATTGGACTGATTGCCATTAGACTGAAAGTTACAATTACCTTCAAGGGGATTTTGTGGCTGGGAGACAAATTCTTATTCATATCCTTGTTGCTAATGAAGCTATGGAGAACCGGGGAGTTCATAAGTAGGAAGACATCATTTTTAGGATTGGTTTTGAAATGGTGTATGATCATGTAGAGTAGGATATTCTAAACAGTGTTTTGGGGAAAAAGGTTTTGGTTACAACTGGAGAACCTTGGTGGAAAGTTGTCTTTTCTCGGGCACTTTTTACTTCTGGCTAATGGGAGATCTAGAGGGAAATTGTTTCCTGCTAGGGACATTAGATGAGGTTCTTTTTCTGTGCCCTTTTTGATAGCAGTGGCAGATTCATCTCTAAGGAGACAAAGAAAAGGTTTAACTAAGGGTTCCAATGTTGAGAGTGAGAGGAATAATAGAATCTTTAGAGGAATCGAAAGAATACATAGTGATGTTTGGTCCTCCAATCAGGTTCTATGTTTCCCTCTAGGCGTCAGTTTCTAAGGTCTTTTGTAATTATTCACTTGGTCTCATTTTACTCGATTGAAACCCCTTTCCTTAGTTGCGTTGGTCTCAATGAAAGTTTGTTTCTTATAAAAAAAATGTTGAGAGTGAAAGGGTCTACCTCACCTATTTGTAATTCGTAAACGTTGCCCTTTTCTTCTATTTGAGGACGAAGGATTCTTTTGCTGCCTTGAATAGGATTTTGGATCTTTCTAAATCAATATCAAGTTTGAATCAATAAGAAAAAGTGTTGTGTGGGTATAATTAACTTTGCATTTCTTTTCCATTCTCAGACCCTCTAGTTCTTTTGCTGCTAGACTTGAGAAATGTATGGACTTCTCGAGGGAAAAGGTGGATAGTGGTGGAATTTTGGGTTGAAAGATGCTAACTTTTGGCTAAGTGGTTGCAGCACTTTTCTTAGAACCTGATGTTGTCTAGGCATAAGCTTATTGTGAGTAGGTACGAGCATCACTCCAATGGTTGGACACAGATGTGGTTGCACGTTCAGGAACTTGTGCAAATCTATATTTCTTGTTTTACTCCATTTCATCTAGTTTGTAGGGTTTCGTTTAGGGATTTGTATCTGTTTACGGTAGGATCATTGGATTGATAAGGCTCGTTCTAGCCGCATTTTCCTTGTATCTATAACTCCTCACTTGTTGTGTCTATTTATCTTCTTGGCCTTTTTAGATGAATTTTGTCATGGGTATATAAAATCCATGTGTGTTCTAATAAAAAATAAATCCATGTGATTTATTTGGATTTTACATTTTGAAACCTAGGTATTAAAATTTAATTATCTGCCTGTGCCTGCCACAGATTATATCCAATTGTCACTAGTGGTTATTAATCCTTGGTCAAATTTATCCCGTCACTAGAAACTATGCCTTCGAAGTATCCTGGTTTGGTAGTTGCAGTTTTGAAATAAATTTGTAGTTGGGTTCCATGATGATACTTCTATTTAATTACTTATTTAGGGTTAAAAGAAGCACTAGTTTTGTTTTTGTTTTAAAAGCATGAATTTTAGCTTACTAAAGTGAACGTTTCCTCGTGGCTCCCACACTTATTAATGTATTAATAAGTGGAGATCTAATGTCTTAACTCATTTCACCCTCAAAACATTCCATATTTTTGTTCAGGAACTTTCAGGAATTATAAAACTGTCAGCACACTCTAGCTTCAGTCTTTTTGAATGCCGTAAGGTTGTCAGTGGGGCTAAAGCACATGATCTAGGAAATGGTACAATTTAACTCATTACATTTTGTTTCTAATTTGAACGGACAACTAGACATCTTAATCTTACATGAAATTCTTCTCAACAGAGGAGTATGTTGGGCTTGATGATAACAAATATATTGGAGATCTGTTAGCAGAATTCAAGGCAGCAAAAGATCGAAGTAAAGGAGAAATTCTGCACTTCAAGCTGACATTTAAAAAGAAGCTGTTTCGGGAGTCTGACGAAGCTGTAGCAGACCCAATGTTTATACAGCTATCATATGTTCAGGTAGGAATGTTTTTATCTTGGTTAAATTACAAGTTGGATTCCTGAACTTTGGAGTATTGTGTCTCATAGATTCATGAATTTTAAAAGTGTACAATAGGCTCCCAAATGTTCACTTTGGTGTCTAATGGATCCCTATACCTTGAAAAGTGTCAATGTCAATTTTTTGTCCAATAAGTCTTTAGACTCTAAAATGTATCTAGTAGGTCGGGGATCTATTAGACACATAATTGAAAGCCTACAGACCCCTATCAGATACAATTGAAAGTTTAGGGATATGATACACACGTTTTAAAGTTTATGGACCTAATAGACATAACATTGAAAGTTTAGTAACCCAACCCATTAGATATTTTTTGAAGTTAGAGATCTATTAGACACAACTTTGAAATTTTAAGGATGATCATTTGGATATCAATATCATTTGGTTGAGACTAGTTAAATTTTCTGTGCATATTGAAACTACTTAAATTTTAAGTGCACTACGTGTGTTAAGAAATTTTTTAGTGATCATGTTTTGTGATATTTTGTAGGAAAAAAAAATTAATTTTTAATACAATCGAATAGTTATTTTTACTTTTGAAAAAGAAAACTTATTGATTAGATATCTTTTAATAATTATATTATTTTGTAGCATATCCTTAACAATCAATACATTGGAGTTTAAAAATAAACATTTAATCTGAAAAGTTTTGATAAATACAATACATTTAAATATATCATGTTATTCTTTATTTATCTAGTTAGAAAAATAATTCTTCATTTCCTACCTAATTGTTTGGCTTGAGGGATGGTCATTCTTTCATAAAAAATATACTACTTTTAAAAATGGTTTATGCCTTTAGGCAATTTGACATAATGAATTGATTTTCCTACTATTTCATGGAAGTTTGAAAAATAACTTTTTAACTAAAATTAGTTGTGTAAACTTTTTTTTCTTTTTTAATTTAATTTTTTAAAAAAATTATTTTTAATCATATTTTAATTATTTTTAATTATTTATCTTAAAATAAATTGAATAAACTAACTCAAGAGTATATAATTTAAAGAAATTATTAAAAACGAACAATACTATTTATTAAACAGTTAAAATCTGAAATAACTATGAAATTAATGTTAAAAGAAGCAATCAAAAGTTTTTCCCTCAAATATCTTTTTAGCATATTTTCTTTTCAGTTTTTGGAAAATAGAAAGATGGTTGCTTAGAAAGTTAGCGAAACAACTTATGTGCCATTTGGAGTTTTATATTTAACATCTATGTGAGAGTCAGTCTATATTTACAGCTGCAGCATGACTATTTGTTGGGGAATTATCCTGTTGGAAGAGATGATGCTGCACAGCTGTCAGCATTACAAATCCTTGTTGAAATTGGGTTTATTACCAGTCCAGAATCTTGCACGTAGGTGTTTTTATTGCTCTCCTTTATTGCAGTAATTTATCTTTTTGCTTTGTTTTGACATTTTAAAACAGTATCTTAAAATTTCATTTTATTATTTTCCGATGACAAGTATCTTCTCCATCCACAATTATGTAAAAAGAAAAAAAAAATTACCTTTCTGAGTATATGTTTCTATCTTCCATTCAATTTTTTTTTTTTTTTTTTAACGGTTTGATGGGTACTAGTGATTGGAATTCGCTTCTGGAAAGATTCGTACCCAGACAAATTGCCATAACAAGACCAAAGCGAGAGTGGGAGTTGGATATTCTCTCGCGTTTTCGTTCCATGGTAAGATTTGGTATTTGGAATATTCTGTTGTAGTGAATTACTATATTGAAGAGTCTGCATGGATTAGTCAAATGTTATTTTGAATTAATTATAGTGGCAATATTACTATCAATTTTATGAACTATTTTCTTAAGCACTGGCAAGCATTGTTGTTTTTTAGATATAGTTTCTCAGTATTATTAAGTGAGATATTTTTATACTTTTGCCAATTTGGTCACTTATGAACTGGAAAAGATTTTAATATACTACTCAACGTGATCCTACTGTGAGTGATTTTAGAGATATTCCTTGAAGCATATGTTCAAATCTTGAGTGTATGTCTGTTTTTCTTTGGGTATAGGCCTTTGTTTCTGATTGATGCACCTCTTTTTGTATGTATTAGTAACAAACATGTATAACAGGTTTATGCTGGGTTTTCCTTACCGTTATTTCTCTTACTAATTTGTCAGGAGCATCTGACAAAAGATGATGCAAGACAACAATTTCTTCGGATATTGAGAACACTTCCTTATGGGAATTCAGTTTTCTTTGGCGTCCGCAAGATTGATGATCCCATTGGACTTCTACCTGGGCGAATAATTTTGGGTATCAACAAAAGAGGGGTAATTTAGGGACCTAACGTACACAACTTCTTATAAGGGCTTAATATTCTAACACATGCATGTTGGCATTGATATTCTCATGTGTGTTTTATATAATGAGATTCCTGTCTGGTGATTTAAATTTTCCTAGATGTGCCATCGGGCTGGTTGCAGTTGATTTAATTGCTCAATTTTCTCTAGGTTCATTTCTTCCGTCCAGTTCCAAAGGAGTATTTACATTCTGCTGAATTAAGAGATATAATGCAGTTCGGCAGCAGTAACACTGCTGTCTTTTTTAAGATGAGAGTTGCTGGTGTCCTACACATTTTCCAGTTTGAGACCAAGCAGGTTACCTTCGTTGCTTTCATCACCAGACACCCATACTAGTGTTTGGGAATTTCACCCCTTCATGTGTCTCTGTCATTATGTTTTTTAACGAGGTGTTCTCATTTTCTAGGGAGAAGAAATTTGCATTGCTCTGCAGACACACATAAATGATGTAATGTTGCGTCGTTACTCTAAAGCTAGATCTGCTGCTGTTGGCTCCATGCTTGGAGATTCTTCCTGCAATTTTAAAACTCAAAGTGTGGAAGCATATGAGAAACGAGTTCATGATTTGAGTAAGGGCATTGAAGAGTCTCAGAGAAATTCTGAACAGGTAACCCTTGAAAGGGATTATTCTTGCCTTGGGGTACGTTTATTTTTGGTAATTAGGTTTCTGGTGCGTGTCACCTGAAGTACTTGTGAGTCTGTTTTTCCTTGAACTCTTTTTGTATCTTGTCATTATTTCGTTTCCTATTAAACAATAAGAATAAAATCAGTAGATTTTCTTAAGGAAAAAAAATCAATGTAAAATCTAGGACTAGGAGTTGAGATGAGAAGGTATAAGAATTGTAATTTGGAGGGAAAAAAGGCAGCTTGTCCTACTAAAGTACAAATGGCTTTTGGGTAAGACTGCGACCAAGAGAGAATTATATGGCTCATAAATTTTGTAAATAATATTCCTTTGAATTCTATGGCAAACGAAAGGAATTGGATACAAAAGCCTGACTTCTGGTCTTATAAGAAGGACTTTGTTTCTTGAGTTTTCTTTAGATTTTTTGAAAATTTGAAAAGTTGGATTCTTTTCTTTTGATGTTCCCATATATCCTATAAAAAGTGTTTTTCATTTCGTTGCTTATGTGATGGAACCTTTCTTAATGTAGTTGCTGAAGGAATTGCATGAAAAGAATAAGCAAGAAGTGGTAATGCAAGAAGAATTGGAGACCTTAAAAGAATCCTTGAGATTTGAAAAGCAAAACTTAGCTGAGGCAACACGTAGTCTTGAGAGGCTCAGATCACAGTATGGTGAAAAAGACAAGGAACACCAGGTCAGTACAACTAACTTAGCATCATACATAGATTGAGCCTCTATATCTATTTATTTGGGCTTTTTTATAACATTTTCAGGACATGTTAATGGAAAAAAGGGGTGTGGAAGCAAGAATGGCCAAGTTGAGCGCCTCAGTGTTGGAAAATAACGTGAAAAAAGATACGGTTGGAATTGATGAACAGGTACAATTTTTGAGCTGTTCGTTTGATGAAAAACAACTTCATGTTTTTGTTTTGAAAATTGTTTTTAAGAATTATAGTCGCATGAATTGAAAATTTAAAACCACGATTTACAACTTGTTTTAAAATGAGTCCTTGATTTTCAAAGGAAAAGCTAATTTCAAGCCATCTGAGAAAGCAAACTTGAAAAAAGGAAAACAAGGGAAAGAAACTTTAAAAATATAATTGAGACATTTTAATTTTTATCGGATTTTTGTTTCAAAAAGCAGAAAACTACTCTTCAAAACAAGTCCCTAACAATCCTTTCATTTTTCTTTTTCTGGCATCCTTTTTGTAATTCATCATTTTGATTGGTATAACTATTTAATATAAAATGTGCTGCAAATTGCATTGAGTCGAAGGTTGCTCTTTTATAGCTTCTACAAAAACTTCAAGATGAGTTGAGGCTCCGAAATGATGAGTTGCAAGCCACTGAAGAAATTAGAAAGAAACTGGTAAATGAAAAGCTATTGCTGGAACAAAGAATTTTTGGACTTGAAAAGAAGACTAGCGATGAGGTACATGATATAGTTTCTTAATATGGTTGTCTCTGTTACTTCTTACATTGCAAGGGTAATATATATTAAGTTTTTTTTACTTGCAGATGGAACATCTTCAGAAAAGCTTCGAACACGAACGCAAAGTCTTGAAGCTGAGAGTGGCAGAACTTGAAAAGAAACTTGAAGAAGTAACTCAAGAACTAGCTGTCATGGAGTCAACTCTTGCAATCAGGAACTCTGATTTGGCGGCACTACAAAATAATTTGAAGGAACTAGAGGAACTACGAGAGATGAAAGAGGTTCTAGTCTGATTGTTTCTATTTAATTTAACAGGAACTGATCTATCTGCAGTATCTCTTACTTCTATTTACACGCCTGGTGTATCTTTTCTCTCTTTCTTTTTTCTTTTTTTGCCCTTCTTGTGATGATTATTTCTTTATTTTAGGACATTGACCGAAAAAATGAGCAAACAGCTAATATTTTGAAGATGCAAGGGGCTCAACTAGCTGAGATGGAAAAGCTTTATAAGGAAGAGCAAATTTTAAGGAAACGCTATTTCAACACGATAGAAGGTTTGTTGACCATGAGGTCCATAGAGAATGAATTCTTGTGTGTTCACGGGTGAAATACTTGCATACTTATACTCAATATAAAACAAGCTCAAGGAGAAAATTTTGTAAATTTCCCCTAGTTTATTTAAATTTCTCTTAATACTCAACTACTATGGGTTGACCTAGTGATCAATACAACATGTGAAATAGTAAAAAGGACTTTAGGGGAATGACTTCAAATCCAATGGTGACCATCTACGTAGGATGTCATGCAGGCTGGCCCAAATACTCATAGATATTATTAAAAAAAAATCCTTAGTGAACCTCTAACCTTATTTAAAGACTATCATGGCCTCTTTTCTTAATTTAATTACGAATTCATATATTTATTACATAAATATGTTATAATTATTTTTTTTAAAAAAATATTAATCGCATAAAATCCTTGTGCATTAAATTTATTAATTTGGACTAATTATATTGTTATCTCAATGACAGAATAAAATTATATATTATTTAATTATTATACTAGTGTGATATTCCAAAACATGAAAATTTTAATGTTTAGAAATGAACTAAAATTGTTATAAACAAATTAGCAAAATAAACTCTGAAGGTGAATATATACTAACACCTTTTTTGTTAATAGACTTGAGTTGAGGCAAAAAATTATATGATCGAATGTGGTTTATGTAGTTTTATGGGAGCTGTGGTTTGAGAAAAAAATATAGAATTGTTGTGGGAAAAAAAAGGAAAGGGAGGAGTTATAGGCCTTGACAAAATTTATTGTTTCTACATTTCATTCTCTAACTATACCTTTTTAAATTACTGGCGGAGTGTAATTTATATTTCTTGGATATGTTTTCTTTGACTCAGATAGGGGTCTATTCTACTTTCTACTCTACGTTTCTTAGGTATATATTAAAAAGAATAAAATAATATACATCTATCATATAAGTACTACAAATTGATTTCTTCTATCTCTCTCATAAACTTATCATGAATTTGTTATTGTTGTTTTTTTTTTTTAATTATTTTTCCTGTAACATGTAAAAATAACTTATGAAATGTTCCATTGCAGATATGAAAGGAAAGATTAGAGTTTATTGTCGACTTAGACCTCTTAATGAGAAAGAAATTATTGAAAAAGAAAAAAACGTGCTTACAAGTCTAGACGAGTTCACAGTTGCACATCCATGGAAAGATGATAAGCCAAAGCAACATATGTATGATCGTGTATTTGATGGCACTGCTTCCCAGGAAGATGTCTTTGAAGATACGCAGGCAAGTTCAATAAAACTCTAAAACTTTATTGTTTTCTAGCATCATTAGAAATAGAAAACATGAATTGATATTGTCTTTTCTACCATCGTAATGCAGTATCTAGTCCAGTCTGCTGTTGATGGTTATAATGTTTGTATATTTGCTTATGGTCAAACTGGTTCTGGGAAGACATTTACAATATATGGATCTGAGGACTACCCTGGATTAACACCACGTGCCATTAGAGAACTTTTTAGGATTTTGAAGCGGGATAGTAACAAGTTCTCATTTTCATTGAAGGTAATGATTTACATTCTCAATATTAACTTATGTTTTATTCAGTACTATCTCGAGTTCAAAGATATGCATACGATGCTGTATACATTATATTTCATAGAAATAAGATGGCTTAGTCTTTATATTCTCAAAATATTAACTTTTGTTTTATACATTACTCTCGAGTTCAATGATCATAATACATACAATGTTTTATACGTTGGCTTTTGTAGAAAATGACTCGTTGTTTCGGGTTCTTTCCACGTGCATGCATTTTGTTTGTAATGCACATTTGAACATCATTAGAATGTATAGATGGTTCCTATTCTTCTCACTCATACTATACTTTGATGTAGGCATACATGGTAGAATTATATCAAGATACATTGGTAGATCTTCTTTTGCTGAAGAATGCAAAACGATCAAAATTAGATATCAAAAAGGATACAAAGGTAAATATTTCAACGTTGAATCATTAGTGATTTTTACAATCTAATGTGAATTTTCAATCTGAATTCCAATTTATTTGAGTTGTTATACTTTTAACTTTTGTGGGATAACTATTTGGTGAGGTTAGGGAATGGTATCCATTGAAAATGTCACAATAGCTTCTATCTCAACATTTGAAGAATTGAGCAATCTTATTGATAGAGGATCAGAGCAACGACATACTTCAGAGACTCAAATGAATGAACAAAGTTCAAGATCACATTTGATACTTTCAATTATTATTGAAAGTACCAACCTTCAGACACAATCTGTATCTAAAGGAAAGGTATGGTACTGGTAGTTTAAATATTTTTATTAGGTGGTTGTATGATTTAAATGTGAAAATACGCTATTAGGTCTGGCGTTTCGTCATTCACAAGAAACAATTGGGTTTACAAAAAATAGATGTGAGCCAAAGATTTAGTGAACAAATGAAAGTTGTGTTTCTTTTTCAGCATGTAATAGTTTGAATATCTGTCTTGCAGCTTAGTTTTGTTGATCTTGCGGGGTCAGAGAGAGTGAAGAAGTCAGGTTCTTCTGGTAGCCAACTTAAGGAAGCTCAAAGCATAAATAAATCACTTTCAGCACTTGGGGATGTTATCAGTGCTTTGTCTTCTGGGGGCCAGCATATACCTTACAGAAATCATAAGCTAACAATGTTGATGAGCGATTCACTCGGTGGTAATGCCAAAACGCTCATGTTTGTCAACGTCTCTCCAGCTGAATCCAACTTGGACGAGACATACAATTCACTCATGTATGCTAGCTATCCTTTTGTTTGTCACATCCGCTTTCAAACTTTTACTAAATTATCTAATTTTTTCTAAATCACATATTTCAGATTGTCTACAATTTTGATTGAGACATGAGAATTTAAATTTATATAGGAGTCGGTAAATGTGGCTGTTATGAATGTATAGAACCTGTATGCTTTACATTGAAGTTTCATTCTTATGGATTTGTTTTGTAATTCAGGTATGCATCGAGAGTTCGATCGATTGTTAATGATCCAAGCAAAAATGTATCATCTAAAGAGGTTGCTCGACTGAAAAAATTGGTTGCTTATTGGAAAGAGCAAGCAGGTAGGAGGGGAGAGGATGATGACCTAGAAGAAATTCAAGACGAGCGACATACTAAAGAAAAAGCAGACGTTAGATACTCCGTGTAGAGAGCTTTTATCATATTAGGTTGCTCAAAGTTGAAATTTTCCAATTACCAAGTATGTAAACTTCTTCTTCTTCATCTTCTTTTTTTTTTTTTTTTGAGTTCAACATCAAGTATGTAACTTTCTAGGAGGTAGGGTTGGACGACGAGAAATGAATTGACTTACTAAATGCCATTTGTTACCATTCTCATGTCTTATTCTTGTACTGTCTCAGTTGGGAATTGAGACTGTAGGACTGTAACTAGCTTATTAGGATACATTGTATTGTATAGTTCCAGTGGCTTTGTGTTGTATTGTATTGTATATATGGACGGACAAATGTATTATTATCCTCTTCATACATTACCCGTGAATGTGAATGGATACTTAATTTTTCTCCCCTAGACCCATACTACTTTCTTTTCAAACAGCATCCTTTTCTATGCAGATTTATGAATTCTAAAATTGTAGTGTGTAGGCCTGATCAACCTTTTTTTTTTTTTTTTTTTGAGTTCAACAACATTTGGAGGTGGGGGAATTCGAACCTTTGACCTTTTGGTCGAGGGTACAAGCCAATTACTGTTAGACTATGCTCACTTTGGCGAGCTTGATCAACCATTATTGTATTTTCTTTGAATACTAAATGTACTATAGGATTAATCAAAGTGTTTTAGGCTAGTTAAAAGAAAAATAATAATCATATTTCTTTGATTCTTACGTATAAACTTTGGTTTAATGATACTCCTATTAGTATTTTGTTGAGAAATGAACTCAAATAGTCCATGTTTATGATGCCATTTAAGAAATGACTACACTTTTTGAAAAGTTATATATATAGATGATCATTTGAAATATTTTATTATTTTTTGCATTTTTATGGTGTCTGTTTTGCGCTTCCTTCCATATTAATAAATGATATCAAGGTTCAAAACTTTATATATTTTTTAAACAAAAATATTGATGGTTCCAAATATGATATTATGCCTGTTTACCTCCCTTAATCATTCAAACGGAATTCCAAATTGTAGGTCCTACGTGATTACAATTGATTCCATTTATCACATTTTGCAATGGAAATTAATCGTAAGCCTCACTCTGTATTTCGCAATCCTATCTCTTAATCCCATTATGTCCAAAACACTTTTATTGGGAACTTTCTAGGATTTACCCTTTCTCTTTCTTCCACATATTCAATCTTATTATCGGTCTCGCCTCTTCGAGAGTATAAATAAATACCGATCGCGATGGATATTATACAGAAAGCCCAATATCGCGATTGAAATTGATATCTACAAAAATTACTAACGCTACAAGCTTCAATTGGATGAATCATTAATTAAATTTTGCATATTCAATTTCTAAATTTTGTTTATATTTTAATTAATTCTTATTGCAAGTTTTTTTTTTCTTTTGCCTTTTAAGTTTAAGAATCTTATTATTATTAATTAATTATATTTCTATTTTCATTAATGTTTAAAATGGTTTCATTAGCCATATTTTTCTCCAAACATTTTCATCTCTAGCGCAACATTCTTGATTTTTTAACATTGTTATTGATCGAATGTCCTCTTATTGTATATATATATATTTATATAAAATATAATATAATTTTTTTTAGGTTTGATTAATATATCTGGAATTCATAAATATAGGAACATGAATAATAGAATAAAAAATCTGTTAATATACGTGGTAACTTTCGTTAGGTTAAAGAAGTTAATTTTGATGGCAAAAATAACTTTTCTAATATACAAAAAATGATTTTTTTTTCTCCACGCAAGTAATTATTGAAGAAGTGGTTGTGTATATTGCACAAAGTATATAAGCATATTATAAATATGTTTGATTTCTATACAATTATTATTAGTAGTTCAAGTATATATATTATGTATATTGTTAAAAGATAAAAAGAAGTCGGAATGTGAAAAATATACTTTATTTATATTATATAATGTTAATATACTTTATGTTTATATAATTATTGTTAGTACTTTAAGTATGTATATTATGTATATTGTTTCTGATTTTATACATTTTGTCATTTTTATTTCCAAATGTGAAATGAGGAGTTATACAGAATTTTTCTTTTTAATTTTAATTGTTAATAAATTGTACAAAAGTGTAAAAGAGGGTCTCTTTTTTCTTTTCTTTTCTTTTCTTTTTTTTTTTTTTTTTTTTTTTTTTTTTTTACAATCAGATTAGGCTTTAAAAAGCTGGTGACTATTTTTATAAAAAAACAAAAAGTTTGCCTATTTTTTGTAAAAATGGTAAAAAAAAAAAGTGGTTTTATTCATGCTAATAGCTAGAGATGACCACCGGGGGGGGGGGGGGGGGGGGGGGCGGGGCCAGGGAATGGATTTCCCGTCCCCATCCCCGCCCCCCATTTCATTCCCCATCCCCACGAAATTCCACATTTAATTTCACAGAGATCGAGGAGGGGATTCCTAATCGGGGCCGGGCGGGGTTGGGGTCGGGGACGGGGTCGGGAAATATATTTCCCGTCCCCGTTTAGCCAACAGAGAAAAAAATCTCCCCGCTCCCTCTCCCATTTCCCGTGTAATTGTGAATTCCCTGCCCCGTTCGAGGCAAGTCCTCGCGGCTTAAATGGACATCTCTACTAATAGCCCTATTTTGTTTCCTCGATTATGGTGTCTTTTCCTCTTTGAGTTCTAGCCTTGTGTCTTCGCTCATTTCATATCCGAGTAATTCCTATATTTGCACCCTCTAATGGATAGGGACGCCAACATTCCTTACTCCCATCTTCACTCGGGTAGTGAAGATATTCATTTTTTAACCTCCCAACCTCTCTATAAGGTCTTTTCTTATCGGTCTTTCCTTTTCATTTTGGGTACCCATAATATATTTAAAAACCTTTTATTTTCCAAAGGAGGTTAAGTCATTTTTTGTTTGGCAGATTTTATATGGGAGAGTTAACACCATGACTGCATCAAGAGATATTCTTCCTTCTTACTAGAGTTGCACTTGTGCACTCTTTGTAAAGAGACATCGGAGGATCTGAGTCATATCCTTTAAAGATGCAAGTTTGCATTCTCAATTTAGGATTCGTTTTTTGGAGATGTTTGGTGTATGCATGGCCCAAAACACATGTCATCTCATGATGAAGGAGATCTCATTTCATCCGCCTTTTTGAGATAAGGGTTGTACCGTTTGGCATGCTTGGTCTTTTTGCTATTTTTGGGCACCTGTTTTTTAAATGTTTTCAAGAAGTTTTTAGGAGCATGTAGTTTTTGGAGTTTTCAAATTTTATTTTTTTTCATTCTCAATTTGCTTTAAAGTCTTCAAAATTTATAGGAGGCGCTTGGTGTGTAAGTTCAAAATATTAAGCTTGAAAATCATGAGGAGAGGTTTGGGAAGTTTGGATTTTAAAAAGCTATGTTATGAAAAATGGAATAGGACAATAGATAGACAATGAAAATCCTGCAGTGGACCAACGAGATCATTCATAGAATTTACTGACCAAATGATCGGAAGTACACGTAAGCGCACGCGATCGAAGTAATAATAAAATGGTATGTGAGTACCAAGTATCGAATCTCAAGAAAAGTGGATATAGAATTTCTTTTTAAAGCTAACTAATTATTAAGAATACTCAAAATTGGAATTATTTAAGGCCCAAACTAAAGGAACGATGCTTAAGAATTTTAAACTAAATAGGAAAGTAATGTAAAGAGTTGAAGATACCAAATTAAGGGAATGTTTAGGGGATCGAGCACAATTTAGTTTGGATTTATGACAATTAAATCTGACAATTAATTAAACAAGCTTAATTGCATAAACCTAGAGCAAAACCAGTCGAAATCTCCCATTGGTCTCATTCAAACACGCTTAATTAATCATTTGCCTAAGTCTCCTTAGCGCTGATTGATTTATTAGTTGGAATAAGCCCACTCATAATTAGCCTCACCTGTCAATTGTTACTTCTATGTCACTTCGGTGTTAATTAGATTAATTCAGTCCTAATTTCCTCTATCGAGCTTAAGTTCAACTAATTATTGGCCAAATAAATAGAGGCATTCAGAAAAATCAAATTAAATGCAATTAATCAAGCAATTAAAAGTCAATGATCACAATTAATCCATAAATTTAATCCTAAATGTGCTCTTAACCCCTAAACAAGTAAATCTAGCCCATAATTGTCATTAAAACAACATAGTACAACATCCTAAAGTCCCTAGATACAGAAAATGGAGAGAAGATAATGGGGAAGAAGACCGTCGTTGCTGAATTCTTCACTCCTGCCTCAAATTTCATAATCTCGAGCCTCGAACACCGCTCCTAAACACTCCATCTTGAGCACCACATGTCCCAAGGAGGCAAGTTATCGATATTAGGGCTAAAAAACCCCAAAAGGTCTCCCCTCGGACGAAGAGAAAGCGAAGGCTAAATACCCTCTGTCGCGACAACATTGCAACGTTGTCCTAAACGTCGTCGTTTTTCCTTTAGCGTAGGAGTAGCGTTGCAACACTACGTACGGAACAACACTTCTATGCGTGTTTCTAGCGTGGCCAGCGTTGCAACGCTAGCTCTCGAGTTTGCACAACATATTTGGGCGTTGCAACTCCATTTCAAGCGTTGCAGTGTCGTCTTTACGACCCCAATTGCTAATGCTTCAACTCTTCTTGTCCTTAACTCGTCAAAAAGCTCTAATTAAGCTCCATTTTCACCATAAAGCTCCAAGATCCATAATTCTGCTTCCAATTGCTCGGATTCTTAAAATTAACAAATAATTAACATAAAAGCTCACATTTATAATGTATAACTAGCTAAAATAAGGCATAAATATAGCACTAATTTAGTGCTATAACTAGATTTCGAGGTCAATATGATGCTCCTTGGTTGATAGGTTGTGATTTCAATGAAATTTTATCTAATGCAAAAAAAAAAAAACAGGGGGGTGCTCTCCACAGCTCTTCACAAATGGATTCTTTCAGGAAAGTAATTGATCAATATGATTTGATAGACCCAGGTTTTAAAGGCTATAATTTTACATGGGCTTGTCACCTTTCAAATGGTAGTTCTATTTGGGAAAGATATGATAGATTTTTTCTAAACTATGATATGTTTTATAGATGCCGAAATTTTCAGGTCACTCATCTGGGCCTCCATGCTTCAGATCATCGAGCGATTGTGGGTCAGTGGAACATGAATTTGAACCTGAAAAATACTCAAAACCTAGGACAATCTCTAAGATTCAAAATAGCTGGGCTTCCCAAATAGCTTGCTGAGAAATTGTGTCCAATATCTGGCGCCATCATTCTCCCCCTATAGTAATTGGACATTAGAATAAATTGCAAATATGTCATAAGGAAATGAGATAGTGGAATCAACAACGACTTGGTGGATCTTTGAAGAGAGCCATTGATTGAAAGGAGAAATAAATTATGGAGCTAAAAAATTCTCTAGATATTCAAAATATTCAAAGATGGAAGCAATCAAAATGAGAATTGAATTTGCTACTCGAAGAAGATGAGAAATACTACAAGCTGAGATTGCGAGAGGATTGGCTGAAGTGGGGAGACAAAAATACTAAATGGTTCCATCTTCGTGCCTCTCAACGAAGACGTAGGAATAAAATTAACATGCTAGAAGATGAGTCTGGAACATGGGTGACCTTGAATGAAGACATGGGTCAGCTAGCCACGAGTTATTTTACAAATCTCTTTCTCTTCTAGGTTAACATGGAGGACATTGAAAATGATCTGAGATGCATATCCCCATCTTTTTTTTTATCTATGCTAGAGGTCCTTTTCCTCTTTTATATAGAGAAGAGGAACTTCATAATTTTTCAAGATTAAGGATTAACCGTTATTGTCAAGTGATTAACCATCTTTTTTATGCAGATGAAGGTTTCTTGTTTTTTCAATCTACTATTAAAGATTGTCGAACGATTAAATGGATTTTGAAAACCTATGAAAAAGCTTCTGGGCAGACGCTAAATTATGACAAATCAGTCTATGTGGCCAATAAAGACGCTAAATTATGACAAATCAGTCTATGTGGCCAATAAAAACACTCATTCAAAAATGAAAGAAATGATAAAGTCAGAATTATAGATTACAGCAACTGATACTATGGAAAATTATTTGGGGCTACCTTCTTAGATTACAAGAAACAAATCTCAGATTTTCAGGTCTATCAAAGAAAGAGTTTGGAAAAAACTCTCTAGAGCTAGAAAAGGAAATTCTTCTTAGCTAGAGGTAAAGATGTCCTGATAAAGGAAATTGCACAGGCCATACCTATTTATGCAATGAGCTGTTTCCAATTACCTAAGTCTTTTTGTGCCGACCTAAACTCGATGTGTGCCAATTTTTGGTGGGGTACTGATGATAATCACAAAAAGATCTATTGAAAGAGTTGGTCCTTTCTTTGTCAAGGAAAGGAAATAGGTGGTATGGGTTTTAGGGATATCTCATTATTTAACCAGGTAATGTTAGCAAAACAAAACTGGAGGTTATTCGAAATACAGACAACTTACTCTACAAGGTTTTAAGAGGTCATTATTTCCAAACAAGACATTGCCTTAAAGCAA
Organism: Trichosanthes truncata; assembly: GCA_033996785.1. NCBI lineage: Eukaryota > Viridiplantae > Streptophyta > Magnoliopsida > Cucurbitales > Cucurbitaceae > Trichosanthes > Trichosanthes truncata. The sequence continues at coordinate 60,182,029 of JAWPNB010000003.1, forward strand.
ATTTAGCCTCTAACCCATCCCTCACACGTCGCAGTATCTTTTGGGGAAGCGTTTTTTTCCTCAAGGGATATCGTGGAAAATAGAAAATGGGATACAAATTAGCATTAAAAATGACCCCTAGCTCATTATAGATGAAAGAGACAAGCTTATCTTTGTTCATTCTAAAATAGCATATCAGACTGCGGCTTCTATTCTTACTGGAGATGGCTCTTGGAAAGAAGAGACTATAAGACAGTGTTTTCTAGCTGATGATGTAGAGAAAATTCTGAACATAGCAAGAAGTGGAATACGTCGGGAGGATGAAATCATATGGAAGCACAACAAAAAAGGTGTGTTTAAGATCAAGAGTGCATATAAATTAGGTTTTAAAATTCAGAACTCTCATAAAGCATCTTGCTTAAATCAAGATGACATCGCACGTCTTTGGAAACATCTGCAGAAAACTTCTATTCCCAACAAAATGAAAATTTGTTGCTGGAAGATATTTCAAGACATCTTGCCCATTACAACTAATCTAATTCAGAAGTGGTTAAGAATTGATTTGTGGTGCCCTTTTTGTAACCAACATCTTGAAACGACCAATCACCTTTTTTAGGGTTGCAAGGTGATACATGTTAATGTGTAGATTATTCTAGCAATGATTTGTGTTCTAATATACGCAAGTATGCACATAAGTTGTAGCAAGCAGTAAGTAAATTATCGTATCCACAGAGATTAACAACTTTTCAATTCAGTAAGAATTAATTCCAGCAAACTTAATAGGTAACCAAAATATAGATGGTAATTGCTAACAAAAACTAACATGCTTGAGTAAAAATAAATACTAAAACAGAGAATAAAGTAGAGTGAAACAGAGTAAAAACTAAGATTTAAGGGACTTGTATTTTAAACTAAGATAGGTTCGGATTAGGGGTTAATTCATGCATTAACTGAAATTATAGCTAAAGCATTCATTAAACTTACTCGATTCATAACAGTATCACGATATTCTCCCAAATAACCTAAGATTGATTGTTTAACTCATTAAACTCCAATATTAAGCCCATTATTTTACTACTGCGTTAGGCGAGTTATTATCCAGCCTAATACCCTCACTTAGATAACTTTTAACCCAACGAAGGCTAACGTGATTTTCAAGCTTGTGGCTCTTCCTATTTCTTTCGAAAATTAGACAAACGCAGCAATAACTCAGTTGGCCAGACGAAGTCGAGCTTAATCACTAAAAACTCTTGAAAACCAAATGAGAAAGCAAAGGAAGCTTCTCTTACAAAATTAATTAAATGCAATCATCCCTCAATCCTCACTTTATGGTGATTAGTTCATTATACAAGTAAAAAGAATAACAAAATTAAACAAAGTTTCCATAACGGTCTGTAATGTAATAGAAATAATAGATAAAAGATTAGAGAAGAAAAGAAAACGGAAAATGACTCCAAGAGGTAAACGCTTCCACGATTCCACCCCATTGGTATGCATTTCCTTCTTGGAAAGCTTTTTGTCACGAACTGCTCCCACGAAAACCGTTGCCTCCTCTCTCTGATCTTCTCTCACAAAAATGGTTGCTCTTTCTTTTAAAGCTCTCCCAAATGAAAACCATGGTTGATTAGACATTTCATGTAAAATGACAACTTCTGATTGGCTTCTGACACTAATCTGGAATATACCATGCCAACTCAATTAATGAGCTGATCTCACGTGAAAATTTCGTACGAACTCCAGATCCATAATTTGTTCCAACAGACATATGCACTTCAACATCCTCCACCCTCTTGACATATGCTTTATTACTTGGCTTCATCCAATTTACCCTCTTCAAATTGTACCTAAATTCATCAAGAAAATTAATCAAATGGCAATTAAATATAATTAACAACCACCAAGCAATAATGTCTATGAATAAGAGAATTTTGATAAGAAAATATGCATTAGCTCTCCTAAAACTACCAATATTAAGCCATAAATGCTACCTTATAACTCTTGTTTTAAGAGTTATCATAAGGTAACTTCAAAATTTTGGCACAAGTTTCTCCCTTCTAATGCATACACTTTTTTTTTTGTTTTCAGGAATACTTGGTAGGTGACAGATTTTTTCACATGGACTCGAGACAACTAGTCGATTGAAAACGTGTGGGCTTTTAAAAGAAAACTTTTGAATAGAAAAAGTCTTCAGTCTAGTGCAAGTGCACACTGTTAAACAAGTAGTAATAGGAAATATTCCAGAGTATCGATCCCACAGATAACGGATACCACAAAATCCAAAATGAAGGCAAAGATATTCACACAAAGCAACCTCGGTAACCAATATTAATAAATCGGGAAGGTTGTGAGTGTACTAAAAATCAAATGATAAAAAGATGAAATTCGAACATGTTTTTGCCCCTTAGAAAAGAATTGTGACCTAAAATGCAATTGCAATCTTTACTCAAGCACCAAGCAATGTAAACTAGGTTCAACTTCTATTCGATTTTAATGGAAAAACCTTTAGAAGCCTAAGTGATTAAACCATATGTCTATGGCTAATACGAACTTAGTTTAATGAGAACACAACCATTGGTCTTAGAAGTTTCGCCCTATGTCTAGAGTAAAAAACAAGTGCTTATGTCTAGGCATCTTTCCTCTATTGCTTTTTATGAACACGTAATCTCATTTAACCCTTTCAGTATTAAACTCGATCTTTGTATGTTCACAATAAGAATGATAATACATATTCACAATAAGAATGATAATCAATAAAAGCAAACAATGACATGGAGTCGAGCAAAGTTACTTTTATATCTTAGGCCAAACTTCCAATCCTTAGGGCATCCATATATCCGAATTCCAAGGATGGATTTAGCTCATGATGGAGAAAATAAATAACAAAACATTAAAGGAAAAGAAACACATACTGACTTAAGAAATTAAAAAAAAATAAAGTAAAAACAAAAGATGAAAAATAAAGTAATAAACTTAAAAAGAAATAATAACTTGTTGGAATGAATAATGAACTTTATTAAAAGAGACCTTGTGGTAATGTAAAGGCTACAAAAAATTAAAGACAAAGAACTGAAAGTAAACTAAATGTAAAATAATAGAATTCAAAGTACTGGAATTAAAGAACTTAAAATAGAAACTAACTTGCGAATACAAAGGAAAAATCGAACTCAAAGAGATAACTTCCATCTCTTCAATTGATCTAAACTCAAACTTTGTCAAGGAGAGTAATATATTCACAACCCTAGACTTTCGACATGCATGGATTGAAGTTTGGGCAGCGTTCTTCATCCTTTAAGTCAAGAAAATAGAAAAACAAAGACTGCATAAAGTAAGATGGTCTTCCAATCGTAAAAAAATGATCGTGGACAGCTTTTTTGTGACTTGAATCTTCATATTTATAGCCTCCAAATGCTAGAGTTTTCTCCATTGATGTTTAAGGAAAGAATCGGATCTTTATGAGCTTGATTCGTGGAGAATATCTTCAAATATCAAGACAAAATCGAATTACTAGATTGTCTCTTGATTTTTAAGAACTTTGTCTCCAGGCAAATTTGTAGTTGCAATTGGAGTCACAATTCCTGCAGTTTTCACTTTTCTGCATAAAAACATCAAAACTCATTAAAAATCAACTCGTCTCCTCTTATTTTCTATTTCTTAGCTCAAAACAATCTCTTAACCAATTTTGGCTATTCTCTCATCCATTTTATATATTTATTAGACATAAAAGCATACATTTGTGCAAATAGCTTAAGTAAAAAGAGCTAGAAATATGTATAATATGAGCATTATCGACAACACGACAGGGGAAGAAAATAATATATTTCTATTCATCCTTTGGAAGATATGGAACTGTCGGAACATGGTGATCCATAGGGATGGTAACATTGAGATGGATTGAGAAAAGCTTATTATCACTGCAAAGTCGCAACTAAAGGAAATGTTAATATTTAATGTATCAAATACAATAAATATATTTTCCTCTTTTATATTTAATATATATAATATATTAAATATTAATTTGAACACTTCAAATTAATATTAATTTGAACATTTCAAAATTTTCTTTCAACTAAATTGATCTTTTAGTGTTACTATGAGCTAGCAAGGAGACCTTATGGACCTACAGATTATAAACTCCAATGATACAAAATTAATTAATTAAACTCTTTAATTAATTAACTTTCATTCATTAACTATAGGTCACTACACTATCGACCTAGAGTTGTACTCTCATGCACTATAGGACAAGTTGTATTCATAGATATAATCATTACATGCAAGTTGATCCTTCACGAGTTGTTCGTAATTACAATTGGGTCAAAAGTCTGTTTTACCCCTATAATTACATCTTGCACCTTAAGTACCACTGATCCTTTAATGAACAATCTGTTTATAATCTAATTATAAACTAAGTCCCTCTCGGGCCAGTGAGAGGGTGGGGCCCCATGGTTTAAGTTCCGAAATCAGCACTTAAGGGAACTACTCATCTACTTACCCTATATGGGAAGGCATGAATTTCATCTTGTGAGATTATGTTCCTAGCTCCCTATTTGGTCAAGTCCTCAAAATGGTGGGCATATTGAATCGGCTACAAAAGCCACTCTCACCCATGCAAATCAAAGGACAATCACTCACAAGTAGGAGTTCATAACTCACTCAGGATTACGATCGAGTCGCATATGATCATCCTGATGAAATATTAATATTCTCAATTAACAGATTTATAAAGAGAGATTAAATATTTCGTGGTCCAGTCTTATACAAACTCATTGTATAAGATACCCCCACTCACATGTCTCCACATGAACGATTTGGATCAAATCATTTGTAACTATTACAAAGTGGGTCGTATCAATAGTGTTGTCAGGATAAGGCACTCAACCTTATCCATATACTATGACCATTTAGATTATTTCTTGAACATGATCCTCTCGTATGTCAACCACATATTGTTCAAGATTACACTAATAACCTTAGATTTTTCATATAATGGATAATATTATATTGTAAATAAAATAATCAAAATTATTATTAATTGTTAAATAAATTATTAATTATGAGGATTTATGGCATAAATCCCAACAATTACAACCTAAAAACAATACTAAATAGCTATAAAGTGCCATTACAGAAAATCAGAAGAAAAATAAAGAGGAGAAATGAAGAAATGTTGCCCAGATGAAGTTGCAGCAGCAATTTCTTCAAGCTTCCACTCCTTTGCTCTCTCTCCTTCGATTTCTTCCCTTCCTTTTCGATTTCAGGGCTGACTAGACAAAGACAGCCCCTGGGAGCTCTCCTATTGGTCGGGACCAACTAAGCTGTAAAAAATGTCCAGTTCAATTAAAATTATGCTTCTCACGTGGCAGTATGAGAAATCTTTGTAGAAATAATGCTCCATTATCATCTCTACTCTCTCTTCGATAGAACTCAACATTCATCAATGTTCTAGCGATCCTTTCACTTTTAATGAATTCAGCTACCAACCTGCACTAACAAATTTTACCATAAATGCTATAAAATTATCATTAAATTCAATCTAATGCAAGTTAGAAAACCTAAATTCATTTTCAACAATTCTAACATCTTTTGGGTACAATTCATGTTCATTAAGTCATAGTGCTAAAACTTCAAGCTCTAAAAATACAAATAATAACTCTCATTTGAGAGGAGTTATCAACAATCTGACTTATCGATAAGAAAACCTTAGCTACTACATCTAAGAACCCTTATGGTTATGCAAACCCCTAGATCACAAATGCTAAAAACCTCCAAATCAAAATGAAATCAAAGATACCAAAGGTTCTGATACCAAAAATGTTATGTAACTCTTGATAATTGGATCTAACAACCTTGCTAACAAATAAGACCTTTAGAACTCAATCTCAAAAACTCCAAAACGAATTTGAAAATCAACTCAAGGAAAAAAAAATCAATTACCTTGTCAATCAAACATCTTAAGGCAAGAGAACTTGTTTGAGATTTGAATCACTCCACAAACAAGATTAATCGAGTCAAGATTGAATGATTCTAAGCATGCAACCTAAACTACATAGAATTGCAAAGAAACTTTAGCTCTAGGCTAAAATAAACCTCAAAGGCTCTTTTTTATTACATCTCAAAATTTGTTTTGTAAATACAACTTTCGTGGCTTTATATAACCTCAAAATGAAACACTAGACATTCCATGACGTATTTCAAGAGTTGTAACATTCAAACTTTATGACCATAATCAGTCATTAACCAAAAGTAACCTAAAAAGTAAATAAAATGACTTAAAACTAAAAATACATTCAAAAGGCACCATAAATCCGAGAATAAAGTCTCTTTGTTAGCTTTGTAACTCTTTGTAACCATCCAAGAGTAAATGAAGCCCCACTTGAAGTATCTTGAAGCTCTCATTCCATAAATGAAGCTTGATTGTTCTTTAAATGCAACTTGTGTTCAACATTCATGAAACTTGACTTCATTTAATGTGACCTGCCTTTATTTTGAGTTCGTCATAAATGAATCTCGAGTGCATTTAATGTAACTCCATCTTATTGAAAATTTGAACAACATTCTTCACATCTTCCATGAAGTTCATAATGCATGATTGCGATGCCTTTGTTCATATCATTCTCCCTTTCTTCGAAAGGATTCGTTCTGGAATCTACTTGTGAAACATTGCTGTAAAACCATGTTAAGAAAACACAAATGACTTCACAAAACTCTCTTACATATTTACACTCAAGATAGTTTGCAATCCCATGGACACTAGCACACTTTAAGTACAAACAAGCAAACTAGGTTTATGAAAAAAAAAATTCAAAATTGAAACAGAATGATGACCTTATGGAAATTTAATCTAAGGGTAGAAAAAATTAAGAACAAGAAATATAACTCTCACAAATTAAGAACAATGGTCAGACCTTTAAATGCATGAGTTACAATCTAAATCTAATGGCTGGAAAAATTCAATGTGCATATATGTAACTGCCATATTTAATGTATAATAGCCAACTTTTGCAAACTTTCAAAGTGTAGATTAAATGCTAAATGGTTAAAGTAAAGCACCAAGATCATATTAAATTGGAAATTTTTGGATTTAGCATGTTTTGGAGGTAAAAACAGCACTAACAAAACAAGAACACGTGTTCTCGGCAGAACAAGTTGTAAAAATGTATACTTTTTACTCTCAAGAAAGTTGAATTAGCAAATCTCAAAGAAGACAAAGTTGTATCTTAAAACCTGATCTACAATATTGATGAAGACATCAAGAAGAAAAGAGCTACAAAAATATGATTTTTTGTAATACTTTTTGTCAGATTATAAAATTGGACAAATTAAAAAAAAATAGAACAAGAAAATCAAAAACAAATTCAAGAGAAATGCATAGGAATCATATATTCGATCTTGGGCCTAAATCTTTGATACTAAATAATAAGAAAACTTTAGCCAATTGCATCTATGAACCCTTAAGGTTATGCAAACCTCTAGATAATAAATGCGAAAAACCCCCCAAATCAAAATGAAATCAAAGATACTAAAGGTTTTTATACCAAAAATTTATGTAACTCTTGATAATTGGATCCAACAACCTTGCTAACAAACAAGACCTTAATAAACCTCAAACACTCCTTTTGATTACATCTCAAAATTTGTTTTGTAAATACAACTTACATGGCTTTATATAGCCTCAAAATGAAACCCTAGACCTTTCGTGAGGTATTTCAAGAGTTGTAACATTCAAACTTTATGACCATAATCAACCATTAACTAAAAGTAACCTAAAAAGTAAATAAAATGACTTAAAACTGAAAATACATTCAAAATGCACCATAAATTTGAGAATAAAGTCTCTTTATTAGCTTTGTAACTCTTTGTAACCATCCAGGAGTAAATGAAGCCTCACTTGAGATATCTTGAAGCTCTTGTTCCATAAATGAAGTTTGATTGTTCTTTAAATGCAACATGTGTTCAACATTCATGAAACTTGACTTCATTTAATGTGACTTGACATTATCTTGAGTTCGTCATAAATGAATCTCGAATGCATTTAATGCAAATCCATCTTGTTGTAAATTTGGACAACATTCTTCACATCTTCCATGAAGTTCATAATGCATGATTGAGTTGCCTTGGTTCATATCACTTATTAACAATCAGGACAAAGATATTATAGAAGCTCAAGGTTTTGTTAATGAGGTGCAAAACATAAAGAATATCGGGCCGATGATTTCTTTTACCCACATTATCGATACAATAATCTCGAAGCTCATAAACTGGCACAAAGGGCTCAACGTTTGAAGCGGGATGAAGTTTTGACTAAGGACCCTTTTATGGGTCTTTACCATTTTCTTTCTTCTTAATTTTGTATTTCTTTCGTTTCTCGAAAAAAAGGTAGACAATGGAGAATTTTGATGCTTTATTGATAGAGAAAAGAGGAAGGCTAGACACAAACAAAAAAGAAAACGCAAATGAGGGGAAAACTGCATTGAGCTGAAAATCGGCTTTGACTAGCCGACTTAATTTGTTTAGGCCTTGGTCGAGGCTCCCTTTGGGCCTAGCTTTTACTCTTGGTGAACTCTCATCGACTCTCATCCTAGTCAATAATTTCACCCACAACAAATGACACAACTAAAAATTCAATGTAGTGGAATAAAATAGGAGTTAGGTTGCAACTTACAAAGAACCAAACTGATTTAACGTTGAAAAAAGTCCACCAAAAACTTGATCGGTATTCGCTACACGCAAGTGCACGTGATCGAAGTAATAAAGAAAACTGGAAGTACCCCAGAGTATCGTACCCAAGGGAACAGGTTTTAACAAAATTTACTAAGATGACACAAAATTGTTTGCAAAATACAATTGCGATAACCAATGGTGTAAAAATACTTGAGAGGTTGTTTTTCTAAAGAAAATAAACAAAAAGTCAATAATTAAGAAAAATAGGATCCAAGTAGCTTATGCCCCTTTGGAAAGAAATGCCACTAAAAATGCAATTGCAATCATAGTTAACACAAGAGAACTAAGTAAACCGAATTCAACTCCTATTCAATTTTGCTTCAAAATCTTTAGGAGGCTAAGTGATTAAACCTATATGTCTATGACTAATCTAACTTAGGTGATATCATGCACAATTCTAGTGGTTTTGGAGTCTCGCCCTATGTCTAGGATCGATGGTTAGGACTTATTTCTAAGCCTTTTCCTCCATTGCTTTTGTGACATCAGCTTTTCCTTAACTCTTTCGATATTAAGTTCAAGCTTGACAAGCAACACTAGTTGGCCAACTAGGTTTACCCACATTATTTCAACAAAAACAAACAAAGTTTCGAGTGTCAACTAGATTGAATATGCTTTTGAGCTTTACATCTCTCCTCTAGGGCATTCACTAACTTGAATCCCTAAAAAGGAATTAGCTCATTATGGAATAAATGAAAACCCACAATTTAAATGCTATAAAACTCATATTAGATAAATCGAATAAAGGAAAATAACTTACAAAATTATAAAGCAGCCAATCTAAATTATTTAAGAATACTTTGTTATTAAACTAATCCCACAACTTAAAACATTCACAAAGGAAATATAAAAATAGAGCATCCAAGATAATGCTTTTAAAACTTAACCTAGAAATTCGAAACAACCTACTGGAAATGAAAAACTCTTGTGGAGATGCAATTCCACTTAATTTCCTGACATTTTATACTAAGAATAACGAAAATCAAAAGGGTCCAAAGTTAGCAACAACTTACAAAATTTAGGATAAATAGAACCTAGCTGCTGAAATAAAAATTGAACAAAAATAGAGGAACAACGCTAAAGAAAGTTTCCTTGCTTTGATCGAACAACACACACCTTCAAAGGCAGTTGGATCTTCACCTCCTCAAACTTTCATTGAGGAGGGATCAAGCTAGGGAATTAAAGTGCAAAAAGAAAAAAAATTGTTGTAAAGAAGACAGAAAAATGAAGATAAGAGCTACTGTCCGAAAATGAAAATCCAGAAAAATAGAGTTGCGTTTTGCTTCATTCTTCTCGTTTTTATAGGAATTTCAAGGCTTGTGCTTCCATATTAGGGCTCCTTAAATCTTGGGTAAACTTGGGGCATGAGATTAGGCTGAAAAATCTCCTAGAAATCGAGCAAAATGTCTTGGGTTTTGGAGCATTTCCGTTGATTTCCTCAATAAATTAATAAGTCCAGAAAATGCAATTGCATTGCAATTGCATTTTCTCTCTTGTTCACCACTTTGCTTTCTCAAGGAAATGCAATTGCATTTCATTTGCATTTTCTTCATTGCTTCAAATCTGCACAAAAACAACACTTTAGCCAACTTTCCATTATCTTTTCAACTTATTTCTTCTTTTTCAATACTCCAACAAGCTTTCATGAATTTATCTCATAAACGTTATTTTTAGCTTGCTCGTTATTCAACAAAACATACAAAAATAGCAAGAACAACTTTGTTTAGGATTAAATAATCCTTATAAATGAGAATTATTAGAATCCAATCAGCATAAAGAATTGCAATGTGAACCAATGAAAATTTTTTGGCAAAAAATAATGAAGTACCACCATGAAAGTTAAATTTGTTAGATTATGTTATATTCAAATTAGACATAGTTTAGATTATGCTATTTTGATTGGATTTGTTTTAGATTAGGTTATTTGAATTAGAGTTATTTCATATTTGAATTATGATTTAGAATTAGATAGATTAGTATTTTATTAGTATAAATAGAATATTAAGTTTGTATCTATTATGTAATTTTCTATTAAATGAAACTCTAGTCTCTTTGCATTTGTATTTGCATTCTATATTTGTAATTTTCTATTAAGAGGGTGATGGGTGAATACAAAACAGCATTTGGTCAAACTATTAATTTGGATATAATTCATCTTGTATGGTCAACAACAACATTGACAAGGAGAGAGAATCATTGGCATTCTTGGGGTTAAACTCACCAATTCCCTTGGTTACTATATGGGCATGCCTTCTCAAACAAAGCACAAGAAGAAAAAAATCTTTTGGAAAATTAAGGAGAAAGTTTGGAAAGGGCTACAAGGGTGGAAGAAGAAACTTTTCCCCTTGGATGGTAAAGAGACCCTCATTAAGACTATTGCTCAAGCAATTCCTAACTACACAATGAGTTGTTTTAGGCTCCCTAAAAACATATGTTAGGAGATAAGTCGTATGTGCGCCCAATTTTGGTGGGGTTCTTCCAGAGACAAAAGGAAAGCACACTGGATGAGTTAGAAAATGATGTGCACGAGTAAAGAATTAGGGGGGGCTCGGATTCAGAGAGATTAACTTGTTTAACCAAACCATGTTAGCCAAACAAAGTTGGCATATTATTTGAAATCCTAATAAGCTCTTAACAAGAACTCTTAAGGGTAGGTATTTCAAGGACGACAACTTCTTTAACGCCCTTATGGATAATAATCCTTCTCTAACGTGGAAAAGCGTTGTTTGGGCAGGTGATGACTTGCTAGAGTGATGTGAAATTATGCAGAAACTTGATGTGTTTGCTAGAGCAATGTGAATAATTGTGCAAATTAGAGTGTCAATGCGCAAGTGTACACATTCTTTTTATAGCAAGTGGCAAGTAAAATTATCGTATCCACGGAGACTATTGATTTTTCAAATGATCCTAAATTAATTTTTAGTAACTCATTTGGTAACCATTCAAAATTATCGAGGGAAATGCCATAAAAGAAATCATAAATGCTGGAACAAATTTAATGCTAAAGCATGCAAAACAGAGTAAAGACTTCAGAAAACAGAGAACGATTAACTTGTACTTTTAATTAAAGGAAAGGCTCGGATTAGAGGTAAGTCATGCATTAGCTAAGTTATAAACTGAGTATACATTCATTCCAATCGATTCACTACAGACTACACGGTATTCTCCCGAATCACTGAATGTATGCTGTCGCAATTAAATTACTTCAGCATAATAAACCCTCTGTACTTTGTGTGCGTTAGGCAAGTGGCTATCCCTAACCTACCCACTTAGTCAGCAACTAACCTTAACAAGAGGCTAACGTGGTTTTTAAGTTTTCAGCCCCTCCTATTCTTCCCAGAAATCAGAGGGACGGTGTTCGAAACGGCTGGCCAAGCGGAAACAAACTAAGATTAAAAGCCCTTAAAAACCAAACCGAAGGAGATGAAGTCTACTCAACTATAACATTAGCAAATAACAATCATCCTCTAATCCTCACCTAAGAGGGATTAGTTCATGCTACAGTGAAAACGGAAAAACAGTAGAAATGGAAACATCACGGAAATAAAAACAGAAAATAACTAAAAGACAGTAGAAATTGTAGCAGGAGAAGTCGAAATGCTGCCCCAAGTTTCTTGCCACAGCAACGGCGTTGCTCCGACTGGAATCCTTCCGTTTTTGGCAAACTCCGGTGAAGGCTCCTGGTCCAAGCTCTCCTCTGCTGCTCCTTCTCTGTTATTTCGGGATCAGCACCTCTCTCTCAAAATGCCCATCTATCCAACAACAAAAAACGGCTGGCCATTATAATAGTCACCCTTTTATGAAAACGAGGGCTGACTGGGCTTGACCTAGTGACATGGCGGCCTCTAATTCGCTGGAAGCAGATGACTGGACTGACAGATGCCAGCTCAATTAATGAAAGAACATTCCACGTGCGAATTTCGTAAAAGCCTGATGCGCGAAATTTGCTCCAGCAATTAGTTGAAAAACTGCTGTTCTTGGCTTCGTAACTCCTCATTAATCCACCCTGATTTAATCACATAAAATGCCTTAATTAGAATAAAATTGCTCTAATAAAAATATTACTATATCAAAATTACTTCTAGAGCAAAATGACTCCAATCTAGGGAATTTCCAAGATTTATAGATATAAAATATAGAAATTTAGCCCAAAAATACAAGCATATAACTCTTAATTTAAGAGTTATCAAACCCCCAAACTTGAATCATTACTCGTCCTCGAGTGATGCTTTCTTCACCTGCACATGTCAAAAGCTACTTCTACTTGGCCACTGAATTCTTATATGCATTCCCACCATTATAGTGATGCTCCAGCATCAAACTTGCTTCATCAACTCAATACATATTGTCCTGCTTCAAGATTTCAAATTATGTTCTTTTGCACATGCCCAAGAATTAACTAGACACCTTTTAGCTCCGAAGCTTTTATCACTTAGAAGTTCTAATCCTCAAGCTCATTATGCAATCCCAAACCAAACTTACACAAGAGTGCTTCCCCTCTAAGACTAATCTTTTAAGCTAGCACAAAACTTGCACTTTTCTCTTCTTTTTTTTTTTTTTTTTTTACTACTCTCTTGGAGATCCTTGAAGTCATAGCCCTATTTCTTAGAATGACAACATTTTATGATGTCGTTCACCCTAGCTTTCAGGCTCATCACCTCACAGGCATAACACTCATTCCACTTCTTTTCTAAGACTGGCCCTCATGTCACTCCCCTCTTGCTTCTCAGAATGGCAACATTTTATGATGAAGCTCACCTAAGCTCTAGGAGAGTTGTGACTATTAGGCTAACACTCATCCCTTGCTTCCTTTTTCTCTTTTTCTTTCTTTTTTTTCTTTTCTTTTTCTTTTCAAAGCTTCTTCATGCAGCTTATACCTTCGTTCCAGAATGCTAACACTTTTTGGTGAAAACATCTAGCTACGAGCACAAGCTACACAGAGATTGCTCTAGCAAAACCCTTTTTCTGAGCTAACTCTTTTTTTTTTTTTTTTTTAACAACCTAACAGGCTGGGCTTGCTTGCAAGGGAGAGGAGTGCATCTTAGGAGTAGAAGATGAGTGCTCCCTAAGAGTATATCCTAAAAAAAAATAACAGGCAAAATCTTCAACAATGCTCTAGCAACTTCAACACGGCCCCCCCAAACTTAAATCGCTCATTGTCCCCAATGAGAGAAAGTAAAGGGAAGACCCCCAAACTTATTACAAGCTGGCTAAACAGACTAGAATTGGACAGAAAAGTAAACTTGGTATCCTTTGGTTGGGAATGAGCATTCCTAGACTTCTAAGCTTTAAAAGGGATGGCTCTATAAGAATCTATTTAAAACTTAGGACTTCTTGTGCAAAAGATTCAATAACCTAAAATGCTAAATCATCAGCAGTCATCCAGCAGCTTGAATATAGGAACAAATTTGACTAAGCAGAAGAATTCAAGGCACAAGCAGAGCACAACTTAATTAACATGCAATTTCTAATTATGCTCCAGCAATCTAATTGCTTTAACAACAGGCTTAGGCAAGAACAATTCATTCAACACTTAATTTTAATTTTAAGAGCAAGGAGGCTGAACAAGATATGCTTTTCAATTACTACGCGCAGGAGATCATGATTACAGAATTAACTAGGAGCAGCTTTTCTTCTTCCCAATCTAAGTCCTAACTTCTAAAAGCTTAAACCTAAACAAAACAAAACAACTACTAAAGCAGAAATAAGCATAAGCAACAACTAAGTAAAGACAAACAAAAGTAAATAGATAGCAAATGGTTAAAGGAAGACAGACTACATCCCTTCGCCTTCTTCTTCGGATGAGTCTTCGATATTTTCTTCTTCTTCAAACGGTTGGTCAGCAGATGACGGCATCCAAGGGGTCAGTACTTCTTCTGGGAAAGCAGGAAAAGCAGGGAATGGCTTTTGAAAATTGTTGAGCAGGGCTTTCTTAATAGCTGCATCTCTTCTTTGAGCGTACAACCAGAATGTTTGCTGTTGCATTTCTGCATGCTCGATCCGCTGCAGCAATTGTTGTTGCATCTCCAACAGCTTATCAACTCCTCTCAGAAGACCTCCAGCTCGATAGTTTCCTTCCCTTCTCTGCAGGCGCTGAATGCTGCTTGGGTTAATGACACCCTTATCAAAGAGTATGTCATCCTCAGAATGTCTAGGCACTTCAGCCCGATCACACAGCATTGTGATAGTGTTTGGGAAGAACAACTTCCCAACCTTCTTCTTTGCACAGCTCTTAATTTGCGCCGAGATAATCTTCCCCACATTCACGCTTAACCCCTTCAGAATTGCAAAAGTCAGCAGGATTCTTGCCATTGATACAGTCGAGTCATGGGTTGTGGGGATAAGGCGGAGCTTGACAAAGGCTAACCACACATTTGCTTCATTGTTGAGATATGCTGCTTGGAAGGTTCTTGTTCCACCACTTGAAACCCTCCATTGAGCATTTCCTACTCCTACCTCCTTTACTGCAGCATTTAACTGTTCCACAGAAGGAGCAGTGATCATCTCATTAAACAATGCGTGGGGGAAGTCCTCTAGATGGTATAGATCATTAATGGCCTCCGGTGACCAATCGACTGGGACTCCACGAACTATGGCCAAATACCCCTCCTTTGGGTCTAAATTTGCATAAAACTCCCTAACAACCTGCACTCTTGCTTCGCTCGGCTGCCTTGCAAACTGCTGCCAACCCAAACTCTCAATTTTTGAGCTTAAAAACTTCGGTAGCATGGTTAAATCAGAACTGAATCCTTTCTCCGGCAGAAATTCCTTCTTTTTCAGTTCATTATATTTCTTTTTCACACTAGAGGAAATAAATCTTTCCCAAGGAAATTTTGTACCTTCTTCCACCTTTTTCTTGCCTTTCTTCTTCGCCTTGGCAGCCATTGCTGCAGCATCTTCCTCTTCTGGCTCCACTTCTTCTGTTGGAGTCTCCTCTGCCCCAGATGCTTCAGCAATTCGCTTTCTTTTCTTTCTCTTCTTCTTGGACTTTTCTGGCGATTGTTCTATTACCGCTTCATCAGTACTAGGCTCTGTACAGGTGGTTCTTCCCTCACTTGGGTTTCCTCATGCTCTTGCATTTTTTCTGCTTCAGGAACTTCTTCGCTTCCCACATTCTCTTCTATGTTTTCTATAGGTCTTTCCTCTTCTGCATGTTCTTGATCAATGACCTCTGTTTCAGCAACTTCCTCAGTTTCGACCAGCGGTTCTGGCGTTACCTCTTTCACAACCTTCTTCTTCTTTTTCTTTGGTGACTTCCTCTTTTCTTGCTCCGAAATGACCTCGGCTTCTACCGGTTCAGAAGGTTCACCTTCCTGAAGCTTTGATCGGCGCGTTTTTGCTGGCATTTTTCCGGCGAGAAGGATAGAATTTTCAGAGCTACAGAGTTCGGGTTGAGATAGCAAAGAGGATGGGTAAATCCAATGGCTAGGGTTCAATTTAAGGACAATGACTAGGAGGGCATACTAGTCTTTTCCTCCAGATTTTTAAATTCAAAATCCCTTAAAAATAGCCTTGACTAACGTTATACCCCTTGAGTATCGCTGACAGCCTCAGATTTGATCATAAACTCATATCGTTTTCCCCAGATATTTTTGCTGCTACACTCTCTGCATGCCTCTGTGAGATTAATCCCCAACCACTCAATTAAAAAGATTCCGAAAATTGCTATGTCTTTAAAGTTGTCGTACCAACTGCCTTTAATTCCTTAACCGAAAAAGGAATTTTCTCTGTCCTTCCTTTTTAAGAAAAATCTGTTTCCCTTTTTTATTTACAACTCACAAAAGATAAAATAAATGATCTGCACAATAAAGAAAAACATTAAACTCCTAAAGTAAATAAAACAACAACTCGACTAACAAAAAAAATTCTGGAGCGTAAATATATGCAATAATACTCAATGCTCCAGCAAAATAATTGCTTCGTCATTCTTCTGTCAAACTCAGGGAAGCAAGCTTCCGCTGAATTTCTCCTCCCCAATAATGTTTGATGCGATGGCCGTTCACCTTGAATGTTCTGCCATCTTTCTCATCCTGCAAAGTTATTGCACCATAGGGAAATACCTCCACAATTGTAAATGGACCAGACCATCTAGACTTAAGTTTTCCTGGAAATAGTTTTAGTCTAGAGTTGAACAGTAAAACTCTTTGTCCTTTCTCAAAATGCTTCGGCAAAAGCCTTTTATCATGCCACAATTTAGTTTTCTCCTTGTATAGCCTGGAACTTTCATACGCAGCATGCCTCATCTCATCTAACTCATTAAACTGCAGCAACCTTAATGTTGCATCATGAGTATAGTCAAAATTCAACTTTTTCAAGGCCCAAAATGCTTTGTGCTCTAACTCTACAGGTAAATGACAAGCTTTACCAAAGACTAACCTGTATGGTGACATACCTAAAGGTGTTTTGTAAGCTGTCCTATATGCCCAAAGAGCATCATCCAACCTAGTGGACCAATCTCTTCTATTTGGATGCACAACTTTTTCAAGTATTCCCTTTATCTCCCTATTGGATAACTCTATTTGGCCATTGGCTTGTGGGTGATAAGGTGTTGAGACCCTATGCTTCACATGATATTTTGCTAATAAATTGCCAAGCAGCTTGTTAACAAAATGGGTTCCTTCATCACTAATTAAAACTCTAAGTGTGCCAAATCGTGTAAAAATGTGCTTATGCATGAATTTCAAGACAGTTTTAGCATCATTTACAGGACAAGCCACAGCCTCAACCCACTTTGATACATACTCAACAGCCATTAAAATATAGTAATTGCCAAAAGAAGGAGGAAATGGTCCCATAAAGTCTATACCCCAAACATCAAACAATTCAACCTCTAAAATGTAAGTTAAGGGCATTTCATCTCTTTTTCCTATCATTCCTCTCCTTTGACAAGTATCACAAGTTCTACTAAAAAAATGTGCATCTTTAAAAATGGTAGGCCAATAAAAACCTGATTGGAAGACTTTTGCTGCCGTGCGTTGCCCTCCAAAATGTCCACCGTATGGAGAAGCATGGCAATGCTCAAGAATTGATTGAATTTCACTTCCAAAAACACACCTTCTATAAATATTGTCAGCACAATGTCTAAATAAATATGGATCATCCCAAAAGTAAAATTTTACCTCATGGAGGAACTTTTTCAATTGCTGTTTAGACAAATCAGAAGGTAAAATGTTAGCAGCCAAATAATTAGCAAAATCAGCGTACCAAGGAATTTCATTGTCCAGCACTCCTGAGACTACCAACAATTGTTCATCTGGAAATGCATCTGTTATCTCAGGTTGCTGTAGCAATTGCTGATGCTGTTCTATTCTAGAGAGATGATCAGCCACTTGATTCTCCGACCCTTTCTTGTCTTTTATCTCTAGATCAAACTCCTGCAAAAGCAACACCCATCTTATTAGCCTTGGTTTAGCATCTTTTTTCGCCAACAGGTATTTTAATGCCGCATGGTCTGTATAAACAACCACTTTGGTCCCAATGAGATATGATCTGAATTTCTCCAGCGCAAAGATCACAGCTAGCAGCTCTTTCTCTGTAGTGGTATAATTCAACTGAGCTTCATTCAAGGTTTTGCTGGCGTAATAAATTGGATGAATGATTCTGCCATTCCTTTGCCCCAGCATAGCTCCTACTGCGTAGTCACTTGCATCACACATTACTTCAAATGGCACACTCCAATTTAGTGCAGCAATAATTGGTGCAGAAACTAATGCTGTCTTCAAGGTGTTAAATGCCCTTACACATTCCTCAGAAAATTGGAATGGTCGATTGACTTCCAGCAAAGTACAAAGTGGCTTGGATATTTTTGAAAAATCCTTAATGAATCTTCGATAAAATCCAGCATGCCCAAGAAAACTCCGTACTCCTTTGACTGATGATGGTGGCTCCAATTTTTCAATGATCTCCACTTTTGCCTTATCAACTTCAATTCCTGCCTTAGAAATTTTGTGCCCAAGGACAATTCCTTCCTTGACCATAAAGTGACACTTTTCCCAGTTTAACACAAGGTTAGTCTCTTCACATCTCTGCAATACCTTACCCAAATTTTCTAAACAGGATTGAAAAGATTCTCCAAATACTGAAAAATCATCCATAAATACCTCCATTATAGACTCCACCATATCTGAAAATATGGCCATCATGCAGCGCTGAAAAGTTGCTGGAGCATTACACAACCCGAAAGGCATTCTTCTAAAGGCAAATGTTCCATAGGGGCAAGTAAATGTTGTCTTCTCCTGGTCTTGAGGAGCAATGGTGATCTGATTATACCCAGAATACCCATTAAGAAAACAATAATAAGCTTGCCCTGCCAACCTATCCAACATCTGATCAATAAACGGCAGTGGAAAATGATCCTTCTTGGTGGCTTTGTTCAATCTCCTATAATCCATACAAATCCGCCAACCTGTTACTGTTCTAGTTGGAATCAACTCATTGGCTTCATTAACAGTCACAGTCATACCTCCCTTTTTAGGAACACACTGCACAGGACTTACCCAATTGCTATCAGCAATTGGATAAATGATTCCAGCATCCAACCATTTGATCACTTCCTTTTTAACAACTTCCTTCATTGCAGGATTAAGCCTTCTTTGATGTTCAATGGTTCTGAAATTTCCATCCTCCAAATTAATTTTGTGCATGCAAAAGGAAGGACTTATACCTTGTATATCTGCCAATGTCCACCCAATTGCCTTCTTGTATTGCTTCAGCAATTCTAAAAGCAGTAGCTCATCCTCGGGTGAAAGATTTGCTGAAATAATGATTGGCAAAGTTCCTTTTTCTCCCAGATATGCGTACTTTAAATGTGTAGGGAGGGGTTTCAATTCTAACTTAGGAGGCACCTTGATTGATGGTTGAATTGGTGGAGATTCTCTTTCTGCAAGCTCCAATGATTCAAATAACCTCCTATACCCTGGAAATTCTGCCACACTATTCACTTCAGATCTTTTGTTGCAGCTTTCTAAATCTTCTTCTGGAATCTCTCCAAACCTTAGATCATGCTGCTCCAGCAAATTAAGCTCAAAATTTTCTTTTATCACATCATCAAGGATGTGAATAGCTTAACACTGTTCTATCTCCGCTGGGCATTTCATAGCATCTAACACATTAAATTTCACTTCCTGATCATCCACAGTCAATGTAATGGTTCCCTTAGCCACATCCACTACTGTACCTCCAGTTGCCAAGAAAGGTCTCCCTAAGATGATTGGTACCTCCTTGTCTGCTTCATAGTCCAGAATAATGAAATCCGCTGGAAAAATAAATTTATCCACTTGTACCAATATATCTTCAATCTTCCCTTCAGGATATGTGATTGACCTATCAGCTAACTGTAAAGTTACAGTTGTTGGTCTTGCCTCTCCAATGCCTAATTTCTGAAAAATAGACAATGGCATAAGATTTATGCTGGCACCTAAATCACAGAGGGCTCTTCCTACTTCTTTTCCTCTAATTGACACTGGTATTGTAAATGATCCAGGATCTCGAAGCTTTGGTGGAATAGGATTTGCAACTATAGCACTACATTCTCCTGACAAAGGCACAACTTCAAATTCCATTGGCCTCTTCTTCTTGGTTAGGATATCTTTAAGGAATTTTGCATACTTTGGCATTTGCTCCAGAGCTTCTACCAAAGGAATGTTTATATGAAGCTGTTTAAAGATATCGAAGAACTTCTTGAACTGCTGATCTTGATTTTTCTTCTTTAATCGCTGAGGAAAAGGTGGTGGTGGTGGCACAAATGCTGGACTCACAGTAGTTGTTTTCTGTGTTACTGCTGGACGTTTTGCTCCAGCATTGTCTGCTGCTTCAGCATTCTCAGTATTCTCTGTATTCTCAACATCATCTTCATTCTCAGCATTCTTCTCTTCTTGTGACATTGAAATTTCTGATTCAACTGCCCCTCTTTCCTCTGTTTGCACCGCAGACTCTGTAAATTTCTGTTTTTGCTTGCTCAATTTTTCTGCTGGAACAAGAGGTTTTCCACTTCGTAGCTCAATAGCTTGCACCTGCTCCTTACCTTCTCGTTTAGGCATCTCTGTATCTGAAGGTAACTTACCATGAGGTCTAGTCTTCAGCTCATTGGCCAACTGGCCAACTTGCATTTCCAAGTTTCTCAAAGATGCATGCTGACTTTGAATCACAGCATCATTCTTTACCATATACTCTTTTATCAAACTCTCTAGTGATGTCCCTGGTATATGCTGGTTCATTGGCTTCTGCTGCGACATATTTTGTTGATTCTGCCCAAAACCAGGTGGAAAATTCATTCTATTCTGCCCTTGAATTCCTTGTGCAACATTCCCTTGACCACTCCATGAGAAATTAGGATGGTTCCTCCACCCTGGGTTGTATGTATTAGAAAAGGGATTGTTCTTCTGCATATTCTGATGTCCCACGTAATAGACTGATGCAGGGTTGGCTGGACAAAACTCAAATGTATGCCCCTCTCCACAATAAACACAGGATTCTGCTGTAATCTGATTAATTGCTGCAGCATTCTGATTTGTCTTTCCCAACTGCAAGTTTTTCAGAAGATTTTCCATGGATGCCATTTTAGCACTAAGAGAAGTTAATGCTTCGACTTCAAGCACTCCCCTATTCTTTTTCCCTGGATTGTTCCTGACATCCGACCATTGAGAACTATTTGCTGAGATCCTCTCTAGAATCTCATATGCTTCATTAAAAGTCTTAGCTAGGAGGGCTCCATTTGCTGACGCATTTACCATGTTCTGTGTTTCCAGATTCAAGCCATTATAAAACGTCTCCATCTGAATGCAATGAGGTAGACCATGATGAGGACACTTTCTAAGTAGCTCCTTAAATCTTTCCCACGTCTCACTGAAAGTCTCGTCATCAAACTGCTTGTAAGCAACTATCTCTCCTCTAAGTTTTGCATTTTTGGTTGGTGGAAAATACTTCATCAAAAACTTCTCCGCCAAATCATTCCATGAAGTTATGGTTCCAGGTCCAAAGGAATTCAGCCATGATTTTGCTTGATCTCGCAAAGAATACGGGAACAAAATTAATCTTCTAGCATCCTTCGACACACCTTGCTTCTTGAAAGAGTCACTCACACTTAAGAAGTTTCTTAAATGCAAGTGAGGATCCTCTGAAGGTAATCCATGAAACTGTCCAATAGATTGCAACATTTGAAACATGACGGGCTTCAATTCAAACTCAGCAGCGTCTAAATCAGGTCCAACAATTCCTGGCGCATCAAATGTAGGCATAGCATAATCACGAATAACTCTTTCCCTATCATCAGCGACAAAGATAGGATTATGAGCAACATTCTGTCGACCAACTGCTTCGTATGGTCCCTCTCTCGGTGGATTTCCAAAATGTTCCGGTTGATGCTCAGGTAAGTCCCCTTGATCTGCAGGTCCCACTTGAGGATTAACACGGTCCATTGTATGTTTTCTTCCTCGTTGTTCCCTTCTACGCACGTGAAATGTTCTTTCAATCTCCGGATCGTAGTGTAGAGAATGAGGAAATTTTCTCATGCACTAATTCAAACCACCTAAATTAAGGCCAAACAAACAGCAATCTCAGAATTCAATAAGCTCCAGTTACCAAAAATCAAATTAAGTAAAAGAAAAATTGAATAGTCCCCGGCAACGGCGCCAAAAACTTGATGACTTGCTAGAGTGATGTGAAATTATGCAGAAACTTGATGTGTTTGCTAGAGCAATGTGAATAATTGTGCAAATTAGAGTGTCAATGCGCAAGTGTACACATTCTTTTTATAGCAAGTGGCAAGTAAAATTATCGTATCCACGGAGACTATTGATTTTTCTAATGATCCTAAATTAATTTTTAGTAACTCATTTGGTAACCATTCAAAATTATCGAGGGAAATGCCATAAAAGAAATCATAAATGCTGGAACAAATTTAATGCTAAAGCATGCAAAACAGAGTAAAGACTTCAGAAAACAGAGAACGATTAACTTGTACTTTTAATTAAAGGAAAGGCTCGGATTAGAGGTAAGTCATGCATTAGCTAAGTTATAAACTGAGTATACATTCATTCCAATCGATTCACTACAGACTACACGGTATTCTCCCGAATCACTGAATGTATGCTGTCGCAATTAAATTACTTCAGCATAATAAACCCTCTGTACTTTGTGTGCGTTAGGCGAGTGGCTATCCCTAACCTACCCACTTAGTCAGCAACTAACCTTAACAAGAGGCTAACGTGGTTTTTAAGTTTTCAGCCCCTCCTATTCTTCCCAGAAATCAGAGGGACGGTGTTCGAAACGGCTGGCCAAGCGGAAACAAACTAAGATTAAAAGCCCTTAAAAACCAAACCGAAGGAGATGAAGTCTACTCAACTATAACATTAGCAAATAACAATCATCCTCTAATCCTCACCTAAGAGGGATTAGTTCATGCTACAGTGAAAACGGAAAAACAGTAGAAATGGAAACATCACGGAAATAAAAACAGAAAATAACTAAAAGACAGTAGAAATTGTAGCAGGAGAAGTCGAAATGCTGCCCCAAGTTTCTTGCCATAGCAACGGCGTTGCTCCGACTGGAATCCTTCCATTTTTGGCAAACTTCGGTGAAGGCTCCTGGTCCAAGCTCTCCTCTGCTGCTCCTTCTCTGTTATTTCGGGATCAGCACCTCTCTCTCAAAATGCTCATCTATCCAACAACAAAAAACGGCTGGCCATTATAATAGTCACCCTTTTATGAAAACGAGGGCTGACTGGGCTTGACCTAGTGACGTGGCGGCCTCTAATTCGCTGGAAGCAGATGACTGGACTGACAGTGCCAGCTCAATTAATGAAAGAACATTCCACGTGCGAATTTCGTACAAGCCTGATGCGCGAAATTTGCTCCAGCAATTAGTTGAAAAACTGCTGTTCTTGGCTTCGTAACTCCTCATTAATCCACCCTGATTTAATCACATAAAATGCCTTAATTAGAATAAAATTGCTCTAATAAAAATATTACTATATCAAAATTACTTCTAGAGCAAAATGACTTCAATCTAGGGAATTTCCAAGATTTATAGATATAAAATATAGAAATTTAGCCCAAAAATACAAGCATATAACTCTTAATTTAAGAGTTATCAGCAGGAAATTGTTCATGAAAGGTATGAGGTGGATAGTTGGAGACGGGAGATATATCAAAATTGATAAGGACCCATGGTTGGATATGAAAAGCAATAGAAAGCTTATTGTGGTTAAGAACGTGTACAAAGGAAAAAATGTTTCTACGCTTATGGATGAGAGAGGATGTTTGAAGTGAACGAGATCAGAGAAAATTTCATTCCTGTTAATGCAGAAGTTATCCTGAACATTCCCTTGAGAAGTTGTTGTTAGGAGATATGCCCTAAAGCCTCGTAGTTCTATAATAACATTTTCTCATTTATAAATAAAATAATTTGCTATTATTTTTTTATAAATTGTGTGCATAACATTATCCAATTTTCGTAAAAATCCAAGGTTGTTATTGTAATCTTGAACAGTATATAGTTGACATACAAGAGGATTATATTGAATAAATAACTTAAAGGATCTATAGTATATAGATAAGGTTGGGTGCCTGATAACTGCTGACGCAAAAGAGCGCAAGTGCACGTTGTCAAAACAAGTTGTCGGGATTTATGCCCTAAAGCCTCGTAATTAATGATTTATTTAATAATTAATAACAATTTTGATTATTTTATTTACAATATAACTCATCCATTATATGAAAAATTCAAGGTTATTAGTGTAATCTTAAACAATATGTGGTTGACATACGAGAGTATCATGTTCAAGAAATAACCTAAAGGGTCATAGTATATGGATAAAGTTGGTGCCTTATCCTAGTAACACTATTGATACGGCCCACTTTGTAATAGTTACAAATGATTTAATCCAAATCGTTCATGTGGAGACATATGAGTGGGGGTATCTTATACAATGAGTTTGTATAAGACTGGACCACGAATATTTAATCTCTCTTTATAAATCCTTTAATTGAGAAGATTAATATTTCATTAAGATGGTCATATGCGACTCAATATTAATCTTGAGTGAGTTATGAACTCCTTCCCGTGAGGGCTTGTCCTTTGATTTGCATAGGTCAAAGTGGCTTTTGTAGCCGATTCAATATGCCTACCATTTTAAGGACTTGACCAAATAGGGAGCTGAGAACACAATCTCACAAGATGGAATTCACTTATTCCCATATAGGGTAAGTAGATGAGTAGTTTCCTTAAGTGTTGATTTTAGGACTTGAACAATGGGGCCCCACCCTCTCACTGGCTCAAGAGGGACTTAGTTTATGGTTGGATCATAAACAAATTGTTCATTAAAGGCAATAGTACTTAAGGCGCAAGATGTAATTACAGGGGTAAAACGGACTTTTGACCTAACTGTAATTACGAACAACTTGTGAATGATCGACTTGCATGTAATGGTATATCAATGGACACAACTTGTTCTACAGTGCATAAGAGTGCAACTCCAGGTCTATAGTGGAGTGACCTATAGTTAATGAATGAAAATTAATTAATTAAAGAGTTTAGTTAATTAATTTTGTATCATTAGAGCATATAATCTGTAGGTCCATAAGATCCTCTTGCTAGCTCATAGTAAAACTAAAAGATCAATTTAGTTGAAAGAAAAAATTGAAATGTTCTAATTAATATTTAATTTGAAGTGTTCAAATTAATATTTAATATATTAGATATATTAAATATAAAAGATGAAAATATATTTATTATATTTGATACATTAAATATTAAAATAATTAATGTATATTAGATACATTAAAGAAAAGATATTTATAAAATTTGAATAAGATTCAAATAAATAAATATCGTAGGAGATTTGAATGAGATTCAGATAAGTATAAGATATATTTTAATATATTAGATATTAAAATATAATATTTTAATTATGGTAAATATTTGCCCTTGGTCTCTATAAATAGGATCTTTGGGTTGAGTCATATCTCTTCAATAGAGAATTAGAGAATTCTCTCTAGACCTATTTCTCTCCAATCCCTTGTGGATTTTCTTTCAAGAGGCTCCCACAAGCCTTGGTCCTGTGTTCGAGTCATAGCTAGGAAAACTTTGTGGAGAAGATAAAGATATGCCAGATATATCTTCATATTTACTCCAAGTAAGTTTGTTTAATCTTATTTTTTAGTTTAATTTTAAATAAAATCAAATACGATCCAATGCTTCTGCTGCGGAGTGAAACGTTCATTCTTTCACAAGTAATATATAAAAGTACTCCAGTTATTCGAACCCAAGGGAACGATTAGAAACTTTTCAATTTTACAATAAAGACCTCCTCAAAACTTGCAACCGAGGTAACCAAAAATGATAATTTTGTGAGTTGAGTGAAAAAGTAAAATACATGGGAATGTTTAAAAGTTGATAAAAAAAACACTTATGAGAAATGGGAGATTCAGTTCTAGTTCAACCCCAAGGAATATGCACCCACCATGCGTCTGCAACCTGCTCAACTAAGCTCGGCTTGTTTAGAGATTGCTGCCTATATGCGCCTACATCAATCTCTTTTGAACTCAGTACGGTTCAGGCAGAATGCTACTGAATTGCGCCTGCAACCTACTCTAATTGACATTTAAAATAGTGAATCAAGTTCAACACCTATTTATCCTATTTTCCAAAAGCTTTTAAGAGACTAAGTAACTCAAACACATATGTCTACGGTTGAATTGACTTAGGTAAATCAAGAGCACGACCTTAAGACTCTAAGGGCCCATTTGGGCCTCCATGTAGGGTTTAAGTCAGCTTGGCTTTTAAAGAAAAGCTCACGTTCGGGTAGAAGGGTTTGAAAACCACGGTTTTCAAACCCAACCCCACCATTTTTTACTTTTCAAAAAAGAAACCCCCCCTTCCTCATTTTCATGACGCGTCCTTTCCTCTACCCTCCCTCTGAGTTGTTCCCTCGACTATTGCTATCTGTCATCTCTCATCAATTATCCTTTCTTCCTCATTGATTGAATGCTACTTGATAACTCTTAAAATAAGAGTTATAGAGTATCATTTTAGGATTGAATTGTCATATTTTATTTAATTATACCTTAGAAGTTCCCTAACTTTGAATCATTTTTGCTCTATGATTAATTTTGAAGAAGTAAAATTTTTATTAGAGCATTATTATTTGAATTAACGAGTTTATGTGATTTATTTAGGGTTAATTCAAAGAAGGACTTGTGGAGAGTTGGAACAGCAGTTTTATAACAGTTTGCTGGAGCAAACCAGGAAATTCAGGCTAATATCAATTTCGCACGTGAGAAGACCAATTCATTAAATGAGTTGGCAATTGTCAGATGACTCAGCCTGTTGTAAGCAATGGGAGCTCGCCACGTCGTCAACTATGCCCAGTCAGCCCTCGTTTTGCGTGAAATACATGTGGTATTTAAGTTCCTGTTGGTAGCCGTTTTACAGAGAGGAGAAGAAGGGAGAAAAAGGGAAGAAAAACAGAAAGCAGAGGAGGCTGGTTATCGGAAAAGAACAGAGGAGCTACCTATCTCATTCCGACGAGAAGGAGGCTGCCGGAGCATTCCTAAAAGAAGAAGGAACCGCTGTTGAAGCTATTGCTGAATGCTGGTTCAACCTTTCTGTGGCAACATCTCGTCCTCTTCCTCTTCTTTTCATTTCTTCTTTTCTTAGTTTAACTACATTGTTAGGATGATGCTTTATTTCCGAATTATTTTCTGTGCTTTTCACATTATGACTTGATCACCTACAAGGTGAGGATTAGGGAGTGTACGTTTTGATCATTCTTACAGCTTAATACATTGTCTCTAACTCAGTTTGGTTGTTAAGTGCTTTTATTTTGTATCACAACTTCGTTTGGCCAACCAGGTTGTGTAGTGTTTTTTTGATTTCTGGAAAGAATAGAAGGAACTGATTGCTTGATAACCACATTAGCCCCATTGTTAGGGTTAATAGCTAACTAAGTAGAGGATTAGGAATAATCTATTGCCTAATGCACATAAGTACAACAGGATAGATAATGCTGAAGTAATGGAAATGAAACAGAAAAATTCTGGTCATTCGGGAGAATACCATGTGAGCTGTAGTGGACTGAGGTATTTGATCAGATGTTTAAGCTGTAGAATAGATTAAAACGGCCAATTATCCCTAATCCAAGCCTTCCAATTCATTCAAAGTCCAAGTTTAGTTGTTCTCTGTTTTTGCAATTTACTCTATTAACTCTGCTTTAGCATTTTTTTTGTTCCAGCATTTCTGAATTATTTGATTGTGTTCCATGATGAGTTTAACGGTTACAAATTGAGTTTGTTGAGATTAAATTGTGGTAAATTAGAGAATTACTAGTCTCTGTGGATACGATAATTTTACTTACCACTTGCTACAAAATGAATGTGTACACTTGCGCATTGACATCCTAAAATTGCCAACTCATTCATATTACTCTAGCAAGCGTGTCACTACTACATGCAAGTGCACATGATCGTAGTAATAAAGAAAACTTGAAGTACTCCAGAGTATCGTACCCAAGGGAACGGTTTTAACAAAATTTACTAAGATGACACAAAATTGTTTGCAAAATACAATTGCGGTAACCAAAGGTGTAAAAGTGCTTGAGAGGTTGTTTTGCTAAAGAAAATAAGCGAAAAGTCGATAATTAAGAAAAATGGGATCCAAGTTGCTTATGCCTCTTTGGAAAGAAATGCCACTAAAATGCAATTGCAATCATAATCAACACAAGAGAACTAAGTAAACCAAATTCAACACCTATTCAATTTTGCTTCAAAATCTTTAGGAAGCTAAGTGATTAAACTTATATTTCTATGGCTAATCTAACTTAGATAATTTCACGCACAATTCTAGTAGTTTTGGAGTCTCGCCCTATGTCTAGAGTCGATGTTTCAGAACTTATGTCTAAGTCTTTTCCTCCATTGCTTTTGTGACATATGCTTTCCCTTAACCCTTTCGGTATTAAGTTCAAGTTTAACAAGCAATCACTAGTTGGCCGGCTAGGTTTACCCACGTTATTTCAACAAAAACAAACAAAGTTTAGAGTGTTAACTAGATTGAATATGCTTTTGAGCTTTACATCTCTCCTCTAGGGCATTCACTAACTTGAATCCCTAAGGAGGAATTAGCTCATTATGGAAGAAATGAAAACCCACAATTTAATTGCTATAAATCTCATATTTAATAACCAAAAATTTAGAAATTAACTTTTGTAATAATGGAGCAAATCAAATTGAAATTTAATAAGAATTTGTGAATCTAATTCAATAACCCAAAATACTCACAAAGGCAGTTTATATTCAATACTGGAATTCAAGAAAGCACATTCATTATCCATTAACTAATTTTTCTATCAAATCTTTAAAGGCAGTAAGTACTTAATGCAAATTGCAGAATTTTATGGAGCTACAATTTCCTCAAATCAACAGTTTTATTATAGAGAGACGAAGGAGAACAAAACTCAAGATTCATTGATTAATTCAACTTTTACAACTTACAAAAATTTGATTAAAACAAAGACCAACTATATGAATAAAATCAAGCATAAAAATAGAGGGATTAAAACAGAATAAAACTAATAGAAACAGAGTAATAGTGCTAATGGAAGTTCCATGCATTGATCGAATCACACACACATTCAAAGGCAGTGGATCTTCACCTCCTCAAACTTTCGTTGAGGAGGGATCAAGATCGGGAATTACAGTGCACAAAGACAACAACCGCTGTAAAGAAGATAGAAAAACGAAGATAAAAACTGCTGCTATCAGAAAATGAAAAGCCCAGAAAACCCCTGCCTTTTTTGCTTCGATCTCCTCGTTTTTATAAGAATTGAGGGCTAGGGTTTCCATCTTTGTGCTCCTTCAATCATGGGTCAAGGTTTGGGCATGAGTTCGCGCTGAAAAATCTCCTAAAAATCGTAAAAATCTCCTTAATCTCGTGATTTCCATGATTTTTGCAACTTCCAAATTTTCCAAAAAATGCAATTGCATTTTTATCAGCATTTCTGGGCTTGCTCACTATCATGCTCTTGCGAAGGAATGCTATTCGGAATGCAATTGCATTTTTCCTTTTTGCTCCAAATCTACACAAAAACAACAAATTAGTTTAAATTCCATTCTTTTTTCAACTCCTTTGCTTTTTTCCATTACTCCAACGAGATTTTATGAATTAATCATATAAACACCATTTTTAGCTTGCCGCATACCACAAAACACACAAAAATGACAAGAACAACCTAGTTTAAGGCTAAATAATCCTCATAAATGAGAATTATCACACCTCCAAACTTGAGTTATTACTTGTCCTCAAGCAATCATCAAAACAACAGAAAAGCCACAAAATTTCTCAATCAAGACACCTCAAGCTCATAACACATGTTTATCACAACCAACTTTAATCCCACTTTAGTCTTGATCTTAGCATTTTTCACCCATCCTTCCCTAAAAATTGTATCCCTACTCTTCTAGTTTCATCTTGCTTGTTTCCTACATAGGCCATCATTTGTGAAACAACTTGACTAACAAAAGAAAAACTCCCCCAAACTTATTTCTTTTTACTGCTAAGCTATTTAAGTTTTTTTTTTTTTTTTGGAGGGGGTTCCTCAGTCAATTGTACCTTCGTTCCAACTTACCGACACTTTGTTGTAAAGGTAGTTGATTACGAGCACACATCACTATTTGAAACCCTTTTTAACCTACTCATTTCCTAAATCAACCTTTCATGCAGAGGCAATCATGGGTGTCATAACTTTCCTTAGTTACTCAGTTAAGTCTTGGAAAGAGAATTATCCCTCTTTTTTTTTTTGGGCACCATCTTTTCTTTTTCTTTTTCTTTTTTTGTTTCAACTTGGCAGCCTTCATACAACAACTCACAATATGTTTACATTTCATGAATTGCAAAAAATGAATATAAAACTATGTGGAGTCAACAAAAGTAATGTAAGATGTCTATCACCCCCCCCCCCCCCAAACTTAAGATGCGGCAATGTCCACATTGACTAGTTTTACTCTTGGGTGGTTCAGGTGACCATACATATTTACAGGCTTAATAATCCAAGAATTATAGAAACACAAGCTAGGGTGTATGGGTGGTGGGGTGCTAAGGAAAGTAAAGAAGTCATAAAGTTGGGTGGACAACTGAGGAGTGTTTAATGAGCCGAGCCTATTCCAAATATCATCATCAAGAATTTTTAAACTTTGAGACATATTTGTTGGCATACAAAAATCAGAGATTAAACATAACTAACATTGAGCTTCAAACCACTTGGACATTAATCAAATCATCAGGACAAAATGCAAGGGACAAAGACAAACACCAAAAATTTAAAACAACAACATCACAATCTAAACTATTAAGACGTGAGAAGTAAAATTTAAGGTGCAAAGAACATCTTCCCTAATCATTGGAGGTTGAATCATCATCTTTTTGGCGTGTTGGATGTTTTGCTTCGTTTTGCAATTGCATTCCATTTGCATTCTTGTCCCTCAACTTTGCCTCATTTTTCGCATATGCAATTACATTGCAATTGCAATTCCTTGTGATTGGCGTTTGATTTTTCCTTCTCCTGTTCATCTAAACTCAAAAGCGAATTGTTAAAAAGTTCACACATGCTTGAAAAAGAGTTCATGCCTTTTTTTTTTTTAATATTTATTTTCTTATTTCTTTTTGAATTGTTGAATCTCTTAAACGATTTCCTATGTAGATCCCCAGGTAAAGGTGTTCCCTAAACGGTCAACTTAAATACCTCAGCCTAGACAGGATTCTACCTTAGACAGAAATTGCTTAGTCATTTCAGAATTCAAAGAAATAAGTTTTTTTTTTTTAAGGTCTCTTACTCAAATTTGATCAGGGGGATTGATTTTTTCCTCCTTAGGCCTTCTCCCTAATAAAGCTCGATTCTTTAACCAATGACTTTGAAGGTGCTTTATGTTCCATCTTGCTTAGTCATTTCAGAATTCAAAGAAATAAGATGCTTTCTGCTCGATTCTTGTCTCCTATTGTCAATGATGAAGCAAACATGCCTGAGGCCTCCTTCAATTTACATTCGCCATTGTGATTTTCTATTTTTGTTGCTTGTCTCGATTGTAATGCTTATGCCTCACACTTATTTCATTTTCATTCATCCAATTTGAAAATTATTGTTTTGTGTTGTTGTTAATTTAATAGATAATTTCCACTTAAATGCAATGTGTGTCTTGATTATGCTTCTATGAAATGCTTGGATACAATTTCGTTGTTCTTGTTAAGATTGTTAACAATCTGAAAATAGATAAATTGGGTCCTGATTAGGCTTGTTGACCATCTGTTGTCAAACATGCCTAAGTATTTGCATTTACTACCCATAATTTATTACATGTCATCTCACCCCAACCACCTGATTACTTTTAAACAATATTTAGTATGTTATTAGTTGTTGTTATTTGACCCTCAATACCACTAATTAATATTTTATTCATTATTAATTTATTTAAATGAAATTAATTGCTACTTAACACTTGAGTAAGTTGGGAAGTGATCACTATATCTCATTTAAATCTTCCTATTCCATACATTGCAATGATGACATTTCTTCTTTTCATGGGTGGTTGGGTTAAGTAATTATATTCACTAAAGCCTTGCACTAAGCATATGTTGTTATAAATAACCCACTTCTCCCCCACAAAAATACCACCCCTCTGATTTCTATTTTTATCTGTCCATTTGCTTTGAGGGAGTTTGTTGTCTCTTCTCCTTTCACTTAGTAGGCTCATTTCTTTCTTCTCATTTATACACTTAGCTCAGGTTCTATGTGAAAGAGTTAATATTAAGAAAGCGGAAGCAATTTTGGATCTTAAGCACTCTAATTACATCAATTTGATCAAATAAATAGCATGCTCAAAAACGGAAAAACAGAGAATAAGAACACTACCTTTGATGCTCAAAATTCTCCTCATCCTTGGCCAATTTCTGATCACGAACACTTCGTGGACCTCCCTTAGGATCTTCCCTACTATCCTCAGGCCTTGGAACGGATTGTGGGATCCTTAATTGAGAGAATTTTTGAGAGAGAGAGCAAAGGTCTAAAAACAGAAAATTCTCCAATTTTCTGCAAAATTCTTCTCACCCATGGTGTTTCTTCTTATTTAAAACAAATCATAAGCTTCCTTAAGCTTTGTGAAGATGACAACACATGAGTGATGAGGATTAAACAAGAAGGAGGTGGCCAATTTTGGTTAATTTGAAAAAGCAAGAAGCTTATTCATGGAAAGATGAATTTGGTCCAAAAATGAATTTGATTTTTCTTTTAATTTTAATTCAAAATTAATATAAAATCAATTTTAAATTAAAATCAATTTTTAATTAATTAAACAATTTAATTAATTTTAAATAATTATTTAATTTAATATCAAATATCAAATTAAATAATTGGACCAATCCTGATTTCTCAAATCGAACGTTCGAACATGAATCCCTATTCATGTTTTAAACTGAACCAATATTTAAATAAAATTTAAATATGTCCACCTCTTCTTTATCATAGTTTAATTCATAATTAAGCTATGAAACGATAAGTATATCGCATATAATTAACGTTTTCTCCCAAAATCGAATTTGAACAATTCAAATTCTTCTC
The DNA here is from genome assembly GCA_033996785.1 of Trichosanthes truncata. Classification (NCBI taxonomy): domain Eukaryota; kingdom Viridiplantae; phylum Streptophyta; class Magnoliopsida; order Cucurbitales; family Cucurbitaceae; genus Trichosanthes; species Trichosanthes truncata. The sequence goes on from JAWPNB010000003.1 coordinate 60,215,324, forward strand.
TCAAAATGTTACAAGGCTTAATCCGAGCTAGTAAGGGGAACCTAATGGACCTACAGATCATGAGCTCCAACGATACGAGATTAACCGGCCAAACTCTTTAGCCTAGCTAATCAACATTCGTTAACCACCGGGACACTCCACTAAAGCCCAGTGGCTGCACTCTCCTCACTGTAGATATATTTATGTCCACTCGATATAACCATGGTTAGTAAGTCGATCCTTCACAGGTCGTTCGTAATTACAGTTGGGTCAAATAAACCGTTTTACCCCTGTAATTACTTCTTGTTCCTTAAGTCCCACTGATCCTCTAATGAACAATTGGTTTGTGGTCCGACCAACAAACCGAATCCCTCTCGGGCCAATGAGAGGGTGGGCCCATTGTTCAAGACCCGGAGTCAGCACTTAAGGGAACAACCTCTCTACTAAACCCTAAAGCGGGTAGGAGTGAATTCCTTCTCGCATGACTATGTTCGCAACTATCTACTCAGTTTTATCCCCAAAATGGGAGGCTTATTGAGTAGGCGATCTCGGGCCACTCTCACCCATGCAAATCTAAGGATAATCCCGAATAAACAGGAGTTCATAGCACACTCAGGATTAAGATCGAGTTACCTAGGTCATCGTATGAAAATAGTCAGTTAAAACAGTAAACGGAGTTAAAAAGTCTAAGTGACTATTTCGCGGTCCAGTCTTATGCAAACTCATTGCATAGGACGCTCCCACTTTCATGTCTCCGCATGAACGATTCAGGATCACATCGTTAGTACTATACAAAGTGGGTTGCGTCCATAGTGTCCCCAGGATAAGGTACCCAGCCCTATCCCTATACTATAGACCGTTCTGACTATTACTCAAACTTGATCCACTTTTATGTCATACATAAAGTTCAAGTTTACATCTTATAGTCAAGGGTTCTTAGTTCATTGGATTTGGGTTATGGAATACACAATTCACTTTATTCAATAACAACTTTACTGTATAAACCTCAATAACAACTTTATTGCAAAATAGAATATACATTCAGTTTACAAAACCACGAGTTTTAGGACATAAAACCCAACACTATGTTTGTTTATCTATATTCTCGTGAACTAATGATTACTTTAGATATGGTACGTGGGGTTCATTCCATATGTTATTCACATCTGTTTCTACATTCAAGTACCATAATGTGAACAATCCACGAACCATATCCAAGGTAATCATTGCATACAAGTTCTTTCATTTGTACTTACATACATTTTCCCTTCTGTTGTTTCCTATGCTAATGATAAGTTCATTTTATATTTATTTATTATATATTGTTTGGGTTGTTTTTAGTTAGTTTTCCTATAGTTTTTGAATTTCAGTTCATGTATTTCTTTTATTTTTATAGGTGATCAAAGATTTCATTTTGAAGGTCAAAGTTTGAGGACTTTCAAGTTGAAGTCTTAAAAAAAACAAAAATTACGGCGCCAAGGCGCTTCAATGTTGGTTTCACGCTTTTTGACAACACCTAAGAGCTGCGTCAACTTCCCTAAGTATAAAAGACCGTCTTTTAGACGTTTAAAAGGGGGAGAGGGAGATCTGGGGTGGAAAAATAGAGAGGAAAAGGCAGAAAACAAAGGGGAAAGTGAATACGCGTCCTTGGAGGACCCAAGCAACCAAACGTAGTGAGAGCTAAGCTTGGTTATTCGTTTAAACATTTGGATTTGTCTCTTTTTTTCACTTTTTCTTTCTCTTTTTCTGCTTGTAATGATTCTATTGACACTTTTAGCTAGTTTTGTTGAGTTTTACTTTATAAGCTTTGATGTAATCGATACTCAAATCTTACCATTTCTTAGTTCATAGATGATGTTTCTATTTCATTTGTGGTTGTGAAAATTCATATCCACTTAAAACGTGTTTAGATATGGTCATTCTTTACATTGTTTTTATGTCATGATTTGAGGTTGAGATACAAGAATCATTGATGAACTAGAGGATTTTCCCAAATTTACACTTGAGATAGAGATATCCTTGTAGATTTTGTGGCAATGTTAGATTCTACAGGCTTAATAATTGAATTGTTGGAATTGTCATAGAGATATAGGCAATTTACTTTTCAATGAATATTGTTATTGCTTGAGAAAGAATATCAAGTCTATAGGGTAGAGCTTGCCAACAACCAAGAAATAGAAGAAAACATTAACTAGTAATGAACAAAGAGTAGGAGGAGATAATCAGTGAAGTCGTTACTCTAGAGTTTTTACCAATTAGGTTTAATCCTCTATTTTGCATTGTCAATTTCAAAGCTTAATCAAGTTTATTTTTCAAGAAAGTTTAAATTTTCATTCATCTTTGATAATCTCGTGCTTAGATAAAATTGAGGCTAGAGAATTTGGTAATTGGTAGCTTTCAGTCCCTGTGCAGAATGAACTTTGTATTCAATCACTGTATTACTTATAACAATTTGTGCACTTGCGAAATCAACCAACAACTAAGTTTTTTGTTCTTCTTATTTGTAGGGTTGCAATAGATCGTTCTTTGAGTCACACACTGATGGGAGGCTATGCGAACGCCAAAAGAAAGCGCAAGTGCACGCTATCACAAACAAGTAATATATGGAGTATTCCAAGTATCAAATCCAAAGGAACGAATTTAATACACAAATTCTTTAGTTTACAACACAATTGCTCACAAGTTGCAACCAAAGGTAGCCAAGAGAAAAAATAAAGTTGATTTTGGGGTTTTTTGCATGAAAAAGTAAAGATAACTGAAAAAGTAATGAGAAAAACAAGGATGAGAGCAAGGGATTCAATTCTGGTTCAACCTGGAGAAATGCGCCCACCATGCACCTGCAAATTGCTCAACTAAGTCTGACTATTTTAAAGATCTTACCCCTTGCGCTTGCATACTAACTTTTTCGAGTTCTGTACGGTTCAGACAGAATGCTGCTGAAATGTGCCCGCAACTTACCATAAACAACACTTAGCTAAGAAAATCAAGTTAAACACATATTCGGCTCCTTTTCCAAGAACCTTTAGGAAACTAAGAAATTTAAAACTCATATGTCAATGGCTAAATTTGCTTAGATGATGAAAAATACAACTTCAAGATTTCAAGGGGATGTTTGGTGCGCTGGTTTGAAATTAGGAATCCTGAAAATCCTTAGCTAGAATCAGAACCCTTGGGGTTCCTGATTATTGTGTTTGAGGTTTGATAATACCTGTTTTTGGGGTGTAAGGTTGGGTTGGGATGAGTTTGTTTAGACTGTTTTTTTTTTAACAATTTTTTTAAGCTGTTTTATTTTTCATATCCATTGTTTTTACTTAATAATTGTTTGTTGAATTGCATATTAATATTTTAACCAATTATGTGGATCAATTGTTTCAAGCATAGTTAAATATGAATGTGTAGTTTGTACAAGTATACTGATATCTCATTCACTCCATTCATTATGATGTAAAATTAAATAATATTAATAAGGACATATATTTTAAATAATTATTATGTGTGAAAGAAGAATGGTGTTGCTGGAGTAAAGGAAATCCATAATACAAATGAAGGTCCGAAGTTCATAATATCATCATACATAAGTCGAAAGGAATGAAGAAAAGAAATAGCAATAGTTGTCCAAAACACAAACTAAATTAAAACTAAGTAGTAGTTGAAGGTGATGAAGGCATTGAGTTGTCGTCCATGGGGGCTCGGGTTCTAGGTGCTCTCCCTAATACTTCCACACAGTAATCATACTTCCAATCTGGGGAGAATGCAAAGAACGGATGAGAATGAATCCTAGGACAAGTAAAAAAGCATTATATGCTCCCTTTCCCAATGTAGATAGTCTTGCTCAGCTCTTCTTTCTCCCATTCCGTAGCTTCGTTCCTTTTCCAGCCTCATTTCTCCATCCAAAGTGTCTCCTCTAAATACCTCATCCAAGGCCTTGAATTCATGACTGATTTGACAATTCTTATGCATAGGCAGCCTCCCATTGGTCCACTTAAGTACAGCTAGCTCCACTTTTGGACAGCTCAACTAATGAATTTTCTTGCACGTGTGAATCAGGTGGTTCTTTTAATAAAGAGATGCTTCAGCAAGGATTTTTGCTTATCTCCCCAAATTCAACTCCCAACATTGTTTTCAAAGCTTTTCACCTGAAGCAAAATTCAATAAATTAAGCCCATGTCGTAGCCAAAAGCATACCATTTTCATATCTTAAAAGAATTCACTCTTAACAGTAAGCACATACAGAACTTGGGGCTTTAACAACCAAAAATCACTAAAAGCACTCAAACAAGCAAGTTTAATAAGAGATTTTTAAACAGGAATAACTCTTCTATTGAAGAGTTATCAAACACTTTTTTAGAAATTAAAAAAATTGGAAGTCTATTTAAGAAATTAGAGAATTTAAAACTCTATTTCACAAAGTATTCAGAAAACTATTTTAGGAACTCTATTTTAAAAATTAAAAAATTGGAAGTCTATTTAATAAATTAGGGAATCTAAAACTCTATTTCTCAAACTATTCAAAAAACCTATTTTTGGAACTCTATTTTAGAAATTAAAAAATTGGAAGTCTATCTAAGAAATTAGGCAATTTAAAACTCTATTTTACAAAGTATTCATAAACCTATTTTTGGAACTCTATTTTAGAAATTATAAAATTGGAAATCTATCTAAGAAATTAGGCAATTTAAAACTCCATTTTACAAAGTATTCATAAACCTATTTTTGGAACTATGTTTTAAAAATTAAAATATTGGAGATCTATTTAAGAAATTATGGAATTTTAACAAAATTTCTATTTTGAAATATATTTCAAGGATAAATGAGTTATAAAATTCGAATTCTAGTTTAGAAATTAAAATATTAGAAACTTTATTTTGCACAATATTTTGAAACCAATTTCAAATACAATGGGTTAAAAAATTTGTTTAGTAGCCATTTTTAGTTTTATTTTAACCTTTTAAACAATTAACTAGGCAGTTGGGTTGCTGGAGTGATCGTTGGAGTGGTCGTTAGGGTGGTCGAGTTGATGGGGTGGTTGGGTTGCCGAGATGGTCGCCAGTGGTAGTTGTACGGTGGTAAGTTGTTGGAGTGGTCGTTGCGTGGTTTTTTATAGTAGTTGTCGGGTGGTCGGGTCGCTGGAGTGATTATCAGGGTGGTCAGGTTGTCGGAGTGATCAATGGGTGGTTGTGGCAGTGATTGTCTGATGGTCGGGTCGCTAGAGTCGTTGTCGGAGTGGTCATTAGGGTTGTTGGGTTGCTGGATGGTCGGTTCACCAGGGTGATCACTAGAGTGGTCACCAGGTGGTCATCAATGGTGGTTTTTGGTGGTTAGGTTGTCAGGTTGTCAGGGTAATCGCCAAAGTAGTCATCGAGGTGGTTGAGTTGTGATAACTCTTCATAGAAGAGTTATTTTTACTTGAATTCTCTTGCTAAACCTTGCTTGTTTGAGGTATTTTGGTAGCTTTTTGGTTACTTAAGTTCCTAATTTAGTGCTTTCTTGCTTATTTGGCTAAGTATTGAGAAAACCTAGATTAATGTTTGAATTCTTGCAATTTTGTGAGCTGAATTGTTGCAATTTGTGTTTTAGGTAAGAGCAGACTTAATGATTAGAAAATTTGAGTACAGTGAAGCTCTTTGAGCTGAATTACTACAACAATCCATCATAGAGAAGCCAAGTGATTCACATGTGCAAAGAATATTCTTATTAATTGAGTTGTCCAAAAAGAGCCAGTTGGACCACATGGACCAATAGGATGCTTCCATATATTATTCCCTATCTGTTCAACCCTGATTTTGCAGTTTTTAAGCTTGGCATTTTGGAATTGAAAAATGAGAGGCTGGAAAAGGAAGTTTTACGAAAAGATGAAGAAATGAGCTGAAAAGAGGACTGTCTACCTAGGGAAATGAGCTGAGGAAGAAGGAGGGAGTCCTTTAGTAGCTTTTCACCTAAGAATTTCTCTTCTCTTCTTATTGTTATTCTTCCTTTTGTTGCTTTTCCATTGTTCTTGACTGTTGTAATGGAATTTCTAGTAGCTTTTAAGAGTTTTATTTCTTTCATTATAAGCTAAATAGCTTAAGGCAAGGATTAAGGAACTCTGATTTGAAGTGCTTTTAATGTTTATGATGAATTATGTTTGGCCAACCTTTTTTCTACTGTTTTCTTGACTTTTGGAAAAAGAATAGGAAACTGATCGCTTCAACTCTTACTAAGACTGATTACAAGTTAAGCTTGTAGTGAAATGGGTAGGTTAGGGATAATCACCCACTTAGTGCACATAAGCAATGAGCTTATTTTGAGTAGTTTAAATGGGAATTTAGCTACAATTTAAGGAGATATGGGAAGATTTCGTGTTGGAATGTTGTGTGGTGTGATTTAGCATAAGTTTTACTACAGCATTGAGTCCTCAAAATAGTATAAGAAACCTCTAATCCAAGCCTACTTTTAACTCTAAGTAAGTTCACCTATTGTTACTTGTTTTAGTTCTTTTACCTATTATTCTAAGCTTGTTATTGGTTAAATTAGTGTTGTTTTACTTCTTTAAAAAACTCCTTGAATGTTGTTTTTTGTTTGGTTACCCTTTTATCACTAAAAGTGAGCTCAAGCTTGGTAAAATTCATGGACTAATCCCTGAGGAGAACGATATAAATATACTTATCACTTGTTGCATTAGAGTGTGTATACTTGCACATTAGGAGTGCTTAATTGAAAAATTAATATCACTCTAGCTAAGGCAACAGGTTGTTGGGGTGGTTAGGTCATCGGAGTGGTCACTAGGTAGTTGTCAGCGGTGGTTGCTAGATGATCAGGTTTTTGGGGGTGGTCATCAACTATGGTTGTGGGGTCGTCGGAGTGGTTGTCAGATGGTCGTTGTTGGTGGTTCGAGCAAGTCGGATCACCGAGGTGGTTGGGTCATCGAGGTGTCGAGTTGTTAGGGTGGTCAAGTCGTAAGGATGGTCATCAGATGGTCTCTAGAGTTCTCATCGCAGTGGTCGCCGAAGGTAATTTTCAACGGTGGTCGAGTCGTCGGTGTGGTAGTCAGAGTTTTCATCGTAGGGTGGTCGCCAGAGTTGTTGTCGAAGTGGTCGCCGGAAATGGAAAACAGCAAATGGAAGAGGAAAACATAGCACAAACCCCATGGTTGCACTGTTGTAAACCATGAGGTTGTGTTTCAAAACCAAAGGTTTTGAACACCTTGTGCCAAACATGGTTTTAGGTTTGGAACCCAAAACCATCCCAACCCAAAACCATAGGCCAAACGCCCCCTAAAGGTTTTTGTCCTGTGTCTAGGTACAAAAAGCAAAGTTCTATGTCTAAACTCTTTTCCTAGATTACTTTTAGAAAAACGTGTGTTGACTCCAACCTTTTCAGTATTGAAATCTTCACAGACTATACTAACTCAAATTGCCAGTTTAAGCTAACAATGAAACTTAAACTCACTAAAAGTAAACTTAGCTAAATGTTGAGCAAATTTACAAGAAACGCATGGTGGTTGCTAATCTCCTTTTTAGGGTATTCACATGATTGAATCCCCAATGAGTTTAGCTACTCATTGAAGAGAAAAACAAATTGCAGAAAATTTAAAAAAAAAACGAATAAAAGAAAGAACACAATTAATTGAAATAAATAAACTTGAATACACTTTGAAGTATGAATCCAAGAAATAACTAAATGAAATTAAAACAAAAGAACTTCTAACTCGAATTAAAAGATAAAACAAAAACTTACAAACTGACAATAAAAATAAAACAGCAAGTACAACTCCTAAAAACTTACCGAACCTGAATGGAAAACCCTAAGAACAAAAAGAACCCTAAGATGTTTGTCCATTCTAACTTATTCAACCTTTTTCAAGGAGAATCAAGTACTTACTCCTCCTTCTTTCGAAGTTGGAGTCCGAATGGAATTTGAACAGAGCTTAGGGGAGACTCAGAGTGGCGGCTAAAACTTAGAAAAAAAATGATAGAATTTTTGCATGAAGAGAATTCCTAACTCCGAGCTCTATTTTTAATGAAGGATTGAGCCACCTTTTATAGACTTCACACCTAGGGTTTGTTGCTGAGGTCAGTGTGGAGAAGTTTGGTCTATCATATCCCTGATTTAAGGAGATTTTATTGAGAATAATTGATCAAATCTTCAAATCCCACGAATCTTAGAGAATTTGTCGAAAATGTCCAAATGCGAGCACATTTGTAGGTGCATTTGGGCTGTTGTCGAAATGGCCTAAATGTGAGCGCATTTTTGGGTGCATTTGGGCTATTTTCTGCAACATTTGTAATTTGGCTTCTACTCTCAAATGCTGGCGCATCCTAGTCGCATATCTGATGGATGTTTTCTTATTTGCTTCAATTGCAACCAAAATGTGAGTACATTTGGATCCTTTTTCAACATTTGCACAAAAACAACATAAACTAACACTTTTCTTTACAAAAATGACTCTAATTACACCTAAAAACTTGTTTTTACAAAACCAAGACTTCAAACAAATGCAAAGCTTGTTTTACTTAAATTTGTCCTAAATGACATGGAATATAAATTTAAACACTGCTTTCTAAGCAAATAGCTTAGTTTTTAGGGCTCAATAACACTCATAAATGAGCATTATTACACACCTTGTGGATCTCAGTAGGAAAACCATTACGTAATGTCTTTTGTTTTCCTATTGTATTTATTTATTAAGAGCTTGAACATATGTTTCTCCTGTATTTGTTTGTTTTGGACTTGAACATACTTTTCTATTGTATTCCGTTGTTAAGAACTTCAACCTACCTTGATTTTCTATTTATTTATTATGAACTTCACCATACTTTGCTTATGTAGTTGTGTGTTATGAGTATCATCATACTTTTCTTGGATATCTATTTCTAATATTACACTTACACAAACCCACTTCATATTTTTCTATTTGGTTGATTCACAATTTATTTTTCAAGAAATGTTTTTTTTTTTTAAATAAGTGTAATTTCATCTGCAAGAGGGGAAATTTTTGTAATAGAAATGTTTTTTGAAAATAGTATGAAAAGCATGTTAACATTGAACCCAAATTTCATGATTTCATGGTTAAAAAATGGTAGAAAACGAATTTGGACAAAGAATTGTAATAAAAAGGTAGGTAAATAAAATATGTGTTTTACACATTTCATATTTAAAATGTTGTTTTAAAAATGATGTTCTTTCATAATCACGTACGTGGTTGAAAAGGGGCACAAAGAAGGGCCCAGTTTATTAATGCAAGCATGGTGACAAGTTTCACATAATTCATAAACACTTTTTTCAAAAGAGTAAGTTTCACATCAATTGAAAATCTTTTTGTCCACTGTCCACGAACAAAGGTTTTTGAATAAGTTCTTTTCACATTTTCATCAACAGTACACTATGACAAGTGAAAAAAGAATATATTTTTTCTCCCTTTTTTCATTCCTTATTGAATAAAGTTGTGTAACTCACATTCAAGGGAAGTAGAATGTGGTTTTCCTTTTTTTACAAGGTGACCTTTTTTTACAAATTCATGTTTTCAAAAATAAATATGGCTTGAAAGGGATTTTTTTTTTCATTTATAATTTTTTTTAAATTTCCTTTTTAAAGTAGAATGTTGTATTTCCTTTTTTTACAAAATCATTTTTTTTTCATTTCTAAATTTTCAAATTCACTTTCACCAAAAAATAAATGTTTCGTATTCCTTTGATTAGAAAATCAAATATCTTTTCATTTCTAATTTCTTTTAATTCATGTATAAAAAAAAACTTCATTGAATCAACTAAGGTGTGGAATGAATGGAGGGATGCACTTGCAAACCAAATGTTTGATACCTGGAACAATGTATGAAATATTTTTTGTAACATGATTGAATCTGATATTTACACTTATTTTTGTGTGTAAGTCAAGTTTCCTAATTGCTATACTTCTTAGATTTGAATACGAACAATGTACTTGGCTTCTTCGTAACATGATTGAATCCTATATTATGTATGTAAGTTTGAAACTATATTTTGTGTGTAAATAAAGTATCATTATGTTTCTTACTTTCAAATTTATGATTGATATAATATGCATGTTCGGTTTGATAACTAATGTAGTATCTACATCTAACTTAAGTATTTTCGTTATCCTATTCATGCAAATGACAACTTCTAAATAAAAGGCCCTTAAACATGTTTGGAATGTGATGAAGAACGAGGTGTTGGTCTAGTATTTGATGCAACTTATTCAACAAGGTGGGTAGAGGGGTGATATTGGGACCCTTTAGGCCTAGATATCTAGTACAAGTACAGAAAATGATGAAGGAAAAGCTCCTAGGATGCAACATCTAGGTGACACCGACCTTATAATCAAGAGTAAGGATTCTAAAAAAGCAATATGGTGCCATCGCTGAGATGATGGGCCCGACATGCAGTGGATTTGGATGGAATGATGAACATAAATGTATTGAGGCAGAAATTTTGATTTTCGACGACTGGGTTAAAGTAAAACACAAATACGATTCATGCTTGGGCCATCAAAAACATGTACACATGAACATGGATGAGATTTCAGTCGTAGTTGAGGTGCTTTAATCACAACGGGCTTTATCGGCTCAAGAGATTTATATTTGCCTTGGAATGTAGAACTTGCAGTTGCAACTTGTGTCGCATACTGAAAATTGTCATCCTTCACGTGCTCCTCTCTGAATCCTTCTTCTTTTAGTGTTTCTTGCAAGCTGCAAAAAGTAAAAGTATCTATTGGACCAATAGCAAGGTCTTTCAGTATAGGGAGTACATTGGACATCATTTGCTGTAAAGTTGCGACTGCATGTCTCACTGTAATTTCCTTTGGTGGTTCATTCTCTTCATTCTCTTCATGAGGTGGTGTTTCTTTAATCTCTTATATTCATTCTGGCTCCTTAGTGTTTTCAAGTGCTGGAGCGCTTCTTACTTCTACTGGGAGTTCAAGGTTTTCATGTTCCAATTTAGTTCTAAGTGTCACCAACTCACATTGTTCTTTTTCTTCTTGTTTTGAAATCTCTATGTTCTTGAGCAAGATTCCTTGGGACATGTTCTTCAATTCATTTGCAATTTGTTCCATTTGGATCTCCAAATTTCGTAGAGATGTGGTTTGGTTTTACATCGCAACATCATTACCCTACATCACAGCATCGTTCTTTGCCATATATTCTCTTATAAGTTCTTCGATGCTAAGCTCTTTTGGAATCATCTTTCCTTGCTGGGCACACTGGTACTGATGATTGTTTACAAAACTGGGTAGAAATCCATACCATAAAGAATCAGGGTTATAAGGACAATTTTCAAATGAATGACTTCCTTTACAACAAACACGAGAAATAGAAGAGATAGGGTTAACAGTAGCTATGGGATTTCTCATCATTGATTTTTCCAACATGTAGCTTAAAAATGAAGCTTGTGTGCTCAATGCTACAATAACGTCTACTTCCATTCTATTGATTATCTCAAGCGATCAAACCTTATGTTGTATTTTTCTTCCCTTGCCTTTGCTCTCCCTCAACCTGCAAAATAATGAAAAACCAAAATCTGGCTTTTTCTTTGAAAGAGGATAATTGCGGTTGCAATCTGTTCGCAATATATGCTGCAAAATTGAATTTTGTTAGTAATGTCGTTCTCCAGCAATGGTGCCAAAAAATTGATCGACTAAAAACGTGTGGGCTTTTAGAAGAAAACTTTTGAATAGAAAAAGTATCCAGTCTAGTACAAGTGCACACTGTCAAATAAGTAGTAAAGGAAATATTCCAAAGTATCGATCTCACAGAGAACTGATACCACAAAATTCGAAATTAAGGCAAAGATGTTCACACAAAGCAACCTCGGTAACCAATATTAATAAATCGGAAAGTTGTGAGTGTACTAAAAATCAAAAGATAAAAAGATGGAATCCAAACATGCTTTTGCCCTTTAGAAAAGAATTGTGACCTAAAATGCAATTGCAATCTTTACTCAAGCACCAAGCAATGTAAACCGGGTTCAACTTCTATTTGATCTTAATGGAAAGACCTTTAGAAGCCTAAGCAATTAAACCACATGTCTATGCCTAATACGAACTTAGTTTAATGAGAACACAACCCTTGGTCTTAGAGGTTTATGTCTAAGCTCCTTTCCTTTATGGCTTTGTTTGAACACGTAATCTCCTTTAACCATTTCAATATTAAACTCGATCTCTGTATGTTCACCTAGGTGATCAAGTTAGATTCACAATAAGAATAATAATCAATAAAAGCAAACAAGGGTATGGAATTGAGCAAAGTTACTTTTACAACTTAGGTCAAGCTTCCAATCCTTAGGGCATCCACATATCTGAATCTGAAGGATGGAATTAGCTCATGATGGAGAAAATAAATAATAAAACATTAAAAGAAAATAAACACATACTGACTTAAGGAATAAAAAGAAGTAAAAACAAAAGCTGGAAAATAGAGTGCCAAAACGTAAACTTAAATGAAGAACTTTATTGAAATAACTTGTTGTAAAGTAAAGAACTACAAAAATTAAAGACAAAGAACTGAAAGTAAACTTAATGTAAAATAGTAGAATTCAAAGTACTGAAATTAAAGAACTGAAACAGAAAAATAAGCTTGTGAATACAAAGGAAAATCGAGACTCAATGAGATAACTTCCACTTCTTCAATCAATCTAAACTCAACCTTTGTCAAGGATAGTAAGATTTTCACAACCCTAGACTTTTGAAAGGGATGGTTGAAGTTTGGACAGCGTTCTTCTTCCTTTAAGTTGAGAAAATAGAAAATAAATGTGCAAAAAGTAAAGTGGTCTTCCAATCGTAAAAACGATCGTGGACGGTTTTTTCGTGGCTTGAATCTTCATATTTATAGCCTCCAAATGCTAGGGTTCTCTCCATTGATGTTTAAGGCAAGAATCGGATCTTTATGAGCTTGGTTCATGGAGAATATCTTCAAGTATTAGTACAAAATCGAATTTTCGGACTTCCTCCTGATTTTTAGGAATTCTGTCTCCATGCAAAATTGCAGTTGCAATTGGAGTTGCAATTCTGGCAGTTTACAGTTTTCTACATAAAAACATTAAAAATTAGTAAATTTCAACTCTTTTCCTCTCATTCCAGATTTCTCATCACAAAACAACACTTTTACTGATTTGGGTTATTCTCATATCAATTTGCTAGTTGGACATTTAAGCATGAATTCTTGCAAATAACCTAAGTTTAGAGGGCTAAAAATACATAAAATATGAGACTCATCACATGGCCTCAGCGATAGACATATACATAAACGATGACATCAACATAGAGCTCCACGATCTCCCAATACTTGACCCACCTGTATGTGAGACTACGTTTGGGGAAGACGTATCTACCACACCTAACCCGAGGAATGATGGGGCATAAGGATCCAAGGTGAGCAAGAAGAAGTGCATGATGCACAGGGAACTCGTTGATGTATTTCGCATGGAGATCCGATGGGCATCGACCTAGATCGAGAAGATCGCCTTTTGGCTAAAAGAGAAGGATGAAGTGGAGTCCGCCCAACAAAAGCAACTGTACGGGGAACTTCAATCCATTCTTGGTATGGATATGGATGATTGTTTAGTCGTAGCCAAGACTTTGTTGGCCGATACCTCTAAATTTCACTCATTCCTCGACTACCAACCAGAGTGAAAATACAAGTGTGCATGCAGATCTTAAGGAGACAGCTCGGGCCCTCCTCTTCGGTATCATCTCACTGACATTTGTTGGATCTTTTTGGTGAAGACGCTACATTCACTTTACTTATCATGTTATGCTTATTTATCTTCTTAGTTGGGTTTTTTATTTTTATGGTCTTATGGTATTTGATGAAGATGCTATGGTGATATGTTTAGTTATATGTGACAACTCATGGGAAAAAACGTTATCATGATGTGATTTTTTTTTTTTTTTTTTGTGAATGATAACAATCGTTCTTACTATTTGAACAATTTTCTTACTCTTCAACTACAACATAAATTAGAAGTTACATTCAAAAGTCCATTGACAAAATTGATCCATGTTGCCCAAGGCTTCTACAATTCAAAAAACATCCACTAAAAAGTAAGAGAAAAATAATAGAAAAAAACAACTATAGAAAAAAAAAGGAAAAAAAATCATGCACAAACCCAAGAGTTCAAAACACTGCACCCAAAACACAGCTTCCTGATTCCCAGGCTTCAGAACCCTGCATCCCAAACACTGTTTTCTGATTCTCAGGCTTCAGAACACTGCACTCCAAACACAACTTTATGCAACCTAGGCTTTAGAACCCCCCAAAGCAAACTCCCCAAGGTTCTGATTCAAGGGTTTCTGATTCCAAGACAGGGGGCCAAACAGCTCATAAAGGTTTTTGTCCTATGTCTAGGTACAAAAAGCAAAGTTTTATTTCTAGACTCTTTTCCTAGATTAGTTTTATGAAAATGCGTGTTCAACCCAACCTTTTCAGTATTGAATATCACACAACCTATGTTAACTCAAATACTTTTATGAAAATGCGTGTTCAACCCAACCTATTCAGTATTGAATATCACATAACCTATGCTAACTCAAATGGCTAGTTTAAGCTAACAATAAAACTTAAACTCAATAAAAGTAAACTATGCTACGTGTTGAGCAAGACTACTTAACCATATGGTGGGGCCTTCATCTTTTTTATGGTATCCACGTCATTGAATCCCCTCCAAGGAGTTTTAGCTCATAGTGATAATGAAAATAAAAGTGGAAAAGAAAGGAGATATTTGAATGTAAAGAACAATACTTCATTGAAAATAACAACATAAGTACAACTTAACGTTTGTAAGAGAAAAAGTACAACTAGAATAGAGAACAAAAGTGAGACTACAACTTGACTTTGAATTAGAAAGGCTAAACAGAAACTACATCTGAGCATAAAATAAAAACCAACAACTAAAAGTTTAACAAAAACAGAAACTACAAAAATTGAAAGAACAAAAATCCTAGGTTTGTTCCTTCTTTCTATCTTGTTCAACCTTTTTCAAGGAGAACAGGACTTTACACCTTTTTCTTTTGAAGTTGGTGTCCGAATGGAGTATGAAGAGGAACTCAGAGTGATGGCTGAATAGAAAGAAAACGTGACAAAATGTTCAGAAGTATATGTACCCGAGCTCTCTTGAAAATGAAGCTTGAGTTGTCTTTTATAGACCTCAAGGCCTAGGAAAATCCATCGATTCTGCAAATCTTGGAAATGAAGGTTGAGCTTGAGATCAATGTGATAGGCTTGGACTATAATATTATTTGATTTGAAGAGATTTGCTCGAAAATCTACTGAAAATTGACCAATTCCATAAATCTGGGAAGTTTTGTCGAATTATGTCCAGTGGCGGCCACAAGGCTGGTGCAAACTTGCTGCTTCAACCCTTAGAAAAATTTCAACATTGGTTCTTAGACTGCGGTTGCAACCCTAGTGCATTTTTACTCATTTCCAGCTTTACACAAAAACAACAAAATTAACACTTTAGAAAAAATTTTGCATTGGTTCTCAGACTATGGTTGCAATCCTAGCGCATTTTTACTCATTTCCAGCCTCTACACAAAAACACAAAATTAACATTTTCTTTAAAAAAAAATAACTTTATTTACACCTATTTCTATACTTTTCATAAATCATGCCTTTAAATCTATGCAGAGCTTGTTTTTACTCAAAATCACTCTTGTTGAGATTTATGCCTCGTAATTAATGATTTATTTAATAATTAATAATAATTTTGATTATTTTATTTATAATATTATCCGTTATATGAAAATCCAAGGTTATTAGTTTAATCTTGAACAGTATATAGTTGACATATGGAAAGATCATGTTTAAGAAATAACCTAAAGGGTCATAGTATATAGATAAGGTTAGGTGCCTTATACGGGAAGACCAAATGATTTGATCCAAATCGTTCATGTGGAGACATGTGCGTTGGGGTATCTTATACAATGAGTTTGTGTAAGACTGGACCACGAAATATTTAATCTCTCTTTATAAATCTGTTAATTGAGAAAATTAATATTTCATCAGGATGATCATATGCGACTCGATCTTAATCTTGAGTGAGTTATAAACCCTTGTTTGTGAGGGCTTGTCCTTTGATTTGCATGGGTGAAAGTGGTTTTTGTAGTCGATTCAATATGTCTACCATTTTGGGGACTTGACCGAAGAGAGAGCTGGGAACATAATCTCATAAAATGTAATTCACTCCTTCCTGTATAGGGTAAGTAGATAAGTAGTTTCTTTAAGTGCTGATTTTTGGACTTGAACAATGGGGCCCCACCCTCTCACTATCCCTAGAGGGACTTTGTTTATGGTTGGATCATAAACAAAATGTTCATTGGAGGATTAGTGGTACTTAAGGTGCAATATGTAATTACAAGAGTAAAACGAGCTTTTGACCCAACTGTAATTACAAACAACTCGTGAAAAATCAACTTACATGTAGTGATTATATCCATGGACACAATTTTTCCTATAGTGCATAAGAGTGCAACTCTAGGTCTATAGTAGATGAACCCTAAAGTTAATGAATGAAAATTGATTAATTAAAGAGTTTAATTAATTAATTTTATATCATCGGAGCTTATAATCTGTAGGTCCATAAGGTCCCCTTACTAGCTCATGGTAACACTAAAAAATCAATCTAGTTGAAAGAAAAAATTGAAGTGTTCAAATTAATATTTAATATATTAGATATATTAAATATAAAAGAGAAAAATATATTTATTGTATTTGATATATTAAATATTAAAATAATTAATGTATATTAGATACATTAAATAAAAGATATTTATAAAATTTGAATAAAATTCAAATAAATAAATATCGTAGGAGATTTGAATGAGATTCAAATAAGTATAAGATATATTTTTATATATTAGATATTAAAATATAATATTTTAATTATGGCAAAGATTTGCCCTTGGTCTCTATAAATAGAACCCTTGGGTTGAGCCATTAGACATAACACACATCTCCTCAATAGATAAATAGATAATTCTCTCTAGACCTCTTTCACTCCAATCCCTTATTGATTTTCTTTCAAGAGGCTCTCACAAGTCTTGGTCTTGTGTTCAAGTCATAGCTAGGAAGATTTTGTAGATGAGATAAAGACATGCCAGAAATATCTTCATATTTAAGTCAAGGTATGTTTTTCTTAACCTTAATTTTTATTGTTTAATTCTAAATAAAATCAAAGTCAATTCCAACACTTCCGATGTGGGTTTAATCCGATTATTCCCTTCAACTCTAAATAGCATCCAATATAACAATAAGCACTTACTTTCTTAACAATAAGTTAGTTTTCAGAGTTGAATAACACTCATAAATGAATGTTATCAGTGTCTTATCCTGGTAACACTATTGATACGACCCAATTTATAATAGTTACAAATGATTTGATCCAAATCGTTAATGTGGAGACATATAAGTGGTGGTATCATATACAATGAGTTTGTATAAGACTGGACCGCGAAATTATCTTTCTTTATAAATCCGTTAATTGAGAAGATTAATATTTCACAGGATGATCACATGTGACTCGATCTTAATCCTCAATGAGTTATGAACTTCTGCTTGTGGGGGCTTGTCCTTTGATTTGCATTGTTGATAGTGAATTTTGTAGCCGATTCAATAAGCCTTCTATTTTGGGAACTTGACCAAATAGGGAGCTGAGAACATAATCTCACAAGATGGAAGTCACTCATTCCCATATAGGGTAAGTAGATGAGTAGTTTTTTTAAGTGTTGATTTCGGGACTTGAATAATTAAGCATCATCCTCTCACTGGCCCGAGAGGGACTTAGTTTATGTTTAGATCATAAACAAATTGTTCATTAGAGGAGCAGTGGTACTTAAGGTCCAAGATGTAATTATAGGGGTAATACGGACTTTTGACCCAGCTGTAATTATGAACATCTCGTGAAGAATCGACTTGCATGTAATGGTTATATCCATGAATACAACTTGTCCTATAGTGCATAAGAGTGCAACTCTAGGTCTATAGTGAAGTGACCTAAAGTTAATGAATGAAAATTGATTAATTAAGGCCCCGTTTGATAACCATTTGGTTTTTAGTTTTTAGTTTTTGAAAATTAAGCCTATAAATATCACTCCCATCCATGAATTTACTTATTTTGTTATCTACCTTTTACCTATGTTTTCAAAAACCAAGCCATGTTTTGAAAACTAAAAAAAAATAGTTTTCAAAAACTTGTTTTTGTTTTTAGAATTTAGCTAAGAATTCAAATGTTTTCTTAAGGGAGATGAAAACCATTGTAGAGAAATTGAGATAAAACAAAGTTTAATTTTCAAAAACCAAAAATCAAATGGTTATCAAACGGGGCCTAAAGAGTTTAATTAATTACTTTTGTATTATTGGAGCTTATAATCTGTAATCCATAATGTCTCATTGCTAGCTCATAGTAACACTAAAATATCAATTTAGTTGAAAGAAAATTTTGAAATATTTAAATTAATATTTAATTTGAAGAGTTCAAATTAAAATTTAATATATTAGATATATTAAATATAAAATAGGAAAATATATTTATTGTATTTCATACATTAAATATTAAAATAATTAATGTATATTAGATACATTAAATAAAATATATTTATAAAATTTGAATAAGATTCAAATAAAGAGATAAATATCGTAGGAGAATTTAAGATATTTGAATAAGATTCAAATAGATTAAATATATGTATTTTAATATATTAGATATTAAAATATATATTATTTAATTATGGAAAAGATTTGTCCATGTCTCTATAAATAGGACATTTGGGTTGAGTCATTATAGCACACATCTCCTCAATAGAAAATTAGAAAATTCTCTCTAGACTTTTTTTTCTCTAATCTCTTGTGGAATTTATAGACCTCTTCCTCTCCAATCCCTTGTGAATTTTCTTTCAAGAGGCTCCCACAAGCCTTGGTTCTTGTATTTGAGTCATAGCAAGTAGGCTTTATGGAATCAGAGTTTCAACCTCGTTGGAGTTGGAGCAAGAAGATTAAAAACCCGCCAGAAATATTTCCATAATATACAAAGGTATTTATAAACAACCTTAGTTTTTGTTTAATTATAAGTAAAATAAAAAATGATCCAATGTTTCTGCTGTTGAAAATGAAGGCTATTGTAGAAGGACTATTCTCATTTTGGTGGCCCTTTTCCTTTGCTATGTGTGTTGGGATTTATGCCCTAAAGCCTCGTCATTAATAATTTATTTAATAATGAATAATAATTTTGATTATTTTATTTGTAATATAATATTATCAATTATATGAAAAATTCAAGGTTATTAGTGTAATCTTGAACAGTATGTGGTTGACATACGAAATGATCATGTTCAAGAAATAACTTAAAGGGTCATAGTATATGGATAAGGTTGGGTGCCTTATCCTGGTAACACTATTGATACGGCCTACTTTGTAATAGTTACAAATGATTTGATCCAAATCATTTATGTGGAGACATGTGAATGGGGGTATCTTATACAATGAGTTTGTATAAGACTGGACCACGAAATATTTAATCTCTCTTTATAAATCCGTTAATTGAGAAGATTAATATTTTATCATGATGATCATATGCGACTCGATCTTAATCCTGAATGAGTTATGAACTTCTGCCTATGAGGGTATGTCATTTGATTTGCATGGGTGAGAGTGGCTTTTGTAGCCGATTCAATATGCCTACCATTTTGGGGACTTGACCAAATAGGGAGCTGGGAACATAATCTCACAAGATGGAATTCACTCATTCCCATATAGGGTAAGTAGATGAGTAGTTCCCTTAAGTCCTGATTTCGAGACTTGAACAATGGGGCCCCACCCTCTCACTGGCCCAAGAGGGACTTAGTTTATAATTAGATTATAAACAGATTGTTCATCAGAGGATCATTGGTACTTAAGGTGCAAGATGTAATTATAGGGGTAAAACGGACTTTTGACCCAGCTGTAATTACGAACAACTCGTGAAGGATCGACTTGCATGTAGTGATTATATAAATGGACACAACTTGTCCTACAGTGCATAAGAGTGCAACTTTAGGTCTATAGTGGAGTGACCCTAGAGTTAATGAATGAAAATTGATTAATTAAAGAGTTTAATTAATTAATTTTGTATCATTTGAGCTTATAATCTGTAGGTCCATAAGGTCCCCTTGCTAACTCATAGTAACACTAAAATATCAATTTAGTTGAAAGAAAATTTTGAAATGTTCAAATTTAATATTTAATTTGAAGTGTTCAAATTAATATTTAATATATTAGATATATTAAATATAAAAGAGAAAAATATATTTATTGGATTTGATACATTAAATATTAAAATTTAAAATGTTCAAATTAATATTTAATATATTAGATATATTAAATATAAAAGAGGAAAATATATTTATTGTATTTGATACATTAAATATTAAAATAATTAATGTATATTAGATACATTAAATAAAATATATTTATTAAATTTGAATTGGATTCAAATTAGGAAATAGATGTCGTAGGAGAATTTTAAACAGTTTGAATAAGATTCAAATTGGTTAGATAAATATATTTTAATATATTATATATTAAATATATTATTTAATTATTTTCCCTAGACTACTATAAATAAGACCCTAGGGGTGAGCCATTGTGCATTACATACAACACACATCTCCTTAATAGAGAGAATTAGAGAATTCTCTCTAGACCTCTTCCTCTCCAATCATTTGGAGATTTTCTTTCAAGAGGCTCCCACAAGCCTTGGTCCTGTGTTCGAGTCATAGCTAGGAAGACTTTGTGGAAGAGATAAAGATCCGCCAGAATATTCTTCATAATATTATTTTCAAGGTATTTATTGCTTAACCCTTGTATTTTAGTTTAATTCTAAATAAATCAAAGACGATTCCTATGCTTCCGCTGTAGGTTTAATTCGATTATTCCCTTCAATGTGCATGGTCGAATTCTGCTAAGGTCATCTCCATCCTCGACAAGAAATCAATTGACTTAAAAAAAAAAAAAAAAAAAAAAAAAGGTCAAAGAAATGAACGAATTGGTTTGTTGCTTGGGCACGATTTGGTTTTCAAAATGCCATCGCTTGTATAATTCAACCACGTTTTCCAGTTAAGACATGACTCTCTTACTACGTGTACGATAGTTTACTGTTTAAGTTACTTAAAGGGTATTTGAATTGAGGAGTTGGGGGGAGTGGAGTTGGGAAGAGTTAATAACTCCCCCCAACTCCTTGTTTGGCCCAATGATATTTTAACTCCTATTGTGGGCTCCATAACTTTCGTATCTCATTTTTTCTTCACCTCACCTCACTCTTACCTCTCTCTTCTCTCCTCTCCTTTCTCTCTTTATTTTTTTTTTTTACATAAATTTCTTAATTTAAAAAATTTTCTTAATCTTTTGTATAAATGTTCTCATCATTATTACTAATTAAACATAAATAATTATTAAATAATTATTTTATTTTTATCCTATAATTCTAATAAATTTTTAACAAAAATATTTTTCTTTTTATTCTATAATTTTATTTTTTAAAGATAAATTATATAAGAATGTTTTAGATATAATACTATTATTTAAATTGAAATTCTTAATGTAAATTAGAATACTTCATAACAATTTTTTTAATTGATACAAATCTTCCTATCTCACTTCTTCCACATATCATCTACAATTTTCTTTTTAAGTTTAAATAAAAATTACTTATAACAAATAACAATCTTATCTTTTTTTAGCCTTTTTTTATTAATAACTATATATATATATATATATATATATATATATATATATATATATATATATATATATATATATATATATAATTTTATGATTTGAAGATAAGAAAAACATATTTTAAACTAACTCGTATTACAATTTAAGAAATTAGTATTTAAAAATGTTAACGTATTAAAAAAATTTAATTTTCAAATTAATCATATTCAAAGTAAAAAGATAAACGATTTCTCCTTCCAAACTTAATAAAATAAAATTATGGCGATAAATAACATAAATATATAGTAATCTGAACAAAAGTACATATGATATTCATTTTGAATGGTGTTAAAAAATATATATTCATTTTGAACTTAATTATTTTAAAATAGCATAAATATTTGATATTTTATTTTTAACTTAGTTATTTTAAAACTTCAAAGAATATATTATTTTCAAATTAATCAAACTTTAAATAATCCATTACATTGATTAGTTAGAAAAATAAAATCTTAAATTATACAAAAAAAAGATTATTTTATTAAGCTTGAAAAACAAATCTTAAATTAAAATTTTTAAATGAAAGAAAACAAGTCTTTAACAAAAGTGTAAAGTATTCATAAAATAATATAATTTAAAATCTCAATTTTAGGATTGACGGAAACAAATCTATATTATTTCTAGAATGGAGAGAATAAAAACATAAAAATCTTGAAGTTTATTTGAATATCTTAAAATTAATGGATTGAAATCTTTTCCGAATCACATGTAATATTTTAAAAAGTATTGTAAGACTTTCTTTTATTTGAAAACTACCCAAGGGAAATGAATAATTAATGTGAGAGATATTGAAAAAAAAAATGTGGGGTATTTTATTCTTTTTTTTTCTTTAAAGAAATTTGTAAAATATATATAAATTAATAAAACACAAAAAATCTCAATCTTAGAATTCATGGGAACAAATTCTTAATAATGAAAATTTGAGAAATTGTAGAAAAAAAACTATACAAAAAAAAACTAAAATCAACTAAGACTTCAAAACTCCAAATTTAACAAACTTGCACCCCAAACACAAACTTCAGAACTCCTATTTCCTGCAATCTAACTCCAGACTAAACAACTCTACACCCCAAACACAGACTTACTAACTCCAACTCTCTACAACTCTTACTTCCTGCAACTTATTGTCCCAAACAGCCCCTATAATTGATTTATTGTATATATGAGGTTTAGGTATGTGTTTAGGTTTTAGTCAATTCTTTTCCCTACCTAATTCACTAGATTAGTCAAGTTTCATTTATTTCTTAGAGTGTTGTATTCTCTTTAAATATAAGGGTTAACCCTTCTTGTATTCAATTCAAGTGAAATAATACTGATCTTCTTCTTCAAAGTTTTACTTCTTCTTCCTTCCTTGTCGTGCACTCTGTCAAAGACATTTAAAAATTGATCGTGTCTCGTCTGTCTTGTGTATAGATCAGTTTCTTTAAAAAGAAAAAAAAATACGTACGGATAAATTATTTAATGAAGCTGCCACAATATAGCTATCTCATAATAACCATTAGACATATATTCAATAATCTTCATACCCTAATAACTATTTGATATAAATTTGAAGTATTTTTCTCTTTCTATCTAAGGACATGTTTGGGAGTGATTGAAATTGTTAAAATCATTATTGTTGTATTTAAAATTACTCTGAAATATATTTTTAATTATTTAAAATTAATTTTTATGGTATAAAACTCGCGTTTAAAAGTATAAAATCAAACATTAAATTAATTTTGAGTAATTAAAGACATATTTCTTCTGATCTAATTTTAAATATGTCAACAAAATTACTCCTAATGTGTCGGTGCAGTTTCTCACAAATAGTCCAATAATGCTGGCGGTTGTGTAATTGATTTATTTACACAATTTCAAGCTGAATATGTCACTCGTACAATCGTGAGAATGAAAAATTGTTGGTTAAAATATCATTTTAGTCCCTGTATTTTGGACTTTATTCTATTTTGGTCCCTGTACTTTCAAATGTCCAATTTTAGTCCTGGAACTTTCAATAAAGCTTAAAATTGGTCCCTACTGTTAGTTTATTCTTAAATTTTCTTTAAAAAAAACAATCTCTATTAGCTTTCCCTCTATAAATTTTGAAAGTATGTTCATATTGTGTCTTTTCTTGTATTAAAATTATTATGATTATTTAACCAATTTTGATAAAAATCAACTTCAAACTTATCATATGGATCAATTTTAAACTTTATTGAAAGTACAGGGACTAAAATTAGACATTTAAAAGTACAGGGACCAAAATGGAATAAGGCTCCAAGTATAACCAAAATTGTTTAAATAGAAGTAAGTAACAAGTGTGACGTGACTTACGCTCAAACCTTCCACGATTGTTTCGGCAAAAGAGTCGAAAGCAAGGGAGCAGAGTGGAGACCCGGACACGAGTCTTCTGCTCGATCTGTTGCGAATTGCGACAACTTCTCCATTTCTGTAGGAGATGGATAAAATCTCAATCTCAGGACCTTCCGTCACAGTTTTCAAGGGAGACGCAGGCGGCGGCGGCGGGTCGGTGACCAAATGGCGGATGATGCATATAATCGTAGCCCTCGGTATTTGGCTCGGCGGCATTCATCTTAACTTTGCTCTGGGCCTCTTCTCCCTCTTCTACCTCTCCCTGCCCAAAGCCCTCTTGTGAGTTTTCTTTCATCTCCTTTTCCTTTTCTCTGCCTCTTACAAAAGTGCGTCTGTGCGCGTCTCTTTCTAATCTCCTTTTTCCCTTTTAGGGTCTTCGCTTTACTTTTGATATCAATGTTAATTCCAGTCAACGATAAAAGCAAATACGGCCGCATATTGGCCAGGTATGTTCCTTCTTCTTTCATCAACATCACAACTTCTCTCTCTTTGCTTACATTCTGCCGTTTCCTTCCAGATATATATGTCAAAGTGCTTGCAGGTATTTTCCTGTTACTCTACATGTTGAAGATATACATGCCTTTGATCCCAATCGTGCTTATGGTTAGTGACTGCTGTTTTTCTTTTCTTCTTCTTTTTTTTTCCCTCTCTCTCCCCTTCTACCATTGTACGACCCCTCTCTCACGTCTCACGTCTACTCGGTGGACTATTGGTGGTAGTTATTACCGTATAGAGATCCTTTGTCAATCTTTATAGATTCTTATTTGCTTAGGGATTGTATTGCCTAAGTGCTTCTCCTTGGGTGGGTTTCCATGTTGTGTTTAGTGGCTATTCTTATCTCTTATCTGCTTGATTGATTAATCATATTAAATTGATTGAGAAGTTGACTTTAAAATGAGAAAAGAAATTTGATATTGATAAACTGAGTAGTTTATATTCTTAGGATACAAAGTACCGTATATTAGGATGGTTTGGAAACTTATAAAGACCAGTTTACATTATATATTATAAGGTAGTTTAGACCTTTATGACAGGGTCCAAGATACTTGAATGTTACATTACTTTAAAAATGAGTGAGAAGATGACTGAGAAATGTAGAAGAAAATAATAGGCAACCTAGCCCAATAATATATCATATCAAAATTTGATTACTCATGTTGTAAAGAACGAATGAAATTTACGACACCACTGTAGAGAATGCTTTTTTGTTTTTTTTTTTTTTGTGAAAAGATACAAACGAGGGAAAAAAATAGCTTTGGGAGAAAACACTATCCCTCGATTACTAGAAGTGACCAATAAAGCCTATGCAAGACATTAGAAAAAAACCTCTTACTAGAATTAATTACATTTTAAGAGTAGTTACAAAAAGAAGTTGATAAAGCACACCATGAAGAAGCATGCTTTTAACTAAATTCACCCTTCCGCTGGTCTAATGATTTTTCTTTAGAGATTCATTGATTCCTCTCATTCCAAATCCCCTAATTCATAGCTTTTATCGCATTGATCCACATAAGCTTGTCTTTACTTTTAAGTTTCATTCTGCAAAGAAGCTGCAAATATCATCCTCCTTTGAGCTCTTGTCAAAGACCCAAGATTCAATAAATATTTTAAATAGTGTTCCTAGCAATTACCATTATAAGATCTCTATAAAAAAAACAGTTACACTAGGTCTCCTCCTCTTTCAAACATAGATCACAAATTGAAGGACCCAACAACATTGAAGAAATATGAGAAAGGGAAGGTTTGGTTATAGGAAATTTTAGACTTCAAAATTTGGCTCTTTCTTTGGAAACAATTTCAGTGATTACATGAAATGATACAGAAGAGAGAACCCATCCAAAGAGATTACAAAAAAAAAACTTCTCCAATTGAATATAAGAGAATTTAAACTGTAGTTGTTGAAAGGATCTATATTTTTACACCAATAAAGAGTCATAAAAAGCCAAAATAAGATATACTCTCTTGTCTTAATGGTTATGGCACTTCCCTCTTGAACATGAAACTTTGTGCACAAGGTTATAATGTGCAAATACAGGCGGCATCCTATTGGGTACATGTTGGTTTGTTGAAGACACTTTCATGAATCCTTGGAAGCAAATCTCACTAACTTTCCCTTGCTTTTCCAAATTTGTGAAATTTTCTATTGGGGATGGGTTGTTAGTTTGTCTATGGAAAGGTCGTTGGTTGGGTGATGGTCCCCTTTGTTCTCTTTTCCCTCATCATTTTCACCTCTCTTCCTAGAAGTCTACTTCACTTTAGTAGGTTTTATCCTTCCTTTTGCTGGGAATTCCACTTTGTACCGTTTTGGTTCTAGGATATTCTTGATCGAAAGAAAAACTTCTTACGTGTCTTATTTGTTTGTTTTTTTTTTTTTTTTTTTTTTTTTTTTTTGATAAGAAACAAGAAGTATATTAGAAAAGGCCAGAATTAAACAAAAGGACAACCTAGGGACTGGGGTAGAGAAAACCCCCTCCTAGAAAGCTAACAAATAAGGCCCTTCCAATCGTTTAGGATTAGGAGAAGGCTGTAATTACAAAAGAATTAAGGATTGTTTGAAACCCACCAATAAACTATATGTTTCACACCATTACAAAAAGAATCGAAAGGTAATAACTTATCTTAAAAAATTCTTTGGTTTCTTTCTCTCCAAATGTGCCAAAGAAGACCTCCAGTCACATAGCTCCAAATGACCTTGGGTTTTCCTTTGAGGTTCCACCCACATAACGTTCCAATCAAGCAAGTTTGGATCCCAATTTCGTTCAACACAAAACTCCAGCCCTTGTAGGCCAGAGGGCAATGCAAGAATAGATGATCAACACTCTCGTTATCATTGAAGCAGCAAACACAAATTGAAGGAGACAAGTTCCATCCTGAGAATTTTCTTTGCAGCTTATCCATTCTATTAAGACTTCTATAAGCTAAGCACCAGTGGAGCAACTTCCTATTTTAGGTATCTTGTACTTTTAGACCAGATCAATTAGGGCAATCAGGCTTCTCTAGGGGAGAGATTAAGCTTCATAAAGGCGACTTGGAGGTAAATCCGTCGACCCTTCAAGGTCCCACCTCATTTTATCATTATCATTGCCCAACTCCCAGTCAAACAAGCCCCTTCGCAACCCAAGGTCCCAAGTTTGCTGATGAGGAACCTAACAGTCAGCTATAGAAGGATTCATTTTCAAGGAGATTGCGTACAGAGCAGGGTAAGTGATGACCAAGGGAGAAGAATCAACCCATTTATCTTCCCAAGTATTTTCGTTCTATGTTGCATGGGTTACATATCGGCCCCAAGTTTATAGATATTCATGTTTAGTCCCCCAATCCTTTTGGTGTATTCTCCTGTAGACCCTTCTTGTCCTAGTTATGTGCTCTTGATCATTCGATTCCAATTGTTTCCCCGTTGCTCCCCTTTTGTTATCCTCTTCTTTGATAATGAAAGACTGGTTTCTTATAAAAAAAAAATTATATAAAAAAAAATGTTTCCCCATTGTGTTCCTTGCTTCAAAAGGATAAAATCTATGTTAAATTTTGTGATTAGCTAGTTATCCATGGGAATTAACAATTTTTATTTTATTCAAAAGTTTTCCTTTCTATTGTTAGAGTCTTAGTGGTGTGTCCTTTGCAAATGTGCTTATGTGGGTTGTTAGGTTGTAGTTCAATTCGGGGCAAACTTTTGGAGACTTTTGGTGTGTTACTAGCTAATTAGTGGATTTTTATAAGAAGTTGAGCTTTCATTGAGAAAAAAAATGAAAGACAAGGGCATACAAAAAAACAAGCCCTCAACTACCTACAAGAACAAGCCCCAATCCAAAAGAATAATATTAAGCTGATAATTACAAAAAAATCCGACAAATGGGCACCCGTAAAGAAGCATTAAAATCTCACCCCTCTCAAACCTCTTCTAAAGACTTCTCCACCCCTCTATAAATTCTTACTATTTCTCTCGATCCACACTCCCCACAAGATAGCACAACAATAGGCCTGCCACAAACCCTCGCCTTATCATGAAACAGCTAATTAGTGGAAATTTTGGCATGAGAGAAATTGACAAATATTTAGAGGTCCGGGGGATATGTGGTTCATGATTCATTTTAATGCCAGTGGATATCTTTGATCAAGAAGTTTTGTTTTTATCCTTTGTTTTTATTCTTTACAACAAGAATTTCTTTTTTTGGTTTAAATCTCATTTTGGTCCCTCAACTTTGAATTTTGTTATATTTTGGTTCTTGAACTTTCAAGGCGATTGTTTTAGTCCCAAAACTTTCAAAAAGAGTTAATGACCTGACGAATTGGTGACGTGGCATTTATTTTATTTAGGCATCCATGTGGTTGTCAGATAAGTGAGTTGGATATTAGGTTTTAAGTGGGTCGGGATTTTTAGTCAAATCTAGGTCGGCAACCTCCACTTTCATCTCCACTTTCACCCCCCACTCTTCAACGCCCAACAGTTTATTACCTTGGTAAAATCCAACCCCCATCTTCAATGTCCAGCAACTTATTTGCAGTCTTCTAGTGGGAGCTATAAGTTCTGAGGGAGATTGAGCGAAACTAGAGAAGAACGACGACCAATTACGCCTTTGTCGCTGGTGGCAGCAAATTATTGAAGTACATGAAGGAAGTTTCATGGCACCACCACCATGTGCAGAGCTTGAAATTGATGACTTAATAGAACAAAACTTTCCATTACATTTTCAAACTTTTCATGAGACCAATCATTACAATTTTTAGATTTTTCATGAGACCAATCTTTTCTTTTGGTGAGATAAGTGGGTGGGCAATGTCCCTCTGAAGGATGTTTTTCCTGATTTATTCTTGATTTCCCAAAAGGAGTCTACTGTGGCTGATTGCTGGAACAAGGATAAAAATGATTGGGATCTTGGTTTTCGCAGAGGTATTTTGGATAGAGAGTTTGATAGTTAGCTTGGGCTTATCTCTCTGATTGACCTAATAAGGTTGGGGGATGGTATTGATAGAGCTTATTGGTCTCTTGAAAATTGTGGGGGCTTCTCTACTTGTTCAACTTTCGGGAAGCTTGTTGAAACTAAAATAAAAATCTTTGATTAAGATGATTTGTAAGTTTGATATTCCTAAGAAGATCAAGGTTTTCTTGTGGAGTTTGGCCCACGAGAGTTTGAATTCTCAAGACATATTACAACGAAAGTTTAGTAATATTACTCTCTCCCTCGGTGTGTGTTTTATGCTTTAATGGTGCAGAAAGCTTGGATCATCTTTTTCTCATATGCCCTTATGCCATTAAAGGGTGGGAGCAGATTTTGAAGGCTTTTGGGTTTAGTAGTTGCTTTCCCAAGGAGGTGCTTGATTGGTTGTTGGAAGCGCTGAATAGTTGGGGCCTTAGGAGTAAAGCGAAAATTTTGTGCAAGTGTACCACTAGAGCGCTTGTGTGGGAATTATGGAGATAAAGAAATTGACGGATTTTTGAAAATAAGTGTTATTCTTTTGAGTCTTTTTGTAGTAATGTACAAATTACTCCCTCTTTATGGAGTCTTAGACACAAAGTTCTTTTTTGTAATTACAACCTAGCCCAGGCCATTCTTTATTGGGAGGCTATGCTTGTATAGTTGTTTGGTGGGGAGTGGTTTCTCACCCCTCTGCTCTTAGGTTGTGTCCTCTTTTATGTTTAATACATCTCTGTTTCTTATAAAAAAACAATTACACAGAATCAGAAGAAATTTTATCAAATCTATAGAAAATTCTTATGTAAGTTTTCTTTCTTAGATAGATTACATCGTAGATAGATTACATTCTCAAAACCTTATTTCGAAACTTTGGGTAGAAATCTGTACTAAAATAAAAACACATATAAAGGAATTTCTTTTAGAAGGCCAACAACAACTAACATATTCAACTCAAAATTAACTTTATCATCCATTAAATAATTTCTCATGTT
The DNA here is from genome assembly GCA_033996785.1 of Trichosanthes truncata. Taxonomy (NCBI): domain Eukaryota; kingdom Viridiplantae; phylum Streptophyta; class Magnoliopsida; order Cucurbitales; family Cucurbitaceae; genus Trichosanthes; species Trichosanthes truncata. Next base: position 60,245,302 of record JAWPNB010000003.1, read on the forward strand.
TTCGACCACAAATCTCAATTGATTGAGATCAAAAGGTCGAAGAGAGAGAGATTGACCACTGCTAAAGCAATAGAGAAATTCAGCTCCCTCTTGACAAGCTTAGCACTAAGAGCATCAAAACAAATGGGGTCATGGTGGATGCATCTTCAGAATCCTCCGAAGTGCCCATGTGGGAGATTTGACCACAAATTCATCCTTGTTCATAGAAAATTCAATGAATCGCCATGGAGTCATTAATTTCAATCTTTGCATATGGCATCGGTGCCAATCGGTACTTGAACAATATTATTCCAGCATTGGCAAAGATGAAATTGACCATTATGTTCTCCTCAAATTTCATTCAATCTCCATCAAAACTTTCAACCCTCACTAGAAGCCTGTGAATAAGTTGGTGGACGTTGAAGACGAGGTTGGATCTCACCCAGGTACAATAAGCGTCAGATGTGGAAGAGTGAAGGTGAAAGTGGAGACGCAAACCGTGGTATGCAACCCAAATCTGACTAAAAATCTTGACCCACTTGGAAACCCTTATTCAAGTTGCTTACTTGGCATTAGATCACCACATAGACATCTATTCATATAAAAATAAAGGTCACACCATCATTCTGTTAAGTCTTTAACCGAGTATTAACATAAAGGACTAAAATGAACATTTTTTGAAAGTTTAGGGACCAAAATAGATATTTTAAAAGTTTAGGGACCAAAATATAACAATTCTCAAAGTTCAGTCAAAGAGAATGTGCTTTAGTTTCTTATTGGTCCTTCATTAGCTACAAGATCGAGGTTTATATGGATTAATGGGATTAAAGCTTTATTGTCGGAGATTTGGATGGAAAGAAATCAGAGAATTTTTGGAGACAAGCTTATCTTTGAGCATTTTTGGGCATCTTCATTCTAATAGCACTCAAAACACTATCATGATAAATATCCACCTTCCATTTCAATGTTTATGAAGCTGAATCTGAAAAGATTATTGCACATTGGGGTGGTTTCTATTTCCGTGAACAAATTATTTGAACCGTTGTTCTTTTTAGCTAGTCCTTTTCTGGTTTATGTGTTTTCTTATTTCCTCTTCCCCTTCCCTGTAGAATTACTTTTGCTACGAATCCTAGATTCTTGTGGAAATAAAAAGCTTTTATGTTGGTGTTTCCCTTTAATAATTAACTTCAAAAAGAAAGTGTCAATGCTATACCTAGTTGCTTGCTTGATTTTAATGGCAATTTTTTGCTATTTGGAACCAGTCTTCAGTTTTGTTTCTTCTCACATGATGTATGGTCATTTTCATATTTGATTTCTCTTTTGTTTTGTTGGTATAAGAAATTTTATTATGTTCAATTTTTAACATTTCATCAAATAGATGTTTTTTCTTTTTCCACCATGTAGTTTTTGGATATGAGCCACATTCAGTTTTACCTATTGGTGTTGTTGCGTTGGCCGACCTTACTGGTTTCATGCCTCTCCAAAAATTAAAAGTCCTTGCTAGTTCCGCTGTAAGACTTCTTCCTCTTTATTATAGGCATTTACTAGTATCCTCTGTAACTTTTTATTGGTTCATCATGTGGGGGGTATTGGCCAGGTGTTTTATACACCGTTTTTGAGGCACATATGGACATGGATGGGTCTGACGCCAGCTACAAAGAAAAATTTTATCTCCCTCTTGGCAGCTGGCTATAGTTGCATCATTGTGCCTGGTGGAGTACAAGAGACATTTCATATGGAGCATAATTCGGAGGTCTTTCTCCATCTATTCATTACCTATAAATTTTAGCATTGATCCTGCTATCTTTTGTTTGATTTATTTTCACTTTCCTCCATGTTACTAGAAGGTTAGTGCTTGTGCACTTGCATACTGGAGGCAAGATAGATCAAATTTTAGTTCCTTTAGGTCCATCGATTTTGAACTTTAGCCAGAACATTGTTGGATTCTCTCTTTTCCTTCTCCATCCTCCTATTTACTATTACTACTGCTACTTGAGGCATTCTGTAGTTACTTTTCCTTCGTGATTAATGCGATTTTCCTTCGTGATTAATGCAAGTTGGGTTTCTTTTTATAATCTTTTTGCTTTAGCGAGCAATGGATGCTTTCTTGTCTTTGGGTTGTTGATGCCAAGCAAGATAGGCGGCTTATTACGGCCTCATCAAGATAAAGTTCCTAGAGGTTCATCAATCACTCAAGATATATAGACATTTGAATATAGCAAGCAATGAATACATCGAGTCAAGTTCTGAGATGATATCTTATCTTTCTTTGTGTCTCTTCAATGAAATATTTCTTATCTAAAAAGCAGAGAGAGAGGAAATGTAATTGGTAAAACTTCTTGAATTTTAAGAACTAAAATGAGCAATATTATCAGGAGCTCTTATATGATTATTTGCTTTTCTACTAAGAGTTTGGTTTGCAATCTTCTTTCTCATTCCTCGAAGCCTGGCAGGATTGACCACTCTGAAAGTTTCACTTTGTAGACTGTCTTCATCAAGACAAGACGAGGATTTGTTCGCATAGCCATGGAGATGGGCACACCCCTGGTCCCAGTTTTCTGCTTTGGTCAGGTATTTTTCTAATATCTTCATGGTGTTATCGTGTATTTCTTTGCTTTTTTAGTATGCTACATTATCATTCTGATTTTAATTTGTATTTTAGAAATTGATTTTAATCAGATTTCTCCAAATTTATGTAGTCAAATGTCTATCACTGGTGGAAACCTGTTGGGAAGTTCTTCCTCCAATTTTCTAGAGCGATCAAGTTCACACCAATTGTCTTCTGGGGAGTTTTTGGGTATGTGTGTTTTTTCTCAAGAGTCTTCACAAATATCATGCTCTTCTCTTCCACACTATGCGTGTTTTTGTCTTAATAAAGGTCCATCTTACTTGAAAAAAAAGGGTACATCTTATTTAATGATTGGATAATAGCACTGTTGTAAGTTGTGTCTTGATTATTGCTTTTAAGATAATCACCTGTAGCCTTAAAATGTATGTGTATTTTTGCCAACCTAAGCATAGCTCAATTGATTAAGGCATATACCCTCAATGAGAGGTTAGATGTTCAAATCCCCTCGCCCCTACTTGTTGTTGAACGAAAAAAAAAATGTATGTCTTTTTAGTCATATAATATATTAATTGTGCACTATGAAAGTTTTAGCTTCGAACGCAAAGTTCAATGAAGACGTTTCTTCGATATGTGCATAACTCAACTATTCAGGTCCTCCATCTCACTTCATAAGTACTCCCCTGCAATCAGGGACACTTATTGAAGGCCTTTGTCGAACCTTGGAGGAGGTGTCTAGCCTGCACCTTCACCTTGGGCGCGTTGATTTTGGGTGGGCCATTAACCACCATGCCATTCCTCAATTGTTCGTGATGTCAATATTGAATTTTTTATTTTATTTTATTTTATTTATTTGGAACTCAGGATCAGGAAAAATTAATTTGTTTGGTAACTCTGTTGTATATATGCAATTTATTTTGAGAAATTCGTCTTTAGAGGAACGAGAACAATTGATGAAAAAAATCAATAGAATGTTGCAGCATTGGGATCCGAGGGTGTTGGTCTGTGGTCTTTTGGTTATGTTCATAAGATAATCTCTTTAGTTATCATTGCATCATCACCTATCATTGAATATTGTTCTGTTTTCAGATCTCCCCTTCCTTATAGGCGGCGGATGCATGTGGTGGTGGGGAGACCCATCGAGGTGAAGAAAAATCCAAATCCAACAAGTGATGAGGTAGGTATTTATCTCAAAAGCCCGTTTTAGTCCATATTTTATTATGTTTGTAACTATATCGTGGTTGGTTTGTCAGGTGCTTGATTTACACGGTCAGTTTGTTGAAGCACTCATAGATATATTTGAAAGGTACAAAGCACAGCTTGGCTATGATAATCTGCAGCTGAAAGTTCTTTGATTAAGATTGATATATATATATATATATATATATATTAATTTAGGTCCATGTTCTATGCTGTGTTGTATTCAAGGAGATCTGCAGCAATAAAAAGAGTGCTCATTATTGTACTCTTTAAATTAACATTTGGCTTGGGTGCTAATCCTTTTGGTAAATGATGTGGGGTTAGGCAGAATTGAAAATTCTGGGTTTTAAATCTTTTATCTGAACTTTTAAATTTTTTATTTTAGTCTCTATAGGTTTTTTAGTCCCTCTGGTGTATATACTAGATTTTTGTTAAATAATTTTTTTAAACAAAGAGATTAAAATGATGTCTTTATACATAGTTTAAAGACGCGTGTTTTTTAAAAGCTAAAATTGTTGTAATGAAGAACTAAAAAAAAAAGGCATGTAATGATTTATTGTAGTGCTATAATTTATAGTATGTAACATCAAGCGTTGCAGGTATTTCTTTTATTAATATTCAATCACTTAATTAGTAAATATAGTATTTATTGTGTAGAAAATGAAAATGAAAATGAGAATGATGACAAGGATTCTCCTGTTTTTTAAAAATTAGTTGGATATTACGTGTGATGCACGCGTTTCATAATGCCGAAAATGTAAATGTACGTATAAAAGTTGAATGTAAGATCTTATAATATGAAAAATGAAGAATTACACTCTAATATTATTTTTTATTTTGAGTAGCATTATTTGATTATTCAATTATTTTAAGACTTTAATTTAAACCAAAATATTATTTTTTATTTTGATTTGCATCATTTGATTACCCACTTATTTTGAAACTTTAATTTAAACCAAAATATTATTCTTTTTCTATTTTTTAGTAATTGAACAAATCTATTTTGCAATGAACTTTTGGAATTCAAGGGAATCATTAATTAGATAGTAGTTTTCAATTTTAGGACTCTTTGATTAATTTATTTTTATTTACAAAAGTTCACTAAATCGAGAATATCTGTTAATAAATTTATTTTTGTTTACAAAAGTTTAATTTCAGACTTTAATTTAAAGCAACATATTATTTTTTATTTGATTTGCATCATTTGATTACTCACTTAATTTAATATTATAATTTTATTTTTAAAAAAATCGTATTAATTATCTAGTAATTGAAAAAAAAAATTGCTTATCTTTAGAATTCAAGGGAATCATTAATTAGATACGTTGTTTCCACTTTTAGAACTCTTTTAATCTATGAAAGAAGTTTCGAGAAGATTTATTGGTCAATTTATTTTTATTTATAATTACAAAAATTCAATGAATCGAGAAGATCTATTAATAAATTAATTTAAACAAAATATTATTTTTTATTTCAAACTTTAATAATAATAAATTGAGAAGTAATGAGTTTATTTTTTTTATCATAAAATTGCGGATAGAGAATTCAATCTTCCATCGAATAAAATAACTTTTATTATAATATTGGAAATTGCAATGACATTATATTTTTAATAACTATTAGTAATTATATTTAAATATAATAAATTACATAAATAGGAAAAAATGCAAAATTGTGATAGACCTCCCTAAATCTTATTCTAGTAAACTTCAATTTATCCAAAACAAAACAAAAAGAAATAAAAAGAAATTATATGAAAATAATACAATTAAATCACATCGTCTTCCGTTTTTTGTTTCTATTTCTACCTTAAGCACCAAAGTTGCAATTATATTCTTCTTCACCCTCTCCAATGTGCTAAAGATCAGTAGATGAATTGATGTGTATTTACAAATTTGAAAAGAGAAAAAGAAAACTACAAAAACAGTGAATTACATTAAATTACTCTCCTAGCCATTCGCCAAAGAAAAAAACTACAAAAGCATGTAAGCCACAAATTACATTAAATTATCCTCTTTCTCTGCCATTTGCAACAAAAAAAAAAACTACAGAAACACGTAAAAAGCACTAAATTATATTAAATCACTCCCTCTCTTTATCTATCATTTGCAAAAAATAAAAATAAAATGGAGGGGGAGCCCATTCAATTGTTGACCTCTAACATCACCATAACGAAGTCTCTTCAATAATAAATTGGAAAATTTGATACAAATGATATAGTATATTGAAAATAAATATTAGACTTATATAGCCATAACCATCAAATGAAAATGGGAGAAATCAAAATTTCTCCCCTACATGGTTTTTGGAATCACTTTAGAAGATATGGAAGAATTCAGTTGTGGATGTACTATATATAGATCGATGATATATGACATTTAATTTATGTATATTAATCACAATATATCATAATCTAATATTTTGTTAATATACTTATTAAAAAAATCTTATCTTTATTTTTAAAAAAAATATTTCAATATTATTTTAATTTCATATTCTCGAAAAACAGTTGTTCAAATTTTTTTTTAAGTTTTTGTTCTTATCTTTTTAAATATGCATTATTTTTTTTTTGAAATATTAATAAAAAATATTTAAATATTACTTTATTTAAAAAAATATTTTTAAATATGTAGTAAATATTATTTAATATATAATAAATAAATAAGTATTGTTGTATCATTTTATTATTCAAATTAATCAGATATGCATTATTTATTTGGAAGATTGAATATAAATATTATTTTATCATTTTATTATTCAAATATGTTTAATATTTGTTTAATATTAGATTTATATCATTTTATTATTCAAATTATTCAAATATGCATTAGTTAATTAGAAGATTGGAGATTGTAGAGATTTTAGAACCTTTATTTAAATTAGAGATCACATGCATAGAGATTAATCTTTATTCAAATTGAGGCCAGCATATGGAAAAATCTTTAAATTAAGAAAGTCAAAATGGGAAGTCTATAAATTAAGGAGGGACAAAAGGGAAAATCAAAAGTTTTTCCCCTTAAGCGCCATTTAGATAGTATAGATTTATAAATTTCTTATATTGAGTTATAAACGTTTAATTGAATAAGTATTGAAATTGATGTATATTTAAAATTTGATAAGAAAATTCTCTAAAACAAATAAATAATTATATCAAGGGCGCGTTTTCATACTCGCAAACGTAATCGATCAAATGCAATTCGATGGCATATGAGTATGACGTGGGCCCGACAACCTTTTATAATAAAGATTTCCATATTTGCCCTTACTCCCTTTTCCACATTTTTATTTTCACGCAAATCGATGGCTACTAATTATCGATAAGTAACTCTATCACCATCGTAGGTGCACCGATATGTTTTTATCTGATTCCTAGTATGGACACCTTTACAAGTAACAGTAATGGTGTCAACAATGATAGATCAAATGTCGGTTTATCGATATATCGTTTTACCGTTCCCACGAACTTGTCTCAGTGTTTATTTTCATGCAAACCGATGGCTATAGTAATTATTGATGCGTAACTCTATCATTGATTGTTGACTATTGCTTGCCCTGTATTGAATATCGATCACCGATTACCCTATACCTTACAGACATACAGTCAGAAATGTAATAAAGAGTCACGTTGCGAATTGACTACTGATCCTCCCTATCGATTACTTATCCGAAAAAATGTTACCGATTATCCACTACAGCTTGTCCTAATCTGATTACTGCTCACCGATTACCCTATACACATGTAGTTAGAAAATGCAAGAGTCATACTATGAATTGATTACCCATCCCCTCTATCGATTACCAATCTGTAAGAACATTATTGATTATCGATTGCCACTTGTCCTATACTGAATATCGATCATTGATTATCGAATGCGTGATGGTCATACCGTTATTGCTACTGCTACCGATGGAATTAAGCGGGGAGCAATAACGGTAACCATCATTCCCCTTCATTCCATATAAGTTTCATTCTAGACATTCTACAAATCAATCTCACTGAATCGTAATGAATGCAAGATAGACGTTTACCACTACATGGCAGTCGAATCGGGTAACCCGTTCCACTAAACCCTAACGTTCAATTTGCCCAAAAAAGAATACCCATAAACATAGTCCCCCCACCCACACACCCTAAGAACCCAGCGAAGATGATGGCAGACATAAAGGTAGATTTTACAACAAAGCAAATGCATGCAAATGTAATGCACGAAAGCATTGGACTAAGCTAATGATCGGTATTTATGTTGACAGACAGAGAAATCGACTTACCAAAATATTGCCAGATGAAAGGTGTTTGATGGTGTGGAAGGGCAAAGACGATTCCTCCTGCTCCGATTGCGGGTTCAATAATCGGTGAGTAAGATGAACATGAAGACAAAGATGAATGCTAATGATCGACGGTTTCAAGTGTGTGTCTATTTGGTCCAAGAACTTTAAGAAGTGTCTAATAAGTACTTAAACTTTCAATTTTGTGGCAATAGGTTTATGAATTTTTTAATTTGTGTCTAATAGGTCATTGACTTATTTTACATATTTTAAAATTGATGGACTTACTAGACATAAAATTGAGAGTTTAAGGTCTTTTTATACATAAAATTCAATTTTATGTCTAATAGATAAGTTAGTTTTAAAAATATTTGAATATGTCATGGATCAATTAGACATTTTCAAAGTTTATGGATTTATTAGACACGAGATTGGAAGTTCACGAGCCTATTAGATACTTTTTAAAGTTCATGGATCAAATAGACACAAATTTAAAAGTTCATGCACTAAACTTGCAATTTAACCTTATTATTATTATTATTATTTTGCTTGGTTTTGTTTCTAAGTTTGGGTAATTTGCTTGGTTTTGAATATTTTTTTTATTGAATTTTCACGTGATTTATGAGATAGTTTTGAATAAGGTACGGAAGTGTTTATGATTTAAAGTAAGCAAGCATGAGAATAAAATGTCAATTCAATTGTAACTTAATAAATAAGACCTTATTACCTTTCAAAAGTTATAGATTCCATCCTCAATACATGTGTCAAAATGGTATAGAAATAAAAATGGAAATTTTAGATTGCACTAAATTACAATTTTTTTACAAGGCTAAATTACATATTTAATCTCTAAGGCCCCGTTTGATAACTATTTGGTTTTTGGTTTTTGGTTTTTGAAAATTAAGCTTGTTTTCTCCTAATTTATCTACAATGGTTTTCATCTCTTTTAATGAAATATTTGAATTCTTAGCCAAATTCTAAAAACAAAAACAAGTTTTTGAAAACTACTTTTTTTAGTTTTCAAAACATGGTTTGGTTTTTAAAAACATAGGCAAAAAGTATATGACAAAACAAGTAAAACCATAGGTGGGAGTAGTATTTATAGGCTTAATTTTTAAAAACCAAAAACCAAAAACCAAATGGTTATCAAACGGGGCCTAAACTTTTAAATTTGTGTCTAATATATTTCTAATTTTTAAAAGTGTATGTCTTCAAACTTTCAATTTTGCGTTTAATAGATTGTTGAACTTAAAAAAGTTCTTGATAGGTTCTCACTTCTCAAACTTTCAATTTTGTGTCTAATAAAATTTTAAATTTTGTCTAAAATAACGTTGATCTATTTAACATTTTTTAAAATTCACAAACTTGTTAGAAATAAAATTGAAATAATTCAATTTTATATTTAATAAGTTATTTAATGTTTGAAAATCTTGAATATGCTGAGACATATTATATATAAGAAATTAAGGGGCTGTTTGGAGCGTGAGTTATAATAACCTAAGTTATAATAGTTTGTTGAGTACTCTACACACTAAACACATACTAATATAACTCAGACTAAATAACTTTGCATTCTAAACACAGATTATATAATTTCACAGACTATTATAACTCACTCAATGCATCAAACAACTCTTAAAAGTTTAAGAACATATTAGAGATCTTTTAAGATTGAAGGTTTATTAGACAAAAAATTGAAATATTTTTAAAATGTACAGAGTTAGTAGACACAAAATCGAAAGTTTAAATACATCATAATTTTTTATTTTAGAGATCTATCAGGCATATACAAGTTTATGAAGTGATTTAATTCTTTTAAGGTAAATTTCCCTTTGTACTAAAGAAGGGGTAATTGCCATGGACGATGTACCAGAAGCTTCGAATATTTCTTTCAATTTTCAAGAATATTTTACAATCAAGCGTCCCAAATAATAGCCCATCGATGTTTCGCAACCACTTCTGTGAGGGCCAAGTTCTGATGGCGATCGTTCTCCTTCAAGGGGTGCAGCTCCTGCGCGAGAGAAAGTAGAAACAGACAACGTCGAATTCAAATTTCAGAACCACGTAACTGAACTGAACGTACAAGCGGCTACGAAAAGAAGAAGAACGGTAACGAATAGGTGGTTTTTAGGGTTTCTTGCTGGGTTGCATGTGCGTAAAAATACCTCAAAAGATCAAAGCAGCAATTTCCGTTTCTAGAGCTCGTTCTTGTTTTCCAGGTATGAATTTCGAGGCATGCCACTCCTTTTCTTTTCCAGATAAGGCATTGACCATTTGATATCGTTCCCCCGCCTCCTCCCCATTCACCACCCCCCTCAAAATGCATACTTTCATCTTGAAGCCTTGATTGATGTTGTGCGCATTTGAGGCAAATGTACGTTCTATTCAGTATTCTTGATTACGGGGAGAGCGGGAGAATCGAATCGAATCTTAGGGTTAGGTTTTTCAGGAAAAAGTAAGATGAGGGTCATGGCTTGAGCGTTTTGGGTAGGAAGTTACTTCTATCTAGCGAGTATTGCTATTATTTTCATGTACAATTTCTCAAAGACGCTCAACTATTTTTTCCGGATTTCTGGGTTGGGTTTCCATTTTATTTCAATGTCGCATTTTTCCTTTATTGTCTTCTGAAAACCTAAATACCATGAATTGCATTTCTTTCCTTCTTTACTTAACTTGCTTCTGAAAACCTAACTTTTATTAGTTGTAGAATATTCTCCCTTTGGAACCGGAGATGTGTGATGTGAAGGAGAAACAGGAATCTGCACAAGATGTTCCAGTTGCTTTAAGTGAAGGCATCCAAGTTATTTCAAAAGATGAGCTCCATGATTCTCTCCCTTTTCCAGCTGAGGCAACTCCGAACTTTTGTGAAAATAAGATTGATTCACCTGAGGCTCATGTACAGGAAGTTGTCGTACCTCCTGAGGATAATTTAGATAAACCTACGATTCCTCAGCAATCAAATCAAGATTCTGCGAATTCACTTCTCTTGGATCATGACCAAGAGTTGGATAAGCCTGATGCAGAGCCTGCTTCTGGTGTCAAAAATGGGCTTAATGAGTTGTCCCCGAGGGAGTTGGGTCTAGATGCTGCTACTTCCAACACTCACCTGGAAACCGTTCAATCCTCCATGGATGCCAAATCTGAGGCCTTTGGGATGCCTGAAACTAAAACTGGTTCTCTTGATGATGCTTCAACAGCAAGTCATGATGAACCTTTAACTCCCCATCCAGTATCATCTTGTATTAAAGCTGAAACAGAGAATGCCGTAGAATTGAAGGTCAATGAAGACAGTGTTACTACACCTCATAATGGACATTCAAACATGAATCACTCGTATATTTTGGATGAAAATCATATTGCTGAAGGTAGTGAATCAGGAACAGAAGAAGAGCAATCTGCTTTCATGAAGGAGCTTGAGAACTTCTTCAGAGAAAGAAGCCTGGAATTCAAACCTCCGAAGTTTTATGGAGAGGGACTGAATTGCCTCAAGTAATGTTTTTATTCTTCACTACTTAGCATGGTTTACGACATCCAATGAGAATTGGAGTTTTTAGCTCACATTTGAAACTTTTTATTATAAGGTTATGGAGGGCTGTGACTAGATTGGGAGGCTATGACAAGGTATGTTTTGTTGTTTTTTATGTACTGTGTTTCTTGTCTGATGTATATATTTCCTATGAAAGATAACCCGAAGTTGAATATTCATTTATTGCTTCAATGACAACGTGTTTGAATCACTTAAACTCTACTATCAAATGTTTTAACGATAGTTCCAATACAACTATTTGTTTATGGGCAGAAAAGCAGCCTCATACTGAATGAGAGGTTAGTGTATATTGTGTTGTGGATGATTACATTAATGAAATCTGTAATGTGCCAAAATTTAGTGGTTGAGAAAATGTGATTGATATGTACAACTTTCTGTAAAATGTTTAAACTCCTCCTCTTCCAACAACCTTAGAACCTAGGTGACCTGGTTAGAGGAGAAAACCACAGGTCTATTATTTATGTTTTTATTTTGTTTTCTTCTCATGATATTTCTTTGTTTCATTTGATTATATAATTTTGGGCCTCTGCAATCTTATTTCTGACACATCCATAACTGGCGTCCTTTTTGAATAGGTGACTTCATGCAAGTTGTGGCGGCAAGTGGGAGAGTCTTTCAAGCCCCCAAAGTATGGACACAATTTGTAGAACTACTCACGATGTCAAAATCTTTCTACGTGACATTGTGGGAGACAAGTTGCTGCTTTTGCCTATTAATATTATTTTGAATTGTTTATTTGATTTATATTCTTTCACCTGTCTTTCTTTCGTAAATGTAAGAGTAAAATCTGTTATAATGTCTGAAGTCATTGAACATCCTAGCATAATGCCTAACCGTATGGTGGCTTGCTTTTATACTAAATCAGTGTAGATGATTTCTTCAAATAGTTTGAAGAATGAATGATTTCATTGTAACTGTGTGAGTTGTAATACCTCCATTCGGGGAAGAATTTTTGGACCTTTTGTATTACCTTATTCTCCAGCCTAGATACGTTAAGCTTTTTTCATCACCTCCCTTTTTTTTTGTTCTGCAGGACATGTACGACAGTTTCATGGACATTTCGAGGATTTTATGAGAAGGTGATGGTGGAAAGACATTTTCTTTGAACATTTGTGTATTATCATTGATATATTCGTATCTATATTTTGTATATGAGGATGATCACTTTGGTCATATTTGGGAAGGCGTTCTTAAAACTACTTTTGGGTCATTTGATGTGCGTTTTGGTGGGTTTGGTGTCTTTGAATTTTTGTAATGAAGATTTTTAATCCATTGCACTTGTTCCAAATGGATGAAGTGTTAAATCATGGATTAGATTTTTAATCCGTAGCAAGTATTGTTTTCAATTTATAATCTGAATTTTCATTGGTCCCTTTTTTGTACCTTAGCTTTGTGTCAAGACTCTAGTGTGTCCATCTACCGTTTACAAAAATCATGGAAAAAGAATATGTAATTGCATATGTTATATAACACAATACTTTTGGTTGTAACTTCTTGAGTTTTTTCAGGCTCTCCTTGATTACGAGAGGCATAAAACCCATGGTGGCGAACTTAGTGTACCTATTGCTTCCAACTCAGAACCTATGAGTATTGAAAACCCGGTAATACAGAATTTCAAATTACTGGCCTTTTATTATTTTATTTCGTCATGACAGATACAAGGCTGTGGTCTTCTTGCATATTGGTGATATTTTTAGGCAAACTTTGGTGTTTTTTTTTTTTTTTTTTTTTGTGTGTGTGGAGTTTATTCATGTCTCACTGCCATACTGCAACTTTTAGGGAAAACAAGCCATAATGGTGTTTTTTGCTTACTCGGCAAGAAAGAAAGAGGTGAAGCTTACAAAGCACTTCAATTCATAGAATTCAGTGCTAGTAAATATGCTTTCAACGATTATTTAGGAACTAGTACTTTGAAGATATGTATCAAGAGGTGCTATTATTTGTACCATGGGGGTCTTATTGGGATCAACCTCATGTTCTATTTGACTTAGACTTAGGTAGGACAATGCCCTTGCTTAAAAGCTTAAAAGCTTAAAAGTGTCGCATCTCTTACTGATCCACCAACTAATATTCAGGGAAATCAGATTGCCATGAGAAAAGCATCAATGTTTTCCATCTCTTTTCCCTTCTCTCTTCTCCATGTCTCTTTTCTTAATTCCAAGGGACTTAGGATTGAAAAATGGATGGAATGGTTGGTACGAATGTGCTCTTTGTTGCTCATTTGTTGATATGATGTACATAGGTACCATTAAATTTGATTTCTATGAGAATCCCCATTGCCTATCACCACGATAACATTTAGACATGTAAAGGGAAAAAAATTGCAACTTATTGTTTTAGTATTTTAGCATGACTCAAATCCATAGTTGGTCATTAAATTTCATAGTGTCCTCCAATCTGCTATGCAGAACTCAAGCCTTATATTAGAGTTATCCCTACTCTAAATGATAGATCTTTCTCCTCCACATTTTGCTGGTATGTGTTGAATATTATTGATATAAAAAATTGTGTTAATTCAGAACTCTTTCTTTCACAAAAATTGAGATGAAAAACCCAATTAATATTTATGGACAAATGTATAATTTCTTAACCAGTTGGGCTATGCTTAAGTTGGCTCAATTCATACTTGGATTTTGAGACACCAATAAGTGTTCAGTGTTCACTCAATTATTGGGGCTCGGGGCTCTATGCCATTCAAGGATGATAATATTATTATTGATGTAACATGTCAAAGATTGGGTTTTATGTAAATGTTGATTGGAATTATGAAAAAATATTTTTGGCATGATGCGTGGTTTAACAATTCCTCTCTGAAGGCTCTGTTCCTGCGGCTGTTTAGAGTTTCTTCTTTCCCTAGTGGTTCGGTTTTTGATCATTGGGATGCATCAACTTTATCTTGGAATATATTTTTTCCGCCAATTGCTTAAAGAAGAGATCTTGGATTTCCAGATGCTTTGACTTCTATTTCGTCAATCCAGATTGGTTCTTCTTTGGATTCTAGAAGGTGGTCTCTTGAACCCTTGAGAAATTTTTCAGTCAAATCGTTATCTTGTCACTTGGTGTCTTCCTTTCCTTTGGATAAGGAAGTTTTTTGGGCTCTTTGAAAATTCAAAAGCTCCAAGCGAGTTAATATTCTTATCTGGATTAGGTTGAATGGTTCTTTGAATTGCTCAGAAGTCCTTCAAAGGAAGCTACTGAAACATTTTATCGTTCCTTTGATTTGTTCTTTTTGTTCTTTAGCTTCGGAAGGTCTTCAACATTTGTTCTTTGATTGCCCTTGTTCTCAGCAAGTTTGGTTCAGATTGTTCTCAATTTTCAGCCTTCATTGGGAGTTTTTCAATTCATTCAAGGATAATGTTCTCTAGTTACTTCTCGGCCCTCCTTTGGCTTCTAAATCCAAGATTTTCTGGATCAATGTCGACAAACTATTCTTTCAAAGCTATGGTTTGAAAGAAATTAGAGAATATTCCCTGATACGCAACTTCCTTGGGTTGATTGTTTTGATTCGGCTCGCCTTAGGGCTTCTTCATGGTGTTCTCTTTTTAAACTTTTTTTCTAATTTCTCTCTTCAGGATTTATGTCTTAATTGGAATGCTTTCATTTGTCCATTGTAACTTTTTTGTTTCTTTATTTAATTGCTATCTTCTTTTCTCCCTTTTGGAGTATGTATCACTTAATTTTGGGAAGAAATAAAAGATGATTGTATTTCTTCTGTTTTTTGAATCAAAATACAAGGTCCTTTTATATAGAAGAAAGACCATCTACCAATAAGGAAAAATATTACAGATTTAAATAATAAAGATAGACATGATATACAACCAATATTACAAAAGATATAAAGGAAATCCAACACTCCCCCTCAAGCTGATTTGTAAATATCTTCCATAGCGAGTTTGTTGATAAATTTATCGAATTGTCCTTTTGAAAAACCTTTAGTTAGCATAGCAGCTGTTTGTTCTGTCATCGAAAGATAAGATATGCATATTACACATGCATCAATCTTCTCTTTATGAAATGCTTGTCAACTTCAATATGCTTTGTCCTATCATGTAGAATTGGATTATGAGTTATCGCGATGGCAGCTTTATTATCACAATATACCCGTATAGGTGTATTTTGAGACAATTTGAGCTCGTCGAGTATCATGTCAATCCATATACCTTCACAAATTCCATGTGCTAAGGCTTTAAATTCTACTTCAACACTATTCCTGGCTACTACATTTTGTTTTTTACTACTCCATGTAACTAAATTTCCTCGAACAAAAGAACAATAACCAGAAGTAGATCTTCTATCAATGAGACTTCCAACCCAATCTGCATCAGTATACACTTCAACTTGAAGATGGTCATGTTTTTGACATAATATACCTTTACTTGGGGTTCCTTTCAAATATCTCAGAATTCTATACACAGCTTCAAAATGAGTGGGTCTAGGTGAGTGCATAAACTGACTCACCATACTTACTGCAAATGCTATATTCGGACGTGTGTGAGATAAATAGATCAGCCTACCCACAAGTCTTTGGTATCTGTCTCTGTCCTTTACTTCTTCAGCTTTTGCAACTTGTAACTTCACATTCGGTTCAATAGGAGTTTCTGCTGTTCGACAACCAAGTAAACCTGTCTCTTGAAGTAAGTCAATAACATATTTCCTTTCATTACAAAAATACCTTTCTTAGATCTTGCAAACTCCATCCCTAAAAAATACTTTAAGGCTCCCAAGTCTTTGATCTGAAACTCACTTGCAAGTTGTTCTTAAGATCAGTCAAACTTTCTTCATCGTTACCTGCAAGAATAATATCATCAACATAAACGATTAAAATAACAATTTTACTATTTTTAGAGTGTTTATAGAAAATGGTATGGTCTGCTTGACTTTGAAGGTATCCATAGCTAATGATTGTTTTTCCAAAATGTTCAAACCAAGCTCTTGGAGACTATTAAAGACCATATAGGGTTTTCTTCAATATGCAAACTTTAATATTTCCAAGTTCCATTTCAAATCCTAGTGGTAGGCTCATGAATACCTCTTCCTCTAAATCACCATTGAGAAAAGCATTCTTAACATCTAGTTGATGAAGTGACCAATCTAAATTAGCTACAAGAGACAAAAGAATTCTGATGGAGTTGATTTTTGCAACTGGAGCAAAAGTTTCCTGATAATCAATTCCATAGGTTTGAGTGAAACCTTTTGCTACTAATCTGAGCGTCAACCTTACACTTCACGGTAAACACCCATTTGCATCCCACCGTCTTTTTATCTTGTGGCAAGTCTGTTATTTCCCAACTACCACTTTGTTTCAGAGCATTCATCTCCTCCATGACGGCTAGTTTCCAATTTGGATCATCTAGGGCTTCTTGTATATTCTTGGAAACAAATAAGTTGTCTATCCGAGGTGAAG
Organism: Trichosanthes truncata; assembly: GCA_033996785.1. NCBI lineage: Eukaryota > Viridiplantae > Streptophyta > Magnoliopsida > Cucurbitales > Cucurbitaceae > Trichosanthes > Trichosanthes truncata. The sequence continues at coordinate 60,262,264 of JAWPNB010000003.1, forward strand.
GCTTTATGACTATTGGATAATTTTTCATATGAGATGTAATTTGCAATGGGATATTTAGTGCAAGTTCAAGTACCTTTCCTAATAGCAATAGGAACATCAACATCAGAAATAATAGGTAAGGTATTTTGAATATTTGAAAGATTAAGGATAGATGAGGGATTACTAGACCTTTCATCATTGAGAATAGGTGGTGAATTTTCAACATCATTCTCTAGAATTTCAAACTGAGTTTGTGTAGAATCAACTCTTAGGTCTTGGTTCCTTTAATTGACTGTCCTTCTATATAAAACTTTAACTCATGAATTTGACCTGTAGAGTCATTTTGTAGTATTTCTCCCCCTGAATGAGAAGTTTCTATATTTGACATCGAAGGACTAGTGGACAAGTCACGATGAATGACATAAGGAAGAGGTTCAGATATTTCCCAAAAATTATCTACTGAACTTGATTGCTCCCCCTAAAAAGAATTTTGGGTAAAATATGGTTTTTCTAAAAATGAAACGTCCATACTCACATAAAATTTTTTTGTCAGAGGATCAAAATGTTTCTACCCCTTTTGATTTGAAGCATAACCCAAAAAAATGCATTTTATAGCCCTATGATCAAGTTTTGATCGAAAAAGACTTGGTATGTGAACGTATGCAATGTGACACGGTCGCACCTTTCTAAGGGTCTCGAAGCGATCGTGCGGCACTTGTTCTCGCCCTTGAACAAGTAAGCCAATTCGAAAAAGGGTCGTCGATGGCCCAAGGGCCGTATTACCGAACCTCCACCCCCGTTTGTAGAGAAAATGTTTTAGAAAACGGGGTTAGAGAAAGCTTTTGGAAAACGTTTTGGAAAGCGTTTGTGCATATAAATGTTATAGGCTATAAGCGAGAGAAGGGTCAACAACAGCTTAGATAACATATAACTCCGGGTAGGAAGGATGGACAACTAGTCATACTCCTCTATAGTACATTCTAGGATTTATGCCTTTGACAGGCTTGAACATGCAAAGTGGCGAGGAGTCATGCAGCCACAAAAATACAAGTAAAGCTAACTAGAAAGCAATAAGACATATATACAATGAAAGCATGATAAAAAGGGGTTGGAATGGGCATGCGGCCATAGGCAACACGCCTTGGACAAGCATGACCGTGACATTCTCCCCCACTTAATGGGTTGACGTCCCTGTCAACCGACTCTGCTCGAACTCAGCGATCCGTTCAGCAGCTGTCTTCAGGTCCTCTCTCCGCTCCCAGCTAATCTCAGCGTCTGGGAGTCCCTTCCACTTGACTAAGAACTCCTTTACGTCTCTACGTGGCCTTCCTGTTCGGCGGGTTCGATCGGCTAAAATTTCTTCGACTTCTTTCTCAACAGTGTCTTTCATTGTGACTGGCGGTCTTGTCACATCGTTGCGTTCTCCATCATCTGGGTCAGGATGGTAAGGTTTCAAGTTGCTTACATGAATGACACGGTGAATTTTCATCCATGTAGGCAATTGAACTCTATACGATGTCTTCCCGATCTTCTGTATAACTTCAACTGGCCCCTCGTATTTCCTCACCCGGCGTTGGTCCCGATTGCCTCAAAAGCAAAATTGCTCCGGGCGTAGCTTTATGAGGACTTGGTCTCCTGCTTGGAACTCGAGTGGGCGTTGCTTCAAATCGGCCCACTTTTTCATTCTTTTTGATGCCTTCTCTAAGTACGCTCGTGCAACTTCTGAGGTCTGTTTCCACTCCTTAGTGAAGTTATAAGCTTGGGGGCTCTTTCCTGCATAAGGGTGGTCAATGACATGTGGCATCAGTGGTTGTCTACCACATACGATTTCAAAGGGTGTCTTGCCAGTTGTTGAGCTCTTCTGGCAGTTGAAGCTAAACTGAGCAATGTCAAGCATTTCGACCCAGTTCTTCTGTCTCGCATCGATAAAATGGTGCAAATATTCCTCAAGCATGCTATTAAATCGTTCAGTTTGGCCATCAGTTTGGGGGTGGTAGCTAGACGAAATATTTAGGCTTGATCCCAGTAGCTTGAATAATTCCTTCCAGAAGGTCCCTGTGAATCTTCCGTCCCCTCAGGTATTCATTGAAATACTTAGTTCCATTGTCAGAGTGTATAATATTGATTTTAGTTTGAAATTGGGTTTCAATCATATTATAAAAATGTTTGAAAAGATCTTTCACCTCAGATTTTTTTGGCATTAAATAGATCCAAGATAGACGTGTGTGGTCATCAATAAAAGTAACAAACCATTTTTTTACCACTACGAGTCATAATCTTTGAAGGACCCCAAACATCACTATGAATTAAGTAAAACGGTTTGGAGGCTTTGTAAGATTTTGGTAAATATGTGGATTGATGGTTTTTGCAAAAATGCCACTTTCACAATGAAAAAAAGGAGCAATCAACATTTTTGAATAAATTTGGAAATAAATGTTTAAGATAGAAGAAATTTGGATGTACTAACCTACAATGCCAAATTATGATTTGTTCATGAATAGAGAGAACTAATACTTACTAAGACCCTAAGTTATTTTATTACTAAAAGAACCTTCATCAAAGTAGTATAGACTATCAAGCATCCTAGCACTCCCAATTTTCTTTCCTAAGTCTTGATGCTGAAAAATACAATGAGATTCAAAGAAAGTGACATGACAGTTAGAATCTCTACAAAGTTTACTAACAAATAAGAGGTTACAGACTAATTTAGGAACATGGATAACAGACTGTAGGGAAAGTGTATCAGTCAATTTAATAGTTCATTTTCCTGCAATAGAAGAGAAACTACCATTTGCAATTCTAATTTTTTCATTTTTATAGGAAAGAGAATATGATTCAAATAAATGAGATGAACTAGTCATGTGATCAGATGCTCCAGAATCAATAATCCATGGAGATGGATTACTACAAGAAAAAGCTTGAGGACAGTTACCTATTTGTGTCCAGGAAACACAAAGATTACCAGATGATAAATTGGTTGCAGCAGTTTAGAGGGTTGATCAACTTGCTCTTTACCAAAAGAACTTTAATTAATGGTTGTGGTATCGAACAACCCACTCTTACTCTGTATTTGAGTCATTTCGACAATCAACTTAGACATATCAGCAAAACAAGTTAATAAGAAACTAGATAAAGTCTGAACCAAACCAAACCAGACCAGATCTGGAAAAAATAAGGCTAGAATTTAATGAACCAAACCATACCAGATCCGGAAAAATAAACCGACTAGATCAAACCAAATCTGGAAAAAAAAAATAAGGCCAAACTTTGAATAAAACCAAACCAGTATTTTAATTGAACCGAACCAATATGAACTGAACCAAACCAGATCTGAAAAAATAGGTATATGTTGAGTCACACGCAAATGACTTGTTCGACGGCTGTAGAAGACGACTTGGTGAAAGACTTGTGGCATAAAAAAATGAAAAAGAAGACCCCAAAGATGCGACAAGAAATCCACAAATCAAAAAACACATAACCCACAATGGTGAACACCAGAAGCCGCCCTATAAGTCAACACTAACCTCCTCAAAGTCGACGGCTGCAAGAGAGGCGACACTAACCCAGATGGCGGTGGAGGCAGAGGTGTTCGAAAGAGCCTTCAGAAATGGCCAACAGTGAATTGGGTGAACAACAAAGTGCAAAAGGAAGCAAACCGAACGATTTTTTGTTGAGTCTTGAACTTGCGATCGACAATACGACTTAGCTGGAAATAGCTGAAGACAATGGTACTCGAACATGAAGGTTCGGAAGTAGGATGCGCCGTTTAGAGACGACGGCTAGGGTTCCGGCAACTTAGAAAACTAGGGTTACTGAATGGAGGCTAGGGTATTAGAAAAATTAGGGTTTTTGGCTTTGATACCAACTTAATTTTGTGAAGAAATAAAAGATGATGGTATTTCTTCTGTTTTTTGAATCAAAATACAAGGTCCTCTTATATAGAAGAAAGACCATCTACCAATAAGGAAAGAATATTACAGATATAAATAATAAAGATACACATAATATACAACCAATATTACAAAAGATATAAAAGAAATCCAACAGTATCCTTTGAGCATCTCTCTGATGAAAAGTTTCGTTTCTTCTAAAAAAAAAAAAAAAAAAAAAAGAAAAAATAAATATTGATAGGATAAAAATCTTGAGACTTTTTTTTATATTCAAAACAAAAAAGAAAAACTGACTACCCAAGGGTTGGCCTGGTTTACAAGATATGAGCTTATAATCTTGAAATGGCAAGCTATAGACTAGTATGTTTTTGAGGTCTTGAGTTTAAACCGCGATGGCACCCACAAGTTTCTTACAGGTCATGTGGTTGTTTCATAAGATTGGTTGAGGGTAGAGTATTTTTAAGAAAAGTGAAACTTGTGTGATAGGAGCGTAGAGTATCTTTCCTTGATAAGGAAAGGAAGAAATACTAGAACTTTTGGGAGGATGTTTGGGACTTGGCTCACTTTAACACCTCTACATGGTGCACTCTTTCCTCTCTCTGTTGTAGTTATTATTCTTTTGTTACTCACCAATTGGAGAGAAACGAATAAGTTCAATTTCTTAGAAAAAAAAAATGAAAGAGAAACAAAGGTGGCCTCAAAAGACCATGACCAAACTAATTGGGAGCTAAAAGAAACTTATAAAAAAGAACCATAATTGTTAGTAATCAATAGAATAAGGAAATTTCTAAAATGACTAGGTAACACAATCCTAGATAGAAGTATTAAATAAGGCTAAATTCCTCACTTCTACCCTAGAATCCTCCATACTTGAAAACTCTAACATATTCCTTTCCAAACCAATATTTTGAAAGAATTGCCAAACCAAGCAAATTGTCGTAAAACTCTTCCATAGGAAGCGAGACTCAATAAAACTTTATCAATATGGCAGCCTGTGGAGCAACACACGAGGAATGAAAAATCATAAATTCTCCCGAAATTTCATGGGAAAATGTATAAGGCCTTGATAGATGACCGATATCTTTAGAAGCTTACATAGAAGTACAACATTCCATCAAGGAAAAATTGTCATAGATGAAGTGTTTTGAATGAAATAATTGGTATTAGTCCTGCCAATAGCCACAAGCTAACCAAAAAAGTAATGTTCTTTGAAATTTTCAACTTCCATAGCTTAGAAAATAACGGAGGCGTTAAATAATGGGAGGGCATTGAGGGGTTAAACAAAGATTTACAGTTCGAAAAACACGGTTCCGAGTTCCAAACTTGAAAATCTCCAGCACCCCAAGTGGAGCCGCCCTTGTGCATACATAATTGCCTTCACCAACTGAGTATTTTAAAGAATCTGAGAAAGTTTGGAAGGCAAAGGGAAATGGTCTTCCTTGAAATTTGAAGGTACCAATGGTTACTGCACCTGCATCCCTGACAATTGTTGCAAAGGTGCCTGACAATTGTTGCAAAGGTGCCTAATGTGTTGATCCAAACCTTACCGGCCTAATCAAAATGATAAATAAACTTCAAAAACCTAAAAAATACGATTATTATATAGAATAAATTATACTCTTAGTCTGCAGCCTGGTCTACTCAGCTAGTCTGCCTGTTTAATTGGGAGATGGCATCTTTCTTTACATCTAAAGGAAAGCTTTCAATTTTCCATGCTAGTCATCTTTCTAGAATAAGGAAACAGGACATTTTGTGTGACCATGATTTCTCCAAGTTCGATTTCCTGAGCCTTTTTCGTATATTCAAAAATCCAAATGATGCATACGTTAGGTCGTCTTTAATGGTGGGTGCTGGTTTAAGGAAGTTGAGGTGTTAATAATGTTGGGGTGTTATTGATCCTACTCATGTTTGTATTATATTGTTGAGGAAATACACTGAAGGCAAAATAGTACTCAATCAAATTTCTTTAGTAATTTGTTATTGGTAAAAGCTAACATTCTCACTCTCTCTCACAACCTTCATCAGGGATCAGGATCAGGTAGAGCACGAAGAGATGCTGCTGCACGTGCCATGCAGGGTTGGCACTCACAACGTCTTCTGGGAAATGGTGAAGTTAGTGACCCTATTATCAAGGTCTGGTGAATGCTAAGAGTTTCATAAATTGATTTCTCTTATGCATCTAGTTATTCCATTACCATCCTTTTCCAATGGGGGTACCATTTTAATAATTTCTGTAGGATAAGAACTCACTTTCAATGCAGAAAAGGGAAAAACAACTTAAAGGCATTGGTGGTAAGCTTCTTTTTTGTTCTTTACAGTATGCATCTACATAGCTGCAATTTTGTTCCTTCATCTGATATGTGTGTGTATATATATTGTTGATGCAGGTATTCTTAAACGTAAGAAACCACCCTACATGGAGCATGCCATGAAATCAGCACGTACAAAATCATCAAAACCACAGTTAATAACCCCCTCGTTATTGTCTTTCTATTTTACGCATCTGTATACAGCTACACATTATACTTTTAACTGTAAAGGTGGTGAATTGATTCATCAAATTATATGACAATTGGCCAATTTGCGTTGAGGCCCATGTAAGTAACATTGGATGGAATGATGGAGAGGAATTTATCATTTTCCGCTGATTTTTTGATGTTGTGGCTAGGTTGGACGTAGCAGTAGTTGATATTGGACAACCAGCCGATTGGGTCAAGGTCAATGTGCAGAAAACTGTAAGTTCCAGAGTATGTTTTAATGAAAACCACCTCAAATATGTTCAATGATTATAGGGTCAACTAATAGAGCAAGTTCATTCTGGTGGCAGAAAGATTGTTATGAGGTCTATGCATTAGTCCCCGGACTACTACGTGAGGAGGTACATCATTTCTGTTTTGTATCTTTTCATTACTAATTTTTATGGTTCTCAGGGAGAATCCGAGTTCGTCTTTTTCAAAATACTTTATTTAGAAGCTCTCAATTGATAACACATCTGCTGGCTGCTAGCAACCTTTATTCTCTCTCAATTCCTGTTTCTGGTTCTACAGGTGCGGGTTCAGTCTGATCCGGCAGGACGCTTGGTTATTAGTGGTGAACCCGAACATCCTGATAATCCATGGGGTGTCACGCCCTTCAAAAAGGTCCTTACCTCCCTTCACTGATTAGGTCACGATTTAGAATAATAAATATTCAATGCGTGTTTTTGGTACCAGGTGGTCAGCCTACCATCAAGGATTGATCCACATCAGACTTCTGCCGTTGTCACCTTACATGGACAGTTGTTTGTTCGCGTTCCATTTGAACAGTTGGAATGAAGGTGCTACACACCCACCTTTGGCTGGATGATCAAACCAAGCTTGTACTTCGATATATTAGTCTGTTTTATAATGTTAATACCGTTGGACACTGGCAAAAAACCGCTTAGCTAGGTAGGAACTATGATTTTGTTCTGTAAGATATTTGGTAGTGGTTAGATGGCATCCAAGAGCTATAGTATTGTAATCTTATGTCAAATTCCCTTCTAATCTAAGGTAGCAAGTTTGCAAATCTGCTGACAAATTTGGTTTTGCCCCATGTGTTCATTTACAGTAGCAAGGACACTGTTAATTTCGTCGTGGCATTTGATCCCTGGTAAAAAATATTATCTGCTCATGCTTCAGCACATAAGTTTCAGGATTGTACCGTATCAAAATTTGGCTTAGTGCAGATTGTAAATGGAGTGGGAAATTAAAAGGCATATTCATTGGGTTAAATAACAGATCGATTGTATTGTCATTATCAAGCATGGAAAACATGATGAAATTTTCATTTTCTGTCAAACTAAGACATGTAATTTTAATAACTGAAACAGAAATGTATAAATTTTACACTTCAATGAAATCAACTGTCAGATTGCCATCAACCAGAAAGGGATACTTCTCTTGCAATGTAATGTATATAATACACCATTTAATCATTTCATAAATTAGACGCGATTTTACATTCATGGTTCAGTTGCCATTGTTGCCAAATCTAATTCTTCGTCAGAATCAATTACATCTTCGAAGTCATAATATGCATTGACCTGCATGTTGTAAAGAAGAAACAGTTAACTCCATTTCCGTGGCCTTGATAAGTAATTAAGTGACATAGGACACTACTTTTTTTTTTCTTCATTACAAGACAAGAAAAAAAGGGCTAAAAATACAAGGTGGAATGGGATAATACTGTTCTCTGTTTTAAACTAATTGTGGTTATCAGAGTAGTTTGTTATTACTGTTTACTAACCTCTAAATATAGAACTTAGTCACTCTTGTGATTGTATTGAGATTAAATAATACAAGAGGTATTATCACAAATACATCATCTACCTCCACCAACAAAGGACTTTCTGAGCTCTTTAAAAATAAACCAAGGGGCGGAGAATGTTATGTTAAAGATGTGATTGACTATGAGGCAAAACGACAAAGAAAAAATGGTTTACATCTTTTTCCCATACATTTTGCAGTGCAGATATTTTTGTTGATTGAAAACATTTTCGTTCTTTTCTTTTCTTTTTTTCTCCTAATCCTATATGTTAATGCTCTCATGTGTCGAGGATGATGGAAAAAACTGTGGACGCCTAAGTATTCCATTAGAAGTCCACAAGAAATAGTCCACACCAAAACCAAACCACAAATTTTAGAGGGACACATTTCCAGTTGACTAAGTCATTACTGCCATCTACTTCCACTCATGCCCTTGAAAAGAATCTGAAAAGCTTCACTCCTATTCAAGCTGCTAAAATGGTCGGGATGCACAAAAAGATCCATTTCCACTCTTGCCTCCGTTGAGTGTCTGATTGCTATATTAAACTACGAGTGCAATACTTGCTCAGAGGTCTTCAGTGGGCTCCAAATATATTTTTCTATAAAGATCCTTGCGGGAAGATTCTAGTCCCTGGCTCCCCTAAAGGCATTTCATTCTAGATACTAAGCTAATAATGAAGCTAAAACTCTTAACTTCTTCCAAGCTCTTGATGCTAGACATTACATCCCATTAGAAAGAAGTGTTGCAATATCATCAAAGTAGTTTTCTCGGAGTTTAGATGAGTCCTAAGAATATGGAAGACCACCTCATTGTGTGGTTGTCTAGTTAGTGGTCCAAAGATAGCTAGGATCCAATGGTCTAATGCTATGCAAGCTTTCCTTTGGCTCCTTTAGGAAGAAAGGAACTCTAGAATCCTCTTTGAGAAACAGGATTCATTCATAAATCATTGTGAACAGGTTAACGTTACAACCTTTAATTGGCGTCCTTGGAAAATCCTCAAAAAAATTGAGAAGTTATGAGTCAACCAAATCATTAAATCGAACATTTGTACTTCAATTAGAGATATTGAACTTTGAAGAGATACCTTTCCAACTTTTTCTAATAGCTCCTATAACAATGATAAACTATCCTAACCTCCATAGTTTGTTATTTTCTTTTAAGAAAAGAATTGAAAGTATTTGAGAAGATCCAAGCATTCCTTTCTTTCCAAATAAGCCATAAGATTGCCTTAGAAGTGTTAGTCCAAGCCTTTATTTCCAAAAGGAGGCATCGGTCTTCACTCCATGAGAGACAAAAATAGAGCCCTTCTTGATATATGAGTTTAGCGGTGTAACCATGAGAAAGAAGCCTTGTGGAGGAAGATTATCAAAAGAAAATATGGATCATCCACCTACTTGAATTGGGCTTCACTTTCCACTGCCAAAGGTCCATGGAAGTTAATTGTCGAACACCAAGATCCTATCACTAGCCGTATATGCCACCAAGTGGGGAATGGAGTTGCAACTCTTTTCTGGACTGATCCTTCGGTTACAAACCCTCCATTGGCCTCCCGCTTCCCCCACCTATACAGACTTTCACATTGCAAAAAAGCCTCAGTTAAGGAAGTTTGGAACATGGATAATAGCTTTTGGGATTTATCCGTGTTTTCAAAACGCAAGGCACCCTAAGAGGACAAAGTCTCTTGATTGCCTTAAGGCGAAAGGTGACAAAAATGTGTCGCCTGAGTAGTGCAAGGCGCACTTATAAAATAATAGAAAACATTATTTATAGCCATTACATAAGAAGAAAAATCTTGATTTTTTAAAGCATAACAATAGTTACAAAGCTATTTAATATTTTAACAAAAATGAACCTAAACAATTTAGGGGAGAAAATAGAGATAGGATTTTTTTGAGATATGTTAAAAATTATGAGCACCAAGTATTAAACAATCCTATAAGCTATAAAATTGGAGGAAGAATGCTGCCACGTGGCAGTTTGATGCCATGCATTCATTTAATGCTTTTAGCAATAGTAAAAGCTACTCAGTCTTCCATCCGACTCTTCTTTTCTTCTTTCCATCCCCATTCGACTCTTCTTCTATTTCTTCTATTTCATGCCGACTAGTCTTCTTATTTATTGCTCTCCTAGAAAATGTAAGATCCTTTTCTTCTTATTCCTTTTTCTTTTGATTCCCTACTCATCTTCTTCTTCCTTTCTTATCATCTTCTTTTGACTCTTCCTCTTCTTCGTGAGTGAAGCGAGCCCTTGTGCACCTTGAACATGTTCAAGGCGACTAAAAAGAGCCAAATGCGAGCGCCTTATTGAAGGCGCTTCCCTTGAATATCATTTGGTGCGGGGCATGCACCTCGCATCGCCCCTCACCATAGCTGATTGCCCGAGTGCGCCTTGAAAACACTGGGATTTACCGCTTGGTAGGAATTTGAAGGATGAGGAAACTACGAAGCAAGCAAATATGAGTTTAGTCCTTGCACCGATTGTTCTCACAGAGGCAAGCTAAGAAGCACGGACACTCTAGTTTGACTAGCATGTCCGTGTCGGACACTCCGACACTTGTTGGACACGTATCGGACGCTTGTTAGCACAATAGATATGATGATAGACACTAGTTGTACAAAGTCAATATAAGTCCAACATTTGTTAAACACGAACACTTGTTAAGTATACTAAATAGACACATAATAATATAGGACGAAAATAATAAATTTTGAGATTGATATACATCAAACTCATTTTTTTTAATCATATAAATGTATAAACTTATTTACTTTGAATTTCCTTCTTGCATAAAAATGATGTATATTTTAAAAAATGCATATTTTAATAAACGTGTCTTTGCCATGTCCGTGTCCTAGATTTTAAAAAATGACGTGTCCGTGTTCATGTCGTGTTGTATCCGTATCCGTACTTCTTAGGAGGGAAGACTCTTGGAGATGGCTATCTAACACCAATGGATATACTTCTCCAGCAAATCACTGCTTTCTGACCGGGGAGATTCATTTAACAATTTGGAGCCCTCATTGGTTCAAGGTATTTAGAAAGATAGGTATCCAAAAAAGATCAAAATTTTCCTTTGAGAAATTGCGCATAGAGCCATCAGTACCAAAGACATTCTACAGAGGCGTATGCCTTTTTTGGCCCTGTCCCCAAGTTGGTGTACTTTATGCAAGGAAAATGATGAAAGACTTGACTTGGTGTTCTTTATGCAAGGAAAATGATGAAACACTTGACCATTTATTCATACACTGCACATATGCTTGGAAATTTTGGAGCAGAATCAATACATCTTTTGGTTGGCATCTGGCCATTCTTTGGGATGTTAAGGATCTTCTTGCCACTGTCTTGTTGGGTCATCCTTTTATGGATGCTAAAGCTATGTGGTGGACACACATCATCATGGCCTTTTTTTGGGTTCTTTTGAGGGAATGAAATAAGAGTTTTTTTGGGCAATGAGCAACCATTTAATGATCTTTTTGATCTCATTATTTATTTTGCTATTTCTTCGTGTAAATTATCTAATCTCTTTGCTTCCTATAGTTATGCTTCCCTTTTAATCAAATGGGAGACCCTTTTGTAATCACCATGAATTCTCTATCCTTTCTGTAAATTTCATACATCAAGAAATCGTTTCTTATCAAAAAAAGAAATATTATGCATCTTGTGTGTTTTCTTCTAGTAGTGTGGAGAGATTAATGACCCTCAAATTGGTTGGATTGGTCATTGGCTTAGGATTGTAAGTTGTTATTTCTTTGTGTAATGTGTAATTTGGAAAGTTGAATCCTATCGAAATGACAAAAAGACAACCCAAGCAAAGGAACTCCAATCTAACACAATCTAACACAATCAGACCGAAATGATAATTACAAAGAGAAACTGAAAACTGCACAAGAGACACCTCCTCACTGGATCTCTCAATCTCCTACTGTTTCTCTCTAACCAAAGGCCTCACAAAATTGCATAAGCATTAGCTCTTGGACAAGTTTTATTCTATAGGTTGTACCTTTGTGTCCTTGAGTTCTAAGGATCAAGATGTTAATAAAGATTAAAATTTTAATATTTTTCTCTTTAACATTTGCATCATTTTAATTATTAAAAAAACATTGAAAAAGTTCATGTTCCGATCCATGTATTACGATTTTTTTAGCTATTGGATGATTGTGCTGAGCCATAATCATAGTATGTGATGCAAGCACCCGAATTATTTAAAAATCTGATTTTAATATCTTTAAATAGGAAAGACTCACCATAATTGTGAAGGGAAAAAAAAAGTAGGAAAGATTCACCAACTTGAAAATAATCTTCTAAACAAAGTAATAGCTTCCTACCTTCGGTCGTGGAGTAATGGCTTCAAAACTATGTATGATTGGAACATCAAAATTCGGAGGTTCTAGAACAATATATGCACCTCTGTTTTTGTACCTTTCCTCAGTAGCCTGCAAGGGGAAAAAATAGTTCTCTCACTTCAGGTGAATTAAAATGAAAAATCAAGTTTACTCATTTATCAAAGATATCCAAGTAACTGAAAAACATTGACTAGTGAAGGAACCAACAGTTGAATTTTGGTAGTGTTTCCGATCAAGGTTGTACACACATGAATAGAAAGATGTCTTGTTTTTTGAAAATTTCCAGTGCCACAACCTAAATTACTAGACCTAACCTTCAAACTCTAATTTATCTATTACTTCATTAAATTTATTTTTAAATATATGATATATCAAAGTTTGTTGGGTCTGGTTAGACTTTAAGGTGACGAATTAAAAAGTCATGGGATGGTGGTGTGAATCTTAGTTCGTAAAGATTAATGGAGATAACATTAAAAAAACAATAATTAAAAAAAGAAAAAGAAAAAGAAAAGAGGTTATAAGCCTGAAACGCCCCTTCTATGTTTTGGGTTTGCTGGAATTCCGAAAAATATACAATTTTAGGATCCAGTAGTGGAAAGAATTCAATGCAAGTAGATGGAAAAAGTTTTTTTCTTTCAAAAGGTGAGAGATGGATAGTGGTGTTAGAAAATGACACGTCTTATTATAAATTTACTTGAGCTTGAAATCGAGAAAATATCAATATATATTTTCTCAGGACAAGGTGAAAAGAGGATTTCTCACTTGGTTCCTATAATATTTCAAAACCTTTGGAGTGTAGGGTACTGGGAATTAGAAACTTGAGAAGAAAGAATGAAACTTTACTGTTAAAATGGCTATGGAGAATCTCATTAGAACCGATGAGTTATTGCATAATGCGGGGTTGCCTTTTTCACAGCTTTGCCAATGTCAGAAAGAAGCAAAACCTCATCACTGAAATCCAAATGAAGATGGGGAAAGCCTTTTAGAGGAAAAAGCAACTGTTGGTGAGTTCATTTAGAGGAAAAAGCAACTGTTGGTGAGTTCATACTACTCTTTGAGAAGCTCTATTTTAACGGAAAGGAAATCCGAAATTGTATCTGCCCCTAATATTGATTAGAGACCGATTCCCGCAGAGGTCGGGCCGCAAAATATGGAGAGGCCTTTTTCAGATTTTGAAATTAAAGCAGCCATTCAAGAGCTGGTGTCTAATAATTAATTGGGTACACTGGAGAATTTTTTAAAGAAGACTTGGAACACCATCAAAGAGAATATTCTTATGGTGTTCAATGAAGAACATATCCTCAAATTTTTTTTTGGTAAAAGAAACAATTTCATTGATGGATGAAATGGAAAGAACTCCAAGCACCAAAAGGTGTATTACAAGAAAAATCTCCAATTGGAGATGAAAAAAGATAAGCTAAAAAGACCAAAAGGTTGTACATTTTTGCACCATAAAAAAGCATTAGAAAGAACATTATCCATAAAACGATGAAAGATAGAGGAAATCTCCTTGAAGATTCGACCATTTCTCTCAATCCAAAGATTCCAAAAGAAAGCACGAACAATCACAAGCCAAAGAATCTTCTTTGCACCTTTGAACGGATGACCCACTAGAACGGAAAATAGGAAGTCAAAAATATCATAAGAGGCATTGGCCAACCAAAAGCTTCCAAAACACAAGTCCAAAAACGCATAGCAAAAGGGCAGTGCACAAACAAATGGCCCGCATATTCTGAACCTGATTTACACATGAAACACCAAGAAGGAGAAAGAGCCATATAAGGCATTATTCTTTGTAGACGGTCAGATGTATTAATAGCTCCCAAACTAAGCTCCCATAGAAAGATTTTTATCTTCTTTGGTTAAGGATCCTTCCAAATCACAGAGTAAATATCCCGTAGTCGCGTATCAGCAAAACCCAATAAGCTATCAGTAAGAGATTATACAGAAAATCGTCCCGAAGGTTCTAAGGACCAAAACCAAGAATCTGAAGTGTTCAATAGTCTAACCTCAGACAACAAATGAGAAAGAGAAACCCATTCAGTAATTTCCAATTTTGTCAAATTACGTCGAAGTTGCAAATCCCAAGCTGAAGTAGTAGAATTCCATACATTTGCCACAGAAAAATCTGGATGCAAAGAAAGCCTAGAGAGACGAGGGAAGGCAGCAACAATAGGACCACAACTGAGCCATGAATCAGTCCAAAAAGCCGTGGAGCAACCATTTCCAATACATCGAGAAGAGCGGCTAGCAACCAAATCCCGAAAATTGCAAATATGCCTCCAAGGAGACGTATGAGAACCATTCCTAACAGGTTGAGGCCAGCTATCCAAGTCATTATTATAATATTTTGCAACAATAAGGTTTCTCCAAAGGAAATTAGTTTCATGAACAAACCGCCATATCCATTTAGCCAAGAGGGCCGAGTGACGATAATCAAAGTTACCGATCCCAAGGCCTCCCATTAGTTTAGGAAGCTGAGTAGTTGCCCATTTAACATTATGAACACCACCGTCACCCCTTACACCTTCCCAAAAGAAATCACGAATGATCTTATTTAAAGTGAAAGTAACTTTGGAACGTAGTTTAAACAAAGACATATAGTACGTTGGCATACCAGAAAGCGTAGCCTGAATAAGGGTGTGTCGTCCACCTTTAGAAATAAAAGCATACTTCCAGTTATGAAGTTTCTGCTACAATCATTCTATAATAGGCTGCCAAAAGGAAAAAGATTTAGAGTTTCCTCCCAAAGGTAACCTAAGATAGGTGGTTGGCCAATTACCCTTTTTGCAACCAAAAGTCGTCAACATCCAATCCATTTCTGATTCATCAATGTGAATTCCCAATAATTCACTCTTTGCTAAATTAATCCTCAAACCAGAAGCACTCTCAAAAATTTTAATCACTTAAAAAAGATTCTTCAGTGCAGAACGATCTGAAGTGGAAAAGAGTAAAGTGTCATCCGCAAATTGTAAGTGGTTCAAACAGAAAGATGATGTACCAATAGCATGTGTTGAAATATTACCCAAATTTGCACTGGGAGCCAAAAGACGACTAAGGCAATCAGACACCAAAATAAAGAGGAAGGGAGAAAGAGGGTCACCTTGTCGAATGCCACGAGAAGGAATGACTTTTCCACGTGGCCTGCCATTTATAATAATTGAATAATTAGCACTAGTGATACAACCTCGAATCCATTTCCTCCATATGCTCCCAAAACCTTTGGCATGTAAAACTGCATCAAGAAAGTCCCAATCAACTGTGTCAAAAGCCTTCTCAAGGTCCAATTTTAAGACCACACCTTTTAGATTACGAAGGGTCCAATCATCAATCAATTCGTTGGCCATTAAAGAAGCATCAAGAATCTGCCTATTTGCTACGAAAGCAAGCTGATTTTCTGCAATAGTAGATGGTAAAACCGACTTCAACCAATTGGATAAGACTCACGCAACAATCTTATACACACACAGGATAAGACTGATAGGACGAAACTCAGTAACGGACTTGGAAGCAAGCTTCTTAGGTATTAAGCAGATATAGGTCTCATTCATCGAAACATTAACAACACCGGAAGTGTAAAACTCCTGAATCATGGTCATAAAATCTGTCTTAATGGTATCCCAAAAAAATTTTAAAAATTCAGCAGTAAAACCATCAGGGCCAGGAGATTTACTGGAACCCAATGAAGAAACAGCTTGGAAAACTTCTTCTTCAGTGAACACAGCTTCAAGACCTGATCCAAGAAGAACATATCCTCAATTTGTGCATCAATGAAACCTATTTGTGCCCTATTCTGTTGAAGATTAGAGCCACTAAGGTGGTGTTTGGGGGATAGGTTTGGGTTTGAGTTGGATTGGCTTCCAAACCCAAGCCCATGTTTGGGGGATAGGTTTCCCATCCCTAGAGTTCAAACAACAAACCTCATCCAAACCCATGAGATTCCTTCTCTAAACTCATGGGTTCTCTTGAAATTACAAAAAAGTTAGTGAAGCCCATCACTTTTCTCTCTACTTTTGTAATAATTATGGCGGGTCCCAACACTTCTCTCTCTATTTTCTCTCATAATTATAATAGGTCACACCATTTCTCTCTTCCTCCCTATCTATCTTCCCCCCTATCTATCCTTCACGGGAAAGCCTTTGATTCTAAATAGATAGTGGGCTAAAGGCTGCATTACAAACACTACGTTTTCCACCCTCACAAATGGAAGGCCCAAAGGCCAATTTTTTTTTTAACCAAAAAAAGAAACTTTTCATTGAATAAATGAAAAGAGACTAATGCTCAAAGGATACAAACTCCACAAGGGAGAGAAAGCAAAAATGTTTTAAAAAATACAAAGAACATCTCCCAAATAAAACAAAAATCCAGAAAAGAACACCAACAAAAGGCTTGGGAAGAGAACTTCAAGAAGAGACCTATTCTCTTTAAAACTCATTGAAGGCGATACGATGGGGCATTATTCTTTTCCTCACAAGGAGGCGCAAAATTTTCTTCCAACTAGGAATGAATAGACGCCAAACTACAACCAGCAGCTAATAATACCTCAATCAGGGCTTGATGAATAAATGCTTCATGTAATTTTAAAAGCTCCTTAACCACAAGCTCTTCTTGCAAAGCAACCATTAAATGCTCTTGAGCTTGCAATAACTTCCTCGTGGAAAGGCTCTCCATGCATTAAACCTATCTTATTAAATGCAATTTCGGGCTCAATAAATAATTTAAATGACTCATGGCCTTCAAAATTAGTCAAAATTGGACAAAAGGAATAAGGCAAACCATTGTCACTCACCAACTTTTCACTTTTTTTAACAGGAAACGAAACTTTTCATTGAATAAATGAAAAGAGACTAATGCTCAAATATGCAAACTCCGCAAGGGAGTGAAAGGACCAAGAACCAAGAACCAAACAAAAACAAAAGGAACACAATAGCAACCCAATAAAGAACAAGAAACTGAAAGAAACTCCCACAAAAAACCAGAAATTGAGCAAACAAAAACTTGCAACAAAAGAGCCTTACAAAAAAAAAAGAAAAAAAACCACATGGAAGCCGCCCACTTAAATCTGCACAAAAGGCAAAGGCAAAAGAACAAGAAGCAACAGAAAAACCAGCTCAAACAGAATAAACCAAGAACAAACTTTAAAGAACCTGAAGGATAGAGTGAACAACCAACAGCCAAAACCCCAACAAAACCAGGAGAAAAACAACAATGAGAGCCTTGGAGAAGAAGCTGTTGAAATAAAAGCCTTGGAGAAAGAGCTGCCAAACTATGCCCGAACACTGTTTCCATCAGAATTATGGGAGAAATTTCACGAAACTCACGGCCACAAGCTTGAATAAGAGATACAAATTTGCTAGGTACTGAGGATGGAGGATGAGGAAACTATCTTCAAAATAAGAGTCTTCAACCACAATATCATCAATGTGTTTTTCGTAGGCAGCAAGGCGGATTCCACACTACTCAGGCTGACAATTGATTCAGCATCCGACTTATCATCACAACATGAGGGAGAATGAGAAGTAGGGTCTTTTGTAGAAAGAATGACTCCTTGGGTGAGGACAAAATCAGAATCTGTTGAAGGGGAAACAGAAACTTGTTGGCTGCCATGGCTGGAGAGTAAAGGCTGAGGATGAGCATTTGTGGAAAAAATCTAAGTGGCAACTTGCTTAACAGAGGAAACCAAAAAACCTGAAGCATTTTCTTCAACAATTACTGGATTCTCAGAATTAAACTCAGGGAATGGAGGAAATGAGGGAAGTGGCAGATTTCTTCGAGTATAGTAAAGAGGATAAGCTGTAATAAAACAATTTTTCACTTCTTTAACACTTAAAGGCTTTGAAGACTCTAAAAGCCGAAGGGATTCACCAAAGGGCGTCTCGGTGGCCTCAAAATGTGCCTCTTGGACATGCGTAGAAGGGGCCGAAGGAGCAAGCAAAGCATCATGAAGAGGCACAATACTAAATGCGGACAGTTCACAAGGAGTTTCCATAACCGTGTCCCTAAGAAGTGTTGGCATTAAATGAGGCTGTTCATGCATGGCTTGGTCATTAAATGCATTAATGATACCAGAAAATTCCTTTGGAACCTCATTAACACAAGGTAAAGAGCAATGGAGAGGAGACTTTTCATGAATAGTTGTCTTGAAGGAAACCCCAGTCTTAATTAATTCTTCCTCGGCAATTGGTGGTTCAAATTCCCTTGGAACATTTAATGTTTCCTTTGGAGCCATTAATACTTCATTTGCTGGCACAATAAAAGCATCTTCCTCAGTTTGATCATGCACACTAAGCACTCCATATTATTTTTCCATCTTCAAATGCCAACCAGATCACGACCTTACTTGAACAAGATCTATTCTATAGGTTGTACAATTACTTAAAAGAGACTCTTTATGAAAAGGCAGAAAGGAGGTCAACCCCATTAGATGGAGTATTACTGCACTGCTGACGATAGTTGGAGGAGTTGAAACCGAGGGTCTCTTAGAGAAAAATACAGCTCCCCTGCCAAGTGGGAATGGTACTTCATGACAGAAGGAAGCTCTTTGGAGATCTTTAACAGCTAGCAAATATAAGCTCACCAACAAAGAAATGGGTCCCCCTACCAAAAAGCTCCCCCAATTTTAAAGGTCTATGGTTTAGTATTGCTAAATGTTGCTTTTAAGGTTGATAAATGGTATAAACCAGTGGCAGGCAATGGAAACAAAATCCTCCTTTCTTTTTTTTTTCCTTTAAGTTTAAGCCCCCAAAGGCCCACACTTTGAAGACATCAAGAGTTTTCCTTGTTAACCTCACCCAATGATTCAAACACATGACCTTCTTACTCAAGGCTCACATACACTTCTTTTCAACAGGCCTAAATCTAGATACATGGCAAAATCCCAAGTATGGTCTACTGAACATTGGGGATGGGATCTGAAGTTTAGAAGAAATTTAACCAAGGAAGAGATAGAGGAGAGGAGTAGATTGCTTCCTTTCTCTGAATAATAATAGAGGCACTTCAAAATCTTGGTCCCTTCATAGCAATGGACTTTACACAGTCAAATCTTTAATCCCTAAGCTTGTTATTCAAAACAAGGATGCCAACCTTGTCGTTGACATTATTTGGAAAACTAAAATGACAAAAAAAGTTTTTCTGCAGATATTTATACAAGAAAGGTTGAACACCCACAGTAGACTGCAAAACAGATTGCCAATGTGGGCTCAGTCTCAAAGTCGGTGCATGCTATGAAAAAAAGGAGGAAAAGAAGTCGGTTCATCTATTCTTTAATTGTAGCTTTGTAGCTTCTTGTTGGTTCAAGATGTTTAATACCTTCAAGATTAGTTGGTGCTTCCCAAACAAAGCATTCAGCTAATGACAGGACCTACCTCAAAGGCAAAGCGAAAGCCCAGGGTCCTAGGGGGTGATAGCACTTTTAGGGAGATTGTGATTTGAAATAAACAAAAGAACTTTTCAAGTAAAGATACTGATCAAAACACTTTTCGAGACCTAAACTTTAGAAGAAACCTCACAACTTTAGAGGTGGAAGAATGGGTCTGCTTGTCTCATGCGTTAGTTGAGGTTTCTCCAAATAACAGTGAGAACAGAAAAGTGTGGGAGCTCAAGAGCAGCGGAGTCTTCTTGATGAGATCGTTATTTCCTCAGCTAATTAATCAAAGAGCTCCTCTCAGTTCTTGGTATGTAAATATAATATGACACCCTGACCGCCCAAGGAAAGTGAAGGTTTTTAGGTGGGTAAACGTTTGAGATGCCGGACACTTGCTGCAGGATTCAGAGATCTATGCCCTTTGTGCCTCTTTCTCCCAATTGTGGTGTTCTTTGTAGGAAAAATTCTTATGCATCTCTTCTTTTTTTTTTTTGTCCTTTCATGGCAGCTTGTTGGAGGAGTTTTTTAGGACTTTCAAATTAAGTTGGTGTTTTCCAAATAAAGCCTTGGATGCTATGTTTCAAATGCTTTGTGAAACGTCCTTCAATTGCCAAGCCAAGATCATTTGGTCCAATGGGGTGGCAATGCGGCTTTGGAGAGTGTGGTTCAAAACAACAAGAGTATTTTTCAAGGAATTGATACAAATAGGGCTATTTTTTGAGAGATTGTAAAAATTTTCGCTACTGCTAATCTACTTTCTAAAGTTTTTTGTAATTATAATGGAATGCAAATTTATGCCACCAGGAAGTCTTTTTTATAGCCCTTTGGCGTGTGGGGATATCTTATCTCCCCTTTTTTTGTAACTCTTCTTTTGATCATGCAGGTTTCGTTTCTTTTAAAAAGAAAAAAACACTGCTTTGGGTGTTTCACAAAGCATTTGGAACATAGCATCCAAGGCTTTATTTCGAAAACACCAACTTAATTTGAAAGTCCTAAAAAACTCCTCCCAACAAGCTGCCATAAAAGGACCAAAAAAAAAGAAGAGGCACTGCTTTGGTCATCCCTCATCAGGGCTTTTCTTTGGTATTTATGGAAGGAACGTAACCAAAGAGTCTTTTCAGACATGGAGCTCCCATTTGACAAACTCTTTGATCTGTTATTTATCATGCTATATCTTGGTGTAAATCAAATGTTTTTTTTTCATCTTATAGCTATGCTACCCTTTTATCCAATTGGGCAAGCCTTTTGTAAATCATGGACTTTTAGTCCCTTTTGTAATTTCATACATCAATGAAATTGTTTCTTATCAAAAAACACACACTTTTTGGGACCTTGTTAGAATTTATGCTTCGCCTTGGTGCACTACTTCTAAAGATTTTGTAACTACAACTTAATACAAATATTTGCCAACTGAGAATCCTTTTTGTAACCTTGTTGGTGCAGTGCAGACATCTCATCTCCCTTCTTTTGTATTCTCAAAAATGTGGTGACTGCGCATGGGCTAGATAACACTTGTTGGTTCACAGAAGTCAAGAAAACAGATCGTGCAAGGAGTTCTTGGTAGAATATTTTGAAGCACAAAGACATCTTTGAAAGATTTTCTTCAATAAAGATTGGGAATGGGATGAATGCTCCTGGAAATGTTTTCTTGCACTTTTTGAAATTTTAGAAAAGAAAGATCTGCTTGTTTTTAAGCTTGGGGGGAGAGATTGAGCTCTCTGAGAATTGATGCAAGGACAAATCTGAAAGATGAGAGGTAAAATGTGAAGATTCTTACCATATCCCAGGAAAAAAAAAGACTCCCAATAGGCAAAGGTTTGTGTCATGCCATGATCACAAAATACTTTAGAAGTTGAAGACCAAGAAGATTCGAAGATTCTAACTAGATCCTAGAAAGAATCTCTGTTTAAAGATGGGAAAATCGATATTTAAAAAGTTGGTTGCTGACGCTTTGTACATACTTTGCAGAAGCCAGAAAAGTCCCAAAAAAGTAAACAAACTAGTTAGGCTTCATCTTTAGCAAATGTTTAAATATGAGAGACAAAGTATGACAAGATCGAGTCAGGTAAGTTCTCAAGTCCTTCCTTTAGGGAGAGAGACAAAGTGTTGTAGCAAGATAGCTTCTTTGCAGTTTTGTGGGGTATCTGACTGGAGAGAAACAATAGGATTTTTAGAGAGAAAGAGAAGTCGGGTGAGGAGGTTTGGGAGCTTGTTAGGTTTAATGTTTCCTTGTGGGCATCGATCACTCGGCCTTTTTGTAATTATGGTCTTGGTCTTGTTCTTTTGGATCGGAGCCCTATTTTGTAGTTAGCTTTGGGCCATTCCTTTGGGCTTTTTTTTTGTATGCCCTTGTATTCTTTCATTTGTTCAATGAAAGTTCAGTTTCTTACCCCAAAAAAAAAATTCCAAGTCCTTCCTTGGCCTTTTTATTCTGGCTAGCTTGGAAAGTAGTTGTAGTATTGTGAACAAATCTCTTTTTGTTGGTTCACTTCATGAAATTATTTAGTAAGAAGGAAAAAAAAAAAAAAGGAATCGTACTTTAGCCATCAAAATTCAATGGAGGTTTTTGCAATGGTTGGAGCAATCTTTTGCACAGCTTTGAAAATGTCCTTTGAATGCTAAGTTCTTCAAACAGTTGAGAGGACGGGGAAGGCTCTTGCTATCAGCAGATAGAATCTCCAAAATTGAGTTTTTCCTTGTTTAGGCAGCCACTATACGATGGAAAAAACTGGTATTGACATCCCCTTCATTAAGCCATTTCATCTTGCATCTTTGTCTCCACATTGTTTCCTCTTCAACAGCCAATGATAGCAATCGAGAATTGATGGAGGTTCTTTGAGCACACCGATCAGATTGAAGGTCCCTTGTTTATTCAATAGAATCCAAAACAGGAAGTTCCATGATAAGCTGGTTTTGTTTGTGTATCAATGCTCCTAAAGGTCTCTTTATTCCAAACCCTGATCATAGCCTTTAACCCCTTTAGTCTACGAAGCACGGACACGGACACGACAGGACACGGCGATACGTCAATTTCTAAAAAATTAGGACACAGACACGTTGGGGATACGTTCTTTTTTTATTATTATTATTTTAACATATATGTAAATATAACATAAAATACTAAATATATTCCACGAAAATGCATAAAATGTCAAGTTAATTAAGTTTAACTTACTCTAATTTAATTTAACTTATAGAAAGTTAAGGAAAAAAAAACATACTTCTAAATGGTGAACAAACTGGTGGTGAAAAGGACTAACAATGGCGAAGAGAACTGACGGCTAGCGGTGATTGGCCGACGGTGTTACTTGTTAGGGGTTTTAGATTTCATGATTTTATGTCCTTTTTGTTTTTTTTGTTTTTATTTTTTAAATTTAAATGATTTGAGCCTTTTTTTTTCAATATTTTCCCAAGCCGTGTCCAGCTGTGTCCGAAATTTTTTTTAAAAAAAAAAAAAGGACACGTAAAATAGTGTGTCGGACACGTGTCTGACACGGACACTTGGCCTAAAATGAAGTGTCCATGCTTCCTAGCCTTTAGTTTTTGGATAAATCCATGTTTCGGCCAACCTCTCATTATTAAGCCGAACAATATTCCACTATTGGAGAGAAATCAAGCTGCAACCATATATTCTAGAATATTCTAGAAACAAAAAGGAGATGGGCCCCATTTGTCAACTCCAAAGGATAGCTAATAGGGGGTAATGGTTTGATGTCACTCTATCTAGACGCTTAACAACTGCAATTGAGAATTTAGAGAGGAAGGCTGCAATGGCTAAGAATCTATCAATGAGCGTGGTGTTGGAGGGTCTCTAAAACCAGACCAAGTATACAAACCTTTAGATAGGGGAATGTCAATGCGCATAGTCTTGGTTGGTCCTCTATAGACTAATTTTTCCTTTGTCCAACTTATGGTGTTGAAATCTCCTCTCAAGATCCAACTATCCGAGCGAAAAAAAGATAGATCATCGAGTTCCTCCCAAAACTAAGATTTCTCCTCTGATTTGGAGGGACCATAATTCTTGTTAATCAAAATGAGTATCCATCAGCAAGGGGAGATGAGAAGGGAAAAAGAAAAAGCACCTTTGGGCCTTGGTGACCACTGATACAGAGAATGATAAGTCACTCCACATAATAACAAATCCTTCCAATGATCTTATTGATTCCAGCACTGTCCAGCCGACATCTTTGGCACACCACAAAGATTTAATGAAAATTTTGTCAATCAAAGCAACCTTTGTCTCTTGAAGAACAACAATGGTAGGATTGTGTTTGATGAAGGTACGTTTGATGGAGAGCCTTCTTTTCTCCACATCCCAAACCTCTAACATTCCATGATAAAATGATCATAGAGCATGAGTCGGCCCACCCAAACTCTTTGAAGAAGAAGGTTTGTCATAATTCACAGACGTGTGCAAGCTAGTCAGCTCTCCAACAACCCCTTCGTTTTGTTTCCTCAATAATTTGTTCTGATTTATTAGTTTCAAGGGGAGAGATAGAATGTCGAGGCCTATAGTCTTTAGATAAGGAACAATCAAATAAGATGGGAGCTTGTTGAATTCGTTGATACTCAAAGGAGATATCTGCTTCCAAGTCAATGAACTCATTCAAACTATCATCTTGCGAGCCCAAAGTAATCTGGAGGGATTGTTGGTTGTGATGGGAGAGAGGTCATTGGAGAAGATGGGGAGGAAGGAATGGGGGAAGAGGGGTAAAGACTGGATAAGTAACTTTCGCATTTGGGTTGAAAATTAGGAGGGTTAGATGTGTGGTGTTAGCAATGAAGAAAGACTTCTTTTCAGAGAGGCTAATGGCTAGTTTAGGTCTAGATAAAAATGGATCGAGTCGAGTAAAAGCAGGTTGGGTAAAGTGATATTGGGTACTTTGTGATTAGAGGGAGCGGGTAAAAGGCCAGTGGGAAAAGAAGTGGGTATAGGCTAGGTCGAATCGAGATTGAAAAGGGAGTTATCAGGTGGTTGCATGCTTGTTGGGTCAAGTAAGTGTGGGTTTGTTGGTCGGGTAAGTGTGGGTTAGGATATTGGCATTGTGTGAGGCTAAAAAGGGATGGATGAGGCTTGAATAAGGGTCTGCAAAGAATGCATAGGGGTGTAACTTCTCACATAGTCAGTTGCTAGTCGTAAGCAAGACATTTGGCAAGCTTATTTCAGTTGGTTGCTTATCAAGACATCCTTCTACAATTCGATGACAACAGCAGGCCAGTTGTGATGGTGACGGGTCACTGAGTTTCTCCACTAAATCCAACGTACCCGATAGGTTAGGATAGTCAGATGTGGCAAGTAGGTTATGTCGCTTTACCAAGAGAAATCTAAAGGGTGATGACTCATAGGGTATGATCCGAGGATGCCATATGTACCCACTGGAGAATTTTGAACATCATTTGTTTTGTCAGAGAAGGTCGTCAGCAGTGAATCTCCATGAACTCCAACAATGAATCCAATGTGATTCTCTGCTATGAAAAATGGATCAAGTAGTACCATTTGTGGAGCTTGTGATGTCGTGGGTATCCAAACCTCCACAGGGATGAAGCTAATCAAACTTTTCTTCACTCTAATGGTAGCTTCCATTAGGTCTAATTGAGAAAGCGTTTTCTTTGTTTTTGATAAGAAGTCTTCTTTGTTGTTTTGAGGTAGCCACCACAAGAGTCTCCAACAAATCTAAAAGTATCTTCATCCCATTTATCAAGAGGCAAGTTTTTTTTATCTTAATCCATCCACCATAATATGACACAATCAAATCGATTCTATAGTCTTATCCATTCCATGTCTTAAAACGTAAAAAGAAGTCTCCTACCTTGTGCCAATCCTTTAATCTGCAAAGAGTCATGGCTTGTTCCTCATTTTCACATCTCGGAAGAGCCCGATCTACAAAGAATGGTTTAGGAAGCAAAAATCATTTATGTGTTTTAGTAAGGCTCTCATAACCTTATACAAATCGTCGTGGAAACATTTTCTAAAGATAATAATGAAGGAATAGAGCTGATGATGGGCTAATCATGTTTCTTTCCCTTTCACCAAAATATTACAGTACGATGTAGGTGGAAAGTTTATGGGGGTGCTATCCTTTGGTGGTTGTTCTTTGGTGGGAGCTAATGGAGGAGTAGGTGGGAAACTATTTAGAAGAGTATAAAAAGCATGTCAGCCTTTTCTTTCTTCTCCAACGGGAACCATGATATTGTTTAAGCCACCGTTATTATCTAAATTGGCGACTTAAGCCAATGTTCCCTTCCAGTTAGTTGTCTTTTCAACCCAAAGAGTTTGGTCAACAATCCCATCAGTATGAAGTACTTCTGGTTGAGAGGGGTGATTAGGATGGTGGAGAAGCTTTTGACTAACTAATGAAGGGAGGTCCAGTGTAAGGATATGAAGAAAAACCTATCTTTTGTAGTTTCTGTGATTCTTACTCGACTTCCTCTGTACCTTGGATCAACTTCTATGCTATAATGCTTTCTTTCAACGGTCACTGAGCAGTTGAACTACTTCTTATTCATCTAGCCAGGGGTTCAACAAAGATTCTAGAGTCATTGGAAGAAAGGAAACAAAGGAGGATACATTTCCAGCAAAGGGGCAGAGGCAGGAAGGGGGGAAGGGAAAACCATTGTTACAGGAAGCTTAGCAAGTAGGTTGACTATTGTTACTCAATATTGAAAAATCAATTATCAGATTGATTGGGAACTCTTTTCAAGATATCTTCAAAGATTCAAATCTTTGGGGCAACTACCAAGAACCTGTGTTTGTGCTTGCAATCTTTGGAGTACATTTGGGAAGTCATAAAGCCCTAAGAAAGTCAATATTATAATCTGGATCTTGCTCCATTCAGGCTTAAACTCTGCTGAAGTTCTTCAAAGGCATCTTTCTTCTTCAGTTTTCCAGGCTTCAGTATTTATATTGTGTTCGGGTTGGTGAATATCAAGGTCACCTATTCTTCACATGTCTATATGTGGCTAATTATTGGTTTTCTATATTCAAGTTATTTAGAATCCAGTGGATCGATGCCTAAAGTGCAAGTAGGATCATTCTAAAGTTGCTAGTCTAGCTGGTTTTATCTTCTTGGGCCAATCTATCTTGGATTAATTCTAACGAATACATAATTTCAATTTTTTGGTTTGAAAGGAATCATTATTTTAAAGACAAGTATGTTTGGGTGGAGCGTTTTGATTTAGCCTTCTTCAAAGCTTCGCATTGGTGCATGCTTTCTATGTTGTTCAATTATTTCCTCGTAATATTTGTATAATTTGGGAGACTCTCATTTTCCCTCATTCGTGTTTTGTATTTTCTTTACTTCCCTTTTCTCTTACTCCTTCTAGGAGTTTGTTTCCTTTGAACATTTTTATATCTTTTCATTATATCAATGAGAAGTTTGTATCTTGTTCCAAAAAAAAAAAAAACAGAGTGCAAGAAAAAAAAAAGGAAGAACAAGAAAGAAAGAAAGAGTCCCATTTCTTGATAGCGCCTATTTTCTCCATTTCTTCCTTTCCTGTTCACTGTGGGAGACAAATTGGTCAGATTTCAGAATGCAAGAAAAATTTTATTTATCTTCTTTGATTAAATTGTGGGGTGGGATGGTCAGAACTTAAAAACCTTCAGAATATCATCACGAATGTTAAGGTGTTACTACTAGTACAAAGTACAATTTCAAGTGCCGCATAGTCAGGAGGGATTAGTTTTTGCTCTTCGGATTTACCAAGAAAAATTCCCCCTAGGGAAAGCAAAAAAAGACAAGTTTCAGAAACCTCCAGTGAGCTTATTTAAGTTTAAAAAATATTGTTATTTTTTCTTAAGATATTTATATTGCCCTAATTAGGAAATAAAATTAATATTGTTCAACGTTACAAACAAAGAGAGAATTAAGAAGAAATTAATGAAATCTATTACATTTATAATTAAAGAATGATAAATGATAAATAAAAAATAATGAAAACTAATGAACGACTATCTTTCTACTACTTATCTTCAAACTTGTGCCCGCCAAACATACTTGATACCATTATGTTTAAAAGGCTGCAGAAGTTCAGATATAAGAACTTCCTATTCGAGAAGAAGTTCCAAACACCGTCAAAATAATTTCTTGACTTGGGTAAAAATAAATGTGGCACAAATACTTTTCTAATGAAAACAAATATGGCATACAGACTGCAATTCTTTTTTACTAGGCAACGTGTAATATTCTACAAATATCATGACCCAGATTTTTAGAGGCAAAACGCCACACAAGGCTGACACTGATTTTTGATCTGGCACTGATGGATAGAAAACTTATCTCTCCAAGCTGAGTTTAAATAGACAAAAGAGAAGAACTTGCAAGAAATACAAGGATTAAAGACAAATCAATACCAAACGCTAGATTAAGAATTTAAGAGATAAAGACCCAGACAATACCTGAAATTGTGGATAGTCTGGAGCACTAAACAAAGTAATCAGCTTCCCAGAATCTACAACATGATCTATCGTGTACCCCTGATCCATTCCTGCAAGGCCAGGCCTCTTTTCTCTAGCATCAGGACCTTCATGGGATCTGATAATTAACTAGACAACAAAAGGGAAAAGGTTACCACTAAAGTATCACTGATTGGCCAAGGCCTTCTAGACAGTTTGCTTTATGTCATAAAAGATATATCTAGAGTTGAGTATTGTTGGCAGTCTCCAACAGTCTATGCTACGATAGTTGACAGATAGAAAGTTAAGATGTTGGACCCGTTGTTACTTGTTAGTCAGTGAGTTTGGGAGTACGACATTAAACTTAAAGGAGAGGAAATGGAGGAAGCTGTGAGGCCCCCAGTTATTTGCACTTATGCCAGGAAGAATAGGGATGGGCCAGCAAATTAGTGGGCTTTTCTATTTAGGGGGCGTTTGGAGCACCGATTTGCAATCAAAACCCTTGGAATCAAAACCTTGGGGGGTTTAAAAGCTTGGGAATCAGAAAACAATATTTGGGGTGCAGTGTTCTGAAGCCTAAGAATCAGAAAATAGTGTTTGGAGTATATTGTTCAAAACAAACTTTTGGGTTTGGATTCCAAAACTATCCAAACCCAACACGGTGCTCCAAACACCCCCTTAGTGTTTTTATGTTATCATTATTTATTTTGTTGGCTGGTATGTTAGTTGGACCTTGGGATATTTCATGTATTTAGTTAGGAAGAAGCATGTGCAAGGGCATTATTTTGTAAGGAACTCTGGTTCTTGGAAGAGTGCAGCCCTCTCAAATAGGATCTCCCTCACTTTTGGAGGGATGGCCCAAAAGAATAGATTGAGAAGAGCTTGTGGATCTTTACAGAGGGCCACTGACCAGCTAAAAGAAGATAGCACATCCACCCAAAATTTGGAAGTAAAGGAACAGGTAATAAAAATATGGCTTTGAGATTCCACTTCATTTTTGTAAAGGATACATTTGATCAGGGATAGAGCTATGTAAGGTAAACATTTCTACAGCCTTTCATGTGAATTAATCATCCAGTGCGAAAGCTCCCAAAGAAAGAATTTAATCTTTTTTGGGTAATTTCCATCCCATATAGCTTCTGTAAATAATATGGAGTCTTCCACCTTGAATCAATCAAACTTTGCAAAAGGGACTTTGTGGAGAAGACACCATGTTTTTCCAAAGGCCAAGCCCACAAATCAGCCCCATTAGTCAAATGGACAGCAGCTAAGAGCTGACTCAACTCAACCCCATTCAGAAATTTCTTCCTCCTTCAAACTTCTTCTAAAATCCAAATCCCAAAAGGCATGGTGAGTTTCTAAATGTCTTTAACAGTAGCATTCCTTATATCGGAGATTGAAAAGAGAAGGGGGAAACGGGTTGCCAGAGAGGTACTTTGAAGTCATCGATTGGACCAAATAGTGGGAAATGCACCATTCTCAACTTGTAAGGTCACTTGATCATGGCCTGAAGGCTGCTGCTTTAAAATATTATTCCAGGGGCCTTAGACAGTATGAAGAGAGAGTTCCACGATGGTTATTCAATTCCTTGATACTGTATTTAGCATCAATGGTCTTTCTCCATAAGGCCTTTTTTCCCTTTTGGTACCGTCATATCCACTTAGCAAGAGGAGCTCTATTTTTGTATTTGATGCTATGAAGACCCAAACCTCCTTTTTCGATGGGAAGAAGCATTTTGTCCCACTTCACTAAATGCATCATATGATTATCGGCATTGCCTTTCCACAAAAAAAATTCCAAAGAATCTTTTGATCTCACGAGCAACTTTGTTAGGCAATTCAAAAGAGAAGATGTAATATGTGGGGAGATTTGATAAAGTAGCTTGGAGAAGGGTTAGACTACCTCCTTTAGAAATGTGAGAGTTTTTCCAACCTTGCAATCTTCTTTCCTATCCCCACAAAGGTAGTTGCCACATTGGAGCGGATGTTTCGCAAGTTGCAACTCCCTTTGGGAGGGAAACAAAGAGAGAAAAGGACCTCATCTCATAAAATCGAACATAATCAAGCTACCTATGGAAGAGAGTGGCATCCAGATTTATGGACTAAAGCAGAAAAATTGATCCCTTCTATCCAGATGGTTGTGGCAATTATACAAGGAAAATGATGCCCTAGGAGAAAACTAACTGTTGCAAAATATGGGTCCAACCACCTAGGCCTCAAACCTGGCCAAAAGTATATGAATTCATCAAACGGGCCCTGGAAATTCATTGCTGCAACAGAACACTCGCTTAACTTACAAAGTAGGTGATGGAAACAATACCCTAGGATGCATGTTAGGGAAACAAGGCTTTTTGTGATAATTTCCTTTGTTGTTTGCTTCCACATTAAGAAAGGATGCAACTATTAAAGATAGATATGTGGAATGACAATCGATCATGGAATCTTTTTCTGAGAAGAAACCTCATAGAAAATGAAATACAGGAATGGGACACTCTCTCAAATCTGCTTTCATCTTTTTACTTCTCACATCAGGAAGACATTTGGCTTTGAGATTTGGATCCTAGTAGCTCTTTCTCAACAAAATTGCCCACGTGGAAGTTGGGACCTTGCATCACAATGAATTGTTGGTAAAGAACAGCTTTATCGTAGCATTTGGAAAGGAAGATATCCAAAAAGGTCAAATTTTCATTTGAAAGTTTAGTCACTCATGCACTCATAAATCTCCCTGGCGTTTTATTAGTAATGTTAGAGACTTGGTCTCTTCTCGTACTTGTAAGTGTATTGGTGATGGAAGATCTACTTTGTTTTGGATGGATTTGTGGTTAAATTGTGGTCATATTGCTATGGCTTTTCCAAGACTCTATTGTCTTGCCTTGTTTCCTGAATTAATTGTAGCAGACATGTGGAATACAGATACTTTGGCTTGGAATTTGAGGCTTCGTCGCAATTTGAATGATTTGGAAGTCGTTGAATGGGCTACCCTCTCGCATCTTTTATCATAGATTAATTTTAGTATTTCTCCTGACTTGTGGTCTTGGCCTTTGGAAACATCTAGGAGGTTCTCCGTTAAATATCTTACAGATAGTTTATTGGGTGTTGATGATCTTATTCTAAAGGACTTGTATTCTGTGATTTGGAAAGATGCTTATCCAAAGAAGGTTAAAGTTTTCCTTTGGGAACTTAGTTTGGGTGCAGTTAACACAAATGACCGTCTCCAAAGAAGAATGTCATATATGGCTCCCTCTCCTTCTTGGTGTTATATGTGTAAATCAAGTACAGAGTTTGCTGATCATTTATTGTGCGTTGCCATTATGCTTATCGGTTCTGGTTGTACTTATTTGAAGCCTTTGGTTGGTCATTGCCTCCTCCCAATAATATTTTTTATTTTCTTTCTTCAATTTCGGTGGGACATCCGTTCAAAGGCACCATGAAAATTCTTTGGCTTGCTTTTATCTGAGTTTTTCTTTGGAGCATTTGGTTGGAGAGGAATGGTCAAAGCTTCAGGGGAGTCTCTCATACATTTGATCGATTTTTGGACACTATTTTATCTAATGTTTTCTTTTGGTACAAATCTTTACAACCTTTTAGTCTTTATAGTTTATCTTTCTTCATCTCCAATTGGAAAGCTTTCTTGTAATTCACCTTAAGGTGACTGGAGTTTTTTCCTATTTCATTCATCAATGAAATTGTTTCTTATATCGAAAAAAAAAAGTCACTCATGCATCAACACACAAGATAAGCTCCAAAAAAGATCTCCTTGGCTATACACCCCCCCAGCTGTTGTCTTGTATGCAAACGCAGCCTAGAGACACAAATTCACATTTTCTCACCTTTGAAATTACATTACAAATGCTTTTGGGAGGTCTCTCTCTTCCAGAAAAACCTTTAGATCTCTTATTTGGTCTCTATGGAACGAAAGAAATGCAATGATTTTCAAGGACAAGGTTCATTGCTTTGATAGTTTTTTAAAGGGAGTAGAAATTCATTCAAAGATACGGGGTAAAAATCTGTTAGAATGTTGGACAGAAAATCGACGTTGTGGTGACCTAGAACGACGTGGCGATGATTGAGATGCCTCCTTGGATTAAGTCTAAAAGAACGACGTTTTGCCACGTTGATTTTTCGTCCAACACTCTAATGTATTTTCTACTTCAGGGTAGTTTTGAAACGTTTGTATTTTTTATAATTTAGCCTAATCCATTAGCTAAAATTGACATAAAAAATATCTTTTTGATAAGAAATACTTTTATAGATGACAGGAAATAACAAAAAAGGGCGAAGAAAGTCAAGCGCTAAACCAAGGGAGATTTGCATTAAAATATATCTTTTAATAAATAATTAGAGAGGTTTAATGATTCTTTGTAGGCGTTGGTCATTAGGCCTTTTTGTAATTATGGTCTTAGTCTTATTCTTTTGGATTGGAGTCTTTTTTTTGTAGTTGGCGTCGGACTCTCATTTCTTTGGGGCTTGTTTTTCGTATGCTCTTGTATTATTTCATTTTTTTCAATGAAAGTTCGGTTTCTTACCAAAAATAAATAAATAAATAACCAGAGATATTGTATCCAAACACACACACATTGTTAACATCTGGCAATTAACTGGCAAAGCGATGTATTTGATAAAATTACCTTCAGATCGAATTTTTTCAAGAATTCTTCAGTGCAATCAGGACCCCACAAGAGACCTATGCCTCTCTCTCTATTTGGGGAAAGACCAGGATTCATCGAGGGATCAGACCACAACACATCACCAGGAATTAAATTCAAGCCTTCCCACGGGGGATCAAGAACCGATCTTCTAGCTTTGGATAGTTCCTCCAAAGAACCAAGAGATAACCCGTTGGCTTCAGGATTTAAGCTTATTCTACGATTTTTTTTCCCTTTTGATCTTTTAGATGAAGGAACCGATACGCTGCGGAAAAGTCCCCCATGAGCCGTATATACACATCCAGCAATAATTGATGCCAAAGGCAGCCCTTCGAAACATCCCAAACACTTCCGATAGACATGCTTACCTTTGTCTCCGTACTTGGTTAGCACTTCCTTCTCAAAACCATAAACGGATGTGCAGTACTTGGACTCGTGGTTTCCACGTAGAAGAAATACTCGATGTGGCATGAACACCTTTAGACATTACCAGCAGAATTTAATCAAATGAAAACCCCCTGTCCAAGGCAAAGAAACACTACAAAGTAGCAAGGATTTACGTAATGCCATATTTTTTTTAATAAATTGGAGGACAATTACTAGGTCGAGGTGATAGAGATTGAACAGAGACTAGAGAGAGAGAATTGAGCAGTTGGCCACATGCTACCGTAAGCATAACATAAAATCCCGGACAAAGCACGGAGCATGATTACATGAAACATTAAAAGTAGAATTGATGTTCATTTTGGTTTGAAGCGAAGGTGAGAAAGAGAGGGAGAATTAAAATCAGAGCATAAATACCTTCCAAGCCAATAAGAGCAAAAATGTTTCAAGACCCCAAGCCCCTCTGTCGACGTAATCCCCATTGAAGACAAAGAAACGGTTTTCAGAAGGAAAGCCAGCATCCTGCAGGAGAAAGAGGAGATCGTGAAACTGGCCGTGAATATCTCCGACGACGACTACGGTCGAGTCGCTGCTGGTGACAGAGTCTTCGAGGATTCTGAGGCAATTGGGTTCTTTGTGGAGGATTTTAGAAGCAGTGAGGATTAGAGTATCGAAAACGGAGACGGGAAGGACGGAAGGAAATTCGGATGGAGGTAAATTTTTGGAAGACCAGTCGAAGGCGGCGATGAGATGGTTAATCCATTGGAGAGAAAGGGTGGCGTCGGGAGGCCAAGAGAGAGGTAAGTGAATCGGAGGTGGAGTGGAGGAAGGTGAGGATGATGTGCAGGGATTTTCTTCCGATTCAGAGATGGTGGAGGATGTAGATGGGGGATCCAAGGCAGCCGGAGTAGCATCCGTGGAAATCGGATTGGACGAAGTTTGAGTATCAAAAGCTGAAGAATCCAAATCCGAATGCTGCGACGACATTGTTATCTTCTTCGTCGTTGGAGGAAGAGAGATCTGGCATGGAACCAAAGCCCTAGCAATGGCAGGGGCTCCATTTGTCTACTCTCTGGTTTTTACTCTTAACTACTACGGTCTGCCGGCCCCTTTTTGCACTTGATTGTCCATCTGTATTGTATTCATAAATACATAATTTTACGGTTATATTATCAAAAATACCCTAAACTATTGAGTTAGTTTCAATTATACATCTGAACTTTGAAGTGTCTCATTTTAACCTTTGAACTTTCAAGTTTGTTTTAAAATAATTCTTGAAAAAAAAAAATTGTTAAATTTATGGACGAAAAATGATATTTTTGCATTTATATTATTGCTTATGTGAACATATTTAAACATATACGTTGAAAAAAAATCAAAACATATGCAAATACGTCATTTTCCATCCATGAATTAAATAAAAAAAGCCTTCAAGGGTTGTTTTGAACTTCAAAGTTCAAGAGTTAAAATGAAACTTTTCAAAGTTCAGGGGTATAATTGAAACCAACTTCATAGTTCAGGAGTATTTTTGATAATTTAATCTAATTTTAATTCATTTAGTGCGGAATAAATACGCAAAATTATCAGCTGAGTTGCAGTAAGTTTTAAGTTTTTTTTTTTTTTTAAAGTATATTATGTTTGTTTTTTGGACTTTACTTATGAATTAACATGTGATTTATGTTTGAGTAAAGTTGCTTATGTTGTGATAGTAGTGGAATATGTGATTGTTATTACAACTGTGACTTAGTGGATTTGGGGGAGGGAGAAAGAGTAATACTTGTCTTTGTGACTTTACTTAAAGTATGATAGTATTGAGTTTTGCTATTGTTATGGTTTAGTGGATGTGGTTGATTTTTTTTTTTTTGTTCGATAACATTTGGAGTAGGGAGATTTGAACCTTTGACCTCTTGGTCGATGGTACATGTCAATTATCGCTGAGCTAAGCTTACTTTGACAGATGTGGTTGATGATTAGGGAGGGTAGATAGTAGTAAATTATGTGATTAATATGCTTAGTGTGATATATATATATATATTTTTTTTTTACATGTGGCTTTGGTGGGAGGATTTGAGTTTAGTTACAAGATATAATTAAGCAAATGTGATTAAGAAATAGAAAAAGAGGTTAATGTTTGTTGTTGTCACTTTGTATTTAAGAGGTTTGTGACTTTAGTATGCTTACTTATGTTTCATTTGAAATTATTATAACTTCATATAGTTTCTGAAAATTATTACTTAATGTTTTATTTGTAGAATTAAATCATGTTGCTTCTTGAAGAAACCATGAAGGGAAGATTGTCTCTCTTACCCTTTAGGATTAGCATTTGATAATTTATTTTGTGAACTTTTATAAAAGAAAAGTATTTTGTTCTAGCTTAAACAATTATATAATTTACATGTTATTTTGTAATTCTGGAACTTTAAACAAAAGTTAAGACATGTGTACGTAAACTTTACATATCTTAACTTTTTATTAAGGTTAATTATTGTTATTATTTCAATTCAAATTTAGTGACAAAAAAATACAAAAACAAACAAAAAAAATATCTAGATCACGGTTCTAAAAATTATGATGCTTTTTGAAATGTCGCAATATTGTGACGATTCATAAAGCATCGTTAAGCATTGCAGTTTGCGTCGTTTTCCAAGAGTGTTGCAACGTCTAAAGGGTTGCGACATTTAGTTTATGCGACTAACATTCAACGACGATCTTTGCGACATTTTGCTTTTCGTCGCATACAAGTTTTTGCAACTTTTTTTTTGTTTTTTCTTGCATAAGGTGTTATTTCTTGTATATGTTAACAAAATCTAATGCATAAGTGATACTTGATAATTGAGCTAGTAAGTGAGACTATAAAGCCTATAAGTGACCTAGTCCGATCAACAACTGATTGACTGAAAACGTGTGGGCTTTAGAGAAAAAAATTTTAAATAGAAAAAATCCTCAGTCTAATGCAAGTGCACACTGTCAAATAAGTAGTAAAATAAATATTCCAAAGTACTGATCCCACAGGGAACGGATACCACAAAATCTAAAATGAAGGCAAATATGTTCACACAAAGCAACCTCGGTAACCAATATTAAACAATAGGGAAGGTTGTGGGGAAATTTGTACTGCAAGACCCCTTGATGCCATTTGACATGTGTTCTAAAATTAATGACATATGACCATTTCCGTACTCTATATCCTGTCCAAATTACCGAGGGCATCGTACTCTCACTCTCACTCTTGCTCTAACTTTCTAGTTCTCGTTCTAACTCTCTCACTCTCACTCATGACAGCAAATGAGTGGTCAAAGATCGGGAGAAAAGAAAGAGACAAGGAAAATCGCTCTCTAGTTCTCGCTCTAGC
Source organism: Trichosanthes truncata (assembly GCA_033996785.1). Classification (NCBI taxonomy): domain Eukaryota; kingdom Viridiplantae; phylum Streptophyta; class Magnoliopsida; order Cucurbitales; family Cucurbitaceae; genus Trichosanthes; species Trichosanthes truncata. The sequence goes on from JAWPNB010000003.1 coordinate 60,298,899, forward strand.
TCTCTTGCTTTAGTCTAGCTCGTCGGCTTTAGCTCTCGCTCGAACTATTCTATGACTTAATTTTTTCCTATCTCTTTCTTTTCTCCAGATTTTCGACCACTCATTCGAGCGAGAGAGCTAGAGCGATAGCATTTCTGCGTATGAGAGCGTGAATAAGCAAGACTGCCTCATACTGTCCTCATGAGTAATTTTGCGCACATTGCCATGTCAGAGTGGGTCATATTTCATTATTTTTAAAACGCATGTCATCGGTCATTAAAGCGCTAGGAAACTGGTCATCCATACAAAAACCCCAAGGTTGTGAGTGTACTAAAAATCAAATGATAAAAAGATGGGATTCAAACATGCTTTTACCCCTTAGAAAAGAATTGTGACCTAAAATGCAATTGCAATCTTTACTCAAATACCAAGCAATGTAAATCGGGTTCAACTTCTATGGAAAAACTTTTAGAAGCCTAAGAAATTAAACCACATGTCTATAGTTAATACGAACTTAGTTTAGTAAGAACACAACCCTTGGTCTTAGAGGTTTTGTCCTATGTTTAGGGTAAAAAACAAATGTTTATGTCTAAGCTCCTTTCCTCTATTGCTCTATATGAACATGTAATCTCCTTTAACCATTTCAGTATTAAATTTGATCTCTATATGTTCACTTAGGTGATCAAACTAGATTCACAATAAGAATAATAATCAATAAAAGCAAACAATGTTATGGAATCGAGCAAAGTTATTTTTATATCTTATGCCAAGTCTTCACAACCCTAGACTTTCGACGAGGATGGGTTGAAGTTTGGGCAGCGTTCTTCTTCCTTTTGAGTCGAGAAAACAAAAAGTAAAAAATGCAGAAACTAAAGTGGTCTTCAAATCGTAAAAACGATCCGCAACTCTTTTTTTGTTGTGGCTTGAATCTCCATATTTATAGCCTTCAAATGCTAGGGTTTGCTCCATGAATGTTTAAGGCAAGAATCGGACCTTTATGAGCTTGATTCGTGGGAAAAATCTTCAAATATCAGCATAAAATAGAATTTCCAGATTCCCTCCTGGTTTTTAGGAATTCTGTCTCCAAGAAAAATTACAGTTGCAATTGGAGTGCAATCCTGGCAGTTTACAGATTTATGCATAAAAACATCAAAACTCATTAAAAATTAACTATTTTCCTCTTATTTCCTATTTTCAGCTCAAAACAATCTCTTAACTAATTTTGGTTATTCTCCTATCAATTTGCTACATTTATTAGACATAAGAACGTGCATTTGTGCAAATAATTTAAGTAAGAAATGCTAGAAATATGTAAAATATAAGCATTATCAACAACCATAGGTAATGTTAGAGCTATCCAAACTAGTATCTAATTATTTGTTTAAAAGTTGGTGAATTTGAATCTATAACCTTTAGGTTAGCAATTTTGTGAAGAAGTTGAATTCCATAGCATGGTATAAAAATGAAAAATTCCACTTAAAATTAAATCATTAGCTTCACGATGTTCCTCACTTATAAGTGTAGATAAGATTCTTGTTCTTTCTTGTTGTTCCATCCGAATTTGCCTATGAAAATATTCGGTGAGGGCAACACAATGTGGAGGACAATTTTCCACCATTGGATGTAGGGGTATAAATAGGGTTGGGTTGGGTCGGGTTAGGTGAGTTTTTTGGACCAATATGATCAACCCTATTCATGAGAGCAACCCAACCCAACCCAACCCATATATTTTCGAGTTGGGTTATTGAGTTGTTCTAAAATCAAACCTATCCTAGAACACCATACTACGAACAAAAGCATCTCAGGAAGTGGTTTCAAGAAAAAAAGATAAAAAGCATTTTAGAAACAATATTCACCAGAAGTTTCTTCCCCACTAAATCAAAGTGCATGGATAACCATAAATCAAACCTATTCTAGAACACCAAATCAAATATTGTTTCATCATCATGCTGCCGAAAGACATAAATTAAAAAAAGAAATATTGCAACCGATAGAGAAGAATTTATACGAAGTAAATTTATTGATTGCACATATTAGATTAAAGGTAGTTTATTAAAAAAAAAAAAAAGATGGCCAAACAAACAATGAAATACATAGTAGAAGAAATAGAAGTATCTTATATTGAAGATAGATAACAGATAGATAAAAAAAAAAAAAAAAAAAACATCGTCAACGATAGAGCAGTTTTGCAAAGAGGCGATGGTGACCAACAAGGCAACGCGTGAAGTTGTTGTCTTGACAGGATTGGGAACGTAATGTAGAACATTGGAGATACTTAGATCTATAACCGTGGCATGGCTGGCAGACGAGAGAAAGAAGAATGTGAGGATGAAGTGACTCACGAGAAGAACAGAGGTGCGACAAAAGACAAACAGTGGCGTGGTGAAAGACGAACAATGGCGGCACAAGGGAAGACAAACGGAGGTGGTGTGGCGGAGGATGAACGACGATGGCGCAATGCATGACGAATGACGATGGTGTAGCATTGGACAAACAACGATGATGATGGAGAACAAACGACAAACGAGCAAGATGGACGAGAGAGAAATGGATGAGAGAGAGGACTATTCAATGCAGCTGTCGAAATGAAGAGGGATGAAAACCCTAAAATCTTATATATATATACAACCGATTTGGTTTGGGTTAAACTGAAAACTTAGGCCCCGTTTGGTTTGTGATCCGAAAATATTTTTCGAAAACAAAGAATTCAGCCAAAAACAAAAACAAATTTCTTATTTTCATTATATATGAAAACACGTTTGGTTCCAATTTAAAAACTTTAAATTTGAATTCAAAATTTGAAAACTGTGTTTGGTTGAAATTTGAAAATGTAGAAAAATATTAATATGTGTTTCATAGAATCAATTCTTTAGAAAAAAAAACTAATATAATTATTTATTACTATAGTGAATTTGAACTTATTGTTGCCGAAAAGGAAAAGAAAGATCGGGGAGATATCGAAGATAGCAGAAGGAGAGATGGCTCAAAAGATTTTTGGTTTCTTGAAATACAAGCAGTAAAATTTATAAAATGAATAAAACTTTTCCAACCAAAAAAAAAGAGAAGAAAATCTTTCCAGTAAGAGAGAGAGAGAAAAAAGTCATTTATCGAAAATGATTAATGTTTATACAACGTTGTGCTAGTTAAATCAATAGTATAATAATCTATAAATATTTTCAATAACTTTGGTTTGTTGATCTTTATTTTTTGTGGTTTTTGTAATAAAAAGTTAATGATAGATCCACTTTGTAGATAGATGTATGCTTATGAGTTTTGAAGAAAAAAGATAAATTGTAATATTCAATTTTGTTGTTTTGATGAAAACCGTATTTTTTGAGGAGTGTATGTGTTGTTTTCATAATTTTTAAAAACAAAGAAAACAACAAATTATCGTTTCCGAAAATAGTCCATTTTCGGAGTTGTTTTTTAAAACCGTTTTTATAAATAATTGTACCAAACGCATTTTCATCATTTTTCTTGTATTTTTTGTTTTCGAAAACATAAAAATGAAAACAGATCACGAACCAAACGGGGCCTTAGTTTTCGAACCAGCGAACCAAACTGAACCAATTGGTTTTTGAAATTTCCAACCCAACCCAACCCTTATGATTCGAGTTGGGTTCATCGAGTTTCTCGGGTTTTTTGAACACCCTTAGTTGGATATAGAGAGAAGTACCATAAATTTATATTTAGCGATTATTAGATGCATGAAAATTATTGAATTCACAAATGATTATGAATAATTTATCATTTTCAAGGTCCCTTGGCTGCTTTCTTTCACGGGGTTAGATAAGAAGAGATTTTGATTCACTGCAGCAAAGAAAGACCAGACCACACACTACCCTGCGTTCAAAATTCTACTGTATCGGTATATATTTTCCCACCGCTTTCCATTGCATATAAATAATCATATTCCGCGTGGAGTTGAATCCTCCATTTTTATTTTATTAAATCGGTCCACCTTCCAAACACAAAATCCCCTCTCCAGCGTCCACCCAGCCTCCTTCAACCGATTGCACCGCTGCAGCACTTGTCGCCCGCCGAATTAATGGAGCCTATTACGTATCAGAGGATTAGGCGCCGCTCCCGTGGATTCGGCGGCTTCCGCCTCAATTCGAGATCAAGATTCTCCGTCTCCAAGCTGCGGGCGAAGTTCGTCTGGATGTTGAAGTTCTTAAATAGATGGAGCCTCCGCTCCTATTCGCAGAGGAGCTGCGGGAGATCGAAAGCGAAGGCGAAGGCGAAGGCGAAGGCTGTGGAAGTGGCGGAGTTTCCGAGTTGCGCCGATCGAGGCGAGTGCAGGTTGAGGTCCTTGCGCCGCTCCAACTCCTTCTACGCGGAAGCCATTGCCGATTGCTTGGATTTCATCAAGAGGTCCTCTGTTTCCATTGATCGACCGCCGAGTCAACCCAGGATTGCCTCTGCCTAACATTTATTTGCATTATTCACAAAAACTAAACACCTCTACCTGTAATTTATCCCTTCCATATCATATTTGTTTTTATTTCGTTAAACGGCATCCCGTTTGTCACTGGAGATGATGCAGATCTTCTGCAAAAGCAAATACAATTATTCCACTTTTTTACTTGTACAAAATCTTTTTTCATTTACCTATTAATCCATCCTTATTAAAGTTAAATTATACCTAACCAAAGGTTCTTTATTATTATTTTTATTTTATTTTTTGACAATATGTAGGTGGCGATTTGAATCTCTCACCTCTTAACTTATATATTTCAAAGCGTCTGTAAACGAAAATGAAATATGTAAGTTGTTCTGAAATTGTTTATCTATGTTTTCACTTATTCTCTAGAAATCTCTTATTTATTCCATGGCGATTCGATTATTGTTCTATGATTGAATTTTGACTTTGATTTTTTTGTTTGAAAAATTGTTTTAATAAATTTGTGGATGTGCTTAAGTGAGGATATTAATTTTAGATTATCGGCGGTGGGAAGAAAAAGGTGGGAGAATTAGTTGAGTTTGAGTAGGTGTAATTTTGGAAATGAACATGTGAGAAAGCTCCGTGATTACGCTACCTACTTCATTTCTATCTTTTGACTAATGCGTTCCCAACCAAGATAACATTATGATTATGGAACAAACACAGGAATTTCATTCACCTGCTCCTATTTCAAACTTTTCCTTTAATTCTCGATTTGAATATTAAATTTAGAAAGCCCGTCTTTTTAGGGTGATTACCTACTGGTCTAAATATCTTTTGAAAAATATTCTCAATGAAAATGTTATTATATCTTACATTTTTTTAAAAATATTTTAAATAACAAATTTGGTTAGATACACTATATTAAAAAATAATTCTATTAATTATAATTTTTTTTTAATTTTTTATTACATACTTCGAAGAGTTTCGATTAATCACTTTAAAGTCGTGTTATTTATTTAAAAAAAGTTTTTAAATTAATTCAAATTTTTAAAACACTTTTTATTTATTAAGATTTTTTTCAAAAACCACTTTTGATCACATAAAATCACTAAATAAGCTATACTAAACACACTTTAAATTATTAATATTTTCAAAAGTGCTTAGAGAAAAACTTATTTTGTTCAACAACATTTTTTCACAAGTTATTCCAAACACACTATTAGTCTCAAACTTTTAAAATTTCTAATTATATTTCAGTTGTACATTTCAATAATTTTTTTCCACATTAACGTAGTTATTTTAAATGTTGATGTGATATATTGATTAAACTAACTAGTAATTTTTGGTATGACACAACATTAACGAGTATACTAATTAAATTGCAAGTTTAGTGGTTTGTGTCTATGTGGTTCATAAACTTTAAAAAATGTCTAATAAGTTTTTAAACTTCTAATTTTGTGGCTAATAGGTCATTGACCTATTCGAAATTTTTTTAGATTCATAAATCTACTAGGCACAAAATTGAAAGTCTTAGATCCTATTAGATATAAATTTCAATTTTATATAGAATAGATTGGTTAATTTTTAAAATTTTCAAATATGTCAAAGACCTATTAGACATAAAATTAAAAGTTTAGAAACCTATTAGACATTTTTAAAGTTCAATAACTTATCATATATAAAATTGAAAGTTCAAAGACATATTAGACACTTTTTAAAATTTAAGGACTAAATAAACACAAATATGAAAAATTCAATGACTAAACCTGTAATTTAAACCTAAAATGTATTATGTGAATCCATTTTATCTTTGTTTTTGTTTTCTATAGTCAACATAAAATAGCTCAACAGTAATTGACACATACTGCTGCTTTTGAGGTTGGAGGTTTAAATTCTCATACCTCTTGTATAAGAAAAAAAAAAAGAAAAATTTTTGTTTTTTGTTTTTTGTTTTTTTTTTGTGACAATATGTGGGGTGGAGGAATTCGAATCTCTAACCTCTAGGTTGAAGGTATGTATTTTATGTCAGTTGAGCTATACTTATGTTGGCAACTTTTTTGTTTTCTATTCTTAGAACGATAAGATTGACATTTTATTTGCCTTCAACATTTAAAACCCCTTTTGAAAAACACATTATAGTTTCAGGCCATCTATTGTTCATAGGTGGAACCCCAACCGATCCTGGCTAAGAAGTCAGCTCAAAGAAAGTCCTTCCAAAGTTTCATTAATTAGTTAAACAACTTGAACTTAAAAGGGCAACGAAGACATTGCGTTTGTAATCAATAATTGAGATAAGGTTGGTTTAAGTCTATTGATGGATTCATCTTATGGCTAGTTCTTTAATATATGGTACATATACGGAGACCAAAACAACACCAACCAATATTTGTAATGAAGCAAAGCTCTTCATGCACAGTGCAACGCCAAATAATCCTTGGTGAGTGTTGTTGTGTTGACAATCCAAACAAACCCTAAATTTGTATGGGGTTGATAAAAATATTCTTGGACCATATTATTATATTGAAAAATCTCCTTGAGTTCATCTCTAAAAGTTGTCCTAGGATCAATTGAATGTCGTAGAAGGTAAAGGTTCAATTGTGCTTTGATGGTGGTTGCATATGGAATATTAGCTTCTAAATCTGACATTAAATGGAGCAAGTACTGAACAAATCAACAAACTGATATCTCGTATATCATTAGAAAATCTTTTATAGTATGTATATAGTTCAACATTAATTAAAAAGGTTGGTCTTTTCTTTGTATAAAAAGGCTGTGGTATTGTATTTTCAAATCTTCCTGCTTGAAAATCAAAATCATCATTGTGGGTCATATTGTCCAAATCCCAACGTCTTGTCATATTTCCCTTTTGCATGTCATATCTCCCTCTTGTCTTCTATCTCATCTTGTCAAATAACTTCAACCTTCAATGTGTACATGTCATAGCTAGTATTAGAGCCATGCTTGTGAGAGAGAGTAGTCATATTCATTAGCATAATAGGCATTGGAGTTTTGAGCATCTTGAGCATAATAAGCATAAAATAATCCCTTTGTTTTAATATTCCAAGTTTGCTTCATAATTCTACTAAATAGCATGTTGGTAAACTTGGTGTTCTCGGCCGTAGAATTGTAAGACTGTTGGTAAGCTCGGTGTTCTTGTGTTGTAGAATTTCTAACATCTTGCATATTAATTCAATTAGACTATTAGACGTTTATTAAGCTTTTAAGCTTCTATAGTTTGGAAACACTTAATGTCTAAGATAATTAGTAAATTACTCTCTAAAACCCATATCACTAAAAATTCAAACATTGAAGAATTACATGAAGATTATTCAAATAATTCCCAACTTTCTTTATCTACAATAAATAGTCAAGAGGTTCAAATAGCAAAAATAGAGCAAAATTTTCACAATTGGTCCATACCAAAAATAGATGTCAAAACAATTTATCAAATAGGCAAATTTGACTTCATTCAAGATTGTTGCATAAAAACTACTGAACAAACAGTCCCAATTAATAAAGACTCTGAATCTCTCCATTTGTTTTCAAAATAATCAATTCTTAGATACCAAGAAAAAAACAAATTCCTTCATATAGGATTAGTTCAAGTAGCAATAAAACTTCTTTATAGACTAGGATTAAACACTCTAATCTTATTAATATTACGTGATAAAAGACATAAAAGGTTTTCAGATTCAATTCTTTCTATAATTGAATCTAATCTTGAAAAGGAACCAATATACTTTAATTGTTATCCAAATTTTGTCTCATTAAACGATCCAAATATAATCTCTTCCCTAATGCTTGATATCAAAATTCAAAATATGGATTGGGAACCACAAACTGAATCTATTGCTGTAATATTTCAACTACATTACAAGTTAATGCATAAAAACTTATCTCCTAAAGCCCTAAAAGCCTCCGCAAAAGATCAAACTCCTTTAATGGAAGCTAATACTAAATATTCAAATACCTTTATCCCAAAAATGTTATCTTGGAGTCAAATTACACATAACCATAGATGAAATATGGAATATGCTTTTACACCTTCCCATAAAAATTCAAGATTGACCCAAATTATTGAACATGAAGATGGAAGTATAAATATACAATTTCAATCTTCCAAGATAGAACCTCCTGAATTTTCTAATATTCAAGATTATATCTATAATCAGCCCAGTATTTCTACAAATTTTCAACGAGTGAGATTTGAGAATACAATACCACAACGTTTTTATACAAAAAAGGACCAACATTCATCTCCAACTCATTCCGATATTCAAAATCTAATCAATTAAATGTTATCACTGAATCTTTTATGATAGATAAAGTAAAACTTGATCAAGTCTTTTGGTCTGACAATAATAAATTTTTAAGAAATTCATTTTTAGAATTTTTTAACAAAGATGAACAAAAAGAAATTCAGGAAGAATACTATCAAGCAATGAAAAAACTTAAAATAAATTTGTATTTCTTCCATTGGATGAAAAATAGAACCTACTCTCAAAATGTTACATCTCCTTTGTATCAAACTATTAATACAAACACTTCTTCTCCAACTTGGGAGACTACAAACTCTATGAAAGTAACCTCTATACATCCACTAGAAGAAATTAAATTTCAAAATAACCGAAACCAAGAAGTAATAGCTTCTCCTTTCAAATGATTGCTTCAAATGCACCTGAAATTGAAATAAAAGCACCAACATTAAAAGATATAAAAAATATACAATTACAAAATAATTTATCTAACAAAATTCTACATATCATATCTAATCATGTAGAAAGAATAGAAACCAAACTTGAATTTCAAAATTATTCAATCTAGAAAACTCAACTTCAACCAATTGATAAAACAAAACCTTTGTTTAAACCTTTTGAAATTTCGGATCAAGATTTGAAAGCAATTCATTTCTCTAATAAAGATTTTAGCATTGTCTTAGATAAAATTAATCTTCAATTGCAAAACCTAAAGTTAAACCCATCAAGCTTAAAAGTTAATACGATAAATGAATATCATGGCGAAATAAACTATGACGTTGATAATCTAGAAGAACAACTTCAAAATCTCGCTCTTCAAAAAATAACAAATTCAAGACATTCAAAAGTAAAAAATTACTACCCTAGACTTTTGTTCCTTGATATGCAATATGAAGAAAGAAATGAATTAGCAAAAGCTCAATACATTGGCGTGACATCTATGAATGGAATATAGATGGCATGACTAAACATCAAATATTAAATTTGTTGCATGAAATGACCTTAGTTGTCACTGCCTATAAAGTTAACCAAAATTGTGACCACCAAATTGTCCAAATCTTAGTTTTTAGATTCACAGGACAACTGAAAGGATGGTGGGATAATTATGTAGCCGAAGAAGATAAAATAAGAATTTTAAGTGCAGTTAAAATTGAGCAAGATGGCACAGGAATAAATCAAACACAAGATGTCGTTGCAACCTTAATCTACATCATTACTAAAAGTTTTATAGGAGAACCCGTTAAATTTCAAGAATGAAATTATGAAATTCTTTCCAACCTTACCTGCCAAAAACTTCAAGACTTTAGATGGTATAAAGATGTTTTCCTAAACAAAGTCTTTACTTGAACTCATCGTAACCATCCCTATAGGAAAGAAAAATTCCTCTCAGGATTACCTAAATTATTTGCTGAAAATGAAGGGAATAATAAAATTAAATCTACAGCGAAAGTGTTGGAATCGACTTTGATTTTATTTTAGCTTAAATTAAAATAATTTAGGCTAAGCAAAACATACTTTGAAAATAATATGGAGAATATTCTGGAGGGTCTTTTTCTCCTTGTGTTCCAACTCTAATAAGATTGAATTCCAAGACTTTCACAAAGTCTTCCTTGCTATGACTCGAACAAAGAACCAAAGAGGCTTGTGGGAACCTTTTTGAAAATCGAGAGAGGGAATGAGAGGAGAATTTCAAGAGTTCTTATCTCTTATTCAGAATGCACACAATGGCTTGTCCCTAGGGTCCTATTTATAGTGGCCTAGGGCAAATAATTAAATAATATCTTTTAATATCTAATATATTAAAATATATTTATCTAACCAATTTGAATCTTATTCAAACCTTTTTAAATTCTCATACGACATATATTTCCTAATTTGAATCTAATTTAAATTTAATAAATATTTTTTCTGTATCTTAATACATTAATATTTTCTTTGATATTTAATGTATCATATACATTAAATATGTTTTCCCTCATTTAATATATCAAATATATTAAATTTTAATTTGAACATTTCAAAATTTTATCTCAACGAAATTGATCATTATTTGTTCATATGTGCTAGTAAGAAGACTTTATGAACCTACAAATTATAAGCTCCAATGATACAAAATTAATTAATTAAACTCTTTAATTAATCAATTTTCATTCATTAACATTAGAGTCACTCCACTATAGACCTAGAGTTGTACTCTTATGCATTGTAGGACAAGTTGTGTCCATGGATATAATCACTACATGCAAGTCGATCATTCACGAGTTGTTCGTAATTACAGATGGGTCAAAAGTCTGTTTTACCCTTGTAATTACATCTTGCACTTTAAGTACCATTAATCCTCTAATGAACAATTTGTTTATGATCCAACCATAAACTAAGTCCCTCTCGGGCCGTGAAAGGGTGGGACCACATTGTTCTAGTCCTGAAATCAGCAGTTAAGGGAACTACTCATCTACCTACCTTATAAGGGAAAAAGTGAATTGCATATTGTGAGATTATGTTCCCAGCTCCCTATTTGGCCAAGTCCCCAAAATGCTAGGCATATTGAATTGACTACAAAAGTCACTCAGCTCACCCATGCAAATCAAAGGACAAACCCTCACAGGCAGAAGTTCATAACTCACTCATGATTAAGATTGAGTCGCATATGATCATCTTGATAAAATATTAATCTTCTAAATTAACGAATTTATAAATAGAGATTAAATATTTCGTGGTCTAGTCTTATATAAACTTATTGTATAAGATACCTCTACTCACATGTCTCCACATGAACGATTTAGATTAAATCATTTGTAACTATTACAAAGTAGACCATATCAATAGTGTTACCAGGATAAGACATACAACCTTATCCATATACTATGGCTCTTTAGGTTATTTCTTGAACATGATCCTCCCATGTCAACCACATACTTTTCAAGATTACACTAATAACTTTGGATTTTTCATATAATGAATAATACTATATTGCAAATAAAATAATTAAAATAATTATTAATGATTAAATAAATCATTAATTGCAAGGCTTTATGACATAAATCCCAACAGAAAAGTTGCGCCAGACAATTAGACAAACCTATCAAGAAACAATTCCTTTTGAAACCTTAACTTATGGAGAGTTGATCAACTTTATCAATAATGAAGGATTAGCTTTATGTACAAATCTCAAACTAAAAGCAAAAATGAAGAATGAACTCCGTAAGCAAATGAAAGAATTAGGATCCTTTTGTGCTGAATATGGTTATGAGAAAATTCAAGCCCCATCTGCAAGGAAGAAACAAAAGACATTTAGAAGATACCCTTACAGAAAACCTTTAGAAAACAAGGATGCTTTCAATAAAATAAAAATAATAAAAATTATGAATCAAGACTAAAAAGAAGATTTAAAAATTATAAAAATACAAAGAAAGGAAAAGAAGTTATTTGTTACAAATGCAAGCAAAAAGAACACATAGCCCCCAATTGTCCTATGAAAGGAAAAATTAATAATTTAGAAATTGAAGAAGACTTCAAAACACAACTATTAAGGTATTAACATCCCTAGACTCTTCTTGAACAAATCTTTGAAATCCAACAAAACACTAATGATACGTCTTTTGAAATATCATCGTCCTCAAATAATAATCAAATAGAAACTTGTACATGCAATAAAGCTATAAATGTTATTTCGAAAGATCAAGATGTTATTTTTTTTAAATAATTAATCAAATTAATGACCCTGAAATTAAAAAAATAATATTTTTTAAAACTAAAAAACCTTATTACAAATGAAACTAAAAAAGAAACCATAGAACATTATAGTCTTAAAGAAATATTTTCTCGATTTGAACCTAAAACAAAAATAGTTACCCTTCCAAATCTTCATAGAGAAATTAATATATTAAAGGAATAAATTTCTAGTATTAAAAAAGAAAATTCTCAAATAAGATTTGAACTTTTAGCCCTTCAAACTCAACAAATAATAGATCAACCTTCAACTTTTGAAATCCCTGAAAATATTGAAATCGACAATAGAGCTAACGAAATTTGTCATGAATCTTTTATCAACCTTATTAATAAAGTTAAAAAATGGTACGCTATCATTGACCTTGTAATCGGTAAGGAGTACCATTTAACTTCCAAGCAGGGGCGAATCCAAGTAGGGACCAGAGGGGGCACGTGCTCCCCTCAAATTATCAGTTTATTACATATTTATATGTTAGGTAATTTTAAGATAACAAAGCAGAGGTATGGCGCGTTGGTCAGAGGGGCATGCCCGTGTTCGAGATCTGTTGCGTGTATGTATGTATATATATAAATATAAACCAATATACAAATATCTTTATTTTTCATCTAAAAAAAATAAAAAAAATTCTCTTAACTATTAGTAAATTATTTAAAAAATATATATTAGATAAAAGAACTTAATTCTAGTTTTAAAAAATATTTAAGTAAATATTTCAAATTTTATTTTTTTCTTATATATTCATGCATATAATTTTGTAATGGTTTATTACAATTTTGTAATTAATAATACTTAATCTAAATGTTATATATTAACATATATAAATTATATTTATAATAAGCTTAAATTATCAGTTTAGTCTCAGAAATTTTAAATTTGTGTTTAGTCTTATAGGTCTTTAAACTTTCAATTTTGTTTCTAATAAGTCTTTCAACTGTCAAAATGTCTAATAAGTCTCTCAGCTTTATTTCAATTTTGTATCCATTAGATCTCGAACATATTCAAATTTTTTAAAAATTAACTATTCCATTAGTCATTAATTTTAATTTTGTGTTTAATTGGACCATAAACTTTCAATTTTGTATCTAATAGATACGTGAATTTTAAAAAATATTGAATAGGTTAAGGACACCTTTTAGACAGAAAATTAAAAGTTTTGGGACATATATTAGACAAAAAAAAATTGAAAATTTGAGGACCTATTGGATTATTTTATTTTATTTTATTTTTTGTTTTGTTTTAATGTTTAAGGCCCCATTAGACACAAAATTCAAAGTTCATGGACTAATTAGACACTTTTTAATTTTAGGGACCATATAGACAATCTGAAAGTTTAGGGACTAAACTCGCAAGTTAACTTTACATGTAGTTGTGCCCCCTTTGACATAAATTTTTGGATCCGCCACTGCTTCCAAGGTTCTGATTGATTCAGGAACTGATCAAAATTGTATTCGAGAATGATTAATACCTACAAAATATTTTGAAAAAACATCAGAAAAATTACATGGTGCAAACGGTCAAAGATTAAATATCCGTTATAAGCTTTCAAATGCACATATTTATAATCAAGGATATTGTTTTAAAAATACTTTTATCTTGTTAAAAGACTTAGATGAAGAAATAATTTTAGGAACTCCATTTCTTTCTCAACTTTATCCCTTCTTGGTAAATGAACAAGGAGTAACCTCAAGAATTCTTAATGAAAGCATCACTTTTAAATTTATAAACCCAATATCAACTAAAACTATACATTTTATTCAAAACTCCTCAATTTTTAAAACTATCAATTCCATTAAAAGAAAAACACAACAAATACAATTTTTAAAATAAGAAATAAATCATAAAAGAATTGAACAACATATAGTTCATCTTCCTTATATCAAAGATTTCCATGAGTCTAAAATTCCTACTAAAGCAAGACCTATACAAACGAATTCTGACTTACTAAAACATTGCCAAAAAGAAATTCAAGAATTGTTAGACAAAGACCTTAGATGACCAAGTAAATCACCTTGGAGTTGTGCAACATTTTATGTAAATAATCAAGTAGAAATTGAACGAGGTGTACCTCAACTAGTAATTAATTACAAACCTTTTAATTCTGTTTTAGAATGCATTAGATGTCCTATTCCAAATAAAAAAGACTTAATAAATCGAATTCATAATGCTTTTATATTCTCAAAATTTGAATGAAATCCGGTTTTTGGCAAATACAAATTAATAAAAAAGATAAATATAAAACAACATTCAATGTTCCATTTGGACAATACGAAATGCGATGCTATTTTGTCTGACGAATGCTCCTTATGAATTTCAAAATATAATGAATGATATTTTTAATCCATAACAAGACTTCATAATTGTTTAAATTGATGACGTTTTGATTTTCTCTCAATCAATAGATCAACATTTCAAGCATTTGAATATATTTTACAAAATAATTAAGCAAAATGGTTTAGTAGTCTCATTACCCAAATAAAATTATTTCAACAAAAAGTTAGATTCTTAGGATATAATATTTTCCAAGGGAAAATACGATCAATACAAAGATCAATCGAATTTGCTAATAAATTTCCAGATGAAATTTCTAATAAAAATCAATTACAAAGATGTTTAGGATGTTTAAACTATATTTCTGATTTTGTCCCAAATTTAAGACAAACATGTGAACCACTATATCAAAAACTTAAGAAAAATCCTCCTCATTGGTCTCAGAGCATACATGCATTGTCAAAACTATTGTGTTCAAAACCCAATAGTTTTGAAGCAACGTGTGCGGTTTGGATGGTTTTGGAATCCATACCCAAAATGTTGTGTTGGGCCATTGTGTTCAAAACCCAATGAGTTTGAAACACAACCCCATGGTTTTGAGCAGTGCACTCCAAACACTATTTTCTGATTCTTAAACTTTAGAACGTTGCGCCCTAAACACTGTTTTTTGATTCTCAGGCTTTCAAACCCCCCATAACAAACCTTCCACGATTCTAATTCAAAGAGTTCTGATTTCGAAATGGTGCTCCAAACGCCTCCCTAAAGGTCTAGTCAAAAGTCTTTCTTGATATCCTTTGTGAATCCTCATGCATCCCTTATTGTAGAAACAGATGCATCTGATATAGGCTATGGTGGTATCCTCAAACAATCCATTAGGGGCTGTTTGGAGCAAGGAGTTGTATGAAGTATGAGTTAATAAGTTTGGGGAGTTAGGAAGTCTGTGTTTGGGGTGCAGAGTTGTTTAGTATGGAGTTAGGAAGTTTGTGTTTGGGGCAAAGAGTTGCATGAAATAGGAGTTATGAAGTACGTGTTTGGGGTGCATATTTATTAAACATGGCGTTATGAAGTCTCAGTTGATTTTAGCTTTTTTTTTTGTACAGTTTTTTGCTACAATTTCTCAAAATTTCATTATTAAGAATTTGTTCCCATGAATTCTAAGATTGAAATTTTTTGTTTTTATTAATTTATATATATTTTTTACAAATTTCTTTAAAGGAAAAAAATAATTTTGAACAAAATACCCCACATTCTTTTTTCAACATCTCTCACATTAATTATTCATTTGCCTTGAACAGTTTTCAAATAAAAGAAATTCTTACAATACTTTTTAAATATTACATGTGATTCGGAAAAATTTCAATCCATTAATTTAAAAGGATTCAAATAAACTTTAAGATTTTTATATTTTTATTCTCTCAATTCTAGAGATAATATAAATTTGTTTCCGTCAATCCTAAAATTGAGATTTTAAATTATATTCTTTTATGAATATTTTACAATTTTGTTAAAGACTTGTTTTCGTCAATTTTAATTTCAATTTAAGATTTGTTTTCAAGCTTAATAAAATATATTTTTTATATAATTTAAAATTTTATTTTTCTAACTAATCAATGTAATGGATTATTTAAAGTTTGATTAATTTGAAAATAATATATTATTTGAAGCAAATATCAAATATTTATGTTATTTTAAAATAATTAAATTCAAAATGAATATATATTTTTTAATACCATTCAAAATGAATATCATATATAGTACTTTTGTTCAGATTACTATATATTTATGTTATTTATTGTAATAATTTTATTTTATTAAGTTTGGAAGGAGAAAACGTTTATCTTTTTACTTTGAATGTAATTAATTTGAAAATCAATTTTTTTTAATATGTTAACCTTTTTAAATACTAATTTCTTAAATAGTAATACATGTTAGTTTAAAATATATTTTTCTTATCTTCAAATCATAAAATTATATATATATATTTTAGCTATTAATAAAAAAATAAGCTAAAAAAAGATAAGATTGTTATTTGTTATAAGTAATTTTTGTTTAAACTTAAAAAAAATTGTAGTTGACATGTGGAGGAAGTGAGATAGGGAGATTTTTATCCATTAAAAAAATTGTTATGTAGTACTTTAATTTACATTAAGGATTTTAATTTAAATAATAGTATCATATCTAAAACATTCTTATATAATTTATATTTAAAAAAAATAAAATTATAGAATAAAAAGAAAAATATTTTTGTTAAAAATTTATTAAAATTATAGGATAAAAATAAAATTATTTTTTGTAATAATTATTTATATTTAATTATTAATTAGTAATAATGACGAGAAACTATGTAAAAAAAATAGAGAGAGAAAGGAAAGGAGAGAAGAGAGAGGGGTAGGAGTGAAGTGAGGTAAAAAAAAAGAGATAGGAAAGTTGTGGAGAGTTGGAAGAGAAGATAATAAGTTTGTGGGACCCACACTAAGGAGTTGTAGGAAAGTTAATAAGTTTGTGGGGCCTACAATAAGAGTTAAAATATCCTTGGGCCAAATAAGAAGTTGGGAACTCCTCCCAACTCCACTCCCACCAGCTTCTCAATCCAAACACCCCCTTAATGGTCAGGAACAATTAGTTAGATATCACTCAGGCATCTGGCTAGGTTCTTAGAAAAATTATTCCACAATCAAAAAAGAAATTTTATCTATTGTTCCATGTACAAATAAATTTCAAAGCGATTTACTTAACAAAAGTTCTTTGATACGCGTTGATTGCAAAGCTACTACAGATGTTTTATAAAAATATGTTAAAAATCTAGTTTCTCGACAAATTTTCACTAGGTGGCAAGCAATTATTTCTTGCTTTGATTTCAAAATTTAGGCTATACAAGACAACACAAACTCCCTTCTAGATTATCTTACCAGAGAGTTTCTACAAGGAAAAGGTGAGAAAGAACAAGTTCTAAAAAGAGTGAGAAAAGAGAGAAGAAAGAAAGTGATCAAGAACAACCAAAGCCTTCACCTCCCCAAACAAAAGCATCATATTCTCATGCATATCAATTTCTCCAAGGAGAATCCTCTGATTAAATGCAGGATTGAAAAGGAAAAACTCTTCATCAGGTACCAATATCAAACAAATTTCAAATTCTAGGATCTTTAATCCTTCTAAGGCCTTCTGCCTTGTAAATAAGTTCTTCCTCAACTACAAACAAAAAAGAGTCATCTACTCCTCCAATCACCTATGTCCAAGCCATCACTGGTCCAAACCCTCAAAATTTGGAGACTAACCCTCCAAGGATTTCTTCATCCTTTAATTACCATACCAAAACACAAACCTCCTTTATCACCATTCTTTAACCTAAATATTTGGATAACTCTATTTATGAGGTGATCCAAAAAACATTTCCATCAAATTTTCATTTTATTCCAAGCCATATTCAAAAAGCTTGTTTATTCTATGAATTTATTTTAGTTGTTACTGACTCTGTTGAAATTACTCATACCAGGGATATGACCAATCCCAATAAAATTATTTTTTCAAAAGTTAAAATTCTTCGAGTTTTAACTCCAACAAAATAGAATCAAAGTATTTACACTGAAAAACAATTTTCTCATCAATTTCTTCCACAAACATATTCATACCTTGATTATCAAAATGCTTGGTACAATATGTTTTGGTTGAATAATTTCAATCATTCTTGCTTTATAATGTTCAATAAATCCTGTATTCAAAATTTTCCACTTTGGTTTAATGATTGGTGGAGTATATTTGGCCTTACTAAGGCTATTATGCCACAACAAATCTCTGAAATTTTCAAACATTTTTCAACCAACATTTTTTTCAAATTCTTTTGATCTCTCTTTACGTTTTTCACATTATTTTCATTTGGCTTGGATCTTTTACTAGAATTACTCAATCACGGAATCAAACGAGATTTCTCACCTCTATCGAACTTTTAGAATCAAATGGTGAGAAAATTTTAATACCACCGTTGCCTCAAAGAATGCTGTAGAAAAATGGTTCTCCATCTATCCACACAACATGAAGCCAAATCTTCAAAAAAGCCAACAATTTCTTACTCAAAAATCAAGATTAATGGCCTCCATGGCTCAAGTGACATATGAACAAGAACTTGTTGAAATAATTCAACAAATTTCATCCCAATCTAGTACCAGTGAAGAAGATGGTACATCTGACATTCAAGTTGATCAAGATGAAAATGAATTTGCAAATTTTATTCATCACTTTTACGCTCAGTCAAAAGCAACCGATCCAAATCCTTAATCAAGCTAAGATGCCAAGTCAGCATGAAGTTGTAATCTCAAAATGACGCCACGTTAGAATGCAGATGAAGACAAATTTCTGAAGAAAAAAAAAAGTTCACAGGTATTGTTTAACCTTTTTACTTAGTTGCCATCTTATGAATTATGTGTCTACTTTTGTACATGCGTTGCTTTTCCTAGCTTCCAATTACACTATAAAGGGAGCTTAGTTTCCTCCTTAGAGGGTAGAGTTTTAGTTTTGTGAGTCTTTAGTTTTGAGCTTTTCTTTAGAGAAAAGAACTAGTGTTGTACATTTTCCGTGTTTGAAATAAAAGTTATTCTTTCTCAACAATCTTCTCTTGCAAAGCTATATTTTTCTTCATAATTCATAATTCAAGTAAGTATTTGTTGCTTTATATATATTGAAAAGTTACCATTTCTACAAATTTCAAGTTTCATTTTTTTAATATATATTTTATAAGTTCGATCTATTCTAATAGGCTTTTTTGAATTAAAAAAGTATTTAATTGGTCTTTAAACTTTCAATTTTTTATCTAATAGGTTCTAGAGTTTTCAATTTAATGTCTAATAGATCTATAATCTAATAGACTTATTTTATTTTATTTTTTTTTTAAGTTCATGGATCACAAAATTGACAATTCAGGGATATAATAGATAGAAAATTGATAGTTCAGTGACTTAGTAGAAATTTTTTAAAGTTAGGGACTTATTAAACACAATCTTAAAAATTTAAGGACCAAATTTATATTTTAGCCTATTTAATATCAAAACATACAAATGATATGAATATATGAATATGTTCAAAATTATTTCTATATAGTCCCCCCTGACATATAGTTCTGGATCCGCCATTGTCCTTAGCCATTTTTACTTCGTATTATTTCAACCATTTATTTTAATTTAATAATTAATGATTATATTATAAAATTTGGCAAGTACGAGAGCTTACTTAAATATTTGAAATGTTAGAAAGATGTAAAGGATACAACTATGCAAATAATTTAAAATATAGTTTTCATGTGAACATATATATGTTGCACTATGTAGAATAATTTGGTTGAATTAGATACTGATAAACATATAGTATATGAGCCAAAATGAACATAGTTCAACTGGCATAAAACATGAACTATCGACCAAGAGGTTAGAGGTTCGAATATCTCATCCCACATATTGTAAAAAAAAACATATAGTATTCGAGCTCAAAAAAAAATGTTAACAAATAAATTAAGATAAATATAAATATGAATTATTTTAGTAGTTTATAATTTAGAATAATATCTAATGATACGTTTTAAAAATTAAATTAAAAAATACTCTCCTTTTACTTTAAATTAAAACCACAAAATTTCGCATGATCACACATATTTCTTGATAGTATTAGAAAAAGCAAAGGGGGATTCTAAAAAAGAAAAAAAAAAGGTGAGGAAACTTCTTGCTTATATGAAATGTAGATTTTTCCCCCTTTTGATAGTTTTTCTTTTTGAAATGTGGAAACTGACTAATTATAGTAGAAAAGGTATCAATTAACATTTTTTCAAAAAAAAGTATCAATTAAATGGTAAGATCAAAAGGTAAAGGGATGGAGCATATGTAGTTGAAATCGTAATGGGTAGCAAAAAAATATTAAGATATTTGCAAACCTAGTCATGGTTTTCGAGATCGGTAAATATAGTAAAAAAAAAATTAATCTGATTTTTATTTTTTTATTATTCCAATTTTACCTTCATTGTTGTATCAACATGTATATCAATAGTATATCTGATATACTTTATATTTGATATATCAGTCAACTGATATATATCTAAAATGAAGTATATTAGTAGTCTATTGATACACTTCTTTTTAGGTATATCAGTTAAATGACATACTCTATATGAAGTATATCAATAGCATAGCAGAGACATTTTACATATTTGGTGTATCATTGATATACTTCATCTTAGGTATATCTATTTCACTAATATATCTAACATTGAATATATCAGTAGTATATCAATGATATACTTAATATATTAGTAGTATATCAATGATATACTTAATATATTAGTAGTATATCAATGATATATTTTATTTTAGATATATCTAATATACTAAATATAAAGTACTGATATACTATTGATATACTTCATATAAGGTAGATATACTTTGTATAAGATATAAAAGTGAAATGATATATCTAAAATGAAGTATATTAGTACTA
Organism: Trichosanthes truncata; assembly: GCA_033996785.1. Classification (NCBI taxonomy): domain Eukaryota; kingdom Viridiplantae; phylum Streptophyta; class Magnoliopsida; order Cucurbitales; family Cucurbitaceae; genus Trichosanthes; species Trichosanthes truncata. The sequence continues at coordinate 60,319,993 of JAWPNB010000003.1, forward strand.
TATCATTGATTTACTACTGATATACTACTAAACAAATGTATGACTAAATAAGTGTGTCGACACAAAACTAGTGACTAAAAACTATTGATAAAGTCAAGAACTAAAAATGACTTCACAACTTGATCCCATCACAATTTGAAATACATAGAGGTGAAGGAGAAACGAAGCCAAAAAGATGGTGAAGGTGATATATGTGTATCATAAATCTATCAGTGGTTTAAGTTCTAAATATCTTTTTTCAAATGCCCGTGTGTTTAATTGTAAAGAGGGGAACCAAGAGAAATGAAGACAATTGAATTGGAAAAAAACATAAACACTTGGCAAAGTATAAAATATATCAATAGTATATCAGTGATATACTTCATTTTAGGTACGTCTAATATACTGCATATGAAGTACTGATATAATGTTAATATAGTTCATATTAGAAATATCATTCCATTGATATACTAGAGTAAAGTATATCAGTAGTACATCAGTGATATACTTCATTTTAGGTATATCTGATATATTGTTGATATACTTCATATTATGAATATCATTTCATTGATATACGTAAGTATATATGATAGACTACTGATATACTTAATAATAGTAAAACACACTGTAAAAGGTAGTTTGGACTTTTTCGATTTAGCTTTTAGGCTGGGCTGAATTTTTTTGCCAAATTTACAAACTGAAAAAAGTGAAGTCACGCCTGTAATAAGTCCATAAAAAAATTTTCATTCTTGCAACCAACCCTAATTGAAACTTGAAAAGGAGTCATGAAATGGAATAACCTTCATGCTACAACTTCGGATAATGGTAAAGCAAAGGATAATCATACCTTTTTTCACACCAAAGGCATAAAGCATTGCTTTCTACTACATTATAAATAGGTAGATAAAGTTATAACTATTTTATTCCCAAGAAAAAAAAAAAAGGAAAAGAAATCCTAAACAGGAAAAAGTCTAAAAAAAAAGGCTCAAAAATAAAAATGAGTACTCGCTTTGGAGCCAATGGGAATAATAGGGCACTGACTACCATTCCGAGCTTGCTGCGAAAAGCGCTGTTTTCGATTTGCCGCGCCTCTGTCCCTCCTTCTCCAATATCTTCCGCTCCGATCTCCTCCAAGTCCAAGCCAACAAGCTTAACAGCCATGGCGGATGCTACCGAGATCCTTAAAACCAAGCTTTGCGTCATCGGAAGTGGCCCCGCTGCCCACACTGCTGCTATATACGCCGCCCGCGCCGAGCTCAAGCCTATTCTCTTCGAAGGATGGATGGCCAACGACATCGCCCCCGGCGGCCAGCTCACTACCACAACCGACGTTGAAAATTTCCCTGGTTTCCCCGAAGGCATTCTTGGCATCGAACTCATGGACCATTGCCGCAACCAGTCGCTTCGCTTTGGCACTCAGATTTACTCCGAGACCGTAACCAAGGTCGATTTCTCATCCAAGCCATTTAAAGTCTTTACTGATTCCAAAACCGTCCTTGCCGATTCTGTGATTGTCGCCACTGGTGCGGTTGCCAAGCGATTGACCTTTCCTGGCTCCGGTGAGGCGGATGGGTTCTGGAATCGAGGTATTTCGGCTTGCGCTGTCTGTGATGGCGCTGCGCCTCTTTTCAGAAACAAGCCCTTAGCGGTCATTGGGGGCGGAGATTCTGCCATGGAAGAAGCCAATTTCCTCACCAAGTATGGCTCCAAGGTGTATATTATCCACCGAAGAGACACCTTCAGAGCTTCCAAGATCATGCAACAGCGCGTCGCGAGCAACCCTAAAATCGAGGTGATTTGGAATTCGGTGGTTAAGGAAGCTTACGGCGACGCTGACGGACGAGTCCTGGGAGGTCTGAAGGTCCATGATCTGGTCGCCGGAAAGGTTTCTGATTTGAAGGTTTCCGGGCTGTTCTTCGCTATTGGTCACGAACCAGCCACCAAATTCTTAGATGGACAACTCCAACTCGATTCTGATGGCTATGTGTTGACAAAGCCAGGGACGACGCAGACCAGTATCCTGGGAGTTTTTGCGGCTGGTGATGTTCAGGACAAGAAGTACAGACAAGCCATCACTGCTGCTGGAACGGGTCAGTAAAAAACTTTGCGTTTTCCATACTCATTTTCCTTTTCCCTATTTTAATTCTTCTTAACGTGCAAAAAGTTCTCTCAATTGGTAACGGGCTAATACAAGCTAACGAACGTCTTCCTTGTGCTATTGATGGCGCAAGACATGGCCATAATTGAGGAAAAAACTTCAGGTTAAATATATCGGTTAAAGAATAAACGAATGAAGATGAATATTATATTATATTATATAACAAAAAATTAACTACATAACTAATATAACTTGAATTTTAACTCCACCTAATAAATTCTTTCAATTTTTTTCTCCATGAGAGTTGGTTACTCGGTCAAAAAAACCACTTGATATTTAGTGCGAAATGAGCATTAGTCTTAACTTCGAACGGTCTATTATCCAAGTCTACTGCAGACATTGCTGCACATAGGAAATGTAATTTAGATGACATCTAGTTTCAATGTATTGTGCCAAAGTAAGCATAGCTCAACGATAATTGACATGTAATCCTTCTCTTGAGGTTGAAGGTTCAAATCTCCATGAGCCACATTTGTTGTACTAAAAAAAAAAAGCCAACAAGAACATAGCTCAACTGACATGAAGTATGTGCATATGACCAAGAGGTCATGAGTTCGAAGCCTCCCACCTCCGAATGTTTTTCAAGCCAAAAAAAAAAAAAAGAAAGTTTCTTATGTATCAAGTCTAGAAAAAGGAAATGGTTAAAGTCCATGAGGATCAACATCCAAATACTTGGTGCATGTGTTGGTCTTTGTGTCTTGACTTTTGAGACATAAGGTACACCGCCAGGCAAAAGCTTTTAGCACATAAAAGCATCGTTTGGGTAAAGCAAGGTTCTGTTCTTGGTACAAGAGGACAACCATGTCTTCTTTTTTCATTTTTATTTTACACAATTCAAATATTTAGTATACTTTAAGGTATAACTTCAATAGTGTAGGCATGGGACACATAACATCAGTTCACCCCCTAGAAACTGTTTGCACAGACATATGCATACTAATCAGTCTAAGTTTTTAACTGGAAGCAACCTTTCAGAAAATTTATAAGAAAATAAAAGAAAAAGGAGAAGATAAAGATTCCTCTCCCTAAGTTAATCAGCATATGACGTCCAATTAGCTCAAATAGTGCTTAGCAAATAATTTTTAGAAGCTACATGGCTTGTACAACATGAAGACGTAAAATAGGTGGTAATTTCCCAAACATTCTCGAAATTTGTCTCTAACCATTTGAGGAGATGTTTCTGTTCCTTTTAAACATCCAAAAAATACAAATGACACATGTACTTCTTCGACTTCAAAAATCGTGTGTGGGCGTTGATTGAAAGGGGAAAATTATATCATAGCACATCAGAAAAATGTTTAATCTTGACCTACCATTTTGCAATATTCTCAATAGATCATTTGGTTTATGAGATAGTTTTGTTCTTTTAACTTATTTGCGGTTAGTAGTTCAGCTTTTCTTTTTTCTTCTAAAAATTATTTCATTTTGAGGTTGCTTCATTCTTCTAGCATTTGAGTGCATTTTAAAAGATATCCTCCACTCGTTTCCTCTTTTCTTTGTTATTTCAATAGGAACTGTTATTTATCTGCTTATGCCTCTGTGTGGATGCACATGAGATCAACATATTAATAATTCTGGGCCGGTGAGCACAACTTGGCCAAACTCAATATATTGTTCACCCTACCGGGACTTTGCGTCTGCCTTTTCTAATTTCTCTTCGTGAAGGGAAGCACTTTTCACTTTCTTCCCGATGCATAAGGCAGGGATAGGAGGGAAATGTCTTGAGGATGGAGAGAAAAAGGTGTGGGTGTGTGAGGAGAGATTAGGAAATTAAGTGACAGGTTTTTGGGTAATATATAATTTTTTTTGGTAAGAAACAATTTCATTGATGTATGAAAGGTAATATATAATTTGAGGGTGTGGAATTGGATAGCTTTGCTCCAAAAAGGATCCTATTGCATCTACAAAATGAATTTATAATGTAATTGTGACTGCATTTCTGTTGTTATATCATTCTTAGGCCTAACGAAAAATAAAAATATAACACGCTTAAAGCCTATATGCAGAACTCTAAATAATATTGGATGAATTTTCATGGTAACTTTATGAGTTGCTAAAATCTAAATGGAGCCCTGCTTTTTTGAATTGGGTTTTTTTGTACATGCAGATATGGCAGTGAAATTGATTCATGATAGAGAAGTAGGAGCATTGAATTATTTTCGCCATGTATTATTATTATTCTTTTAGATTAGATCAGGTTATTGTTGTGATCCTTTAGATAAAATTATTCTAAATTTTGACGTGAAGATTGAACGCTTGATGTAGATCAACTTTTTAGTTGCTCATTGACATTAAAAACGGGTTTTCTTTCCCAATTGATCTTAGTTTTTTCCCACAATAATAGGAACTAAGCTTGTTGGAGAAATATGCAAATAAATGGATTTCTTGGTTGAGGTGGTTAGAGTGGTCAATAATGGAAGGAAGGGGTAGTTTCATTCAGGCTGGCAAAAACCTGTTAGAATGTGGGAATTTTGTGGGACTAATAGAAAGCTTCCTGTGGAGGGGAAGTTCAAATGTTGAAGAAATGTTTGAGTCTGGAAGGACTCGTTAATGGATGATAAGTAGGGGTGGAGATTGGAGAATCAATAATTTTACAGTAGAGACTGGTTGGTAATGTGTAATTATAGTAATAGAAAGGACTTTCATGAAACTTTAGTTTGACATTTGAGGGGTCATTAAAACCATCTCAAATTTCTACAGTTCTACTTAGCACTAGATACTTCTTGGCCTATACCTATAGGGTCTTTATTGTGATGTGATTTTTTCATGCCCTATAACACTGCACCTCTTGGGTGGGTATGAATGCTAAAAAGTGAAACGAATGAGTATATCAGGTTCGAACCCTTCACCAAGTACAACTCTCCCTTATCACTCAGTATGCTTGCACACTGTGGAGTAGAGTAAAGGATTCATGATGTGCCATGCTTTCTTAGGTGGTTAACGCCCTTAGTTACCAATGGGACAAGTGCAAGACAGCTAGTCGAATATGTCCACTAACCCACTATGTAGTTAAAAACTTCCCCCGAGCCACGTTTGTAGTGGATCGTGGTAACCACCTTTTTTTTAAGGAATCATGGTAACCTCTCATGTTTCTTAATTTTAGGAAATGTGTAGTGGATAGAGAGAGAAATTGCAAAAGTAGTTCGAATTTGTATCTAGTGGTTATTAGGGACATGTAGATTTTCAAATTCACATCCAATGGTTTTTTTAAAAATTATATATATATATATTTTAAATAAGGAACAAAGAGGCCTAAATATAAGGAACAAAGAGACCTCACATTTACCAGATGAGAGCAAACCATGACCTAAAGGCCTTAGGGATGAGAGTGATCCCTAAGCCTAGAACAGGAGGATAAAAAAGAGGAGGGCCTCCAATCTAAATAAATGAGAGAACACTGTATGTTACAAAAAGAATTGTGTAAAGCACTCCAAGAAGAAGCTGCAAATGGTACTTTTTCACAAAAAACACTGAAAACTGAAAGTAGAGGCTTATCTGAGAACAATCTTCTATTTCTTTCCTTCCAAAAATATAGCAATTCAAGTCTTTAGATTTGAGAAATCACTCAATTTGAACCAGTGACATGAATAGGAAGCTAACCTGATATGTTAAATACTAACGTGGTATGGTTACGTTGTTCTTTTACTAATAATTAGTAATGTTTTTCTTATTCAATAACTTTTCATATTATTTTGATTTCCATATACGCCCACATGTTCATCCACCCTCACTCCTCTCCTGATTTCCCTCCCAAAAAGAAGTTAGTCGTTGAATCTCCCCCACTATTTTCCCTTCTTTTGTAATTTCATACATCAATGAAATGGTTTCTTATCTAAAAAAAAAAAACAAAAAAAAAAAATCTCCCCCATTGTTTCTTTGCCCTCCTCCCAAATCCTTTAATTTATGTTTTTGAAGGTAAAGGTGGTTTTAGCTTAAAATCTGTGTCTAAAGAACCATTTAGAAGTTCTTGGGTTAAACTTCAGGTTTGAAACAAAAAATATAGGACAAGAAGAGGGGAGGTTTAGCCTGAGTTAGTTCTTGAAGTTATGACAATGAGACTTACCTCGTTTTAAATTTAGCCCCCTGTTTTTTTTCCCCTTTAAAAAATTCCTTTTTGTACGAAGAACATGCCTTTCTTTCACATACGATGTTTTCTGTTACCATAACTAGGCTGATTCCTATCTGCTGGCTAAGATTGCTTTCTTGTGGTACAGGTTGCATGGCAGCATTGGATGCGGAACATTACTTGCAAGAAATTGGTTCTTAGGAGGGTAAGAGTGATTGACAATAGACCGTGCCTGGATTTCTCAAAGTTGGTCGTTGAGAAGTAATTTGAAGCAAATGGCCAAATGTTAAGAATGAGGTGTCGAGAGAATGCTTGTTGTGGACCCTGTCATATAATTGTTGATTTGGCAAGTTTGAGGGGAGGGATAGATGGGCAAAATATTATAGCTTTTTCGGGGGTTGCGTAATCTGTAACTTGTGCATTGCATTTATGTTGGTTGGTTTAAGTCATTGAAAGTTTGACTAGTTAACTTTTGCGTCATATCATATGCTATAACCAGAAAAATCGAAACTTGATTTTCATGCCATCTATTTTTCCATATTCATCATAGATTCATAACCGTTGCTCATATACTTCATATGGAGCAGAAAGAAAAAAAATCCCGTAGTTTGATATTTGATGCTTCATGGGCATCGGCGGATGGTAGTGGGTTGTGTTTAAGGTATCGTAAGAACATATAATGAATTAGGGAAATTTGTAATTGAAGCTTCAAAGTCTTATTGTTGAATGTCTAGACGGAAACGATGTACAAAGCTAGTAATGTAACACATGTGAATTTTACCATTTGTAATGGCCAGGAGACTGATTTGGTTTCTAAAATTACTAAGTACAGGCTCAGGAAAGTGGAGTTTGAGAGACGCAATATGCACTTGTGGTTTGATTGGCGATCAGGTAGGGCTTGGTAAGTATTTAGAGACATCCTTGGTAGATCTGTTGTACTTCATGTGACTCTTTACAAGCTGCCTAGTGTTACGGTCGTAACTCTCAAACTGGGAGGTGCCATGATTTTATGCGAGATCATGGCCAGCCTCAAGAGAAATTCAAGCCCCAATTTATTTTTCGCGCTCTTTTGTGGCTAGCTTGATACGTAGTCGAAGTATACTTGGTCAAATATGTCGCATGTACGTGTATTTTCTTTCAAACGCGACTCTAGCCTACTTGCCTCTACTCTAGGTGAAGTCCCAATGCTCAACTTTGCCTCTACACTAGGCCAGGGTCATTTAAACGCTTAGTCGTTTCACAAATCATCATATTTGATCTCAACAACCTGCCCACAATGCTTCTACATCGATTTGGAACTTCGTTGGGAAGTGTTTGGACCCTTTGTTAGGTCAAAACGACCTTATAACGCTAAATCGGAGCTTACTGGGTGATTTTAGCACTTATCGAGACTTACCGAGGCATTATAACGCTTACTGGTTGCAAACTATGCAAATCAAAACTTATCGAGCCATTATAATGCTTACTAGGACATAACGGGCAAATTTCGAGTCAACCAAAAACTATCGAGTCCCAATGATGCTTCACGATGCTGCCTCGAGTCTCGGGATGTCATCTGACTTAGCTGCTCACTTGGCATGCTTCTTGAGAACCTACCTATGAGTCATCTTCATAAACGGGGCCTATTGGACGTCCATCCATTCGAGTCATAATTGAGGATGAACCCTTCTGTGTCCATGCCGAGTCATTTTCGTATCGCATGCCACTATTGAGCCCTATGGTGCAACCTCCGACCCATGGGAAGGGGCGCAATATCGGCTCACTCGTGTCGCCCGACACTATCCTTGGAAACCGATTCCCAAAGGAATACGCCCAAAACACTCTTCTTGCAATACTCGCCCACGCCATGACACACGCATGTGCCATGGGGTGGTTCACTTAGGCAATGAGGCCTAGGGGTGGTGGAGAGCCAACACCATGCGTCCCTATATGGTACATTATAAGACATTTTTGGTCTGACACCCATGCATGTCAATTTGATAAGGGATCATACGCCAGTGTGAAACACTCTTCTGGACTCCGATTGACACGAAATCTGGCGAGGTTACATCTTGCCCATATACAAACTTAACTCTAGAGCCGCTCATCAAAACTCACCACGGAACCCTGACTTTCGAGACTATGGCCCGGGGCTCCATCTGACCACCATTAAGCTTGTCATTGACACATCTAACGACATAGTTGCTTCCAATCTTGCTTCCACCTCAGCTTGGAAATCTTGCCCACTTATCTTGGTGTGTTAGATGATGTACCATCCTCCTCGGTCGCATCATGACACCTCTCTTTTTCGTATGTCCTAATGGACGCTACTCGTGTGACACATTTTTTCTGTCTGCTCTTGTGGGGGTCACAATGTACTCTCTTCTAGTATGGTTGTGACACCTAACTGTCAGAGCCGACATTAGGGAAAGCTCCCTAGCCATGACAGAGCTAGCCACTATGGTTGCAAGTAGCCTAGAGTTGGAGCCTGGGGTTTCCTTGATGTCTCATTTCACTTCAAGTAGGTTCAGACAAGCCGATTGCGATGCTAATTGAGTCCCACCCCCAACGGTACCCACCTGAAAACAAACAATTGAGTTAGTCGACTTTGCACCCATCCAATTTAAAATTAACTGTGGTTAATAGGCCAGGCCATGCGTGTCAGTTAGAATATCATTTTCAAGACATTGTTGGCTGGCTTCTTCTAAAGATACCATGCATGGGCATGTTGTGCTATCACTTTTAGGGGGCATTTGGCGAGTAGAGTTGAGTTGAGTTGGGCAGAGTTAATTTGTCAGTGAGTTCAGAAGTCTGTGTTTGGAGTGCAGAGTTGAGTCGAGTTGAGTCAGAAAGTCTGTGTTTGGAGTGCAGAGTTGAGTTGAGTTGTCTGGGTATCTGGTGTAGTTTTTTGTAACCCAAAGTAGACTGATTTTTAGTTGACTGTTTTTATTTTCTTTATTTTTATTTTTCCAATCATTCATCTAGAAACATATTTTTCCAACTTTCCAATACTGAATTCAGATGCCCACTTCAAAAAAAACAATATATTTCAATATTGATCTTTTTTTAAAAACATCATTCTTTATCTTTCTTCTTTTAGAAATTGACTTCTTCCAAACTATAGGTAATGTAGCCTTGATTTCTCTTTGTGCTACACATTGAACTTCTTTCAATTTATAGAAATCAAATGTTGCATTCTTTATCACAACAAATAGCAATCGATGAATGAAAAAAATGCAATGTACCTGTTTTTTTTTTCTTTAAACACAAATTGAACTTCTATCAAAATATAGAAATCTAAGGTTTTATTTTCTAAACACATGTTGAACTTCTTTAAAACTTACAAATGAGGACCTTATTATGACATTTTTCAATTACTAATAGGGTCTTCATTATGAGGGAGTTTTTATTTAAAAAAAAAAAACACATTGACCATTAATTTTTATTTTTATTTCACAGGAACATTGTTTGTTTTCATTTGTTTAAACACATGTACTAAATTGAACATCTTTGAAAAAGAGAATGCCAGTATTTTACTTTTTCAAGATGATAAGAAAACGACAATATATTTTAACACTAGTGTCATGTAGGAGTGGAATATTCACAAAATATCAAGGGCCTATTTACATGATTTACAAAACATAATTATGGTTCACAAAATATAAGTAATGGCCAACAATGAGTCAAGTTCGTAAGTCCAAAGAAAGATTGTTGGAGCAGAGAGTCAGACCAACTAAGTACATGTGCATTTCATATTATTTTGAACCATGGGAGTGTTGTTGGTCACTGAAAATTGTTGCCGACGATAGTCACCTGAGACGGGACCATCGGTTGCTGGATATGGTCACCAACGATTGCCGTCGATCGTCGGAGAAGGTAGTCGGCAGTGTCACATATGGCTGTCAGTCGTCGGAGAAGATTGTCGACTGTGGTCGCTGGTCGTCGGAGAAGGTCGCTGGCGGTGGCCGCGCGGTCGTTGGAGAAGCGGTGATAAAAAATGTTAATAGAGTTATTGTATAAGTCGGTGGAGTTAATATCCTAACACTGTAGCAAGTCGGTAGAGTTGAGTTTTTTTTAAAAAAAAAAAAAATTACGGGGAGTTAATTTCTCTATGGGCCAAACGGTGAGTTGGGTTTAAAACCCAACTCAACTCAACTCAACTCAGGGGCCAAACGTCCCCTTAGATATTAACCAAGATTTGCCGCCTAGTGCATAAGTCCTCAAAAGTTGTATTTAGATAAGGGAATCCATGAATTGCCAAAAAAAAAAAAAAAAAAATGGTAAGGCAACCAAATATAGGATTTAACTTTAAGTTTTGGTGTTGCTATATTAGTACAATTTTTTTTCCTCTCTCTTGGTGATGGAGTAGATTAGTATTGGTGGCACCTCAATACATGGCATGGAAACAAAGATATGGAGTTCTCGGTCGTGGTTAAGGGGTTCCATGATGGTGATGCAGTGAGAGCTCTCCACATTTTGGGCAGGATCTTGGCCGGTGGCTATGTAGATGGCAGACACAATGTTGCTTGCATGAGCGTTGAAACCACTTAGAGCTCCAGCCACCGCCGACCTTGCTAAGTTTTTTAGCATGTTTAGCTCCACCAGCGCCGCCACGCTCGTCTTCAGTATCTCTTCACCACCTCTTCCTCGATGGTTGCCTCGTGTCACGGTCATGCTTGTCCAAGGCGTGTTGCCTATGGCCGCATGCCCATTCCAACCCTTTTTTATCATGCTTTCATTGTATATATGTCTTATTGCTTTCTAGTTAGCTTTCCTTGTATTTTTGTGACCGTATGACTCCTCGCCATTTTCATGTGCAAGCTTGTCATAGGGTTAAATCCTAGAATGTACTATAGGGGGGTATGACTAGTCGTCCATCCTTCCTACCCGGAGTTATATGCTATCTAAGCTGTTGTTGACCCTTCTCTCGCTTATAGCCTATAACATTTATATGCAAAACGTTTTCCAAAAGCTTTCTCTAACCCCGTTTTCTAAAACATTTTCTCTACAAACAGGGGTGGAGGTTGGGAGATACGGCCCTTGAGCCATCGACGACCCTTTTTCGAATTGGCTTACTTGTTCAAGAGCAAGGACAAGTGCCGCACGATCGCTTCGAGACCCTTAGAAAGATGCCACCGTGTCAGTTGGTATTAGAGCCGAGTCGACTTATCGAAACAAAATCAGTAACCATGTCTGCAAGTAAGCACCTGGGCAAGGCAGACAAAGATCGATTGGTCGAGATCGAAGAGAAGTTACTCTTCTTAGTGGAAGTTCCCGATAATGTTCGATTTTTGGAATCGCGGCTAAATGAATTTGCCTCCAAAGCCGCCAAAATTGATGAAATGAATGGCCGTTTGGACGGGATGCCCGTCAAAGAACTGTTGATGAGGGTCGAGACCCTAGAAGACAAAGCTACACGAACTAGTAGCTTCGAGCGTGGGGATAGCTCGTCGGGCTCTATTGCCCACATAGAGGAACGAGTTGATGGGCTAAACAGCTCACAGAAAGTGTTAGGTCAGATGATTGCAGACCTTTCTGAAGATGTAAAAGCTGCCCTTGATGTTGTCAGGGCCGAAGTGGCTGAGTTAAACACCAAGATCAATCTCACCATGCGAGCGGTGGGAAACCAGGCCCCAACTGGGGGCATAGTACAAGTGAATAGGGTGAAGGTTCCGGAGCCAAAACCCTTATGTGGGGTTCGAGATGCAAAAGCGATCGAAAACTTCATCTTTGACCTTGAACAATACTTTAGAGCCACTAACACAGTGGCCGACGAGGCAAAAGTGACGTTGGCGACCATGCATCTAGCTGAAGATGCGAAACTGTGATGGAGATCTAGATATATGGACATACAAGAGGGCCGATGCACGATAGACACTTGGGAAAGACTGAAACAAGAACTTCGTTCTCAATTCTTTCCAGAGAATGTCGAGATCCTGGCAAGAAGGAAGTTGCGGGAACTAAGACACACAGGCAACGTCAGGGAATATGTGAAACAATTTTCTGGGTTGATGCTCGACATACGCGATATGTCCGAAAAAGACAAAGTTTTCTGTTTTGTCGAGGGCCTGAAACCATGGGCGAAATCAAAACTATACGAACAAGGAGTGCAAGATCTCGCAACTGCTTATGCCACGGCAGAACGCTTGTTTGACCTTAGTCAAGATCAGCCCCAAGATGTAAGACGAAATCAAGCATCCTCTAGTGGAGGATACAGAAGTTACCAATATGGCCCCCCCAAAAGTGGGGGAGGGGATAAACCAGGAGGGGGAGACCGCAGGCCCTTCCAACAAAGAAGTGATGCTAATAATTGGCGAGGGCCCAACCCGCCATACCAACCTAGGCCTTACACGGGGCCATTTACCTGCCTCATATGCAAGGGGAACCATCGAGTGAGGGAGTGCCCGAATCGGGCTGCACTCCAAGCCTTCACGGCTACTCTCACGACGAATAGAGAAACAGAAACAGAGACACAAGAGACCGAAGCACAGCAAAATGAAGGCGACGACAACCCTCGTATGGGGGCCTTGAAATTTTTGTCAGCCCTCCAAACGAAAACAGATGAGACGAGGGAGCCACTAGAACGTGGTCTGATGTACGTAGATGCGTGGGTTAACCACCGAGCGGCCAAGAACACCCTGGTCGACTCTGGGGCCACCCACAACTTTATGACCGAAACTGAGGCACGGCGGTTAAACCTTCAATGGAGTGGAGACACTGGGAAGATGAAAGCTGTCAATTCGGCAGCTCTGCCAATCGTCGGAGTATCGAAAAGAGTCGTGATAAAGTTGGGAGATTGGAGTGGGCAAGTAGACTTCGTGATAGTCAAGATGGATGACTTCGATGTAGTGTTGGGCATGGAATTTCTGCTGGAACACAAAGTCATCTCGATGCCCCTTGCGAAATGCTTGGTGATCACTGGGTCAAGCCCCACCGTAGTGCAGACAAGGCTAAAACAACCAAATGGGGTGAAAATGATATCAGCCCTCCAGCTGAAGAAAGGTCTCGCACACGACGAACCCACCTTTATGGCCATTCCCATGGTCGATAATGAAGAAGCGGCAGAACCAGTGCCTCCAGAGATCCAACAAGTGCTAAATAAATATGAAGATGTTATGCCAGACAGTCTGCCGAAAGCCTTACCCCCGCGTCGGAGGATAGACCACGAGATTGAGTTGCATTCAGGTGCAAGACCGCCCGCAAAGAATGCTTATCGCATGGCCCCTCCGGAGTTAGCTGAACTTCGGAAACAGCTAGATGAGCTGTTGAGCGCGGGGTTCATCAGGCCAGCAAAGGCTCCCTATGGGGCCCCGGTGTTGTTTCAGAAGAAAAAAGATGGTAGCCTTCGGCTGTGTATTGACTATCGTGCCCTGAATAAACTCACAGTACGCAACAGGTACCCTCTGCCTATTATCACAGACTTGTTTGATCGGCTCCATGGAGCCAAATACTTTTCAAAGCTAGACCTCCGGTCGGGTTATTACCAGGTACACATTGCTGAGGGAGATGAGCCAAAGACAACATGTGTCACCAGATATGGGGCCTTCGAATTTCTGGTAATGCCCTTTGGCCTTACGAACGCCCCGGCCACCTTCTGCACCCTGATGAACCAAGTGTTCCACGAGTACCTCGACAAGTTCGTGGCAGTTTACCTGGACGACATAGTGGTCTATAGCTCAACGATGGAAGAACACCGAACTCACCTGCAGCTAGTCTTTGAAAAATTGAGAAGGAACCAGCTGTATGTGAAGCGGGAAAAATGTTCGTTCGCTCAAGAACGCATCAACTTTCTTGGACACGTGATTGAATGCGGGCGCATCAGCATGGAGGACGGAAAGGTCTCAGCCATTAGAGATTGGAAGGTGCCCACTTCCCTGACAGACTTACGCTCCTTCCTCGGATTGGCCAATTACTACAGGCGATTCGTTGAAGGATTTTCAAAACGAGCTGGGCCGTTGACGGAACTGCTAAAGAAAGAAAATAATTGGAGTTGGACTCCAGAGTGTCAAGCTGCCTTTGATGGTTTGAAGAAGGCCATGATCGAAGGGCCGGTATTGGGAATCGCAGACGTAACCAAACCCTTCGAAGTCGAGACAGACGCATCAGATTATGCGTTGGGTGGTGTTCTCCTACAAAACGGACACCCCATCGCATACGAAAGCAGGAAGTTAAACGACGCTGAAAGAAGATATGCGGCGTCCGAGAAAGAAATGCTGGCAGTGGTTCACTGTTTAAGGGCCTGGAGACATTATCTCCTTGGGGCCAAGTTCGTAGTTAAGACTGACAATAGTTCGATATGCCACTTCTTCAATCAGCCAAAACTGTCGTCTAAGCAAGCCCGGTGGCAGGAGTGTTTAGCAGAATTTGACTTTCAGTTTGAACATCGACCCGGGCGATCAAATCAAGCAGCGGATGCCCTGAGTCAGAAGAGCGAACATGCGGCCCTGTGCATGTTAGCTCACTTGAAAGCTAGCAAGTTGAGCGGAACTATCCGCGATTCTATTCGAGAAAAATTATCAACAGACCCAGCGGCCCAAGCCATCATCCGATTGGCCAAAGAAGGGAAGACACGCCAATTTTGGGTTGAAGAGGACTTACTCTTCACCAAAGGCAATCGTTTGTACGTACCACGTTCGGGAAACCTCAGAAGACTGTTGATGGGAGAGTGCCACGACACACTCTGGGCAGGCCATGCTGGTTGGCAAAGGACCTACGCCCTTCTGAAACAGGGTTACTATTGGCCAAACCTCAGAGACGATGTGATACAGTTCACGAAGACCTGTCTTATCTGCCAACAAGACAAGGTCGAAAGAGCAAAAATAGCTGGATTGTTAGAACCGCTGCCTATACCAGCAAGACCATGGGAAAATGTCTCCCTCGACTTCATCACCCATCTCCCCAAAGTTGGAGAGTTTGAGTCGATTCTCGTGATAGTGGATAGATTCTCGAAATATGCCACTTTCACCCCGACGCCGAAGATGTGTTCAGCCGAAATGACGGCCCAATTGTTCTTCAAGAATGTTGTTAAACTCTGGGGTGTCCCTGAGAGCATAATCAGTGACAGAGACGGAAGATTCACAGGGACATTCTGGACGGAATTGTTCAAGCTACTGGGATCCAGCCTAAACATTTCGTCTAGCTACCACCCCCAGACTGATGGCCAAACCGAACGATTTAACAGCATGCTCGAAGAATACTTGCGCCATTTTATCGATGCGAGACAGAAGAACTGGGTCGAAATGCTTGACATCGCTCAGTTTAGCTTCAACTGCCAGAAGAGCTCAACGACTGGGAAAACACCCTTCGAAATCGTATGTGGCAGACAACCACTAATGCCACATGTCATTGACCACCCTTATGCAGGAAAGAGCCCCCAAGCTTATAACTTCACTAAGGAGTGGAAGCAAACCTCAGAAGTAGCACGAGCGTACTTAGAGAAGGCAGCAAAACGGATGAAAAAGTGGGCAGATTTGAAGCGACGACCACTCGAGTTCCAAGCAGGAGACCAAGTCCTTATAAAGCTACGCCCGGAGCAATTTCGCTTTCGAGGCAATCTGGACCAACGCCTGGTGAGGAAGTACGAGGGGCCAGTTGAAGTTATCCAAAAGGTCGGAAAGACATCATATAGGGTTCAATTGCCTTCATGGATGAAGATTCACCCTGTCATTCATGTGAGCAACTTGAAACCTTATCATCCTGACCCTGAGGACGACAAACGCAACGACGTAACAAGACCGCCAGTCACAATGAAAAACACTGTCGAGAAAGAAGTCGAAGAAATTTTAGCCGATCGAACCCGTCGAACAGGAAGGCCACGTCGAGACGTACAGGAATTTTTAGTCAAGTGGAAGGGACTCCCAGACGCTGAGATTAGCTGGGAACGAAGAGAAGACCTGAAGACAGCTGCTGAACGGATTGCTGAGTTCGAGCAGAGTCAGTTGACAGGGACGTCAACCCTTTAAGTGGGGGAGAATGTCACGGTCATGCTTGTCCAAGGCGTGTTGCCTATGGCCGCATGCCCATTCCAACCCCTTTTTATCATGCTTTCATTGTATATATGTCTTATTGCTTTCTAGTTAGCTTTCCTTGTATTTTTGTGACCGTATGACTCCTCGCCATTTTCATGTGCAAGCTTGTCATAGGGTTAAATCCTAGAATGTACTATAGGGGGGTATGACTAGTCGTCCATCCTTCCTACCCGGAGTTATATGCTATCTAAGCTGTTGTTGACCCTTCTCTCGCTTATAGCCTATAACATTTATATGCACAAACGCTTTCCAAAACGTTTTCCAAAAGCTTTCTTTAACCCCGTTTTCTAAAACATTTTCTCTACAAACGGGGGTGGAGGTTGGGAGATACGGCCCTTGAGCCATCGGCGACCCTTTTTCGAATTGGCTTACTTGTTCAAGAGCAAGGACAAGTGCCGCACGATTGCTTCGAGACCCTTAGAAAGGTGCGACCGTGTCACCTCGCACACTACTGACTTCCCACGCCCTTCGATCCAGTTTGCCGTAGTTGGTTTCTTGTCAGAGCAGTAATTTCCTGCAAAAACAATTGCCAATTAATGTCATAAATCTCGTAGAGGTCGGCAGAGATATGGAAGTTTTATTACTACCAGAGATGCCGATGACATCCATGTTGGGGAAGTCAGGGAGAAAGAAGTTGAGCACATTTTGGACACCTTTGGAGACCATGTTCATCCCCAGTGTTGCAGTTGAACCTTATGTACACGTTCCTCCATGCTGTTGCACACTTGATATCTTGTAGTCATGTGAATCTGCTGGACCTGATCATGAAACATCACATAAGGTGAAGGAGGAGAGAAAATCAAACAGACCCAGATCATGAGTTGAGTAAATGTTAAAAACCAAGGTGAGAGAGTCAAAGTTAAGAGGATCCTCGTAGAAGAACCTGCATTGGGCATCTTTCTCTATAGTGGGAAGCCTGACAACAGGAGCTTTGGTCATGGTGTCTTTGAGCAGCATCCCAGTGGCCCCTGCAAAGGCATGGACAACCTTACAACCTTTGTTGGTGCTGGCCACCAAACACCCCTCAGTTGTAGCCATTGGTATCATAAACTCCTTCTTGTCAAGCAACAATGGCCCAACTATCCCTAAAGGAACTTGCACGTACCCAACCGACATCTCGCAGCATTGTCCCAATATCGACTCGTAATCGAACCCCTCCAATGGTAGCCCATCCAGACACCTTCATGTTATCTTCTATAGGGCCTCCCTTCTTACACGCGCCGCTCTTGCAATTTCCAAGCTTCTCCTCGAGCGAGTACGATGGGGTTGTCCTTGAAACTTCTCTCTTTATCATGCTTTCATTGACCTCTAATAAGGGTCCTGTAGTTAACAACTCTTTGGGAATGAGATTTGAGTTGTTTGTGTTGTTTTCCCCGACCATGAACTTGTTAGTGGACCCAACAAGGCCGTGGATTTGGAAGGGACGAGCAATCAAGTTTTGGACGATGTCAATTCTAATTAAACCCATAAGGTAAATGGCGTAAACGATTAGGGAGACAAAGGCGGCAATCTCTAAGTAAGAGCATAAAGAGGAGTAGAGACTGATGATGATCTTGTGTTTCCATCTTTGGAGGAGGAAGTATGCCAAGGAGAAGAAAAGGGTGATATAGAGTCCGTTGAGAATATGGAGACGAAGAGGAAGAGGATCAGAGCTAGAGGATTTGAGAAATTTGGGAGGAGGGAAGGGGTAGAAGGGTGGTCAATGCACGTCCATAAGAGTTGAGCGGAGAGTTTAGAAATGAAATGAAACAAGAAATTCTGCTTGCTGCAGTAAATGGTTGCAAATTCTATTTACAAATGGAAAAAACTTGGGTGCAGCCTGAGTTGCACTCAAGTCTTGTGTTGTCCAATTTATAATCACAAATTTTTTTTTTTTTTTTTAAAACTAAATTTTTTTCCTGTGATTGTAAAGTGAGTAACACCAGACTTGGGTGCAGCCCAAGTTGCACCCAAGTTGTGCTCTTTATAAATGTAGCTAGAGATAGTTGTTTTTGAAACTTTACTTATGAGGTGTGGCTCTAAAAAGTTCTATATCAAAAATCCAAAGCCAAAGTCTTGTCGTCTAGTTTTGTCTCATCATATAATTTGCTCAAATATTAATTGAAAACTGAAAACAGTTAAGTAACTAGTTTCCTTCCATTATTTCTCATAAAGCTCCGGAAAGCATATTTATTTGCAAAAGAAAATATTACTAGGAGTGAAAAAAAATAAAAGTGATAAAGAGTTTTGACTCAATTTTAAACCCGAACAAAAATAGAATTGGGTGTTGTGTTGATGAGACAAAATATGAGGAGACGAAGATGGTCGTTCATTTGTATTCCTCTACTTTACCAACCCTAAAATTGACATTTATACATATATATATTTTTTGATATCTTGACTTTAAGGGGCTGTTTGGGGCAAGGGTTATAATAACCCATGGAATACTCTGCACCCCAAACACAGACTATTATAACTTCAGATTAAACAACTCTGCATTTTAAACAATATTATATTATTTCACAGACTATTATAACTCACAGACTATTATAACCCATGTTATTATAATCCACTCAGTGCCCCAAACAGCCCCTAATAGATTTAGGGCGCATTTACTAAACCGTAATGAATTTGGGCGCAATCGTAATGAGATTGTGGCGCAAAGATAATTAGGATGTGAAGTGAAGGGGTAGAGCCAACTTCATCTTAAATATCGTATTAAATTGAAAAATGATTCAAACTATTTGTTTGGTCCTTTGCTTTAGGATCTTCTCTCTTCTAGTCCCTGCAAACAGCATAAGGTTGGATTGCAGTTAAAACATACATGGTTAATATCAAACCCATGTTGCCGAGTGTGGACTCGTGTCATTGATGGGACGTTTAGAAAAATAGCACAAAATAATCAGGACATGTAAAGCACTTGAAAACATAAACAAACTAGAAAAGCAAATATAAAATAGGACATGTGGCTCGTGATTTAAAAATAAAAATATGAAAACAAAGAATTTAACGAGAAACAGAGTTGTATTCATGGTTTTATGGTTTTACTGTTTTTTAATGTGTTCCATAGTAGATTTAGAATTTGTAAACACTAAAAGCATTAAATGTTAGTTTTTAAAATTCACTTTCCAGATTACATAATTCAAATGCAATCCAAATATTGTTTTCATAAATAAATCTACCAAACATAAATTCAATGAATTTATTAGATCAAGTGAATCTAAAAACCAAAAATTGAATATAGAATCTAAAACAGTATGCTGCTTATAATGTAGCTGTGAATATGCTAGTATCTAAAACATGGCCACTTGATGGAGCGAACTAAAGAAGGTGATTGAGGAAAATCTTGATCACTTGCTATGGAGAGAGCAAAATTGCACCCCAAAGCAAGTGATCAACATTTTTCTCCACCTTCTGACAAAGGTTACAACAAAACAACCCAATCAACTAAGGCATCTTTCTCAAGAGCCTATTGAAAGTATTAACTATTCCATGTATAACTTGCCAAACAAAGAACTAAACCTTCTTTAGAATTTTCACCTTTTATAGACACGAAAAAACCGACTCTCTAACCAGAAGGGGGTTTAACAGCCACCGAAAGAACAAACTATAAGAAAAGCCCCCCAAAAGGGTTAAGACTCCAAAAGAAAACATCTCTCCCCTCTAGTCTAAGGTCAACCCCTATATCAAGGACAAGAGAGCCAAGATATCCGTAGTCTCCTCTATCGGAAAGCGGACGACGAAAACCAAGAGACAACAAGGGCGAGCTCCCCGAGGGACCAACAAGATTAGCCACGAAACAGTTTTTCAAGGAGAATAAATGATCAATGGAAATGCACCAACTAGAAAAATCATCACATCTTAATCTTTCCTCATTTAGGATAATTCCAAAAAGATAATATTAGATGTAACAAAATCATGAAACCAACATCACAAGTTTTGCATCTCATCACCCATCTATATATCTATAACAGAAAGTATACTGGCCGCTTTTTTTAGCTGTGGGAAGGGCACTTTGTGGCTTCACCATATCATTAATTATGTCATCTAGTTTAAATGAGCAGTTGATTAGAGGCAATGATATATAGTTTCAGACAGTCCTCTCTCGCAAAAAAGAAAAAGAAAAAAAAAAGTAACTTACAACTGCAACTCATCCCTCCCTCACTGGTGAATGTTTCTAGATTTAAATTGAAGAAACTGCATGCCAAAGAAGTCACAAGGCCTCTCCATTAATTTATTGAAAAAGAAAAAGGAAAGAAAGAAAAGAAGAAGAAGTCACAACTGATAACACTAATTTAGTGCTATATTTATGACTATTTAATTGCTAGTTTTGCATATAAATGTTGGCTTTTATGTCGATATTTTGCATATTTCAAGAAACCGAACATTTGAGGCTGAATTGGTGATTTTGGAGCATCGGGTGATTTGTGGAGCTTAAAAGAATCCAAAATGGAGCTAAGCATGGAGAAGAGGAGCTTCACAAGAGTTTTGGCCAACAGGACGACTTCTTGACACTCAAAATAGCGTCGAGATGCTGTCCATTATGTTGAAAATCCGAGAGCTAGCATCGATACACTGTCTTGTGGCGTCTTGACGCTAGTGAGAGGCGCACACGAGGAATACCGTCCGGAGCGTCCATATGCGAAGAAGCACACATTAGTTAAACAGTGCGTTCCGCATAGGATTAAGATGTTGTGTTGAAACCTGCTATAAATTCATCGTTTTGGGACTGATTTAAGGGAGACCATTTTAGGGTTTTTTGCCCTAACTTCGATAACTTACCTTCTTGGGACATGTAGAGCACGAGATGGAGTGTTCGAGAGCAATATTCGAGGCTCGAGATTATTCGAGGCGGGAGTCGAGAATTCGGCAACGATGGTCTTCTCTACTGTTTTCTATCATTTGTTTCATGTATCTTAGGGCTTTAGGATTGTAATTATGGATTGATTATGTTTATTGACATTTAATTACTTGTTTAATTTTATTTAATTGGACTGTTCTTAATGCCTCTAATTATTTGGTCATTAATTAGTTGATTCTAGTCTTAAATTAAGCTCGACGAAGGAAATTTAGGATCGAACTAATCCAATTAACACCCTAAAATTGCCTAAGTGACATAGGATTAACAATTGATGGGTGAGACTTAATATGAGCGGACTTAATCCTAATTAATTAATCAATCAGCACTAAGGACACTTAGGCAAATGATTAATTAGTGTGTTCGAATGAGACCGACATGAGATTTTGACCAGTTAGCTCTAGGTATATGAAATTGGCAAGATTAGTTAAATGTACGTCCAATTCTCAGAATTACAACCTAATTAGTGCTCTATCCCCTAAACTACCCCTTAATTTGGTATCTCCAACTTTTTTTTATCTACTTTCTAGTTTAGAATTTCATTTAAAAGCATCTTTTACTCTAGCTTTTTCCTTAAATAATTCCAAGTGTGAGTACTCTTAGTAATTAATTAACTAAAGAAAAAGTTTCCATTTCTGCTTCTTTGTGGAATACGATACTCGATACTTTAGTGCCGTTTTATTATTACTTCGATCACGTGTACTTATGTGTACACCCCGATCAACAACACATGCCTACAATAATTTCTAGGCAAGCATTCCTTCAACTCAAGGCAGACCAACCAAGTAAATGAGGTAGCCTATGTTAATGATTTGCTCTGATGAGGAGGAAAATATGTTGTCTATCAATATCTCCGAGAAGGAATATTTATGGTTGTATGGTTACATTATTCCAAGTATGTTTTAGATTTAAATATCCAATTCATGAGATAGGTTCCTAAGATGGGAAGCCACGACTATGAATTACTTTTTTAGCAACCAAATCACTACAAAAAAATTACGTTTTTCCAACACGGCGAATCCTAATGCACCAATACGCGTTGGGTTATGTGGCCAACGACATCGGGAGATCCTACACACAGAGTCTCCTGATGCGAGGATTGTAGTGCATTGGGGGAGACCCCCTTTTCCGATGCCGAAACAAACGTGTCGGGAGAGAAGAGGAGATGCTGACGCACATGAATAGCACTTCGGCAGATATAGGATATGTCGAAGAACTCTATAAGCGCGTTGACATAAGTATCCTTTCTCGATAAAAAACTCCATAGGTTCTTTTTGTCGATGAAGAAATATCTGACACGTGTAAATTGCGCGTCAACATAGCTCATTTTTACCGACTTGGAGATTGAGGGGTCGACGGAGCCAGCTTCTGCCGACGTTAGAAAATATATGCGTCAACAAAAGTTATGCCGACGCATTATTCTCGACGCGGTTGTCAACGTCGAAAACTGCTGGAGCTTCCAATGTGCTATCTTCATATGCCAAACATTCCTTATGCTAAAAATATGGTCAATCAGTTTTCCCAATCTTTCAGAGCCCCCAACAGGTAGGCTTACGAACAGTTATTGAGATATTTGAAGAATTCCTAACTCAAAAGTGACGGTTGATCCTGATTGTAAGCGTAACATGTTCAACAACCATTTCATGGCACTCCGGAATGAGTAAAGGCATAGCACAAACCTCGCTTTAGCTCAAAGCACAAGAAAGTTATAACGTGACCATATCTTCAAAATGGACTGGCAATCTAGTATACTGTATACGTTAGTGCAAGTTCATGATCATTGGTTGCCAATCCAATAATTCATTCTTGAATTAAGCACATGAAGTTGGACGGCCTCTGTCTCATGCATTAGATTATTTTTTTTTTAAGTTAAAATTACAAGTCTAGTGATAAATTTTACAGTTTCCGTCTAAAAGCTAGCTAAACTTTAAGTTTCAATTTTGTGTTTAACAGATCATTGACATTCAAAATTTTTAAAAATAAATTAACTAATCAAAGCACCTTAAAACTTTCAATCTTGTGTTTAGTAGACTTGTGAATTAAAAAAAAAAAAATGTTGAATAGGTCCATGACCTATTAGACACAAAATTGAAAACTCAAAGACCTATATGACATACAATTGAAAGTTGAAGAACTTATGCTAAATTATATAAAACCCTTAAATTTTATACCTCATTTCAATAATGCATTTGAACTTTAAAAAGTTGCATTAATACTCTTGACATTTCAAAAAATTTGAAAAATACTCTTATTGTTCAGTTTTGGATGGAAAACATTTTTTTTAAGTTCAAGGATCAAATAGATATAAACTTACAAGTTTAGACCTATTAGAAGCTTTTTAAATTCAAAGACTAAATAGATACAAACTTGAAAATTCAATCGCTCTATAAGAATGTCTTGTTTTATTAATTTTTTTTTTAATCTTTTGATAAAAATCTTCACATTATTTTTTAATTTAAAGGTAGAAGTAAATTTGAACATAGTTAAACTACTTTAAGCATATACCTACAATTAAAAGGTGGGTTCAACCCACCAACATCTTCTTGAATAAAAAAAGGGGTAAGTAGAAAAATAAATAAAAACAAAGTAGCAAAAATATTTGTCCAAAACAAAAACAAAAACAAAATAAACAGATGACAATTAGAGAAAAAAAAATCTAAAATAATTATAATCAAGAAAAGAGAACACCCTCCGGCTCCTAAATTCTCTCTCTCAGTCCTCCTTAACGAATCACTGAGACACGGCGGCGCTCCCCCAAATCTGCCGTCTCTCTTCCCGCTGTCCCTCACCGTCAACCGCCTCTCTCTCTCTGATTATGTAGCAGGTGTTCTTTTTATTTCAGTTCTCGTTTGTCTAATCGCTGATTGCTATTAATTGCTATTAATTGATTTAATTCGTTTGACCTATAGTTCCACTTTCTCAATCAGGCATTCTGTTTCATCGCCCTTCTTTTCTCACCCGAATCCCTACAATTGTTGGGCTGCGGTTTTATCTCAGATTTTGGGTCAAGATGTCCAGGTAACATTTCCATGACGTCATCTATTTTGTAGATCTATGATGGTTCTTTGGATTCATTTTTCCAGTTCCAAATTGTATCAATCTTGGCATTTCATTAACGTAGTATCTCAATTATGGTCAACTGGTTTGAGATTTCACTTTGAAATTTGATTAACTTCAATTATAATGATTTTTGCTTATAATTTTCGGTGAATGGTTTAATCGAAGTTTACTCTTTCGTTTATTTTTTATTCAATCCTAAACTGAAAGGTATAGTAGTCTTTTGGAAGAACTGAGAACTGCACTGGTTGTTCTCATTAATGATCAGTTCAGTTGTGAATTATAACATGGAAGAGTGTAATGTAAGGGATGAAAAGGAGAATTTGATAGTTCAAATTTGATTTGGAAGAAGTCTATGATCATGCTAATTGGTAGTTTCCTCAAGCCAGGTTGAGTAAAAAGGGTTTTGTTTTTGGGTCTAGATGGAATTCCAACTCTAGCTAAGTTCTTGATTTTCACAAATGGGAGGTCAAGAAGGTAGGTTTTAGCTATTAGACGTCTGAGACAGCCTGGGAGATCCTACTCTTCACTTTTAATTTGTGTTCTGTTGACTGGTGACAGTTTAAGCAGGCTGATTAATTAGGGGGTTTAGGCAGAAGTGTCAGAAGGTTTCTAGACAGGCACATAGAATTTTCACCTTACTCACTTTCAGTTTTCTGATAACAGATTATTTTGTGAAGATGAGGTTGCTGTAAGATTTGTAGGATTACCAGAATGAGTTTCTGATTAGCTGTAAGAATAGGTAGGATTTCCCGAAGAGAAATCACTTTTACATTTGTTCTTTCTTTTCTTAAGAATAGGTAGGATTCCCAGAGATTTCTTTTGCGATGGAAAGGGGGAGGGAAAGTACAGTCAAGTCACTTGGTGAAATGATACTTCACGACTAAGCTGGTGGAATTGGTTGGTGCTGGCAAGATGAGAATTGTGGCTAAGTGAATTGGGGTGGTATTGGCAAGATGAGAATTGTGGCCAAGTGGTTTGGAGTGGTATTGGCAAGATGAGAATTGTGGCCAAGTGGATTTGGGTGGTATTGGCAAAGATGAGAATTGTGGCTAAGTGGATTGGGGAGATATTGGCAAGATGAGAATGAGAAATGAAGCATTATTGGCCAATTAAATATGGAGATTTGTAATGGAATGGGAAGAATTGTGCCAGAAAGTTACCTGTAGTAAGTGTGGAGTGAAAAAGTGGATGAGATCTTATTACTCATTTCGTTTCTTTTTCTTAAGAATTTAGGCTTGAGGAGTAAAGCATTCTTGGCTAAGTAAATATAGAGATTTTTAATGGAATGGGAGGAATTGTGGCAAAAAGTTACCGATAGTAAGTACGGAGTGAAAAAAGTGGATGAGACCTTATTATTCATTTCATTTATTTTTCTTAAGAATTTAGACAATGTGCTGGGTGGATGTGGTGAACTCTTGCTTTAGTCAGTTACTTTCATGATTTAAATAAGTCAAGTTGGGGGAGAAGGATTAGCAGATATAATTTTTCTATACCCTTTTTTCTTCTTTGGTTGTTGTTGTATGTTATTATCATTCACGTAATTACATTTTTTTCTAAATGAATTGAAATAAATTATAGTAAAGGATTTTTAATTAACTCCAACTCATATCTCATGTATGAATATTCTACATCTACACTACACCCTTTTAAAATTCAAAGGTCTTTGGGCATTTGTTCACGTGTGCTTTATTTGTTACATTTATTAGAAAATAATTTGATGGTTGGAGTTCAAAATAAAGAATAGCCATGGGTGGAGAATTACATCTGAATCCAATTCCTTTGGAGAGCCGACCTGGCATCCTTTTCATTGGATCCTCAAATGTTGGCAAGCGCTCCCTTCTCTCTAGTAATTCTCTTTCTCTTACATCTCGAAATTCACTCTATTTCATTTCTTACTTGTTGCAGTTTATTAAGCTGATTGTTATTGTGCCCATTGATGGTCTTTATAAAAGAAGCATAATACTTGGTGGTTGCGTTAGAGAAACTGATCATTTTGAGTATCCAATGTCTTTCTGCTAATTGTAGGATTACTTACTGTGGACTTTGAAGATGCTTTGAATTCGTCCTCTCCGGTTTTGGTCCATGGGTAAGTGAGTAAAAGAAAATTTCATTTTTCTTCTTCCAGCTATCAATTCCTTCTACGTAGGTGGTCAAAATGAAAATTGCTAGCATTTTCTAGGTCCTTCATTGTAAATTTGAGCTCAAAATGGCTTTATTTTTCCTTGACAAACAGTTGGACTATTGATACGCAATATTACACAGCTGATGTCTCTGTATCGGTGGCTCATTTGCATGAGCAATTTTCCATCGAGACTTTGCCAACATTTAATCAGTTGGCTGCCTTGGTCATGGTCTTTGACATGAATGATGTTAGTCCTTTCTATTTGCGTCATTTCATTTTGTTTCTTCTCTAATTTCATGTCTCCTAGAAATTAAGTTCCTAAACTGCAATTGTAGGCCCCGTTTGATAACCATTTGGTTTTTGAAAATTAAGCTTATAAACACCACTTCTATCAATAAGTTTCGTTGGTCTGTTCTCTACCTTTTAACAATGTTTTAAAAAACCAAGCCAAGTTTTGAAAACTAAAAAAAGTAGTTTTCAAAAACTTGTTTTTGTTTTTGGAATATGATTAAGAATTCAAAGGTTTACTTAAGAAAGATAAAAACCATTGTAGAGAAATCATGAGGAAACAAACTTAATTTTCAAAAATCAAAAATCAAATTGTTATCAAACGGGGTCGTAATAATTGATTTTTTTGTTTTTTTTGTTGATGTCATATGTTCTTATGCCTACTACTATTGCAGCTTTCATCTCTCATGACACTTCAGGATTGGGTCGCTGATGCTGATCTACAGAAATTTGATGTATTATTATGCATAGGAAATAAAGTAGATCTTGTTCCAGGTCATCCAGTTCATATTGAGTACAGAAAACTTCTGCAAAAGCAGAGACTTAAAGACTCTTCTATAGATTATTCAGATACAACTGAATATGGAATTTCTGAAATTGAAGGAAGTAGTTTATTGGGAGACGAAGAACCCTCATGGAAAACTAAGAGGTCCTGTTTGGAGTGGTGCATTGAACGTAATATTGAGTTCATTGAGGCTTGTGCGTCTAATGCTGATTTTGATCAATGTAAGATCCTAGTCCTAGCGTTCGCTTGGATGCTCTGTGTTTGTTTATTTGTTTGTGTGTTTTTCTTTAAGAAAAAAAAGAAAATCATCTCGACTTGATAAGTTTCCACTCTAATCTACAGGTAGAATTATATGGCAATGAAACATGATAGCACTGAAGCGCAAAGAATTTCAACCTAGTTTTTCCTTTTATCTGTTTGGATCAAAATTGAATTGTTAATTTTTTACAATATAATTTTCGTGGTTTTTTATTAAGTTATTTCCAGTTCACTTTTAACTGTCTAGGGATAATTACTTAAGATATTTTAATGAAACCTCCTTGACAGTGGTTTGAGAAACCTATCCCTTTCATATCACATATGTAGCCGTAGGAAATTGAAATTGGTGCTGGTAAATGCACCGTAGAAATCCGACAAAGTGATAATATTGAACTATCGCATGAATTCAGTGTGACATTCATTCTTGTCTTGTTTTTTTTTTTTCTTTTTAATGATATAACTATACTATTATCTACAGGTTTATCAATTGATGGTGATGTACAAGGAGTTCAAAGGCTCTATGGTGCTCTTTCTGCTCATATGTGGCCTGGAATGATTCTAAAATCTGGAGATAAGATAACCAAGCCATCATTACCAAAAGAAGAAGGTTTTTTTGCATTACATTAATCTTAGTATGGTTGGAAACGTAGTAGACACTCACAACATAATTCAATAGACAAGAGAAGAAAATTGTTCTCTATTCACACAATTTTGGAGAAACAAAACTTGTATTTTTGGTAAATAACTTCACTTCTGTTTTCTTGATTTCAAATGACAAATCCTACACATATTTATACTAGTAGGAAAATACATCAAAAGACATCAATATTAAATACCAATACATGACTCTTCACCAATACATGAATATTCATCGATGTATTTAATGATTCATATATCCAACTATTCGTGTATGTAATTAAATGTAATTTATGTATCCAACTATTCATGTATTTGAAAACGTCTAGATTAAATTTAACAACCACATTATTTCATTTGTTAGTTAAAATTCTAAGTATGTGCCTTTTTTGTTTTATCCAATCAGAATCTTCAGAAGAAGAATCCGATTTTGAAATTGACTACGAAATACTATCTGGGGGTTCAGCTGAGCCGTGGGATGACACAGATTTCAAGGGTTTCTCGTTAAAGGGTGAAGGTTCTTCCGTACATGCTGGAGCTTGTCCAAAGGACGTTGACATTGCCGAGCAAGATCAAGCATGTGAAAATATCCGTGAACAGCCCGAGGCTGAAGAAAACCTGGTGGCTGCTGATGGAGAACTTGACCAAGTGACGGATCCATGCGAGGGAAAACATCTTGATCTTGAGGATTTAGAGCGGTTGATGTCTGAGATAGGGAACATGCGCGACAGCTTGAGGTTGATGCCCGATTTTCAAAGAAGAGAAATGGCTGCAAAATTGGCGCTGAAAATGGCGGCCATGTTTGGGGGCAGTAGTGATGATGAAGAGGAAACTAGATGACAAGAAGAAATTTGGTAGTGATTGTGAGCTGGGAAAGCTTTTATATTAATCTTGGTCCATTCCTTTAGTCAATTAGTCTGCTTGAACACTTGTTCCTTATTCCTTATAGAAGGTTACGTATGTAAACCAGCCATTTTCCCTCCAAATTTTCATATTTGGTCGCATAATAATTTTTTTTTGAGGGGTATTTTCAATTTTTCTTTATCGATTCAGCTACCAATTTTAAATTTTGTATAATTAAGGTGTTAAAGATACTTATCATTTTTGCCTTATGTTTTCACCCCATAAAAGCTTATTCTTATTCTTCAGTGGCTATTAATTTTAATATTTAAGGTTTAAAAAGTGAATTTATTTTTGGCAGGTAAGTTTTATTTATTCATGTTCCGAGATTGTTAATCTCATTAGTTAACAAACTAAATAAATTGTTACATAAATTCACAATACAAAAAGCAATCATCAATGGATGCCATGCAGAAACGAGGAAGGAGTTCTGAATTCTGGCAACTTTGGGAGGCAAGCTGATTCAATCATTAATTATGGGCTTGGGCTCAGCGGCCATGCACAAAAAGACAATTTCACCCATAACCACTTCAATTGCACCAGGTTTTCAGTTGGGGTGATTTTGGAAAGGTATTTAAAGGCTCAAATCATATGTTTATATTAGGTTACAAAATAAACTAGTTACAAAATAAACTATCTTTAGAGTAAATATTCTTTAGAATGTTGGACGAAAAGTCAATATAGTGGTGACATGGAATGACGTGGTAGTGACTAAGACGCTTGTATGGATTTAATATGAAAAATGTCATACATATATGTTGACTTTTTGTCCAACATTCTAATGGTTTTTCTTCTCAAATGGTAGTTTTGAAACATTTATGAAAGGCCAAGGGTAGTATTGCAACTTTTGAAAAAACAATAGTATTTTTGAAACAAATGGCAAAATTTAGGAGTATTTATTATAGTTTAGCATTTATATTAAAACATAAATCTATAATTTTCGCCCACACCATACCGGTATCACACGCTTCTATATCTTGATGTCATTTCTTTTCTTTTTTATTTTCTAAATATCCATCGAATATTAAAAATAAAAGTATATGGGAATTTATTCATTAAAAGAAAAAGAAAAAACATTCCGAATAATTTAATTAATAAATTGAAAATAGAAGAAAAAGTATTAAAATGCTTCATGATAGGGTTAATAAATGGTGAAGAAGTAGAAATCATCATCATTAGTATTTTCCTCAAAACTTGTGATGGTGACGATGTTCGAGTTGGAGTGGGAAGGCGACCAGATCTAAAGGCGGGAGGAGGAGGATCCCAATTGCGGGGAGGCTGACGGTTCAGATCGCGGCGGAGCAGGCCAAGCCACGGCGGCTCCGACAGGTTTTTCTTTTTCCTAATTTCTTCGGGTCTTGGAAACAATAATTAATCGCATTTTTTGTTTGTTTGTCCTCTTGGGAAGAATTGTGTTATGTGACCCGAACATTGGGCTTATGAAGATTTAATATGAGTAATAGTGTAATACCAGAAAAAAGTCTTTTCTATTGTTGGATATCGGTATGGCTATTCCAACCCGATGAAATATTGTTTTAGGAATTTGATTTAATTCAGAAAAAGAACCCAATGAGTTGGTAATTAGTGAATTAAAATGATGAAATGGTTGGCTTGGGTGAAGGGTTTTTGGTTTGTGATATTAATTGGAAAGATTAATTTAGGTAATAAATAAAAAGCAGGTGGGAATACAGTGAGAAGTGAAGTTTGTAGGTATCGTTATTATGGCAAAGATGAGAGGAGTGGTGGTGGTTGCTATTGCGGCTGCTATTGGGAATGCTTTACAAGGATGGGACAACTCTAGCATTGCAGGTATCTCTTTCTTTCTCTCTCATCTCTCCTAAATTGTAATTAGGAAATGATGAGTAATTTATGAATAGTGTAATAAGATATGATACTCTAAGTCAACAACATTTGATTATTAGGAATTTGTTAAGATTTTAATTAATATCTTAACCAACTTCAAACTCTTAATTCTATTTCAACACTTATGCCCTACAAATAAGATTGGTAGAATTATGTGGGTTTTAATATCTTTAATTAATTATTAGTGTCTTAATGCACAATTATTCAATGCAATAATAACCCTTGCTTGCACTAATGGATCAAATCCTCAAAGATAACGTTGCTATTAATGAAAAAATTGATGTGACATTTCAAAAATTAAAGATTAAAGATAATTTGTAGAATTTATCCTTTTTCACTTCAAATTCCCTGCACAAATTACTTATGTCACATCATACTTTTTTTCTTTGAAACGCACTTTTCTTTTTTTCATTAGTTATAGAAAGGAGCAAATTTATTTTCTTTTAAAATTACGTTCAACATTTTAATAGGTTCTTTACTCTAAAAGTAGTCTTGAAATATTTCTGAAGGGTTAAAAGTACTATTGCAATTTTTGAAAAAATAGAAGTATTTTTGAAACAAGGGGCAAAGTTTAGGATTTTATTTTTTAAAATTTAAATTTATTTTAAATTTAGCCATTTAGAAATGATATGTTTGGTTGATACATATGTTGGGGGTGCAGGGACAGTCATGTATATAAAAGAAGAATTCAAGTTGGAAAAAAACCCAACAGTGGAAGGCCTAATTGTGGCTATGTCTCTGATCGGAGGCACAACCATCACCACTGTGTCAGGGCCGATGTCCGATGCGGTAGGGCGGCGTCCCATGCTGATTGCGTCAGCAGTATTGTTCTTTGTGGGCGGATGATAATTCTCATTTATGAGAATTATTTGGCCTTTATACTTAGTTATTTTTGTTATTTTATATGTGTTATTAGATAAAAAGGCTAGCAAATAGTTGGTTTAAATGGAATTATTGTTGGAAGCCTTTTAAATTAAGTAAATGGAGAAAATAAAGCAAAAGAAAATGAAAACACACTTACTTGATGTTTTTGTGCAGGAATTTGAAGAATGCAATAGAAATGCAATTGCATTGCAATTGCAATTTTGATAGATCTGAAAATGAAAGGGAAATCTGCAAATCTCCTAAAATCTAGGAATTTTGTGAGATATTGGCTCCACGATTTTAGCTGAGATTTTAGCCATAATTGTGCCTCATTCAAGAAGGAAACCCTAGCCCCATTCATCTATAAATATTGGAGAAGAAGCCTCAAGAGGGGAATCAGTTTTCTGCCATTTTCGGCCACAGTTGCTGCTGTCCACGATTTTCAGCTGTCAAATTTCTGCTGTCAAAATTTCTGCTGTTTATTTTCTGCTGTTTTTATTTCTGTTTGCTGCTGTTTTTCTTCTGTTTTCCAGCCCCTTTCAACTTCGAAATTCAATCCTTCCTCAATGAAAATTGAAGGAAGTGAAGGCTCAATTCCCTTTGAAAAAAGTGGAGTTGAGTCGATTGAATAAGAAGCGGAAAAGGGGCTGTGTTCTTCCCGTTCTTAGAATTTATTTTCTGTTTATTTGCTTCAGTTTTAGGAATTTAATTGTTGCTGTAATTTCAAGCTTTTAGCTACTGTTTTGTTCTTTCCTTTTGTTTACGAGACTAAATAGTTTCTGAATTTATTTCGATTAATGGAATTTTAGTTGTTCTTTCCTTATTATTAAGTTGTTATTCAATTATTTATTAACTCTGAAATTTTTATCACATATTGCTTCTATTTTAGTTATGCACTTTAATTCTTTTCATTCATTGTTTTTCGTTCTTTTAATTATGAGCTAAGTCTTTCTTTGGGATTCAAGCATGTGAATGCCCTAGAGAAAGGAATAAAGGCCTAATATGTAAGAGCAACTTTGCTTAATCTTATAGCATTGTTTGCTTTTATTGATTGAAATTTTCATTACTAGTTTAGATTGATCACCTAGATTAGTATACAACAATTTGAGTCTAATACTGAAAAGGTTACATAAAAATTGGGTTTTCATAAAAGCAATAAAGGAAAATAGCCTAGACATAGGAATTTGTTTTTGACCCTAGACATAGGGCAAAACCTTTAAAACCAAAAGAATTGTGTTTCAAAATTAACTAAGTTCGTATTAGCCATAGAAATATCGGTTTAATCTCTTAGCCTCCTAAAGATACTTCATAGAAGGTCGAATAGGTGTTGAATTCGGTTTACAAAGCTTAAGTATTGAGTCAAAGGATTGCAATTGCAATTAGGCCGCAATTTCTTTCAATAGAGCAAAAGCATATTTGAATCCCTCTTTTATCATTTTTATTTCTTCTTTTCGAAAACAACAAAAATCATCCCACTTATTTTTATAACCTTGGTTACCGAAATTGCAATTTGAAAACGTCTTCGCTATCATTTGAATTTTGTTGTATCTGTTCCCTGTGGGATCCATACTCTGGAATACTTCCAGTTTTATATTACTTGCATCGACAGTGTGCACTTGCACTGAACTGGAGCCTTGTTTTAATTTACAAATATTTTCTTTAAGCCCCACGTTTCAGTTCGATCAGCGGACTCTTCATGATGTGGTCTCCCAACGTGTACGTGCTCCTCTTGGCCCGTCTCCTCGACGGCTTTGGGACAGGCCTGGCCGTGACCCTCGTCCCCGTCTACATCTCAGAGACAGCCCCCTCCGACATGAGGGGCCAGCTGAACACTCTGCCCCAGTTCACGGGGTCAACGGGGATGTTCGTGTCGTACTCCATGGTGTTCGACATGTCGTTGATGGCATCCCCCAAGTGGCGCCTCATGCTAGGTTTCATCTCTATTCCCTCTCTTGTGTTCTTTTTGGTAGCGTTGTTTTACCTGCCCGAGTCACCCCGATGGCTAGTTAGCAAGGGCCGGATGGTTGAGGCCAAGCATGTGTTGCAGAGGTTGCGTGACTCCCCTGATGTTACTGCAGAGCTGGGTTTGCTCGTTGAAGGCCTCGCCACTGGCCGCGCTAAGACCTCTTTGGAAGTACATCGTTGACTCCACCAACGGACTTGTTGACAACCCCACTGGTCTGTCTATTTTTTTTATCCTATCATTTTTTTTTTGCTACTAATTTTATATCCTTTCTATCATGAACATTACTTGATTGCATACTGGTGTGTAGGTATCTTCATACACACCAACATTACATTTTTGACAACTAGGAGAGAGAGTAAAAAAACTCTAATTTTTCATTTTTTACTTTTCTCTCTTCTAGTTGTCAAAAATTTTATGGTAGTGTATAAGAAAATACCTACACAGCAGTATGCAGTCAAATATTGTTCTTCCATTACCCCTTCAAATAGAATACTATTTGAAATCATGCTTTTGTTGTTTTAAGTTAAAATATATATATATATATATATTTTTTGTGGTTGTACTTTTGAAATTATATATTATTCCATCTTTTTCTGATGTCTCTCTCCACTTCCTCTCCCCACCCCCTTCCACTCATTTCCCCTCCCTTCGGCCATCATCACTGCCCTTCAAGCCATGCCTTGCCACCCATCTAATCGACTTCTTGTGCACAACCCTGCTATGAAAGATGCCGACATCAAAATTTTCCTTCAAGATTGAGCGAAAGACTTTTAACATAGAAGATGACCCCAAGAAAACCAATATTTTCCGTATTACGGAAGCCACCAACGACCGAAGCTTTTCCCTCTCCTTTGCCAAGGAGTCACTATCATGGTTCCTTGCTTGCTTCACTAGGCTGTGTGATCTGCCATTGACTCAGAAGTTCTTCAATGAGATGAGGATTGGGGAGAATGTTATTTGGGTTGAGAAAATAACAAACAGAAAGGGGCATTGTGCTGAAATAGCAAAGATTGGAGCAAATGGAGGCCTAAACAAGCTCATTCTTCTGGTGGGGGAGGGAAGGAAAGGTTGGAGAAGCTTTATATCCATCATTAATTCCTTCACCAGTTCAAAGCCTTCGGTTATTAATGAGGTATCAAGTTACAAAGATGCATTGAAAAGGAGCCTTGATGAACCCACCAACCACACCAACCAGCCACCAAACATCGTTGAAAAAGGACTTTCCTCCCCACAGTTTGCGACTTTATTCCTCTCATCTGCAGTCATTGTACAGAGGGAGCATTTTCACGATAACTGGCATGATATCATGCGTGCCCTCCAGCAAAACCTATCAGATTTCTCCTCTGTTAGCCCTCTACAGCCGGACAAGGCTTTGCTCTCTTGTGAGGATAGTGAACAAGCGCGAGTCTTAACAAACATCAAAGGATGGTATAAGGTGGGTAAATATCAGGTGCGTTTTTATCCATGGAGTGCGAAGAATATGCTTGGCAAACCAAAGGTGCCGTCTTATGGTGGATGGATAAAGATCCGGAATTTGCCCTTAGATAAATGGTCTATAGAAACTTTCAAAAAGATAGGTGATGAATGTGGTGGGTATATGGAAACAGCCAACAAGACTTTATCTCGTATGGACATGATGGAAGTGTGCATCAAGGTGAAAGAGAACTATCACGGTTTTCTACCAGCAGAAATTCATTTGCCTTCATCCTCATCAACACAAATCTTGGTAAAAATTGACCCTTTCTTTATGGAAGACTACTCCATCGGATATATGGCCGGCGTTCATGGAAAAATCCCTGGAAAAAGCAAGTCACGCGCCACCCATGTGAAGGTTCCTGTTTCACAAGAAATTTCTGCCGAACAGTACCATCGAGCAGCCCTCATTGTATCTTCTGATGAGCTTCAGACAAACCTCATTAATGACCCATTGTTCAAGTCATCAACAAAAAACCGGAGCCCAACTATTCCATTATCTCACACGGCACCATATGCCCCATTTGTCTTTCTACAAGATAAAATTGGGACCCACAATCAACCTAACCCTCTGCAATCTGAGACTAATATTCAGCCCATCCCTTTTGTCTCACAACAAGTACAAAATGGGTCCCACCACCTTTCTATCACTCAATCAACTGAATTAATTACCTATGCTGTCCAGCCACAAAAGTCAAATTATCAGCCAAAAAAAGCCACTGAACAAGCCACATCAAATCATGTGGTACAGCACCCTATTGTTGACCATACACCCTCCATCTCTCCTCGGTTTGGTGCCAAAATTCCCATTGTTATAAACAACAAAAAAACTCATCTTCTCATTGGCACAAAATTTTCCACAAACACCGAGCCTCACCTATTCGAATCCGATGGCAATCTCTCCTCCCCTTGTTCACAATCAATGGAAGGTTCCCCATCTATAGTTCGGCCACAACATTTACCACCCATTGACTCCCCACCCAATATTTCCAGTCTTTTTGAAGTTCCCATTCATTCACAGCCTATATCTGACAACCCCCTCCCCTTATACATAGAAGGGCCCACGAATGATATGGCTTGTCCTTTGATGGAGAGAGAAACTTTATGTGAGTTGGATTATCCTGCACATAATTTAGAGCTGGAAGATACCTTTGATTCAAAAACAGAGGATTGTTACCATAATGAAGACCCTGCAGTTTTTCTTCCATTTCTCTTTCCCTGGTTGGCTGAAAACGGTATGTGCATCATGCCTATACCCACCAAGCAAAAGAACTCAACGGCAGCGAAAAAGAAAAATAAATGGATAAGGGAGGTGCAAAATTTGCATTCATCTGTTAACTATAAAAAGCCAAGCAACAGCAAAGGTCTTATTGCTGAGGGGTCGAGTACAACTAAATGATTATTATCTCTTGGAATGTTCGGGGTCTTGGCTCTTGTAACAAGAGAGCGCTCATAAAGGATTTTTTTAGATCCTACAATCCGTCCCTCGTCCTTCTTCAAGAGACAAAATCCTCAGCCATAAACCGGAGTTTTATTAAATCCATATGGAGTTCCAGAGACATCGCTTGGGCTTATATTGATGCTGTTGGAGCCTCAGGCGGGATTGCTATTCTCTGGAAAGACTCCCTTCTCAATGTTTTGGAGGTGGTTGAAGGTATTTTCTCTCTATCTATACACTTCTCTCTTGCTGATGGTTTCTCCTTTTGGGTCACAGGGGTATACGGGCCAAATTCATCATCTGCTAGACAGAATTTTTGGAAAGAGCTTTATGATCTAAGGGGTCTTTGCCAACCAAATTGGATTTTGGGAGGAGACTTTAATATCACTCGCTGGTCTTGGGAAAAATCATTTGTTTCTGCCCCCACCCGAGGAATGAAGAAGTTTAACAGATTTATAGAGTTGTCCGAACTCACAGATATCCCCCTCAGCAATGGCAAGTTCACGTGGTCTAGCTTTCGTAAAATTGCCACCATGACCTTGATTGACAGATTCTTAATTTCTGAGTCCATTCTTAATAAGTACAAAAAGGTTACCAGTCGAAGATTAGAACGAGTAACTTCAGATCATTATCCACTTTGTCTCACTTTGGGTAAGGAATCTTGGGGTCCCACACCTTTCAAATTCATTAATGCTTGGCTGAGTCACCATTCTTTCTTACCGTTGATGGAAAACTGGTGGTCAACAACCCCTCTTCTTGGCTGGCCCGGTCATGGCTTTATTCAGAAACTCAAGGGGCTGAAGCAAGAATTAAAAAGGTGGAATCAACACACTTTTGGCCACCAAAAGGAGTTGAAAGCAAAGCTCCGCAGTGAGCTCATGAACATTGATTTAAAGGAGGAAAACAGTTTATTATCAGAAGTTGATCTGCAGAAAAGGATTGAGATTAAAGTTGATCTCTCTTCCATTTCAGCCAATGAAGAAGCTATGTGGCGACAACAGTGTAAATCGAATTGGTTAATTGAGGGAGATGAAAACACTGCATTTTTCCACAGAATTGTGGCTGCCAATAGAAGGAAAAACACCATTGTTGAAATTCTCTCACTTGATGGTCAAAGTCTGGTTCATGACAGTGAGATTGAACAAGAATTCATTGATTTCTATCGAAAATTATATACTAAAAAGGATGGTGATCGAACTATTCCTGAGGGGTTAGATTGGAGTCCTATCACCGAAGAACAAAGCATTGTCTTAGAATCACCCTTTACTGAAGAAGAGATCTACAAAGCAGTGAATGATTTGGGAACAAATAAAACCCCTGGACCCGACGGTTTTACGACGGAATTCTTTAAAAAATCATGGAGCATCCTAAAGGGAGACATAATCGGGGTGTTCAATGACTTTTTTAAGAATGGAATCATTAATGCTAGTCTAAACGAGACTTATATTTGTCTCATCCCAAAGAAAGTGGATGCCAAAACAGTGGGTGATTTTAGGCCTATTAGCCTTACAACTTGTCTTTATAAAGTCATAGCAAGGGTTCTATCGGATAGATTGAAAAAAGTTCTCCCCTCTACGATAACGGATCACCAATCAGCTTTTGTGGCAAATCGACAAATCATGGACGCGTCGCTCATTGCAAATGAACTCATTGATGAATGGACTAGAAGAAAAAATAGTGGCATTGTCATAAAGCTTGACATTGAGAAAGCGTTTGATATGGTGGATTGGGACTTCCTCGACGACATTCTTCGAGCTAAGGGCTTTGGTCAAGTATGGAGGAAATGGATTAGGGGTTGCATCTCATCGACAAACTACTCCATTATCATTAACGGCAAACCTAGAGGCAAAATACAAGCCACTAGAGGACTTCGTCAAGGAGATCCGTTATCACCCTTTCTCTTCATCCTAGTTGTTGACTGCATGAGCAGATTGCTCCTTTCGGGTGAAAAAAAGGGTTTGATTAAAGGCTTTCATGTTGGGTCGGGCACACAAGCAATTTCCATTACACACCTCCAATTTGCGGATGTCACCATTCTTTTCTCCTCATCAAAGGAGTCTCATCTTATTAATCTTTTTAGAATTATTCACGAGTTTGAGGATGGTTCGGGCCTGAATATAAATTGCAACAAAACAGAATTTTTGGGCATTGGTATTGATTTACAACAAGTTGGTCATCTAGCTTCTCATTTTGGTTGTAAGCTTGGTTGTTGGCCGACCACTTATTTGGGGTTACCCCTTAATGGAAATCCTCGCACCATCTCTTTTTGGGCATCCGTTATTGAAAAAGTGGAGAATCGTCTGCACTCTTGGGGAGCATCACATATTTCCAAAGGAGGAAGACTTACTCTCATACAAGCTACACTTGCAAATTTACCAATTTACTATTTCTCCTTATATCTTGCCCCTCGCAAGATAACCAAATCCATAGAAAAATTATACAGACTTTTTCTTTGGCGGGGTGGTTCTGAAAAGAAGGGCAGCCACCTCCTCAATTGGTCATCTATACAAGCCCCTATTGAAGAGGGAGGTTTGGGGATCTTCGATATTCACAAGAAAAATATTTCCCTTCTGGCTAAATGGATTTGGCGTTTTTATCATGAAAAAGATGCCCTTTGGAGAAGAATCATTGCATCAAAGTTTGGCACCAGTCATAACGACCAAAAACCGGGGAGTTATTCATTGCATTCATCCAAAGGTCCTTGGAAATCCATTGTTAAATTACAGCAGTTGATTTACAACCACATTAGATCAAATGTTAAGCTTGGTGTCAAGACCTTTTTTTGGAAAGATGTTTGGCTGGGAACTCAAAACTTTCAAACAAGCTATCCATCTCTTTTTCTCTTGTCCCAAAGAAAAGAGGCTACCATTGTTGATATGTGGAACTCTAATACCGAAGCATGGAATTTGTTTTTGAGGAGAAACTTGAGGGAATCGGAAATTCACGAATGGGCTTCACTATCGAATCTTTTATCATCCTTTAACTTCACTCTACAAGAAGACAGTTGGGTATGGACTTTAGAAAAGGATGGATTGTTTTCCACAAGCTCACTTACTAGAATTCTTGCATCTACTGGCAATTTGATCAATTCTGATTTTTACTCCCAATTATGGAAAGGTTGCTCTCCCAAAAAAGTCAAATTCTTTGTTTGGGAGCTTAGCCATGCTTGTATTAACACCTTTGATAAGCTTCAGAGGAAATCACCTTGGATTACCATTTCTCCTAGTTGCTGTCACCTTTGCTTAAGGAGTAACGAATCCCAAGTCCATCTTTTTAGTGACTGCCCATTTGCAACCACTTTTTGGAACTACATACAACAAGCTTTTTGCTGGTATACTGCACGTCCAGGTGATATTTATACTTTACTCAATTACACCATCATTGGCCACCCTTTCAAGAAGGAGAAGAAGACTTTATGGCACAACTTTGTCTATGCTTTCTTATGGAACTTATGGCTAGAAAGAAATGCCCGAATCTTTACAGACAAACAACAAAACATTGGTTCCTTTATTGATTCTACCGTCTATCTTGCTATATCTTGGAGTAAAAATTATCCTCCTTTTTGTAATTATAGTATGACAACCCTCATCGCTCATTGGAGGAGTTTTTTGTAATTATTGTCGATAGGACTTTTTGTATCTATTTCATATATCAATGAAGTGGTCTTTGTTTCCTATCAAAAAAAAAAAAAAAAGTTAAAATATTTTTTCAAACAAAAACTATTGGATTTTGCAAGATTTTGCTACATTTTGAAGTAAATTACTCATTTTAACTTTTTCATATTTTAATTTTAACTAAATATATGTGTTAGTTTTAAATGCTTTGGAATGCCTTTTCAATCTAATCTATGTTTTTTTTTTATTAAAAAAGGTTTAAGTAGTTTAGTCCTATACATTTTAACATTTTTTTTAATTATACAATTTTGACTAAATAAATTTTAAAATTGACTAATAATGAGTTTATATGATATTTTACTTGGTAAGCTGGAAACAATTTAGGGTATAAAGAAAGAAAAGATGAATTTTCTTATAATTTTTTTTTTCAGAATTTTGGATTATGAATTAGAAAAATTCTTCTCTTGACATCATTTCTCATTTAAATTTCTATAACACACTAATATTATGGATAAATTTATAATAAGTTAAATTGTCAACAATAAAAATGTTAAGATTGAAAAATGTTAAAACATAATAACTAAAGGAAAAAACTTGGGCTGCACCAAGTCTTGTGCTGCCCCATTTATAATCACATAATTTTTTTTTAAAAACTAATTTTTTTTCTGTAGTTGTAAAGTGGGCAGTACCATGTTGCACTCAAGTTGTGTCCATAACTAAATTAGAAAAATAAAGAGACAAAAACATACATTTAGTTATTATTATTATTATTATTTTTAAAATTTTCTTTTAATAAATTAAAAATTAAAGATTATACTAGCAAAGTTTTATTTTTGTCGTTTCCTTTTGATGAACGTCTAAAAAGAACGCATTAATCACATTTTGTTTGAAATTAATTACAGAATCGTGGATTGCGAAGCCAGTGACTATCGAGGAGGATACAGTAGTTTATACGGTGGAAGATCAAACCAGGGTAGTCCGATTGCGAACCGGAGCCTTACACGGAAGGATCCACTAGTGAGTCTGTTCGGCAGCCTCCACGAAAAACGCTCTGGCTCTGGCGGTGGGAGCATGTTGCTGTCTCTTTAC
The DNA here is from genome assembly GCA_033996785.1 of Trichosanthes truncata. Classification (NCBI taxonomy): domain Eukaryota; kingdom Viridiplantae; phylum Streptophyta; class Magnoliopsida; order Cucurbitales; family Cucurbitaceae; genus Trichosanthes; species Trichosanthes truncata. Next base: position 60,361,116 of record JAWPNB010000003.1, read on the forward strand.
AGCAACATGGGCAGCGTTTTAAACATGGATCACTGCCCAGATCATCCCACCGCCAAACCCCACTGGCCCGATTCTTCCGATGCCGACAACGTGGACTCCGACGATAACAACTTGAGAACCCCCTCCTGAGTATCGACTGAGACAGTTACACCCCATTGGTGTCTGTGAGCGGAAGCATGATGCACATGAACACAGCAACAGGCGAGACCATCAGCAGCGGCACCATCGGCGGGGGGTGGCAGGTGGCTTGGAAGTGGTCCGAGAGAGAAAGGTCCTTGAAGAGGATGTACCTGCATAGCGTGCCGGCGTCGCAACGGGGATCGGTTGTTTCAGTTGGCGGTGGCAGAGAGATGACGGCGGAGGGTAGAGAGATAGTTCATGCGGCGGCTCTGGTGAGCGAGTCGGCCATAAGCTCGAAGGATTGTTTGGTGGGAGTGGGACGTGGAACTGGAGACGAAAAGGCAGTGATGATTCAACCCAAACCCAACTTGGTGGCCACTTCGCCCAGTAAATGGAAAGCTCTCTTGGAACCAGGAGTGAAACGCGCTCTAGTTGTTGGGATCGGTTTGCAATTTCTCCAACAAGTAATTTAATTCAATTTTTTTAATAATATGGAATGAGGTTTGGTTGTTTGAGTTGTTGGTGGAGTTGGTTTTAATTTATGTATGGTGTTTTTGTAGGCATCTGGAATCAATGGGATTCTGTACTTCGCGCCACAGATTCTAGAGCAAACAGGGGTGCCACTTTTACTGTCGAATATGGGAATCAGCTCAATGTCGGCGTCTCTGTTGATGAGCACTATTACCACATTCTTGATGCTTCCATGCATTGGAGCTTCTATTTGGCTCATGGATATTGCCGGCAGAAGGAGCCTTTTGCTTTGGACCATTCCGATCCTGATACTGGCTCTAACATCCCTAGTAATGGGGAACATCATAGCCATGGCCTCTATTCTTAAAGCAACCATTCTAACAACTAGCTTGGTGGTGTACTTGTGCTGCTTTGTGATGAGCTTTGGAGTGATTCCAAACATCTTATGTGCTGAGGTCTTCCCAACTCACGTGTGTGGTCTCTGCATTGCTCTCTGCTCTCTCACATATTGGATGGGCAACATCCTTATCACCTACTCCTTCCCTGCCTTGCTCAACTCCATCAGCCTCGCTGGTGTCTTCTCTATCTATGTCGTTGCCTGCGTCGTCTCTTGGATCTTCGTTTTCCTCAAGGTTCCCGAGACCAAGGGTATGCCTCTCGAAGTCATCTCCGAATTCTTCGCCATCGACGTTAATAAAGTCACCCCGATTGGAGGCTGAAGGAGGCCAACCAACCTCTACTAGCCTTAGCTTGTAGGATATTCATTAGTGATTGATTCTTTTGGTCTGAAAAAAAAGATAAATGTTGTCGGTTGGTTATACGCGTTGTGATTCATAGTATTAACCAGAAGATAAACGAGAGAAGAATTGTTCTCAATTTGTATTCACCTCTGTATTTTTACTATATTTCGTATTACAACAGTTAGGGGTGTGCAAGAAACCGAGAAAATCGAAGAACCGAACCAAACCGATCCAAACCGACTGGTTTGGTTCGGTTATTTTGAAAAAACGGTTATCTCGGTTTAAAATTTAAAAAAACCAAAATATTTGGTTCGGTTTACGGTTTAGATTTTTTCAAAACCAATAAAATCGAACCGAACCGAATTTATTAAAAAAAAGTAAAATAAATAACATTTATCCATCCAATAAAGCCTTCACGCATTTTAAGGACCCCAATTAATTATAACCACCCATTTCTTTCTCCATTTTCAACATCACGTGATGTCTTTTATTGATGTATTTTCTTCTTTTTCAAACTCTTTTCATCTTCTTCTTTCTCTCACTTTTCCTTTTCCATCTTTTCTTCAATCTTTTCGTCTTCTTCTCTCTATCAAACCCAGTTTCCTTCCTCCCCTCTCCTCTCTTCTAGTCTCTCATCTCTCCATCTCTCTTTCTTCTCTCTATCAAACCCATTTTCCTTCTTCTCCTCTCCTCTCTTCTAGTCTCTCATCTCTCCCTCTCTCCTTCCACTAGACCTCTTCTCTCACATACCTCGACAAAGTACTGATGGTAGCGGCGGCGGCAGCATAACTACAAGTCTTTTTTTCCACTCTCTCACGCTTTCTTCTGCTTTCTCTTAGCGACGACAACATAACTTACGACCACCATCTATCGCCGGCGATATCTTTCTTCTCAAGCGTCGATCTGTACTGTATTTTTTTAAAGCGGTTAAAAACTGAAACCGAACAAAATAAACAGAAACAAATTGGTTTGGTTTTGAACTGAAATCGAGGAGTACTTCAGTTTACTCGGTTTTAACTACTCCAAGAACTGAGGGGTTTGGTTCAATCTTTGGTTTCGGTCAAAATCGGACCGAACCGAACCATGCACACCCCTAACAACAGTGGCTCAATTTAAAGGAGTTTATTATTATTATTATTATTATTTATTAATATTGTAAGTTTGTAAACTTATTATAAAAATATTGTAGTTTTAAATAGGTGGATCAAGGTTGTTAGGCATGGTAGTAGGTCGTCTCTTGAAAAAATTTGCATATTAATGCCATGCGTACAAGGGATTACATGTTGCGTACAGGTCGAAGAGACGACCATCATGATTTCTATTGAGAGACGACCTTCATTAGCGTTAAAAACAATAGCAGATGAAGGTAAAAAAAAAAAAAATACCATGAGAGACGACCTTCACTCGGGTTTAACAGCACATATTTGCCACGTGTACACATCTCTCGACCACTGTTTTGAAAAAATGGCACTTTGTAATTTCTGCAATATAATTAAATGATGGTCGTCTCTTGAACAGACGACCTTCACATAACCAAACGCCCCTCCTTTTTCATTTTAACAAAACCTGTCTCACTTCCTTTTCATTTTAACTTCCCTCCCTCATCCTTTTCATTTTCAACTCTTTACAGCAGACAAAAAAAAAAAAAAAAAAAAACAGCAACTCCACAACTTGATTTCTCTATTTTTGTAGTCCCCACTTGAAATATTTTGTCTTCATTTGAGGTAGCAAGCTTGATCTTTGTCGGCATTGGAGGAAAGAGAGCGTTTGTGGCTGTTGGATACACAAAGTCCATCACATTTGAGGACCACCAAATTTGTTCGAATTCGTGAGTTTTTTTTAACCATTTTCACTAGTTTCTTGTGATTTTAGTTATTTTTATTGTAGATTGATTTTTTTTTTTAAAGATTTGTTGGATGTGTGTTTATTTTTCTAATATTTGTTGGATGTGTTTTTTTTTTTCAAGATTTTTTAGATTTATATTTTTTTTTCAAGATTTGTTGGAATTTTTTAAAAAAATTTTATGTTGTTGTGTTTAAATCTTTTTCAAAAGATTGGTTGGTTATAATTTTTATAAAGATTTATTTGGATGTATTTAAAAAAAAAAATTTGTTGGATGTATATTTTTTTTCTAAGATTTGCTAGATTTTTTTTTAAAGCACTTGTGTTGTTTTAATATTTTTTTTTTTAAAAGATTGGTTGGTTTTAATTTTAATAATGATTTTTTGGATGTATTTTTTTATGTATTTTTTCTTTTTATTATTATTATTATTATTTTTAAGATGTAGAACATTATTATATTAATTACATAGTTGAATATAGTTTACTTAATGAAATGGTAGTTTACTTAATTGAAATTTAGTTATAATATGGTAGTTCACTTAGTTGAATTATATAGTTGAATTTTAGTTTACATAGTTAGTTTAGTTCTAATTTATATCTTATTTATTTTTTCATAGAAAATGGGAGATAAGTATTTGGAATTTGTTTTGCATACAAATTATTGTATGATTGATGGGGTAGATGGAGTCAATTATGATCGACCAGCCTGTGGAGGTTTTTCTATTAACGTTAATAGTGGAGTCGTGTTTGAACAGTTTGTTGAAATGGTAGGATTGTCACTTGGTGTAGATGTGGGGGCAAATTAGTTGGAGATAGTGTATAGACACCCTGAACTAATACTATCAGGATCAGTAAGATATATGCCAATACCAATTTCTAACCATCAAGCAATTAACTTAATGTTTTCAATTGCGATGCTAGTTCCAAATTTAGTGCATTTATATGCTGTGAGAAGGGTGGACATGAATGTACAAAAACTTAGAAGAAAATCCTAGCCAGTGTATTGACCCTAGCCAATTTGTTGACCCTGACTCTAAATCAGTTGCCCCACCATGTGATGATGAAGATATGGTGATAGATAATACATATAAGGATTTTAGAACTGAAACAGATGATGAATTTGAAGAACTAGACTTTGAGTGTAGTGTACATGTTATCCCTTAAAATACATTCAGAGAGTTAGATAATAATGTAGTTGATAGCACTATAGAATATGATCCTATCCAAGAACCAGTGGTCGTTGAAGGGAACCTATTATATAAGGGGTTAATATGCAACAACAAAGAAATTCAACAACATATGGTAAAATGTTTTGCTGTTAAGTGCCATGCACCATATGAGGTTATGGAATCAATATTAGCGATATTGGCAGTACGATGCAGAAAATGGGAAGATAGGTGTAAATGGCGACTTCGTGCCACTAAAAGAAAATCTCATGGCTTTTTGAAATCACCTAGTACATTAAGCAACATACTTGCTTTAATTCAAAATTAAATCAGAGTCATGTGCAACTAGATTATTCAATGATTGCTATTGAATTTTGTGAAACTATAAAAAAATAAGCCATTTGTTAGTGCATCACAATTACAAATTGACATAAAAAGCAAGTTTGGTTACCATGTTCCTTACTCTAGGGTATGGGAAGGAAAAAGAAAAGCTTTGGCCAGAGTGCTTGGTGATTGGGATGATTCCTATAAGTTTTTACCTACGTTGATGTACATGGTGAAGACTAATCCTGACACACGTGTGGAGTGGAAAGTAAAGTATTTTGGTGAAAGTGCAGGTCATGTCATCCTTACTTCTGTGTTTTAGGCTTTTGGTCCTTGTATAAAGGCTTTCAAAAAATGCCGACCCATCATTCAAATCGATAACACTCATTTGTATGGCAGGTATAGGGGGAAGCTATTAATTGCAATAGCAGTGGACTATAATGGAAAATTTCTTCCACTTGCATTTGCCGTTGTGGATGAAGAGTGTCATGAAACTTGGGGCTGGGAAACAATTGAGACAACTTGTCACACATGAAGAGGTATGTTTGATCTCAGATCGACATGGTAGTATAATTTATGCTGTTAACACTCTATATAATGGTTGGATATACGATAAATCTCATCACAGGTTTTGCTTACGATACTTCAATAATAAATATAAGTCTAAAAAGTTAAAAGACCTAGTTTATCGTGTTGGGTGTCAACACCAAATTTGTAAGTACCACAAATGTGTTGAAGAGATTAAAGCAATAAATAACTCTTGTATGAACTTTTTCAACAACATTAGTGTTGAGAAATGAACTCAATCCTATGATGGAGGATTTAGGTATGGGTGGATGACAACGTATGTTAGAGAGCATAAATGGAGTTTTTAAAGAAGGTCGCATGTTGCCAATCATTGCACTTGTTTAACTTACCTTTTATAGGTGTGTAGAATATTTTGAGAAGAGAAGAGAAAAAACACGAAGTGCCTTGCAGCAACAAGCCAAATATACCTGGTAATCACGCAAATTATTATCGTATTAGTCAAATTACCTTATTTCGACATACTCATCACCCTGAATCATATATATTAGGCATGCTCTTGATAAGATTGTGAGGTGGGCATCAAGATCCAGTAAGCATGAGGTAGTGTCTTATGATCAAGAAAGCGTTGTGTTTCACGTGAAGGCTGGGCTACATTACTTCAATGCAAAATGAGAAAATATTCAATCACTGAGATTAACTCGAGAAGAAAATAGAGAAGTTTATTATTGTTCATGCAATAAGTGGCAATCTTATGACATTACATGCTCACATTTCATGGCAGTTTGCTCACACCTAAAATTGAACTTTGAGGATTTCATTGAGGACACATATAAGTTTTCAACATATACTGCATGTTACTCTCCTTAATTTCAACTGATCCCACATGAAGATTATTGGACCTCACCTCCTAACATATCCATCCTATATGCTGACCCAAAGTTGTTGAGAGAACCTGGTAGACCAAAAAGTTCTTGCTACCATAATGAGATGGATTGGAGAGAACCAAGTACTCAACAACGTTGTGGTCTATGTAATCAATTGGATCACAATCAAAGGAGCTGTCCTTCGAGACAAAGAGAAGCACCTTAGGGATTTTTTTTTTGTAGTTTTTTTATTTTATGCTTGTTTTTTGGTTTTTTTTTTTTTGTAATTTGGTATTTAACAATATTATTTATATTCAATATGGATTGAAATTTAATTTGTTGTTGTTTTTTTTAGTTTATTTTCAATTTGTTATTTATATGGGTAATTGTAATGGGTAGCAAATTAGGGTTTGTTATTTGCAAATATAGCAACGTTTAAAAAAATTACAAATATGGCAAATCTCTTAAATAACTATTTCTTATTCTCGTTTTACCCTTATTTTAAAGATGAATTCACATGCGTTATTCCTCCTCTTTCTTCTTCCTCTTCCATTTATTGTGATTAAAGTCTATCAGTGATAGAAGTTTATCATCGATAGACTTCAATCACAATACATGTACTGTAGCTATCATTGATAGACTACAATATTGAAGTCTATCAGTGATAGAAGCATATCACTGATAGACTTTAGCCACATTGGTAGTCTATCAGTGATAGACTTCAATCCATGATGGTAGTCTATTAGTGATAGACTCCTATCATTGATATATTTCAATCACAATATATGTTGTCTATCAGTGATATGTTGCTATCACTGATAGATCTGTACAACAACAACTAATCAACAATAATTGCAACGGTGATACATTCATAAGTTAGGTAAAGTACATTGTGCATTTCCATTTGTTCTTTTTGTCATGTGCTTTTTTGGTCATCTATGTTCTTCTTCGTTCTCATTTTCTATTTCTTTTTCATCTTCCTCCTCGTCATCGTGTTTCTCATCACTTTCATTTATTAGTATATCAATGATAAATAAATAAATAAATAAATGAAGTAGAAGGGTTGAATAATTTTAGCCTACTATTATTGAACTTCTATTCATTATTTTGAAGTCAATAAGTGATAGTCACTGATAGAATTTAAATAATTGAAGTCTATCAATGATAGACTTATCACTGATAGACTCTATCAGTGATAAGATACTATTACTGATAGACTCTGTCAGTGATAGAAGTTTATCACTAATAGACTTCAATTGTAGAAACAACAGCTAATCAACGATTACGAAAAAAAAACCACTTCAATCTTCAATGCTAAAAGAAAAATTAAATCTAAGTGTTAAGTGCCTTCCCATCTCTCGCTGATTTGTATGTGATATGAAAGTCAAAAGTATATGATCTAATATTGAGTATGGAAATGGATTATCTCTAATTTGTATTACATGATATTACAGTGCTAAGTAGATTTATAGAAGCAACTAAACATCAAACAAAATCAAATAGAAGATTACATTTACTGTGATTACTTCATCAGTGATAGAAGCCTATTACTGATAGACTTCATTCATCACATGTAGCCTATCTCTTGTACAAATCTATCAGTGATAGCAAAATCTATTACTGATAAACTAGTACAAAAACACCTAATCAGCAATAATTGCCATTTTGATTGAAGTTTATCAGTGATAGGCTTTTATCGACTTCACTTACAATGGTCGTCTATCAACTAAACATCAATGATGCACCATTTTAATGTGATTAATCAACAACCAAACAAGGAAAAAACATAATCCAACCAAACAGGAAACCAAACATATTAGAAGAAGCATAATACAAAGAAAAAAAAAATAGCAAACTAAACCAATTAAACAATTTGGATGCATCTAAACATCAAACAATACCAAATAGAAGATTAAATATGAAAGGACTTAAGTTCATATGAAATAAGTATATCACTATGGAGTTTATAAGTGCAAGGAGTCTATCGGCGATAGCTTACAATTATTGATAAACTTCTATTGATTATTTTGAAATCAATAAGTGATAGTCATTGATAGCCTTTAAATAATTGAAGTCTATCAATGATAGACTTCTATCACTGGTAGACTACCAGTGATAGGAGTCTATCACTAATAGACTATGTCAGTGATAAAAGTCTATCACTGAGGGGTTTTTAGTCTTTTGACGCAAGCTTGATTTAATTTTTTCCATATTTGCAAATAGTTTTAAGATTTACTATTTTTGCTATTTTTTTGGCCGGCTTTGCTATCTGTGCAAGTATCCCTATTTATATTTAATATAGATTGAATTTCAATTTGTTGTTTTCTTTTAATTATTTTATAATTTAGTTTTTTATTTTCAATTTGTTATTTATATTCAATATGGATTGAACATCAATTTCTTGTTTGTTTAGATCATTTGGTCGCACTCCCAACAATCCTCCCCTCGAACAAAGTACTAACCGAGCCTATCCATCTAGCTCTTATCCTGGCCAACTCCTTTACCGGAGCACACCGCCTATTCGATAAAGTTCTTTACCATGGATCTCTACCATGACTACGCCTTCAGGCTCTCCTCCTTTGTTCAGCACCCGAGGATTCTACTAATCACGGCTCAAGGGCATGGCTCTGATACCACTTGTTAGGGACAACCGACCCTTAACAGATCTTCATAAGGGTATGATATTGTCCACTTTGGGCATAAGCCCTCATGGGTTTGCTTTTGGTTCTCCAAAAGGCCTCATACCAATAGAGATAGTGTCCCTCACTTATAAACCCATGATCTTTCCCTTATCTAGTTGATGTGGGACTTTGGTCGCACTCCCAACAAAGGTATCCTACATTCCTACAAAACAAACGAGGTAATTCAAATACCCATTCCATGGGAATTTTGGATTACCATGAAACAAACGGCCACGGCCTAAAGGCTTTTATACATGTATGGTGCATATATTTTTTTAGCACAATTTAGGTGCAGTTCTCTATGCATCCCACTTTAACTGTACAACAGGAAAAAAAAAATTGAGTTTTGTTTTTATTTTTTTTTGTATGATTGAAGTGGGATGCATATAAATTTGATTATTAAATCTTAGGGCTTGATTTGTTGTTTACTTCTCCTTGATCTTTTTCAGAGATTTGATTATTATATTATTTTATAGCAACAGGGAGAGAAATATTGATTGCTCCTCTCAAGCATATATTATGTTTTTGTCTTGTCTTTCACTTTAATTTCCTTTTGGACTCGTGACAAATAAATTTACAATGTTTTACCAGGACAAATTTGTGTGCATGTATGCTCTCGCACAAACACTTCAACAATAATGTCAAACGACTTTTCTTATCTCTCTCATTAATTGCTATGAATGTTAAGAAAGATAAAAGCTCATTTAAATAGTTTATGCATGGAGTAAAACAATTTATTTTAATGGGAAAAAACTAAACTTTTGGGGGCGTTTGGAGCACTATTTTGGAATTAGAAACCTTAGAATTGGAATTATGGAGAGTTTGTTCTGAGGGGTTCGAAACCCTGAGAATAAAAAAATAGTGTTTGAGGTGCAGTATTCTAAAGTTTGAGAATCCGAAAACAGTGTTTGGAGTGCATTGTTCAAAACTATGGGGCTGTGTTTCAAACCTATTGTGTTTTGAACACAGTGGTCCAAACAACGTTTTGGGTTTGGATTCCAAAATAATCCAAATACAACACAATGCTTCAAACATCCCTTAAATAGGATGAAAGTCATAACTTTTAATTTCACCCATTTAAACTTTCTAATTGGATTGTTGCAATTATTACTGTTGTTGCCAAATTTTGGACAGGAGAAATCTCACTTGACCTCCACGTGACAACGACGGTGAATTTGTATTCTTAGGAGGAGAACGCGGCCTGCAAGATAAGGAAAACCTGAACACCGGTGTGGCGTAGGCCACACAGGCTTCGATGCTTAAGTTAGAGAGAGTTTTTAGAGAATTTAGGAGTTCTAGGAGAGTGTTGTAGGCTGGAATGACCTTACCTTGCTCTCCCCTCAAGAGAGAGCTTAAATAGCTTCCTTCTTAAGGTTTTTCGTGGGTTTTCATCTTCGAATGGGGAAAGAAGAGATCGAATTAGGCTGGACCGAGGGCACACAAGCCATGAGGGACCGAGGCAAGGCCCAAAATTGGGCCTTGCCAAACTGGTCGGCCTCAGCCAGGTCGACCACGAGCTTGGGCCGAAGCCCAAGCCCGTTTCTTCTCCCTCTCATCTTGGGCCAGTCCTCTGTCGATTTCGGTCCATTTTAACTTTGTATTGGGTTTCTTTCCTAGTTTGACCCTTCGTTGTAGCCCTTTAGCCAGCCCATTCTTGTTGGTCCAATTTCACCCATAACATTAGCCCCTACTCCCTAGTTAGGATTCGAGATTAGAAGCGTATGGAGTAATTGCATGGAGCCTAACTTGGGAGTAGCCTATTAAGTTTTGAAGTCATTGTTGACATTTCGAGGTTTGCCTCGAATTATCTCTAGTTATTGATGTCCATTCTTATGAGGATATTCAGTCTCCTAGAGTGTCGATTTCTCTGTTTTCCAGTAGGAATTTTAGGGTTTCATGACGCTAATCTCGAGCCTTGGTTTATCCTTTTTCCTATAGGAATTTTAGGGTTCCGTGACGCTCATTTTGTATCTCAGATCATCCCAGGATTGTCGTCTAACCCCGTAGGTCGATCTGTTCCTGGTGGGTAAGATTCTCCTTTGGATGTGTGTTCGTCCACATCCTGGAGAAAATTTAGGGCTCCAAGGTTCTCCTTAGATCTCCCCAAGATTTTCGTCCAACCCAGTAGGAAACATTTCGATCTTTCTTGGGGGCTAAGACTCTCCTCTGGATTCGTGATCTGTCGCTTTCCTGAAAATAATATATAAATTCGAGGGCGTCTTCAAATTTAAGTGGGATTGCCATCAAACCCCGTAGGACTATTCTAGACTTCTCGACCTCTCGTAGGAGGGAATTTTTTCCATATAGTAGCCACGTAGCTTCATGACCTCATGCTGGAGGAAATTTTTTGCTATTCAGTAGCCTCGTAGCTTCCCGCTTTTCGTAATCATTTTTTGAACAATTGTAGCTTCATTTCAGGTAAATACCGAGAGAGGATAGGAGAAAATTGACAATAGAGTGAGGATTGGAGGCAAACTAAAGACCCATGCTGGTTGGCCTCAGTGCTTTTGCTATATGTGCCAAGCGCATGCGCGTAGCCTCTTGCGTGTGCTGGTACGAGTTCTCCTTGGCCATACCATCTTCTTTTTGGATGTTTTTGTCGTTCCCTTTTCAGTTCCTATTGAATTTCATCGTTCATCTGTTGCTTGAGCATTTGTGAGAGCTGTGAGGAGTTAGCTTCATCTCGTCTCGATCTTTCCCTTGTAAGTCAAGAGAATATAGTCGAAATTGATTTTGCTCCACCCTACTTCTTTTAATTCTTGTGTTAGAAAGCATTTGGACTTGGTCGTCGGCCTCAGCCTCGGCCACCTCGGTTGGACCTCCGTTTCTCTACTTTAGCTTATGTTTTGTGTGTTTTCTATAACTCATGGTTTTTTTTTTTTCAGATATGCTTAATGGTCTGCTTCCTTTAGGAAAGATCCATATGCCTTCCTAGAGTCAAATGATTCTAATGGGAGTGGATGAGGTGATATAAATGAGGGTAGTCTATTTTATGTTTTGTATTTTGCTTGCCCCTTTTATCTTTTTAATCTTAATGTAAGACTTTACTTTGCTATTCAATGAAAGTTTAACTTCTATTTATCGTCTTTGTTTCTCTTTAATGAATTTTACTTTAAAAAGATGAACCTTGACAAATATAATTACTTAAGTCTTACTAAACAAGATGAATCGATAAAGGGATCCCTCATTCATGCACTCAAACCACAACGCCAAAAGAAATCACTTACTTACATTGTGCTCAACCTCGGCCTATGTGGTTGGCCTCGACTTATGGGGTCAGCCTCGGCCTATGGGGGTCAGTCTCTGCTTATATGGGATTTCTGACTTTGTTGGCTCGTTCTGTGTAGCTTTTGGTTTTTTGTTCAACACAGAAGCATATCTCCTTTAGTAGCTTCTTTGCTTTTTGTTTAATAGGGAAGCATATCTCTTTAGTAGCCCCTACTCATGTAGGAGTTTTTGGCTGAAAATCATGCTTGAGTGACATAATTTGTAGCTTGAAAACGAGAATGCTATTGTAAATAAAATTTGAATCTTTACACGAATTTGCTGAAGTTGATAAAAGCAATACTTGTCTTTGTCTCTTTTTCCAGAAGAAGTCCTCATTTTATCAGGGAACTTCACCAAATTCAAATGGTGAATTTCCATCAAGATTTTCTCAAGAGAGAGGGTCGTGGAGGTGTACCTCTCAAATTGTTGGCCGGGGATGACCTTGGGGTCTGGTCGGCCTCGACCTAGGCCACTCTCCTCGACCTTCCTCCTTTTTGAGTTGGGAAAGTGATTTTCACATACCATGTCGTATCCTTCGTGTTTGCTGCCTCTTTCTTGATCAGACGTAGCTTCCTTCGACCGTATTAATTCTTCAATGCTCATATACTTTTGAGCCCTGGTTATGAACTCAACATAGGAAGCTGGTTCTCTTTTGCCAATTGATCTAAGTAGTCCTTTGTCTTGTAATCCTGCTATAATAGCAATAAGAGCAGTAGTGTATGTGAATCCTTCAACTTGCAATGCTTCCTTGTTGATGCTCGAGACATAATTACATAAGGTCTCTTTTGGCCCTTGCCTTATGGTGAGCAAGTGCATTTGAGGCTTGAGTTGATCTTGGCCTCCCAAGAATTACGTTACAAACGCTCTTGCTAACTCCTTAAAGGAGTCAATGGATTTCCTCTTCAGTTTCCTATACCATTCTCTGGCTAGTCCTATGAGAGTATAAGAGAATGCCCTACATTTGATTGCCTCTGAAACTCCATGAATTTCCATCTGCGCTCGATATGTGTCCAGGTGTTCAACATGATCAGTATTGCCATCGTATGGGGTGATGGTTGACACTTCGAACTTCTTAGTAACCTTCTGTCTCATGATCTCATCAGTGAAAGGGGGGTCGACTTGCTCGATGAGAGCTTCAAGATTCTACCTTTCGATTTCATGAGTTTTGAGAACGTTCCCTTGAAGGTATCCAAGCTCCTTTTGGATTTTCAAAATGTCTGTTTTCCATGGAGGGCTTTGGTTCATGCATCATACCTCAATTTCATCTCCTCGGCCTCGACCTGTTTCTGGTCGTCCTCGACCTTGGCCTGCAACTTCCGCTTCAGGATGATCAGACTGCGTATGTCTGATGTTGCTTCAGTATTCTCATTGATTGTCGCTTCAAATTTGCCTGGTCGGCCTCGGCCATCAGCTTGTGAGACGACTTGCACAACAGATTTTAACTTACCTGTCTTGCTCGCCTTGCTTTTGACCGAGGGTTGACGTGGCTTGTTGTTTCCTCAAAGGATCAGCTTCTCGGTTGGCTTTTGGGTATGGGATTTCGACTCTCCCATCCCCTCAACCACCTTTGCTTTTCCTTTTCTTGGATCTCGTACCAGAGGTGGTTCCTCATCGTGTTTTTCTTCCTTTTGTTGATCTCATTTTTTGAGTTTTTCCAGAATTTTCAAAGGATTTTCAAAAGATACTTGTCCATGTTGTCGACCTTCTTCTTCAGCTCGGCCATCTCCTCCTCTGGTTGGCCTGTGCAAGTATGAGGCCGAGGAGGAGAAACCTCTCTTGTGCGTTGTGGATGACGATCTTGATCAGAATTGTTTCCGTCTTCATTCCAGTTCTTGTTTTCTAGCATTCTGCTCATCTTTTTGGAGGATTGAACTCAAGCAAAAAGGTTTTCCAAGCAAGCGTTGTCATTCTCTACAAACGGCGCCAACTATTGTTGCCAAATTTTGGACAGGAGAAATCTCACCTAACCTCTAAGTAACAACGACGGTGAATTTGTATTCTTGAGAGAAGAACGCAGCTTGCAGGATAAGGAAAACCTAGACACTAGTGTGGTGTAGGCCACACAGGCTCCGATGCTTAAGTAGAGAGAGTTTTGAGAGAATTTAGGAGTTCTAGAAGAGTATTGTAGACTGGAATGAACTTATCTTGCTCTCCCTTCAAGAGAGAGCTTAAATAGCTTCATTCCAAGGGTTTTTTGTGGGTTTCCGTCTTCGAATGGGGAAAGGAAAGATCGAATTGGGTTGGACCGAAGGTACACGGGCCATGAGGGACCGAGGCAAGGCCCAAAATTGGGCCTTGCCAAACTGGTCGGCCTCGGCCCGGCCGACCACGGGCTTGGGCCAAAGCCCAATCCCGTTTCTTCTCCCTCTCATCTTGGGCCAGTCCTCTGTTGGTTTCGGTCCGTTTTGACTTTGGATTGGGCTTCTTTCCTTGTTTGACCTTTCGTTGTAGCCCTTTAGCTAGCTCATTCTTGTTGGTCCAATTTCACCCATAATAATTACATTCTTAAAGTTAAATTTAAAAATTACACCCCTAAAATTATGTAAAAAAAAACCTAATTTCAATAAAAATAAAAAATAAAAATTGACCCTAGTTGGCAAAATCAAGCAAATAAAGAAACACTACAACTAAGTAACAAAATACTCAAATCCAACTAATTGAAAGCATCAACACAATTAGAAGAACCTAATACATGTAAAAATAGTCTCATTCAACTATTGCTCATAGCTAGCTTTGATGGTATTCATTACACAATTTATTCAAGTGTAGGGTTTACATTGTACAATCTATTCTAGTATAATATTTGAAAGTGTTAAAATTAAAAATGGATCTTTTTTGCTTTTACTAATTAGAAAACTACATTTGAAAATATCTACCACAATTTATTTGATTCAATCCTTCTTTTCAGATGCCAACAATTTAAATGTCAATGATGCGAAGAAGATCCCATTATTATTATTATTATTATTATTATTTGAAAATTAGAAGATCCCATTATTATATGCAAGTAAAATTATGAAACCAAATGTGAATTCATAAGGAAGCTTAGCCTACAAAGGACACACACATATATATATCATGGTGATTTGGAAGGTGACTAATTTTACACTCTCTCGCCCACCACTATCACAAATATTTTTTTAATATAGTTAAAAAAATAAACCATATATATAATATAGGAAAGTGTGAGGTATATGAAAAAAACAAAAAAAAAAATGAAAAAAATTGTTGAGCACGAATAATGGTTGAGCTTGTAAGCACGTGTAAGATGGTAATAAGCATGTTGAACACGAATAATGGTTGAGCTTGTAGGCACATGTAAGATGGTAATAGCATGCCAACAAGAATATAACTCAGCTGACATAAAATATGGATTTATGATCAAGAGGTTATAGGTTCGAATCCGGCCCCCCACCTTCAAATATTGTTGAACTCAAAAAAAAAAAAAAGATGGTAACAAACATAAATGAGACAAGGAAAAATGGATGTTTGAGAGTGATGTGTGATTGAGAGAGAGATACTCAAGCATAAACATAGAATGAAGTGAAGCTTCCTCTATATATCTTCTTCTCATTTCAATTCTCAACTCTCTATTTATTGTGGCTGAGTCTTCCTCCTCCCTCTTCTTTCTTTTTATGCTTCTTTTTCTTTAAGCTTGGAATTTAAATCTACCTTACACACTAACAATTACAATGTGGATATTAATTCTTTAGGGGCTGTTTGAGGCATGGGTTATAATAACATGAGTTATAATAGTCTATGGAGTACTCTACACTCCAAACACAAACTGATCTTTGGGTTCACAATTCTTGGGTTAAATTCCAATTTTTGGACCGAATACGCATTTGGGCTTCATGGGCTTTGATACCATACCTTACATGGAATTCCATCTCAAAATCAATTGACAACGAGATGAGTAGTCCATGTATCTTATAATTTGTGAGGTCTCCATTTATTTTTCTAATGTGAGATCCTCAACATTGCTCATCCACTTAATAACTTCCTATCTATCTCACCTAGCTAGTCAAGTTTATACCATTTCATAGTAGTTTTTAGGTCTCTTCCATTAGAGCTACAATTGACAATATCTTATCAGCTAGTTGCATCCACCTAAATTGGGTAGCTTCTTACCTTAGCACCTAGCTTATCACTTGCATAATGGTGTGGCCTAATTGGATCACGTTGGTAGAATCCATCTTGATTAGATGATTTCTCAACTTACAAAAAGTTACAAATTTCAATGTTTGATGGATCACATTTATATCTTTAATCGTGAGGAGTATTAATTGACAACTCATTAATATTGAAATTTAAAATTTAAATAAGCTCGACCAAGAAAAAGTACATAGATACCCCAAAAAATTGTATCAGAAGGGTCAACATACGAATTCCTACTTTTGAAGAATGGAATTCTTTTGAATAAAAAAAGGTTTCAAAATTCCAGGGAGGAATAATGAAATATAAATAGAGCTTTGAATGGCTCCAAGCCTGTGAGTGGTGATAAGACGTCAGTGCCTAATATCTGTTTTTCTTTGGGTGGTCTAAGAATTTTGTTTTATAAAAATAGGGAATAATATTAATTAAAAAATAAAATCCAAAGATGCTTTATTTTCTCCCCGTATAAATAATTAACAATCAATCAGTCAAACAAATTTTAATTATTTTAATTTTGAGCTGCACTTTTCTTCTCATAATAAAAATTAGGTAAATCTCATTCTTTTTATAGAAAAAACCTTTAGAACCAATTCAATCTTTTGATATAGTTTTTAGGAGAAAGTTTTATTCTTAGTGTGTTATTAATAAATATTAGGGGTGTACATAGGTTGAATTGAGTTAGGTTTGAACAAATCCAAAAATTTGGGTTGGTTAATTCCCTAACCCGCTCAACCCTATTTATGAGAGCAACCCAACCCATATATTTTCGAGTTGAGTCGGGTTGGGTAACTAGGTTGTGAAATACAAACATGAAAATGTCAACATCAAAACAAACACAAAACGAAACACAAATTCATAATCTCAAGGAAAAAGAATCCAAGTTACTACAACTTATCAAATGTAACAAAAATAACCTGATGTCAATAATTCTAATATCCATTCGAACCAGCAATCAAAACAACCCATCTAGTCCCCACAGAATCCTCGTCACTAGCATCAGAGGCTCATCTACGAAAATCTCCAAGTTAAGTATTCTATAAAATAGAAACAATGGAAACAAAATTATAATTTTACAAACCCACATCTAAAAAAAAAGAATACAAGATTCAAATTAGCGAGAAGAAGCGAGCAACCACAACGGCGAGTAAACCAAACGATGGCGACCAGGTGAGCTGAGTGTGGCGACCAGACGACAACAAGTGAATCCTTGAGTGATCGGCGAACTACGACCAGACTAGATGATTACAATGAATGCTTCCAGACTAGACGATGGCAAGATGCGAGAGGAGTGGGGATTAAGGATTCGGGATGAATGGCGAGAGAGAAGGGAATCTGATTTTGAGCTGCGCTCGGGGAGTTAAGGTAGAGTTAGAGCTTTCTGTTTTATTATATATATATATATATATATATATATTTATTTATTTATTTTAAAAAATGGTTCGGTTTGAGTTGAATCGAGCCAAAAATGGTCAACCCGAGAACCGGACCGAAAATTCGGTTCTCCTAAAAAAGAACCTAATCGAACTCAACCCTTATGGTTTGGGTTGGATTATCCAAATTCTTTGGGTTATCGGTTTATTTGTACACCTCTAATAAATATGGGTCTGTATAATATGAAATTAACAAAATTAGGGCACATAAAGTTAAAAATTTAACAAATTTATATGTCATATTTGGTTTTTTAAGTTTGTGATTTATAAAAATTTATGGCCTAAAAGGTAAAGCTTAAGAAATATTGAATTGGTGTAATTTAGATTTATAGTTCTTGTAGTTAAATAAAATCATATTTTTGAATATTGCATTTCAACTCTATGGAATAAAAATTTAATCTAGCTAAGAGGTAATCTTAGTCACTTTCAAACTTTTAATTCTCATAATTTTATTTATCATATTTTAATTTGTATAGTTCTAAAAATGTAATTTCCAATTGTTAATTAGTCTCTTAACCAAAAAGTTGATATGATGTCTTTATATAGAAATTGACAATGTACTCTAAGAAATATAAGACAATATCAAAGCGTCATTTCAATTTCCTATATAATATTTTAAACAGATTAAAACGAAGTAAATGGAAGTACAAGAACCAAAATGTTAAAAGTAATAAAGTAGATAAGGGAATAGAATCATAAATCATACCACTTTAAATTTTGATCTTCTTTTTTCTTTTGTGGTAAAGAGAATCTAAGTTTATTGACATATATATATATAGGAGAATAAAGCCCCCCCTCCCACCTTAATGTAAATCATTCTTTTGTGAAGAAAAAAAGTTTAATTAAATTGAAAACAGTAATTAGATTAATGAGTCAAGATCATCACCAACCAACACACATGAACAGAAGGGATAAAAACTAATGAGTGCAAAAACAGGTTGGAGGCATATCAAAGGAAGGTATCAATGATAAAAATATCAACCAAAACCCTTCTTTGAAAGAGAAATGACAAACCCAAACCCCATAGAAAAGAAAGCAACATCTAAAAGGATAAGGAAATACATCACTAACAGCAAGAGAAAAAGCTAAAGCAAATTAAATTATATACTTTTCGTGTCCGTATGTTCAATTACATTAGTATCATTTTTTTTTAGTTCAACAATATATGGGTCGAATGAATCTCTAACCTTTAATTAAGTAAGAATACAATGTATTAATCAACTGAGCTACGCTCAAATTGATACACTAGTATCAAAATATATTTTTATTAATTGAAGAAAAAATATTTTAAATTTGATTAAATAGATATACTCATCCATAAAATTAAAAAAAAAAAAATCTAACCTGTCCATATGACCCAATTCATAACAACTTACCAACCTAAAATGGTTTTCTTTTATAAAATTGATTAGTTAAAAATGCTATTACTAATAGTAATAATAGATGATCTCATTTTGAAAAAAGAAAAAAAATTATGCATCATAGAAGAAAGAACCTGGGGAAGAAAAATCAATTTTTACTCTAATGTTGACAAGGTATATTGATTTTTAACTTACACTCTTAATTTTATCAAATTACATCTTAAGCTTTAATAAATATTGCAATATTTACCTTGAATTTTAATAAGTGTTGCAATTTTTATCCTTCAATAGAATTTCGTCTTAAAAATCATAAATAAAAATATTTATATGTGTGTTTGATTAATTAAAAAACATATATTAAGTAAAAAAAAATTGATGAGACTTTAAAAACAAACAACATAAAAGTTGAATTTTTGTTGAATTTTGTGAGTTTTGAAAAATTTGTTCAATGGTGAGCATTAAGTGACTTCAATTTTATGTAATACTTAACTTTTATTGATATTTTTGAGTTGGAAATATTTATATTGACTTTTTTTTTCTATTATTAAAATTAGTGGGTGAATATAACAAAAATTAAACTAAAAGTAAAAAATTGAAAATTCTGCTTTGTAAGTCTTAGAGTTCAAATGAATGGAAATTGAAAGTTTCGAGGGTAAATTGACCAATTTAGAGTATAAATAATAGATTTAAAGTTAAAATACTATTTTGGTCAATATGCTTTAGTTTCAGCCATGTAATTTTAATAAAGCTTAAATTGGTCCATATGGTTAACGTTATTATTTTTTTTTTATCTCTATTAATTTTCAATCTATAAATTTTAAAAATATGTTCATATTATGTCTTTTTTTATATGAAAACTATTATTATTACTTAACTATTTCGATAAAAATTAATTTCAAACTAAACTAATTTTAAGCTTTAAGGAAAGTCTTAATTAAAATAAAATAAAAACCCAAATTGACTAAAATAAAATAGAAACCCAAAGTAAAATATTTTAACCTAGATTTAACAGTAACAAACAAAACAAGTTGATAATTAATTAAAGTAAAAGCTGAAGGCACCATCACAAACAAATCATCAGCTTGGAAATCCGTGTAAAGTAAGGAAACTTCAATTTACAACTGCAGTTTTTCGAATGGTGGAAATTATACACTCCGAGTGAAGATTTGTTTTTCTAAAAAAAAAAAAAACAAAAAGAAGGAAAAAGAAAATTCAGAATTCACACTCAACTCAACTCAACTCAATCTTCTCTCTGTGATGAAACTACAGGATGAAATCAATGGTGAGCAAGAAAAACAGAGGCAACCCAAGCTTCGTTTGAAGGGTATGGCGTTGGCTCAGAGTCAGAGTCAAGGCAAAAATCCCAAACCCGTGTTGTTAGCATTGTTATCTTCCCTCCTCTTCTGCTCCTCCTCGTTGTCGTGGGCGCCGCCGTGGACGACGGCGGGAAACTGGCCGCACTTCTGGCATCTGGCCACCACCAGAATCTGGCGGCAAGAGGGGCAGGACGAGTGTGAGCCCAGCCACGTGTCTACGCAGCTGACGTGGAAGCAATGACCGCACTGCGGCAGCTGCCGGATCTCCTCCCCCTCCATGAACTCCGCCAGGCAGATCGCACATTCCGCCGCAAATTTCCCTTCTCCGCCCGACCCGGACGCTTTGTACGTGAATTTCGGGAGGGATTGCAGGATCTTCTTCTTCAATCCCCTATTCGCAGACGCCTGATTCGCCGCAGCCCCACCGCCACGGCGAAGCCACGCGCACCGAGCCACCGCTATCAGCCCTACCATACAAATTAGGGCACACAGCAGCGCCGCCAGAATCACCACGAAGTCCGACTCCAAGGCCACCGCCTCAGGGGGAGGCGCCGACGCCGACGAAGTAGTCGCGGCGAGAGCTCTCATATAGCGAGTCATGAGTGACAGAGATTTGAGAGACAGAAAAAGGGGGGAATTGTTTCAGGGAAGAAGAAGAAGACAAAGCAAAGGGAAGAGAGGGGAAAATGTTGAGAAGATTAAGAATAAGAAAAGGGATTAGTATTGAGTTTTTTCATTTTTTGGTGGTTTATTTTGGAAAAAGAAAATCTTAGAGACTTTTGTTGTTAAAAGGGGAAGAGGAGAAGAAGACAACTTGGGAGGTGGGCCACTCCATAGTTTGGTTCTCCTTCTCCATAGTTATCTTTTAAATTCAATTCAACCTTGTTTTTGTTGTTGTAATATTCTACTCTAACTCTACTGTGTGGAATTCGCTAGGGAAATATGTTTGTTATTTGCTATCTTCCCCCCCTCTGGATAGAATGTTCAAATTTCTAACATTTTAGTCGAGAATATATGTTTTAATCTGAGTTATGTTTACTTTGGCCTTTACAATATTACTTACATATTTTCTTTTTCCAACTCATATCAATATCGTGGGCTTTGTGACATTAGGGTCGAAGATATATGTTTTAACCAGTTGAACTATATTCAAGTTGACAGAGATGTAAGAATTAAAGTTATAAACGATTGAAGTTGTATTTGTTATATTGATATTGAGCTTTGCAAGAGAATGAGAAGTGATTGGGAGGAGAAGCGTGAAATTTGGAGTTGATGAATAGCAATAAGAAGTTCATAGTTGAAAAGGGATGTTTTTGTGTGAGTTTGTACAAAAATGAATTTGATATCTTCGGAGTGAAAAATGCAAAACTTGATGGGCGGAAATGAGATTTTGTAATATGTTATTTAAAATTTCGTTCATTTATTAACTAAAGTTTTAATTACATTTTCATAAGTTAATTAATTATACAAAAATTAATTAAATTTACTAATATGTAACTTTTCAATGAATCACAGGAACAAATATTTCATGAGTGATACACAAATATTAACTTATTGCCTTGAGTTTGAGATGACAAATATTAACTTAATGCCCATGAGGATATTGGTAAAGTCATTGAAACTATTGTTTTAGGCCTGCTCAAAACATGAGATCAACTTTCACATTTTATGACTGAATCAAGCAAAAATGTCTTTCTTTTCATCTTTACATACATATTCATATTTCATAAATGACATCGAATTCGACATTTGCAACTGTCCTAACCAAATCATTACTTGATGCTTTTATGGTACATTATTCATATTCTTTCAAAACTATATCATATGTGCAAACAAAATCTTAATACATTTACAAGCTCTCACCTATGGTCACCATGCTTATTTATTTCACTGGTGCAGGCTTCATAAATGAGAGCTCATCTCCTTTAGTTTGCTCTATATTCTGGGGTTGGTTCGTTTCAGCAATTTCGTGTATTTCATCTCCATCCACATCAACATTAATTGATTCAATAGTTGATACTTGCGTAGGCGTTGCTAATGGATCACCCTCATAATCAGACGACTCAAGGTCCTCATACGCAGGCACACGTATGGAGTGTCCTGTAGTTTTGAACCGTCGCAATGAGCGTCTGAAGGAGCGCGAAGGTGAAGCATTTGAACCACCTCCAAGTGTTTTAGTTGCTGAGGCTCGTTGAACCCGCTTCTTCTTAGCTGTTTCATGCCATTTCTTAAGTGCCTTTGATGTCTGTTCGTCAAAGATGGACTTCTTCATGCCCGACCCCATCTGCATTAATTCATAAATGCCCATCATACAAACCAACCCTTCTGCCTCACAACAGTATGTTTTGCAGGCATGAACCAGAAAGAATTGATGAAGTGAAGATACTAAATACCTGAGTTACAAGGGCGTATACCGGAAGCGTAACATAGCTGCAGAGAAATAATGCTGTGACCCTACAAAACCATAAGTAGAGGGAAGCCTTGTGCTCAAAAAGCTCAATATAGAAGACAAGATAATTAAAGCATTCATATCATTAGAAGGGAAAAAAGGCTTACTTACCCTATACAAACTTTTATAATGGTAAGGATGGGACCGTCAGAGAAGCAAGAATTCGGCCCAAAAGAATGCTGCACACGACAACCATATCGCCAATTGTAGCTTATGCATTGCATAAACTTGTAGTTGTAAAAATTTCAATTAAAAGTGATGTCTTTGCTCTTAGATACTATGCAATGATTTTTATTTTCCCCCTACACATCTAGAAATCTTATGTGAGCCTTTTAACCTCAGAGTCACTCATTATTGTCTCATCAGATAGCATTATATATGCCATTAAACATGATTAATTCAGACTGAGTAATAATCACGTAGTAATACAAGGACAATGAACCTTCTTAAAGTTCCCAAACCATAAATAAAACTTCATTCTTGATCGGAGAATTGAAAGGAATTGATATAATGGTCGAGAAGAATACCAGTGTAGACAAAATGAAGGTGGTCTGGAATGCATTCTGCACATACCAAATGAGCTAATAATCAGATCAACACTAAAACACAGTTTTCTCTAGATATAGGTCTGAACAGCAACAACTCTGATCCTATGGTCTAAATTACATATGGGAGGTTTTGGTTACCTGAAATAAAGCAAAATGCATGAGATGAAGAATCAGTTGAGGTCGACCGAACCAGAAATATTTGTCGGATCCTTGCACGAGAGGAATTCCCTGGACCACTGCATGTTTCTCAGAGATTTCAAGAGCCATCCTAGTCAAAATGGCTTGAAGTTTTGATCCAACAGCCAAGATTATCTGTGTGAGGTTCAAACAGCCATCATCGTATAATAACTAACTGGCCAATCTGGCAAATTTCCCCTGAAGAAAGAGATTTTTCTTACAATCAGAGGGATAAACGATGCCCAGAACAACGTTCGCCACCCTGAAAATGAAACGGTTTTCTTTATAATCAAATTTATGGAACTATTCGTCAAGTCAGAATCATTAGATTAAGCAAAGTTATCTTACCAGCTACATTAAGGAGCAGGAAGATGACAAATGACAACCACAGAACGGGACTGCCACCAAAATCATTAAAGCAGCAGAGAAGTTGTTGATCATAAGGTAAGATAAGATCAACTTGTAAGAACTAAATGATATCTTGTTCGTAGTTAAAATGGATTTAGATGACGGACTATTACCTCACACCGACAACTACCTTGAAGTCGTCTTCTAAAGACCTCTTGATATATCTTTGGAAGTTAAATTTACTTCCTGGTGCTAAATGAACCTACAAGAGTATTGTATCACTTTTTAAAATTCAAAGCTGTAATCAATTTAGAGTTTTGCAATAAAGAACTCACTGTTATGAATCCATTGCGTAGTGTCAAGTAATCAGCCTTACTAACAGACCCATAAAATTGCCTGAAGAAGCAGCCCTGAAACATATAATTAAATCCGAGTCATTTCATTCTCCCTGCAGTGCCTTCAAATTTGTATCCGTTGATTAAATGTCGACCTCTCAAATTTATAGTAATTTTGATGAAAATATTGACAAATATAGACATCGATGGATACTCGAAAAAACTAATGAGAAACTTCTCTTACAATATAGAAGAAGAAAGGAAGACGTGTCCAAAAGCTGGTGTGTGCTTTCACAAAAGATGTCTCATGAGTAAGCCTAAATCTTGCAGGATCTGTACATAGAAAAATAACCAATTTTGCATCAACAAAGATGCGAAACTACAAACTTCTTCTTGCTAAGGAATTGGAAAAGCAAGTGTGATTTGAATCCATCAGATAAGAATGACAGTTTGTTTGTTGAAAGCGAAAAATGACAGACCATTGAAAAACTCATAGTTATGGGTTGAAGTTTCCTGCTCCCACTCCTTCCAGCCTCGAATCTGAGCAGAAACACTTCCATTCATAACAAAGTGATATCGTAGGTGCAAAATCCACAAGGAAATGATCCCAAGAGTTAACTACATGACATAACTGCTAAGGATCCCACATCGGAAAAATGATGAGACCTCAACATCTTTATAAGATACATGAATTACTCCTCTCATTGTCAATTGGTTTTAAGATGGAACCTCATGTTCATCTATGTTCATCTAATAATAACTAAGACCATTTTTCCTCCCCTTATTCAATAAGGGAATGGCACTTGTCAAACTGATCCTTTTCCTGCTTTACTTTAGGTCATGGCTCATACATTGTGTATTACTTTATACGACTCAACTCAGAGCACAATGAGATGCTAAGTTGAATCAAATTATAGAAACTCAACTAAGCTTGCCATTCCCCAGCATAATGAAAAGTTTTTTAGCAAAAGGCCTAACAATACAATACAAAAATTATAGCAAGGAGAATGATATTAACAATATACCAATACTGGTTGCCTAACTGTATCATGTATTTTCAACACTTTATGCCACGTTTGATAACCGTTTGATTTTTTATTTTTGATTTTTGAAAATTATGCTTGTTTTCTTATAATTTTTCTACAATAGATTTCATCCTCCTTAAGAAACCATTTGAATTCTTAGCCAAATTCCAAAAACAAAAACAAGTTTTTGAAAACATACTTAAAAAATAGATAACAAAACAAGAAAACTCATAAGTAAAAGTAGTGTTTATAGGCCTAATTTTCAAAAACCAAAAATCAAAAACCAAATAGTTATCAAACGGGGTCTTAGCTATTGAAAAGAATTGATTGAAGTAGTTGTATGAAAGGCTTAAAACAAAACCAAAATCCTACAAAAAAACAGCCCTTACCTTTACCCTTCCAAGTGTCATTGTGGTAACACTAAAGAGCACATGAAACACAGCTAAGAAGAATATGAGAATGTGTAACTGATGCAATCCATCAATAGATATAAGAGACACTTTACCCTGTTTGGAAGAATGAGCATTGTTAGAAACCTTCCACTGTTTAGCAACACAATCAATTTTATAAAACTCAGGGTAAGATTCATGGGACAGGCTCTTACATCCTTACACGAGGCGATGCCGCCTCCAGCCAACGATCTTCGGATTAGCCATTGAAGCCTCCGGTGATGTTCGTCTTCACTATCTGCAGATGATGAGGAATCTTTCTTTTCAAGGGGACAAGGCAACATGGTGTTTGCAATGGCCGGAGGAATGCAGATTTGGACTATATATGCTTGTGCAAAAGTCAGAAGCAGGGAAATGAAACCCAAAATCATCAACTCTGCACAAATTTTGCGGAATGTCAATCCTTTTCTCTTTTTGTTTCTTGTACTAAAAAAGTTTCTATACAATGTTTTATGTATGAATAATTGAATATCGTATTACCAGCCTTAACCTTCTCCAGAGCTTCATACAGAGAACTCTTTTGCTTTTCTGTCAACCACTAAGAGGACAAGAACAAATCAATCAGAACTGAAGGGCCTAATTGCCAACAGAACAATGGGTGGATTCGGGCTGTGAAATTGTAGAAAAATACACAAATATTGCTCATAGTTTCAAACCCAGTAGAATCTCAATGGAAAAGTTGATTCATTTCAGAGATTCTTTTCTTAAAGATTAACATATTCATAGTGATTTGAAAATTTGAAGGATGAGTGACTGAGCAGCAGATGCTTTGAGAAATAAACACCCAAATGAGAATGCACGAGAATAAGAAGAACGGAAGCAATAAAAAGAAGAGAAATCAATTACAACTAATTACCGTTCCAACTTTGTGAAGAACTTTTTCCAATACAATGGAAATAACAATGAAAAAGAAACAGACACCAGCAACTGCCCATGTGGGTGTGTTATCGAGCTGCCTGGAGCCGCTGCCCCCACCGCCCGCGGCGGCAACGAGGGCGGCGCCACCAAACAGAAGGCAAAGGCAGAGACAAAAAACAGACATCACAAGTGGTGGGAAGAAGACGAGACCGTAAGCTGGAAAACAGCAGCAGTCTAAGCAGCAAAGAGCTAAAATGGCAGAAAAATGGAAAACTTTAGAGCTGGAATCACTCGAATCATTCCAGAAAAAACAAAAATTGTGTTTAATTTGGAATCCTTCCAAAAAAAATTGTGATATATAAAAATGACCAAAAATATCTTTAGACAATTTTCACAATATACAAAAATGACCAAAATATCCTCGGATTAACTTCACTTCTCCTGGCCGCCGCCACCCACCACCGTTTTTACAAACAATTGTTTAAAAGAAAATGCGACATTATTAGAGAGAGGAGAATTGCAGTGGACGGTGGATCCCACATTTATTGTCATTAATGAGAGCGTTCAAACATTTCAAGAATCTACGTTAAATCTCAAAAAAAGGTTACATTTTAATGTACATAAAGTCAGAATTAAGGGACATTCTAACTTATATTATCACCCCATCAAATTAAATGAGGGTTCTTTAACCATAATTTAAAACTAAACCCATTTCTGGAACTGCAACCAACTCTCCAAATTGCAGGTTTTCTTCATGTAAATGTTTATGGCCACACCACACCAAAACCAATAGTTATAATAACAAGTGATGCTCTTATAAATATGTGCACTACAGCCAGGGGTAAAATAATCGAATCGAACCGATAAACCGAACCGGTTTAGTTTGGGCTTTTAAAGTATACAACCAAACTGACCCAAACCATAGCAACTCAAATATTATGAAAACATTGTTGATTAAAGCTGCTACAATGTGACTACTCTAGCTTATTTACTGTGATATATAGATTAAAAGATTTGCATGCTCTCTAATAATCACTTGATAAAGATTAGAAATACTTTTGGTAATTCCTCTTTGGTACATCCAAAGTATAAGATTGTCAATCACTTTAAGATGATGTCATCTAAGAATTTCTCCAAACTATGACATTGGCATCCTCCTCATATAGTTGTTTTTTTTTCCATATTTATTGTTTAAATCTTGTTTTAACTTTTAAAGGTAACTAATTTAGGCATTGTTTGATAACTATTTAGTTTTTTATTTTTGAAAATTGTGCTTGTTTTCTCATCATTTCTCTACCATGAGTTTCATCTTTCTTAAAAAACATTTGAACCTTTGCCAAATTCCAAAAACAAAAACAAGTTTTTGGAAAACTATCTTTTTTAGTTTTTAAAACTTTGTAATATTTATAGGCTTAATTTTCAAAAATTAAAAACCAAATAGTTATCAAATGAAGCCTTAATCTTTAAATTTTCAAAATGTTTATTCCAGCCATTGAACTTTAAAAATAACTATTTGATCCTTGTTTTTTCTTTCACATGATATCCATTCATATGACTTCAATACATCTTTATATCATGTTAATATACATATTCTCGAAGTCAAGTTACACATTTGTTACAAGCAAAATAAAGATAAAAGACTAAAGTGGTTTTTTTTTTTTTTAAAGTTTAGACTTTAAAATGAAAATTTTGGAAGTTTAAGGATTAAATAGAATAAACTTAAAATTCAAAATTCAAGAATTAAAATGAAAAAAAAAAAGGAAATTGAGAGGGTATGATGAGATTTAAACACAAAATTTTAATTTTTAAATAAATTCTTAAATTGTATGTCTATAAATAGAAGTGTTTGCGACCATTTAAAATACACGTTACAAAAATTACTACTGAGCTATGAGGATGTAGGATTGAACTTCTGATCTCCTGATTGAGGAGCAGTTACAAAAATTGAGACTTTTTTTTTTTAGTTCAACAATATTTGAAGATGTAGGATTGAACTTCTGATCTCCTGATTGAGGATACATGTCAATTACTACTGAGCTATGCTCATTTGACAAAAAAAAAATGGGACTTCTCACATTATTTTCTTGTTTTGAATATTTGGATTTTTGACATCCACATATAATATTCAATCTATTGTAAATATGGCACATGTAAATGCCCATTCCACATGCCCATTTAATATCCATGCCAAGTGGCATTTTCTCCATAGCCAAAGTGTCTTCTATGTGTCCAACAAAGGCCATAGATTGGTGTCCAAATGTACCACATCATGCTCTCCCAATTGCCTATAAATAGTGATTTTTGGTGGATAAATAAGGAGAGACATTTGGTATAGAAATCTCTCCAATCTTCTTTTTTCTCTCCCACTTTCTCTAATTTCATTTGTTTTTAATTTGCCATAAATCTCCATTTTCTTTTGTTTATATTATATATATATATACTCCTTTTATATTCCAACACTTATTATTATTATTATTATTATTATTATTATTATTATTACTATTATTATTATATGTTTTGGTAAAGTTTTGGTGCCCGGTTTCGCCTCTCAATTTTACAACACGTTATCAGCACGAGACTCTGTCATTTTTTCCGCTAAAGGTAAGTCTTATAGGTAAGCCATTTTTACGCATTTGGTTTATGTTAAATTTCTAATATGAATATATATTATTATTTTTGATAGTGTTATTATGGCAAACCTTACAAAGCTAGAATTTGCGGCCCTGGATATTAATGGAAATAACTACTTGTCATGGGTCCTTGACGCTGAGATCCATTTAGATTCTATGAATCTTGGAGAAACAATTAAAGAAGGAAATGATGCATCAAATCAAGAAAAAGCAAAAGCTCTAATCTTCCTTCGCCATCATCTTCACGAGGGATTGAAAATGGAGTATCTTACAATAAAAAATCCCTACGTTCTATGGCAAGGTTTGAAAGAAAGGTACGATCATCAAAAAACAGTTATTCTTCCAAAAGCTCGTTATGATTGGATGCACCTGAGGTTGCAGGACTTTAAATCAGTAAGTGAGTATAATTCCGCACTCTTCAGAATTAGTTCAAAATTAAAATTATGCGGAGAAAAGATTACTGATGTTGATATATTAGAGAAGACATTTTCCACTTTTCATGTCTCGAATATGCTCCTGCAGCAGCAATATCGATAGAAGGGTTTTGCAAAATATTCTGAACTTATCTCATGTCTTCTCGTTGCTGAACAAAATAACGAGTTATTGATGAAAAATCACAAATCCCGACCAACTGGAGCAACACCATTCCCTGAAGTGAATGCTGTGAATTTTAATAACCGTGGTCGAGGTCGTGGTCGTGGTCGAGGTCGGGATCGCGGTAGAGGAAGAAATACCTATTTTCGTGGTGGGCATTATAATTTTAAGAAACCCACACGAAGTGATGATCATAAAGGAAAGGCTCCACAAGATAGAAGTTCGAAAGGTGATGAACATAAATGTTTCCGGTGCGGAATGACTGGGCACTGGTCACGTACCTGTCGTACGTCAAAACACCTTGTTGATCTCTATCAAGCTTCCCTGAAGGAAAAAGGAAAAGGAAAGAATGTGAAGGTAAATCTTGCCATTCAAGAAGATGATGTGTTTGACCCCTCCAATATGATGCATCTTGATGTAGCTGATTATTTTGAATCTCTTGGAGAGAGAATTGATACAATCAAACAAGTAGATGATGATTTGTATGAAAATATATAATTAAATACTGTTTAGTATGTTTTTGTTGTTGTTTTGTTTGTATATATATTTAAGACTCTTTGTAATCGTTTTTCTTTTCTTTTCAACGAAGAAATATGAACAATTTCAATATGTTGAGTAACTCGAAAATGAGCAATGAGGATTTATGTCTGACAGACTGCGCAACTACGCACACGATACTCATAAATAGAAAATATTTTACTAGATTGACAATGCTGGAAGCAAAAGTCAATACTATATCAGGTTCTGCAAATCTGATTGAAGGTTTTGGAAAAGCAAACTTTATTTTGCCTAGAGGAACAAGATTTACAATTAATAATGCTCTGTTCTCTAGCAAATCAAAAAGAAACTTATTAAGTTTTAAAGATATACGTGAAAATGATTATCATGTTGAAACTGATTGTAAAAATAATATAGAGTGTCTCTATATAACATCTATTGTTTCACATGAAAAACGTATATTAGAAACACTGCCTGCTTTTTCTTCTGGATTATACTATACTCATATACGAGTAATCGAAAGTTATGCAATAATGAACCCGAAGTTCATGAATCCAGAAATATTCAGTGTTTGGCATGATCGATTAGGTCATCCAGGGTCAATAATGATGAGAAAAATTATTGATAATTCACATGGACATCCTTTAAAAAGCCAGAAGATTCTTCAATCCAATGAGTTGTCATGTGATGCTTGTTCTCAAGGGAAATTAATTATTAGACCATCACCAGCTAAAGTGGGGATTGAATCACCTACATTTTTAGAGCGAATTCAAGGTGATATTTGTGGACCTATTAACCCACCAAGTGGTCCATTTAGATATTTTATGGTATTAATTGACGCATCCAGCAGATGGTCACATGTATGCTTATTATCAAGTCGAAATCTTGCATTTGCAAGATTACTGCTCAAATAATTAAGTTAAAAGCACAATTTCCTGATAATAAAATTAAAACCATTCGACTTGATAATGCTGGTGAATTTACATCCCAAACTTTTAAAAATTATTGTATGTCAATTGGGATAAGTGTTGAACATCTTGTAGCTCACGTTCATACACAAAATGGTCTAGCAGAATCATTTATAAAACGTCTGCAACTAATTGCAAGACCATTGCTTATGAGAGCTAAACTTCCTACATCGGTATGGGGTCATGCTATTTTGCATGCTGCATCACTGGCACGTATTATGCCAGTAGCTTATAATAAATACTCTCCAATGCAATTAGCTTATGGCCAGCAGCCAAATATTTCCCATCTAAGAAATTTTGGATGTGCAGTATATGTACCGATTGCTCCACCACAACGTACTAAGATGGGTCCTCAAAGGAGGTTAGGAATATATGTTGGTTTTGATTCCCCATCAATTATTAAATATCTTGAACCCCTGACGGGTGATGTATTTACTGCACGATTTGCTGATTGTCATTTTAATGAGACAAATTTTCCAACATTAGGGGGAGGAATTAAGAAGTTGGAAAAAGAAATTACATGGAATGCATCGTTATTATCTCATTTAGATTCTCGTAGAAATTAATGTGAACTTGAAGTTCAAAAGATAATTCATTTGCAAAATATAGCAAATCAACTACCAGATGCATTCACAGATACTAAAAGTGTGACTAAATCATATATACCAGCTGCAAATGCTCCATCAAAAATTGATATCTTAAAGGAACAAGTTGTCAATAATGAGTCTGGAGCACGCTAGAAGCGTGGTAGACCAATAGGTTCTAAAGATAAAATCCTCGAAAAAGAAAAGTAGTTGAGAATCAAAATGATTCAATAAAAGGTATGGATGTTCCAGAAGAAATTCAAAATACAATTACTCAAAAGAGTATTGGTGAAAATCAAACGCTTGAGGATAATAATGAAATTTCTATAAACTATGTTACAACAGGAAAGAGATGGAACCGAAATGATATCATTATTGACAACATTTTTTCTTATAATGTTGCTTACGATATTATTCATGAAAGTGACGATTTTGACCCAAAATCTATCAAAGAATGTCAACGTAGAAAGGATTGGCTGAAGTGGAAAGAATCAATCCAAGCAGAGTTGAACTCACTTTCAAAACGTGAGGTTTTTGGACCAGTAGTCCCAACACCGGAAAACGTCAAACCTGTAGGATATAAATGGGTATTTGTAAGGAAAAGAAATGAAAAGAATGAAGTCACAAGATATAAAGCGAGACTTGTTGCACAAGGATTCTCGCAAAGGCCTGGTATTGATTATGAGGAGACATATTCTCCTGTGGTGGATGCAATAACGCTAAGATATTTGATTGGTCTGACTGTATATGAAAAACTTGATATGCATCTAATGGATGTAGTCACGGCGTATTTATATGGATCTCTCGATAATGACATTTATATGAAAATCCCGGAATGATTTAAAATACCAGAAACATATGAATCAAGTTCTCGAGAATTGTATTCAATAAAGTTACAGAGATCATTATATGGATTAAAACAATCAGGACGAATGTGGTATAATCGCCTGAGTGAATATCTGTTGAAAGAAGGATACCAAAATAATCCAATATGTCCGTGCGTTTTTATAAAGAAATCTCAGTCAAGATTTGCTATTATAACTGTATATGTTGATGACTTAAATATAATTGGAACTCCTGAAGAGTTATACAAGGCAATAGAATATCTTAAGAAAGAATTCGAGATGAAAGATCTTGGAAAAACAAAATTTTGCCTTGGTTTGCAAATTGAACATTTAGCAGATGGGATATTTGTTCATCAATCAACTTATACAGAGAAAATCTTAAAAAGATTCTATATGGATAAAGCACATCCATTGAACATTCCAATGGAAGTTCGTTCACTGGATATAAAGAAAGATATATTTCGACCTCGAGATGACAGTGAAGAACTACTTGGTCCTGAAGTACCATATCTTAGTGCAATTGGTGCACTTATGTATTTGGCTAATAACACAAGACCAGATATTGCATTTTCAGTAAATTTATTAGCTAGATATAGTTCATGTCCTACAAAAAGACATTGGAATGGAGTTAAGCATGTACTCCGATATCTTCGAGGGACAATTGATATGGGTTTATTTTATTCTAAAAATCAAAGTATGATCTAGTTGGTTATGCAGATTCTGGTTATCTATCTGATCCACACAAAGCTAGATCTCAGACAGGTTATCTATTCACATGTGGAGGAACTGCTATATCGTGGCGATCAGTGAAACAGACTATAACGGCCAATTCTTCAAATCATGCTGAAATCCTCGCTATTCATGAAGCAAGTCGAGAATGTGTATGGCTAAGATCGATGACACAACACATTCATCAGACATGTGGCTTGTCTTCAAGTAAACCTCTTCCAACGATGTTATACGAAGACAACACAGCATGTATAGCTCAAATCAAGGGAGGATATATCAAAGGAGATAGAACGAAGCATATCTCACCAAAGCTCTTCTATACTCATGATCTTGAAGAAAATGGCGATATCACTGTACAACAAATTTGTTCAAAAGATAACCTGGCTGACTTATTTACAAAGGCATTACCAACTGCAACCTTCGATAAATTAGTATATAGCATTGGAATGCGGCGACTCAAAGACTTTAAGTGATGTCTCCATGAGGGGGAGTGAATGTATTATAGTAAACTATATAAAATATGTACTCTTTTTCCTTCACTAGGGTTTTTCTTCCCATTGGGTTTTTCCCTAGTAAGGTTTTAACGAGGCATATTTTGTATAAATGGGCATTTAAGGGGGAGTATTGTAAATATGGCACATGTAAATGCCCATTCCACATGCCCATTTAATATCCATGCCAAGTGGCATTTTCTCCATAGCCAAAGTGTCTTCTATGTGTCCAACAAAGGCCATAGATTGGTGTCCAAATGTACCACATCATGCTCTCCCAATTGCCTATAAATAGTGGTTTTGGTGGATAAATAAGAAGAGACATTTGGTATAGAAATCTCTCCAATCTTCTTTTTTCTCTCCCACTTTCTCTAATTTCATTTGTTTTTAATTTGCCATAAATCTCCATTTTCTTTTGTTTATATTATATATATATATACTCCTTTTATATTCCAACACTTATTATTATTATTATTATTATTATTATTATTATTATTATTATTATATTTTTTGGTAAAGTTTTGGTGCCCGGTTTCGCCTCTCAATTTTACAACACAATCCAAATTATATCAATTCTTTAGAAAAAGACCATTGCAGATCCAGCGGCGTTTCAATTTGTAAACATTTTTATTTGTTCATCCATTTTAATAATTGAAACTCAGTAGCAAGCATTGTTCTTCTGTTTCAATCCTACTCTTTTCCATTTAGATTTTTATTATAAACCTAAACATAATTTATGTTTAAGGGTTGTTTGCGGTGCTAAGTGAGTTATAATAGTCTGTGAGAGTTATAATAGTATGTGGAGTTATAATAGTCTGTGAGAGTTATAATAGTCTGTATTTGGGGTGGAGAGTTATTTAACTTCATAGACTATTATAACCTAGATTATTATAATTCAGTCAGCACCCCAAACAACCACTTAGTGATTAAAGTATTTCTATTTCTTTTAAATAGTTGTAGATTCAAATCTTTATCCTCATATTTCTAATGCAATATTCTAAAAATTATTATTTTATTTTTCAGTTCAACAATATGGAAGGTAAATATTCAAATCTCTAACATTTTAGTCGAAGTCATAATTGATAAATCATCAATCAACCCAAAGTTTAAGCTGATGGATTATAGTAAATTTAGTTATATCAACACTTCCTCTCACTTGTGGGTTTGAAAATTTATAAAAGACCCAACAAGTGGAAATCAATATTAATTGGGGAGAAAATGGCATTATAGGAATTCGAATTCAGTAACTCCCGCTTTGAATGTTAACTTTGAGGAAGAATAAGGGAGAGAGTACCAAAGGAAGCTAGGGTTTACATTGTATATAGAATTGCATTTTTTTAAAGATAAAATTTCATAAACTAGAAACCATGGAATACAATAGACGACAACTCAAAAGAAATAAAATGTTCCACCCATACCAAAAAATCCTTTGTCCACAACATTAGACTACCATATAATCCAGATCGAGCTAACCTATCAGCTAGACAATTTAACTCTCGTTGCACATGAGTAACTTTAACTTGGTCGAAATTCTTCTGGAGCACCTTAATATCATAAATGACATTCTGAACTTCAGAAGTCATATTCCACCATCCATTCAATATGGAAACAACAGATAATGAATTAGAGATAATCTGAATACTTGAAAAACTCATCCTCTGTGAAATTCGTAGTCTTTCTAACACTGCACATGTTTCGAAACAACTTGGAGAGACAAAAAAAAATATATTTATGTTGGCTAAAGCTACCACAAGCCTACCATCAAGGTATCTAATTGCCACACCACTCTAGTTGAAAGAGTATGTTCATCACATGCTGCATCTACAAATACATTGATCTTGTTACTATCTTCCCTCTAGTTATCATAGACCCGTATATTTGTGTGACCTTGTTGCATCCCACAATTTAACTTGTGATAATCCTGCAAATATTTAAAAATTCACTCACATCTTTCAAAAATTGATTGAATAGGTCGATTAAAACTTAAGTTATTCATGTCGTTCCAAATAGCTCAAGCTCGCCTACACACAAAGTCTCAAGCTGACTCATATTTGATCTTTGTAAAAGATCCATATCCACTTGTCCTTGATGCAGTTAGAAGTAACATGACCAATATTCACATCAGGTAATAAAATACTCCAAATCTCCCTCACTCTTTGGCATCTAAACAAAACATGGTCAGTAGTCTCAGGATGTCATTTACAAATAGAACAATTAATAGACATTTTCAAACCTCTATAACACATATTAACAGCTGTAGGAATGCAATTATGAAAGGACCTCCACACAAAAACTTTAATTTTAAATTTTTCTTTCAACTAAATTGATCTTTTAGTGTTATTATGAGTTAGCAAGGGGATCTTACGAACCTACAGATTACAAACACCAATGATACAAAATCAATTAATTAAACTCTTTAATTAATTAATTGTCATTCATTAACTATAAGTCACTCCACTATAGGCCTAGAATTGCACTCTTATGCTGTAGGACAAGTTGTGTCCATGGATATAACCATTACATGCAAGTCGATCATTCACGAGTTGTTCGTTATTACAACTGAGTTAAAAGTCTGTTTTACCCATGTAATATCTATAATGTATATCTATAATCTATAATCTATAATATATTAAAAAACAAGAGTTACTGAAAAATATTTTTAATCCAAAACAAGAATTTTTGAAAATTATTTTTAGTCCAAAATATTTCTTTAAAATTTACTTAATTACATCGATCAAATCATCATAATCCGATTTAATTTCAAATTTTAATTAAAACTGAATTTGAATTTTTTTTTCTTTCATGCTTTTTTTATTCAAAATTCAAAAATAATTTGAATTAATTGTTATTCTTAATTTGATATTTGATAGCATATCTAATTGGATTGAATTAGTTATTTTTCTTTCATGTTTTTTATTCAAAAATAATTTGAATCAATTCTTACTCATTTGATCTTATATCTAATTAGAATTTGAATTAATTTTTTTTTCTTTCATGTTTTTTTATTCAAAATTCAAAAATAATTTGAATTAATTGTGATTCTTAATTTGATATTTGATAGCACATCCAATTGGATTGAATTAGTTATTTTTTCTTTCACATTTTTTTATTCAAAAATAATTTGAATCAATTCCTACTCATTAGATAGGATATCTAATTTGATTGAATTATATATTTTTCTTTCACATCTTTTTATTAAAAAATAATTTGAATCAATTATTATCATACTCTTTTAATGAGATATCTAATTTAATTTAAAAAAACTCTTTTTTCTTTCATGTTTTTATTCAAAATTTGAAAAGAATTTGAATTAATTTTTATTATTAGTTTGATAAGATATCTAATTTTATTCAAAATCAAATCAAATTAGAATTTGAATCTAAATTTCTTCAATAAATTTCACATGTCCCCAATTTTTTTTTTTTCAAATTTAAAATAGCCATTTCATCCAATTTTTCATCATATTATGTTGTTGATGTTCTTTTTTCTAGATCTAAAATATCCATCTCCTTCAATTTTTGATAAGATATCTCTTTCTTTTTTTATATAAATTTAAATTAGCCCACGTTTTTCGTTTTCTTTCATGTTTTTTTTACACAAAATTATGTTAGTTGATACCACTCATGTTGTGTTGTTGATGCTTTTTTTTTTCAGATCTAAAATATTCATCTCCTCCAATTTTTAATAAGGTATCTCTTTCCTTTTTCTTTTTTTTTTAAATTTAAATTTTGTTAGCCCACGTTTTTTCTTTTATATATTTTTTTACTCATCGTTTTAATTTATTTATAGGTAAATTATTATTTTGAGTTTTGATTTAGAGTTTATTTCATTTTTGTGTTTGATTTTTAAAATATTACTTTTGATTTTAAATGTTTAGCAATAATGTAAACACTTTAATTTTAGAAGATACACTTTTAATTTACAAATGATATTTATTAATTTTAAAAAGTTTCTTGCTTTCTTAAAAAAATATTTAAAAAAGAAAAGAAAAAAACTGCAACTATATTAAATGACATTTTAGAAGATATTCTTTTAATTTTAAGATGATGTTTATTAATTTTAAAACGTTTCTTGTTTTCTTAAAAGAATATTTCAAAAAGAAAAGAAAAAAAACCACAACTATATTGAATGTGACATTTTTTTTAATTTCATAACTCATTGGTCCTCATTTGATGCTGTGCAAATTAATATATTAGTTTTTTTCTTTTTCTTTTACGTTTTTACACCAAATTATGTTAGTTGATATCACTCATGTTGTGTTGTTGATGTTTTTTTTTCTAGACCTAAAATATCCATCTCTTCCAATTTTTTATGAAGTATTTCTCACACTCTCATCAGATATCTTTGATCTTTTTTTTTTTTTTTTTATAAATTTAAATTAGCCCAAGTTTTTTTTCGTTTCTTTCAAGTTATTTTTACACAAAATTATGTTAGTTGATACAATTCATGTTGTGTTGTTGATGCTTCTTTTTTCCAGATCTAAAATGTCCATCTCATCCAATTTTTAATAAGGTGTCGCTTTCTTTATTTCTTTTTTTTTATTATTTGAATTCTGTTAGTCCTCGTTTTTTCTTTTATATATTCTTTTACTCATCATTTTAATTTATTTATAACTAAATTATTATTTTGAGTTTTGAATTAGGAGTTAGTTTAATTTTTTGTTTGATTTTTAAAATATTACTTTTGATTTAAAAATTTTAGCAATAATGTAAACATTTTAATTTTAGAAGATACTCTTTTAATTTTAAGAAGATGTTTATTAATTTTAAAAGTTTATTGCTTTCTTAAAAAAATAAATTAAACAAAATATATTATTTCAAAAAGTATATATTATATTATAAATAATAATAATAATCAAAATCAAAATCAAAATTAAAAAATTGAATAAAAAATTATATTATATTAAAATTATGTTATATTACCTGAAAAATTATATTATAATAGAAATAATATAATATAATATAATATAAATATTATTATATATTCAAATTAGTTACGTTAAAAATTATAAAATCATAATAAAAATAGAAAAAGAAAACTAATATAAGAATGCATAAAAAAAATTAATTAATTAAATTTATTGTAAGTTCAATTTAATTCATACTATTTTGATTACACGTGGTAAAAAAACTAGTCTCTATAAAAAGACACCTTCTCCCATGCCTTTCTTCATTGCCAAACTTGGGCTTCTCCCCACGTGTTATGGGCTTCTAAACTTCTAAACTGGGCTCTGGCTCAATCTTTACTTAATAAATAATAATAATAATCATAATAATAATAATAATTTTTTTTAGGGGGCAACTAGGAAAACAGTCATATTTAATTGGTCGTTTTGAAAAAGAGCCAAATAATTTTTTTTCTTGAAAAATGGTTATTTACTAAATTTAGAGAGAATTTATAAATAAGCAATGGACTAAAATACCCCTTATTTGAAATCTAGTATCTAAGTTAAATAAAGATTATATCAAATCAAAAAAGCATATATCCATTAATATTTAAATTCAACCTAATGCATAATCGTGAAGGAGAATCGGGAGAAAACAAATTATCTTAATGTAACAACTTAAACAATTATTTCAATTTTAAATTTAGAAAAACAATAAGAACTTGAAGGAAAAAATAGTGGAAATCATTAAGAAATTTCAGTGTAGTATGCGAAATGCTAGCCTGAAACAGTTGTAAGTATTTGTGTGATACTTGGGCTAGCATACTCCCATATATACTGTACAATTGATTTTAAAAGCATAAATAATTGTGTGGCATGCAAAACTCAACAATGACATTGTCAATGTATGTTCTAATCACTTCATAAATAATAAAACTCATGACCTAAGGTTCCAAAGATTTGATTGTAATATCTTAGATAAGAAGTATATATAAACTTGTAACACCCCACGCCGAGAATTTATACCAGAATCTGAATTCGACACCTGATGGCCCCGACATTCCCTTGCATCCCCGCGACCTGGCCACGCTACCTACTTGTCTACTTGCGAGAGTGAAAATTGTCCCCACAAACCAATACGAGTTCTTTCAGCATGCTAGCTAGTAGATATCAATTTTTTTAAACATTTCTTAACCATGTCTTACATAGTCTCAAGATCCATCTCATTCAAATGTGGTATTGGTTCATTCATATGCCCCTCCTAATCTCGGGAGAGCTACTAAGTAGGAACCATTAGTAAATTTGAACAAAACTAATTAAGTACCCTTGTAAGCATAAAAATGAACTTTTATAATACTAATAATAATACTTAGAATAACATTTGTTGATTGAACTACAGTCATGACAACAATTACATTGTCATTGCATGTTATAATCATTTTAAACTCCTGAATGATTTGATTCTAATATCGTAGATACAAAGTATTTGTAGACATCAAATTATACTAGGTGTGCTATGAGCATCAACGATTTGTCCATTTCAACAATACTAAATAACTCTCTACATATAGAATTAAACTTTTTACTCTATACATAAGAATTATAAAAATTAGAAAGATGTCAAATCTTAAAATTTTATTTTTTATTTTTTAACACACAAAGTACTTTGATGTGAATTACTTCAAACAAAATTTAGTTTTATCGACAACATTAAAATTAACATACAACAACAATGGTGCCAAAATGCTTTTCTTCTAAAGAAAATTTGAATGCTCATCGACCAAAACTTAGAAAACCCAAGACAAGGCAGAAAAGTGCTCAATTGCAATATCAAAATTCAAACCCACCCATCTTGATCCTACTACAAGCAAACTATTGGCCATGGAATTAGTCGTTCTTTCTTCTGAAGGAGAACCCTTCTGTAAGCTTTGCACGCCCTCCAGTTGGTTGACATAAGACATAAGATCGCCCTGGCAATTTCTACATACCACAAACTATTTGTGAATGACTGAAAACATGTTTAGGAGTAATTTTGAATCAAAATCACTTTTATTGTATTGAAATCACTCCGAAACATGCTTTAATTATTCAAAATCAATTTTTATAGTATGAAAATTTTCTTTAAAAGTGTAAAATCAAACATTAAGTTAATTTTGAATGATTAAATACCTGTTTCGAAAGAATTTTAAACATGATAAAAGTGATTTTAACCATTTCAAAATTACTCCCAAACATGTCATGAATCCAGTGGTTATGTTAAAGCACTTACACTTCACGTACATGAAGAATCAGTTGGGAGACTTTATGAGGCGCTTGAGCTTGTGCTTTCTTTT
This sequence comes from Trichosanthes truncata, assembly GCA_033996785.1. Classification (NCBI taxonomy): domain Eukaryota; kingdom Viridiplantae; phylum Streptophyta; class Magnoliopsida; order Cucurbitales; family Cucurbitaceae; genus Trichosanthes; species Trichosanthes truncata. The sequence goes on from JAWPNB010000003.1 coordinate 60,402,126, forward strand.
CTCAATTTTGACGGGAGGATTGAGCAAATCCATGTCATTTTTATGAACTATGTTGATCAAAAGGAAATTTTCTAGATCGCGAACCCTAAAATTCCAATGAGAGTTTGCGAGAGAAACACTGAGGAAACATAATGTCATGAAAAGCCCTAAAATTCTAATTTGAATTTTGGATAATCTGTCCATCAAGATTTAGAAAGATAGGATTTGAATTTGAATCTTCAAATTAGACAAGATTTTTGGGTAGAAAATTTGTAATTATATATTCTATTATTTTAGTGGTTGGTGTTCGATTTAGTTACAAGGGTAAAAATGGAGAAAAAAAAAACAAAGAAAGAGGAATCTCCTTGATTCACTTTGGCCACATTTCAGTTGAAATTTTTTTTGGCCATTTTTCAGGATGAGGGAGTAAATTAAATGTATCCATTTAGTCCAATTCTCCAATTTTTTATATTGGTATTTGACATGAAATGTCGACATGTCATCAAAAGTAGGGAAAAAATGAATTTGTTTTTTTATTGACATCGTTGAACTCAAAGAAAAGTCACTTATGTATAAATAAAGTAGACATTCTAGTTTTTTTTTTTTTTTTTTGATAAGACATTATAGTAATTATCTATACAAATGTTTAGTTTGAAAATGGAAATATATGTTCCCTAGTATTATTGGCACTATATTTTGTTATGCCACCTAGATCTATTAAATAAAGTAACAAAAATAAATAATGATATTATTATTTAGTAAGAATGAAAATACTTTGCCAATTTGAGTATAGCTCCATGGTTAAGGCATTATTTTTTCAATTAAAATGTTAGAAGTTTGAATTATCACTCTGTACCTTGTTGAACTAAAAAACCCTTGCAAGAAAAAAAAAAAATAGAAGTACCCTTATAAAAAAAAGGTTATGAATAGAAGTAATGTGTCTAGAAGAACAAAGTTGTATGAAATTATGTCGTAGTATTTTTTCTCTTTTTAAATTGATTTATAAATTATAATGTAATCTATACTATATTAAAAAGTGAGGATGTTGGAAAAATATTTTTGGACACTTTTTTCCTTTTCTTAATTTACTAATTTACGAAATATGTCATTAGTGATTAATTATAAATAGTAAATTAATTAATTATCAATAATAAATGTATATGATTTACTGAAATGTTGGAATGTAAAAAGCTTTTCCTACAACTTTTTTTTTAAAATTATAATTCATAGTTGAATTTTAGAAGTTATAGAATTCAAAAGATTTTTGTTCTTCAACAAAAAAAAATCAAAAGATTTTGTAACTCTCGTCTTCTACTACTATAAAATGAGTTGTCTTCACTACTTTCTTCACTACTTTCTTCACCAATACTTGAAGTTTCATTCATTCTTTATTTTTGTTTTCTTTGTTCTATTTGCTTTCAATCTATACTATATTAAAAAGTGAGAATATTGAAAAAATATTTTTGGACACTTTTATCCTTTCTTTAATTTACTAATTTACAAAATATGCCATTAGTGATTAATTATAAATAGTAAATTAATTAATTAGCAATAATAAGTGTATATTATCTACTAATCTATACTATATTAAAAAGTGAGAATGTTGAATAAACATTTTTGGACACTTTTATCATTTCTTTAATTTACTAATTTACAAAATATGCCATTAGTGATTAATTATAAATATTAAATTAATTAATTAGCAATAATAAATGTATATTATCTACTAAAAGGTTGGAATGTTAAAAGTTTTTCCTATAACTTTTTTTAATTATAATTCATAATTTAATTTTAGAAGTTATAGAATTCAAAAGATTTCGTAACTCTCATCTTTTACTACTATAAAATGAGCTTTATTCACCACTTTTTTCACCAACACTTTGAATTTCATTTTTCTTTATTTTTGTTTTCTTTGTTCTATTTGCTTTCAAAGCCTCTTCAATTTTCAAAACATCTCAAGAAGTTGGTGGTATATTCAAATTGCAAGGGTTGAATGTGTTTTGGTGGTATATTCAAATTGCAAAGGATGCACACATTGAATCTATATCTCGAATTCCAGGCTTATGACGTTATAACTCCACTTTGATGAAGGTGAATAATAGTATTTTTCTATCAATATTTGTAAGTGAGCAAATCTATTTTAAGAAATGAGTGTATATTTAGGATCTTTGATTTTTCTGTTATTATTTTTTTATTGCTCCTTTATAATTTGTGTATTGTTTTTTTTTTATCTAAAATATCTGTCGAAAAATAAAATTTTATTGATCAATTACAAGCTTATGTTTGTTTTCTTGAGAAAAAAAATATGTGTAACTTAATGCCTCACAAAGTTTTCAATTAATTATAAAATACTAAATTAATTAATTAATGAATTACAAATAATAAATTAAAAATTAATCATCAATAATAAATTAAAAATTATTAATCAACAAGAATTTGTATCGAATCTAATGAGTTAAAATACAAAAGAGTTTTGTTACTTCATTCCCAATAAGTTAGAATAATTTTCCTTTAATTATAATTATAATTATAATATGAAATCAAATCAGTAGTTAATTTAATATTTATTAAAGTTGAAACGTTTAGTACATAACAAAAAGTTAGCTTGAAAATATTTAGAATTTGTAATAATCAAACAAAGTAATAAAAAAATACAATGAGTCCAAATTACGTCAAATAACATTTTTAAAATAAAAATGTGAAAATATCTCTATATTTTTAATTAATATACGAAAAACAACAAAATGTAACTTAAAATTCATTTAGAACATGGTATGAGATAATGCAATGTAAATGCACCCATAAAAAGATTAAATGAATGAAACGTGAAAAGCTAGAAAGTAAAAAATTTAGCTCCATTTAGATAACTTAATTCTAAAATTAATATTTTTATCTAATTATATTTAATTACATAATGTGAAAGTTTTTGAAATGTCAAAAAGTTTTATAAATCTTTCATTCCCTTCAACTATTAATTTGTCTCTTCCACTCATTTCCAAAACAATTTGAAATCTCCATTTTAAGAAAATAAGAAAAGAAAATAAATATTGAAAAATCAAAATATAGTCTAATAACTATGAGTTTGATGAAGTGAATGATGCGAAAAAACTAAAAATACATAAATTAATTAATTTAGATATCATATATTTGCTAAAAAAAATAAAAAAGTGTCACTACTTATATATAAACCACAACCAACCTATACATTTTAAAATTTTAACTTATTATATTAATAATAATAATGATTGATTTTCATTTTTTTTTTTTTACAATTACACTGATATTCAATAATAAAATAAATTTATCTATTTGTAATATATATAAAAATTATGATATATTTATATATTTAAAGTACGCATTAATTTATCAGATATATTTTTAATGAATATAATTAATTTTTTTTATAATTTAAAATAAAGTAAAAAAATATATAATGTGCATGGGACATGGTAATAAACTAGTTGTTATAAATGCTATTACCAAATTGCACCTATTTGATGACCATAGCCCAAAAATGGATGGGCCTCTTTTATTGAATAGATGGGCCTCGACATTTTTGGGCTGCACATGCTCTTTGAAGGAGTAGAGATCTTTTTTTTTTTTTTTTTTTTTTTTTTTTTTTTTTTTTTGAGTTCAACAACATTTGGAAGGGGGAGTTCGAACCTCTGATCTCTTAATTGATGATACATGTCAATTACTGCTGAGCTATGCTCATTTTGACAATAGAGATCATGGTTTAAGAGAATAGAAATTGAGGTAGATGACTATTTTTACCCTCAAATTGAAAAATAGCCAAAAGTTGTAAATATCGCTAATCGAATTATTAATGCATAAATTTGTTTATGTGTCTTACCAATTTTGCCTCTCATGTTTTTTTTCAAAGTTCTAAATCTTTGACACTAAATCCGGAGAGAATTTTGTGAGCTTTGATTGGTTTACCTTCCCCAAACACCTAAACAAATGTTTAAAAACATTCTGATTTGAATTACTACACCATCCTTTCATTAAATACTCAATTAGCTTCTACGTTGAACACGCAACCAAATGTTGGAACGACATATTTCCACTATAAATTATGATAATCAAAGAGACGGTGCAATGAAGCCCTTGACAAAAAAGAAAATAATAATAATAATAATGAAGAAATTATATCATCCATGTTTGTGTATTGATTATCCAAAAATGATGATGATCCAAAGACGATGCATGGGTTGGTGTGAATGATGATCTAAAGGTACTTTCTGCATGAGTTTCTAAAAAAAAATTTGTATCATCCATGTGTTGTGCATTAATGATCATAATTTTTTTTCAATAAAAATTCTTGAAGAAAAAGAGAATAAACTCTTGTGCACCCATAAAGAGACTTCGTTTTTTTATCTTTTAGATCCATGTTTGTGCACTGATTAACATAAAATCATTTTTTTCAATAAAAATTCTTCAAGAAAAAGAATATAAAATCTTGTGCACCCATGAAGAGACTTTGATTTTCATCTTTTAGTTCATTTTCTAATCTCAGCTTAGATTTTGGATTTTTCTTCTTCTTCTTCTTTTAATTTTGAGAGTGTTGCAGTTTATTTTTCTTATTAGAGATGATTATGACATAAAATATTGTTTCTTTTTATATTAATAGGTATGCTTTTTCTCTCCTTGAGATATAGACACTACAACAAATTAGGTTTCTTAATAATGGTCCTCTAAATTTCAAATCTGAAAATAATGATGGACTCAAATTGAAATTTTCGAAAATTAATCTATAATAACAGGCATTGCCTGTTATTATAGCCTAAATAAAATTAAAATTAAAATTTTTACATTTTTCAAACTAAAACCCACACTCACGATAACGATACCCAGGAAACCCACGCATTACCTTAGGGTTTCCTTTTGGTAGTGCACTGCTCTACTCCTTCTCGTCACTATCGCCCTTCTTCTCTCCACGCACAACTTAGCCTCTTGCGAACAAAAAGTTAGAGCGTATACATCTTGTATCATAGTGGTTGAAGGCAGCGTCGTGGAAATCCCCTAAATAGAGTAGAAATCGAACTAAGGCTTAAATCTCTCCAAAAATGGCTCCCTTTTCCGCAAGCAATTCAAGATTCTTTTATAGAAATCATGACAGCGTCGAGATGCTAGGTTGCAGCGTCGAGACGCTGTCCTTCCAAAACACATGTTTTCGAAATAGAAAATGTAGCGTTGAGACGCTAGATTACAGCGTCTCAACGCTGCCTGTGCGGGTTCTATGATTTGTTGGGCTGCGCCTATAGCGTTGAGACACTATACATAGTGTCTCAACGCTATGCTCTCAGGTGTTCTTGCCCAATTCCTTCCTTTGTTTCTCATGGCCTTGAAATTTACGTTCCATTAGCTCCATACTCGCCATGGTATCTCCAAATTCTACGGTTCCGCTCCAATTGCTTGATAACTGAAATTATAATAAATAACTCGTGAAAAAATCGAATAAGCTATAAAAATTAACAAAAGTAAAGTATAGGAATAGCACATTTTGTGTGCTATTAGAATTCGCAGGAATCGGGTTTCCCACGGGGAATTATTCCCTGTTTATATTTATTTATTTATTTTTAATTTTGATTAAATAAAATATTTTTTTAGAAAATTTATATTTAAATTATTAATTCCTAATGGTAAATTTCTATTTGAAGAGATTTTTTTTAATTTTCTTTAGAAAAATAAAATAATACATCATAAAATATTAAATTTAGCATTTATTATATATATAAATATACATAATAAAAAAAAAAGTAATCGGGGCGGTGGCGGGGAACAGGACGGGGACAAGGAATACATTTCCCGTCCCCATCCCCTTTTAGCTATTGGGGAAAAATTCTCCCCACTCCCTCCCCCATTCCCCACCTCGTTAGGGGTGGGTCCCCGCGGGGCCCCATCCCTGTAGGAAAAATGAACATCTTTATTTCCAACATGTTATAAGTTTCATTTTATAATCTTCAACATGATAGTGCAAGCTTTTTGCATTGTATTTTTAGTTCAACATCAATGTTGAAGTGATTTTTGCTTGTTATACTACTAGTTAAAACTTACATTTTCAACATTTTTATGAATACTTGTCATTTCCAACATGGTATTGTAAGCTTTTTGCATTGTATTTTCACCTCAACATCAATGTTAAGCTAACACTTACATTTCCAACACTTTTATGAGTTTTTCTCATTTCCAACATGATATTGCAAGCTTTTGCATTGTATTTTCATTTCAACATCAATGTTGAAGTGATTTTTGCTTGTTTGACTAGTTAAAACTTACATTTCCAACACTTTTATGAATACTTCTCATTTTCAACATAGTATTGTAAGCTTTTTGCATTGTATTTTCACCTCAACATCAATGTTGAAGTCAATACTAACATTTCCAACACTTTTATGAATAATTCTCATTTCTAACATGATATTTTAAGCTTTTACATTGTATTTTCACTTCAACATTAATGTTGAAGTGACTTTTGCTTGTTTGATTAGCCAAAATTTACATTTCCAACACTTCTGTTTTTTTTAAAAAACCACAAAAAAACCTAATTTACCAATATAAATACACCACCATCTTATTACTAAACCATGTACTTATATGACAAGAATTTTATATCAATGAAGTATTCAAGTTCATTCATTTATTCTAGAATAATGTATGTTCATGTGTATTAACATGGTAAATATAATTACTTTTAGGGTATATATGTGATCATATGGACAACCAAACAAATTTACTATTTAAAATAATTTGGAAAAAAATGTAAAATATAATAATATTTTTATTGAAAATATTTTTTTATCAAAAGTGTTTAAATTAGCAAGTAATCCAAACATACCCTAAATAGAAAATGTGTTGATAAATACAACACTCAATGCATTTGATGAAGAAAAATATTTGGGTGCAAGAAGGAGAGAGAAAATATTTTCCACCTTTCTCTTTCCTTGTTGTCAACAATTGAATAGTGGGGCAGGGAGATTCCTGCATACCGATATGTAGCAAAATATTGTTCTTTGATGAACCCAAAATGGGGATCAGAGAGAGAGAAGTGGTGAGAGGGGAGATAGAGAGGTAAAAGTTTGTTGAGAGCGAGAGAGCAATTTTTAAATATATATATATAGGGCCTGTTTGGTTTAACTTTTCAGGTGTTTAATTTTGAAAAAACGTCATTTGAATAAAATTTGTAGTGTTTGACAATCCCTCACAATGACTTTTTAAAAAATGAGTTTAAGAAATAAGTTATTTTGAGTGAAGCACTTGAAACCAAATTTTACAAAAAAGGTTTTTAGGTGTTTAACTTAGAATTCTTCTCAAATTTTCATGATATAAGAAAATGACCAAAATACCTTCAAACTACACCTTCAATTGCCAACAACCACCGCTCGCCGCCAACAACACTCCGGCAACCACCGCCACCACTGGTGACATTTTGGCGACCATCGCCATCACCCACTTGTCTCAAGCAAACATTTCGGTGACACAGAGTTTAATAGTCGTCTTTTATAGTAATTAATTTGACATAAGTATAAGCATTTTGTGTAAATCAAACCAAATAAATTTGTGTATAAAAATACATTTGAGAAAATGTAACAAAATATGAATGTTTTAATATAACTGATTTATATATAAAAAAATACAAATTAAAAGCAATCCAAATCGGCTCTTAATTTTTTTACCACATCAATTTAAAAGGATTATATTAGATTATAAATTCAGTCTTTAGAACTTTGGTAGTTATGCCTAGTTTTAGTTTCTCACCCCGTTTGTATGATCATTTTTTTAAGTGTTTTATTTTGATTAGAATAAATATATGGCATAAATATTACTATTCAAATGTTAACATGACATTAATTAAGAAGTGTTGATTTTTGACACAATATAACATAATAGAGTAGATCAATAATATAAAATAAGGGTGTTGAGCAAGTCCAAAAATTCGATAATAAAGGTCAATGAAAACATATATATATATATATATATATATATATATATATATATATATATATATATATATATATATATTATGCCAAAATTTTTGCAAGCTACTTGTCCACCCTAATGCTATTTAGTATCTAAGGGGGTGTTTGGTTCCTTGTTTTGGAAGTGGGGAGTATGGGTTTGTTTAAACAAATCCATGTTTGGTTGGCAGTTTTGTTAACGCAGGTTTGCTACAGTATATACTATTCTACTCCCCAGGTTTGCTACAGTACTTTACCTTACTCACCAGGTTTGCTACAGTACTTTATTCATACTCCCCAAGTTTGCTACCGTACATATTTTGTCTTTAATTATGCTTTTAAAATGCATTAGATTTTTAATAAAAATATATTAGTTAAATAAAAATAATTAATTAATGATAACTTTATAATAAATAAATAAATAAATTTAGTTCAAATTTCAAATAGTAATAGTTAATTCATAAACCGATATGTCGGCTTTGTTATACTTCATGTTTTAGAGCAATTATAATGATAAATTTATAAGAAGAAATTTCTTTGTATTTTGTTCCTACATTGATAGAAAAAAACAATTACAAAACTAACTAAATATTTGTTGTACAAAATAATTATTCAAAAAGTGTTCAGATTAGCAATAATATTAAAAAATAAATTAAAAGTGTTCATAATTTATAAGAAACTTATTGTTATATTTTAAAATTTTTATTAACATATAAATTATAATAAAAATTATTTTATTATAAATTCCAAACCAGACACGTTATATAAACCTAAATTTAATACGTCAATTTCCATTTGATAAAAAAAAAGTCCATTTCTCTAAATCCACAACTTTCCTAAACTCCTTTTCTTGTGAAAATGTAAAAATCATGTTATCATAGTCAATTAAAGACATAATATTTGTAAAATTAATTAATTAAACTATTTTGGTTAGTGTATCTTAAAGTTAATAGCTTTTAAAATAATATTATTTAAAATACTTTAACTTTATAACCTTATGTATTAGTTAATATAGAAAGTTAAGTTCAATAGTAATTTTGATGATAAGTAGTAAATAATTTTTCCTAGCACAACAAGTTATAAATCATTAAATAAACAATTGATAACATTTTCTTATGGTTAATTTTATGTTGGATATATTTGCATAAAAAATTTTGTTTATATTTGTTCACACTTTGGTAAATAGTCTGAAATATTTTCATGAACAATTAAATATTTATTCTATAAAATAATTATTGGAAGAAAATTGAGTGGACAAATGTATTAAAAATATTTTATTTATTATTAAAATAATACTCTCTAATTTCATCATAAAAGTTACATTTTATATATAATTTAATATTTAATTTTTATTACTTTAATTAAATAATTTATATTATTTATACAAATTTTAAATGTACCAACCAAATACACTTTTAATAAACTCAAGTTGAACAAATTAGAATTCAAACACAAACTTGCATCATCCAAACACTGATTTAACAAACTCAGACTCAACAAACTTATTTTCTGTATCATCCAAACACAGACTTAACAAACCCAGACTTAACAATCTCAGGCTTAATAAACCAATGCTTAACAAATCACTCAAACTTGCAAACCAAATGACCCCTAAATAGCTTACTCCTCTGTTTCATTAATTTACCATTTTCGTGTAATCATATCAAATCATTATTGATTATTTAATCCATGGTGTCACGCTTAAATAACATTGCCAATGATAAATGACTTTTTATAATTTAAATCAAGTTTCATTGAATCCTAAGAAAACTTGGAAAATTTAGAGATATATATAGTGTAACTATCAAAGCCAAAAGAAAGAAATTATATTATTTTTTCTTTTTTCTTTTTTATTTTTTGAGTTAGAAAGCAATTATATAATTACGTGGAAGGAGGATGACCAAGAAACAATCAAAACCAAAATGAATGAATATTTTGCACACAACGTGCATTTGGATCGGTTCAACTTTAATTTGGCCCTACTCTTTTTAATTATTGCACTCAAAAATCATATGCTCAATTATTAAATATCTGTCTCCTTCTAAAAGTAAAAAGAAAAAGAAAAAACAAACTAGCTATCTCTTCAATTTTGCCACGTGTCATCTGATCCTAAAATACTGGAGACAGGAAGGAAGAAGTATTCAGAAGAGAGGCGTACTGCATTGTTGAAAAACCCTAAGTCAAGAAAGGATTACAACGAACAGTATTTAAAGGACTAGAGGGGACACGTGTCCAACTACTATAGGAGATAAAATAACTAAAAAGGCAATAAACAAATACCCAAAATAAATCACACAACTAAGAAAAATTAAAGCCAAAATACAAAAACACTTCATGGTTTAACACATCACCATGTCATATTATCCCTTCAAAATTCATAATTTTTCTATTACATTTATATAGATTGTAATTCTGCTTAATTACGTGAACATCTAGAAAATTATCATCTTATACACATACATATCTAAATATGGATAATTAAATTCCAAACTACGCAAGCTACTAATAAATGTCTCACCATGAGAGTTGTTGAACAACGATAAATTCTTGTCTCCAATAATAAATCAGTAAATTTTCTATTTATGCATTGAGGTATTTTGAAGAGTTTGTGACATTAAGGACGTGATTGGGAGTGATTTTGAAATATCTGGTAAATTATATATAAAAAAAATAAAAATCAATGAAAATATTGTTGACATGAATATAGATACTAATAATAAGAAGTGATTATAACTAATTATTCAATAGGTTCAAAAAATTTGAGAAGTCTTTTATATTCGTAGAGTTTTTATTTTAAGATCAATATCCATTGACATTTTCTTCAATATTTCTATCAATGTCGACGATTAACTCTATTTATTAGATTCTTAATATTTTGACTTTATAAGTTAAATGAATCTCTACATCTTGATTGCATTGACTAATACATGGTAGACTAATAATTTATATATATTCCCAGTTTGTATAATTGTACGATCAATAATGCATAGTTCTTGTAGAGATCATCAATAATGCAAACAGTAGATGGTTGTATAATTGCTACATGCATGAAGAATATGACAAGAAAATGTTTTAGGATTAGGGAAGCCCATCTCCATCTTCGGCCAAGCTTTTGTTGAAAGACCATGACCACACTTCTGTTAGCTCAATACTTAGCCACTCATTTGGAGATGATGCATATTCAATAGCTTATCTCATCAAGCTTCATTTGTTAGGAAAAAAATCTCTCACTACTACCGTAGAAATAAGCAAAAAAATAACTGAGAAATTAAAAGAAATCAACAAAATAAAAACACAATAATTAACGTGAAAAACTCCAAAACCGAAAAAAAACCACAAACAGAAAGAAATACTATACTATGTGAAAAATTATTACAATCACACAGAATTCTCTCTCTGACCCCAATTACAAAGAAACACTCTTTTAAAACTTTATACCACTCACTTAATTAAAGTTAGTATACCATACTTAAAATATTTCGAATTTGGATGATTTGAAACCAAAGTCATAGACCCCTTTTATAGTATTTAGAGCTCATAACTTCCTTGTACATTTTCGATGTAGGACAATTGCTCTTCTAATATATTGCCAAAAATCCTACATCATTTTCAATTAAAATATATATATATATATATATATATATATATATATATATATATATATCTCCTCAAGCTTCATATTCATTTTTATTCTTACTTTATCCGCATATTTTTCACAGTGTGATTCATACTTTCCTATCTGTTTCAGAATTTTTTTAATGATATTTTCAAGATATGTATTTTTAAATTATGCAAAGTTTTGCTTCTTTTTCTATTTGTCATAAGCCATATTAACTTCATTGGAGCCACTTTGACAAACACCAAGATCTATCATCTTTAAGAATATATTTAATATAAGATAACCTAAAATGAAAAATATCACATTATAAAATTAAAGGAGATTGAACGGAGAAAATTATGAATTTCTTTTAAAACCTAAATGTTATCTCTCATTTAACTACTATTGTTATTATTATTATGAAAATTGCCTCTGATCTTATGTAATTGTGGTTCATTAAAATGACAACAAAAGTGCTTTAAATAATTTTTAAAATAAAGTTATGATTTGTAATGTAGGATTGTAGTTATAATTAACAACTCAATATATTATTTAAAAAACGAGCGTCGGAGTATTCCTTAAAAAAAAAATAATAATAAAGCTCGTGAGCTTGAAAACATGAATGTGAAAGGGCACCTGCCGAAGCTTCAGTCAATATATTATTTTAAAAAAATGAGCATCGGTATTATTAAGCAGAAAAGGCCTTAGTGTAGTTAAAGATGGCACGTGCCTGAAAACATGAAAACCGACAGGCACAGCCGAAGCTTCGGAGTGAGGGCCGCATAAATGTTAATGTCGTATTTGATAAATATTTAATTTTTAGTTTTTAAAAATTATATTTATTTTTTCATTAATTCTCTACGATGAATTTCATCTTTTTCAACAAAAACATTGGAATTCTTAACTAAATTTAAAAAAAAAAAACAAAATTTTGAAAACTATAGTCTCGTTTGATAACTATTTGACTTTTGAAAATTAAGCAGGTAAACACTACTTTCATCTATAAATTTATTTATTTTATTATCTACTTTTTACCTACGTTTACAAAATCCAAGCAAAGCTTTGAAAACTAAAAAAGTAGTCTTTAAAAACTTGTTTTTGTTTTTGGAATTTTGCTAAGAATTCATATGTTTTCTTAAGAAATATGAAAACCATTATAGAGAAATAGTGAGAAAAAAAAACAGAATTTTCAAAACTAAAAAAAAAAAGGTTATCAAACAGAACTTTTTTTTTTTTTATTTTATTTAGTTTTCATAACTTAGTTTTGTTTTTTAAAACATAGGTAAAAAGTAGATAACAAAACAAAGAAACCCATATGTGGAAGCAAGGTTTAAAATGTCGATGTCAACGAAAATGTCGATGTCTCAATTTTATGGAAATGTTGATGGAAATATTGATAAAATGTCGATATCGATAAATATTTTTGAATAAAATAAGAAAAATTCAAAAAAAAAAGAGAATTAAAATACTTGTTATAATATTACATTCACATTGTGTTACATTTTGTTACTATTTTTTTTCATCGATTTTATAGGTATAATGGAAATGTTGACCCTTATGTCGATGTTGAACTCATGAACGTGTGAAAATATCGATGGAAATATCGACATGTCGACAGAAATTTAATACGGGTGGAAGTAGTATTTATAGACTTAATTTTCAAAAACAAAAAATTAAAAACCAAATAGTTATCAAATGAGACCAAAGTATGCTGAGAAAATTGAAGTGTGCAAAATTTCAACAAGTTTGTTCCAAATCTCCTATAAAAAAAATTAAAAAAAAAAGGTTTGTTCTAAACATAAAAATATCAGTCAATATGTCGATATATCTATAAATCGGACGATTCGATATTGACATTAAGGATAATTGATATCTTTTATCTTTTATAAATATCAATAAAACATATATACATATATTAACTCTAATATAAATATAAATACTAATAATAAGATTTATTAACAACTTAATTTTTTAAATAATTTTTTTATTTATAAGAGTTATCAATATTTTATTGATATATCCACAAAATTAAGTTTTCAATACCAATATGGACATTGATATGTTAAACCTTGGTTTCAAATCATGTTTCAAAAGAAGTTTGTCTTTTCAAAAAAAAAAAAAAAGAAGTTTGTTTCAAATCATTTGTACGAAATTTTAAAATTTTCAAAATAATCGATCAAACTAGATTGAAAGTTTTAAACATGCATTCTAACACAAGAATACAAAGAAAGCATAAGCTTGAGATTTCATTCAACTTCAACTTCTGTTCAAATGACAAAATGACAACCATATTTATACTAATTGAATAGACATCATGAAAGAACATAACCCTTTACCTATGTAGTCTAAATTCAGCCCCCAACCTTTCAAATCCATACATGAACCAAATTAAATGTAAATACATGAATTTAATAGGTACATAATGCATTAAAGATGTGAATGAATCTAGATTTTTAGATTTATTATTACTCTTGGTTGAAGATGTGTCTTATCAATCTTGAAAGGATGCAACTCTTTCCTTTGTATAGACACCTTAGCTTGGAGGTGAACATTCAATGCTTCTTGAAGCCTTTTAGCTCTAACTCTTGTCATTGGACCTTGTAACATAATGATTGTCTCGTGATTGGGTTGAATTGTTGTTGACTTCCATTGACTTTGAGTATGAGCTTCAATTGAGCTTGATTTTCATCTTGTAGACTTCCCTCTTGGTCTCCATGATTGCTCATTTCCTTATCAGTAATACTTGGATGCATCTTGGGCTACACCTATCTTTTATAGCCCACTCCAATTACATAGTAGAAAAAATTCAGAAGTATTCAAAAAAAAAAAAAAAAAGAGTTTGCTACGTGGCAAACTATGGATGGATAATTGGGTGGGTTGCAAAAGATTGGTGCAACCTAGGATGCACCCAAGTTTTTTTCATTGAAAAGAGCAATATTTAGGTGCATCTTGGGCACCCATCTTTTTGCAGCCACTCCAATCACACAATAGAAAAAATTAAAAATATTTAAAAAAGAAAAAAAAATTGTTTGTCATGTGAAAAATTGTGGATGGATAATTGGGCGAGCTACAAAAAGATGGGTGCAGCCCAAGATGCACTCAAGTTTTTTCTATGAGCAATATTTATGTGCATCTTGGACTGTATCCATATTTTTGCAGCCTACTCCAATCACACAGTAGAAAAAATTCAAAAACATTTACAAAAGAAGAAAAAAAAAGTTTGCCACATGGCAAACTGTGAATGAACAATTGGTTGGACTACAAAAGGATGAGTTCAGCCTAGGATGCACCCAAATTTTTTCCATTAAAAAGAGCAATACTTAGGTACATCTTGGCTGCACTCATCTTTTTGCAGCTCACTCCAATCACACAGCAGAAAAAAAATTTAAAAGCATTTAAAAAAGAAGAAAAAACAAGTTTACAACGCGTGAAAAACTATGAATGAAAAATTGGGTAGGCTGCAAAACGATGGGTGCAGGCCAGGATTAAGTTTTTTCCATATCACAAGTGTACCTTTTATTAATTTAAATATATGTGTAAGGTAAAATGAATCACCCTCTAAACCGTAAGGATTGCTACCATTGTACGCACCAAATTTTAATTATAAACAAGTATTGAGAATTTAAAAAGAAAAAAAAACTTTATTTAAATTCTTGTAAGATAATATCTTTTCGTATGATGAAAAAAAAAAGCTCTTCGGATAAAAAAGACGACTTCTAAATAGTTGTGAGAAAAATTACAAATAAACAAGAGAAATTTAAAATTTTATATTGAAAAGAAGATTCGTAATATAGAAGATTAGATTGAGGTGCAAGAATCTTACTCTCTGAAAGATCAAATTCGTTGTATCAACAATATTTGTTTTTCAATAACTAGTGTTTCATATATATATATATATATATATATATATATATATATATATATATATATATATATATATATATATATATATATATATATATATATATATATATCTCAAAAGAAGACTAGCCATATATTTCTTAAAAGAGCAAGTAGTATGAATAGAGATTTGAATTATCGAGGAAAAACATAACATTTGATTTGAGTTTTCTTGCGTATTGTAAAGTGTGGTGAAAAGATATTCATAGAAGTTTTAGAATTTATGAATGGATAATAAATAAATATATTACTTTCTACTAAAACTTTCAAAAGGTTTATCATTAAGGGCATATTTGAGAATGATTTTAGAAATAGTGATTTTAACACAATTGATTTGTTTATAATTGATTTATTAAAAGTGATTTTCATATAATCATTTTAATGTTTGGTTCTACACTTTTAATAGTGATTTTCTTACAATTAAAAGTGATTTTCAATGACTAAGGGCATATTTGGAAGTGAATTTAGAATAAATATTTTAAGCTAAGTGATTTAAGTATAATTAATTTTATAAAATTTTAGTTATAAAAAATTTTAAGTTAAATTACACATTTAATCCCTGAACTTTGAGGTTTGTACCTATTTAGTCCCTGAACTTTCAAAATTACAAACTTAGTCCTTGGACTTTCGAATTTTTTAAAATTCACGGGTCTAATAGACACAAAATTGAAATTTTAGGGTTCCATTAGACATAAAATTTAAATTTATATCTAATAGATCAATTAATTTTTAAAAATTTCGAGTTTGACAGGGATCTATTAGACACAAAATTGAAAGTTCAAGGACTTATTAGACACAAAATTGAAAATTTAGGGACCTATTAGATACTTTTGAAAGTTTAGGGATCAAATAGACACCAATCTGAAAGTTCAGGGACTAAACTTGTAATTGAACCATAATTTTAATATTTGGTTCCACACTTATAAAAGTGATTTAATCATAATTAAAAGTATTTTTAAAAAAAATTGATTAATGTTTGTTTTCAAAGGTGATTTTAGAATCATACTAAAAAGAGTATTACATTTGAGATTAAAAACAATTAGAAGGTGGTAGATAAAAGTTATACATAGATAACTAAAAATTATAAAGCTAGAGAAAAGTTTCAAAGAGAAAAAATGTTAGAGACATAGAGAGATAAAAATTTTAGAGAGAGGGACAAAAAATTTAATAGAGAGAGCAAAAATTTGAAGATAGAGAAATAAAATTAGAGAGATGTACAAAATTTTTGGGAAGAATGATAAAAATTTTAGGAAAAAGAGTCGGGGAAAAAAAGGGTTCAAGAGCAAAAAGTTAGAGCAAGAGTTAAAAAATTAGAGAGAAAAATTGGCATTATGTAAACAATGATGGATGACTTCAATGATGATAGTTTTGAGAAAACACATTTTTTTATTGAAATTTATGAATTTTTATAGTAGATGACGGTTATTAACCGTCAAACAAAAGTTAGCTTTTTTTAATATGAAATAATGGTCATTTTAAAAATAAAATCACTCACGATCACTTGACAAAAATTACTTGAGAATCACCTTCCAAATGATTGACCAAGAATCACTTGAAGTGATTTTGAATGCTTCCAAAATCACTTGCTCACCATAGCTAAACATTACAATTTTGAAAGAGAAATGATTTTGGACATGTCAAAATCGATCTTGGTTATTTCAAAATCACTCCCAAACATGCCCTAAAATTTTTCAATATTCAATTTTGTTAATAAATATGAAAATTCATTGTGATAATTATTCATAATTATACATATTTTTTTAACGAAGAATATATGTTAACAAATCTTACCTTCAAAATAAATGTATAATACATTAATTAGATAAGTTGTGTTGAAATTGTCAATTATAAATAAATATCTAAATAAGACAAATTGTTATTAAACAATATATTATTTTATACTCTTTTTTTTACGTAAGATTGTTACAATTACAATTATTTGTATGAAGATGCCAATCTATAATCTTTTAAAAGAAGTAAAAATGTCTTCATCACTAAGCCATTTTGATAACCATTTGATTTTTAAAAATTAAACTTATAAATACTATTTTCACCTGAGGGGTTTCTTTATTTTGTAATCTAACTTTTACATATGTTTTTAAAAACCAAGCAAAGTTTTGAAAACTAAAAAAAGTAGGCCCCATTTGATAACCATTTTGTTTTTTGTTTTAGTTTTTGAAATTATGCTTGTTTTCTCATCATTTCTCCACAATGAATTTCATCTTTCTGAAGGAAACACTTGAATTTTTAACCAGATTCTAAAAACAAATACTACTTTTTGAAAACTATTTTCTTTAGTTTTCAAAATTTTGCTTGATTTTTGGAAACATATGTAAAAAGTAGATAACAAACACAAGAAAACTCACAATAGGAAGTAGTATTTATAGACTTAATTTTCAAAAACAAAAAATCAAATGGTTATTAAACGAGGTAGCAGTTTTTAAAATTTTTTTTTGTTTTTGGAATTTGGTTAATAATTCAAATGTTTTCTTAAAAAAGATAAAAATCCATTGTATAGAAATGGTGAGGAAACAAGCAGAATTTTCAAAAACTAAAAACCAAAAATCAAATGGTTATCAAACACGACCTAAACTATAAGAAATTATTCGATGAGACCACCACAATGTGACTGACAGTTTTGCACCATTAAATGTGGAAGAGAGAAATTGTAAAAGTGTTTCGTTTTTGTATCCAATGGTTATTAGAGGGAATACATATTTTTTAATCTACATCCTATAGTTATTTAGAGGTAGCCACATTGTGGCGGCCCCATTGAATAATTTGTCCTAAACTATACTTATTTTTTTATGTCTAATAGGTCAAAAAGTGTCTAATAGAGATCCACAAATCTTAAAAATTGTCTAATAGAGATTCTCAAACTTTCAATTTTATATCTAAGAGGTCAAAAAATCAAGGATCTATTAGACACATAATCAAAAGTTCAGGATTCTATTATATAAAAAGTTTAATTTTATGTCTAATAGATCAGTTAAAGTGTAGGAGCCTATTTGATATAAAATTGAAATTTTATAGACTTATTAGACACTTTTTAAAATTTAAGAACCTATTTGAAACAAACTTCAAAGTTCAAGGACGAAGTCTACTTCCATATTCAGGTTCTAAAAAGATTTGAATACATCTAATTTTATGTCTATACATGGCATGTGTTATATATTTTAGTATATGGTCTTTTTTTTCTTTCAAGTCTTAGACTTTAAAAGCACATTTTAATATATATTTTAAAATTATTAATCTTAATTCCGTAATGATTTTTTGTTTTGTTTTAAATGTGATGTTTAAAATTTTAACCAATTTGAAAAATAAATATGTAAGATTTTCAAATTAATTTTTTCAACTAACAATTTTGAATAAGATTTCAAAAACATTTTTGTTTTAATTCGATTCATTTTATTTATAATATAAATATTGTTTTAATTTTAATAAAATGATGAAATAAACTAAGTAAAAACTATCATCATTACTCTATCAAGGGGTTAGAGGTTAAATAAAATGATGAAATAAACCAAGTAAAAACTATTATCATTACCCTATCAAGAGGTCAGAGGTTCGAATCATCCACCCTCTAAATGTTGCTAAACTAAAAAAAAAAAAAAACAATCATTATTAGGTGCATGTTTGAAAATTTAAAACTATGTTTAAAAAAAATCTCAACTCCCTCAATTTTTAATAATAAAGTAAAGATGAATTATCTAATTGATTTGGTCAAAATTTTAAAAATTATATCAATAGCAATATTAAAATACTCATAGAACTCGAGTAGAGAGAGGCCGTCATTAATGATTTAAAAACTTCTATTAAAAACTTCAGGAATACTTATCTAGTTCTAGACACTACTTGATATCTCTAATTTGGTGTGAGAACAAACTAAATATAGATATTTCGATGAGTAGTCAATAGTCATCCAATAGGGTTCATGAAAGCTTAAAATTCACGTAATTGATTTAGGTAAAGAAATTATAATTCAATTTCAACATAAATATTATCTTTGTTCTTTAAATTTATGGAAATATTGGTGACAAAAGAAATTGAGTGACTATTATTATTTTGTAATACAACAAACAGGGGCGGAGGCACGTTAGGCCCAGAGGGGGCTTGAGCCCCCCTCAACTATGAATAAACTATTAGACATCACAATGAAACTTTGTGTTGTTACCATGGCCTGATGGTTTAAGCCCCCCTTAGATCCTACAATTCTTTAGTTCGAGCCCTATTACACGCGTTTTCTTCCCAATTTCTACTCTTTTTTTCCTTTTTTTCTTTTTTTCCGTTTTTGTGTTTTTTTCTCCATTGCACGCGTTTTCTTCCCAATTTCTACTCTTTTTTTCCTTTTTTTCTTTTTTTCCATTTTTGTGTTTTTTTCTCCAGCTTTTTTTTGCTTGTTTTCGTTTTTTCTTTCCGTTTCTTTTCCATTTCCTTTCCCTTTTTTTCCTTTCCTTTTTTTTTTGCAAGAGTAATATTTGATTTCTTCTTATATTTTTAAAATAATTTAAATTTATTCCTATAACAAATATATAATATTATAATTATTTTTTTCAATTTTTGATTTTTCTGGAGTCAAATAAGGATGGAGCATTAAACACTTCAAAAAGAAAAAGATGAGCATTAAAAATATGTTTGAATGTAGTAAATTATTGTTTAAAATTAAGGTTAAAATATCATCTTGGTCTATATACTTTGGTTTCATTTCATTTTAGTCTCTGTACTTTCAATGTTCAATTTTAGTTCACGTACTTTCAATAAAGCTTAAAATTAGTTCATACCGTTAGTTTGAAGTTAATTTTTATCGAAATTAATTAAATAATAATAATAATTTTTATATAAGAAAAGACACAATGTGAACATATTTCTAACATTTATAGAAAAAAGGCTAATAAAGTTGTTTTAGAAAAGTTAGCAATAAACCAAAAATATGGACCGATTTTAAGCTTTATTGAAAGTACATGGACTAAGACTGGACATTTGAAAAGTACAAAGACTAAAATGGAATAAAACTCAAAATACATGGACCAAAATAATATTTTAACCTACAAACAATTACATAAAAAGAATTTATAATTCTTATGAAAGAGAAAAAAAAATATAATTTTTATTTAAAGATTTTTTAATATATATTTATAAGTTTGATATGTTGTAATAGACTTTTGAATTAAAAAAGTATGCAATTGGTCTTTAAATTTTCAATTTTGTATCTAATATGTTCCTGAGTTTTTAATTTTATGTTTTGTAACCTAATAGTTTTTTTTTTTAAATTCAAGGATCTATTAGATACAAAATTGAAAATTCAAAGACCTTTTAGACAAATAATTGAAAGTTTAGTGACTTAATAGAAAATTTTTAAACTCAAGGACTTATTAAACACAATTTTAAAAATTTAAAGACCAAATTTATAATTTAGCCAATTTAATATCAAAATATACGAACCGATATCAATACATATCAATATATCCATGTTCTATACAACCCCCTTATTTCTATACAGCCCCCCCTGACATAAAGTTCTGGATCCGCCACTGTTAGTATGCCCGTAAATTTTGAAAATATTAAATAGGTCAATGAATTATTAGATACAAAATTAAAAATTCACTAACTTATTAGACATAAAATTAAAAATTAAGATAATATAAAATACTTTTTAAAGTTTAGGAATTAAATAAATATAATTTAATAATTTTTTAGACTTTTTTTTGAAAGTTTAGAAACTAACTGAAAAAAAAAATACGCCACCGGTGATTTAACCCTGAAATTAATTGAGGTTATTGGAACTTTTGGATTGGTACAGCACAGTGATGTGACGGCCAATAATGTTTTCCACAGACGAAATAATAATAATAATAATAATGCAACTCAAACCCCAAAAAAGGGGGAGCAATAATGCAAACCATATCCCAACACATGAGACCAAATAATTACGTGTCATTTTCATAGGGTAGGGGCAGACAAATTGGTGGTACCTGTTTTTTTTTTTTTTTTTTTTTTTTTGAGTTCAACTCCTTTAATTTTCAAAAATTAAAAATAAAATCGTCATTAAACGGTGACTACAATTTTGTAGTTTAGATCTTTTGCTTTCTCTCGTTTTGTTTCTTTTCATTTGCATCTCAATAATAATAATCATACTCATAAAAAAAAAAAATCAATTTTTACTCATAAACTTGTAAAGTCGTATCAATTTTTACCTCACACTTTCAATTTCATCAATTGCAAGTCAAACTTAAATAAATGTTACAATCTTAATCTTAAATTTCAAAACATAGTTGCAATTTTAACCCTTTAATAAATTCTCGCACAAAATATCATTAAAACAAATTATCTTCTACATTCAATGAATTATAAAATATATGTATGATACGAAATTGATAAAATTTCATAGGAAAATGACATTATAGCTAATTTTTTTGTGGAAATTTGTGAATTTTGCAAAGTTATTCAATGGTTAATTTGTACAATTTTTGACAAACTCATTTTTGTGCAAAGCCTAATTTTATTGAAATGAATTAGTTCATGAAGATTTTTACGTTGCTTTTTGTTAAAATTAGTAGGCGAATCAATGAGTATTAAACTGAGGGTAAAATTTGTAAGACTTATCTAAGTTTGGGGTTTAATTTGATGAAATTGAAAATTTAGAGTGAAAATTGATACAACTTGAGAAGTTTATGGATAAAACTTGAAATTTTCCTTAATAATTGCATGGTTAGACCCAAAAAAAATTATTCAATGAAGTCGTTACAATGTGGCTGCCTCATAATGATTATTGGAAGTAGATTCAAAAATTTGTATATCCTTAATAACTACTATATATAAATTCGAAATACTTTTATAATTTATCTCTCATACATTCTATGATACAAATCTGCTAACTACAATGTGGCGTCCTCCTCCAATAATACAAATTCGAAATACTTTTGTAGAGGTTAGTTTCGAATTTCAACATTGTCTAACTCCTTAAAAAAATGTTGCAATAGGACCTTCAATCATAAGTAATTAAAATTTTACGTAAACAAACCTAAAAAACAACATCCTGAACTAAATCATTTCGACAAACTATGATTTTTTTTTTTTTTTTTTTTGCTTCTTTTTATAGCGTTTATCATTTCAACAAACTATGATTTTTTTCTTCTTTTTATAGTGTTTTGTCGGTAAAGTTGCATTTTAGACTAAATCATTTCGGCAAACTATGATTTTTGCTTCTTTTTTTAAGTGTTTTGTCGGAAAAGCTGCATTTTGCGCTCTCATTCATTGTATCTTTCTCGATTTAATAGGACATAATTATAATTTAGCACCGAGTATTCAAACTTTTTTAATTCATTTGTCAAATTTTTGGAAGTTTTAATTTCGTCTCTATATATTTATTTTGTTTTTCAATCGAAGTATTTTCTGTCATAAAATATTTTAGATGAAGATGAAAATACTTTACATTGTAATTTGATGAAAATGTTAGCTCAGAATGACTTTTTTGTTATAGAAAATAGATGCATTAAAAATGTTATTGTACTAACAATGGATAAAGATCACTTTTTCCATGTTTAATGATATTAAGGACTTAGTTGGAAAATAATTTTAAAGAACTAGAGACAAAATTGAAAAATAGCGTAAACATTTGGGAACTAAATTTATATATTTAATCACTGGGTCAAATTAAATTTGCATTTATCTTTATATTTTATAGTTTACAAACTTTTTCTAATTTTCAAATTTCCGTGTTTTGAAACTTATAATTAAAAATATATATATTTATCAAACTTTTTTTTTGTTAAATTACAAATTTGATCCTTGTGGTTTGAAAGAAAGTTATAATTTAATTTTTATAGTTTTAAAAGTTAGAATTTCGCCTTTATGATTTGATAAAACCTTATAATTCGTCCTTATGATTTGAAAACTGTAATATTATAAATTATTCAGCCTTAAAAAGATTTCAATTCGTCATTGAAGCTGAGTTGTAATTTTTTGATTTAAGAAAATAAAAAAAAATGATATACAAAATTATGGTTTGATTGTAACTATTTCGTATAGTTCAAGGGTTTGATTAGAACGACACTTATAATTTAAAGGTGGTTTGTGCAATTCGTAACCTTAACGATTTAAATATAACAATTTTGTTAGTTTAGGAGACTACTACTTGATCAAATTGAAAATTTATAGGCGTGATTGTAGCCATTCTTATAATTTGTGATTGGTTTTTGCAAATTTTCCTTATAAAAATTATCATTTTCAAAGAATATTAAAAAAACGTAATTGCATTTTACAAATGAAAAGATTTTAATCCATTGATATTATTTTTGTTTCCTTTCTGGATTGCCTTGATAACTTCTATTCCCTATTTAAAAATTAATCCATTGGTATTATTTTTATTTCATTTTGAAATGCACTAATGTCTTTTAGTTTTCATATCCATTGGTATTATTTTTATTTCATTTCGAAATGCACTAATGTCTTTTAGTTTTCATTATGACCAGCTTATTTATGGGAAATCTTCCCAACAGCTGTCGCCTTTATTTGTATGTATTGTCTTTTTGAATGTATTCTCTTTAATGACAGAATGGTTCTATAGATGGTAAGATGATATTTGTCATATATTGTTATTGATAAATTGATAAATGTTGATTGTGTATATCTTTCCATATATATATATAGTCGCCTTGTTTATTGATTAATTAATGAGATTTTTTCCATAATTGAGGCCCTGTTTGAAACTATTTGATTTTGGTTGTTGGTTTTTGAAAATTAAACCTATAAATACTACTTTCACCTATGAATTTCCTTGTTTTGTTATCTATTTTTTACATATATTTTAAAAAATCAAGCCAAGTTTTGAAAACAAAAAAAAAATAATCCATACCAATGGTGAAAAATCCTAATAGACTTTAGATAGGTTAAATTTAAATTAAATGAATTAATTAAATCTAAAGTGCAATAAATTTAAAACATATACTAAAAAAAAGAAGAAAAGATTCTGCGAAATAATATAGTAATATATATATCCTACAACTACACAAAGGACAATAAAGAAAAAAAAATACAACTTTTTTTTTTTTGCAAAAAAATAAAATACATCTTTAAATATATAGTGAAAAGGGTATACAAATGACGAATTCTGTGAACTTTTCCCTAGATTTATATGGTCTCTCTCTGAAGAAGAGGGAGAAGAATAAATATGAGTTTTTTATTTTTTTATTTTTTATTTTGACCGTTTTGTTATCTATTTTTTATTTTGACCGTTTTATTTTTTAATATATGAATTTCCTTGTTTTGTTATCTATTTTTTACATATATTTTAAAAAACCAAACCAAGTTTTGAAAACAAAAAAAAAAAAGTTTCCAAAAACTTGTTTTTGTTTTTTGGAATTTGATTAAGAATTCTAATGTTTTCTAAAAAAAGATGAAACTATGGTAGAGAAATGATGAGAAAACAAGCACAATTTTCAAAAACTAAAAACTAAAAACCAAAAACGAAATAGTTATCAAACAGAGACTAGGTGAATTAGTTTTTTTTAAAAAAATTAAAAAATGTTGCAGTTGGGAAGGAGACAACCTCGTTATTTTTCTGATTAACTAAGAGTTATCTTTTTATGGTTTTGGTTATACATATATTAAATTTCTTCATAACGTGCTTCGATTGGAGATTGCTAGCTACGTGAATCTTTTTTTTTTAAAATTTTTTGCAAAGGTAATATATATTAAAAACATAAAAAAGAGGACCTCACAACCCAAAGTCAAGGAACCAAGTAAACAACATAAAGCACACAACCAAGTAGAAAAGCAGACAAAAAGAACTAAAACAGGTTACAGGAAAAAGATACCATGGAGGAACACAAAATGAGGAAGGATTTGAGACACCACTCATCTAGGACAAACAACGACTAGACAAGTCTGACTGGATAATACACGATAGTCTTGGGACGGTAAGGACTTGAACCATGAAGAAGCAAATTTCGTTCCCTCAAAATATGATAAATGACTGCACATCAAGCTAGCTTCTAAACATGACGACGACTACGACTAGGGGTGCAGGCGGCTCGGTTCGGCTCAGTTACTGTGCAAAACCGAAGCCGAACAGCTTATTTGAGAAAAGAAAAATAAAAAACCGACGCCGAACCGCTTAATGCATAAACCGCGCCAACCGAACCACATGGACCTACGGTTTGGTCGGTTCGGCGCATGGTTCGCCGATTACCTATGCGCGAGGGTTGCGAATCAGGCAGGTCAGGGCATTTGGGCGACCCGCAGGCGTGCTTTCCCTTTTTAATTTTTTTTTTAAATTACTGATTTGTTTTGTCGTTTTCCACTTTTTTTTTTTTTTTTTTTTTTTTTGAAAAAGCTTTCCACTTTTCCTTAATAGTTAATTAATAATATAAAT
The DNA here is from genome assembly GCA_033996785.1 of Trichosanthes truncata. Classification (NCBI taxonomy): domain Eukaryota; kingdom Viridiplantae; phylum Streptophyta; class Magnoliopsida; order Cucurbitales; family Cucurbitaceae; genus Trichosanthes; species Trichosanthes truncata. The sequence continues at coordinate 60,427,933 of JAWPNB010000003.1, forward strand.
TACAGACAAGTACAGTACAACATTATAAATAAATTTAAATATTAAATAGTAAATCTAAATATTATTAAAAATAAAATGAATAGTAACTAACCTATATAATTTTGATCTTCAATCTGGAATTGGAGATCTAGTTCCAAAATCCAATCCAACCTTTTAACTTCCAAGGGAGAGACTGCTATTGCTCATCGCTCGAAGTCGACAGTTGACACTCATGCTAGGCGCTCGTGCTTTGAGTTTTGAGTTTGCTTTGCGTTTGCTCGTTGTGCTACTGCTAGAACTGGAAATCGACTGGGTCTTGTTGTTACATTCGAACTGAAAGGAGAGTTTGCTCGTTGGGCGACGGTTGATTGTTGAAGAAGAAGGATAGAAGAAGAAGAGTTGAATATCAATGAAAACTTGACAATTGAAATGAAGGAGAAGTGAGAAGTCAAACCATCAGAACTCAGACGCCAGTCTCTAGTCACAGTCATGTCACATCACGCCTAGGCCTTCAACTTTATGCCTCACAGTTCCTTCACTTCACGATAGCTCCATAGCTACAACCTATCACCGATGCATAGACCCTAAACTAAACGATGATATTAAAATTTTTTAAAAAAAGTATTGAGAATCAGTCGGCTCGGTTGGGAAAGTCACGAATACAAGCCCAAACCGACACCGACCGATTAAGGTCGGCTTCTAGACTGGGCAACCCTCCTCCGAACGGCTGAGCCGAACCGGAACCGAACTGCCACTGGTTTCGGCTCGATTTGAGCGGTTTGAGCGATTTTTCGGGTTTAACTTGCACCCCTAACTACGATGCACTCCACTGCTAACATGGCAGATCCAGTCCAATTCAATTGACCAATAGGAAGTAATATGCTCCAACAAAGGCTTACAATCCCAATACTTTAACTTGAGTGAAATAAGGGGAAGACCCAAATAACATATAGAGACAAAAGTCAAAGAGAAACCTATAAACTCTGTAAGACCCTCAACCTCATACAAATCAAGCCCAACACAGAACATATAGCTTTTTACTCCAGTTTGCAACCAAACTAGAAAGCAATTAAGACCTTTGTAAGGAATCTTCAATAAAAGCCAAACAGCGTCGGTTACCAGCACTAAAAATCATCAGATCATCAGTAAAGCATAGATGAGTAAGCGCAATACTCTCACACTGATAATGGTAAGCAAACTTAGCGGGGGGCATTCAACATACGAGAGAGCATCTCCATGACCATGACAAACAAAAACAGAGACAAAAGGTCCCCTTGACGTAGCCGTTGCGCCTACTTATGAACTACCTTCGGGAGAGCCATGCATCGAGATAGAGAACATAAAGAGGCAATATAGACCCGAAGTCAATTAACAAACTAACTAGGCATGCCAAATGCTAACAGAATCACAAAAACTAAGTCCCAATGAATAGAATCATAAGCTTTTTGGAGATCCACCTTAAGCACACACTAAGGAATCCCCCTATTCAAGTGATAGCCACTGACAAGCTCCAAACATAATAAGATGTTATCAACGATGCTTCTCCCCTGAACAAAAGCTAACTGATTGGGGCTAATAAATTTGGACAGCCAAACTCGAAATCCATTGGCCAAGATTTTTGTAATGTACTTATAAAGAACGTTACAACAACATATAGGATGAAAATCCCCCAGCCTTGTCATCTTCGAACCCTTCATAATCAAAGTGATGGAAGTGACATTAACATCTATGGGAGATAAAAGTATCAAAGAAGTGAAGAACCGCCGAATAGAAATCGTTCCTCACCACACTCCAGGCCGCCTTAAAGAACCATTCAAAGAAGCTATCAAGGCCAGAAGCCTTATTATTACTCATCAAAAAGAGAATCTTTCTCACTTCCTCCCTTGAAACAAGTTGATGTATATCACTAACACATTCCTCAAGCAAGACAAAACCAATAATCTCAATTACCCGGGTCGTGAGCTCCCTACCCACAGTCTGTTAGCCCTTGATACCATGAGAATACTGAATTGCGACCGTTGAAATATCTATGTGGGAGGTGAGACAGTTACCAGATCCATCCACCAAGGAGGTAAGGCCATCACGAATCACCCAAGCCTTCAAACTTCTATGCAAAAAGGCCAAATTATGATCACTCAAGGCTAGCCACTTGACACGAGACTTTTGATGGAGAGAAGCTTCCTCCTTACGAACACACTCCCTGAAAGCTTGCGTGACCTTACTGGTATGCTCTTGCAAAACAACTGAGAGGGGTTAACCACATACGCAACTTATGCAGCAAAAACTTGATCGGCTGTAACACGCAAGCGCACGCGATCGAAGTAATATAAAATGGTCTCTGAGTACCAAGTATCGAATCCCACAAGGAACGGAGTAACAAAAGTTTTGTTTTGCAAAAGTGTAAGGAAAATTGCAAATGGAAAACTAAAAATGCAAACATAACGTTGGGATAGGTTGTTGGTGAAAAACAGAAATTGCGAAATCCAATTGCTAAATCTAGAATGGCAATGTTGGAAACAACAAGAATTGCAGAATTGAATTGCAGATTCTAAATTGGCAATGAGCGAAATGGCTAAAAATTGCAAAATTAAATTGCTGAATCTAAATTGGCAATATGAAATAGCAAATTGGATGAACTTAGAGAATGAAATGATAAAAGTTGGGGCTCAAGAATGTCATTGCCCTAAGTCGTAATTGCAAACCAAAATTGCAATTCCAACCTACTCCACACTCAATTGTAAACCAAAATTGCATCTCCTATTTACCTCGAAATTTGGGTTTTTTAGGAGGCTAAGTGAGAGACCTATATGTCTATAGTCCCTCTATCTTAGATAATTTTTAGCTCACAATTTTATGGGTCTTGGAGTCCTTAATCACTATGTCTAGGGTAAGGAATGGCTTATGTCTAAGCTCTTTTACTCCATTACTTATGTGAAATCCGCTTATCACTAACCCTGTCGGTATTAGATCTAAGCTTGAGTTGAAACCCTAGTTGATCATTCTAGGATCTCAACGGAAATTTAATCAACACAAGCAAACAATTGAGATGTAGGCTTGGTTTTTATTGGAATTTTGGCTACATTTACTTCTTAGGGAATTCACATCCTTGAACCCCCTAAGAAGTTTTAGCTCATATTTTCAATAAAAATCCTAAAACTAATTTTAAAGAAAAAGTTCATAGTAAAATGGTGTACATCAATTAAATAAAATACTAACTTATAAAATGAAGGTTTGCTATTACTAGGAATTCAAGCAAGGACAAATAATGGAAATTAAACCAAAATAACAAGGGCAACTAAGTAATTCTCTTATCTCCTACCTTCTGCCATGACTTTCTACAAACATAAGTTGAAAAAAAATTTCTTTACAGAAGCTAAACGAAGAAGAAAAGAAAAACAGAGCATTGAAACATTTAAGAAAAACCCATGAACTTGACTTGGAATTAAACTCAAAATTCCTTCCAAATACATCAAATGAGATTAGAAAAAGTTCAAGCCACCTCCTGTAATACAAACTAAAGAAAAACTGAAATGGAACTTGAATAAATTGGCCAAAAAAAAAACAGCAGAAATTCGAAAAACAGAGGGTGCGAAAACCCACGGAACAATTGCTTCTAAATTCGCCTCCCAATCGACTTGCCTTGATCCTCCTCTTCTTCCCTATTTATAGGCCTTCATTAGGGTTGAAGAATGCCCAAATTTCGTGCTTAAATTCCTCCAAATCGGGCTGTAATTGAAGAATCTCGAAATGGGTTTAATGCAGAATTTTTTTCCTTTTTTTAAAACCCAAAAACCCACGAAATTGATCCTTCAAATCGCCCTCAAAATCCGATTAATAGCTCCTCTTCTTCTTCCTCATTTGTAGGCATTCATTAGGGTTGAAGATTGCCCAAAAATCATGCTCCAATTCCCTTGATTCGTGCGAAATTTTCTCTTCCCATTTATGGGTTTTTCGTTCGCGCCTCATAAATTTCTGCCCAGAACAAATTGCCAAATCAGATTTGACAATCTGATTTAGCAATTTCACATTCCCTGCTCCAGAAACAATTGCCAAATCAGATTTGGCAATCTGATTTAGCAATTTCCAAAAATTCTGCAAAAAGAACCAAATTACTTAGAATTCTCTTCCAATTGCTATCACATTCAATTCTTCCTTAATTTCAAACAATCTTCCACTATTTTCAATTAATATTAGGACAAACAAGAGTTTTTCGATCATTTGGGAATTAAATAAGCCTTAATTCTAAGGCTTATCAGCCTCCATTAAACCTCGAGTGTTCGACATGACCTGATTAAGAATATAAATAAATCACCCAAACTCTTAACGAAGAATAGGCTGAATTAGGGACGGAAAAATTCACCCGTGGGTCTTCGACTCGATCGGGTTGGGGAATCCTCAGTTTAACCGAAGATGGGTCAAATTGGGTACTTGCCTTGGATTAATTTTTTGTATATTTTTTAAAATATATCATTTATATTATAATAGAATATATTAATAATATTAATAATGTTTTATATATATAAAAAGTCTATTTCAAAGGAAAAGAACTGCCCCCTCTAGTGTTAGCCACTTTACAGTATTGTTCTTTTTTTTTTCTTTTTTGTTATGAGTGGGGATGAATTCGTACGAGGACCTATTCCAAAATTGGAGAATCCCTGCCCCTGTCCTCACTCCCATCTATTGAGAATGGGGGGTAGAGATGGGGACTATATGTCATCGCAGGGACGGGGATGGAGAATGTCTTTTGTCCTTGCCCCGCCTTGTTGCCAATCTTAGGCTTAATTGCCCTCAGATGACGACCAAAGTAGACTAAAGATGACACATCTTGATGCTGAACCCAACTCCCAACCATAGTAAACAAGAACAGATCACTCTCTACCCAATGATTAAAAAATCGAAACAACGAAGGCTGCATATGGGAGAAAACTCCCACATCAAACACAAGGGGGCAGTGGTTAGAAATACCCCAACCATGCATCTGAGCCTCACATAAAGGGAGCGAAGAGACGTTTAATCAAATCGTTGCATGACATCTTGATAGGGCCTATAAAGTCCTATTTAATAACACTTATTTCTTGTTAGTTAGAAGAATTTTATGTGCTATATTATTATTTTTTAGGGATTCAAGCAATTCACATCTTTTGGAAAGTTTGCAACATTTTGGAGTTAATTCGAACCAAATATGAGGTGATTCGAGCAACTGAATTTCTATACTAAGTTTGATCGATCATATTATGACTTTTTGAGATGAAAATATATTCAAATTTAGTGTTAAATTGAAGATTATTGAATAAGATTCATTGCATTCCACTAAGTATTATGAAAGTTATGACGTTTTGAGTGATCACTGCTTCTGTTAGAAAAATTGTTGTACCCGAGAATGCTTTGTGCCAATTTCCATTCTCATTATCTTGATGATCACGTTTATGAATATAACCAAATCAGATATCATTTTAAAGCTCTTTGAAAAAGCTTTCTAGCCATATAAAGATCAAGTCGATTGAAGTCTTGGAGAAGAAGTTATTGATAAAATACTGAAGATTGTGCAATCTAGAAACTTTCCTTATTTGCAACATTCTATGTTTGTTTTGAGAATTTAGGAAAGAATTTTTCAATTTTTGGATGTATTTTCTAGCATTTTGCAAGATAGGGAAGTATTTACTTTATTTTATTTTATTTTGAATATTATTCCCTAATTGTTTTGAGAAAATATCTTTCTAAAATTTAGGGTTTTTTACTTGTGCAAGTTGTCTACTTCAAGACTATTTAAGCCTTCTTTTGGATAACTGCAAAAGGGCCTCCTAATATAATCTTTCTAGACAATAGTTTTTATAGTTTTGTTGCTACTTCAAGGCTATTTAAGCTTTCTTTTTTGGATAGCTGCAAAAGGGTCTCCTAGTGTAATCTTTCTAGACAATAGTTTTTAAAGTTTTTCTCCCTTTTCCTTTACTTTTCTTTTAGTAGTATATCAAACCAATGACGAACTTTGGCTACATCATCACGATGAGCGGCTAAGTTAAGTGTTCCAATTCGTAGGTCGATGTAGTTTAGTTGCAATGTTGTGAGACTTTGAGTTGTATTGAATTTTATTCTCTTAATCTAAGTATTCTAGTTTCCTGTTTTAATCCTTATATGTATGCATTTATCGAATTGACGACTCGATTGCATGTGTTTATTTACAAATTTGCTATACATGAAAATTACAATATGTAATTATTATGATTAATTGCTTAATTAAAGTAGCAATTGGATTGGCTCATGGGTATGTATCTAAGGCTTTTCCTAAAGTACAGAGCTTGCATGATAGATCCTAGGAAACAAGAATGATTGATTAATTGGTTTGTGCTATCTCAATTGGCTAATCAATTTTAGTCATCCCATCATTCTTAATGTTATTGCTTGATTTGTATGGAATGTTATCGTACCTAGTAAATTAAGTAATAAGTTTAATTGCAATGCTTTATTGGAATTAATAGACTTAGGGGAATAAAATCTAATTTGACTTTTCCAATTAGATTGACTAAGTACTTAGATTAAAATGATTAATTTATTTGTATAAGTCTATGATCGATATTGCAATTGAATGAACTGCACCTATAGATTGGATATTGGTAAGATTTGATCTATCTTTGTTTTTATCTGCGTATGTTTTATTTTATTTACAAAAAACACAAAACCCCTTTTATATTTTCTTTCACAAATTTAATTTGAGACATTGAGATTTGGTTATCTGAGATCGATCCAGTCTACTCAATGCTACAAGTAGCTTAAGATTAGAGATGTCCACGAGGCGGGGTGGGGCCAGAGAATGGCTTCCCTAACCCTCATTTCATTTCCCGTCCTTGCGAAATTTCCTATTTAATTTTGCTGGGACCGGGGCGGGGATTCCCCACTGGAAATTCGTGAGGGTCAGGTTCCCCACGGGGAATAATTCTCTATTTATAATTTTTATTTTTTAAAATTTGACTAAATAAGATTTTTTTTTAAAAAAAAAATCTTATTTAAATTGTTAAATCCTAACAAGAGATTTCTATTTTAGAGAAAGTTTTTTGATTTCCTTAGAAAAACAAAATAATATTGAATAAAAGTTGGGATTTATGGTTTATTATATATAGACAAATATATATATTAAAAAAAAAAAAAAAAGAAATCGGGGCGGGGACGGCCGTCCCCATTCCCGTTTAGCTAACAGGAAAAATCTTCCCCACTCCCTCTCCCATTCCTCCCTTAAATGGGGATTCCCCGCCTCGTTAGAGGCGGATCCCCATGAGGAGAATAGACATCTCTTCTTAGGATCGGTTTATAAATTGTAATTTGGCGAACCCTCGACAAGCTCGCGTCACATATTCTAGCCCCCACGGTTTGTGTGTCCAAGTGTACCAACAAAACACAATTCCAAAATAAATTTACATAATAATGGTTCCAAACACGATACTAATTTCCTTCAATTGAAACCAAAAATACAAATCAAAGAAATATATGCAAAACAAACTGTATATATTCAATTTCATTCAATTCAATCGAAAACAACACAATGCTCTCACAGAAACCAAATCTAATATATTAAAGCCCATCGCTAAATATAACCAAAACTCCCATAATAGAGTTACTTAGCTACACAATTGTCATAAAGCAACAAAATTCTGTATTTATAAAATTGGCTAAAAAGCTACCAAAGTTTCAAAAAAGTCACCTATGATAAGTACTAACAAGCAATGACACTCAACCAATGAAATTTGAAACATAATTTGCTCATTCAACTCGTAACTCGTCGAGTTGTGCTTGTGTAAAAGCCTTATTAGTATTAAACTACATGAAAACAAAAGAAAAAAAAATGATTGTAATTATATGTGAAAAAGTACAATGTATATATCAAAATTTAAAAGCGAAGGTATGTTACATACGATAATTTTAATAGGGCATCTGGATTATGAAAAAATAGGGAAAAGGGTGTTCAAAAATAGGGAAAAGGGTGTTCAGCTTAAAGAAATTTATTGTTTACCAAAAAATACCCATCACCCATAAAGCCCTAATGAGCATAAAGATAGCAAAAATGGATCTCTCAACCAAGAAACTACCATTCGAGGCTCAACAAAAATGAGATGAGTACCTGATTTGGAAAAATCAGGGATAACTCGAATGGCCCTGGCAATTTTGGCTATGCGTGACTTGTAAATCGATGGATGCCATTTCTTGGTCTGGCACCATCTCCCTCACTGCCAAACAGCCGTCGGACACTCAATCAACAAAGTTTCAACATAGAGGTAAAACTATATCAACAACAATATTTTTTATTATACAAAAAGTTGGTGCAACGAGCGTTTCACAACGAGAGAGCACATTCTAAAATTATGCTGTAAGTCACATAAAGCTTTATTTGAAGCATTTGTCTAGAGAGAAAACTGATGGATAGAGCTTCATGTGTTGAGGAGTTCAATTTACAATCAAACTTTTTTTGCCTTTTGGTAAGAAGAATACAAATTCAAACTTCATTTATGACTAAAACAATTATTTCTTAAAAATTATTAATAAACGATTAAATTCCATTGCTCAAAAGAGTTAAGTAAAACAACTTACATTCTAATTCTTAAAAGTATAACTATCCTTCTAAAATTAAATTCCATTGCTCAAAAGAGTTAATAGTAAATCCATATTTAAGTAGAGTGTAACAGAAAGTGTTCCAGCTTTTTTATAAGCCAGAACAAGCTTTAACCTTCAATCCATCTAATGTGAATTAGCCCACCTATTATAGGTTTGAAAAATCTAAGATTTGATCAAAATTTGAACGGAATAACACCAAACGGAAGTTCTAGTTTAAACCATTTTGGGGCAAAAAGACTGCAAGAAATTAACCTATGCCATGAACCGAAAAGGAAGAAATTTCAAAAAGTAATAAATTCATTGTGAAAATAAGCAATGACATTAGCCCACCTTGTTAGGAGTTCAATTTTTACATTATAAATGCGATGGGCTTAGGTGAATAGATGACGACAGCCGGCAAACGGCTGGAACAACGACCGACGAATAGTGGGGACGGGGACGACGACTGACGAACAACAATACGCAACTATAGAGAGAAAAAGGGGACGGCGGCTGGCGAATGGCTGACACGGATGGCAGACACAACGTCTAAGAGGAAAATGGACTGATGGCCGGCGAATGCCTAAAGCGAACATCAGACGCAACGATTAAGATAAGGAATGGCGACCAGCGAATGGATGAGGCAGATGACAACCGACGAGTGGTTTTGAGTTAGAAGAAGGTGAAAAATCGAGAGGGAGATGCATAAGGGCTTAGGGACGACAAAGAAGGTGCGTGAGTTTTTTCTTTAAAAAATAATAATAAATAAATAAATAAAAAGAAAAGACGCGCACAACTGTTGTTTAGTTTTTCTCAAATTATTTTATTTCAATATCCTATAACTCTTGACATTTAAAATGTGATAAGAAAATGTTCAATTACAAGTTTAGTCTATGAACTTTCAGGTTTGTGTCCATTTGGTCCCTAAACTTTCAAAAGTATCTAATAGGGACCTTAACTTTTAATTTTGTGTTTAATAGGTCCCTAGCAAACTCGAAATTTTTAAAAATTAATTGATCTATTAGATATAAATTTAAATTTTATGTCTAATCGAACATTAAAATTTCAATTTTGTATCTATAGACCTGTGAATTTTAAAAAATTCGAAAGTCCAAGGACTAAGTTTGTAATTTTGAAAGTTAAGGGACTAAATAGATACAAACCTCAAAGTTCAGGGACTAAATGTATAATTTAACCATAAGAAAATTATGATAAAACTTGACATTTTTAAAATATCAAGTTTTATGTTAGTGTAAAAAAAATTCGAAAACTCTGTCAACCTCTGCCTTTTTTTTTTTCATTTTTCTGGAAGTTTTTCTTAAAAATCGCATGTTACTTGACATTTTTTCATAAAAACATCAAGTATTTAAAAGTTATAAATGTCAAGTAACATAGAATTTGTAGTAGTGAAGCCATAAGCTGCCACACCTTTTTTATTAAGGGAAGCAGCCGTTGTCGAATTGAGAAACCGCCATCGAATCCGAGAAGTTGTGCTGACATCGTTACAGAGAGGAATAATGGCAGATCGATCGAAGACTTATGCCTTGTTTAGAAACCCTTAACCTAAAACCACGTCATTTGTGGCTAGGGCAACAAAACGACGTCGTTTTGGCTTTAATAATCAAAATGACGTCGTTTTGCTTATGTGAGGGGCGCTAAACGTGCGTTTAAAAAACCTTGCTAGCTTACGTGTTTTTTTTTTTGTCAATTTTAGATGATGGGTCATAACCGACATTGTAGGTCTCCTTTGATGATGAGTAATTACATGCGTCATCTACAAAAAAATGCACGCCAATTTTATTTTATCGTTCAATGACAGCGCAAAATTGACATTGTAGGTTTCTTTTGATGACGGTCCCGAACCGACATATTTTCTGTGGGCCATTTTCAACAAATTCACACTGTTTCTCTCATCTTTCCATGATGGTTCGTAATTGACATCATATGTTGTGTTTGGTGACGGTGGAAAACCGACATCGTTCTTCAAATTACGCACGCCATCCACAAAAAATGGGTGCCATTTTTATTTTATTGTTTGATGACGGTACAAAACCGACATCTTAAGGTTGTTTGCAATGACGGTTAAGAACCGACATCATATATAAAATTTTAGAAAAATTCCATAAATTTCCATGAAAATAGGCGTGTTGACATCGTTTACAAAATGCCAATTGCACAACCAACATTAGAGCCCGAATTTATTGTAGTGAAGCCGAGCCTAGATCGCCTAGGACCAGAACTGGGAGAGGTAGCTGGGGGAATAGATCTGGGAGAGTTAGTTGGATGGACAGAACTGTTAGGTCACCATCATGCTTCTCCTCTCCTATTGGTGCCTGCGAACTCCACTTGTGGCGGTTCATAAACCTTCATCCTCCTTCAACTCTCCTTCAACCTTCTCCTTCGATAAACCTTCACCAGATTTTGCAGACAAGGCCAAATCCGTCTCACTAATTAATGACTTCATTTAGTTTCCTAGCATTCAACAACATTGTTTTACCAACCTGTTCAGACGACGGAGGCCTGTTCCCAACAGACGAGGGAGGTTTTTCTAGCTTCATAACCATCTCGTGCTTGGATGTTGGAGGCTTCTTCCTCAATGGAGAACGAAATTTAGCTATGGACTCCACAAATACCCACCAACCACTCAAGGCTAAAATAAAAAAAACTCCCCCCCTCAAAAAGCGATGACAGAGAACGGAACCCACAAAACTTCAAACTTAAACCGTACCTGGTGGTGACGTCATAGTGAAGAAACACATTGATTATAAATATAAAAAGAGACTTCCAACTTATAATAATAATAAAAAAAAAAGTCCTATCCACATCCATGTTTAACCATTCAAACTATATTCGATAATTTAAAAAGGTTACTCAATTATTTAACATAAATTATATAAAATAGAATCTAAAAAAAAAAATCGGATATAGCAAAAATTATACCTCATATATCGAATATTTTTTTAGTACAACACATTTATTAGTAATTACATTTAATAAAAATGTATATAAATATTTTCCTCATTTCTCTCTTTTCCCCTCGTTTCTCTCTCTCCCTAAAGCAACTTCTTTCTCTCTCTTTATTTAATCTCCTCATTTCTCTCTCCCTCGAGCAATTTCTCTTTCTCTCTCTTTATTTCTATTAAAAGAGTTTATGTCTCTTTATTTTTACAGGAAGAATTCAAGATAAATGTGATTTTTTTGTGTATTTTCTTCAATACAAATAAATAAATGAATAATATAAACATCTAAAAGATTACATGGAAGATTTATCTCCAATAACAAACTAGATAACTGATTACAAAATATTTAAATAATATCTCCTAATAATTTTGAAACGAGAAGTAATTTTCTCCTCTATCACTATGATAATCATCCATATTTAATTTCCAATTAGAAACTAATATTACTGTCACAGTTAAAAAAAGAGGAAGGAATTGAACCTATTCATAAACGAAAATTAAATTCAAAACTCTTTGTTCGATTAATCGTGTTGAGTTCAGATGAAAAAAAGTCGATTCGGCCATGGAAAAATAGAAAATGAATTTAGAGAGAAATAAAGAGAGATAAAGAGAATGTTGTTTCACTATTACTTTAAATTATTTTACACATCTTAAAAATAAAATAAGCAAGAATATTGTTTTATTTCATTTTAATTATTATATTTCTATACACTTTGTAACTTTAATTATTTTCAAATAACTAAATAATTATTTTGTCTCACTTTGATTAACATTATAATTAGATTTTATTTGTTATCCATTATGATATTTTATTTTTGTTTGGCTTATTTTCAAATGATTAAATAATTTATTTGAGAGAATATTTAGGAGAGAGAATTGATCCATGTTAAAAATATTAAAAAAAATCGTGGAGATAGTGAAACGAGGAGATTAAATAAAGAGAGAGAAAGAAGTTGCTTGAGGGAGAGAGAGAAACGTGAGGGAAAGAGAGAAATGGGGAAAATTTCAGTCTCATTTAATTTATATGTAATTTTAATTGTAAAAAAAAAAAAGACATGTGCCAATCACGTGGAGGAAAATGTATGGAATCTCCTACTACGATAGGACTAAAAAAATTCCCCATGACTCACGCTATCCTGTGGGCCCATGATTGGCTTTTTGACTTTTTTGATTGGGTGGTGTAGGGTGGCGGGGTCGATGGAGAAGTTTTTTTTTTTTTTTTTTTAAAAAAAAGAAAGTTTGCTCTAATCTTATCACTATCAGGTTTCTATCAAATAAAATGCAACGAAATTCATAGTTTAGGTACGAAAACACATTTTAGTTCTTATACTTTCATAGTCTCTCAACTGTGTAATAATTTAATTTATATCAATTTGATCTAAATAATAATTTAGTTCTTATCATATAATTTTTTTTTCTTTATTGAATTTAACAAGAGGGTGAGGAGATTCGAATATCGAACCTCTAGAGACCAAACAGTTACAGATTTTAAAATACAAGAGTCAAATTATTATATATTAAAGTTAAGAGACTAAAAGTATATTTTTTTAACCTAATTCATAAACCAAAAGTATATGACTTAAACTAAAAGTATTATATATTATATATTATTGTTTCAATGAAAGTACATAGACCAAAAATATTTTTTTAACCTAATTCATAAACAAAAAGTTGGACTACAAGTTTTTTTTTAAGAGTTAAATTACAAATTTGATCCTAAACTTAAAAATATTTAATAAGTCTCTAAACTTTCAAGTTTTGTTTGTTTGTTTGTTTTTTTTAGTTCAACAATATGTGGAGTGAGATATTTGAATCTCTGACCTCTTAGTAGATAGTATACGTTTTATGTCGGTGTTGGCTTCTAAACTTTCAAGGTTGTGACTAATAAATCTTTAAACTTTAAAAACATCTAATAAATCTATAAATTTTCAATTTTATTTCTAATTAGTTTATAATTTATAAGATATTTTTTAAAGTCTAAGGATTTATTAGACATAAAATTAATAGTTCCAAACTTTAATTGTTGAAAAATCTATTAAACATATATTATACTACATATCATTAAAAGTTTTGTATACCTATTAGACATTTTATAAAATTCATATATTTATTAGACACAATTTAAAATTTTCAAGAACTCATAATTGTCAATTCAAGAATAAATTAATAGATAAAATACTTATTATTATTTCAAAGGTCCATTTAATCCCACAACTTAGAATTGTTGAACTAAAAGAAGAAAAGAAAAAAAAAATCAATTTTAACTCCTAAACTTGTCAAGTTGTATGAATTTTAATCCTAAACTTTCAATTTCATCAAATTACACATCAAACTTAGATAAGTATTGCAATCTTAATCTCAAACTTTAAATAATGTTACAATTTTAACTCTATAATAAATTTTTGCTTCAAATATTGTTAAATTTTTTTTTTCTTATACAGTCAATCAATTATAAAAAAAAAGGTGTACTTAATCTACCGTGGCACTGACATTTGAATGACAAGAAGTTATTTTATTTAAGGAGGCCTCCCCAAATGTATGAGAATTTGCGTCGAGCAATTATTGCAGATGTATGTGTAACTTTTTTTTGACTAGTTGGTAGTAATCCATGAAATTTCCAGAGGTCTGGGAGTGGAAAAGCTCCACGACAATGGGGTGTGGTCCGGCCGCCGCTACCCGTGCCCGCTACCCGTGCCCGCTGCCCGTCACTTGTCTTGTAGCGGGGACGGCAATAACTTGTCAGTTATCACTATATAATGCAAGTCCACTTCCAACGCCGTTGCTCGTAGATTATCACAGATCCAGATCCAGATCCAAAATCATATATTTCTATCAATTTAAGGGTATCGTTGCAGTTTGGCAAATTACCAGCGGTGGTCCGGTGGAGGAGGCTCTTTCCCTTTTGTTTCTCTCTCCGCCGTCCGGCCGCCTTGCACCACCCAGGTTCGCCGCCGCCTTCTCATTCTCTTTTTTCTTTTTTCCCCCCCGGCCCCTCTCATTCCTGCTCACGCCTCTTTCAAATTTAACATAACAGTAATTAAATTCATGCCAGATTAATTATTAAATCCAACCAACCCAACACTCCACAATGTTTCTTTCTTCTATTACAAAAATAATCCTTCATCAATCAAATAAATTACTTTCAGAATCGAATCCATTCCAAGATTTGGGGGAGGAGGGATCTGGAAAAAGTTTTAAAGAGCCAAAGGCGCTTATGCCAATTCACAAACCCTTTTTTTTTTACTTCTAACAATTTTTCGAGTGGGTAGAAATTCAAAATTTTTGACCTTTTAATTGAATATATATTTTTTTTATTTCTAACAATTTCTCGAGTGAGTAGAGATTCAAATCTTTTCACCTTTTAATTGAATATATATATATATGTATTAACTAGTTTAATTATACAAACATGAATATAGTTCAACTGATATATAGTATTCTCAACTAAGAGGTTAAAGATTCAAATTTCTCATCCCACGTGTTGTCAAAAAAAAAAAAAACTAGTTTAACTATTGCTTTTTATATAATTTACTACTCCAATCTATTAATACTATGTTAATTGGTAGATAATATATTAAGTACAAACTTAAAAGTTGAGGGTTCGATTAACCAACATCATAATTGTTGAGCTCAGAAAAACAAAATTGGATAAAATACTTGAAATAAATTTTATGAAGAAAAAGAATCAAATTCGAAGGTTAGACATTTATGATAGATTTATTTTTATTTATTTATTTATTTTTAGAAAGCAAGCAATTTAGTTTATGGATAAAGTTTTTACCAAAATGATATCAAACCAACGTGATGCCGAAATCTAATATCTCCGAATACTAAACTAAAATGGACGGAATCAACTAAAATCGAATCAACCTAATTAAAATTAAAATGGAGAGAATTATCCAAATCAAATTGGCCAACTGTTTTTCAGTTTTATAATTAAAAAAATGAACCAATAAAAAAAGTTACTTCCACCTATTGCGTCGACTTAATTCAATTGGTTTTGTACTTTTTTCTTCCTTTTTTTTTCTTCCAATTTTAACTTGTACCTACTTTAAAAAGTGGAAATTTGAACCTATGTTTCGTTGGCTATTATATAATGAAATAGAATTATATTATTTTATGCTATTTAATGTTTTTTTTTTAATATTGTACTTATATATTTTTTTTATATTGACATCTTTTATTCTCAATTGTCTCCCTTACCCCCGCCCCCCCCAAAAAAAAAGTAAAATTATAAATTTGATCTATGAACTTTTTCATAATTGTGTCTAATCAATTTTCAAAATTTAAAATTATCTAATAAGTCCTGTAACTTTCAATATTATATTTAACAGATCATTAAACTTAAAAAAAAAAATTATAATAGGTTTTTAACTTTTTATGTTTTTCGATTTTTTCTTTAGTATGATATGTTAAATTGTTGATATATAATTAAATTAACCATAACCCTCTAGCTTAAGTTTTTGGGTTGATTGATAATTTAATATGATATCATAGTAGGAGATCATGTGTTCAAACTCCAGTAATGTCAATTCCTCCCCCAATTAATATTGATTTCCAAATGTTGGGTCTTTTTACAAATTTCCAAGCCTACAAGTGAGAGAGGGTGTTGGAGTGTTGATATAATTAAATTTACTATAACTAAACTTTTTGGTTGATTGATGATTTAACAGTAAGTCCTTGAATTATCAATTTTGCGTGATTTTTAAAGTTTAAGAACTTATTTGGTCACAAAATTGATAGTTCATAGACTTATTAAACATTTTTTTAAAAAGTTTATAAGTCTATTATACACATAATTGAAAGTTTAGGAGACACTCTTTAAAGTTCAAGAATTTATTAGACACCATCTCAAAGTTTAGAGCCAAACTTGTAATTTTTTGGAAAAAAAAAATTGGGTTTTATCTCTTCATTTCCATATTATGATTTCTTTCCTTTCACTTTTGAAGAAAATTGTCATTTTCTATGAAAAAAATCTATAAAGAGTAGTTTTTCACAATAATATCTAAAACAAAAAAGCATGTATGGCCAATAATCATCAGTGAATGGGACCACTTGTCACATGGTATCATGGTATGCATTTATATATTTTTCGAGTAATTAATGTGGATATATAAGAAGTTAAACATTCTATGAGAAATACTCAAAAAAAACAAAAAAAATTCTATGAGAAAGTAATATAGGTACTCTATTTATTAAGTCATGTTTGAATTATTTTATTTATTTATTTATTTTTTACTTCAACAAGTCATGTTTGAATTGATATACGGTTAATTATGCTTAATGTTGGAGTAGTATTATTATTTCTTTTTTCCTTTTTACCTCTATGAAAATATATATAAATGCTTTTATTGCTGCATATTTTAAATATTAAATAAAAACTACTTATTCTAATTTTTTTTCGTATGTTACACTCTTTTTATCGAAGAAAGAGAACCGACTTCAGAAAAACATTAGTAAATAGTATTAGACATGCATAACGACTTCATTATTTTACGCCATTTTAACATATTTATATTGACAAAATTCATTGCAATGTCATAGAGCATTAAAGACAGTAGAAATAAAATATTAAATAAAACATTAAATTTATCGTTTTAAAAATATAATACCATTCTAAAAGAATTTCCAAAAAATAATAAATATTGTCAGGTGTATATGTGTTATTAAAATTAGAAATAAAACCAAACATTATAAATACCTTTTGAAAAAATCGACAACTCAAACCCACGAGAGTGTAAAATCTACTGTATTTGGGCGAGAGTTTGGATTTGGGTAGATTTGGCTTAAGGTTTCGAACTCCTGTTTTGTAGATTTAAATGGTCAAAATCATCCACAAAATTCTAACAATGGAAAAATTGTTTAAAAGAAGCCTTTAATAACTATTGAATGTCGATTATTTTTAATCGTATACCTCTTAAGATCTATTTAGATTGCAAATATAAAATATTTGGGAGTTAAAAATCTAAGATTTAAATATCTGGATAATAAATGTATGTGTTTGGATATGGATGATAATTAATATTTGGGAGTTTAATTATTATTTTTCTCTCTCTTCTCCATTTCTCAAGGAAAAAAAGTCTCAAGTAAAAAACTTATCTCCTACATGGATAATAAAATCTCATGGTTCATGGGTTATTTTTATCCATAGGTAATAATTACTTGGGCTTTAAAAAGTAAAGATTAATAGATTACATGGGGTTCCATTATAAATTGTGAGGTCTCTCTACATTTTTCCAATGTGGGATCCTCAATATGCCCCCTCAAGATGGTGCCACTTTGGGTTCACCATTATTGAATCGGATCCCAATTTTAATTTTTGGACCGAATACCCGTTTGGGTTTAATGGTCTCTGATACCATCTTAAATTACATGGGGTTCCATCTCAAAACCAATTGGCAATGGGAGGAGTAGCTCATGTATCTTATAAATTGTGAGGTCTCTCTACATTTTTTCAATGTGGGATCCTCAACAAAGATCAATGAATCAAACATTAATTTTTTATACCATTGCTAAAACTTATCTCAAAACCAGTAAAACAAATAGGACTTTAATAACTATTAGATACAAATTTGATGTACTTTTACAACTTCTCTCTTATATATCTAATAGTGCAAAATTGTCAATCATAATGTAGCAGCCTTTTCGAATAATTACTCTCCACAACGAGAGGACCTAGGATTTTGAAATTTAATGAGACATCACTTCACTAAAATAAATGAATTCTGTTGCCTCCTTTCACTTTGGATGTTGTGCGCACTACAAATTCTGATGTAAACAAGTGTGGGTTTGTCCTCAACTCTCTCCTTTTTTTTTTTTTTTATTAATTTCGGATCTAAAACTAAAACTCTCAAAACATATACATTACATCAAATGGGATCAAAATAATAAAAACCATACTATTCTATTTCTACTTCCATTTTTTAACTTTAATACATTAAATTTATTTTTTTTTTTGTTTCAAACATTTGCAATAAAATTGAACCTCTGATCTTAAAGAAAAAGGAATATAAATCTTAGCCAAATAAATTGTAAATTTGTATTATTTTATAGTTGAGGAACATTAAAAATTTGATGTTGGAATATATAGGATTGAAAGAAGATGGGGTTGTTGTCTCTATTGGAGGTGGCATCCATGCCCAATATTCAAGTCCTTCTCATTTGTTTGTTGGGAGCTTTCTTGTCTACTGATTATTGCAACATTCTTCCAGGCCATGCTCGGACATCTCTTAATAAGGTAACTTTTGAAATACTAATATCTAATTACTTAAACTATATTCAAAATCCACAATTAATTGCAATTCTCTTATTTTCTGCACTTCATTTATGTTATGCATCTATGTTTGCAGATTGTGTTTAGTGTTTTCACTCCTTGTCTCATGTTTGCAAATTTGTCCAAAACTGTCACCTTTCAAGACATCATTTCATGGTAAACTAACTCTTTCCTTAATTATCATCATTATTATCCACAATTAATTATATCTTCCCTCTGATGAAGCTAATTAATTCGATATTCATCTTTCTTTCAAATAATAATAATAATAATAATAATAATTAGGTGGTTCATGCCGGTGAATATTGGTTTCACCTTTTTATTTGGAGCAATTTTAGGATGGATAATTGTTAGAATCCTTAAACCCAAGCCATATCTTGAAGGCCTGATCGTTGCTTCCTCTGCTACTGGTCAGTTAGTTTCTTTCTTTTCTCGCTCAATAATCTATTAATTCCCTGCTGTAGCTTATATGCTCTATTTAACTAATTTTAGTTAAATTACTAATATGGTTCTTAAAGTTTAATTGATTTTGAATTGTAAGAACTAATTTCTCCCAAAGACTGAATTATTCAAATTTGTAATCTAGGTTGGTTTCATAGTCATTTAGTATTTGGTTTTTGAAAATTAAGCCTATAAACACTATTTTCACCTATGAATTTTCTTGTTTTGTTATCTACTTTTTACTTATATTTTAAAAATCCAAGTCAAATTTTGAAAACTAAAAAAAATGTAGTTTTAAAAAACTTGTTTTTGGAATTTGGAATTTGGCTAAAGAATTCGAATATTTTGTTATGGTGTTAATTGTTAGTTTAATTTGCTGTTGGGGGTATTAGGGAACTTGGGAAACCTTCTTCTGATCATCATCCCTGCGATTTGTGCGGAGGAG
The DNA here is from genome assembly GCA_033996785.1 of Trichosanthes truncata. Taxonomy (NCBI): domain Eukaryota; kingdom Viridiplantae; phylum Streptophyta; class Magnoliopsida; order Cucurbitales; family Cucurbitaceae; genus Trichosanthes; species Trichosanthes truncata. The sequence goes on from JAWPNB010000003.1 coordinate 60,447,611, forward strand.
GACAACCCTTTTGGCGAACGTGAGACCTGTACTTCTCGTGGACTCTCTTACGCATCCTTTTCCATGGCGGTAATTAAGGCTTAATTCTATATATATATTTCCAATTCCTCTTTTGAAAAGTTAATTAATTCTATATGGTTTAACTTTAATTTAGATGGTAGGAGAGAATTTGAAAAAGTGTATTATTTTAAACTTGAATTTATGCAGCTGGGGGGTTTTTACATCTGGACTTACTGTTACCACCTAGTGAAAACATCCTCCTTACGACTCAAAGAAATTGAAGATCAATTAGGATCAGAGGAGGAGGTTTTGAAATTAGCACCCAACCAGGCCTCCCATGGCGGCCATGATTTGCAGACTCATCTTCTCCTTGAAAAAGGTGGAGAAGACGACGTCGTTCCTTCTTCAGTATCATCAACCAAGTCCCTAGAAGATCAGGTTAATAATATTAATTAATTTGAAACCACAATTATATTGAATCATATCATATAATATAATATAATGTTGAGATGGGTGTTTTTAATTTGAGTTGGCAGATTGAATCCCAAGATGAAGTAGTCCCCATTTTAGAGATAGAAGATCAGGAAGGTGCATCCATATGGGCTAAAATACAACACATGTTTCGAGGAATTATTAAAGAGTTGATGGAGCCACCAACATTAGGAGCCGTAAGTATAATTATAATTAACTTTTTTCGTTTTGTTTTTGTTTTGGTGAATGAAGTTTTTTGTGGAATTAAAATGAGATAAAATTAATGGGTGTAATTATTAATTTGATTAGATTATTGGATTCATTTTCGGAGCGGTGGCGTGGCTTAGGCATCTGGTGGTTGGGGAGAGTGCTCCATTTCGAGTAGTCCAAGACTCTATTAAACTACTCGGGTATGCATGCTTCTATTCTACACCCATTAATTACATTATGCTCCCATCTAATCTTTGGTAATTTGCTTTCAATTTTCTTCTAATTTTTAACCCTTTTTGATTCTTTTATTTCCATCTCTAAATTCCCAAACTATCTATGTTTCTAGAATACTTCAAATTTTAACTATTTTGGTATTTATTACATTTTGATTTATCAACTTTCAAAATTAATTATTTTAGAATTCAATCGTTTAAAAAAAGAAATATAATTTAGTTCTTGAAATTATTCCAACACCTATTATTTGCCCGCCTCATATATCCTTGCCAACTAACTTGTGTAGTTCCAATATATGGTCACATTGACAAGTTGATCACTTGAAAAACCTCTCTCTTTTTGCCCAATTGTGGGCAAGGAAAGATTCCCCCTTCTAACCCCGTGGTTTGTGACCACATGCTCTCATCTCTTGAGAACGACAATCACCCACTTCAAATCAATCAATCAATGTGATTATTTTTTAAAATTTGAAACATTAAAATCCTATTTGATAACCATTTTGTTGTTTGAAATTTTAACTTATAAATATACTTTCACCAATGTGTTTCTTTGCTTTATCTTCTACTTTTTTTTAAAAAATAATGTTTTCAAAAATCTAATCCACATATATATATTGCTTTTGAAATTAGACTAAGAATTTACATGTGTTGCATCATAGAAATTGAGAAGAAGTATAGGCATAATTTTTAATGAAATATGGTTATCAAATAAGGCGAAAAGTAGATTAGACATTTTAAAAAATGGAGAGGAAATAAAATAGATACTTTTAGACGGTTGAATAGAATGATCCTAAAAATTAAAAGTGTGCAGCGATGGAACAATCCCAAGCACCACACTTATACTAGGCGCCAACCTCACACAAGGGCTACGGTCGTCTCGAGTGAAGCCAATGGTGATCATAGCGATCATCGTAATCCGATACATTGCTCTGCCGGCGATCGGAATTCTGGTGGTGAAAGCCGCCAACGCATTAGGCTTTCTGCCGCCGGATCCAATGTACCAGTTCTTGCTGATGGTTCAGTACACGTTGCCGCCGGCCATGTCCATCGGCATCATGACTCAGTTGTTCGGCGTCGGTCAAGAGGAATGCTCTGTTATTATGCTCTGGACCTATTCCGCCGCTGCCGTCGCACTCGCCCTTTGGTATGCCGTTTTCATGTGGATCTTGTCGGCTTAATTATACCAATACAAAATCCAAATATTCAATCTTAATTAGTACCTACTAAAATAAAAACTATATATATTTCAACCACACACAAAAAAAAAAAAAAAAAACAAAAAACTATATTCTCATGTCTTCTCCAATTTGTGTAATTAAATTAATTTTGTAGTGAAGGAAGAGGGAGGAAAACTCAATTTTTTTTCTCTCCCTTTCTATATAATAGGAGCCTTAAGGTTTAAATATATTCTTGTGTAGATCTCGTCCCACACAGTGCGAGTGTCTTTGTATTGTAATGCAAGTATTAAGTGATTAATTTTTTTTTTTTTTTGGGGGGGGGGATATTTTATTGTTGTTGGAGTGGTGAGGTTTGTTTTGGGAGTATTTTGAGTGAGTTTTGTAATTAATCAGTTTGTACATTTCTTCTAGTTATTAATTAATTATTATGGAAATATTTGTGGTAATAGAAAGCTTAGATATATTCTATATTGGATGAACAAATATATAAATTTCTTATGTTCTTATGTCATCTCTCTCGTGTCTCTTACCAATTATTGATTTAAGGTTGAACTATAAAAAATACTCCTGAACTTTATCTTTTGTTTAAAAAATATTCCTATTCTTTCAAAAGTTGCAATATTACTTTTGATTTTTTATATATATAAGTTTCAAAACTATCTTTTAACAGTAGAAATCTATTAGAATGTTGGACGGAAAATCAATGTAGTGGTGATTAGGACGTTTGTCTAGACTAAGTTTGAAAGAACGACATTCAGACAAGTTAACTTTTTGTCGAACATTCTAACGATTTTTCTACTCCAAGAGTAGTTGTTTTAAAACGTCTATAAAAGGTCAAGGTTAGTATTGCAACTTTTAAAAGAATAAGAATATTTTTTAAATAAATATGCCAAAAGTTCAAGTGTATGTTTTATAATTTAGCCAAGTTTTAAAGAAAGGAAGATAAGTTAGATTGGAAAAAAAATGTTTTATAAAAAGACAATTCAGAGAGTTAAAACTAAAGTTTGAGAATTATAGAAGGAGGTGTATTAGGGGAAGGGAAAGAAGAGCCGTTAAGTAGAATAAAATCTCCACAATGAGATGGTATGTCCTGGGCATAAACTCAACATTGTTTTACTTTTGGTTCCACCTAAAAAGTCTTATATAAATGTTGTTTTCACTTATACACTATGAATCTCTCTCTCTCCTAGCTAATGTTTGACTTTATTTGTACTTTAAAAAAAATCATGAATTTTTTTTCAAAAAGAAAAAATGCCATGAATTATAGGCAAAGAAAAAGTAGAAAGAAAGTGGGTATGTTGAAAAGAAAAAGTAAGTTGGAAAGGAAGAACTTTCGAAAGGGAGAATTGTTGGGAGTGCGACCAAAGTCCCACATCGGCTAAATAAGGGAAAGATCATGAGTTTATAAGTGAGAGACATTATCTCCATTGGTATGAGGCCTTTTGAGAGAGCCAAAAGCAAAGTCATGAGGGCTTATGCCCAAAGTGGACAATATCATACCATTGTGGAGATATGTGAAGGGTCGTTGTCCCGAACAGTGATATCAGAGCCAAGGTTTAATTTGATCATTGTTATGGAGTCTACTAGCAGTAGTGGAGGTAATTCAATGGTTAAAATGACATCAACCAATTATTCCATTTGGAGACCAATGATGGAGGATTTGTTGTTTTGCAAAGATTTGTATGATCCAATTAAAACAACCATAGAAGCTGATGACACCATTTCTAAACCTTCAAAACCAGAAAAAATGGAAGAGAAAGATTGGGCTAAGTTAAAGAGGAAGACCTTGGGGACTATTAGGCAATGGGTTGATCTTAGCATTTTCAACCATGTGTCTAAAGAGTTCGACCCATATGATTTGGGGAAGAAATTAGAAGGTCTTTATGAAAGGAAGACCGTGCATAATAAAGCTTCATTAATCAAGAGACTTGTTAATTTGAAATTGAAGGGTGGGAAGTCTGTTTCTGAGCATTTGAGTGACTTCCAGGATATTATTAACAAGTTGACTACCATGAAGATTGTTTTTGATGATGAATTGCAGGCTTTGTTCTTGTTGAGTTCCTTGCCAGATAGTTGGGAAACCTTGGTTGTGACTATTAGTAACTCTGCTCCATAAGGTGTTCTATCTTTGAATATGATCAAAGAAAACATGTTCAATGAAGAGATAAGAAGAAAGGAGATGTGAGTTGATAATTCAAATGCTCTTCTTGTTGAGAATCGTGGAATAAGCAAAAGTAAATGACCCAAAGGCCGTGGTAACTCAAAAGGAATGTCCCAGTCTAGAGACAAAGAGACTAGGACATGTTATTACTGCAACAAGCCTGGCCATACCAAAAAGTTTTGCTATTGTTGGAAGAAAGAACAAGGTAAGAAGCATGACTCACAAAAGGAGGTAGATGATAAAAATACTGCAGCAACCGCTTCTACGAGTGGTGGTGATGTCACTTTGATTTGTGCAACTAGTGAGTGTCATCATGTAAAGAGTTCAGACATAGAGTGGCTGGTAGATTCAGGTGCTTCATATCATTGTGTTTCCAAAAAGGAGTACTTCATGAACTATCAATTTGGTGATTTTGGTAGTGTGAAGATGGGAAACAAGAGCTCAACTTGCATTGTTGGGTTAGGTGATATTCGTGTGAAGACAAGTGTTGGGTGCATGCTTACATTAAAGAATGTGCGCCATATTCCTAGAGATGTCCATTTAACCCGTGGGGTCGGGGCCCCTTGGGGGCCTGCCCCGAACAGGGCGGGGAATCCCCGATTACATGGGGAATGGGGGAGGGAGCGGGGAGGTTTTTTTCTCCTGGCTAAACGGGGACGGGGAATATATTCCCCGTCCTCGCCCTGCCCCGATTAATAATAATAATTATATATATATATATATATATATATATATATATATATATATATATATATATTAATAATTATTACCTATAAATAGAAATTTATATTTAAAAAAAAAATTATAGTAGGAATTAGTTTAAGACTATTTCGTTATAAAAAAAAATTAAAGACTATGTTGTAATATTGAAATTTGAATTTTTAGAAATTAAGTTGTTTCGACATTATAGTATTTTTACTTATGGTATATTATTGTTTTTATTGGGAAATTTTAGAACATTTACTTTAAATAGAATTATATTGAAAATTATTCATTTAGAAATAATTTTTATTATGGTTGAGAATAAATTTAAAAAAATAAAAAAGATAAAAAAAAAAAACAAAAAAAAAGCGGATTCCCCACGGGGAACCCGATCCCCGCGAATTTCCCGCCGGGAATCCCCACCCCGATCCCAGCGAAATTAAATGGGGAATTTCGCGGGGATGGAGAATGAAATGGGGGGCGGGGACGGGGATGGAGAATCCATTCCCCGGCCCCGCCCCGCCCCATGGATATCTCTACTTGATATTCCCGATTTACGTCTTAACTTATTGTCTGCAAATGTCCTTGATCAAGAAGGGTTCCAACACACCTTTGGTGACGGTAAGTGGAAATTGTCTAAAGGTTCGATGATAGTTGCTCGTGGTGAGTTGTGTTGCTCTTTGTATAAAACATACTTGAGAGTATGTTCTAGTGAGCTGAATGCAGTTGAAGAAAACAATTCTCCTAATTTGTGGCATCGAAGGCTAGGACATATCAGTGACAAGGGGATCAAACTGTTGGCAGGTAAATCTCTTATTCCGGTTGATAAAACAGTTTCTCTTGACCCTTGTGATTATTGTTTGGCAGGTAAGCAGCATAAAGTTTATTTTTCTAGGAAGTCCACTAGAAGACAAAGAAAATTGGAGTTAGTTCACTTCGATATTTGTGGTCCTATTGAGGTAGAGTCTTTTGGTAGCAATAGATATTTTGTCACTTTCATAGATGATGCTACTCGAAGAACTTGGGTGTATATGTTGAAGACAAAAAGCCAAGTGTTTGAGATTTTTAGAATGTTTCATGCTATGATAGAAAGGGAGACCGAAAGAAAGTTAAAGTGTCTTCGATCTAACAATGTTGGTGAGTATACTTCGAATGAGTTCAAGTATTATTGCTCACAACATGACATTAGACATGAGAAAACATAGTCCGACACACCACAACACAATGGAGTTGCTGAAAGGATGAACATAACCATTGTAGAGAAGGTGAGGTGCATGCTTAGAATGTCTGATATTCTTAAGACATTTTGGGCTGAAGTAGTGCAATGTGCCGTGTATTTGATTTATCGATCTCCATCGATTCCTCTTGGTCATGACATTCCAGAGAGAGCATGGAAGGGATGTGATCCCACTTTTTCGCATCTGAGAGTCTTTGGCAGCAAGGCATACATGCATGTGCCTAAAGAACAAAGGTCAAAACTTGATTTGAAAACTAATCCATGTGTATTTGTTGGGTATGGGGATGAAGAGTATGGTTACAGGCTCTACGATCCATAAAAGAAAAAGGTAGTGAGAAACAGAGATGTAGTATTCTTTGAGCACGAGAAGGGTGCAGATCTTCTGAGTACAAGGTACACTTCTATTTCAAAATTGTCTTTTGATACTACTAATGGTTCCACTTCTACTCCTTCTATTATTCTGTCGTCAAATGAGAATGTTGAGGATGTACTTGATAATGTACATGATGATGTTGATGAGGTAGAACCTGATGGTAATGTACCAGATCATATTGATGATGATGATCTTGATGAGTCTTCATCTGATGAAGAAATCCATAGGGAAGATGTGCATGACGAAGTGATTCATGAAGAAGTTCATGAGCAGGGGGAGCAATCTGCCCCTCAAGTGGAGGATACACAGGTTCGAAGGTCCATAAGAGAGCATAAACATTCAACAAGGTATCCAAGCTCAAAGTTCATTCTAGTTAGTAAAGGTGGGCAACCAGAGAATTATCAAGAGGTCTTGTCTTATGATGAGAAAGACCAGTGGCTTGATGCTATGAAGGAGGAGATGAATTCCTTGAAAAAGAATGAAACCTATGAGCTAGTACAGCTTCTAGAGGGCAAGAAAGTCTTGAGAAACAAATTGGTTTTCAAGTACAAAAAGGATGGCAAGAAGATAGTAAAGTGCAAAGCCAGATTAGTGGTAAATGGATGCAACCAGAAAAAGGGCATTGACTTTGATGAGATATTCTCTCTAGTGGTCAAAATGACATATATCAGAACAGTGTTAGGTTTAGTAGCAAGACTTGATCTTGAGTTGGAGCAACTTGATGTAAAAACTGCATTTTTACATGGTGATTTGCATGAAGAGATCTACATTGAGCAACCTGAAGGATTTGAAGTAAAAAGGAAAGATAAACTTGTTTGTAGGTTGAAGAAGAGTCTTTATGGGCTTAAACAGACACCAAGCCAGTGGTACAAGAAATTTGATTCGTTTATGACAAGCAATCATTATAAACGAACTACAGCCGATGCTTGTGTGTATTTTAGAAAGTTTCCTAGAGGTAACTTTATCATTCTTCTTTTATATGTAGATGATATTCTAATAGTTGGACAAGATGCAAATATGATTCAAAGTTTGAAGAAAGACTTGTCCAAGTCTTTTGACATGAAAGATTTGGGTCCTGTAAAGCAAATTTTAGGCATGGAGATTACTCGTGACAAGAAAGCTGGGAAATTGTGGTTATCCCAGGAGAAGTATATTGAACGGGTTCTTGGAAGGTTCACTATGAAGCATGCTAAGCCTGTTGGTACACCGTTAGCAACTCACTTCAAGCTAGATAAGAGAGCTTGTCCTACAACAGAGAAAGAGAAAGAAACTATGTCAGCCATTCTTTATTCTTCTACAGTTGGTTCTCTGATGTATGCTATGGTGTGTACTAGACCTGATATTACACATGCGGTCAGTTTTGTGAGTCGTTTCTTATCTAATCCAGGTAAGGCTCACTGGGAAGCAGTGAAATAGATCTTCAGGTACTTGCGGGGCACCTCCAAATTGAGTTTGTGTTATGGAGGTGATAAACCTATACTTCAAGGCTATATTGATGCAGACATGGCAGGTGATCATGACAACAGAAAGTCTACCTCAGGTTATGTGTTTACATTTTTAGGGGGAGCCATCTAATGGCAATCCAAGCTACAAAAATTTGTAGCATTGTCCACAACTGAGGTAGAGTATATTGCAGCAATGGAAGCAAGCAAGGAGATGCTATGGCTTAAAAGATTCCTTCAAGAGCTGGGTTTGAAGCAAGGTGAGTATGTAGTATTCTGTGATAGTCAGAGTGCTATGGATTTGAGCAAGAATTCAATGTATCATACTTGCACCGAACACATTTACATTAGATATCATTTGCTGCAAGATGTGATTGAAGAGAAGAGAATGAAACTGAAGAAAGTCCACACTGACAAGAATAGTGCAGATATGCTAACTAAAGTAGTTCCTGGAAGCAAGGTTGAGCTTTGTAGTAAGCTTGTCGGGATGAGTTTCAAGTGATCATGGATGTGATTGTGTCTTCTCCTTAATGGGGCTGGAGGGAGAGATTGTTATGGGTGTCTAGCCCATACACCCATTTGTTAGACAAACAAGGTTTTTTCTTATGTTTGTGGGCCCAAAATGTTGAGTTATATGTTTAGCCCATTTGGGGTTAAACGTGTGGGCTTACCTAGAAAGCCTAAGTTTTTTTTAGGGGATAATGATAAGGGTGTTCGTGGGTTGGGTTGGGTCGGGTTGAGGTACGTTTTAGACCCAACCCAATTATTCGGGTTGCAATTTTCTTCAACCCAAACAACCCTTATTAAATAATGAACCCAACCCAACTCAACCATGAAATATTTGGGTTGGGTTGGTTCGGGTTGGTCGGGTTATAAACTCAAAATTTTATTTTAAGAAAAAGTTAAGTATTGATATATAAAATATATATTTATTTATTTTTAAATATTGAATTAAGATTAGCAATTCAATTTCAATTTATATCATGAATTTTTACCTTCCAAAGACTCAAAAACTTATTTCAAAAAGTTGTTGAATAATAAATAATCTAAAAATAATTATAAAATTAAAATAAATATATGTACATATAGTTGTAATATAAGTAAAAAAAATTATTTTTTTAAATTAATAAGAAGTTCGGGTTGGTTCGGTTCAACCCAAACTCCTTTTTGGTGAACCCATGAACCAACCCAACCCATAAAGTTTCCATTTGTTTGAACCCAACCCAACCCAAACAAGTTGATAACCCAACCCAAACCGTTGAATTAGGTTGGGTTGATCGTGTTTTTCGGGTCATCGGGTTTTTTGAACACCCCTAGATAATGAACTAAAAAGGAAGAAGAAAACAGTGGGAGAGATACAGAAAACGAAGAGGGAAGAGAGTACTTCGGTTTTTCAGAGACAACTTCCATAAAGTTGTCAATTTCTAGCGTTTCAGCCGTTGGATCTTGCTGAAATTTGGTCAGCCTGTTGATGACACTAGGTTCATGTTTTGAACGGTTGGATCGTCATTTTGAGATTTTGTTTGTTGGTAATCGCTGATAGACAGAATCTGGAAAACTAGGTAATTTTTCTATCTTTCATCTCTTAATTGTTGTTCTCTTATGTATGGAACTATTGGTGGGTTGTGAACCTTTGTATGACTGATTTGGGTTCTTTTTCCCTCAATTTTATCATAATAAGAGAAGGTGACAAGGGTTGACTCCTCCCAAGTCCCGTGGTTTTTACTCTTCACATCGAAGAGGTTTTCCACGTATAATTTGTGTGTTGTTTGCATTTAGTCTTCTGCATTTTTTTTATGGTTTATTGCTGTCCATTGCTAGTTGATCGCTTGGAAATTATTTTGTGAATAATTTGTGGCGTATTGGAATATCCTTTTTGGTTGATTGTCTTGGAGGAGATCTTGGTGGGTTGTTGTTATACTATTTGGGCCCTATCAGTTGGTATCAGAGCCATGCCCTTGAGCTGTGATCAGTAGAATCCTCGGGTGCCAAGGCGTAGTCATGGTGGAGATCCGTGGTAAAGAGCTCTATGGAATAGGTGGTGTGCTCTAGTAAAGGAGTTGGCCTAGACTGGCGGTGTGCTCCGGTAAAGGAGTTGGCCAGGATAAGAGCTAGACGGATAGATGACTATTTGAGGGGAGGCTCGATTGGTACTTTGTTCGAGGGGAGGATTGTTGGGAGTGCGACCAAAGTCCCACATCGGCTAGATAAGGGGAAGATCATGAGTTTATAAGTGAGAGACACTATCTCCATTGGTATGAGGCATTTTGGGAGAACCAAAAGCAAAGCCATGAGGGCTTATGCCCAAAGTAGACAATATCATACCATTGTGGAGATATGTGAATGGTCGTCGTCCCTAACAAGAATATGTTTGAAAGAGAGATCAATGGAAGGTAGAGAGAGAACAAGTTTTTGAGGGAAAAAAAAACTTGTTTTTGAAAATATTTTTGTTTTAAAGAAATACATTCATCTAAAAGACATCCTTCAAAATTTTACAATTGAAAATTGAATGAATTGTCGTACATACAACTTCTCCTTTTCTTCCTTTTAAAAAAAAACCATTTTTTTAAAAATAAAAAATAAAAAATTAGAATTAATTATCAAATTATTAAAGGACTTTGACATACTTTTTAGTTTAAACACTTTTTAAAATATATATATATATATTTTAATAAAAATAGTTTTATTTTATTATTCTACAAAATATATGAAATAGAAATTTTCAACTTTTAACCTTTTAGTCAAAATTATAATATCTTAACAAGTTAAGCTATATTTAATTTGCAGGTTGACAATGATTTTAATTAAAATACTTATGCACTTGTGTTTGATTACATTTTCTTAAAAATGACTTTTAAATTCAAATTAATTTAGTTTCAATACATTTAATAGTGATTTTACAAATGTCAAAATACTATAAAGTAATTTTAAAGTGATTATCCATCAATTATTTAAAATAATCACCTCCAACTTTTAAGTTTTTGTTGTTGTCAAATTTTGGACAGGAGAAACCCCACCTGGCCTTCACGTGACAGTGATGGTAAATTTGTTTGAAAGGGGAAGAACGCGACCTGCAAGACAAAAAAAACATGAACACCGGTGTGGTGTAGGACACACACAGGCTTCGATGCTTAAGTCAGAAAGAGTTTTGAGAGAATTAGGGAGTTCTCCTAGAGTTTTGGCAGCTAGAATGAGGGTGAAAATTAGCTTACCTCTCTCTACTTAAGAGAGTTTAAATACCTCATTCATAGAGTTTTTTAGGGGTTTCTGCATTGAATTGGGAACAAAAGGACCGATTCGGACTGGATCAAGGGTACATGAGCCAAGAGAGACCAAGGCAAGGCCCAAGGATGGGTCTTGCCAGGTGGTCGGTCCAAGCCCGTTTCTTCTTCCTATCACGTTCTGGGTCAGTTCTCGTTCGGTTTGGGTCAGTTTTGATTTTGTATTGGGCTTATTTTCCCATTTAGCCCTTTATTGTAGCCTCGAGGTCGATGTTATTATAATCATATAATTAATATTAGGTTTTGTTTTTCATAGATACTTTGAGGTCGATGTTATTCTCAAAGGCTAAGGACAATGGTTCAATGAGATGCCTTGAGGTTTGTCTCCTTTTTTCCCATGAACTTTTTACTTTTTGGGGCAAATCCATATGCATATATATTAGCATCTTTTGCCTTGATTTTATACTTGGCTTTGTCAATTACTTTGTCTCACATAATTTTTCTTTAAATCAATTGGTCATTCTTTGATTTGTGGTTGAAATATTGGGATGAACTGACATTTGGTTTCAAAATGGGCATGTTATTGGTAGTTTAGGAGGAAGAATTGATAAATAAAGTTGTGAGTATTAAAGTTGAAGACGATAAGTTGTAAGTATTATATCTTTTTGTTTGTCTTGTGTTTTTGAGTATTAAAGTTGAAAATGATAAATAAATTTGGGCTTTTTCTATAACTCCTCGCACACTTAGAGTTGGGGTTTAATTAAATTTTATTTTTTTATAGGTGTTTTGGGGTTGATGTACATGCGACTAAGATTATAGACGAGATTTAGGATGCATTTACGAAATTTTTTTTCCTGGGTGTTTTATATAATTTTAATTTTATTTCCAATTTTATATAAACAGAAGTTGTATGAACAAATTTTGTTGTTTGGTCAATATAAAATTTGGCATAAATTTGGTTATTATATTTGAATGAAATTTGGAATATTTTGTTTTATATACATTTATTATCAGGTAAAAAAATTGCATTACAATAATACCCAAAAGAAACAAAAAAAATGAGATTAAAAAAATAATATTAAAAATCAATCCCAGACTTCTACCGACGTCGGAATAGGTGGCATCGGCAGAAGTCGGTTTTGCCGACGCTGAATTACTGGCGTTGGCATAAATGACTTTTGCCAACGTCGATAGAGATGTCCACGAGGCGAGGGAATGGCTTCGTCGTCCCCGTCTTCACCCCTCATTTCATTCCACGTCCCTGAGAAATTCCTCATTTAATTTCGCGAGGAATGGGGAGAAGAATCCCCGCGGAAAATTCGTGGGGATCGGGTTCCCAGCTAGGAATAATTCCTTGTTTATAATATTCATTTTTTAAAATTTGATCAAATAAAATATATTTTTTTAAATTTTCTATTTAAATTGTTAATTCTTAATAAGAGATTTCTATTTAAGAGAATTTTTTTTGATTTCCTTAGAAAAACAAAATAATATTAAATAAAAGTTTGGATTTATGGTTTATTATATATATACAAATATATATATTTAAAAAAAAAAGAAAAAGAAATTGAGGCGGGATTGGGGAACGGGGTCGAGGACGAGGAATGGGGGAAAGAGTGGGGATTTTTGGCTTTTGCCAACGCTTTTGTGCATCAGAAAAAGTCCAAATTCTTATAGTGTAGCCAGACCACGGCTCAGTGGCATGACTCTGATACCAGAGTTAGGGACAACGACCCTCCACATATCTTCACATTTGTATGATATTGTCCACTTTGAGCATAATCCCTCATAGGTTTGTTTTTTATTTCACTTAAAATATCTCATACTAATGGAGATAGCGTCTCTCACTTATAGTAAAAAAAATTTTTGATTTTTTAAAAAAAAAAAAAAAGTTTTGAACTTTGTATTTTAAGAAAATGTTTTTAAAATAATTTGACCAGAGTTTAATCATAAAAATTGAAAGTGCGTCAAAAGAGGCTGCAAGTTTTGAAAACGCGTGCAATTACGCAAGCAAACCCAAAGACATCCGAACCAAAATGAGTAGTACAAATTTTATTATTATTATTATTATTTTTTTTTTTTTTGGATTATGTATGTATATTTTTCCTTTCGTTAAACGTTAATAACTTTTTCAATTCGTTGTTGGTCAGAGTTACATGCATGATGCACCTTCCTCCGCTCCTCATTATTCTTGTGAAAATGTTTATTTATTGATCAATTAATCAATTTTAATCCTAATATTTTAATTCATTAATTTATATAAGAAGTCAAACTCTAATTTCGCTCCTTTAAGTAGTGTAAATTTGGAACTCAAAAAACAAAAAAGTAGTGTAAATTTGAAAATGCCTTATCAAAATTAAATTAAAAAATTACTAACAAACCCAAATATATATATTACACATAAATGTTGAAATTCATATATGAAAATGTCCAAACCTAGTCACAAAATTAAAAAGGCCTTCATTCAAACTCAACTATAACTAAAAAGTTTACAACATGATTCAAAAAATTATTACTCACAAAAATGTTATCATTCATTCACAATAATTGCGTTCATAAATAGCTACAAATCATTAAAAGATATAAACTTTACAATTTTTATATTGCAACAAATTTATAGGTGGAGATTCGAACCTTTGTTCTCAAGAGAAATAATGGTACCTTAACTATTGAGTTATGCTTATATGGGTGAAAAATCTTATTAACTAGAAGTGTTGATTCAAACACTCTTAAGTTTAAGTTATAGGCTCATACAAATTAAAAGAATATTTCTTGATTTTTTAAATAGTTATTTTTATTTTCTAATATATATATATATATATATATATATATATATATATATATATATATATATATTAAAAGTAATTAGCACTATAGCATTTTTAAAAAGCACAAATGTATTTTTTTTTTTTTTACAAATGAACAAATTAATGTTTGATTAACTTCTAAATTGCATCCTAGCATCTTAACTTAATCACTTGAGTCCTTCAAACAAACATTACACCAATATTAGGGGAACAATCAAAAAAAAAATTTCTCTTTCATAGTCCATCAAATATTGATTATAATTTTTTTACCATCTACATGTATTGTTTAAAATAAATAACAAGCCAATTGCACCAAAATTACGACCATGCATTAAAACTCCTAAACACTAGTTGGAATTTAAAAAGGAAAAAAAGAAAAAGAAAAAAGTTCCAAGAAACAAAAACATTTTCGAGCCGATTTGGATTATCTTTTAATTTAAATGTTTTTCAAAATTACATTTTTTAAGCATTTTTTATAAAAACCATTTAAAATAAAAACACTCATATGTTTGGTTACATTTTTTCAAAAGTATTTTTATACACAAGTTTGTTTGGTTTGCTCTACACTCAAAATGCTTATACTATAAAAGATGATTATTAAATACCATGAACTAATAAGTTCAAATTTGTATTTAAAATAATATGACCGGCTACTAACTATTGTTGGCTGACCACCGCCAGAGTGGCCGTCGACAATGAACTTGAGGGGGTCGTCGGAGTAGTCGTCTAGGGTGGGTGGTAGTGGTTGTCGGTAGTGATGTGATGATATATTTTGGTCATTTTTATAAATCATATAAATTTTGGAGGGATTCCAAATTAAACACCTAAAAACCCTTTTTCTAAAAGTTTGGTTTCAAGTGTTCTTCACTCAAAATAACTTCTTTCTCAAATTCAATTTTTAAAAAAGTCATTTTGGATGGTTGTCATATACTACAAATTTTATTAAAATGATCTTTTTTCAAAAATAAACACTTGAGAAGGTAATCCAAATGGAATATCATCTTCCTATTATCACTACTTTCCCTATTTTTCGCATTATACGAATATAAGTATGCAAAGATCCAAAGTTTTTAACAGAAAAATGAAAAAGATGACGGCAGGGACTCGATGTGTCTACTGCAAGGCATGACTATAAGATGACAATTCGATATTATCTTAGTTTAAAATATTCATTTTGCATTGGAATTAAATATTATTTTTAATGTCGCACAACGATAATTGATATGTATTATTGACCAAGAGGTCAGAGGTTCGAATCCTCTCATCGTTAAATGTTGTTGTACTATATGCATATATATATTATTTTTAATATCCATTTTCATTCTTAAATTTTCAAAAGTAATTATTTTTGTTAAGTTAAATTACTAATTTAATTCTTGAACTTTCAAGTTATGTCTAATATATCTCTAAATTTTAAAAAGTATATATTAAGTCTCTGAATTTTTAATTTTGTGTCTAATAGGTCTCTAAGTATCTAATAGGTCCCTAAACTTTTAATTTTGTATCTAATAAGTCCTTGAACTTCCAATTTTTTTAAGTTCAAAATGTATGGTGGTAGTATGAAACAATGTCAACTACAAATATAAAATTCATAATAAAAATTATATAAAATTACATTTTTAGTTCTTGAGTTTCTGTCAAAGCGAGTTTAGTTCAGCGGTAATTGACATGTATTCCCGACCAAGAAGTCAGAAGTTCAAACCCCTCCACCCCAAATGTTGTTGAACTCAAAATTGCATTGGTCTATGAGATTTCAAAATGTACATTTTTAGTCTCCAAATTTTAAGAAATAGGTTTCAAAAGTCCCCGGAATTACTTTTTTCGTTTGCTATAGTAACAAAGTAATTTTTTACTATTTTAATACTGGCGTGGAAAATTATAAAATAAAATAATAATTAAAACAAAAAAAACTTCTCCCTTGATTGAATATATAATATCTTAACTAGTTGGACTACATTCTCTTCTTATGTAAATATATGTATTGTAATTTTCTAATATAAAATTCCTAATATATACATTTGTACATATAATAATGTTAGTAATTTTTCAAAATATCTCTAGCTTTTAAAATATCTTCAAAGTCAAGATAAGGCCCCAAAAAAATTTCAATTAAATCATAGACAATCTATGACTAATAAAGATAAACTATCTTTGGACGTGCATCTCTAACTTTTACAATTGTTTTAGTTTAAAAGTTGTCTTATTGATTCAATATAAAATAGTAATTTAATGATACTTATTAACTATATTTAAAAAATCACTTTTAAATATGAAAAAGTCTAGAAAAGGAAACATGGGGAAAAGTTATTTCTCTTTTTCATCTCTTGTATATAGTTACAGAATATTCTATTCCAACAATTGGCCGTGTTTGAATGGACAACCACTTGATTCACAAAACATTTTTTTTCTTCAAACTCACAACTCAACATTTCTTGACTGCCTAACAAAATGGTAATTTTACAATACGTAAGTAAATATGATTTTAAATATTTGGTCATATTATATCATCAAAATTAAAAGTCCTAACTCAGAAATTTGGATCCTCATCTCTATGTATATGTTTTTGAACTAAAGAAAGACCAAAAACATCCTTAATGGTTAAAAATTTATAAGATTAATATTGTTAATATTCAATTAGAGAATTCTTTCACCCAGGTTTTTCATATTCATTTTCTAAAAAGGAAAGCCATGATTTTGTCATTCTATCTAGGAATTGGATATGAAAATGTTAGTCCCGTTTGATAACCATTTGATTTTTGGTTTTTGAAAATTAAGCTTATTTTCTCCCAATTTCTTTACAATGATTTTCATCTCCCTTAAAGAAGTATTTGAATTCTTAGCCAAATTCTAAAAACAAAAACAAGTTTTTGAAAACTGCTTTTTTTAGTTTTCAAAATATGGCTTAATTTTTGAAAACATAGGCAAAAAGTATATGACAAAACAAGTAAAACCATAGGTGAGAGTAGTATTTATAGGCTTAATTTTTTAAAACTAAAAACAAAAAATCAAATAGTTATCAAACGTGGCCTTAGTTCTCTGTTTCACATTTGGGCTCTTATCATTTTGATTTGGAATTTTTACATAGACATCACTATTAATTATACATATTTTCATAAATGTACAAATATTTAAATCTTTTCAAACCAAGATTTTAGTTGAAATTTTGGACCAATATGCCCCTTTTTTTTATTTCTTTCTCCTTGATGAATACATATATTTATTTTTACATTTTATATATTTTATATTCAATATTTGATTCTAAATTCCACGTTTTTAGCCATTTATCTATCTTTGTTTTACGCTTTTTCCCATGTGTTTTAGTGTTCTAATTACACATGAATGTCAACTTTCGGCCACCCATTTGACATAAACATATATCTTCCATATCTTGTTTTGTCTCCAAAATTCTATCGCCCAGTGTTCCATTTTCATATTTTATGTTTATTGGTTATCAAACTTCATCACCTATTTTCTACTGATTTTTGCCTTGAACACCCATTCTGTCGTCCAGAATTCTCGATATTCATCAATCTATAATACCGAACCATGGATATGTTTTCTTCCTTGCACAAATCCCATGCTTTTAACTACAAATGAATTTTAAATACTTCAATGTATATTGCTAGTATATTTGTTTACATTCATTCATATATTGTATGTATACACCTATTTACATTCATTCATATACAATAAAGTTTATATACTTCAGTATATAGTGCTAGTATATACTTGTTTACATTATATTGAATACAAATAAATTTTATATACTTTAGTATATATTGTAAGTATACTTTAGTATATATATAATGTTAGTATATATCTTCATTTTGGACCAAAATCACGCAAAAATGCACATTTACACGATTTTTCCTTCATGTTTCCTTCAATCAAGCGCGGATGAGTTCTTTTGTTCTCCATAAATGGCTTTTATTTATTTATTATTTTGTTTAAACTATCTGATTATGGAAAATGGGCATAACAGTAATTGAATCATAACTTTGCTGTAAAATCATTAGGCCCATTAGCTAATTGTGTAAACAATAGTGAGTTTGGCCAAAAATGAAATATGAACCTCTTCTATGAGCTATCTATGTAGTTATCCCTTTTGATTTTTATCTTGTCTTGGTCTTATTTTATTAGGTCCAAATTTATCCATAACTAAAACTTTCCAATATCTTTGTGATGTTAAAAAAATGTTGTTACTTGTTTTTTTAGGTTAAATTATCAAAAATACCCTTGAACTATGGGGTTGGTTTCAATTATACCCCTAAACTTTAAAAAGTTTCAGTTTAACCCTTGAACTTTGAAATTTGTTTCAAAACAACCCTTGAAGGCTTTTTTTGTTAAATTTATGGATGGAAAATGATATTTTTGCATTTCATTTGTTACTTATGTGAACATATTTGAACATATACGTTGAAAAAAAAATCAAAACATATGCAAATATGTCATTTTTCGTCCATAAATTTAACAGAAAAAACTTTCAAGACTTGTTTTGAAATAAACTTCAAAGTTCAAGGGTTAAAATGAAACTTTTCAAAGTTTAAGGGTATAATTGAAACCAACCCCATAGTTCAAGGTATTTTTAATAATTTAACCTTTTTTTATATCATCCCACGTCAAGGGGATCATGTAAGTTTGTTACTCAACGCCCTAGTTAAAAAAGTTGTTAGTAGAAATTTTTAGGTCTATTAGTTAGCTTCCTTTTTTGATTTATAGTTTTTTTCTTTTAGGGTAAAAATATAGCATTGCAATTTGTGAGATAGAAATTTGAACCTTATAACAGAAGATTACCAAGGCAGTAACCATTAAATTCTATTTAGAGAGTTTTTTTTTTCAAATAAATTGAGATTTTTTTGTAGCTTTATTAGGATGCTTTTAAAAAGTGTTTTTCTTAAAGTAAACATTTAATTTGGATTCTGTTTAAAAAAAATTAATTAAATGTGTTTTTATCTAGCTAAGAGCACTTTATATTTTTTTTATTCGTTATTAAAATTATGAAAGTATTTCTGATATTTGAATTTTTTTTAAGAAGTGCATTAAAAAAACTGTTTAAAATTTGAAAAGACGGGTTAAACATGCTCTTAGCAAAAATGATGTAGGCCAAAGTGAGCATAGCTCCGTGGTAATTGGTATGTACCAATCCCTCTACTCCAAATGTTGTTGAACTCAAAAAAAAATTGATGTAGCTATTTGATTATATTAAAAATATTTTAGAAAAATTACCTTTTGGTCTCTAAGTTTTTAGGATCATGCGCGTTTGGTTCCTAAGGTTTCAAAATATACCTTTTTAGTTTTGAATTTTGAGAAATAAGTTTAAAAGATCCTTGGAGTTACTCTTTTCTGCCTGCTACCATGGAGTAATTTTTTTTATTATTTTTAATGCTTATGTGCAAAATTATAAAAAAATAATAATAATTTTTTTTAAAAAAAAAAAAAAAAAAAACTTTCTTTCCTCTCCCTCACCTCCATGGAGAAATTATTCAATGAAGGTGTCATAATGTGGCTGACAGTTTTTTACGTTTGATGTAGAGAGAGAAGTATCTCGAATTTATATCCAATAATTATTGGAGAGCATGTAAATTATTGAATCCACATCCAACGGTTATTATGAGGGAGCTATATTGAATAATTTGCTCACCCCTTGCCCCCACTTCCACTCCCTCTACCGAAGCTCCTTGTCGGTGATGGCATCTCCTCTTCACGAGTGTCGCTCCCTTCTCTCTCTAAAACCTCTCTCCTCTATTCTTCAGCGGCCTTCACTAAAACTCCCCCCACTTCCAAAGCACTGGATCAAATCATCATCTCAATTTCATTCTCCATCTTCTTCATCATCACAAAAACTCCCTCCACTTCCAAGCACTGGATCAAATCATCATTTCAATCTCATTTTTCATCTTCATCATCATCACAAAATCTCCTCATCACACAAAAATTCACTTACAACAACTACAACAAATTCCTCCATAACAACAAACAGAAATCCTTCATCCTCATCTTCTTCAACCTCCTTTGTTTTTTTCTCTCCTCTAACTCCAATAATCTCCTCTCAATCACCGCTCCAACCACCACCAAAACACTCCAAGACGCTGCCGTATGGCCGTTCAACACCCTCGAGAATGAATTTTGTAGTCACAAAACGATCGAAATCGGATTCATCAACATAACTAACAACAAACAAATCGACAACATGTTAAACCTTCTCGACTTATTGGAAGAAACAAAACGAAAAATTTAGACCATACATTTCGATTCTCTTGTTGCGGATCTCAAATGGAAAAGTTTATTTCTGGATTGGATTGACGAAGACAATAAGTTCAAATCGTTGAAATGTTTGAATATTCCAATGCTGAAAATGGAGCTTTATAGCGACCTAAATGTCATCGTTTTACAAATTCGAATCTAGGCATCGGTGGAGAGGAGACGCCGACACCAGTGTTGAGTTATGAGTTTTTTCTTTTTAATTACATTCAGTTTTTTAATTTAATGTTTTAAGTTTCTTTTTTAAAAGTTAGATCTAACACATTTTAGTTTTTTGTCTTTTAAGTTTTCTTTTAAGTTTTGTGAGTTTCTTTATTTAATGTTGTAAGTTAATTTGTGATATTAATTAGGTTCATTTTTTGTACTTATATAAGGATGAACTTCCATGTGAAGATTGTATCACAATTTTTTTCTATTTCAATAGAAGTCTATTCATCTATTGGGTTTCACTCTCTCATTTTCATTTTTCTCTCTTTGTTCAACAAACATTGGGACTTTGATTTGATTATTGCTTCCGCAATATATTTTCATCCTTCATTTTTTCTCAACAGTGGTATCAGAGCCTTAGATTTAAAGGGCTGTGATTTTATTTGAGAGTGAGAAATTCAATTTTTTTATTTGAAAAAAATGTCTTCTAATTTTGGTGTAACCTCTCCTCCACATTTTAACGGTGAAAACTACCAAGGGTGGGTTGTTAAAATGAAATCCTACCTCAAGGCACTTGGCCTTTGGGAATCTGTCTCAACTAATGCTGATCCTCAACTATTAGGAGAAAATCCGACGTTGAATCAGAACAGACTACATGAAGAAGAGAAGCTGAAAAAGCCGAAGGCTTTATCTGTTATTCATGTTGCTTTATCTGATCCTATTTTTGCTAGGATTATTGATTGTAAAACAGCAAAAGAAGCTTGGGATAAATTGCATGAGGAATTTGAAGGAAGCACAA
Organism: Trichosanthes truncata; assembly: GCA_033996785.1. Lineage (NCBI taxonomy): Eukaryota > Viridiplantae > Streptophyta > Magnoliopsida > Cucurbitales > Cucurbitaceae > Trichosanthes > Trichosanthes truncata. The sequence continues at coordinate 60,468,853 of JAWPNB010000003.1, forward strand.
GGGTGAAGGCTATCAAATTATTGACTCTCAAGAGAGAGTTTGAAATGGTGAAAATGAAGGATTCAGATTCTGTGAGGGACTACACAACAAAAGTGATGACCATTGTAAACCAGATAAGACTAGCTTGTGAAAATTGTCCAGATCAATTAGTTGTGGAAAAAATAATGGTTAGTATTCCCAACAAGTTTAAGTCAAAGATCTCAGCCATAGAGGAGTCTTCTGATTTGACTACTCTCTCTATAGCTAAGTTAATTAGCAAATTACAAGCTCAAGAACAAAGAAATACAATGCGCAATGAGGAGCATGTTGAGGGTGCATTTCATGCCAAGTCTAAAGGCAAGAAACCTATTGTAGAAGATGATAGACGAGAAACCAAAAATCAGGGGAGCAAGGAAAAAAGAGGAGCATCAAAGAAAGGTAAATTTCCTCCTTGTCGATATTGTAAAAAGACCAATCATGCTAAAAAATAATTGTTGGTTAAAAACAAGCAAGTCTATCATTGTGATTATTGCAACAAGGATGGTCATAGAGAAGTTTTGTTATGCCAAGCAAAACCAAACCCAACATCCTAAGGAACGAGCAAATTGTGCCCACAATAATCAAGAAACAAATTTATTGTTTATGGCCTCTCATATTGATGACAAAGAGTCAACCTCCTGGCTTATTGGCAGTGGATGTACTACTCACATGGCTAAAGATATCAATCTTTTTAGCCAAGTTGATAGATCTATAAAGTCTAAGGTCATTCTTGGACATGGCGAGATGGTACTAGCTGAAGGTAAAGGTACTGTCATTATGCATACTAAGCAAGGTGAAAAGAAAATATCCAATGTTTTATATGTTTCGAGATTATCTCAAAACTTGCTCAATTGTTGCATAACAAATTTTCCGTGGTTTTCAAGGACCAAGTTTGTGCACAAGGAGTAGATATTGCAAGGGTCAACATGGTTGGAAACACTTTCTTTTTGAATGGTGACTCTTTATGTCATCGTGCACTAAATGTCAAAGTGGAAGAAAGCAAGAAGTGGCATCATCGCTTTGGTCACTACAACAACAAAGCTTTTGAAAATTTTGCATTCTTCTAATATGGTTGATGATTTTTTGAATTTCACCTCATTTGATCAGATTTGTGAAAGTTGTCAAGAAGGGAAGATGCACAGATTACCTTTCCCAAAAGGTGACAGTTTTAGAGCCAAAGACAAGCTTGAATTAGTGCACAACGATGTTTGCGATCTTATGCGCAACACATCTATTGGGAATAATAAATATTTTATTCTATTTATTGATGATTTCACCAGGATGACTTGGGTATATTTTTTGGTTGAGAGAACTCAAGTTTTCGAAATTTTCAAGAAGTTTGTAAATTTGGTTGAAACTCAAAGTGGTTGTAAGCTCAAAACTTGGAGAACAGATAACGAGAAGGAATATACTTCCATGCAATTTGACAAATTTTGTGAAGATTTGGGAATCCAGCACCAACTGTCCATTGCCTATACACCACAACAAAATGGTGTATTGGAAAGAAAAAATAGAACCGTGATGGAGATGGCAAGATGTCTTCTCTTTGGAAAAAAAATTGCCAAAGAAATTTTGGGTAGAAGTTGTATTTACTGCTGTTTACTTGCTCAATAGACTACCAACAAGGGCAGTTGAGGGCAAGACTCCATATGAAGCTTGGTCAGGTAGAAAACCTTCCATTAAGAACTTGAAGATTTTTGGATATGTATGTTACTCTTTTATTCCTTCTATTAAGAGATCCAAACTTGATAAGAAGGCAATTAAGGGAGTATTTATTGGTTATGCTACTGATTCAAATGGGTATAGAATTTTTTATTTGAACACTAGAAAGGTTATCTATAATCGTGATGTCATTATTGATGAAGATTCTTATTAGGATTTTGAGGAGCAAACAATTGTGAGAGACTCATCCACCAATTTTGAAATTTTAGAACAAAATGAATCTTATTTTGATTCAATTGATTCTAATGATCAAGATAGCCAAGATCCTCTTTCAAATGATGATGATCTTGTTGATGCAACTGGTGATGATCCAAATTACAAGGTAAGATCACTTGCTGATATATATGAAAGTTGTAATCTTGTTATTGTTGAACCAAATAGCTATTATGAAGCTTCACAATCTGCTGAATGGATTGCTGCTATGAAAGAAGAATTAGAGATGATCAATAAAAATAATACATGGGAGCTTCTAGCACAACTGCGAGGAAAGAATGCCTTGGATGTGAAATGGGTGTTCAGAGTGAAGTATAATTCTGATGGTTCAGTCAACAAATATAAAGCAAGGTTAGTGGTAAAAGGTTATGCACAACAACCTGGAGTTGATTATGGAGTTGCATTTGCTCCAGTTGCATGACATGACACAATACGATTGATTATTGCTTTAGCTGCACATTTGGGGTGGAAAATATTTCATCTAGATGTCAAATCAGCTTTTTTGAATGGTGATCTTGAGGAGGAGATTTATGTGAGCCAACCTGAAGGGTTCATGGATAAAGGCCAAGAAGATAAAATATATCATCTGAAGAAAGCTCTCTATGGATTGAAGCAGGCACCTCGTGCTTGGTATAGTAAGATTGATTCCTACTTACTTCTTCAAGGTTTCAGTAGGAGTATGAGCGAAACTACTCTCTATGTTAAGGTTGGTAACAACTCTAATCAACTCATTCTTTCCCTTTGTGTTGATGATATGCTTGTGACCGACAATGATTCTCAAATGCTACAAGATTTTAAAGTTGAGATGGAAAAGATGTTTGAGATGTCAGATCTCCGTTACATGCATTATTTTCTTGGTATGGAAATTCTTCAAGAAAACAAGGGTATTTTTATTGCCCAAAGAAAGTACGCTCAAGGAATTTTGAAGAAATTTAAGATGGAAACATGTAAAGTTGTTTCTACTCATTTAGCGATAAACTTGAAAGTGTCAAAGAATGATGGTGAGAAGTTTTCTAATCCTACAAATTATAGAAGTTTAGTAGGAAGTCTCTTGTATTTAACATCTAGGCAAGACTTCATGTTGCTGCAAGTTTGCTCTCAAGATATATGAATTCACCTAGTGAAATTCATTTTGGTACTGCTAAAAGAGTCCTTAGATACTTAAAGGGTGCTCTTGATTTTGGAATTTAGTTCGAATTTACAGGTGATTTGAAATTGACTAGATATTCTAATTGTGATTGGGCCGATTTTGTCGATGATTCTAAAAGCACTTCTAGTTATGTTTTTTCTCTCGGCATTGGGATTTTCTCTTGGAATTCAAGAAAACAAGAAGTAGTGGCTTAATCTACTGCTGAAGCTGAATATATTTTAGTTGCATCAGCCGCAAATCAAGCAATATGGCTTTGCAAATTGCTTAGTGATTTGGGATTTGAACCTGAAGAACCTACAAATTGTTTTGTGATAACAAATCTGCTATTGCTATTGCCTCCAATCTAGTACAACATGGTAGAACGAAACACATCAAAGTTATATTTCATTTATTGAGCGAAGCAAAGAAAAAAGGTGAAATCAAACTCATTTTTTGTAGTTCTGAAGAACAACTTGCCGACATTCTCATAAAAGCTCTACCACAAAGGCAATTTGTGTCGTTTCTACGCCAAAAGCTAGGTGTCACAAAGAAAAACCTCAAGGAGGAGTGTTGAGTTATGAGTTTTTTCTTTTTAATTACATTCAATTTTTCAATTTAATGTTTTAAGTTTCTTTTTTAAAAGTTAGATCTAATACATTTTAGTTTTTTGTCTTTTAAGTTTTGTGAGTTTCTTTATTTAATGTTGTAAGTTAATTTGTGATATTAATTAGGTTCATTTTTTGTACCTATATAAGGATGAACTTCCATGTGAAGATTGTATCACAATTTGTTTCTATTTCAATATAAATCTATTCATCTATTGGGTTTCACTCTCTCATCTTCATTTTTCTCTCTTTGTTCAACAAACATTGAGACTTTGATTTGATTATTGCTTCCGCAATATTTTTTCATCCTTCATTTTTCTCAACAGAGAGCTCCGAGAGAGAGGGTGGAGGTGGGAGCGGGGGCATGAAGTGAAGGAGGGGAGAAATGGGTTTTTTTTGTTTTATTATTCTTTTAATTATTATTTTATTATAAAAAAAATTACTTTATTACTATAGCAAATGGAAAAAAAAAAGTAATCTAAAGACCTTTTAAATCTATTTTTCAAAATTGGAGGACGAAAATGGTACTTGACCCAAAAAATTCAAAGACGAAAGAGAAAGAGGTAATTTTTCAAACATTTTTTAGGATGTTTAAAAAAAGAGATTCGAAAAAGAAAAAGGAAAGGAAAAAAAAAAAAGGGAGGGTGGACCAGATAGATTCGCATGTGTGTGTGTGTATGACTGGCGGAGCTTTTCCGAATAGGCTGCGCCACGGTGGCGGGCGGGCGTAAGCAAGCTGAGATTGAGTATCCATCCTGGTCAACTTCGATTCGACCTTATCACAAGTACAATTCACTTATTTGTAACCCAAATAAAGAAATTAAAAAAAAAAAAAAAACACTAGTATTCCAATTTGAAATATAATTTAAAACCCGGCCTTCTTAACAACTCTATCGCGAAGAAATTTCTTGGTCTCCAAGAGATTATGAGTTAGAATAATAAAAAAAAGGGTGTTGGGCTGGGGCTGGCCGCCACAGCCAGAGCTGGGTTCCATCCGCATGCAAAAGCTCATCAGCACCAAAATTTGTTCTGTTGTCTCGTTGCGAGGAAGGCTCTTTCTCTCTTTCTTCTCTTCCCTATAAATACCCAAATATAATCCCACCTTCCACAACAAACCCTCTCTCATCCACATCTTCGTTTCTTTAACTTTAACCTCTCTCTATATATTATTACAAATATTATTACTGATCTTTGCCTTATTTCTTTTCATTCCAATCTTCACGCCCTGATCGATCTGTTTCTGTTTCTCACTGCCATCGCCCATCAGGTTTGCATTCTCTTCTCTTCTCTTTCTCTTTTACCCTAAACCCACTTTCACCTTGCCTTTTTATTCTTTTTTTTTTTTCCATCATTTTCTCTATAATTTGATTTCATATTCTTTCAATTCTTACCCACATTTCAATAAGTTTTTTGTAAACTACTTTTTTTTAGCTTGGTTTTTTTAAACATAGTTGAAAAGTGGATTAAAAAAAAAAACAAGAAATGGGGCTTTATTTAAATCAACCCCACGGTTTTTTTTCTTTTTTTTTTTTTAGGTTTATGGGTTTTGGTTGAGACTTGAGAACTTGAGAATTGAGATTAGAATAATAAATAAATAAATGAAATTGAAAGAAAGAGAGAGAGAGAGAGAGAGAATACACAGCGGATGAAGGATCTGGAAACAAGCATGAAGAAGGAAGCTGCGGGCCGTTTCTGCCATTCAATCATCTTTCTTTTTTTCTCTTCTCTTCTGCCAATTCACACACTTACGTAACGCGTTTTCCCTCTTCTTTTCTCTTTCTCTCCTTCTAAATTCCGTTTTTCTTTTCTTTTACCTAATTTTAATTTTAATTGCACCAAACAAATAAAAAATAAAACAGAACAATTTTATCTTTTTTTCTTATTTCAACCATGATCTTTAAATGGTAATTAGTGTCTTATTTAAAGAGCTAAATTTAGATTTGACAATTTTATCTTTGGTGATCTATTAATTTTTTTTTCTTTTTACCTTCTCCTCTAAAGAAATTTCTTATCTTTTGATCAAACAATTTTCTCCCATATACTAGCAATGCCTATTAATTATGATACATATTCTTCTTCTGTCTTATGGTAATTTCTTCTTCTTTTCTTTTTCTTTTTCTTTTTTTTTCCTTTTTTGACGGGGACAGCTCATTATTAAACTATTTATTCTTCTCTTTTTTTACCGAAGCAAAAAGGTACCTTATAAATATTTAGCTTTTGATTTAAATCCCATTGGCATTCAACTTTCAAAAAGGTTGATTTTATTGGTTGAATTTTTTTCAAAATAAAATTTTGATCTTTGTTATTATTATTTTTTTGTTTAATATCTAGCTCATCCAAATACTCAAGCACATTAATACACATACTCAAAATATGTTATTCATTTGTTAAAAAAAATAAAGATAATAGGATCCTTATTTGATAAAAATTTAAGAACTAAAATAGATCATTTTAAATAGACCAAAATTTTAAAAAAAAATCAAAATTTTCAAGAAAATAAAGAGATTTAAACATTAAAATTATTTTTATTGGTTATAGAATTTGTGATTAAAAAATAAAAATCATAACGAAATGTACAATTTTTTTTTTAGTTCAATAATAACTACGGTCAAAGACACCGTTTTATGCCAGTTGAGCTAGGCTCATTTGGCATGAAATATACAAATTATTATTATTATATTGAATCATTATATTTTTTTTGAAAAATTAGAAATGAACTATTTATCAAAACATTAAAACTTTTTACTCAAAAAAAAAAGAAGATAAAACATTAAACTTAATCGATTTCAAAATAGAAAATACTTCTTAGAGAATATCAAATATACGTGTACTTTTTTAGAAATCAGAAATAAATAAATAGATAAATATCTATATATATATATATGAATATTATAATAATTAAACATCAGACTGAATGCAGTTGCAGTGCCGTACTTTGTCATTTTCGAAAAATTACGATTGGCAGGGCACGCAGTACGAAAATTCCGTGCAACAAAACAACAACAACAACTACAATCATTCCACGACTATCTCCTTTTCAATTTCCGATCCAAAAACTAAAACTCAAAAAAATAAATAAATAAATGTTCTTGAACTTGATTTGATTTCCATCTCATTCCAGCTACTAAATTATATCTAAACCTTGAGTTAATTAATTATGTTTGTTAATCAATTTTGTATTGAAACAGAGAGAAAGATCGATTAAACAAAGATGGGTTTGTTGTCACTATTGGAGGTGGCATTAATGCCCAATTTACAAGTCCTTCTCATCTGTTTGGTTGGAGCGTTTTTGGCCACTGATTATTGCAACCTTCTTCCTGTCCATGCTCGAACCTCTCTCAACAAGGTAACTTTTTTCTTTTTTTTTTATATATAAATTCGTTCGGGTTAGTCTCTTCCTTATATTACAAATGCAGAAAAGAGTACTAACGTTTGATTACTTGGATTGAATAGGCAATTAATTGCATCTCTTTTTTCTTTTATATGCAGATTGTGTTTACTGTTTTCACTCCTTGTCTCATGTTTGAAAATTTGGCCAAAACAGTCACATTTCAAGACATCGTTTCATGGTAATTCAAGTTAACTCTAATTTCTAATTATCATCAACCATATATTATTGTTATTTCAATGTTTTGGGTCCTTTTTGTTGATTGAAGGTGATTCAATATTATTGACTTTTTTTGTTTTTTATTTTTAAAATGAATTAGGTGGTTCATGCCAGTAAACATTGGTCTTACCTTTTTATTTGGAGGAATTTTGGGATGGATAGTTGTTAAAATATTGAAACCCAAGCCATATCTTGAAGGCCTTGTCATTGCAGCCTCTTCTGCTGGTTAGTTTTTGTTCTTTCTTTTTACTGGACATTCCCTTTTCTGTTTTTTGTTGTTGATTTCATAATAATTGATAAATTTGTGTTGGTATAATTAGGGAACTTGGGAAACCTTCTTCTCATCATCATCCCTGCCATTTGTGATGAAGATGGCAGCCCTTTCGGCAACCGCGAGGCTTGTACTTCTCTCGGACTCTCTTACGCATCCTTCTCCATGGCGGTAAATTACCTATCCATTTAGGTTTTTGAATTTAATGGCAATTTAACATAATATTATAGCATAAAATTATCGTATGGTAAACTTTTGAATGTATGATAGAGAAATTACATAACGTATTTGGAACCTACGTCATAATAGTTACTAGAAGACATAGATTTCAATTCTATATCAAAACAGTCATTAAGAAGTAGCTACACTACAACGTTCAATAATTTTTTTTCCTTTGTAGAGTCATTTGCTTCCGATTTGATATAATAGCTAGTCCACTCGAGTTTTGTTTAGTGGTAGTTTAAACTAATATCTTCAAATATTGGTAAAAACTTTCAGCTAGGTGGGTTTTACCTGTGGACTTACACTTACCACCTTGTGAAAACGTCCTCCTTGCGATTGAAAGCACTTGAAGCATCAGAGGAGCAGTTGAATAAAGCACCCAACCAAGCCTCCAATGGCGACCTGCAAACTCACCTTCTTCACAAACAAAATGAAGAACAAGAAGGCCTTCCTGTTTCAGTCTCATCAACAACCAAGACCCTCGAAGAGGTACTTCAAAATTACACCAAGTGTTCATTTGTTCAAGAAGCTTTTGGTCTATCTTGTAGTTGTGGTGGTAATTAACTCATTTTACTTGCAGATTGAATCCCAAGAAGCAGTGGCCAATTTAGAGAAACGGGAATCTTCATCCATTTGGGCTAAAACACTACAATTTTTGCACAGCATTATTGAAGAGTTGATGGCCCCTCCATCATTAGGAGCTGTAAGTATCTTTTTGACCATCGACTTTTGAGATAATAATTAGTGTCTTATTTATTTAGCTATGTTTGGATTGGCTAAGTCTTCTTGTTTTATATCATAATTATGATGCCTACCAAAAGTGACATTAATAATTAACATTGGTGACATCTGTGATTAGATTGTGGGATTCATTTTTGGAGCAGTGACATGGCTTAGAAACCTCGTAATTGGAGACAATGCTCCATTTCGAGTAATCCAAGACTCTGTTCAACTACTCGGGTATGCCTCCTAATAACTATTCATTACCAAAGAGTTACCAAACGAAGTTTTTTTTAATTATTATTAAAATAGAAGAAACCAGAAATAAAAAACAAGAAACGGAAACATTACTAAACTAGACATTGTTGTGTAATGTGCAGGAATGGGACAATCCCTTGCACCACACTGATACTAGGCGGCAACCTCATTCAAGGGCTAAGGTCGTCAAAGGTGAAGCCAACGACGATCATGGGAGTGATTGCAGTTCGATACTTTGCACTGCCAGCAATTGGAATTTTGGTTGTGAAAGCGGCCAACTCATTAGGATTTCTGCCGCCGGATCCTCTTTTCCACTTCTTGTTGATGGTTCAGTACACGACGCCGCCGGCCATGGCCATCGGCACGATGACTCAGTTGTTCGGCGTTGGTCAAGAGGAATGCTCTGTTATTATGTTATGGACTTATTTGGCTGCAGCTCTTTCTCTTGCTGTTTGGTCTGCAGTCTTCATGTGGATCTTGTCTTGATTCTTTTTTTGTAAAATCTAGTTTGTTTTTTTCACCCATTTTGTATTCTTTTACTATATTCCAAAAATAGAAAAAAGAAATAGATAATGAAGAACAGAATTAATAGTCATCACATGATTTGTAGGAAGAGGAGGAAACAATTTTTTCTCCTTTCTCATTCAGCTTTCTTTTAAAAGCCATGTTCATGTATAGAAGTTGAAGCATTGTTTCAGGACCATGTTCTTGATTCATTGCTTTTAAATGTTCTGTCAGTCAATGTTATACATAGTAGAAACCATTGTCAAGACTGGTTGTCCCAAATTTTCTTCTACTCAATTAAAGGGTGGTTAAACTTGAGAGAGAAGTTTCTAAATTCACTCCTGTGTATATAATTGATTTTTGGCATTTAAAAAGTTATAATCTTTAAAATAAACATCAACATTCATAGTCCAAAATTCATGAAGCAATCAAAGACATCTACTATTTCTTTAAGGTTTAAAGTTCAAATCTCTGCCTCACATTTTTGTTATACTAAAAAATAAAATTTAAAAAAAAAAAAAAAAAAAAAAAAAAAAAAAAAAACTCAAACTCAAACTCTTTGAAGTCAAAAGTATTGTTGATTTATGTGTTAATACTTCCTTTAATTACCTTTATTAGCTGTATTTTATGTGTAATTATTTGTGTAAAATTCTTTCCTTTTATATATTAGGGTTTTCTTCTATTTAAGAAAACCCTTTGTACCCATTATCATTAAGTGAAAAAGACAAGTATTCTATTCATATTGACATTTAGCATGGTATTAGAGAAAAAAAAAAAAAAAAAAACCCTGAAAACATTCTAAACCTAACCTTAGACGCTAGCGCTGCCGCTTCAACTGCAGCCATCATCGTCGCTACTGTTGGGATTTATGCCCTAAAGCTTCGTAATTAATAATTTATTTAATAATTAATAATAATTTTGATTATTTTATTTTCAATATAATATTATCCATTATATGAAAAATTCAAGGTTATTAGTGTAATCTTGAACAATATGTGGTTGACATACGAGAGGATCATGCTCAAGAAATAACCTAAAGGGTCATAGTATATGGATAAGGTTGGGTGTCTTATCCTGGTAACACTATTGATACGGCCCACTTTGTAATAATTACAAATGATTTGATCCAAATCATTCATGTGGAGACATGTGAGTGAAGGTATCTTATACAATGAGTTTGTATAAGACTAGACTACGAAATATTTAATCTCTCTTTATAAATTCGTTAATTGAGAAGATTAATATTTCATCAGGATGATTATATGCGACTCGATCTTAATCTTGAGTGAGTTATGAACTCCTGCCTGTGAGGGCTTGTCCTTTGATTTGCATGTGTGATAGTGACTTTTGTAGTCGATTCAATATGCCTACCATTTTGGGAATTTGACCAAATAGGGAGCTTGGAACATAATCTCACAAGATGGAATTCACTCATTCCCATATAGGGTAAGTAGATGAGTAGTTTCCTTAAGTGCTGATTTCGGGACTTGAACAATAGAGCCCCACCCTCTCACTGGCCCGAGAGGGACTTAGTTTATAATTAGATTATAAATAGATTGTTCATTAGAGGATCAGTGGTACTTAAGGTGCAAGATGTAATTATAGGGGTACAACGGACTTTTGACCCAACTGTAATTACGAACAACTCGTGAAGGATCACTTGCATGTAATGTTTATATCTATGGACACCAGTTGTCCTACAGTGCATAAGAGTGCAACTCTAGGTCTATAGTGAAGTGACTTATAGTTAATGAATGAAAATTAATTAATTAAAGAGTTTAATTAATTAATTTTATATCATTTGAGCTTATAATCTGTAGGTCCATAATGTCCCCTTGCTAGCTCATAGTAACACTAAAAAATCAATTTAGTTGAAAGAAAATTTTGAAATGTTCAAATTAATATTAATTTAAAGTGTTCAATTAATATTTAATATATTATATATATTAAATATAAAAGAGGAAAATATATTTATTGTATTTGATACATTAAATATTAAAATTTGAAATGTTCAAATTAATATTTAATATATTAGATATATTAAATATAAAAGAGGAAAATATATTTATTGTATTTGATACATTAAATATTAAAATAATTAATGTATATTTGATATATTAAATAAAATATATTTATAGAATTTGAATAAGATTCAAATAAATAAATATCGTAGGAGATTTGGATGAGATTCAAATAAATATAAGATATATGTTAATAGATTAGATATTAAAATATAATATTTTAATTATGGCAAAGATTTTCCCTTTGTCTTTATAAATAGAACCATTGGGTTGAGTCATTAGACACAACACAACACACATCTCATCAATAGAGAGAATTAGAGAATTCTGTCTAGACCTCTTCCTCTTTAATCCTTTGTGGATTTTCTCTCAAGATGCTTCCACAAGCCTTGGTCTTGTGTTCGAGTCATAGCCAAAAAGACTTTGTGGAAGAGATAAAGATCCGCTAGAAGAATCTCCATGTTTTCAAGGTATGTTATGCTTAACCATAATATTATTATTTAATTCTAAATAAACTCAAATCGATTTCTACGCTTCCGCTTGGGTTTAATTAGATTATTCCCTTCAGCTACCTCAACTGCCGACACCACCGTTCGACTCAGATCTAGCCGCCTCAACTCCAACCACGCAACTCTAACCAGTGGCTTCGCAATTACTTCCGTTTGTGACCATTTGCTCGTGCCACCTGCGAACTGCATTTTTTAACCCGTGAACTGCAAGACCGGTCGACTGCAATCTCTCTGCAGGTCGTCTCTGTCCAAGGTTCTCGTCGTCCATTCGGCTGTTCCTTTCGGCGATCTGCGTCCATTTGGCCACTCACGACTATCCGACAGTTCATGAGCTTTTTTTTTTGTCATTTTTTCAGTCATTTTAAAGGCTTGGTTTGTGTGTGTTTGCAATTTCATTTGGATTTTTTTATAGGATTTATCTCTCTTTGAATAAACAAGATGTTTAAAGAAAATTCTTTGATGGGTAAGGCTCTCGACACATGCAATAATCATCCCACTATTCAAATCACCACCATCCAACTTAATGGGGACAATTTTCTTCTTTGGTCCCAAAGTGTTCGAATGTATATTCGTGGACAAGGGGAGATTGATTATATTACTGGAGAGAAAAAAGTACCCAACAAGGATGATGTTTTGTTTACTACATGGAATGCTAAGAATTTTATGGTTATGACGTGGTTAGTCAACTCTATGATTGACAGGATAAGTAGCAACTATATGTGTTACTCAACTGCGAAGGAATTATAGGATAGTGTAAACGAGATGTAGTCTGATCTAGGCAATCAATCACATGTGTTCAAGCTAAATCTCAAACTAGGGGACATTCGACAAGGAGGAGATACAATCACATAATATATTCACTCTCTGAATACAATTTGGCAAGACCTAGATCTCTTTGACACTTATGAATGGAAATCAACTAAAGATCAAACTCACTACAAGAAAGTTGTAGAGGATGGCCGAATTTATAAATTCCTTGCTGGGCTCAATGATGAAGTTAGAAGTAGAGTACTCGATAAGAATACTCTCCCATCTATTAATGAAGTTTACTTTGAAGTTCGCAGGGAAGAAAGTCATTGTAACGTTATGCTTGGCAAGAAACCCGCAGTACAATTGAGACCTCTGCTAGGCTACTGCAAATAAGGCTTCCGCTCAGTCCACCAAACTGAAAGAGTTAATAGCACAAAAACGGTAGCAATTTTGGATCTTAAGTACTCAAATTACATCAATTTAATTAAACAAACAACATGCTCAAAAACGAAAAAAACAGAGTATAAGAAAACTCACCTTTGAAGCTCAAATTCTCCAAACCCGTTGCAAATTTCTAATCACGAACACTTCGTGGACCACCTCTAGTGTCTTCCCTACTATCCTCAGGCCTTGGAACGGATTGTGGGATCCTAGTTTGAGAGAATTTTTAGAGAGAGATGCAAAAGGTATGTAAAATCTGCAGCAATTTTTTTTTTTCAAAATCTCTTAATCCCTTGTGTTTCATTGCTAATTAAAGCCATTAACAAGCTTCATCAAGCTTGCTAAACATGACAACACATAAGCAAGGAGGTTAGTCATCAAAGAGGTGTCCAATTTCGGTGAATTTTGAGTTTGAGAGAGGTTAGTCATACAACCACCACAAACTTCAACATTTCCCACTTTGAAATTCAATTTTGTAATTTAAAATTAATTCTAAATTAATTTTAAACAAAATGGATTATTAATTAATTAATTAAACAATTTAATTAATTATTTAATTTAATATCAAATATTAATTAAATAACCAGATCAAACCTCGATCTCAAAACCGACCTCTCAAACTTGAATCCCTAAACCCTAAATCATTTTAAATATCTCCATCTCACTTTCTCATAGTTTAATTCATAATTAAACTATGATACGTTAAGTATATCGCATATAATTAACGTTTACTCCCAAAACTGAATTCGAACAATTCAAATTCTTTTCTCTTATACTGTTACAAGGCTTAGTCCAAGCTAGCAAGGAGGACCTAATGGACCTACAGATCATGAGCTCCAACGATACGAGACTAACCGGCCAAACTCTTTAGCCAAGCTAATCAACATTCGTTAACTATCGGGACACTCCACTAAAGCCCAACGGCTGCACTCTCCTCACTGTAGATATATTTCTATCCACTTGATATAACCATGATTAGTAAGTCGACCCTTCACAGGTTGTTCGTAATTACAGCTGGGTCTAATAAACCGTTTTACCCCTGTAATTACTTCTTGTTCCTCAAGTCCCACTGATCCTCTAATGAACAATTGGTTTATGGTCCAACCAGCAAACCGAATCCCTCTCGAGCCAATGAGAGGGTGGGACCCCTTGTTCAAGACCTAGAGTCAACACTTAAGGGAACAACCTCTCTACTAAACCCTAAAGAGAGTAGGAGTGAATTTCTTCTTACAGAACTATGTACCCAACTATCTACCCGGTCTTATCCCCAAAATGGGAGGCTTATTGAGTCGGCAATCTCGGGCCACTCTCACCCATGCAAATCAAAGGATAATCCCGAATAAATAGGAGTTCATAGCATGCTCAGGATTAAGATTGAGTTACCTAGGTCATCATATGAAAAAGTCAGTTATGACAGTAAACAGAGTTAAAAAGTCTAAGTGACTATTTCGCTATCTGGTCTTATGCAAACTCATTGCATAGGATCCCCCACTCACATGTCTCCACATGAACGATTTAGGATCCCATCGTTTGTACTATACAAAGTGGGCCGCGTCCATAGTGTCCCTAGGATAAGGTACTCAGCCCTATCCCTATATTATAGACCATTCTGGCTAATACTCGAACTTGATCCATATTCATGTCTCCACATGAAGTTCAAGTATACATACTATAGCCAAGGGTTCTTAATTTATTGGATTTTGGTTAAAAGGACGCTATTCACTTTATTCGATAACACTTTTACTGAATAAACCTCAATAACATCTTTATTGCAAAATAGAATATACATTCAATTTACAAACCACGAGTTTTAGGACATAAAACCCAACACAAACCTCGAGTATGGTGTGACCACTGTAATAAACATCGACACACTCATGAGACCTGTTGGAAACTTCATGGAAAACTTGCTAATTGGAAAAGTAATAAGCAAAGTGACAAGAGTTGCAATCAGTCTGCTTCCACTGCCAATATTGTTGACTCCAGTCCATTCAATCAAGAGCAAATTGATCAACTCCTAAAACTGCTAAAGGTCAATTCATCATCTGGTAATCCTAGTGTTTCCTTGGCACAAACAAGTAATTATTCTCTAGTTTTATCTTGTCTTAACTCCTCTTCGTGGGTTATAGATTCCGGAGCTTCTGACCATATGACTAGTACTTCTCAATTTTTTGACTCATATTCTCTTGTGTATTGTACAGAAAAAATTCAAATCACAGATGGTAATTTCACTTCTATTGCAGGAAAATGAGCTATTCAATTAACTTAAAATATTACCTTACATTTTGTTCTCCATGTCCCTAAATTAGCCTGTAATTTGTTATTTATCATTACAATTTCTAAATATACTAACTGTCGTGTTACTTTCTTTGAAACTCATTGCATCTTTCAGGATCGGGACTCAAGGGAGATGATTGGGCGTGCTAGGATGCTTGATGGTCTCCACTATTTTGATGAATCTCCAACTAGTGATAAAAAAATTCAAGGCTTGAGTAGTGTTAGTTCTTCTTTTGTTAAATAAACAATTATGCTTTGACATTTTAGACTGAGACATCCCAGTTTTTTCTATTTGAAGTATTTGTTTCCAAATTTATTTAAAGAAATTGATTGCTCCATTTTCATTGTGAAAGTTGCATCTTTGCCAAGAACCATCGTGCCACGTATTTTCCAAAACCTTATAAGGCTTCCAAACCTTTTTACTTAATTCATAGTCATGTTTGGGGTTCGTTTAAAATTTTGACTCATAGTGGAAAACATTGGTTTGTTACCTTTATCGAAGATCACACTCGTTTAACTTGAGTTATTTGTTAACAACAAAATCTGAGGTCAAAGATGTTTTTATTCGTTTTTACAATATGATTGAGAATCAATTGCAAACTAAAATAAGTATTTTGCATTCTGATAATGGGACTGAATATTTCAATGCATATTTAGATGATTTTTTCAAAGCCAAATGCATTTTCCATCAGTCTACCTGTCGAGATACTCCCCAACAAAATAGCATTGCTAAACGAAAAATAGGCATTTACTTGACGTTTCTCATGCTATTATGCTCTCTATGCATGTTCCTAATTATTTATGGGGAGATGCAGTCCTTACAGCTGCTTATTGGGTAAATCGGATGCCTACTAAGATATTGGCTTTTAAAACACCCCTTGACCAGTTTAAGAATTTTTTTCCCAATGTTCGATTGTATTCTGATTTACTGATCAAAATTTTTGGGTGTATTGCATATGTTCATCTTCCCAGTCTTTCCCGTTCCAAACTTGATCCTCGAGCTGTTAAATGCATTTTCTTAGGGTATGCTTCCAACAAAAAAGGTTATAGGTATTTTGACCCCCTAACCAAAAAATAATTTGAAAGTATGGATGTGTTGTTTTTGGAAAATAAATCTTTTTTTAGCCAAAATCCTCTTCAGGGGGAGATATCTAACTTAGAAGAGAATTTTTGGGATACTTCTCCACTTCCTAACATTATCTGTCCTAAGATTTCTAGCTCTATTATGCCAAGCATGGAAATTTTCATTTCAAGGAGAAAAACACTACAAAATAATCTTACTGATCGAAATCCTAAACTTCAGGTTTATACTAGAAGGACATTGAATCAAAATAACATGGATCATATGGTGGAATTGCCACAAAATCAATCAAATGCCCTGACGAATGATTCTGAAGATTCAAGTAATCAAACTTATATTCCCAGCCCTTTATCTACTTAAAGTACTTTACTTGATGCATCTGATCTTGACATTCCAGTAGCCCATAGGAAAGGTGTTCGTAATTGTACCAAATATCCAATTGCGACCTATCTCTCCTGCCATTGATTGTCTGATAATCATAAAACTTTCAACTTTAAGATAACCAACCTATTTGCTCCAAGGAATATATAGGAGACCCTAAATGATTCTAATTGAAATTTAGCAGTTATGGAAGAGATGAATGCTCTCAAACAGAATCGCACATGGGATATAGTAGAACATCCAAAAGATAAGAAAATAGTAGGATGCAAATGGGTGTTTACCATAAAGTGCAAAGCCGATGGTAACATTGAATGGTACAAAGCCAGACTAGTTACTAAAGGCTTTACACAAACCTATGGAATCGACTATCAAGAAACGTTTGCCCTTGTTGCTAAGGTTAATTCCATTAGAGTGCTCTTGTCTATTGTTGTTAATTCCGATTGGCCCTTTTATCAGCTTGATGTAAAAAATGCATTCCTTAATGGTGACCTAGAAGATGAGGTATTCATGGACCTACCGCTAGGTTTTGAAGTGGATCTTGGAGTTAACAAAGTATGCATGTTAAAGAAATCTCTATATGGCCTTAAACAGTCTCCTAGGGCTTGGTTTGAACGTTTTGGGAAAGTAGTTACCAGCTATGGTTTTCTCCAGAGTCAAGCAGATCATACCATTTTCTATAAACACACTGAAAATGAAAATATGGTTGTTTTGATAGTGTATGTTAATGATATCATTCTTACAGGTAACGATGAGGTTAGACTAAGTAGTGTGAAGGAAAAACTAGCAAATAAATTCTAAATCAAAGACTTAGTTTTGAAGTATTTCCTAGGGATGGAATTTGTCAGGTCAAAAAAGGGTATTCTTATCAATCAAAGGAAATATATAATTAATTTGCTCGAAGAGACAAGCTTACTTGGTTGTAGAACAGCTGAAACTCCTATTGAGCCAAATTTAAAATTACAAGCTGCAATAGAGGAAGAGGTAAAAGACAAGAAAAAAATACCAAAGACTTGTGGGAAGATTTATTTACTTATCTCACACTCGTTCGGACATTGCTTTTGCAGTTAGTATGGTAAGCCAATTCATGCATGCCCTAGGGTCAACTCACTTCGAAACAATTTACAGGATCCTAAGATATTTGAAAGGAACTCCAAGAAAATGCATACTTTTTAAGAAACATGACCACTTAAATGTTGAGATTTACACCGACGCTGACTGGATAGGTAGCACAACAGATAGAAGATCTATTTCTGGCTATTGCTTCTTTGTTGGAGGAAATTTAGTTACTATGCGAAGTAAAAAAACAAAATGTAGTAGCTAGAAGTAGTGCTAAAGCTGAATTCAAGGCTTTAGCTCATGGCATTTGTGAAGGAATATGGATAAAAAGACTATTGGAAGAATTGAAGTTCGTTCAGATGACGCCCATGCGTATTTATTGTGATAATAAGGTAGCCATTTCTATAGCTTACAATCCAGTCCTTCATGATAGAACAAAACATATTGAAGTTGATAAACATTTTATAAAGGAGAATATTGATTCTGGAGTAATATGTGTTCCCCATCTTTCCACAGTAGAGCAAATTGTCGATGTGTTAACTAAGGGGTTTCCAAAGTTACGATTTGACAAGTTGATTAACAAGCTGGCAATGGAAGGTATCTTCAAACCAGCATGAGGGGGAGTATTGGTTTATGTTTTAATACTTCCCTTAATTACCTTTATTAGCTATATTTTATGTGTAATTATTTGTGTAAAACTCTTTCCTTTTATGTATTAGGGTTTTTCTTCTATTTAAGAAAACCCTTTGTACCCGTTATCATTAAAATTATAGGATAAAACAATAATTATTTATATTTAATTAGTAATTAGTAATAATGATGAGAAAATTTTTATAAAAAATTAAGAAATTTTTTTAAATTAAGAAATTAAAAAATAATGTAAAAAATAGAGAGAGAAATGAGAGGAGATGAGAGAGAGGTATGAGTGAGGTGAGGTGAAAAAAAATGAGATAGGAAAGTTGTGAGGTTCACAATGAAGAGTTGGAGAAGGAGTTAATAAATTTGTGGAATCCACGATAAGGAGTTGGAGGAGAAGTTAATAAGTTTGTGTGGTCCACAATAGGAGTTAAATTATCCTAAGGCCAAACAAGGAGATGGGAGAGTTATTAAGGGTCTGTTTGGTAGGCAATATAAATTCTGTTTTATGTTTCCGGATTCAGTGAATCTGTGTTTGGCATATGTGTTTTCGAAAACTGTTTTCAAATTCTGTGATCCAAATAGTGAAAATTCTGAAAACAACATTTTTATGTTTTCATTGTATCCAGATTTTGAATTTGAAAATTTGAAATGCAAAATTATACTAAAAAAGATAAAAAGTTTAATAAATGTAGTATTTCATATTATAAACACAATTTATGTTTGTTAAATTAAAATATGTATAATATTATATATTATAAATTATATGATATTATAAAATAATAATTATACAAAATTTATAACAAAAAACATGTTTATAAATTAATTAATAATGATTTATATTCAACCTAATATTTAGTTTTGTAACTACAACTAGTTTTATAGTCTATAAAGATATTATAGAACACATTTTGAACAATTATTTAAATTAGAATTCAATGTTTAAATCTGCTACCAAACACATATCTGAAAACATGAAATACAACTCCGTTTTCATTGAATCATTTGTTTTTAAAATTTTGTTTTCATATTGTCTACCAAACAGGCTCTAACTCCTCCCAACTCCTCAAGCCAAACACCCTCTAACCTCCATTTGGATCATGGGTTTTGTTTGATATTAAATATCTGGGAGTTAAATACTTGGGATTTAAATATCTGAAGATAATAAATATCTATGTTTGGATAACGTGAAATTAATGTCTGAAAATTAAATGTATGTGTTTGTTTTGCAGGTTTTATTCCTGGGATTTAAATAACATATGAACTAACAAAAATTGTCAAAAATCTTGTTTGAGTGGAATATCTATATAGCCTTTACTGCTATATCGGGAGTTACTCCACGTATTGCTTGACGTAAAACAGATAGTGGATTTGTTTCTGTCTTTTGTTGAATCTTTTTCATGGCCCCCTTCTTAAAACCAAATAAAATCAGAATTAAATTATTATTATATGCATTGTATACAAATAAAAGTATTAAAATTGAATAATGTTTAAAAATAACAGTTTCAACTACCAATTTTCTACTTAATTTTCCTTCCTCTTTTATCTTCACCTTTTAGTTTTTATAAATGAGCATTAAACTTATATTAAAATAATTTGAAATTAACATATAAATCTCACTCTATATTTTCTTATTCAATTATCAATAGAAAATCCACATGGACATTGTTTATGAACAATGTTTTGAGATTTAAGATCCACCCAACAAATCCGACACAAATCGGAAGAGAAATTGAGCCTTAAACAGAGGAAAAATAGAGAAATGGAGGTGTGGTTCAATGGAGGATTGAGGTTTTGTTATTTAACATAATTTACATAACCATAACTAAAATAATCAACAAGTTTTTGAACCCTTGATCCATCACTCATAAAAATATATGTTCATCAAAAACTCAAATCCATTCAAATCCTTCTCCAAAACCCACAAATTTTTAATAAAATCGGACAAAATAAAAAGAGAGTTGCAGAAATATGAGCATATATCTACCAAAAAAACTAGAGAAATATAAAAGAAAACAAGAAATCAAACAAGAAATGAGAAAAATCTACTAACCTTAGCCAAAAATTGTGTTGAAACAGACTCTTTGAAGAAGAAAGATCACGTTGAAAGAAACAACTCACACTGGAAGAAGAGAAATCGGGGTTGTTGAAAGGAGCAAATCACGATTTTTCATATGTCTTCTCTCTCCTAAATAGATATCATATTCTCTCTCCTAATTAGATATCCCAAGCAAAAAAGTCCAATCTCCTAGATGGGCAAAAAAATTCATGTTTCAAAGGACTTTTTTTACCAATCTATAATAAATGCACGGGTTTTAAAATTTCAAAACCAATGTAACAAACACGGATAATTTTTATCTATGTCAAAACTCAAGTCCAACTTCGGTGAAACAAACATGCCGTAAGTCCAATAGACAAGTATTCTATTCATATTGATATTTAGTAAGTATTTTATGGGTTACATACATATAACAACTATCTTTATTTTTTCACTTTTACAAAAATTCTCTCTTAAATTACAAGGCTCATATACAATGCTCTGTTATGTCTCAAAGCCTAGAACGAGAGCATCAGTAAATAATATAGTTTTATACCATGTTGAGATCATGTGTTTGTCATCGGTATAATTGTCCTTTTAAAACATCTTGAATAAATTTTACAGATTGTTGTTTCAGAAGAAAAAAAAAACAGTTACAGATTGAATATCAAATGTGCTTAGTGTCACGGTCGTAGATCTTCAACCGCGCGGCGCCATGATTTTTCGCCTTATCATGGCCAGCCTTAAGGGGAACTCAAGCCCTAATCTACTTTTCGCCCAGCTTTGTGGCTTAGTCGGACCTTAGGCGAGGTTATTCAACTTAACCAAGCTTCATTTATCATGCAGCGGAAGTGTACTTGGCCATACACATCGCCCGTACGTGTATGTTCACTCAAACGCGACTCTAGCCGACTTGCCTCTACTCTAGGTCAAGTCCTAAGGCTCAACCTTGCCTCTACACTAGGCCAAGGTCATCATAACACAATGTCGCTTTTTGGGACATCGTCCCTCAACTCTTAGACATGTCCACAATGTCTCTACATCAGTCTGGAACTTCACCGGGACTCATTCGGACCCTTCGTTGGGCCAAAACGGCCTTAAAACTCTCAACTGGAGCTTACCGGGTGATTCCGGCACTTATCGGGACTTACCGAGTGATTATAATGCTTACCGGGTGAAACCGATGCAAACCGGAGCTTTTTGGGGCATTATAATACAAATCGGGACATTCAGGCAAGTACCATCCAAACCGAAAACTATCGGGTCCCACTGATGAGTAGTGATCCCATCCCGAGCCTCGGAAGGTCACCTGACTTAGCCGCTCACTCGAACATGCTATCGAAATCCTTCCCATGGGTTGCCTTCATAATCAGGGCCTCTCGGACATCCATCCATCCGAGTCATATCAAGGCATGGACCCTTCTATGTCCATGCCGAGTCATTCTCGCGTCGCTGGCCGCTACCGGGTCCTATGGTCGAACCTCTAGCCCATGGGAAGAGGCGCAATGTCGGCACACCCGTGCCGCCTGACACTGTCTTAAGAAAACCCATTCCATAAGAAGACGCCCAAGACACTCATCTTGCAGACGCTCGCCCACACCATGACACACGCATGTGCCATGGGGTAGCTCACTTAGGCCATGAGGCCCAGGGGTGGTAGAGAGCCAACACCATGCCTCCCCCTACGGTAGCATATTGAGATTTTTGCTCATGGCACCCTTGCACGTCAATTTGGCGAGGGATCATACGCCAGTGTGGAGCGCTCGTCTGGACTCTGATCGGCACGAAATCTGGCTAGCTTCTATCTTTCCTATATACGGACTTAACTCCAGAGCCGCCCGTCAAAACTCATGACGGAACCCTGACTTTTGAGGCTTTGGCCCCGGGCCCCATCTGACTCCCACTAAGCTTGTCACTGCCACCTTAGACGACATGGTTCCTCCCTGTTTTGCTTGTATCTCAACTTGGCATTCAAGCCCACATATATTAGTGTGTTAGATGATGCACCGTCCTCCTCGGTCGCATCATAACACTT
Source organism: Trichosanthes truncata (assembly GCA_033996785.1). NCBI lineage: Eukaryota > Viridiplantae > Streptophyta > Magnoliopsida > Cucurbitales > Cucurbitaceae > Trichosanthes > Trichosanthes truncata. The sequence continues at coordinate 60,491,347 of JAWPNB010000003.1, forward strand.
GTCTTCTCTTGGCCCTCGCATGGCCATATGGGCAACACTCGCGTGCCGCCTTTGCATCTGTCTGCGCTATGGGGGTCACAACCTACTCTCTTCTTAGTATGGTTGTGACACTTAGCAGTTCATACTATTTTCACATTTATACTCTCAGAGTATATTAGATATGTCTATTATTTTCACATTTATGCCCTCAGAGTATATTAAATGTGTACCTTTGTTGACTCTTTAGAAGCTGATTCTTTTGGAGCCAGATGTATAGTCAATAGCCAAAAAAATTTCTAGTACTACGGGAGTATGGATACTCCTTTCTATCACGTCAACATTACTTTAAAAATAGTGTAGGATTTACAAAAATTAGAAATTTATTTATAAAGGCGAAAGCATAGTGTGAACAAAGAGAGTAAGTACTCCCAAAATACTAAAAAATTTTCCACAATAGACCGTCGGTGCTGGTACCTTGGTAACAAAGGCAACTTGAATTTGAACTACTTTCACTGTGAGAAAGCACACATCTAAAAGAGCTTTTGATATCTAAAGATCATGTTTTGCAACCGAGTTGTTTTCATAGAATATATATATAGGAGAGAGCCTCAACAACTGATCTCCTTCTCTACTAACAACAAATTAAGAGATTTGATCCGCCAAAAAAGATCTCTTGAACACCAGATTCTCGACAGAATATAGCTACTCAAAATTTCTAGCCACAAAACCAGCTAATCCCATCATTATTATAAACAGTAACAGAGTTTTGCAGCTCATCTGTGTGACAGTCAACATAAGAACAGAGAAAAAGGCCTCAAATACAACATTATTTATTTGAGCCAAAAAAATAATAAACAGGGAAGCTTTCATTAATATATAAGAGCAATTACAATGCTACAAGAGGATAGGGCATCCTTCTCTTAAAGGGAAAAAAGATCTAGAGAATACAATCTCAATCTTAATTAATCAATAATCAACGACACTATGAGGATATAGAAGACTAGATGACCAACAAAAAGCAAACGGTTTACTCTTTCGACAAGTACAACACAATTGTTTGAAGTTTTCTTCAATTTCTTTCAATCTACAACTCCTATAAATGAGGAGGACGTCATTAAGTAATATATCGATACAACTGTGGCAGGACCATGAAAACAACCATCTACAGATCTTACCTACAGATACATGGGGATTGCTTTTTAGAATATTCAGCATATGTAATGAAATCAAAACAAAAATGCCTCCTGTAAAACAAGGAGTGTTCATGTATTCGGTTTATTGTAACCCTCTTATTTGGACTTCAAGCTCTGTGTCATAAAGGATATCTTTGAACTCTGGAGAATAATCAAACACATAATATGAAATTTACAATTGGTCTGTCCCAGTTCATTGTGAAACAAAATATGCAGGATCAAAAGGAAGACAGATGGAGTAAAGCCGTTTCTATAAGAAAAGCTGCACGGATCCTACCTCAACTATCAACTTCTATTGGCAGCAACCTTTTACCACATGTCATTTCCAGTCATGACTGCATAACTTTATTCTGTTTGACAGAAAGGGGAGCTTTAAACTCCTGACATTTCCATACTGATGTAGAATCTATTGGCATCACACCTTCGGTAGGGCTATCTACAGAATGCAAAATAACATTTTCAGATGTGTGAGTCCCCATGTTTTGCACTGTCAATATAGGAGAACTTCCATTATTCATATCTTCCTTGAGAGTTTTCTGATCCCTGAAAGAACAAATACTCAAGGGCAATTTTTTAAGCTTTACTCTTCCCTTCTTTTTAACAGTGACACTAATATCGTCACAAGTTTTCTCCTTCTGGCTTGTCTCTGCTTCTCCATTATCCGTATGAGACTGATTGTTCTTCTCATATTTACTAGTCTTCTCATCAGCTTTGAGCTTGTATACTTCTGGAAAACTGCACTCAGAGTCAGCCTCGTTAGTTTTAGCATGCCCATTGCATGTAGGAGTAGGGTCCAACTCCTGTGAGACGCCACAACTGGAAACCCTAATTTTCTCAGAACCAGGTGAGCTTTTCAACTTCTTATGTTTGTGGCCTCTAACATCAGAACCAGATGAATTCTTCAAAATTCTTGGGGAGCTATTAATCGCCCGATGCAATTTGCGGGCTAGCTCTTCATCTGTCTTGGTATTCTCAAGAGGTTGATATTTTGTGTACAGAAACTGAACTGGGACATGTTTCTTCAGCTTGTTCTTTCTCAGGTTTATTTCTTTATAGGCTGCTTCTTCAGATATCGAGGCAACCAAGTCCATGGCACTCTTTGCAGCTGCAACAGCCTTTGCTGCAATCGCAGCCTTCTCTTCAGCTGCTGCCCTGGCAGCCTCTGCAGCCTTTACAGCTGCAGCTGCAGCTGATCTTGAGGCCTCCACTATCTCCCCAGGTGATAGGTTAGTATTTGAATGAGCACTCAACAGATTGTTAAGCCGTATATTGTATTCCATAGATGTGAAGCCATAGGAAGGAGAGGGAGGAGGAGAACAAGAAGTGGAGGCAACTGGTGGCAGATTAAAAGTACCATCACCATCGGCACCTTGCTTTCTCAAGCCAGCAAGAAGACGCTTTCTTGGAGGTAAAAGGACATCGGAATCGAGGTGATTGACGTCACAGATGTTGGCCTCCATTCTTCCCCTTCCAAATTATTAGCTTTAAACATAAATCGCTAATGTTTCTCCACAAGGACAAGAAACTGAGTTGACATTTACTTCCACTGAAAATAATCATTAGGATAAGAAAATCAGCTTATAATTCTGTCACAAATTCCACTCTGCACATTCCATCAGACTCTAACATCAATTAGAAAACTCGGAAGCTATAAAATAACATCCAAATCAAACGATTTCTTCAGTAGTCAAAAGTATAAATTTAAATTCGAAGCTGACACAATCTGCTAGATGAGGAAGATCTCACATAATGGATTGCCAATCTTCCAAGGTTTTAAGGGCAGAATCAGGGCATGAATATAAACTGCATTTCATCCGTGGACACAGTACTCACCTTTCCGGAATCAGAAAACGATATCGACATCCAATTCCCAAACAGAATAAAGATAAAGCAATCGGAACACAATCAAATGAAACAAACATGCAGAAACTGAAACAAAAATTAAAACAAGAAACGCAGCCAATAAACGGGTCGAATTCCGCAATATCAGAAAGAAAGAAGACGACGTAGACAGAATCCAAGAACATCAAAAGGGTATCCAGCAATGGAAGGAGGTGGATTGAAGGGAAGGGAAACAAAAAAGAAGACAAGGGTAATTGAGAGAATTGAAAAGGAAAAGGAGGGTGGAAATGAAAGGGAGTAGAAAAAGAGATGAAAAAGCAAAGTAAATACCTGATCTCTGGTACTGTAGAGGAGGGAAATATACAAGGAAGGAGGTGTAATTAGGGTTTTCAGAGAGAAGAAGAAGAAGGGAAGGGAAGGAGAAGAAGAAAATTCAGGTCCAGAGGAAAACTGAAGATCATGTTTTAATAAGATGCATATGCGTGTTCTAATAATAAATTTAATTTATATAAATAATAATAGAAATAGAAATGGGAAAATTGGATTGGTTGTAAGGTGTGATTTTATAAATAAATAAATGAGGAGCTTTCCTTCGGACTTTTTTTATTAATATTGTGAATTTTCAAACTTATTATAAAAATATTGTATTTTCAAACTATTTATATTAATATTGTTGTTTTAATGGCGTGGAGGATGGTCGTCTCTTGAAGAGACAACCATCTATACGCGGGAGGATGATCGTCTCTTGAAGAGACGACCATCAAACCACGTATAAATGGTCATCTCTTCAAGAAACGACCATGTCGTCTAAATTTAAAAAAAAAAAATTGGTGGATGGTCGTCTCTTCAAGAGACGACCATCCCAGAAATTTTAATAATTATGCCAGTTAGCATATTGGTCAGCTGATTACTTTAAAACATGAGGGGCCTAGGTTCGAGTATTATGGAATGCAATTTTCAACTTTTTTTTTTTTTTATAAATCCAGATGACATGGTCGTCTCTTGAAGAGATGACATGGTCGTCGTCTCGACCATCAAGCCACATATAGATGGTGTCGTCTCCAAGAGACGACCATCCTCCACGCCATTAAAACAACAATATTAATATAAATAGTTTGAAAAATACAATATTTTTATAATAAATTTGAAAATTCACAATATTAATAAAAAAAAGTCCGCCTTCCTTCCCTCTCTATTCCGTGCAAGCTAACTTCCTCAACACTAACACCATATTTATTTCTAACTAATTTAGGTTTTACTTTTATTTCATCTTTCTAAATATTCATTTTAATCTTTAAACCCTTCATACATATTTATTTTTATTATTATTATTAAACTTAATTCAAATATTAGTTTATTTCTTTATTAGCTTGAGTTTACACGATAACGAACCTAAGTAAGATATCTCTAATATAAAGAAATTGTAAGTTTGAATATCTACTTCTTCATTTGTGATGCAATATGTTCTTAAAAAGGAAAAAAAAAATCTACACGGATATGGAGATTTAAGAAAAATTGAAGATTGATCTCTCGACAAACTATTTTCTCGATTTTATATAAAATATGAAGGACCAAAATGATTTTTTTTTTTTTTTTTTTTTTGAAGTTCTATGGTTAAAATAGACATTTTGGTTTTCAATTTTATAAGTAATATTAGTTACTAAAATAGTTTTTTTTTTTTTTAAGTTCATGGACTAAAATGTAGATTTTGAAATTTTAGAGATTAAGATGGAATATGCCTACACATTTAGGGACTAAAACTAAAAATTTAAACTAAGATTTATTGTCAATATTTGGTGACCTTCAAACTAGGAAAAAGCTATTTAAGATGCTCAACCAAAATTAATGTGGTGTTTCCAAATATGCTTCGACTCGAATTAAAGTTAGATGATGGTATAATAGCATGTAGAAGATAAGCTTGGTTGTGTTGTCCGACCTCTACTAAGGTAATATTTTTACAATTTTTCCATATTAAAAAAAAAAGTATTGCATAATTAGGTAAATTGAGATTCTTGGTTGGATTAGTGTTTGAAGGGAGCTTATATAAGGTCGTTCACTAATATTTTTCTTTTAAATGATGATGCTATTGTACATGGTTGAGCAAAATCTTGGAATTGCAAATTGTGGGACATTTTGATGTGTTGTTGCATACCATCAAGCGACTTAACTTGGTCAGGTGTAACTAGTAGTAGAGGTGATATCAATTCGATTTTTCTCGGTTTTAGGCCAAATTGAGAACCAAACCAATCGATTTGGCTAATACAAGAATCGAACCAATGTCCAATAAAGGACAAAAACGTTGGTTTGACTTTTTCTCGATTAGATTCCACTGTGGTTCAATTCTCGATTTTTCATTCTTGATTCTTACTTGAATAGAGATGACTAAGCGACAATGTCGGCGAGGTGGTTGGAGATCGAAGAACACTGGCCTAGGAAGTTGAGGGATGATGTTAGTGAGGTGGTTGGAACAGAAGTGGGAGCGACGACGTCGACGAGGTGTTTGGAATTGAAGTGGGCGCAACGACATCGACGAAGTGGTTGACGGTTGGAGATTGAGATTCGAGTTTCAAAGAATGTTGGCCTAGAAACTGGCTGGAGATTCGAACATTTGTGCCGGCAGAAGAACGTCGGATGGCTAGGGATTCGAAGAGTGGCCAGAGATTGGCTAGTTGGAGAACACCGGATGGCTGAGGATTCAAAGAACGATGACTGTTTGAGAGTTAGATAGGAGATTTACAAAAGAGAAAGAATGAACGACGTGAATGAAATCAGGGATTTTAGGGTTGTTTTTTGAGGTATATATACCTCGATTTGGTTTAGTTTTTGAATAGTTTTTTCATATGAAAATTGAATCGAACCAATATTTATTTTTTTTTTCTAAATTGAAATTGAGATGTCCAGTATTTTGCTAAAAACCCGAACCAAACCAGTGGTTCAATTTGGTTTTTTTGATTTTCTATATTTGTATCACCCCTATTAGTAGTGGTGTGTCTTGGATAAATCTTGTTGTGTAAGCAACGTATTTGACTCGATTCTCACATGGTCATGACTTTTTCAAATTTATTATCTCAATTATGAGCACTTATGTTGAGTAGATGGACAAGCTAAGCCTACACAATAATAATTTAATTTTTTTTAGAAATTTAAATACTATATAATTATCAATAAAGTATGAGACATGCTCATTTAGAATACTAAACTAAGAGGTTGTTTTGGTATATTTTCTGCACACTACTTTAAAAACTAATATTTCAAAACAATTTTTGTTTTATTTAAAAAAATTAGTTGGAAATACATATTCTTTTTAGACCGTGCTTCGTTAATTTATTCCACGTATTGATTTAAAACTATTAACATATCTACACTTGAAATCAGTTAATAATTATAATTAAACAATTAATTGAGAAAACATAATTATAAAAAAAAATTGAGATAGAGAAAACATGTGTAAATAAATAGACTACTGTTAGTAATAACGTTAAATAAGTTCATAATAATTAAAAAAAAACTATTTTTTATTAATATATATATATATATATATATTTGTACATTATTATTTCAACCTAAAAGTTAGAGATTTGAATCTCCACTCCTATATAATTGAGCTAAAAAAAAAAAAACACTCTTATACCTAAGGAAATACATGAACTTTTTTTTTAGTTCAACAAGATGTAGGAGTTAGAATTTGAACCTCTAACTTTGAGGTCAATGGTTAATAGTGCACAGAGTGAGCTATTTGTAGGGTTTATTTATTGTTAGTTTTAATAATCAATTGGCCAATTTTATATACATATTGGCAAAAATGTATCTTTATACCAAGCTTAATAAAAACTGTTGTTATAGACTACAGGTTTTTTAATTTGTGGCTTAAAAATTTACTTTACATCACAGTCAGTAAAAACCATGTTCTAAAAGTATACTATAGACTTTAGGTATATAAAACCATAGTCTAAAAATTAAACTTATAACATGGTCAATAAAAACCGTGGTTTAAAAGCCAACTATAGATTATCGTGTTAACAACCATGGTATAAAAATTACAATTACACCATGACTAACGTTAACCGTGGTCTATAGTCTAATTAATTTTTTACTTTAGACAATTATTTGTTAACACGATGGTCAAAAGTGTATCTTTATACCATGTTTAATAAGCATCGTTGTTTTGATAGACTACATGTTTTTAAATCTATGACATAAAATTTACTTTACATTATAGTCAATAAAAACCATGTTCTAAAACTATACCATAGACTTCAGGTATATAGAACCATGGTCTAAAAATTAAACTTACACCATGGTCATTGAAAATTGTGGTCTAAAAGCCAAGTATAGACTACAATTCTAACAACTGTGATATAAAAATTAAAATTACACCAAATTTAAATGGAAATTAATAAATATATTTTAAAATTTTAGTAAATTATTTTTAAAAAATTGATTATATAAAAATGCATTATTCTTATAAAAACAAACAATTCTATTTATTATTTAAAATTTCATTCTATTTCTTGTATATTTATATATATTTGAAAATAATCAATCACACTACTTATTAAACAAATTAATATTAAAATATATCAAACTACCCCGATGATAAGCCTTAGAATTAAGGCTTATTTAATGCTCATAAGCTTAAAATATGCTTGCTTTGCTTTAGAAATCATAGGAGAAATTTGATAAAATGCTTGAAAAACATCAATAACTTGTGAGAAATTCATGTGAAAGAAAGAATGAGGAAAATAGAAGATAAACTAAGAAGAGTTTCTTTTGTGCAGGAATTGTGGAAATTGTAGAACCGAAATTGCAAGATGAAGTTGCAATTCTGGAGCAGCAGAAAAAAAAATAAAAAAAATGAAAGAATCTTCACAGAACCAATAAGGAAAATCTTTATTGGTAAGTTGTTGAAGTTGATTTAACCAGTGAATCCTTGGTTTTGTTCTCCTTCTTCTTTTAACAAATTTGTTGATTTGTGGGAATTACATCTCCACAAGATCTTGAATTTTTCATTAAGTACTCTACTGCCCTTGAAACATGCGGATTTTGAATTTTAGCATTGTCTTTGAATTGCCTTTGTGAGTGTTTTGAGTTATTGGATTGGGTTCACATCAAAATATTCTTATTAAATTTTAGTTTGATTTGCTCCATTATTTTGGAATTTAATTCACTTACGTTGGTTATTAAATATGAGTTTGATAGCAATTAAATTGTCTTAGAGGAGAGATGTAAAGCTTAAAAGTATATTTAATCTAGTTAACACTCGAGACTTTGTTTTTTTTTTTTTTGTTGAAATAACGTGGGTAAACCTAGTCGGCCAACTAGCGAGCTTGTCAAGCTTGAACTTAATACCAAAAGGGTTAAGAGAAATCGGATGTCACAAAATCAATGGAGGAAAAGGCTTAGAAATAAGTCCTAAACATTGACCCCAAACATAGGGCGAGACTCCAAAACTACTAAAATTGTGGGCGAAATTATCTAAGTTAGATTTACCATAGAAATATAGGTTTAATTACTTAGCCTCCTAAAGATTTTGAAGCAAAATTGAATAGGAGTAAAATTCGGTTTACTTAGTTCTCTTGTGTTGACTACAATTGCAATTGCATTTTAGTGGCATTTCTTTTCAAAGGGGCATAAGCAACTTGGATCCCATTTTCTTAATTATTGACTTTCGTTTATTTCCTTTAGCAAAATCAACCTCTCAAGCATTTTTTACATCTCTGGTTACTGCAATTGTATTTTGTAAACAAATTTGTATCATCTTCATAGATTTTGTTAAAATTCGTTCCCTTGGGTATGATACTCTAGAGTACCAGTTTCTTATTACTTCGATCACGTGCACTTGCGTGTAGCTCCAATATGCTAAATCAAGAAGAATGCAGAGATGAGAGTATGAAGGATGACAATATGCAATATGCCACACAAGTATTGACTGCAATTTCTACTTTTGAAGGCATATATAAATCCCTTGAGCATGCAAGACCCGCTGTGGTCAAAGCACCTCAACTACGATTGAAATCTCGTCCATCATCGAGACCCAGGTGAAAAATGAAAGAACATAGTTGCGGTCTCCCTACTGGAATTGGATAAGTTACTTTGTCTTTCTTTTACGTTAAAAGAACAAAAAAAAAAAAAAAAAAAAAAAAACAAAGAGAAACTTTCAACTTTTAAAATTCCAATCCAAATGAAAAAGTTGATTCAGAAAGTCTCTGTCTAAGGAGAATGTCTAGGTTGAGGTATTTAAGTTGACCGCTAAGGGAACACCTCTACCTGGGATTCACCTGGGAGTTTGATGAATCAACTATACGTTCAAAAATTGGAATTTCCAAAAAGTTAACTTTTCATTAAGAAAAATTGTGTGAACGTTTTGATGCCCTACTTTTGAGTTTTAGGAAAATATAAAAAGAAAAAATGGGAGGAAGAAATTATAGTCGCAATCGCAAAAGTAAATTGCAATTGCAATTTCAGAAGAATTATTTGTCAAGACTCCCAACAACCCCGAGGACAGTAATGGCAACAACAACACATTTTTCTTTGCATAAGGGAGTCTCTCTTTAACCTATCTTTCTAGCTTTGTTAATTGTTATGTTTTTTGTTTGAACTTTAGTTAAATTCTTTTACGCTTATTTAGTTTATTTGCTTTCATGAACTCTGAATAGAAAAAAATAAAGAAAAAAGAGAGAGAAAAAAAAGAAAATATATTCCTCCTTCTAGAGTTAACTGAGTAACCTGAGGCAGTCATGACACCCATGATTTCTTTTACATGAAAGGTTAACTTAGGAAGTGAGTATGTGAAAACAGTCTTAGAAGTGACTTGTGCTCGTAGTCAACTACTTTTACCACAAAATGTTAGTATGTTGGAGGGAAGGTACAAGTGACAGTAATACTCTCTTTAAAAAAAAAAGAATTTCAAAAGAAAAAGAAAATGAGGCCAAGCAGCAGTTTTACATAAGTTTGGAAAAAAAAATATTGTAATGTAAGTGAGCTTAGCTTGTTAAACAAAAAAGATCACCCTAGACTCTATGACTATGACTTAGGTAGGATAAGCACAATAGGTGGGTTGCATAAGAATGTTTTATCTTGAAAAAGAAAAATAAAAGTTTTATGTGAAAAAATCTTGGAATTGTGTAAAGTACTAAGAGTTTGAGACCTCTCTTGAAAGACAACATTTTTTTTTTTCAAAAACACCATTTGAAATCATTTTGTGAAGTGTTTGCTTGTGTATGTTGCTTTCTAATTGCTTGAGGACAAACAATATTTTAAGTTTGAGGGTGTGATAAGCCTTAGAATTAAGGCTTATTTAATGCTCATGAGATTAAAATATGTTTGCTTTGCTTTAGAAATCACAGGAGAAATTTGGTAAAATGCTTGAAAAACATCAATAACTTGTGAGAAGTGCATGTGAAAGAAAGAATGAGAAAAAGAGAAGATAAACTAAGAAAAGTTTCTTTTGTGCAAGAATTGTGGAAATTGCATAATCGAAATTGCAAGATAAATTTGCAATTCTTGAGTAGCAGAAAAAAAAAACAAAAAATGAAAGAATCTTCATAGAACCAATAAGGAAAATCTTTATTTGCTACACGATTTGGAGGTTTTTTAGCACGATTTCTGGGCAATATTCCACCCTAATGAAGGCCTACAAAAAAGAAGAAGATGAGGAGAGAATAAAGGGTTTTTCAGATGGCGTTTCTTAGAGTTGAAGCCGTGAGTTTCTTCCCAATTTTCCTCTGTTTTTCTTCCAATCCTCTCCTCTGTTTTTGATTGAAATTCTACTGCAAGTTTGGTTCTGTTTTTCCTTGATGTTTTCAGTCCAATTCAAGTGAAAACTTGAGTTGTTAAGACTCAATCTCTTCCTAGAAAAAGTTGAGGGATTGAATCGATTGGAGATTAAGGGAAAATTTATGAACAATGGCTTGAATGGTTGTTGAAATTGTTGGGTTTTAATATCCTAAAACTCGTGGTTTTGTAAACTTAATGTATATTCTATTTTGCAATAAAGTTATTATTGAGGTTTATACAGTAAAGTTGTTATTGAATAAAGTGAATTGTGTATTCCATAACCCAAATCCAATGAACTAAGAACCCTTGACTATAAGATGTAAACTTGAACTTTATGTATGACATAAAAGTGGATCGAGTTCGAGTAATAGTCAGAACGGTCTATAGTATAGGGATAGAGCTGGGTACCTTATCCTGGGGACACTATGGACGCGGCCCACTTTGTATAGTACTAACGATGTGATCCTGAATCGTTCATGTGGAGACATGAAAGTGGGGGCGTCCTATGCAATGAGTTTGCATAAGACTGGACCGCGAAATAGTCACTTAGACTTTTTAACTCAGTTTATTGTTTTAACTGACTATTTTCATACGATGACCTAGGTAACTCGATCTTAATCCTGAGTGTGCTATGAACTCCTGTTTATTCGGGATTATCCTTAGATTTGCATGGGTGAGAGTGGCCCGAGATCGCTGACTCAATAAGCCTCCCATTTTGGGGATAAGACCAGGTAGATAGTTGGGAACATAGTCATGCGAGATGGAATTCACTCCTACCCGCTTTAGGGTTTAGTAGAGAGGTTGTTCCCTTAAGTGCTAACTCCGGGTCTTGAACAATGGGTCCACCCTCTCATTGGCCCGAGAGGAATTCGGTTTGTAGGTCGGACCACAAACCAATTGTTCATTAGAGGATCAGTGGGACTTAAGGAACAAGAAGTAATTACAGGGGTAAAACGGTTTATTTGACCCAGCTGTAATTACGAACGACCTGTGAAGGATCGACTTACTAATCATGGTTATATCGAGTGGACAGAAATATATCTACAGTGAGGAGAGTGCAACCATTGGGCTTTAGTGGAGTGTCCCGGTGGTTAACGAATGTTGATTAGCTAGGCTAAAGAGTTTGACCGGTTAATCTTGTATCGTTGGAGCTCATGATCTGTAGGTCCATCAGGTTCCCCTTACTAGCTCATACTAAGCCTTGTAACAATTTGAGATAAAAGAATTTGAATTGTTCAAATTCGGTTTTGGGAGAAAATGTTAATCATATGCGATATACTTAACGTTTCATAGCTTAATTATGAATTAAACTATGAAAAAGAAGAGGTGGACATATTTAAATTTGATTTAAATATTGGTTCGGTTTAAAACATGAATAGGGATTCATGTTCGAACGTTCAATTTGAGAAATCGGGATTGGTCCAATTATTTAATTTGATATTTGATATTAAATTAAATAATTATTTAAAATTAATTAAAAATTGGTTTTAATTTAAAATTAATTTTATATTAATTTTGAATTAAAATTAAAGAAGAATTCAAATTCATTTAGGAATGAATTTTTGACCAAATTCATATATTGATGAATAATCTCCTTGATTTTTCAAATTCATCAAAATTGGCCACCTCCTTCTTGAATTATCCTCATCACTTGTGTGTTGGCATCTTCACAAAGCTTAAAGAAGCTTATGATTTGTTTTAAATAAGAAGAAACACCATGGGTGAGGGAAATTTTGCAGAAAATTGGAGTGATTCTCGGTTTTAGACCTTTGCTCTCTCTCTAAAAAATTCTCTCAATTTAGGATCCCACAAACAGTTCCAAGGCCTGAGGATAGTAGGGAAGATCCTAAGGGTGATCCACGAAGTGTTTGTGATAAGAAATTGGCCAAGGATTAAGAGAATTTTGAGCTACAAAGGTATGTGTTCTTATTCTCTGTTTTTCCAGTTTTGAGCATGTTTTTTTTGTATGATAAAATTGATCAAATTAGAGTGCTTAAGATCCAAAATTGCTTCCGCTTTCTTAATATTAACTCTTTCAGAAATTACTCTATTTTTTTTATTCAATTTCTGTTTTAGTTCATTTGATTGTAATTCTCATGTTTTTTTTTTTGTTCCTTACCTATTGTATTAAGCTTTTGAATTGAGTTTAGATTGATGAAACAATTTATGGGTATTTTTCTGGAATTTTTTTTCTTCATGGATTTTGTCTCAGATTTTAGCTTGAACATTTATTTCTTCTGAAGTTGTTTATTTCATGCGTTTGTTTAGAAATAAAGTAGTGCATTGTCTACTGCTTTGATTGTTTCCATTTTTCAATTTTGAATTGGATAGCAGTTTTTAATTAATTCTTTTAGATTGTAGTTGCAAATAGGCTTTTTAAGTAATTCTCTCAAGCATGGATTTAAATTCAAAAATTGGTTGTGGGATTTTTACTTTTAATATGAGCTAAACTTCTTAGGGAGTTCAAGGATGTGAATTCCTTAAGAAGTAATTATAACCAAAATTCCAACAAAAACTCAAACCTACATCTCAATTGTTTGCTTATGTTTAACAAAATTCCGTTGAGATCCTAGATTGATCAACTAGGGTAGCAACTTAAGCTTAGATCTAAAACCGACGATGTTAGTGATAAGCTGATTTTGCACAAGTGATGGAGACAAGAGTTTAGACATAAGCCAATTCTTTACCCTAGACATAGGTCACTCACTTAGTCTCCTAAAACCTAATTACAAGGTAAATAGGAGTAGTAGTTTTGGTTTACAATTGAATGTAGAATAGGTTGGAATTGCAATTTTGGTTAGCAATTATAACTTATGGCAATGACATTCTTGAGCCATTCCTTTCTCTAAGGAATTTTCCTTGCAATTTTCATTAGTTGGTTAACATTATGCTACGGTCAGTTTTTGTTCAAATTACCATTTCTTTTATCAAGTTCGTTTTGTTTTGTTATTCAATCTTACAATTTTCAATTCTGTAATTCAGTTATGGAATCTTTGTTTTTCTTACTTAACGTTTTTGTAACTTAAATGGCAATTAGATTCTGCAATTTTTTTTATCTAACACACCTCCCAACCTTATTTTTGCAATTTTTAGTTTCCAAGTTGCAATTCTCCTAACATTTTATTCTGCAATATTTTTGTTACACCATTCCCTGTGAGATCGATACTCAGGAATACTCATGTTTTATTACTTGCATCGACAGTGTGCACTTGCAGTGGGATTGAACGTATTTATTTACCTCTCTTTACCCAAAATTCACCCAATCACCCGACATAAGATCTATCACTAGTTAAAATAGTGGTATAAACGAAACTAGTTGAATTTTTTTTATTATGGATGAAGATATTTTTCATTTTTGCACGATAGTGGCAATTGCAATGAATTGTATCTTACTTTATATGGGGTAAGTTTTAGTTTTACTATTAATAAGAATATATTTCTATACATATATAATTAATGTTTTACTTCGTACTAATATGTATATCTGTTTTACAGATATTTGTTTACTGTATTAGTTCAAATTACTGCAGTAGACAAATATTTATTTGTAGAGCAGGGCTCACTTGGTAGCAACATTAGAAATTTTGAAAATCGTGCTCGTGTTTTATCATCAAGATTGCTTCATGTAAAACCGAATCAATGGGCAATTATTCCAATGAATGTTGGGTACGTATTGTATTTATATTGTATAATCTATAATAAACATTTAGTATAAATTATATATTTTGTATAGATATCATTAGATATCGGTTAGCTAGATTTATATGGAAATGTTGCGTATTCATTAGATTCAGTACAAAGTGTTACTCATGACAAGGTTAAAGAACTTGTAAACATGTAAGTAGTTTAACCTTTTGTTATATATATTTATATATACTATAATAGGTCAATAAAGTGTATATCTATTTATTTTTTAAAATAGGGCCATAAAGATATTTAGATCTAAAGCAAAATTGAAGGAAAAAAGATGAATTATTTGGAAACCTCTTGTTAAAGTATTTTATTTCATTACAATGATAAAAGTTATCCCATTATTTCATATTATTTCATATTTTAATACTCATTATTTGTATAGAGTCCTCGTTAATCTAGAACTGTAGAATGTGAATAATATGTAATGAAATTTATGAGGGATATGTGATGGATCAACAGACTAATTCTCTTAAAGAGCTGATATGATACGAACTATATGTGAATTACCTTATTAATTATTTTAAATAATTTTTAATGATATATATATATAATTATAAGTATTTTTTTTTGCAGTTTATAAAAAAGAAGACACATGCTCAAGTTTAGATTGATGAAGTTCGTAATGAGTGGGGACAATTTCTTCGATAGTACATCCTGCACAAAATGATATATAGTTCTTGACTTGTTAGCTTTATTATTTTAACATTATCGTGTTTTTACATTTCCTTTATATATACAAATTTGATTGGGTAGTTTATTAAAGTTAAATTTGTTTGTGTCAATGCTTTAGTAAAAATTGGATTAATTAAAATTTGAAAAAACAAATGATGCATATATGAATCGTGGTCTATTACTGTATACACTACAATGGACCTCAGCTGTAATCTATCGTTGTAAAGACCATGTGAAATGTCACCTGCAATCTATAGCAAAAGACAAGTCTAACGTTCTCCGTAGTTTATTTGTACAAACCATAGTTGACATTAGCCGTAGTCTATCAATAAAGACCATAGCTAACATCAGTCATGGTCTATTTAAGTAGGAACCATGACAACATTGTCCGTGGTCTATACGACCATAGACTACAGCTGACGTCAATCGTAGTCTATAATATAGACCACAGTTAACATCAGTTGTGATCTATTAAATAAATCACTGCTAACGTCAGCCATAGTCTATATATAATATAGACCATACCTAACGTCAGCCATAATATATATATAATATAGACCATACCTAACATCAACCGTGGTCTATAATATAAGACCACAACTAAAATTAGTCGTGGTCTATACAACCATAGACCACAGCTGACGTTAGGCATAGTCGATAATATAGACCATGGCTAACGTTAGCAACGGTGACAAAATTGTGGTCTAATTGGATAAACCATGGTTATATGATTGTGGTCTAAACCAATATTTGTAGTAGTGAGAAAATATTGGTTTCTAATTATGTTTGAGAATTAATTATGACACTTGTGAGAGTTTGTTATGATCTAAGTGTTATTGACTTGTGAAATCTTGCATGTTTGTTGTTGCATTTAGTCTAATTAAATTATAAATTCAATTGGTGAAATCAACTCCCTAAGACTCATTTTTTATTGATTTTTCTCATTACTTTAGTTTTTGTTATTTTTAATTTCAATCTCATCACATTTTTTTCTCTAAATAAAATCGAACGTTAGTATATATGTGGCATTTAAGTGAACTAGAAACCCAATTCTGAAGGCGATATCTATAATTTATTTACATTATATTAAAACTCAACCTGTACACTTGCAATAGGCGAATTTTCACGCATTAAGGGTGCAATGTCTTAACTTTTATTATTATTATTATTATTATTACCTATAACTAAAACTCCTTAACCAGTTGAACTATACTTAGGTTAACAAATACATGAATACTTGAACATTTAACTATGCTCGAATCATTGTATTAAATTTGATGGTTGAATAAATATTTTACATTTAAAATATAAACATAAATAAATTGGTTTGATATGAATTCAAAAAAAAAAAAAAAAGTAAATTGGTTTGATATAGGTAATGATGATTTGACATGCATCATCTTTTATTTTATTTTTTTTTAGTAAAGAATTGACATGCATCATCAATAATCTATCAAAATATCGGTTGATAATTTATTGTGTCGATTTTCTGGTAAAAAAATTTATTGCGTAGATTTTTTCATTTAGAATATATCACTGCAATTATAAAGATAACAATTTATTATTATTATTCTTTTCAAAATAAACACTTTGAACTTTTTAGTTAGTGAAAAGGTTCACCTTAATGGATGAGCTATGTTGAAGGTGATTATTTATTTATTTTTGAAGTAGATGTTCAAGGTGATTATTGTTGAATAGATATTTAACTTTAATCAATATTTTTTGAATAATTAAGAAATGAATGTCCCGTGCTATAGACAAACTTATTAATATTAGGGGTGTACACGGGTCAAGTTGGGGGGGTTTTTGGGACCAACCCGAAATTTCAGGTTGGTTGAGTTCATAACCCGAATGACCCGGTTATAGAAGGCAACCCAACCCAACCCAACCCAATTTTTTCGGGTTGGGTTGAGTTGGGTTGTCTGTTTTTTTTTTCTTTAGATATATATTTTTTAATTATTTGCAATAATTTATTCTAGAACTAAATCACATAACATTCAAATATTAAACTTTAAAGTTCATAACATCTGTTACAATCTTAAATGAAAAGCATTATAAGTTCACAGATTCATAATTTCAATCATCCAAATAAACATACAAGTTCATTAATACAATTTCTACAACAATTAAATTCTTAAATATAGTCCCACTAAATTTCCACAACAAGAATGAAGCCAAAACATCCCTTAAAAATATATATATATATATATATTTTTGGTTCGGATCGGGTTGAACTGAGCCAAAATTATCCCAATCCGAGAACCAAACCGAATTTTCGGTTCTTCCAAATTTTAACCCAACCCAACCCAAAAAAAAATCTAACCCAACCCAACCCTTACAATTTGGGTTGGGTAGGCCAGGTTGTTTGGGTTATCAGTTTGTTTGTACACCCCTAACTAACATTATTGCAGCACAATTAATTTCTTATTAAGGAAATTAACATATTCAACTTAACCCCCCTCATCACAAGTTAATACATGTTTACATAATTTAAAAGTTAGAATCTCCATTTCATTTTTTACCTAAAAAACTCTTTACGAGTAGCTCAACTAGTCAAACATTATTTTTTTTAGTACAACAAATGTGGGGCATAAGATTTAAACATCCGACTTCAAAGGAATGAGTAGATACCAATTAAGCTAGGCTCATGTTGGCTTGATATTACTTCTATAAAGGTTGGAAGTTCAAATCTCCACTCTCTTCTTGAACTTTAAAAGAAAAAGTCTACTTCTTTTTTAAAATTTTTATACTTGGTTGAATTATAAATTTAGTCTTTGAACTCTCAAGTTTGTGTTCAAAAGGTCTCTAAACTTTAAAAAGTGTCTAATAAATTCCTCAACTTTGAAAATGTTTAATAGTTGTTTGAGCTTTCAATTTTGTGTTTAATAAGTTCTTGATATATTCAAAAAAATTTAAAATTAATTGAACTATTAGATATAAAATTGAATTTTATATCTGCTAGAAACGTAAACTTTCAATTTTATGTTTCATAGGTCCGTAAATTTGAAAAAAAAATGTGAAATATGTCAATGATCTATTATATATAAAATTGAAATTCAAGGACTTACTAACACAAAATTGAAAATTTAGTTGCCTATTAGACACTTTTTCAAGTTCAGAGATCCAATTAACACAGACATGAAAGTTTGAATACAAAATTGAAAGTTAAGGAGCCTATTAGACATTTTTTCAAGTTTAGAGATCAAATTAACACAAACCTCAAAGTTTAGGCATGTTTGATAACCATTTAGGCCCCGTTTGATAACCATTTGACTTTTGGTTTTTTGTTTTTGAAAATTAAGCTTGTTTTCTGATCAATTTTCTACAATGAGGTTCATCTTTCTTAACAAAACATTTGAATTCTTAGCCAAATTCTAAAAACAAAAACAAGTTTTTGAAAACTATTTTTTTAGGTCCCGTTTGATAACCATTTGGTTTTTGAAAATTAAGCTTGTTTTCTCCCAATTTCTCTACAATGGTTTTCATCTTCCTTAAGGAAGTATTTGAATTCTTAGCCAAATTCTAAAAACAAAAACAAGTTTTTGAAAACTATTTTTTTTTAGTTTTCAAAACATGGCTTGGTTTTTGAAAACATAGGCAAAAAGTATATGACAAAACAAGTAAAACCATAGGTGAGAGTATTATTTATAGGCTTAATTTTTAAAAACCAAATGGTTATCAAACGGGGCCTTAGTTTTCAAAACTTGACTTAAATTTTGAAAACATAGGTAGTAAATTGTAGATAACAAAACAAGGAAACTCATAGGTGAAATTAGTATTTATAGACTTAATTCTTAAAAACAAAAAATCAAATGGTTATCAAATGAGACCTTAGTTTTTTAGGCCCCGTTTGATAACCATTTGGTTTTTGAAAATTAAGCTTGTTTTCTCCAAATTTCTCTACAATGGTTTTCATCTCCATTAAGGAAACACTTGAATTCTTAGCCAAATTAAAAAACAAAAACAAGTTTTTAGAAACTACTTTTTTTAGTTTTCAAAACATGGCTTGGTTTTTTAAAATATAGGTAAAAAGTAGATGACAAAACAAATAAAACCATAGGTGGAAGTAGTATTTATAGGCTTAATTTTCAAAAACCAAAAACCAAAAACCAAAATGGTTAGGCCCCGTTTGATAACCATTTGGTTTTTAAAAATTAAGCCTATAAATACTACTCCCAACTATGGTTTTACTTGTTTTGTCATATACTTTTTGCCTATGTTTTCAAAAACCAAGCCATATTTTGAAAACTAAAAAAAATAGTTTTCAAAAACTTGTTTTTGTTTTTAGAATTTGGCTAAGAATTCAAATACTTCCTTAAGGGAGATGAAAATCATTGTAGAGAAATTGGGGGAAAACAAGCTTAATTTTCAAAAACCAAAAACCAAAAACCAAATGGTTATCAAACGGGGCCTTAGTTTTTAGTTTTTGGTTTTTGAAAATTAAGCTTATTTTCTCCCAATTTTTCTACAATGGTTTACATCTCCCCTAAGGAAGCATGTGAATTCTTAGCCAAATTCTAAAAACAAAAACAAGTTTTTGAAAACTAAGGCCCCGTTTGATAACCATTTGGTTTTTGATTTTTGGTTTTTGAAAATTAAGCTTGCTTTCCCCCAATTTCTCTACAATGGTTTTCATCTCCCTTAAGGAAGTATTTGAATTCTTAGCCAAATTCTAAAAACAAAAACAAGTTTTTGAAAACTACTTTTTTTAGTTTTCAAAACATGGCTTGGTTTTTGAAAACATAGGCAAAAAATATATGACCAAACAAGTAAAACCATAGGTGAGAGTAGTATTTATAGGCTTAATTTTTAAAAACCAAAAACCAAAAACCAAATGGTTATCAAACGGGGCCTATTTTTTTAGTTTTCAAAACATGGCTTGGTTTTTAAAAACATAGGTAAAAAGTAAATAACAAAACAAGTATATCCATAGGTGAAAATAGTATTTATAGGCTTAATTTTCAAAAACCAAAAGCCAAAAACTAAGGCACCGTTTGATAACCATTTGAGTTTTGGTTTTTAGTTTTTGAAAATTAAGCCTACAAATGCTACTTCTACCTATGGAGTTCCTTGTTTTTAAAAACAAATAGGGCCGTAGTTTTTAAAAGTGGTTATCAAATAGGACGGTAGTTTTTAAAAACTTATTTTTGTTTTTAAAATTTGGCTAAGAATTCAAATGTTGTCTTAAAGATGAAACTTAGAGAATGATGAAGAAATAAGCATAATTTTCTAAAACCAAAAATGTTATCCAACGAGATCTTAACCACTAGTATTTTAATGGAAATGATTTTAAATTGAGATTTCCGATATTTATATAAAAAATTACAATGCTCTAAAAAAAATCACTCTAACCGACATGTCGTCCATGTTAGCACCGTCCTTGGACCGGGAAAGTTCTTAATTACGACGGTATGCTCTGAATCCGGCAATTTGCACGGCCATTTTTTCATTCACTGCGGCGGAGCACATTCGTCTCGAAGAGAAGTTGGCTTTTGATTGAGCACGCTTCAGGCGTCAGAACCGTCGGCATATGTCCGGCACCGGACATCGGAAACAAGAGTCCGGCAGTGGAAACTGCACTAACATGTGAGAATAATAGAGTAAGGTTGTAGTTACAAAAGACTTCTATGTAGGGTTTTTTTTTAGGCTAGTTTCGTTAAGAACTCATTGCTTTTCATGAATCTTCCTAAACTCCACACGCAAGAGAGCAAAGCGAGTATAGTCTTCATTTGGCACTTTTGTTAACTTTCAATTTTGCGGAAATGCCCAGTTCTTTGGCAATTGTTGCTTTCGCATGTGCTCTGTTTCTGAAAATCTGTTGAAAGGGAAGTGACGTTAAACTGTTTATCATATATGAAAAGGAGTGAAGTAAATCGGATATTAAGACCTCTGAAATTGCCGTTATAAAAAAAGCATTGAATTGGTAGTTTAGTTTGTTGTCTTCGCGCCTTATTTCTATCTTCAAGCCGAAGTTCAATCTTCACATGCCTCCAAGTCCATGATTTTCCTTTTTAAGGGACTGGGAAGGCTGAGATTGTCTCAGGTGAGTTATAACGAAGTTAGAAATTGAAGCTTGTGTAGTCTAATTTTGCATCATTTGTCCACGTGCTCTCGCCATTGGAACCTACTTTCAGAAAAAAGTAGAACAAATAATGTATTAAGTTTTGGTGAAAATAATGAAACCACTGATCTTTCTATTTTTCTGCTAATTCTCCTCCTATTCTTTATTTTTCCCATTTGATGTTTTTCCTTATTGATGCAGCGTAATGCTAGATGGGGATTATCAAGCCCTTGCCAAAGTCTGTTCGTAGTTCTGTGCGTGCTGGCGTTATCCTCTATGATGTCACGAAGGTTGTGGAAGAGCTTGTTTATAATAGCTTGGATGCTGGTGCATCGAAGGTATAGAGTCTAATCGTCCATCATATTATATTGTTCTACGCTGGGGCATGGTGTTGTGTATTCTCCCTAGTAGGAAGTGTAAAGCGTTTTATTACTAAATATCAATGTAAAGGTAAGTTAATCGGGAATATACTGTATGTTTTAACTTAGACATACATCAATCTTGCTCCTAAAACAGTTACAAGTCGTGCACTATGAATTAGGGCCTGCCATGAAATCACAGTTTATTTCTTAGTCGTCATCCCTAAGCACATTTCTTCTACAAGAGAAAGACTACTCCTTTACGGTTGATAAATTCTCTTTATCAAAGACAATAAATTTGTTTTTGGTTCTAATTAATAAGTTCCTACCATTAACTTTGTTACTTGTTATGTTGATTAAACTAAAGAGTGATGATTTGGCATGACGTGACAATGGGTAGCACAAAATAGTAGGCTAGCCAGATAAAATAAGGGCGACCAAACCAAATAAATTGGTTTAATATATATAATGTGCACTTGCCCTATTGAATTCTTTAGCATATATGCCCTTATTTTATTTTGTTGATCTATTTCTTTGTGTCATGTTGTGCGAAATCATCACTTGGTAGTTCAATCAATGTGCCAAACATTGTTAACTATAATGACTTGTTCGAATCAAAATAGAAAGTTAATGATGTAATTAAAACTTTTTAAAGTTCAGAGACTAAATAAAAACAACTATAAGAGTTTAGGGACAAAATTTGTTATTCTACCAAATAAAAATTATTTATATATATATTTTTAAACATTTAATTTTCTTGTAATTTACCTGCCTTATATATGTTACTTACAATCTATTGTATCAATTTATATCTTTTTCAGATTTCAATTTTCATTGGCATTGGGACATCCTATGTCAAAGTAGTGGACGATGGTTTGTGATTTTCTCAGTACGCTACTTGTTACTTAACTTTTCTATATCAGGTTTCATAGTGATAAAAGTGAATTTGTTATATTCTTATAGGATCTGGTATTACTCGGGATGGGTTAGTCTTGCTAGGAGAAAGATATGGTAAATATCTCTACTTACTTGCTTTTCTTTGTGTAGTTGTGTGTATTTACTTCATTATCATTTCCCTGGTTTTATTTTGGAATCCAGAATTAAATTGAGATGCTTAGGCTTTCAGGGGAATGGGGACGGTGTTGATAAGTGTGTAATAATTTGATGGGTTAGATAACGATTACTTTGCTTTGATTGAGTGAATGTACGGAATGGGCAAGTTTAGACCAACAAACCTCTTTGAATATAACTCCAATGATATTTCCCAAAATCTATTAGCCTTTTCAACTAATGGAAATGGTTTCAGAAAAGGCTGAATCTGCAAGGATGTTTAACTGAACTATGTTAATAAGTTTGGGTGGTATGGCTATGGCATGCTTGATGTGATGATCTTATATAGACAGGTTGGTAAGAAGTAGAATTCTAACGAAGAAAATAGACCTGTTAGCAAGATGGCAAATGTTTAATGAATTTGGATTTACTACCTTGGCATGTTTATGCTATACTTTTCAATGACTTTGTGCAGTGACATCGAAATTTCATGATCTCATCGCCATGGATGCCAAAGGTGGAACATTTGGCTTTCGAGGAGAGGCATTGGCTTCCATTTCTGATGTATCATTGGTGGAGATCATAACCAAAGCATGTGGGAGGGCAAATGGATATCGTAAAGTTATAAAGGTACAGAAGTTTACAGTTATTTAATTGTGGAGCAATATATGCAAAGTTTCATATTTTGTTGTCCTTTAAAAATAGTTAACTTTTATTCTATTTGTTACAGGGTTGCAAGTGCTTGTATCTTGGAATTGACGATGATATGGAAGATGTTGGTACTGCAGGTAACAGTTTAATCATCTCTCAGTCACATTATATTGTGAAAATTGCTTACCATGCTTTAAGACCTTGCAAGTGCTTGTATCTGCAGGGGCAGAGTCAGATATTTTCACGGGAGGAGAAATAGTACATTCTAACTACACACACATATATCATATAATCTTTCGATGGACAAATTAGTGGGAAAACTTTAAAATCTCAACTTTTTTATGTAGTTTTTTATTCTAAGACAAACTAAGGGTATCTAATCAGCTCCTAGGTATTTGGATATCTGGGTATCTAGATATATTTCTTTTTCCTTCTCTGCTCTGCTCCACCCTTCCGTATCTGGACTCAAGTCATTGATTTGTACTTTTGCTTTAGTGTTTCTGTTCTGACCATTAGCCTCATGAAAACCATTGATGTGGTAAATCGTAATTAGATGAAGCACTGATGTGGTAAAACTTAATTTTATGGGATGTATATCCATATTTTGGTTGTTTTAGAAAATTTGTAATTATCCTTTCAGTTATCTGATCTGTAGTTGTGAAGTATATATGGATCCACAAAATTAACATCAATATTTGTAAGAAATAGTGTTTGTTTGATCGTTTGATTGTATGATTTGTTCCTTGGTGTAGTGTATTGATTGGCCACCCATTATACACGTACAAGGAGGGAAAACAAATGTGGGGGGTGGAGTACGGTACTGGGCTGAGGGATATTTATGTCAAGGGAGATTCTTGTCTTTTAGCAGTTAGATATTCTCTTAGATGGTAGAAAGGCAACTATTGGTGTCACTAAACTTTCTGATGAACTGGTATTGAAAAAAGAATTGAAACTATATGCATCTTATTATGGTGTATATCCTTATTAATTATGTTCCAAATAATTTTAAACATCCATGCGATTTTCAATTACATTTGAAACAATAATTTCTTTTCTTCTCCTTTGTTATATTCTATTTTTGCATGCACTTCTGAAGGCCAATGCTGGATCAGGGTTCTTTTGTCTTTTTCTTTCGTAGTTATTGTTCGAGATTTGTTTTACAACCAACCAGTTCGAAGGAAGCATATGCAATCCAGGTTTTATTTCTTAGATTTTGTTGATTTTTTTTGGTTATAATAAACAAGTTTTTTAAGTAAAAAGAAGAATTCAAGAGTTGACCAATGGATAAGACGAAGAAAATAGAGTGCAATCATAGTTTAAGAAAACCGAAAAGGCAAAAAGGAAAAATATGGGGCCGTGTGGGAATGAAGTTTAAAGTATCTGTTTTAAGAAACAAAAAATACTTGCCAACTTAGAGTTCGTGATGCACACTTGGTAGTATGTTCTTAAGAAATAGAAATCAAACAACAATATTTAATTGCTTTCAGATATTTTAATTTTTTTTTATATTTGTTAATACAATGATAACTACCAGTTTTAGGTGTTTAGCGCCTCAATTTTTTTTTTATATTTAAAAATAATTAATGAAAAATATATATATTTTAAAATAAATTATATTTTATAATAGTTTGATACTTTTAGTCTAATTTGTTCTCAGAAAGTAAGTTCTTAAAATACTTTCATAACCCAAATGAACCATAACTTCTTAGCTGTGTAAAATGAAATATCATATCATTGCATTTTACTGACATGTGCAATTTCATTTTGCGTAATGGAACTCGAAGCCCCAAGAAGGTCTTGCATGCAGTCAAGAAATGTGTACTCCGTACTGCCCTTGTAAATTCTAAAGTTTCGTTCAAAATTGTAGATAGTGAAAGGTATATTCATGTTAAGTTCAGGTTGAAATATGTATAACTTTTATGTTAGTTTTTTCATAATTTTATTTCTCTGCATGTAGTGAGAGCATCCTTCTTTGCACGAATCCCTCTCCTTCTCCTTTATCACTTTTGAGAAGTGGCTTTGGTAGTGAGGTTTCCAGGTCTCTCCATGAATTAAAAATCGGTGATGGGGACTTAAAGCTTTCTGGCTATATATGCAGTCCGTTTGATAGTTTTACCATCAAGGTATAATTATTTTCTTGATGATATAAAAGAAGGCTAATTCTTCTTTTTGATATTTCATTATTTTTTATAAGTTATTTTTATCGCAGGCTGTTCAATATGTCTGTATCCACACCAATTTGTGAATTCTTTAAATCTATGGTGGGTGGATAGGATTCAGTAGTTTATGAAATTGTTTTGACCTCAGCAAGGACAGATATTAACAGGCGATTCATTTGCAAGGGCCAAATTCATAAATTACTTAATCAACTGGCCAGTAGATTTATAAGCCGAGAGCCTCAGACTGACCATGTCTTTCACAGCAGGAAGAGAAGCAGGTCTCACGCAAATCCTGCTTATATTTTAAATTTAGATTGCCCTGGATCTTTCTACGACCTGACATTTGAATCATCCAAGACCTTTGTTCAGTTTAAGGTAATTCTTTATTTGTTCTCCAAACACTAGTTCATTTGTTTATCTTCTGTTCATTTATTTGATAGGGAATATTTTTTTTTTAAATCACAATATAATGATTCTATAGAATGCTTTCCTTTGATTTTTCTAACCAACCCCTTCTCATTTCCTCCTGTTTTCATTTCTCAAGGATTGGACTCCAATACTTACCTTCATTGAAGAGACCATTCAACAATTTTGGAAAGAAAAATATAATAGTGGTATGCAGTTAGCCATATCTTTGACACCATAGTGATGTTCATATAAACTGTTTGAAGTTGCATTTTACATTTGCAGGAAAATCTTTGGTCCATACGACCCCCATAGTTGGAGGAGATCAGTTGTTGAAGGATGAAGATAACATGATATCAACAAATTCAGGTATTTTAAGTTGAACTTTCATCTCCAATCTCACTTTGATTTATGAAATGATTTAGTCTTATTTATGCTGTATGAGTTGCCCACCGCCCCCCCTTAAAAAATGGTTAAGGTGAAAATGTCCCCATTTATTATCTACACAGCACACTTCCCCATAAAAAAGAATATATGCATACCGAGTGAACTTGCTGTGTAAAAATGACCTGGTTCAATTTCTGAATTTCTTTCTGTTTCAGATTCTCCCGAGGATGTGATACTTTTTTCCCCAGAGAATATTCAATCTGTGAAGAAGAGCAGAATGCGCAGCCATCAGGCTTCCCTTATTGATTTGTTTTCACCAACAGCAGTGCTTACAAAAGATGATGACATCTTGGCCCATAGGTTGAATCCTGAAAAGGCATTTGAGAATTCACACACAAGTTCAATTGAATTGAATGACGATGACCAACAAGCTATGATGCAATTTAGTAACCAAGCTGACCATTTCTCAGAATCATGGGATACTCCCTTGGCAAAATGCTCAACTACAGCTGTCCAAAACAGTAACAGGCATCCATGGGTACCTGATAACTTTTTTGTATCTGAAGACTCCTTTTTGGATAGAAGGCTGACTTCTCCCAAGAGATGTGATGACAATGTTGAGGACAATATCTTCAGTTCAGACTTGAAAGCCCAATCATCTAAAGTGTATATTAATATGATCAATGGGTCTGCCGAAAGTACATCTTCTTACTTTCATGAATTTAGCTATGATGACAATATCTTCACAGGTAACAAACCCTCACTTAGGGGATGCTCCTCAGGAAGCAGTTTTCAACTTGAGAGTACTTTGATTCCTGGTGACAAACCGTACATTCAAAACGATGTCATCAAAAGAACCCAAATGCAGGGAATCCCTGACGATGAAGTTGATATTCTAAAGCTTGACGGTTACATCCAGGGTTCTGATTTTTGTGCAGGAACCTCATTGCAGGCTGAGGTATGCTCTCCGACCCTTACTAGAGCTGACAATTTATGCATTTCTCAAGATCTAAAATTTCTGTCCCGAATTTTTTGTTGTCGATTAATTTTTTTGGACAACAGTTTGCTGAAGAAAATATATCCTCCTGGCATTTGGACAAGCACGAGCACAAGTTTTTCTCAAGTTTTCAGACCAGAAATTCCCCAAACGCTTATATGACCCCAAATCCCATAGTAGCCTCAGAATGTGATGTTGATTGCTTCAGTGTTAGGGATGGGGTCGAAAGGAGCTGGAGATCTAGAGATAGGACACCCTTCAGGGATTTGATGGATGGTGAGGAAAAGGGCTGCGAATTTGATTATGATATCATGTTGAGAAGTTCCAACAAAAAGAATGACATATCGAGCTGTATAGATAATACACTGATAATTGATGATGTTTTTGATACCAGAGAAGACCTTAGTACCTTCCTTGAAAAATCCAATCATTTTAAACATTCTTCACCTGTGAGTCCAGATATGCACTCCTGTCGGAAGTATCTTTTCAATTGGAGATTACCTGGAAGAGATTGTGAAAAGGCTTATGAAAGCTCAGAGCTTAAATTTGGACATCAAACTTGGGAACAGAAGTATGTTTCTGTTGAAAGACCTAGAAGAGGCAAATCAGCTCCACCTTTTTACAAAAGAAAGACTAGTTTCTATTGCCTGAACCAAAGAAAGGCAGAAAAGCTTAATCCCACTAGTTTCTATTGCCTGGACCAAAGAAAGACTGATAAGTTTAATGCCACTAATTTCTATTGCATGGACCAAGGGAAAGCAGAAAAGCTCAAGGCATCGGCCTTCCTTGACAGCCCACCTCATCTAGGTATTTTCATTTAAAAAGTCATTACCAGTAATACATTGTCTTTGATGAAATACTAATGTTGTGCCTAGTACATACTGAACTAGGTGAGCTGAGAGATTCCAAACATTTCTCTGGTACTAGTAATCTATATGTTAAGCCGTGTCCTGTTGATGACTTATTGATGGGAACCAGGTAGAGAGCCATTCCTTAGCCCTATCAATTTAAAATTGAAGAAGTTGTTATTAGAATATAAAGCACCTTTTCCTCACTTCCAGAACAGATATGATAAAGATGCCTGCTATTACGGGAATTAATGCAGAGAAACAAGGAGAAATTTCCAAGCAGTCCCAATCCGATGTTAAAGTTACTGCATGTGCTATAGGTAACTGCACTATGTATATGAAATTGATTATTTCTTTGTTCTTGAGGTTTTGGAAAACGAGATTTCAATATTTAGGGAGGGAATTGGTATTGAAAGATTTTGTGATCAGAAAAACATTGAAAGAATCTTGTGCTGTTAATTTCTTCTTGTGCAGGTGTAGTATGTTTATTACCATTGATATAATATTGTTTAATAAGGATACTGTTAGGAACCCAAACACAGAAAACACAAGTAAACGATATATTGCAATATCACAAAGAAACTACAATATAGTAATAGCCTTTTGAGAGGGCTATATCTCTCCCAAAACTCACAATGGACTATTCCACTAAAATGATCCACCCCCTCTAAGATCCCTAATACTCTTTGTTTATAACCAAGGCACCCCTAGCTAATTACCACTATGCCCCTTACTAATATACTACTAATACTCCTAACATAACCCCTACTAGTATTCTCACAAATACTTAAGTTAATTGCTCATCAAGAATAGTCTTTACAATATATAGCATGCCACATTGGTTCATAATTTTGCTGTTGTCGAATATTGATTTTTATATGATCGTAGCATCATCTTTACCGACTGAGAAATAATATTTCAGTACGTTTTACAGTTAGCATATTATTGAAAATTTAAATATTCTCCGCTTCTATTTACATGGCATAGTTTTGACCCTGTTTCACCTCAGAAATATGCTCAAAGGAAACTCAAGAGTCCTCAGATTTATGGATCAAATGGAAAAATTGCTGTCCAACTACAGTTAAGCTTGAGATTTAATTTGTTTTCTTTAGTTTGATATGAGGCTTTGTTTTTTATTTTATTTATTTATTTATTCGAGTAACGTTTAATAGTTTTTCTTTATTGATTTCAGAGAAATGATGAGTCACGTGCTTTTGACGATAAAGTTAGTATACTTGATATCTCTTCAGGGTTCCTATCTCTTGCCAGCAGTTCCTTAGTTCCCGAATCCATTGATAAGAATTTCCTTGAGGATGCCAAAGTTCTTCTACAGCTGGATAAGAAATTCATTCCAGTTGTTTCGGGTGAAATACTGGCTGTTATTGATCAGGTTAGTTCACTTCCTTCAGGTGGTTTTATTTTTTTGGTCTTTGGTCTACTAGGTGGTTTTAAGTGAGACTATTTCATAACGTCTCCACCCCTTAAAGATCCTCCTATTTCTCGAGTCAAATGTAAAACAAGGTGGCTAAAAATGCGAATCCATAAAACAGCTTCTTTGTACCCGAAGGAGTATAGCATTGAGGAATTAGGTTTGAAGTACCTACTCATAGTATGATTGGGTTTCCTGCCAACTTTGTTTTATTGTGTGATAATAGATCGGATAAGTATATGGGTTTATGATATACTACATAAAAGGAGGCGTTAGGCGACACTTAGAGTAGCATCTCCTAGGAGAGGTCATGGGAAGATGACAATCTCTACTTTCATTAGCTTCGTCAGTCCAATGAATGCAAGTAGAGGGATGAAAGTAGTTAAATTAATTCTAGATCAACAACTTCTTAGCAATTGGGGAATATAGCAATTTTTTCCTCAATTTTATGGCGAAGTACCTGATTTCTATTCCAGTGTGGAAACAACAAAGGTGCTCATTAAAGATTGTTGGAACAAGGAAAATCAAGTATGAAGTCTTTGGCTTAGAAGGAATTTATTTGGTCTTAGAGTTGGAAAAATGGACCTTGCTTACCAAAGAAATTGGATGAGATTGCCCTCGGTCAAAATGAAGATTATTTGTGCTATAATAGACAAATTGGGTTCTTTCTCTTGTAAGTCTACTGCCTCTAATCTTTGTACTAGCCCTGCTAAGTTGGAACATAAGATCATATATTTGATTTGGAAAGGAGAAGCTACGAAGGAAATTAAGTATTTGCTTTGGTGTTTGGCTTGCAGAAAGCTCAATACTATTGATAGAATTCAGAAGACAAATCCTAATCTTCAAATCTCTTCTAAAATATGCCTCAATTGTTGTGATGGAGAGGATAACATGGACCACCTTTCTATTCATTGTAATTGGGTTATCAGATTTGATTTTGGCTTATAGCATTCCTAAAGACACTGCTATTTTACTTCATGAAACACTCTACGGTAGGTGGCCAAGGGCAGGCTAGAGTGATTTGTAAGAATTCTTCGAGATCTCTTCTTTGGTCTTTCTGGATCGAAAGAAAGAATAGGATTATTCTTATTTTTTATTATTTTTTTTCTGTGACAAGTTCATGGATTTTTATCATTTAGGGGCAGTTTGGAGCGTGGTTATAATAACATGTGGAGTACTTTGCACCCTATACACAAACTATTATAACCCAAGACTAAACAACTTTGCATTTTAAACAATATTATATAATTCAATAGACTATTATAACTCATGTTATTATAATCCACCCAGTGTCCCAAATAGCCTCTTAGATACCATATATAGAGTATATGGCTTCTAGTTGGAATGTTCTTCATAAGTTATTTTTTGACGATTCAGTCTTATTAATTTGGATTGGGAGTATTCTCTTTGCTCCCATGCTACAGGATATGTCTTATCTGCTTTTCTCTTGGTACTACTCTCTGTCCTCCTCTTGAAAGTTGATGGAAGTCTCAGTCCAGTTTTATTTTTTTCTAAAAAAGAAGAATATCAGGTTGTCTGTGTACTTTCCATCCATTTCTTGGATATCACACACTCACGCCTTGTGATTTTTCTCACACTCTATATAACAACATATATTCACTCTATATAATAACATATATCATATATATGCACACCGATTGACAAGTCTTCTTTGTGCATGGGGTGGAGTACTGATGTTGGAATGGTGCTTTTCTACAGCATGCTGCAGATGAAAGGATCCGACTTGAAGATCTTCGTCAAAAGGTAAACATGATTTGTTTGATGAAATAATTCTCTGCAATTTCTAACGAAGTCTATATACACAGTTGTTGTCTGGTGAAGCAAAGACTATAGCATATTTGGATGCTGAACATGAGCTTGTAAGTTTATGTTTGATGTTGTCTGGCCTCAATCTGTCATGCTTTGATTGGAAGGGATATATATTTATCCTGCTGTTTGTTTACTACAGGTGCTACCAGAGATTGGGTACCAGTTGTTGTATAACTATGCTGATCAGGTTAAAGAGTGGGGTTGGATCTGTAATATTCATGCTCAAGATTCAAAATCCTTCCAAAGGTATCCTGTATGTCTCCCTAGAACCTTCTAAATTGTCCTTTACCTCTGTCAAAAAATATGTTTCGTCCTAATCTCTGGCTATGTTAAGCTAGAAAACAACTTAGCATGCTAAAGAGAGGAAGGGGCAACAGTTCCCAATCCATCGGGAAATCTATGTATTTTTCATTGGTAAAAATTGCTAGGTGAAGACTGCCTAAGGTAGTTTCTTTTGGTTTTAATTAAGAAGAGTAATGGAGAGATACTGGGTTTGTCTGTCTTGTCAGTACTGCTCAAGTTTGCCAAAGTTATATTTGATTCTCTGTGCAGGAATTTGAATATCCTACACAAGCAGGAAACAGTCATCACGCTAATGGCAGTTAATCACCATCTTCTTTCCTTCTATGATTGTTACATTCAACTTTGGGAAACCAAACCATGCGAACTGTAATAAAGCATTTATTGTGATGCAACAGCTCTTGTCAAATTTGTGCTTGAAATTTGTAACAAATTTATATTTTTTTGTTTGAATTCCAATTCGTGTGTTTTTATTATATTTTTGTATAAAATTTCATTGTATGACACAGGTACCCTGCATACTTGGTGTTAATTTATCTGATGTAGATCTGTTGGAGTTTCTTCATCAGGTAACTGAGGACCTTGCGCTTTAATACAATTTTTACTTGTTTCAACCAGATATTAATTTTATTTAGCTGTTACATTGTTCCCTAAACACCTGAATAATTTTGCTAATGTTGCTATATCTGCATATATGAGCTTGCTAAGACTTCTTTTTTTTTGGATTGAAAGCTTGCTGATACAGATGGCTCATCAACAATGCCGCCATCCGTGCTTCGAGTTCTTAATTCAAAAGCCTGCAGAGGTACATACTTAAACTTGAGTAATATGTGCAAATACCATGCACCATGGGGAATTAAATGTCGTGTAGATTAGGTTGACTTGCAGCTTTTCCGGATGATATTCATAGCTGTAACATGAAAATCTTTTGTAATAAAGGCTGTTAAAGAAATTACTTCCATCATGTAGTGCCTCACTTTGGAGCTAGATAGATCTAAGACTGCAAACTATTTGATGCACTCCCTGCTTGTCATCTCATTTCTGAGCCCAAGGAAAACAACAGTCTGTTGGCTGCCAGTGCTGTGTGTGTATTTGCATGTTGATCTTTCACTGAACTTTTTTCTATGATAAAATTACTTGATCAGGTGCAATTATGTTTGGAGACTCTTTGTTACCTTCAGAATGTTCCCTCATTGTTGAAGAACTGAAGCAGACAACTCTGTGTTTCCAAGTGAGCGAATAAGTTTTCGAGCCTGTTTTCAAAATTCTGACAAAATTCTATATATATATATTCTTGTGGGAGGGGGTGGGAGGAGGAAGTGACTAGTAATTGACCAGTGTAAAATGTTAAATGTGCACTGTGCAGTGTGCCCATGGACGACCAACGACGGTACCTCTAGTGAACTTGGAGGCATTGCACAAGCAGATAAGGGAGATGGAAATATTGGACAAAAATGGTTCAAATGGAACGTGGCATGGGCTGCGGCGACATGAGCTGAGCATTGAACGGATGTTGCAGCGCTTAGGTTCGGCTGAAGGTTTATAGTGCATGCTGCTGGGAAATGCTGCCTTTCCATCCAGGGGAATAATTGCCAGGGTGCCCTGGTAATACCAGTCTGCAAAAGAGGATGGATTGAGTAGAGCATTCTTAGATCATATGTATAGAACCAAAAGTTGGAGATGAAGATTTGTGAAAAAGAGCAGTGTTTCTGTAGTTTAGTTTTCCTTGGAGTTTTGGTTGTAATTCTTCAAATAAACAGTTGTCTGCCCTCCAGCTAAATAAATCCTTTTGCAAAAATGCCTGTGGTGTGGTGCTGTGTGGGTGAATAAAGCTAAATGCATGTATGTTTTCTTAAAAGAATCATGGACAAATCAGCTGATTCGTTTTGGGGTTTTTTTTTTTTTTTTGGTGCGTGTGTGGAGAAAAAGCACATTTTATTTTGTCCAAATATATTCTCCTTGAATATTAGTCAATTTTACAGGAGATTATTATTATTATTATTTTTGATAAGAAACATCATGAATGATAAAACAAAAAACGGGAAGAACAACCTAAGGAGCGGGGGATGAGGCCTCCCCCGCTCAAACAAACTACTTACAAAAAGCCTTCCAATCAAGAATAATCAAAGAAAGCAGGTAGTTACAAAAGAATTTGTTAAAGCTAATGCACCACCAAAAAAGAATTAGAAAAGACGCGAAAAAATGAGCCATTTTTGCATTATCAAACCAAGGCTGATTACTAGGATTGCCCTTCGGCTGAGTGATTTCCCAATCAAGATTAGAATACCCATAAATACTTGCAATTACTTTCCCCCACAACGCACTCTTCTCAGTAGCAAACTGGCAACACCATTTAGTGAGGAGACTTCTCAGTAGCAAACTGGCAACACCATTTAGTGAGGAGAGCCAAATTCCTCTGTTTAAGAGATCCAATCCCCATCCCACCAAGGTTTAGAGGAAGGGAAGTAGAATCCCATTTGACCAAATGAGATCCAGCTTTAAAATCTCCCCCACTCCAAAAGAAATCTTGGATCACCTTTTCCATTCTTTTAATCACACATTTAGGCGCTTTAAGGAGGGAGAAAAAATAAAGAGGCAATCCATTTATGACCGAATTAATCAAAGAGAGGTGCCCTCCTTTGGACAAGAAAGAATTCTTCCATTTAGCAACCTTATTTTTGAACTTGTCCACCAATGGGTCCCAAAATGAAAGGGAACGGTGTCTGACACCAAGGGAGAAACCCAAATTATTAAAGGGAAGCGAGTCCTTTTACAACTTAAGGAGATTGCCAATTCCTCAACCTCTTGATCATCCACATTAATCCCCATCAAAGCTGTCTTTAAAAAGTTTAAGCTAAGCCCTGAGCACTGTAGAAAAGTGGAGATAACCTGCTACCAATTGTTCAAACAATCATTGTTTCCTGGGCAAAAAATTATAATGTCATCTGCATACTGCAAGTGAGAAATGACCATTTGTTGAGCTCCCACGGTAATGACCTTTAGAATCCTTTTTTCCAAACAAAAATACACTAGGTTACTGAAAGCATCACCCACTAAAGTGAAGAGGAAAAGAGAAAGAAGATCCCCTTGTCTCAACCCTCTTTTGGCCCAAATCTTCCCACGAGGCTTATCGCTTATAACAATCGAGTAATTTATCGAAGAGAGACATCCCCAAATCCAAGTTCTCCATAAGCCTTTTCATAATCAAGCTTCAAAAGAAAGGCTTTCCTTTTTTTTTTTGGCCTTGCAATCACCCACCACTTCTGAAGCTATAAGGATGGCATCTAGAATCTGCTTGCCGTCCACAAATGCAGCTTGGGTATTTGCAGTTATATCTGGGAGGGCAAGTCTGTGTCTGTCAGCAAGGACCTTGGCCAAAATCTTGTAAATAAAGGTGGTTAAGCTTATGGGGCAGAAACCACCCACTTTGTTTGCTCTGATCGTCTTAGGAATAAGGCAATGTAAATCTCGTTCGTTCTTTTATTGACTATACCATTTCGAAAAAAATCTTGGAACACTCTAAGTAAATCCACTTTAACAATGTTAAGATTTTTTTATAAAACTCACTCGTCATCTCGTTCAGACCAGGCAACTTAGCATTTCCCAAACTCATAATTGCTTTTTTGATTTCTTCCTCTTCAAAAGGAGCTTCAGCCTCTCTCTCCAATAAGAGGATAAAGGATCCTAGTTTAAACCTTCAAAAGAGTAGCACTGATTTGCCTTTTCATTGAACAACTTGCTAAAAAAACCGACCACTTTAGCCTCCACCTCTTTCTCTTCTATAAGAACATTGTCATACTGATCTTCAATAGAAGAGATGAAGTTTCTACTCTTCCTTTGCGAAATCCATCTATGCAAGAAGGCATAATTCTCATCTCCTTCTTGCAGCCATTGAAGTTTACATTTTTGCCTCCACATTCTCTACTCTTTAACAACCATATCCAAAAGCTTAGGTCCCGTTTGGTTTGTGATCCGTTTTCATTTTTATGTTTTTGAAAACAAAAAATACAAGAAAAACGATGAAAATGTGTTTGGTACAATTATTTTAAAAAACAACTCCAAAAATAGCCTATTTTCGGAAACGATAAATTGTTGTTTTCTTTGTTTTTAAAAATTATGAAAACAACGTATACACTCCTCAAAAAACACGATTTTCATCAAAACAACAAAATTGAATATTACAATTTATCTTTTTTCTTCAAAACTCATAAGCGTACCTCTATCTACAAAGTGGATCTATCATTAAATTTTTATGAAAAAAATTTT
This sequence comes from Trichosanthes truncata, assembly GCA_033996785.1. NCBI lineage: Eukaryota > Viridiplantae > Streptophyta > Magnoliopsida > Cucurbitales > Cucurbitaceae > Trichosanthes > Trichosanthes truncata. The sequence goes on from JAWPNB010000003.1 coordinate 60,527,244, forward strand.
ATTACAAAAACCACATAAAATAAAGATCAACAAACCAAAATTATTGAAAATATTTATAGATGATACTAGTGATTTAACTAGCACAACGTTTGATAAACATTAATCATTTTCGATAAATTATTTTTTTCTCTCTCTTACTGGAAAGAATTTATTTTCCTTTTTTTGATTGGAAAAGTTTTGTTCATTTTATAATTTTTACCGCATGTATTTTAAGAAATCAAATTTTTTTTGAACCATCTCTCCTCTACAATCTTCCTTTTCCTTTTCGGCAACAATAAGTTCAAATTCGCTATAGTAAGAAATAATTATATTAGTTTTTTCTTAAAAAATTGATTATATGAAATACATATTAATCTTTTCCTACATTTTCAAATTTTAACCAAACATAAATTTTAAATTGAAACCAAACGTGTTTTCAGATATAATGAAAATAAAAAATTTATTTTTATTTTCGACTAAATTCTTTATTTTTGAAAAATATTTCTGGATCACAAACCAAACGGGGTCTTATCTTTTAAGGTATTTCTTTCAATAATTTGATAGCTCGTAAGAGTGTCATTGTCCCCTCTTTATCTAACAACTCAATCAAGGATTAGAGCTCTTTTTTTTTTTTTATCCTCAATATGCCCAAAGACTTCTCGATTCCACTGAGCTAAAAAGGCTTTCAAACCTTTCAACTTCTGCATGAAGGAAAAATATGGCCAACCTTCCGAAGGCAGAGAATTCCACCAGCCTGCTAAAGAATCCATAAACAAGGGATGCTCCAGCCACATGTTTTCGAATCGAAAGGGAGTAGGACCCCAACTTTGCAAACATGAAGTTAGCTAAATGGGGAAATGATATGAAGTAATCCTAGTCTGCCTAGACAAAGACACTTCTTTAAAAACATTTAGCCAACCATCAAAGAGAAGAAATCTATCAATTTTAGAGCTAGACGCTCTATCTCCAGTTCTAAACCAAGTGAAAAAGCCAATTTTTAAAAGAGGGTCAGAGATATTCAAATCATCAATAAAGGAATTAAACAAAGTCATACCTTTTGTGATTATGGTACCAAAAGAACTTTTCGAAAGCCATCTAACTATATTGAAGTCTCCCCTTATACACCACAGTCTGAACAAAGCCCAGCTATATCATACAATTCTTGCAAAAAAATCTTTCCTTCCTTTATTCGAAGAAGGACCGTACACCCCTGTGATCCAACCCTTTATGCAGCCATTATACTGAAAGGAGATGGAAACTAAAAAAAGCCCAAAATTGCATCTTCAACACTCACTAAGTCCTCTTTTCACATCACTAAAATGCCACATGAAGTGCCAATTGCATCCAAAGCCACCCAGCCTATTCGCTTTGAGGGCTAAGCTGATTTAACAAGCTTCTTATCAATCTGCATAAGCTTTATTTCTTGGAGAATGACTACATCCAGACTAACTTTACTGAGGAACTCTTTGACTAGCACTTTTTTTGAGGCAGCCCTTAAACCTCTCACATTCCACGAAATCAACTTCATGGCGAAACTTTCAGAGCCCTGATCATCTTCACTACACTCATCATCTTCTTCCTCTAGTTCATTTTCCCATGTTCTGAGAAGGCCATTCAATTCTCTAATATACTTTTTAGTTGCCGCACTACCTTTCAAATTCTTTGTAGGGATTGGTCTAATACACAAGTTGCATTCTTTTAGAGCCTTAACCAAAGTTCTAGTAAAAGGGGGAGGAAAGGGAATCTGACTAATTTTCTCTCTTTTGAACACCACACCCCCCCCCCCCCCCCCCCCCCCCCCAAGTTTGCAACCTCCAAAGAAAGAACCGTTTCACTTTCTAAAGTCGCCGTAGGGAGGTTTTCTTCTTGGAAGTAAAGCTGGTAATCTGAAGGAGGATCCCCTATCTCTTCAACTAGTCTTTTTTCTTCAGTTTGCTCAAGCTGTAAGCTTTCTTGAGTTGAAATGAAAACATCTAAAGGCTCCTCACTCTCCATTTCCTTTTCTTCTCCCTTAAAAGAGAGTTTTTTCGTGTTTCTCTGTAGGCTCCACTATTGAGCAAATCAACCCTTTCTTCTTTCCAACACAGTCTTTTCTTGGGCTAATCCGAGTAATGAATTTTACAGATTTACCTTTCCTGCCTTCTTTTTTATTAAAGATCTGAGAGGGCAATTGTGATATTACACACTTGGCATAAGAGACTAAAGTCAGCTAAGGGCCTTGAGGTTGCATGGAGCTCGAGGGCTGATAGGCGTTGGGATGAGAAGTCATCATTTCTTTAGCATTTAGAACATTTAAAACATGTTCTTCTGTCGTACCTGGGTTGAAAATCTCTTGTTGAAAAGCTGGGACTAATGGGTAAACGATTTTGACCGTTGGGCAAGAAAACCCATCATTCATTCTCCAAATATCCATTGGGTTAGGCCATGGCCCTGAATTTGTGTTGTAAAAATTCTCAACTGCCGTCGGCGAGAAAGACCCATGAACCTCTGGTTGTTTTCGGCCAACAAGAAACAATCTTGGAAAGTATTAGCTTGAGCTATGAATGTCTGATCCCTGTCCAAGATATTCACCTTTGCTGGGATGAAGCCACAATAATTCCCTTTAACATTAATTGCCACTTCTAAATAATCAATGAAGGCTGAATTTTGATAGGCATAATCTAAAAACCCACCAAAACAGTCCCCAATCGCTTTAAAAGTAGCTAGGCTCCATAAATGAAGAGGTATGTTTCTGAATTTAATCCAACCTCCATACGAGGGGACAACCGTGGTTTTCCCATGTCTCTAAGCATTCCATCTTTCCAATTTAATGGTGAAAGCACCAAAAGTAACCCATCCTATGTTCATTGCCAGCATTCTCGAACAATCTTCAGATGGGCATAAAAAGAAGGTTTTGTTAGGTAGAAATGGATTTATGGTAAAGTCCTTCTCTAATTGACGTTGAAGAGTCTCTAAATTCTACCCCAATCATCATGGAAGTCGCGTCGTGTAATGACCAAGGTCTCGTTCCAAGGCAACAGTCTTACTTCCTTTCCTTCTGCCACAAGGGGGTTGAAAGGTTCTACATATGACAACGTCTCAATTGACTTGTTCACAGTGGAAGTTCCATTTTTCACAATCTCAGCAAAGCTCTTCCTCCCATTCTGCAAATGGTTCTTTTGAGACTTTAGAAGCTTCCTTTCTTTCTATCTCTTTTCCTTTGTCATTTCTTTTCCCATTTAGAGCCTCCAAAAGGTCTTTAAAATTTTTCCAACCCGCATAATCTTCATCTGAGGGGATGACTAGATTCCACTTACCACCAGTGCTTATCACCTTTGTGACTTCTATGAAAGAACCTCTCTTGTTGGTGATTTTTTGAATCCAAAGGAATCCGTCCCTACAGTATGTTTTCCGAAAGAACTTCTAGGAGTGAGGAGCAAGTAGCAAGTAGCAAGTCTTCGAACGAATCAACTAGCCAAACTACTACCACTTCTTCCACTGAAATCGCAAAGCTTCTTCTCAAATGCTTCTTTGTCACTTTGAACCACCTTCCTTGTTTTTCTGGTTTGAAACCACAAGTAAAAACTTTGTTTTCAATCTTTCTAGAGAACTTTAATGTTGCCATGGAAACGTTTACAAAAGCATAAAGACTGATGCAGACTCATTGCCACTCTTCTTATCGAGCATGGACTTTGTATCATGGCCATTCCTCCTCCTTCCCCCAAGACTAAACACAAGAAGACCATATCCACCATAGGGAAGAAAAACAAAATGCAGCGGGAATTAAAGAATCTAAAAACAACAGTTCGCTATGATAAATCTGCCTCATTGTTGATTTTGGAGGGAGCTACAGTTGATTTATGAAATTAATGACTTGGAACGTGAGGGGTCTTGGTTCATGGAGAAACAGGCTTTGATTAAAAAATGTATTCAACAACAAAATCCGAGTATTGTCCTTTTACTAGAGACTAAATTATCCACCACTGATCATCATTTGATTAAATCAATTTGGAGTTCTACAAACATTGGTTGGACAACCCTTGATGCCATTAACTTAGCTGGCGGTATCCTCATTCTCTGGAACGAACCAAATTTTATGATCAAAGAAGTCATACAGGGTTTGTACACTCTTACAGTTCATGTTTTTTTAACTGATGGGTTCTCTTTTTGGCTTACGGCAGTTTATGGACCCTCTGGTAATGATTTTTGTGATGACTATTGGAAAGAATTAGACGATTTGGCTGGTCCAGGAGGTGATCGTTGGATCATTGGTGGTGATTTCAATGTCAATCTCTGGACTTGGAAAAATCTCATGACCATTATATCAGTAGAAGTATGAACACTTTCAATTAGTGGATTTCCAATTATAATCTTCTTGATATTCCTTTACAAAATGGTAATTTTACCTGGTCTAGTTTTGGTCCTACCCAGTACTTATCTCTTTTAGATACGTTTTTACTCACAGAAGGGTGCATTGATAAATTTGGTTCAGCTAATCTTCGACGCTTGGAGAGAATTACATTTGACCACTTTCCTTTACTTCTTAATTTTGGTGACATCCATTAGGGATCTTGTCCTTTCAGATTTGAAAACTCTTGGTTGAGAATTGATTAAATCAGGAAAGTCATTGATGATTAGTGGAATCAAAATCCTATTATAGGTTGGCCATGACATGGGCTAATGATGAAGCTAAGAGGCCTTAAAGTCATTCTTAAGGAATGGAGTAAGACTCATCAATTTAAGGCTACAAAATTTTAGTCACTTGTCTCTGAATTGCAGCATTTGGACAATATGGAAGACATTGCTCCATTAAATACCTAACAGATTGATGCACGTCGTTTGATTCGAGAACATATTGAAGATTTGACAGCGCAAGAATATATCTATTTGTTAATGCTAAAGGTTTGAGAGAATCGGAATACGCTATTCCATTCACTAAAGAGATATATATACAAGTGTACAATGTTAACCTAATTAGGAGAAAGTGAAAAGACAATAAAGGACAACCCAATTAATATATTTACAAAAATACAATAATACTAATATAAAGACTCTAACACTCCCCCTCAAGTTGGAGCATATATATTCATCATGCCCAACTTGTTAGAGAGGTAATCTATTCGTGCTCCACTCAATGCCTTGGTGAAGATATCTCCTAATTGCTCTCCAGTCTTCACATATCCTGTTGATACCAAACCTTGTTGTATCTTCTCACGTACAAAATGACAGTCAACCTCAATGTGTTTAGTTCGCTCATGAAATACCGGATTAGATGCTATATGCAGAGCTGCTTGATTATCACACCATAATTTCGTTGGTGTTGTGATATCAAATCCCAATTCAATAAGAAGTTGACGTATCCAGACTAATTCACATACGGATTGTGCCATTGCTCTATATTCTGATTCAGCACTTGACCGTGACACCATATTTTGTTTCTTACTCTTCCAAGAAACCAAATTACCACCCACGAATACACAATACCCTGAAGTTGATCTTCTATCTTCCTTAGATTTTGCCCAATCAGCATCAGAGAAACATTCAATGTTAATATGCCCATAACTCTTATATAATAAACCACGTCCAGGAGCTGCCTTCAAATAGCACAAAATCTGTTCCACTGCAGCCCAATGATCAACGGTAGGAGAAGACATATACTGGCTCACAATACTCACTGAATAAGCTATGTCTGGTCGAGTTACTGTAAGGTAATTGAGTTTTCCCACTAACCTCCTATATCGTTCAGGATCTTTAAGTAATTCTCCCTCTTTCGTGAGCTGTAAATTAGGCATCATCGGGGTACTACATGGCTTAGCCCCTAACTTCCCTGTTTCAGTCAACAAGTCAATTACATATTTTCTCTGTGATAACATGATTCCCTGTTTGCTTCTCATTACCTCAATTCCTAGAAAGTATTTCAACATTCCCAAATCTTTTGTGTGGAATTGACTATGGAGAAAGGTCTTGAGTGATTGGATGCCCAATGTGTCATCGCCTGTAATAACAATATCATCAACATACACAACCAATAGGATAACACCACTCTCAGACCGCTTATAAAAGACAGAATGATCTGACTTGCTCTTTCTCATTCCAAAGCTTTCAATCACCTGAGTGAATTTTCCAAACCATACTCGTGGGCTCTGCTTTAATCCGTACAAGGATTTACGAAGGTGACATACCTTACCATTCTCCCCCTGAGCAACAAACCCTGGAGGTTGCTCCATATACACCTCTTCCCCAAGATCACCATGGAGAAAGGCGTTTTTAATATTAAGCTGATGCAACGGCCAGTGATGAATGGATGCTAACGAAATGAATAATCTGACATAAGCCATTTTAGCAACAGGAGAAAAAGTGTCAGAATAGTCGACCCCATACGTTTGTGCGTAGCCTTTAGCAACAAGGCGAGCTTTCAACCGAGCTACAGACCCATCTGGATTGACTTTAACTGCAAATACTCATTTACAGCCAATAGGCTTCTTTCCTGCAGGAAGAGAAACTAAATCCCAAGTACAATTGTCATCTAAAGCAGTCATCTCTTCTACCATCGCAGCACGCCAACCAGGATGAGACAAAGCTTCATGAACAGTCTTAGGAACAGAGATAGACTGTAAGGATGCAATGAAGGAACATGTAGAAGATGACAAATGGTTATATGAAACAAAAGAGGAAATAGGATATGTGCATTGGCGCTTACCTTTACGAAGAGCAATAGGAAGATCATCGCTTATTCCGGGATCCACTGACGAAGAAGCCTCTGGTACAGGGCATGGAACTGAAGAGGATGGCCGTCGCGAATAAACCTGAGTGATAGGTGGGGGAGAAAAAACAGGAACAGACGGAGATGAGTCTCTAGAGGGGGCACACGAGGGGAAAATCGTGTAAACAAGAAAATCATCCTCGTCCTCTTGATGCTTCCCCTTACTCATACTCGAAGATGGAGAAAAGAAAGATGAATCTTCAAAGAATGTGACAGCAAGAGAGACAAAGTAACGATCAAGACTAGGACAATAACACCGATACCCTTTTTGGACACGAGAATAACCAAGGAAAATACATTTTAAGGACTTTGGATCTAGTTTGGTGAGTTGAGGGCGAACGTCTCGAACGAAGCAAGTACAACCAAAGATTTTGGGTGTAAGAGGAAATGAAGGGAGGTTGGGGCACAAAGTACGATAAGGTATCTCACCCTTAAGAACCGAAGAGGGCATGCGATTTATTAAGAAACAAGCCGTCGATACAGCATCAGCCCAAAAATATTTCGGGACATTCATCTGAAACATTAAGGCTCTCGCTGTTTCAAGGAGATGTCGATTCTTGCGTTCTGCAACCCCATTTTGAGATGGAGTATAAACACATGAGGATTGATGGAGAATACCATGTTCACTTAAATAGGAACTAAGGGCATGAGAGAAGTATTCTTTAGCATTATCACTCCGTAGAACTTTAAGAGAACCGCCAAATTGAGTTCGAATTTCAGCATGAAAGTTACGAAAATGAGAAAACAACTCAGAACGATTTTTCATTAAATATAACCAAGTTACACGAGAAAGATCGTCGACAAAGGTAACAAAGTATTGAAATCCTCTCTTGGATTCAATAGGACACGGACCCCAAACATCAGAATGAACTAATTCAAATGGAGCAGTAGCTCGTTTATTGACTCGGGGACACAGACTCAGACGATGAAACTTAGCAAACTGACACGACTCACAATCTAAAGAAGACAAATGATTAAACTGAGGACGAAGACTCTTCAAGACGGAAATAGATGGATGACCCAAACGACAATGTTCGTCAAATGGAGACACTTTAGAGCATGTAACGGCTGTAGATACTTGTGGTTCAAAAATGTAGAGACCTCCAGATTCACGCCCTTTACCAATAGTCTTCTTCGTCAAAAGATCCTGAAATAAACAATAATCAGGAAAGAATGAGATACAACAATTGAGATCGCGAGTGAGTTTACTAACCGAAATCAAGTTAAAGGAGAACTGTGGTAAACTTAAAACAGAAGACAATGAAATTGAGTTGGTAAGATTGACAGTGCCTGATCCTAAAACAGGAGAGGTGGTGCCATCGGCTATAGTAACATTAGGTAAAGATTTAGACGGACTAATGTTAGAGAATAAACTGGGATTACCTGTCATGTGATCAGAAGCGCCAGAGTCTATGACCCATTTTGAAGAGGAGGAAAGAAGACATGTAGATGTGTTACCTATGTCGGCAATGGCAGTAATGGAAGTAGAAGATGATGCCTTTAATGACTCTTGGTACTGGCGAAATTTAGCAAACTCCTCAGCGGAAATCGAAACAGACTTGTCAGGGTTATCAGGAGTAGAAGCGACATGAGCAGACGGAAACCTCGGGCCCTTATTTAGCAATTTTCTGCAGTCACGTTTCATATGCCCAGGCTTACGACAATAGTGGCAAACAATATCTCCTGAAGTTGCTCTCTGATTGTTCGAATGTCCTCTAGGTGGGTTAGGTCCGACCCCTCTATTTCCTTTATACTCACCAGTCTGCCCAACCAAGGCACTATTAGACTCAGATGGCAAGATCGTGTGCGACTTCTCAGTACGAAGTATCTGAGTATAAGCATCTTCCAACGAAGAGATTTCGGAGCTAGACAGAACTTGATCTTTGGCCATATCATATTTAGAGGCAAGACCAACCAAAAAACTCATAATGAATAATTGTTCACGCTGGGCAGTCTGAACTCTCACATCAGTACTAACAGGCAACAAAGCATTAAATTCTGCATACGTTGTTTTGCACTCCATAAAGTAACTCGTCAGAGATTTTTCGCCTTGATCAGGTTGAAAGAGAGTCTTACACACATCGAACACCCTACTTATGTTCCCTTTTCCAGAGTAGAGGAATTCCAAGTACTCTAAGAGCTCCTTGACGGATTCACAATGATTAACCAATCCAACTATCTCACTCTCAATGGAGTTCTTTATCTGTAGAATAAGTCGAGAATCATCTCGTAACCAAGTCTTCTTAGTCTCATCATTCGGTGGTGATTTGGCGGTGATGTGATCATCCATATCAAGACTGCGAAGATAATGACGAATGTTTGTTCGCCATGCATAAAAGTTAGATCCATTAAGCTTATGTTCCGTAACCTTTGACACCATAGGAATCATCTCCGACATCATGATAGCCTTTTTTTCAGCCATAAGTTCAAAAACAAACAGACCAACAAGAGTTAAAATCTGAATTACAGCAAACCCTAAAGTTTCCAAACACTATATGGCTTCAAACACTATACACCGAACACTCTAGACCCAAACCAAACACAAAACATGAAAGAGCAGACCACGGCGAGCTGACCCACGCAAATCGGAGCACCCACCGGCGGCGCACGCGCCGGCGCGTGAGACTGGTGGAAAAAATAGCGGCGGCGCGTGTGGCCCACGCGCAGGGTATTTTCCGGCCAAATTTTTCAAACCTCCTAATCGGCGACTGGGCTTCCTGTTGAACCGGGCGGTGACGAAAAACTAAGTAGTTGACAGACCTCGTGGTGGCGGTTCTGACGGATCCCGGCGGCAGATTTGATGGCAGATTTGATGTACAAAGCTCACAGCAAGACTAAGCCCTCAAAGAATGCGTTATAAACCTCAAACCCTAATGGTCACAAATCCCGAAGGACAAAATATTTCCCTAGTAAACCCTAGGGCTCTGATACCATGTTAATGCTAAAGGTTTGAGAGAATCGGAATACGCTATTCCATTCACTAAAGAGATATATATACAAGTGTACAATGTTAACCTAATTAGGAGAAAGTGAAAAGACAATAAAGGACAACCCAATTAATATATTTACAAAAATACAATAATACTAATATAAAGACTCTAACACTATTGAAGGCAAAGGTGTAATCTACAGTGGCTCAAAGAGGGGGACGAAAATACAAAATTTTCCACAGAATTTTGGTTGCCAAAAAGAGGAAGAATTCGATTACTAAAATCCTTTCTAGAGAAGGCGTTAGTCTATTAACGACGCCTGATATTGAAGCTGGAATTTATTGATTTCTACTCAAAGTGGTTCACCAAAGATAATAATCAACGATTCCTTCCTTTGAATGTTGATTGGCGTCCTATTAGTCTCGAACAAGCTTCTCGCCTTGAAGTAGCTTTTATAGAGGATGAGGTGTTTCAGGCTGTTTCTTTTTTGGGAACTCGTAAATCACCAGGACCTGATGATTATACTGCTGAGTTCTTCAAATTTTTTTGGGGAACACTTAAACATGATGTAATGTCAATGATTCAGGATTTCTACTATTCTGGGATTGTTAATGTTTCATTGAGTGAAACTTATATCTATTTAATTCCAAAGAGACTTGCTTCCAAATCAGTTTCTGATTATCGACCCATTAGTCTCATCCCTTGTGCTTACAGGATTCTTGAGAGAGTTTTATCTAATAGATTGAAGTCGGTTTTATCCTCTACCATTGCAGAAAATCAGTTAGCTTTTGTTGAAAACAGACAGATTCTTGATGCTTCATTAATGGCTAATGAGCTAATTGATGATTGGGTCACAAATAATCGAAAAGGTGTGATTCTAAAGTTAGACATTGAAAAAGCTTTTGACACAGTTGATTGGGAATTCTTAGATGCAGTTTTACAAGCAAAGGGCTTTGGCATTCTTTGGAGAAAATGGATTCGAGGATGCATCAGTAGTGCTAACTACTCTATTATTATAAATGGTAGACCTCGAGGGAAGATAATCCCTTCTCGTGGCATCCGTCAAGGTGATCCTCTTTCCCTTTTTCTCTTTTTTTTGGTCTCTGATTGTTTAAGTCGTCTTTTAGCCCATGGTGCAAATTTGGGATTTATCTCCACTCATCCCATTGGCTCGTCATTATATTTGAATCATTTGCAATTTGCGGATGATACTCTCCTGTTCTCTACATTTGATAGGGTTGCTTTGACTCATCTTTTTCAACTGGTTAAAATTTTTGAGCGTGCTTCTGGGTTGAAGATAAACTTAAATAAGACTGAATTGCTGGGAATTCACATTGAGCATCTGAGATGGAGTGGATGTTGACTAATTTGGTTGCAAACAAGGAAATTGGCCAAATACTTACCTTGGTTTACCACTGGGAGGAAATCCAAAATCTTTGTCTTTTTGGCAGTCTGTTATTGAGAGAATGCAACACAAATTACATAATTGGAAATACGCTTTCATCTCTAAAGGTGGTAGACACACCCTTATTCAAGCTACTCTCTCTAGCATGCCAACTTACTATCTATCTCTATTTAAAATTCCTTCCAAAGTAGCTCAGGTCTTGGATAAGACTATTAGACACTTCTTTTGGGAAGGTTCTCGTGGTAATGATGGAATGCATAACGTTAATTGGAAAACCACTCAACTTCCTAAATTAATGGGTGGCCTTGGAATTGGCAATTTTCAGCTTCGTAATTCAGCTTTACTAGCTAAATGGATTTGGCGTTTTGCACATGAATCTACATCCCTGTGGAGACGTCTCATTGTTGCAAAGTACTATGGAATTGTGAATGACAATGGATGGCCACAGCTTGTTAGGAATGTTTCTTATAAATCTCCTTGGCGTTTTATTAGTAATTTTCGAGATTTGATATCCACTCGCTCTCATAGGCGACTTGGTGATGGTAACTCAATGTTGTTTTGGACAGATTCTTGGCTTAATTGTGGTCCAATTGCTAATGTTTTCCCTAGACCATACAAGCTCGCTTTGAACTCAAATCTTACTGTGGCAAAGATATGGAATGTTACTGATTCAACATGGAATTTGCAATTACGGCGTAATTTGAATGATTTGGAAACGAACGAATGGGTTATCCTATCGCATCTTTTGGATTCAATTAGATTGCTAAACACTGATGATTCATGGCATTGGTCTTTAGAGCCTTTGGGTTGTTTTTCAATTAAATCCCTAATGGAGAGTTTGGTGGGTTCTGCGGATGCATTACTAAAAGATCTTTATTCCGTGATTTGGAAAGATGTCTATCAAAAGAAGATCAAAATCTTTCTTTGGGAGCTTAGTTTGGGAGCTATTAACACGCATGATCGTCTCCAACGAAGAATGCCTTATATGGCTCTTTCCCCATCAATGTGCATTATGTGTGGTTCAGATGCTGAAACTCCAGGGCATTTATTTGTGCATTGCTTTTTTGCTTTTCGATATTGGAGTTATATTTTAGAGGCTTTTGGCTGGTCATTGGCTCTCCCTCACAGTGTTTTCGACTTTCTTTCAATTATTTTGGTGGATCACCCTTTTACAGGAACAAAGAAGATCTTATGGCTTGCATTTGTTCGGGCTTTTCTCTGGAATCTTTGAATTGAGAGAAATTGTCAAATTTTCAGGGATGCTTTTTCTTCTTTTGATCGTTTCATAGATGTTGTTTTAGCCAATGCTTTTTTGTGGGTTAAACATTTACAACTTTTTTGTCTTTATAGTTTCTCCTTTTTAATTTCAAATTGGAGAGTTTTTATGTAACACACCTATAGATGCTCGGAGTTTTATCTCCTTTATTTCATTCATCAATGAAATCATTTCTTATACCAAAAAAAAAAAAGACTGATGCAGACTCATGGTTGTCTAGAAAGATGTGGGTCGGAGATGGGGTGGGAGAGAGGGTTGTCTAGAAATTTTACAGGAGATTACGTATTGAAATAATTATGTTTAGTGTTATTTTTAGTACAACAAATGTAAGAATGAAGATTAGAGTCTTCTACCTCAAGGAAAGAAGTAGACATCTTAATTGTTGAGCTATAATCATATTGACAATAATTTTAACTAGGTTTGTAATGGGGTAGGTCGAGACTAGAAAGGCTTCCTCACCCCATTCTTCCCTTAAAAAACATTTTTTCCATACCTGCATGTATCCCCATTGATTGGGAATGAAGGTGAGGATTCCTAGCAAAGGAATTTTTCCCATTTACAGTTTAAAATTTTAACAAGTGAGTTGCTCAACGTTGATAGAGTTAGATAGAATATGGAAAAGGGAATTGTAGTTGAGTATTGAGAGGGAATTCTAACAAAAGTAATTCATTGTCAAGAGTAAGTCGCATAAATGAACACATATAGTCGGTACCCATCTTTAACCTTGTCCTCGTTTGAACAGGGAAGCTTGGGGGCAAGTCCTTCATGAAAAAATTTGAAGATCATAATTAGAACTTACAAAAATACCATATATAAAAATACACAAGTAAATATAAAAATAGCTTGTAAACAAACTCATTTTTTTTAAAATAGAGAACTAGAAATAAAAATAGTCATCCAAGAAGCATTTTTTAAAATAAGTCCCGGTAACGGTTTAGTTTTTTGTTTTTATAACTTAAGTTGTTTACTAACATTTTTTTGTTTAGCTTTTAAAATTTGTCTATGATTATGAATGTAACTTGAGAAAAATACAAAATAAAAAGGTGAATAATAAACAAGCTTATACGTTTGAAAATAGCAAATAGGAAAAAAAAGTGTGTACACACACACACACACACACATATATATATATCTAATCAAGATATCAAAGAATTCTTTGTTATTCTCTCCATTCTCTTTTCTAGGCTCATTTTTTCAAACAAAAATGTTATGAGACCATAAAGCTATCATGTACCTGTGATAAACAAAAATTAATGGAAGAGAAAAAAGATCAAGGTTACTACTAAAATTAAAACATTTACATACACGACTAGAGCTAGGAGCTACAGTTAATTGCTGATCGCCTTATGAACAAGCATCTCTGTTTTTACCATCACCAGTAGCAGCACATAAAGCCTTCCAGATAGGGACCAGCATTTTCACCGGTGGGCGTAATTCCTAGAGAGGGAAGAATATTTTTCAACTGGCATAAACAACAAAACATAAATGCACAGCCCTCACAAAAATGTTTGACTCACTGTTTTAACTAGTGTAGTTTTGTGTAATCTTGTTTAGATTATACAAAAGAACGGATTATAGAAACTTAGGTTTGTACAGCCTATGTTTGGATTATTCAAAGATCATACAACCATTGCATCTGTGTAAAAGGTGGGGATAAGTAGGGACGAGCAAACTCGCATACTGAGAAAAGAAACTTGCATGTCAAACTAGGCTCATTTTCTTAACTGTGTAATGCAAGCCCAACTTGTGAGAAAAACAATCCTTTATTCTAAATTTTCTATCTTCTTTATTACTGCTATATCATTATCATACATGGCTCATGGGACAGGCTAGGACATTTTAAATAAACAATAAAATTACCTTGAAAACCAGCAATAGTTTGCCTTCCCCTTGTATAATCAAAGACAGGCTCCAGTAACAAGTAACTGGAGTCACGCATTCAAGGAGAACTGGTTTTAAAATTTTATCAACTGGCACAAACCGACGGATGACTTTTCCACTACAATAAGAGACAAAGAAACAGTAAGAAACTAGGAGAATCTGCAAAAGTTAATACACAAGGCACGACCAAGTGTGTGTGCTTAATGCTGATGCATTGATCAGATTCGGCAACATGAAGCACAAAGGTTTGAGATAGTCCCAATAATTGAAGAATTAAAGATATCTAATCCCAGAGGATTACCAAACTTCACTGGCCAATGTTGTATATGATGCCCTGAAGAAGAAAGTTCAAGCCAACGAAGCAACGTACAGAAGGAAAAAGTTACCTTATATAGTGAGTTTCAAGTTGGACCCCGAAATTTGGAATAACCATAACGGACTCTGCACATTTAGACGTCCCCATCCATCAAAAGGATATGAAAACAGCAAGAACTTAAATTTCAATAAATGGTACACAATATTGCATTATAACGTACGAGTCAGAGAACTTCCCCTATTCCTCACCTTTCTCAACCGTTCCCTTGAACAACTTCTTGGCAAACAATACATTCAAGACCATGCACCATAAGACGACAAAGATCGATTGGCCCTGTTAAACCCAGAGTCAATTGATCGTGCACTGAAAAGAACTTCAACAGATTTCCAAGAGTGCTGTTCGAATATCAAAAGTAATCCTACCTATTGATACCATTACTTCGGTTTATGTAAATATTTTGGCAGTTCGGTTCAATCCATTACAATAAACTATGGGATTCATTAGTGGAAGGTTTTCTTAACAATAAATCCAAAGAGAGGACACAGGCAATAATAACAATAGTTGAAAGAAGAGACCTGCAATGAAATTGGTACATTTAGTACTCAAGGACACATATGTGCAACCTATAAAACAGATCCTATTCAAGTAAGATCGTGAAACGGAACTGATATTCAAAAGCCATAAATTTGAACAGTACTGAACAATTACAAACATACTTCGAAAACAAGAAGCAAATAAGCAAGGAGACAAAAGAAACAGACATAAAAATCAAAAAATCAGAGTCACATTAGAAAGAACGAGAAAATATTTAATGTTGAATTTCAAATTACAAATCAAAAATTAAATGAGAATGACGATTTACCTTGAGTAGGAAAAAACAGAACGCAAGGGCAGCAAAAATGCACAGTAGAAAACCCTTTTCACCATTCCTATTCCTAAGAACAACAACGTGGTGGATATCAACTGCTTCAGATGGCCATTTACTGTCAGAAAAGTACCCGTTTCTCCAATCCGTAATGGAAAACTTGGCCATTTGGCCTTCTCCAACACTTCCCTTCAATTTTCTCAGAAAATAAGCATTACTCTGAGAAAACTTTCACGTCAGCAGCAGCCTACAAACAAACTTCCACAGTGCAACAATTGGTTTGGCTGTTTCCCCATATTTAAACGAATTCCAAAAATGTTAAGGAAGAAGATACGACGAATGATCCATATTATGGTGGCATTTCAGAATTCCATAAAGAAGTTGAAAATTGATCGCTGTTTGAACATAAATATACGATGGTCTGACCTTGAGAAGATTGAGCTGGACCAATAGCTACAACCGCATTTCACTGCAATAGAGATGGCAGTGGCTCGGCTTTCGCCGCCGGTCTTACGAGAAGGCCCTCTTCGACCGCCGTCTCTTCCCGCTTCGCCACCGGAGGAATCGAATTGCTAGTTAGTTACGCCGGTGGGCAATCGATAACCCAGTCACATTTCAGTCTCATCATTGGGCCCAGCCTGCTGCAGGCCCAGGTTCAAGCCCACCGAACATAAAGATACTGTTTGGGCTTTAGAATAACCAGCCCACAGTCCAGCCCATTGGTTGGTTTATTAGAAGATTATTTTTTGAAAAAATAATTTTTTAAACTCCAATTTTATTAAAAGTTATTGAATTGGTATTTTCTAATTAATTTAAATTTTAAGAATTTAGGTAATTTTTCTTTTAAAAGTAAAATTATTAAAACTGTAAGCTTTCTTTTATAATAATTATTTTTTAAGGAACTTTTATTGAATTTTTATACGTGTATGTATTTATGTGTGATATAAATATGGCTGAAATGAGTCAATAATTCAAAAAATATATAGCTAAAATGAACCGATATTTTGAAAAAGTATAGCCATATCTCTTCTGATCTGATGTATGAATAAGTCAAGTCGAGTTTAAATTGACCATAGTACTTTTCCTTTTCTATCTAAAAATTCTCTTGAAAAAATATTTCAAACAAACAAGTTAGGGGGCATTTGGAGCGCAGAGTTGAATTGAGTTTGGCAGAGTTAGTTTGTAAGTGAGTTTAGAAGTTTATGTTTTGAGTGCAAAGTTGGGTTGAGTTGAGTAAGAAAGTCTGTGTTTGGAGTATAGAGTTGAGTTGAGTTATCATGAGTATTGGGATAGTTTTTTGTAACCCGCAGTAGATTGATTTTTAGCTTACTATTTTTGTTTATTTTATTTTTATTTATTTCAATCATTCATCTAGAAACATATTTTCCCAACTTTCCAACACTAAATTCAGATGTCCACTTAAAAAAAACAATATTTCACCATTTATCTTTTTTTAAAAAAAAAACATCATTCTTTATCTTTCTTTTTTTAGAAATTGACTTCTTCCAAACTATAGGTAATGTAGTCTTGGTTTCTCTTTCTGCTACACATTGAACTTCTTTCAATTTATAGAAATCAAATATTTGCATTATACATTTAACTTCTTTCAATTTATAGAAATCAAATATTACATTCTTTATAACAACAAATAACAATTGATGAATGAAAAAAATGCAATGTACCTGTATTTTTTTTCTTTAAACACAAATTGAACTTCTATCAAAATATAGAAATCTAAGCTTTAATTTTCTAAACACACACTGAACTTCTTTGAAACTTACAAATGAGAACCTTATTATGACTTTTTTCAATTACTAATAGGGTGTAGCCACCTATTTTTGTCCGGCTTCTTTTTATAAAATTGATTGCTAGTTTAATGTTTGTTCTTTCATCCATATATCCTCTCATTGGCATCTACATGGCCTATTTAAGTTGAGATTCATTTCATTAATCATCATGCATAATCCTGGATTGGTAAGCACTCATTTGCTTGTTGCGTCACCATTAGGCTACTTAGTCATTAGTCATTGTGGTCTTTTCCTTTTAAAATCATCATTGAATATTTGCCTTAGGCTTTTTATAAAATTTGCATTATTATTAAAATAAACATTAGGTTTTAAACCTTGCATGCATACACTTCATGCTAGTAATAAGAAACTTCGAACTAATTCAATCATTCTCTTTCTTTAAAACGATTAAAAGAGTCAAAGTGTTACAAAATAGCATGAATATATCTCCCCTCATCATCATTATTGGATAAAAAGAAAAGCAAAGATCATGGAAGATCAAGTTAACAACCAAATATAAGCAGCCAACCAGCGTGGAAAAGTTAAAGGAGCAAATGGAAAATATTTTGGCAACCCTCACTGCAAGAAAGGAAAAGTTAGTGGCATGGACATTACCACAAGCAGAATTGGGATAGAACCAAGTATTAGATGATTTCTCTCTTTATCCTCCAAAGTCTACACCTCAGAAGTTATCAAATCCACAATTGGCAAGAATGACGTCGTACCTTACATTGTTTCTGAAGTAAGATCCTAATAAGGTCCTTTAGTAAGAGAGTCAGGAGAATGTTCCAATGTCCACTCCATACATGGAGAACTACAATAGAATTTTTGAAGATTTAGGCGGTATAAGAAGGTTAGGTCTTCTAGAAGAAATATTGCATGTAGTAAAAGGCCTCGATGTCTATGGAGATGTTGATGCAAAACAACTGTGCTTGATATCAGACATGGCTATTCCACCCAAGTTCAAGTTGCCAGAGTTTGAGCTATGCAATTGGGATTTCAAAAAGTTGCCAATTGTACTGAAGAAATGCAAGAGTAATAACCATCAGTTGTGTCGAAGGTCGTGTTGATGTCTTTGTATTAAAAGCACTTTAATCTTTTGTTTGAAAATTAAATGTAATAGCTTTTGTAATAGACAATGATAGCCTCTTAAATGTTGCATGATTGGCCCTTTAGTACTCGAAAAGAGTTTTGGCTTCTTTTATGTTGCGCATGTCTGTTCAATTTTTCTAGAGAGCTCAACCTAACGTATGCCATCAACCTTGTCTTTTGCGCTTATTCTAAAAAATCTAGCAAGTCCTTATGTTACACGTTTTTCAGCTATTCATCTCAAGAGAACTTGTTCCCTTAGCTATGGATTAGGAGCTTTTAAGCATGTTGTTTTAAGCTCTTTATTTCTTTTTTTTTAAAAAAAAGTTTGGGGGCCTTACCACTAATTTCCACTCATTGGGGACTATGAGAAGTTTAAGTTTGGGGGTAAGGTGACCCTACGAAAAAAATTAATCTACTGTAGGAAAGTGCACCTTGAAGAGCATTCCTCTTCTCCTAAAGACTCCCTCATTTCCTTTTGAAAAAAAATGTTGAATAAAAGAAGGGATAAGGGATTGCCTGACTGTTGCAAACCTCCCAATACTTAGGTGAGTTTCATACAAAGATGTCGCCACTATGAGAATTAAGGAGAATGCAACAAGAGGGTTGAGCCTAAAGGAACGAAAGTTAGGAGAATGAGTTCCTTGCCTAATAGGTCATAAGCCTAGAAGCTAGGGTGAACTTCATCACCAATGTTGTCATTCCAAGATGAAGGGCTATGGCCTGAAGGATTCTTTGAGTGTGTAAAGAAAACAAAAAAAAAAGAGTTGCACAGTGAGCTCAATGACTGAATCAGTAGTTAGGAAATCTGTGGGGTCTGAGTACAAGCCAAACATTTTTGTGTAAGTGCAAAAGAATGGGAAAATAGGTAATAGGGGATGGCTGAGCTCTAACAAAAAATTGAGTAGGTAAACTAACATATTAGCAATCATTATTCTATAAAGAGTACATTGTGGTTATAGTTGCGTATTCCCTTTGGCAGCATTTTCTAACTAGAGAGTGAATCTATTAAAAGGAATTAAATAACAAGGACATTAGGATTGAAAATGATGTTGATTTGTGGATTAATTTTAAAGTTTCATCTTTAATCTTGAGAGCATCATATGATATGTTGCCCGAGTAAGTGAAATAAATAAAACAAGAGAAAAGAAACCATGTCATGTTGCGAACCTCTGAAAGTAGTTTGGATTGACATTTTGTCCACAAAACGTGTTTATTTGAGCCTCATAGCTCCACTTCATGAGTTCCAGGATGTGTTGAGATGTACCTAATTTGGATGTAATAATTCTGTAGCATCGTTTCTTGTGTGTCTAAAATTGAGTTGGTGTAATGGAAGCACCTAACATCAAGAGATTTTTCGTTGACAAAATGGCAATCGAGTATAAAGACTAGTATATTGCTATTGTATGGCAATTCACACATCAATTGGGGTAGTTCCTTTTTCCTTAAAGTGGTTTTGCCAATTGAAGCTGAAGTGTCATCCTTTTGAATATGATTGCATGGAGTAGAAGACAACCATATCAAGGAACTTGACTTATGCTTATGCAAGAAAGTTCGAGAATATGAATAAACGTGCACCACATGACATGGTAAAAGAAACATGTTGAGGGCTAGGGATAAACAAGTGACACTGCAGAAAAAGTAGAGTGTTAGAGGCCAGGGATAAACAAGCGTCATCACAGCAATAGGTGTCAAGAGCCAAGGATAAACAAGCACCACATGGCACAATAAAAGCAACAGGCTGAGGGCCAGGTGTAAACAAGTACCACTGCAGCAAAAGTAACAAGCTAGAGGCAAATGACATTGCAACAAGGCGTTGAGGGCCAGGGATAAACAAGCACCATAATAGCACAAGGTGTCAAGGGCCAGGGATAAACGAGCACCACATGACACAGTAAAAGAAACATGCTGTGGGTCAAGGAAAAACAAGTACCACTATAGAAAAAGTAACAAGCTGGATTCAAATGCCATCGCAACAAGGATAAAATGTTAGGAGTCAGGGATAAACAATCACCACCAGAGCACAAAGTGTCAATGGCTAGGGATAAACGAGCGCTACATGACTCATAAAAGAAACATGCTGAGGGTCAGGGATAAAAAGTACCATTGTAGCAAAAGTAACAAGTTGGAGGCAAACGTCATTACAACAATGATAAAGTGTTGGGGACAGAGATATACAAGCACCACCACAGCACAAGGTGTCAAGGGCTAGGGATAAACGAACACCACATGACACAGTAGAAGAAACATGTCGAGGGCCAAGGATAAACAAGTATCACTATAGTAAAAGTAACAAGCTGGAGGCAAATGCTATCGCAGCAAGGATAAAATGCTGGGGGTCAGGGATAAACAAACACCACCACAGCATAAGGTGTCAAGGGCCAGGGATAAACGAGCGCCACATGATACAGTAAAATAAACATGTTGAGGGCCAGGGATAAACAAGCACCACATGACACAGTAAAAAAAACTGACTGAGGGCCAAGGATAAACAAGTATCATTGCAGCAAAAGTAACAAGCTAGAGGCAAACGTCATCGCAGCAAGGATAAAGTGTTAGGGTTCAGGGATAAATAAGTACCACCATAGCATAAAGTGTCAAGGGTCACGGATAAACGAGCACCACATGACACAGTAAAAGAAACATGCTGAGGGATAAACAAGTACAACTACAGCAAAAGTAACAAGTTGGAGGCAAACGCCATTACAACAGGGATAAAATGCTGGGGGTTAGGGAAAGCAAGCACCACCACAGCACAAGGTGTCAAGGGCTAGGGATAAACAAGCATCACATGACACAGTAAAAGAAACACGTTGAGGATCAGGGATAAACAAGTACCACTGCAGCAAAGGTAACAAGCTGGAGACAAACACCATCGTAGCAAGGATAAAGTACTGGGGGCTAGGCATAAACAAGCACCACCACAACACAAAGTGTCAAAGGCCAGGGATAAACGAGTACCACATGACACAGTAAAAGAAACATGCTAAGAGCCAGGGATAAACAAGTACCACTGCAGAAAAAGTAACAAGCTGGAGGCAAATGTCATCATAATAAGGATAAAATGCTGGGCATCAGGAATAAACAAGCACCACCACAGCACAAGGTGTTAAGGGCCAGGGATAAACAAGCGTCATATGACACAGTAAAAGAAACATGCTGAGGGCTAGAGATAAACAAGTGCCACTGCAGCAAAAGGTGTTAAGGGCCAGGGATAAACAAGCACCACATGACACAGATAAAGAAACATGCTGGAGGCAAACACCATCATAAGAAATCAAACATAAAGATAAATACCACAAAATGGATGTCGGCATGCATGTATATGCTTCTGATTGATATGTTCATTTTACTACTAACTTTTATTCTTTTCTTCTTTCTTTCGGAAAGGAAAAAAAAAGTTAAATCGTACAAAATAGCTCGTTTATACTTCTCCATATAAGTATCATGACCTTGAACTATGATTTGACTTCTGTTCTTGCCGTGAGACTATAAGACAAGATTAAGAGTGGTTATTTGACATAAGAGTTCATAAATTTCATTGAAAGAACTCTTACGATGACCACATAAACACCACCTCGAAATTTTGGAACTGATGGTAAAAATGGTAGACGCCAAGAAGGCCAATTGCATGATACTTTATTGGCAAGATTTGCTTTCGTCAAGTTGGATGATTCATCCACTTGAATACTTCATTAGAGAATGTTTTCATAATTTTTCCTGACGATCCTTTTGAAATGGGAGGATCCTCTTTATTTTTTCTTTATGTTATTTTATTTTTCATTACTTATGGTTAACTTTTCCCTTTTATTTTTTCATTTTATTTAAACATATCATGACTTTATTTATTTGATTTTTTTATAGCATGTTTATGTTTAATTTAATTATGAAGTATTTGCCTTATTGACCATGTTGTCTAATTGAACGTATGTTTGTTAAGTTATGAAATGCATGATGACAATTTCTTCTTAATTCATTTTTTTAAATCTATCCGGCAACGGAATCTAGAAATATTTGGGAGTCCGATTTTCTAATTTTCTCGAGGCGAGAAATTAATTCTCCGGAAGTTTAAGACCGATTTCAATATGTTTTTCCTTAATTTTGTTAACATGCTTGTATATAGTGTTTGTTTGATTATTTGCTAATGAATAGATTATTTTCTAGCCTAATTTATCTTTAAAATGCATTTATTTATTATGTTTAATTTTGATTTTCTTGATTTTTCTTAGCGTTTTTCCAATCTCTTTTTATAAAATTATTTTCAATTATTTAAATTGGCTATTTTTGAGTTTATAAATTTTTTATAACCAAAGTGTCATTTCTAAAGCCTTTTGTAATCCCTTTCTTAAAACGTGGTTTTCAAGGCCATTTTTTCTAAAAATTCCGATGATGGAATCTAGAAATATTTGGGAATATGATTTTCTAGAATTCTTGAGGTGAGGGACCATAATCTTTGGGAGTCCAAGATTTTGATCCCAAGAAAAAAGTGAATTTAATAAAAACAAAAAAAAATCTTTTTTTTTTAAAAAAAAAAGTTTCTTTTATAAAAGCCTATCCTATGACGGATTTGAGAAATTGTAAAATTTTCTCATATTCTTGAGGTGAAGAATTTTTCCTAATTTTTGATAATATTTCTAATATAGTCAAATTGATGGATATTTATCAACTTATTTTATGGGATCATGACTTCAAATATTGGAGAAATGATAGGTAAAATAAGACATTGTTTTAAAAATCTCTTTTTTCCTAAATAAGCTTTTCTTCTAAAATCTTTTGCAATTCAAGATTAAAATTTGGCCACCATTTTAAACGGATGTTGTGGGGTGCTAACACCTTCCTCACACACAAGTAACTTCCGAGCCCAAATATGGTTTTTGCATACCTTTTTTTTTCTCTTTTTTTTTTTTTCAAAAAAGTTGTTTTATTTTATTTTGATGCTCAATCACACCATATAAAAAGATTGGTGGTGATTCCTTTTTAAATCTCCCTTTTCGAAGACGTCAGCCGCTCTGCATCATAGGCACGTGGCAACATAGGGTCTTCATTATGAGCAAGTTTTTTTTTTTTTTTAATAAAAAAACACATTGTCCATTATTATTATTATGTTTTATTTTTTTTTTTGGTCAAAGGAACTTTGTTTGTTTACATTTGTTTAAACACATGTACTAAATTGAACATCTTTGGAAAAGAGAATGCTAGTATTTTACTTTTTCAAGATGACAACAAAACGACAATATATTCAGCATTGGTGTCATGTAGGAGTGAAATATTCACAAAATATTAGTAGGTCATCAAGGGCATATTTACATGATTCACAAAACATAATTATGGTTCATAAAATATAAGTAATGCCTAACAATGAGTCGAGTTTGTAAGTCCGAAAAAAGATTGTTGAAGTAGAGAGTCAGACCAACTAAATACATGTGCATTTCATATTATTTTGAACCATGCGAGTGTCTTCGGTAGCTGAAAATTGTTGTTGGCAATAGTAGCCGGAGACAGTCGTAGGCAGTGAACGTCGATTACAGGATATAGTCACCAACAATTGCCGTTAATCGTTAGAGAAGGTAGTTGACAGTGACCGACACACATTGAACTTCTTTGAAACTTATAAATGAGGACTTTATTATGACCTTTTTCAATTACTAATAGGGTTTTCATTATTAGGGAGATTTTTTTTTTTTTTTTAAGAAAAAAACACATTGACCATTAAGTTTTTTTTTTTTTTTTTTTTTTTTTTTTTTTTTTTTTTTTTGCAAAGAAACATTTTTTGTTTACATTTGTTTAAACACATGTACTAAATTGAACATCTTTGGAAAGGAGAACGACAGTATTTTACTTTTTCAAGATGACAAGAAAACAACAATATATTTCAACATTAGTGTCATGTAGGAGTGGAATATTCACAAAATATTAGTAGGTCATCAACAACTATTCCTTTTCTTATAGGGATGTGTTAGGGGCAGCAGACCCTTCACATATTTTCACAATGGTATTATATTGTCATTCACTTATAGACTCATGATCTTTCTCTTATCTAGCCAATGTGGAACTTTGGTCGCACTTCCAATATTCTCAACAATCTTCCCCTCGAATAAAGTAACCACCAAGTATCCCCTCAAATAGTTATTTATCCATCTAGCTCTTATATATCCAGGCCAACTCCTTTTCTCTAGAGCACACCACCAATCCAATATAGCTCAACCACAAATCTCCAGCATGACTACGTCTTCGAGGCTCTCAATGTGGAACTCTGATCACACTCCTCATATTTCCAACATGATGTTCAAGAAGTGGAACAGAGACAGAAATGACTTCTCCCTCCTTGCCCCCATTTGATTCACCATTGCCACGAAATTCCCATTAAATTTGGGGTTGAGATTCCCTACCAAAAATTCACGAAGATAGGGTTTCCTTAGAGACCATTTATTTTATATTTAGTACTTTTATTTTTTTGAAAAAAAAATCTCAATTAAATGAACTTTTTAGAAAATTCTCAATTAAATTGTTAATTTTCTCTAGAGAATCTCCATTTAAAGAGAAGCTAAATTAGATTTGTTTTTTTCCTATATATTTATATATTAAAAAAAACGAGGTGAGGATGGGGAGGGACCATATGCCTCATCCTCATCTCTGTTTAGGTCATCGAAAATTCCTCCTCCCCCCCCCCCCCCCCCCCCAATTTCCCTCTTAAATCGAAGAAAATTAGGAACATTTCTACTCTCGAGATTGGAAGTCCAAATTTCCATTTCTATGTTTGTTGTACTAAAAAAATAGATTTAATGAAATTGATGTTGGCTTTTTGGCCCTTAATCTCAAATTAATTAATTTTAATTAATTAATTAATTAATGTTTTGATGATAAAAAATATGCTCTTAATTACTAATAATTTTGGTATTTTGAAGTGTCCATAGCATAGAGCTCGGAATAATGATTCCAACGCCTTTTGAATCACTCAAATCGGAGTTAAAACGAAGAAGTTATGAGCAAAACAAATTTGAACGGAAAATTTCCGACGCGATGACGTGGCAGCCGAGTTAGCAATGTGGACCATATAGAGAGTGACACGTGGAACTATGGGGAAGTGACACATGGTGGCTTTTTGTTTGTTTAAAAAGAAAAAGGAAATTTTATATTATTATATATTATTTTTTGTTTGTGTCTAACGGTTTTTTTATTTTAAAAAAAAAATCTGACAGCATTTTTTTTTTTTGAATACAATAGGGGTTGGGGGGATTCGAACCACAGACCTTGTGGTCGTTAATACATTCAATATGCCAGTTGAGCTATGCTCTCTTTGGCAATCTGACAGCATTTAATGCTGCCAGCAGTTGGGCTATTTAAAAAAAATATTATATATATATATATCTTATTTAAATTATTATTATTATTTCTTTTATTATTTACTTTTTACTTTTTATTTTCTTTTAATCTCCACCATTCATTTTACTTTTACTATAATCTAATAGTTCAAATTAAATCTTGATTTTTACCTCATTTCCCTCTCTTTTTATACCATCTTCTTCTCCAAAAATTACACAACAAGTTCTACAATTTTTCAATCTTCCAAAATCTCAAAAAGCCTCCATTGTTGCTCTCTCCAAGCTCTCAATTTTTTTCTTTTCATCTTATTCTTGAGAGAGAATTCTTGTGTTGTGAGGATTGATTTGTGAGAGTTAAATTTGCAAATCTACTCTATTAAGAGAGTTCTTAAGTGTGTTCTTTATTTTCTTCAAACTTTGTAACGGTTTGATCCTAACCCGTGGAAAGGATCGAGTTTGCTCTTGAACTCGTAAAAAGAGCGTTGTAGCAGTTGGACTCTAATCCGTGGAAAGAGTCGATAAAGTTTTTATTCAAATTCCCAAGAGGCACTTGAAGAGTGGAGTAGGTCGAGTTTGACCGAACCACTATAAAATTACGGTGTCATCCTCTCTAACTATTTCTCATTTACTTTTACAAATTAATTGTAGTAATTTATTGCATACTTTAATTTGTTCTTAATTGTTTATTGTGTTAGATTGAATTAATTTTTCATACTTTACTTATTGCATTAATTATCCTTTTTATTTGTTTATAAAAAGTTTGATAATTAAATTATTTGTGCATACTTAGGAAAAAGTTTTATTAAACCATATTCACCCCCCTCTAGGGTTGCCATACCGATCCAACAATTGAAAGGTTAAGTCCCATTTGATAACCATTTGGTGTTTAGTTTTTGGTTTTTGAAAATTAAACTTATAAGCACTACTTTCACCTATGGATTTTTTTTTTTGTTATCTACTTTCTACATATATATGTTTTAAAATCCAAGTCATGTTTTAAAAACTAAAAAAAATAGTTTTTGAAAACTTATTTTTTTCTTTTAAATTTAGCTAAGAATTCAAATGTTTCCTTAAGAAAGACGAAACATATTGTAGAGAAATTAGAAGAAAACCAGGTTATTTTTCAAAAACTAAAAATCAAATGGTTATCAAATGAGGGTCTTAAAGTCCAAATTGTAAGGTTGAGTTAGTTTCTTTTAACTTTAAAATTTTAATATAGCTTATTTTTGTTTTCTTTTTCTTTTGAGTTCGACAACATTTGGAGATGGGAGATTTGAATATCTGACCTCTTGGTTGATGATATATGCTAATTACCGCGAGCTATGCTCACTTTGGCAACTTATTTTTCATTTTTTTAAACTTAAAATAATTTATAGAAAAATTGACAAAGTATATCTACATAGGCACATAGCCTTTTATAGTAACATAATTAATACCATAATATATTTTTAAGGGAAAAATGTAATTATTTTATTACCATTTAAAACAAACCCCTAATAACAACCTAAAACATCGTAATGTTCTGTAAATGAGAAGAACCAAAAAGTAAATATTCAAAACTAAAATACTAACTAATCTGAGCATAGCTCAACTCCTCAAGCATGTTTTCAATTAAAAAGTTAGAGGTTTAAATTTTCATTCCTATATATTCTTGAATTTAAGGAGAAAAAAAAATGAAAACACTACATTTTTTTTTCTTTTTTTATAAAAAGAAAATGCTATGACTAAAAATACTTCAAATTCATTTTATATAAAGGAGGCAAAATGGTTCGGTTTGACCTATTTGGTAAAATAAGAAAACTCAGATGGTAATTTGCAATCAACTAAATTTTATCAACTTAGCTTGTCATGAATGTTATATAACCTAGCACCAAACATAAATGATTGAAATAGTTGTACAATATAAAGCAATAATACTAGCTTCTAAGATGTAGATTGCAGTTATTGATCTCTTCGTTCTAAGAGATTATCTCATTACAAAATTACAAAGTTTAAGAAAAATAAAAACAAAATAAGCACAAAAAGTTCAAACACTAAAATCGAATTTAAACCTTTGAAAGCTTAGACAAATTTAATATCTAAATAAAAGAGTTAGTTATTTAAAAAAAAAAAAATTAGCTAAGTAAGATTAATTTAAATTAAATGTTTTCAAGAAGAACTCAATGTAAAATTATTATTATTTTTTGATAATATATGAAGTGGGAGATTCAAACCTCTAAGCTCTTAATTGGTCAATCGATAGTATATACATTATGCTAGTTGAACTATGATCATATATTGTCCTCAATGTAAAATTGTTAGTAAGCAAATTAAATGTTAAAAAATATATGCTACCAAACAAGACCTGGATCATTTTTTTTCAAGAAAAATCCAATCTCATTTGATAACATTTTTTTATTCTTATTTTTCATTTGTTTTTGTTAAATAAATAAATGTGTTGAAAATTTCTTCATTTATTTTCTCTTAATTGGTCGATCGATATAGTACATACTTTATGCTAGTTGAACTATGATCATATATTGTCCTCAATATAAAATTGTTAGTAAGCAAATTAAATGTTAAAAAATATATGCTACCAAACAAGACCTGAATAATTTATTTTCAAGATAAATCCAATCTCATTTGATAACATTTTTTTATTCTTATTTTTCATTTTTTTTGTTAAATAAATAAATGTGTTGAAAATTTCTTCATTTATTTTGCTATTGTTATTTGATATTCTAATAATTTATATTGTATTTTTTGTAAGTTTTAATTATTATTATTATTATTATTATTTTGAGTTCGTAAGCTTTAATTATTTAAATATTGTAAAACTGACTAATGGATAAGGAATAATTATTTGGACAGAAAATTCAAATGGATGCGTTTCCTTAAATGGTGCAAATCATTCTCAATTGATGAAAAAGTATTCAAGCAAACTTTTTTTTTTCTATATATATAAAAAGTAGTTCTCAAAATCAACTGACAGAAGTGCGTCAAACTAGCTAGATAGACAATAAAATGTCCAAAAACTAGAGATGTCTATGGGTTGGGCGATGTCGGGGAATGGTTTCCTATCCCTGCGAAATTTTCCATTTAATTTCGTGAGAATTGGGGCAGAGATTCCCCGCATGAAATTTGCGGAGATCGAATTTCTCATGGAAATTTTTTCCCATTCTTTTTTTTTAATTTATTCTCAACCATAATAAAAATTATTTCTAAATGAATCATTTTCAATATAATTTCTATTTAAAGAAAATGTTATAAAATTTCATAATAAAAACAATAATATATCATAAGTAAAAATATTATAATGTCAAAACAACTTAATTTCTAAAAATTCAAATTTCAATATTACATTAAAACTTTTTTTTTTCATAAAAAAAATAGTCTTCCACTAATTCCTATTATAGTTTTTTTAAAATTTTTTTTTTCTATTTATAGGTAATAATTAGCATATATATATATATATATATATATATATATATATACACTAACTAATTGGGGTGGGGCGGAGAATTATGGCAGGGTCGGGGTCGAGGACGGGGACGGGGCATATATTCCCCATCCCCGTCCCATTTAGCCAATGGGTAGAAAACTCTTCTTACTCCCTCTCCTATTCCCCGTGTAATTGAAAATTCTCCTCCCTATTCAGGGTGGGTCCCCGCAGGTTAAATGGACATCTCTACCAAAAATCACAAGAATGACAATTAGAAGAATCCATTCGCGCAAAAATTAAATGAACTAAATATAGCCACAAGAATGCCCCACAACTTAGTTACATTTACATATGATCTAATTGTTTTTTTGAAAAAAAAACTTCACTAATTGAAAGTATTATTTCACTATTTATTCAAGTTTAGGGTTTAACTTGATGGAATTGAAGTTTGAGGGTAAAATTAGTTTAGTGGCAAAAATAAAAATAAAAGTATTCCCAAAAAGAACTATATAGCTAATATTTGACAAATTATGTATATGTACATAGAGACTTTTATAGTAACCTAATTAATACCGAAACACATTTCTAGGGGAAAAGAAATCTAATTACTTTATTACCATTTAAAACAAATTTAAAAAAAAAAAACATAACGTTATGGTAAATTAAAAGTTCAAAAAACAAAATTAAAATGGAAATACCACAATTTAGAAACACTCCGAGCTAATCATTTTATACAGGAGTGGAAAAATGAATCGACTCATAAATGATTGGAATAGCCGTATAACGATAAACGATACGAACAACTGAGTCGCTATGAATATTACATAACTTAATAATCAAATATAAATGATTGGAATAGTCATATACGACATTAAACTATATGAACGACTAAGATGTAAAGTCGGTGGTTATTGAGTTTTCCCTATAATTAATTATCTAATTATTATTATAATAATTAATTAATCATAAAATATTTTAACACATTGGGCCTATTTATAGCATTTTCTCCTCATGACCTTTTTATTTAAAAAAAAGACACATTATATATAATCAATTAGCTAGTTAAAGTTTTCATTAAAAAAAAAATTGTTGCTAGTTTTGTGTATACTTGTTGATGAATGTGTAATTTTTTTGTTTAATACTTCTGCACACAAGTTTGAGCATTTTGTAGTTAAACGTTTTTATGACTTGATTTTGAGTGTTCTATTAGTTGAATATTTATTAGTCAGTTCAGGGACAATTTTGTAATTTAATTTTCAAGAATAAGTATAAATTTTAGTACTTATCAATTCAAGTTTAGAGTTTAATGGAATAAAATTAAAAATCTTTCAATGGAATAAAATTAAAAATCTAAAGTTAAAAGGTTGATTCATAAAATAAATTTAACCACAATAAAGAGTACTTTCATTCTAAAAAGCAGATAACTTAGGCCACGTAAACGATCTTCATTTTTAGTTTGAAGTTTTTGAAAATTGTGATTGTTTTCTTGCAATTTCTTTACTATATTTTTCACTTCTCTTTAGAAGCCATTTGGTTCTTAGCTATATTCCAAATTCCAAAAATTTGTTTTTAAAAAATTCCTTTTCTAATTTTTCAAAATTTGGCTTCAATTTCAAAAACACTTGTAAGATAGATAACAAAACAAAGAAACTCTTAAGTAGAAGTAGTATTCATAAGTTTAATTTTCAAAAATCAAATAGTTACCAAACGGGATTTTATTAATTCAATTATTCTCAAATTAACTTTATAGTTAATTTGATCATAGCTCAACTGGTTAAGACATTAATAACATTCATTGTAAGATAGATAACAAAACAAAGAAACTCTTAAGTAGAAGTAATATTCATAAGCTTAATTTTCAAAAATTAAATGGTTACCAAACGGAATTTTATTAATTCAATAATTCTCAAATCAACTTTATAGTTAATTTGATCATAGCTCAACTGGTTAAGACATTAACAACATTCTTTATGTGTCAAAATTCAAATATTCACCCAACGCCTATCCTATTTATACATTCCCAAGCCCCAAACATATTGCATTTTACCTCGTTCTTTTTTACACCATTTCTTCAACCAAATGCTCTAACATTTCACTATAAATACATGCATAACCCTGAGAAGAAAGACACACACCGCCCAGCAATACTTCTCTCTCGCATATTGCTTCCCTATTGCTGTTCTCAAATCTTTCATTTCCTTCATCGTCTTGCCATGGAGAAGAACACCAATGCCGATGCCAATGCAGCTCCAGAGACCTCTCCCGACCAATGCCACGGTGGAGAAAGGTCTCTGGTGGCCACTTCTCCACCACCTGCACAAAACGACGATAATAACCCTACTCCCACCGCCGTCATAGAACTCTCATCCTCCTCCGACACGCCACCGGTAACTGCCGCACCAGAAACAGCTACAACAGCCGACACCAGTCGGCGCCAAACTGTAGATGTGGCCCCACTCGACGTCGGAACGTCACGGGAGCAAGTGGGAGGCCGTTCCGACGCCGAGCAGGGGAAAAAGAGAGGGCGGGGAGATGGAGGAGAGCAGCAGCAGCAGGTGAAAGCTGCAAAGAAAAAGGGAGAGCTGACGGAGGTTCCAAAAGGTGAGCCGAGATGTGCGACTTGCAACAAAGTGTTCAAATCGTGGAAAGCACTTTTTGGGCACTTGAGGTCTCACCCGGAACGGACCTACCGTGGGGCTCTTCCGCCGCCCACTGCCGCGGAGCTCGACATTCGCCGGTGTCAGCAGCAGCTCGCTTCCACTTTGCTGACGGTGGCTCAGGAAGTGGCTGCGGCGTCCAGAAGAGGGCTGGATATTGATCTCAACCAGCCCTCCGCTGCTGATGACGGTGACTCGCCGGAGGAGAGCGGCGGCGTGGGGTTCGATCTGAACGCCGAGCCGCCGCCGGAGAGTGATGACGAGAACTGAGGACCGGCGGGGCGGGTGTATAATAATAACCAAAACTAACATCAACAAATCTTTGTATAATTATATGAATAAATCCATCCAATTTTTTGTGCCACCATTTCAAACCTTGTTCATATTTCCGCGCCTATTTTTTTTTTCTTTAGAAATAATTCCAAACAGCGAGATCATGCATGCATGGTGAGGACACTGGACTGGCAACGCCTGCATTTGGAAAATAATCTCTCACTATATTAATTAATTAATTAACTAAAACATACAAATATAAATTAATGATAGATCTATGAATGAAAATATAACATCCATAATTCCATATACATGTATAATTATATATACATATTTGTTATGTATGTATCTATGAATATGGACAATAATGGAAGTTCTCTCTTGGTCTTAGACATTCATATTTTGAGATTTTCTTTTAATAGTCTGTTTATATTATGTTTAATTAAAAAAATAGATCTTAATTAACAATATTTTCTATTAATAAAAATTCACATTAGAAAGGAAGTAAGAACTCTTCGTGTGTGGAGACGGAGAGACATTGAGAATGAGTTCGCTAAAAAAAATATTTGAGCTAGAATATTAAAATTTTTAGACAAGTTTGTCAAAGAGTTTGCAATTTTGATATCAAGAAATAAAAAATGATGATATTATTTATGTTATGGTTTAATATTTTGATTTAGAGTTTAAATTTTTTTCATCTTGCCAATTTATCACCCTGACCAAAAGGTCAGGAAGTCGAATCCCCACTCCACATAATATTGAACTCAAACAAAAAGAAAAAAACTTCCAATCTCATTTGTGTTTTGGCCGAGAAAGAAGGAAAATCTTTTTAAAGTATAAAGAGAAAAGGAAACTCACATATAGTTGGCAATTTTGAGCTTGAATAATCAATAATAGATTTCTTCGTCTTCTTAACCAAATGCTTCGTTGAAATGAAGATGAGGGCCACTCTCAACTCTTAATTCTTCACATATATGTTTCGTGAGTGACGATTATATTAACATCGGCACTTCTCTTCTTATGTAATGAACAATTCGTATTTTTGATAAGGCAATCTAATTAATATTAATCGATGTTTGGAAGGTTCATTTGATCAAATCTACGATGTAGATTTGATTTGGCATTCCTATATTAAGACATGCATATTAAATTTCAACAACTTAAATTTTGTTGCATCCTTGGACAATATTAGTTGGAATTCAAATTTAATTAAAAAATATACCGATCAAAGGTTGAAAATAATATATATATGGTAAATCTCATTAGTTTGTTTTAATAATCGTGGTCTTTACATTTTCTCTTTCAATCAGTATTCACCATGTATGAGGATTGATTAGACATCTGTGTCTAAATGGTTAAAGTGTCCAATTCATAATTAGTGAATGGTTAAATTATCAAAAATACTCCTGAACTATGGGGTTGGTTTCAATTATACCCTAAACTTTGAAAAATTTTATTGTAACACTTGAACTTTAAAATTTGTTTCAAAACAACCCTTGAAGGTTCAAAACAACCCTTGAAGGTTCTTTCCGTTAAATTTATGGACGAAAAATGACGTATTTGCATATGTTTTGTTTTTTTTTCAACGTATATGTTCAAATATGTTCACATAAGCAACAATACAAATGCAAAAACATCATTTTTCGACCATGAATTTAGTGAAAAAAAGCCTTCAAGAGTATTTTTGAAACAAATATCAAAGTTCAAGGGTTAAAATGAAACTTTTCAAAGTTTTGGGGTATAATTGAAACCAACCTCATAGTTCAGGGGTATTTTTGATAATTTAATCTTAGCGAATTAGTAAGTTAAATTCCTATTGGATGCATGCCAATGAGATCAAACTACAGGAAGGTTTGTCCTATTCAAATATTCAGAGTCTATATATATAAGAAATACACGTAATTTGATAATAGTTTCATAGTTTGGTTCTCCATTTTCTATTTAAACGTCAATTAAAAAAAATAATTGTCTGATAAATATTATTTAAAGTCTAGTTCTTAAAAAAAAAATTGCTTGATATAGTCGTCATTGTCAACCTAATTTAATTAACTTTTATCGAAGTTAGAATTTTTTTAAAATAAATTTTTTACAATCTTTTATTTTAATTTCAATTATAAGAAATTTAAAGGAAAAAAAATCTATATACTTTTTTTGGGGGGACTATATTGAGATTTTAAACGAGTGTCAAAAGTTAAGAGAGCGGTATGCATTATTCTTAAAAAAAACAAAGCAAAACAAAAGAGCGGTATATATTTAAAACAAGATTAAAGATAAGTATGCGAAAGGTTTAGGATCAACATACAGTTTAGAATCCTCTATAAAAGTTATTGTTGCCAAAATTCGGACAGAGTAACACACTTGACATTCTCGTGACAACAGTGATAAATTTGTAGTTCAGGAGAAGAGCGTGACCTGCAAAACAAGTGAAACTTGGGTTGATACTTGCCACACAAGCTCCAATGCAGCAAGTTAAGGTTTTGGAGAATGAATTAACTTCAACAATTGACTTCCCTTCTCAAAGTTGAAGAAAGCTATTTATATGACCTTTTGATTTTAGGTTTTTTTTTTTTGCATATCCTTCAAAAATTAGGAAGGAAATGAACTGAACTGGACTGGAGTATTAGGTTGACGAGGAGAGTTTGGGTTTCGACCCAAACTCACCTCTCTCCTTTATTTGTTGGTTCTGTTCATTTCTCGTTTGATTGGGCCTTTTGCTCTTAATTTTGCCTTGTGATCTCGGCTAATTTTCCTCAGCATGTACTTGACACACGTTTGCGTTATCATGAACAACATTTTAATTTTTCAAGATTGAGATTCAGTTTGAATTAACGACACATCCATCCACAAACAGCCACATCTATGCATCATATTTTATATCAAATTCTATGCTTGAAAATTGCAAACCACTCTCACCTTTGGTCTATAGTTTGTCATTACTTTGCCAGATTTCATGATTTTTCTTGGGAGATAGTGTTCCCATTCTACTATTGCACCTACATAGTGGAAAAACAAATCATTTTTAAAGAATTTTCTTTAGTAAAATGCCCCACTTTTAAAATTTTGAAGAGAGTTTGCCAAGAAGTCTCAACTAGAGAAAGTGTAAATTAAAAAATAATTTAAGGTGTAAAAATATATATGCTACAAAAATCAATGACAGAAAAGTATTCATTGGAGTTTTATCTAGCAATTTACAAACGTTGAAAAACCAATAACAAACTATAGGAGTTTTAGAATTAGCTTAATTTTTTTTTAAAAAAAAAGGGAGATAAATATAGTTACTAGAAAAGAAAATGGGAAATTATAATGGGTGACCAAAGAGATTAGGGTATTTGCAAATCTAGATAGAGTTTTTGGAATTTGCAAGTATAGCAAAAAATTTAAGTTTTGTTTTCCATTTTTCTATTATTCCTATTTTACCCTTTCTATTATTTTTTTTTCCCTGCATTTTTTCATTCTCACGCTTTCTCTGTTTTTCCTCTTTGAAGTAGATTTTACCAATTAAATAACCAAAATCTAATTACCCTCTCGCTCCAACGTGTTGTAGAAGATTCAATCGGCTTTATTTCCTATTTATGATACAATATAGTTGTTATTCATTGATTCTTTTAGGCAAGTTCCTTCATTTTCATTTGGTTTGTATTCTTTCCGTTCTTGTTTATTGATTTTCATTCGATTTCTTTGGTATTCTTCTTTCTTTTGTTGCGATTTCTTCCCTTTATTGTAAGTTTTTTGTTTGTTTTTGTTAGACTATGGTGGATATAGTTTTTGTTTTTTTATTTTGTTTTGATATGGACTGTTTTTGTTTAAATAATCGATTTTGCTGGTTGGGTTTTGATTTCTTAAAATAAAGTATATCAGTGATATACAGAATATTGTATATTCCTAAAATGAAGTATATTAGTAGTATATCAGTGATATATTATTGAAGTATATCAGTGATATACCGAATATTGTATATCAATAGTGTATCAGTACTTCATATTAAGTATATCAGTATACTTATAATAAAATATATTAGTAGTATATATCACTGATATACTATTGATATACTTATTTTTAGATATAACAGTTAAATGATATACTCTATATGAAGTATATCAGTAGCATATCAGAGATATTTTGCATATTCGGTATATCACTGATATACTTCATACTAGGAATATCAAGAAAATGATATACCTAACATTAAGTATATCAATAACATATCACTGATATATTTCATTTTAGATATATCTGATATACTTAAGATGAAGTATTAATATTGATATACAATATTCGGTATATCATTAATATACTTCATTTTAGGAATATTATTTCATTGATAGACCTAAAATAAAATATATCAGCAGTATATCTCTAATATATTTCATTTTAAGTATATTTGATATACGGAATATGAAGTGCTGATATACTGTTGATATACTTCATATTAGAAATATCAGTAAGGTGATATACCTAAAATAAACTATATCTATGAGATATACTTTATCTTAAGTATATCTGATATACTGGATATGAAGTACTAATATACTTATGATATACTTCATATTAGGTATCAATGAAATGATATACCTAAAATGAAGTATATTAGTATTATATCACTAATTTACTACTTATATACTACTAAACAAGTGTATCGACTATAAATTAATGCATCAACAAAAAAATTAGTGACCATAAAATCATTGATAAAGTCAAGAACTAGAAATGGTATCACAATTGATCCCATCACTGACTTTCATTTAGAGATATAACATTTTAAGTTGCTAAAATGATTGAGTAATTGAAAGAAACAATGTATTTACCAAAAACTAGTGTATTGACGAATAGATCTTAGAAATGGTGAAACACATGAAGGTGAAGGTAAGATTGGAGGAGAAACAAAGTTGAAGAGAGACGGTGAATGTGATATTTGTGTATTGTGTGTCTATCAATGGTTCAAATTTTGAATTGCCTTTTCGAATGCCGGTGTATTTAAGTGTAATGAGGTAAAACAAGGAGAAATGAAGGCGATTGAATTGAAAAAACAGAAAAGCTTGCAAAAATAAAGTATATCAGTAATATATCATTGATATACTTCATTTTAGGTATATTTGATATACCGTTGATATACTTCATATTAGTAAAATACTGGCTAAGGTTATTTAGACTTTTCAAAATTGTTATTTGGGCTAGGTCGATTTTTTTTTTGTCATTTTTACAATCTTAAAAAATGGATGACACTGCTGGGAATACTCCTTTTTGTTTTGCTAATCTAAAGAAAATTTATAATCAAAGCTAATTCATTTTTTTAGAAGTAAGAAATAATAAATAGACATCGGAAAAATGGGTTATCAAATATTCAATTACAAAATTTTGCTGAGTTGGTTGCCTTTTTTGTTACTCAACACACGAGAATTACACTTGCAACCGTTTTTGGAAAAAATATCTTTATAAAGTTGTTATTTGAAAGCTTCCCCCTCCATAGTAGTATCTTCCCTCTTTTCTAGATTTTAAAGGGATTTATGGCCTCAATTCAAATGTAACTTAATTATAAGACCTCCATTATCATTTAAAGACTAAAAATCAATAAATTCTCCACTAAAAAATAATTGTTGAAGTCAAATCTTTTTTTTTTTTTTAAGACACTTGAGCACAGTTTAGCTAGATTACGTAACCTTTCTTAAAAGTCTAAATTTTAAAGTTCCAACTCAACCGTTGTTTGAATTAATAACAATGAATTTATCTTATTTGGGATTTGTTTTTCAATTTACTTTTATTAACTAATATTTTTGTTCATTTTATAATCTATTTTACACAAGAATTTCAGAGAAATTTAATTATTTCTTGAAAATGAAATTGAATGTGTATTAATTTTGTAATAGTACAATTTCCAATGTATAGACATGTACTTGACTCGAAGGACGCTTACTCTCTAGGTTGAATCTTTGATTTCTCACTTATTGATCTCACTGGATTGACCTTTGACTTGTTGATTTTCATAGATCAAGTATTAACTTGTTGATCTTCTTAAATTGATCTTCGGCTTCTTGATCTTCATAAATTGGCCCTTAGCCTCTTGATCTTCTTGAAGAATTGATAAAAGTTTTGCAATCTTGCTTTAGATGTCTTTAGCTTGACTTCAAAGTCTTCATATTGTCAAAGAAATTTCAGTCTTCGAAATTTTTTGATATTCAAAGTCTTCAAGTAATTTTTAGAGAGTCTTCAATCTTTTTGAAGTCTTTCTTCAAATTCTCTAACTTCTCTCCCTTGTATAATGGTATGTGACTCTTCTATTTATAGAGTTTTCTATGGGTGTTGTGTGGGGCTTGGTTGGCTTTAGACCCATCCCTTAGACATAGGGGGTGAAGGAATGAACGTTTCACTCCGTAGCGAAAGTATTGGATCGTTTTTATTTTATTTAAA
Source organism: Trichosanthes truncata (assembly GCA_033996785.1). Taxonomy (NCBI): domain Eukaryota; kingdom Viridiplantae; phylum Streptophyta; class Magnoliopsida; order Cucurbitales; family Cucurbitaceae; genus Trichosanthes; species Trichosanthes truncata. The sequence goes on from JAWPNB010000003.1 coordinate 60,565,592, forward strand.
ATTAAACTAGAAAATAAGATTAAGCAAACTTACTTGGAGTAAATATGGATATATTTTTGGCAGGTCTTTATCTCCTCCACAAAGTTTTCCTGGCTATGACTCGAATACATGACCAAGGCTTGTGAGAGCCTCTTAAAAGAAAACCCACAAGAGATTGGAGAGGAAGAGGTATAGAGAGAATTTTCTAATTATCTATTGAGGAGATGTGTATTGTGTCTAATAGCTCAACTCAAGAGTCCTATTTATAAAGACTAATGACAAATCTTTGTCATAATTAAAATATTATATTTTAATATCTAATATATTAAAATATATTTTATACTTCAAATCTCCTACGATATTTATTTATTTGAATCTTATTCAAATTTTATAAATATTTTTTTGTTTAATGTATCTAATATTAATTATTTTTAATATTTAATGTATCAAATACAATAAATATATTTTCTAATATATTAAATATTAATTTAAATATTTCAAATTAAATATTAATTTGAACATTTCAAATTTTTCTTTCAACTAAATTGATTTTTTAGCATTATTATGAGCTAGCAATGGGATCTTATAGACCTACAGATTATAAGTTCCAATGATACAAAATCAATTAATTAAACTCTTTAATGAATTAATTTTCATTCATTAACTATAAGTCACTCCAATATAGACTTAGAGTTGCACTTTTATGCACTGTAGGACAGTTTGTGTCCATAGATATAATCACTACATGCAAGTCAATCCTTCACGAGTTGTTCGTAATTACATCTGGGTCAAAAGTCTGTTTTACCCCTATAGTTACATTTTGCACCTTAAGTACCACTGATCCTCTAATGAACAATTTGTTTATGATCCAACCATAAACTAAGTCCCTTTTGGGCCAGTGAGAGGGTGGAGCCAGCCCATTGTTCAAGTCCCGAAATCAGCACTTAAGAGAACTACTCATCTACTTACCCTATATGGGAATGAGTGAATTCCATCTTGTGAGATTATGTTCTCAGCTCCCTATTTGGTCAAGTCCTCAAAATGGTAGGCATATTGACTTGGCTACAAAAACCATTCTCACCCATGTAAATCAAAGAACAAGCCCTCACAAGCAGGAGTTCATAACTCACTCAGGATTAAGATCAACTCGCATATGATCATCCTGATGAAATATTAAATCTTCTCAATTAACGAATTTATAAAGAGATATTAAATATTTCGTAGTCCAGTCTTATACAAGCTCATTGTATAAGATTCCCGCACTTACATGTCTCCACATGAACGATTTGAATCAAATCATTTGTAATTATTACAAAGTGGGTCGTATCAATAGTATTACCAGGATAAGGCACCCAACTTTACCCATATACTATGACCCTTTAGGTTATTTCTTGAACACGATCCTCCTGTATGTCAACCACATACCCTTCAATATTACACTAATAACCTTGAATTTTTAATATAATGGATAATATTATATTGCAAATAAAATAATCAAAATTATTATTAATTATTAAATAAATCATCAATTACGAAGCTTTAGAGCATAAATCTCAACAATCTCCCATTTGCACTAAAACCGGCGAAACATGTATCCTATGACATACTCTATACACAACACGTTCTCCCACTTGCCCTAGCAAAGATGAGACTTGTCTCGTAATCCTAGACATTCTAGGTGACCCTCAAACACTTTAGCTTGAAGAGTCTCTTTATATAGATCCAAAGGACTGTCGTTAAAAGCCATCTTGGTCACTAATATAATTTCCTTAATATTAGTCTTTGCACAACTATTATCATAATAAAGAGAATAGAATAAATCATATCTTAAATACCCTTTCAGATCTTTAAGTAACTATTTGAGTCATATAAGTCCTTTTGTTGCTTCACAAGCAAAACAATTTAACTTGTATATCATACTCCACCACTTCGGGTAAAATTTATCTTTACATAGATTTCCTAAATCTTTGAAAGAACCAGTGCATCTTGTAAAGATCAAATCTTTAACTCCATACACAAAAATTTCTCGTTACCCATAGATGATTTGAGAAAGTTTTTAATTTTCTACTCAATGACCATACTATTCGTTTAACTGATATATGCTAACCAATTGTATATTAAATATTCAGTCTTATTTATGCATATCATATACTCTCAACATTTGAGGTGTCCTAGGATATTATTTCTTAGACATAAATATCAAATATTTGACAACAATTTTGTCAATATAAGATGTTTGAGACAAAGTTAACATTTTGTCCTTGAAATCTCCATTTTGGAGATGTAAAATATACCGAGTCATTCCAAATCACTCATTTGGAATTAGTTACTTAGTCAACTTTTTATGTTAGATAGAAATCTTACATCATTCATAATGAGTAAAATATTATCAACATAAACACATGAGAAAAATCCAGTAAGCAATTAATGATTTTCTTGTCTATATAAGCTTCATTAATATTTATCCAAAGTCATAGATGTTGATACTTTTATCAAACCTTATATTCAAAGATCTAATGGTAAAAATCATTTCATAAATGAACCTTTATTATTTTGCAAACCTTTATTCTTTTAATCTTTGAAAATAAACATCTCTGATTGATTTGTGTAGATGCATTATCTAAGATTTCTTTTTATAAAAGAATTCTAAACATTCATTTTCATATCATATATGCAACAATGAATTAAATAATGCTTACAAACTCTAGTATGACAACAAGTGAGAGAAAGTTTACTTGCAGTCTACTTTCTTTTATTAGGTTTAATCTTTTGCCATTAGTCTCACTTTGAGGACAATAAGCCTTCAACTTTGTCATCTAACATGATAATTTTGGCTTCAATTAAGTCCTTGTAAAAGTTGAGTCATCTCATAACTCTCCCACTACGATGAGGCTTATCCAATTCATGACTAGGATCCTTTTGACTTTCAAATGTAATTAAAATTGTTAACAACTTTTGTTAACTATTTAGTGGTTTCGCTTGGGACCAATTTATTAACACTATCTTACCTTATTAAAGGTTTGTAGTCTTTTATTTGACATTCCTTATAAAATATGATATTTGTCATACAAATATCAATTAGATAAAAGACCAAACTCGTTAAGGATGACCTATACTTAGGCATATCTTTGAACACATACAGCCTTTTTAGGCTTGTTTTAGCATGTAAGCTTAACATTCCCAAATAGTGAAGTGTTGTAAACTTGATTTACTACTCTTCTATAATCTCAAAATTGTCTCGTAGACACTTTTGGAGGGAATAATGTTCGCTATACAATCTCTATTACATATCATAACCAAAGTCTTGTAATGGCGTGTAACTCACAGACCATGTCCAACACAGTTTTATTTCTCCTCTTGTAGTAGAATTTTTACATAAATGTACGTAGTATTTAAAATAATTGAGAAAAGACTCATCTTCTATCAATTATTCTTAGTACATAAGGTTCCTGTACTTTTTATTATGATCTGATCATAATATCTTGATAGACTTACCTAATCAATTTTAAACTTTAGCCTTAATTTTCTTGAACTTTTCAAAAAAAAAAAATAGACTTATGATGTATTAGGTAAAGATATTTGTACCTCTAGAGTGATGAAATATTTATAACTTTATTTGGCCTTTTATATTCACTAGACCACTTGGGTCAGAATGTGTAAACCCAAAGTATTCTTTAGCCTTTTAGCTTTATCTAATAAAGGCCAAATGATTATCTTGCATGAAAGCCAAGATCTACAGATAGGTAAAATAATTAATTCTAACTTTTAGAGAATTATCTCTTACTAGTCTTTTCATTCTATTCAAGTTGATGTTTACCAACCTTAACTGCCAAAGTCAAGTATCTTTTAGGAGAAAACAATTTGTCTTTCCATTCTGGATTCTATAATCCTGAATATCTCAGTATTTTGTAGTATGATATATGTCAACATTTTAACATATACAAATTATTATTATTTTCAACTGAATGTATTTTTAAAAAAAATTGAAATATAAAAATAATTCATACTATATGAACCTTTTAGTAATATGTTTGAAAAATTGAATTTCTCTTGTGGTAATTGATAATTCTCAATTATGAGAATTATTCAACTCTAAAACCAAGTTGTTCTTGCTAATTTTGAGGATTTTGTTGATTACCGAGCAAGCTAAAAGTAACATTTTGTATAAATTCATGAAAGCTTGTTAAAACTTGATGAATAAAAGAATTTTAAGAAAAGATAAAGAAAGTAGCTTAAGTTGTTGTCTTTTGTGCAGAATTGGAGACTTTGCAAAAGGAATGTAATTGCATTCCATTTGCAATGTAACCAGAAGAACAGAGGAAGGGAGATTGCGATTGCAAACCAATTGCATTCTAAGGCACGACAAGGAAAGCTCGAAATTCACGAAAATCTCCATGATTCTCGCGATTCACAGCAATTATGGAGAAATTCCAGCAAGATTATCTTGTCCAGATTTTACCCAAAAATCAGGGATCCAATTTTGGAAGGAGATGAACTCGAATTCGACTTTAAAAAGGAGGAGAAGCCGAGGAGGAAAGGGGAGTTCGTTTTTAGGGCTTTTAGTTTATGTTTTCTTTTCTTTTCTCCCAGAGCACAATCCTCTGGGTTTATTTTTCTTCAAAGACAGTAGTTACCGAATTCACTTTGTTATTCGCTCAGTCCATTTCTAATTTTTTTTTTGTTATTTTCGAAATTCTTCTCTACATTGAAGCTCGAGCATTCTTCGATTTAATCTTCAATCAGCAATAATTCAGTTTCCTGCAGATTTGTTACTGTTTTCCATTATTTTTCAGCTTCTGTTTTCGGCTTCTGCAGTTTTGTAATTCTGTTCTTGGTATTTTTTTCTTTTGGGTATTGTTTTGCCATATTGTGGAATTCCCATGGGTTTCCTTGTTCTCTTTGAAATAGAAATTATTCCCAGCATTTGTTCTTTGTTTTCCAGTGGGTTTTCCTTTCTCTTTTAAAACATTAATCTAATTTCCAGTAGTTTTATTTTGATTACCCACAGGATTCCCTTTTTCTCTAGAAAGTAGAAATTGATTCCAGTAACTAAATTAGGAGAAATTGGCTTTTAGAATATATTTTTCTTGTTGGAATTTTAATTACTTTTCTCCTCTTTAAAACTATGAATTTTTCAATAAATTATTTTGGGATTTTTACTTTTTCTACAATGAGCTAAATTTCCTCTAGGGGTTCAAGTTGGTGAATGCCCTAAGGAAAAATGTAGAGCTCTAAAGCATAAACAATCTAGTTAGCATGTGTACTTTGTTTGTTTTTGTTGAATTTAATTTTGGGTAAACCTAACCGGCCAACTAGTGCTTGCTCATCTAGCTCGAACTTAATATCGAAAGAGTTAAGGGAAAGCCGATGTCACAAAAGCAATGGAGGAAAAGGCTTAGAAATAAGTCCTGAACATCGACCCTAGACATAGGGCGAGACTCCAAGACCACTAGGGTTGTGTGCGAAGTATCTAAGTTAGATTAGCCATAGACATATAGGTTTAATCACTTAGTCTCCTAAAGGTTTTGAATCAAAATTGAATAGGAGTTGAACCCGGTTTACTTAGTCTCACATGTTAACTATGATTGCAATTGCAAAGTGAGTTGCATTCTTCCAAAGGTGCTCGCATCACTTGAATCCCTATTTTATTCCTTGAATTTTCACTCACTTGTTAAAACCAAACTCTCGCATTTTGAACTTTCGGTTACCCCCATTGCGATTTGCAAACATACTTTGTGGCGTTCAAAATAGATTTTGTTAAACCCCGTTCCCTTGGGTACGATACTCTGGAATACTTCCAGTTTCTTTATTACTTCAATCACGTGCACTTGCGTGTTAGCGGATCAAGTTTTTGGCGCCGTTGCCGGGGAACGACATTTCAATAAAATTTATTTTGGACACAAATTGTGAGCAGATTGCAATTAGATTGCAATTGCATTGCAATTGCAATCCTTCTATTGCAGGAAGATCGAACTTGATTTGCAGGTACTTGCAGGTTGAGTCTAGTGCATGCAAAAAGAGCTTTGTCTCTTGGAGCTCGATCCTGAAATAGAAAGAACCTTCCACCAACGCCGTAGACAGCAGAGGAGGAAGAAAAAGGAATTGCAGGAGTTGATCGCACAGGAAGTTCGTGGGAAAACTACCTCACAGGAAGAACAAATGGATTCACCTGTAGCTGATCCTCAAGCAAATCCAGCAAATGGAGGAAATCCACAAAATGCAAATAATATGCAACAGCAAAGGGGAATTCCTCCAGCAAATCCCATCTTCATTGCAGAAGAAAGGGATAGAGCGATAAGAGACTATGCAGCTGCCACTTTTCAAAATTTGAATACAGGAATTGCAGAACCCAATATCGAGGCCAATCACTTTGAGCTTAAACCAGTGATGTTCCAGATGCTCAATGCAATGGGCCAATTTGCAGGACTACCCAATGAAGATCCCCACAAACATATCAAAACATTTCTTAGAATTTGTAATTCATTTAAAATGAATGGGATCTCAAGCGAGACGTTGCGCCTGAAATTGTTTCCTTTTTCTCTACAGGGAAATGCAGAAGATGGTTAGACTCATTTCCTCCTGATTCCATAAGAACGTGGGACGAGCTAGTTGAGAAGTTCCTTCTGAAATATTTCCCCCCCACAAAGAACGCGCAGATTAGAGGAGAAATAATCACGTTCAAACAAGGAGTAAATGAAGGAGTAGACACTGCATGGGAACGTTTCAAGAAGTTGGTGAGGAGATGCCCACATCATGGCCTGCCAGCTTGCCTTCTTATAGAACATTTCTACAATGGATTAACACATGCATCAAAGACTCTAGTAAACGCATCAGCCAATGGCTCATTGTTGACTAAGACGGTGAATGAAGCCAACGAGATTCTAGATGCTATGGTCTCAAACAAAAGCCAATGGGGAGAGGATGAGTCTCAAAACACCAGGAATGTCGCAGGAATGCATGAAGTAGACTCGATAGCAGGGTTAAGCGCACAAATAGCTGCCATGAACAACACATTGAAGAACCTTGCTCTAGGAAATCAGGCTCCAATTGCAGCCATAAATCATATTCCTAACCCTGCTTGTGTTTATTGTAATGACAATCACAATTTTGACAACTGTCCTTACAATCCTGCTTCTGTGTATTATGTAGGGCAAAATAGATCGAACCCATATTCGAATACATATAATCCGGGATGGCGGCAACACCCTAACTTTTCCTGGAGTGGACAAAATGCAGGAAACTCAAGTCAGAATCAATATGTGAAACAGGGAACGCCACCAGGATTCAACAATCAGTCACAACAACAATACACACAGAAGATTGCAAATCCAATGCAACAACAATCAACAGGACATGGTCCATCACTAGAGAATATGATGAAGGAGTTCATAAGCAAAAATGATTCCATCATGCAAAGCCAAGCCGCCATCATTCAGAGTCAAGCTGCATTTCTGCGTAATCTTGAAATACAGATTGGACAACTAGCAAATGAGATGAAGCATAGGCCACAAGGGACGCTACCAAGTACCACAGAGAATCCACAACGCGAGGGCAAGGAGCATTGCAAGGCAATCACCTTAAGGAGTGGATTAAATTATGAGGGCCCACAGATGCCGACAGAACAAGAAACATCCAAGAAGACCAAAAGTTCTGAAGAAGAAAAGAAGGAATGCAAAGAAGAGAAGGTTCAAGAACCAATCGAAGAAAAATTAGGTGAAGCGACAGAGGAAATAATCGCTAAGCACCCAAAAGAGGAAAAGAAAACTTCAACAGCAAAGGAATCTACCTCAACCAACCAGGAATACAGACCACCACCCCCTTTCCCCCAAAGATTCAAGAAAAAGAATCAGGATGCTCAATTTAACAAATTTTTAGACATCCTTAAGCAACTCCACATTAACATCCCGTTAGTGGAGGCACTTGAACAGATGCCTAATTATGTTAAATTTCTGAAAGATATCTTAACAAAGAAGCGCAGGTTGGGAGAATTTGAAACTGTGGCTCTTACAGAAAATTGCAGCGCTTTAATCACAAATAAACTGCCACCAAAGCTAAGAGATCCAGGAAGTTTCACGATCCCCTGCATGATCGGAAGCACGGATGTGGGAGGAGCACTATGCGATCTAGGCGCCAGTATCAACCTAATGCCACTATCAGTCTTCAAGAAACTGGGGATTGGCGAGGCTAGACCTACGACAGTAACATTACAATTGGCAGATAGATCAATAGCTCGACCGACAGGGAAGATCGAGGATGTGCTAGTTAAAGTAGATAAATTCGTCTTTCCTGCTGACTTCATCATCCTGGATTGCGAAGCAGATAGTGAAGTCCCAATCATTCTGGGAAGACCCTTCTTAGCAACAGGGAGGACATTGATCGATGTGCAAAAAGGAGAACTCACAATGAGAGTTAACGATCAACAAATTACGTTCAATGTTCTCAATGCGCTGAGATATCCAGGGGATCTAGAAAAATGTTCAAGAATTGAGATTGTAGACACCTTGCAGTTGCATGAGTTTCGACACCTATCAAATAAGGATGAAAGCAATGACGAAGAGATTGAAGAAGGAGACTTAATAAGTCAAGATGAACAGGAAGAAGTTGCTTACATTAGCCCCTTGAGATTAGCAGAAGAAAAGGTAATTCAGACTAAGCCATCTATAGAGGAACACCCAGAGCTTGAGCTCAAACCATTGCCACCTCATTTGAAATATATTTTCCTTGGAAAGGGAGACACTCTACCAGTGATCATCTCATCGACTCTCACTGACCAAGATGAATTTTCTCTGTTGTAGGTTCTTACACGACATAAAAAAGCAATCGGTTGGACAATTGCAGACATTAGAGGTATCAGTCCTTCATTCTGCATGCATAAGATCAACTTAGAAGAAGGAGCGAAAAACTCAATTGAAAGTCAAAGGCGGTTGAACCCTGTAATGAAGGAGGTGGTCCAGAAGGAAATCATAAAATGGATTGATGCAGGAATAATTTACCCTATTGCAGATAGCAGCTGGGTAAGTCCAGTGCAATGCGTACCTAAAAAGGGCGGAATGACAATAGTCCAGAATGAAAAGAATGAACTTATCCCAACAAGGACAGTTACTGGATGGAGAATCTGCATGGATTACCGTCGGCTGAACAAGGCAACCAGAAAGGACCATTTCCCTCTTCCATTTATCGATCAAATGCTTGATCGTTTGTCAGGAAAGGAATACTATTGCTTCTTGGACGGATATTCAGGATACAACCAGATAACGATTGCACCTGAAGATCAAGACAAGACAACTTTCACCTGCCCGTACGGGACCTTTGCATTTCGACGAATGCCGTTTGGACTATGCAATGCACCAGCAACATTCCAAAGATGTATGATGGCAATCTTCTCGGACATGGTGGAAAGGACGGTAGAAATCTTTATGGACGATTTCTCGGTGTTTGGAGAAACATATCAAAGTTGCCTTACAAATCTTGAATAGGTTTTGCAAAGATGTGAAGAAACCAATCTAGTCCTCAACTGGGAGAAGTGCCACTTCATGGTACAAGAAGGGATCGTGCTGGGACACCGGATTTCAAAGAAAGGCATTGAAGTAGATAGAGCAAAGGTGGAACTAATTTCTAAGTTACCACCACCTAAATCGGTTAAGGAAATACGAAGTTTCCTAGGACATGCAGGATTCTATCGCCGGTTCATTAAAATCTTCTCTCAGATTTCCAAACCTTTATGCAGATTATTAGAGAGGGACCAACCTTTTGTGTTTGATCAAGAATGTTCGATTGCACTGGAAAAACTTAAGGAAGCACTAAGCTCTGCACCTATCATGATAGAGCCAGATTGGACAAAACCGTTCTAGCTTATGTGCGATGCCAGTGATTTTGCGGTAGGAGCTGTACTAGCACAGAGACGGGATAAGATGATCCATCCCATTTATTATGCCAGCAGAACAATGAACAAAGCACAAGTCAACTACACCACTACCGAAAAAGAACTTTTAGCAGTTGTGTTTGCTTTCGACAAGTTCAGATCTTACTTGGTCGGAACTAAAGTTGTGGTGCACACGGATCATTCAGCCCTAAAATACCTGCTGACAAAGAAGGATGCAAAGCCAAGGTTGATCCGATGGATTCTATTACTTCAGGAATTCGATTTAGAAATCCATGATAGAAAGGGGACTGAAAATCAAGTAGCGGATCACATGTCCAGACTAGGACAAGAGGCCAGAAAAGCAGATGTGGAGAAAATTCAAGATGAATTCATCGATGAAATTCTATTAGCAGTGGAAGCAAATGCAATACCTTGGTATGCAGATATAGCAAACTACCTGGTAAGTGGATTAGCTCCATCAGATGCAAATCCACAACAGTTGAAGAGATTTTTCCGTGACATGCGCAATTACTACTGGGATGAGCCATACTTATACAAACTGGGACCAGACCAAATTTGGAGAAGATGTATAGCAGAGGAGGACGTGCCGAAAGTATTAGAAGCTTGTCATGCAGCCCCCATATGGAGGACATTTTGCAGGCACTAAAACTGCAGCAAAGGTGCTCCAAAGTGGCTACTTTTGGCCCACATTGTTCAGAGATGCTCATGAATTTGCAAAATGTTGTGATCGTTGCCAAAGAACAGGAAATATTTCTGCCCGAAATGAGATGCCAATGAACTACATACTCGAAGTAGAAATTTTCGATGTATGGGGGATTGACTTCATGGGGCCATTTCCCCCATCATATGGGAATATCTACATTTTACTTGCAATGGATTATGTATCTAAGTGGATAGAAGCAGTGGCAACCACGACAAATGATGCAAAAGTGGTGAATAAATTTTTACTTAAAAATATTTTCACCAGGTACGGGACTCCAAGAGTATTGATAAGCGATGAAGGGACACACTTTGTAAACAGAGCCATGGCTAGCCTCCTAGCAAAGTACAATGTCAAGCACAGGATTGCAACTGCTTATCATCCGCAAACAAATGGGCAAGCAGAAGTTTCCAACAGAGAGATAAAAGCAATCTTAGAAAAGACAGTCGATCCATCAAGAAAAGACTGGTTTCTACGACTGGATGAAGCGTTATGGGCCCATAGAACTGCATTGAAAACACCTCTGGGAATGTCTCCATACAGAATAATATTTGGGAAAGCCTGCCATCTACCATTAGAGCTGGAACATAAAGCATACTGGGCCATTAAGAGATTAAATCTGGATCTGACTCAGGCAGGTAACAGGAGGAAGCTTCAGCTAAATGAGCTTGAGGAGTTGAGACTTTCATCTTATGAGAATGCAAAGCTATATAAAGAAAAGATGAAAAAATGGCATGATCAAATAATCAAAGAAAAAGACCTGCACGCAGGACAGCAAGTGCTATTATTCAACTCGAGATTGAAGTTTTTTCCAGGTAAGCTAAAATCCAGATGGTCAGGACCATTTATCGTTGAAAAGGTGTATCAACACGGAGCTGTGGATCTAAGGGACAAGGAAGACAATATCTTTAAAGTAAATGGCCAGAGAATCAAACCCTACTGGGGAGAAGGCATTAATAGGGACAAGGTTTCTATTTCCTTAATAGAAATCAATTGAAGAAGGAATCAGGTAAAAAAAAAAAAAAAAAAAAAATCAAAATAAATATTTTTTTTTTAATTTTCTATGAATTGCTGAATGATTGAGCAATTTCTGTCTAAGGCTGAATCCTGTCTAGGCTGAGGTATTTAAGCTGACCGTTTAGGGAACACCTCTACCTGGGGATCTACCTGAGAAATTGCCCATAACATTCAAAATTCACATGGAAGTAAAAAAAAAAAAATATATATTTGTAAATTAAAACAAAGCTCCAGTTCAGTGCAAGTGCACACTGTCGATGCAAGTAATATAAAACTGGAAGTATTCCAGAGTATCGATCCCACAGGGAACGGATACAACAAAATTCAAATGATAGCGAAGACGTTTTCGAATTGTAATTTCGGTAACCAAGGTTATAAAAATAAGTGGGATGATTTTTGTTGTTTTCGAAAAGAAGAAATAAAAATGATAAAAGAGGGATTCAAATATGTTTTTGCTCTATTGAAAGAAATTGCGGCCTAATTGCAATTGCAATCCTTTGACTCAACACTTAAGCTTTGTAAACCAAATTCAACACCTATTCGACCTTCTATGAAGTATCTTTAGGAGGCTAAGCGATTAAACCGATATTTCTATGGCTAATACGAACTTAGTTAATTTTGAAACACAATTCTTTTGGTTTTAAAGGTTTTGCCCTATGTCTAGGGTCAAAAACAAATTCCTATGTCTAGGCTATTTTCCTTTATTGCTTTTATGAAAACCCAATTTTTATATAACCTTTTCAGTATTAGACTCAAATTGTTGTATACTAATCTAGGTGATCAATCTAAACTAGTAATGAAAATTTCAATCAATAAAAGCAAACAATGCTATAAGATTAAGCAAAGTTGCTCTTACATATTAGGCCTTTATTCCTTTCTCTAGAGCATTCACATGCTTGAATCCCAAAGAAAGACTTAGCTCATAATTAAAAGAACGAAAAATAATGAATGAAAAGAATTAAAGTGCATAACTAAAATAGAAGCAATATGTGATAAAAATTTCAGAGTTAATAAATAATTGAATAACAACTTAATAATAAGGAAAGAACAACTAAAATTCCATTAATCGAAATAAATTCAGAAACTATTTAGTCTCGTAAACAAAAGGAAAGAACAAAACAGTAGCTAAAAGCTTGAAATTACAGCAACAATTAAATTCCTAAAACTGAAGCAAATAAACAGAAAATAAATTCTAAGAACGGGAAGAACACAACCCCTTTTCTGCTTCTTATTCAATCGACTCAACTCCACTTTTTTCAAAGGGAATTGAGCCTTCACTTCCTTCAATTTTCATTGAGGAAGGATTGAATTTCGAAGTTGAAAGGGGCTGGAAAATAGAAGAAAAACAGCAGCAAACAGAAATAAAAACAGCTGAAAATTGACAGCAGAAATTTTGACAGCAGAAATTTGACAGCTGAAAATCGTGGACAGCAGCAACTGTGGCCGAAAATGGCAGAAAAACTGATTCCCCTCTTGAGGCTTCTTCTCCAATATTTATAGATGAATGGGGCTAGGGTTTCCTTCTTGAATGAGGCACAATTATGGCTAAAATATCAGCTAAAATCGTGGAGCCAATATCTCACAAAATTCCTAGATTTTAGGAAATTTGCATATTTCCCTTTCATTTTCAGATCTATCAAAATTGCAATTGCAATGCAATTGCATTTCTATTGCATTCTTCAAATTCCTGCACAAAAACATCAAGTAAGTGTGTTTTCATTTTCTTTTGCTTTATTTTCTCCATTTACTTAATTTAAAAGGCTTCCAACAATAATTCCATTTAAACTAACTATTTGCTAGCCTTTTTATCTAATAACACATATAAAATAACAAGAATAACTAAGTATAAAGGCCAAATAATTCTCATAAATGAGAATTATCAGTAATAAAATATCACATTCAACATTAATTAACAATTATTACTTAATGACATTTTAATGTCTCCCACTATACTAACTGAGATAGGCTTCCTGGTACCAGCCTATAGAAATTATTCTACATGTTAAGTATTTTCCAAGAATTACATATTAAATGTAATCAAGAATAAATTTTGATAGTGAATCTTATATCAACTATCTAAGTGGAGTTATTTATTCTCTACAAAAATCTAGTAAATCAAATTTACTTTCATCTACATTATTCTTCCCATAGAGATATTTCAAAAATTCCTCATATTATGATTATTCTGGCTATTTATAACTCTTCATGGAAGAGTTATTTCTCCTAAATTATAGTGCTAAATCTTGCTAAGTTTTGATGTTTTGGTAGATTCTTGGTTCATTAAGCTTCTAAATTCATGCATTGTTGGTGATTTGGCTAAATCTGTAGGAACCCTTGATTAATGAATGTATTCTTGCTTTTTAAGAGTTAATTGGCTGCTCATTTGGCCTCAGGTAAAAACTAATTGAAGGAAGAAAGAGTGAAGTTCAGTAATAGCCTTTTGAGCTAAAATGCTGCAGCAATCTATCTCAGTACAGCTCCTAATCTCACACGTGTAAGGAATATTCTCATTAATTGAGCTATCCAAAGAACCAGTTAGACTACGTGGACCAATGGAATACTGCCAAGCTTCATTCTCTGTCCAATCAGCCCTATTTTTGATGAAAATGATGGAGTATTTAAGCTTGGCTTGTAAGAAATTGAAAAGGTGAGGCTGGAAAAGGAAGCTTTACGGAAAGGGGAAGAAAATGAGCTAAAAAAAAGGCTGTCTACCTGGGAAAAATGAGCTGAGGAAGAAGGAATAAGTCTTTTAGAAGCTCTTTACCTAAGAATTTCTCATCCCTTCTTATTGTTATTCTTCATTTTGTTGCTTTTCCATTTTTCTTGACTGCTGTAATGGAATTTCCAGTAGCTTTTAGGAGTTTTATTTATGTTATTATGAGCTAAATAACTTAAGGCAAGGATTAGGAAACTCTTATATTATAGAGGTTCAAGATAAGTGGTTTTATGTTGTTGAACACTGATTTGAAGTGCTTTTAATGTTTATGATGAATTATGTTTGGCCAACCTTTTTTATCTACTGTTTTCTTGACTTTTGGGAAAAAGAAAAGGAAATTGATTGTTTCAATTCTCACTAAGACTGATTACAAGTTAAGCTTACAGTGAAGTGGATAGGTTAGGGATAATCACCCACTTAGTACACACAAGTAATGAGCTTATTTTGAGTAGTTTAAATTGGAATTTAGCTACAATTTAGGGAAATCTGGGAAGATTCTGTGTTGGAATGCTGTGTGGTGTGATTTAGCATACGTTTTGCTACAACATTGAGTCCTCAAAAAATTATAAGAAACCCCATAATCCAAGCCTGCTTTTAACTCTAAGTGATTTCACCCGTTGTTACTTATTTTAGTTCTTTTGCCTGTTATTTTAAGGTTGTTGTTGGTTAAATTAGTCTTGTTTTATTACTTTAAAAATTCCTTGAATGTTATTTTTGTTTGGTACCCATTTTATCACTAAAAGTGAGCTCAAGCTTGATAAAATTCATGGACGAATCCCTGAGGAGAACAATATAAATATACTTATCACTTGCTGCATTAGACTGTGTATACTTGCACATTAGGAGTGCTTAATTGTAAAATTAATACCACTCTAGCTAAGGCAACACTAATTTATGAACTATTTTCTTTTATATACCTTCAGTCATTTGGTTTCTTTTCTTGGACTCTTGTAATGCTTAATCTCGACATCATTTAGATAATTTTCTAAATTTAGCTTCTGTTGACTTCAACATCTCATATCTTGTTGTCATTTTCTTTATCTTCTAAGCTTGACATCTAACATGTCAACTAGAAGATGCGTACAAGCTATCTCATTTACTTTTGATTCATTAACCATGTGCTTCACGAACAATTCGATTAGGATTGACAACAGGTTTTGAGAATATTTCTCAATAAAGATAAATAAATATTTTACATTGTCATTATAGTGTTAATGTTACTATTCTAAGGAATAAAATTTTTCAATTTTGACTTATCAGTAATAAATTAAAAAATATGAGAGAAACTGACATAATATTGAAATATATAAAACATGTAATTTAATATCATGCAAACAATTATCCATTCAATTTTAGCATATAAATCAAACAATTTGAAAAATGAACCGTATAAATTATTTCTAATGTTGTGGTACTTTAGTGAGTTAGAACAAGTGTTGTCGTACGGTAGGTCAAGTGTTCCTTCACTAAACTGAGACAATCAAAACCAAGTATTATACCAGAATAACTCTTATTCCTATAATATTTAGTTACCATTAGTTTGGTCAAAAACATTATTAACAACCTTAATAAGCCCTTTGTAAGTGTGACCCATCATTTTAGATTCCATAGTTTTATCCCAACAAGTGTCGTCGTAGGATATGTCAAGTATTGGAAACAAAACTACAATTATATCCTTCTTAGGAGTTCACCTTGATATTGACCCATGCAAATACCTTCCGTAGGGAGACGATCCAAAAGCCACTGCGAGGCCCGCATGAATCTCACAATGTGAACCAATGATGGAGACCGTAGGATATGTTGACACATTTCCTTCTCCCACTTACTATTTTGAAATAGGGTTTTCTATTACTTAGACAAATTAGGCTAATCAAATTTACTAAGTTCCTCAATCTACCTTTCATAACCCTTATGTTGTTAGATTAATTTTAATGTGAATTACCAAGTTTTTTAATTATTTCAAAAAAAAAAAAAAACTAATCACATTATGAGCATGCTTAGTGAAATTATATAAAATTTGACTAACTCAACTCTCAAGTCGGTTTCCAGCTAAAGTTGTTCCCTTTCAGTCAACTTAAATACCCCAGTCTTAGACAGAACCTTCTATAGACAAAATTCCTTTATAGTCAATTTATACTTCAAATTCATTAATTTTTAATTAACTATTTATTATTAGATTAATGCACCTAAGTGAATTTAAGCAATGTTTTTAGTCCTATTAAAAAAACTAATTCACTTATTGAATAATCTTAAAATTCTATCATTTAACAAATGAAAAGATTATTCTGGATATTTTATTCTAATCCTATTAGAAAAAATAAAAGATAAATTAAATTCAAAACTTAAAACTATTTTATCTTTGAATTAAATTACCTTTATTTATGGAAGACCTAATCTTATTAGGATATTAAAAGTTCTAATCTTATTTCGACAAAAATCTAATCCCATTAGGAAACAAATAAAGATTAATTAAATTCAAAATTTAAACTATTTAAAGCATGAATCACAATATCTTTATTTTAAGGAAATTCTAATCTCATTAGAAAATATCCTAATCCTATTAGGAAAACATGGATTCCAATTATGAAAGGAAATATCTTAATTTAATTTTCCAAATATAACAATTATAATCAAATATATGGAAAATATAAACCTATTAGAAAAACATCTTAATTCTATTAGGAAAAATCCTAATCAAATTTTCCAAATATAACAATTATATTTAAAAGTAATTAAGATGCATGATCATGCTTAACCTATGGTGGGATTTTTATCTAAATGTCATACTTTATGCAACAATCAATTAATTTAAAACATACATCACATGCATAATTAAATTAAAATTAGCAAAATTGACCAACATATTTGGCTTATCCTAAGAAATTGAAAACAATTTAAATTACAATAATTTAAAACCCAAGACATATCTTGGTCTTCAATATCCTTCTTTGTTTGAACCATTTAAAATTTAGGCCCCGTTTGATAACCATTTGGTTTTTAGTTTTTAGTTTTTGAAAATTAAGCCTATAAATACTACTTTCACTTACGGGTTTCCATGTTTTCTTATTCACTTTTACATATGTTTTCAAAAATTAAGCTAAGTTTTGAAAACTAAAAAAAGTTGTTTTCAAAATGTTGTTTTTGTTTTTGGAATTTGGCTAGAAACTTAAATGCTTCCTTAAGAAAAATAGAAACCATTGTAGAGAAGATGAAAACCATTGTAGAGAAATTGTGAAAAAACAAGCATAATTTTCAAAAACTAAAAACCAAAAATCAAATGGTTATCAAAGGGACTTAGGGTTTAGAAACCAAAATCTTGTCTTCTAACTCTAGCACCAGTCGCCACAAATTTTTTTTTAAAAAAAAATGCATTACCTAGGTGTTGAACTTAGGACTTGGAGTTTAATAACAAAAACTCCATCACCAAAGAACCAAACACATGTTTTATGATGTTGAAACGCCTAATAATAAGATAAAGCTCCAACCGAATAGGTTTGACTTTAATTTTTCCTTTCTTTTTTTTTTCTCGTGCACCTTTTCATCGTCAGCCTCTACAGCGCAGGTGGTCGAAATTTGATGCAATCGTAGTCATTCAAGTAAAATACATGAAATCCTAACCCTCATGGGTTTTACAAGGATCTAATCAAAGCAATAAATGTAATGTCAAATAGCCTAAACAATCAATTTGCAAACCACATATATCACATATATGAAATTAAAATACCCACCATACAAAACCTTAATTCTAAATAAAATTCAAAGACCTAACAGATACCAATTGAAGAAATGAACGTTTCACTCTGCAGCAAAAGTATTGGACCGTCTTTCATTTTAGTTAAAATTAAACTAAAAAATAAGATTAAGCAAACGTACTTGGAGTAAATATGGAGATATTTCTCACGAGTGTCTATCTCCTCCACAAAGTTTTCCTGACTATGACTCGAACACAGAACCAAGGCTTGTGGGAACCCTTGAAAGAAAATCCACAAGGGATTGGAGGGTAAGAGGTCTAGAGAGAATTCTCTGATTCTCTATTGATGAGATCTGTGTTGTATCTAATAGCTCAACCCAAGGGTTTTATTTATAGAGACCAAGGGCAAATCTTTGTCATAATTAAAATATTATATTTTTAATATCTAATATATTAAAATATATCTTAAACTTATTTGAATCTCATTCAAATCTCCTATGATATTTATTTATTTAAATCTTATTCAAATTTTATAAATATTTTTTCTTTTATGTATCTAATATTAATTATTTTAATATTTAATGTATCAAATACAATAAATATATTTTTCTCTTTTATATTTAACATATCTAATATATTAAATATAAATTTCTAATTTTTCTTTCAACTAAATTGATCTTTTAGTGTTACTATGAACTAGCAATGGGACCTTATGCACCTACAGATTATAAACTCCAATGATACAAAATCAATTAATTAAACTCTTTAATTAATTAATTTTCATTCATTAACTATAGATCACTTCAATATAGACCTAGAGTTGCACTCTTATGCACTATAGGACAAGTTGTGTCCATAGATATATTCACTACATGCAAGTTGATCATTCACGAGTTGTTCGTAATTACAACTGTGTCAAAAGTCTGTTTTATCCCTATAATTACACCTTGCACCTTAAGTACCACTGATCCTCTAATGAATAATTTGTTTATGGTCCAACCATAAACTAAGTCTCTCTCAGACTAGTGAGAGGGTGGGGCTTTATTGTTCAAGTCTCGAAATCAGCACTTAAGGAAACTACTCATATAGTTACCCTATATGGAAAGGATTGAATTCCATCTTGTGAGATTATGTTCCCAACTTCCTATTTAGTCAAGTCCCCAAAATGGTAAGCATATTAAATCGGCTACAAAAGCTATTCTCACCCATGAAAATCAAAGGACAAGCCCTCACAGGCAGGAGTTCATAACTCACTCAGGATTAAGATCAACTTGCATATGATCATCATGATGAAATATTAACCTTCTCAATTAATGAATTTATAAAGAGATATTAAATATTTTGTGGTCCAGTCTTATACAAACTCATTGTATAAGATTCCTGCACTCACATGTCTCCACATGAACGATTTGGATCAAATCATTTGTAACTATTACAAAGTGGGTCGTATAAATAGTGTTACCAGGATAAGCACCCAACCTTACTCATATACTATGACCCTTTACGTTATATCTTGAACACGATCCTCCCGTATGTCAACCACATACCATTCAAGATTACACTAATAACCTTGAATTTTTCATATAATGGATAATATTATATTGCAAATAAAATAATCGAAATTATTTTTAATTATTAAATAAATCATCAATTACGAAGCTTTAGGGCATAAATCCCAACAGGGGGTTATACGGAAGACCCCGTTCTCTGTGCTTTAATGCAATCTAACATGTGGATCGAAAATAATGAAATATGACTCATTCTGATGTGGCAATGCGCGCAAAATTATCCATAAGCGCAATATGAGGCCATCTCGCTTGTTCACGCTCTCGCACATAGTAACGCTCTCGCTGACAATTCTTGTTCTCGCTTTCTCTAGCCACGTCAGCAAATATTAAAATCTTAAAAGATTCTCGCTCCCCGAGACTCGCTCTCACACACGTTGACTCGTCCTCACTCCCACAGTACACGTCACTCAAACCAGACTTTACCAATCTTGTTCTCACTCTCGTGCGCTCGTTCTCTCATGCTCTTGCTCTCGTTCTCGCTCTTGCTTTCAACAATATTTTCCATCACTCAAGAGAGCCTTTTACGAAAGTTGTACTCGCTCTTGAGCGCTTGTTTGCTCATGCTCACGTTGTCATTCTCACTCTCGCTTTTAACAATATTTTTCGTTTAGTATTGCTCTTAGGTTTTTCTTCTATTGTTAATTTACTTTGAATCCATGCACGACGTGAATAAAGATAAAAAAAATGTAAATTTGCATTCCAATTTAGGGAGGTCATACAGAGAAAAAAACAACAAAAAAAAGAAAAACAAGTCAGACACCCACTTCCTTGTTGGGATTTATGCCCTAAAGCCTCGTAATTAATAATATATTTAATAATTAATAATAATTTTGATTATTTTATTTGCAATATAATATTATCCATTATATGAAAAATCTAAGGTTATTATTGTAATCTTGAACAGTATGTGGTTGACATACGAAAGGATCATGTTCAAGAAATAACCTAAAAGGTCATAGTATATGGATAAAGTTGGGTGCCTTATCTTGGTAACACTATTGATATGGCCCATTTTGTAATAGTTATAAATGATTTGATCAAAATCATTCATGTGGAGACATGTGAGTGGGAGTATCTTATACAATGAGTTTGTATAAGACTGGACCACGAAATATTTAATCTCTTATTATAAATCCGTTAATTGAGAAAATTAATATTTCATCAGGATGATCATATGCGACTCGATCTTAATCCTGAGTGAGTTATGAACTCCTGCTTGTGAGGGCTTGTCCTTTGATTTGCATGGGTGAGAGTGGCTTTTATAGCCGATTCAATATGTCTACCATTTTGGGGACTTGACCAAATAGGGAGCTGGGAACATAATCTCACAAGATGGAATTCATTCCTTCCCATATAGAGTACGTAGATGAGTAGTTCCCTTAAGTGCTGATTTCAGGACTTGAACAATGGGGCCCCACCCTCTCACTGGCTTGAAAGGGACTTAGTTTATAATTAGATTATAAACAAATTGTTCATTAGAGGATCAGTGGTACTTAAGGTGCAAGATGTAATTATAGGAGTAAAACGGACTTTTGACCCAGCTGTAATTACGAACAACTCGTGAAGGATCGACTTGCATGTAATGATTATATCTATGGACACAACTTGTCCTACAGTGCATAAGAGTGCAACTCTAGGTCTATAGTGGAGTGACACTAGAGTTAATGAATGAAAATTGATTAATTAAAGAGTTTAATTAATTAATTTTGTATCATTGGAGCTTATAATCTGTAGGTGCATAAGGTCCCATTGCTAGCTCATAGTAACACTAAAAGATCATGAAATGTTCAAATTTAATATTTAATTTGAAGTGTTCAAATTAATATTTAATATATTAGATATATTAAATATAAAAGAGGAAAATATATTTATTGTATTTGATACATTAAATATTCAAATAATTAATGTATATTAGATACAAATTAGCAAATAAATGTCGTAGGAGAATTTTAAACAGTTTGAATAAGATTCAAATTGGTTAGATAAATATATTTTAATATATTAGATATTAAAATATATTATTTAATTATTTCCTCTAGACCACTATAAATAGGACCCTAGGGCTGAGCCATTGTGCATTCTTCACAACACACATCTCCTCAATAGAGAGAATTAGAGAATTCTCTCTAGAGTTCTTCCTCTTTAATCCCTTGTGGATTTTCTTTCAAGAGGCTCCCACAAGCCTTGGTCCTGTGTTCGAGTCGTAGCTAGGAAGACTTTGTAGAAGAGATAAAGATCCGTTAGAAGAATGTCCATATTTTCAAGGTATGTTATGCTTAACCATAATATTATTATTTAATTCTAAATAAACTCAAACCGATTCCTACGCTTCCGCTTGGGTTTAATTAGATTGTTCCATTCATTCCTAACATACTCGGAGTCATATGATATTATCACTAGTGCCATCCTTTAGCCAGCCTGAATTTTGCACGTGAGAGTGGCTGCCCATTAAATGAGTTGGAAGATATCAATACAGTTAGCGTGTTTCAGCCAGCAGAAGCTCGCCACGTCATGAGACCTATCTAATCAGCCCTGATTTGCATAAAGAATGAAATATAACTGATGGGCAGCCGTTTTTGAAGAGGAGAAGGGAAAAGGGAAGATATTGAAAAAATAGAAAGAGAGGAGCAGGGAGCTGTCGGAAATTTTCCAAAAGAGGAAGGGTCTTCCATTGGAGCTGGTGTCGAACGCTGCTTCAACCTTTTTGGGGCAATATTTCAACTACTTCTTTTTCCTTTTAGTTTCTTAGCACTGTTTTACATTATGGTTGTATTTTGATTTAATCTCTATTTTTCTGGTACTATGAACTAATCACCTTAAGGTGAGGATTAGGGGTTTTGTGTTTTGATTTATTTTATATCTAAGTATATTTCCTTTAGATCAATCTGATTTTTAAGAGTTTTTTTTTTATAATCTTTTTAGCTCGATTTCGTTTGGTCAACCATTTCGTAGCAGTGTTTCTCTGATTTCTGGGAAGAATAGAAGGAGCTAATTGCTTGAAAACAACATTAGCCCCGTGTTAGGGTTAGTAGCTAGCTAAGTGAGGAGGTTAGGGATAATCACTCACATTACAGTGAGTTTAATTTCGCTACAGTAACGGGAATGAACCAACATATTTCAGGTGATTCAGGAGAATGTTGTGTAAGCTGTAGTGGGTTGAGAGAAATGAATATGTATTTACGTTGTAGAATCGATTAAAACAGGAAATTACCCCTAATTCGAGCATTTTAATTAGTTCAAAGTACATGTTAACCATTTTCTATTTAATTACGATTCCCCTGTTTCGCTCTGTTTTAGCAAATATTTGTTCCAGCATTGTTATTTTATGTTATTTCAGTTCCTTGATGAATTTTATTGGCTACAAATTGAGTTTACTGAGAGTTAATTTGTGATAAAATATAAGATTACTGGTCTATGTGGATACAATAATTTACTTCGCACTTGCTATAAATATATGTGTACACTTGCGCATAGACATCATATTATTGCTAAAATATATACGTTACTCTAGCTCGAGTCAAGCGCTGAACTTCGAGAGCGATAGCAATATTAGATATAGGTCAGTCTTACAAGTATCACTATTGTAGTATCGCTCTCATAGTGTTGCTCTCACTCTCGCTCTCACTTTAAATAGCGACTCGTTCATTCGCTTGTTTTCTCACGCTCTCGCTTCAATAGTCGTTTAGTCTTCCATTTCGAGTCATTTAAAAAAACAAACGAATAGTCTTATCTCACTTCTTTCATTTGACATTCAAACTCACTCTCTCTCCCTCGATATTCTGCGATTCATCTTCTTCCTCCATCTCAGAACACGTCAGATTGCTTCGTTACTGTCGTTCATCTTCACCACTGACCTGTTCTTTCTTTGAAACGGTAAGCCTAAACCTACCGTTCCTTTGTTTATTGTTTCGTTCGTGGTTTTCTCTTTTACACTGTTTGCAATAGAGGGCGAGGTTTATGGTTATTCTGGTTTTGTGCATGTTTGCGATAGTAGGTGGGTTTGATTGAGGAAGTTGTAGAGCTAATACGAGCTTACAGGAAAGAGAGCGATAGAGCAAGAGCGAATTAGAGTTTTGAGCGAAATGGATAGATTGGGTGAACGAGAGCTATAGAGTTGGAGCAGGTTATTGGAATGAAAGCGTGAATGTGTTAGGGTTTCTGCAAACGAAAGAAAGGACGAGAGTGAGAACGAAACGTAAACAAGAGCGAGAGGAAAAAGTAAACGAGAGCGAGAGGGAAAAGTACATGAGAGCGAAAACGAGAGCGATAAGTGATAGTGATTGGGTGGAACTTGTGGGTTAAAAATAAAGAAAGATGTTCAGCCCAGTGCATGTGCACACTATCGATGCAAGTAATAAAACAGAAGTATTCTTGAATATCAATCCCACAGGGAACGGTTTTTAACAAAAAGATTAGAAATAGTAAAAATGTATTCAAAACTGCAACTTGGTAAGTAGATTACAAAATCAGAATTAGGTTGGTGTGAAACAGCAATGGAAATAAAAGTTAAATTGCAAAAACAGATTGCAAAAACAAAATTGCAAAATCTAAATGGCAAGAAATGCAAAATAGCAAGAAACCAAAGTTGTAAGGAAATATGCTAAATGAAAATGAATGGGGCTCAAGAATGTTCATTGCCTTAAGTGATAAATTGCCAAACCAAAATTGTGTTGTGATTTATGCCCTAAAGCCTCGTAATTAATGATTTATTTAATAATTAATAATAATTTTGATTATTTTATTTACAATATAATATTATCCATTATTAAAAAAATCCAAAGTTATTAGTGTAATCTTGAATAGTATGTGGTTGACATACGAGTGGATTGTGTTCAAGAAATAACCTAAAAGGTCATATTATATGGATAAGGTTGGGTGCCTTATACAGGCAATACTATTGATACGACCCACTTTGTAATAGTTACAAATGATTTGATCCAAATCGTTCATGTAAAGACATGTGAGTGAGGGTATCTTATACAATGAGTTTGTATAAGACTGGATCACGAAATATTTAATCTCTTTATAAATCTGTTAATTGAGAAGATTAATATTTATTCAGAATGATCATATGCGACTCGATCTTAATCCTGAGTGAGTTATGAACTCTTACCTGTGAGGGTTTTTCCTTTGATTTGTATGGGTGAGAGGCTTTTGTAGCCGATTCAATAATCCTACAATTTTGGGGACTTGACCAAATAGGGAGTTGGGAACATAATTTCACAAGATGGAATTCACTTCTTCCCATATAGGGTAAGTAGATGAGTAGTTCCCTTAAGTGCTGATTTCGGGACTTGAACAATGGGGCCTCACCCTCTCACTGGCCACATAGGGACTTAGTTTATAATTATATTATAAACAGATTGTTCATTAGATGATTAGTGGTACTTAAGGTGCAAGACGTAATTACATGGGTAAAACAAACTTTTAACCCAACTGTATTTACGAACAACTTGTGAAGGATCGACTTGCATGTAGTGATTATATCTATGGACACAACTTGTCCTACAGTGCATAAGAGTGCAACTCTAGGTCTATAGTGGAGTGACCTATAGTTAATGAATTAAAATTAATTAATTAAAGAGTTTAATTAATTGATTTTGTATCATTGAAGCTTATAATCTGTAGGTTCATAAGGTCCCCTTGCTAGTTTATAGTAATACTAAAAGATCAATTTAGTTGAAAGAAAAATTTGAAATGTTCAAATGAATATTTAATATATTAGATATATTAAATATAAAAGATGAAAGTATATTTATTGTATTTAATACATTAAATATTAAAATTTGAAATGTTCAAATTAATATTTAATTTTTAGTGTTCAAATTAATATTTAATATATTAGATATATTTAATATAAAAGAGGAAAATATGTTTATTGTATTTGATACATTAAATATTAAAATAATTAATGTATATTAGATACATTAAATAAAAGATATTTATAAAATTTGAATAAGATTCAAATAAATAAATATTGTAGGAGATTTGAATGAGATTCAAATAAGTATAAGATATATTTTTATATATTAGTTATTAAAATATAATATTTTAATTATGGCAAAGATTTTCCCTTGGTCTCTATAAATAGGACTCTTGGGTTGAGCCATTAAACATAACACATATCTCCTCAATAAAGAGAATTAGAGAATTCTCTCTAGACCTCTTCATCTTCAATCCCTTGTGGATTTTCTTTCAAGAGGCTCCCACAAACCTTGGTCTTGTGTTCGAGTCATTGCCAGGAAGATTTTATGGAGGAGATAAAGATCCGCCAGAAACATCTCCATATTTATCTCAAAGGTATGTTTTGCTTAGCCTAAAATGTTTTTTTTTATTTAATTCTAAAATAAAATCAAAGTCGATTCCAACGCTTCCGCTATGGGTTTAATTCGATTATTCCCTTCATCTTGAACAGTATGTGGCTAACATACAGGAGGATCGTGTTCAAGAAATAATTAAAGGGTTATAGTATATGGATAAAGTTGGGTGCCATATACAGGCAACATTATTGATACAACCCACTTTGTAATAGTTACAAATTATTTGATCCAAATCGTTCATGTCTACATGTGAGTGGGGGTATCTTATACAATGAGTTTGTATGAGACTGAATCACGAAATATTTAATCTCTTTTTATAAATCCGTTAATTGAGAAGATTAATATTTCATCAGAATGATCATATGCGATCTTAATCCTAACTGAGTTATGAACTCCTGCCTATGAGGGTTTTTCCTTTGATTTGTATGGGTGAGAGGCTTTTGTAGCTGATTTAATAATCCTACTATTTTGGGGACTTAACCAAATAGGGAGCTGGTAACATAATCTCGCAAGATGGAATTCACTCTTTCCCATATAGAGTAAGTAGATGAGTAGTTCCCTTAAGTGTTGATTTCAGGACTTGAACAATGGGGCCACACCCTCTCACTGGCCCTAAAAGGTTACTCAATACGATCGAGGTCCTGCAAAATGGGAACGAGATTTACTTGGCACTCTTTTTCAAAACAACCTAAACTAGGAAAAGAAAACAAACAAAACAAGTAAATAAGGAAAACATACAACAAGAAGCTTGGGTTGCCTCATAATGTCTTTAGCTAGACTAGGCTCATGTGGTAGATCAATTTATGCTCGAGCCCACGCCACAATCCTCTATAAGTAATCACTCCAACGGGTCCTTATTAAATAACATCTCAAAAAATTCATTAGTCAAACAATTAAGAATGAACCTGAACCAAAGTAGAAAGCAAATAAGTGAAAAAAACTAAAGAGAAACAACAAAGAAAAGAAACATACAAGAAACTCAAACAAAAGAGAAAGCTAAGCTACTAAAATACAACAACAAGAAGAAAATACACAAAAAAATTATATACATGCTTTACACTAAAATACATAGACTACAAAGAAAATTATACAAGGATATACAATATATATATACACTTAGACTACAAAAAATACAAAGTATATAACACAAGAAATATACATAATATACAACAAAACCAATAAAAAAATACACTAATACACAAAATATACATAATTTACACAAAAAGAAGAAAAACTAAAATAAGAGAAATCACAAAAAAAAAAAAAAAAAGAAGAAGAAGAAGAAGAAAACTAAACAACTACACAATTATACAAATATACAAGGAAAAACAAAAGAAGAAAATTTATACAAATATACATTATTTACACTCTAAATTAAGATCAAACACTTTCACCACAATATTAATTAAACTAAAATATGTCAATCCCCGGCAACAGCGCCAAATTTGATAAAGGACTTGTCGAATGTCTTATCATGATTAAATTTATAAAAATCGGACCTCTAAGTATTTTGCTATAGTAGTGGACATGGTCATCCACTGGGATTGAACTTCTTAGATTAATTAGGTACCATAATTACTCACGCCTAATTTTATTTAGAGAAACAAAATTTTAGAGTGATAAAAAATGAAAAATAAAATCTAAACTACAATTTACAATGTTGGAGTCCAATTTTTTAGAAACATAATGGTTGAGAAAGTTAAGCACATCTTTGCAGATAAAAAATTGATTTCATGCAATTAATCTTAGGCCAAGAATTACTAAGTGATCAATATCCTCTCTCGAGCTCAATTGAACTCATGCCTAGCAATAAATCAACCTCTCGGTCTATTTCTATTACTAAACATGACATTAGGCGATTCTCTTAAGGCTTCTATAATTAATTTACTCACTCTCGTGCAATAAACTAAATCTAGTCATGCATCTATTGTTCTACGGATAAATTTACTCTCTCGAGCTAAATCTAGTCTAACATGCAAAACTATGGCCAAAGGTGTAAGCAATAAAAATCGAGATGCAAAAAACATGTAATTACAATCATTCAATTACAAAATCAACAAAAGTCTAAAACATACAACCATTCTTGTCTAAATACAGAGATAAGCCACATTATAGTCCATACAAAACTCCTAAAAACCAAAAGAAAAGTAAATGGAAAATAGAGTAAACTAAGGTCGCGTGCCAACACTCATTCCTGACGTGAAGTTTACGATCTCGAGCCTTGAGTCTCCTCCTTAGCTTTCCAAAGGTCTTCTCTAAGCCCTTAGACAGTGTTTGAATCGATTTAGGGTTTTGGTTGCTAAAAAATGGCTCCCTTTGCTCGAATGAATAAGTTCATTTTATAGACATCGAGACAGCGTTGCAACACTGTCCCTTCGAATTTTATAAAACAGGAAAATATTTGTTTGAGTAGCGTTGCAACGCTATATACAGCATTGCAACACTATGCTTGCGGTTTTTCAAGGTTGAAAGGCTCTTCAAACGGCGTTGCAACACTATAAGGGGCGTTGCAATGTTATGCCCTCGAGTCCAAATGCCTTGTTCTTCTTCTTAAACACTTTAATCCTCAAATATAGCCTTAAGTTGCTCAAATTTGTCTAATTATCTCACAATTCTCCAGTTTTGCTCCAAATGCTCGGTTTCTGAGAAATAAACATAAAAATACATGAAAGTACACACAATGATAGAAAAACTAGCCTAAAACTAAGTCTAGAAATAGCACACTTATGCATGCTATCATCAAGCTAGGTATGCAAACATCTGTATGGCTCGTCTATCATGCAAAGGACTCCGACATACAACATGATTCGCTGGACTGTGGGATCTTATGTGCTAAATGGTTCGAGTACCTGGTGACAGGTGCAGAGACTTCCGCATTTGTACAAGAGCAGCTGACGGAATTTAGGACCCATTATGCATGTCAATTGTGGTTAAACACTAAGTTATTTTGATAGGGGTGGGTGTTTTATTGTCCAGGATTTTAATATTTGATGGGGTTTGGGGGTTTATTATACATAACTTTAATTTTTTTTATGGATCTAGAATAAATATGTCTTCACAGTTCTACAAACGTTGGTTCTGCATTTAAGTGAAAACAAGAGCATACACGAGAGCGAGAAT
The DNA here is from genome assembly GCA_033996785.1 of Trichosanthes truncata. NCBI lineage: Eukaryota > Viridiplantae > Streptophyta > Magnoliopsida > Cucurbitales > Cucurbitaceae > Trichosanthes > Trichosanthes truncata. The sequence continues at coordinate 60,594,586 of JAWPNB010000003.1, forward strand.
GAGAATTGTAAGCAAAAGAGAGAGCGATACCCAACAAGAGCAAGTGAGCCAAAAGCGAGAACACATTAGCGCGAGAGTTTATATCCATGTTTAACATACATACTATAACGAATGGGTAAATCGTCCACAAGAGCGAGCGTTAAGACAATAGCGATAGCGAAAGCGAGTCAAGTGTTAATAGCTAGAGCGAAATTTGTATGCTCCTTAGTTACAAAAACGTAAAAGAGAACGAGCAAGATAACATCAATGATTACAGAGAACGAGAACAAGAGAAATAACTACAAAGATAAAGAGAGCAAGAACAGATTCACAGAGAGATAAAAATAGAATGCTTTGTGCTATAACACATCAAACCAACTGGTTCAATTACATACAGAAACATGATACACATACACAAACCAACTCGGTTGGTTGAATATGTTGGTTGATAGAGGTTGATTGCATGACTGCCGGTTGTGTCCGACATTCCCACACCTACCACATTTTCGTGCTCACCGGTGTTCACTTGCATAAGGGATTCTTTGTACCCTTCTTCGTCCAACTCGAGCAACTCTCTTTGGTGGAAGTATTTTCATCTTCACATATCCAGGCGGTTTCAGCCATTCTGATACATGCCCAACTGGGTATATATACTCTGCATATACTGCCTAAAGACTAGACGAGGTGATGTTGAGTTCTCTAATAACAACAATAGCATGGGAACATGGTATTTCGTACGAGTCAAACTGTTTGCACGTGCATTGCCGAGTTTGAAGATTAACAATACCATTCAATCGATCGTCTTTTATATGACATGTGTAACAATCAATTTGGTCGACTTGGTATCCTCTACCTTTCTCATAATCCTTGGCCATTCGTTGCTCAACATAGTCCGACAGCAATGTCGTGCACAAAAACCAATAGTTTTGCTTTTCATAAAACCGCCCTTGTAGATGCACTCTTATATAATCGAGCAACATAACGATCGACAACAGTCGTGCTTCTACAATCAACGAATTGAAGCACTCTGCACTGTTCGAAGTCATATTTTCATATCGTTTATTTATTTGAAAATAATGTGTCCACCGTTCAATACTAACGCTCTCCAAATATAGAAGTTGATCCCAATACATCTTAAATTCTGACTCGCGGAACGCCCTTGCGACATTTTTGAACAACGGAAGGATATAACATCGGCAACCGAAGGATGATCGTGGATTGAATATCACGTCAGTTGAACACCTCACTTGGACCCACATGATGCAAAACACATACTACTTGCATAACCACCGATTGAACACCTCATGCTTGTGGAATTTGATTCAGCCGTCAGCAACAGACTTGAGGACAAAATTCAATCTACTGATTGAATAACCACCACTTGAACATTTGAAAATTCAATTCAAAATTGATATATGCTGAAAGAACTCAATTCAGAATTGAATTATTGAATAAACTTAATTCTTAATTCATAATTGAGATCTGATGTGTTATTGCGCCTAGTGATCACTCTAATGGTGTTGTTGCTTGGAGTAGTAACTTCTTTTATTATCAACCATTTAAAATTTCTCGCCGGCGGAATGCATAACAAATAAGAAACAAAATTTACAAACAATCCTAGTCTTCATGGGTTTACAAATGATCTAAATCAAAACCAATTAAATCTAATGCCAAATATACCTAAACTGTCAATTTGCAAACCACACATATATCACATATATGAAATTAAAATTCCCACCATGCAAAGTTTTAATTCTAAATAAAAATCAAAATACGCTCTGATACCAATTGAAGGGAATAATCAAATTAAACCCAAGCGGAAGCGTAGGAATCGGTTTTAGTTTATTTAGAACAAAATAATAATGTTAGGGTTAAACATAAACATACCTTGAATAAAAGAAGTTCTTCTTGTATACTTGGTTTCTTCCACAAAAGCCTTCCCTACTATGTCTTGAATGAAAGATCAAAAAGAGTTTGTGGGAACCTTCTTGAAAATATAATGAGAGACTGAGGGGAGAATTTTTCTAGAGTCTCTTTCTCTTATTTGGAATGAATCCAATGACTCACCACTAGGGTTCTATTGATAGTGGCCTAAGGTAAATAATTAAATAATATATTTTAATATCTAATATATTAAAATATATTTATCTAACCGATTTGAATCAATTAATTCAAACATTTCCAAATTCTCCTACAACATTTATTTATTTGAATCTAATTCAAATTTAATAAATATATTTTCTTTAATGTATCTTAATACATTAATAATTTATTTGATATTTAATATATCATATACAATAAATATATTTTTTCCTCATTTAATATATCACATCTTTTTATTTATTCATATGAGCTAGCAATGGGACCTTATGGACCTACAGATTATAAGCTCCAATGATATAAAATCAATTAATTAAACTCTTTAATTAATTAATTTTCATTCATTAACTATAGGTCACTCCACTATAGACCTAGAGTTGCACTCTTATGCACTATAGGACAAGTTGTGTCCATCGATCTAATCATTACATGCAAGTCGATCATTCACAAGTTGTTCGTAATTATAACTGGGTCAAAAGTCCGTTTTACCCCTATAATTACATCTTATACCTTGAGTACCACTAATCCTCTAATGAACAATTTGTTTATGATCTAATCATAAACTAAGTCCCTTTCGGGTCAGTGAGAGGTGGGGCCCCATTGTTCAAGTCCCGAAATCAGCATTTAAGGGAACTACTCATCTACTTTCCCTATATGAGAATGAGTGAATTCCATCTCGTGAAATTATGTTCCCAACTCCCTATTTGGTCAAGTCTCCAAAATGATAGGCTTATTGAATCGGCTACAAAAGTCATTCTCACCCATGCAAATCAAAGGGCGAGCTCTCATAGGCAAGAGGTCATAACTCACTCAAGATTAAGATCGAGTCGCATATAATCATCTTGTGAAATATTAATCTTCTCAATTAACGGATTTATAAAGAGAGATTAAATATTTCGTGGTCCAGTCTTATACAAACTAATTGTATAGGATACCTCCACTCACATGTCTCCACATGAATGATTTGGATCAAATCATTTGTAACAATTACAAAGTGGGTCGTATCAATATTGTTACCAAGATAAGACACTCAATCTTATCCATATACTATAGACTATTTAGGATATTTCTTGAACACGATCCTCCTGTATATCAACTACATACTATTCAAGATTACAATAATAACCTTGGATTTTACACAATATTGGATAATGTTATACACAATAATGTAAATGATAGGGAATAATCGAATTAAACCCACAGCGGAAGCATAAGAATCGTCTTTGATTTTATTTAATATTAAACAATAAATTAAGGTTAAGCAATAAATACCTTTCAAATATGGAGATTCTTCTGGCGGATCTTTATCTCTTCCACAAAGTCTTCCTGGCTATGACTCGAACACAAGACCAAGGCTTGTGGGAGCCTCTTGAAAGAAAATCCACAAGGGATTTGAGAGGAAGAGGTCTAGAGAGAATTCTAATTCTCTTTATTGAGGAGATGTGTGTTGTAAAGAATGGCTCAACCCAAGGGTCCTATTTATAAAGACCAAGGGAAAATCTTTGCCATAATTAAAATATTATATTTTAATATCTAATATATTAAAATATATCTTATATTTATTTGAATCTCATTCAAATCTCATACGATATTTATTTATTTGAATCTTATTCAAATTCTATAAATATCTTTTATTTAATATATCAAATATATATTAATTATTTTAATATTTAATGTATCAAATACAATAAATATATTTTCCTCTTTTATATCTAATATATTAAATATTAATTTGAACACTTCAAATTAAATATTAAATTTGAACATTTCAAATTTTAATATTTAATGTATCAAATACAATAAATATATTTTCCTCTTTTATATTTAATATATCTAATATATTAAATATTAATTTGAACACTTCAAATTAACATTTCAAATTTTTCTTTCAACTAAATTGATCTTTTAGTGTTACTATGAGCTAGCAAGGGGATCTTATGGACCTACAGATTATAAGCTCCAATGATACAAAATTAATTAATTAAACTCTTTAATTAATTAATTTTCATTCATTAACTATAGGTCACTCCACTATAGACCTAGAGTTGCACTCTTATACACTGTAGGACAAGTTGTGTCCATAGATATAATCATTACATGCAAGTCGATCATTCACGAGTTGTTCGTAATTACAGCTGGGTCAAAAGTCCGTTTTACCCCTATAATTACATCTTGCACCTTAAGTACCACTGATTCTCTAATAAACAATATGTTTATAATCTAATTATAAACTAAGTCCCTCTCGGGCCAATGAGAGGGTGGGGCCCCATTGTTCAAGTCCCGAAATCAGCACTTAAGGGAACTACTCATCTACTTACCTTATATGGGAATGAATGAATTCCATCTTGTGAGATTATGTTCCCAGCTCCCTATTTGGTCAAGTCCCCAAAATGGTAGGCATATTGAATCGGCTACAAAAGCCACTCTCACCCATGCAAATCAAAGGACAGGCCCTCACAGGCAGGAGTTCATAACTCACTCAGGATTAAGATCGAGTCGCATATGATCATCCTGATGAAATATTAATCTTCTCAATTAACGGATTTATAAAGAGAGATTAAATATTTCGTGGTCCAGTCTTATACAAACTCATTGTATAAGATACCCCCACTCACATGTCTCCACACAAATGATTTGATGTAACTATTACAAAGTGGGTCGTATCAATAGTGTGACCAAGATAAGGCACCCAACCTTATCCATATACTATGACCCTTTAGGTTATTTCTTGAACATGATCCTCTCGTATGTCAACCACATACTATTCAAGATTACACTAATAACCTTGGATTTTTCATATAATGGATAATATTATATTACAAATAAAATAATCAAAATTATTAATTACGAGGCTTTAGGGCATAAATCCCAACAGTAAAATAATAAATTATTTTATTAATAAATAAGAAAATGTTTAATTACAAAAAAAAAACGAGCTTTAGGGCACAAATCCTAACGTTTAATGATTCTAAATTTTTCATGTTCAAACCCTCGTTCTCAATCATTACATGAGAATTGACATCATAAGCTCGCTGCACTTCTTCATCTAGTTGCATGTTCTCATCATTCTTTTGTACAGTTGTTATAAATACTTGCAATTTCGAAACATTTTATTAGAAGAGGAGAAATTCAACATCACGGTCATTCCTTATGTACATCTGAGGGGATTGCTATTCCAACTGCATTTTCACCCTCATTATAATGTCAAACATCACCGGACTAATGTTCGTAACTTCATATATCATATCTTTCAACTCATCGTATCAACAGTGCTCGACACGACTACCCTGGTTAGCCAACCTCCAATATAATCCCAACTGCCATCGTATCAAATGAATAGAGATTTCTTTTCAATCCTTAAAAAAAGTAAATAAATAATAAGTAGCAGTAAAAAAATATAATTAAAAAAACAACGCAACACTGGAAATTCTCGCACCTTTAGGGTTTAGAGTTTACATACTTTCGCTCTAGGATGCTCTCGCTCTAATTCTACCTATCTCGCTCCAATGTCATAGTAACCAACGTTCTAAAACTAAAAAAAAACTTTCAAAACATAACACGTTTATACCATAGAATCGTAGGAAGAAAGTAGGAAAAAAACTTTCAAAACCCTAAACCCTAAGACGTTTGTTCTATGTTTGAATCATAAAAAGAAATCTTCCAAAAATAAAAAATATGTATTTGAACGTACCTATTTTTTGAATGTGGATTGGTTGATGCTTGGACGTTGGGTATAAAGGATTCAACGTTTCACTTCGCAGCAGAAGCATTGGATCGTCTTTGATTTTATTTACAATTAAACTAAAAATTAAGGTTAAGCAAACTTACTTGGAGTAAATATGGAGATATTTCTGGTGGATCCTTATCTCCTCCATAAAATCTTCCTGACTATGATTCGCACACAAGACCAAGGTTTATAAGAGCCTCTTGAAAGAAAATCCACAAGGGATTGGAGAGGAAGAGGTCTAGAGAAAATTCTCTAATTCTCTATTGAGGAGATATGTGTTGTGTCTAATGGCTCAACCCAAGAGTCCTATTTATAGAGACCTAGGGGAAATCTTTGCTATAATTAAAATATTATATTTTAATATCTAATATATTAATATATCTTATATTTATTTGAATCTCATTCAAATCTCCTACGATATTTATTTATTTGAATCTTATTCACATTCTATAAATATCTTTTATTTAATGTATCAAATATACATTAATTATTTTAATATTTAATGTATCAAATACAATAAATATATTTTCCTCTTTTATATTTAATATATCTAATATATTAAATATTAATTTGAACACTTCAAATTAATATTAATTTGAACATTTCAAAATTTTCTTTCAACTAAATTGATCTTTTAGTGTTACTATGAGCTAGCAAGGAGACCTTATGGACCTACAGATTATAAGCTCCAATGATACAAAATTAATTAATTAAACTCTTTAATTAATTACTTTTCATTCATTAACTATAAGTCCTCCACTATAGACCTATAGTTGCACTCTTATGCACTGTAGGACAAGTTGTGTCCATAGATATAATCATTACATGCAAGTCGATCATTCACGAGTTGTTCGTAATTACAATTGGGTCAAAAGTCCGTTTTACTCCTATAATTACATCTTGCACCTTAAGTACCACTGATCCTCTAATGAACAATCTGTTTATAATCTAATTATAAACTAAGTCCCTCTCGGGTCAGTGAGAGGGTGACGCCCCATTGTTCAAGTCCTGAAATTAGCACTTAAGGGAACTACTCATCTACTTACCTTATATGGGAAGAAGTGAATTCCATCTTGTGAGATTATGTTCCCAGCTTCCTATTTGGTCAAGTCTCCAAAATGGTAGGCATATTGAATCGGCTATAAAAACCACTCTCACCCATTGAAATCAAATGACAAACCCTCACAAACAGGAGTTCATAACTCACTCAAGATTAAGGTCGAATCGCATATGATCATCCTGATGAAATATTAATCTTCTCAATTAACGGATTTATAAAGAGAGATTAAATATTTCGTGGTCCAGTCTTATACAAAATCATTGTATAAGATATCCTCACTCACATGTCTCCACATGAATGATTTGGATCAAATCATTTGTAACTATTACAAAGTAGGTCGTATCAATAGTGTTACCAGGATAAGGCACCCAACCTTATCCATATACTATGACCCTTTAGGTTATTTCTTGAACATGATCCTCTCGTATGTCAATAACATATTGTTCAAGATTACACTAATAACCTTAGATTTTTTATATAATGGATAATATTATATTGCAAATAAAATAATCAAAATTATTATTAATTATTAAATAAATCATTAATTAAGAGACTTTAGGGCATAAATCCCAACAATCTCCCCCTTTTACTAAAGTTGGCGAGACATGTATCCTAGGACATACTCTATACCCAACAGGTTATACTTGAAAAATAGTTCAAAGGAGAAAAAGTTTGAAAGTAAGTTTGAACAAATGAGAAAACAAAGGAAGAAATGATTTTTGTTAGATATAAACCATAATAATTTTCTTTAATTAATTTATTAAAAAGGTTTATTGGGAAATGTTGATTGAGATCTTTTCTTTGTCAGTGTTTTCGGCTAATAAACCACAATGGCATCTCACACGGTGTCTATATGTACCACTGAAAACTTACCATAATCGAGGGATCAGAAAATGACAATCCATATAGAGGTGGGAGTGAGAGCGAGAGCATGAGAGAACGAGCGCGCAAGAACGAGTACAACATTGGTAAAGTCTAGTTCGAGTGACGTGTACTGTGAGAGCAAGAACGAGTCAACAAGTGTGAGAGCGAGAATCTTGTTCCAAAATATTTGCTGACGTGGCCAGAGAGAGCGAGAACAAGAATCATCAGTGAAAGCGTTACTATATGCGAGAGCGTGAACAAGCAAGACGATCTCGTACTGCCCTTGGGGGTAATTTTGCGCACATTGCCACGTTAGAATGAGTCATATTTCATTATTTTCGATCAACAGATTAGTTCGGATTAAAGCGCATGAAAAGAGGTCTTCCGTGAAAAGAGGTTTCCTTAGTGAGTCCAAATTAGTCTAATCCCTATAATGAACTTAGACTAATTTGGACTTATTTGATTTTGGACCCAATTTTCATATAACTCAATTTGACCAAACTAATCTTTTGTGATCAAATGACTATAAAGAAGACATGTGATATTATTTGAATTTGCTATTTTTTTAATCTTTTAATTTTAATTTAGATACACGTGTACGTTGTAATTGGTTTGAAAATTAATAATATGTAACTTCGTCACTAATTTAAAGCAATGACATGTCAATTTGTGATTCACCGAAATTTCTCATTCAACACAATCTTACCTTATAATTTTCAAGTAGTGTAAATTTGGAGTCCTAACCTACATACTCTTAAATAGATTCCAAAAGGATATCTAATAGTTATTAGGTGACATGCAAATTTTCAAATTCACATTGATTATAGGATTTTAATAAGGGTGAGAAAAATTTTCTCTGGCAAAAATCAAGACCAAATAAAAACAGGATTTTTATAATTTGTGTGCATAACTGACCTCATAGTTTTAAGAGTGATTTAGAGTTTATGATTTAAGGTTTAATTATAACCACAACTTTTACCGTTTATAGAGATGCAGGTTTGTGCATGTTTTCACAAGTTGCAACTCATGGAATTATAAATCTTTTTTTTTTCCTCCCATTTTTCTAACTTTTTTCCTTTTTTGAGTTCAACAACATTTAAAAGTAAAAATTCGAACATCTAACCTTTTGGTTGAAAATGTGTGTCTTAACCAATTGAACTAGGTTTATATTGGTACTTTTAATCTATTATTTATATTTGTATCTTTATACATAAGTGACACAAATAATCTTATTAAAAAGTCATGTGGAGGTTAAAAAGGAGACGAAATTTGTAAATCTGTTAACATTACAATAAATGTGAATGTGAACAAAAAAATGTTTGCTTTTCTTATTTAGATCGCTTAATACAGTAGCATCGAAAATTCAGTACAAAAGAACGTTTCAATCCAACAACAAATATTAATATTTAGGAGAAAATGAGAGATGTCAAATCGCTGATCATGACAATCAAACTTATTACACAAATATTCAGAAAACAAAAGTTATTGAGAATTTCACGAACAGCACAAAAAGCAAATTGAAACCGAAAACCTTAAAATTTTCATCACGTAAACGGAGTTGGGAGCTGGAAGAGCCTATGCATAGGGCGGCCAGTAAAGATGAAACTCCAACTTGTAAACCACCGTGATGCCGATGAGATCCACCGGAGACGACGTCACGTAGCCTTGCACAAACAAGAAGTCTCCAGTCCCTCCGACAATCGGGTGATTCGACGGTTTAACATTATGCGTCCCACCAACAATCGAGAGGGAACCGGTACGGTGCCTCAAACGCAAGCTGATCTTGGCTATGCTAATGCTTTGCAACCCGTCGAGGCCAGAGGTTATGGAGGTTCCCTCTGATGTGCCAACCAACTTCGATGTTCGATCAGCAGTGGTGGTTAAAGGGTCGTGAAAAACAAACATGGTGCCAAATGGGGTGGTGGTTTGACTCACGTTGGGGCCAGCCACCCCTGGCACGATGAAGTAGCCAGTTTTGTTGATTGTTTCATGTTGGAATAGGGAGAAGTGTAGGGATCGGAGGTGGCGATGACGGTGGTGATGATGGTAAGCGATCTCAACCGCGGTGGTCAGAGACAAGAGAGAAGAGAGAATGATTGTGAGATTGGAAGAGAGAATTAGAGAGGATGAAGCCATGGTTGTGTGTGAAAGATTAGAGCGAGCTAGCTAGGTTTAGAGATCGGCTTGAATTATAAAGTGATGTGTGATGAGAAAGCCGACAACATAGTTGTTGGAAGATTACTGGACTTGACTTTGGGTCAAGTGGGAATGACTTGTGAAGTCCGAGTCATTGAAAAGTATCATCCACGTTTGTTTGACTAATGCCAACTAACACCTCGGTGGAATAACTACCTTCTCCCAAATAAGCCATAAAATTATAGTTTAGGCCCCGTTTGGGGAAAGCAATTAAGAGAGAATTTTTAAATTCAATTTTTCTAAAAATCTGTCAGTTTCTCTAACTGTTTACAAATTTAAATCTTATCCTTTCATATATATATCTATTATCTCTTATATCAATAAAATTTTGGTTGATTCAATTTTTTATTACAATTATTTTTCTTAAACTTTTATCAAATAGTTTAGATTAAATAAAATTACATTAAATTTAAATCAAATAAATTTTTAAATAATTATCTTATAATAAAAATAATTGAAATAATATGTCTACTTGGATCATTTATAACTAAATTCCAACAACTTAGTATTAATTTACCAAACACCGTAATTAGCTTTTTCTAATTTAAAATTAAAATTTACTAAACATTCTTTTACTTCATTTCACAACTGATTTTTATAAAAGCACAGTTGTCAGGAATTATTTTAAAAGCTACAGCAATCCTAAGTCTAGGTCCCGTTTGACAACGATTTAGTTTTTAAAAAATTGTATTTGTTTTCTTATTATTTCTTTACTGTTTTTTTTAAGAAATATTTGAATTCTATAACAAGACAAACTTATAATTGATAGTAATGTTTATAAACTGGTTATGAAGCAGAGAACCTAAATAATAAGTTAGCTATGTGAACTTTTTGGTATTGTTTATATGTTCAGTAGGCTTGTTAATAACAAAAATCGCAAACTCGAAAAACTGGAGCAACTCAACCAAATACAATTTGAGTGAGATTGAAAATTAATTTGGATTAGGCCGAGTTTATGTATTTATTTTCTAAACTTGATTGAGTTAGTTCAGTTTTGGATTCACCAAGTTGAATCGATCCTAATATGTAACCATGAATTTTAAAAATTTATTATTAAGCAAAAAATTTGCTTCCACTCCAACTTAATCATTTATATTTCTAACCAAAAATTAATTTTAACCTCAAATTCAAATTGTATAGGTCGGATTAGTGCAAAGAATTTCAGGGTAATCGTTTTTTTCACGCCCTTAATTAAAGACATATTTAAAAGTTATATAGTTCAACCTAACAATTGTAAGGTGTGAATTTTAATTAAAATCTGAAAGATGCGAACTAATTCAAACTAATTTTGATGTGGATTATAAAAATTTACAATCGAAACAATTAGGTTGAGTCCAGAATATCATAGAATCCAACCCTATCAAATCCACGAACACCCTTAACCTATTTAGTTTTCATATTTTAAACGTTTCTAATAATTTTTTTAACTTTCAGCATTGTGTCTATATAAAAAAATTAATGTGAGCTAAGCATGGGGGATAAAAAAAATGTTTTTTTTTTCCTAAAAACATTGATAAAAATAAGTAATATATATATTTTTAAAAAGCTCTATATTAGGGATCATTTATCTTTGTTACATATATAAAAAAAAAAAATTTAAAAAGTTATCCAAATTCATCTATTAGGAAGGATTTTGGCTCAAGAATTGGATCTATCGTTGGGACAGAGAAGCCAAACTTAGCTTACCTTCAATACATGAGTTTGTTCTTCTTAAGCCACCGATTAGTTAATTAAAAAAAGATTTTTAAGTGTTAATAAAAAGTGTTTTTATAATTAAGCAGTTAAAAAGTCATTTCAAACGGACTTTTATATATTATATACCTACAAAATATATATGTTTTTGGTGGGAAATGATTTTCCAACCTGTGTATATGTGTTACCCCACTTTCCCTCTGTCAATCACTAACATTAGACCAAAGGTGATGTGAATCAAAGATCAATTTTGCAGTCAAACTAGCCGCCCATTAACTATGGGTTAGGTTTGCCCACTAATCAAATTTTGGCTATTTATTATACCAAATATACCTTTTACTATTTGATTTCTTGACTTTTAAATAAAATTCATCACCCCACATACACCAGCTAATTCAGCTCAGTCAAACTAGTTGGGAATGAATTTCAATTCCACATATGATACCAATTTAGGTCCTATTTAAATTACCAGTGAAAAAAAGTATTCTTCAAAAATACATTTTCTTTTAAACATTTTTTTATCAAAATCATTTAAAATAAAAATAATTTTGGTTATATTTTCTCAAAAGAATTTTTATATACAAGTTTGTTTGGTTTGCTCTACTCTACACTCAAAATAGTACTCATACTAATGTCAAATTATCATAAATGACTACTATTAAACACTATGAACTAATATATTCAAATTTGTATTTAAAACACTCATATGTATGATCGGCTGACTACCGCCAACTACCAATAGAGGAGGTCGCTGAAGTCGTCATTGGAGTTGCCGCTGGGGTGGTCATCAGTGGTGGTTGTCGGGCTATCGCTGGAGTGGTCAGGTAGACCTAAGGTTAGGAACGCAAAAGCGACGGGCCGAGATCAAGGTCGACCTTGAGCCGAGGCTGAGGTCAACCAATGCAAAGATTAAAAGTCCTAGAAAAGCAAGTAAGCAACATGGACAGTAATTTCGCTTGTATTCTGGAGATATTGGACAACCATAATCATCCAACAAAGATTCACGCTAAAAGATTTGTTCAAGACCCTACCAAGGAGAAAACGCCCATGGTTGCGGACATGGGCAAAACGAATGCTCAAATCCAAAAATCAAAGAAAAGACTAAACCTTGTGGGAATCAATCAACGAAGCATATACGACGGGATAGACCTATAACGAAGTTTGAGCGAAGAAACACAGAAGCGAAAGATCAAGACCAAAGTCGAAGAGGCCGAGGCCGACCTTAGACCAAGGCTAAGGCTGACCCTAGGTTAAGGTCGAGGCCAACCTTTGGCTGAAGTTGAAGCTATGAGTCTTTCATAAAAAGGTGAACTCCAAAAGATCCAAAAAGAGATACCTAATATCAAGGCCAAAAAAAAAATCAAATTTCCATAGCAGCTAGATTGCAAATATGTGGCATACTTCAATAAAGAAGCTCTATAAATTGATGGATACACTGAAGAGACAACTTCGAGGCCATAGTAGTTGGACTACAATACAGAAAACCCCTTTGATCCATAAGTCAAAGGAAGAGGTGAGCATTCAACTGGGAACAAAACATTCCTTATTCTCACAATCCTCCCTCCAATGATGAGATCACCTCAGTCTCATCAAGAGGAGAGATATTCCAAGAACAAATTGGAAACAACAAACAAGAGGAAGCTCGAGGAGCCCCACATATTGCCCAACCAGTGGTCAAGGCCAAGGCCGACCAGAGGCCAAAGCCAAATCCAACTTGAACCAACCTCTCTTAAAGTGGTGACAACTCATGAAGAAATTACAAGCAACCCCGAGAGATTAGAAGCTTGGATTGAACCTAAATCCAAAGGAATGTACTCAGTTCATCTAGATAACATGACTTCTAGTTGAGAAATCACTGAGGCTAAAGCAAAAACAAAAGTTAACTAAGGAACCTAACTGAAAGGAACAAAGTTGCCTTGCAAAGAGAAGACACCTCAACCGAGCCTAAGGTGGCCAAGGCCGAGGTGACCTTAAAGCGAGCTTGTCGAAGGCACAATCAAATACAATTTATAATACCAATCTAAAATTAACTACTTGTAGTAATTAATAGTGGATCGGGTCGAACCACAGGGAACCAAATAAATTGATTTCAATTAATTGATTTTCTTAATGACACGGATTGGGGGGAAGTTAATCATAAAACATAAGATAGAAAAAAGGACTAAAAAGCAGTAAATATAGAGATCTCACCTTGCGCACTGAATCGAGGGGTAAACAGGTAATTATGCAATTCATTTATCATTGAAACTGACCTAACATGCAATTTTCCAGTGTTTTAAGACCAATCGAACTCCTCGGGACACCGTAGGAGCCTCCCCTAATTAAACCAATATATAAATGCCTAATTGGTTTTAATTTAATTAATTAAGTTGGCACGACCAATATCAAAAGAATTAATTAAACGCATTACACCCAAGGGATAAGCCGAAACGAGTTAATTAATTAAGATTGGTCAATCTAAATTAACTAAGCCCACGCTAACAATTCTAAGACCTACCATGTACTCGTAATTAAGCAATTCTACTTAATTTAACCGACGTGGCTACTGGACTATTTACTGCTCAAATTAAGCTAGAGACCGAGGACACCTACTAATACATCTAGCATAGCTAAGAAATCTCTAAATTAATTGATTTTTCAGTTCAATCAAAGTAGAAATAACTAGGAATAAGCACAAGAATTTGCAAGCCAAACAGTGCCAGGAAATTAAATTAACAACCAAATCTCACCATAAAATACATAATATCGTATATACAACCCCGAAACGGCATCAAAGCCTAGCCGAACATCAAAATGATGTAGCCCAACACCAAGGTTTGATGAAAAATTCCTAATCTATCCTAAAGTACTGAAAAACATAGAGGAAAAAGCTTAAAATGGTCTCATGATGGCTGAAAATAGGAGACAAATGACCTAGAGGACGAAAAAATCTATTTATAAGAATCGACGGAGCGTCTATGTAACACCCGAGACTCTTTGGTAAAGTTTTATTATGAATTTAATTATTTTGAGGGTAATTTGGTGATTTTTGGAAAAGAAAAGGGCATTTTGGTCTTTTGGAGAAGATATTTTGATTTTATTATTATTATTATTATTATTATTATTATTATTAAAAAATAATAATAAAATAAAATAAAATAAAAAATTTCTTCTCTCTCTCTCTCTCTCGCGCGCGCAGCCCTCTCTCTCCCCGAAACCCTCCCTCTCCGATTTCACTCTCCCTCCCCGTTTACTCTCTCTCTTTTCTTCCTCGCCGGCAAACGAGCATCTCCACCGGCGATTTCTTCTTCTTTTTCTCCGCACGCCGTCCGCCGTCCGCCGCTCTCTCTCCGATCTCTCTCTCACTCGATCGTCTCCCTCACGGCAACTCTCTCTCTCTCGTCGAAGTTCCAGTCGCCGGCTGCTTCTTCTTCTTCCTCGGATTCTCGCCGCCGATCGAGAGCTTCGCCGCACGAACGTTCAGCTGAACACCAACGCCTCGCCGGAAACTCGCGAGCAACGACCGTCGGAGCTCCAAATCGAGGACCCACACAGTCTTGATCGCCGGAGAAGCTTTGAACCGAACACCCAACCTCGCCGTGAGCTTCTTCGCCGGACGACAGTAGCTTTGCCGGACTTCTTCTTCTTCTCCTCCATCGAACAGAACTCAGATCCGACCGGAAAGCCCAGATCCGTGAGTCTCGCACGAAAACGAGGCTCCACGCGCCCTCACGCGCCGATCGGAAGCTCCACGCGCCGGCCACGCGCCGCCGTCCGCCGGTCACGCGCCGCCGCTCGCCGGAGTTGGGTAAAATTGCCATTAGGTCCGTTTCGTCGAGTTATTAATGATAGAATGTGTTTTAGCG
This sequence comes from Trichosanthes truncata, assembly GCA_033996785.1. Lineage (NCBI taxonomy): Eukaryota > Viridiplantae > Streptophyta > Magnoliopsida > Cucurbitales > Cucurbitaceae > Trichosanthes > Trichosanthes truncata. Next base: position 60,610,049 of record JAWPNB010000003.1, read on the forward strand.
TAATTCGGATGGTTTAAGACACGTTTAGAACACTTTTTAGGTGAATTGTCGAGGACCGAGGATCGTACTTGGAGTGGAAACTCAAGAAGCTTAATTACTAAGTGAAGAAATGGTATTTTAGTAAGTAAAGAGTTAAGGTAAGGGATCTCACAACGAAAGAAGTTTTCGAAACCTAAAGCTAGCTCTATGATTTCTTTGAAAGTTTATGTTTTCATGTTAAGTATTTAAGAAAGAAAGTGTATTATATGTATGTCTTTGAAATGCGATTGCTATGACTGATGCATTCATAACTATGTTCTAAAACGAATGGGACCTCATGCATGTGTTGTGTTCATGAAAAGATTTATATAGGCTGTGACGATAATTCTCCCAAAAGTTTTATGTGGGTTTTGAGGGAACCCGAGTCTTCGGACTCTATATGCTCCCGGGGTTCGAGAGTGCCCCCACGACTGTAGCCGACGGGCTTGAGTCTTCGGACTCCACGATGATAGCCTTCGGGCTGAGTCTTCGGACTCCATGATATATGTTAGCTTTCGAGCTTAACTCTCAGAGGTAGGGAGGACTCTATTAGACAGAAAAACTATGTCTTCGGACTATTCAGAGGCCCTCGGGAGAATTTAATCGTTCACAAGAGCTGCGAGGAAAAGTATATGGTTTATAAAAGGAATTTTAGGTCCCCTACTAAAGTGATGGTTTACGATGGTTTTATGATTTAAAATGACATGATGCATGTGATTGAAACTCTTATTTTAAAACTATGATGGACTTACTGAGTATTATTCGTTAATACTCACCCTTTTCCTTTTTAAAATGTTTTCAGGTAAGGCTAAGATCGGCCCTAGCGCGTGACCGGGGATCAGCTACTTGAGTCATGAGGAGCCGACTGATCGCTATTCCGCTTCCTTTATGTTTCTAGATGTATATAGAACTCATGTTAAGTTTTTTTTTAAATGTTAGGAGAATGTTTTAAAATCTTTTAACCTTTCTTTGTAAATCGTGCACGTATATTTGGTTTCTTCTGTTTGAACCCTAGCATCATATTGAGAAGTTTGTTGGATGCTAGGAGGTTGTTTGAAATCTTAGAAGTGTGTTTTTCTATGTCTTATCAGGGTCAAAATTTTGGTTTTCGTGTAGTTACGCCGTTATGTTGCCGAAATTTTTGGTAATATAGCGACGTGACTTAGTAATGACTCTTAGGTAGCGTGTTGAGCTTATAGGGTCGTTACAGTTGGTATCAGAGCCCTAGGTTATAGGTTCTGTAGACTAGCTTACTTCGTAAGCATCAGGTATCCCATGACTAAGTAGTGATTTCCAGTCATCGCGCAGGTACGCCTCTGAAGTAAACTTTTAATTCGTTTGTTGAAAAGCATGTTATTTTTATGAAATGATTCATATGTGAAATGTATTTTAAGTTAAGGAAAGTTTAAGAAAAGTTGAAAAGTGTGATCCCTTTTGATGTGGAGGTTAACTTGTTTATGTTTGTTTGTTAAGTATGCCGCCTAGAAGGAGAGGCAGAGGACGGGGTAGAGGACGTGGTGCTGGTAGAACACATGACTTACCTCCTGAGATGCCAGTGGAACAGGAGGTGAATTCTGGGGCAAGTTCCCCTGTTGCTCAGGATCAACCTGATCCAGTTATGGAGCCTGCAAATCCTACGGTTGCGTCATTGATGTTAGAGGCGATGCAGAACTTAGTACAAGCGACCGTGACGACCCAGTTAGCGCAGATGGGTCAAGTTTCTACACCAGCTTCACTACAAGCCCGTCACTTGAAAGATTTTAGAAAGTATGATCCAAGGGCGTTTGACGGATCCTCTGGGGATCCTACAGTGGCGGAGTTATGGTTGTTCTCTATGGAGAACATTTTTCAGTTGATGAGCTGCCCGGATGAATATAAAGTTTCTTGCGCCACATTTATGTTGAGGGATGATGCGTACCTATGGTGGGAATCTGCTCAGAGGACCATAGGTACAAGAGGAGGTGTAGTGACGTGGCCGATGTTCAGAGAGGCTTTCTGGAATAAATATTATCCTGCGACTGCACGATATAAGAAACAAGAAGAGTTTCTACAACTTAAACAGAATCGACGTCCAGTGGATGTCTACGAGAGGGAATTCACAAGGTTATCTCGTTTTGCTCCCGAACTGGTAGATACTGAGGCCAAGAAAACAGAGCGTTTTGTAATGGATTTGGATCCTCAGGTTAAAGGCGTGGTGCAGGCTGTAGCACTTCACGACTATGCTGCTGCGGTAAGGACAGCAGAGTTTATTGTTGCAGGCCAACAGAGTGAGATTCCTATGGTCCAAAACCCGAGTCAGTCATCCTCTGGTCACAAAAGGAGATGGAGTCAGGCGAACTTGAATCCCCAGCGTTCTCAACAGTCTTCACAGTCGTCCATGAGGTCACAGGCCGCTTCTAGCCAGAGACAGCAAGTGAATAGACCGGGACCTAACACTGGGGAGAAACCTCGTTGTAATGAATGTGGAAAGTTTCATTGGGGTCAGTGCCTGATGCGGTCTGGGTTGTGTTTTCGATGTAAAAAGGAGGGACATAGAGCTGAAAATTGTCCTACCCTCCCAGACAGGAGAGGCCAGTCTTCGGGTTCAGGTGGAGTAGGACTTAATAGGCCCACACTTCAGCAAGGGAGAGTTTTTGCTAGTACTGGCAGGGAGGCTGGTAATTCAGATGCTGCAGTTACAGGTACGCTTCCCGTTTTGGGATACCTTGCATTCGTATTATTTGATTCAGGTTCTACACATTCCTTTATTTCTGCGTCTTTCGGGAGACAAGCTGAGTTAGAACTTGAGCCATTACCCTCTGCTTTGTCTGTTGCTACTCCGATGGGGTTGAGTTTATTAGCTACTGAGGGGATTAAGAATGGTAAGATGATAGTTTCCGACCACGAGCTGGATGTGAATTTGATAGTCCTCGAGATGGAAGGGTTCGATGTTATTCTAGGCATGGATTGGCTGGCTTTGAACCATGCTAATATTGATTGTTTCCGTAAAGAAGTGGTGTTTACGCCACCAAAACAGGCCAGTTATAAGTTTAAGGGGACTAGAACTGGAGTTAATCCAAGAGTGATATCTGCTCTTAAAGCGAGAAAGCTAGTTCTTAAGGGATCATGGGGTATCTTAGCTAGTGTTGTGGAAGTGAGACACACCGAGGTTCACGCATCGTCTGTGCCTGTGGTAAATGAATTTCTAGATGTGTTTCCTGAAGATCTTTCAGGGTTGCCTCCCGTGAGAGAAATAGACTTCACCATAGAGCTTGAACCAGGAACCGCTCCTATCTCTAAAGCTCCTTATAGAATGGCACCAGCGGAATTGAAGGAGCTGAAGTTGCAACTGCAGGACCTATTGGATAAAGGTTTTATTCGACCTAGCGTATCTCCTTGGGGAGCACCGGTCTTGTTTGTAAAGAAGAAAGATGGAACCATGCGATTGTGCATTGATTACAGGGAGTTGAACAAAGTTACGATTAAGAATAGGTACCCTCTTCCTCGTATCGACGACCTCTTTGATCAGTTACAGGGAGCGTCGGTGTTTTCAAAGATTGATCTGAGGTCAGGGTACCATCAGTTGAGGGTCAGAGAAAGAGACATCCCTAAGACGGCATTTAGATCACGATATGGACATTTTGAATTCACGGTGATGTCTTTTGGGTTGACTAACGCCCCTGCAGTTTTTATGGACTTGATGAATAGAGTATTCAAGGAGTTCCTAGATGCTTTCGTGATCGTATTCATTGATGATGTCCTTGTATACTCTAAAACTGAGAGAGAACATGAAGAGCATTTGAGAAGAGTGTTAACGACTTTGAGGGAGAACCAGTTGTACGCGAAATTTTCCAAGTGCGAGTTTTGGCTTACAAAGGTGTCTTTCTTAGGACACGTAGTGTCAAGGGCAGGGATTTCAGTAGATCCAGCGAAAGTAGAGGCTGTAACGCTATGGCCTCGTCCGACTACAGCTACTGAAGTACGGAGTTTCCTAGGTCTAGCAGGTTACTATAGACGGTTCATCCAGGATTTCTCTAAGATAGCTACGCCTTTGACTCAACTAACTCGCAAAAGCAAGTTATTTGTCTGGACTGACGAGTGTGAAGCAAGTTTCCAGACACTTAAACAGAGACTGGTATTAGCCCCTGTTCTTTCTGTGCCTGAGGGAACAGGTGGATTTGTAGTTTTCACTGATGCATCGAGGAAAGGGCTAGGAGCAGTGTTGATGCAAAGTGGAAAGGTTATAGCCTATGCGTCTCGCCAGTTGAAAAGTCACGAGCAAAACTATCCAACCCATGATTTGGAGTTGGCCGCAGTTGTCTTCGCCTTGAAGATTTGGAGGCATTATTTGTATGGTGAGAAGATTCAGATCTTCACGGACCATAAGAGTTTAAAGTACTTGTTTACACAAAAAGAGTTGAACATGCGGCAACGTAGATGGTTAGAGCTGGTAAAAGACTACGAACTAGAAATTCTTTATCATCCCGGTAAGGCAAATGTTGTCGCAGATGCTCTCAGTAGAAAGACTGTACATACTTCAGCTCAGATCACTAGTCAGGATGAGCTACAGGTAGAGATGGAGAATGCTGAAATTGCAGTTTTGATAGGTGAAGCGACTACACGCTTAGCTCAGTTGACTGTGCAACCAACTTTGAGGCAACGTATTATAGTCTCTCAGCGATTGGATCTTAGTTTAATGGAAAAGCTACGACAAATCGGCACTGAGCAAGCTCAAGAGTTTTCTATGTCTTCAGATGGTGGACTTCTATATCAAGGGCGATTATGTGTACCTAATATTGATGAATTGAAGAATGAAATTTTGACTGAAGCGCATAGTTTTTCCATTTTCGATGCATCCTGGTAGTACCAAGATGTATCAAGACCTAAAACAGATTTTCTGGTGGCACAGTATGAGAAAGGATGTAGCGGAGTTTGTCAGTAAGTGCTTAGTTTGTCAACAGGTTAAAACGCCGAGACAGAGGCCGGCAGGATTGTTGCAACCATTGAATGTGCCTTTGTGGAAATGGGATGAAATCTCTATGGATTTTATTGTTGGGTTACCCAGGACGATGAGAGGTTACACGGTGATTTGGGTCATCGTGGATAGGCTTACCAAATCGGCGCATTTTCTTTCGGGTAAGTCTACATATTCTACAGAGAAATGGGCGCAAATTTATATGCAGGAGATAGTGCGATTACACGGAGTTCCTGCTAGAATTGTCTCGGACAGGGATGCCCGTTTTACTTCTAACTTTTGGAGAGGCTTACAGAAAGCTATGGGTACTCAGTTGGATTTTAGCACCTCTTTTCATCCCCAAACGGACGGACAGACCGAGCGATTGAATCAAGTTTTGGAGGATATGTTACGTGCATGTGCGTTGGATTTCCCAGGTAGTTGGGATACTTACTTGCACCTGATGGAGTTTGCCTATAACAATAGTTATCAGGCTACTATAGGAATGGCACCGTTTGAAGCTTTGTATGGTAAAAGATGTAGAACTCCAATATATTGGGATGAGGTCGGTGAACGACAGCTTTTGGGGCCAGAGTTAGTTCAAGTCACGAACAATGCTATTCAGAAAATCAGGGTAAGAATGCAGACTGCACAGAGTAGACAGAAGAGCTATGCTGACACAAGACGAAGGGATCTAGAATTCGAAGTAGGCGACCATGTGTTTCTTAAAGTGGCTCCGATGAAAGGAGTGTTGAGGTTCGGCCGGAAAGGAAAGTTAAGTCCGCGATTTATAGGGCCGTTCGAGATTCTTGAGCGAATAGGCCCTGTGGCTTATAGATTGGCATTACCGCCATCTCTCTCTGCGGTCCATGATGTATTCCATGTCTCGATGTTAAGAAAGTACGTGCCGGACCCTTCGCATGTGATTGACTACGAGCCATTACAGTTGAATGAAAATATGAGTTATGAAGAACGGCCGACTCGAATTCTAGCAAGGGATCGTAAGACCCTTCGTAACCGAGAGATTAATTTGGTTAAAGTGCTCTGGCAGAACCATCGGATGGAAGAGGCTACTTGGGAACGTGAAGATGAAATGCGAGCCAAGTATCCTGAACTATTCCAAGACTAGGAACTTTCGGGGACGAAAGTTCTTAAGGGGGGAAGAATGTAACACCCGAGACTCTTTGGTAAAGTTTTATTATGAATTTAATTATTTTGAGGGTAATTTGGTGATTTTTGGAAAAGAAAAGGGCATTTTGGTCTTTTGGAGAAGATATTTTGATTTTATTATTATTATTATTATTATTAAAAAAAATAATAATAAAATAAAATAAAATAAAAAATTTCTTCTCTCTCTCTCTCTCTCGCGCGCGCAGCCCTCTCTCTCCCCGAAACCCTCCCTCTCCGATTTCACTCTCCCTCCCCGTTTACTCTCTCTCTTTTCTTCCTCGCCGGCAAACGAGCATCTCCACCGGCGATTTCTTCTTCTTTTTCTCCGCACGCCGTCCGCCGTCCGCCGCTCTCTCTCCGATCTCTCTCTCACTCGATCGTCTCCCTCACGGCAACTCTCTCTCTCTCGTCGAAGTTCCAGTCGCCGGCTGCTTCTTCTTCTTCCTCGGATTCTCGCCGCCGATCGAGAGCTTCGCCGCACGAACGTTCAGCTGAACACCAACGCCTCGCCGGAAACTCGCGAGCAACGACCGTCGGAGCTCCAAATCGAGGACCCACACAGTCTTGATCGCCGGAGAAGCTTTGAACCGAACACCCAACCTCGCCGTGAGCTTCTTCGCCGGACGACAGTAGCTTTGCCGGACTTCTTCTTCTTCTCCTCCATCGAACAGAACTCAGATCCGACCGGAAAGCCCAGATCCGTGAGTCTCGCACGAAAACGAGGCTCCACGCGCCCTCACGCGCCGATCGGAAGCTCCACGCGCCGGCCACGCGCCGCCGTCCGCCGGTCACGCGCCGCCGCTCTCCGGAGTTGGGTAAAATTGCCATTAGGTCCGTTTCGTCGAGTTATTAATGATAGAATGTGTTTTAGCGTAATTCGGATGGTTTAAGACACGTTTAGAACACTTTTTAGGTGAATTGTCGAGGACCGAGGATCGTACTTGGAGTGGAAACTCAAGAAGCTTAATTACTAAGTGAAGAAAGGGTATTTTAGTAAGTAAAGAGTTAAGGTAAGGGATCTCACAACGAAAGAAGTTTTCGAAACCTAAAGCTAGCTCTATGATTTCTTTGAAAGTTTATGTTTTCATGTTAAGTATTTAAGAAAGAAAGTGTATTATATGTATGTCTTTGAAATGCGATTGCTATGACTGATGCATTCATAACTATGTTCTAAAACGAATGGGACCTCATGCATGTGTTGTGTTCATGAAAAGATTTATATAGGCTGTGACGATAATTCTCCCAAAAGTTTTATGTGGGTTTTGAGGGAACCCGAGTCTTCGGACTCTATATGCTCCCGGGGTTCGAGAGTGCCCCCACGACTGTAGCCGACGGGCTTGAGTCTTCGGACTCCACGATGATAGCCTTCGGGCTGAGTCTTCGGACTCCATGATATATGTTAGCTTTCGAGCTTAACTCTCAGAGGTAGGGAGGACTCTATTAGACAGAAAAACTATGTCTTCGGACTATTCAGAGGCCCTCGGGAGAATTTAATCGTTCACAAGAGCTGCGAGGAAAAGTATATGGTTTATAAAAGGAATTTTAGGTCCCCTACTAAAGTGATGGTTTACGATGGTTTTATGATTTAAAATGACATGATGCATGTGATTGAAACTCTTATTTTAAAACTATGATGGACTTACTGAGTATTATTCGTTAATACTCACCCTTTTCCTTTTTAAAATGTTTTCAGGTAAGGCTAAGATCGGCCCTAGCGCGTGACCGGGGATCAGCTACTTGAGTCATGAGGAGCCGACTGATCGCTATTCCGCTTCCTTTATGTTTCTAGATGTATATAGAACTCATGTTAAGTTTTTTTTTAAATGTTAGGAGAATGTTTTAAAATCTTTTAACCTTTCTTTGTAAATCGTGCACGTATATTTGGTTTCTTCTGTTTGAACCCTAGCATCATATTGAGAAGTTTGTTGGATGCTAGGAGGTTGTTTGAAATCTTAGAAGTGTGTTTTTCTATGTCTTATCAGGGTCAAAATTTTGGTTTTCGTGTAGTTACGCCGTTATGTTGCCAAAATTTTTGGTAATATAGCGACGTGACTTAGTAATGACTCTTAGGTAGCGTGTTGAGCTTATAGGGTCGTTACAGTCTAGATGCTTCCAGCGTCACAGGGGCTCACCGTAGCATTGAGGGAGGCTTCAGGGAACTGCCAAGAGCATTACCCAGCGCGCAGCACTAGTTATTTTTACTCTAACTTTTCGCTCAGGTGTTCGAATGACCTCCGGTTTGATGCATTGGAATCTTGATTTGACGTAGAATCTCCAGAAATGTGCCTTATACTCAAACCCCTACAAAATTAGCAATTAATTATATTAAAACCTCTAAACTAACATAATTTAGGCATAAAATTATAGGACTATGTTGATCCTATTAGACCTAAACACTATCTAGGTGTTCTCCAAACATACTCCTACAATTAGAAGAGCTATGTCATGTGCTAAGAGTTCATTTGTCCACCCCGATAGAGGTTGGGAAGGTCGAGGAGGCCAAAGGTCACCAAAAATCTTCTTAGGCATGTCTCAAGCATGCCCCCCAAGTAAGGGAAACCATTTGAGCTCGGTTCAACCAACCCAAGTACAACACAAGGTATAAAATGTCATTTCTAGAAATTGCATATTGAGATGCTATATTAGTTTTATTGCACAATTGTACTCAAGCATGAATTCAGTTAGGTTTTGTGCCCTAATACTTATAGTTTTGTAATTAAACATTTTCTAATTTATTAAATAAAATAATTTATTATTTTATATTGTGTATAACATTATCCATTATTGTGTAAAATCTAAAGTTATTATTGTAATCTTGAACAGTATGTAGTTGACATACAGGAGGATCGTGTTCAAGTAATAACCTAAAGAGTATATAGTATATGGATAAGATTGGGTGTCTTATCGTAGTAACACTATTGATACGATCCACTTTGTAATTGTAACAAATGATTTGATTCAAATCATTCATGTGGAGACATGTAAGTAGAGGTATCTTATACAATGAGTTTGTATAAGATTGGACCACGAAATATTTAATCTCTCTTTATAAATCTGTTAATTGAGAAGATTAATATTTCATAGAATGATCATATGCAACTCGATCTTAATCCTGAGTAAGTTATAAACTTCTGCCTGTGAGGGGTCGTCCTTTTATCTGCATGGGTGAGTATAGTTTTTTGTAACCGATTCAATAAGCCTACCATTTTTTAGACTTAACCAAATAGGGAGCTGGAAATTTCACAAGATGAAATTCACTTCTTCACATATAGGGAAAGTAGATAAGTAGTTCCCTTAAGTGTTGATTTCAGGACTTGAACAATGGGGCCCCACCCTCTCACTAACCTGAGAGGGACTTAGTTTATGGTTAGATCATAAACTTATTGTTCATTAGAGGATTAGTGGTACTTAAGGTATAAGATGTAATTATAAGGGTAAAATGGACTTTGTCCCAGCTGTAATTATGAACAATTTGTGAAGGATCAACTTGCATGTGGTGATCTATGAACACAACTTGTCTTATAGTACATAAGAGTGCAAATCTAGGCCTATAGTGGAGTGACCTATAGTTAATGAATGAAAATTAATTAATTAAAGAGTTTAATTAATTGATTTTGTATCATTAGAACTTATAATCTGTAGGTCTATAAGGTCCTTTTGCTATCTCATATGAACAAATAGGGATCAATTTCATTGAGAGAAATTTTGAAATATTCGAATTAAAATTTAATATATTTAATATATTAAATGAGGAAAAACATATTTATTGTATATGATGCATTAAATATTAAAGAAATTATTAATGTATTAAGATACATTAAAGAAAATATATTTATTAAATTTGAATTATATTCAAATAAAGAAATAGATATCGTAGGAGAATTTGAAAATGTTTGAATGTGATTTAAATTAGTTAGATAAATATATTTTAATATATTAGATAATAAAATATATTATTTAATTATTTTTCCTAGGCCACTATAAATAGAGCCCTAGGGGTGAGCCATTTTTGTGCATTCCAAATAAGAGAAAAAAACTCTAGAGAATTATCCCCTCAAGAAACTCTAGAGAATTATCCCATCATTCTCTCATTCTTTTTTCAATAAGGTTCTTACAAACTCTTTTGATCTTTTGTTTGAGACATAGCAAGGAATGCTTTTGTGTAAGAGATCAAGTATACAAGAAGAACTTCTTTTATTCAAGGTATATTTAGTCTTAACCCAAATATTATTATTTTGTTTTAAATAATCTCAAATCGATTATGAAGCTTCCACTAGGGTTTAATTAGATTATTTCCTTCAGAATTCATCACAACAAACTCCTTCTTGAGAAGGGGGCTACTAAGGGGATGTGTCTCCCTATTAAACAAAAGGCAAGAAGCTACTAAGGAAATATGTTTCTCTGTTAAACAAAAGGCAAGAAGCTACTTAAAAGATGCATAAGGAAACGTCCCAAAAATCAGAGAATCACAGTGGAGGCAAAGGCCGACCACCCTAAAGTCGAGGCCGACCATTGATAATTCTCATAATTGAGAATTATCTAGCTCATAAATTTAGGTTATGTCTGGTTTTATTAGCATTTTCTTCATAAATTCAAATAAATTACAAGAAAAGTAGCATGAATTTACTCAAGTGAATTAAAACAATAAAATGGAAGGAAAATAATAGAATTGCACTAATAAAGTATTTTTGGCTGTAGTTTTGACAAAAATGCACGATTGCCACACAATTATGATCAATTGCTACTACAATCGGACAAGGAAAGAACATATTCGAATATTAGAAGAATGCGCAAAAAATGAGATTTGTTCCATCAAATCAAGCAAAAATCTTGGGCTCACGAGTCAAAAGGAACACCGAAAAAGAAACCCTAGATGCTTGAAGGCTATAAAAAGAAGAGAAACATAAGGAAGAAGCCAGAATTCCTCCTTAAAAGAAAACACATTTTTCTGCACTTTTTCTATCTTCATCTTGCTGTCAATTCTTCTTCATTCTCTCTTTTCCTCCATACTCAGTTCAATCTAGGTGAAAACCTAAGATTGTTAAGACCCACTTCACTTTGAAAAAGTTTGGAGTAAGTTTGATAGAAGAAAAAGGAAAGAGAGGTTGCCGAAAATTCTTTTTCTTGTTGTAATTCAGGTTTGTTCTAGCTTTTTACTCTCTTTTGAACACTATTTTAGCTACTATTTTTCATTGTTTTAGTCTCTTCTCATCTTTCGGTCAGTGTTGTATTACATCTCCTTTAGTTTTCAGTTTGTTCAAGTTAGTTTATGCTTAAGTTTTGGAACAAATCAAGACCACAATATCATTGAAATTAATTTCCAATATTCGATTTGAGTTTCTATTTCAAGTTTTAATCTTTTCTTCTTTGTTTGCATTTTTTATAGCACTCAAAAGTGTGTTATTTGTTGGCTTAGATTTGTGTTGGTTGTGTATGTTTATAATGAGCTTTCATGCATTTATTTATCTATTTTGTAGATTTCGAGCAATTTGAGCTAAACCGGACTTTTGAAGCTATTTGGAGCTTAATTAGAGCTTAAAGAAACATTTTGGAGCAAAGAAGATAAGTAGAAGAAGTATTACAAGTGAGAAAACCCGAGGGTATAGCGTCGAGAAGCTATATTACAGCATTGAGACGCTATGAATTGAAGATTGTTTTTTTTACTATTACAGTGTTGAGACTCTACTGTTACAGCGTCGCGACGCTATGCAGTGTTGAGACGCTACTGTTACAGCGTCGCGACGCTATGCAGTGTTGAGACGCTACTGTTACAGCGTCTCAACGTTGTCTCGATTTTATAAAAAGGAAATTTGACCTACGGATTGAGGGAGCCGTTTTTGAGAGCCTAGAGCCCTAATTTCGACAAGCAGCACTATTTTGGGACCTAGAGAGCACTTTGGAGAGCTAAGGATGGGACTCAAAGCTCGAGATCGGGGGACATCACGATGGAAACAAGTGTTGGCACGCGTCGCCCAGTTTTTTCTCTTTTCCCTTTACTTTGTTTCTTGAACTTTAGGATTTATTGTCTTGAATATTGGATGTAATTTTGAGTATTTTTGCTCTTGGATGATTGTACATTTAAACTTTGTTTGGTTTTTGAAGTGTATTATATTGTAACGCCTTTTATGCATCTCGAATCAATTTTCTAAGCTTTTGGCCATAGCTTTGCATGTTAGGTTAAATTTAGCTTGAGAAAGTAAATTTAACTAAAGAATGTAGATGCATGACTAGGATTAATCTATTGCATGAGAATGAATAGGTTAATATTAGAAGCCATTAAAAGAATTTCATAATGTCAGGTTTAGGTGTAGAAATAGACCGAGAGGTTGATTTACTACTTTACATTAGTTCAATTGGGCTTGAGAGAGTCAATTGCATATTTTAGTAATTCTTGGCTTAAGGTTGTTGCATACTCTACAATTCTTTAATCAAATTCATAGTTGCATTTCATATAATGCAATCTTCACTAGTCTCTCTAAATGGACTCCAACCTTTGTAAATAGTTAATTTAGTTTAATCTTGTTTCATTCCAAAGTTTTAATTAAAAGTAGGCATGAGTAACTGTGGTACTTAATTAATCTAAAAACTCCAATCCCTGATATCGACCCTGGCCATTACTACTGCAAATTGTAAATGTCTGGTTAATAATTTTATTTGATAGAGCCTTCAACAAGCTCTTTATCAAATTTATTTCTTTAAGTTATGAATTCCTTTTAAGTTCATCTCTTTTAATTTTCCATTTTATCATGAGCTAAATCTCTCTTATGGATTCAAATGTATGAATGCCCTAGAGGTGAGAATGTGAAACTTATATGTAAGAGCAATCCAAATTAACACAAATATTGTTTGTTTTTATTCATTTATTTGTTTTAGTAAACTTGGATTGATCAATTAGGGTTGTTTGTGTTGGTATTTATGCTCTAAAGCCTCTTAATTAATGATTTATTTAATAATTAATAATTATTTTAATTATTTTATTAGTAATATAATATTATCCATTATATGAAAAATTCAAGGTTATTAGTGTAATCTTGAACAGTATGTGGTTGATATACGGGAGGATCATGTTCAAGAAATAACCTAAAGGTTCATAGCATATGGATAAGGTTGGGTGCCTTATTCTGTTAACACTATTAATACGGCCTACTTTGTAATAGTTACAAATGATTTGATCCAAATAGTTCATGTGGAGACATGTGAGTGGGGGGTATCTTATACAATGAGTTTGCATAAGACTGGACCACGAAAGGGAATTAGTTTATAGTTGGATCATAAACAAATTGTTCATTAGATGATCAATGGTATTTAAGGTGCAAGATATAATTACAAAGGTAAAACGGACTTTTGACCCAGCTGTAATTACGAACAACTCATGAATGATCAACTTTCATGTAGTGATTATATCCATGGACACAACTTGTCCTACAGTGCATAAGAGTGCAACTCTAGATCTATAGTGGAGTGACCCTAGAGTTAATGAATGAAAATTTATTAATTAAAGAGTTTAATTAATTAATTTTGTATCATTGGAGCTTATAATTTGTAGGTCCAAAAGGTTCCCTTGCTAGCTCATATGAACAAATAGGGATCAATTTCGTTGAGAGAAAATTTTGAAATGTTCAAATTAAAATTTAATATATTTGATATATTAAAAGAGGGAAAACATATTTGTATCAAAGAAATTATTAATGTATTAAGATACATTAAAGAAAAGATATTTATTAAATTTGAATTAGATTCAAATTAGGAAATAGATGTCGTAGGATAATTTAAAAAAGTTTGAATAAGATTCAAATTGGTTAGATAAATATATTTTAATATATTAGATATTAAAATATATTATTTAATTATTTGCCCTAGGCTACTATAAATAAAACCCTAAGGGTGAGTCATTGTGTGCATGCTGAATAAGAGAAAGAAACTCTAGAAAATTCTCCTCTCACTCCCTCTCTCTATTTTCTGGAAGATTCCTATAAACTTTTTTGGTCCTGTGTTCGAGTCATAGCCAGGAAGGCTTTGTGGATAAGATAAAGACCCTCCAAAAATATCTCCATATTTATTCCAATGTAAGTTTTTGCTTAACTTTGTATATTTTGTGTTTAATTCTAAATAAATCAAAGACAATCCAATACTTCTGCTACGGGATGAAGAGTTCATTCCTTTCAGCTTGCTAGCCTAAATCTAATACTAAAAGGGTTAGATAAGGGTGGATCTCGCAAAAACAACAATAAAAAGCTTAGACATAAGCAAAGCTTGATCCTAGACATAGGACGGACCCCCAAAACCACTAGAATGCAATATAAAATTATCTAAGTATGATTGGCCATAGACATATAGGTCCAATCACTTAGCCTCTTAAGGATTTTGAATCAAAATTGAATAGGAGTGGATTCGGTTTACAACTATTTTGTGTTAAGGCACGATTGCAATTGCAATTGAGTTGTAATTCTCACCAAATGGCATGATCATACTTGAATCCCGTTTTTCGTTATCTTGTTTTTTTTTATATATTTTACTTTCTAGCAACACAACCCTCTCAATCTTTTAATTTTTGGTTACCAAAGTTACACTTTGGACACAATCTTGCTATTCTTAATTTTTTTTGTTAAAATCTATTCCATGTGGGATCGATACTTTGGAATACTTCCAATTTTATATTACTTGCATCGATAGTGTGCACTTGCACTGGGCTTAAATTCTTTCTTTTATTTTTAACCCACTGGTTTCACCCGATCAACCATGTATCAAGTTAGTGCCCTCGAATTTTTGGTTGTAGATACATGAAAAGGGGGCTATTTCCTAATTGAAATTTTCTACAACGGCTTAAACAAATTTTACTTATTAGAGTTTGCTTTTCTGGATGAGCATTCATTAAAAGTAAAACAAGGAAGATAAGTAAAAATACAGAAGAACATTGCATTCATTTAGAATAAGTCTTACAATTGAAAATATACAAGTACAAAAAATAAAGCTAGCCCTCGTTCATGTCTCCCCACCACTCCCAGTAGAGTCATCTGAATTAGGAAAGGCATAATCTCTTTTGAAGGAAGCACAATTCTCCTGAACAATCCTGCAATCAACATCCTTATGGTGCTTAAAGATACGTTTAAGAGCCTAGTTAAATTCATTATCAAAGACTTGGTTTTGCATTGCATTATTCTAGGTCGCCCCTGACTTCAGATAAAAGGCGATTGGTGTGGTTGAAACTTATTTAAGCTTAAGTTAACTCTCTCCTTAGAACACTAATTCGTTGGAGAGAGCTAATCTTCTCAACCATACTCATAGAAGACATAGAAATCATAACAAAAGCCTAAAAGGAAACAAAGAAAAGGTCAGTTATGAAAATAAAAAGAGAAGTAGAAAACAAAGAAGTAGAGGCCAACCCTGACCTATGATAGGCCGAGGTCGACCATAGATGGGACGAAGCCGAGGCTTCCAAAAATTAATTTTTTCTTTAAAATAAAGGAAATACAGAGGAAGAAAAAAATTGACCTCGAGAAAGAGGAAGAGGAGCAAATGGAGCTTCAAGAATTTTCGTAGCTCTAGTAAGAGCTCGAGCAGCTGAAGAACAATGGATCTCACAAGGAATTGAAAAGGGAACAAAAAAGCACCCAGAATTCAGAGTTATGAGGACGAATGAAAGCAGAGCAATCCATAATCAAGGAAAAAGTGAAGGAGGCCGAGGCCGACCCCCTTCCTAAGAGGCCGAAGCCAACCTGGTTCAATTCAACTGATCAGACCGAACACATGCCCCTTTGTGTCCACATGGCCTTCCAATGTATTTTTCTCCTAAAATTCTCACACTATGAACTCAATTTCAGTTCTCTTTTTCTCCTACAACAATAATGAAGCTACATTTAGTAAGAAAACGCTTATGAATAACAAGAAGCTACAGGCTACCTGATAGCCCAAAATTTCCTCATACGGGAGGTCAGGAAGTCCAGAATAGTCCCTACAGGATTTGATGGCGATTCCACTTAAATTCAAGGACGCTCTTGAATTTACATATTCTCTCCAAGAAAGCAGCATCGATCGCGAATCCATATGAGAGTCTTAGTGATAATTCTCATTTATGAGGATTATTTAACCCTAAAACTAAGTTGTTCTTGCCATTTTTGCATGCTTTATTGATTACCGAGCAAGCTAAAAATAACATTTTTAAATAAATTCATGCAAGCTTGTTGGAATATGATAAAATAAGGAATTAAGTGAAAAGATGCAAGAAAGTTGGCTTGAGTTGAGTTTTTGTGCAGATTTGAAGAAGTGAAGACTTTGCAAAAGGGAATGCAATTGCATTCCCATTTGCAATGTAAGGTGAAGAACAAGGAAGAAGAATGCAATTGCAATGCACTCTAGACTTTAAAAGTGCAGAATTTTCGGAAAATCACCAAAACCCACGGGAATTGCTTGATTTATGGAGAATTTACGGCCAAATCTTGTGCTCAATCAATTACCCACGAATTAAGGAGCTCCAAGATGGAAACCCTAGCCCTCGATGCCTATAAAAATGGTGGAAAACGAAGCAAATGTGGCTGGGTTTTGACTGCTCGCCCACAGTTCCGAATTTTCTGTTTTTCTTCTTCTTTTTCTGTCAATTTACAGCAAGCTTCCTCTTCATTTTTACTCTGTAAATTCCGAGCTTGATCCCTCCTTAACGAGAGTTCGAGGAGTTGAAGATCCAACAATCCGTGAAGGTGTATGTGGGTCGATCAACGCGAGGAATATACATTAGTTTACTATGTTTTTTTTGAATCCTTAAGAACTCTGTTTTTGTTTCTTTTTGGTTTTAGACAGCAGCAACATTTGAGTTCATAGTTATTATTAGTTCAGTTTTGTTTCGATTCTCTTTCGTTTTAGCAATTCTTCCTTACAATTGAATTCAATGAAAGTCTGATTTTAGCTTTATTCAACGAGGAATTCAGTTTCTGCATTATATGTTTATGGGTTTTCCTACTTTTCTTCAACACAGCAGCAAGCCACAATTTCTTTTTCTATTTCTTTCTTTTTATTAGCTAATTCGACTCCAGTAGTATAATTTAGATAATTTGATTTTCTTAGTTGGTGAAACAATTAGGTTTTCATTGAAATTACTTACCTCTTTCTTTTGTAAACTATGGAATTTTCAACAAATAATTTTTGGGTTTTCATTTTCTCCACAATGAGCTAAATTCTCTCTAGGGGTTCAAGTTGGTGAATGTCCTAAGGAAAAATGCAAAGCTCTAAAGCATAAACAATCTAGTTAGCATGTGAACTTTGTTTGCTTTTGTTGAATTTAGATTTGGGTAAACCTAGCCGGCCAACTAGTGATTACTCATCAAGCTTGAACTTAATATCGAAAGAGTTAAGGGAAAGCCGATGTCACAAAAGCAATGGAGGAAAAGGCTTAGAAATAAGTCCTGAACATCGACCCTAGACATAGGGCGAGACTCCAAAACCACTAGAGTTGTGTGCGAAGTATCTAAGTTAGATTAGCCATAGACATATAGGTTTAATCACTTAGTCTCTTAAAGATTTTGAATCAAAATTGAATAGGAGTTGAACTCGGTTTACTTAGTTCTCACATGTTAACTAGGATTGCAATTGCAAATTGAATCGCATTCTTCCAAAGGTGCTTGAATCACTTGAATCCCCATTTTATTCTTAACTCATTGAATTTTCTTTCACTCTTGTTAAAAAAAACCAAACCTCTTAAATTTTTACATCTTCGGTTACCCCTATTGCAATTTGCAAACATATTTTGTGTCATTCTAAGTAAATTTTGTTAAACCCCGTTCCCTTGGGTACGATACTCTGGAATACTTCCAGTTTCTTTATTACTTCGATCACGTGCACTTACGTGTTGTAGCGTAGCATAGCGATCACTTAGCCTCCAAGAAAGACCGAAATGTTCCCTACGAAGTTGGACGACAGTCTTAGGGAGATCGAAGGCGAACCTTGGAGCCTTAAATTTTCTCCAGAAAGTAGACGAACACACTATCTAGAGAAGAATCTTACCCCCCAAGAAAGTCCGAAATGTTTCCTACAGGGTTAGACGAAAATCCTGGGATGATCTGAGACTCAAAAAGCACCACATAACCCTAAAATCTCTACGGAAAAATGGAGAAACCGACACTTTAGGAAGACTGAAATATTCTTCACGAGGTCAGACAACAATCCTATGGAGATTTCGAGGCTTATCTCAAAATGTCACAATGACTCCAAAACTTTAAATAGGATATTCTCAAGTCAGACTCCATGCATTTAGTTCACACACTCACATCCTAGAATCCTAACTAGGGAGTGGGGGCTAATGTTATGGATAAATTTGGACCTCAAGGACGAACACAATTAAGGGCAAAAAAGAGTAAAAAAATCCAAAATGGATCCAAACCAAACGAGAACCAGCCCAAGACAAGATAAGAAGAATAAAAGGGCTTGGGCAGAGGCCAACGATGACCACATGTCAAGGCCCACTTTTGGGCTTTTCCTTTGTCTCCCTTGGCCCGTGCACTCCCGATCCGGTTCTTTTGATCCCAATTTCGCAAGAAAACCCATGAAAACCCTAGAAAGAAGGTATTTAAACTCTCTCTAGAGGTGAAAGAAGGGTAAGCTAATTCTGACCCTTATTCCAGTCATCTAAACTATCTTAGAACTCCTAATTCTCTAAGAAAAAACTCTCTTTGACTTAAGCATCGGAGTTGATGTGGCCTACACCACACCGGTGTCCAAATTTTTCTTGTCTTTGTTGGGCCTTGGTTTTTTCACTTTGTGGAAGGCCCACAATCTAAAGGCTCATGTGGGCCTAGGGTATGCATACGTGTGTGTGTGTATATATATATATATATATATATATATATATATATATATATATATATATATATATACATACATACATACATAAAAGAGGTCTTCCGTACATATTCGTTCTTCAACCTTTTGGAGGTCGATTCTTGGTCCGATCGAGTTGAACTTTTGACAGTGTGTTCCTGACACGAGGGTCTTCAATCTAAACGGTGGAGATTTATTTTGGAGATGCCTACAGTCAGTTTGCAGTGGGTAGTTGGGTTCCACTTTGGTTGAGATCTTTCTTATTTCCTCTCTTGGAATATTTTCGTTTGTTGCCAAGATTTACTATCTTGAGATATCTATCATTGTATGCCTCTAGTTGGTACTAGGGGGAACTCGTTGTAACCCATTATTGATTATAGTGGAGATTTTGACTTCGGTCCGTTGTAACCCATGTTTTTCTAGAATATAGTGTTTATCCCAATAAAGTGGTATCAGAGCGAGGTTGTGATTAGTTAAGTATCTTGTGTTGAACATGGAAACTAGTACAGGTAAGATGGTTACTTTGAATGGCTCAAATTATTAAGTTTGGAAAAGAAAATGGAAGATATTTTATATGTGAAGAATTTGTATCTTCCTGTTTTTTCACATGAGAAGCCTGAAGATAAAACTGATGCAGAATGGGAAATATGTCATAGGAAAGTGTGGCATTATTAGAATTTGGGTTGAAAAAAATATTCTAAATCATATTGGTGAAGAAAATCATGCACGGACTTTGTGGAATAAACTTGAGTCATTATATGCCCCGAAAATTGGTAATAGTAAATTGTTTCTGATCAAGCAAATGATGGCTTTAAAATGCCATGAAGGAACATCTATGTCAGATCACTTGAATACATTCCAAGGTATCATTAATCAGCTAGCTAGAATGAATATCAAGTTTGATGAAGAGATACATGGATTATGGCTCCTTGGTTCATTACCGGACTCGTGGGAGACATTTAGAACTTCCTTATTGAACTCATCCCCAAATGGAGTACTAAGTATGGACTTAGTAAAATGCAGTGTTTTGAACGAAGAGATGAGAAGAAAGTCTCAAGGCTCTTCTTCACAATCAGAGGTTCTTCTTATTGAAAGAAGGGGGAGGAGTAAGAGCAAGGGTCCGAAGGGTAGAGACAGAAGAAAAGCAAAAGCAAAAGTGGTATGTTTGCAAATGTTGAGTGTTTTCACTGTGGTATGAAAGGGCATATAAAGAAGTATTGTCAACAACTGAAAAGGGAAAATAAAAATGATAAAGGTAAAGAAAAGAAGAATGATGATGGTAATGACGCAGACAGAGTTGCTGCAGCCACCAAAGAGTTCCTTATTTTATTTGACGGTGATATTATAAATCTTGCTACACAACAGAGCAGTTGGGTGATTGACAGTGGCGCCTCAATTCATGCTACATCAAGGAGGGATTTCTTTGCATCCTATACATCTGGTGATTTTGGCAGCGTTAGGATGGGTAATGATGGATCAGCAAAAGCAGTTGGCATTGGAGATGTGCACTTGGAGACCAAGAATGGTTCTATGTTGATTTTGAATAATGTGAAACACATACCTGATATTTGCATTAATTTAATCTGCACAAGTAAGCTTGATGATGAAGGTTTCTGCATGTTAGGTATCTGTATGCCCTAGGATACATGTCTCGCCAACTTTAGTACAAGTGGAAGATTGTTGGGATTTATGCCCTAAAGCCTCATAATTAATAATTTATTTAATAATTAATAATTATTTTGATTATTTTATTTGCAATATAATATTAAACATTATATGAAAAATCCAAGGTTATTAATGTAATCTTGAACAGTATGTGGTTGACATACGAGAGGATCATGTTCAAGAAATAACCTAAAGGGTCATAGTATATGGAAAAGGTTAGGTGCCTTATCCTAGCAATACTATTGATACGGCCCACTTTGTAATAGTTACAAATGATTTGATCCAATCGTTTATGTGGAGACATGTGAGTGGGGGTATCTTATACAATGAGTTTGTATAAGACTACACCACGAAATATTTGATCTCTCTTTATAAATCTGTTAATTGAGAAGATTAATATTTCATCAAGATGATCATATGCGACTCGATCTTAATCCTAAGTGAGTTATGAACTTCTGCCTATGAGGGCTTGTCCTTTGATTTGCATGGGTGAGAGTGGCTTTTGTAGCCGATTCAATATGCCTACCATTTTGGAGACTTGACCAAATAGGGAGTTGAGACCATAATCTCACAAGATGGAATTCACTCCTTCCCATATAAGGTAAGTAGATGAGTAGTTCCCTTAATGCTGATTTCGAGACTTGAACAATGGGGCCCCACTCTCTCACTTGCACGAGAGGGACTTAGTTTATAATTAGATTATAAACAGATTGTTCATTAAAGGATCAGTGGTACTTAAGGTACAAGATGTAATTATAGGGGTAAAACAGACTTTTAACCTAGCTATAATTACGAACAACTCGTGAATGATTGACTTGCATGTACTGATTATATCTATGGACACAACTTGTCCTACAGTGCATAAGAGTGCAACTCTAGGTCTATAGTGGAATGACCTATAGTTAATGAATGAAAATTAATTAATTAAAGAGTTTAATTAATTAATTTTGTATCATTAGAGCTTATAATCTGTAGGTCCATAAGATCATCTTGCTAGCTCATAGTAACACTAAAAAAATCAATTTAGTTGAAAGAAAATTTTGAAATGTTCAAATTAATATTTAATATATTAGATATATTAAATATAAAAGAAGAAAATATATTTATTGTATTTGATACATTAAATTTTAAATTTTAAAATGTTCAAATTAATATTTAATATATTAGATATATTAAATATAAAAGAGGAAAATATATTTATTGTATTTGATACATTAAATATTAAAATAATTAATGTATATTTGATACATTAAATAAAATATATTTATAAAATTTGAATAAGATTCAAATAAATAATTATCGTAGGAGATTTGAATGAGATTCAAATAAGTATAAGATATATTTTAATTCTAGCAAAGATTTACTCTTAGTCTCTATAAATAGGACCATTGGGCTGTGCCATGAGACATAACACACATCTCCTCAATAGAGAGAATTAGAGAATTCTCTCTAGACCTTTTCCTCTCCAATCCCTTGTGGATTTTCTTTTAAGAGGCTCTCACAAGCCTTGGTCTTGTGATCGAGTCATAGCTAGGAAGACTTTGTGGAAGAGATAAAGATCCGCCAGAATATTCTCCATAATATTGTTTTCAAGTTATATTTTGTTTAACCTTAATTTTTATTGTTTAATTCTAAATAAAATCAAAGACGATCCAATGCTTCCGTTGTGGAGTGAAACATTCATTACTTCATCTGCAATACCTTCTATGATGGTAAATGGAAGCTTACTAAAGGCTCTATGGTGATAGCTAAGGGAGAAAAGTGTTCATCACTGTATTTGATGCAGGCCAAGATAACTGATTGCGATATAAATATAGTGGACAATGAAGAGAGTGTTGAGCTTTGGCATAAGAGACTCA